>OX463755.1:181749423-187009423 GCA_949824845.1 Rhingia rostrata
AAAAGAAGCTCGACATACCCAGTTGCTATCCAACAGTGTAAGACTAGGAACCTCACTACAATGGAAACCATGTCATAATAGACTCGCCAATATTCTGCTATGAATACCTAAATATCATAGATTGTAACTTCGTGTTCAATGTCATCTCGATTGCGAGTGGCACAAAGATGGAAAGGACAAATGAAATTGGAAGTATTTCCCATTCGGATATCAGGAAAATTCAAGAAGCTTTATGATGGGTGAAGTATAAGGTGATAAGGTGATATTCAGCGACAGCCAAACGGTCGAAAAATCCCTAAAATAAAGGGTGTTTTTTTAGAGGTTGGTTTTTCGAATAGAAGTAAAACTGACATCTTGCGGTCAAATCGGGCAACTCTAATGTCATTTATGTTTAGTTTGGTTTGCCCTTTCATCATGAACAGGATGACAAATGAACAAGGCATGCAAATCGTGCAAATTTATTTCAAAACTAATGGTTCAGTTCGCGAAGTTTAACGCAAGCTCCGTCCATTTTATGGTCGACATAATCGTCCATCAGAGCAATTAATTCGGTTAGCCATGGATAGTTTTCGCACTAAGTTTACTCTAGGTGACAATACGAATCCGGAGAGACGTCAAACAGTGCGCACCGAAGAAACAATTGCCGCTGTTGAACAAAGAGTTGAAAAAGACCCGAATTAATCGATTCGCCACCATGCACAGCTATTGGAGCTTTGTCCATCAACTTTATGGAAGATTTTGTTCAAAGATCTTGGCTTACGACCTTACAAGATCCAGCGTTGTGATTTTGGTGAATGGGCTGAAAATGAGATTGATCTCCATGCTGATTTTCATCGCAAAATTTGAGAATCCACATGAGACCCTTGAGACGCCATTACATCCGCAAAAACTGACTGTTTGGTGTGCTCTATGAACTGGTGGAGTCATTGGGTGATTGGGAGTCAGAACGGTATGGAGCCATAAAAATTGATTATTTTGTTCCCAAATTGGATGGCATGATTGTGGATGAGATGTGGATGCAACTAGATGGCGCTACATGTCACACAGCGGACGTCACAATTGATTTATTGAAGGGAAAATTCGATGAGCGCATAATTCAGCGGAATGGACCTGTCAATTGGCCACCAAGATCGTGTGATTTGAAACCATTAAATTGTTTTCTTTGGGGATATGTGAAGTCGCTCGTCTACGCAAACAAATCAGAAACGTTTGGGGACTTGGAAGCCAACATTCGTGGCGCTACTGCCGACATACGACCCCAAATGCTCGAAAAAGTAGTTTAAAATTGGACCTCTAGACTTGGCTTTATTCGAACAGGCCAAGGTGGCTTGAAATCTTATTAAACATTAATGGCATAGAATTATCATTCCAATAAACCCAAATTGATGGACAATAAAACGATTTCCTTGTGTTTTATTTCAATTCGAAGTAATATACCTCATAACCCTTTATATTACAGCCAACAAATGTCAACTTTATTTTATAAGATGGTAGAACATTTAAATGTTTACCTATTTTAGACGCCGGGGTGTAGAGATATCCCTGTAAACTGTAAGTCAATGATCTTCCCAAAATGGGCAACATCCTAGACGTTCTACCAAAATTACGAATGTAGTTAATGCTTCGTTCCTTACCTTAACAATTAATGCTGGACAAATTTGAATTAGAAGCACTCTATCAGCTTGATTAAACTGTACCACCATCGCTGTCACCTTACAGGACCTGCCTCACAACCAATGACTACTGCCAATGCTGGCTGGATGAGGAGGGAAAGTGAAACCCACCTCACTTCCTCTATTCATGCCCGAGGATCTCTTCAATAAAATAAGGCTTTACCTTGGCAATTACTTTTTTCGTCCACCATAGTCACCATGTAAAAAAATGAGAAACTTACACGGCTTTATATGAAGCTCAAGAAGGTTGACATAGGAGGCGAATTCGATAGGCGCTATCTTCGAGACCGTGTATACGGCGAACAGTCCTGTTCGCCCAAATCGCGATATTGAGGAGAGAGCCTTTCTGAATCACTTTTATCTACGTACCGAACTCCAAGCTTGGCGATCTGAGAATAACGGTTTTACCGTATTCAATGACGAAAACCCTTCAAATGGTATAGTCGCCAATAGCATGATGCTGTTCGTTCAAAAAGATGAACTCCTGGACATCTTCGTATCACTGAAAAATAAAAAGTCTGCGGGAGAGGACGGTGTCCCAAACGTCGTATTGAGACACCTGCCAGTGGAAGCAGTCGATATCTTCACCACCCTGTTTAACAATGCACTGAATAATGCACATTATCCGGTGTACTGGAAAACGGCGGTGGTACATCCTATCCCCAAAAAGGACAAGGACAAAACAAACCCTGCAAATCTTCGGTCAATAGGCCTTCTGCCGAATGTAAGCAAGGTATTCGAGAAGATAGTCAATAGAGCTCTGCTTAAGTGGGTTGAGGAAAACAAAATTATTCCGGATAATCAGTTTGGTTTTCGAGCGAGGCATGAAACTATTCATGCCGCGTCGAAACTAGTGTCCGACATCCAATGGAATAAGTCCAAAAAACAATGCACAGGGGCCTGTCTGGTTGACTTTGAGAAGGCCTTCGACACCGTAGGGTTAGAGGGGCTTTTCTACCAGCTGACCAGACTGGGCATGCGTTAACCCATGCTATATATGATTTATGAAATGCTTATGGGAAAGAAGTTCGTTGTCAAATGTGGCAACGTAACTTCGAGTAAAGTCTTTGAAATTAAAAACGGTTTACAACAGGGGGCGGTGAACTCCCCGATATTGTTTAACATTTATACAAGTGATCTTAAAGGTTCTCTCAGACACGCTATAGCGTACGCAGATGATCTAGTGGCGTACAGATCGGGTCCGAAAATCGAGGTCATCAACACACTTTTGCAACGTGACTTCGATCACATTAAGGGATATTGCGATGATTGGAAATTGAGGATCAATTTCCAAAAAAACCGAAACAATTCTGTTCAGGACCCCAGTGCAGAGGGCTTCTTACGATACCAGAAAAAACTGGAAAAAAATTTGTATCATGGGACAGCATGGACGGCCGTTGGCGGTGAGAAGTGAAGTCAAATACCTTGGCATCTGGCTTGACAAGTTTATGTATTTTAATAAAAATGTGGATGCTTGTCTGGCCAGGGCTAGGGGGGCTTATGCTCTGACAAGAAGATTGTTTCATAGCAGTCAACTTGATTCAAGGGTGAAAGTCATTTGCTACATGGCCCTCATAAGGCCGATCATCGCTTACGGTTCTCCCGTGTTGTTCAATGTATCACCATCCTACATGGAAAGGATACGGCTGTTTGAGAGGCGTTGTCTCCGATCCTGCTTAGGATTGTACCGAACGCCGGACTCCGAGTACATAAAATATTATCGCAACGAGGTTCTATACAATGGGGCTCAGTTGAATAGAATTGACAATTTCCTAATTAAGGTGACTCGAAGGCACGCTTCAAGGGCGATGAGTAGCGACAACAGCCTGATATTCGGGGCTTATTACCCCAATGAAATGTACATGGAGAGTGCGCTCATGTCCGGCTTTATTCCACCAGAGGCATTCATTTATATCGATTCGTTAGGGTTAATACAAGACAGGAACGGTATCCCGGTTTTATACCATCGCTACCGTGACGCGCGGGACAAGCGGCTAGACCGCGATGGGTACGTCGACAATGCTCCGGAGCTCCTCCGCTTTAGCACGGCTGTATCGGATCGCGATAGGACCGACGCTGAAAAGCAGCGCACCGAGTTTTGGTGGCTAAACGAGGAAAGTATTTCTGCAGTTCCTCAGGTCTTTGCGGACTTTTAGTCCACTCCTTAGTACTTAAGTAAATTAAATTTAGGTACAAGGTCTGGGGCTGGGCTTATGCACCATATTTTATTTAATATGGTTGCATAAATGCTTGCTGGACCTAATGACGCAATCGGGATGGCATACCCTCGGGGCATATGCAACGAGTGCTTGCCACCCCGATTATAATTAAGTTAGGTTTAAGTAGTTAAGTAGTCTTAAGTAGTGTTAGTTAGTTTAAGTTAGTTTTAGTCTAGATTAAGTTTTTATATATAAAAAAAAATGGTTACTGTTTAAAGTTTTAATTTTTTCTTTGAAAAATCAATTAAATGTCTTTATATTAATAATAAGAAACAAATGACAAATTTAGGCTGAAAAGCAAAAGAAAAATGTTAGTTATAAGCTTACAGCGCCCGCTATGGGCCGATAAGTTAGATTAAGTAGATATGTTATTGATAAGTTAGATTTAAGCATTTTTGTCTAGTATTAAGTTAATATTTTAAGTAAATAAAAAATGAATTAAAAAGTAAAAAAAAGTAAAAAAAAAAGTAAGGTTGACATAGGTAAACAAAACGAGTTAAGAAGATTGATCCAACTGGTATAACAACGTACTTGAATTGAATTTTCATTAGTTTCAAGGCGACAAAGGCGGAGAAGTCCTTTTTCATAAAACCTTATATCACTTTCCTATTAATATGACAACTAATTACATGATTTCGTAAGCCATTTAAAACAGTAAAAAACAAACTGCTCTTTTACCAACACCATTTAATTTAGTTTATCTTCAATCTCTTGCGGTTATTACACTTTGACAAGTAGTCTCCATAAAAGACCACACCATCCCTATACTAAGTGCTTGCAAAATGATATCCCTCCCACCCATTTACGTGACCAATAACGTTAATGTGCGCTTCACCACAGAATATTAGTACACCTCATGCGGAACTGTCTGTCATGATGTTTGAACGACCACATCTAATCTCTAGAGATGCACCCATTGCGCATATTTCAATTTCATTAAGTTACGGTCTCCATTTCATGTGCTACCTCCATGCATGTCCTATAATTTCGCAGAAATCCATTTGCATTTTATCTTGCTCATAAAAGTCCAGTCCATCTCGGCGATAAACTACACGTTGTCCACAGCTCCTTTACACTAGTTCATAAACGAATTACCACTTCGATACAAATATATTTATGAGGCTTCCTTGCATCAGCCTTTGGTGAAGAGGGAACGAAGAAAATAATAAACATTCCGGATACCAAATTTACTTCACTACAAAAAAAACTACGAGGCTCTGCAGAAAGACAACAAAAAATGCGACACAACAGTCACAAAAACTCCTCCCGACCAACATAAGGGTACTTTACCTGAAGAAATATTAATGTTCGTCCTGTTTAGTGGTATGTACAGTTTTGTATTCCTCGCTTTTGCTCACACCCACCTATGTTTTCTTCTTTTCTAGTTCCTCGCTTCAATATCCTTATTGAGTAAGCTAACACATACCTAATGTGGTGGAAAAGATGGTGCTAACCTTCTCAACAAATGGGTATTCTTATCCTTTGCCCAAGTTGGATTTGTCTCCTGCGTACACTGAAAGTTCTTATCTGTTGGTTCGTTTCTCCCATTGTTAGGGGTGGAGCACAATAGGTTGACAGCCTTATTCTTGTATAAGAGAGAAATCGACGGATTTTCGCCTTGCACATCTTGCATAAATGTTCCCTGGCGTGACTAAGTTTCTTTCTCCCCTAGCATCACCAGAGTATATCTCCTCTGCGGGACCACAGGACTTGTCACTTAACACATGAATATTATTTTGTGGTTCTCATTCGACTAACGAATTATTACCTGTGTTGGTTTTGATCGTTCTTAGTTTTGACATCGTCCTTATTGTTATCTACGCTCGAGTTATATTATCATTCGGCACGTATACATAATTTGGGAGTTGGGGGTGTAAAAAAATTAAAGCAGGGCAACGAGGATAGCATATTAATGTCGTGATATCCTGTAATTGGATATAGTTCGTCAAGTAAGCTGATTACAGAAACGATTGTCTCATGCAGCGATGCTTTGAATTTTCATTAGTTTGCTGTTACTCAAGGTTGACCACAAAATGATTGCAAATTTACCAAAAAAAATTGGTTATATTGGGTTAATTGGTAAATAGTTTCTAATTTCAAGTATAGGTATTCATCGGGCTTCTCAATAAATAAATGCTAGGCATTAAGAACCCATTCTGCCCATAAAATATATTTTATCCTTCATTTCGGTGAGTAATTAAATATTTTTCTCAGAAAGCATGGCGCGTACAGCTTAGAGCCGATTATTCAGAACAATATGACGAAAAGCAAATTAAAGCCTTCAAAATTGGAAATTGTTATTTTGTTAAATTTTCTTGGGTCAGGTCAATATTTAAAAGTTATATGTTAGAGGAAATAGGTCTTCTGGATGGAGCATATGAGACCGGGGGAAAGACATGTACTCACACTAATACAAATTTTCTGTTTCCAATCGGCAGCGGGGGAACTCCCGGAGGCGTCTACCGTCGTAATGAGGATGGTAAAAGTGAAAAAAAAGACAACAGGTCATTTAGCAATCAAAAGTTTTAGTCAGGCCCCTTGAGCAGAGATGTTGGCGGAATAGCTGACAACCAAAAGTCAGCGCTCAATCCCGTAGTGGAAACTGATGGCTCCGTGTGGAACTGGTCAGGTTGGGGATTTTAGGTAAATTCGCAGTACGCGTATCCCTTGTCGAAGAACAATGGCAACGATGTCAACAAGCCATTAGTTCCCCGTAACTGATGTGCATTCGTTGGCATTCTTCGTTAAACCAATTTTTTTGTGCTGGTTGATGTAAGAAACCTTGGTTTGATGAACAATGCCGAAGAATGAGTCCTACAAGTCTTAGTTGAAAATGAAGACAAAACTGCTATTGAGCTTTATAGGCTAAGTAGGGGGGAAGAAAACCGGCTTTTGAAAAAAAGAGCAATAAAAGCGCATACTTGAGGATAAAGAGAGGTGCCACTCCAGAAACGACGCTAGTTTTACCAAAGTATTAAATATCAAAGGAGTTTAATACTTTGGAGGAGTTATAAAGGTTGAGGAATTAATGGAAGTACCACTTCTGCAGACTGTTAAACGGTGATGACGAACAAAATTCCGCTGTCAAGCATAACGAACCATTCAATAATGTCGACGACAGCTAAAACCGGACCTAAATGAAGTGAGGATACCATTATCCAAACTCAAACTTATTAAGGCTGCCGGAAATGACGACCTTCCCGCTGAGCTATATAAAGCTGGCGGAGATGATTCGGTAAGTAACAAGGCAACTTTTTAAACTACTCCAACTGGAGAGGCATAAGATCACCTACAAGATCCTATCTGCCGTAATATGTGAACGCCAGGAAAGTCCAAAACTGATCAAATTTTCAGACTTCGGCAGATCCTGGAAAGAAGTCGAAATTGATACCTACCACATGTTAATCGACTTGAAAGCACCATACGACAGCATTTTCGGGAACGAACTATACAGAGTCTTATCTAGTTTTGGTATACCGCTCAAACTCGTAATGACGATGGGGAATTCTCGCTGCTCCATAAGGGTCGGAAACAAACTCACTGAAACATTAGATAACAAAAAAAGATTTAAGAAAATCTTGTCATGTGTCATGTAACACTGTGGACCATCGGATGGAGGTGTGCCGCAGAAGTCGCGGCGACCATTTGGCCGATATATTAATCCGTACATCATTGAACCATACCAATATTATCATAACAAAAATAAATGACAAAAATTTTCCCAAATAATTTGTGTTTTATTTAAAATCAACATCGGCCCTTAAAATGTAACCACCATTTACCAGCATACGCCGACGATATTGACATCACTGGCTAGACTCAACGTAGTGTTAGGCCACGTTTGTTAGTAGAGAGAAGGAATCGGCAAAAATTTGTTTAGCAGTAAATAATGGTAAGACCAGGTCAAAATCTTCGCATTGAACATACAAAAAAACTCAGCTATGCGGCCTACAACAATTTGAAGTCCGCAACTGTCAATTTTTTGGAAACTATTTGACCAATTTGAATGCTTTAATGGTACAGTTTGAAAAAATTATACATAATTAGTTTTGGTCCAATTATACCTTTACGGAATTTTCAGATCGATTGTAAGGTGTTGTAGAACGAGGGTAAACTCTGACTGGCTTTAACTTGGCAATACCCGGTGTTTGTAAATCTGACTACACATCAAGTGCATTTTTTTAACCTCGAAGCGGTAACCATCGGGTACTGGTACTGGTCAACCGGAGTTGACTTTCTTAATAAATTGGAACTGGCGCTCCAGGTTGGGGTTTGTGCTTTTGGTTTACTTCCTAACCATGAAAAAACGAACGGTTATGATGCAACCAATAGCCTCGGAAAGTACTGCTAAACGAAAAAAGGAAAACGATGTTCGTATCTGCACTTGGAATGTGCAGGTGCACGAGAGGTGCAAGCGAACAACTAGCGGAAGCCCTAAACAGCTAAAAGGCAGACATTAATGCCATCCAGGAAATACGATAGGATGAGCCAAGCAAAACGAAGATACAAAAATGTGACATCTACTGCGGACCATGTTATGGTAAGCAGAAACAGCGACTATTCGGATGCGGATTTGTTATAAGTGCCAGACTTAGAGAAGAAGTGTTATGTTTCCAAGACATTAGAGAACGCATTGTAACAATCCGCATCAAGGCTAAATTCGCCAACATAAGCATTATATGCGCTCACGCCCCAACGGAGGAAAATAGATGATATAGCTAAGGACTGCTTCTATGAGCTCCTTGACCGAACTTATGAGCGACTACCGAAGTACGATGTAAAAATCATGCTGGGAGAATTCAACGCAAAGGTAGGAAGAGAAGAAATCTTTAGCAGTATTGTCGGAAAACAAAGCCAACACGACACGATTGGTAACGGACTTAGGCTAATTGACTTCGATACGGAACGAAATGCCACTATAGGAAGCACACGGTTTCCTCACCTCGATATCCATAAGGGGACAGGGCGGTCTCCAGATCAAAGAACGGTCAATCAAATTGATCACATAGCGATAGACAAGCGCCACGCATCCAGTATTTTGGATGTTCGAACATTCCGAGGAGCAAATATCAACTCGGACCACTACCTTGTTGCAGCAAAGGTAGGAATGCGGATATCCAAAACGCCACAACAATCCACAATACTGTGAAAAAATTTAATGTCGAAAGACTGCAATCGCAATAGACCGTCAAGACCTTCCCGCAACGCGTATTCCTAAATCTCTCGATTAACACTGTATCACCAGCATCGAATGTCGAAGAACAAAGGCAACTATGTCAACGAGCCATTAGATCTGCCGTAACTGATGTACTAGGTTTCTCGCGCCCAACAGCAAGAAACCCCTGGTTTGATGAGGAATGCCGACAGATGCTCGCAGCCAAGAATGGGGTCTACAAGGCTAAGCTGCAGGTGCCATTGAGCTCTATAGGCAGAGAAGAATGCAAGAACACCGGCTTTTCAGAAAGAAGAAAAAAGGGCAAGAAAAGCGCGCGATTGAGGATATAGAGCGGTGCCACTCTAGGAACGATGTTCGCAAGTCTTAGCAAAGTGTAAAACGTCAAAGCCAAGGATACTAGGCTCGAACAGAATCCTGTTGATATGAACATGGAAATATCGTAGTCGAGACACAGTCGATGCTGAGGATATGGAAGAAACACTTCTACGGACTGTTAGACGGCGTTGACGAACAACATTCCGCTGTCAGGCAGAACGAACAATTCAATATTGGCAACGACAGCGAAAGCTGCCAACCACCCGACCCGACATGAGTGAAGTGAGGATAGCAATATCTAAACTCAAGCTTAATAGGGCTGCCGGATATGACGGCCTTCCCGCCGGCGGATATGAATTGGTAAGAAACCGTTTACCAACAACCTAATCAGCCCTTATCAGTGTGGTCTTAGGCCAGGAAAGTCCACAACCGATCAAATGTTCACACTTGGCAGATTCTGGGAAAAAGACCAAGATGTCCAAATCGATACTCACCACCTGTTGGTATAAGGCCCAAAATCATACGTTTGTGTTGATGACGATGGAGAATTCTCGATGCTCCATTAGGGTCGGAAACGACCGACACACTCGACACAAAAAAGGATTTGAGCAAGGCGATGCGCTATCATTTGACTTTTTTAATTTGGTTCTTTAGAGGATGGTACAAAACTCAGGAGCCAACATCAGAGTCTCAATTTTTCAAAAATCGGTACAACTACTAGCATACGCCGACGATATTCACATCATTGGTTGGACCCAACGTGATATAATAGCCACGTTTGCTAGTATAGAGAATGAAGCGGCAAAAAAGGGCTTAACAGTAAATGAGGGCAAGGCGAGGTATATGCTGTCAACACGAAATGACATACAACATCAACGATTTGAACAGAACGTCACCACTTACAGATATAACTTTGAGGTAGTACGGGACTATGTCTATCTCGGCTCCGCTATAAACTCTGACAACAACATCTCGTCAGAAATTAAACGAAGAATTACTCAGGCTAACCTCTGTTTCTTCGGGCTAAAAAGGCAATTCAGTAGTAAAGCCCTCACTCGAACTACTAAGGAGATTCTATATAAGACCCCGATCATCCCACTCCAGCTCTACGCTGCTGAAGCATGGACCGTTTCAAAAGCGGATGAAGAAATCCTTGGTCGATTTGAGAAAAAAATTCTTCTGAAAAATAATCTCAACTTATCAAGACAATCATAATGTCTACATTTTGTTCATACAAAGTTTTTTACCACGCCCACTTTTTGGGGGCCTTTTTAGTATAAAACGATTTTCGGTCAAATTTTAAACATTTCGAAAACAAATTTGATGCAAAGTCATTGGATCTTTTAATATAAACATTTCTTCCATATTTCATTTTTACCCACGCCCACTTTTAGAGACGTTTTCATTAAAAAAAAAACATTTCTCTACACTACCTGATAGCATAACCAGGCAAAAAACGATGTCTTTGTCGAACCATTCTATGATTTTGAGAAACTGTCTGAACAATATGTTCTGACAATGACATTTTATATATTTCATCGCCAAAAGGCCGACATTTTTAGGATATCTATTTGTTTTAAGGATGGGATGGGATACCCTATCCGATTCACACAGTGGATTGTAGCCTTCTCATATGTTTTATGATTAAATTTCCGATTTATACTCTTTGCTCTTGTTTATGTTTTTTTTCACTTACTTTTGTTTCACTTTCCTCAATTTTTTCTATTTAGTTAGCATTTGACTAATTTTATTATTTTCAAATTTTCACAACACTTATATTAGCAGAATCTCTTCTAAGTAAAAGTAAGATCGAACTGAGTTTGGGAAGGTACCTATCTGAAGCATTTTTCATATATCGCGAGTCAAGACGCGGTTTCAAAAGATCGCAGACACATTCTCTCGCATTCATTCATATGTAGGTATAGGTATGTATCTAGAAATTAATTTTCACACAACAGAACCGGGAGTTGAGTTTTTGTTGAGAGTTTTCGTTTGTTTACAGATTTTTTTTATTGAATGGCGGTGTTTATAATGTTTTGTATATTAGATGGTATTTATTTCCAACTGTTTTTATATGACTTAACATTTGACAAAAAAAAATAAACATTGTCCATCCGCTGTGCTGATCGTTAAATACCCTATCCCATTCCATCCTTGAAATTATTATCCAAAAAAGTGTGGATGGTATGGGCTAGGAAATTTTCGTGATATTTAGATTAACTTAAAAAAATGGTCTATCGAATACTTACGCCTTTTAAATGATTATCAGCATTTCTGTCTTCAAATATTAAAAAGGTATAAACACAATCGAATATAAAAATAACAAATTATTTAATTGAATAAAGGAAAGCATGTGTAGGTACATAATATAGTTTGTATGTAAGTAACTATTAAATAGGAAATCAAACATCTTCGCTTACATTTCCTAAGCCTCCTTCAATAATGCTGAGTATGTATGTCTTAAAGTATTGAATAGGAACTCGTACGTATAAAAAAATAAATTAATTAATTAATTTAAATGAAATGATATAAATAGTTCTTGAATACACGATTCTAATATTTTTGAGTGGTCGGTTTTTGAAAACCTAGTAATAATTTTCTCAACATCGATCGGGATTTGCCTGTGGATGTGCATGAGTGCCAGACCGCGGAAGCGATTTTCAGCCACAACGAAGAAAAAGACCTTTCTGCCGAAGAATTTGTAACTTGAAGCGTTGCAAGAATAAGAAGGAAACTATGTATAACACAAAACACATCCTTATTGCATTTATATATTAAATCCAGGGAAGTGTTGGGAAGCTTGTTCTACCGCTCATGTTTTCTTACACATTTTTCGCGCCACATCACCAGCTCATAAGCGAAACAAAGTCAACAGTATAGGTAGAACAAAAGAGACTTCACGTTGGTCGCCTCAAGTGAGTGATGGACTCTTCGCTGTGACCTCATTCCTCTACCAATATCGGAATATCATCAATATTACCATAGACGAACAGCCACCCCGGAAAAGAGCAACTGATTTAGTTAACCATGGATCGTTTTCGCACTACGTTTACTTTATGTGATAATACGCATCAGCAGAGACGTCAAACAGTGCGCACCGAAGAAACAATTGCCTCTGTAGAGCAAAGTGTTGAAGATGACCCGAATGAATCGATTCGCCACCGTGCACAGCAATTGACGCTAGTTTTACCAAAGTCTTAAACATCAAAGGAGTTTAATACTTTGGAGGAGTTATAGTGGTTGAGGAATTAATGGAAGTACGACTTCTGCAGACTGTTAAACGGTGATGACGAACAAAATTCCGCTGTCGACGACAGCTAAAACCGGACCTAAGTGAAGTGAGGATACCAATATTTAAACTCAACCCTTTTAAGGCTGCCGGAAATGACGACCTTCCCGCTGAGTTATATAAAGCTGGCGGAGATGATTCGGTAAGTTACATTAACCAACTCAAAAGCAAAATTTTGGAGCATGAAATTATGCCTGGAGAATGGAACCCTACGTGTACCCGATCCACAAAAAAGGCAAATTTCTGAACTACTCCAACTAGAGAGGCATAAGATCACCTACAAGATCCTATCTGCCGTAATATGTGAACGCCAGGAAAGTCCAAAACTGATCAAATTTTCAGACTTCGGCAGATCCTGGAAAGAAGTCGAAATTGATACCTACCACATGTTAATCGACTTGAAAGCACCATACGACAGCATTTTCGGGAACGAACTATACAGAGTCTTATCTAGTTTTGGTATACCGCTCAAACTCGTAATGACGATGGAGAATTCTCGCTGCTCCATAAGGGTCGGAAACAAACTCACTGAAACATTAGATAACAAAAAAAGATTTAAGAAAATCTTGTCATGTGTCATGTAACACTGTGGACCATCGGATGGAGGTGTGCCGCAGAAGTCGCGGCGACCATTTGGCCGATATATTAATCCGTACATCATTGAACCATACCAATATTATCATAATAAAAATAAATGACAAAAAATTCCTAAATAATTTGTGTTTTATTTAAAATTAACATCGGCCCTTAAAATTTAACCACCATTTACTAGGATACCCCGACGATATTGACCATCACTGGTTAGACTCAACGTAGTGTTATGCCACGTTTGTTAGTAGAGAGAAGGAATCGGCAAAAATTTGTTTAGCAGTAAATAATGGTAAGACCAGGTCAAAATCTCCGCATTGAACATACAAAAAAACTCAGCTATGCGGCCTACAACAATTTGAAGTCCGCAACTGGAGGCAAATAGCTATGGACCGGGATAATTGGAGAGGTATGTTGTTTGAGGCGCAGTTTACTTCCAGACTGTAATAACATGATCCCAATTTAATCAGCTGTAGCGAATTTATAAATTACCCCAACATGATGTGCTTCTTTTGAATGATATAGATAGTAATGTAAAAGACAAACATATAAACAAGCCTCGCCTTACTATCAAGAAAAAAAAATCTGTAAATGGTTACATAATTTATTTTAAAATAAAATAAAATATTATTTGTTAATTGAAAAACCAAAAACAGCTATATAAATTATTAATTTATGTATATCTTCGATTTTAGGGGATTGCTTGCATTTTGAAAATGTTTCATGGCGGTTTGGTCGAAATAGTCATCATATGATTCGTAGCTGGCGGTGAACGCATCTATTGAAAAAAGACTTAGTTTACGCTTTCAAAAATGCCATAATTTTTGTTTGCATTACTCACGTTTTAAGACATCTACACTGGTAAACAATCTAGCGGATTGTTTTGATTCCGAGCCTGTTCATGAGAATCGTTTGGCCAACTTTACATAAATTTTTTTTTTTCAAATTATTTTTGACGAAGTATTCAGGCCTGAATTTACGGTCACATTGAAGGAAATTATTTTTCTGGAAATATATTTTTTTATCTTTAAAAAAAAAAAAACTGGAAATATGTTTAACAATTCGTTGAATTTTTCGGGAGAGTCTTGCAACATTTCTTCGAAGACAAGAAGTCGTCTACAGTTTCGAAAGGTATTAAATGAATTGCTGATAATATAACAGCTTTATTACCATTAAGCTTCTTTTTTAAATTATTAATTTCATCATCCATCTACTGAAAAAATTTTAGGTTTGATTCTTGGCTAACATGAACGATATCCAACACATTTGAGCATCTACAAACAGCTGATGGATGAAACAATGACAGTGTTATAAAATAAATAAATTTGAATTAATTATACTAGTTATTACATTTAGGAAGATCATGTTTATTAACGTTGAGCAACTGCTGGGATGTTGAAGAATCTGCGAGTCCATCTGCATCTTTGAAATATTGAAATGGTATACATAAATATTTAAAAAATAAACATATTTATATCTATATGAATTAAAATTTTCGCTCATACAGTTATTTTCATGTAATGTAGTAAAATTTTAGATATTCTGTTTGCATCCCAGCTTCAGCATCCCCACATATGGTATTTTTGGAAGCGCGTTTGCTATGTTGTATGGGGGACTACCTGGATTAGTAAAATTTTAAATATTTAATTATACCGATTCATAAGGATTTTGTTATAATCCGGTGTTTCTGGGATATTATCTTTCGATACCTTTGGGTACGGTGGTTTCCATTTCAGTATCCTCCATTTTATTGTCTTCCATTCAAGTCGACACTGGCAGGCACCTACTACAAAACCAAATTATTTTTTGATTAAATTTTACTTGTCAATTTTTTGGAAACTATTTGACCAATTTGAATGCTTTAATGGTACGGTTTGAAAAAATTATACATAATTAGTTTTGGTCCAATTATACCTTTACGGAATTTTCAGATCGATTGTAAGGTGTTGTAGAACGAGGGTAAACTCTGACTGGCTTTAACTTGGCAATACCCGGTGTTTGTAAATCTGACTACACATCAAGTGCATTTTTTTAACCTCGAAGCGGTAACCATCGGGTACTGGTACTGGTCAACCGGAGTTGACTTTCTTAATAAATTGGAACTGGCGCTCCAGGTTGGGGGTTGTGCTTTGGGTTTACTTCCTAACCATGAAAAAACTAACGGTTATGAAGCAACCAATAGCCTCGGAAAGTACTGCTAAACGAAAAAAGGAAAACGATGTTCGTATCTGCACTTGGAATGTGCAGGTGCACGAGAGGTGCAAGCGAACAACTAGCGGAAGCCTTAAACAGCTAAAAGGCAGACATTAATGCCATCCAGGAAATACGATGGGATGAGCCGGGCAAAACGAAGATAAAAAACTGTGACATCTACTGCGGACCATGTTATGGTAAGCAGAAACAGCGACTATTCGGATGCGGATTTGTTATAAGTGCCAGACTTAGACAAGAAGTGTTATGTTTCCAAGGCATTAGAGAACGCATTGTAACAATCCGCATCAAGGCTAAATTCGCCAACATAAGCATTATATGCGCTCACGCCCCAACGGAGGAAAATAGATGATATAGCTAAGGACTGCTTCTATGAGCTCCTTGACCGAACTTATGAGCGACTACCGAAGTACGATGTAAAAATCGTGCTGGGAGAATTCTACGCAAAGGTATGAAGAGAAGAAATCTTTAGCAGTATTGTCGGAAAACAAAGCCCACACGACAGCACGATTATTAACGGACTTAGGCTAATTGACTTCGATACGGAACGAAATGCCACTATAGGAAGCACACGGTTTACTAGCTTCGTATCCATAAGAATGTATGGCGGTCTACAGATCAAAGAACGGTCAACCAAATCGATCATATGCGATAGACAAGAGGCACGCGTACAGTATTTTGGATGTCCGAACATTCCGAGGAGCAAATATCAACTCGGACCACTACCTTGTTGCAGCAAAGGTAGGAATACGGATATCCAAAACGCCACAACAATCCACAATACTGTGAAAAAATTTAATGTCGAAAGACTGCAATCGCAATAGACCGCCAAGACCTTCGCGCAACGCGTATTCCTAAATCTCTCGATTAACACTGTATCACCAGCATCGAATGTCGAAGAACTAAGGCAACTATGTCAATGAGCCATTATATCTGCCGTAACTGATGTGCTAGGTTTCTCGCGCCCACCAGCACGAAACCCCTGGTTTGATGAGGAATGCCGACAGATGCTCGCAGCCAAGAATGGGGTCTACAAGGCTAAGTTGCAGGTGCCATTGAGCTCTATAGGCAGAGAAGAATGCAAGAACACCGGCTTTTCAGAAAGAAGAAAAAAGGGCAAGAAAAGCGCGCGATCGAGGATATAGAGCGGTGCCACTCTAGGAACGATGTTCGCAAGTCTTAGCAAAGTGTAAAACGTCAAAGCCAAGGATACTAGGCTCGAACAGAATCCTGTTGATATGAACACGGAAATATCGTAGTCGAGACACAGTCGATGAGTTCGGTTCGATCTATGGTGGCGAACAGACGTGTGCTCTCGATCCCGAATAGAAAACTCTTTAAGAGAAGATCTAGTGAACAATTTTTAAATCGGCCTAGGCCGCATATCCCCCTCTATTTATTCTTTGACTTTCTGAGATAGTGACTCTTAAAAGTGGCATATTGTGAAATATCCAAAAGTGATCCTCCAGCTCTAATGCTGGAAGATAAAAATAGTGAACGACTGAACAAAGCACAAGCTTATGCAAATACAAACCCATCGGATGGCGCGAGTCATCACCCCATTAATAAAAAAAACACTCTCTCAATAGAGAAATTGCAGCACGAAAGCGCAGTCGACGCACCCACTGCTGCTAAAATACTAAATACACACCGCGAGAGCAAGCCAATTTGCAATAACAACACTACTAGTATGGACGTAAGCACCGCTCACTCCACATCGAATGAGTGGACAACTGTTATCGGAAATCTTAAACACGCCGCAAGCAGCTACCAATCTAATGTATGGAAACGAAGGAGAAATGTGCGGGACGATGAATCATCGCCTAAGCGAATTGCTTCGCAAAACCGATTCTCAGTTCTCGCTGATATGGATCCTCGAGAATCTGAGCCAAACACAAGTGAATCAATATTCCTCACCCCAGCAGTTCATCATCCCAACAGTCCGTCCGTTGAAATGTATAATCAGCCTGTCAATACACCTAAAAACATTAGTAACGTATCTTTCTGCCCACCAATATTCATATTTGGTGCCAACTGCGAACTTATCAGTGAAGTTGTTAGACTTGCTGCAGTTGAGTGTAAAATTACAGATGTGAAGCATAAATTTGTAAATATGAGCTACCGGAAAACGAAGGTATTTGTAAATAACGCACAAATTCACTCGGTTATTATTGATAAATTACGCGGGACGGGTATAGGTGCATTTTCTTTTTCTCCTAAGGAAACGAAACGGGTTTCGGTAATGCTAAAGGGCCTTGATGGTGATACATCTGCTAAGGTTATAGAACAAGCTATCAAAGCTGTATCCCCTAGCACTAAAATTGGTAAAATTACGCCATTTTCCACAGCTAAATCAAAAGAAATGGGCGTTAAACTTAATATGTTTATTGTCCAATTAGAACTTGGTGAGTCCATTAAAGATTTAACTAGGATAAGATACTTACTAAACCAACGGGTGTACTGGGAAAAAAAAATCAATAAAGCGGTAATTCGATGTTACAGGTGTCAAAGGTTCGGGCATTCCGGGCAATGTTGCGCCTACAATAGTAGATGCGTTCTGTGCGGCGGGGCTCATGATTCAGAAGCCTGTATCGCATCTTTTAAAACACTTAAAGACACAAACCAGGACACCCCTGCCTTAAAATGTATTAATTGCAACGAAACGGGGCATGCTGCTAGTTACCAAGGCTGTCCAGCCTATATTAAATATAAAGAAAAACGGGATACATTTACCCAAAGGGCAAGACAGGTTGCGAACCAAAATAGATCGGTAGTGCAAAGTGCTATTAGTACAGTTACTGATCAACGCATATCTTTCGCCGACAGCGTCAAGGGTAGCCACGATGCTGAAATGAATAATATGCAAAATTTGTCTAGAAAAAAAGCTATTCAGAAAGACACACAGACCCTTAAACAGCCTGGTGATCTTAACAGTTTTTTGAATGAGGCGAAAAATCTTTTCAAATTACCTTTTAAAGAGCTGATAACAAAAATCAGACAATTTTGGCCCACTTATCAACAGTTACAGTCTATAGAAGATAAAATGTTCGCATACCTTGAGTTTGTGGCCTCTATTGTAGTATAATGCAGACAACAAACTTAAAAATAATGTCGATAAATTGTAACTCTATAATTTCCCTCGAAAGAAGATTAGATTTGTTCAACACACTAAAAACCCACAAGCCTCAAATATGTCTCCTTTCGGAAACAAGGCTATCCGCGAAACATAAGCCCACTTTTGATGGCTTTAATTTCATCTCAAGTCACTCAGGTAGAGGAACAGCAGTTGTTTTAGACCAAATGTATAAGTACACTGAAGTTCCTTTTCAGAGCGACATCTTTTCAGTTTGCCTGGTAACTATTACAACACGCAGTAGTTCTGGGTCTCAAAAAAATATTTTAATAGGAAGCATTTACATCCCCTCAAATGCCGGTCGACGATTACCAAATGAGCTTGACAGACTTTATATTGTTATCAACTCATTTGATGCAGTTATTCTTGGAGGTGATTTCAATGCACGTCATTCAGAATGGGGTGACACACTTCACAATCAAAATGGTAACCAAATGTACAATTGGTTTTATAACGGGCCTTATTTGGGTATAGACCTAATTGCTCCTAACAGTCCCACTTTTCCAAGATCATCCTCCGTTCTTGATTTCTTTCTTATATCCACATCCCTCACCAGCAATAACCTGAGTCCTTTAGTTTGCTCAACTTTTCCAACGATTTCGGATCATTTTGGTATAAAATTACATCTAAACCTATTCGATTCTCTTCCAATTTTGGTGCCACCGACTACATATAGATGTTTTAAAAACACTGACTGGTTAGCTTTTAGGTACGAACTTCACCATCGTATTTCCTTTTTGAACATCCCGTCTGAAAGAAATATACAGAATGAGGAAGTCGATATTTTGATAACAAAAATCAATGATCAAATCAACGCCTGCGTTCAATCTCACTCCTCTGTCCGCGAAGTGAAAAATGAAAAATATCACAATATATCAGATACCACAAAAAAATTAATAAAGCTGCGAGATACTTGGCTTACTCAATTAAAAAGACTGTATCACCGACACCTGAATAGTATTCATCATGAATATCGTACACTTCATGCAAGGATACAGTGCCTTAGTAAAATCATTAAGGACAGGGTTCGGATTGATAACAACTATGCTTTTAAGGAAAGGTTAAATAAAATCAGACCCTCGCCTCAAGCGTTTAAGGAAATCGATAGGATTACAGGAAGAAAATTCTTCGGAACCAATATTGCGAAAGATATTTTGGTCCACAACGGAGTGAATTTAAAAGACATTGAAAGTAAACTGAATGCGTTTAAGAATTATTACTCCCATGTGTACTCGGGAGTCCATCTCCAGGAAACACCTCCAGGTCAAACAGAAGAGCATGATATCAACTCGACAGTAGAATCATTTTGTAATACTGAGTTCAATTCAACGATTACTAATTTTTCGCCTTTAAATACCGCAATAAGCCCAAACAACGCTCAGGTTTTTACAAACCCAAATACGGTCAGCATGTTGAGATCAGCTCTGAGCAACAAGAAATCCGCTGGTATAGATAATGTATCAAATTACATTCTTCGAAAATGTCCTTGCTCCCTCGATGTGGCGCTATCTGCTATTTTTAACCACTGTCTGAACAATGGCTATTTTCCCTCAACTTGGAAGAAAGGAAAAATACTTCCAATAGCTAAATCAAAGAGGGCAATAGACGTAAAAGACTTTCGTCCCATATCCATGCTTTCCAATATAGGAAAGCTATTTGAGCGGCACATAGCAGAAAAGTTAAATAACTTTTGCGAGGAGTCTAACATTATTCCAAATAACCAGTTCGGCTTTAAAAGGGGTCATTCTACAGAACATGCGTCATTGGTATTGCACAACAAAATTGTTCAAAACCTAAGAAACAGGAAATGTACCGTAGGTTTTGATATAGACCTGGAAAAAGCTTTTGACTCAGTTTGGCACAAGGGTTTGCTCTATAAGCTAATTAGGCTTAATTCCCCAAGGTTCTTAATATTCATAATTTTTAGCTTCCTTAGAGATAGAGTTAGCTCTGTCATCATAGGCTCTGAGTACTCTAACTGTTTCCCAATCCTGTCAGGTGTGGCCCAAGGATCAATTCTAGGACCTCTCCTGTTTAGTATCTATATTCACGATTTTCCTTTCCAAAACACAATGCAAAATGATCCGAGTGCTATCCTTTACGCAGATGACTCTATGATATTAGCAAGTGACACAAGACCACAGGTTGCACTAAATAAGATTAAAGAGAACCTACCAACTCTTTTAAACTATTTTAAAACGTGGAAATTAAAAATCAACATCGATAAATGCGGCCTAACATGTTTCAGAAACGCAAGCGGGAAAGGTCATTATCTTGCAGTACGGGAAAGTAAGTCTCTGAAACTTCAAATAAATGGAAGTAATATTCCCCTTCGAGATGATGTCAAACATCTCGGTATAACCTTCCATAAAAGACTTTGCTTCAATAAACATGCCCGAGAAACGTTGAAAAAAGCAAAAATGGTTACAGCAATGCTTAAGCCAATAATCAATTCCACACAAATGTCGCCAAACACTAAGATTTTAATGTATAAGACTTTGGTGAGACCTATATTAACTTATGGATTTTGCACCTGGTTCACAATCTCACCCACTGTAGCCGAAGAGCTTCAAATTTTTGAAAGGAAAATCTTAAGATTCTGTTGCGGGAAATTTAGGAGACCTGACAAAAAATGGTTTTCCAATAAAACACTGTATGAAGAAAACAAAATAAAACCTTTAATGATATACCAAACCGAACTTCTTTTGAAAAAACTCGAGCGTGTACGTGAACATCCTAATCCACTTGTTAGATCTTTAATGGACTCAAATATCAACGATAGTGCAGAGGAACATTATTACCTTTCACCATTTAACCTTTTAAATCCGAGATCTTTACCCATGCTTAGACCAAACGAAAATCGGAACCTTTCCGTCCTCTTTTACGAAAAAGCATCCCCGACCAACTTGCGGCGATAACTTCTTCGTTTTCCGATAGCTTTTAGAATTTTTTTTTTTCTAACCACTACAGCTTTTACTCTGCTTTTGTCCATATTGTGTTATAATATGGTATTCTTTAAGCAGACTACAAGCTTAAGTGAATTAATATATGTATATACACATGAAATTGTTAACAATTTCTATACTATGTAAGGAAATATTGAATTATTTGTCTTAAATAGACTTAAAAAGTATCTAGTCATATTTTAGTTTTAAGTGCTCTTTGAAGCTACGCTGAAGTTACGCCGGGAGCAAGCGTACATAGAAAATTATTTACTTATTTATAATATTTTAAAACAGATTAAATTGTCAAAAATTCAATTTTTATATTCCTTTAGCCAGACATTATCTTAGTCATAGCTACCAGAAAAATTATGATTTACACAAAAATGTATTGATTTAAGAAATAAGCCTCAATAAATAAATTGTAAATTGTAAATAATTGAGACACAGTCGATGCTGAGGATATGGAAGAACCACTTCTACGGACTGTTAGACGGCGTTGACGAACAACATTCCGCTGTCAGGCAGAACGAACAATTCAATATTGGCAACGACAGCGAAAGCTGCCAACCACCCGACCCGACATGAGTGAAGTGAGGATAGCAATATCTAAACTCATGCTTAATAGGGCTGCCGGAAATGACGGCCTTCCCGCCGGCGGATATGAATTGGTAAGAAACCGTTTACCAACAACCTAATCGGCCCTTATCAGTGTGGTCTTATGCCAAGAAAGTCCACAACCGATCAAATGTTCACAATTCGGCAGAAAAAATTGGAAAAAAAAACCAAGATGTCCAAATCGATACTCACCACCTATTGGTATAAGGCCCAAAATCGTCCGTTTGTGTTGATGAAGATGGAGAATTCTCGCTGCTCCATTAGGGTCGGAAACGACCGGTACAAAAAAGGATTTAACCAAGGCGATGCGCTATCATTTGACTTTTTAATTTGACTCTTTAGAGGATTGTACAAAACTCACGAGCCAACATCAGAGGCTCAATTTTCCAAAAATCGGTACAACTACTAGCATACGCCGACATTATTCACATCATTGGTTGGACCCAACGTGATATCATAGCCATGTTTGCTAGTATAGAGAAGGAAGCGGCAAAAATTGGTTAAGCAGTAAATAAAGGCAAGACGAAGTATATGCTGTCAACACGAAATGACATACAGCATCAACGATTTGGACATAACGTCACCATTTACAGATATAACTTTGAGGTAGTACGGGACTTTGTCTATCTCGGCTCCGCTATAAACTCTGACAACAAAATCTCGTCAGAAATTAAACGAAGAATTACTCATGCTAACCTCTGTTTCTTCGGGCTAAAAAGGCAATTCAGTAGTAAAGCCCTCACTCGAACTACTAAGGAGATTCTATATAAGACCCCGATCATCCCACTCCAGCTCTACGCTGCTGAAGCATGGTCCGTTTCAAAAGCGGATGAAGAAATCCTTGGTCGATTTGAGAGGAAAATTCTTCTGAAAAAGTGTCTTAACTTATCTAGAGAATCATAATGTCTATATTTTGTTCATACAAAGTTTTTTTACCACGCCCACTTTCTGGGGGCCTTTTTAGTAAAAAACGATTTTCGGTAAAATTTTACACATTTCGGAAACAAATTTGATGCAAAGTCATTAGATCTTTTAATATAAACATTTCTTCCATACTTCATTTTACCCACGCCCTTTTTTTAGAGGCGTTTTCATTAAAAGAAAAACCATTTCTCTATACTACCTGATAGCATAACCAGGCAAAAAACGATGTTTTTTGTCGAACCATATATGATTTTGATAAACTGTGTGCACAGTGTGTGCTGACAATGACATTTTATATATTTCATCGCCAAAAGGCCGACATTTTTAGGATATTTGTTTTAAGGATGGGATGGGATAGGATAGGGTATAAAACGATCCACACAGTGGATTGTAGCCTTCTCATATGTTTTATGATTAAATTTCCGATTCATATTCTTCGCCGTTGTTTATGTTTTTTTCACTGACTTTTGTTTTCTTTACTCAATTTTTTGTATTTAGTTAGCTTTTGACTATTGTTATTATTTTCATAAATTTACAACAATTGTCTAAGCAGAATCTCTTCTAACTAAAAGTAAGATCGAACTGGGTTTGGGTAGGTACCTATCTGAAGCATTTTTCATATATCGCGAGTCAAGACGCGGTTTCAAAAGATCGCAGACACATTCTCTCGCATTCATTCATATGTATGTATAGGTATGTATCTAGAAATTAATTTTCACACAACAGAACCGGGACAAGCTAAGTTGAGTTTTTGTTGAGAGTTTTCGTTTGTTTACAGATTTTTTTGATTGAATGGCGGTGTTTATAATGTTTTGTATATTAGATGGTATTTATTTCCAACTGTTTTTTTATGACTTAACATTTGACAAAAAAAAAATAAACATTGTCCATCCGCTGTGCTGATCGTAAAATACCCTATCCCATTCCATCCTTGAAATTATTATCCAAAAAAGTGTGGATGGTATGGGCTAGGAAATTATCGTGATATTTAGATTAACTTAAAAAAATGGTCTATCGAATACTTACGCCTTTTAAATGATTATCAGCATTTCTGTCTTCAAATATTAAAAAGGTATAAACACAATCGAATATAAAAATAACAAATTATTTAATTGAATAAAGGAAAGCATGTGTAGGTACATAATAACGTTTGTATGTAAGTAACTATTAAATAGGAAATCAAACATCTTCGCTTACATTTCCTAAGCCTCCTTCAATAATGCTGAGTATGTATGTCTTAAAGTATTGAATAGGAACTCGTACGTATAAAAAAAATAAATTAATTAATTAATTTAAATGAAATGATATAAATAGTTCTTGAATACACGATTCTAATATTTTTGAGTGGTCGGTTTTTGAAAACCTAGTAATAATTTTCTCAACATCGATCGGGATTTGCCTGTGGATGTGCATGAGTGCCAGACCGCGGAAGCGATTTTCAGCCACAACGAAGAAAAAGACCTTTCTGCCGAAGAATTTGTAACTTGAAGCGTTGCAAGAATAAGAAGGAAACTATGTATGTACTACACATCAAGTGCTTATTTTTACCTTCAAGTGGTAACCATCGGGTACTGGTCTCATCCAACCGGATTTGAATTGCTAAAATATAAGCAAGCAACACTATAAGAAGGCAGGTCAGAATGGCACGGAATGAATACCCGGCCTGCTGTCCCAGGCGAACCTAGACAAGCTGCTTCGACATAATTGGACAACAGGTTGTCTAGGAATTTCAAGGGTTAGTCAGGCCCCTTGAACAGAACTGGTGGCGGATGAACCAACGGCAGCGCTCAATCACGTAGTGGATACTGATGCCCCCGTGTCATAGGGGTATCTAATAAATTGGAACTGGCCCTCCAGGTTGGGAATGTGCTTTGGGTTAACTACCCAATCATGGAAAAATCTAACGGCTACGAAGCAACCAAAAGCCTCGGAAAGGACTGATTTTATTGTTGACGACACGGCTAAACGAAAAAAGGACAACGACGTTCGTATCTGCACCTGGAATGTGAGAACATTAAGCAGGAGAGGTGCAAGCGAACAACTAGCGGAATCCCAAAACTTCTACAAAGCACACATTACTGCCGTCAAGGAAATACGATGGGATGGGCCGGGCAAAAAGAGGATGAAAAACTGTGACATCTACTACGGACCGTGCTATAGTGAGCAGAAACAGCGACTATTCGGATGCGGATTTGTTATAAGTGCTAGACTTAGGCAAGAAGTCTTTTGTTTCCAAGACATTAGCGAACGCATTGTAACGATCCGCATCAAGGCCGAATTCGCCAACATTAGCCTTATATGCGCTCACGCCCCAACGAAAAAACCTATGAGCGACTACCGAAGAACGATGTTAAAATCGTGCTGGGAGATCTTAACGTAAAGGTAGGAAGATAAGACATCTTTAGCAGTATTGTCGGAAACCATAGCCTACACGACAACACGTCTGGTAACGGACTTAGGCTAATTGACTTCGCTACGGAACGAGATGAAACTATAGCCAGCACTGGGTTTCCTCACCTCGATATCCATAAATTGATCACATAGATAGACAAGCGCCACGCATCCAGTATTTTGGATGTCCGAACATTCCGAGGAGCTAACATCTACTCGGACCACTACCTTGTTGCAGCCAAGGTAAGAATGCGGATATCCACTACGCCACAACAATCCAGAAATACTGTAAAAAAAACTTAATGTCGAAAGACTGCAATCGCAAGAGACCGCCAAGACCTTCGCGCAACGCGTATCCCTAAACCTCTCGATTAACACCATACCACCAACATCGAATGTCGAGGAACTATGGCAACGATGCCAACAAGCCATTAGATCAGCCGCAACTGATGTGCTAGGTTTCTCGATCACACCAGCAAGAAACCCCTGGTTTGATGAGGAATGCCGACAGATGCTCGCAGCCAAGAACGAGGCCTACAAGGCTAAGCTGCAGGTGAAGACGAGAGCTGCCGCTGAGCTGTATGGGCAGAAAAGAAGGGAAGAACACCGGCTTTTTACAAAGATGAAGAAAGAGGAAGAAAAGCGCGCGATCGAGGATATAGAGAGGTGCCACTCCAGGAAAGATGTTTGCAAGTTTTATCAAAGTGTAAAACGTCAAAGCCAAGGATACAAGGCTCGAACAGAATCCTGTTGATATAAACAAGGAAATATCGTAGTTGAGACACAGTCTATGCTGAGGATATGGAAGAACCACTTCTGCAGACTGTAAAACGCCGATGACGAACAACATTCCGCTGTCAGGCAGAACGAACCATTCGATATTGGCAACGACAGCGAAAGCTGCCAACCACCCGACCTGAGTGAAGTGAGGATAGCAATATCTAAAATGAAGCTTAAAAAGGCTGCCGGAAATGACGGCCTTCCCGCCAAGCTTTATAAAGCCGGCGGAGATGACTTGGTAAGTAACATCCACCAACTCATAAGCCGAATCTGGTCGGAAGAAAGTATGTCTGATGAATGGAACCTCAGCATCGTTTGCCCGATCCACGAAAAAGGAGATCCTCTAAACTGCGCCAAATACAGAGGCATAAGTCTCCTCAACATCGCATACAAGAATCTATCTGCCGTAATATGTGAACGCCTGAAACCATTTACCAACAACCTGATGGCCCTTATCAGTGTGGTTTTAGGCCAGGAAAGTCCACAACTGATCAAATCTTCACACTTCGGCAGATCCTGGAAAAAACCCAAGAAGTCTAAATCGATACCCACCACCTATTCATCGATTTCAAAGCCGCATACGACAGCATTTATAGAGAGGAACTATACAGAGCCATGTCTAGTTTTGGTATACAGCCCAAACTCGTGCGTTGGTGTAGGATGACGATGGAGAATTCTCGCTGCTCCATCAAGGTCGAAAACGACCTCACCGACACATTCGATACCAAAAAAGGATTTAGGCAAGGCGATGCGCTGATTCTTGAGAGGATTGTGCAAAACTCACAAGCCAACACCAGAGGAACAATTTTCCAAAAATCTGTACAACTACTAGCATACGCCGACGATATTGACATCATTGGTAGGACCCAACGTGATGTCATAGCCACGTTTGCTAGTATAGAGAAGGAAGCGGCAAAAATGGGCTTAGCAGTAAATGTGGGCAAGACGAAGCATATGCTGTCAACACGAAAGGAAACACAACAACGACGAATTGGACAGAACGTCACCATTGACAGATATAACTTTGAGGTAGTACGGGACTTTATCTATCTCGGTTCCGCTATTAACTCTGACAACAACACCTCGTCAGAAATTAAACGAAGAATTACTCTTGCCAACCGTTGTTTTTTCGGGCTAAGAAGGCAATTCAGTAGTAAAGCCCTCACTCGAACTACTAAGGAGATCTTATATAAGACCCTGATCATCCCAGTCCTGCTCTACGGCGCTGAAGCATGGACCGTCTCAAAAGCATGGATGAAGAAATCCTTGGTCGATTTGAGAGGAAAATTCTTCGAAAAATCTTCGGTCCCGTTTGCGTTGACGGGCTATGGAGACGAAGATTCAACCAAGAACTATACGAGCTGTACAGCGACATGCCCCTGGTCAAAAAACTCCGCATTGGACGTTTAAGATGGCTAGGACATGTAGAACGAATGGACACCAATACTCCGGCTCGCAGAGTCTTCGATTCCCAGCCAGACGTCGGACGCAGTAGATGAAGACCTCGCCTTAAGTATCGCGCATAAGTAGAAACCGACCCCAACCAACTTGGAGTGCGCAACTGGAGGCAGTTAGCTAAGGACCGGGCTAATTGGAGAGGCATGTTGGTTGAGGCCCAGGTTCATTCCGGACTGTAGCGCCACTTAAGTAAGTAAGTATATGTGAAGTTGCTCGTCTACGCCAACAAACCAGAAACATTAGGGGACTTGGTAGCCAACATTCGTGGCGCTGTTGACGACATACGGCCCCAAATACTCGAAAAAGTTTAAAATAAGACCTCTAGACTTGGCTTAATTCGAACCAGCCGCGGTGGCCACATGCCCGAAAGATGGACATTAAAACGATTTTTTTTTTGTGTTTTATTTCAATTCGAAGTTATAGATATACCTATAAAAAAAACACCCATTATATATTAGAGTACCTACATATATATCTTAATTTGTTCTACCTAAAACTTGAGACACATTTTCATCATTTGTCACGGTCGTGGTTGGCACTTGCAATTGAAAAGAATAACAAAAATCATTGAAATTTCCTGGAAAAATAATATGGAATTCAGAATAGGCAGTGAAAATGTAGACATTATGGTTTTATTGCGCTCCTTTTGTTTGTTTTGTTTTTTCAATTAACGAGTATACATACCTACATATATCATAAAGTCAAATATGTTTTTGTAAACACATCACACATCACACGTCATCCCTATTCCAATTCTCAATGCTTGCATATAGAGAAAAGTGTTCAATCTTCAGTCAGTGAAAAAAAAAAACCATAGAAGGCATTTCAATGATGACGCGACGGCGCGGCGGGCGCTAAACGCAAAAAAAAGGAAATAACTTATGGAATCGTAAAAAAAATACATATATGTATGTACAATATACATACTTTCATACAGATAACTTAGGTACATATATATAAAATTAATAGTTGCAGGTTGCACTATTGTTATGTTTTTTTTTTTGAATTTCAAGAACGCGACGGAATAAATTGGAAATAAAACTGAAATTTGATGCGTAAGCGTTTGCGTGTTGATTGTTATAGCTTTAGGCTGGGATTGAAAAAAATTACTTTATACTGCACCCATTCCCACGGTTTGGCCAAAAACTACGTTTTACTATAAAGGGGCGAGGTAGTAGGCAGGGATAAGGATCCCTTTACCAAATTTTATTGTCCTAGCTCAAAATTTAAGACCTTAAAATCAGTGGCTTACAGATAAACGGACAGAAATGGCTCAATCTGATAGCGTTTCTGAGTCACCGTATAAATAGTTTGAGGCAAGCCTAGCAACATTATTTCTCTATGTTACGAACTATGTGTCAAATATACCCTGTGGGTTTGGTATAAAAACGACTGTAAACGGAAAACTTATCATCATGAATCGACTAACATTTTCCGAGTTTAAATGATTGTTTCCACTGTAGAAAAGATTAGAGTTGAAAGCTGCTAAACATGGATGATTGACGTTTGCAAAGACAGAGCATATGACAAAAAAAAAACAACGTAGGTCCAACTAGAGAGAGAGAGAGAGAGAGATAGAAATTGAAGTAAAGGACAGCTAGTATATTTGTTTTCAAGGCTTAGCCTGCTGTGTTCTGAGAATTTTGAAGTAAAGGAAAGCTAGTCTTTTTTTTTCAAGTCTTAGCCTGCTGTGTTCTGAGAATTTTTTTGTCTCACTTTAAAGAAAAGAAAAAAATGTGTGGCACAGTACGGATCACATAAAAAATTAGTTTTCCTTATTTGGAAAAACTGTATTTTCTTCCCAATATTGAAATCAGGTGAAAAAACTTTAACTGAATTGAGTTGTGAATAGGCGCAATATCCTTTTGGAAACTCCACTTAGTAGGGCAAAAAACTTCTATTTCAAGTAAGATGATCCATAAGAGTGATGTAAAGCTCTATCGTCAAACACAAACCATTTGTACAATACTATGAAATGGCACGCGCAATATTACTCAGTCTAGCATTGAATGATCACGATTCAAAAATTTGTTTACGAAGAAATAAAAGTTTTATATTTACCTTGTTAGAAAACACTACGTTTGCTAATTTAAAGCGTAACACATGTAACAAGAAGACGTGGGAAATTAAGTTTATAAATACAGTGAAGTCTCACTTATATGAACTAATGATTGTTGGGCTAGTTCATATAACCGAAAAGTTCATATATTGGAACTATGTAGCAAAAAATATATTTTATTGAAACGGTTAATGTAATAAAATTAAATTACATATTACAATACAGAAAATAATTCGTTTTAATTTTATTGAGCTAAACTCGTTTGAAGAAGTTGGATATTTTTGTTTGAGCAGTGTTTTTAAATCAAAGTTCACTAGCTCCTTCACGCATTTTTCTCAGCAGTAGTAGTAGTTCTTCGTAAGGACGCTCATTTTCTGAAGCCCAATCCATCAGTGTGTTAAGAGCTTTCATTGCCTCCCCAAGCTGAACTCTTTTTGTTGTTTTATCCTCTGGAGTATCATGGCTTAGTGAATCGTCATCATCATCATAGGTATCTTCTGTTATAGGCATGGGGTCCTCTGCTAACTCTTTCCAAGCTTGATTGCCGACATTTTCATCAGGGGTGACTTCTTTCATCATCGCTAAGCCCATGTGAGCAGCATCAGCTAGTTCGGGCTGAATTGCTTGAAAATACTTAGACAAAGGCACATCATCTTCTTCAGTAAAGTCCTGTTCATCTGGATTGTAAAATATCTCACGCCAACATTTTGCGTTGCTCTGATTTTCTCCCAAGCACTGCCTAAATATAAAATAGCATCTCTTATAGTTATTGCTTTTAAAAGGTCGTATATACTCTTCTCCCCTCGTGTTATAATGTTATGTAAAAAATTGCGGTAATAGAGCTTTGTCAGCCTTATTACGTTCTGATCCATGGGCTGTATAAGTGCGGTGACGTTTGGTGGCAAGAACATAACTGTAACTTGACCATCAGCACTAATCAGCTCATCGGCAGGAGGATGACTAGGAGCATTATCCAAAAGAAGCAATGCATGTGGAGGATATCCACTCTCCACTAGATGGTTTTGAACCTGAAAAAATGGAGAATTAACTTTGAATTCGATTAACAGATGTTTAAAAACCTTTTTTACAAAAGAATTATGAAACCAATTTCTATAAATCGAAGCATTCATCCAAGCTGATTTTGAATGATCATAATCAACTGGAATTTCAAAATTTTTAAATGATCTTGGCTTTTTGGCTTTACCAATAACTAAAGGCCTTAATTTATGAGTGCCAGTAGCATTAGTACATGCTAAGAATGTTATTCGCTCTTTTGCTATTTTCCTTCCGGGGACAGTCTTTTCACAGGCGGATACAAATGTTTTACCTTGAAGCATTTTGAAGTAGAGCCCAGACTCATCTGCATTATAGATTTGTTCCTTTTCTAGTCCAAGTTGCTTAATTTTCTGGTCAAGTTCAAGCTTAAATGGAGGAATAAGTTCCGGCTGAGACGATAGCTTTTCTCCGCATATAGCCAACAATCGGATGATAAACCTCTTTTTAAAATTCGCCATCCAGCCGTTACTGGCAGAAAAGGTTTTTTCTTCTCCGTATTTGAGTTTGAATGAAAAGCTTGATTTCGTAAGATTTCACTAGAAATGGGCACATTGGCTTCTCTTTGCCTGAGAAACCACTTGTACAAATGCTTTTCCATCTCCGGAAAATCTCCTTGGTGAAACTTTTTTTGTTTTGCGGTTCCAGAAACCATGTTTGCACTGTTTTTTTTACTTCCACAATGGTGAACTTTGCAATGTTGAATTTATTTGAGAGAGTTTTAGCAGACTGCCCCTTTTCTAATGCCATTATAATCTGTCCCTTTTGCTCCATACGAATTTTTCGTTGTTACGAATTTTTCGTTGTTTCTGCGCAACAATCGACATTATAACGTTGGTATTTTTTACACAAAAAAAAAACAAATCACCACCGAACCGATGTTGCTTCTTCGAAAATGAGCACGAACTGACTTGCACGTCCAAATACAAATGCATAAGTAAAATAAAACGTAAAAAAAATCTGTTTAGACAAAATAACTGTTTTTACTTCAGAAAAATTTTAACACAAATTCACTTATATGACACTGCAGTACATTTATAAGAGTATCAGTTCATATAACTGAATTCCAGTACAAAAATTCTGTGGTTCATATATTGGAATAATTCATATAACTGAGAGTTCATATAAGTGAGACTTCACTGTACTTTCAAAAGTTATTTCTTTGAAGCAACTGGCTTCCTTTGTTTAACACATGCTGGGTGGGAGTACAATTCCCTGATGCTCTTCACGAGCCCCCTGGTTTACAATTACAATTGATTTCCTCTATTTCCGCTCTGTTATCACAATTCGGTATTTGCTAAATCTAAATTTTGTGTAATGATGTTGGCTATAATCCTGTATCACGACTCAGCTTTTAAAAAATTATTATATTGCTGCATCGATACTCTACTAGTTTTATATTTATAATTGTTTTTGTTTAAGCACATGAAATCTGTTCTTGCAATTCAAGCTGGAATAAGAAGAATATACTTGCACTTGGATATCAAATTGAGCGGAGACCTAGTAAATGACGAAATTAGTGATTTTTGCAAAAAAGATAAACAACATTGATTCATTATTCATTATTTTTAATTGGAAGAAATACGATGGTTTGAATCGTCTTTTGGAGAAAATTAAATTCTGATAGGATTATAAGGTATGACTTATAATCCTATTTATCCTCCTTTAAGGAGAATAATCCTCCTTTTTTAATCAAACAGTTCTAAAATCTCCAAGCCTCCATTCTCGGCCTGAATCGTTCTTTTCCCTTAAATCAACTTCCTTTCCTATCGACATAATTATACCGAATACGAATATCCATCCAAATTAATAAAAGTACCCCTATGCTATAGCGTTTCTTGCGAGCATTTTCTAACAAAACTAGCTAGGGGTAAAGCCATCTGCAGGGTGTCCGCCGGGAAGGTATACTACTTTGTTTTGCCGCCATTTTGGTAAACATTAGTCTTGAGAGTTCATATTTGGCTGTCGCGAAGTAGACACGTGGCAAATTTATTATGGAAAAATATTCGATAAACCAACGTGTTTTAATCGTTAAAATATTTAATCAAAATCAATCATCGATTACTGTGACGATGAGAAGTTACGTGAAATTTTTGGGAGAAACAACGTTCCAACAAAACGCACGATTTATCGTGTAGTGAATGATATCGATAAAAAAGGGTCTATTGGTGATAGGCCCAAGCATGGAACACAACGTACTGCAAGATGGGCTGAAAACATTCCTGCTGCTCAAGGAAGTGCTCAAAAAAATCCATCAACCTCAATTCGACGCCGTGCTCAGGAGCTTGGTCTTCAAAGAACAACTTTGGCCACAATTTTGTACAAGGATTTGCATTTGTTTCCATTTAAGATTCAGTTGACACAAGAGCTTCTTCCACAATACCATTTACGCCGCCGTACATATGCCAATAGGATGTTACAGCCAGCCCATGACAACCGCGATTTTGATGAAAAAATTATAATGGATACGTGAATAAACAGAATAGTCGGTTCTGGGCAATGGAAAACTGTCAAATTATTCATCAGTCAGCTTTGCATCCATTAAAAGTTACAGTCTGATGTGCAATTTGGTCAGGAGGATTCATTGGACCTTACTTCTTTCATAACGAAAACTTCGTAACGGTAACTGTGAATGGGGAGCGATATCGTGATATGATTGTAAACTTTTAAACGCCACAACTGCATGCTTTGGGCTTGATTTACATGTGGTATCAACAAAAAAAACCAACAAACCAAATCTTCACACTTCGGCAGATCATGGCAAGACTCCATGAAGTCCTTATCGATATCTACCCACCATCTCTTCATTGATTTCAAAGCCTCATACGACAGCATTTATAGAGACGAACTATACAGAGCCATGCCTACACCCCCAAACTCCTCCGTCTGTGAATGACAATGGAGAATTCTCGCTGCTCCATGTTGAGAGGATTGTGCAAAACTCCCGAGCCAACACCAGGGGCATAATCTTCCAAAAATCGGTGCAACTACTATTTAGCATACGCCGACGATATTAATGTCATTGGTTGGACATCAATGTGATGTCATAGACACGTTTGCTAGTATGGAGAAGGAAGCGGTAATAATGGGTTTAGCATTAAATGAGGATACGACTTAGTATAAACTGTGAACACGAAAGGACACACAACATCGACGAACTGGACAGAACGTCCCCGTTGATGGATATAACTTTGATAAAAACATCTCGTCAGAAATTCAACGAAGAATTACTCTTGCTAACCGCTGTTACCTTGGGCTAAGATGGCAATTTAGTAGTAAAACTCTAACTCGAACTACTAAGTTGATCCTATATAAGAGCCTGATCATACCAGTCCTGCTCTACGGCGCTGAAGATCAAAAATGGATCAAGTAATCCTTGACCGATTTAAGAGGAAAATTCTTCGAAAAATCTTCAGTCCCTTTTGGGCGTTTGCGTTGATGGGATATGGAGACAAAGATTCAACCAATACCTATACAATCTGTAGAGCCACATGCCCCTAGTCAAAAAAAAACTCTGCATTGGACGCTTAAGATGGCTAGGACATGTAGAACGAATGGAGAACACTGCTACGGCTCGCAGAGTCTTCGATCCTCAGTCAGACGTAGGACCCTGTGGAGGGCACAAATATAAACCGACCTCAGCCAACTTGAAGTGCACAACTGGAGGCAGTTAGTTAAGGATCGGACTAATAAGATTGGGATATTGGCTGAGACCCAGGCTCATTGTAGACTGTAGCTCCACTTAAGTCAGTAAGTAAGTAACTTGCTCTTGTAGAACAGACTTGCTCATTGCAGACTGTAGCTCCACTTAAGTAAGTAAGTAACATGCTCTTATAGAACAAGTATGACTTGGGATGACTTCCTGAGACAAGACAACTTTCATTCCTTTTCGATGCAGGGTACGTTTCTTCCAGTTATTCATTCCAAGCTTTCTTGAATTCGCAATAGCTTGATCCTTAAACGATGAATTTCGGGGTTGTGTATTTTACTCTATTGGCCTTCCTTGCATACAGGACCAACAATTCGACGAAGAATTTTTCTTTCGAAAGTGCCTAATACTTGCTTCAATTTCCTTCTTATCGTCAAGCACTCGACGCAGCAAAGTAAGACTGGTAGTATTTAGGTCCGCTAAAGCAACCACTTGGACTTCGGTTTAAGATTTTTAACACCAATTGTTCAGTACATACGTTGGAAGGGATGTTACATGCGACTTTTAGCAGGGATATGCCTCGGTAGTTGGTGCTGGACATTGATTTGCCTTTTTTTTTATATAGATAGAACATATGGAGGTAATTTTCCAATAATCGGGCATCTCGTTCATTCAGACATTGTTAATGGTTTGGTGCATGCACCCTTTAATGGCAACACCTCAGAATTTGAACTGTTCTGCTAGTAATCTATCACGCCTTGTTGTCCTTCAATTTGTAGCGTAACTTCTCCACTAAGTACATCGCTTTGAAAAATATCGGAGGTAGAACTGTGTATTTAGGTTCTAAGATGGCCCTGCCCAGAAATGATACGAAAATACTAGTTTCACCTTAAAACATAAATATAGCAATCGTCGTTAATCCAAGGTTTTTCTATATACCAACCTACATGGTAAAGCTCAAATCATTTGCCTGGCACATCCCGAAGTATATTTTGTCGCCACAGATCATCACAATAAATGAGCGAACACAACTCGCAGGGTACAACTTTCAGCTAACTTCCTAGAATCACAAAACTTTGTCCATATACCGAATTAATCGCTTGCAATTGCTTGGTGATAACGTTCTCCTTAATCGCTTTGCCAAAGTCAGTCAAAGTTTCCCTCATCCAAATGTAATTCATCATTCCTCAAGGTTAGACCCCATATATGCATACCCGTTAATCCAACACACTCAGAAGCGAATCAGAATAGCAAAACTATCTGACCTAGATTTACTTTCTGCACAAAAGTTAACCTCTTCTTCACCAGTAATTAAGTCGCACGAGGAGCACTTTGTCCGCAACAAAAACCCCTTCTAAAATGCTTGAGGGAAGCCAAGTGCTTTCTAGCGTAGAAATTAGTGCAAATATACTTCGGATTCGAATAGCACAAAAAATAAAACGACAAATAAATTATCTTGAATAATAGTTTTTATCCAGTTGAACGCGCGTTGCCCACCGCAGAGTGTCCTTAAGATTGTCTTCTCTTCTCGTGTCGGTTGAAGTGGAAGAACAACCCTTTGAATCTGCCCCCATTTGCACCGCCCTCTCACTTTCACTTTGCAAAATGAGTTCACATTAATTGCAACCGAAAAATGTCCTTTCGTCATGATTGTTCCTTTTGCCGTCGCAGGCAGATTATATTCGATTGTGCTGCGAATATCATCTTACTGCAAGGATAAAACACGAAATTAAAACTGATGGATTTCAATTAACAAAATGGCAATTCTTCTTTCGGCATGCAGCAGCAGTAATTAGTGCGACAGTTTGACACAATTATCCTGAATGTTGTTCTGGTACACCATCCCCCGCCCATAGATTCTCTATGCGATAATGGTTGATACTCCAGTACAAATTGGACTGTTGTCATGGAGAAACCAAAACCAAAGCAAATAAGCAACCGGATGAGCAAATATTGAACCACCATTCGGTAACCAAAACTTACCAATATAACCACCCTAACTAAGTCAACCCTCCATCCGCCCACCCACCGCAAGGACGACACAGTCTGTGCTGTTGTGAAAATCCAAATATGAAAGCAGCCAGGATAAAGCGTGTTAATAAATTATGATCAGTGTTCCGTTGAATTAATCATTAGGGGTGCCTTTTTGCTTCCGCTGGTGTTGTGTTGAGTGCTGACTTTGTTTTTGCCAGCGAATCCGAAGGACAAAACTATTCTGCGGATGTTGGAGTGGATTTGTAAATGCAACGCTTTTGTCCAATAATTTTCGAGTAATTTTTCCTCCCATATGCATCCCATTGTGATTCCAAAAGCAAGCATTAAACCCATAAAAAGGGGATGATCAATGGATTTTTTTCTGTAATTTGCCAGTTTACAATTTTCCGCTCGTAAAAAGCCAGTTTCGAGCGAGAAATGTTGTTTATATTCTCTTTGGATATAATGTCCTTCTTCAATACTTAACAGAGTCGGTCGATATTTAATGACCCCTTAAGGATTCATGATAGTTCCATCAACACGAGATTCAGTGAAGATTTGTGTGACAGTCTTATATCATGTCAATCTTTATAACGTGGGTATAATAAAACTCACAGCCAGGCAGAGCATAACTACAACAAAAGGACCCATCACTATAAAGTGATGACCAGCATGAAGAGGATTTGCCAAGCGTTGACGGGACACCCACGCTTTCTGTCCAGAAAAAAGAACCGACGACACGATGGAAGCAGGGCAACTATCCACTGGAATTGTTACATTCACTCGTAAATTCTCAGAGATGATGCTGTCAAAAGGACGGTGATTTGATGTGGTTAATAGAGAGGTTTTGTATTTAATTGGCACGATTACAATCCTAAAAGGAAAGCGGAAATCATAGCTGTGAGGATTATTTAAGATGGTTTATAAGTCTTACGACTTTAAGTGCAATGTCATGGATGTCCAGTGTCATGGATGTGCAGGTTCGTGTAATGTGGGTTATATATAGCATTGTAACCACATTGAAAGCAACATCAGAGGAAAAAAAATTAACATTTAAAATCAAAGGACTAACCGACAAAAGGATAGAATTTATTGTTGACCACAATGCAATGTTGTGACAATGTTCTTTTCTTGATGCGGTTAACCCGAAGTGTGGGCCTTTTGACCAGTCTAACTGGAACTGAAGACTCCATCATTCATGAAATTTCTTCAACTACAACAGTCTGATGAGGGTTTTTGATTGGCGACAGGAATCTTATCTTGCTGACCTACCCCGAGGTAACAGTGAGTGGTAATTTATTGCAAATCATCTTCTATTTGTCACCCAAACACGCGTCAGTTGGGAGACTAGAAACTCCGCACAGGATTTGTAAATTCGTATTGATTTGTCTTCAATATCAATATTAATTTTCTGTCACCCTTAACCTAGCTTCCGGTAGTCAATTTCGTTTCTTGTTAGTGGAAAGGAATAGAAATAGATTCTGCAGTGTCAGAACTATTATACCTTTTAATTTTTTTTCAAAACGATACGGTTCTGCTACGATTGTTACTAATGATAAGATTAAAAAGAATGCATCCCAAGCATCCTTTCGCATAAATTCATTCCACCGCATTGACTCAAAATACTTTTAAAGTCAAACAACACCTGCCCTTTCTTCATTATCCTTTTATATTAATCACCGAGGACATATTATATACCCCACACCAGAATAAATTTCCATAAATCAATTCTCATCCACTTTATTCGTCGTCCTGTCTCCCTGAATCCACAACCGCAATAAAGATGGAAATACACATCTGCTTGCAGGAGCAGAATTTCCCAAGAAGCACTACACCAGCAACGAAAACCTATTAAATTTCCAAACTCTTCTCGCAACACACACCAAACACAATTGTCCATAACTTGAACCTTAACTGGAAAAATGTACCATCCTTCATATGTACAGCTCGGCGAATTGCAGCTCCTTCCATTACTTGTGCCAGCAGCACATTCGCATGCATGTCTCATATGTTGCGTCCTATCCGGGTGTCAGACTGCAACCATTTTATGACCTGTAGTTAGTTTTTAAATTTTTTTTAATTACAATCGCTGTAACTTCATTTATGACATCCTCTTTCCAGGACATGTACAAAGGTAGACATCCGGAAACTGGATGCCGGTTGAGTGTTTTTTGATCGGTGGAGCTGCTTGAATGTGTATCTATTTTTTTTTAATTAATTCTAGCATCTTCGTCGACGTCGTACTCTAGGGAGGATCGCAATCGCTTTTACTGTGCTTGAGAAAATATTGCTTACTTTGCTGAGTATGTTGTCAAACATAATCTCACGTTACCAATAACGGAAATACCTTGAGTTGACTTGTTTTTATGCACATCAGAGCGGTAGGTATTTGCCTGTAAGCAAGGGATTTTTTTTCTTTTGCAATTTTCCACGATTTATGCGAAGCCAGTAGAGAGCGCTCTTACTCCAATAGGGATAAGGCTAATGAGGTCGAGAAGGCTCATTGATTGTTGACTGTGCAACGGATTCGATTCAAGTCACGATTATTAATTTTGTTCTTTCGTTCTTTTCCATCGACTAGCGATAGACCTTCATGTAGGTCTCTTCGAAATGAATTAGTAGGTCTGACATGACTTTTTTCCCATTTAACGGTTCATTTAATAAAATTCTTTTGTATGATGGGGAGGTAGTTCCTTCGATCGACCCATCCATCTATGGGGATGGCTGATTTGGTTGAAATTTATGATTGATTCACTCATATTTCATGCATTGTAACCCGCCAGCGGATATTGATGACATTTTATTTTTCGCTATCCCGATCCTTGGCAGAACTGGTGAAGGTTATAGAGGGAAATCCTTGATGTATGAGATTTATTTGACTATTACATGCGGAAGAAGAATTTATTATTTTCACATGTGACTAATGTTTTAGGAAGCGGTTAGTAAATATTCAATTCTTTGTGACATTACTGGAAATGAAACTCTTTTCACAACAATAAAATATAAGGAGGAATCTTAGCATTAAAGGCAACCTGGGTGGCCGCGGTGTAGTGGTAATGTGTTCGTCTGTTGAGTGGAAGGTTGCGCGTTCAATCCCAACCAAAATCCATTTCACTTTTAATTAAAAGAAATAAAAGGTCGGTGTAATGCCTAAAAGTATGCACACCATCTTGAATTTCTTCAAATTTAACGAACACGAGAAAAAGTGACTCCCCGAAGCTAGTTCTCGGACACCACCCATGGAGTTTTTAAGTCTCCACTACATCCAAAATCTTTCCTATCCTCTCTCTCTTTCTTCCCCTTCTCAAACGCTCGTACTATGGTAACATATAAAAGGGTATTCATAACCCCTTGAGTACGTGTAAATTATAAAAAAAAAAAAAAAAAAGACCCTCTGGGTAACCTAGGAATATTTAGTGGAACGGTAGTGTGTTGTTTTACGTTTTCATAGGAACGACGGTGATATTATAGAAATATTTTTAATTCACTATTGTATCTTGGATACACTTGGAATTTAGTTTAACGAATTTAACATTGCCGATGCATTATTCTCATTGGTCAATCGAGCATTTTTAGTCAAGTGACATGGTCGATTGACTAATAAGAACCATGTATCGGCAAAATCATCTTGGGAAATCTAAAATCCGGAACACGGCCTATGTGTTCGCTTAATGAGTTGAAAGTTTTGAGTCCAATCACAGTTACAATCAATGAAACCAGAATTCAAAGAAAAGGAAATGTTGTGTGGATGCTCTTTTATGAATAAAACCAACTTTCAAAAATAATTTTGTGAATGCAGGATGTCCGCCGGGAAGGTATACTACTTTGTTTTGCCGCCATTTAGGTGAAAATTAGTCTTGACAGTTCATATTTGGCAGTTGTGAAGTAGACACGTGGCAAATTTATTATGGAAAAATATTCGATAAACCAACGTGTTTTAATCATTAAAATATTTTATCAAAATCAATCATCGATCGATGTGTAAGTTACGTGAAATTTTTGGTAGAAACAACGTTCCAACAAAACGCACGATTTATCATGTAGTGAATGATTTCGAAGAAAAATGGTCTGTAGGTGATATGCCTAGGCATGGACCACAACGTACTGTAAGATCGGCTGAAAACATTACTGCTGTTCAAGGAAGTATTCAAAACAATCCATCAACCTAAATTTGACGTCGTGCTCAGGAGCTTGGTCTTCAAAGAACAACTTTGGCCACAATTTTGCACAAGGATTTGCATTTGTTTCCAGATTCAGTTGACACAAGAGCTTCTTCCACAAGACCATTAACGCCACCGTACATAACATAATAGGATGCTACAGCTAGACCATGACAACCTCGATTGTCATGAAAAAATCATAATGAATGAAGAGGCACATTTTCATTTGAATGGATATGTGAATAAACAGAACAGTCGGTTCTTGGCAATGTAAAACCCTCAATTTATTCATCTGTCATGTTTGCATCCATTAAAAGTTAAAGTCTGGTGTAAATCATTGGAACTTACTTCTTTGAAAATGAAAACGGCGTAACGGCAACTGTGAATGGGGAGTTTGACTTTTCCCAAAAATGTAACTGATTCGAGCGAAAAATGATTCTTCCTCCTGTTATAAGATCAAGCAATCACGGATCCCAAATCACTTGGCTGAATAACTGGAATTAACTTCCCCAGGATCGAAAACGATGGAAATCTGCCTTTAACTCAACTAGTAATGCGATTTCGTAAAACACAAGAATTTTTCCTAGCGCATGCCTACAAACTTCGACTCACAAACGTAGCGCCTCATGGGTTGTTACTTCCAAAAGCGGATGTAGTATAGAAAAATTGCTAAGTAGGTAGCCGATTCCAACCCACCCTAAAATGAGGTAAAAACATACGAAAATATCAAGGGGCTTAATGCAAAATCAGGGCGATAGAGAAGGGTATATAGTCGTAAGAAGGGAAAATACCATTTAGAAATAAAAGAGCGCACAGCCACAAATCTTCCCTACTTAGGAAACTCGTAGGATCTGCAGACAATAAAAACAACAGTCAATTCAGACGTACAGAAAACCCAGACTAGTAGGCTTTGAAGTAGGAATGCTGTGCTGGTTCTAGTTCTTCTTAATATCAAATAGTAACCTATACACACAGACACGCAAGGAATTCTTGGTGTGTTCAGCTTATTCTCATGGTCAGAATTAATACCAAAAAGGCGATCACTTGTCTGCTTTAACTACCGAGGCATATTATTGCTAAATATCGGATATAGCATCCTAATCAATGTACTGTATGAATATTCATCTGAAGTCCTTCGGTAACTGACCTGTCTACCAGAAGGGATTCCGGCGAAGTAGGTCGACCATACACCAAATGTTAACACTTATGCCAATTCTGATATTTAGTACATATCTATATTTTGTCAATATAAAGTTTTTAGCCATGTGAAAAACAGTTTTCTGGTAGAATTTTAGAAAATTTCAAAAAAAAAATAATACTGTGAACATTTTGTCTGGAGATAGTTTTAAACCTCGCGCTATTTGTGAGTACGCTTTTATAAGAAAAAAGCAATATGAACGGCCTATTCCAAAGCGTTTTTTATAGAAAAACTTCGTTATCTGAACACGATGTAGTAAAAGTTACAATTTCTGTACAATCGCCATACAGTTTTAGCCACGCTTATTTTTAGGGGGTGGTTATTTTTACTATGGAATGGGATATGATATTCAACGATTCACACAGCAGATTGTAGAACTCTCATATGTTTATATCCTATCCCATAGGGGTACCTATATTAGTTTTGATGCATAGCTTGTAACATAGAGAAATAATTTAGCTATGTATACCTAAAAGTCACCAGCTTTTAGGCCTTAAATTTTGAGCTATGATAATGCATTTTGTTACATGTAATCCTTGTACGTGGAGTTTGGACATGTGTAAACATTTTCAAAAACCGCCCACTTCCACGCCCACTTTTTACAAAAACGTTATTTTTGGCCAAACGGAAGAGAATTTTGAAAAAGTGTCTGAACAACATATGTAGCCAATCTGAATATCTATATCTTACCACGCTCACTTTTTGAGGGCGTTTTCACTAAAAAAACGTGTTTCAGTAAAATTTTAAAATATTTAAAAAAAATTTGATACAAAGCATTGTGTTTGATAAAACAAATATTTCGTCCATAAATCATTTTGGAGACGTTATCCTACAAAAACCATTTGTATACCCTATGCCATACCATATGCAGAAGAAAACCATCCAAGACTTTGATAAACTGTCTGAACAATATGTTGCGACAATGTTAATTTTATATTTCTTTGCCATAAGGCCCACATTTAAGGGATATTAATTTTAGGGATGGGACGGGGTCGGGTATTAAACGATATATACAGTGGATTGCAGCCTTTTTATATGTTTTTTTTTATCATGACTTTTAATGACAAGACGGAAGGCCGCGACATTACTTTTGTTCCTGCAATTAATTTAAAAATTCTCTGAGGATCCCTTTGTAAGTAGTTTTGCATGATATGGGGTCACCATTTTTTCATACATAAAGTTTGTCCAACAACTCAATGCTGGTTAACCAGAAAAACGTCTAGATTACTGCAGTCCTATCCTAAATAACGGCGAGAATGACGAAGAATCATCGGTCATCTTCGGTCATCATCGGCGATGAACATTTTCATTGGAGCGGTTTTGTTAACAAGCGAAATTGCAGATTTTGGGTCACAAAGAATCCCAAAAATCTCCGTTAACATATTTTCCACTAACTTCGTGTTACTGTTTGTAATGGAATAAACTCGCCATGTTTATGGGCCATATTTCTTCGAAAATGATGGGGTTTACGTTATGTCCAATGGAAGACGCTACAGAACAATACTTTAGGACAATACTTTAGACAACAATGCTGAGCTGATTTGGTTTTAGCAAGAGACAATGAACTATTTGCGCGAACAATTCTCAAATTGCATTATCTCAAAAAACGGTGAATTTGAATGGTTGCCATAACCGGCTCCATACTTTTTTTTTGTCTTTTTCTGAAGGAAAATGTTAAAACTAGCAAACCGCAGACCATACAGGAGTTGGGACTCAACATTTGCACCGAAGTCGCTTTAAACACTTCAAAACACTGGCAACACTTCAAAAAGTCATGGAAACGGCCATCAAATGAGCCCATTAGTGCCTTCTAAGATCGCCCACTTTTAACGATATGGATTTCCAAAAATAGTGTACAAAATTTCCATGACATAAAATTTAATTTGATGTAAAAGTTCAGATCTGGTAATATACTGCAGATCCGAAGAGTTCTGCAACCAGGAATTCTCATAGTTTCCGTGTCCGATAATATGTGATCACTGGCCTTCCTCTCGTGCTAATCGTGACGATCGATTTGACAAATTATCTGAGTAGTATCAATTGTCAAGAAAATTTTATCTCAAATCTGCCGTTCGGAGTCGGCAAAAATGAGGAGGTCCAGCCATCGTGTAAAGAAGTACACATGCACACATGAATGGTTGTGACAAAAGCTCGGTCCTGGGTACTAACGAGCCTGTTGGGCCAATTTTTTTTTTATTATATTATGTTAGCGAAACGCATCCCTTAACCTATCGATTAACAACATACCACCAGCATCGAATGTCGAAGAATAATGGCAACGATACCAACATGCCATTAGATCAGCCGCAACGTTGAGCCAGCCCAAGAAGTCCAAACCGATACCCACGACCTTTTCATCGATTTCAAAGCCGCGTACGACAGCATTTATAGAGAGGAACTATACAGAGCCATGTCTGGTTTTGGTATACAGCCCAAACTCGTGCGTTTGCGTAGGATTTCGATGGAGAATTCTCACTGCTCCATCAGGGTCGGAATCGACCTCACTGACACATTCAATACCAAAAAAGGATTTATTCAAGGCGTTGCGCTATTGACTTCTTCAATTTGATTCTTGAGAGGATTGTGTAAAACTCACGAGCCAACACCAGAGGCACAATTTTCCAAAAATCGGTACAACTACTAGCATACGCCGACGATATTGACATCATTGGTAGGACCCAAAGTGATGTCATAGCCACGTTTGCTAGTATAGAAATTGAAGTGGCAAAAAGCGTTTAGCAGTAAAAGAGGGCAAGACGATGTATATGCTGTCAACACGAAAGTACACACAACATCGACGAATTGGACAGAACTTCACCATTGACAGATATAACTTTGAGGTAGTACGGGACTTTGTCTATCTCGGCTCCGCTATTAACTTTGACGACAACATCTCTTCAGAAATTAAACGAAGAAATACTCTTGCCAACCGCTGTTTCTTCGGGCTAAGAAGGCAATTTAAAAGTACAGCCCTCACTCGAACTACTAATTAGATACTTTATAAGACCCATATCATCCCAATCCTGCTCTACGGCGCTGAAGCATGGACTGTCTCAAAAGCGGATGAACAAATCCTTGGTCGATTTGAGAGGAAAATTCTTCGAAAAATGTTCGGTCACATTTGCGTTGACCGGCTATGAAGACGAAGATTCAACCATGAACTATACGACCTGTACAGCGATATGCCCCTGATAGAAAAACTCTGCATTGGAAGTTTAAGATGGCTAGGACATGTAGAACGAATGGACACCAATACTCCGGCTCGCAAAGTCTTCGATTCCCAGACAGACGTCTGAATCTGTAGAGGAAGACCTCGTCTCAAGTGGCGCGCACAAGTAGAAACGCAACTGCAGGCAGTTAGCTAAGGACCGGGCTAATTGGAGAGGCATGTTGGTTGAGGGCCAGGTTCATTCTGGACTGTAGCGCCACTTAAGTAAGTAAGTAGGTTTATGCGCCCTGAAAGCAGGCATCAATTTTTTTTTAATTTTGACATATGTAATCTCATTTGATTTATGGTATCATCTATTACCTCTAATCAAGAAAGATATTTTGAAAAAATCAATCATTGTAACATCTATGTTTCGGAAACCTAGATTATTTTTGTTAAAAAGGCTCCATTCCATTGGACCGGACACAACAAGATTGCTGAAGAAAAAGTTCTCAAGAATTGAATGAAAACTATTTACTAGTAGAGATCAACTTTTATTCCATTCATTTAAACTTACGAAAACTTGTTCACCCCAACGCAAAATATGTGTCAGAGTATTAGGCAAATATGAGAAAAAAGAAAAACAAAGTCCCAGATACAATAAGAACAGGAATATCTAAACAAAGAGCAGGTCATCCATTCACCTTGCTTATTGTAAACATATTTCAAAAACTCTCGGCAAACAGGACATGGCACCTTATTTTTCTTTCTCTTCACCCCCTTTTGTTCTTGTTCGTGTTGTCACTTATTTTAAGTTTTTTTTTCGTTGTTGTTGTATTTTATGAAGCTACAAAACAAACTCTTCGAAAAGTTCCATATATGTGTGCACTGCATAGTGCACACTGTACAGTGTGCAGTACACCCATCATATGCACCTAAATAGTTCCGTGTCATTTTTGTTTTTTTCTTGTTATCTCCGTCCATGGCCTACGACATAAAGCTTAGTATTTCAGTTCAAAGACATACACACTATCGCACATTCTACTAAAAGGACATCTACACGTACATCCAATGTATTTATCCATTTAGAGATGATGCATCCAGTGGCCTAGATCATGGAATACCGCACATGGCTAGTGTAAGAGCATTCCGGTGTATGGTTCTGTCTCTTCGAAAAAAAAAAATAAGGACAGAGCAACCAACATCAAGGAACCGACAGTACAAAAATTCGTCTATATACGTTCGAAATGGCTAACATTTCAACGATCACATGCGAACTTATACGTTCATGATGCCGAACAGGAGGTGCAATGTCGTTGTCACCAAAACCCCCACTATATTATGGCTGTTGTGATGGAGATTGAGAATGATTGCGGGTGGTTGTGTAGTTTCATATTTTCATGCCTCCCGCCGTAAACTATCGTTGGCCCCTCATAAAGCGGATGACTGAACAAATAATAGATATTTCCTACATTGTGTGTCTTTAGTAGTAGTCTATGCAGTCCAAAAGCTTGCACCGGTTACCTTGAAATACGATGTTTAATGCAACAGGATTATGCTACGAACCAAGTTGTCGACGGGCTGCAACATTAGATCTACAACTGCACGTATACAACCATTTTAAAAATAACCTCTAAAATTAATGAAATACTTATCGGATTTTTTCTCAAGGTCAATTTCATGCTGATGACAGCAAAGTTTTCAACATATGACGGTAGTGTCGTGATTGTGGAGGACTTTCCAGCAACACATCTTTTATATGCTTCACAATTTTGTAGGGTCCTTCCCATTTCGGCAGTAGCTTCGGAGATATTCCTTGTTTACGTTGGGTATTATACAGCCACACCAAATCTCCTTCCCGAAATACAGTTCCTGTTGCTCTGATATCGTACCTGGTTTTCATACGATCGATTGTCAGTCTTATTCTTGTCCTGGTAATTTCGTGGATATCTCGGACTCTTTCGCGTAGATCATCAATGAAGTCATCTTGAGTGGTCGGCTCTACCTTTGGGGATCCGAACATTACTTCACTAGGCAACCTTATCCACGATCTGTTCCACTACGGTTTTCGCTTTCTAGTTAGGTATGGCGAATGCTTCTGGCCATTTGCTGAAGTAGTCCATAACCACGGTTTCCGCTGTTCGTCGTGAGTATAAATGAAAAATTAAGACATTCAAATACCTAAAAATTTACTGCGCTAATTGTTAAATCACACAATTAACCACATCCTTAAAATAAATATCCCAAAAAGTGGACACTTTTCATAGACGAAGTGTAGATGAAAATATCGCCTGGGCATATATTTAGTTTGAAACTTTTTTCGAAATTATTTACACATCTAATAAAAACGTTTTTTTAACTCTCCACTGCTGAAAGGACATTAATGGTACCACCCACTGACATCTGTACTCTTCAACTATAGGACAGTGTAGGAGTCCATGAAATGTGTCACCGAATTTGTAACTGACAAGAAAACGTATATGCCCAGTAAGCCACCTGACGTGTACTAGACATATGACATTCGTGGCCGCGTGCTCGCCTCTCAGAGCCCAATATGTCATGATTCGAATCGCGATAGAGATTAGCAGTCTTAACGACCCACGAAACATCAAAGCTATCATCGATTTCCATTATGTCCACGATTTCGTGGATAGTTTCGAGTCCAATGAAATATCGACACAGATAACAACACTGCACAAAGCGGCTGGATTTAAGACCCATCCTTACATTAAACTCCGTCTTTAAATCAAACTCATTGATCGTCATCGGTGCGTTGGAGCCAGAAAAGCCTACTTGACTTACAAAAGGTAACGAACTTTACTTTCTAGGTGAAGAAGCCTTTCCAAGTTCCGTGTATTGTTATATAGGATGGGATGGTTTTCATCTATGAAAGAGTTATACTGTGTCAACATTGTTCAAAGAGTAGTGTTTGTCGGTCGATGGTTGGGTGTTGTGGGAGGATTTTGATTGGCTTTAACTTGGCAATGCCCAGTGGTTGTAACTCTACAAATCAAGTGCTTATTTCTAACCTCTTAGTAGTAACCATCGGGTACCGGTCTTATCCAAGCGGATTTGACTTGCTAAACGATAAGCGCGAGTGTTGATAACACGACGAAAAACAGCAACACTATTAACAGCCAGCTCAGAATGGTACGGAATGAATACCCGGCCTGCTGTCCCAGGCGAATCTAGACAAGCTGCTTTGACATATTCAGACAACAGGTTATCTAGGAATTTCAAGAGTCAGGCCCCTTGACCAGAGATGGTGGCGGCTGAACCAAAAGGCCAACGGCAGCGCTCTATCCCTCAGTGGATAGCAATTGCCCCTTGTCCTACGGGTAACTAATAAATTAAAACTGGCCCTCCAGGTTAAGAAGTTGTGCTTTGGGTTAACTACCCAACAATGGAAAAAACTTAATGCTGCGAAGCAACCAACAGACTCGGAAAGGACTGATTTTACTGTTGGCGTATCTGTACCTGGAATATGAGAACATTAAATAGGAAAAGTGCAAGCGAACAACTAGCATAAGCCCTAAGCTGCTAAAAAGCAGACATCACTGCCATCCAGGAAATACAATGGGATGGGCAGGGGAAGAAGATGATGAATATAATGCTTATGTTGGCGAATTTGGCCTTGATGCGGACTATTGCAATGCGATCGCCAATGTCTTGGAAACATAAGACTTTTTGCTTAAGCCTGGAACTTATAACAAATCCGCATCCGAATAGGCGCTGTGTCTGTTCACTATAACACGGTCCAAAGTATATGTCACAGTTTTTCATTCTCTTTTTCCCGGCCCATCCCATCGTATTTCCTTGATGGCAGTAATGTCTGAAGCAGTTTAGGGCTTCCGCTAGTTGTTCGCTTGCACCTCTTCTGTTTAATGTTCTCACATTCCATTGTCACATTTTCCTTTTTTCGTTTAGCCGTGTCGTCAACAATAGAATCAGTCCTTTCCGAGGCTCTTGGTTGCTTCGTGACCGTTATATTTTTCCATGATTGGGTAGTTAACCCAAAGCACACCACCCAACCTGGAGGGCTAGTTCCAATTTATTAGATACCCCTAGGACACGGGGCCGTCAGTATCCACTACGGGATTGAGCGCTGCCGTTGACCTTTCGGTTCATCCGCCACCAGCTCTGTTCAAGGGGTCTGACTAACCCTTGAAATTCCTAGACAACCCGGACCAGCAGGCCGGGTATTCATTCCGTGCCATTCTGACCTTGCTGTTTATAGCGTTGCTGTTTTTCGTCGTGTTTTCGACGAAGAACGATACCTGCCCTACGGAATTTCAACAGCCACAGAAGAGTGCCACTGTGCATTTTTCCTTTCTCTATTTTTACGTTACGAATCTTAAATTCAATGTGGATAGTGTACATATCCGATGCTAAGTCCAGTGTGTACAGTGTGAGTAAAGAAATGGCATATGAATCCGAATTAAAAATTTTAATAGTTTCTATTTCTCAAACGAGAACAATTTAATGATCATAAGACTCACTATAATGATATTCCCGTTCCCATTCCATTTTGTGTTAATGAAGTTGAAATCCAAATCCCATATGGGCGATGAAAACATATCGTACCAACGACAAAAACCTCAGCTAAACCTATTATAGTATCTGTATTCAACTTGAATGGAACATTTCAATGTCAATGCCCGACTAAAGCGAAAAGGACACCCAACTATAGAATAGATGCATGAAAATCACCCCTCAAAGCAAACAATTCCCCCACCATACATTTTTGGGCAGTGAATGGTTGGATTAGATCGTCATGATTACTAAACAGCCTTGCCAATTGTAAAAGCCAAGAGAATTGTGAAGCTAAGAGAAAAAATCCGAAAACAAAATAAACAAACGAAAACTAAGGACTCTATACAAAAAATTAATTTCATGTTCTTCACTGTATCTGGGTTAAGGTTACACGTACAAACTAGACTCGTACACAACATACTTCTGCGCGCTCAAGTGCCATATACGATAATCACCCCCAAAAGCATTTTACTCACATGGCAGATACAAACAACAAGCAAAAGAGCAGCAATTCACTAACAATCCATCCGAAAAAAAAGAACCACTACCACTATCAACGTAGCGACAACGCATCAACATGAACAGGGGATAAATTGTTCAGCACAAGTGGATCATGAGAGAGGGGTTTCAGTGGAGACAACAAACAAAAAGGACTGCGAAAGACGATGGAAATTTAAGGAAAGGATACATTTACACATTATTTTCATGAATCACACTCTTTTTTCATAGCTTGACAGTTGGGAATAGTTGCACTTGTAACAGATCTTTTGGGAGAAGTTTCTGCTAAAGTGACAATAATGGCTTTTTCAACGGTTTGGTTGGTTTTAAATCCGTCAAGTGATATCTTTTTTACTCATTACTTTAGGGTTCAAAAGAAGTTTTTTTTTCTATATTTAATATTTAAGATTAGATGTTAAGAACAAGGACCTAGAATATTTAACCGATTTGAAGATAATATTTAAGGGTGAATATATTAGCTAATTGCCCATTCGACTTGGGTTTCTACTATTATTGAATGATGCCATGTACCCCAAATGTTGCAACTAAATGTTGATCATTTGGGGTATATGGCAAACAGATTTGCCAGAAATTCAAGTCATTATAATGCCAAACAACACGTCGCGTAGCGTCGCACAGTAGGACAATAACGGGTTCACCGTCCAAAAATAACGGTGATTTCTTAAGCGTAGTTTCTTTAAAAATCAAAATAAAAACACTCAAATTTGCAACAATTATTCTTAATTTTGTTTGCAATCGATAAATAGGCCTTTGCCATTTACTTCTTAAGAACAAGTTCGTGTAAATGTTGTCCGCAGCTCCGTTTCAAATGGTCCATTCCGAAGTTTCAATTTTGCGTCAAAATTTCGAGCCTGTATTCCATGAATTACGCGTGTTATATTATCCTGTAAGGTTTCAATCATGTTTGGCTTGTCTCATAGACTAACGACTTTACATAACCCCACAAGAAATAATCAAGAGGCGTTAAATCGCATGATCTTGGCGGCAAACTCACAGGGCCATTTTGACAGATAAGCTGCTCACCAAATTCATCCTTAAACATTTCCATTGCTTCACGAGCTGTGTGGTATGTGACACCGTCTTGATGAAACAACATTCCAACCAAGTTCAACTCAGCCAATTGGGGGGCAATAAAAGTCGCGTATGACGGTAACGTTTCTTCCATGGTCGTCTTTGAAGAAAAATGGACTGATGATGCCACAAGCCCATAAACCACACCAAACTGTCGTTTTTTTTCGGCATGAATCGGTAATTCTTCTATGGCATGTGGCTGTTCATCACTCATGATGCGACAGTTTTGCTTATTTCCGTATCCATTGAGCCAGAAATGAGCCTCATCGCTGAACACAATTTTTCGATAAAACAGCTGGAGCTGTTCTGAGGCCCATTCAATGAAAATTAGACATTGTGGTAGGTCATCCTGCTTCAATTCTTGCACGAGTTTATTTTAATTGGCTTTCAAACTCAAATCGACACGTAAAATTTTCCATGTTGTTGAGTGACGAGAGAGAACGGCGACGAATTGACATTTCACGATCTTTATTACCATTAGACGCCAGGACTGCAATATTATCTTCGTCGAGTCGATTGGTTAATGTCCAGCAAAGTAAATTTGGTGCGAAATTTGGTGATAACAGCACAAGATGTTGATTGGTTAATGTCCAGCAAAGTAAATTTGGTGCGAAATTTCGTGATAACAGCACAAGATGTTGATTCACCAGGTCGATTATGACGACCATGATATATTCGTAAAAAACCGTGCAAATTTTTCCCAGAGCACGAATTTTGATATTAAATTTCAATAATTTACAATCGTTGATCGTTTGTAAGTCCTTCCGTGAATAAATGGAAGAGCATACTGAAAACGTTTCACTTTGACAGATGACGCCATTACTAACCAGTGCTGCCAACCTGAAGAACTTTACTCTTACAAAATCATCTTTTATATATCGATTATGTTTTAAGTGATAGTTACTGAAGAACACATATTATTGAATATACATGCTTTTAAATGAAATCAGATTTAGGTGTATGTGTTAAGGCATAGAAAATATTTGAAGACATTTGTATTGAAAAATTGAAGTTGGAAGTTGATAAATGGTACCCGAACAGATCCAAATCCTTCCACAGCATCGCCATCTTTTTCGAAAAACGTTGTGATCGGTCAAACGGTGTAGAATGTTATTGATCTGTATAAAAAGCATACTTAGATAACATGAAAATCTATATTTCGTTTATATAAAGTTTTTTTACCACGCCCAATTTTTTGGGGAGTTTTAGTTCTATCGAGTGTCCCATAATTCACCAAAAATTTGTATTTTGTTGCCAACGGAAAAAAAACAATGTGACTGACAAATGAGCGCTATAGATCAACGCAATTTCATTGTTAAGCAATATTTTAAAAAATAATTAATTATTCTTCCTCGAAAATGCAGCTGTTTCGGCTGTAGAAATCAATTGTTGGTTGTTATCGTTATATGATAACACAGTGCCTAAATTACAAAATATGAATGGGACCAACAGGTGGTTTCAACAAGACGGTACCAACTGCCATAAGACTAGAGAAACAATTCTATTACTGCATAAGTCATTCCCTATTCCTAATCGGTCGTTTTTGTAATCACAATTGGCCACCCAGATCACACGATTTACCGCCATTGGACTTTTCACTTTGGGTTTTATTGAAATTTTAAAACAAGCCCACGACCACCAACGCCTTGATGGAGGGAATAAGGAGGTGTTTAAATGAAAGTCAGCCACACTTTTTTTATTTTAAAATAGATTTTTTATTGACTTAAAATATTAACTTAAAACTAGACAAAAATGATTAAATCTAACTTATAAATAACATGTATTCTTAAAATAACTTATCGGCCCTTAGCGGGCGCTCTAAGCTTATATCTTATACTGTGCCTTTAGGCTTAAATTTGTCGGTTTTTATTTTATTATGTAGTAGATATTTTATTTTATTTTTCAAAAAAAAAAATCAAAAAACTCTGAGAAGTATCATTTGTTTTTGTATAAAAATCTTACTCTAGATTAAAACTAACTTAAGACTACTTAAAACTACTTAATGCTACTTAAGACTACTTAAGACTACTTAACTACTTACAATTAACTTAATTATAATCGGGTTGGCGAGCACTCGTTGCATATGCCCCGAGTGGTCGCCATCCTGATCGAGTCCTTCGGTCACCAGGCAGCATGCAATCAGCCATATTGTACGCCAATATGGTGTACACCCCAGCCCCAGACCTTTTTCCTAACTTTAATTTTCTTAAAAATTAAGGAGTGGACTAAAAGTCCGCAAAGTCGTGAGGAAGTGCAGAATCACCTTCCTCATGTAGCCACCAAAATTCCGTACGCTGCATTTCAGCATCGGTCCTATCGCGATCCGATACCGAAGTGCTGAAGCGGAGGAGCTCCGACATACCCGTCGCGGATTAGCCGCTTGTCACGCGCGTCACGGTAGCGGTGGTTCAAAACCGGGATACCGTTCTTGTCCTGTACCAACCCTAACGAATCGATATAAATAAATGCCTCTGGTGGAATAAAGCCAGACACAAGTGTACTCTCTATGTATGTTTCATTGGGGTAATAAGCCCCGAAGAAGCCCCCTTGCAGCGTGCCTACGATTCACCTTAATAAGGAAATTGTCGATTTTGTTCAGCTGGGCCCCATTGTAAAGGACCTCGTCGCGATAATATTTTATGTACTCGGAGTCTGGCGTTCGATACAATCCTAAGCAGGATCGGAGACAACGCTTCTCAAACAGCCGTATCCTTTCCATGTAGGCAGGTGAAACATTATACCACACAGGACAACCGTAGGCGATGATCGGCCTTATGAGGGCCATGTAGCAAATGACTTTCACCCTTGAATCAAGTTGACTGCTATGAAACAATCTTCTTGTGAGAGCATAAGCCCCCCTAGCCCTGGCCAGACAAGCATCCACATTATTTTTATTAAAATACAGAAACTTGTCAAGCCAGATGCCAAGGTATTTGACTTCACTACACAATTTTTTCCAGTTTTTTCTGGTATCGTAAGAAGCCCTCTGCACTGGGGTCCTGAACAGAATTGTTTCGGTTTTTTGGAGTATCCTCGCAATATCCCTTAATGTGATCGAAGTCACGCTGCAAAAGTATGTTGATGATTCCGATTTTCGGACCTGATCTCTACGCCACCAGATCATGAAAGTCAGCTACATTTATATGTGTGCTTTTACACGTTGACTCTTGTTGAGTCACGACTTTTTTCGAAGTTTTCATTGTTAATTCTCTTTTGTGATTCTAGAGCTTACACACTGCATTTTGTCTTGATTGACATTCCTGTTTTAATCTAACTGACACACTGCGACTTTTTCTCTACTACGTACCGAAACCAACTTTCCAAGAAACGAAATTATATGAAGCAACATAAAAATAAAAAGAAGGAAGAGAAAAGAAAACGTCGAAAATAGTGGCTGAAAAATGTACCCACAACTCACAAGGGCAAAATATTTTTCTTCTCAACATTTCGAATTTTCTTTCTCTTTTGCACTCGTCTGAGTCTAGACTCAAGAGTCTGCGTGTAAAAGCAGACTATGAAACGGTCATAAAAAATGTCAATAAAAGATTAGGTACTTGCCAGCAAAGCCACGGCGGCCATTTATCCGATTTGCTATTCCATACATAACCCCAATCTGTATAAGTATATACCATATGAATTGTCAAAAAAAATTAACTTCATAATTAAAAATCTGTATTTCCTGTCAAAATTTCATTTTGCGTGAAGTATTGGTGTTCAATACTTGGCAAGTACCTATAAAAGAATTATTTTAAGTTGGTCTTAGAAGGCGACTAAGGCGGGGAGTGATAATTTCAGTTAGGCAAACACTCTAGTTCTACAAAAAATCTACTTTTAAATAAAACTACCGATTTAAAGCACGTTGTAAAATTATTGTTCAGTGATCTGAACTCTTGAATAGATGACACAAAAGTGTCTTCCAAATTGCAACTATGCGTTCCACGAAATCTCGTTTCAATCAAAGTTGCATCAAACACAGCTGATTGCTGTTTTTTCTCATTTTTCGGATACAATGTTCAGATTTACAGCTGATTGTTATCTTTGGCCGTTGGCCTCATAAATTTGTATTAAAATTCACAATGCGTGTATGTACATACAATTTTAACCAATACATAAATATCAAACTTTTTTTGTAACATACATATCACATTATCTACTTAACCCTGGGTCTCCACGACCAATATTTCATAGAATGTAATGTGGCATTCTATGGAAATTGCTTGTGGAGACTTCAAATGGCATTCTATGAAAAATGTCTTTCTATGTGGGGCTCAGTTCATTGCTTTCTATGGATAGTTTCAAAGAGTATAGAGCTACATAAACTAAACATTTTGTAGCCATTCAGACGCGGGCGGTAAGTTCGAAGGTGAATTTTTGTCGATCGTATGCATCGGCTATACTGTCGTTTGATGCTGGGGTAGCAATGTGAATCAATATCAGTACCCCACATAGAACATTTTCGTTGTGTGAGATGCGCACTCTATGTAGTTCCATTCTATTTGATAGTAATCTATGGGCTGTCGTGTCTGTTTGAAATTGTGAGATTGTTTGAGATAGTAAACAACTGAAATGCCCACCCTACATTTCATAGCATTCTATCATTATTTCTTTCTATGAAACATGGCAGATACCTACAAGGTGGCGCAAAAGTAATCCTTCTATCAGAAAATGCTATAAATTTTGCGATTGGCCAATAATGTCAGTTCTGTTTTGACATTTGTGTAGTAAACACTTGCGAAATACACGTTAATAAACAATGTTACGCTACACTGCTCCAGAACGCGGAATATTGGTGACTATTTATTTGAGCAATAATCGGTCGGTGACTTTGGCACAACGTGAATTTCGTTGCAGATTTCCTAGCCGTCCAACGCCTACTTGAGAAACACTGCGACGTTTAGCCGCTCGCCTCGAAGAGACTGGCACAACACGAGATGCTGCCAGGCGTGGCAGACCCCGGAGTAGCCGTTCTGCAGAGAATATTGCTGCTGTAGCCGAAGATGTCATCGAAGCGCCGTCGACATCGACCAGACGACGTGCCACGCAAACGGGTATCAGTCGACGGTCTTTACAGCGAATTTTGGTACAAGCTTTGAAGATGTTTCCGTACAAAGTCCAGACGGTGCATCAGCTGTTAGCTGCTGACCGCCAATCGCGGTGATTTTTCATCAAAAATAATCATGAGTGAAGAGGCCCATTTTCATCTTAGCGGGTACGTAAATAAGCAAAGTTTACGCTTCTGAAAATCCGCGTGTAACCCACGAAGAGCCATTACACCCGCTCAAAGTCACTGTATGGTGTGCTGTTTTCGCTGGAGGAGTCATCGGACCTTTTTTCTTCGAAGAAGTCGCGGGCCAAACGGTTACTGTGAATGGTGAGCGCTACAGAGCAATGATCAACGAGTTCTTTTTGCCGCAACTTGATGAATTGGTATTGGAAAATATGTGGTGCCAACAGGACGGTGCAACGGCATACACTGCACGTGCCACAACCGATATGCTGAAGGATGCATTTCCCGGGCGCCTAATCTCCCATTTTAGCGATTTGCACTGGCCAGCAAGATCGCCTGATTTGACCGCTCCAGACTTCTTTTTGTGGGGCTTTTTGAAGTCGCGGGTTTATGTCAACAAGCCTCAGACTCTTGCAGCTCTTAAGGACAATATTCGTCAAGAATGTGAGGACCTATTGCCGGAAGTTTTGGCCAAAGTGATGGAAAATGCCATAAAAAGGGCTCAAATGACAATCAACTGTGGCGGCGGCCATTTACATGACATCATATTCTCGACTTGATGTAAAAAAATTAAAAGACCAAATAAAAATAATCCACAAGAAGAATATGAGTTTTTTTTTTAAATTACAGCCAAAAAACATCGGAAGCTATCAAATATTGCTTGTGGATACGCGGTGTAACAATGCTCACTTAGTGGACCTAAGTTAGACTGAGGTTCCTATTGCATTCCGCTGCACGTGATTGCTTGCAATTAAACGTTAACATATTTGACAGCCATCGAATTTTTTTGTCGAAGGTTTTAGGATTAAATATCCTTTTTTTATTATTTTAAGTATTGTGTCCGCGATTTTGTGTTTAATGCCTTGTCGCTAGCTACCGGGAACGATGATCCTCAACTTGAGGACAATTGCACAAACGCCCACCTCCTTTCCTGTCAAATGTGTCGCGGCTTTTACATTCGTTTGTAAAAACTGTTTTGTGCGTTTTGTTGGGAACCAAAATGCTGCTCCGCCCCTGGCCAGGACATTAGTGTAGTGCTTCCCTTGATGCAGCTTATATTCCTGTAAGTGTTGTTGTTTTGTGTGCATTTATGCTCAGTATCCTGGTAGGTGGTTGTTTCGGTATTAAGTTTGAGGTAATGTTTTGCCAAAAAGATAAAAAAGATAATTAATTGGTGATTGTTTAATTCTAAAGACAATTTCTTTTTTGGTTTTATGTTTTCTGCAACTTTGCTGTAGTCTGATTAGTTTTGTTTGCTTTGCTAAAGTTGACTTGTGATTTGGGTTTAACGTTTTTAACTTTCTCTAGTAAAGAGAAAAATATTGTTTTCGTGAAAATTTTCGACCTCGAGATTTTGATTGATTCTAACATAACGATGATAGCGGAACTCAAAAAAGTGTTTTTTTTTTTGGAAAAAATCGTCGGTTGGTCTGTCCGTACAAGTCTCTCCAGCCTTAATGACTAGACCGATTTTCTTCAAACTTCGTATCCAGCGTTTTTATGGTCATAATTCTAGGTCATTTTTATTTTGTTTGCTTTTAGCCATGTTATTACTGGTAGCTGTTATATAAAAATCATACATAACCTTAATTTGCTCAAAAATGGCTCAAACGATTTTGATAAAACCTCTTATATGCTATAAGCACGTTAGGTTCAACAAAACTGCATACCAAGTTCTTTCGAAAAAACCCATTTAACGGATTTTCGCATATAGGCCATATAAAAAAACTGTCAATTTCTCGCTAAATATTTTGCCAAATTGAATGAAATTTTATTCGTATACTACTATTACTGTTTTCATGAGTTCCACATAATTGGTTTTGGCCCAGTTATCCCCCAACGCAAATTACAATTTTGGACAATAACGGAAAATCATTATTATTCACATGAACACCGAATACTTTCAATTACGGAATAAACGTTCAATTTCATTTCGACATCATTTATTCCATTCCAGCATTATTAATCGAAATAAATATTATTGTGTATTGGGGCCAAATTGTTAAAAATGTCAAATTAACTCGCTGTGAAAGAGAAAGTTGCGTACGACAGAGTCGTGCACCCACCACTAGTGTTTTTAATAAAGGGGTATATAAAGGGTGTCCGCCGGGACACCAATTTTGGTTAAATGAAAGAGAATGGATCTTATACTGATAAATGTTTTATTTAATATCGGCAATTATGTATGGAATACAATATCAGGTAAATGTCCGCCTCTGTTAGTCTCTCAAATGCGAACCCTTTTGGGCACATTTTTCATTACGTTCTCACACATTTCGCGCTGGATTTCATTATCTCAATCACAATTTTTTTTTTGAGTTGCTCAAGCATTTCTGGTCTGTTTGCATAAACCTCACAAAAAGAAGTCCGGAGCGGTCTAATCTGGCGACCGTGGAGGCCAATCAACATCACCATTTCTTGAACTAACTTGTTGTGGAAAAAGGTGTCGAAGTAATTCCATTGTAATCTGATGTGGCATCGTCTTGTTGATACCACATATTAATCAAGCCCAAAGCATACTGTTGTGGCGTTTAAAAGTATTTAATCATATCACGATATCGCTCCACGTTCACAGTTACCGTTATGCCGTTTTCATTTTCAAAGAAGTACGTTCCAAGGATTCCTCCTGACTGTAACCTTTAATGGATGCAAAGCTGACTGATAAATAATTTGAGGGTTTTCCATTGCCCAGAACCGACTGTTCTGTTTATTCACAAATCCATTTAAATGAAAATGTGCCTCGTCACTCATAATGATATTTTCATGAAAATCGGGATTGTCGTGGGCTAGCTTTAACACTCTGCTCTTCCAGTAAATTGTGATCCATGCTTGGGCCTATCGCCTACAGACCCTCTTACTCTAATCATTCAATACACGAAAATAGTGCGTTTTGTTGGCATAATAAATTTGCCACGTGTCAACTTCACGACTGCCAAATATGAACTGTCAAGACTTACCAAAATGGCGACACCCTGTATATTTAAACCTATCAAGCATTTATAATATTTTTTCCAAAAAAATTGTGTTGAAAAAATTTGCAGGCAGAAAATTGCAAGGAGCAGTTCAATCCGCAATTTGAACCCCTTTATTGATGAAGATGAACTTCTACGGGTTGATGGTAGACTGGTCAAATCACCAAATTCCATATCAGCAGTGACATCTTCAGAGACACCCATTATATGTCCTAACTGCTGGTAAACGATTCCATCAAAACACTTTGCACGGAGGACAGCAACTAATGATGGCAGACCTCAGAAGAGTATATTGGACTACATATCTCAAGAGATTAGTGAAGGCAACCATTCACAACTGTGTTCGATGCCATCGGTATCATGCAAAAATGCAGGAACAACTCATGGGCAATCTTCCATGTGAACGCGTCTGCATGTCGAGACCCTTCACTAACACAGGAGTTGACTATGCTGGACCCCTAGAGATCAAATTATGCAAGGGAGGTGCAACAAGGTAAGCAAATGGTACATAGCTATTTTTGTTTGCCTTTCAACAAATACTATACGAATTGAGTTGCTCAAGGATTTAAGCGCAGCAACTTTCATAGCTGCATTTAAGAGATTTGTGACCAGGCGAGGAAACTAAAACCGACTGTGGAACCAACTTCAAAAGCGCAAACAATGAACTCTGAAGACAGTTCAACTTGGCACTTTAACACATCATAATCATCACATTTTGGAGGTTTGTAGGAGGCGGATGTCAAATCCATAAAGCACCACCTTAAAAGAATTACACTGCTCACAAAAATTGAAGCATTCCGGAATTCAAGGCCATTGTGTCCCATGACGTCAGATCCAGACGATTTAATGGTAGGTACTTACACCAGAACGCTTCCTAATTATAGCACCACTCAAAATACGCATGGCAGGCACCTTAAGGACAAAAACATCAACAACCTAAACAGATGGAGTTACACAGAACGATTCACTCAAGATTTCTGGAAACAATGGAGCACATCATATCTACATCAACTCCAACAGAGGGCAAAATGGTTGCAACAGAAACCAAGTGTAAACATTGAAGACATCGTCCTCATCAAGGAAGACAACCTTTCAACGTCGGTATGGCTTCTTGCGCGATCCCGGGTCAGATAATCTAACGCGCGTGGTAACCGTGAAGACAGAAAAATCAATTTTAAAACGCCCGATAATAAGAATATCTGAAGAATGGAATCTCAGCATCGTTTGTCCGATCCACAAAAAAGGGGACCCTCTAAACTGCACTAACTACAGAGGCATATCTCTCCTCAAAATCGCCTACAAGATCCTATCTGCAATAATATGTAAATGCCTATAACCGTTTACCAACAACCACACTGATAAGGGTGGTTTTAGGCCAGGAAAGTCCACAACCGATAAAATTTTTCAACTTCGGCAGATCCTGGAAAAATACCCAAGATGCCCAAATCGATACCCACCACCTTTTCATCGATTCACAAACTCGTCCGTTTGTGTAGGATGACGATGTAGAATACCCGCTGCTACATTAGGGTCAGAAACGACCTCACTGATACATTCCATACCAAAAAAGGATTTAGGCAAGGCGATGCTCTGTCATGTGACTTCTTCAATCTGATTCTTGAGAGGATTGTGCAAAACTCACGAGCCAACACCAGAGGCACAATTTTCCAAAAATCTGTACAACTACTAGCATACGCCGACGATATTGACATCATTGGTAGTACCCAACGTGATGTCATAGCCACGTTTGCTAGTATAGAGAAGGAAGCGGCAAAAATGGGTGTAGCAGTAAATGAGGGCAAGACAAGGTATATGCTGTCCACACGAAAGGATACACTCCATCGACGAATTGGACAGAACGTCATCAGATATAACTTTGAGGTAGTACGGGACTTTGTCTATCTCGGCTCCGCTATTAAGTCTGACAACAACATCTCGTCAGAGATTAAGCGAAGAATTACTCTTTCCAACCGCTGTTTCTTTGGGCTAAGAAGGTAATTTAGAACTACTAAGGAGATACTATATAAGACCCTGATCATCCCAATACTGCTCTACGGCGCTGAAGCATGGACCGTCTCAAAAGCGGATGAAGAAATCCTTGGTCGATTTGAGAGGGAAATTCTTCGAAAAATCTTCGGTCCCGTTCGCGTTGACGGGCTATGGAGACGAAGATTACAACAAGAACTATACGAGCTGTACAGCGACATGCCCCTGGTCAAAAAACTCCGCATTGGACGTTTAAGATGGCTAGGACATGTAGAACGAATGGACACCAATACTCCGGCTCGCAGAGTCTTCGATTCCCAGCCAGAAGTCGGACGCAGTAGAGGAAGACCTCACCTTAAGTTGCCTGCACAAGTAGAAGCAAACCTCAAACAATTTGCAGTGCGCAACTGGGGCAGTTAGCTTAGGATGGGCTAATTGAAGAGGCATATCGGTTGAGGTCCAGGTTCATTCCGGACTATAGCGCCACTTAAGTAAGTAAAAAATTAAGTAATTACCAAGGAATATCATCGGCTGTAAGAAGTTTAAAGCTGAACAACCTAGTTGTCCCAAATCTAAGCTCAGTTGAGAAACTGCTCAAAATTTGCCCTGAATCTCAGACTGTTTAACCTCAATCCAACCCCATGCGCCCGCTATTTTATTCAAATTTTTTTAAGGATAATTACAACTTCAACGAATCTGACGAATCTGATATTGAAGTGTACCGGACTTGCTTCGATGAGTAACACTTTGAGGCGTTACTAACGAAACCCTTTACGTTTTGTTAATTCAGACCTCTGACAAGTTTTCTTAAGTTTCTTGTAATCTTAACCAATCTTATGGTTAAAAATTTGTTTCACAGTCCTTCTAATGTATTTTTTCAGCGGCTTCAAAAAATACATCTTTTCAGGAATATGACAGCAGCTTTAATACTGAGCTGTGGTGATTGAGGATATAGAAGTAACCTTTGGTCATTTCATGAAAACTTAGTCTTAGACATTGACATTGACATCACAGTACTTCGCACATGAATGCAACGAACTACAGACACATAACAGCACTGGCGACTGAGGCCATCGGCTGGGACAGATCAAGACATTTATACAACAGAGAGAGAGACGGATAGATACATAGAAGGAAAGACATACATATAACATAAACCTACGTGGCACAGAGGAGGAGACATAGATTTATATTCTTTCACAGGTGGCCTCAGATAAGCTGGCAATTTTCTTAGAAAACAAATGCTGCCTAAGCTGGGGCTTGAACCCGCAGCGCTTGGCTTAGCAGTCAACTACGCATTCCTCTGAGCCATGGCCACCTGCAAACTTAGTCTTAGAATAAATTATGATGTTTCATGATCATGTACCGGCTGCAAACTAAATCAGTTTGGAGGTAAAAGGAGAAAGACGATGCGACTGCACAATGCACAGCCTCCACAAACATATCGCCTGCATTTGTTGGGAAGTTAGTTGAGAAAAGCTCCTATAGTGTGCTATAGGAGGCATACAGACATAACACCAGCTGCGTAGGTGTATTACTATTACTAATTGCATCCCTAATTATGATTCCTTAAGTGAAGGTTAGTTTTTCTGAAAAGATACGGACAAGGTTTCCATTTTCAACTTTTTCTTATAAAGAGAAAGATATTGATTTCGTGAAAATTTTCGACCTTGAGATTTAAATTGATTCTAATATTGCGATGATAGCGGAACTCAATAAAATGGTTTTCAGAATTCCGTCCGTCATCGGTTCGTCGGTCCGTTTGTGTGCACAAGCCTCTACTATTTTCGTGAGTTCCAGATAATTGGTTTTGGCCCAATCACCCCCAAACGCAAATGTCAGTTTTGGCAAATAACAGAAAATCATTGTTATTCACATGAACACCGAAAACAATTACGGAATAAACGTTCGTATAATCTCATTTCGACATCAATTTTACCATTCTAGCATCATTAATCGAAATAAATATTATTGCGTATTTGGGCCAAATTGTTTAAAACGTCAAATTAACTGGGTGTGAGAGAGAAAGTAGCGTACGACCCAATCGTGCACCCAACACTAGTTGTATTTGTTCTTGAGTAAGTCGAAATGGAGACACATTGCGGTGGAGTCATATTAAGGTATGACAGATCATACATCCCAATTTTAAGGAGCTTGTTCGCCATAATCCCCAGGGTTTCATTTCTGGATAAGGTTTCCATGGTAACTGAAATACTTAATACTAAAGAAGCTAAAATCATCGGTAACTGACATAACACCAAAGAAATCACTATCACCTTGCAAAATAGCAATTACAATCTTCTATGCTTATCCCTAATCGAAGTAATTTTCCAAAAAAAAAAAAAAGTAATTCAATATAACGACTTCCTCAGGTTGCAGCTTTAAATTCGATTAAGCATCTGTACCCAATGACTCTTGTCATTAAATACTATCTCATCCGTTGGAATCCCATTACAAATACTAATACTTATGGGACATACTTATCCGCCTATCTACTCATCCCCAACAATTACCTTAACAGCTCTTTTGCCACCATATACCTACTCCTTAGTATTAACTTGTCGAAACATCTTAACAGCTTCATAAGTCACTCACAAAAGGCAAACACACGGGGGATGTAGATTCATATCCATATACAGAGGTATTTTACTATTAACAACTTTATTTAGTAATTTACTCATCGTAAGGACCCTGCAAATGCACACGTCCCTCTCCTATACCACAAGAAGAAAAAAAAATTTAACCAGATAATGTGTTTTGAAATATTTTACCGTTACGTGACACATCTTGTAAAGCACCCATTCATAGCATCATATTCGTCTTTCGAAAAAAAATAGAATGCGCTCTAAGGATACTAGCGAATGAGTAAAAGACATTGACGACACACATTACCAAGCGTATAAGAGTTATGTGTATAGACGATGTACTACGAAAACAAGTTATCACATACTCCAATGCATTCATTAGATATATATTTCCTCTCCACACGTCCTTGGTCCTTGTGGGTGGTTGGGTTTGTGTGTGTATTTGAACATTTTTCGCATTCAGCGAGAAACCACAAATATTCGCTCTCTCATTTACTCTGGAGAGGTAATGAAGGACAGACACCCTTCTAGCAAAACTAGTGTCTTTTACGAAAATAGAAGAGCATACAGAAAACACACCGAAGGAGTAAAGAAAGTCCTGTAAGAAATGAAATATGTGAGTACATTTCCGGATAAACTGCTGCAACATGAATAGAAAAAAAAAATACCCAAAGATGAAGAAAAGTAAGAACGCTGCTGCTGCGGCTCCGACATAAACGATTCACAAGTTCGTCTTGTCCTTCTATAGCGAACTTGATTCTTAATCTTTTTTTTTCCAGGACTAAAAGAATGACTGCGATGCTGCATTGTAGTCGACGGGAGAAGAAGCAGGACAGTGAATAGCGTAACAGAGGACAACTTTCGGCATTGACAAATTACAGGACGTTTTTCACTTTTACTCTACCCACCCACACATACACCATGTGATCCCTCAGACAAGGCCATGCTATAGAAGAAGCAGCACCAAACATACTTCGTCGTTTTAAAGGTGAACTCGGAAAAAAACCTGCATTCCTCACCGCAAGGAATATCTCAAATGCCATACAGAGGGTCCTTAGCATTGCCCTAACACATATTCGATTGGCGGTGGTGGAAACAGTTTTTCTTCTTCGATTTTGGCCGTACGAACACGATACATCGTGTGGCGAATGGATTTTAGGATTCAACTTGTGTGACTTTTTTTCTATTCGACGAATACAACACCAACCCTGCCACCATCCCCACTTAGCCAACTGTCTAGTAGGGACAGAAAATGACACATATACTGAGCGTTGTTTGTTTCTCAAGATATACACATACACATTTTGGTTTATTCCTTACCGCAGGATAACAATATTTTTCATCTGGTATAGAGGTTGAAAATATTAAATAATGTGAAATAACACCGAGCCAGGATATTACGAAAAAAATGGCATCTCACGCTATAACTATGTGTTTTTGCTCAATGCTCCAAAGTACGACCGTGTGCGCGAGTGCAAAAGCATTATGTCCTTGAGAACAATTGAAAAGTAGGATATTTTTCATCGGTCAAGCTTATCTGGTGTAAAAATGTTAACAGTGTGAACAGAACACCGGAGGACAACATTTTAGCTCCGTTTATACTTTTCCAAATATTTTTTGTCTTTTTTTGAGAAAGTCCTTTATTGTCCTTTTTTTGTTGAATGGGCTCTTAATCACTCAAATGATATCCATTCATTTTAGGACAAAATACAAAAAAAAACTATACAATTAAAAGCTCTTAATATCCCCTCGTGCGGCAAACAATATAATATATATATATCCTTCACATCCTGTGTTTTTGTCATATCAGCTTTGTCAGGTCTGCACTTTTGGTCGAGCGCCCGCGAGGGTGCGCTGACAAATTATTATGGCAAGCAAAAGAGTTTAAGTTGACGTGGGTCGTCGGACTTAAAAAAAAATTTAACAATAAAAGGAAAATGTATCCTTTTTCAGTTCTGCTCTGTTGTTTCACTTTGTTGATCGTTATGCCATATAGTTGTACTTTTTTCCTGTACATTTTCATGTATTTAATGGATTCACATCCGCTTGAATGAAAAGAAAATTTGAATGAGCAAATTGGACATTAATGCTGGGTAATGTGCACAAGTATATGTTCCTGGTATGAAAATAGTATTTCATACATATACATATATATAGAACGCATGTGTATATTTTTTTTTCTTCAGTTTTCTTCTAATGATGGAGAATTTACCTTCCGTTTTTGAAACTGGATGAGAGATTTCCAGTGCTTTAAGATTTATTACTATGGACAATAGTATGTTGTAAGTTTTTTTTTTGTAATAATAAAGAAAATAAATCAGAGAGGATTAGGCTTTCAGTATTCCCTTCAAAACTAAGCGAACTTTTTCAACTTCAGAAACAACCATTGTAGATTTTAAAATCCACCCTACATTAACAAAATTGTATGTGAATATGCAGAGTGTAATAAGCTTATTACTGCCAAAACAGACGCCCATATGGTTAAAAGCTAATATGCGTATCATTGACAGAACAGAAATTATTAATTTCACCAATCCAAAAGGCTGTATCCACATATAAGAATCATTTGTTCCCGTTGAAAAGACAGAATACAACCTGTAGCTTCTTTATCCAGTTCAGAAATAGGAAGTTCTGGAAACGAGAAATCACACTGACTGTGACATGGAGTTTCTCATACTTTGTGTCACAAAGTCTTCGTTAGTAAGCGTGAAGATTGCTTAGGTTTGTAGCAGCAGCTTGTAGCAGGAGGAAACTGGCCGTCATAAAGATAATAAGTCATATTAGACCTCAGCGCCAATCTTCTTCTTCATATGAACAAAAATAACATTGATGTCACATAAATCCTGCATTGTTAGGGGTCAAATAAAAGGACTGAAGTCATAAGATTTCAAAGTGTATAACACGAATCCACCAAAGAAGAGTATGGTACGTACATGTAATGGTGCTAGGAGAGTGATAAACTTTTTCTCTTATTTAGATCAAACATTGGTAAAATGGCGGGCACAAAGAAAATGTCCGATTATATAATATAATCATGCCATTCAACTATAAAGTTAGCAGTAATGCAAATTCTCATTATGTGAGTTAGTCCCTTATATAACGGACGGACTTTTTATTAACTAGAAATAGAAGCAATAGACCTGATGATCGAAGTGATATTTAAAATTTCAAAAATTAGTTGTGCAAATCAACTGTTTAGTCAAGGTCCGAAAATCCGGCCTCATAAAATCGTTTTCCTAAAATCTGTCCTCCTTAAATCCGTGCAACATGAGCAATGTGCTGTAATCACACTCCTTCCGTTGTGCAAACCAACTGCTAAATCAAGGGACCGAAAATCCGTCCTTTTAAAATAGTTTCCCTAAAAATCTGTCCTCCTTAAATCCTTGCATTATTCGGACAACTCCGATATACAAAGGAAAACATCTCCTACGTTGTAAACCCCGAACCGAAGTTCATCAATCAGTATATTTTGACCATCAGCCGATGCATATTGCTTTTACCAAAGAGTGAAATTAATTTAAAGTTAGTTCTAAATATATTCTTATTCAATTGTTTGACATGTTTAAAGAACAGGTAGCTGTTATTTGTACTTATAATAAATAAATAGTTATAGTTATTTATCAATAACTTAAATAAATTAATAAAATAACTCAACTTTCCATATAATCGCATGGCCTACCATTTGACCACTATGCGTTGACTTAGGCCTGGTTTTTCAATGGGAGATCATCCTAGTTTCGGGGTTACATTCAAGTTAACTCGCTAAAGTAGTTTTTCAGTCAAAATAAATCCAGACCTTCGAGTTAACCCAGAAAGTTTGATGAGTTTGATGAGTTAACTCTGGGACTAAATGATAAGATGTCTTTGACAGATGATAAAATACCAAACAAACAATTATTTTCAATGCCATTCTTACATTTTATCAATTTTTTCTTCCGGAGTTAGTTAACCCTGGGTTAACTCAGTACTAAAATACTGGGGGTTAGTGAGAAAAACAGACATACTTCCATAGACGGGAAACAACAATTTAACTCACTTATTAAAACTAAAAAAAATTCCTATATTCCCTAGAAAAAAACAACAAGGATGGAACCAAATAATGAATTAATGTAATTTTTAATATTACCTTTTGACAGTTTCAATCTTATACGGCTTTTACACCGAATCGATACCTCAATATTCGAAAACAACTTGACCATTTCACACCGAGAAGGTTATCCTTGGTAATTCAATGTCAATAATACAAATAAAACAATGTTTGTGAATTTTGAAATTTTGAAATGTACAGAAAAACTTCAGTTTTCAATCAAGGTTTCGGGTGTTTTCGAAAAAAAAGTATTTTCCGATTCTGATTACAAGCCATATAAGTAATCACACAATGACAACCAGATTTAATTTTTTCTAATTTTTTTTTTGCAGAGGGCACCAATAAGAGCATCAACAAGAGAACGTGCCATCAACTCTCTGTGATGAAACTAATTTGATTTCAACTGGCTTCCAAGAAACCACTGTTTCAGAAACAACTGCAATTGATGTTACTGTTGATGATATGATTGTAGTTAATACGAATATCGTACTACCGACAGTCATTGAGACGGAAGTAGTACCACCAACAGCCGCTAATACAGCAGTTGTTGTTTCGCCAGTGGTTAATGCAAAATACGTTCCTTCAACCAGTGCGAATGCCAAAGCCGACCGTAGTAAGTACCACCATCTTTCTAACAAGAGACATAGAAATTGATATTCAAGTCAAACGTGCTTAGCATTTGAAAACCGAGTGATCGTGGCCCGACTGAAATAGAAGTGCACTCTAAAGCAATTCACAGTATGTACCTAAAATGTATACATTATGCACGAATCATAGGCCAATAAAGCTTCGAAATTGGCCAACATTCCCACCAACAGGAAACCCCTGGTTTGATGAGGAATGCCGAGAGATGCTCGGAGCCATGAACAAGACCTACAAGGTTAAGCTGCAGGTGAAGACGAGAGCTGCCGTTGAGCTATATAGGCAGAAAAGAAGGGAAGAACACCGGCTTTTCAGAAAGAAGAGCAAGAAAAGCGCGCGATCGAGGATATAGAGAGGTGCCACTCCACTCCAAAACACGATGCTTGCAAGTTTTACCAAAGTGTAAAACGTTAAAGCGAAGAATAAAAGGCTCGAAGAGAATCCTGTCGAGATGAACAAGGAAATATCGTAGTTGAGACACAGTCGATGCTGGAAGAACCACATCTACAGACTGTTAAACGGTGATGACGAACAACGAACCGCTGTCTGGCAGAACGAACCATTCAATATTGGCAACGACAAAGAAAACTGCCAACCACCCGACCTCAGTAAAGTAAGGATAGCAATATCTTAACTCAAGCTTAATAAGGCTGCCGGAAATGACGACCTTCCCGCCGTAATGTGGAGATGACTTGGTAGGGAACATCCACCAACTCAAAAGCCAAATCTGGTCGGAATAAGTAAGCACGTTTGCTAGTATAAAGAAGGAAGGTTTATGTTGTCAACACAAAAGGACACACACCATCGACGAATTGGACAGAACGTCATCAGATATAACTTTGAGGTAGTACGGGACTTTGTCTATCTCGGCTCCGCAATTAACTCTGACAACAACATCTCGTCAGAAATTAAGCGAAGAATTACTCTTGCCAACCGCTGTTTCTTCGGGCTATGAAGGCAATTCAGCGGATGAAGAAATCCTTGGTCGATTTGAGAGGAAAATTCTTCGAAAAATCTTCGGTCCCGTTAGCGTTGACGGGCTATGGAGACGAAGATTCAACCAAGAGCTATACGAGCTGTACAGCGACATGCCCCTGGTGAAAAAAAAACTCCGCATTGGACGTTTAAGATGGCCAAGACATGTAGAACGAATGGAAACCAATACTCCGACTCGGAGAGAATTCGATTCCCAGCCAGGCGTCGGACGCAGTAGAGGAAGACATCGCCCTAAGTGGCGCGCACAAGAAGCAACCGACCTCAACCAACTTGGATTGCGCAACTGGAGGCAGTTAGCTAAGGAATGGGCTAATTGGAGAGGCATGTTCGTTGAGGCCCAGGTTCATTCCTGACTGTAGCGCCACTTAAGTAAGTAAGTAAGTAAACCAAGGTGTATCTAAGGGAACAAGTTCGCTTAAGTAAATATACACAAATTTTTTGGGCAACAGGCTCGTTAGTACTCAGAGTCGAGCATTCTCACAACCATTCATGTGTGCGTATGTACTTCTTCGAACGGCGAATTTGACATAAGCTTTTCTTGTCAATTGATACTACTAGGATGATTTGTCAGATAATCACGAGAGGAGGCCCAGTGAAAAATCATTTAGGTATTGCTACGGCTGGGAATCGAACCCAGCATTTCTGCGCGGGTTTTATAAAAGTTTAATAATATCATGTAGCTTTCCGTGTCCTACTGTGAACAGTTTTTAATTTCAAATACTTTACTTGAACAAACTTCTTTCCTATAAGCATTTCATAAATCATAAACATGTTTTAGCTTGGAAGATAACTAGAAAAGTCGCCGTTAGTGTGCGCCTTATTTTGTGTCTTTTAAAATTACCTGTTAAGAAGTTCTTACTTATGGAAAAAAAACACGGACAAGGTCGCTATCGGGCTTTGAAAACACACAAAATATGTCAAAAGGTTCTTTTTTTTCCTTATTTAAAATTTCCGGTGACATAAAATAATGCTCCAATGCAACAATGAAAATGCGTCGCCAACAGATAACACTGATACAACTTGGGCGGAAAAGGTATTTCACTTGGCAAAAAAAAGATGATATAGGAAAAATAAGGCAACTAGAGGCGAAAAAAATAAAGGGTTGCTCCATGATAGCTTTTGAACCTAATCTAAGTCCGAAATACTAAAAAATGTACAACCTTTAAACTTTTTTCGAAGAACGTGGCGTGACTAACTCATACTTAAAATCGTTAAAATTGTGCAAGAGAGAGTCATTCTTTCTTAATCATCCGATTCAGAGATGGAAGAGGAAGTAGATCCTCAACATAATTAGGAGAGGAAAGGTAAGAAGAAAATATTGGATGAAAACTTGGCGGCCAGTCTTGAATATTGCTATAATTAGTAATCTGAATGCAGCATGGTTTCCAAACTTTCAACTCCAACTCCAACTGCAGTGCTTAAATTTCTCGGACATGACCCCACAGAATAAAATGGGAATCTATCTTCGAGAACGTGCAAAGTACCCTTTACCAAATGCTGAGAATTTAAAAAAAAATTAATTTACTCCACAATTTACTGGGACGGTAAGCTTTTTGGGGATATAGTAGGAAGTGGCATAGTTGATCGAATTCCTATTTCAGTAAGTGGTAAAGGAATAGATCAACTTTTGGGAGTTCCGAAGATCAGTTCGGAGCAGTAGAATGATGAATCTGAGATAAAGTACAGAGTCTTCATCAGTGAATACGGAAGGAAGAAGTGTAACGTTCATTCTTTTGGAACAAAAAATGGACAAAAGCAATAACCGTCAGCACGTATGCGAGATCATGTTGTAATCAGTACTTATGACAGCACGAAAGCCATCAGATCTTAGATCTTCGACATTCCTTTTTACAAGTTTCAAGAAATTCTGGTCCAGCACTGATCGCAAAAACTACAAAACTTTCTTGTCCCATAAAGTTGCCTCAGCCGCAGTAATTGAAGTCTCGGAAGAAATGATAGCCTTTTCAGAATCCCAGCTGCAAGAGTTCCAACCTCAAAATGACTACAATGAAATTCTGGAACTGACAATAATATTCTAAGGAGGAGTGCCTACGAAATCAGTTTCATTTAAAACTCTTCACAGTGCAGATGATTGTCCAAAGCTATCTACTTCAACTATCAGTTCAAGCTTACAAAGGGAGCAGAATATGGAATTCTTGAAATTTGCCTCTTTTTTGTTAAACTGTATGTGAGGGTTTGGATAACTGCCCCCGATTCTACGTCAGCTCCACGAAATGATCTTGTGCTGATCCAAAAACTTGAAAAATAGTCAATTTTGTTATTGCTTGGTTGGGGGTAGCAACCCCTAAATGTTATCAGATTTGTACACAATTTTCAGTGATTTTACTTTCCATGAGGAAGAACGAAATTTTTGCACGAACATGATCACCCTTTCGGCGAGTATGCCATTTAAGCGGTTTTCTTCATCAAAAACGGTAAAACAGTGACGTTCAGATCTTAAATTAAATTAAGCTTTACTTAAATTAAAGTAATTAGAAAGACTTTTCCCTCAAGACTAACATTATGGCTAACAGAATTGTTCACCGTATCCATGGTGAATACGGCTTCTATTGTGGATCTTCCGTCTTAAAATAAACATCGTTCGAGTCGACACTTTCAGGACTTATACTAAAAGCCGAGAGGGCCTGTCGTGATGATCTGACAAATCATCCTAGAAGTATCAATTGTCAGGAAAGGCTTATCTCAAATTAGCCGTTCGGATTCGGCATAAAATAGGAGGTCTCGCCATTGTGCAAGAAGTACACACGTATGAATGGTTGTAAAATAAAAAGCTAGGCCCTGGGTACTAACGAGCCTGTTGCGCCATAAATTTTTTTTTTTGAGATTGTCTGTCGTATCTCCTTAAGCATATATTTTTTGAGATAGCCCCCTTGCCCCAGTGCAAACTTGCAGGTTTTCTCGAATTCTTTGAAATAACCGGCTGGAGATTTTTGATCCAATTTTCTGGGTCATGTCTTTCAGTAAACTGTTTGTCCAGCTTTGTCTTTCATTTCATTCATCTGAGCTATATGTCGGTCGATTTCGTGATTTGCTAAGTTTCTGTTTGTTGTTGTTTGTCAAACGTTATTCGCTCTTTTAAAAGTCTTTAGTCCCGTTGACTGTAGTATTCACTCATTTGTTCGGAGGAACACATAATTGTCGCGTAAAAGTAAAAACCGACTGCAACTTATTTGAACTGACGAAACTTTATTTTGTTTTAATTAATTGTTTATCTGAAGATCTGAAGTATCTTAGATGGTATGTCGCTTAACCTTTAACAGATAGAGCGCCAAAAAAAGTCACTTTTGGTCACTTTTTCGTCATACACTGGTGTTTTGTGGATTTCGTGGATTCTGCGTTTTCCAGTTCATAAGAAAGTCTTTGCTGAACGATATGTCGACGGTTTCCCACTGTCCCGTGTTCAACAAAAGGCGACCCCAAACAACGAATAGTTGTGCCAAACTGTGCCTGTTGAGCAGGATATATAAGATGATATGCAGGTTGAGTTAACATACCTGAACGACTATTTTAAAAGCACAGCGTCGCTATTTCGGAGCGTTGTTTGGTATTCAATTGATTTGAATTGTTGTTTCAAAATCATGTCTACACTACACAAGTCAATTGGTGGATAATTGTCAAAGTTATTCAATGCTTACATACTTTTATAAAATATGCGTCAACCTGCACATATAATGTAAGTATACCCGATTAAACTGTCCTTGTTAAATGACAGCAAACTTTTTCCCAACAGTATAAACAGGTAGCTAAATTCATATGTTATTTTAAATAAATAAATTGTGCACATCACCGCCACACTTGATTTCTCAATTTTGTTCCAAACATATAAAGAGAGTATCACGTAGAAAAAGAAATTTATTCCGCATAGATTTACCCGCATTCAAAACTCAGGATTGACACTGTTTACACCATGAGTGCTAGTGTAACCTCAAAAAACAAATCCAAATTGCTTTGCTACTCCACAGCAATCACTTTGACTACTCAACCTCAGATACATAAACAAACACGAACTCCACAAACAAACATCCAAAAAAAAAGGATATGCAGTATGAACCTCTTGTGCTAACATAACCAACAAAACAAAACTAATCAAGGCCCATGAAACTCATATGCGAACGTTTCAAAAAAAAACGAGGAAAAACAGAGAAAACCTCCTGAGCTGAATAATAAAATAGCACTCACAACCCATCTGATATCCAACACCCCAAAATCCTCCATCCTGCTTTACTAGGATACATCCTTTCTCTAGCATCTATAAGTACTTATCTTTCCACTATATGGTATGCGAAATGAATAGAGATCGCATCCCAGCACTTTTCTCACACTCGTCCTTGTCACGCGCCAAGCGCATATACAAAAGCACTTCAGCATCAGTTAGTATCTAGTAGCTGGTACTGACTGACTAGTGCAGCAATTCCAGTAACACACATAAACACTGAGGTTAAAAAATTAATCACGTTTATAGAGATACGCTTTTTTTATGTTTGCTTCCTTGCTCCTTCATCCCTTTTGCACATAGTAAATTAGAAAATCCATTCAAAGTCCATTGCGACGACCTACAAAACGAACACGCGAAACTTTCCCAGAATCCTGCACTGAATGAAATGTGTGACAGGAAATTTTCACACACATAAAAAAGGACGAAACATCAAGCAGGTAGCAGTGGTATTCATCAAAAAAAAAAAAGTCGCCTCGTGTGAACGCCGTTCCCAACATGATAAGCAAGTTGGCACTTTGATTTCATTCCCTATTCATATTAGGGAATGCATCCCGCAAAAAGAGTCCATCTGCGAATGTTATTTTTATCACATACCCCATCAAAAAGAGAGAATCAACAAAAATGTACGCTATATACACTCAGGGATTTACAGTGAATGTCCATTCGCAGCAGTACGAGATCCTGGATTAATTTACATCCATCAACCTTTTGCTTTGAACGAATACATTTTTACTCATCGTCACCCAAACAAGCCTAATGAATGAATGGTCTAGAATTAGAGATTCATATATACATTGAACGATGGGGTGCACTGGCATGGATTCCAATTGAATTGCCCCAAGCTTTTGGTGTCAGGTGAGTGTCGGGTGGATGACAGGATGCGTGTTAAATTGTGAATGCTCTACGGTTGAGCAATTCGAATTTGTTTTCCATAATATTAAATTTTCAACATGCGGCTGTAGAAGCGTTAAATTGAATAAAGTTACACCCTTGCAGACGTCAGGACCAAGGAGCAAATACCTTAAATGTGATTTCGTCAAGCTTGAAAGTTTCTTTGTGCATATTTGTAGAGAGCTAGCTAAATAGATTTGTGTATCCGGTAAAATATACATCACCCGTGGCAGTTAAGATGGCGTGAGAAAGAGTGGTGGAATATTGGTAAGAATCATACATCGTAATCATTTTTACTGAGGAGTATGTTTAGGAGGCCAATATAAAGTTGAAAATTTTCAATCTCTCCTGAATGATGCACAAATACTGAAAAAATATATCGTAAAACCTTACAGATTTTTTGAGTCCCCTGTTCGACCTCTTTGTGTGACCGCTCATATATCTGTACTTATGTGATATGAGTGGCAAGTAAGAATAGACGATATCATGCACTTCATGAGATGTAAAACTAGAAATTCGATCCCACTCAAACTACTTATGAGATCCTATATCCTATATCCTGCCATAGATATCCATTCTGCTGACTTTAATATTCTCCTCAGTGTTCCAAGATGTTTGGCCTAGGCACTCTCTGCGACATCCGAGCTAAACATTATGTACGTAGTATAGCTTAAAACTAAGGAGCATCCTATGTATCCACAAAGACGTGAATCTGCTTCGAACGCACATTGACTATTGCGTTGGTGAAGAGCCCTAAATCCATTTTTCCATCGTCTCGATAAGGAGCTATTTCTGAAAACTTTGGCTTTGAAAGTGTGCAGACAACTGAGCAGATACACACAAAAAAAAAAACACAAAATATATTCCTGGCAGTCGCTCAGTGAGCAGTTCTACTGTGACAATCTTGAACTCTATTTTGCTGTACCTTCTGACTAACTATTACTTACTGATTTATAAACGCATTGATGCAGTTACTTTATCAAATTAAAATTTAAAAGTATCGACAATAATATATCCAGCTTGGGCTAGATAACAAAAACTAGATCAACGAAACTCCAAACGAGCATTAAATACATCAATAAAAAATCTAAAACCAAGCTATTCCGAGCAAACAATTTCTAACAGACAGATTTTCTACTCAGTCATATCCTTACTTGAAGATTTCGACGTCCTTCTCCAGTCCAACTAAAAAAACAGCCTGATCCCATAGGTAAGGTTAGGTTGGTGTGTTGATGAGGTAGTCTGTGTGCGTCTTCCTCATCACACTTTAAAACACTGAAATTTGCATCAAATATTAAAAATGTAATCGATTATTAGGTCTTTGCCATTTACGTTTTAAAAACAACTTCATGTAAATGTTGTCAACGGCTCCGTTTGAAATGGTCCATTCGGAAGGTCCAATTTTGCGTCACTTTTTCAAGCATTTCGGCCTGAATTCCATGAATTACGCGTGTTTTGTTATCCTGTAAGGCTTCAATCTTGTTCGGCTTGTCCACAAAGACTAACAACTCTACATAACCCCACTAGAAATAATCAAGAGGAGTTAAATCGCATGATCTTGACGGCCAACTCACAGGGCCATTTCGAGAGATAAATTGCTCACAAAAATCATCCTTGAACATTTCGATTGTTTCACGAGCTGTGTGGCATGTGGCACCGTCTTGATGAAACCACATGTCAACCAAGTTCAACTTAGCCAACTGGAGAAAAGTCAACTTTGAGGAAAAATGGACAGATGATGCCACCAGCCCATAAACCACCCAAACTGTCGCTTTTTCGGGATGCATCGGTTATTTTTGTATGTTATGTGGCGGTTCATCACTCCAGATGCGCCAGTTTTGCTTATTTACGTATCCGTTGAGCCAGAAATGAGCCACTATTGGGTGTATCTATTAGATCCCCATTGAAACTTGAAGACGCGGTTGACTCCTTTATCGATACCGTTCAAAAAGCAGCATGGAGTAATAATCCTCAACATCGCAAATGACCTGCTTACACTTCTTAAAACCTTGCCTCGGAAAGCATTATACTCCTAAACTTCTCTTCCAATAATTTCTAAAGTTTTTGAAAGGATATTACTCGGTCGCTACACGCCGTTATTGATGAGAAGTAAACATTCGACGGTGGACCAAGTTCATCGAATTACTAATGTTATTGAGAAAGCTTTCGAAGAAAAGAAAATTTGCTCAGCCGTATTTCTTGACGTGTCGCAAGCTTTTGACAATGTTTGGTGTAGAGGCTTTCAATACAAACTAAGACAAATTCTGCCTGAAAAATTATATAAATTCCTCGTGTCGTATCTTGAGCATAGACTCTTCCGAATGAAGCTTGGAAACGAATATTCGGATTTCAAAGAAATATTGTCAGGAGTGCGTCCTTGGACCACTCTTGTACCTCCTATTTACACGTGATATCCCACAAGCAAACGATTCAATAGTTTCCACGGTTGCTGACAGCTATACTAGCAGTTGGCATAACAATAGAGGAAACAAATATGAAATTTCAAAACGCTCTTAACGAGGTTAATGAATGGACAAAATTCTCGCAGATGGCAGTTAACGAGAGCAAATGGATTCATGGATTTTTTTCGTATAAACGGACAAAAAAAAATCCCAGTATTTATCAATACGGTCCGGGTCCCTTTTGCAAATGAAGCAAAATATCTCGGAATGACACTCGATGAAAAATTAAAATGGAAGTCGCATGTAAAAAGGAAATGCGAAGAACTTTAAGATAAATACAGAGAACTGTACTGATTGCTCGGAAAATATTCAAAGCTTAACCTTGAAAACAAGCTGCTATTATACAAGCAAGTGCTAAAGCCGGTCTGGACATATGGTATACAACTGTGGGGTTGTATCAATGAAGCGAATCTAAATAGTTTACAAACTTTTGAAAACAAAAAGATGAAACCAAAAATTTTGCACGCAAACATAAAAAACGTGTATAGGGACACGTTTTTACAACACCCCTTCCAATTCTCAAAGAAACAAATTTATTGCGGAGTCTTTAAAGAACTAAGCCCTTAGATTTCGCCCGATAATAACAAACTGCACTATAAATTGCGGAAAAAGCAGGAACTCTCACAGGAAAGTTACCTGCCAAACATTTATTACTCGTTATAAAAAAAAAGCTGGATAAGTCGCATACTTAGTTGCAATACAAATACAAAAAGGGTGGTGGTTTTAGTTAGGCTTAAAGTCCCACCCCACTTTGGGCACGTGCTCAACGTGTCGTTTGAGATTTCCACCAGGCCACGGAAAAAAAAAGAAACGAGCCTCATCGCTGAACACAATTTTTTGAAAACAGCGGATTTTCATGGAGCTGTTCGTTCTTAGGATCATTCACCAAAAATTAGACGTTGTGGTAGGTTATTCGGCTTCAATTCTTGCACAAGTTTTGTTTTATAGGCTTTCAAACCCAAATCGACATGTAAAATTTTCTATGTGGTTGAGTAACACATGCCCAATTGCTGAGAAAGGCGACGAATTGACATTTCAAGATCTTCATTAACATTGGACGCTACGACGGCAATATTCCCTTCGGTACACACTTTACGCATGAGAGTCGATGGTGTAATGCCCAACGAAGAAAATTTGGTGCGAAATTTGGTTATAACAGCCCAAATTGTTGATTCACTAGGTCGATTATAACGACCGTAATATGGTCGTAACAAACGGTGCACATTTGTCACAGAACACGAATTTTGATAATAAATTTCAATCATTTGTAATCTTTCCTCGTTTGTAAGTCTTTCGACATCATCATCTTTTACAGATGACGTTTGTCCGCCATTACTAACCACTGCTGCCAACCTGAGAAACTTAACTCTTAAAAATCGCCCGTGTACCTACACAGATATTATACCTGATAATTACCCATAAATCCCCAACAAACATTCGTGACTCGAAATAACAGATCTGTGAACAAACCACCGCACCGGTCTGTGTTCTAACACAATGAAGTTCAATTTAATTTTTGAGCAAGTCGTACACAAGGACAAAATCTCCCTCAATTTAAACCACCGATACATTTCCCAAAGCAATATTACACTTTCGTGGTAATCCGCTCCGCAGGGATATTTGACAACCCTTAAAAGAGCGCTTAATTAGTTTTCTTGTACTGCAAAAACAAAAAAAAAATCCTTTATCCGTTCAACTCAAAGCTTCAACTAACTTGCCGTTCTGTGTTGTATTCATGGCTTCGATACTCGCAACATACCTTTTGGTTGCCACAGACGTGCCAACTTCTCTTTTTGGTCCCCGTGCCTGTTAACAATCAGTAGAACAAAACCTCCTCTTTCAATGGCGTTATGAATACAATTTTATTTCCGCCAAAATTGCTACCGGAACCCACATAAAAGGACAGAAGAACCATACCGTTGGCGACCATTGTTGCCCGGTGAAGTTTCCCCTTTTGTTGCACTGCAGCGCCATCTCCTCGAGTCCTGGGCTCGTGTTGGTAAATTATTTTTATGTATTGGTACACTGCCTGAAATTACGTTTCATCTGCCTCTGTGTACACGGTGAATAACCGGAGGCAAAGCGGTAGACTGGCTGTAGGTGAAAATTTAATTGCGGCGAGTATATCCTGGGCCCTGATTGTGCGCGCGCTCTACGGATGCACTTGCACACGGAACAACGCGATGTGCATACTTTGCAAATTTTTAATGAGGTGGCGGTTATTTTTAAGCGCCCTCGTCCCTGGAAACATCGTTGTGTATAACGGTGCATAGTGGACATCGGGAAAACATATGTTTATCGCATGTTTCGTTCGGTCGGGAGGGTCGGTAAAACTTTAGTGGGTGGTTAAAGCCAATTTGGGGGAGCGAAGTTAAAAAGTTGTAATTGATGCAGTAACTGATTAAGCAGCTACAAAGTTGAAATGTTTTACATGCAGTTTTGGGGTGGGCCATCGTGTGAGGGATTTTAATCACTGAAATGAAGGTAATTGTTTGTTTTAAAATAACAATCAACTAGGATATATGGAAAGTAACAATTAATTGATATAAAGTAAATTTTATGCAAAGTCAATGATTGGATGGGTTCGTGTATTGGCTTGGTTACGTTATCACAAATAGTAGCCCAGAGTCAAATAACCTCAAATCATAAATCAACTATCGTTAACAATGTTTCAAGATGTTGAATTAAAATGCTTAGCAAGCCAGCAACAAACTAAAAAGTAGTTGAGTCAAATGCAATGCAAAGAGTATTGAGGAACCAAATATGAATGCTGTTGGACACGGTTGCGAATACTGTGATCATCTGTACCAAATAAATTATTCTAGGTTGAATAAATTAAAAAAAAAATTAAAAACTTAAACTTAACTTAAAAATAATACAATAAAACTTGTTGATTCCCTGTGCATTCGCCGTCCGCATGTTCAGCTTGATGTTCCCACAGGTTTTCTTATCTTACCGCATCGCTACGTGATTTTTACGCTTTTTACGCTTCTTCGAGCACTCGTCGTCTTCATGCATAGACGCAGCGTCAGTGAAATGGGTCAGTTGGTGGGGATGATCTAAATCATTATGAACGGAATAATGTGTGATGTTAACTTACCTAACTTAAGTTACAGAAGCAATATCGAAATTGAACCTTATGAATGTCTGGTATCCTGCCGACGGAACCTTAGCATTACTTTTATTTTATTAATGGAAGAAGGCAAGATTATTGTTATTTGCGTGTTCGTACAAGTTTTCTGCTTCTGAAGAAGCAATCATTAATATCCGTGCGATGAGCGATTCGGTCGAAGGTTGTTCCAATGCCAAGCGAATTGGCTTGCCTTCTTGTGGAAGAGTGCAAAAAGTGGATAGTAGATAAAACATTGTGTCATTACAGAATGCTCAATGACAGTCACAAGAAAAAGAAATCATAGCACCGGTGTCAAGGCAGACAGCCACAAGATCTGATGAATCTGCACTATTGTTAAAGAAAATCATTATCAAAAGGGCAGAAAAAAAATCAAATCCACGGCAAATCTTATGGAAAAAGAGCTTCTTCTACAACCTGAATTGTGTGACAAACTTGGTGAAGCAATTTCAAAATTTGAAAAACACCACACGGGCATGGAGATTAGCGCGAAGAAAGTATTTCCATCCATTGATCGAAAAAGCGATCAACAAAACATGCTTGTACAGCAAACAAAACGACACAACGACGAAATGGAAAAACTTAAGATGGAACATTTTAAGAACGAGAAACAGAGACAAAATTAAAAATAAAAAAGACGCTGCCTTTTAAATATCGAATAAGAAAATTTTAACACATCGCAATAAATAATATTAATTTGAAAATTAATATTATTCTCGATTTATTTTATTTTTTTTTTTTACTTTTTAAAAATATTCTTGTTTTCTTCTGTCTTTTTTTTGTAAATTTAATAAATTAATTTTGAAGCGAAGTTGTTATTTGTCTTCTTTTAAGTTGAGCTTCTGCAATATGTTCTGAGTTTGTAGTGGTGACAATGTCAAGTTCGTTTGTGTTGGGTATCTTCTTCGCGAATTATGACTGTTGGAATCTTTGCGGAACTATCAGTCTTGCAATGGATGTAAATGTTATGCAAACATTTATGATTTGTATTGTATCTATTTGTCGGGCAAAAAACACAGCTCTCTAGCTGTGTTTTTAGCACCTCCATTTATTTTTAAGCACGCCCTTATTTCTTTCAATGATGTTGCGGCAAAGAATACGTGCTTTATTAAAATTTCTTTCAACGGTTCGTTCTTCAGGGCAGACTCCGATTGGCTTTAACTTGGCAATGCCCAGTGGTTGCAACTCTGACTACACATCAAGCGCTTATTTTTAACCTCCAAAAATGGTTATGGTAACCATCGGGTACTGGTCTCATCCAACCGGATTTGACTTGCTAAACGATAAGCGCAAGTGTTGATAACACGACGAAAAACAGCAACAGCCAGGTGAGAATGGCACGGAATGAATACCCGTCCTGCTGTCCCAGGTGAACCTAGACAAGCTCCTTCGGCATATTCGGACAAGAGCTTGTCTAGGAATTTCAAGGGCTAGTCATTCCCCTTGAACAGAGATAGTGGCGGATGAACCGGAAGGCCAACGGAAGCTCTCAATTCCGTAGTGGATGATCCCTGTTCGAGGGGTATCTAATAAATTGGAACTGGCCCGAAATATGTGAACGCCTGAAACGTTTACCAACAACCTGATCGGCCCTCATCAGTGTGGTTTTAGACCAGGAAAGGCCACTACCGATCAAATTTTCACACTTCGGCAGATCCTGGAAAAAAAACTCAAGAGGTCCAAATCGATACACACCACCTATTCATCGACTTCAAAGCCGCATACGACAGATTTAATAGAGACGAACTATACAGTGCCATGCCTTGTTCTGGTATACCGCCCAAACTCGTCCGTTTGTGTAGGATGACGATAGGGAATTCTCGCTGCTCCATCAGGGTCACAAACGACCTCACCGACACATTCGATACCAAAAAAGGATATATGCAAGGCCATGCGCTATCATGTGACTTTTTTAATTTGATTCTTGATAGGATTGTGCAAAACTCACGAGCCAACACCAGAGGCACGATTTTTAAAAAATCGGTACAACTAACGACTGGTCGAACACAACATGATGTCATACCCACGTTTGCTAGTATAGCAGTAAATTAGTGCAAGACGAAGTATATGCTGTCAATACGAAAGGATACACAACATCAACGAATTGGACAGAACGTCAGCATTGACAGATATAACTTTGAGGTAGTACGGGACTTTGTCTATCTCGGCACCGCTATTAACTCTGACAACAACATCTCGTCAGAAATTAAAAGAAGAATTACTCTTGCCAACCGCTGTTTCTTCGAGCTATGAAGGCAATTTAGTAGTAACGCCCCAATTCGAAATACTAAGGAGATCCTATATAAGACCCTCATCATCGCAGTCCTGCTCTACGGCGCTGAAACATGGACCGTCTCAAAAGCGGATGAAGAAATCCTTGGTGGATTTGAGAGGAAAATTCTTCGAAAAATCTTCGGTCCCGTTTGCGTTGACGGGGTATGGCGACGAAGATTCAACCAAGAACTATACGAGCTCTACAGCGACATGCCCCTGATCAAAAAACTCCACATTGAACGTATAAGATGGCTAGGACATTTCGATATTTCCTTGTTCATCTCGACAGGATTCTGTTCGAGCTTTGTATCCTTGGCTTTTACGTTTTACACTTTGGTAAAACGATCGCGCGCTTTTCTTGCTCTTTTTTCTTCTTTCTAAAAAGCCGGTGTTCTTCCCTTCTTCTCTGCCTTTAGAGCTCAACGGCAGCTCTCGTCTTCACCTGCAACTTAGCCTTGTAGGCCTCGTTCTCGGCTGCGAGAACCTTGGCAGGTCTTGGCGGTCTATTGCGATTGCAGTCTTTCGACATAAAATTTTTTTTTAAGTATTTCTGGATTGTTGTGGCGTAGTGGATATCCGCATTCTAACCTTGGCTGCAACAAGGTAGTGGTCCGAGTCGATGTTAGCTCCTCGGAATGTTCGGACATCCAAAATACTGGATGCGTGGCACTTGTCTATCGCTGTGTGAACAATTTGATTGACCGTTCGTTGATCTGGCGTCCGCCATGTCCCCTTATGGATATCGAGGTGAGGAAACCGTGTGCTGGCTATAGTTGCATTTCGTTCCGTAGCGAAGTCAATTAGCCTAAGTCCGTTACCAGACGTTGTAGGCTATGGTTTCCGACAATACTGCTAAAGATGTCTTCTCTTCCTACCTTTGCGTTAAAATCTCCCAGCACGATTTTTACATCGTATTTCGGTAGTCGCTGATAGGTTTTGTCAAGGAGCTCATAGAAGCAGTCCTTAGATATATCATCTTTTTCCCCCATTGGGGCGTGAGCGCATATAAGGCTAATGTTGACGAATTTGGCCTTGATGCGGATCGTTACAATGCGTTTGCTAATGTCTTGGAAACATAAGACTTCTAGCCTAAGTCTGGCACTTATAACAAATTCCTATCCGAAAAGTCGCTGTTTCTGCTCACTATAACACGGTCCGTAGTAGATGTCACAGTTTTTCATCCTCTTTTTGCCCGGCCCATCCCATATCGTATATCGTATTTTCTGGATGACAGTCATGTCTGCTTTGTAGTAGTTTAGGGCTTCCGCTAGTTGTTCGCTTGCACCTCTCCTGTTTAATGTTCTCACATTCCAGGTGCAGATACGAATGTCGTTGCCCTTTTTTTGTTTAGCCGTGTCGTCAAAAATAAAATCAGTCCTTTCCAAGGCTATTGGTTGCTTCGTAACCGTTAGATTTCCCCATGATTGGCTAGTTAATCCAAAGCACAACCCCCAACCTGGAGGGCCAGTTCCAATTTATTAGATACCCCTAGAACACGGGGCCATCAGTATCCACTATGGGATTGAGCGCTGCCGTTGACCTTTCGGTTCATCCGCCACCAGCTCTGTTCAAGGGGCCTGACTAACCCTTGAAATTCCTAGACAACCTGTTGTCCGAATATGTAGAAGCAGCTTTTCTAACTTCGCCTGGGACAGCAGGCCGGGTATTCAGTCCGTGCCATTCTGACCTGGCTGTTTATAGTGTTGCTGTTTTTCGTCGTGTTATCAACACTCGCGCATATCGTTTAGCAAGTCAAATCCGATTGGATGAGACCAGTACCCGATGGTTACCACTTGGAGGTAAAAATAAGCACTTGATGTGTAGTCAGAGTTACAACACTGGGCATTGCCAAGTTAAAGCCAATCAGAGTCTACCCTCGTTCTACAACACCCAACCATCTCCATTGCTTATAGTCCACTTAATCTCTATCTGTCCATAACATAAATGTGAAAACGAAATGACATCTGTTAATGCATTTTGCTTGTGGGACTTATTTCCTTTGCAAGATAACCTCGCACGCAACCCGAATCCAACAGTGAGCCCAAGCTTGAGTTTTTAGGGGTTTGAATATTCAAACTTTGCATATACCCAAACTTGCACTTGGATTTATGCAATAAATGATTCCCCTGGCATGGGGTTACTCTTCGATTTTGGATGGATGCGATATTTGATAGCAACAGCGAGTATTAATGTCTTTTTTGTGCAGGAGTCATATCCATATCGGGTTATTGCATTGCATAATATGTCACGTTACCGAAACTGTCATGAGGATACTCACTGAAACAACTATTCATCTAAAATAGAGGGGGCTGATGTTTTCTACAAATAAGTTTGAATTATTGAAAGAGAAGTTGGCTGCATATCCATTCATTTTTCTCTTCGAATTGACAAATCTCTAAAAGCGTTTAGGGCCACTCCATAATGACTAATAGTCGTTATACTGACTATTAGACATCAAAAAGAATTTCTTATTATAGTGTTTTTAGTTAAATTATCCAAGGCCCCATTTCGCTTTTTTTCTCCTCCTATGTCAGTAAAAATATCTTACATAACCGGTTAACCTCAGTTAAAGGGTATTCCCTTTAGTTATGTTTACAAATTGTATATCATTAGTTGAAAAGTTAATATACCACCCATTGAACTTACCGTGGTGCTACTTGGTGTCTCCTATGCATACCCGTTGACTATCATTTTTAGAAATGATGTTACGGTAATTTAAAGTATTAACTACCATGCTCCTTCTAATTCCATTTCTACATAAAAAACACTCGTTTTAGTAACTATCTTTAGGGAAGGGTTGGAAACACCCTTATTCCAATGAAGAAGGACACGAAAAAAAAAGAAAATAATAAAAACGCACTACCCCACAGTTGTTATTAAGTCGGCCTTCTTAACAAGTAATGAAGACCGGATATATTCCATTTTCTCTTCTTGTCCTTACAAAGCAACAAAAAAAACTTGTCCCAGTGACTTAAAACCCAGTTTCTAAACCGATTATTCTAATGGCTTGTTCGACTCCTCCGCAATAAGGAAGCCCTTGAACTACTTTCTCAACACCAGACCAATGGAGAGAGATATAAATTCACTTTGAAAACTTTCTGGTCCTTTGCAGAGAAAAAAAATTAAAACAATATTTTCCTCCTCCCTTTAGGTTGTTTTTTTTTTTTTTTAATTATTTAAGTACTTTTACATTCGACATTAATTTTCTTTTCAAAATCCCACCCGAAGGGGTTCAGAGCATAATTCCAAGTGAAAGTCAACCGAATGCACATTGGCTGCCAGACCGGGGTGTGCTCAGCTCTACTGACTTTGAATTGGAATTGAAAATGCAACTGCCTAGGAAATGTTCGTTTGGGAAAAGTGTTCTTGGGCGTAAAGTTTATGTCTTTCGAAAGACCATGAATTATTTTATTTTATGACCTCTTGATCCACCCTCTGTATGTCGCCTTCATAATGCGAACTGAAATGGACACCGATGAGAAATTTTACCGGGCGAATGTGTCGTTGCAGCAAAAGTACGTTATTTTTCCTGTTCTCTCTTGAAGACTGAGAAGCTTAAAATCCATTTGTTCAAATTAATTACTGAAAGAGGACTTTTGTATTTTGCCTTCTGTGCAGTGTGCATCCTTGCAGCTAGTAAACTTTTGTCATGTTTCTTAGTTTTTTTTTTTTTTTTGCGATTTTGTCATCTGAGTCCATCTTAGGTACACAAAGGGCGCAGCTAAGAAATGAAGAAACTTCGTGAAATTTTAATTTATTAAGTACCAAAAATCCTTTACTTCCCTTTGCGGATGTGACCATTTCAATGCCGGCAAATCTTTTCTTCTTCTTCTTCTTCTTCCTGTCTCTGGCCAGGGTGATCTTTAATGCATCGTGACATTTATTTTACTTGTTCCAGCAAGACGCAGCCAGAAGGTCAATTAAATTTCCCAAATTGCGATAAATTTAGAAGTTGCATGTACCTGTGCAAGTGTAGGTGGATACTAGATACTAAGTTCAGCATATACATCAACTTTGGAGAAAGTTGTTAAATTCCGTGTGGCTTACCTGATCCACCGGGTGACTTTTACGTGTTTGATTTTGTGGCTGTGGGCCAAAAGTTTGCTGCCTGTAACTGCATTGAGAGACAGAGTTTTAAACTACATGCAGGCAGACGCCATGTGAGATGTGAGGCGAGGCGAAAGAGTTCCGTGAATTTTCGGTTTATCCCAAGGCAATGGTAAGTTTGAACTCTTACTCGTGCCGGATGTAGATTTAAGGCTCTCCGCCAAAAGGTTTGCGGTTTGATTTTGTTTTAGATGTGAGCAAATGTGGGCAAGAGCCTTACTATATTCAAATAAATACTAGAAGTCGAACAATTAGTAAAAAGTTTTTAAGAGACGGAAGTACGAGTGAGTTAGCTATGGTTAAGTTTATGCAAGCACTAAAGATAGATGTGTCCAAGCGTAGTATGGACTTGTGAACAATTATTTCTTACAAGGAGCAGAAGTTATTGTTTTGGAGAGTCGGTTGGTCGATGCAGAAGTGATGTGCAAAAGTTTTTATCGAAGGGTAAATTAAGAGTGATGGTTGAGTGTTTTAAAAGGCAGTAGAGTCTGAGCAGCTATAGCTTTGTCAATGCACAATGTTTGCAACATTGAAAACACATAAATTGTGCTTATTTTATCTACTAGTGGTAACGATACGATACTATTCTCATCCAATATAAGATAAAATATGTTAAACTTTTAAGTACAAGATTTGACCAAAGGAAGAAAATTGAAATGAACACTATATTTCTGGATTTGAACTATGAACCCTGCACTTTGAAGTATAACGCACTAGCCACTATGCCACTTTATCCACAAGAAAATTAGCATTACTCTAAAAAAATTCTTGACCGAAAGAATGCAAGGATTATACAGACAGCTCAGGTCCTCAGGTTAGTGTGCAAACCACTAAAGCTTGTCAACAAAACTTATAAGCGACAAGCTAAGTATTGTGCTTAAGCCGTAATGGATGATATTACAGCCAGAGTAGAATGAGAGGACTTTTTTAGTGGTATTGAAGGATAAGACAGCCTATTTAATGCCATGTCTATTAATGGAATTAGCTGCTGAACGAAATGGCACTGTTTCAAGCATACGGCTCCCTCACCTTGATAACCATTAGGCAACATGCTGTCCCGGACCAACAAAAAATCAACTGCGATAGACAAGTGATCCGCTTCCAGTATTTTATATTTGGATCAGCTCCTTGCAAAAAATGCAAGGATGTTGATTAAGAACACGCCTTAACAATGTCGAACAATTATTCAACTTGGAAAGACTGAAATAACAAGAGGAAACGCAGACTATTGCAGAAAGCGTATTCCAGAACCTCCCTGTCTCTAACTGTTATTATCAATAAATCTTAAGATCAGCCGCAAATGAAGCGCAGTATTTCTAGTATTTATTTACCAGCAATAACCCATGAATTGATGAAGAATGCCGAGATTGATTTAGTCGCAGTGGGCCAACCAACATACATGGCGACGAACTGCATAGAGCCATGTCGAGTTTAACGCAAAGATGGGAATCATCGTTGGCAGTATTTCGGATAAAATGAAGACTGCCGACAGATCTCGCAGCCACGAACGAGTTATACAAGGAAAGGCAATACTTGAACGGAATCCTGTCGGGATGAATAAGGAAAAATATTTCTTGACATAATCAATGCTGATGATATGGAAGAACATTTTTGCAGACTGTTAAACGGTGCGGCGATGACGAACTATCTCCCGCTGTCAAGCAGAACGAACCATGCAGTGTGGTTTTATGAAAGTCCACAACTGATAAAATGTTCACACTATGACAGAACCTGAAAAAATCAAAGAAGTCCATATAGTTTCCCACCACATATTCATTGATTTTTTAACCGCAATTATTAAGACGAACTCTAATCTAGTTTTGGTGTACCAAACTTGCCATGTTGTACAGGATTACAATGGAGAAGTCTCGCTAATCCATCATGGTCGGCAACGACCTAACCAAAGCATTCGATACCATAACATATGAGAAGGCTGCAATCCACTGTGCGGATAGTTTAATATCCTATCCCCTCCCATCCTTAAAGTTAATCTCCCAAAATATAAAGAGATGAAATATAGATAATTAAATTTTGTCACAACGTATTGTTCAGACAGTTTATCAAAACTTTGTATGGTTCGATAAAAAACCACGTTTTTTCCTGCATATGGTAGGGGTATGGTATACAAATGGTTTTTGTATGAAAACGCCTCCAATGTAGGCGTGGGTTAAAATGCTACATAGACGAAATTTTGGTATTATTATAACCAATGATTTTGCTTCAAAAGTTTTTTTTTTCAATTATTTTACGATTTGACTGAAAAATGTGTTTTACTGAAAACGCCCCAAAAATTTTGCGTGTGCAAAAAAATAGTGTTTAGGCGAAATATAGGTATTAGGATTGTCTAAATATCTTGTTCAAATTTTTTTTTCAAAATTCCTGACCATTTTGCCAAAAAGAACGTTTTTCTTTAATGTGGGCGTGCAGTAGGCGGATTTCAAAAATGTTTACAATTGTTCTGCTTCGTCGGATAGAGAGTCTGTATACCAAATTTCAAAACTATAGCTCAAAATTTAAGGCCTAAAAATCGGTGACACGCAGACGTACGAACAGAAAGACATGGCTAGATCGACTCATCTAGCGACTTTGTCGATCCATATACTTTGAGGTATAACTGTCGAAATAATTTCACTATGTTACAAACTTAATGTCAAAACTAATATACCCCTATGGGATAGGGTTACAAAGGAATTAGGGAAGGCGACGCACAGTCATGTGACTTTTTCAAATGTAATTCTTGAGGGGATTGTGCTAAACTCTCGAGCAAACCCCAGCATACGCCGACGATATTGGCATCATTGATTTGACTCAACGTGATTTCACTGCCATGTTTTCTAGTAAGGATAAAGAAGCGGAAAAAATGCGGGTAAGACTAAATAAATGCTGTCAACATGAAAGAATACACAACATCGACGAATTGCACAATGGTGACAAATATAACTTTTAAGTCGACAACATCTCGTCAAAAATAACACTGAGTGTTACTCTTTCCAACCGCTGTTTCTTCGGGCTAAGAATGCTCTCAATCGAGCTACTAAGGCTCTCCTATGCAAGACATTGATCAGCACTCCTGCTCTATAGCGCTGAAGTATAAGCCTTATAAAGCGGATGAAGAAATCGATGGTCGTTTTGTTAGAAAAAATATTTACAAATAGTGGGCCCACTTTGCATTTTCGGGCTATGGAGAGAAGACTCAACCATGAACTGTATCAGCTATACGCATTGGACGTTTAAGATGGCTAAGATATGTAGAGCAAATTGCTGAGTCTTCGATTCCCAGTCAGACATTGGACGCAGAGAGGAAAACTTCAGCTTCCGTGGTGCGCATAAGTTGAAACCGACCTCAACCAACTTTAAGTGCGCAACTGCAGGCAGTTATCTAAGGACCGGGCTAATTAGAGAGGCATGTTAGTTGAATTGAGATCCAGCTTTATTCCGGACTGCAGCGCTGCTTAAATAATTAACTAAGCTTATAAGCAATGAAAAAATATTGAGAAACCAAGCAGTTGTATTAGACAGCTCTTAGACTTTCGATCCAGCGTGGCAAAATACGTTCCTAAACAGACAATCATTAGTCAGACTGCCCTAAATTTTCTTCAGCTGATTGTACAAAGTACTTAATGTATATTTCGATGGATTTTTCATAAAGCTGTAGTGTCTCTAGGACGGGCTCAGTGGCGCGATGGTTAGTGCGTTGAACTGCCGCTCCGAAAGTCTTGGTTCGATTCCCAGCCGTAGCAACACCTTAATGATTTTTCCGAGTAGTATCAATTGTCATGAAATGCTTATCTCAACTTAGCCGTTCGGAGTCGGCATAAAACAGGAAGTGTCGCCATCGTGCTAAGAAGTACACACGCACACATGAATGGTTGTGAGAAGGAAGCTAGGCCGTGGGTACTAACGAGCCTGTTGCGCCATAATTTTTTTTTTGTAGTGTCTCTAGACTTGCGAATATAACTTAAAATCTAACCAACAAGTTCAAAGAAATTGAAAATTATTATTTGGAAAACTTCAACAATGTATTATCTACATTTGTGTGTAATCGATTAGCCATAAAGAATTGGTCCTCTAGTTTAAAACCGAACGGTTGAGAAGCATTTCAGGACACTTTTATAGGGCTGGGAGTTTGTCGGGCTTTCCCAAAAAAGGGACAGTCCAAAAAAGTTGGTTACTTTAGGTATTTGTACCAGTACTAATGTGCAATGTCTGACCACTATGTCACTTTACCCACATAGATATTGAAAAGCCTTGCTCATTCAAAAATTAATCCTTGGCGGTGCGTTTATTTTATTAAATCCATGGGTGGCCGTTGTGTAGTGGTAATGTGTTCGCCTGTTGAAAATCCATTTGACTTTTATTTAAAAGAAATAGAAAAGGTCGGTTGATATACCTAAACGTATGCACACCATATTGAATTTCTTCAAATTTAACGAACACAAGAAAAAGTGACTCCCCGAAGTTAGATCGGACACCACCCATGGAGTTTAAGTCTCCAATACATCCAAAATCTTTCCTATCCTCTCTTTCTTCCCCTTCTCTAACGCTCGTACTGTGGTTACTTATAAAGGGTAATCATAACCCCTTGAGTACATGTAAATCATAAAAAAAAAATAATCTGGAAGTTCAAAAAATTCTAAAATAAAAAGCCCTACATATGTTGGATAATATATGTATGAAATGCACATTTCGAATAATACAGGGTGTCCGCCGGGAAGGTATACACTTTGTCTTGTCGCCATTGACAGTTCATATTTGGCAGTCGTGAAGTAGACACGTGGTAAATTTATTATGGAAAAATATTCGATAATAAATGTTTTAATCGTTAAAACATTTTATCGTCGATTCCTGTGACGATGAGAACGTTACGTGAATTTTTTTAGGAGAAACAGCGTGCCAACAAAACGCACTATTTATCGTGTAGTGAATGATTTCGATGAAAGAGGGTCTGTAGGTGATAGGCCCAAGCATGGAATACAACGTACTGCAAGATCGGCTGAAAACATAACCGCTGCTCAAGGAAGTGTTCAAAACAATCCATCAACCTCAATTCGACGCCGTGCTTAGGAGCTTGGTCTTCAAAGAACAACTTTGGCCACAATTTCGCTCAGCGATTTGCATTTGTTTCCATTTAAGATTCAGTAGACACAAGAGCTTCTTTCACAAGACCATTACCGCCGCCGTACATATGCCGATAGGATGTTACAGCAAGCCCACGACAACCCCAATTTTCATGAAAAACTCCTAATGAGTGACGAAGCAATTTGGTCAGGAAGAATCATTGGCCTATACTTCTTTGAAAAAGAAAACGGCGTAACGGTAACTGTGAATGGGGAGCGATATCATGATATGATTGAAAACTGTTTAACGCCACAACTGCATGCATGCTTTGGGCTTGATTAACATGTGGTATCAACAAGACGGTGCCACATCGCATATAGCCAGGATTACAATGATATTACTGCGATACCTCTTTTCACAAGAGGTATCGCTTCCACGGTCGCCGGTTCAAGAAATGGCGATGTTGATTGGCCTCCACGTTCGCCTGATTCGACTGCTCCGGACTTCTTTTTGTGGGGATATCTGAAAAGCAAGGTTTATGGAGAGAAACCAGAAACGCTTGAGCAACTCGAACAAAATATTCGTGATGAAATTAATGAAATACCGCGTGAAATGTGTGAGAGTGTAATGAAAAATGTGCTCGAAAGGGCTCGCATATGTGAGACTAACAGAGGCGGTCATTTACCTGATATTGTATTCCATACTTAATTGCCGACATTAAATAAAATATTTATCAATATAATATCCATACTCTTTCATTTAATCAAAAATTATAAACAAAAAAAGTAGTGTACCTTCCCGACGGACACCCTGTATTAAACACTGCAAACGGGATCAGTGGCACGATGGTAAGTGCCATCTGGAGAAGGTCTTGGTTTAATTCCCAGCAGAAGCAATACCTTAATTATTTTTCACTGGACCTTCTGTCGTGATGATCTGACAAATCGTCCGAGTAGTATCAATTAAAGAAAAGCTTATCACAACAAAGCCGTTCGGCTTCGGCATAAAACAGGAGGTCCCGTGTGAAAAGTTCATAGGCCAACATGAATGGTTATAAGAAACCCCAGGCCCTGGTTACTTATAAGCATGTTGCGTCACATTTTCCTTGTATTTTCCTAATGGAAAACCTTTGAACTTTTTTAACTAGAAACAGTTAACATCAAAGCAGTCAGTTATAAGCTCACTGTATCTAGTGTTAATATTATGTAAATCCGTCCTAGATAAGCCATTTGTTAGTTATTGCGTTTTCAAAAAAAGCTTTTCAGAATAACAATTTTCATCTTTCCTCAAGATAATTGTATTGTCACACTCAAGTAATTGACACCTTTTTGCAATTAATTCATAATTAAGGATATCACAGTAAAGGACATATCTTCTGTGTAAAATAAATTTAACTAGCAACCAGCAAGCATTCTGTCATATGCAAATGTACGTGTACTCAGTGTGTTTGTGATTGTCCCGAGTAGTAACCAACAAAATTATGCAAATACTCCGTCATGCTCTAAGAGTGAAACTCGACTCATCATTAACAACCGCCCTGGCTGCCGCAATCTCGCGTAAAGACAAAAACCAACTTTGCAGGAAGTTTCAATTTTAATTACTTCTTCATTTCGCTTGTTAGGCACATCCACTTCCCCCGACTACCGTTCGATTTAACACTTTGATATGGTAATCACACTTTGGCGCATAATAAACAAGACCCACACCTCTCCAGCTGGGGCACGTTTAATGAAAACGTTCTTTTCAAGTTCCAACTGAAGAGTCTGCCAATGTGCCAAAAGCAATGCCTTCCCATCACATAACCAATTGCTTCAACTTCTCATGTCAAGGATCTATTCAACTAAAACTTACACAAGTACGTTGTGGATTAAGTGCTCGTACGAAACGAAAGCGAACAAATTTTAAATCCATAACCAGAATTCCAAAAAAGCAAAAAAAAAAAAAAGAAGGAACCGTACTCCCTTGCAACCACAATATTCAACACAATGGCTGCACCGGAAAAAGGTGCTTTGTTCGCGTTGCTGGAAATGTCCTGTTTCATTGTGTTCTGCAGAAACAAAGGAAACAGCCACCGCACCTTCAGCAGTTTTCCGTCAATTTCCCACAACTGCATGAGCAACTGAACAATCCTGCAATGGACATACAGAGCGAAAATTGCACACCAGTATCGTCGCATTGTCATATCCTTTAACTGCGCATCCAAAGTATACCCACTCAGAGGCGACCACAATGACAACGGCGACGATGAAGGATACGACAACAACGATGTTGAAACAAAAGGATTCTGGATTATTGGCGTTGTTGTGTCTGTTTTTGCCAATATCCTTTGGCAATATTTCTGAATAAAATATGAGCAAAGAAGGATTCCTTTCATTCACATACGTTTGTGCCGATATCTTGTAACGGATACGGAAGCGAATGTGTGAAAATGGCAAATTGAATTTCAACTGAGCGGGGGATCATTGAAATGGCCGTTTGGAGGAAACCATCAGCATCTGCAGTGTGATGCTGTTTTTGTGTCATCGATTGTTATGTTGCACTTAGGGAAATTGCCACAAGTATGTAGGTATGTATGTAGTGATAGTATGTGTGGAGGAGACTCCAACAAAAGGGACATTTCGACACTATACAGCTACACACTGAAGTTGGATTCTTTGTACACACTTGTATCCTGGGAAAAATTGACGATTGTCAATGCTTTTAGACGTAATTGCTATAAAAAGGAAATTGTCCTTGTTTTGTAAGGATATCAGAGTAAAGACATAACGAAGGGGTTTGTAAGTTACATACAGCGTTGTCGTTGATAATTTTGTATGGTTGGAAATAAGTGATATATAAAAAAAAAATCGTTATATGCAAATGTTTCCCTAATGGTTTGACTAATTCGAAACTGAAATTGTTTTTGTAAATATAAGTATCTGGTAGATTATAAAGGCCGATGTTAAATGTGAATCACACCTAAACGTCAAGTTTTTTTTCTGCATTTCTTTTGACATTTCTCAATGTCAGACTAACTCAGTTTGAACCCAGGAAAGATACACAATCGAGCAGTTTCGAATTTCGGTCAATGTGCGGTCCATATGTGCGTACAATCGGAAAAATCGTGCAAAATTTTGAGCAAACCGGGTCTGTAGGAGATGTGAAAACACCAGTGCTCGTACAGCTTGTACTGCAGAAAATATTGCTGCTTTTCGCGGTAGTGTATCTGAAGAGCCGTCCACCTCAACTCGTCGTCGTGCCCAATAATTGCACCTCTCATGCTTGTCGTTGACGTACATTATGGATAAAGACTTGCATTTACACGCTCACAAGGTGCAATTGACTCAAGAACTAAAGCCTCTTGACCATTTCAAGCGTCGTCAATGGTCAGAATGGTGTCAAGAAATCGCAACAAAGGATGACCGATTTTCGAAGAAAATCATCTTCAGTGATGAGGCACATTTTCGTCAATAAGCAGAATCGCCGCATTTGGGCGAATGATAATTCAAGAGTGATTGTCGAAAAACCAAAGCACCCACAACGTGTGACTATTTGGTGCGGTTTATAGGCTGGCAGCATCATCGGGCCGTATAATTTCCAAAATGAGGAAGGTAAGGCAATTACTGTGAATGGTGTTCGCTATAGTGAGATGATAACGAACTTTCTATGGACCGAATTGGAAGATATGGATGTTGACGATATGTGGTTTCAACAGGACGGTGCCACTGGCCACACAGCTAACGAAACAATGGTTCTTTTGCGCGAAAAATTCAATGGCCGTGTTATCTCACAATTGGCCGCCAATATCATGTGATTTGCCACCGTTAGACTTCTTTCTTTAAGGTTATTTAAAAGAAAAGGTGTGTGTCGATAAGCGAGCAACATTTCAAGAGCTAAAGGATGAGATAATTCGGCACATTATCTGCATAGAACCTAAATTATGCCTCAGCGTCATCGAAAATTTGGACCATCGGACGGTGGTGTGCTGCCGAGGTTGCGGCGGCCATTTGGCCGATATTTTGTTTCATACATAACTGAACTATACCAATATTATCATAATAAAAATAAATGACAGTATATTCTTAAATATTTTGTGTTTTATTCAAAATTAACATCGGGCCTTAAAATGTAACCACTCTTTACATTACTTATTTACATAAATATGTGAATATTATATTTATTTTTACTTTTCCCAAGGGTTGGAGTGAAATCAACATGGCTCAAGATAGTCAAGGTCGGTTTCTACTGATCCCGAGTCACTTCTATTATCTCATTCGACTGTTTCAGAAACAGAAACTAGTAGGACGTAGAAACGATGACGCCAGTTGATAAGGGGTAAGTAAGATCACTTCTAAACACATTTTTCAGCTTTTTGTTATTATGTTTACAATATATTATGTCTGTTGACAATGTAAGAGCCATCAATGGATAATAACTTAGGATTTGAAACATTTACTTTATTGACCGAGGACAAATTAAAGTCTTTGACTTCGAAGTCCACACTATTGGACTTACCCCAGGTAGAATGTCTTTTTTGTTGCACCTCCGAAGATACACTATTATAAAAAGTATTTAGCTGAAAGTTTACCGTTTGGTCGGTGATGAGGGACCAAGAATTTTCATTTTTATGGAAATGGAAAGATTTTCCATTATTTGAAAATATTGAACCATGGGAAAAAAACAGCGTTGTTATTGACAAACTATGGATGGAATGTGTTCAACACTTTGAAGAAGAAACATTGGTTACAATTATATACCTACTTTATATCGTCGTAAAGAAATATTTCTTACATTAGAGCCGTCACATACATCATTTTTTGTTTGCAGGATGTTCCTCCATGTTTATATAATTGGGAAAGTGAGTCCCGCAGAAAAGAAAAACAATACATAATGCCATAATATCTTACGTGTCATAATTGCTCAGAGGTCATACATATCTTCTCTGTATCGGTGCGATTTTAATATTTATTCTGCCAAAGAAGAAAAGAGAAACGCAAACCCTTAAATACCGAAATGTGGGAAGATCACGGGTATACACCTGAAACGTACGCACGCTGTACATTCTGGTTCAGCTCAAATCATAAGATTGCAGAAACAAAATCGTGTGGCATATTCTATAACCGGCTCAGACGAGGTGTAATTGAGTTCAACTCGGTTACCCCTGCATTTCATCCGCACCAGCCGACGCGTTTTCCAACATAAACCTTATTTTGTGAACACGCTTCTACCGATGGGACTAAGGAAGGAATTTTACGATCTCTTAGACCAACTTACCAACTTCTGGCTTGTAATCGGAGACTCTGCTAGCCGGAGTATTGGTGTCCATTATTTCTACATGTCCTAGCCATATTAAACGTCCAATGCGGAGTTTTTTTTGACCATAAACATGACGCTTGTACTGCTCACATAGCTCTTGATCGAATCTTCGTTTCCATAGCCCGTCAACGCAAACGGGACCGAAGATTTTTGGAAACATTTTCCTCTCGAATCGCCGTAGAGCAGGACTGGGATGATCAGAGGTTTATATAGAATCTCCTTAGTAATTCGAATGAGGGCTTTACTGTATTGCCTTCTTATCCCGACTAAAAAGCGGTTGGCAAGAATAATTCTTCGTTTAATTTCTGACGAGATGTTGCTGTCAGAGTTAATAGCGGAGCCGAGGTAGACAAAGTTCCGTGCTACCCCAAAGTTATATCCGTTTTGTCCAATTCGTCGATGTTGTGTGTCCTTTCGTGCTTACAGCATATACTTAGTCTTGCTGTCATTTAATGCTGCAGAAGTAGTTCTTTCATATCGTCGGCATTGACTGTGTCTCAACTACGTTATTTCCTTATACATCTCGACAGGAATCTCTACGAGCCTATTAGAGTTTGGTAAAACTTGCGAGCATCGTTCCTGGAGTGGTACCTCTCTATATCCTCGATAGCACGTTTTTCTTGATCTTTTTTCTTCTTCCAGAAAAGCCGGTGCTGTTCCTTTCTTCCCAGAGGAATGTGTAGTTCACTGCTAAGCCAAACGCTGCGGGTTCAAGCCCCAGCTCCGGCAGCATTCCTTTTTCTACAAAAATCGCCAGCTTATCTGAGGCCACCTGTGCGATAATATGGAACAATATAAATCTATGTCCTCCTCTGTGCCACGTAACTTTCCTTCTATGTGTCTATCTGTCTCTCTTTCACTCTGTTGTATTAATGTCTTGTCTGTCCGAGCCGATGGCCTCAGTCACCAGTACTGTTATGTGTCTGTAGTTCGTTGCTTTCATGTGCGAAGTACTGTGATGTCAATGTCAATGTCAATGTCAATGTCAATGTCTCTGCCTATAGAATTCAATGACAACTGTCGTCTTCACCTGCAAGTAAGCCTTGTAGGCCTCGTTCTTGGCTGCGAGCAAATGTCGGCATTCCTCATCCAACCGGGGGTTTCTTGTTTGTGGACACGAGAAACCTAGCACATCAGTTGCGGCTGAACTAATGACTTGTTGACATCGTTGCCATTGTTAGTCGACATTCGATGCTGGCGGTATGGTGTTAATCGAGAGGTTAAGGGATACGCGTGGCGCGAAGGTCTTGGCGATCTCTTCCGATTGTAGTCTTCCCACATCAAATTTTTCACTGTATTTTTGGATTGTTGTGGCGTATTGGATATCCGCATTATTAGCTTCTCGGAATGTTCGGACATCCAAAATACTGGATGCGTGAATCTTGTCTGTTGCAATGTGATTAATTGGGTTTACCGTTCGTTGATCTGGAGACTGCCATGTTTCCTTATGGATATCGTGGTGAGGAAACCGTGTGCTGTTTATAGTCGCTTTTCGTTCCGTACCGAAGTCATTAAGCTTAAGTACGTTGCCAGACGTGTTGTCGTGTAGGCTATGTTTCCCGACAATACTGCTAAAGATGTATTCTCTTCCTACATTTGCGACTTTGTTATCGTACTTCGGTAGTCGCTCAAAGATTTTTTCAAGGAGCTATTAGAAGCAATTCCCTCTTTCTTTTCCCTCTGTTGGGACTTGAGCGCATATAAGGCTTATGTTGGCGAATTTGGCCTTGATTCAGGTTGTTACAATGCGTTCGCTATTGCCTTGGAAACACAAGACTTCTTGTCTAAGTCTGGCACTTATAACAAATCCGCATCCGAATAGTTGCTGGTTTTTCTGCTCACTATAACACTGTCCGAGTAGATTTCACAGTTTTTCATCCTCTTTTTGCCCGGCCCATCCCATCGTATTTCCTGGATGACAGTTATGTCTGCTTTGTAGCAGTTTAGGGCTTTCGCTAGTTGTTGGCTTGCACCTTTCCTGTTTAATGTTCTCACATTCCATGCGCAGATACGAACGTCGTTGTCCTTTTTTCGTTTAGCAGGGTCGTCAACTAAAAAGTCAGTCCTTTCCGAAGCTATTGGTTGCTTCGTAACCAGTGAATTTTTCCATGGGTGGGTAGTTAACCCAAAGCACAACCCCCAACCAGGAGGGTCAGTTCCATTTTATTATATACCCTATGACACAGGGCGATCTTATAATGTAATACTGTGATCAGAAGTAACTGTTTTTCGGAATACACAAACCAATCTGGCGGTCTTCAAATGGTCGAACCGTCAACCAAATCAAACATGTGCTCATAAATGCGAGGCACGCATCCAATATCATGGATATACATATATTCAGATAATAGTTCACTCTTAACATATTCTTGTCGCATCCAAATTCGAATCTCGACTGTCAAACGAGATAACCTACGAATAAAACCAGAAAAACAAGGGACTTCGCGAACGCTGGTCACTTTATAAAAAAGAAGATAGCTTGAGTCTAAAAGGAACCTCTGAGTGAGATAGTGCCCGCTATATCCTCAACCAGCTTCAATATTAACAGACTATGGATAGAGTATTGCAGTGAAAGCCAACCCCGAAAAGTTTCCCAACATATATTTTCAAGTAACGAAACAAGGTTATATAAGTGTGACATATTGAGCGCGTATATTTCACCCTTTTTTCGAGAGAGAAGAAAGAAGGAGAAGAAAACCCTGCGTAGACAAAAAAGGACACGCAGCCTCAGGGAAATCAAAGAAACGCAGTCTCTACCAATTAACAACGACACCCTAGTCACTATCGAACATGGAATTGTAATCAGGAAGGATATCCAACACCTGCTTACTGGACATTATTTTGATAGATACATTCTCTTTCATTTGGATTTATCACACAGTGGGAACAATAATTTGGTAACAAAAAAAGAGTTTTGGTTTATTCGCTGCGTTATCTCTTTTTGCTGCGCTCGACCATTTGATTCGTTGATTCTCATAAACATGTCTTATGTTTGAAATAATAGGTCCATATTTTCCGTCTTGCATTATCATCCTACCATGTTAAAACCTTAATACATTCTTGTACAATCTCATTGCCCAATATCTGAACTTTTTCAAACATTTACAAGATTCTGAAAAGAATGAAACAGATAGTGTGTAGGAAAGGTATAATAGAGTGTCACATCTTTTATTTTCTTCCAGAAAAGCCCGTTGTCAGTTTTTATAGCAATATTTCACTTCCTATTTAGAGTTGCTAAATAGGATGAAATACAAGGTGATCTTGATCGGAAACTTAAATTCTTATCAAGATAAGACATAACTAAGAAGACTTCTGAATATTGATTTTTGAATTTTTCCTTTGATACCATAAGCCAAACGAACCCATCTTTCTTTTATTAATTTAAGTATTTTATGCCCCCATCTCCTCCGAATGATTCACACCGCGTATAAACCTTGAATATCTACTCCAATCAGCTACTGTAAAGTGAACCAGTAGTTTCTAAATAATGAACTTACTAAAGCACGCCAAAGCATTCCAAAATTCTTGATATTCCCAGAGATAAAGCACATTATACAACGAGTACCTACATCGTAAAAGTTCCAGCGCACACAGGTGCTCCAACGAATATTAATTGGATGCACCTTTGCCGGAACCTCTACCTTCACGAACAACTCGTTGTACTTTTTCGTAATCGTGGTTCATTAATAGTAAATTGCACAACGTATCTACGGATACACCACAAAGCCATGCAACAAAATGAGGTGAAAACTACACGGGTACTGCTAAAACACATGCTATCTGCGGATCCGCCCTATGTACCCAAATTGTCGATAACGTCAATTTCAAGAGTAGTCCCAAGCTAAATATGTTCCACAAAGTGTGAAGGAGTAAAGTGATGTTTCATTATGCACCGCAGGATTGAATAAATTAACGTTGGCTCGCTACCCACTGATTTTTAATTCAGAGGACAAGCCTTAAGTTTCGAAACCTTTTTGGTGTGGTTTTACTTGGGCCACACGTGCGTACTATCCTTTTGTTGTTTGCTTATGTATTATTTATTTCTATATTTTTGCTCCAAGGAATAACAAGGAGCATTGAGCCCAGCAGCCTACTTAGGGAAATTTGGGTAATGATGAGTTAATAGTTGATTTCATTGATTTTATACAATTGCTTAAGAGGTTTGTGTCCTTTTTGGGTAGGGGAAATCACATCATTTACCATATTCGGGTCACGAAATGAATCCGAGGATGTTTTTCTAAACACCATAAGATACAGTGTTTGAGGTATCTATGTTGTTAAGTTATCGCCTTGGAAGTACTGACATCCATGGAATAAATCACGTTCGTGGGATATACGAGTTTCGTTTCTAATGTTAGTTATAAAAAAAAGTGTTACAAAGTGTGTCCCTATGAGGTAAGCCCTTGTTCAACTAAAAACCATGCGAGAATTTGACGATTTGCATAGTTTGGTCAAAATACACAATAACATTCAGTTTGGTTATTGATGAAAACATATAAATAATTTGGAACTGTGAGTATAAGAAATTTTATTCCGAAGTTTTAAGGAATCAGAGGTCATGAGGAATATTATGATTTTAAGTCATTGTAAAAAACTTAAATACGGCAAGAACTATTTGGTTAATTAAAAAAATGTAAAATTGGAAGAAATAATAATAATGAAATATTTGGCGAAAAAATGACAATTTTACTTATAAGGCCTGAATCTAAAGATACGTTATATAGATTTTCTTGATGAAAAAAAACTTTAAACGTCGTTACGTGTATTTTTTGTATGGAACAGTTTATAAAATGGCCAAGGGTAAAAAAATGAAATAGAAAATATAACAAGTCGCTTAGGCAAGAGATATGGACCGACGAGATGGACGGAATTTCAAAGAACCCTTTTTTCGGGTTTCGCATTAATCGTATGTTAGAATCAACGAAAATCTCAGGTTTTCACGAAAATAATTAACCTTCAATGGTTGTGTTTATTATTCATAAATAGCTTACAAACTACGAAAAATGTTCTTATTCTACTAAAATCCTAAAATTACTGGTTGGGCCGTTAATTTTGCCTGTGAGAAATACTCGTTTGGTTTCTTTTGCACATTCATATTACTTAAAAGATGTTTTCGGCTACAGCATAATTTAGAAGATTGTTTTTTTTTAAGAATATGGAAGTTTCCCTTCTTCATCATTTCTGGGCAAACACATTCCAATTCTTATCCATTTTTTTCGGTTTTCTAACATTCTAAGACTAAGTCTTTGAACGTATATTTTAAAATGGAAATTTAAATTCAATAAAAAAGTATATCATGTAGTTTAATTTAAAAAAAAAAACCATAATAAACCATTTGCTTTTTAAAACCAGTTTAAAAGTTTTTAAAATCCGCTAACTGTCATGCCTACTTTTTCAATAAACGTTTTTTTTGTTCCAACTGTAAGGAATTTTGAAAATGTATCTGACCAAAATATTTAGACAATGTGAATACATATAATGTTTTTAGCCACGTCAACTTTTTGAGTGGTGTTTTCTTAAGAAAAAAATGTTCGCTTAAAATATATATAATTCGCTTAAAATATTTATATAAATATTCGATAAAGTTTTGCCGATAATAGTTCGCTAATGTTCGGATATTATTTTCGTCTAAAGTTAATTTTAACCAAAGTCCAACCAATTTTAACCCCACTGATTTTTGTACCCTTTCCCATAGCATATGCCAGGTGACATGAAAAGAGGTAAAACGAAATAAGCCTAATTTCAAATTTTGCTTTATTAAAAGAAGGGTTCCAGGGGGACAGCATACCTCCTCACATAAACATATTAAAACTTGGAAAGCAATCAAACTCCATACCAACTCATACTGTGAAAAAATTTAATGTCGAAAGACTGCAATCGCAAGAGACCGCCAAAACTTTCGCGCAACGCGCATCCCTTAACCCCTCGATTAACACCATACCACCAGCATCGAATGTCGAAGAACAATGGCAACGATGCCAACAAGCCATTAGATCAGCCGCAACTGATATGCTAGGTTTCTCGCACCCACCAGCAAGAAACCAATGGTTTGATGAGGAATGTCGACAGATGCTCGCAGCCAAGAACGAGGGCTACAAGGCTATGCTGCAGGTGAAGACTAGAGCTGCCGTTGAGCTCTAAAGGCAGAGAAGAAGGGGAAAACACCGGCTTTTCAGAAAGAAGCAAAAAGAGCAAGAAAAGCACGCGATTGAGTATAAAAATATAAAAAAAAAGTGTAAAATGACAAAGCCAAGGATACAAGGGTCGAACAGAATCCTGTCAGGATGAACATGGAAATATCGTAGTTGAGACACAGTCGATCATGAGGATATGGAAGAACCACCTCTACTGATTGTTAAACCGCGATGATGAACAACAATCGGCTGACAGGCGGAACGAACCATTCAATATTGGTAACGACAGCGAAAAATGCCAACCAAACGACCTGAGTGAAGTGAGTCGATACCCACCACCTATTCATCGATTTCAAAGCCGCATAGGACAGCATTTATAGAGACGAACTGTACAGAGCCATGTCTAGTTTTGGTATACCGCCCAAACTCGTCCGTTTGTACAGGATGACGATGGAGAATTCTCGCTGCTCCATCAGGGTCGGAAACTAATTCACCGACATATTCGATACCAAAAAAGGATTTAGGCAAGGCGATGCGCTATCATGTGACTTTTTCAATTTGATTCTTGAGAGGATTGTGCAAAACTCACTAGACAACACCAGAGGCACAATTTTGCAAAAATCGGTACAAATACTAGCATACGCTGACGATATTGCCATGACATCGTTGGTCGGACCCAACGTGATGTCATAGCCACGTTTGCTAGTATAGAAAAGAAAGCGGTAAAAATTGGTATATGTTGTCAACACAAACGTACACACAACATCGACGAATTGTACAGAACGTCACCATTGACAGATATAACGTTGAGGTAGTACGGGAGTTTGTCTACCTCAGCTCCGCTATTAAATCTGACAAGAACATCATGTCAGAAATTAAACGAAGAATTACTCTTGCCAACCGCTGGGCTCAGTGGCGCGATGGTTAGTGCGATGAACTGCCACGCAGAAGGTCCGGGTTCGATTCCCAGCCGTAGCAACACCAAAATGATTTTTCACTGGCCCTCCTCTCGTGATGATCTGACAAATCATCCGAGTAGTATCAATTGTCATGAAAAGCTTATTTCAACTTTGCCGTTCGGATTCGGCATAAAACAGGAGGTCCCGCCATCGTGCTAAGAAGTACATACGCACACATGAATGGTTGCGAGAAAAAAGCTAGGCCCTGGGTACTAACGAGCCTGTTGCGCCATAATTTTTTTTTTAACCGCTGTTTCTTCGGGCTAAGAAGGCCATTTAGTAGTAAAGCCCTCATTCGAACTACAAAGGAGATCATGTATAGGACCCTGATCATCCCAGTCCTGCTCTACGGCGGTGAAGCATGGACCGTCTCAAAAGCGGATGAAGAAATCCTTGGGCGACTTGAGAGGAAAATTCTTCGAAAAATCTTCGGTCTCGTTTGCGTTAACGGGCTATGGAGACGAAGATGATTCAACCAAGAACTATACGAGCTGTACCGCGACATGCCCCTGGTCATAATCCTCCGCATTGGACGTTTGAGATGGCTAGTACATGTAGAACGAATGGACTCCAATACTCCAGCTCGCAAAGTCTTCGATTCCCAACCAGACGTCGGACATATTAGAGGAAGACCTCACCTTAAGTGGCACAAGTTGAAACCGACCTCAACCAACTTGGAGTGCGCAACTGGAGGCAGTTAGCTAAGGACCGGGCATGTTGGTGGAGGCCCAGGTTCATTCCGGACTATAGAGCCACTTAAGTAAGTAACTAGTAATGCCATTTTCTATATTTCAAACCCAATAGGTTCCTTAGACTTACCATTTGTTTTTAATTTATTTTAACATTGTAAAAATGCTTTTAATGTTTTATTCGCTCTATATGAATTGGTATTACGTTTCAACTAAATTTCCATACTCAAGTCTATTTGTGGTATGTACCCTACCCAGCAATGTTATTTAAGTCAAGTCGAGTATGATTTTGATTAATTTCAATCAATTTAAGTTATCAGGATTAGATATTTCTTCAAAAAAAAGTTCGTTTCAATGTATTATTTATTAAAAATTCCATTCATTCTCATCAACAAAGTTAGCAATCAGTTTGTGTACCATCTATGATAAAACACAAACTTGAATATTATACAAGTAAAAGAGCATAAAGGATATAGTAATAGAATAGCATGATCAAGGACGCCACATATTCTTGCACCTTCAAAGTTTTGACTTTCTAAGTAATAAATCACTTTTCTTTTACTTGTGTGTATTTGTTGGATGGGGATGTATCTTTCTGTTTCAGGGGCGTAAGATTGGAACAAAAATAGAAGAAAAAATGAGTTTCGAGGTTTTTTTTTTTTATTTCACTTTTGATTTATTATTTTAATCCTTACTTCTGTTTGATATAACTTTTAGATATAACCAAATTTAAATAGTTTATGAATGTGCTCTCTTATTAAGAAGACACGAAAGTAGTAGTCATAATAAAGTGAACTGAGTGATTTAGTGCACAATGTTGTCATTTACAAAAAGGGTATTAATAAACAATTTTTATTCATAGTTTAACAGAAATCCTCAAAATTGTTTTTGGTCTTATATCCGACATAACGATGAATAGATTTTTTTAACTAAAATCTTAATATTATCCAACAAATGTGCACAATTTTTCTCACAGATACAGCGAATTATTCAAATGAATGCACGATAAAAATTGTCAATATTTACTTATATCCATGAGATTCGAAAAATACAAATTGTTGGCGCAACAGACTCGTTAGTGCCCAGGTCCGAGCTTTCTCACAACAATCATGTGTACGTATTAACTTCTTGCACGATGGTCGCACTTCCTGTTTTATGCCGACTACGAACGACGAATTTGAGATAAGCATTTCTTATCACGAGAGGAGGGCCAGTGAAAAATCATTTAGGGGTTGCTACAGCTGGGAATCGAACCCAGTCCATCGCTTTAACAATCGCGCCACTGAGCTCATGAATGAAATTCTCTCCAAAAATAAAATTTCCCAGGAATTGATGTTACCTTCTGTCCGTAAATGCGAAATAAAGCCAAACTATTTCGTTTTTAAAAACAAAATAAAGAGAATTTTTGAAATTTGGCTCTACACAAAACATTATTATGAGTCTGTTCTAAAATTCTGAGCTGTTATAGTGAAATTTTGTATATAGGCTTTTAGTCAATGCCTCTTATACTAGTTTAAACATTTTTTAAATCTACCCATTGCTACTCCCACTTTTCAAAAAAAATTATTTTGTTTGGTCAAGCAGTAAAGAATTTTGAAAAATTGTATTCACAAATAGATTTAGCCATTCCCTATCTAAGTATATTTCGTTTGTATAAAGTTGTTTAGCACGCCGCGCCATTTTCATTAAAACAAAAGGCTCAACTTTAAGAAAATTTGGAAAATTTTCTCCGTAAATACTTCGGTAATATGTATATGACGGGCTCAGTGTCCCAATTGTTAGTGCGATGAACTATGAATGAAATTCTTTCCGAAAATATAATTCCCGAGGAGTTGATGAATTTAGAGCACAGTAGATATCAAATGAAGTGGCAATACTTTTGCTTATATCTTTATCAATTTACCAACATTCACATGACACAATCAATAGTTCCATCGACGCTGAAGACCGTTGTTGCAAGCATTTAAGAATCAGCGGAGTAGTTGTATCTCGCTATTAACAATTTTAATACTTCGACGTCATAATTTTGTATAGATAACAGAACATACAGTAATTGCTTCAATGGCAGTTTAAATAAAATAATTATGTAGGTACTGGTTCAGTAGGTCCACGACCTTATAGAACAGTCTATTTTGCGTTAAGACTAAGGAAATATAGAGCGGTTATTTTAAGACTATAAAAAAGTCAATTCTCAGTTGGGGCATTTTACGAACCAGCCAATTCCAAAAGGGGTAAAAATGTATGCCTGAAAAATGCAGATACATTGTTCTAAGGCTTATAATTTTCATATCCATTGTTGCAAAAGTGATGGTAATACAGGGCGTCCGCTGGGAAGGTATACTACTTTGTTTTGCCGCCATTTTGGTAAACATTAGTCTTGACAGTTCATATTTGGCAGTCGTGAAGTAGACACGTGGCAAATTTATTAGGGAAAAATATTCTATAAGCCATCGTGCTTTAATCGTTAGAACATTTTATCAAACTCAATCATCGATTACTGTGACGATGAGAAAGTTACGTGAAATTTTTGCTGGAAACAACGTGCCAACAAAACGCTCTATTCATGGTGTAGTGAATGATTTCGAAGAAAAGGGTCTGTAGGTGATAGGCCCAAGCATGGACCACAACGTGCTGCAATATCGGCTGAAAACATTACTGCTGCTCAAGGAAGTATTCAAAACAATTCACCAACCTCAATTCGACGCCGTGCTCAGGAGCTTGGTCAACTTTGGCCACAATTTTGTACAAGGATTTGCATTTGTTTCCATTTAAGATTCAGTTGACACAAGAGCTTTTTCCTCAAGACCATTTACGCCGTCGTACACCTTACTTTTTTGAAAATGAAAACGGCGTAACGGTAACTGTAAATGGGAAGCGATATCGTGATATGATTGAAAACTTTTTAACGCCACAACTGCATGCTTTGGGCTTAATTAACATGTGGTACCAACAAGACGGTGCAACATCGCATGCAGCCATGATTACAATGCAATTACTGCGAGACCTCTTTCCACAGCAAGTTATTTCAAGAAATGGTGATGTTGATTGGCCTCCACGGTCGCCAGATTTGACTGCTCAGGACTTCTTTTTGTGAGGATATCTGAAAAGCAAGGTTTATGCAAACAGACCAGAAATGCTTGAGCAACTCAAAAAAACTAGTTGTAATTAAAATAATGAAATGCAGCGTGAAATGTGTGAGAACGTAATTAAAAATGTGCCCCAAAGGGTTCGCATTTGGGAGACTAACTGAGGCGGACATTTACTTGATCTCCATACATAATTGCCGACATTAAATAAAATATTTATCAATATAAGATCCATTCTCTTTCATTTAATCATAAATTGTGAACAAATATATATAAATATAACCCTGGGATTGTTATTTATCGAAAGGATAATAAGCTAACGGCAATGTGGGTTCCGGTAGAAACGTTTAACTGGAGATATGCTATTAGTCCATTCATGGATATTACCGATGAAAGCTTTCTTAAGGACAGATCTTCATATGAAGTAGCGGAACATGAAAGATTTTTAAGGGACAACTAACAACCGGCGATGATAATTTAATCGGATTGGAGTAGATCTAAATCCCATTTTAAAAAAATTGTAAAATCTCTTCCCCTTCCACTTATATTTAAGAAAAAAATATTTTTACAATGGGAAAGATATTGTTTAATTGATTCTTATATTACGATAGTAGCGGAATGCAAAAATTGAAAAATCTAATTTTTGCTTTCAAATCCGTCACACAGTGGGACAAATGTAGGAGAAAATCGGTGGAATTAATACCTGATTTTATGAATGGAACCTCATTACTTTGCAAACAATCAATTTTTTCATAAAATATCCATATTATAAAGTTGAACAAATATAAAAAGACGACTCCTAGCCACCGCTCCCGGTTTCGTTCGTTCAAAAAGAGTGGACAGCGAACTTTTTATGAGTTTTTCTCTTTATTTCTCTGCGATTTTTTAAGTATTTCTTCACTACAATTTTAATTTTTAGTAAGTCTGAACAAATTGTATTATGCATTAAGCATTGGACTTTACATGAATAATAAATATTTTCTTTCAAGAAACTAAATTTCATATGCCTGCAGAAGTGAGTAGAGCCTGGTCATGAATTTACCCAAAATTTTCTGCTTTTGATGGTAAATATACTTAGGTGAGTAGAACAAAACCCCTGAAACCGTTTACCAACAACCTGATCGGCCCTTATCAGTGTGGCCAGGAAAGTCCACAACCGATCAAATTTTCACACTTCGGCAGATCCTGGAAAAAACCCAAGATGTCCAAATCGATACCCATCACCTATGAATCGATTTCAAAGCCGCATACGACAGCATTTATAGAGACGAACTATACATAGCCAGAGTCTAGTTTTAGTATTAGTCCAAAATCGTCCGTTTGTATAGGATGACGATGGAGAATTATCGCTGCTCCATCATGGTCGGAAACGATCTCACCGACACATTCGATACCAAAAAAGGATTTAGGCAAGGCGATGCGCTACCATGTGACTTCTTCAATTTGATTCTTAAGAGTATTGTGCAAAACTCACGAGCCAACAACAGAGGCACAATTTTCCAAAAATCGGTACAGTTGTAGCGCCGACGATATTGATATCATTGGTGGGACCCAACGTGATGTCATAGCCACGTTTGCTAGTATAGAGAAGGAAGCGGCAAAATTGGGTTTAGCAGTAAATGAGGGCAAGACGAAGTATATGCTTTCAACACGAAAGGATTCACAACATCGACGAATTGGACAGAACGTCACCATTGACAGGTATAACTTTATAACGACGCAATATTTCTTGCCGCTCTGTTGACATTTCTCTTCAGTAAGGTTTGCCATTTCATGATGGAAAGATATACGTTCCAACAACGAGTCGAAATTATTAAAATTTACAACCGAAATTCGGAGTCAGTGGCCTCAACGTTAAGAGCGCTACGTCCAATTTATGGTCGTCATAATCGTCCTAGCATATCAACAATTGAGCGTCTAGTGGACAATTTTGAATCCACAGGCACATGTTCCCGTGCCAGTGAGACAAATAAGTGCCCGTAGAGTCGAGAATATTGCTGCCGCTGAGGCTTCAGTTGAAGAAAGCCCAAATGTGTCTCTCACATGTCGTTCTCAAGCGTTGGGCATCTCTGTGACGTCGTTGTGGCGAATTTTGCGAAAAGATCTTGGCCTTCGTCCTTACAAGATTAAATTGCCGCAAGAACTGAAGCAGCTTGACCACCAGAAGTTTCGTATGTTCGTGAATTGGGCTGAGCAACAACTTGACTGCGGGGCTACGTCAAGTCTATGGTCTATGCCAAAAAGCCAGCGACGATTGATGAACTTCGTACAAATATCGAACGTGAAATTGCAGCAGAATCGGCCGATTTATGCTTGAAAACCGTCGAAAATTGAGTTCAGCGTCTGGACTTTTGCAAGCGTGCCCGTGGTGGCCATGCAAAAGAAATCGAGTTCTATACATAATGGCATCGAACTTACTTTCTCAGAAATAAAGAATTTCATTGATATCCAAAACCGTTTTTGTTTTATTTAAAAAAAAACTTTTGTAGCGCTCTTATTGAAAAACCCTTTACTAAGGAGATCCTATATAAGACCCTGATCATCCCAGTTCTTCTCTACGTGTGGATCATGTCAAAAGCGGATGAAGAAATGCTTGGGCGTGCCGAGATGAAAATTCTTCTAAAGATGTTCGGTCCCGTTTGCGTTGACGGACTATGGAGACAAAGATTCAACCAAGAAAAAGAGCTGTAGAGCGATATGCCCTTAGTCAGAAAACTCCTCATTATGCGTCTAAGATGGCTGGTATATGTAGGACGAATGGACACCAATACTCCGGCTCGCAGAGTCTTCGATTACTAGCCAGACGTCGGACGCAGTAGAGGAAGAACTCGCCTTTAGTGGTGCGCAAAAGTAGAAACCGACCTCAACCAACTTGGAGTGCGCAACTGGAGGCAGTTAGCTAAAGACCAGGTTAATTGGAGAGGCATATTGGTTGTAAGTAAGTAAGTATTTAAGTTAGTTTTAAGGTAAAGAAAAATAAAAATGAATTAAAAAAAATGATGACACATGATTGTTTTTTAATGGCTGTACAAGAAAAGTATTTAATTTGATATATTTCAACGAGATACTTTATATTTTCTTTAAAAAAAATAATTGATTGCCTGAACTTAATTCAGTTTATTTTTCAATCACAAACATGTTTATTTTTTTAAAATTCAGTTGCATATTAAGTAAAACATGCTTGATGTTGTATGAAAGTATGAAATCAGAAATGCTTAATTTTAAAACTTTTATGATACTTTTCTAAAAAAATAAAACATATCATGGATTTGAAAATGTGTTCTTATTTGGTTTCATCACGAAACTTGTTTAAATTCACATCTGTTGTTGAATTGTGGACTAACAAAGTGACATGTTAAAATCAACTACGATTGTTTTTTTTTTTCTGTGCAGTTTGGTTGAAGACGCTTTCTGACGTCCCTGTGTCTGTTGACAGATACAGAACCATGTCAAACGAGTATTTTTTGAATGCAAATTAATGCATTTTGTCTTCAACCACACACACAATGCAACAAAGGATACTTTAATCTAATAACTCGACTTGGCGATTTGCACTGGTAACCAAGAACTGGTGATTTGACCGCTCTGAATTTAGTTTTTTTTAAGTCACGTGTCTATGAGTACAAAGCAAGAGAACTCCGATGCCGATACACATCCTCTCTGTTAATTATTGCTCTAAAAAAATGCTGCCATGTCTGTAAGTCTACCTTTTCTCTTCAAAATCATCTTAAGTTTCATACCTGTATTTTTACTTTTTCGTAATTCAAAACGTTTTCCCTTTTTAAAGTTCCAGGAACAGTGAGCAATTCACTTTGAGCGCTGCACAGTTTCAGTTTATTCATTCGTCTGTCCGAATTCTTTTCGATAGTTTTCTCTTCTATACCTTACCTACAATTCCAGTGGGCATTTCACTTTTCTTTCTTAATCTGCAGCAAGTCAGTTTTATATTTTATATCTAGATACTTCGGCTGCACCACCTCCATGTATCCACCCAAAGCTGAACTGCCATTCAATGTTTCACATTCACTTTGCGTTTGGGGTTTTTTTTTCTAGCATTCATCGCTGCCATTCACTTGAGTGCAGGAGGGACCTAACCTACTTAGAGAGCACTTTAGGTTAAAAAAAGAAGGACTTTAGTGTGCAGCACTTATATTGCATGGATTGCATGAATGAATCTAGCTATGTGTCGTTCCCTAAGGACGTCACAACTGCCACCGATTCTTGTAAAAAGAAAACCGAATGAATAAGTTATAAGCTAGTTTGACTGGTGGTATTGTGTGATTACCTTTTTGCATTAAGTAGAAATGTAGATGACACTTTCATGTGTAAAATTGGGTAGGCCCTAGATACAGTGTGGTTGGGAGGTCTTTTAAAGGGCATTTTATTTTGATAAAAATAAACAAATTTTTGGTGCAACAGGCTCGTTAGTACCCAGGTCCGAGCTTCTTGCACGAAGGTGGGACCTCCTGTTTTTTGCCGACTCCGAACGGCGAATTCGAGATAAGCTTCTCTTGACAACTGATAATACTGGATGATTTGTCAGATCATCACGAGAGGAGGGCTCGGCGCCACTTAGCCCATCTTTATTTTGATGGTAACATTTATACCGGACTATAATCGTTCATAAGTATAAGTCTTTTCGGAATCGCCTAATTGATCTTATCTGCTGTAATGTGTCAACTCCTGAAAACCTGATCTGCCCGTAGTGGAAACAATTGATCAAATCACTTTAAAGCATACGCCGACGATATAACTATAATTGGCCCAGGTCTGTGAGATGGCATTGCCTAGTTTGCAATAGTAAAGAAGTAATCGACAAAGCGTAACTAGTGGTAAATAATATCAAGATCATATACAGGGTGCAGAACTAGCAGTAAAAAAGAGCGAGATTATATAAGGTGTGTGGAACTATAACATTCTTTATGGAAATGAAAGTTATTCAGGTCTTACCATGCATTGAAACAGTGAACATACTTTTAAAATGGATGGCTTGTGATCGCAACATAGCGCACCTTCGAAACTGCCAACAATGATAACCTGTAATGCAATTTCCCGACCAAAAAAAATCGCAAGAGGAAAGACGAAGAACTGAATTTTTCGGCCTATCTAATTACCTGTAAACACTGAGTCAGTGTTAGCTTCGGCGGGCAATCGTGCGTATTCTGAAGTCCAATGAGGTCAATTCTTTTCGATGATCTTTATTACGATCCCTATAAACTGGGGATCGTGTTGGGACTATCCCATCGCAACTTCAATTCTCAGAGGAATAAAAAATTTCAATGGTGTCATAGGCTTTTGCATTGTTGTGTGCGATTACCTCAGCTAGAATTGTTGATTCCAGTTTTTTTTTTTTAAATGGGTTCATAATGACAGTGAATTTAGAACGGTTTGTGAATATGTTGGAGGACTTGATTAAATATACTTACATGCATTTGGTCCAAACAGTTCGTAGCATCGGCTTACACTTCCATTGCATTGATGGTTGTTTTAAGAGAAAACTTAGAGGAGCTTACTTACTTACTTACTTAAGTGGCGCTACAGTCCGGAATGAACCTGGGCCTCAACCAACATGCCTCTCCAATTAGCCCGGTCCTCAGCTAACTGCCTCCAGTTGCGCACTCCAAGTTGGTAGAGGTCGGTTTCTACTTGTGCGCGCCACTTAAGGCGAGGTCTTCCTCTTCTGCGTCCGATGTCTGGCTGGGAATCGAAGACTCTGCGAGCCGGAGTGTTGGTGTCCATTCGTTCTACATGTCCTAGCCATCTTAAACGTACAATGCGGAGTTTTTTGACCAGGGGCATGTCGCTATACAGCTCGTATAGTTCTTGGTTGAGTCTTCGTCTCCATCGCCCATCAACGCAAACGGGACCGAAGATTTTTCGAAGAATTTTCCTTTCAAATCGACCAAGGATTTCTTCATCCGCTTTTGAGACGGTCCATGCTTCAGCGCCGTAGAGCAGGACTGGGATGATCAGGGTCTTATATAAGATCTCCTTAGTAGTTCGAGTGAGGGCTTTACTACTGAATTGCCTTCTAAGCCCGAAAAAACAACGGTTGGCAAGAGTAATTCTTCGCTTAATTTCTGACGAGGTGTTGTTGTCAGAGTTAATAGCGGAACCGAGATAGATAAATTCCCGTACTACCTCAAAGTTATATCTGTCAATGGTGGCGTTCTGTCCAATTCGTCGACGTTGTGTGTCCTTTCGTGTTGACAGCATATACTTTGTCTTGCCCTCATTAACTGCTAAGCCCATTTTTGCCGCTTCCTTCTCTATACTTGCAAACGTGGCTATGACATCACGTTGGGTCCTACCAATGATGTCAATATCGTCGGCGTATGCGAGTAGTTGTACAGATTTTTGGAAAATTGAGCCTATGGTGTTGGCTCGTAAGTTTTGCACAATCCTCTCAAGAATCAGATTGAATAAGTCACATGACAGCGCATCGCCTTGCCTAAATACTTTTTTGGTATCGAATGTATCAGTGAGGTCGTTTCCGACCCTGATGGAGCAGCGAGAATTCTCCATTGGCATCCTATACAAACGGACGAGTTTGGGCGGTATACCAAAACTAGACATGAGTCTGTATAGTTCGTCTCTATAAATGCTGTCGTATGCGGCTTTGAAATCGATGAATAGGTGGTGAGTATTGATTTGGACTTCTTATTTTCCAGGACCTGCCGAAGTGTGAAGATTTGATCGGTTGTGGACTTTCCTGGACTAAAACCACACTGATAAGGGCCGATCAGATTGTTGGTAAACGGTTTCAGGCGTTCACATATTACGGCAGATAGAATTTTGTATGCGATATTGAGGAGACTTATGCCTCTGTAGTTGGCGCAGTTTAGAGGGTCCCCTTCTTTGTGGATCGAGCAAATGATGCTAAGGTTAAATTCTTCGGGCATACTTTCTTATTGTCGATCGCTAAATTGATCACAATTTGATTGACCGTTCGTTGATCTGGAGACCGCCATGTCCCCTTATGGATATCGAAAAGAGGAAACTGTGGACTATAGCGGCATTCCGTTTCATAGTGAAGTCAATTAGCCTAAGTCCGTTACCAGACGTGTTGTCGCGTAGGCTATGGTTTCCGACAATACTGCTAAAGATGTCTTCTCTTCCTACCTTTGCGTTAAAATCTCCCAGCACGATTTTAACATCGTACTTCGGTAGTCGCTCATAGGTTTTGTCAAGGAGCTCATAGATGCAGTCCTTAGCTATATCATCTTTTTCCTCCGTTGGGGCGTGAGCGCATATAAGGCTAATGTTGGCGAATTTTGCCTTGATGCGGATCGTTACAATGTGTTCGCTAATGTCTTGGAAACATAAGACTTCTTGCCTAAGTCTGACACTTATAACAAATCCGCATCCGAATAGTCGCTGTTTCTGCTCACTTTAACACGGTCCGTAGTAGATGTCACAGTTTTTCATCCTCTTTTTGCCCGGCCCATCCCATCGTATTTCCTGTTTGGCAGTAATGTCTGCTTTGTAGTAGTTTAGGGCTTCCACAAGTTGTTCGCTTGCACCTCTCCTGTTTAATGTTCTCACATTCCAGGTGCAGATACGAACGTCGTTGTCCGTTTTTTCGTTTAGCCGTGTCGTCAACAATAAAATCAGTCCTTTCCAAGGCTTTTGGTTGCTTCGTAACCGTTAGATTTTTCCATGGTTGGGTAGTTAACCCAAAGCACAACCCCCAACCTGGAGGGCCAGTTCCAATTTATTAGATACCCCTAGGACACGGGGCCATCAGTATCCACTACGGGATTAAGCGCTGCCGTTGGCTTTTCGGTTCATCGGCCACCAGCTCTGTTCAAGGGGCCTGACTAACCCTTGAAATTCCTAGACAACCTGTTGCCCGAATATGTAGAAGCAGCTTTTCTAAGTTCGCCTGGGACAGCAGGCCGGGTATTCAGTCCGTGCCATTCTGACCTGGCTGTTTATAGTGTTGCTGTTTTTCGTCGTGTTATAAACACTCCGCATGTCGCTTAGCAAGTCAAATCCGGTTGAATGAGACCAGTACCCGATGGTTACCACTTGGAGGTAAAAATAAGCACTTGATGTGTAGTCAGAGTTATAACACTGGGCATTGCCAAGTTAAAGCCAATCAGAGTCTACCCTCGTTCTACAACACCCAACCAACTAAGAGGAGCTGTTCATCTCAATAAAAGGCGATTTGGAGTATCCAGCCCGGTTCCCCCGATTTTTCCCTTAGCGGTTTTCTGTAAAAAATTTAAAAATATTTTCAGCATACACGTTCTATTCTGATAAAGGTCATAACAAACGCCAGAAATCGTCTCATTCATTGTTAGGGAAATGAGGGCCATCATCTTCCTGAGCTAAACAACACATTAGATTGGTTTCTACATTACTAAGAACATAAAAAAAAATTAAGATAAAGTGGGATTCCTTGCGTTATGAAAAAATTTGTTTTCGCTAAGCATCCATGCATATATGCTGTAAGCAATACAAGACAAACAAGAGATGTAATTTTAAGATTTTTTATGAATCTTGTCACGTGTAAAAGCATTACCGAACTACAAACGCGTTTATAAGGAGACCTTGATACCACAAGTCCTATTTAAATATAAGAAACTTGAACTTTATTAAAAGCAAATTGGTGCTTTATAATTGCGAAATACAGGTCAATTTCGAAAACATCATGGAAGCACTGTTAAGCTGCTTACCAAATAGCAAGTTCCTATGGATTGTCTCTTCAAATTCAACATTGATAAATCCCTAAGTATTGATTAACAACTTGCACTTTGACCAAGGCTGTACCTTCTGTTGAACAAATTCAGCGATTTCGACGTTATTAGAAGACTTAAAAGCGAATGTGTCGCGAAAAACGCTTAACCATGCTCGTGAACAGATTATTAAGTGGCAAATTCCCCAAATCAAAAAATTTGTGCAGAGTAACTTATATTTCGAGCCGTATTTCCTTTTTTAAACCGTACTCCAATCTTTGGCTTGAAAATTATTCATCTTCCTCTCAAATGCCTTACTCATCTTTTTACGACATAGTCCTTATCATTTAATAGAATATTTTCATCATCAAAGTACACATCTCAGCGTAACACCAAACCGTGTACTGTTATAAATTCTATTCGATGTTTAATACATAGTAAGGTACCCTTACCAAGGTGCATACAGGCTTTTAGCTTCCACTGTGTACACCTGATGGGTATCTATATCCATGCTTACATCAGAAAAAAAAATGAAATGAAACCCGGAATCTCTACAAGCTATCGTCACTTGACTTATAACTCTTCACGTGTATTACACGCAAACCCAGATATTTCATAGGTTAGGTAAGCTCTGTGTGCCGTTAGGATGCATATGAGGACTACTGCTAAAAAGTTTTTTTTTATCGCATCGCTGACTATGAATGCCGGCGAGAAGAAAATATAATGTTCTGTGTGAGTAGACATTTTCGAAAAAAAGAAGCAGATGGCGTTATAGGTTAAGGCAACACCTGTAGCACAGTTGCAAGGCTACACGATTCTTTGATATTGCAGTGTACATTGACTGTGTTTGACTGCATCACATGACATGCTCTACTATATCGTGCCTTTCAAATGAGTATGCGATTCCTAATTGTTGCGTTCAGAGTGCACTTATGAACATCTTTTAAGCAGATAGAGGCTTCTTTTTTGTTTGCCCACTTTTGTGCCCTACCACGCATCACACTGGAATGTGTTAATCACAATCCTATAGACAGCAGGCGAGAAGTGTGATTTTGACAAAAGGATCGCTCCGAGCGGGGCGGTAGGTGTAACCTTGGATGCCTTTTTGTAGTTAGTGGGTGAGCGCCGTCTAAGCGCTTTAGCAGATGAGTAGTGTAATTAAGGAGGTAAGTGGAACACATCATGATTTGTGAATTTGTGCTTTGGACTAAATGCATTTTAATTGGCACACTTGATGACAATGTGTCGTCGGTTTGAAGGTCTGTGTCGAGAAGTTAACATGCATGATGTGCATCTCTATGTATGCTCCAAAGAGGGTATTATCATCATAGTGCATCTTTTTTTGTGTTTTAATATGGGAACTTAGGAACCTTTAATAGTGTTCAAGGACAAAACAGGAAAAAAAGGCAAAACGTATCTTCACTTTCAAACGGGATTTAACTTTTCGTATAGTGTGATAAAATCACTTTAATATTATAGAATCATATTTCTCTTTCCATAGAAACATGACATTTGCACAATTCTTATCTTGCATCTACTGCCAATAAGGAGGACTGTACATGCAATAGAAGAAAGCATTTTGGAGCATTCTACGATGTTTATTTAATTACCAATATATCATTCCAGCTACCAAATTATCTCCAAAAATGTTCACTTCGGGCTATATAGTCTTCGATTTCCATGCAGACTTCGGGAGCAATAGAGCTTTAACAACCCGTACAGGGTCTTAAATCTAGCTTGTCGGTTTTTTACGTGCGCGAAGTTGTAAATTTGCAACAATGAGGAGAACCTTCCTTTCGATGGTTAGTGCGATCAACTGCCGCGGTTCGATTCGATTCCCAGTTGTAGCAACACCTAAATGATTTCTCACTGGCCCTCCTTTTTTTTTTTGTTTTATAATTTACACGTACTCAAGGGGTTATGAATACCCTTTTATATGTTACCATAGTACGAGCGTTAGAGAAGGGAAGAAAGAGAGGATAGGAAAGATTTTGGATGTAGTGGAGACTTAAACTCCATGGGTGGTGTCCGAACTAGCTTCGGGGAGTCACTTTTTATTGTGTTCGTTAAATTTGAAGAAATTCAAGATGGTGTGCATACTTTTAGGTATTACACCGACCTTTTATTTCTTTTAAATAAAAGTGAAATGGATTTTGGTTGGGATTGAACGCGCAACCTTCCACTCAACAGACGAGCACATTACCACTACACCACGGCCACCCACAATCATCCTCTCGTGATGATCTGACAAGTTATCCGAATAGTATCAATTGTCAAGAAAAGCTTTTCTCAAGTTTGCCTTTTGGAGTCGTCATAAAACAGAAGGTCCCGCAATCTTGCAAGAAGTACATACGCACACATGAATGGGTACTAGCGATTCTGTTGCGTCAAAAATATTTTTTTTTATTTTGTAATCGGAACATTTAAGAAGCTCCTCATGGATCTTTTATATATTCCAAACTTCTGCAAGAGATATTACAGTGCTGTATGTTGAACACAATCAAAGACTTATCGGATGCGGATTTGTTATATACGACCGACTTATGCAGACAGCCTTATGCTTTAAAGATATTAGGGAACGGTATGTTACAATCCGCAATTAGGTCAAATTCGCAAACATAAGCCCTATATTCATATTTTCGGGAAAACCTTGACCAAACAGGTAGGTCATATATCTATGGTTGAATGCGCAAACGTGACATATTGGAAAAGACATTAGTTGTGGAACCTGGTCCGATTTATAGCAAAGAGACAATGGATACACCGCATATAAAACTGGCACAGATGGGTCAGAAATCCAACCTTTTCTGACCCATCTTAGTCAGTTTTTTTTTATATACGACTTCAAGCTCATATCTAGATGATCCGGTACATGCGAACCCTTGTGGATCAATCTGCTAAAGGCTTCGAGCCTTGTTTTCGTCGATAAGTTGCGAAACAATTCCAGCGTTAAAAGACAACAAAACTCGTGTTATTTATGGAATATCGGCCGATATATTTATAGCGGTAGAAAATTGGACCAATAGAATTAACCATTCAAGAGTTATTCGTAGGCAGCGTTTGAAATTATATTTAAACATTAAATGGCATAAAATAAAGATTTTCATATATATAAGTTTTTTTTCGTTTTATTTTCAAAAGAGTCACAGCGAGTAGGCGTTCAATTAAATGCCACGATTTTCATAATTTGGCGAAAACACTTAATAATAAAAATTTTGATTATTCATGAAGAAAATTATATAAATAATGTCGAAAAGTCATTATAAGAAATTTTATTCCGGAATTTGAAGAAACAGTGTCTATGTCAACAAATGATTTTCCGTTAATGGCCAATACGAAAATTCCGTTTAGGGATAGTTGAGGCAAAACTAGTTATTTGAAATTGTTGTAAACGGTAGTAGTAGTAAAATTTTTTTTTATAGGTATAGAACTTGAAATAAAAGACAAGAAAATCGTTTTAATGTCCATCAATTTGGCTTTATTGGAAGGATAATTTTATGCCATTAATGTATAAATATGATATCCGACATGTGGCAACCCCGGTTGGTTCGAATAAAGCCAAATCTAGAGGTCCACTTTTTCGAGCATTTTGGGCCGAATGTCGGCAATAACGCCACGAATGTTGGCTTCCAAGTCGCCTAACGGTTCTGGTTTGTTGACGAGCGACTTCATTATATCCCCAAAGCAAATAATCCAATAGTGTCAAATCACACGATCTTGGTGGCCATTTGACAGGTCATTCCGCGAAATTATGTGCTCATCGAATTTTTCCTTTAATAAATCGATTGTGACGTACGCTGTGTGGCATGTAGAGCCGTCTTGTTGGAACCACATCTCATCCACATGCATGCCATACAATTCGGGAACAAAATAGTCGGTTGTCATGGCTCTATACCGGCCTCCATTAAAGGTAACTGACTCTCCAGCATCATTTCGGAAGAACTATGGCCCAATGACTCCACCAGCCCATAGAGCACACCAAACAGTCAGTTTTTGTGGATGTAACATTTTCGGCCCATACACCAAAATCACAACGCATTGCACAAGCTGGATCTTGTAAGTTGGTAAGCCAAGATCTTTGAGCAAACTCTTCCATAAAACTGATGGACAAAGCTCCAATTGCTGTGCATGGTGGCGAATCGATTCATTCAACACTTTGCTCTACAGCGACAATTGTTTCTTCGGTGCGCACTGTTTGACGTCTCTGCGGATGTGTATTATTACATTGAGTAGACGTAATGCGAAAACGATCTAGGCTAACCGAATTAATTGCTCTGATTGACGATTTTTTTTTTGTATATTTATTTTAATTTTAATTCCTCTTAAAACTAACTTACATGCTAGACAAAAATTCATGAAAAAATTATTTATCAACTACTTAACAAACTTACTGGCCCTATGCGGGTGCCCTTAATTAAATGATTACAACTTAGTTCTAATGCCTTTCGGCCTATTATCTAATAAGTAAATCTAATAGTAATATAATGATGTTTACCAAGAAACATTTGAAAAAAATTGGTTTCTTGCCTTTTTTTTATTTAATTTAAACTTAAGTGATAATTAAAACTACTTATCGACTAACTTAAACACCTTAAAACTACTTACATCTACCTAAATATAACTTAAGAATTAGAACAGCCACAGCAAGAATTTTTTTTTGCTTTTTTTGTATTTTTTTTTGTGCTACCACGACTGTTTACCTTAACATAAACCTAAAAACTATGTAAGTCGGCCATATATTTTCAAGAGTCAACTTACTATAACTACGTTAACCACCACAACAGGTTCTCCTGTTGCAACCTACTCTGGCGGTCCCAATCAGACACACTCCTGCTGAACCGCTGGCGCTCTCCTCCGCCCTGAGCGACAACGTCTCGGTCGTACAGGAGCCGCCTATCCACAGTTCGTCGGAAGACGTGGTTGATAAGCGGACCCGCCGATCTATCCTGTATCAGCCCTCGACTTTCCAAATATAGGAAAGCTTCGGGTGGAATAAAGCCGCTTAAACGCGCACTCTGAAAATATTCATCATTGGGGTAGAAAGCCCCAAAGATGAGACTATTGGTCGAAGCCATCGCTCTTGCAGCTTGAAACCGAATGAGTTTCACCAGCAAATTGTCTATTCGGCTTATGTTGGCCTTGTTATATAGGACCTGGTTAGAATAGTATTTTGTGTAGTCAGATGCTGGTGTCCTGTGAAGTCCAAGGCAGCTCCTCAGATACTGCCTCTCAAAACAACCGTATCTTTTCCATTTGAGATGGGGCAACGTTGAACCACACCGGGCACTGATAGTCAATCATCGGCCTAAGGAGGGCCATGTAGCAAATCACCTTCACCCTGCTGTCAAGACGACTGCTATAAAACAATCGTCTTGTCCGGGCAAATGCTCCCCTAGCTCTCACCAGAGCAGCATCTACATGTCTTCCGAAATATAGATACTGATCTAACCAGATGCCAAGATACTTTACTACACTTTTACTCGCCAGTGGCTGTCCGTTTGGTCCCACGATCACCAGCTTTCGCCAGTTCTTTCTCGTATCCCTAGAGGCCCTAGACAACGGTGTCCTAAACGGAATAGTTTCTGATATCTGAAAGTTGATTTTTAACTTCCAGTCATCACATTTTGTCGAAGTCCCGCTGCAAAAGAGTTCGAATGACTTCGACAGTAGAGGCTGTTCTGTACGCGATAAGATCGTCCACATACGCAATTGCCTGAGTAAAACTACCTTTCATATCACTGGTGTAAATGCTGAAGAGAATCGGCGAGCTTACCGCTCCCTGTTGCAGATTATTCTTAATGAAAAATTCTGTGGTAGAAGTTACATTACCACTTTTGACAACAAACGTTCTACCAGTCAGCATGTCATGAAACATATATAGCAGTGGTTTACTTATGCCAAGTCTAGTCAGCTTTAGACAGAGGCCCTCTAACCATACGGTGTCAAAAACCTTCTCTAAATCAACCAGACATGCACCCGCGCACTGTTTTTTCGCTCTGTTCCATTGTATATCAGAGACGAGTTTGGAGGCGGCATGAATACAGTCATGTCCTGCCTTGAAACCAAACTGGTTCTCTGGTATAATATGATTGTCCTCAGACCACTTAAACAGAGCTCGATTGAGAATCTTTTTGAAACCTTGCTGATACTCGGAAGAAGACTTATCGACCGGCAATTCGCCGGATTGGAGTTGACCTTTCCCTTTTTTTGGGAGTGGATGAACCACCGCTGTCTTCCAACGCACTGGATAATATGCATTATTCAGCGCGCTGTTGAATAGCGTGGCGTAAATGTCCACAGCTTCAGGGGGTAAGTGTCGCAGTACAAAGTTGGATATACCATCGACTCCCGCTGACTTCTTTTTCTTTATGGAATCGAAGATGATCTAGAGTTCCACCTTCGAGATTAACAGGGGACTAGACCCACTTCGCTCGGCGACTATGGCGTTTGCAAAGTTTTCGTCATCAAACCGGGTGAAACCACGTTATGTCATTTCGGAGATAGAAACGGTGGAGCAGGTCGTTGTTTTCCAGGACGCGGTTCGGGCGAATGCTATCATTCACCTTATACACTTCCTGAAGGACAGCCCCCACTGCCTCCAATTTCTCCTGAAGATCTTCAATAACATAGAAATCGTCGTCGAAGACGGCTTCCCCCGGATCAATTCCTGCTGTCAATAGTATGTTAGCATTGTCAGTTGTTCGTTGGAGCTTAATACACAGAAGGTCGTTATTACCTTTCCTCCTAAAGATCTTATTAATTTGTGGAAACATACTCGGGTCGCTTGAATTTACGGCCCGAATTCTGTTATTCCAAAACAAATTAATGCACAACCGATAGTTCTCCTTGATCAATTGGTTGATGTTTTTGATCGACGCCTTCATTGTACTAAACTCCGGGTCACGCGGGTTTGTAAGTCGTCTGTACAAGAGTTTAAGTCTTGTCGGAAGTCCGCTTTTTTGTCTGTGTAGTGCGTCAATGGTCGCGTTTCTGTACGTAGATGTTATGTCACTGTCGTACTCGATCGTCCGTAAACAGTTTCGCGGGTCTTTACCTACTCTGTTAGTAACTGTCAGTCTTGTGTCTCGCAGTAAAAGATCCAGGAAAGCACCGCTTCTCGGAAACGATGGTCTATCTGTGGCGAGAATGTCGATTCTATATTCAACATTGTAGTGGACCATCCAATTGTAAATATGGTTACCCCGAGGATTTTGTAATTGATTTCCCCAATTTTCGTGTTTGGCATTTAAATCTCCGGCAAAAAGATAAAAGTTCTCCACTGAGTTCAGTCTTAGAAATTCGAAAAGTTTTCCGAGCTCTGTTGTAAAAAGCGTAGGGTGAGGTGCTTCCGGTGCGTAGGACGGTATCACATACAGTCACTTCCATTGTTGGAGAGGAATGCATATGACGCAGGCTTCCAGCAGCCGGAATCGGCGCACTTCACCACTATATATGACCTTATAACTAATGCCTTTTCGTCTGTAAGCAACTGGAATAGATTAGCTCTACGTTCGATCCTAATCAGTCAATTTACATTCACAGGCAGGATCTTTAAGGGTCTCTCTGACAGCGCGCCCATTACGATCTAAGTTGCGTTAAGCTCGGCAACAAGGAGTAGATATAGTCTACCCATGACGCCTGCTCCCGTAGCTGGTTTTGAAGACCGATTAACTGACCTTGAATGGCTCGCAACGCAGTCAACAAATCCGCATCCACTGCTAGAGCCTGAGGCATGGGGGCCTGTCTGGCTTCCTAAGGTGGATGCTGTACCGTTTTTCCTTTTCCTGACGCCAGTTGACGGACATTGAGGGAGGGCGAACGGTTGGCTGATTCGCCACTACCGTTTGCTTCGCTTTTTTATTTAGTTTTATTTGCTGAAACTTTGGACAGCCCCGATAGTTTGCGGGGTGCCCGTCGCCACCGCATAGTGAACATTTAAGTAGGGTCATGTCATCGACCCGCTCCTTTCCTAACCTACACTCTCCTATGTTGTGGTTCTCTCCACACCTAACACAGCGTGACCGCAGTTGGCTGAAGCGTGGCCGAACCTTTGGCAACGCATGCATTGAAGCATGCTGTCTCTTTTTTAATTTTTCCCATCGTACAACCTGGAAGTTGAGGACTGAGACTGAGACTGCTGCTGTTGACGCTGCACCTGTTGTTGTTGTTGCTGCTGCTGCTGCTTCTGCTGTTGTTGTTCCAGCTGCTGTTGCTGCTCCCCTTGTTGTTATTGCTGTTTATTTGCTTGCTGTTGCTTCGGTGGCTGTTGTTTCTGGGTTTGCGGTTGCTGTTGTTGCTTTATTTGCAGCTTGTTGTTGTTTCTTTAGCAGTGGCAGTGGCTTTTATTGTAGGCGCAGTTTCACCACTTGTTTTATCCACTGTCGTTCGTTGTTTTTGTTGCATATTTTCGTCGCGGGCTTTTTTCTCTCGTTCACGACGTTCTTCTTGTTTTTTTTTAGTGCCAGAACTAGCGGTTCTAGCTGGTACTTATAATGTTTTATTTTCTCCGAAAAAGAACTGATTTTCTTGTTAAGCAACTCTTCTTCCACGTATTCATCATCATCGTTGATGAAAGCACCGCAAACCTATTGCTTTCGTCAGTGTAATTGCCTTCGCCCTCCTCTGACATATAGGATACCTCTTCAGCATCATCTGATGTCTGAGAGGCATGTTGTTGTTTTAATTTAGCTGCCGCTGACGCCGCAGGCAACTTTGACGTCCCCTTCACTTCAGCAGGCAGCGTGGCTGAAGCTGTGTTTGTACGCCGTTTCACCAGATTTAGCATACAACACACCATTTTTTTCTCTTGGCTATCGCCAGTCCCGTCACTGGGACTTGCGATATCCCCGATAGCTTTTTCTCCTCCATGTACCGGTTTTCCCAATCGATAAAATTTGTAATTTCACTATTGTGAAAAAAAAAACTCCAAAATTGTCTTGTTCGGTTGGGCTTTGAACCCTGAACCGCTCGCTTGCCCGTCGGTCGCCACTATTCGTTCGGCCACGGACGACTTAGCGAAACACTTGTTATATTATTTTTATTTTATTTTTGTTAAAAAAAAATATATAAAAAAAATAAAAAGAGCAAACGGCCGGTTGGGAATCGAACCGGGGGTTGCTCGATTGTGAGCCTGGTGACTTACTTTTTTTTTAACTTTCAAATTCATTTTTTATTTACTTAAAATATTAACTTACTACTAGACAAAAATGCTTAAATCTAACTTATCTATAGCTGGTTTACTTAATCTAACTTATCGGCCCTTAGTGGGCGCTGTAAGCTTATATTTGGCTGTTTTATTTTGCCTTTGGGCTTAAATTTGTCGGTTTTTTTTATATTTAATTTTAATTAACAAAGAAAAAATAAAAAACTTTGTATGGTGACTTTAGCCTGGTGACTAAACCTTCGCTCTACAGCACTTCTTGAAAATTATTGGCCGGCCAACTTGCCAATTAATATCCAATCACTTTCACCTTAAATTGCAAAATACACTCGGTAACTAAACCGTCTAATTACTTCGGGAGTTGGAGAGCGACTCAGATGGACAATTATGTCGACCATAAAATGGACGGAGCTTGCGGTAAACTTCGCGAATTGAACTGAACCAAACTGAACATAAATGACATTGAAGTTGGCCGATTTGACCAAAAACAAACCTCTAAAAAAAATATCTTTAATTTGACAGAATAGTTTCTGTATATGGCTAAAATGCGAAAATCCGGTATACATAAAGTTTAATAAAAATCCTAAGAGCCGTTTTCGAGAAAATCGAGGTTATGTATTATTTGTATATATTAAGTAAAATTAATAACATGGCTAACAACGAAAAAAATGGCCAAGCATTATCACCAAAACAGCGCTGGATACAAGTTTGAAGAAAATTGTTCAAGCCGCTTAGGCTGGAGAGACAATAACCGACAGACGGACAAACGAACCGCCGGACCGTGTTGGACGGAATTCGAAAAACCACTTTCTTGGGTTCCGCTTTAATCACAAAGAATCAATCAATATCTCGAGGTGGAATTTTTTCACGAAAACAATATCTTTCTCGTTTTAATAGAAAGATAAAAATGTCCTAGAATTATGACGAGAACAACCTTGGATACGTAGTTCAAAAAATCGATCAAGCCGTCTAGGCTAAAGAGAACAGTACGGGCTGACGAACGAAGACGAGTTCGAATTTTTTTCATGAAAACGATACCTTTAAGTTCAATCAAAATCGTTAGAGCCATTTTAAAGTAAATCGGTTAAGCCGGTTAGCATCTAGATGAGTCAACAGGCCGACAGGCGGACAGAATTGCCGGAACTATTTTTGCAGGCTTCTTTATTATCGAAATGTAAGGTTGGATTAAAATCTCGAACTCGATTTTTTTTTCACGAAACCAATACTCACTCTTTTAGGAGCATGTAGCTCCCATAGTCGGTTCACGAACATCTTGGGTAATGATAATTATTGTTGTTAGTAACTATAGACACCAAGTCTTGAGGAGAGATGTACAATTTCATTTTAATTGTTCTTATGCGTAACGTTAGACTATACCATATTATAGATATATCCTATATCCTCTATGCTATTCTAGGTATCTCTATTCATTTTTTGTTTAACTTTGCTTGTGACACAACTTCATTGCATCAAAATTGCAAATTTTCTAAAATGTACTCACAAACTATGCAAATTAATTTCACAAGGACATCTAAACTACAGTTACTATGAGCAACTATTGATATAGTCTATGATTTACCATTTAATCAGGATAATTGCTAGCAAATTAATAACACACAAAGCCCATACACGAGATTCCGTAAACCAACATTTTCTTCATCATAATCAGAGAGTGGTTGTATCCGCAAGCATGTCCTGGACACAAGTCTCACCAAACCCACAATATATACACAATAGGGTATCTCTGTCCTTGTAACAGACTTTCAACATCATAATTAAGCAGCACAATGTCATTGGTATGGTCACCTACATTACATGTTATATGAAAATTCGATTACTTTTAATTTTACTTTATGAATTATTACCACAACTTGATGAGGTATTATGCACATTCATCCTGTGGTTGTATCGTTGTCTTAAATATTTTTGCTATTCCCCTGATTTGTTCTACCCATCACCGACCGTACACAAACCCCATTCCCATATCCCTGGAGTTTGGAGCTCAAACATCAAACAATTACTTTATCCAAACTTGAAGATGAAAGTTTTAAAATTTTCTCATTGCCCACGATGGTTGTGTTCGTGGGAGGGGCGGGGATAAGGAAACACATCCGCCTTTATACTACTTTGGAGAAAATAATTCTACTTTATTCATCTTTTCATCTTTTTTATGAGAGTTTTCATGACACCCCTTCATCCCTTCTCACTGCATTATCCATTTCTAATGAAATAGACCGTCTTAAATGCGGCGTGAACAAAATGAAAGGGTTCTCTCAGAAAATAATCATAAGCAGGCTTTTGTGGGAAATTGATTTTCTTAACCAAAATGAAAAGAAAAAGCTTTATTTGACGCTCCAAAGGACATTTGTCGAATTCCATTAAATGCTGAGAAGTATGCAACCAATCCAACGCTTAGCCGAAAATTCATTTCCTTTAAACGAAAATGTCATTCCCCATACCCCCCTGGTCGTACATCGATGATGAATGTGCGTTAAGTCGAATTTGTTTTCTAGGTTAGGTTCTAATTGGACAACTGTTGTTTCATCGAAATTAATTGATTTAGGCGATTGGTGGAGGGAGGAATTTAAAAAAAAAATATAGACGTGAACCTCTAACAGTTAATTAATATTATTAATTGAGTACCTAATTGAGGAATAATTTCGGTTTTTTTTCTCTTATGTGTGGTTTTCAGTAGGTGAGTCCGATGAGGTTCTTAAGAAGATTATAGTCTTCAGATATTTTTTTTTTAATTTTTTTCTTTTATAAGTTTCTACTGTGCCAACGTGCCCAATCTGAAATTAATAAGATTCGTGATGGATAATGAAAGGTGAGCGTCCTGTGAGAACAGGACGGCTATTAATTAGATGATAAACTTTTATTCGGCTTTGTTAACCAAGGGGATGCGAGCCCGGTCAAGCAGTGTCCTTGAAAGTGATTAATTGATGATGTATGAGTTAGTGGATTTTATTGATATTATAATTGATTGAATATTGCTTATTGAAAGCATCTGTGGAGTGATAATCAATGCAATTAATAAAATTTGGTTGATGTAAATAACGCTTTTGATTAACTTTGTTAAGGGTCCTTACAAAGACCTAGATGAGCTGGTAGTTTTGTTTGTCGAGAGCCAGTTGTTGAGGTAATAATTTGATTTATTTTATGGGTAGTAAGTTGAACTTGTAACCACTGTAGATATGCTTACGACCCATCGACTACAAAAGTATAAAAGCATTATTCACAGAGACAAATATTAAACATTTAAAACAAAAAAAAAAATATTCGACACGACCTGAACAAACTATTCCAGGTATTTATGGGAGTTTTGTCTGTGATAATTAGACTAGAGCACATCTGTTTTTTTTTACAAAAAGTCAATGCTCAATGTTATCACCAGCTAGCCTTGGATTGGGCCTCCAGGTTGGGGGTTGTACTTTGGGATAACTACCCAACCACGGAAAAAAATAACTGTTACGAAGCAACCAATAGCCTCGGAAAGAATCAGTCCTTTGTTGATGACCATGCTAAACAAAAAAAGGACAACGACGTTCGTATTTGCACCTGGAATGTGAGAACAGGAGAGGTGCAAGTGAACAACTAGCGGCAGCCCTAAACTGCTACAAAGCAGACATTAATGTCATCCAGGAAATACGATGGGATGGGCCGAGCAAAAAGATGATGAAAAACTATGACATCTACTACGGTGCGTGCTATAGTGAGCAGAAACAGCGACTATTCGGATGCGGATTTGTTATAAGTGCCAGACTTAGGCAAGATGTCTTATGTTTCCAAGACATTAGCGAACGCATTGCAACAATACGCATCGCTCACGCCCCGGAGGAAAAAGATGAAATAGCTAAGGATTGCTTCTATCAGCTCCTAGACAAAACCTATAAGCGACTACTGATGTACGATGTCAAAATCGTGCTGGGAGATTTTAAAGCAAAGGAAGGAAGAGAAGACATCTTAAGCAGTATTGTCGGAAAACATAGCCTACACGATAACACGTCTGGTAACGGACTTAGGCTAATTGACTTCACTATGGAACGGAATGCCACTATAGTCCACAGTCTCCAGTCTCCAGAGTCTCCAGATCAACGAACGGTCAACCAAATTGATCATATTGCGATAGACAAGAGGCACGCATCCAGTATTTTGGATGTATAATCATTCCGAGGAGCTAACATCGACTCGGACCACTACCTTATTGCAGCCAAGGTAATAATGCGGATTAGCTAAGTTTAACAAAATGACGCTTATTTCTGATTGTAGGTAGTTTTGTTGTAAAAACCACGCCGCAACAATCCATAAATACTGTGAAAAAATTTAGTTCGAAACACTGCAATCGCAAGAGACCGCCAAGACCTTCGCGCAACGCGTATCCCTTAACCTCTCGATTAACACCTTGCCGCCAGTATCGTCAGGATGTCGAAGAGCAATGGCAGCGATGCCAACTAGCCATTAGATCAGCCGCAACTGATGTGCTAGGTTTCTCGCGCCCACCAGCAAGAAACCCCTGGTTTGATGAGGAAAGCCGACAGATGTTCGCAGCCAAGAACGAGCCCTACAAGGCTAAGCTGCGGGTAAAGACGAGAGCTGCCGTTGAGCTCTATAGGCAGAGAAGAAAGGAAGAACACCGGCTTTTCAGAAAGAAGAAAAAGGGCAAGGAAAGCGCGCGATCGAGGATATATAGAGGTTCGACTCCAGGAACGATGTTCGCAAGTTTTACCAAAGAGTAAAAATGACGAACAACATTCCGCTCTCAGGCAGAACGTAACATTCAATATGGATATGGGCGTGTGCACATAAAAGGCTGATGTTGCAAATCGTTACTCTGATACAGATCATAGCCACGCTTAACCTTAGTCTAGCCAAGCTCCCCACAACGAATCCGCATCCTTATATAAGAAGTATTGGGTGGCTGACGCTTGTAATAAATATCGCATGGATTTTGTATTGTCTCCCCTTTTACTTACCATTTTATTTGGTGCACTGGTTCACAATCACCCTGTATGGCTAGTTTAATTTATTTGATACTCCTGGGATACGGAGACATCGGTGCCCTTTAAAGGATTAGGCACACCCATTGGATTTCCGTCTCATCGGCCACCATCTCTGTTTAAGGCGCCTGACTTACCCTTGAGATTTTTACCCACTCTCGTTTACTGCCTACAATGACTCGAATCTTATTTACTGTAAATGTATTAGAAAGTCGCTACGAGAAGACAGAAGCAGTTAGTAGGCATAAGGTAGGTGAAAACTCTAGGTTTCATATAATCGCATTGCCTTCCATTAGAAGGAAAAAAGGGTCTTGGTATGTATTTCGTTTCATTCCGAGCTTCCTACGGCGTTTTTCGGTACTAATAAGAATGTAAGTATCGCTGCAACTGAAGCAGATTTTCAGGTTCCAATCTATTAAAGATCGTCCTTAAAAGAATGAAATTGTTAACCTAAGAACTTTTTTTTAATAAAACAGACCAAAAAAAGTTAGTTTCTTACTTCTTAACTTAGCGAAGCCGCTGCTTTTATTTGGTTCATTAAATTCGCGGAATATTTTTCGAAAGTTCTTGTTCGTTTATTGTGAATTTTCTTAAAAAAACCTCCAACCAATACTCGTACAACGGATTTATGGAATTCGTTGCATTATCTATGATGCTTATTTGCCTAAAAATGATTTATAATGCAATGAACAAAAAAAACACTTTATACAACTGAGTCAAGTATTAATAACCTTCACAAAGAATCCAACTACAGAGCCATACATTTACGTCCCTAATAACAGATTTTAGAAATTCAAGTCTAAGTCAAATTGCCAAATTTAATTTAAATGAGAAAGTTAACACCAATTGAGGATATCTTCAGAAAATAATATGCAAAACCGAGTTTTTTAACAGTCTCTGAACATTATTACATTTAAAATATAAGTGGTACACAATTGTCACAGAAGCCAACATTCTTTAGCCAGGCTATGACTTTAAATAAGGTGAATTCACTAAACACTTTGAACCTAAACTTTCAGTCCAAATTTTCGCAATTCCCCATACACAATATCTGTGTTACCTCAAACCAATGCATAAGGTCAGAAATAATTCCATTCGGTAGCGTATATAAATTCTCTATCCCAATAAAGCCGGTGGCGGTGAACATGCCCGTATCAAGCACAAAATGGTTTAATCTCATTCAGAGTCCTTGCGACTGGAGCACTCGACACCATATGTGAAACGTGTGCTCATTCCATTTATTTGCGTAATTTAATTGTTTTTCGGCCGCCAACAGTTCACTGAAGCACATTCAATTTTACATCGATTGGGATGGATTTGCTGCGCGGGTATTCTCCACCATTGATTTGTTGTAGAAACTTTTTGTTTGTGAACTGACAAAAACTGTAAAAAGGTAAAACATTCACCTTAAAGGCTGTGGCTGGAAAGTAAGCGATTTTTACTAAAAATCGACCTTTTGAAGAACAGATTTCTATGATGGCTTTGATAAGATAAATACGATTCATCTAAAATAAAACTGTAAAACCCTAAAAATAAATATTTAATTTTATTTTATTCCAAGGTTTTATTATATACTGGTTTCGTTTGATTAGTCCTATTTCTAGATTCCACTGTGCATTGGCATTTATAATGAGACAAAAGTGAGTTATAAAATATTCCATCGCAACAAAACGCAATTAAGCCGGCAAAATCGATGTGAGCATAATATTTATTTGTTCGATTTGGGTCAGTTGTTTCTAGTGTTTGAGTTCAGGTCTAGCAAATTATATTTGAGAAATGAAATTTATGTAAATAACGGTCTCTATGAATATCCTAGCGGTGGGTATAATTCCGATAGAATTTATTGCATTTCTGAGGGTAACATTTGGATGCGGGTTTGGTTTCGAAATATCCTCGATACAATTTGATTTCGGGATTGTTTAAAAAAAATTAAATTAATTTAAGTATGGAGCAGATGCTGCTCCAGGGCTGCTTCTTTGATCATTTTTTTCATTCAACTTTGGAATATTGTTGAATTGTAAATAAAATAAAATTATACAAATAAGATTAAATTATACAAAATATGATTAGTTAATGAAAAAATGTATATATTTAAAAATTGGACATTATCCTTTCACAAGTAACCAACTGACTAACAAACAAACTTTTGGCGAATTACGGGTGCCATCGAACATTTCGATCAGTGGCAAAAATAGTTACAAATATCTTAGCCACTCTTCAATTTCTTCATTAATCAGAACGGATGGATTGCTATCTACAACATAAAAATAAAATCCCAAGTTATTTTCTAGAACACGACTGGGTCGTACACAACTTTCTGTTATGAGGTAGCTGTTCAAATATCAACCATGCAAAAATTGGCGATTTGCATAATTTGGCCAAAATAGTAATAGTGATGTTAAAAATATATAAATAATGTTCAAGTGTGATTACAAGAACGTTAATTACGGAATTTGAAGGAATCAGTGTCTATGTCAATAATAAAGATTTTTTGTTATTGGTCAATTGGACCATAAATTATAACTTGGAATCGTAACAAATGGTAATACTTATCAAGATATTAAATTTCATTCAATTTGACCAATTAGCTTGCGAGAAGTAAGAAATTAATCCTAAAATCTGTTTTATGGATTTTATCGAAAGAACTGAGCAGTTTTGTTGGCACTAAAAAAGCAGTTTTCGAGAAAATAGATACTACGGGGTGTCCGCCGTGAAGGTATACTACTTTGTTTTGCCGCCATATGATAGTTCATATTTGGCAGTCATGAAGTAGACACATGGCAAATTTATTATGGCAAATGAAAACGGCGTAACGGTAACTGTGAATGCGGAGCGATATCGTGATATGATAGAAAACTTTTTAACGCCACACCTGCATGCTTTGGGTTTGATTAACATGTGGAAAGAGGTCTTGCAGTAATTCCATTGTAATCCTTACAATGTAATTACTGCAAGACCTCTTTCCATAACAAGTTATTTCAAGAAATGGCGATGTTGATTGGCCACCACGGTCGCCTGATTTGACTACTCCGGACTTCTTTTTGATATCTGAAAGCAAGGTTTATGCAAACAAACCAGAAACGATTGAGCAACTCAAACAAATTATTCGTGATAAAATTAATGAAATACCGCGTGAAATGTGTGAGAGTGTAATGAAAAATGTGCTCAAAAGGGCTCGCATATGTGAGACTAACAGAGGCGGACTTTTACCTTTACCTTCCCGGCGGCCACTTGTTTATGGCCTAAATGCGAAATTCCGTTACACGGATTTTCTCGAAAAAAAATAAGTACGCAGTTTTGTTGGAACTAATATGCTTATAATATATAATGTTTAATAACAACCGTTTGATCCGGTTTCGAGAAATGACGTCATGTTTATTTTTATAAAACAGGTACCATTAATAAAATGGCTTTAAGTATACAAAAAAAAGGCTAGAGTTATGACTAAAAAACTTTGGATACGAAGTTTAAAGTAAATCAGTCAAGCTTTTAATGCTATTGTGACAAGCAGACAGACAGACAGACGGAATTCCGCTATAATCGTAATACTAGAATCAAACAAAATCTCGAGGCTTAAAATTTTTTTGTTTATAAGAGAAATTTAAAAAAAAGTATATCCGTCTGTTGATCTGTGTATCACCGAATTATTTACCCCTAATTCTGAGGTAGGTTTGTGAAATTTGGTGTAAAAACTCTTTGTGCATGAATCCAGTCTTGTTGTTTATAAGAGAAATTTAAAAAAGTATATCCGTATGTTCATCTGTGTGTCACCGAATTTTTTACCTTAAATTCTGAGGTAGGTTTGTGAAATTTGGTGTAAAAACTCTTTGTGCATGAATCCAGTGCCAGAACATATAATCATATGATATTTTGATGGTCCTTCCACTGACACGCCTACTTTTAATAAAGAGCGTCACTTTTGGTCAAAACGTAAGTATTTTTGTTTATAAAAAGTAGAAGCGAAATATTTCAACAATGTCATGAAGCATATTTCATCTAAATAAAGATTTTTGCCACTCATATTTGTTGTTTTAATAAAATAATAACGGTTTTTTATTGGTGCTTAAAGAAATTAAAAAAAGTGCTAGCAAAAATCTATTTTCTAAAGATGTGATGGGACAGGATATTAAACGATTTGATTAATATCCTGTTACCTTTTTTTATATTTTGAAACAATGATTTCATCGTATTCGTGGTAATCCTGAACATAGAGTTAACATTGTAATTACACGGTAGGAGCCTTCTCATATGTTTTTTTAAACAATCTATTGGAAAAAAAAACCTTAGTAGAAAAGCGTACAATGTGCGACGGACGATGATTTGAATGATTTGAAATGATGAATTTTAAATGTAAAATGCCATAGGTAACTTTGGATGTTGCATATAAAACTTTACAGTATATAAAAAAAATCAATCCGATGTAACAAATTAAATATTAAAAAAAAATATAACGGGTGGTTAAATTAATGGCCAATGTTGAATGTGAATCACACCTAAATATCAAGTTTTTTTCTGCATTTGATTTGACATTTTCAATTTCAGACAAACTCAATTTTAACCATGGAAAGATACACAATGGGCGTTCAAATCAAAATGCATATCGTACACTTCGTGATTTTTTCGGTCAATTTAATCGTCCAAATGTGCCTACAATCGGAAAAATCGTGCAAAAACTTGAGCAAACCGGTTCTGTGGGAGATGTGAAAACACCAGTGCATGATCGTACTGCAGAAAATATTGCTGCTGTTCGCGATAGTGTGGCTGTAGAGGCGTCCACCTCAACTCGTTATCGTGCCCAAAAATTGCACCTGTCACGCTCGTCGTTGATGAACATTATGCATAAAGACTTGCATTTAAACGCCTACAAGGTGCAATTGACTCTAGAACTAAAGCCTCTTGACAATTTCAAGCGTCGTCAATGGTCATACTGGTGGCAAGATGTGGCAACAGTGGATGATCAATTTTCGAAGAAAATCATCTTCAGTGATGAGGCACATTTTCACCTCAGTGGATTCGTCAATAAGCAGAATTGCCACATTTGGGCAAATGATAATGCCTACAAAGAGTGACTTTTTTTTGCGGTTTATGGGCTGGCGGTATCATCGGGCCGTATTTTTTCCAAAATGAGGCCGGTCAGGCAGTTACTGTGAATGGTGTTCGCTATCGTGATGATAACGAACTTTTTATGGCCCGAAATGGAAGATATGGATCTGGACGTTATGTGGTTTCAACAGGACGATGACACTTGCCACACAGCTAACGAAACAATGGATCTTTTGCGCGACAAATTCAATGGCCGTGTTATCTCACGTGGTGGCGATATCAACTGACAACCAAGATAATGTTATTTGACACCGTTGGACTTTTTTCTTTAAGGTTATTTGAAAAAAATGTGTACGTCGATAAGCCAGCAACAATTCAAGAGTGAAAGGATGAGATAATTTGGCACACTAACGGCATAGAACCTCAATTATGCCTCAGCGTCATCAACAATTTGGACCATCGGATGGAGGTGTTCCGCTGAGGTCGCGGCGGCATTTTGGCCAATATTTTGTTCCAATAAAAAGAAATGATAATAATTTGTATTTTATTTAAAATCATATATTACACAATCAATAGCATTTGCCAATTGGTCGCACATAAAGGGTTTTTTTAAATAAAACAAAAACGGTTTTGGATATCAATGAAATTCTTTATTCCTGTGAATAAATATCGATGCCATTATGTATGGAACTCGATTTCTTTTGCATGGCCACGCTTGCAGAAGTCCAGACGCTGAACCCAATTTTCGACGGTTTTCAAGCATAAATCGGCCGATACTGCTGCAATTTCATGTTCGATATTCGTACGAAATTCATCAATCGTCGCTGGCTTGTTGGCATAGACCATAGACTTGACGTAGCCCCACAGGAAATAGTCTAACGGCGTCAAATCGCACGACCGAGACGGCCAAGCGATTGGACCATTTCGTGAGATAACACGTTCTCCAAACTTGGTTTCCAATAAATTGATTGTGGCATTCGCGTATCCTCCAAGTCCATATCATCCAATTGGGGCCAAAAAATATTCGGTTATCATTGAACGGTACCGATTCCCATTTACAGTAACGTGCCGGTCTAGATCATCACGGAAGAATTACGGCCCAATGACGCCGCCGGCCCATAAACCACACCAAACCGCATTTTTTTCGGGATGATGACTCATGAAGTACGTGTGGATTGCTGCCTGACCAATACCGCATAGTTTGTTTATTGACGAAGCCATTCAGCCAGAAATGAGCCTCTTCGCTGAAGATGATTTTTCGATGAAAATCCGAATCATTTTCAAGTTGTTGCTCAGCCCAATTCACGAACATACGACGCTGCTGGTGGTCAAGCGGCTTCAGTTCTTGCGTCAATTTAATCTTGTAAGAATGTAGGCCAAGATCTTTTCGCAAAATTCGCCACAACGACGTCACAGAGATGCCCAACGCTTGAGAACGACGTGTGAGAGACACATTTGGGCTTTCTTCAACTGAAGCCTCAGCGGCAGCAATATTCTCGACACTACGGGCACTTGTTTGTCTCACTGGCACGGGAACATTTTGTACTGTGCCTGTGGATTCAAATTTTTCCACTAGACGCTCAATTGTTGATCTGCTAGGACGATTATGACGACCATAAATTGGACGTAGCGCTCTTAACGTTGAGGCCACTGACTCCGAATTTCGGTTGTAAATTTTAATAATTTCGACTCGTTGTGGGATCGTATATCCTTCCACCATGAAATGGCAAACCTTACTGAAGAGAAATGTCAAAAGAGCGGCAAGAAATATGACTTTTGAAGCGTCCTTGTTGAAAAACCCGAAGGGCGTTTTTTTTTCATCGTACTCGTGCTAATCCTAATAATATTGAGTTAACATTGTTCAGCGTGGTAGGGTCCTATTGGGCCCTTCTCGTTCCATCATATATCCTCAGAATTTATAAACATTTGCAACTTTCTTGTGATGTGTGTGATCTCTTATTAAGCATTGCATCCATAAAGCAACACAAATTCGACATTTCAGATGAACATTATTAGCTATAGAATATACAATTCGTATGATATAGAATTTATTCAGGGAAGAATATTCCAAATATAGTCCTTCCTCTTTTGATTCGGCTAGCGATTTAATGATCGATTGGTTTCAATGATTGTGGAATGACATAATTTCAAAAGTACCCATGTAAAGCTTTCTTTCATTACAAATGAACAGTGCACGTTGACTGGAAATAAAGTTTTATTCCGAGTAAGATTGACACGTGAAACTTCGATTATCCGTTAGGAAGCGGACTAAACCCTTGACGGATAAAAAAATAGGCGATTAATCGAATGAATGGATTTTTTTTATTCTCTATTGCGAAGCTGATATAAATACAAAATATTAAGTCAAACAAAATCAATACTAAAAAATTTCTGGCCGAATGTGACGGTTAGTAGGGAGACGGATGATCGAAGTTCCACCTTGAATTATGAATTGTATGATCATATATGTCGAAAACGGATCGGTAAATTGTAGTTTTGCCAGCTTATTTTGCTTTGTTGGCAAAAAGTTTCTTGCTTGATTCAAGTTACATTACAATCTGATCCCAAACCGATGAAACGATTTGTACAGTAGCGATCAATCCGAACTCTGTTTGCCTACCACCACGTTGTTGGTCATTCGGTTTCAATAGCAATGGCATGGATATGGGCAAAATGTCATGTTATCCATCTTTCCATCCATGAAAGGTCACACGGAATGAACATTTTGGGTCATCATATTGACGTTGTAAGTCATAGAATAAGCGATCACACAGTTATCCGAATTATTCATGACCCAAGACTCATGTAATTCATCTTGCCATCGAGCAGTGACCCTATGACAGCTTGGATGACCGGAGGCTGACAGGATATTACACGAAACGACCATTTTGTGACACAATTTCTATCTTTCGACCATGGGAAGCCCCCAGCAAATACAACATATGACGGGTAATCAATTGGGAAATAATTTTTTTTTTAATTTTTCTCTACATACTGAGAAACCGCTTCGTTGAAAAATTAATTTCACACTTCGGACCAGTGAATTGGCTATTGAGATCATGCGATATTGCACCGTTAGGCTTTTTTTTCATTTAGGGTACGTAAAGTCTTGGGTGTTTGTGGATAAGCCAGCTAAGGTTGAGGAGTTGGAGGTCAACATTACCCGTGTTATTCGCGAAATACCAACAAATATGCTCGAAGACGTCGTTTAAAATCGGAACCTCCACATGGACGAGCTACGGCACAGTTGCGCCCAACTTTTGAAACGGATTATCTTTAAAAAGTGAATTTTGAATTATTCTTTAGATTAATAATAAAAATCAAACGATATATTTAATTTGTTTGTGTTATTTCGCATTTAAAAAAAAAACACCTCTTGATTGATCACCCTTGTTTCATGTGTTACTGTAGCAGAGGCTAAAAACTCAAAAAGCAGACGTTTTAGCCTTAGAATCTACATTATAAATCGCCATTCTGCATCTAAAGAACATGGGCACAATCTTAACAAATTGAATCAACTTTGATATGCCCAAAAATTCTAGAAAGTACATAGTAAAATATTTCCATAATTAACTCATTTTCTTTAAAGCTGCCAACAGTATTCATCCATCGCAGAGGAAATGAAATTTACATTCTAATTGTGTAGTATGAAGGTATTCAAATCAACTTGCATGGATCTCTTTTTATACATTATACCTCTAGAGAAAACTTAGTAAACCACCCATTCAGTATTGGAGAACGCAATTAATTAAAAGCTAATTAAAAATGATTTCGCAAATTGCTCGTTTAGTTGTCATATCCCCCCTAATGCTATTGCTGCGCGCCACATTGAATATTAAAACAACCATGGAAAAACAAAAACCTCCTGCTCGGACGCTATCCCCCAATAAAAGTTTGATCCCTATTATTATCATATTACGATTGTTATACAGGGTGTAGCAGCAACCTAATCAAAATGTCATTAACGTCAATTCCGATGCTAGCTTACGCGTACTTTTTCGATACTTTTGGGCTTACGGTGCCTGGTATGATGATGTTTTCATTGCAATTTTTAATTCACTCTTCTAATTCTTAATCGATTTACACAACAGAACTGGTGGGTGAGAATATGCATTTGTCTGACATTTGTGAATATTGATCAATAGGCGGACAGGCACATTCAGTAGGTCTATCTCGAAAGCACAATCACTTTCTCGCTCGATGTGTAATGGATTTTTGATGGCACTTACACCCGGCTGCCAACCTCTCAAGTATTGCAGTGTTAAAGGTGCTCTGCGATATCAGACAAATACAATTTCCCGGTATATAGATAGGTACACGAGAAGGTAATAGCAAGTGTATTGCCTGGAGCAATAGTTCTTAAAATAACGCTTTTGCAATGCGACACGAGGGGTGGCTGTTTGTAGGACCGAACGAAAGACACTTTCAAAAGTCTGGTATGCCAGATGGTGATGATTTGTGGGTGCACCCCAGTCACTTGGGTTTTTGTGAAGAGGAAATAAAGTGTCATCGGTTCTTTGAATTCTGTCAAGGATATACTGGCAGTTGTAGTGATTCTTGCCACTCAATTGCGCTGCCCATCTTTTTGAGGTATTTGAGAGATTTCCACAAGAGTTTTTCATTGAAATGACCACAAACTTAAAGTGATTCTTTGTATTAAGGATTTGGTATTATTGTGTTACACCGAGTACATAATAGGGAGGGAGAATTTTTGATATTTTTTAATAACTCGGATCCTCTTAAAGATAAAGTTTGTGGTAGAGCAAACCTTAGCTTATCTAAAATGCCTTTCGAGTTAGTATTATTCATAAAAAGCTAAAAGGTTTTAGTCATAGTTTACTCAGACGATTTAGCGATACTTGTTAACGAGAAATTCCTCCCCACTATTAGTGAGCTACTCGAACATGCTTTGCAAATCTCAACGTGTGGAATGTGAGCTTGGCATCAACCCTCAAAAAACAGAACTCGTTCTCTTTTTATCCGATAGCGCAAAATATTTGGGTATTTTTCTTGACGAAAAATTCAACTGGAAGCTAAATGAGTGCGAACGCTTAAAAGAGGCCACAATATCTTTTTACACATGTAACCGAATATTGGAAAAAAAACTGGGAGGTCACCATCTTTATTGACAGTCAGGCTGCAATTAAATGTGAAGCGTTGGCATAGTTAAGCGTTGTCATGATGAGCTGAGGCCTTTGTCACCGAAAACGAAGGCACACTAGGCAATGAAATTGCTGATGAACTAGAGAGGAAAATATCTGCTGATAAAGCAGACCAGTCTGTAAATCTGCCTCTATGTAATCTCAAGTCAGGGATGGGACAGCAAACACAGACTTTCCGTAAAACCCATTAGAACCCCCTCCCCACCTGTCAAAAATTCAAGAAATTATGGCCCGAGTATGACAAGCCATGACCCATAAAATCCTTCTAATGAACAGGAATTCTGTTTCGACATTAGTAGGGATTCTTACTGGACACAACTAACTCAAAAGACAACTTACTTTACAGGCCTCAGTCCTTTAAGAATAAGAATCACCGAAACATTGAATAACATAATCTGGAAAAGCCAATGAAGTCGATGGGGTTTTCATCCACAACTTGGTACAACTAATAAAGATCGCGGGTGTATTTTCTCCTTCATTCACCTTGCACGCATACTGAACTAAAACTTTGACGAAGATTTTAAAGACCGGAACACGATCCAGTCGATATGAACAGAAAATGGAAGAATCATTTTTATAGGCTCTTATATGGCGATAACGAACCATCTCCCGTTGTAAGGCAGAATCATTAACCAACTGTTAAATTTTGGCGACAGTGACAATGACCAACCCCTTGACCTAAACGAAGTGGTGATAGCGGTATCATAATTTTTTCATTAATGCCTACCGAAATGACGACCTCACTGTCGAGCTGCAAAGGTGGACACTATTTGCAATATACACCATAGATACATTGATAAAAGTATGACTGGATAATGAAACCTCAGAATCGGGCTGATGATCCGAAGGAATGAATGTATTTACCGAAGGTGGTATAGCCATTTGGTTTCTTGCCGTTATGATAGACATCAGGCTGAACCTAAAGACACATGTATTTAGAAGTTATGTAGAATATGGCAACTCCATGGGAGCTGTTAAGAGAATTCAGTTCAGTCCTATTCTGTTCTGCCTCAGTTAAAGGAATTATACTGACAACCGAGTAAAAGAAAATTCGATTAGGTATACAGATTTTGTACATTATATGTGGGTTTTCAGCAACCACTGATTAGTTGCCCCACTCAACTTTGCGCAGGCGAGATATCACGTACCAAGCCCAGGGGACTCTCTCAACCCAGCCGATGGCCTCAGTCGCCAGTACTGTTACGTGTCTGTAGTTCGTTGCATTCATGTGCGAAGTACTGTGATGTCCAATGTCCGACTCTCTCAACAACAATTGTGCGGAATTAGGTTACGTACGGAAATGCAGACCCGCTGATGAACACATCAGGATCAGGTAACAGGATAATAAACAAAATTCGGTTATGAAAATGGGGATCAACGGCAATCTTGTTTTGGGCCCATTATGCGAATCTGTGCCTTGCTAGGATGGTCATGTGGCTTCAATTCTTGCACGAGTTGGATTTTGTAAGCACGCAAAGCTATTTTTTTAGCAAAACTTCCAAAAAGTGGTTGGATATATATCCAATTCCTGCGAACGATGGCGAATAGACTGATTCAAGGCTTCCACTACGCTAAGCTCTACAACAGCAACGGCTTCTTCTGTACGCACTGTACGATGTATCTGTAGATGCATATCATCATTTTTAGTAAACGTGGTGCGAAAACGTTCCATACTTAATCAACTCAATTGCTCTGATGGACGATTATGTTGACCGTTAAATTGACAGAGTGCGCGATACATGTTTCGAACAGAACCATGACAGCTGACAAACTGAGCACCAGTTAAAATAGTGTTGTCAACTTAAAATTCTATAGCTCTAAAAAAAAGCACACGCAATTGCATTGAATTCCATACTTTCAATTATAATAAATTGTTTTTTAATTATTCTTAATGATTGAAATTGATATTAATAGAACTAAATAATATAATAAAATGTAAAAACAAAAAGAAAACAATGTTATTTTTCAGCTTTGAGAAGGCTTGCAAATATTTTCGAAAGACTTTTTTCGAAGCCTATAGTTTGCTTCTGTAAGGCTTTTTATAAGCAAACAAATTTTTTCTGTAAGGCTTATAAGAAGTATTTCGAGAAGTCTAATGGAAATAAATAGCTTCCTAAAAGTGCGCAAAATGTTTTTCCATAAGACCTCATACCCTCCCCTCCAGTAATATTACTACTGGAGGGGAAATAGCTTTATCGAAGCGAAATTGTTAGTTGGGCTTGTTTTAACCAGTTGTTGGGGCCGTTAATTCCAAATATTTAATTTCATGAGCAGGAATTCATATAGCGACAACCACCTTTTTGCTGCTAAAAATTGCTATTGCAATCGTTCTAAATATAATTTTATCCCGATCTTTTCACTTTTTTTTACCGATCTTTTCACCTTTTCCCGATCTTTTCACTTTTTCCCGATCTTTTATCCTTAGCTTTTTGAAGACTTTATTCGTAAGCTCTATACATGCTATGCTTCGTATTAACTTCGTGCAAAGTTAATCCGAAACATCTTAAAGTATGGTACACGTAAACACATCTCCGGAAACCTTAAAACGACCTTACAGAGGTTACACTATCATAACTTCGGTTGTGAATTTTCCGCATAATGTCTTGAACAGGTTTCTACTCAAGCAATCGACTGCAAGAATGTCCAATTTTCACGGAAAAGTAATTGAAATAAATAGCTTCCTAAAAGTGCGCAAAATGTTTTTCCATAAGACCTCATACCCTCCCCTCCAGTAATATTACTACTGGAGGGGAAATAGCTTTATCGAAGCGAAATTGTTAGTTGGGCTTGTTTTAACCAGTTGTTGGGGCCGTTAATTCCAAATATTTAATTTCATGAGCAGGAATTCATATAGCGACAACCACCTTTTTGCTGCTAAAAATTGCTATTGCAATCGCTCTAAATATAATTTTATCCCGATCTTTTCACTTTTTCCCCGATCTTTTATCCTTAGCTTTTTGAAGACTTTATTCGTAAGCTCTATACATGCTGTGCTTCGTATTAACTTCGTGCAAAGTTAATCCGAAACATCTTAAAGTATGGTACATGTAAACACATCTCCGGAAGCCTTAAAACGACCTTACAGAGGTTACACTATCATAACTTCGGTTGTGAATTTTCCGCATAATGTCTTGAACAGGTCTCTACTCAAGCAATCGACTGCAAGAATGTCCAATTTTCACGGAAAAGTACTATACATAGGCCTAGAGAAATAATTGCTTGTGGAAATTAAATTTGATTGCCTTATAAAGGAATAATTGTGAGTTGGGCAGTACCTACCGCTTAAATAAAACTACTATCAAGAACTTTGGAAAGACGTAATGAGTCTTGCGCAGTTTAAGCGCATATATGATGTCTAATCTGAAATTCGAGTATTTACTCCAAATATTTCACGAATTAAAAGGGATTAAAAATATAAATTTCTAAATGCCTCCAGAACAGTGTTCCATACTACAAGTACCAAACTCATGATGCGCATCAGTACCACATAATCTTAATATAAAGCATAAGACCATTTAAAGCCTCTTATTTATGCAAATGTATAGCAGCAGCCTAATTAACGTTATTTGGGACTCCAACAAAATAAAAATCAAGAAAACAACTACATGCACTCATTTTACAGGAACCATACCAAAGAACATACCACGTATCTATCCTCTTTCTACTTGAATCCTCTAAATTGCTGCTTACCACCACCGAAATGGAACAAAAATATTGCTGCCTGCAAATGGTACCGCTCTAATGCATGCCCTAGAACAATATGAATTAGGGACAACCCTGCAAATGTGTGCACATCTCCATACATCCCACCTAGCCATTCTACTACTTCCTTGAAAATCTGCTAAATTATTTTCGAGACCCAATTAGGAGCACATTAGAACAATGGCTGAGGAGGTTGTAATTCAAATGAAAACGACTGCTAGTGGTTGCACGAATTCCGTGGCATAATTCAATTAAGAATCTCACATAGATCACACACACATGCACACAACAATCTTCGCAATTCAGACAAAACTGGCGCACACACAAATCCAACATGATGAATGGCAGCTGAACATAGTTGCGGTTGGAAACTATTTTTCATCCAACAGATATCTGCAAGGGCTGCTGTCTTGCTTGTCTAAATCTTCAATTCTGATTTATTATCAAATCCATATGAACCACTTCAAAGGATAACCCTAAATGCACAATGCCAAACCAAGCCATGACTATATCATGTGAACACAGTTATTTTGTTTTACTTCCGAGCTGATTGTGGATTTTTAATCTCACTTCACCCAACGGACATGCAGTCCCTTTGACATAATGGAAAATTGCAAAAAAAAAAGAAAATAATTGAACATCCTTAATGGATAAAACGAAAAGCGAGCGAATACCGGATATAAGTTTGATAGAATCCAATCTTCCAACAAATTGATGAGAGATGAAGTGTAAACTGATAAATCGGGTTTAATTTAAAAATGAATTAAAATTCAACGTCCCTAAGAGCGCTGTGAAAGCGTTGTTAGTAACAGTGAGTGATGGACGCTACTGCATGAATGGAGATAGTCCTTTTTGGTTCAGTATGAAATCGTTTTGCCTGTGATATCGGAAAGAATTTAAACTCAAAGAGGAAATTTCAATTTACTCTTATAGAAGGTTTTCATCTTTGACGGCGAATTAATTTGCATTTAGTCGTGTAAATTGCAAGTGAATTAGTATTGGGTTTATGTTTTCATCTAATTTCCACTGATAGCAAGGAAGTAGGTGGACATTTCATTTAAGCACACCTTTAATGTGGGCTTTGATTAATTAAGGAATCTTATTTTGTCATTTGGGAAAATGTATCCTGCCAAACTATATAATCGACATTATATAATATTAATATTTTTAACGGTTTATGATGATCCGGTGTTGTAGCGATTATTCCTATTATTATTATTATTCCTATCCATGAAATGCGATGGAATGAGATAGTTAGAATGATTAACTGACATGCTTACCTATGTCATCAAATTGAAGCCCTTGGATAAGGAAGGAGTTAAGTGAAATTTGCATTTAACGGCTGGTTAAATTTTAAGGGCCGATGTTGAATGTGAACCACACCTAAACGTCAAGTTTTCTTCTCCATTTCATTTGACATTTCTCAATTTCAGGCTAGTTCTATTTGAACCATGGAAAGATACACAATCAAGCAACGCGTTAAAGTTATTCAGGCATATCGAGCACTTCGTTTTTTTTTTCGGTCAATTTTATCGTCCATATGTGCGTACAATCGGAAAAAATCGTCCCAAAATTTGACCAAACCGGGTCTGTAGGAGATGTGATAACACCAGTGCATGCTCGTACAGCTCGTACTTCAGAAAAATTTGATGCAGTTCGCGATAGTGTGGCTGAAGAGCCGTCCACCTCAATTTGTCGTAGTGCCCACCTGTCACGCACGTCGTTGATGAATATTTTGCATTTCCACGCTTACAAGGTGCAATTGACTCAAGAACTAAAGCTTCTTGACCATGTCACGCTCGTCGTTGATGAATATTTTGCATTTCCACGCTTACAAGGTGCAATTGACTCAAGAACTAAAGCCTCTTGACCATTTCAAGCGTCGTCAATGGTCATAAAGGTGGCAAGAAATTTCAAGCGTCGTCAATGGTCATAATGGTGGCAAGAAATGGCAACAGTGGATGATAGATTTTCGAAGAAAATCATCTTCAGTGATGAAGCACATTTCCACCTCAGTGGATTCGTCAATATATAGAATTGGCGCATTTCGGCGAATGATAATCCAAGAGTGATTGTCGAAAAACCAATGCACCCACAAAGAGTGACTGTTTTTTGCGGTTTATGGGATCGCAGTTCCTGTGAATGGTATTCGTTACCGTGAGATGAAAACGAACTTTTTATGGCTCGAATTGGAAGATATGAATGTGGACAATATGTGGTTTTAACAGGACGGTGTCACTTGTCACACACCTAACGAAACAATGGCCCCATGGTCTTGTTATCTCATATAGTGGCGATGTCAATTGGCCGCCAAGATCATGTGATTTGACACCGTTGGACTTCTTTCTTTGGGGTTATTTGAAAGAAAATGTTTACGTCGATAAGCCAGCAACAATTCAACAGCTAAAGGTTGAGATAATTCGGCACATTGACGGCAGTCATCAAGAAGCTGATAACACTACACACACGCAAACAATGTAGTTTTCTATATATCTGTGGTAATACTGTAATGGTAAATTTGCCATTCAAATTGGGCGATAAACAGGACTTCCTTGTGGCAAAAAACAATTTTGTATACACAAATGAAATAGAGGCAAGGTTTGAGGTCCTGTATTACTTACTTACTTAAGTGGCGCTACAGTCCGAAATGAACCTGGGCCTCAACCAACATGCCTCTCCAATTAGCCCGGTCCTTAGCTAACTGCCTCCAGTGGCGCACTCCAAGTTGGTTGAGGTCGGTTTCTACTTGTGCGCACCACTTAAGGCGAGGTCTTCCTCTACTGCGTGCGACGTCTGGCTGAGAATCGTTCTACATGTCCTAGCCATCTTAAACGTCCAATCCGGAGTTTTTTGAGTAGGGGCATCTCGCTGTACAGCTCGTATAGTTCTTGGTTGAATCTTTGTCTCCATAGCCCGTCAACGCAAACGGGACCGAAGATTTTTCGAAGAATTTTCCTCTCAAATCGACCAAGGATTTCTTCATCCGCTTTTGAGACGGTCCATGCTTCAGCGCCGTAGAGCAGGACTATGATGATCAGGGTCTTATATAAGATCTCCTTAGTAGTTCGAGTGAGGGCTTTACTACTGAAATGCCTTCTTTGCCCGAAGAAGGTTGGCAAGAGTAATTCTTCATTTAATTTCTGACGAGATGTTGTTGTCAGAGTTAATAGCGGAACCGAGATAGATAAAGTCCCGTACTACCTCAAAGTTATATCTGTCAATGGTGAAGTTCTGTCCAATTCGTCGATGTTGTGTGTCCTTTCGTGTTGACAGCATATACTTCGTCTTGCCCCCATTTACTGCTAAACCCATTTTTGCCGCTTCCTTCTCTATACTAGCAAACGTTGGGTCCTGAACCTACCTACCAATGATGTCAATATCGTCGGCGTATGCTAGTAGTTGTACAGATTTTTGGAATATTGTGCCTATGGTGTTGGCTCGTGAGTTTTGCACAATCCTCTCAAGAATCAGATTGAAGAAGTCACATGACAGCGCATCGCCTTGCCTAAATACTTTTTTGGTATCGAATCTGTCAGTGAGGTCGTTTCCGACCCTGATTGAGCAGCGAGAATTCTCCATCGTCATCCTACACAAACGGACGGTAGGTATACGGTATATATACGGTATATACTGTCGTATGTGGCTTTGAAATCGATGAATAGGTGGTGGGTATCGATTTGGACTTCTTGAGTTTTTTCCAGGATCTGCCGAAGTGTGAAGATTTGATCGGTTGTGGACTTTCCTGGCCTAAAACCACACTGATAAGGTCCGATCAGGTTGTTGATAAACAGTTTCAGGCGTTCACTTATTACGGCAGATAGAATTTTGTATGCGATGTTGAGGAGACGTATGCGCAGTTTAGCGGGGATCGGGAAAACGATGCTGAGGTTCCATTCTTCTGGCATACTTTCTTCATCCGAGTAGTATTAATTGTCAAGAAAAGATTATCTCAAATTCGCCATTCGCAGTCGACATAAAACAGGAGGTCCCGCCATCGTGCAAGAAGTACATACGCATACATTAATGGTTGTGTGAAAGCTCGACCCTGGGTACTAACGAGCCTGTTGCGCCAGAAAGTTGTATTTTATGCATTAGGAAACATGGTCTAAGTTTCAATGACATTAAGGTTAGTACGATGAACTGTCGTGCGGTTTTTTTAATTACTCCCCTTTAACGATGTTCTAAGGTTAAACTTCGAGTAGGAATTCTCATTTCTCAGGTAGGCATCATTCTCAAAAAAACGATGAAAAAAACATCAATCTTACAATTACCTGTGAGAAAAGAATGAAACTGTGTACAAATTTAATTTATATACCATATCCCATAGGGGTCAAATTAAATCATTGACCTAGATATGCCTTAAAGTATATTGTTCGATTCAGTATCGCTTGCGGAATCGATTGCCATGTTTATTTACACGTCCGTACGTCGCCAGACTTGATCCTTAAATTTTAAGCTTGAAAGACGAAATTTGGTACATGTACTCCCAGCTGAACAAATGTATAAATTTTCAAAATCCACCCTCTTTTTAAAAAAAATGTTTTTTTTTGGTCGAATGGTAAAAAAAATTGAGGAAACTGGGAACAAGATATTTAAATAATACAAACACGACTATATACATTTTTTTTTTTGGAAATCTCACTTTTTGAGGGCGTTTTCAGTAAATTTTTAGAGGAAATTCAAAAATCTTTTCTTGTTTTTATTTTTAGATGTATAAAAATTCAATATGCAGTAAAACACTTGAAGATAATGGTAATGTCTGTGATGTTAGCTTTATTTAACCCTAGAACGGTAATCATCGCCTATGAGGCGAAGCAATTTTTATTTTTTGCGATATTTACCAATACCAATCTCTTACTTGTATCAAAGCGCTCCTGTTAAACCTGCTTGTATGCAAACGTGCTTTGTTTTTGTTCCATTACATTATCGATATATACGCACAGGTAACTTGTTTGGCAACTGTTGGCAATGTGACGTATAATGTAGGTGGAAAATTAAAAAAAAATATATTTTGCTCTGCACTTGTTTTTGAAGTTATAAGCATTATGTTATTTATAAACAAATGTGGATTAGATTTAAGGGCTGTAGGAAACAGGCTTTTTTTATTTCGATCTAATTTTTATTTAATTTTTAATTTTTTTGTATAAAGATCTCTTCATTCAATACATTAAAATATGTGATCTCCATATATTACTTAAAAATTTGTAAGATATTTAATAACGAATTGTTTATTTTTTGTCCATTCTTGTAACCAATTATATAATAAATAAGTTTTCTTTGTATTCAAATGTTTTTTTGTTTTTTAACGGTGAAATGTGCTTTTTTATTTATAAAAGTCGCCTCACAGGCTAAGTTTACCAATAAAGAATTAAAAAATATGGGCGGCATCGTTTTTTTTTTAATATGGTTTTGACTGGCGGTGTTTCCACTAGCCCAAAAATCAAACCAAACAGTGAGTTTTAATTATTGTAAGGGCGTCTCGACAAAGGATTTCTCACTCCAAATACACCAATCGCGATATGCTTACATATCGATTTAAACAAAAATGAGCCACATCGGGAAAAACAAAATTTTGAGTTTAAAAGGAGGATCAAGGTCAACGCGGTTCCAACACAAGCTGCAACTTGTAAGCTTTTGAGCCAAGATCATTCCATAAGATCTTCCACAAAGAGGATGGGCATAACCTCCATTTGCTGTGCACGATGGCGAATCGACTCATTCGGATTCTACTTAACACTGCGCTGCAACAGGCTCGTTAGTATCCAGGGCCTAGCTTTTTCTGTGTGTGTAGACCTTCTACGCTAGACTTCATCCATCGGATCATCGCTCCACAGATCCCGTCTGAAATCAATGTTACACATGAAGTGTTTCAATAGTTATTTTTTTGTTCTCCAGTACAAATTAGAAAAATAAAATCACTTCAATATTGAATACTCTCAGTATGTATTTTTTTTTTAATAACTGTTAACACCCAAAAATCCATCTCACAAAAACGAAATAGCCTTAGATAGAATTAAAATGAAGTATTCATGCCATTTTGTTGCCACAAACAGTTCCTCCTAATCGTATAATCCCTGACATAGAGTTCATTGCAGGCACTTGAGTTTGAACATCGATTCGCTTCCTCTTCCCGAAGCACCATGAACTTCCGCTCGGTTACCATTACTCCTTGACCACTATAAGCACATACATATAAACATATCACCGCTCAATTACACACAGTGGCCCAAACGCAAACACATCCGAACCGCACATTGCACATCGAGTGCGGGGCGTTCTCCTAGCTCATATGCATTCAAATATGAAGGAAACTCATCATGGAATTACATACGTATCTGTGTATATCCATGAGCGTGTAATAATATCGTCCCGTCAGCTGGTGGTTGATGATACCTACTGGTACTGCTGCTCCTCTGCTTGCATGAATAGCTAATATATCCCTGAACCGTATTCGGCAGTCAGCCGAACCAAGGAGAGGACGCTTACGGAATTTACGCAGACCTTTGCAATATCGCTTCCAAGTTCGTATAATTAAAATTCGCAACTATATATGTTTGCATGTAATTTGAATCTGCATGAAGGCCAGATACTATGAAAGGGGTGCGCGATGCTGCTGCACTCCTCGAACAGCACAACAGTGGCGGAGTGTGATTCAAAAGCAGAAACCCATTTCCACATCTAGTGGATAGCAAAGATGATGATTTTACACAACGCCATTGAAATGGTGGTGGATCCAGTTGGGTTAAACATAGCTGTAATAACTTTTCCAAAATTAAATTTTCCCATTCAATTTGACATGAATGGTTGTGTTGGTTGGGGTGTTGGACATAAATGCTTCTGACCACAGCAATCATTTGTGTTTGATGTTATAATACGGCATCGCGTCAATAGCTTTAATTGGCCATAAAACTAGACGAATGGGGGATTGTGTTTGTTGAGATGCTTTGTTGAGTTTGTGCAGGCGAGATCTTTTGTACTTAAGAATAAAATGAACTTGGTTGTGGTATGTTGGTAAAACTGTAAGTGGAACTACTTTTTGTTTCAATACCTATTTTGCAGCAGCGCATGTAATCGTCCTGATTGGCGTGTTAGACTTTCGGAGCTTGAAGTTATTCAAAAAAAGAAACAAAGGCTATCGCTTATTTAAATAAAATATCATTTTTGAAGTCAGCTATATAATGTGCTCGCCACATAAGGCAAGGTTAAGATCTCCTGGAATTTTGTTTTCTGTGCATGGATTCGAAGGAATACACTACATACTGACAACGGTAGCATACACATCAGGTTTTGTAATAGTACCTAAAAATGTTTAATTAAAAAAATATATTTCGGTCTAATTTATAGGTCCCCTAAGAGCACGTTTGCAGCTATCAATTTTGTTGAGTCAATTTTTTAGCACTCTTCCATACATCGGGTTTTTCAACAGCGACGCTACAAAAGTTGAGCGACACTGACAGCAAACGATGCCCTATTTCTTGCCGCTCTTTTGACATTTCTCTTCAGTAAGGTTTGCCATTTCATGGTGGAAAGATATACGATCCAACAACGAGTCGAAATTATTAAAATTTACAACCGAAATTTGGAGTCAGTGGCCTCAACGTTAAGAGCGCTACGTCCAATTTATGGTCGTCAAAATCGACCTAGCAGATCAACAATTGAGCGTCTAGTGGAAAATTTTGAATCCACAGGCACAGTACAAAATGTTCCCGTGCCAGTGAGATAAACAAGTGCCCGTAGTGTCGAGAATATTGCTGCCGCTGAGGCTTCAGTTGAAGAAAGCCCAAATGTGTCTCTCACAGGTCGTTCTCAAGCGTTGGGCATCTCTGTGACGTCGTTGTGGCGAATTTTGCGAAAAGATCTTGGCCCACATCCTTACAAGATTAAATTGACACAAGAACTGAACCCGCTTGACCAAAAGAAGCGTCATAGGTTCGTGAATTGGGCTGAGCAACAACTTGAGAATGATTCGGATTTTCATCGAAAAATCATCTTCAGCGAAGAGGCTCATTTCTGGCTGAATGGCTTCGTCACTAAACAAAATATGCGGTTTTGGTCAGGCAGAAATCCACACGTACTCCATGAGTCATCATTGCATCCCGAAAAATTGCGGTTTGGTGTGGTTTATGGGCCGGCGGCGTCATTGGGCCGTACTTCTTCCGTGATGATCAAGACCGGCACGTTACTGCGAATGGGAATCGCTACTGTTCAATGATGACCGAATATTTTTGGCCCTAATTGGATGATATGGACTTGGAGGATATGTGGTTCCAACAGGACGGCGCCACAAGCCACACAGCGAATGCCACAATCAATTTATTGGAAACCAAGTTCGGAGAACGTGTTATCTCACGAAATGGTCGAGTCGCTTGGCCGCCTCGGTCGTGCGATTTGACGCCGTTAGACTATTTCCTGTGGGGCTACGTCAAGTCTATGGTCTATACCAAGAAGCCAGCGACGATTGATGAATTTCGTACGAATATCGAACTTGAAATTGCAGCAGTATCGGCCAATTTATGCTTGAAAACCGTCAAAAATTGGGTTCAGCGTCTGGACTTCTGCAAGCGAACCCGTGGTGGCCATGTAAAAGAAATCGAGTTCCGTACATAATGGCATCAAACGTACTTTTACAGGAATAAAGAATTTCATTGATATCCAAACCCGTTTTTGTTTTATTTAAAAAAAACTTTTGTAGCGTTCTTGTTGAAAAACCCTTTATTATATCGGCCAGAACTTTTGCAATTTTGCATACAATATTCCTCCTGAGGTTCTTGTCTTTTTTTGCATAATCAAGGATTAAATTTAACCCTATAACAACAAAAGCAATATTTGAACGATGTTACAATTTGTCCTTTAAAAACAAGTGGGCTTACTGCAGCCTAATAACGCATATTTTTCTTCACAACAAAGCCATTATGCTAAAAATGAGGTTGATCTCCAAAAATGATTTCTATTGAAATTCTGAACATTCTTTTGAGAATACTTAGATGTTCAGATGACCAAAAGTCTTGCCCTCTTCAATTAAATGTACATACACTCTGATGTATGTATTATCAGGGTATATTTCTTTAAAATTAGCTACCAGTAGATATTAGCGCGCGACCTACTGATTTGGTTCAGAGATTTTTATTTCACTATTTCAGTAAATGCTCATACGTTTTGTCCAGGAGCTCAAAGAGTCATTATGTCAAATTTTCCTCAGAACGTGGGCACATATAATGATTATCTTGCCGAATTCGGCCTTGATGTAGATTGTTATAATATCGGTAATTTCACTGTAACACCAACTGTAGTAGATGTCATAGTTTTTCATCTTTTGGCCCATCCGATCATATTTTTTGGATGGCAGTAATGTCTGTCTTGTAGCAGCTTAAGGCTTCCGCTAGTTGTTTAGCTTGCATTTTTTTTTGTTAATCTTTCTAAAATTACAGGTACAGATACGAACGTCGTTTTCTTTTGTTCATTTTGTATTTTGTATCGGTTAATTAAGAGCATTCCGATACCTTTATGCGGTACCATAGTTATTTCAATGATTGTGTAGTTAAGTTACAAACAGAGCCACCCAACTATCCTCCTCAACCAAGATTATGTATCGGAGTGTCCCAAATAATTGCCTCTATTTTAAAATATACTATCAAATTACTCTCTTTGCACTTACTTATGTTATTATAAAATTGTACTATCAGAATTTGGTTTATCAGTCAATAAAGAAGAAGATAAATTGCGTTTTCATGGACCACCACAAAGAGGTATCAATAGGTGTCGCATGTCCAAACCAAGGCATTTATAGATACACTCTGAAAGTCATAGTAACTTCGTAATTATTACGACTATAGATGGGTATTTTAACTATGTTGGTTTTTTCCACTGCAAAATAATGTCTTTTCAAAGAAAATGGATGAAAAACAGCCATAACACCATACAAAATACCCATTCATTTACCTCTTGGTTTAATTTTTTTTAATTCATTCATTTGCATGTTCCCACACATCGAGCTTACAATGATCCCCAAAGGAAAGTCCATTAGAAATCCATATTTCACTTGACCATGGAAACAAACAAAAAAAAATCGTATTGACCAAAAATTACCACACATTCAGTGTAATGATTCTCATCGTTCATTCCTGCACAGCTTTGCTTTGTCCAAATAACACGCCCATTGTACTACAAGCCATTAACGGAAAATCTATTACGAGTCTTCCTTATTTCTTCCGAAGACAAAGCCACAAAATGGCAAATATTAGCAACATTAGTACTCCAATAATATGAAAGCCCAAAACCGCATTCTTTCAACTCAACAGTTCAATAAGGACTGTTACGAATAATTTATATGAACCCACCCATTCCAGAGGAAATGGTAAAGTTTGAATTGTGCTGGAGGACAAAATCCTTCTTCTCGAATTCATGTCACTAGTGTTTTATTGCGGTCATACAGTTTAATCCTTTTTTGCCACTTACATCCTATTTTGATTATTTAGCTTACATCTAATAATTCGATCCAAGACCAAGAGCGCGTTGGTTGTTCAGAAATGATATGTGATGTCCCATTTGACACTTTAAAGTGTGCATCGACAATTTTATTCTAACTTTGATTGGTTTTTTAACAAGGATTTTTAAATTTCCTTTTTTTGTGAGTAGTCCTTCTAAGGACAACGATAACAAAAATTGCCAGACCAACGAGATAGAGAAAATGGTTCTGTTACGGTATTTTTTTCTGTTCATGGAATTTTAGAAGAGAATTTTTGGCGTCGAATACAGATTCTGGATTTTTATGCCTACTTGTGTCCTTAGTATTAAATGTCCTTTCTGATAACTTTTATTCATATCTTTTATTTTAATATACAATTAAACTGACATTAGCAGGGGTGAGTAGTTCGAGATGAACGAAATGCACAAATAAACTGTCAGAGTGAAAATAAAAGCGACAGCATAATTCGACAGCATATGACGTGTATGGTAGTGTGTGCAATGTGCATGCATTTTTTAAGAGATTGGCCGTGTTACGGATTTCAGATTAAAACTGAAAAAATAATATAAGGTGATTTAGAACGCAAAACCTCACTCAATGGTAAAGTAAATCTAATATAAAATACAATTTATATATCAGATAATATTACTGAAATCAAACACATTTTCATAACAACACGAGGCATAATAAACTGTTTCACTCGTATCTGAGTGCACATGCATAAATTTTGAACTTGTTTCGTCATTCATTTCTCCTCCTATGTACTTACTTTACTAAAGTGGCGCTACAGTCCAGAATGAACCTGGGCCTCAACCAACATGCCTCTCAAATTAGCCCGGTCCTTAGCTAACTGCCTCCAGTTGCGCACTCCAAGTTGGTTGAGGTCGGTTTCTACTTGTGCGCGCCACTAAATGCGAGGTCTTCCTCTACTGCGTCCGACGTCTGGCTGGGAATCGAAGATTCTGCGAGCCCGAATATTGGTGTCCATTCGTTCTACATGTCCTAGCCATCTTAAACGTCCAATGCCGAGTTTTTTGACCAGAGGCGTGTCGCTGTACAGCTCGTATAGTTCTTGGTTGAATTTTCGTCTCCATAACCCGTCAATGCAGGGACCGAAGATTTTTCGAAGAACTTTCCTCTCAAATCGACCAAGGATTTCTTCCGGTCCGGTCATTTACTGCTAAACCCATTTTTGCCACTTCCTTCTCTATACTAGTAAGCGTGGCTGTGATATTACGTGATATTACGTTACGCTCGTGAGTTTTGCACAATCCTCTCAAGAATCAAATTGAGGAAGTCACATGAGAGCCCATCGCCTTGCCTAACTCCTTATTTGGTATCGAATGTATCGGCGAGGTAGTTTCCAACCCTGACGGTCAGCGAGAATTCTCCATCATCATCCTACACAAATAAACGAGTCTTTCGACATTAATACTTTTCACAGTATTTCTGGATTTTTGTGGCGTGGTGGATATCCGCATTCTTAACTTGGCTGCAACAAGGTAGTGGTCCGAGTCGATGTTAACTCCTCGGAATGTTCGGACATCCAAAATGTCTCCTTATGGATATTGAGATGAGGAAACCGTGTGCTGGCTATAGTGGCATTCGGTTCCATAGCGAATTCAATTAGCCTAAGTCCGTTGCCAGACGTATTTTCGTGTAGGCTTTGTTTTCCGACAATACTGCTAAAGTTGATTCTCTTCCTACCTTAGCGTTAAAATCTTCAAGCATCTTCAAGGAGCTCATAGAAGCAATCCTTAGAAGCAAAAAATAGCGCATATAAGGCTTATGTTGGCGAATTTGGCATAATATCTTGGAAACATAAGACTTCTTGCCTAAGTCTGGCACTAATAACAAATGCGCATCCGAATAGTCGCTGTTTTTGCTCACTATAACACGGTCCGTAGTAGATGCCACAGTTGACATTGACATTGACATCACAGTACTTCGCACATGAATGCAACGAACTACAGACACATAACAGCACTGGCGACTGAGGCCATCGGTTGGGACAGATCAAGACATTTATACAACAGAGAGAGACGGATAGATACATAGAAGGAAAGACATATAACATAAACCTACGTGGCACAGAGGAGGAGACATAGATTTATATTGTCTCATATTATCGCACAGGTGGCCTCAGATAAGCTGGCAATTTTCGTAGAAAACAAATGCTGCCGAAGCTGGGGCTTGAACCCGCAGCGCTTGGCTTAGCAGTCAACTACGCATTCCTCTGAGCCATGGCCACCTGCAGCCACAGTTGTTCATTCTCTTTTTGCCCGGCCCATCCCATCGTATTTCCTTGATGGCAGTAATGTCTGCTTTGTAGCAGTTTAGGGCTTCCGCTAATTGTTCGCTTGCACCTCTCCTGTTTAATGTTCTCACATTCCAGGTGCAGATACGAACGTCGTTGTCCTATTTTCGTTTAGCCCTTCGTCAACAATAAAATCAGTTCTTTCCGAGGCTATTGGTTGCTTCGTAACATTTTAGTTTTTCCATGGTTGGGTAGTTAACCCAAAGCACAACCCCCAACCTGGAGAGCCAGTTCCAATTTATTAGATATCCCACGGGGCCATCAGTATGCACTACGGGATTGAGCGCTGCTGTTGGCCTTTCGGTTCATCCGCCACCATCTCTCCTTCTATGTGACGTCCTTAATAAAGTGACCAATAAGATCAAAGCTTCATCAGAGTTAACCTACTAACATTTTACATTTCGAGATGTTAAGCTCTATAGCGTTATGATTACACAATGCCAACAAAATATGAGTTTTAGAAAATCGGTAATTTGGAAACTATAGAGCGTAGAAGATTCTTCTACAATATTTGCCACTTAAATAATAACCAAAGCATACTTCTCATTCGAAAATTGATCAAAACTTTTTTAAGGTTTAACAGTGGAAAAACAAAAATACGGGGGATCATTAAGAACGATAGAAATTATTAACCCGTTGGTGCGAGTAATTATTGGCCCCTTACTTTTTTTTAAATGTAAAAGGGGACGTGTAGTTATGGTGAATTCAAAACCTTACGTTAGCCGACTGCTTAGTCCCTGAGTTTCAAACCATACCAGCATATCTAAACAAAGTAACACACAATTTTCCTAGCATATCGGTCTTCAGAAAATGTGATACAAATTGGACTCCACTCCACTTAAAACCGTTTTTGATGTTTAATATCGGAGCAGTACTCCTTCCTTCCCCATCCCCATCGTTTCCCCTCGATAGCTGCTGAAGTTGTATTAACAACCAGTTTATTAAGGGTCATCGGTGGAGCGAGCTTTTAGGAATCCAAACTGGTAGTCTGATCCATTGATTACTGTGTGATATGTTTCACATTGGTAGTATCTTCAAAAATAAGTTATGCCAGAAGTGTCATCACGACTTTTAGTTTCATCAGTTGTTGGATAGGCTCTTATGCCAAACATCATGAAGCCCATGACATAAATAAAAAATAAAAAAAAACGAAAGATGAAAATGAACGCCATATTAAGGTCTAATGGGTTCTCTTTGTCTTATATAGAAGATACTTAAATTTGACATATCTAGTATCCCTGAAATACTTTTCAGAAGACTATCTCAATTATTATGCGTTATAATTTAAAACAAATATATCCTCATTGAAAAACCTTGTACATTCATGAAGTAATTCGCACAAAATCATACGAGCCGGTTTGTTCATTAAAACATTTACATAAACATTTAATTATATCTTATTTCCTTTCACCATTTCATTATGACCCTCTTCTTTCCATTTTCTTCTACCATACCATTTTCCGAATACAAATCCAATTCTTGTGTCTTGTGCGCCTCGAGTTCTGAGTCTGAAAAGTTCTGCTCTTAAAATTACATGTAACATCGGTGTAACACTATAAAATTTTAAAGTTTCCTACATCGTGACGTGCGCTTTCGCAACACAAATTCTCGAAGAAAATGTAACTTTTATTTTGCTATCCTTGGCGTAGATTTCCTCTAGAAAGTACCATGCACACCTCCAAAGCTGATTAAGTGGAACTACATTATGTAAATTGCAACATCAGGCACACCTCTTGCACAGTAGCGCGTTGCTCCATAAATAACCAAAAAAAGCTTGATATCCATCGCCAACTACTCAAAAATGCAATCCGCATCTTACAAGATCTGTGGCGAAGGGCGCCTCTACACTCTGTCCCAACAAACAGATGCACAGGATGTAAAATCAAAGGCCCGTTGCATTAACACCACCGACAAGGACTCGCACTCGCTTTTGTGGAGTATTTGGATCTCACATGTAAATCTTCTGCCACATAAGCATTATCAAAGTGGAGAGCTGCCAGATGGTAGATGTAATAAATGCATGTACATCCATGGTGTTAGCAGTCGAGTGGTAAGAGGGGGCAAGAACTTAATTTGACTCTGATGCACATACCGAATAAGAAGTTTGTACCTACTTCAGATATCCTTTTTCCAATTTGCATTTATATGCATTTCTAGTCTCTGTCTGTTGTGTGGGTATCTTGGGGGACACACTTAAAGCTTGAATTGAGTTAGACCCACGTGGATACTGCAACTGGAGTGTTTGAAAGCAACGGCAGTCATTATTTTCGCTTTAGTGCTATTATTTTCAGCTCAGGGTAGGTGGATCTCTTTCCATGTGAGCCAACACTAGACAAAACTGCTTCGATTGCATATATATGTATACACACGAAGGGAGATAAATAAACCCTCAGTAGTTCTTGAACTTTACTTTCAGTATTGTTATAAATTTTCTTTAATGAAAAATATTAGGCGCAGTTTTTTTCCACCCATTCTTCCAATTTTATTTCGGCTTAGTCCTCCGACAGTAAAAGAGAAGACAGTTCAACAAAAAACAAAACGTCCTTTTCTGCAATGGCCTTCATCCTGTTTTTACACAGGTCCTCTTCTTCCTTTGCCCAGGATATTCAAAAACAGTTAAGATTTATCGGGACCGATGATATCTCTCGCAAGAGCAGAGATAAACGACCCAATCGCTGGCGTATATTTGGCACAAATTTTCTGTGTCACCCCAGAACACATATATGCACAGTCGAAACTGTATGTTGACGACGAATCCTTTGTGTATCAGCCAGAGAAGCCACTCGCCTGGCAGTACCAGAATTTGGTGTGTGGCAAAGGTGCGGAATTTTGTGGGTATAGTTGGTTGCCAAACGAAATATACGGTGTCCGTGTCGCGCCAACGAAAGTGTTATAAGGTCACACAAACGAAAACAAAACATAAAATTGGACTAAATAGTCCGATGCGAAAGGGGGTGGTTTCTGGGCTTCATCAGGAGCTGGAGCTTCAGAGAGATGAATGAAATTACTGCCTTCGCCTCATTTCAATGAATCATTTTTACGTTTTCGGAGAGAGGATGCATATGTTTGTGAGTATTTGATGTTAAAATTGTGCGGAAGGACATTTTCAATTGCGTTTTAATTGGACCGTTGTTGTGCGGAGAAAGTTCATTGAGCGAGTGGCATTTACTCCCACTGGTTTCGATCGATTTTACGGAAGGCATCAATCGTCGAAACGGCTTGCTATATCTTGCCGTTTGGTACGACCCCCTTAATGTGAGTCCATATGTAGGACCATCGCAGTGATTTCAAAGAAATTTGCACGGAGATTTTTACGCTCCACTTTAGGTGTGGGATATTTTTAGGCGTTATAGTTAGGGTAAGAGCAATTGATCAATTAATTTCGACGACGCCAAATTCCAGACCGTAATTTCAGTCAATATTATAGAGCTGGAAGAATTTGTAGAGATAAAAAAGCAGTTTTGAAAATGAAGATGGACCTAAAATGGATGGACCAGAAACACGGAGAAGTAGATTTCTACCTTAGCAGGTCTTTCTTTTTTATGTAGCTCTTAACTTGGCACGGCCACTTTCGACGATATTTACACACATATGAGCTCAAGGAATCCCCTGACAGTTTAAACTCTTTTAATGCCCTCGATTTCATAAGGACAGAAGAGAGCTAAAGTCAAAAATCGGAGAAAAACCACACCCCGAGAATATTGTGCACCACATCGAGCTCAATATGGAACACAGTGAAACAAGTTGCAGCGATAATGCTAATGGAATTAAAACGTTTAGAATGCACCCAAGAACCCTTAGCACCCACTTTGGAACAAAGTGTGGAAAGAAGAGCCCACATTAACGATAGTTCCGCGGGAAGAGTGGTTGAAGCGTGCAAAGTGTGGTTTAGTTGCTGACCCATTCCTGAAACCGACCACTCCAATTTGTAAATCGTAACCGGAGAAATCATGTGTCAATGATTTGCAAAATTGAGCATTTCGGTAATTATGCTTTTAACAAAAGTTCATTTACCCCAAACGCGTGGGTTGCTACAACCAATGCTTAGAAAAGTGACCATCATTAAAATTATGTTCATTTAAGGCATGGAGATGTTTACGTTTACGTCGTAAAGTCTGGCGTCAATAAGTCTGCTTCTGCAGTCATGTTAGTCTGCTTTTACACGTTGACCCTTGAGTCATGACCTTTTTTCTTTGTTAATTTTCTTTCGTTAGTCTCGCTCTTTTACACTGCGAATTTTTGTCTTGACTCAAATTTGACATTCCTTTTTTATTCTGCTTGACACACTGCTACTTTTTTCTCAAGAGTCTATGTGCAAAAGCAGACGTAGCGAAACCGATTCTCCAAGCAACGATATTATATGAAGCAACATAACGATGAAAAGAAGGAAGAGAAAAAAAACGTCAAAAAGAGTCACTGAAAAATTTTCCCTCGGCTCACAGCACAGGGAAAAATATTTTCCTTCTCAACCTTTCGAAATTTCTTCCTCTTTCGCACTAATGTGAGTCGTGACTCAAGAGTCAACGTATAAAAGCGGAATAACATGTCAACTGCACGAACGTAAAAAAACATCACTAAATTGTTCGAAATAGGCCATGCATTTTGTTGTCAACAATTTTTTGAGCCTTGAAAGTTGAAACCTCTATTTCTTAGTTACGAATACACCCAAAAAAAAATCCCGCCGGATTCATTGAGACTTAGTTTATTTCGAAAATGTCAATGCAAAGATTATTCCAGTACACACCTGTTGACCGATTCCTTCTTACCGAATTTGTATGAATTAAATATTTGTCCTCAGGTTGACGCTCTCTTATCAGTCGGAGTGGCACACATATCTCCATAAATTCGCGAATTGCATTTTCTCGGACAGTCGCTCCTCCCTTCAAAATATTGCAGAGCTGTTTGAGCTTTGTGTGTGATGGTTATTTTAGAGGATAATAAGGCTGATGAACTCTGATATTAAACCTTAATATTGAAATAACTTCCGGAAGCTTGCCTTTAGCAAGGAGCCATGGTGGTCAAATAAACATTTTTAAGTGGTCCATGCTGAGAATCGAGGTTTTATAACACACACAATTAACTTCATTCATTCCAACCCGCCTGTTAGGTGCGCCATAATGAAGGACAAAGGAAAAAAAAGAATTGAACTTACTTAAGTGACGATATTACCCGGGTGTACCCAGGCGATAGCTTACGTGCCAATACAATTCGCATATTCCTTAGATAAGGGAAAATAATTTCTTAAGATTTAAATAAAAATTTGCTGTCCAAAAAATATTATATGAACGCGAATCTAATTAAAAAAAAATCAATAATTGTTATATGAACATGTTCATTTGGCTGATTTATTTCCCAACACAACTACAAATACCCACTTGCATGTGGTATCACTTAAACAGTTTATTTAAATTAAAAGGATATTAATTACTTGACATACACGTACAAGTCAATGGATTCCATTCAATTTCACACTCACCACTATTTAAAGACAAACAAAAGCAAATCCTTGCAAAGGCAAAACCATATTCTCGCCTGAGTCATTGCATGCGTGATGTGAATAAAAAGAACGCAATTACAGCAACAACTCTATACGAAACTTTATCAATTTGTTTTCCAATCTATAAGTGCACGCGAACTGATGGATTTTAATTTAAATTCGAAATGCCCGGCCGCAATTTTAATGCGTGAGAATTCACACGGCTTAACAATGCACATAATCCGTGTGGGTTTTCCATTGGTTTTCGCGCCACCGCCTTTGTTATCATATTTGCCAGCGAATTATCTTTATATACTTTAATATCCTCTCGTCCAAAACCTGGAGGATGTGAGTATGAGTGTGATTTCGGTCCACAATCATTGTGTTGTGAGGATTGTTATTTGCAATAATTTTCCAAAATATTAAGCATGAACTTATTGTTTATGTATTTTAAAATTTGTCACTTGAAGGATTTCAATGCATGCTAAGCATTGAAAGGGAATATAATATCAACCGAGGATAATAACCAAGCTGCTATCAAATCCAAGGAATCAGTCTTAACTAACCCAAATACAACGCTAGATTGCCGCTCAGAGCGGTTTAAAATTCACCTGTGCTGAGTCAGGGGCATAGTGACATTCCAGGCAACTGTAAGGCTGATGAACTTGCCATGTCGAAACAGTCGTACCCGACACGGCTGCAATAGGGTTTCCTGTCGCTTACTAGAGCAGCATGCTAACAGCAAATCAAATCTCAGATGGAATCTTAGCACGATGCGACGTGTCAAACAACCAAACAAATTTGGCTCAAGCTGGATTTAATCGAAGATTACAAAGCCATACAGATGACGCACTTTATACAAGAATTTTGTTCTATAGTGGGTCGTACCGGCACAGCCCGCCATATATTTTAATCTCGTTTCTCATGTGTGCACGTTCACACCGACCGCCCCTACCATGAAGCTGGTGAGCATAAGTCTCTATTTTTTTTTCTCAATGCGTGAGCTGTATGGCTTTGACTTAATCCAAGGGACTGATTGGTAGTGAGCCCAATCAGTCCCTTGTATTCGCACATTCGAGCCACCACACCATAGGAATTATCTCTGGACACTGTCAAATAGGGAGGCAGGCAGAAAGGCTAGACATTCATTCAAACGACGATTGCAGGAGCTGTATGGAAGAAAGGGAAGAAAAAACAATAATAGATCTTCTTTGTACCTACCCAGCCCTATGAAACAAAGAGAAGCTTTATCTTGGAGCTTACTTTTAATCTCAGCGATTCCACAAAATTGAAAATGAGAAGTCTCCTCTGTTTCACTAATAGCTCAGATTGGTTTTCTCACAGGTAACATGGAGAATGGACGAAATCCGTCGTGTATCACAATTGACCAACAAAACTGATCTAAGTGTGCTGGCGAATCTTTGGCAGAAACTCTAACCTAACCTAACCATGCCAAGTATCGTGACAAACGACTTTGACCGATCTGTTTCCAAAAAGGGCTTTTACTTCCAAGAAAGAAAGGACCTGTTTGTGACTGGATTAGTGGTTGGTTTTATAGATTTGGTAGATGACGCAAAATACCCTGGACCTGGGAGGCTAAGTCCTGATCCGTGAAACCATACAGAGGATTTACTTCTCTTCCTTCTCGATAATCTTATTTATAAACTATTATAATCATTCTGAGTCAAACTATAATACCGGTAATACACCAAATTTTATTGCGATTTGAATACAGTTTTACAACTATTCCTATGGCTTGAGACATTGTTGAATCCAATCAACGAATAAACCGATTCTCGTAAAACCGCACATTTCAGAACCCTCAATTTTAAAAGTGTTTGAAGCAATTCCAGCAATAAAGTAATACTGGTTCCTTGCATCACTTGTATCCAGTCCAATGATTACATCGCTGACTGAACAGCGGGCCACCTCAGTCCCATCCTTATTACGGGCGCATATGTGTGAAATAACTGTTTTGGAAAATATATTACAAAGGTTTGGAGAAAGTACAACAACATTAGCTTTAATTCCCTTCGGATATCCAATGACATTGTGTAATGATTGCATAAAGCAGTCTTCAAATGATGATCGCTTGAGGGTATCCTTTATTGGCAAGCAAATTGGTTTCACAAATTCGGTATAAGTAACTTTGTGCGATAAACGGATCAGTGCGATATTGTTATTCAGTGGATAACTGGAAACAAAACTCGGATGCAAAATTATCTGCTCAATTGGAATGTCTACATGAGGATCGGCACATTGCTCATAGCCATTAATGTCTTTGATGCAGTTCGGATTTTTGTAAATATCCGATGCACCCAAACGAACGCTGAACGGTGTTATACCAGGATATTTTATGCAAGTAGCTGCTGTCAATACGTATCGCTCGTTGATTAGAACACCAACACACATACTTATTATTTCATTATTTCCTACGAGCAAAATGAAGATATGTAAAATAGACTTAAAAACATGGCTACTGGCATAACTTACTGCGTTTTTGAGATATTGAAGCAAGCCATGGCTGGTCATATAAAATGGATGCATTACCATAGTGAACAGATGTTTGTTCAATTTTTGCACAGATACCGGGCTGTGGCAGATGCTCACTTATTTCTTCAGGTTTGTTGATATCTTCGTATGAACAGCAAACCTGGGACTAGACGAAAAAAATGATCCTTGAAATTAAATGCGTTTGACTTTTTGCGTTGACTTACAAATCCGCGAACTTTAATCGGGCGGCATACAGAGTTCACAATAGTGACTGGAGTTTTGCATATCGAATCTGCCATCCTTGTGCATTGCATCATGTCAACACAAAAACCCCATTTGCCATCGATAGTTGCACATCGCTCATAGTTTATCATTTCTAGGGAGATAAACATTTATTACTATTTTAGGTTAGTTAAAACCTGACTTATGAAGAGAATAGAACATTTAAGCCCGGAAATTTGAGGGACAGTAACTGAAATGCGAACTGAGCTCTTATTAAGTGAAAGAATGCCCGAACAGAATGCTACCTGTATAAATTAGGACAAATAGTAATCTAGAAATCATATTTTTTGCTGAAAAGGTTAATACAAAATCCTAATTCCTTCGATATGCAGAAAATACAGAATCAATAAAATCTCAAGGTCGAACATTTTCACGAAACCAATCTCTTTCTCTTTGTAAGAAAAAGTTAAAAATTATAGGAAGGCTACAATCCGCTGAGAATCGTTAAATACCCTATCTCGTGGTTAAAATAATCGTCGAAAAAAGTAAGCAGGACCTCAAACCTAGATTCGTAATTCATTTGTGTGTGCCGAATCCGAATGGCAAATTTGAGAAGCTGGTGTTACTCTTGGATGTTTGTCAGCTTTTAGATATTACAACTTACAACAATAACCAGTAGGACATTGCGCCCATCTTGCTCAACATTTAGTGCAGGCAGATAATTTTTCTGATGATTCATGTTATCCGTTCCGAATGAAAAATTCTCCCACTTTCTACGAATCGACAAAGCTCAACGCACATCGCAGTGTACGTTTAATTGCTTTGCGACGCAGCCACACGTTAATTTCTCTCCGATGGTCTCCGATATCCGTTCGTAGCTAAAATATGTTTAGTAAGCTAAATTTAATCAATAAAATGATTTTATTTAAGTTTTTGTTCCAGCAAACAATATTAGCGTTGATGCATGAGAAACTCGACGTAGCTCGGAATTTCACCCAGAGGACACCAGATAAGGTTGCTGATTTTTGCTGATGTCAAATGAATGCGTTGATGCATCTTCGGAAAACAGATACTATAAACGTAAATTCAGTCTAAGACTGGATATTTTTTTATTTTTTTTTTAAATTTGTTAAGAGTCATTTTTTCTTTTCTTCTCTTTCGTATTTTTTGACCAAAATTCATAGCTCAAAATGTGCGACCATAAAATCAGACTGGCAAAATAAAAACATGTAAATCCGTTTTGTAAATTGTTTTATTAAGATTTGCATTACATATACCATCTCAAGGCTTAAGATTTTGTTGAATCCAATCGATGGATTCATTGATTCTTGCAAAGACACACACTTCTGGGGATCCCTTTACTCTTACAATTGATGAAATAACTCCTGCCATGAAGTAAGTCACACCTTTCATATCCGTGGTTTCCCTTCCAATAACTTGAGTAGTGGCGTCACATGAACTGACTTTAGTAAAACTCTGGGTACAAATGTGGTTATAAGTTTTTTTTGTCATCGCATTGCAACGGTCTTGGGGTAAGACATTTCTATAAGATTTAAAGATTTTGCCATCACTAGAAACCACGCTCGAGGAATGCATGACGCAGTATTCAAACGAAGCTCGTTTGAAGCTTTCACTTACTGGCAAGCAGATTGGTCTAATAAAGTCGGTATAAGTTACACTTTGCGTTAATCTAATCAATCCCACATTGTTATCGAATGTACTCATATTATAATTTGGATGAATAATATGTTTCTCAATTGGAAGTACCACAGAAGGATCGGCGCAATGCTCTTTGCCATTTATGTCATTGAGGCAGTCCGGATTTTTGTTAAAATCCCAATCACCCAAACGTACAGCGTACGGTGTCAAATCCGGCATGTCTAAACAGTAACCCGTAGTTAATACGTATCGACTATTGATCAATGAACCTGCACATGCACGTACAATTGAATTATCATCTGAAAAAAAAGTAGAAACAAATAACCTTGATGGAAAAAAAAAACTTAAAAAGATTCATATGACATGATATCTTACTGCGTTGATACATAATTGTAGCCATCCACGGATGATCATACAATAGTGATGCGTTACCATAGTGGGGAGGTATTGAAAAAACCTTGCCACATGTGCCTGCTTGTTGAAGATATGGGCTTGCATTTTGGCTCGTATCATCAAGTATATTTATATCGTTATGAGAACAGCAAACCTATTGAAAATAGATTAATATAACTCCTTACGTTGAAATTTATTTAACTCACCAAACCTCGGACATTATGCGGCCCGCACACAGTATTAACAAGAGTCGCTGACTTTCTACAAGTCATTTCCGCCATCTTTGTACACTGCATCATATTAATGCAAAGTCCCCATATGCCATCGATCGTTACACATGGTCCATAGTTTTGCATTTCTGAGATAGGCAACAAAATATGTATCTAAGTCTTCAGTACTTGATTAATCTGGGTTTTGTGTTTTCTTTACATCCCCAGTAAAGAGCTTAAAAAAAGTTTTGATTATTTTGCTAATTATCATATGTAGACATTTAAAGTTTTGAGTCTAAAAGAGATCAAAATGTACAGTACCGAAGGGGGACGCAAATGTTTTTGTCTTCTTGGGGGTTCTATATCAAGGCGTTGATAGAAAATGCAATTTCAAGTAGTGCTCTTAAGATACCATTCATTTAAGACTCATTTTGCTAATGCATAACTTCGTTTCGAAGTCATTCACATTCATGCCATCCAATTCGGTAACAAAATATTCGGTTATCGTGGCACTATAACGGTCTCCATTAACGGTAACTGACTCTTCAGCATCATTCTGGAAGAAGTATGGCCCAATGACCCCACCAACCCATAGAGCACACCAAACAGTATTTTTTTATGAATGTAATGGCGTCTCAAGGGTCTCATGTGGATTCTCTCGCGGCTGTAATTCATGCACAAGCTGGATCTTGTAAGGTCCTTAGCCAAGATCTTTGCCAAAATCTTCCATAAAGTTAATGGGTAAAGCTCCGATTGCTGTGCACTTTGGCGAATCGACTCATTCGGGTCCTCTTCGACCCTTTGCTCTACAGCGGCAATTGTTTCATCGGTGCGCACTTTTCGACTCTCTCTCTGCGGATGCGTATTATCACATAGAGAAAACGTAGTGCGAAAATGGACGAATATGTCGACCATTAAATGGACGGAGCTTGCCGCAAACTTCGCGAACTGAACCATTATTTTCGAAATAAATTTGCACGATTTACACGCATTGTTCATTTGTAAACCTGTTCATAATAAAATGGCAGGCCACTGGAACCTGCAACTATTGGCGCTTTTCCCAAGGAAATAAGACTTCAGGAGCCATCTCGTTCTGTCTTCCCATTTTGCCATTGACATGACGATGAAGAGCTAACATGAGGAAATGTGTTAGCAACCAACTCTTAACAAAGTGTGTAATTTAAAAAAAGGAAAAAGTCTTCTCCATGCAGAGCTGACAAAAGAGCTAGAACGACGTTTACTCGACTTTGCCAATTTCAAGACAAAACGCAGGAAAGCAGATCAAATATTATTACATTCTGAAAGAAAAAAAATTCATGGAATAAGGAGGAAGATACAATTGCAAACTAATTTATCAAGATCTACCAGGTCAACACTTTCTACTCTCAGTGTTTTCTGAGCCATTTAAGAAATGACTTAGCTATCATTTGATTGTCATGTCATCAGTTTTTTGCAACATTTTTTCAAACTGACTAACCAGACTAACAAACGGGAAAATCAACTGAGAAGGCTTCAAAAACGATATTGAAAATAATATTCAACTGGGTGTATCGCTTAGATCCCCATTGGAACTTGAAGTCGCGGTTGACTCCTTTATCGATCCCGTTCAAAAAGCAGCATGGAATAATATTCCTCAACAACGTAAAATAGAGAGCTATAGTAATATCAAGTACCCGGGTTAGACAAAAGAAAAAAGCTCGAAAAAGATGGCACCAAACTCGTGCCCCGCAAGATAAAACACATCTCAATCGGTTAAGTAACATGCTATCAAATGCGATTAAAAACTTTAAATACAATGCAGTAGAAACTTATCTGAATCGAATTATTCACTTTGGAAAGCAATTTAAGTCATAAAACGGCCAAAAAACGCTATGCCACCAATTAGGTAACTCAAAAAGCGATAAGAAAAAAGCAGACGTTTTTGCCGCACATCTTGATGAAACATTTAAACCATTTGATGGTCCAGAAAACATTCATTTATTCGAGATTTAAACCGATAATAATATAGTTAGATATGCAAGTTTTGCCGAGCTTAAACGGGAAATACAGAAATTAAAGCATAAAAAAGCTCCGGGTTATGACCTAATTACAGGAGAACTTCTTAAAATGTTGCCCGTAAAAGCATTGCAAATGCAGCATTTAGATTAGAATACATACCAACAAAGTGAAAAGTCGCGGAAGTGATTATGGTTCTAAAACCAGGAAAATCACCGAATGACATAAAAACTTACAGACCTATTTCACTTCTTCCAATAACTTCAAAAGTTTTTGAAAGGATATTACTCGGTCGCTTACACCTCATTATTGATCAGAAACGCCTTTTACCTGACCATCAATTTGAGTTTAGAAGTAATCATTCGACTGTGGACCAAGTTCATCAAATTACTGATGTAATTGAGAAAGCTTTCGGTGAAAAAAAAATTAGCTCAACCGTATTTCTTGACGTGTCGCAAGCTTTTGACTTAGTTTGGCATAGAGACCTTCAATGCAAACTAAAACAAGACCTGCCTGAAAAATTATATAAAATCCTCTTATCGTATATTGAGCATAGACTCTTCCGTGTGAAACTTGGATACGAAAATTCGGAGTTCAGAGATATATTTTCAGGAGTACCCCAAGGAGCTTCCTTGGACCACTCTTGTACCTCCTATTTACACGTGATATCCTACAAACAAACGATACAATAGTTGCCACGTTGCTGACGATACAGCTATACAAGCAGTTGGCACAACAATAGAGGAAACAAATATCAAAATACAAAACGCTATTAACGAAGTTATTCAATGGACAAAATCCTGGCGGATTGCACTTAACGAGAGCACATCGGTTCATGTAGATTTTTCACATAAACGGACAAACAATTTGCCGGTATTTCTCAATACGGTTCGAGCCCCTTTTGCAAATGAAGCGAAATATCTCGGAATGACACTCGATGCAAAATTAAAATGGAAGTCGCATGTAAAAAAGAAATGCGAAGAACTTTAATATAAATACAGAGAACTGTACTGGTTACTCGAAAAGTATTCGAAGTTTAACCTTGATAACAAGCTGCTATTATTCAAGCAAGTGCTAAAGCCGGTCTGGACAAATGGTATACAACTATGGGGTTGTACCAGTACCAGTACCAGTATTTTACAAACTTTTGAAAACAAAATGTTAAGATCATTCGTCAATGCGCCGTGGTATATAAGGAATAAAGATCTATGCAGAGATCTGGGTATTCCCGCGGTTAACGATGAAACGAAAAATTTTGCACGGAAACGTAAAAAACAATTAATTGGGACACGTTAACACAACGGTCCTCCCAATTCTCGACGAAACAAATTAATTAAGGCGTCTTCAAAGAACTAAGCCCTTAGATTTGGCCCGATAATAACAAACCGTGCTATAAATTGCGGAAAAAGCAGGAACTCTCACAGGAAAGTTACCTGCCAAACATTCATTACTCGTGATAAAAAAAAGTTGAGTTGAGTTTGTTAGCGTTAAAGTCCCACACTACTTTGGGCATGTGCTCATCGTGTCTTTTGAGATTTCCACCAACCCACGAAAAAAAAATATATATATACATTTTTCTCAAACAAGAACAGTTCAATGTACGAGCGCTTAAACATTTCCGAGCGAATTGTTGTAGATAATTGTATATCACTGATTTGACAGGAACATTATTTGTTTATTTATTTCACCGACTTCGGCTGCCAGACTAAGCATGATAAACCATCATTTTAAGAGATCATTCATGTTATGATGGTAATGTTTTATTTAATTAAATAATGTGAATTGGTGATAAATCGTTGAGTTTTCAGTAATTGACTCATTTTTAAATATATTGAAACTTTTACGTCCCGTGTCACGTCCTCATTAGAAATGTTTGCAAGTGTCCATACAAAATATAGATCGGAATTACGTAGCCTTTTATATTTTGTACTATCATTTTATAAATCTTCAATTGACTTTTCATGATTTCATGATTTTTCTAGCGAATAGCTTGCATTTAATATATAAAAGTTTGATTCAACTTACGAAAACAATTAATACAAATACAAGAATCAAAAAGAAAAACAGCGGCTATGGCGCAAATCAAGGGCGTTCTTCTCATCATGTTAAAATAAAATCAATTGACGAAGTAAGAACCACTTTCGAACTATACACAAAACCGAGACAATAATATTTTATTCCAACGAAAAGTTGAATACTGCTTGAAGAATTTCATTTGCAATGTTTATATAAATTTAAATGATCACTGCGAATACGAACACCCTGAGTATGAGCTCTCTTTTATCGATAACAATTTGAGCTTAATTGTGACCTTCACTTTATAAAAAAAAAGCTATATGTTGGTCATCTTGACTGATATGCTAAGATTTTTTTTCAACAGTAAAAAATTAACTCGAATGTTAGTTCAGGAAAAACAAGAACACGATGTTGTGTGGATGACTGAGTCGCAAGTACTTGCTCCGTTGTCGGCTTTAAATGAATTTGTTATAAGTTGTTATAGCCGGTTTTTTTTTAGTTATATGGTAGGCATACTGTTAATGTATAAGGTATACATATAAAGAATACTACTATATACTTATAATTTATAAACTTATAATTTTTGGACACACATACAAATTTTACTAAGACAAATTTAATCTGTAGCTTAAGTTTATATAATGCTATCTTAATTAATTAAGGTTGTTCAAATCCCGAAAGTTGCAACGCCTTAGTTTTTTAATTTCTGTACCTCTTGCGAAAGTCTGAAAAACATCCAAGAGTTACATTGCGAGGCGTCTCGAATCTTCTTCTTGATAAAAATAATAACTTTGCGCCCACAAATGAAGAGAGAAGCTAGGTTTGAGGGTCTGTATGTTTTCCTCATAGTTGTAGATGTTTCGTCATCGCCATTTAATTGCTTACAGAAGTAAATGCTTATAATATTATTAATATTTTTTTTTAATATATTCTCCAAAGTGTTTTCGTATCGAATTAGTAACGGAATACAAATATTTTGGCTTAATAATTGATAATAAAATGAACTAGAAAGTTTACACCGTAGCATTAAAAAAATATTTGTTGTCAACCACTTTTGTCATGTTTAACTTTAGAAACCTATGTTGTTAAAATTTAATGGAGACAATTTATTACGGATCAGTTCAATCCAAAATACAATATGGCATAATATGTTGGGGTGGCACTTTCAAAAACTTTCTACAACCTTTGTTAGTTACCCAAAAGCATATACTAAGAACCATCTGGAAGAAAAAAAGATACGATCACAGCTTTTCGTTGTTTGTCAACTCTCCCGCATAAACATCTTTATTTCTATAAAGTATTAAAAATATTTTTTCTGTAGAAGTGGTTATCTATCAAGCGGCACTACTTTTGCTTACACATTACGTAGTAGCGATAGAAATCTCGCTATAATTCCTGTTCATAATACTCATGCCTCTTTAAACTTTTATACTTCAGTAGCACCTAGGCTGTACAAAAAAAATTACCGTTTGAAATACGATGCATATCAAAAAATATCAAAAAATGGCTATTTAACTTTGATTTTGAAGCAATAGAAAACATAATCAAAATTGTAATATAATTGATTCACTTCCGTTTAAATACATTTTTAATATACTTAACAATTATTTGCTCGACTCGTTACCCCACATCACTTGTTGATTAAATACATTTTTGATAAACTGTCTGAACAATATGTTGTATCAATGCCATTTTCTATATTTTGTCGACACAAATTGCACATTTTAAGGGCGGGATGGGATCTGCACAGCGGACTGTAGCCTTCTCATATGTTTTTCATGCCATTTCTGCAGACTTTTAACAGCGATTGCGAAAAATCTTATCAGACAGAACGAACTATTCAAGAAGTCTAAATTGATTTCCACCACCTATTCCTTGATTTCAAACGACAAAATTGATTAGAGGCTTCAAAGAGTCATGTCTAGTTTTGGCACTACCATAAGAGAAGTGGATTAAGAAATCATTGGTCCGTTTGAATGAGATTTTTTTTTTCGTAAAGTGTTTATTAGAATTTTGAAGAGCGAATGGACGATAAAACTATGAACCGTGGAGTCCTTAAATCCCAGTCAGGTGGTAGGAGCGGCAGATAACTGCCGCTTGAAGACCAAATTGAAGATTGTTACTTTAAGCAGTTATTGCACCTGGGAAGGCTGAGAGGCCAATTAGAGAGTCATGTTACTTGAGGCCCAGAATCCCCCCGGGATTGTTGCCTCCCTTAACTAAACTAAGTGAGTAACTATATACCCACTTGCCGAGCTAAGGAATACTGTAACTCGCATACAATGGGTAAGCACTGAAATCATCGTGACTGCTTGTTGTGCATCAGTCTCCAATGCTTCTTACTTAGTCTTAAGGTCTTAACGGGTGCGATAGTCCACTAACGTGAAGAATCGTCCAAGTTATTTTTACCAGCGCATTAGCGTGGTCTAGCACGGACTAGCGCGGACATCGTACTCGCGTTGACCATAACCGCGCATTAAGTGCAAGGGGACACGACTCTTTCAGGATTCTTTCCAGCCAATGAAAACGTTTTGTATGTCGAATCTCGGTTTTTCTCAATTTTTAATATTTTGGCCAACTGTTTTTGTTTAGCTGATTACGACTGCCTGTACTAATACTAATGTACTAGGTGGGCCAAAAGAGATCACCCCATTGTAAGATGCTCTTATTTTTGCAAATGGCCGCCAATGTCAAATCTGTTTTGACATTTGTGGACTAGACAGATCCTAGGAATACAATACGGAATAATCGTGTCTATTTTTTGCGTAACAGTTCGTCTGTAGTGTTGGCGCAGCGCGAATTCCGTCGCCGATTCCCCTGCCGTCTGACACCTACTGCGCAAACACTGCGCTATTTGGCCACCAACCTTGAAATGTATGTGACCACACGAGACGTTGCCAAGAGTGGTCGACCCCGGAGCGCCCTTTGTGCCGATAATATAGCCGCTGCTGCCGAGGATGTCGACTTGTCGCCGGAAAGATCGACCAGACGAGGTGCCTCGAAGTAGCCATCAGCCGGTTGTCCTAAGTCGAATGTTGGTCAAAGACTTGCGCGTGTTCCCGTACAAAGTCCAGTCCGTGCATCAGCTGCTGCCTGTCGAGCACCAAACGCGTGTAACCTACGCCCAAGCCATCATCAATCTTTAGAATGAAGTGGAAGATTTTTCGACCAAAATCATAATGAGCGATGTGGCTCATTTCCACCTCATCGGCTACCACCTTTTCTGCCGCAGTAGGACAACGGTAACGGCACACACTGCACGAGCCACCGATATTCTGAAGACGGCGTTCCCGGGTCGCCTCATCTCTCGTTTTGGCGATTTGTACTGACCCTCAAGATCGCCCTGTTTAACAATTCCAGACTTTTTTGTCGGGTTTTTTTGAAGTCCCGTGTTTACTTCAACTAGCATAAGACCCTAGAAGCCCTCAAGTACAACATTCGACACGAGTGCGACAATCTGTCGCCCGAAGTTCTCGCCGAATGATGAAAAATGTCATAAAACGAACCCGTATGGCAATCAATTGCGACGGCGCCCATTTGGCCGATATCATCTTCTCCACTTGACCAATAAAATTCTAAATGTTCAAATAAACATAATCAAAAAACAGAATCTAAGTTTTTCATTTAGAAAAAAATGAGAGCTAAATAACATCGGATGACATCTTTTAGCCCACATTGTATTAGTCAGTATATTTCATGATTTGAAATGATGAAATTGTTACCTGGTCGATGAAATCAACAATGTATCAAGTTTTGTCTACTTTTCAAGCTTAGCTCTAAGGCTATCGAAATGGTGTTTCTGTCCCCTTTAGGTTTATGGCATATCGAATTCCTTTAGCAAAGAATTTTCCTCCCTTGCACTTGCATTTCTGCTGGTTGTGCCTAGTAAATTCACGATTGATGGTAAACACCCGGTTGCAAACTTCCGCATCGGTCGAGTGCTATATATATATTTTGAAACTAACGCATATTTGAAATCATCAAGTGAATAAGTCTAATAAAAAAAAGATATTAAGTATTAATTATAACTGAGTGGATTAAAGCAGAATTCAATTCAACAAACAATATACATATACGAAGTAAAATTTGAAGATAAAAGTGCGGTAGGCATTAATATACTTTTCAGTCTTAAAAGACATATGTAGGATATTGCAGAACGACAAATTAGGCGATCTTTCATCGATTGGGTAAAAAATTCGCAGAAAAATGTATCTTTGAGCAGTGTTTGAACATAAATAGTATAAAAAATTTGTTTTAACAAAAATTTCAAATTATCAGGTCATACATTTACAAATTCAATTTATTTTCATTGCAATTAGTTAGTTTTTACACATAATATAATGTGATAAATACCTGAAAATACTAGCACTACTCATGAAAATTCTTCAGTAATAACAGTAGCTCTCAAAGTATATGGAACTCTAAATATTCTTCTTTTGTCACTATATGTCGCATTGAAGTTTTCCAAACACCAATTGGTTCGGATAATTGATGCTCTATTGTGTTTATTTTGAGCTAAAACACATTAAAGAATATTACTCCCGCGACTATGCTATTAAAAATATATCGCAATAACGAGAAAGCAACACACCCCATTAAACTGAACATCATAGACACAAACCGGTAACCAACACATTCGGCTATGCTATGAATAAAATACCATAATAAGGCGATTACAAGATTAAACTGAAAATCTTATACATAAACCGGATACATATTCCGTTGTTCAATACTGAGTATATGCAATGACACCGAAATCCACCACAAACTTACCAATAAAATGTAACGAATAGACAACACAGTCCCTTAAAATGCATAGCTAGTACAGAAACCGTGAATGCACCCTGCCATCTTTATGCGACTTCTGCAAAACAATTCTCAATAAGTCTAAACAAAACTGGTCGAAAATAAATAAAAAATGTCAAATGTCAAAAAATTGACAACACAACACCGACTTCGACGTTGGAAAATAGCAAAACCAACTGAACAAACAGGGACAAATTATAAAACTATTCTATTTACTGTGCTCCCCAAGTGTTTTAGGGCATTTCTATCAAAGTTTAACACATCACGCGTGATCAGTCCACAAAGAAAACCGTAAACGCATTCCCTGTATTCGATTTCGCCTATGCTAGACAAGTAGCTTCGCCAAATACAAATCATCATCGGCCACTCGACATACAAAGCCAAAGAAGAACAAGAAGAAGGCGACGACCCAAGTTCTGAAAAATGTCCGGCGACGAAGAGTCCAACGTAATCGATGAGAAAAAAGAAGAAAAAGTCGCAGAAATCGCTGCGTCAAGTGTAAATAGTGATTCAGTGTAATGGCGTGTGTCTACTGATAACATTTTTATCCGCAGATTCGTTCCGGCCTAGCAGAGCTGGAATTGAAGACGTCACAAGTGTTGCAGCGTTTGGAGAATGTACGTACGGCTCCACCTGCTGACGAACCGGACACGGCTCAGCTGGTAACTCTTCTTCATGGTGATCGCAAGCCTCCATCGGAAATTCTCAAATCGTTAGAAATTCTTATTGCGTATTCGGACTCAGAGGACGATCCAGAATTTCCACTACCGGCGTTGGACGATGTCTCACATCTAGCACTCATCTCACACAGCATTATAGCATACATGAGCCACCTGGATCGACAGCATCTGCTTAGAGTGACGGGACACATAGCTGGCGATACCACACGATGGTTGGGAAGTCTCTTTCGCTTTATCGAAGGTTCGACGAGTTTTCACACAGACAACGCTGATGCGATACTGAGAGCAGTACGGCTGGCCATCGTGGCTAGGTGTCCCGGCTACTTGGAGGGTGGCATTCCCGCTTTGGCTAATCCTTGCTTCTACATCTCTGAGAATACCACGCCAATGCGATTGCAATACGCATGTAGACAGTTGGGTATTCCTCTAGAAGCGATCAGACTGATTCCATCAAATGTAGCAGTTGGCACCATGGATTTGACCCTGCTCCAGAAGCAGGTACAGGTTGATTTGCATGCGAATCGCACGCCTCTTATGGTTATTGCTGACGTGGGATCGTCTGTATGTGGGTATGTAGACAACCTAACGCGCATGAGAGACATTTGCAAGCAGAACAACATTTGGTTGCACGCTACTGGGCACGGACTGGCGTCACTCGTCTGCACTCAGGGACCTGGTGCTGTAAGTTGGCCTATATTCTACTCTGCTGTACTCCAGAGTCTGAAGATCATTTATCTTTTCAGATAAGTGCAGTCGTAGACTCGATTGTTCTTAACTTGGGATGCTGGTTGGGTGTACCCAGTCTTCCAATTGTTGTAAGTTGATGATTTACTCTCCCCTGGTAAATTCAAGGCATTAAATCTCTTTTCTTTCAGCTCTTACATCGGCAGTTACAAAACACTGCCCTTACAGCCTTTGAATCCGATCCAATTCTGTCGAAGCGGCTCAACTCATTGGCTTTATGGACGAGTTTACAGGCACTTGGGCGAGAAACGATCGCCGAACGAATCCATGTTGCATTCCAAACTTGCAGTATTCTACATGAGATCGCGTTCAAATGTGAAGGCATTAGAGTTGTGGTGAGTTGACTCCAGAACCGCAAAATTTCATTCGTGTCAAACTAATTAAGTGATAAGATAAAACAAGTTTGAAAAATGCTTGATTGATGGTGTATACGATTGGCGTGGATACTAGATAAGTGCAAAGCATGAGATAGGAGTTTGGTTTTATTGGCGTTATAGTTGAACGCATGTTTCGCTTATTGAAGATAACGCACTTACTCAAATTGAATGGAACAGATTTTATCTCTTAAAGGAATCTCATACATAACAGATGTAATAACAACGCTTCTTGTTATCAATAATATTCGGCTTTCGAAATGGGTCTCTAGGTTTATTTTAGTTATGTTTCGAAGTTATTTTAAGATAGCCGACCGATATTTCTAGAAGATTTACATTTACATACTCAATTTAACACAACAGTAGACCTATTTCAAACCTATTCAACCTCCAATCTGTCATCTCGAGTCCCTTCGGTCTTCGCTAGCACCGTTGTTCCTGCGGCTAAGAAGTATGGATTGTGTATGTATAATCTCACCTTACTGTGATCGTAAACAGAACCGGAAGTTATAAGATAGTTTTATTAGATAATATTTAGAATCAAGACTCGACGATGATTGGTAGTTTACTTGCTGGTTTATAGCTTTGCGCGCTACTTAAGGTCGAGGGTTCATCTACTACGTCTATTAGGTACGGAATTAATGACTCTTCAAGAGAGAATTGTTCGTTTTAAAACTTAAAGGTCCAATTGTTAGGTTTCGACCAGATGTAATCCATTAATGCAATCGAGACCAACGATTTTAAAGGACCCTTCGCTCTAAATAACTATTTTATTTCTTTATCCGCGTCGCATAGCGCCGAAAAATAGGACTGGAATGATCTGGTTAAGGCCTTCATTTCTAAATTCCCTTTTTCCTTATAGCGATTGGTAGGAGTAATCTTTAGTTTGATTTCTGTCGCTGACAGAATTACACCGCGGCGTTAAGTTCTACCAATTCTATTTCATAGAATTATGGAAGTATGTAACCCCGCTTTCGGCTTTGTTTTGCACAATCGTATTAGAAGAATATATCAGATTTCGTATGACTACACATTACCTTGTATTAATTCTTTTTTGGTATCGAATGTTTCCAAGAAGTCGTTACCGACCTTGATAGAGCAGCGAGAATTCTCAATCATCATTCTCCACGGAAGAACGAGCCTGTTTAGTTTCTGTTGAAAGTGGCTCTTAACTCGATGAGCAAGGTGTTGGGGGTACCTTGACTGGGGTACTTACAGTTCTTCGTTTTTGTGAATATGCCAACGTGCATAGGTTTTGGCTTTAAAACACACTGATAGGGGCCGCTGGATGAACAGATTCGTATTCACATATTAGTTGTAGTTAGCGCACTTCAGAGAGTCCCATTTTTATGAATTTTTTTCTTACCGGGAATTATTTGGGGTGAAATTGTACTTTTCCTGTGCATGATTACAATATAGCGAAACGTCGACGATGATTGTGCATAGAGTACCATTTGCCAAGTATTACGCGAGATCTCTAATTTCCGTGCATGACAACGAAGATGTTGAAACACAAAGACGATTACAAATTCGATTATTAAAAATTGTGTGTCAGACGTTTTTTAAATCAAAAGATAATTGAAAAGCAGCAGTTTTTCGATTAAACTGGTGCTACTTTTGCTTTGAATACTAAATATATTTGATTGCATTGTACGAGCTCTGAATTTACAATTGGTGGATGCGTGCCTTGGATTTATGTACATGTTCGATTTGGCTGGAGATTCAACATTTCACTATGTAACTTGTTACTGTTTTGGGTTGTATTTTCCAACGCTACCAATCCAATATATTTGATTCCGAAACTGGCGAATATACGATCTCCAACCAGGTGATCATAAAAGGCCTCCTTGAAGTTATTTTACCATACGTGAAATTGTTTGGTGCATAATTATTTTAAACTAAGATTAACATACTTACCGCGTTCTTCTTGAAGTATTTGTTTAGGCAGGTTTTGTAGCTAAGGGAGCATAAATATTGCTGGGCATGTTTCCATATCTAAATATTTCTATTTTCAGAGTCGTGCTCCTGGAAGTCAATCTGGAACTACATTAGTGGATGTTGTCAATAAGCCTTTGGATGTAAATGTATGTAAATTCCGCGGTTTTCACTTTCCATTTTTTCATATCTAACTGTACTATAGACTCTATTTGAGACCGCATCGTCTGTGGTTGTCTTCCAATTTGATGGAAGCTTTACCATACCCCCGGCAAAAGATCTACAAGACCCAAACTCAACGATATCATCCACTGATGGGACTAAAGGTGCGTTACTCAACAAAACAGTCGAAAAACTAACCAATGCGTCGTATTATGATCGTCTCAATTCTTGGCTGGGACAAATTATGCAACGGGACTGTCCAAACGTAAAACACACCTTTATTATAAGCGCATACTTGTTTCATTTAAACCTTCTTATTATTTTTTTAGTTTGATTTTGAAATAATAGAGCACACAGTTCATGGAACTTGCATTCGTTACTGTCCGCTCGAACTTGGTCTTGGGGAACAACCGCCAACGGCAGAAAATCTTGAGAATTTTGCTCAAAGTTTAGACTCGCATGTGGATATCCTTCGAGCAACAATAAAACACAAGGCCACCTTCATTCGTTTGGTTGAGAAAAGTGATGTTCTACGAATTGTAAATTTACCCGATTGGGCTGGTATGGGCGGAGTACGATTTGTACCAGAGGGCTGGGAGACTCTTCTGACTGACCAAGCGAAGACGGAATTAAATAAACTCAATGCGGACCTAGTGGAGGCCTTGAAGTCGACGGATAATGCTTTTTCTTTGGGCGAAGGTACTGATGGGCTTATTTGTGTTCGATTTGGAATGGTCACGCATGAAACAGATGTGGAAGAGCTACTTGATTTGGTGGTGTCGGTTGGCAAAAGCGTGCAGGAGAATTCGCGAGTCCTCGATACAATGTCGGAAATTGTTAAAAAGGTATGTTAACAGAAAATGTTTTTCAAATTATAATAATTGTAAAAACATGTATTATTTAGGGCATTGAAGCGGCAACAGCTGATCTTCAACGTGAATCAGATGAAAAACTCTGGCAAGAGGGTATCCTTCGGCATGTGCCGGTCGTTGGGCGTATGGTAAACTGGTGGTCACCACCCGCCAAAGAATCTGGCATCAAGGGTAGGAGTTTGAACTTAACGCAGGGCGTTGTCGAAAGCACGGAGAATATTTACAAGTAAGTGTATGCTTTTCATTTTGTGTATTCACCTAGGCTGATGCATCTGCGTACGTAGATACCACATGCAAATGACTGGTGCGCCCAATCAGCTGCCTGCCAATAAATCACCACCAACACCAATGGTACAGACGCCTGTTGGTGCACCAACAGCACCACCACCTTCCGTCACGGTACCATCGGCCAATCACTCGAGAACCGTGAGTCAAAGTAGTGGAGCCTCTTCATCTGCCCCCGAACTAGTACCAGCAGCAGCAGCAGCACCCGCGGCGATAAACAATTGAAATCCAATAAAACAAAATCAATGACTAATATTTTCTTTTTCAAAAATAGTGCATATATTATAAATAACAGAAAACAAATTATTTAATCATTATAGCTGTAGGAACGATATTTAACTAAGAAATGTTTTTGTCTGGCGTTAGTTTTTCCCCCTTTTTTAAGAAAATTGAAGAATTATTTTTTGTTTAACTAGCTAAACATAAAAATAAACCAAATTCCTAAATCGCGAAATGTTTAAAATTTATATAAAGAAATGATTTTAGTATGAAACCGAGAAACCAATTGCGATTTAATATAATTGAAACTAGAACTCAACAAAAATTATTTAAAATTTGTTAAAGAAAAATAAATTAAAAAAGTATAAACATTTAAGGATACTCCATTCCAAAGTAAACGTTAAGAGCGTTAAATATGATTTGTCTTATATAAGTAAGCAGAATAGATGAGTGATGGTTTAGTTTTAGTAGATCATGTTAATCTTGTTATGAAGCGGTAATTTCGATTTATATCTAGTATTTCCCGTCTTCATTCTTCGTATGCGATGCAAAACATCTCAAGAAGTTTCTACCAGGTTGTTTTGGCTTTTTCTATTTCCTAAAGTTTTTAAAACCATCCTACCTATGATAAAGTTGATCTGCCTTTCTAATCGTTTTTTATCCACACCGTACATGTTTTGTAGGTCACCATAGTTAATAATTTTTTTTTTTCATTTTTTATAAACGGAATATAAGTGATGAGATATTGGTGTACCATTCTCTTACCGACTGCATGTTGTTGCAAACCTGAACAAAATTGGAAAGAGGTATTTCGTTATTTTCGTAAGGTCATTTAAACAGAAGTTGCCTAAAGTTATTTTTTTATTTAATCAGGATCTGGCAATGACATAGAAAGCGTTATATATTTTTATATACCTCTTCACCAACCAAATCAATGCATGTATACGAAATGCATAACAAATATACTTTACGGGGACAGACCTAATATCACAAATTATGATTTTTGTTGTATGGTAAACGTCACTATTGCTACTGCTACTGCCAAAATATGCGTCTGAAAGGCACAGCCTTAGGCAAGGAGATGAAATTGTCTGTTTAGCGTTTGCGAAAACAATCCCGGTCTAACCATAAGACCATTTTTGAAACACCAGTGTAGAATTCAGCAGCAACTTAGATCCTCCCCAAATTGTCCTACCTTTTTTCTACCTTGGAAGAATGCAAGAGAATCTTATAGGATTTAAGCTAAGCCCTAGTATCTGATAAGAATATGAACGTGTTCTCTTCGGTTTTTGGCTGTTAAGCTAACTTTTCCTTTTATCTGAGCCCTAGTATATGTAAAGAATCTGAACGTATTCTCCTGTCATTTCCAAGAATTAATTAAAATTTTTGCAATTAAAGATTACAGGCTAAAAATTATTTCCGTTGTTTGTTGTTCGTGTATCAATGAATTAACTCGTGCCCACACATGTTATTTATAACTCCAATACTTGTGATTATACACATTCATAACATACTTTGGGACAGTATCCCGCTATATCTGAAGAAAACTTTGGTTCAGCAGTTAGGGAAATTTTTAGAAGAACTTCACCTTCCAAAAAACCAAATATTTCTTCATACATCATCATGATGTGCCAGCAATAGAACAATTGTTCTTGTATGCAGTGCGCCATCTGTATATAATTATTATAATCTTTGGTATAAGACAGCAAGCCCGAACCCTCATTTGTATTGCTATACTCATATCGTTTTGGTCGGGTAGTAAGTATAAATGGTTCGTTAAGTTTCATAGCGAAAGTTTTGCCGCCATTACTTACTTAAGTAGCACTACCATCCGGAAAAAAACCTTGGCCTCTTCCAACATGTCCTTCCAAATAGCCCGGTCCTTATTTTACTACATCCAGTTGCGCACTAAACGTCAGTTTCTTCTTGTGTGCACCACCTAAGGCGAAATATTCTTCTGCCTCTGCGAGCGAGAATATTGGTGTCCATTCGTTCTACATTTCCTAGCCATCTTAAACGTCCAATGCGGAATGTTTTTGATTAGTTGCATGTCGTTGTACAGCTCGTATAGTTCTTGTTTGAATGTTCATCCAATTTGGGTACGGTCTATCGATATAAATTTCAGAGCAGTAGAGCAGGACTGAGATGGTTAGCACCTTTTATAGGATCTCCTTAGAAGTAGAATTGCCACTATTACCATGTAAAAAAATCGTCTTTTAAAATGCCCAGCACCTTATATATTATTTAAAAAAAAATCGTTTTCATAAAACTCAAATATCTCGGATTATCACTGCAGAAATTTTTAATTGTTTTAGAACTAGAAACGCAATGGATCTGAACGATATTCCTGATTTTAGTGTAATGGGAATAAATTTTAACATACCCCGCAGTCTGGTATTGTGACGCTATCTATCTAATGTTTTAATTTCTTATGATTGCGATTTAGCTTTAAATACAATTGGGATGTTAAAACACGAAAATATGATGATAGTATTTTTCTTTTTAATGAAAATTATAATATGTATTCAATTTGACTATAGTGTATACTTTTCTTTATTTGAGCACAGTATTTAAAGATTTTTTTTAGTTCGTTACTTATAACAAACAGTGATGATTAATTTGTTTATTCTATATTTTTGTACCTAATTTATATGAGTATTTTCGACATCAGCATGTGTAATTGTTTTATTTGAAGTCAACCAAAATAATGTATTCTAAAATTTAAACAACAAAAATTATAATATAATATTATAATCAAAGCATTTCTTTCTAGTTTATGCAAATAAATAATTATTTATTTTAAGCAAATAAAACAATAAAACAAAAAATAACGGCAATGGAGCAATAAACGATTATACAAAATGATCAAATGCGTTAAAGGTAAACATTTTTTTAGTAAAATTAGTAATTTATAATCCAAAAACTATTGCTGAATTTGCACAATAAAAAGACGATAAAAATCAAATGTGTGTGTTTTTTTATTGTTTTTGTTTTAATGTTGTTGCGTGAGTATTTTTAGGGAATCCTAAAGGTAAATCAATTAAGGTTTTTTTATATCCGTTTGAAAAGTGAATACAACTAATATATGCTAACAATAGATTTCTCAAAACTATTTTATTGTTATCAACCCTATATTGTTTCGAAGCTATAAAATGCTCGACATAATCAATCGATTCATCTTTAGAAACCTTTGGATAAGTGGATACGTACTATAGTCGAATATAGCGGACAACATTGCTACAACATAATATGTTGATAAAATATTATTTTAATTTAGAGGCAGTAAAGCCTTTTACGTCAGCCATCTGTTTAATGGGAGTATATACGACCAGAAAATATGAACCACATACGATTTTAAAGTCAACAGCTTCATACACAATACCAAACTTCATAATTGACGATTGATTGTCGATCACTAAACTACACACACAAATGGGGCCAGTACAACGAAGATATAATGATCTGTTGTTTAGTTTATTTATATATCTGTGAATACCAGCATGCATGGTATTTTCTTAGAAGACTAGCTTATTCATCACGAAAGTTAAAGGGCGTTTTCATTTACGTCTGCCTAACTAAGATCTGCGTTAGATGTGTTCATAAAGTCAGATTTTTGATCGAACAGACCCAGATGAAGTGCAGCATCTCAGCATCTGTCAGATTGTGCATCCATATTTGTTTGACTGCAGAAAGCTCAGGAGATAAAGAAAACAAATTTTAAGTGCGAAAAAAAATTGTTATTGATAATTTTTTTTAAAAAATAATCTTTACAATAACATTTATCTTTTTTATGGGAAAAAGAAGCTGCACTGTGGAATATGGCGAAAACTAAGCTATTAAATTATAAAAAGAATTCTTATAGAAAAAGGATTAATACCTCTGAAAAGGAAAAAAATCATTACAGAGGACACTAGAGAGCCTTACATCTTCTCTGCTAAAGAGGTTGATCCATTCTTCTACTTTGCTCTTGATTCACTACAGAGCTACAGAGCCATTAAATATTGATCCAAATTTCTGTTTCGCAACAAGTCACATTTTTGAATGTATATGTTTGTGTACAACACCAATCCATAATAGTTTTAACAGCGAAATATGCATCTAGAGAAAGTTATTGCTTCGTATCTTATTTTTGTCTGACGTAATTATTGGTATTTTTCCAACCAAAACTGGCTACTTACTGATGGATGATAAGGATGGATGGAAGTAGGATAAGTTGTTTTATATTCTTCGATCGATGAGGCCCCAACCTACATGCGTTTAAGATCCAATGCGGATTATTTGACCAGGGGCATGTCGCTGTACAGATCGTATGGTTCTTGGTTGAATCTTCGTCTCCATAGCCCGTCAAATCCGAAGATTTTTCGAAGGCTTTTTCTCTCAAATCGACCAAGGATTTATTCATCCGCTTTTGAGACGGTCCATGCTTCAGCGCCGTAGAGCAGAACTGGGATGATCAGGGTCTTATATAGGACCTCCTCAGTAGTTCGAGTGAGGGCTTTACTGAATTGCCTTCTTAGCCCGAAGAAACAGCGGTTGTCAAGAGTAATTCTTCGTTTAATTTCGGACGAGATGTTGTTGTCAGAGTTTATAGCGGAGTTATATCTGTCAATGGAGACGTTCTGTCCAATTCGTCGATGTTGTGTGTCCTTTCGTGTTGACAACCCATTTTTCCTTTTCCAGTATCGAATGTGTCAGTGAGGTCATTTCCGGCCCTGATGGAGCAGCGAGAATTCTCCATCGTCATCCTACACAAACGGACGAGTTTGGGCGGCTTTGAAATCGATGAAGGTGGTGGGTATCGATTTAGACTTCTTGGTTTTTTTTTTAGGATCTGCCGGAGTGTAAAAATTTGATTGGTTGTGGACTTTCCTGGCCTAAATCCACACTGATAAGAGCCGATCAGGTTGTTGGTAAACGTTTCAGGCGTTCACATATTACGGCAGATAGGATCTTGTAGGCGATGTTGAGGAGACCTATGCCTCTGTAGTTGGCGCAGTTAGAGGGTCTCCTTTTTTGTGCACGATCGAACATCCTTATTAAAATACATTGATGTGAGGGCATATGGAATTCAAATTATTCATTGCGGCTTACCCAGTAAAACAGTTTTGATTTACGACGGCAAACAGATTGAGTCGTATGAGTATTTGTGACCAATTTTGATCGGAAGATCGGAAGAGTGTTTGGGTCGAATGTAGTTTATGGCAAGCGAGACTAATTTAAAATAAACGAACTTTTTCTGTGGAGGGGCAGGTAATATCGATATGTTCATGTGTTGCGAGTTTGCCCATGACCTGAAATTAAGCAACAAACCCGACGATACACATTTGATTTATCTCCTAATTTCGGAAAATGTTGTCTTTATGCCAGTTCATAGGTCAACGGCAACGATTTGTTACTCTCCTTCCACATGTCTACTTTTTTTCCCTCTATTCATTAAAACAACTTTTTTTATTTAATTTTTTTTTATTATTCAACATATTAGTCATATATAATAATATTTATATACCTTCTTGCATTTTTAAACACTTTATCATGATACAATAATAAATTAAGTATTTCATTTATTATTTATTACCACTTGAATATATATGTAGATTGTATTGTAAATATATTTATATGCGGTTTCAAAGGCAACAAGCCTATTGGTTTTTTTGTTTTCTGTTTTTTTTTTAAGAAATATATAAATAAATCACAATATTTAAACAAAAGCCTAGTCACATCGATATAATTTGAACAAAAATATTTAATAAACTGATATACTAATTACATATCTAGGTTTAGCAATATTTTACATGTACACCAATTTTGTATCTTTTAATATAAATTGGTCACAGAATGTTTTTTTTTAGGTTTTACATTTTATAAAGAATGTAATTAAAAACAAAAATTAAATAAAATCACAAACATCTACAGACAAAATACATTTCACAATTATATTGATAAATACACATTTAAACGATTTTTTTTTTAATTTTGTTTTTTTTTTGTTCGACAAATGTAGGTATTCACTAAGTTGTTACAACATTTAACACTGAACTATAAGCGAATATAAAAACTTAAAAATAAAAAATTCTTTACAAATGTATTGTACAATGAGTAATAAATTGATTTGTTGTATATTTCTATATAAATGTATTGTTTGTTGTTGTTGTTTTTTTTTTGTTAATATTCAAAAATGTTATGCAATTGTTTGTGTTGTTTATTTTAAATTACAATAAATTTGTTAATTTCGTTTTACCAGTCTACTTAATTGTTGTTATCTCATTATTTTGTTCTTCGAAAATAATATTTCTACTATTGCTTTTATTAATAAATTTGTAAAGAAAAAGTAAAATAAGAATTTTGTGTAGCAAAATGTGTAAATGGTTGTTTATACAAAATTTCGATGTTGTTCCCGGTTAATAAAAAAAGTTATTTTATGTATGTTTACTCGTATTTTTTATAGTTATTCATATATTTTTTCCTTGTTTACTTTAAGTATTTGTTGTCATAGTGTGTTCCATTGTTTTTGACTGATTAAACAAAATGAAGTATGGAATTTTATTTTTTCTGTTGTATAAGCATGCATTTTTTTTTTAAATAAATTATGTAAACACAAGTTAAAATTAAAAACAGTATTTTTTCTTGTTTATTGTATTTTAGTTTATAAAATATTTATGTAAATATTATTTATGTAGGCAGTTTTCCGTTAATGTAGTAGGAATATTTTAGTAGAAATATTGTTTTTACTATTTTTCATATATATTTATTGATTATAGTTATTTTTTTAAAATTAAATTGTTACATTAGTTGCTTATATGTTTTTTATATGAGCATAACCTCTGAATAATTTTTGTGTTTTATTATTCTACAATCTTAAAATTTACGATAATGTGTTAATTAATAGTTGTATATGTTTTTATTATTTTTTTTGTTTTTTTATCTACATGTGTCTATGTTAGTTATTAAATCTATTTTTATATTGCAGCCGCCTCATTGTATAGTCTGTTATAACATTGAACGAATTCGATTTGATAAAACACAAGGCTAATGTACTTCTTTTGTCCACTTACATTTTTTTTCTTAAATAGATGGTTAGGTTCTAAGTTAACCACCGTCAATAAGGCTGCTTTTTGTAAATAAAGTATTGAGTTATTTTTACAACAACAGCATTTAGTGTCGTTAGGTACTTATATACACTAATTGAATGTTGACAAAATCGAATACCGTTCATTATGCTTTGCAGTACATAATAATGTGTTAAATAAAAAATAAATAAACTAATAACGTAAAATTATGGATTAAATTTGCTTAATATTACTTATTCATAAAATTATAGTTATTTTTGTGCATCTTTTAAATTTATTCATTTACAAAAATTACAATGCAAATAAAAATTTGCTATGAACTACATGATAAAAAAAACTAGTAAGAGAGTAATGCAATCAGTAAGGATAATTGTCGCTTTTGAAGTTACGTATGTCTTAAACCGATACTATAAATAGTTTCTATCGAAGGCATGATTTTACAAATTCACTTTTCAGTTGTACTGAATCAACTCGAGAGATTCATAGTATAACCGTTTCCAAGCCGCAGAATACTGTCGAGATGTATAAGGAAAGGTTGTAGTTGAGTCACAGTCTATGGTGAGAATATGGAGGAACCACTACAGTAGACTGTTAAACGCCGATGAGAACAATTATCGGGTGTTAGGCAGAAGGAACCATTCAATATTGACGACGACATCTAAAACTACCAGTCACCCGAACAATATAAAGTGTGGATATCAATATCAAAACTTAAGCTTAAGAGAAGCTGCCGGAAATGAACGCTCTTCTGCTTAGCTATATAAAATCAGGAAAATGATTAAGCTATTAAGTAACATACACAAACTCATATCGTATATTTCCGGATAAAAGTATGTCCGAGGAATTGAAACCGTTCGCAAAACAACATGGTCGGCCCTTGTCAGTGTGATTTTAGATCATGAAAGTCCAAAACTGATCAAATCTTCGAAAGAACCAAGAAGCAATCCAAATTGATCTCAAAACTGCATACGATACAAAGAAATTTTTTTTTTGACATAAACCTGATACAACAACTCTTCACTAGAACTTTTAGATACTGCGCCTTCAACTCGCAGCCTGACGTCACTGGCGCGTTAAGGTATAAATCTAACTTAACCAACATGTAGTGTACAACTGGAGGCATTTCTTTAGGACCGGGCTTATTGAAATATTATGTTGGTTGGCACAAGTTCATTCCGGACAAATTAGTAAAATATCTCTCTTTGCATTCACAATAACCAATTTGTATTTACAAAACCTCTATCGATTGGGTTACGCAATACAAATAAATTAAAATCAATCGACACTGACAATAGTCCCCACGCTAAATGTTTGCTCACCTTTAGTAATGCAACGGCAGATAGAATTGTCACATTTTCGAATCATTCGGCTTTGGTAATACCATTTTATTTTAAATTTTGTCGAGTTCTGTTACGTAACGTTCCGTCACGAAATTTTCCGAGTAGTAACCCTGCGACAATTGCTCCTATAAAGAAAAACATTTTTTTAATAAAAAAAAACATTTTTGGAAGACCCTATTCTACTTAATTAATAGACACCGGCTACATCTTCCAAATAATCTATTTTTATGACTACATTACGAATTATATTTTTTTATATTTGCGTGTGTTTGCTTTTAATCATAATTAGCAAAGTAACCTTTATACAATTCTAGTACTACTATACCTAGAAACACATACAATGTGTCTTTCTTTTGATTCTTCATCACGTTCTCACTTCCCATCCAGTAAATCACAACTTTCATGTTAAATCAAAAAAGTCCAACGATATGCAAACTAATTTATTTTTTTTTATAATATTATTTACTCAGCCTGTAGCGTAATTTGCAACTATCGTGGATGAAAATTTTTGAAATAAAAACATTTATTATCATCATCGAAAATGTCAAATAGGCCCGTAGTTTTTTTTTAAAGCAGCAATTAAGGAAAATCGGGCGCGTTACATTAAGCTTATATATCTTACCAGCAGCTTACATAGGTCTTAATATGTAAAAGGAGTATTGTTGTTGGTTTTCAGATTTTTAAAGTTCAGTCACAGCATAATTCGATTCATCATTCAACGCAGGTGGCGGCGGTAATGGCAGATCCTGATCATCTCCGTTCGCAATTGTTGGCTCACTCATAGGTGTGCCCACCTTAGGAGGTGAGCTGCTCATACTGACTGCCGATGGTGGTGGTGGTGATTTCGTTTGAGCATTTGTCGCTCCAGGTTGGGGTGTTGGAGGTGTTGCCGTCACTGTTGTTAATGGTGGTGGAATTGGTGCGATTATCGCTTGACCATTCATATGACCGTTACCACCGTTGAGAGATTGCGATGGTGTTATAGATGGATTCTCAATTCTGGGGGGTGATATTACCTTCATATGAGGTGGCAGTTTCATCGGCGGTCTTTGGAGGGTTCTTTAAAGATATGTATAGAGATATGCATTTATTTATTATTACATCCGTGTTAGTAAAAAAAAAAGTATCGTTAAACGTTTTCAAAAAGTTAGCTTTGCTACCTAACAACTTTATACAGAAAATATTTGCTTGGACGTGGTCAAAAACTCAATTTATATATTAAAATAAATCTTTATTTTCCTTTGTCACGCCATGAATTGAGAACGACTTTACACAGTTCATTCTACTTTTTTTTTTAGTTTTCTAATGAAAAATTGAGAAAATTGCATCAGATACGTCTGGAAACATCAAACGCATATTTGCAAATGAACGGGGAAATTCATAATGAAGAATCAACGCATATTTGCAAATGAACGGGGAAATTCATAATGAAGAATCAATTGTAATTGAGGACATGTGCTTGATGCTTACCGACAAAGGATTGATGTAATTAGGAATGACAACGCCAAATCGCCCAATGCACGATGAATTTAATCAAGAGTTGAGACACGAAACCCAATATGATTCCGAGGTGTGGAGAAAACCCGTTCTTAGATGCTCCCGTTGAAACTGGAAAAATGTTTTTAATATCAATGATATTGGCAACGATTCCATCGCAAAATCAATTGCACTTGCTTCATCAGGCATTGAAGCTATGTTGTTAGAAGGCTGTCGAACAGCTCTTGAATGCACGAATTGGAGGCTTTAAAGAGGAGGTCAAAAACAACCAAAACCGGTTTGGTGGTGCGATGACTCTATTGGCAGGTAATTTTCGATAAACATTCCCAATGGCTCAAAGGCAGAACTCATCGAAATGGTGTTCCTAAACATTGCTCAAAATTATACAAAATCATGTTCTGTTGAGCGAACGTGTCATATTGGCTGCAAAAAAGCTTTGATGTAAACGAAATAAATTTTCAAATTCAAAATGGGAAGCTTGTGAATTTATGACATACAAATCAGTTGATTTCGTAAGCTATCCAACGGAATTTGAAAATTTCACTTAAATTGCCCGGATTGCCACCTATTCATCTTACTGATAATCAGTACCCAGGCATTTTAGGACAATTAATTATGAGTGATGTAAATTGGTCTTATTCGGAAGATGACAAAAGTTTGATTAAATATAACATCAAAAGAGGGTGTGATATCAATTACTCGTTATTATCACTAAATTTAATTGAAATAGACCATATTGTCAAGTCTTTGCATAGATCTCTACTCTACCTCTCATTTTTATAAGCAATAATTTAATGCATGAAGTTAACGAAGTACTATGTCCTCTATTAAAAAAATCAATACATTATAGTGCAATATGTATTTAATTTAAATTTTATATGAGTTCTGCAAATAATATAGTAAACCTAAATTTAAAAAAAAAAACTTTTAACTTTGCTTAAGCAAACTATGCAGCAATTTATAATTGTTTTCTGTCTTTTGATTGGACAAATATACTTTCTGGTGCTAATGCTTTTGCAACACTAACAAAATGGATTTTTACAATTCGTTCCATTTTAATGTATATTGTCTTCTGTCAAGCCCCCGTGGCATAACAAACGATTTATAAATTTAAAGAATACAAAACACAAGGTTTTCAAAATGTTTGAGAAATCTAATAATGATATGGATAAAAGTAGTGATAAGAAGAGAATCTGAATTCTTGGGCCGTGTGTCAATTGCCTTAAAAATAGGGTTAAATTTTAGCCAAAGTTTAATTTTTGACTTTTCTGCACCATACTAATGTCAAAAATTACAAACTGGCTAAAATTTTAACGATATTGACACAAGGCATTAAAGAAATTCCTATACAAACAGTATATAATTATTATTATGTCGCAAATAACAATAAATCCTAAAGCCATTTGGTCATATATATATGGAAAGAAAAAGTCATTAAGTATATTTAATAGCATGCAACATAACACTCAAACCTCTAATAATTTAATAGGGATATGTGAATTGTTTTCATCATATTTTGAATTTGTATATAGTAATCATTCAAATCTTGTTATTTCTTTTCCAAATGATTCTGCAACTAATATCCAACAAATTGGTTCCTTGCAGCCCTTTTTATATGATGTTCTAGAGGGTTTAACATCGTTAAAACAGAGTATGACTGCTGGTCCTGATAAAATCCCCTCATATGTTATAAAAAAATGTAAACGGTGATTGGCTTTACCACTTCAACTTTTATTTAACTCTTCCCTATCAACAGGTGTTTTCTTGGATGGATGGAAATTATCATTCATAACTCCGATTTAAGTATCCGGACAGATGCATAAGGTAGAACATTATAGTTGTATTTATATCCAAAATATCTGCTATACCAAAACTTTTTGAGTTCTTAGTGAAAGAAAAATTATTTTCATTTTAGAGAAGATATCTCGCCATTTCAACATGGGTTCATGCACGAGATCTACAACATCAAATCTTGTTTTTTTTACCAAGCATATTTTTAATTCCTTCGAAGCTGGTTTTCAAGTAGTTACAATCTATAATGATTTTACTAAAGCCAAGAAATTTTAATTCAAAAAAAAATATTTTGGAATTCATTCCCAACTTTTAAAAGATTGTTAAGATATTATATGTCATTTCCAGAACCATCTCTGCGACTTCAGGAGTTCCTCAAGGTAGACATTTGGACCCACTGTTTTTTTGTTTATTAATGATTTGCTAGTTACAATAAATGTTTGCTGATGACTTCAAAATGTATACCCGTATAAGGAATAAAAATAATTGTTTTAATGTTCAAATCGATTTAAACAATATATTAAAATGATGTGAGGAAAATTGTCTCGAATTGAGTGTAAGGAAATGCCATATTTTTAAGGCTTCGCACATGTCGACACCTATTCTTCACAATGTGAAGTAAAAGATCTAGGAGTTATATTTGATTACTAGTTTACCATTTTCAACTGACATTGAATATACTGTCGCAAGAGGAAATTCAATGCTGGGGTTTCTAAGAAGATGGTGGTTCAAGGATTTCTCAATTCCATACACTATAAAAACAGTTTACAATTGTGATTTATGTCTTAATAGAGTTGAATTTACGAAAAATGCTGTTAGATGAAAATTGTAATCAGAAATAGTGTTAAAACTCGGTAATCATAATGTTGCGAAACATAAACCATCTTCGTCTTTGTAATGGCACTCGGCTTGAGGTGAAGAAACTAATGACAATGTCATCAAAGCCCAAGTTTTGAAAGGGAAGTACAAAGGCGAAGACCGTTTGATTCCACACATCCCTATGATTGTGAACGACACGCCATTCGACTTTAAATGATAAATAAATCTCAAGGGCAGTCGTTAAGTATTTGTGGCAAAAACAAATACAAATTTTTGGCACAAAAGGCTCGTTAGTACCCAGGGCCGAGCTTTCTCACAACCATTCATGTGTGCATGTGTAATTCTTGCACGATGGCGGACCTCCTGTTTTATGGCGACTCCGAACGGGGAATTTTAGATATGCTTTTCTTGACAATTGATACCAGCTACTTGGATGATTGGCGTCAATCTTCCAAACCTATGCTTTTCACATGGTCAATTATATATCGCCTGCTCACGTGTCGGAAAATTATTTACATTATATATACACGCTTCACAAAATAAAAATTAACAATATTGTTTATCAACAAAAAAATCAAAAAGCATTTGGTACAATAAAAAATATGTTTTTGAAATAATTTGTTTATTATTTCATTCAGTTCTAATTGAATATTTACAGATAAGACAGCACAAAATCTGGAAAGTCGGCTAGTTTTACATAAAAATCTTGCTCAAACATTTTTTTTTAAATCCAACCATACCCATCATCTTTTCTTTGGGTATGAACAAATACCATAATTCGAAAAATTTATTATCCAAGTTCATTATATTTTAATGCTAAGCAACAATGGTTGGCCTTTACATGCGGTGCACTGATAGGCAATCCTTGGTGAAGGAGTCGATATTGAACGCGATAAAAGCCAACGAAACTGGCTTAAGGAGTCGAAGATATTTGGTGTTTCTAAAAGTACACTACGCAGACGAACGAGCAACACCAAAAAAGTGGTTATAAATTATCAGAAAGGACTAGGAAGGTTCTCTAATACCACTTCCGTGCGCAAATCTATTATTTAAATATATGTAATGTATTATTTCTAATTTTTTTTATAGTTTTCTCTTGAAATCCCGCATGTTTGGGCTCACGTGAGACAAAATTTGTAGCCTTGCTTTGAAGTAGCCGAAATCAATGCTAAAAGTCTGAATTCAAGTTCCTTTTTTTCTTTTTGTTGTTGCGTCCTATGAATTATTTTGGACTGCTATTTCATTGATTATTTTATATAATTTTTTTTGTTTTTGTTTTAAATAAAATTTGTGAAAGTAATTTAAAAAGGATTTGTTTTACTTTGGTAAAATCGCACACTAGTATGCCATTTCAAGTTACCTTTGATGTGTGGCAAAGGTAGACATTTAAAAAAATTAATTGTTTTCAACACTTTTTGGAAATATTTAAAATTTTATAACATAAAAACACAATTGCCTTTGTGGTCAATCTATTCTATGAAGTAAATTGTACATTAATTTGCTTAAGGTGTGCTATTATAGGCCACCAATAACAGATAGGCCACCATAGCTAGATCGACGCATCTCGATTCATATACTCATTATAATATCCATAGAAATGATTTCTTTTTATTACAAACTATCTATCACAAAAGTTAACAAACCTAGTTTGTAATAAAGCTTGCAGTTATCTGTTGGGCTCAGTGCTCAAACGCTTATCTACGCGCTTCATTCCAAAGACTATCACCAGGCCGGACTGAAAGCATTTTGTACTTTCATTAATTGATAGCGCAAGTGGAAATATGTTTCTATGAACGGACAAACGGATTTGTCATAGTTGTATTGTCAATGAACTGAACGATTTATTGTCAATTATTTATCAAAATGCCAATGAACTGGCAATACTGTGTGTTATTGGTGCAATACTGTGAGTTATTGATGCATAGAGGAATTGGAAAACATTTTTAAAAGCTCACGTAGACCCGATGTTTCAGTGCCGTGATAACTCTGTGTTAACACAGAGTAAAATACCTCAGGTTTTTTTTAATCTAGAGTTAACTCATGAAGTGTAGAATTAATTACACTAAATGAGTTAAAAGGATCCATGTTCCAATATGAAGACTTTTTCTTTTGGGGCGAAATAACAAAGTTTAGATAAGTAAAAATTTAATTTGTTATTTCAAAATAACAAAGCGGTGAAAACATTAATATTTTAACAATCCGAGGTGTATTTTGCGTTAGTGCAAGTTTACTAACAAATATAAATACTTACTTAGAATAGTTATTGCTAGAATCCTCTCTCTTAGGTGAATCTCCAGCGTCCTTTGGTATCTCTGGCAGTGGACAATTAAGTATCGATGGCTTGTATTTAGGATCAAATTTGCCTCCCTGTCTCAGGGTTGAACACTTGTAGATCTGTTTATCACGCTCATACATAGCGCTGTCTATACTATTCGAACTGGGAACTTCAATAGTTTCGTTCGGTGGGGATTTCGTTTGGGGACCGGACATTGATCCCGAATGCTGTTGTAGATGTGGTGGCAGTGGCTGTTGATGCTGTGGATGTTGAGCATACACCGAATGTGGGCCATTACTACCTTGCGAACTTTGACGTCGCATTGTCGCCGAATTGGAGACATAAATTGGTGCTGCCACACTTGTTGACTGGTAGATCGAATGTGGATTACCACTGGATACAGGCATTGGACCTAGTTGTGCTGGGATTTGTTGATAAATTTGATTTTGCTGCTGTAAATGTTGTGCATTAGCTGGAACATATGGATACTGCTGCTGTTGCTGTTGATGATGATAATGAGCATGAGCTGCTGCTGCTGCTGCGGCATGAGAATGCGGATGCGGATGATGACAATAGATGGGTTGTTGCGATGGTTGACGGTTGTTCATATCGCTACAGGCTGACGATTTTCAGTAAAAATCATTTGCTTCCAAAGTTTTGCATTGTTTGCTTAATGTTGCATATTTACCGTTATTAGGACCTACAAAAAAATATTTTATAAGATCTCCATTCGGAATTTCAAAATGGGATGGGCAAACTTACCAGATAGATGGGTGGGGCTATGATTGTGCGATGGCAGTCGTCCCAGAGTGTGGGTGCCCATAGCCCTCATGTTCTGCTGCATGTGCGCGTGCCCCATCATATCATGCTGCTGCCTCTTCGATGGGTGTTGGAGAGTATGTGAGCCACTGATAGCTGGAGGACTAAAGTGACTGAAATATAAAGCTCGTTAGTCTGGGTCGTGGAAAGTACGGAACTGCTTACCCATTTGGATTTCTTGGCAAAGTTCGAGCATTCATCATCTGTTGATGATTCTGTGGAGCTGGGTGCGAGATATAAGATGGCTCATCTACTTGGGCGTAGTCATTTCGTTTTCTAATATAAATCCATGTATGAGAGTCGACCCACACCATGATTGTCAGCAAGATAGCAGCAATGAAACTTGCAATCAACATCAATACAAGGCCTAGTAAACCGCCCTCACACAGCCCTCTAGCGGCGGTCAAAAAGTTGTGATGCACCACCTTACAGTCAACCAGTGCAGTTAACTGCGTAAGCAGCCTCTCGCTACTGTTAAGATCTGCATTTACCGCCCCCAATCTCGGTTGAAGCCCAGATGATTTGAAAAGTACCAGCGAGATTTTCATTACCGTTGCCATTGCACTGCGTGCATTATTAAGGGAGGTCTGGGATTCTCTCAAACGTTGGGTAAATGGATTTGTGTGACCTGGTTCACACTGCGTGTAATGAAGTAAGACATTTGTTGGTAAGTCCCTCGGTGAAGTTGACACCAAAAAGTCAGCTGGGTTTATGCAAAGGTCTCCAACGGCCACAGACGATGATAGGTACAAACCGGACATCAACCACGATCCTGTAACAGCGAGCAGACCGCAGACACTGAAAAGAATCAGAGCACAGCGAGAATGTCTTGCCACTCCTACCAGTAGAACTGCACAGAGGACTAAAAGAAGAGCCAATGTAGCCACAGTACCCGGCCATCTGATGAGTTCCCATTGATCACCGCGCTATGAATAAAAAGACGTAGTCAGCAACTAGAAAAAGTGCTGCCAAATACTTACCGAAAGGAATTGCGTCATTGAGATGCCCATCAATGGCCGGCGGATGTCACCCGCAGCATTTGTCGCCAATGTTACATTTCCTTGTACAATATTTAGTGAAACAAACAATATTGACAGTGCTGTCGAGTTATTCACTGGTTGGTCAAAGATATCTGCCAACTCAACCAACTGCGGTCGAATTCGATTTTTTAACGTATTCTCAAGGCTATGCGTTTGATTTCGAATGTTGTTGACCAAATTATCAACTTTTCGTCCAGCTGTAAGGACTTCTAACAATCCGTTATGGAGATCATCATTTCCATAGAGACCTATAATAGGAAATTTTGTTTGTTTTGTTAAATAATTTCAAGATTTATGGCGTATAGACATATCAAATAATAAAAAGCTAACTGCGACAGAACATCACAGATGAATTACCACCATTTAAACAGAAATGTGCAAATACTTGACAATTCACTTGTTTTATAATTTTTTTACTAGCGGAGAAAAATGGGTTCAACTTATCACCTTACTATTCCTGCTTAAGTCAAACTCCTGGAGTTTCATGACATTTCATAAATGTAATCTATCTACATGTCCGCCGTAAAAATTTGTGAATTAATGTCAAAACAAACGGCTTGTTGTCAGCCTCTGAACTGCCAGTTTGCTAATTTTTATCAGCAGAAATATCTTTATTAAATCTTTTTAAAAAGCTTTATCGAGGTACGCAATACATACAAAAATCAAAGATATAAAACAAGTCTCCGAAAGATGCAAAGGTGTACCTCGCCTCCTATATATGGCCACTGAAGTTGAAGTGACATTAGTATTGCTCTAAAGTAATGACTAATAACACACTACAAATAATACACTACAAATCCATATTTCGCATTTTAATTTGTTTAAGAACGTTACAGATATCTGTATAATGTAAAGCAGTAATTTCGCGTATAATCTATATAATGTGTTGATGTCGTTCCTACTACAATTGCAATATTAGCGTGCCTTGTCAAACTAGGAACACATATCTCAACCTCACATAATAACAATAAATCATTTCCACGTTCGAAAAAAACCTTCTGATTACATCATTTAATATATTCATCTCATAAAATCACATTGCGTAGCTCTGAACCTAACCCTTACGCCAAATTGAAAGCATATTCATACACGTCATGGCTTAATGTAACCCAAATTACTGTTTTGATTTAATGGTATCAAATTGTAGCGATCTACTTTCTATGTTATCAACCTTATAAACCCACTCCTTGAACTTATTTACCTTTCACGAGTTTGGCGAACATTATTTAAATTCACCGGAATCCCATACGGATTACAGACAAGCATTTACTCATATCAAGACGGAATGATAAATACAAAAGGATTTCGGTGAAAAGCTAGTAGCCGCTCCTCAGTTTGTAGTCATTAATTATTCGACACATATTCGCATTTAATATACATATCGATCATTGACTCCTTTTTATACCCACCCAATTTGAGACATGTCCTATTTTTCAAATACAATAACCCTATGCTGAACGCGTGTATGGTCTACATCCACGCTATTTTGCTGCATATCAGAATACGTCAAACGGTCGATTTTCTGTTTCTCTTTTGTTCTTGTTGGCAACATTCCTTTTTTTTTTAAATATTGGCATTGATTGAGTATGCGAACAATAACATAACACGCAACCAGGAGTGGAACCCAATAATATAGTGTATCATTGGGTTCATCACACGCCTCCCTTTGCACGCCCACAGAAAAGCAATGAGTCATATTAAAAAGTCATACCGTAAGTTGAAAAAAATAATGGGTTACTTTTGCTACTGATATAACATGATAAGAAGAATCAGAAGTAACTACATCACACCGATAAATTCTGATCAAAAGATTCCTTGCTCCTTGGTTGTTTTTACATGCTCCAATTGGACATTATTCGGAAAACATAACCTACACGACAACACGCCTGGTAACGGACTTTAGCTAACTGACTTCGCTACGGAACGAAAGGCCACTATAGCCAGCACACGGTTTTCTCACCAAGATATGCATAAATGGACATGGCGGTCTCCAGATCAAAGAACCAAATTGATCACATTTCGATAGAAAAGAGGCACGCATCCAGTATTTTGGATGTCCGAGCATTCCGAGGAGCTAACATCGACTTGGACCACTACCTTGTTACAGTCAATTTAAGAATGCGGATATCCACCACGTCACAAATATTATTCCATACCACCATACCACCAGCATCGAATGTCGAAGAACAATTGCAACGATGCCGCAACAAGCCATTAGATCAGCCGCAACTGATGAACTTTGTTTCTCCCGCCCACCAGGAAGAAACCCTTTGTTTGATGATTAATGACGACAAATGCTCACAGCCAAGAACGAGCACTACAAGGCTAAGCTGGATATGAAGATGAGAGCTGCCATTGAGGTCTATAGGCAAAGAAGAAGCGAAGAACACCCTCTTCTCAGAAAGAAAAAAAATGAGTAATAAAATCGCCCGATCGAGTATATAGAGGGGTGCCACTCCAGGAACAATGTTCGCAAGTTTTACCAAAGTTAAAAACGTCAAAGCTAAGGAAATATCGTAGTTGAGACACAGTCAAAGCCCTTATCAGTGTGGTTTTAGCCCAGGAAAGTCCACAACCGATCAAATTTTCACACTTCGGCAGATCCTGGAAAAAATCCAAGAATTCTAAATCGATACCCACCATCTATTCATCGATTTCAAAGCCGCATACGACAGCATTTATAGAGACAAACTACAGAGAGCCACGTCTTGTTTTGGTATACCGCCCAAACTCGTCCGTTTGTGTAGGAAGGCGATGGACAATGCTCGCTGCTCTATCAATCCAAAAAAGGATTGAGGCAAGTCGATGCGCTGTCATGTTACTTCTTTAATTTGATTTTTGAGAGGATTGTGCAAAACTACCAAGCCAACACCAGAGGAACAATTTTCCAAAAATCGGTGCAACTACTAGCATACGCCGACGAAATTGGCATCATTGGTAGGACTCAACGTGATGTCATAGCCACATTTGCTAGTAAGACTAAGTATGTGCTGTCAACACGAAAGGGCACACACCATCGACGAATTGGACAGAAAGTCACCATTGACAGATATAACTTTGAGGTAGCACGGGACTTTATCTACATCAGCTCCGCTATTAACTCTGACAACAACATCTCGTCAGAAATTAAATTACACTTGCCAACCGCTGTTTCTTCGGGCTAAGAAGGCAATTCAGTAGTAAAGCCCTCACTCGAACTGCTAAGACGAGCCTATATAAGACCTCAACCTACTTAGAGTGCACAACTGGAGTTAGCCAAGGACCGGGCTATTCGGAGAGGCATATTAGTTAAGGCCCAGGATCATTCCGGACTGTAGCGCCACTTAAGTTAGTAATTGGACATTATGGGTTTGATGAAAAAAAATCCAAAGAAAGACAAATTTTGCTAGACGGATGGTTAATTGAAACTGTAGATGATCTGACAAATCATACTATCTCAACTCGGCCGTGGAGTTTCGGCAAATAAAAAGACACATCGATGATAGAATTAGTTTTTACCGACAATTTTCTGAGAGTTTCTTTATTGGAATAGTTTACAATAAAAGATTTCAAGTACACTTGTCTGACTGAAAACTGCAGAAGTAAATTTGTAATTATGAAAAAATGTATTTTAGTCAACGGCAAATGTATTGAGGAGCAATCTTAGCAAACATTTCTTCCCTCCTTAAGTCAAACTCAGCTCGTGCTACGATGTTAATTTGTCGAGAAAAGTTTCCTGGCCGAATAATTTTAAAAGTGGTGATATCGACTCACAATTTATTTTTATGGGGGTATTTGAAGGAAAAGGTTTACATTAACAGTCCAAACACAATTATATTGTATTTTATTTAAAAGTTATTGAAAAAAAATTTAAAAAATTGTTTAACTTATCGACTGTTGGATATCTGCGGGGATCCGTAAGCTGAACTCTTATATTAGGGTGTTTCACTCCCTTGGTATAATGGTAAACACATTTAGCTGACTGTTCTAATGCATTATGGCAACTGAAGATTGGAGAATAAAACTATAAATCAGACCGACGCTTGTTGAATACATCTAAAACTGCCCAGATACGACTTATTCAAACCGAATGACGCGCATTTGAAAAAAGGACTTTGTATTATTACATATACTGATTACTTAATTAGAATGCTAAGGACCACTAGCACCAATGCATTTATTTAACTAACCATTGGCTAGCCGGCTGAAATCTACCAGAAAAATTCGAAAGCAGAAAAAAAAAGTCGGTGCAAATCACCATAAGAAAACTACGAATACAAAATTGGTTTTCTGGTAGTTAAGGATAATATGATCTATTACTTGTCGGGACCACATTGCTATCGTAATTGATAACATAACCGAAAAACTAATGTTTTTTTGTATTGGATTGCAAAAGTCTCGATAAAAACAAACAAATTTTTGGCGCAAAAGGCTTGTTAGTTACAAGGGCCTTTCTTAATTACAATTATTCATTTGGGCGTTGGTACTTCTTGCACGATAGTGGGACTTCCTACCCCGAACAGCGAAGTTGAGATAAGCTATTCTTGACAGTTGATACTACTCAGATGATTTGTCAGATCATTGTCACCATGAAAAAATCATTTTAGGTCTCGCTACAGCTAGGAATCGAACACGGCGCGGCAGTTCATCGCAAATAGGGTGATGGAATTTAAGCGACATTTTATATGTTCATTTTCAAAAATGATACCATGTTTCGATGTGATGATGGCTTTTACACCACCCTATATTTCAAATTATAATACCATTATGGACTAGGTATATACTATAGTTTCTATATTTTATATCAAAGCTTTTAAAAAATATAACTAGAGAAAAATACACTGAGGTATAAATTTCGGAAAATTTAATAACGATTTTAAGTAAAGATTATTACTACATACAAAGGGAATTAAATGACTTATGTGGTCTCACTTTTCTATTAGATCAATTTAACTCCTAACATATTTTCTTTTAGCAAAAGCTAAAGTTCCAACTGGAATGGCGGCGTGTTTATATGTCCAAAAAGTATAACACGAAGCAGAATACATAAAGCACTTCTCTTAATGTCCACACAATTAACATCCTACTCCAAGAAAAAGTTTGTCTTGAAAACACCAGAGTGTGACCAAGATTGACACATGGGAGGACTCTTTAGTTTAAAGAAACCAATATACCACAACAGCGTCACTGTGCAGTGGCAGCTTTTTCATTCACCAAAACAGAAGTTAATTAAAATTGCTTGATTCAAATGTATGGCGACCTCTCTCATCTCTCGTACCTTGGCCATACAACATCTAGCCCACTCCACCCCCATTCCCTCTTGCGAGGCAAACATTTTATCACTGTTCGCCTACATTGCTTGTGTTTTGCGTTTGTAGTTTTTGGTAGCTGAAACTGTTTTCTTACATTTAATCAAAATTAAAGTTTTATCTCTTCCTGAAGATCCACTAGGATGTACTCAAGTGTGTTGGTCCAAGTACTTATCGTCGAGGCGGAGGAGGTATCTTTACCTTCAATTTAAAATTGTCTCTTAGTAAATCGCCTAAATTTACATAGCTCCAACCGCTCCATAAGGGGAGACTGGTAAAGATTCATTTGTGCTCGGGTTTAAATGGCAGAAACTTTAATGGGAGATGGTAAGGTTGGCGCGATTAAGTAGAGCAAATATTATAATATAATAACATTTATATTTACATATTTTAATTGTTAACTCGTAAGTAGAGCTTCTTCTCATTCTTATTTTTAATAGCGCTAGCTGCTAGCTCTAGAGATTATTATTATGTTATGATGCCTTATTATATCCTTTCAGATTATCGATACGATACATTTTGCTTGATGTTTCCTTTACGATACCGGAGATATAAAATGCATACAAAATAATTAGCTACATTTTATTAGCAGAAAGCGTGACCGCTCAGAGATTTCATCAGCTGACTCAGGCGAGATTTTTTTTATTCAGTTATTCTGCAATAGTATAGTGATGCAAGATGCGATGAGCACAAGTTATAACATCGATGAATACAACAGAACATTCCAATCGACAGCTTTAACATTGGGATAGTAAAAGCATCTGGTTACCCAGACTGCCCTATTAATTCTGATACCGAAATCTCATCAGAAATCAAACCAATGAGCCAGAGAAATGATATACTGATAGTATGTTAACGAAATTGTAATTTTTCTTCAATAAAATCAATCATAAAGAAATGTGGAAAAAAAAATATTTCGGGATTAAAGTAAGTGCCATAACTGCCATCCTCGTAGTATTTCGTATTTTTTGTGAAGATAGGAATTTCGCGATGCGATGCTAGAAGGAAATGTTTGTATGCAATCCTTGGTGGTAATCCTTGAAACTTCTTAAAAGTACTCATTAGTTTTGCCTTTTTGTTTTGTTTGGTTTTGCCTTCATTGACGGCCAGGAAGGTTCTGCGGTGTGTTCGGCTGAATGAAAATGAATATATGTTTTCGTTCAAAACGTCAGATCTCGTACGAAAGTTTTCGGCCAAAATCAGTTGAGCTGTCAGATCCGTCCAAGGCAAGATCCACTTATAGATCGTCCACAAATGTTCAGCCGCTTCATTAAGTGAAACAAAAGTCTCAGCACACGTGATCTTTGTCGGACAATACTTTCCTTGCTTCTTAGGCCATAACGATGAAATCCTTTCATGAAACGTTTAAGATGTACCCAATAGAAAAATAAAGCCTGCGGATCCTCTGGTGAGTAATCACGTTCCTCTTACGAGTTTTTCAAAGATCTCGGAGGCATCCGTAACCGTAACTGTGCTATTGTGCATTATTTTAGTAAATGTCGTTTGATATTTTCGCGAAGCATTACAGCCTGTTATTTTTTGAGGCCTTGGGCACTGTAAAAATGTAGTAGATACGGTAGCTTCAACTGAATTCCTCCGAAAACTTGGTTTTCATAAACTAATAAACTTTAGCTTAGTTATATTTTGGAAACACATTTTTTATTAGTTTTTAAATACCGATTCTGGGCAGTAATATTAGACTTTCCTACCCAGACCCATTAGCTATTGTCACATGTACAGATATTGGACACCAAAGAAATAGTTTTCGAGAGCAATGGTAGGTGAATAGTTAACTTTTTACTAAACACGAGTGGTAAAAACGTTATTATAGCCGAAATGACCAAGCTACCAAACGGTATTCTGATATGTATACCTAAATATATGCAAAATATTTTTATTGTGATTTTAGTTTTTAATGATCGCGATGTTGGTATAATATGTGTGTAAATACCTATCACCACAAAGTTGGCAAAATTATCTTAGTAATCCTCTTAATCTAGTACATTAGACGTTAACGCCCAAGTACTTATATAAACTTACCCAATCCAATGGCGGCACAGCACATCACCGTCACAATAGATAGTGCCACCTTTAAGCTGGTTATTGAGTGTGCCGGTCGTGGTTTCCTATCACAACATCTTGTCATCAAATACAACAGCAACCCCAGTAGTGATATAATCAAAAGTGCAGCCGGTACTGACCCCAAAATTCCCAGGCTCTATAGGTACATAACAAGAGGAAGACAAAAATGAACGAAACTCACATATATACACACTTGTAAGATGATATTGAATGGGACAGCACAAACAAAAAATGAAGTGCATGTAGGATTGGCGATGAATGGGGGTGTGTTTTTTTTTTAAGGATAACATGACATGATTTGATTTTGGAGTCAGGTGGAAAGGATAACGTCCTTCCTGCAAGCTCACCTCTAAATAAATCTCATCCGTCGGCCGAAACGTACTGTTGATCTTGTGGAATGTGATGTTATAGTGCGGCAAAGCATGCAATAGCTTTGCAATCACAGGCACTTTATACTGATCGGCGTATTCGTGGTAGTCACCCATGATTGTTGTTTTTTGGTATATCCTTGTTTAAAGTTTCCTTTTAAAAAATTTTGTTTTCCGTTCATATAACAAAAAGGAAACGTACACCTTGCACTAATTATAACGTGTATGTGTGTACAAGGGCCTATGTGTGTCAAGTGTTATCCTTGAGGTAACTTTGCCTAGACTTACAATACACATTCGTGTCCTTAATTATTCATATTTCTTCCAGCGCATAAAAGTGTATATGCATTTTCCTGTTGCAAAGGGGATATGTTTGTCATCATCGTCATCATCGCACACATCGATTCAACAACTAATTGTTGGCAAATGAGAAAGTAGTATACCGGTCTCACTTGCTCGCAGGATAATAAAATAACAGCAAAAAAGCGAGCCGCGAAGAATAGATTTTGATGATTTTATGTTTTTTTTTGTCTACTCGTCGTGCATACTCATATGTGCATATAGCGAGGTGTCGTCCTATTTGGCAAAAAGAGGGTGACCAAAACGAACACGCTTACACAAAACGTCGAGGATGTGATGATTATTATTATTATCCTCGACCACGATGAGATGCCTCGACGCCTTAATTATTTGTTCTTGTTTCTGGAGTGTGTGCAGATTTCTTAATTTCCATCTTCATTGCCAAGCGAGATCCTGGTGCAGTGTCTAAGTGTGCTATTGCATCTTGAACACTTGACTGGATGCCATATACCTAACAAAGTTAAAACAAAAGGGTTCACAAGGACTTCCTTCTTCAGATCGGGGCTGCTTTGTGTTGGTTTATTTTCTGTGTGCCGGTCGGTCGGTCGTCGTCCTTTGGTTAAGGACTCACTCCCCGTCAGAATTAATTGAGCAAATATTATATTATGTCCTTTAATGGATAATGAATGAGAGTTACTTTTTGCCGTCTCCTTTTGACCGTTATTTTTTTGTTATTTCTTTCTGGTCTGTCTCTGTGCGACTAGTCAGATGGGAATAATTTATTTTGTTTTACGGAACGTGGATAGTCAACTTGAATGGAGTCCTTCAAGAGGTCCTCCTTTGTAAGTTTTAATTTAATAATATTTTTTTTTCTGTTTTCCCTCTCTGCACCATCACCCAATGCTCTCATTCTCTCGCACTTTTGGGTGGGCTATTTTTTGGTGAGCAAGAGGATGCTAAATCACGACTTCTCTCAGGATATAGTGCAGCAACCTCTCATTCTTTACACACTAACACTTGCACACATATTTTATTGATTGAAGTTTGTTTTTTTTTTCATTTTTATTTATATTGCTGCCGTGTGTTCCCGAGGTATTGCACACATACACAAACGCATTCAGGATGAAAAGTACGCGATAGGATGAAAGAATAAAAAAAAACCCTTTCGAGAATGAGCAACTCGAGAAATGGAAAACTACACTAATGCAGGATGGGGAGGCGCAGAACCGTGACACAACACCACCACCCCATTTTTTCCCACAAAAGAAATAGCTTAGTTTTTTTTCCAAATTTGTTTTTGCTTATTGCATTTTTTTTTATTTCACAAGTTTTTATCCTTGAGTATCCACTAACGTTATTTTTAGGTTTGGAAAAATATTCGCGACAGTTGCATTTATTTTTATAAACAAGAGCACTGGGAAAAGGGACGAACACAAATCTGGAAAACTCTTCACGCATACACTAGAATATCCTTTATATTGGGTGGTGGGAGAAATTAATAAAGATTAATAAAATTTTAGCACAATACGATATAAACCATAGAGGAGTTTTCCTTAAAACACACTTTATCCGGGCTTATTTTGATAGTTATCCCATTTTCTTCTAACACATTACACAAGCGATTTGAATCCTTGGTAAGAAGGATGTACACTTTATAGATGGAACAGTAATATGAAAAACTATTTCTATCTTAAAATAGGAGTTCCTATTGTACGTATATCATATTTATTTAGGGTTTTCTTTCATTAATCACTGTTTATTACTCCGGAAGGATGTTCTTTTGTTTCAAAAGCTTTTTAAAAAAACTCGTTTTTTTTAGACTTTTCCGGCAACTGAACCATCCGCCGAACTGTGCAATTTACGAAGAAGATTGGAAAAAATATTTTTTTCCTTTAACCCGGTCACACCCTCTAGAAATTTAGAGTTGTGTTCATTTACGTTCTCAGCGCTCTCCTAGATCCTTGTTATCCTGTGTATTTGGTGCTCTGTTTTTCTCATTACATATGATAGTCGGTGGACCGGCGCTTTTCTTCATTGGAAATTGGGTGTATGTGTACTCTCGTTCACTTTTCTCTCCCTCTCTATATTTCTTTTAATGCATTTTCTAACTGTGCTCTCCCATTGTTGTTGTTGACTTTTACATGAAAATATTCTCTGTGGTAACTGGTAACGGTAAATAAGCGGTGTAGCGTACACTCCCGCTGCTCTCACAGGAGTTGATAGTAAAATGTTAGTCGCGTGCGCTCTCATTTATGTTTTTTTTTGTTTTCATTATTATTGTCCTGTTGTAAATTGTCGTCTTGGTGATGTGATGATTGGTATAGCGAACTACATCCACCCTAAACTGTAGATCGGAAAATGCTGTTACATTTATTGCACACCCACAAGAACATCATCCTGAGTGTGTGCCCCGGCGAGTGGGCGAACGCGTGTGTGTGGCTTATGTTTTAACTGCTGTAAATAAAGGAATATCCGGGATAACTGAATAGTGATCTAATGGAGGGGTTATACTAGATTAGTTTGAATTTGAAATATTTTTGTCTTGTGAAAGTTAAAACGTCCCGCTCAGTAACGTTTTGGAATTATTTTTAATTCAAAAGTGCGCTGTTTTAAAAGTAAATTTAAAATGTTAAGTTTTGTTTATTTTACATTAATTAGTAACTTGAAACTACCATAAACTACTGTGTAATTAACATTAGTGTGACCATCATTGGCATATTATTGGCCAGTAGTATAGAAAGCGTCTATTCCCAAAACTGTTTTTCTAGTCCATTACGAAATTTGAAAGAAAAGGTGCCTATATGAATAAAACTGATTTTTCGTTCATGTTCAAATGTCAGGAATGATAACTTGGAATTGTAACAAACGGTATAGTAACTTTGATAGTAAATCTCATTCAGTTTGACCAACTAGTTTGGAAAAAATTTCAATTTTTCTTATATGGTATAAATAGAATAGTCTGTTTAATGAAAATCAGTCAAGCCGTTTAGCCTGTAGAGATCATTATATACAGACAGACAGAACTGCAAATTTATCAAATTTTCTTAAAATTGTAACGAAAACAGTTTTTGAAGCGAAACATCTTTTGGGATGATGTGAACTGGATGTTATAAAACATAAAAACATCACTTCATGATCCGGTCCACCACCCAAGTACTAACAACAACCGACGCTGCTTGATGTCAGTCCAGTGTGTTTCTTTGAAATGAAACTTTTTTTTGGGCGGCTGTTGTGGGGCTGTTTGATCGTGTGTTTAAAAAGATGCAGTTGCAACTAAGGCAACACGTATGTTGGTGTGCAAAAAAACATAGTTTGGTGTTGGCATGTTATTTGAAGAAAAGACGTTGGTACACCGGTGGTATGCGCCAAGAAAGTGAGGTTTCTGTCAATAAGTAAATTTGGGAAGTTCCATCTGAATGTTAAAATGACAGCTAATCGATGGTACTGCCTTTCTTTTGGGTTGAAAAATGGCGTGTGCCTGAAGTCTGGAGTCTCTAATTGAAGCTTAAATCCGAACAGGTAGATTCGATTGAGTTTTCGAGATGCATTTTTGGAATTGGAGCGTTACCTTCAGGAAGGAAGATGTTTTTCAAGTGAAGGCATTTTTAAGACGGGATGATAGATATCGGGAACGTCTCTTATGTTTGTGGTTGTAAGTACATTTCGATTCTTTGGAAAGGACAGATTGGACTAGAGAGGCTTAGAGTTGAAGATGAAAATTGATATCTAATCAGATTCGGGTAGGATGATGTGTTCACGTTTGATGATGTAGGTGTTCAGTTGTATAACTGGTTTTTTTCTCCAAGTTGCCTTTTGAATTTTTGAAAGTTTTATCGATATTTCACGCTTTGCTTGGAGTGGAAAACTTGCAGAAGGGACGAATTGTCTTTTTGAAGTGAAACTTCTTTTTGACGTTGTGAATTAAATTTAACGATTCGAAAAAGTTTAAGAGGAAAGAGATCAAACAAAACATCGGTTTTCTTCTGATCACCGGAGCCAAACAGCGTCGGTCGCGGTTAGTACTTAGATTTGGTGTTGTTGGTTATTGGAAGAGAATGAGATGAGTTCAACTGGCACAAAGCCGGGTTTTGTATGCTTGGTAACTGAGGTTCAGGGTAAGAAATAGTTGAAGTTATATAGATTTTGCGGTAGAACAAGGTTGAAAACTACTCAAAACACATTTTTGACCAATTTAAGTCTGAACAAAATTGTAAATATGTCATTCGGCTTTCATACACGTTTTGTGATTCGAACAGTTAACATCAATTTGGTTGCATACAACCAAAGGGTATAGGAATTCTCGTAAAACGGAAATTTTCTATGAGGGGTACAGATAATGATAGATATTGATACCACATTGCTACCCCAGCATCAAAAAACAGCCTTGCCGACGAATACGATTTACGAAATTTTCCCTTCGCACTTGCCTCCCCCTTCCGAAACGGCAAAAAAAAAATTTAGCTGTGATGCGTTCTCTATGTAGTTCTATACTCTTTGCTTTCGACGAAGACCAAATGTAATGCGCGTGATCGCACGTCGGCTATATGCGTTAAGTCGACAATTTTTGACAGCTATGCGTTGAATTTCTTCCGAAGTTGTCCGACGAAGAATTGCTGCGGAATCAAATGAACGCGATTGTATGCTGTTTTATTTTGATCCGCAACGAATACCTCGAAAGCAAATTGAGTTCCGATTGCAATTGACTTTAGCTTAAGAGATTGTTCCTCGATAGGTGTGATTATATATGGTTCATGGGACTTCTCCCTCACACGTGCGTTGTCTCCTTCATTAAAACGTCAATGTGACATGTTATATGGAGGAAGTGCTGTTTTATGGGGTTATTCCATTAAAAACATAAAAATCAAGTTGTTTTTTGTGAAACACAAATTATGTTTAAGCTTATAAAAATACAAAGTGATTGTGCTAAATCATAAAATTGATATAAAAGAACTGGAATTCATGACCAGTATCGTTGCAAAGTGTGAATATAAATGCAATTTCAACGAGAAAAAGAAAAAGTATTCTGTGCAAAAGTTTGTGTCAAAGTTTGTTTTCATACAGATGATGTCCGTTTTTCATTTGACAGTTTGCCACTGACGTTGTCCTAAACAAATCTACTCATCTCTCTCACGAGAGCGAGAGTTAGAGAGAGAAATAAGCAGAATACAGTTTCACATCTACCACGTGTGAACTCAAACTTGATTTTTTTTTTCAGAAGTCACCCCCAAAAAGTAGGCGAGGCAAAAAACTGTCTATGGACAAAATGTTAGGATTGCCCAAATTTCTAGACCAGAAACTTTTTCAAAATTAATTACCGTTTTGGTAAAAAAAAATAGTTTTTCTTAAAAGTAGGCGTAGCAGTGGGCGGATTTTGAACATGTTTACACTTGTTCGCAACGATGACTTGTAAAAGATATATTACGCATATCATAACGGCAAATGTTCAAAGGAGTTTAAAAATATCATTTTTCGATTCAAAGACCGACAAGGCGCGCAATTTCAGCTCACAGAAGGTGTCAGGTGAATTCCAGTCATAAACTTAACATTAAGCAATGATACAAACACTATTAAGGTTATTAGCTTAGGAATTACTATCTATATGATTAAAAATATTGAAAATAGTACAATATGTTGTTCTTTATTGAATTTACGTTTACGTTACGTCCCAATTGATTTGGTTAATTTTTAATTAGAGCATTCCAAACTGTGCTCAAACTGTTCCCAGACATCAACCTCTCCCACGAATCATTGTGAACCACTAATCTCTGTACTTTTTTATATCCACCCAACTGTCAAAACTGTCATTTGTCGCTCATAAACTCACGAAAATCCGACAAGTATCATAAAAACAGATAAAGGCATATAAAACCATTTTCATTTTGCATTGCACCGGAAAAAGTGAATTCTTTTGCTAACTGCCTCGCTAAATCATTTGTTGTTCGTAGTTTATGGTGTCCAGTAAATGATGCCTTGAAATCGAAAAGTGCAATCAAAAATAAATCACAAGCAATATTTCCAAGTGCCATAAGTTCTCTATAGTTATGTATAATAAGTGTACTCAAGGAGGAATATATTTAGCCAACATTAACTCATCAATTATTTAACAAGTTATTACCGACAAAAAAATAGTGCAGCAGAAGCCAACAACAAACGCAAAAGTTTCGCTTGAATGAACGTCCACTTACAATGGTCTTGTCGTCGGAACCAGCGAGTAACGCTCGTCGGGACAGTACCACTAATAAATTCAACACAAACTCCCATTATGGGCTCTCTACAAAAGCGGCACTGGCCAAGCTTCACGACGAGATTCACCGCGTTCTCATCTGCTATGAATCCAAATATAACGAGGATAGGTAAGCCACATTTTTTGTTGTTTCGATTAGATTAAACGTTACTTGATGAGAATAACTTCTTAATACAATAGGACGGTCGTATCAGGGTCATGTTTATCATCATTCTATCGTATATATACCATCGTGACGATAGCAAAAAAATTATAGATATGATACAAACAAGCGCATAAGTTTGACGCAACATGAATTATTTTCGATACCGCCACACGGCAATAATGTGGGTATTTTTGTGGAAAAACGGCTGTTTCCCAGACGTTCTAGAGAATGTCACAAAATAATATAAACAACCGAAAAATCTGCATAATAACAAACTGTATGACAACTTAGAGTGTGTTAGTATAAAAATGTTTTTTTTTTTTTGGGAAAACACAGCACACAAGCGATTATTTTCGTTAAAAAGCCCTTGACATTGAATGCTAATTAAGAATGCTATTCATGATAACCCAGATTTAAAGGGTGTAGGTCTTTGTGAATTTAAATCAATAACTTCAAAGTTAGTGTACTGTGTTGGAACATTGAGGAATAAAACATTTTCAATCTGCGGTTTGTTTCCCACCCTAGTTCGATTTCGTTTACTTAAAAATTTAAAAACATTCAAATGGAGCATAACAAATTAACCAGTACGCACTACCGTCGATCTGACTTGATCCAGTTATGATTAAGAACGCAATTAATAACAGAGCACGTCTGCCAAGTTAATTGCCTTAAATTTGATACACAACGACGTTCAATGGTGCAGGCAATATCTTATGACTATTGTAACGGACTCCTTATATGGCATCCAATTTCAATTTCCTTAATGAATGATATATTTGTAAAGCGTTCTTGGAGTAGGGGCGTCGTATGAGATAATAAAGACAAATTCTTATGTCTGGGTAAAATAAAAGTAGCAAAGGAGTAGTTCTAACTTATATGTTTATATTTCCCAGTACTCGCTAATAGTGTAAACCATTTCCTTCCTTATTTATGTAGGTGGGGCTACATCCCAGTCTTTAATTAGCTGTCTTCAGGTACGTACTTGAAGTTGGTTGAATCGGCTGAAGTTTAAATATTGTATCAGTTGTATCTCCTAGTCTAATACATCACCAACATGGACCGGCGCTTAATATAGAAGGGTTGATATTAGCATATAAGCAATATTGAAGCAACCTATGTCTTTGATGTTGGTCCAGTTAAGGAGGTTAACTTTTTGTGGATCCGATCATTGATGCTGAGGTTTCATTTCGAAACTGATGTGCTAGGTTTCTCGTACCCAACAGCAAGAAACCCTTGCTTTGATCAGGAATTCCGACGTATGATCGCAGCGAAGAACGAGACCAAGCTTTTAAAAGCCAATTGAGATGACTTGGTGGTTAACAATTACCAAATCAAATTTTCGGATAAAACTATGCCTGAAGAATGCAACCTCATCATCGTTTGCATGATGCATAATAAAAAGGAGACCCTCTCAACTGCGCCAACTACAGAGGCATTAGTATCTTCAACATCGCATGCAAAATCTTATCAACAACCTGATTGGCCCTTATCAGTGTGGTTATAGGCCAAGAAAGTGCACAACTGATCAAATCTTTACACTTCCGTAGATCCTGAAAAAACACCAGATATCCAAATCCTCATTAAACGATTTTAATGCCGACAGCACTTATGAAGACGAACTATACGAACCATTTCTAGTTTTAGTTTACCGCTGCCCAAAATCGTCCGTCTGTGCAAGATGACGATAGAGAATTCTCGCTGCTGTATATAGAGAGAATTCTCGCGGCCTCACCGAAACATAAGATAGCTCTGCAAATTAACCATTAACTCTGCAAACAACAACTTGTCAAAAGTTATACGAAAAATTACTCTTGCTAAGCCCTTACTCGAAGTACAAAATGATCCTATATATGACCCTTATCATCACAGTCCTGCCCTACGGCGCTGAGGCATGTACTGTGTCAAAGGTAGATGCAGAAATCCTTCTCCGAAATATGTTCGGTCCCTCTTGCGGTGACTGTCTAGGACATTTTGAACGAATAGAGACCAAAAATCGGTAGTCTTCGATTCTCAGCCAGACGTCGGACGCAGTAGAGGAATACTTCGCATAAAGCCACTTAAGTTAGTAGTCGAATTTGTTTAGCAGTCAAGTCAAGAAAATGTATTATCCAAAAGCTAGTGAGATAAATTATCTGCCTAGGTTTAAATAATCACACAATTACATAGCGCGTAATACTAAAGCAACCTGCTTTTCTTAACGACGCCGAGGAACGTATCATAAGCCGGTAAAGAAGCACTTTTAAGCTCACTTGGAAAAGCATTTCGTCACGTTTCTTTCTTTTAAAGCAATTTTATCCTCTACTGAGACATCTGGCTGGAATCAATGACTTTACGAGCCCTAACTTTAACCGATTCTTTCTATATATCCTAGATATTGTCTCCGAAGTTCGTCAACGCAAACAGTACAATAAAACAGAACTGTTCAAGGTCTCATATTGCACCTTAGTAGTACGATTAAGGCTTTTATAACTAAACTATCAACCCGACTTCGGGACAATTTTTGTCACTTAAACCTCGAATGTATGTGATAGAGCATTGGATATAGCATTCACAAGGAAATGCAGATCATAACAGTGAAAAGCACTTCGGAGTCCGTTCAGCAGTCTTACAAGTTTTGGGACTTTATTTTATACTGTGTATAAAAAATAAAGATTAAGTCCTTAGCTCGAGAAAATAGTTGTTGGCAGAATTTGAAGGTTTTACGTTAAACATCGAATTTAATTTTATTGACAAGAAGTTTCGGCCCTACTAACAGGCCATACCGTAGAAGATTGAAAATTTGTGATAAGTTACAGCACAGGCTGAATTTTGTTGATGACTTGGTGTGTGCCCCTTGTCTCTTATACAGGTTAATAGTTACTTAGAATATTAATAAAACAATATTTCTTTCCGTTTTCAGCATGTACCGCAAGATCCGCTCTGCCTTTGTCAAACGCTACGACAGTCCACTGGGATGGTTTTCCATAGTCACCTCATTGATCGCAACTATTGGACTATTTATAGGAGAAGAGTACTTAGCGGGAGTGTTACTAGTCTTAATTCTCACCATAGATCTCTTTGTAGTCATCAGAGAGAACAGTCTCCGTCGTACGGAAATCTTTAGAAAAACAAGAAATGTTCTCAGCGAAATCAAACTCGCTGAAGAAGAGCTATGTGTGGAGTGGGAGCAGAAAAACTATCCACACACGTGCTGCCCGATATCACCGTGCGTCTCTTTGCAATGGACATATCGCGATGGAGTGATTGTCAATCTCCCCTGGGCCTTATTAGTGAAGGGGGATCACATTGTTCTACGTCCGGGACATCAGACACCCGGACCCTGTTGTGAATTGGAAGGTAAAAAAACGTTTAACGCCAACGAAGTTTATGGTGTGTCACAAATTCCTGATCCACCCGTGAAACCTTCAGCAAGGACACCTCTACCCGATATTGTATGCTGTTTGGAGAGCACACCAATCCTTGACAATCTGAAAATCATTTTAGAAGGATCACTGAAGCGTCCAGCTACTATTTACAATCAACAACGATATTTAGTAAGTAATTTAAATACTTTCCATATGTGATTCACTTTCACTTTTTCTAATTTCAGCTCGCGACAAAGTACATGCAACAGTGGGGCTTTATTCTGGGCATTGTTGTGACATTTTTAGCCGGCACGTTAAGTGTATACGGCTTTGGTCTGACGGAAAATTCCGACCAATATTGGAAACATATCTTTGTTGTATCGCCCGTTGCGGCTGTTATGCCAATGCTTCCTTTATTCTTTCCGTTAATGTGGATCTCCATGAATCTCTGGGGCATAGCACGCCTTCAGTCATTCCTTCGGGCACCACAGTTGCTTATTACCAAAGACTCAGAGAAATCCTTTGAAGAGGACCTGGACACACCCACGTATGACTATGAGAACATTTCTCTGCTGCGATCGACAGTTTTTCGAACCTGGTTGCAGTTATGGAAAGGAGATAGTGAGTTACTCGCCCGAAGTGCCAATGTCGTTCAGGTGCTGGGCTCAATCACAGCTTTGTGTTGTGTAGATAAGAAAGGTATTCTCTCATGGCCAAATCCCACCGCCGAAAAAGTCTTTTTTCTACATGACTCTGAGGAGGAACCGATCGATGTTAGCCAAACGAGTATAGATTCCGAGAGTACACACAATAACCCAGCAAACAAAGATGGAGGTATTGTTGCTGAAGTGTTGGATCTCACGCATGACCAGCATTGTCCATTTCGACTAGAATTTGATGATCACGAATGGAAGACTCATATAAAGTCCCTGAAGCCCTTAGGTTGATTGTAAAATTCTATTTTAAATGCGAATGATAAGAATGTGTTTTTCCAGGTCTTGCTGTACTCCTCAACACTTGTAGTCCATCAACTCACTCCCATTACGGACAATTTTGTGGACATGTGACGGCCGTAGCAATGCTGGATAAAGATCTCGTCCCTGTCACAAATCGGTATGCGATCGTTGAGTCCAGTTTGAATTGCTTATTGCATGGGTACGTAGTTTCATTTCTTTTTGTTACTCATTCATTAATTGTTGCCCAAACACACATAATTATACACCTCTTTGCGCAATATACCAACCAACCAAGAATATAAAATTTAATTTAGTTTGAATTTTAATTGGAATGTACTGAATTTTTTACATTTTTTTTTAGATTTTAGCAAGATTCCTAGCAAGGCATGTTCCTTGGCCTCATTTTGAAATTAATTTAAGCTTGATTTATTTGATCTTTTTTGCAGCAACTGCGTGTAAATTGATAGCAGACTTTGAATGAACATATTTATATTTTAATTCATTAAACAAACTTCTAATGAAAGGCTTAACAGGCATCTGCCTGTCGGAAGACTTTGCTAGGAAGTGATACATGAGATTAAAAGGTGGAGGGAATGCTTGGAACTATTACTTTAATTATTCCATGTTTCCGGAGCAACCATTTTTATATATTCGTTTTAAGCCGATGGGCTTACACATTGGTTTAAACAGCCCACTCCTGACACAATGTCTCTCATTTCTTGTACGGCCCATAATAGTTGTTATTATCCTAGATAATGCACTGCTTAAATGAGCTTTTTTTTTTTAAATGAAACAAGAAATTCAATATAATGACCAAATTGTTCGCTTTATTAGCTCACAAATTTCATCAGGGTCAATGTTTAAAAATAATTTTTGGCATATGGCCTCCGCAACCTGCGCCTTATGAACACCATGCTGTCGGTCCAATTTAACACCACTTTTTAGGGCATACCTGGTCTTATTTCGTAAATGGTGCGTCGACTGTTGGATTCTAAGTGAGCAATCATTGCTGGTATACCTGCATAGAGCAGGGATTTGACGTACCCCCACAAAAAGTAGTCCAAAGGTTTCAAATCACACGAACGAGGTGCCCAATTCACAGGTCCATTTCTTAAGATGATTCGGTCACCAAACGTTTCGCTCAACAAAGCCATAAAGCCATGGTTGCACGCGATGTAAGTAGTGGATGGGCAGAGACCGAGTTAGTAAGAACAGTGTCGGTAAATTCATTTCCTCTGTCATACTCACGTCTGCAGCGACGATGGCTTCTTCTTCAGGCATGGCACGGGCTGGATTTGGATGAATATAACCAAAAACAGCAAATGTGGTCATGAATCGACCCATAAGATTGCGTATTATCCGCTCACCGTAAACTTGACGAAGTGCTCTATAAGCTTGGCGCAATGAGCCCGATTTTGGAAATAATTTTCCACAATTTGTAAACGTTGTTCTTCAGTAAGTCTTTCCATGGTGACTTGCCAAAGTATACTGACAAGAAAGTAAATCCCACTGAATTAGTTTGACAGTTATTCCCATCATAGATCATAGTTTTGGAATGATGGTGCGGAGATTTTACTTTGTGTACGCATTTGTCTCTTTTCGTCCATTCGCCTTCCTCGCATGCAGGGTCAGCCTATTTAAAGGAGTCCCTATTCGTTTCTAACTGAGACAGGACAGCTTTCCATCATCTTCGGATGTTATTCAGTTATTCAGTCCAAGCGCTTTAGCACCCGCGATCGCTTGTTGATTAAACCGGGGGTAATCAAACACACACTGAAAACATCAACAGCAGCAGCTTGTCTGAAAAGGTAATTGCCGAGGTCAGTCAGTTAACTAGTAGATTGAAGCAGCTTGTCTAGGCCTGAGACAGTAGGCCGGGTATTCATTCCGTGTCATTGACCTGGCTGTTCATAGTGTTGGTGTTTTTCGTCGTGTTATCAAAACTCGCGCTTATCGTGAAGCAAGTCTAATCCGGTTGGATGAGACGAGTACCCGATGGTTACCACTTGGAGGTAAAAATAAGCACTTGATGTGTAGTTAGAGTTACAAGCACTATGCTTTGCCAAGTTACCCACCTTCTACAACACCCAACCATCTCGGGTTATTCACACGAAAGACGGAACCAACAGTTTTTTTTTACAGTTTTTCTATGACAAAGGCGAAAACGCAAGCTAGGCTGCTGAAAGTGTGGATAATATTTTGGTCCTGATATTGTAACAACCAATCACGTGCAGTTTTTCGACGATTCCATTCCGGTAATTTCGATCTCAATTATGCACCACGCACTGGAAGCGCAGTAGTTGAAAATGTCAATAAAATCGTGGCAAACTACTAGTCTGACCATCAGCAGAACCTTATTCAAAAGCCTGTATACAAAAAGAAGCTTTCGATGTAAGGGTGTCACAAAATTACCCATGAGTAAGTTAAACAAAATCTCACGAACTATATTTGCATCCAGGAACCGTTTTTGAATCGCAACAAATTCGACCCGTTTCTGTAGCGGCTGGTGTCTGGTGATTATGGATGGTGATGACAAGTGTATTACTTACGACAATCTCAAGCTAAAACGGTCGTGGTCGAATCGAAATGAACTTTCTCAAACGCTAACCAACCATGAATTGGTGTCACAATAAAAGTCTGTGAAAAAGGAGTGCCTCCGTTTGTCCTAATTAGAACGACGTCTTCTATGAAATATAAATAACGAAATTAACTTAAAATTAGCAACATAATGGCGCATATTTCACCTTAATTGGATCATTCTAACTATGCTTGATGAAGATTCAAATTTCATTCAAAAATAATGGATTTATTTAATGGAAACACTATTCCATAGGGATATATTAGTTTTGCTACATAGTTTGTAGCAAAGAGAATTGCTAAGTCGATTTAGACATTTATGAAATTTAGTACACATACTTTGTGTTGCTCCCAGCAGAACAAGTGTAAATATTTTTTTAAATCCGCCCACTGCCACGCTCCTTTTTTTTACACAATCGTAGTTTATGGGCAAAACCTATGAAATATGGAAAAAGAATCTGAACAACATATTCAGACAATCTCAATATCTATATTTCGTCTAGATAACGTTTTTTGCCACGCCCAATTTTTAGGGGTATTCGAAAAAACTTTCGATGCAAATAAGCACTTCAATGCTAAGTGCTAAGCTGTCTCGGTCAATTGACGATCGATACATGACAATATTTCGTTCATCAGAATATTTATAGATGGTGGGCGTGTATCAGTAAAGCAGCACAGGTACATTATAATCATCTGTAAGCATTATCTGTAGAGGCTCCTAAATCGTTATTGATTCGCCTGACCTCATGTTAGCCAACTAACATTTCGGCGATATTCGATCGAACAAATTGGAAACAACCAAATAAAACAAAAAAACGTTTACAGATGTTAAGCAACAAGCACCCACTCATCTTGCACTTATAATTTGCTGGTTCCAACGAAGGTTTCTCGTTTTTAATGCACTGGTAGAGTGAATGAAATCCTTTGTGCATACTCTACAGCCAGCGCTACGGGGTTTACTTGAACTTATGCTTCGGCTTATATAGGTGAATAATGTTCTATTGAACTGCCAGGACATGCTTTTGAAGAACCAAGTTTTAGCATTTTGAAATCGCCTGGTTTGTCAATTGGATTATCCACCACTGGTTTTGTATTGTGTAAGGGACACTCGCTTTGTACTTCCCTTTATTAGGATTTTTATCGCTTTATACATGTGTAATCTAAGTTGTTTCCTCTAGTTTGATATGCATTCGCATTGTTATACAGAGTTTATCCTTCTCATGTACGATTTATGCGTCCGATGCCAATATGAGAGTGTATTACATGAGGGTTGATTAACTCACTCTTGTCAGCAGATTTCGTTTTGGCTGGTTGGTTCTCCAACCAGCATTAATCCTATAATCCTGGCTTTCTGACTCGTGATTATCTATGGAGTTAAGTCGTAAGTTATGCGCGTAGGTATTTTATGTAGGCTCTATTTTGTGCTTTCCCTCCCTTATTCGCAAGAGCAACACTATTGTGCGACTACTAATGAAAACGGCATCTGAGTGTGGTCCGGCAGTTCCAACTTTGATGAGCCATGTAATATTTTTTTAATGATGTTGTTACAGTGTCACGTTACTGCCTCAATTGTTTTATCCATTAGTTATCTGTAGACAGATCCTCCGAACCCGAATATCGCCATTACTTTGTAACTTAGAGTAGCAGTTTCATCAAACAAAAAAAAAAGACCTTCGGGCTTAAAAGATCTAAGCCTAGGATAGGTGCAAAGTACGTTTAATATAAATATACACACAAAATTTGGAGAAGATGTGTATGTTTTAATTTTAGTTTTAAATTTAAATCGAGTTTTCAAATTGAAACTTAACAGTGTTGTTGACCAGGACCTTGATAAGGAGAGAAGTGTACTTACAACATATTGGTACAGTAATAATTTTCTAAAACGATGTCATGTAACAAAAAGTTTGTATTCAGCTAAATTGCAAATCAATCAATCAATATAAAAATTCACATCAACATCACCCGTCGAACATTCTACTTGTGTGAACTATTTTTGTTTATTTTTGTGTGTATTTTGCAAGTTTTGTTTTCCTGGTAAATTTTCACATTTTTGCTGTAGTATTGCTTCTATATTTTGGTTTTTGAGAAAGTTCATTTTTTTCTTAATTTTTGCATGATCATTATTCAAAAGAATTTTTTTTTAAATATTAAGAAACCTATCCCAATCAAAAGTGGCTTTATTTTCTCTTTGTATGTATGATCATTTCAGTTTTCAGTCTGTGCCTTCACTATACACACATCTAGTTTTCGAGTTGTGAGTTGTGTCTGTTCTATCGTCCTATCCTACCATACGTTTGTGTAACCATAAAAAAAACATTTCCACAAAAGCTTGTCGTTTTATCGTACCCAAGATATTTCTTTTTACCTTGTTTTCGAGTTCATAATAGAGAGATCGTTATTTTTGCTTTTTTCCTTAACCTGTTACGAACATCGATATTAATCTATCACTTTCATGTTTTGTCGTGTCTAGCCGTTGCCTATGCGAATTGGCAAAACAAATTGGTTTCACTGATCATGCCACAGATCGGTTCTCAACGGAAGGACAGTTTGCTACGTACAGGCATTTGGTGAGTCATCCTTACTTTTTTCATTCAACATGGCCGCTTATTGATTTTTTTTCAGCAACCGGACGTAGTTCAACGTGACATCCGCTTTGCACGACATCTGCAGCTAGCATCTAAGGTTAAAGTGCCCTTTCCACATTCTCTGTCTGTGGTAATGCGGGAAAATCCAGGTGGCTATTTATCGCTCTTTACGCAGGGCACTGCTGACATTATTCTCGACTACTGTGATGATTTCTGGGACGGTAAAGATTTACGAGCCCTGAGCCAGCATGATCGCAAGCGCGCTCTAGACTTTTATCAGCGCAGTGCACTGACTGCATATTGTACTGCATTTGCTTATCGGCCTCTCCGCCATGGCATCATTGGACCGCTAAGCGGTGCAGAGGATGGCAACATTGCTTACTTGGAATTGCCACCCGAGTCCAAATACCGAATGGCGCATGTCGACAAGTCACATTGTGACTTTGAGGGACACGCGAAGCTAAGCCACTCGATAAGTACTGATTCCTTGCTCTTCTCAGAAAATAAAGAAGATCACGACATCAACGATGTAAACGGTTGCTTCGAAATGCAGTGTCACCAGGTGTTCATCGGTATGGTGACTATGCAGTACCAAGCCAAAACTGATATTGTGCAGTTGGTGGAACAGCTGGAGAGGGCCTGCATTCGATTTGTTCACTTCAGCAAAGAAAATGAACTGCGATCGAGGGTGTTTTCGGAGAAAATGGGTCTCGAGTCCGGATGGAATTGTCACATATCACTTCTGAGTGAGGATTCATGTCAATCAAATCCACAATCGCCGAAAAACTCGGGCAATTTCAAATTCACGATAAATTCCGCTGCGGCAAATAACGAGGGCCGTAGGTCTGGAGGCGGTGAAGAGCTCAATTGCCTCCTGCAGCCAGCAAACTTGGAATCATCGAAAACTTTAAGCTCTTCAGCGCCCGGTGCCATATCTAATCAGGACTACAACATGCTGAATTTAACATCTGAACACGGTTCTAATGAATCCATAAACCTCGACCTCACCGGAGAACACCCGCGATCGCAAGACTCTGCGATGGACGAGCACTGCCGTTCGATGAGTATTCTGACTGACAGCACTGAACAGAGTGCGCCAATCCATTTTGACATGTCGAATCGCGCCAAACTGCCAAGGGGCATCGAGAACATCCGTCCGCACTTGGAACAAGTGGACAACGTACCACTTCAGGTCTCACTATTTACTGACTGCTCGGCCGAGGCCACCCGTGAAATGTTGAGCATTATGCAGTCCTATGGCGAGATTGTCGTGTGCTTAGGATCCAGTGGAAGCAATGCGAATGCCGAGATCTTCCTGCAAGCTGATTGCAGTATCGCAGTGGAACCCCTGTACCCACAAGTTTGTCAAGAAATCCCCGCATATACCGAGGCCAATATACTAAACAATAAACTTAGGCTAATGAAACTTAAAGACTCGTCATCGATTAATAGCTCGCATTTAGCATCACTTGACGTCCTCGAGGCCGGTCAATCAAAACCCATGCAGTCACAGGGTTACACTGTATCACCAATATACTTAAGCAGACTGCTAAACTCTCTGCCATGTTCTATATCTGTGAGTCGCGATGATCCCCTGTCGACGGTGGCTATAATTGAGCTATCGCGGCGGTTCTCATCGGGATTGTGGAATTGTATACAGTACTGGGCATGTTGTGCCGGTACTCTAACGGTAATAAATATTCTTAGTGCTTGTCTGTCGTTGCCACCAGTTTTAGCGCCATTGACGGTCATCTATTTGATGTGTATACCAGTGCCATTGATATCGTTATCTCTTGCACACATCGATGCCGATCCAAAGATGATGAATCGTGCAACCGGTAAAAAACAAACGGAATACGATTCGAAGGTGTTTGGATTTGTTCTATGGTGCTATGGATGCAAATTTGTGTCTCCAATTCTTGTGATGGTAAGTAGGCTTAAATGTGATTGCATGTGTAGATTTTTTTTAAGTTATGTCACGTGGTGGTAATAAATATCTCAGAATTTTTATTTGATCAAGACAAGCATAGTTAGAAATAGACTAGTATTATCGCGGGCCAATTATTTCGGATTTCTTCAGCTCATTCGCGTTGATTTCGATACGTTCTTAAATATTCTGCGCCACGTTAACTTGTGAAACACGCCTTCCGAACGAGTGTCACCCATGTGTCCTACTACTCAATTTGAAAAGTTTCTTATGGCGTTTCACGCTAAGTGTTAGGGCTTCTAACTTATTTCTTATACTTATGGAACAAGATGGCCAAAACCACTGTCATATTCGAGTGGCGTTTCACTTCTTCCTAAAGCATGCCATTGAAGATTCCTTCTTATGTTTTCTGGTCCACTTTTTTTGGCGTTTAGCATTTTACTATTGTGCCAGTCTAGGTTGTTTCCGTAACATTGCGTACTTTTCCATGGGTTTTATGTTGAACATTAGGATTTGGCCAACCAACTTATTTTACAATTTCGGTGTATGAACCATTCACTCCCACTTTATACGTTGAATAGTTATGTGTTGTTCTCTTATAAAAGGGATCTTCTTTGGCCAACATATCTTACAATTTTCGAGAGACTGAGATTCGCAAACATTGCAATTTTCTTGTTATAGTGCCTATCATCAATCAGACCATACGATAATATATATGTTCCCTATTCACAATACAGATTCTACATTTGACCGGTAGCTGGATCTTTTAGTCTACAAAATTAGTTGGCAATCTTTTCGGCAATGCTTCCTTAGCGAGCAATACGCTGATTATATTCCTTCTGATTTCGAATTTATTAGTGAAGTTAAATATTGGAGTTGTTGCATTATTTTGTTTTCAAATTCGATTTTATAACGAAGGTCGATTGAGAATGCTTAATTAATAGAAATGTTATGGGCTTTGAACATGACTGCAACAGCTACACCTACTTTTTCTCGATGTAAAGTATCGCATTTTTGTTTTTATCACGCTTTTTTTTATACTTATTTACTTAAGTGCCGCTACAGTCCGGAAAGAAACTGGGCCTAAACCAACATGCCTCTCCAATTAGCCCGGTCCTTAGCTAACTGCCTCCAGTTGCGCACTCCAAATTTGTTGAAGTTGGTTTCTACTTGTGCGCGCCACTTTAGACGAGGTCTTCCTCTACTGCGTACGACGTCTGGCTGGGAATCGAAGACTCTGCTAGCCGGAGTATTGGTGTCCATTCGTTCTACATGTCCTAGCCATCTTAAACGTTAATTTCTGACGAGATGTTGTCAGAGTTAATAGCGGAGCCGAGATAGACAAATTCCCGTACTACCTCAAAGTTATATCTGTCAATGGTGACGTTATGTCCGATTCGTCGATGTTGTGTGTCCTTTCGTGTTGACATCATATCCTTAGTCTTGCCCTCATTTACTGCTAAACCCATTTTGCTTCTTTCTCTGTGTTAGCAAACGTGGCTTTGTCACGTTGAGTCCTAACGTGACATGTTTGCTAGTATAGAGAAGGAAGCGGCAATGATGTCAAAGTCGTCAGCGTATGCCTGGAGTGGAAAATTGTTTCTCTGGTATTGGCTCTGGAGTTTTGCACTATCCTCTCAAGAATCAAATTGAATAATTCACATGACCACGCACCGCCTTGCGTAAATACTTTTTTGATATCGAATGTGTCAGTGAGATCGTTTCCGAACCTGATGGAGCAGCGAGAATTCTCCATCGTCATCCTACACATGACTACATCCTACAAACGGACGAGTTTGGGCGGTATACCAAAACTAGACATGGCTCTGTATAGTTCGTCTCTATGAATTCCGTCGTATGGGGCTTTGCAATCGGTGAATAGTTGGTGGGTATCGACTTGGACATCTTAGGCATTATTCATCAAACCAGAGGTTTGTTTCTTGTTGGTGGGCGCGAGAAACCTAGCACATCAGTTGCGGTTGATTTAATGACTTTTTGGCTTCGTTGCCCATGTTCTTCGACATTCGATTCTGGTGGTATGGTGTCAATCGAGAGGTTAAGAGAAGGGATACGCATTGCGCGACGGTCTTGGCGGTCTCTTGCGATTGCAGTCTTTCGACATAACATTTTTTCACAGTATTTCTGGATTGTTGTAGCGTGTTGGCAACAAGGTAGTGTTCCGAGTCGATGTTAGCTCCTAGGAATGAGTCGATGTTAGCTCCTAGGAATGAATGAAATGAGGCTATTGGTTGCTTCGTAACAAATGTTTTTTTCATGGTTGGGTGGTTACCAAAGCACAACCCTCAAACTGGAGGACCAGTTCCAAATTATTCCTAGGGGTACTAGGACACGGTTGGCCTTTCGGTTCACCTGTTTTCCGAATATGTCGAAGCAGTTTTTCTAGGTTCGACTGTGACAGCAGGCCGGGTATTCATTCCGTGCTATTCTGACCCGGCTGATTATAGTGTTGCTTTTCGTTTAGCAAGTCAAATCCGTTCGGATGAGTACCCGATGGTTACCACTTGGAGGTAAAAATAAGCACTTGATTTGTAGTCAGAGTTATAACCACTGGGCATTGCCAAGTTAAAGCCATACAGAGTCTTCTCTCGTTCTACAACACCCAACATTTTGTTTTACATTTTGACATTGGAATACGCGTTTTTAAATCGTTTTGTGGCACGAACTGGCACATTCAAAGAATGTAGATTGGTCAACGTGCACCTTTATTACGATGAATGCTTCTTTCGACGCTTGCTGTTGTCAAAGATGTCACTTTCCGCAGTGTGTGTCAAGCTCATGAATTTATTGGAGAACGACCTGAACATGCGCGTACGGATTAATAATCCGCCCAACACGTCACATTCAAATCAAATTCGTGTATTATTGGTAATCAGGTTGCCCGTTTGCTCTCTCTCATGTCGAACAGATTTAGCGTGGTGCCAAGAAAGAAAGAAGAACTAATTCAATTAAAATATTTAGTTTTTGAATATATTAACTTCGAAGTTTTTCTCCGTCTTCAGAAACTCAGGTTTTGTTAGATGGCTTAGAATATCCATGCTTTCATTAATTTAATTATCGTATCTGTGAGCAGTGAAGTGGTTCGGATTGGCGTTCGAAGGTACCGCTTAAATTATAAAGTTTAGATACTATTTCCAGTCCTCCTTCGATACTCTGTTACGTTGAAGGGCAACTCCACAGTAAGAACTGCGTAGAAGTAAAGTGAGAGGGTTTATACCTAGGCGATGAAGACGAACTTAATATTGTGTCTATACGATGGATGCGTAGTGCTTTTATAGTTTTGAATGATCTTTTTTTTGGCAAATATGTCCCAAACATGGTTTTTATATCTTCGACTTATGGTTTAGTGTATTTTGGGTCGAATGATGGTGCAGCGATCTTCCTCAATTGCAAGTATTGCGGATCAGTTTTATTATATCAAAGGTCACCTTGTTGCCATCTCTTCTACTTTTCAATTGCTACAAACGCTGCAGTGATTTGCATATTTTGTCCGTACTAGGATCCCGTATTTAATATTTGATCTTGTTTTTTGAAATTATTCGAGACACAATCTGGTTGTTATGTTTTTCTGGTGTTTACTTAAGTCTGTGTACTCAGCCATCGTCCATAGTATCTTCACCTCGTCGTACAAAAAATTAGATGTTTATATACCATCATAATCATCCCATTGAGCACACTTTTTCCATTCTTCATTTTTCCAGATCCTTTCATTTTGTACATTCACCGCGCATCCAGTCGAAATAGTGGACATCGAAGAAGAAAAAATTCACATCAATGTGAAAATTGCTCGCATTTTCTCCCTTTTGGGAATAGTTTTACACTTTGGTAAGTTTTCTTTGTTTCTTGTTCTAGCCCACGACCTACCACCGAATCTTTCAAACAACCAAACGAATCTTATCTATACTTTCCAGTGATAATATCTGCTTCCTTCGTTCATCGTGATCACTCAATCTGGCGAAAGAATCCCTTCACCAATCGCATCTGGAGTTTAAACATTTTAGCGATTCTCATCATGCACGCAGTGATTTGTGTTCTCCAAGTGATTTTAAATGGGAATCTTACTGATGAGGTGCTTACAGCTTGGCCCGCCGTTGTATTTACATGCTGTAGTGCTTTAATAAGCTTCGCCGTATCAGAAATATGCAAGTGGCAGGAGATTAAGTGAGTTGCAGCATTTGCTATTCCATTCACCATGCTTTTACTTTATCCTCTTTGCAGAGTCAACTCTCGGTATCAGCGACGAGCGAGACTAGATTTTGGAACAAAACTAGGAATGAATTCGCCATTTTAAGACATTTGAGAGGATATAGACACAAAAGACGACGAAATGGTGTGTAAATTAAGTTGTAAATTATTATGAAAGTTTAATTTTTGTGCAAATTGTATTGTTGTGCCTTTCCAAGGGTTTCCAATGGAAAGGAACAATTGTTTTGTTTCGTTTACTAATTTAATTTTGTTCTGTGAACATTTTGAACATTGTTCACCAGCAACTTCTTTTTTGTCAGACGTAGTGATGTTTTTATATACATATTTATAAAAAAAGGAAACAAGTAACAGAGTTTTATTTATTTTGAAATGACAATTTTTAGTATTAACAAGCCAAAAAGAAAAAAAAATGAAAGTACCAGTGAAATGCAAATATGAATTATGTGTGTTAGCGTATTAGTTACATTTTGATCGTTTTAAAATGAATATATGTGTACTTTATTTAAATTGAAATTTGTTTTTAATATGGTGGACTATAGAAAAACACGTGCTCGTAGATACTGATTGATGGTGGAGCTATCGCAAAAAGGTGAATACATCTTATTTAGGAAGGTAGGTAGATGTAGCGGTTCAGAATGAATCCAAGTACCACTAATGTGCCTTTTATTATGATTGTTGTGGATGTGATACAGGCGGTCTCTAGATCCAGCCATTGGTGTGACGTTTCACCGTTTTTTGGAAAATTGTGCCTCTGGTTTGGGAGTTTTGCACAATCCTCCCAAGAATCAAATTGAAGAAATCACATGACAGCGCATCGCATTTTTTTGTTTCGGGCAGACGATGCTGAGGTTCCATTCTTCAGGCATACTTTCTTCCGACCAGATTTGACTTATGAGTTGGTGGATGTAACTTACCAAGTCATCTCCGCCGGCTTTATAAAGCTCGGCGCGAATGCCGTCATTTCCGGCAGCCTTATTGATCTTGAGTTTATATATTGCTATCATCACTTCACTCAGGTCGAGTCGTTGCCAATATTGAATGGTTCGTTCTGCCTGACAGCGGAATGTTGTTCGTCATCGCCGTTTAACAGTCTGCAGAAGTGGTTCTTTTATATCCTCAGCATCGACTGTGTCTCAACTACGATATTTCCTTGTTCCTCTCGAAAGGATTCTGTTCGAGCCGTGTATCATTGGCTTTGACGTTTTACACTTTGGTAAAACTTGCGAACATCGTTCCTCTCTATATCCTCTATCGCGCGCTCCTCTTTTTCCTTCTTTCTGAAAAGCCGGTGTTCTTTCCTTCTTCTCTGCCTATAGAGCTCAACGGTAGCTCTCGTCTTCCTCTGCAGCTTAGCCTTGTAGGCCTCGTTCTTGGATATCCGCATTCTTACATTGGCTGCAACAAGGTAGTGGTCCGAGTCGATGTTAGCTCCTCGGAATGTTCGGACATCCAAAATACTGGTACGTGCCTCTTGCATGCATTTCGTTCCGTAGCAAAGTCAATTAGCCTAAGTCCGTTACCAGACGTGTTGTCGTGTAGGAAATGTTTTCCGACAATACTTCTCTTCCTGCCTTTGTTTTAAAATCTCCCAGCAGATTTTAACATCGTACTTCGGTAGTCGCTCATAGGTTTTGTCCAGGAGCTCATAGAAGCAATCCTTAGCTATATCATCTTTTTCCTCCGTTGGGGCGTGAGCGCATATAAGGCTTATGTTGGCGAATTTGGCCTTGATGCGGATTGTTACAATGCGTTCGCTAATGTCTTGGAAACATAAGACTTCTTACCTAAGTCTGGCACTTATAACAAATCCGTATCCGAATAGTCGATGTTTCTGCTCACTTTTACACGGTCCGTAGTAGATGTCACAGGTTTTCAGGCGATAATTAGCCGGCTTAAAGTTGATTACTCTTAACCTTAGCATATGTGTAGCCTCCTGTTATAAATATCGCATGATTTTCGTTTTTGCATCCTCATCCTGTCCAACATGGAGAGCCGATTCCAATTTATTAGATATCCCTAAGAGACATCCACTACGGGATTTATCGATGCTGTTAGCCTTTCGTCACCCCCGTATATGTCAAAGCAGATAATGAAGATTGTTAACTTTAGAATTCTACCTGCGACTGCAGACGAAACCGTTGACTCTAACTTTGCAATCGTTTGCTGCCGTCTTAGAAATGGAATACGTGCCTAAGTGTGAGGACACGTCTTCTTCCCTCTCTCATCTGTCACTTCAGATGGGTTTGCGATAATTGATGACCAGACAATACAAAACACTTGTCATTAGCAAACGAAGAACTTCGTTGAACAACATTAAGGGGTATCTCTGTCTATTATATGCGAGAAGAACTAATGAACAAAAAGGTAATCGCAAACTTTATGATGTGAGAATTCAAAAGAATTTTCGAAGATCAGGTTCGAGATGATATGGAAAACCACACATTGGTTTATGCAGAAAACGATTGCACTGTTACGCTTGGGCATAAATATAGTATAAAAGAGATTTACCTTTTTTTTACAATTACAATCGTTGTTGGTTCCGTGAGAACTAGATGAATCAGCATCTGTTTTGTTCAAAAACCGCTAGCAATTCGTGTTGTGGAAATTTAAATCGCCAATGGTAATGACTTTGAAAATATGAGCTGTTATCTAATTAGCTCCTATAAGAGTAGGCAATGTTTGTGACAAGCTAGGTAAGATATTTTATATGCACGGACTCTATACTTAAAACTGTGATGCGGATGTTGATTCTGACGTGAGTGGACCAAATATGTACTCTTGTCTTTGGCGATTTAGATGTACACTGTTAACCTTGTTATATCACAGACCCCGAATGCTTTAGAATAAGAGATTTGGTTAGAAATAAAACAATTTTCTTTAGTACGCAATAATAAATTCATTTTTAATTCGTCTTATTCAAAAAATGGTGGTTATACTCATAAAAACGTATCTTTCTTAGTTGGATAAATGTTTGTGTTTTCTTTTTATGAATTTACATTACAAATAGCAAAAGCTAAGCCATAGTACTATCCTTCTTGTTAACAATTGGCATAAAACAGTAGTAGTTGCATGGGTTATAAGTACTCAAATTCAACACTATTTGTCGAAGGAAGAGAGAGAATAAGAGTCAACAACATGATTTAATAATAATAATTTAAATAGAAATTAATAGAAACAATAAGGTCAACATAGCGTTACAAGAATTTAGGCCATCTCTCATTTAGTCTCATCGGAACAGCAAATTGATTACAAAAACGCTGTCCATTAAAAATGTGTGTGTGTTTATATTTGACTTGATTAGTTAGTTTTTATTTTTTACTAAATGTGTGATTCACAAACACAAAGAATTGACGGAAAAATCACCTTCCGCCGTCTAATTCATCGCCAATGGAGCCTCATGAACTTTGAAGATATTAGACAACTCGTCCAATAAGGTCTCTGACCTATAAGCCACACGAATATCTGGTACATTTGTACGAGTAATGTCATTGCCAGCAACACCTTCCCGTGTATAGTTGGGTCCCAGCCAATGTTGTTTAATCTAAACCCGATAGATAACCTGTTAGTAAGGGGTGAATGGATTTGAGAATATTACGTACCCTGTGTGGGAATCCACTCATAAGAACACTGTTTCGCGCCAATTCGCACATGTCGCATGAGCTCAACTTCCATACTTGTGCAGCGATACTGTATTCCTCCATTAAAGGTTCCTGTAAATTTTGGTTAGAATAAATGTTGTTATGTCTAAGAATGTATGACAAACCTTGGTAAAGTGAAACTGTAGGGGATCGTCAGTTGAAACAGAAACCACCAAGCCTCGTGCCAAGTACTCTGGTAGAGGATTGCGATGGTAGTCCAAAAACAAAGAGTTATTGGATAGCGGAGACATCGCTATTCCTATCTGCGCCAAGTAGTAAAGATACTGCAAAACTGGAACTTTTCTAAGTAGCAAACCATGAGATATATTTTCAGCCATCAAGTAGCCACAAACTAAATGCTGTACAGGGCCAGCTTCACCACAATGTGGCCGAAGCACAAATGTATTTAACCCACGCTCCCTTTAAATAAAATAAATAAATACAAAACTTTGTATAAAAGTGGAACGCATGTGGATACTAATCTTACTTTCTGAACTGGTTAAGGACACTGATATTCGCATACATGTAATAGATGTAGTATGCGTATGGTGGATTGTCCACATCCGTCCAGTTGGGTGGAGTTGCAATATCACCATCGAAGAGCGGATTTTCAGGTTTAGACTCATCGTCTACTGAATCGAACCCAATCACATACTGTAGGAAACGGTGTAGTTCCGGTTGACTGTGTGGATCATTTGTGGCTTCGAATAGGGGTAAGAAGATATTGTCTAGAATTTCCTGGAATGAATTGATCAATTTGTTCGTCTTGAAAATATCGCTGCAAGAAAAAAAAAAACAATAAGTGATGTACGGAGAATACAGAGCTTTTCAAACTTACAACAAACGTGGCATTTGAATCAACCAACGAATGTTTGTCGAGTAGACATTATTATCGATCGCCCATTTGGCCAACTTCACCCATTCGTCACGAGATTTGCCATAGATTGAGAGACGCAGTTCAGCATTTTGATATTTCGATTCTTCCAGATCAAAGGCCACCTCCTAAAAGAATACACACAACAAGAAAAGTAGTAAGTCGTTTATATCACAAGAGTAGAAAACTTGATACTACCTTGATAATTTGTGCAAAGTACTTTCCATTTAAATAGTTGTCTGTCTTGAGGAAAACTTCACGCAAGCGCGATTCGCCAATCGGATTGTACTTGGCATTGAATTTGTCAAATCGATGGAACGTGTTACGATCTGCGTGCACGTCCAACATGTCAACGGTTAGATCGTATGTAGTTAAATTCATCGATTGGAATACTTGCGCCAGAGTCATCGGCTGTCCTTTGGTATGAGTAACAACTTCATTGGCGCTTTTTTTGATGGCGCGCTTAATGAAGCGCAACAGGTGTTTTTGATTCATACACGATGCAGCGTGGATGTGAGTGTCAACTTTTCTGCAAGATTGAAAGGGAAGTGGATGTTTAGATATGTGTTTGTAAATAATTTGGACGGTCAGACTACTTCCTGTGAACTAAAAACCTACAAAAATAGGTAGTTTGGACACATTAATACTGAATAGACAGACAGAATATAGCCAAATAAACGTACGGTTGTAACAATAATATGGTGAGGGTAACCTACCATTTTTTTTTTTTTTTATAATTTACACGTACTCAAGGGGTTATGAATACCCTTTATATGTTACCACAGTACGAGCGTTTAGAGAAGGAGAAGAAAGAGAGTGATAGGAAAAATTTTGGATGTAGTGGAGACTTTACTCCATGGGTGGTGTCCAGCTAGCTTCGGGGAGTCACTTTTTCTTGTGTTCGTTAAATTTGAAGAAATTCAAGATGGTGTGCATACTTTTAGGTATTACACCGACCTTTTTATTTCTTTTAAATAAAAGTGAAATGGATTTTGGTTGGGATTGAACGCACAACCTTCCACTCAACATACGAACACATTACCACTACACCGCGGCCACACCAATCACATAAACGCTCACCAGACAAAGATTGATACATCCAGCTAAAACTAAACCTGGAAGAGTAAATAAAGAGCACTGCTACAAAACTACAAAATCTGCTTAGCCTTTGGCATTTCAACATGAATAGACTGACGTCTGAACAACGCTTCCAAATCCAAATTGTGGAAATTTATTTTGAAAAGCTTAATTCTGTTCGAATTACTTATCGCGCACTACGTCCATTTTACGGTCAGCATAATCGTCCATCAGAGTAATTAATTCGATTAATAAATGATAATACGCATCCACAGAGACATCATATTATATTATTATGATTGTTGTTGTAGATGTGATGCAGGCGGTCTCTAGATCTAGCCTGTGAGGTTTGGAAAGCGGATAAGATTTTTTATCCTTTTACCTGATATGTCGCTAAGGTTGTCGAAAAATAAATGGTTTAACACACACAATCTGGCTCTTGCTAGTGCTGGACATTTGCAGATGAAATTATAGAGAGAGAGGGTAAAGAAGAGGTCAAAACTGCTGTAGAGCGTAGTGTATGTGTCCATCCACTTCATGGAAGACTTTGCGGTAAGATCTAGGTTTGCGTGCTTACAAAATCCAACTCGTGCAAGAACTGAAGCTACAGAAACACCTAGCAAGGACTAGATTCTGTGAATGGGCCCAAAAAGCAATTGGCGTTGATTACAATTTTCATAAGTCAATTTTGTTTAACGCTATACAAAACTGCCGTATTTGGAGCGCTGATAATCCTCAAGTGTTTGTTGAGACACCGTTGCAACCACAAAAACTGACTGTTTGGGTGCTTTATGGGTTGGTGGAATAATTTGTCCGTATTTCTTTAAAAACGACGCTGGCTAGAACTTCACAGTCAATGGTGAACGCTTTAAAGCAATGATTACTGACTTTTTCGTTCATCAACTGAACAACCATCATGTACATTCGCCGCGTTATTGCCGATATACGTCCACAAATGTTGGAAAAATTATAAATTATAATGCCAAAAGATTATGTTTCGAATAAAGTAAATTTCATGTCAATTTAAAAAAATCATTTGTTTTATTCCATTACAAAGTTGTTTACCTCTAAAACAAACACCTTTACATACATATGTTGATTCAAAAACATCAGCAAATAAATCGCTAGTGATCTTCAAAGTTATAACTTCAAAGTATGGCAACAATTTTGTAATACCAAGCCTTACAAGAGGCTGCTATCCTAACGTCAATAAATTATATTGTCGAAAATATCCTAAATGCTTGTGAATAATATTCCTGAAAATACATGTCTGTGATTACGATTGTGGATGGGGAAAACAAAGTTCACTGAAAACAAATGAATTCTTGCGCCACCAGGCTCTGATTATATTAAACCACCAATCAAAAATGCTCTTAATTCCAGCAGAAAATTCATTGAAAAGTGAGACTGCTTTCCCATGTAGGGGAAATAACGCTACAAAAGATATCATGATGCCCGTGAGTTTAGTTTAGTTTTCTGCACACTTGTTCGTTTCGGAGCTACATGGCTTGAATTCAGAGTGTTATCAAAATTGTTTAAAGTTTTATGACATTGATAGGTATTGAAAGGCAGACATTGGAAGTACTAATGATCTAATTCCTTTTGTGGTTTCAGAATAAGCGCATCGGAGAGGTTGTTGTTTTTACACGCCCGTCTATAGTTCGCAATCAATCGAAATTTGTTTAGTCCACTAAAAAATAATTTAATTTTGGATCAATATTGAACCCCATTCAAAAATAAACCATTTTTCTACCTAACAACCGAAAACCTTATCAACAAAAACTATTTTAGAGCTAGAGGAATACAGCTTAAAAGTCTTGACTACTGACTACTTGACTACTACATTTGGGGTATTAACTGCTGAAAAAGTTGATAATGAAAAAGTTGATGAAAGTTGAATTTTTCCCAGAGACGTTCATACAAAAAACTTAAGAAATCTTTAAATTCCCACCAAAGTAGTATGGGCTTACCTGATATTGTAGAAATCCCTATGAGCCGTTGTCTTCTGAGATGCTAGTTCCCGAAGTTCGTTCAAAAGAACATGTAATTGAAATTTAGAGGATAAGTAACTCAGACGCCGGTAGCAAAATGATTTCCTATAAAGAATAAATTTTCAAATTGATTCATTTGAGGATAAGTAGATAGTCTTACAGAGGTCCATCAGCAATCATATTACACATGACCTGCATGTCATTGACGAAACTCCTTAGCTTTGGATATTCATATTTCACCATTGATGTACATTCCTAAAAAAAATAAACAGAAAACAACAGAATAAAATCTCAAATACACCATTCAATGTGCTATTTACATACCTCATCATGAAAAAGATTAAAAACACCATCGACCGCCTTAATGGTATATCCTTTGTTGGGAGGGAACTCGACGTCCCATGGATTTGTCGTCTCAGTTGGTGGATGAATGGGATGATCTACATCAGAAAAAAATATAAGGACACAACATTAAGGAATCTCAAAAGTACACATTTGAAAAGAGAAACACATCGAAAAGGATAAAGAAACACAAAAAATGTCAAATAGCAAACAAAACGAAATTATTTCACTCTGTTCAATCAGTTTCTGGATTCTCTCGTTTGGAACAAGTTGGTGTATGTGAACGTATTATGTGTCGTTTTGTGGATATGTGTGGATTGGTGATTGTTAGCGAATTACAAAATGAAAAACAGTATCAACAAAAATTCGGGTCAAAAATCCGTTTTTTTTTGTGCTTGAATTTGGGATACATTTAAAAAATTTAGGAATGCGGTGCAGCATCAAGAAGTGCGAAAACTCTAAACGCAATATACAGACGAAATGAAAATGAAATGAAATAAACAATAAAATAAAAAAGCAACCAAATAATACAAACAAACAAAAGGATAAGGTTTATTTGAGCGCATAAAATCAATTGTAAGGTGGTTGTGTTATGCCTTGTATACAATAGATTGGTAGTTTCGAAAAAAAAACATCAACGAAATCTTCAGAGCGGGTTTAATTTGGCTTGACGTTTTTTTTAAGAAGTCTTTCGTCAATAGTTATATACTCGATTATCGTTTTTTCCCACGTTACTGAATTCTTACCGGTTTAACGGGTCTTAAAGGATCTTTCATTAGCGACTTAACAACTTCAAACTTTCACTTTGAACGCACCCTGAAACCGATTATAATAATATTCAGTCAAATCAACAAATGAACAACGTGTACAAATATTTAATTAACGAAATTTTCTTCCGCAATTCCAAGTCAGTATCCGTAACTTTAAGATCGTTAACGACAATTTTTGGTCACAATTCTCGTCCCATAAGACAAGCAATTCAAAATCTACTGACAAAATTGAGTCAGAATATTCGCTGCTTCATGTTGCCGTACCAGTAAGACAACGTTTTGCCCGAAGTGTGGACAATATTGCTGCCTTAGAGGCGTCTGTCGCTAACGTGCCAAATTAGTCAATTTCACGGCGTTCTCTCAATTCTCTCGTCCCATTAGACAAGCAATTCAAAATCTACTGACAAAATTGAGTCAGAATATTCGCTGCTTCATGTTGCCGTACCAGTAAGACAACGTTTTGCCCGAAGTGTGGACAATATTGCTGCCTTAGAGGCGTCCGTCGCTAACGTGCCAAATTAGTCAATTTCACGGCGTTCTCTCAATTCTCTCGTCCCATTAGACAAGCAATTCAAAATATACTGACAAAATTGTGTCAGAATATTCGTTGCTTCATGTTGCCGTACCAGTAAGACAACGTTTTGCCCGAAGTGTGGACAATATTGCTGCCTTAGAGGCGTCCGTCGCTAACGTGCCAAATTAGTCAATTTCACGGCGTTCTCTCAATTCTCTCGTCCCATTAGACAAGCAATTCAAAATATACTGACAAAATTGAGTCAGAATATTCGTTGCTTCATGTTGCCGTACCAGTAAGACAACGTTTTGCCCGAAGTGTGGACAATATTGCTGCCTTAGAGGCGTCCGTCGCTAACGTGCCAAATTAGTCAATTTCACGGCGTTCTCTCAATTCTCTCGTCCCATTAGACAAGCAATTCAAAATATACTGACAAAATTGAGTCAGAATATTCGTTGCTTCATGTTGCCGTACCAGTAAGACAACGTTTTGCCCGAAGTATGGACAATATTGCTGCCTTAGAGGCGTCCTTCGCAAGCGTGCCAAATAAGTCAATTTCACGGCGTTCTCCCAGGCCACATTATGTCGAATTTTGCGAAATGATATTGGCCTACTGACAAATGAAGTAAACCTACTTGATGTACGTTCTCGAATTGGGCTCTGGATATGATGGAAGAAAATTAAGAATTTCATCGCAACATCATCTTTAGCGATGAAGAGTATTTTTGGTTAAACGGCTTCGTCAATAAGCAAAATATGCGTTACTGGACAGGTGAGAAACCACATGTTCTTCAAGAAACATCAATTCCTCCGCAAAAAGTCAATGTTTGGTGCGGCGGCGTCCCATTATGGAATTGTATTCGCTACAGAGACATGTTGAAACGTTATTTCTTTGAGCAATTGCATGAACTGGACATCAGTGATATAAGGTTCCACCAAGACGGTGCCACAAGCCACACAGCTAATGCAATACTCGAGTTATTGAAGTCTCAGTTCGGTGACCGTGTTATCCCGTGAAACGTTCCTGTCTCGCCGCCGAGATGGGTGTAATTTAACGCTCCTAGACTTTTTTGTATTGGGCTACATTAAATTATTGGTCTATGCCAACGAGCCGCCGACGTTAGGAGAGATCAGGGCCAATATTGAACGAGAACTTGTGGCCGTATCAATCGAAATGTGCGTGGGAGTCGTCGAAAATTTAGTTCAACGCATCGATCGCTGCATACGTTCCCGTGGTGGACATATGTACGAAGTTAAATTAGATTCATAAATGTTTTGATAGAATTTCAAACTAATACATTTTTTAAGTATCTCAAGTAGTTTGCATTTTATTTAAAAAAATAAGTTTTCAAGTCCTTAACGAAAGGCCTTTACATAGAAAAAAATGTGTTTTTCAAACTAGGTATTGAGATCTACAAACATTTGCGGATCGAAAACCTATACTTCCCGCAGGCAATACCTATTTTTGAAAACAAGGAAAATTCATATTATGCTCTCTTCAAATGATGTATATAGATAGCCAAATTTTAATAACGTTCGGGTACTTTTGTGTAAAGAAACATGTCAAATCTCCAATATACAAAACATATTATCGCGTATTTTTGTAATAAAAGAAAAAAATATATTGTTGGTTTCTGTCAAACTTCTGGGCTGTCATCCTTTCGCAGTTTTCATTTTCTCACCCTTTTCTCACCTGTGTTTCTTTGTTCATTTATCAGTACGCGTCGTCGAAGTTTTACATCCAAATTTATTCAAATTTACTCTTGCACATGAGTACCCGAACGGATCTTATAATTATGAATTCCCCTTATGAAAAGTGAACCCCAACAATTGTTAGTCTCATCATATTGCAGAAAACTTCCGCTTTTTTGTGAGGAATAATTTTTCACTTATTGATTTTTTGGAGATCTCGGAGATTTCGTAATTGGAGCACCCCTAATGGACTAACATATATTAATCTAAGCAGAGTTCCGATTAATTTATCGCAGCTAAGCGAACGACTCAGATGAACAAATAAACATCTACCAACAATTTACATTTTACAAACATACTTTAATGCACCCATTTTTAAAAATAAAACAAATAAAAAGCAAAATATAATTAAAAACAAAAATAAAAACAGAAAAACAAAATGACATGCCTTTCGCAAAGAATTCGCTTGAAAATTTATCAATTGACGAATTACCTTTCGGCAGGTCGGGAAGACTGGCCTTTCGAATAATTTCTATAAGAATGTTTAAAGAAAAGTAAATTTGTTTTTCCACAAAAAACATAAAACAAAATCAAATAAAAATTTTAAATAAACCAAAATACAAATTAAGAAGTGTCCTTTTCAGCATATCATTAAACTCGTGATTTTCGGTGACGAAATATACAAAAAAAAAAGTTGGTAGAAAAATTTTAAATTCTAAAACTGATGTAGGTAGTACTTCAGTGGAGATCTGTGATGGTAGGTTGCGGACTAACTGATAAATTGTAAAACTTAGACATTACCTGCAATAGTCTTGCGATCCTCATACTCAATGTTATTGAAACGATCACGTTGATGAACTGTTTTTAAAAAGCGCGATGTTGTTGGGGGGAATGACTGTTCGGACAGGGACATGTAGCTTGCACGTAGCTCCAACGCTTGGATGAGAAGAGTAGAGGCACGTTCCAAATCCTCAAGTGGTACACCGCTGGTATCCTCACCAGAGATTGAGACTCGCTGAAAATTTGGCACAAAATCATGTTCATCTATGGGTAGTCGGTCGTCCACTGCATCGGCTATGACGGAGAGGGCGCTTTTGCCTCTAAAAATTGAAAAAAATGAAAGGGAATTAATTCGATTTGAACATGTTTAAGCACGAAACAATTTTAATTAAAATTGTATGTCAGATATAAGGATGAACCAAATTGAAACGCTGGAAAAAGTTCACTCGTGTTACATAAGCTTGGTAGGGCTACTAATACATTTGATAAAAGGTAGGCTTATAGTGCTGCATTAATGATTTAAGAAGATGGCATTTGATATCACGAACTTTTGGTTACAGGACTACAAGTTAAATTATTTAAAAAAACAAAACAGTTTTATTACGTAGTACCTTTTACCTTAAGAAACGAAGAGCATAGTTTGAGCAGCTTTTTAAGCAAAATAACTTATAAGTAAAATTCATTGAAGACAATATTGTATTAACGACTAAATCGGGAAATTTTTTGTTTTTTCAAATGATGAAAACGGAAAGAGATTTGCATGTCTTAACAAGATTTTTTTTTAATTAGGCGTACCTACAGACTTTGTGGTTACTTTTCTGGTATACGACTGGTATGCAAGCGAGTTTGGGTGCATGCAAAGAAAATAAGCCAAGCAAGCAATAGGTATTAAGAGCAGTCGGACTTATTTCAATTTCGAAAAGGAGATAAGTCCCTCGGGGTCTATTTCCTTTTGTTTGGGAATTCAGTCCTGCGGGGCTTGATTCCGCGGGGGTTATTACATTGCATCCGGTAAAATATCGGTGTCAATGTTTGAAGAAAATACACTGTCTTTAACACTTGAACAATGCTCCAAGTCCAGGCAGAAAATGGATGTGATGTGATGAATGGAAGAAATGCTCGCACCCCATTTTAACGGAGCATGTAACTATGAGTTAAATCACAAGCTTTCTCACAAAGAAGATTGACACATTCCTAAATAAACTTATTTCAAAATCATCAACTGTCATTAGCAGAGAGAAAGTAGGAATTTCTGAATTAACAAGTATATTTCATGATAAACTACATTTAATCATGCAAACATCACTGACAAACTTAACTATTGGGTATCAAAATTTAAAGTCAGACTTAACAGGATATATAACAATCAAATTGTTTACAAAGTGCGCTTATCATATAAAATTCAGATCTTAAATTTAACATTAAAATTTTAAAATCATTTATGAAGAATAACACGAACATATATACAACTGAAGATGGGAAAATATAAAAATATGAGTAAGATTTTGTAAGGTCTTGTTGTATCGTTCATATAATTTTGGTTTCTCTTTACTTAATATTTGAAATTAAAGATAAACAAACACTGTATAGAATAAGGATCACTTATTACACTAAACGCCACCATAAATATTTTTTATCACTTAAATGAGTTTAAGAAAATTACCTGACATTTGGATTAAAAAACATATATTCCGCAAATGACATTTCAATACAACTTATCTGGTTTGAACAATATTAATATGTAAACACTACTGTCAGTTACAAGATGCAGTACGAAACTGATCACCGTTCATCTTCAGATGAGAATGCAAAAGCATGAATAACGTCAAACATCGAAGCACGAAACTAGTTTACTTTGGGTTTCCATTTTTTTTTGTTCACAGTTATAAATTATTCAGAAAAAATGTAGGTGGTGATCTTTTTAAGAACAATGAGGACCCATACAGTGAATTGGACATTTCATTGAACTAGTTCGAATCATATATGGTGGTACTGAACGAGCACATGATTGACATAGAAATCGAAAAGAACTTCTTACACGTTATTTAAATTGAACACTTCCGTTGTGAGTAGGTTAAACTGCTACAGTTAATCGCGTTCAAATTTTTTCAATTCTGAATAAAGGGCTTTCGTCGAAAACACTAAACGCTCAACTAAAACTGATTGCAGTGTAGACCATCTACATGATCATATAAATAGGTACTACATGAAGTATTCAATACATGTTTATTAAAGAAAAATTATCTACAAAAATAATTAAAATTAAATAAATTACCTGCCATTGTAAAAACTATACGAGTCATTGACGAATGACATTTTATAGCAAACCACGATACGTCACTGAAAGCGGGTGGTAGCCGATTAAATTCAAAATAACTTCGCGCACTAGCTGTTCAATTCAAAATCGACACAAATAAATAAACAGTTTTAAATGAAATTATTATTTTGGCCACAAGTCAAAGGCCGTCATTTGGCGCACCGATAGATGACACGATTCTCTGTACACCACATCAAAGGAATATAATAAGTTTTATACTTAATGGCAAATCAATTAATCATTTAATATTGTTACTGAAAAATTGATAAATAATGAGCAACGTCCATTTAATTTATCCTTATATACCGTCCGTTTCTATTTGGGTGGTGTAATGGTGAGTATAAAAAAAATGGTGAAATCTTCTCGGATAACGTCATTAATTAATTTTCAAAGGTCTTTTTACCTCCCTCCTATCTTCTGTTTGTCCTCATTATCGTGGATATGTCTGTCAGTCTTTAGATGTGTAAGTTATGAAGAAAATGCGTGTACAAATTAAAGGAAACAAAGAACAAATAGATGGCGTTTTATGTCGATTAATGGTGCAATTTCCATGAACACATCCTCTTAAAAGTTTTATTTTTTTTCCTTTGCATTGCTGTTGCTTTTTTGTTTCTTTACACTCAGTCTGTGTGTGTTGAAGGAAATGACGAAATGCCGTGCCGCACGAAATATGGTGAAAGTCGGTTTTTGAAATGGCGGTTTTCGCCGTCTATTTTTTATGGCAGACAACTATGGCGTGTTACAGTCTTTTGAGAAGTTCTCGCGAATCTTTTCCCACTTAAAGTGGCATAAATATTCCATTTTGTGCAACGAGAAAACTTTTGACAATAATCCTGTTAGTGGGGTTATAGTTGACACGGATTGTCAAAAGGGGGAGTTTTAAGTGAGCACTTTAACAGTTTTGTGGTTAATTTTTGTTCGCAAGGAAAGTAAAAGCTGTTGTTTTAATTAAAGAGGTATATCTACTTGCCTTGCAATTAGTAATCGTTAGGTTCATTGTTTGACTTTTTGGGTTATGAGAAATTGGTATGTCAAACTCAATGAACAAATTGAAAAAAAAGCACTAAATTACTTTTGCATAACGCCATTGGTCATCGGAATTAACAGTGTCGCTATTTATCATCATTAGATAGTCTCAATGGAGCGATGGATGGAGGTCTTCGATTATCAACCGTAAATTTGTTAAATTATTCGAATAGAATCAATAGTCACGAAATGCTCATCTCAACTTAGCCTTTCGGAATTGACAAAAGACAGCAAGTCCCCCCATCGTGCAAGAAGTACGCACAGTTGTGAGATATTTTTGTATACTTCTTGAGAGAGTTAAAAGAAGATGGAGTTTAATTTTGGGATGTCAATCAGAACATAACATTTTATGTAAACGACGATTGTTAAAAGTAGCATCCACTCCACCTAAGTGGGGTAGTAGTATCTACCCTAAGCACCAAAAACACTGCAGGAAATGACGACCTGCGGTTCAAGCTTTTTTGAAGAGTAGGAGATGACTTGGTAAGGAGTATGGACCAACTCTTAACCAAAATTTGGAATGGTGAAAGTATGCCAGAATTATTGTTTCCGCATAAAGGTAACCCCTCTGAACTGTCGCAATTATTGAGTTAAAAGATGCCGTAATAATTAAACTAAAATCCCAAGACGTCCAAATCGATTTGCAAGGGATAAGACTCGTATTCTAAAACACTATGCAGGTCCATGCCTGGTTTTAGTAAACCACCCAAGCACTCATGTAGGTGACGATGGAGTCACTCTGCCCCATTGGGGAGGCTTCGACTTCACCGAAACATTCGACCAAAAAAAAAGAATTATATAAATTTATATTTAAACGAAGCACTACCATATAATTTTTTTGACGTCTCTTGAAAGGATCATACAAAGCTCACAAAGCTAAAACCAGTGGCTCGGCGAACGTCAACGATATTGACATCACCATCGAAATCAACTATATATCAACGCGAAGTATAGATAAGGCTATAAGGAATAGTTAATAAGGACAAAATCAGGTATATTCTGCCAACGAAAACAAATTTTATAGCCAAACTTTGTGGTTATAAAGGTCTAAGTATATACAATCCACGACGGGTATAAGAAACCTCTAAAATCAAAAGAAAAAAAAAATCCTATATCCGAATTGTTCTTATATGGGAACAAATAGTCTGGTTTACGGTGCTAAATGCGTTTAGCTTGAGCAAAAAATTGTTAGAAAGGTTAACAGTTCCTTTTCGTTTTTGGTCACTGCAGAATGCCACTAATTTTACGAGTCTAACATGAAATTTACGAAATTAAGTATAAGCGACTGCGTATGGAGTTTACTTTTACATGTCTGGTGCCAGAAGTTTAACGCAATTAAGGCACTACAATTCAATATTGCACGGAAAGAAATAAACTATTAGATCGTGCTTGACATTCGAACAAATCTGAATTTTCAATTTTTGTCATTCTTGCTGTTCATATCAACTTACGGACGTGATTGCTTTTATACGCCGGCGAGCAGTAGCTTGAATGTATTACCACTCTCTGATTAATTCTAAGAGCTAACTTTGTATGGGACTTCTGTGAAGCACATGGTTGTCTTATTATTTTAATAGCCATTTATATAACATCATTCCGCAAAACGCCTCGCACAATATTTTAAGCTAATTGCACAACAAAACCATTAAATTCAGAATAAGCCTTAAATCGTATTTAAACCGTCAAAGTCCACTACATAGGAGCATACAAATCGGTTTACCTGCTTTGCATGAGACAAAGCAGACAGGACCTACTCATCCATTTCTGGTTATTAGCTTTATTACATTAACACATTGCACAAGAGTGTCATGTTACTAATTAGGTTACACTCGATATCTATGACATTGTAACTACACTAGGCATTCAATTATAAGACATTCTGACATGACGTACGTCACTTTTTGAAGTGGCAACTATGGGCGATTCGATTTCGTAACAATTTTTAAAGCGATTCACTTTAACTAACACTTTCCGGACTGTATAGCTGCCTTAGTAAATATTAATGAAGAACAAATAAAATGTAAGAATCTATTATTCAAGAAAACGTCTTAAAACATTGAAAAGGAATACGAGCACACGAAACACTCTTAGTTATTTCTATAGAGCAGACACTTATTCAAACCGACCCGTTCAGAGTGAATTCCAACTACACAACTACCGCGTATGTCAACATTGACCCTGTTAGACTGATACCGGGCAGAAATAATCCACGAAACAGCATTTCGACCACCTTCACCAAGTATCGCATAAAAAAACGTGCTACCACCGGAATTATGTCATTTCCATGTGCACCCTAGACCTAAAACCACCCGCAACACGCAATTCGTCCTCAAAAACTAACGACACTAAGCTACCCTCTCGGTTATCGATGAAGCAATAACGAAGGTAGAAATTCGGTTTGGGGGTGAAGTGTTGCATATTACAGACGATATGTCTGATGGCAAGTTTGTTGGAACGGGTGCCTTAAACTGCGTACTTTTATCCGTTATAGACTGAAAATTGAATCTGTTTTGGATGCGTGATGCTATTGTAACTACTGCCAATGGAGAGTGTCTATTGGAGTAAGCAAGGTGAATATGGGTGAAATGCGACGTTTTGGTACTTTGAAAGGCAAATGAGCAATGACAACGAAGTGAGAAACACAAAGCCAGCATGTTGCCGCCTCCATTAGAATGGCCGTTAGATACTAAAACGAATTAGCCGCAGTGTTGAATCAGTTTTAGGTTTTGTAATGTATTTCGCATGTCTGTAAACGTTGACAATTAGTATGCGAATTTACTGATGCACCTTTAGCTTGGTGACGACAATGATTATTTCGACGCAATCGCAGGTTACATAACCCCACAAGGAATACTACTTTATGGAAACAACGACGAAACTCTGTCAGGATATTCATAGTAATGAACATTATTAAGCAAAAGTCCAGCCAAAAACAAGGAGATATCAAGATAAGGACGAAATACGAAACTCATCACAAGACAAGGAGGACTTGAAGAAAAGGCAACCTATGTGTTTCCGAAAGAGTATTTGTGACAAACAAGGAGAATCTCATACCTTCTACAGGTGTAAATGAAGTGTTCTTTTAATGGTATTCTGACCTCAGTGCAAAGCTTCGAAATTGTAGCCTGTAAAGACGGAAACACACTCACACGGCTGTACAAATTAGCCACCAAGTCAAAAGCTGCATGGTCAAACATTAACCTTTGTTTACGGTTCTTTAAATTGAAGACAAATGGCGACGATGTCAAGAAGCTAGAATATCGGACCTAACTGATGTAATGGGGAAAATGAATTAGTACGACAAGGCAGTGTTGCAGATTAAGACGAGAGCTGATATTGAGATTTAAAGACAAAGAAAGAGGGACAAAAACCCGGCTTTTGTGAAATGCGAACAACAATAAACTGAGATTGCACTCCAGGAATGATGTTTGTTAATCGAGATGAACAAGAAATCGTCGTAGTTGAGTCACGGTTGATGTAATCAAGGCTTCTAGAAACTAAAAGGGTTTTGTCGAGCTGTACTTATCTGTTGGAGATTTGCAAAACTCATTAATTAAGAAAAAAGAATGCCAAAGAATGGAACCCAGAATCGTTTGCCCGATCCACAAAAAAAGAGTCTCTCTGAAATGCGACAGTTACCAGGCATAAGTCTCCTAAACATCGTCTACTAGATCCTAATTGCTTAATTGATCGTTAACCAAAAATCTCTGGAGGTATATCGATGATTTGGGTATTTGCCTTGAAGATGAGGCTTGCGGCCAGATATAATGATCCAACATCCACCGATATCGATTCCCATCGAAGGTTTCACCTTACCCAATGAAGTTTTTGGCGCAAACGTCGCGTTCGCGACAATCAAAACAGTCACATTTAGGAAATGCAATGATGTTTCATGGATCTCATGTGGTATCATCATTCCCCAAATGTGACAAAGAGTGTGACCTCGCGGTCATCAAAAGTGGCTTCCAAAAGTTTGGTTCAATATCAAACATTAGTGCGACTGTTTAGCAGTATTCCAAGCGACGTGGTAGTGGAAACAAGTCATCCTTCAAACACTCCGCATGGTGGTTCCACTGACGCCAATAATGCGGTGATAATATGGCATATGTGGGTTCTCTGCAACACCCTCTTTTACAGCTTCAGTCACTTCATTTAAACGTCTTGAGCGTTGATGAACGGCAATGCTACGATATATCACTCAGTATCACGTGCTTAACAAAATTCAACACTAAACGACGATTAGTGTTGTCAGACGGTACTTATTGTATCGTGGACAATTTTTTTTTTGTTTAGCTATGCCTAGTTCTCCCACTGGCAATTCGTAAATTGAAATTTATATGCCCCTTAATAAAATTTTAGGCAGACTGATTTGTGCCGATTTCGACGTTGCACCCTCAGAAAACATTAGAATTGCACTTAATCTAGTAGTATTTTTAGTAATAGAACACTTTCTAACGAGGAGTGTGGACCTTAACATGGTGTTATTTCAAGCTATGGATTCAGCAATCCTGAAAATCAGGAAAAAAAAACATTGTTATCTGAATCGTGACATCAACTTTACAACCCACAAATGCTTCTTGATTACTCCGATTGATTCACTACCATTCGCCAACGACGCTTAATCTCAAATCGACTCAAATGTTAAAAAAAAACTCTCACATTAGCCTGACCAAGTTAATTGTTTCTAGTTTTACAACACTACTACATATACTGTACTTTAGAAAATGTATTATAAAAAAAACTATTCATATATTTAAACAAAATCAAACAACCAATTATTTAAGCAAGTTGTTACTAAAAGTCGCTTAAAAGTTTTTTTTTTTTGAGTTGCAATTGATTTTCTGTTCACAACTGGAATAGTGAAAGAAAAGACATGACTGTCGCCCCAGTACATGATCGTAAGTTGTTTGTCAACAACATTAGAAAAATTCATTTAAAAAGAAAATAAACCCCCGAGCTAATATAAAAACATGTTTCCATCGCACGTAAAGACATGACATTATGCAGTAAACAAACCGTCTGAATGACGCTGCTGTCATAGGACTATATAGTGTATATTATGCTTCTGCACACGCTTTCCAGAGTTTGATTGTCACACTTTCCGCACCCATACCTTATATCTAAATATGACACCCACCGTGGATGCATCTATGCATTTAAATTTGTGTCAAATGAGTGGTTGCAGTCTTATGCCGGATTAGGAAAACTATTTGCATTACAAATGGGAAGTAAATGATTTCTATTCTAATTAACATGGAATTCCATAATTGGATGTTTATACACACAGCTGGACATTGAATTCGTATAGGGATACTTACTTGACATTGAGCAGCCGTTGAATTTGTAATTTTTTCTCGATTTGTTCAATGGGAAATTGTGGCACTTCATATGGGGCTGATATTTCATTTGGTAGAGCATCATCGGAAGCATCATCGGATCGTTGAACAGAAACGGCATTTGGTAGAATGTCACTGCCTAAAAGATATTGAAAAGATGTATTTTTAATATTTTTAGCAACGGGGATCGTTTTATAAATAAGAGGTACTAAACCAATAAGAGCGTGCTGACATATTTTTAAATAGAACACAAAAAATCAGTGTATTGAGGAAAAACTTTATTTAAAATTTGATTCGTTAGCTGCATTGCATTATTGCATGTAAAGCCATTCTGTTGAAAACATAAATCAGCTACACCAATAAATTGAATTTTCGGCAACAAAAATGCATTGATCATTGTTCAGTAGCGATTTCCATTGAGAGTAACATGTATTCCTTCCGCAATTTTAAAGAAATACGGTTTGATGATACCGCATGTCCATAAACCGCACCAAACTGTGCATTTTGGCGATTGCATTGGAAGCTGTTGGATTGCCTCTGACTGTTCCCGGCACAAATACGGCATAGTCCAGTCAAAATAGCCGCAAAAAGTGCTGATTTTGCATTAGTTCCCAACAAGCTGAATTTTGGACCAGATCTTGAATTATTTGTTACATTCTCGAGTTATTTCGATTTCAAACCGTAAGAAAGTGGTATTTTCAACTACACGCACACATTACCGCACCACCCTGAGACATCGTACTTGGCACTTTTTTTTAAATCTGGCTTTCAAAGTATTTAACGATATAACTATTTCGACAGAAAAAGTAAAATTGGACAATATTTTATTTATACAAGGTGGGTCAAAAGAGATCACCCTATTGGAAGATGGTCTTATTTTTGCAAATGGCCGCCAATGTCAAATCTGTTTTGACATTTGTGGACTAGACAGATATGACGGGTGGGCGGCCAATGTTGAATGTGAACCACACCTAAACGTCAAGTTTTTTTTTCTGCATTTCATTTGACATTTCTCAACTTCAGACTAAATCAATTTGAACCATGGAAAGATACACAATCGAGCAACGCGTTAAAGTTATTCAGGCTTATTATGAGATGATTTTTTCGGTCAATTTAATTGTGCGTACAATCGGAAAATTCGTGCAAAGATTTGAGCAAACCGGGTCTGTAGAAGATGTGCAAAAACCGGTGCATGCTCGTACAGCACGTACTGCAGAAAATATTGCTGATGTTCGCGATAGTGTGCACTTCAACTCGTCGTCGTATCCAACAATTGCACCTCTCACGCTCGTCGTTGATGAACATTATGCATAAATACTTGCTTTTACACGGTTACAAGGTGCAATTGACTCAAGAACTAAAGCCTCTTGACCATTTCAAGCGTCGTCAATGGTCAGAATGGTGGCAAGAAATGGCAAACAGTGGATGATCGATTTTCGAAGAAAATCATCTTCAGTGATGAGGCACATTTTCACCTCAGTGGATTCGTCAATAAGCAGAATTGCAGCATTTTGGCGAATGATAATCCAAGAATTGTCGAAAAACCAATGCACCCATAAATAGTGACTGTTTGGTGCGGTTTATGGGCTGGCGGCATCATCGGCAGTATTTTTTCCAAAATGAGGCGGGTCAGGCAGTTACTGTGAATGGTGTTCGCTATCGTGAGACGATAACGAACTTTTTATGGCCCGAATTGTAAGATATGGATGTGGACGATATGTGGTTTGCCACTTGCCACGCAAATAACTTGCGCGACAAATTCAATGGCCGTGTTATCTCACGTGGTGGCGATGTCAATTGGCCGCCAAGACCATGTGATTTGACACCGTTGGACTTCTTTCTTTGGGGTTATTTAAAAGCAAAGGTGTACGTCGATAAGCCAGCAACAATTCAAGAGCTAGAGGATGAGGTAATTCGGCACATTAACGGCATAGAACCCAATTATGCCTCAGCGTCATCGAAAATTTGGGTCATCGGACGGAGGTGTGCCGCCGAGGTTGTGGCGGCCACTTGGCCGATATTTTGTTTCATACACAATGGAATCCTACCAATATTATCATAATAAAAAGAAATGACCGCCATTTCTTAAAAATTTGTGTTTTATTCGAAATCAACATCGGCCCTTAAAATTTAACCTCCCCTTAGAATACAAGTAAACACCGTGGCTTGTTCACTCCCCAAGAACGCGGAATAATCGAAGTGGACGATTTTTCGACCAAAATCATAATGAACGATGAGGCTCATGTTAACCGAATTTTTTGCCGCAATTGGACGAATTAGACTGGAGGACATGTGGTTCCAACAGGACGGAGCAACGGCACACACTGCACAAGCCACAACCGATGTTCTGAAGGCCAAACAACATCGGATGACTGCTTATGGCTCACTTTGTATAATGAAAATTGTGGAAGCAAGAAAATTTCATTTATTCATCATAAAATTGTACATCAAAAACCACATTGTCGTGCAAGAACGACCTTGACAAATGGTACAGACTGGTGAACAAAACAATCCCACTTTTCTGCACCCACAATTGCTATGGTAGCCCTTTCTTACAATTACAAAAAATTGCATCCAGAAGTTTCTCTGGAGGAGGTGAAAGTAAATTTTTATATGCCTCCAAAATATTATTTATCAATTTCCAGCTCTAATCTTCAGGATTTAGTTCATTGCGCAGCCACATTGTAAATACCTCTACGTTATTAATTTATTGTTATTCAAACAATTTAAATACGTTTTGCCTCTGTTGAAAATTGCTGATGTATCGCAGCCAGTTAACATATGTAGGAATATTGTGAGTATTAGCGAAAAATTGTTGTTGGTTTGTTGGAACATTCATTGATCGATCAGAGATGATATAGGACGATGAAGATGATTTCGTAATTCAATGACGTTGATCTGCAGCTTTCATGATTTTCGCGTCATCAGTCAAATCATCAAATATAATTGTAATATTGTAACAAAAATATTTACGAACATATTGAAGATCGAATATAACGCATTATCGATTGTTTCTTCTCGATCCCATACGATACAATGCAACAGATACGATATAACATATATATATATATATTTTTTCTTTAAATGGATGACGCAATGAAGCATACTAGCAATATATACATATTCGTATTTTCTACGGTTTGAAATCGCAATAACTCGGGGACGGTAGCTCGTGAGAAAAAAGTTTTAATATATTTAGCAGCGCTCAATGTTTCAGACATATACGCGAAAAACAAAAATTAAAGACCTTTGACCACGGATAAAAAACGGCGAACAAGCGGAATCGATTGGACTTTTGACATAGAGGGTGTTTTTTTAGGTATAGAGCTTCGAATTGAAATAAAACACAAGAAAATAGTTTTAATGTCCATCAATTTGGCTTTATTGGAAGGATAATTTTATGTTTAAATATGATTTTGGGCATGTGGCCGCTGCGGGTAGTTCGAATAAAGCCTAGTCTAGAGGTCCGATTTTCAACCACTTTTTCGATCATTTGGGGCCGTATGTCAGCAATAACGCGCCGAATGTTGGCTTCCAAGTCCCCTAACGTTTCTTGTTTGTTGGCGTAGACGAGCGCCTTCACATATACCCAAAAGATAATAATCCAATGGTGTCAAATCACATGATCTTGGTGGCCAATTGAAAGGTCCATTCCGCGAAATTATGCGCTCATCGAATGTTTCTTTCAATAAATCGATTGTGACTTGCGCTGTGTGGCATGTAGCGCCATCTTGTTGGAACCATATCTCATCCACATTCATGCCATCCAATTAGCATTTCGGAAGAAGTATGACCCAATCATTCCACCAGCCCATAGGGCACACCAAACAGTCCGTTTTTGTGGATGTAATGGCTTCTCAAGAGTCTCATGTGGATTCTCTTCACTCCAAATGCGGCAATTTAGCTTGTTGACGTAGCCGTTCAACCAAAAATGAGCCACATCACTGAACAAAATTTTGCGATGAAAATCAGCATCGAGATCAAAATCTCATTTTATATATGGTCTCGCGGCTTTAATTCTTGCACAAACTTGATCTTGTAAGGTCGTAAGCCAAGATCTTTGCGCAAAATCTACCATAAAGTTTATGGACAAAGCTCCAATTGCTAAGCACGGTGGCGAATCGATTCACTCGGGTCCTCTTCAACACTTTGCTCTACAGCGGCAATTGTTTCTTTGGTGCGCACTGTTCGACGTCTCTGCGTGCGAAAACGATCCATGGTTAACCGAATTAATTGCTCTGATGGACGATTATGTCGACCATAAAATGGACGGAGCTTGCGGAAAACTTCGCGAACTGAACCATTATTTTCGATATAAATTTGCAAGCGTTGTTCATTTTTCAACATATTCATGATGAAATGACATACCAAATTGAACATAAGTGACATTGCCCGATTTGACCACAAAATGTCAGTTTTATATCTAGTTGAAAAACCAACCTCTAAAAAAAAACACCCGATATGAGTACATATTCTCATTTTTTACGGTTTGAAATCGCGATAACTCAAGATCGGTGGCTCGTAGGAAAAAAAAGTATGTTTAGTAGCGCTTAACGTTTCAGAGATATACGTGAAAAACAAAAGTTGGTCACCTTCGACCACGAATAAAAAACACCGCACAAGCGGGATCGATAGGACTATTGACATAGTATTTGTAATAACGTATTCAAGACCTAGTCCGAAATTCAGCATGTTGGGAATTAATGCACCTGGATGTATATTTTGCCAATTTTCATAATCAGTTTTGTTTATTAACGTTGCCGTTAAACCAAAAATCAACTTCGTCGCTAAAAAAAAAGGATCACATTGAAGCTGTTCCAATGCCAACAGACCGGAATTAAAACGTAAATTCTTGAACGAGCTGTACTTAATATGCTTTAAACCAATAATTTCAATGAATTGATTGATCATGGTCTTCACGAATACTCCCTGCTACAGCAGCAATAGTCTCACGATTACGGGCTCTATGCACTCTGGTTGTTGGATGAGTTTCTAGTAATGTAAAATTGATTCGGAATTTGGTGATGGTTTAATGAATATTGCTTTCAGTTGGAAGATTATGACGACCAAAATGTGTTAAAACGAACTTTATAACCAAAAGACTTTCATGCTCACTTGCGGGAGTTTGCTAGGAGAAGTACAAGTTTTTGTTATCTCAAAACAAATGTTTGCACAGCTTTGTAAATTAAAAAAAGACATTTTTCACAAATTTGTCCTTACCCTGGCACATAAAACTTTGAGAACTTTGAGGACTTAGAGGAGTTTGAGGGCTTCCATGCGCTGCTGCGGCAACACCAAAAAGTATTTCATCAATCGGTTTACACGTTTGAATACGGTGATTGAAACTCATTCTGTTTCTCTGTTTGGACTTACAATCAATCCAACAAAAATCGACGCGCAATAATTTAGTTATAATATATTTATCTGACACTGATATTTTATTCGTTTGATTGAAAATCCAAATGAATAAACGAAACAATGTGTAGGTGAGCTTTTATATTTGTTGGTATGGATTCGTAGGCGTATACTTGACATTTTTTACTTTGAAGTCAAGTCGATTTGCAGTTTTGTTTACTTCCTTTTGTGTAAAGTTTATAAGATTATAGTTAATCACATGTAGGATTATTTAATTGCAAATTTATGAAAAATCGTTGAACTTGCTATAAGTTAGTAATGCAAAAATACTGGACTACTGAAAAGTACATGTACGAACTTGGTATAATTTTTTTTGGTAAATGAACTTCATAGGTCAGAAATTTCTATATTCAGTTGGATTATGAGTTAGAGAAAGTTATGTTTTTGTTGGTGTTGTCGGTTATATAAAAACGGTATAATCTCCGGTTTTGGAATCAAGTCAACTATTTTTGTTTACTAAGCTCCACTTAAAACATTATTGAAATCCAACACGGCTAAATGATTAGCAACATTTCGAACTCAAAAACTTCGGATTCATTAGTTGGGTTCAGGTTTGTAACTCCATTAAACTTTTATTTACTTTGTACACAATGTTATGAATATTTGAATGTCATAAGCGCGGGATTAAAGAACAAACTCCACAAAAACAAAAAAAAATGCAATTTTTGCACAGGAAAAACAATTTCTACAACGTTTTCGAGATGCGTCTTATATGCGGTCTTCTAGATAGAAACCGTGTTCGTAGAGTTCCTACACTCGTGAGTAAGTGATCAATTCTTTTGCTTAAGAAATTGTATGCCCTTTTATAACTTTAACAAGGTTTCATAGAACAATAAGACTCTTCCAGGTCTTTAAGAGTATACATAATCGGTAGATTCAATAATCAGTTTTAAGTTGAGTCTAAATGGGCGTCCTGCGATAAAGTATGCAGATTTTTATACCAAAATAGTTTTGGTATTGTTCTTATCGTTGTAATATAGACGTTGTGCATATCTGGACTGGTGTAAGATACAGCTCTAAAAAGGTAACTTATCTTAGACGCTGCTGATTTGGCAATAGAGGTTACATGTTCTTGCCATAATACATCAGACCTAGTTATGATGCCCAGCAGCTGCATTGAACCAGTTGAATTGAACAATCATTTCCTTACCCCATTGTGTAATCGTTTGTAGGCCTTCGTGTTAAATCGGATTTGTTCGCATATCAGCTGAATTGCATTAACGGCTCTTAAAGACGTATCGTTTATTTTAATCGCTATCAGAGTAGTAATTTGCCAAAATAAAAATGCAATTATTTGCTGTCCTCAAAAGAGCATTAATGTGCAGCAGAAATAAAGTGGGTGAGAGAATTGTATTTGAAAAAGTTTTCCACCCAGTCATTGACTAAAAAGTCCGTGTACCTCCGCGACAGGCCAAAACTTCGTTAGTTACTTTTTCTTTGTAGGCATTCTTGGTGGCATCTATTGTTTGGTTAGAAATTAGATGGAAACTAATCCTGTGTCTTCAGTTGGATCAGCTCACCACTGTCTAAATGCTTTCATTTTTGCTTCTACTACTTTTTAACCTTTTTGCCTTGACCATGTTCTGATAGAACTGCTTCTTTTAAAGGGTGAGGGATGAGGATTTCCATCCCTAGCAGAATGATCTTTGCTTACTGCTTCTGCACAACTGACATCTCCCACACATAAGAAAACGTTATAGTCTAGCAGATTATCCGTATCCCTGTTAAATGCTTCATAATTCCGTAAAACATGTTGGTGGCCTTGTTTCCTTGGCATCAATATTTGTAGTGTGTAGATCGCTGATATTGATGTGTAATCTGAGTTTTCTAATGAAGCAGAGAAAGTGATCTTGAAATTGTCTGTTTGTCTGTTTTTATGAACAAGGGTTCCTAGACAAGTTGGGTAATTGCAAATTTGTTTATCTTTCTTCCTCCGTCATCAGTTCCATTCGAGTACATAAGACCAAAGAGTATAGAACTTCATACAGTGCGCATCTCATACAACGGATATTGTCTATGTGGGGTACTGATATTTATACCCCAGTGTTCACATTGCTACCCCAGCATCAAACAACAGCCTTCCCGTCGTATACGATTTATGAAATTTTCCCTTCACACTTACCGCGTCAGCAACGGCTACAAAATTTTTAGCTGCGATGCGTACTCCATGAAGTGCTACAATCTTTGTAAGAAGTAGCCAATTATGGAGTTGGAAATGTTGAATTCGGCAAGGATGAATATTACCGCTCTTGGATGATGAATTCATACCCATTTTTGTAGCGACGATTTATCTTGTCGTTGGGTCGGTGCTGGCATGCAAGTTCCCTCTATAGCTCGTCGGTGGGTGAGGGACTTGACCCTTTTTAAATCGCAACAAAAAAATTTCCATGCCAGTCTTCTACGTCTAGGTGTGATGACGCTTGCGAGAAATTTTCCTACTCTCCCTACCATGGTTATTTTACTCGCCTCAATAACCCCGTATGTTGCCTTCCTTCACTTCCTAATTTTTTGCCGCCATTATCGCCCTTCCTTATCCTACCATCCTCATCCTTTTCTGCTCCCGCTTAGTTCAAACACATCTTTTTATCTTTTGAGTTTATATTCTCATTAACAATTTTATTAAAATGTATTGTAGCATACTATTGACTCCAAATCTTTCATATAAAACTATTTGATTTAAATTGGCTATTGAAACAGTATTGCTAGTTTATTACATAAAGGCTACCAGGTTGCATCGATTCCCTTCTCTGGCGTGGTAGGTCAGATCTTACGTGTGTAAGATCTGACCCAGATCGTAGTCTGGGCAGCAATGGTATGTCCGTAGTCGAGTCTACTTGATTCTTTAATGACCAGAATGTGTGGCTTTTCTCCTTGGAGGTTTTTATGTTGGTACACAGTTGACAAGGTATAACCCAGACAAAATCGAATATCGAATGAAATGCTAGTTTTGGTGTTAGTTAGTGTTAGGTGTTAGTTTCTCTTGCATGTTGTTCATCCTTTCATACCACTGAACGAGGTAGGAAACAAAATATTAGAACAACACCTATATTATGACACTACTTCCGACACAATAAAACTTAAATGCAGCGGTTTAAAAAAAAAAAACTTAGGTTGCCGCACCTTGTATCTTAACATTTAAACCACGCATATGACAATGAACCAATGCGTTCAGAAAATTTTCTTTTTCTGTTCGATTTTACAAGTGTCTCGTCAAAATCTGAATACGAACAGTCTATTAACCGCCTCAAAGACACGGGTTTAATTATAGATCCACCTCAACGTTTAACCTTTTCATCTCACAGAATCATTGTTAATGTCTTCAAAACTAAATCGTTCATATGACTAACGGTGTCCACATTATGTCTGAACAGCAATTCACATTTTAAACAAAGTCACACAATTCAACTAAGTGGATTGTAAATTACCTACAAACAAAATTGGCACCGCAAAAAGAAAAAAACTCGCCAAACACTACACAAACCCAACCAACGGCAAAATAAGAGGATATCCCTTGGGCTTACTGCCAAATTGGATAAAACTTTTGGTCGGCAAAAACTGATGTGGAAGTGGTGATAGCGATTGGCGCTAATAGCATCGCATCATTATCGCATCGTAGCAGGTGCCTCAGATTTATTCGAATGCACAACAAATTTAAATTTAGTTCAAACGAATTTATTTCCACTCAAGAATGCATCTCTCACTATGACAACAAACAAAAAGGAATGACAGATCAATGGTGTCATCAATAAAATACCGGAAATCGATGATGATTATGATGAGGTTTTACGCTAAATAACTAAAATGACGTTTACTTGCCAAACCACAGAGATGTAACAGCACAAAATATAATCATACTCACTTTGATCTAACTCAAATCTCGGCGAGCTACGTCCCATTGAATGTGAACTTAATGGCGTCACAGGACTGTATTCCTCATGATCAATCGGTTCACTGATATCCAATGTAATGCGAACACCGCGTGAACTCATGACTAATGGTTAACCTGTCTAAGATCTGCAACAACTGTCAGTCAGTACTTCAGTTTTCAATGAATCACTTGTTTTCACTGTTATGTAACAAAATTCGCAAAAATACACTTTTTCACTAAATCCAAGAAAAAAGGGGTTCACTTTATTATTTGTTTTGTTTGACAATCAAAGATTCTTATTTGACAAAAAAATAAACCCTTTCCATTGATATTTATAAGGTACACAAACGTCTAGATGTTGCGATGCAAAACTGAGCTGACTAGGTAACGCGATAATAGTCAACGACACTCTTATCAAACAACAACTACAACTTCTGTCAATTTTTGCAACCACATCGATACTCTGACAGTGGGTCTTTCAAGTGTTCTTTCAGTGGAAATAACTATCCCATAGGGGTATAGTAGTTTTGATACATAGTTTGTAACATAGAGAAATAATTGAGCTGGATATACCGCAAAGTATATGGATCAACTCCGAATCGCTAGCTGAATCGATGTAGCCTTAAATTTTGAGCTAGGATAATGAAATTTGGTTAATAGGATCCTTGTCCGAGACTACAGAACAAAATCCGCCCACTGCCACGCACATATTTTAGAAAAACTGTTTTTTTTTTTAAACTTTCGACAATCTAAATATCTATATTTCGCTAGTATACATTTGTTTGCCACGCCCACTTTTTCGGGGCGTTTTTAGTAAAAAAACTGTCAAAAGTCGATATTTTGAAAACTTAATATGCTTCCGTAATGAAAATATGAACATTTTGTACATAGGTCCTTTTCATCGACGCCCACTTTTTTGGGGGCGTTTTCCTACAAAAATGCCTCACACCAAGGCATTTCCAATTGATGGGATGGTTTAGGGTATTCAACGATCCGCACAGCGGATTGCAGCTTTCTCGTATGTTTTTTATTGCAAAGCATTAATGAACACATATACCTACATGAGCGATTATATCGCTCTTTATATCATAAAGAGCGGTGTTGCGAGCCCCCAAAAAACAAGCTATATGCTCGCGTGATGACTTATTGTATTTGGCTATAATCGAAGTCCGTGCTAGATTGTTTACAAATCTAAATTAACACTAAGTGTACTGTAAACAAAATGACCTCAAGAAATAATGCATAACGTCACAAAATTGTCGTGGGCGGAAAGTTACTTGATGCCAAGAATCGTGACGGATGTGGTTTGTTTGGATAATCAACGGTATTATGTTCGTATTTCTATTGACATTTCCAAAAATGATTTTTCATTCTGAGATGTAGTTGACAGTTGGTTTTTTTTTTTACTTTTAATTACTTTATCAAGAATAAGAATAAACGGATCTCCGAGTTCCTTTAAATGGACTAAGGTCAATCTCTTAAGAAAGCCGAATCTATTTCGCACAAAAAGCGGACCGGAATGCTTGCAGATATGTGTTATAACTAGACCGGATACACATATGATACAGATTGTACAGATTCATACCAAGTCCAGTTTTGTATAGCGCACAAAACTAGTCCGTCAATCTGATTCTTGAGAGGATTGTGCACAACTCACGAGCCAACATCAGAGGCACAATTTTCCAAAAATCGGTACAACTACTAGCATACGCCGACGATATTGACATCATTGGTAGGACCCAACGTGATGTCATAGATAGCCACGTTTGCTAGTATGGAGAAGTAAGCGGCAAAAATGGGTTTAGCAGTAAATGAGGGCAAGACGAAGGATATGCTGTCAACACGAAAGGACACACAACTTCGACGAATTGGACAGGACGTCGCCATTTACAGTTATAACCTTGAGGTAATACGGGTCTTCGTCTATCTCGGTTCCGCTATTAACTCTGACAACAACATCTCGTCAGAAATTAAACGAAGAATTACTCTTCTCAACTGCTTTTTCTTCGGGCTAAGAAGGCAATTCAGTAGTAAAGCTCTCACTCGAGCACTACTAAAATGATCCTATATAAGACCCTGATCATCCCAGTCCTGCTCTACTGCGCTGAAGCATGGACTGTCTCAAAAGCGGATGAAGAAATCCTTGGTCGATTCTTCGAAAATCTTCGGTCCCGTTCGCGTTGACGGGCTATGGAGACGAAGATTCCACCAAGAACTATACGAGCTGTACAACGACATGCCCCTGGTCAAAAAACTCCGCATTGGACGTTGAAGATGGCTAGGTCATGTAGAACGAATGGACACCAATACTCTGTTCGCAGTCTTCGATTCCCAGCCAGACGTCGGACGCGGTAGAGGAAGACCTCGCCTTAAGTGGCGCTCACAAGTAGAGCCGACCTCAACCAACTTGGAATGCCCAACTGGAGGCAGTTAGCTAAGGACCAGGCTAGTTGGAGAGGCATGTTGGTTCAGAAAAAGGTTCACTCCGGACTGTTGCGCCACTTTGGTAAGTAAGTAAAGGAGGGATGAAAAATTCTCATCATGATTGCCAACGACCTCACATTCGATACCAAGAATGATTTAGAGACTATGACGCATTCCTTGTGTTTTTTTTTTTCAATATTGTTCTTAAGATGAGATAGGCTCAGAGGCGCGGTGGGTAGTGCGATAAACTTCAGCGCAGAAGGTAAAGGTTCGATTCCCAGCTGTCTCAGCTTATCTCAACATAGCATAAAAGTAGGAGTATGCATAAAACAGGAGGTCTCGCCATCCTGCAAGAAGTATACACACTCACAAACGAGTACATGAATGGCTGTGAGAACGTTTGGCCCGGTTAGTACCCAATTCTGTTGCACCAACAAATTTTATTTATTCTTAAGATTAATATGTAAAACTCCCGAGCTTACAATAGAGGCCATCGCCGAGTTTGACATTATAGGCACTGACGCAAAATGATAGCACTGTGTTGCCAACGAAAAAGAAGATAACAACGTGATCGCTGACAGTTCGGCGTTAGTAAAAATGGAGCGCTGTACGAAATAACAATGCATTGTTGAGCAATATTTTAAAAATAATGAAGGTTTGTCAGCCATAGTCCGCAATTTTTTTTCCAAAATATGGCAGTTCTAGTGATTTAAAACCATCAACTGTGAAGAGAATAATTGAAAAGTTCATGGAGACTGGATCAATGTTGTTTGAAGCCCAGGAGTCAGATTTGGGATCACTTAGTCACTGAAAACAGTGAAGTGAGTGTGTTAATCTATTTGTGAGCTTTAGCAGTTTTTAGGGACAACTTCATGATTGAATGAGAACATTTATCGACCTTAACTTTTGAACAACGCAAGCATAGTGTTCGTATTGGTGGTTGGTGAAGTTAGCGAAGTAAATCGCACCGAAAAAATGATGATATATGGAAAGTAGCATTATTACAACATAAGTTCAGACAGTTTATCAAAATTGTGGTTCGACCAAAAACTACGTTTTTCTATTGCATATGCTATGGGATAACGTATACAAATAGTGGTCATGGGTTAAAGTTTGATATACATAGACGAAATGCTCATTTAGTTCGATAGTTTTTACAGATTCCTTTAAATTTTATCAAAACAAATTTTAACCAAACGAGTTGTGGGTGCACGACTGGGTCGTACGTTAAATTGAGGTTATGGATAAATTTTTATATGGCAGGTAACGGTAATAACATGGCCAAAAGCAAAAAAAAAATGGCCAAGAATAATGACAAAAAAAAAACGCTGGATACGAAGTTTGAAGAAATTCGATCAAGTCGTTTAGGCTGAAGAGACCGGTCGGAATTCGAAAAACCACTTTTTAAGATTCCGCTATCAATCAAAATCTCGAGGTCGAAGATTTTTAACGAAAACAATATCTTTCTCTTGCTAAGAGAAAGTTAAAAAAACATAGACATTGATGAAATATTGATATGGAGATTTTCTTAATATAGGTATTGTTCAGACAGTTTTTCAAGATTCTTTTTCATTTGACCAAAAACAAAGATTTTCTAAAAAGTAAAAAGAAAAATTTCATAACTCTAGCTCAAAAATTGGGTGCAAAACTACTTAGCGCGATGTCCAAGGTTAAACTCTTGAAAATAACAAAACCATGGGTTTGTTACTGCCCCATATCATCCAAATGCTTGACAAACATTTAAGTGTATAAAAACTGTCATTAAGCTTCTCAAATTGATGCTCGGAGTAGCCTATGAACTAGAGGTTCCACTCCTTGTGACAAAAATATGTACATATATACAAAATAAAATATAAATATAATCAGAAATTAATGGAGAAGCTATGAGACCCTGTATGAAACGGTAATGCCAGATATTTAGTTCATCACACTTACTGCCGCACAATAAGACGTCTTAGAGTCAATCAAGTGAATAAATTGTAAATGGAGAAAGAAATGTCAACACTAAAAACAACTGTATCTCTCTATGTTCGATTCGTGTAGACAGGCGTTAAAAAAAAAACATTTTTTTCAAAACATCTACCAATTATGGTACGCAAATAACACGATTGACAATTGAGTTGCCTTCCAAATATCATTCAACCAACGCATTTCAACGTGTTCCATATCAAAACCCGCGCATATAAAAATAAACTGAAAGCAGCCAACTGTCCAACTGTTTATATGAAACAACTTTGGCTAACCAACGTTTTTATTTGAAACAATTTTAACACATTCAACCAATGAGATGTCGATAGTTGCAATAACAATTCGCTGCACAAATCATCAAGCGCTACATCCTCTCGACCTATTTCGCAAATTGACAACGCAATCCACCGGACACCGGTTGGCATTTGTTCAAAAAATCTATTTTCAGCCACGCAATTTATGATTTTAATCATTTTTTGCAATTGCAGCAATTAATTTGATTAACCAGCAAGCAAAGAAAAAAAAATATTCAATACAAATTAACGAATATAATGTTGTTGCATAATCACACGAGCTGCCGGGGGAAAAAAAACTATGAAATGCCGAAGCGTACATCTGACATTTGGTTTGACACTTTTCATTCCGAATGCACTACACACATAAACGAACACGGTTATTGTTGTAGATTTACATTAATCAAAAAGGGATTTTCACGAAAACCCAAAAATATATTATTTCCTTCACCAGTAGGTAAGTACTTTACCGATCGTATATTCGATAAAAACTGGCAAAAACGAAAATCGCAACCGTAGGAGAACAATCGGTTGCGAGAGCGACCGGCGATGGTTTATTTAGAATGCATTCGCGTGTTCCCGATGTATTTTCAGAGTCGTCGTCGCCGTCATCTCCGACTACGGTACAAATTGTAAACAAAAAAAATCTTAGATACAAAATATTCGTTCATATATGAGTATGTATTACGTTTGCGTTCTAAAAATAACAGCCGATATACAAAATGTTCTCACGAATAGCTAAACAATGGCGGTAGTGTCTGGTGAGCGAGCGCGTAGATACGAATACGTATACGTAGTTTGTTTACCTTTGAAGTATGAGCCGTTACAACCAACTTTTTGGCTTAATGTTGGTGTAGGTACCTACGCTTCCTATAAATTAACTCTCCTGCCAATAAACAGCAGACCACCCTATTCGTCAACATGAGGAAATAATCTTCTGTGCATGTTCATAAGTAGATGTATGCTGTAGTGCAGTGTCAAATGTCTAATTTCCGCTGGTAATGAAGCGTAAACCGATTTGACGTTTAGTCGAGGAAAATATTTCACAATGTTGTGTTAACCGCTGTGCACATTTGGACTTAACACTATGATGCATGCATTTAGATTTGTGTCGACACAATTATTTCAAAATGTTGTTCAAGTCGATTTCATTTTGCAGATGGCTATTAATTTGTTTGTTTCATTTTAACATTTAATTTGCTTTCTTAAAATGTTCTTTGCATGCAACATATTAAATCTTAAAAAAAATCAACCATTAGGTGGGCTGTTAATTTATTTTTCAGGAACATCTCTAAGTTGACAAAAAAATGGCTTTTATAAATTCAGAGCTTGACTGTCTAAACAAGAATGGTATATAAAAATGGATTTCACGGTGACCGCCACAGTCTACCAAGAAAGAAATGAGTGACAGACTCCCAACTCACGTTCCACCAATATCAACAATCAGCGGATAATGCAAAATCATAAACTGAAAAGATGCCAAGTATAATGACATTTGCAAGTACCAAAAGTAGTTGACAGAGAAAGCACATATCATCACGCTACAATGCGAGGCCCGAGCCGCGCTGTAGCCTGGCAGCTCAGTGCAATCTTAGAGTCTCGCAACAAGAAGAACATCCGACTACAAAAGACTGAGAATTTCTTTCAACCCAACATGCTCGTTAGTACCCAGGGCCGAGCTTTCTAACAACCATTCATGTGTGCGTGTGACTTCTTGCACGATGAGATAAGCTTTTCTTGACAAGTGAAACTACTCGGACGATTTGTCAGATCATCACGAGAGGATAGCCAGTGAAAAATCATTTAGTTGTTGCTACGGCTGGGAATCGAACCATCGCGTTACTGAGCCCGTCATTTTTCGGCATCAGCGTGTACTTTAAATATCGCCAAGAAAAGGTTTCCGTTTCTCGAATTGGTTTTCTCATAAAATGTTTGTCCGAATAAGCATGTTAGCATGTTGTGTCGTCCTGCTGAAATCATTTATCTCTTAAGCGATTGTTATTGAAACATTGATACATAGAAATCGCGGTATTGATATAATTATAATTTTTGTCGAGATATTATTATCAGAGGTAATAGCAGGACTGGGTAGGCAAAGTCCCGTACTACCTCAAAGTAATGTCTGTCAATGATGACGAATTGTTCTGTTCAATTCGTCGATTTTGTGTGTCCTTTTGAGTTGACTGCGCAAAAACTACAGAGGCTTAAGTCTCCTTAACATCGCCTGAAAGATCCAACAACACAAGATTCCAACAAGCTGATATCCAGAAACTCCACATTCGGTTGGCATCCCAGGTCGCCCGTTCTTACTGCACCTGACTTTTTCTTGTGGGGTGATTGCAAACAGGAAGTCTACAAAGTCTACGAACAAACAAATTTGAATGAAATAAAGCAATCCGTTCGAGAAACAATTGCGGCTATTCCTGTCTCAACTCTCCAAGCAGCAATGAACAACTTTTTAGTAAGATGTCGTACTTTCATCAACCAGCTGGGGGGAAGGGGGGTATTTCAATTCCTTTATTTTTAAAACTAATTAAGCTATATGAGCAAAAGAAAAATGAGTTCCATACACCGAAAAAAAAGTTATTTGAGTTTCTAAACGTAGCAATATTCATCAGACACCCTGTATATGCTGTCAACACAAAAGGACACACAAAATCGTAGAAATGGTAGAACGTCATCATTGACAGACGTAACTTTGAGGTAGTACAGGACTCTGTCTACCCAGCCCCTTAAACATCCAATGCCGAGTTTTTTGACCAGTGCATGTCGATGTATAACTCGTATAGTTCTTGGTTTAATCTTTGTCTCCATAGCCAGTCAACGTAAACTGGACCGAAAATTTTCAAAGAAATTTAGTCTCGAATCGAACACGGATTTCTTCATCCGCTTTTGATAGGGTCCATGCTTCAAAGCCGTAGAGGAGGACTGCGATGATAAGGGTCTTATATAGGATCTACTTAGTAGTTCGAGTGATGCCTTCTTAGCCCGAAGAAACAGCGGTTGGCAAGAGTTATTCTTCGTTTAATTTCTGACGAGAGTTTGTTGTCAGAGTTATTAGCGGATCCAAGGTAGACAAAGTCCCGTACTACCTCAAAGTTATATCTGTCAATGGTGACTTTCTGTCCAATTCAACGATGTTGTGTGCCCTTTCGTGTTGACAGCACAACTTTGTCTTTCCCTCATTTACTGCTAAGCCCATATTTGCCGCTTCCTTCTCTATTCTTTTATCACGTTGAGTCCTACCAATGATGTCAATATCGTCGGCGTATGCCAGTAGTTGCAACGATTTTTGGAAAATTGTGTCTCAGGTGTTGGCTCGGGAGTTTTGCACAATCCTCTCAAGAATCAAATTCAAGCAGTCACATGACAGCGCATCGCCTTGCCTAAATCTTTTTTGGTATTGCCGGTAAGGTCGTTTCCGACCCTGATGGAGTAGCGAGAACTCTATATCGTCATCCTACACAAACGGAACAGTTTCTGCGGTATACCATAAATAGTCATGGCTCTGTAATGTTCATCTCTATAAATGCTGTCGTATGCGTCTTCGAAATCGATGAACAGATGGTGGTTATTGATTTGGACTTCTTGGGTTTTTTCCAGAATCTGCCGAAGTCTGAATATTTGATCGGTCGCGAACTTTCCTGGCCTAAAAAACCACACTGATAAGAGCCGATCAGGTTGTTGGCAAACGATTTCAGGCGTTCACATTTTACGGCTGATAGGATCTTTTAGGCGATGTTAAGGAGATTTAAGCCTCTGTAGTTTTAAATCCGTCAACTCAAAATGACACACAAAATCGACGAATTGAACAGAACGTCATCATTGACAGACATTACTTTGAGGTAGTACGGGACTTTGCCTACCCAGTCCTGCTATTACCTCTGATAACAATTTATATAACAATAACAATCAATAACAATCGTCTAAGAGATAAATGATTTCAGCAGGACGATACAACATGCTAACAGTGGGTAAGACTTTATTGGGACAAACATATTATGAGAAAACCAATTCAAAAAACGGAAACCTTTTCTTGGCGATATTTATAGTCCACGCTGATGCCGAAAATGACGGGCTCAGTGGCGCGATGGTTAGTGCGATGAACTGCCGCGCAGAAGTTTTGGGTTCGATTCCCAGCCCTAGCAACACCTGAATGATTGTTCACTGGCTATCCTGTCGTGATGATCTGACAAATCGTCCGAGTAGTATCACTTGTCAAGAAAAGCTTATCTCATCGTGCAAGAAGTCACACGCACACATGAATGGTTGTTAGAAAGCTCGGCCCTGGGTACTAACGAGCCTGTTGCGTTAACATTTTATATTTTTCTTTGCTGATGCCGAAATTAGGCAATGCTGCAATTTCAGACCAATAAGATGACCTTCAAAATTGGCACAGTGTAGCTGGTAGACAGTGGGTAGGACCGAACCTTCAAAGGATGGTTTTACAGCAAAGGAAAGCTTGAGGAAAGCTTGTTTGCTATGTCAATAAACGGAATTGATGCATTTGGTGGGCTAAAAATGCATCGCGAAGATGGGGAAGTAATTGAACATTTCTTCTTAGAGATTGTGGTCATCATCAATGGTGTCGACATGGGATTCATATTTTATATAGCCGAAATTTTATTAAATCGAGGTGAATCAGCCATAAAGATCGTCCAGTTGCTATTCGTTTTTTCTTTCTTAAAATTTCTTAATCCTCTATCAATTACTGAACAAGCATATAACTAAGCTATACCAGAATACCATCGGAATGTTCGTCAAAAGGACCAACGAGTGCTATCAGTCACGATGGGGCCATTTATCGGATATTGTGTTCCATAAAATATCAGAAACTCAGCCGCGAAGCACATATACCTGAAATTGTTTTCAAACAATAGATGCTATTACTAATAAACCCAAAAAAATTGATAAACAAACTTATTTTGATGAGTTTTAGTTTCAATAAAGGTTCTATTAAAAAAAAAACACCCTATATTAGGACACACGAATACAATCAATCATTATATGTATTTACTTCTTAAGAAAATGTCTCACATTTGCGTTGGTCATAAACAAACTCATAAAATACCCCAAATTTAGGTGAATAAAAATTGTCACAAACAAAATTAATACCACAGGTCTGTCTAAAAATAAACACGAGATAAACACATTAATTTATGTTTTGCAACAAAATAATTTACCAGTGATAAATGAAAATCCTACATTAACCTATATGCTATGGGGGGTAGGTGAAAAAAGACGCTAAGCTCTTGATCATATTTTATGAATGGTCACGGAATGCACATACTTTGTCATCTAATTGCGCTGGTAAATGCGTCATCTATCTACGCAGTCATTCAAATAAAAAGTTCACAACAATCGACAGCTTACTGACGAATTTCATTTGAAATCTGAAAATAATCGCAAAATAAAACAGACAACATTTTCATACATCTTAATGGGCCCGAAAAAAAGATTGTATTGTTGAGTTATGAGAACCATTTTTAAAACAATGAATGTTCTGGTTTAGTAGATGTAGATAAGTCTACGTTGGTATATCTCATGGCATTTCAGCGATAAGATAGTTAGATGAAAAAACCGTTTACATCACTACAATGCGGCGTGTTTATTGGGTTGTTTTGCGGTCTGTTACTTTGGTTTTAATTATTTATTAAAATGAACATAACAGCTACTCGATTACAATCGGCCCGTTTTCGATTATATGGTTTGATGGACGATTGATTTATTAATTACCTAGCTCATTGTGTGGCTCATGGGTAGCATTGAAACTTGAACTACAATATGAGCTAATATGAAATAAATCATGAAATGCTTTTATCTAATGATTCATCTCTCAAATATGGAGTGTAATCAAATAAACAATTTAATATCAAATATTTAGATGTCGGATTATGCATTTCCAAGGCCATGCCAAAAAATGTCGACAGAAATAAGCAATCAGATATATTTCCGCGTTCATTTTGGACATTTACTATGTAGAAGCTGAATAATACTCAGATGGAATCCTCATAAGTAATAACTGATGTCATTTTTTGACAGTCAAGTGGGATGATCGAACTTCATGAGCTTTCCGTAAATAAATCACAAACAATTAAGATTTTGGCACAACCGATAGCTTATGCATGCCAATCATGATTACAAAAAAAAATTAAGGCTTTCATTAAAAGTGACAACATATTTTTGTTTTTCTTCACTTGCTTAATTTGTTTTCAATTTTAGACAACTTTTTTCCCTAAATAAAGTTATATTTTGTTTAGAATTGGTTTCTCGAAAAATAATAATAAATCTGGTAATTCAGATTGTCTGACGTTTTGTACGCAAATCAGAAAGGTAAACCGAATTACAAATATCCGAAGGGTTACCGAAGTTAGGAATATAAATTTAACTCATTTAAAATAATTCTGTCTGTTTGTTTGTAGGTTTATTAGAAGGCTAAACGTATTAACTTTAAGTTATTATGCTACACATTCCAATGATCTTGGAGTATTGGGATTATAGGTATTAAGCTGCCGCTTATATACTTACTTACTTAACTGGCGCTACAGTCCGGAATACAGTTCGAAACCTGAACCTCAACCAACACGCCTCTCCAACTAGCCCGGTTTTTAGCTAACTGCTTCCAGTTGCGCACTCCAAGTTGGTTGAAGTCGGTTTCTAGTTGTGCGCGCCACTTAACGCGAGGTCTACCTCTACTGCGTCCGAAGTCTTGCTGGTGTCCAATGTCCATTCGTTCTACTTGTCCTAGCCATCTTGAACGTCTAATGCGGAGTTTTTTGACCAAGGGCATGTCGCTGTACATCAGTTCTTGGTTGAATCTTCGTCTCCATAGCCCGTCAACGCAAACAGGACCGAAGATTTTTCGAAGAATTTTCCTCTCAAATCGACCAACGATTTCTTCATCCGCTTTTGAGACGGTCCATGCTTAAGCGCCGTAGAGCAGGACTGGGATGATCAGGGTCTTATATAGGAACTCCTTAGTAGTTCGAGTGAGGTCTTTACTACTAAATTGCCTTCTTAGCCCGAAGACACAGCGGTTGGCAAGAGTAATTCTTCGCTAAATTTCTGACGAGATGTTGTTGACAGAGTAAATAGCCGAGCCGAGGTACGCAAAGTCTTGTACTGAATCAAAGTTATGTCTGTCAATGGTGACGTTCCGTCCAATTCGTCGATGTTGTGTGTCCTTTCGACATATTGACAGCATATACTTAGTCTTACCCTCATTTACTGCTAAACCCATTTTTGCCGCTTCCTTTTCTATACTAGCAAACTTGGCTACGACATCACGTTGAGTCCTACCAATGATGTCAATATCGTTGGCGTAGGCTAGTAGTTGCACCAATTTTTAGAAAACTGTGCCCTTGGTGTTGGTTTGGGAGTTTTGCACGATCCTCTAAAGAATCAAATTGAAGAAGTCACATGACAGCGCACCGCCTTTCCTAAATCCTTTTTGGTATCTAATGTTTCGATGAGGTCGTTTTCGACCCTGATGGAGCAGCGAGAATTCTGCATCGTCAATTTACACAAACGGACGAGTTTGGGCGGTATATCAAAACTAGACATGGCTCTGTATAGTCCGTCCCTATATATGATATCGTATGCGGCGTTAAAATTGATGAATAGGTGGGGGGTATCGATTGGTACTTTTTGGGTTTTTTTCTAGGATCTGCCGATGTGTGAAAATTTGATCAGTTGTGGACTTTCCTGGCCTAAAACCACACTGATAAGTGCCGATCAGGTTGTTGGTAACCGGTTTCAGGCGTGCACATATTACGGCCAATAGGATCTTCTAGGCGATTTTGAGGAGACTTAGGTATGCCTGTGTAGTTGGAGCAGTTCAGACTTCAGAGGATCTCCTTTGCCGCTTACATCGTATATAAATTGAAAACATTTAACAAGATCGCCTTCTTTTACAAGTTGGGCAAAAGTTAAGCTCTTCTTTGAAGGAAAGTATTTTTGAAAATTTATGATATTATGTTGGAAAACATAACGGACCTCTTTGACCACCTCCCGACCGGAAGTATTGGGTATTTGTGCTCGTTTTACGAAGTGTTTTCCTTCAAATTGGAGACTTCTTCTTCAATTTTGTCTTTCAAGATTTATTTTTAAGAAGACAGCTTAATTTTCTATTCAAAAAATAATTGCAAAACATAATGAATTTCTACGACATTTGCAAAATGTATAAACCATTTTTATAAGTTCCTATCGGGAACTTTTATGAGAAGAAACAATTAAAATTGTCAAATCTTCAAAATCGTGGGAGGATCACTCGTTTGAACGGAAAGTATGCGACGTTTTTGCAAAGAAAAATTAAAAACATCAAAATTTCATGTATTATGAAAACAAAAGACAAACAACAATTTGTCACAAGAACGTAACTACATTTTTTTTTACGATTTTGGGCTTGGTATGACATCTTTCTTGAAATATAGAATTTATATATTGTGACAAAAATCGCACCTCTAGGTGAAGTAGAATAGAAGTTAGCACTTATCAAAATTTTTGATGAAACTCAAAAAAATTAAAAATTGGTAAGAAAATCACAAAAATCACAAATATTGACTAACGTTTTTGTGTCTAAGGCGACACTTATGTGATTTGCCTATCAAAACTGCTATTATATTTTTTTAATAAAATTGCCGTATTAGGGCAATTAATTAATAACCAAAAATAGACTGTTTGCGCCGGCGTTTGTGCCAACACCATCATTTGGTCCCTTCTTTTTCAAAGAAGGCGAAACAGTCTATGAGAATCGATATAGCTTGATGTTGGCTCCTAATGCCTATAATATAAATGTGTGAAATAAGTCTGGCCGGTTACTGGTTGCAACAAAACGGTGCACCATGCCACATTGCAAGTCAAACAATGCAGTTTCTGCAACGAAAATTCTATAGACGTTTGCTGTCAAAAAATAGCGGCATTGACTGGTTACCCCGATCTCCTGAACAGCTATTTGTACGCCAGCGAGCATTAAACCATTGACGAGCTCAATGCAATTAATCCGGTCGAAATCATGGTTATACCTCCCGATATGCCTCGTTGAGCCTTAATGTGTACCAGTCTTACACCCTTATCCGCAGTTACGAATAACACTATTCGCGCTTGGGAGCTAGTAAATCGAAGGTATACGCATAATCAATAACGTGGTCACAGATCACGGAAGTAAGAGAGTCCAGTCTAGCCCACGCTTGTAATTTTGTCAGTTTATAGATTAGTGAAGAAAAAAAGTCTGTAGATACTTCTGCGATATAATCCAAAAACTATAAAATTAGAGCAGTTATCAGATAAGCTTGATGGAAACCGGATCAATAATGAAAGTACAAGTTCTTGACCTAATATTTATAACCAAAACCCAAACGCTTTATTCAAACAAAATTAGAAACCGTTTTATAGATTTGCGTTTTGCTTATAATTTTTAGGTTTTTTAACAAAATTTTATAACTGAGACTGAATGTATTTATCATTTTTATTCATATATGTATTCGGTTTTATTTATCTCTTAATATAATTAAAGCCTAAGAAAATAATATAAGATTCTGTTATTGAGCAAAAAAATTTTTAAGGCTACAGATTCGGCAGAATTATTTCTCTATGAACAATAAAAGACGTCTGTCAATGCCTACCATGTTTTTCAAATGTATATCATTTATTATAAATGTCAGAATTTGCCGTATTTCCAGTGGTAAAAATAGACCATTTAGAGATTTTTTTTATTTTGCTTTAAAAAAATATATTTTTGCCGGAAAATTCTAATTTTTGTGACATTTTGTAAGATATAAATAACCAATTAACATTAATTATAATTTCTGGCCATGTTTATTTGATTTATTTCACTATTTATAGGTTTTTAACATTTCTTTGATAATCATATTATTTTTTTAACTTATGACGTTTGATCCTGCGAAAATGACAAAAATGGATGCCGGTACGATATTCGGTAAACAATCGACATAAAAATGTTTGTTTTCTATGTTTTCTAAAATAAGATGAAAGATTTGTTTTATTTTATTAAATCACAACATTAAAATCAGTGTAGTGGGAAAAAAACGAAAAATAAGATTTTTAAATTATCGAAAAAATTAAAGAGCCCGATAATTAGTTATCCAAATTATAACTAGGAAAGTGCTGACTTTCATTTGTTATTTGAATTTTTTTATATAATCCTATACACAAAAATACAAATTTATGTAGCAGCAGGGTCGTTAGTACACAGGGCCTAGCTTTTCCTCACAACTATTCATGTGCGCGTGTGTTCTTCCGAATATTTAACTCCAGAAGCGCTTAAATATTTGAAGTCTATATTCACACTGATGGTAATCATTATTCATATTCGCATACACTTATGAGCGTATTAAGTCTGAAACAGATGTCAGCCTGTCGTATGATTCCAAATTGAATAATATTTTCGTTTTAATAAGACTACATAAGTATAATTCATGTAAGTGTGCACATGTGATTCAGGTATTTTGGCTACAGTTTGACATTCGTTGGTGCATGGCAACAAGTCAACTTAATTCATCAATTTAATTTCAAATGTGATTTTCATGAGTCGCCACAACAATCAACATTGAACGGGTTCATAGACATTCAACAAAATAGCACTCACTTTGCCCAATTATTCCATGACCTTGCAAACACATTGCTCCGTGCAATTAAGGTTATCGCATCAAATAAAGAAAAGACATTTTTTTGTTCTCTATCAGCCTTTGTTTTTATTAATACATTTTTTTTGCATATTGATTCATGAGTTTTATTTAAGCGGTATGCGCAAAACACACCCCGAAATACGGAAAACTCTTTGTCTCCGAAATATATTTTTTTAATAAAAATTATTTTTATATTCTTCGGCTATACCGTTGCGTTGGTGAGGCTTTTCTCTAAAGCTCATAGCTATCTATACCTAGGTATACTTTTTATTTTGTTTGAATTTCTTTTTCTTGCCGGTATACTCGGCATACAAAGAAGCAAACAAAAAAAAAACAGAAGAAAAAAATAAACAAAGACTAACAATAAATTCACTTAAAAACTTAGGATTCATGAAATGAATTTTCAATTTTAGCCTTTGTTTGGCGTCTCTATGAACACATATTTTGATTAACGAGTTTTTGACATTTTTAGTAGAACTACTTCAAGTTAAGTGCTTTGACGTGTTCAGCGAAACAAATTACCACTCTTGATCGACCGTTGGCACAAATGCGTTCACAAGCTTATGATATGTCTCGCTGGATAGGTGCCAATTTGTTTGGAAACAAAGTTCTCAATAAAATGTCATCTTTTGCAATGGACTAGACTAATAGACAATTTATTTCTCTGCATGATACAATTCAGGAACAAGTCTTACACTGGAGCAAACTTACAGATATAAATTTGCTGCCTAGGGTTATTTTTTTTTTCTCCGGGTGATTAATTAAAAAAACAATCCGAGTGGGTCGTAATTTAATGGCATTCCATGTAATTTAGCCTTATCTGTAATAGCGATTGACGACTGGTTAGAAGATATAGTGATAGAGGGACCAACAAGTGAGCGATAACGTCAGTCAGTAGGCAATATGTCTGTTTAAAAATAGCAGCAAGTTCATATTGCTTCGATGATAAGCATGACAGGGTGAGATAACTGCGTGGCAAAGAATGCGCTATACAGATGAAAACTAGGAAAATCGATTGCACTAGATGGCAGTCGACATTAAATAATGATTATTTATTGTTAGTTCCAATTTAGGGTAGTTCAATAAACTGGAACACTGGCGTTGTTGAGAATTGCATCTATAATTGGCTAATAATAAAGAGTAGGATTGCTTTGTTTTTGAATAACGTAATTTTGACACTGACAGCTCTTAAGCAAGTTGTCGCTAGTCAGTTTTTAATTGACAACCGAGGTATTTTGAAAATAGATAAGTGGAAATAGCGTTTAAGTAGCTGTCAGCCATTGTCAATGAATCGCCAGATTCGTCACTCTGTTTTTAATTTGCACTGAAATTTGATTAGTATAAGATGTGTTCTACTTAGGGATGCGTCAGATATTTTCCACCGCAGTTTTCACTGAGATATTTTATTTACTCAACTATGTTTCAGCAAAGGTAAATCTGGATTTTGATCTGAAATTTGATCTTTCTTGTTACCAATGGAATACGATTTCAGATTGATTTTTGTTTGTGGTAGTATTGTTTTAAGTTCGTGTCAGTGAAGTAAGTGTCGGTGTAGATGTTATGTTTCCTATAACACAGGTTGTTTGTTTTTCATTTAATTTATATTTCACATCGTACCGCTACAGTTTTATTGGTTAACAATTTTTTTTCACAACTGAAATAATCTTAAACCAAAATCGCTCTAGTCAAACTGACAGCTGTCATTTGTATTAGTGTGAGTGCAAGGAGGGGTAAGTCTTTCGAAAAATTCAGATCTGCAAAATTGATCCGAGATCAAAAATAATCAATTTTGTTGCCCAATGGAACACAACAACTGAAATGGAACCAACAGATGAAAAAAAAGATTTATTTTTTACCAATGGCAAAAGCCATTACTTAGCAGTTTATCTGTCATGTTTCTATTGAGCTAACCATGTTTAACTTCATTTAACAGTGTTTAGTTTTATTATCGTTCTTTATCGTCAAACCATGTCAAATTTGAAATCTCTCCGTGACAGTCAGATAAATTCCAGGTCGGCTTTATAAATACTAATTTAAGTACACAAAAATTGAATGTACAAATCTTGATGTCTCAATAAATCTTCATACATGCATAAGCTGCGAATTATAATAATGATTGAATACTTACGTGATACATTCAAAATAACCAGCTGTACACTTTTAACAGAATGGAGGAAGAGACGATTTCAACAAAATTTAATTTAAAATCGGATTTTCGTTAATTTAAGAATCGTGTTCGACTTTCAGAGACATTGCAGGGATCAGGAACATCAATTTAAAGGCAGTTGGAAACCCAGGAAATTCATATGTCGAGACTTTATGAGCAATAGCTCAACAATCGTCTGTGAGTTGACGATTATTGTTTCACGTAGCAAATAAAGTGAATCGCCGACAGCAAAAACGACTATTTTCTTACGTGATGCAAGATGTGCCGTCGAAATTTTATCGTTCAACGCTAATCACGGAATGAGTGTCCAGCTTTATTCATTAAAAAATAGACAGAAAATCAGTAGTGTCTATTCGTTATTTGTACATGTCCTTATTATTATACTTACGAAGTGGATGAGGTGTTGCCGAAACATAACAAATTTTGAATAAAAATGTCGGTCGAATGATGATAGGGCTGTAGGAAAGTTTTTTTGTGTAGCTGCTCTTGCTCATAAATTGGAACATACAGGGTGTCCGGCGGGAGTATACTATTTTTTTTGGTTATAATTTTCGATTAAATGAAAGAGAATGAATCTTATATTGATCAATTTTTTATTTAATTTCGGCAATTATGTATGGAATACAATAACAGGTAAATGTCCGCCTCTGTTAGTCTCACAAATGCGAGCCCGTTTAAGAATATTTTTCATAACATTCTCACATATTTCACGCCGTATTTCATTAATTTCATCGCGAATATTTTCTTCGAGTTGCTCAAGCATTTCTGGTTTGTTTGCATTAGCTTTGCTTTCAGATATCCCCAGAAAAAGAAGTCCGGAGCAGTAAAATCAGGCGACCGTGGAGGCCAATCAACATCAACATTTCTTGAAATAACTTGTGGATGTATGCGATTTGGCACCGTCTTGTTGACACCACATGTTAATCAAGCCCAAGGCATGCAGCTGTAGCGTTAAAAAGTTTTGCTTCATATCACGATGTCGCTCCCCATTCATAGTTGCCGTTACGCCGTTTTCATTTTCAAAGAAGTAAGGTACAATGATTCCTCCTGACCAAATTGCACACCACACTGCAATTTTTAATGGATGCAAAGGTGACTGATGAATAATTTGAGGGTTTTCCATTGCCCAGAACCGATTATTCTGTTTATTCACATATCCATTCAAATGAAAGTTTGCCTCGTCACTTATTATGATTTTTTTCATGAAAATCGGGGTTGTCACGTTGGCTAGATGTAACATCCTATTGGCATATTTACGGCGGCTTAAATGGTCTTGTGGAAGGAGCTGTTTTGTCAACTGAATCTTAAATGGAAACAAATGCAAATCCTTGTGCAAAATTGTGGCCAAAGTTGTTCTTTGAAGACCAAGCTCCTGACCACGGCGTCAAATTGAGGTTGATGGATTTTTTTGAACACTTCCTTGAGCAGCAGTAATGTTTTCAGCCGATCTTGCAGTACGTTGTGGTCCATGCTTGGGCATATCACCTACAGACCCTTTTACTTCGAAATCATTCACATTCTCCCAAAAATTTAACGTAACTTTCTCATCGTCACAGTAATCGATGATTGATTTTGATAAAATGTTTTAACGATTAAAACGCGTTGGTTTATCGAATATTTTTCAACAACAAATTTGCCACGCGTCTACTTCACGACTGCCAAATATGAACTGTCAAGACTAATGTTTACCAAAATGGCGGCAAAACAAAGGCGGACACCCTGTACATTTACATTGATCAAGTGTCACAATTAAAACTGCTTGGTTTTCATAACAAAAAATCTCAAAAATTACAAAATGTCTCTGAAAGGCGAAATCGGTCATACCAATCAAGACAAAAACGTTGATATGTAAATATATCGTACACGTATTAATTTTCTTAAAATTTCTTATAAAAAATAAAATTTCTATACATGAGCAGACATTTGTATACATAAAAGCTGTTAAAATACAGCTTTTGATTTAACTATTGATCATATCAATTGTGAAATAAGAGTTGGCATAATTTGAAGTTTACCTGAATATTATTGTGCGTAATAGCGTTTTCGATTGGAATTTTAAGATTTAATCTCAATCGAACGAAAAAGAGATTAATCTGTTTTTGTGTAGGTGGAGTGCTACATTTGACAGCTTATTGTTTATCTTCTTGCTGGGCAAGAATAAATCTATGGAGACAGATGAGACAAATCTAAATAATTACATTGTTGTTAACACTGGATGTGGAATTGTTTTTATGGAAATCTAACGATGAGGAAGACGACGATAATTTATTTGTTGTTGATTTTTGTTTAAATAAACTTTTTTTATTACAAAAAACTCTAAATTAACCAAACTGCGAAAGCAAAACTTCAAACTGACATACCTACATATTTAAGTTAATTTCAAATGTTTTTGTGTTGGTGCATGCAGATGTAAATTTAGCTTGAAATCGAGATTTTTAAAAAGGGTCTAGATAAAAACTAATGTTTTTTCCCCTATCGAAAACGAAAAAAATTATCTACAGCAAAAAAAGTGATCAAGATATAAAGTTGTTTTTCTAAACTCTATAAGATTTTGCGATCCACTTCGCCTTAATAAGAACTGAGATGTCATCTTACCTTCAAAACCACCAATATTTTTTTTTTTTTATGTTTAAAAAAAACAGTGGGTAGGTAAGTACCTTCTAAAACTAATATAGGATGAGAATATTATTGGATACAAAAACATGAAAACTAACCTGAAATAAGAATTCATCCCACGTATTCAGATATAACACTCCTGCCTTTGTTACCCACTAACTAGCTATGTAAATACACCTTCCTATATCAAAAAACAAAAACTAAAACGAATTTACTTCAAGCTCAACTGAATCTAAATAGAATTTCAATAGATTGACTAAACAATAAGCATACATATGGTGCTACTTTACAACTTAAAAGAACTACCTACCCTCCTCTAGCCGGCAATTTAAAAAAAAAAATCAATGAACTTCCAGCAGACCATGTATATAAATTCCGTCGGGCCTTTGCCACTTAGCCTAATAAACCAAAATGATTAAGTGATCATCAGCAATCTAACTGGATATCTATCTCTATTATTATAATGCGATAGCGTTCCAATTAAATTCTCAACACGAAGTAGGTAATTCAGAAAGCAACAGTACAACAACAGAACCCTAACCATCACCAGCTGTGCAAATGATATCAATAGTCTTGAAAATTAAAAGCTCAAAGCTCGACCTGCTATGCAAAACATTAAAAAATGACCTACCTACAGCACCACCCACTCCAGAAGAACATCACTTATAATGGGGAATGGGTTTGGGAGATTGCACTAACTCTAGCACTAGTTGAAATCAACTCATCCAAAATAAGAAGGACGTTTCGAGGAAAACAGGATAAACAGATTCTAGGAACACTTTTCTGCTTGTCACTTGCACTGTAGCAAACACCACTGCTCGTACCATACCAACCCACATTCCTTTGCAATGACTCGGAACACACAATTGGAATGCGTCATTGCCGCACTCCCCTACCCATTGGCAAGGATTGCCGACGCTGGCGTTGGAAACTAACAAAACTTAAAACGCATTTTACTCACCTGCCCGAGACTTTATATCATCCATGTCCATTTCCATGTCGATGTCAAATGCAAAACTTCTGGAGCCCTTTACGTTCAGAGCATCGGTGTAATTTTGCATCCTTGGATTAGCCGTTAATAAAGTTTTTTTTTTTTCTTTCTATTATTATTAACCGGGTTTTGAGGGATGATTTTCCACTTTTCACTATAATTCACTTTTTTGTCGTTTGTTTTGACCTAAATTCCGCACAGCAGAAAGGTTTTTTTTTTCTTTTGTGTTGTTAGTTTTGATTCTACAATTGTATTGGGTTGCAAACTGCAAAGTGCGTTTTGGAATCAATTTTCCTATAAATGCCTTAATTTGTGCGTTTGTTTTGTGTTGTTGTTACTTTATTGAACTTTTTTTTTATTATTCTTGTATTGTATTTTTCTAATTTGGTAACAGCGCAGACCACGTTACTGTATACGATTTGACAGACGAAAAAACACTGACCCTAACATCCGCCACTGGATTTGAAAGTGCCCAACAAAAGAGAGAAATTGCAAACTGAGGAGATGTTGCCATGGGCTTGCAAGTGTAGTAGAAAGTTCGAATGTACAACTATTCAGTGCTGAGTTAACTCTGAGGTTAACCAAGAGTCGATAATCGGCCCTAGCGAGGTATCCGTCAGAGTGGAAAATTATCCGATCTTGTAAGATTCGGAAAATTTTAACTTTGAGGTATTCTTCCGAAAAGCCGTTCGGAATATTTATCCGACAATTTTTGACAGCTAAGTGCAATTGTTTTTTTTTATTTGCTCCGACACAAATTGTTCGCGGAATTTATTAATGATTTGTAGTTAAGTGATACCTCGAATGGAATTTAAGCCTCCGACGAAGTATGCGTTGCGCAAAATTGTCCGCTCCGACGGATACCTCGCTAAGGCAGAATATCGTAGTTTCGGGATTAAATTCGAGTTAACTCGAAAAAGTAGTTTTTCAGACAATTTAAGTACAGAGTTAACTTCGATAAAATACCAAACAAACAATTGTTTTCAATATCATTTGTGTGGACATTTGAAATTTTTAAGAAAGTAAATACGTATAGGTACGATACATTCATATGCACTCGAAATTGTTTTAAATGTTGAGTTTGACTGTTTTAAGAAGCAAAAAACCCAAAAAAAAACTTAACTCACAAAACTTGATGGATTAAATCGAAACTAACTGCATTTAAATTGACTTAAAAACTACTAGGGTGAATTTGCAATGAAAAACCAAGCCAAAAATATTCAAGGGAAGAGTGCTTAAGTAGTAAGATAAGATCTTTAAATAAAATCAATTTTTGATTTGGTGTTGTTACAATGGTGTTGTTACAATAGTATTGGCAAAGATGAGTTGACAAAAGGCAAATGAAAAATATAGTTCTACCAAACCACTAAGAAAGAACGGCGCTGTGATCGGTATAATTCTATGTATATCACCATAAAAACGGTAGTATTAAGCCAGGCAAATACCATGCTACTCGCTGGCATCAGTGTGGTATTTCCCAACGCATGGGTGGTACATTCGCAACTATAGTATATATATGACAACAACAATAAATTGCGACATAAGCGCATCGAAAGAAAAAAAATTGATAAAAGTAGAGTTTTAAAATTTGTTTCGCTACTTAAAAACAAAAAAAACAATTAAAAAAAACTAGTACACTCAGAAAAAGCACTACGAAAACCCCTTTTGTTGTTATTTTTTTAGATTTCGATTTGAGCGAGCAAAAGTGTGCGCAGCGCATATTCAAGAATGGTTTGAGGAAGAGCCGAAGAGGTAGAGCAAGAGCACATTTATCTTACAATTTAAGAGAGCGTAATAGAGAGGAACTGTTTTTGTTTTTAATTTGCCGGTTATAGGGTTGACAAGTCTTTTTTTTTACGCATTTACTTGGAAATATGTACATAACTTACTTCGGGGAATGGTATCTCCTCTGTCTTCAATCATCTTTCCGAGAATCGGCTATGTTTTTACTAGCCTGGTGATTATTATATTTCTGCCCAATTTTCTTTATGTATGTCAATTTTTCTTCAGCTTCAGAGGACATATCCAGAGCTTGAATAATCTGTTGAAAAGTTCGACGCAAATAATGCGCCTTAAATAGAGCAATTACTCTTGCTCCATAGGTTGAAGCATCGATGTTGTATTTGGAGCTACAAGAGTACTTTAACATTTTCATCAATAGACAGTAAGGATGGCCGGGAGCGTTGTCCAGGATTAGAAGAATCCTATCCGAGAGATTATTTCTAGAGCAGCATTATCGGCTGGGCAAAACTCGTTTTTTAAAACCAATAAGTAAACATTGCTGAAGTTAACCAGGTTCTTTTTTATCTCCAAATTACCGGAAGGCTACTGTTATCTATGTCTTTTAAAGCCCTTGGATTCGAAGTTTTGTATGTTAAAAGCGGCTTGAGTTTAAAGTCATCGAAATTATTTCCACCTAACAACAGCCCCAATCTATCTTTTGCTGTCATAGCACCAGGAACTGCTCTTACACCTCTTTAAGCAAAAGTTCATGTCGGTAATCGTTTCCAGTAGAAACCTGTTTCGTCTACATTAAAGACTTGCTTAGGACTATATTGGCTTACTTCAATTAATGTTCTCAATTGACTTAGAAACAAAGTCGCTGCTTAAATGTCTGCATTTGCGGGTTCCAAAGTTAATAACGTTTGCAGATCGTACCTTATCTAGCTTTAAGCATAAATGTTCATCCGATCCTTTGATGGAATCAACTACATATATTCTGGGCTTTCGTCTGAATAGCATTATAGCTTTAACAGGAATCATTCTTCCGTAAAGTGATTATCGTTTGACGATAACATTTCGACGGTACAACTTCCATCACGCAAGATCAATAGTCGTTCTTATTATTTTGCTTCACGTAAAACAGTAATCGTCCAATCACCGACGATTATTCAGCGTTTGTTCAAGAGGTCTCGACTACCGTCTGATAATCGTTTTTAAAATTACGGAATGATCCCTCTGTAGTGACAGAGGCACTATTAGAAGAAATCTGATGAGTACACTTGGTAATGTCCGAATTGTGTCGTACACAAGTTATTGTTGTAATTTCGATCATCCACATAAATTAAAGTTTTTCAATATCAATCAGAACGGTAGGTCTATTTTTAGTGATAATGGTATTGGACACAGAAGCTCCTGTTGAAGCGCTTTCTCGCAATTTACTGGCATTTACTTTTATGCTGCGCCACAGCTGAGTGATGAAGTACTAGGGAACGTGCGATGTCGACGGCCTTCTCGCCTTTATTCGAAAAGATTTAATCGAAATAACCTTTCCCGTATTTGCTTAAATCTTCAGAAATAGAACAAGATTACCTTTTTCTATGTTCAAGTTTTACTTCAACCTTAAGCAAATGTCTGGTTTTGTACTTATTTAAGGAAACTAAATATGTAACTTACCAAAAATTACTGATAAAACATGAAAATACTACACAATTTTATAATCCTTCTAGCACAACTATTCCGCAAAACATCAACTTAAATTGATTAGTAAAGTAAAAAAAGAAACAAATTTTTCCTAATGTCAAATTTTAATTTTGCAAGGCCTGCTAACGCATTTAACGGATTTAAAATTTAGTAAGATATCTTAGATTAAGCTCTATTCTCAAGGAATCGACAATTTTCACAAAAGAAAACAGAGCTTCATCTAAGATATCTTACTTAATCTGACATCTGGAACACGGCATTTTACTGTCGTAACCCGAAGCATAAGTGACATATAACGAAGGTAGCTTCCTTATTATTTTCGTTGTCGTAAGTCGAAATGACCTAACTCAAAAAGTCGTCACTGGAGGTATTTGAATGGATACACTGTCATACCTCATCCCGGTCCATACAAGCTTTCCGTAGATATGAGTATGTTGATATAGAATTTGGGATATATGGTGAAAAGCATGATTTATGTTTTGCTCGGATAAGCTTCGCCTATCACGATTTACCTTTTTAAGCAGTTCCGTTCAGGATGAATGTGCATAACGGAGGAGAAATGATTCCAACCTGTGGGGTGTCAAAGCTCAGCATATTTCGTTAGGCTGCTGTTTCGTAATTGCCAAAATTAAAATCACAAATTAAATAAATAAAATAATTTATTAGCCAAAGCTATGTATGTTGAGAGTTTTAAGCTTCATTTTTCTGTTCATTGTATCTTGGTCTTATCAAATATATTTAACTACATATAGCATTATTGTTGACACCTAAACACTAAACCAAGTCATCCCTTATGCACTTGTAAATCATAAGAGATTAGCATAGCTTAGCACCAGAAGTGCGTCCAAAAATAAAATTTTCATAAAAATTAAAACACCATTAAAATATTGCGAAAAATTGACGACGCCGAAGCGTCATAACATCTGTTATGTGTCCTTATCCCTTGGACTGTTTTCACCTGTTGATGTTGCATCAACTGCTTCGCCAGCAGCAGTTGTACTACCACCACTCTGACTACTACTGCGACTGCCTCGACTGCGATTCCTAGGTCCGTGTCTTTCATACTTCCATGTTGAACATGACTCTGCAAACTGATCTGCTTCAGTGGGATCCTCATCGGCTTTACTCCTCCGCTCCTCCTCATCGAACATCCAATCGCGATCTTTTGTGATCTTGGTGATGTTCGCCAGCAGAAACTCCTTGTCCTTGGCTTCCAGATAAAGCATATCCTTTAACAGCTTCACCATAATGCCACGGGCTTGAGATTTCGATCGGAGATAGTACACGATTACCATCATCGTGAGGAGTATCCCACCGACTACCGCTGGGCGGATTAGAGTCATCAGTGCCCGCCAAACCCAGTGATGCTGCTTCAGCTTGAGTACTCCATCGATGAAAATTTGAAACATAAAGTCATAATCACGGAAGGGGCCACATTTCGAACTCACAGGCACCTGAGTCATTATGTAGCCCAGGGTTATGATCACACCTAACAGTGATAGGAACGTAAAGACGAGGTAGAGGGTCTGAGTTTGTGCCGAACGCCACATGTGTTTCGGCGACTTGCAGAGGTAGATGAGAATAGTTTTCTTAATGTAAAACGTGAGCGCCATCTTGATGACCAACACAAAGGCAAGGAGCGGCGAGAAGAGAAGGCCCACCCAGAGAAGCGTTTGATTGAACACCAGCCCGAGGCTGTTTTGGGATATGTCAAAGCTGGGCCTTTCTACTTTTGGCCAACGGTGTCTGTAAGCAAAGAGATTGTGTCAGATTTGTGCAGTGTAAAGGAAATGACTTACGTGATCACTGTGACCCGGAAGACATCAATCAATGGCATGACGAATATGTTGATGAAGAAGTCTGAAATAATGAGGCGATAGATCTCCTGCCCAATTGAGGTCTCCCAGCACTTAAAATAAAACCAATGAGTGTGATTGTAAAGAGTATTGTACTGGTGTTCACTCACTCCCTTATAGTTCTTATTTAGCCAAAAGAAGATCAGCACACCAATGATGACTCCCTCAAGCAGAAACGTGCGCACCAACGTCACATGAAGACTCCTCCGTGGGGATCTGTAGTCCTCCATTCTAAGAGAAGATATATTTATTCTTCATGTACACTACGCAACAGTAGGTTGCTTACTTTCCTATCCAAGAGAAGAACGCCTGCAAGATGAGCATAGACACATTGACCACAGTGGCGACATAGAGCGAGGTCCATGGAGATGTTACCTTAGCCTCGCTATAGAACTGAAATCGGATCGTCTTAGCACATCATCGGTGACAATGGTGCCTTCTTACCTTCAAGAGAATCCAAATGGCAGTACCCAACCCAGCAATTAGTGCCACAACCAAAAGATGAGCGGCAATTTGGGCGCAGAAGATCCAGATTTTCCAAAGTTTTGGAACACTTTCCTTGGACTCATTGGATTCGTTGAGGACTTCTTTCAAATCATTGCATATCGAGGTATGCTTCAGACTGGCCGCCTTTATATTTGAGATGCCAAAGTCCCACGAACAAAAGATTTTGTGTGCGTACATGCTGCGAATGCCGCCCGATGATTCAATAAAACTTTTGCGGTATGAACGCGCCATGCTGCAGGATAAAATTCCAATAGATTAAGCTGACTTTTGTCTGGGAAATCTTACCTCGATGAGATCACGACAAATGTACAGAGATAGATGAGCAACATGGTCATGTAGTAAGCATGTGGAAGACTGTAGCTATGTGGCGTTCCAAATGTCGTATTCGTGTACGCTCCGTAAAAGAGCAGCGAAGTCTTTAAAAAGCCCTGTAAGTAGAAAGATGATTTTCATCAATTCTGACAGGAAAATGTTTAACATTGCTTACCTCTCCAGTCAAGAGATCAAAAAATATCCACTCTACAGGTTCTTTCAGGGTGCTGCCTACCTCCAGGACGTGGCTTTCCTCATAGAAGGAGTCATAAAGAATCTGCGGCAGTGTTATGAAACTAAAGGTTAACGTGAACATGATAACATTGAGGATAAACAGCCAGCGCAGGAATTTGAAGTAGGTACCCACACTGGAGCCAAAGTGACCCTCAATTGTCTTCATCGCGTCATACCAAATCTCGATCCCGCTGAATATGTTGCCTAACAGTGCCCAAATCTTTAGGCAGCAATGACCGAGGAAGTTCTTAATTCGGTGCGTCAGTTGCACTCGTTCGCCGGTGGCATGCTGAGTCACCGAAATTGAGAGTTTGTCCTTTAGTCGACGTTTTGTCGATAGCGGTTGTGGAAGCGCCCGAATTGTTTCACTAACCAGAAGTTGCCATTAGACTTAGAAGCTGTAACAAAGTACAAAGCATACATACATTCGTATCTGTTTGCCAACAGCTGTGTCCTGCATCAAATAATCATGCTGTTCGATTTCCTCCACTAGCTGTTCGATCTCAGCTTCACAATTCGTTGAAGAGAGTAACTGGCCCTCAACAGCAAACACCTTACGCGATGGCAGCCTATAAATGGTCTTATCGCGGATGGTCGCCTTTCCTTTGCCGATTTTCGATATATTCTGTGACCATCGACGCACCTACAAAGCACACAAATTCACAAGTTATCCCTTCATCACGTTCTTTCAACTCACCATATTGGTAGGCGATTGTATTCTCGCCGCCTCCTCCGCATTGTCCGGGTTCGTGAAACGATAATTTGTCTTGGAACCGGTTAGGAAATTCAGACTTCCAGTCGAATTGATATCACTATGGGAGGAGGATGCAGTAACGACATCAATTCGATCTGGGTCTTCAGTGTCAATGGTAAAGACACAGTTGTCCACCCCTTGACGGCGCATTTTCCACAAACGTGAACTAAGATTTTACCAATTCAAAGCTAGAATAAGTCATCGCGCAGTGCAACAACTGCTGTGATGACAATGTTCTCGTGAAGACAGGAAATGGAATTTTATTCCTCACCAAGAAAAAAAACTAATCAGCACCTCACACAAAAACAAAAAAAATTCAATTAACACGATTCTCGTGTAAACATTTAACGAACACGTACACAAAACCAAACGGGAGAAACACAAAAATGTAAGTGCTGCGATAATATTTCGGGGTTGGGGGAGTGTGAGATAAATGATATGCCAAAGTAATTAACAAATGAAAAGATGTAAATAATACAAATTAAAACAAAAAGTAAACGTAACTACTCGGCTTCCGAATTAACTTCAATGTGCACTATGTATGGGGTATTTTTTCTGGTCTCTTTTGAAATGTCAAACCAATCAGCTGTGCGATGACAGCGAGAAGAGAAATTTATACATTTGTAGGGTTTTTTATGGTGCTACGTTTCCATTAATGGTTGGTAAAAGAAAGATTACGTAGTTATGGTTTCAATTTCTTAATCGATATATACATGCAGTCGGGAATAAATCTGTGCCTCTCTATGTAGCCCAGTTCTTAGGGTCCAGTTATAGCTATCATTGGAAAGCCTCATTCGATTTTTTTTTTACTTGTTGCAGCTTTTTTATAAATGAAGTAATGATTGCCATTCCACCGAGCTGAAACGGAATTTTCCAATAATTCCTATAAGAAACTACACAAGCAACACAATATGATTTCAAATCCATCATAATTATAATTGTTATAATTGAAGTTGAAGCGTACGCTATAACTGGGCCTTAGTTGATAGCTACAACTGGGCCCTTATTGCCTCTAGTTGCGTACTTCAAGTTATCCAAGTCATCTTAAACGCACAAGATTTTCTGAAGAATTTTGGGTTACACCGTACGTCGCGACGGAAAAGTTTGAGCGATATGCCATTTTTCTCTATAAATTGTCGCCCTAATGAAACAAAAATGTGTGTCAATATCGATTTTTATCTGATATATGATTTTGTGATTTTTTTACCATTTTTCATTTTTATGAGCTTCATGAATACTTTTATAAAATGATAACTTCTATTTTATACTTTATTTATGTTGTTTTCCATTGGTGAAAAATATCAATCTTTATGTTGATCTAGATCTGTCGAAAGATTGATTTTGACAGTTATGGTGTTTAATTAATGGGCTTTTTTTATGCTTTATCCAATAATGGTATATTTGTTTCGATACATAGTGTAACATAGAGAAATAATTTAAATAAATCGACTCAGAACCGATAGCTGATTCGATTTAGCCATGTCTGTCCGTCCGTCCGTTTGTCCGAACGTCACCGGTTTTTGGGCCTAAACATTTTTTTAAATTTTGAGCTAGAACGATGAAAGATTGGTACACGTGTTTGTCGCTCCCAGCTGAACAAGTGCAAACAATTATGAAATCCGCCCACTGCCACACCCTCTTTAAAAAAAAATGGTTTAAGGCCAAGCTGTAAGAGAACAACATATCTAAACATTCCTAATGTCTATATTTCGTTGTATGGTATGTACTTCCTTATAGCATAACCATGTGAAAAACGTTGATTTTTGTCGAACCATAAAAGATTTTTTTAAACTGTCTGAAGAACATGTTCTGACAATGACATTTTCTATATTTCATCGCCATAAAACCGACATTTTTGGGGATATCTTTATAAGGATGGGATGGCATAGGGTATTAACGATCCGCACAGTGGATTGTAGCCTTATCATATATTTTTTTTAAGGATCAGTTGATTGTTAAGATTTGATATTTCCTGGCCTTCGCGGTTGTAGCCATTGTGATGTTGAGAAAACGTATGTCTCTGTAGTTGGCAGAGTTCAGAGGGTGTCCTTTTTTGCGGATCAGGAGAACAATCAGAGGCACCATTCTTCAGGAATACTTAAGATTCGATTTAGATTAAATTATTTGTTATGTCTTCACAAATTGGATAACACGAGGTGTCTACTTTAATCCTTAAAATGTATAGATTTGGTGGATTTAAGAACAAGACCGTTTTTTTCTGCCCAAACAAAAAATTGATTAATAGAACCCTGTCGGACGCTTTTATTTAATGAAATACGAGATTACATGTTGTTGTTACTAACGAACTGATCAACCACTTTAGATAGAAAAGATCAAGTTCGCGGCTGATATTGAAAAATCAAACTGATATACAAGTTAGCTACACAGTTTGTCTTGATAGACAGTGCCAAATGCTTTTAAAAATTTATCGGGGTAAGAAGTGTAATCTTTTTTTTTATCTTCGACCTGCCTTAAATCTTCCACTACATTTAATAAATTTGTTGTGAAGCTGTGTTTAGTAATAAACCAGACTAATCGAAGCAAAGCATGCTATTTGCAAAAAACAAACTAAGAATTTTGAGAGTTCATTACTTTTTCTAAGATTTTCGAAAGAAGTGACAAGATTGCGATCAGTAGGTACTCCTTTTTAACTTTGTCTTTGTCGCCAAATTCCAAATTCCTAATTTAGTTTTTGCGATATGTAAACCCAAATATTGCCAAACAATCAATGGAAGTAATTTCAAATTATTCCTCAGGTTATTATTGATTAGTACAGGCATAGTAAAATGCTAAAGGTATTATTATATCAACTATGTAATTTAAATCTCTCACCAATATTCAAACCAAAGAAATTATGATTTAAACCTTTTGTATAGGCAACAAGTGCTGGTGGCCATGGCTCAGAGGAATGCGTAGTTGACTGCTAAGCCAAGCGCTGCGGGTTCAAGCCCCAGCTTCGGCAGCATTTGTTTTCTACGAAACTTGCCAGCTTATCTGAGGCCACCTGTGCGATAATATGAGACAATATAAATCTATGTCTCCTCCTCTGTGCCACGTAGGTTTATGTTATATGTCTTTCCTTCTATGTATCTATCCGTCTCTCTCTGTTGTATAAATGCCTTGATCTGTCCCAGCCGATGGCCTCATTCGCCAGTGCGGTTATGTGTCTGTAGTTCGTTGCATTCATGTGCGAAGTACTGTGATGTCAATGTCAATGTCAATAGGCAACAAGTGTAATTTTCAACCCAATCTTAATGTATGTGCAACAGTTTCAAAGTAATAAATCGAAAAGCTATAGCTATTGTCATCTACTTAGTGTAATCGAAAAGAGTTAGATACGCTAATGTCTCAGTAAGTACCTACAGCTGTGCAATAATTCTTATCTACGTGAGGTAAGTAAGGCAGTAAATAAATAATAATTAATAGGCTTTTATACTTTCCGTAATAAATGTCTTGTAGTACTTAACAATATACGTTTGAGGTTACACAGAATTTCCTCATTTTGTTTCGTTTGACTTAATGGGCTTTGAAGAAAGCAATTTACAGAAGGACTGTAAGGATGATCATCTTGTCGACGCATAGACCAAAATAAACATGTTTGGAACATCATTGGAATGAGTCTAGTAAGTTCAGTGTATGCTTTGAGGCTGAACTCCAAACATGGGAACAGTATTTACGACATGGTCCTGCTTCGGGTTTATAGAGAAGAAGACGTTGGGCTGGTGTTAAAATTCACATAGCTCTAAGAATGTAACTTAGTTTAGACTCTGCTTCTTTGACGTTACATTTAATTGCCATGATACATATGACCAAAGGACACAGACACCCTTCTCTTATAGATCGGGCATCTGGGTCATTGTAATTTGTTAGCATTTCTGCTGGAGTGCAACAAAAGCTCAGATAGGGTTGTCGTTTATAATAACTATGAGTCGCTGTCAGAGCAATGCCATCTGCAAAACTAAAAATGCTACTGAAAAAGATCATAAATATACAACAGAAATAGAGTGGGTGAGAGAATTGATGCATGTGGTACCCCAACGTTCGTAGTTGAGACACAGTCGATGCTGAGGAAGCACTTCTGCAGACTGTTAAACGCCGATGACGAACAACATTCCGCTGTCAGGCAGAACGAACCATTCAATATTGGCAACGACAGCGAAAGCTGCCAACCACCCGACCTGAGTGAAGTAAAGATAGCAATATCTAAACTGAAGCTTAATAAGGCTGCCGGAAATGACGGCCTTCCCGCCGAGCTTTATAAAGTCGGCGGAGATGACTTGGTAAGTAACATCCACCAACTCATAAGCCGAATATGGTCGGAAGAAAGTATGCCTGAAGAATGGAACCTCAGCATCGTTTGCCCGATTCACAAAAAAGGAGACCCTCTAAGCTGCGCCAACTACAGAGGCATAAGTCTCCTCAACATCGCCTACAAAATTCTATCTGCATTATGTGAACGCTTGAAACCGTTTACCAACAACCTGATCGGCCCTTATCAATGTGGTTTTAGGCCAGGAAAGTCCACAACCGATCAAATCTTCACACTTCGGCAGATCCTGGAAAAAACCCAAGAAGTCCAAATCGATACCCACCACCCATTCACCTATACACTACCTATACAGAGCCATGTCTAGTTTTTGTATACCGCCCAAACTCGTCCGTTTGTGTAGGATGACGATGGAGAATTCTCGCTGCTCCATCAGGGTCGGAAACGACCTCACTGATACATTCGATAACAAAAAAGGATTTAGGCAAGGCGATGCGCTGTCATGTGACTTCTTCAATCTGATTCTTGAGAGGATTGTGCAAAACTCATGAGCCAACACCAGAGGCACAATTTTGCAAAAATCTGTACAACTACTAGCATACGCCGACGATATTGACATCATTGGTAGGACCCAACGCGATGTCATAGCCACGTTTGCAAGTACAGAGAAGGAAGCGGCAAAAATAGGTTTAGCAGTAAATGAGGGCAAGACGAAGTATAAGCTGTCAACACGAAAGGACACACAACTTCGACGAGTTGGACAGAACGTCACCATTGACAGATATAACTTTGAGGTAGTACGGGACTTTATCTATCTCGGTTCCGCTATTAACTCTGACAACAACATCTCGTCAAAAATTTAACGAAGAATTACTCTTGCCAACCGATGTTTCTTCGGGCTAAGAAGGCTGACCCTGATCATCCCAGTCCTGCGCTACGGCGCTGAAGCATGGACCGTCTCAAAAGCGGATGAAGAAATCCTTGGTCGATTTGAGAGGAAAATTCTTCGAAAAATCTTCGGTCCCGTTTGCGTTGATGGGCTATGGAGACGAAGATTCAACAAAGTACTATACGAGCTGTACAGCGACATGCCCCTGGACAAAAAACTCCGCATTGGACGTTTAAGATGGCTAGGACATGTAGAACGAATGGACACCATTACTCCGGCTCGCAGAGTCTTCGATTCCCAGCCAAACGTCGGACGCAGTAGAGGAAGACCTCGCCTTTAGTGGCGCGCACAAGTAGAAACAGACCTCAACCAACTTGGAGTGCGCAACTGGAGGCAGTTAGCTAAGGACCGGGCTAATTGGAGAGGCATATTGGATGAGGCCCAGGATCATTCCGGACTGTAGCGCCACTTAAGTAAGTAAGGTACCCCAACGTTTATATAGAATCTATTTAAGAAAACGTCATCCAGTACTGGTCGTAACGATCTTTCTTAAGAAAGGTTTTCCATACATCCACATAGTAAGGAAAAGTCCATATGCAGCGTATTTAGTTAGCACAGACCTGTGTCAAACTAAAACGAAAGACTTCGAGACAATAGTTCTCGATTCGCCATGATTTCCCCTGGCTGTCTAACAATTTCATTTCCTAGTACATATTGTAAATGTAAATTTGTTTTTATTCAACTATATATCGTCCATGGCCTTCATGTCAATATTAACAAGCATTGAAAAGTAACGATAGCTAGCTAAGCGTAATTAGCTTAATCTTTCTATGATCGGTTGTTAAGTCGAATCGTCTAATTGAAACAATGTAAGGTACTTATAGAATCAACAGAAGTCGCATTCTTCCCTGATAAGACCTACATTGTTTTATCAATATTTTTAGCCACAAGTCGATTATTGGTTAGCAGGTGTTTCAAAGTTATTCCTTGACTTTTATTTTATTGCGATACGAATCTGTATAAAAGCGAAACCAAATATGTCAACCACCTGCTATAACATATAGATAAATTTTTATTTTTTATAAGCACGTCTAGCTCTTAGAATTTCATTGATTAAGCTGTTTGAAGTATTATTTACTGTATTAGGTACTCGTAGCAACTGGCTACTATACACGTTTTCATTCAATTCGGATGCAAATGCCATTTTTGTTTTAAGGCTTAGTGGATTATTAAGGCGACTTTATAAGTGATCAGAAAAATAAACATGAAAAATGCCGATGTTGACTTATGAGGATTGTGAAAAAATCTCGAGGTAACATTAGAGACACAATCTCCAATAAATCGGTGCAATGCGCCGACGAAGTTGACGTTATTGTTCGGACTCAACGTGATGCCGAAGCCACGTATATAAGGGTAAGACTAAAATTATATGTTGTCAACACCAAAGGACACATAATATAGACGAATTGGACAGAACATCACCATTGATAGATCTAACTTTGAGGTATTTAGTACCTAGGCCCCGCTACTATCTCTGACAGAAATATCTCGTCAGAAATTAAACTAAGAATAGGTACTTTTTCCAACCCCTGCTTCTTCGAGCTGAGAATTTAATTCAGCAGTAAATCACTTAATAGAACTACTAAGGAGTTCCTATATAAGACTCTGATCATCCCAGTCCTGCTCCACGGTGCGGCGGTGAACCATGGACAGTATCAAAATTGGATGAAGAAGTCTTTAATCGTTTTGACGGAGAAATTCTTGACGGGCTAAAGAGACGAAGATTCAACCAAAAATTATACAAACTATACGAGCTTCGTAAAAAAACACAATTTTAGATTTTAATCGAACCTAATATTACGATGCCAGAAAATAAGTCGGAAATATGTCCGTCGGTTGGTCTTTCGTCCTGTAATCGCAGCTGGAGACCTAACTGATGAATGGATTTACTTCAAATTCGATATACGAGGTTCTTGGTCAATACCTGAAGAGGCATTACCTCTAGTTTTAGATTTATTATTCAGTTAATTTATGATACAAAAGAGATAAATCTTATATAAAATTGTACATGCCTTGCTTTTGTTTTAATATTCATGATAGATATATTATTATATAATTCAATTAAATTTACAAACTATAATTAGTAAGTAGGAAATGTATGGGGGAAGGAAAAAGAAATGGTCCATAAAAGCAATAAAACGTGGTACTATATGATCGCCTAATATTGACGGGTAATGATATTACCAATTTTTTATGACTGACTTACTGACTTACTTAAGTGGCGCTACAATCCGGAATGAACCTGGGCCTCAACAAACATGCCTCTCCAATTAGCCCGGTCTCTAGCTGACGTCGGTTTGTTCTTGTGCGCGCCTGGCTGGGAATCAAAGACTCTGCGAGCCGGAGTATTGGTGTTCATTCGTTCTACATGCCCTAGCCATCTTAAACGTCCAATGCGGAGTTTTTTGACCAGGGGCATGTCGCTGTACAGCTCGTATAGTTCTTGGTTGAACCTTCGTCCCCATAGCCCGTGGCAATGACATCACATCCTATCTATCGTCACTCCAAATACGGCAGTTTTGTTCATTGAGGTATCCATTCAACCAAAAGTGAGCTTCATCGCTAAACAAAATTCGCTTATAAAATTTTGGATCAACGGCAATATTGTTTTAGGACCATTAACCGAATCTCCGCCTTACTAGGTGATCCTGTGGTTTCTATTCTTGCACGAGTTGGATTTTGTAAGCACGCAAACCAAGATCTTTCCACAAAATCTTCCATAAATGGATGGACACACATCCAATTCCTTTGCACGATGGCGGATAGACTGATTCGGGTCACCCTCTATGCTACGCTCTACAGCAGCAATAACTTCTTCCGTCGTATAGTGCCGACAAGTCTGTGGATGCGTATTATCGTTTAAACGTGATGCGAAGACGTTCCAAACTTAACCGAATTAATTGCTCTGATTATTCTTACGATTATCTTAAACGTAAAATGGACGTTGTGTGCGATACATATTTCGAACCCAATCACGGTTTTCAAAACAAATTTGCAAAATATGGAAGCGTTGTTCAGACGTCAGTCTATTCATATTGAAATACCACACCGAAATAAAATTAAATCATTTGACAGCTGACAAAATCCCCACCAATTAAAATATTGTTTCCAGCTTGATGCCATCTTAAACGTCCAATGCGGAGGTCTTATTTTACAATCATTTCCATTAATATAGAGCCGTTGTTGTAGCTCTATAATGTATACTCGCCCCATCTGAGATAAAAAAAAAAAAAAAAAAAACGCTTTATCAATTTAGCTGTTGATTTTCAATTCCAATCAACAGAAAAAGAAAATAAAAAAAAATAACTAAAAATATGAAAGAAAACAACGAATTTGACAAAACATGCCATACAACGGGGACAACAATCTACTAGTATAGGTATTTTGGTTCAAATGTGTTGTATTAATGATTTTTATATTTCAGAAATGTTCGGAGATAATACATCTTATTTAGGGCCACTTCTATGCGAGCAAGACTCCAACAGCCATAACGTTAAAAACTTATACCCAAAACCAATAACACAGAGTATCCTTAAAACCAAATTGAATCCAGCCATCAGGGTACTCCAATGAAGTTCAGTTGCAAGAGTTTTATTTGATCTTGAAATTCACAAGTCCGCTAGTCCAGAAGGAATTTCCCCAATTATTTTGAAATGGTGTTCTTCTACGTTAGCAAAACCACTGCGTAAGCTTTTCTATCTATTCTACTCATCAGGTCTCTTTCCGAATAGATGGAAAACTGCATTTGTCCAGCCTGTACCAAAAAAAGGCAAATGTTCTTCTCTCTCCAACTACCGACCAATTTGACTTACGTCCCTTCTTTCAAAGGTCATGGAAACGCTGATAAATCGTCAGCTTATGAAATATCTTGAAACACGAAAACTTCTTAATGACCGGCAGTATGGTTTTCGCAGCAACAGGTCCACCGGTGATTTGATGACATATCTCACCGAAGAGTGAAACCAATCAATCCATCATGGTTGAGAAAGTAAGATTGTCGCACTTGATATATCAAAGGCATATGACAGGGTTTGGCATCAAGCTCTTTTGTTGAAAATGCGTGCATTTGGGATCGATGAAAAACGTCTTCTATGGATTAGAAATTATCTTTCGAAATGTTCAATTCAAGTTGTTTTGAACGGATTCAAGTCTGCAACTCACCTAATAAATGCTGGTGGCCCTCGAGGCTCAGTTTTGTCTCCGATTCTATTTTTAATTTTCATCAATGATCTCCTGTCGGCAACTTCTAATCCAATTCATTCCTTCGCTGATGTCAGTACTCTCAGCTTCTCATATTTGTTTTCAGGTCCACGTCCCTCATCTTCGAACGTGGTATCTAAACGACAACATATGTTAAGCTCATTGAATTCCGACCTTGACAGCATCATCAAATAGGGTAAATCTAACATAGTAGAATTCAATGCTTCCAAAACACAATGCTGTCTTCTTTCATTAAAGCGAAACCAAAATCTAGAGCCATTATCCATAAATGGAACTTACGTAGAAGAAACCGAAAAACTTTCCATGCTAGGTATTTGTGTTAGTAACGACTTACGTTGGAACGACCACATATTTTAAGTCGCTAAAAACGCAGCGAAATGTCTGGGTTTCCTTAATCGATGTAAAAAATACTTCACCCCTTCTGATCTGGCCATAATACATCAAGCGTTTATACGCTCTAAACTTGAGCTTAACGCCCACATCTGGTCGGGTGCACCAAAAACAACATTGCACCTCCTAGATAAGATTCAAACGCGTGCGAAAAAAACTTATAGGAGACATTAGAATACCGAACTCTTTAGTTTCGCTTGAACATCGTCGAAATATCTCCTGCCTTACATTGTTTTATCGTTATTTTAACAACCAATGCTCAAATAAAATAGCCAGCTGCATTTCTGCCATTCAGCAATTCAGTCGCAATACTCGCTATGAATGCAAATCAGTTTACCCTCGAGCCTATCTTCGGACGAACGCTGATATATAGAGATTCGTACATAAACCAAACAACACGAATGTGGAATGCTCTACCAAACTCTGTTTTTCCTTTTCATTATAACTTACAGACATTTAAAACCAATGTGAATCGGTATCTCCTTTCTTCTTATCCCGAATTTCCTTAACGCCCGCACTGTGCTTAAAAATATAAAGGGTATTCATAAAACCTTATTATAAAATATATATATATATGTACATATGAGTGATTTGGGCATGATAAAAGGAAGTAATATTTTATAAAATCTGGGTGAATTTTATCATAGCCTATTACAGACTTATATAGTCTCATAGTACATATCATACAACGGTTTTCGTAAAACCCAGTACATTCCCAGTTTTTTCATAAAAACTCTAATAACGGATTTGTGTATTTAGATCACATTTTAAGAATTATTATTTTCTCGAGAACTATATTGAATTTGAAACCAAGGTTTTTGTTGTTTTTAGCCTAAAAGTCTCATAACAAAGTGTTATGTTTTGGAAAAAATAGGAAAATCATGGGTTTTCTTCAAAATTAGTTTTATGAGTTCGCTTATAATTTAAAGTGCGCAAGAAGCACAACTCAGACGTGTATCCAACACACGTTATATCTGCGCTTGAGAATATACTCCAAAACCAGATGGATTAAATTTATCGTCAACATCTATCACATCATGATAGGCGAAATCTTCTTGTTAACTAAACTGAAGGATAGGTCCATCAGAATGGCAATACATGTCTTAAAGCTCATGCATGCCATGATATATATTCTTCAAGAGCGATTGAGGTTATGTTTATTTCGCGCGCCGGTAACACTAACCGTACGATTAAACAACGTTAATAATTGATTTTCTCAAAGTCAATATGACGTGGAGTTCGTCATATTGACCGCAAACTCACCAAATAATTAAAATACCTTTTGTATCATACGAATCATAATGGAATAACCTACAATGGATGTTTCATATCATGATTCAGGGAATAAGAATCAGAAGTATAACCTCACTAATAAATAGGAAAAACAAGATGGTTTTGGATTTAATCATTTATTAGTGACATATAGATTCGGCCGCTGTTACTTTTAACTAGATCATTTCCCGGTCGTTCGAGAAGTAATCTTTAACTTCACCTGACTTAAATTAAGTAAAGCTTAGCTTGTAAATTCCACACATATATATATGTCGAACATACATACATTCTTGAATGGAAGCCAGGACTTACGATCAAAATGCACTTTTCCTTACTCTAGTCTAGCACTTTTCCTTAAGCTGTAGCTTCATCTTCTTGTAAGACTAAACAACTCGTTTATCTTCTCTATTCTAAAAATACTCTACCGAACAAGATGTTTGCTAGATGGCGCTGCATATCATTTAGCAATGCACCTGCTGATAACGCCACTCGTAAATAAGTCATATGGAATAACCCTAAAAGCTCTTTTATAGTTCAATTGTGTTCGTCAAACTAATTCGGGCATTCGACCCTTATCTTTAGCTCAATACAATGTTATCACATTAGTAACATGACGAACAGACGTATGTAGACAAACAACAATTAAAATGCAAAAAGTACAAGCTTATCCTTTCAAAAGTATTTAGCCACCCAGGTGCTAATCTGGCAACAAAATCTTATCAGCTTGCCGATATAAGCGAATCTCCAGCCGTTTCGAATGTGCTATACTATCCATCTGAAGACGTGAGGTCGTTTCAGTTTTAAAAGAGTTGGCGTTTGGTATAGTTCGAAGTTTCCGCTAACGGATTATTTTTATTTAGCAACATGAAAGGTAAATATTTCCGACCATCTTTAAACGAATTCAACAAACACACCGTTATTCATCGATACAGTTTGGCTGGCTCTTTTATCGCTGTTGGGCTTAAGCTGCTGGTCCATCAGCGCAACATGTGTCTGGTATGGACATCATCATTTGGACGGCTCACATTGGATCAACGCATACTACGATGGGGAGGCGAAACCATTGGAAAACTCAACTGGTCGTGCAATTTTCAAACGACGGTGTCCAACTATTTACAATGAGTACACAGGTGGCGATGATGGTGGTAAGTTTTGACGAAAATCTGACAACCATTGGTTATAGATTGGTTTTTTCATCCAAAGCGCCTTTGAATCTCTGCTGCGACAGTGCTCAGATCATTGAAATGGAAGCTGGAATGTCACAGGCTGATGGTATCTTTGGACGTTGTCCAACGTGTGCTCTTAACATGGGGCTGTCTATCTGCGCAATGACATGCGCTCAAAATCACAGTGAATTCGTGGTTCCATATTTTGATACAGAGAAGACATATGTTCATTCGGTTGACTACAAGATCGATGATGCATTTGTTGAAAAAGTCTTCGACAGCTGCAAGAACGTCATTCACACAGCTACGGGACGTCCTGCCATGGACTTGGCATGTGGACAGTACGACGCGACTACCTGCAATCATCAGCGCTGGTACTTCTTTATGGGTGACCAGGCAACAAATGAATACGTACCGTTCCCCATTTACTATCAGTTCTTGAATTACCCCGAAAGCCGATATATCGGACCTGCTTTAACTTGTGGAACCCCGTATCCAGATGCATACGCATGCTCTTGTGTTGATTGTGCGGAATCCTGCCCATCAGGTGATCCACCAAAAGGACAAGATGATGGTTTCAAGATCGCCGGATTGAATGGTATCACATTTCTAGTGGCGTTGATCGTAGGCATTGCCATCATTGGACTAATTTTCCTTGGAGCTATGGATTGTTGTCGTTGGAATTTCTCCATGCCCAAGTTTTGTGGTGGCTTTGGATTTACAAATCGTTTACTCTACCGGGTCTTCCGTAGTTGGGGAACTTTCTGCGCCCGTCATCCCGTTTTGGTATTGGCTCTTTGTTCCTGGGCAATTGGAATTTTGGCATATGGTGTTCGCTATATGAAAGTGACAACGGATCCAATTGAACTGTGGGCTGGTGTAAAGAGTTCAACGCGTGTCGAAAAGGAATATTTTGACAGTCATTTCGGACCATTTTACCGCACCAACCAACTGTTTATAAAACCTACAAACATGGAATATGTAAGGATTTTTTGGGGTTTCTTATTGTCTTTCAGTACTAAAATGTATTTCCAACAGATCTATCACACAACAGCAGCTGGAGAGATTAAATTCGGCCCAGCTTTAGAAAAAGAGTTCTTGCGGGATGTGTTCAAACTGCAGCAGGAAATTGAAGCTATTGGTATGGATGAAGGCGCGGGACTGGATAAGATTTGCTATGCTCCCGTATTGTATCCTGGCGAAACACCAACTTTGCAAAAGTGTGTGGTCCAATCGATTTTCGGTTACCTAGGCAATGACATTGATGAGCTGGATGTTGACTATGAGTTGGATGGACTTCAGGTGACTTATCTCAATGTACTGGATGAGTGTATTAGGTAAATTGCTTTGATTTTAAATTTTATGTTTAAAACCAAGGGCTAAATTCAAATCAAGTTTCGATGAGTCCTTTTTTATATTTATACGCCCTTGGGGACTTTATCTAGAGGTCATTTGAATCAGCGACGGTTACAAGTCATGATAACTTTAAACTTTAGTCCGAAATGTAATTGCGTCACCCCTATCGCATTGAAGAGCCTGCTCTTGAAACTTATCATTGAACTGTGTTATCACGATTAGTTAAATCTTATTCGATTTGAAGTGTTGCAGCTGTTCCACATATTTAACACAGATTTACCATTTGTAATCCATTGCGATAATACGAGGAAGTTAAACAAAAAAAACGTTTGATTAGATTATGAACACATCAGGCCACATAGAGAATTTAAAAATGGATTTTTTAAAAAAATTTTGAAATGGTATATCTAAGGTCTGTATTAATCGCTTAACAATTGTTTTTAATTTTGAAAGTTTCAAAATTTACTTTAGCGAGTTCGGGGAACGTTTCGATCGCTATTAATTTGCACTCAGAATGTCTCTGCTCCATTTCCAGGAGTAGCAAAACCAACATATTTTCACTGTCTATTCTTTTCTGGTGATCTGACAGATCATTGAAGTAGTATCTATTTGAACACTTAAAAAAATCAAATCTCATCTAAGCCTTTCGAATTTCGTCCGACAATCGTGTTAGACTAAGGTCACGAACTGAGCGGCATGCGACAGAGCGACATCTCAAAAACATTGCTTGCCGCTCAGCGAGAGCAGCAAAGGGACAAAAAGTTGAGCGGCAAAAAAATAATTAAACATATGAAATTGTATGGTTATGGCCACATACCCGCTGAGCGGCCGTGCCGTGCCGTTGGTTGTGGCCACGCACTCGCTGCGCGCAAGCAATGTTTCTGAGCGCCTAAAACTTCTTTGATTTGATCAATCATAATGCGCCCTTTCTAATGGGCTATATCCTTAGTCCTAATTAATAACGCCATTTTTGGAAAGTTGAAAAGGAAAGAAAATGAAATGAATCTTCGTCGGATGTTTGGTCCTTTGAACAATGTTCCTGAATAAGGGTTAATGACACCTTTGCCAAGTTGTGAATGTAGTCGAATAGGCAAAAAAACTGATTGAGAGAATGCATATGCCTAAAAGCCTGGAGCAGAATACCGAAGATTTAAGATGTTGCAATTACATCTTTCCTATGATAAGGACTCTAAGCGAATCGATCCCAAAATAAGTGAGTGAACCCACAAAAAAACGATTGCGAATGCCAAAACGATGATTTGAACAGTGAGCCCAATACCGAAAAGTTAAGAATGCTATTTTGTCATTCACAAATAACCTCAGCGTATAGTCCAAAGAGTGAACCAAGGCGACAGTGATTGCCACGCTAATTAAAGATTGAGAGGTAAATAAATATTTAATATTAAAACTTGTGGAATCAGCAAATAATTTTCTATAGTTGGCTTAGATCAAAATTGTTAAGGACGTTCCAATCGTTGAATTTTCAATCATGGTCTTCTTCTAAAAGGAACACAGGTATAAAATTTGTAAATATTAGACCATTAAGACACAGTGCATGATTAAGGCTGAGGACCCAATCTTTAGTCCAACAGGCCATTTTTTCTGAGAGTTTATGTGGGCTCCAACAGTCCATCTTGTGGTAGGCGACTTAAAATTAGATATACCTGAGAGTACATAGGTGCTCAGTTGTGCGATGGTAAGTGAGATGAACTACCGCGCAGAAGGTATGGGTTCGATTCCCAGCCGTAGCAACACTTTAATGATTTTCACTGGCCCTCCTCTGGTGATGATCTGACAAATCATCCGAGTAGTATCAATTTTCAAGAATAGCTTATCTCCAGTTAGCTATTCGGATTCGGCATAAAACAGGAGGTCCCACAATCGTGCAAGAAGTACACATGTACACATGAATGCAGTTGTAAGAAAGCTAGGCCCTATGTAGTGACGAGACTGTTGCGCCAAAAATTTGTGTTTGTAGTTTTGAGTACCTGTGGGTGAAACGTGGCCATGGCTCAGAGGAATGCGTAGTTGACTGCTAAGCCAAACGCTGCGGGTTCAAGCCCCAGCTTCGGCAGCATTTGTTTTCTACAAATCTATGTCTCCTCCTCTGTGCCACTTAGGTTTATGTTATATGTCTTTCCTTCTATGTGTCTACCTGTCTCTCTCTGTTGTATTAATGTCTTCATCTGTCCCAGCCGATGGCCTCAGTCGCCAGTGCTGTTATGTGTCTGTAGTTCGATGCATTCATGTGCGAATTACTGTAATGTCAATGTCAATGTCAAGAGCACATCTCATTGATGTGAGCCTCTATGAGGTTTTTTTTCTAGCTGAGAAATAAGAGGCGAGCGGTCTATAAGCTATCAGTTTAGCATGGAACGAAAGTTGGTCATGGTACGATTAAGTCCTTCATTATTTACACTGTCATAACCTGTTTTAAAATTGATGAGCATATGACCGTCCCGATGTTAAATTCTTGCGATTTTTCTAGAATCGGGCGCAATGTAAAAGCTTGGTGTGTGTTAGACTTTCTAGGTCTGACACCGAAGGGACTGAGGGTAGAACATCTCTCTTCTTGAGGTAACGATATTCCAATCATGTGGTATAATTTTGTCCGAACATGTTTTACAGATGAGTTGCTGTACGCTCCTGACCAGGTCATCTCTAGAGTATTTATTAGCTCTTCTTCTAGTACATCGCCTCGATAAACAAAGCTTAATTTTATCCTGGCGATGGCTAGCTCGATCTCCTTAAGCTCTTGGTCTTGACTCTTGATTGTTAACCAGATTGGGATCATCATCATCTTTTAACAACTGGTTGCAGTGGTCTCTCCAGATCAAAACCATCGACTCTGTATTTACTACGGTGTGATTGAAGTTACGCCGGATTTTTGTCTGCTAAGGTATCTCTCCCGTCAACTTTTTAAAGGTCTTGGTCGACACGTTGATCCAGATGAAGAATATTTAACTCTTCTATAGAAGGTACGCACCTGCTGAAGCATCTCTGCATATCCTCGACTTCAAGTTGCAGTGGTCCTTTGATTTTCCTAGTGGGCAAGTGCTTTTATCAGTCCTTCGGTCAACTTAGAACCTGGAACACACTTGTTTTGGCTTTGATTTCCATCCAGTTGCATCTTCTAGAGAGGACCAGCTTTGAAATCCAAAGTGTCTCAAGTATAGCTTCTATTTTCATAACGATAGGTTTGCACTTTCATGCCCGGCTTGTGAGGCCGGTGACATGATCTTTCAAAGCTTTTTTTTTAATTGCTACAAGTTCCTGAGAAAAAGTTCAGGCTACTAAGAGCATGGGTTCCTATAGATCTTCCTTAGTCAATCATTTATCTATACAGGGGGCTTCCTCAATGTCAATTAAGTTTTTATTAGTCAATTCTGTAAAAGCTGTCGATTTATATATTTGTTAAATATTTGTCTGAAGGGCAGTTTCCCAAGAATTCTCTAAAGCGTTTTATGTAGGGTGTGTGAAGACTTATCTGCACTGAGCATGAAATGTTATTTTTAATCAGTCTAGTTAGTCAATATACAACCGAAAGGCAATACAGTATATATACGGCCCCTTACAGCTTTTTATTACATATCAGGTTAAGACAAGCTGGTAGCATACACAAGGGCGAATATCAGTAATAGGCATGTAGATTAGAATACGAGTACCTACCAGTAGAATTAAAGATTGCACTTTGAAACAAACCCATTTGGGTGTACTACGACGCAGGTATTAGCATTAATTTGCGACTCAATCTTTTTACAGAAGTTGCGCTATGTTAAAGAGTTTTGGAATGAACAGCTTCTATAGCTTTTGCCATATATTGCCTATCACGAATTCCCTATAACATATCATTTTAATGCAGTCATCTCCTGTAAATTTGTTAAAATTTTCGGAAGGTCCATCAAACGCCTGAAGGTAGAAAAAGTAATAGGTCCCTCGTTTACACTATTCTTTCAGCTGAAGATGCACTCAAAAATCTCTTTCTTCTTTCAGAGTACCAATGTTAGAAAAATGTCTAGCTCCGTATGGGGGACCAGTCGAGCCCAACATTGGTTTGGGCGGTATTCCCAAGCCTGCAGAGGGTGAAGCCGAAGACTTCCGTCTAGCAACTGGTGTTGTACTCACTTTTTTGACCAAAAATTATGTGGATGCATCTAAAACGGCACCGGCCCTCGAATGGGAAAAGAAATTCGTTGACTTTATGAAAACCTATGAGAACGAACGCATGGATATTGCATTCAGCGCAGAACGGTCCATCGAAGACGCCATTGTTGAGTTGTCTGAAGGTGAAGTCATGACTGTGGTCATTAGTTACCTGGTGATGTTTATTTATGTTGCAATTGCATTGGGAAAGATACGCGGCTGCATGAATTTTTTCCGTGATTCGAAGATTATGCTGGCGGTTGGTGGAATCTTCATTGTCATGGTATCAGTGGTTTGCAGTTTGGGCTTCTGGGGTTATTTCGATGTAACCACTACTATGCTGGCCATAGAAGTTATTCCGTTTTTGGTACTCGCTGTAGGGGTTGATAATATCTTCATTATGGTACACACCTATCATCGTTTGGATCGGACGCAGCATGTAGCTGTACATGACGCAATTGGAGAAACTATTGGACAGATTGGACCATCAATTTTACAAACAGCTGCATCGGAAATTGCTTGTTTCGGAATTGGTATGGTTATTTATAATCCTTTACAAATGTAGGCTAACATTTAGATTTGACATTTTCTAGGTACTCTTGCGGATATGCCGGCGGTGAAAACCTTTGCCATGTATGCTGCTATTGCCATTTTCTTAGATTTCTTCTTCCAAATTACCGCTTTTGTTGCACTGATGAGCCTGGACGAACGGCGTTATGATTCCGGGCGGTTTGATTTGTTCTGCTGCTTCAAATCTAATAACAAACCAACACATGAGGAAGATCTTAGTGTGCTGGAGAAGTTCTTTAAGAAGGTCTATGGTCCATTTTTGCTTTCAAAGTACGTTGGAACTTTAATTACGATTTTGTTTATGAAATCTAAAAATTGATTTTTTTTTACCAACAGACCTGTTAAAATTATTGTATTACTTGTGTTTACGGTGGTGACTGCATTATCAATTATGATTGTACCATCTATTGAACTTGGCTTGGATCAGGAGCTATCGATGCCAACGGACTCGCATGTTATAAAATATTTCCAAGTAAGAGAAAGGATTTTTGATTTTACCAGTTCCTTTACAAACTGTCACGTCTGTTTTCAGTTTATGGCAGAACTACTATCAACAGGAGCTCCAGTCTATTGGGTTCTTGGAGCAGGATTGAATTTCTCGGACAGGGCAAATCAGAATATTATATGCGGCGGGGTTGATTGTAATAAAGACTCCATGATTACACAACTTTATATTCAATCAAATTATCCAGAAATGTAAGTACAGCTTAACACATACTTATTACGGTTTAAGATCCGAAATTGAGTTTTTTTGCAAACAATTGTTTACGTCTCTAGCCTATATAGGGTTTTGTCGTAGTAAATCGTTTTCTGAATCGTGGAAAATAAGTGTAGGAATTCACTTCACAGTAAAATGCTTAACCTATCTCTCATGGTATAATGATTAACCTATCTCTCATGCAGTTTATGCGCTCATAATTTTATCTCCGGGTTTTTTGCTAGCCACGAAAGCCACTTTAGATTGTGCAATGGCAAAAATATAGTACCTATGGAGGCTGTAATTAAGCTCATAGCAAGATCATCGTAAACTTCCTGAAAAATATGTAGGCTTTTTTATGTTGTCACTATGCATCTTAGAAAGTTCGTTTACAGCATGGCTTTTCTAGGTATCAGAGGGACTACAGAGACATACCATTTTATCAAAGCCTTGTCTGAAAAGCTTACCAGATATCTGATTTTCCCATAATTGGGTGTGAGTTTGACCCTGAACACATACAAACTGAATAAGTTATGAAGCTGTTCAAATATTGTGGACCGACTTTGCGGGTCAATTAACGCAGGCATATGAAATGTTTTGACGGGCTCATTGGCGCGATGGTTAGTGCGTTGAACTGCTGCGCAGAAGGTCTGGGTTCGATTCCCAGCCGTAGCAACACCTTTATTATTTTTCACTGGCCCTCCTCTCGTGATGATCTGACAAATTATCGGAGTAGTATCAATTGTCATGAATTGCTTATCTCCACTTAGCCGTTCGGATGCGGCATAAAACAGGAGGTCCCGCCATCGTGCAAAGAAGTACACACGCACACATGAATGGTTGTGAGAAAAGAAGCTAGGCCCTGGGTACTAACGAGCCTGTTGCGCCATACATTTTTTTTTATAGGAAATATAGACGACCTCTAAATTTAAAAAAAGGTAAACTCATGCAAATGCCTGGAGTTAAAGTTACTTTTGCTCAGTACACAATTACAATGTTATTGGTGTCTTCACTTTTATTTTCAACCATAAGCAGATCGCCATCAAAAAGTAAACACAGTACCAAGCTTGCCGGTCCACAAACTATGTCCCGATAATAATATATTAAAAAAATATTAAATATTAAAAAATATATTAAAAAAAAATGTTTCTAGCTGCTACAAGTTATGCTTTATTAAATATTTAGTCATAGAAATCCTTAATTAGTTTATAGTTGTGTTAAAACTTTTTTTGAAATCCATACGGTTTAGAATTCTATAACTTAACACATATCTAAAAAAATCTTCTATGACTTCTTTTAATTACAGCACCGCTTTAGCCCGTCCATCTTCATCATGGATTGATGACTACATCGACTGGCTTAGCATAGAGGGATGTTGCAAACAAAACAGTACCGATGGAACATTCTGCGCGAGATGTAAGACAACTACCATACCCAACATTATTTCGCAGCTCTTAACGATTCTCCTTACAGCTTTGTATTCCGATGAGTGTATAGACTGTCCAATTTCGTTTGACGAAGATGGCCAACGACCAACACCAGAAACGTTTAACAAATACCTTACATTCTTCTTGTCTGATTTACCAGATGCAAACTGTGCCAAAGCTGGTCGAGCTTCCTATGCAGATGTAAGTTAAAGCGTTTCCGTTTTATTTTTTTGAACGACTATCATAAACTCAACTCTTCATTTAGGCTGTTATTTACACCCTCGATGACAACGGTGACAGCCATGTCTTGGATACTAATTTCATGCAGTTCTCCACAACTTCAGTGACGTCGAAGGAATTCTACTCAGCACTTCGCGAGGCTAAACGAATCGCTGGCGAAGTTCAAGAAATGTTCAAAGAAAATGGCGTGGATGTAGTATTTTTCCCGTATTGCGTGTTTTTTGTATTCTACGAACAGTACTTGACCATTTGGGACGACACACTCTTCTCCCTGGGACTGTCATTGCTGGCGGTCTTTTTGGTGACCTTCCTAATCACCGGATTTGATTTTGTATCGGCTTTGATGGTTTTGCTAACGGTTTTGATGATCCTTATCAATATGGGCGGCTTGATGTGGGCATGGAATATAACTCTGAATGCAGTGTCTCTGGTCAACTTAGTCGTGTGCGTTGGTATTGGTGTGGAGTTTGTCTCGCACATTCTTAGATCGTACAAGAATACGGCAGGATGCACGCATGAGCGAGCGAGTAGATCACTCTCAGTGACGGGTAGTAGTGTCCTGTCGGGCATTACGTTGACCAAGTTTGCCGGTATTATTGTGCTGGCCTTCTCAAACTCACAGATATTCCAGGTGTACTACTTTAGGATGTACTTGGGCATTGTCCTGATTGGAGCGGCACATGGCTTAATTCTGTTGCCAGTGGTGCTTAGTATATTTGGACCGGAATCTACAGTCAAGAAGTTACTGCGGTAGAATAAGACTAACTTACTCGTAGACTTAGGTGTTTAGACTTTAAGATGACTATGTAAAATAAGATGAGCAAGTACTGAACTTTGCTGTGTGAGGCTGAATATATTAAGTTATTTATACATGGGTTGTATTTTTACATTTCCTTGCCCTGTTTTTTTTTTATTTCCTTGCCTTGAATTAAGAACTGCGATTTGTTGCGATTTGTGTCATCGTCGAGATTTCCTTAAAAAATCTAATTCGATGCGTAGACCATTTTTAGAATTTAAGAAAATTTCATTTATATTTTGAACATCATCTGTGTTAAGTTCTGTAAGTTACACGAACCTTAAGTTAAATTGTTAGGATCTGCTTGAGGTAATAGTGGCTGCCATTGTTTAGGGGTCACACTTGAATACCATATGTACTACTATTTTGAATTTTTGGATTTCATTTACTGACATTTCATTTGCTCCATTAAAAAAAAATGCTTATGGTATCGCTAATGTGCATTCTGTTAAGCAATATACTATATAGATTGCGCATCTCATACAACGAATATTTTCTATGTGGGATACTGATATTGATACCCCATTGTTCACATTGTTACCCCGCTAGCCCCGCGTTTGAAACGGATACAAAATTTTTAGCTGTGATGCGTACTCCATGTAGTTCTATACTCTTTGGCAATATTAGCTTCTTGGACCGTTTCAGGTCCAGTTTGACAATATATTAATAACGGGTTTTTTTTTATAGAGGTATAGAACTTCGAATTGAAATAAAACACAAGAAAATCGTTTCAATGTTTTATAAGAATAATATTATGCCATTAATGTTTAATGATGATTTCGGGCATGTGGCCGCCGTGGCTGGTTCGAATAAAGCCAAGTCTAGAAGTCCAATTTTTAACCAATTTTACGAGCATTTGGGGCCGTATGTCGGCAATAACGCCACGAATATTGGCTTCCAAGTCCCTAAAGTGTCTGGTTTGTTGGCGTAGAAGAGCGACTTCACATATCCGCAAATCAAATCACACGATCTTGGTGGCCAATTGACAGGTCCATTCCGCGAAATGCGCTCATCGAATGTTTCCTTAAATAATTCGATTGTGACGTGGGCTGCGTGTCATGTAGCGCCGTTTTGTTGGAACCACATCTCATTCACATTCATACCATCAAATTCGGGAACAAAATAGTCGGTTATCATGGCTCTATACCGGTCTCCATTAATGGTAATTAACTCTCCAGCATCATTTCTCCACCAGCCCATGGAGCACACCAAGTCCGTTTTTGTAGTTGTAATGGCGTCTAAAGCGTCTCAAGTGGACTCTCTTCACTCCAAATTTTTGCTTGTTGACGTAGCCATTCAACCAAAAATGAGCCTCATCACTGAACAAAATTTTGCGATGAAAATCAGCATAGAGATCAATCTCATTTTCGGCATGGTCTCGCGGCTTTAATTCTTGCACAAACTGGATCTTGTAAGGTCGTAAGCCAAGATCTTTGCGCAAAATCTTCCAAAAAGGTTATGGACAAAGCTGCATTTGCTGTGCACGGTGGCGAATTGATTCATTCGGGTCCTCTTCAACACTTTGCTCTACAGCGGCAATTGTTTCTTCGGTGCGCACTGTTCGACGTCTCTGCGGATCCGTATTATCATATTGAGTAAACGTAGTGCGAATTAATAGCTCTGATGGACGATTATGTCAACCATAAAATGGACGGATCTTGCGGTAAACCTCGCGAACTGAACCATTATTTTCGAAATAAATTTGCACGATTTGCAAGCGTTGTTCATTTGTCAACCTGTTCATGATGAAATGGCAAACCAAACTGAACATAAATGATATTGTAGTTGGCCGATTAAACCACAAATTGTCAGTTTTATTCTTTTCGAAAAACCAACCTCTAAAAAACAAACGTTATATACTACCTGCCATTTAAAAAAGAACAGGAAAATGCTAAGCAGGAACAGAAACACTAAAACGACAAACGAAAAGCATGTGACATTTTTTAGAGCAACTATCCAAATATACAAAATTTTGCAGCAACAGGCTCGTTAGTATCCAAATCTAGGCTTTCCTCACAACCACCCGAGCCGCTGATTTGAGGATAAGCTTTTCTTGACAATTGATACTACTCGGATGATTTATTAGATCATCACGAGAGGAGGGTCAGTGAAAATCATTTACGTGTTGCCACGACTGGAATCGAACCCAGACCTTCTGTGCGGCAGTTCATCACACAAACCATCATACCACTGTGCTTGGCAAGAACGCAACGTTTATCACTCGATTTAGTTATATGAGCTTTCGCTCAAAACAATTTTTTAATAAGCCTTAATCAATGACATGACAGCCCTTGATCAAAGAAAATAACAAAAAAATCCACCTTCAACTTTAGTTTTTAATTTCTACCACCCCTACCATTATCTCAAATTAAATGGTACGCCCATAAATTTCGGTCGTTCCGTCATCTGTTCGCAGCTCAACTTCTCACCATAAACCGTTATTGCACAACGAAGTTTTGGTGCTTGCACATAGTTAATCCTCTTCAACGCCATCACGGTTACGTTCTTTGGCATCCATCCGTACGTTTGGCTTTCTAAGACAGGAAATCCCTCCCTTATCCTTGATCCGTCTCGGCAGCGTTGCTCAGTCAATTTCCGAAAGTACTTTCTTTGTGCGATATCCTTGATGTTTGCATCATTGAATTTCGAATAAAACTTCCCCTCGATGATGGGTGGCACTGCAACGAGGTGACCTTTAGCATATACCAACTACACGCACTCATACTCCACTATACGTATAAAGCCCTTACCTCGTTTGGTGGCAATGAATTCGTCGACAATGTAAATCCTTTTATTCTGTTTCAGCGTTAACTCCTTTTCGAAGAGATAAGGAAGTTCTGCTCTGACCTTTGGTGTTTGCTTCTTAGCCTTGTCATCATCATCATCATCATCCTCGTAACGACTGCGTCCACTGGCCATATCTTGGTCCAGATGTGTATAACGGTGCTGTTATTAAGGCACACAGAGAGTAGTAGGTTTTATTGAAGGACAAAGTGAAACGTACCGTGCTTGTGTGTACGAGTACAACGGAATACTGCGGCATTGTTTAAGGACGACAATTTTTCGCTTCACTGTTTTTCCAGTATCGTTTCAGCAATGTCCTGATGTGAAGGAAACACATTGTTCGTTGTTAAAAAGCTCATAAAGGAAAAAAAGTTTAATGCTCGTCATCGTATAATGGCTGCGAAGCTTACTTACTCATATCCTCGTGGACATGCAAGGTTTCCATTCATAAGTTGTTCATTCCTATAGAGACGTAAACATTTCAATGGGGAGGAAAACGAAAAAAGACTAACTGAGGTTTTTTTTAAAGGGATGGTTGCCTTTCTATAAAGGTTTGTGTGTGAGGTAGGTAACGTCACTTATCTGGAAACACGCAATTGCATTTAAATGAAGACGTTGGTGCTTGTTCTATGAGTCTTGTTCCAGTTAAGTCGATTGCTTATACTGTCATATAAAAAAGTAAACATCGTGCTTACTGCTTGCATGCATACCTATCAAATGTTGGAAGTAACGTACCTATATAATAATGTTTAAGGGTCATTAGAATACACAATAGCGCCGACAGGGATAGCTTTTCTAGACCTTTGCTTAGATTCATTAATATAAAAATTAGAATTTTGAGCCACAAACCTGGTTTACTTAAGTGGTGCTACTGTACGGAACTTGGGCTTCAACCAACATGCCTCTCCAATTTTCCCGGTCCTTAGCTAACTGCCTACAGTTGGTTGAGGTCGATTTCTTCTTGTGCGCGCCACTTACTGCGTCCGACGTCTTCTGGGAATCAAAGACTCTGCGAGCCGGAGTATTGGTGTCCATTCGTTCTACATGGCCTAGCCATCTTAAACGTCCAATGCGGAGTTTTTTTTACCAGGGGCATATCGCTGTACAGCTCGTATAGTTCTTGGTTGAATTTTCGCCCGTGGCTATGACATCAAGTTCTATCTATCGTCACTCCAAATACGGCAGTTTTGTTTATTGACGTATCCATTCAACCAAAAGTGAACTTTATAGCTAAACAAAATTCACTTATGAAATTTGAACCAAAATACGTTCAAATGTTTTGCATTAATGATTTTTATATTTCAGAAATGTTCGGAGATAATACATCTTATTTGGAGCGTCTTCTATGCGAGCAAGACTCCAATAGCCATTACGTTGAAAACTGATTCCGAATCAGACCCTAATGTAACAATATATGCCCCGGATGTTACCAATTATGGTAATTGAATTTTTGAAACAAGCAGATGGATATTTGCAACAAGGCCATAACAACGTTGCAGAAAACGCGGAATTTATTCCAAGAAGCGATTTTTCCGCAGAATTTGAGTTTATCGAAGGTTATCAACCAGCACGGCCAAGGGAGTATATCGTCATACAAATAAATGATTTCGATTCGACCGTAACATATATTTCCTTAATTTGATTTTATATTAAAATATTTAGTTTTTCATTTGTTTTTTTATAGTTTATGAATGATTCTAATATTTTTTGTATTCTTGCCAACTGTGTTCGTTTCTGTTAAATTTTGCGTTTGGTATTTTGATATTTTGATGTTATTTTAACTTCTTTGGATGTTAGTTTCATTAGTGGACTAGGCCTACTGGGGAAACCCCTTAAAAACGGGCCAATAGCATAACCTCATGGGTGGTGTGGAAAAAGGCTTGTTGTTAGTTTTGAATAGACCAAATGGTTAAATTTAATGTCGGAAGACTACAATCGCAAGAGACCGCCAAGACCTTCGCGCAACGCGTGATGGTATGGTGTTAACCTCTCGATTAACACCATACCATATTGAGGTGTGGTAGATATCCTCATTTTTACCTTGGCTGCATCAAAGTACTTGTCTGAGTCGATGTTAGCTCCTCGGAATGTTCGGACATCCAAAATACTGGATCCGTACCTTTGGACTATCGCAATGTGATCAATTTGTTTGAAAGTTCGTTGGTCTAGAGACCGACATGTCCCTGTTTCTGTTTATGGCGCATGACACATCACAAAACATTGCCTATTTCCTAATTGCAAAACCATGTGTAGACAACCATTTCTTGTGAACTCATACCGTTGATAGCCAACTTAATTTAACATAAAAAAAATAATAAATTTTAACTTCCAGCACCCAGTTACCACACACAATATGCTGAGATTGACGCGATGAAGTCCTTTTGGGAATATGCACATTTTCCAGTGTCAATTTAAGTTAAAAACAACACAAGCAATTATGAGAAAACTCAACTCGTGACTGTGCCAACATCCCCCGAACTGCAATATATATAAAATTGTTAACTTTTCCACCCTGAGGCTTGGTTGTATGCAGTACTTTTATGAGAGTGCAAGTAAACAAGGTGTGACAGGGATTTATGGGCCTTTCACATATTACCGTGTTACGGCTTGTGTGTGAGTCCGTGTGTAGTCCTTACATTTGATTTATACTAATGACATTTTCATGTTTCAGCAGTTACCTTATTTCCAAAACAAATAGGTGATCATTTTAGCCTTTTTGAGTGTATTTTTTTAAAGAATGATTTGATTTGAATTTTTAAGCTTTATTTGATCTGGCCCCACAGACATAGTCCTGTAGTATAAGTTATGTATATTCCATTCGAACTTTATGCAATAATTACTCAACAACTCATACTCAACCGACATATGTTTCATCATGCGAGCAAGTGTTTGTTGCCATCTTTTACGAACTTTTCTTTTTTGTCTATAACGAAATTGTTAATATAACTTAATATTATATTACTGCAGCTCACTATTTTGCTTTTTTCAGGAGCGTTATTATAATATGCTGAGCGGTATCGATAAAGTATGCAACCACGATTTCAAGTTCCAATGAGGCTCTGAGCGATACAGCCAGTCGAATATTATTTTCAATATCTTTTTTGAAGCCTTTCCAGTTGCATTTTCCGCTTTTAGTTTGTCTCAAGAAAAAAATTTATATGTTCATATTATATGTTGGCATTATGGAAGTATTTGCATCGAAAGATTTTTTTTATATTCTACCGAATATATTTTTTTGGCTAAAATCGCCCCCAAAAAGTGTGCGTGGCATAAAACATTGTCTAAACAAAACATTTATATTGAGATTCCCTAACGTTTGGCAAAAAACAACGTTTTTCTAAAAGTGGGCGTGTCAGTGGGAGGATTATAGAAAATTTTTTGTAGGCACAGCCAAAGATCCCAAATTTCATTATCCTTGCTCAGAATTTAAGGCCCAAAAATCGGTGACGTACAGACGGATCAATATACTTTGAGGTAAATCTGGCTCAATTATTTCCCTATGTTACAAACTATGTATCAAAACTTATATCCCCACATGGGATAGGGTACAAAAATCCATTGAATCCGATAATTGAGTGACATTCGTTGGCCAGTTAGTTGGTTTTGCGTTGAAAAAAATCCGGTATTGTTCTTTCTATGTATGTTTTGCAAGTCCCTCCGATGACAAAACGCTGTTCAAGAGAATAACCAAATTTCCAAAATCAAATTTCTCAAGCTTGCACCCTTTCTTCAGAAGGATTGTTTGTTTTTGACTTGTATAGAGCAAACCTACATTGTTTCGACTAATAACTTATCAATCGAATCACTTTTTCGAGCAATTTGAATTATTCCACGAATTGTGCGTGTTATGTTATCCTTTAAGCCTTTAGTCTTGTTCTGCTTGTCCACATAGACTAACGACTTAACATAACCATAGTATCACGAGCAGTGTGGCATGTAGAACATTCTTAATGAAACCACATATAAACCAAGTTCAACTCAGTCAACTGGGGCAAAAAAAAATCGCGTATCATGGCTCGATATCGTTCGCCGTTGACGATAACGATTCTTCCACGGTCGTCTTTGAACAAATATGGACCGATGATGGAACGAGCCCACAAAGCACACCAAACTATCGTTTTTTCGGGATGCATCGGTAATGCGTGTATGGCATGTGGCCGTTGATCACTCCAGATGCTACAGTTTTGCTTATTAACGTATCCGTTGAGCCAGAAATGAGCCATCGCTAAACACAATTAAAACAGCGGATTTTCATGAAGCTGTTCTAAGGCCCATTCCCAAAAAAATAGACGTTGTTGAATTTTATAGGATTTCAAACCCAAATCGACACTTAAAATTTTCCATGTGGTTGAGTAACACATGCCCATTTGCTGAGAACGGCGACGAATTGACATTTCACAATCTTCATTAACATTGGACGTTACGGCTGCAATATTCTCTTCTGTACGCACTACACGCATGTTAGTCGATGGTATAATGTCCCACAAAGTAAATTTGGTGATAACAGCGAGAATTGTTGATTCACCAGGTCGACTATGACGGGCATAATATGGTCGTACCAGACGGTGCACATTTTTCACAGAGCACGAATTTTGATATTAAATTTTAATATTTGCAATCGTTGCTCGTTTGTAAGTCTTTCTATGATTGAATGACAGAGTATTCTGAAAACTTTGATAGCTGACGTTTGGACGCCATTACTAACCAGTGCTGCCAAACTGAAAAAAACATAACTCTTAAAAAATCCCCAATTATATACTGATGCTCCACCTCTGGCCTAATTTGATGGATGTAGAGCATGATAGCCGAGATAATCTTTAATCTTAAAGTTAGAATTATTAGTTGTATGAGTTTTTTGCATAAGCAATTCAAGTTGTCCGAGTTTCTGCCAAAAGCGATTGGCATTCTATTCATGTTGAAGGTGGAGTATACCTGTAGTGAATAATTTGTTCAATCTTGTCGGAAATAATTTTATTCGTTTCGCTAGAAACGATCTTTGGTGAGGTATTCTTCATAGCATTATCGGATACTGTAACTTGCTCATAAATTTGTACATTTTGTTCTGGATGTACAAAATCCGATCGCATTTCTGATGCCCGCGGATCGAGTGTTTATTTCAGTTTTTCGATTGTAGCCTGCTTTGGCTTCGAGATAAGTTAAGACGAAATTTTAGAAATTTATTTAACGCTTCACTGTGAATTTCTTGTTTTTTTTGCAAATCTGCATTTAATATCCTAAGACGCATCTGATGCATCATATCTTCGGCCATATGATCTTTATATTTGTTCCATACATTTTTCGGTGCTCAATATACCACTAACATTTAGAAGATGTTGTGTCAGTAATATTTACTAAAGGCAACCATAAATAAAAATACTTATCAAACGCTTAAAGTTGAAACAGTATTTTCTTTTTATAAGAACCTTCTGCAAATGATTAGAAAACTTAAAAAGACAGATGCATGAAATCTGTAAAGTCGTTCTCAAGTTATAAAGATAATATTTCAACAACGTTAGGTTATCAAAAGTCGTTCTCAATTTATGGCGTGACCAAAACAAACAGGGAATCATTTTTATTTATAAAGTTAATAATTCACCTATATTAAGTTCTCATAATCCCTCACGCTGTATCATCCATTAACGACTTGTCAAAGGAAATTGGAAGACATGTCTCCAGGCTATAAAGCCAAATAAAACAATAACGACACCACATATAGGCACACCTTCGCGACACTAATTTTTGATATGATTTACTAATTGTGTCTGGTGCGTGTGAATTCATTTGTATCCAGATAATTTATGCACATCCCATATGGATGGCACATAATCCAACACGCTGCTGGAAATCTTTTATATCATATTTGTCAAGGATTCGTTTTTTTTTGGAATATTACAATGCTACGCCTACATAAATTATGTCGTTGTCTATCATACAGTTTGGCATTCATTGTGATGGCACGTGATTCCTTATAGCGGCACGACAATACAGGAAGTGAACAATCGAAGGATAAATGAAATGACGAATTGAATTCAATTATCCGATGGCATGTTACATGAAATGTGGTAACCGAATCGATCAAATTTAAAACCGCGATGCGGTGCGGTTTTGATGTGAAATCGACCTGAAATTCGATTAATTATCAAAACGATTTAATATTTTAAAGGGGATAAAGTAGTTTTGTTAATGTCTGAGGGGTATTCCGAATTTTTTAAACTCCAAGTAAAGCTTTCAACACCAAGTATATAATTTGATATGGTTATGCCAAAACTAGCTGTAGCCCGCGGTTCCACCAGCCGTTTATTTAAATCCTATACCTGCGAATTTAAAGGCACTTTAACACCTAGTAGCATGATGAACCGTTATTATATAACTTATCCCATGTATACCTTAAACATGACGCTTAATAAATTTCGAAAAACGTTGCGTTGTTCGTAGAAATACCTATATTTGACATTATGTCTTAGTCCTTTGGAAATCAATACAAATCAACAACAAATTCATATCATGGACTTGGGACTTAAGGGATATTCCAGACGAAATGTTAGTGTTCAGTTTTGTCCAGTGATCACTTCTCATCTGATTGAATTCGGTAGATAGGAGAAGATGGATTGAGATAAAAGTGGTATCGTTTTTTTGTTCTGCCATTAAAAGAGATTTATTACATACTTACAGTCCGGAATGAACCTGGGACTCAAACAACATGCATTTCCAATTATCCCGGTCCTCAGCTAACTGTCTCCAGCTGCACACACCAAGTTGGTTGAGGGCGGTTTCTTCTTGTGCGCGCCACTTTAGGCGAGGTCTTCTTCTACTGCGTCCGACGTCTGGCTGGGAATCGAAGACTCTGCGAGCTGGAGTATTGTTGTACATTTGTTCTACTTGTCCTAGCCAATTTAAAATCCAATGCGGTTTTTTTTGACCAGGGGTATGTCGCCGTCAATGCAAACGGGACCGAAGATATTTCGAAGAACATTGGTCTCAAATCGACCAAGAATTTCTTCATCCACTTTTGAGACATATAGCAGGACTGGGATGATCAGGGTCTTATATAGCATCTCCTTAGTAGTTCGAGTGAGGGCTTTACTACTGAATTGCCTCCTTAGCCCGAAAAAACAGCGGTTGGCAAGAGTAAATCTTCGTTTAATTTCTGACGAGAGTTAATAGCGGAGCCGAGATGGACGTACTACGTCAAAGTTATATTTGTCAATGGTGACGTTTTGTTCAATTTGTCGATGTTGTGTGTCCTTTCGTGTTGACTCACGATGCTAAACCAATTTTTGCCGCTTCCTATTCTTTACTAGCAAACGTGGCTAAGACATCATGTTGACCAATGATGTCAATATCGTCGGCGTATGCTAGTAGTTGTATCGACTTTTGGAAAATTGTGCCTCTGGTGTTGGCTCGGGAGTTTTGCAAAATTCTATTTTGGTATCGGATGTGTCGGTGCGGTCGTTTCCGACACTGATGGAGCAACTAGGATTCTCTATCGTCATCATACATAAACGGGCGAGTTTGGGCGGTACACATAAACTAGACATGGCTCTGTATAGTTCGTCTCTATAAATGCTGTTGTATGTGGCTTCGAAATCGATTGAAAGGGTGGTGGGTATCGATTTGGACTTCTTGGGTTTTTTCCAGGATCTGCCGAAGTGGTAAACTTTGATCGGTTGTGGACTTTCCTGGCTTAAAACCACACTGATAAGGGCCGATCAGGCTGTTGGTAAACGGTTTCAGGTGTAAATACATTACGGCAGATAGGATCTTGTAGGCGATGTTGAGGAGACTTATGCCTATGTAGTTGGCACGGTTAAGATGGTCGCATGCCTCTTGCCTATCGCAATGCGATCAATTTGGTTGACCACCATGTCCCCTTATGGATTTCGAGGTGAGGAAATCGTGTGCTGGCAATAGTAGCATTTCGTTCCATAGCGGTATCAATTAGCCTTAGTCCGTTACCAGATGTGTTCTCGTGTAGGCCATATTTTCCGAAAAGACTTCTAAAAATGTCTTCTCTCAATACCTTTGCGTTTTCATCGTATTTCCTGGGTGGCAGTAACGTCTGCTTTGTAGTAGTTGAGATCTTCTGCTAGTCGTTCGCTTACACCTCTCCTGTTTAATGTTCTCACATTGCAGGTGCAGATACGGACATCGTTGTCCTTTTTTCGTTTAGCCGTCTCGTCAACAATAAAAACAGTCCTTTCCGAGGCTTTTGGTTGCTTCGTAACCATTCGATTTTTCCATGATTGGGTAGTTAACCCAAAGCACAACCCCCAATCTGGAGGGCCAACTCCAGTTTATTAGATACCCCTAGGACACGGGGCCATCAGTATCCACTACGGGATTGAGCGCTGCCGTTGGCCTTTCGGTTCATCCGCCACCAGCTCTATTCAAGGGGCCTGACTAACCCTTGAAATTTCTAGACAACCTCTTGTTCGAATATGTCGAAGGAGCTTGTCTAGGTTCGCCTGGGACAGCAGGCCGGGTATTCATTCCGTGCCATTCTGACGTTGCTGTTTATAGTGTTGCGGTTTTTCGTCGTGTTAACAACACTCGCGATTATCGTTTAGCAAGTCAAATCCGGTTGTATGAGACCATTACCCGATGGTTACCACTTGGAGGTAAAAATAAGCACTTGATGTGTAGTCAGAGTTACAACCATTGGGCATTGTCAAGTTAAGGCCAATCAGAGTATACCCTCGTTCTACAACACACAACCATCAAAAGAGAATTATACAATTATAATTGGATACAAAATTTTTATCAAACATCTTTATCAGCAGCGATGACAAAATAGTATGTCACTCCAGCATATACAAATACTGATGATATTCTTTACAAATTTAGTACCCATTAAACATTTATCATGCGTATTTTTTCCAATAACTCATAAAATCTTAACATACCAAAACCCATTATTCAGCAATAATATCTAATAGACCCAGCCGTATCCGCACTATTAAGCAAAAATAAAGTGGATTTCTCATTTATATTCAACTGTTCAATAGTTCACATTTAACTGAGTATGGGTCACTGCGCCACACCAACACCCTACCCATACACTATAATGTTAAATGGACCCATTCATCACAATACCAACGTCATCGTTTGTAATTTTATCTTTAACCACTGACATAACCAGAAATGTCCTGTTTTCAGACGGAAAAGTATAATTCCATAAACGAAATTACCAAATTTCCGGTAAATGTATTAGATCCCTTAACAGCAACCATCCAAAGCTGAATGGTGGTTATAGAGACACGAGACAATGCCATTATCCGTGACCTGCAATATTTGACCTACATATTCACACCCATTCACTCGTGGTATTTGGATCCTTAGCTCTCGCGGGCATATTTCATCCTGGTCCCGACATCCCTGTGTGTGTTGTCATTGCAAGTTTCCAGGATATAATTTCATTCCCTAGTTGTGCGATGATTTTCTAGTGGTAAAAGATAAGAAATTGTAAGAAAGGATACACCCCTTACTGATACATCTGGCATAAGATCAAAGAGGAGAATAATTCGTGAAGAATATAATGTTTATGTATATGTGTCGAGGCATACTTTTCGCATGTTGACAGTTTCGCAATTTTATTGATTTATGGCGCCAATTTATATTCAAATCGTGTTGGTACACATGTTACATTAAATGGCAAAATCTATCTCTATCCAATCATCTGGTAATTTGATATTAGTATACTTTCAAAAAGCAGGCTCATAAATCAAAATTGTGTACCACATGTTCAAATTTTAACTGATATAATGTCGAGAGCAAGAAAAGTTATAAGCCCCTAGCCATATACTCATTGCAAATGAAATGAACGTGGGTATTTTCTGAGATTTTGTATTGTAATTAATTATTTAAATTTTTTCTTAAACTCATGAAATATTTTTTTTAACGATGGTGATGTTCAAAATCCATATTTTGTATATGAAATATTGTTTTATAGTATAAAGCTGTATAAGCAACTATTTTCAAATATAATTTTATACTTTCCCAGAACCGACAGATTAGAGACGGCCTCAAATGCCAACTTCGAATAAACGTTCGTATAATCTCATTTCGTCTACGATTGAGCCAGTAGTATACTCATCCCTCATTATTAAACGTCCAAAATATTAGCTTACTTACTTAAGTGAAGCTACAGTCCGGAATGAGCCTGGATCTCAACCAAAATGCCTCTCCAATTAGCCCGGTCCTTAACTAACTGGCTCCAAGTTGATTGAGGTCGTTTTCTACTTGTGCGCACCACTTAAGGCGAGGTCTTCCTCAACGAGCCGGAGTATGGTGTCCATTCTCTATACATGTCCTAGCCGTCTTCTACGTCCAATGCCAGTTACATGTGTCTGTACAGCTTGCATAGTTCTTAATTGAATCTTCGCCTCCATAGCCCGTCAACAAAAACGGGACCGAAGATTGTTCGAAGAATTTTCCTCTCGAATCACATAAGGATTAGAGATTAGAGATTAGAGATTAGATTAGATTCAACCGCTTTGGATACAGGACTGGGATAATCAGGGTCGTATATAGGATCTCCTAAGTAGTTGGAGTAAGGGCTTTATTACTAATTTGCCTTCTTAGCTCGAAGAAACAGCGGTTAGTTAAAGTAAAAGTTATTCTTCGTTGATAGCTGAGCCGAGGTAGACAACGTCCCGTACTACTTCCAAGAAATATCTGTCAATGGTGAAGTTCCATCCAATTCGTCGATGTTGCTTGTCCTTTCGTGTTCACAGCATATACATGGTCTTACCCTCATTTACTGCCAAGTCCATTTTTGTCGCTTCTGTCTCGATACTGTTGTCGTACGTGTCATCACGTTGAGTCACACCAATGATGTCAATATCGTCGGTGTATACTAGTAGTAAGCTGCACCGTTTTTTTTGGAAAATTGTGCCTCTGGTTTTGGTTTGGGAGTTTTGCACAATTTTCTCAAGAATCGAATTTAAGAAGTCACATGATAGCGCAACGCCTTGCCTTAATCCTTTTTTGGTATCAAATGTGTCGGTTAGGTCGTTTCCGACCCTGATGGAGCAATGAGAATTCTCCATCGTTCTCCTATACAAACGGATGAGTTTGGGCGGTATACCTAAGCTAGACATGGCACTGTAAAGTTCATCTCTATAAATGCGGCCGTGTACGGCTTTGAAATCGATAATTAGATGGTGGGTATCGATTTTGACTTCTTAGGTTTTTTCCAGAATCTGCCGAAGTGTGAAAATTTGATCGGTTGTGGACTTTCCTGGCCTAGAACCACGCTGATAAGGGCTGATCAGGTTGTTGGTAAACGGTTTCAGACGTTCACATATGACGTCAGATAAAGGATCTTGTAGGTGATGTTGAGGAGATTTATGCCCCTGTAGCTGTAGATGGCGCAGTTCAGAGTATCTCCACAATTTTCCAAAAATCGGTACAACTACTAGCATACGCCGACGATATTTACATCATTGGTAGGACCCAACGTGATATCATAGCCACGCTTGCAAGTATAGAGAAGGAAGCGGCAAAAATGGGCTTAGCAGTAAATGAGGGCAAGACGAAGTATATGCTGTCAAAACGAAAGGACACACAACATCGACGAATTGGACAGAACGTCACCATTGACAGATATAACTTTGAGTTAGTACGGTACTTTATCTATCTCGGTTCCGCTATTAACTCTGACAACAACATCTCGTCAGAAATTAAACGAAGAATTACTCTTGCCAACCGCTGTTTCTTCGGGCTAAGAAGGCAATTCAGTAGTAAAGCTTTCACTCGAACTGCTAAGGAGATCTTATATAAGACCCTGATCATCTCAGTCCTGCTCTACGGCGCTGAAGCATGGACCGTCTCAAAAGCGGATGAAGAAATCCTTGGTCAATTTGAGAGGAAAATACAGCGAAAAATCTTCGGTCCCGTTTGCGTTGACGGGCTATGGAGACGAAGATTCAACCAAGAACTACACGAGCTGTACAGCGACATGCCCCTGGTAAAAAAAAACTCCGCATTGGACGCTTAAGATGGCTAGAACATGTAGAACTAATGGACACCAATACTACGGCTCGCAGAGTCTTCGATTCCCAGCCAGACGTCCGTCGGACGCAGTAGAGGAAGACCTCGCCTTAATTGGCGCGCACAAGTAGAAACCGACCTCAACCAACTTGGAGTGCGCAACTAACTGCCTCCAGTTGCGCACTCCAAGTTGGTTGAGGCTTAGGACCGGGCTAATTGGAGTGGCATGTTGGTTGAGGTCCATGTTCATTCCGGACTGTAGCGCCATTTAAGTAAGTAAGTAAGAAGTTAAGCAGCCATAAAAAATCGATCATAGATGAGAATTCAAGCAACGTTGCTTAAAGCCAACTTAAATATTTAAGCATGCTTGACTTAACAACCTATGTGACACATTTTTAGAAAATCTAACAAATACGGCTGAGAGTCTTTAAGTAAAACAACTATACGCTGAAAATTAAGTTTGTGTACAATAAGTTCAGTAAAAAGTGTCTTGACATTTGATATTTGTGAAACTATATACCTCATTTTTTATTAGACATATTTCGTTGCCAAATTGTCATTTTATAAATATAAATCATCGTTATCTTACACAAATTCATGAGTGGACCAGAAATCATACTTAACGGAGTAATATAACAAATTCTGTACGAAATTTGTCCATTCATACTGGTCAAGCCCCATTATACTTTTAAGTTCTTGAATTATTTATTAGAATTGCTAAAAATATCGCACCCATTCCCAAAATTTTAGTCGCTTATTTATGTTGAGCTAGTATTTGATCAAAAAAATTATTTTTATAAATACAAATTATTTGAATTCCTTGAAAGGCATCTGCGTAGCAAATTGAAAGCCTTTGTTATAAAAGTTAATATGTTTTTAATTTCCTATAAGTCACGACCTCACATCCACTTACCTAATCACGATGAAATCTTTTATTGATTGTTTATTTTTAATTAAAATGTTCTATTCAAACGTAACGCTTATACAATACGAGAAAAAAATTGACCTCTTGCTAGAGCCAGAGTGGGGACTACACAACACTTGTAGGTGGTGTTTACTCCTAGAATCAATATCTTCCTCACTTTTGCGGAAAATAGAATCAAATTTCATTATTTCTGCACTATGGAGTTATGGAAAGGAGTTTTAAATAGAACGAAGCATGAACGTGTTGTTATGACTTGTAAAATAATCCCGACAATAAATAAACCCATTTATTGAGAAGCAATTAAAAGGAACAACAACTTAAATTGGAATTTTGCCATTTTGCTTTATTTTTGATGAAAATAAAGGGAAGAGCTATAAAGCGACACAAACTTTTGGGATTCGATGATGTCTGCGGAAGTCAAGGTACTACTCTATGCAGATGACTTGGTCATGCTCTTCCAAAGCCCACCGACACTACAACTTCAAATAAACAGACTAAAAGACTATTCCGAAAAATGGGATCTTAAGATTAATACCAGCCAATCTAAGATAACGATTTTCCGAATCCAAAATCGTGTCGGTAGGTGTTAAGGAACGTGGAAACTTGGTGGTAATAATATTGAAGTTCTAAACGAGTTCAAATATCTTGTTTTCTTTTAAGCTACAACATGAGCATTAAACCCCATATAAAAAGTAAAACAGCCACAGCGTAAGCTGCAAATACGATTTGGTATAAACTCATTTCAAATAGTAACGTCGATCCTGTCTTTAAGTTTAAAGTTTTTGACGCCACGCTTAATAGCTGCTTTTGCTATGCAAATGAAGTGTTTGGCTATAAATACTTAGTGGCAAGCAATTCAACGATACTTTTCCAAATGTATATTTAGACTTCCAAAAAATTGTCCAAACCATGCTATATACCTTGAGTCTGGACTTCCTTTTATCTACATAAAAAACCTCAAAGCCAGCGCAGACTGTATATGTAAAATATTTCGGAGACCCAGCAAAAATCTTCAAAAACAAATTTCGCAATTTTCTCCATCGTGGAAATGCGTCTATTCTTAAAAACTAGCACCGAAATGCTCGAACTTAATTATAGACCACATAAAAATGATATTGACCGCAGATGTCAATTCGTGGCGGTATGTCCTATGTTAATAGAAATCCGAAGACTGCATTTCGCCAAATCTCCTTAACTTACGATGAGTGTTTGCGAGTGTTAAATGGTGGTGGTGGTTGGAAATTACTTATTGGCCTAGTCTCACATGCGAAGAGGTATCGCAATATGTTTACAACTGAAATAATTAAAAGTTGGATCGAGCTGTTTTGGTTTAGCTAAACTAAAAGCTCCTTTAATAATTAGTATAAGATTTGATAAAAAGAGATATTTTTATAAAAATACAATTAATTGATTCTATATTTATAAAATCCTTTTTTTTGCTTATATATGTTTTTCAACATTTTTTGATTTAACTGATCTAAAAGTACAAAAACCACGAAATCTTTGTAAAACACAATTGTAAATCTTTTCAGATATGAAAATAATGAAAGAAATAATAACAATTATACCAACAAAATGCGTATTTAAACTACCAGTAGTGGGATCATTTTCCAAAGAGGAGAAATAACAATAAATCAATAAGAGCTTTCATGTATTTGTTCATCGCATTTCGTGATATCAAATATTAGTTCTTACACTTACTATACGTGACGGGCTCAGTGGCGCGATGGTTAGTGCAATGAACTGCAGCGCAGAAGTTCTGGGTTCGATTCCCAGCCGTAGCAACACCTAAATGATTTTTCACTGGCTCTCCTCTCGTGATGATCTGACAAATCATCCGAGTAGTACCTATCAATTGTCATGAAAAGCTTATCTCAACTTAGCCGTTCGGATTCGGCATAAAACAGGAGGTCCCACCGTCGTGCAAAGAAGTACACGCGTACATATGAATGGTTGTGAGAAAAAAGCTAGGCCCTGGGTACTAACGAGCCTGTTGCGCCATAAATTTATTTTTTTTAACTTACTATACGTTATATGCATTAAAGTACTCTTCTTCCATTCCCTTGTCCTTAAATGATACGCGATGTTGCTAATGTCTATAATCCGTTAACATTACAGTATCCAGGGCCTAGGTTTTTCTTACAGGCATTCATGCGTGCGCAAGTTATTCTTCATGCTAACCTCTTATTTTATGTCGAATCCGAACGACTGACAGATAGTTGATACCACTCAGATGATTTGCTAGATTATCGTGGAAGGAGAGCTACTTCTGGGAGTTGAACCAAGACCTTCTGCATGGCAGTTCAACGCACTAACTATCGCCCACTGAGACCGTCTTCAAGTAAACTATCATTACCTGATAAATTTCTCTTTGGCGCTTTGGGTGTCCGTTCATAAAGGCATTTTTGAGCATCTCCATACAATTGTGTAGCTTCGGAGGAGTTTTCATTTACTGGGACTGCCCCTTAAGTGTCAATTTGAAGGGCGTGGTATTCAGATCGTTTACCTGCTTTAGGAAAAGAGCAAAGGACAGAATAAGTTGGAATAGTGAGCTATCGCTTGCTTGACAAATGGGCTGAACGTCTGCTTTCTCAGCTTTGTTATTACGAATTTATGGCCCACTCCCCGATGGTTTTTAGTGACATCTAGGTGTTTCTCCTTCCTATTTTGATTTTTGCTCGTGTTGTTCCTCTTCTTAAGCTGTTACCTCAACTTTGTCTGAGGTGTATGCATTGTTTTAGGAGTTTTGCTATTTAATGGGTATAAAAATATACCAACTTTCTAGTCCTGTTGAAACTGCTTACATAGGGCATTACAGGGTCATATGGCACTTTCTTTAAAATTTCAAAATTTTCTATTCTAATTTTCATAGATTTAAGGAATCAAATAATGTGTTGCGTGAAAATTGCTTAAGCACTATACGATACACGACTTATAGTCAACGAAAGTGCTCAAACAACTTTCCAAACATAAAATACCCAACCAATAATCATCGAATGCATTCAAATCTACGCCTTTTCAGAAATTGTTTAGCAATATTTTTTCTATCCACAAGGATTTTCTTTACCTTATAAACAAAAAGGCATTCAAAGGAAACAATTTACATAACAAGTTACCTAGTGGAAGTTAGAAAAACTGCAACAACAACGATAAGTGCAATTATCAGCTGGACTGTATAACTTTCTGGACTTTTTTTTCTCAAGAGATGCTCTTCAAATTTAATTACAAAAAAAAACTCTATAATTGGATTACCCAATTGAAGTTCTGCATCGACGCACGTAGGTAGGTTCGATGTTTTCACCGAAGGACACTTTAAGAAGATTTTTTGTTTGAAAGAACTGAGGAAAAAAGTTAACTGCTTACCATGGAACAAAGTTTTCTTTGTAAATGTGTACAGATGGGAACTCAGAATAAAAAACAAACTCATGTCTAAATAAGTTTCTGTTTCAAAATATGCTGGATTTCTAAAACATTTAACAAATATTTGAAACAAATACAAATGTCCTTAAGCATATGATTTAACTTTTGTATTTCAGCTATCAGTTGAATTTTGGAACCATTGGAACCGTCACTGCTGAAGCTCCGGGTTATGAACTAATTACAGGAGAACTTCTTAAAAGGTTGCCCGTCAAAGTATTGGTGTCCATTCGTTCTACGTGTCCTAGCCATTTCAAGCTTCCAATGCGGAGTTTTTTGACCAGGGGCATGTCGCTGTACAGCTCGTATAGCTCTTGGTTTAATCTTCGTCTCCATAGCCCGTGTCATAGCCAAGTTCTATCTATCGTCACTTCAAATACGGCAGTTTTGTTTATTGACGTATCCATTCAACCAAAAGTGAGCTTCATCGCTAAACCAAATTTGCTTATACAATTTTGGATCAACGGCAATATTGTTTTGGGCCCATTCACCGAATCTTTGCGTTGGTAGGTGATCAATTCTTGAACGAGTTGGATTTGGTAAGCACGCAAACAAAGATCTTTCCACAAGATCTTCCACGATGGCGGATAGATTGATTCGGGTCTTCCTCTACGCTACGCTCTACAGCAGCAATGACTTCTTCCGTCATATAGTGCCGACAAGTCTATGGATGCGTATAATCATTTAAACGTGATGCGAAAATGTTCCAAACTTAATCGAATTAATTGCTCTGATGGACGATTATGTTGACCGTAAAATGGACATATTTCGAACCGAATCATGGTTTTCAAAACAAATTTGCAAAATTTGGAAGCGTTGTTCAGACGTCAGTCTATTAATGTTGAAATGCCACACCGAACTAAAAATAAATCATTTGACAGCTGACAAAATGGCCGCCAATGAAAATATTGTTGCCAGCTTAGTGCCATCTTAAACGTCCAATTCGGAGGTCTTATTTTACAATCATTTCCAATAATATAGAGACGTTGGTGTAGCTCTATAATGTAGACGCGCCCCATCTGAGATAAAAAAAACAAAGCACTTTAAGGATTGAAAAAAATGTCAACAGATTTATATTCACAGGAATTCTAAATCATATCAGGCTTGTCAAACAATTTCAACTATCAAATCAATTAAGTTGTTGATTTTCAATTGAAAACGAAGACAGAAATCAACGGAAAAAGAAAATAAACGGAAAAAATAACTAAAAATATAAAAGAAAACAACGAACTATCCCGGTCCTTAGCTAACTGTCTCCAGTTGCGCACTCTAAGTTGGTAAAAATATAAAAGAAAACAACGAATTGAAAAAAAACATGCCATACAACGGGGACAACAATCTACTACAGGAATTTTGGTTCAAATGTGTTGTGTTAATGATTTTTATATTTCAGAAATGTTCGGAGATAATGGGTGGTGTGAATAAATACTGAGTGTGAGTGTTCCCTAAAGTTTTTAGAGGGAACACTCCATTTGAGGTGAATAAATATTTGTTTCGATAAACTTAACGAAAACACTCCCCTCACACATTTTGACAGTTGAGGGTTCCCTTGATTATGGTGTGAATAAAATTGCATTGTATTGAGGGAACACTCGTAAAAGTTGAGGGTGCTTGAGAGGAACTTTTTTAAACAAGAAAATGAACAATCATTCGGACGAGGAGTACATGGACGAAATTAGAGAGAAAAAAAAAAAAAAAAAGAGATTTGGCATTTAGGAAGAAGATTTTGTACAAATAATCCAATTTTATCCGTGTCTTTTTGAGAAAAGCCAAACTCTAGCGATGAAAATGAAAAAGCTAGATGCTCTTCAAGCTGTGGAAGAAAAAGTTAAGCACATGTATGCCATTCAGTTAAATAGCTCCCAAATAAGAAAAAAAAATTAAAATATGAAGGGGCGCATCAAAGCAAAAGGAGATAAAATTGGAAATTTTCCAATAATATTGAAATCTCATGAAGAGCAGCTGCTAAATCTCATGGATTATAAAACTAATCCTATTCTAAACAAAATACCTGGTAAGCCTTTTTTTTTAATGGTGAAAATGTACAATTATTATTAAATACAATTTTATAAACTTTAAAACACTTAATTGAATTACAGGTGCAGAGCAATGTGGGTTGCCGAGTGCCAGCAAAGATTGCAATGTAGCTGAGGACATCTTGCTTCAAGAGGAAGAACTACCAGGGCCGTCAAGGAGTATTCCACAATTGGTGCACGTTACGCCAACACCTAAAAAAAGAAATCTGGTCAATCAATGCTCAGTGAATCAATATTCGGTACTTGAGCTCCAAAAAGAAGTGCTTACTCAACAAAAGGAGTTAAACCAGCAGCAAAAAGAACTTAACAATCAACAGAAGGAAATATTTAATTTACAAAAAGAAAAATTATTACTAGAAATAGACTTACTGAAGAATAAACAAAATTAATCAAAAGGCATATTATTACTTTTAGAGATAAAAACTAAATCCATTTATTATTACTCAAAAAAATATAACTTCAAGAAGGAACGAAGTATATAAAGGAACAAATACATTAACCATTATCATGAAAAAAGGAAGATAAAAAAACATCAAATAACAAAACCTTGAATAATTGAAGTTATTTCGTTTCTTCTGGATTTGCCTCTTTTATAAATAGGATTATTTTGTTGAGAAGGCTCCGGTATAGGCGCTTCTTCGAACGATAAGATCTCACTCGTTGGGAAGTCTTCGTCGTAGAGATATTTTGCTATGTTATGTAAAACAAAACAAGCTATTATAATTTTTGGCACTCTTACTGTAGCTAGTCTAACTCGTGAAGCCAATAAAGGGAATCTTCGTTTGATTTGTCCAAACATGCGTTCAATAATTACTTTTTCACGAGTATGCAACTTATTATACTTTTTTTCAGCTTCTGTGATTGGATTTTTAAAAGGTGTCATGATCCATGGTGTCAGTCCATAGCCTTCATCTGCAAGGAGTATAGCTCCAGCTGAATTATCTTCACAATTTCTATATGAGTGCAATATAGAGCGCCAATTTCACTAGGAAAACAGTATTTGGATCGCCATTCTTGTTTTACTTCTCTCATTTCCTCCATGGACGATGGAAATTTGATCCATAAATCTGCTTTTGCACATATAGCGCAACACACCTGCCACACTATCTTCGATACGGTGGATCTATGAATTCCAATATCCTCACCAACTCCAACTTGGAAGCCCGGGTCCCCAATGTATATTAAAAAGATTTTAATTTTTTCAAAGTTTGGTATGGCACCACCACGGGTTTCCTCAGTAATCCCAGAAAGGAAATGAGTGCTTAACCACTCCACATTGTGAAACTCGAATCTATACAGGCTCTTAAAGTTATCAACCGTGTAACCGAAACGCCGAGAACTATAATTTTTTATTTTTCGCGTTTGTACGTTTAAAAACATTTTTATATTTCGCTTTTACTTGGCAAATTATAAGCAACTTGCCAGTTCAATTTGAAAGTCCTACACTCAATTGTTAAAACTTCAACTTGAGGGGATAAACCTACTTGAGGGAAATTTTTATTCACACCGAACTGAGTGTTCCCTTTTAGGAAAGCACTTCCCTTAAGAGGGTTTACTCGGAGTGTTCCCTCAGTTTTTATTCACACCACCAAATACATCTTATTTGGAGCGTCTTCTATGGGAGCAAGACTCCAATAGGCATAACGTTGAAAACTGATTCCGAATCAGACCCTATTGTAACAATATATGGCCCGGATGTTACCACTAATGGTAATTGAATTTTTGAAATTCCATTTTCGGATTCCAATTGTTTTTATTTTTTCAGATGCTGCGCATATGACTCCTTGTATAAATAATTCCTCGATTGACGACAAATTGGATGATGAAGAAGACGAATATTACATTGAACAAGATTTGGAAGAAGACGTAGACGATGATGATGACCACGACGAACAAGAAAGTGGATTTTTGCAGCAAGGCCATTACAAGCTTGAAGATAACGCGGAATATATTCCAAGAAGCGATTTTTCCGCAGAACCTGAGCTTATAAGGTTATCAACCAGCACGGCCAAGAGAGTATATCGTCATACAAAAAGATGATTACGATTCGACTGTAACATATATTTCCATTGCTTAATTTGATTTTATATTAATATATTTAGTTTTTCATTTGATTTTTATATTTTATAAACGATTTTAATATTTTTTGTATTCTTGTTAACTTTGTTTAATTTTGCGTTTAGGTATTTTGATATTTTCTTGTTCTTTTAACTTCTTTGGATGTTAGTTTCGTTAGTGGACTAGGCCTACTGGGGACACCCCTTAAAAACGCGCCAATAGCCTAACCTCGTGGGTGGTGTGGAAAAAGGCTTGTTGTTAGTTTTGAATAGACCAAATGGTTAAATTTAATGTCGGAAGTCTACAATCGCAAGAGACCGCCAGGGCATTCGCGCAACGCGTGATGGTATGGTGTTAACCTCTCGATTAACACCATACCAATACCACCATCGAAGAACGATGTCATAGTCATAATTCCTGGTTTAATCTTCATCTCCATAGGACGGCAACGCAAAATGGAACGAAGGTTTTTCGAAGAATTTTCCTTTCGAATCTACAAAGGATTTCTTCGTACATTTTGATATGGTCTACGCTTCAGCGCCATAGAGCAGGACTGGACATATCAGGGTCTTATAGGGCTTTACTAATGAATTGCCTTCTTATTCAGAAGAAAGAGAAATTTTCCGTTTAATTTCGGACGAAATGTTGTTGTCAGAGTTAATAGCGGATCCGAGATAGACAAAGTCCAGTACTACTTCAAAGTTATGTCTGTCAATGGTGACGTTTTGTCCAATTGGTCGATGTTGTGTGTCCTTTCGTGTTGACAGCATACACTTAGTCTTGCCTCATTTACTGCTAAATACCAATGATGTCGACGTATGCCAGTAGTTGCCTCGAAAGAAAGAATGCGCCTCTGGTGTTGGCTCGAGAGTTTTGCACAATCCTCTCATGGATCATATTAAAGTAGTCACATGACAGTGCATCGCCTTGCCTAAATCCCTTTTTGGTTTCGAATGTGTCGGTGAGGTCGTTCCCGACGATAATGGAGCAGCAAGAATTCTCCATAGTCATTCCACACAGACGAAGGAGTTTGGGCGGTATACCAAAACTAGACATGGCTCTGTATAGTTCGTTACTATAAATGCTGTCGTATGCGGCTTTGAAATCGATGAATAGGTGGTGGGTATCGATTTGGACTTCTTGGGTTTTTTTCCAGGACCTGCTGAAATGTGAAAATTTGATCAGTTGTTGACTTTCCTTGCCTAAAACCACACTGATAAGGGCCGATCAGGTTGTTGGTAAACGGTTTCAGGCGTTATAGGCGATGTTGAGGAGGCTTATGGCTCTGTAGTTGGCCCAGTTGAAAGGTTCTCCTTTTTTGTGGATCGGACAAACGATGCTGAGGTTCCATTCTTCAGGCATACTTCCTTTATAGGATACATGTGCAAATAACAAATACAAATTTTTGTCGCAAAAGGCTCGTTAGTACCCAGGCCCGAGGTTTCTCACAACCATTCATATTGAGTGTACTTCTTGCACGATGGCGGGACCTCCTGTTTTTTTTTTGCCTACTCCGAACGGCGAATTTGAAATAAGCTTTTCTTGACAATTGACACTACTCGGATGATTAGTCAGATCGTCAGGGGAGGATGGTCAGTGAGAAGTGTTTAGGTGATGCTATGGCTGGGAATCGGACCCAGAACTTCTGAGCGGCAGTTCATCGCACCAACCATCGCGCCACTGATCCCGTCATTTGCACACACTATGCTCCATACATAGCAAGTCTCCTATACTATCGTCAAAAACAATAGTTTAAGAGTTACTGAATGAGCGATCCCAATACAACCCCTAAATAAGGAAATAGAAATCTCTGCATAAAGATTAAATCCTTCACTAAATTTTCACCACCATAACAAGGACCAGAAAATTCATTCTAATAGCCAACTGCAGTCAGTGAACTGTCATTTTGATAAAAACAAAACTGAACATTAACAGTTCTCCATCGTTAAGCTTCACTTCATCGCCAAAGTCTTTGTAAAAGTTCCGAAAATTAAAAGTTTTTCGCTGAAGAAAATTAATTTACCACACTAACGTTGCGGAAAGCAGAATCGACGAAACTTTTCGCTCGCGGATCAATGGCAAGGAATTACCCAAGGACATGACGTTAATCAACAAAGTACTAAGCTTGTTTTCGGCAGGGTGGTGGAAAATAATTTTTGAAATATAATTAAGACTTGTGGCTGGCCATGAAGGAAGCGATTTTTATTTTCATTTTACATTTGAATTGGTTTTTATCGAACCTTGATGCAGGAAGTTTGTGCATAAGGGCAAAAGGATAAAGGAAACGTGATTTGAATGTTGAGTTCAACATGAAATTAATATCACTTGTGGAGTTTTTTTTTGAAGTGAGACTTCCTTTGGAACGGTGTGAATTGGAATTTATGAAACATAAAAACATCACGATGACGGTGTTCTGATCCGTCCACTATCCAAGTACTAACCACAACAGTTGCTTCTTGATGACGGTTATCGCGTGCTGTTGTGTTTTTTTTTTATAAAGTGAGACTTATTTTCAGACCGCTGTGTTGTGGCTGGGATGGTTTCGTGTTGGCATGTTGGATGGAGAAAGGACGTTGGTGCACCAATATGTACGAAGAAAGTATGGTGTCTGTCGATAAGTAAATTTTGGTATATGGGATTGTGTGCGAGGAAAATCAAATTATGAAACTTGTCGCTGAGTCAAGGAAAGCAATATCCATTGTTGTAAGGAATCAAGCGAAAGTGGCTTGACATATCGATGCGGCATGTAGTAACATCTAGGTGGCTTAAATGGTTATTTCCCTTATGGCAGCTGATCGATGGTACACTGGCTTTGTTTTGGTGTCATAAATTACGACTGGAGTCTGTAATTGAACCTTGAATTCAAACAGGTTGATTTGATTGAGTTTGTTTCGATGTTTAGTGATAATCAAGATGTGTTTTTGGAATTGGAATGTTGCCTTTATGAAGCAGAGTATTTTTGATAGGACAACATTTTTAAAAAGAGATATCGGGGACGCCTCTAACATTTGTGGGTGTAAATAAGAATTGCATAACCTTGAAAGGGCAGATCGGATTTTGCTCTGATTCGGGTGGGATGGCATATTCAGACTTGATTATACATATATTCAGTTGTCAGACCAAAGTCCCGATGTGCTTATGGCTAGCGAAATTAAGCTTAACCAGAAGCATAAATTGACTAATAGTAATTACAATATCGTAAGTAGGGACCGACCCAACTCCACTCAAGGAGGCGGGGTCGCTATCTTTATACGAAAATGCATTAGTTATAAGGTCGTATATAGTGGTGAAGTACGCCGATTCCGGCTGCTGGAAGCCTGCGTCATATGCATTTCTCTCCAACAAGGGAAGCGACTGTGTATGATAGCGGCCTACGCACCGGAAGCACCTCAGCCTACACTTTTTACAACAGAGCTCGGAAAACTTTTGGAATCTCTAAGACTGAACTCAGTGGAGAACTTTTATCTTTTGGCCGGAGATTTAAATGCCAAACACGAAGATTGGGGAAATCAATTACAAAATCCTCGGGGTAACCATCTTTACAATTTGATGGTCGACTTCAATGTTGAATATAGGATCGACATTCTCTCCACAGATAGGCCATCGTTTCCGAGAAGCGGTGCTTTCCTGGATCTTTTACTGCGAGACACAAGACTGACAGTTACTAACAGAGTAGGCCAACACCCGCGAAACTGTTTAAGGACGATTACGAGTACGAGTACGACAGTGATCACTGCAGACTCGCCGACGTAATACAGCTTCCTAAACGAGCTTGTGGCGCTGGAGGAGTATGTGAATGTGCATTCTTACAACTACGGTAAGATGCGCTGGCCTCGCTTCACCAACGCCTTATCAAGAGAACTACGTTCGAGGGCCATTTCACCACCAAACAACAGAAACCTAACAAACAACGAAATCGACGAATATTTACAACAAATGGACGAAGCGATTCAACGAACAATGAACAGGACGATACCGAAATACAAAGAACATGACATAACGTCTACGTACAGAAACGCGACCATTGACGCAACACACAGACAAAAAAGCGGACTTCTGACAAGACTTAAACTCTTGTACAGACGACTGACAAACCCACGCGACCCGGAGATTGGTACATTGAAGGCGCCGATCAAAAACATCAACCAATTCATCAAGGAGAACTATCGGTTGTCCATTAATTTGTTTTGGAATAACAGAATTCGGGCCGTAAATTCCAGCGATCGGAGTATGTTTCCACAAATTAATAAGATCTTTAGGAGGAAAGGTCGTAACGACCTTCCGTGTTTTAAGCTCAAACGAACAACTGACAATACAAACATACTTTTGACAGCAGAAATTGACCGGGGGAAGCCGTCTTCGACGACGATTTCTATGTTATTGAGGATCCTCAGGATAAAGTGGAGGCAGTGGGGGCTGTCTTTCAGGAAGTGTATATAGTGAATGATAGCAACTTTGTTTTGCCCCAGCTGGCTGAGTTCAATTTGGTTGACATGTGGTTTCATCAAGACGGTGCCACATGCCACACAGCTCGTGGAACAATGGAAATGTTGAAGGATGTATTTGGTGAGCAGCTTATATTTAAAAAGGCCCTGCGAGTTGGCCACAAAGATCATTTAACGCCTCTTGATTATTTCTTGTGGGGTTACGTAATGTCGTTAGTCTATGTGTACAAGCGGAACACGATTGAAGCCTTACAGGATAACATAACACGCGTACATCTTGGAAAACAGATCGAAATGGTTGAAAAATTGACGCAAAATTGTACCTTCCGAATGGACCATCTGAAACGGAGCCGCGGACAACATTAACATGAAGTTGTCTCTAAAACGTAAATGGTAAAGGCCTATTTATCGAATTCAATAAAAACAAATTTAGTATTTGATGCAAATTTGAGTGTTTTATTCGTGATGAGTCATTTTCCGGTAGGTACCCGATCTTTTCACATTTCTCACGATCTTTTCACCTTTTCCCGATTTTTTCACCATTCGCCCTGTTTGACCTTAGCTTTTTAAAGCCTTCATTCGTAAGCTATATACACGCTTTGCTTCGGATAATCTTCTCGCGAAGTTCTATCGAAACATCTTATCGTATGTTACATGTACACACATCTCCGGAAGCTTAAAAGCAACCTTACAGAGGTTATACCATCATTACTTCGGTTAGCTTAGAATTCTACCCAAACAATCGACTGCAAAAATGCTCAACCTCCGCTCACAAATACTATATAAGGCCTACAGAAATAATTGCTTGTGGAAATTAAATTATATTGCTTTATGGAGGAATAATTGTTAGTTGGGGTATTTATGATTGCCTTTTTGAAGTGAAACTTATTTCTGTACGCTGTAAAGTGTAACGAAAATTAGATCAAACAAAATATCGGTTGTCGTCTGATCACCGAAACCAAGCAGCATCAGTCGCGGTTAGATATTGGAATGCCTGGGAACTCCTCTTATTGGTGGTTATTGCAAGAGAATCAGATGAGTTCAACATGCATAAAACCGGTTTTGTAGGCGAAATAACTGAGGTTCGTGGTAAAAAATAGTTAAAGTTGTTCAACCGACTTTGTTTCTACCGCACAATGTTAAGGTTAAGAACTATTGAGAAAGAGAAATTAAGCAGAATAAAGGTTCACTTCTACCGCATGTGAACTCACACTGGGTTTTTTTTTGTTTTAATCTGTGTGTGATGTTATAAGAAGTTTTGTTTGGTTTGGTTGGATTCGCTCTGCTTTTTATTGGATGAATAAATTCATTACAATAGCACTGTAGCTTTCCATTATTAGTAACACTTGTCATAAATGATGGCTATCTCAACATTTTTTAACATTCAGGTGACCGCACGTTCAACACCTTCAAATTGTCACAGGAGTGTGGATGCAAAGTATTGACACGACTAAAAAGTGTCAGATTGACACTTTCAGGTTGAACAGAACTGCTAGCTCTTCCTGAACAAAATTTTATAATAGATGGTATGTAATAGGAAAAAAAAAATTATAGTATGGAAAACAATCGGTAAAATGCACATATTAGAGTTTATTGGAACCCTCCCGTCCCTTCAATTGCTTTTTATATTTGTTGAAGTTCGGATATGTTAATGCATATGCAACCCCAAGTAGGAAGTGAGTAGAAAGACAAAGATGCTTTCTGAATTAATTTTCTTAGCGACAATAATACATTACTCGAGTAGACCGGCATGGGGAACATGGTTATGACTTATGACACCCTAAACTCTCCAATTGAACTTGTTATAAACTAATAACACAACTTTATCGTTATTACCACTATATTTGTCAAACAAAGCTGAGCGAATACCTAAGCAACGCCACTCTGTCATAGAAAATAAAACGACTCGGACAAAGTTTTCCAGAGATGTAGAAGAGTATTGTGTTTTATGTGGGGAGTTTCAACAAATTCACTTTCGCTCTTTTTGTAAAATCGTTTGATGTATTTTTAAGAAAATATATTTTTTTAAATATCCTGACTAAAAACATCCGTATATAAAATAGATCCTTCAATTGTTCCGAAGAGGTAAGCGAAATGATTTCATTTGAAAAACCCCACAAAAGAGAGACATTAGTCAACTAACAACGACGTAACTAGTACATTACGAAATCTTCTTGGAGACTAAAAAATAATATTCAACAATTTAAGAGTGGAGCCAACAAACATCTGCTAGAATTTCAGGGATCAGCTTTTTCGTTATATGTTATAGGATCGGATAACTTGATGTTTGGGAAACAATGAGGATTATATAGCTTTCCTTTAATGTATACATATTTACTACTTCCGACTAAATATCTTAATAACAAAAAAATTAATTTAACATCACATTCCCATTTTCAATACTTTTTCTAACAAATATTCCAAATGTGGTCTCATTTAGGGAACATAGATACTTTTATATGGTATCAGATCAGATACATCGTACAGATATTTCGTATTCCAACTTTAATGGCTTCTAGCAGATGATGGGAATATAGAATGCCAAGGACAATTATTTTTACATGGAAATGATTCTCGTCATACGGTTGTCGACCTTTTGCAACATGAATATATGGAAGGTCAGAAGGACAATTGGCATTGAAATTGGAAATTGTGTAAGCGTACAGATTTGTTCCACACCAAGTACATAGCCGCAAAGGAAAGTCAATTCAATCCGATTTCCTAATGATATTTAACTTGTATGTCCATTGATTTATTTATAAATCCTTAGGGAAATTAAGTCAAACATGTTCCTTTGATAAAATTGGATTCTAGGAATGATTTGTCTTGATGATATCTTATTGATTACATATATATCTCTTTATACAGAACACATTGGGTTTTTTCTATAATTATTTTGGTTATGTAAAGGGTTTTTCAATAAGAGCGCTACAAAAGTTTTTTTTTAAATAAAACAAAAACGGTTTTGAATATCAATGAAATTCTTTATTCCTGTGAGAGTACGTTCGATGCCATTATGTATGGAACTCGATTTCTTTTGCATGGCCACAAGGGGCACACTTGCAGAAGTCCAGACGCTGAACCCAATTTTCGATGCTTTTTAAGCATAAATCGGCCGATACTGCTGCAATTTCACGTTAGATATTCGTACGAAGTCCATCAATCGTCGCTGGCTTGTTGGAATAGACCATGGACTTGACGTAGCCCCGCCGCAGGAAATAGTCCAACGGCGTCAAATCGCACGACCGAGGCGGCCAAGCGACTGGACCATTTCGTGAGATAACACGTTCTCCAAACTTGGTTTCCAGTAAATTGATTGTGGCATTCGCTGTGTGAATTGTGGCGCCGTCCTGTTGGAACCACATGTCCTCGAAGTCCATATCATCCAATAGGAGCCAAAAATATTCGGTTATCATTGAACGGTAGCGATTCCCATTCACAGTAACGTGCCGGTCTTGATCATCACGGAAGAAGTACGGCCCAATGATGCCGCCCGCCCATAAACCACACCAAACCGTAATTTTTTCGGGATGCAATGATGACTCATGGAGTACATGTGGATTGCTGCCTGACCAATACCGCATATTTTGTTTATTGACGAAGCCATTCAGCCAGAAATGAGCCTCATCGCTGAAGATGATTTTTCGATGAAAATCCGAATCATTTTCAAGTTGCTGCTCAGCCCAATTCACGAACATACGACACTTCTGGTGGTCAAGCGGCTTCAGTTCTTGCGTCAATTTAATCTTGTAAGGATGTATGCCAAGATCTTTTCGCAAAATTCGTCACAACGACGTCACAGAGATGCCCAACGCTTGAGAACGACGTGTGAGAGACACATTTGGGCTTTCTTCAACTGAAGCCTCAGCGGCAGCAATATTCTCGACACTACTGTGTACTGTGCCTGTGGATTCAAATTTTTCCACTAGACGGTCAACTGTTGATCTGCTAGGATGATTATGACGACCATAAATTTTACGTAGCGCTCTTAACGTTGAGGCCACTGACTCCGAACTTCGGTTGTAAATTTTAATAATTTCGACTCGTTGTTTGATCGTATATCTTTCCATCATGAAATGGCAAACCTTACTGAAGAGAAATGTCAAGAGAGCGGCAAGAAATATGGCGTCGTTGGCTGTCCCTGTCGCTCAACTTTTGTAGCATCCCTGTTGAAAAACCCGATAGTAGGAATACAATAATTTCATCATATTCACAAGTGTCCTTTTAGAAAAAAGGACTAGGAATGAAGTAAAACTCCATAAAGACTCAACCACGGTATTTTTTGAGGTCATTTGAATCCATTTGAGATTGACGACGATTAAGTGAGACGACACATGCATAAACTTAAAACTTCCTAAGTCGCTGTATTATATTTTGTGCTCTATGATTTATTTACAAGAGTAATTCTTTACTTTTCTCAAAATTTTACTGCAAACACATAGAATTCATTCTTATTATTGCTTTTCGGTAGGTCATAGATATCTTAAAAAAGGACAACGAACGAGGCCTTACGAGGCTTTACCTATACTCGCTCACATGTGATTAGGAGATCATAGCAAGAGATTGAAGGCGAACAATAAAAAGTCTCTTCGAAATGGTGCATAACAAAGCCTAGCCATCGGGTGAAAAAAAGAAACCTTCAACATACTCATATCGGTTGATCAAGTTTAACTAGGAAAATGCTTGTCTGCTTTTTGACAACCCTTCAAACGTATTATAAAAATACTTTCAGTGAGTGAGAAAATAAATTATCCTTGATCCACTCCGGTGTTCATACAAAATCTATTTAAAGATATATGCGTCATGAAATGATCCACCGATGAGTAAAAAGATACTTATGCAGTTAATGTTAAATAAAAAATAATTTAAGCGGGGATTAACGATTACGGGACTAAAGTCAATAAAATAAATCCTTAAGCTAGGAAGAAAAAAAAAACATTGCTTCAAATCACCTTCGAAAATATCTGGACTGTCGTAATTTAATATTTGTAGGAAATTGGTAAACTATTCGAGCGGTGAAAAAAAAAACAAAACGTATACAAATTTTTGCCGCAACAGGCTTCTCACAAGCTTCCATGAAGGGGGATGTGGTTGATGCACGATGGCTTCTGGTATGGCTGACAGTCAAATTTTTCTTGACAGTTGATACTATTCAAATTATCGCAAGACATGGAGGAAAAATCAGTTTTTATACCCTATCCCATAGGGGTATATTAGTTTTAATACATAGTTTGTTACATAGAGAAATAATAAAGCTAGATACTGCTTAAAGTATATGGATTGACTCAGAATCGATAGTCGAATTAGCCATGTCTGTCCATCCGTCCGTCCATATGTTAACAGTCTTCGAGTCTTACATTTTGAGCTAGGATAATGAAATTTGTTTCTTGTTGCTCCCAGCAGAACAAGTGTAAAAAGTTTTGAAATCCGACTACTGCCTGAAATTATCTAAGAAGCTACATCACTTTTGTTTGATAATTTCTCACAACAAATTCCCGTCATTATCGAACATTTCAATATCATGATGAAGCTCACTAAATCAGCATTACCGACGGATAGCTGCCCCACGAAAGATCCCACTTTAATTAATAGCATACAAAAGAAACTTTTCCCCCCACATCCTCAGAAGCTCACTTTCATTCACAGATGAAAACAATAGAAAATCCTTTAAATCCATTATCCCAAGTTCGATAACCTCTCGGTAAAAAAAAAATCAAAACACTCTTTATTCCTATGGTGCACAAGTAATCCGATTCCATGGATTGAATTTGAATTTAATTTTCTGGAATTGATTTATGCGACTCGCCCTCGGTCCGAAGGATTCTTTTTTTTTTTTTCTTCACATTTCATTTAGGCAAAAACCAACAGTGATTCATTCAAAGTGCTACCTCAACCAGATGGTTTCAGCCCACCTACATACCACCTATTGTCCATATGAGTGTTTGTATGTGTGCTCGTTTGTGCATTTGCAGAAAGTTGTGGACCAGAATTTCAAATCACTAACCACCAGGCACCGACCGAACGATGCAACATTTCGATTTTAGAATTCTATACGAATGTGAAGGCAGTTCGGCAGCCTTGTTTAAGTGAACAGTCGTCATTCAGTGCAATTGCATGAAAACTTCGTTTTCGGTGTGCACATCCTGTTCACGGAAGTTGAAAATCAGTTCAATATTGTTTGCATTCGAAATAGGATGCCATTTTGATGACATGTCCTCGTACGATTTACCTAAATGTGGTTTGAAAGCTTTTCATTGCATTTAAGTGAATGCGCATTTCAATCGTGAGGTGGGATTGGGTGTGGGCGAGTAATATTGACAAAATTTTCGATTTATTGTAGTTTGTCAAGATTGGGCATCTCATTAGTGAATAAAAAGGTATTGATGCTGAAAATGTACTTACACTGTAAGCTATCTATTGTAACGTTTGACACTTTTCTAATCAAATTGTAATATTTTATGTTACTATGGCCATATAGCTTTGTTATATAGGATTTACTTTCCTTTCAAGAAGAGGCAGAGAAAATCAGGTCTCTGGATGTAGTAACCTACTTTTGCTGACGCAGAATGATTTATGTTCACAAAGAGGTATCATTACTTTGACTATAGAAAATGACAGAATGAATGGGATTTTTGTTTTGTGAATTATGCCACAGAAGGACATCTTCTGCATATACATCGGCAGTTATAGAGAAGGGGAGGAAGAATATTTTTGTTGACGAAAAACATGGTATCAACATATGAACACATAAATCAAAAGTTATAAGATTGGCTGCGGATTTGTATATTTCCAAGACAGAAAATAGCATAACAAAAAATTTTATAACTCGTTTAATTTTATGCTCTTGGGTAACTGAGGTTTTTGTTTTAGAGGGTTATATTCATATTAAATAGAAGACTTTTTTTCAGTTTGTTTTGTCATTTTACATATACATCGGGCATTTTTGGCACAGCTAAATACCATACTTTCGATCTCCTTACTTACTTAACAGGCTCCGGACCCATTGAAAAAATCGGCCTGAGATAAGCAGCCTTAGTTGGTTCCAGTCATATATTCCATCCATCAGGAGGTCAGTCTTCCTTGTCGTGTAGCACCTGAGTCATGGGGTTCTTAAATTCTCTTTGCAGAACCGTTAATGTTCATTCACAAGATGCAGTCCACGTATTTTTACTTTTTGCACGTCATCTATTTTAGATCTTAGTACAGCTGACAAATTGTATTTTCTCCTTCATTCGCCTTCATGGATACAAGACCAAAAAATTGACGGGAATTTTTCATTATTTTCTTGCAATCGAAGGCTTAATGTTGTAAGAGGAGGTTAATATAGAGCAATAAATTGGATACTGCATTCTTTGTTTACATCTGCTCTATGCACTCGGGGCACTTTTGGCTGCTTCGAAACTGAACATTGTATCGGATGTCCTCTGACAATGAATCGCTCTATAGACTTCTAATCGAATGATACTTACTTCCTGGCACTACAGTCCGGGAAGGAAAAAGAAAAGGTCCGTCAAAGCAATAAAAGGTGGTACTATATGATCGCCTAATATTGGGGGGCAAAGAATTCCAAAACTGAACAGCGTGCAAACAAAATTGTCATGATATTACCAAATTTTTATGACTGACTTACTGACTTACTTAAGTGGCGCTACAGTCCGGAATGAACCTGGGCCTCAACCAACATGCCTCTCCAATAAGCCCGGTCCTTAGCTAACTGCCTTCAGTTACGCACCCCATGTTGGTTGAGGTCGGTTTCTACTTGTGCGCGCCACTTAAGGCGATGTCTTCCTCTACTACGACCGACGCCTGGCTGGGAATCGAAGACTCTGCGAGCCGGAATATTCGTTCTACATGTCCAAGCCATCTTAAACGTCCAACGCGGAGTTTTTTGACCAGGGGCATGTCGCTGTAAGCTCGTATTATTCTTGGATGAATCTTCGTATCCGTAGCCCGTCAACGCAAACGGGACCGAAGATTTTTCGAATGATTTTCCTCTCAAATCGACCAAGGATTTCTTCATCCGCTCTTGAGACGGTCCATGCTTCATCCCCGTACAGCAGGACTGGGATGATCAGGGTGTTATATAGGATCTCCTTAGTAGTTCGAGTGAGGGCTTTACTACTGAATTGCCTTAATAGCCTGAAGAATTAGCGGTTGGCAAAAGTAATTTTTCGTTTAATTTCTGGAATGGAAGTCACACTCCTACATGACTTAGAAAGTTTCTTTTAAGCGGCATTTAGTAATTATATGCATAAGCAGTTGGAGCGAAATTTTGGATTGGAGCTGATATAATCGTCATCAGACATGCTCTCATCTTTCAATGGCATCGCCTCCGTTTAAGAAAAGCCTGAATTGGAATCCATCAAAACTGTTTGCATTGTCGTTCTGCTCAAATCCTGTCTGATTAATATCAAATTCTCTGCATGTATGTGTCTTGGTTGCCATTGCCATTTCGTAGAGTATGTCAAGATGAGTATATTCTAGATATATAAACAAAACTATACCTTAATACCTCGTCCCTTTGTATGTTATAAAAAGCCTCATAACGTGATAGGAAAACTAAAATATAAAAAAAAAATAAAACCGCAAATATAACACTGACTAAGATGATCTATCCACTGAAGGCTTTAGTAATAATGGAGTCATCATATTAAAAAAAAATTAAAAATCTGATAAAAGGTCAATAAATTGTTTTGGGTATCGGTATCTGCGAATGCATTGTTCTAGATCGCCCGATATTAAATTCCTTATCCTCGTTTCCAAAAGGAACAACCTGCATCACGTTATTACAGGCCATCTAGTTCTAATAACATTTTTTTCTTCCAAGGTATCCCAATCTTACCTAACCCAGCCCTAATTGGCTCATGTTTTTTTATACTAAACCTATACTATACTTTTGAAAGATCCACATTTCTCTATTAAAGTTGATGTTAGTTTAACCATAAAAAACATCCTCTGGTATATCGTCTTCGTAAACGTTTCCACCCATTTTAACATAAATATATTCTAACGTTAATTTCTCGTGTCCTTATGCCGACTTCGTTAGCTTCTATCCAATCGATTCTTTTTCAGTCTATGACTAGTAATTGATCTACGTCACGTTGAGATCCAAACGAATCAGCCCGATTCTTTGAACAGTATACCCGTCTGGAACAAAATGAAATAACCAAGAAGTCCATGTCCTTGATAACATTTAATATCAATTTCATCACGAAAATATCCTTTTAACTAAAGAAAACAATAAAACGTTCTTCTTCTGAAAAGTAGTTTTCTTTTCGATTTAATTTACGAGCAACTCTTTCCTCGAAGTCATAGTTCGCCACGTACTGGCACGACCAGAAGTCGCCCTAATGTCCGCACTTACTGCCAATAAACTTTTTAATTAATAATGTTTTTCAATTTACGCTCTTGTGGGATATTTGCCAAATACTTTTTTACTCATATGCGGTTCTTGAAGCTATCTCTGCATCGGTGGTATTAGGATCTGCAAACTGGGTCACTTAAGTCAAAAGTAATAAAAATTAGACTCGCCTTGCATCAGAGGAATGAAAAATGTCAAACTACTTTGGTGGGACTTTAATGGCGGAAAAAACATATTGCGTCCTTTTTTCCCTTGGTCAAGTAAATAAATTAGTTTATGTCTCGCTTTGATAAGTTTTACACAAACCTGTGTATATTACTTTTTAAGAAGAAAACTGTAGCAGATGCTGGCCCCCAAAAATAATGCCAACAAGGCAAAGGCAAAGGTGAGGATGTGAGTTTGACCTCTACTTGTGGGAAAGGATGAAAGAACACCGGTGTTAAAAAAATAGTAAAACTATAACTATTTCTAATAAGGGACTTTTAGTGTAGCCAGCATACGGTTTCCTTACTTCGATATCCATAGGTAGACATGATTGACCTTTCGTTAATTTGGAGACGAAAGATCAATCGAATTGATCACAATGCGATAGAGAAGAAGTGCGCATCCAGTATTTTTTTTATATCAGAGTAACTCGATGGGATAACACCGACTCGAATCACACCCTTGTTGCAGGCAAGGTAAGAATACGGATATCCACTACGCCACAACAAATCAGAAGTATTGTGAGAAAATTTAATGACAAAACACTGCAATATCCTTCGCAAAACGCGTATCCCTTAACCTCTCGAATAACACCAAAAGTTCAGCATTTAATGTCGAAGATTAATGGCAACGATGCTAACAAGCCATTAGATCAGCTGCAACTGATGTGCTAGGTTTCTCTCGCCCACTAGCAAGAAATCCTTGGTTTGAAAAGGGATGCCGACAGATGCTATTGAGCTCTATATCCAAATATTACTTGGTAAGTAACGCCCACCAACTCATAACATAAATCTGGTCGGATGAAAGTATACCTGAAGAATGGAACCTCGGCATCATTTGCCCGATCGAAAAAAAAAAAATGGGGACCCTGTGAACTACGCCAATTACCGAGGCATAACCACAAATTTGCCATAATATGTGAACGCATGAAACCCTTTGCTAACAACCTTATCAATGTGGATTTAGGCCAGGAAAATGATCACAAGAAATCAAATCTTCCCACGTCAAGTTTTCTCTGCATTTCATTTGACATTTCTCAATTTCAGATTAATTCAATTTGAACCATGGAAACGCGATAAAGTTATTCAGGCTTATTATGAAAATGCATATCGTGCACTTCCTGATTTTTTCGGTCAATTTAATCGTTCAAATGTGCGTACAATCGGAAAAATCCTGCAGAAGTTTGAGCAAACCGCGAGATGTGAAAACACCAGTGCATGCTCGTACAGCTCGTCCTGCAGAAAATATTGCTGCTGTTCGCGATACTGTGGCTGAAGAGCCGTCCACATCAACTCGTCATCGCGTCGTGCCCAAAAATTGAACCTATCACGCTCGTCGTTGATGAATTTTATGCATAAAGTCTTGCATTTACACGTTTAAATGGTGCAATTGACTCAAGAACTAAAGCCTCTTGACAATTTCAGGCGTCGTCAATGATCAAAATGTTCGCAAGAAATGGCAACAGTGGATGATCAATTTTCAAAGAAAATCATCTTCAGTGAAGAGGCACATTTTCACCTCACCTAATTGTCGAAAAACCAGTGCACCCACAAAGAGTGACTGTTCGGTGCGGTTTATAGGCTGGCGGCATCAACGGGCCGTATTTTTTCTAAAATGAGGCCGGTCAGGCAGTTACTGTGAATGGTGTTCGCTAACGTGAGGTGATAACGAGCTTTTTACGTCCCGAATTGTAAGATATGGATGTGGACGATATGTGGTTTCAACAGGACGGTGCCACTTGAATTAAATCTAACGAAATAATGGCTCTTTTCCATATTTATAATTGTTCCATACATTATTAAACCATACAAATATTATTATAATATATGAAATATATATATAAAATAAATGACAATAATTTCCTAAAAAAATTATGTTTTGTTCAAAATCAACATCGGCCCTTAAAATTTAACCACTCTTTAGTTTTGGTATACCGCCGAAATTCAAACGCCTGTGCAGGATAATAATGGAGAATTTTCGCTGCTCCATTAGGGTTGGAACGAACCTCACCGATACATTAAATACCAAAAAAGTATTTCAGCAAAGCGATGCAATGTCATGTTTCATGTCTCAATCTTGAGAGGATTATGCAAAACTCTCGAGCCAATATCAGAGGCACAATCTACAACAAACCAGTGCAACTGGAAACTAGCATACTCCCCCAATATTGATATCATTAGTTGGACTCAACGCGATGTCATAGCTTTAAATGAGGGTAAGAATAAGCATATGCTGTCAGCACAAAAGGAAATTCAACATCGACAAATTTGTCAGAATTTCACCATTGACATTACGTAACCTTGAGGTAGTCCTATACAAGACCTTGATCATCCCAGCCCTGCTGTACGGCGGTGAATCATGGACCGTATCAAAAGTGGATGGAGAAATACTCTCTCATTTTGAGAGAAAAATTGTTCGAAAAATATGCCGTTATATATCTTGAAAAAGATTCAACCAAGGACTATACGAGCTGTTCAGCGGCATATCCCTAGTCAAACGTTGAATATGGCTAGGACATGTAGAGTGCAGAGTCTGCGATTCCCTGACAGATTTCGAATGCAGTAGTAAAACCGCACAAGTGAACACCAATCTCAACCAACTTGAAGTGAGCACCTGGAGGCACTAAGTTGAGGAACAGTCTAATTGGATAGGTATGTTAGTTGAGGCCCTGGTTCATTCCGCTGCTGTTTTTCCTTTCGAGTCACCAATTATTAATTAGTTCAGCTTTTTTCTTACGTTTAAATCTCTTTCAGGTATGCTAATGCGGTAATGCATTCCCACCGCCCGACTCAAGAGGGCTCGTAAAAATATATTTGCTTATATATTGGTCTCCTTGCAGTTTTATTAATAATCGAAAAGAATACTAAATCTGATAGATAACAGAAACAGTAATGTTTCCACATTTCAGGGGATTACTGAAGTATGCTGGGTTCGAACACGAAATTCCCTAAACAAGGTTATTTTCCACAAAATCCGCCAAACGTGCAAAAAGTTTCTTACAAAGGTCGAGTATTATGGTTGTGATTCCGGATTTAGTATTTAGTAGTTTTTGTTAAAAAAAGCTTAATAAAACACACCCCAAATACAATTCTCAAATTTAGCATAATTTTAGATATTAAAACATTTAAATGTCAAAAACACTATATATGATCATTGATCATGCATATAGTTTAAAACATCAATTCCCCACAAAATACTTTTTGGTGTCAAAATTGAAAAATCAGCTTTTTAGTCTTGTGTAAAATCATGACCGTTTATCAAGTATTAAGGTCTACATCCTCGAGCTTTTTAATTGTGATAAAAGGCATAGCTACTTGTCACATGCAATTTAAAAAACGGAACGTGCACAAATATTACCACGTAAAATTTTCAAATTTTTCAAATTAAATTCCCGAGGCTTTCTGACAGACGTTAATGGTGGCACGATTTTATATACACGATTATTGATTTCACATTTAACGGTGATGCTGTAAAAATATATTGTTTGCTACCCTACCCACAAAATTTATATTGAAGAAATATGTTTTGGGGGTGGAAAAGCCAGACGGTGAATAGAATAGTAAATATTTTAGCGAGACTGTAAAAAAAGACGGTAAAGAAAAAAAGAAGTTTAAATTAAATAAAAATGGTCCCGGGACGCTAATAATAATATTTTACCCCGTAAGCGTTTTTCTCAATATTTTAATATTCATGACATAATTTTATTTTAAATATTCGCTGCGCAATTTTTCGACAGAAACTGGGTCACTATGATGCATGCAGAATATACGGAAGTGTTTTTTTTGAGAAATTTTGTTTTTACTTTTTAAGGAATTAAAAGGTCACTTTCTATCACAACGAGTCAAAATTAGTGCAGAAGGATATATGAAGGATATATGAAGTGAATTCTTATACTTTCTTTCGTATACTATTTTATAGATAAGTATGTAGAAGGACGATTCAATAGCGTGACACACACACTTTTTTGGTAAAAGGATGGAGGCGTAGAAATATATTTTTATGATGGTGATGGTGACATTGAAAGACGACCATCTTCGTCTATTTGATTTTAAAATTAAAAATCAACATTTAGATTTTGACAACGGATGGAACAAACACTTTTAAATTCATCTTCGTTTATGAAAAAGGATGATGTTTGCTTACAAAATAAAAGTGGTGATTGATTTTTATACGGAGTAAATTCAATGCAAATATACCTAGGGAAGGTCATAGAATAGAATGCTTGTTTGGTCATAGTAAAAAAAATAAGAAGGCCTTCAGTGTTGATATTGGTTGTGATTGCAAAACAAGAATACAATCCACCCAGATTTTTTTTTAAATGTTGAGTATACGCTTTTTTTTTATCGATTAAGAAGCATTACACGGCTTAATTTCCAATTAAAAACAAAAACAAAAATATCAAGTACGCTTTGAACACAAGTAATAAATACCAATTGCAATTTTATCTTCTCTTATAGATACCATAATGTAATTAGTTAGTTTATTCAACGGTCTCCCGGTGATGGATTTGTCTATGACGGGGCAGCATTCCATCCACGTCCAACTCCATTGGCGATCGCTTCCTCCTTAAACTGGTGGTTCGGTCTTCCTTAATGTTATGAATTTGAAAGATTTGAAAGGTGGTACTCGAAGTTTGCCTTGGCTAATGCTCCAGCAAGGCGTAGGGGTCTGTATGCCGTCTGACAAAGGAAAAAGGTGCTTCAGTGTAGGACATGTAGGACATGTCATACAATAAAAAAATCAGCGCATCCATCGAAATGCGAAAGAACAACATTGCAACCGGCTCTGAGGTGATGCCTTGGAAGTACCTATGCACCAAGCTATCAATTAAGACAGAATGAACGAGCACATGTCATGCCTGTAATATGTTTCATCTACAAGACTTTCACCAACTATTGAAGTACATCCCAATGAAAATCCGCATAAAAGATCTTATTAGTGTAGTCATGTTTGTTTACTAGATAAGATGACTTGCTCCAATTATCAAGGTAGTCCCCAGCAAAAACCAATATATATGATCCAATTAGACGCACTGGTATATTAGCACGTACCAGTATTGCTTCCGGACCGGCAGAAAACCAAATTCGCAAGATAGTTTATGAAATTCATATTTAGACTGATCCTTGACTCGACATGAAGTGATGACCGAATTCGATATACTGGCAAAATCGATCCAGCAGCATTGCTGCAGCATTAAGTTTGGAACCAGCTCAACCAAACATTTGCCAAAATTTGTGTTGGAACAGTCAGTGCATAGGGGATTGCATGAACACGAAATTCGCTTTTTCCCAAAAACCAGTCAAGCTGCTGGAATACATAGACGTTATTTACATCTTTGAGCGTTCACAGCGTGCCGTTTAATAGCCAATTAAGAAATATAATAAAGAGGCCAATCGCATTGGTCCTGTAGTAAACGACGATAAGAGAAAATTTGCTGTATAAACAAACAAAATTGTGGAAAATTATTTAAACTCGGAGAAAACATTCAACGATCGAATAACACCGAAATGGAGATCCAATCAATATTTTCCATAGTAAACCCATGATCCTATGATTCGGCGAAGCTAATCGGATCAGCACTTTAAGATCGATTGTAAAAATGCTTGTTTTATCGGACTCTTAACATTCGACATACAATTGACCACGCGAGAAGCATGGATTTTCGAGGTTAAGGATCCAGTTATAGCTATCATTGAACAGCTTCATTTTCACAAAAAAACATGATAGAATTAATCTTTGTTTTAATTAGCTGGTCATAGGAATCATCGAAAAATCCTTTTTTATATGGCTGGAATGAGAAACATTATAGTGCTTTCACACCGAACCGAAAACTGAGTTTTCGCAAAAATACATGAAACCTTAATCGAAAACAGGAGTTTTCCCATATATGTGCAGTTATCAAAAACTGTAAGGTTACGCCGTAACCGTCTCAAAAATACTTTGCAGACGTCATCTCGTTGAAGGTTGCTGGAACGAGCACATCTTTTCATACGTTCTACATGTGTTCCACACGTCCCATAAAACAGCTTATGAACTAGCTGTCAAAACAAATGTATATTTCCATTTAATTTCAACTGTGGATCTGGCTTGTAAAACTATAATATAATGGAAACTGCAAAAAAAAAGAAGAAGATTTGGTGTGTGGAAGATGAGGAGTACCTGGTGGAATTATAGGCAGACAAATGTGATGAACACACACACACATTTTGCAGCTAGTATCACAGCAGATCTGATTGAAATGTCAAACGAAACCTGTTCAAAGTTCGGTCCAAAAGCACAAGTGGTTTCCGAAAAATCTGTTTTCGATTGCGTGTCTAAGAACTATTCCTTCAGAACAATAAATCTTATTCATTGAAAAACAAAAAGTGCGAAATATTTATTCAGAAATTAAAATATTTTGGGATAACCTTGTTTTAAAATTCAAAATCGTTGTTTCGACATCAACTAGCCAATTATTGAATATTTAAAAAAAAAAGCCTGAAGATAAAGAAAATTTCCAAATTTCCAGTGAGGTTTTTGAATGATAGCTTTAACTGGACCCTAATGCCGCAAACACGCAATGAGTGCGTGTTTGCGGCATTGAGATTTGCAAGCGTTACCGGAAATTGGAATGGCAAGTCAGTCCGAACCATTGGGATTCGTGCTATTAAAATGTATTTTACTTTGTACTTTCCTTTAACTATTGCTGTGCAAAAACATTGTTCATTAGCATTTTTACCGCAAGCTGAGTGCCATTACAAAGACTTGGTTGGTTTGGATTTCGTAACATAATGATTACCGCACCGACATTCAGTTGGAGATGGTGAGTTTGTTATTCGTGTAGTTCCAGCGAGTTTACAAACTTGGTTGGATATTTGACGATATCATCTTGGGAAGTAATTGAATCCACCGATTTGTAAGTTACCAATTCGAGAGAAATTTCACTTTGAATCTTAAATTTAAATTCGCCGATATTAATTTTTTTCCAGCCAACATACCCAATTCGCAACACAGATCATGATTTTCTAAATTTTGTGTAATATTTGGAGGCATCTTTCGGATGAGCTAACAAAAAGCGACAGGAAATGGCAATCTTTGACGATAATCAGCTGATTATTTCGTTAGCCTTGCATCTAATGCCTCCAGTTTGCTTTGTTGCAAAACTTGGACCATCGCACTGTTCTTTGAAATTTTGCACGCTGGATTTCCATTGATTTGCATTCAATGGCAACTTGAGGGCTAAATTAGCAGTACGACCACCGTCCAACGATGTGTATGCAATTCCTGATGAAGCAAGTGCAAGTGCAATATTATTCTGCGAGCGTATCGTATCCAAATAATTTCATCAAAAGTCCCTTCAGTTTCGTCGCTCACAACTTTCATGAGAATGTCAGTGTCGTACGCATATTTTGTTTGTCGATTCAACAGTATAACATGAGTTCGAACTGACAAAGCATCGCAATCATATTATTTTTCACGTCGTAACTCTTGACTTAATGCCTAATCGAACGATTATGAGCTATCGCATGGCTAAGTCAGATGATACCTTGTCCTAGATTAATCAATTAATATAAATTTCGTTGTGAATTTCAACGCTTGGTTGTAAATTTGGCTCTAATACTGTAATACGCATCTGATTTGCTCCACAAATCAGTAGGTTTGGATGGGAAGCATGTTCAGATAGTTTTCGAAAATAATGTTCGCATTTGATGAGCTTTGGCGAAAGCACTTCGAGAGTGTTATCCCAATGAGTGTCACTCTATTACACTCGCAATGTTGCCACGCTTCTTGTACGTGCTACATAGTTCACAATTTAAAGTTGACAAATCATGGAATGATGTTGGGCCACGAGCAAATTGAAGCACTCGTCGTTTCTTGTAGACTTTTACAAAACTTAAAAAGTTAGCCAAATCGGTCGATTTTAGATATAAAAAAAAAGTGGGCGTCATCAATTTCTTTTCCCTTAAAACATAGGTGGGAGTACTGCGAACAAATTTCAAAAAATCTGTCCAGCCGTTCTCCGATTTTAAATAAATTAAAAAAAGTGGGCGTAAAAGAAGGCATGGTCAGTTTTTTTTTTCATTATAAATCTAAGTTTTAAAAAAATTCACCAAATTGGTGCAGTCGTTCTCCGATTAAGTTCATATCAACAAAAGTGGGCGTGGTCAATTTTTCCTTCCGTAAAAACCTAATTAAGTTTATGACGAACATTTAAAAAAAAAATTAGCCAAATCGGTGCAGCCGTTCTCAAGTGATGCGGTACAAAGCGAACGTCATTTGATATTTATATATATAAATATACATATTTTCTTGCACAGCTTCCTTATGCCTTGTTTAAATAATAGCAATTGCGATTTTTTTATCAACTAAATACAACAGAGAGCTTTGAGATCGACCAAAAAATACCCTAACCTAAATTTACTCAAAACAAATCTTTAGCTGTACTTAACACTGTGTTAAATCAAATAAATATACAAATGTTTTCAAAACACATAATAACTAAAACTAACGTTTTTCTCGTCCCTTGAAGTTCTGCCTGCAGTACGTAGACAGACGCACCTAGATGTCGCCAAAAAGTGAAGTAGTGTATGCGGATTTCAAAATCTTCGATTCCCTACAATATGTAAGACGCATGTTAAGGTACGCCTAGTCTTCAAAGTCGACTACAAGTAGGACAACTGAAGGTACTTTGCTTATTTCCAATCCACCTTTGTAAAAAAGTTAATTTTTGTTATTAGCACATAATAATTGAAAACCATGCGCTTAAACTTTGAAAACCCATTTGGCAGTCTTCTTCAATCATTTTCATTCGATTTGTTGACATACAATTTGTTCGTCCGAACACCCTAATCCACCCAACATCCTGTTTCGCTAACAAAATAACAATTTGTCAAATCACTCCTTATAATTGATGATATTGCATTTTGTTGGTGACCAAAAACCCCATAACCTAAAACAGTCTGATATATGCAATTTGTTGAGGGATATCTATATATTTTTTGTGTAAAAAAAAAAACACTTTTCCAATAGTGTTGCGATGGTACAAGGTTCGACATTGCGTTGTGATTAATGGTGGCTGCTACGAGTGCATTTTTCATCCACCATACAACATCACTCAAGGATGTCACGTACTTCCATTGATAATGGTTGAAACACTAATCTGATAAAAGTTTGACTGCACACATGGAGTATTGACAATTTTTTTTGTACCCACCCAATCAGCAGACAAGTAATCGACCACGAAATTCAATTTTATTTTATGGCACTTAATGCAAGTCAACCACGAATAAACCCAGAAAATTAATCCAACCGAATGAAAATGGGGTTAGCGCTGTAACCAGTGGGAGGAGGTGGTTTTCATACATTCCAAATCCTTGTGCGTTGGAGTTCGTTTTTTTTTTTTTAATGCGGAATCAACGTCATGTCTGTGAGGAGATAGAATTACACACTTTATTGGTAAACTGAAATGCGACACGTTCTTGCATTTTTTATTCGATGCAAGGGTGTGTACTGTTGTTGGAGTGATGATAGTGGGGGACCTTTAAAAACTGTTGGATACATGTTGGTGTCTTCTAGTAACAAACTTAATTTCAGTTTGTATCCTTTTGTGCTTTCTATCTCCCGATTGGCTTGTAGACAGCAGTGCATGATAAGTAGATGGAAAATGTTATCCTTGAACTGAGCATTGTGTGTGCATACTATTATGCCAGTGGAAACACATCTGCTTTGTCTGTAAAATTGTGATGTGAATGCAAGTTTGCATCATATGACAGTGATGAATAATATATTGAGTTACATGGAATAAAAATCTTCTTTTGACGAACGAATGCAAATCGTTTTGAAGATATTTTGACACTTTAAATCTAAGGGTTTTTTTTTTTATTTCATACATTATGCATTAAGCATTACACGGTTGTGCGATAAGAAACTGGGATATTGTATGATCTTATGTGGCTCCTACCGTAAGTAGAACCAAGACACAAGTATTTGAAAAAGACGTTAAAGCTAATTTATTCATTTGGCCAATACGGTGCCAAGTTAACTAAGAACTAAAGTAAAGGCATCTATTTAAGAAAAATAATAAAAAATGTTAAAGATAATGTTTTCCATATTTAAGCCCTCGCGTTCGTGGTATAGTCGAAAAGTAAGTTTTTTTTATGGCGGCTCCACAGATAGACACCGTGATGGCTGCCATTTCTTGTTAAATATTTTCATTTAAATGGGCCAGAGAAGTCCATTAGTAAGCGTAAACGGAAATAACAAAAGTCTTTAAGGACTAAATCAGGACTACCAGGTAAAGACATATTTGACATGTGTGATGTTGCTCCATCCAGTTGGAACCATGGTTGCATCTGTTGCACTCTATAAGCCGCAGTTCTGCTTATTCATGTGTCCATTAGGATGGATATATAGAAAGCTCCGATATGGGTCGATAGTTTTCTACTTTTTGTCTTAATCCGTTTTTATAGATTGGATTAATATAAAAATACATTTCTATTCTTCTAACAACTTTCTAGTAACTAATGACAAACTTGACAAATTGATGTTTATATTGGTTTAGCAAACATTGCTGATGTTCTAGCTACCAGTGCAAGCGACTTGGTATATTTTAAAAAGCAATCATAATGAAAAAGTTTGAATTTTCCAGGGCATAAGATGTCAATAGCAGTTGGCAAAACTACATCGATTTTTAATTATCAAAAGTCTAATGCCATAACCACTTTTAGTTTATCCACATCTTCCATTAGTATGCACTTTTCTAGCCACTTCAGATCTATGCCTTTAGCTCTTTGCCTTTAGTGTCAGACATACTTACTTACTTCCTTAAGTGACCCCGCAGTCCGGAATGAACCTGAGCCCCAACTAACATGCCTCTCCAATTAGCCCGGTCCTTAGCTAACTGCCTCCAATTGCGAACTCCAAGTTGGTTAAGGTCAGTTTGTTCCTGTGCGCGCCACTTAGGGCGAAGTCTTCCTATACTGTGTCCGACGTCTGGCTGGGAATCGAAGACTCTGTGAGCCGGAGTATTGGTGTCCATTCGTTCTGCATGCCCTAGCCATCTTAAACGTCCAATGCGGAGTTTTTTGACCACGGGTCTCCATATTCCGTGGCTACGACATCACGTTCTATCTATCGTCGCTCCAAATAAGGCAGTTTTCTTTATTGACGTATCCATTCAAATAAAAGTGAGCTTCATCGCTTAACAAAATTCGCTTATCACCTTGTGCAGTAATCCTGTGGTTTCAATTCTTGCACGAGTTGGATTTTGTAAACACACAAACCAAGATCATTCCACAAAATCTTCCATAAATGGATGGACACACATCCAATTCGTTTGCAATGACTTCTTCCGCCGTATAGTGGCGACAAGTATATGGATGCGTATTACCATTTAAACATGATGCGAAAACGTTCCAAACTAACGTCCAACTTTGGACGTGAGTTTCGTTAGTGGACTAGGAATACTGGGGAAACCCCTTAAAAAACGCGCCAATATCTTACCCTCATGGGTGGTGTGGAAAAAGGCTTTTTGTTAGTTTTGAATAGACCAAATGGTTAAATTTAACGTCGGAAAACTACAATCGCAAGAGACCGCCAGGGCCTTCGCGCAACGCGTGATGGTATGGTGTTTACCTCTCGTTAAAACCATACCAACACCACCATCGAAGAACGATGTCATTGTTATAGTTCTTGGTTGAATCTTCATCTCCATAGCCCGTCAAAGAAAACGGGAATCATCAGGGTCTTTTATAGGAGCACTTTCATAGTTCGAGTTAGGGCTTGCCTTCTGAATTGCCTTCTTAGCAATTTTTTTTTTCATCTAATTCGTTTAATTTCTGACGAGATTTTGTTGTCAGAGTTAATAGCGGAGCCGGGAAAGACAAAGTCCCGTACTACCTCAAAGTTATATCTTTCAATGGTGACATTTTGTTCACTCGTCGATGTCGTGTGTCTTTTCGTGTTAACAGCATACACTTAGTCTAAATACTTTTTACCGCTTCCTTCTCTATACGTGGCTGTGACATCTTGTTAAGTATTGTCAATTACCATTACCAATGATGTCGATTTGCCTCGATTTTTGAAAGATTGTGGCTCTGGTGTTGGCTCGAAAGTTTTGCACAATCCTCTCATGAATCAAATTAAGGAAGTCACATGACAGTGCATCGCCTTTCCTAAGTCCCCTATTGGTATCGAATGTGTCGGTGAGGTTGTTCCCGACCCTAATAGAGCAGCAAGAATTCTAGATAGTCATTCTACACAGACGGAGGAGTATGGGCGGTATACCAAAACTAGAAATGGCTCTGTATAGTTCGTCTATATAAATGCTGTCTTATGCAGCTTTGAAATCGATGAATAGATGATGGGTGTCGATTTTTATTTCTTGGGTTTTTTCGAGGATCTACCGTACTGCAAAAATTTGAACAGCTATGGACTTTCCTGGCATAAAACCGCACTGATAACAACCGGTCAGGTTTTTTGTAAACGGTTTCAGTCGTTCACATATTACGACAGATATGCGGCTTTGAATTCGATGAATAGGTGGAGGGTATCGATTTGGACTTCTCGTATTTTTTTCCAAAATCACACTGATAAGGGCCGATCAGGTTGTTGATAAACGGTTTCAGGCGTTCACAAATTACGGCAGATAGGATCTTGTAGGCGATGTTGAGAAGACTTATGCCTCTGTAGTTGGTGCAGTTTAGAGGGTCTCTTTTTTTGTGGATCGGACAAAAGATGCCGAGGTTCCATTCTTCAGATCATTGTTCATCTCGACAGGATTCTGTTCGAGCTTTGTATCCTTGGCTTTGACGTTTTACACTTTGGTAAAATTTGCGAACATCGTTCCTGCAGTGGCACCTCTCTATATCCTCGATCGCGCTCTTTTTTCTTCTCTCTGAAAAGCCGGTGTTCTTCCCTTCTTCTCTGCCTATAGAGCTCAATGGCAGCTTTCGTCTTCACCTTTTTAAGCCTCGTTCTTGGCTGCGAGCATCTGTCGGCATTCCTCATCAAACCAGAGGTTTCTTGCTGGTGGGCGCCACAAACCTAGCACATCAGTTGCGGCTGATCTACTGGCTTGTTGGTATCGTTGCCATTGTTCTCCGTTATTCGATGCTGGTAGTATGGTGTTAATCGAGGGGTTAAGGGATACGCGTTGCGCGAAGGTCTTGGCGGTCTCTTGCGATTGCAGTTTTTCGAAATTGAATTTTTTCACAGTATATCTGGATTGTTGTGGCGTGGTGGATATCCGCATTCTTACCTTGGCTGCAACAATGTAGTGGTCCGAGTCGATGTTAGCTTCTCGGAATGTTCGGACATCCAAAATACTGGATCCGTGTCTCTTGTCTATCGCAATATGATCAAAGTGGTTGACCATTCGTTGATCTGGAGACCGCCATATCCCCTTATGGATATCGAGGTGAGGAAACCGTGTGCTGGCTAATGCTGCTTAGTATGTCTTCTCTTCCTAACTTTGCGTTTAAATCACCCAGCACTGTTTTAGCATCAGCACAGCGGACTATAGCCTTTTTATACCCTATCCCATAAGGGTATATTAGTTTTGATGCATAGTTTGTAACCTATAGAAATAATGGAGCTAAGTATAGTTCAAAGTATATGGATCGACTCAGAATCGATAGCTGAGTCGATTTAGCCATGTCTGTCCGTCTGTCCGTCCGTTCGTCCATCCGTGCGTCATCAGTTCTTGGGCCTTAAATTTTGAGCTGGGATGATGAAATTTGGTACACGTGTTTGTTGTTGCTTCCAGCAGAACAAGTGTAAACATTTTTGAAAAACATAGTATTAAACCTATTGTATACCCTACGCCATACCATATGCAGAAGAAAAACGTTGTTTTTGGTCGAACCGTTAGAGATTTTGAAAAAGTTTCTGTAGGACATATATAGACAATCCTAATTTATATTTTGCCCCGACCACTTTTTGGGGGCGTTTTCAGTTAAAAACGTTTTTCGATAAAATTTTAAATATTTCGAAATGCAAAATAATTGGTTTTTGTAATATAAACATTTCTTCTATATGTTATTTTAGCCCACACCCATTTTTTGGAGGCGTTTTCATACAAAAACCATTTCGATACATTATGTTCATAGCATAGCCTGGCGAAATACGATGTTTTTTTTGTCGAACCAAAAATGATTTTGATAAACTGTTTGAACAATATGTTCTTACAATGAAATTTTCTTTATTTCATCGCCTAATAGCCGACATTTTGAGGATATTTTTTTTAAGGATGGGATGGGGTAAGGTATAAAACGATCCACACAGTGGATTGTAGCCTTCTCATATGTTTATATGTTTTTTTTTCACTTGATTAAATGCGTCGTGTATCCGAAGATTGGGAGCTGAGCTATTAATACCAAAGACTTGTTGTGAGTTTCCTCGCTGTAATCAATGACTATAGAACTACATAGAGTGTGCCTCTCATACGACGAAAAGGTTCTATGTGGGGTACCAACTGACATTGATACCCTAGTGTTCACATTGCTCACAATAGCATAGCCGACGCCGAAATTTCCCCTTTGCACTCATCGCCAACGTCCGAAACGGCTACAACATTTTTAGCTGTGATGCGTACTCGATATAGTTTTTTACTCTTTCATGTAATGCCTTAATACGCACCTTAATTTCATCACACATGATATCTTTGTATTTGCTCCACAAATTGTAAGGTTTGGATGGGAAGCTTGTTAAGATAATTATAAAAAACAATGTTCGCATATGATGAGCATTTGACGAAAGCACAATTTATCCAAGGGTGTAATCCTAATGAGTGCCATTCTCTAACAATCGCAAAATTGGCACGTTTCTCTTTACATGCAGATTACGTGCAGAGAACGCTGACTAATAGTTAAAGCAAATAGAAGAACTCGTCGTTTCTCGTGGACTATTACAAACATTTAAAAAAATTTACCCAAATCGGTCAAGGAGCTCATCGATTTAAGATATATCAAGAAAAGTGGGCTTTCAAATGGGCGTGATAAATTTCTTTTCCCTATGAACTTAAATTTAATTACTGTGAACATTTAAAAAACAAATCAAAAAACGGTTCAGCCGTCCTCCGATCATAAATAAATCAAAAAATCTGGTGAAAAAGTAGTTTTTCTTTCCGTAAAAAACTAACTTAGGTTATGACGAACATTTAAAAAAAAAAGTTTGCCAAATCGGTGCAGCCGTTGTCAAGTGATCAGGTTACCAACAAACGACATTATTTATTATAAAGAAGATAGATATATGTTCGTAAGTATCCATTTTTGTTTCGGGTTCACAGCCCGAGTTCACCAACTGATCCCATTTGTAATTCACTCCGAAATCAGATCAATTGTATATAAGAAATGTTAAAGTTTCGTACATCAAAAGTCAACAGAAGATCGTTTTACTCAGTACAAGAGATTGATACGTATATTTTTTTTTCAATTGTTCGAGTCCTTTTTACCACTTAAAGCCATCTAATGAATGGAACTGAAATTGCGGTAGTATTTAATACACATAAATGCCAAGCAAAAATCAAGCACAAGTAGGTCACAGTACTTCAGAGTCAGTGGACAAGAAAAGTGTAACGCATACATAAAACAAAAAAAAAAACCTAATACACATCATGGAGCTGAATTACACACTTACAATTCTGGATGCTTGTGGAGAGATAAATTATTTTGTGATGAATGGCACCATGGTGAGAAAGGAGGACTGTTGTCTAGAAGATGAATGTCGGAAAGAATTTTATGTCTCATTAACTGAAAGAACGATGAGTTGTGCGTGTACTGAGATTACATTTGCAAAATTTTGCGAATTTTAAGGGTAGCGGTTCAAATGTCATTAAATTATTGCTTTAAATTAGAAATTCTATGATTTAAATCCTCTTAACATAATCGCACGTGCTTTCATTAAAGTGACACAGGTTTCAAGGTAATTATTATGTAAAAACCACATCCATTCACTTTTAAAAACTGACGGGCTATTACACATATCTGTGTGAGGCTTAGGAGACTGACTAAGTTATCAAAGCACGACTGAATTGTGACATTTGAAATATTTTAATTTACCACAAGGTGGAAAAGTAGGTACTTGACATGGATTTCCGTAGCTCGTCAGCTTTTGTTTTTTATGGCAGGAGTAGTTACATATGACATTCGAGTTAGCAGGATGTCATTCACTTTACTGTGACATGACAATATTGTGAAAGGGTTTATGAAGTCATCATGTTGGCGCCTACCGGATGCCAGAATGTTCATCAGTGCATTTGTGACCTGGATTGCATGGTATTCAGTGATGGGGGAGGATTAAGGATGCCTACGAAGGATGCAGTGGCAGTTATTAGTAAGGCAATTCAAATGAATTTGCATTGTTCATATGTATATATGTTAAGCGACTTGAACACAAACTATGTGATGTTCCATTCTTAGTTGGCTATTCTTTTAGTTCTCATGCATACCCGTACGGGTTCAATAGTGGGGTTATGTGAACGCAATCATCGTATAAATTTCAAGTTGTCGCCAGAATGTCCGACATTAAGGCCAACAAAATTGTTTGCAAGTCCTTTTCTTAAATTTTCATAAGGTTTTGTGGACTTTTGACAATTGGACTGGACAATTTTAAAAGTCACAATAAAAAACGGTTGTAAGGGTTTGTGAAATTTTCTTTAGTTTTTTACTCTTTTCAAAACTTCCAGGAGGCGATTTTTTTGTCTGATAAAATTAAAGAAGGAAAACCGAAGGAGGAAATGAAAATGCGAGTTCGTTCTTTAAATTAAGAAAACGGAGCTTCTATTTATATTTATATTTATATAGAGAAGTAGCGAGATAAAGAAAGAAAACGCTGGTATAATTACCTTGTAGAGAAACATATAGTGGCAAAGTGAGCTTAGGGTAATCACACAAGGTTAATGCTGATGAACCGACGAACACTTCTGCATAAAAGAGTTTCTCCGTATAGCGCAACTTCAAACCTTGTAGGCCTGCTTAAATTTGATAAATATATGTTGAGTTTAAGAAACGATTGTTAGAGTTGTTTTGCAAAAATGTTGGTGGGAGTTTAGTTTGATGCTATACTACATCTAGTGACCCTAGATATCTACGGCAAACAGACCGCAGCTTGTGCAGCTGTGGGAGTGAGTGCATCGCCACAATGGATACCCAGAGATTTTGAATAACCTTAATATTACAGAGAACACACCACTGCCCAATACAGTTTTGAACATAACTTTAGGACAACCATTCCAAGTCCGCGGAGGTCCAAGTGAACGGAGGTCGGATTTGATGGGAACCAATAAACCGGTTCACATTTTCACGGATTGGTCTAAAAGAGATTCTGGAGTGGGTGGAGGTATTTTCTCTAAGATGCCTAACCTAAGCATATCTTTTCATATTCCCAATTATTGTAGCGTTTTCCAGGCAGAAATCATGGCAATGAAAGAAGTCTTGTCCTGGATAAAAATTAATGTAATATCCACGAAGTATATTAACATCTTCAGCGACAGCCAAGCGGCAATCTAATCTCTGGAAGCCATCACATTCAATTCGAAATCAGCCCACGAATGCCGAATATCTCTAACCGAGATGGCAGAGCATGTTACCATTCACCTCTGTTGGGTGCCGGGTCATATAGACATGTCAGGAAATAGCAAGACTGATAAGCTTACCAGAAAGGGCACTACCCTTGATATTCTACCACCAATAGATATGTTAGGTATGCTCCTCGCTACATGTAAATCACATATCAATCTGGATGCGATCAAGAAAGCGAACCACAGATGGATAAACGACACAAATTGTCAAATATCCAGGTAATTCTGACCAAACTTATACCAGAATGGCTCCGTCTGCTTGACAATGTTGAATAGATAAATCATCATCACCACAATCGGTGTCCTTATAGGACACTGTCCTATAAAAGACTAGGCCTCTTCAGCAGTGACTTCTGTAGAAGCTGCTTTGACGAAGAAGAGAAGGATTGTACTAATCACCTTATTTGTTCTTTTCCAGCTCTCTCAGGAAAAAGGAAGCTTTATCTTAGAGACTACTTCTTTGACAATCTAGGTAAACTGGCCAATATGAAGCGGCTACATCTAGACGCTGCGACATGATAAACAATGAAACGCGTTATTTAATGTGAAACGCGGTAACCATTCGGTAACCTTATTGCCATTACAGATCATGTGATTTAACACTATTGTTTTTTTAGAAATTGGAAACTACACATTTATCGAAAAAGGTCATGCAAAATTTCGTCTAATTGCGACAAAAAACTCGGTTAACATGGCCCTATAGCGCGCACCGTCCACTGTTGTCGTTTGACCAGCGGCGTTCTCGAAGAAAAATGGCCCGATGACTCCACCACCATGCAGTAACTTTGAGCGGGTGTTATGGCTCCTCGTGCATTACTCGTGAATTTTCGGCGCCCCAGGAGCGATAGTTTTGCTTGTTCACGTAACCGCTGAGGTGGAAATGAGCCTAATCGCTCATTTTGATTTGGACGACAATTCGTTCACTTCGCCCTCGAGATTGAGGATGGCTTGGGCGTAGGTTACACGCGTTTGACGGTTGACAGGCAGCAGCTGATGCACGGACTGGACTTTGTACGGGAACATGCGCAAGAGTTTGACCAAAATTCGCCTTAGGGCGACCGGCTGATTGCTAATTGCGAGGCACGGCCGGCGTCTGGTCGAGGTTTCCGGCGACAGTTCAACATCCTCGGCAACAGCGCCGATATTCTCTGCACAACGGGCGCTCCGGGGCCGGCCACTCTTGGCAACGTCGCGTTTGGCCCCATACTCTTCAAGGTTGGTGGAGAAACGGCGTAGTGTTTGCGCAGTCGGTGCCGAACTGCCGTGGAATCGGCCATAGACACGATTATTCCGCTTTCTTGTGGAGTGTATCGCTCCATGGCTAGTTCACTTGTATTCTACATCTGTCTGATCTACAGATGTCAAAGCAGATTTGACATTGGCGGCCATTTTCAAAAACAAGAGCATCTCCCAATAGGGTGATCTCTTTTGGCCCACCTTGTTTATTTGTACACCTTGACTCCACTATGAAATCTGACAACGACATCTCGTTTAGAAATTCAACGAAGAATTACATTACATAATCGAATTTTATGTAAGCTATGATGGTAGGTGAGTAATAAAGCCTAACTTGAAGCTAGTAAGGTTTATAAAAAACTTTTTTAGGTTATTTGGCCTTGATGGCGGGCGGTTAAAATTAAGAGATGTTGCTCGTTGGCTAGTTTGACTTATACCCCTACAATACTTTAGGCGTTTGAAAACTAGACCATCTTGACACTCCGCATCACAGAGTTTTCAAACACGTTAAAACAAATTTGAACCTACTCCAAGTGAGTAATTGATGAAATTAGTTATGGGCAGGTTAGGCATGTGTAATAAGAGTTCAAATAAAACAGATTCCAAGAGTCCATAACCATTCTACAAGGACACGGACACGGACACTTCACCTTCAACCATTTCTCCAAGTACACAAAATAAATCGTTCAATTGCATATTTCCACGATAAATTCTTAAACGTTTTTTTTCACACTCGCAACACCATTCAGCTCCGGTGTGCCTATAAATATTCGCTTTGAAGTCATCCTCGTTTTGCCACTTGAAGGACTCCTCTAAGTGAACAAAACAGGTTAAATGCAAACACGAAATGACGTGTGCTGTGTTGTCCTTGCACATAAAATGCGTCGCTTAACATTCGTAGATACTCTCCCACAATGTTACGTGTTCTCTCAGAGCTCTGCATTAACATCAGCACCCCTTCTAGCACCTTAACTCAGCACCTCTACGTAAGTAAATTCAGCCTCAGTCTCAAGGACAAACTTGAACATCCTGTGTCTGTTCAAAGGGGCTGAATGGAATACCATAGTTTACAACTGAATATTTTTGGCGGTCTTTCGTTCGAACACATGCGCAATAGCATTGTCAGCAAAACTGCTAGAAAAAGTAGCTATCCCGTTGAAAGCCTGTGACGGACTTTAAAATGACTTGGTAAACAGTTGACGCTATCAACCATACCGGTAAGGACATAGGTACCTTTTTGAATAAACACTTTTACGAAAACCTATACAAAAAAGGTATTTGGAAGCCTTAAAGTCAAGGTTTGTGTTACTGTTTGCTTCATACCCTTAGGTGCGTCAGTGTGTTAAAGAGTTATAAAGCTTTGTGCAACGTTGGATGTTATATTTTTGGACAAAACCCTATTATTGGATTAGACAAAAAAAACTGATAAAACTAGGTCACAGATGAACGTGGAATAACTCACAAGTCTCGCGTATATTCCCCGACATTTGGCATACAATCATGGGTGGTGATGCCAAAAGAATATCCTCCAGCTCTTCCATGCGTGTGATGAATTTTGATTGCCAACTCCTCCCAGTATGATGACGATGACGATGATGATGAATGAATCTTCAGACGTGTCGTAGCTTCACTAAGGATGTGTATCTGAATGATTACACTCCATCAGAATGGAAGCGGTTGTACACATGTTTCACATACAATTTTGTCGGATGTTCTAGGTGGGAAAGCATAGAATTAAGATCAGATGTAGACACGACGTGTCAAAGTTTGGTAATGAGACGAGATACACCAAGGTATTCAGGATATGCGATATGCTACGGTTAAATGATAGTTTGTTCACAAATTGCGTACTTTAATTTCACAATACCCGTTAAGGATGCGACTAAGTGATTTGATAGCATTGACGATACATATACGTCTGGTAAGTCAGATGAGAATGATTAATGGAGTAATTCCATTCAATATAATGTGAAACTTATGAAAACTAAATGGCATTATGTGAGTTATAGTACGATGATTACCTTCTTTTGGCGTGATTGAAAAGATGCTAGATGAATGCTAGATTAATTTACGATGGAGAAATATCCAAGACAATTTATTAGCAAATGCCAGAACGCCAACAAAGAAATTGAACCGAATTGACCTGATTAGAAATTTAAGTGACTATTGTTACATTTTGATAGTAAAAAAAAATCTATAGCGCAACAGGCTCGTTAGTACCCAGGACCTAGCTTTTCTCTCAGAACCATTCATGTGTGCGTGTGTACTTCTTTGCACGATGGCGGGACTTCCTGTTTTATGCCGAATTCGAACGCTTATGTTAAGATAAGCTTTTGATGAAAATTTATACCGTGGGCTATTTGAAATCTCTAAAGACACGATGAGCTCGTGCTTAAAGTAGTGTGAGACTTTAACCAACTAAAACCACCACCCTTTTTGTATTTGTATTGTAACTAAGTATGCGATTTATCTAGCAATTTTTTTTATCACGAGTAATGAAGGTTTGGCAGGTAACTTTCCTTTGAGGGTTCCAGCTTTTTCCGCAATTAATAGCACGGGCCAAATCTAAGGGGTAAGTTCTTAAAAGACGCCGCAATAAATTTTTTTCGTCAAGAATTTGGAAGACAGTTAAGTTAAGGTGTCCCAATAAACGTTTTTTATATATGTGTGCAAAATTTTCATTTCATCTCTTAACGCGGGAATGCCCGAGATATTTCGCTTCATTTGCAAAAGGGACTCGAACCGTATTGGGAAATACTGGCAAATTCTTTGACCGTTTATACGAAAAATCTACAAGAATCGATTTGCTCGTTAAATGCAATCCGCCAGGATTTTGTCCAGTCAGTAACCTCGCTAAGAGCGTTTTGTAATTTCATATTTGTTTCCTCTATTATTGTGCCAACTGCTAGTATAGCTGTATCGTCAGCAAACGTGGCAACTATTGTGTCGTTTGCTTGTGGGATATCACGTGCAAATACAAAGTACAAGAGTGGTCCAAGGATGCTTTCTTGGGGTACCCCTGCCAATATTTCTTTGAACTCCGAATATTTGCTTCCAAGTTTCACACGGAAGCACAAGATCCGACACGAGGATTTTATATAATTTTTCAGGCAGAACTTGTCTTAGTTTGTATTGAATACCTCTATGCCAAACGTTGTCAAAAGCTTGCGACACGATAAGAAATACGGCTGAGCAAATTTTCTTTTCTTCGAAAGCTTTTTCAATTACATCAGTATTTCGATAAACTTGGTCCACTTTTAAATGTTTACTTCTAGACCCGGTGAAAAATGATTTAGGGGTTGCTACGGCTGGGAATTGAACCCAGACCTTCCGCGCGGTAGTTCATTGCACTAACCGTCGCATCACAGAGTACCTCCTATCAAAATGTAGAATGGTATAACAATTTGAAATTGGCACCTACCAGCCATCTTCTATTGGTAAAATTATGAATAAAGAGAGCTTAACACAGCAAATGAATAAAACGGCCACTCTTTTAACAAAACGGGAACCGTCGCACGTTATTTTTCGCTCGCAATTTCAGTTCTTTTTCTTTCGCCTTTAAGTTTTTTTATACCCTATCCCATAGGGGTATATTAGTTTTGATACATAGTTGTTAACATAGAGAAATAATCGAGCTAGGTATACTTCAAAGTATATGGATCGACTCAGAATCGATAGCTGAGTCGATTTACCCATGTCTGTCGGGCCTTAAATAATAAACGTGCTTGTTGTTGCTCACGGCAGAACAAGTGTAAACATTTTTGAAAGCCGCCCACTGCCACGTCCTCTTTTCAGAAAAACATAGTTTGAGGCCAAACCGTTAGAGATTTTGAAAAAGTGTCTGAACAACATATTAGACAATCATAATGTCTATATTTTGTTCATTCAACGTTTTTTTTCCACGCCCACTTTTTGGGGGCGTTTTTAGTAAAACACACTTTTTGCAAAAAATTTTTAACATTTCGAAAAAATGGTGATGCAAAATCATTGGTTCTGCTAATATAAACATTTATTTCATATGTCATTTTAAGTCACGCCCACATTTTGGAGGCGTTTTCATTCAAAAACCATTTCTACACACTACCTCATAGCATAACCAGACGAAAAACGGTGTTTTTTGTCGAACAATAAATTATTTCAATAAACAGCCTGAACAATCGACCGGGGTCGAGGTGTGTACCAGGTCATTTACTGCGTCGGTACAGAACATATCAGCTCAGAAGTCTTACACACTCCTCTCAAGAATCACATTCAAGAATTCACATGAAAATTAATAACCTTGTCTAAGCCGATTTTTAGTATTGAAATATTCGATCCAGAAATAGAATATTTTGGGGAGTATACCAAAACTAGACATGGCAGGGCATAATTGAAATTGATGAACAGGTATTGAGTAATGATTGGGAAGTCTTCAATATTTTCCAGAATCATTCGATGAGTATAGATTTGATCGGTTATGGAACTTTCTTTACTAAAAACACAAAATTGGCATATATGGTTGCTATCCGTCAATAACTTATTACGGCATTGGATCTTGTATCTTACTTAACTTTACTAGGCAATATGTTGGTATATGTTGCTTACCAGATCATCTCCACCGGCTTCATATAGCACGGCAGGAAAAATCTCACATATTATCTCCAGTTTCTGAACCTTTTATTTGAATTCCTCCAATGAAAATCATCATCATCACTCATCATTAAGTGGCGCTACTGTCTGGAATGAACCTTGGCCTCAACCAACATGCCTCTCCAATTAGCCATGTCTTTAGCTAACTGCCTCCAGTTGCGCACTCCAAGTTGGTTGAGGTCGGTTTCTACTTGTGCGTGCTACATAAGGCGAGGTCTTTCTATACTGCGTCCGACGTCTATCTGGGAATCGAAGACTTTGCGAGCCGGAGTATTGGTGCCCATTCGTTCTTCATGTCCTAGCCATCTTAAACGTCCAACGCGACATTTTTTGACCAGAGACATGTCGCTATACAGCTCGTATAGTTCTTGGTTGAATCTTCGTCTCTATAGCCTGTCAACTCAAACGGGACCGAAGATTTTTCGAAGAATTTTCCACATAAATCGACCAAGAATTTCTTCATCCGCTTTTGAGACGGTCCATGCTTCAGCCCCGAAGAGCAGGACTGGGATGATCAGGGTCTTATATAGGACCTCCTTAGCAGTTCGAGTTAGGCCTTTACTACTGAATTGCCTTCTTAGCCCAAAGAAACAGCGGTTTGCAAGTGAAATTCTTCGTTTAATTTCTGACGAGATGTTGTTGTCAGAGTTAATAGCGGAGCCGAGATAGGCAAAGACCCGTACTACCTCAAAGTTATATCTGTCAATGGTGACATTCTGTTAAATTCTTCGACGTTGTGTGTCCTTTCGTGTTGACAGCATATACTTAGTCTTGCCCTCATTTACTGCTAAGCCTATTTTACCACTTTCTTCTCGATACTAGCAAACGTGGCTATGCCATCACGAAAAAAGGGAGTCGTGACACTATGTGTTCAAATTAAATTAATATGTGTACCTAAACGTTTTCTTCTTATTGTATCGAATGAATTCTCTTTAGAAAGAGTGAGATGTCTTCCTGATGTTTTACGAAACGCTAGGCTTAGTTTTGCCCTTCGTGGAAGCATACGAAAAAAATTTTGCAGCGTCTCAGCTTTTTCATTTTTAAGATTTGTTTCGGGAAATTAACGATTTTTGACACTGTGTAATGGGATTTTATATTAAACCGACTATAAATCCTCCTACTTATATTTTTTTATTGTTGTAAATACATTGGCGGACGCTTTAAGTCATTACTCACTGTGCAATTTGTAAATATCTTAAGCTTTATGTCCCAACCCCGCACTTATAAAATACAGAACATACAATAGGTCAATGTTCGGTTAACCAAAACACCGTACACACTCCTGATAACGGTGAACATTTATGTTATTAAAAATCAAAATCGGATAAAAGCCTATAATCCCATAATAAACGCTGAACAGGTTTTTATCACCTCCAACAGGGGTTAAGGATAACATTCCATTATTGATTCACTACACACACAAAATTGCCTTAACCTGTGCTTTGTCCGCACTCTGATGTAATACTCGGTAAGCCGCCCGAGCTAATAGCATATCAAATAATCCCCAAAAGTGGAAATGTATTTACCGTCGTGATACGAAAGAGCTCCTTAAGGATTGTTTTCATAAGGATATTTTTGATCGAAGACGATTTTTTTTTGATTTATGTTATGCATGTGAAGAAAAATATCTGGAGTTGATTAATGATCGAAGTGGAATCATATCAACTACGCAAAAATTCTTAACTTTTACAACTACAAAGTTGTTGAGAACGAAGTATTTGTTTGGTAATTTGAATACTCCCTAAGTTTATGGTTTGAAACTGGCTTTTAAAAAACAACTAAAAATGGATATAACACTAGATGTAGACTATGGCTAATGGTAGCAAACATACAGCCGACATCAGGAAAAAAGCAAACAAATAGAAGCTAAAATGGCGTGAAGGTGTTGACGAATTTTTCAAAAACAATTTTTCCTTAACAAATTATTATAGTGATAAATTAAAAAATAAGAAAAAAGAAAGAACAGATGTAGCAAGTTTCTTAACGGGGTCCACAGAGATATATTTTGCATAACACTTTTTTTCAAAAGGTTGAATGACAGGACGCAAAATAATGGTCTATTATTTAAAAACTACTAAATACATACGGTTTTGTATTTGGATTATATTGTGTTATTAAAATATCTATGAAAATCCGAACTAGATGAAAGCAGAAGGAATAAAAATCGTCCATTATATTGCACATCTCGTGCCGTACACATTGGCATATAAGCCAGTCGTGCCACCCGTTGGCCATTGTACTCTGGGATTCTGGTCTGCAACTTGTGATTAAATCCAGATAGTGGTGTGATAAAGAGACTTTATCTACATTGGATTTTCTTTCTCCAAATGATAACGATAATATGACAGAAATGAAAGAAGTATAATTTAAAGCCAACTAAATTAACTTATAGTGGAGGCAGTAAACCAAGGACTGTGCTAACGATTTGATTCTTACACCCTACTGTTATGTCACCTATGTTTAGATTAAGATTTATTCATTTGTAAGAGTTAACACTTTGAGATAAAATATCTTTTTAAATAAGAAAGAACCGACCATTTAAAAAATTTAGGTATTACAGATTACATTGAAATGACAATGTAAAAGTGGTTCAAAAATTCAAGTTTAATACGAAACTATTCAGCAAAGAAGAACGGAATTAAGATTAAAATAAAGAAAATTATATGAAAATAAAACGAGTGGTGCGTGCACGACTGGGTCGTACGCAACTTTCTCTTTCACAGCGAGTTAATTGGACGTATTTAATAAATTGTCTAAAAATTTTTAATAATGTCGAAATCTGATTAAACGAACGTTTATTCCGTAATTGAAAGTAATCGGTGTCGATGTGAATAATAGTGATTTTCCGTTCTTGGGCAAAACTGAAAATTCCGTTTGATCCAAAACCAGTAATGTGGAACTCGTGAAAACAGTAATATTAGTAAACTAATTAAATTTCATTCAATTTGGGAAAATAGTTTGCGAGAAATCGACAATTTTCTTTATATGGCCTAAAAGACAAAAACCATTATATGGATTTTCTCGAAAAAACTGGGTACGCAGTTTTTTTTGAACTAATATGCTTGTTGTATATATCTATGAAGTTTAACCAAAATTGGAAAAAGCCACAAAAAATGGCATAGAATTATGACAAAAAAACGGTGAATTATGACGAAGTTTGAGGAAAATCAGTTACCTCGCTTAGGCCGAAGAGACCTGTACCGACAGACGGACCGACGGACGGAATTCCAAAAACAACTTTTTGGGGTTCCGCTTTCATCTTAATGATAGAATCAATCAAAATCTCTGTAAGAGAAACTTAAAAAAATAAAAAAAACGGATATCATAAAAGTGACGCGCAGTGTTGCCAGAGCGTTTGCCTTAATTGGAATGTGCGACTCATTAATCAATATCATGATTTAAAAATTGGCGCTTGGAATCTAAAAGTACAGCGTTTCGGATTTACTTTCACATTTCTAAAGGAACGTGGGAAATTTACAAGGCTAAGTAAATAAAATGGTTGATGGGTTATTATTACATTATGCAGTAGAGGTTATCCAGAGTTATGTCGTATATTGACTTGGAGAAAACTGAGATGTGGTCTTGTTTCCTACCTTCATAAATGTATCGTGCGATCCTGTTGTAAGCAAAATTTTGCTGTTACCAAAACAGATGTATTTATTACATATTCGAGATTTTAGAACGTTTTTTACAAGGATAGACTGCTAAGATTTTTCCCGCGTTATGATTCTGTCAAAAACCACAGATCATACACACGGTCGAAGGTAGTTGTTCTCGTCGTTTCCTTGTTCACTCAGCGTGTGGGGTAAGATCGTGTTTACACCAGAACCAAAACGCTCTTGGACGCCACGTAATTTTTCACGGCTTAAATTACGAAACCATTTTTGACGATCTGTAATCCGGAAAATAACAACAGTAAAATTGAACCAAGCAAAGTACGGCAATGGCGATATGGGTGAATTGAAACACACGAAAGAATGGAAATAATGGATTTTTTGACACGATTGTAAACACTAAAATGGCGGAGCACAAGGATGGTCCCGAATGGATTTTCTCCCGAATTAATAAAAAAATGACTTGGGTTGAGTGAAATTTTCGTCGTGAAAAGACTAACATTAACTGTTTATTCTTAGTCTTTAGAAATAGCCCTGAATGGTAAAGCCTATAAACATCACTAGATCTTGAAATGTAGAAACCTGGAAAGACGTGTAAAGAACTTGTTTGATAATTTTCCCATTTTCTAAAGCGTGTATGATTCGAAAACTGCGTGCACAAAACCGTCTACCAGGATCATAGTAAGCGCACTCTACTTATCTTTTTCCTTAAACTGGCTGACTCCTATTCTTCCTCCGCTATTCTTTCTTCAATTGTGTCTATTTTTTCCCTTTCTTGCTATCACGTCCTCTCCTTATCCGCTACTTCTTTTTAGTTCAACCCAAATCACTACTGCTTTTCGAGTTAACAAAAAAAAAATAAAATGATCAGAAAAGCACGTCTAGCAATCACAAAGATAACCAAGAAGTGGTTTCCTTTGTTTCAGCCCGATTCCTCTGTCCAGGATTGATCCCGTTCATTCGCTCTTGAAAGTCATCACCAGGAAGCCTAACAGCTGGCGCTTACTAGTGTGTTGTGCCTTCGGTCCTGTTTGTTGTCATCGACTTTTCGAAGAGTCCTTGATATGGAAAACATTTTTTGAACGCCCACTTTTTGGGTGCGTTTTTCCTACAAAAACTATTTGTTTATCGAAGCGCCCTGATATGATGCTAGCAACTGAGTGTCTAGTAGGTCGTTACTATGCAACAAGTATAGGGATGATTTCTCTAAACTCTTCCGAACATCTGCCATTATAATATCTATAATAAAGAAATAGATATCTTACAATGCTTCGCAGTCCTAGTAGTTGAAATAACGTCTTTGGATAGAGTCTAGAAAGTTCAGTGAATGTTGCGGTGTCGAACTCTAAGCATGAGAAAGGCATGCAAAAGCTTTTACTGCTTGAGTTTTACAAAAAAAAAACAACACATTTTTGATGCAGCTGACGCTGGCTGGTTTGTTCCCAGAGCCGAACTTTCTCACAACCATTCATGTGTGTGTGTGTACTTCTTGCGCGATGGCTACACCTCCAGTTTTATGCCAACTCCGACCGGCTAAGTTGAAATAAGTTATTCTTTACAAACTGATAATACTTGGATGATTTGTCAGATCATCACGACAGGAGGGCCAGTGAAAAATCATTTAGATATTGGCTATGGCTGGGAATCGAACACAGACCTTCTGCTTGGCAGTTCATCCCACAAACCATCGCGCCACTGAGCCCGTTTTACCAAAACATAGTTAATGTACATAGTAAATATAGTGGGTTCAACAATTGATTCTTGAGGTACTCCAGCATTAAAAGAGAATATATCTGAGAAAACGACATCCACCACTACAAAAGATCTGTCTTCAGGAAGGTTTTCCATCCAGACCTTGGAAATACCCAGGGCAATAGTTTACTATTCTTCATGATCTTCCACCTCAGATATCAATAGATAGGTAACATAACTTAGCAGGTCTTCGGTTGAGTGTTACTTTCGGAAAATGATCCATTTTCTTCTAGAAAATCAATCAAGGTGGATAAAGGTCGACAGTTTAGTTTTCTAGGATAGAAACAAAATCCATTTCGCAGGCACCTTCTTAAGATCTGTTCATGGTCGCTATTTTTAAATTCAATGAGACTAAGGAGACAACTTTCACAAAATTTACAAAGTTTACGATTTCGCTGTGTTTTTGAATCAGCGCACCGTAATAAAAATCGTTTCAATGCCAGCAATATTTGTATCCATTTGTAAAATAGAGTCATATGGTTTGGCCTACCCGTTAATACCGGTTTAACTTACCTACGTACTTACCTAATGAAGTGACAGTTTGGGATGAACTTGAGCCTTAACTTATATGCATTTAAATTTGCTCAGACTTTTGCTAGCTACCTCCAGTTGCGCACTTCAAGCTGGTTGATCACCAGCATTTAGTAGGTTCAAGCTTTAGCTCTTAGTACTCATCATGTAGTTCTGGTCTTAATGGTTCTTAGTAGGACAAAGAAAGAATAACCCTTCGATCCTTTCTGATGTTGTGTTATTATTTCAATTTATTCTTTAACCATAGTTAAAGCTGTAGATTATCGAAATATGCCCGTGTTTTCAATTATTTTGGCCCATTCGGCTTACTGCATATGCTGAGATATTTTTTCTGTCCCCTCTTCTTACTAGCAAAAGTGTGTTTGACATCCATTACTATGCGTGTAGTGATGAGATTTGGACACTTATCTCAAGAATGATGTTCAAGAAGTCAGATTGAAAGGACAATGAATGCTTTAGTGAGCTCGAAACAACATTTTCTTTCCGTCAGCAGGAGCCCCATGTTTGACCTGAGTTTTGCTGGCCTGAGGCCGATCAAGTCCAATCCAATTGTTTACGTTCTAGTGGTAAGTGCGTTGAACAACTAGGTTGCAACACTAGTTTACACAACAACAAGAGTGTAAAACTATCTTGAAAAGTATCCCAAATTTGCCGTTCAGAACCGGCGTTGAACAGGAGATCCCATTCCTTGCGTCAAAATTAAATCGTGAACCTAGGGAGCTAAAATAAACACAATCGATGAGTATGTAGTCAAAGTAACACAGTTTACAAATTGCATTAGTAAGCGCTTCGCAGTGTTTACCTTCGTTTTACATTACCTAACAGATGATAAAAACAATCCGGAAGATACGTTAACCCTGATTAAAGATTATGTATCCATACTATTTTTTAAGGTTTCCGTTTCTAACACCGTGCAAAGAGTATTTCTATCATAAGACTCGTCATAACCGTACCGTAACATAAGCAAAATCTACGATATCGTTGTTCAGAATGTACCTTAAATATGACGTAAGTTATTTCAAGTATCTGCCATATAAGCCCTAGCTTCAGGTGAAAACAGTTGAATCAATGGAATGAAAATATTTCGCTTCCCCACAAGACCTGCAGTCATCTCTTGACTGCAATAAATAAAACTGTTAACTTTTTACCTTGTGCTCCTGTAATATTTTTGTATACCTACCTGTAGGTAGATACATGGCCCACAGCACTATTGGAGTAGCAGTTTACAATTCATGGCATGCCAAGGATTTATTAGATTTTTCTGCATGCATCTGGAAGCCTGCTTGTGGGGATGTATAGTGCAGCAGTTATTACTTATGATTTATGGTTATGACATTTTCATGTAATAATAGTCACTTAGCATGGTTTCATAATATTTTCAACAAATAGTTGATATTTCAAGAAACTTGTAGTAAGAATTCTTAATGCACAGACATTTTTGTGTTTATTGTATTTAAACGTAAGAGAAAATATTCAGGGTTATCACAAAAACGTCTGAGTTAAGAAGCCATAAAATGTTACAAAGTAGACATTACTGCAATCCAGGAAATGCTGTTTTAAACAAGAAAGTATAGATGTTGGGTCACTGTCGATGCTGAAATTTTTAAAGAAACACTTCTGCGGACTGTTTATCGCCAATGACAAACAATATTCCGCTACCAGAAATGTTACACCATTAAGCACCTATAAGTTACGATAGGGTAATGCATCACCCACCCGACATAAATGAAGGGATTTATGTTCAATAAGGTTGCTGAAAGTTACTGGAAATGATGGTCTAACTGCGAAATATATAAAGTGGGTGGAGATGACCAAAGTTTGGTTGGATGAAAGTATGACTGAAGAATGGGACCTCAGCATCATTTGCTCGATTTGAGTAATGAGTCTCCCCATCATTGCCTATAAGATCCTATCAGCCTTAAAATGTGAACGCATGGAACAGTTTAAGAACATGATCTGTCTATATTGTTTTGATTTAAGGCTAGAAAAATCCACAACTGCTAAAATCTTCACACTATGGCAGAATATCCTGAAAAAAAAAGCTTTTAAAAGATTATAATTCCTTTATTGAAGAAAGGTTTTCAAAATAAAATAAATAATTAAAGACGCATTGCAAAAGTTCGTACCATCGCCAAAATTGCCAAGGTAATACCATCAGAATACTTATCACATAAAACTAAATCGAATTTTTCAACTTGTTAACATGAATTTGTGTGTATCCAACCATCTGAAATATTCCACGCATGTATCCTACATAGTTACTTAAGTGGCGCTACAGTCCGTAATCAACCTGCGCCTCAACCAACATGCGTCTCGAATCAGCTCGGTCCTAAGCTACTGCCTCCAGGTGCGCTAGGAATCCAAGACTTTGCGAGCCGAAGTTTTGGTGTCCATTCGTTCTACATGCCATAGTCTTCTTAAACGTCCAATGCGGAGTTTTTGTTTTGACAAGGGGTATATCACTCTACAGCATGTAAACTTCTTGGTTGTATCTCCGTCTCCATAGCATATACGCAAACTGAAGATTTTTCGAAGAATTTCTTTCTCATATCGACCACGGATTTCTTCATCCACTTTTGATACGGTCCATGATTCAGCGCCGTAGAGCAGGATTGGGATAATCGCAGGGTGTTATATAGCATCTACTTAGTAGTTCGAAATATGGTTTTACCACTGAATTGGCTTCTAAGCTTGAAGTAACAGTAACAATAACAGAAGTAAAAGAGGAGCCGAGGTAGACAAAGCCCCATACCACCTCAAAGCTATATCTTGTCAATATGTAGATGTTTTGTGTCCTTTCCAGCTGATAGCATAATTTTAGTCTTGCCCTCATTTACTGCCAAATCTATTTTCGCTGCTTACTTCTCTATAATATTAAACGTGCCTATGATATCACTCTAGAGATTTGCAATATCCTCTCAAGAATGAAAATAAGAAATTCACATGACAGTGAGTTGCCTTGTCTAAATCCGTTATTGGTATCGAATTTGTCGCTGAGGTCGTTTATGACTCTGATGGAGCAGCGAGAATTTTATCCTCCGCAGGACAAAACTAGACATGGCTCTGCATAGATCGTTTCTATAAATGCTGTCGTATACGGCTTTGAAATCTTGGTTTTTTTTTCCAGTATCTACCGAAGTGTGAACATTTGATCAGTTGTGGACTTTCCTGACCTAAAGCTGCACTGATAAAGGCGGATCAGGTAAATGGAAAGGTAAATGGTTTCAAGCGTTAATTTATTACGGCAGATAGAATCTTGAAGGCGATGTGAAGACTTCTGCCTCTTTAGAACGCTTTGGACTTTTTTTTGGATTTTTCCAGGATCTGCCGAAGTATGAAGATTTGATCAGTTATGAACTTTCCAGGCCTAAAACCACAGCGATAAGGGTCGATCAGGTTGTTTGGTAAACGCTTTCAATCGTTCGTATATTACGCAGATAGAACCTTATAGACGGGCTTAGTGGTGTGATGGTTATTGTGATGTACTGCTGCGCAGAAGGTCTGGTTCCAATATCCAGTAGTGCCAACACTTAAATGGTTTTTCTCTGGCCATCCTCTCGTGATGATCTGACTAATCATCTGAGAAGTATCAATTGTAAGTGAGGCTTATCTCGAATTCGCCGTTCGGAGTCGGTATAAAACAGGAGTTCCTGCCATTGTGCAAGAAGTACACACGCACACATGAATGGTTGATAGGAAGCTCGACGATGGGTATTAACGAGCCTGTTGCGCCAAAATTTTGTATATGTTTTTTTAATCTTATAGGCAACGAGAAACTTCTGCCTCTGAAGTTTTCGCACTTCAGTGGGCCAACTTTTTTGAGGATTTAACACATACTTTGTTTATATATACATTATGAATTATTGAAATTAAGTACAAAATATGACATCAGACGTATGTCCACCATTTTGATTGACACATTTTCCCTTTCTGGAACATTTCTTGGTTTAATGTTAAACGTTAAACCAAGAAATGTTTTTGGTGGTGGCCTCCGCATCATCGCAAATATTTTCATTAGCTGTTAAATAGCTTAAAAATTAAAAGTTCGCCAAAATTTTATGCCTGATGTATACGCAGTCGATACATCTTGTTAGAACCATGAATTACGATGCTGCTCCGCCATTGGAAGCGGAAATTTTGATTATTGTTCTGTTAGAAGCCCCGAAACTCGTTCCTGATATTTCATCCTCATTTTCGAACAAATATTGGCTGTAAAATTGTTCGGCTAGTTAAATATAACTGACGCTGGTGTCTTGTCATAGGATTTTCTGATAGACTTTCTTTCGGTAGCAGTGTTTGCAGAATTTGAATTTTGTGTGTGTGTGTGTCCGCCGGGAAGGTATACTACTTTTCTTGTTTATGATTTTTGATTAAATGAAAGAGAATGGATCATCTATTGGTAAATTTTTCATTTAATGTCGGCAATTATGTACGGAAGTCAATATCAAGTAAATGTCCACCTCTGTTAGTCTCACAAACGCGAGTCCTTTTGAGCACATTTTTCATTACATTCTCACACATTTTCCGCGGCATTTCATGAATTTCATTAATTGCTCAACCGTTTCTGGTTTGTTTGCACGCACCTTGCTTTTCAGATATTTCCACAAAAAGAAGTCCGGAGCAGTCAAATCAGGCGACCGTGGAGGAAAATCAACATCACCATTTCTTGAAATGACTTCTTGTGGAAAGAGGTCTCGCAGTAATTCTATTGTTATCCTGGCTGTATGAGATGTTGCACCATCTTGTTGATACCACATATTAATCAAGCCCAAAGCATGCAGTTGTGGCGTTAAAAAGTTTTCAAACATATCACGATATTTTTTTTTCAGATTTCTATCTTTAAAATTGGAGCTACAATGTCCCGAAAACAAAATAAATAACGTCAAATTTTTACATTCTCATTTTACCAAAATAACTAAACTTATAGAAATATTTAACTTGACTATCTTAAGTCGACTTAAGAAAATCCGTATTTATTTTGTCACCAGACTTAAAAGCTTAAGTTGAGTTTGGTTGTTTTTCCATCTGATATTCAATACATTTTTGACTTGATGGTAGAGGAAAAAGCGCTAAAATCTAGTTTGGTTGTTTTTCCATGGTGATATTATTTATCTTTTGCTTATTTTTAGTTGGAGAGTAAAGACCAAACTTGAGTTAAGTCGTTATTCCATGAGCGAAAAATACAATTTCTTTATCCTAAATTGAGTTAAGTTTTTTTTTTCCAAATGAAATATGTGTTCATAAGAAGACTTAACTCAAATTTAGCCATTATTTCGTGTCAGTGAATGAGATTGTAGAAATCCTTTCTCGAGTCAAGTCGTTAATCCTAAATTATTTTAGAAATAAATTTTGACTAAGTGAACTTAAGTTGTTTTTCCATGATAGTGACATGTACAATGTACATGCTATAATAAAGTGTAGTCATAAGTCGACTTTAGTGCGCAAAATTTTACGAAACTTTATTATCAAGTTTTTGAGTGATGTGAAAAGTGTGTTAATATCATGTCATGTGCACAAAGGCTTTTGGAATTAGCAAGGAGCTTAAAGGAACAAGCTGAAGAAGAAGGTAAGCCACAGTTAAAATTGAATGTAGGGGTCAAAATAAAAATTCACACGTGGCTGCCATGTTTCTGAGTTTCTGAAAAGACAATTCGACAATTGAATACATTGATCGTAAGTTTTTAGAGCCCGGACATACCCATATGGAGTGCGACACGGACCATGGACTTATCGAAAGAAAGAAGAAAAAGTCAAGTTTTTTTTTAAGAATGTGAAAATATATATTAAAAAACTCACAAACTTACTTTATGATTGTTTATTATACTATCCGAAGCATTAATGATGTTTTTCACTGTGAAAATATCTATCTTAAGTCGGTAATTGTAAGCTAAAAGCTTCAATAGGTTCTTAACATAACAGTTTAAGTCAAGACAAGTATTAAAAATGTTTTCTTAAGTTCAAGTAATATCAGCTTAAGTCAACTTTGTTCCCATATAATGTTGTTCTTTAACGAGGAATAACAGCTAAACTCGACATAAGATTTTTGCTTTCACATACTGTTAGGCCATAACAGCTAAAGTGTTGATTTGGCTTGCCACGTCCAAATTGAATCGCTAGAACAAAAGAAATAACAATTTCCTTTGTTGTCGTATTATTTTTAGGAAGATCCGACTTATAATAGATAGTCTAGAACCATTTGTAATTTTAAACTTTTTAGCAAATCTTTAATGTGCTCTCCTGAAAAATCATCAAAATCGACTTTAGCGGTTTTTCCTGGTTGCAACAGATTGCGGCGTAAATGGACTTGTGGAAGAAGCTCTTGTGTCAACTAAAACTTAAATGGAAACAAATGCAAATCCTTTTGCAAAATTGTGCCCAAAGTTTTTCTTTGAAGACCAAGCTCCTGAGCACGGCGTCGAATCGAGGTTGATGGATTGTTTTGAACACTTCTTTGAGCAGCAGTAATGTTTTCAGCCGATCTTGCAGTACGTTGTGGTCATTGCTTGGGCCTATCACCTACAGACCTTCTTTCTTCGAGATCATTCCCTACACGATAAATAGTGTGTTATGTTGGCACGTTGTTTCTTCCAAAAATTTCACGTAACTTTCTCATGATTTTGATAAAATGTTTTGACGATTGAAAAACGTTGAACGAATATTTTTCCGTAATAAATTTGCCACGTGTCTACTTCACGACTGCCAAATATGTATAGACTAATGTTTATCAAAATGGCGGCAAAACAAAGCAGTATACCTTCACGGCGGACACCCAGTACATCTTTAGATTCAACTTTAAAATTCTCCACAATTTCGACGAGCATACCTACTAGGATGATCGGTCTATTTATCTGGTTTCTTAAAACTTTCGAACAAACTTCTAATCATAAAGACTGTGGGAGGTGACAATTAACATATTTTCGATATTCTATTTGCGTCATAAAATAAAAATCAATATTTTGAATGCATTGTAATACACTCTATATTATGTATCCTTTATAAATTTCCAAGAATTCAATTATAACCTGCAAAAAAACAACAATTATGTTAGAAAACCAAACCCTCAATGGTTGGTTTTATTTGGCCCAGACCTCAGACACTAGAGGAACACTTTGGCTAAAGTGACGGTAAAAATTAAAAAAAATTATACTAATTTACTTTAATTTTTATAACTTAAACTGATAACTTTATTTTGTCTCTTGTTAGCACGTTTGTTTTGGATAAAATGTCGACAGGAAACGAATCATAACCAAACAAAAATATAGAACTTATCAGTTTTCTCTTTCTTCTTTCGATAAGGTTACAAAAAGCTTTTAGTGGTCTCAAAAAACTGACAGATTTTACAAATATATTTCACTCAGACAACTAGGCATTCGTTAATTTCAGACTCCTTTAACTGTTCAGAAGTATGTATGTATGCCATCCCATCCGGAAGTATACTCTTCAAAAATCCCACCGGGACAGACCACATCACAACACACTGATAAGTGCTCAATATCCGGGGAGTATATCTTTTGACACAAATACCACCATCCAAATAAAGGAACGCCATTACTTTACTAATCCAAAAGATACGTGAGACAATTTATTGCAAACAAAATACAGACAACAAAAATGAACATTTCGTCGTCCTGTCTGGTTGGTGGTGCTTTGTCCTTTTTATTTTTATGGTGTAATTTGTAGGAGTACGTGCGACACTGGGTTACTCGAAATAAAACTGGGTCAGTGGGCTGATGCTAAAATAAACTCAAGATTCGAATCAATAGGTAAAGTATTGCTTCAATGGCGGCAGATGTTGTTTAAGGGCATTAATTGTAGGTTTATTTGCTTGTCATTCGAAGGACGCGGCGTTGGTAAAGGGAGGACTTATGTCGACAATACGAAATTGTTTTCCGATTAAATTTCAGCCTAATGGTGGATAATTTGGACTTCAAGTTGTTTCAAGGGGGAGGATAATGTAAGGGAGATGGTCTATGATGTCTATGATAGAAATGGAGAGTCAGCAATAAAGGGACATTTGTTGCGAATTTGGATTAGCCAATATTGTTAAGTACCATGGAGGCGTAGAAAAACAAACTCGTAATATTACGATCGCAGGGCTTGCCTCTTGTGCTTTGTTAGCTGGCTATAAATTTCACTTAATCAATGATATGAGAAGGGTATTTATAAGCTGTCTAATGAACTGGGAGGGCCATCAACCGAATGATGTCTTAAACGTTTTAAGTGAACACCTTTTGGGATACTTCAATGTTTTCAAAATTCAAAGAACTCATAGTCATGGAAAAAGTGAATTGTACTGTTGATGGCCAAGCCATGCATCACTGGTCAATTATTAGAATCTGAAAAGAAATTCTACAGAAATAAGTAGAATAAGTGGTGGGTGCACGTGCACGACTGGGTCATACACAACTTTCTCTTTCACATCGAGTTGGGCGTTAGATCACATCTCAAGCATGAGAGAATTTTACGATTTTTCATAAATAGGTCAAAATATAAAATAATATTCATTTTGATTATTGAAGCTTAAAATCATATAAATAATGTCGAAATGTGAACGTTTTTTCCGGAATTTGAAGGAATCGTTGCCTTTGTGAATAATAATGATTTTCCGTAATTTGCCAAAACTGAAAATCCCTTTTAGGGATAGTTAGGTCAAAACGAATGTTGTAGAATCGTTTCAAACAGCTCTTGTTGTATATAAAAATGTTCATTAAGTTTGACAAAATAGTTTGCGAGTAATTGGCAATTTGCTTTACATGGCCTAAAAGCGAAAATCCGTTTTGTGGACTTTCTAAAAAAAAGGGCATGCAGTTTTGTTGGAACTAATATGCTTATATTATATATATCTATTAATCAAAACCGTTAGACCCATTTTTGAGAAAATTTATGTTATGTATGTATTTAAAATGGCATGGCATCGTTACTAACATGACTAAAAGCAAAAAAGAAAGCCTTATAGTTTGACCTAAGCAACGCAGAATACGAGGTTTGTAGAAAATCGGTCAAGTCGTTTACCCTGAAGAGACCAGTACGGGCAGACATACAGACGAACAGACGAATAGACGAACCGACGGACCGACTGACGGAAACCCAAAAAACATTTTTTTGAGTTCCGTAATCATCGTAATGCTAGAATCAATCAAAATCTCGAGATCGAACATTTTCACGAAAAGAATTTTTTTATTTTATGAAACATGAAAACATCACGATGACGGTGTTCTGATCCGGTCCACAATCCAAGTATGTCGGTTATCGAGTGTCGTTGGTTTATTATGTTTGTTTGAAGTGAAACTTATGTTCGGACGGCTGTGTAGTGGCGGTTTGATCGTGTGTATTGAATGGATCAACTTGAAACTCAGGCAATATAAAAATATGTTGGTGTGTAAAAAACGGATGGTTTCGTATTGGCGTGTTGGATGGAGAAATGACTTTTGTGCACCGATATGCACGAAGAACGTCTCTAACGTTTGTGGGTATCAATACAAATTGCGGTACTTTGAAAAGAACAGATTTAACGAGAGAGGCTGCAAGATGAAGATGAAAATCGGTATGTGGTCTGATTCGTGTGGGATCACGTATTCAGATTTGATGATGCATTCAGTTGTATAACGGTACTATTGGCTAAGATTGCCTTTTAGATGTCTTCACACTGGAGATCTTTCAGAAAGGACTAGGGGCGATATTTGTATGATTGTTTTTTTTTGTAGTGAAACTTCTCTTGGTGCGCTGAAAAGCGAACAAAAATTAAATCAAATAAAAATATTGGTTATCGTCTGATCACCGAAACCAAGCAGCATCGATCGCGGTTAGATATTTGAACGCTTTAGAACACCGCGTCTTGTTGGTTATTATAAGAGAATGAGATGAGTTCAACTGGCATAAAACTAATTTTGTAGCCAAGATAACTGAGTTTCGTGGTAAGAAATTGTTGAAATTCTTTAACCGAGTTTGTCGGTAACACAAGGTTGAAAACTAATCAAAACAAATTTTTCACCAATTTTTGTATGGACAAAATTATATTTCATTCGGCTTTCATAACCATTTTCTAATTCGAACAGTCAACATCAATAAAGTTGTAAAGTAAACAATGGAAAACGTGAACTAATTAAAACCGATGTTATGCACGTTTTTGAGATTGTTCATGTTTTAGAATGTAATGTTGTATGACTAAAATTGTATTTCTTCTGTACTGTTCTTTTTGCTTGAAATTGTGTACTTAATTAACATTCTTACATATTTATGCATACTTTTGTAAAGTGTTTACAATAAAGGGTGATCCATTTCGAGGTTCCCTACTTTTTTAAAGAAAAAAACACAGAAAATTCAAATTTAATGGAAAATGTTTATTATCATTTGAAAGAACATTCTTTGGCATTTATTTTTTGAAGATTATGTCTATCAAATGTTGGTCGTTGCTACGTCGCAGATGGTCCATCCGTTGAGTCCAATTTTCGATCACTCGTTCGAGCATTTCGACTGGTAACTGGCGAATGACACGCGTGATGTTTTCCTCCAAGGCCTGAATCGAAGCGGGTCGGCATAAGCTTTTGACTTTACATATCCCCACAGGAAAAAGTCTAACGGTCTATTCGGTCGAATATTATCCAATAATGAATGCTGGGTCTCAAAATGGGTGATTGCGAATAGTACGCTCAGTAGGCCGATTATGTTGACCATAAGTTGAGCGAAGTGCACGAAACACATTCCTCACAGAACGTGAATTTTCATAATAAAGTTGAACAATTTGTAAACGTTGTTCACGCGTAAGTCTTTCCATTATGAAATGCCAAACAATACTAAACAAAAATAACATGACAGCATGACACGACTCACACGTGATCTGTCGAAAAAGGCTATTGAAAAAAGTATCTCTACTTGGATCACCCGTTAGAATGTTTAAAATTCAACAACTTAAATGTTCACGTACACTTGTTCTGTAACATAAGGATACTATGTACCAAATTTTATTCTCCTAGCTTAAAAGTCGGTGACATACAGACAGACGGACGGACAGAAAGAAACAGCTCAATCCACTCCGCTAGCGATTTTAAGTCGATTCATATACTTTGAGGTATATCTACCTAAATTATTTCCCTATGTTACAATCTATGACTAATAATTAATATATCCCTATGCGATAAGGTATAAAAAGTCCATTGTTGGTTCGCTAAGTTTTTTTTCATAAATATCTGGCTATTATATAAAAAAAATGTTGTGACCAGTGGTTAATTAACCCACTCTTTGGGTGCGTTTTCAGTAAAAAATAGTTTTTGGAAAAATTTCTTTAAAAATGCAAAAACCTTGTTAATGTTAATATGAACATTTTGTCATTAGATAATTTTAAAATACGTACGCCCTACCCCAACCCGATAGCACATGCAATCGAAAAACCATAAAAGATATTTCATGCTCATAAAGTTTTTAGTGACCTCCACCTTTTGGAGAAGTTAGTTTAAAAGGTGGGATGGGATGGGATAGAATATTCACAGCAAATTGTTTCATTCGCATATGTTTTTTTCCTTTATAATTTCCTGTTTTTTTTTAACAATTTTTAAGAAATCGAATCCTAAAAGGATATAAAAAGTTTGTTTTCTTTAATTTTATAATAAGTGTAGTAGTTAGTTTATAAGAAATAAAATTTTAAAACTATACAACTATGTATCTTATAACTAAACATACGTATGATTATCAGAAATATGAACTTCTAAATGAGAAGTGGGTCACAACTTTGTGGTTCGTACTTGCTCCTTCAGCCTTTAGCGTTTGTCATTGTTGGTATAGCATAGGTTTGTCTAACGAAACAAACCAACGAGGGCTCGCCACCCCGATTATAATGAAGTTAGGTTTAAGTAGTTAAGTAGTCTTAAGTTAGGTTTAAGTAGTCTTAAATTAGGCTTAAGTAGTTTAAGTAGTCTTAAGTTATATATAATCTAGAACAAGCTTTTATATAAAACAAAATTTTTCTATTTTTTCTTTGTAAATTAAAATTATATATAAAACCAAAAAAACCGACAAATTTAAGCCTAAAGGCAAAATAAACAGCACTAAGGGCCGATAAGTTAGATTAAGTAAACCAGTTATTGATAAGTTAGATTTAAGCATTTTTGTCTAGTAGTAAGTTAATATTTTAAGTAAATAAAAAAAAATGAGTTTGAAAGTTTGCAACAGGAGCAAATAAAAAAGTTATGTATACGTCACAGTACATATGCTAATGGTTTCGAATCGGTGTGTATATGTATGTATCTGCTACTACCTAAAGGATTTGATTGGAGTTTTTTCCTGTAGATTAAAAATTTGGCTGCAAAGGACATATGGAGTGTCTTTCAACAAAAACCTTTTAAATAAACAAAAGAAGTATTAAATCATTTATTTTTCGAATTTTTGGGCAACTTTTCGTTGGCTTGTTTTAATTTTTCTTAACTCTTACCAAGCAGAACTAATATCTATATTATAACTTATATTATAACTTAGAGAAAAGTTGTAACAATAAACATATATTTTTTGGATTATATTGCGAGTTCGGTCAGTGGAGACCATTTCCACTAGAGGTTCGTTCGTGTTTATGCGTATTGATTCTGTAGCTATGTACATATGTATAAATATATTAACAAGTGCCTTCATACTTCTTGAGCTATGTTATATTCGACACGTTGTGCATATAAGAATAAAAATTAACAAATAATAAAAGTGTTATATAACACAAGGTACGTACATACATAGAGGTGAATCTGTTTACCGTTGGCATATTATCGTTGTATGTATGTTTGCCTTTTATTCAAATACTTTTTCGTAATTGTAATGAAAGTTTTGCACCCTTGCACATGAGAACAATTACTGTCTTCATTAGAAAAAAAGTTCAAATCCAAATGTATCAGATATAAATCTATCTTTTATTGTAACTGCCAAGGTCGGGTGCAAAAAGGCGAGCATGGTTCAGCTTGTTTTATATATAAAAGTTTTATATAATATTATTGGTACCTCGAAAATAATAACGAGCACAACGAAAAACGCAATTTTTATCAAAGTCGAGTGTACATATTCTTTTAGAATATTTTGCAAATAATCATCGGGCTACATTTGTTTGAGATCTATACATAAGTATGTAAGTATATAAAATGACTATACAAAAATTTATTCACACACAATAACACCAGTACAAAATTATTAAATATAGAATAAAGAAGAATTATGCTTGCCATTGACAATTCTCCCAAGATTACCTTGACGCCCCGAAGTTGTGAAATGTATTCTGAGAAGCGAGAAACACTCTGACATTTACTTTTCACTTAATTTCTTATAAGGATATGGAATGAATGCTTGGAGGTTGTGGCAAATCAATTGCCACACGCTTTGAATTCGATAAGTAAATTTCCGAGAAAGACTTTCCTCTTATACTGGAAAGGTTTCTGTCAATTATGGGGCTATGATTTTTTCAACACTAATATCCCTTAATAACAGTATTGTGATGAATTTTCACTTTTCCAAGAAATTTATTAGCATTTGGTAAAATTAGACATTTTCAGATGTGATGTACGTCGGTATGTAAATGGGAAATAACCTTTACTAGGAACTTAATAATATGTACTTGATATGACCTTTTTTAACCCAGCGGTGTTATGGTGACTCATGATGAATTCATTCATTCTTGGCAGCTCTTAATTTAAATTTAGAATTTCCGAGCGCTTCATATTTCGTAGTACTGGATACAAATACAGGGTACCTGATCTAATGAAGCGTGCAAAGTCTGTTTTTTTTTTATAAAAAGAAAATGGAACTTGAAGTTTTTATTGATTCTACGACTTTTACGATGATAGCGGAACTCAAAAAAGTGTTTTTTTTTTTCAATTCCGTATGTCGGTCCGTCCATAAAAATTATACAAAAGTTTAATTTTCTCGAAAACGATTTCGGTTACATATACTATGAGCATATTAGTTCCAACAAAATTATCACCTTCATTTTTTTCAGGTCTGATAATTTTTATAATAAAGATTTGGAGTGAGTAACCCGCTAATTCTTCATGAGACTAAACTTCATCTAGTTCGATTCGTAGTGTAGTATGCAGTTTGCTGAAGCTGCTGAAAGGAGGCAGTAAATTTTTGAAAAAGCGGAGGTACTGTAATGGTCACTGGTAGGGTGATTATAAATAGAACATCCACAAGACAAGACCAACTAATTTGAATACTTTCAAGCAATCCAATTAATCAATGGTTACATTTACACCCTGGACAATAACTCGGACGAAGCCTAAATTTGCTGTAAGTTTCAATGGTGTTAAAATATGGAATATGAACTAAATTGTTTAGGTCAGTCCGCTTATTTAGGTATCCTGGAATATACTAAATTTACCTTTATACTCTATATATTTAATACCGGCCAAATATAGTCAACGGTGTAAGCATAGCCAATAATTGAAGCAGTTCCCAGTTAAATTTGTAAGTCAGAGAAAAACAACTTTTTGATAAGATGCCGCATATTTTTCATTGACGATGAAGAATTCACTCTTCTCTGGTAGGGTCGGCAACGAACTCACCGATACTAAAAAGAGATTTAGGTAAGACGATGCACTGTAATGCAACTTTCCTGACATTATTCTTTAGAAAATTGTGCAAGCCTACCGAGACAACACCAGAGGTACAATCTTCCATAAATCTGTGCAACTACTAACATACGCCGACGATATTGCCTCTTTTACACATCAAACAATCGGCCCTAGCGAGCTATCCTTGGGAGCGGAAAATTCTCCGATTTTGTACACTTCGGAGGATTTTAGCTTCGAGGTATTCTTCCGAAAATCTGTTCGGAATATTTCTCCGATATTCAGGTGAATTTTTCGAGCAATTTTTGACAGCTAAGTGAATTTTTCTGATTTCCTCCGACACGAATTCTTCGCGGAATTTATTTACGAATTGTAGTGAAGTGATTTTTGTCCGATGACACTTACCTCGAATGGAATTTAAGCCTCCGACGAAGTATGCGTTGCGAAAAATTGTCCGCTCCGACGGATACCTCGCAAGGGCAGAATAATAGTCGATATGAGCAGGACTTGCTCAGGTGAAATGGCGTTTTCCATTGGTAAAAATATCAATCTGTTTTTTTATCTAGATCTGTCAAAAGACCGGTTTTGACAGTTTTTGTGTTCCATTGGGCAACAAAATTGATTTTTTTTTTATCTCAGATCAATTTTGCAGATCTGGATTTTTCGGCAGATTTAACCCTCCTAGCACTAACACTATTACAAATGATAGCTATCAGTTTGACTAGAGTGATATTCGTTTTGGCTTAAGATTATTTCGGCTGTAAAAAAAATATTATTGACTTAGCAGTAAGATGTGAAATACAAATTAAATCAAAAACAAACAACCTGTGTTACTGAAAACTTGTCAGCTACACTGACACTAAATTACAACAATGCAAACACAGAAAAAAAATCAATCTGAAATCGTATTTCATTGGTAACAGAAAAGATCAAAATATCAGATCAAAATCCAGATTTAACAATGGAAAACGCCATTATAGAAATTTAGCGTAGAAAAGAGGAGGTATCGATGTGTGTTGGTTTTATGGGTCTGTAAATAGTAATGTTGACCAGAAATTGAGTTTGGTAAATCATTTAAAATTTGTGTCTGCATGGCGAATATTACGGTTGAATGTTTGAAGGGGCGGAATGCAGCCGGCTATTTTATTTGAGCGAGACTATAGAGTTCGCTAAGGCTGACAAGTTTTATCCGAAGCCTTGTATCCTAGTAGGTGAAACGAGGTTTTTGCTGCGCCTAACCAGATGTGGGCGTTATACTAAAGTTTAGGGCTTACATACGCTTTATATATTGAGGCCAGAATAGAAGGGACGAAATATTTCTTACAACAATTGAAGAAACCTAAATATTTCGCTTTTTTGCGATTTCGAATACATAGTCGTTCCAACACTTATTATTAAGAAAACAATTTTTGCAAAATTACAGAAAATAAAAAAAAAATGTTAATAAAAAAACTTGAAAAATAATGTAGTATGGATTTTGTCAACATATCATTTAACTCACGTTCACTTATTTGGGGCGGCTTTCACGATTTGTATATTGCATATGCAATAGAAAAACATTGTTTTTTGTTGAACCATTAAAAGTATTGATAAACTCTCCGCCCACTTTTTGGGGATTGTAGCTATGTTGTTTTATTCATCAAAATATCAAGACTAAATGGCTAGACATATTTCAATAAACTTAATAAACTTCGTATTGATAGCTGTTATATGTAAGGATTGCGGTAATTGTAGAAACATGTTGGTTGAAACCTAGCTAAACCTTGGGTAAGTTAGTAATATTTTTAATAATCCTGTTAAAAAAAAAACAGAAATCCCGCCAAACTTAATTCGGCGAATGAAATTATAATTTTAATATTTATGGAATATCTGAACATGTTTTTTACATTTTAATATTCACAATATCGCACATATAAAATTTTATTAAAATATTTTATGACGTTTTTTTTAAATTTGGGTTTTTAACAGCTGTTATAGGATGTGTGAACTGTCATATTTTAAGCAAAAAATTTTAATGTGGAATATTTATTTGCATGACATTTGATCATGTTTATATAATTCCTCTTTTTTACAAGTGAATTTTTGATAAAAAACCACGCGTACCTCTTTATTATATTTTTTTTTTAGTTTTAAAAACATGGACATTTTTTTATATCAGTTTGAAGTGTTATACTTAGTTAAGAATATTATTAAACACGTTCTTATTTAATTTAAATCCGATAGAAAAGTTTCCGAGGAAAAAAAAAGACAAAACTTTTTCGTTGATGGACACTCGTTATTCATTTTTATTTATTTTCCTTGCTTCTTTTAGTAGAGCCCAAAATTTTTCGTATAACTCTAGCTATTACCATGCTGCTGAATTATGCGCAACTTGAGCTGTGTCAGTTGTATGTGAGTGCCCCTTTTTTTTGTTAAAGTACCAAGTGGACACTGGCACCAACTCCTTTTTCAAAATGTTCGATAAGTATCTGCTTAAATTAACCTGAAAATATATGACGGGACATTTTTATTTTTAAATTGCTGCAGGTGACTCTCAGATTTTAATCACTTTTCTAAAAAGTGTTTAAAAAAAAAACAAAAACTTGAAGTACATCTTTTACTGTTTTAATTATAAGATGATGCGAATTAAACAATAGAGATGTTAAATATCATTTAAAAATATATTCATTGATTAAAGAATCGAAAATTTTCTTTTATATTTCGTTTCAAAAATGGACTCTCTGGAAAATCCTTTTGCTTACAAAATAAGATGTTCCTAGCTAAATGATAGGTGGATGTAAGACTGGTTTGTTCGTACTTTCATATCCGTTGTATGGGAGGTATATCGTTAATATTAAGGACATGATGTTGTACAATAGTTATAATACGAAGTGTTTATAATGAAATTTATTCAAATCAGTCAAAACGTTGATGCGTCTGAAAATAATATTTTCCGTTATTGTGCAAAAATAAAAACTTGGCTAAGAGAGAAAAGGCCTGAAATTGCGAGTGACACCTCATTGCAAATATTAATTAAAACACTGATATTCAATTTGAATCATTTAGGTAATAATATTTATTGAGGAGACCTCACAGACACATTCGATACCCAAAAAGTATTTAGGTAAGGCGATGAGCTGTCATGTGTCTTCTTCAATTTGATTCTTGAGAGGATTGTGCAAAACTCACGAACCAAAACCAGAGGCACAATTTTCCAAAAGTCGGTACAACTACTAGCATACGCCGACGATATTGACTTCACCGGTAGGAGTAGGACCCAATGTGATCTCAAAGCCACGTTTGCTAGTATAGAGAAGGAAGTGGAATTAGCAGTAAATGGCAAGACGAAGTATATGCTGTCACCACGAAAGGACACACAACATCGAAGACTTGGACAGAACGTCACCCACAGATATAATTTTCAGGTAGTACGGGACTTTAACTATCTCGGCTTCACTATTAACTCTGACAACAACATCTCGTCAGAAATTAAACGAAGAATTACTCTTGTCAACCGCTATTTCTTCGGGCTAAGAAGGAAGTTCAGTAGTAAAGCCCTCACTCACCCCTCACTATATAAGACCCTGATCATCCCAGTCCTGCTCTACGGCGCTGAAGGATGGACCATCTCAAAAGCGGATGAAGAAATCCTTAGTCGATTTGAGATAAAAATTCTTCGAAAAATCTTCTGCCCCGTTTGCGTTGACGACCTCAACCAACTTGGAGTGCACAACTGGAGGCAGTTAGCTAAGGATCGGGCTAATTGGAGATCAATGTTGGTTGAGGCCCAGGTTTTAGTCCGGACTATAGCGGCACTTAAGTGAGTAAGTTAGTACTTTCAATGTTTTAATTGTTTATTTGGAGCATATATAATTTACCATATGCAGATGATTCCAGACAAGTAGCCGCTGCCATTATTTTTGATAATTTCAGCTTTTTCTTACCGCATTTTGAATCGTGTAATTGAGAACTTCAGGCGATACGTTCAGGTACTGTTGTTGAATATTCATTCTCTTTAAGTGCTTCCGCAGTATTTAAATTTACGGATAGAATTTCAAGGTGATATTGCGGGGGAGAGCAAATCGAGGAATTAGACGACCTGAAAACTCATATTTTTTAATGTCCCTTACCTGGCAAGCTATGTATATGGTACTGCTGTCCTGTTGAAACGATTAGTCCTACAGACCTAATCCATTAATTTTTGGTAGTAAACACTCATTTATAGCACCCCTGTATCGATCACAAGTTACTGTAAACTTTTTTGGGAAATCGGCTATTCTTTAGGTGATTTTTTCCACTAGATTTGTAGTTATAAGGGGTGATCAAAGTAGAGATACTTTTTTCAATAGCCTTTTTGACAGATCACGTGTGAGTCGTGTCATGCTGTCATGTTATTTTTGTTTAGTATTGTTTGGCATTTCATAATGGAAAGACTTCCGCGTGAACAACGTTTTCAAATTGTTCACCTTTATTATGAAAATTCACGTTCTGTGAGAAATGTGTTTCGTGCACTTCGCTCAACTTATGGTCAACATAATCGGCCTACTGAGCGTACTATTCGCAACACCGTCACCGACCGGTCGATTGGCCACCAAGATCTACCAAAACTATTTCCTGTGGGGATATGTAAAGTCAAAAGCTTATGCCGGCAAACAAGCTTCGATTCAGGCCTTGGAGGAAAACATCACGCGTGTCATTCGCCAGTTACCAGTCGAAATGCTCGAACGAGTGATCGAAAATTGGACTCAACGGATGGACCATCTGCGACGTAGCAACGGCCAACATTTGATAGACATAATCTTCAAAAATAAATGCCAAAGAATGTTCTTTCAAATGATATTAAACATTCTCCATTAAATTTGAATTTTCTGTGTTTTTTTTTTTTTAAAGTGGGGAACCTCGAAATGGATCACCATTTATAAGCTTAAAATATTTTTATCAATATTACTAAATTCTTTATTCTTAACTTAAACCTTTGCCAACACCATGACATTATACTTCGTTTAGTGGAGGAGTAAGAAGAAAACAACTGCAACGCTTGGTTTTCTATCGATAATTTATCTAACGGATATCAACAAAAGTTAATTATTTTTTGGTTTCATTTTCGCTTGCAGCAACTTCAACTCTATCTAGATTAAAACCACATGCTTTGTCCTTGGTTGATTGTTTTTTCATTGAACTGAGTAAAAAGTTTCCAAACTCTGTTTTCTGCACTTAAATTTAGTGCTAAATTAATTTTCTTCTTGAGGGAACTTTTAATATTTGCAGACTTTGGCGGATTTAATGATGCTAAACGAAAAGCAGATGACTTTACCATCCACTAGAAGTATGTTCATACTTTTACCGGGTTCATTTGGTAGGGTTTGTTTGCGTCATTTGATGTGTTTGTTATTTAAAACATGCATGACTCTCCAGATTGACCATAAGCCACATTTTGATTAAAAAGTCACAATTGTTAAATATCTACGGTTAAATATCTACTAACTGGAGCTTTATAGGGCGATAACCGAATACGGGATAAAATATTTATATTCATATATTGCTGCAAACAATGAGAGAATAATTTTGTAACAATTTTGTAGCTGCACTAATCAAACTGAACTGCTAGTATGCGCCTTACAGACTAATAGTGTATATAATATATACACAAAGGGGGTGTTTTTTTAGAGGTTTGTTTTTTGAAGAGAGATGTAACCGACATTTTGTAGTCAAATCGGGCATATCTAATGTCATTTATGTTCAGTCTGGTTTGCCATTTCATCATGAACAGGTTGACAAATGAACAACGCTTGCAAATCGTGCAAATTTATTTCGAAAATAATGGTTCAGTTCGTGAAGTTAACCGCAAGCTCCGTCCATTTTATGGTCGACATAATCGTCCACCAGAGCAATTAATTCGGTTAAACATGGATCGTTTTCGCACTACGGTTACTCTATTTGATAACATGCATCCGCAGAGACGTCGAACAGTGCGCACCGAAGAAACAATGGCCGCTGTAGAGCAAAGTGTTGGAGAGGACCCGAATGAATCGATTTGCCACCGTGCACAGCAAAGCAATTGGAGCCTTGCCCATCAACTTACAAGACCTTACAAGATTCAGCTTGTGCAAAAATTAAAGCCGCGCGACCATGCAATGCGTCATGATTTTTGTGTATGGGATTGATCTCGATGCTGATTTTCATCGCAAAATTTTGTTCATTGAAGGCTCATTTTTGGTTGAATGGTTATTACGTCGACAAGCGAAATTGCCGCATTTACATCCACAAAAACTGATTGTTTCATGTGCCCTATGGGCTGGTGGAGTTATTGGGCCATACTTCCTCTGAAATGATGCTGGAGAGTCAGTTACCGTTAATGGAGACCGGTATAGGGCCATGATAACCGACTTTTTTGTTCCCGAATTGGATGACATGTATGTGGATGAGATGTGGTTGAACAAGACGGCGCTATGCTACACAGCGCACGTCACAATCGATTTATTGAAGGAAACATTCGGTGAGTGCATAATTTCGCGGAATCGACCTGTCAATTGGCCACCAAGATCATGTGATTCGACACCATTGGATTATTTTCTTTGGGAATATGTGAAGTCGCTCCGCTACGCCAACAAACCAGAAACGTTAGGGGACTTGGAAGCCAACATTCGTGGCTCTATTGCCGACATACGGCCCCAAATTATCGAAAAAGTGGTTGAAAATTGGACCTCTAGACTTGGCTTTATTCGAACAGCCGAGGCCGAACATTAGTGGCCGAACATTAATGGCATAAAATTATCCTTCCAATAATGCCAAATTGATGGACATTTAAACTATTTTCTTGTGTTTTATTTCAATCCAAAGACCTCTAAAAAATAGTGTTGGGTGCACGAACAGTCGTACGCAACTTTCTCTTTCAAAGCGATAATAATACACAATAATATATATTTCGATTAATGATGCTAGAATGGTATAAATGATGTCGAAATGAGATTATACGAACGTTTATTCCGCAATTGAGAGTAATCGGTGTTCATGTGAATAATAATGATTTTCCGTTATTGGCCAAAACTGGAATTTGCGTTTGGGGATAATTGGGCCAAAACCAATCATGTGGAACTCACGAAAACAGTAATAGTAGTATACAAATTAAATGTCATTCAATTTGGCAAAATAGTTTGAGAGGAATTGACAATTTTCTTTATATGGCCTATATGCAAAAATCCGTTATATCGAATTTTTTCGAAAAAAACTGGGTATGCAATTTTTTTGGAACTAATTTGCTTATATTAAATATGAAGTTTAATCCAAATGGTTAGAGCCGTTTTTGGGAAAATTGAGGTTATGTATAATTTTTATATGGCAGGTACCAGTATTAACATGGCTAAAAGCAAACAAACAAAAAAAAAGGCCTAGAATTATGACCAAACAAACGCTGGATACGAAGTTTGAAGAAAATCGGTCAAGTCGTTTAGGCTGGAGAGGCTTGTACGAACCGATGAACCGACGGACGGAATTCCAAAAACCACTTTGCGAGTTCCGCTATCATCGTAATGTTAGAATCAATCAAAATCTCGAGGTTGAAAATTTTCACGAAAACAATATCTTTGTCATTATAAGAGAAAGTTAAAAAGCACCGTTTTGAAGAGCATTTCTATATTTATTTTTATATTTTTATTTTTAAATGAAATATAACGAATGTATTGCAAGTGTTTTAGAATGTTTTAAAGATCGATAAAATTGATCGAATTTGATCGATAAGATAGGAAGATCGTTTACAGATCTTAAAGAAACCGAACGTAAGTATTTAAATTTGAAAATGAAAGTGTGCTGTTGTTGTGTGGCCGTTCTTTCTAGTAATTTTCTGGACCTGATTTCGGATGCAGGCGGTTTCCTCAAGTACGACGACAGTGGAAACAACTTGTCCGCATTTGAGGATATATTCCACGTGGATATTGAGCATATACGCCAAGGTTGATTGTATTTTGCGTTGCGCAGTGGGAAAATGGTCTTCCCGAGCCCGAGTATTAGATGGTCCTTTCTTTGATGAAGACCAAATTGATGTGTTTCAATAGCTTCTATTCAAGAAATACAAATATTGATCTCTAGGCAATGACCTCCAATCAAATTAAAATAAAAAACCAACAACCATTCATTTTCTCAATTAATTTATTTTATTAACGTAACTGGCCTATCTTAAAAGAAAATTTAAAGCGAAAACGTGTAATATAAGTAGAAAAATAGAAAAAAGAAGATCAATAATAATTTCGACGATGAGCGATTGAATGTCAGTACTGTCTAATACATACCTTGGTCCATTCCATGAGCGTGAACGTGGCATACAATAGTCTGAAGACATACAATCATATGCAAAAAGCATTCGCTCAGACTCAAGTCTCGATTTTAATAGCTTTAGCTCGGGTTCGTATGCAAAAAGAAAATGAGGGAGATCTCAGAGATTGAGCTTTTACTAAACGGATGAGACAGATCTCATAATCTAATTTCTCGTATACAAAACAATAGCGATGTCTAAAAAAATTGAGGTGAAGCTCATTAAAAGTTAAGACTAGAAATTTGTTGTCTCAGTAGGTTGAATGACTGCATATTTAAAAGTTCTCGGTGTTACTGCTCAAGATAGGGACTTCAAAACTCTTTTTAGATTTAATAAGTTCCAAGTAGATTGGATTACTGATCACTTTCTCCATGGTAATGGGGATTTTCTGGGAGGGGAAATAAATAGTTTAACCACATTGATCCAACAAATCTTAAGAAAACAGATTTGTTGGAGATCCTGGATTTCAAATTGGCATAGCGGAAGATATTGGTATAAACCAATTAAGTGTTTCGAGAAGAGTTAGTGAAGTTGCGGTTAAAATAGTGGGAAAAAGACAATACTGGATCAAATTTCCTATGAGTGCGGAGAAAAATGACTCTGTATGGCAGCTTAAAAACAAATTTCCGTCATGCAATAGACTGCACGCCCATTCCTATTAGTAAGCCAAAGCACCATAGTAGAGAGTATATAAACCGAAAAGGTATGTGTAAAGTGAGGTCATATAAAGATGGAATGTTTCAATTCTTACTTTCCACAATTATGTTGTGATCTACTTCTAGGTCATCATTCAATTAACGTGCAAGCGACGTGCAATGGGGCTGAAAAGTTTACCAGCGTGAATGTCTCATGGCCTGGCTATGTCCATGACTCCAGAATGTTTAAAAATTCGGATATTTACCAGACACTTCCAAATAATCCTACGTGTGTCCTCATTGCTGATGAGGCTTATGTAGTTACTACTTTTATAATGACTCCATTTCGAAGAGTATCAAATGTTTTAGAAAAACATTTTAACAATGTACTGACCAAAGAAAGAGTGATTATTGAACGCGTTTTTGGTCAGTTAAAACAGAGGTTTCCTTGCCTTCATTTTTTTTTTGGAAATCTGTGCAATTTGAATTTGTTTTCCAAACTTGGTTTAATATTCCGATATAAAGTTTTCAAGAGCTAGTTTTTTATTTATTTTTATTTCGGGTACTTGGTTTTTGATAACACGATAATATTATTATTCATGTACCTATATTGTACTAAAAAAATGTTATTTTCATCACTTTTCACTGTTGTTCCAATTTGATCTTTAGCTTATTGCAAACGCTTAATCTCGTTACCTTTCGCTCCGTCTCATATCTCAGTCTACTGAGACTGAGCGAAAGCTTTTTGAACACGACCCATAATTTCGACGGAAAAACTCTTCAAACATTTAATGGGATTTTGTTAATCTGTTAATTAAAATTGTAAATTTTGTTATAAAAAATATGATAAAATGGAGACAATGTCGTTATTAATTTATTATTATTTAGACACTTTTTTAAATTTCCAAATACTACTGAGTTTCTTAAAACAAGTATGAAGAGGGCTCATTTTGACTTACATTGTGAGATTCAATAAAAAACATTATCCAAACTGCATAATTCTAAAACTATATTATAATTCACTTTTATTTAAAAGAAATAAAAAAGGTCGGTGTAATACCTAAAAGCATGCACACCATCTTGAATTTCTTCAATTTTAACGAACACTAGAAAAAGTGACTCCCCGAAGCTAGTTCGGACACCACCCATGGAGTTAAGTCTCCACTACATCCAAAATCTTTCCTATCCCTCTCTTTCTTTCCTTCTCTATCGCTCGTAATGTGGTAACATATAAAGCGTATTCATAACCCCTTGAGTACGTGTAAATTATAAAAAAAATAATCTTAAGATTATATTAAGTGAAAAGAAATAATGACGCGAAGACTCTGCTTCTTTGAAAATCCTAAGACAAATTACTAAATACTATCCATCCACGTCCTAAATCCGTGCACTTGCATTTTCATAATAATGTTAACCATAAGAATTAATCTATGTATAACACCATTATCGAAAGATATCACTATTAAAACATATTAAATGTACATTATCGTTACCGTATTTCATTATTCCTATAAGATCATGTTGCAGTTATGTTAAGCTTGAAGGAATATTGTAATATCAAGATTAGGACAGTTGCAATAAAGCCTCTATGAGAAACAAATCGTTTCAGTCTTTATTTTATTTACTTTGTTCTGCTCATCTTACCTCCAATTCTGATAAAATTCTGGAATTTTCTCTCATTATATTTTGTCTATGTGACAAGATATAACTCAAAGATATACATGTAATAAACATGTGCTTTGAATTGTTAATTCAAACATTAAAACTTTCAAAGCACCATACACCAATTCTAAAAAAAATATCAAGTGACTCATAATCATAAAACCAAGTTTATTTTTCTTCAAATAAATTCATTAAAAAGCATGCCTGCTAAATACCTATAATCGCCTAGGAATGATGCTCAAAATGTTTTCCTCCACCTCCACTAGCTTGTGAAAAGTGAAAATTATTAATCCAGACCGCTGCAAGCACAAGAGTCATAACACATAATAACCACCAAGCCATATACAATTTAAACAATTTCAACAGCATTGTCCTTCGAAAATTGTGGATCTTGATAAGGATGGCAGACGAAAAAGCCCCATGGTACAATTAAAATATATAGAGCATAACTTAAAAGCCTACCAATCTTTTGTGCTGGTTGTTTTGGGTACGTTTTGTCTGGATCAGCTACAATAAAACCACGGACGTTCGCTTTAATACCCCTATTTCTCAAAATTTTTTAAATTAAGAAAAGAACGGATACAATGTACCATTAAAGACCCGTTTTTCTTTAAAAGTTGAAGTATTGTTTCAACATACCTCCTTTCCTTGTGACACAAATGAATGGAGAAGCTATTTTTGGCATTAAGTATAACATAACTTTTTTGACTGTTAATGCCAGATATATAATTTGTTTTTTCAAATTAAAACAAAATTTAAGAAGAACATTTGATGAAATTTATTTCGTGTTCATGTTCGATTTGGCCAAGGCTATTGCATATTAAAGTTGTTAGAAAATGGCGTCGATAACTCTCAAAATGGTTTTGTTCCGAAAAAACCGACAATCCACTAAAAGGTTGTTTTAATTGAGCTAACCCTTTGTTTATTCTGACAGCGACATGCCGTCAGAAACTATAAGATGAAATATTATTGCTGAATGTTGTTTTGTTTTCAACTTTTTCCCTTCCTTGCTAAATTAAAAAAAAGGGGATCCAAAAAAATTATCCATCAGCAGTTGAGTTCTAAAATACATTTTGGATATCAGCGATAGAGAAATATTGAGACTGAAATTCATGTGACCGAAAATAGTGACGTTTTTACTTCAAATTGACCGGAACTGAAAATTCCGCAAGGTTACAAAAATTTAAAGGCATTAAAATGATCCAAAGACGAAATGTTATTGATATTATGGAAAAATTTGCATCGATTTTTTTAAACTCTTTCAAATTTTACCGAAAAATGTTTTTGCTAACTACACCGCCAAAAAGTGGGCGTTGTAGAAATCTTGTACGAAATATAGATATTTATTCCCTAACGTTTGGTCAAAAACAACGTTTTTCAAAAAAGTGGTCGTGGCAGTTTGCGCATTTTTAAAATGTTTGTACATGTTCTGTAGCCTCGAACAAGAATCATTTCATTTCATTTTCCTAGCTCAAAATTGAATGCCCCAAAATCTCTGTGTTAAAACTAGTATATGTAAAAAGTAAATGTGGATATTGTAGGTTAACTATCGACGAGTGTATATAAAGGGAGTATTTTTTAGAGAATAGAACTTCGAAATTAAATAAACCACAAGAAAACCGTTTTAATGTCCATCAATTTATCTTTATTAGAAGGATATTTTATGCCATTAATGCTTAAATATGATTTGGGCAAGTGGCCGCTGCGGCTGGTTCAAATAAAGCCAAGTCTGGATGTCCAATTTTCAACCACTATTCCGAGCATTTGGGGCCGTATGTCGGCAATAACGCCACGAATGTGGGCTTCCAAGTCCCCTTAAGTTTCCGGTTCATTGCGCAGAGGAGCGACTTCACATATTCCCAAAGAAAATAATCCAATGGTGTCGAATCACATAATGTTGGTGGCCAATTGACAGGTCGATTCCGCGAAATTATGCACTCACCGAATGTTTTCTTCAATAAAACGTATGTGACTTGCGCTGTGTGGCATGCAGCGCCGTCTTGTTGGAACCACATCTCATCCACATTCATGCCATTCGATTCGGGAGCAAAATAGTCGGCTATCATGGCTCTATACCGGTCTCCATTAACGGAAGAAGTATGGCCCAATGACTCCACCCGCCCATAGAGCACACCAAACAGTCAGTTATTGTGGATGTAATGGCGTCTCACAACAACTCTTCAGCACTTTGCTCTACAGCGGCAATTGTTTCTTTGGTGCGCACTGTTTGACGTCTCTGCAGATGCGTATTATCACAAAGAGTTAACGTAGTGCGAAATCCATGGTTAACTTCATTTATTTGCTCTTGCGTTAAACTTCGCGAGCTGAACCATTATTTTCGAAATAAATTTGCACTATTTGCAAGCAATGTTAATTTGTAAACCTATTCATGATAATATTTCAAACCAAACTTAAACGTAAATGACATTAGAATTGTCCGATTTGACCATAAAATGTCAGTTTTATCTCTATTCGAAAAACCAACCTCTAAAAACACCCTATATATAATAATGAATGTTTGTTTGTATGTCCTTTTTGAATCGTAAACTATGCATTTGATCATGTGATAATCTTTAGCAAAGTTGTTGTGCAGGAAGGAGCTCACGAAACTTTCTGAGCTTGTGTGACTAATTTTCGACAGATAGCGCCACTGTAATTCCAATAAATTTCATATATTGCCTTGAAATTTCAAAACAGCGAACGAATAATGACGTTTAGAGTCATAAATAGGTAAATTCGAGTCCGGCTTACATTGAACAGACGATATTGTCTTTTTTCGAATAGTTTGGTGCATTTCATTCACTTGCCAGCAAGCTTCTGTAAGATCACAGAAAGCATCGACGAATGGGTGCAAAATGTTTTAACAAACATTGCACAGAACTACAGAAGGCGGCCAAAAACATCGATGCAAATACCATCAACTTCAGCATTCACAATAGAATACCCGGCCAAACGAAAACATATAAGTCAAACGATATTGTTGTGAATCAAGACGAAATTGTCAACGGTTCAACTTGATTTTCCAGGCATGCCACAGCTTATTTTTACATTGAAAACTGGCGTACCTATCATTCATCTTCGAAAAATAAATCTACCACGACTTTGCAACGGAACCAGACTCTCAGTAATGAAAATGATGAACATTCTTATCGAGGCAATAATTTTAATGGAAAAAATTAAGACGTACTGTTGCCGCATATCCCAATAATACCGGCAGATATGCTCTTCGAGTTCAAACGTTTGCAGTTCCCGGTGCGACTTGCTTTTGCATTTATTATCAACAAAGCACAAGGACAATCGTTGCAAGTCTGTGAATTAAATTTTAAGAATCCATGCTTCTCACATCGGCAGCTCTATTTGGCCTGCTCACTCATCGGAAAACCTTCCAATTTATTCGTTCGCACCATATAGAAAAAAAATTAAGTATACCACAACACTTCATATAATATCGAATTGAAACAAAACGCTGCAATGTCACAATTTTTTCCGAAATGAACAAAATCAATAAAATAATTCAAAATGAATTGAATATTTGTGTTATGCCTGTCCTTCAAATTTATTTTAGTTGGTGGCGTTGCAACGCGCGCAGGGTACAGCTAGTTTTCTAATAAAAAAAAAATTATCCACTGGCTCAAACAATAACGACATTGTCACACCTATTTCCTAAGCAAATCTGTTAAAATAAACAAGTAGGTTAGGTATGTAAGAGTGAATAAAAAAAAATAATGCCTTTCTGTTTGAAACCATTTATTCAACTGACAGTATACGTAAGTTGTAGCGTTACGCACCATTGCTGTCAACCATTAACCAAACCTAACCTAACCAAAATGTAAGATAAGCCCAGAATGTAAAAAAAATCTATTTTTTGTTTTGTTTTTATAACCCACACTTGTAAGTTAATCAGTTTATGTAGAATAATTAGCATTTTTGAAATTACTTTTTGAAAAAAAGCTGTTAGTAACTTAAATCGATCTATCGTCGGGGGCAACATTCTCTTAAGGTCTTAACCTTGAAAATGGAAAAGCCCTAAGAAAATCATAAGGCAATAATTATAATCTTTTTAAGTACTATTTCGGTTGGATTTTTAACCTTTTCATCCTTTTCATCGTACTTTTATCTCTGTCACGAAATGAAGGTCTGACATATTTTCGTGACAGAGGTAATTGTAGTCACTATGAATACCAACGCATATTTTTGAAATATTATTTGAAATACGACTATGATAGGAAGAATAGTCCTGCAAACAAAACAGGAAATACAACTCTTCCCCCAATATCCAGAAATATATAAATAAAATGGAAAAGTAGATGATAAATCGAATTTATTTGCAAATTTTGTTGCCAACAAAATCATCAATTTCATTGGCAGCACCACCAAAATATCCTTGTGATTTATGGGTTATTGATAGTAATCGATAAAAATTTCGTTGTATGACAAGACGCCTCAAGCGGAGTCTATAGGTATAACCACATATTTTACTATCATCATCATATTATTATTTGCAGAAAAATATAAACATCTCTATCATTGCTATTATAAGGATTGTATGATGGAGTAGAATATGATGCATCCATAAATTGTGATCCCTTTAAGAAATCTATATAAAATAGAGTCTGTCATAATTTTGATGTTGATGTGAACAGTGTCACGCAGCCATTATCCTTGAATGCAAAATGCATTTTAAAGTGTCACATAATTTGAAAATAGAGATGTTTGTTTTAATAAATTTAGTTGAAAATGAAGTGAATAAGGACACCTTTTAACACACGAAAGTTAAGAGGTAATCTGGTGATAGGCAAACTCGTGGCGCTAAGGAACAATTGATTATTTATCAACCGTTTTTCAAAGGCTCGCTATACAGTGCGTTGGAACGTGGTCTGAAAGTTCATTTTTTCCGTGGGCTGGTGGAAATCTTGAAAGACACGATGAGCAAGGTTTAGCTTCGAATATTTTCCGAGTAACCAGTACAGTTCTCTGTATTTATTTTTAAGTTCTTCGCATTTTTTTTACCAGCGACTTCCATTTAAATTTTGCATCGAGTGTCATTCCGCAAATTGTTTATAATGTACGAAAAATCTATATGAATCGATTTGCTCTCATTTAGTGCAATCCGCCAGCACTTTGTCCATTTATTAACCTCGTTAAGAGCGTTTTGAAAATGCATATTTGTTTACTCTATTGTTGTGCTAGTATAGCTGTATCGTCAGCAAACGTGGTCTGAAAGTGTTCGAATTAGAGCTGAGACGTAGTAACATTCCCTCCACCGGCAGTTTCGGTTTCGGTATCCAAGATCATATTGATTTTGGTATCAAAAACAATACAACAATCGGTGTCTATTGTTTGGCCTTCTATGTAGTCTTGCGACGAAAAAGTTCCAACGTAGCCCACAAGAACACAAAATAAAACAAATTTTTGTTTGTACCCAGGGCGGAGGTTTTTCTTTACCATTTGTGCGTGTGTACTTCTTGCACGATGGCGGGACCTCCTGTTTTATGCCCACGCCGAACGGCGAATTTGAGACAATTTTTAACAATTGATATTACTCGGGTGATTTGTCAGATCATCACGAGAGTATCGCCAGTGAAAAATCATTTTAGGTGTTGCTACGGCTGGGAATCGAACCAAGTACATCTGCGCGGCAGTTCATCGCACTAACCATCGCACCACTAAGCCCGTCACATCGTCTGACCAAAAAACATGCTATCAACTGAACTACAACAGAACTCCGATGATAACATCTTGAACAACAAAAAGTAATTTCCAAGCTAACAAGTCCTGTCAAAGAGCCCAATCATTCAATTTTGACGGTATCTTCAAATGAGTCCTCTGAAGACCTCTAGACGATGAAGGCTATGAAAAATTGCCTGAAAGATTGTTTTTTCCAGGATTTTTCCTAGCGTGAAAATGTGCTGTTTTGTTGATCTTTCATGCCGGGAGTGAGTATATTACAAAGATCCCAAGGTATTAAGCTGTCAAGAATGGGTTATCAAATCGGTAAGCATTGGATATGCTGCTAATATTTAGTTTAGCTCTTTTTATAGATCAGAGGATTACAAATGAGCTCATCCAAATAGCTATGGTTATTTGAAATTCTGAATCATTGTACGTTATGGCATGAGCCTTGTCATAGTCATTGGTGATTTTTCCTAAGCTACTGACGCTAATCACTCAATGCCTTAGGGCCCTTACTCGGAGAGAGAATTTAAATGGTAATATTATTTGGTCCGTTCGCATACTAATGTTGAAGATGCTCTCAGATGGTATTCTTATAAATATTTCAAGACTCAAGTCCCATTGAGCTTTATAAACAAAAAAAAAACACCGCATTTTTAAGGAAAATAACAGGAAAATAGTTAATGAGAAAAGCCCATGTACATTTATGCTGTCATCCAGATAGTACACACAAAATCATCGAATTGGAACGTCAGAACGTCGCCTTCGACAGCTACATCTTTAAGTTAGAAATTGCTGTTTTGCGAGCTTGGTAGTTAAGCTCCTTACCTTAATTAAGCTCCTTACCCAAAATACTAATGAGATGAGATATAAGAAATTTATCATCCTAGTTTGATTTATGGCGCAGAACCATTAGCGAAAAGTGAAGTTGAGGACATGTGAATCTGTATCTGTGCAACATTCGAACGGGTTATACCAGTAGTAGTAGTAGTAGTAATTGTATTTTGTGACATAACCAAACCCTTCGTGATTGTTTGAATCCAAGTACAAAGGACCCTTTAAGGTAAACTAAATAAACGTACATAAAGAATGACATATGATATAATAAGTTTGTACATATGATTCATAAAAAAATGATTTCAGAACGATTTATAAAAAAATCACCAATTCTAAAGTTTTTTGTAGTCATTCATATCAATGCAAATCAATTTTATTTACTCAATTTACTCAATAAGGCTGAAAATTATTTATAATGCCATCGATGTGCCACTCAAAGTGGAATAATGAATAAATAATTTGTGGTTGTCCGTGTGGCTTATCGATTAGAGGTTTTGAATTCATGTGGTCATTGGTTTTATGGTAATTGATACATTTTGCATTATTACCCTAAACATGTGAATATGGTACTATAATATTATAAAATAATTAACCCAATTGTTTCTTATTTTAAATTAGAACATAGGCGATGGTTAAAAAAACTATTTCGAATGAATCTCAATACCCTATCACATAGCTTTCTTTGTTAAGTATTTTGTTTAAAATATTTTCAAACTTATTCAAGATTCCACATAAATCGATTTTTAAGAAAAAAAACGAAGTATTTGCTGCAAAAATGTATACATACTGGTTATGAGATTATGTACCAAATGTCATCATCCTAGCTCATTTACCTACATTCGGCTTATGGGATAGGGTATACAAATAGTTAACATATAATTATGGTTTTTGTTAGTTTTTACGAAAAATTTAGCATGTATGTCAGTGGGTGGAGTTAAACCCTTGTACATTTGTCTTGCTGGGAGCAACAAACAGCTTGTGTTCATAAATTTTACTCAAAATTTTTAATCTGATGGCATATAAATGAACAGATGGAAAGGCAATTTCAATACATAGAATTCCGATTTCTGGCGGATGGTTAGTGCGATGAACTGCCGCGCAGAAATGTGATTTTTCACTGACAATCCACTCGTTATGATCTGACAAATCATTCGAGAAGTGTCAATTGTCAAGAAAAGCTTATCTCAAATTCGCCGTTCAGAGTCGGCATAAAACTGGAAGTCCCGCCATCGTGCAGATTAATGGTTGTCAGAAAGTTGGGCCCAGGGTACTAATGAGGTTGTTGCGACGAAAATTTGAATTTTTTATTGTTGTAATGAGTAGAAATGTTTAAAAATTTCTGCCAGAATGTTGGCCTGCAGGGCGTGTATGTTCCTTGGACAGTTGGGTTTAAGCATAGGGTTTTAAAAACAAATAAACGCAAAACCGATAAAATCCAAAGTAATCAAATCGGGAGTCCGGGTTGGCCACTTCAATTGCCATCTATTCTCTTTACCCTGGGCAGCTTCACCTCGTCATACTCGCGGTTTGTCTGAAGGTAGTAGAGCATGTTATTGATTTTCTTTTCGTGACCAAGCTAAATTGAAACGCATTTTGAATTTTCCTTTCGAAACTAAGTTCAACAAATATGACATACATATCATTTTGTTGCAATTTACAAACAAAAAAGACACTGCAGACATTTTAGCAAAACATTTATCAACTATGCACAATTTCCACTGAATTTCTGCTGATGAGTAAAGCATATAATGAACTTCAAATAAACATTTGCCAGTTTCTATAGAATCTATCTTCATGCAGACGTGATTTAATAACGTATAAAGCGTATATATATCACCTAGCTGGAAAAAAAACATATGAGAATGTAACAATCCTCTGAGCGAATCGCATATTACTCTATCATCATCTATCTATTATCCCATCTTCAAAACTTATTCGCAAAAAGTTGGGGCGAAAAATGAAATATAGGTATTGAGATTGCCCAACCATTTTTTCAAAATCCCTTATGATATAAACAAAAACAACTATTTCTGAAAAGTGGGCAGATTTTGAAAATGTATACACTTGTTCTGCTGGGAGCAACCAAAACTCTACCAATAGTCAAAATCTATGTCTTACTAAGTAGACTCGACTCCTCGATCGAATCTACTACATTTTCTTTCAAATAAACTGTCAAAACATTAGCAATCATCGATTTTCTTAGCAATCATAGCAGCATTATTAATTTTACTGCCGAGTTCAGTACAAGAAATACTTATGACACAAGAAAATTTTGTATCTCCTGGGTCCTATTGCGTAAACAATTTCTTTTAGGTTTTTATCCATACCTTAAAGAAAACAAAAAATGTATGCAAACGATTAACAAAATTCACATGACATATACCTACGAAATGGCACTTAATACACAACATTCTCAATACTAGATTTTTAGGAGTTAAGTTTTTCAGGTTAGCAGAACTGGTTAGCAATGGCATATAAACGTCATCTGTCAAAAGAAAATATACTCTGCCATTTAATCATGGAAAGACTTACAAACGAGCAACGATTGCAAATTATTGAAATTTATTATCAAAATTTGTGCTCTGTAAAATACGAAAATCTGCTGTTTTATAGAAAAATTGTGTTCAGCGATGAGGCTCATTTCTGGCTGCACAGATAAATAAGCAAAACTGTCGTATCTAGAGTGATGAACAGCCACATGCCATACAAAAATTACCTACGCATCCCGAAAAAACGACAGTTTGGTGTGGTTTATGGGCTGGTGGCATCGTCGGTCCATTTTTCTTCAAAGACGACCTTGGAAGAAACGTTACCGTCAACGGCAAACGATATCGAGTCATGATACGCGACTTTTTTTTTTGCCCCAGTTGGCTGAGTTAAACTGGGTTGACATCTGGTTTCAACAAGACGGTACCACATGCCACACAGCTCGTGAAACAATGGAAACGTTGAAGAATGAATTTGGTAAGCAACTTTTCTCTCGAAATGACTCTGTGACTTTCCCGCCAAGATCATGCGATTTATCGTCTAGTCTGTGATGTTAATTTATATATTGATATAGGATTTTTACAATGGCTGGAGATTATCTTTAAAGTTGTTGCTAAAAGTGATTATAAGTAACGCCGTTTTACGCTAACAACAACACTATTTGCTTCCCACGATACTGATCATCAGTCCAAAGCGTGCAAAGTGCACACGCCACCAAAATATGCAACGCTGCGGATACGATGACATCAACCTGCGGTAACCTAATACCATTCCAGGAATCACCTGTCGTCGATGTTCGCGGAATCCAATCTGATGATAGGCATTGGGATAGGTGATAAGTAAAATGAAATGTTAGAATTAAGTGAAATCCATTTGCACAATAGTCGGGAGCAGACGTTCCCTCCGAAATTGGAAAAATTGTTTTTTTTTCTACAGTCTAACTGACAAATCGATAGTTTATATCTTGGTTAATTGTTTTTCCATGTTTCAAACTATATATTATAACTAGTGTATTCCTATTGGATAGGGTATAACAATTCACTGTTAAAGCAAGCGGGTTTTCAAACAAATCCTGCGAATGTTTGACAAGCATTCAAGAGTTACACTGTCATGAGAACCTTCTGAAATATGCCTGATAAGCGTTTAAGCAAAAGGTCCTCTTCTTTGTGACAGGAGGTCCTCTTCGCCCAAACAAATATAGTGATAATCTAGGTTCGACGCTAATTATGGGTCGTAAGTGCCATATACTTGAAAAGGCAGAATCGAAAAGTTGACCCCCGGCTATAGATCTGCTCACTGGATGTTCTTATACCCGTCGTTTTAGAAAATATGAAAACTTTACGACAAATTTCGAAATATTTCGATCTGTAAGAAATACAAGCATAATATGTATATTTATTCTGAGAATGCTGCTTAGGATTACTTAACAGAAAGTTTACAGGTATTTTGTAATTTCCATTATTTGAAAGAAACTAGTTTACAGGTGTTTTGTAATTTTTTAAATAAAAAAATCGTTCAATTGTGCAACTTGAAATAAAGTCTAGCAGGTGGCCAGGAATGCGTAGTTGACTGCTATGCCAAACGCTGCGGGTTCAAGCCCCAGCTTCGGCAGCATTTGTTTTCTACGAAAATTGCCAGCTTATCTGAGGCCACCTGTGCGATAATATGAGACAATATAAATCTATGTCTCCTCCTCTGTGTCACTTAGGCTTATGTTAGATGTCTTTCCTTCTATGTGTCTATCTGTCTCTCTCTCTCTCTCTCTCTGTTGTATTAATGTCTTGATTTTAATTTTTATTTTATTTTTTCTTAAAACTAAATAACATGCTAGACAAAAATTCATAAAAAAAACTAGCTTACTTATCAACTACTTAACTAACTTACTTGACCTACGCGGGCGCCCTAAATTATACGCTAACTTAATTCTAATGCCATTCGGCCTATTATCTAATATATAAATATAAAAGTAACACAATTTTTGCCAAGAAAACTTTGAAAAACTTTGTTCCTTGTCTTTTTTTTATTTTATTTAAACTTGCATGCTAATTAAAACTACTTATCGACTAACTTTAACTACTTAAAATTAATTAAAACTACCTAAAAATAACTTAAAAACAGCCACAGCAAAAGTTATTAATGTCTACTCTTGACCTGTCCCAGCCGATGGCCTCAGTCGCCAGTGCCGTTATGTGCCTGTAGTTCGATGCATTCATGTGCGAATTACTGTGATGCCAATGTCAATAAAGCCTAAGGTTTGTTGGATTTAATGTGTTTTTTTTAATTTTTGTTATTCGCGCAACACTTCCTTACCGTCTCCTATTGTAACCAAATCTCCCATAAATCCATTAAGTCGAAGAAGATTTTTTTCCTCAATTATACCTAGATCCGTCACTTGTCACATTTTCATTACAAACAAAAATACAAATTTTTGGCGCAACAGCTTTTATAGTATCTACGGCCATGCTTTATCACAACCAATCATGTTTGTGTGTACTTCTTGCACGATGGCGGGACCACCTGTTTTATGTCGACTCCCAACGGCTACTCGGATGAGAATTCAGATCATCACGACACATTTTTATTAAACATGCGATATTACCATGTTTGCAATCATCCGAACGTAGTTCTTATATTTCTTATTCAATAAAAAATATTTTCAAATATTTTTGTAATCATTGCCTAAATTTTACAAATAAAATTAAAAAATATTTAAAATACCTCCTCAGATTGTCTACATTTGTATATATATAGCAGATATACACATTTTGTTGGACATTGATTTGATGGATACCTATTTCTATACCCTTGATCTAACCCCTTAAAACCCCTGACATCTATTACAGCCAAAAAATTTATTGATATCGCATTCGACACATGCAAATAAATAAAATTCTGCTCGTTCTCGAGTGGTGCTGTGATGGGACATCTCTGGTAAACTAAAACAAATTGGAAAGGAAAACTTTTCCAAAGTGAAATTGGATTTTGTTTACGCCAAGAGAAGAAAAGGCATACAACTCTCTCCCTCTTACTCCTCCAGAGCATGTTTGTTGATGCTTTAATCGCGGCAATAAATTTTGTCAACGTTGTTTAGAAAAGTTATTGCTTTTTGTGAAAATAGCAGGTTTGTTTTCAAGGATATTGTATTGAAGTTGTATTAAGTATTCCATTTAAAAGGGGTTTCTATATTAAAATGTTATTTTGGTTAATGCATATGTAGGTGTAATTCCTCTTGAGGAGTGATTTGCCAGCTCTTGATAAACTAATCAGTTAGGCAACTATTTGGATGTAACTTCCAGAAATATAGATACAGAAGTGATTTGGAAAACTGTAGGTTTACTTTTTTAAATATTTTTTGTGTAATAGTTTAAATAGTTGGTTAAGCTAGCACTCGTTGCAATATTTCCCGAGTGGTCGATATTCAAGATGAGGGTTCATCTCTCCGCCAAGATTCGTCAGAGTCTTTATTGGATCAGGTACACACGTAGCTATTTCAGGATAATTCATGATAATTCAAGCCCATCTAAATTAAACCTTTTGTTGAGGAACGTAGCTTCTGCAATGTTTTTCTAAACATATTTATTATTTTGATATGTTTTCCATATTGAAATTTTGTTCTAACTTTTGTTATTATTTTTATATGTTGCCAAACATTTTGTTAATCACCCTATGTTCGACCATATTCCCTATATGTTTTTGCCTACTATTACTATTTTTTTTCTCTGTAATGATTGTTTTTTTTGCTTCTTTAAAGCTAAGCGTTATATAGCCTTCTGCAACTGCTGCTTAAACAGAACCAATAAAAATAACTTTTGTAGCAACCACTATACCAGTCGGTCGAGCCATAGGGTTATACACCTATAGGTTTTTTTTACGTTTTTTGCAAAGTAGTATTGATTTGAGAATTGCGGTTATTTATAAAATAATCATAACGTTTTACGAAAAAATTATTGAACCTTGTTTGACGCATTCGCAATCACCTTTAGCCTATTATTAATTAGGTTACTACTACGCAATAACAATTTTTAAGTTTTGAAATGGTCTAACAAGACAATTCGACAGGCCGTTCAACATTCCACAGAAAATGTCCAATACAATATTTAGTATCAAGCCAAGGGTAAAAAGGTCATACCACCTGAGATGTAAGAAACCTATCATTACAAGATTAAACCATCGGAGGAGAACCAAGATTGATCGCAATTCACACTTAAAGCGTTATGTATGAACAGTAGAAATAGACAGTTGATGTAGTAAAAACGTTTCGTCTTTTGCCAAAATTAAAAAAAAATTATAATTAATAATGAAATTTCAGTTGCCAGCTTTTTGGACGAAATCATTTTGCTTTCTGCGCATTTCGTAACCAGCTCTTTATTGTCATTTTGTACCCACGCTCTTCCTGTACATGAGAACGTACATTTCATAGAAAAAAAAACACTATCGTATTAGTATAGCTGCATAGGATTTATCTTGCCATTCAGAAATCTACTCCTCTACATGGAAAACCCCTACTTGCTCTGAAAACGTTTTCTTCTTCAATAGTAAAACCACTGCGTAAAATGTTCTGTCTGCCCTAAAAATCAGTTCTTTTTCATAGTAGATGTAAAACTGCATTGGTGCAGCCTGTCAAAAAAAGGCTAATCTGTTTCTGCCTCCACACAACACATAGTGGCTATGTCGATCTAGTACTTTAAAACGTGATCCTTGCCTCAAGCAAAAAAAAATTTTCGTGTAAGTTCCAATTCTGTTAGCCATTTGAATTGATTCGGTTCCTGATATTCCTTTATGAAACGAAACGTTTAAACGCTTTTAAGCTTTAAATCATAAAACCAATGCATAATGTTTTGCTATCTTACGGTAATCACTGATTACAACATTAAAATGTTCATTACTTCTCTCAGAATAAATTAATTATACATTTCTTGTTTCAAAAATAAATGTTTTTAGTTCGTCAGACTTTTAACTCTGTTACATTTAACCATACGTATAACCATAAAAATAGCCTTAATTTATGAATTTCTTTTAAAACGCGCATAATCCTTTGAATTATTCATATATTGGCTCAATGATAATTTCCAAATCCGCTTTTCATTATTCATGTTCGTCTAATTATTCATACGCGCAAATTAGACAGAGTTCAACGAACTTTTCAGATAACAAAAATAATTTATTTCTTAATCCTAAGGATGTGCTAAAAGCCTCGTTTATATTATGCCTGTGCTTTTATAATTTATGTGCTTATGCTTTAATTTATGCTCATCTAAAGGTGGGATTTTTTTTTAATTTTCAAGGACACTCTGTCTGTTCATTTACACACTTAAATACACACAACTTGTACTGTCAAGGCGTCATGACAGGAAATATGAAATAAGTGCACCATCGGCGACAGGATATCGTCTCGCCAATATAAACGGCAGTTAAATTTCATTGTTAACAACAGGAAGTAAAAGGTCCGACACGACTCGGACCAACTTCCCCAAATGTGTAGAAAAGTATTTTGTCTGCTGTGGATTTTGAATAAATCTAATTTTGCTTAAAAAATAATATTTGCCTCATTAACATTTTTACAACTTTAAGTGAAGCCCTGGATGTGTAATTTTATTCCGACATATTTATTCACAATTGTTCTGAAAAAATTAGTTATTTTACATAACGTAATAAATTACAGTAATGGGCACCCACCATTTCAAAAAAATAACGTTTGTGAAATAATTTAAGTAAATACAGATCTTCGCCATGTTGTTAAATTTTGTGCTATAATGATGAAATTTTGAAATCCTCCCAATTTCCTTTTCTAAAAAACATAGTTTTTGGCAAAACCATAACAAAGTTGTGGTGGATGTGCAACTTTCTCTTTCACAGAGAGTTAATTTGACGTTTTTAACAATTTGGCCCATATTCACAATAATATTTATTTCGATTAATGATGCTAGAATGGCATAATTGATGTCGAAAAGTAATCGGTGTTCATGTGAACAATAATGACTTTCCGTTATTGGCCAAAACTGAAATTTTGCGTATACGTCCAATTCGAAGTTTTTTGACCAGGGGCATGTCGCAGTACAGCTCGTATAGTTTTTGGTTGAATCTTCTTCTAATAGCCCGTCAACGCAAACGGGACTGAAGATTTTTCGAAGAATTTTCCTTTCAAATCGACCAAGTGTTTCTTCATACGCTTTTGAGACGGTCCATGCTTCAGCGCAGTAGAGCAGGACTGGGATGATCAGGGTCTTATATAGGATCTCCTTAGTAGTTCGAGTGAGGGCTTTACTACTGAATTGCCTTCTTAGCCCGAAGAAACAGTGGTTGGCAAGAGAAATTTTTCGTTTAAATTCTGACGAGATATTGTTGTCAGAGTTAATAGCGGAGCCGAGATAGACAAAGTCCCGTACTACCTGAAAGTTATATCTATCAATGGTGACGTTCTGTCCAATTCGACGATGTTGTGTGTCCTTTCGTGTTGACAGCATATACTTCGTCTTGCAATCATTTACTGCTGAGCCCATTTTTACTGCTTCCTTCTCTATACTAGCAAGCGTGGCTATGACATCAAGTTGAGTCCTACCAATCATGTCAATGTCAATGTAGTTGTACCGATTTTTGGAAAATTATGCATCTGGTGTTGGCTCGTGGGTTTTTCACAATCCTCTCAAGAATCAAATTGAAGAAGTCACATGATAGCGCATCGCCTTGCCTAAATCCTTTTTTAGTATCGAATGTGTCGGTTTGGTCGATTCCGACCCGGATGGAGCAACGAGAAATCTCCATCGTCATCTTATACAAATGGGGTATCAATTTGGACTTCTTGGGTTTTTTCCAGGATTTGCCGAAGTGTGAAGATTTGATCAATTGTGGACTTTCCTGGCCTAAAATCACAGTGATAAGGGCCGATCAGGATGTTGGTCAACGGTTTCAGGAGTTCACATTTTACGGAAGATAGGATTTTGTAGGCGATGTTGAGGAGTTTTATGCCTCTGTAGTTGGCGCAGTTTAGAGGGTCTCCTTTTTGGTGGATCGGACAAATGATGCTGAGGTTCCATTCTTCAGGCATACATTCTTCCGACCAGATTTGGCTTATGAGTTGGTGGATGTTTCTTACCAAGTCATCTCAGCCGGCTTTATAAAGCTCGGCGGGAAGGCCGTCATTTCCGGCAGCCTTATTAAGCTTGAGTTTGGATATTGCTGCCCTTACTTTATTCAGGGCGGGTGGTTGACAGTTTTCGAGGTCGTTGCCAATATTGAATGGTTCGTTCTGCCTGACAGCAGAATGTTGTTCGTCATCGCTGTTTAACTGAAGTCTGCTGAAGTGGTTCTTCCATAACCTCAGCATTTACTGTGTCTCAACTACGATATTTCCTTGTTCATCTCGACAGGATTCTGTTCGCACCTTGTATCCATGGCTTTGATGTTTTACACTTAGGTAAAACTTGCGAACATCGTTCCTGGAGTGGCATCCTCGATCGCGCGCTTTTCTTGCTCCCTTTTCTTCTTTCTGAAAAGCCGCTGTTCTTCCCTTCTTCTCTGCATATAGAGCTCAACGGCAGGCCTCGTTCTTGGTTGCGAGCATCTGTAGGCATTGCTCATCAAACCAGGGGTTTCTTGCTGGTGGGAGAGAGAAACCTAGCACATCAGTTGCGGCTGATCTAATCAAATTCTTTCACAGTATTTTTGGGTTGTTGTGGCGTGGTGGATATCCTCATTCTTACCTTGGCTGTAACAATCGCAATATGATCAATTTGGTTGACCGTTCGTTGATCTGGAGACCGCACGATTTTAACATCTTACTTCGGAATTCGCTCATAGGTTTTGTCAAGGAGCTCATAGAAGTAATCCTTAGCTATATCATAGTTTTCCTAAATTTGGGCGTGAGAATATAAGGCTTATGTTGGCGAATTCGGCCTTGGTGCGGATTATTACAATGAGTTCGCTAATGTCTTGGAAACCTAAGACTTCTTGCCTAATTTTTGTACATATATCAAATCCGCATCCGAATAGTCGCTGTTTCTGCTCATAATAACACGGTCCGTAGTAGATGTGGAAGTTTTTCATCCACTTTTTGCCCGGCCTTGCCCATCCCATCGTATTTCTTGGATGGCAGTAATGTCTGCTTTTTAGCAGTCTAGGGCTTTCGCTAGTTCTTCGCTTGCACCTATTCTGTTAAAATTCCAGATGCAGATACGAACGTCGTTGTCGTTTTTTCGTTTAGCAGAGTCGTCAACAATAAACTCAGTCCTTTCCGAGGCTATTCGTTAATTCGTAACCGTTAGTTTTTTTCTTGATCAGGGAGTTAACCCAAAGGACAACCCCCAACGTGGAAGCCAGTTCCAATTTATTAGATTAGGACATAGGGCCATCAGTACCACTACGGGATTGAGCGCTGCCGTTGGCCTTTCTGTTCATCCGCCGCCATCTCTGTTCAAGGGGCCTGACTATTCCTAGACTACCTGTTGTCCGAATATTTCGAAGTATATATATGTATATATGTTCGCCTGGGATAGCAGGACAGGTATTCAATCCGTGCCAGTCTGACCTGGCTGTTTATAGTGTTGCTATTTTTCGTCGTGTTATCAGCTTATCATTTAGCAAGTCAAATCCGGTTGGATAAGACCAGTACCCGATGGTTACCACTTGTAGGTTAAAAATAAGCACTTGATGTGTAGTCAGAGTTACAACCACTGGGCATTACCAATTTAAAGCCAATCAGAGTCTATCCTCGTTCTTCAACAAAGATTTGCAAAGAATCCTTTTAAAATTTTAAAAATTTCAGTGCTCAGAAAATTAGCCAAACCATCCTAAATGAGTCGTTCCGGCTGCACTGCTCCATACTCCAGATCCCAGACTGCATACATACATTCTTTAAAAACAAAGTTTTTTGACTAATGTTACCTCAAAACATAAGAATTTGTAAAATTCTTAACCATCACAATGCTTCCCTATACTACGTATACTGGGGAAGTAAAAATGGAAATGGAGTGGTGAACATTGCTGCCTTTACGGTTTACTTTGAGAGTTATATCCTATTAGAGATGCATACGCTAAATCAATATTTGTGAACAATATGGGTAGTGAGTGGTGTGGTTTACATTATGCCATACTTGACGTTATGGTTACGGATGATTTATTTATCTCATTGCTAAAAATTTGTTTCTGGAAATAATGTTCGGAAGTTTGACCAAAAAGTGAAATGTCAACATGACAAAAACTGCTGATATAAAAATGTATTTATCTAATGTATATCGGTGTTGTATAAATAGACCCGATTTGCAAAAATTAACGCAGTTTTATACTATGTTTGTTTAGTTATTTCATTCTAGTGTTTGGGAATTGTTTGAATAAATATAATTCAATCAGCAAAAAAATGCTTATAAGTTCTAGTCACATTCATTCCCCTAGAAAACATTTCTTCTTTCGGAAATACATATTATATCTAACGGTTCAGTTACTATTTTATTTACCATCAACATCACCCGTCAAATCCTGTCTCTCAAACTTTCATGACAGACCACAAAGATCTCTATGCCTTATTGTAAATTCTTCTCAAGGATAAGGCTCAATCCCTTTCATCTCATCGGTAGGTTAAGAAAATACCAAGTATTGGAAATTCCCCGTGACCTAGTTTTTTTTCGAAGTTTACTAACTACCCCTACCCAACGACCACCATCAACCGCAAGAAAACTAAACAAACAAAACTAAACAAGAAAACATACATTTCGTGTACGTGCAAAGAAATCGTGAGACAGCACATAAAATGAGCCGTCGTGGGTAGGTCGTCCTTCAATCTAAATCCGAAAACAAAGGGGCAAAGAAAGTAACGGTCGATTGGTGAATTATAATGCGTGATTGACCACAACCTCGAACAACAGGATGGAAAATAAATTGATTTAACTTAAACCCTAAAGTTGAGAGCACAACAAGCTTTGCAGGAAGTATCAGAACTGATATAATTTTTGAAGGACTTAATTGTCCGTTACGTTCAATAAGTGGGATTAACTTGATTATTAATGGAATGGTGATTGTAGTGACATCCGGTGCGAGTATTTAGTTGCGTTGCTCTAATTAGTTAAGTAATGGGGAAATGCAATTAATTTCAAAATGGCATATGTACTATATATTTGGCATCACTGGAATAATTTATGTACACTTAAGGATATAAGGATATTTTTGCAGCACAGTGTGGGGGACGAACAAATCGGCAATAAGAAGAAATAATGTACCGATGTACCTTGATTTTCAAGGACTGAAAACTAAGAGGTGTCCCATTGTTTACGGAAAATGTAATTTCAATAGAGACTTTTAATAAGAAAATTTTTGTTTTATTGATTCATAGAGTGTACAGATTAGGGTTATATATAAAATAGCACATCGGATAGGTGACCACCACGGCTTGACTGGCATGTTCGTAACCTTTTATTGAAATGTTTCCGTTTCTTGTGAATGTGGCTGAATTTTATTAATTCAACCCGCAATTTCCTCTTTCCAAGGGTTGGTGGTCGTAGGCTTGTTTGCATAGACCTTAAAAAAAATCCAAAGAAAAAAGTCCAATGGCATTAAATCACAAGATCTTGATGGGCAATTCTGGTCTTAGAAACAGCCGATTGCGCTATTAGGAAATGACTCATGCAGTAATTGAATTGTTGAAACCACATGTTGGTCACATCTAATATTGACGAAAACAAAGCCGTCGAGATGAAAATGAGGGTCATCACTGAAAATCAGCCACCACCCACATGTTGTTGTTCCAAAATTAATTCAACAAACTTTCTTCGCGTTGCATGTTCAGAAGTAGTCCGTTCTTGAGTCACTTAAACTTTGTAAGCATGAAGTTACAAATATTTCGTGAGAATTTGCTGTATAGTGCTACTTGAAATGCCCAATTCTTAAATACGGTTCCTAAGCTGCCAGGAAATCTCTAGATGTTACTATGTTTTCTGAACGACTTGTGACAGGCCACCCAGAGAGTCTTTTCAAATCACTATGACGCCCATAAATATTCCGGAATGTAGCTGGTAAACCTTCATTATTTATAATATCGTCGGTTCAAAAGCCATACGAAAATTATACTCCATAACAATAAAGAGCTGCACAAAAGATGAAGATGAAAGTTTCTTGTTAAAATTAATTCGGTAAAATTCGTTAAAGGTCGAAAAAGCTAATCTTATTTGGTGCTTACAACCGCTTACCAGGGTAAGGTTCCTATTTCAAAACAAAACCAAATGGATTTGATCAACGCAGGGCACATACCGGAAGAGCTGGTACCGTAGCGCTCTTCCAATTCACTCTCTTAAAGATGCAAAGCGCTTGCCGTAGCCTGATCAAAATGAGAGTGGTTCACTTGCTTGCTTACTTAATACTTAAGCGCGCTACAGTCCGGAATGAACCTGGGCCTCAATCAACATGCCTATCAAATTAGCGCGGTTTCTACTTGTTCCTCTCTGCGTCCTCTGGCTGGGAATCGAAGGCTCTGCGAGCCATTCGTTCTACATATCCTAGCCATCTTAAACGCCCAATGCGGTTTTTTTGACCAGGGGCATGACGCTGTATAGCTCGTATAGTTCTTGGTTGAATCTTCTTCTCCATAGCCCGTCAACGCAAACGGGACCAAAGATTTTTCGAAGAATTTTCCTCTTAAATCGACCAAGTATTTCTTCATCCGCTTTTGAGACGGTCCATGCTTCAGCGCCGTAGAGCAGAACTGGGATGATCAGGGTCTTATATAGGATCTCCTTGAACGCTTTAAGGCGTTCACATGTTACGGAAGATCTTGTGGGTGATGTTGGGGAGACCTATGCCCCTGAAGTTGGCGCAGCTTAGAGGGTCTTCTTTTTTGTGGATCCGACGAACGATGCTGAGGTCCGATTCTTCAGGCATACATTTTTCTGACCAGATTTGGCTTATGAGTTGGTGGATGTTTCTTACCAAGTCATCTCAGCCGGCTTTATAAAGCTCGGCGGGAAGGCCGTCATTTCCGGCAGCCTTGTTAAGCTTGAGTTTGGATATTGCTATCCTCACTTCACTCAGGTCGGGTGGTTGGCAGTTTCCGCTGTCGCTGCCATGAATGGTTCGTTCTGCCTGACAGCGGAATGTTGTTTAACACCGTTTAACAGTCTGCAGAAGTGGCTCTTTCATATCCTCAGCATCGACTGTTCAACTACGATATTGGACATCACAGTACTTCGCACATGAATGCAACGAACTACAGACACGTAACAGCACTGGCGACTGAGGCCATCGGCTGGGACAGATAAGGACATTAATACAACAGAGAGAGACAGATAGATACAAAGAAGGAAAGACATATAACATACACCTACGTGGCACAGAGGAGGAGACATAGATTAATATTGTCTCATATTATCGCACAGGTGGCCTCAGATAAGCTGGCGATTTTCGTAGAAAACAAATGCTGCCGAAGCTGGGGCTTGAACCCGCAACGTTTGGCTTAGCAGTCAACTACGCATTCCTCTGAGCCATGGCCACCTGCTCAACTACGATATTTAATTGTTCATCTCGACAGGATTCTGTTCGCGCCTTGTATCATTGGCTCTGCTGTTTTACAATTTGGTAAAACTTGCGAACATCGTTCCTGTAGTGACACCTCTCTATATCCTCGATGGCGCGCTTTTCTTGCTCTTTTTTCTTCTTTCTGAAAAGCCGGTGTTCTTCCCTTCTTCTCTGCCTATAGAGCTCAACGGCAGCTATGTCAGATCCTGCTAAATACTTTTATGGATTATAGGTTTTCTTTTTTCGGTTAGAAAGGCCATCAAAATACCAGTGCTGCTTGGAAAACAAAACAAAACTAATATTCATTAGGGAGTTTTTATGCTTCGAGATATTTCATAAGCTTACAATTTGCCAGAGTTTCTATGACTTCGGAAAGAAAGGTCGTAAGTGCTTTTAGGTCCAGAACAATGGTGTTTGGCTATTTATATGCAGTGTGGGTGTTGACTTCTTTGCAATCTGGGTTAGGATTATTGCCTCAAAATACTCTACTTCGGGTGTTGTTCATAATATTAAAGACGTTAAGTATTGTATACATTTATATCGACCACAATGATAATTTCAATGTGAGTTCGGAGGGATGTAGTTCTTACGGCGCGAGGTTTCTAATGAAGTCGGATAAATTCGGTATTGCTTAGGGACATATTACTTAAGTGATATAAAATAATTCCCGTATTGGAATATTGCTCTTATTTGGGTTGAATTTCATTGGTTACGTAACTGTATGAAGAATTCCCGATGAAGAAATAAAAAGTAACACCAAGCCTTATCCAGGGGGTAAATATTTTCATTAAATTAGAATTCTAAATTCATTTTTGGCCACTGCTAGCACGTTTGCAGCGATCGATTCATCGGAGCCCATTTCAAAGTACCCTTCACAAAAATGGGATATAATAGTGGTAATCTGGCGCCTTAAGTTTTTTTTAGCCTTCTCTAAAGTTATTAGCTTGTTGGAGTTAACTAACAACTTAAAGTAAACGCATTTAAATAATTTCAGTGGCACTTTAATCACATGACTTTAGTTCTTGAGTTAATTTTATAAGACAATTGTATAGGTCCAGATCTTTACACGAAATTCGCCACAATTTGGACTGAAAGATTCTCAATTCCTGTACGACTTAAAATTTTAGTTTATGGCGCAACAGGCTCGTTAGTACTCAGGGCCTAGCTTTTTTCTCGCAACCATTCATGTGTGCGTGTGTAGTTCTTAGCACAATGTCGGGACCTCCTGTTTTATGCCGAATCCGAACAGCTTAGTTGAGATAAGCCTTCATGAAAATTGATACTACTTGGATGATTTGTCAGATCATCACGAGAGGAGGGCCAGTGAAAAATCATTTAGGTGTTGCTACGGCTGGGAATCGAACCCAGACCTTCTGCACGGCAGTTCATCGCACTAACCATCGCTCCACTGAGCGACTGAATTGGCTTATTTTAAACTGAAGCTCTTATGGCTGCCAACATCTTTAACCTTCTAATATTGTTTTGTCTTACCGACATATGAACATTCGAAGGGGATATGTTAACTTGAATTTGTGTACTATAGCTCGCAAATCTAAGATTACTGATTCCGAATTTTGGTAGTGATCTTTTCTTATATAAAACCATTTTAAATCTCTAAGGTCAGCTCAATGAACTTCTACGTAAATCGTTTCATGATTTGGTAGGATGTTAATATTCGTTTGTCAAAATGGAGATGCTTAGCCATTCCAGTCGCATCTCGGCTGTATTACGTGATGACTGTTCTAAACATTCAAAACCCTCGATTAAAGCTTTAAAACTAAGAAGTGGACAAATTCGCAAAATTCTGATCTGCTAACCAGAATGCCTTATTCGAATTCTGGCGACCAGTATAATCCTAGACGGGATGGGAGGCAATGTCAAACAAACAGCCTTCTTGCCAGACAAGATTCTACAAAATACAGAGACTTGTCAAGCCAGATGCTAACATAAATAACTTGATTTCTCTTCACCAACGGATGTCCATGTTTTGCAGTGAAACACACATTTTCCAATTTTGTCTAGTATTGCAGGAATCGCTAGGCTACGGTTCCAAACAGATTTGTTTCGGTTTTTGGAAGTTGATTACCAATTACCGCAATATTTAATAATAATGCTCATGACCTTGATTATTAGGCCTGATATGAACGCCATCAGATAATCTGCGTACGCTATATTGTGTTTGAGGAAACCTAAAAAATCGCATGCATAAAATAATGTTAAACAAAATCGGGGAGTTTTACCAACTTCTGTTGTAACTTAGCACAATGTCGGGACCTCCTGTTTTATGCCGAATCCGAACGGCTTAGTTGAGATAAGCTTTTCATGACAATTGATACTACTTGGATGATTTGTCAGATCATCACGAGAATGTTAGAATTCTTTCCCATAAGCATTCGATACACCACAAACAACATGGGCTTACGAATGTCCCTCGAAAACCAAATTGATTTCCCGCAATATTTTGTTTCCTCGACCTACCTAAACAGAGCCCTACTGACAATCTTTTCAAATACCATGCTTAAATTCAGCAGAAGTATTATTGACCAAAGATAAGCAGGTTTGTTTTTACCTTGCCCATTTTCGAATGCACGATATAATTTGCACTATGGTGCACGTAACTCAATACGACGTTTGGGATACCACCCTTTTCCGCTCACTTTTTATTTTACAGTGATAAACAGTGATATTTTTGCACCAACAGTATTAACCTGTCGGCGACTATGCCATTTGATTGGTTTTTGACATTGAGCGTGGTTAAGCCATGATGCGGCGTATATTGAATTCGTCTTCTCCCGCGGGTCTTCCATCATGAAAAAACCATCGTAAATAGCTACGATTTAATTTTTTATTTGCGGGATAATGTTAGGACTTCTGGTTCTTAAAGCCTGCATTTTCGAGACTGAGTTCCTGACATCAACATGTTTTTTTTTATCACCCTGTGATGATTCCCTTAGATGTAAAGGGTTTTTCTATAAGAGCGCTACAAAAGTTTTTTAAATAAAACAAAAACGGTTTTGGATATCAATGAAATTTTTTATTCCTGTGAAAGTCCGTTCGAGGCCTTTATGTATGGAACTCGAGTTTTTTGCATGGCCACCACGGGCACGCTTGCAGAATTCCAGACGCTGAACCCAATTTTCGACGGTTTTCAAGCATAAATCGGCCGATACTGTTGTAATTTCACGTTCGATATTCGTACGAAGTTCATCAATCGTCGCTGGCTTGTTGGCATAGACCATAGACTTGACGTAGCCCCACAGGAAATAGTCTAATGGCGTCAAATCGCACGACCGAAGGCGGCCAAGCGACTGGACTATTTCGGGAGATAATACGTTCTCCAAACTTGGTTTCCAATAAATTGATTGTGGCAATCGCTGTGTGGCTTGTGGCGCCGTCCTGTTGGAACCACATGTCCTCCAAGTCCATATCATCCAATTGGGACCAAAAATATTCGGTTATCATTGAATGGTAGCGATTCCCATTCACAGTAACGTGCCGGTCTTGATCATCACGGAAGAAGTACGGCGCAATGACGCCGCCCGCCCATAAACTACACTAAACCGTAATTTTTTCGGGATGCAATGATGACTCATGGAGTACGTGTGGATCGCTGCCTGACCAATACCGCTTTTGGTGGTTAAGTCGCTCCAGTTCTTGCGTCAATTCAATTTTGTAAGGATGTAGGCCAAGATCTTTTCGCAAAATTCGCCACAACGACGTCACAGAGATGTCCAACGCTTGAGAACGACGTGTGAGAGACACGTTTGGGCTTTCTTCAACTGAAGCCTCAGCGGCAGCAATATTCTCCACACTACAGGCACTTCTTTGTCTCACTGGCACGGGAACATTTTGTACTGTACCTGTGGATTCAAATTTTCCACTATACGCTCAATTGTTGATCTGCTAGGACGATTATGACGACCATAAATTGGACGTAGCGCTCTTAACGTTGAGGCCACTGACTCCGAATTTCGGTTGTAAATTTTAATAATTTCGACTCGTTGTTGGATCGTATATTTTTCCATCATGATATGGCAAACCTTACTGAAGAGAAATGTCAAAAGAGCGGCAAGATATATGGCGTCGTTTGCTGTCCCTGTAGCTCAACTTTTGTAAAGTCCCTGTTGAAAACCCCGATATATTAACCCTGACCTTAAACTGCTGCATATTGGTATATTGTTACGATAAAGCAAAGTCATTATTGTATTGATTGCTTCGTGTAGTTGTTAGGTGGACAGTGTGGCTGTGAGATGAAACTGTGTGTCTTCTCGGTCATGTTAACGCAATAAGTCTAGGGATGATTTCTATGAGCTTTTAAAAGTCTTAGCTGTGTCAAAGGTTTGAACTTTAAAGCGAGATTAAAACAAGCGAAATTGCGAATTGATGAGTACATACACTTGAGAGATGCAACAAGTGCAGAGGTAAACGTCAAAATCAGTCGTTGGAAAATTCTTCCATCCTCATTATGTCTGAAATCAACGGTATAAAAATGAAAATGACCAAGGCGCCATAAGCTGCTGCAGGAATTACGGATGTGTAGACCAATTCATTACGTTTATTTGCAACTTGGTCAGATGTTGGATGTACATAATCGAATGGCACAACCGGATTCTGACGCATTCACACAAATCGACAAAATCCTAAGCGACGACATCCTTAGAAATCGAAACTGAAACATTCAAAATTTTTACAATAAATATTGTCCACAGTCCCTGCCATAAGAAATAACGATACATACGTCCATTGCTAGATAAAATCGTCTTCTCGTATTGAGCCTACGTCTTGTTTTAATAATCCGACGGATAACAAAACAAAGATCGTAGTGTACCAAAATGCATTGAGGTGAACTGACATCTGCAACACTCAACCTTATTGCGTTCCGTGTAAATAAGGATATTGAATCGCGAATTTCCGATTAAAATAAATAATTTCAGGTGGAAAGTTGGAAGTTATTTTAATCAATAAATCTATTTCGACGGTCAAGTTTAGAAGAAATAACAGACGGGAATCTGAGTACAAATCAATATTTAATTTTTTAAATAAAACACTTTCGAAACAACAAAGTTCTTCATTTTATATTGGTATATTGTTCCACTTTCAATATAACTTTGTACAAAACGTTGTAAATGAATGAAAAAAAGTATCACTTTTTCCATTAGTACATCTCAAACTACCAGTTACACTAGTAGCTGACAAAAGAACACCTTCAAGTCCATCTTTCAAAAAAAAAATTGTTTTCACGTCCGTCACTTGTGGCTGTTATGTAGCCACTATTCTTCCACATATCTTGCTCCTTGCACCAAAGGTAAGTTGGAAAAATCCATTCGTCACCTTATACAACTCTCACTACACCACCGCCGATGCTGACGAGGACTTAAAATTCTTTCAATTGTCAGATAAAGTAAAGTTGCCGATGGACGAACAGAGATACTTTAAAAATTGCATCAGCTGCAGGTGACATTGGTTGTCGCTGGGCGGGAAAATAATGATTCATTCGCTTAATGCAGTCCAGCAATTCGTTGGCATCGCCATTTGTTACTTACTGAGTGACAGTAAATGGAAATATTTATGACCAGAGACGTAAAGGATAACTCTTTCTGTCCACGGATTTATATATCCTTGTTCATGGTAAGTGCTGGTGGGTGTAAATAAGCTGCAACCAGGTGGTGATTTTAGTATGAAAAACAATTTTAAGCAGATATCTGGATTTTATATAATCCGAAGATCCTTAGATAATTGCAAATATTATGTGTTAATGTATATAATGTATATGAATATCAAACATGTCGAAAGGGTTATGTCTTGGTTTAGTTTGCTTTTTGATCCTTATTAAAAATACCACCAGGATTTTGTTTCATCGCGTTTCATAATTTTGCTTCTTTAAAAAAAATTAATTTAGGTCAGCCATACCGACTTTTTAAAAATTAGTTTGATCGCTACAGGTTTATTGATTTTTCAAGAGCGATACACATACAGATCAAGTTTCCTATTGTTTCTTCCTCCTCTTCGTCTCTGCAGGTTCTGCAGAAATGATTGCTAACAAAATCCATTCAAACAGCATGCCTGCCCCATGATGACACTCCGCTTCCTTGGAGTGCTTACGATCGCAATGTTTTCTGGTCCTGGTTCAAAGTATAGTGTACGTATAGTTTCGATCAATGTCACTGTGGCATCGAACCTCAGGAGATTGAAATTCGTTCTATTTCTAATGGAAGCAATTCCATTTTCACATGTCAGTACTACAGGGTTACCGCCTTAAAGGTATACTACTTTGTTTTGCCGCCATTTTGGTAAACATTAGTCTTGAAAGTTCATATTTGGCAGTCGTGAAGTAGACACATGGTAAATTTATTATGGAAAAATATTCGATAAACTAACGTCTTGGTCTTCAATGAACAACTTTGGCCACAATTTTGCACAAGGATTTGCATTTGTTTCAATTCAAGATTCAGTTGACACAAGCACTACTTTCATGAAAAAATCATAATGAGTAACGAGGCACATTTTCATTTGAATGGATATGTGAATAAACAGAATAGTCGCTTCTGGGCAATGGAAAACCCTCAAATTTTCATTAGTTACCTTTGCACCCATTAAAAGTTACAGTCTGGTGTGCAATTTGGTCAGAAGGAATCATTGGACTTCAATTTTTTTTTAATGAAAACAGCTTAACGGTTACTGTGAATGGGGCGCGATATCGTGATATGATTGAAAACTTTTTATCGCTTGATTAACATGTGGTATCAACAGGACGGTGCCACATCGCATACAGCCAGGATTACAATGGAATTGCTGCGAGACCTCTTTCCACAACAAGTTGTTTCAAGAAATGGTGATGTTGATTGTCGCCTGATTTGACTGCTCCGGACTTGTTTTTGCGGGGTTATCCGAAAAGCAAGGTTTATGCAAACAAACCAGAAACGCTTGAGCAACTCAAACAAAATATTCGTGATGAAATTAATGAAATACTTCGTGAAATGTGTGAGAATGTAAAGAAAAATATGCGAAAGGGCTCGCATTTGTCAGACTAACAGAGGCGGACATTTACTTGATATTGTATCCCATACATAATTGCCACAATTAAATAAAACATTTATCAATATAATATTCATTCTCTTTCAATTAATCAAAAATTATAAACTAACAAACAAGTATACCTTCCCGGCGGACACCATGTAGTTTTAATGACATCCACCAAAAAAGGCGATATTTAGTAAGGGAATTCTGGCTTCAAATCGCGTAAAATGTATTGCTAGACGATATTATTTACGTAAAACGCTGAAAGATCCTCGTCTCCATGAATCTTCCAGTGTATTACTTTTAGTTGTTTTATAGACCTAAGTGTATAATTTTGATCGAATATGTTTTTGAACCACTATCACGGTGGTCTAGCGGTAGGTTTTTTTGCAGTTGCAACCGACCGCTCTCGAACCACCTGTAAATTAGGACCATTATATGAAAGATCGAAAAATGGTATTATTTTCTTATTTCTTTAATCACGTTGCATTTTTTAATATATTTAGAGTATACTAACAGCAATCACTTTAAAAGGGAACGGTATCTGTACGGCATTGTCTGGGCTTTGTGGTAATTTTAATAGCAGTTCTTTGTTCCCACTTATCTTTTTCGATAATATATACTTGACGTCACAGAAGTTCATCAGACTAGTATCCTGTGTATAGGGTATTCTTTTATCTTTGTTTGTAGGTCCCATCTCTTACCGAATGATTTTCTACAGCGTTCCAAAACTAAAAATGATTTCAATATCCTATGCTTTGCCTCTAGAGCACTTTCTTGTTGTTTTTTTTATAACTCGCTATTTAATTTTATTTTAATGCAGTTGAAAAGATAACAACATTTTTTTTAGTTCTTTCATATGTTCCTAAAATTTTTATTTTTTTTTAATGACCGCTCATTGAAGCATGTGCGGCAACTTTTCAAGAGTTGTTCATCACTGGCTGAGGTGTTGAACTGCTTCAATTATTGACTGAATGTATTGCTTCAAACTATTCAAAGTCTGGTGGACTTTCTGTTGACAATATCCCCATAAGAAAAAAATCCGGTGTACACAGCTCTGATGGCCGGGCCCAGCGTAATGAAGAGTTTCTGGAAATGATTTTATTTGAACAAATTTTGGTGTATAATTCTGGCTCATATGCCTGGTAACATGAACATTTGCTGCATCTTGTTGAAACCAAAAATAAATAAACCCAAATGCTTATTTCTTCGATCCGCAACAAAAAAAAGATTTCATAAACTAATCAGAAAAAAGTTATTAAGTTTTTTTTTTTATCGTAGAGTGACTCATCCGCCACCCTGTAGTTAAAGCTTATACATTATTAAAGGACCTTTATGTATCAATGAATGCGAATAACTCGTAGTTTTTATAATTAATATATTATCCGGTCGTCTTATGGTGATCATACACTGAGCTATGCAATGTATGTAATAAGGCTACTTGGATATCATTGACCTGCTCCAGAGTCTTCAATATAAACTGGTTAAGGCAGCTGGGTCGATTAACGTCTCAAATAATTAAAAGCTACCCTCCATTTAAAGGTCAAATGACAATGAAGTTAAAGTGGACTCCAGCAGTCACGTTTTATAGAAATCTGTAAATTCTGTAGCATAATCAGAGCTTGGCGATTTAATATATACCATATTGGTCTATGCTCAGTGGCGCCCTCCTCTCGTGATGATCTGACAAATCGTCCAAATAGTATCAATTGTCACGAATAGCTTATCTCAACTTAGCCGTTCGGATTCGGCATAACACAGGAGGTCCCGCCATCATACAAGAAGTTCACAAGCACACATGAATGGTTGTGAGAAAGCTAGGCCATAGGTACTAACGAGCCTGTTGCGCTGAAAATTGGTAATTTGTTTTTTTGTTTTTTTAAGAAACATTTTCCTACCCGATAGGTATGACCGAAAAACTAATTTCCAAATTTTTTAAATGCCCGAACGTTTTGGAAAATTATCAACCGAGTCCTAATAAAGACTCTTGCATATTTAAGTAATTATGTTGACTTTAAACCTTCTAAATCGTGAATACAAACAAATTATATATTTATGTTCAAGTGCGTTAAATATATTTCTCACAATCGTATCCAGAAGTTAGCTAAAAATTTGTTAAAAACAAGCGTTAATAAGTTTTTAGCGTCTACACCAGTTTTTGAATTCTTCAACCACATACCACAAAATGGATTTATGTCTGAAGTCAAATCCCACTTTCCCATCCCCATTCAGTGTAGTCCTTATTGCTTAATACTAAATGGTTCAATTCCTTACATCATAATCATGTACCTAATCTAAAAGTTATGAGACTTTTACTCCATAAAAAAGAATGTGTTCCTATCCCTTCGGTGAACTAAAATTTTTATTCCAGATGTCCTCATGATGTGTTGCAATTCCACACCGACCACATCGCTTTTAAGCACACTTAATGGATGTTATCGCGACGCGACAATGACATTACCCATGACCGACAATATTGACGTACATATTCACTGGGAGATATTATGGTACTAGGCTCACTTCCTTAGCTGCTATGAACAATTTTTTTTATTACACATCCTTGTATACATTGCTGTCTTTGCAAGTTTTCCCTCCCAAGTTGAACGTTTGTTATGCAAATGTAATGGATAATAATTTCCGTAATGACATATAAACCAGAAAAAAAGGGTTGGATTTAAAAAAAGGAAACTGCTGGCAAATATTCTTCGGCTTATCACAAGGGCAAAAAAATTAGAATCTATAAGGCTATAGTTACAAAAAGTCGCTTTCGAGGCGAGGGTTGAGAATTAAGGAACAGCCTTTGAATACTTAAGAAGCCCAATCTCTCGTACAAATATAAAGATTTATATCGAGCTGGGGTGCACGTAACCCACTTTATATTCAGATGTGGCAAGGATTGAATTTTGTCATACCATATATGCACCGTATGGCTTTTTTCATTCAAGTCAATGTGTATTCCCTCTGCAGCTAATCATGTGGTAACTGAATATTTTATCGCATTTAAAAATAAACTAAAGGAGTGGCCATAAATCACTCTTTTGATAACTGTTTAAGGCCCAAACAAGTACAGTGTCGATTTGAAGTGATTCATAGACTTGTAGTCACTCTTTAGGCATGACATCTTCAAGCAGCAGGATTTATGTAATAGGGATTTTTTTTTGTAAAACTTAAATTCAGCTTTAGTCAACAATTATTGAGATATGAGAGCATTTTCGATTGGGGATTATTGCGTTGTAGCAAAGAGTATAGAATTACATAGAGTACGCATCACAGCTAAAAATTTTGTAGCCGTTTCTGACGCGGGCGGTAAGTGCGAAGGGGAAATTTCGTAGATCGTATGCGTAGGCAAGGCTGTTGATTGATGCTGGGGTAGCAATGTGAACACTGGAGTATCAATATCAGTACCCCACATATAAAATATTCGTTGTATATGATGCGCACTCTATGTAGTTCTATACTCTTTGGTTGTAGCGCATCTGTTAGAATAAGATACTACGACGGAAAGGCGACGCGACGGTTTTGAATGTTCGGAATACATGTAAAAGTTGCAATAAACAAATTATCCACTCTTTAGTATGATGATCTCCAATCGGCGCTGTAATCGATATTAATGTGGCTCCACAATAATTGCTTCCAACCCTGGAAAGGTTTGTTTTAATGAAAATTATAAAGAAATTTATTCTCACAGTTATAAGGCTAATTAATAAACGGTATACAAGCAAGTAGATTATATCGCTGAAAATTTACGATACGTTTGTTTTATTTAATATACTCATATTTACATAACAGGATTACCACACATCTCCACGATTATAATAATGGCAATCATTTCATTTTTCGCAAACGTGCCAAGGATTCAATTCTACTTTTGTGGCCATTATCCGGGGAACACTTGATTTTAATATTCCGCTTTGGTTACTAGAGCTTCGTTGTGGAAATACATTTTCAATTGAAACAAGCAATATAACCTCCTCTTCATGTTATATAGGTTGAGCAATTCTTGTAGGGAATAAAAGGATATTTTTAGTGTATAGTAGTGGGTGAGTTAGGAGTAATAACGATTCTAACTCTAAGGGGGACAGCCCTCACAATTCCTGTTGTATATTTTTTGTTATTTATCAATTAAACTAGCTGACCCGGCAAACTTCGTTTTGCCCAAAATATATTTTTTGACTGAATTAATTTCAAGCACTCACGATTCCACCTGAAATTTGTTCCTTTGATCGAAATTTAGCGATACTTAACAGATGACTTCGTCCCGGCCAATATTTGGCGAAAATAAATTAAAATCAAGTATTAATTTCTTTAAAGTCTATTAGATTTATTGAAATCTAAAACAAAGAATATATTAATGACTTTAAGGCTGCACGATACACTACATTTTTTGTTTTCTGCTCCGGAGCGTAAATGAAGAGTAAGGATGGTTTCCCTACTCGGGAACATGCCACATATAACTGGCCGTGTGAAAAACATGATATTTCCAGATTTATGCCGCACCCTTCCAGCGACTGCCCTTGTGACTTGTTTATTGTCATCGCAAATGCAAGTTTCACTGGGAACTGAATACGTCTGAATTGGAATGCCAAATCGGTTGAACTCAAGGGAATTCGCGGGATTAGGCATTCTTCTCCTTTGAACGGCCCTTTCAAAATCCTTGCCACTATCACATTGTTCATTAGCTTCATGACAATCAGACGGGTTCCATTGCACAGTTTCGGGCCATGAAGATTTCTTAGCATAATGACGACAGATCCAACTTTAAGACGCAAATGATGAGGCGGAATGCCAGGCAAATCCAAAGAGTTTAGGAATTCCACTGGATAATTGACGACATCGTCTTCGTTTTCAACGCGATCGATCGATTTGTATGAACGCAGCTCTCCCGGAATTTGATTTTGAATCGTCCAATTCAAGTCATTGACATCAATATTTTTCGCTTGCGCGTGCGCTCAACCAATCGTAGTTACGATAATTTTGACCAATGTTCGGATATACATCAGTAATGAATTCATCTTTCGTTAAGGTGAATTGACAAATGACAGGTGGAATGTATATTAAACCACTTCAAGTTTCAACCGGAATTTGTCCATTTCCGATTTTTAGCAGTTCTTTAGAGAAAACTTCTGGATAGAACCTGTTGCAGAATCAACTCAGTGAAATGGTTTTCACGTATCGCCACAAATACGATGACTTCAGACATGCATTTAATTCATCCGCCGCTGTTGATTTCGGTATCACGGGAAGTGTTTGTCTGAAGTCGCCCGCCAACAGAAAAGAGTTCCTCTTCCGTTTGACGTGCTATGACATTTCGGTGTCGTGATGCATTCTGTGAACGCCGACCAATGTTACCATGACCTCTTTTTGGCATCGTAAGAAATATCGAACTGTAAATGATCATAACTTTTTATAAATCGCACGCAGTTTTCACAAATCACTAACTTACCTTTAAAATAGCCAAAATACAGAAAGCAAACGAACGAAAAGGGTGCAATTGAAAAATGTTATTTAAAATTAATTTGACTTTCTTTCAAATGTTGTTTTATTTTTCTTTCTTGATTTACAAAAGGGTACAACTTCTTTATCAGTACATTAATAATTGACTTTTTGATTTTATTTAATTCAATTTAGTTTCTCAAGCCTCAGAGCATCTTCAGTTAAATTGTAGGCAATGCAATTATATAAAACCACTCAAGCATTTACTTAACTGATGCCTACCAACTGCCACTTCCAATCTTCTCGAGGCGACCGCCAAATGCCTGCTACCTTGGCCGTAGATAATGTTATCAATCCCTGTGTAAAGTTTTGGTCGATGGTAATACTCACACTATGGCACATAGTCCTTTTCCAATGCAAAATAAAGACAAATGCCCTTTTTTGTCGCACAGAACCTGGATTTTTCTCACAACCATTCATGTGGTCGCGAGCTCGTGTGTGCTCTTCTTGTTTATATATAACATTATCTGACGCCATTCTTTTTTCACTAGCATTTCAAATATACTAGTGAGCATGGCCAATAATCCTTAATCCGGTTGTGGTTTATACCCTAATGCACTAGCATTATGTGAAGTAAAATTGTTATGAGTCTTAAGTGCCATCTGTCGGGAAAACATACAGACGGAGAGAGAGAAAGGTGACCACTATTTGTAAAATTACTAAGCATTAGTTCTACGATATTAACTTATTTAGCTTGTCGGTAATAATTAATTTCATATTTCAGTTCAATATAAAATGAGTTTAAAGGACATCGCATATTCAGTGTGTACCCATTAAAAATATTTCACTTGATCGATGGGAATAAAATTTCCTCTTTGAATTAATATGGCAACACAATTATTTACAAGAGGCTTCATTAGGAAAGTTCAATAAACTTTATCAGTATCCTAGGATATGGATACACAACTCCTACACAAAAGCAATTAAGAATTCAAACAAAAATCATATACTTATTTTAACATGGATTGATTGTGTTACACATATGGTCTTGATTGATCACTCCATACAAAGTATGTCATATTCGGTCAAAGGGAGGCCATGCAATGTGGGAAGCTTTTATTTTTTGGCACGTGTAGTTTTAGCCAGCGGGACATTATTGCCACAAAGGATATACAAAGAGGAAAAGATGAAAATACATATTTCATTTATTTTCGCAGCTAATCACTCAATATATAATCGCTTATTGTATGGAACAAAAAAGTGTTTTATTAAATTTCTTAGCCTAGGATTTTTTTTTATTTTTTTCTGCTTTGATCTGAAAATACTACAGCCGTATTAATAAAAGTAAATAATAGTAAATTATCTTTAATCAATGAATTAAATAGGAAATCTTATTAATAAAAAAAAAGAAGTTAATTGACGTTAATTAACATTAAATTAACTAAATCACCGAAGTAGGTGAATTATCCTGAAATTAAATTCAAATTTGACGGAAAGTGTATGTCAATTGGATTTTCAGTTTTGTGTTTTTTAAGTGGAATTAAGTAAAGAAGGGCTTCGCGGTTCAATGATTTTTTAAATAAAATAAATATGTTCGATATGTTCCATATGCAGGCTATAGTATATAGAAGAAAAAAATATATAAAAAGCGAATCCAATAACTGAACTAACCGAAAGGGATTGTAGGTGCAAATATTGATTCTCAAAGATGAATATGCGGAAACTCATAACTATAGTACAAGAAGAACTTAAAGGGGACAGGAGAGGAGGACACATTCCTGTTGATCTTCAACTTATGGCTTCTATAAGATACTACGGCCGTAATGAGGTAAGAATATGAACTTTAAATACACCTTAGTACAATATTGTGCCTGAATTAATTGTACGATTCAAGACGATGGCGCTGATATACATGGGTTAAGCCAGCCCACATTAAGTATAATTTCTACTCGTGTGGCCAAAGCATTTGCTTCGAAAGCAATACAATATGTTTAAATGCCCCAAAAGTTTCCGAGCAAATGGACGTCATACAGAAATTTCAAGGTATACGTGGATTTCCACAAGTAATCGGTGCAATCGACTGCACCCATATCCGAATTCAGAAACAGGGAGCGAAAAATACATAAATATCATCTGATGACAACGGATTTTGTACTGATTGTAGTAGATTTGTCAATAAACGTCAATCAGCTATTACATGGGCATTTATTTTTTATTAATAACAAATCTTAATTAATGAATTAATTTTTAATCCACAGATTAGATAATTTGTGAATTAGAGAAAAATTTGTCATCTTTTATTAATACGACTGTATAATGGGTGATCCAAGTAGAGATACTTTTTTCAATAGCCTTTTTTGACAGATCACGTGTGAAATATGAAAATTCACGTTCTGTGATGAATGTGTTTCGTGCACTTCGCTCAACTTATGGTCAACATAATCGGCCTACTGAGCGTACTATTCGCAACACCATCACCGGCCGGTCGATTGGCCACCAAGATCGTGTGATATCACACCGTTAGACTTTTTCCTGTGGGGATATGTAAAGTCAAAAGCTTATGCCGACAAACCTGCTTCGATTCAGGCCTTGGAGGAAAACATCACGCGTGTCATTCGCCAGTTACCAGTCGAAATGCTCGAACGAGTAATCGAAAATTGGACTCAACGGATGGACCATCTGCGACTTAGCAACGGCCAACATTTGATAGACATAATCTTCAAAAAATAAATGCCAAAGAATGTTCTTTCAAATGATAATAAACATTCTCCATTAAATTTGAATTTTCTGTTTTTTTTTTCCTTTAAGAAAGTAGGGAACCTCGAAATGGATCACCCTTTATAACTAGCATCGAATTATCTCTAAAATAATATATGGTGTAAATTCTCTATCTACTTCTATGGTTTTGTTCAGAGCATTGTAGTTTCAAAAATATTTTTTAAGAGAGGTGGCTATTTTCAGAGCCCTATTTCTAACACTAGCTATTCAATTAATGTTGTCGTTATTTCTCATTAACGTACCACTTTACTCAAAAACTTTTACTCCGTTGTGTCGAGGAAATTATTTAATAAACTTCCTATCGATATAAGAAGAATTGTCCCAATTCTTAAAATGTGGTAGGATGTGGCTTCTTTATTTTGATCACGAGGAAATTAAAGTTTTTCTGCCCTATGTTGTATAAATATGTACTATACATCACATTGTTTAATTGCTGTTTTATTAAATGCTATCTATAACGTTTTCTTTTCTCTTTCTGTTTTTTTAATATACAATTCAGTTTCTTTCAATTTTATTGTAAATATTTTTTTTCAATTCTTTTCAAGTGAATTACATTTTTAATTTTTTCTTTTAATTTTAACTAATTAAACATTTAACATTACATTTAACATTTTCATTCACACTATATTGTTAGTATAAAAATAATCATGTCACTACCTGTTCTTATTTTGATATTGTTATGTTATATTAATTAATTCAAAGCTAGTGTAACAAAAAATAATGAATAACAAACAAACAAAAAAAATCCATCAATGTCATTTTATTAATTTTTTGTCGTAGAATGGCTAAGTGACTGTGTGGCATTAATATGACAAATGGTTTCAGAGCCGAGGAAACCCCCAAATGATAAAAAATCGTATTAGGCAAAATCACTTCTTCCTATAATATCAATTTTTTTTTTGAAATGGGCTAGCAAGAGAAACGGATCCTTGGATGTTCTAAAATTTAGCTTTGGCCATTTATGTTTGGTTTTCTGACACACGTACATGGTGCCAAAAATTAATTTGCGATTTGATTTGCTATTAGCATGCCTCGCTAGTAAGCTTTTGCATGTAGTGATTTTTTTTATAGTAAATTAGCACGCGTTAAAAGGTTTATGACTACCCGCGGACATTCGAGGAATTGAGGCCAAGAAAACAGGAGATACAAATTGTAAAGAAAAAGCAGGCGGTAGGAATGAATCTTTATATTTAATATTATGTCCGAAGATAGGCTTGAAAGTGTATTGATTAGCATTCATTACATGGCGAGCATTACGATTGATTGTTTGAAGGGGCGGAATGCAGTTGGCTGTTTCGTTTGAGCACTTTCTGTTATAAAAGCGGTAAAAAAGGGTAAAGCAGTAGACGTTTTTATGATGTTCAAGCGAGATTATAGAGTTCGCTACGGTTGAATCTACTATCAGTTTTATCGCACGCTTTTGTATCATATCTGGTAGGTGCAATGATGATTTTGCTGCACCTGACCAGAGGTGGGCGTTAAACTCAAGCTTGGGGGGTATATACGCTTTACATATTGAGGCCAGATGGAAAGGCGTGAAAAACGTTTTACAAAATCTAGACATTTTGCTGCGTTTTTAGCAATTTTGAATATATGTTCAATCCAACGAAGGTCGTTACTAACACACATACCAAAGAGAGGGAGAAAGAGTGCGCTTCATGGATAATGGCTTTAAATTTTGGTCTCGCTTAAATGACAGAAGACAGCATTGTGTTTTGGATGCATTAGATTCCTCTCTATTAGAATAACCACATTTAATTACGCTAACTAGGTTGTCGTTAATGATCCACATCTGAAGCTGAAGGTCGTAGATATGAGAGCGAATTATTAAAAGCTGAGGATACTTTCATCTGCAAAGAAATGGATTTGATTAGATGTTGCAGACAAGAGATCATCTATAAAAATGAGAAAGAGAGTCGGAGACAAAACTGAGCCTTGAGGGATACCAGCATTTATTTGGTGAGTTACAGACTTGAAATATTTCTTACATCCATTTAGGAAACCTAGACATTTCGCTTCGTTTTTAGCGACTTCGAATATGTGGTCGTTCCAACGTAAGTCGTTACTTACACACATACCTAGCATGGAAAGCTTTTCGGTTTCTTCGACGTAAGTGCCATTCATGGATAATGGCTCTAGATTTTGGTTTCGCCTTAATGACAGAAGACAGCATTGTGTTTTGGAAGCATTGAATTCCACTCTATTAGATTTACCCCATTTGATAATGCTGTCAAGGTCGGAATTCAATGAGCTTAACATATTTTGGCGTTTAGAGTCCACGTTTGATGGTGAGGGACGAGGACCTGTAAACGAATATGAGAAGCTGAGGGTACTGTCATCAGCGAAGGAATGAATTGGATTAGAAGTTGCAGACAGGAGATCATTTATAAAAATGAGAAAGAGTGTAGGAGACAAAACGGAGCTCTGGGGAATACCAGCATTTATTACGTGAGTATCAGACTTGAAACCGTTCAAAATAACTTCAAATGAATATTTCAAGATGTAGTTTCTAATTCATAGAAGAAGAGTTGTATCGATTCCAAAAGTACCCATTTTCGACAAAAGGGTTGATGCCGAACCCTATCAAATGTTTTCGCTAGTAAGGTGAATAGATTGATTCCATTTTTCGGTGAGATATGTCATCAAATCACCAGAGGACCTGTTGCAACGACAACCGTATTGTCGGTCATTTAGGAGTTTTCGTGATTCAAGATATCTCATAAGCTGACGGATTATCAGCGTTTCCATGACCGTAGAAAGAAAGTACGTAAGTGGAATCGGTCGGTATTTTGAGAGAGAAGAAGATTGGCCGATACCAAGGACTAGGTGAATATATGTTTTACTGTTTTTCTTGAGTTATTTAATCTAAGTTTGGGACAGTTTGGCCCAAAAAACTAATATTTAAACTAAGAACAGTTCTTCCGTGTTAAACAAATACAAATTTTCGGCTCAACAGGCATAGCTTTTTCACAACCATTCATGTGTGCGTGTGTTGCTAAGTCTGGGAAACGAGCGCACACCTTCTGCTTGGCAGTTTATCGCACTAACCATCGCGTGCTTAAAGGCTATATTTTATCTGCCCGATAACATTCATATTATATACTCGCGAAATAACGCAAAAAGGCACTATTATAGCAACCCTGCAACAGTGGCAATAAGAGTCAGCAACCTTAAAAGTCCAAAGATCTATTAATAAAATCGCACCATGGGCAGAACTCTGGAACTTTGCGTATCGAAAAGCTATAAACTCTGTCATTGCAAATGCGAATGAGGCAATCATCACTTAAGAGCAACCACCGTTTTCTGCCTCTACTAGCAGGGTCCTTTATTGAAAGTTTATTGCCGCATGAGTATTTCTATTGAAAAGAAAACTACTAGAAAGGAGTAGCCTAGTTGCAGTAGTGAAGTAAAGCATTTTTCGATCTTACGTAGATTGATAAGGGCGGTGGGCTTTTCGATGTTCGAGTTCCACACAACTATTTTATACATTCATGAAGTCCATGGTCCATATGGAGATATGTACCATATTTATCAATGCCAGACTACTAAAGTAGTAATAAAATTCTTAAAAAAATGTGTTTCCTGTATACACAGTTTAGTCTTCTTCGTAGTTTTCAGTTACACTTATATCAGACAGATTCGGTTTAGTTAGGGAGTTACTGCCAGAGACTTCGGCAGTCATCTTGCTGGAACGCCAAGAATTGCCTGATGCTTTAAACGAAGCTGCCCACTTCAAGGTTGAGGTCGATTTTGACCATTATCTTGACCCGTATCTTGTTGCCAACCTAATCGTCTATGTTTTACAACTAGAAAAAAAAGCGCAATGACATAAGACGTCATTACATAAGACGTCATAATCATATAATTTGCCATTACTTTTGACTCACCTTGTAGATGTGTAGGTACTCGCGGGTAGTTGTCATATCAAATAATAATTCAAATTTATACTTATTTGGCAAATAAACATACCTTTCCCACCATTTTATTTGGCTCAAGCTGTCAATTTCCCACTTAATAAACACAGTTTCACGTTGAATGAATCGGATGTCATGTTTACACTCCTCGCGTGTGTCGAGCAAACCAAAATACATCAACGTCACAAGTCACTGCTCCTGTAAGGCTTAACATCAGTTGTCATCCACCAAAATTAACAGGACCTAATTTATTGCCACATTATTTGTAATGAACATCCTCATTACTGAAAGGTACACAAACTCAAAACCGAAACATCAAAATGTTATATTCATTAATATGCTCATCAATTCTGATACACGAAAAAGGATTACCCTCGAATCCGTTCTACACAAATAAGTACCCACCCCACTGCCTTATGGAGTTGAGGTTCTCCAAAAATGTCATCCTTTTCCATGTATCACTTTTTCATTACACAACAGGATAATGTACATGCCTGCAATATATCCGCATTACAAACAAACAAAAAAATTGTTATGCTTTGCTGATTTTATGTTAAATGCATGTTCATCGCAAAACGTTCAAGGATAACACGCAGCATGATTTAGTTGTTGTCCGCGCTGTTGTTACGAACAGTAACAAATATGTAGGTCTTTACGGGTCATGGTTTATTCAGTTTTCTAAATAATGGAGGCACTGCACTTTACCCGGGTATATCAATAAATGCTTTCGCAAGCAAGGACATTTCAGGAACGTTTGTAAAATCTCCAAACCATTTCAATTAGCATAAGGAGATTACAGTGTTTCGCATTAAAATTTGCATTTAATTTTCCATGGCCTAGGTTGCATTTTAAAATGATTAAAAATTAATGAGCCAAGAGAATTCTGAAGAAGTACAACTTCTGACATTGATGCAACGCCAAAGCGACACTAACTCTTCTGGGGATCGTAATCTCATTTGTTGGTCAAGATTGCATATCCTTCGAGAGGATTTTAGAGTCCACAAAATACAGTTGTTACATCTCTATGACCTAGTTCGGCATGCAGCCAAGTAGTTTAGCACTTACAAATCCATATGAGAAGTTAGAGCCCCACTGTTCCACATAAGACGAGATGGCATAAGGACAACGACAACCAACTACAACAGCCATCTTGGTTTATGGGAAGAGTTTATTGGCAGTAAAAGCCGACATTATGGCGACTTAAACTTTTCACGATGATTGCATTTTAATAGCAATTCATAGAAGTGACCATAAATGAAGAAGTAACAACGTGAAAAGTCCTTAAATATTGAAATTCCCGTCACATTCATGTGGGCAATATAATTTAGTTATGTTGTGAATGACACTATCTTGTCATAATTTCATTAGAATATAAATCACATACATACATCAATGGAATGTGGGTGTACATTTATAAAATGGAATTTTCCTACATTTGAGAATACTTGAATGCATTTGAGCTAGTGAAACATGTCCTGCAACAGGATGTACCAGTACAAACAATATGAGACTGATTTAAACTTCCGATGGATGCATCTTTTTATCACATCCTACCGTTAAGGAACGTGCTGTCTTCAAATTGAATAGGCGACTCGAGATTGGAAAAGCTATGGTATTTGAAAGGATTGCGGAATTTTAATATGGAATTCGAAGTGAGTTGGGTCCTGTGTCCAGTTTGACACAAATATATGGGCGATGTCCCATGGTAAGGAATGAAAGAAAATCTATGTCAGGGGAAATATTTTAAGTGATAAATCGAATTACGTCATTTTTGTACGTCCTACAGAAAATATGTCACAGACAAATTCAGCTTTAACATGTTACACAGATGCTTGTCAATGGTAATATCAGATATCTAAATTTTTGTTTGGAGTAAACATGATACTCAAAGAACATGCCTCTTCATTTAGCCCAGGATTTTAGCTAAATGCCTTCAGTTGCGGATTTCGAATTCATTAAAGAATGATTGCACTCGTTTGGATCTCTTAAGACGAGCTCTCTTGCTAAATAGCTTTTAAAGTTCCTCGCCAGAATCCGTCAACGAAAACGGACCCAACTATTTTTGTTCTTAAAAAAATCAGAAATTTCTTTATCTAGTTTTGGTTCGGTCCATGCTTCAGCCCCGTTTACCAGAATTGGAATGAATGGAGTGTTACATCTGAGTTAGTAGGTCGAGTAAGGGGTTCATGACTAAAATCATTTTAGCAGAACTAAACAGTGACAGTGGGTTTAATTTTTGATAAGATGACATTACTTACTCAAATGGCGTTGTAGTTGGTAACGAATCTAATGCAAAAAAAAAGACTTTTCAACTAGCCAGGTTCTTAACTTACTATCTCGTATTATATACTTCAAGTTAGGTGGGGTCAGTTTGGTCTGTGCACTTCACTTAACGCATGAAATCGATGAATCTGCGTATTCTACATTCTTAATGCTGTCACCTAGAAGCTAGAGCATTGAAACAAAAAGCGAGGGTCCCTTCCTCAAATTCCGAAATATACTACAGCTATGTTGTTTTCACACCCTTACGTCTTGTGAAAGTCTTGATAGTGTATAAAACTGGAAACTTTGCCTTTCGTAATAAGGGTTAAATCATAGAGGTCATTCTTTCGCATATACAAACTAATAGAGGAGATAGATTTGAAACCTTGTATGGGTCACAAATACCTTGGATTTTATTTGTTTCATATGTAGCTGAATAGCTTGGTAAGTTCGTTGTTAAACTCTAGTCTTAATAACCCATCAATGCAAATTGGAACAGATGTTTTCCCGTATAATTTTTCGATCTTAACGATCAAGGATTTCTTCCTCCGCTTTTAAAAACAGTCCATGATTCAGATCACTATGCTAGGACTGGAATGAGGTATTTTTCTTAGCAGTTCATGAAAAGGCTTTATTACAAAAAAAAACAGGGATAGGTGAAAATTCAATTTTCGTTTAGTTTCTGTCGAGTTGACATCATTTACTTAAGCTGCGCTGCAGTCCGTGATAAATCTTAACCTGAACCAACATGTCGTTTTAATTCGATCTAGTGGGCACTTCAAGATAATAAAGGTCTGGGCACGACAAAGTCTTGGAATTGCCTTGGAATTGATGGGCCTACAGCCTATTTTGCTGTACATGTACTAAACTCTAGCGTAGTTAAATTTCGATAAGTGTTCTTCTTCGTATCCTTTTTTGAAAAATGGTTGTGCATCTAAAGAATTTTTCATCAATGTCCTGCACCTACGGACAAATTTGGGCGATTTACCATAACCATTTCTAGTATAGTATTTGGATACAAAACCGACAAAAAGGATGCAGGTGTTGAATTGGGTTTATTATATTTTTTTATAATATGCCGAATATCTGAGTTTTCCGTGGGTTTTATTTCTTCGCAACAAACGTTCGTCAAACTTGAGTAGGTATGAAGTTTACGCAATGGGTGTTAAGAAAGACGCTAACCTGGATGAGAAGCGCCTTTAAAGAGACTCTTTGAGAGAAAATCCGGTCTCCTCGATGTTCCGTATCTTCAAAGTTGACTGAATAAGGAGTTACGAATTGGTTTAGATCAACTTGAACTGTGGATGGCACCTTAATTCTATTAAAATAATCAAAATATACAAACTTTTCAACTTCAACCCATATTTTTTTCATCCAGGAAATCATGTAATCCTATTGCTTAAAAAAATATATATGAGAAGGCTACAGTCCGCTGTGTGGATCATTTAATTCAATGGCGATGAAATATAGAAAATAAAATTTTGTCACAGCATATTGTTCAGAAAGTTTATCAATATCTTGTATGGTTCAACAAAAAAAAAACACGTTTTTCTCCTGCATATGGTATGGACTAGGGTTTCCAAATGGTTTTTGTAGAAAAACGCTTCCAAAATGTGAGCGTGGGTTCGAGTGATATATAGACGAAATGTTGGTATTATCAATGATTTCGCATCAAAAGTCTATTCGGAAAATTTTAAGTTTGATGATTTTAACTGAAACATCCACAAAAAAGGGGTGTGGCAAAAAACTGAGTATTAGCGAAATATAGATATTAGGATTGTTTAAATATCTTGTTCACAAACTTTTTCACAATTCCTTACCCATTTTCCCAAAATAACGTTTTTCTTAAAAAAAGGTCGTGGCAGTGGGTGGATTTCAAAAATGTTTGCACTTGTTCTGCTTCGTTGGATGGAGAGTCTACATACCAAACCCAATTAAACTTTGAAAGTCATCCGACAAAACTCGAAACATATCTACCATCCATCCAATACATCCAAATTCAAATATTGATTCTACTTCATATGCAAACAAATCGAGCTTACGCTTATCTCTATTCTTCTAAAATATAATATGGTCAATAGCAATCAAATTGAAATTTAATAAATCAAGCAGACAGCTTACTGCCAAAATAGAATCCCATCAGGATCAATACATACTACATATTATAGTCCCCTCATTCCTTATGTCTGTCTTGTCCACACATTGGGGTGAAGTTCTTACATCGATTTTAATATCAACGGAGTATTGAAAGTGAAAACCAGGTCAGTTGCTCTGCGACAATCATTGATTACAATTAAGGGGAAAGCAAAAAAAAAAAAATTTATATATGTAAAGAATCAGCTGTCGAAAATGTCCTTTCAATGGCATGTAATGAATTGTGAGGATTCCTCTGTGGAATTGGGGTTGGAATGCTTTATTCCATTGAAGTCATCGTAAATCATTTCTAATTCAGGTTGGCAGTTAATCCTAGATAAGGACTTCTTGAAAGGAGATAACGGTTTAATTAGACTTTTAGAGGGAGGTTGCCTCTTAAAATAAGCAAAAGTACCAACTTTATGGATGTTTTATGTTTGTTCATGGTAAATTTTACGATGTATTGGAACATTTTGTACGAATCGGTTTTTAATATCAGTTTTGAGAGGTTGTGACATTTTTTTTTATTGGATACCGAAAACACCGTTGATAAAAATTTATTATTATTGTAAGATTTAGTAAAGATATTCTGTGGATTTTTATTTTTTTAATAATACTATGTTGCTTTACAACTCGGTGGTGGATATGGTCTTGCTTATAATTCTAGCTTGTACCTCATGGACTTATTTATTTTTCACTGGCCCTCCTCTTGTGATGATCTGAAAAATCATACGAGTATTATCAAGAAAAGCTTATCTCAACTAAGCCGTCCGAAGTCGCCATAAAATAGGAGGCCCCGTAATTGTACACAGTAAACACTCACACATGAATGGATGTGAGAAAGTTATAGGCTCCGGTTAGTAACGAGCCTGTTGCGCAAAAGATCATCTTTAGCAACGAAGCTTTGCTATGCAGCAAAATTAGTGAACATAGGACGTAGCCAATCTACATGAAGCTCAGCAGCTAACAATGAACCTACATAATGTTACTGTTTGGTGAAGTTTATTGCCGTTAGTGTCATTGGTTTGAAAACAACGTTGGTGTAATCACGGCCAGCGAGCACTAAACAACAATGATAACCGATTTCGTTTGACCTGAATTGAACTATATAAAGTTCGTTATCATCTCACGGTAGCGAATACCATTCACGGTAACTGCCTGACTGGCCTCATTTTGGAAAAAATACGGCCCGATGATGCCACCAGCCCATAAACCGCACTTATTGACGAATCCACTGAGGTGATCCACTGTTGTCATTTCTTGCCACCATTCTGACCATTTACGATGCTTGAAATGGTCAAGAGGCTTTAGTTCTTGAGTCAATTGCACCTTGTAAGCATGTAAATGCAAGCCCTTATGCATAATGTTCATCAACGACGAGCGTGAGTGGTGCAATTGTTGGGCACGATGACGAGTTGAGGTGGATGGTTCTTCAGCCACACTGTCGCGAACAGCAGCAATATTTTCTGCAGAACGAGCTGTACGAGCATGCACTGGTGTTTTCACATCTCTTACAGACCCAGTTTTTTGTATTTTTCCGATTGTATGCACATTTGGACGTTTGATTTGAACGCCCATTTTCATCAAAAGCCTGACTCACTTTTACGCGTTGCTCGATTGTGTATCTTTCTATTATTCAATGTGAATTAGACCAAAATTGAGAAATGTAAAATGAAATGCAGAAAAAAACTTGACGTTTAGGTGTGGTTCACATTCAACATTGGCCCATAAAATTTAACCACCCGTTATAACTGGTTTTATAATACCCCATATGATATCTTAAAATTAAACCGTTTTTATCAAAGTAAGGTTTACTATCGCCCATGGAGCAAGTATCTAAGTATGTCCTAGTCCTCCAGGTAATCGAAAATGGATAACTTCCTAAGTATAATACAGTGCACTCGCGAAAAGGTGAACTAATTCAAACCAAGGGTGTTCACGTTTGTGGATTGTTCACGTTTTGGAACAGTGAAATTTTGGAGATAATATTGTTATAACCTGTGGAACAAACGATTGATGAAACCAATCCTTGAAAATTATAGATGTCATCCAGGCCGTTTTTGAGCTTTTATAATCAGTAGGGCAGTTAAAATTTTTAAAGCATCGAGGTTTCTTAGCTTTTCCAATTATCAACAGCTTTAATCTATGCGATCCTGATGCGTTTGCACAACACAAGAACGTGATTCGCGTCTTTTCTGTTTTTACGCCCGGAGCAGATTTTTCCGACGATGACACATAAGTTTTTTCTGGCAAAAGTTTCCAGAATAAACCAGATTCATCAGCATTATACAACTGATCATTGCACAATCCCAATTCGTCAATTTTTGATTTCAGCTTTAATTTAAATGGATCCACCAATTCAGTCTGCGATGACAATTTTTCTTCAGATATTTTGAGAAGGCGAACACCGTACCTTTTTTTAAAACGCTGCAGCCACCCATCACTGGCGTTGAATCCACTTTCGTTCTCTTTGATTTTTGAGTACAATTCCTTAGCCTTTTCCTTAAGCATTAATCCACTTACAGGGAAGTTTTTCTTTCGCATTCGGTTGAACCAACCGTAGAGGCATTTTTCCATTTTGGGTAACTCTGACGTCCTCATCGTTTTTCTTATTCCTGGTCCAGAAAATGTATTGTTGACGCACTTTAAGATTTTCTCTTCTTTCTTACGTATTCCGCATATTGTGGATTTAGCAACATTGTATTGCTTAGCCAAACTCGTCACATTGGCGCCCTTTTTCAATTTAATCAAAATCTCCGCCTTTTCATTTAATTTTAAAAACTTTACTTTTTTCGTACTCATTTTTCCAACGTCCAGCGCGAGACCAAAACATCAATTGACATACATCAAACAATGTTTGACGAAAATCGACTTGAATTTTTTTACTTTTGGGAATCCCCTTTTTAAACAGGGAAATCCCCTTTAAAAAGGGGATTCCCAGAAGTAAACAAATCAAATCATAAAGTATTTATGCCTTGTAAACGCAAATATAATACATTTTTTTGTTTACCTTTTAGAGCCTTCAGACTTTGTTCACCTTTTAAGGTAGTCAATGTAAAAAAAATATTGTTCACATTAAGCGGTGTTCACATTATGCGGTGTTCACCGTTTCGCGAGTACACTGTAACTGTATGTTCTCGGAAAAAGCGTTTCATCCCACTCAATCTCTTTATTTCCTCTATATTTAGTCATCAAATTGAATTCCCAACATTTTTCTTTTTAATTATTCATACGACCTATTTGACTTTAAAATGTTAAGGGGGTTCAATGAACTTTGAAGTATTTTTGTCATGGAATTATTCCATAACATTCTTTAATCTATTTATAGTATCTACATGTCTTTGTTAGATGCTTAAATATAAAAACCTTTATTCCCTACCTACGCCCAAAGTTGTCAGATTTAGACGTTTATAAATATAATCCTAAATATATTGAAAAGTGAAAACAATTGAAAAATGAGTGACGTGCTCTAAAAGAGTATTCACAAGGTGCGATACATAAAACAATTTAAATGCTTTATTTGAGCAGGAGCAGAAAAGAATTTCGTATTAATTATCCACAAGTAATTAGTTAGGAAACTCAAAAAATTAAACACATGTGCGAAGTACTGTGATGTTAATGTCAATGTCAACTAAACACATGGAAGTGGTAATGTATTGTAACAATGGTAGTAGAATATTTTTGACCGCACTGATTGCTTATAACAATCACTGGCTCTACTTGTGACAATATGGTCAAAAGCATCAGTAGTATCCACCAGTAGTTGAATATACCCTGATCTTTGTTATACCACTTGATAATAGTCGTTTCCTTACTTAATGATTTATATAAAATTTTGTAAGACTTCTTACAGTTTCATTTATATAAAAATAATCGCAACTCCTTACATGTCGTGAAAGTAATACACATGTTAACCTAATGATATTCCAATACACCAAGTGGATAAAAATCGATTCTTAAAGTCTTCAAATTAAGTATTTCCAAAACATTTCATAAATTTAGTAACGGTGTCCCAAAATAACCACACATTTTGAAAGACTCTTAAATAAATAGCGTGGTTGATAAATAATTCAATCTTCATCTCACTCACCATAAGGATTTAATGCAAAATGAAAACACTCATCCACGCGATCATTAATTTCGATGCATCCTTCCCTAATGATATATGGTACCTACATGTTAAACAATCTAACTCACCAATCAAGCTTTAAACCACTTAATCAAAGTCCCACAAGCATATAAATCCGTCCCAGTGAAGAGGGCCATTGATAATTCCCTGCCACCTCCGACCGCCCATAACCAATGGTTTCCGTTTTTATTGTGCAAACGTTTGAACATCGGGAGTAGTTCCCTTAAGTGGGGTCCCCTATGGGGCAAGGGAATTGTAAACTATTTGCTCATCTCCTTTGGTGTGATGGCAAATATTTACTTCGTCCACATGGATTTTCTCAAAATGAAAATCAACATCACAAAACGTCATCCCTTATGTCAATTTACTATACTGATACTACAGGCACACTCACATACATAAACGGTATTCATTTCATATAATTGGCTACATATGGCAAAGAAATACTTCCTGATGGTTCGTCCCGAATATCCATTTACTGCTGCCGGAAGTGGGTGCCGAAAAATACATTTTTTTGATGGTGGTCAATGTTGGTAAGAATAGCTCCTAACGTGCCATATTCCAAATGTGAAATGTTGCGGTATGAAATTCAATTGTATAGACCTTTGCGGTATATGGGTGCTTGAAAGCTTTTAATTATCCACTTATTCTTTTCGACAGCAGGAAGTATAGTGATGAGCTTAAGATCCAAACTATTCACGGAGTGGAGATACATGGGTAATATATTAATTCCGTATAGAGAACGTCAAGGCGACAAGCTTGTGGAGTTGAATGACCTTATTATTGAAAGGCCGGAAGCATTGGTAGAAGACGGACTCAGTGGCGCTAAGGTCAATCCGATGAACTGCCGTGTAGACCTATGCGATTTGTTATTTGCTCTACTCTCAATTTTCAAGAAAAGTTAATTCTAACGTAGGCTTTAAGATTAGGTGTAAAACGGGAGGTCAAGCCATGAATGGTTGTGAGAGAAATCTAGGCCGGGAGGATTGGTAGAAGAAGGGTTCAGTGGCACGATGGCCAATTGGATGAACTGCCGCGTAGACCTAAGTGATTTTTTACTGGCTCTCCTCTTAATTGTCAAGTAAAGCTTATCTCAACTTACCCGTAAAGTTGACATGAATGGTTGTGAGAGAGCGCAAGGCCGGAAGCAAAGGTAAAAGACGAAATCAGTGGCGCGATGGAAAATACGATGAACTGCCGCGTAGACCTAAATTAATTTTTACTGCCTATCCTCTTAATTATCAAGAAAAGCTTATCTTAAAATAATACCGAGCCTGTTGCTTAAAATTTTGCATTTTTTAGAAGTATTGTCATACCAACAATATTTCATACGGTGCGTTCACACCATGCAAGGAAAGTGCTCGCAGTAAAATGATTGCTTCAAGCCAATCTTGCACGGTTAATGACTCGAAAAGTCCTTGCACGTAAGCTCTTGCTAAAGTTAGCAACCGCGCTACGTAGGCTTGAATGGTGTAACTAGTTCATGCCAAGCGTTTGGTACTTGCACTGTAGCTCCAAGTTTTTCGCCTGCTTGAAGCGAGCGTGAACACTTTCGAACAAGCAACCTGGTTGTTGAAGCAAAATCAAAAAGTTTGCATTGTGAAAATTCGACGTTCGTGTCTGCTTTGTGGTGAAAAATACATGGAATGGCAAAAGAAAATAATATAAGCGCTTACACTTGCATGTTGTACCAAGTCGAAAATTGCTTGCAGAAAAAATCGCTTGCTGCAAGCATTTGCTTGCATGGTAAAATGCTGACTTGAACCAATTGCACATATATTTTAAAAAAAACACTTTTTTGAAAAACTTGCTGCAAGCATTCTCCTTGCATAGTGTGGAGGCAACTTTAGAAGTCAAACGTTTCTTGCCAACGAGTAGGCCGACAACTGCTGTGAAAGTAAATTTTATTTTGTGTGTGTGCATTCTTCGTTTATCGTATACTAGCAACCTGGCTTCGACTGGGCACAACTTGAATGACGAAAAATTTAATTTCTGCAATTTAGACCTTGGATGCACTTCGAATACTCAGCTCCTGTAAGTGATAGTGCATTCCAAGGGAAATGCATATCATAACATTGAAAATCACATCGAAATCGGTTAAGCAGTTCTCGAGATAAGTGCATACACTTTTTGGGACTGTTTTGTATAGATCTGTCACTTTTCAGTAAATTACCGAAAGGGTATGACAGGTAACTTCATGACAGAAGTTAAAACCCACCAGAACATGAAAGTTTCATGATAGAAGTTCTAATTTTATATAATCCTCAATATAAACACCGAGAAAAGATGTTAAGAAAGAAGCGAACCACAACATGACCACAAGGATCTAAGTACTCCCGGGAACAGAAGATTATTTTTCACCTTCCTGTTAACCTAATCTCTTCCAATCCAATTTAATAATTTAGAGTTGTCCTTATATTTGTTTTGTATTCCGGGCAAAAGACAGGAATATTATTTTTTTATTAGTGTGTTAGTATGTCTACACACACAGACATTGAAATTAACATTACTTAAAAATGTCCCAGACCTTCCTTAAAAATTAAAAAAAAAATCCCATAAATACTCAAGCCAGCAAAAAAAATGTCAACGCTTTTATACAACGCTACAGGATAGGCAAAAAGTTTCCTGTGCGGCTTCACATTACCGGGATGGCGATAACAAATAATCTCCCAGCAGTTCTTGCGGTAGGTGGACTCCGCACTGTGGAGCAAGGACTATGCAAAATGTTTAATTATTTGAAAATGCACAGTGGGTGAACATTTAATTCCTCTCTGGCCAAAGGCATGGAAATGATTTTATGTTGAATGTGCTTAGCGGAGGCTCTCTAATTGCAGTCGTAGATTTCGTTCCTTTGTCAGCGCATAGTTACGTTTGAGGTTTACGTTTTAAACGTGTAATTCCCTTGTGGACATTTTGTGCTCGTGTTAATTGCATTTTGAGTTTGCTTACACGGTAGAAGGGGATAGTAGACGAATAGGTGTATTCTGTAGATGATGTTTTCTACAGGGTCATTCATAAGCGCATTTAAGTAAAACATGTTGTAGTTAAAGCGGATCTTTCGCTATCAATGTGTTTTGAAAATAGAGGCTTTGCGTATCGGCGGTCACAGTATAATAAAAATTTTGGATAACTCGGGCACATACGTAAGCCTTAATTACATCTACGACTTAGTCAATCGTGTTCAAGATCGGTAGGTTGTAGTATTATTCTCGTCTCGTTCGCTGTTTGGCACCCTGTACTGTAAGACCAAAATTATTCTGGTTTCAATCATCATTACACGCTTACGCTCCCAGTTGACGGACAGCATCCCATGCTGCTCATTTATTTCGGCTTCAATATCTCCGCATAGTCTCGTTCGATGTTTGGCACGTGGTACTGTCCAGACCAACCTAATTCAGTTATCATTGCCCGCTTACGCTCCCAATGACGGACAGCGTCTTTTAGTCAGGGAAGTCGGTTATCATTACGAACATACATCCACTAATAACTTCGATTTCACCTGCATTAGTTGGTTGCATATTTTTATTCCGTTTATATTTTGTCGATCCCCGATATATGTTAAGGCGCTCGTTAGTACATTGTGCTATGTAAATATAAAGAGACCGTGGCAAGAGTTTGTGAAAAATGTCGAGTATTGACGATGATCTGCGAATGGTTTCTAAGATCCTACAGCTTCGTGGAAGAAATACATTTTTTTTAGGAGTGAACAATTCACCTGGCGAAGTCCAGACAAAACCTTCACCATGTACCATTTCTGAAGTCTTTGGCAAATCTTGTACTTCAGGTTCAGAATCTAACTCCTCAAAAACAGCCAATTCCCCTTCCAAATCATCTTCAGAAGCGGATTCTTCGTGGCCATCTTCAGAGTCTGTTTCCGAATTATTTCTAGCTAGGGATTAATAGAAATCGTCGCTATCAGAAGAAAACTCTTTTTCGCTTGATGAAGCAGTCTCTTCCTAAAAGGCTATTCTGATTTGGTCGTAATCCATCGCAATCTTGAAGCAAAAAGAAGCAAAGATCGTACCTAAAGTAAAGCCAAAGCAGACGAGTGGTACACATATGAACCACTATATAAGACGGATGGTACATTTGTGTACCACCTACAAAATACTGCCAATAAATGCCATATCTTCACTAAAAATACTTACCTTCTGCAATCATTTTATTATGTTGAATTATATCAGCTGAATTTTTTTATTTAATAGAATTACTTCCGCACAAATCTCAGAAAACTGCAATAAAACTGAAAACACACCACTTTTTCGCGAGACACACCAGACAATAATGGCAAACACAGCTGCAATGAAGTTGTGAAATACCGTTAATTTTTGTTTCAGAGATAGTCAAGGACGATGTGGTGCAAATTTGAACCAAATCTGATGTAAATTAAGGATTCTAGGGTTGTTTGAACTATCGATGGTACTTTTATGTACCATGCGGGGCGAAAGGGTTAAACTAAGGGATTTCATTTATCGGGCAGTAAGGATTCCATCTGAAAGTGACCCGTGCGATTGCGAAGATTTACAAAAAACTACATTCTAGCACTACGGCAGAGACAGAAGCCCCTGAGTCTTGACAGACTGCTTGTATCAACCTTTGGTTATTTTCTCTAGTCTGATTATCGTGGTGGCTGTCAATATCCAAAAGATAATACTCTGAGAGAACAAGATGCTTAAGATCGACTTCAGTGCTCACAAAAAAAAAATCATTTTGTATTATGCCAAATTTTAAAAATCGTCAATTTGTTGTGGCCTATGCATATTGTTTGGCCGAATTAAGTTGAAAACCAATGTTACTACTGGCATTTGTCATACCAAAGTTAATTGTTAAAATTAATTTTAAGTTTTGGCCAGTTACAAAAAATAACAATATTCTACTGCAATTTTCACTGATAACCTTAAAATTCGGTATTAAAAATTCATATAATCATAATTTAAAGTCGAGAGCGCAAGGATCAATATTAAGTACAACCAGTGGTCCACCACGTAAAGGCTGAAAGCATGAGTTTGTAGGCATCAGCATTATAATACAAAAATAATTTGCAGCGTCAATTTTAGTATATTTTGGAGAACCATGCTATATCTGCTAAACAAAATATACTCCCTAACGAAACGACATCACGTTGGGCAACGTGGTTAATGTAGCTGGAAAATAGTTTCTCATCGTTGATATCTGTAAATACAAAATATATTGCAAATTGATATTATGTTCCTTTACTTTCCTTAAGTTTTATACTTTTCATATTAGCAAACGTTTTCTTTGAATTATTTTATCAAAAGTATTAAATTAAAATACTTAACCGATGAATTTCTGTTGATTACTCTAAGAGACTTACCCTTGTTAGCTAAAAAAATGCTGACTGATATACATTTTTCTCGAGCACAGCTTTAACTTTCTTTTTACCCGCCAAGCACTCTATCCCAAATTTGAAATGCCTCCATTACCAGTAGCGCTTCTGACACAAAAAAAAAGGAAAACAAATAATTTTCCTCCCATTGTTGACAATTCGTTTGCCAACGGGATTCGTTTGAATAACAAAATAGTTTGACACATGAATAAATATATAAGTGTGACGCCACACTTGACCCAGTTCTAGGATTTCGTTTTCCGGTTTTCAATTGTTGTTTTTGTTTTCTTCCCTCAGGAGTTTCGCCGCTACTTTAAATAAATTTCTTCGGGGTAAAAGAAGGAAAATAGTGGAGTATGTAGCTCTTTCAACAATATTGTCGAGAAAGTAGAAATTTCCATTTCAATTCACGTCAGGGAATAGGTAAGAGCCTATCTTCTTGTATGTAAGGATTTCATTGAATTTGGTAAATATATATCCTTGTTGTAAATGATGCTTTTTAGTGGAGATTCAACTGCTTGAATTTAATCTTTTTGAAAATGGTGCGGGTTTCTATAAAATTCAGATAACGGTCATTCAGGATATATGATGCGGTGCGAACCGAGCAAGAAGAGGATTAAAATATATACCATGGTCCATGTTTTATAGAGCTTAATCAGACGGACTCAGGCCATGTTTTAGCGACATCAGTAAACATAGTATTAAGGCGGTTCACTTTATGCCCAAACTTACAAAGTATAAAATAAAGCCCCTAAGCGTGTATTATTGCGCTAATCTTGGGAACTGGTGAACTGCATTTCCCTGTTATGGTGTATTTAAAATTGCTCTGTCACTTACAGGAGCTGAGCATTCGAGTTCTTAGTGGCAGTCATATTTTTCGTCATTATTGTACCTTGGCGAAGTCAGGCTGAATTGCTAGTTACTTTTATAAAACACTCATGCACCCAAGAAAGAAGAATATACAATCACTATGGACTGCTTTGTTCTCGTAAATATTAAGTAATCACTGATCACTGAATAAAGAACACGAAGATATTGTTGCTTCAAGTGCGATTTATCAATTTTCCGGCGGTCGCAGCAATTAAAAGTGTTGTAATTCAATTTGTCGCATTTGGATTTGCATCTACATCCTTATAAAACAATTGAAGTCCATTGATAACCATTCACAACGTCGTAGATACGCTTTTTGGGAGTTGGAACAACAGACAATAAACACTGATTTTTCAGTAATAAGTAAAAATCGAAAAGTTCCATCCAGGCAAATTGACTGTTTGGTGTGCTCTATGGTCCAAATCTGCCATTGGTCCTTATTTCTTCGAAAATACCGTCTATTCAGACGGTTACAGTCAATTCGGACCAGATGTGGTCGAATGATAACCGATTTTTTTTGGCCAGCGATTCATTATCATGACTTGGACAATATGTTGTTCCAACAAGACGGGGCAACAGGCAACGACCAATTATTATTTACTGGGTGAGAAGTTTCTTGGTCGGGTAATTTCACGTTTTGTCGACGCTAATTGGCCACCAAGATCATGCAATTTGAAAGCGTTAGATTTCTTTTCTGTGGGGATGAAAATGATCGTGATTAGGGAATAATCCCCGAAGTCCAGACGCAATAAATACCAACATTACTATAGTTATGGCAGAGAAACCTCAGAAGTCAGGCCGGCCCGGGCAACCCCAATCCACTCTACGTCACTGATTCTATGGCATCACGGCATGGGTTCACTCTTTTCGTCCTTAAGCCACCAACCACAGAGAAATTAGTGTGAAACGAAGAAAACATAGCCGCCATAGTGGCCAGTATCGAAGAAGACCCAGACACGTCGTTCCAACGGTGATCAACAGATTCGTAAGTCGCAAGAGAGTTAACCCAGCTTGTTTGGCGTTACTCCACAAGTTTGTGAGACGAAGAAACTTGATAACTATTTAGTACGGTTTATGGCAAGGCGGCATCTTCAGACTATTTGAAATGAGAAAAGGAAAGGAATGGGTATTGAGTGATGTTAACCGAAATTCTGTGGCCATAGGTAGACAAAATGTCATACAAGCGTCGCAGCACTCGGAAGGCTAGGGAGGCTGGTTTACTTTAAGCTTAAACTGTTTCAACCCCAAGAACATGGTCATGATGTCTGTTTCCAAACATTTTGTCATAATTAATAACGATGAAAAGATCTGTTCTAATTCCACTGCCGAAAAGGCAAAAAAAAAAGAATATTCTCTTATATCAACGATTCAATGGTTTTCCTATAGTCAACGAACCCTAAAAGTGGTAATTAGAAGACTCTAAGTCAATGACCGTCAAGGACAGCTATTTATCTACACCCATACTTTCTTGAGTTGCACACTGATACGTACTCCCCAGAGTTCTTACAAAGGCATAATTCATACAACCACCAGTGATTTACAATTGTAATAGCATTCATTTAGAAAATTACTAACAATACCATCGTTCAAGGAACTTTCGTCAGCAAGCAAGTTTATTCGGTCAATGAACCAAACAAGGATAATATAAAACAGGAATTATTCTGTTGGAGTTAATTTCCGTCTGGAAAATTCAATTACGTCTATCCCCACAAGCACAAGATACTCAACTGCCATAGTCGAGTGACTGTCCTAAGTCACTTTAATTGCTTCATCATGATGGCCAATTATTCCGGATGACAAATCCAACAGCCATGTGCTGTTGGATTTGTCCAAGGACATCCAGGGAGTGAAAAATGACACGACAGACATTTTACAAATTACACTAGTATAACATCTAATAGCGAGCAATTTCGTCGCGGAAGCCACAGGACATACAAAGTCAAGTTGTATTTTGTCAAAATTGACATATGAGTTTGACCGATAGTCACCATATTCGATGACGACTTTAAGCTTTATCTTGAGATGAAATTGAAACATTCCCTCAGGCTGGATGCATCCATTCCAATTTATAGCCATCCTCATGAATGTTCATTCTACTTCGTTATCTGCATGGTCATAGTTCGTTTCCTTCTTCGAGCATTCAACCCAAAGACAGCCATGCAATTCAGGTCACTAAGGCTCAGATGAACATTCTGGCATCCGGTAGACGCCAACTCAATGGCCTCCACATTATATCGTACTGCATTCAGAATATTGTCATGTCACTGCAAAGTGAATGACATTCTACTAGCTGGAATGGCATACGTAACTGTCGCCATACAAAGGAAGGACGAGATGCGAAATCCATGTCAAGAAGGTACTTTTACATCAGCGTTGAGTGTTGGAGGAAAATATTTCAAATGTCATTGTTGGTTATTGGGCAATGACAATGTGCAGGCATCGTCTTTTTAAGTTAATTGGTCTGGTGGCAGCGGCGGTTTAGAAACAGCTTCAGTCAGTCTAGTTTAGTAAACGAATATTTTATACGAAATGCTTGGAGATATTTTAAGCTAAGGCTTCTACTGTTAAACAATATCTTTGGCAAACCATTTGAGTAGTGTGAAATGGGAAATTAATAAGACGGTTTGACCGCAGCTACAATTAATGTATATTTTTAGTGCCCCTCTCGAAATTTTTTTTCGAATCCATCGTATTAAGTGCTTTGCTTTGGATTATAAATGTCATTCGAAAGATACCTTTTAAGAGGTCGGCTGACAAATGACGCTCCAGACACATCAGAGGTGAATAAGGACTGCACATAATACATTATATAAGGTGGAGATAAATAGGTGGATACTGGATTTATCTTAAGACAATAATGTGTTGAGACATCTTGCATGCAAGACGCTTAGAGGAAGAGAACATTTTATATTCATTAATTAGTTCCATACTTTGGCGGCTTTGGAACCTTTGATGATCACATATACTGAAGTCAAAGGCGAAACCAGACAGCAACTATATGAGCTATAATTATTTCGGCAGAACTAAGTTTTTTTCGCAATTCCAACCCGTGCAAAAGTCTGGAAAACAATAAGATTGTCACGAAAAGTTTCTCAAATTTTCAATTCGGAATCGGTGTAGACGAGAAGATCCAATTCTATATATCATTCAATATTAACATCAAAAAAAAAATTAACGTACCATTTTTCTTGAAACAAAATTTGTCATCATTTTCATCGTAAAAAGATGTTTTCACATTATGACTCTAAAAAGTTTATTGAAAACACCTAATGAGCCCAAACCATGTGCAAACTGCCTGGTGAATTCCGAATACCATACGGATGGAGAAGAACTCAGTTGCGGAACTGACTGGATTCCAAGGAAACGACCGGTAAAAAAAGGAAAGTTGTATCCTCTTCTGAAATTATAAACCTAGACAAAGAGATTGTGAATAAAACGAAACAACGGCCCCCACCGCCGTATAATGTGATCGGTTATAACTTTAACAAGTTACATAACTTCATAAAATCGTTGCCATCATCAGGCTACCAAGTAACTAAGCTCTGAAAAAAATATATGGAAAGTCTGCGTAAACCACTTGGAAAGCTTACATCTATTATCTGGGAAGCTAAATACCGATAACATAGAATGGTTCATTTGAAAATAAATCCGAAAGACCCTTACGTGTTGTAGCTAGAGGGTTACATGCGTCGTGCTTAAAGGATGGCATTGTTAACGATCTGAAAAGCAGGCAATGTAAAGTTATAGACACCGTTAACATTGTCAAGCGAGAGAAACAGCAAAAAGATGGCAAAGAAAATTTTATCAAACGCGGTCTTCCTTTATTTATTACAACTTCCGATAAAGAAGGAAGTTCGAACAAAATTTATCAAATAAAAACGAAACTTTTTATGGTTATAAAAATTGAACCCACGCGTAAGGAGTCCAAATAGGTTCCTCAATGCAAACCTATTGTCAAAAAGAACCGAGGTGTGCAAAATGTGCCGGAAATCATATGACAGTTGATTGTAGGTTTGATAAGAAAACCCACGCTATTTGCATTAATTGTAAAACAAATAACAAAATAATTTATCAAATTGAATGAAATTGAATTCATATACCTCTATTACTGTCTAAATCATTTCCACATAACTAGTTTTGTCCCAACTATCCCTAAACGGAATTTTTAGTTTTGGCCAATAAAGGAAACTCATTATTAATCCCAACGCAAGTCTCAATGTCAAGCCAAATAGGATCGGTTATTGATAAGCATGCCAATAAAACTTTTGCCCATACACGCTATTCATATCATCCTGGAATCTGGTAATAAGCTAAATTCATCTTCCAAAATAATAGCCAAATACACCCCGACACAACCTTCATGGGCAACCCATATAGATTCAGTGGTTCTCCAAATACAAGAGTTTCGCAAAGACATTTCCTGTAACACAACGTATCAATCTCGATTCCTCGAAATCTCAACGGACTTAAAATGTAAAGGCTGGAACTTCATATACACAGATGGCTCGAAAACAATTACAAACACAGTTTTCGCAGTTGCAAACCAAGATGGATCTATAATTACGTAAGGAGTCCTACCAAATATTGCATCCGTTTTCATAACTGAAGCACTGGCTATACTTTAAGAAGGAAAGAGAATTTCTCAAATACGCGGTAAGCGGGTCATCTGCTCTGATAGTCTGTCTGTACTGAAAAGCATCATTAATCCTCATAATGACACATATATTATAGCTAAAATTAGGGATATCTTAAATAAATCAAGAAAACTGATGTGGACACCAGGTCACGTTAAAGGCAATGAGTTTGCAGATGCTGCAGCAAACTCAAGGCTACCACCTTCCCCTAATACACCTTCTCACGTCAAGATTTAAAGAGATACATACATCAAGTATGTCACAAAAATCAGCTACTCGAATAGGAACAGTATGCTCACCACTATAAAACAGTCAACAAAAACAGAGTCCAGCCGAAGTTTCCAACAGACAACACTAGCACCTGCTCAAAAAGGCATTATTCACATAGACACCGATTCCTTCAAATCCCGGAATAAACGTTCGTATACTTACATTTCGACATTATTTATATCCTTTTACTTTTACTTTTAAACTCATTTTTTATTTACTTAAAATATTAACTTACTACTAGACAAAAATGCTTAAATCTAACTTATCAATAACTGGTTTACTTAATCTAACTTATCGGCCCTTAGTGGGCGCTGTAAGCTTATATTTAGCTGTTTTATTTTGCCTTTAGGCTTAGATTTGTCGGTTTTTTTGTTTTATATTTAATTTTAATTTACAAAGAAAAAATTGAAAACTTTGTTTGGTGACTTTTTTTTGTTTTATATAAAAGCTTATTCTAGATTATATATAACTTAAGACTACTTAAACTACTTAAGCCTAACTTAAGACTACTTAAACCTAACTTAAGACTACTTAACTACTTAAACCTAACTTAATTTTAATCGGGGTGGCGAGCCCTCGTTGCGCATGCCCCGAGGTGTCGCCATCCTGATTGCGTCTTTCGGTCCCACGGCAGCCTGCGTTCAACCATATTGTACGCCAATATTGTGCACAAGCCCCGTCCCAGACCTTGTTCCTAATTTAAAATCTTACCTATGGAGTTGGACTAAAAGTCCGCAAAGTCCTGAGGAAGTGCAGAATCACCTTCCTCATATAGCCACCAGAATTCAGTGCGCTGTTTTGCAGCTTCGATCCTATCGCGATCCGATACCGCCGTGCTAAAGCGGAGGAGCTCCGGAGCATTGTCGACGTACCCGTCGCGGATTAGCCGTTTGTCCCGCGCGTCACGATAGCGGTGGTATAAAACCGGGATACCGTTCCTGTCTTGTACTAACCCTAACGAATCGATGTAAATGAATGTCTCTGGTGGAATAAAGCCTGATATGAGCGTGCTCTCCGTGTATAAATCATTGGGATAATAAGCCCCAAAGATCAGGCTGTTGTCGCTAGCCATCGCCCTTGCAGCTTGCCTTCGAGTCACCTTAATTAGGAAATTGTCAATTCTATTCAACTGAGCCCCATTGTATAGAACCTCGTTGCGATAATATTTTATGTACTCGGAGTCCGGCGTTCGGTACAATCCTTAGCAGGATCGGACAGCCGTATCCTTTCCATGTAGGATGGTGATACATTGAACCACACGGGATAACCGTAAGCGATGATCGGCCTTATGAGGGCCATGCATTATTTATATCCCCCTAGATTAATAAACGCGGAGTAGCTAGCCAATGACTAGTTTTTGACATTTGCGCGAGTATTTATTGTAGGAAAAGCTGTCATTTTAGACATTAATTAGCTAATCAGCGTTTATTAATACAGGCGATAATTTTTAGCATAAATAATCAAAATGCTTGGAAAGAGAAAGTTGCGTACGACCCAGTTGTGCACCCACCACTCATTTCTATTTAAATGCATAGATGGATTTAGTTGCGCTTAGGCCAACCAATTGACGTTTCGCACTAAGTCCTACGCTAAATGTATTATAAAGAAATTTTAAGTTTAAGCCAATTACGAAATGTGTCATTAATTTTGTTTTCTCATTAGTAGATACCTACCACCTATCGAATATGAAACAACCAGAATTTAATAAGCCACTATAGTAATTTTTATAGAATGACTTGAAAGTGTGACTTCCAATTATCAAATATGATCAAACTTTTAATTTTCTCTTACATGGAGAAATATATTTTTTTCCTAAAAATTTTCTACCTCGAGATTTTGATTTTTTTTAACATTACAATGATTCGAAACACTAAAATGTATAATCGTGTCTCAAACCATGACCGACATTTTTAAAACTTTATATACACAGTTGTTTTCGTTACAATTCTAGGTCATTTTTTTTTGCTCTTAGCCATCTGATTAACGGTAACTCCCGTATCAAAACTACAAAGAAGATACATTTTCTCGAAAACGGGTTGTTAATTAAGTGAACATTTTTTTTTTAGAAATGTCATAAAACCAATTTTTATATTTAAGCCATATAATGAAAATGTTCAATATTTCCCTATAACTAGTTTTGCCTAGTTTAAGTTTTGACCAATAACGGAAAATCATTTCAATTCACATGCTATTTACAACAAATTCCAGATAAGAAGCTTTAAATTAATAGTGAAGATATTCATAACTTTTAATAGAGAATTTTCTGTATTTTGGGCAAATTTTGAAAATGGTTAAATTTTCGCATGCTTAAAACAAAAAAAAAAGTATGGCGCAACAGGCTAGTTAGTACCCAGGGCCTAGCTTTCTTCTCACAACCATTTATGTGTGCGTGTGCGTGTGTACTTCTTACCACGATGGCGGGACCTCCTTCTTTATGCCGACTCCGAACGGCTAAGTTGAGATAAGCTTTTCATGACAATTTTCGCATGCTTAGTGTTTCATATAACCTTACAGTGGAAGAAAAAGTTACCTACGACTCAGTCTAAATCTTCAAAATTCAGCATTTTTGACTTATACCGCTGATAAAACTAACATTTTACGGAACACAAACGTTTTTAGTAACTAATCGATACTGGAAATACATTATTAATGTCCAAGCAGCATCGAAGATGTTCGACTTCAAAACAATCTATAAAATTGAAAATTTAAGACGTTAAATACGAACGAAATTGAATAGCAGTAAATTATAGTATATCACCAGTCTACGCACGAACGTACAAATTACATAACTCATCTTAAAATATATCACTTGCTCTTGATGACATCATTTTGCAGTTAGATCTCCTCACTGGATTTATTTTTTTACACGACATTCCTTTCACAGGACAACCGCACAATGCCACCAAAGGAACGAAATAATTTATCTTCCCACCAACGACCGGTTGAAGAGATAAGTTTGGAATTCAACTCCTTGATGTATTTGAGCTTATGTTACACTTTCCACTATGTCGGCACCAATAGAGTGTTCTATCTGCCTTGGTACAGGCCTACTGACCTACTTACAGTGTCATTCGCATGACAGATTTTTATGGCGCTTCTATTTAAATGGCACGACAATTTAAGTTCTGTTTGTGTTGTGATTTTCTTTAGAGGTTTTATATATTGAATGGAGGTCCTTTAAAGTCTTCAATGTGATTTATACAACCGCAGTGAAATGATGTGACAAATCTTATAGCCGGACAGTATGGGGCCTTTTATGGAGCGATTTAGGGTTTTCTTCATTTTGTTACCCTGGAGTTTTGAATAGTAGGGATGAAGTATTTTTATGAAGGGTTTACTCATAGAAGGGCGATACCATTTCAATGGCGCAACAGATCTATTGGGACATTTATTCTCAATATGGTTTTTCATAAAATCATTCATGTAAATGTGTAGATTCTTTTACGAATAGAGGTACTTGTCTGATTTTCGGCAAAAATAGATCATGCTGATAAGCTGGTGTAGACAACCATTTAAGTCGATGATTTAAGCAACGCTGCAGTCGAATACGGCTTTGAAACAACTGCAACTGTTGACTTTCACTCAACGTAAAGACTTAACAGTGACTTCAGTTTCTATCACCAATTATTATCAGAACAAAAAGATACTCCCGATCTTTTAAGTGGCCGGGAGGTCCCGATAACCTTAACTAGTTATTTAAGTGGTGCTACGGTCCGGAAGGAACCTGGGCCTCAACCAACATACCTTTTCAATTAGCCCGTTCCTTAGCTAACTGCCTCCAGTTGCGCACTCCAAGTTTGTTGAGGTCGGTTTCTACTTGTGCGTGGCACTTAAGGCGAGGTCTTTCTCTTCCTCTGTCCGACGTCTGGCTTGGAATCGAAGACTCTGCGAGCCGGAGTATTGGTGTCCATTCGTTCCACATGCCCTAGCCATCTTAAGCGTGCAATGCAGAGTTTTTTTTGACCAGGGGCATGTCACTGTACAGCTGGTAAAGTTCTTGGTTGAATCTTCGTCTCCATAGCCCGTCAACGCAAACGCGACCGAAGATTTTTGAAGAACTTTCCTCTCAAATCGACCAAGGATTTCTTCATTATGTTTCAGCGCCGAAGTGCAGGACAGGGATGATCAGGGTCTTATATAGGATCTCCTTAGTAGTTCGAGTGAGGGCTTTACTATTAAATTGTCTTCTTAGCCCGAAGAAACAGCGGTTGGCAAGAGTAATTCTTCGTTTGATTTCTGACGAGATGTTGTTGTCAGAGTTAATAGCGAAGCCGAGATAGACAAAGTCCCGTACTACCTCAAAGTAATATCTGTCAATGGTGACGTTCTGTACAATTCGTCGATGTTGTGTGTCCCTTCGTGTTGACAGCATATAATTCGTCTTGCCCTCATTTACTGCTAAACCCATTTTTGCAGCTTCCTTCTCTATACTAACAAACGTTGCTATGATGACAATATCGTCGGAGTTTGCTAGTAGTTGTACCGATTTTTGAAAAATTGTGACTCTGGTGTTGGCCCTTGTGTTTTGCTTTTTCCTCTCAAGAATCAAATTGAAGAAGTCACATGATAGCGCATCGCCTTGCCTAAATCCTTTTTTGGTATCGAATGTGTCAGTGAGGTCGTTTCCGAACCTGATGGAGCAGCGAGAATTCTCCATCGTCATCCTACACAAACGGACGAGTTTGGGCGGTATACCAAAACTAGACATGGCTCTGTATAGTTTGTCTCTATAAATGCTGTCGTATGCGGCTTTGAAAAAGATGAATAGGTGGTGGGTATCGATTTGGACTTCTTGGGTTTTTTCCAGGATCTGCCGAAGTGTGAAAATTTGATAGGTTGTGGACTTTCCTTTCCTAAAACCTCAATGATAAGGGCCGATCAGGTTGTTGGTAAACGGTTTCAGGCGTTCACATATTACAGCAGATAGGATCTTGTAGACGATGTTGACGAGACTTATGCCTCTGTAGTTGGCGCAGTTTAGAGGATCTCCTTTTTTGTGAATGCTGAGGTTGCATTCTTCAGGCATACATTATTCCGACCAGATTTGGCTTATGAGTTGGTGGATGTTTCATACCAAGTCATCTCCGCCGGCTTTATAAAGCTCCGCGGGAAGGCCGTCATTTCCGGCAGCCTTATGAAGCTTGAGCTTAGATAATGCTTCACTCAGGTCGGGTGGTTGGCAGTTTTCACTGTCGTTGCCAATATTGAGTGGGTCCGATAACCTGCGTAGACTAAATATTTAACATATGCCTTATCATAACCACAGCTCAACGGTATGCATGACGCTATTAGTCACATGAGTAGAGTTTACAATAAAAATAACAATGTAGTTGAAGTACATGTTAGTAAAAAAAAGTTCGAAAAAAATTTAAGAAACTGTATGCCAGAGCCCTGATAAGTGTTGTATATTTTGTTTTTTTGTTTAATAATGCATATAGCGAAATACTTTGAATATCATCGATTTTGTTAATGATGTCAAAATTTTTAACTTCTATGTTCTGTTTTTCCCCCAACAAATGCATTAAATGATGAGCCTGCTGACTCATTATATATGATGTGCAAATCTCTGCTCGTAGATGCTGCTTGTATTAAACTTGCAGCGACGCAGACCTGCTAAGGTGAAAAAAATCTTTCCAGGTTTCTGTTTGCACCTTGTATCCCCGGATTTGGCATTTACACGTTGGTAAGACTTGCGAACATCATTGTTCCTGAAGTGGTATTTCTCTCTTTCCTCGATAGTGTAGTTAAGCCATGTAGTCCTTAATCTTGGCTACAAGCTTCTGCCGGTACTTTTCATCAAACCAAGGGTTTCTTGTGGCTGATCTGGCTTTTTGCATTGTTGACGTTGTTCTTTGAAATGAAATGCTGTTGGTTGCGGCCAATTTCCATTGCAGTCTATTAGCATTTAATTTTTTCACAAAATTTCGCAGTTCCTACTTAGTGGATATACGGATCCTTACCATTCCTTTGACAAGGTAGTGGTCAGAGTCGATGTTTGCCCCTCGGAATGTTTGAAGACATTCAAAATACTAAATGCGTGCCTTTTTTATCAATTATAAATTTCAAGGTGAATGAACCGTTTGTTAGCTTTAGCGGCATTTCGTTAGCGAAGTTAATTAGCCTAAGTCCATTGCCGGACGTGGTGTCGTGTAGGTTGTACTTCTAAATATGTCTTTTTCTTAAAGCAATGCGTTAAAATGTCTAGTCAGTCAGTTTGTCGCAATATCTTCTTCTCCGTCTGAACATGAGCGCATATGAGGCTTATGTTTGCGCATTGTTAGAATGTGCTCGCTAATGGCTTGAAACCATGAAACTTTTTGCCGTTGTGGCTAATGACTGTTCCGCGGCCATCTGAGCGTAAGCACATATAAAGCTTTTGTTGGCTGATTTGGCCTTGGTGCGGATTGTTACAATGTGTTCGCTAATGGCTTGAAACAATGAAACTTCTGTCCATCCGTACTTAAATTTTAAGCTAGGGTTTTTAAATTCGATATTATAGACTCTCTATCCGACGAAGCAGAAAAAGTTGAAAAAAATTTGAAATCCGCCCACTGACATGCCCCTTTTTTAGATATTTTTATTTTTTTTTATTTTTTCTTTATTCTTTCTTTAAAACGTTATAATAATTCATTTACCCGCGAAGCTTATTGCTTATCTGCAGGTGGTTGCATATTCTATATTGATAATATTTCACAGTTTATCGGTTGTGGAAATTTGAAAGAGTAGGTATTTATAATTAATTATTTACAATTTTCAATAAATTTAGTCATTCACAAATGTTCATATGGAGTTAATATACATGATGTATGTTTAAAAGATACTTTTTTACATCTTTTTTGCGTTTCTTAAAGTTTTAAATGTTTCTTAAGTTTGCTGGTAGTACATTCATTATTGCTGGTGGGGCGTAGCTTGGATGTCTTCTCCCATAGATGTTATAGGTTTCAGGTGTTTCCAGCAATCCCTGAGCTCTTCTTCTTGTATTGAGATTATGGCGTATATTTTGTTGGTATCGTTGATCGTCATAGTATTGTAATAAAGCTGTCATCTTATATATGCCGTTAACATCTAATACCTTTAAATTAAAATGGTTAGTACTAACTATTTTAAATAAGCATTGTTTTTGGCCAAACTTTTAGAAAATTTTGAAAAAGTGTTTTAACAAAATATCTATACAACTAAATTTTCTTAGCACGCCCACTTTTTGGGGCGTGGTAAAAACATTTTCAGTAAAAAAATCGGTAAAATTTCAAAATGTCCAAAAAAAATTATTGATACAAACCATCAAAATCACGCACACCCTTTGGAAGCATTTCATACAAAAACCATTTGTATACCCTACGCTATACTATATGCAGTAGAATAACGCTGTTTTTTGTCGGACCTCAAAAGATTTTGAACAATATGTTGTGACGATGTCAATTTCAATATTTCTTTGCCATAAAGACACATTTTAGGGATATCGATTTTAGGGATCGGATGGGATAGGGTATTTAACGACCCGCACAACGGATTGTAACCTTCTTATATGTGTTTGTTTAGCATGTACATCAACAATAGAATCATTCCTTTCCGTAAAATATCGTAAAAATATTTTTTTTCCAAAGCACAAGGCACAACATGTAGGTCCTTATTGGCTATCAATATCCAATAAGGGATTGAGTGCTAACATTGTCTTTTGGCTCTTACGGCACCATCTCTGCTTTAAGAGCCTAAGTTACAATTGATATTCCTCAATGACCTGTATTCCGAATATATCGATGTAGCCCATATAAGTTTTTTACTTTTGTATATCCTATGACTGCATACGCCACCTTTTATTCCATCTTGGGAATTATTCCGCTGCCGGATTGAAAAGGACTAGCTATATGCCTTAGAGTCAGGACACATATTCCTACCCGCTTATATCAGTTGGCGCCAAGATTTACGCAATGATTGAGATGCTATCGACGGTCAAGGTATTTATTTTTCATTTGGCAGTCGCCACGGGAAGGCTGAAAGTCGAAGTTGGTAGGCATTTGATAAAAAAAAAATAATATGTGGCGAATATTATAATGGTTAATTGAAATACTTTTTAAAAAATGTTTTCTTATATCAAACGTTTCATTTTGACATCAACTTTCCAGTGAGTTTGTTCCTCAAAATACTGCAAATGCAAAGGAACATTCCTAATTATATTTTTGAGTGATAGCTATAACTTGGATCTTAGTACATATAATATTCACCTTCAATTAGCATAGCCTCATATATATATATATATATATATATATATATATATATATATATATATATATATACAATTTTTATGTGTTCAAATTTTTATGATGGTATACCATCGGTGCCATAGTTTTTCTTCACATTTTTATTAACCCCAACTCTGCCAGTGTAACTTAATCTATAAAAGCCAGTATCCGTTATAGACATACTTTTTGTGTGTTTGTGACAGATGAAATGAAAAAAGCCAAGCTGTTACCTTCACTCTTAGTGACAGTGCTCCCCTCTTGAAATTTGTTCACCAATCACGAAAAAAAAATCGATTTATTCAGAATTTAGAAGAAAAAAACCTTCATCTCGTTAAATCCCGTCGCTGTAAAATCGGCCCGTGACCTACTTTTCGTGCGTGGTGTAGACACAGTTATTCGGATGAAAGCCAGACACTGATAGCGGGGATTTTGATTTGAAGTCTATAGCCTGTGAAATTTAAACCACCACCACACCACCAGTTATTGGGAAGCAATAAAGCGATTCTCTTCTTCACTCGATGAACCCACATTGTGGGTTTTTTGGAAGTGTATTTATATACCGTAATGAAGTGAAAAGGATATGTATGTGAAACAGTGCAAAGTTCATATGAAATGAGAGTACATATTATGTAATTGAAACTGAAGTAATCAAGTCTTTTATCTTAAATTCGGTCACATAAATCAAAATTGATAAAAGGAAGTGTGATACATTATTATTGTCATGTCCTTTGGGATGGTTTTGAAGCGCTTTAGATGAACTATACTGCTGGCGCGGCAGTTAAGGTGAGAATAAAGGAATACATAGATAGCAAGGACGATGAAAGTCTACAGAAGTCTTTACGTGTACATGCTTATGGATGCACTGGTTGGTGCGTTGGAGTACCAAGCGCTAGATTCCTGGTTCAAATCCCTAGGGTAGCAATACTTAGATTTTTTTTTGATACACCTCTAGCAAAAGTTTGTCAAACATCCAAGTGTATCGCTGTCATGAGGCTTCTTCAATTAGCAGTTCGAATATGGCGTAAAAAGGGAGGTCTGCATCTTCGTGGTAAAATAATAACTTTGCATGCACAAATAAATTTAAAAGCCAACTTTGAGGACCTTTATGGACCGCTAATACCAGATATTTAATTTTTTGCCTATGGTGTTGCGATATTAATTCATATATAACCTGCTACTGTGCTGCTGTTGATATAAATGTTATTTGCTAACTAATCAGCTCAATGTAAGCAACATGAAAATGTTACGCATTACGACGAAAATGTTCGAAAACAAATTAAATTTTCATGTAAACTGTGTCGCCTGGGAGAGCCTGAGCAACTAATTTACATATCCACAACATGCACCAACAAACTAAAACGCAACATTTTATCCTTTGCTGCGTTTCTGTTAGATGCAGGTTCATTTTCTCGTTCAAGGATAACGCACAGCAAGATACAATAGTCATTTGCAGTTATGCCAGTATCGAAGAACTAGGTCGCTGCGGGTCACGGTGAATATATATATTGTTCCCCACCACCACCAACGAATAAACTAAACAACAAATGCAGTCAATGCACTTTCACAGGAATCCAAGTTGATTCAGGGACATCACATCACTTTCAATGCGATAGGATTCCTCCGAACTAACAATTTCAATCAACATGAGATGATTACAGAGTTCCACGAAAATTTGCATTCATTTCTTGAAATGCCTGGTGTGCATTTTAAAATGATTAAAAATTAATGATCCAAGGCAATTCCGTTTTGCACAAGAAAAGAGCAGCTGCCACAACGGGATTGGATATCTAATAATGCAAACCGCAAAGCGAATTAACCAACTAAAGATTCTAATCCACTTGGGGGAAAATAATCTGTGAAAATGGTTTTTGTCATCAAAATTGCAGGTCCTTTAGTGGAGAGGGGTGTAAAGTGCTTTACCATCCTCCAAGATCTCGAAAATGAATTAATTGCTGACTATAACCTTGAGAATGATGTATAATCATATAAGTATGCATACAAAATGCCGAATCAAAAGATTTTACATCCCAATCTCTCTTGGCATTGCATAGTCAAAAAAAAAAGCAATACAACCTTATTCGCGGTACGGAAACACAGCATACACGTATATAGTTAATATTGCTCTGTCAAATCCGACTTTTATTACTTTCTAAACGAGAAATGGTAGCTTACGTCTCTCGGTGACCTACTTTAGTGTGCAGCCAAATAGTTTGAAAAAGTTCACAAAACCATATGAGGATAAAATAAACTCCTTCCAAGTATCCTGGCAGGAAATGGCAAACTGAAACCCTAAATACCAGACTATTTATGCGAAAAGTTTATTGGCAGTATAAGTGGACATTATGGCGACTTAAAATTTTCACGATGATTGCATTTTGATAGTCGCTTATGGAAGTCTTTCATAATGACGATACGCGGCAAAAAGATACGTTCTCTTAGATTTGAATTCTATTCACGTGAAAGCGACAACGCAATTTGGTTGCCCTCTTTTAAATAAAGTGAAGTGGATGTCGCCCTTCAGCTTGATGTTCTACATTTCAAAATAAGCGAGACTGATTTTCATCAGATACGCTTTTCCTCTTGGTATGCCATCCAAAAGGGGTAGTATCTACGTGTTCTTCATTTTTAATAAGCCAATCGGGAGCATAGGAAGTTGATGAACATTCAAGCTGTTGTGAGATTCTTAAGGACCATGATAACATGTTGCATGTCATAATTATCTCCATTGAGGCAAAAGTGATGGGCATAATGTCGAAGGATGCTAAGAACGGAAAAGTCTATGAATGAGATTCTAATTGGTAACCCATTGGTATATACATTTATACAAAGTGTAGGAATGCTGGTTTTTATGTCATAATTTTACATGTATAGCACTGATCCTTAAAACATTTAATTGTCTCATTAAAATGTTGACAACGTGCGCTGTTTTTGGTTCCTAGGCAGCGGTTTAACTGGTAGTTCTGACTACAAAACTGAAGAACAGATGTAGTAGTGATCTTCAAACACGATTATCTTAGAAACGTCAATATTCTTGCAAGATGTCAGATGGAGATTCCCGCCTTAGTAGCAAGTGATTTTTTAAGGGTAGTTTTTTTTTAAATCGAATAATACACTCAAATTTGCTTCAAATATTCAAAATTTTTATTGAAATCGATAAATACGCCTTTGAAATTTACGATTTAAAGACAACTTCATGTAAATGTTGTCCACGGCTCCGTTAAATGGTCCATTGGAAAGGTCCAATTTTGCGTCACTTTATCGAGCATTTCGGCTTGTATTCCACGAATTACGCGTGTTATGTTGTATTGTAAGGCTTCAATCGTGTTCGGTTTAACGACTTTATATAAGCCCACAAGAATTAATTAAGCGGCGTTAAATCGCATGATCTTGGCGTTCAACTCAGGGTAATTTCGAGAGATAAGCTGCTCACCAAATTCATCCTTCAACACTTCCACTGTTTCACGAGCTGTGTGACATGTGGCACTGTCTTGAAGAAACCACTTGTTTACCAAGTTCAACTCAGCCAACTAGGGTAAAAAAAAATCGCGTATTATGGCTCGATATCGTTCGCCGTTGACGGTAACGATTCTTCCACGGTCGACTTTGAAGAAAAATGGACCGATGATGCCACCAGCCCATAAACCACAAACTATCGTTTGGTGTGGTTTACTAGAATGCACTGTACGCATTCGAGTCGATGGTTTAACGTTCAACAAAGTAAATTTGATGCGAAATTTGGTGATAACAGCACGAGTTGTTGATTCACCAGGTCGATTATGACTGCCATAATATGGTCGTAATAAACGGTGCACATTTTTCACAGAGCACGCATTTTAATAATAAATTTCAATAAGTTGCAATCGTTGCCCGTTTGTAAGTCTTTCCATGATTAAATGGCAGTGTACACTGAAAACTTTTCACTTTCACGGATAACGTTTGGACGCCATTACTAACCAGTGCTGTCAAACTGAAAAACTTAGCTCTTAAAAAATCATTCGTTATTATACAATACCCAGTAAGTAATGGATGAATTTCTGAATTTTACTTGCATACATAATAAAATTTGATATTGCCCGGACTGAAAAAAAATCTCCAAATAGTTAAGTCAGCTATGACAATCTACATTTGTAAACGTCAAAATGGTTAACATCGATTCTATTTGCAGGCTCCATTTGCGGGCTCAGTGGCGCGATGGTTAGTGCGATGAACTGCCGTGCAGAAGGTCTGGGTTCGATTCCCAGCCGTAGCAACACCTTAATGATTTTTCACTGGCCCTCCTCTCGTGATGATCTGACAAATCATCCGAGTTGTATCAATTGTCACGAAAAGCTTATCTCAACTTAGCCGTTCGGATTCGGCATAAAACAGGAGGTCCCGCCATCGTGCTAAGAAGTACACACGCACACATGAATGGTTGTGAGAAAAAAAGCTAGGCCCTGGGTACTTACGAGCCTGTTGCGCCATAAATTTATTTATTTTTTATTTACTTAAGGCGATGTCTTCCTAAACAAAATCTAACTTCTGGCTGACAATCAAAGTCTCTGTAGGCCGGAGTATCTTTTCATGTGCAAGTCATCTCAAAGCTCAATATGGAGTTTTTCATGATTAGATCTTTGTAGCTGTACAGTTCATTAGGTGCAAAGTAGTTAGTTATAAACATCTTGTGATAAAAACAATCTCGGATGAGACGGTGAAACTTCGGCTTCCGAGAAGTCAATTTTGACTTTGACCACTTACTGCACGTACGCATATCCAACAAAGCTATTCAACTAACAGCAACTATGAAAAAATCAACGTTAGACAACTGCAATCGGAAGTGACCGCTTTAGCGTGGGTAGACCGCATACAGCTTATGGCATCAGAAAAAAACATCGATTTTGGTGGAAAAATGCCCCAAAAAAGTGAGCATGGGTTAAAAGTGTTTTTGAAGTTCCTAAAAATTTTGCCGAAACGCCTCAATAAAGTTTTATTGACGAAACATTTTTTCAATATTCTGAAAAGTGGATGTGGATTTTGAAAAGTTGTTCGAATCGTTCCATATACTTTAGAAAAAAATCCTCTCGTGAGTTTTGTTGACGAAACACTTTTAAGGTATATATCAAAATTATTTCTTGTAGAAAACTGAAACAATCTACACCAGGAGCCGCTCTGGAGCCTGCAAAGACCAAGATGGAAACACCATAATGGAAAAATAGGCGATGTAAAATATCTGGAGAGACTACTTCAATCGGTTGCTTAATGGTGATGACCGCCAAGATTTCACCAACGCAAAACTGGACACAACTAAGAGTTTCAACCACCCAACTAAAATTTAATGAGAATCAATTCTCTGTACCAACTAGAGGACCAATAACCATTTGGTCTTTACCAATGCGACTTCAGGCTAGGAAAGTAAACCATGAAAAAAATATTCGCATAGCGCCAGGTCCTTGAGAAAAACCAAGAATTTAACATCAGTATCCACCACATGTTTATGGAATTTAAAGCCTCCTATAACAGTGTTAGCCTTTGCATACAATGCCCAACTTCAATATCCCTGCTAAGCTGATATGGCTTATCAGAGAGACGTTATACAGAATGCCCGGAAGAAATTCCACCGAAACTTTAGAAACCGGCGGAGGTTTGAAATAAGGTGATGCATTTTCATGCCAATGCTTAAATATCGCTCTCAATAAGATATTGCGCAACACCCAGCCTAGTACATCAGGTTTTATTTTTGATAAATCCTAGCTATATATTGGGCTTGTTGACGACAACCACATTATGGGAAGGACTAAGAAAGCAACAACTGGTGCTATTACTACCATCGAAGCAGCAGCAAGCAAATTGATGATTAGTTATAAATGAGGACAACTTAAAGTTTTTGTTTCTACCAACAAGAGTCGAACTCCACTGCGAACTTGGCCAAAATGTGATCATTGATCATTACTTCGACATACCTAAGAAATTGAGTATCAAATCCTTATCGAAAAGTACCATGAAACCCCTATACTAAACAATCATCATACTGTCCAGAAGCATGGACTCCCTATTAATCGTATTCTTAGAAAAAGTCCTACGTGCGATTTGTGGTCCCGTTTGCGTTGACAAAGAAATAACATCTGCCGAAAAAGATACAACAATAAATTATACGTGGCTTACATCGACACAAGCTTAGTCCGAAATATATGTATCCCACGGACCTCTGACGCCTGACGCCTTCAAAGTCTTAAAAATGATGAAATGGAATAACTAATCTTTTACAGAAATCTAGAATAAGATGTCATAAATATTTTTAACCAACATTACACAATAATCCAAGAATGACTACGTTTATCAAAATGAAAATTGGAAAATACTGATATTCTAAATATGGCTATACACTCAGATTTTTAAAAAAAACAGTTATTTACCGGTAAATGTTGGTGCTTGTTTTTTTTAATGTTTTTAACTTTCTCTTACAAAGAGAAAGACATTGTTTTCGTGAAAATTTTCAACCTTGATTGATTCTAACATTACGAAGATAGCGGAACCCAAAAAAGTGTTTTTTGGAATTCCGTCCATCAGTAATGGTCTCTCCAGCCTAAGCCACTTGAACGATCTTTTGGTCATAATTCTAGGCCACTTTTTTTGTTTGCTTTTAGCCATATTATTACCGGAACCAACCTCAATTTTCATTTATACTATAAGCATAATAGTTAAAACAAAGCGGCATATCCAGCTTTATCGATATTTTTGCATATAGGCCATATAAAAAAAATTGGCAATTTGTTACAAACTATTTGGCCAAATTGAATGAAATTTAATTTATATACTACTATTACTGTTTTCACGAATTCCTCGTAATTGGTTTTGGCTTAAACTGAATTTTCAGTTTTGGCCAATAACGGAAAATCTTTATTATTCACATGGACACCGATTCCTTTCAATTACGGAATAAATGATCACATTTATTTTTTTTATATCATTTTAACCATCATTGATCAAAAATAATATTATTGTGTATTTTGGTCATGTTGTTAAAAAATTTCAAATCTCGCTGTGAAAGTGGAAGTTGCGACCCAGTCGTGCACCCACCACTCGTTTATTTTGCGGCAAAGATTTCAGAAGAAGTTGTGTAATCAAAAAAGTTGTGATATCATCAAACAGCTGTAAAAATTACACAAACGGCAGAAGATTTTACAAACTGAGCTAGATTTGACGACAGGAATTGCAACCAAAAATTGTATTTTGTACAAATATATTCTGTGTATTTTACAAACTGTGATGTATATTCTACAACAACCGCTGTCGTATTCACTATTTTTCGAGTTGTAAATACTAAAACTAATGCTGTAATATGCACAACTTGGTTTTAGAATAAACAACCATGTCTCTGTTAAATTGACAGGATTGGATGTCGGGTCGATTTCGACTTTTAATGCAGCAGAATTAACAGCAGTTTTCAACATTTCTTCAGCATTTTTATTGGGTATAGAATAGGATGGCATAAGCTGTTTTTCGCCAAAAATCCATAATAATCCAAGAACGACTAAGTTTATCAAAATGAAATTTGGAAAATACGAATATTCTATATATGGATCTATACTCAGATTTTTCAGAAACAGTTATTTGCCAGTAAATTTTGGTGCTTGTTTTTTTTAAGTTGTTTTTTTTTAAAACGGCTCTTATGATTTTGTTAAAATTTTGAAACTTTGATGATATTGACGTGTGCTAGAATCGAAAAATCGAAACAAACATTTAGCGTTGAAACGTTAAAAAAAATTTACTTTCAGTGTTTCACTTAGAATTATAAAAATATTTAAGCAGCAAATAGGTTGTTTAGCGAAAGTGAATTATTTTTAATTCCATATTTACTATACACAATACCCATCAACATTCCTGGGGAAGTTTTTTCCAGGCATGTCGTACCTTTTAGCTAGCTTTTACTTGCCCTAAGTAATAGGGTACCAAACCGAAATGCTTTGGTTTTTTTTTTTTGAAATTCATATTTATTTTGAATTCTTTCGTAAAATTTATAGGCATTTACATAATGGCAATACTTTTGACCAACTGTTCACAGTTTAGTTTCAGATTATTATCACAATTTAAGGCTATATGCCATCAAAACGACTATCAACCTTGACACAGTTATATTTTAAAAGGCTCCATCTTAAGTCATTATTATTCAATTCACAAGTCACGTTAGCACTTTTTTATATTACTAATGGAACAATCCAATTATTCCATAGATGCTGTGTCCATTGTTTCTGAAGAACAATTTGAGTGACTTGAGCCTAATACGAACTCACACTTGACACTGTATTAATGCTTGACATGAATTCATGCTTACCATGGCCAAGTGTGCTTTCAACATCGAATGGATGGAGGACACAGAGTGACAGTTGGCATCACTTAACATGCGCTTTTTTTTTTGTCCACAGTCATAAAAGATGCGAGTAGTGCAATCTCGTCAGTTTTTATCTTTTTTATATGAACAGTATATGCACTAATTTTTTACAAACACAAATATATGATTTTAAGTTCGCATGTTCTTGAAAATAAATATAACATCTATGGTATTTAAAACAAATTTATATCCAATTAAATGTCCTTCGATCTCATATCGCATATATATCTCGCAAGTGCACATCCAAAGAACTTTTACTGTTTTCACTTCTACCCTATTGTCCTTAACCATAATAAAATACCACTTCCCCTTGTTGAGTAAAATAACTGAGCGTCCAAAACAGAAGGAGGAACTGAAAACCCTGCGGGTACGAATCGTATACAAAAACGAGCAACACAAGAATATCACACTTTTGCAATAAATATTTGTTTAGCGTGTTACACACCACAATAACTAGGTCACAGTCAGGTTTTGTCACCTCAAGGCAAGGATATACCGTGTTTATGAATAAAATATCTCTTTCCAGAGAGAAGAGCCAGCAATTGGAGGTGAGGGTCCTTTGTAGGATCCTTCTCTGTAAATATATTGTTACGGGGCTACCCGGAAAAGATGAACAGAAAATAATATCTTTTTACACTGCCAGACAGTAGTGTCATGAGGGAGGATGTTGCCCAGAAGGGAAATACGCACCAGAAATTGGAAAGACCATAAGCGGCAGCGGAAGTAAAATGTTGTTTCTTGTTAAGTTCGAGAAGAGTTCACAAACAGAAACTCCTCTGTCGACGAACTGTGTCAGTGACAGGAAGGAACTGTTTTCGAGAAGATATGAATAAAGCACATCTTAACCTTTATCGTTACAGCTGAGGTATTGGAGTTTAATGCGTTCACTGGTAAACAAACCATCGGGAGGGGAGTTTGTTTTGGAATCCTTGGAAAGGTGTCAATTATTAACCGGGTAAGTTAATGCAAATAAGCTTATTTAACGCTATAGATGTTGGTTTAAAGCATTTTTAATTAACTTTATGCCGTCAATGAAATTTTCACGACATACTTATTCAATTAGTTATGTATAAGGTGCGCCATATTTTGTGTTGGTGTGTGAGTATTAAATATCTTTAAAAATAAAGCAGCGGTATCAATATGTTAGTTAACTTGGCTCTGTGGAATTTAATTTAACTAGTTGTAGAATACAATATCAATCAAGTGGCTGCAGTGAAAAAGCTGCGCTTTTTCGAGCATGTTTGCAGTGAGTGTGTTTGGTTTTCAAAAATCCACATTAAAAGATGTCTGGAGGGTTCAAAATTGCAGATCTGGGTGGTGATCTGATAATTTTCGTTGCAGAATGTGCATTGTTTGATTTTTAGAATGGCATGGGTCATCGTCTTTTTAAAACCAGTAACCGTCCAGACCCTTTCACACAATTGTTGGCAGACAGAATGGGCCAGCGATATTAATTCCCATTAACTGTTTCGCATTCTCTGAAGGAAAATAGCCCAATGATGAGTTTGGAAAAAACGTTGGGTCAGACAGTCATTATATCCTATCCCATAGGGGTATATGAGTTATGACATCAAGTTTGTAACATAAAGAAATAATTTCGCTGGATAAACTTCAAGTTTTTTTCTGCATTTCATTTAACATTTCTCAATTTCTCTATTTCTCAGACTAACTCAATTTGAACCATGGAAATTTACACAATCGAGCAACGCGTTAAAGTTATTCAGGCTTATTATGAAAATGGGCCTTCAAATCAAAATGCATATCGTGCACTTCCTGATTTTTTCGGTCAATTTAATCGTCCGAATATGCGTACAATCGGAAAAGTCGTGCAAAAATTTGAGCAAACCGGGTCTGTAGGAGATGTGAAAACACCAGTGCATGCTCCCACAGCTCGTACTGCAGAAAATATTGCTGCTGTTCGCGATAGTGTGGCTGAAGAGCCGTCCACCTCAACTCGTCGTCGTGTCCAATAATTGCACCTCTCACGCTCGTCGTTGATGAACATTATGCATAAAGAATTGCATTTACACGCGCGTACAAGCTGAAATTGACTCAAGACAAAAGAAAAGCCTCTTGACCATTTCAAGCGTCGTCAATTGTCAGAATGTTGTCAAGCAATGGCAACAGTGGATGATCATAATTTCGGCATTTGGGCGAATATAATCCATGAGTGATTGTCGAAAAACCAATGCACCCACAAAGAGTGACTGTTTGGTGCGGTTTATGGGCTGGCGGCATCATCGGGCCGAATTTTTTCAAAAATGAGGCCGGTCAGGCAGTTACTGTGAATGGTGTTCGCTATCGTGAGATGAAAACGAACTTTTTATGGCCCGAATTGGAAGATATGGATGTGGACGATATGTGATTTCAACAGGAGGGTGCCACTTGCCACACATCTAACAAAACAATGACTCTTTTGCGCGATAAATTTTATGGCCGTGTTATCTCACGTGGTGGCAATGTTAATTGGCCGCCAAGATCATGTGATTTGATGCTGTTGGACTTCTTTCTTTGGGGTTATTTGAAAGAAAATATGCATGTCGATAAGCCAGCTACAATTCAAGAGCAATAGGATGAGATCATTCGGCACATTAACGGAATAGAACCTCAATTATGCCTCAGCGTTATTGAAATTTAGAGCATCGGATGGAGGCGAGTCGCCGAGGTCGTGGAGGTCGCGGCGGCCATTTGGCCGATATTGTGTTCCAAACAGAACTGAACCATACCAATATTATCATAATAAAATGAAATAAAATAAAATGAAATATGAATTTTTTTTAAAAATAATTTGTGTTTTATTTAAATGGATCGACTCAAAATCGGTAGCTGAGTCGATCTAGCCATGTCTGTCTGTCCGTTCTTCCGTTTGTGTGTCAACGATTTTTGGGCCTTAAATTTTGAGTTAGAGTTTTAAAATTCTAGACTCTATATCCGACAAAGAAGAACAAGTGTACACATTTTTGAAATCCGCCCACTGTCACGCTCACTTTTAAGAAAAAAAGTTGAATTTTGAAAAATTTTGGGAACAAAATATTTAGACAATCCTAATATCTATGTTTCTTCCATACGCAGTTTTTTGCCTCGCCAACTTTTTTGGGGTGTTTTTTTTGTAAAAAACCTTTTTCGGTTAAAAAAAACTTTTGAACCGAAATTTTTGTTTTTTTTAATATCAACATTTTGTCTATATATCATATTAATCCACCCCCACTTTCTATATTTCATCGCCATATTTTGTGGATATCGCCCACATTTTGTGGATATTCATTTTAAGGATAGGATGGGATAGGGTATTAAACGATCCGCACAGTGGATTGTTCAGTGTCAACCATTTGAGCGAAGGTTTGACCGTATTCCAAGCGACGTGGACGCAAATGCAAACCATCCTTTGAAATGTTACGCTTGGTGGTTCTACTCACGGGCAATGACGATACGACACATGTGGGTTCTTGACAACTCTACCGCTTACCAGTTCATTGGAATGTGTGGGAGAGAGGAAGAATGGTAAATATATAGACGATCTGCCACTATCCCGTGATCAGAAAAAATTCCACACCAAATCATGAATAGTATTGTCAGACGATAATTGTTGTTTGCGATATTTTCGATTACATAAGAGTTGAATAAACAGGATTTAACGACTTTTTTCTATATACAGTACCACTATTTCTGTGCGTTGTTTCGGTATGAAGCGATACATAGGTAACTTAGTTTTAAACTGACGTTTCAAAACATCAAACATCGGATGAATGCCGTGAGCTACTGTTAAGTGCATTAGGCTACTAAATGCGATGGGCCATTCGGCCAATCTCAAAAACGTTTATTTTTCACTGTCCTACCTTATGGTTAAGTCTGGAAAACAACAAGTGTATAAAACTCTCGTGAGAAGCTCCTCAAATTTTCCGTTACGAATTGGCATTCGATTGGAGTTCAAATCCTTCCCTATAATAAATACAAGGTGGGCCAAAAGAAGTCATCCGATGTTGTTTGGCTCTCATTCTTTTTCTAAATGAAAAACTTCGATACTGTTTTTTTTATTATGTTTATTTGACCTTTTAGAATTTTAATGGTCAAGTTAAGAAGCAAACTGGGCGCCGTCACAACTGATTGCCATACGAGCTCGTTTTATGATATTTTTCATCACTTCGGCGAGAATTTCGGGTGACAGATTCTCGCACTCGTGTCGAATGTTATCAATGAGGGCTTTTAGGGTCTTGGGCGATTTTGCGGGCCAGTGCAAATCGCGAAAATAAGAGATGAGGCGACCAGGGAACGCCGCACAGCACCGCCTTCAGAATATCGGTTGCGGCAATTGTGTGCCGTTGATTCATCCTGTTGACACCACATGTCCTCCAGTCCTTATGCATTCAATCGCGGCGGAAAAAAACTCGCTTAACATGGCTCTATAGCGCGCACCGTGAAAAAAAGTGGCCCGATGACTCCTCCAGCATGAACAGCGCACCATGCAGTAATGTCTCCTCGTGCATTACTCGTGGATTTTCATTGCCCCAGAAGTGATAGTTTTCCTTGTTCACGTACCCGCTGAGGTGGAAATGAGTCTCATCGCTCATTATGATTTTGGTCGAAAAATCGTCCTCAACATTGAGGATGGCTTGGGCGTAGCTTACACTCGTTTGGCGGTCAACAGGCGGCAGCTGATGCACGGACTGGACTTTGTACGGGAACATGCGCAAGTCTTTGACCAAAATTCGCCTTAGGGACGGCCGGCTGATGGCTAATTGCGAGGCGCAGTGTTTGCGCAGTCGGTGTCGGACGGCCGGGGAATCGACGGAATTCGCGCTGCGCCAACACTATAGACGAATTGTTACGCAAAAAAATAGACACGATTATTCCGTTATTATTTTTTTCCAGGATTCCTTACGGAATTTCCTGGCCTTAAACTAGACTGCGTTGTAATGATGTGGTTTTAGATGAACGATTTCATGCCGTCATAATATATTACGATAAATGGCATCTTGGGAGAACGATGTGTCTACGTCGAGTGTCGCAGTGTCTTAAGTCAAGCGCATTACGAACAAGTACGGACGACCCAGTTAATAGTTTCTGAAACCCCTGATAGAAAACTCTTAACATTTCTGTTTATTGTTATTAATAGCTATGCATACATAACCCTTGGTAGATTACTTTTGAGGGCCTCAAGGGGTCAACATCATTAATAATACATTATTTGGATGTATCTTACCAAAAAGTGTCAAAATCCTTATTACGTTATTAATGTTCGGACAATGAGTTGATAGTTTCCCTCAATTTTACATCATAAGCATACATAGCCGTTAAACATTTGGCACTAGGTGCTGATTGATGACAATATAAGCGTCATATACAGCCTTAAACACCCACCCTGACGACTGTCGTCAACATTACCAAATATAGCACGGAAATTATTAATAAATCCCACATATGATTTGTTTGTCATTTCCTTGGCTATATTTGTTAATGTGTTCAGCAGTGTAGTCAGGGTGGTGTAACACCACCGATAAGTACAACAAAAGACGTGATTGATGAATTTTACGGGACAAAAGGAATTAATTGCTTTTTGTTCAAATTTTATATGACTGCGTAGGTATATCACATTATGCTTTTCCTTGAATAGATGTGAGTTGGCTAAATTTATGAAATCATCCAACAAAAAGTGTCCTTTTTCTTCTGCCTAAGTCCTAAATTGCTATCATCATTCTTCCATCGTTGTAATGCAAAAGTGCCAAAGCCCTGTCATCGATGTAATATCTTGCCAGAAGCAGCATGTACTGCGATGCAGTATTTCTGCATGTTTGGCCCCAAGCTGCTTGTATAGATAAATCCGTCGTAAACTGGAGTATCCAGCCTTTGTGAGCATAAACGCATTGTACATCATTTACCAGTTGCATCTGCATTTGCTAGCAACATGGGTTAAGAAATGTTTGCCGCTTCGATTCGTGTCCATACTCTGGGGTAGGATTTTATTTGATATTTATGTCCTTGCCGACATGTGAAGCTGTAGTATATGTATCCCATGAATTCATCGATTTATGTCGTGGCATTAACAAGGCCGTAGATTGGAGGGAACTCCTTTCATGGGAGACTTTGTATGTGTGTTGTGTAATGGGTCTTGGCATGACGAAAATTTACTTTGGATCGCATGGACTTTTGCTCTGATTTTAAATTGCATTGGTTAAGGATACACAAAGTATATATTATAACGCCATCATGAAGGTTGGGTGTTGTAGAACGAGGGTAGACTCTGATTGGCTTTAACTTGGCAATGCCCAGGGTTGTAACTCTGACTACACATCAAGTGCTTATTTTTACCTCCAAGTGGTAGCCATCGGGTACTGGTCTCATCCAACCGGATTTGACTTGCTAAACGTTAAGCGCGAGTGTTGATAACACGACGAAAAACAACAACACTATAAACAGCCAGGTCAAAATGGCACGGAATGAATACCCGGCCTGCTGTTCCAGGCGAAGCTAGACAAGCTGCTTCGACATATTCGGACAACAGGTTGTCTAGGAATTTCAAGGGTCAGGCCCCTTGAACAGAGCTGGTGGCGGATGAACCGAAAGGCCAACGGCAGCGATCAATCCCGTAGTGGATACTGATGGCCCCGTGTCCTAGGGGTATCTAATAAATTGGAACTGGCCCTCCAGGTTGGGGGTTGTGCTTTGGGTTAACTACCCAATCATGGAAAAATCTAACGGTTACGAAGCAACCAATAGACTCGGAAAAGAATTGATTTTATTGTTGACGACACGGCTAAACGGAAAAAGGACAACGACATTTGTATCTGCACCTGGAATATGAGAACATTAAACAGGAGAGGTGCAAGCGAAGAACTAGCGGAAGCCCTAAACTGCTACAAAGCAGACATTACTGCCATCCAGGAAATATGATGGGATGGGCCGGGCAAAAAGAGGATGAAAAACTGTGACATCTACTACGGACCGTGTTAAAGTGAGCAGAAACAGCGACTATTCGGATGCGGATTTGTTATAAGTGCTAGACTTAGGCAAGAAGTCTTATGTTTCCAAGAATTAAGCGAACGCATTGCAACGATCCGCATCAAGACCAAATTGGCCAACATTAGCCTTATATGCGCTCACGCCCCAACGGAGGAAAAAGATGATATAGCTAAGGACTGCTTCTATGAGCTCCTTGACAAAACCTATGAGCGACTACCGAAGTACTATGTTAAAATTGTACTGGGAGATTTTAACGCAAAGGTAGGAAGAGAAGACATCTTTAGCAGTATTGTCGGAAAACATCGTCTACACGACAACACGTCTGGTAACGGACTTAGGCTAATTGACTCCGCGACGGAACGAAATGCCACTATAGCCAGCACACGGTTTTCTCACCTCGATATCCATAAGGGGACATGGCGGTCTGTAGATTAACGAACGCCCAATCAAATTGATCTAATAGCGATAGACAAGAGGCACGCGTCCAGTATTTTGGATGTCCGAACATTCCGAGGAGCTAACATCGACTCGGACCACTACCTTGATGCAGCCAAGATTAGAATGCGGATATCCACTACGCTTCAACAATCCAGAAATACTGTAAACAAATTTAATGTCGAAAGACTGCAATCGCAAAAGACCGCCAAGACCTTCGCGCAACGCTATCCCTAAACCTCTCGATTAGCACCATACCACCAACATCGAATGTCGAAGAACTATGGCAACGATGCCAACAAGTCATAAGATCTAGGTTTCTAGGATTCTCGCGCCCACAAGCAAGAAACCCCTGGTTTGATGAGGAATGCCGACTGATGCTCGCAGCCAAGAACGAGGCCTACAAGGCTAAGCTGCAGGTGAAGACGAGCGCTGCTATTGAGCTCTAGAGGCAGAGAAGAAGGGAAGAACACCGGCTTTTTAGAAAGAAGAAAAAAGAGGAAGAAAAGCAAGCTATCGAGGATATAGAGAGGTGCATCTCCAGGAAAGATTTTCGCAAGTTTTAACAAAGTGTAAAACGTCAAAGCCAAGGATACAAGGCTCGAAAAGAATCCTGTCGAGATGAACAAGGAAATATCGTAGTTGAGACACAGTCTATGCTGAGGATATGGAAGAACCACCTCTGCAGACTGTTAAAAGGAGATGACGAACAACATTCCGCTGTCAGGCAGAACGAACCATTCAATATTGGCAACGACAGCGAAAGCTGCCAACCATCCGACCTGAGTGAAGTGAGGATAGCAATATCTTAACTGAAGCTTAATAAGGCTGGCTTAAACGACGGCCGGCGGAGATGACTTGGTAAGTAACATCCACCAACTCATAAGCCGAATATGGTCGGAAGAATGTTTGCCTGAAGAATGGAACCTCAGCCTCTTTTGCCCGATCCACAAAAAAGGAGAACCTCTAAACTGCGCCAACTACAGAGGCATAAGTGTCCTCAACATCGCATACAAAATTCTATCTGCCTTAATATGTGAACGCCTGAAACCGTTTACCTACAACCTGATCGGCCCTTATCAGTGTGGTTTTAGCCCAGGAAAGTCCACAACCGACCAAATCTTCACACTTCGGCAGATCCTGGAAAAAACCGCAAGAAGTCCAAATCGATACCCACCACGTATTCATCGATTTCAAAGCCGCATACGACAGCATTTATAGAGGCGAACTATACAGAGCCATGTCTAGTTTTGGTATAGTGCCCAAACTCGTCCGTTTGTGAGGGATGACGATGGAGAATTGTCGCTGCTCCATCAGGGTCGGAAACTACCTCACTGACACATTCGATACCAAAAAAGGATTTAGGCAAGGCGATGCGCTGTCATGTGACTTCTTCAATCTGATTCTTGAGAGGATTGTGCAAACCTCACGAACCAACACCAGAGGCACAATTTTCCAAAAACCTGTACAACTACTAGCATACGCCGACGATATTGACATCATTGGTAGGACCCAACGTGATGTCATAGCCACGTTTGCTAGTATAGAAAAATGGGTTTAGCAGTAAATGAGGGCAAGACGAAGTATATGCTGTCAACACGAAAAGACACACAACATCGACGAATTGGACAGAACGTCGCCATTGACAGATATAACTTTGAGGTAGTAGGGGACAACATCTCGTCAGAAATTAAACGAAGAATTACTCTTGCCAACCGCTGTATCTTCGATCTAAGAAGGCAATTCAATAGTAAAGCCCTCACTCGAACTACTTAGGAGATTCTATATAAGATCCTGATCATCCCAGTCCTGCTCTACGGCGCTGAAGCATGGACCGTCTCAAAAGCGGATGAAGAAATCCTTGGTTGATTTGAGAGGGAAATTCTTCGAAAAATCTTCGGTCCCGTTTGCGTTGACGGGCTATGGAGACGAAGATTCAACCAATAACTATACGAGCTGTACAGCGACATGCCCCTGGTCAAAAAAACTCCACATTGGGCGTTTAAGATATCTACGACATGTAGAACGAATGGACACCAATACTCCGGCTCGCAGAGTCTTCGATTCCCAGCCAGACGTCGGACGCAGTATAGGAAGACCTCGCCTTAAGTGGCGAGCACAAGTAGAAACCGACCTCAACCAACTTGGAGTGCGCAACTGGAGGCAGTTAGCTAAGGACCGGGCTAATTGGAGAGGCATGAAGGTCAGTCTGTTGTATAATCCTGTTCTCAGGCTAAAATTTTTCAAAATCCTTAAATGATTTAAAGAAATGTGTGATTTGAAAATACAAATAACTAAAGTATACCACAAGAAAATAATCCAGAGAACCACATTATCATGGAGTCCTGTCATAACAAAACATCTTGCAAATAACTTTTCAAATCAAAACCCGTTGAACGTGGTGCCGCTCATTAAGGCATTTGGGTCGTCATCATTTCTGAAGAATGCTTAAACGTTTTAAACATCAGATTACTGAACAATTATTTTGATATAATATGTATATAGTTTGCCATTCAATAAGGATAAAAACTGTATAATAGGATTACACTCTGCTATAGGAGTGGTAATATACCTTTTTCTATCCAAATAAGCTGGGTCGAAACAAAAAACAGGGTTGTTTGTAACCAGAGCCCAACTTTTTGTTACAAAGATTTATGTCTTCGATAACAAAAAATGGACAAAGGTGTCCGTAAATAAACAAGAAATCTATAACATAACGGAAAAATGTACTAAGCTACAAGTTTTCAGGAAATTACCTTTTGACTTGCCCTGATAATTTATGCAAGCGCCACTTTTGGTCTTGGTTTGAGGTTTCTACCATTTATACAAAATAAACTATAGAAAAATAAAATTTACAGTACACTTCAAAATTTCCATAAAATTACCTACATAGGAAGTTTTTTTTTTTTTTTGTCTCCAGTAAAATTTTAAAAATGTAGCTTAATACATTTTTACGGGATGATATCGAAATGTTAAAAAGGGTGTAGCCGAACAACTGGTGGAAGCCATTACTGCGACTATCCAGAATAAGAATAAGCAATGGAAATGGCCGTGCAAATTTTAGATAAGCTTCAGAGTTAGATTGGAAGTCTTATAGTTCATAGACCTCAGCGAATATATTGTGACGATCCGCATTGGTGCAAGATTCACAAACATAAGCCTTGTATGCGAATATGCTCTGACAGAGTACAAAGATGTCATTACTTAAATTACTAAGCATGATTTTATCATCATAACTCTGTAGCATCTCAAAAGTTTTCGTGAATTGCAAGACGTCCAGAATTTTCTAGAAAACGTTTTTATAAATCAAAAACAAGGAAACTTTAAACAGAATCTGAAATTGCGATGATGAACAATCTCCCTCTGTCAGGCAGAATGAACCAATCAAAATGGTGTCGGCAGCGAAAGCTACCAGCTACCCGATTAAGTGAGGATATGAATATATAAACTTAACATTACAGAAATGAAGCATTTCTGCAAAGGTATTTAAAGCCGGTTTAGATAGTTTATTAAGAAACATACACCAAATCCTTAGCTAAATAAATGCATCCTTAAATAATGGAACCATTGTATACATTTCTTGATCACAAAACCAGATAGATTCTAAGCTACAGATGGCTCATCAACATCACCTACAAGGTTTTGACTGCTATAGTATTGAACGTCTCAAACCGTTCTACAAGGTTTTGACTGCTATAGTATTGAACGTCTCAAACCGTTCACCAACATCCTGATCTGCTTTTATCAATATGGTTTTCGGCGAAAAAATTAAAAAAAAAAAAACCTATCAAATCTTGACATAACCGCAGAACCCTAGATGACCACATCGATAGCCACCACCCATTTATTGATTTTAAAGTCGGCTGCATTTATAAAGACTTTAAAGACATATGACTTATATCTGTAGGATATGGACGATGGAGAAATTTCACTGCTCTATTAGGGTCGCTCACTGCATGGTCGCTAAAATATCATTACCCTGATCCATTATTGTTTGTCCATGTCGAAGGGTTATTATATTAGTACTACACTACACACTACGAAAAGCTGCAAGGGATGTTAAAGCTACTTAGATATAACGGGTGATCCAAGTAGAGGTACTTTTTTCAATAGCCTTTTTTGACAGATCACGTGTGAGTCGTGTCATGCTGTTATGTTATTTTTGTTTAGTATTGTTTGGCATTTCATAATGGAAAGACTTACGCGTGAACAACGTTTACAAATTGTTCAACTTTATTATGAAAATTCACGTTCTGTGAGGAATGCGTTTCGTGCACTTCGCTCTACTTATGGTCAACATAATCGGCCTACTGAGCGTACTATTCGCAACACCGGTGCGAACGTAACCGTCAATGGCGGCCGTTATCGTGCCATGACAACCGACTATTTGATGCCTGAAATTGAAGCAAGACGGCGCTTGCTGAAACCAAATGTCGCCGAGATCACGAGCTTCAATTTCAGGCATCACACATCGCATCCCACACATCGCATCAATCAATGGACTAATTGAGAGAACATTTCGGTGAGCACATAATTTCACGTTTTGGGCCGGTCGATTGGCCACCAAGATCGTGTGATATCACACCGTTAGACTTTTTCCTGTGGGGATATGTAAAGTCAAAAGCTTATGCCGACAAACCCGCTTCGATGCAGGCCTTGGAGGAAAACATCACGCGTGTCATTCGCCAGTTACCAGTAGAAATGCTCGAACGAGTGATCGAAAATTGGACTCAACGGATGGAACATCTGCGACGTAGCAACGGCCAACATTTGATAGACATAATCTTCAAAAAATAAATGCCAAAGAATGTTCTTTCAAATGATAATAAACATTCTCAATTAAATTTGAATTTTCTGTGTTTTTTTCTTTAAAAAAGTAGGGAAACTCGAAATGGATCACCCATTATTATCTTATATGAGCGCCACTTAAGGCGAGGTTTTCCTCTACTGCGTGCGATGTCTGGCTGGGAATCGAAGACTCTGCCAGCCGGAGTATTGGATGCCATTCGTTCTACATGTCCTAGCCATCTTTAAAGTCCAATGCAGAGTAAAGTATAGTTCTTGATTGAATCTTTGTCTCCATAGCCCGTCAACGCAAACGGGATCAAAGATTTTTCGAAGAATTTTCCTCTAGAATCGACCAGGGATTTCTTCATCCGCGTTTTGATACGGTCCATGCTTCAGCGCCGTAGAGCAGGACTGGGATGAACACGGCCTTATACAGGATCTCCTGAGTAGTTCGAGTGAGAGCTTTACTACTGTAGTGCCTTCGTAGCCCGAAGAAACAGCGGTTGGGAAGAGTAATTCTTCGTTTAATTTTTGAGGATATGTTGTTATAGCGGAGCCGAGATATACAAAGTCCCATACTACCTCAAAGTTATATCTGTCAATGGTGACATTCCGTCCGATTACTCGGTGTTGAATGTCCTTTAATGTTGACAACATACACCTAGTCTTGCCTATACCTAGTCATTTACTGCTTAACCCATTTTTGTCGCTTCCTTCTCTATAGTAGCAATGATGTCAATACCGTCGGCGTATAATAGTAGTTGCACCGATTTTTGGAAAATTGTGCCTTCTGAGTTGCCTCGGGAGTTTAGCACAATCCTCTCAAGAATCAAATTGAAGAAGTCACGTGACAGCGCTTCGCCTTGTACTTTTTTGGTATCGAATGTGAAATCGTTTCCGACCCTGATGAAATCTCCCATTAAGATTTTGACATCGTACTTCGGTAGTCACTCATAGGTTTTGTCAAGGAGCTCGTAGAATGAATCCTTAGCTATATCATGTTTTTCATCCCTTGGGGCGTGAGCGGATATAAGGCTTATGTTAGCGAATTTGGCCGTGATGCGAATAGTTACAATGCGTTCGCTTATGTCTTGGAAACATTGTACTCCTTGCCTAAGTCTGACACTTATAACAAATCCGCATCCGAATAGTCGCTGTTTCTGCTCACTATAACAAGGTCTGTAGTAGATGTCACAGATTTACATCCTTTTTTTGCAGGTGCAAATACGAACGTCGTTGTCTTTTTTTCGTTTAGCCGGATCATTAACAATAAAATCAGTTTATTCGGAGGCTAGTGGCTGCTGCGTAACATTTTAGTTTTTTCATGGTTGGGTAGTTAACCCAAATCACAACCCACAACCTGGAGGGCCAGTTCCAATTTACTAGATAACCCTAGAAAACGGGGCCATCAGTATCCACTACGGGATTGAGCGCTGCCGTTGGCATTTCGGTTCATCCGCCACCATCTCTATTCAAGGGGACTGACTAACCCTTGCAATTCCTAGAAAACCTGTTGTTCGAACATGTCGAACCAGCTTTGCTAGGTTTGCCTGGGATAGCAGGCTGTAAATATTGTTGCTGTTTTTCGTCGTGTTATCAACACTCACACTTATCGTTTAGAAAGTCAAATTCGGTTGAACAAGACCAGTACCCGATGGTTACCTCTTGCAGGTTAAAGTTTGATGTTCAGTTCACTGGGCGTCACCAAGTTAAAGCCAATCAGAGTCTACCATCGTTCTACTATACCCTACCATCAAACAATGGATCTGCAGCGTAAATTTTTCTTATCAGCAGTTTCAGCAGATTTACTTGCGGCCGTCTTTCTTTACACTTTGAAAGAGTGTTTGCTTACCAACCAGAGACAATGATACAGCTAAAGCAGAATATTCGAGATGAAATACAGAGCCTGCTACCAGGTGCAATAAAAAACGCGTCTGATGTCATATTTTATATTTACTTTGAAATAAATAAATTTTATATGATTACGACGTGATTACGTATTTAATATTGGCAGCCCTTATTTGGCCAATTTTAAGATAATTGGGTTGTGGTCTTGGTAATAACATTCACATAACGATATAACGTCCTTAATTTTAAATAAAATGTTATTTAACAAGCTTGTAATTTGCTGTAATCACGACAAAAACATTTGCTGGCATCAAATAATTAACTTCAAACCTTTGATACTAATGAACCTGATACCCGCCATAAAATATTCAACATGTGATTGGGTAGTCAAACAAACAAAAGTTGAGTATGATAACATACCCAACGTAGGCACTCCTTTCGACTGCTAATTGTTGTATATTCCACCTATCAGTGGTGAAAGTGTAAGTCTCGGTTAGCCTTTCCAAATCATCACGCGATAATAAATATTTCAATAAGCTATTCGATTTTAGCCGCCATAACCTCCAAGGACAACATTCGGGACACCGCACAAACACAGGCATTACGATAGCTCTTGTTTTGGTTGTAAATTATGCCATTGTCAGCCATTTTGTTTGACAGTAGCTCAAGTACACGTGATAGAATGATTGGTTGAAGTAGCACGACAGAAAACGAGCAATCGGATGGTTAAATAAAATGACGAATTCCTTTCAATTATCCGATGGCATGCAACATGAAATGAGGCAATCAAACCTAGGTTCAATAGAGGAAAAGTTTTTTTTTTTTTTTTGTTCCAATGATGTCAAAGTAATTAAGGTCAATTCAATCACAATTAAGCACTTTTTAATGACGCGTATTTGTTTTTTTAATTAACATCTCTCATCGCAGATAGAAGCGTTCACCTGTGAATTTAGGTCGTTCCGTTACCTGTTCACAAAATAGCTTTTCACCATAAATCGTCAACGTCCGACGCCGTTTCGTTGCCTGTACGTAGTTGATCTGTTTCAACGCCAGCATACTTATACTATCCGGCATCCAGCCGTATGTTTGGCTTTCTAATCTTGGGAATCCTTGTTTCATCCTTGATTCATTTCTGCGTTGCTCAGCTAATTCCCAGTAGCACTGTCTTTGGCTTAGTTCCTTTGTTTCTGCCTCGTGGAATTTTGAATAAAATTTACCCTCGATTGGTGTCACTGTAAAAGATAGATATGTAGCCTTCAAAATTTGTATATTTTTATTGATGCAACCTCGTTCGGTGGCAACAAATTCGTTGACAATGTAAATCCTTTTATTCTGCTTCACTGTGAGCTCCTTTTCAAAGAGATAAGGCAGCTCTGCTTTGACCTTTGGTTTTAACTCATCTATGGTATCAATGTCGTCATGACTAGGAACACGACTTGAACCAGAGCTTGTCATAAGAATGGAGATATGGGTGTGATGCAACGCGGATTGAAAAGTATTCCACACGAATAAAAGGATCTGGTGGAACGTACCGGTGCACGTGTAGGGAAGATTACAACAGAAAACCATCAACCAGGGAAAAACATACCGTTTCATGAGTTTGTCTATTTTGCATGCAAGAAAGTCGGCCTTTGTTTAAAAGCTCGCACAAGAAAATAAAAAACTTTCATGTTAGCATGTCCTGGACTGGTAGATAGTTGAATTTTCCATTCATAAGTTTTTTGCAAAATATTTCTAGACCGAAAGTGATGAAGTTCCGTTGCGAATATGAATAGCAACAGCCTTTCTGGGGCATTTTGGTTACTATGACTTGATGTAGGGTAGGCTGCAGGTTCTGTCAAGCTTTTATTTTCTTTTGAAATCACGCAATGGCGGCACTAAATTTAGGTTTATTATTTCAGGTAACGGGGACGTTTACGTGAAGCAATGTAAACATCATATAGTTACGGTCTGTAAATAAATTATTGTCAGTATTGCAAGTGAAAGAAGAAAGGCAACAGGTGAATGACATTAAAAACGCAGTGACGGTAAGGCCTATAATTGATAAAATTTTGAAAAGTTAACAAAATTTATGTTTGAAAAGTTGAAGTCATGCAAAGGCTAATATTGAAAAATTAATACGCACGAAAATGTTAGCAAATGTGGCTTTCACAGTATTCACAACGAGCTTCAATCAGAATAGCAATACTTAGTTTGTAACTATTTTTGTAGTTGAAAAACTAAAAAAAATTGAAAACAATTTTGGGCCTATCTTTAAGCTATCACTGAAAACTACCATTGGAACATAAAACATGATGGAACTGAAATTTATTTTGACAAAATGGTTATAGCAATCATTAGATAGGAAATCATATCATTAAACTTTATGAAGTTGAGACAACAACCATATCTCAGGTTACGGATGATCATACAAAAGATTATTGACAGTATGGAACAGACCAGAAATCATTGAAATGAATATGATTTGGTTGGTATAAAAATATTAGATGCCTTAAAAAATATGAGAAGGATACAATCCAATTTTTTAAGTTGCTCAAGCGTTTCTGGTTTGTTTGCAAAAACCTTGCTTTTCCGATATCCCCACAAAAATAAGTAATGGTCAGTCAAATCAGGCGAACGTGGAGGCCAATAAAACTGACATTTTGTGGTCAAATCGGGCAACTCTAACAACATTTATGTTTAGTCCGGTTTGCCATTTCATCATGAACAACGCTTGCAAATCGTGCAAATTTATTTCGAAACTGATGGTTCAGTTGGCGAAGTTTACCGAAAGCTTCGTCCATTTTATGGTCGACATAATCGTCCATCAGAGCAATTAATTTGTAATAATACGCATCCGCAGAGACGTCGAACAGTGTGCACCGAAGAAACAACTGCCGCTGTAGAGCAAAGTGTTGAAGAGGACCCGAATGAATCGATTTGTCTAACAATTTTGCCAAAATACAAAATATTATATATTTTGATTAATGATGCTTAAAATGATATAAATAATGTCGAAATCTGATTATACGAACGTTTATTCCATCATTGAAAGTAATCGGTGTCCATGTGAATAATATTTATTTTCCGTTATTGGCCAAAACTTAAAATTCCGTTTAGAGATGAATGGGTCAAAACCAATTACGCGTAACTCATGTAACCTGTAATTGTAGTATACAAATTAAATTTAATTCAATTTGGCAAAATAGTTTGCGAGAAATTGACAATTTTCTTTATATGGCCTAAATGAAAGGGTAAGCAGTTTTGATGGAACTAATATGCTTATGACATAAAAGAATTTTAATCAAAATCGTTAGAGCCATTTTCGGGCAAATTGAGGTTATGTATGATTTTTATATGGCAGGTACCAGTAACAACATGGCTAACAGCAAACAAAAAAAATGGCAGAGAATTATGACCAAAACGGTACGAAGTTTGAATACAGAAATTCAAAAACTACTTTTTTGAGTTCAGCTACCATCGTAATGTTGGAATCAACCAAAATCTCGAGGTCGAAAATTTTCACGAAACAATATCTTTCTCTTTGCAAGAGAAAGTTAAAACTGACTGTTTGGTGTGCTCTATGGGCTGGTGGAGTCATTGGGTCATACATATTCCGATATGATGCTGGAGAGCCAGTTACCGTTAATGGAGACCGGTATGGAGCCATAATAACCGACTATTTAGTTCCCGAATCGGATGGCATTAATATAGATGAGATGTGGTTCCAATAAAACGGCGTTACATGCCACACAGCGCACGTCACAATCCATTTATTGAAGGAAACATTCGATGAGCGCATGATTTTGCGGAATGTACCTATCAATTGGCCACCAAGATCGTGTGATTTGACACCATTGACGGAACGAAATACCACTATAGCCAGCACACGGTTTCCTCACCTCGATATCCATAAGGGGACATGGCGGTCTCCAAATCAACGAACGGCCAACCAAATTGATCCCATAGCGATAAGCAAGAGGCACGCGTCCAGTATTTTGGATGTCCGAACACTATGAGGAGCTAACATCAACTCGGACCACTACCTTGTTGCAGCCAAGATTAAATTGCAGATATCCACCGCGCCATAACAATCCAGAAATACTGTAATGTCGAAAGACTGCAATCGCGAGAGACCGCCAAGACCTTCGCGCAACGCGTATCCCTAAGCCTCTCGATTAACACCATACCACCAACATCGAATGTCGAAGAACAATGGCAACGATGCCAACAAGCCATTAGATCAGCCGCAACTGATTTGCAAGGTTTCTAGCGCCCACCTGCAAGAAACCCCTGGTTTGATGACGAACCATTCAATATTGGCAACGACAGCGAAAACTGCCACCCACCCAACCTAAGTTAAGTGAGGATAGAAATAAAGGGTGATCCATTTCGAGGTTCCCTACTTTTTTAAAGAAAAAAACACAGAAAATTCAAATTTAATGGAGAATGTTTATTATCATTTGAAAGAACATTCTTTGGCATTTATTTTTTGAAGATTATGTCTATCAAATGTTGGCCGTTGCTACGTCGCAGATGGTCCATCCGTTGAGTCCAATTTTCGATCACTCGTTTGAGCATTTCGACTGGTAACTGGCGAATGACACGCGTGATGTTTTCCTCCAAGGCCTGAAACGAAGCGGGTTTGTCGGCATAAGCTTTTGACTTTACATATCCCCACAGGAAAAAGGCTAACGGTGTGATATCACACGATCTTGGTGGCCAATCGACCGGCCCAAAACGTGAAATTATGTGCTCACCGAAAAGTTCTCTCAATAAGTCCATTGATTGATGCGATGTGTGGAAACAGAACAGAACACAGAACGTGAATTTTCATAATAAAGTTCAACAATTTGTAAACGTTGTTCACGCGTAAGTCTTTTCATTATGAAATGCCAAACAATAATACACAAAAATAACATGAGAGCATGACACGTCTCACACGTGATCTGTCAAAAAAGGCTATTGAAAAAAGTATCTCTACTTGGATCACCCGTTATCTTAACTGAAGCTTAATAAGGCTGCCGGAAATGACGGCCTTCCCGCCGAGCTTTATAAAGCCGGCGGAGATGACTTGGAAAGTAACATCCACCAACTCATAAGCCGAATCTGGTCGGAAGAAAGTATGTCTGAAGACTGGAACCTCAGCATCGTTTGCCCGAGAGACGAACTATAATAGAGCCATGTCTAGTTTTGGTATACCGCCCAAACTCGTTCGTTTGTGTAGGATGACGATGGAGAATTCTCGCTGCTCCATCAGGGTCGGAAACGACCTCACCCACAAATTCGATACCAAAAAAAGGATTTAGGCAAGGCGATGCGCTGTCATGTGACTTCTTCAATCTGATACTTGAGAGGATTGTGCAAAACTCACACCAGAGGCACAATTTTCAAAAAAAAAATCTTCGGTCCCGTTTGCGTTGACGGGCTATGGAGACGAATATTCAACCAAGAACTATACTAGCTGTACAGCGACATGCCCCTGGTCCAAAAACTCCGCATTGGACGTTTTAGATGGCTAGGACATATAGAACGAATGTACACCAATACTCCGACTCGCAGAGTCTTCGATTCCCAGCCAGACGTCGGACGCAGTATAGGAAGACCTCGCCATAAGTGGCGCGCACAAGTAGAAACCGACCTCAACCAACTTGGAGTGCGCAACTGGAGGGAGTTAGCTAAGGACCGGGCTAATTGGAGAGACATGTTGGTTGAGGCCCAGGTTCATTCCGGACAGTAGCAGCTCCACTTTAGTAATTAAGTAAGTGGATTTTTTTCATTGGGGATACGTGAATTCGCTCGTCAACGCCAACAAACCAGAAACATAATGTGACTTGGAAGCCAACATTCGTGGCGTTATTGCCGACCTACGGCCCCAAATGCTTAAAAAAGTGATTGACTTTGCTTTATTCGAAACAACGGCGACGGCTGCATTCCCGAAATCAAATTTAAACATTAATGGCATTAAATTATCCTTCCTATAAAGCCAATTGACATTGACATTACGGTAATTCGCACATGAATGCATCGAACTACAGACACATTACAGCACTGGCAACTGAGGCCATCGGCTGTATAAAGCCAAACTGATGGACATTAAAACGATTTTGTTGTGTTTTATTTTATTTCGAATTTATATACCTCTAAAAACACACCCGGTAGTTCCTGTGGGTTAAGAAAAGAAAGGATGGTAATCAAAGCATTTCCATAACCATGCTCCCTTAAAGTTTCTTTGCAGACATCTAAATCATCGGAATTCGTCATGTTATTGCTCATCCTTCGCATTTCCCCTGTCAAATAGTCTTATCCCTAAAATATGATGCCTCTTGACCTACTTTTATCAACATCTAGTAAGTGTCCCTTCCATTACAATCAATAACCAAAATCAAGAGATGGATATATCCTTTTGCAAGCCGAAATAATATGTTCGTGCGAAGATTACACAATGACGAAATATAAATGTATATAGGTATGTAAGAAAAAAGCAGAAAAGTTACACACATTGCAATAAAGAATCCTTAAACTACATAGTGATGATGATATTATTAGTTATGACTGATGAATAATGTATCACCGTGAAACGGTCTTACTAGTATCAAATATCCTTACATATCATTAAATGAAAAAAATTATAAGATGACAGTTGCGAGTATATCTGGCGGTTTTATTGTGCCTCTAATGAATAAATGGTGTTGATAGGTTGTTTTACACCTGTGTTGATCCTTGTTGATAAACACAAATTGAAGAGCTGTTTAAATTTAACTTTAATTACAGGATGGACCAAATAACATAACAATTTATTTTAGACAAAATACGCAAAAAGCAGACTAAGCTGTGTTTTTGCAAAAAAAAAAATGTAAAATGGCAACTTTTCCAAGTCTCAAATACTATGAAAGTCAGCCATTATTATAACATTTAAAATGAAATGTTTTACATAAAATCATTATGAAAACAACGAAAAAAAATCTTAAATCAGAACGAAAACTCGCAATTTTGTCTAGCATTGCAGGAGTTTTGACTGAAAAAAATGAAAACTGTCACCATTATAAAGATATCTACCAGTTGGGAAATCATGTTTACTTAATAATGAAAAAAAGCTTTCAACATCTGCCAAGAACACTACTTTCTATGCAAAAGATCGACCATAAACGATGAAAACTTTTGTAATATCCAATGAAAGCACAACATCTACAACTCATGTCAATGGTTTTATCAAAAGACATTCCATTAATTTTAAAGTGGTTTATGAAAAACTTTTCCTTCAGTTGGGTCACGCTTTCTTATTTGTTTGGGATTTGGTTTAATCCTTGAATTTGACAAAGACACAATTCATCTACCCACTTCAACCTCAAGTGCTAGATATTACAAATATAAATAAAACAGCCTCTTGCTGGAAGCACAACTTTATCCTTTCCTCTCAAACAATTTTAAATCATTTCAGTTGCTTACTTTGCACAAAATCGCCGCTATCACAATTTAAATCACTTACACTCCAATTAATTTAATCGTTTTACGTCATTCAGCAATTACGTGTCAATTGTAAATAAAACATTTTGCGTGCTAAAGCAATCTATTCGTCGATCATCCTGACGTCAGAAAAAAAAGGTGCTGTAAGGATAAATGTGCAGAAAGAGAATTTGCTCTGGTTGATTCAGTGGACATTGGCAGGTGTGTAATCAATTGGTTGGATTACGATGGTTAGAGTATGGCAGGTTGATTCGTCCTCACAATGTGATGGATGAAGTTGATGTTGAAGATGGATTTTGGTTTTTGTTCTTAACACTCGTTACCAGTCGAGACATTGAATGGGTGAATGACCGGATAAGTTTGAATCAAGTAAGTTGCAATTCAAATTTAAGATAACTGTAGTGTATATCCAACATATACTAATATCATTGGAATATCTTATTGACTAAAAAAGATTTTCTGTCCTTTGTTTTTAATATTAAAAAAAGTTCGACGGCTAATGTGCGAACATCTAATGTTCTTTTACGTTGTTCTTTAATTGATTTGGAAAAACGGAAATTTTTTTAATCACACTTACATTTATTTAAAAAAGAACATCCTGGCAGCACCGAAAGACACACAACATCAACAAATTGGAAACAACATCAACATTTACAGCTATAATTTTGACGTAATACGGGATATCCATAAGGGGACATGGCGGTCTCCAGATCAACGAAGGGTCAACCAAATTGATTACATTGCGGATGAAGAACGCATCCAATATTTTGGATATCCTAATATTCCGAGGAGCCAGCATCGACTCGGACCACTAACCTTTTGCATCAAATGTAAGAATCTCTAAATCTCTAAACCTCTAAACTTCACCAACTACAGAGGCTCCTCAACATAGCTTACAAGATCCTATCTGCCGTAATATGTGAACGACTGAAACCTTTTACCAACAACCTAATCGACCCTTATCAGTGTGATTTAATGCCATGAAAGTCCACAACCGATCAAATGTTCACACTTCGGCAGATCCTGGAAAAAATCCAAGATACCCACCACCTGTTCATCGATTTCAAAGTCGCATACGACAGCATTTGTAGAGACGAACTATATAGAGCCATGTCTAGCTTTGGTATACCGCCCAAACTCGTCCGTTTGTGTAGGATGACGATGGAGAACTCTAAACGACCTCACCGACACATTCGATACCAAAAAAGGATTTAGGCAAGGCGATGCGCTGTCATGTGACTTATTCAATTTGATTCTTCAGAGGATTGTACAGAACTAGCATACGCCGACGATATTGACATCATTGGTAGGACTCAACGTCATTTGTTAGTATAGAGAAGGAAGCTGCAAAAATGGGTTTAGCAGTAAATGAGGGCAAGAGGAATTATATGCTGTTAACACGAAAGGACACACAACATCGATGAATTGGACAGACCGTCACCAATGACCGCTATAATTTTGGAGTTGTACGGGACTTTGTCTATCTCTTAGTCTTGCTCTACGGTGCTGAAGCATGGACCGTCTCAAAGGCTGATGAAAAATCCTTCGTTGATTTAAGAGGAAAATTCTTCGAAAAATCTTTGGCCCCGTTTACGTAGAGGGGTTACGGAGAAGAAGATTCAACCAAGAACTATACGAGCTATATAGCGACATGCCCCTGGTCACGTAGAACGAACATGGACATGTAAAACGAATAGACACCAATACTCCAGCTCGCAGAGTCTTCGATTACCAACCAGGCGTCGAACGCAGTAGAGTAGCGGCAACTGGACGCAGTTAGCTAAGGGCCGGGCTATTTGGAGAGTCATGTTGTTTGAGGCCCAGGTTTATTCTGGACTGTAGCGCCACTTAAGTAAGTTAATATAAAGCACACCAAACAGTCAGATTTTGTGGTTGTGACGGTGTCTACACTCGAGGATTATCATCCTTCCAAATACTGCAATTTTGTTTGTTGACATATTTATTTAATTTATTTATTTATTTATTTATTTATTTAAGTGAGCTCCATCGCTAAATAAAATTCGCTTATAAAAGTTGGGATCAACGTCAATCTTGTTTTGGGTCAATTCACCGAATCTTGCTAGGTGATCCTGTGGCTTAAATTCATGCACGAGTTGGATTTTGTAAGCAAGCAAACCAATATCTTTCTGCAAAATCTCCCATAAAATGGATGGACACATATCCAATTCTGGTACACGATATGGCGGGTCTTCTTCGAAGCTACGCTATACATCAGAAAAGACTGGACGACGTTAACTCTCTGCAGGTATTATCATTTAGAGTAAACGTGTTGCGAAAACGTTCCATATATCATCGAATCAATTGCTCTGATGCAAGGTTATGTGATAGAACTATGTCGATTACTTTTAATGAAATTACCTATAAACCAGAATAAATGACCTCTGATTCATTTGGATAGTTGAAAGAGAAGGAACTGATTTTATTGTAAGTGTATTGTAGAATGTTATAGACATGTCAGAGCGACAAGTGTTGTTAAGTTGGAGGACATGTTCAATTATTCAATTAACTTTCCAGTATTATGTTGACCGTAAAATTAACTTTGTGCGCGATACGTATTTCGATTCGTATTTCAAAATAAATTTGCACAATTTGGAAGGGTTGTTCAGACGTAAGTCTATTCATGTTGAAATGCCAAACCAAACTAAAAATAAATCACTTGACAGCTTACAAAATAGCCGTCAGTTAAAATTTTGTTCCCAACTTAAAGTTCTATACCTCTATTACTAGCTACGGTCCTGGCTATTTTAGGAGGCATATTGTTTGAGGCCCATCAGATTTATCCGAGACTGTATAGAAAATGAAGGCAGTGTTTAAAATGCCAATTGTTTCCGCACAAGAATGCATACACCAGATATGTCTATATCAACAAAGCTAATTTTCTTTGTCTCTTCTCTCTTTCCGAAATCTGGGCAGGATTTTATGATTCAAGGATAGAAATTAAATTGTCCCTACAGTATATTCCGTAATAACTCAGAATACTTCTTCAATATTTTCGGATTATTATTTAAATAATAGAATCTCATACTCATAAATCGCAACTGACAGTCAAATTAACTGAAACCAAGAATTCCATAGATAGAAGTCATGATACCAGTTAAAATCTCGAGTATTTACATTAAACGCATATCTCTCAATGGAAATTCTGAAGATTTTGTATGTTGTTCGGCCATATCTAGACTGAACATGGAAGCACATATCCATAGACACACTTATCTGATTAAGAACATAAATTTGAAAAGGATGTTGTAACATTGTAACTAAGTAAACACAAGGTATAAACAAAACAAAGAAATACCACATCCTGCACTACACATTTGTTACATTTCAACCCTTCAAACATTAAATTCTTTAGAAATTCCCAGATGGTTTTATTTCTTCCATTCAATTGTTGAAATTGATTACATTGGCAGCTTGGCCTCTAACATATACTGAACAAAAAAACACATAATGATGCCAAATCAGGCATCAACAGACAGAGGAAAATAAATTTATTTTTCAGAAGAACTAACAAATATTTTAAGAAAAATATCCAGCAGGATACATTCATTCTATGTGGTCATTTCCGTAGCTGACTTGTTTGCAAACATTTTTGTTTAATTCAATGAAAAGGATAATATGAAAAGGCACTGCAAGTAGGTAATGAAAAATGATAACAGTAAATTTCAGGACACAAACATATCGCTTCACATAAGCCTTGGTTATTAAAGGTATAGCGGTATAGTATAATTAAAGCTATTTAAAGCTAAAGTAAACATGTTTTATTAACAAATTATTCTTTGTCCCAAATAGATTCAGTTAACCCTCATAAAAATCGTGGAATACAGAAATCACTAAAATTAAAAGAAGGGCTACCCTTAGAGCTCAGGTGAGACTTTTCTTTTATGTAGGAGATTTCACATTAAAAATTACCACTTTATAAAGCATAAAGTAAAAATTTAATAGAAATTATTTTATCGCTACAAATGAATAGCTCGTGATGAAAAGAGTAAAAACCCCTTTTATCCAGGGGTGATGGTTCACAGAATAATATATATTCGTACGCTATTACGTTTCAGACATTGGAAGGGTGTATTTATATCTGCTGCACACAAATAATAAAAAAATATATAAAATCGGATCGGACAAAAACAAGCTCAATGCATGTTTTCACATGTTATATTTTTTTTTCACGGTTTTAAAATCTCTTTCCGATTACCTGAGTAAATCCTTAGCTACTACAAAACAGACTTTACTGCCATTTAGGAAATACGACGGAATGGGCTAAGCAGACACTGTGACATTCCGTGTTATAGTCAGCCGAAAAGCGGCTTTTCGGATGCAGGTTAGTTATTGACTACATACTTAGCAAATATGTCTTATACCATGAAAATATAAGTGACATTGTGAAAATCTGGATCATGGACAAATTCACTAATATAAGAATTTTTATGGCTCACGATCCAAGGGAGTATAAATATTACGTAGCTAATGAGTAATGACTATCGAGGTAAGATTTTTAAATCCTTCTGCGTGTGTTCAACGCTATAGTAAGAAGACGGGACACAAGGCAAAGCTGCAGATGAATACAATTGCTGCAAAAAGGACAAAACCCCGGCTTTTAAGAAAGATAAGAAAACACACTAGGAATGATGCTCGTAAGATTAATCAAAGTGTAAGACATAAAACCCATAATACATGGCCCGAACAGAAATATGAGCATGAGCGAGGACGAATTGTAGTTGAGTCACAGTCGATGGTGAAAATATGAAAATTCCACTTCTGACAGTGATAACTACAAGCCACTCGACAAAGCGAGGAAAGCAGTACCTGATTTCAAGATCTACAAGGGTTCTGGAAATTACATCGTTCTTGCCGAGCTAAATAAAGTCGGTGGAGATGAATTGGTAAGCAACTCGAAATCATTAGCAGAATTTGGGCGGGTGAAAAATGGAACATCAGCATCGGTTGTCCAATACACAAAAAAGGAGATCCTCTGAAATGAACCAACTACATAGGCATAACCTCAACCTCTCCTACAAGATCATCTTTGCGTAATATGTGACCTCACCAACAGCCTAATATGTTCTTATCAGTGTGGTAGGCAAAACAAAAGTACACGACTGATCATCTTATAAGACTTCGGAAGATCTTGTAAAATACCGAAGAAGTTAAAATTGGTAGTTTTGGTATTCCCCCCAACTCGTCCGTCTGTGAAGGATGACTATGAAAAATTCTCCCAAATCCACCGGGGTCAGTAACGACCTCACTAAAACATTCGATACCAACAAAAATTATTTACACAATGTGGCTCGGTGCCGTGAAATAATTCCTAATTCCAAAATTCGGCGTTATAACCTTCTGCCTACGCTCAGTCTTGGATTTGGCTCAGCTTTATTTGACACTATCAAATTGATATAAGACCCAAGATAAAAATTCGGCTACAGCTTTCATTAAGTAAAATACCACCGAATTTTGTTAGTCAGCTTTTACGGCACCAGGTGACGTTTTGTCACATGACTTCTTAAACGTATATCTTAAGAGGATTGTGTTAAACTCCCAGGCGAACACCAGAGTCACGAGCTTCCATAAATCTGTGCAAGTACATGGGTTGTTGCCAACGGTATTGTCATCATAGGTCTGATTTTTTTCAGATGGCCTAGCAACATTTTGAAGTATTTATAGAAAAGGCAAAATAGAAAATGAGGTAACGACCAAGTATATGCTGTCAACCATTAAAAACGCCTTACATCGACAAATTGGACAGATTTTCACAATCGACAGCTACAACTTTAAGGTAGTCTACCACCACTTTGAACTTTGAATACGATGTTTCATTTTATCAATAATTATCAAGCCGTCAGTCGTACTACTAATGAGACCCTAAAAGGAGACCCTACTGATTACTCCGGACCTGTTCTAGGTCGCCTAAGTTATGAATTACCGTATCAAAAGGGTATGAATAAAACCTTTTTTGTTTTCATTGAAAAGTGCTTCCCGTTGAGGTTGACGGACTATGGAGGCGAGAATTCCACCAAAGACATTAAAAGTTATACAGACTTATATAAACCTGGTAAAAAAGGCGGCAATAGAAGTTTAAGATCTTCCAGCATGATTTTAACATCGTTGTTCCTTCGGCAGTCGGTAACAAGTTTTGTCAAGGAGATTTCAGAAGCAGTCTTTTGCTATACATACCATATTTCCCACCGTCAGAGCATGAGTACATATAAGGCTTATGTTGGCGATTTCGGCCTTAATGCAGATTGCTACAACGCGTTCACTAATGTCTTGATAACATAATTTATATATATACTCATACTACATATAACATGGTCTGTAGAAAATTTCACCTCACGTATTTCGTCCTCTTTTGGCCAGCCCTTCCCATACTATTTCCTGTATGGAAATATTGTCTGCCTTTTTGCAGCTAAGGCTTCCGCTAGTTGTTCGACTGCACCTTTTCTTCTGTGCTCACATTCCAGATGCAGATTCGAACGTCGTTGTCCGTTTTTCATTTGGCATGATCGTCAACAATAAAATCAGAGCTTTGCGAGGCTCTTGGTTTTTTATTATGAAAATTGTTTCCCTGAGTTGGTATTTAACTCACAACGCACAACCCCCAACGTGGTTATAGGGGCAAGCTTCCCTTAGGACACGGGGCATTGTTGGTTATTGCTTTTCCTGGTCTGTCCTAACTGGGGCTGTAAATGCTGTCATTGACTCCATATTTGGAATTATTTCGCTGCCGTCTAGGAAGATTTTTTGATCGGAGACCTTACCCCTAACTATTTTTGGTCAACCAGTAATATTTTATTTTGTACCTTCCCTGCATATCTACATTTCTTCATCCGCTTTTGAGACGGTCCATGCTTCAGAGCCGTAGAGCAGGACTGGGATGATCAGTCCTGCTCTTATATAAGATCTCCTTAGTGGTTCGAGGTAGGGCTTTTCTTCTAAATTGCCTTCTTAGCCCTAAGAAGCAACGGTTGGCAAGAGTATTTCTTCGTTTGATTTCTGACGAGATGTTGTTGCGAGATTAATATTGAAGGCCCGGTAATTTTAGAGTTATTAGCCTAATTCCAAAAATAATTACAATGAAATTTTGTGATCAATCAAGATGTATTTTATGACAGATGGCAATGAATATGCTCGAACGTCCGCATGGACGAGCTACGGTGAAGTTGCGGCCAATACTCGAAGGGGATTGATTATCTTTGAAAAGTGAAAGTCAATAATGGTTCTTTAGATTAATAATAAAAATTGCTCGATATATTTAAATTTTGTTATTTGGCATTTAAAATAAAAATACCCTGATTGATCACCCTATATATCATAGACTTTAAACTCCATACTAAGTAGTTTTTATAACTAATTTTCTAGACTAAAGGGATAAAAAACATACAAATTTTGAGAAAAAAACCTAAACATCGACTGTTCATGTCATCACAATACATTTAAGGCTAGGACGAGTGATATTCACTTCAATTAGTTTTTATTTTAATCGACAAAAAATTAACTGATTGATCACCCTATATATCATAGACTTTAAACTCCATACTAAGTAGTTTTTATAACTAATTTTCTAGACTAAAGGGATAAAAAACATACAAATTTTGAGAAAAAAACCTAAACATCGACTGTTCATGTCATCACAATACATTTAAGGCTAGGACGAGTGATATTCACTTCAATTAGTTTTTATTTTAATCGACAAAAAATTAACTTTGATTCAATAAAAACGTTATTATAAGAAAACCGTATATCTATGCTTTATTTTGTTCCACAGGTACTAGTCTGAGAAGTCAATTCAATCAAAGTTACAATTCAAAAGCCTTAAGCTCAAATATCTCGAAACTATGCAAATATCACTTAACTCTTTCTTCATATAAGAGCTTCATATGTTATATATTTAATGAAATTCTATTTATTTATTGATTGAAATTCTAAATTTGTTTAGTACCCGTATATCAGAAACCTAAGGATTTAATCGGAACACGAAATCAATGGTACTGTTTCTTTGACTTCCATCTCGCGGAAATCCCTTTGGAATTGAAAAACGGCAGCACTGTCCTTAAAGACATTTAAAAGAACAAAAAACAAACAAAATACGGGACAAACGGAACCAAATAAGTGTAAAACGAGCCTTATTCGTTTCCGTATGTGTGAGCACAAATGCGATATAATTTGCTTATAATGAAATGGTCTGAGCTTCAAGGCGTTAGACCTTTTATTCAAGTGTATAATAATATGTCTACTTTATATGCAACAACTAAATAGAGTCATCCTTGCCTAGGGAAACAACATTGCACAGCTATATATACATGTATACGCTCCCTACATATATGTAATGATCATTAAGAGTGCTTTTATTGCTAATGTTCATGGGCATGGCTTGATATCCCTTAAGTAGAGATACTCGTTCAAGGATAACAGTAGGAATCCAAGCTACCTACTTATTCACTGTGGGAATACATTTCAGGTCAATCACCTATTTCCATACCATACAGACATGACCTTGAACGTTTTCTCTACCGGCTTGGTATATGTACATACTTGACTAATGTGCGTTTATATACACATTTTCGTGGCGTTGTCGATATAAAAAGGTAAATGACTATATTCAGACACTTGGGAAGGTAGAAACCAATCAAACAGTTTTGGTGACATTATTTATACATAAGAATTTTATGCGAGGATAGTCTTTTGTTTGAACAGAACGTTAGGTTGGAATCCTTTTAAAGGATTTTATGTATTAAAATACAAATCACGTAATTCAATTTGTTAGCAAAATGTCCGCTATGAGGTTATGTGAGGTTAGATTAGGTTTAATGGGGTGTTGGCGCTTGGGTGAATCATCAAAATATCATAGGCCAGCGTGGGTCCTAATCGTTGCCCGTTCCCGAAAAAAATTAAAAAGCGATAACATTGGTGATATTTATATGGGGTATTGCGTATTGCTGCTAAAAGATATGAAAGAGGTAGTAACTCGAGACCAATTCTTGGTAGAGGTGGATGATCTGAGCAACAGGGATATCAGACAGGTTCTCAATTTCTTATATCGCTGCTAAACATTTTATTGTATATTACTTAGTGTATTTCGTTATTTTTTTTTTAAAGTCAGCGGGAGACCTACTCTACGATCCTTGACTAACTAGTTTGTCTGTTTTGTAGTTTCCTATTACGTCATTATGTCATTATGTCGTGGCAGTCAGATTATCAGAACTGTTCGGATTTCATTAAGATATGAGCTGCATATATTTGATTCCAGAGTTTTTTATGGCCTCTTTCCTATCTACGTATGTGTAGTACCTTAGCCCATTCGCCAGCTTCGAGTATGGTTATAGGATCTCAGCATGGCATACGAACGCGAGTCTGATAGTCTTTGGAATATGGCTAGCCCCATATTTTCAGAGTAAGCCAAAGGGTCTATTTCAATTTCCATTTTTGATGCATCAATGCAGATTTCTGTTTCCATGCTGAGATCCCATTATTTGACTAACATTAGTCCCTGCTTTGTCCTTCGTATTCTGGTTGAGTTGTGTTTTATTTTAAAATTGTCGAGTGGCTACTTTTAAATTTATAGCCGCTGTTGGATGGTCATAACGTATAAGTCGAACTGATGGGCTATAGCTGCCATGTGGTTGTGAAAAATACCAAGGGATAGTAGGCGAAACAGAACGTCTTTGATACAGTCCATGCTTTTGCGACCAAGTGTACGAATGGTTTGACCAGGGTCCTATCTAGCGTCGTCTTCGCATAACAGATTTGTTACTTTGATTTATTGATAAAAATGTCCATAAAATTTACAGTCATCGGTTTATTCCGGATCTTTGAAGATTTAAAAAGTTTCTGGTATAAAACCACATTGATATGAGCAATTTGTTTGTTTTTTTTTAGCGGGGAAGGCATTTTGGGATCAATTCTTCAGTAGTATAGGGAGTAATATGAATTGTAGGGTCTCCTTTTTGTGTATCGGACAAAAAATTGTAAGGTTCCATTTCAGACATAGTTTCACGCAAACTTAAATTTGATAATAACTTTGTAAACATTCGATAGAAAGTCATTTCCCGTTGTTTATATAGTGCGTCAGACTTTATTCAGATAAATCTATCTGCACTGGACTTCACTGTTTCTTGCTACGGCAATCATTCGACAGTGCTCAGGCATTGTCCCTTGCTTCGCAGTTTGATTGACCATTCCTCGGTACCGAGAATGACATTTCCCCTTATGGATATCGGGGTGAAGAAACCGTGTGGCTGGCTGTAATCGCATTTCGTTCCGCAGCAACGCCAATTATCCTACGTTTAATGCCAAAAAAGATGTTTACCGACATAAGATGCACTTATCTAGTATTTTGTATGTCCGAATATTCCGAGGAGCTAAAATCGCCGCAACTGATGTGCTAGGTTTCTCGCGCCCACCAGCAAGGAACTCCTGGTTTGATGAGGTATGCCGACGAGAGCTGCATTGAGCTATATAGGCAGAGAATAAGAGAAGAATACCGGCTTTTCTGAAAGAAGACTATGTGAACGCCTGAAACCGTTTACCAAAAACCTGAACGGCCAAATTTTCACACTTCGGCAGATCCTGGAAAAAACTCAAAATACCCAACACCTTTTCATCGATTTCAAAGCCGCATACGACAGCGGCAAACGAACTATACTGAGCCATGTCCAGTTTTGGTATACCGCCTAAACTCATCCATTTGTGTACGATGACGATGAAGAATTCTCGCTGCTCCATCAGGGTCGGAAATGACCTCACCGACACATTCGATACCAAAAAAGGATTAAGGCAAGGCGATGCGCTGTCATGTGACTTATTCAATTTGATTCCTAAGAGGATTGTGCAAAACTCACGAGCTAACACAAGAGGCACAATTTTCCAAAATCTGAGAAGTGTGAAGATTTGATCGGTTGTGGACTTTCCTGGCCTAAAACCACACTGATAAGGGCCGATCAGGTTGTTGGTAAACGGTTTCTGGCGTTCACGTATAACGGCAGATAGAATTTTGTATGCGATGTTGAGGGGACTTATGCCTCTGTAGTTGGCGCAGTTTAGAGGTACTCCTTTTTTGTGGATCGGGCAAACGATGCTGAGGTTCCATTCTTCAGGCATACTTTCTTCCGAACAGATTCGGCTTATGAGTTGGTGGATGTTACTTACCAAGTCATCTCCGCCGGCTTTATAAAGCTCGGCGGGAAGGCCATCATTTCCGGCAGCCTTATTAAGCTTCAGTTTAGATATTGCTATCCTCACTTCATTCAGGTCGGGTGGCTGGCAGCTTCCGCTGTCGTTGCCAATATTGAATGGTTCGTTCCGCCTGACAGCGGAATGTTGTTCGTCATCACCGTTTAACAGTCTACAGAAGTGGTTCTTCCATATCCTCAGCATAGACTGTGTCTCAACTACGATATTTCCTTGTTCATCTCGACAGGATTCTGTTCGAGCCTTGTATCCTTGGCTTTGACGTTTTACACTTTGGTAAAACTTGCGAACATCTTTCCTGGAGTGGCACCTCTCTATATCCTAGATCGTCCGCTTTTCTTCCACTTTTTTCTTCTTTCTAAAAAGCCGGTGTTCTTCCCTTCTTCTCTGCCCACCTGCAGCTTAGCCTTGTAGGCCTCGTTCTTGGCTGCCAGCATCTGTCGACATTTCTCATCAAACCAGGGGTTTCTTGCTGGTGGGCGCGAGAAACCTAGCACATCAGTTGCGGCTGATCTAATGGCTTGTTAGCATCGTTGCCATAGTTCTTCGACATTCGATGTTGGTGGTATGGTGTTAATCGAGAGGCTTAGGGATACGCGTTGCGCGAAGGTCTTGGCGGTCTCTTGCGATTGCAGTCTTTCGACATTAATTTTTTTTTACAGTATTTCTGGATTGTTGTGGCGTAGTGGATATCCGCATTATAACCTTCTAACCTTGCAACAAGGTAGTGGTCCGAGCCGATGTTAGCTCCTCGGAATGTTCGGACATCCAAAATACTATATGCGTGGCGCTTGTCTATCGCTATGTGATCAATTTGATTGACCGTACGTTGATCTGGAGACCTCCATGTCCCCTTATTGATATCGAGGTGAGAAAATCGTGTGCTGGCTATAGTGGCATTTCGTTCCGTCGCGAAGTTAATTAGCCTAAGTCCGTTACCAGACGTGTTGTCGTGTAGGCTATGTTTTCCGACAATACTGCTAAAGATGTCTTATCTTCCTACCTTTGCGTTAAAATCTCCCAGCACGATTTTAACATCGTACTTCGGTAGTCGCTCATAGGTTTTGTCAAGGAGCTCATAGAAACAGTCCTTAGCTATATCATCTTTTTCCTCCGTTGGGGCGTGAGCGCATATAAGGCTAATGTTGGCGAATTTGGCCTTGATGCGGATCGTTACAATGTATTCGCTAATGTCTTGGAAACATAAGACTTCTTGCCTAAGTCTGGCACTTATAACAAATCCTCATCTGAATAGTCGCTGTTTCTGCTCACTTTAACACGGTCCGTAGTAGATGTCACAGTTTTTTATCCTCTTTTTGCCCGGCCCATCCCATGCTTTCCTGCTTTGTAGCAGTTTAGGGCTTCCGCTAGTTGTTCGCTTGCACCTATCCTGTTTAATGTTCTCACATTCCAGGTGCAGATACGAACGTCGTTGTCCTTTTTTCGTTTAGCCGTGTCGTCAACAATAAAATCAGTCCTTTCATGATTAAGTAGCTAACCCAAAAAACACCCCCCGACCTGGAGGGTCAGTTCCAATTTATTAGATACCCCTAAGACACGGGGCCATCAGTATCCACTATGGGTTTGAGCGCTGCCGTTGGCCTTTCGGTTCATCCGCCACCATCTCTGTTCAAGGCCCCTTGACTAACCCTTGAAATTTCTTGACAACCTGTTGTCCGAATATGTCGAAGCAGCTTGTCTAGGTTCGCCTGGGGCAGCAGGCCGGGTATTCATTCCGTGCCACTCTGACCTGGCTGTTTATAGTGTTGCTGTTTTTCGTCGTGTTATCAACACTCGTGCTTATCGTTTAGCAAGTCAAATCCGGTTGGATGTGACCAGTACCCGATGGTTACCACTGGGAGGTAAAAATAAGCACTTGATGTGTAGTCAGAGTTACAACACTGGGCATTGCCAAGTTAAAGCCAATCAGAGTCTACCATCGTTCTACCAAACCCAACCATCTAAAGTGTCCACACGAAATGATACCCAACATCGACGAATCGGACACAACGTCACCATGGACAGGTATAACTTTGAGGTAGTAGCAAGCTTTGCCTTAAGTACGTGGATCGTCTCAGAACAGGGAGCTGATTCGATCTAGCCATTTCTGTCCGTCCGAACGTCTATCTGTCACTGATTTTGAAGCCTTAAATAAAATTTTGTCCGTTATGGTCGTTGTTCATGTGCAAATTTCAAGTGTACAAAATTTTTGCACAGCGAATTGTAGCCTTGTCATAGCATGGCTCTATAGTTTCCCAGCATATTTCAACATCATACTTCTGGAAAATACATAGATTCAAGGATTTTAAGCTAATTGTTCGTGGTACGAGTTTCAATACCCCTACGGTCTGATAGTTAATCAGTCCTTCATGGTCGGATATGTTTAGGAATATCTTGTTGTCTACCCTGTATCTTACAAATGATAGGTGCGTACTCAACCGCGTTGATTACAACTTGCGGAATTATAATATGGCTGCCGTCTGTGAGAAGGTCCTATTATTGGTTGTAATGGCTTGTTTCAATCGTTTGGTAATCAAGAAATGGAAATCGCGCACTGCCTAACGTTTTTGGTTCCACCAAGTCAACCAGCTTAAAAAGCCCTTTGGTGTAAACTGTACTTTAGACAACATTGCTGACGATGGTCTCTCTTATTAAACATGTTTGGCATAATTTTAACGTCGCAATTAGGCTTTTTTTCATAGGTTTAGTCATAAGGCTAGCAGAAATATTAAAGGATATTTTTATGACATACTTCGTGTGGTTCATTTTGTCTTTACTCTTTATCTCAAAAATTCTACATATCTCGTTAGTGAGTTTGAAAAGTGCTCATACTTCCATTTCTACATGCTTACATACAAAATCCTAAGAAAGCAAACAAACTTTCCTTCGCATCCTTATACATTTCCCATAAGATGATAATCTATGATGTCCTGGCTCTGGCTACATCTTGCGTCAGTTCTAACCTCACTCTTTCTCTCTTTTTACATTTTACAGAAACCAACTACAATGCAACTACACTTCCGAGTACTGCCGGAAGTCCTTCATCCGGTTGTGGTGTATACTATAATGCTCTGGTGTCGTGTTGGATAATGCTGTTATGAACCAAATCCGCTTTCCAGTGGGTGGTGTATCCTGTGATTATAGTCCTTATCGCATAGAGCCGAGTACAATGTACTCCAATGCAATGCAATTTAAAATTGTACACCTCTCTCGGAGAGGAGTGGACAGTTTTTTTTTTTTTTATTTGCAGTACTTCTTGCTACGACTTAGACGATTAAAGACATTAAAAACGGATTACACAAATAACGACTTACTTTTGTGCAAGAGATGAGGCACAGATTTATATAGAGTCTGTCAAAAAATCTAGGTCACACATTGTTGCGGTCATGGTGGGGGTAGGTGGTTAATTGCGACCTTTATGAATATTAAAGAGGCTGAAGCAACAACTGAAAGTGGTAGACCATTCAATTTGCATATACAAACTTTGTAAGTTGGGCAAAGAGAGTGCAACCATATGATGCTGTGGAAAATGTGGTCGGTGTTTGTTGTTGATGTGATTTATGTGATGGGAATGTAGAGAAAAGGGTGAAGGTGAAATGAACTTTTTTTCAGCTGGATATTTAAGTGCACCGAAGTGTAGTACAGGAGCACTCCATACTTCCTCATTACACAGTGGAATAAGCATGCTGCCTCTGAACTTATATCTTGAAGAAAGGTCTATACCGTGTGTACTCCTAACTTAAGTTTAAGATAAGGTCTGTTCATTTCAATTTTATAAAACAAATGTAACATCACTAAAAGGGTATTTTATTCATTTTGGTACAAACGCTGATGGGATTGAGGGGAACTATCAATAAAGCCTAGGTAGACTTGTTTCATTCACCTTTCAAAGTTTTTGCTCATTGCCAAGATATCGGTGCATTAAGGTTGTTCATCATTTGTAGATAACCAGATTTTTCGAAGTCCCATTCATGTAAACACCTGTCCCATGTACTATCTGTTCTTACTTAAGATGAAAGATATCGCAGGATTGTGTATCTATACAGCCCGTCAATAGAATAGGTTCACAGCTCGAGTCAAAGCATTGCAAGTTTTTCTAATTGTAAATCTATTTGCAAGAAAAATATAAACATAAAATGTTGGTAACGCTTCTTTGTAAACATTTACCAGTTGCACTGCGAACAATAAGCTTTTTCAATGCGTCATTTGAATAGGTTCACTTGCCTTAACTAAAAAAAATTCGTAAATTAAAAGATTTCGCAACATTTAGGGTAGTGAAACAAAAAATATGTGATGGTGGTGTGTGGCGTGTGATTCTGGTGACAATCCCCCAAATTCTGACTAAATGTTTTATGACCTTGATTATCAGTCATCCTTAGTCATCTCCACGGTTCGAAAATCTACCGACTGAAAATGGGCATAGGCGTATTGTTACCCAGTAGCAGATGCAGACAAAGCGACTACAATGCTAGTGATACCACATGATGATATAACAATCTCTGCTGTCGGCATCGAACCCATGACTTTCAAACGCCGTCGAGAAGAGCTGTGCATTTAATTCAAGGCTGGTTCAGAAAATACTCTATATCGCCATAAATTGGTGCAGCTACCTTCCTTCCTGTTAATTTTGAAGAAGATTTGGCCAGATTATTGCAAATTCGGAACACAGAAAAATGTATTTCTGGGTCGATATACTTACTAGATGAAATTTATAAGATGATGAGTTTTCATTCTGGCACTGCTCAGAAACCAAGAAAGGAGCCCCACACAAACCTAAGCCCTACAATTAGCATTGCAATGGTGTAAAAACGAAGTCCGGAGCTGTCATATCAGTTGACCGTGGAGGCCAATTAACATCACCATTTCTTGAAATAACTTGTTGTGGAAAGAGGTCTCGCAGTAATTCCATTGAAATCCTGGCTATATGCGATGTGGCACCGTCTTTTTAATACCACATGTTAATCAAGCCCAAAGCAGTTGTGGCGGTAAAAAGTTTTCAATCATATCACGATATCGCTCCCCATTCACGGTTACCAATACGCCGTTTTTCAAAGAAGAAAGGTCCAATGATTTCTCCTTGCATACAATACTGTAACTAATAATGGATGCAAAGGTGACTGATGAATAATTTGAGGGTTTTCCATTACCCAGAACCGACTATTCTGATTATTCACCTATCCATTCAAATGAAAATGACCCTCGTCACTCATTATGATTTTTTCATGAAAATCGGGGTTGTCACGTTGGCTAGCTGTAACATCCAATTGGCATATGTACGGCGGCGTAAATGGTTTTGTGGAAGAAGCTCTTGTATCAACTGAATCTTAAATGGAAACAAATGCAAATCCTTGTGCAAAATTGTGGCCAAAGCTGTTCTCTGAAGACCAAGCTCCTGAGCACGGCCTCGAATTGAGGTTGATTGATTCCTTGAGCAGCAGTAATGTTTTCAGCCGATTTTACAGTACGTTGTGGTCCATGCTTGGGCCTATCACCTACAGACCCTCTTTCTTCGAAATCATTCACTACACGATAAATAGTGCGTTTTGTTGGCACATTGTTTCTCCCAAAAATTTCACGTAACTTTCTCATCGTCAAAGTAATCGATGATTGATTTTGATAAAATATTTTAACGATTAACACACTTTGGTTAATCGAATATTTTTCCATAATAAATTTGCCACCTGTCTACTTCACGACTGCAAAATATGAACTGTCAAGATCAGTCAAACTCCTTTTCTCTATTGAGCCTACTACGTACATGCCTCGATAACCGTTCTCATGCTTGAGTTTTCGTGCAGGTAACTTTAATGCTGATGATATGCAAAAGCTTAATAACGAAGGACTGATCTCGCTTGCTTGAACAAACATAAGCGCCATCACTGGGCACTGTCTAATAGGTAGCCACGAATAAAATTCTTCTACAGGAGCAGTGTCGACGAAGAGGCAGAAGAAACAATACTTATTTTATCTTCTTTTTAACAGCCCGACCCTATAAAACAAAAGTAAGCTTTATCTTTGAGCTTACTTCTTGCTGACATGTAAGAGGGTAGTCTCCTCAGTCTCATTAATACCCCAGATTTGTTTTCTTATAGGTTACAAGGAGAATGGACAAGATCCACGTGATATCATTATGAACCAAAACCTGGTCTAAGTGCGCTGGCAGCAACTCTTACCTCACCAGGACTCTACCCAAAGACGAGCAATCTGCCGTATACATGATTGTTCCCTTAATTCCAACCATCAACCTTTGGCTCAGCGAAGACTTTCAGAACGGCAGATGCTCGGAATAGTTTCGAGAACTCATCCCTAGATTTGTTACATAACACCGACATACAAGACACACAGTTGAAGGCCATTGGCACACTGTCCATCTAACAACGACATGAACAACGATCTTGATATATAGCACCTGATAAAAGTTTAATAAAAAAATTAAAATTAAGAAAATGTTTTTCTAAAAATAACAACAGTGACGAAATAACTACGCGTAATACTCAAGGTCGGGAACGTTATGTTATTTGAACAGACCATCCTTCAGGGACATCAACCTTCTACGTAATCGCCATTCAAATGTTCCGTTTCATGTCTTCTACCGTATAGAAAGACAAATTCTCTCTGGGCGATTTGTTCGTCCAGCAATCCTCAATTAACATAATTTTCCGATTACTTAAAGACCTTCCACCATCTAACACATCGCCAGCGCCATTATTCAAGGACAATAAGCAATTAAACGCAAATGAACACCTGAACACAGTGTCTATATGACTTTTCACCTTCTTCAGTGTTGCCCACTTGACTGCACTCTTCAGGTGGTGAGCAAAACAGGTTAAGCGTAAATACCAAATGACGTGTCTACCACTATAATCCTTCGGTGGGCTTGTGTGAATGTGTGATAGAGTATGGCCTTGCATCAAACGCGTCGTAAAATATATACAAACGCTCTCTCCCTCTCTCTGAGTGAGCTCTGTCTCTCAGAGTTTTTTTTTTTCAAAAATATGCAACTAACTTTGCCATCCTCCTCTCTAAGTAAATTCAGCTTAAGTCTCAAGGACACACTCCTACCTCCCATGTCTGTTGTATGCTCATACGGAAGTGCTGAATGGAATGCCTCACCCTACAACTTAACAAATTTTGGCGGTCTTTCGTTCCGACACATGCGCTTAAACTTTTCAGCGAAACTGCTATAATGTGGAACTACCCCATCTTTGCTCTCAATGATGGCAAACTTGACAACCCTGTTGATAACATCGCCAGCTCGTAATCAGTTGATGTTTTCAACCGAATCGAAGCGGACGCGAAAGCCTCGATACGCATTCCTAGACAAAAAATTCATAAAAAGTGAAGTGACAAGGAGCACACAAACACAACCATCCAAAGTGATATACATACGTGCGAAAAGGGATCCTTCAAGTCAAGGCTCCTATCTTAGTACTTGGGTGCATTATTGAGCGTGAAACGGGAATAGTATATCTCTGTGTGTAAAGTGTCTATGCGAGGAATGTCTATTTGATAGTTAAACGGAAAACGGAATATCTAATTAAAATTCAAAATCTGAAGTGTACGTGAGAGTCCTTGCGGAGGATGTGGTGGCTGCGAATTAATTTTCGTCACAAGTTCCTCAAGTGTGTTTAAAGTGTGTGTAGTGAGAGAAGAAGTGCATTGTTCTTCAAGTTCTTCATCACACTTTTATTGGATTAAAATCAGAAAGGATAGATCCTGGAATTGGGTCAAAGATGGATTAAAAACGCATGAATATTTTCGGGAGAAGGGCGCCCTACCTACACAGACTTTTGGTACGTATCTAAAGGGTGATTGTCGCAAGGGATGTGTATAAAAATATTTTTTATTGACGCACCCTTACGCACGTGTGATAAGCATTTCGATTACCCTAACAATCCGCGAAGGATGATGAATCTCCTGAAATGTCGCTAAGAATGCTTGAGTGGTTTGGGTTAGTGGGTGGTAGTATCGACATGTTATGATGCTGTGTCTGGTGAAAATAAGGGAATTTGTAAAATTCTTCAGATGCAAGAGTGTACGTGTATGGCTTTGACAATGAGCTAAGGAAATAAGATATCCTTTGGACCATAATAAAAGGCCACATGGTTTGTTGTACGACATGTTAATGTTGAATGAGTACTTGTTAAAATTGAGCCCGATTACTGTCGAGATACGCCTGAACAGGGGAATATTTTCATTCAAGGACCGTAGCTACTCTCCATCAGGGGTGTAGGTAGCCCTTTGGTTGATTAATGGAAATTGCTTGTACAGCGCACAGCGAGTAATTTATTAATTTGTCGGATATTGTGGGATATATTTGGATGTGCAGATAATGATGAAGTGTGGATGTGTCATTTAATAATATTTCGGTATGTTAATTAATTTCGGGTATTAGGACGAGAGTACGGAATTTATGGTAGTCGGTAGTTAATTTACAAATTATAATTAAATATTGTCTGCTATTTTCGGTTGTGTAACCCGTATGGTATCAAGAGGGTAATAAATTGTCATTATTTTCATAATATATGCAAAAGAAGAATAAGTTCTCTTTATGCAGGAATTTGAAAAGTAGGTACTACTGAGATTTGTCGGTCCATATGTTTAGCATTTTATTTTGAAATTATAATGACAATAGTCCAAGGAAAAAAAAACAATTCAGAGATTTTGATAAAATTTGCATTTCTTTTAGAATGAAAGGTAAATGTGTGACATCTGGCTAAGCAAGATCCACGAGGTAGGTACATAAAAACTGTTCTAAAGTAAATTTTGGTTAACTCGATTGTAGGGATCGAAAGGAAATGAAATTATGTAAAACATATATTTTAAACTAAGATTGGCAACTAATTAACATATTTCAACTGACAGCTAGAAAGGGATCATGAAACCGTTAGACATAAATAGTTTTTTGTGACACATAAATGAAATATATTTAAAAAAAACTCATTTATTTGTATTTTTTTAGTTTATTTGCTTGGGGGTTCTCAAAACATTTTTTTTTAAATTAATTAGTTGTACTCATTTAAGAAGCTTAAGTTGCTAATGATGAAATCGTTATTGAATAAAATTATTATTTTGAGAGGTACCATTCATTAAAAAGTTCAATTCATATAACTCTTCTAAATGGTCAATAAAAACACTCTTGTAACCAAAATCTTAATTTTGAATCTCCCCCATCAAAAAACTTCCCTATTCGAAGGATCGATTTATAGCTGGGGTTCGTAACTTTACTGGGGAATTAATAAGTCCGAAAATAAAAATGAACCGTTACAGTTAGGTGGTTTTGTATTTATTACTATTGCAACTGTAACAATTGGAAACAGATTGCAATAAAGTTGTTGAACGTTTGAATATTTTTTGGGATGCCTATTTTATCCGTGAATAGGAATAGATAAAACAAGATGTTGAAAATTTGACCCTTTGCGAAACAAGGTACTATATCTTTGAATTACATAAAAATTTGAAACAATGGCGAAACAATTTTCTTAGTTCAACAACGTAATATTGAAAATGGCGAAATATAAAATGGTTCTCTTAACTTAGTTACAACCAAGCTATTTTCAATAATTTTGATTTAGCCCAAAACCGTTATATCGGTACTATCCGGTACTAATCATACTATCAGTTATAGCTCTTAAATGCCAATTTCAAAAACTCATCTTGTTATTAATCCAAAAGCATATCGAGTATAAATTATGAATGAATTCCGATGCAGCTAAAAGGAAATAGCCCCGTGGGGCTTATTTCTTTTTTGAAATGGAAATAAGTTCCGCGGCTGTAAATGCCGTACGCTTGTGGGGTTTATTTAATTTTAATGCATACAAGCTCGCACACATTCCAAATCCAAGAGTTAGTCCAAGCAGGGGGATTTCAGGGGGGCAGCATGCCCCTTTCTCACAACTTTGCATACAACAAACTTGAATATAATTCCAATTACAAATGGCAACACCTGCAGGAGTAAATGCTTTTTCGTGGCAGGGGGCTATTTCCTTTTATTTCGGAAATAACCCCCATGGGGCTTTTTTTCGTGGGGGCTATTTCATTGCACCATTATGAATGAAGTCCGTTCAGACAATAGGCCTTCAGCTGTATGCACAGATCGACAGACGGGCACAAGATGTCTATCCACCAACATACATTCTACATCAATGCAAGAGCAGAGTCAATACGCTCTTTGAGCGTTATAGGTTCGACTCACCAATGAAACGTTTTGAAGAAAATTTAAAGAATAAATGGTCAGACACGACTTGGCCAAACTTTCCAGGAAAAATCTCGACTTCGAGATTTTGATTATTTGTAACATAAAGATGATGGAGGTACCCAAAACGGCGTTTTGTGGAATTGATCTTTCCAGCCTAAGCCGATTATTTTTTAACTTTAAAATTAAACATCACGTTCATTTTCTCAAAAACGGCTCTAGCGATTTTGATTTGATTCAACATTGTACTAAACACAGTAGTTCCAACAAAACTGCATACCTAGTTCTTTCGGGAAAATTCATACAACGGATTTTGGAATTTAGGCAAAGTAAAAAAATCGTCAACTTGTCGCAAACATATTAGTCAAATTGAATTAAATTCAATTTGTATAGTACTATTACTTTTTGCAACAATTGCAGGTAATTACTTTTGGCCCAGTGTTCCTAAAAGAAATTTTCAGTTTTTGACAATACAAGAAAATCACTTTTATTCACATGAACTTTGGTGTCTAGCCTACAAGGATCAGCTGAAGACGAGAGCTGCCATTGAGCTCTATAGGCAAAGAAGAAGGGAATAATACCGGCTTTTCGCTGTCAGGCAGAACGAACCATTCAATATTGGCCACAATAGCCAAATCTACCAAACACCAGACCTGAGTGAGGTTAGGATAGAAAAATATAAGCTCATGCTTAATAAGGCTGCCGCAACAGACGACCTTCCCGCTGAGCTTTATAGAGTCGGCTGAGATAAGTTCTTAAGTAACATCCACCAACTCATAAGCCGAATCTATTCGGATGAAAATATGCCTGAAATCCACAAAAAGGAGACCCTCTGCATAAGGGTCCTCAATATCACCTACAAGATCCTATCTGCCGTCCATAACCGATCAAATTTTCACACTTCGGCAGATCCTGGAAAAACCCAAGAAGTCCAAATCGATACCCACCACCTATAAATGAGTGTAGTAGCAGAAAGAACACACAACTCCGACGAATTGGACAGAACGTCACCATTGACATATATAACAACTCCGACGAATTGGACAGAACGTCACCATTGACATATATAACTTTAAGGTAGTACTGGACTTTATCTATCTCGGCTCCGCTATTAACTCTGACGACAACATCTCGTCAGAAATTAAACGAAGAACTACTCTTGCCAACCGCTGTTTCACTCGAACTACAAAGGAGATCCTATATCCCTGATCATCCCAGCCCTGCTCTATGTCGCTGGAGCTGGGTGAAGAGAACCTTGGTCGATTCGAGAAGAAAATTTTTCGAAAAAGCTTCAGTCCCGTTTGCGTTTGCGGGTTATGGAGACGAAGATTCAACCAAGAACTATACGGACCTGAGGCTAGGTTAGATTAACATTACTCCCAATTTCCTCTTTCAAGGAGTTCGTGATCGTGGGTTTGTTTGCATAGACTTTTGATTTAAAAAAAACGCAAAGGTAAAAGTCCAATGGCGGTAAATCGCAGGATCAGGGTGACCAGTTCTCTTAAAAAAACGGTCGATTTTACGATTAGAAAATGACTTAACCAGTAATTGAATAGTTTTTCTGGCTGCATGCCTTGTGGCACCGTCTTGTTGAAACCACATGTTGGTCACATCCATATCTTGTTATGTAGGCACCAAAGACGGAAAAGACTGGTAATTTTTTTAAAAATATTGTTTACCAATAAGTAAGAAAAAATTTGTTCTTTCGTATAGTGATACATTTTTATTAACCTCAAATTGTCAGATGTCACATTGTTATCTTTTTTCCATTGAGAACTGTGCTCTCATTAAATGGCGCAAAATTCAAATTTTGCGTGAATTATGTGATGGGACAATATGCCAAATCGATGTAATTAGAATCATCGCCATTTACCGGCCAATGCGATTTCCTATCTAGAAATGTTGAAAAAATATTGTTGGCCATAATTTGTCGGATTTGACATGAGTAACATGTGGTTCCAACGTGATATGGTGCATTACGTTGGAACCATATGTAACTCATGTCAAATCCAACAAATTATGGCCAACAATATTTTTAACCACACAACTGGTCAACTAATTGGTAAGGTCATCATATTGTATGCTCGAGAAATGGTCCGAGCATCAATAACAAAAGCCAGATTGTTCAACTGGATTAAATTTTAACCCAATATTGATATAAATCTGTGTTTCTTTTAAATACAAAATTGCTGTATCCTTATTGAGAATTCCTTTATAGATATACTAAGATGCAATAATATTCTTCATATTCGACAGCAAAATTGCAATTTCGTGTCCTTTCACATTTACATTATCTTCACATTTTGATTATCCCCTCTGAATTAAATTTTCCTTAAAACTCCCCATTACTTGTAACGCGGTTTAGTACTTGATAATAATATTTCAATGCCCAACAAGCTTTTGTTGCTGCCCAAAATTATGCTAACAGCATAATGTAAAAATAATCTTAAAAAAAAGTCTATGATGACACAAGATACAGTAAAATGAGAAAGAGTCCTTATATGATTTATTCATGAATTTATTATAGCCTTTTAGGAAGTTGCTTGGTTAACTTGACTCACTATGATTATTTTAAGACACAGATACTTTTATTTTGCATTTTTAATTTTATTATTAAATGTCAATATCCTGAATCTTATATTATGAAATTTTAAATATATTAAAGTATATGATTGAAACTTATCACCAATTCAAGTCAGTCAAATTCAAATAAATCAGAGATAAGTCTGGTTTGGCATGAAAAAAATTCCAGGATCATTTGTCAACTACCACTTCGACATGGCTATCAACTAAATCTTGACAAATTAATCGAATACATGGATTTCCCATGCTTTTCCATTAATTTCTTAAATTCATTTGTTTCTACTCAATCAAATTTAATTATTCATTCCATCACATTAACCATAAGGGTTGATTAACTTTGCGTGCCTTAATGCCTGTCACCCATAACAAACAGTAACCGCATTCTTCATGCGTATCTACTTATATGCCCTTAGTCATTACCAACCAGCAATAACTACTCTCACATTTGTGAGGGCAAACAAATGCCGACTATCTGCTCCAACAGATCGTAATTACATTCGAGGAAATACGCAGACAACGGTAAAATGACAAACCCCCTGAAATTCCCCCAACAGTATTCCCACGGGGAGTGTGATTGCATGTTTATGTAGGCCAGCAGTTGTTCACAGCGGATTACCTTCTAATTAGTGGAGCTACCTGCATCCATTATGAATGCATGTAGTGGTAGCGCCTTTGAATCAAATTAGCAACGCGGTCACCCAACCCTCTGGTGTCTAGACAATATTCAGTTCTTGGGGAAAATACCCTCCAATGTTCATGTTGATGGATTAACCTATTGTCAATTTGTATCAGAAGTAATCTAAAGAAGTGATAAAAAGATTTTTTTTTACTTTGAGATGTTTCGTAATTTTTAACATTTTGTGACGCCAACGATTATGGACGAGAGCAATTTGTTTTGGGCACAAATTGTTTTATATGTCGGAATCATGGAACTACACACATAAATAAGACTAAGTGGAGTGTAAGTGATTTTTATGGACATTACCGGGGAAACATAATTCTAAAAATATTAAGGAACTGATTAAAACATGAATCATCTCCCATAGAAGTTGATAGTATTTTAGGAAGTTTCCTTCTGAATGATTTTATGGTAAGATTTTGTTTAGTCGGTTATTTGAGTGGCGCATAAATTGAGTAAGCTGTGGGCGAGTGAGCTGTTTAAAATGAGTAGGTGGGTGGCAACTGGCCGTACGTAACGTACATGCTCCTTATGCGCTGTAGCTGACAGACATCACAAAATCGAAAAACATGTGTCTCGATACCTTCCTGTCAAACTGGCAGGTAATGCCTATGGATTTTTGTTCGAAAGGTGGTACCAAAGAGTCAACCACGTTAGTGTTAAGATTAGGTCTATGATAGACAGCAACCTTAGTATAATGGTATATAACAAAAGTGTCTTCTAAGCAACATTTCAGTAAAATTGTGCTGCTAAGCTTAATTTATTGCTTGTTTTTTAAATGGATTTCCTAAAATAATAACTATGAGCCTAAAAAAACCGTCGTCTGGAACCTTTGTAAGTGGATGGACAAGTTTAGCGTTTTCACGTGATGGTAATGCGATAGTACCATGCGATAGTTTGGCGATTTTCTTAGTTTGGCCAATAGACTCAATAATTTTCATTTTGGTTTCTGATGCTTAAAAGATGTCAATAATGATAACATGGCAGCTACCGTTAATAAAATAGCTAAAAGTAAAAAAAAAATTTCTTGAATTTATGACAAAAAACACAACCTCAATACGTAGTTTGAAGAAAAGCGGTCAAGCCGTTTAGACTGGAAAGACCATTCACAGATGGACAGACGGAATAAACGAGGACCGGAGTGCCAAAAAATATTTTTTGGCTCCCATTAAATCGTTATTTTTGAATTGTGATTGAAAATTTTCGCGAAAACAATATTAAAGAATAAAATATAGATCAATAGTTTAGTTCTTTGTGTTTTAAAAAAGGAGCTCCTTTTGCGTATACCCTGTATACTCTCATTGTACTAAAATATCGGGTGTTCCCTAACTCACGCGAAATTTGAATTTTGCGACATTTAATAGTAATGTGGGCCAACGGAAAAAGATAACAATGTGACAGCTGACAGTTATACAAACGAGCAACGCTTTTTAATTGTTGAGCAATATTAAATATTGCTAACAATTAATGGTGTTTGTTACCGTGACATTATAGCCCAATTTTTATTGCCTAGATAAAAAGATATAGATGTGAACAACACGGGGTTTCAATAAGACCGTGGCACAGCCAGAAAAACAATTCAATAACTGCATAAGTCATTTCCCATTCGTGTAATCGGCTGCTTTTGAAATCAGAATTGGCCACCAAGATCTTGCGATTCACCGTTATTGGACTTTTTCTTATTTTATTTTTTAAGTCAATGGTCTATGCAAAGCAAGTTCACGTGTATTTATGAAATTCAGTCACATTTATACGAAATGGTCATAGAATATTTCAATAAAATAGTACGTACTTACCAGCGAAACCGTGGCGGTCATTTATCCGATCTGCTATTTCATACATAGCTCCAGTCTATAAATACTTTTAGAATCAATAAAAATATTAAGCATTCTAATTAAAACCTGCATTTTCTATTAAAATTACATTTTGCCTTAGTTATGGGACACCCTTTACGTAAAGATATAATTAAGATATACGATAGAAGTACCCAATTCACCATAGGCTACCAGCTCTCACGCAAAGATGTCCGTAGTATGATGATATTTGAAAGTACCAAATCATGAGCCGTACGGCAAGAGTATTTTACCATAAGATGGGGTGAGAATAAAATTTGGCGTAGGAAAGAAGGATACAAGCAGCCTCCCACCTCAGATAACTTGAAGAGTCTCCCGAGAAGAAGAACGTCCTTCAAACCTACAAAAAAGTCAAACAATCGGCAGCTGACTTCAAAGTAAGAACGTAGGCTTTACAAAGTAATAAAAAAGTCCGCTTGGGTTCAATGAACCTATTGATGACATTTTTATATTAATATTACCAATAGTTTTGAATAAACAGTTTTTTTGATTATTTTAAAATTTGACAGGGAAACGTCTTTTTTTTTACTAAAAACGTCCTCAAAAAGAAGGCGTGGTAAAAAAAACTTTATGAAGACGATATATAGATATTGTGATTGCCTAAATGTCTTCTTAAAACACTTTTTTCAAAATTTCTAGCCGTTTGACCAGAAATAACGTTTTTTCAAAAAAGTGGGCAAGGCAGTTTCCGTACCCCCGGATTTTGAAAATGTTAACACTCGTTTGATCAGCATGTACTAAATTTCATTATCCTAGCTCAAAATTTAAGGCCTACAAATCGGTGACCTGCAGACGGACGGACGGACGGATGGACAAATAGACATGGCTAAATCGACTCAGCTAGCGATTCCGAGTAGATCCATATACTTTGAGTTATGTCTACCTAAATTATTTCTTTATGTTATAGACTACGTATAAAAACTAGTATACCTACCTCTCTGGGATAAGGTGTTAAAAGCTCAGGAAGGGCTCAGTGGCGCGATGGTTAGTGTGATGGAATGCCGTGCAGAAGGTCTGTGTTCGATTCCCAGGCTAAGCAATACATGAATGATTTTTATCACAACTAAGCCGTATCAATTGTCAAGAAAAGCTTATCACAAGTAAGCTATTCGGAGTAGGCATAAAACAGAAAGTCCCGCCATCTTGCAAACACAAACGCACATGAATATTTGTGAGAAATAGCTAGGCCCTGTTTTAAATTTTGGCCTGTTTCCCAAAAATATGTATATTTTTTTTACACTTGGTATGAAAGTGTTTATAGAGTCCAATATGCAGTCTAAAAATTTAAATTGTAAAGTTCCGTTTTCCAAAAACCTGAATTTCAAAAGGCGTTTACATAATTTTAGTTAGAAAATTTAATCACAACCGTTAGAGCCGTCTAAGTATTTTTTTTAATTTCCTTTATGTTAATTTTTTGCTAAATTCTTGTAATATGATAACATGAGAGGATCCGGTAATTTTGGAGCTATGATACCAATTCCAAAAATTATTTTGTATGACAACGAAGAGGACATATAATCCAACATTCAATAAAATCATCCCAGTAGTTTAGGCTTCAGTATCAACAGCATACTCCAAACTTCAGATGACAAATAACAGGCATACATTATGTCATACTCACCATTAATATTTTGCCTCGTAATAATACATCGATTTAAAAAAAAAAATAAAAATTATGTAGATTAGACGATGCATTGTGATGATTGTGACTTCTTGAACAACATTCTTGAGAGGATTGTACAAAACTCACGAGACCACAGCAAACAAATTTAAACAGACAAATACACTTAGCTAGCTATCTCGGGAATATATTCAATTGGAATACCCATCATATTGTTCGTATACCTCTTGAAAAATAATTTGTTTGCTGCCCGTTTGACCCAAAAAGCATTTTTCTCAAGCCTCGCCCATAACATGCCAACACAATTTGCTTGTTTATATTAATTTCCTTAAGTGATTTAATCCGTCGTCCGATCCCTAGCAACGCAACGGCTGTAGAGCCAACAAATGTTTGGCTATTTTATTTCCAATATCAACAAAGAAGAAGGACATCTATTCTGGCCGTTTGCAATTTCTAGAATGCGTGGGCTTTGGGCACAATTTAAGATTTCAATGTCAAAGGTTCGACCCCCTTTGTTACATTTCATAGTGTTGTTTCCAATTTTAGAGTTCAGGAGGGCTGCAAATAAATTCAAAAGTGACCCAGAGTTACCCATAACAAAATAAACTTTCCACTCTATCCACGTTTCGGGTGTTCCCGAAACATTAGCACGTAACAAAATTTGACGTTCACCAAGAATGTTTCCTTCTTTCGATTTGTACTCAAGGATGTGTTTCTTTCCTGCAAACTCAATTAATCTCATCCAGGAACAACAAATAAAACTTGATAAAGCGCAGTTTGTATTCGGACTGGGTTCTTGAGACACTCATGTGAGTGAGTGTTTCGCTCCAACAAAATGTAGGAAAATCGATGTGAAATGTATCGGGATGAGAGCTTGATAGCTATCCAAAGCACCTGTTAAAATTGGAACGGAAGAAGTTGCAGATTAATTGATGATTAATTTGCAGTTAGATTCGCTGTTTGAATTGAAACACTTTGGGAGTACTGTCTAAAAAATTTGATTAATCAAGAACTTGAAGGAAATTTCTTTCTCTCATACTTTTTGGTGAGGCTAGGATTTATATTAGAGGGATTTGACGGAGTTGTTGTTTGAGTAATTGCTTGTGTTTCGATTTTCTGTCTACAGCACCTGGAACATGTCTATCTACAGATTCGCATACATTTTTTCTTAGGCTTGTTAAACAGAGATCTATGGCAACCTTGATTTATGAATTGCCTAGGTTTGATATCATCCCTTAGTTGCTGTTACAAAATGTTCTATCTGATCTCAGGAGAGTATACGTTACAATTATTTTTTTTTAATTAAGCAAAATACTTGCGTAGGTTTAAAAAAAAAACACAAATATTTTTTACCGGCTCTTTAAGCTATGCTTGCATAAAATGATTAATGGAAAATATGGATTTAAATGTTGCATATTCAACTCACTGTGTAAAGACTTGCAGTATTTTTGCAACACACATATCGACACATACCAATTTTTGCTAAGGAAATATTGATAGTACAGTATGTGTAACACAATATAGGGGACATTAAAATAGATGGGAAAACTGTGGTAGATTTATAGTTAAGCTTGATAGGATTTCCAACATTACAAAAAGTGGTTGCAATACCACTTTAGTGGAATAAGTCCCATCACTTAAGTACGGATTTACAGTCAAAGCATGCTGGAAGCAGTGCTGCCGTTTCTCAAATTTCTTCGGCAGTATAATTTGATTCAGTAATGGGCATTACTCTATAGAAGCAAGAGAAAATTGTAAATGTAAAATGTAAAATACAACCATATTTACGTTGAAGTACCTTCCTTGCCTGGCTTGCAGTAACATATTCTCTCACTCAAATTTTCTAAGACCATGTTGATGGTTTCGGGCTGTAGCTCACCGATTTCTTGGATGATGTTGACCTTAAGTGATTGAATCGTTTCCGGATTGTTGGCATTACATCGGTTTCCCACCAAAAAAAAAGTCCAAAGGGATCAAATCGGAGCTTGATTGTGGCATGACGCTGCATCCAGCAAGAACCAGAGGTCGTCCAAATTCATGTCTCTAATTTCAGTAAAAAAAAAGTCGGTTAAAAGAGCTTTGTAACGCCCACCGTTGACCGCAACGTATTCCCAGTCTCATTATAGTTAAAAACATGGTCCAATGTAATTTAAGCTGCTCTTAGGCCCAAACTGCGAAGCTAATGGGCGTGCGCCTTCAATTGTTCAGTCCACTGGACCTTGTAAACGAATAATTTAAGATCTTTGTGCAGAATTCTCCTCAATCTAGTGCGTTAAATATTGACTTTTTGAGATCAATGGCGGATTGATGTTCATGAATTGAGTCTCACACTTTCGGCTAAAGCAGGCACATTCTGTGCATACCGTACGACGAAGTTTTCAATATATCCCAACGTTATTCAAGGCATAAGCTACTTATTACATATTGGAGCTGCTGTATTTTTTATGCTCTCTAACTCTCTCTGTTCTGCTCTCTGTTTGTTTTGATGGCTCTTAAGTCTTTACATTTACATTAACATGCACATAAGCATCAGTTTGCCGATTATAAAAAATTATTTCGATGTGAAAGGAATTCTATTATTTGAATAACGTCGATGCCTGAAGTTTCACTTTAACCTAGGAGAACTCTACGGTCGCTTTTTTTTATAAAATATGTCAAATCAACTACAAAAAACGTCCTAAGCTCTATATGAAACCGTCCTGATCCTTAAAAATGCTTTGGTGGCGAATTCTATAGGCGAAGGAAAAAAATATCTGGAAAAATGAAAAAAGGTCCTCAAAGCTAGCTTCTTCGGGTTATTTCTGATTCTTTCTGTTTAATTATAAATATAACTGGGCTAAAGAGATTCTTTCAAAATGTCTAAAGCTTAAAAGATGAAGCGCGATGTTGTTGAATGCAACATAAAGCTTTCTTTTGCTAATAGTAATACGGCTTCCAAAAATTTTACTATGATTGGAATGATGAGTAATATACATACTTAGAGTGGTATACTAATGAGAAATCCATAGTGGACGTAACATAACATAAGCCTCGCCACACTCCATACTCTAATTTCTGACTGATTTAAGAGCTGTTGATATATTTGTTTTTGAGTGGGCTTAGGGAAAGTCCATTATTTTCCGACCGAATGGATATTCACTCAAAGTCAATATTTATTTTGGTTGCACTGCCTTCGATCAAACCAAGAGAACAACTTTGATACAATTAAACTTCATCTGCATCCTTAATATGGAAAGATGACGAAAATACAATTGACGTATGGCTTCCACCGCCTGGACCTCTATAGAGTGATGACCGAATTCGGCTTTATTGATTCCGCTAAAACATTTTTCGGAGTCGGTATAAAATAGGAGGTCTTGCCATCGTTCAAGAAGTATACACGCACACATGAATGTTGTGAGAAAGCTAGGTCCTGGGTACTAAAGATGATTTTCAGACGATATAATATTTAGTAATATGTTACCATTTTAATTTTCAGAATTTAAATGAATAACTGAGTTTGTAGCTTGAGGCAAATAGGTTGGCTAGTTCGGATTGAAGAAGCGGATCGAATTCATTTGTAGAGATATAATCGTAAGAACTTTTAGAAGGCTTTCGAAGTTTGTCACAAATCTTCGCAATCCAAAAAATATATCGAGTTATGTTAATAAGATAACCATAAAGTCTTTGACTATTTAAATTGGACACAAGTTGAGTGGATACCACTTATTAAAACAGGAGTGTAAAACATCAACGAGTGTTTATTGATATTTATCGATTTTTTCTTTCAAGGATACAGTAGTATTACATTATCAGCAGACCACTTGGTCAACGAATTGATGTAGATTCGCATATTGCCAGCATATAAAAATTACAATTACGTATAACAAGTGGCAGATCATTGATAAACAAACGTTATTGACCCTTGCGGCACACCACAATTAACATGTGATGCAGTGGTTAAGGACTAGTTGTAAAAATAGATTGGACTCTTTTTGCTATAGATGTCATTATTGACTGGTGAATGCCATTATTGACTTGCGAAAGGGTAAGAAAATTAAAATAAGTTACAAGTTTACTATTGAGAATATCAGAACAAGCTGAATCGAAAGCTTTTGAAAATAATTTCCAAGTTTCCCAACACAGTTATATTCCTTTCGCATGTTTGTTAGCAGTGAATAAAATTTAAGTTGTTGTTACATTCGGGATTCGAACCTGAGACCCCATACTCTGATTCATATATTATCAACTCAGCCACTTCATCCACAGACTTATTTCACAACTCAACAGTAATCTCTTAAGCTTATTTTAAAATTGGTTAGTCTAACCTTAAAATAATTCCTCAGAGTTTGTATCTCATTTTAAATGCTTTATCTTTATCATCATCCAAAGTGATTCCAATAATTAATTCTTAATGTCCATTACTCTATTACAGAATCTATTGGCCGAGGGGGGATAATCGCTCGGTGGCTTCATTTAAAATGACCAAAAGTTCTCTACCCGAAATATCGCCACCAGTTCCTCAAGTATCAGCTCAATGGAATGTCAACGAGATCCCAATTAATGAAGTCACATCGTCCAACCAAAACGATGAGTTTCAAGCGTTCCCTAAAGAGGACTTCAAGAACCACAACAACACTAGCAACGCCATCGATACAAACATCATTATGACAGCAGATATCAAACTAATCAATTGCCGCCCAGCAACAGCAGTAGAAAAACTCTACAAAAGCACTGAAGATTAATTTTCTGAAACACAACAACAATACATCAGTTGCAGATACAGAGAGACGTCAACCAAGGAAACCCTACAATTATTTATCTTAATTTCAAGCTACTATATACCGCATCCCTCCTTTTCTGCCCAACCCCATTACACGACGACTTCGACAACGACGACATTCACTCTTAAAAGACAAACATAGAAACCCCTCTTTTTGGTAACTGGATTATCATAACAGAACTTAATTAGTTGCCCGAATTCCATTCCGAAATTCAAGTCAACGGATTAGCCAGGACATTTCGTTAGTTTTTTGTTTTTTTTTTATTTCCTTTAAATTTTATTATTCCATCTTGCTGCACCTCCCTCTGTGCGAAAGGAAACTATGATAACACGACTCTACACGACCGAGGAAGACCCCAATTTGTGTTCGATTATTTGGGGTGCGAATTTATCCCGTGACGATGAGATCGATGTCAGCAGTATTAACGAGGATGCGCCTTCACAAAATGGGGTAAGTTGAGATTAATTTAGGTGGCGGGTAAAAAGCTGACTTTGATTGCAAAAGTATTGCCAAAGGATTTGTTTACTTCCTTAATCAAATCCTTTGCATATGCAATCAATATTTTTGTTGATTTTAAAATGGCAAAAGAAATAAAAAAATATGTCCTTGTTCTGTCTTTGCCAGAGTCCAGAGGATCCAAGAACTGAAGCCTTACGAGAACTATCATATGGAATCGTTTTACCCATCATCTGTGCTCTGGGGATTATTGGCAATGTCCTCAATCTTATCGTCCTGACAAGAAGAAATATGCGAGGGACAGCGTACATCTACATGAGAGGTATGTGCAAAATGAGTAACAGGGTATACAGAGAGTGGGAATGGATATTTAATGATTTTTGGTATCGGGACAACGACCCAGCGGGTGGATATATATTTTTTTTTTGTGGGATAAACAAAGTTTTTCACTTTTCTCCTTCTCTCATTATTTGTGTCCATTTGAGGCTTTTTTTTTTTTGTTGATCCTTTCATGGGTGGTAGAAGTGTATACTATTCGATGCCACAAGGAATCCTGTTTGGTATCCTGCGCAGAGTGTACGCTACGTGGAATGGGTAAATGACAAACTGTACTTGTGCTTACTCAGAAGGATATCCCAATAGGAGTAGTTACATTATATGTCTGTCAATAGCGAGGGTTACTTAGGGGACCTCTTCGTTTAGTACTCCGACTACTTTAAGGCAGACTGCTAGTCAATTGAATAAAAATGCTCACAGTTGGGCTTTTCTTTGTAACGGTTTAAGATTGGAACTATTTTTGTGCTGAGAGTTGTGGGAATACGGAACGACCACGTGGAATCACTTTAAGGTCCTCTTAATATTGTCAGTCATGCAAATGTCGGAAAAACAGAAAAATATTACTGAACTTGACATACTAGTTTTAATAATGCAATTGAAGGCCATTTTCGGCTTCACATATTCGTGATTATTCTTGCACGATTTCCATATCTATTCAGAATATATATAGAATGACGGCAACAGTTTCAGGACCCATATTAGTTTTCAGTTAAGGATTGGAAGCTGCCTTATTTTTTTCCAGACTCTGCCTTTCGAATACGACCAACAATAATAGTCGGGGTTTTCAGTGCATTCAGCATGAAGACGCTTTTACGACACTGAGTCATAAGAATTGCAACAGAAATAAAGCATACCACTCACTTACCAAGGATAAGTTATTGTAATGTTCCTTAACCCTTCGATGGGTGCTGGTTAAGAGGCGGTAGTACAAAAATGATGGCTTGGAAAGACACATGAATTGCCTTTAGTTGTACTCTTTAAGTTGTTTGATGTCGATTTATAATTTTGCGCGCTTTTAAAGGCAAGGAGTGTTATTTTCAGAATTAATAGCGAAGGCGAGGTATACAAAGCCTTTTTCTAAATCAAAATGAAAGAATCGTGTTGTGACATCTCTTTGTCAATATCTTCGACATATAACAGTAATTGGACAGATTGTGGCCTGCTAATGGCTCGGTAATTTGTAATGCATCATATAATATTTTTGTTAAGACTTCCGAAAATTACCTAAAGTAGCTCCTCGCTGTATCCTTGATCGCGCGGTTTTCTTGTTATCACTTTTTCAGTCTGAAAAGGTTGTATTCTTCCCCACTGATTTGTTTATAAATTCCTCAATTGCATGATAGATTATGTGTTCCCCTGCATCGTTACCTAAACACATAACACCACTCGCTCACCCTGATTAACGAAAGGATAATAGGATCTCGTCGCTGTGTATGGAAAAACAGCACATCAACTTAGAGCTATCGTTCACAAAAGAAAGCAAATCGTTACTCCATTTTACCTTCTCAGTATACGAAGTATAGCAAAATCTTGTCATAACGAAAGCAATTGGAATTTTTTTTTTTTTTTGAGTTTTTGACATTTTTTATGTTTTATGGTACCATGAGTGAAAAAAATTGTTTTGATCTCGAAAATGAGATTGATCTCGATGCTGATTTTCATCGCAAAATGTTGTTCAGTAATGAGACTCATTTTTGTTGAATGGCTACGTTAACATGTAAAATGCTGCATTTGGAGTGAAGAGAAATCCATATGAGACCCTTGAGCCGCCATTCCATCCACAAAAACTGACTGTTTGGTGTGCTCTATGGTCTGGTGGAGTCCAAGCCAAGAAGACAGAAACATTAGGGGATTTGGAAGCCAACATTCGTGGCGTTATTGCCGAAATACGGCCTCAAATGCTCGAAAAAGTGCTTGAAAATTGGACCTCTAAACTTGGCTTTATTTGAACCAGCCGCGGCAGCCACATGCGCGAAGTCATATTTAGACATTAATGGCATGAAATTATCCTTCCAATAAAGCCAAATCGATATTAAAACTACTTTCTTGTGTTTTATTTCAATTCAAGGTCCTATGCCTCTAAAAAAACACTCATTAGAACAGTTTTCATACATACATTGATATAAATTGGACGCTTTCGGTATTTTGAACAATGCCCCCCAAATGGTTGGTATTGGGAATGACAGGTGTTTTCGGTCTCTCTCCTTCACTGCATTGGGCTATCATCAAATTTTAGTTCTACATAAGACAGTGAAACTAACTTTATTACTGTGAAGCCATGTATAGGGAGAAAAACTGCATTCTTAAGCACTAAACGTTGGCTGGAAACATCTGATAGTTCTCGTGTGATGTTTGTGTTCGGTGTTTAGCGTGCGTGCAATAATTCTTTCATTTGTTGAAATTCCTTTTTTTATGTGCCTTGCAGCCAGCTATCGGGAATGCACTTCCTTAATTTGAGGGATTTGCTTTATGCATTCCGGAGCTAGACCAATGCAGAAACATGCAGCTTCGGTGTCAAATGCGTCTACCTTAGTATTCTTCATTATCATTTTGTTAGGAACCAACAGTCATTAACCGGTTCAAACTGTTTTTTGTATTATATATGCGCAATCAAGGATTTGCAAATACCCTTTAGATGTCTAGCACAGTGCGGGCAAGCAACACGAACAAGTTTTCTATTCTTATGTCTCCCATAAGGTTTTTCGTACACTTTTGCATCCTATCCAAGTGGTGCAATATTGTGTTTGGTGCATCCGACCAGATTTGTGTGTTGAGCTAATCTTTTGGGCTTACAAACTTTTTATATATTGTGGCCAGATCAGAATGCGTTAAATATATCTTATGACGATTTAGGAAACCTAGAAATTTCGCTGCGTTTGTATCGACTTCGAGCATTTGGATTTCATCCAACATAGGTCTTTACCGGGTTTTCAACGTAAGTGCCAATCATGTAGTTAGGCTAAAGTTTTTTGTTTCGCTTTAATAACGGAAGGTAGCACTGGCTTTTGGAAACAAATATTTTCGATTTACTCCATTTGATTATGTCGTTTAGAGTCCGCGTTCAAAGATGAGGAGCGTGACCTGCAGATGAATATGAATACCTGAAAATAATATCATCAGCAAAAATAGTTGGACTGGAAGTTGCAGACAGGAGATCGTTTTTAAAAATGAGAAAGAGAGTCGGAGACAAGCTTAACCTTGGGGCTGAATTGCACACTTGAAACTTGAAACCATCCACGTTTCGAATTTTTTTCATCCATTCAAAATGCACGGATTTTCAACAAAATGACTTGCTTTCTCCACCACGGTTGATTGATTGGTTCCACTTTTTGGTGAGATATATCATCAATCCACCAATTGACCTGTTGCTGCGAAAACCATACTATCGGTGATTAAGAAGTTTTCGTGTTTCAAGTTATATTTCATAAGCTGATGATTTATCAGCATTTCCAAGACCTTGGAAAGAAGGGAAGTGCAATTATTAAGTAACTGGAAGATTCGCATTTTTTTGGTACTATCGGATCGTGAGGGTACTAAAGTGAATTTCTTCCACAAAATTATATACGTTTTCAAGTAGAGGAGATGACTGGGCGAAATGTGAGAAAATCCGCAACAAAATTGGCTTTGTCGAAAGAGATGACGGCAAATCATCGTCGAGACTCATAATAAAGCGGGATTTTTTGACAAACGATAAAAAGTTGTTATTGGAATACTATAGAATTTTTTGCCTCAACTTTGTGTCATAGAGGAATTTAACAGAACTAACCATGCCATTCAAACAATCAATCTTTGTGAATTTATTGATGCTTGGTCGAACACTTATGGGTTGTGTTCGCTCCAATACTGGCAATAAAATTGGTATCGTTCAACATGGTTTTTTGGGCGAAAACATTCAATTTGTAAACTCATGGCTTTGCCTCTGGACGACCAATAATTCGTCCGCACAATCTTATACGGATTTGGCCGAAATTCGACAGCAAAAAGAACCGGGTTAAGTGCCTAGCAATGCCTAAATCGATGCCGAATCAGCATTTCTGAGTGTTCTTTTGTCCTCTGAATGTCGTTTAAGGCATTGAGTTTATTTATTCTTAGCTCACTTAAAAATCTATAATAGTCATGAGATATGTTCTCCATTTTGATTTTTTTTTTTCATACGAATTTCGGTAACCATATGAAAACTTTATTCAGGAACAACTTTCCATATTCCTTGTACCGAAAAAAAAAACAAACAATCAAGTAAACAGCTTGGGTGTTAATTTGATTTACTGTTTTTTTTTTTGCTATAATATATATTCGCGAAGAAAACGTTTCCTTTTTTGTTTTAACCACCTTCTAAATTGTTATCACAACTGTCGACCTAAATTATTTATATCAACTTTACTTCATCAAACTGGTTATAAAGTCCGTTTTCTTAACATTTTTATATTTAATTAGTCATGCATGTATTAATCCCTTAGCAACTTTATTAGAAGAACTCACGCTTTTCTCTTACTACACCATATTACATCAAGGTATTACAGTGAACTGCCCCCTGTTAACATATAAATCCTTAAATTTAATACCATTTTGGGTGTTTCACCATTCGAATTTAAGCAAAAAAAAAAGAAGCAAGTTAAGTACCGAACAAGTGGGTTAAATATCCTGTGAAAATTCCGCTTGCAACAAATGAACTAATTAAGGAAATTATTGACCAATAAAACGGGATACTAACATTTTGATATCAGGCAGCAGCTGATAAAGATACTGCTTCCGGTAGGAAGGTGATAATTTAATTCACAATTCATTTTAATTAAAATACACGCACAATCATTTATTTGTCCTTACAATTACTCTATCGTCGTCATGGAACAACTGTTACCTGATGGGCATCGTGAAGCTTAACGGTAGTATACGGTCAGAGTGTATTAGTTTATTTGGGAAATATCCTCATAAAGGAGATATAAATATGTTTTCTCTTATTGAAATGCCCACAGCTATCGCGCAATCAATCAAGTGCTTATTGTTGGTAGAGCTTCTAACATCCAGTATGTTGTCCTTTATATCCTTTTTTTTGTGTTCTTGTTGTATTCGGTTGTAGTTTTTTTTTGTTTGCTAAATGAATTTCTATGGTATTTGCCGGAGTTATACTGAAAATAAAATTTATCGAAGGACATGCCGCCCACATATCAATTCACTCAATAAAAGAAAAGTGACAATATCAAATGTCATTGGTTCGTAAAAAGTGAGAATGTGTTTTAATATTACATCGATCAGAAGACAGCATTCATGGACTCTTTGTTGTTGAAATTATCTTTGTGAAGAAATAAATATCTCTGACTTTTTGGGGAATCTCTTTTTCGAGATTGTATTTGAAATGAATCATGATTACGCTTGCGGATTCATAAAATGTTATTCGATTTATGAAACTGTATGTGTGTGTGTTGCGCAAAACGTCAAGAGTCTCGCAGCTCTTAGAAAATAAAAATAAATACCACACAAAATAACAGAAGGATACAATCTGTTCTTAGAATTAAATATAATGGCACTGTCGCAATATTTTATTCAAAATTTCTTACGGTTTGACTTTAAACGACGTTTTGCTAAAAAGTGCTGATGACAGTGGGCGGATTTTGAAAACAAAGTTCAAAGTTATTAGAGGCGTATCCAAATGCAATATCTTACCTCTACATTTTTGGACGGACTAAAATACTCATATGACCTATACCATAAGCATAGAAGATAATCTAATAAAATATGGGTATTATAGGAAAACGAAATGCTTACAGAAATATTATTAGAGTACTCTCATCGAGAACTAATTTTTTAAATTTTTTTAAACTTTTCTTTAACAAAAACGCTCCGAACTATTGATATGGACTGGGCGATATATATACGTTGATATTGTCTTAATATTTTGTTTATGTTTTTTTTTCAATTTTCCTTACGAAAATGCATGAAGAGTTCGTCTACCAAATTTCATAATTAACGGTTCAAAAAGTGGTGAATAACTGGAGGACAAAAACTTCTTCTATGGAATAGTGTACAATAAAAGTGGTTGTAGTGGGTAAGCAATAGTTATGCGTAGTTTCTCCTACAGCGAAAACTACCAATCATCCTACCTTAGTGAAATGAGGATAACAACATCCAAACTCAAGCTTAACCTTGGAAAGATTATTATTGTTTGTAATGCACTAAAAGATAATCATGCGCAAAATTGAGCCATAAGCTTTTAACAGCAATAATAATCTAAATAAAAGGTAAATGAATGATGGGTCTTTTGGTTAAAACTAACTACGTTACAGAAATTACGTATATTTTAGCTATATTTGCTTGGCTTTTCAGGCAGAGTCCTCTAAAGCCAAGTAGCTGCTGTATTGTTAATTATGCAGTGCCAAATAAATTTACTCATAATCGTCCACAAATTTGACTCAGACCATGGCTATAACTTAAAACCCAACCCCTACTGATAGATTTCAACACCACATACAACAGAATTCAGAGAGACGAACTAAACAGAGTTTTGGTATGCCGCAAAATGTTGTCCGTCTGTGGAGGATGACGATGGAGAATTCCCGCTGATCCATCAAAATCGGAAACGACATTTCCGCCACATTAGATACCAAAAAAGATATAGGCAAGGCGATGTACTGTAATGGGACTTCTTTAATCTGATTCCTGACAGGATTGTGCAAGACTCCAGAGCCAATACCTGAGGTACAATCTTCCATAAATCGGTACAACTACTAGCATGCGGCGATGATGTTGACATTTTTGGTCGGACTCAACGCGATGTCATAGCTACATTTGCTAGAATAGAGAAGGAAGTGGCGGAAATGGTGTTAGCAGTAACTGAAGGTAATACTAAGTATATTCTGAAAGCGTGGCACTACAGTCCGGATTGAACCTGGACCTCAACCAACATGCCTCTCCAATTTTCCCGGTCCTCAGCTAACTGTCTCCAGTTGTGCACTCCCAGTTGGTTGAGGTTGGTTTCTACTTGTGCGCGTCACTTAAGGCGAGGTCTTCCTCTAATGCGTCCGATGTTTGGCTGGGAATCGAAGACTCTGCGAGCCGGAGTTTTGGTGTCCGTTCGTTCTACATGTCCTAGCCATCTTACACGTCCAATGCGGAGTATTTTTTTAACAGGGGCATGTCGCTGTACAGCTCGTATAGTTCTTGGTTGAATCTTTGTCTCCATAGCCCGTCAATGCAAACGGGAACGAAGATTTTTCGAAGAATTTTCCTCTTAAATCGACCAAGGATTTCTTCATCCGCTTTTGAGACGGTCCATGCTTCAGCGCCGTAGAGCAGGACTGAGATGATCAGGGTCTTATATAGGATCTCCTTAGTAGTTCGAGTGAGGGCCTTACTTCAAAATTGCATTCTTAGCGCGAAGAAACAGCAGTTGGCAAGAGTAATTCTTCGTTTAATTTCTCACTGGATGTCGTTGTCAGAGTTAATAGCGGAGCCAAAGTCCCGTACTACCTCAAAGTTATATCTGTCAATGGTGACGTTCTGTCCAATTCGTCAGTATTGTGTGTCCTTTCATGTTGATAGGATAAACTTTGTCTTGCCCTCATTTACTGCTAAACCCATTTTTGCCGCTTCCTTCTCTGTACTCTGTACATCACGTTGAGTCCTACCAATGATGTCAATATAGGTTGTTGACTTTCTCGGCCTAAAACCACACTGACAAGCGCCAATCTGGTTGTTGATAATCAGTTTCTTGCGTTCGCATATTACGGCAGATAGGATCTCGTAGGAGATGTTGAGGAGACTTAGATATGCCAGTTTAGAGGGTCTGGTTTTTTGTGGATCGGGCAAACGATGCTGAGGTTCCATTCGTCAGGCATACTTTCTTCCGACCAGATTTTGGTTATGAGTTGGTGGATGTTTTTAACCAAGTCATCTCTGCCGGCTTTATAAAGCCTCAATTATTCACTATGTTACAAACTATGTATCAAAACTAATTTACCCTAATGGGGTAGGCTAAACAAAATAATATAATTGCAGTATTTTAAGGAACATATTAATTTTAAAGATTTAATGCGTAAATCTTAAATCGTTGTTGTATGAGGAAATTTGTTTGGCTATTCGGGCAAAGGAAGCATATGCAAGAGAAGCATACCGCAGTAACCTTTACATGGTAACTTGTTGCCAAACATATTGTCGCATATATGGTATAGTTTGGATTATAATAACTATGCTAAAAAAAAGCGATTAATTGCTAAACTAAGTGGATTTTATTTTATATAAAGAAAAAATGAATTTAGGGTTTTGATGTTATTTTTTGGAATTAAAAAAAAATATTGACGGCTTTTATTGAATGGCAGAGAAACTATTTTATCACTTTGTAAAACAACCGCGCCACTAAAAACAAAACACGTGTCTCATTCGACCACCTACATATAACACATGAAGTTCCAGAATATCCCTTTACTTAAATCTAATTTGTCTTTTATAGGCACATAAAGCAATTCTATAGTAGCGGAAGGATTTTAACTTTTTCAAAGCCGTAAATCCATTTCCGACAATACTTAAATAAAACATTTTTTTCTTTGAAAACAAAATCACGAAAACTTTTATTTTTCATCTATTTAAAAAAAAAACCTCCGCTACACTCGCGTATAAATTCCATTAACCCCCCGTCATTACCACAGCCAACATATGCTAGTCCTCATCATTGTTCGCTAGAAAGGAACGTGTCAAAGTCATTCACTGTGATGAAAAAATTCCTGAAATATGTTTGCTTTTGTTTTTGTTTGTAGGTAAGTTGCTGCTATTATGAATATTCTGAATAATTTTGATGATAGAATGGCGTTCCCACGTGCCCCGAAAGTATTCGAATCAATCTTTTTGAAAGCGAAAATCGATATTTTTGCTTCCATTCGTTTGCGGTCAATGACTTTTATCATTTAATCCTCTAAACGATGATTCCATCTTTGGTCTATGTCTATCCCAACGGTCGGGATAGGATTCATTTATTTATCAAAAGGAGCAAAAAATTACGAATATCCTTGTTTTATGTGGGGAAATCACTGCTTAGAGTGCAGATCATAAATCTGTGGCAAAATCGTAAACCGGCACGTCGGCGATGGTAATAAATTTCATGGGATGCCGGTGTTGTTTGGCCATGAAAATTCCTAATGAACCATAACGGACGGAATTTTCGAAATTCACAGAATAGCAAGGACAACTGATTCGTTGGGCAACGTTGACGTAAGCAGAATTAATGCGATTGTTATTGATTCTTTATTAACTTGCTTGATTTTTGATTTCATCGCTTGTTTAAGGTTTTCCATTCATTTTTTTTTCGTTAAATAAATTGATTTGAAGGATATTTCAATTTTTTTTAAGTGGGAGATTATATCGTAGTAGGAGCAGTGCCTTGAATAGGAATAATTTTTAATTAATTCTGATTTCGTGATAAGCGAAAAGACGGATCAAATTTCAAGTTAATGATGCTGAAAATGACTGAAGCACAGCATTTGGTGGGACATTGAAGTAGCTATTTTGAATTCTGTGAATTTGAGAGAGTGAGCACGTCAAAGTGTTATTGAAAAGTTGATACTTCCACGAAAGTACAATCATTGAATGTAGACAGATTTGTTATGCAAATCACTATGATATATACCATGATATACATAAAGCGGATAGCAAGGTAATGTGACCCCAAGAGGGTTGTTGTTTTCTCCAAAGTTGAAAATTTAACTTTAATACATTTTGCAAGTGCATTCTTAAATTCTTAAATAGAAGTAAAAATGATGTATAAGTTCATGAATTTTCGTTAACTCCAACAAAAATGCATATGTTAGGATTGAGGAAATATATAAATTCATTTTTTTTTTCTGACGACCATGGTTAACGAAACAAAACAGCGACATTTTATATTCACATGGAATGTTAGAGCGTTCAGAACTTAAAGGGACGAACTAAAAGTGGCCTTAATATACGAAACAGACATAACTCAAAACATCGAAAAGCAATTAAATCAGCCGATGCGTCGTATTTTGACAATCCATATCAAAGGAACAAAATGTGTTATATGCGCTAGCACCCGATGTCGGAAAAATATGTCATCCCTTGATACTGTTCAAACGATCTCCTTAAGAGCGCGACTAGAAATCTTAAAAGTGCGATTAGTCATTTCATTGCCAATGCATACACAATACCACTTTTATCAATGCTCATGTTGGGCCTCAAACCTTGGTTCTCCCTTCTTTTGTGCGTGCAATGTTATAATTTTTTTCGACGAAGAAGAGGAGCTCCTCCTTAAAGCGAAACAGAACTGTCAGTTTGAGATCCTTCTCGAAACAGATTTACTGTTGGAGGTTTGTTAGACTGGTGTTTGGTGTCGTCACTTTCAGGAAACCAGAGATCTCGCCCACAATTGGCAGTTGTAAGAGACCGCTAAGGTCTTCGCAGAACGCGTATCCCTTAACCTTTTGATGAATACCAAACCACCAGCACTTAATGTAGAAGAATACATACATCCATTAGAGCAGCCGAAACTGATGTGCTAGGTTTCTCGCACGCACAAAAAAGAAACCACCGGTTTAATGAGGAATACCGACAGTTGCTCGCATCCAAGACCGAGTCAAGACAAGGCTGACAGCCTTGTAGAAGAAAAAAGAGAGCACGAAAAGCACGCGATCGACGATATTTAAGAGGTGCCAACCATTTGATGTTGGGAAGTTTGACCAAACTGTAAAACCTCAAAGCCAACCATGACGACCAATATTCCGATGTCAAGCAGAAAGAACCATTCAATTCTGCCGAAGGTAGCGAATACTACTAACCGAAGTGAGGTGAGATGACCAGGTAAGTAAAATCTACCAGCTCATAATCCAAATTTTGCCTGAATAATGAAATCTAATCATCTTTCGCTCGATCCACAAAAAATGAGACCCTTTGAACTGCCGCTGTAGTTGCGGCATAAGCTTCCTCAACAGCAACTCACAAACCCTATCTGCAGTTTACCAACAACCTGGTCCTGAGCCAACATCAGATTACGTTAAATAGATTTTTTCGTTTGCTGGTATAGGGAAAGACGTGGCAAAAATATTTATAGCAGTTAATGATTGAGACCAAGTATATACTGTTAACACGAAAGGACACATAACATCACCGAATCGTACTTTGTCTACCTCGGCTCCGATAATAACTATGACGACAATATATTGAACGAAAAATTACTCACGCCAACAGCCATTTTTTTTTTCGGCTAAGCAGTAATGACCTTTCTCGAACTACTAAGGATATCCTAAATAAGACCTTGATCATCGCAGTCCTGCTATACGGCGCCGAAGCAGGGACCGAATCAGGTGAAGAAGATTTGAGAGGAATATTCTTCGACATATTTTCGTTTGCGTTGACGGGCTATGGAGACGAATATTCAATAGCGAGCTATACGAGCTACGACATGTCCCTAGTCAGAAAACTCCGCACTCGACGTTTAGGATGGCTAGGGCATGTAGAAAGAATGGACACCAATATTCCGGCCCGCAGAGTCTTCGATTCCGAGCCAGACGTCGGACGCAGGCTCATGTGTCGCCCACAAGTAGAAACCAACTTGGAGGTGCAACTGGAGGCAGTTATATAAGGACCAAGCTAATTGGAGAAGATATTGTCATATCTAAGAAAAAACGAGTGGTGGGTGCACGACTGGGTCGTACGCAACTTTCCCTTTCATAGCGAGTTGGGCATTAGATCAAATTTTAAGCATGAGAGAATTTGAAGAAATTCATAATTTTGCCAAAATACACAATAGGTATTTGATATTTCGATTATTGATGCTAAAAATGACATAAATAATGTCGAAATACGATTCATCGAACCTTTATTCCGGACTTTGAAGGAATCAGTGTCTATGTGAATAATAACGATTTTCCGTTATTGGCCAAAACTGAAAATTCCGTTTAGGAATAGTTGGGCCGGAACTAATTATGTGGAATTGTTGCACACAGTAATAGAAGTATATAAAAAAAATTTTATTCAATTTGACAAAATATTTTGCTAGAAATTGACAATTTTCTTTATATGGCCTAAGTGCAAAAATCCGTTGTATGGATTTTCTCCAAAAAAAAAAACTGTGTATGCGAGTTCAATTAATTTTTGTAATGAAATAATATCTCGAAAACCCTTAACGTAGGAGCCAAATAGCCCGATCAACAAATTTAATTTTTTTTTGTGAGAAAGTGTGATCAACAACCTACGGATTCTTTGACTACGACAAGAGACGGTAGTGTCTATTGCGAATTGGTTCGAATTAATTAGTTTTTTTTTTAAAGATTCATGTTGTTTTACTTGTTGCTAGATTGCGGGATCTCCGGCCAGTTACTCAATTAATAATCGTTTTACGATATTATGGACTCAGATCCAATTAACTGGCGATTGCAGTTTTCATTGGGGTTAGCATTACAACAGTGCTTACTAAATTAAGTGACGCTATAGTCCGGAATGAAACTGGGGCTCAACCAACATGCTTCTCCAATTAGCCGGGTCATTAGCTAACTGCCTCCAGTTGCGCACTCCAAATTGGTTGAGGTCGGTTTCTACTTGTGTGCGCTACATAAGGCAAGGTCTTCCTCTATTGCGTCCGACGTCTGGCTGGTAATCGAAGACTCTGCGAGCCGGAGTATTGGTGTCCATTCTTTCTATACATGTCCGAGCCATCTTAAACGTCCAATGCGGAGTTTTTTTTTTTGACCAGGGGCATATCGCTGTACAGCTCGTATAGTTCTTGGTTGAATCATTGTCTCCATAGCCCATCAACGCAAACGGGAACGAAGATTTTTCGCTGAATTTTGCTCTCAAATCTACCAAGGATTTCTTTATCCGCTTTTGAGACGGTCCATGCTTCAGCGCCGTAGAGCAGGACTGGGGTGATAAGGGTCTTATACAGGATCTCCTTAGTAGTTCAAGTGAAGGCTTTATACTAAATTGACTTCTTAGCATGAAGAAATAGCGGTTGGCAAGAGTAATTCTTCGTTTAATCTCTGACGAGATGGTGTTGTCAGAGTTAATAGCGGAACCGAGATAGATAAAGTCCCGTACTACCTCAAAGTTATATCTGTCAATGGTGACGTTCTGTCCAATTCGTCGATGTTGTGTGTCCTTTCGTGTTGACAGCATATAATCCGTCTTGCCCTCATTAACTGCTAAGCCCATTTTTACCGCTTCCTCTTCTATACTAGCAAACGTGGCTATGACACCACGTTGAGTCCTAATAATGATGTCAATATCTTCGGCGTAAATTGTACCTCTGGTGTTGGCTCGAGAGTTTTGCACAATCCTCTCAATAATCAAATTGAAGAAGTCACATGACAGCGCATCGCCTTGCCTTAATCCTTTTTTGGTATCGAATGTGTCGGTGACGATGGTGGGGAGGCGAAAATTCTCCATCGTCTTCCGACACAAACGGTCAAGTTTGGCCGGTATACCAAAGCTAGACATGACTCTCCATAAATGCTTTATGCGATGAATAGGTAGTGAGTGGATATGGATTTGGATTTCTTTTTTTTTTTCCTAGGATCTGCCGATGTGTGGAAATTTTATCGGTGTGGACTTTCCCGGCCTAAAACCACACTGATGAGGCCGTTCAGGTTGTTAGCAATCGATTTCAGTCATCCACATATTAAGGCAGATAGGATCTTGTAGGCGATGTTGAGGAGACTCACTCTTTCGAACAGATATGGCGTCTGAGTTGGTGGATGTTACTTACCACGTCATCACCGCCGGCTTTATAAAGCTCAGCGGGAAGGCCGTCATTTCAGGTAGCCTCATTTAGCTTGAGTTTAGATATTGCTATCCTCACTTTACTCAAGTCGGGTGTTTGGCAGTTTTCGCTGTCGTTGCCAATATTGTATGAGTCGTTCTGCCTGACAGCGGAATGTTGTTCGTCATCGCCGTTTAACAGTCTGCAGAAGTGGTTCTTCCATATCCTCAGCATCGACTGTTTCTCAACCACAATATTTCCTTGTTCATCTCGACAGGATTCTGTTCGAGCCTTTTATCCTTGGCTTTGACGTTTTACAAAAATAAATCAAATTTGTTGCGCAACATGCTCGTTAGTACCCTCGGTCCTGGGTACTAACGAGCATGTTGCGCAAAAATTTGATTTTTTTTCTCGCAACCATTCAGGTGCGTGTGTATATCTTGCACGATGGTGGGACCTCCTGTTTAATGCCGACTCCGAATTGTGAATTTTTGACAATTTATACTACTCGAATAATTTGTCAGATCATCACAAGAGGAGGGCCAGTGATAAATCATTAAGGTGTTGCTACGGCTGAGAATCGAACCCCAACCTTCTCCGCGGCAGTTCGTCGCACTAACCATCGCCTGAGCCTCTCTATATCCTCGATCGCGCGCTTTTCTTGCTCTTTTTTCTTCATTCTGAAAAGCCGGTGTTCTTCCCATCTTCTCTGCCTATAGAGCTCAACGGCAGCTCTCGTCTCATCAAACGAGGAGTTTCTTGCTGTTGGGCGCGAGAAACCCAGATAGCTACTACAAATTTGTTTGGAAAATGGAAATGTTCACTTTAACAATGGTGATAGTATATTCAACGATATTTTATGTAGATTATAGCCTCTCGAATTTGTGTGAATAACTTTATAACGCAGCTTTATTCAATAGGAAAATCGAAATCCATTGAACACTAACTACCAACAAATTGCTTCCTTGACTCACTAATAGTCCATCAATTAATTATTAAAGAAATATAAATCGAATTTTGACAATTACCATCAATGTTCATTGAATTTAAATTTGTATCGCTATATATTTTTCTGTTTTGCCAACCATTCAAATCGACCTTCCGCAACCCTTTCTTGCTTAATCTTGTTGATTTAGGATAATAGAATCTCCCACTTTGACTTTCCCTGTGATACCATCCATTTTAAACTTTTCCAATATCTATTCAATTTTATTGCTGAAAAATACCATCGCAAATTTCGAATGTTGCTTGCTTCCCAGTTGCGCGCCAGCTATATACATTGCCAGCGATAAGGGAAGGATCCAGCAACTTACACCAGCATGTCGAGATATCAGATAACAGAATGCCAATAAAGTGTTACATTGAAGGCATTAGAAGTCAACGAAAGTGTATCCCATTTCAAAGGAAGAGGACTCTTCTTCGTTTTTTTTTGTATTTTTTTTTTTGTTGTATTGTTGGAAAATGTAATTTGTTCGTGTGAATTTTTGTTACAAGCTAACACATGATTAGACATGAACCGGCTTACGTTGTTTTGTTTATTTTAATGCTCACTCATTTAGTGCTGAAAATGAGACGAAAAATGCTTAGTATCTTATTATTTAAAGAATCAAGATAAAGAGAATTATTTGCAATATAAAACAAATGTAAGCCCATTGTAAATAAATAGGATTTTGATACAAAAATGTTATATTATATTATTTAAGATATAAGTCTTTAGAATAACATTTGAAGATGATTTCAGGAATATTTATAAGTACCACGATTGTCATTGTTTATATCGGATGATTAGGAACAGTTTTCCAGTGGGGTTTCATCACAGTTTCACAATTAATTTCGAATAAACTACTATGGCTTAAATACTCTGGCCTGGTAGTGGTGATTCGAACACAATTTTAGGCTGGATACTTTGCAGTTTTCCTTTGTTGTTGTTTGTGGCTTTTCTAAATCTTTGTCCTATAAAAAGAGATTCATTTTCTTCATTGCTCTCCAAGCTATCCAACACTGTGTGTTTGGGGTTGGCATCGTAGCCCAAGATTAGGTTAGTCTTCTTATTTCTCACATCACTTGTAAGAAGTTCAGTCGCGCAATGGTAACTTTTGGGAATGGAAACCACTGATGGTTCGATTCCCAAAAGTAGCTTTTCACATCTTTATGTTTTTTACGGGTTTTAATCCTGCGATGATTTGACAAATCATCCGTCAAGTATCAACGAATACATAAATTATGATATAGAGCTAGGCCTTAAAAACAACTAGGCCCTGGGTACTAATGAGCCAACAATTTGTATTTTTTTGCTTTCTCACGGTAGCGCTATTTAGTTGCGGCATAAAAGCCGATGCTACATACCACTACTCCAGTTTTTCTCTACATGTATAGCAGGTAGGTACTTACTGCTAAGGTTGAGACAAATAAATATGTTATGACAAATAATTAATCTTATGTTTATGTCTTAGGTCTAAACACAAATTTGGAGTCCTCGATATCTGGTAGTGGGACTTTCTACCCAGGTTTCTTGGATTCAAGTGAACTATTAGCATTTTGAGTGTGAGGGTATCTAATCTAGCCATATTTTTTCCCTACAACTTGTAAGCGCAATCAACTTCGTTTGGGCCGCCATGATGAAAAAAGATCTCCATCTCCTTTAGATCTTCTAGAAACTTAAGTAGAAGCAAAGAGTACATAGAAAGCGCATCTCATACAACGAAAATTTTCTATGTGGGGTACTGATATTGATACCCCAGTTTTCACATTGCTACCTCAGCATCAAAGAACAGCATAGCCGATGCATACGATCGACGAAATTCCCCCTTCGCACTTACCGCCCGCTGCTGAAACAGGTACAACATATTTAGCTATGATGCGTACTCTATGTCGCTATATACTCTTTGCTAGAAGTAGTCTTTGAACATTAAGAATGATCGATTTGGTCATAGCAATTTCGGGGTTATGTAGCTGTAAGACCTGAATCAGCTTGACCTTAAGCATTTTGGGTAGCCAAATGATATTCCGGGATTACCTAGCAATGTCATCGGCTAGAAAACCTTAAGATTTAAGCTCATACAGTTGTCTCGAATATTGGCAAATCGTTTATCTAGAAACTCTATCGAGAACTGGTCTGCGCATTAAACCACCCTAAACCCGCATATCACTTATGCTGAACCAAAGCATGTCTTCCAGGCTTGTCTAGCAAAAAGGCAATCGCTATCTCAGACAGTCAAAAATATAATTTTTTCGCCACCTTGCTGCAATTAGTCGTCTACTTGTCGTAACTCCAAAATGATGGTCGTCTCTGATGTGATGTTGAATCTTCCGACAATATTGCTAAATACGTCCAGTTTTCTTACCTCGGAAAATTACCAACTACCATTTTTCATTGTACTTCGGTAGTAGCTCATTATTTCTGTCCAGAAACATGCATATGGAGCGTTAATGGAGTGGGTAGGAGAATATAAGCTTGCGCAACCCTCAGCGCTCATTAAAAAACCAATACAATACAGCGACGTGATTGGTTGTCAGAAAAAGGTAGGTCCTTGCTCGTTTAGAGCATCTCGTGCAAAAATGTACAAGGTACACCATATTTTGTTTCGGTTATGTAAGCAATGAATATGTTTGGCGTTTATCAACCGATGGACTTTAGTTTTTAGTTTTGTTTTTGAACGTCCATTAGTACAATTTAAATCATGTATCATTTTAAAATAAAACACATGTTTTCGAGAAAGCTACAATCTGCTGTACGAATCGTTGAATACCATTTTCCATTTCGTCCTTAAATTAACATCCCGTGCCTAAAGCTAATAAAGAATATAGGAAATGACATCGTCACCACATCTTGCTCAGAAAGTTTATCTTAATTTCTTATGGTCCTATAAAAGTAGGACGTTTCTTTATTAGTAAGTTTTACAAGTGGTTTTATTAAAAAAAAACGCCCCCAAAGGGAGGGTGTGGGTTAGAATGATATATGGACAAAATGCTCATGGTGTTATTCTGGAAATATTTTCAATGTTTGTTTTAATTCGTTTTTAAATTACACCTACAATCGTTATTTACAAAAAAAAACGCCCGCAATATTGATATTATGATTGTCTGAATATTTTGTTCAGAGGGTCTTTTTTAAATCCTTAGAAATTGGTAAACAAACATTTTTTCCACTTACTCGTGGACGGGGGGGTCGGATTTTTATATTTCTCACTTTTTTTAACAGCACAGACAGTGGTCTTATATACCAAATTTCATTATCATAGCTCAACATTGAAGGCCTTAAAATCGGTGACCTACACACAGACGGATCGACTCAGCTAGCGATTCTGAGTCGATCCATATACTTTATGGTATATCTAGCTAAGTTATTTCCCTATCTTACAAACTATGTACCAAAATTAGTATACCCATATGTGATAGGGTATAAAAAGCGCGGAAATAGTGCATTGAAAATAATCGTTCAGTTGTAATAACTCTCACTAACTGCGGCCAAGAATTACCGTCAATATCGTTACGGCGGTCAGCATTTTGGCGTTAGTGAAACGACCTTGCGACGAATTTTGAAGAATGTTTTGCACTTCTTTTCGTATAAAATTCAATTGACTCAAGGAATATTGTCGAGAAACCTTCCACGTTGGTCGCTTAGTTTGGAATAAGTCTGAACTGTTCATGGTTGACACCGAGCCAGATTTTTAGAAATAAATTTTTATTACCAACGATTCTTTTTCACACTCTATGGCACCGTTAACAAGATGAATTTCCGCATTTTGGCGAACACCAATCTGCATGCCCCAAAAATGATGATAACGTTTGCTTTAAAATGTTTGTTCAGAGACGATGGAACAGTGGATGTCTGCTTCAAAAGATGTGAAAAATGTATGATCGATTACTCATTTCAACAAGACGGTACACAATGCTACATTGCAAGTCAAATAATGGAGTTTCTGCAACGAAAATGTCCTGGACGTGTGCATTCAAAAAATGGCAGCATTGACTCCGGACAGCAAGCATCAGAGCACTGATGAGCTCAAGGCAAGTATTGGTTCCGCCGTGCCCATTTTGCTGCTGTCACTTGATTGATGTTGTATTCAAAAACTGGTCCAGATGAATGTAAACATCAAATTAAATAAAAATACCTAATATATGAAAATCATTTTTATTTTGATACAACGAGTGTTTTTTTTTAGAGGTTGGGTTTTCAAATAGAGATAAAACTGACATTTTGTGGTCAAATCAGGCAACTCTATGAACAACCTTTGCAAATGGTGCAAATTTATTTCGAAAATAATAGTTCAGTTCGCGAAATTAACCGCAAGCTCCGTCAATAATCGTCCATCAGAGCAATTAATTCAGTTAACCACGGATCATTTTCGCACTACGTTTACTATTTGTGATAAAACGCATCCGCAGAGACGTCGAACAGTGCGCAAGTTGTCCATCAACTTTATGGAAGACTTTGCGCAAAGATCTTGGCTTTCGACCTTACAATTCAGCTTGTGTAAGAATTAAAGCCGCGAGATCATGTAATGCGTCGTGATTTCGGTGTATGGGGCGAAAATGAGATTAATCTCGATGCTGATTTTCATCGCAAAATTTTGTTCAGTGATGAGGCTCATTTTCGGTTGAATGGCTACGTCAACAAGCAAAATTGCCGCATTTGGAGTGAAGAGAATCCACAAGAGACCCTTGAGACGTCATTACATCCACAAAAGCTGACTGTTTGGTGTTTGTGTTTGGCTGGTGAAGTCATTGGGCCATACTTCTTCCGAAATGATGCTGGAGAGTCAGTTACCGTTAATGGATGGCACAAGAAGAACAAGAAGGCGCTACATGCCAAAAGCGCAGGTCACAATCGATTTATTGGAGGTAACTTTCGATGAGCGCAAAATTTCGCGGAATGGATCTGTCAATTGATCGTATGATTTGACGCCATTGGATTATTTTCTTTTGGGGTATGTGAAGTCGCTCGTCTACGCCAACAAATCAGAAACGTTAGGGGCTTGGAAGCCAACATTCGGGGCGTCATTGCCGACATACGGCCCCACATTCTCGAAAAGTGCTTGAAAATTGGACCTCTAGACTTGGGTTTATTCGAACCAGCCGCGGCGGCCAAATGCCCAAAATCATATTTAAGCATTATTGTCATAAAATTATCCTTCATACAGCCAAATTAATGGACATTAAAACGATTTTCTTGTCTTTTATTTCAATTCAAAGATCTATACATCTAAAAAACGCCCTGATTTTGAGTCTCTACATCTTGACGAGAATTCTACAGTCATAGGACTTATTCCATATCGAATCCCCATCCCATGTTACTTTTACATTGTAGCATTTGTTTACTAAAAACCCCAATATTCACCCTGGAAAAATATAGTGCCTTCAAAGTTATGACCAAGCCCTTAAACGCAAATATCAACACAAACATTCGAGCTTAATCAACGGAATTTACCATTTCCTCTCTGATCTGTAGATCCCTCGGCGATTGACGTGATTCATTGGCCTAATTAAACATTTCATACGTCACTAAACATCATAAGCACATAATTGCATACTCTGACCTACTAAATACCCCCATTTATGAAATGTGTAACAAGGCCTCTCACAACAATCACTCCATTGACCAATAGCGTGCCCCAAAGCAATTTCATTGAAATCGCCCATGCCTGCGTATACGTACAGCTCGTCTACGTATATGAACATTCTACGTTCACAGAATGTCCTGAATGAAAACACAAACACACCATGCAACTGGTGTGTGCTACCTATACCACACTCGACAAGGGCATTTTATGTTTTTAGCAGGCACCCCACTGTCAGGTGGTACAGGGGTTTTAAATTAACACGAATACCCGCTACTATCAACAGATGTGTTTCTTCTTACGTGAGTGCACTTTCTCGCCTTTCCGTTTCAAGGACTCACGAAAGTGTTTACCCCCACCCCCGCCCAACACATAGGTATGTAAAGACGGATGCTGGGCGTATCCGTAGGGCGAGTAAAGATTTCCCATCTTTAGAATTACGTTGCATTGTTCGCATTCTCGGTTCACCTTGAGGGCAGAGGCCCACACAAGAAAGGCTGTTCTAAAAGTTTTTACATCGTACACGGTGTTTTATTACCAACCACATGGAGATTCATGTGCACCTTTGCAAAGGATGTGCCTGTGCATACCGCTCTAGTGTCAAATATATCATTTCGCATGAATACAGATTTATTAATGACATGCACTGTTCAGGGAGAGGCTTCTAAGATCGGATTTCACCCCTCACCAGCAGCAGGCGGCGGCGGCGCGAAGAGGTGAAGGTGCCTGTCGTAGTTGGGTTTTGAAAGAGACTTTCGAAGGACTTGTGATGTGATTCCAGAGGAAAGGTCGTCTCAGCTATAGTGCGCACGATGTGCTGGTAAAACTTTTTAACGAAGTAATTAAAAATTTAAATTTCAACTTTTATGCGCGCCCGAGTGCTGCTACCAATGCATGTGGCTGAATGGATTGTGCAACTAATTATAGCGTTGGCGACACACAGAAGGGTGCGTGTTCTTTGCAATTTAATTAGCGAATATTTGCTGATCCCGACAAATTACCTGTCAATTAATAATTTTGTGGCGGTTAGGTGGGTGGTACTGCCTACTGATTAACTGCTTAATAATTGTTTGTTGGGTTAACAGGGTACGCAATCAATTTGATGCAAACTTCTACTTAGTTCGGAATTAGTGCTAGATAAATTTGATATTTTCTAAAAAGGCTGTCATTTTATGAATTTAAAGGTATTTTTATTAATTTGGGACTGCTGGTTATGAAGGATGACAATAGTTCGACATGGCTTAAAGATATGTTGCTTGTTCGACCCAGATAATTTGCTATTGGAATTTGAATACGGGTTTGTATTTATTTCCAACATTTTGATTATCTGATGATTCAAACGACTGCCTTTCAGTTTGTAAGTAGTAAGTAGCTCTTCATCGAGGTCCGGCATGCAACGTGAACTACGTACATCAACATCATCAAATAGAATGACCATTGACCATGCATATCTGTTTGTGGATCAACATTTCCCTAAAGAAAGTTCAAATATAAAATCCATTCAACGACATGCTGCTCATATATTTGTGTTTCTAGAGAATTTCATAAGCTTACCAAAGTAAGAAGTCCATGTAACCTGGTAATATGAATCTTACCACAAACAATATTCCTCCATAATTAGGCCAGTCCGTAGCTAACTGCTTCCAGTTGCGCACATTTCAATGGCTAGGGTTGGTTTCTAATAGGCGCAACATAGAAAGGCCGAAGTAATTGCTACGAAGCAACTCGTAAAGGACTGGTTTTATTGTAAGAAGTGGAGCAAAATAATGTTACCGCGAGTATGGGGCCATACCTCATAAAAAGACGAAGTAAAGACCAGTCTTAACTATCTTTATTGAGGAGCAAGTGATGCCGTGGTAGCAGAATATAGTTTCTGGTGAAGCTTCGTAACCACATAAATAAGATAAGGTTTTATGAGTTGTTGGAGACACTTAGGTATGACTTCCGAGTCCATCTGAAAAGCTTGACACCTGGCTTACAATCGCAAACGAATTCAACTCCATTAAAATCATCTACCAATCCAAAAGTCTCGACAGGCTTTTACGGTGGGACTGTTATCATAACCTCATAAGAATAACACGATTTCTCGATTCAGGGTGATATCTTTGCTTTCACAAATGAATGGGCAAGCTAGGTTTCAGGCCTCGTATTAAAAAAAAAACAATTTTCATGTACGAGGCATTTTCCTTAAATATTAGCCCCTTACAATTTATTTTGACTATTTTTCGAATGCAGTCCGCTTTTATTGACAGAACATCGTGTACACTTTGCTTTTCAAAGAACACCATAAAAAGAAGGCCGGGGGAGTGAAATCTGGAGATCTGGGAGTTCAATGTCGCCATTTTTTGTCATTATACGTCCAGGGAGTTGTTGTCGCAAGAACTGCATTGTTTGATTGTCAGTGCGGTAGCATAGCAAACCGTATTGTTGAAACTGGTAACCATCCAGACATTTTTTTACATATTTGTGGGCATACATAATGAGCTAACTGTTTCGCCTGCTCTGAAGAAAAATTACCAAAAACGCCGGCCTAAGTAGTCACCTTTCCGTCAGTGGCATTTTATGGTTCACGTGTGGGTTCTCCGTTCTCCAAATGCGGCTCGTTAACAGCGCCAAGATGTGTGAAGTGGCCCTCGCGTGTCAATTATTCGAGCAACCATTCGGGCAACTTTGGCCTTATTCAGAGCGACGTAGGAAGTCTACAGGTAATCAACCCTCAAAATGCGTCCGGTGAATATATCACACATATGGGTTCTCGGGAACACTCTCTCTTGCAGCTATAACCAGCAAGTTATGACTTCGGTGTCGAAGGACGTCTTATGGACGTTCTTTCACTGTCCCGTGCTCAACCAAATTCTACCCCAAAAGTCAAACAATATTTCAAAAACTGCAGAGTTCTTTAAAAACATATAAATGTAAGATAACAGAAGCAGGCGGCAGTTTTCAATTGAAATTTCAAAAGCATCTCTTATCAAGTCAATTGGTTATTAACTGTTAAAGTAATTCAATGTTTACATACCGACATTCAAAATGGCGTACCCTGTAAATGCTACTAATAATGAAAATCAAATAGAATACGGTGCGATACTTTTATTGTTTTGTTGGATCATTACTTTAGACATAAGGATGTCGATTTGTTACAGAAGCAGCAAATGGTAAATGCAAGGTGGACCAAAAGAGATCACCCTATTGGAAGATGCTCTTATTTTTGCAAATGACCGCCAATGTCAAATCTGTTTTGACATTGTGGACTAGATATATGTAGAATAAAAGTGAATAAGCCATAGAGCGATACACTCCCCAAGAACGCGGAATAATCGTGTCTATTTTTTGCGTAACAATTCGTGTGTTGTGTTGGCGCATCGCTAATTCCGTCGGCGATTCCCCGGCCGTCCGACACCGACTGCGCAAACACTGCGCCGTTTGGCCACCAACCTTGAAGAGTATGGGACCACACTAGACGATTCCAAGAGTGCCACGAAACATCGGCCAAACGCCATGCCTCGCAATTAGCCATCAGCCCGGTCGTCCCTAAGGCGAATTTTGGTCAAAGACTTGTTCCCGTACAAAGTCTAGTCCGTGCATCAGCTGCTACCTGTCGACCGCCAAACGCAAGTAACCTATGCCCAATCCATCCTCAATCTCGAGGACGAAGTGACGAATTTTTCGACCAAAATCATAATGAGCGAAGATGCTCATTTCCACCTCAGCGCGTACGTGAACAAGTAAAACTATCGCCTCATCTCTCGTTTTGGCGATTTGCACTGACACGCAAGATCGCCCGATTTACCCGTTCCAGACATTTTTTTGTTGCCCGAGACCCTAGAAGCCCTCAAGGACAACATTCGATGCGAGTGCGAGAATCTGTCGCCCGAAGTTCTCGCCGAAGTGATGAAAAATGTCATAAAACAAGCCCGTATGGCAATCAATTATGACGGCGCTCATTTGACCCATATCATCTTCTCAGCTTGACCGATAAAATTCTAAAGGTTCAAATAAAAATAAACAAAAAACAGAATCGAAGTTTTTCATTTAGAAAAACAATGAGAGCCCAACAACATCGGATGACATTCCCCATACATTCCTCATATCATTGGAAAACGATTGGTGGGTTCACGACTGGGTCGTATGTTACTTTCTCTTTCACTGAGAGGTAGAGCGAAAGATCAAATATGTAACAAAAATAATTTACGATTTTCTCGGTTTGGCCATATTATACAAAAAATTGACATTAATTTTGGTTTTTGATGTTAAAACTAAAAAGATAAGCGATATGAGAAAATATCAATATAAAAACATCTCTTCCGGAACTCGAACAAAATTGGTATTCATGTCAATTAAAATTATTTTCCGTTATTGGCCAAAACTAAAAATTCCGTTAACGTATATTTGGGCCAAAACGAATTACGTAGAATTGTTGCAAACAGCCATAGTAGTATGTATATTATATATAATACAATTTAACCTAATAGTTTGCGAGAACAACCAATTTCCAGGAACATCAATAGATACGTCCAATGATTATGTTCGTGTGATTGTGAAAGGGAAGATTATTTTTATGATATAGTTAATGTTAATCAATATTAAACCATAGTAAAAAAGTATTTGTTTTTTTAGCGAATACTAAACATGAATCTTATTAGTCTCAGCCCCTTGATTAATTGCCCTGTGTGATAACTAGGTACTAATATATTTAAAATAATTGTTTTTTCAAAAATTTTGTACAAATAACTTATATAACAAATATAATAAAAATAATGGCAATAATAATGAAAGGATTCAAAACAGGGATAACATTTTTTTGAAGTGAAACTTTTGTTTAGGGACGTTAAAGGGATTTTATGAAACGAAAAAGTGTAACAAAAAAGAGATCAATCGCTCTTTCTCTCTGTTTACCACATCCATAGTGTATTCACCTCATTCTCTTAAGAACTAAACAGAGTAAAGTTTTACTTCTGCATATGAACTCTCACTCGAAATATTTTTATATTTTGCCGTTGTCTTAAAATATGTTTGTCTGTTCAATATGTGAGTAATTTTTAAAAATCTGGTAGTTATGCTTGATCATGTTAGATGATAGCTTTAAAAATTTACAAATTTAGCCTTGCGCATCCACAGCAATTCTGAGGCCATTCTGAAGAGTGATTTCTAGAAAAGGAAAAAAAAAACCTTTTGTCGATCGCGAATAATTGAAAAAAATCTTAATAGTATGCATTATTTTTTATAGTAAACATATTTTTAGAATGGGCCATCGACAATGAACGTAATATAGTTTTGGGGTAGTATTTGGCCCTTTACCCTTTTTCGCGCACTGTTTGGATTTGTTTTGTTAATTGTATTTGTGTCATTAAAAGAAGGACCAAGAATTGATCCATAATGCCACTTGAACTAATCTAAACTTATAAAATCAGTATCTTAACATGTAGAACAAAACAGTATGAGTGCTAATTTAGGAATGTTAAAACATTTGATCATAGAGTGTATTTGAAAAAAATCTGAGCAATTTGACTACCCTCATACCCGGATACTCCTCTGAAATTCCAAGTGGCAGACTCAAGCGGCGGAACGCATATTTAAGCAAATGCAATTCAATGGGTAGAAGGTATTTCGATAACCAACCTTATCTAACTCCATCAATAATTGTATCCGAACGCAGCTATTTCGATCCGGCACAAAGTTGTTGGCTCCATCTTCATGTAAAATAATTACACAGACCTTCTGCGCAACATTTCATGGCGTAAATCACAGAGCCCACACTCCATACTCAATATTATACACTTTAGGGTAAACTGGGGCACATTCGACGCTGGGGTACATTTGACTCTGTGATTTTTGGTGTGAACGCAGCCTTTAAGAAGAAAAGCTGCGATGCCAAACGAAGCCTCTATTATATGTATAAAGAAAAGTTATGGACTTTGGCAGTTTTGCTTCAACTCTTCTTCCAGTAAGACGTCTTTTTGTGATTTCTGGATTTTCGATGTAATTTTTGATCAACGGTACATAGGCCCAAAAGGCTTAAAAAAAAATATCCTGGATATGAATTTGATAAAATGATTTTTTTTTAAAAGCTGAACATTGAATTTTCGAGTCATGACAATGCTTCCCTTGGTATACTGTGTGAATTGATGTTAATCAAGCTTTTTTGATTATTATATTAAAGACACTTAGAAAATTTAAGTTGATTTTATTAGGAGCAAATCTTGATCTAACCTCTATGAAGTGTAAGAAAAGAAGAAGGTTTTCCTTTTAAGATAGTACAAATGTGCTTTTAGATTTGACATATGAATCGAAAATTGGTTTTTTAACAACTGCAATAATAAATTGACAACTTGTCGGATACAGACATATTGGAAACAAGTGTTTTCGTAATTCAGTTATTTTTAAAAGTACAATAAAATTAAGTAATTTAATTTTAACTTATTTTAATTTAGTTATTGAACTACTTTGCATAATAGGCGGAACATTCTCCCCCTCTTGAAGAACTAAAGGTGCTTCAAACACTGGTAGCTTACAAAGATTTGCAACTGCTCGTTTTAAAGGTCCATTAGCTGTTTTCAGTGTTACTACTCGGACGATCTTATCTGCTCCAGGGTGTACTGCAATAATTCTGCCAAGCTTCCATTTAAGTGGAGGAATGTTATCATCTCTAATAATAACAATATCATTTAATTGTAGTCCAAGATTGTCCTTTTGCCATTTATTCCGCTGTTGCAAGGTGTGCAAATATTCGTTTGTCCAACGGTGCCAAAATTGTTGCATAAGCCATTGAACTCTCTGCCAACGACTAAGATATGATATGCTTTTGTCACTCAAGTCGGGTTCTGGAATAGCTACAAGTGAAGTACCTGTTAAAAAATGGCCGGGGGTCAAGGGCTTAAGGTCATTAGGATCTTCGGAAAGAGGAGAAAGAGGACGGGAATTAAGAATACATTCTATCTGGACAATTAACGTATTGAATTCCTCATATGTCAAGGCTGCGAGGTGTAAAAGGCGTTTCATATGATGTTTTGCAGATTTAACGGCTGACTCCCATATTCCACCAAAGTGTGGAGATCTGGGAGGTATGTTCTTCCACTCAATGCCATCTGCTAAGCACGCCTGCATGATTTCGGAAGAAGACTGTTGATTATGAAACATTTCATAAAGTGCCCTCAACTCATTGCGAGCCCCAATGTAGTTCGTAGCGTTGTCGCTATATATTGTACGACAAAGTCCTCTCCGACTAATAAAACGTCGTAAAGCGCCCAAAAATGAAGATGTTGTAAGGTCTCCAACTAATTCCAGATGTATAGCTTTGGTGCTGAGGCATACAAATACAGCTACATAAGCTTTGACCGCAGCAGTCCCACGCCGTCGTGAGTGCACCATAAAGGGTCCACAGAAGTCCGTTCCGACAGTAGTAAATGGCCGAGATGGTAGTACGCGATACTCTGGAAGATTTCCCATTTCCGGATATTCAAAACGTGGACGTGCTCTGGCGCACAAAATACAACGGCCGACAATTCGACGAACTAGCGGTTTCGCGTGGACAGGCCAAAATTGTTCCCGAATTATGGAAAGTAATCCTTGAACTCCGACATGATGATATCTTTCGTGTATGTGTTTTATTAAAGCGATTGTGAATACGTGATTGTTTGGAAGAAGTGCGGGATGTTTATGTTCATATCCGATATTTGCGTTCCGTATACGCCCACCGACCCTCAGTATTCCATTATCATCAAGAAAGGGATTCAGCGAACAAATATGCGATCTAGGGGAGAGTGGCCTCTTGTGCTCTAAAAGTGTGATGTCATTTGCGTATTTCAATCTTTGAACCATTGTTAGAATGCAATGTAGAGATTTATCTATTTCCACTACAGATAGTGATCCAAATGCCTTTGACTCACCTCTATACTTTGCAAGTGAGTTTGTACAAAATCTTAACATATATGCAGTTATTCTCAATATTTTCTGATAATTGTAATTATATTTCATATTTTTTAAGACGTCATTATCTTCTTGAATAGAAAAATTATATTTTAAAGGCTTGCGCTCTAAAAGCCTTTCATCAATCTTCTCGGAATTTTTGAAATTGGGCCAGTTATCACAAGAGAGATATAAAAACTCAGGTCCGTAAAACCACACTTTTGAATTATATAATTCATTTGGAGATGCTCCCCGGGACACAATATCTGCCGGATTATCTTTTGTACCAACATGACGCCATTGTTCTATGGATGACAAATTTTGAATTGATGCCACTCTATTTGCAACAAAGGTTTGCCAGTGATGCGACTCTGAGGACAACCATGAGATCACAATGCTAGAATCCGTCCAATAATAAACGCCTTCAAATTTATCTCCAAAGATGTGGCGAACCCTTTTGACTAATTGCACCATCATCTGTGCAGCGCACAATTCCAATCGCGGTAGGCAAACATTCTTTACAGGTGCAACCTTGGACTTAGCACACAGAAGTCGCACTGCAATGTTTCCATTTGGTAAAATTGAACGCATATAGATACAAGTTCCGTATGCCTTTTCGGAACTGTCAGAAAACGCGTGTAGTTGTACCATTTGTACATCACCCCACATAACTTGTCTGTCAATAGATATTTTATCTAAATCTGATAGTTCCTTTCGGAAATTGACCCAAGTTTGAAAAAATGATTGGGGAAGGGCTTCATCCCAATCAAAATCGAATTTCCATAATGTCTGCATGAATATTTTAGCCAAGACGATAACAGGGTTTATAAGCCCGAGTGGATCGTAAAGGCGTGCAATATCTGCTAAAACAGTTCGCTTAGTAATTTTGATATTGTCGCTTGCTTCGGCCTTGTAAAAGAATGCATCAACCTTTGGGTCCCATACGACACCTAATGTCTTCACAACATCGTTATCATTTAGCTGAAAAAATGGCTCTCGGTCCTCTACCGGAATGTGTTCTAATATGCTTTCATCATTGGAACACCACTTCTTTAGTTCCAAGCCGCCGCATTCCAATATACCTGTCAGCTCCAATTGAATGCGTAGAAGTTCTTCGATTGTGGAGGCACCGGTGAGAACGTCATCAACGTAAAATTCCGTTTGTAGCGCTACTGCACCGGCTGGAAATCGATCGCTCTCTCTCTCAGATAGATAAGAGAGTGCTCTGGTAGCCAGGAAAGATGCTGAAGCCGTACCGTACGTTACTGTGCAGAGACTATATATCTTTATTTTTTCCTCTGGGCTACCCCTCCACAAAATTTGATGAAACGCTCTATCGTTTTTGTGGAGAGATATCTGTCTGTACATTTTTGTGACGTCAGCAGTAAAGACGTAGTTATGTGATCTAAACTTCATCACTGACGAAAACAAATCAGGTTGTATGACTGGACCAACATACAGAATGTCATTTAAGCTAACTCCGTTGTCGCATTTAGCACTAGCATCAAAAACCACTCTTAACTTTGTGGTTGAGCTTCCTGATTTTGTTATGCAGTGATGAGGGATAAAATAATGTGGTTGATCAAAATCATGCTGTTTCACTTCTTCCATGCGTGCGAGTTCTATATATTCATTCATAAATGCAATATATTGTGCTGAAAGTTTGGTATTTTTTTGCAATTTTCGTTCTAGTGCATAGAATCGACGAAGTGCTGTTGAATAAGAGTTGCCTAGTGCTAGTGGGTCTTGCTTAAAAGGCAATTTTACCTCAATGCGACCAGTTGACAGACTCTTGACATGCTTAAGAAAATGTTTTTCGCATAATTGTTCACCTTTCGTGAAAGGAGACTGAATCGATTCGTGGTTTTCGATTTTCCAGAATGACTTGAGTATGGAGGTAATATCGGGCTTGTTTTCATTTATATGTGCGCACAACAACGTATTTTTAGACTCGTTTTGGACAATACTTCCAGACACCACCCATCCAAAAATAGTGTTTTGAAGAGTTGGAAGATTATGTCCCATTTTTATTTGACCAATGGAAAGAAGGCTAAAAAAATGTTTAGCTCCTATTAAAAGATCAACTCGACTAGGGGTTCCAAACAAGGGATCTGCAAGATTTATGTTTGATGGTATTGACCAGCCGCTTGAATTAATTGGGGCATCTGGAAGGAATTCCGATATCCTGCTCACGATTAATGCATCAATGTTTTCTGAGTAATTGTTAAGGCGCGATTTGATGACGAGGTTAGTTTGATGTTTACAAATTAATTTATTTTCTCCTATACCAGATACTGAGGTCATTGCATTTTTTCGTTTACTGCCTAGCAGGTTCGCGAATCGCTCAGTTAATAAGCTGACATGAGAAGCTGAGTCAAGCAGAACTCGACAGGGAACTGGTGAATTTAGCTTATTTAGAACGTACACTATGGCGGTGGCTAGAATTGCATGCGTGTAAGAATTTTGTGAATCAGCTGAACCTGGAGACTGTTGTTCACGAAGATGGTAACTCTGGGGATGTAGTAGCGCTGGTTGGCCATTGGAGGAGCATGCGTTATTATTCGTAATGGAAGGGGAACTATTGGACGTGCATGCGATGTTATTTGATGTTGAAGGTTGTGAAGCATTCACTAGGTTATGGATGACATTGGCATCATGTAGTAGAGTATGATGTAAATTGTTGCATTTGCGACATTTGGATGCTTGACAATTATTTGCATCATGATTGGGTCTCAGACAGTTAAAGCATAAGTGATTGCTGCCTATAAATAGTTGCTTCTGAGACAAAGGAAGATTGACGAACTGATAGCACTTGTAAATTTGATGGTTAGGTTTTTTACAAAATAAACAATTTAATCGGTTTGTTTGTGTAATAGCAAAGTTTTCGCGCGAGAAGTTTGATTGTTTTTAACATGCATGGATGTACTTGCCTGAGAACCGTCGTCACTGATGATTTGGCTGCGTTTTGTGAGAAATTTTAGCAACTCCTTATAGCTGGGCATTCTTTCCGTGGGTCCCTCCTCGCTCCATTTGAGGAGTGTTGTTGTGTCGAGCTTTGGAAGAAGTATTTGGACAAGCAGATCATCCCAATGGCTCACTGGACGTCCGAGAGTTGTAAGAGCGCGAAGATGACTGTTGATTTCATCACAAAACTGACGCAGACTTGATGATGAAGGTTTCCGAATTGATGGATATAGCATAATTTTCTTGATGTGTTCTGTTGCGATCAATCGTTTGTTGTCGTAATTTTCGATAAGGAGGTTACGAGCCACTTCGTAGTTCTTTTCGGTGATCTCTAGAGATTGTACCGTACGTGCAGCCTGACCAGATAGAGATGATAAAAGATAGTGCAACTTGGAAACATCGCTTAATGTGGGATTGTTGTGGATCAAGGAATTAAAGATTTCATGAAAGGATAGCCACTGGGTAACTTCACCTGAAAAAATAGGAATATTTAGTTTAGGCAGTTTTAACTGATTATTTGGTTTGCTTTGGACAGGTACAACATTTTCCGTTCGCAACGTGGCCTTCCGACTTTGGATTTCATGCAGGATTTTTGATCGCGATTTGTAGTACATCTCCTCGTAATCCGCTCGAACATCGATCTGGGCCGTGGTTTCCTTAGGGTCGATCTCTTCCACTTTGATCTGGATCTGCTGGAATGCTTTGAAACTCGATTCAAGAGCATCAAGTCGTACTTCAAACTCGGCAACAAGTGTGTCTGCAGTAATATCCGAAAGGAAATCTTTGATACGATCCATTTGCTTTGTGCAGACTAAGCGACGAGTTTTAAGAGACTCCAACTTCTTTATTTCCTTTGATGAAGCAGTGCTTTGACCAGCAGCTTCTTCATCTTTTCTGTCGTTATCGGTCATCATAATTATCAAGTGAGTGACACGAATCACGTCGGGGTCACCATGAATTGATGTTAATCAAGCTTTTTTGATTATTATATTAAAGACACTTAGAAAATTTAAGTTGATTTTATTAGGAGCAAATCTTGATCTAACCTCTATGAAGTGTAAGAAAAGAAGAAGGTTTTCCTTTTAAGATAGTACAAATGTGCTTTTAGATTTGACATATGAATCGAAAATTGGTTTTTTAACAACTGCAATAATAAATTGACAACTTGTCGGATACAGACATATTGGAAACAAGTGTTTTCGTAATTCAGTTATTTTTAAAAGTACAATAAAATTAAGTAATTTAATTTTAACTTATTTTAATTTAGTTATTGAACTACTTTGCATAATAGGCGGAACACTGTGAATGTAAAAAGTTGAAGAAAATGTTGTTTTAAAATATTTGCCTAAATCAATGTTAAATTATGTTTTTAATCGGATCAAAAACAAATTGACAGAACAACATTAATTATTTCTTTTACTATACTATCCTACTCCAGGGACTATTCACAGCATCAACATCCAAAGCTAACATTAAAATAAATAATTCTGTCGATGGGGGCGCGACAATCCCTGTGTTAATTTTTTAAAACTCCGAATTCCTAAATTCACCCTTGCAATCCAAAGCTGATAAAACTAATATATATGTACGTACTGTGATGAAGCTGTCCAACACTTCTAATTTCAAAAACATCCAGCGTTGAACTGCGTTATCGTGACATCATACAATTTTATACACAAACCAACTACGCGAATATATTTATTTTATACCTCTGACAACAACCACCAACTATAGAATATCTGAACATACCCTTTCACTAAATTTGGTTCATTTCCAGGCTACTCAGCAGCGGCACTTCTCGCCATTGTCTTCGCTATACCCTTCGGAATCCGAATGCTTATTCACAAGGACTTGGGTAAATGGGAAGAATTTGGACCTGCATTCTATACCGCCCATCTAGAGCTTTTTCTCGGCAATGGCTGTTTAGGTAAGCGCTTTCAATTCCATCCCCCAATCATAACCACAAACCAATTTCAGGGGTCGGTGTTATGATGCTTCTTGTTCTCACCATCGAGCGGTACGTTTCCGTTTGTCATCCGGGATATATCCGACCGGTTATGGGCCCTCCAAGGTGTGAGTTTGTATAATAAGAAAACAAAAAGCAACAAGCTTCTCAGTGGTTGTCGAATTGGCTTTTTGCGTGTTTCTCAGAGTAAAGCTCTTATCCTAGTCTTCTGCATAATATTCACGTTTTGCTCGCATCTTTTTCCCTCCTTTTCTGATTCTTCTCTTTCAGAATGACTGTTATCCTGATACCCTTAGTGACGTTTGTTATATACCTGCCGAGCGTCTTCCGAGGGGAGTTGATAAAATGTGTCCTACAAGCGGATGGGACGTTCGTCTACTTTCGCCGGGATAATAGTGAATTCTTGAGCACGCTATTTTACTCGGTAACGCCGTGATGGTGTGCCCTTATGTGGACACTCAGATAAATTTACTCCTTTTTTAGGTGTACAAAGTAATATTGGAAGTACTTTTTAAGCTCGTTCCGACGGTACTAATCGCCGGATTTAACCTCAGGATAATGATTGTCTATCGTCAGACGTGTGAAAAACGAAGAAAGATGATTTTGTCGCGTACGTCATGCTTCAAGGACGACGATCCGAGGAAATTCGCTGAGGAGAGGAGACTATTCCTACTTTTGGGTGAGTAAAAGTACCATCAAGGACCTCTCAACCACTCAGATAAAGGACTTATATAACAACAGAATTTGTTTTTGTTTTCGCAGGGAGCACATCACTCCTCTTTCTCGTGTGCGTATCACCAATGGCTATACTCCATATGACGATAGCGCCAGAGAATCTATCGAGTTTTTCATTCCAAGTAAGTTATCCTTTTGTCTTTACCTGCAGATGAAATATATGTTACCATGTTGCTTATATATTGGGTAGTAAAGGGACAATAGATGGGTATGTTGCACTCTGTGGGAACGATGAAAGTTGCACTTTTGATTGCAACCGTATAGATGAAGGGGTCAGATTAAAGCAGGGACGAGCAAATGACTCACGCAGTCTCTGTCCGATGGCATGATACGATGAAAGGATTAAGGATTTTATATGATAAATAAGAAGAAAGCTGGAAAGCTGATTTGCATTTAAATGAGTTAGCTTGTGGGAGAAAAAACCATCATGGTAAATGTGCATGAAGATAGCTCAGCTTAACTTGTAGACATTCTCCATTACCAGTAGGGATCTCGATGTAGTCTGCCTTAAGTAAGATACCTATCGGGAAAGCTATTTTGAGCGATGTGGTCGATATAAAAAAATATAAAAATGTTATGTCTTTCGAAATAATAGCATGTGGATAAAGGGAATTCAAATTCAATACCAGCGATTATAGTGATGGACAAATTAGGGTTTATGGGATAGATTAAGGCGGCTAGACTATTTGGAGTCCAAATGAAATGAAAATCGATTAAGTTTTTTTAAGGATATATTTGAGATAAAGTCGGTGGGATGTAAGTAGATTACCTTTCATATTACTGGGGCGATTATTTTTGTCTATTTTTGCAGATGGAAACAACTATCAGGTAATTCAATTTGGCGGCGGGTTTCCATTGTTTATAGTTAAATGGCATACTAAATTCAAATAAATTATTATTTAGTGAGGAAGGAAGGATCTAAACGTTTTCTGCGATTTCACTCCTCATTGGTTTCACTGGTTTTTACCTAATCAGCAAAATTGTTTGATTGTTTGTCATTGTAAAATGCCCTCTTTACTACTCGCCATTATTATGGTGAAGTTAATAAAGGCCAAAAGAAATAAAACAAATTTAAAAAAAAAAATGTACATTATTTAGTTTTTTAAAAGCGTGCCCCCTCATACCATATATAAAAGTGAACGCAAGCCCCCTGGCTTATATACAACAGATACATCCGAGTAAAAGTTAAGGTGCTTGCCACGTTTGAACATTTGTGGGATGGGGCCATGCTGCTCCCCTAGAACCCCTCTGCTGGGGCTCACTGTTGGATTTGGGATGCGTGCGAGGTTGGATGTAAACAAACTGAATTGGACGGCATCAGAAATCACTTACCACAAGCCTTTTATGAAGTGAAGTGCCATTTGTAGCTATTCTTGGGTTTAGATTAAAAATTTAAAATAAAAACAAAAACACATATGAGAAGGCTGCAATCCGTTGTGTGCATCGTTCAATAAAATATCCTATCGTATCCTAATTATAAATGTCCCCAAAAAGTCTGCGTTGCTGAAAACTGAATGAATCTTGTTTAGACAGCTTATCTAAGTCTTTTGTGGTTCGACAAAAACGACGTTTTTCTATGTAACGGGCGTTCTTTTTTCTGCATTTCATTTGACATTTCAGACTAACTCAATTTGAACCATGGAAAGATACACAATCGAGCAACGCGTTAAGGTTATTCAAATCCAAGTGCACTTCGTGATTTTTTCGGTCAATTTAATCGTGCAATCGGAAAAGTCGTGCAAAAATTTAAGGAAACCCGTGTCTGTAGGATGTCTGTGTCATGCTCGTACAGCTAGTACTGCAGAAATTATTGCTGCTGTTCGCGATAGTGTGGCTGAAGAGCCGTCCACCTCAACTCGTCGTCGTGCCCAACAATTGCACCTCTCACGATCATCGTTGATGAACATTATGCAGTAAGACTTGCATTTACACGCTTAAAAGGTGCAATTGACTCAAGAACTAAAGCCTCTTGACCATTTCAAGCGTCGTAAATGGTCAGAATGGTGGCAAGAAATGGCAACAGTGGATGATCAATTTTGGAAGAAAATCATCTTCAGTGATGATGCACATTTTCACCTCAGTGGATTCGTCAATAAGCAGAATTGCCGCATTGGGATGAATGATAATCCAAGAGTGATTGTCGAAAAACGAGTGCACCCACAAAGAGTGACTGTTTGGTGCGGCTTATGGGCTGGCGGCATCATCGGGCCGTATTTGATTTTCAAAATGAGGCCGGTCAGGCAGTTAGTGTGAATGGTGTTCGCTATCGTGAGATTCGTGTGATAACGAACTTCTATAGATGTGGACGATATGTGATTTCAGCAGGATGGTACCACTTGCCACACAGCTAACAAAACAATGGCTCTTATGCGCGAAAAATTTTATGGCCGTGTTATCTCACGTGGTGGCGATGTCAATTGGCCGCCAAGATCATGGGATATGACATCGTTGGACTTCTTTCTTTGGGGTTATTTAAAAGAAAAGGTGTACGTCGATAAGCCAGCAACAATTCAAGAGCTAAAGGATAAGATAATTCGGCACATTAACGGTATTGAAATGACAAGAGAAATGACAATAATTTATTAAATAATTTGTGTTGTATTCAAAGTCAACATCGGCCCTTAAAATGCTATGTGATAGGCTAAACAAATCATTTAGGAAAACCTACACAAAATGTTGGAGTGGTTAAAATGTTATATAGACTAAATGTTGATGGTATTATATTCGATATATTTTCATCGAAAGTTTCTTTGAGATTTCCTAAAATTGTATCAAAAAACATTTTTTTAATAAAACGCCCACAATAAATGGGCGTGGCCAAATAATTTATCTGGATAAAATATAGATATTGCGATTGTCTTAATAGGCTGAAAGCATTGTTAACGGATTGGCCAAAAACAACAAAAATTCAAAATTTTGGCGCAACAGGCTAGTTAGTACCCAGGTCCGAGCTTTCCCACAACCATTCATGTGTGCGTGTGGACTTCTAGCACAATGGCGCAACCTCCCTTTTTTATGCCGACTCCGAACGGCGAACCTAAGATAAGCTATTCTTGACAATTGATACTACTCGGATGATTTGTGAGATCATCACGAGATGAGGGCCACTGAAAAATCATTTAGGTGTTGCTACGAGAATCGAACCCAGATCTTCTGCGCCGTAGTTCATTGCACCAACTCTCGACCAAAAACAACGTTTTACTAAAAAGGGGGTTGTGGGCAGATTTTAAAACTTTTCACACTGTTCTCCTTCGTAGTACAGAAAGTCTTTATACCAAATAACACTCTAGCTCAAAATTCAAGGCACACTAATTGGTGACATACAGACGGGCGGACGGACAGACAGACAGACAAGACTACATCGACATTCTGAGACGATCAATATATCTTGAGTGATATCCAGCGAAGTTATTTTTCTATGTTACAAACTTAATGTCAAAACTATTACACCCCTGTGGGATCGGGTATTAAAATAGAAGGAAAGATTTCCTCACAAATTTAGTTTACAGATCAAATGGCTTATCTAAGTAATTTTAAATAACAACAAAAAATCTAATAAGTTTGCTTAGTGCGCTTAATGGAAACCTGAGCCGCCTAAAGAAACAGCGGTTGGCAAGAGCAATTCTTCGTTTATTTTCTGACTATATGCCGTTTTCAGAGCTAACAGCGGAGCCGAGGTAGACAAAGTCCCGTACTACCTCAAAGTAATATCTGTCAATGATGAAGTTCTGTGCAATTCTTCGATGTTCTGTGTCCTTTCCTGTTGACAGCATATAATTGATTTTGCCTTAATTTTTAGCTAAAGCCAATTTTGCCGCTTCCATCTACATACTAGCTAACGTCGCTATGACATTACGTTGAGTCCGACCAATGATGTCAATATGGTCGGCGTATGTTAGTATCTATAGATTTCTTTCCAAAAGTCATCACACCAAATCTACACTGAAAAAGTAACGGGAAGAATAAAGAATGGTAGCTCTTCATAATTTTATTTGAAACTACGGTTTACTACCATACTCTATATTAAAAATAATCGTAATATATACTAAATCTCACACTAATATAAGCACGCTCTTGGTCATTAAAATATTAAAAAAAATATATATATTCACATGATGCCCATAAAACAATTTGTTTTAAAAACTTAAATATAAACAAATAAACAAAGAAATATTTTTGAATTCAAATTTTTTTTTTTTTAAGGTTTTTCGAGCTTTGGCCAACCTAATGGAACTCACAAACTACTCGATAACATTTTATATATATTGCCTCTTCAGTGAAGACTTCCGCAACACACTTATGAGAACAATAAAATGGCCTTGGCTACCGTCTTCATTGTGTAATCAAACCGATGAAGTAATATTTTGTAACTCGCTATATAGTTTATAAATTTTAAAATTCCTTCTTTAAGGTATCAACTAAAGCTACACCCCTAATAAAAATGGATAAGATAGCCTTTCGAAATCATCACATCACTACAACATCGGGCCTATGTACAGCCGTTGGCAGATCCAGTAGCATATGATCACATAGTTTAGCCGTAACAACGGCCGTGTAAATCTTGGTGTTATGTGTATAAGTGTTAAACTGTAATTATAAGTGTTAGTTTAAGTATTAAAATAAGAAAAGCTAAACAAATTATACAAAACATTTAAAATTAACATCCATGCTTATTTAAAAGGAAAGCTTGGTGAAATATTTTTTTTTTTAAACCAAGTGTTTCTAAAACATTTTTACCTTTCAATTTAAAATTTTTTTTTCATATGTCTGGAAACTGTAATTTTTAATTTTAATTGACTTAATCTTGCGCAACCCTATTCCTGAACCCCATGTCAACAGAAAAAGATCTGAAATGTATGTACCTAAAGGGTTTTTTGTTAGAGGTATAGAACTTCGAATTGAAATCAAATACAAAAAAGTCGTTTTAATGTCCAACGTTTTGGCTTTATTGGAAGGATAATTTAATGCCATTAATGTTTAAATATTATTTCGGACATGTGGCCATCGCGGCTGGTTTGAATAGAGTCAAGTCTAGAGGTCCAATTTTCAACCACTTTTTTGAGCATTTAGGGCCGTATGTCGGCAATAACGCAACGAATGTTGGCTTGCAAGTTCCCTAACGTTTCTAGTTTGTTGGCAGACGAGCGACTGCACATATCTCCAAAGAAAATAATCCAATGGTGTCAAATCACACGATCTTGGTGGCCAATTAACAGGTCCATTCCGTAAAATTATGCGCTCATCGAATGTTTGGTTCAATAAATCGATTGTGACGTGCGCTGTGTGGCTTGTAGCGCCGTCTGGTTAGAACCACATCTCATCTACATTCATGCCATCCAATTCGGGAACAAAATAGTTGGTTATCATGGCTCTATACCGGTCTCCATTAACGGTAACTGACTCTCCAACATCATGTCGGAAGATGTATGGCCCAATGACTCCATACACCAAAATTACGACGCATTCATTGCATGGTCTCGCGACTTTAATTCATGCACAAGCTGGATCTACTAAGGTCGTAAGCCAAGATCTTTGCACAAAATCTTCCATAAAGTTCATGGACAAAGCTCCAATGGCTGTGCACAATGGCGAATCGATTCATTTGGGTCCTCTTCAGCGGCAATTGTTTGTTCAGTGCGCACTGTTCGACGTCTCAGCGGATGCGTATTATCACATAGAGTAAACGTAGTGCGAAAACGATCAATGGTTATGTCGACCATAAAATGGACGGAGCTTGCGGTAAACTTCGCGAATTGAACCATTAATTTCGAAATAAATTTGCACAATTTCCAACCGTTGTTCATTTGTCAACCTGTTTATGATGAAATGGCAAGCCAAACTGAACATAAACGGCATTAGAATTGTCCAGTTTGAGCGCAAAATATCAGTTTTATCTCTATTCGAAAACCAACCTCACAATTATCTTAGTGACATAATTTCGACAGTCCAACATTCTGCTTTAGATAAGTTACTGAACCGATACAATCACATGTCATTAAGTATTTTAGACAATTGTCTCGTAGGTGCAGGACCTTAGTGGTTTATCCCTACTACTAAACGCGGAGTCCCTGCTGAAAGTGACAACACCAATATACCCATTGTGATTCCCGTAGGGAGTCCACGTATGCGGTTGCTTCCTTCATTTATCCCATTACTGTCGATTCCTGTAAGTCCCTTTCCAGATTAGGGAGAGGGATTTCGGTTAGATCCCTTAGAAAGTATTTTCCTTAAGTTCTTAATTTTAACTAACCTGTGTAGCGAGACAAAAAGTGGAGGGTATCCTCGTGTATTTTTTCATCACCGCAGCCTCTACAAAGGTCATCATCAATAAGATGCATTTTCAGTTTATGGCTTTAAAGTAAGTTGAGTCCCTAATAGTGTAGAAACAGATTTCGACGCTAGAAATTTGTGGGTTCTGGCTTTGTCATACTCAAGCCACTTCCTTTTGAATGTTTCACAGATGGTGAAAGAGCTCCCCTGTTTTTGGCAATATTCCGTATTTCCTATCTCACACGTGATTTGAAGTCACATAGTGGCGGTTTGACAGAATGGTCTGCCTGATCTGATAACAGATCGTTTCCTCGCCAGTTCATCAGCAATTTCATTGCCCTGTATGCCTCTGTATACGGGTATCCAGCAGAGCTTAACATTATGTTGGACGCCAAGCACCTTAAACTCTGCACAAGCTTAGAGTTTTTCGACAGCAGAGGTTGTATTTTTTGAAGCCTGACTGTCAATGAAGATTGTGATATCAAAATCGTCGCTACAAAAAAGCTCAGATCTAGTATGTAAAATTCTGTAAGCATAGATTTAAGGTCTTAATGTTTTTTTTTTTTATTTTTTGCCTAGATTCCAAATAAGCAGGCTCAGCAGGCTCACCGGGTGGCCGCGGTGTAGTGGTAATGTGTTCGTCTGTTGAGTGGAAGGTTGCGCGTTCAATCCCAACCAAAATCCATTTCACTTTTATTTAAAAAGAAATAAAAAGGTCGGTGTAATACCTTAAAGTATGCACACCATCTTGAATTTCTTCCAATTTAACGAACACAAGAAAAAGTGACTCCCCGAAGCTAGTTCGGACACCACCCATGGAGTTTAAGTCTCCACTACATCCAAAATCTTTCCTATCCTCTCTTTCTTCCCCTTCTCTAACGCTCGTACTATGGTAACATATAAAAGGGTATTCATAACCCCTTGAGTACGTGTAAATTATCAAAAAAAAACCAAAAAAAACACGAAATATCGCAGAAAATTGAGTCTTAGTTGTTGGAGATAACATTCATTCAGTTAAGTAAACTTCAGTTAATATCGATTAAATATCATAGATACTAGAAATGTGCGCTAGGTCATCGATAAAAGCTTGGAAAATTTGAAGAATCAATTCATCGTTAACCAACCTCTACATTATATACTATTTACCTATATGAACCATTTTGTTATTTTTGGTTAAAGGTAGCATTACTGGTCACTAAATTCCGATTATAGCCACACGATTTCGTATTTTTTTCCCATAACTGGTGTAGGATCGAAACTAAAGAAATAAAAATTATTTTGATGAGTTAAAAAAAATAATGAAATTAAAAATCATATGTGCTAAAGTAAATATGGATACCTGACATCTAACTTTAAATGATTGGCTATTATACCTCATAAACGGCGAGTATAACTATTTCCAAAGACGTAACTAACTACATGTATTCGGACAAATTTAAACCTAGTTTTTTGATGTAACAAATTAATACAAAAAACCTTGCGTTATCATAAATTAACTTATCACCGCATTCATTGTAAATTATTACATCCTAATATATAGTAAAACACTTTAAAAAAAATTCTACCTATTAATCGTCATTTTTTATTGGTTCACTACCTATTCTATGAATGTTAAAACAAACTGCCAAATTATTGAAAAAAAAACCTACCTAACATATTTACAGTGTTTCAAAATACGCCAACTTACTAAAATACTATACCTACTTACAAATACTTCATTACTTCAATATTTCCGTCTTTCAAATATCTACTGCCATTATAAACTGCCCCTAATACCCCTACTCTACGATTAATCCAACCATTAGATCCGAATTACCAACATAAAATCAAAATATTAAACTTAATTCAAATAAATACAAGAAGCGGTACAGAATATATAGACAAAAACATATATTTTTGTAAAATCATATTATATAAACAAACAAAACAAAATATTGAAAATATTTACCATCATGTAACAAAATGTTAAACAAAATATTATACTCTCCATTATATAGCAGAACACATTGTAATTATATACAAAATAAATTTACAATTAAAAATATTCCGAACAAAATATCAAAACAAAATCAAACCAAATATAAGCGTAAAAGTGTCTAAAAACCCAACCAAACCAACATAAAACCATAATGTCTGACGTTTTTTTATTAATTTTTTTTGGTGGAAAATATCAAATTTCAATTAAACCTTATTCTTAGTTTAAGCAGACATTAGAACTTGTAAATAGAAATATTAATGTTATACAATTGTTTTTCATTTAGTTTAGTTATTGTGATATTTTGTATGATTGACAAACTAAAATAATTAGATTTATATTTAAAAATAAAAGTATTTTATTTAATTGGGGTTATAGTAGGAAAATGTTAAGAAGAACATGTGTATACATATTAACTATAAATGCAAGAATATATACAATATATAAATTATAAATATTAATGATTCGCGTTTTAATTAAGATGGTTGGGTGTTGTAGAACGAGGGTAGACTCTGATTGGCTTTAACTTGGCAATGCCCAGTGTTGTAACTCTGACTACACATCAAGTGCTTATTTTTACCTCCAAGTGGTAACCATCGCATCGGGTACTGGTCTCATCCAACCGGATTTGACTTGCTAAACGATAAGCGCGAGTGTTGATAACACGACGAAAAACAGCAACACTATAAAAAGCCAGGTCAGAATGGCACGGAATGAATACCCGGGCTGCTGTCAAAAGGCAAACCTAGACAAGCTGCTTCGACATATTCGGACAACAGGTTGTCTAGGAATTTCAAGGGTTAGTCAGGCAACTTGAACAGAGCTGGTGGCGGATGAACCGAAAGGCCAACGGCAGCGCTCAATCCCATAGTGGATACTGATGGCCCCGTTTCCTAGGGGTATCTAATAAATTGGAACTGGCCCTCCAGGTTGGGGGTTGTGCTTTGGGTTAACTACCCAATCATGGCAAAATCTAACGGTTACGAAGCAACCAAAAGCCTCGGAAAGGACTGATTTTATTGTTGACGACACGGCTAAACGAAAAAAGGACAACGACTTTCGTATCTGCACCTGGAATGTGAGAACATTAAACAGGAGAGGTGCAAGGGAACAACTAGCGGAAGCCCTAAACTGCTACAAAGCAGACATTACTGCCATCCAGGAAATACGATGGGATGGGCCGGGAAAAAAGAGGATGAAAAACAGTGACATCTCCTACGGACCGTGTAATAGTGAGCAGAAACAGCGACTATTCGGATGTGGATTTGTTATAAGTGTCAGACTTAGGCAAGAAGTCTTATGTTTCCAAGACATTAGTGAACGCATTGTAACGATCCGCATCAAGGCCAAATTCGCCAACATTAGCCTTATATGCGCTCACGCCCCCTCCGGAGGAAAAAGATGATCCAGCTAAGGACTGCTTCTATGAGCTCCTTGACAAAACCTATGAGCGACTACCGAAGTACGATGTTAAAATCGTGCTGGGAGATTTTAACGCAAAGGTAGGAAGAGAAGACATCTTGAACAGCATTGTCGGAAACCATAGCCTACACGACAACACGTCTGGTAACGGACTTAGGCTAATTAACTTCGCTACGGAACAAAATGCCACTATAGCCAGCACACGGTTTCCTCACCTCGATATCCATAAGGGGACATGGCGGTCTCCAGATCAACGGAAGGTCAATCAAATTGATCACATAGCGATAGACAAGTGCCACGCATCCAGTATTTTGAATATCCGAACATTCCGAGGAGCTAACATAGACTCGGACCACTACCTTGTTGCAGCCAAGGTTAGAATGCGGATATCCACTACAACACAACAATCCAGAAATACTGTAAAAAAAAATTAATGTCGAAAGACTGCAATCGCAAGACCTTCGCGTAACGCGTATCCCTAAACCTCTAGATTAACACCATACCACCAGCATCGAATGTCGAGGAACTATGGCAACGATGTCAACAAGCCATTAGATCCGCCGCAACTGATGTGCTAGGTTTCTCGCGCCCACCAGCAAGAAACCCCTGGTTGGATGAGGAATGTCGACAGATGCTCGCAGCCAAGAACGAGGCCTACAAGGCTAAGCTGCAGGTGAAGACAAGAGCTGCCGTTGAGCTCTATAGGCAGAGAAGAAGGGAAGAACGCCGGGTTTTTAGAAATAAGAAAAAAGAGGAAGAAAAGCGCGCGATCGAGGATATAGAGAGGTGCCACTCCAGGAAAGATGTCCGCAAGTTTTACAAAAGTGTAAAACGTCAAAGCCCAGGATACAAGGCTCGAACAGAATCCTGTCGAGATGAACAAGGAAATATTGTAGTTGAGACACATTCTATGCTGAGGATATGGAAGAACCACTTCTGCTTTATAAAGCCGGCGGAGATGACTTGGTATGTAACATCCACCAACTCATAAGCCGAATCTGGTCGGAAGAAAGTATGCCTGAAGAATGGAACCTCAGCATCGTTTGCCCGATCCACAAAAAAAGAGACCCAACTACAGAGGCATAAGTCTCCTCAACATACAAAATTCTATCTATTCTATTCTACGGGACTTTATCTATCTCGGTTCCGCTATTAACTCTGACAACAACATCTCGTCAGAAATTAAACGAAGAGTTACTCTTGCCAACCGCTGTTTCTTCGGGCTAAGAAGGCAATTCAGTAGTAAAGCCCTCACTCGACCTACTAAGGAGATCTTATATAAGACCCTGATCATCCCAGTCCTGCTCTACGGCGCTGAAGCATGGACCATCGCAAAAGCGGATGAAGAAATCCTTGGTCGATTTGAGAGGAAAATTCTTCGAAAAATCTTCGGTCCCGTTGGCGTTGACGGGCTATGGAGACGAAGATTCAACCAAGAACTATACAGCGACATGCCCCTGGTCAAAAAACTCCGCATTGGAAGTTTAAGATGGCTAGGACATGTAGAACGAATGGACACCAATACTCCGGCTCGCAGAGTCTACGATTCCCAGCCAGACGTCGGACGCATTAGAGGAAGACCTCGCCCTAAGTGGCGCGCACAAGTAGAAACCGACCTCAACCAACTTGGAGTGCGCAACTGGAGGCAGTTAGCTAAGGACCGGGCTAATTGGAGAGGCATGTTGGTTGAGGCCCAGGTTCATACCGGACTGTAGCGCCACTTGTAAGTAAGTAAGTTTTAATTAAGATTGTAGATGAAACCATAAGGATCGGCAATATGTCATATTACCTTAAACGATTTGCATTGCTATGTCCCTATCTAAAGCAAATAGTCTTCCCTATTCCAACGTTAACGATATTGGTCGCTCTACTGATAGTTTTTCAGTGCGATTGGTGTCGCATCCATTATTGTTGGATTAAAAATGATACGAAGTAGGCATCGTCATAGAGTAAGACTGATAGAATGAGAGTAACTTTGAAGTAGAGAGCTTATTTCACCAAACCAAAATCACATTGATATCCATTACCATAGAAATTTAATTCAGTAGTTAACCCTCATTCTTTCTGAAGTAGAGAGCTTATTTCGCCAAACCAAAATCACATTGATATCCATTACCATAGAAATTGAATTCAGTAGTTAACTCTCTTTCTTCCCCTTCTCTAACGCCCGCACTGTGGTTAAACATTGAAAGGATATTCATAGCCCCTTGATTGCTCGCATAATATAAACAAAATCCAGTTAGTCAGGTTTGACTCCATTCCCAGCCTGTGCTACAGGGTTGAAGCCCTACAGGGTTGAAGCCCTACAGGGCTAATTGACTTTTTTGTCGAATTGCTTAACGCACTGTCCTGGTTTTCGGTTGTAGCGCTCGATCGGCAATACACCTCTTTGCGATATATAAATACAACACCATTACTACATCGTTTTGAAGCCCTCTGTCAGCATTTTTTTTTGCGCAACAGGGTCGTTAGTACCTAAGGCCGAACTTTATCACGACAATTCATGTGTGCGTGTGTACTTCTTGCAAGATGGCGGGACCTCCTGTGTAATGCCGACTCCGAACGGCGAATTTAAGATAAGCTTTTCTTGACAATTTATACTACTCGGATGATTTGTCAGATTATCACGAGAGTGGGAATCGAGCACAGACCTTCTGCGCGGCTCTGCGAACCAGAGCATTGATGTCCATTCGTTTTACATGTCCTAGCCATCTTAAACGTCCAATGCGGAGTGCTCGCCAACGCAAACGGGACCGAAGATTTTTCGAAGAACTTATTAATTCGCTTTTTAGACGGTCCATGCTCCAGCGCCGTAGAGCAGGACTGGGATGATTGGGACTTATATAGCATCTCCTCAGTAGTTCGAGTGAGGGATTTAGTACTGAATTGCATTCATAGCCCGAAGAAACAGTGATTAGCAAGAATAATTATTCGCTTAATTTCCGAGGAGATGTTTTGTCAGAGTTAATAGTGGAGCCGAGGTCGACAAAGCCCCGTACTACCTCAAAGTTATATCTGTCAATGATGACGTTCGGTCCGATTCGTCGATGTTATGTGTCCTTTCGTGTTGACAGCATATTCATACTTCTTAGTCTTGCCCTCATTTACTACCAAACCCATTTTTGCCGCTTCCTTCTCTATACTAGCATACGTGGCTATGACATCACGTTGAGTCCTACCAATGATGTCAATATCGTCGGAGTAAGCTGTAGTTGTAGTCGGAGTATGAATGTAGTTGAAGATTGAATGGTTCGATCTGCCTGACAGCGGAATGTTGTTCGACATCGCCGTTAAACAAACTGCAGAAGTGGTTCTTCCATATCTTAAGCATCGACTGTGTCTCAAGTACGATATTTCCTTGCTCATCACGACAGGATTCTGTTCGAGCCTTGTATCCTTGGCTTAAATATTTTACACTTTGGTATAACTTGCGAACATCGTTCCTGGAGTAATACCTCTCTACTCTCTATATTTTCTATCGCGCTCTTTTCTTGCTCTTTTTTTCTGAAAAGCCGGTGTTCTTCCCTTCTTCTCTGTATAGAGCTCAATGGTAGCACTCGTCTTCACCTGTTTAGCCTTGTAGGCCTCGTTCTTGGCTGCGAGCACATGTCGGCATTCTCCATCAAACAAGGCAGGGGTTTCTTGCTGGTAAGCGCGAGAAACCTAGCCGCTGATCTAATGGTTTGTTGGAATCGTTGCTATTGTTCTTCGATATTCGATGCTGGTGGTATTTTGCGCGAAGTCCTAGGCGGTCTATTGCAATTTCGTCCTTCGACATTAATTTTTTTCACAGTATTTCTGGATTGTTGTTGCGCTGTGGATATCCGCATTCTTACCTTGCCTGCAACAAGGTAGTGGTCCAAGTCTATGTTAGCTCCTCGGAATGTCGAAGCAGCTTGTCTAGGTTTTTTTGGGACAGCAGGCCGGGTATTCATTCCGTGCCATTCCTGGCTGTTTAAGTGTGCTGTTTTTCTTCGTGCTATCAACACTCGGCTTATTGTTTAGCGAGTCAAATCCTTTTGGATGAGACCAGTACCCGATGGTTACCACTTGAAGGTTAAAAGTAAGCACTTGATGTGTAGTCAGAGTAACAACCAAGTTAAATGCAATCGGAGTCTACCCTCGCTCTACAACAACCAACCATCGTAAGGCTTTAGGGAAAATAATTCATGTTGATACATTAACAATACCGCCTGCCAGATAAAATTCAATTCTTTCTGTACCTGAATGCCAATAAGCTTAACATTTGCGAAGAATATGGTTAGATAGAATAAAAAAAGCTCTCATTTATAATGCATACCGAAGGGAGCAATTCCCTTTTTCTATGAAAAGAAAATGTACTCACATTTTCATATTTTGCAAGCCTTTATTTATTTATGTTAAATGAAATTCTTTTTCCTAAACCTGTCGCAATAATTAATGCATTTCTTCGAATTCCAAGCATTGTCTAGAAGCATAAGACTCTTCTCCAATACATTACCTAAAAAAAATCCCATAGCATTGAATCATTTATTAGTAGATGAATGTCTTCTACCCTTATCGATTTGATTATGCATTTGTACCAAATAAACGCACAAAATCATAAGTGCTTACATATTCATTAAACAAAAGCCGAACAAACATTTGTTTCCATCTTAAACTGTCGATCATAAATAACATTTTACAACATCGCATCGAGGTTGAAATTCATACAACTTATAACGCATAACGAATTTATTTGTAAAAGAAAAATCCATTAGACTAACTTTCACCCTAGAGTCTTTATTGTTCCTTAAGGAAATAAATTTGCTATATCGACACATAAATCAATTGTCTGTTAGATGACAATCTGTGACAAAATTTTAACATGGGTGGCCATTTTTTTGTTTGACATATCAGCAACCCCACTTTTTTTTATAAAGCAAATATCTCAAAATAAATATAAATATGTCAAGTTGTTTACGGATTTAAAAAAGGAAACTTTATCCTGTGATACACCAACGACATCTTCCAGTGGTATAATGTGTCGATTGTGGCTTAGAAATATTATTTTCATAACGGATTATGATTTTTCAAAATGGAAAACACAAAAACTTGTTTTTTGTTTGTTTGTATGACAGTATTCTGGTTGGGGATTAAAAAAAAAAAACAAAAAAAAGAAAAACCAATATTTTGTTTCAGAAAGATACATTAACACCCTTTATTTTACAAAGAATGTCCATAGATACTCCCAAACAAACACGACGCTAAGCAGCAGGGGAATCGAATATTGTAATTGAACTTTAATGGCTTTTCAAGAAGAAGAAAAGCGAGCTATCGAAGTTATTGTGAGGTGTCTTAAGAGTATAAACATCATAGCCAGTCATAAAAGGCTCGAATAGAACCCCCTTGACATAAACATGAAAGAATGGTAGTTGAATCAATGTCGATGCTGAGAGTGGAAGAATCACTTTTGTTGACTTTTAAAGGGCGACATGCAATCATAGATACGCTATAAGGCAGAAGGCATGGTAAGGTGTCTTTCCAAAAATTACCTTCTAAAAATTGTATGACATCAAGACAGCGAACCTGGTGGCTAGGAAATTTAGCGCGAATGGACACCTATGCATAACATGGTGTTCGATACATTTAGTGGGAAATCGAAGTTAACTAGAAACCAATCTAATTCGAGATGCATGTTGGTCGATGCACAGGTTCATTCCTGGCTGTAGCTCCATCTTAGAAGTATGTAAAGGGTCATTAATAAAATAAATAAAACACACAAAGCGATACATTTCTGATGAAAATATTTTTTTATTATAAAATTTTGACTTTGTTATTAAGTGTGAAAAAAATTATCATTCAAATGGCCGCCTCTGAAAGATTCACAGCTTAGCCACTTTTTCTTACATTTCGGGCATTATCTCGGCCATAACGTGAGTAATGTTGTTTTTTAATGCGTCTTGCGTTTGGGAATTGTTCGATTAAACAAGGTCTTTTGCGTAGCCCCCAGAAAAAAAATCAAACAATGATCTTGGTTTTCAATTTGGCCAATTGGATGCCAAAACATGAAGTTACACAACCAAGAAACTTCTCACGCAATAAATCCATAAGTAGGCGTGTTGTGTTGGCTTGTTGCCCCGTCTTGTTGGAACCACATATCGTCAAAGTCATGAACTTCAATCACCGTCACAAAAAAAAAATCGTGTAATACGCGTTCAATTGCTGCGAACGACGGGAAATCGATAAAGTCGGATCATGAGCAACACATTCACTTGCAGCTGCAATATTTCCCACTAAGCGTGCATTACGATGATGCACAGGCCTTACGACATCAATCACGCTTCCACTCTCTTCAAATTTCTTTAGAATTTTATCGATTTTATGCGTAGTTGGTCGATTACCACTTTTGTAGTATATTTTAATAATTTTGTTTGATTGCTAAGTGATCTATTATTAGAAAACATTCAGCAAAAATCGGGAGTTTTTTTTAGAGGTATAGAACATCGCATTGAAATTAAACACAAGAAAACCGTTTTAATGTCCATCAACTTGGAATTTTTTTAAGGATAATTTTATGCCATTAATGATAAAATATGATTTCGGGCATGTGGCCGCCGCAGCTGGTTCGAATAAAACCAAGTCTAGAGGTCCAATTTTCAATCACTTTATCGAGCATTTGGGGTCGTATGTCGGCAATAACGCCGTGAACGTTGGCTTCCAAGTCCCTTAACGTTTCTGGTTTGTTGGCGTAGACGAGCGACTTCACTTATCCCCAAAGAAAATAATCCAATGGTTTCGAATCACACGATCTTGGTGCCCAACTGACAGGTCCATTCCGCGAAATTATGCGCTCATCAAATGTTTCCTTCAATAGATCGATTGTGACGTGCGCTATGTGGCATATAGCGCCGTCTTGTTGGAATTGCATCTCATCCACAGTCATGACATCCAATTCGGGAACAAAATAGTCGGTTATCATGGCTCTATTCCGGTCTCCGTTAATTGTAACTGACTCTCCAGTATCATTTCGGAAGAAGTATGACCCAATGACTCCGCCAGCCCATAGAACACACCAAACAGTCAGTTTTTGTGGATGTAATGGCGTCTCAAGGATCTCATAATTATGGATTCTCTTCACTCGAAATGCGGCAATTTTGCTTGTTGACGCAGTCATTCAATAAAAATAAGCCTCAATCTCGTTTTCGGCCCATACACCAGAATCAAAAAGCTGGATCTTGTAAGATATCTTTGCGCAAAATCTTCCTTAAAGTTGGTGGACAAAGCTCCAATTGCTGTGCACGGTGGCGAATCGATTCATTCGGGTCCTCTTCAACACTTTGCTCTACAGCGGCAATTGTTTCTTCGGTGCCAACTGTTCAACGTCTCTGCGGATGCGTATTATCACATGGAGTAAACGTAGTGCGAAAATGATCCATAGTTAACCGAATTAATTGCTCTAATTGACGATTGTATCGACCATAAAATGGACGGAGCTTGAGGTAAACTTCGCGAACTGAACCATTACTTACTTACTCTGTGCACGACACTTAAAAGGTCTTCCTCTACTGCGTCCGACATCTGGCTGGGAATCGAAGACTCTGCGAGCCGGAGTTGTATCTGTCAATGGTGAAGTTCTGTCCAATTCGTCAGATATTGTGTGTCCTTTCGTGTTGACAGCATATACTTTGTCTTGTCCCTTATTTACTGCTAAACCCATTGATTGACATTAACATCACAGTACTTCGCACATGAATGGAACGAACTACAGACACATAACAGCACTGGCGACTGAGGCCATCGGTTGGAACAGATCAAGACATTTATACAACAGAGAGAGACGGATAGATAGATAGAAGGAAAGACATATAACATAAACCTACGTGGCACAGAGGAGGAGACATCGATTTATATTGTCCATGTTATCGCACAGGTGGCCTCAGATAAGCTGGCAATTTTCGTAGAAAACAAATGCTGCCGAAGCTGGGGCTTGAACCTGCAGCGCTTGGCTTAGCAGTCAACTACGCATTCCTCTGAACCATGGCCACCTGCCTGCTAAGCCCATTTTTACCGATTTCTTCTCTAGACTAGAAAACGTGTCTATGACAGGTTGAGTCCAACCAATGATGTCAATATCGTCGACGTATGGTAGTAGTTGCACTGATTTTTTGAAAATTGTGCCTCTGATGTTGGCTCCTCTCAAGAATCGAATTGAAGAAGTCACATGACAGCCCATCGCCTTGCCTAAATCCTTTCTTGGTATCGAATGTGTCGGTGAGGTCGTTTCCGACTTTGACGGAACAGTGAGAATTCTCCACCGTGATCATATACGAAAAATTAACATGGCTTTGTATAGTTCGTCTCTATAAATGCTGTCGTATGCGGGTTTGAATTCGATGAATAGATTGTAAGTATCGATTTTGACTTCTTGGTTTTTTCCTGGATCAGTCGAAGTATGAAGATTTGATCCGTTGTGGACTTTTCAGGCCTAAAACCACGCTGATAAGAGCCGCTCAGGTTAATGGTAAATTACGGCAGATACGATCTTGTAGACGATGTTGAGGAGACTTATGCCTCTGTAGTTGGCACAGTTCAGAGGGTATCCTTTTTGGTTTTATTATAATTCGCAACTCTTGGAATGATGTTTGTGCCACGCACGATGACTAATAGTTAACGCAAATAGCAGCTCCTCGTCGTTTCTTGTAAATTATTACAAACATTTACGTAATTCAGAAAAAACCTTCAAGGAGTTCATCGATTTTAGATGTATCAAAAAAAGTGGGCGTACAAATGGGCATGGTCGATTTCTTTTCACTAAAAACTTATCCGAAAAAAGTGGGCACCGTCATTTTTTTTCTTTCCGAAATAAATTTGCAAAATTTGCAAGCGTTGTTCATTTGTCAACCTGTTTATGAAAAAAGAGCAAACCAAACTAAACATAAATGACATTAGAGTTGCCGGATTTGACCACAAAATGTCAATTTTATCTATATTCGAAAAACCAACCTCTAAAAAAAACACCCGGTATTATGAGACTCGACAGGTGTCAAATACCAGCGTTTACATTACATTTTACATTAAAATGTGCTAAAAGGTTTTAGATATGAAAGAAACGACTGTTGTTAAAGTTATTCATTCGGAAAGCATTTCAAATTGTTAAATCGTCATTAAATTGGTTCCAGTGACCAGTGACTGATACTTCACAATTTGTCTAACTAAATAATTTTTCTATGTGTCAAAAGACATGTGCCTCAATGGTAGGGTGCCCATAAACTTCTTATGACTAGTGTTATGATATCGGAATACGGGACAAACCTTACTTACTTACATACAAAAGTGGCGATACAGTCAGGAATGTACCTGGGCCTCAACAAACATGCCTCTCCAAATAGCCCGGCCCTTAGCTAACTGCGTCCAGTTGCACACTCCAAGTTGGTTGAGATCGGTTTCTACTTGTGCGCGCCACTTAAGGCAAGGTCTTCCTCTACTGCGTCCGACGGGTGGCTGGGAATCAAAGATTCTGCAAGCCGGTGTATTGGTGTCCATTCGTTCTACATGTCCTAGCCATCTTAAACGTCCAATGCGGAGTTTTTTTTGACCAGGGGCATGTCGCTGTACAGCTCGTATAGTTCTTGGTTGAATCTTCGTCACCATAGCCCGTCAACGATAACGAGACTGAAAATTTTTCGAAGAATTTTGCTCTCAAATCGACCAAGGATTTCTTCATCCGCTTTTGAGACAGTCCATGCTTCAGTGCCGTAGAGCAGGACTGGGATGATCAGGGTCTTATATAAGATCTCCTTAGTAGTTCGAGTGCGGGCTTTACTACTGAATTGCCTTCTCAGCCCGAAGAAACAGCGGTTGGCAAGAGTAATTCTTCGTTTAATTTCTGACGAGATTTTGTTGTCAGAGTTAATAGCGGAGCCGAGATAGATAATGTCCCATACAACTTCAAAGTCATATCTGTCAATGGTGACGCGTCCTGTCCAATTCTTCGATGTTGTGTGTCCTTTCGTGTTGACAGCATATTCTTCGCCATGCCCTCATTTACTGCTAAACCCATTTCTGCCGCTTCCTTCTCTATACTAGCAAACGTAGCTATGACATCACGTTGGGTCCTACCAATGATGTCAATATCGTCGGCGTATGCTAGTAGTTGTACAGATTTTTGGAAGATTGTGCCTCTGGTGTTGGGTCGTGAGTTTATCACAATCCTCTCAAGAATCAGATTGAAGAAGTCACATGACAGTGCATCGCCTTGCCTTAATCCTTTTTTGGTATCGAATGTGTCGGTGAGGTCGTTTCCGAGCCTGATGGAGCAGCAAGAATTCTCCATCGTTATCCGATGGAGATCCATCGATTAATAGGTGGTGGGTATCGAGTTGGACTTTTTGGGTTTTTTTTAGGATCTGCCGAAGTGTGAAGATTTGATCGGTTGGGGACTTTCCTGGCCTAGGCCCACGCTGCTAAGGGCCGATCAGGTTGTTTGTAAACGGTTTCAGGCGTTCACATATTACGGCAGATATGATTTTGTAGGCAATGTTGAGAAGAATTATGCCTCTGGGTATAAAAAAATCTATTTCATAGGGCACCTTAGATATAGCGCCTTGAGTTTGTATCATTTTACCTAATACTGTATGTGGTCCTGTAAAGTTGTATTTTCAGACAAGAAAAAGTTGAAATATTATGGTTTTGAAGACTAAAACTAGTCATGATAAGCATAGTTTAGAATTCGATTTTATGGCGCCTTTAAACTGATAATCGTTTAGTACAAAATGACAAGCTGTTTTGGAGGTACCTTTTCCTAAATAACTTTTTGTACCTCTTCCAAAAGCAAATGCACATAAATTCCGTTTAGTAAATTGTCTGTGAAATAACTTAAATAATCCCCTCACAGATTAAACATTCTGATCTTAATATTATTGAACATGTTTGGGAATATCTAACCCCTACAATTTATAAAGAAGGAAACCATTATCAAAACGAACAAAAGTTGATTGCTTCATTTGGCCATTTCTTCCTAGAAACACCTTAAAACTTTTGAAGAAAATAGTTATTGAGTTTAACTTTTTTAAAATTTTAAAATTTTAAATTTTTTTAAGATGAGTAGTCTTATTTGCAAGAAAGTAGTCTTGTTCGAAATTTGTTTTTCTTACTCTTGCTAGTCACCATTACATATTGCAACAGTGAAGATCGTTAAGATCGGTCCGTTAATGCCTTCTTCCAGAACAAATGGTTTGTGATTTCAAACCAACGCGCCATTCGAAATCGCTCTATTGTAGCCCCGTTGGGCCCTGTTCCAGACTGAAAATAAATTTCTATATGGGTAACTACGTTCAGAAAAAGGGCTATAGTACAAGGTGGCGCAAAAATAACCTTCCGATGTTTTTTGGCTTTAATTTAAAAAAAATTAAAAACTTTGATTCTTCTTGTGGATTATTTTTATTTGGTCTTTTAATTTTTTTTTACATCAAGTCGAGAATATGATGTCATGTAAATAGCCGCCGCCACAGTTGATTGTCATTTGAGCCCTTTTTATGGCATTTTCCATCACTTTGGCCACAACTTCCGGCGATAGGTCCTCACATTCTTGACGGATATTGTCTTTAAAAGCTGCAAGAGTCTGAGGCTTGTTGACATAAACCCGCGACTTCAAAAAGCCCCACAAAAAGAAATCTGGAGCGGTCAAATCAGGCGATCTTGCTCCAGCGAAAACAGCACACCATACAGTGACTTTGAGCGGTTGTAATGGCTCTTCGTGGGTTACACGCGGGTTTTCAGTGCCCCAGAAGCGTAAATTTTGCTTATTTACGTACCCGCTAAGATGAAAATGGGCCTAATCACTCATGACTATTTTTGATGAAAAATCATCTTCCTCTTGGTGGTGATTAAGGATGGCTTGAGCGTATGTTAGACGCGATTGGCGGTCAGCAGCTAACAGCTGATGCACCGTCTGGACTTTGTACGGAAACATCTTCAAATCTTGTACCAAAATTCGCTGTAAAGACCGTCGACTGATACCCATTTGCGTGGCACGTCGTCTGGTCGATGTCGACGGCGCTTTTATGACATCTTCGGCTACAGCAGCAATATTCTCTGCAGAACGGCTACTCCGGGGTCTGCCAGGCGTGGCTACAGCAGCAATATTCTCTGCAGAACGGCTACTCCGGGGTCTGCCACGCCTGGCAGCATCTCGTGTTGTGCCAGTCTCTTCGAGGCGAGCGACTAAACGTCGCAGTGTTTCACCGGTAGGCGTTGGACGGCTAGGAAATCAGCGACGAAATTCACGTTGTGCCAAAGTCACCGACCGATTATTGCTCAAGTAAATAGTCACCAATTATTCGCGTTCTGGAGCAGTGTAGCGTAACATTGTTTATTAACGTGTATTTCGCATGTGTTTACTACACAAATGTCAAAACAGAACTGACATTAAAGGCCAATCGCAAAATTTATAGCATTTTCTGATAGGAGGATTACTTTTGCGCCACCTTGTACAATATTATATTAAAAAAAAAATCTTTCAATTCGATAAGGTGTAGTCAGTTCCGCTGACGCAACTTCGCTCTTCCAAAACGCACTCCTCCAAATTTTAATTGTCGCGTGATCAATGCGATCAGTGTGTTGAAACCACATGCCGTGTAGTCCCAAATTATCAAAATGGCAACACAAAGAGCTTCAGTCTCTCTGTCTATCAGATCAACTTAGTACATTAAGACAGAGTAAAAGTTGCCCTTTTGGCAAGAAATCTACATACACGAATTCAACTCTTGAAACGCATTTGAGGCGCTTCTTTAAATTGTACCAAGGGGCGCAATTGTTTTTTCAGTGATGAGGATCTTTGCCACAGAGTATGCGCTATTGGTCTAAAACCGATAACCGAAAATTGCTTAGAAAGGTTTTGCTTTCAACAAAAGTCACTGTGACATCTAGAGATTTTTTTTAATTCTTAGTACATATAAACCGTCTAAGAATCGTACAATCCCGAAAGACCTACACCAGGAATTGCTTTGCTGGCAACAGTCTTGAAAAATGCCAGAAATAATTTTGATTGTTAATTTTTTTGACACAAATGACAGAACTTTGTGGTAATGTGCTGTTTTATTGTAACATTGATCCAAACAGCTTTTGTTTAAATATTGAGGATTGAAATCCTAGCATAGTTCGGCGTGAAGTCGGATTTCACGCAGTCTGGCAAATTAGAAGTGGCAACAAAAAGAAAACCCCATGTAAATATGATGGCTGATCAAATAAAAAATCCATTAATTTTGATGATGCAACTAAAAATACACAAGCCCTTGAATTTGATGAAAATGAGTGAAAATGTTAATTTAACAGCAAATACCGATTGTGTCCCGTATTGACCAAAACTCTAAATTCGAACTTAACTGTGTGACCATTAAAATGATTGTTGTTGTGGATGTGATATAGCCGGTCTCTAGATCCAGCCTGTGAAGTTTAGATCTTGTATACTTTTACCCGAGATGTCGCTAAGGTTGTCGAAGAATGGTTGGTCTAACGGACGGAATCTGGCTCTTGCTAGTGGCGGAAATTTGCAAATAAAATGGAAGAGGGTTTCTCTCTCATTTGCGTTCCCGCAGCTGCGGCATTGAGGGTTGTATTGGATCCCTTGTTTGGCCGCATGGCCTCCAATTGGTCATTGCCCCGTGACTATTGTCGTTATTCATGAAATATCTGGGCGAGGTTTATTTGGTAGATGGTTTGTTATGTTATTGTCGTTGGAGGGCCTTATTGTCCTCGATATGACGAAATTTGTTAATCTTCTACATTTGGAGTCGGCCTTCTTCAGAAAGTACCAATGCATTTGTCCCTTAACTTCGTCTAGCAGGATATGGACCCTTGCTACAAGTGAGCCGTGAAGAGCTGAACCTTGCCTGGCCAGCTCATCTGGACGATCGTTTCTTCTATGTCACTGTGCCCTGGAAGTGTGACCATCAAGCGATCGCCAAGGTGGGCAAGTTCTTTCCGGCATTTCTGTACCAGTTTGGAGGATATGGTAGCCGAGTTGATGGCCTTTATGGCCGCTTGGCTATCTATGAGAATAGTAATATTTTGCTTTTCCGTAGCGTCACGTCCCAGTAGCATGCAAGATTCTCGGATAGCCAGTAGTTCCGCCTGGAAAACGCTGCCAAAATCCAGTAGCCGGTATGAAAGTTATATTTTCGGTGATTCGGTAGACTCCGGACACCACATCAAAGTTCATCTTAGATCCGTCGGTATAGACGACCGTGCCAACACTTCACTAAGTACGATGCTATATTGTAAACGTCAATACTTATTAGTTTTTTCCAATATATTCAAGTGTTCGAGATATTGCAATTGTGTTTAGATACAAAAATCCTTTATTGGATTCGAAAGTTTGATTTCACGTTGTTTAATAAATTTTAAGTAGTACTCCTGATGCTTGAAAAGACCAACAGACTGACTAATCGCCATCATCGTAATGATATGTTTAAATCCAATCTCATGTTCGATTTTGTTCATTAAACCAATTAAATGGGACATAAGACCACATGAATGACACATGAGACTGAAATCTAAGTAGACCTAACCTAGACGTAGGGTTGGAGCTTTAAGGCACATAGCCCACCGAACAACGTGCACACATTATTTGCATTATTTGGGCACTTATTAATCATAAATATTGATTCTCCATTAATGACAATCTTCCGTCAAAAGATCATGCAAAATAAATCAGATTCAATCAAAGCCAGCTTATCAAAAGATCTGCCTTTCCAATCCTCACTTCAAGGATTCAAAGGATTTTCCCGTTGCAATTTTATGAAATACATTAAAATACTTTGACATATAACAAGAAAACATATAACAAAGGTATTTCTCAATTTTCAGCACAAAATACAAAGAAGTAAAACAACTGCAACGTCTACAAAGTTCTGACATCTTTTAATCAATCTAAACTTGTCCTACCTACCTATCTACCCACTCTATTCCGCGTCGGTATGTGTCTCCTTCGGACACAATCTCCTAGTTGAGTACATCCGCCGCCGCCCGTAGGCAAAATGCGGCAACTTTAATCAGAATAAAGCTGCGATGGATTATAGTCGAAGAGAAGAACTTGGAAAATTAAAAAAAAAGAACAATCGCCTTGACCTTTTCAATGTGCCAATACGTTTTATTTTATTTCCTTTGTGCGTTAAATGAAGCTTAATTTATAGAAGTCTTACAATCTACTACAAATCTTTGTAACACCAACCCTCGGGTCAAATGTAGCGTTTTGCCGGAGAGTACCTATGTATATATAAGCTTATGGGACCAAATTCGAAGGACGAGGAAATTACAAATTCGAAACTAGAAACGGAAAGTCTATGTTGATGATTTAAAAAAAAAAGTTAAATGGGGGAACTGTAATTTGGGACGACAACGACTGACGAGACCTTGGGGCAACTTAAAAAAAGGGACAAAAAAGGATGACCTGGTAATTGAAAAAAAATGTCTTTTCGACTTAATCTAATTACAGCACTGTGGGAAGTTTTACTTTTGGGCTAAGAAACATTTTTTTTTTTTAGTTTTTATATACTAGAGATTTAACGGAAATACTATCGTGCCAATTATTTTTTTATCAACACCATATTCATACTTACTAAAGTGGCGTTAATTGAAGAGGGGATTGAACCAAATTACATCCACAGTAAGCCTGATCTTAACTGCTTGAATTTTCGCACTTGAGATTCGTAGTCAGAAGCGCTTATGCGAATTCGTTTCTTTGCTTAGCATAGGTCCAGCCGATGGTAGGTAGTCGACAGTAAGCCTTATCCTTACTTCTTGAATTTGCGCACTTGAGTCATTACTTAGTCATCATTTGATTGATTAATTACGCATAGGCAACATCGTTTCTTTGCTTAACATAAATCCAGCCGATGGTGGGCGCCCATGTCAGTAACTAGGTGTGACGCACCGTGGGTTCGGAGAATTTAAACTCGGTATCCGTATGCTCTTCTTAGGTTTCAACAACCAAGGAAGTGGAACCTGTTACCCATTTTCAAAACTTCATTTGCAAGTGCTAAGCATCACTTGGTACACAATTTTTTGAGTTATTTTAGGAAGAAAAACAGTCCCAGGTCCATTATTCTGTCAGCTGAAAAAATGAAGTACGCTGAAACGTCCTTGCTGAGGTACATTCATCTTTATTCAAATTTAACAACGAAGTTTGTTTCTTCCAGAAAAATAGGTTGATGCCAAAAACTTTGAATTTTTTTTTAATTATCACTGCATTTGCACAAACATGGATTTTTGAGGCCTTAGAGGAATATTCAGATCTGAGGAATCTAATAATTTTGCCATTCCATGTATATAAACAAAAGGTTATAATGCCAAACAGAAACTTTTGCTCACCGGCTTCATGGTAAGGGTGGGCGATGTGCACGTGCACGCATGAGAAATGAGATCCAATTATATGGCGGGCTGTGCCAGTACGACCCGCCAAAGAACAATTTTTCTTATATGCAGTAGTTGTTTGATAAACGTATTTCATTAAATAGAAAATAACGACTTTACACTTTAAATGTTGAAAAAGGAATCAACATAAAAACGAAAAACAGTGTGTCATCTGTATGAGTTTAAAATCTTTGATATTACTTAACTAGCAGCTTTAAGGATTATATAAAAAACCGTTTACATGGAGGAGTATCTCTCGCTTTATCTCAGCTTCGGAAACAATTTTGGATAAGGATGAGCGCTGGTTAAGACCATTTGTGTCGTTTGCAAGAAGCTTTGGGAAAGCCAGTCGTTGTCATTCAAGAGATACATTTTATAAAAAAAAAATTGCCGGTATTCTCTACAGTAAAGCTAAATAAAGAAAGTAAGAGAGTGTACATGATGAAATTTACCCATGCGACTGCCTGGCCCATGCAGACCCCAATTCGGGCCGTTGTCACTCGAGAGATAGACTTTGTAAAAAATCCTTTCACCATTTTGGTTTTTCATTGCAGGTACTGTTTCTTAAGAATAGATAATGCAAATGAGAAAGCGTATAAGATTATATTTACCCGTGCGAATGTCCTGTTCATGCATTTAGAATTGGTGACCAGTACGCATACCGGAAGCTATTTGACCAGACTCAGAGTTAGAGGAGTCCCATTCGTCAAACATAGAGGCTAAAACAGTAGCAGCATCAAGTGGTAATTCATAGTTGAACGCGCTACGTAGTGGTGTGGACTTTAGAAGTTTCTTATTCGCTCTATAAGAAACATCCTCAAGGCAGTCAACATCCGAATGCTCCAAATATATCAAAACCCTGTGGAAGCAGTGGATGCGGTAAAACAATTTAAATGAGGCCCCATAAATAACGCAAAATTTGAATTTTGCGCCATTTAATAGTACCGTGTTGCTGACAGAAAAATATATAACAGTCTAATAGCTGACAGTTCGGGGCTTGTAAAAATGGAGCGATGTACGAAAGAACAACGAATTTTCATTGTTGAGCAATGTTTTAAAATCAATGAGGGTTTGTCAGCTACAGTCCGCAATTTTCGTACAAAATATGACGGTCATAGTAATTTAAGACCATCAACAGTGAAGAGAATAATTGAACAATTCAGGGAAAATGAATCAATTAGTGATGTTAGACACTCTGTGTGCCACAAGTCGTTCAACAGAAAAGATCGCAACAGCTCATTAGAGTATTGCTGCCATTCTAGGAACGCAACGTAGTCAAGAATTGGACAATTTGGGGGAGCTCTCTACAGCGAATTCTTGAAACTGCATACTAACAAAGTTCAATTGACTCAAGAAATGGAGGCAACAGACCATGAAGCGCGAAGGCAGCAATGAGCGAATTTATCGAACAAAATCGTCTTCAGTGATGAAGCTGATTTTCATCTTGATGAACAACGTGTGACTGTTTGGTGCGGACTTTGAGCTGTCGGCATTATCGGACCATATTTCTACGAAACTGCGACTGGTCAGGTAGTAACAATTAATGGTGTTCGTTATCGTTACATGATAACCCAGTTTTTATTGCCTAAACTACAAGATATAGATGTGACCGTCATGTGGTTTCAGAGAACAATTCAATTACTGCTACTGTTATTTCCTAATTGTGTAATCGGCCGTTTATGCAACCAGAAATAGCCATCCATATCTTGCGATCTGGCGATAAATTGGAGCCGACGACCACCAATGTCTTTAAAGAAGAAATTGGGCGGTCTATTCAGCTACATATACACGAAACGGTAATAAAAAATTTCAATAAAGGAGCACACACTTACAGCAAATCAGTGGCTTCCATTTATCCGATGTATGCTATTCCGTATCCCAATCTGTGTAATCTATGAATCAATAAAGAATTTAAAATTTGCTTATTAAGATTTTGTATTGGCTATCAAAATTATATTTTGCGTGAATTATGTGTCACCCTTTATTTACTTTATTCTATTCAAATGCCGACTTTCTGGGTGGGCCAGTACTGTTAAGTTCATTTTCTACAGACATTCACAATATTTTTCTGACGGTATTTTTTTCTATTTCGAAAAACGATCACAACATCTAGCTTTCATGACTCCATTTAAAAAAAAATCCTCGTTTTCGAAAATGAAAAAAATGCCCAGGGAAAACTTATTCACCTACAAATACGCCCGGTAGTCCATCAAACCGTCAAGCAAAGGAATAAAAAGCTCTGTAGTTACTCACCTAAAACTAAATTCTAACTCAGTTCATCTTCTCTAAAGCTGCTCTGTGGTAAAAAAATTAACATTTCCTACTGGCATTGACAATCGCTGATTTTCTGACGGATTTTTTTTTACTTTTCGAAAATCGTTCACGACTCCTAGTTTTCACGAATCCATTTCCAAGAAATCCTAGTTCTCGAAACTGGAAAAAATTCCCAGAGAAAATTTATTCGCCTACAGATATGCCCGATGGTCCTCATTTTTGACTTTGAGCACGTGTTGGCAATCTACCTCAAACCAGGGGTTTCTTGATGATAATTTGCACAAACCCACCATACCAGTTGTAGCTACTCTTATGACTTCTTGTCGCTATTGGGTGGGCGCGGTATAGTGGTAATGTGTTGGCCTGTTCAATGGAAAGTTTTACGTTCAATTCCAGAAAAAATCCATGAAACCATCAAGCGAAGCAATAAAAACTTCGGTTGTTACTCACCTTAAACTAAATGCTGCGTAAAAAAAAAACAGTGACTCAGTTTATTTTCTCTAAAGCTGCTCTGTGGCAAAATATTTAAACCCCTTAAGTTCGCAAACAGTATAAAGCATATGCTTACGTTGGTGGTAAGTTATTCATCAAGAGATCACACAGGATACGCGTTCTGCAAAGATCAATTCAGTTTCTTACCATTGTAGTCATATGCCCGGTTTTTCAATTAACCCAGAGTTAAATAACTCGGGAATAAATTCAATCCAGAGTTAAATCGTGAAGCAATTTTTCAGTGCGGGATCAAAGTTGGTTCCAAGTGTGGTGATTTGATGATCTATCGATTTTTCTGTCAAAAAGTTATCGAAATGAATAGAATCTGCAACAGCTCAGTTATCAGCTGTTGGGTTTACGTTTCCTTAAACAAATGAAAATGCTTTGTCGCTATCTTACTAGTCTTCTTCTTCTTAAGCCAGTCAGACTCAATATAGAACAGCTTAAAGTCACTGGGATCTGATCATACACGTATTTAGTTTGCTTAAATTTGATAAAATATCCACACAAATGAAATTGAAAATAATTGTTTGTTGGGTAATTGATCGTCCGCCAAATATATCTGATCATTTAGTCCCAGGCCAAAAAGCCATAGGGAAAAAGTAGACGTTTTTGCCGCACATCTTGAGGAATCATTTAAACCATTTGATGGTCCAGAAAACAATAATTTATTCGAGACTACAACCGATAGAAATCAACTTAGATATAGAAATACCGATATTAAAGACTAAAAAATCTACGGTCATGACCTAATTACAGGAGAACTTCTTAAAATGTTGCCCGTAAAAGCATTAACTTAACTCCTCTACATTGTAAATGCAGCAATTAGATTAGAGTACATACCAACACATTGGAAAGTCGTAAAAGTGATTATGGTTCTCAAACCAGAAAAATCACCGAGTGAAATAAAATCGTACAGACCCAATTCACTTCATCCAATAATTTTAAACGTTTTTGAAAGGATACCACTCGGTCGCTTACACCGCATGATCAGAAACGCCTTTTACCTGACCATCAATTTGGGTTTAGAAGTGAACATTTCGAAGAAAAGAATATTTGCTCATCCGTATTTCTTGACGTGTCGCAAGCTTTTGACAAAGTTTGGCATAGACCCTTCAATGCAAGGTACGACAAGTTCTGCCTGAAAAAATTATATAACATCCTCATGTCGTATCTTGGGTATAGACTCTTCCGTGTGAAACTTGGAAACGAATACTCGGATTTCAAAGAAATATTGGCAGGAGTACCCCAAGTAAGCGTACTTGGACCACTCTTGTACCTCCTATTTACACCCCATATAACCCACAAACAAACGATACAATAGTTGCCAGGTTTGCTGACTAGCTGTGAATACTAATGATGAAATTAAAAAAACGCTCTTAACGAGTTTAAGGAATGGACAAAATCCTGGCGGATTTCACTTAACGAGAGCAAATCGATTCATGTAGATTTTTCGTATAAACGGACAAACAATTTGCCAGTATTTATCAATACGGTTCGAGTCTCTTTTGCAAATGAAGCGAAATATCTCGGAATGGCACTCGATGCAAAATTAAAATGGAAGTCGCATGTAAAAAAGAAATGCGAAGAACTTAAAAATAAAGACAGACAACTGTACTGGTTACTCGAAAAATATTCGTAGCTTAACCTTGATAACAAGCTGCTATTATACAAGCAAGTGCTAAAGCCGGTCTGGACATATAGTGTACAACTATAGGGTTGTACCAGTGAAACGAATCTAAATATTTTACAAACTTTTGAAAACAAAATGTTAAGATCATTCATCAATGCGCCGTGGTATATAAGAAATGGAGATCTACGCAGATATCTGGGTATTCCCGCGGTTAAAGATGAAACGAAAAATTTTCCACGCAAACATAAAAAACGTTTATCGGGACACGTTAACATAACGATCCGCCAAATTCTTCTACTGCGGCGTCTTCAAAGAACTAAGCCCTTAGATTTGGCCCGAAAATAACAAACCGCGCTATAAATTGCGGAAAAATCAGGAACTCTCACAGGAAAGTTACCTGCCAAACATTCAGTACTCGTGATAAAAAAAAATTACTAGATAAGTCGCATACTTAGTTGCAATACAAGTACAAAATGGTGGTGGTTTTAGTTCGGGTTATAGTCCCACACTACTTTAAGCACGTGCTCACCGTGTCTTTTGAGATTTCCACCAGCCCAAGGGAAAAAATGTAGTCCCAGGGTTGACTCACCAAGCTTGGTGGGTTAACTCGAAGTTAACTCTGGATTTAATTTGACTGAAAAACTACTTTTTCGAGTTGAATCGAGTTTAATCATGAAGCTAGGATGATCTCGCACTAAAAAGCCGACTCGGACTATATTTATATACAAAGGTAATTATTTAGAAAGAATTGAATGCTTTAAGGCCCAAGCATTCAATGCTATCTAAATATTTCCATTTGTATATCTATATAGTCCGAGTCGACGTTAGCAGCTCGGATTGTACGTCTAAATACTATAACCATGCCCTCGGTCTATCGAAATTTAATTATGACTGATCGTTAGGGGTCCCTCTTTGATATTCTACGGGTTTCTGTGCGTCTTTTCGAAGCAAAGTCAGTTAGCGCAATTCCGTTGCCAGACGTGATGTTGCGTGGTCTGTATTTCCCGACAATACTTCTAAAGACATCCTCTGGTCCGGCTTTGGTATTTAAGTTTCCCAGCATGATTTCAACATCGTACTTCAGTAGTCACTCATAAGTTTTGTCGAAGAGTGATTTCATCTTTTTCCAGAGTAATATTTTTCATTGACTGTTTTTTTTTTTTAATGATCGAATAGTTTATTTGGATTGTAAATATTGTCACTATTCGACTATAAAAAATGAGACAAAAAAGTAAAAAACAAACATCACTGTATGTCAAAAATCCGATAATCAAGTCTGTGAATAATTAACGACGTCCATGATAACGGATAAACAATTTGGGACAGTATCACGAAAAAATTTCGTATTTATTTCAGAGTTGATAATTCCTTCCTACCAAGACTCATTATGCATTTGCACTCAAAAAGGGGCTGTTAATATCTAGGGTTTAATCGTCGTTGACACACGTACCAAAACCAAATACAATACCATCCCCCAATAGTGTTAAGTTTCACCTCACGTACCTACCAATATAAAAGTCCTGAAAGGAAAAAAAACCATTCCCAACTGTCAGCTGTTGTAAGTAACCCGAATGATTTGAAATTCCTCCCAAGTTAACGAGCACGAAACACTGACAGAGAACGGTCGAATACGTTTTATTGATTTCGCAGAGATTCCCCAAAACATCCCTTACTCCCCACTTAAATATGTAAATGCCATCGTGTTGGGTTTCCGCATGTCAAATAAGTGTGGCAAATTGACAATATTCTTTGAATATTCCAAACAAAAAAAAACGTTTGACAAAAATGTATCGTCAATCTCAGTTGAAGTCAATCATATATTTATAGCCAGCCCCCCAGACACATGAAATTTTGATGGGGCGCCGGGTGTATGGATAATTTAAAAGTAAAATCCTGTAAGCGTACCCGACCAATTTGGCACAAAAAGAGGGTGCCTAAAAAGTGATTCCTTCTTCCCTAATGAGCCGCAGTGAAACCGCCATTCAATCATGTGAATTGAAAAACCGAAACAAATCCTTTTCAATACCAACGCTTGGCTTTGATTTTTATTTATTATTTATTAGGTTAATTCTAAAACTTGATAAAAATATATTTGTCATTCATCTCGTCTCCAATCACAGTAAAACGGTATCTCAAGGTAACATAAATTTAATATATCTAACATACTACATGTGTAACTAAGAATTAATTTGAATTTTAAATTCGTCATCATTGTGTTGTCGTCGATTAGGGTCAGTGTGAGTATGTGTGTGTATTTGTTTGTTTGTGTAACTGAGTAACTCATATAAAGCTATTTCCATGCATAAAGATTCCCTTCCATGAACTCTTGTTATTTACATGTTCCATCTAGAGTAGGTATACGGTGTGCATTATAATCTCACCAAGGACGCCAGACACCACCTCCGGTGCCACATTCGCCCACCTCTTCCTTGGGAAATGGTTTGTTCGGTATGCGAGTCTTGGCAGGTGGCTGAATGGGATACAGGACATTAGTTTGGGGTATCGGATATCTTTGGTAATGAGCTGCGGCTATATTTGGCATAAATGTTGAAATGTGTTTGAGAAGGTCGCCGCTTATGTGGCGGTCGTATTTGGTAAGGAACTGTGACACTTCGGTGGCACAATGATGAAATCCAGCCCAGAATTTATCCACATTGACTGGGTCCGGCCGCATGAAGAGAGTGTTAGCTTCACGCAAACGATGCAGATGGCGTACTGTTATTTCAAGGATGTCTGCTTTCTCCAATTTCGAGATGTTTTCGCCGTCCTGAAAATATACAAGGGGTGTTGGTGAATTAATAATTATGAGTTGAATATTTGAATGTTATGTTTGCCGTTAGTAAATATATATATATACTTTATTTTGATTATATGATTGATTTTAGCTGTGGATATATTTTTTTTTTTTTTTTATGGAATCAGAATATGTTCACATATTTAAAAACAGATTTAGGAAAGGAACGCTTTCACCATATTTCAGCTAATATAAACGCCTTCTTATTGCATCCTATAGTAGTACTACCATCTGGTACAATACCAATAACACTTCGGAATTATTCTAATTAGAAATCTCAGACGACCACTGGAACTCTGTGGAAATTGTTTCCGTTACCTCAGAACAGATGTTTATTGATTTTCTACAGTGAAATCACAGCATATGGTTGTTTGCAACCCTGGATTGATCCCGATTCAGATTGTATCGGCCTCGACATTAGCAGTATTTGAACAATTAGCACCGTTCTTTCTGAAAATAAGTTAAATCCATTCAAATTGTATCGGTCTTGTTAACAGGGAGATCTTAACAAGCAACCCTGTACTGTAAAGAAAAATAGTGAAGAACAGTGTCTTAGCTGGATAATCTGGAGATGTAGCTTATCGGTGCCAAGACTTCACATGCAATTACCAAGTAATTCAATGTAGGTCTATGCAGCATTCCGACAGAAGATTATATGTCACTCAGCTGTAAACGATGAATATCGACTCAGAATTTTGAAGTAACACTTTATTACGGTGCTACATTTTACAACTTGAGTAAGTACTCAAAACTAACAATACCCACATCAAGTTGACTTAAACAACTTTCCCACCTGATGTCAAAAAAAAAAATTGTCTTTTCAGCTCAATGTGAACAAATCAAGACATAGATCGTCTGATATAATTCCTAGATCCTTTTCTATCATTGACCAGCCTGTACCTTCTAAGAAGAAAAAAGAGGAAGAAATGCGCGCAATTGAGGATATGGAGCGGCGCCACTTCAGGAAAGATGTTATAAAGTTTTACCAATGTCTAAAACGTCAAAGGAATGGATACCAGAAATGTGGTAGTTGAGACACTCAACTGTGACATTATGAAAGAACTTCTTTTGCAAACAACTAAATGACCATACAATATATTAAACAAACAGCGAAAACTACCATTACTATCCAAGTGAGGAAAAGCAATATCCAAACTGCACCTCAAAAAAGCTGCGGCTTCCCTGCCGATCTTTATATAGCCGGCGGAGATGATTTGGTAACTAATTTCCCCAAACTCATAAGTCGGATGAAAGTATGCCTGAAGAATGGAACCTCAGCATCGTTCGCCCGAGCCGGTTGCATTGACGGGCTATGCCGACGAAGATTCAACGACCGTCCATAAGAGCTGTACAGCGAAATACCCCTAGTAAAAAAAAAACTTCGCGATTGACGTTTAAGATGAATAGAACATGTACAGCAGGATATTGACTTAAATGGCGCGGCACAAGTAGAAACCGAACTCAACCATTTTTAAGTGCGCAGCTGTAGGCAGTTAGCTAAAGATCGGGCTGATTTGAGAGGCATGTTTGTTGAGGCCCAGGTTCATTCTGGACTGTGGAAATACTTAAGAAAATTAGTAGGTAGCCCGAACCAAAGTTTATAGAACTCATATAGTACGCATCACAGCTAAAAATTTTGTAGCGGTTTCTGACGCTCGTATGCGTCGGCTATGCTGATTTTTGATGCTGGGGTATCAATATCAGTACCGCACAAAGAAAATTTTTGTTGTATCAGATGCGCACTCTATGAAGTTCTGTACTCTTTGCCCGTACCTACTGTCCTTTTTTTGCGTGACTTGGGTGAGGTTTCTTGGTGGTCCTAGTATGATACCCAGATTCACGCATTTTGATCTAAGCGGACTCCCCTGAGTAGATTTTTAAACAAACCAATCATTTGAGCACTTAAAAAAACGCTGTAAAATAGCCAGCATCCCATTAACATACAACCTTGTAGCTACGAACAGCCCTTTTAAGCTTAGTTTAAAATAGATTTAAGTCCACAGCTTGTACTTAGCTTAAACAAATAATTATGAAAGCCCCTCAGGGCTCAATTCCGCGGGGTTTTTTACACTGCAATCTTCTGGAATGATCAAAACAGGCTTTGGATTACAGTCCTTCTGCATTGAACATTTAAATACTTTGCGGAGCCTAACAATGCGATGCATCGAGTGTAATATATTGTTGGACCATGGTCGATAACAGCTTTGACTCTACTTCGCTAAGTTTTTTGTCACTTAACCGTTAGGCTGAAGGCTATGGTTTAGAATCGTAACAAAATAAATATCTGGCATGAATAGCCCCTAGAGGGTAATCGCAATGGTTTTCATTAAAACGACTATTGTTATAATTTTTTACAATTTTAAAATTTGAAAATTGATAGATATGTATACTTCGACAATTTGTTTTATATATTTCATCAATAAATCATTTTAAGCCTCTCCATCTTTTTACAAAAAAAAAAATATTTTCCTGCACTTTCTCAAAGACCAAAAATGTTGGCATACTATTATGCAGATCTTTATATCTGCTTTTGTTCAGGCCTCAAGTAGACCACCCTTTTGGTAGACTATTTTTTATATTTTGTTAAGGTTCATCATCATCATAAAATTTGTTTTTCAACTCCAATTTTTTGGCGGCGGAAAGCAGACTGCAAATGTAAGCCCAAAATGGGCGAAATAGCAAAAATATATTTATAAATGATTTTGAAGATTGCATTTAATGTTGTTTTTTAATTTAAATCAAATAAATTGTCGACCGCGATGGTCAAAATATCGTATGTCACCAAATACCTCCCCGCTATATATAGCCGACGGTAAAATTTTCGATTTCAAAAAATCGAAAATGCAGTGAAATGTTTTTTCGTTGTTATCTGAAACATGTGGGTGGTGTTTTTACTTTTGTTGTGATTGTGATTAAATTTAATATAAATTTAATTACACATTTTGTTGTACTTACAGCTTGCAATGTTCCCGTCATTAAATCCTTCAACTCCTCCAGGCATTTGTTGATTCTTGCTCGCCGCTTCCGCTCCAGCATTGGTTTCATTATTTTCCGATATTGGTAAGTTCGAGAAACGGGCTCCATTGTAAGTGAATTCATTGGGAAATGATGGTTCGGTGCCATCATAAGTTATCAAGGCGATAAATATATAAATAGAGTTTTTTTTATAGCACAGTCCAAAACAATTCTTAAAACTACACAAGAACTCAATAGAAAAACAATTTTGCACTTATAACACACGGCGACATCAAATGCGTAAAACACCTCTAGTATCTTCTTGTTGTATATCTTCTAGGTTAACTTGCAAATCCTTTTTTCGTTGCTATAAATGTTCAAACGTCTTTATCCGTTGACGTGTAACGATCAAGTGATCCATCGTCTACGTTCATTCACAATTTTATTAAGTGTACCGCGCGAGTGGCGTGCTGCTTGCCGGGAGTATCTTTGTATCTGTGGCGGACAACATCAACGCCATGGCTTAGAGTTGAGATTGAGACCATAGTGGTGTCGTCGTTGTAGTCGTCGACGTCGTCATTGTCGTCATTGTCGATTGCACTATCGTTGTGTCCCGTGGGATAAATCTACGAAATGAAGAAGATACTTGAACGACTTATTTATTTGGAGCCTTGGCCATTTTGCGCATACCTTCGCTAAAGTTCCAATCGAGTGGAATCCGATATCGGTGTGATCTGGCATCTGAACCACAATACACACCCAGTGCGCAGAACACGATCCCACTACTCCCCGCCTGACGGTGGCTCGACTGATCACGGTTGGAAGGGGCGTATCATGTGCCCCTTTTGCCTTGCGATACTCTGGCATACGCCGAGGAGATTGTGGCCGAGTATCGGTTTCTATGCCGAGCATAGGCATGTGCCTGAGAGATTTATCGTGTAACTCGCAATCGTTATCGCACCGTGGCATCGTGAATGGCTTTCGGAAGTTGCCTTGCCCCCTGCCATCCTCAGATGCGTCGCCAGCGCGCGCCTTCTCCTGTCCGGATGTTTAACGTTTGTTTACTTTCCGATATCTCGTGGCCACATTCACATCGCAAACACATCATCTGGGGGAGCCTTTGATGGGATGTTGACGATGATGATAGTTGATGATGATGATGATGATGATAGTTGATGATGATAGTTGATGATGATAGTTGATGATGATGATAGTTGATGATGATGATGATGATGATGATGATGATGATGATGTTGATGATGATGATGTGATACAGTAGTGTGGGCGCAAAGTTTTCATATCACATTCAGAACGATGCGGAGGTTGGTGGCGATACAAGAGGCCAAGTAGTAGCGCACTTGAGTCACTTGTGCTATGGGATAAAGCTGGTTCTAAGGTTCACAACCACCGACGTCACATCATCGCGTACATTGAGACCTGTGAGATTGACTCTTGGAAAACTGTTTCACACGCTCTGCTTTTTGTTTAGATGATCTTCAGATGACGAAGTGGAAGAGCGAAGCGAAAGACTAGAAGTCGAATAAAGAAAAATGTATCTAAAGCTGATTTGTTGTATCTGCTTGGTTTGTTTGTTTGGTGTTTGATTTCCGCTTTCGGTTGTAAGTAGCCAGGGTATAAACAGAACGACGGTATTCCACTAAACATGTCTGAATGTATGTTAACCTGGTGCTGGCTTCACTTGGAGCTGCCAATTGGGTGGTATTATCATCGCACACACAACAATACGCAGAGAGTCTTAAAAGTATCTCGTATTGTGGTGCTTACTGGGCGTTATTTTCGTAACAAGAAATTAATGTTTACCATTCGTGCAAGCTACCGAAATCTGCTGACTGTTGTTTGTATTATGCTTCGCTTTGGAGGAAGATCGTGGCGATCGTGGGAAAATTATGACGATGATGGTGTCAAGATGATTAATCACAGAGTTGGGCATACGCTTCGGGTGCCATGTATGTCGTCTAATTTCTGGGGGGAGAAGTGTGAAGAAGTTAGTTTTGATTAGAGTGCGTATATGTGGAGAAACTAAATGATTTAGTGTTTCATTTTCGAAAGGGTGAAAGGGATCAGTTTTGACACACTTTATGGTCTTTACCAGCGGTTGGGAGTGTGCAGATGCATTCTGATTTTTATTAGAGACTAATTTATGAGTCTAGGTTGTTTATCTATCATGTTGAATACAAATTCCAAAGATATTTGTTAGTTTATGCTTCCAAGTGATAATGGTTATTATGCACTTTATGAAAAAGGTTGTTATATGAGACATACAATTCTGCTATATATTTCCAAATATAAACTAATAGAATTTTTGAAGTATAGCCCACAAATGCTTATGAAAATTTGTGAACAAAAACATTACGACTACTAATATTGCTTTGCTCACAAATTTTCGTTAACATTTGTGTGTAAGTGGGTAAATATTTTGCTCAACTGACGCATATAAAGTGTTTTCCTAAATCATAAATTAAATGAGATATTTGTAAATTTAAATATTGCTTATAACATGGCTTTCTCTTTCACTGACGGAGGTGGTCAGAGATCATCTTCGGGTGGCATATATGGATGCGAACTCCTCAAACGAAAAATCGATAGCCGAGGCGTGGGGAAAGAATGAGACCGAACTTTCCGATATCGTGATAGACCATTTAATTGAGAACAAAGGGAGACCTCTCCCGACTTTCGCCTCCGCAGAGGTCGTGAGGGGATCAAATGCGATGACAAATTCTCCAAGGACTTCCTTAGCTATAAGATGGCTAGAAGCTCTAGCATATCCCAGCTAAGGACATCCCGAGGAAACCCGGGGCCGCATTTGGTTACCCAATATGAAGATAGAGAAAGGAAGGCTCCTCCAATGTCTTGAACTCTACAATAGATTACTGGTCAGTCATCAAGGAAGATCTAATAAATTTAGATACTCCTGGACCAAATAAGTCAAATTAGGTAAACAAAAACCTTACTTGCTTCACTAAACGTACTGCGGACCAATTGAGGGAGTCTACCTAATAGGTACACGGCAGCCTACAATACACTTCAATCCTAAGCAAATTGCTTGTAGTCATCCGCGATCACTTGATCCGGAAGCCTGACGTTTGGTTGTCCTTGTCGTCTCGTACCGAAAGTCTGATTTCGACATTTTATCTTTATCACCATTCGTCTTCATGAGAAGCGAACTCTATGTAGGTCTATAATCTTTGGTATTAATCACTTACTTAAGTGGCGCTACAGTACGGAAGGAACCTGGGCCTCAACCAACATGCCTCTCCAATCAGCCGGTCCTTGCCTTCAGTTGACCTCCTTGTCCTTGCCTCCAGTTGTGCACTCCAAGTTGGTTGAGGTCGGTTTCTAGTTGTGCGCGACACTTAAGGCGAGGTCTTCCTCTACTGCGTCCGATGTCTGGCTATGAATTGAAGACTCTGCGAGTCGGAGTATTGATGTCAATTTGTTCTACATGTCCTAGCCATCTTGAACGTCCAATGCGTAGTTTTTTTTGACTAGGCGCATGTCGCTGTACAGCTTGTATAGTGCTTGGTTGAACTTTCGTCTCCATATCCCGTCAACGCAAACGGGACCGAATATTTTCCTCTTAAATCGACTAAGAATATCTCCATCCGCTTTTGATGCGGTCCATGATTCAGCACCGTAGAGCAGGACTGCGATAATCAGGGTCTTATATAGAATCTCCTTAATAGTTCGAGTGAGGGCTTTACTACTGAATTGCCATCTTATCCCGAAGAAAGAGCGGTTGGCAAGAGAATTTCTTTGTTTAATTTCTGACGAGATATTGTTGTCAGGGTTAATAGCAGAAGCGAAGTTGTCAAAGTCCCGTACTACTTTAAAGTTATATCTGTCAATGGCGAAGTTCTGTCCAATTTGTCGATGTTGTGTGTCCTTTCATGTTGACAGCATATACTATGTCTTGCCCTCATTTACTGCTAAACCCATTGTCTATACTAGCAAACGTTTCTACGACATCACTTTGAGTCCTACCAATGATATCAATATCGTCGGCGTATGCTAGTAGTTGCACCGACTTTTGCAAAATTGTGCCTTTGCTGTTGGCTCGGGACTTTTGCACCATCTTCTCAAGATTCAAATTTCGCATATTGTATGTTATAATCTAAGAACCAACCTAAGTCGAGTTAAGTCAATCAAGAATACGAACTGTCGTTGCCAAAACAACATATGTCAAGGTAAGAAAACTAAATAGTTTTTCGAGTTGTAGGATGTCAAGACAGGATAAATTAATAAAATACTTTTGTCAATAATGAAAACCAAAGAAGGTCTTATTTCGACTTACAATTTAATTGCAAATTGACATTCATTTTAAATTAAAGAATATTTTATCGTTTAACTGAATAATAAGATACCTAGTATGATAAAATAATTACTGTTGGCTAAAGTTGAGTTGTTTTGGCAAAATATTTTTAAGAAAAAGGACATGAGCTGTAGGGTTTTTTGGTTGTAACTTCCGTTTTACAAATGATACAAACGTAGGCTTGAAAATTCTGAACAAGATTATAACAAGAACTAAATTTTTTCATAACTCAAGTTAACCGGGTATGGTTTTAGCCACCGTAACATTCATGTCTATTCCAAATAGTTAAAACTACACATACTTCAGATTGCCTGCGTTGTGTTCGCCAGATCTATACCTAGATGTAATTTCTACAGCCTTAAGTAATTAATAAAAAAGTGGTTGTGGATTTCACAATTTTGCGATGTACATTTTACAAGTTCATATCTATACATTTAACAACCAAAATTGACAATGCGGTATCAATTTTACAACAAGAAATTTTTTTCCATTTTAATAATTTTATTGTAAAAACGAAAGCAAACGCTGTAAAACTTACACTAATTTGTGAATGTGGACGCATTTGCTGTTAGACACAAAAATTTGCAAAAAATTTTTTTTAGGTGCTCTAGCAATGTGTGCAAGAGAAGGGGCTTGCATTTGCAAAAGCTTTCGTCTAAATTGCTTTATCTTGTCACATTTTTAAATAACAGTGTCTTAGCAGTGATTGAATGCATAAACCGTGTCTTAAAGGATTTTAGCTAGGAATACCATGGCAGTTCAATATAAAATTCATACCTCTGTAAACCCAAAATATCCTTATTCCTATTTAAAGTAACCACCAAATAATAATTTGTTCAATGAGCCACTTTAAACTTTTATATTAAAGGTAATTTTCTATCAAACGCGTTTCAGACCCATTCACTCCTCAACATTAATAATGCCCCCTCGGATATTATCCCAACCAGACGTACAAAGTGTCAAAACCCTGGATACCCTTAAAATAATTTTTCAAAACTCACCTCACGCGTTAAGTAATAATTTTTAACTTCGCCCTTAATTGCCACGATATTGGCGCAGACTTCATGATCCGTGCGAAGCAAGAGCAAAGAGCTTCGTCAACATCCCAGCGTAAGCTTTGCGTATGCATAGAACTGACTGTTTTGGTGTGGGTGAATATCCTGCTGGCAGATATGGTACGCAAGTGTAATAAAAACTTCAGTGAAATTGTGGAATAAAAGGAATATCGCATCTTGTGGGGTTTTGTGTTTGTTTTGAACGTTTTTAAAACGTTAGCAGAGGTTATGATATAGAGGAATGTTCCGTGTGTATGTTATGTGAACTGGCTTGTGCCTTGTGCTAACTTGAGCACGCGACTCCCCGTCAGCCTGCGATTAAGTAAATTTTCATATTTTATGAGTTTTGTACGTCCTCTTAGATGGGATGTATATATACATGAAGGGATGCAGGATATTTTCTCCTGCTTATATGGTATTGTTATAATGGGTAATAGCTTATCTGGGATTTTACTCAAAGAAGTTTTTTTCCGATAACACACTCATAAAGACATCTGACGCAATATGACAAAGTTGTAGAACTTTTGTATTAAGTTTGTACAACTTTTTGCGTAGCGTTTTGTGAGGGTGTAGTCTGTGCATCCTTAAAAAAATAATAATCTGTTTTTTTTATTTTATGGGATATTGTTCCCTGTACTAACATGACTGTATTCTAACGAATTTTATTATTTCGATATATTCAAGAGACCTAATAAGAATAAGTCGTCTTTCCAAAAATATATTTTTATTCATGTATATAGCTTAACTGATAGAAAATCTTGTCACTTTCATTATGGAAAGAATCAAATTAATTCGCCTCTGTCATTTCCCACAAGGAAACAAGCGGATTTCCAATAAGGAACTTTCACAACGGAAGTAAACAACGAGCATGAGAAGATACATATTTTAATGGAATATCATGGGTTTGTCGGACCGATGTAAAAAGAGAACCAAGGGCAGGGCTCATACCGGAACAGATAGTTACTTACTACAGTCCAGAATGAACCTGGGCCTAAACCAACTTTCCTACCCAATAAGCCCGGTCCTTTGCTAACTGACTCCAGTTGGGAACTCCATTTTGGTTCAGGTCGGTTTCTACTAGCGAGGTTTACCTCTACTGCGTCCGACGTCTGGCTGGGAATCGAAGACTCTGCGACGCAAACGGGACCGAAGATTGTTTGAAGATTTTGGCACTCCTCATTATTTATTACTAAATTGCCTTCTTAGCCTGAAGAAACAGCGGTAGGCAAGAGTAATCCTTCGTTTAATTTCTGACGAACTGTTGTTGTCAGAGGTTATAGCCGAGGAAGACGATTTCCGAACCACCTTAAAGTTATATCTGTCAATTGTGACGGACTGTCCAATTCGTCGATGTTGTGTGTCTTTTCGTGTTGACAGCATATAATTCGTCTTGCCTTCTTTTACTGCTAAAAAAATGTTTGCCGCTTCCTTCTCTATACTAGCAAACGTGGCTATGACATCACGTTGGGTCCTACTAATGATGTCAATATCGTCGGCGTATGCTAGTAGTTGCACCCATTTTTTGCCTCTGGTGTTGGTTTGAGAGTTTTGCACAATGTGGTTCCAACAGGACGGAGCAACGGCACAAGCTGCGCGAGCCAAACTGATATTCTAACGGCCAATAATATCGGATGCCTTCTTTGGCCCACCTTGTATAATATTAAAAAAAGTCACACGACAGTTGCTCGCCTAAATCCTTTTTTGGTGTCGAATGTTTTGGTAAAGTCGTTTCCGAACCTGATGGGGCAGCGAGAATTTTCCATCGTCATCCTGCACCGATGGACTAGTTTGGGCGGTATACATACCTAAGCTAACTATGGCGCTGTACAGTTCGCCTCTATAAATGCTGTGGAAGACGGCTTTGAATTCGATGAATAGGTGGTAGGTATTAATTTGGACGTCTTAGATCGTTGTGGACTTTCCGTGCCTAAAACCACGCTGACAAGGGTCGATCTGGTTGTTAGTGAACGGTTTCAGGCCTTCACATATTAAGGCAGATAGGATATTGTAGAAAATTTTTTGCAGACTTATATGTCTGCAGTTTAAGCAATTCATAGGGTTTCCTTTTTTGTGGATCGGATAAATGAAGCTGAGGTTCCATGCTTCAGATCAACTTTCTACGAACCAATTTAGCTTAAGAGTTCTTGAATGTTACTTATCTACGTTGGCTTTATACCGTTATGCCGTTATTTCCAGAAGCCTGTTTAGCTTAAGTTTAGATATTATCACTTCGCTTTAGTCTGCAGTCTTCCATATTTTCAGCAATTACTGTGTTTCAACGTGGATATTTACTTATAAATCTTGATATTAATTTATTCAAGCCTTGTATTCCTGGTTTTGACGCTTTATAAATTTTAGGAAAATTTGAGAAGATATTTTCTGGAGTAATGTGCCACTCCAGGAAATATCTTCTCAATCTACATCTCTTGATCGCGAGCTTTTTTTGCTCTTTTTTCTATCATCATCAAAGCTGGTGTTCATCCCTCCTTCTTTCCTTAAAGAGCTCACGCAGCTCTCGCATACATCAGTTGGCATTCATAGTCAACGCAATGGTTTCTAGCTAATGGTTTCGGCCTACCTAATGCTTTTGCGACAACATTGCCTTTTTTCTTCAGCATGCCGGTGGTATGGTATTAATCGATATTTTAAGGAACACGCGTTTTGCAAAGGACTTGGCTGTATTTTGTGATTGCGTTTTTTCGACAAACATTTTTTTCACACAATTCCTGATTTGTGTTGTCGTGATGGATATCCGTTATCTTACCTTGGCCGCAACAAGGTAGTGGGCCGAGTCGATGTTAGCTCCTCGGAATGTTAGGGCATCCCTAATACTGGATTACGATCAATTCGATTGACCGTTCGTTGAGCTGTAGATCGCCATCATAGTCATTTCGTTCCGCAGCGAAGTCAATTAGCCTTAGTTCGTTGCCAGACGTGTTGTCGTATAGGCTGAGTGTTAGACAATACTGCTAGAGATGTCTGCTCTTCCTTCCTTTGCAATAAATTCTCCCAGCAGATGGTAAAGGGTGATCCAAGTAGAGATACTTTTTTCAATAGCCTTTTTTGACAGATTAAGTGTGAGTCGTGTCATGCTGTCATGTTATTTTTGTTTAGTATTGTTTGGCATTTTATAATGAAAAGACTTACGCGTGAACAACGTTTACAAATTGTTCAACTTTATTATGAAAATTCACGTTCTGTGAGGAATGTGTTTCGTGCACTTCGCTCAACTTATGGTCAACATAATCGGCCTACTGAGCGTACTATTCGCAACACCATCACCCATTTTGAGACCCAGCATTCATTATTGGATATCACATCGTTAGACTTTTTCCTGTGGGGACATGTAAAGTCAAAAGCTTATGCCGACAAACCCGCTTCGATTCAGGCCTTGGAGGAAAACATCACGCGTGTCATTCGCCAGTTACCAGTCGAAATGCTCGAACGAGTGATCGAAAATTAGACTCAACGGATGGACCATCTGCGACGTAGCAACGGCCAACATTTGATAGACATAATCTTCAAAAAATAAATGCCAAAGAATGTTCTTTCAAATGATAATAAACATTCTCCATTAAATTTGAATTTTCTGTGGTTTTTTTCTTTAAAAAAGTAGGGAACCTCGAAATGGATCACCCTTTCCTTTGGTAGTCGCTCATAATTTTTGTCCAGGAGCTCGTAGAAACAGTCTTTTGCCTTCATCGTCATATTTTTCCTCTTTGTCAGCGTGACCCCATATGAGGTTGGTGAATTTCGACTTGATTTAGATTGTTATAATGTATTTTCTAAAGTCTTGAAGGCATAAGGCTTGTTTCCTAAGTTTGGCACTCAAGACAAAACTACATCCAAATAGCAGCTGTTACAGCTGTTTCACAGTCCGTAGTAGAAACCTACCACAATTTTGCATCCTCGGTTGGTCCGAACCATCCATCCCATCGTATTTCCTGGATAGCAGTAATGTGTACTTTGTAGATACTAATGTCATTGTCCTTTTTTTCGTTTACCATTATATTGTTGGTTGAGTCCTTACTCAGGTTCTTGGTTTATTCGCAAAAATGTTCACTTTACGTATGTGGGTAAAGCATAACCTCGACCTGGATGGCCAGCAACATGTGTTTGACTGAGGACAACAGTCCGAATAAGCCGGCCCTGTCATTCTGAATAAGGTTTTTATAGGGTTGATGTTTTTCGTCTTGCTATCAACACTCGCACTTATAATTAGTTAAGCAAGTCAAATCCGGTTGGATTTTGGAGTTTGTCATCGTACTACAATATTGTGTTCCTGGAATACAACAATTTTTAAGTGTTCACAGAAAATTGGCCACCCGGTTAAATTTCTTGTTAAGACCAGACCTAGGAGAAAACTAGGTATTGACTCGCCACACGTTAAAAGATTCTATCACTATGAGCACTTCGCGATTGGGCTTGAGATATTTTATCAATATCTATTGCCATTAACTAAATAAATAAAAATTTTAATTTCCAAGGGACTAAATCCAATCGGAAACATTTGACTCTTTTCCACAACAATTTGAGTACCTTCTATTAATTTCAGTAATTGCTGTAAAAAAATTCTTTATTTTGTGTAAAATAGAAATATCATCAACGAAAATATTTATTCGACTTGGGCGTTGAGTTCAAAAAACAGCCTGGAGAGGTTAATGCTAGTGTCAACATGATTTGTGAAAATCAAGTTTATTAATAATTAGAAGCTGAATTCCTGTCGCAAAATCAAAACAAAAATCACACTTTTTTTGATATATCTGGCCTGAGTGGCATATCTGGTCTCAGGGTGATCACGCGCAAAGTTGTTTAACGAACTAACTACTGGACCACTGCAACACATCAGTTACACGAACGCTATTCAATCCGTAAGACCAAATTATCTGTTTAATTTCGCTTTAAAATATTAGTCTTGTTTACATTTTTGGAATGAAATACCAAAAATGTCATGTACCTACTAGGACACAAGGGAAGTGAATATGGTATGTAAAGGAGCAGATATGTTGTGACCAGCCCATTATAACGGGTGTTTATTTTTAGAGGTTGGTTTTTCGAATAGAGACAAAACTTACATTTTGTGGTCAAATTGGGGAACTATCATGTAAATAATGTTTGGTTTGCCATTTCATCATGAGCAGGTTAACAAATGAATAACGCTTGAAAATCGTGAAAATTTATTTCGAAAATAATGGACCAGTTCGCGAAGCTCCGTCTATTTTATGGCCGATATAATCGTCCATCAGAGCAATTTATTCGGTTACTCTATGTGATAATACGCATCCGCAGAGACGTCGAATAGTGCACACCGAAGAAACAATTGCCGCTGTAGGGCAAAGTGTTGAAGAGGACCCGAATGAATCGATTCGACACCGTGCACAGCAATTGGAGCATTGTTCATCAACCTTATGGAAGATTTTGCGCAAAGATCTTGGCTTACGACCTTACAAGATCCAGCTTTTGCAAGAATTAAAGCCGCGAGACCATGCAATGCGTCGTGATTTTGGTGTATGGGCCGAAAATGAGATTGATCTCGATACTGATTTTCATTGCGAAATTTTGTTCAGTGATGAGGCTCATTTTTGGTTGAATGGCTACGTGAACAAGCCAAATTGACCTATTTGGAGTGAAGAGAATCCACATAAGATCCTTCAGACGCCATTACATCCACAAAAACTGACTGTTTGGTGTGCTGCTCTATGGGCTGGTGGAGTCATTGGGTCATACTTCTTCCGAAATGATGCTGGTGACCAGTATAGAGCTATGATAACCGACTGTTTTGTTTCCGAATTTGATGGCATGAATGTAGATGACATGTGGTTCCAACAAAGCAGCGGTACATGCCACACAGCGCACGTCACAATCGATTTATTGAAGCAAACATTCGATGGACGCATAATTTCGCGAAATGGACCAACCAATTGGCCACCAAGATTGTGTGATTTGACACCATTGGAGTATTTTCTTTGGGGATATGTGAAGTCGCTCGTCTATGCCGACAAACCAGAAACGTTAGGGGACTTGGAAGCCAACATTCGTGCCGTTATTGCCTAAAAACACTTTATCAAAATCAATCATCGATTACTGTGACGATGAGAAATTTAAGTGAAATTATTGGGAGAAACAACGTGCCACCAAAACGCACTATTTGTCGTGTTGTGAATGATTTCGTAGAAAGTACGTCTGTAGGTGATAGGCCCAAGCGTGGACCACAACGTACTGCAAGATCGGCTGAAAACATTACTGCTGCTCAAGTTGTGTTCAAAAAAATCCATTAACCTCAATTCGACGCTGCGCCGTGCTCAGGAGCATGGTCTTCAAAAAACAACTTTGGCCACAATTTTGTACAAAGATTTTCTTTTATTTACATTTAAGATTCAGTTGACACAAGAGCTTCTTCCGCAAGACCATCTACGACGCCGTACATATGATGTTACAGCTAGCCCATGACAACCCCGATTGTCATTAAAAAATCATAATGAGTGACGAGGCACATTTTCATTTGAATGGATAAGTGAATAAACAAAATAGTCTTTTCTGGGAAATGGAAAACCCTCAAATAATTCATCAGTCACCTTTGCGTTCATTAAAAGTTACATTCTGGTGTGCAATTTGGTCAGGAGGAATCATTGGACCTTAATTGTTTGGAAACAAAAACGGCGTAACGGTAACCGTGAATGGGGAGCGATATCATGATATGATTGAAAACTTTTTAACACCACAGCTGCATGCTTTGGGCTTGATTAACATGTGGTATCAACAAGACGGTGCCACATCGCATACAGCCAGGATTATAATAGAATTACTGCGAGACCACTTCCCACAACAAGTTATTTCAAGAAATGGTGATCTTGATCGGCCTCTACGGTCGCCTGATTTTTTTGCTCCGGATTTATCTTTGTGAGGGTATGAGAAACGCTGGAGCAACTCAAACAAAATATTCCTGGTGGAATTATTTAAATACCGCGTGAAATGTGTGAGAATGTAATGAAAAATGTGCTCAAAAGGGCTCGCATTTGTGAGACTAACAGTGGCGGACATTTACCTGATATTGTATTCCATACATAATTGTTAAATAAAACATTTATCAATATAATTTCCATTCTTTTTCATTTAATCAAAAATTATAAACAAACAAAGTAGTATAACTTCTCGGCGCACACCCTGTACCACGTAGTCCGTACAAAGTGTTTTGTAGTGCAAGTAAATCATCCCGCGGAATCACACAGAAAAGTTAAGGCCGGTCTAATATACTTTTGACAAATTTTTCGACAAACATGCTTCTTTTGAAAATTATCAGTTTTTTTTTACCATTAAAATGTAGTACGTGAAGATTAAAATCGTCTGCAATGTTACAATGGTATGTTGATACCCATACCATTACGTTTACCGTTCTCCACCATCCCAGTTTGACCACCATTCTGTTTTAATGTGATCAAACCAAAAAAGCCAATTCAAGTGGAACCGCCTTCAACAACCTGCCCACGAATTTATTCAACTTTCCAAAAAAGTGAGTTCGTCCAACTTCCACCAATAGCCAGCACAAGACTCCACCTCTAATCCATGCTATTAATTCAATTACACCGTCATGCAATGCCCAACTGCACTATATCGTACATGCAAGCAAATCACCGCACACATGAACACACAAGTACGGCCGACCTGAAACTCAACGACCCCAAAAGTGCACCTGTTTCACATTCCCACGGTAGTGCTGGGGAGCTGTCACACACTGTCCGTTGGCATTGCCGGCAACCAGTTGATGTGTGCGCGATCGTTTGCGTGATATGTGCGCGCGCAACGATCCCCAAGCCGCGCCACCGCCACCGCCTCACATGCCGCACACACATGGTAGAGAGGCGCGCACGAGTTGGAACGCATGCGATGTTAGGTCGCATGTAAGCACGTCCACCCGAGACCATAACAAGTGGTGCTCAGCAGCATACTCATGGTGATCAGGCTGATCATCGGCATGCATACGGTCACTGAATGGCAAATTGGGTGCACCGAGTGTGTGCGCTACGTGTCTGTCCTCTGCCTCCTTGCCAACATAGTGACACTCGGATTTCTGTGTTGGATTTTCGTGCTTTGCGGAGTTAGTGGATCGCTCTCCTTCCACTTCTCAGTTGACCATACCATATCGATTAAAGATAATCGCACTGGGTTCTGGCTAATGGCATGCTTCTGGCATTCTGCCGCAGCGAGCGGGGTGTGCATGTTGTTTGTGTGAATGATGGTGACATGACGACATGGGGACATGGGATCCGTGTATATGAGCATTTTATGAATGCCCATCGTTGCGATTCTCAGTAAAGCCGCGTCCCTCGATCTCGCCACGGCAAGGCTGTTGTTCAGCCCCGACAATGGATTGATGAATGAATGAAGGCGCGAATGGATGTCTGAATGACTGCGTGAAATTTGTATTCTGACAGCCGTGGGGCGTTATCGTATTTTCTGCGTAAGCAATTGGTCTTCCTGTTTCGAATGATGTTTTCTTTGGCGATAGATATTATCGTCAGCGGGACAAACTTGCAATGTAGCTCAATCAGAAAAAGACTGTTACAAAGTAGTTGAAATTTGATTATTGTATCTTTTTTTTTTGTTGAGGATGTATATCTATGGGTAGCGGTGGAAGTTTTTGATGACTAGAAGTTTTTTGTTTATGGCATTTCCTTTGGATAAGGTAAACAATCAAGCGACTTACACAACAATGAAAGCAGCAATTAAGTCGAAAGACGAACTCTTTACACACTTCATTGTCATATTTCATGAGTTAAATTAAATCCAACAAACCTATTGGAGTGTATTAATATTTGAATCCTGCACTCTCGATAAAAAATGATCTGCTAAATGGAATTCACAGCTTAAAAAAAATACATGTCTGCATCCTGAACCATTACACTGAATCCACCTTACATGTATGTGTTGGCACCAAATATTCCATTAAATTTAAATCCCAAAAAAAAAATACACAGTCAAGCCACAAACGTTGACTGTCTGTCGATATTTCACTCACCTTCATCCTTCGGTATATGTGTGTGCTAAACCTGCTGGAAGTAATTCGCACCATACATTCACTTACCCATCGGTAGCTTGGGAACAATTTTTTAGATATGAAATATCTCGGTGTATCTATATGGGTTTGGGATGGGGAATACCTATCTATTTGACTGTATTTCCATAGTGCAAGACGCTAGTGGGCGTTAGACGAGCTAAACATTTTATGGGATTCCCATCACGTAAAATAATTTTGCAGTTCGATTTTTTTTCTATCCACATATTCTTGAAAAATTATCCTGAACAGGCTCTAGTGAACTACTTGGCTGGGTAGAGTAGATTTTCACGTCTTACTGGGAAAACCACTTAGAGTGCGAGATTTTGTTCGTGTCAAGCAGGCAGTATGCACTCGAATGGAAATCGTTCTCAGATTGATGAATTATTGACAGTTTTGGGAAATCTATATCAAGTATATGCGAAGTTTTTTCTAACCTTTTTGAATGAGTGGATTGTGGATTATTTTAAATGAATCTTTTAAAAATAGGATTGTGAGGAAAGGAGCATCATTTGAAGGCTTGGCGTATTTTCATTCTCTTTTTTCCATTTGAAAAACTGTTATAAGAGAGAATACATCCACGGATAACTCATCTGCACAGATACAATGGCTTTAAAGTATTCCCCAGAAACGTATGCACTTGATTGTGTCATCAAGCGGTACAAGGCAACTATCACATCGATTCAGGAATGGATATAGAATCAAGTATGTTTATAATTATTGTCAATAGAGCTATAAAATTGATATAATCAAGTATTTTGTTCAATAATTCATTACCTCCATATGCATTCCAAAAAACACTAACATCGTTGGTTTCATTCTCTTACAACAAAATACAAAACATTTTTTTGGCGTAACAGGCTCGTTAGCACCCAGGACCGAGCTTTATCACAAACATGGGGGCACATCCTGATTTATGCCGACTCTGAACGGCGAATTCGAGATAAGCTTTTCTTGACAATTATTTGTCAGAGAAGGGCCAGTGAAAAATTATTTTAGGTGTTGCTACGGCTAGGAATCGAACCTAGATCTTCTGTGAATCTTTAGGAGTATTTTCGGGAAATATAGTCGACGTCAACACGTCTGACAACGGACTTCGGCTAATTGAATTCACTGCGAAAGAAAGAGCCACTATAGTCAGCACACAGTTTCCTCATCTCGATATTCATAAAGGGATATGGCAGTCTCCAGATCAACGTATGGTTAATCAAATTGATCACATGCGATGGATATGTGGCACGCAATAAGTGTTTCTTTATGGCTTAAATCAACTCGGACTGCTACCTTATTGGAGCCAAGATAAGAATGCGGATATATCGGAGGCAACACATATGCTAAGTTTCTAGCGCCCACAGAAAGAAGCTCTTGGTTGGATGAAGAGTGCCGACAGATCCTAGCAGCCAAGAACAAGGTCTTCAAGACAAAACTGCATGTGAAGGCAAGAGCTGCCTTTGAGCTTTATCGGTAATGAAGGAGAGAAGAACACCGGATCTCGACAACCATGGATAAAAGTTCCAAAACAAATTCGGAAAAATTTCCAAGTTGAACAAGTTGAACAAGTTGAACAAGTGAAATACACAATTACAGTTGTATACTTTTTAATTATTATTAGATTCCGATGTCTTCCTCCTCTGCGTCTGACGTCTGGCTGGGAATCGAATACTCTGTGAGCCCGAGTATTGATACATATCCTAGCCATCTTGAACGTCAAATGTGGAGTTTTTTGACATGTCACGGTGCAGCTCATGTAGATCTTGATTGAATCTTCGTCTCCACTGCCCGTCAATCGTTACCGAAGATTTTTCGAAGAATTTTGCTCTCAAATCGACCAAGGATTTCTTCATGCGCTTTTGACATGGTCAACGCTTCAGCTCCCTAGAGCAGGACTGGGATTGTCTGGGTCTTATACAGGATCTCCTTAGTAGTTCTACTTAAGGCTTTCCTTCTTAGCCCGAAGAAATAGTGGTTGGCAAGAGTAATTATTCGTTTTATATCTGATGAGATGTTGTTCTCAGAGTTAATAGGTAGACAGAATCCCGTACTACCTTAAAGCTGTATCCGTCAATGGTGACGTTCTGTTTTATTAGTCGATATTGTGTGCTTTTGCGTCTTGAAAAAACAAACACATTTTTGTCGCTTCCTTCACTATACTAGCAAACGTGGCTATGTCAACACGTTGAGTCCTAGTTTTTTGGAAGATTGTGCCTTTGGTGTTGGCTCTGGAGTTTTGCACAATCCTCCCGAAATTCAGATTAAAGACGTCACATGACAGAGCATTGGCTTGCCTAAATCTTTTTTTGGTATCGAATGTGTCCGTGAAGTCGTTTCCGAACCTAATGGAGCAGCGAGAATTCTCCGTCGTCATCCTGCACTGACGGGCGGTATACCAAAACTTGACATGGCTCTGTATGCCTCGTCTCTATAAATGCTGTCGTATGCGGCTTTGAAATCGATGAAAAGGTGGTGTATATCGACTTCTTTAGGTTTTTTTTTGCAGACTTTCTTGGCCTAAATCCACACTGATTTTTTTTTGTAGATTTGATCAAATTTGACTTATGAGTTGGTGGATTATAAAGTCATACAGATGACGCACTGCATACAAGAAAAATTGTTCTATGGCGGGTCGTACTGCACATCCCGCCATATATTTGTGTATCGTTTCTCATGTGTGCACACCGCCCGCCCGTTCCATGGAGCTGGTGAGCAAAAGTTTCTGTTTTTTTTTCTCAATGCGTCAAGTCATCTCCGCCAGCTTTATAAAGCGTCATGTCCGGCCGCCTTATAAGATAATAAAATCATTTCTTTGCGAGGTTATTGGTTGCTTCGTAACAAGGGTTTTTCCATGGGTGGGTAATTTACCCAAAGCCCAGCCCCTAACCTTTAGGGCCAGTTGCAAATTTTTAGATACCCCTAGGATACGAGACCATCAGTATCCACAACTGGATTAACTTTCGTTATCCGAACTATCTCTCTTCAAGAAATCTCAAGGGTAAAGATTCCTAAATAACCTGTTATCCGAATATTATGAAGCAGCTCATCTAGGATCGCTTTTGACAGCAGGCTGGATATTCCTTGCCATTCTGACCATGCTGTTTATAGTGTTTCTGTTTTGCGTCTTTTTATCAATACTCGCACTTATCCGCACTTATGAAGCATCCGATGGTTACCTCTTGCAGGTAACCATAAACGCAGAATTGAGTGTATTCATAGAGTTAAAACCAGCAAATAGAGATTGGGAAAGAATTTGATATGGTACCTTCAAATAACATGGGTTATAGGTAAGTCTTGAATCTAGTCAATGGTCTCGAAAGCATATCTCTTCGATTTGTCCCGATATAAATAATTGTAGAATTTTCTATTTGGACAATGCAATGCTGAGATTATTTTTGCAAGCATTACCTGTTCTAGGTTAAAAGTGTCGAATGTAGCAGTCTTGTCTACTAATTTAGGTATATCCTTATTATGTATCCCAAACCCAATTATTATGGAACGCTGTTACCGACACTAGGTCATGCAATGTAGACATGCCCAAAAACCACCGGATGTCAATTCAACAGATGTTACATGATCCGGTTTAACACCTTGTCAAACATTCATTCAACTACCGTATGTGGTCGACAATTCCGGCTCATCATGCATTCATATACATTCGCCACCACCTGCGATGACCCTAGCGTGCAGATCTGTAATTTAAATATTTCACCTTCTGCAGGAGTTAGCAACAAAATATTTAAATCTCCAACCAGTAGCTGTGGTGAAGCGAAGCTTCAAACAAATTATCGCCCGCTCTGCCATACCACAACACCCAGACGCGAAACGAATTATTGCGCGCCTCTCATCCGAAAGATATCCCACATCGGATCCAAAAGAAAGACCTCAACAACAGAGCAGTACACACATATCGCAATCGCAACCATATTCTCGTGCACACAAAGTGGTTCAAGAGAATCTTGAAATGGTTTTGGGATCGTGGCAGGCAGGCGGTTCCCACGGTTTGCTTGATGCACGCGCGACTCGATTGCTTTATTGTTGTATAGTACTTTCGGATACCAAGACCCACGACACGACATCAGTGTCCGTCGTCCGTCGCCCGACCAGACCAAACGAACAAGCGACAAGCAAGCGAGCGCAGCGGACTTCTTGTGCTCCCTGCGCGTGCGCAATTTACAACATTAGTTGTATCTTGTATCGGTTTTTATTTTTCGCTGTACAAAGTACAAAGATACTTACAAGTACTTTTTGCGTCTTCTTTTTTATGTCTCTTCCTTGAGATGGCTCTTGACGCGGCTAGAGATTGATCGATTGCCCCTCAGGTCTGCGTCGTGTGTTATAGATAGTTTTCAAAATTCGTTACGCTTACGCTACCGAGTCACAGATAACATGCTAACCGGGGGCAAGTAGGTAGTTGCGTTGACCAATCAAGACACTTCGCTTTCAATAAGCCACCAAAGAGTTCCAATTAACACGCAACTGCCCGCAATTTCACTTTTCCAGTTATAGTCTTGGGCGGACAATACACCTCAGGGAGTTGTCATCAACGCGCCTCTGCACTGGTTGGATCAAAAAAGTAATAAAAACCGTCCCGTCATCGCAATCCCGGGGAGAAAACTATTTTCCCATGAACATTGCCACACAATGATGCATGATGGTCTTACGACAGCAATTGCATCCCAATTGCATTTGAGACGATGACGACGGCAAAAACGGCTCCGATTCCGGCTCCCATGGCAGCAGCCGCACTGCGACGTCGTCATTACAGCCTTCGTGTTCGTTGCAATTGGAAGAAGGAGCTTCCGAAGTGAAGTTGATGCACTAATCGCTGGGTGCAATTGGTGGGAGACTGGTTAAGTGACTGGAAATGGGGAGAATATGGTGCGCGCACTCCTTGGGTGAATGACGCCCATTGATCGGATGTTCGTGTGTTGGTGCGGTGGAAGTTAATTTGGCGGGAAAAACCATGAGAACCTACGGTGAATGGTGATAGAGCCATAAAGATGACGATGACGATGACGAGGATGAAGTCTGCGCGCAGTTAGAATGTTGTCGCAGTACGGTGAAAGATTGTTGTAGTGAGATGAATGAATGTTGAGGTAGATGACGCGGAGATGTTTTGTTGTTTTTCTGTGTCGCTGTCATGTTGCTGCACAAAGCGTGCAAATGATGATCGAAATAAACATGAAGGGATGGTAAAGGGGGGTCGCCGATGATCATCTTGGTATCCGTTGAACACTGTGAGAGCATGCCCACGGTTTAGTCTCACCCTCAGCGGATTGGTGTCAACTTGTGTTAGCTGATGGGGGCTGTTTGTAATCCTAATCCACATGCGAATAACTAAATGTGATTATGATCGGTGGAAATGATTGTGAATGCTGCGCCGATGGGAGACTGCTGTTGAGACAATGACGCTGTGTGGTCTGGCAAAACTGGAAGCTAAGCTTATTTTACTACCAATACGAGCGGGTATTTTATTGCTAATGAAATCCGATACCTATACGAGTTTTTCAGATTGTGATATTCTCAATGGATGCTATTATGGTGGCAGGTGGATTGGAACTCATTAGTATCTGCAATGAATTAAGTTGTTTTGCACTTGGTAAATTTATTGGACATTTTTAGGAGTAGGTACTCCGATTTCTAATTGAGTGCAGTTACTTTTCAAAATGTAATTTAATCTCTTAGGTTTTTGTTAGTGTTGATACTAAGTGGGAAGAAAGTTAAAAGTGATCGCATATCCTTAATTCAATAATCGCTTGACAAATCTTAATGTTTAGTCAGTGTCAGTTTTCAATTCCATAGCGAACAGTCCCTAAGCGATAAAAACTCTCTTGTGTTTGTGGTTCCATACATTTGTGTTGGTCAAAAAGGAGTAGGAAAACATTCTTAGATAGATATTAGATATTCCTCGAATGGAATTTGAACCTCCGACGAAGTATGCGTTGCGGAAAATGGTCCGCTCCGACGGATACCTCGCTAGGGCTTCAGATTTTGGCATACGAAATAAATCATTTATACAAAATGTTTAAATAAATTTCAACTTTGTCTTACAAGAGGAAAGTATTGTTTATAGGGAAATTTTCGTCCTTGAGATTTTGATTGATTCTAACATTACGAAATAGCAGAACCCATAGAAGTGTTTCCTTTCGTAATGGCGTCTCCAGCGTATGCGGATGGAGCAGTTTTTTCTTAAAACTTTATATTGATCATTTTTTAAGTCAAAATTCTGGATCATATTTTTTTTCTTGCTCTTAGCCATTTCATAACCCGTATGTAAATTTTCTCGAAAATGGCTCTAACGAGTTTGATTGAACTTAACATATACAAAAGTTTCCAAAACAGAAAGCCTCATAACCGGAAAATTTTCGGTGAAGCTTGTTCTGAGTCATTATATCTGTATCTATGATGCAGGAGAGGAGAGCGATTGCCCACTCACTCTATATCCTTGCTCTTCAAACATTTATGTCGTGCAGTTTTGTTTATTAAATAGAAAATGAAAGAACAAAGTTACGTACCTCCTGTACTTAGTCTTCGGATGGACAAAGAAGATAGGAAATAAAGATAGATGAACTGCAATATAGATCACTAACTTAGGGCCCAGTTATAGCCATCATTGAAAACCCTCATGGGAAATTTTCTATTACTTCTTGCGGCTTTTTTTAGAAATTCAATCATTGGCGAGTTGATGTCAAAACAAAGCTTATGAACTTTAGAACATGATTTCCAAAAATATTACCAATTTTTATAATAGTTTCCGCAGAAAATACCTTTTCAAGATTTATTTTAGTAAAATAATGATTGCCATTTCACCGAACTGAAATGGAATTTTCCAATAATTCTTAATTCCATCATGTGTTGTGTTCCAACGAAAGCCACTGCCACTGGCAAATATAAGGAAATTACCGCTAGCCTACAATAAACTTAATCTAAGACTAAAGCTGAAAACAAACCCTATCGGGTGGCCGCGGTGTATTGGTAATGTGTTCGTCTGTATAGACAATTTTCTGGTGAAACTCATTCGGTTTCACGCTGCAAGAGCGATGGCTTCGAACAATAGTCTCATCTTTGGGGCCTTCTATCCCAATGATGAATATTTTGAGAGTGCGCGTTTAAGCGGCTTTATTCCACCCGAAGCTTTCCTATATTTGGATAGTCGAGGGCTGATACAGGATAGATCGGCGGTTCCGCTAATCTACCACGTCTTCCGACGAACTGTGGATAGGCGGCTCCTATACGACCGAGACGTCGTCGCTCACGGCGGAGGAGAGCGCCTGCGGTTCAGCAGGAGTGTGTCCGATTGGGACCGTCGGAGTAGGTCACAACAGGAGAACCTGTTGTGGTGGTTGAATGATAGATAGGATAGTTGACTTAAAATTGTAATTTTATGGCCGACTTACATAGTTTTAGTCTTAGGTTTAGGTGCAAAGCAGCCATGGTGGCACAAAAAAAAAAAAACCTTTTGCTGTGGCTGTTCTAGTTTTTAAGTTATTTTTAGGTAGTTTTAATTAATTTTAAGTAGTTTAAGTTAGTCGATAAGTAGTTTTAATTAGTATGTAAGTTTAAATAAAATAAAAAAAGACGAGGAACCAAGTTTTTCAAAGTTTTCTTGGTAAAAATTTTGTAACTTTATATTTTTATATATTAGATAATAGGCCGAAAGGCATTAGAATTAAGTTATCGTATAATTTAGGGCGCCCGCATAGAGCAAGTAAGTTAGTTAAGTAGTTGATAAGTAGGCTAGTTTTTTTCATGAATTTTTGTCTAGCATTTAAGATAGTTTTTTAAGAAAAACGAAATAAAAATGAATTGAAAAAAAAAAATGTGTTCGTCTGTTGAGTGGAAGGTTGCGCGTTCAATCCCAACCAAAATCCATTTTCACTTTTATTAAAAAGAAATAAAAGGTCGGTGTAGTACCTAAAAGTATGCACACCATCTTGAATTTCTTAAAATTTAACGAACACAAGAAAAAGTGACTCCCCGAAGCTAGTTCGGACATAACCCATGGAGTTTAAGTCTCCACTACATCCAAAATCTTTCCTATCCTCTCTTTCTTCCCCTTCTCTAACGATCGTACTATGGTAACATATAAAAGGGTATTCATAACCCAACCCCTTGAGTACGTGTAAATTATAAAATGATTGGTCAAGAACCCGAAATATGCCAGATGAATTTGGCAAATGTTGACCTACCCACCCCATGTGTCCAATGATACATCCAATGGATATCCTTCTGGATATAATGGATATAATAATAAGTGAAGTCACAATCTAAAAATCATAAAAGAAAATGTCAGTCATTGTCAGCTTACGTCGTGTAGTCCAAATCGTCCAATCAATCCACCAATCGATCGTTCGCACACCAAAGTAGATAGGATTACACGCTTGTTCTGGAAAACACTTCATAGAAATTTGAATACAATTATGTAATTATTTTGCTAAATATCTAGAATATAATCTACTCTTGTACTCACCGAATCTTCGCCTTGCTAGGTGATCCTGTGGTTTCAATTCTTGCACGAGCTGGATTTTGTAAGCACGCAAACCAAGATCTTTCCACAAAATCTTTCATAAATAGATGGACACATAGCTATCCAATTCCTTTGCACGATGGCGGATAGACTGATTCAGGTCTTCCTCTACCATACGCTCTACAGCAGCAATGACTTCTTCCGTCGTATAGTGCCGACCAGACTGCGGATGCGTATTATCATTTAAACTTAATCGAATTAATTGCTAAATCAATTTAGTTGTTGATTTTCAATTGGAAAGAAGAAAGAAATCAACGGAAAGAGAAAATAAAAGGGAAAAAAACCTAAAAATATAAAAGAAAACAACAAATTGAACAAAACATGCCAACCAACGGGGACAACAATCAAAATTTTTACTAGACGCGTGATTGCTTCGTTGGAAGCAAAACCCCCAACCGGGAGGGTCGGTTCCAATTTATTAGATACCCCTAGGACATGGGGCTATCAGTATCCACTACGGGATTGAGCGCTTCCGTTGGCCTTTCCGTTCAACCGCCACCATCTCTGTTCAAGGGGCCTGACTAGCCCTTGAAATTCCTAGATCTGTTGTCTGAATATGTCGAAGCTGCTAGTCTAGGTTCGCCTGGGACAGCAGACCGGGTATTCATTCCGTACTATTCTGACCTGGCTGTTTATAGTGTTGCTGCTTTCGTCGTGTTATCCACACTCGCGCTTATCGTTTAGCAAGCCGAATCCGGTTGGATGAGACCAGTACCCGATGGTTACCACTTGGAGGTTGAAAATAAGCACTTGATGTGTAGTTAAAGTTACAACCAAGGGGCAAACAACTACAACACCCAAACAAGTTGGCTAGAAATCGAACAAAAAACACATTGATGATTCGATAAATTATGTCGGAATAACTGCAGGAGTTGAATCGAAAAATGAGATCACAAAAACGGAACAATATTTAGTTTTCTGATCACACACCATCCCTTTTAAGGGAATTAAACTAAACATATCAAAACATTTTTTTTTTGCCTAAAGATGGTAAAATAAATCCCCAAATAAAAAAAAAAATCGAAAATTATCACATATTGACATACCACTTTATGTTTTTCAGGACGTCGTTATAGAAGATCTACTTTAAAGCACTTACAACCAAAGGTTGACACAACTATTTCATGATCAAAGTTGTAAAAACGATCAATTTTATTGAAGCTTTGCACTTAATCAATGCCTTTTGGGATAAAGTTGAAGCACCAACCATAAAATACTGCTCGTAAGGCTGAATTCTCTGGAATTGATTAGTTTTTGCAGATTTTTATGCCGAAGGTAAAATACCCATGTCAACCTAAGCAAAATTTCAAAAATTTATTAAAATTTATCAACTGAAGCCAACAATTTGAAGTACAACTTGTTGAGGATCTCTACCTGAGAAAGTGTATCCCTCGATCATATACGATTCTGGGCACGTTGCTACCAGTTATTAAGTCCAAGCGCTCTGGGATCCGCGATCGCTTGATCCTTCTTCTTCTTTTTTGCCTCCACAAGCATGAAGGCTGGGATTCGAAGATTTTTTTGCCCGAGACAATGTGGTGTACGTGTTTTTCCAATTGTAATACATCTATATCTTGTCGTACAGCTAATAAAGTTGCGGTAGTATTTTCTCCTCCATTCCTTTTATGGAGGACCAAAAATTCGAAGAAGAAATTTTTCTTCGAAAGTGCCTAATATTTGCCCCGTTTTCATGCTAGTTGTGTAGCACTCGACGTCGTAAAGTATGACTTTTAGAATTAGGGTCCGATAGAACAAACATTGGGACTTCAAGGTTAAGAGTTGTGATCCCATTTGTTTTATTACACCGAAATAGCATCGGTTTTATAGTAACAGTCTTCGTCGTATCTCTACTAAGGTGCTAAACTTGGGGTTAATGTTGAGTCTTATATAGATGAACTCTTTCAATACCTCAAAATTGTTGCCTAACAGTGACTTTTTCTCCAAAGTTGTCCATCGACAGTATTTTTTTGTTGATAGCATACAATTTGTCTCGAACCAGCAGTAAATGTTTCTACAACGGCGAGATTAGAGTTTGATAAAAAAAAAATGTTCAGATGAGCTGTTTCTATACTGAACGTTGCATCGCGTGTCGTTTAATATTAGTAGACACAGCTATATTAGTTTTGACGATAACCCGAATTCCGCCATCGCTTATAAAGCTCAGGGAGATAGATGCTATCATACGCGGCCTTGAAGTCGATAGAAAGATGGTGTGCTTAGAATCGAAACTCAATTATCTTTTCTAGGTTTTTGTGGTGTAACTTCATTTATGCAGGGAGTGAGCGTTATTTCTTCATTGACTGGAGGTGGGATCGATTCTATCTCTATCTCTCTCAAGACATTATGTCCTTAAGTAGCTGCGGGAATAATGCTACCTACAAATCCTTTCGTGTCATTGACACCTCTTTTGTTTACATTCAGGTTGTTGGATGCGTGCTTGTGTTCGTCTGTTGAGTGGAAGGTTGCGCGTTCAATCCCAACCAAAATCCATTTTCACTTTTATTTAAAAGAAATAAAAGGTCGGTGTAGTACCTAAAAGTATGCACACCATCTTGAATTTCTTCAAATTTAACGAACACAAGAAAAAGTGACTCCCCGAAGCTAGTTCGGACACCACCCATGGAGTTTAAGTCTCCACTACATCCAAAATCTTTCCTATCCTCTCTTTCTTCCCCTTCTCTAACGATCGTACTATGGTAACATATAAAAGGGTATTCATAACCCAACCCCTTGAGTACGTGTAAATTATAAAATGATTGGTCAAGAACCCGAAATATGCCAGATGAATTTGGCAAATGTTGACCTACCCACCCCATGTGTCCAATGATACATCCAATGGATATCCTTCTGGATATAATGGATATAATAATAAGTGAAGTCACAATCTAAAAATCATAAAAGAAAATGTCAGTCATTGTCAGCTTACGTCGTCAAGTCCAAATCGTCCAATCAATCCACCAATCGATCGTTCGCACACCAAAGTAGATAGGATTACACGCTTGTTCTGGAAAACACTTCATAGAAATTTGAATACAATTATGTAATTAATTTGCTAAATATCTAGCATATAATCTACTCTTCTACTCACCGAATCTTCGCCTTGCTAGGTGATCCTGTGGTTTCAATTCTTGCACGAGTTAGATTTTTTAAGCACGCAAACCAAGATCTTTCCACAAAATCTTCCATAAATAGATGGACACATAGCTATCCAATTCCTTTGCACGATGGCGGATAGACTGATTCAGGTCTTCCTCTACCATACGCTCTACAGCAGCAATGACTTCTTCCGTCGTATAGTGCCGACCAGACTGCGGATGCGTATTATCATTTAAACTTAATCGAATTAATTGCTAAATCAATTTAGTTGTTGATTTTCAATTGGAAAGAAGAAAGAAATCAACGGAAAAAGAAAATAAAAGGAAAAAGAACCTAAAAATATAAAAGAAAACAACAAATTGAACAAAACATGCCATCCAACGGGGACAACAATCAAAATATTTACTAGACGCGTGATTGCTTCGTTGGAAGCAAAACCCCCAACCGGGAGGGTCGGTTCCAATTTATTAGATACCCCTAGGAAATGGGGCTATCAGTATCCACTACGGGATTGAGCGCTTCCGTTGGCCTTTCCGTTCAACCGCCACCATCTCTGTTGTCTGAATATGTCGAAGCTGCTTGTCTAGGTTCGCCTGGGACAGCAGGCCGGGTATTCATTTCGTACTATTCTGACCTGCCTGTTTATAGAGTTGCTGTTTTCGTCGTGTTATCCACACTCGCGCTTATCGTTTAGCAAGCCGAATCCGGTTGGATGAGACCAGTACCCGATGGTTACCACTTGGAGGTTGAAAATAAGCACTTGATGTGTAGTTAGAGTCTACAACACCCAACCAAGTTGGTTAGAAATTACATTGATGATTCGATAAATTATGTCGGAATAACTGCGAAGTTGAATCGAAAAATGAGATCACAAAAACGGAACAAAATTTAGTTTTTGGATCACACACCATCCCTTTTAAGGGAATTAAACTAAACATATCAAAACATTTTTTTGCCTAAAGATGGTAAAATTAATCCCAAAATAAAAAAAAATCGAAAATTATCACATATTGACATACCTCTATGTTTTTCAGGACGCCGTTATAGAAGATCTATTTTAAAGCACTTACAACCAAAGGTTGACACAATTTCAAGATCAAAGTTGTAAAAACGATCAATTTTATTGAAGCTTTGCAATTAATCAATGCCTCCTGGGATAAAGTTGAAGCACCAACCATAAAAAAATGAATTCTCTGGAATTGATTAGTTTTTGCAGATTTTTATGCCGAAGGTAAAATACCCATGTCAACCTAAGCAAAATTTCAAAAATTTATTAAAATTTATCAACTGAAGCCAACAATTTGAAGTACAATTTAACAATCAAAGCCCCACTCCAGAGATAAGCGAATCACATTACAAACAATTTTCTACTATGAGTTTCAAATTTCTAATTTCCCAAATTAATTACTTGAATTTCGCTTTTTAGTTTTTGTTCGCTGTAGTTGCTAACTTACTTAAAGGGCTCTCGACTTGTTGAGGATCTCTACCTGAGAAAGTGTATCCCTCGATCATATACGATTCTGGGCACGTTGCTACCAGTTATTAAGTCCAAGCGCTCTGGGATCCGCGATCGCTTGATCCTTCTTCTTCTTTTTTGCCTCCACAAGCATGAAGGCTGGGATTCGAAGATTTTTTTGCCCGAGACAATGTGGTGTACGTGTTTTTCCAATTGTAATACATCTATATCTTGTCGTACAGCTAATAAAGTTGCGGTAGTATTTTCTCCTCCATTCCTTTTATGGAGGACCAAAAATTCGAAGAAGAAATTTTTCTTCGAAAGTGCCTAATATTTGCCCCGTTTTCATGCTAGTTGTGTAGCACTCGACGTCGTAAAGTATGACTTTTAGAATTAGGGTCCGATAGAACAAACATTGGGACTTCAAGGTTAAGAGTTGTGATCCCATTTGTTTTATTACACCGAAATAGCATCGGTTTTATAGTAACAGTCTTCGTCGTATCTCTACTAAGGTGCTAAACTTGGGGTTAATGTTGAGTCTTATATAGATGAACTCTTTAAATACCTCAAAATTGTTGCCTATCAACAGTGACTTTTTCTCCAAGGTTGTCCATCGACAGTATTTTTTTGTTGATAGCATACAATTTGTCTCGAACCAGCAGTAAATGTTTCTACAACGGCGAGATTAGAGTTTGATAAAAAAAAAATGTTCAGATGAGCTGTTTCTATACTGAACGTTGCATCGCGTGTCGTTTAATATTAGTAGACACAGCTATATTAGTTTTGACGATAACCCGAATTCCGCCATCGCTTATAAAGCTCAGGGAGATAGATGCTATCATACGCGGCCTTGAAGTCGATAGAAAGATGGTGTGCTTAGAATCGAAACTCAATTATCTTTTCTAGGTTTTTGTGGTGTAACTTCATTTATGCAGGGAGTGAGCGTTATTTCTTCATTGACTGGAGGTGGGATCGATTCTATCTCTATCTCTCTCAAGACATTATGTCCTTAAGTAGCTGCGGGAATAATGCTACCTACAAATCCTTTCGTGTCATTGACACCTCTTTTGTTTACATTCAGGTTGTTGGATGCGTGCTTTTCATCTATGAGTACATGCTCGGTTTGTTCGGTGAAACTAAAGTAGTGTGAACCTAGTGCTTTTGATAATAGTATTAAATATTTCCGCGAAATCTGTTAGTCGGAACATTTATTTGTTGCCTTTTCGTGGAGCTGTGTTTTCCAACTAACCGGCCGATTTTATTGATTTTAGCATTGTCCTGTAGTACGATTTTTACTTTATATTCCAGACAGGATCCGTGGGCTCCGTTCAGAAGGTCGTAAAATGCATCCTTGATAGGGTCTTCAGCCTCATATCACTCATAAGACTATTGGAAAATCAGGCACATGGCGATAGTCTGTTTGTCCTTCAGATCTTCTATTTTAGAGAGGTTTGGAAGGGAATATATCCCCCTTGACCATCTGTAAAAATGCAGAAGGCGTTAAGATTTTAGTTTTCCCTCAATTACAACATACTATACATATCTATGAAAAGAGTCTGTTTAATATATTAATCACCTTTGCGTTCAATAATACCGTATCCACCCTCTGGTTTCCTACTCCAGTCCGACATAATTTTCCCAAAACCCGGAAACCATAAAAGTCGCGTGTCTAGTTCATAAAGATTTTCACACACCCAAATCATGCAACAAAGGCAATGTAATGTTAGTGCCATGCCAAAACATAACCTATACGTACGCATACATAACCGCTAGTAAAATTTACCACCGCATTCGCACATCTATAGCACATGCTGATCGTGGGATTTCCATTTGAAATCATGCCTACCTAGGAATAGCACATCATCACCTCATGTTATTGTTGTTGTTGTTATTGCCGTGAAGAGGAATATACTCTTCCAGCTAATTTCACCGTCACCTGCATGTGTGAAGTGAACCGCTTGTGGGAACAACTAATCCAAATCGGACTACGCCGTAGTCGCTGTAATGGACGGTCTATGCTTTTGTGTGTGCTACTTGGTAGCTAATTCCCTAATCACGACCATGAGCAATAATTCACAGAAAATGGTCAACATTTCAAAATGTTATGACTCTTTACAGAGCCATCAGTGCGGCGGTACGAGCACTATTTGATTGAAATCAATTACAACACAACGATGATGAGGACGACAAGAACGACTTCGGCATGCATTATGTGCATCAACCGGCACTTCATGTTGACAAATGACAAACGCGGCGCATTCATTGTTCAACGATGATGATGAGGCCAGACAGTTCCCACAGCTGCTATTGCAGAATACCTGTACTCGCGATGTGAAGGAATGGATTAAATAGTTGATTGTGACAGTGGTGAGTAAAAGCAGATACACCCGTGGAGAAATTGTCTACATAAATGAATGTATCGATCTGAATTGGCTTACATAACCTAGACATGGTTTCAATGTACTATATGATTAATGAAATGCTTATGGGAAAGAAGTTCGTTTTCAAATGCGGCAACGTAACATCGAGTCAAACACAAATACAAATTTTTGGCGCAACAGGCTCGTTACTAACCAGGGCCTAGCTTTTTCACAATCATTCATGTGTGCGTGTGTACTTCAAGCACGATGGCGGAATCCCTTGTTTTATGCCGACACCGAAAGGCGGATTTGAGATAAGCTTTTCTTGACAATTGATACTACTCGTATGATTTGTCAGATCATCACGGGAGGAGGGCCAGTGAAAAATTATTTAGGTGTTGCTACGGTTGGGAATCGAACGCAGACCTTTTCATCGCACTAACCATAGCTACACTGAGTTCGTCACCGGGCTTGACATCGAGTTGAGTCTTTGAAATTTAAAACGGTGTACAATAGGAGCGGTAAACTCCCGATATTGTTTATCATTTAAACAAGTTATCTTCTAGGTTCCATCAAATAAGCTACAGCCTACGCATAATGGTCTAGTACTCTAGTGGCATACCGATCAGGTCCGAAAAACGTGACTTCGATCAAATTAAGAAATGTTGAGAAAATGGAAAACCCGAAACAATTGTGTTTCGATGCCCATTGCTTAGGGCTTCTTGTAATACCAGAAAAAAACTTTAAAATTGTCTGTATCAATGGACAGTGGTAAGAAGTGAAGTGAAATATCTTGGCATCTGGTTTGACAAGTTTCTGTATTTCAACAAAAATGTATATGCTTGGCTGGCCAGACTTTCACCATAATGAAAGATAGTGCCAGGGAGGTCTAGTCTTTGAGCCCGGTATATAATGAAAGTCTATTGCTTACGAACATCAGCTTAAAGCATCCAGAATCCGTTACAAAATGTCTTGCTATTCTTAAAAATGCAGTTTTACCCTATATCCGATCGGGTGAGTAGCGCTGTTGTTAGTGCAATTAAACGCCTCGAAGATTCAATTCCTTTCATCAGCAATACCTAACAATTACTCTAATTTTGGATGATCAGATAATCATCCGAGTCAACAAAAGCTTATTTCAGCCTAGCTGTTTGAAATCGGCGTTATACACGAATTCCCCTTTTTTTTGTGGCAAAAATATAACTTTGAATGAATAAATTAGTTGAGATTGTAAGCCGTTAATGTTAGATATTTCGCTTTTAATTGGCACAGATATTTCATTAAAAATCTTTAATTAAAGAAATCTAATGGCTTTAAAACCGCATATTCTTCGATGCCTATTCAAAACGCTCCAGAGCGAGATGACTCTCCCTATAAATGTTGGGTTCAACTATTCTATTGCTTTGTCACCATGAAATAGGCTGCACCATCTTGTTGATAATATATAAGTAATATAATAATATATCCATATATATCTAAAAAAAAAAAATTCACAAGAACTAATTGAAGATTTATCCGCGAAGATTTTTTTTTTCTTATCAAAAAAACGCACTTCTAACCGATCCGCTAGTTATCCAAGAAGTGGATTCTCTTGATTCTCACGATTCCGTTGTCCAGAATCCATCCCGTTTTGCATTCACACATACATTCACACTTCTCCACTCGTAAGTGCGTTCGCGCTTACTAGTCTTGAAATACCCGCGTTCACACGTTACTGGTCTTACCGCGCATATAACGCATCGACGTTATGCCAGGTATTTCCCCTACGCGAGCTATCGCTGCCAGACACCTCCCATTTGCTCATTCCAATTGGGTAACCCCCTTTGGATAGCACTCACACCGGTTTTTCCGTAGTCACTACAGTGTCCTAGGAAAACCCCGGTGTCAATCTAGGTAGGGAAAGGGTTGAAGACATGAGCAAGCTCACATGTGTTCTTTGTGGAAACGCGGGACACCCTACTAATTATAAGGGATGTCCTGTATTCCAACAGAAGAGGAAGAGAATGCTAGCTCGCAAACAGGCTGCTGTAGAAAAAAAGCGATCTTAAAGTCGCTCTTTTACAAATAGGGTAGATCCCAACGTGTCCTTTGCCCAAATGGCAGCTGGACCGGGTAAACCCCAGACATCAAAAATGCCTACGGTTGCTGAGAAAGCACCTGAAGCAGATTTGGATCTGAAAAAGTTCTTGCTGTCGTTGAATAGCAAGATCGAACAGTTCCAAAAACAATTGAACGACCAAGCAGCACGAATAGATTATATCTATTCGATGTTTGCCCAGTCTAGCGCGCCATGAACATGATGAGTACGTTGGATGAGGTAAACTTTAGGATCCTAGCTGTGAATGTTAATTCATTAGTCAGGGTCGAGAGAAGAGCCGTCCTTTCAAATCTGTTGAAAAACCAACTCCCGGATGTACTTTTGGTCAGCGAAACTAAGCTAAACCAGAGACACAAATTGGGATACAGCAACTACCATGTAGTAAGAAGAGACCGACCCCACTCCTCCCAAGGGGGTGGGGTCGCTGTCTTATTACGCAAAGGCTTACGCCATAGCATCATATATAGCGGGGAAGTACGTAGGTTCCAGGTGTTGGAATCATGCATCGTATGCATTCCTCTCCATAGTCGGAGGAGAATGTATGTGGTGTCGCTTTATGCACCTGAAGCAACTCAACAAACTCAATTTATAGCAGAGCTCGAGACACTTTTTCGTTGCCTACAGCTTGAATCGGCTGAAAATTATTACTTTTTGGCCGGCGATCTTAACGCTAAGCATGCGGCTTGGGGAAATACAATCGAGAACACTAGAGGTCGACTGCTTCAGAATTGGCGGGAGCAAAATATGATTGAGTACAAACTTGGTTTGTACGCGACGGATATCCCGTCCTTTCCAAGAGGAAACTCTTTTCTGGACTTAGCGCTTATGGACAATAGACTAGAACTAACAAATAACGAACACGCGCGGAACTGCGTGCGAGCATTCAATTACGATAGTGACCACCTCGGACTTGATGCCGTATTTAGTATCCCAAACGAGCAAACTCAACTGGAGGAGTTCGACCAAGTGCGTTCTTTCGACTACCGAAAGACGAACTGGCCGCGTTTCACCAGAATTGTAAAGCGAGAATTACGTTTGAGCGAAATTGATCCACCGACAAACAGAAACCTTACAAACGACGAAATTGACCAAAATTTACTAAAAATGAATGAGGTCCTCACAAGGTCAATGGATCTAGCTATCCCTAAGATAACTAGTTCTGACGACCAGACGGAGAAATATCGAACGCCAACAATCGATGCACTCCACCGACATAAAAGCAGACTGGTCTCGAGGCTTAAACTGCTGCGTAGACAATTCACTGACAGACAAGACCCGGAGGTTCGGACACTGAAGTCACTGATCAAAAACCTAAAAAAATTAATATCGGAAAATTACAGAAAATCTATAAATTTTTACTGGGGCAACAAAATTCGGGCTATAAAAACCAGTAGCCCGAATATGTTCCCCCAAATAAATAAAATATTCTGGCGAAAAGATCATAACGACATTCCATGTGTCCGAATTTCCAAAACGACAGAAAACAGACAGACACTCACGGCTGTTGGTATAAGTCCGGAAAACGTTGACTCGAACGACGGTTTTTTCACGATCGAAGATCCTCAGGAGAAGGCGAATTCGATAGGCGCTGTTTTCGAGACCGTGTATACTGTGAACAATCCTGTTCGCCCAAATCGCGATATTGAGGAAAGAGCCTTTCTGAATCACTTTTATCTGCGCACTGAACTTCAAGCCTGGCGATCTGAGAATCACGGTTTTTCCGTATTCAATGACGAAAACCCTTCCAATGGCATAGTCGCCAATAGCCTGATGCTGTTTGTGCAAAAAGATGAACTCCTGGACATATTGGTATCATTGAAAAATAAAAAGTCGGCAGGAGAGGACGGTGTCCCAAACGTCGTATTGAGGCACCTGCCAATAGAAGCAGTCGATATCTTCACCACCCTGTTTAACAATGCACTGAATAATGCACATTATCCGGTGCACTGGAAAACGGCGGTGGTACATCCTATCCCCAAAAAGGACAAGGACAAAACAAACCCTGCAAATCTTCGGTCAATAAGCCTTCTGCCGAATGTAAGCAAGGTATTCGAGAAGATAGTCAATAGAGCTCTGCTTAAGTGGGTTGAGGAAAACAAAATTATTCCGGATAATCAGTTTGGTTTTCGAGCGAGGCATGACACCATTCATGCCGCGTCGAAACTAGTGTCCGACATCCAATGGAATAAGTCAAAAAAACAATGCACAGGGGCCTGTCTGGTTGACTTTGAGAAGGCCTTCGACACCGTATGGTTAGAGGGGCTTTTCTACAAGCTGACCAGACTGGGCATGCGTAAACCCATGCTATATATGATTTATGAAATGCTTATGGGAAAGAAGTTCGTTGTCAAATGTGGCAACGTAACTTCGAGTAAAGTCTTTGAAATTAAAAACGGTTTACAACAGGGGGCGGTGAACTCCCCGATATTGTTTAACATTTATACAAGTGATCTTGTAGGTTCTCTCAGACACGCTATAGCGTACGCAGATGATCTAGTGGCGTACAGATCAGGTCCGAAAATCGAGGTCATCAACACACTTTTGCAACGTGACTTCGATCACATTAAGGGATATTGCGATGATTGGAAATTGAGGATCAATTTCCAAAAAACCGAAACAATTCCGTTCAGGACCCCAGTGCAGAGGGCTTCATACGATACCAGAAAAAACTGGAAAAAATTTTGTATCATGGGACAGCATGGACGGCCGTTGGCGGTGAGAAGTGAAGTCAAATACCTTGGCATCTGGCTTGACAAGTTTCTATATTTTAATAAAAATGTGGATGCTTGTCTGGCCAGGGCTAGGGGGGCTTATGCTCTGACAAGAAGATTGTTTCATAGCAGTCAACTTGATTCAAGGGTGAAAGTCATTTGCTACATGGCCCTCATAAGGCCGATCATCGCTTACGGTTGTCCCGTGTGGTTCAATGTATCACCATCCTACATGGAAAGGATACGGCTGTTTGAGAGACGTTGTCTCCGATCCTGCTTAGGATTGTACCGAACGCCGGACTCCGAGTACATAAAATATTATCGCAACGAGGTTCTATACAATGGGGCTCAGTTGAATAGAATTGACAATTTCCTAATTAAGGTGACTCGAAGGCACGCTGCAAGGGCGATGGCTAGCGACAACAGCCTGATCTTTGGGGCTTATTATCCCAATGATTTATACATGGAGAGCACGCTCATATCGGGCTTTATTCCACCAGAGGCATTCATTTACATCGATTCGTTAGGATTAGTACAAGACAGGAACGGTATCCCGGTTTTATACCACCGCTATCGTGACGCGCGGGACAAACGGCTAATCCGCGACGGGTACGTCGACAATGCTCCGGAGCTCCTCCGCTTTAGCACGGCGGTATCGGATCGCGATAGGATCGATGCTGCAAGACAGCGCACTGAATTCTGGTGGCTATATGAGGAAGGTGATTCTGCACTTCCTCAGGACTTTGCGGACTTTTAGTCCAACTCCATAGGTAAGATTTTAAATTAGGAACAAGGTCTGGGGTGGGGCTTGTGCACCATATTGGCGTACAACATGGTTGAACGCAGGCTGCCGTGGGACCGAAAGACGCAATCAGGATGGCGACCCCTCGGGGCATGCGCAACGAGGGCTCGCCACCCCGATTATAATTAAGTTAGGTTTAAGTAGTTAAGTAGTCTTAAGTTAGGCTTAAGTAGTCTTAAGTTAGGCTTAAGTAGTTTAAGTAGTCTTAAGTTATATATAATCTAGATTAAGCTTTTATATAAAACAAAAAAAAGTCACTAAACAAAGTTTTAAATTTTTTCTTTGTAAATTAAAATTAAATATAAAACCAAAAAACCGACAAATATAAGCCTAAAGGCAAAATAGAACAGCTAAATATAAGCTTACAGCGCCCACTAAGGGCCGATAAGTTAGATTAAGTAAACCAGTTATTGATAAGTTAGATTTAAGCATTTTTGTCTAGTAGTAAGTTAATATTTTAAGTAAATAAAAAATGAGTTTAAAAGTTAAACAAAAAAACCCCGGTGTCAATCCTGGACAACCATTTTCTGACAATCAAACATTTGCCCCGGCTGACTATGTTTGATTGACCGCGACCAATACAAAACCCGAACTACGATGGAGGAGATTGAATGTCAGAAGGAAGGAAGGAGGGCACCGCACTTTCTCAGAAGCAGTGAGCTTAGAGGAAGGAGGAAACGATGAACTATCCAAAACAAAATTTTCCGCGAACTATGCTGGTGGTTTCGCGTGCAGATTTTGGAGTCAGGGATTTCCATTCGGAGGCCATCTTCACATTATTTTAAGGTTGGGCTCTAGGCCATTGATTTGGATGTCGATGATGTTTGGACATGTTTCGCTGTCCCTTTCGACAGCCGTTTGCCGTTTTGACAGCTGTCGGGTAATATGACAGCTGCCATTTGAAACTTTCACAGTTGTCTTTAGACTGTCTTTAGACATGATGTCGCACGTCTTTGGTGTCCATGTGTGTGTAGAGCGGGTTTATACATGGCCGTCCGCCTAAACACCTCTGTTGCTCCTCTGTTGCTCCAGCGTTGGGGGAAAGAGATCGTCTGCTCTTTGCCATCGAACCTATCTTTCGATGTTGCGACTTTGTTGGAGGGGTGTCTTTTGGGCCGTCCGCCCCACGCCTCTGCTGCTCCTCCATTGCTCCCTTGGTGGAGTGAAATAGGAGAACGTCTACCCCATGCCATCGTTCTTTTATTGTTTGCATTTGCGCCAATAATGCGGTGGCGCAAACGATTTGATGGGGCGTAGGTTCCAGGGATCGTCCTCCCCCACCCGTCATCATCGTGTTGGGGTCGACGAGGGATCGTCCTCCCTCACCCATCGAACTTTTCAGACCGCTCCTGTCCGATGATGCCCATCGAGAGTCTCCCACGTCCTTTGGGCTCCGACGACGGCGTTGTCTCGTGGACTCCTGTCGCACGTTTTGCGTGGCGTTGCTCTGTCGTGAGTCTCCCTAATCTCCCTAGGGCTGCACCGAACAGAGTTGGGCAATCTTCTTCCTGAGTGGACTCCTCTGTTGCACTCGTTATACCTGTTATTGGTTGCATTCTCGGATCTGAAGGTCGTGGACCAGTGGCTGATGGAACCCTGGCTGCCCGCCACTTTCTCCAAGTTCTGGGTTTGCGACCACAATGAAAAGAGGAAACGAAAGCATTTAAGGGTGATTAGAGAGTGAGCCTTGTTGCGGTAAAATTTACCGCGACAGTATACCCTTTATTCTAAGAATTTTACAAAGAAACACTGCTTTCAAAGCTTAAAATAGACGGTCTAAGACCGGTTAGTTTACTCCAGGTTAAAATCAAACAATTTATATTTCAGCCTTGTTCGAATATTAACAACCATCGGTTAAGTGTACTTAGTGTGAACAATGAACAATTTGGTTCTTAAGAAGATTCCTTTTATTTAGCCTGGAGAGAAAAAATCAGATGCAGTGAAATTTCATTAACCTCTTAGGTATGAAGACCCTGTCAACTTACTCTAGTTTAAATTGAATACTTAATATTCCAACATTGTCTTTAAAAAAGTAGGGAACCTCGAAATGGATCACCCTTTTTTAGTAAAAGTCAATCAAGATTTCAACAACTCCGCCTTAAATCGAACAAGTTGGTCTCAAGCAGATATAGCGAGAGAACCACTTCTACTAATGGTTGTCCAGAAAAAGGGTGCAATCTAGAGCAATTTATTTAAATTTTATTATTTTCATTAATTTAAATGCACTTTTTAAAAAAAAAATCACAATCCAATGAAAGTTATTTTTCTGAATGAGGCAGAGTGTGTATTATAAACGCCAAAGTGGTTCCTCCCATAGGCAAAACATAAAAAGTCGAAGCTAAAATTTTGACCTTAAATGTATCAACACTTTTTCATAACTGGTCTAGCTACTAAACTGTATTTTTGTTTTTGTTTTGCTCTAACTGTTCTCTTCAAGTATATCATCAAAAGAGACAGCATGATATTATTTTTATATTGCAGCGTGAGCAACTTGCAAGTAGAGCTCTGAATACAAACATTTAAAACATTTAAATAACAAATATTTAAAAAAAGTTATTGTACAATAATGGAAGTAATCAATATTATTAATAAAGGTATTAACTGTATTTATGCAACAAGAAGTATATGTACTTCAAGCTGTGTTTTGTGTAATTCGGTATTTCGTTAAGTACATTAGTATGGACGTTCTATGTTTGGCTTTGCTGTGTTTCGTTAGAGTTTTTGTTAAGATGGTCATTACAGAACTCAATTAATCTTGTTGTACATAATTTATTAACATTTAATGATGAAAGAGTTGTTTAATTTAAGTGCCGATAGGTGCCCAGCAAAAAAATCACATGTATCTTGCGAGTACCGACTGACTGTCTGTCCGACTACTAAAACTTTGTATGTATGCTTACAAAGAGGGGTTCATGAAACGCGATATGCATTCTAACATACGATTTTTTGAGAACTTACTTTATGTATCATATAGATTAGATCAAAAATTTGGCAAATACGGTCTAAAAAAGGGAAAGAGAAATCCGAAAAAAAAATATTCGACAAACCAAAGACAGGTGGATATGGAACGTCTAACGATAGAAATACTGCGAGAAATTTTTTAAACAACACTGATATGACTGCCAATATAACAGGCCTTGACATGGACTTGATTATCAGATGCTCAACAATTTTGCAAGCAAAATTCGCGAAATTCGGAGACCCTGCAAAACTTTTGATCAGTAAATATCCTTGCTCCTTCGGTTCATAAGGTATTATTACATGGTCAATTGTGGTGTCATACAAAACTGCTTAGTGTCGATTGGAGAGCTTTTTGAAGAGGCTGTAGAAGCAAAAAAACAAAGACATAAAATTATTGTTAATTGAAGCATACGCGCAAAATTTCAAGAGTCCTGACGAATACAGATTTATATAAGAGATTGCCTTTAAGCTCTTATCCTTTTATTACGGATCAAAGAAAACTTCCATTTAAGCCAAAGTCAGAGCTATTGAAATCAGCTATTGATTTACTTGAATAATGTTTATAAAATATTTTTTTTCTAAAAAATATTTGCTGAATATTTTTACTTCATAATTAAGACGTGTACAATTTAACTATAAAAAAATTTAATAAGTCTTTGGTTCTAGTTGTTAAATTTATATTACATTTTTGCCGTTGGTCAATTTTAGACTTATTGTTCCTATGGCAGCTGTATCATATAGTATCCTGATTTTCACTAAGCTCGCCCTGGTTATGTAAAGCTGTTTTTAATGAAGAAGGTTGCGTTGCAATATAATTGAAAACAAAAAAGTTTTCTATACAATTTTTCAGACCAACCGTTCATATGACAGCTACATGATTAAGTGGTCCGATCTGCCTGATTTTTGTACATCATCTTATTACATATTTATGAGTTTCAAGCCTCTACCTCAACAAGAAGTTTTTTTTTTTCAGCCGATGGCCTCAGTCGCCAGTGATGTTATGGATCTGTAGTTCGTTGCATTCATGTGCGAAGTACTGTAATGTCAATGTCATTGTCAAGAAGTATTTTTGGCCGCCCTCCCCATACAACAGGAAACAGTAAGAAACGATGCGCAGGTGGCCATGGCTCAGAGGAATGCGTAGTTGACTGCTAAGCCAAACGTTGCGGGTTCAAGCCCCAGCTTCGGCAGCATTTGTTTTCTACGAAAATCGTCAGCTTATCTGAGGCCACCTGTGCGATAATATGAGACAATATTAATCTATGTCTCCTCCTCTGTGCCACGTAAGTGTATGTTATATGTCTTTCCTTCTTTGTATCTATCTGTCTCTCTCTGTTGTATTAATGTCTTGATCTGTCCCAGCCGATGGCCTCAGTCGCCAGTGCTGTTACGTGTCTGTAGTTCGTTGCATTCATGTGCGAAGTACTGTGATGTCCAATGTCCAATGTCCAAGAAACGATGCGCTGCAATTTCATATCGACTACAAACTTTCACCACCCACTGTAGCTATTATTCACGTCGCACAGGTTCCGCATGCTTTTCATGTTACTGCTCAACTGCACATGCAGTCGTCGTGGCGCCTGCGTAGCATCAACAAAATGAGTTATTGCAATTGCCTCCCCTGCGCCGCCCCATAATCAGCACAATGTTCAGTAGCTGATGCAAAGGAGATAATAGGGGTACACACGTACCTACGAAGCCCTCCCCTTAAAATTAATTTCCGTGTAATTTTGTAATCAACTAAGGATTGACCGCCGCCCGCTTTTCTTCGAAGAACTAGATTTCGACAAATTATACGATTTGATGTGCATCAACAATTGGATACGGTCTTTCAAAAGGTAGCTACAGTTCAATTATCTGATGATGCGTTTAAGTGATTTAATTTTTTTTCTTTTCACTCATTTTAAGTAATTTTCACATTAAATCATTTCGCTCTTAATCGTTTCCGTTCTCTTAATAGATTCGAAATTACTTGGCTGCCCCATTCACAGGCGTTTGGTTATTTTTTAAACGAGTAAAAAAAAAAACACGTACACACACCGAATGTACTAAAAATATAAATAGTCCGGCTTATCTGAAACGGGGCTGGCTTGTAATTGAAATTGAATACCAATACGGTTTATGTGTTGTCGATATAGGATTTCCCTGTAACTCGAAAAGGGTACTAAAGAGAGGCATTAATAAAAAATACCTTCCCCCGACCGACAACGTCCATGTTAGAAAGCGGCACGAGGAGAGACAAAAGGAAATTCAAAAATAGACCATGGGTCGGCCGGAGTGCCAGAGTTATTGCCTTTCTTTCCTGGCATCCTTATTTTCATGTAACACTTGAAGTACGAGATAACTTTTCCTACGGGGTGTAATTTATGACCTATTTCAAGGGTTTCCAAGTACCTAATATTTGTGGCATATCAGGGCAATTGATCAGTGTATGGAGGGAGCGACAGACTGCGTGCACTTGATAACGATACAGATTGGGATATCAATTTGAAATGGTGACAGTTGAGATATTTTTGAATACATTATTTCACATTGAGCGATGCTTATTAAGAAATTCCATGGAAATGTTCGGCTTGAAATTAAGCGGAATGAAAAAGCGATCAATTTTGAAAACCTCGTGCGGTTTTTAAATGGGTCAATGAGCTTGGTAGATATGATCTTGTGCAAAAGTGGGCGTTTCGAAGAGGATTTTCCTTTTACACATCATTTGCTGGGATTTTTTTCATAGAAGAGGATGTAGGCAGTGTGACCACCTGGGTAGTAAGTGTTTCTTTTGACACTCCGTCGGGGTAGATATTTTTGTCAAAATGTATGTTACTGAAGTATATAGTTACTAATTTGAAAGAAGCGTCTTTCTCTTAATAGCTTTCGAAGTGACTCAAGCTTAATAAAATGGATTGACATGGGAACACATTTTTTGGAACCCTATAGAAATATAACTAATTGTTATGGATGCAAAACTAAAAAATGTTTTGAGCAGGCATTACTCACAAAACATGGACAGATTGGACAGCACGTCATACTAGACTCCGATTAATTGAGTTCATAAGAGCACCTATTTGAATTTATCCATTTATTGTTAAAAGGATACAGTCGATATCAAGAATTATTCCTGCCAACCGTTGTTTTTTTCGGACTAAGAAGGTCATTTAGTAATAATGCGCTCACTTGATCTAGCAAGGTGTTCATATATAAAACCCTTGATTATCAAGTTCCTGCCGAAGAAAGGACGAAGAAATCATTGTCCGTTCTTAGCGAAAAGTTCTTTGTGACCAAATCAGAACACTTTTAGGCATGGCAGACAGGGTTATGCATATGGACTTGGTATAGTTCTTAAAAGGGTTGGACATTATGATTATCTCCATTGATTGTGTTGAATTGCTTTTCTTTCAACAAAAAAAAAATTGAATTTATTTATACGTAGCAAATTCCTTTAAAACTTCAAAAGCTCTCATCTACGTATATTGCCATACGTGCCTTATTCTTGGTTGTATTGTGATCATACATCACCATCATCTATCAAAACATTTTGGTCACTCTCGTTTGACATTTTATGTGGGTTAAATGGTATTTATGAAGATATCAAAAGATTATAGTTCTGCAATGCTCCGGTGTATGTACATATATCGATGATCCGAGAAGTCAGTTAGCCCAATCCTATTCCCAGAAGTAGTGTTGCAAAGATTGTTTTTTACTACAATATGGAAACAGACGTTCTTTTTTATTTCATTGGCATTTAATCTACCCAGCACGATCACTTTAGGCAGTGGTTACTACGTTTTGTCGATGAACTCCTAGAAATAATCATTGATGTCGGACGATCACAGATAATTTTTGCTAACTAATGTATGGTTGAATCATTCATTCGATCCACAAATTGGGAAAACGTTTGAATGATATCAATTACAATGATATAATTTTGGTCATCGGTTACAAATCTCATTGCCTCTAAGCGAGGATGGTTACCCATCGTACAATTTTAAAGCCACATACGAGGGCATTTATAAGTTCTTAGCTTAGCTTAGGATAACCAGTATAATTCGTCTCTTTTTACGAGATGAAGATGGAGATATGCTCCTTACCAATAGAGTATATACGAAAACAGAATTCAGGCAGAAAAACTAAAAAAAAACTAAAAAAATAATTCATGTAAGGACTGTGTAAATTGCAAGAAATTTCAATCGACCTAAACACTAGCATCCACTGATAATAATATAATGATTCTGGCGCCCCTCTCATGATGATTTGACAAATCATCTAAGAAGTATTGTCACGAAAATATTATCTCTACATAGCCGATCAGAGTCGGCATAAAAGAGGCAGTCCCACCATCGTGCAAGAAGTACACACGCACATATGAATGGTTGCTCTAACGACCCCTGTGCACTAACGAGCTGGGTTGGGGCAAAACTTTATATATTATTGCCTCTTACTTTTGCCATATAAATTATTTCTAGTGAATATTTGGTTGCTTCCAAAAAAAAATCATATGAGAAGGCTGAAATTCGCAGTGCGAACCGTTAAATTAAAAAAAGTGGGCGTGGCCAATATCTTCACGAAGTTGGGACATGCCAAAGTATATTTCTTAGGCAGTTTATCATCTTTTATGGCTCGACAAAAAAAAAGTGTTTTTATAAGAAAACGCCCCCAAAAGTGTGAATGAATTAAAATGATCTGTAGATAAAATATTTATATTAATATTACCAACGTTTTTGCGTTGAAATTTGTTTGGAATTTCTTCAAAATTTGACTGAAAATCGTTTTTTAAATAAAAACGTCCCAAAAATTGGTCGTGGCTTAAACATTATATAAACGAAATATGTTATTCAGACACTTTTTCACAATTCTAACCGTTTGTCAAATAATTACGTTTTTGTGAAAAGCGGGTGTTAGTGGACGGATTTTGTACTTGGATCAGCTGGAAGCAATATCCAAATTGGCAAATTCGATTCGATAATTTACAACTTAGTTGGCACCGCCAACTGAACTGAAATCGATTTGTGTGATACCAATTCGAACTGAAACGACTGCTGTATCTCGGAGTTCAAATCGTAGTCGTCCACGTTTTTTGCTACCAAAATTGATCTTTCTGCCAGCCATGATGATTTATGTACTGTGTGCGTACATCGAGGAATGCCAGATGATACAACGACCAAAGCGATGCCATTATTTGATTGTATTTTGGAGAGAATTAGCGAAATGAGAAATGCTTTCCCAGTTCCACCATTAAGTGCACCTAAAAAAGAATCCACCTTGTCCAGCCGAAACTCACGCAGTATAATGCGTTCGTTTTTTTTTAGCAAAATGCCCCCAATAAATAAGGGTAGGTCTTAGACGAAATGTTTATAGTGTTATTCTCAAAATGTTTTTATCGCACGTATTTTTTTTTCGAGCTTACTAAAAGTGTATAAAAAAGCACTTCAACGAAAAACATGCTCAAAAACTTTATGTGGACGAAACATAGATATTCAGAATGTCTAATTTGTTTCTCAGACACTTTTTTACCATTTTTACGGTTTACCAAAACAACTTTTTTATTTAAGTGGGCGTGACAGTGTGTGGGGGGACTATGTCCTTCTCATTGTTTTGAGTTAATGAGTTATACGTAAACAATATTAAAAAAATATACGATTTCAATTCCATTGAAGTAACTATGTCTGAATTTCATTGCATCTTCGAGTCGTTCCAATTTTATCTCTCAATGTAGTATCAATATTTAGAAAAACAATCGATTATATGTGAATGACGAGTTTTTTTGCCGAGTAATGTAAATGTAAGCCGAGTTTTTTTTTTTTACAAAATGAACATTCAAATTCATTTTTCACAACAAAGCCAGTAAATTGAAGTTCAGTGGTTTGTGTGTTTTTGTACAACGAAAAAAGTTGACATGAATCAAGAACTGGAATGAATTTTTGACAGATTAACATACGTAAGCAAGTTAAGGCGTGAATCGGCGACAAACCTTTTGAGGCTCCATTTTTATATAAATAGACTTGTCATGTCCAATAAAAGGAGACCCTCTATGCTGCGCCAACTACAGAGGAATTAGTCTCCTCAACATCGCCTACAGGATCCTATCTGTCGTAATATTTAAACGCCTGAAACCGTTTAGCAACAACCTGATCGGCCTATCAGTGTAGTCTTAGGCCAGGAAAGTCCACAACCGATCAAATTTTCACACTTCGGCAGACCTGGAAAAAACCCAAGAAGTCCAAATCGATACCCACCACCTATTCATCGATTTCAAAGCCGCATACGACAGCATCTATAAAGACGAACTATTATAGAGATTCATGTCTAGTCTTGGTATACCGCCCGGCCGTTTGCGTAGAATGACAATGGAGAATTCTCGCTTCTCAATCAGGGTCGTAAACGACCTCACCGACATATTCGATATCAAAAAGGGATTTAGTCAAGCCGATGCGCTGTCATGTAACTTCTTCAGTTTTGATTCTCGAGAGGACTTTGTAAAATTCCCGAGCCAACACCAGAGGCACAATTTTCCAAAAATCGGTGCAACTACTATCATATGCCGACGAAGGCTCACAGAGTCCTTAAGGGGGCGCACACACATTTATGTTTTTCACACATTTATGGCCAGACATAATAAGCCAACTCTAAGGATAAGTTGCCCAATTACGGTTTTGGCACGCCATCTCAAACACTCACTTTTTGGTCATGCAATCTCGTGGATCTCATTTGGATTTAAATAATCCGAATGTGGTAATTTTGCTTGTGTTGACCTTCTCATTGTTTTTGTGAGTTAGCTTAAAAGAACAACTAAGTAAATGAGTTATACGTAAACAATATAAAAAAATATACGATTTCAATTCCGTTGAAGTAACTATGTCTGAATTTCATTGCATCATCGAGTCGTTCCACTTTTATCTCTCAATGTTGTATCAATATTTAGAAAAACAATCGATAATATGTGAACGACGATGCAACAAATGTAAGCCATTGTGCTCGCCTTACATTTGTTGCATTAAATGGCATCGACCGTTTTTTTTTTACAAAATGAATATTCAAATTAATTTTTCACAACAAAACCGGTAAATTGAAGTTTACCACCAGGACCTACGAAAACTTGGTTTGTGTGTTTTTCTACAACGAAAAAAGTTGACATGAATCAAGAACTGGAATGAATTTTTGACAGATTAACATACGTAAACAAGTTAAGGCGTGAATCGGCGACAAACCTTTTGTAGCTCAATTTTTATATAAATAGACTTGTCATGTCCAAAAAAAATGAGACCCTCTATGCTGCGCCAACTACAGAGGAATAAGTCTCCTCAACATCGCCTACAACATCCTATCTGTCGTAAGATGTAAACACCTGAAACCGTTTAGCAACAACCTGATCGGCCTTATCAGTGTAGTTTTAGACCAGGAAATTTTCACACTTCGGCAGATCCTGGAAAAACCCCAAGAAGTCCAAATCGATACCCACCACCTATTCATCGATTTCAAAGCCGCATACGACAGCATCCATAAAGACGAACTATTATAGAGAGTCATGTCTAGTCTTGGTATACCGCCCGGCCGTTTGCGTAGGATGACGATGGAGAATTCTCGCTTCTCATCCAGGGTCGGAAACGACCTCACCGACATATTCGATATCAAAAAGGGATTTAGGCAAGGCGATGCGCTGTCATGTAACTTCTTAAGTTTTGATTCTCGAGAGGACTTTGTAAAACTCCCGAGCCAACACCAGAGGCACAGTTTTTAAAAAATCGGTACAACTACAATCGGTGCCGACGAAGGCTCGCAGAGTCTTCGATTCCCAACCAGACGTCGGACGCAGTAGAGGAAGTTCTCGCCTTAAGGGGGCGAGGATAAGTTGCCCAATTACGGTTTTGGCACGCCATCTCAAACACTCACTTTTTGGTCATGCAATCTCGTGGATCTCATTTGGATTTAAATTATCCAAATGTGGTAATTTTGCTTGTGTTGACCAGAGAATGTGAATAGAGCCATATAGGTAATCAAAACTTGTTTCAAAACATCAAATTCAGTGTCAGCCATTCGATTGACTATTTAACGTTGACGGTCCAATATGTACGTATAGTTAAGACAACTGAACGTACAGAATCGCTATTTCGACGCGCTTGTCAATGGTTAATGGTACTGAATTGACGTTTAAAAAAACATTTCTACTCAAGTCAATCCGTTGATAAATGTCAAAGTTACTCACTGCTTACATACCTACCGAGATAAAATATGGCGCAACCAGTGTAAATGGACATCCTTAACACATTGATTTTCAAACCTTGCAATTAAATATCAAATTAAAATGTAAACATATATATTGTTTTTTTTTTTTTAAATCACTTAATATAATATAAAACGACATAAACCTTACATCTAGAAATTTCTTAGAAATTATTACACTTCTTTGGAAAATTTGGAAGAACATCTTTCTTAAAAAAAATTATATACAATGTCTTTTGTCTTTGTAGTAATTTACAGAAGCTAGTTAATCGTAGGCTTATCACTATAAGTTCACTTTCACCATGGCCGCCAAACACCTGTCACACTGCGCTGCATGCTGGCCAACTTCTGACGTTTTCTCTCGAATATCTGATTGCGAATTTTATTCAAAATATCCTTTTTGGCATGTTTTGATTTAAGCATTGGTACAGACAAGCAATCGGCATTGGTGTCTCCAAGCACCATTGCATTGTCGTCCGATTGATCCTCTGAATCCACCGACAGTCTATCACAGTAATCCTGTTCCGAAGACCGACTACTGCTAATATCCTCACTTTGAATCTCGTTCGAACTGCTACTATCCATTTGATTGTTTTTGAAGGATTTCTAAAAAAAGGAATGTATCTTCGTTAGAAATCAGTAGCCAAACCAAAACATTTTATACAACTTACGTTCTTGTATTGTTCCGTTAACATTCGACATAATTGAAAAATCTGCTCCGATGTTATCCTTCTATCCACAGCATTGCTTTGCTTTATCCTTTCGCTAAATGTATCCATACTAACTGTATACTTGTACATATTTGTTAAAATTTCGTTTGTTCCTGCCCTTGTGATCCGTTCACTGATCCAGCAACTGTCAGACTGATCTGAACACAGCAAGTGATTCCTTCCTTATACGTCCTCGAATTTTCAATTTTCAAAAACTGCTCTCATTTCCCGCGCTCGAAATTTCACCCCTTCCACATGGCTCATGTGTGCATGGTGTATAATCTTTTTTTAGGCCTCCACAAGTGTGATACAAAAGGAAAATTCTAATGAATTCACTGCCAAGCAATGTTTTACTCACATATGGATGCAAAGTATCTGTAAATATCTCCGATTCGTATAAAGTGTCTATAAATACCCAAATGTATCTACAAAGGCATGCCTATGGCTCTGGTGTTGTTTAGTGCCGCCCGATAATATGTCATACATACATTCGGCACTGCACTCTGCAGGGCTCTTATTGAGGAACAGAACAAAACCAAAATTTAAATAAAATTAAGATCTGTACGCTGCCCTATAAATAGATCATGGGAAGACACTTTGCGCTCTTGTTCTGTACTTAAAAATAAGAACAGAACAAAAACAACAATAACAACATGAAATATTGTTTGTGTCGAAAACACACCAAATATCAAAAAAAAAAAAAAATACAAAATTGAGAAATGAAAAACCAAATACTGCGCTGCTGATGAGCAGCAGCCGACAGATAGGTTCCTTTTTTAGAAACTATCTGAACACATGTTGCGCATTTTTTGGACTATTTTCGAACTTTTTCCAAACAAACATTAATGGTACTTGGGGAGCCAATATTGTAATCGGTTGTTATGATAAGGCGGACATAAAATTTTAATTGCGTCGCCCAAGAGATATCGTGGATACTGATATATTTATTGTTTAAGGGTCTATGGCCATTGACATTAATTGATATGAAATAATTTCTTTTGGGATATCAATATTATCATTAACTTAAGAAAATATATGAATTCATGTATTTTTTTTTAAATGTTTGAAACATAAAATAAATTGCTTGTTGGTGCTTGAGAAATAATGTCTTGTTCACTTTCAGCAATTACCAATTATAAGGATTTTTTTTATAAGCCTTACAAAATAGTCATGATGCAGTGAAGTTTGAGAGCTTAGGACAGAGAGAGAATGGTCTTATTTTAACTCTGATCAAAGCATTTATTTTATTTGTATTCTGACCATTTAAAGCTAAATCTAAAATAATCGAAAAAAAATATATATGTACATACTTTTTGAAGTATGGCTTCAGTTGGGAAAAATACTGGGACTCAGTATGCCTTTCTAATTAGTCCAGTCTCTAGCATATAGCTAGTCCCTGCATCTATATTTGCGCTGTTTAAGTTGGTAAGCGATACTCAAAGTCTGTTTTTTTTTTCAATTCAATTTTTATTTACTTAAAATATTAACTTAATACTAGACAAAAATGCTTAAATCTAAATTATCAATAACATGTTTACTTAATCTAATTTATCGGTGCTTAGTGGGCGCTCTAAACTTATATTATATCTAACAGTATTATTTCGCTTTTCGGCTTCAATTTGTATTGTTTTTATTTTTGTAAGTACATATTTGGTTTTAATTTTCATAGAAAAATTTCAAAATAACTTTGAGGAGGGACATTTTTGTTTGTTTTATATTAAAACCTTAATCAAGATAAAAACTTATAACTTATACTACTTAACTACTTAAGCCTAACTTAACTATAATTGGTGGCGAGCCCTCGTTGCATATGCTCCGAGGGGTCGCAATCCAGATTGAGTCTTTTTCGAGCCCGACCATCTTGTGTCAAACAATATTGGCCGCCAATATGGTGCACAAGACCCGCTCCAGACTTTGTACTTAAATTTAATTTTCGGAAATACTAGGGAGTTGGACTAAAAATCCGCAAAGTCCTGAGGAAGTACAGAATCACTTTCCTCATGTAGCCACCAATAGTCGGTGTGCTGCTTTTCAGAATCGGTCATTTCGCGGTCTGATACCGCCTTGCAAAAGCGGAAAAGCTCCGGAGCATTGTCGACGTACCCGTCGCGGATTAGCCGCTTGTCCCGCGCGTCACGGTAGCTGTGGTATAAGACCGGGATACCGTTCCTATCTTGTACTAACCCTAACGAGTCGATATAAGCAAATGCCTTTGGTCATTCGGGTAATAAGCCCTGAAGATCAGGCTATTCTCACTAGCCATTGCCCTTGCAACGTGCCTTCGAATCACCTTAATTAAGAAATTGTCAATTCTGTTCAACTGAACCCCATTGTATAGAACCTCGTTGCGAAAATATTTTATGTACTCGGAGTCCGGCGTTCGGTACAATCCTAAGCAGGATCGTAGACACCGCCTTTCAAACAGCCGGATCTTTTCCATGTAGGCTGGTGCTGCATTGAACCACACGGGACAACCGTAAGCGATAATCGGCCTTGTGACTTTCACCCTTGAATCAAGTTGACTGCTTTGAAACAATCTTCTTGTCAGAGCATAAGCCCCCTAGCCCTACAAGCATCTACATTTTTGTTAAAATACAGAAACTTGTCAAGCCAGATGTCATGGTATTTGACTTCACTTCTCACCGCCAACGGCTGTCCATGCTGTCCAATGGTACACAATTTTTTCAAGTTTTTTTCTGGTATCGCTTGAAGCCCTACGCAATGGGGTCCTAAACAGAATCGTTTCGGGTTTTTGGAAATCAATCTTCAATTTCCAATCACTGCAATATCCGTTTATGTGATCGAAGTCACGTTGAAAAAGTATGTTGATGGCTCCGATTTTTGGACCTTATCTGTACGCCACTAGACAATCTGCGTACGCTAAAAAGTGTCTGAGAGAACCTACAGGATCACTTGTATAAATGTTAAACAATATCGGGAAGTTCACCGCCCCCTGTTGTAAACCATTTTTAATTTCAAGGAATTTACTCGAAGTTACGTTGTCACATTTGACAACGAACTTTTTTCCCATTAGCATTTCATTTATAATATATAGCATGGGTTTCCGCATGCCCAATCTGCTCAGCTTGTAGAAAAGCCCCTCTAACCAAACGATGTCGAAGGCCTTCTCAAAGTCAACCCGACAGGCCCCTGTACTCAAAGTCTGTTTTTCCTCTACTGTGTCAACAATCTAACTCCTAATTACTAGTCCATCAAAGCAAATAGACGATTTGAAAGATTTTCCAGTCCATGCTTCTTATCTTTAGTAGTTCGACAGGCACGAGTAAAATTTCATTTGTTTTCTGACAAGAAGTCATTTCTCTAATTAATAACGATGCCAAGTCCTTACATTGTCCTATACTACCCTAAAATTATAGCTGTCGATAGCGATGATCTATCTAATTCATCTCTACGCTAGAAAAGTCGGTGAGATTTCGACCAGTAATGTCAATATTGTCATAGTTTGGTAGAAGTTTGATAGATTTTCGTAAGGTTATCCCCATTTGTTTGTGCACAATCTGCTTAAGAAGAATATCGAACAAATCCCATAAAATGCATTTTTATTCTTTCTAGGTAACAATCTGACCTCCTAGACTATTCCTGGATCTACAGTAGGGTGCAAATTTAATCAATTCTGAACTTTTTGGGGGTGAACCCATGTTGCTGAGAACCGATTAAGTGGTGGGTGAATGCTTTTAGGCTCAAATTAAGGATCAAATATTAATGCATTTATGATCTTGTGGGAACCTGTATTAATAAAGATTAGAAGTGCCTAGATTTTTGTAAAGCGAGCAAATTATCCTGAAATTTCATTATTGATCTCTATTGGTTAGTCTAATAAACTAAAGCGCTGGATGCCTGGTTCAAATTCCGTAAGTGAAAATAAATCTTGCGAAAGTCTGCAATACGTCTAACTAGAGTTATATTGAAGGACCATTGTTGATTTGATTTTCCTGAACCTGGGCCTCAATAAACATGCCCCTCCATTGCCCGGTTCTTAACTTACTGCCTCCAGTTGCGCACTTCAAGTTGGTTGAGGTCGATTGGTAAGGCGAGGTCTTCCCCGACTGCGTCCGAAATCTGGCTGGCAATCGAAGAATCTGTGAGTCAGAGTATCGGGCTCCATTCGCTCTACATTTCCCAGCCATCTTAAACGCGGAGTTTTCCGACTAGAGGTATGTTGTACAGTTATTTGTTTAATCTTCTTCTCCATAGCCAGTCAACACAAAAGGGACCAACGATTTTTCTATGAGTTTTTCTTTTAAAACGGCAAAATATCCTAATTTTTTCATCATTTTGGCCGCGGTGTAGTGATAATGTGTTCGCCAGTTTAGTGGGAGGTTGCGCGTCCAATCCCAGCCAAATCCATTTAACTTTTATTCAAAAGAAATGAAAAAAGGTCGGTTGTTATACCTAAGAGTATGCACCATCTTGAAATTTCTTCAAATTTAACGAACACAATGAACAGCGACTCAGCGAATTTAGTTCGGACACCACCCATGGAGTAAATCTCCACTACATCCAAAATATTACCTATCACCCTATTTCTTCTTAAAACATATGTATAAACGGTATTCATAAAAATAACCCCTTGAGTGTGTGTAAATTATAAGCAAACCTGCTTCTACGCATTAGAGCACGATTGGGATGATCAGTGTCTTCTATAGAATCATCTATGTAGTTCGTACATACATCAATGTTATATCTGTCAATGTTGAAGTTCTGTCCGATTCGTGGATGTTGTGTGTCCTTTTGTGTTGGCAGCAATATTTGGTCTTACCCTCATTTACAGCTTAACCGATTTTTGACGCTTTATTCTCCATACTAGACAAACATGGCTTAAATATTACGTAGAGTCCGGCAAGGTGTCAATATCGTCGGCGTTTTAGTAGTGGTTAGTCCGATTTTTGGAAGATTGTATCTCTGGTTTGCTTGGGGAGTTTTGCATAATCCTCTTCAGAATAAGATTGAAGGAGCCTTGCATCTGTTTTTGGTATCGAATGTGTGTGTGAGATCTTGTTCGACGCTTTGTAGCGACGAGAATTCACCAAAACTAGATATGTCTCTATAATTGCTGTCTATGAAAAGATGGTGGGTATCGATTTGGACTTGTTGGTTTTTTTCCAGGATCTACCGAAGTATCAAGATTTAATCAGTTGTGGACTTTCCTGGTCTAAAACCATATGGTAAGGGCTGATCAGGATCAATTCTTTGTGCGAATACAACTTCGGGCCATGAATACCTTAGCTCCACTGGGCAAACCTTATATTCTAATTTTTGCACAATTCGGGCTATATTTCACAGATGATATGATCGATGTTATCTTTCGATTCGACCAACCCTTTACATTTTAAACTTGTAAACTAGACCAAAGAGTTGCAATATCCCATCAGAAAACAGTCGGGTGGAATCAGATGGCAGAAAAGCTCTCGGTTGCCAAAGGCAGTCTTCAATAAGTTGACCGAAACGGTCGACGTATCTATTCGGTACATCCATCCATCCATCCTGTTGGAACCAACATTTTTAGGAACCGATGACGTCGATGTTGATTTGTTGTTGATCTATATTGGCTCGTTTCTCATATTTTAAGAGATAATGCGCAATTATTTTACCGCGGCAATTATATCAAACAACGCATTGTATTTGTCTGGATATAATGGGATCTCGAGAACCTTGCAAAGATTGATTTCATTCTTTTCAAGAATATAGACGGTGATATCAGATGTATAAAAATAGATAATTTTTGTAAAATAATAAGTATGACTCATTCGTGAACCTACATTTCGCTTTTAACACAGGTAGAGTGTATGCAACTGCCTGTGGCATCAAGTTTAATCTCCAAAACGTTTTCCTCTATCCCCACACATTCCTCCTCTTAACTCAACTCTGCATAGCACTTTAATCATAAAACACGTCCTATTATAGAACTAATCTTTTGGGATTTCCGCCAAAAGTAAACTCCATCCAACTGACTCTCATCCTATTCATGTTACGGTCATAAATTATAAAATTCGTTTCATAAGCGCCAAGAGAAAAGTGATTTCATTATGCAAAACATCACTTTACCCTCCGAATACTAATATTCCCACGAAAAGTCCCATCGCAACACAACATCATCATCCCCCCTTTTGATCCCAGAACACAGACTATAATCACTCATAAGCTTCCATACCTAATTGCCATTAAAAGATAAATCCCATTGAGAACAATTTACCGGAACTATTATGGGGTGGCCTATAGAGACGCAGCCACCATCCAAAAGGGTTACCTTCACCTTCACATTCACTTTCACTTTCACCCCGAAAATGATTCTGTACCCAGATCAACAGGATTCTGATCTCCTTGAAGCAGCTAATCCATTTCCAAGTCAGTTACCCTAGATAATGAAATTTTCCGAAAAAAATAAAATCAAAAATAATGTGAGAAGGAAAATTGCCACACCCGCCTAAATGAAGACATTCATTGGGTTAATCAATCTTCTAATTTGTACTCAACCCCACTCTGGTGTCCTGTTGAGTACGGCACGTAAACACAGCGTCAAAGTGACTGTTATGACTATTGTGCTAGGAAGAATCTTTAATACAAGCAGGTGGCGGCGCACACACAAAAAAAACCTCATTGTACAACAACACTTATCCTCAAACAAAACTCAAAGTCAACGTAAATGCATTGAATCCTTACGAGTATAGTTGCTTTCAACAGCAAGACACATACATAGACGCCCCTTTTGACCCTGCCATATGTGACACTCATGAGTGTCATGCCCATGCAGCAAGTGGAACCATAAAGAATGTCATCTGTTGCTCAGTTGTGTGCTTTTGGAATGGCAGAGAGTGTATCCATTGCCTTTCAGCTAATTTTAGATCCGAACGCATACGAAAAGTGTGGGAAAACAATTTCCCAGAAGACACCCAACTAAAGAGTGTCTAAAAAAAGGATAGCAACACGACAGCGAATGCACATTGCTGATAAGGACGGTGGAGTCTCGTAGCATGCTACATGTGTCAGAATGTGTGAGAGACGAAATATTGCGTCAACTCTGTGTATAATAATGGAAATCAAGTGCGACGTTAATTGGGGTTAGAAAAATATCAAGGAATTTGAAAAGTCTTAAAAAAAATTTCACCATTTGGTATGTCACGAGTAACCGATTTGTAGATATTGGTGTACCGCTGCACTGCACTCAATTATTTTGTATCCTATGTTTTTTGTGATTCTTGGGTGCTGTTGAGTGAAGAATGACTCTGACCTCTGACTTTGAAAGTTCTCAGTCGTTTTTACTTTGACTACACACCGATAGTCCTTTTTTTGCTGCCCAGTGGTAAAAATCGAATACTTGTTACTATCAGATGATGCGCATGCCTCCAAAGATTCGGGGTTATGCTATTGGTTAACTAATTCCTCATAGAAAAATAACAAAGCCTCCGAAAAGATCGAATTCGTGGTAAACGAACACGCTACATGCAAAAAAGGACAAAAACATTCGTATTCGTATCAACCCAAGATATGAATTATTAAGCAGATTTCACTACCATCAAGGAAATACAATGGAATGGAACGCCCAAAAAGAAGATACAAAAAATGCGACATTTTCTCCAAAAATGAATTATGGCGCAAAAGGCTTGTTACTACCCAGGTGTGTACTTCCTTGAAAGATTTCGGGACCTCCTGTTTTGTGCCGATTCCGAACGGCTAAGTTGAAACAAGCTTTCATGACAATCGATACCCGGACGATATGTCAGATCATCACGAGAGGACAGTGAAAAATTATTTTGGTGTTGCAACGGCTGGGAATCGAACACACACCTTTTGCGCAGCAGTTCATCGCACTAACCGTCGCACCACTCAACCCGCCAATATCTGTTCCTTGCTATTTTCAGCGGAAATTTAAATGCCGCCTTATTATAAGTGACAAAATAGTGCAAGAAGGGTGATAATTTGATGATTTCAGCGAACAGATAATGCCAATAAGCTACAAAGACCAGTTCGCAAACACATGTGTTATATACGATCACCCTCCAACAGGTACAAAATATGGTTGATATTGGTAATAACTTTGTCCAAGCACCCCTAGAAAAGAAAGGTATTACAATGTTAAAATTGTGAATGGAGATTTTAACGCAAAGTAAGAAAAAATGACATCTGTCAGAAACAACACATCATGGAATGGTCTTAGGCTTTATTACTTTTCAGCTTACAAAAATATCACTTTAGCCAGCAAAGCATTCAATGACGTCCTTCAGATCAACAGATTTGAAAATATTATGATCGACAAATGTGACGCATCCAGTATTTTGAGTGTTCTTTCGTGAAGCTAACATCGACAAGGACTATCACCTTGTAAGGTAAGACGGCATAAGGCATATATTACCCACATCACAGACAATTTGGAATCTATGAACAATTTATTTTCGAAAGTCTGCATCGCAAGAGACTGCCCAGACCATTGAGGTTAAGAGGCAAAAAGGGACAAAGAACACCCCAGACACCTCCTTTTAGATATTTCCTTGTCATGCTGACAAAGTACCGACTGTATTTGACTATTTTAAGAAAGAATTTTGCAATGCTGTTTGAAGTACTTGTGATAATCGTAGTTGAGCTGACAAGTAAACTAGCTGACCACAGACAGAAATTTCCTTGACATTAAGGATAACAGGGTTATTTGCATAATCGTATTGCAACCTAGTCGGAATAAAATAACATTCCTGCCAAAATTTACCAGTGAAGATATGCTCCACTTATTTGCGTAGGAATATTTGATAGTCCGTATCACCTGGTGAAGACCTGCCTTGTTTGCCTGTTTGTAGTTGTTTAAAGTTGATTTGAAAATAATTTTAATATTAAAGCGGATCCATTAAAAAATAAATAAGCGACCTATTAATAATTTATACACAATTTGGGAATATAACTAACTATAACTATAAACTCTAATGTTGGAGCACTCATTCAGTCGAATAGACATTTTTTTTCGATTTGGCAAACAGACTCCTAGATAAGTTCCATTTCGTGATTGGCGTAAACTTAAGATTTGAGATAACACTAGATAACACATCCTCCTGAAACCATGTTCTTGGGTTATAGGCAGGTAGCCTCTGCAATTCAGTCACCAAACAGCAAAGTGGCCAAAAAAAATATTTGTTCAATGCGATATTCGGCCGTAGCGATCCGTATCCGTCGGAGCGGAAAATTTTCCGATTTTGAGCGATTCGGAGGACTTTATCTTCAAGGTATTCTTCCGAACAGCTGTTCGGAATATTGCTCCGACATTTTGTAACGCACCCTGGGGAATTGCGTTCAGGTGCATTTCTGGTGCAATTTTTGACAGTTAAGTGAAATTTTTTTCTGATTTCCTTTGACACGAATTCTTTGCTGATACATACCTCGAATGGAATTTTAAACCTCCGACGAAGTATGCGTTGCGGAAAATTGTCCGCTTCGACGAATACCTCGCTAAGGCAGATTATTTCACTTTTGTTGTTCTGTAAACTCAATATTTAACCATTTGTTATTCCGTCGTGAGTTGTTGTTATGAGTCATTACAACCACCTATTACTCCTTCACGGTGAATGGATTCCTGAAATGCTTATACTGTGTACCAAGTTTTTCCTTATTAAAATTAAGTTACATCTTAACTTGAAAATTTAGCCAAATGAATTTCATGAGATATCCAAGAATGCAGCTCTCAATTCGTCTTTATCAGCAGGTTCCTGTTGTTTGATACTATGTTTATGGTTTTTTCCAATGGTAAATCTGGATTTTAATCTGAAATTTAATCTTTTTCTTACCAATGGTACATGATTTAAAATTAATTATACCCTATCCCATTATTAGAAGTTTGGATACATAGTTTGAAACATAGAGAAATAATTAAGCTAGATATGCCTCAAAGTATATGGATTGCTCAGAATCGATAGCTGAGTCGACCTAGTTATGTCTGTCTTTCCATTCGTCTATGTGTCAACGATTTTTTAAAATTCAATTTTGAGCAAGAATCATGAAATTTGGTACACATACACGTTGTTGTTCCCAGCAGAACAAGTGTAAACATATTGGAAATCCGCCCTCTTTTTAGAAAAACGTAGTGTTTAGCCAAACCGTTAGTAATTTTGAAAATGTGTCCGAACCACATATCTAGACAATCCTAAAATAAAAAAATAAAAAATAAATTTATGGCGCAACAGGCTCGTTAGTACCCAGGACCTAGCTTTTTTTCTCACAACCATTCATGTGTGCGTGTGTTCTTCTTAGCACGATGGCGGGACCTCCTGTTTTATGACGAATCCGAACGGCTAAGTTGAGATAATCTTTTCATGACAATTGATACTACTCGGATGCTATGTCAGATCATCACGAGAGGTGGGCCAGTAAAAAATCATTTATGTATTGTAGTGGGTTTTATGTCGATGAAATATATTAAATGACATTGTCACAACATATTGTTTAGACAGTTCACATTTAATATATTTCATCGACATAAAACCCACATTTTGGGGTTATTAATTTTAAGTATGGGATGGGATTGGGTATTAAACGATCCGCGCAGCGGACTATAGCCTTCTCATATATTTTTTGTTTGTCTTTGTGTTGTTGTTATTTCGTTTCTGTGAAGTTAGTGTCGGTGTATCTGTCAAATTTCCAGTAACGCAGGTTTTCAGTTTTTGATATAATTTATATCTTACATTGAACTGAATCAGTTTAAATGGTTAGTAATAGTTTTTCACAACCGAAATAATATTAAATCAAAACAAAAATCACTCTAGTCAAACTGACAGCTATCATATGTATTAGTCTTAGTTGAAGGAGAAGTAAATCTGCCGAAAAATCCATAACTGCAAAATTGATCTGAGATAACAAAAAAAAAATTTGTTTACCCAATGAAACACAGCAACTGTCATGGTCGGTCTTTTGACAGATCAAGATAAAAAATTGATCGTTTTACAAATGAAAAACTTAATTAATCAACAAAATACGTATTTGTTCATCAGTTTTGAGAGTGTGTGCACTGGAATGGGCATTGTGACGCAAGGACACTAGCAAAAATTGTATACACTGTAGGCGAAAACGTTGCAATTTCAAATTGTAGTTCGCGGTCGAATCTAGTTTGTATCTAGCGACAAACCCAACCAACGACAAGGGCAACAACAACGTAGTATAATGTACATGATAGTGGTAAATAAAGATCAAAGAAAAAAAAAACACCTTAGTTGTATTATATGTGATCTTTATTGAACCGACACTTTCGGTGGTGTAAATGAGAATGTTCCCACAAATTAGTTCATGCCCAAAAGGAAACATCTCTTCAGCTGACCTTGTACCATTTCCCCAGCGTCTCTTTCGTTGAACTTCAAATTTGCGGGTTATTTTTACTGCAACGAAATATCATAACCGGTCAGTGCTTCTTGTGTTGCGTATAGATCTGCTGGCTCCAAATCATCTACCGACAACAATTCATTCTCACGCCCGCCGATGAGCATCGATGTGCGTGTGAATCGCAAGGCATTTTTTGCATAGATTTTCGCCGTTGCGTGGACCGATATCAGTGATCATGCAGTGGGTGCATTAATGATTTGGTTGTTGTTGATAGCCTTTGATGTCCTGCTTTTCTATGGGAAAAGGAGGTGAATTGGTGCATTTGAATTCAACTGAAATGCATTTTTGTTAAAGTTTTGTTTCCGGAAGATGGTATCAACCGTGGTTATTGTTTCGCGGCAACAGGCATATTATGCATATGCAAACATCTAACCATGTTTCTACTGCCCTACTTCGTTATTGTAAAATCATACTGTTGGCAAGGAAGTTTTTGTTTTTTTTTAAATTCATTTACAGCTTACCCGTTTTATCGTCCAAAAACTATCATTGGTGTCATTCCTGTCCAAATATTAAATAAAAAAAGAACACAAAAATTTCATAATTTTTTTTTAATTAATAAACGGCACACATACATAATAAATTATTATTATTATTTTTTTTTGTTCAAAATAGATAGATAGATATATTTATTTCGTATATGAATATTTTTACATAATGATGTTATTGCACATTTTACAGAGATTTGATGATGATTTTATCTTTCTACTGAAATATTATTTTTAATGGTTAGAAGAAATTATAAAGAAAAAAGAATAAACTTGAAGGAAAATACGAAAAAAGCCTCCAATATAAGAAAAGAAAAAAGGATAAATAAATAAATAAATAATAAATATATAAATAAATAGATAAATAAAGAAATAAATAAATTAATTAATTAATAAATAAATAAATAAATAAGTGAATAAATAAATAAATGAATAAATAAATAAAAAAATAAATAAATAAATAAATAAATAAATAGCTAAATAAATTAATAAATAAAAATAAATAAATGATTAAGTACTTAAATAAATAAATGAATAAACAAACAAAAAAATAAATAAACAAATAGAAAAGTAAAATAATAAGCACTATTATACATTAAGGTAACAAATAAAAAAGATCCCATAAATAAATAATAACAAATTTGTACAGCAATAATGTAAATATAAACAATAAGTACGAGTATGTAGAAATTATAATTGAACAATATTAGGTATTTAGTTGATTTACAAGAGGATTGTCAGCGAAACTGCATCTTGTTTTGAAAATGTTGTTAAGTTTTATAATTCTATCAGCTATCAATTCAACATTCGCTCTTTCATGAATGTCAATAGTTGAGTGGTGCCAAGGTAAGTCTAGCATCATTTTTAACAGTTTGTTTTGCGATACTTGCAATTTTTGTATATGACATTTTGCGGAGTTGCCCCATACCTGACACCCATATAATAGAATCGCCTGGAAAATTGCTTTAAGTAAAATTATTTTGTTGTCAGTAGAAAGTAATGATTTTCTATTAATAAACCGGTAAAGCATCTTGATTCCTATACCTATTTTCTTTATAGATTTATTAATGTGGTCCTTAAAAGTTAACTTGGTATCTAAATAAATACCTAGATATCTAATAGAAGGTTCCCAATTAATACTATTACCATTGAATTGAAGGTGGCCGGTGGGATGGAAACAAGACTTTCTTTTTCGGGTGAAATAGATAGCTTGAGTTTTACCTTCATTCAATTTGATTTTCCATTTGTGATAGTATTTGATTAATATTTCCAGTCCATTTTGGAGATTCCTCTAAATATTGAGAGCGAATTCATGGGATGAAAATATTGCGGTATCATCTGCAAAGATGGCTATATTACAGTGCGGTAATTTAGGAATATCATGTGTAAATGTGTTGTATAATATTGGGGCAAGAACTGAGCCTTGTGGAACACCTGATGGAACATATACCAAGTCGGAAACACTACTATTAACATGGCCTTTAATACAGCAATTGGACAAAAAGCTTTGGACTATATTACAAATATATGGAGGGAAGTTAAGACTTATCATTTTGTATATCAGGCCCTGGTGCCAAACTGAGTCAAATGCTTTTTCAATGTCTAGTAAGACCAAACCTGTAGATTTTCCTTAGCTTCGATTGAATTTAATACAGTTACATATTGTCAGTGCCTGTTGGGATGTACTGTGGTGACGTCTAAAACCAAATTGTTCATCGGGGTAAATTTGTTGAACATCAATGAATTTTAAAATTTGTTCTTTCAACACCATTTCATATATTTTGCTAAGATTACTTAGAAGGCTGATAGGTCTATAACTTTCCGGCCTTTCAGAAGACTTACCAGCTTTTAATATTGGTACCACTTTTGCAAGTTTCCAGATATCGGGAAAGTTTTGCATTGTAAGGCATGCATTTTTTTTTTAAATTCCTTTACAGCTTACCCGTTTTATCGTCCAAAAACTATCATTGGTATCATTCCTGTCCAAATATTAAATAAAAAAAGAACACAAAAATTTCATAAATTTTTTTTAATTAATAAACGGCACACATACATAATAAATTATTATTATTTATTTTTGTTTTTATTTATAACTCTATTTCATCAATATCTGTTAACTTTTCTCATAAAAAATCACAAAATTAATTTTTTTTAACATTTTTTTACGTTGACTCATGTTGCATTAACAATGCTTACTATTTTTATTTATTTATTTTTTCCTAAATCTGTACATATCTAAAATAATATCCGATTTTGTTTATATTATTTTCATTTATAACAATCTACTATTTGCGGTTTAGATTTTCTTTTTAGTTTTTTCTATTGCAATTGGACAAACTAAATTAAGAAAAAATAAATAATAATAAATGAGGCTTATATGTCTCTGCGCTATGCTAATGCATGTGAGTTAATTTGTTTCTTATTAACATATTAATATATTTTTTAAGTATTTTATAATGTTTTCTTTTTATTAAAAATTCATAAACTATATGTATTGATTTTATTTTTTTGTTTGTTTTTCATTTATTTTACAATGTATAAATGCTTTTTACATTATATTAATTTTTTTTTCTCTTTTCGCTTATTTTATTTAAAAGACATTTTTTAAAATAACAATAAGAAATATTTTTTTTATATTTTATCTTTTTTTTTCCTTTAATAATTTATCACTAATGTTTAAATATTGCTTAAAATAGGATTTTCCTCGATTTTATTTTAAATTATCGATTTTTATTAACAATTTGTTGTTTTAAGCGAAAAATTAAAATTTCTTTCTCTTAATATTTTTTTAATAACTTTGTTTTTAAATAGATAATAAAGTATTTTTTTAAATACTTCCAAACTATTATTTATATATATTTACATAAGTTGTATGTATAATTGATTTTTTTTGTTGGTTTTAGTTTTGCAAGAGGTCAAACCTTAGGCAAACGAATAAAGATTAAAAAAAGAAGCGTTAAGTTTCTTTTTTCATGTCTGTTGTTTTTTGTAGAAGAATTTCAGTGAGGGTTGGCGGTGACATCTTATTCTAAGTTAATTTAATGAATACGTTTTTTTTAAATTATTTTATTTTTCTTATTTAAATAGCGATGGATGAAGTTATGGTAAATTATTTACTTTGTTTTGTTGTTGTACTTAGTTTTAGAAAATTTGTGCATTTTGTGTAGGTATATATAACAGTGCTGAATAATTTGTTTGTTTTTTTTTCTTAGTTTATTTTCAAAGTGTTGCTTTCGGGCAAAATGGTTGTAATAAAGTTTTTCTTTTATAATTCTTTTATAAGATTTTCTAATAGATTATGATTTTTTATAAGGGTTTGTATTCATGTGAATAAAATTTTATAAAATTTGCATTAGCTAAAGAGTAGTTGATTAAGTGGAATTTTTGCTTTATGTGTGTGTGTTTAAATATATTTTACGTCTTGATGCATAGCAAATAACGAAAGTATGGTAGTAGACTTATATTACAATGCAAATGCATTCGGGTGGGGATGTAAAGGGTATGCGCAATAAAACACTTTGGAGGTTGGATGGATGCATTGTTTGCTCTTTTATATTTTATTTATATATTTATCATTTTAGTTGTTTTTTTTTTAAATATTATACACATAAAAAGGCCTCCAAATTATTTTATCGAATTTTATATCTTAAGTATTATTTAAAATATTAATTTTTGTTTTTGTTTTTGTTGAGAGTAAGGCGTGCAAAATATCCAGCATTATAGAGTCGAAGAAATTTTTGCAGATTATTTTATAACAAAAATACGCTAGGGATATTTTTTTATGGAAGATATAGTGAACGAATTATTTGAGTAATTTTGTATACAAATTTAATTTTTGTTGATAGCTTATTGTTAAAAAAATAAATATTGTTTACTGGCGATTAATGATATTTTACATTAGATTGATATCTAAATTTTAAGTCTCTAAAAAAACGATATTCACGAACATATCAATGCACAACGTGATATGATCAAGCGATATTTACCGAATTATAAGCAGAATTAGACTATTAATATGAAATACTACAAAGGCGATATTAAATAGGTATAATTAAAGTCCCGGACTTACGATTTGAAACTTTCTCTTTAATTTGCATATTTGCAATCTGGCGCCCAGAATATTCGGCTTGTAGACCATGAAAGAGTAAAAACACCACTCCGTTTCAGGAAAATCTCGTTCGGAATGGATATACCTCAGTTTCAGTTGCATTGTTGAAAAGATATGCTCATAACCTTTTCAGCCAACACCTTAGCTTAACTGCTAATATATTGAGAATCATTCTTAAATGGTGTTCTCATAGACTTTCGTCTGCCAAATTCCGAAATGGAGACCTACAATTATACACTACGATTAGTTAGTAATACTACCATGGCTTGTTAATATCACTCTTGTGTGTAGTCGACATCATATTAAAGCAGGCTAGATAGATATAGATAATAAAAGATGTCCCCAAATTCAATCAAAATATGAATTTGTGTGGTGAAAAAACTATTTGACTGCTGACAGTTTAGGGTTAGTAAAAATGGAACACAAACAAGACTACACACCGGCTTCATTGTTTATTAATATTTTAATAATAATTAAATATTTACTGCTATAACTTTGTTATCGTCAAAAGTGCTGTATTTGGGGTTCAGAAACAACGCATTTAATTGTTTTATAAGGTGGGCCAAAAGAGATCACCATATTGAAAGATGCTCTTAATTTTGCAAATGTCAAATCTGTTTTGACAGTTTTGGACTAGACTAGACAGATGTAGAATACAAGTGAACAAGCCATGGAGCGATACACTCCCCAAGAACGCGGAATAATCGAAGTGGACGATTTTTCGACCAAAATCATAATGAGGCTCATTTCCATCTCAGCGGGTACATGATCCAGCAAAACTATCGCTTCTGTGGCACCGAAAATCGACGAGTAATGTACGAGAAGCCATAACATCCGCTCAAAGTTACTGCATGGTGCGCTGTTTACGCTGGAGAAGTTATTGGGTCATTTTTTTTTCGAGAACGCCGCTGATCAAACGATAACAGTGGACGGTGCGCGCTATAGGCCCATGTTAACCGAGTTTGGTTAACAAGGCCCTATAGAACGGAGAAACGGCACACACTGCGCGAGCCATAACCGATATTCTGAAGGCCAAACAACATCGGATATTTTGCTGGAGGTATGTTTGGACCATATTTTTTAAAAAGCGATGCTAATTCTGTTGTTTGGTCTCTCGCTTTATGAGATTGACCAACACCTTATTTCTATGGAGTAATTTGAGGCACCAAGCTTACAACCATCCGTACATAAAGGAAGGAGACACAGCCATATTTATGCAAAATTTTCATGAAAAACTTTTGCCATGGAGGCCATTTGCCTGATGTAATATTTCATACATATCCCATTATATATGAAGGTACTTTATATTTCAAAAAAATAAATATAACCTTAAAAAAACAGGCGTTGTGTTTTATTTATTTTCAATAAAATAAAAGTGAGTCTTCGAGGTTCTGCCCCAATCAATTGAACATTTTTCGACAAAATGTTAGCTAAACTTTTTTTAAAGTTAATTCGCTCGCTCTTTTATTTGTCGAAAAACTTTCTATTTTTTAGTTTCCTTGGGTAAACATTACTAGACTTTTGTGTTTTTATATGTTGGCATGAGTGAGTCCTGGTCTGTGTACGGTGTGTTTAGGGAGTATGAAAAGTTATTTTTGAGTTTTGATATAATTCGCAGAATTTTTTTTGTAACTATTGTGCGCAAAGGTAACATTATTGGGAAATATTTGCGAAATCTGATATATGTTATGGCACATTATAACTACGAACTGGATAGAATATCAATGTGAGCAGCCACAACTCTGAAGGAGCAGAGGACTTTTCTTGGTCCTATATCTATGATAATATTTCTGCAGTAAACAGTTTTATGAAATTTTCTCAACTGAGGCGAATCTGTAGCTGTCTAGAAACACCTGAAGTTAATGCTTCCAGATGTGTATTTTATTCTAATTCTAGGGATGCGTTCCCTTATCAATTGTAGGAGGTTTGAAGTAAGGGAATAATCGTCTAATACTCGAATTACTCGGTTTTGGGAGAAGTCCAATAAATTCACTCTATGTTTTTGAGCGTAGTTCCAAGAAGCTGACAATGCCGTATGCTAAATTTTGACTCCCGTTTTATGCGAGTCTTTGATACTTGAGGACTTTTATATCCAAAGTCGTTGTTATGGCCGTCAAACGAACACGGCTGTAAATTTCGTTGGCCTTCATATAACTTTGGATAAATTAGCCGACCTTGAGGTAGTAATTACAAGCAGTAATTCTGAATATTGCTGTCTCTCTAAGCTTACATTGTCATTCAACCAAGACCTACAGAAGTTGACTTTTAATGTTCTTAATTCTTTCAGAATCAACATGTAGAGTAAATATTCAACCAAAATAGGCTTTCTCGTAAATTTACCCCAAAAACTAAGTGTTGAAACATTGATTTTAATATGTTTTGTTGGAAACATAAGACTCGCCAAATCGAAGAAGTCATTCACTTATTAATTCAATCGTCGAGATTCATTTGCGGGTCGTTCAGAGATCCTCCTCAGCTGAGATTATCTGATTCTATCGAACAAGATTCTCAGCAGAGAAAGTGCATGTTTCCAAGTGAGAAATCTTTTTCTTACGGGGAGTTAGGAGATATCGGAACGAATCGTAAGTGGAACACGCCTGATGTTAAAAAATGCGTCTATTTAATCATGATTTACAAATTTATTTGTTTTATTTAAACATAAAACTTAGATTAGCGTCTTAGTGAACCCAAATTTATCAACTTTGTATGCCACCACTAGATAGCCCGCTGAAATCCAATTTCACCATGTCCTCCAAAAAATTAAATACCCTAAAATGCTTTTAATTACCTTAAGCATTTAGCATTGAAAAAAACAATAAAAAATTTTGAAAAAATAACTAAAATAAATACTTTTTGAATTGTTTGAACATTTTTTACGTATTGAAATTGAATTCTCTTAAATATTTATATACATTTAGAAATTGTCATACATTTTTTTTACTTTAAAATTTATTTCAAAACTAAAGAAAAATATACATTTATGGGATTTTCGTTTGTTTCCCCTGGGAAGTACTCTCTTATCATTAAAAGAACAGTGTTTCCCAATGATTGTTTGCAATTATATATCATATCACAGAAAAATTGTACAAAACAATTCAAAAATGTTTAAATCATATAATTACCATAATGAAAAGAAAAAAGAAATTTATATGCAAATATTTATATGGAAAAAAAATTCGACAAGAGGCGTAACAAAATTTGCAGCTCTATTATAGAGAGATATTATAGTACAAGGAATCTTTAAATATATATATAGAAATCAACCAAATGCAATATATAGTTGGAATTGTTTGAAAATTATAATAAAACTTTAATACAGATACAAGGTAAATATTTATATAGGTTATCATATATGTATATATTTTTTTTCAAATATCATTTTAATATATTTATGTATAGGTATAATAATAATAAAGCTGAACCACATATAGAAAAGAAATTAAATCAGAATGATGATACATTATAATATTGAGGTGTATTTTTTTTTATAGAAAAACAAATTTTTAAGTTGATGTTTTTAATTTTCTGCTGTTTGAGAAAGTGTGAGTGTGTGATTTTACTGTGTTTACTTGGTGACGTGTTGCTACCATTGTTTTGTAATTATTTTTTTTACTTTTAAGGAAATTGTTTATTGAAAAGTATTTTTCTAAAATAAAATGCATGCCAAGGTGAAAAAGAAAAAAAAAATCGATTACCAAAAAGTTATGAAATAAATTTTAAAATGTACCCATGCATAATAGAATAAGGTTCACATTCGCTGAGGTAAATTTGTTGCATCAAAAATTTTGAAAATTTAATAGTAATAAAATTTAATTAAACTCGTAACCATGCAGCATTCAATTAATATTATTTTACTTCTAATAAAAGATTTATGAGTTCAAATGTGCAAATATCATTTTCAAAAATATTTAAGTGAGAAGAAGAATTTGAAAGTGCTGTTTTAATTTGTTTTTTAAAGACTTTGGAAATGTGATTGCAATTTTTGGTTATCCATTACTCATAACTAACGAAATCTTCATCCTATAAATATAAATGAATGAAAATGACACTTACACATTTAAACATTTTCAAAATGAATAAGAAAAATTTTTTGGAAACAATAAAAAATCTTAAAACAAATGCAGACGGGCTATGAGAGGCTAGAAAACACTTTTTTTTGTTTTGACTGAATTTAAAAAAAAATAGTTTGAAAAATTATTTGGTTTTGCAATGTAGAATTGAAGTTGTTTCATATTGTTATTATTTTTTATTATTTTGTGTCAATGTTCCTAAAGCACAAAATGTGTTGTTTTTAACTGTTACTTTTATTTCCTTTTTATGTAAGCTTTCTTAGGTGTTTATGTTTGGACTAAATCTATGTTTTGTTTTCTCTTTTAGTTTGTTGAATAAAAACTCTACCGAAGATTATTATAAGTACCTAATAATTTACAGCGCCTTAAAAATATTTTTTAATGTTATTGTGTATATTGTTATTAGTTTTATGTAATATTTATTTAATTTATTATTTATTTTAATAAAAAAAAACGCTTAATAGTTAGATGTTTGTTTTGGTGTTTTTGTTGTGAACTTTGGTTTAAATATTATTTTTAATAATATTTAACGCGAATGTTTTTTTTTATTAAGATGTAAATATTTGTTTTTTTTTAGTTTTAAGTTTGATTTTTACTTAAGGTAGATTTTTTGTTTGCAACTTTTGATTTTATGTTGTTTCTGATTTGAGTTTCTAGCTTTTGGGAACAAATTAACGAGTTGAAGGTACCTATGTAAATGTTGAGAATTTCTTTAAGGTTTTCGTTTAATTTACAATTTTATAATGTACGTTGACAAAATTTTGTTACTTTAAATTAATGCGATATTATTTTTCAAATTTAGGAAATTGTTGAACATTTGTGTTGGAGATGTGGTGTCTACGATAATGGAAGAGCCCCAGGTTTGTGTTGGAAACAATTGTCTTGATAAACTTGCTTAACACTATATTTATCTCGATATTCAGTGGATTTTTTTTTGTTGGTACTTGTATTTAAAAAATCATCTAAAAATTTATGAAAAAGTGTGTTTGGCCTTAGAAGAATGTTGTGGGATAAGACGGAAAGTTAAAGTTAGGCTTAGGTTTTAAGCTAAATCGGGGAATTTGATTACTTAGTGCTTCGAATTCTAGATTCACGTATCCATTTGTCAACATTGTGTTTGTCGTTTTTTATAAGTCAACATTAATCCGGATGATTTATGTGCAAACCCATTTTGATTGACTTTTTCGGGGAATACAGTTTTTTTTATCACCAAAACTTTAAAAATATCTCAGAAACTGATGCTCAAATTTTATTTAAATTTTCATGTGATTAAAATGGGAAGAGATGGTGACTAATAACTCAGTAGAACCAAACTGTATACACAATAAGTAGAAGGTCTAATCGACATAGGCACCCAACCAGATGTTTTGAATGTGTATATTGTGAGCATACTCCAAAGTGCGTGTGTTTTTCAAGCTTGGTGTAATAATATTAAAGAATCATTGACAACCAGGCGGAGATATTATAATTTTCTGGTAAAATGAAGGTTCTTGTTAAACACGATGAAATGATCAAATTATACGACAATGGGTCTAAGAACCCAAGAGTGCACCGGTTAATAAACAATAAGTCTGGCTGGGTCAATCCTATTTAAAGGAATACCTATTTCCCCTTTTATATTTAACAAGACATCAATCTTTTAAGCTTAGCAAACATGACCAGGAGAATAACAAATACCAGAAAACTAAGAGCACGTAATAACAAGCTTAAAATATTCAAAATACTGCAAGGAAAATGAAACAAAAGTTTATGGGTATAAATCACCTACTATACGTTTTGCTACCATATGAGACAATATTTATTAGTTCCAATAAGCTCTGTCGACCATGTACCTACGAGAAAGTGAGGACAAGGAAAAGCATTACTAGTTAACTAGCAAATGCTTAATAACGTACGAGAGACAATATTTCTCCCAGCACTTTCAAAGCTGTAATTGAAATTTGTAGCTTCAACACAGCTTATGTGGTGGAAAAAAATCATGTTATGGTTTCAGAAGTAAGGCATTTAGACCCTTACTGACCAATTTCAACGCTGTCAATCCATTAAATCAAGCCTTACCAAAATTGGGCAACAACTTGTAGTCGGAATTTTATTGAAATATATGAACGCTTGATATTGGCATGATAATAGGGCATGATACACACACCTTCTTCATGTTTTCTACGTCATCGACGGTCATGACAAAACCCAACATACGAAAAGTCATACCTTTAGTAGACATTAAAAGGCTCGATGGTGCCTTCAGCATAGGGTGCAATGACGGCATGACATGAAAATTAAAGCAAACGGTATTAATATTTCAAAAACAAAAAATCAGATATAAAAAGTGTTAATATAGGCCCTCAATCATAGCATCTCCATTTATTTGTGTAACCAATGTTGTATTTTTGCGAATATAAAGTTTGCGAACGCCAAGTTTGAAAAGTCTCTCATGACAGTAAAACTGGCGTGTTAGGACCTATGGCATAAGTTTTTCTGACAATCATTCATGCTTACACATGCAATTATAGAACATCTGTTGATTTTATTAAGTCGAAGATTGATGTCCGAATTAATGTTCAGACATTTTTGTTGGAAGGTTCTTATTTCTTGAAAGTATTTGAAGGCTTAAGCAAATTTATCACTTCCCAATGTGTATATACAGAAGCTTTTGGTCTTTTTAGCTATTTCAACTGCAGCTCACTAAAATTTGTAAGATTCGACAACCATAAATCCAACCACCAACGAAAAAAAGCAAATTGATAAGCAAGATTCAAGACCATAATTGATGTGTAAGCTGAACTTCAAATGCCTGTCCTTCTTTCTTTTACTGTTTGTGTTACTTTATGTTTCTTTTGAAAGTTTCTTGGAATATTTACGTTAGGTCCTTCGCACTATTTTTATTTAAACCGGCCAACTAAACTTCAATTTTTGTTATTCAAAATTTTGTTGAAAATATATAAATCTAAATCTAAATACCTATTCGTCCTTTCTGAAACAAATTTCTTTAGAAAAAATATAGCTGCCTACCCAAGAGTAGGAGTGAGTAGGAGTGATCTCTATCGTTCCCACTATCTTCTTGTTCTTTCTGCTCTTCAATGCTGATGAATGATGAACTAGTATCCTGATTTTTTTGATTTTCTGATCTTATGAGTAGAGAAGCTAATTTCTTGTTGAGTGAAAATTAGTATTAAGTTTTTTTTAGGAGTAGTAGTTATTTATTTGTTTTTTTGTTTTGTTTTTTTTTTTGTAATAAGAAGAACTTAATTAGACTACGTATCTTTCGGTTAATCACCACCTAAACTTAACGCCTGAACTATACGTGGATCAGCTTTACTACCCTCACGAAATTCTTCCAGTGTCAAACGATCATCATGATTTTTATCCATTTGATCAAAGATTTTATCCACTCGCTTTTGTGGGGTATTCTCGTCCTCTGTTTGCGGTTGTTGACCCTGAGATGTTTGATTTTGTTGATTGATGATGATTCAGTCATTGATTGATGGTTCGGATTTGTTTGTTTTTTAATAATTGGAAATAAGTTGCAGTTATAGTTATATAGTGCGCATTTATTTGTTTTATAAAAGTGATGTGACAGTAATGATATTGAAATAATGAAAGGTAAAATGGACAAAGTTGGAGAGATTCACATGTCATCCGTCTACTTACCACCATTTGATAAATGGCATCCACAATGTTGTACATTTCATCTCTGGTTATGTAGCCATCATTGTCAACATCATACAGTCTAAACGCCCCTACAATAGTCAAATGAAACAACAACACAGAAAACAATATAGAAAGAGGGGGTATTTTGAGGCTGACCAGACGATATGAGTTATTGTTCTGGACAATGGGGGAGCGACAAAGTTGGATATTATTTGGGAGGACATAAGATATCCTTTTCATTTTATCATGTAGTATATGGTAATTGGCTGAGCAAACAATCAACGAGTTGTAGGCAGCTGTGAAGAATGCTGACATAAAAAGTTTCAAGGACATGAATCTGATAAGCATTGGGATGAGTCTAAAGTTTATGGATACAATGAAGGAACAATAAACAATGTTAAAATAAATAGAGTGAAAATGATATTGGAAAATTATAAGCCTGACCAACCAAGTCTGCTTAACGAAGGAAACATCAAGAAAAAGTTTTAGATGCTGAACAAAGCGATCCTGACAAATAAATTTATGGCGCGACAGGCTCTTTAGTACCAAAGGCCTAGGTTTCTCTCACAATCATTCATGTGGGTGTCCTTTTTGCACGGTTGCGGGACCTCCTGTTTTATCCGAATGGCTTAGTTAAGGTAAGCATTTCTGGAACGTAGAATATAGGAAATTTAGAGTTTAGCCACATAATAGGCTACGGCTACAAAAAGATACACGAGAACACAACCCACATAAATCTCATTTGGTTGTCATTTTTTTCAGGATGAAATTTGTCAGTTTTCGTCTGATAGGCATAGCGAGTGGTCGATAAAAAAATTATTTTGGAGTGCAGCAGCACCGTGTTGAAATCGCTCGAGTATTATAGCTTGCTATAGACGACTGTAATTTTGGCAAACGATCCTTTGAGCAAGAAGAGTTTTTTGACTTGGCTGGCTTTATTGCTATTGGGATAGTGAAAACCGTCGATTGAGAGTTGATACAATTAAGACTATTACACATTTGTAGAGTAACTGTATGGAGCGCCATTACAGCGGAGGCGATATTGGGCTATGAAGATGGCATGGGCAATGCTTTAACAGTTACTGGTGACAGCAATCAGGACGTGTTGAAACATTTTCTTGTGCCAGAATTGGATCAATAGAGCATACAGAGCATGTGGTTCCAACGAGATGTTTCGACATTCCACACAGCTCGTACTATAATGAGAATCTTACGAGAACGACTTTTTCGGATTTCTCTAAGGGAAAGCTATATTTTAATAAGGCAATGACAACCTCAGTGTTTAAGGACAGCATTAGAAAGGAAACTACATCAGAAGTCGGCGAAATTGTTATTCAAAATGTTCCGGAACGAGCTCGGCTTTGCACAACGGACGTCTGAAAAATCGGCTGAAAACATTCGCATTTGTTTCCAATTAAGATTCAGTTGACACCAGAGCTTCTTCCACAATACCATTTACGCCGCCGTACATATGCCAATAAGATGTTACAGCTAGCCCATGAAAACCCCGATTTTGATGAAAAATTCATAATGAGTGACGAGGTACATTTTCATTTGAATGGATAAGTGAATAAACAGAATAGTCAGTTCTGGGCAATGGAAAACGCTCAAATTATTCATCAGTCACCTTTGCATCCATTAAAAGTTACAGTCTGGTGTGCCATTTGGTCAGGAGGAATCATTGGACCTTACTTCTTTAAAAATGAAAACGGCGTACCTGTGAATAGGGAGCGATATCGTGATATCATTTAGGCTTGATTTATATGTGGTATTGACAAGACGGTGCCACATCACATACAGCCAGGATTACAATGGAATTACTGTGAGACCTCTTTCCACAACAAGTTATTTCAAGAAATGGTGATGTTGACTGGCCTCCACGGTCACCTGATTTGACTGCTCCGGACTTCTTTTTGTGGGGGTATCTGAAAAGCAAGGTTTATGTAAACAAACCATAATCGCTGGAGCAACTCAAACAAAATATTCTTAATGACATTGAGAATAAACAGACACAGCTTGACCAATGCTACGCTAAATCCTTACATCATTGCTGAATAAGATCCCAAGGTAGTATAACCTCTCAACCTATTTCAATGGAACTTTACTAACTTGTAGATTACATTAAAAACGATTTCGCCCATTCCATGTTTAATTTACATGCGATCAAAGGAGTATGAATGCCTTTACATCCACATTTCACTATCCGCTCTGTAACACATTTAAGCTTACGGGTAGTGAACTTATTCAGGCGTCGAATGATTTTTTTAACAACCAACTAAATAACACGAAGACATTTTTTTAAAGGATTCTCAATCTAAATTTTCCCTTTCCCGTGTCAACGACAACTTTATCGTATTCTTTTTTACCTTTTTCAAACACAGCATTTTATTACTCATTTCCGAATTCTTCCAAGAATTATATAAAATAATAAGAAACATCAAATGTTTAACCTTCATGAGCTTTTATCCTCCTTAATAGAATCCACCTGACATTTTGAAGACCTTCTTTTTAAGCTATATAATTAGATTGCAATAGTATTCAAAAGGAAATTTCAATATGAGAGTTTGTAGGTTTTTGTACAGAACTCCCTGGCTAATCTTTACCATCATTTCCAGTTCAGATGCAGCAAATAAATGAATAGACACAACATTCCTCTGCAAATATTCCTCTATAAACACTCCAACAACATACTCATATCGTCCGGTCGTATCCCCTAATAGGATATCAATTAAATTTATCTCATCTGTGTCCTAATTCGTCTATCTCAGTTTTGATCTAATCAAATCTTACCTCTCGGCATCAAACTCTATAGTTCATTTCATATTTGATTATCCTGTATAATCATTCAAGGCTTCACCTGGTTACAAAATAAATTTATTAAAATTAATTCAACTTACAGTGTAACTTCTCGTCCAGATTGCCTCTCGATGTAATCGATAACGCCCGAATGAATTCCTCAAATTCTATCGAACCATCCTGGAATGAAAAATTCAAAATTTCGTAATTAAAAATTCACAAAGCACCTACCCAGTCTACCCCGACTAGGATTTCAGTTCGTAATTAAATCCATCTGCAGATACAAGTACCCCTCTGTGACTGTTTGCCAAATGATATCATGTACACTTACTCAGCATTATTTTACTGATTGACAAAACTAATGCATTTTCGAGTGCAAACATTTGAACAGTGTGGACACGAATCCTGGCAATTATAATATCCTTATGGGGTTTTGAATTCGTACTAACTCAGTCAGTGTAAGCACTCATATGACTTGCAATAGCAGAGTGAAATTCGAGATATGCCAACGACTTGTTCACTCATCATCACATATGTGTCTACTACCCCAGGATAAGCGGTATGAGGACTTCACATATGATGTGCATATCAAATCGTAATTACATTTCAGGCTATTCAAAAGGTTTATTCACTTGATTTAATGGCGATACTAGGGCTCAGCTTCGATGAAACCGTCGACTATTTGAATGGCAGCAGACACGACAGCAAACACAAATACCACTGTCGAAACAGGCGTTTCTGTGTGTTTACTGAAACATTAAGGAATCGATTTGATTGCCGTTCGCAGTCATAACGAGGACTCGCGAGCAGCGAGTTGTTTCGGTGGGGGGATGTGAGGTTCATTTTTAATTACCGCGCGATTGTTCCGGGTAACAGCTTGAGGCATTTACTTTTGCACCAAGGACGACAGAGTGCAGTGGAAGATATCTTATTTAAATCTCCCTGTTTTAATGTATCTCGCATTAAGGCACACTGTCTGAAGGAAGTCAGTGGAAAGCGTTTAATTACTCATGCCGGCACGCAAACACCACAAGATTTATGCTTGTAAACAGTTCCCACACCAGCCCCAAACCATCAAGCCTCTTAACCGCCTACAAAACTATAAGCTTACCGACTTCATAAAGCCCAACTAAAGTACGCAAACGGGGAAGCGCAACTGCGTGATTGTCTTTTTAAATACCGCCTCCTCCTCCTTTAATTTCATGCGGTCCTTGTATACTTACGTTGTTCTCGTCAAAAACCCTAAACACAAGTGACGCAAATTTGCTGGGATCTCCTTGTGGGAAGAACTGTTTGTAAATTTTGATAAAACCCTAAAAGTGAAGGAAACGAGAGTAACATCAAATCCGGCAACACCATGGAGTCGTCGTCGTCACCATCAACCAGGCACACGACCATCACCACACCAGCAGCAACGCACACCATGACGTGTTGTTTTAATATTTCCCAGGAGTTGGTTGTAGTGGTATCACAAAGTCCCAGGGGATTTTTTTTGTTGTTGATGTAATAGATGGGATGAAGATTGAAGTTGTTCGGCATCCATGAAAAAAATCGAGAAAAATAAAAAAAAGAGGAAAAGTTAAGCGATAAAGAAAATTTGTAAAATATTTTCGTTTAACGAGTCGGTACTCGGTGGCTTCAGGGATCGGGGAAGGATGTGTACAGCATGTGCTGAAAAAAGCACTGATTGGTTGTTTATTTTTGTTGATGGTGATGAAACAATAGCTGGGAGGAGGAGGTAATAAATGGGAAATTGGGAAAATGCCAAGCAGCAGGTGAAGTATCAAATTGACACTTCTCAGGGATCAGGTATGGGGTGTGTTCGCACTTACTTGTTCTGTGAGTAAACCGTTCGGACAGTCTTTTAGAAAACCTTTGTGCCTATTGGAAAAAAATTAATTGTTATGTTAATCAATCTTTTTTTTAATATGAGAGAATTTAAAAGAAATTTAAGAATAAAAGTCAGCCATTGAGAAATAAGTCGAATATATGTATCCGCTTTCCAGTATGGGTAGAATATTTAGTTCCGAACATAAATAAATAATAAGGACAGATATCTATCTATATATAAAGCTTAGTCGATATATCCATTCCGTCTATTCAGTCATTTTCAGATTTTGGGTTAAAATTGAAGATAGGTTCATGAAATGTTGTATGCTAACTTTCTTGGGCTTACCATATTTTTAATTTTTAACTTATTAAGCTAGGTTGATGAAATGTTGCAAACTCTTTGCTTAGCTTAACAGTACAAGGGAAGATATTAAAAACAAAATCCTTTTAAAGTAAATCAAATAGACCTTCGAATTCGAGTTGCCGAACATACAAAACGCCATAGGAATTTGCTAATACTTTTGCAAATGGTGGCAATTGTCAGTTTTGATTTAACTAACTCAATCCCCTACTAGGCGTGTTCTCGGGTGGTTGATAGAGGAAGCCGCCATAAAGTTAAGCGTCTGTTCGTTCTTTACTAAGGCAATCTGCGGTGAATGGTGTTATAGCAGTGCAAGCTGTAAAGGCACATCCTGAATCAACCAAAACAATAAACAAACAAAACAACCAACAATGATAAAGAACGCTGTTCATAGGGTAAACAACTAAAAATTGCTGTTCGAACAAATTTTGTTGCAAGGTTTGGCTCTTAACGCTATATAAATGAAAGGCCAGAACTAACGAGATTAACTGCACAGTTTGTTGCACCCACTTGGAAAATGCATGGAAAGATATTATATGACTCTATTTGAACGTAAGAACAGAACAAACGAATATTATCGACAAAGCTGATTCCACTTGGAGAAGACAAAGAAAGTTAAGGGAAAAATTACTTGGTGAAGCTGCTGAATACGGACCATGGTTAGTATTGGTGCTGATTAAATTAGAGTTTCTGGACTGGGACTGGACTGTAAGGAACTCATAAAGATGATCATTGCGTAGCTCGACTAGAGACTATAGTCTGCTACCACGGGAGTCAAGAGCAGCTAATACATGACTATTGTTAGGAGAATGTGGTTTAGCATGATAGCACAAACTTTTTGGGAGTTAACCCGCACAAGACTCAACAGGTCCTGTTCTCTAGGAAAAACAAAATTCGTCATATTGACCCCCGTCACTACTAGCCTTCCTGGATAAAAATAAAAACCTGGGTCTAATTTTCGGAGGCTTAGCTGGAAGCCGAACATAACAGAAAGAGTAAAGAAAGCGACAGTCACACTTTTTGCAAGAAAGCCATATGCATGAAATCATTGGCTCAATATCTCGGTTTTAATACCGATACTTCTCAATGGAGTAGTAGAATGGTGAACAACGTCAGAGATTGCCGTAAAAGCCAAAAATTGTGCACGGAAATACGTGGCTTCCTATAGTTGGTAGACTTTGTACAACACCCTCAGCATCATCAGACATTCCTTTTTACATTCTAATCCTTGATATTTTCGCCAAATAAATGGAAGCTAATTCAGCTATCAAACTGGCCCCTCCACAATTCTTACCAGATTACAAGGTTAAACCTTAATAGGAGTTTCCAGGTCAAAATCCCAGACAGACTGTTATCAGTAAGTAACGATGCTGTGCAAAATTACTCTATCCATTTTTATAGCGAAGACTGAAAAATGAAGGGGTGGGTGCGTCTTCGACAGGCTTAACCCAACCGACGGACCTCATGGCGATCGACGAAGCGTTATATTGGCTGAAAGGCAACACTTAATTGCCCCTCATCTCTTCAATATATGACAGAGCAGTTAAACATTTACCTCAGCTGGGTGCCTGGGCATATTAACATTCCAGAGAACTGTTAAGCTGATGAACTAGCCAAATATAGAAATAAATTACCAGTCGTATCCGACACGCTTAATATTCTTATCGCTACAGGCAAAATCTACTAGCGCAGCATGCCAACAGCATATCAAATCTTAGATCGTGTCTTTGGACGAAGCGACGTGTCAAATAACCAAAGAAATTTGTCCAAATCTGGCTTAAAGAAGATCCAAGGAACTGATCTCGATCACTTGACAAAACATTAGTTCCATCATATATATGTCATCACTGGGTACTGTCTAATAGGTATTCACGCAGTAAGTCTAGGCCTTCATTCGAATGTCTTCTTTTTTTCAACAGGGACGCTACAAAAGTTAAGCGACAGGGACAGCTTATTTCTTGCCGCTATTTTAACATTTCTATTCAGTAAGGTTTGCCATTTCATGATGGAAAGATATACGATCCAACAAAAAGTCGAAATTGTGTAAATTTACAACCGGAATTCGGAGTCAGTGGCGTCAACTTTAAGAGCGCTACGTCCAATTTATGGTCGTCATAATCCTCCTAGCAGATCAACAATTGAGCGTCTAGTGGAAAAATTTGAATCCATAGGCACAGTACAAAATGTTCCCGTGCCAGTGAGACAAAGAAGTGCCCGTAGTGTCCAGAATATTGCTGCCGCTGAGGCTTCAGTTGAAGAAAGCCCAAATGTGTCTCTCACACGTCGTTCTCAAGCGTTGGGCAACTCTGTGACGTCGTTGTGGCGAATTTTGCGAAAAGATCTTGGCCTACATCCTTACAAGATTAAATTGACGCAAGAACTGAAGCCGCTTGACCACCAGGAGCGTCGTATGTTCGTGAATTGGGCTAAGCAACAACTTGAAAATGATTCGGATTTTCATCGAAAAATCATCTTCAGCCTCATTTCTGGCTGAATGGCTTCGTCAATAAACAAAATATGCGGTATTGGTCAGTCAGCAATCCACACGTACTCCATGAGTCGTCATTGCATCTTCGAATATATTACGGTTTGGTGTGGTTTATGGGCCGCCGGCGTCATTGGGCCGTACTTCTTCCGTGATGATCAAGACCGGCACGTTACTATGAATGGGAATCGCTACCGTTCAATGATAACCGAATATTTTTGGCCCCAATTGGAAGGTGTTATCTCACGAAATGGCCGCCTAGATCGTGCGATTTGACGCCGTTAGACTGTTTCCTGTGGGGCTACGTCAAGTCTATGGTCTATGTCAACAAGCCAGCGACGATTGATGAAATTCGTACGAATATCGAACGTGAAATTGCAGCAGTATCGGCCGACTTATGCTTGAAAACCGTCGAAAATTGGGTTCAGCGTCTGGACTTCTGCAAGCGTGCCCGTGGTGGCCATGCAAAAGAAATCAAGTTCCATACATAGTGACATCAAACGTACTTTCACAAGAATAAAGAATTTCATTGATATCCAAAACCGTTTTTGTTTTATTTAAAAAAAAACTTTCATAGTGCTCTTATTGAAAAACCCCTTAGCTATATAGACGAAGAGGAGGAAGAACCAGTACTTAATCTTCTTTGCAACGGCCCTTAAATATAAAACAACAGAAAAATCGAAATCTCTGCGATTTGTCAAACACGTAAGTGACAAGTCCCCTCACTTACGTAAATCAAAAGTCCCCTCTGTTGCATAACAGCACAGATAAATTTGTTTACAAATAAAAACGAGTATACACAAGATCCACGTTTTATCACAATTGGCCAAAAACTGGTCTAGGTGTACTGGCTAATCGCTGGCAGCCATTCCAACCTTACCTACTTCTGCCATAATACGAGAAAGACCGAAATCACGATAACTAGAAAACAAACATGTTGAGCCCAAAAGTGTCTACTGAACTACTGAACGGATTTTGATGTGGTTTTCACTGTTTTGATTTGCATTTCCCTGGGCAGGATATAGTGTATTCTATCAATTACAAGACCTTATTTGGTAGCTGATTTGAGCTGAGCGAATGTTGTCATCCAAGTTGTCAATAGTTGAGGGCTTTTCGGCTAAGACTACTAATCGCACGATATTGGATGCCAAATCGTAGGATCAATATGCGAAATTATGCTCAACAAACGTTTCCTGCAACAAATCAATTGTAGCACGAGCTGTGTGACATATTGAGCCGTCTTGTTGAAATCACAGCTCCTGCATATCATGGTTGTTTAATTGATGAAGGAAAAAGTCAGTACTCAATGCTTTATATAGCCGTCACCATTGACTGTAACATTCTGACCAGGATCGTTTTGAAAGAAGGGCGGACCAAATATTCATCCATAAAGCACACCAAACAGTCATTTTTTGTGGATGTTACGGTAACTCAATATGCACTTCAGAATTATCATCACTCCAAATACGGCAGTTTGGTTTCAACCAAAGGTGAGCTTCATCGCTAAACAAAATTCGCTTATGAAAATTGGGTAACGGCAATCATGTTTTGGACTCATTTACTGAATCTATGCCTTACTAGTTGATCCTGTGGCTTCAATTCTTGCACGAGTTGGACTTTGTATGCACGCAGAACAAGATATTTCTACAAAATCTTCCATGAAGTAGATGGACACACATGCAATTCCTGTACACGATGGCGGATAGACTGATTCGAGTCTTCCTCTACGCTGCGCTCTATAACAACAATGACTTTTTCTGTACGCACTGTACGACGCCTCTGTGGATATGTATTATCATTTAGAGTAAACGTGATGCGAAAACGTTCCATAATGAATCAAATTAATTGCTCTGATGGACGATTATGTCGACCGAAAAATGGACGTCGTACGCATTTCACATTTCGAACAGAACCATGATTTTCAAAACTAATATGCAGAATTTGGAAACGCTTTTCAGACCTCAGTCTATTTATGTTGAAATGCCAAAGTAAACTAAAAATAAATCACTTTATAGCTGAAAAAAATGGCAGCAAGTTAAAATAGTGTTGCCAACATAAAGTCATATACCTCTATAAAAAAAAACACCCCTTATGCATATGCCTAAATATATATTTATATCTGCATATTTGGAGCCATTTCTACTTTTGGTATGCTACACAACCATTACTCATGAGAGACAATTGCGGGAAATCCAAAATACAACACTCCGGGCACAATTTTCTTTAAATCTGAGCGTCGCGTCGGTCGTCGTCATATGACAACCACATAAACATCCCATTACATAAAGACCTCGTCCTAATTGGAGCGCATAAATCTAAACCGACCTAATCCAACTTGAAGTGCCCCAAGGCTGTTAAGGACCGGGCTAAATAGTCAGAGGATACAATTTGACCCAAAATATTAGGTTCCATAAAAAGTCTGCAAACAAAAAATAAAATCACTTACCATTGTCTGATTTCTTTTTCTGTGACTGAAACGAGAAAGAAAAAAAATCATGTTACAATTTTTGTTTTATTATACTAAAAGTTTAAATATTTAAAATGCAATAAAACGCTAAACTGCCTACACGAAAATGTTTAATCATATATGTCTGCATGCGCTAGAAGTATACACAGTCATGTGTAAATTCACTTATCTTGTAGCCCATATTTTTCACCCACAACCACTTGAAATATTTAAAATATTACAAAATAAAAAAATATAAAACTCTTGTAATAAAAAAAACTGTAGCTTTATCGTTTGAAAGCTCCAAGGTGCACAGAGAAGCCTTTCACACAGTGCATCACTCATCTTGTATGAGTACACATGTGCACAATACTTGCACATGAGAACCAGAGACGAAAAGTAAAAATAAAACTAATGTATGTGGGTACATTGCCATAAGGATATGGAGAGTTGGAATTATTTACGCTTGAATTTCCCTCCATATGACGAGGTTCCTTCACCTGTTTTTTTTTTTACCAGGAGGTCGACACTGTGTCTTCTCCTTAATCTAAACCTTAGCTGAATAGGCCCATTCGTATATAGTTTGAACATATTTACGGAGAAATAAGGCCTTGGTACATATTTTGTGTACCCCACAACGGCGAGGACGGCGAAGATGACGAAGACGGATACGGTGGTGAGGTATTCAGTAAGTGAGTCATGTTCATGCACTTTTAGTCACACAAAGCAGAGATTGATAATATGTTTGGGTGGTTTTATTTAGGGTGGAACATGAGTGGTGAATCCATCATTCGACCTAGGTGTATGATAGGTGGGTTCTTCTGTCAATGAAACAGACCCTTAAAGTGTATAGTTAAATTGAGAATTCAAAAAAAAAAAAAACTAATTATGATCCTTATGCATTTTTACAAGTGCATCATAAATTGTGATATAATTATAAAAACAAAATTGTTGTTGGATACATTAATTAAAATAGATACATTGCGTTAAAGAAGCCGACATCCAAAAGGGTCCTTGAATTTAATAATATTGGACTTTAATTAAAAATACAAGCATGAGCGGGTATCCTCTTCGCATATGATACTTGTGTTTTATCCTATAGGATGAGTTACGTTAAATAAAAATCGATTTCGATATTTTATTTAAACTGACATTACCAGGTGTTAACCAAGGTCACACACGTGAGGTAGATCAAGTAGGTGTAAAAAATATTCAGAGTTTGACTGATTAAAGAGGATGGAAAGTAAAACAAACCAAAAAAATAAACGGAACATTAAAAAAAAGAGTTGTTAACAAGTTTCCCATTGAAATTTTCTTGAAGATTAACCCTGACTCTAGTATTGCAGCAGTTAGGAGCTAGGGAATGAAATGTAAACAGGTTCAGGACAACTATTTACATTAACATCTACAAAGCGAAAGACCGCACACATACTGGTCATAGCGGAAATATATCTAGATCGAGCCAACAAAATAATAATAAATTTGCACGATTTGCAAGCGGTGTTCATTTGTCAAGCTGTTCACGATGAAATGACAAACCAAATTGAACATAAATGTCAGTTTTATCTTTATTCGAAAAACCAACCTCTAAAAAAAACACCTACAATAAAAGGTTGAAACCGTAGCCAACGCTATTTTTTAGTGTGTGAGAAAATGACATGGGGTGGCATAAATTGGGTCTAACGCAGGCGGCCCTAACCCGGGCTACGCCACTGACTTTCAATATACCTTACACTCTTAAATGGAGTTTTTTATCATTTGTAAGTTCAAATCTCGAGTACTCTAGCGTCTGGAATCCATGTTATGGTATCCATTCTAGTATAATTGAGAGGAACACAAGCGTTTAACTACATCGAAACATCGAAATGCCTTCTTATGTGATAAGGTGCAAATTATTTGTAATTTCACCTCTTTTCGTAAGAAAACAATGTTTTCCGTTGTATTTGTTCGTGACTTGATCAATTGTTTTATTGATTGCCCTTTTCTCCTGTCATTAATTGGATTTAATGCTTCTTCACGCGTCCTTAGAAATCGAATGTTATTTTATGTGCCTTACCGTAGTCAACTATGGCTCAATAAACCAATCCCTAAATACCCCAGGGTATCAAATAATTATTGTTACATCATAAATTTTTATCTCAGTAGAGATAAAAAAATAGAGATTAAAAAAAATAATTTTAGAAGAGCTTGTAGAAGCAATAATTAACAAATTTCATATTTTTTTTCTTTTTTTTCTTTTTTTCTACTTTTGCCCGTCGCATTCCATCGTATTTCCTTGATAACCACCGATACCAAAAGTATCTACACCATTCTACCACATTTCCACCCATTTTTGGGTAGATTTTTGCAGTCAATCATGTCATTAAAAAATCTCACAAATTGGTTCCCACATAAAAATGCGTTCTTATTTCCTTTTACTCGTAATTCCTCTATGATAAACGTCATTGCATCCAACGACGACAACAACCACGACGCAACTTTGTGCGGCATGTCAGAGTGTTTTAAACGCAAACCACATAACGTCTAATTACTCAACGGCAAATAAAATTAAATTTTAATTATTCTCCCGCACTACCAAAGCGGGCTGTAGTTGTAGAGCATAGCTGTAGGTGCGGCACGATGTTTGCTGAGTTTCTTTTATGTCACAGCTATCTCATAAATTTGCTAGTTTTATGATTAAATGTGCGCCATCAGAGTGTTAGTACCCGGATTTGAAATTTTTTGATGTTGTTGTCCTTGTTATGGTTTACAGGATATTATTCGCATTTAATGAGTCACTTCATTTGGATTGGCAGATATTGTACAATGTTTGTACAGTTTCAGAGATTTTTTAATTAAATTTGAAGAGTCGTATAATTTATTGCAGATGTTTTGTTTTAGTTTGGAAAGGGTTGTATAATTGTAGGTTGAATTTTAAACATTTATAGATAAGGCAAGTACTTTGTGTATTTTTTGGTAAAGGATTTTAGTAATCCAGTTATAACCTATCATTGTACAAATTCATTGGAGCAGAAAACCGTATTGAATTTAAATTTAACCTATATAGCTGGTTATAGGAATTATAGGAAAATTCTGTTTCATTTCGGTGGAACGATAAACATTACATCAGAAAAATAAATATTCATCAGTACAAAAAAAAAAGGAATTTTCGGCGAAGACTTGATATTTTTCGATTATCTTGTTCAAAAATTCATTGGACATTGGATTAAACAGTACTTCGCACATGAATGCAACGAACTACAGACACGTAACAGCACTGGCGACTATGGCCATCGGCTGGGACAGATCAAGACATTAATACAACAGAGAGAGAGACAGATAGATACATAGAAGGAAAGACATATAACATCACCTACGTGGCACAGAGGAGGAGACATAGATTAATATTGTCTCATATTATCGCACAGGTGGTCTCAGATAAGCTGGCAATTTTCGTAGAAAACAAATGCTGCTGAAGCTGGGGCTTGAACCCGCAGCGTTTAACTTAGTAGTCAACTACGCATTCCTCTGAGCCATGGCCACCTGCAATCAAAAATTTATATTGACACCAACTCGTCAGTTTATAATTTAAAAAGAAACCACAAGAAGAAAAAGAAAATTTGCAGTTGGGCGTTTCATTGGTATAGCTATAACGTAAGGTGAACTTTCATTCCACATTACGTGGGACTGTCCCACATTAAAATGAACAGTCCTACAAAATTAGAATATGTCCCACACTGGCCCATAAAAACAAAATTGTATTTTTTGATGGCTTATTTTATAAATTATCATAATAATTTAAATAAGTGGTATCAACATTAAAAAAAATTAGACGCAGGCACATAACGGCTCCGGGAAATAACCATCCAAATAACCAAAATTTGGTAATAATTTTATTGTAAAATTATTTCCCAATAATTTTACTGTGAAATCATTCCCTAAATCTAAAATGAACTAAGTCACCAAAAGGTTATGAAGTAAGTTTCCAAATAGGTATGAAATAAGACCCAATTTTATTTTTAATTTTATGTTATGTTTGTATTAGGTGCGGTACAAACACCCCGTGGAATAAAGCCCGTAATACATTTTCAAACTCTGCATTCATCCAAATATGCACCTATCCCAACATCCCAAGCCCAACAGTGATCCCCAGCAGGGGGGTTCATACTTTAAATATAATCTAGTGCGAATTTTGGTATATGCAAAGTTTGAAAATGTGTGGAGGACATGCTGTCCCCTGCTTGAGAACACTGTTTCATTTGGGTTGCGTGCGAGGGAAGTTAGCCTCACTAGCAATATACATTAACAGCCGAGGGGTTATTTATATTTCGAAAAGTTCATGGTTTAATTTGTGGACTAATTTAATTTTGAAATAACACCTCAATTTTATTTAGACATGAGTGCAATTTTTACGTGTCATTCTATAAACCTTCATCAAAGTTTTCGTTCGATTGACTGTACTTCTAAGTCATCCGCATTTAGTTTTATTTGTGCAAGAATTAAATCGGCAGCTGTTGCTAAAAATTACACACATTTGAGAAAAGTTAACAAATACCCTCATGAAAATTATTTCTATGGACGCTTCCAACCAATGAGATGAAAAAAATGTTTCCGATAGTTGTCACGTTTTTCTCTTTCACAGTTAGTTATGCGGTAATTCAAGAGCGTTTATTTCACAATTTTAAGGAATCGAGGTCCATGTTAAAAGTATTTGATAATAATTCGTTGTTATTGGTCAAAACTAAATAATACGTTAAGAACCATTCGGGCCAGAAATAATTACTTGGAATTATTGCAATCAGTAATAGTAACATAGATATTATAAATCATATCAAATAATTATAGTATACCTGTGCCCTAATCGCTTTTTAACCTATCCCATTCCATCCAGAAATTTAATATCCCTAAAATGTGGGCTTTATGGCAAAGAAATATTAAAATTGGCATTGTCGCAACATATTGTTCAGACAGTTTATCAAAAAAAAAACGCTTTTCTCTTGCATATGGTATGACGTAGGGTATACAAGTGATTTTTGTAGGAAAACGCCTCCAAAAAGTGGGCGTGCGTTTTAATGATGTATGGACGAAATATTTATTTTAGTGAAGCCATTGATTTTGCATCAAAAATTCTTTCGAATATTTTAAAATTTTACCGAAAAAAGTGGACGTGGCACAAAACATTTTATGACAAAATATAGATACTCAGATTGACTTTATATTATGTTGTTCAGACACTTTTACAAAATTAAAAAATTGGCCAAAAATAACGTTTTTCTAAAAAGTGGGCGTGACAGTTAGCGGATTTTTAAAATGTTGTACGAACAGCACGTACAAGGATCACATGCACAAAATTTCATTACCCTAGCTGAAAATGTAAGGCCCAAAAGCCTCTGACCTACAGACCGACGGACGGACGGACGGACGGACAGACGTGGCTTAATCGATTCTGAGTCGATCCATATAATTTCAGATATATCTAGCTAAATTATTTCTTTATGTTACAAACTATGTATCAAAAGTTATAAACCGTTTTTGGATAGGGTATAATGAGTGGTGGGTACACGACTGGATCGTACTCAACTTTCTCTTTCACAGCGAGAACTAGAGAATTTAATAATTTGGCCATAATACAAAATAATACACAATAATATTCATTTTGATTATTAATACCAAAAATGAAATAAATAATGTCGAATGATACGAAGATTTATTTCGGAATTAGAGGGAACGGTGTCTATGTGAATCCACTATATTAATCGCCGACCCAATTTCTTTCAGAACATATTTACCCTATTTAATGAAGTAAAATTGCATTTTTTTGTTTACCAAATTGAAGCGTACAGCTCATAGATCGGTCGAAAAGAATTATAATTTCAAAAAAGTTATTGCAAAATTGGTAAAATAATGTTTTTAAATTACCTTGGTTACAACAACAACATTGTAAACATACAAAGAAAGATAGCTTTATAGCTTAGCTATCTGTGCGGCGAGTGTCACGTTTGAATGATGGGAGTTAAGCAAAGAAAGAGAGAAAAGTATATGCGCAGGGGTGGGTATGGGTAATTGGATAAGTCACATTTTTCTTTCGCTCAGTCAAAGTCCTGTGACTGTCTCCTTCTATTGTACATATGAATCAGAAATTAAAAAAAGAGAATCATACACAGAGAACTTTTCTATATGCGTATGCGTATAACTCTAATGTAGCTTTAACATAGTGTGGGGTGAATGGTGTGCGTTAAGCGAATTAAGAAGAGAAGGGAATATGCGCAAGCGTATTGGTGATTGGATTGGATACGTATACCTACTCTGTCTTTTATAAGTTATAGGTAATCATAATGTTGCCCGAATATTGTACAAAATTGTATTTTCTGTGGTTGCGTTGGGCGTTGCTATTATTATTGACCTTATTTGTATAGTGTAGCACTATACATAGAGCAGCCACTGAGCCACCTCACCGAAACGAAAGTGTTTGGCGTGTGGGGGCGTGGCGGATGAATGTGTGTCGTGTTCGTTTGTGTTAAGCGAATGAGGGAGAGAAGTTATGCGCAGATGTGGTTGCATTAGTCTGATGAACGGAAGTACATTTGGCTTCCGGTCATTCGAAGTCGGTTGTATCCTACACGAATTATTAGATAGCCATCCTACAATAATTGTGATTTCACTGTGCTCTGATCCTGGTTTTGGCCAATTATTACCTATTCTTTGTTAAGTCATTTTGATTTCTTTTTTTTCGACGGAATATTAGGTAGATATGCCTCGGCAAAGAACTTTGACGGGTAGGCGTGAGAGGGAAAGAAATAGAGTTGGTTATTTATTACGTCGCGAAGCCGTACCATACGTACCATTCCGTACCATTTTAGTGCCAATATCTTTCTCTCTTTCCTTCTCATTGCCTTGCCCAGCAAGTTTATCGTAGCGGTGAACTACGCTGGATAATTTGAAGAAGGGCGGTAACTTCGGACCGTTCCTTGCAATCGTTCGAAATTTCAAATCGGAAAGGGATGGCCTTCGTAGGAATGTTTTAGCAGTGAGCAGTGGCATGAAGATATTTTGTTTTCAAATTTAAAAATTATTTTTTACTCTTTTTGGTCGCAGGTACCTAACCTTTTCTGCCACATCTGGACTGGACTGGAAGAAGAATGCTATTATTTTATTACTCTTCTATTGTGCGCATTTTGTTATCTCATAGCAAAAAATTAAAAATATTATTGAATAAGAAATATAAAAGTACAGCATGAAAAAAAATCTAATGCAATTTGTTTCATTTCAGTGCTATTTTTGTTTTTTCAACGTTATAGAAGTTAAGAACAATATTAGTTAGTTACTATCTATTCCAGAACTGACACGAATACGATCAGTAATTTTTAAGATTTCTTTATTTAAAGACAGACATTCAAATTCGCTTCAAATCAAACAGAGCTACACCAATTTTATTTATCTATATAGTAGATAATGATATAAAAAAAATGTGTGGTCGATTTTCGAGCACTGGGCGAACCTAGTAATAATAATTTCCCGCTATTGACCAAGACTGAAAATTCCTTTAAGAAATATTTTGGCCAAATTTAATTATGTTGAATTGTTGCATATAGCAATCGTAGTATATGAATTAAATTTCATTCAATTTTACAGAACGGTTTGCGAGAAATTGACAATTTTCTTTGTATATGCCAATATGCAAAAATCATCTATATGAATTTGCTTGACAAAACTGGGTACACAGTTTTGTTTGAACTAATATCCTTACAGCATATAAATATAATTTTATCAAATTCGTTTGAGCCGTTTATGATAAAATTAAGGTTATCTATAATTATTATATGGCAAGTATTGTTATTAACATGGCTAAAAGCAAACAAAAAGAAATGCCATAAAATTATGACCATAATAAACAAGGATACAAAGTTTAAAGAAAATCGGTATAGCCGTTTAGGCTGCGGATACCATTAAGGACAGACGGATCGATGAACCGACGCCGACGGACGGAATTCCAAAAAACTAATTTTTTTGGGTTCCGCTATCATCGTAATGTTAGAATCAATTAAATCTCGAGATCAAAAAATTTCACGTAAACAATATATTTCTCTTTGTAAGAGATAGTTGACAATAAAAATCTTCCCATAAAATTTGTAACTCAATTTTTTTGAATTTTCGTTGAAAAAACTGCAATTTCGATTTGCAGTAACCTTCTAGACAATTTTCAGCATTCCAACTGAATAAATATGGCCCAGTGATGGTTGGCAACGACATTTTCGACGATATGTATGTTGAGTTAACAGAAATTAACAATTTTTTTCAAACGCACAATGACACTATAAGAGCGATTTGTTTCGATGTGAAGTGATTCATCGTTAAAAATGTATTCCATTTACGTTTCAAAGACATGCCTACTCAACTCAATCGGTTCATTAATGTCGATAGTGGACGAATAAGACTTAATACAAAGAAATCTTGATCACTATCGTCAAAACTGTTGCTCGAAATAGCTTTTGAGGAAACTCTTAGAAAATGACTAAGGAGCAAGGTAAAACTTTTGATAATCCTTGCATTGGTGATTCCATGGAATCATAAAAGTTCGAAATAAACTTTAACGTAATGAGATTATAGACAGCAAAAATCACACATCTCACACCTACTGTGTCGCTGACCAACGGTTAACAAGGCTAATATCAATTGTTTGATATTCTGTAAATATCGAGTATCAAATCTTGACATACACATTACACATACACATATCGCATTTTACTTGTGTGTGTACGCATAAGGAATCGGACACAAATCAACAGGGTAGTTTGATGTTCGGTTCCTTACTCCAATTTTGAACGTTAAATAAAAAGCACGTGTATCAAACTAAAAACATATTTGTGTATTTCTTACTATCTTATTAAATTTACAGTCCACTGGCCACCAGTTATTGTTCATCAATATTGTAGTTCGTTCGGTAATGCAATGATTCGAGATAGAGAGACAATTTTTTCAGACAACCTAATCGCCACAGTATAACGCCACATAAGTATCACCACTGACAACCCATGAGAGCATGTAACGTAGAGTCTACGATTCTAACGACCTTTTCTTAAGTATCGCGCATACGTAGAAATCAACTTTAACCAAATTGCAGCGATCAGTTTTATGCTCTTGGAAGTTTGTCACAATTCCGCAAGAAATACAGGAGTGAAAAACAGCTAAGTGGCAACAATCGATGTTTTAAATAACGCACTAACGACTAGGCCGCTGGACTCACAAGTTTGCCATTATAAGCACTTAAACATTCCTTATTTCTTTACATCTTCTTTTAGGTGCAACTAAAAATGTCAAAGGATCCGCTGAGAGCCCGAAAATAGCCTATTTGACCTTGACGCATTATCTGAGCATTAGCAACCCCTGAAACTCAACTTGTATTAAACTTTGTACGGTTAAATTGAATGATATTTATATCAGATAATGAATAAACAATTTATTAAGGCCCTCCTTTCCCAATGCTTTGACAAATCATTCGAGTAGTGTTAAGAAAAGATTATATCAACTCACAATTCGCATTTGGAATAAAACAGGAGGTGCCGCCATCGTGCAAGAAGTTATAATGCACACTTGAATGGCCGTGAGAAAGAGCTAGGCCCCTTGTATTAACGAACCTCTTGTAGGTAAAATTAGTATTTTTTTAATTGGATTACAACTCAATGAACAGCTAACACATCCTCTCAATTAAAGACTTTTAAAAAAAAAAACGTAGACGATTCTTTGGGATTTTGACTGACAAAAGTCTTTGGACGGAGCAAATCATAGCTGGACCCTTTCATTAATTTTTTTTTTTATAATTTACACGTACTCAAGGGGTTATGAATACCCTTTATATGTTACCACAGTACGAGCGTTAGAGAAGGAGAAGAAAGAGAGTGATAGGAAAGATTTTGGATGTAGTGGAGACTTAACTCCATGGGTGGTGTCCGAACTAGCTTCGGGGAGTCACTTTTTCTTGTGTTCGTTAAATTTGAAGAAATTCAAGATGGTGTGCATACTTTTAGGTACTACACCGACCTTTTTATTTCTCTTAAATAAAAGTGAAAAGGATTTTGGCTGGGATTGAGAACGCACAACCTTCAACTCAACAGACGAACACATTACCACTACACCGCGGCCACCCACAAGATTTCGAACATCGTACCGCCTAAACTTAAACTTAACTGGTATTCTCAAATACAGCCAAATATCCTGAACATGAATGGAGAACAGCGGTGTTATTGTGCAGGAAAGTGCAAGTGGGTCCTTCAGACCGATACTCCTACTTACTTACTTACTTAAGTGGCGCTACAGTCCGGAATGAACCTGGGCCTCAACCATCCTGCCTCTCCAATTAGCCCGGTCCTTAGCTAACTGCCTACAGTTGCGCACTCCAAGTTGGTTGAGGTCGGTTTCTACTTGTGCGCGCCGCTTAAGGCGAGGTCTTCCTCTACTGCGTCCGACGTCTGGCCGGGAATCGAAGACTCTGCGAGCCGGAGTATTGGTGTCCATTCGTTCTACATGTCCTAGACATCTTAAACGTCCAATCCGGAGTTTTTTGACCAGGAGCATGTCCGTGTACAGCTCGTATAGTTCTTGGTTGAATCTTCGTCTCCATAGCCCCTAAACGCAAACGGGACCGAAGATTTTTCGAAGAATTTTCCTCTCAAATCGACCAAGGATTTCTTCATCCGCTTTTGAGACGGTCCATGCTTCAGCGCCGTAGAGCAGGACTGGGATGATCATCCTTAGTAGTTTGAGTGAGGGCTTTACTACTGAATTGCATTCTTAGTCCGAAGAAACAGCGGTTTGGAAGAGTAATTCTTCGTTTAATTTCTGAAGAGATGTTGTTGTCAGAGTTAATAGCGGAACCGAGTTAGATAATGTCAATGGTGACGTTCTGTCCAATTCGTCGATGTTGTGTGTCCTTTCGTGTTGACAGCATATACTTCGTCTTGCCCTCATTTACTGCTAAACTCATTTTTGCCGCTTCCTTCTCTATACTAGCAAACGTGGCTATGTAATCACGTTGGGTCCTACCAATGATGTCAATATCGTCGGCGTATGCTAGTAGTTGTACAGATTTTTGGAAAATTGTGCCTCTGGTGTTGGCTCGTGAGTTTTGCACAATCCTCTCAAGAATCAGATTGAAGAAGTCAGATGAGAGCGCATCGCCTTGCCTAAATCCTTTTTTGGTATCGAATGTGTAAGTGAGGTCGTTTCCGACCCTGATGGAGCAGCGAGAATTCTCCATCGTCATCCTACACAAACGGACGAGTTTGGGCGGTATACCAAAACTAGACATGGCTCTGTATAGTTTGTCTCTATAAATGCTGTCGTATGCGGCTTTGAAATCGATGAATAGGTGGTGGGTATCGATTTGGGCTTCTTGGGTTTTTTCCAGGATCTGCCGAAGTGTGAAGGTTTGATCGGTTGTGGACTTTCCTGGCCTAAACCCACACTGATAAGGGCCGATCAGGTTGTTGGTAAACGGTTTCAGGCGTTCACATATAACGGCAGATAGAATTTTGTATGCGATGTTGAGGAGACTTATGCCTCTGTAGTTGGCGCAGTTTAGAGGGTCTCCTTTTTTGTGGATCGGGCAAACGATGCTGAGGTTCCATTCTTCAGGCATACTTTCTTCCGACCAGATTCGGCGTATGAGTTGGTGGATGTTACTTACCAAGTCATCTCCGCCGGCTTTATAAAGCTCGGTGGGAAGGCCGTCATTTCCGGCAGCCTTATTAAGCTTCAGTTTAGATATTGCTATCCTCACTTTACTCAGGTCGGGTGGTTGGCAGCTTTCGCTGTCGTTGCCACTATTGAATGGTTCGTTCGGTCTGACAGCGGAATGTTGTTCGTCATCGCCGTTTAACAGTCTGCAGAAGTGGTTCTTCCATATCCTCAGCATAGACTGTGTCTCAACTACGATATTTCCTTGCTGTTCCTTATTTCCTTGGCTTTGGCGTTTTACACTTTGGTAAAACTTGCGAACATCTTTCCTGGAGTGGCACCTCTCTATATCCTAGATCGCCCGCTTTTCTTCCTCTTTTTTCTTCTTTCTAAAAAGCCGGTGTTCTTCCGTTCTTCTCTGCCTATAGAACTCAACGGCTCATCTTCACCTGCAGCTTAGTCTTGTAGGCCTCGTTCTTGGCTGCGAGCATCTGTCGGCATTCCTCATCAAACCAGGGGTGTCTTGCTGGTGGGCGCGAGAAACCTAGCACATCAGTTGCGGCTGATCTAATGGCTTGTAGTGGTCAAGGTAGTGGTCCGAGTCGATGTTAGCTCCTCGGTCTATCGCTATGTGATCAATTTGATTGACCGTTCGTTGATCTGTAGAGCGCCATGTCCCCTTATGGATATCGAGGTGAGGAAACCGTGTGCTGGCTATAGTGGCATTTCGTTCCGTAGCGAAGTCAATTAGCCTAAGTCCGTTACCAGACGTGTTGTCGTGTAGGCTATGTTTTCCGACAATACTGCTTAAGATGTCTTCTCTTCCTACCTTTACGTTAAAATCTCCAAGCACGATTTTAACATCGTACTTCGATAGTCGCTCATAGGTTTTGTCAAGGAGCTCATAGAAGCAGTCCTAAGCAATATCATCTTTTTCCTCCGTTGGGGCGTGAGCGCACATAAGGCTGTTGACGAATTTGGCCTTGATGCGGATCGTTACAATGCGATCGCAAATGTCTTGGAAACATAAGACTTCTTGCCTAAGTCTTGCACTTATAACAAATCCGCATCCGAATAGTCGCTGTTTCTGCTCACTATAACACGGTCCGTAGTAGATGTCACAGTTTTTCATCCTCTTTTTGCCCGGCCCATCACATCGTATTTCCTGGATGGCAGTAATGTCTGCTTTGTAGCAGTTTAGGGCTTCCGCTAGTTGTTCGCATGCACCTCTCCTGTTTAATGTTCTCACATTCCAGGTGCAGATACGAACGTCGTTGTCCTTTTTTTCGTTTCCACTATGGGATTGAGCGCTGCCGTTGGCCTTTCGGTTCTTCCGCCACCAGCTCTGTTCAAGGGGCCTGACTAACCCTTGAAATTCCTAGACAACCTGTTGTCCGAATATGACAAAGCAGCTTGTCTAGGTTCGCCTGGGACAGCAGGGCGGGTATTCATTCCGTGCCACTCTGTCCTGGCTGTTTATAGTGTTGCTGTTTTTCGTCGTGTTATCAACACTCGTGCTTATCGTTTAGCAAGTCAAATCCGGTTGGATGAGACCAGTACCCGACGGTTACCACTTAGAGGTAAAAATAAGCACTTGATGTGTAGTCAGAGTTACAACACTGGGCATTGCCAAGTTAAAGCCAATCAGAGTCTACTCTCGTTCTACAACACCCAACCCAACCGATACTCCCCTACGACATAATTGCTTCAGAATAAGACCAGCATTGAAACAATGTGCTCTGATAACATCCAAAAAGGCTAAAACTTTAAATCATACAAACACGAGCTGGTGATTAACATCAAATAAATAAAAATAAATTTTGCATGAAACAAAAATTGTACTATGGCAAGTTGTACTGGCACAGACCGCCATATGTTTGGATCTCGTTTCTCATGTGTGCACGTGCACACCTCCCGCCCGTACCATGAAGCTGGGGAGCAAAAGTTTCTGCTTTTTGTTTTCAATGCGTCATCTGTATGACTTTAAAATCTTTGTAATATAACGAACGTCCATATAAGACCTTTTAGTCTATAAAACATTAGCAACAGTAAAATGGATTCCCAAACTGAAAACATTTTTTTTTAAATTGGGTTATAATAGGAAGTAAACAATTTAATAGCCCGCAAAGGTTGAAAATACTATACAACCTAGGAACAGCACATGCCTTTTCACAGCCGAGCCATTTTAACATTATTTTTATGACGACAAAATGTAATTCATTGTCTATACAAGGCCTTAAGGGCGAAGACAGATACCACACAAGAAATCATACATTCGCAGCAATATGTTGGCCCCCAAATTGGTTGAGTAATTCACATTCCATAAAAGGAAACAACATGAAACTAAACTCCGCATTCTCATCATGAAAGCAAAATAAATCTTTTCTTGTGTTAGCTAATCTCTGGAGGACATTACTCTAACCTGTTCCTACGTTCTCCTGACTTCTTATTAAATCACGTAAATACCATCATCCAAAGTTTCAATCAACAAAAAAAAACCCAGGGCATCCCCATTGTACAATTTACGTATCAGTGAAAATGTTTGTCAGGTGTTGAAGGGAGGCACGCACGGTTCAAGATGGATGCGAACATCCCCAGAAGGCGCAATATTACAAGCAATGCGAGTATTGCTTTGGATAATATACTCTGCCGCAATGACAATCCCGAAAAAATAAACCAAATGCCATATTCCAAACAAGGAGGACATTTGAATGAGTTTTTTCCCATTCCAATACTTGCTTCAAGGCACGTCATCACGCATGGAAAATTCGTAGACATTTTTCGTTCCTCATCTGATTATCATCACAATCGGGGTAAGTTGTGGTGTTGTATTGTAGGCGCACCACCTCAGATTCATTCAATGAGATTTCGCCTCATCTGTGATGTCAACACCTGCCGCATACAAGATGCTATCTTTATATTCACATATATACCTACATGTATCTGCTATTCACATGTTCACTTATTTCATTTCAAAACGGTTTTGGCAATGGAACTTCGAGGAGGCATTGTGTCGTCTGCACATGAGTTTCGAAGCTTGTCATTAATTTTTCATATAATTCCGCATCAATGGCTCGAATTGAATGCTATAAGTGTGACAACTGCGGCTACAAGGTACCAACCTTTATATAGGTGAAAGTAGGTAACATGGTGACAATAAGGCGGGATATCATGGGGATGTTCTTTCTTTAGGGTTCTCGTGCCTTAACAATCGGAGAATAGTGGAATATCCGTAGATACACAATGATTACCCGATTTTACGTGGCACATTCCAGAAGCTTTCAGAAGGTAGGCAGATAGGTTTAAGTGGGAGAATGTAACAACGTCATATTTGAAAAGGTAAATTGAAAAGACGTATCTGATGGCATGTTTGTGATAATCAGGAATATAAATTCGAGGCACAGAATTGACAGAAAACTTTTCATCGTGACGATACTTTCGACCTTCGAATCGATACTTATTCTTAGACTTCACGAAGCGCAAGTGAAACTGTGTGCTTAATTTTTATGTAGGCGTACTTTATTGGAATGATATATCAATAAATTTATGATTTTATACTAATATCCTTTTGAACCGTTCGTGAAGGTTATAAAATTCAGTGATGAAAAGATGGCAACTGATTTTGATGTTACTTAGAATTTGGATGAAGTTGGGATAAGAGGTGATGGTGGTGCGTTAATTTTGAATCTCTGTAGATTGTAGTCTAAAATATTGAACAAGACAATCTATTCCTTATAAGTGTTGTATGGTTAGGGAATGATTTTGTAAATTGTATTGTGTAATTGAAAACAGGCTTTTAACTAAATGAGTGTTACAAAAGAAGTCACACTGCCACGCCTTATTATTTAGCACAGTTGGAATTACCCGATTTAAGTCAAATGAGCACCGTTTGGTTGCCATTTGGAAGATATCAAGAAATCCTGATTGGTTAATAATTGGTAAATTCAGTTTTCACCAGAAAAATAGCCATGGACAGAAGCAGGTGGTAATTACTTACTTACCGTATCTTCTAAATAAGCTCCCTGAGATTCAAGCGAGTAATCGTCGATGCATATGGAGGGCATTATCCTATTGGCCTATTCACTGGATGCTTCCAGGCTATTGGATTTATTCAAGTTATGGACAGTAAAGATCCTCATTAAGAGATTTAAAGTAATGATGTAGCTCATCATAGAGATTCGGGTCACAGTAAGCACAGGCTCTTCGCATTCGACCACGAACACTTTCTCTTGTAACACTTGGCACTTGCTCCGAAATATAAGGCGGTTTCATAAGTATCTTCTTACTAAGCTCCCTGAGATTCTAGCGAGTAACTGTCGATGTATGTGGCATGGCTTTGTCCTGATGAGATAGGATTCTTCTCCTATTGGCCTGTTCACTGGATGCTTCCGGGCTATTGGATTTATTCCAGTTCAATTATGGACAGTACAGATCCTAAATAAGGGGTTTGGAGTAAGGAAGTAGCTCATTATACAGATTCAGGTCACAGCAAGCGCAGGCTCTTCGTATTCGACCACGAACACTTTCTCTTGTAACGGGTGATTTTTTAAGAGTTAAGTTTTTTAGGTTGGCAGCATTGGTTAGTAATGGCACCCAAACGTCATCTGTCAAAGCGAATTGTTTTCAGTATACTCTGCCATTTAATCATGGAAAGACTTATAAGCGAGCAACGATTGCAAATTCTTGAAACTTATTACCAAATTCGTGCTCTTTGAAAAATGTACACCGTTTGTTACGACCATATTATGGCGAACGATATCGAGCCATGATACGCGATTTTTTTTTGCCCCAGTTAGCTGAGTTGAACTTGGTTGCGATGTGTTTTATCCAGACGATGCCACAAGCTTTACAGCTCGTGAAACAATAGAAATGTTAAAGGATGAATTTGGTGAGCAGTTTATCTATCAAAATGGCCCTTAGAGTTGGCTGCCAAGATCATGCGATTTAACGCCTCTTGATAAGTCGTTAGTCTATATGGACAAGCCAAACACGATTGAAGAAAAAAAGGATAACTAACGTGGAATACAGGCTGAAATGCTCGAAATAGTGACGCAAAATTTGACCTTCCAAATAGGCCATTTGAATCGGAGCTTCGGAAAACATTTGCAATAAGTTGTCGTTAAAACGTAAATTGCAAAGGCCGATCTATCGATTACAATAATTTTGAATTTTTGGAGCAAATTTGAATGTTTTATTCTATTTAAATAAAACGATGCTTATAAAATCATCCGTTAATTACCATAAGTAATAAGCAATGTATTTATAGGATTTTGGTCACATAGAAATTAACCACGACTTAATCTAATCTTACAGTGATTGTAAACCCTTATGTAGGGTCTAAGAAATACATTTTTGATTTTATATCTACTTATGTACATTTAAAGGGTCTTTCAATAAGCGCTTCATATCGTTAAACTAAGATAAAGCAAATTATGTGAGATATCATCGAAATATCATGGAACAAATGGAAAAAAGTCGGTTAAATCTGAACCATTTAACGAATTTTTATAAAATTTGAATTTTGGAATCTGCTTGTAATTCTATGTCACTTCACTTTATTGGTTGATCAATGAGTTACTATTTTCATTACACACCTTGCACCATTACACAGATTATAAAATTTACTTGAAAGTTGACATATTTAGCAGGCAAAAAAAAAACAGATTTTTTGACAGTTGCCGCATTGGTCGTGTCAGGATGCCATGTGTTTTTTTATTTAGTACTCATTGACATTTCATCATGGTACACATGTTTAGTTTAGTATTTTATGTATTTCGTCAATTTTTTTTTAAAAACATGATTAGAGAAAAAGCTATTGATTTCCGTTAACGGTGATGTCCTGGACAACGTCGTTTTCAAAGAAATATGGACCGATGACGCCGCCAGCCCAGATCTATACCGAACAATTACGAAAGCATTGGACGCTCTTTGATTTCAGGTGAATGAGTATCGTCCAAAATTTTAAAATGTTGTTTATTCACATCCATAAATGGGCCTTACGGTCAGTTTCAAACTGATACATAGCCCAGTCAGCGAATGCCGATTACACCTTGCTGCCTACGGTCGTTTACCTACAGCTGCTGGGTCGGTTGAATTTTGTATGGGTGCAGGCTCTAGTAATGACACAAAATTCGGCAGTCGTGTGCTGCGAATTGTCAATATCTTGTAAGCGACGCAAAATCGACTGCCTCGGATTATCCGGCTCACTCTCACTGACAGCGGCGGTTTATCGTTTAATGAACCAGTGACTCAATTTTATCGACTATATCCCAACTATTTCGAAGCCATTTCCCCTCCAGCAAATATTAGATGTATGAAGTCTTATGGAAAAACTTTTGGCGCACTCTACGTTATCCTATTAGATTCCTTACCGAAGCCTTACCGAAACTCAAAAGTAATAGAAAATAAAATCAATTGGCGTATTTATTTTAAATATTCCACAATATTTGTTTATTTAAATGTTTATATCGAAAGACAAAGAAACTTGCTGTCAGATTTTATCATGTGTGCACCTTAAGTTAATTTTTTATTGTTACAAATCATAGGCATCATTCATAGCAACCAATAAATGTAATCCAAAAAATTGAAATGTTTCATGTGTTATGTACAATTGGTGCGATTATAAATACTTTGAAAATAATGTCTGAATATTTATGTATATAAAAAAAAAATTTGGGTTTGCCACGACTGGAAATCGAACCCAAACCTTTTGAGTGGTAGTTCATTGCAAAACAAAATGATTATAGTCCAGCTGATATAAGTTAAGTCACAAGTTCTATACATATTCTTCTATATTAATGCGACGGAAGCTCTACCAAAATATCTTGTCAAATGTCACAAGTACACACATCCCCGGAAACCTTTTAGAAGCCTTATACCAATTAATCTTCTATAAAGCCTTTTCGTTTAACAAAAATAGTTATTGCATATGCTGAACTTCTCTGCTCAAGTAGAATAAAGATTTATAGAAGAAATTGCTTCTTGAAATTGGAAATTTATGCCATATAGAGGAAAATTTGTAAGTTGGGATCTACGAATGTAAGTTGGGATCAACGAATAGTCTACGCATAGAAGAGCGAATAGTCTTCTAGGACGGTTATGGCGGTGCCGTGAAATAACTTCATGAAAGCGAAATAACGGCGAATTTACCTGTTCGGTCTTATTTCGCTTTGCTAAAGTGAAATAAAAGCTAACTAAGCCTTGTTTCACTTTGCATACATCCAATGTTGCACCCATCCCAAATACAACAGAGAGCACAAGCAGGGAGTTTATACTTTGTATACATGCGACTACGAGTTTGTTTGTATGTAACCTTAAAATGCGTTTGGTGGTCATGCTGCTTGCGAGGTTGAATGTTTGGAAAATAAAGCATCCGGCAAAAGTGAGCCCAAGCTGGGTTGTTGTTTACCAACCCAAGTCCAACAGTGTGTTCAAAAGTTTACTCTAATTATTATCGTTATTTCACGGCACCGATTAGGGCGCTCCTATTTTAATAAATAACAGTTCATTTGACAGATTTAGCTTAAGCAATATAACCGCTCTCAACTGTCTAAGTTCGAAAGTTCACATCTTTAGTTTTGTGCAACAAAATCACTAATAGGATTGTCATTTCTAAAGACTAAAAACGCAGTTATTGGACCAAAAGAACATTAATGGGTCTGTAGCTTTCAGATATACATTTTCTTATTTTTTTTTTGTAAATCGGTTGAATTCGAGCGATTTTTCAGCCAATTGGGAAAATTTTTGATCAGATAACATAGAAAATAATCTGCAAAGCTCGGGTACGAATTCGGATGCAAATTTTTCAAGTGCAATAGATGGAATTCCCTCAGGTCAAGTTTGTATTTTACTTTCCAAATTTTTCAGGACACGTCTTATTTTCGATGTTAAAATTCAACATAAACCATCCAATAGGGTACGTGCTCTGTCGTTGTTACCGACTACTTTTGCTTATTATTGACCAACATATCAACAGGTCGAATATTTTAATTCCCAGAAGAACAATATTTTTAGATTCCCATAGTCAACTGTGCTTGTGAACGTTAAAATCGTCTATGAAGATAAATTCGTCTGATAAACGATGAGTTGGACGATTAATTGCTAAACGGTATCACTTGTTGATTGTCATTTGGGCTATGAATTTTTAGATTCCATGGCAGACAAGTTTTATCCATAAAATATCCCAGTTTCCATCAGTTCTCTTCTTTGGCATGCTAGGTAAGATCTTTCATATGCCAAAAGAGCACCCTTTCTTTTGTATTTCAGTTCGAATGACCATATGGGAAAAAGTCTAGAGGCGTTAAGTTGGGCAATGTTAGAGGCTAATCAAAAACGTTATTTTTTTCATTTAAGACTCCCGAAATACAAAAGATACAATGAAGCAACCTCGTCTGTATGAGCTGTACTGCCGTCCTGTTGAAACTGAAATATGAAATTATCAGATTTGAAATCAAAAGTCTGTGACAATGCACCGATAACGTTCTCTTTAGTAGTCAAGGCCTTATTTCGAAACACTAATCTAGATAAATACAAATACAAATTTTTGGCGCAACAGTCTCGTTAGTACCCAGGGCCGAGCTTTCTCACGACCATTCATGTGTGCGTGTGTACATCTAGCGCGATGATGGGACCTGCTGTTTTATGCCGACTCCTAACAGCGAATTTGAGATAAGCTTTTCTTGCCAATCGATAATACTGGGATGATTTGATTTTCAGGTCACCACGAGAGGAGGGCCAGTGAAAAATTATTTAGGTGTTGCTACGGCTGGTAATCGAACGCAGACCTTCTTTGTTGTTCACCTGGATGAATGGCATTTTCATGATTTTCGGTGAAGAAACATTTTTGGTGTGTGGGCCTGATGGTGTGAGACATTGCAACTTCTTTATGAAAACATTACAAACTGCCCCAGTGAATAAACTTTCTATGCGCAATAAAGTACTATTCGATTTGACTAGCCTTGTTGTTTAATATAAAGGTTTTTCAAAATGTAATTCCTGATAGAGCGGTAATGTCTCAGATGTCCTCATAGGTAAAAATAATGTTATTTCTCACCATTTATTACTAGACTCATCAAAGCCACTTCATACTTCATAAGATTCCAGCTGACTTTTGAAATGTTATTGCTTTTGTATTTTATTTATGATGACTACACCGTGCACCATAAGTATTTCAAAACTCTATGATAATTAGTTTACAAATATTTTCCACCAAGCCTTGAAAACATTAAAACTATGCATGACAGGCTCCATCTGACTACAACTACGCTCGAGTTTTGCAAATTTGATATCTACTCCCGACTACACGCTATTTTATAAGTTTTTTTTTTAATTTATGTACGCACATGCACGTAGAGTATCATCCTGAAAACATTGAATTAGAAATTACATAAGTAGCAAATCCTTACTTACTCTGTATAATACTTTTCATCGCTGCTCCAAAGTCCTTCAATCCACCCTCCCATAAGCACATCTCGTCACAATTGAAAATGCTTAAGGATTAGAATGCACAAACAAAAAAGGAGAACAGTAAGGAATGAATCCCAAGGGATAACACTTGAAACAATGAGCCATCGAAGGATTTTTCAAAGTGCATTTCAGAAAATTGAATCTTGCACTTGATGATAAAGTCTCAACTTTTGCTGTGCTGTGCACAGCTGCATAGAGTTGTGCGATCAAGAACCAATACCAATCTCAACAGAAAGTATATAATACCAGTGAGTAAGTGTATTTGCGCTGCTTGATGGCAGAGGAGATGATTTCAATCAAATCCGCGCACACACACTCTCTAAATTCGCTTTGATTCATCTGCAAGAGCAAACTAATATATCTCAGGGATTCCGGTCGAAAGACTCGGTATAAATTGAGTTCATTTTCCCGGATGATGACATATTAGTGTAGGGTGAGGATTATACACATGTGCATAAAATGCAAAAGCCTTTTGGAATTTAAATAAGAAATAAGGATGGAAAAAGGATGATGTGTGATTGTTAAATTGTTTTCCTTAGTTGGCACAGTGATTGCAGAATCAAGAGATGGATCAAAAGACGATGAATGATATAATATAGTAGTAGACTGGATTTGTATAGTGGTCCCAAGATCAACACAAACTGTTAGAGGCATATGAAACATTTCGAGTTAACTTCAGATAGACATCTGTAGACAAACCACTGTGATTGCAGTATATTTCCGTTGCGATGAGTCAGCAACTAAAGTGCAGTCAACGAAAATCCATCATATGTATCAAGAAACATCCAGAAAAAACAGTATAAAGTCAAACACATAACATGTCTTGTCTTTTAAATTGGATTCTGCTGCAAGTTAATGCAGATGGTATGACGATTTACTTTGGAAAATGCTTAAGTAACGAGTAGGATAAAAAATCCTTCAACAGCGGGGTTTTAAACCATTATGAATATAATACCCAAACAGCATAACGTAACTTAGAAAGCCTAAATGTGGAATATCTAAATTCTTACCCCGAAGTCTATAGACGTAGTTCGGATTCATAGATGTATTCAATCTCGATCGTGCAGTTGGTTCTGGGAAAGTCATAGTAGGTGGCGGTAGAATCTACCAAACCGTCATTGAGGTGAACAGCCGTCTAATCCGTAAAAACCACTGCAGCGTCTTACAAGCTGAATACTTTTGGTAATTCAAAAAGTAGCTACTTGCTTGAAAAATAATCTATCGCGCAAACAAACTTTAATTTATATTGATAACCCAGCTAAGATCTTACCTTTGAAATCCTAAACCACAAAACATGACATTATGCTAGACTATTAGTCAGACGTTCAAGGTGATGAGAAGGTTCATTTGACGCAGCTGATATGCTGATAATGTCTTCGACCCTATGTCTTTTCTTAATTCTTTCATCTCATCATATAGAAGTTCCAAGAAAAAAAATAAGGTGACCGCACTAAGACTACTGCATCAGCTATAATTCAGACCACTCATGAGTGTAAACAATGAAAACCACTAATATACCATGTGTTGGAGGAGCTCGAAAACAAATCAACTCATGTAAAATTAAGTAAAAGGTCCGACACTGCTCGGACAAACTTCCCCAGGAATGTAGAAGAATAATGTATTTGAGATGGAGTTTGAACAAATCCACTTTTATTTATAAGTCTATTTGCTGTTTTGACATTTTTATAATTTTAAGAGATGCACTGAAACTATAAGTTCCAATGCTTAAATTTTTCTGAAAACATTTAGTCATCTGATGTGTAATTATTGAGAATAATTTAAGTAGATGACTAACATTTACTAACACACGCTTAGCTACGAAAATTAATCAAAATCGATTTGAGTAAACAAATTCCACAGCTTGAAATGAAGTGTAGTGTCTATTTGATCGTGTGTATTGAACTGTTGTACCTGTTTCTGAAAACATTTAGTCATTTGATGTGTAATTATTGAGAATAAATTAAGTAGATGAATAACATTTACTAACACACGCGTAGCTACGAAAATTAATCAAAATCGATTTGAGGTTTTCGAGAAAATCCTCTTTTAGAAGTGAAACTTCTTTTGGAACGGGGTGAATTGGATTCAATGAAACGAAAAAAAACGTCACGAAAAAGAGTAAACAAATTCCACAGCTTGAAATGAAGTGTTGTGTCTATTTGATCGTTTGTATTGAACTGTTGTACCTGGGTCCCAGTCAACACGTACGTTGGTGTGCAAAAAAAAAAATCAAAATCTTGTATGGTTCGACAAAAAAAAAGTTTTTGTATGGCGTATGGTATACAAGTGGTTTTTGTAAGAAAACGCTTCCAAAAAGTGGGGGTGGTTTTGAATGATGTAATGACGAAATATTTTCTTTATCGAAAATTTGACCGAAAAAGGTTTTTTACTGAAAACGCCATCAAAATGTGTTCGTGGCAAAAACCTTATATGGACAAAATATCGACATTTGACTTGCCTACACATGTCGCTCAGCAACTTTTTCAAAATTCCTTTTTCACTTTTTCAAAATTCCTTTTTCACTTCTTCAAAATTCCTACCGTCTGGTCAAGTTGGTATAAAACAGGTTTGCCATCATGCTAGAAGTACACACGCACAAATGAATAGTTGTGAGAAAGTTCGGCCCTTGGTATTAACGAGCCCTTTGTGCCGAATATTTGTATATATTTGACATTTTTGAAACGAGATGCTATTGGAAACTCCTCTGACGTTTGTTGACGGAACATTGTCTATCTCGGCTCCGCTACTAACTCTGACAAAAAAATCTCGTCAGAATCTAAACGAAGAAACACTCTGGCCAACAGCTATTTCTTTGGGCTAAGAAGTCGATTCAGTAGTAAAGTCCTCGCTCGAAGTACTATGAAGTCCTCCAACCAAGTCCTCCTCTACGGCGCTACAGCTTGGACAGTCTTAAAAGCTGATGAAGAATTCCTTGGTCGATTCGAGAGGAAAATTTGTCGAAAAATCTTCGGTCCCATTTGCGTTGACGGGCTATGGAGAAGGAGATTCAACAAAGAACTATACGAGCTGTACAGCGACGTGCCCTGGTCAAAAAACTCCGCATTGGACATATATGATGGCTAGGACAGATGTAACAAATGGACACCAATACTCGGGCTTGCAGAGTCTTCAATTCCTAGCCAGACGTCGGACGCAGTAGACGAAGACCTCGCGTTAATAGTGCGCAACTGGAGGCAGTAAGCTAAGTACCGGAAAAAGTGTATCGAAAATGATAATAATCGGCTCTTATCTGATCACCGAAGTCAAGCAACGTCGCGGATGGGTAGAAGGTACTTAAATAAGGTACTGCGATGGAAACATCGCGTGTTGTTGGTTTATTTTAAAAATAATGGTTTTACAAACGAGGAGAATAAGTTTCGCGGTAAAAAATAGTTGAAATTCATCAACCAAGAACAGGGTGGAAAACCAATCCAAATATATATTTTACCATTTTAAGTCCGAAAATCATTGTACTTGTGTCATTCGGCTCACAAACGCGTTTTGTGACTTGAACAGTAAATGAAGGGTTTTTCAATAAGAGCGCTACAAAAGTTTTTTTTTTAAATAAAACAAAAACGATTTTGGATATCAATGAAATTCTTTATTCCTGTGAAAGTACGTTTGATGCCATTATGTGTGGATCTCGACTTCCTTTGCATGGCCACCACGGGCACGCTTGCAGAAGTCCATTTCGTGAGAGAATACATTCTCCAAACTTGGTTTCCAATAAATTGATTGTGGCATTCGCTGTGTGACTTGTGGCGCCGTCCTGTTGGAACCACATGTCCTCCAAGTCCATATCATCCCATTGGGGCTAAAAATATTCGGTTGTCATTGAACGGTAGCGATTCCAATTCACAGTAACGTGCAGGTCTTGATCATCACGGAAGAAGTACGGCCCAATGACACCGCCGGCCCATAAACCCTACCAAACCGTATTTTTTTCGGGATGCAATGCTGACTCGTGGAGAACGTGTGGATTGCTGCCTGACTAATACCGCATATTTTGTTTATTGAAGAAGCCATTTAGCCAGAAATGAGCCTCATCGCTGAAGATGATTTTTCGATGAAAATCCGAATCATTTTCAAGTTGTTGCTCAGTCCAATTCACGAACATACGACGCTTCTGGTGGTCAAGCGGCTTCAGTTCTTGCGTCAATTTGATCTTGTAAGGATGTATGCCAAGATCTTTTTGCAAAATTCGCCACAACGAAGTCACAGAGATGCCCAACGCTTGACGTGTGAGAGACACATTTGGGCTTTCTTCAACTGAAGCCTCAGCGGCAGCAATATTCTGGACACTACGGGCACTTCTTTGTCTCACTGGCACGGGAACATTTTGTACTGTGCCTGTGGATTCAAATTTTTCCACTAGACGCTCAATTTTTGATCTGCTAGGACGATTATGAAAACCATAAATTGGACGTAGCGCTCTTAACGTTGAGGCGACTGAATCCGAATTTCGGTTACTAATTTTAATAATTTCGACTCGTTGTAGGATCGTATATATTTCCATCATGAAATGGCAAACCTTACTGAAGAGAAATATCAAAAGAACGACAAGAAATATGGCGTCGTTTGCTGTCCCTGTCGCTCAACTTTTGTAGCGTCCCTGTTGAAAAACCTGATATTAATGTGGTTGCATTTAACTCTCACTCAAACCGAAGAACAATGAAAAGGCGTTCATGTACACAATTTGTTCCTTCGACATATTCCACCTCACATGTGCTTGAAGTATGGCATAAAACCGGTTTTATGACAGTTAAACTCTTCCAGTGTGCGGAGGCCGAATAAGATGAGTGCATCATAGAGGTGGTAAGCAGACAAAAATTCAACAGAATACGTTTTCACTTCTACCACATGTGAATTGACATTCGACATGACACATGACATTTTTAGAATATCTAAAAGTAATCAAAATAATTATGTAGGTCCACATAATCTCTTCCGTTATTTCTTTTTTTGCAAGTCCCGTTTTTTAATCTTGAAAAAAAAAAATTGTATGCATATTATATATTTAAGCACCATGGTAAGCAATTCACGAAATTTGGTTAAAATTCTAGGTTACATTTTCGACAGTTCATTACATTTATGAATTACCGTTATAGTCCATTCAAGGAACAAACTGAATAATTAGCATTCTAACACAACGTAAGCCCTTTTTGAGAAAATACGTTATCGTTATGTAAATGTTTTAAAGAAATCTGCAGATCAGTTTATAGTTAAATCAATGCGGTCTATCTTGAGAAATCAGTCATTATGAAGTACCTTAATCTAAATACTTGTAGAAGATCAACTATCGATTCTTAACAAATCTTTAAAGTCTTTGTCGACATAATCTTCTTTATGAAAACCCGTTATGTGTGAGGTACCAATCATTTCAGTGCTAGGTGTCTAATTCAAAAAATCTCGCTGTAGGATTACCAACAACACACATAGCCGAACATTCCGTCGAATCGGCTGAATAGTTTGTGCTCCAGTATCAATAACACACTCCAGACGTACATAAATAACTAAAGGAAATACTTTTCTTGGACTCAGGGTACCTCATCTTCCATCACAAAGGTTCTTCCGTATGCTATGTATACTGGGGAAGTAAAAAAAAATATCTTAAACTTTTTTGAACTGCATGTTCGCCTTTACATTTTAACCGATAACATTCGTCCTGCATCTCCCAATACATCACATATTTCGATTAAGTTAGAATTCTCAAATCCTTTCAAGTATGTCGAACTGCATTAGTCCTCTTGAATACCACATTATGTTTGACATCATCTCACGCCGGAATTTCAGCCAGCATGGATGTCAATTCCTTAAGCGAATAAATCTATGACCATTATCTGTTTCGACCGGATTCTCAATCTATGCCACTAATACTATTCACTAGAAACAGGAAATTGTCTTCTTTATAGACAACACTGCATAACATAGTCTCTGTCTTAGAGGATATGACATGACATAAACATATCCTTGCTTCCTGTTCAAGATTTGCCAATGCCAATGTGAAAATCAGAAACACAAAAGGATATGCTGGTATCCACTCGCAATGGAGTGTGCAAATTGCTCGAATAAGTTTTGATTCTATGGACCAGTGAAGTCAAGTATTCCATCTTGACATGAAAGGAAGAAAATTCGTTTTTTGTTGTCTCAAATTAATATTAAATTAGAGCAGCACAAAAAGATAGACTGAACACCCTGGTGGGCTTGGGTGACATCGATTAGTCTACCAAAAAAATATGGTCGTCATCCTTTCAAACGGGGAGTCCATCACAGAAGGAAGGAAATTGTATTTTTTTTAAAGAGTCGTTAACAAGGTAGATGCGGTAAAAAAAAACAGGACTCAATAAAGATAAGGAATGTTATAACTTTTTGGAGGCGTAGTCGTTTTGAATTATTTTCTTGTTGAATGGCACGCAAATGATGGAATAAGTGTTGAGTAAGTGGTGCGTTATTTTTTTCCAACTCTCCTTGAGATGAACAGTTTCCTCGATGGTGGTCGTTATTTTGGGGGACGGTAAATGGATATTTCTTACAGACAATAAAACACACCAGATGTTCCATTGCTGTAAAATGGTGTTGCCCTGAGGAGAAATGCTTTCAGGAGCGGGTAATGAAAGTGGATTAGTAAAAGCTTGTAAGTGGATATAAGAGGTAATATTCCTTGTAAGTAGCATTTGCAGAATATATGAGCAGATGTTGGTATTCGCTAAATATTTGTACTTATGTTGTGAATGGATTATTAGCAATTGAATTAAATAAACATTCATACCTTTTTTATTAGACGAGCATTTCTTCAAGCTTAAGGATATCGATGTTATGAGAATTGATACAAATTTATACTATAGGCTGCATGAGACACCATAAATGGACACACTAGGAGCAAATATGATTCCATTGATGGCGATAGTGATTCATGCAATGTAGAAGTTCTCTCGAGGTTTACTTTGAGTAGAATCAGAAAAAAAAATTACCCTAAGGACTCTACACATTAGCGAATGGTCTAGAGATGTGCTGATCATGATTTAAAAGTAAAAACCGTAATCTATCAAGCAAATCCCCACTTACATCTGCCCTGTATGGTTTAATGTAACACCTTTCAAAATGAAAAAGTAAAGGTTGCTTCAGAGACGATGTCTACAATCATTTCCAGAATTGTATAGGACGCCAAAGTCAAGGTATATAAAATACTATCGCACTAAGTTATTTTTTCGATGGGACGCAATTGTATGGATATTGGATAGGCATGGCGATGGCATGGGTGATGGTGGATACAACGTAATTCTTAATGCTTACATATCCAAAAGTTCTCAAATTCCACGCTGCGGTCGCTGGGTGCCTAGTTAGTTGACCTTAGTTAAGCATTGATTGTAAAGTCTTGGTGGCAGAAGATAGAGCGGGTGAGAACACATGTCCTCACACTAAATCACCTTTTTAAAAACGACACGGCGGAAGCATTCCCTAGTAAACTGCGACCACGCAGATAACAGGTCACCTAAGAGTCTCGAGGTTTGAACAGAGATATTGGCGGATGAGCCGAGAGGCCACCGGCGGTGCTCAACCCCGTAGGGGATACAGATGACCAGTATCCTAGGTGTATCTCATAAGTTCGAACTCGCCCTTCAGCCTGGGAGTTATGCTTTGGGTTATTTACTCAGTCATGGCCAACCCCTAATGCAACGAAGCAACCAAAAGCTTCGAAATGGAATGACTTTACATACTGGTATCGAACATGATAAACCAAACGAGGACTGGGTTATACGTACGTATCAAAGCTAAAAACTTTGTAACCGTTTTTGACGCGGGCGGTAAGTGCGAAGGGGAAATTTCGTCTATCGTATGCGTCGACTATGCTGTTGTTTGATGCTGGGGTAGCAATGTGAACAGTGGGGACTAGGGTTGAGGCAACAATTTCAGTACCACACATAGCAAATTTTCTTTGTATGAGATGCGTGGTCTATGTAGTTCAATACTCTTTGGTTATACGTACTTGCTCCTTGCTCGCTCAACTTTAAATTATGAATCTAGTAACTCTTAATACAACATTTCAAGAAAATCAGTTAAGGTGTTCACGTGGGGGAATATATTAATTTTCTGCTATTGGCCAACCAAAATAACTAATTCCGTTAAGGTACGTTTTAAACTAAAATTAAATCAATTATAACGAAATAATGTCAACTAGCATATATAATTCACGAAGAATTAAGGATTTGTAAGTGATTTCTGATGTTACCACAGCCATTATTAATTTAAGTCTATCATTGGTTTGCGCCATATAGTAACATTCCCAAAAAAAAACTAAGCATTACCTTAAGAACCTTGCACAAAACAAGTGAAGCCATTAAGGCTCTAGCTAGGATAAGAAACCGACATCGACAGGTGGACCAAATCGTGAGACTCACTTTTTTGGACACCTCTGTTATCGTAATGCAAATTTTGATTAACCCTGGAATTTAAATTATTTTAAGGAACAAAACGTTCATATCTAAACCTGTAATGTCAAAACACTTTAAACAAAAAGGTGCAGACAATACTCGCATACAGGGAATATGATGGGGTGGCCCAGCAAAATGGGAAACAAGACCCAAACAGAATCCAGACCAGATAGCAGAACATATCGTAATGAATTCCCATTCGCTGCTGAGAATATGGTAGACCCATTAGAAGACTAAATTCAATAAGCAGCATAGGACTGCTCTACCCCTTACCCTTTAGTGAAGACTGCCGATAGAGAATACTCGCTGCTCCATCACAACGTTAAGTACTTCACCGAAATATTCAATATCAACTGAGAATTCTGACATGGTGACGCATTGTCAATTGACTTTTGTAACCTGATTATTGAAAGGAATGATTAAAACTCATTGGCCAACGCCAGGGTACAAACTGTCGGAAATCTGTAGAACAACAAGCGTATGCTGCAAATATTGACATCATAGGGCAAATCAAATGGGATAAAGGAGATGAGACTAAGTATATTCTATCGAATTTAATTCTGTCGATCTTCAGCTACAACCTTGAGGTAGAGTGGGACTTAATATACCTCTGTACTGCTTGAAATATCAGAATCGACAGCTATAACCTTGAGGTACAGAGGGACTTTTTTTTTAGAGGTATAGAACTTTAAATTGAAATAAAATAAAGAAAATCGTAGTTAATGTCCATCAATTTGGCTATATTTGAAGGGTGATTTTATGCCATTAATAATTAAAAATAATTTCGGGAAGTGGCCGCCGCGGTTGGCTCGCATAAAGCCGAGTCTAGAGGTATGGCCGTATGTCGGCAATAACGATACGAATGTTGGCTTCCAAGTCCCCTAACCTTTCTGGTTTGTTGGCGTAGACGAGCGACTTCACATAACCCCAATGAAAATAATCCAAAGGTGTTAAATCACAAGACAGGTCAGTTCCGCGCGATTATGCGCTCATCGAATGTTTCTTTCAATAAATCGATTCTAACGTGCGCTGTGTGGCTTGCAAAGCCGTATTGTTGGAACCATATCTCATCCATATTCATGCCTTCCAGTTCGGGAACAAAATAGTCGATTATCAAGGCTCTATACCGGTCACCATTAACGGTAACTGACTCCCCAGCATCAAACAGTCAGTTTTTGTGGATGTAATGGCGTCTCAAGGGTCTCATGTGGATTCTCTGCACTCCATATGCTGCAATTTTGCTTGTTTTACGTAGCCATTCAACAAAAATGAGTCTCATCACTGAACAAAATTTTGCGATGAAAATCAGCATCGAGGTCAATCATATTTTCGGCCCATCCAACAAAAAATCACGAAGCATTGCATGGTCTCGTGGCTTTAATTCTTGCACCAGCTAGATTTGGTTCATAAAGTTGATGGACAAAGCTCCAATTGCTGTGCACGGTGGCGAATCGATTCATTCGGGTCCTGTTCGCACTTTGCTCTACATGGTCTACCGAATTAATTGCTCTGATGGACGATTATGTCGACCATAAAATGGACAGAGCTTGCGGTAAACTTCGACGACTGAACTAGTATTTTTGAAATAAATTTGCACGATTTGCAAGCGTTGTTCATTTGTCAACCTGTTCATGATGATATTGCAAGCCAAGCTGAACATAAATGACATTCGAGTTGCCCGATTTGACTACAAAATGTCAGTTATATCTCTTTTTGAAAACCAACCTCTAATAAAAACACTCGTTACCTTTGCACTGCTTTAGACTCTGAAAACGTTTTTTCTTCAGAAATCAAACGAAGAAATACTCTTGCCAACTGTTATTTCTTCGGGATAAGACGCGATAAGAAGGTGGTTTTGTAAAATAAAATTCGCCGCACTCGAACTAATAGTTTTGTGTACAAGACCCTCATCATCCCAATCCTGCTCTACTGCGCTTAAGCATGGATCATATCAAATGCGGGTGAAGAAATCTTTGTAGTTTTTGATTTTTTTGATCTCAAAAATTCTTCGACCAATTTGCGTTGACGGACTATGGATATAAAGATTCAACTAAGAAAAGTTCTAGCTGTACATTTTGATATAAATGATCCTAGAACTACGTGTTAGATCTTTAAAATATCTACGGTATGTACACACACCATAATCCGGACCACAGAATATGACCACTCCATAAGTGGCGGCCACAAGTACAAACTGACCTCTCGATTGAAATGCGTAACTGGAGGCAGTTAGCTAATGAATTGGATAATTTTTAATGAAGCGTGCTCCTTAATACGCAGCTTTATCCCGGCCTACTTTAACAAGTAAGGCAACTGGCTAATGAAAGCCACAAGCTCTCCAATCTCGTTGTTAATTGGTCAAAGGCTCTTTATTTCATATGACACGTTACTTAAGACCATCGAAACGACGAAAACAAAATTCTAACACCACAGATTTGTAGTATATAAAGTGACCAAAGCTCGTTGAAAAATTCACAAATCGATAATCTATACCAACCGAAAATCCCCCAACATGTACTTACTGCGATAACAGTGTGTTTAGGGATCTCGGTTTTAAAGAATTTGATTTTGAGGATTTCGGTTTGATGATTTTTGTTTGTAAGTTATGGTAAGTAAAAATCTTCAAACCGAAATCCTCGAAATCAAATTCTATAAAATCGAGATCCCTAAACACACTTTTATCCCAGTAAGTGCATGTTTGGGAATTCTCGGTTGGTTTAGATTATCGATTTGTGATTTTTTCAAAAGGTGGAGATTTGAGGGTACTTTGCGCCTGGGAGTTTTGTGGATATCTTGTGTGAATTACCTTATAGCTTTTTTGTTAACCTTATTATTTAGCTAAAGGCATTGCATATCTCTGTTAACTCAATTGCTAGTAGAATGTATGCTGTTATGAGCTAAGCATAGATAAGCTATGACTTAAGCCCAGTGCGGCATAATATGATACTTGACTTACAAAAAAACAACTCTCCCTATTTTCAACCCTCGTTTCCTTGTCGGGTATACGTAATTAATTGTCACACGATACTTGATACAACTGTAAGCAGTTTACTTATCAACGCCCAAAGCTACTCTCTATTGGCTCCCCTCTCCAACTTCCCTTCCATGAATTACCATATAACCACCCCTAAGAAATGCAAGCCAACAGAATTATCAAAATTCTCTTAAATTCCTGACAGTTAAGCAACCACAATATCCATTCCCTATTTTTGCACATTATTACCCATTCAAGTTATGAAATCATAAGACCTCGCGCTATATCCAGACTCAATTTCAACTTCAAAGCTTTCGACTCCATCTGGGGGAGCGTTTTTTTTTATATTTCCGCCCGATTGCAATTTTTCAAACACACTACAAGTTCTTATAATCAATTTGGGATAACTTTACTTTCAATTTCTCTCCCTTTATGTGTTGTAGATACTTGTATCATGGATATTGCCAGTTACCCACAATATTTATGTTCATGGATTGTACGTATTGTAAGGACAGAAATATATATCCTCTCAATTTTGGGCCAAATTGACTTGATGTTGACATACACCTATACATGTAGAAATGGATGAACATTGAAAGCCTTTTACAAATTCGCGTTACTAATATGGAGAATGGAAAGCAAAACACAAACAATAGGAACAAAAATATGGCGGAAATATTGAATGGAATAATATTGCAAATGGATACGAAGCTGCAAATGTTTTGAATGCAAACTTTTGGCTGCGCTCTGAATCATGTTGAAGGAGAACAAAAAAAAAATGGAAAAAAGGGATCAAAGCCCTTAAGACATAATTTCTGCTATTGAAATCGCAAAAAGAATTGAAATTCATTTGCTGTTGAAGTATGCTTGCATTCGATGTCAAACGAACCTATCGAGGGGGAATTAAAAAAAATCGATTTGCCTTACGAGGGGGGCGAATGTTTACCAGTCAATTCGTTGGGTGATGCTTGTCAAGGGGGATTTTATACGATTCTGATTCGATCCATGTAACGGGTGTTTTGTTTAAAGCTCGGCTTCTGGAATTGAGATAAAACTGACACTTTGTGACCAAGTCTGGCAACTCTAATGTAATTTATGTTCAGTTTGGTTTGCCAATTTATCATAAGCAGGTTGACAAATGAACAACGCTTGCAAATCATGCAAATTTATTTCAAAATTAATGGTTCAGTTCGCGAATTTTACCGCAAGCTCCGTCCATTTTATGGTCGATATAATCGTCCATCAGTGCAATAAAGTCGATTAATAATACGGATCCGCAGAGACGTCGAACAGTGCGCACCGAAGAAACAATTGCCGCTGTAGATCAAAGTGTTGAAGAGGACCCGAGTGAATCGCCATACGCCACCGTGCACAGCAATTGGAGATTTATCCATCAATTTTATGGAAGATTTTGCACAAAGATCTTCGCTTATGACCTTACAAGAACCAGCTTATGTAATCAGCTTATGTAAAAGCCGCGAGACCATGAAATGCGTCGTAATTTTGGTGTATGGGCCGAAAATGAGATTGATCTCGATGCTGATTTTGATCGCAAAATGTTGTTCAATGATGATGCTCATTAAAGAGAATCGACATGAGACCCTTGAGACACCATTGCATCTACAGAATCTGACTGTTTGGTGTGCTCTATGGGCTGGTGGATTAATTGGGCGATACTTCTTCCGAAATTATGCTGGAGAGTCAGTTACCGTCAATTGGCCATCAAGATCGTGTGATTTGACACCATTGGATTATTTTCTTTAGGGATATATGAAGTCGCTCGTCTACGACAACAACCAGAAACGTTAACAGACTTGGAAGCCGGAATTGGTGGCATTATTGCCGACATACGGCCCTAGGTGTTCGAAAAAGTGGTTGAAAATTGGACCTCTAGACTAGGCTTTATTCGAACTAGCCGCAGCGGCCACATGCCCGAAATCATATTTAAACATTAATGGCATCAAATTATCCTTCCAATGAAGCCAAATTGATGGACATTTAGACGACTTTCATGTATTTTAATTCATTTCGAAGTTCTATACCTCTAAAAAAAAACACAAAGTTTTTGAAAATCCTCATTGGAAATTTTCCTTTACTTCTTGCGGCCTATTTATAAGTTCAATCATTGACAAGTTGGTGTCAAACAAAGCTTATGAATTTTTAATTATAGGTTTCGCAGAAATGACTTTTTGTTGTGACTGCCATTCCACCGAACTGAACCGGAATTTTCCAACAATTCCTATAATAAGCTATAGGGAAAACATTTCAATTCCATCATGTGTTGTGTTCCAATGAAGATGCTCAATGATAGCTACAACTGGGCCCTAAAAACATTTACAACAAATTAATTTGTATGACTTTAAGGCATAAAATGCCAACTTTCGGCCGTAATTCACGTCCCAATCAAAAGACAAGCCATTTTGTTGCGTAGACCTTCTGTGCCTGTTGGGTCGATGCTGGCATGCTTGTTCATTCTTAGCTCGTCGCTGGGTGTGGGACTTGACCCTTGGCATAGCACAACACAAAAAAAGCATGCCAGTCTTGTCGTCTAGTTGGTATGACGAATGCGAGACATTTTCTCATAGCCGTCCCTACCACTCGCCTAAGTAACCCCTTTTACTTGCCACTCATTACTTACTTCGTTTTGCCGCCATTATCGTCCTTCCCTATCCAGCCATTCTCATCCCTTTCATACCCTCCTAATCACACCTAACACTTGATACAGTCCGGTGAAAAAATCGAGTTAAAATATTGCCGCGCAAGTGAGACTACGTTTTGCTCAAAGTGTGAAGAATATTGATTCCGTAGAGGCGTCCGTCACAAACGAGCCAAATCAGTCAATTTCGTCAACTTCGTCTTTAAGAAAAAGACCTCTCCCAGACCACATTATGGTGCGAATTTCGCGTGGGGGTCATTTGTTGGTTCCCGATCTTTTCACATTTTTCATTGACTTAATCTTCAACCAAACTATGCTGTGTAGCGTGTGAAATGCTTGGTGAAATGCATTGGTGAAATGCGTGTCACATTATATTTGCTGAGAATCGAATCTTTTAACATTTTTCGAATTCAAAAAATTATAAAAATAAATGTTTGTTTTGTTTCAACTGGAAATCAAAAATGGAACTAAAATGGAACATCGCCTAAGCTACACAGTAGTCAAGTAAGCCTTATAAAGGGTTTTTCAATAAGAGCGCTTTTTTATTAAATAAAACAAAAACGGTTTTGGATATCAATGAAATTCTTTTTTCCTGTGAAAGTACTTTCGATGCCATTATGTATGGAACTCGATTTCTTTTGCATAGCCACCACGGGCACGCTTGCAGAAGTCAAGACTCTGAACCCAATTTTCGACGGTTTTCAAGCATAAATCGGCCGATACTGCTGCAATTTCACGTTCGATATTCGTACTAAGTTCATCAATCGTCGCTGGCTTGTTGGCATAGACCATAGACTTGACGTAGCCCCACAGGAAATAGTCTAACGGCGTCAAATCGCACGACCGAGGCGGCCAAGCGACTGGACCATTTCGTGAGATAACACGTTCCAATTGGGGCCAAAAATATTCGGTTATCATTGAACGGTAGCGATTCCCATTCACAGTAACGTGCCGGTCTTGATCATCATGGAAGAAGTACGGCCCAATGACGCCGCCGGCCCATAAACTACACCAAACTCATGAAGTATGTGTGGATTGCTGCCTGACCAATACGGCATATTTTGTTTATTGACGAAGTCATTCAGCCAGAAATGAGCCTCTTCGCTGAAGATGATTTTTCGATGAAAATCCGAATCATTTTCAAGTTGTTGCTCAGCCCAATTCGCGAACATACGACGCTTCTGGTGTTCAAGCGGCTCCAGTTCTTGCGTCAATTTAAACTTGTAAGGATGTGTGCCAAGATATTTTTGCGAAATTCGCCACAACGACGTCACAGAGATGCCCAACGTTTGAGAACGACGTGTGAGAGACATATTTGGGCTTTCTTCAACTGAAGCGTAAGCGGCAGCAATATTCTCGACACTACGGGCACTTCTTTATCTCTCTGGAACGGGAAAATATTGTACTGTGCCTGTGGATTAAAATTTTTCCACTAGACGCTCAATTGTTGATCTGCTAGGACGATTATGAAAACCATAAGTTGGATGTAGCGCTCTTAAAGTTGAGGCCACTGACTCCGAATTTCGGTTGTAAATTTGAATGATTTCGACTCGTTGTTGGATCGTATATCTTTCCATCATGAAATGGAAAACCTTACTGAAGAGAAATGTCAAAAGTGCGGCAAGAAATATGGCGTCGTTTGCTGTAGCTGTCGCTCAACTTTTGTAGTGTCCCTGTTGAAATACCCGATACATGCTATGCTTTGGTTTAACTTCGTGCGAAGTTCTACAGAAACATCTTAACGTATGTACATGTACACACATCTCCGGAAGCTTAAAAACAACCTTGCAGTGGTAATAACATCATAGCTTCGGTTATGCTTGTGAATTTTCCTGCATAATATCTTAAACAGGCTTCTACCCAAGCAGTCGACTGCAAAAATCCTCAACCTCCGATCACAGGGATTAGTTATATAATGCGTACAGAAAGAATTGCTTTTGGAAATTAAATTTGATTGCCTTATATAGGGGTAATGGGGTAATTGTTAGTTGGGTGGCTATCCAGACCTTGCGATTAAACGCGTTTTTTTCTTTTTTCATTGTGTTTTTACGTCAAACTTATAAGAAAATAATCCCACGATCACCAACTCAGTGAAAGAAAAAATTGGCGGTGTATTATTGCAATTGAGCTACATTTATACGAAACGTTCATAGAACATTTCAATAAAAGAGTACGTATTTGCCAGGAAAGTTTGTGCGACAATTTATTCGATGTACTAGTCAACACATGAACTTTTTCTGTACACTATATAAATCAATAAAATTTGTAAGCTTTCTAATTAGAAATCTGTATTTTGATTGAGACGAAGTTAAAGAACAATGTAGCAATGATTTTGAAACGGCCTTTCAAGGGAGAAGAATGTCTGATTCTGCGAATTTCCTTGATTTCAACCTATTTGCCGTTCTAGTTTAAACGCATTCTGTTATCAGTGAAATGTACATTTCCGATGACCATAAAAAAGTTACAAGGGCAGTGTACGGCATAAATCTGGAAATATTGTGGTCTTCACATGACCAGCTATATATGGCGTGTTCCCAAGTTGGGAATGCATCTACACTCTTCATTTACGCTCCGGAGTAGAAAACAAAAAATGTTGTGTATCATGCAACCATAAACTAAATACAATCGTTGTTTGTTCTTAGATTACAATACAAGGAATAGAATTCAATGAAAGTAATAATATTCAATTTTATTTTCGCCAATGATATGAGAAAGGACAAAGTTATTTGGGTCAGCTAGTAGAACAGAAAAGCCAATGAAAGGTTATAGTTAAATTATGCCAAAAAGTATATTTCTAAAATGTTTCTATATACCAAAAAATCAGTTTTGCAAAAACGGAACCATAAAATTAATGGGTTTAACATGAAACATGAAACACGATTTGAGCAACACAATACTGGTTCACAAAACAAAACATAATAACCCTACCAAAAAACAATTATAAAATGCTTAAAAAAAAATAATTGAAAAACGGGCGCAAAAACTATTATTGCAACTACAGGCTCATATTTATGAACAAAAGGACGTTACAGAAACGTTGTTTAGAGCAACACGCATATAACTCTGAGATTTATAATTAAATACCTTTCAAAACTTTTCTCCTCGTCGTGCAATATAACAGAATTACAAAAAAATTTAATCATCAGGCATTTGCCACCTGAACGATAAAGTTCGCATTACACAAAAAGGGATTCATTAATCATAATCCCTTGCAAACTACCGCCATAGAAGAATTACAACACATTGCTGGCTTTTACTTTTGAATGGAAAAATACTTCACCCACCTAAGAAGGAACTAAATAGGATAGAGCTGAAAAAGTATAGAAAGAATTTGAATCACAAGTACTTTTAACTATTCCAAGCGTATTTTTTCGCACTTAGTCGAGGACCAATTTTTAATATATGCAGCTTTCATTTTAAAAGGGTCGTTTCATGTATGACATTATATTAATAAATAATATTAAAAGAAACACGTGAAGAAATTTCATTAATAGAGTGTTCGAAGGAAAGGATTTTTTTTATAAATTAGGTCACTGGTTTTGTAAACATAAAGTTTAAAGCTTTAGTAGTATTCATACTTACATATGCGTATTTCAAATCTTAGACTTAAAGTTTACTAAACCGGAAACCGTAGTTAGTAGGTTAAGTACGGTTAGGTTGTAGTGGCTGCACGCGATGCTAGTACACACTTAGACCATAAAGGTCCGTTGTGGTGGCAAGTGGATCTGTCGATTTTCCCATATTCGTTTGCCTTATTGAGCCATTCAGAGCTAACTATGTAGCGAAGGATTTTCCTGAAATTGATGTTAGCGAGCTCATCTAGATTGTCGAAGGAGTACTCTCTCCGATGAAATTTTCCTTGAGAGAGCAGGACAAGAGCATAGAAGTAATACTTTCCTCCTCTTCTTCATCTAAGCAGCTTCTGCAGAAGTCATTGCTGAAGAGGCCTAGTTGTTTTACATGTAGGCCTGTCAGACGTGTTGATCTGTTCAGCATTGTCAAGCTGGTGGAGCGCTTCTGGCTTAAGTTAGGCAAAAGTTGCCTGGATATTTGGCACGTTGTGCCATTTATCTTTCTGAGCTTTGCTTTCTTGAACGCATCTAGTTTGATCTGTAAATTACATGCAGCGATGAGCATACCTATCATGTCTTCTGGCGGTAGAATATCGAGGGTTCTTTGGCAAGCGTATCTGCCTTGTGATTCCCTGGTATGTCTCTGTGACCCGGCTTCCAAAAGAGGTGAATGGTAAAATGCTCGAATTTCGAATAAAACGAGATTCCTTCCAGGGAAGGCGAAAGGATATGCTTAGGTTAAGCATCTTGGAGAAAACACCTCCACCCACTCCAGATTCTGTTTTAGACCCATCCGTGTAGATGTGTATTAAGCTATTTGTTTCGATCGAATACGACTCCCGTTCAAGGGACTGGGAATGGTTATCCTGAATTTATGCTCAAAACTGAGTTGGGTAGTCGTTGGGTCGGTTATTCAGAATCTTTGTGTGTTTACTCTGATTAAATGTCCATTGTGACAAGGCTCTCAGTCTCACAGCTCCACAAGCTGCAGTCTGTTTGACATAGATTTATATCGGCAATAGATGTAGGATAGCATCTAGAGCTACGGAGGGGGTTGTTTTAAGAGCTACGCTAATGCATCTTTGAACTTATCTAGTAGCTTGCGGTTGGAGGCTGTTTCTAGAGACGTCAAATAGACTAAGTCACCATACAGGAGTATAGGTCTGATGATAGACACATAAAGACAGAAAGAGATATTATGTCGTTGCATATCCCATTTCTTTCCGATTGCCTTTTACAAGAGTATAAGACTACGGTGGCTTTTTTAACGTGCTCTTGGATGTTGGATTTCCTTAGTTGAGATTATGTTACACTTTTATTCCTTTATAATTTTGAACCAATCCTACCATTTGGGGCGGTTTTCTTGCGTTGTGTACCCTGTTCCGGGGCTCAGTGGCGCGATGGCAACACCTAAATGATTTTTCATTGGCCCTCCTTATGTAGGAACCGCCTTCGTGTAAGAAGTACACACGCACACATGAATAGTTGTAAGAAAAATTTGTATTGTTGTGTACCCTTTTCCATAGAGGCACATTAGTATGTTAAAAAATATTTAGCTAGGATGACAACAAAATCCGAGCATTGCAACTCCTTCTTTTACAAAAGAAACGTTTTTGGTCAAATCATTTTGGAAGTTCTCTGATAACGGGTGATTTTTCAAGCGTAGTTTTTTTTAAAAATCTAATAAAATACTCAAATTTGCATCAAATATTCAAAGGCTCCGTTTCAAATGGTAAGTTCGGTAGGAAAAATTTTGCGACACTATTTCGAGCATTTCGGCCTGTATTCTACGAATTACGCGTGCTATTTTATCCTGTTACTCTTCAATCGTATTAAGCTTGTCCACATAGACTAACGACTTTATATAACCCCAAACTCACAACATTTTCACAGTCGTCTTTGAAGAAAAATGGACCGATGATGCCACCAGCCCATAAACCACACCAAACTGGTGTTTTTTCGGGATGCATCGGTAATTCTTCTGATGGTTGGGTGTTGTGGAACTAGGGTAGACTCTGATTGCCTTTAACTTGGCAATGTCCAGTGTTGTAACTCTGACTACACATCAAGTGCTTATTTTGTACCTCCAAGTGATAACCATCGGCTAATGTTCTCATCCAACCGGATTTGACTTGCTAAACGATAAGCGCGAGTGTCTACAACACGACGAAAAACAGCAAAACTATAAACAGCCAGGTCAGAATGCCACGGAATGAATACCCGGCCTGCTGTCCCAGGCGAACCTAGACAATCTGCCTCGACATATTCGGACAACAGATTGTCTAGGAATTTCAAGGGTTAGTCAGGCCCCTTGAACAGAGCTCGTGGGGGATGAACCGAAAGGCCAAAAGCAGCGCTCAATCCCGTAGTGGATACTGATGGCCCCGTGTCCTAGGGGTATCTAATAAATTGGAACTGGCCCTCCAGGATGGGGGTTGTGCTTTGGGTTAACTCCCTGATCAAGAAAAAAACTAACGGTTACAAATTAACCAATAACCTCTGAAAGGACTGATTTTTTTGCTGACGACACGGCTAAACGAAAAAAGGAGAACGACGTTCGTATCTGCACCTGGAATGTGAGAACATTACACAGGAGACGTGCAAGCGAACAACTAGCGGAAGCCCTAAACTGCTACAAAGCATAGATTGCTGCCATCCAGGAAATACGATGGGATGGGCCGGGCAAAAAGAGGATGAAAAACTGTAACATCTACTACGGACCGTGTTATAGTGAGCAGAAACAGCGACTATTCGGATGCGGATTTGTTATAAGTGCCAGACTTAGGCAAGAAGTCGTATGTTTCCAAGACATTAGCGAACGCATTGTAACGATCCGCATCAAGGCCAAATTCGCCAACATTAGCCTCATATGCGCTCATGCCCCAACGGAGGAAAAATACGATGTAGCTAAGGACTGCTTCTATGAGCTCATTGACAAAACCTGAGCGACGTACGACGTTAAAAACGTGCTGGGAGATTTTAACGCATAGGTAGGAAGAGGAGACATCTTTAGCAGTATTGTCGGAAAACATAATTGACTTCGCTACGGAACGAAATGCCAATTTAGCCAGCACACGGTTTCCTCACCTCGATATCCATAAGGGGACATGGCGGTCTCCAGATCAACGAACGGTAAATCTGTACAACTACTAGCATACTCCGACGATATTGACATCATTGGTAGGACCCAACGTGATGTCATAGCCACGTTTGCTAGTATAGAGAAGGAAGCGGCAAAAATGGGCTTAGCACTTTTTGCAGCATTTCGAGCATTTCCAGAATGGTGGCTTCCAAGTCCCCCATACGATCTTGGTGGCCAATAGACACGTCAATTCCTCGAAATTATGCCTTCATCGAATGTTTCCTTGAATAAATCGATTGTGATGTTCGCTGTGTGGCATGTAGCGCCGTCCTGTAGGAACCAAACAGTCAGTTTTTGTGGATGTAATGGCGTCCCAAGGAACTCATGTGGATTCTCTTCTTTCCAAATGCGGCAATTTTGCATGTTGACGTAGCCATTCAACCAAATGAGCCTTATCACTGAACAAAATTTTGCGATGAAAATTAGCAATGAGATAAATCTCATTTTGGGTCCGTACACCAAAATCACACTACAGCGGCAATTGTTAGTTTTATTTCTATTCAGAAACCCAAACTCTAAAAAAAACACCTGATCGGAAGGGGCAAAATATTTATTGAATTTAGTGCCAAGTTCTCGCAGTATACTAACGAAATCAAATTTCATATATAAATTAAACATCGATGTCTCAAGTATTCTGTGTTTTACTTAAACATCAAAATTTCTATATTGTAACAACCAAGATATTCACCAAAAGTCCTATACAGGAATAAAGTTCGGTTTGATATTGAAAAAACTGCAAACTATTGTAGCAAAAGCTTTCTTGCAAACGTTTTTTCTTCAAGTAATTGTCATGAGTTTTCTTTAACCCCCTTGTCACCATTATATCTATTTCTTGCATGTCCTTGAACAAAGTATGATTGCATACTCCTTTTCGCTTAACGCAATAAATTATCAAATAAAACCTCCCTTTCAAGACAATTATTCCCACGTAACTGCATAAGCAAAATGTGAATGTCCTGCCGACCATATAAATGGAACATTTTATGTGTCGATATTTTTTTATTTCCACATCATCTCAGAACTCACAAAATCGCTATGAAAAAATGAATAAAACTTTTTAATGACCCCATAAAACACCAACCATGATAATGAAACACGCGATGTGTTGCGCTGCGTCAACTCCATTTGCCCAACAATTTCCCAGGGTTTATGACTTCTACTTGTTGCCACTCGCTTAAATATGCCACACCGAATTTGGAATTTTCTATTGTTGTGTGTGTCTAAAGCTTAATCCTTGCTGATTGCCAGAAAGATGCAGTCTTTGTTACCCTTATTTGTTCACCCAATGTACGAACGAGCTGTAATTATTCTGCAAACCTCTTCAACCCTCACTGCCTCGCCGCTCCATCAGTTTAATTACATTTTTTGCAACAGCAAGGAATAGAAAGCAAAAACAGACAAAAAATGGCTTCAAGGATGTTGTTGCACGGATGTGATGCTGATAAATCACTAGAGAGCAACGAGAAAATGGAAAATTCTAACCTCACACCAGGACATTGCATCTAGATACAACAAAAAATAAAACTCTTCACACGAGCAGGGGTACCAAAACACGGGGGAACATGCAAAAAACTCGTTCACAATAAAAAAAAAAGAGTTTCCTAGTTTTTTCGTTGCATTTTGGTCCGGTAGAAAAAGGAAATTAATTCATACCCCATTGGTACCCCGGGTTCGATAAAGTCCAGGCGTGTGAAGTTACGTGCATACTCCAAAAGATTCCGATGCAACAGGAAAAAAATGTTTGCACTATATTCCAACTGAGGGGTGCGCGTTGTGTCCTTTTTGGGGGTTCTCAATTAAATGAATGCATTTCAAACATATTCAGATACATGTTTTTTTAATGTAGTATTCAGGAATGTCCTTCGGAAATCCTTACTGTTTTCTGCTATATCCGTGCAATACGATAGCTCCTGACCAACTGTTATATCATTGCTGGGGTGGTAATTCACTACCGTACAGTTAGTTGGTTTACGGAATATCTCCCCCTCCGAGCTCGAGTGTGTGTTTTGATGATTCATGCAAATTGTGGGGGAAATCAATTTATCTCCCCCACCCGATTGTGGGGGTAGATATCTGAAGTTCGCTGTGGCTATGATCTGCATGTGCACACTCGGGATGTGTGTGCATTGCAAATGGAGCTTTAAATGTATTTTGTCACATTGACGTGAAATGGGGTTACGTTTTGGGGGTGCGGGTATTTGGAATAACATTATTTAACGGGAATAATGTGGTTATGCAATCATCCTGTTATAAGGTTTTGTTGCCACCACCAAGAAGTGGATTCAATTTACTGATAGTGATACGAATTGCTTGACATGAGCTTTATCGTTAGTATGGAAGCAATGACATAAAACTGAATCTGTAATTGTAGAAGTGACACGGTCCTGATTAAGGGAAATTGGACATGTCCCATGAAAATGGAAGAAGGAATGTGGTGAAGGATGTTACCAATTAATGGCAGAATACATTCTTCTGAATATGCTGATCTATAAGTAGATGGGGATTGTTACCAACTCCGTTTCTTTTTACAATAGATGCCCTTAAATAATTCTTTACAGTTTTGCCTTGTTGGTATGTATTAGTCTTTTATTTTTGATCAAAAGATAAATACGCTGCCATGCACTTGAATACGGACAATAATTGTTATATGATTCATTTTATTTGTCTCTTAATTTACTGTTGCTATATTCGTGTGGCTTGGTGTTTTCTGACGAATAGAGAATAGACAAACTATGGAGATAAAAAAAGACCTCGACAATTTACCGTTATCATTTATTTTCAATTTTGTTTAAGAATTCTTAAAATGTTGCACTTTTTCGCGAGCACTTGAATAGGGACAGAAGTGATTTCATCATTCTCAGCAAAAGCTCCACGGTAAAGCACTAACTGCTGTAGAAAAAGGCAAAAGAAGTGTCACCTTACGTATAGGAAAATTGCTGGAACAATTGGAAAAATCAAAAGTGTTCTATGCTATTTTCTTTAAAACCCATAAAATTATGGGAATAACATGAAAGGCTGTACGAAAAAAAGAAGTTTCACTTACTGCGGAGCACCGAATTATTCTAGGAGCCTCAAATTCATACAATTCATTACAACTAAATGCAAGTTTCGATACTGAACGGAGGGTTTTACGTAAAGCTTAAAATCTAAAAAGATTGAAATTAAAAAAAAAAAAAAACACCACTCAATGACCAACGTAAGGATTCTCGTCAAGTATTTGCTCGAAATCATATGGCTTGGCTGAACGAATGTCATAATGTTGTGTTTTCGGATGAAAAACGCTTCAATTTGAATGGACCTGATGGTTTTAGATATTACTTCCATGACATTCGAAAAGAAGAGTGTCACCATAGCCATATTATTATGAAACTTGCAAGCTGCAAGTTGTGTCCTCTAAAATGAATGCAACGCATTACAAAGGCTTGCTCTAAAAAGCGTTTCCTGAGCTAAACGACATCTTTGGAACATTATTGTGGACTTTCTAACAGGATAATGCCCCAATCCATACAGCTCGAGTGATAAAGCTTGGCTTTAGCAGCATAACATGTCTCTTACGGAGTGGCCCCCATATTCTCCGGATCTCAATATAATTGAGAATGTATGGGGATGGATGACAAAGAAAGTGTATGAATATTGGAGACAATATGAAGACATACAGGCATTAATAGATGCCATCAACACAGAAGGAAATATCCTTAAATTACATAAAGGCACTATATGACTCTCTTCCTGACAGGATATATGAAGTTATTTCAACAAATGGTGGCCACACACATTATTGAAATAATTTAGTTATAGACATTAATAATAATTAAGCCTTAAAATTAATGAAAATGTATTTGCCATTTGTTGAACTCCAATTTTTATTTTTGTCCCTATTAAAGTGCAGCATAAATATTTGCAATTTTGAAGAACTCGCACAAATTTTTTTTTAAAAGACCATGTTAATTTAAGAAAGTTTTTTTTTAATTCAATAAAGAATAAAATATTGAATGGTAAAAATATGTGTCTATTGATTTAATTTGTTTGTCTTAGTCAAATATTTGTATAAAAAAAATGCTTGTCCCTTTTCAAGTACATGGCAGTGTAATTCAAACGGACTGGGATACCATTCCCTTCATACAAGAACACCGTAACATTGCAACGATTGCAAATATCAAGAGAGTGACAGAAGGGTTTCATCCATACCAGTTTCAGATAGTGAAGAAGTAAGGAGGAAATCCTATGTAGGAACGATAATCAACACTCACGAAAGGAAGGCAGCTATAAAAGAAGGCGATGGTAGTATAGGTAATGATTCAATACATTTTTATACTGATGGCTTTCACAGCAAACAAAGAAGGTGATGGTGGTTTTCACTAGCAGGCCTAACCATAGCCTATTAATGACTTCCTGTTTATCGTTTCGTATTGCCAGGCGCATCCTATGGGAAATAAAGATTCAGTTCATGACTGTGAAGAAGAATGTAATATATCGTAAGAATTTTTATACTTTCCTACAGCTCGATGTGGCTTTTATGTAACTGGAATAAGTTCAAGCAAATGCCTCCACGACATGCCAGCATAATTTTATTTTATGTTTTGCCTGTGTTGGGTGTCAGAGCATATAAACATTGAAGGGAATTCTAGAACTGGCGAGATCATCAGGCATTGAACAATGATATCAAGTTTAATTGAAAGGGCGAGACGAGAATTGATTTATTAGCCCGGCATGTGAAACCACTTTGTACTTCTGAATCGACAGATCTAATCAGATGACGTATTGGTAAGAAGTCCCGAGTCACCAATCTACTAAACAATAATCTGAAACGGTCTACTCTTATGATCTTACTCGACAGATTATAAATTAGCTGAAAAATAAGTGTCATTTAATGAATAAAAAATTTGGTAAATTTCCACCTGCCGTAATAATGGAAATTTTTGAGTGGCCGCGGTGTAGTTGTTATGTGTTCGCCTGTTACCAAAATTCATGTAACTTTTATTCAAAAGAAATAAAAAATGTCGGTTGTTAAACCTTATAGTACACACCATCTTCAAAGTTCTTCGAATTTAACGATCATAAGAAACAGTGACTCCCCGAAGTTAGTTCGGACAACAGCCATGAAGTAAGTCTCCACTACATACAAAATCTTTCCTATCACTATCCTTCTTCCCCCTCGCTATAGCTCGTACTGTGGTAAAACATATCAAGGGTATTCATCACCCATTGAATGCGTGCAAATTATAAAAAAAAGTGAAAACCTTTCACCAACAACCTAATTGGCACAATATCAATGTGGTTTCAGGTCAGAATATTTTAAAACTTTTATGAAAATGACATTTAGGCAGATCCTGGTTGGCATTATCTTCCAACATTATATGATGGTTGTGTAATTGTGTTACAGTGCAAAACTCTATAGGCCAACAGCTTTCAGAGGGAAAAGGGTGCATCGCCTTTTCGAAACCCACCGATGTGTGAAGATTTGGACAATTGTGAACTTTCCTGGAACTAAACAACACTGATATGGACCGATGAGGGAGTTGGTCCCGCATTCACATATTACGGCAAAGAGGATCTTGTTGGAGATCTTGAAGATAATTGTGCGTCAGTAGTTGGCCAGTTAATTAATATAAATTTATATTATATATTTTTTTTTTTAACGTTTATTTATTCACAATTTCTTTAATATTAATTAATAGCCTAAATAAACTTAAAGACTAGACATTTTTAAATTTTGCCAAAGTAAAAGACCATTATGGTTCGCATTACATGATATATAATTTGTTTGTTTAATTCAATTTTTATATTTTTTGTGAATTTTTGTATTATTGTTATGTACTATATATTTTTTTTTTTGAAAATAGGAAAATGTGAATCAAAACCTATTAGAAGACAGTCGCAACTTTTTTTTTTATATAAAACTAAAACCTACAAGACTAACTTAACCTATCTAAATCTATCTAGGCCCTGTCATGTGATCTCTATTCCATCGACTAACAAGTCATCGTAAGATCAAAGATCACATGTCAGGGCCTAGTTTTACTTAACCTAAGTATCGGCTTCAGCCCAATCTAGCCACCAGTATTGGTCTCTATTTAACATGTTAGTGTTACTTTTGTCGCTTTCAGGTATGCTAATGCAGTATCTAATTTGATCAGTATTCCCGTCCCCCGACTCAAAAGGCTCATAAAGGATCCTTTTATCTGTTGCTCTCCTTGCAGCATGGTATATTATTGGAACGTTCGTTGAATCCGATAGGTAGCCATATGCATCCAGAAACAGAAATGTTTCTGGCGGAATGTATCCACTTTCCAAGGCATTTCTGAAATACCCAGGATTCGGATAGAGTAATCCAGAGATTAATTCGTTTTCGCTAACACTTGCCGAACGAACAAAGTGATTCCTTACAAGATCTAGAATGACATTGTCAATTCTGGACACACCGGAAGCATCCAGAAGTCTTTTGTTTGAGACATAATGCCTATAATCGGAATGTGCACTCCTATACATCTGTGTGCAGGCTCTAAGACATTTGCGCTCGAACACTCGAAGTTTTTCCATATACGATGGGTTAATGTTCCACCACACTGGACTCGCATAAGTCAGAATTGGACGAACGAATGCTTGGTAACAAATTATCTTCACATCGGATCTAAGATAGTTGGAATAAAACAGGCTTTTTAGCGACATGAATGCCGCTCTTGCCTTGTCTAATTGAATATTTATGTGCTCATTGTAATACAGAAACTTGTCCAAATGAACACCTAAATATTTTACCACGGTCCTCGACTCGATCCGAAGACCATTTGAACTCGTTATTTTGAGATTTCTCCAGTTGCGTCTCAAATCTGAATTACCGCGTCTTATTGGGGTGCGGAACAATATGGTTTCACATTTCGTATAGTTTATTTTAAGCTTCCATTCGGAGCAGAAAGCTTGAAACCTATCAAACTTGCTTTGAAGTTGGATTTGAATGTCTTCAATTTTTGAGCCGCTTGCATACAGTGAAGCGTAGTCGGCAAATGCCAATGAATTATCGAGTTCCCTAAGTATATCAGAAATGTAGATATTGAAGAGCTGTGGAGCAGTTACTGTGCCTTGAAGTAGACCATTATGGACATTAAAAACTTCAGCTGTCGTGTATGCTCTATCTGTTACAACAAATTTCTTTCCGTATAGCATGGATGCTATCATCTTTGTAAGATTAGATGGAAATTTATATCGAATAAGTTTGTAAATTAACCCGTCAATCCAAACCGTGTCAAAGGCTTTTTCGATATCCGCTAGGCAGGCAGCTGTACATCTTTTGGCGTTGAGATTCCAATTAACATCCGAAATCAATTTTGTAATAGCATGCACTGCCGAGTGATTTCTTTTGAACCCAAATTGATTCCGCGGTATAATCTCCTTTTCATTACAAACGAACAAAATAGATTTATTAATAACTACCTCAAAAATCTTCCCGATATTAGGCAGGAGACTTATAGGCCTAAAGTTAGAAGGATCAGAAGGATCCTTCTTTTTCTTAATTATTGGAAACACCTTTGATATTTTCCAGCAACTAGGGAAGTAGTAGTTATTTAGCAGATTGTTAAAGATAACGCAGTATTGCCGTATAATATCAATTGGTATATGCTTAAGCACGATGTTTGGGATGTTATCCAAACCACTCGACCTTTTAGAGTTTAGTTTCCTAAATATGTCAGTCAAGTCGTCGAGGGTCGTGAAGTAATTGTAAGTCTGTTCATCTGTCAGTTCGTCAGCTTTTAACCACTCAGAAAATGTCAATAAAGTAGGGATCTCGCTATTGTGAAATCTCCATAGTTCATCTCTTACTTCGACCGATTTGGAGCTGGGAAGTTCCCTGGCGTGAACCGCCTCAAAATGAGACCCAATTACTTTGAGCTTGTCTGCTCCACTATCTATAATATAGTGGTTATTGATGATGGGATAACCTGATATATTAATCCCTAACTGGGATAGATGCATCTGAGAAGACAGTGGTACCTTCAGTTTAGGAATTTTGACAACGTTACGTGGTTTAAACATTTTATTTATTTTTGGAAACATGTTCCTGCCGTCTGATATTAATACGCTCTCAGCACGTTTTTTCCAGTAATCGTTGACACTATTCTTAAACTGCTGGCTTAACAGAGACTATTATATATATATATTATATATTATATTTTCCTTCGTCAATCGCAATTTATTCTCTCGTGATGATCTGACGAATCAGATTGCCATAGTGCAAAAAGTGCGTACGCACACATGAATATTATTTATTAAGTTTATTTAATGTCGAAAGACTGCAAACGCAAGAGACCGCCAAGACGAAGTATATGCTGTCATCATGAAAGGACACACAACATCGACGAATTAGACAGAATATCACCTTTGACAGATATAACTTTGAGGAAGTACGGGACTACATCGGGACTCGGCTCCACTATTAACTCTGATGACAACATGTCGTCCGAAATTAAACGAAGAATTTCCCTTGCCAACCGCTGACTCTTTGGGCTAAGAAAGCAATTGAGTAGTAAGGCACTCACTCTGATCATCCCGGTCCTGCTCTACGGCGCTGAAGCATGGACCGTTTCAAAAACGGATGAAGAAATCCTTGGTCGATTTGAGAGGAAAATTATTCGAAAAATCTTCTGTCTAGTTTGCGTTGAAGGGCTATGCAGACGAGGATTCAACCAAGAACTATACGAGCTGTGCAGCGACATGCCCCTGATCAAAAAAAAACTTCGCAGGACATGTCGAAGGATTTGACTTTTATACTCGCAGAGTCTTCGATTCCCAGCCAGACGTCGGGGAAGAACAAACCGACCTCAACCAACTTTATTTTTACTAAATGCATTTGAATTGAAACAAAACTGCATACCCAGTTTCTTTGAGAAAATCCATATAACGGATTATGTATTGCATTGAGTCCATAACTTAGGAACTTCTATGTTCTGTTATGTCTCACTAACAAATGCACTAAATGATGAGCCTGTGAATGCATATTTTATGGTGGCAAATGTATGATCGTAGATGCTAATTGTATTAAGCTCGCTAAAACTGGTCAATTTTTCGCAAATTTTTAAATCGATTGAAAATTATTTATATACTACTTTTACTGTTTGCAAAAATTCCACATTATTAGTTTTGGCCCAACTATCCCTAAATCCAATTTTTAGTTTTGGGCAATTTTTTTTTTAAATTGCACCAAAAAGTATTGATGATTCAAAGCTATCAATAGGATAAGTGATTTTAACGATAAATTCATATAATCTTTATAAATTTACTCTTTTTTGCATAACGCTTAATTAATTTATTTATTTTTAAAATGTTCCTTTGTATATATAACTATAAAAAAAAATTGGCGCAACAGGCTCGTTAGTGCCCAGGGCCGAGCTTTCTCACAACCATTCATTTGTGCGTTTTATTGACAATTGGTACTACTTGGATGATTTGTCAGTACATCACGAGAGGAGGGACAGTGACAAATCATTTTAGGTGTTACTACGGCTGGGAATCGCATATTTTATATTTTATAATTTTAGAAGCTGATATAAATTATACAATAGAAACTAATATTGTAAATCCAAAAGTTTTATTTAAATAGATTCAATCGGTTTTTTTCCTTCGGTTCAAATTGCTAGGAAAGTTGCTTGTTTACAATTTACGTCAAAATATTGCCGATGTTTTAAAACAATATGCACAAGGTTTCTTAAAATTCGTGCATAAACCGAACAACACCAGTATGGAATGCTCTACCAAATTCTGTTTTTCCTTTCCATTATAACTTAAAGATATTTAAAACCCACATGCATCGGTATCTCCTTTCTTCTTATCCCGAATTTTCTTAACGCCCGCAGTGTGCTAAAACATATAAAGGGTATTTGTAACCCCTTGAGTGTGCGCACATTTTTTATTTCAATTCTATGAAAATAAGCCAAAGCCTGTAAAAGCTTTGAAAAGAATATTCGAAAACAGTGCGAGAACTTATTGTCAAAATTCTAAGCAATTGATTAAAAATTGAGTGAAAAGAGTTCAAATGGTGATTAACATTGGTGGCGATCAAGTCCTAAAAATTAATTGAATCAAAACCTATAGGTATTACAAAAATATTTAAGAAAAATGTAAATACTCTTATTTGTTTTAATTTTAGTTATTTAGGAAATTAAATGGTATGTGTGGTTTTGTGACACATTGCATATAGCCTACAGAACCTATGATAACATTTTTAAATAATGTTAAACAGCTATCTTAAAGTGCGCAGTTAATATAGTCATAATTATAAGAAGGGAGCTAGTTTCGATATGTAGTTCCTTCTAAAAGTCAAATTGTTTCTACGATTTCGAAGCACGTGGCATACCTACACACCCCCACGGAATGTGATGAAGCGTCGATCTCTCAACTTCATGATTAATTTGCGGGAACATTCTCCCAGCAAAGGATACTAAACAATAAAACTTTTAAGATTTATGATCAAAGACCCAACTTTTGTAAATACTAACCCAAGACTTAAAACGCACACCCTCAAAGTAATTCATGCTTATCCTTATCAAGGCTATTAGGAACTCTTTAAATAATAGCAAAACTCTATACCTGCCTTTAAACACTCTAGACCTTCCATCTCTTCGAAATTACTTTTGAATTTACTTTTAGATTACCTACACTCAATCCCCGGGACGAGAAGATAATTACGATTTCAGTCATTAATCTTGAATAGCACCCAAAAGCGTCAGTATTCGCCCACCTTCAAATCGTAGATAACCGCACTCCGCACTCTGAGGAACCGCAAGCAGAACTTTCGCAACCTTTCAAAAGTACAACCACTAAAACCGCCCACGACTCGTACATTATTCACAATTATCTACCCGTAAAGTATATCAAATAGGGAAATATTAACCGCTACTGCGGTACGCTATGCGTTGCTTTTATAGATGTAGATAGGTACCCAGGCCACGGTAGGACTCTTTGAGAGTGCAAATAGAAAATTACATTCATTTAAAGTTCCACAAGTAATGACCTATTTAGACCCTCCCATCCTGAGCCAACCCTCTAAAGACTGACGTTCATATGAGGGGGACTGGTGTATATATTCTGAGAAAAAAATAAATCGGTTGGTAAAGGAAGAAGAAAAAAAATTCCCTCTCCAGTCACCTTGGTCGCAGGGGGATATGACGTTACGACCAGAACACAGGATATCGATTATACATTCTTGACAGGCCAGACTTGGTGCAAAAAAATACCGGACCAACATTTGGATATTTTATGAAATCAACCATATTGCACATGGATCAAGTATATTAAATGGGGTCAAGTGGGTTGGGAAAGGAAAACTTTTTAATAACAAACAAAATATAAGCACTTCCCCTGCTCTTCCTGTATGATGATGAAACCCATATATTCTGTGCCTTGTTTGTACAAGTAGACCCTTTCTCGTCATTACCATCAAACAAGTACCAAAACTGAATACCAAACACACTTATGACGATGGGGGGTAGGAACCACTTTATTTCTTTATCATGACATGGATTGAAATTTATGTGCACCTTGGTAATGACAGTTTCATGGATCGTAAATACCAATATGAGATCCTTAAAATAATTCACCCATTTAATAACAACAAGCCGGAGAATATGGTGTAGATATCCCATAAAGCAATCTCAGGACAATGCATCTTTAGATGTGTCTCGTCAAAGGTGCAAGCATTTGACATGAATGAAGCTATTGCACATTTCATACCAAGTGACGTACTTTTGAAAGCGTACAACGTATGATGCGATTAGTGTCCCCTCGTCCTTGTAAATGGAATTTCCCTAACTACCACCACACCAGTTGTCTTTAATGTTACCACAGTTTTGGTTGCGGGTGCAACATGAACAACATGAACAAATTGAAAGGATAAAAAGGTGAAGTTAAAGCTTTACTACACAGTATGTACAGGATGTCAGAGATATACAGTGAGTTAATATTTCCGTAGAAAACATTTTGTAAGACATGGGTATTGGGTAAGTCAGGAAAAGTTTTGTTTCCCAAGGACTAATTACTTTTGATGAAATTTAAGTTTAATTTGGGTTTCTTGTAATTAAATTGACAAAGGTTGGTTTCGTGTTGTTATGCAAGTCAGATGACAGGATGGGAGGATAGTTTTGGATATGCGTTTTGTTTAAATTTTTGAATTCTGGCTTCATGAATCTTAGCAGACCATTTTCTACTCAGTAGGCAAAGACATTACCACTACACCGCGATTATCCAACCATAAAATAGATTATAATTTTTATTCGGTCAATATAAATTATTTCAGATGGGTCAACCCTTTTTAGCTGTATGCAAACACTCTAAATACTATATTAGCCACCTAAATATTATTTTTACTAACAACATATTTTCTCGGTTATTATCTGTGGATGGCATTTTCTAAGACAGCGGGGACAGTGAGGTCGGCAGAGCAAAACCCAACAGAAGCGCAACCAGTTGCAAGGCACTAAAAAAATGTGCCCAATCTTGGATTTGTAAAAATCTAAGATACTCATCTCTCCTGGTAGACTCCACATCAGCCTATCACATGTTTCATAACAGCACAGGCAAGCACGCATCAAGACTTCATGCAAATATTACAAGAGCTGCAGAGACGAAGAGGAGAGAGATAACTCTACATCTCTTTCTGTCTGCCGGTTCTTTGAATCAAAATAAACATAACTTAATTTTTTTTATATATGTAAAAAGCTGCCTACCTTTAATCGGAAGCCGGGGATATACAAGGGTTGTAAATATATGGCAGGTGAGTTTGTCGGACAAGGCACCACCTTTGATATTCTCCCGCCAGTTAAAATATTAGATATGCCCCTTGCTACATGTGAATCACAGATCAAACTTTATGCGACCAAGAAAGCAGATCAACCGCATATGGATAAACTGCACAGAGTGTCAAATTTACAGGAAACTCTGAACAAAATATAACCAGAAGCGCTCCATCTGCTTAAAAACAAACACCAGCACCGTATTCAGTCTTTACAGGACATTGTCCTATAGCCCCACATGAAAAAAAAAACTAGGCCTCTTTAGCAATGACTTCATGGGCGAAGAAGATGATTGCGTTCCTCACCTTCTCCGTTATAGCCCAGCTCTTTCCAACAAAAAAAAACTCCATCTAGGAGACTACTTCTTTGATAATCTAGGTGAGCTGGCTAATATTAATGTAAGAACCTAATCCGCCTTGCAGTCAGCTCTGAAAATTGAATGATCTACGTGACACAACAACTGACCCTTCTGGTCTAAGTGATCACACTGTATCCTATCACCATTTTCTGAAGCATTATCTGAATGTTAATCGCTATGGGCTAACGTTTGGCTACTTTGAGCGTCAACAGCCCATCAAATCTAACTCTGCAGGACTTTAAGTCCATTGGAAATTTCTTACGTTTGTTATGATTTTTAAGGTCCTATTTTTATCTGCATATAGCTGCTGAATCTCTATAGAATAAAAAATAAAAGTTAAATATTTCAACAATTGCCAAGAAATCATTGAAGACGAAAAATAAATTGAAGATGGATTTATCCGCTATCCCAATCAGCCTTAAATTCAACGTTCCCAAGAAGCGGATTTGGCTAAAAGCTTTATATAAATGAAATATTAAAGTGACAATATCTAAGTATTCCGTTCAGAATTTTTTAAAAATTTCGATTCTTAACCATTAATGACGTTTTTTTTTTAAATTATTGGGACCCTATTGTGTATTTCGTCTGTCAGTTTTATACAAAAGTGTTTTCCGCTTTGTTTTTGATTTGGTATTCTTCAATAATTCAACGGTGTCCCATAACTCACGCAAAATGTAATTTTTATAAAAAGTAAAAATTCTTAATTAGAAAAATTACAGATAAGAGTTATGTATGGACATCGAATAAATGGCCGCCAAGACTTTGCTTGCAAGTTCGTACTCTTTTATTGAAATCTATGACAGAATTTACCACAAACATCGCACATTTTCGCCTTTCAAGGCGTTGGGGGTCGTGGGCTTGTTTGCATAGGCCTTCATTGGCGTTATATTGCAAGATCTGGATGGCCAATTCTGGCCGCAAAAACGGCCGATTACACGATTAGGTAATGAATCTTGCAGTAACTCACTTGTTTCTCTGGCTGTATGGCATGTGGCATAGTCTTGTTGAAACCACATGTTGGTTACATCCATATCTTGTAATTTTGGCACTTAAAAATGGATTATCGTGTAACGATAACGAACACCATCAATTTTTACTGCCTGCTCGGCCGCATTTTCGAAGATGAGTGATTCTATAATGACTCCAGTCGAAAATCCGCACCGAACAGTCACGCGTTATGGATGCATTTCTTTCTCAAAAATCATTCGTGGCTTTTCTGAACCTCAAATGCGAAAATTTTGACGACTAAAAAAACCATCAATACGAAAATAAAAAATCGCTGAAGATGATTTTTTTTTGAATAATCAACATCCTTTTTTTTCAAGACATTTCAACGAACTATCTTCTCGCTGCATGGTCAGTCGTCTTCAGTATTAGTGTTAATCAAACTTTGTAAGCACGAAGTATCAAGTCTTTCGTGAGAATTCGCTGAAGAGGGCTTCTCAAAATGCCAAATTCTTGACTACGTTGCCGAACTTATATGCCTGGACGGTCAATCATAATCCCGCGAAATGCTTGGATGTTTTCGTTGACCAACTTGTGACAGTACACCAAGCGTATCACTTATTGATCCAATCTTCCTGATTTTTTTCATGGCAAAATAAGATACTAATTATGAAATACTAAGAAACTTTTTGAAGACTGCCTTGGATCGGATTGCAAAAATTCTTGAAAAAACGCTGCCAATATATGTATGTAAATATTTGCGAAAATGAAATGTCTGCCCTGTCGTTTAAAAAATCCTATTTTTTTGACATATTTAAATATCTCGTTTTATAGCGAAGAAATTTGTTTAAATGCTTTGTTTTTTTGTGTTTGTGAAAAGTTTTAGATATATGAAGGATTGTTTGCACAAATTTGTTTGCAAAAGAGTGGTTTAAATTAAGCTTAGCCAGTCAGACTACGTGTTTATGTTTAAAGAGGTTGTATTTTGATTGAAGTTGCACTGATAAATGCCAGGCTTTTGCTCAGTGCATCTTAGAAGCATTAATGTGCATGTGAAGGAATTGAATTGAGTGAAGGAATTGAACCTGAGTGTTTATAGAAGGCATATATTGTAAGACATGAAATCGATCACAGAATACTGCGGTTTTGATTTCGTTTACTTTTTAAATACACTGCGACACGAGACCCCAGCAAAAGCAGTCGTAATGTCACGACAACTGAATTCAATTTCTGCATTTACAGAGTTACTTTATATTGATAAAATGCTCTATCCTGTTCCTGAAGCGGTATATAAGACCAAAATAAAAATATCTGACATTAGCTGCTCAATGGGGGTCTCAAAACCAGCTTTTTTAATAATTTTTGTGAAAGAAGTTATATTTTTTGTCCCAAAGAGTGTGATCTCTAGCTCAAACTCCCGGATTCGAAATGTAAATTTCAGAAGCTTCTCCTCACAATTGTATCCTAGGTTTTCCCTTTATTTGTGTAGTTATTATTTTTGCTATAATTGAGAGATGAACTCCAAATAAACGCAGAATACGAACGGTAAAATTTGAAAAGCTTTTCAAGGCATTTTGCATGTTTTTCAACCTTCGAAAGAGATGACGCAATACTTAAACTCGTGTTGTCCTGTTTTTTTTTAATTGACCCAGAGACACAGCCACTAGAAAAACATTGATCCCAACCAGGCTTAGAAAACTTAGAATGACGATCAGGTATGAGTTACCTTGTGTTCCATTAAACATTCCATTTCAGTTTAGTTAATTTCAGCTTAAGCCTAGAAAAAATTTCGGATAACAGTTCGACAAAGTTTTCGCGAGCTTCACTAATCTAATTGTAAAGGATACTTCTATAGCAATCTTTTCCCTACCCATGAAAACTCTTCCTCAAATACAAAGAGTTATTCAGGATATATGAATGAATTTTATGAAATTAAATATCAGCCATCAAAGGTTGTAAAGATAAGAGCCAACGACCCCTAAACAAGTTGCTTCCCCTTCTAACTGCAAGCTGGAGTTACATAAGTTCGTGGATTAGTTTTATATTTTATTAATATAGGATTTGTAACTACGCATTGTAAATAGAAGTTTTATTACGAGTCAATAAAGGGTCTCCGTTGTAACCAAATTTGTTGCAACAAAGGTTGAACAAAATTTGTCAATCAACTCCTTCTGTCAAATAATAAATCCTTGTCACAGTATTATAACCATAGGCTTAACATGTAATCAATTGATTACTTAAATCGAACCGCAAAACTACTAACGATAAACACGCGTTTTATTTGAAATAAATAAAAAAAAATACCACTGTATTCCAATCGATCTCAATAGGAGCCACAAAGTGAATTAAATTGATAACCTACTCCACCATAAACTAAAGTACTAGATTCCATCTCAACTTCTTATAGTGCCACACATATTTTCGTTCTTTGTTTCGACGAAAGGAACTTTTTTTGTTGATTCGCCGAGTTATCTCAGGCCAGGAATTTTGTTTCATTTTCTCTTCCCCAGCAAGGCAAACATCACAGGACGAAAAAAAAACGATTATCAATTTATTTTTCCCCATGAGAGATTGCTCATCTAAGGCACAGAAACGAAGCAAGTTCTTCGTTTAACAAAACGACAACGATGAAAGTCACTCCAAGGATTAGGCTATAAGTCGCCACCAAAATTAAGAAAAAAACCTCGTAAATCTGAGTAGGTGTGTGGTGTTGCCGGGAAGGAAGTAAAAATTTTCGTCTTTTCGTTATCTCCCTTCCTTTCGTTGATTATTTTTAATTTTCCACATCATTTCCTCGTGTGTGGCGTTTGAAAGTAATTTTCTGGGACGACATATCCGCAGCAAAGGAGGATTACATTTTCTTGTAATTTATTCTGCATGAAGAGGTCCTTAAATTTGTTTTTCTTTTAAACTGTACAGAATCCTAAAGGCGGGGAAGATAATCCCAAACAGAGTTGACTCACTGTTACTTAAACCAGACGTCAATTTAACTTCTCACTCTTATTATGTGGCGGTTGACATTATCAGAAGGACAATAAACATATTCACACAAATATGACGAGAGAACAAAACCATTATCCCTACTTAAGGCATTTTCTGCGTGATACACAGTCAATTAGGCATCTCCACTTGCAGGATGTAAAACATGAGCTTACTTGTGTGGCGACATGATGGTACTCGGGCGTATACGTAACGTTTTTTGTTTGCATTGCTTTTGAAAATTGTCCGTCTTCACTCGATTATGTAATTAACTATTCACAATCGGATTAATTAATCATTTCGGTCGGAAAAATATAACCACCAACAAATTTAATGAATATCCTGAGGATAGGTAAACCAACATTGAGCGATGCGGATATGCTCAAGATAGGATAATTTATCGTGGTTGTCGATAATTAATGAGTTTGCTTATCTCTACAATAGGGGCTGGTTGCCTTAATCAATTAGGAAGTGTCAACGTGGGCTTGTCTTTGTCCTTCCGGTGTTTTTCTGAATTTCTAACCTTGTTGACGAAATTCGATCATGAGGATATCAATTTTCCGTTAATAACAAAATTTGCCTGATAGCAATTAGTTTGGATGTTGGGTATGTGTTAGGGAGGTTGCCTATTAATTAATGACACACTAGCTTTGATATTTGTAAAAGATGTTGAGTAGAGTAGATAGACAGACAGAAGTATAACACATAAGTGCTATGGTTTAAGGCACAAGAGCCTGTTGTGTAACGGTAAAATTTAGTGACATCCTTTTTATTGATTCCATGGCCATGGTCTAATCAACCACTGTTTCACAAAACTCAGGGTACAATTGTAGTGAACATTAAAAATCCTCATTGTAAATTTTGTTTTAATTTTTGTGACTTTTTTCTTAACAAATTTATTTTTATTTTAAAACAAGATTATCTTTAAATTTTATAATTTGTAGAAATATGCTATTTATTTTGCGCTGTTGAAGACTGATTTTTCTGAAATAATTTTTGTCGTTTAACAGAAATGAAACGGAATTTTCTCCTATAACCAGCTATAGAAGTGAAATTTCAATTCCATCATGTTTTGTGTTCCAATGAAGAGCAACGGGAAAGGAGATGTGAGACGGCTGGTCCAAGAAGAACTGGTTGTTCGAGATGTTTTGCTTTGTTTTGCTTAGTAATAATAACCGCTCTAGCTTACTTTCTGAAATAAATGTTTATGATCCCTCTTGAAGTTTAAGATCGACGACCTTTTTTTTTGAAGTTTCACATAGAACTAATTTTGGTTTTCGAACTTTCAAGTCGTTGCAGTAAATAATTTAATGTAATTCATTATTACTACCGTCTTGATATAGGCACGGAAAGGAAAACCTTTGAAAAGCATAAATAACGGTTGATATCTGAAGCGTTTTTTTATGTAAATCGAATAAAACACTCAAATAAATCATATATAAGCGTGTTATGTTATCCTGTAAGGCTTGAATCGTGTTCGGCTTGTCCACATAGTCTAACGACTTTACATAACCCCACAAGAAATAATCAATAAGCGTTAAATCGCATGATCTTGGCGGCCAACTTACAGGGCAACTTCGAGAGATGAGCGGCTCACCAAATTCATCCTTCAACATTTCCATTGTTTCTTATTGCCACCAACTGTGGGAGTGTTCGACGACAGCTGTAAAACTGTCTAACTGGACGGGGCATTGGTCAAAATATGGAAGGCAGCTTCAGAAATGATAAACCCCTTACTTAAAAAATGTATGTGGCTTATCTGAGTTGATTAGCTTATATGCAGTCTTCAATTAATGGCACACAACAAAGCATGCCTAGCATGTGTTGTTTTGAATTTGTTGTAGTATTACCCGTTGCATAACTTGCCTTAAAACTATGATAGCAATATATCATTAGATATTGCTGCAAAACACTGTATCTTCGGCATCTGAAGGCGATCGAGTAATGTCGCACTAACTCGAAGTAATAAGAATATTTTTTCTAGGATCTGGATAATCTAGTAATTAGATGTATCACAAGAAAATAAAGAAGTCCTTGCCCGCTGTATGCTTTTGAGCTTAACCTTCTACTTAAAGTCATCGGTCACGCTTTCAACGGATTTGTCAAAATGCAGTTCTCAGTGATATTACTTTGAACATCTCAAGACTTTAGCAACTGATGGGTCCATCTTCACCGCGACTCTTATATTCGTGGTAAATTTCAACTTCTTGACATACCGCCATTACATTTGAAATCGGATTGTAGCCGGGTTAATTAAGAACTTCGGCTCCGACGTCATTTGAAAGCATCCGTCATATTTTTGTATTTTCGCCATGAATGTTTTGATTGGATTGTATTTCCATAGAGAAAAGAATACAATACCTCTGCTGGAGGAGTCGAAATGGGCAATTTCACCTTGTCATCATCGCAGCATAAACCGGGAATTCCAGATTGATACTTCAATGAATGAACTGATATCAACGCAGCGAACATCTTTGTTGGCGATTGCGAAATCGTATTCAAAACCAGGGCGATTCAAGACTACGTATACGACTGGTTTTCTTTTAGAAATATTTTGACGAATCTGTACAAAATGGAGACGTCTCCATTTATTTTCCCTTGCACATTCCTCCTGTGTTTGATTATCACGGATATTCTGACTAATTATTGCACGACGTGTACCTCGTCCAAGGCTAAGTTGCCTAATAGAAAGCATTAGTCAAGCAAATAACTCTTCCTAAAAAAAATCGGTTTAGACTAATACTATTCAAACAAAATTCACTTCAAAAAAACTTCCGGAATGATTGTTTCGCAATAAATGCACTTTAATCCAATTGGGTAACCTCACTTATTAAACGCAAATTGTTTTCAGAAAAATTATCGAACTAATGAATATCGCACTGATAAATACAATTTGGAAAGCCATTCCGGGAAATTTGCACACAAAATTCCATAAACACGTACAATTTTCGATTTTTTTTTTCAATTTCTTGACTTTTCAGATTTGAGCCAAATCGGCCTAGCAATTCTGAATTGATGAATTACTATACATTTTTCACACCATTTTTATATATAAAGATAGATCCCAGAAAGTTGATGTTTTTCCAAAAATCTGGCAGCTATGACCAATACAGAAACACAAATTGGAGCGTAAGTATATATTTGAGTAAATGTCTGTAAAAGTAGGGTATTGTCAAGTCACCATGAAGTAATAACTCTATTCGAATTAATTAATTTTTTTAACGGAAAATGGGAACTCATTCGGCAAAGCTGGTATTCTCATGTTCAAAGTTAAGATATCAACTTTCCCACTACTCATACAATCGCGTAAGAGAGCCAAGCAAAAAGCTGTAGTTACACACAATAGCAACAGCTTTTGATGGGCCTCATGTGTTCTGAGTTCGGAAAGCCTGCTGATTCTTTCAATGTGGAACCGAGGAGCAACACAAATGTTTCTTCATTATACCACCTCACGGCCTTTTTTTTGTCGTAACTTGCTTCTAAGTAATCGATATGGACAGTCTGTTCGTCATTACGATATCAAATATGAATCCCTTTTCAATTACAGTACTCAACAGCTCCCTTTGACATACAATCATGAGAATAAACCTTTGCCATTAAAATGGCAGGAAATTCGTATTTCCCTTAATAACTTAACCTAACGCAAATTTGTATACATAAAATATTTTACACCTGCATCTTAGAAGTCCAATTGCTGCATAAAGCAGGCGGTTCTCTTTATCGCTCTGACTATCCTAACTGTGCTCTTATACAATTAAAATTTATTTTATTCGCCCTTCTAGGTAAGAGCTTAGCCTGTGACCATCGACTTTGTTATAGATTTTGTACAAGGAGCCCGATTTACAAGCTTACAAGGTTTGAATACTACAAATGTCAGACAATCATCGGTACCATTGATTCTTTTCTGTTTGGGCCCTTAAGAAACTGCATGTCAATTCACTTTTTACCATAGAATCGCCATGAATCGCCTTTGTAGAAGATTTTGCATAAAGATCATGATTTACAAGCTTACAAGATTCAGTTACTGAAGTGAAAGGACATTGGACATTGGACATCACAGTACTTCGCACATGAATGCAACGAACTACAGACACGTAACAGCACTGGCGACTGAGGCCATCGGCTGGGACAGATCAAGACATTAATACAACAGATAGAGACAGATAGATACAAAGAAGGAAAGACATATAACATACACCTACGTGGCACAGAGGAGGAGACATAGATTAATATTTTCTCATATTATCGCACAGGTGGCCTCAGATAAGCTGGCGATTTTCGTAGAAAACAAATGCTGCCTAAGCTGGGGCTTGAACCCGCAACGTTTGGCTTAGCAGTCAACTACGCATTCCTCTGAGCCATGGCCACCTGCTGAAGTGAAAGGTGATAATCAGTACCACTGTGATTTAGCTGATTGGGCCTTAAACAGTTTGAAGTCAATACGCTTTTTGTCAGTAGAAGTTTTAGTAACCAAAATTGTCAATTTTGAACGGAAATATTTCGAAGGTACTCCGATGGCTAAAGCTTTTCTAGAAACCCCTGTTAAAAATCATTTTAAAGCGCCCCTTTAAACTTTTTCGCAAAAAAAAATAGGCCCCTCTTATTTGCATATTTCATCAACAACCAACCACTCCAATATTCTGGATGTCCCATTACTACAGGCAAAAGGAAGCGATGAACTGCCTACATCTTATTTAACAAAACAACATTAAAGATATAGAGATGTAGATTCAGAACATGTTTATCTGAAAGACTACTTACAGACTTTTAAAAAACATTACGAGACTAAGGATTCTGTGTAAGTGCTTACCCAACATAAAATGTAAACCTACTTTCCGGCCACACCCTAGGTGCCAAATGATGTTAATTTTTGTAATGTCCCATAATGTCTTTAATATGAAATTCCTAACCAGAAATGAATATTTGTATCTAAATACCTAAACTCCATAAAACCCATTATGGATTCATTTTGATGCGGAACGTTCCCCCAAAACCAATACAATGTGGTAACCCAACTGTTTATGTAATAGTCGACTAAAAAAAAAAACAAAATAATACCAAACATATGATAGCATCTCTGCCGGCTATTGAATTGAAATTATGCAAATTGGAATGTATCTAACTGAATCCATATCGTTTTAGCAATAAAATAAAGAAACCGTTCTCAGTAATGACATTTGAAGAAAATTTCCCCCAACCTTTCGCATGAAATTAATGGTAGGTCTATAGGTATTTCAATATTTTATACCCTCAGGATCGTGGTGCGTCTTCAAATGGCCTTCAAATAAATTTTGTTTGCTTGGTTGTCTGATGTACATCTTCCAAATAGAAAGCAACTTTTTCTTCCCCGTCAGGAAAATTGTTCACTTTTCACTTTCATTATGTTCATAGATAACCAGACTTCCTGACAAGCGAGCAAATATTAATTTATTGTTACAGATGGTTGGGAGTCGAGGTGGGATTTTATTTTGAAATTGATTGCGTAATCAATTCAATGGGAGTACACAATCGAGATAATTTATCGAAGAGGTAAATTTAATGAAGCCCAATTTAAGCGATGGCAATAGGGGAAATCAATGGCTGTTATTGCACTGAAAATTTTATAGAGGTAAAATTATGTTTCCTGGATTATTCCCTATTCCATAGGGGTAAATAAATTTATAGAGAATAAATTATATAGAGAAATAATTTAAGAAGATCAACTCAGAATCGCTGTCTAAGTCGATCAAGCCATGTCTGTCTGTCCATCTGTCCGTCCGCCTATGTGTAACTGATTTTGGGCCTTAAATTTTGAGCTAGAGCCTCTGTCCGACGAAGCAGAACAATTGTCGATGTTTTCAAAATCCACCTACTGCCACATCTACATTTTCAATACACGTCTTGTCTGATCAACTTATAAGCAATTTTAAAAAAAAGTGCATAAGCAAGATATAATGACTTCTAGACTCATTGTCTATGTCCCGTTCATATAAAGTTTTTAGTCACGTATACTTTTTGTAGAAAAAGTTATGCAGAAAAAACGATTTTCGGCAAAAGTTCAATAATAGCCGAAAAAGTTTTGATGCAAATACTCCCACATTTTGGAGGTGTTTAATTTAATTATGATATGTGATAGGGTATTCCACGATTGGCACAGCGGGAAGTAGACTTCTCATATGTTTTTTTTTATTAAATATTAGGTATGTCGGGTCCTAATATATAAGTGGACCAAGTTTTATTTTGGAATCATATGTTGTGTCAACTCTAACTGCCTTTTCCCTTATAAAAAAAAAATTTAATGTCATACCACTGCAGAACCCAATAAATAGCTTGACGCTTCTACATCGTTTGGTAATTTTGCAATTTTTTTTCATAATATCATCTAGTATTAGCCCAACAGTGTGCTTATTAATATGGATTTTGACTTAAGGAAAAACTCAATGTCCCTGCAGTACGTATTATATGAGATTAGCTTGCTTTTGAAGAGCACTCAACAGCTAAAAGTAAACGAACCTTAATTTTCATCGAAAAATTATTACCTGCAATGAAGACCACTTTTGTATGAATCGGTTCATCATCGAACATAATTGTCGAATTTGGGGATATACCAATCCACATGGTATCCAAGACTGTCCAATGCATCCCGAAAAAGTCACTGTTTGGTGTGAATTTTGGGTTAGCTGTGTTATCGGTCCATTTTTCTTTGAAAACGACATTGGATAGGCCATTACGTCAACGGCGGGTGCTAAATGCCGATGACTATCTTGTGATTTTTGTCCGAATTGGGTGATATGAACCCCAGTGACTTTCAACAGGACGGCGCTTTGTGCCACACAGCGCACGGCACACTGAAAATTCTGCACGAAATTTCTAGGGCATGATCAGCTGTGAACTGGCCACCGAAATCGTGGGATTTGGCCCCCTTAGACGTTTTCTTGTAGGATTTTCTAAAGTCACAGGTCAATGCGAATCAGCCACAGCGGCCCTCATCAGAGCCATATAACATATGTCGTTGGTCAAATTCACCCTTATCGCCTTTGTCATGAATGACATTTTGGATGCGTGCCAACCACTGAAGCCACGGCAGATATTTGAAAAATGTAATATTCCATACATAATGACATCCAATGTCGATGATTTATTTAACACACATTTTGATTTTTTAAATTTAGATTGGAAGCGCTTAATTAGGGACCCTTTATATTTAAGAGCCAACAACTTTAATGAAAATATTACGATTTTCTTGATTTTTTTTTTAAAAAGAATTGGCGTATTTAGAAATGCTACCCTCTAAAAAACAATTTAAAATTTAATTTTCCAAAAATTTCTGATAAGTTAAACCTTCGATAAGGCTTATCAGGTTAGGTCGCTTCGGTAGAGCTATCGCTATAATCATTGCAGGAGTAATCTGTCTCACAGTTTACCGCAACCGAATTAAGATGTTGTAAAATGAAAAAAAAATATACAGTAACCAGCTTCTGATCAAAGGCTTTATGGAAGAAACAAATACATTTTTGTTTATGCGAAGAATTACCAGAGCGGGGTGAATAGCTTTCATTTATTGTACGCACCAAGTGCACGTTTAACTTCGGTAATGCTTTCCAATCATTTCAGTAAGGTCTGTTCTCTAGGAGCTATTTTCTAAAATTAAAAAATGGACGAATGGACACCAATACTCGGACTCGCAGAGTCTTCGATCCCCAGCCAGACTTCGGGCGAAGTAGAACAGGCGGAACGCACAGGTAGAAACTGAGCTTAAGCTGCTTGATGTCTGCTATCTAAAGACCGGGATAATTAGAGCGGCATGTTAGTTGAGGCCTAGATTCATTCCTGATTGTAGCGCCTTCTAAGGAAGTAAAAGATCTTAGTCTTAAATATTGATTTCTTTATCAATGTTGCCTTCAAGACTTGCAAGATTTTTGGGTTGGCGGGATTCAACCTGCGTTTAAACAGAAGTTCTGAAATTGGTCAGAAAATTGGAATGTTTTCCTTTGATGATTATAAAATCAATTTAAACTCTATAAGTCAACAACATTAATATCAAAGCACAATTCGTCACCTTAGCGACACAAAGTATGTCAATTTTTGATAATTTAAGTTTTTCTGTGATTTTCGTTATTTTTCTACCATTTTTTCATTTTTTTTTTGAGTTTCATTAGTACTTTTGAAATTGCTAACTTCCATTCTACTTCACTAAGACTTATATTGTGACAATTTTTTGTCGTTATACATAAATTGTATATTTTACGTAGGGTTTCATACCTAGCCTAAAATCTTAAAAAAAAAAAGTAGTTACGTTCTTGGGTTACTAAGGCGACGAATGACATTTGCAAATATTGTGACACATTGTTATCTAATTTTCTACCAAATGCTACAGGCGTCCCCCAAGGTTCCATACTTGGTACTCTAATGATTTCGATGTACGTTAATGAGCTTCCTTATAAAATCAAGAATTGTTATTTGCATATGTATGCCGATGACGTACAAATGTACTTTAGTTGTCCTCTTGGGCTTATTGAATGGTCTTAACCCCAGGAAGTAAAAATGTCTGGTAATTTCAGGAAATAATTTGGATCTCTCTTACTTTCCTCTGATTGTGTTGATCAATGCTCCGATTGACTACGTTGAAACAGCTAAAAAATCTTGGGGCCACTTTCAATCGCTATCTAACTTGAAATAACTATAAAAATGTACTCGTTGAAAAGTATATGGTGTGCTTCGTACCTTGTAGGTTACTGAATCGTTTACGACTGTGAAGGTACGTTTATTACTTGCAAGGACCCTGGTTATACCGATATTGATTTATGGTTGTAAAATTTTTTGTAACTGCAACTATGTAAGCAAAAGAAAGTAAAATGTTGCTAACAGCACTGTACGCTACGTGTATGAACTGCGTAGATATGAAAGATTGTTTGATTTCTCTGGTCGTTTTCTCGATATGCGTTTCGATAATTATCTCCAGTTTTGCTGTTTAATCCTACTCTCTCACATAATGCTAACTCACCAACCAAAATGCCGTTTCGATGGGATTAGATCTGCATTTTCGGTCAGATCTCGTCAATTAATTCATCCTCGATGTTCATTTTTAACTTCCGATCGGCAGTTTTTTGTCAACGCTGTTCGTTTGTGAAATTCCTTACCTCGTAATATAACAGAAATACAGAACAAGAATTAAGAAAGTATTGAAAGCACGTTTTTCAGTACCAATAACAAAGAGAAAAATAAAATATAAAATAAATATAAAATAATTGATATTATGACACTTTTGTCCTGTCGTTATCATATCCTTTTCATTATCATATCCTTTTCGTTATCATATCCTTTTCGGGTGATGCTCTTCGGTGGGGTTGTCGCCACGATTTTGAGTTGATTTAGTGCATTCTTATAGAGGACTCCGACATCTCTATCAGAAATCAACTTGTGAGATTTGTAAGGTTGCCTTTTGACTTACTGTACAATGTCTTAGGATTGTTGACGCAATCAGTTCCTGCACGTGGTGATGGCGGTGAAAGTAACTTGGTAGAATTTTTTTTTATTGCACTTACGTGATGAAGTACTCCGATTTCAACTTGAAGTTTATTAAGGCTGGCAACTTACCGCCGGTGTATTTATTTAAATTGCATAATTTACCTGGTTGATAAAAATGCTTCCAAAACAATAATCTGGCCAAACACAGAAAATCTCAAATATATAGTTTGCATATTTGAATTCAAAATCATGTATACCTTGCAGTTAGAGCGTGAGTTGTGTCCTTATTTGCATATAAAGTTTTAGCAGTGTATGTCCAGACTGTAATATATGTATTTTCACATATGCTACATTACGCAGTGAGAATAATTTGTGTTTTATAATTGCATTAATGACGAAAATATTTTTTTGCAGTTATGAAAGCGTGATTCTTGTCTAGAATAATTGAATTAATTTAAATGTGACATATTGACATATTTAATTGTTCTGCAATAATACGCACATACAAACCACACTAGATAGGTAATTTTGTTTGTAAAAGTGTGTAAATTGAATGTCAACTTTTAAAGTGTGTTTTGGTTAATTTATCGTTGACATGGGTCAAAAATTTTCACATTTTCGTAATCGTAATTTTAATATCCCTTCCATTTTTTTTATGTTTGTAGTAAGTAAGCACGTATCGCTAAGAGTCCAGTCAGTCTAATGCAACTTTTACAGCTTATCTGAGGATTAACAACCCAACCAAATCAAGCACACACCAACCACAAAAGAACGGTAGTCGGGGTACAAATACCAATTGATTACTCACAACATCTACCAAACAAAACGAGTCCCAAATAAAATTGCATTCAATCATTTGAACCTTCTCGTCATTGCGAGAACACCGATTTGCATTTTCGGAAAACTCATTTACCTAATCGTAACTAAGTCCAGTCGACCTTCTGTAAATATATTGCGCAACAGTTCCACAGCCATCCCCATTAAATAAGCATCCAAATGGTATCGTATCGTTTCAATTTAATGTGGATTAAGAGGTGGCACACCACTTTTTCCAGAGGCCGTGCACACAGTGTACTCACACCGTCTAAAACGTTTTATAAAAAATTCAAAAGTCAATTAAACCTTACCCCATTTGTTGAAATAGTATATTCAAATCGTTTCGAATTAGTGGACTGCTATACAAACTGGTCGAGGATCCAATTTCAGCAATAACACACATCATACAAATCACGCAATTTGAACACACTGCCTAAAAAAGGACTACCTTCAGGTTGATATTAATTAGCACAATGGTTTCAACTAATTAGTTCGTCCTTGAGGCGTGATTGGTCTCGCGCCCGCAATACCAATGATGTCTGCCTTTGCGATAATTTATGCTTTGCATGGAAACGGAAACCGCATTATCGGTAATGACCGTTTTGCAAGTGCCAAAACCTGCCGTTACACTAAAGCAATAACATTTCCATACTGCCAGGACACTAATTAAATTATAGGATTGTGTATTTTGCGAATCGAAAGTCGATACCAATTAAGTGGCTAACCGATCTGATAATTTGAAGTGGTTACATGCTATTAGAATTTTGATTAAATTTTGGAAATAATCTGAAATGGTCTGAGGGATTGTCTTGGAAAAAAACAGTTGGTGTACAAAAAGCCGGAAGTGTCTTGTTAATTGGATAAGGAGTGGAACCTCCCACCCATGCTATTAGATAAAAATCGTTTATTCTGTTTTTTTTTGCGGGCAATGTTTGTATTATTTAAGTTTTTTTATTATTCGGAATAATTGGGGAACATGTTTTATTTAGTTAATACGATTAATTGCGCATACTTTAAATTCAGCTCATAATATTATAAGCTTTTTCCAATTTAAATGCAGTTTGCTCCCTACCCTTGATATTTTTGGCTAACCTAGCCCTATCCAACTTAAAGGCATTCAGCCTACAAACAATCTCAGTTAGATCGTCATGCGAAAATGACAAACCTGCAACAACGTGACTCTTTCCATTTGTATACCTATCCAAACCAAATGAAGGAGTGGCTGCTAGTGTCTTCTCGGAAAGGCCTAGAATACGCTGCAATAATCAAGAAAAAAAACTGCGGTATGTTTAAGTATTCTTGATTATTGCAGCATGTTGCAGGCGGAACTCATATCGATCGAAAAAGCCTTATCTTGGCTGTAAGAGAATGTAATATCAGCCAAGGATATGAGCATCTTCTCCGACAGCAAAGCGGACTGTACTGTTGTGTTTTATACCACAGTTATATTTAGAGACTAGTCAGGAAACGCTATGCCAATGCCCAAACAATTCCGTCTGTGGAAGATGACGATGAAGAATTCTTGCAGCTTCACCAAAGTTATCAAGGACGACATGGAAATATGCAACTACTAGCTGATGAAGCGAACATTGGCTTCATTGTTTGGACCTGGCGAGGTATCATAACGCGATATCATAATGTGTTTAAAAATCCTCGCATTGGACTTTTAGATGGCAGTGATATGTAAAGCGAATTAAAACCATTAGTTCTGCTGGCAGAATGTTCGCTTCATAGTCATTCTGCAGACTCGGTTCAGAAAAACCTCACGTTAAGTGGCGCACACTAGTAAAAATAGCCCGCAACCAAATTGAAATACACAACAACAGTCCTAAACTTTTTAGGGATAACTAAACAGTTGTGTGTTCTCCCCTAACCCTAGAAGGCACACCTTATATTTTTATGCACAAACGACTTTCTGCGTCAAATCGTCAAACCTGTCTACATCATTTTCAATCAATGGAAACTTAAATTTAAATTGGCTTCAAACAAACAAATTAATGATACTAAACATCTCACTTGTTAAATTCGTAACAACTTACGATTAAAACGGTAAAAGAATAGTTTTGAATTTTTGTAGCCTTTCATTGTAGAAGAGCCACATGCAGAAATATATAAATTGAAATGCACCGTCATTTTTAGCTTGATTTTAGTATCCTGTCAAAATAACATCTAGCTAGATAACATAATCTCGAATGTCATCCACCGAAGGAGTTCCGGCCTCACATGGAGATTACATGGCACAGCTACGCGACGTGTGGTTCAGTTACAATTAACCAAACATTGTGTGATAAAAGTGTGCACAAATGTTTTCATTATTTTGGCTGATAACATTTTTCGAGATTTCAATGATAACCAACATCGAATTAATTAGTTATCGAGCAATGTTCAGTAATTTTGATGTTTTTCTTACATGCACACACCACACTATTCGGTAGATGAAGATTTTGAGAGTAGAAATCAAACACATTTAGCATCCAAAACATCCCTATAAAAACCTTAAATTGTGACTGTAGAGTGGATAGTAGAAGTGGAATTTACTACTGCAGCACATGGAATGACTTTGGCTTAAAATTTCCTATTGGGTTAATAAGTTTTAATTTATATCCTAAAGGCTGGTCATGTAGGTTTAGAGAAAGGAAATTATTGTATGTAAACGTGTTTTAATACTTTATAAAAAAAAATTGATTGTTATTATTAAATGCTTTATTTAACACTATTTTTTAAGAAAAAAATGCTTGATTCCCTGACGTACTTACTACTTTAAAGTTATATTCAGTAAACTTACCTGTAAAGAAAATTTAAAGATATATATGAGTAAAAAATATAATTCCATGGTAAGTTCATTGTTTCTTTAAATTTAAACATAAATTGATAATATAAGTAAATGTAAGCAACATAAATTATTAACAACCTTTACAGACGATGTGATGGTATATCCTCTGTAAGTTTTCTATAAAGTTTCCAGGCATAAGTGTACAAAGCATAATATGTAAAGAGCTTCTGAATAAAGGCTTACATCGGATGACAACAACAACTTTGTTTATGTGAAATATTAAGTCAGACATTTCTCATAATAATCACATCAAATGCACATTTAAAATCAAATATTTCCGATTTGTATACCCTATTACATAATAATTAATTTCGATACATTAAATTGTTCTTAAGGTATTTCTAGTTGAGTCGACTAGCCATATCGGTCTGTTCGTCCGTCCATCTATTTGTATTTCACCGATTTTTGGACCTTGTTTTGAGCTAATGTGTCAAATTTGTTTATTTTTTTTTTTTTTATTATCAGGTAATTACAAATTACATGGTAATATTCAAAATTAATGAGCCTAGCTGCTAAGACTATTTGCACGGACTCTCTGGCCGACGAAGCTAAACAAATAAAAAAATATTAAAATATATAAAATCCTACTGTAACGCCCGTTGTTTTGTGCCAAAACGGTTAAGAATTTTGAAAAAGTATCTGAATGAGTTATTTAGACAATTGCAATATTTTTATTTGGTCCGTACACAATTTATAATTAACAAAAAAATTCGATAAAATTACTTTGAGAATAATACTGTGAACATTTCAACTTAAGATATTTAAAATTATTCTGCATCGAAAAAATCTGGCAGTGGAACAGCAGGAATCTCAGAATAATTCTTTTTTTGCCGAATTATTAAAAATTTACAGCTAGAGAACAACTTTTACAGTACAAATTATTATCATCAGCGAGAAATGATAAATAAAATTGTACATAACAAATTCTATCTTTGACAAAGCTGCGGATTTGGTGCAGTCCGTATTTTAACAAAAACCTTAGCAAATTGTGAATCCGCAAGATCCATTGCGTGTGCATGTTTTAGTGATTCGGTATTTAATTTCGTTTCGCTTGACATATTAAAGCTTTTTGTACACCCAAAAACCAAAAAAAAAAAGGGAAAAATTATTTGATGATAGATCCAATAGTTAAGAAGCTCCCAAGTAAACTGCTTCCTCTGGAGCTTCGGGCGAATCACATTCGATGTCGTGATGGTTAAGCCATCCTCAGTCCTCAAATTTTTCATTTCCAGAAGCAGTTACAAAATTCCAATGAGCTTTTAAGTACTTAAGTAGTACTTTCAATAACTGTAGGTAAACGCATAGGCTTTATAGATGGTATATCCCTTGAAAGCCTTCTATAAAGTTTCCGGGGATGTGTGTACATATGATATTTGTTAAGAAGTTTGGTGTACAGTAATGTAAAAACATAATCTGTATAGAGCCTCTGACTGAAGGCTTAAGCAGCTGTTGGTTGGATTTTTATGCGATAATTTTCAAGCAGAAGTAAGGTTTGATATTTTTTCCATTCAAAAAATATATAAAAAATTCTTTTTTGAATACTTTGCTAAACCTTTCAATTAATGGTATGGCAGAACAAGTTTTAAGTGCTAGCCTATGAGATAGCGTGATTGAATGACTTCCAAGGAACCCGAGTAGTCAAAAATCATTGACATAATTAATTGAATAACTTATAAGAAGGCTAAAATCCACTGTGCGAGTCGTTTAATAGCCTATCCTATCCCATTCTTTAACTTAAGATCCACAATATGGTGAAGAAATGTACAAGGTGGGACAAAAGAAGTCATCCGATGTAAGTTGGCCTTCAGAATATCGGTTGTGGCTCGCGCAGTGTATGCCGTTGCTCCGTCCTGTTGGAACCACATGTCCTCCAGTCCTAATTCGTCAAACTAGCGTGTACCGTCCACTGGTGTCGTTTGACCAGCGTAGTTCTCGGAAAAAAAATTCAGCGTGAACAGCGACCCATGCAGTAACTTTGAGCGGGTGTAATGGCTCCTCGTGCATTACTCGTGGATTTTCGGTGCCCCAGAAGCGATAGTTTTGCTTGTTCACGTACCCGCTGAGGTGGAAAAGAGTCTCATCGCTCATTATGATTTTGGTCGAAAAATCGTCCACTTCGATTATTCCGCGTTCTTGGGGAGTGTACCGCTTCATGGCTTGTTCACTTCTATTACAATTACATCTGTCTAGTCTACAAATGACATTGGCGGCCATTTGCAAAAATAACAGCATCTTCCAATATGGTGATCTCTTTTGGCCCTGACATTGTCACAACATATTGTTCATATAGTTTATCAAAATATTGTTCGAAAAATCTTGGTTATACAAAAAAGCCCAAAAACTGATGGCATACGGACTGACGGACGATTCTTAGACGATGCATATACATTAACGTATATCTAGATACATTAAACTATGTATCAAAACTTATATACACAACTACGGGATAGGGTGTCAACATTTAGAACTAAAGAACAGAAGTATAAACAGAAGTATAACAGTACCTATAGTTTTTTTTCGTTATTTTTGACTTCGGTAAGGCTCACAAGCAGGTTCAGTGGCGCGATGGTAAGTGCGATGAACTACCCCACAGAAGGTCTGGGTTCAATTCTCAACCGTAGCAACAACTAAAGTGATTTTTTACTGGCCCTCCTCTCGTGATGATCTGAGTAGTATGAATTGTCAAGAAAATCTTGTCTCAAATTCGCCGCTCGGAGTCGGAGTAAACCAGGAGGTCCTTTCATCATGCAAGAAGTACACATGCATACATGAATGATTGTGAGAAAGCTCGGCCCTTGGTACTTACGAGCCTGGTGCGCCAAAAATTTATATTTTTTGTAAGGCTTGGAAGCAGCTTCCTATATAAGTTTTAAAGGTGCTCGAAATGTTTTTTTATTTTGACAATACTTTACACAGATAATGGTGCTTTATCGTGGTGAAGGTGTTATTTAAGAGGCCTAAATTTTGATTTTGACAGCTCAAAGTACATGAGTCCCTGCCAATCTCACCAGCCACCATCCGCTTCAAAAATGACTCAATTTTGTTGCGGATCAGCAGTGATTCGGTGAAATTTATTCCTTCTATGACAAAAATATACACTATCGTACGCAATTCTTTGCCTCAAATATGTAAGACTAAATTAAAAAAACAATCTCAGAATATACTCAACTATTTGAATGTGTTTTTATGTCCCACACTTTTATCAACAAAAAGCAAAAATGGAGAAGAAATATAAAGGCAATAGGGCTGTGCTGATATTGGTTAATGGTAATCAATATCATTCTTGAAATAAATAGATTTTCATTAGACAATAAATATGCCAGCGTAGAGATTACTATATTTCCATTTCCAAGCTTAATCCGAACCCATTACATATAATCATCTAGCCTGGGATGCACTTAAAATCGCGTCAACCTATGCGTAGACTCTGGTTTTATTCTATGAAATTGTAAAATACACACAGCACTATTTGCAAACAAACCAAACCAATTTTCCACAACTCAATACCAAGTGCATAGTCCTCAGAAATGCTAATTGAGCCACATGCAAATAAAAACCTCACCACTCACGTCTATACATCCATGGTGAATCTTTACGACTCCCTGGGTTCGTATAAAAAAAATGAAAATGTTCCTTTTCCCAATCGATTGATTCGACTAGCATTGAGTTTCTCTGCCTCGTTTCCTAAAGGAAATCAATCAGAAGGATGACTATTTTACTTCGTCTGTCGTTTGCTCATTTTATTTCCAAATTACTCCTTCATACATCCAATTTCAATAAACCAATTGATTGACGATGTTGATAAGAGTTTTCTCTACCGACAAAACCAAAGGATCGAGTTCAATTTCACCATTAGAAAGGACGCAGAAAACGAAAATACAATTTTATATTCAAATGATGCAATGAAGGATATTTTAACTGATTCGAGGAATTAAATGATTTTTTTTGCATTGCATCATCTTAAATGATGAAAACGAAAACAAAAAAAGAGATAAACATTTAATTGGAAATAGTGCCCTTGTCTGACGTACATTGCTGCCTTACCTGATTAATTGCATTGATGCTTTATGAAGGAAATTAATTTCGCTTTTCGGAACAAGATGGAGCCAACGGATTGATTTATTACCGTTACTTGGCGTTTTCCCTTGGATTTAGTTGTTGGTTTTATCGGATAGAACAGACAATGTACAGAGTGCTTACTCACTTCATAATACCTATCCAAAAGGATGTCCTTCCACCTTTCATTTTTCATGTTTATTTTCAATCTGTGAGGAGATTTTTTTTCATATAAGGATTTCACCTCATGGAACTAATCATCACATGATTGATGATCCTTGACAAAGTTACAATTTTCTCCAACACTAGACCAGTTGTCAGGGTCTAAGAATCTTGACAAACAAAAGATTGGGTAAAAGTTAACAACTTCACATTGAATGGATGGTGTGACATATGGGATTTGGAAATGAACCCTCGGATAACCCTTTTTTTAAAGTCTGAGTCCCAATTGCTTCTTCAAATTTATATCAAAATCACATCTAACCCCTTAAGCATGTTCTTTATAAAAAATAACGCCCTTACACAAAAGATTGATATATTATTATGTTATGTAGAGCAAGCAAAAAACTAGCGTCAAAGGACATTGTTTGCTCTGTTTTCACCCTCAATTCACCGGAGAAGATTGATATTATTTCCTTGAATAAGACAAATACTCCAACCAACATTCATACAAAAAGTGAACTACAATACTTAAGAAAAAGGACATTGCCTGTAACTTTAGTTGAAAGCCATGTTGTCCTTTCAAGACGTTGGTATACCCGCAGTAGTTTTTTTTATTTTGATGGCAAGTAGTAAAGCAAAATGCACCCACTCAATCCTTTCTTGCTCCTTCGTAGCTTTTATTGTCTTTCGTATTCTTAACAAAAAATATAAACACTTCAGTTAATTGAACATGGAAGGGCACACAAAAAGGATATCAACAAAACTAGACTAAGAAATATACGTGAAAACAAAACGTAGAACAATAGCCATTATCCTTTGACGATTGGGACACAATAGAAAGTAAACAAAAATTCTATAGGCTTTCATTTTTATAAGCTAGTGAACCTTGAAGAAGGACATACCCAGACGGTAGAAAAAACAATTATGGCTAAATGGCGGAGAGAACAAAGTCTGTGACGAAGAAATAAACAAAATAGACCAACGAATGTAAGTAGGTTATGTGTTGGACTAAGGAGTTGATAGCCTTGAGGGTACTTATATTTCAGTAAAATTATAAAGCATAAAAGGAAGGAAGGACGAAAGGTAATTTAATGAAAAAAATATTTTGTATACGACATACGATGTAAATCCAAGAAGAAACCCTGTCCTTTCGAGTGTTATCATAATGGGCGCCTATCATAAAAGTGGATATGAAGATAAATGTTTATTTTGTTAACTTTAGATGGCGCTACAAATTGGGGTGCTCCTGAGCCTTAGTTAATATGCCCCTCCACTAGGATTGATCTCCAGCACGGCGTGTCTAATTTGCCGGCTCTCTCTACCTGGTTGTTTCATCAAAGATGAGGTGTACTTTGATGCATACTTCAGTCTGGTATACCTTATTTCCCTTTCAAAATAGAACATAAAGAATTAACACCTGCAGATGTTATTGCCATTTGAAATTGGAATTCTATTCAAGTTTGGTGTATGCAAAATTTTAATGTGAGTGGGGGCCCCCTTGAAACCCGCCGCTGTGGCTCACTGTTGGATTTTGGTTGTGTGCAATTTTGGATGCATGCAAAGGAAATAAACCCCACAAGCAAAAGTCATTAAAAGCCGTGGTACTTAGAAAGAAATAAGCACTGTCGGGGGCTATTTCCTTTTTTAGGAATTAGGCACCATAGGACTGGGTATTACATACTACATTTCCAAGCGCAGCATGGAAGCAGCTACATGACGCATGTCACCTTCAAACAACTCTCTGTTGGTGTTAAACTTTTTAGTTGTAAGCCCCTTAATTTTGTGAAAGTTCTCCAACGTCATCCTTTTAAGACGCATCAGCTTAGAATGGTTTTTAAAGATGTGAGAGTTTAGTCTGAGGTAGTTTTTCCAGGTCGCACGTGCTTCGAATTGAAAAAAAAACCGATAGGTCGTCAGCATACAGCTTGAGACGTTCACAAGAGACAGGTTCTTATATGCGATGTCTTAAACACCTCTATACATAGTTTGTGCAGAGTAGGCATTATTTTGTCTTGTAGATCGGGTAGATATTACTGAGGTTCCAGTCGTCGGGAAACCTTTCCTCAGACAATTTTTCAAGATGAATTGCTGTATGATTCTTACCGCGTCAATTTAAAAATAAAAAAATAGAAATTTTTGTCGCAACAAGCTCGTTAGTACTCAGGGCCGAGCTTTCTTACAACCAATCATTTTTGCGTGTGTACTTCTTGCACGATGGTGGCACCTCCTGTTTTATGCGGACTCCAAACGGCGAATGTGAGAAAAGCTTTTCTTTACAAATGGTACTACTCGGATGATTTGTCAGATCATCACGAGAGGAGGTTAGGTGTTGCTACGGCTGGGAATCGAACCCAGACCTTCTGTGCAGCAATTCATCGCATTAACCATCGCGCCACTGAGCCCCCCGTAAATTCCAATGTATTTGAAGAGCTTAGCTTGTAGTCCATCGTCTCTAGCTTGACGATAGCTAATGTGAAACTCTTGTTTGTCATTCAAATTGACTATTCGGTGGTTCATTGGCGGCACAAACTCGTCTGAGACATATCTTTAGCATGAAATTGGGTAAATAAGTTTGTTTTTGGCTTAAAATGTGTACAAACTGAGTTATTTAATTCTCAGCCTAGGTTGCAGACACGTTCTGTCCTTTAATTCTTAACACGTAGCTGACAGAGCATTCAGAAGAAATAACCATAATTCAGAGCTCAGATTGTTAAAAAATCGTTTAAACTATTTGGTCACACGATCGCTAGAAATGTAGAAAAATGGAAAAGTTTCACAATTATGCATTTAAATTCAATAGGTATACAATCGGCAGCACAATCTAATAATCTGATTCCAATAACAAAATCTATGGTTTTCCGGTACAGTGTGATAGGCCCAGACACCCTCGCTGCACTCTAAGGCAATAATTGAAACGAAACAACAATTTCAAGTCAAGACAGATACATTTTTTATTGACTTCCAGTACCTAAAGCTCATCCAAGCGCAGGAATTTTCGGAATTACGATATGTAGGTTTGCAATCATGCGATTTCGTCGCATGGAACATATAACGTCAAATGGGACTATCCTAAACAAATCTGTCCAGCAGGTGGCTTATATCATAGATGCTCAAAGCATGCCATTTTACATTTACAGCAGTTTCAGGAGTAACGTTCCTATGCCACAAGTACGTCCAAAATTTGAAAGCCCCAAGCAATGAGCTCAAATGGTTATAGAACAAACTTGATGCCTCTTATCTTGAAGCCCCCTTTTTCCATTGTTCGTGAACAGCATAAAAGCATGTGACACCATCTTTTTGGGATCTAATATAACTGATGTCAATTCCATCTGACGAAAAGAAGACCTTCCACATGTCACGATAGTGGTCAATTTATGTGAACGCAATGGAGTCTCTTGAAGAACATGTTGATTTCTTCCTGTCCAATATTTCAGATTTTTCCTTTCGACAACTTTAGTAAGCTAAACAAAAGCTTCATCGGTGAAGATGTTTTTTTTTGAAACTCCGAATCTTCTTAAAAACAATCGACAATTACTCCGACATCCCATGAAATTTCATAAGTGAATTACGATTCCTCGTATGGCAAAGCAGAGATTTTCTCCAATTTGATTAGACTAAAATTTGTTAAATTCCTCCCCTAACGCTATCTGTTAAAAAAATCCTAAAGCTGGTTATTTTGTAAATATGTAGATATCAGAAAGATAATCCAGCATTATAAGCTGCAGAGTAAGATATATTTTACGTTTATTGAAAAAATTTCAGCTGATGCAACGGAAGAAAATCTCTGAGGTTCTTGGATAATTTGCATGTATAAGTGTTCACTTTTGACATAAATGAAGTAGCTGTTCAGTACCGTTCCAATTTAAAGCTCGTGTAGTGGACTATGTCAACTAAAAATCATAAAAAACATGGCGTTTCTAACTATCTAAGAACATTATATTTACTTACTTACTTAAGTGGCGCTAAAGGCCGGAATGAATCTGGGCACCAACCACCATGCCTCTCCAATTAGCCCGGTCCCTAGCCAACTGCCTACAGCTGCGCACTTCAAGTTGGTTGAGGTCGGTTTCTACTTATGCGCGTCACTAAAGGCGAGGTCTTCTTCTACTGCGTCCGACGTCTGGCTGGGAATCGAAGACTCTACGAGTCCGAGTATTGGTGTCCATTCGTTCTACATGTCCTAGCCATCTTAAACGTCCAATGCGGAGTTTTTTTTTACCAGGGGCATGTTGCTGTACAGCTCGTATAGTTCTTGATTGAATCTTCGTCTCCATAGCCCGTCAACGCAAACGGGACCCAAGATTTTTCGAAAAATGTGCTTGTCAAATTGACCAAGGATTTCCTCATCCGCTTTTGAGACGGTCCATGCTTCGGCGCTGTAAAGCAGGACTGGGATGATCAGGGTCTTATATATGATCTCCTTAGTAGTTCGAGTGAGGGCTTTACTACTGAATTGCCTTCTTAGCCCGAAGAAACAGCGGTTGGCAAGAGAAATTCTTCGTTTAATTTTTGACTAGATGTTGTCGTCAGAGTTAATATCGGAGCAGAGATAGACAAAGTCCCGTACTACCTCAAAGTTATATCTGTCAATGGTGACGTACCGTCCAATTTGTCGATGTTGTGTGTCCTTTCGTGTTGATAGCATATACTTCGTCTTGCCCTCATTTACTGCTAAGTCCATTTTTGCCGCTTCCTTCTCTATACTAGCAAACCTGGCTATGACATCACGTTGGGTCGTACCATTGATGTCAATATGGTCGCCGTATGCCAGCAGTTGTAGGGATTTTTGGGAAATTGTGCCTCTGGTGTTGGCTCCTGAGTTTTGCACAATCCTCTCAATCCTCTTATGTTGGCGAACTTGGCCTTGATGCGGATTGTTACAAAACGTTTGCTAATAAATTGGAAACATATACATAAGACTTCTTGCCTAAATCTTGCACTTATAACAACTCCGCATCCGAATAGTCGCTGTTTCTGTCACTATAACACAGTCCGTAGTATATGTCACAGTTTTTCATCCTCTTTTTGCCCGGCCCATTCCATCGTATTTCCTGGATGGCAGTAATGTCTGCTTAGTAGCAGTTAAAGACTTCCTATAGTTGTTCGCTTGCACCTCTCCTGTTTGATCTTCTCACATTCCAAGTGCTGATACGAACGTCGTTTTTCTTGTTTCGTTTAGCATGGTCGTAAACAACAAAATCAGTCCATTCCGAGGCTATTGGTTGCTTGGTAACAATTAATTTTTCCGTGGTTGTGTAGTTGATCCAAAGCACAACCACCAACCTGGAGGGTTTTATGTACGTTATATACAAAAATTTTTTTTCGCATTTTTTTCAATATTATATACGTTTTAGCATAACGAAATTTTTTTTAAAAAGTGATCATGGCTGTGGAAGGTTATACAAAATTTTGCCCTTGAACTGGAGGCAAGGAAATATATTGCATATCTTATGAACGTAGCTCAAAATTTAAGGCCTAAAACTCGATTACTTATAAGGTCGAATTAACAAGCGATAAGAAACTTATTTTATCAGGAAAGGGCTGACTGCAACTTAATAATACATAACGTTATGCTATTTATTTTTGTTATAGCAACTGAATTTCTTGTTGACCAATTACTTACCTTGAAGCTATTAAAATTATATAAATTTATCATCTTTTATCGAATATGAAATTTTTGTAAAGCCATTTGTTTAGTACTTCTTATTGAAACTGTCAAAAAGAAAATGCTTCAATCGCCTTGTAAGGTTACTGTTATCCAAAAAAAAAAACAGAATCATCATAATTAGCCATCCCTTAGTCGTAAAATTCTAAACAGTGCAAACCACCAAACCTAACATAATACATTCGAAAACTTTTTTACTCGTCCACGGACTATGACTTCACTCCATCCCATCTCTTAATTTCAATTCTCCGCCTCTCATCTGAAATTCCACAACGAAGCATAAAACTTGTCGTGCACACAGGAGACGGTTATTTCCTTATTTAATTGTGCCCGACTCCTTGTAAAAACCGTTGAAAAAAATCCTCATTAATTATCTTCGCGCCATGGAATTTTAATTTTGAAATAAGTTTTCACTTCAGCTCGGGGCTTCTCTTTTGTCGTCTCACACGGTCAAGCAAGAAACCCCCATCACTTGGTACAACGCAAAAAAATAAACGAAATACATCCTTCCGGCCTTGAAATACTTCGAAAGAGGAAGTAATAACGTCTAACTATGGTCCGAGCTTCTGTTGCTGCACCCTTCATAGTGCTGTGCATTTTAAGTAGGCGCGCACACGCCACACGCCACACACTTACAATCCTTAAGCTATATACTTAAACCCCACACAGGACGACATCAACAACTGGTCACCAAATGAAACACCAAAAGGATGAGACTTTTAATTTATGGCAAAAGTTATTGTCAGCAGTATGTGTCTTCCTTGGGACGTGGGCCGTGGCGGCGAAAACGAGTATCAGATCCGGATGTGAAATCAAGTAAATTTCAGTGGGTCTTCATCCTTAAATAACCGACCGACGGTTGGGTTCTGGTGGAATAAAATTACCACCGAGCAGAACGGATGGAGGGATTAAATGAGCAAAATGCTCTAATGTTGAACAGAATTATATCTAATATGCTGTTACATGATGCGGATGGAATTGAAACGGAGACCATTCCATAGGTCCTAGCTGGGAATTAGGTGGTAGGAGGAGATTTTGATTGTCATTAGAGGGAGGACGATGACAATGGACAAAGTCAACGATGCGAACAATTTTATTTCAATGGGTGAGGGTAGGTTTCCCAGTGGAAGAATATACCTAAGTTCATCTATTTCAAAATACCATTTGGAGATACAGGATACCTGTATGCAATAGACACTATTTTGAGAAAAACTGAAGCGGAATAGAAACAAATGTAAGCAGTTGCGGATGTCATTACTATTAATTCCATTGTTTCTTTAATTTTATTTTAGTCCTTTAGAATGTATTTAGACTTAGGAGGGATTAAATTACAATCCAACATTTTGGAGAAATTGTAGTAATATAAGATCTTTTTCACCAGTGACGAACGAAGTTGTACTAAGCTATACTGATCATTAATTCAGTGGGATCAGGCCAGCTTATTCAATTTTTTGCTGGGAACTTTAGTGATAAAAAGTTATAAGAGAATTCAAAAGAATTACTAAAAATATGTTCGGCAATAACGTTTTATATAGTGCCTAAAACCTTACTTGTGCTACCTTCTGTGCGTGCGAAGTTATACATATTAAGCTACTTAGATGCAATAAAACGCTTATTTTCAAAAGCTTTATATACCAGTTTTATATCCTTCATGTTAGCCAGACTTTTGCAAGTCTGCAAACTGGAAACTTTGCGTTTTAATATGATAGGTGTATAAAAAAGGAATACCTCACTTAGCATAATAAAGAACTAACCTGAGGTTCCTCATAGCCATAGCCCTCTAATAACGAAAATATAACATCTGTAAAAGTTTACCATGCTAAATAAGTAATTGTTTGGGTCATCATCATATCCATTATGAGAATGGAGCAATGGTTAAACAATTTAAAGAAATTGGTTCAATCACGGCGGCGTATCACCAATGCAACCTAAATGGTCAAAACGAGCCACACACCTTGTTTATTTGTCATAAGTCAATATTGCCTTTGCCACTGCGTGCAGGATTTTTATAAATGGGAGCCTTAATGGCAAATGAGGTAGCTAATGTGCATGACTGCCATGTAGAAAGTCTGGCGTCTGGATATATTTCATAGTCATAGCTACACAAATATCTTTTTTGCTGGCAATCTTATCAAAATGATCTGTAAAATCATTAAAATAGTATCGATTGTTATGAAAGCCTTAGCTTAACTCAGCCGGTCGGATAAAAATGCAGAATCTGTGAAAGAAGTGCGCACATACATAAATGATTGTAATAAAAAGCAAAGGCCTGGATCCAAATGATTTTGTTAACCTAGTTATTTGTAAATATTTATTTTGTAAGGATAAAAATTAATCAAAATATTTAAGGCATTCGGCTAACGCATATTTTTCCTATTTCGCTAAATGTTAAGAAAAGAACATTTTTCATCAAAAGTTACTATGAATCATATTTTTATATGGACGCGACGTAATCGCAATCTGGAACCTGGAAAACCCACATGAGATTCATGCGTACAAAACCAATGGTATGGTTTATGCAGAATTTTAACATCCTTGGTACTTTTTCGAAGGAAGATTATGATTATGATTATGATTATGATAAGGAAGATTAGGGATAGTTGCAGTAAATGGTGAGAAAGTTTTCTAATTAGAAGAATTAAATGATTCATTTCTGTTCTACTCCTAGGTTCCAGCATGGTTATATTGATTCTTTCTTAGGGTTTGAATCTTAATATTCAAACCCCTAAGAATCGAGAACAGGCAGGTGTAATGGGCTCGTCGATACTTATTTAACACATAAAATTGCAATTTATCTTTCGTTTTGATAAGTCCTGTCTTGAAAATTTCAATTGGTTGTAAACTAGGGATCAAAACTTTAGGCCACATCAAAACCTTTAAAAACGGGTATAAAACTTACCTACAATATGCACAACCTCTTTCTGCTTTATAAAAAACTGACCAGGTTGCTATAATAGCTGTAATAGCCAAATTGCCAACGTGACTATCTGAATTTGATAAAAGATGAGGGCTCTAAAATCCCTTTGATCTACTCTGATCTACACAAATTACCTCTTCAAAGAGGTAGGTGATAATAGAAAAATAATATTATCGCCTAAGAATTCATTCAACAGAAAGGTTATTGTTTCTGTTAAATGAAAAACACAAGCTGACTTTCTAATAAATATTTTGATTGCTTAAAAGAATAGCATATCGTGAATCCACTTGTTTTTTATTTTTCATTTTTGAGATATCTACGTTATCTGCTATTTTGATTCGATATAATTGTAGTGAAATAATTAACAAACTCATTTTCCTGATCTACTGCCACTAATTGGCAGTTAGTGCAAAAAAGGATAACTGACCTTTTTTAAGTTTTAATATTTTTTCCTCAACAAAAAATTTTTATACCAATAAATATTTTTCGCAATTTTGTACCCTTAACTTCAACCAGTGTGTCACAGTAAAAACATATCTTTTAGCTATGTCGGCGTTGATGCAAAATAAAATAGTACAGAGATAGGTTTTAAGAGAGTCGTTTAGAAGAGAAGCAAAACTATTTTTTGCCGATTTCTCAAAAGTGTGAAAATTGAAGCTACCCTTCTCATATCATCACCTGAATTCAAAAATTATTCAGGTGATGATATGAGAAGGATGCAATCGGCTGTGCACATCCCATCTATCCATCCTTAAATTAAACATAAACAAAAACTTGGCGTGAACAAAGTTCAAACAAAGCAAATTGGTAAGTTGTTTATGAGTGACCGAGTCTTAGGCTAACGAAGTTTGAGATTTTATGTTTAGATTAGCTTGTGGGGTGTATTGGGTGAAATTTTTGTTCGTTTGCTCTTTTATAATGGCGGTGATAAGAGGCTCCATACAGTTTTTTGCTTGGTTCTTAGGCTTTTACGAATACATGTTTGAAGATCTTGTTTGGTAAACACATTGAATTGGTAAACTGGTGCGTCTTTTGCAGAATTTGCGGCTTTATCAGCTTCCTCATTACCACGAATATTTACGTGTCCGGGGGTCCACATAAGTTTGATTTTATTTGGCTTCATAGCAATCTTGTTTCTTATTGCAGAAACTAGTTCAGTGTTATTGTTTGGGTTGCTTATTGCCTTTAAAACCAACATGCTATCGGAGCATACAACAAATTTGCCACTATAGTCCAAAGTTGCCTTAGTCGCTTGGAGGATTGCAAAAGCTTCTGCCGAGAAAATTGATGTGAATTCCGGGAGGGTACCAATGCTTAGAATACAACCATCTTCTAGTGTAACGGCAAACGATGTATTGTTATGTGATTTGGATCCGTCAATAAACATCATTTCCAACCTTTATTTTTAAGTTTTGATGAGATGTCAGAAAATAAAGAGCAATATTGCGCGTTGTTGGTATTTGTTTTTCTTTAGAGAGCCAAAGACAACAAAATTGACTCAGGTCGTATTTATATGCCATGGCGGGTAAGATAAAACATAGTTACGTGACTTTTTTATGGGAAGTTCCATTTATTGCGCTTTCTCAAGGATTTTGCTTATTGTGGACGGGATGCTTTTTTTACATTTGTGTAAAATGGATTCGTGAATGTCCTTATCAATAACGGAGTTTTTTTTGAAAAAACCAACTTCGCAATTAACTTTGATGTTAGTTCTTCCTACCGTTGTTCGACTGATGGAAGGCCTGCTTCTGCAAGTATATTTTTATTGGTGTTGTAGGGAAGGCGTTGATGCTCCTCCTCGCTGCCTGATGGTACAATGGCAGGATAACTTGAAGAATGGTTTTAGGAGAAATGCCATAAATATATATACCAGAGTCAATTTTACTTAGGACTTGCATTTTTGTAATATATGAAAGGGTATTAATATGCACATGACTTTTCTTACTTGCTAAATACTTAATAATACTGACTCTCGCAGCTAGCGATTTTTACAAACTTAAGCAGTGTTCCTTCCAATTAAACTTATTGTTAAAGATTAATCCTAGAATACTAAGGATTTTTACATTTTCAATTTGTACACTATTTATAGTTAGAGTAAGTTCAGGGCAATTAATTTTTCTGCAAATATGAAGTATTTTACATTTTTGTAATGATAATTTCGCTCCTAAAACAGACGACCATTCTAAAATATCTTTGACAATGTAATCGAATTGAGTCTTACATTTTTTTTAAGTCATTTATTTTGCTTAATATATAAATGTCGTCGGCATAAAAGCAGCTATCTAAAAGTTTATAATTATTCAATATAGTTGAAATTTTGTCGAAAGCAATAATAAATAATACCACCGATAATGGAGATCCTTGGGGGATTCCGTTGTAAAACGAATATGCATTAGAAAAAGAATAGTTAGCTCTCGTAAAGAATTTTCTTTTTGTTAAAAATGATCTAACATAGCTGAACCTTTTTTTTTCAACGTCCCATGTTTTTAACTTGTTAAGCACTATATGCAACCGATCCGGTCGAAGGCTTTTTCAAAGTCAAGCGAAAGCACTGATACGTGATTTTTCGAGGATATCGATTTAGAGATATAATAATCTAAGTGGAGATGTCCGTTTACTTTAAATGCCACTTGATTGGGAGATATTAATTTCTTTGTTGCAACGAGCCACATCAGGCGTTTTGCAACGATTTTTTCTAAAACTTTAGAGGAGCAAGATATGAGAGATATTGGGCGATAACCATCAATTACATATTTGTCCTTATTATGTTTAGGTATGGGCAGTAGCGTAGGAGTTTTCCATCTTTGTGGAATTACTGCGGTCTGGAGAACGTTATTGTATAGTATGAGAAGTCTCTGTTTTACATCAAAAGGTAAGTTTTTAAGCATTGGGTAACAGATCCTATCTCTACCAGGTGTTTTACCCTTAGTTTTGCTCAAGCATGCAAAATATATTGCTCAAACAGTTTATCAAAATCTTTTAAGTTTGTACAAAAAAAACGTTTTTCTATTGCATATGCTATGGAGCAGTGTATACAAATTGTTTTTAAAAGAAAACGCCTCAAAAATTTGTTGTGAGATAAAATGATCTATAGATAAACTATTTATATTAATATTACCAATGTTTTTTGCGTTGAATTTTTTTTTAATTTCTTAAAAATTTGTCCGAAAACAGTTTTTTAATAAAAAAAAGTCCCAAAACCTGTGCGCGGCTTAAGTTTTATATAATCGAAATATTTATTCAGACACTTTTCAAAAGTTTGGCCAATAATAACGTTTTTGTGAAAAGTGGGTGTCAGTGCACGGATTTTATTCATTTCTACATTTGATCTGCTGGGAGTCATATTCAAGTGTGAAATTTTGTAAAAGGTGCAGTGGCATAACTAGCAAATCCAACTCTGTTGGATAATTTCCAGATTCAATGGCATCGCAAAATCAAACGACCGATTTGTATGATACCAATTCGCCTAGAAACGACTTCTGTATCTTAAAGTTCAAATCGTCGACATCCACATTTTTTCCCAGCAAAATGGGTCTTTCTGACATTCACGAATGATTTTTGTATTTTGTGCGTACATCGGGGAATGCCAGATGATGCATCGCGATATGAGAATAATGCGTTCCCAGTTACACGTAATAACTACATAAAAAAAATAAGCCAACTTGTTAAGCCAAAACTCTCGCAGCATAATGCAGTTGTTTTTTTTTTTTAGGAAAATGGCCCCAAAAAATATTTTTAATCAAAAGTTTTCAACCAAAAACGCCCACAAAAAAATTGTGGTGGGGAAATATAGTTAGATATTAAGAAAGTCTAAATATTTGAACGACGATGCAGAAAATGTAAACCGCTCACAGTTTGATGGTATCGATACAATCTTTTTTTACAAAATGAACACTCTCTTGCACTTTCTACAACAAAACCGGTAAAATTAAAAAGCGCCAGTAGCTAAGAAAACTAAAGTTGAAATGAATCGAGAGAAATATTTTTCATCGATTAAAATTTGAATGAACTTGCGGCCGTTTAATATTTTTTAACTTTCTCTTATAAAGAGAAAGATATTGTTTTTGTGAAAATTTTCGTCCTCGAGATTTTGATTGATTCTAACATTACGATGATAGCGGAACCAAAAAAAGTGTTTTTTTTTTAATCGGTTTTGGTTAGGTCTCTCTAGCTTAAACGACTTAATCGATTTTCTTCAAACATCGTATCCAGCGTTATTTTGGTCATAATTCTAAGCTTCTTTTTATTTTGGTTTCTTTTAGCCATGTTGTTACCGTACCTGCCATATAAAAATTATACATAACCTCAATTTTCTCGAAAACTCTTCTAACTATTTTGATAAAACTATACTATAGGCATATTAGATTTTTCAAGAAAATGCATATTACGTATTTTTGCATTTAGGCAATACAAAGAAAATTGTCAATTTCTCGCAAACTATTTTGTAAATTGAATGAAATTTAATATGTATACTACTATTACTGTTTTTAGGAGGAGTTCCACATAACTGCTTTTGAGTTTCAGTTTTGGCCAATAACGGAAAATCGTTATTATTCATATGGACACCGATTACTTTTAATTACGAAATAAACGTTCGTAAAATCACATTAACCCTCTAATGCATGCATTATGATCCAGCTTATTTTTTCTAATTTTGTTTTCTATTTCGATTAATTAGAAGATGGGGAAACAATTTTTTTTTAAAAATTGTCAATTAAAAAAAAAATACTTGCGCCTGCATACGACGCCGTATGCAGGAAGCCATTCTTCAACTTAAAAAAATCATTTATGGCGTTTCATGCACCTAAAACAAATAGTGTTTAAAAAAAAAACTTTATTTAGCCACTAAAATACACAAATAAACAAGAAAAATCATGAAAATTATTAATTAGAAAATATAGGTAGTTACATGTGGAAGGAAGTAAAGCAATTTCGGTCTTTGTTCAAGCATAGGTGTACTTTGCATTAAGTGCAGAATATAAAAGACCTGTACTGACAATCATTTTTACACTGTTGTCTTGATTGGCCATTCCGGGAAATGTCCGACTGAATCCAAAGGAACAGCATTTTTCGCCAGCGAAGATGACGACGTTGGGGTCGAAGAACACGAATTTGAGATTCTCTTCTGGCATGTTGGTGTACCCGAGCATGAAACAGGTCGACCCCTCTTCTTTCTTACACTTTTACCAACCTTATTCAAGTGTTCCGCTACTGCCAGCTTAAGACATTATTTATATAATTTTTAGCATCTCTTATGTATTGGACGAAATAATTAATTAATTAATGTTCACCTTTATTGAGCGATCTAAGCTTTTGATCGGTTGAAAGCGAATACATAGTTTTTCCTTATTGAATTACATATATTACATTTTTTGACAGACATATTGTTTACATTTTATTGACTTTTGATATTTGACATTTTACATTGTATTAGATTTACCCATTGCTGGGTTTACCGGTTTATTTTTAGTGAAATTTGATAATTATAAAATTTGTGACTTTAAGATTAAACTTATGAACTTATAACAGCATAATTTATCAAAATAAATGTTATTGTTTATTTTGGCCAAATTATTTAAAACGTCAAATTAATTCGATGTGAAAGAGAAAGTTGCATCGTGCACCCACCACTCGTTTTTTTTGTATCGAAAACAGTTTTTTTTAAGAAAAACCCCATCAAAAAGTGATATACACCATCAAAAAGTGGGCATGGCAAAAAACTTTTTGTCGACAAAATATAGATATGTATTTCAAAATTCTCAAAATTCTTTGCGGTTTAAAAATAATAAGTGGGCACGCACGCAGAATACACACATACGTTTTCCGATATCAACAAAACTTCACAAAAACCTTACATAGCACAATACCCCGAAAAAGATGTGTGAAAGTTTGGTTAAAATCGGTAAATGCGTTTAGGCTTGAATCGGAACAAACATTTTATGACTCAATTTTCATATATATAGATATAGATAAAAGTAGATGGAACTCTAGATTTTGATTAATTGACGATGATAAGGGAACACAAAAAAGTGATTCCGACGATTCCGTCTATCGTTCTGTAGGTCCGTCGTTCCGACTACCCGTAATCGCGGCTTCTCCTATCTAAATTGCTAGAAGAATTTTCTTCAAACACCGTATTAAGGCTTTTGTTGACCAAAATATTAGACCATTTTCACTAAAAAAAACCTTACAGTAAATCCGAAAATTTGGGTCTTATGAGTCTGTCGGTCTGGCCGTGCATATGGAGGTTAAACGTATGCGGTGAACTGCCGCGCGAGTTACATGTTACTTATCGTCCATGGTAACAAGCACATCAGGTAGCAACTATCGTAGTCGGATTAACTGTTGATTTGCTTACCATAATCTATGAGCCCATGATCACTGTATTTGGCAACAACAACAATGATACCATGTATCATCTTAACACATGCCACTACATCGGTAAATAATGGGAAACAAATTGTAAACAACGCCAACACCCAACATGCTATGAGCAAAGCAACAACAATCGATATGGTTTTCCAAGCAACGCACCGTTACAACAAGAACAAGATGGAAAAACAAGTGGACGATCGGTGAATTGCTAGTGAGCGAGAGACCAGTCTGACTCGGAGGTTGACCGAATGCTGACCCACATTAATTAAGCTATTGTTATAAGTATACGTAAAATAAAAAAAGTTTAAATTAAGTTGCATTTGAAATATTTAATTAACATTATAACGTTCGATAAACTGATCGAACATAACTGGCGCAGTCGTATCTACGAACCTTTTCGTGACCATAATACTGGATAATTGCTGCTCACATCTGGACTTTTTCCCGCTCTGCTAAAGCTTTTTCAACTATCCTGGTAAGGTGAGTCCTACTTTGTATCAGTGAAAAGTGGTTTCCCATGCCTTCCTTAAGACATCCAAATATTAAAAGGAATAAATTTAGTTGCCCTAGACGTGTATTTGTTTTACCGGAAAGACCTAACATTGGTTTGCATAATTCTAATTCAGACACTATTGATTCAACCGAACCGAACTCGCGTTATCTTCTTATTAATCAAGTAGGCACTGCTCAAGAAACAAAACAAGCAATGACCTTCAATAATCAAACATTAGCTATGGACATCTTTAACTCACTCAGGATTCCTGATGCGGTTAAGGACTTGCCATGCTTTGATGGAAATCCGAGATCATTGCACGATTTCTTGAGCAATGTTGAAGAAATTTTAAGTTGTATTCCGCGAACAAATTCTACTGGCTACCCAAAAATCATACTTCGGGCGATTAGAAATAAAATTACCGGTTCCGCTAATGAAGTTTTAAATATGTATGGGACGCCAGTAGACTGGGCTGATATTAGACAAAATTTAATTGTGCATTATTCGGATAAACGAAATGAAACTAGCTTGATTAGGGATCTACATCAGCTTAGACAGGGCCAGAATACAGTAGAAGATTTTTACTCTAAGATAATAGATATTTCGTCAGCAATGATGAATCATTTAAATGTTCACGAAACTGATAATAATGTTATAATTGCAAAACAAAAGTTATATCAGGAAATGTGTTTTAATACTTTTCTTTCTGGCTTGAAAGATCCTTTAGGATCAACAATAAGGGCTATGAGACCTTCGAAATTGTCCGACGCATTTAGTCTTTGTCTTCAAGAGCAGAATTGTTATTATTTTCGTGACCAATCTCATTTACAACCAAATAATATCCATCCAAACAGAACAGGATTTCAGAACTACCAAGTTAGGAATATCAACAATAATTTTCAATCTCGACCAACATTTGCAAGTACCCAAGCTATGTACAGACAAAACACAGCTCCAAACGCAATGTTTAAATATCGCCCAACTAATAATTTAACACCGTTTATACTAAACAATAGTAATACGAACCATTATGTCAGAAAATTTCCACCTCAAGAACCCATGGAAACTAACAGTGGTAATACGAGTAGAAATACCTCAAACACTTTCAGAAACAACAATAGCTTTCAGAATCGTAGACAACCCCAATTACATAACATTGAAATTACCAATACACAAAACAATAGCAACAATGAACAAACAGCCGAATATAATTACCATAAGGAACCAAACAATTTTTATTTTCAAGAGCCTCAAGCTCATTACCAGTACCCAGACTACCCAAACCCTCAAAACCAAATTATTCAAAGTGAGATTGATGACACAAAATTTCCTTTCACTTGCCTCGAAGACACAATAGGTTATCTTGAAATTAATAATTATAATTCCAGTGTCCTACCATATATAATAATTGAAAGCATTACTAAGAACAAATTAAAATTTTTAATAGATACTGGAAGCAATAAATCGTTTATTAGTCCTGATGCTGTTGATATAAATACTTTGGAAACAATAGATACTTTACAAATTAAAACAATATTTGAAACTCGATTTGTTAATCAAAAAATAACATTAAACGGACTACGCGAATTTCAAACGGACAAGCCCATATCACTTTTGATCTTTAAATTCCATAATTTTTTCGATGGTCTAATAGGAACCGACATATTAAGGAATTTAGAATTCAAGATTGATCTTAATAACTCACTTTTAGAAAACAAGAACATAAAAATACCTATACAGTTCAAATCTAACGTTATATCAAAAACGTATACTGTGGCGGATTTAAGCAAACTAATATGTCATGTCCCAGTTGATGTTGAATTTGGTGATATTTATATAAAACCGACGTCCATAAGACAAGGACTTAGTATTTCCGAAGGCTTTTATCAAGCACGTCGTTGGTATGCATATGTGGAAGTTACGAATTCTCTTCAAACTCCTCAAACGTTTCTTTTGGAGCAGCCACTAGCGACCCAATTAATTGTTCCAAATAATATTATTGAAATCCACAACTTTTCGATTTGTAACAACGAAAGTATTAGAAATTTGGATCTAAAGGATCTTATTCCAACTAATAATCTCAATTTGGAAGAAAAATATGCAATAAACAGTCTTTGTGTTAAATATAGGGATATTTTTTTTAAAGAAGGTGAAAATTTAACATTTTCAAGTCAGATAAAACACCATATCAAGACTAAGAATGAGATTCCGATTTATTCAAAATCATATCGTTATCCACATATCCATAAAGAAGAGATACATAACCAAATTTCTAAAATGCTTGATCAAGGAATTATACGTCCTAGTTATTCGCCCTGGTCCTTTCCAATTTGGATAGTTCCAAAAAAGAAGGGTTTAGACGGAAAAAACAAGTGGCGATTGGTAATTGATTACCGTAAGTTGAACGAAATAACTGTGGATGATAAGTATCCTATACCAAACATTACGGATATCCTCGATAAACTAGGAAAGTCAGTGTACTTTAGTACGTTAGACCTTGCTTCGGGCTTCCACCAAATCCAAGTAAATAAAGATGATATCCCTAAAACTGCTTTTTCAGTTAATAATGGGCACTTTGAATTCGTTCGAATGCCTTTTGGGCTGAAAAACGCACCATCGACATTCCAGCGAATCATGGATTATGTCTTGAAAGATCTACATGGCAAAATATGTTTGGTGTATATGGATGACATCATCGTTTATTCAACATCATTACAAGAGCATATCGAAAATTTAGAACAAGTCTTTAAAAAGTTGCGTGATGCCAATTTTAAAATTCAGTTGGATAAGTCTCAATTCCTTCAAAAAGAAGTATCATTCCTTGGGCATCTAGTAACATCTGATGGGGTTAAACCCAACCCGGACAAAATAGATGCCATTAAAAATTTCCCTATACCTAGAACCCCGAAACAAATCAAGTCTTTTTTGGGACTTCTTGGATACTATAGGAAGTTTATAAAAGATTTTGCAAATATCACCAAGCCCATGACACAATGCCTGCGTAAAGGAAACCGTATTACATTGGATACAGAATTTATTGACTGCTTTGAGACCTGTAAGACAATTTTATGTAACGATCCTCTTCTACAATATCCTGATTTCTCTATGCCATTCAACCTTACAACGGACGCAAGTAATGTTGCTATCGGCGCTGTCTTATCACAAGGACAAATTGGTTCAGATAAACCGGTTTGTTACGCAAGCCGCACCTTGTCGAAATCAGAACAGTACTACAGCACTATAGAAAAGGAATTGTTAGCAATAGTTTGGTCCGCAAAATATTTTCGTCCTTATTTATATGGCAGGAAATTTGTAGTTGTTACCGATCATAAGCCCTTAACATGGCTTTATTCATTACGGGAACCAAACTCCAAATTGTTACATTGGCGTTTAAGTCTTGAGGAGTTTGATTACACGGTAGTCTATAAAAAAGGAAAATTAAATGCAAATGCCGATGCACTGTCTCGTGTGGAAGTCCATGTCAGTGATGGTTCCGCTTATCGAATAGATCCTCCTGACATAATGTCTATGGCCAATAATTTTGACGATGAAAGTAACATAGAAACGGTTCATTCTGCTTTAGAGAATGCTAATGATGGCATTCCAATTTCTGAACGGGCTATTAATGAATTTTCGAATCAAATTATTCTCATTGAAAACCCACAAAGTGCCGAATTACATTCTACTCTAAACATTATATTTAAAAAGAAAAGAAGATACAAAATTGAGTACAAAAATATATCTGATGAATCAATAATAGTGAAAATCTTTAAGAACTACATTAATACAAAGAGAGTTACTGCCATCTTAGCAGATGAAAAGACCTTTAAAGCTGTTCAATCTGTTTACTCAAAGTACTTTAACAACTCTTTTATAAAACTTGTTAGATGCACGGTTCTGTTGAAAGACATAATCGAAGTTGATGAACAAGAAAACATAATACGGACTTACCATAAAACTTCGAACCATAGGGGAATCACAGAAAGTCTGGATCATATTAAAAGAAAGTACTTTTTTCCTAATATGAAGCACATTATTACCAGAATTATTAACAATTGTGAATTATGTGCAAAGTGCAAATATGATCGACAAAAGAAACCTCTAAAATTCGAAGTTTCTGAAACGCCATCAAAACCATTGGAGATACTCCACATCGACATTTATTCCATTCAAAAGCAGAATTTCTTAACCATTCTGGACAAATTTAGTAAATTTGCCTGTGCGTATTTATTGTCATCCAGAAATAGTGTTACCATAATTAAATCATTAAAGCATTTTTTTTCTCATCACGGAGTTCCAGGCACTATCATCTCAGATAACGGTAGCGAGTTTGTATCTACTCTTTTTAAAGATTTTCTAGCAGCTTATGAAATAAATTTCCATACAATTTGCGCAAAAAGCTCGACCGGAAATTCGCCTGTAGAACGGTTTCATTCGACTCTTACAGAGCTCATTAGAATAATAAAATCTGAAAACCATAATAAATCAATTGGAGAAATTGTTGACGAAGCTGTCATAACATATAATTGCTCTATACATTCTACAACGAAAATTACACCATTCGAACTTCTCACAGGACATATTAACAAAACAAGCTTTTTTCCATCAACAAGTAAAACAAAAACCGAGCAAGATTATCTAAAAGACCACATAGAAAACTATGCATTTTTGAGGAATCTAGCTCATAAAAGAAGCTTGAAGCACAAAGAAAACATAATAAAAAAAAGAAATGAAAAACGTGAAGAGCCACCTAATTATAGTGCAAACGAACACATATTTGAACAGGATGATAGAAGAAATAAACTTGCAGATAGATACATAGGCCATACCGTAGTTAAAAATGATAAAATTACAGTCACCACCAACAAAAGAAAAGTACATAAACAAAAAATAAGAAGAAAGCGCAAGTTTGGTAATAATATCGATGACTAAAAAAAAATAAAAATAATAATAGATAGCACTTAAACAATGTGTTTTTGAACATGATGGTACTGAACTATACCTACATTTAATACCGGTATTACTAAAAATGAACTAATGGTGTTGAAGATGAATTATGCAAATTATTATTTTGATTATTTTTTTGAATAAACATAATTTTAAGTCGACTTTACACATATATACTATGCATATGATTTTGTTTAGGTCAGCCTTATTTGTTCCTTTTTTCCCATTTCCCCTTATGTTTCCTTAACCACTAAATAAACTGATATAAGGTAGGGTAAACTTTATACGGATGGAGAATTAGTCAAAAGCAACATAAGGAGGATATAAGCATCAGCAGATATCATTTTGAAGTCTTCAGTACCCTACGACCAGACTGAGGGGGGAGAAGTTACATGTTACTTATCGTCCATGGTAACAAGCACATCAGGTAGCAACTATCGTAGTCGGATTAACTGTTGATTTGCTTACCATAATCTATGAGCCCATGATCACTGTATTTGGCAACAACAACAATGATACCATGTATCATCTTAACACATGCCACTACATCGGTAAATAATGGGAAACAAATTGTAAACAACGCCAACACCCAACATGCTATGAGCAAAGCAACAACAATCGATATGGTTTTCCAAGCAACGCACCGTTACAACAAGAACAAGATGGAAAAACAAGTGGACGATCGGTGAATTGCTAGTGAGCGAGAGACCAGTCTGACTCGGAGGTTGACCGAATGCTGACCCACATTAATTAAGCTATTGTTATAAGTATACGTAAAATAAAAAAAGTTTAAATTAAGTTGCATTTGAAATATTTAATTAACATTATAACGTTCGATAAACTGATCGAACATAACTCGCGCAAGGTCGGTCTGGGTTCAATTCCTAGCCGAAGCAACACCTCAATGATTTTTTACTTTCCCTCTTCTCCAGCTAACCATCCATCTAGTATGAATTGCAGATACAATTTGTTTATATACTTTATTTTAATTTTTTTCTCTTCACTTGAGGAGTCTTTTCTCTCTAAATGATAAATTAACTTTATTTTTATTTTGTTATAATATATTCGTTTTCTGACTTAAAGATTTATTTTTAGATTTAAATGTAAATTCTGTAAATTCTAAAAGAAAATGGTAGACTTTAATAAACAAGACGAAGATTTGAAGCACTAAATAAAATAATGACGGAACGACTAAGAAGTATTAAATAAGATCGAGACATATTTACTGTTGAGTAATTCCAAGATATTTGAATTTTGTTTCTACATTTTTTCTTGTAAAAAATACTCAATGGTTTGGCGTTCAAAACGTAGGTCAAATTTTCAAGATCTAGGTTCAGGTCATTCTCCCCAAATAAACAGTTTCTTTTCTATTGATGCTACCATTTCATAACTGCAACTCAAGAACGAATCTGCACAAGATTCTTCCTTTAAAAAGCATGTCAACCTGCTGTTACAACCTCAATTAACCTAAAACTATCAAAGTGCCGCAAACTCATGTTCAGAATATTAACCCTTACATGACGACAAAAGTAAGGATAAGATGCAAACTTTCATAAAAGCCCCTATTTCCTTGTACCGAACATCATCATTACATCTTAACCGCACATTTAATAGGATTGTCTAACCCCAAGTCAAGCGTTTGCCCTCACAACAACCCCCAGCCTTTGCAATTGACATGTGTAGGTGTACTTCTATGACCTATGCTGGTAGCAATCATCATCATGCACTCCATGTCTGTAGAAAAAAACATGTCACCGGAGGAGGAATACCTTTTGTTGTCTGTCACCCAGTTTTTATTATACCACCGAATCTGAAACTAGATATTGTTCTCCAGGTAGACTTGTGTCGTAGATACACACAGCCAAATGCACAAGAACACACATTTGAATAAAATCGATATAGGACGACAAATTGTGGTTTATGATTATTTTCACGTTTCACAAATTGATGCATACCAATGTTTGATCCTTTTTTTGCAGTATCGAAATCATATTATGAATGTGTCCAAAAAGTTTTTTAAAAAAGATTTCGAAATATTACGTCAGCTTTTGTGAGTGATGTCTCGTCAAATGAGACCAATGACGATGGTATCCTGTTCTCGTATTCATTAATGCACGTGCATTTTCGATCTCAAATCCTTTTCATACCAATATGGGTTTTCGATGTGTGACGGGATATTTAACGCCATAGCAATGCAATAATATCACATTCATCGGATTAATTCGAGTGCGTAATTATTTTCGCTAGTATATGTTCTTCACGGATAATTAATTTCAATGACGATTTGTTCGAGAGGATTTAAATGATATAATGTATGAAAATCTATAAAATAATGGTTTTCATGGAATTGGTAAAAACTATGCGGGATGCGGAGATTCAGTGTGATGGGTGACGCGATACTCATCAGTTATGCAATGAACGTATGAATATTTTGAGATACAAAATTCAAAAATACGGGAATTCGGACTAGATTTCTAAGGGATTCATTCTATATTTGAATAAGTTAATGCGCTTATATCCGAGTAGTAGATTTGAAAATCGACGCTGTACATCCGAATGTCAAAAATTATTAGTTTATGTAATAAGTTTGAAGGTTTGGTGGGTAAAAGATGTTTGGGACCGTGCATATTTGAGAAAATCACCAAAAAAGGAGATTCAAAGAAATGTCAATACGTATAGTTAAGAATAGTTACGTATTTTCTAGAGCATCTGGTAGTTTTATACAACTCTGAACTTTCTGCCCACAATTTAAGGCCCTTTAATAGTACTACGCAGAGATTAGAAACATGCTTCTTAGTATACTTTCCAGTAGGTAATAAGTAATAAGTAATAAGTAACACATATACCATTGCACGGGACTCTACAGCCAAAGAAGTAAAATCATGGAATGAATAATTTTTTGAGTTCATTTCTGAAGGGCTTGAACTATTTTTGAAAATCGGTCATGTTAGAAAATATCTAACAGAATTCTCTGGATGAGGCACTACCACTACAACGGGATATATCTACGAGAGGCTCAATTTGAAAAAAAAAAAATGGTAAAAAACATATGAGAAGGCTACAATCCGTTGCACAAATTGTTTAGTAACCTATCCCGACCCACCCTTAAAATAAATGTCCCCCAAAATGGGGTGTGTGGGGATTAAATATGGAAAAATACATCGTCCTCACATCTTGTTCAGACAGTTTACCTAAATATTTTATATTTAAAAAAATGAAAAACACGTTTTTCTTTATCATTTGATATGGGATAGTCTTAACAAACTGTTTTTTTTTCGGTACGGAAAACGCTTCCAAAATTGAGCTTTAAAACAAAACGTTATATTGACGAAATATAGCTGAAGAATATCAAAATATCTTGATCAGACAATTTTTTCAAAATTCCATACCGTTTGACCAAAACCAACATTGTTCTGAAAAGAGAGGCTGGCATTGTGCGGATTTTGAGAACTTTTACACTCGTTGGACAAGACGCCTATATACGAAGTTCCAGTATCCTTGTTTAAAATCCAAAATCGGTGGGTGACAAAGGTATATCTAGCCAAATTATTTCTATATATCAAAACTAATACACCCCTATGGGATAGGGTATACAAATTATCAGGGATGAATAAACGGGATTGTAGCCTTTGCTTTTGTTTAATCCAGAAAAGAGTGGAGTCCATCACTGTATGAGAAACAGGCAGTTAATTTAAAAGTTCGGTTCTTTGATATTGATGCAAAAATTGCACCATCAATAGCCTTTCGATAGTTCTTGGTGCATTCGAAGAAGGTTGACAAATTTAAAACTAGCAATCGATTATATGTCGCTGATATCAGCAGCTACTGAGCTGCTCCCTCGGTTTGGGTCTGAGTAAGAGTCTTTAATACCCAAAAAGTTAGAGCTAGATATGACCAATTCTGCGATTGTTCTTTGTATCTGGTTTGTTCACTCTGCAGGACTTCGGTCATCCATTGCCTCCTAAGGAAGTAAGTACCTCAGAGTGTGCATTTCAGTCAATTCTTGAAAAAATGAATATAAGAACCCAAACCCACAGCAGAATAAGCTGTGGGTTTGGACTCTTGTTATTGGGAACCCAGAATCTGGAGTAGTTTGTGGTGTTTTCTCCGAGATGCTTAGCCTAAGCATATCCTTTCGCCTTCCCGACTTTGCAATCAAAGAAGCCATCACCTGGCTGGAATGGAGTCAAATATCCGCGATGCATATTACCATCATCAGTGACAGCCAAGCAGCAATAAAATCAATGGAAGCAATCTCGTTCAATTCGAACTAAGCCCACAAATTCCGACTGTCTCTTAACGAGACGACGTTGCATTTTACCATTCACCTCTTTTGGATTCTTCCGCCAGTAGGCATGATTCCATCGCTACATGTAATTTACAGATCAAACTGAATGCAAACCGCCGATGGATAAATGGCATTCTGGCCTAACTTTCACCAAAAGCGATCAAACTGCTTGACAATGCTGAATAGATCAAATATTAGCAGCATTATCGGTGACGCTGTCGGATAGGCCTACACGCATGAACACTAGGCCTCTTTAGCAGCAACTTCTGCTGAAGCTTCTTAGACGCAGAAGAGGAGGAAAGTATTGCTCACCTTCTATGCTCTTGTCCTGCTCTCTCAGTTAAAAGGAAACTTCATCTGGTAAGCTGGCTAACATCAATGTCAGAAACCTCCATTGCTTCATAGTTAGCTCTGAATGGTTCAATTAGGCGAACGAATATAGGAAACTCAACAGATCCACGAGGTACCACAACGGTCTAACATAACCTAACTTATTGGGATACCAACTTTGACGGCTTACAATAATAGCAACACATATGTTTTTCATTATTTTTGTAGGTTATTATGTACAATCTGCTGCGAGAAGTAGCAACTGTTAAGTTTTACCTATTCGAATTCTGTATGAAACTGAAGGTACCGCCAAAAATGGTTATCAGAAAAAGGAACAGCCTGTTGCCCTCATGGAATACCTCCATTAGAAAATGCAGGATTCATCCAATGTCGAACTTGATGTTTCGTACTAACAGTCATAACATTGCCAGCAATTCATTTAAATGCTGCATATGTTCTTAAAACAGGTGAAGACCATTGTTTCTCTGTAATACCTGTATAAGGTTTGTATGGTATGATAATGATTAAAAATAGCGTCTGTTGCTGTATTGCTGCAGATCTGATGTTTTAACTTTAAGACTCAAGATTTGAACGCCATCATAATAGACAGATGTAATCCTTAAGGAATTCTAGATGTCTATTTTGGCTTGTTTACCCAACTAACAATTACGCTTCGATAGACCGCTTCCGAAGCTATTTAGCAATAGTACTACTTACTTCGATATGACTTCTTTGAATACTTTTAAAAATGCTTACAGACAAATTTTTGTTTGTTTATAAAAGGCCTTATAAAACATTGGCTTCGCAAAAAGCCTTTTCGAAAATATTTACAAGCATTATGTACGAAAAATACATGAAAGCCCCCATGAAGTGCAAAAAAACTTTATTTTTTATTTTATATTTCTTTTTTTTTATTTTTTACTCTAGTTTATTTCAATTCGTTATTATGAAAGTGTTACATTCAATGCAATTATTAATATTAAAATTCTTATCATACTGGGACTCAAACTTGCGATCTTTCGCACGGTATTCCAAAGATTATAAAGTCATACAGCATAGAAAAATTGTTCTTTACGTCATCTGTATGACTTTTTAATCTTTGATACAACGAAGTACTTGAATCGTGTTGACTCATTCTCCGGTAGGCTCCCGATCTTTTCACATTTTTCCCGATCTTTTCACCTCATATTTTTTAAGACTTCATTCGTGAGCTTTATACATGCTATGCTTAACTTCTTGTGAAGTTCTACCGAAACAACTAATTATATGATAAATGTTCACATATCTTCAGAAGCTTAAAAACAACCTTACAGTGGTTATACCATCATAACTTCGTCTGTGCTTGTGAATTTGCCTGCTTAATGTCTTAAACAGGCTTTTACCTAAACCATCGACTTCAAAAATGCTCAACCTCCCCGCACAAGTACTACATAAGGCCTACAGAAATAATTGCTTGTGAAAATAAAATGTTATTGCCTTATAGATTATTAATTATTAGTTGCGTATGCCTTTATATAACCCCATAGAAATAAATCCAGGACGATCAAATCGGATAATTTTGCTTGTCTTCTGAAAATGTCGGTTTAGGCTCATTACGGCGCTTCATCGATCAGCTGGATATATATATCCTGCAGTCTCAATTCAATTGATTGAGGATCATTAATCTGTAACGCTGTCATTGTCTACTGTGACCGTTTGATCTGCACCATTGTTCAAAAATTGTTTCAATGACTCTTTCAACATAAACAACAATGCAACAATGGGTCACAATTAAAGAGATTGCAAGCGTGGGTTAGCTGAGGAACTGTCGACATTTATGCTTCTGTATTTTATGACAACAGAGAAGGTCAGAAGGATTCGTACTCTTTCCAAATTTTTTTACGATGTAACATTTTGTTCATCTAAAGTTCACTTAGAAGCTAATTTGTTCACTTAGTCAATACCACCACTCCATGGAAAAAATGTCTTTAAATATTCTTCGCAAGAATTAAATTTGATTTTGTTTTTAGCTACCTAAAAAAATGATAACATATTTCTATAATGCTCTGTCCAGAAGCCACTTTTCCAAGTAAGTCATAAATCCTTTTCAATATAATTTCAAAACTTTTTCCAATCTTTGTTCAACACTGTCATCAACTTTTGTGTAACAAAAAATTCATTTTGTTCTTGATCCGCACTGTCTGACATGTCATAAAAGAAAATGCAAAGTAAAACAAACAAAAACGAACAAAAATCTCCCAACCACCGCCAAAAAGTCAACATAAAAAAATCGAATAAAAACAAAAAAAAAAGGACATAACACAATACTGTACTAAAACATAGACGCCATCAACTTTATTTTCCTTTCTACATCTTGTACACCCTTCACACACCCACCTAACTAGAAGGGGTTAATAATGCAAATGGTTGCGGGTCACGATAGTACAACTACGGCTGAAGTAATAACAGTGAACCATAAAAGCAAAACAACTCCCACAAACCCAACCACTGCCTTAATCATTGCACGAGTTGAATGCACTTTAGGTCCTATCCCTCGAATCCAAACCAGTTGATGTGGTAGCCAGCAAAAGCTAATAATCTCATTTGCCATCGAAGTTCATGACTTTTCTTTATAATCACCCTTCAAGCTTAAAAAACGAGCTTGTCTCCATCAAGCAATTGTTAAATAAAAGAAGAGAAATCGAAACAATAAGGACAAAAGAACTTACACAAGTCTGGATAGTTCATGTATCTACAGGGTGGTGTGCACAGGGCACACTGTATTATGGGACATTTCATCGGGAAGCATTATCCTTATACTGATGTTATAACAAAAGACGATTTCGACTACGACTACGTAAGACATGGCGCTGAGAAACACAAAAGAAGAGAAGAGGACACGATTGCGATTGTCAGGAGGAACGTAAATTGGGTCACAACGAGCTATCCACGCTGAGTGAATTTGACTCTTGCCTTATGCTGGGTGAATCGGCCGTGCAACAAAAACAGTGCACTTTGCAATTACCTTTTAATGGGATCATGGTCTGCACTGTTGTTGAATTGTCATTTAAGGGGTCGGCAGGGTCCTTTGAATGGTAGTAGTTGAATTCTTGTTAAGGGGTTATATATAGGGAGTCTTGGTTGTAGCTAACAGTTGGATTCAACCTTGAAGTAGATGATTGATTTACCTTTGCAGAGGTTTTCAGTCATTACATCTGCATAATAGATGCAGGACTTGTCGTATTTCTGTGTAATAAAGGACATGAACACAAGAACATTGTTTGTGTTCAAAGAGAAACGTATCTTAAAACTGATTTCAAAATTCGAATTCAATAAAATGTAACAATATGAACAGATAGATACGTCAATATTCACATACAATGTGTTAGATCGTTTTTTTTTTTATTCGTAGTGCTTTTGTAATTTTTTTCGCCATTACGTCTTACTGTAAAGATTTTAAAGCCTTTGAGGTAGGTGTTTATTTTTCTAATCATCTGTTGGTTGTTTGTCCTTGATAAGTTATTGACCTTAGGACCACTTGCATGAACACAAGAAGGAAACAACCAAATACTTGCATAGTTAAGCTAACCACTGGGAATTAAAATAAATGCTGTTCTAAAAAGCAGGATTTCTGATGATTAAAAAACCATCTAGGGATAGTGAAAATGGAGGGTTCAGGTGAAGAGTTACTTCATGTTTGGACGTCAGACGGGTAGTCTGAACATATAGTGAGTTAAAAAATGTAACCAACCCTCAAGGTTGGGTGCTGTTCCAGTTTTAAAATACATCCTTTACAAAGCCACAGCATAAAATGGATTACAACAAAAAGACTTTAAAGCAGCTTGTAATACTAGCTCTTATATTACTCTACTTCGAATCCACTATGCTCCAACCAAACTAACCAAATCCTTGACTTGTATATAATCGGTATCCACCGAGTCTCCTGAATAAACATACTAAGGGTGCAGTGGGTAGTGCATTAAACTACTTAGCGCTGAATCCCTGGTTTAAATCCCGAAAGTGAAAGCACCTAAATTTTTGTCAATGCTCTGGATTGCCGTCCAGATTAAGCGCTAAACCGGCGACCCACTTCTTTGTGGCAAAAATAAAAACTTCGCACACATAAAAATTAAAGTATAGGGCCTATATATGACGTAAATGTCTTTTTTTTTTCATCCATTGGAAGAAGCACAGTGTTGGCAAATCAGTTCCCAACGCGGAAGGAATTGTTAAAGCGCTGCATCTTCAGCAGCTTGTAAATAGTCAAAATCCCATTCTAGTGATAGTGATAGAAGATCGACCACCAACTAAAGAAAAGCGCAGTTTAGCTTTGAGATAGATGAAGAACAGCATGAAAGCCTGTTGATAGATAAACGGCAGAGTAATTCAAATACAAAGATGAGTCCATGCGCCATGCAACTATAGAGGCAAATTCCTGATGAAGGCTTCACAAAGTTACACATTACGTTTATATTGGTTTGGATATGCACATATCCAACGTACTGCCAGACTTTCTGAAGCCTCTTTCCTACAAATTGTTTTGGCACGTATTAGTCTGACAAATCAAAGTATTGACAGTAGAATAAATCATGAAAAAAACATATTAGAAGGCTACAATTTATTCATTTTAAAGATGGGATGCGATGGGTTATTAAACGATCCGCACACAGGGATCGTTAAATATCCCATCGCATCCCATCCTTAACATGAATATCCCCAAAAATTTGACGTAACTAAAAACTGGATGGGAATGAAAGAAAAGATTATATTGTCACCACATGTTGTTCAGATAGTATCAAAATCTTTTCCGGTTCGACAAAAAACGGCGTTTTTCTATAGCATATGCTATATGGTAGGCTATACAAATGTATATATTGACATTATGGAAGTATTTGCATCGATTCTTTTTTTTTTAATTCCTTAAAATTTGACCAAAAAACATTTTTTTTACTAAAAACACCCTCGAAAAGTGGGCGTTTTTGTATGGGCGAAATATATATATTAGGATTATCTAAATATGTATGTTATTCTGATAATGCCGCAACGTTTGACCGAAAACAACGTTTTTCTAAAAAGTGGTTGTGTCAGTGGACGGATTTTGAAAATGTTTACACATATTCTGTAGGCTTCCCCGATCCTATATACCAAATTTCAACAACTAACTCAAAGTTTAAGGCCCGAAAATCGGGTGACGAAAAGGCAGACGCTCAGCTAATGACTCTGAGTCGATCCATACTCATTAATGTATATCTAGCTATATTTGTTGATCGATTTCTGAATCACAAATATTTTGTTTGCGTGATTATTCCTTGTTCGATGGATTATGGTTTTTTGCAGAATCCGAACCGAGTTGAGATAAGTTTTGTGTAGGTCTAGCGAGTGTAGCGAACTAGCAAAAATCGTTATGAAATGTGCAGTTCGTTGCAAAAGCCATTCGAATTTTTTAAAAATACATCTTGGCTTACGAAGGCCATTTGTTTTCTTTTGATTCCTTTGAATTAAAAGCTTGGTCTGAAAGTTTTTAAGTCGCGTATAACGTAAATCCGATGAATAAGATCGTCCGTAGTAAAGGCAAGGCGACAATTGATAATTGAAATCAGATGCTACAAAAGTCGTAATGCTATGTTGTACATCAAATTTTAGAAGTCCGAATAAATGGCGCAGATCTATACACAATCTGAAATGAAAGATAATTAAACCTTTTAAAATCAAAAAATGTAATCCTGGGTTGCAGTTTTCTTTCAAAACATCGTCTATTCTGGCATTTACGATGAACTTTATGAGCTGAACAAGATCTCCTAACCGAAAAATTGTTCGATTAATATAAAAACTGTTGAAAAATTGTACTGTGTGACAACTTTTGCTCGGCGTTGCGAAGGTAATATAAAGGGTGGTCCAACCATAATGCATGAAGTTAATTGTGAGTCATACCTAAACGAAAAGATTTTTTTTAAATGAATTTGACATTTCTTTGTTTCAGTGTTTGACAAATTAAACTATGGAGAGCAGCACGTTAAGATTGTGAAGTCTTTTACAAAATGGAGTTTAAATCAAAATGCTTCAAGATTTTTTGGTCAGCATAATCGATTAAATGTGTCTACAATCGGGGGAATTGTGCGCAAATCGGGTCTCTAAAAAATTTTGAAACGCCTGCGCATACTCGCCCAGTTCGTTTTGCGGATATCATTGCTGATGTTCGCGATAGTGTGGCAGAAGAGCCGTCAACCACGACTCGTCGTCGTGCAAAACAATTAAAACATCTGACGAACTGATGCAAATTTGGAATAAAGATTTGATTTTACAAGCTTACAATGTTTAACTGACTATAGAGCTGAAGCCTGCTGACCATTTCAAGCGTCGTCAATACGCCGAATGGTTGGTTGAAAATGAAGAGAACAGAACAGAACAGAAATGATTGGTGATGGTGACTTTACAAAGAAAATCATCTTCAGCGACAAATCAAACATTCACCTCGGTGATTCGTTAATAAGCAGAATTGCCGCATTTGGGAAAATGAGAATTCACAAGAGATTGTTGAAATGCCGATGTATCCATTAAGAGTGACTGTTTGGTGCGGTTTATTGGCTGGCGGCGTCATCCGTACATCTTTTGCGCGAGAAATCCAATGGCCTTGTTATCTCACGTCGTGGCCATGTTAATTGAATGCCACTTTCCAGTGATTTGATACCATTGGACTTCTTTCTTTGAAGATTTTATTAAAAAGTGTACGTCAATAACCAAGAGCAATTATTCAAGAACTAAAAGATGAGATAAGTTGGCGCATTACCTCAATTGCGTCTCAGAGTCATTGAAAATATGGACCAACGGAGAGAATATGCCACCGAAGCCATGACAAGCATTTGGCCAATATTTTGTTTCACACATAATTGTCATAGCTACCATCATAATAAAAATTATTAAGAGAATTATTTAAAAACGTTTTGTTTTATTTACAAACAACATCTTGCGTTTTCGTTGGACCACTCTTTCAATAATATTTCACTAACATACTTCGAGTTGATCCCTTAAGTAGTGCGTGAGTGTCCATGCAGATGATAACCATCCATTGATGGTAGTTTCATCGTTAGGGCTGCTTTTTTAAGCAAGTGGATCTTAGCTAGACAGACCTTTCAATAGCCTGATAGTCAAAAGGACTGATTGATACCCAGTGCATACGAGACGATGGATATTCCTTTAATGAGGGTGAGGATGGTGGATCCTAGACATATTGGTAAGATATTGAGACTTTGTTTGTGAAGTGGCCTTTTCTAATACAACGGGCGTGGTCCCTGATTCAAACCTTAAAAGTGACAAAGTCCCGTTTTTCTACTGCTTTTCGAAACCTTTTGTTGGATGACAAAACGTAACATATCGTGTCTTGGTAATATACCGTTTTACCGCTTCAACAATTTTATTTCCATTTTGGGAGTAAAGGAACGACATGTGGACGATATCGCTATGTCCCGTGCTCAACAAAATTCGACGAACCAAATGACGAATAATGTTTTCAAACGATGTTTGTTGGTTTGGAGTAAATATCAACTCGGTGCGCTGTTTATATAGTAAATTGTACTGAAATGGCGTTTCAAAACAAATGTTTACTCAAGTCAATCGGTGGGTATATCAAAGTTATTCAATGCTTAGGTACTGACATAAAAGATGACACACCCTGTAGGTGTAGCCATTTAGGTTGAATAAGCAAACGAAACGACAGACCGATAGACGGTTGGTCATAATAGCGAGAACTTTTTGTTTGGGTTCACTTTAAAAAAAAACATTCGGGATACACAAACAAAAACTTCCATGAAAATAATTGATAATGAAACAGCACAGACACCTGTCTAGTGATACAACATTCAACACATGAGTGTGGAAAAATGCCACCGCAATGTAAGTTCCAATTTTCCATATTCCACACCTAACCTATAAGAAATCGTATAATATTTATCCTAACACAAGGGCGGACCAGTGTTGACATAGCCTTGCTTCGCCTCTTTCCTTATGACTTGTCTACAATACTTATGCACATTCTCTGCAAATGTTTACCCCAAAAGGATTAAACTGCAAAACTTGCATAACCACTTTTAAAGCCACTCCGGTGCAGTTGCATAATAAATAATTCACCTTGTTCCCGTACAGCACTTGGATGGGAATACCACACATGCACACAAACACGCCATCCTCTCACACATATTATTATCCTTTCGCTGTGAAATTTTCCCCGCAACGTGTCGTTGATGTTTGTGTGTGTGTGTATGTTTGCACCTTTTTCTTGCCAATAATAAAGGCATTACCCTTGGATAGTAGCTTTGGGCTGCATATCCTTTCTAAATATAAACATAAATTCCACCTACTGTATGACACGTCTGCTGCTTAGGTTAATGGTAATAAACAAAGAAAAACAAAGATGTCAGATAGTTTCACTTTTTTTTTACGAGAGTTTGAAAATTTTACAAGGACTCTTACGGCAGATATAGGTATTTATATGTAAAATGGGGTAACTTGGCGCCAGTAGTTTAGATTCAGGTAGTATGTAGTTTGTACAAGTCGTTAGAGATTAAGCATACATGGGAATGATAATATATTTCTTAATAAATATAAGAACATGGAGACCAGCTTGTAGCGTTGCTCTATGTGCTGCAGGCAGAAATTCACACTAAATTCACAAAGTGACAACTTAAAGATAAACATTTGCGAAGCGGAAATATTTTCTGTTAAATTTCATAAAGACGGGCGAAACAAGCGGGTCACGTTTACGGAATGGTTTCATCCACTACCAACTTTAATATTTCATTTAAATTATTTGAATTATACGAGGTAGCTTAATGGATTTTATTATGTGGAATTAATGCAGGGTTCAAAGTCTAGATACTTTTTTGAGGAAAACGCGTGTGAAAAATCTTATAGGACCATAGGATCGTCGAAGGATCTCTTTCATTAATTGGTTAGAAACGCAATAAAAGTTCCAATCATATAAAACGGCTGAAAATTCAAAGAAGTCACCACAAAACCAGAAGCGAACGTGTATGTGGTTGAACTTTTGAACAATATGACTTGGTAAAAACAACGGCGTTAACTTTTTTTTCAGATTAACAAACGTTCAATTTGGATAGACCTGATTAATTTGATCGTTGATTTAACGAAATGAGAAAAGACGAACGTTTGTAGCCCGGCATCATAGCATCAAATCTTCTATTGAATTGTTGAACTTAAGTTGTAAACAAAAAACAAATGGATGCAATATCATACAATAGAATGCTGGTAAAAAATTTCCCCAAATTTAGCTTTCCTTCCAGCAGGATAACGCACGGCGGTGATAGTTAAAAATTGAGTAAGAGAGCAAAATATGGAATTGCTGCAGTGGCCACCGTGCTCACTGGTACTGTCCCTTATTAAATGATATGAGGATGGTTAGTCCAAAAAGTGTAAAAGTCTGGCCATTAATTTGAAGACAGAAAATCTCTTACTAAAGAAATTAAATTAGCCTGGAGAGAAATTTCATTGGATTTTTTAAATGCACTTTACGATTTCATGCGGCACAAAATTTGTAAAGTAATTATGAATTAAGGAGGAGGTACACACTACTCAAATTAGCCAATATAATGACTTATTTAAGAAAAACTTTGTTTTGTTTAATTCAATAATTTTTTTTTAAATTTTATTATGATTGTGCTTATTCAGCTGGCGCAAAAAATAAATGTTTCCTTATAGATGCTTTTGGAGATATTCGGATAAAATATAACGATGCTTTTGAAATTTTTTTTGCTTCCATATCCTTTCGCAACATCATAGACAAACAGTGAGCAGCAAGAAATAATAAATTCACGTACAATATTTGAATTTAATGAAACCCTTGCCTTCGAAAAATGGGGTGTCTATTCAGTTGAAGCGGAGTGAATATCTTCAAATAAAATTGAAATAATTTAAGCGACAATGTGAGTGCAAATACTTAATTTTTCCTATTATTGATCGTTGACTGTGTATATTTATTATATTGGTGTCCAATCGCTCTACATGTCCTAGCCATCTACACCGTTCAATAATGAGTTTTGGGAATAGGTCTATGTGGCTTGTAAAGATTTGAATTGAATCTGCGTCTCCCACAACCAGCAACAGCAGAGGACTTCAAATCTTTTATTAATTTATCAAGACCTTTCATTAAAATGCTGTGAAAATGGTTGCAAATAGACTTGAAATTGTCATAGCTGATTTTCACTCACTCTTTTGAGTATGCCTGAAGAATGAAATTTCCTCATCGCGTTGCTCGATCTACAAATTACAGAAGCATTAATGTCTTCATACATAATATACTGAATATGTGAACTCTTGGACCCGATCGCTTAAAACCTGATCGACTCATATTAGTGTAGTTTTTGGTTAAATGGAAACCCAGATGTGTTTGTCCAGACGCAAGCTCATGGATAGTGGAATCAGTAGCCCATATTTCTTTAAGGACAATGTCAGTCAGAATATTACCGTCAATGGAGAGCGCTAAATAAATCTGATTTCTGGGTATTTCGTTCCTCGGTTGAATGGAATTTAGTGACATAAATTTATTTTATTGCGGGAAACATTAACTTCAGGCATAATTTCGCACAATGGACCTGCAAACTGATCTCCAGGTGTGATCTCATACCTTCATTTGGGGGTATGTGAAGTCACTAGCTTACGCCGAAAAATCATTCTTCATGCTATTGCTTATATACGGCCCCAGTTTCTCGATAAAGTTGTCGAAAATTGGACTTCACGACAGCGCTTCATTTGAGTTATCCGTGTTTTAAATCAATGTGTGCACAAATTTTTAACTGGCTTTTTTAAAAAAGATTGGTAACGAAAATTTCCATTTAATTTTTAATTTTAACCATTAAAACTACTATTTGTATTCATGATTAAAAATATCAATAGCACACAATACATAAATCATACGTGGCTAACAGAAAAGTAAATATTGGCAGCAAAACAACGATTTGAACTTTGAGATACGAATCGTTATTATACAAATCGGTCGATAGAGTCTGCGATGCCAATTAAGCTGTTAACTATCCATTGGAGTTTTCGAACTTATACTTGATTTTCCAGGAATGCAATCACGTTCTACGACTAAACGTTGGAACTCCGGTTGTGGAATGGTTCATATGCGATTGGGCAATAAAAAAAAGTAAAAAAGTTAATTCCGAAGGGAAAATGTTTTACTGCCATGTATTAAAATGATTCCCACAGACGCGACATTTAAATTAAAATGCTTTCAATTTTCCATTAGGTTGGCATTCACAATTATAATCAAGAGATAAGTGGCAAGAACACATGATCTACAATCACCCATTACGATGTCCGTTTGCTGCTTAGATTTAGGCACACCATATTTTCACACAGGATAATAAAGCATCGAGCTTATTTTTTTAGGCAAGAAATCATATAGACCCATTTAGCTATTGCCGGTAATATCCAAGGTTTTCGAGAAAATAATGGAAAAAAGTAACTGAGGAAAAGCGCATGATCCCAGACCATCAATTTAGCTCCCGGGTTTTCCACAATTTATCAAATGTATCGAATAACAAATATAATTGAAAAACCTTCGGAATGGAAAAAGATTCGCTCTAGCGCTTTTCTCGATGAATCATAAGCTTCCGACAAGGTATATCTTAGGGACAACCATACAAAAAAATACAAAATACTTGGATCCTACCTTGAAAACATAAATTTTCGTGATAGATATGAGAATGAATAGTCAGAATACAAAGAAATCTACGCCGGAGTTCTTGAGTTCTTGGCCCAATACTGTTCCTGCTCTACACAAGAAATTTACCACAGAATTAAGAGATTATCATAGCAACTTATGCAGATGACCATCAACGGGGAAAACTCCATTGGGCACTTAACAAACAAGTGGACAAAAACCTGGCGGATCGCCCTTTACGAGACCAAGTCAACTTCATGTACACAAAGATAAACAACTTACCAGTTTTCATTAACTCGGGGGCAAATAACATACTCAAACGAGGCAAAATATTTATGGGAACGACCCTAGATGCTTTTGCATATATAAGCAAGTGCTAAAACCTTCTGTACATACGATATGCAGCTTTGGGGTTGTAGCAAACCAAGAAATATTGCTGTACTCCAATCGTTCAACACAAAACGCTAAGTGCAATCATGAATACTCCATTGTATATAAGGTATAGTTATATTCACAGAGATCTAGGAATTACTACCGTGAGAAACGGTGTTACAAGCTTTGAAATAATCTTTACTCTGGACGTGACAAATTTTGACAGCCGAATACAAAGAACAAGACCGTTCGACTAAGTGCCATAAGGAAAAACCGCATAAAATGACGGTACCAGCAAGTGCTTTCCCTGGAAATCTACCTACCAAAGGTGGTTAACACTATACCCGCCAATAACAAAAAAAATGTTATTACCGTTAAAACTGTCTCTGTGTTCCAAACGCATGACTAATGTAATGGCATGCTAAAAAAGTAATACTCCTTCAAAATGATTGCTGGAATCCATTTGTCACACTAATATTCCCAACCAACCTGAAACACTACACCTTTTTCATATTTTATGACAATTTCCTATCCATACCTTCAAAATACCCCTATTTTACTTTCCGTTGAAATATCATGTTCAAATGTTCACCCAAGTGGAGCATTAATCTAAAACCTTCCTTCCGCAAGAGATATAACCATTTAGCATAGTATTATGCTGAATATAGAACAAAAGTAAAATAAAACTTATCAACCTCCATCCTGAGGGACATAACCGAAACACAAACCACACCACATATATTCTAAATCCCCAAAAGTGAAAGTGTATCCTACTCATCCATACACACGCGTTAACACAAACAGACAAACATCATGGAATTATGCATGAAACTTTCACAAAATATATTCCGACCATATCAAAACAAACACCATTCCTGTGAAAAGTAAACCCAATACCGAGGCTTACTTCAGCCCTGAGAGTTATAACTTTGCCATTCACAATGGCGGATGTACTTCTGTTTGACAAGTTGCAATTCGGCAAACCCTCTATGAACACCATATTTGTCATCTAAATGAGGGTCGCTTTTTTCTCGGTGTATTGGTCTCTCTTCGAATGTGTGATTATGTCGGAGTGGTTGATTTTATGAGTATTGGTACCGTTAGAAGTAAAACGCTAAGATTCTCAGCGAATTTCAATTTTGTTTAATTAAATTTGTATTCCATGATACCACTGAAGGATTAATTAAAATGAAGCAAGTCATTTTTGAAGGACAATTCTAGTGGGATAGGATGGTTGACTAGAAAACTTAAAGGATAATTTTGAAAGTTTTTACGAAAACTAAATGGATTCACTTACAATACAAGTGGGCGCCGCTGAGATTGCATAGTGTGTGTTTAGTTATCTGATCTTGTTTTTTATCGACGGGGTTGTAATGTGGGAAGAATTTTCTCACTTGAACATAAAAAATCTCCTAGCGATAAGTGCGCCACAATAATTACCACCCTACCTCTGCCGAATGTCCTCTTTCTACCTCGAATGTCATGCAAGGATATACAACTGTCCTGTGAAACATTTCAATTTCGCTATAAATGTTATTATTTTTTGAGCTCCTCGGCCCATACGAGTGTCTTGTACTTTGACCGTGGATAGGCACCGTGTGCTATGGGTTAACTACGCACTAACTTAAAAGAAAATATTGCTAGGAAGCAAGTATTGGAAAGAGCTGATTTTATTATCGAAGACAAGGCCATGCTAAATGAACGTGGTTGTCCTTCTTTGGCTTAGCATGATCGTCAACAATAAAATGAGCCTGAGACTTTGCTTACTAACGTTATTTTTTTGAGTGAGTCATATCCCCAAGCACACGAGGATATGAGAATATTAAACAGGAGAGGTGCAGCCAAACAACAAGAGGAAACTCTTAGCTGACACAAAGCAGACATTACTGCTATCCTGGAAATACGATAAAGGATGCCATTCAGAAACAGCGACGTGGAATGGTTTTAAGTGCCATACATAGGCAAGAAGTCCAAGAATCCACATCAAGACCAAATTCGCCAACATTAGCCTAATACGCGATCACGCTCCGATATTCGAAAAATATTACATCGGGAAGGTTTCTTTGTATGAGTTTCTGTACGGAACTTATGAGGGACCACCGAAGTACGATGATAAGATGTGCTGGAAGAGCTTAGTGCAAAGGTAGGAGAGAGTATATCTTTTGAAATATTGCAGAAAAACCAGCCCAAACGACAGCCGTCTGAATAGGTTGAGTAACTTCAAACAAATTCGATTAAAATCTTTAAAAACCACGCAGTAGAGGCATATCTGCCTAAACGCTAGGAAGGAATCGAAATATTCACTTTGAAAAGCAATTCAAGTCAAACAACGGTCAAAAAGTGCTTTTCCACCAATTAGGGTAACTCAATACGTTTGGGAAAAAAGCGATAAGGAAAAAGCACACGTTATTTTGCCGCACATCTTGAGGGAGCACTTAAGCCATTTATTCGAGACTACAACCGGTGATACTATAGTAAGATATGCAAGTATTGCCGATCTTAAACGGGAAATACTGAAACTCAAGCCTAAAAAGCTCCGGGCTACAACCTGATTACTGGAGAACTTCTTAAAAGCTTCGGAAAGCATTAAATAAATTCCTCTACATTTTAAATGCAGCAATTATATTAAAATACATTTCAAGACAGTGAAAAGTCGCAGAAGCGATATATTTCATGTTTGAAAGGATATTACTCGGTCGCTTATATCTTTTACATGACCATCAATTTGGGTTTGGAAGTAAACACTCGACTGTGGACCAAGTGCATCGAATTACTAATGTAACTCGAGCAAAGCTTTCGAAGAAAAGAAAATTTGCTCAGCCGTACTTGTTGACGTGTCAAAAGCTTCTGACAAGGTTTGGCATTGATGCCTTCAATACAAATTAAGACAAGTCCAGCATGAAAATTAATATAAAATCCTAGTGTCGTATTTTGAGCATCTACTCTTCCACGTGAAACGCGGAAACGAATATTCAGAGTTCAAAGACATATGTGTGTTGCCTTCTATGCTTGCAGCAAAACGATTGGAAAAAAGTGGGGACTTCAACCAAAGATGATCTTGTGGATGTACACAGCAGTTGTACGTCCAATTCTCATATGCACGCATTGGGTAAAGGCTATAACTTAACAAATTTAGAAAAAGTTGCAAAGAAGAGCCAGTATAGGCTCCACGGTCGCTATTGCATCTCTTGCCCCTCGACATAGACATTAAAGAAACCGCTTTATGCAGCTTAGTAAGACTCAAAGAGTCATAATGCTGGAATGCAAGGCCGCATGGCGACAGTGATATACTGGACTCGTTACCAAACGGCATAGCCACGTTTCCAACAGACTACACAACATCTATACTAAGCTTCAAGGAAGGCTTCCACGTAAGATTTCCTACCAGAGCTCAGTGGAAGAGAAACCAAGTAGTAAGAGATTTCTACACGGTCGCCTACACCGACGGATCTAAGATGAACTGTGATACGGGGTCCGGAGTCTAATCAGAATCACCGAAAATATCCTTTTCATATAGCGTACCGGATTTTCCCAGCGTAATCCAGGCGGGACTACTGGCTACCCGAGAGGCTTGTACGCTACTGGGAAATGCAAAATATTGCTATTCTCATAGATAGCTAAGCGGCCATAAAGTTTATGGCATCGGCTCCAAACTCGTACAGGAATGCCAGAACGAACTTGCATACCTTGGCCAATTCTTCAGGTTCACACTTCTCTGAGTTACAGGCTACTCAGAGAAGTGCAGACGAGCGTGCAGACAAGTTGGCAAGGCAAGGCTCAGCTCTTCAGGGCTCACTTGCGGCAAGGGTCCATATCCCACTAGGCGCGTCATATCAAGGACGATATGGCCCTCCCACGACAAAAAAAAAAAAACAAAACAAACTATTAAAATTACGGCGATAATTACGGGGCACTGGCCAATTGGTGACGATGCCCCTAAACTGGGGATCCCATACAACCATTAAGTGCCGCAGTTTGGGGGAACTCAAATGAAAGATAAACCCTCTCCAATTTCATCTGCAAATGTCAAGAGGCAGACTGCGTAGTCTGCGTAGTGCTATTTGGGTTCATGCCAAACAGCCAATTCTACCTGCCTGCCTACCTAACCTTGTTAACAAGCTGCTACTGTACAAGCAATTGAGAAAACCGGTTTGAACATTATGGTAAACAACTATGGGGCTGAACAAACATTTGAAAACAAATGTTAAGATCATTCGTCAATGGGCAGAGATCTGGGTATTCAGACGGTTAAAGATGAAATCAAAAATGTTGCACGCAAACTTAAAAAAACGTTTATTTGGACACAACGGCCCTGCACATTCTTGAGGAGTTTGGCTCGATAATAACAAACCGCACTATAAATTGGGAAAAAGCAGGAACTCTCAAGGGAAAGTTACCTGCCAAACATTCATTAGTCGTGATAAAAAAAAAATCAGTCTGGCAAGGAAGGAAAATTATTGGCAGTGTGCAACGTTTCCTAATCTTGATATCTTTAAAAGGGACATGACGGATTCTAGATCAATGGATCTTTAATCAAATTAGTTTACAAACTAAACTGACAAAACAGTCCGGAATGAACTGGGACATCACTGGAATGAATCTCTTCACGTTGCTTTACGTTGCTTGACCGCAGTTTCTACTTGTGCCTTTGGTTCGGTAAGATGTATTTCTATATACTGCGTCGGTCGTCTTTCTGGAATTAGATGTCCATTGCTCTGGACGACCTAGCCCTCTTTAACTTCCAAGGCGGCATTTTTGACCAGGTCCATCTCACTGTACACCTCAATGAGCCCACAACCGGTATTTTACGTAAAAATATAATTATCCCACCCTCCAAGAGAAAGTTCTTAAGTAGTTATTGTAACGACTGACTATTTTATCTACGTGTTAGTGCAAATAGCCGCTGATAGAAAAAATTGTTTGGCAAATCGGTTGTATATAATTACACTGAGTAAATCACTTAACAGAACGATACAAAAATATAAGCGGGTTGAAATCCTGTCTTTCCACAAACAAATTCTGCTTTTCAAAATTTTCCCTTTTTCGGTTTATTGGCAATTCAAAGAGAAGTTAGCAGGTCTTTGCCACACATGAGCTTAAAAAAAAACGATGGGTAGTATAACCTAAAGGTCAAATTTTTCTCAAGAATTCAATGTTATAAAGGCAATAGCTTGTGGTTCAAGCTATCCCCTGATATCATAAAAGTATATGAAACAACCCTTATCCCAACTTTGTTCAATAATAAATTTTATTTCTTTTTATTCAATCCGAACACAAATACTACTTAAAGTAAAATCACTCCTACTCCGTATTTCATGAATAGCTACTTGCCCTACAAAGCCCTCACTCAATCGCAGATCTCCTTTTCTATTCATGAAAAGCAGATCAATAAATGCTTATTCGATTTCTTTCATGCATACAATCATGACCAACTCCTGCCTCTTCTCCGAATATAACACCGCATTTTCGTTGAGGTAATCGTACTTCTTTCGATTGATATTGCAAAAAAAAAATACCACAATCATATCTCCGAAATATTTTCAAAAGTTTCTAAAACTCTTCCTCAACCTCACCACACAAACTCATCTACGTTATGTGATATTAGGTCCTGTGGACTACTCGTCTTCCTTATGAAACCCACTTTAGTTATGATCTCTGAAAGTACTTCACTTACGAAATTAGTGCGATAAAACCTAAAAAAGTCGATCAGGCATATCAAATATTCTTCAAGTGTATTGAAAATAAACACACTTCAGCAAACAACTCGAATCCTTTTTGCGTCAAGACCACTACCGTACAAAAAAAAATCCCAAAAAATTTAAAAATCGATAAATAATGAAGCGGCCATTACATATATTCGGAAGGAATATCAACCTAAATCATCAGATTTGTTTGTCTTGAACAAAAAAAAAATCGGTGTCCATGATCTGGCATCTCCTGTCAACGCAGTCTTGCCCTGCAAAGGTCATTTTTTCCAGCATCAGTAACTCATTTTCGTTGTGGAAAAATGTCTGTCTACGTGTACTGAATAAAATGAGCTCTGAAGAATTTATGCGGCATAACTGGCGTTGCCTAGCCAACATATAAACACCTACATACACACACCAAGCATCCTCATTAATCCTATTCAGTTGGTAGGAGGAGTGTAGAGCATACACACAATAAGACGTGCGGCCAAATATATCCTTTGGAACGAGCTATTTATTTGTAAATTTCTTGACTTTCATCAGGAATGTGGATGAGTTTCTGAAAGAATGACAAGTGGCCTTGATTTGTGGTTAAATTTCAAATTTGTTGTTCAACTAAAGCTCCAAAAGGACGTTAAGATTTCTCCTTCAGATGGTCCATATAGCAGATACAATTATGCCAGGCAATTGTAAAGCCTTATAGCACGGTTATCACAATAACACCATTGTCTGTCTGGTTGATTTTATTACTCGCTTTTATTACTGGCTACTCGCTGTTATGTATACTGCGATCTTTTCGCTACCATTATTCTGCTAGAGGGGGAAAATTTATTCCATGGTTATGGAGGCAACGATTTGATTAATGTCCTTTCAAGGACCGTTTGCATTTAACTTCTGGCGTGCGCGGTTTATGTGCGTAGAGAATGTCTTATCAAACATTTTTATTTTTTTTATCGCTCAATGATTGTATAGGGCAATTTCGGCGGAAGGACATTTTGGGCTGATTATTATTTTTCGTCCATCTCCTGAAGGTGGCGGTTATTGCATGCAATAAATTATCATGAAGCACTTATTTTATTTAATATGAGATGATGTTGCTTCCTGACGTTTTGGCAGTAAGTCAGGCTTTTTATGGAAGGCTTCATTTTTTTTGTAGTCTACGAATGAGTATCGATAGGAAAAGCTTATTAGGAACTTTGTGCATTTATGAAGATTTCAATAAAAAAAATGCTTGTACGTATACGCCCAAGGGAGTTGTAGGAATTTTACCAAGGCGGTATTCTTTGTATACCTTTCTGTACTCTCTGACGTTGTATTTTATTGATTAATATTCAAAGTGCGTTTGGTGTTTATATTTTCGTTGGTGGAAATGATTGCCCACAGGCAGAATATTGATGACGACGGTGGTTGGTTAGGTTACAAATTTATGAGTCGACGTTAAATGGATTTATAGTCACTAAAAGCGTTGAGTAGGGTTTATATGAAATGAGTTTTGTTTGTTTCAAGTGGAACTTACTTTCCTCTGTAACTTAATAATACTAGAAATAGGGGAAACTAAAAGAAAATGCTGCCCTAAAGACTTAATCAGTGTGAATACTTAGTTTATTATAAGCAACCAAAATCTTCACTAGAAATAATTTATATGGCAATACAACGTTTGCCGGTTCAGCTGGTTGTAAGGGCGGTTAAAATTTGAGAGCCGATGTTGATTTTGAATAAATTATATTATTATTATATAATTTATTTAGGAAATTATTGTCATTGATTTTATTATGATAATATTGGTATGGTTCAATTATGTATTATATTGAAGTATCGGCCAATTGACCGCCGCGACCTCGGCGGCACACCTCCTTCCGATGGTTCAAATATTCGATGACGCTGAGGCATAATTGAGGTTCGATGCCGTTAATGTGCCGAATTGACTTATCCTTTAGCTATTGAATTGTTGCTGGCTTATTGACGTACACCTTTTCTATCAAATATTCACAAACAAAGAAGTCCACCGGTGTCAAATCACATGATCTTGGCGGCCAATTGACTCGCTACCACGTGAGATAACACGGCCATTGAATTTGTCAAGCAGAAGAGCCATTGATCCTTTAGCTGTGTGGCAAGTGGCACCGTCCTGTTTAAACCAAATTACGTTCACATTCATATCTTCCAATTCGCGCCATAAAAAGTTCGTTATCATCACGATAGCGAACATCATTCACAGTAAATGCCTGACCGGCCTCATTTTGGAACATATGCGGCCCGATGATGCCGCCAGCCCATAAATCGCACCAAACAGTCATTCTCTGTGGGTGCATTGGTTTTTGACAATCACTCCTGGATTATCATTCGCCGAAATTCTGCTTATTGACGAATCCACTGAGGTGAAAATTTGCGTCATCACTGAAGATTATCATCCACTGTTGCCATTTCTTGCCACCATTCCGACCATTGACGACGCTTGAAATGGGCAAGAGGCATTAGCTCTTAAGTACATTTCACCTTGTAAGGGTGTAAATGCAAGTCTTTATGCATAATGTTCGTCAACGACGAGCGTGAGAGGTGCAATTGTTGGGCACGACGACGAGTTGAGGTGGACGGCTCTTCAGCCACACTATCGCGAACAGCAGCAATGGTTTTTAAGGTACGAGCTGTTCGAGAATGCACTGGTGTTTCCACAACTCCTACAGGCCCGGTTTGCTCAAATTTTTGCACGATTTATTTTTCGTTTCAAATTTTAACGTTGAAGATTGTATACAGGTTAATCAATATCGTTAGAGTTGTTTTTGAGAAATTTCAATATTATCAAAGCTTTTTAATGAAAGGAACATTTAGCTTAAAAATTCCACAAAAACTATGAGTATCAGTACTAAAACTTTGCATGAATAATTTCAAGTTAATCTATTCCATTTGGTTACATGCAGAAGGTGATAAACCGTCAAACTGATGATAATAGACCGACAGAAAAACAGACCAACGCAACAGATTGACAGGCCGACAGACCGGCAAACTAACAGAAGCTTTTTTTGGACTCAAACCAAGCTCATAGCTTTTTCATTCATATATGTGTGCGAAATTATTATTTTTGCACACAAACAAGTAGACAGATTTCGAAATTTTAAGCAAAGACCCAGGGCTTAATAATTTAACATATTAATCCCTGGGCACCCAAACCATTATGTTTGACTAATGTATCGCTGTCGAAGTAGCATACAGGTTTGCTAGAATCAGTTTAAAGTCATAACGTAATTTTAACGTAATAACAACGAAAAAAAAAAAAACAATTTTGTTTATTTGACGAAAATAATAATATTAGGCAGGTAAAATTTTAGGTTTTGTTTTATAATTTAAACGTACTCAAGGGGTTATGAATAACCTTTATCTGTTACCACTAGCTTCGGGGAGCCACATTTTCTTGTGTTCGTTAAATTTGAAGAATTTCAAGATGATGTGCATACTTTTAGGTATTACACCGACCTTTTTAGGTAAGGTAAGATTAAAATTAAGTATTAAGAACTGTATACATATTTATACTAACAAAAATCAACTCTTTTGTATTAATAGGTAAACTTACCTGAAAGAAAAAAAAATTCATAGATTATTAAAATTATTTTATCAGTTGTAGTTATATTCTACTTTTTTATCATTAGCATACACTAGTTTATGAATACCCTTACGTGTTTGAGCACAGCGCGGGCATTAAGGAAATCGAGAAGAACAAAGGAGGAAAAACTGATGTGCGTGGAGGAAAAGCAGAATTTGGTAAAGGGCGATGGCGAACAACATTCCGCTGCCAGGCAGAACGAGCCATTCAATATTGGAAACGAGAGCGAAAACTGCCAACCAACCGATCGACGTCAAGTGAGGATAGCAATATCTTAACTCAAGCTTAATAAGGCTACTGGAAATGACGGCCTTCCCACCGAGCCTTATAAAGCCGGCGGAGATGACTTAGTAAGAACCATCCACCAACTCATAAGCCATATCTGGTCGGAAGAAAGTATGCCTGAAGTATGGAACCTAAGCATTGTTTGCCTGATCCACAAAAAAGGAGATCCTCTACATTGCGCCAACTACAGAGGCATAAGTCTCCTCAACATAGCCTACAAGATCCTATTTGCCTAATATGTGAACGTCTGAAACCGTTTACCAACAACCTGATCGGCCATTATCAGTTTGGCCGATCAAATTTTCACACTTCGGCAGATCCATGAAAAAACCCAAGATGTCCATATCGATACCCATCACCTATTCATAGATTTCAAGGCCGCATACGACAGCATTTATAGAGACAAACTGTACACAGCCATGTCTAGTTCGTATACCGCCCATACTCGTCCGTTTGTGTAGGATGAAGATATAGAATTCTCGCTGCTGCATTATGGTCGGAAACGACCTCACCGACACATTCGATACCAAAAAAGGATTTAGGCAAGGCGATGCGCTGCCATGTGACTTCTTCAATCTGATTCTTGAGAGGATTGTGCAAAACTCACGAACCAACACCAGAGGCACAATTTTCCAAAAATCTGTACAACTAATAGCATACGCCGACGATATTATAGTAGTGCGGGACTTTATATATCTCGGCTCCTCTATTAACTCTGACAACAACATCTCATCAGAAATTAAACGAAGAATTACTCTTGCCAACCGCTATTTCTCCGGGCTAAAAATGCAATTCAGCAGTACAGCCCACACTCGAACTACTAAGGGGATATAAGACCCTGATCATCCCAGTCCTGCTCTACTGCGCTGAAACATTGACCGTCCCAAAAGCGGATGAAGAATTCCTTGGTCGATTCGCCAAGAAAATTTTTCGAAAAATTGTCGGTCGCTTTTGCTTTGACGGGCCAATGTGACGAAGATTCAACCAAGAAATATACGAACTGTACAGCGGCATGCTCTGGTCAAAAAACTTCGCATAGGACATGAAGAATCAATGGAAACCAATGCTCCGGCTCGCAGAGTCTTTGCGCGCACAAGTAGAAACCGACCTCGACCGACTAGGAGTGCGCAACTGAAGGCAGTTAGCTAAGTACCGGACTAATTGGATTGGCATGTTGGCAGAGGCCCAAGTTCATTGCGGACTATAGCGATACTTAAGTAAGTAAGTAAGGTTCAGTTTACGATAAACAAACACCCGTACATCCAAGGCTATCGATTTCGCGTCGCTCACTAGAACTCGGCCACAGAGTTTCTTGCCATTTTACGTGGTAAGAATGTTACATTAGCATCACAACCCACATCCTGGACTACGAGTTCCAATTGCTGCCAACTTGGATAACCAATATATGCATAAGTGTGAGGAAACATCTTCTCCCCTTCTGCTATCAGGAGCTGAATTTCAAATAAATATTGAGTTCATAAAGACCCAGGACCTATCACTCTTTTACAACCATTCATATGGGGTGGGGGTTTAAAAATGTTTACCGTGTCCGAAAGTCTGAGGAGGGATACTTAACAAAACTTGAATAGTTTGTCAGATTATTGCAAAAGGGTGGTCACCAAAGTATAATACTTGATAATGCTTGGGAATCGAACCCATAATGATGGTGGTTTATTTTTATAAACAAAATACAGCTATATTTTACGAATGTTATCTTTAAAATTAATTTAAATATTAAAAAGAAACAGCAATTACAAATTTCTTCTATTTCAGGGCGGTTCTATACACCTGCCAATGTGCAACCTCATCTTCCGCAATGACCAGCTACTGCAATGTGCACTGAACCAACCGATAATCAAGAAAATTCTTAATATCACTTTTACCGACTTAATCATGCATAGGTTTTCAGCACTAATAGAGGACTAAATGGAATTGTGAACCTCATTTATCGCTAATTTTTCCACATCAATGCAATTCGATCTAAGTACTTCGATATACAAAGGACCGTCCTCTTCAACTAATGGCGTACATTTTCTGCTCTCAGAGTGGCTTGGCGGTTACTTTGTGCACGACGAGAACCTCTCTTTCGTTCTGCGAAACAATGTGTACACCGAACGATGAAAAATTTAATTCCCCTTCGATGGCATCGTCATTCCAATTTACTTATTATTTTCCGTATCCTTCACTTTGGAATTTCAATACCAGTCCACGAGAGTGCTGGTAAAGTGTTGAGAACAGACCTGAACTTAATACAACTGAAAGGACTGCGATAGATACAACCAAGGGGCACACAACGATCAGACGGAACGCCAGGAGTTTTCTATAAAAATTCCAAAACTAAGATGTTTCAGATTGTCCTTATTTGAATTTTATTTTTATTCTCGACAGAGATTCTGTTTCCTTTTTTTTATGATTCATCAGCGCACCCATCTCCGCGAAAGTATATTCTTATTTATCTCAGATCCTGCTCATATACATGGTATAAAAGATGGATTTAGCATTCAAGTGCTCCATTTTGTAGCTTGTGTTTATAGTAGGCTCCTGATTATACTTTATTTTGAGTGGGTCTGTATGCTGCATTATTCTGTATGCTTTAAGGATAACTGAGTGGATTATTTTTCATATGAATTTGGAATTTCAAGGGAAGAGTGGATAGAGATGGGAATATCTCGAAGATTATGCAAAATGATATACAAATTTCAAGGGATATAACACAAAGTAGGATAATTTCGTGATGCAATTAAGTGGAAATATTTCTACTCCATGGAAATGGAAAAGGACTTAGGTGAGCTCGTGTCTTGAGATGGAATTTTTTTTTCTTTTATAAAAACAGGTGTTGTTTAGTTTGATATTTAAAATATGTTAATGACTAGCGATAAAGATAAAAATATGTATGATGGAAGCTAAGAAGTTCTTGGAATGTTGCATACATGAGGCAATTTTAAAGGGGATTTTTTTTAGTATTTCAGGAGTTTTTACGAAGGTTGCTAAAATTGTAACATTGAGTTCTATAAAATTATAAAATCAGTAACATTAATATCTCCCTAATTTATTTAATAATAAACTTTGTGAGTACGAATTTATTCAAATTATGGATACTGATGCCTTTAAAAAGTTGTCGCGATGAAGCTTATTTGCAACAAAGTCAAATTTTTTCATATCCATGTAAGCTGCCCTCGCTCTTACCTAAGAACTTTCCACGTTAAAATAAAACAAATCATGAAAAGTGATCGAAATGAACCAAATAATAACGGGTGATCCAAGTAGAGATACTTTTTTCAATAGCCTTTTTTGACAGATCACGTGTGAGTCGTGTCATGCTGTCATGTTATTTTTGTTTAGTATTGTTTGGCATTTGTTCTTTTGTAATGAAAAGACTAACGCGTGAACAACGTTTTCAAATTGTTCAACTTTATGATGAAAATTCACGTTCTATGAGGAATGTGTTTCGTGCACTTCGCACAACTTATGGTCAACATAATCGGCCTACTGAGCGTACTATTCGCAACACCATCACCCATTTTGAGACCCAGCATTCATTATTGGATAATATTCGGCCGAATAGACCACGTCCAGCACGCTGTGAAGAAAATATAGCGGCCGTAGCTGAGAGTGTACACGAAGACCGTAGAGAGTCGATTCGGCGCCGTTCGCAGCAACTCGGACTGACGTATGGAACGACTTGGCGCATTTTACGTCAAGATCTTAAATTGAAAGCGTACAAAATACAGCTTGTGCAACAACTGAAGCCGCTCGACCTTCCCAAGCGACATCGCTTCGCTCTATGGGCTCTTGAAAAGTTCCAAGAGGCAAATTTTGTTTAGCGATGAGGCCCATTTCTGGCTCAATGGGTATGTAAACAAACAAAATTGCCGCATTCGGGACGAAGAGCAACCTGAAGAGATTGAAGAACTGCCACTTCATCCAGAAAAAAAAACAACGGTTTGGTGTGGTTTGTGGGCCGGTGGAATCATCGGTCCATATTTCTTTAAAAATTATGCCGGTGCGAACGTAACCGTCAATGGCGACCGTTATCGTGCCATGATAACCGACTATTTGATGCCTGAAATTGAAGCTCGTGATCTCGGCGACATTTGGTTTCAGCAAGACGGCGCCACTTCCCACACATCGCATCAATCAATGGACTTATTAAGGGAACATTTCGGTGAGCACATAACATAGTCGAAATGCTCGAACGAGTGATCGAAAATTGGACTCAACGGATGGACCATCTGCGACGTATCAACGGCCAACATTTGATAGACATTATCTTCAAAAAATAAATGCCAAAGAATTTTCTTTCAAATGATAATAAACATTCTCCATTAAATTTGAATTTTCTGTTTTTTTTTTCTTTAAAAAAGTAGGGAGCCTCGAAATGGATCACCCTTTATAAGCAGGTAAATCTTAAAATTAATAAAAGCCAGCAAGTCAGTGCGTTACATGAGGCTGCTTTAAAAGTTTGCAAATTTCTTACGATAACAGTGCTACTGAGTTCAGGACTATTCATCAAAATATTCATTGAATGAAAAAATATAGAAAGTGGGCCGCCTTCAGAATATCGGTTTGGCTCGCGCAGTGTGTGCCGTTGCTCCGTCCTGTTGGAACCACATTTAATCCAGTCCTAATTCGTCCAATTGCGACAGAAAAAACTCGGTTAACATGGCCCTATAGCGCTCACTGTCCACTGTTGTCGTTTGACCAGCGGCGTTGTAAAAAAATGGCCCAATGACTCCTCCAGCGCAAAATGCAGTAGCTTTGACAGGGTGTAATGGCTCCTCCTCCATTACTAGTGGATTTTTGGTGTCCCAGAAACGATAGTTTTGCCGCTGAGGTGGAAATGAGCTCATTATTATTTTGGTCGAAAAATCGTCCACTTCGTCCTCGAGGTAAGGGATGGCTTTGGCGTAGGTTACACGCGTTTGGCGGTCGACGGGCTGGACTTTGTACAGGAAGATGATCAAGTTTTTGACCAAAATTCGCCTTAGGGACGGCGTCTGGTCGGTGTTTTCGGTGACACCTCGATATCCTCGTCAAAAGCGGCGATATTCTCTTATGTGGTCCCATACTCTTCAGGGTTGGTGGCCAAACGCAGTGTTAGTGCAGTCGGTATCGGACGGCCGGAAAATCGGCGACGGAATTCGCGCTGAGCTGACAAATTGTTACGCAAAAAAATAGACACGATTATTCCGCATTCTTGGGGAGTGCATCGCTCTATTGCTTGTTCACTTGTATTCTACATCTGTCTAGTACACAAATGTCAAAACAGATTTGACAATGGCGGCCATTTGGCAAAAATAAGGGCATCTTCCAGTTGGGTGGTCCACCTTGTACTTACATCAATATAACACTACAATATAACAAAGACCTCCTTTAAATAGTTACAGAATAGTTTTCAATGTTATAATTCAGAATTTAATCCGCAAAGCACGTTGCAGCTCTCTCACAATTACTTGAAAATTCATTCGAGTTGTATCAAACTATGACCTACAATCGTGGATCAACTATATAGAGTTTTAATTTCCATATCGAAACCCTGAAGCAAACATATGGGATTTCCGAAACCTTCCTATTTTTCCAGTTTTACCACTTAGTTTCATGGCTAGGAAACGAATGGTACGTCAATATCTATAAGCTCATGATCGTGATGAGGGTTTTAACTTTTCCGTTCTCCAACCGAACTGGAAGGGCAGTTTGGACGTACGGACCATGAAACAGAAACGTGACAAAAGACTCGGCGGGCTCGGTGGTGCAGAAAATCTGTGTTCGATACCCAGCCGTCACCTCAACTTAGTCGTTCGGAGTTTGCGAAAGAGGTGATCCCGCCATCGAGCAAAGAAGTACACACGCACACAACTGCCTAGGCCACTTAAGCAACAAAGATAACAAACCGACCAAACAGACGGGGCCTGGTCGATATTTCACAACAAAACATTAGTGAAACAATGAAAACCAATTATACTTACTTACTAACTTACTTAATTAAGTGGCGCTACACTCCGGAATAAACCTGGGCCTCAACCAACATGCCTCTTCAATTAGGCCGGTCATTAGCCTCCAGTTGCGCACTACAAGTTGGTTGAGCTGGGTTTCTATTTGTGCGCGCCACTTAAAGCGAAATCTTCCTCTACTGCGTCCGACGTCTGGCTGTGAATCGAAGAATCTGCGAGCCGGAGTATTGGTGTCCATTCTTTCCATATGTCCTAGCCATCTTAAGCGTCCAATGCGGAGTTTTTTGACCAGGGGCATGTCGCTGTACAGCTCGTATAGTTCTTGGTTGACTCTTCGTCTCAACGCAAACGGGACTGAAGACTTTTCCTCTCAAATCGACCAAGGATTTATTCATCCGCTTTTGAGACGGTTCATGCTTCAGCGCCGTAGAGCAGGACTGGGATGATCAGGGTCATATACTACCTCAAAGTGATATGTATCAATGGTGACATCATGTTGAGTACTACCAACGATGTCAACTTCGTCGGCGTATGCTAGTAGTTGTACCGATTTTTGGAAAATTGTGCCTTTGGTGTTGGCTCGACCTCGGTGAGGTCGTTTCCGAACCTGATGAAGCAGCGTGAATTCTCCATCGTCATCCTACACAAACGGACGATTTTGGGCGGTATACCAAAACTGGACATGGCTCTGTATAGGTCGTCTCTATAGATGCTGCCTTATGCGGCTTTGAAATCGATGAATAGTTGGTGGGTATCGATTTGGACTTCTTGGTTTTTTCCAGCATCTGCCGAAGTGTGAGTGTCGCTGCTTCATAGGGGTGGTAATTGACTTCAGCGAAGCATTCTGTTCCAAAAAAAGGATGTCTTTAAAAATATCTCATCAAAAACCAAAACTCAGACTAACTCTTGTCATTCTTCAGCCTGAAAACGTATCTAATTGAGTTGTACACTTAATTAGTTGATTACTTCAGTCCTGCTTTGATACGCTAAAATATTGACCCAATCAAAATGGGATGAAGAAATCCCTCACCGTTTGGGGCGAAAAAGCATAAAAAAATTATTGAACCTAGTTGCATAATCGACTATAGAGACGAAAATGCAACCACAACCCTTACAAGCAAAAAAAAAAACTCTTTCAAGTTTAAGGTTTTGTTTTCCAGCCAAATGACAGATGATGTGTAGGACTAAATTACCTTAAGTGTGGCTCACAATAAAAAGCCGACCAAACCAACTTCAAGTGCATAACACAAGAGGTAGTTGGCTATAAAAGGAGCTAATCAATGTGGCATGCTTCTAGGGTGTACCTAATAAAAACAACAAACTCCCCTTAACATAGTGTAAAACAAATTTTTATTTCACATCCAACAGAAATTCTAGTACAATTCTGTCAAAAGTAAATATGAATTAATATATCTTCTGACTGGCCCCCCCTGTGAACAGTCAAGGATATAGATATTGCAATAACCAACATTGTTATTAATCAGATTTGTCATAACGAAATCAAGAGCGTGCTATAGCCACAATCAATGTGGCATTCATATACAAAGTGGATAACAATCACCAAAGTCCGCCATTGACACCCAATTAGTAATCAACGTTTGATTTAGGGACTACGCACATAACAAACCGACATGCCATCGGAATGGCAACCTTAAGAAATTACCGACAACTCCGCACCTCGACCGCTTCCTTACCGATACACCCACAACCAAACCTGTGTCCATCGATTGGTGCCAAACCGGATCGGATGTCAGATATTATTCATTGACTGTTGTATCTGACAGTGACAGCTCTCACAGAACAATCACTTTGAATAAATGATTCGGTCAATTTGTAAAGTGCCACTATGCTTTACGATACGTCTACGGCTAAGGGAGGGCTTCGTCATGCCACAAGCGCATAGAATATTGTACGTCTGGTTGGAAATAGTGTACATAATTGTTGTCTATCGATTTGAATTTTATAGAACCGTATTTATCAATGACTGACAGATTTCCCTTGGTATTCAAGAGCTGGTGGTTGGGGGTAACAGATGGTTCTGGTTTCTTGTGAGTAAAGTTGCGTGTGTTACTCCCAATGATGGTAATTGAGGAAATGGAGTTTACATTTTGAAGTTTTATATGTTTGCGGTTGGGGATACATTTTTTAATTTACAAAAGGTCACGCTTCATTTAATAGAGAACCCCTTCTTAAACCGCCCCTTTTCAATTAAACGAAGCAGGTGTCACAACGATGGCTGTTCGCACTTGACAAATGGGAAAATATTTTCGTCCTTCAACTGTCAGTTTTTTGTGGTAATAACATTCAAGTATTGGAGTCCATTTTCATCATAACATTATCTTTTTGCATTTGTCAAGTTGAATAGAGGAATCCATTTTCTTGAACAAATAAACGACAAATTGGGTAAACAAGGAGCTCTATGCAGGACTCGAAAGGTGCTACATGTGGTAAGCATTGCATGAGATGTTATTATTTGTTCATGTTAGTGGTATTGGAGTGCAAGTTGATTGAACTAGTGGCGAGGATGGCGATCGGATAATGGCTGTAGTTGGCAATGACTCCATGGAGTCTGCTCTATTTTCGTTTGTTTGTTCTATGTGTCGGGGGGAATCAATTCAATGTGCACATGTACTGCTGCTATGTCGAACACTTACTATTCGGTCAGCTGCACTTTGGTTAGTTTTGATTATCCTTTGTGAAGTTTTATTGTCGTTATGTGGTTGGCATTTTAAGGATAATGATGGGATATGAGTGGGTGACATGGTGGAAAATTACCTTCGAGTGCAGACGATAAATGTGGATGTTATTGCAACTTTTTTATGGATGAGAGCACAATTTTGGACGTGATATCATGCGATATCTGAATTAACACTTCCCGAAGGAGACGATGACCCGAATCGATGGTTGCACGTCGAAATGTTTTGAGTGTTATTTTTATGGAACAGCAGTTTTGAGTCATAATATGGTAATTTTATGTTCCCAAGTAACCTATTCAAAGTCAGGTATACTAGATAGTTGACAAATTAAAAAAAAAATACCTTTGTAGGTAGGACATCCATTTTTCCAAAATGGACTCTTTAGTGTAGTTAAGATAAAGTTAGGTTTATCTGGATGGACGTGTAACGCTGATCTGTTTTGTTTTGATACTGCATGAAACCGTCTTTAAATCTCCATTCTTCTACCACCATTAGTATTTCCTGATCATTTGGGTTGTCAAACAAAACGTTTCTGAAATGAAGTCTTATATTATTGAAAAGCGATGGTCATAAACAGACAAATATAGGAGTGCACTTCTTCTCCTCGTCCGGACAACTTCTGCAGAAATCATGGCTGAATACTTCTCGTCTTTTCAAAAATGGGCTTATGAGGGATATTTGCATTTATCTCAAACTAAGAAAGCGTTTTTGTTTGAAATTGAGACAGCATTGCCTAGACATATTTTGCCATTTGTCCATCAAAAGCATGCATTCCTGATCGCATAAAGCTTGCGTTATAGTTTGCATGTATTATTTATAATTGTCATCGATTATAAAGGGTGGCCCCTATTCAGCGACATTATCGGACGTACATATCTTTGGAAAAAATACCTATGAGTTCTTGAACACATTTAAGATATATAATAACGGGTGATCCAAGTAGAGATACTTTTTTCAATAGCCTTTTTTGACAGATCACGTGTGAGTCGTGTCATGCTTTCATGTTATATTTGTTTAGTATTGTTTGGCATTTCATAATGGAAAGACTTACGCGTGAACAACGTTTACAAATTGTTCAACGTTCTGTGAGGAATGTGTTTCGTGCACTTCGCACAACTTATGGTCAACATAATCGGCCTACTGAGCGTACTATTCGCAACACCATCACCCATTTTGAGACCCAGCATTCATTATTGGATAATATTCGACCGAATAGACCACTTCCAGCACGCTGTGAAGAAAATATAGCGGCCCGGCCGTAGCTGAGAGTGTACACGAAGACCGTAGAGAGTCGATTCGGCGCCGTTCGCAGCAACTCGGACTGACGTATGGAACGACTTGGCGCATTTTACGTCGAAGATCCGACGTTTTCGAGGCAAATTTTGTTTAGCGATGAGGCCCATTTCTGGCTCAATGGGTATGTAAACAAACAAAATTGCCGCATTTGGGACGAAGAGCAACCTGAAGAGATTGAAGAACAGCCACTTCATCCAGAAAAAACAACGGTTTGGTGTGGTTTGTGGGCCGGTGGAATCATCGGTCCGTATTTCTTTAAAAATTATGCCGGTGCGAACGTAACCGTCAATGGCGACCGTTATCGTGCCATGATAACCGACTATTTGACGCCTGAAATTGAAGCTCGTGATCTCGGCGACATTTGGTTTCATCAAGACGGCGCCACTTCCGACACATCGCATCAATCAATGGACTTATTGAGAGAACATTTCGGTGAGCACATAATTTCACGTTTTGGGCCGGTCGATTGGCCACCAAGATCGAGTGATATCACACCGTTTTTCCTGTGGGGATATGTAAGGTCAAAAGCTTATGCCGACAAACCCGCTTCGATTCAGGCCTTGGAGGAAAACATCACGCGTGTCATTCGCCAGTTACCAGTCGAAATGCTCGAACGAGTGATCGAAAATTGGACTCAACGGATGGACCATCTGCGACGTAGCAACGGCCAACATTTGATAGACATAATCTTCAAAAAACAAATGCCAAAGAATGTTCTTTCAAATGATAATAAACATTCTCCATTAAATTTGAATTTTCTGTGTTTTTTTCTTTAAAAAAGTAGGGAACCTCGAAATGGATCACCCTTTAGCTTTGCAACCTTCTTAAGATATAGTCGGCATTCGTTTGTCGCGTCAAAAAACAGACAGCCAAATAATTTCCACTTCACCACCCCATGCCCAACTCGCTTCAATTTTCCGCCCCTTCGCTTTTTTTCTACCCGTTGCCCTTCTTGGAGAACGGTTAAGAAAGAGTGCCTTAGTCTGTTAATCCAATGCTTATACTTGATCACACCGTTTTGATGAAAATGAGAACTGTTGAGAGCAGCCATCAATGGATGAAAAAACGATCGAAGAAGTGCAAACAGCCCAACAAGAACAAATGATCAAAATACAACGAACAAACGAATGCTTAATACGCACATCCCACTAACGATTTTTATTCTATAAAGCATAAAATTCCAATTTGCAGAAGCAATTTCGTCTATTCAGCAATACAAGTGAACAAGCCATGTAGCGAAACACTCCACAAGACCGCCGAATAATCGAAGTGGACGATTTTTTTTACCAAAACCATAATGAGCGGTGAGGCTCATTTCCACCTCAGCGAGTACGTGAACAAGCAAAACTTTCGCTTCTGGGGCACCGAAATTCCACGTGCAATGCACGAGGAGCCATAACACCCGCTCAAAGTTACTGCATGGTGGTGGAGTCATCGGGCCATTTTTTCGAGAACGCCGCTAGTCAAACGACAACAGTAGACGGTGCGCGCTATAGGGCCATGTTAACCGAGTTTTTTTTACCGCAATTGGACGAATTAGGGCAGGAAAACATGTGGTTCCAGGACGGAGCAACGGCACACAGCGGGAGCCACAACCGATATTCTGAAGGCCAAACAACATCGGATGACTTCTTTTGGCCCACCCTGTACAATAACTCGTTTAGATAAATGCACAGGCTTTTTAGAAGATTAATTGGTATAAAGCTTCTAAAAAGCTTCCGGGGATGTATGTACATGTGACAGTTAAATATAAGTTTCGAAAGAGCTTCCGACGAAGTAACATAGATCCATTATATGTATACAGCTTGTGACTTAAGACTTATATTAGCTGTGACTACTAATTTTGTTTTGCGCTGAACTACCACGCAAAAGATTTGAGTTCGATTCCCAGTTAAAGCAACACCAACATGTTTATACCTTATCCCATAGGGGTATATTAGTCTTGATACATATTTTGTAACATAGAGAAATAATTTTGGTAGATATACCTCAACGTTTGTGGATCGACTCAGAATCTGAGCTAAGTCGACTGAGACATGTCTGTCTGTCCGTCACCGGTCAGTAAGTAACCGATTAGTAGGCCTTACGTTTTGAGCTAGGATAATGAAATTTGGTACATGTGATCCTTGTTCGTGCTGCTCGAACAAGTGTAAACATTTTCAAAATCCGCCCACTGCCACGCGCATGTTTCTTACAAGAACGTTATTTTTGGCCAAACAGTAGGGAAAGTGATTGAAAAAGTGACTGAAGGACATATGTAGTCAATCTTAATTATATATATTTTGTTCAGATAAGGTTTTTCACGTTTTCCACGTTTTCAGTAAAAAAAAACGTTTTTCGGTAAAATTTTAAAATTTTCGAAAAAACGTTTGATGCAAAATCAGTTTGATAAAGCAAATATTTCGTTAATACATCATTCAAGCCCACGCCTACTTTTTTGAGGCGTTTTCCTACAAAAACCATTTGTATACACTTCGCCATAAATATTCAGCAGAACAACGTTTTTTTTTGTCGAACCATACAAGATTTTGATAAACTGTCTGAACAATATGTTGCGACAATGTCAATTTTAATATTTCTATGCAATAAAGCCCACATTTTAGGTATATTAATATAAAGGATGGGATGGGGTATGGTATAAAACAAAATCATATGCTTTTAATTACTTTTCGGAATGGGGACACTCTCAGGATATTCTTTCTCTGAAAATCTTTAACTTTGCTAAATAGCTTATTATGAATGGGGTGATTTCATTATTTGGCTCTTCAATATATACACCAGTATACAAAACAACGTAGTGAGTGGATTTCAAAAATGTTTACACTTGTTCTGCTGGGAACAAAGAGCACATGTACCAAATTTCATATTACTGGAGGGGAAATAGTTTCGATAGTGCTTTATCGGAGCAAAATTATTAGTTAGGCAGTACACTGACACTGCGGTTTAAGTATAGTACATAATATGTAGCAGGTCTGAGAATACCCCAAGAAGGAAATAAAAGAGGGAGTAAGATTCAACGTCTAGTGCCAAAAAACCAACCATCAACCATTTTATTTTGTTCCAACGATCAAAAGTGGGAAATTTTGTGTTTGAGTGTTGTGTCCGAATAAATTCAGTGGGAAATTTGATCCAGAAAAATTCTCCAGGGTACTGAAGAATTCACAAATGAATGTAATAAACAACGGGAGTCGGTTCCCCACCCCACCAAAGTGGCAGAGCGCCGAGCAGTGTAATAATTAAGCCGTAAGTTGGGCTTGCTGTTTTGTACCAACTCCGAAAAACATATTTAAAGGCTTCTCACTACATTTTTATACTCTTGGATGTTTGTTAGACATCCAAAAGTGGGGATGGGGTAGTACTAATATTTTGTAATAGAACATAATACTAATGTATTTGTTTACTAATATTGTTATATCTAAACCGATATAAAAATATCACTAATATTTCTGGAATAAGTACCTTCCCCAATTAATTAATGCTGGTATTTATTATCCATATTACCAAATAAATTAAGGGTTAGGATTTAGTATATACATGTAGGGTTAGTATATACAATATACATATATAAACATATATTTATACTTATGTGTAATTTCTTAAAATAAAACACGTTTTAGTCTATTTACATTTTTCATAAAAGACGATCTACCTGTGCTCAGTCTGATTTATCAATTCCCTTTTCCTTTCCGCTCCAAAAACTTGCATCACATCGTCAACATCACGATATCAATTCCCAATCAGAAGATAAGTGACGGGTGGAATTGGGTATGGATATCATTACTATCGATAACGAGCTATCGTACGATCCGTGGTATTTATATCAGTGGTGGCCGTACATAAGTTTTTTGTAACATATTACCTATATGCGAATATTTTTAGTGAATATCGAAGTATGTATTATAATATCTACATTATTCGTGTAAGTCATATTGAATATGGACAAATATTAGTAATATCTTAATGAACACAAATATATCTGTCCCATACCAAGTCGCAAGAGGAGGGGCATGAAAAAAAGGCGTTGCTGTTACCGCTTTCGGGATTTGCACCAGCACCCCCTAGGAAACTGCGTCCACGATTTTACTATTAAAGTTCAGCCTTTATTTCCATTTTTTCGACTTTCAAACTTCTAAACCCAATTTTACCGTATTCATAATTTTTTTTTTACTTATCCGAAACATTTGTGAGGCGGTCTTAGTGGATTCTACTCCTTCTTCTTAGTAGATACTGCCTACGAAACTTCGTTGTTTTCTAAAGGTATCAGCCGTACGTAACGGACGTTCTATGCTGTATTCAAGTAAAAAGACACTGAAATTACTTACCACTGTCAAAATGTATGTAAGAATTCAGTTCAAAATTCATCGAAATCTTTTTAGAACAAAAAATGATTCCGGAATTTAATTTTTAATAATCACAGTTCCACATAATATATATCTTTTTAACATTAGTAAATATTTTGTGTCCAAACTATGAAAATCCACGAAAGTCTACTCATGGTTAATATTCGAACGGCGTGATATAGGAAGTTTGAATATTCACGTTCCAATTTACCAGTATATTACCGACATAAGGCTAGGGCTTAATTTAGAATTGCCTAGAATTCGTGACCAATTTAATTTGGCAAATCTGGCAAGTCGAGGACACTGGAGGGTTTCACGCAATAAGCCCATTGTTTCACTTGGCATACAAAAACATGACCAATTTGTTGAATTTCGCAGTTAATGAAATAGACACGCTGTCAAACGTACGACTTTACATTCATTTTTTTGCCAACAAAATACACACGCAATTTTTGACAAGAACTAATGACAGTAAAATTGTGCCAAAAGTGCGATAGCATTGTATGATCCAAATTCGGTAGGCAGGCTAGTGGGAGCGCTAATGGATTAGTAGCACTAGGGTTTTATTCGCTTGACTTCAATAGATAATATTTTGGCCAATATTCATACATTCGATTGTGCATATACCGTTTATATTGAGTAAATAACAAGGAGACAGACATTTTGTGCACAGACCATCAGAATATTCAGAAATACTTTAATGGAGTTTTCCATCATCTCGAATTCGATTTTTTCCATGAAACCAAAGTATCTCTCTAGGAGTATGTACACAAAAGTTGAATAACAAAGATTTTAAGAATTGTGTTTGAATAATATTCTGCATATATGCAGGATAGGTGGTAAAAAAATGCCTCCCGTGGGGGTTACGAAGCAACCAAGATCCTTGAAAAAGACAGGATTAATAGTTTACGACCATGCTAAACGAAATGAGAACAACGAAGATTGTATCTGCATCTGGGATGAAAGAAGATTAAACACAAAAGGTGAAGCCAAATAACTATCGGAAGCCCCAAGATGCTATAAAGCTGACATTATAACTTCTGCTAAAATCCTTGTTAGAGTAAGCAGGAAGAGCGACTGTTCGACTGGGTACTAACGAGCCTGTTGCGCCATAAATTAATTTTTTATTTTTATTTTATCCGATTCATATTCATATCACTTTGGAAAGCCTAAATGCTGCTCTTGTCGACCTTTTCAAATGAACACCCAAATAACTTACAACGATTTTCGACTTGATATGAATACCATCTGCACTCGTAATTGTAAGGCTTATCCAGTTGCCTATGAATTCCGAATTACCACGCATTATTGGAGTATGGACCAGTATGGTTTCACATTACAGACCAATCAGCCTATCCCCATTTCTATTGAAGGCACTGGAAAGGCTACCAGACATTCAAATCCGTAGTAACTAGAATCCACGCTACCTATCCTCAAAGCAACATGCCTATAGCAAAAGCAAATCGGTAGAAACTGCTCTGCTTGAGGTAGTTCAAGCAGTAGAAAAATCACTTTATCATCTAGAACTTAAACTAGAAGCCTTCGCAGACATAGAAGAACCATTCAACAACGTAAAAATGAAAGCAATCGAGATAGCACTTGGAAAAGCAGGATTAGATACGGTCATCAGTGACTGGAACATAACCATGCTTAAAAAACGCATCATTTCATCCTGACCTGTAGATTGTACCGAACGAATGATAATGACGAGAGGTACTCCACAGGGTGGTGTTCTTTCTCCACTTACCTACTGGTATTCAACGAAGCATTGGCAATGTGCTTCTCATGGTATGTGGGAAATTCCCATAGACTCTAAGAGCAAACACGCGAACAAGCCTTAATATACTCAACAGATGGTCAGAACTATCACCAAAGCCGTCAATCCGAAAAAAAAAACTGATCTAGTCCTCTTTACTAACATGAGATCAAGAGTTTGCGGCAACGACTCTGGGATGGTCCACCCTCTCACTGTCAGTAAGTGTCAAATACTGTGGGGTGATACACGATAGTAAGCTAAACTGGAATCTTAACATAAACGAAAGGGTAAAGAAAACTAATTTCGCACTATACAACTGCAGTAGAATCTGTGGTGAGAAATGGGGTCCCTCCCCGAAGGTCAGAAATGGCTATACACAGGTGTCGTCAGGCCAATGTTAACCTAAAGTTGCTTAGTCTGGTGGAATTCCATGAAAATGAGGAAATATATGACTGCCATGATAAAGGTTCAAAGAACAGAATGTGTATTCATAACAATAGTTATGTGCACCAGCCCCACAGCAGTTTGGAAAAAATTCTAAATCTTCCCCCAATCGACCTACAGCTGAGCGAAAAGCGGAGGGCGCCTCAAAGAAGCTGGCAACCTATGTATCAAAACATTTGGTCACCGAACAATACTGAAATTAGAAGAATATGAGAATGGTGCATCTGGCTACACCATCCAATATCACGACTTTAATATTAAATACTCAATCAGAATAACAAGTACAGACGAATGGTCTTCTAACAATATGGAACCAACAGCGAAATAGCAACCTATAACAATGGGTCTTAAATGGAGATAGTAGTGAGCTCTGCGGTCTACTCCGAAATAATTGGGCTAAACACATCTATTCGATTGGCAAGCTCCATTCTCGAAGCTGCCAAATCGGCTAGAGTATTGAACTTATCACAAGAGGATATCTCCAATGGCAAAGCGGCCATAAAAGCTCAGGCATCCAACATTATAAAATCGCGGTTAGTTGGACGCTGCCGCAAAGAGAACAAGGTTCTTTGAAACCAGAACAAAGTACAAATTATGTGGGTGCAAGGACAAAATAACATTCCGGGAAACGAAAAAGCCAGACTAGGATCTTCCAGCTGCATCTCATTATGCGACAATAGGGTTGGACCCCAACTTGCTTTCAAAAAACAGAAAATAAACAGATTCACGCAAAGTGAAAAGAAGGCAAAACATCAAGACTTGCAAACACACTAAAGGCATTTGGCCGGAAATAAGCGGTAGCAAATCTAACAAGCTGAGAGCTATGAATAGAGATTCCGTTTCTAAGGGGTGAAATTCATAACAGGTCACAGTATGCTGGGAAAACACTTCCATACGATTAACCTAACTGACTCGCACCAACGTTGCAATAAGTGCGGAGACCCAGACATCGAGGAGGACATCGTCCACCTATGCGTCACTGTACCGCGATCAATAACAGCCGTAAAAATGTCCTCAGCAGCTTCTACTACGACGACTTGACGGATATAGCCACAAAATCCATTGTACAAATCGTCAGCTTCTGTTGCAAGTCGGGGTGGAGCAACTACCTATTTGAAGCTAATGGAGCAGCACCCATCAAACCTAGCCTAACCTATGGTTTCACATTTCCTTTAATTTATTTATGCAAGCTGAACATATGAAATTTGAACCACTTGCAAATAAATAAGCAGCATCGGCAAAAGCTAGTGTATGTTAAAATTCCATAAATATTTCAGAAATGTGGTTGTTAAAAAGGGTAGGAGAGTAACTGTGACTTGCAGAAGACCATTTGTAATACATATGTGTAATCATCTTCGTGAGATGAGGTGGAAATTCATATCGGATAGGTTAGTGAATCAACCCGTCGATTAAAACAGTGTCAAATATTATTCGCTATATACGAGCCAGACAGCCATATACATCTTTTGCCGTTTAAGTTTTATTCAATGTCTGAAACAACAAAACTTACATATTGTGGTGATTGTTTATTGAATTATGTACTTCACAACTAAGACTTTACTGGATTCTATTTTGAAAAAAAAAATCAGATTCTACATTCGCTATCAAATTAATGAAAAAAATCCTTTGTTCCATAAATCAGCACCTTTTTCCCAAATGTATAGAAACTTTGTCATGATAGCCTTCTTATGAAACTGTTTTTCCAATGTAAACAATTTGAAAAAAAACCAACCACATTTTTCACCCTAATGCTTATTTTATGTTATCGCCGGTCCAAATCTCTTCCTTACCACCTTAACCCGTCCGCAATAGTGCTGCTGAGATAAACTTTTTTTTTAATTCAAACAACGAAAAAGGTTTAATAGATAAATAAATGCGAACACATTTCGTTTATAGTCCTCTTTTTAGTGAATTAAAGACACTCATAGCTATGAAATATCCTTTGGGATTACTCTGCGATACTAATTTACGTTTTCCCCATATCTATCCCACAAAGCCCACTTTGGGAATATATCTTAGGCAATAAAACATCCCTCCCAAATGAGAACATTCAATTCGATATAAGTTTTCATTTGCTCCAATCTGTGGATTTAGATCCATATCACCCATTCTCCTACTGCCCCAAAGGACTAATGGGCGCCATTGCAGAACGGCTAGTGTGCAATAAATTAAAATAAATCGATTATGTGGGTTACCCTTGGGTAACTTACCATCACCTTTGTGCTGTGGTGATGTCGAGACTAGGCCACATCACAATTTTATAGTTTTCGCCCGACTTTTTAAGTCTTTTGAGGTTAAAGGCAAATTTTTGAACTTATAACCTTGACACGTGCATAGCATTGCTGCTCGCACGCCACCACCTTCCGACAAGTTGGTTTTTCGATTTGGGTTCTCAAACCGGCAGGGGTCGTTGTCTGTCTAAATTCGATACCACTCCTTTGGTATATACCTATGTATGTATAATTTATCTGCATGTGGTTTAGAGAGCTGGTATTTTGTGGTTGCAAGTGTACTATGAACCCTCATACCAAAACCAAATGGGTGTGGAATAGCAAGAGTGGGAGTGGCGGCACGTTAATTGTTAGCATGACAGTGATATTTATTTTCTAAGGGATGGTATTTTTCTCCCCTTTAAATCGCATCAATGAAAATTACTTCTGGGAGCCATAAGCGTGTGTGGTTTTTTAGTTAGAAGGTATTTCGACGTGCAGGGGAGGCAATTAATTCCAAACAATAAACTTTGTTGGCTTAACTTTAAATTGGAAAGAGTTGTAAATTGGAGATTTCACGGTTAACGCCAAGACGCGCGGTTTACGCTAGGTAACTTATTATATGGTTTATTGTTAATTTAATTGATGTGGAAGCTCTTGCTGAAAGGACAAATTATTGTTAAGAGATTGAAATTGAAAATACAGCTGAAATTAAATGCAGACACTAAGAATTGATGTCTTTGAAATATGTTGTTGAATTTTCCTGCCTTTCCTGCTCAGCGAGAATAGGCCATCGTCATCCTGTACAGACGGACGAGTTTGGGCACTATACCAAATCTACACATGTCGCTGTATAGTTCATCTCCATAAATGCTGTCGTTTGCCTATGAATACTTAGGAGAAAACTATTCGGACTATTAAAATTACTAAAAAGCTACAAGTTTACCTCCACAGAAGTCAATCCTTTGACGCTCTGGTGTCCGAAATCAAAAGAGATCTACATGGTCATTACGCAATTATCGGTGAACATAATACATATAATGGAGAACTTAACTGAATCGCGGATACCTTAGGCACCACTATTATATGGATCCAAAACGCGAGGAAATTCCCCATCAAAGCCAAGGAATGAACAATGAGGCTTAGTATGAGAGTAACCAGGTCTAACATCGTGCCATAAGATTATGTCGACTAGTTCCGACAAAAATTGGAAGACCTAAAGGAGACCGAAGGCGGAATTCTGAGAGCCAGAACTTTTACGCTTGCGTCCAAATGTTTGGAATGCCAACTATGGACTCAGGCAATGGTCAAACTTTTAAAGTAGCAAACGTAGAAAACACGTCCATTTTCAGGAGACCTGGAAGTGAACACACCATCATCCTGGATGTAACTTTCGTCTCGGAATCCACATTCCCAAGAACTTAAAATTAGAGAGTGATCGAGAACTCTGCGGGAATCGACAATCAATACATTGTCTTTGATCTAGAAGTTAACAAAAGAATCCGAAATCAGAACAACACACGGGCCCTAAGTAAAACAAGAATTGACTTAACGAAGAAACTCTCACTTCTGTAATTGAAGATGGAAAATGAGCTGAAACAGAAGCCTAATTCACAATGCAACTAATACGGCTAACATGTGATGCCTAACTAATGCCACAAAATACCGGTGTGAATTGAAACAAGGACTCAGTATATTGGTGGACGGACGCACTGAGTCTATGGAGGAAGTTCTACCGATGTAAGGAACCAAAATATTCATGCTCAAGAAGGCCATAAATCCAAAAAAAAAGAAGGATTTCCGCATCGACAGGTGGGAAATAGGCTTAAGAATTCCAATGTGGAAGTGTGGACCAATGACGAAACTATGAGGGGTTATGTGGACACGCTTTTCTCACAAACCAAGTCAGGACCCAAACAACACTTTATTACAACGAGAGGAAACAGAGGAAGAAAAGTTGTGTTTAGTAGCAAAACCTTAAACAACAAAAGATCCCTTGGATCCGACGTTATACCATCAAGGAAGATGATATTTTACTCATAAACACACCTTTTGCTGATTATATACAGCTGCTTCCTGGATGAAAGAGTCTTTCACATAAGCTGAAAGACACGACGTCTACTGCTGATCAGTAAAATTAGGGAAATAATGGATACTGCTGGATACTGCTGGATACTGCAGGAAAACTCTATTGCAGAACAGAGAAGAGGACACCTATAGAAACAGTACGTCTTCAGAAAAGGTCGCTATACGATCCGACCAAAGGGAAAACAACTACTCAATTCAGGTCGTGTTGCGGCAACTCTGTACGTCAAAAGCGCCTTTAACTGAGTCAGATGAAGCAAACGCGCTCGAAAATACGTCTAACATCCCAGTATCTCTCTTGTATGGTATGGTGAGGGACTATCTCAAAGACCAGGAGCTGCTCTTATTAGACAACAGTCAGCAAACAAGGAATTCAAGTCACATCCGGAGCATCATTATATTCCATTATGGGACCTGACCTCTGCAAAATCTCCTATGATGGCATTATTCACTTTGATTTGAAACAAGATAACCTCCTGATGGGGTATGCAGATGATATTGTCGCGGTGATAACGGCAAAGGATACCAAAAGTACTGGATAGATGAACACGGCCTGTCTATAAAAAAATTCAAAATAGTCCGTCTGATGAGGAAAGGTAAAAAGATTTAAAACCGCAGTAATTGCGTATGACAATCAACAAACTTACTTTCTGTCACCAGATAAAATACGCGGCGGAACAAGCGGAGTCTTATGGCGAATGTAGACCTGCAAGCAAATATTCAGGAGTCGTGGACAACGACTCATGCTGTCCTCCCCTGTGGATGTGAGATTGTGGCAGAAAAGTACAGAAAGCAGATAACAGCTGCAGAGACGCGGTGTCGGAACCAGGCGTAATTGTTGTCGCACGATTGACCCCAATAGACCTCCTAGCAGCAGAAAGCGGCAACGGAAAATACTAAAAACCTCATAAAACAATTGCCACTTCTGTGCGCTAAAGCTCAAAAAGCAGGGGACGATCGAAATCGAGGGTGGTTGACGAATGTGGCTAAATATAATGACCGAAACCAAGTTACTCAATGGATACGGATTCTCCAACGCATTTGTTCGCAAGTTCGGCAAAACGAAAAACCCAGGTTACCAGTACCATGACTCCCATGAAGACGACGTGTATCATACATTCATCACCTGCAGCAGATAGGAAACCGAAATCGATGATGATGGTCAGTAGGTAGTGCCAGAACCAAATATGCAACTATGACCAACACAGGAAGAAAAAAGATTAGGAGCAACCCTGCGAGAGTGAGCCCGAAAGGGCAAAATATAAACAAATACAAATTTTTGGCGCATCAGGCTCGTTAGTATCCAGGGCCGAGCTTTCTTACAACCATTCATGTGTGCGTGTGTACTTCTACACGATGGTGGGACCTCCTGTTTTATACCGACTCCGAACGGATAAGTTGAGATAAGCTTTTCTTGACAATTGATACTACTCGGATCATTTGTCAGATCATCACGAGAGGAGGGCCAGTGAAAAATCAATTAGTAATTGCTACGGCTCGGAATCGAACCCAGACCTTCTGCGCGGCAGTTCATCTCACTAACCAACGCGCCACTGTGCCCGTCGACTGATTTTTCTAGACTTTGATAAAACTTATAAGCATCATTCCCGGAGTGGAATATATCTTCAATCTCGTGTTTCGTTCCTCTTTCTGCAAAGTTGGTGTTTCTCACTCCTTCTTGTTCAATAAATATCAATGGCGGCTCAATTCTCCATCTGTAGCCTTACCTTATAGGCCAAATATTAACTGTGATCATCTGTTGGCATTAGTCATCAAAACAGGAATTTCTTGCTGGTAATGGCAAGAAACCTAGTGGATCAGTGGATCATTGTTCTTAGACATCGATTTCTGGTCGTAAGCTATTAATCGAGAGGTTAAGAGATACGCGTTTGGCAAATAACCTTTAGGTATCTCGCGATAAGAAGGTTCACTACTTTGAATATACTTTGCTATTCGATTGGTTTGTTAAGAAACGCATAAGTTTTTAAATAAATAGTGACGATTGACACTACTGCTTAGTGTCTCAAAAAAGTGACAAAAAAAACCACACAATGGAACTAAATGGCTACATAAAAATCATAACCGTCTTCTCGTGTATCAATATTCACAAAACCATATACATCTCATTTACCTAAATAGAATTAAAAACTTCAAAGCACCTAAAACTATCAATTTAATATTTTCATAGAGGTTAACCTTACTCATCCGTATTTGTAACTTTTATGCAGATATTTCCGATTGTCGAAATAATTTGCATTTCATCTAACGAAAAAATTCCATAAAACTCGTCAATCGCAAAATAGATTATCCTTCATAAAAAAAACACTTTTTGTATAGATTACAAACAATTTAACATCCCAACGCATAACAACGTCCAGGATGCATCAAATATTTGTTTTCCATTTTTTTGTTAACATTTTCATATTCACATCCAGCTGTGACAGTTACCGAAAAATTGAAACGATGCCAATACTAGATGGGTGCAGTCCAATTTTCCAATTTGTATTCCAAATCAACAAAGGACTCGCTAGCCTGCGGTCGTAAATTGAACAAACAAACAAAACTACAACCACTACAAACGCCATGCCATATCAACACGGCGAAACACTAGTACATGTTTTAAATCCACCCCCTGGCGACTTTTCAAAAATACCAATCCAACCAACCGACCCTTATAGTGTAACAAAACCTCCACTCTAACTCCCATCAAAATATTCATCACAAAACAAAACATGCAGTTTGGCAATTAACGTAAATAGAAATGTCAACATTTGACTTTGTCGTAGGGGGCTTTTTGACTTTTTTCAGCACCCCCAAATGGCTATCGCTTTCAATCATTTGGTTGTAGGGAATGGGGTTTTTGGGAATGGGGTTTTTAGCATTGATCGACATGAGGTTATCTGACGTAAAGCTTAGTTTCAATTCTTGGTATTTAAACCGCGTTGCAAATAAATCTGCAAGGAAATCCATTTGTAACCATTTTGACAGTTTTCAAAAGCAGAGAAAAATTAATGGCGTGACCTTTGGATTTTTGGGAATCCCAACTGCTGTTGATCAAAAATCAGTTACTTTGTGTGTATCTCTTGTGCTTTTGTGGTGGCATAAGCGAATTGGACAACTGCCAGTTGTCGAGATTTATTTGGAAATTGACTTCCAAATTTTTCCTAAATGAAAGCATGTTGGGGAAGACACACAAAAATATGTCCACTGCAGTGGTTTTGTTTTTGCGAGACCACTCGACACCGGAAATGGTGTACTTTGGCGTTACTTACAACTGCGGGTAAATTTATGAACGCAATTTAAGATTTGTACAAAATTTTTCGTTTATGGCTTTGAGGTTTGATGTGGGTTTCTGGGTGTAAAATTAAAAGGAATTTCGTGTTTGAATCTTATTGTTGTAGATTGATTGAAGAAAGTACTTTTGTTGAAAAGGACATAAACATAAAGATGACAAATATGTTAACTTAGATATATTACTATAAAGGATAGGAAATCTGTTAGTGTTTTAAGAACATGCCTGCGTGGGACATAAGTTTTTGAAAATAATGAGTATAATGATACTTTAGTGGGATTATTGTTGTGTGAGCCTCAGAGTGTCCGAAAGAGAAAGTCACATTCGTCCTTTGCCGAAGCGGCTGATCTGAAAAATATGGGAAACGAAGATAAAATTCAGGTCTCGACGCGTCGCATTACCGTAGAAGTAAAAGTCATTTACTTTCTTGTCCTGGGGAGGATATGTGCGACGGAGATATAAGAAGTCTCACAAATGACTACATTGCAACTCCTTCGGTTGCTATTCTATGATTGACAGAAAACGTCTCCAAGGAGATTCTTCGGAAATAAGATCAGTGAATTGCAGGATCCGATAGTGCAAAATACTTACCAAATGCTTCAGGTCTTAAATTTTTCTCAAACAGTACGTTACTGTAAGACCATGATAGAGCACTCCAAACTGCTCAGAAAATGCTTCGGGAATCAGATCAGTGAAGTGCAGGATCCGAGAGTTCAAAACACTTACCAAATGCTTCAGGTCTAAGATTTTTCTCAAACATTAGGTTACTGTAAGACCATGTCAGAGCACTCCAAACTGTGTAGAAAGGACACATTACCAAGAATTCCCGCAGAGACTCTTAAACTATTATTTTTTCGAAAAGGACAATCCGGACAACGCAAGGAAAGTTGCCGGTTAAACAAATGCCCAGTTTAAAAGAGTGAATTGACTAAAAAAAAATCGTGAAGATGTCTCAGATCAACCAGAACCATTAAACAAGAAAAAATATGTTTTCGTTATACAGCGAATCCTACAAAGCTGAAAGTATAAGCTTAACACACGGATCACTTTTTTATAAAGGAATGATACTAGACGAAATGTAAAATGTTCCATGGGCAACTTGATTTCAATTAGAAGATTAAATCCTTCAAGATCGGAAGGAAATCTTCAAAAATGACAGTTAATGCGGCAGTCTTAAATACTGCTGAATGAAGCAAAAATAAATATCAGGGAATTACCTACAGGATCGCCATGACGGCCATGAATCACCTCAACTTACGTACCCAGCTATTTTTAAGAACATCTTAATGTCATACTTCTCGCAAACAGACTCAAACATTTGTATGAACAGTAATTGAAACTTCTGAAGATATGCCATCAGTTACACAACAGGAAATGCTTTCGTTGTGCAAAAAGATTAGATATAAGAACATACATGTTCCATACGGAATCCCAAACATAGCACTAAAAACAGCACTAGATCCAAACCTTCTCATTTTTTTATAGAAAATATAATGAGAAGGCTTTAATCCACTGTGTTGATCGTTTTATACCCTATCCCATCTCATCAATAAAATGGTTGTCCCTTAAATGTGAGCTCAATGGCAAAGAAATATTAAAATTCACATTGTCGCAACAGATTGTTCACAGATTGTATGGTTCCTAGAAAAAAACACGTTTTTCTCCTGCAACATGGTATGGCGTAGGGTATACAAATGGTTTTGTAGGAAAACGACTCCAAAAAGTGTTTTATTATTTGTTTTATCAAACGCAATGATTTTGATTCAAAATTTTTTTTGAATATTTTAAAATTTTAACGAAAAACGATTTTCTATGAAAACGCCCTCAAAAAGTGAGCGTGGCAAAAAATAGATATTGAGTTTGACTACATATTATGTTGTTCAGTCAGTTTTTCAAAATTTCATAGCGTTTGGCAAAAAATAACGTTTTTCTAAAAAGTGGGCGGATTTTGAAATTTTTTACACTTGTTCGAACAGCACGCATAAGGATCACATTTATTAAATTTCATTATCCTAGCTCAAAATTTAAGGCCCGTAAGCCGGTGACATATAGACGGACAGACAGACACGGCTTAATCGACTCAGCTAGCGATTCTGAGTCGATCCATATGCTTTGAGGAACATATAGCTAAATTATTTCTATTTTACAAAGTATGTATCAAAACTAATATACCCCTACGGTATAGAGTATAATAGTAGATGATGAAATCCCTTTTCCTTTGAATAGAAAAATCCTTCAAAAAGCATTCGCTAGCAGTCGAAATTCAAACACAAACTTGAGTAGCTCTATAATAATATAAAAATGTTCCCGTATTAGACGTTTAAATTAGCTAGGGTAAGTGCAACGAATTGAACCCATTATTCTAGCACGCAGAATCTTCAATTAAAAACGACGGAAGAAACAGTAGACGGAGGATTCGCCTAAAATGGAGCGTACAAGTTGAAACTAACCTCAAGCCTTAGCCGAATTGGCAGTTTGCCACGGATTTTCTGTGATAATAATTCAATACATGTACAGGGAGCGTTTTATGTTCCAGAAGGATTTTAGTTGGTTTCCATTTTAGTGTGAAATTTTTTAGTTGGTATTTGACAGTCGTAGACAAAAGTTTTGGTAATTATTATTTTGGTAATTATTAAAAAAAATTATTAAAACATTTTAACTAAATAATTGTTGAATTGTAAATTCGTGGAGAAAATTAAGTGACTATTTTGGTGTTCATCATGTGCCGTACAAATAAACCATTCAGCGTATGGTAGTGGGTGAGTTAGGAGTAAAAACTATTTTAACTCTAAAAGAGACAGCCCTTGGCAATTTTTGTCGGGCAATTTTTACCGATTATCAATTATCAATTGAGTGATCGTAATTACAACAACAACAAATTACAACACTATTTGGTTAGAATTATAACGTTTGGTTAAGAGTAACGGCCGCTGTTGAATGTGTACCACACCTAAGCGTCAAGTTTTTTTCTGGATTTTATTTGTTATTTCTCAATATCAGATTAACTCAATTTTAACGATGAAAAGATACACCATTGAGCAACGCGTTAAAGTTATTCAGGCTAATTATGAGAATGGGCGTTCAAATCAAAATGCATATAGTGCACTTCGTGATTTTTTCGGTCAATTTAATCGTCCAAATGTGCGTACAATCGGAAAAATCGTGCAAAAATTTGAGTAAACGGGGTCTGTAGGAGATGTGAAAACATAATTGCATGTTCATACAGCTCGTACTGCAGAAAATATTGCTGCTGTTCGCGATAGTGTGGCTGAAGAGCCGTCTACCTCAACTCGTCGTCGTGCCCAACAGTTGCACCTCTCACGCTCGTCGTTGATGAGCATTATGCATAAAGACTTTGCATTTACATGCTTACAAGGTGCAATTGACTCAAGAACTAAATCTTCTTGACCATTTTAAGCGTCGTCAATGATCAGAACGGTGGCAAGCAATAGCAACAATTTTCGAAGAAAATCATCTACAGCGATGAGGCACATTTTCACCTCAGTGGATTCATCATTAAGCAGAATTGCCGCATTTGTGAGAATGATAATCCATGAGTGATTGTCGAATAAGCAATGCACCCGAAAAGAGTGACTGTTTGTGCGGTTTATGGGCTGGAGGCATCATCGGATCGTATTTTATCCAAAATGAGGCCTGATGATAACGAACTTTTTATGGCCCGAATTGAAGATATGGATATGGGCGATATGTGGTTTCAACAGGACGGTGCCACTTGCCACACAGCAAAAGAATCAATGGCTCTTTTGCGCGACAAATTCAATGGCCGTGTTATCTCACGTGGTGACGATGTCAATTGGCCGCCAAGATCATGTGATTTGACACCGTTGGACTTCTTTCTTTGGGGTTATTTGAAAGAAAAGGTGTACGACGATTCAAGAGATAAAGGATGAGATAATTCGGCACATTAACGGCATAGAACCTCAATTATGCCTCAGGGTCATTGAAAATTTGGACCATCGGATGGAGATGTGCCGCCGAGTTCGCGGCCGATATTTTGTTCCATGCATAATTGAACCATACCAATATTATTCTCTCAAAATGAAATGACAATAATTTTTTAAATAATTAGTGCTTTATTCAAAATCAACATTGGCCCTTAATATTAAGCCACCCTTTATAACGGGTGTCCGTTGGGAAGGTATACCACTTTGTTTGATTATAATTTTTGATTAAATGAAAGAGAATGGAACTTATATTGATAAATATTTTTTTTATGTCGGCAATTATGAATGGAATACAAAATAAGGTAAATGTCCGCCTCTGTAAGTCTCATAAATACGAGCCCTTTTGAGCACATTTTTCATTACATATTGACACATTTCACGCGGTATTTCATTAGGTTCATCACGAATATTTTTTTTGAGTTGCTTAAGCGTTTCTGGGTTGTTTGCATAAACCTTGCTTTTCAGATATCTCGACAAAAAGAAGTCCGGAAGAAGCTCTTGTGTCAACTGAATCTTAAATGGAAACAAATGCAAATCCTTGTGCAAAATTGTGGTAAAGTTGTTCTTTGAAGACCAAGCTCCTGAGCACGGCGTCGAAATGTGGTTGATGGTTTAATTTGAACACTTCCTTGAGCAGCAGTAATGTTTCTTGCCGATCTTGCAGAACGTTGTGGTCCATGCTTGGGCCTATCACCTGACCCTCTTTCTTCGAACTCATTCACTACACGATGAACAGTGCGTTTTGCTGGCACGTTGTTTCTCCCAAAAATGTCACATAACTTTCTCATCGTCACAGAGGAGACATCGATTTACATTGTCTCATATTATCGCACAGATGGCCTCAGATAAGCTGGCGAAGCTGGGGCTTGAACCCGCAGCGTTTAGCTTAGCAGTCAACTACGCAGTCCCCTGAGCCATGGCCACCTGCAAACGCACCCTACACATATGGATTGTTGTGTTACATCGATTCCGAACGGAAAATTTAAGAAGCTTCTTACGACAGTTTCATACTCCTGAATGTTTGTTAGAAACTGGCAAGAGATGAGGCATTGCTTAAAACTTACGCATTGGATAATTCGGGATCTCATTTTTATCCCACGCTTAGTTTAGGGTACGTACATACCACCAGGTTGCTTCACCCTTTTTTTAAGCTGATACCTGTGGCTTGTGACTAATTCATGTTGCTGAACATGACAGGTTTATATCCTTCTTCATATCATTCTATCCCTCCGGATAAAAACCAGCCGACTTCTTTGTTTGGTATTTATCGTAAATATTGACACAATGCCGTTTTATTGATGAGTTGTGTTGGCTCAGATGACATTTGGGAAGATATTACTATATATCAGCTCCTCTTAGGTATAATTCAGTCATCAAATAACCACTTTTCATGACTTGTTTAATGAATTTTAAATCTCTCGATTTTGAACATATTCCCATCCCTGATATACCCATAAAGTGTATCTTATTAATCAATCAAAAATTTAATCCAAATTCCCCCAAGTGTGCAATGTCATAGCCATCATTGCCATAGGGAAAGGATTTCTCGATTTTACCTTCAACCACAAAATGTTAAGCATTCCATTTCTGTAAATGTGCCTGTTCATGTTCAAGTACTTGTGGTTGGAACCCTTCAACTCGTCCTTTCATTTAAAAAAATCGAACGTCATTGTTTCGTGAGTAAACTTAATTAACAACAGCAACCGCACTGTGGTCAAATCGGAAATTGTATAAATTGGCAGCTTTGCAGTTTTTTCCGGAACTCAATGAGTAGATTAATTAAAGTCAATTGTCGACGATGCAATGTAAGTAGAGTGTAATTAATGTTTAAATTTAATAAACGCTTTTGAAATTGATTGATTCATCAGAAAGCATTAACATTCCCATTTACCAGGAGTTTAATGAATAATCATAGGTAAGAACACATAGAATATGCATGTATGAATGTACAAGTTCAAGCTATTAAATCGGCAAATTCAGGATTTACGGCAGAGGCATATGCAAACGAAGATGTTTGTCATTATCTTGTTTGCATAAGGTTTAAATATCTGAGTGGAGTTATTCCATTCGAAATAGGTGATTCCATTTAAGAGATACAAAATCTCTGCAGTTTAAACAAGCAGATGTACACACTTCAGCGTTATAAAAATAACTTCAAACTTTTATTTATTTAAAAGCTATAAAATCCGCGCCAAATACTGCTGTCCGATGGCCACTTCTCCAATTTTAATTTGAGGCCAACTCCCTAGTTCAGCTCATGCAATTTACCACCTTAAGCATTTTCCAAGGCTCAATTCGTCTCCATTTGACCATAAAACTCAAATGAGAAAAACATTTTTAGAATTTAATCCTCTGAAAGGTATTAAGACATTTTATTTCATTTTTTTTGTATCTATTCGATTTGAAGACGTGAATAGCTGGTGAACATAAATTCCGGAAAGGCTTTTAGTGTCCTTCTGTCGTGCAGTTACGTACGATAAGTGAATAAAAAATATAACATTGACAATAAAAGAAGGAAAATTCTCAGGCAATTTCATTCCAAAAATAAAATAGGAATGTCACTGTGATGGCTATAGGCCAAAGTCAACAGAATCATAAAAAAATGAAAAAAAAAATCTAAAAGCATCATGAGAATTCCTTTCGCTAATCGACAACGTGCTGGCATGTTATACATCCTTCCGGCCAATACCAAGCGACATTCTGAGAGATACAATCGACTTAATATCATCGATTGCAATGACCCAACCTAACATCGATACCTCAAAAGTCTGCCGATGGACTTGTGGAAATTCAATGACACAAAGGAATTGGAAATTAAAAACGACCACGAAGTTCAAGGAAAATTCACCTGCAAGAGGAGAATGATAAAAAAAAAATGGATATATACGGTGTATATGTATGTTCCGGGTTGGGTAATATGATGTTGCACCTGTAGCAGAGAATCATCTTAAATTGGATACACTTTTGCACAAGAATATAATGATGCATTAAGAATGCACATGCATAGCAGATGGGGAGGTTATTTATGATGATCCTTTTATTTTTTTAGTTTAGTCCTTTCGTTTATAGTTTTTCGTTGGCAGGAATTATGAAGCTATAAATATGAGTGTACTTACAATATGTATCTGTGGTCAGTCGATCGATGGTGTCCTGCTTCAATTTTGAGTTTTTCTTGCCCATGTTTACTGTGTGGGGTTGCCAATTGAAATTAGTAGTTGGTAGTTAGTGCTGAGTCCTTCTACTCACTGGTAAGAGCTATGTCGCTCTTTTTGTACTTGATTTCTTTTTTTTTTGTTATTTTTTTTTTCTTCTTAAATTAATGCACGAGACACTTTTCTTCTGCACTCACTGAATACTTATTAGTAGAAATCTGAAAAGAAAGGAAATGCGATGGTATTAGTTAATGGACAGTTGAAAATATGCAACTAAATTTTTCAGGAACCTAATGCGAGTTGCTCATATTTTTTTTTTTTTGATTTTTTTATCAATTTGGAATAAAACTTCTTTTATAATTATTCATCTATGTATTTATTTATTCAATATTGAGAAATTTTTATTGGAAAGACATTGCTTGTTTCAGTTGAATATCGTTCGAACTATATCCAAAATACTACTCTTCTTTCAACTTCTTATAAATTTCATTAATAAATAATGTGAGCAATACACTACACGTACCTGCATGAGCAATAAAGTTATAGCGCATGCTAACTGAGAGTGTAATGTGGTACTAGTTGTGCAGGAGGCATAAGCAGTTTTAATATATTTCAGTATTTTCTTGGATATACATTTGAATATGTAGGTACGTCATAAGCAGAAGACCAATAAAAGTTAGCAATAAAAAAAAACATGTTTTTGACTGCACAATTTAGCAGTACAAGTGCTAGGGGAACGTGTGGCTGTATATACAAGGTGGACCAAAATAAATAACCCCATTGGAAGATGTTCTTATTTTTGCGAATCGCCGCCAATGTCAAATCTGTTTTGATATTTATGGACTAGACAGATGTACAATACAAGTGAACAAGCGATACACTCCCCAAAAACATGTTAACCGAGTTTTATTTTGCCCTAATTGGACGAATTAGGACTGAAGGACATGTGGTTCCAACAGGACGGAGCAACGGCACACACTGCGCGAGCCACAACCGATATTCTGAAGGCCAAACAACATCGGATGACTTCTTTTGGCCCACCCGCATCTGCATGAGTTGGTTATTGGAACTATTAGTCGCTGAGTTATATAAATATAATGCTTAAGAAAAAAATTAAAAATATTTTGAATACGAATTATTTTTACGAAAAAAATATCGCTATGGTATGAAATTAACAACAAAAAAATGAAATATCTGGCAATTGAGTCCTAAAACTTACCTTTTCTAATTCATTTGTGTTCGAAATTTGTATTTTTGGCACAAAGAAGATGTCCTCCAGTTTAACACCGAGTTCATGTGAGAAGCTTCTTATGACATTGTTACTCTTAAACGTTTATCAGACTTTCACAAGAGGTTGAGCAGTAAAAAAAATGTATCTGTTGTAAATGTAAAAATATACAACTGTCCGACTTGAAAAGGGAGGAAAGATTAAGACCAGATGGTCAATGGACAACCATTGACCTACTTCTGGACACTCACTTTCCTGACAGCTCCTCTTACCCCATGAGTACTGAACAAGAAATGATCAGTATATCCATTCCATTTATCAATGCGATCATAACCAAAAAAAATCTCTGTTCGATTTCCAGCCGTAGAACAGGCTCTCCTCTCGTGATAATTTGACAAATCATCCAAGCAGTATCAATTGCACTCTAAGGGAAAATGCAGGCAGAGCTCAAATAGACACTAAATTGGGAACAATATATTTCATCTCGCAAAACATGCAAATGCGTGTTGAGGAAGGAAAAAAATGCACCATGACGTAGCTGCTGTGGTAACATAGAAGAAACCTCAAAGGTCTCCAGACTCCGGAAAATACTGTAGACTAATCATCCGATATCTAGCTACCCACTTATAACAGATGGTCAATGGACAACCATTGACCTACTTCTGGACACTCACTTTCCTGGCAGCTCCTCTTACCCCATGGGTACTGAACCAGAGATGATCAGTATATCCAATCCATTTATCAATGCGATCATAACCAAAAAAAATCTCTGTTCGATTTCCAGCCGTAAAACAAGCTCTCCTCTTGTGATGATCTGACAAATCATCCGAACAGTAAAGATTGTCAAGAAAAGCTTATCTCAACATAGCCTTCGGAGTCAGCTTAAAACTGGAGGTCCAACCATCGTGCAAGAACTACACAGGCACACATCGATTGGTTGTGAGAAATCTAAGCCCGAGGAACTTACGAGCCAGTTGCGACAAAAATTTGCGTTTGCATTTAAGAATGTCAAAGTGGATACAATTACTAATGAACAAACAGACTTAATTGTTGATGACTCGTTGGTAGTGCTATCAAATCAGCTACTTGAGAGAAGAGCTACTAGTAAATCTTAAACGATAAGGACGCAAGGTGATTACCTACGCAGATAACGTGGCAAAAGCTGTATCAGGAAAGTTACTTAATACCTTTAAATAACTGTTACAAAACGGGCTCTCTGTACACTCTAAATTGGGTCGCTAGATTTGGACTCGGATAAAAAATAGCCCCGACCTTCACTGCTCTTGTACAGTTCTGTCCAACAAAAGGAAACTCCATCTAGGAGACTACTTTTTTGACAATTTAGGTTTAGCCAGGTCACCCAGAATGTCAGAAACTAGTCAGCTCTGAATAGTTCAATTAGGTAAACGAATATCAGGAAAATCAACAGATCAATGTGACTAGAAAAGGTTTGGTTTTTGTTAAAGATGTTTGCGATAAGCGATAAGCTTGGCAAAGCTAATTATCATCTTGGATATTGTAAATTATAAGAATGTGTGTATACAATTTAGTTTAAAATTTAAAAATCGTGCATGAAGTCTTTAAGAATTTAGAATTCTGATATGTAACAGAAGTCTTAACATCGTATGTAATGAACTATTTATCATTAAGTGTTCATACAGAGCCTTAACAATTTTAGAACAAATCTTTGTCAGCAAAAATACAATTAAAAAAAATATTTAACGTAGAAAAATAATTAAAAAGCGTATTTTATTGTATGTTTTGATTCATAGAAATATACAAATGCAACACACTTTTATTAACAAAAAAACAAAACGCACCTTAACAATTGCCTATACAAATTGGCTTCTGCAATATAAGCATATTTCACTTCATATTTAAAAAAAACGCGAACTTTTGAAAAATTTGTACATTAACAACGTTGTTGATCGTAATCAATTTTGAATTGTTTTTATTTGAATTCGAATTGATTTTAAAAATAAATAACTTGTCAAAATCGATAGTGAACACTATATCCCACAAGAAAAAGGCAAAGTGGGTGCGCCAAAAGAACACGGAATCAATCAAAATTACGAACAAATTTCTCAGAGCCAACACGTTGCTTCAAACAGCACTAGACTACGAAAACATTCTCAGTGTAGATAGTCTTCCCAAGAACTAAAACTGAATGCCGCCATTATTTTGATTTTATTTCACGTGTAAATATAAACATTTCCCTCTATATATTTCACAATAGAAAATCGCACCTATTCACATGCCATGCTGCTAAAATTGGAAACATGAGTAGGTGTTGAAATAATTTTACTAGGAAGCATAATACTGATTTTTAAATCACCAAGTCTATAAGGTAAAGGCTAGTAAGATCATCGTTTCGACAATGCTGAAGAAGATCAGTTGATGTTGATGTTGATTAATGCAATATATAAGTGCAAACGATTTTTAATTTTATTTTTGCAATATATATCTATACGGAAAGTATTTTTTTTTTTACAATCCAACAATGGATTTGAGCCAATTGTAGCCAAAATACTCTTAAGGTACAAGTACAAGAGAAGATAAACAGGCAGTAGTCTTAGTTAGGTATCATTAAAAATTATTGCATGATCGAATTATATTTCTGAATTTTAAAATTTATATTTTTTTTTGAAATTAATGAAAACTGGCACAGAAAATTGAATTTAGTTTTTCGGTGATCAAGTTTCAATTTTCTGAAAAGATGACGAATTTATTAATAAGACACGTGCGTTTAACGACCCCAACATCACACAATATTCATGACACCATATTTCAAAGAATTGCCTACAAGTAACACAAACAATCAAAGGAAATTATATGAATTTGAGGAACTCAAAGCTGACAGCGAAGTAAGCTCACCACACCACGCCGAGGGAAATAGGGACGAATACCAAAATTTGGAGTTATTGCACTTTATGAAAGCGAAATAAGTTAACACTTAAATGAGCTTCTTCTTCATTCTTCTTCTTCTTCATTTAGGAAGGGTAAGACAGAATCCCTGAACAGAGATAGTGGAGAATAAAATGAAATTTCCAGCGGTAACGCTCTATCCCGTAGCGGATACTGGTGGCCCCTTGCTCTGGGGGTATTTAATAACTTGAAGCTGGGCCTCCAGGTTGATGATAATGCTTTTTAAAATTACAAATGTGCAAATTAAAGGCACAAAAATTTGCTTACGAGCAACCGATAGTCTCGGAAACTGATTTTATTGTTCACGGTCGTGCAAAATAAAAAAAAGACAAAAAGTTCGTAATTGCAACTAGAATGTAAGAAGAGACACATCCGAACAACGAGCTGCTACAAAGCAGACTCCGAACAACGAGCTGCTACAAAGCAGACATTATTGTCATGCAGCAAATTTGATGGGATGGGCCTGGCAAAAAAAGTATGAAAACCGGTGACATCTACTACATAAATTTTAAGGGCCGATGTTGATTTTGAATTAAACACAAAATTTTTGGGAAATTACTGTCCTTTCTTTTTAATAGTATAATATTTTTATGGTTCAATTATGTATTGAATAAAATATCGGCACCTCCATCCGATGGTCCAAATTTTCGATGACGCTGAGCAATGATTGAGGTTCTATGCCGTTAATGTGCCAGATTATCTCATCCTTTAGGCCTTGAATTGTCCTTCATCTTTTTTAACCCCAAAGAAAGAAGTCCAACGATGTCAAATCACATGATCTTGGCGACCAATTGACATCGCCACCACGTGAGATAGCACGTCTATTGAATTTGTTGCGCAAAAGATCCATGGTTTCGTTAGCTGTGTGTCAAGTGGCACCATCCTGTTGAAACCACATATCGCCCATATCCATATCTTCCAATTCGGGCCATAAAAAGTTCGTTATCATTTCACGACAGCGAACACCATTCACAGTAACTGCCTGACCGGCCTCTTTTTGGAAAAAAATACGGCCCGATGATGCCACCAGCCCATAAACCGCACCAAACAGTCATTCTTTGTGGGTGCATTGGTTTTTCGACAACCACTCATGGATTATAATTCGCACAAATGCTGCAATTCTGCTTATTGATGAATCCACTGAGGTGAAAATGTGCCTCATCACTGAAGATGATTTTCTTCCAAAATTGATCATCCACCGTTGCCATTTCTTGCCACCATTCTGACCATTGACTACGCTTGAAATGGTCAGAAGGCTTTAGTTCTTGAGTCACTTGCACCTTGTAAGCGTGTAAATGCAAGTCTTACTGCATAATGTTCATCAACGATTATCGTGAGAGGTGCAATTGTTGGGCACGACGACGAGTTGAGGTGGACGGCTCTTCAGCCACACTATCGCGAACAGCATCAATTTTTTTAAGGTACGAGCTGTTCGAGAATGCACTGGTGTTTTCACAACTCCTAAAGGCCAGGTTTGCTCAAATTTTTGCACGGTTTTTCCGATTGTACGCACATTTGGACGATTAACTTGACCGAAAAAATCACGGAGTTCATGTGACGCATTTTGATTTGAACGCCCATTTTCATAATAGGCCTGAATAACTTTAACGCGTTGATGGATTGATGGTTGAAATTGATTTAATCTGAAATTAAGAAATGTTCATATTCAACATCGGCCCTTAAAAAAACACTCGTTAGGTAGTAGAAACAGCGACTATTCGGATTTGGATTTGTTATGACTACCAGACATAGGTAAAAATAAGAAATAAGCGAACACATTGTAACAATCTTACTTTTGAGCGGCTACCAAAGTATGATGTTCAAACCGTATTGTGAGACTTTAAGCGCAGTTGTCGGAAAATACCTCCAACACATCAATACGTCTGCCAACGGATTTATGCAAATGCCTCTATAGCTAGCACACGGTCTCTTCACCTCGATGCTCGAAAACGGTCTCCAGATTAACGAACGATAAGTCAAAATTGATCACATTGTGGTAGATAGATAGTATTTTGGATGTCCAAACATTCCGACAGGTTAACATCGACTCGGGCCACTAACTTAATGCGACTAAGAATTCGGATATCCATCACTTCACAAAACGACTTCAATCGGAACCGCCAAGTCCTTTGGAGAGCACTTACTCCTTAACATCTCTACTAACACCATAACACCAGCATCTATTGTTGAAGAACAATGGCGCAATATCAACAGGCCATAAGATAAGCTGCAACTGATGTGGGAAAAGACGTTTGTAAGTTTTAAAAAAAGTATAAAACGTTTAACCCAAGGATACAAGTCGCAAACTAAATATTATCTATATACACAAGGAACAATCGAAGCTGAGACATAGTTGATGATGAGGATATCGAAGCACCATTTCTGCAGGCAATGACGAACAATCTTTCAACCATCTTATCTAAGTTAAGTGAGGATAGCAATATCTAAACTTAAGTTGAAAAAAGCTATAAGAAATAACTACCCCCGCACCAAGCCTTATATAGCAGGTTGAGATGATTTGGTCAGTACGGTTCCCCAACTCATCGACGAAATTCGGTCGGATGAAAATATGCCTTAAAATAGAACCTCTGCAAACGTCTTGCAAACGAACCGAGAAAAAATTAAATTCTCTGATCTGAGCCATATACGTAGGCATAAGTCTCCTCAACATAGCCTACAACAAGATCATTTCTGCCGTAATATGGGAACGCCTGAAACCTTTTCCAACAACCTGATCGGCATTTTTCAGTGTGGCTTTTTGGACAAGAAAGTCCGCAAATTATTAAATCTTCGCATTCCGTCAGATCCATCAAAAAACCCAAAAATTCCAAATCGATACCACGAAAAAGAGCAAGAAAAGCGCGCAATCGAGGATATAGAGAGGTGCCACTCCAGGAATGATGTTCGCAAGTTTTACCAAAGTGTAAGACGTCAAAGCCAAGTATGCAAGGCTCGAAAAGAATACTGTCGAGATGAACAAGGTAATATCGTAGTTGAGACAGTTCTGCAGACTGTTAAATTAAAAAGTATGCTGTTGAATGGAACCTCATCATCGTTCGTCCGATCCACAAAAAGGAGACCCTCTCAACTAGGCCAACTACAGAGGCATAGATCTTCTCAACATCGCATACAAGATCCGTAATATGTGAACGCCTGATCGGCCCTTATCAGTGTGGTTTTAGGCCAGGAAAGTCCATAATCAACCAATTTTTCATACTTTGGCAGATCCTGGAAAATACCCAAGATATCCAAATCGATACCCATCACCATTATAGAGACGAACTATACAGAGCCATGCCTAGTTTTGGCATACCGCCAAAACTCGTCCGTTTGTGTACGGACGATGGAGAATTATCGGTGCTCCATCAAAAATTATTTAGGCAAGATAGCAAGATGTGCTATCAATTTGATTCTTGAGAGGATTGTGCAAAAATCACGAGCCAACACCAGATGCACAATTTACCTAAAATCGACATCATTAGTATGATTCAACGTGATGTCATAGTCACGTTTGCTAGTATAGAGAAGGAAGCGGCAAAAATGGGTTAAGCATTTAATGAGGGTCAGACGAAGTATATGCTGTCAACACGAAAGGACACACAACAATGACCAATTGAACAGAACGTCACCATCGATAGATATAACTTTGAGGTAGTATGGGACTTTGTCTATCTCGGCTTCGCAGTTAACTCTGACAACAACATCTAGTCAGGAATTAAACGAAAAATTACTATTGCCAACCGCTGTTTCTTCGGGCTTCGTTGGCAGGCTATGCAGACGAAGATTCGACCAAGAACTATACGAGCTGTACAGCGACATGTCCATGGTCAAAAAACTCCGCATTGGACGTTTAAGATGGCTAGGACATGTTGAACGAATGGACACCAATATTCCGGCTCGCAGAGTCTTCGATTCCCAGCCAGACTTCGGACGCAGTAGAGGCAGTACTCGCCTTAAGTGGCGCGCACAAGTAGAAACCGACCTCAACCAACTTGGAGTACGCAACAGAAGGCGGTTAGCTAAGGACCGGGCTAATTGGAGAGGAATGGTGGTTGAGACCCAGGTTCATTCCGGACTGTAGCGCCACTATATACACTATATATACAATTTTTTAAAAGTCGTCATGGCACGAACTCAACACGATGCCACAGGTACATTTACTAGTAGAATGAAATGACCTGCAAAAATGGGTAACACATCTGTCTGGCAACGACATCTCGTCAGAAATCAAAAAAAGTGTTACTCTTGTCAAAGGGTGTTTTTTTTCGGACTAAGAATGCAATTTAGTAGACCGACTATGGAGACTATGGAAACCCTTGCTAGGGTTCGAAAAATTCTTCGAAAAATGTTTGGTTTCATTTGCGTTGACTGGCTATGGAAAATAACATTGAACCACGAACTATACAAGCTGTATAGCAACAAAGGCCTTGTCAAAAAAAAATCAGTATTGGACGTATAATATAACCAGGAAATGTAAATCAAATGAACAGCAAGACGCCAGGTCGCAAAGTCTTCGATTACCAAGCAGACGTCGGGCGCAGTGCCTTAATCCGCGCTTATAAGTATAAACCGACCTCAACGAACTTGAAGTGCGAAATTTAAAGCAGTTAGGTAGAGATAGGGGAATTTAAGAGAAATGGTTGTTGAAGAGCAGGTCCATACTTAAGTATCGGGTTTTTGAATAAGAGCGCTACAAAAGTTTTTTTTTAATAAAACAAAAACGGTTTTGGATATCAATGAAATTCTTTATTCCTGTGAAAGAACGTTCGATGCCATTATGTATGGAACTCGATTTCTTTTGCATGGCCACCACGGGCACGCTTGCAGAACTCCAGACGCTGAACCCAATTTTCGACGGTTTTCAAGCATAAATCGGACGATACTGCTAAAATTTCACGTTCTGGCTTGTTGGCATAGACCATAGACTTGACGTAGCCCCACAGGAAATAGTCAAATGGCGTCAAATCGCACGACCGAGGCGGCCAAGCATTTCGTGAGATAACACGTTCTCCAAACTTGGTTTCCAATAAATTGATTGTGGCATTCGCTGTGTGGCTTGTGGCGCCGTCCTGTTGGAACCAAATGTCCTCCAAGTCCATATCATCCTATTGGGGCCATAGTCGGTTATCATTGAACGGTAGCGATTCCCATTCACAGTAACGTGCCGGTCTTGATCATCACGGAAGAAGTACGGCCCAATGACGCCACCGGCCCATAAATACACCAAACCGTAATTTTTTCGGGATGCAATGATGACTCATCTATTACGTGCGGATTGCTGTCTGACCAATACCGCATATTTTGTTTATTGAAGAAGCCATTCAGCCAGAAATTAGCCTCATCGCTGAAAATGAATTTTCGATGAAAATCTGAATCATTTTCAAGTTGTTGCTCAGCCCAATTCACGAAGATACGACGCTTCTGGTGGTCAAGCGGCTTCAGTTCTTGCTTGTATATTCAAATTTTTCCACTAGACGCTCAGTTGTTGATCTGCTAGGACGATTATGACGACCTTAAATTGGACGTAGCGCTCTTAGCATTGAGGCCACTGACTCCGAATTTCGATTGTAAATTTTCATAATTTCGACTCGTTGTTGGATCGAATATCTTTCCATCATGAAATGGCAAACCTTACTGAAGAGAAATGTTAAAAGAGCGGCAAGAAATATGGCGTCGTTTGCTGTCCCTGTCGCTCAACTTTTGTAGCGTCCCTGTTGAAAAACCCGCTATATAACTAAGAAACTTGTTTTCTGAAAATGAACATGTTCAATCTATATCTTCAAATTATTTTTTTTTAGCTGGGTCAGATTGACCGATTCTTGTCGAAGCGTTTTGTTGATAACAATGATATAACACGAAAATGTCATAATAATTTATTTACATAGTTATTGTAGTTTGCATATATAAACTAACAACCATCTTGCATATATAGTCAGAGCTCTGATGTTTATAATTTTCAAACAGCTTAGGTGGCTTACGAATTTGAAAACAAGAAAAACATTTGCTTAGGAGAAACATTTTCCTCCAGTCGACTAACAGTATTGAATTTACCTACCTTTCAAGATTTTGATTTAATTTGCAAATAAAAGAAACACCTACACGAACTAGGTACGGAGGATTCTTTTCTAACTTACAAAAGCATATCGCAAAAAGCGTACACCCACTGATACACCAGGCCAGCTTAATCCAATAAAATACTCGCGTTGCTTCCAAATCCTCGCACATCGACAATGAATTGAAATTTTTTGATTACACAGCCTAACATTCCGTTTCATTATGAAATCTATCCAGCATACGATTCTATGAAAAATAAACACACACACAAAAACATCCTCCTCTGAGTGGAAAGTTATCCTACAATCTTTTTTTTTTCTAGCCTAATCCATTTAACTGCGACTACACACATTCACAGTGTTGCAAATTGCACAGAGAGACTTCCATTGCTCGTATATCCTTTTCAAATAAGACGAAAAAGGAAAATTAAGATTTGAAAGTAGCTGCAACAGCATATCCTGGTTTTTATTTCTCCACCACGTTAAGTAAGAGAATGGATAGTTCTTGCAACATAAATTTTCATTGAAAGGACGAAAATTTCAAGATAGGATGTTCTTTATAAAACTTTATATACTCCCCTGAGAAGGAAAGGAATTATGGAAAGAACGTATTACAGGGACTGTGAAAGATGTTAGGAAAAAGTTTATTTCCCTTGAATTTGTGTAAAGTTTTTCAATAGATTTTAATACATGTCCTTCGACTAGTATTGTTAGAAAATGAGACTTTAATTATTTTTGTTCGTCTGCAAAGGTATATTTGAGAGGGGTACTACTAAAGCTATGATAATGGAAATAATTGAACGCTTAGAGGATGAAGGGACTAAGTGACTTTTTTAAAAAAAATAGTATTCAAGGTTAAAAATTGTTTTTCTATAACTCGTTTCATAAAAACAATAAAATAAAACTGAAGTGTTTTATAAAATGAGAAATCATTTTTATTGAAAAGATTGGATTTGCGAATTATTTGAAGTGTTTGCAGCCAAATTAAAATAATATCGCTTATGCCATTTATCCACTAGTAGTGATAATTAGGATTTTTAGTTAACATTTTTTTTTTATTCTAACTGTCCTATTATTTTATTTACAATTATGATTGTATAAAATATATATAGCAACACCTTCTCTGTCTGGGGCCAGATACTTTAGCTGTGGCCATGTTTTACGCTGTGTTGCTTTCGATTTCCAAGTAGTTGCTGGTCTTCCAACTCGCCGTGTACCTTGAGGATTCAATTCAATGGACTGCTTTGCAATGACACACTTCCGTTGTTATTCAAAAAATGTTGACCCGCAATGTGCCAAAATTATTGGTTCATAATAGTTTGCGGCCATCGGGTGTTAAGAATGCATCCAAGGCAGCTGTTACATATGCCTATAGTCTTCTCGAAATTGGGGTAGAGACTTTCCAGGTTTCACAGCCATACACAGTACGTATTTGAAATTGGATTCGCAGAGCCTTAGATTGGTGCGTAGAGGTATTTGACTGGAGTTCCAAACATTATTCCTAAGGAGCTGCGGGCTTTACTTATTCTGCTTTTAACATCCAGATCCGTTGCTCAATCGATAGGAAAATGCTTAGATAGTTAAATTGTTTGACCTCCTCAAATGGCGTCTGTCTCAAAATGATCGTCTGATGTGCTGAGTGGATAGTGTAAATGATTTTGGTCTTGTTGCAATTGACTTTCAGTGATCGGCACATTCCTCCCGCTGTTGTTACTTGCCAGGAAAGAGATATCGTCGCCATATTCCACCATTGGATATCTCTCAGTTGTGTCTATGGTGGCAGTCAGTACATCATCTATCACCAGTAAAAACAGGACTGGCGACTGATATCCCCTTGTCTTACACCCTGTTGCAATTCGATAGAATCGAAAAGCTGTCCATTATATTGAAAGAAAGTATCTTGCCGCCTGATACGACTCCTTTATAACAGCAACAAACTTCGGGGGACATGGTCAAAAGCCTTCTCAAGGTCTAAGAACGTCACGAGTGGTTACGTAAACTCGGTTGAATGTTTAAGTATTGCACGCATGGTGTTGCTTGATGATGAAGTCGGCAATTTATAAAAATCGAAAATTGATTTATTTCACGAAATTTTGTCTGCAATTGTTCAAAAATGGATTTCCAATGGAAAAATAGAAATTTCTTCTTAGTGAAAAATTCGAAAAATTCTGGGAAAACCCGAAAAATTTGATTTTATTTTTATTTCTATGATTTGATGACTTTGGACGATGTAAAGGTGGAAAATTCTTTAAATCTTGGAAAATTTCGGATACACATTAACACTCAATGCTCGCCGATGTGCCAGCGAATCAATTTCGTACATTCTTTGCGATCATCATAGCCACATCTCATCTTTCGAACCCGACCATTTTGTGAGGCAAATACAAGGACGATAGCGGACGATATTCTGCAGAGAGTTCACACTGCAACTTTGAATTTCGATCTTGAAATTAAAGACGAGATATGCAACTAAGCGTTAGTTCTGTTTGATGACATGTGCGTGCTTAGGTGCGGCAGTCTACTGTCGACATTGGGAATGCCAGCGCCAAATCGTTCGATGCACGATACATTCAATCTCGAACTGCATCAGGTACATAGTCCAAAAAAATGTGCTGCTGTTGAATGCCGAGCAGAAGAGGGTGTATGATTCGCGGATGAAGGTTTTTGACGATGGAATGGGAAGCATTTACTTTGTCGATGATTCCGTTGGGAGAGGCAAATCATTCGGTCAAGATTTTGAATCGCGTTGGCTGTTGCATCTTCTGGTATTGCTCCCACATTGTTGGAAGGTGGTCGAATTACACATTCCGCTTTGAAGCTACTGATGAATGTCAGAAGTTAAAATTGACCACGAACATGAGAGTCCTGTTGCAGAATACTCAACGGCTGCTAAAAAACCCAGGGATACAAGGATTCGAATGAATCCTGTCGAGATGAACAAAGAGATATCGTAGTCGATAGAGAAGGAACAAAATGGGATTAGCTGTAAATGAGGTTAATAATAAATATATGCTCTCAACATCGACGAATTGGACAGAAACCCTTCATTGACAGATAAAACTTTGATTTAGTATTGGACTATGTTTTGACTTTTTACATAACTTGTTAAACCGAAACGGTTTCGGTTTTTTTGGGATAGTCTTCGTCTTAACTTCATTAAGTTGTCATTCGTGGTAGGTTAACTCTTTAACTACCTCGAAATTGTTTCTATCAACTGTGAGATTTTGTCCAAGGATGTGCGTCGGCAATACTTCGCTTGTTGATAGCATATAAATATTTTCTCTTAACTACAATATTAACCCGTTTCGCCTCTTCTTCAATGGCTTCTTCAATTGACGATAACGGGATCTCGTGTTTATCCCAGTAGCTGGACAGATTTGTATAAGAAAATGCATTCGATGTTTACTACTGCCATTAGCAATATCTATTTCAGTATGAGATTGAAAAATTGCATGATATCGAGTCTCCTTATCGAAATATGGTTCAAGTTTGAAAAGTTCAGATCAGCTGTTTCCAAAATGAACGTTCCATCGGTTGTCCTTCAGTGTAAGGCGACACAACCGTATCAGTTTTATTGGTATACCGAATTCCGCCATCTCTTAAAAAGCCCTAGGCGATGGATGCTATAATACATGGCCTTAATGTAGATGAAGGAATGGTCTGTCTGGACTTCAAATTCACCTTTTCCAAGATTAGATTAGTGTAAGAATTTGATGCATGGTCAACCGGGCCGGAAGCCACTACACTGGTACGTCCAGATAAGTGTATTGCAGAAACGCTGAAGGCGTTAATACGCAAGATGTTGGATAAATGCTTATATTCAGTTCAACCGACAAAAAATACTTCATATCAAAATTATTATTATTTCTAGAAGACTTATATGCAACAATAAACAAACCCCGAAATTTCAAAAGTAGAGTCAACGAAATCTGCAAGCATGTTCTCATGGAGCTATTTAAGCGTTATAGTTTCTAAAGTATCTAAACACTATTTGAAGGCAAACAAAATCGTTTTCAGAGTTTACGTTGTGAAACAGAAAAAAAAAATAATATTTATCGGTCATTGATCGGTATACCGTTTAAGCATATTGCAAAGCCAGATATGTATTTATATTTTTATTAGCTTCCTGCCGCTCAGCCAATTTCGATGGGGTGTAATAATATATAGACGTACTCCCTACAACCATAAGTCAATTTTAATAGCCCAGTAGCTGGCATAATAATCCGTCAACAACTCGCTCATCAATAAATCTACGCCCCTTAGCTACACAAAACCAATTTTAACTACTAGCCGTTACTATTGTACTCACCCACACCCACTACACACATTTCAATATGATTCTCCCCCGCTGAGGTATGAATAGAAAAAAAATCATCTAGCTCCTGTATCCATTGTTTATCCTCACACCCATTTATTTGCAACAATTTGTCGATCCTACCTGACTTTAGCGATATTTTCCAATTTACCCGGTTGCATGTATGTGTAAACATGGAATTTATGAACCAATAAAATGTTATTTATATAAACAGGCGATAAATTACTCGCCCCTCCGATGAAGGCTAAACGATTTGCACAGCCAGCCTATACGTCTAGATATTGAAGGCGAAAAATCCCCAAACTATCGACATGCGGTTTATCCCCAGCTTCAGTTGGCGGTTATGTATGTTAAACAATAAAAAGACACAATGGATTCGTTTTTGTTTCGACATCAAGGTGTTCCTTCGTGAACGGTGCGTTCCAATGAATCCGATGCAAATCCTTTTTTTTTGCGAATATGAACATTGTACCGTTGTTGCGCGCTCGTAAACCAAACCAAGTCTCATTGGTGTACCCCCACATGAAACGGGGGTGGCAGAGCTCAGACGAAGATTTATGATTATTACTGTTATTTTCCACTCAAAAGCACATGTGGTGAACATTAAGAGGATAATGGGACCCGATACGAGTGTTACCATGTACACATGTCGTGCGAAATTTCATGAAAGGTGCACATAATAATAATTTCGCGATTTTTCCAACAATGCTTCTGTTTAATTTATTCCGCCCCACCCCCTTTTTCACCCCTAGCTACCATTTCACAGTACACTGAATTATATACACGCATAGTAAATCACAGATGGATCAAATTTTATTTCCAAGAACCGACACACTCATGGAAATGTGTGCGATATTATGTCGTGCATGAAGGCGGCAACATGTTGCATAATAATAAGTAAGTCGAAAGGTGAACCGACTCGACTACGAATCCTGTGAGGTAAATTATGGTCCTGCATGAGCCGGTGTGAGTTTGTTTTTTTTATAGATTTTATCCTTGTGCACGCAAAATTGTTTAGTGACAAGGAAGAGAAATTTGCATGCGTAATGACACGTGACGTAATATGCAGGTTGATGGTAGCTCCAAATGGATTCGGTGTATATCCATCATCATAGTTGCGATAATGGATTGCATAGGAAAATCGTTCTATATCGTGCTGATTAATTGGCAGACGGTGTTTTTTTTTCATGCAAAAAAAAATGTTTACAAAAAAATTGTTAGTCACGCCATTGGGCTTTAAACTGAAAATTGGCGCCCGTAACGTTAACGATTTCCTTTGTTTTTATCCTTTTGTGTTAACATCAATCCACCCCATTCACGGTGGAGGATAACAAATTAAATATCATCGCCAAGCTGCAGAGTCATGAAGTTATATGCCTCAGGGATTATATTTCTAAAAAAAGGGCCGCGAAGATAAAGTCCCGCGCAATTAAGAAAGAAAATGTAAACTGTGGATCATAGATTCAGAGGTTTGTACTTTTGCACCACGTCGCCCATTCCATCGACAAAACTCATTCGTTGTATTCTTTGCGGCGAAACATCACTCCAAGGATGCTGAAGTTTTGGAAAATCTAAGCGGCAGCGGTGAGTTCGATAAAAAATTAAATTACTGGCACGCGATTCGGTGAGCGGAAATTTGTTCCCTTCTTGGGCTGGGTATTTCTCAGTGGGCTTGGGTTGATGTGAAATATTTAAGTAATCCTGATTTTGTATGTAAAACACGTTACAACAAAGGAGATACTTCTTGTCGATTCAGATGAAATTTAAATGGTACGAACGTCGACAATCTAATGAAACCAGAGAGTACCTACGAACTCTACAAAAAAATAAGAAAATAATAATTTCGTGTTTAAATAAAACACAAAATAATTAAGATATATTGTAGGAATGGAACAAATTCTATGTTTATTAACGTAGGATGGTTATTGCGACAAAATGCCGCGCAGATGGGAGGAGTTTCACTGTTTTAGGACAAGCTATATAGAACATTATATATCTGATACACTGACAATATTAGAGTGGTAATAGTGCCCAAGACCATAGAGAAAGCGACACAATACTGTTACTCTATCAAAGTTGTGGCTCAGCTCGTCAGTGATACGCTGACGAAATTGGAGTGGTAATAGTGGCCAAAACCATAGCTCAGCTCATCAGTGTTGGAACTCGCGGACCATAAAACAAAGGCCGTTCTCATCAGCAGTGATAAAAATGTTGAGCGCATAAAAACTAAACGTGGAAGAGCACAAAATCAAGTTATCAAGTTGAAGCCTCACATAAAATACCTACGGGTGTTCCGTTACCACAGCCTTAACTTCAGAGAACACCTAATGCACACGAGTGAGAAACCCAGTTGAGAAGTTTCCGGAAAATCAAGACTTATGCTGAATATTGAATGACCAAGGCAGCCAATAGGAAAAATCTGTTTGCAACCGCAAGCAAACCAATCCACATGTACGCAGCCTCCATATGTTCCTTGACCACATGTACTGAGTATCATACATGAAAGGGATAAACTTTGTGCATTGCTACGACTATGCTGTGCCTATAAAGATGTATCTAGGGATGCAATAAGTGTGGTAGCGGGGAGATTGAAATTGGGCTGGAGGTAAAAGTATCATCGTCAAGATACAATAATGAAAACAAAGATAGAATTCCCACTAGAGAAGCTGCTGAAATAGAATGCCAAAGGCAACGAAACACAACACCAAACGGAGGATGGACGCACAAACTATACTGCTAAACATCGAAGAGTGGACCAAGAGAAAGCCCGGTGAAGTAAATATCGTCTACTTATCACAATTCCTAAGGGGATACGCAATATTCCGGGGATGACAACATAGGCTTAGGCTTGCTGACGACCTTTGCTATGGTCATTGTTATGGTAACGTTCTAAAAGCCGGGCCAAGTGGATGGAATGCCGGAAGTTTGAAGCTTCGAGGAACGCAATAGAAAGAAAAATAGGCAGGACAGTAACCCCACAAAGTCTCATATCTTATACGCTATCGATAAATGAAGCATCAGTCACATTGCAAATATAATTGAAAATCTGCGGAGAGAAAACCAAACGAGATCATAAGAGGGTGAAAACCCACGACCATAAGAGGAAAAGACATGATGTCAAATAATTTTCGAGAAACAATTAAATTGATGAATTAATGTTGCAGCCATTTTATATGGAAAAACTAAGTATGCAATATTTTTACACACGTCGACATCTTTTAAGCTTCAAAATCTGTCGTCATTGTAGCCGTTTTAGAGTAAATCAACATAATTCTTACTTTTATTAAATGTTTCTGAAAAAATCTAGGAACCCAGTCATATTCAGAATATCGATTATTTTCAAAAGATAACTAATTTTCATTCGTTGTTGTTCAGTTCGTTGTTGAGAAATCATCGATTTTCAAAAGTACCATTATGTGCAATTTTGACAAAAAGAGAGCTTATGCCATCTTAATCAAAAGAAAGAAAGCTTATGCCATCTTAATCTAGACACTTGTAGAAGCTTTCAATTATTTTTGTGCAATTTCACTAAGCCTTCTTTAGGACCCACTTACAGAGCAGATAGCTGAGATTTCAGTCAAATCGACGAATACTCCAGACTCCAGATGGCAGAAGGCAGCATTCATTTTTGTGAAATTCCACTAAGCCTTCTTTAGGACCCACTTACAGGGCAGATAGCTGAGATTTTAGTCAAATCGACGAAGACTCCAGACTCCAGACGGCAGACGGCAAAAGGAACCATTCATTTTTGCGCAATTTCACTAAGCCATCTTTAGGAAATACTAACAGAACACAAGCCGAAATTTCAGTCAAATCGACGAAGACTCCAGACTATAGACTCCAAACTCCAAACTCCAGACTCCAGATTCCATACTCCAGACTCCAGACTCCAGACTCCAGACTCCAGACTCCAGACTCCAGACACCAGACGACAGATATACGTTTCTTAAGAACTAAATTTTGGACTTAAGGTACCTCAAAACATAAGAAATTGTAAAAGTCTAAGCTTCGAACTTTCGCTCCCTACCAATATATTCCTTTACTACGTATACTGGGGAATGCCCTCAAACGAACCAGAAACTTTGCCCAGTACAGCTTAGGTACTATTCAAAAACTACAATCTGTCCACGAGCGGATATTAAGCCGATTCAGGATATACGAATGACAGGATCAGGAATGATAAAAATATAGAGAAACAAGCATAGTTTATTTTTTTGTGTTTTGAGGAGCCGACTCAGGTAAAATGTAGTTGACTTTAAGCTGCATAGAGTACGCATCACAGCTAATAATTTTGTAGCCTTTTCAGACGCTGCGCTGGTGGTAAATGCGAATGAATTTTTGTAGTTCGTTATGCGACGGCTATGCTCGTGTTTGATGCTAATAGTTGTGAGGCATGCATCCAAGGGGCAAACTTCGTCTCTAACCGTTTTTTCGTAGTATCAAAATTCTGCAGGACTGTCCATCGAGTGCAGTGGCCTATTGGTTAGTGCGCTGTTCAAATCTTTTCACTGCTATACATCTTGCGATAGTCCGAAAAATTTCCAAGAGTAATACTGTCTTGAGAAGATTCTCAAATGTTTGCGCTGCTTTACGGCGCGCGCCGAGAGCTGGAAAATAATATCAGAATGCTACAATCCGCTTTGCGAAGTTGAAAACCCCATCCCATTCTATCCTCAAAGTAAACATCCCCAAAAAGTGGGCGTGGCATTGTCAGAATATATTACTCAGACAGTTTATCCAAATCGTTAATGGTTACACAAAAAAAACGATGTTTTTTGGGATATGCTAAGGGATAGGGATTTACAAATCATTGTTTTAGTATACCAGCAGTATTTAGTATTTCAGCCAATTTAATCTTCGAAACCAAGCTTTCAGGTTAGAGACGACAAAAAATACCGAGCCTTCGATTACTGAACAAAGCTATTACGGATGCCTCTGTGTCTACCATCGGACGCGTCCTCGGGTGGCGAATAAAGTAATGCTCTTCAGATATGTGGGGCAGGTGGGAAATAAACTACCAATCGTATACCAAAACTCGATGGGGATAACTAGCCTCTGTGCCTCCCATCGGACGCATCCTCGGGTGGCGGATAAAGGAATGCTCTACAGATATGCGGGGTATGTAGGAAAACTAGCTGAGGGTAAAATCTCCTCTCAAAATAAAACCTCCCTGGATTTCAGCGGAAGAATTCCAAAGATGTAGTCAATAATGGCGTCTGTAGTCCAAGCTAAGATGGAAAAAGTAAATGAGCTGCTTCGACATATTCGGACAACAGGTCACATAGCAATTTCAATGGTTATTCAGGCCTCTTCAACCGAGATGGTGGCGGAAAAACTCCAGGTTTTGTTTTGGGTTAACTACACAACAACGAAAAAATTGTTGTTACGAAGCAACCAAGAGCCTCGAAAAGGACTGATTTTATTTATTAGAACATAAAACAGGAGGGATGAAGGCGAACAAGTAGTAGTAGCCCTAAGCTGCCACCAATCAAACATTACAACCATCCAAGTCCGGACTAAAAGAGGATGAAAAACGATGGCTTCTACACGGATCTTGTAAAGGCCTACGTCTGTTTATTTATTTGTTGGGCTACAAAAGCTGTGCATTTGGAATTCGTTGGGCACCTTTCACAGATGCATTCATCGGTACCTTAAGGCAGTTCATATCAAGGCGAGTCCATTGCAGCACGAAATTCTATGACAACGCACCAATTTCATCGGCGCCAAATATGAGCTACCGAATTTGGCAAACTTTTCAATTCCGAAAATCATCAAAGCACTGTCCACGAATTCTGTCTGATGGAAAAAATAGATTGGCGTCCAATCGGAGGGGTTGTGGGAAGCTGCCGTCAAAGTTGCAAGTATCACTAACGGAGAGTCGTCTCAGTTGGAGCACTAACATATGAAGAACTTGAAATGGTGGTTGTTCAAGTAGATGGAATATTGAACTCACGTCCGCTGACTCCCTTCTATCCACTCTGATAACAACATCTTGTCAGAAATGAAACGGAATAAGAAGACCATATAGTGGTAAAGCCCTCACTCAAATTACTAAAGAGCTCCTATGCATGGATCGTATCAGAGCGTATGAAGAAATCCTTGGTCGTTTTGAGGGAAAATATATTCCAACAATCTTCGGTATCGTTTGCGTTGATGCACTTTGGAGGCGAAGATTTAACCCAGAACTATACGATCTATACATCAACATACCAGTCAATTGGACGATTAAGATGTCTAGGACATGTAGAGCGAAAGACCAATACTCCGGCTCGCAGTACTCAGACCCAGCAGTATCGCATCCAGACATCGGACGCAACAGAGGAGCACTTGGCTTTAAGTGGCGCGCACAAGTAGAAACCCACCTCAACCAAGTTAAAGTGCGCAACTGGAGGCAGTTAGCTAACGAACAGGCTAGTTGTAGAGTTATGTTATTTTGAGGTTGAGGCCCTGACTGGCAGTAAGGTTAGCACTATCGAAGATGGTTGTAGGAGCTCAATAAATGAATAAATTGTATGTGGCCGAATCACTAATAATTGTATTTCTATCTACCTATGAACAAAGAAAAGTTTTAAGTTTTGCAATGTTTTGTCAATTAACTTAGTAAAAACAATATCATTCTAAACTTTGCAAAAACTTAAATCCAATATTGCTAAGTGGTCCTGTCGACATCATTAGGTTTTATAAATCTTCAAACAATCACGCTGATTTCATGTCTTTCCTTTACAATTATAAAGGACCACCTTACATGTTGTATACCCTACACCAACTTAAAAAAAATATTTACATTATCCTTCCCACCTGAACGCTTTCTTGTTATTTTCTCAAACTTACACATGCATTCCCAGAGTCACCCTTCTTTTGCTAAGAAAAGTAACGAAACCCAGTCAGAGATGAAAAAGAAACCTAACGAGGCATTTGTACAGATGACAAGGACGAACTTTCGTCCAAAGGAAGACAACAAAAAGAACCCGACTCGAAAGAACGAAATGGTCACGTTTCAACAAAAACACAGAACAAAAGTACAAGTAATTCGAAACTTGTTAAAAAAATTGTTCACTTCATGTACAAGTGTATGTGTAGATGTCCTTGGATGGTATTTTATCGTTCCTTGAGTGAAGATGTTTTTTTTTGCATTCTTAGCTTCATTTTGGCAGACCAACGCGGCGCTTAATCGTTTTCACATTGCCAATGAGATGAAACTTTTTCTAAGGCCTCGTGTAGGCTCGTGTAGATTTCGCCTCTGGATGGACCACTAAAACGTCTGGTGATTACACTAAATATTTTCGACTCACGGCAAGCATAATTTTAATTGAAGAAAGTTTTTACTTGCCAGCTTAAAGGAGGGTACTCAACGCCTCCCAGAGGAATGGTATTCCACCACGAAGTTTCGGCGATACGATGTATAGCTTGAAGTGACACACGATCCTTACGAGGTTGGTAGGATTTAAAGCCGAACACCGAAAAAATGTGAAATATGCCCAACTAATGCCATCGAAAGAGGGTGGTTGTGTTTTGACAAAAAGTAACGTTTTTAGGGTGGCAGATTGGGTTAGTAAAACGATCCGCATTATAGTGAAATTACACATTTGGAATGGGTAAGTGGGGTCTTAGGGTGTATGACTAGGAATTTTCATTTTCCCCCTTATCCAAAAAAATTAATAAATGCCGTCCATATTTTACGATTAATTTACAAGCATGCCTTAAATCTGAAGGGAGCTTGTTACGCTAAAAGCATAAAGCAATAATCCACATAAAAGCCCTTAACAATTTTTAAAATTTTTTTTACTACGTTTGTAAACTGAAGACTGAGTTTTCCACATACCCTTGGAATCTAAAAAAATTTCGAAAAAAAAAACAAATAAATCCTTGACAATAAACCTACCACCTCAACATGAGCACTGAACACCATTAACCACCACCCTCTTGTCAATGCCGACGTCGACGGCTGCGGCTGAAGCTGAAGCTGAAACTGACGCCTGCCTTGACCTTTGAAGTTAGCTTGGTGTTTTTTTTTATCACTTCATGTTCAATGACCGGAAAGGAAGGGATTTTTGTTTTATGTTGTTTTCGCTGCCTTAATTTGTTTTTTTTTTTAGTTTGAAAAACTTTTTTAATGAAAACGAAAATCATGTGCGTGATTTTTTTATTATGCAATTTTTGTTTCTCATAAAAATTTTCTAGGTCTTTGTTCAGAGTTTATGAATTGCAAAGAACCCACCACAGTACCTGGGGTTTGATATTTGTATTGAATTCTAAAATGTAACCGTTTGTATGGGTCCTGCCTTTCTTTTTTTTTTATTGAAAAGCCGATTTGGAAACTATGTCACACAAAAATCCTTTCAAATGCTGAACAAACGTTTTTTGGTAAAGAGCATAATAGTTTGAAAAAAATCCCCCAAGGTGTTGGAACGCTATGGGGGTGGAAAAGCCTTTTGATACTTGAGTGGTGAATCTAAATTAGCATCTGAGGCAAGGCTGTGTTTAAGTTCTGACGATAGGATAGCAATTAATTTTAAATTCCATGGGAACGCGTAAAGATGTTTGACCTAGTTCTGTTCGAGAATCTCTTGTAGGTTGTATAGAATGTGTGATGGGGATATTTTTTTTTAAATAAATACTTTATAAGGTTATTACGCAACGAACAAAAGGTGGATTGTTACTTTGTTATGGGCATTAAAACCTATCGGACTACCAAAAGTTTATATCATTGTAAGGTGCGCAGAGAGTTCATATATAAAATTTGATTGGATACTAATTATCGTTCGCTTTGAACTAGGCTCATACTGTCGAGAAATATTTTTTTTAAAAATAATGGACCACTCTTTTTTGAAAATGAGACTAAAGTAGTAATTATTAATGGTGTTCCTTATCATGGCATGATAACACAGTTGTTGGTGCCTAAATTACAAGATATGGATGCCGCATTTGAGTCTTTCCTTAATCGTGTAATCGGCCGTTTTTGCGATCAGAATTAGCCATCCAAATCTTGTGATTGAACGCTATTAGACTTTTTTCTTTGAAATTTTTGATGTCAAGGGTCTATGCAAACAAGACCACGATTAGGAAATTATTGAATTTCAGCCACATTTATGTGAAACGGTCATAGAAAAAATTTCAATAAATGAGAACATACATGCCAGCGAAGCCATTGCGGATATTTATCCGACGTGTTACTCCTTACATAACCCCAATCACTGTATGAATTATTGAAAAATTTAAGCTTTCTTACTAAAAAGCTTTATAAAGCAGGCGGAGATGATTTGGTAAATAATATCCTCCGAACTCATAAGCCTAATCTGGTCGGAAGGAAGTATGCCTGAAGAACAGAACCTCAGCGTCGTTTGTCCGATCCATTAAAAAAAATAGACTCTCTAAACTGCGCAAGCTATAGAGGCACAAGTCTCCTCAACATCGCCTACAAGATCCTGTCGGCCCTAATATATGACAACAACTTGATAGGCACTTATCAGTGTGGCTTTAGGCCAAGAATGTCCACAACCGATCAAATTTGCACACTTCGGCAGATTCTGGAAAAAACCCAAGAAGTCCAAATCGATACCCGTAAATGGGTTTAGCAGTCAACAAGGGCAAGACTAAGTTTATGCTGTCAGCACGTAAGTGCTTACTACGTAAGCTTTTAGTAGTTTAGCCCTCACTCGAACTACTATGGAAATCCTAAATAAGACCCTGATCATCCCAGTCCTGCTTTACGGCCCTGAAACATGGACCGTCTCAAAATCGGATAAAGAAATCCTTGGTCGATTTGAACGGAAAATTCTTCGAAAAATCTTCGGTCCCGTTTACGTCGACGAGCTATGGGGGCGAAGATTCAACCAAGAGCTATAAGAGCTATACTGCGACATGCCTCTGGTCAAAAAACTCCGAATTGGAGGTTTAAGATGGCTAGGAAATGTAGAACGAATGGACACCATTACTCCGGCTCGCAGAGTCTTCGATTCCCAGACAGACGTGGGACGTAGTAGAGGAAGACATCGCCTTAAGTGGCGGGCACAAGTAGAAACCGACCTCAACCAACTTGGAGTGCACAACTGGAGGCAGTTAGCTAAGGACTGGGCTAATTGGAGAGGCATGGTGGTTGAGGCCCAGGTTCATTCCGGACTGTAGCGCCACTTAAGTAAGTAAGTATGTAAGTAAGAGTCGAAGGCCATGTACGATAGAATACATTGTCTAAGGCTCTATAGATTGATGGAATTCAGGATCCAATCAAAATTGCTAACGCTGTGTCGCACAACACTGTTAGAAATCAGATGAAACTTGCAGTTTAGAACCAGCTTTTACAATTGGTTCCAGTTTTATGTTTTTGGAGGATCCTTTCATGTCTAGAAATGGTACAAGTGTATTGGTAAACTTTGTTGTACAAAATACCTCATCCTATATGTACATACTTACGACGTGATTCTGGTGTGAAACAGTAACCTCACAGTTGTAACACATTCAATGATCGCTGCAGGAGGAACAAAATATAATAGAAGGTCGAAAATTTACGAGAATCAATGCACCTATTTTAAGGCAAATTGAGGACGACTAGTTCAGTTGCTACTGCCATGTTCAATGGTGATATTCTATGAACCTAATAAACGTTCACATATAATCGGGGGAAAGATGGGGAGACCTTGAAACTGGTAGACCCCACATCATGAGGATATAAATTGATTCTATGATGATGTGAACACAGATGGGTGCCTTTTGATACTTTTTGAGGATGAACCCTTAAGGATAAGGAGTAGACCTTCAGAAATGCAGTAAAGTGGGATTATTTAATCGTCTAAACATCTCTCCCATTGCATATTGGAAGACCCTCGAACATGTTTAGTAATAAAATAGCCAAAAAGATTCCACCAGTATTCGTATATACACGGGGTGGTTATTCCTAAAAGCCTATATATTAAGGGTGGAGAAGCTTTTATTAGTCGTTAATACGTGACGAAATCACATTGATTTCAGCATCTGAGTCACGTCTTTTTACACTCCTTATGTGTGGAGAAATACGACTGACAAAATGAAATATCCTTCTGAAATTAATTGGTAATTATATACAATACTCTCACATTAGACTGTATTGAGAAGACGGCACTAAAAATTGACAGTCGTCAGAGATCGTCGAACAAAAAAAATTGTCAACTCCTCCCTTTCTATAAACAAAATGTGTTATCATTTACAATATCCCTTTTTATATGGGAGGACAAAATACAAAAACAACCGGGTCGGTGAGCATATGGGTTAAGAAATTGAATTTATCTTCAACATCCGTGGTCGAAATATATCGCAGATGTGACCCAAATCGGATTTTTGAAAAAAAAAATACGTTGAATGATGAGATACTTGTGCGTACACATGCTTATGAATTTCTCAGAAAGGACACAATATATATTTTTCATGAAAGAAAAAGGATATTTTCTGAAAAATTTGATTTATCGAATTGAAATGTCTTTATGAATGGACGCATATATTCGTTGAAATGCATGAATCATTAGAAACAAATCGGTTGTGCCAAGGGCGGATGGCATCAAGGGATGCTTGAATAAATCGATTTGATGTTAATCAATCGCAATGTGATATGGAGTGTTTGTTTTCTTAAATTGCAGGAAATGTTGGAGAGATCTTTTGTATAAGTATTTACAAAGACAACATACTTTTACATTAAACAAATCATCCGACATACATTTATAGACCAGGATAAAGCATTACGGCGAATCCCACAAGAAATCTTGTAGGGATTTAGTAAAGTGCGCGATTTTGATCGATCTTTCCGGATCTTAACCTTTTCAGAAAGATGAAGAGTGCTAGATTCACTCACTTACTTCAAGGACTCTTATGAAAGTAAGAATAAATGAAGTCACAGCAATCAGCTAAGTGGAAACCATGTGTGTTCCATAGTTTTGTTTGTACTTCTGATCTCATACTCCTAATAGAACAAGTACTGGTTTTGTAAAATATATCGAATTCGCAATTTCACACAAACAATGTTGCGATGGAAACTTGGCAGAACCATTGGGATGCGACTCCCGAAGTAAACAGACAGACGTCAGTGCAGGAAGATGAGGTTTTTCATGGCAGTAGGAGCACAATTATTTTAGTACGATGAGAAGTCGGGTGATCGAAATAAAAGACAGACCCTCTGGAGTACTTATTGAAGATAAATGTGTTATTAGAAACACCCGACTTCTTAACACTAACATTACAATGGTGGAGAAGTCCAAAAAAGTGTATCGGACGATTCTGTCCGTCAGCGTTCTGTCAGTATTATCTGATTTATTTCAAATTTAACAAGGAATGTCCCAGGATGAATAAAAATTCGGAATTTCCAAAATTCTAAACGTATTATGGCTTCCATAATTATAATGGTTTTAGGAAAGTAAAAATTTATTAAAAACGGTTAAATTTTGGAATAAACCTATGCACACACTTTTTACCAAAAAAAAAAATCAAAGTAGCAAATTTGTATACCTTATCACAAAATCGCTATAGGAGCCATGCCTGTCTGTCACCAGTTTTTGGGCTTTCAATTCAATTCAATCTGGTGCACATATTCTTTGTTACTCCTAGCAAAACAAGTGTTAACATTTTCAAGATCCTCTCACTATTCACAGCAGCGTTTGTTTTTGGGCAATCGGTTCGGAATTTTGAACAAGCGTTTGAACAATATATAGGGTGTTATTTCAAGAGGTATATAACTTCCAATAGAGATAACTGTATAACTTACATTTATACTAATGAAGTATGTATGTTTGACTTTGTTTTACTTAACATTGGCAAATCACCATGGAAAAACTTACACCAGAACAAATGGTGTAAATTTATTTCCAAAATTCGCGTTCTGCTCTCCAAACTTATAGAGCAGATAGTCAAGTTTACGGTTGGCATATTCGTCCATCTGGAACTTTTTTCAAATTTCTTAAGGTTGAACCAAAAACAAAGTTTTTTTTGAAAATTGGGCATGACAGTCGACGATTTTTTGAAAAATAGGGCCTATGTTCTTTGCATTGTAGTAAAGCAAGTAATGATGTTGCAGCAAATGGAAACCAAAAGGAAAAGCCCGTAGACTGTTTTGCATTCAATTTTTCTTTCATATGTTTGCAGATTCTTACAACTTCAGAGGCATAAGTCTCCTCAACATCGCCCACAAGATCCTATCTGCCGTAATATGTGAACACCTGAAACCGTTTACCAACAACCTGATAGGCCCTTGTCAGTGTGGTTTTAGGCCAGGAAAGCCCACAACCAATCAAATTTTCACACTTCTTGAAAAAACCGAAGAAGTCCAAATCGATACACACCACCTATTCATCGATTTCCAAGCCGCACAGGACAGCATTTACAGAGACGAACTATACGGACCCATGTCTAGTTTCTGTATACTGCGCAAACTCTTCCATTCGTTTAGGAAAACAGTGAAGAATTCTCCTGCTCCATCAGGATCGGAAACGACCTCACCGACACATTCGATACCAAAAAAAGGATTTAGGCAAGGCGATGCGCTGTCATGTAAATAAAATAAATTTTTTTTATGGCGCAACAGGCTCGTTAGAACCCAGGGCCTAGCTTTTTTTCTCACAACCATTCATGTGTGCGTGTGTACTTCTTAGCACGATGGCGGGACCTTCTGTTTTATGACGAATCCGAACGGCTAAGTTGAGATAAGCTTTTCATGACAATTGATACTACTCGGTTGGTTTGTCAGATCATCACGAGATGAGGGCCAGTGAAAAATCATTGGGAATCGAAACAAGACCTTCTGCACGGCAGTTCATCGCACTAACCATCGCGCCACTGAGCGCTGTCATGTGACTACTTCAATTTGATTCTTGCGAGGATTGTGCAAAACTCCCTTGCCAACACCAGTGGCACAATTTTCCAAAACAGATATAACCTTGAGGTAGTACGAGTCTTTGTCTATCTTCGCTCCGCTATTCACTCTGACAACAACATCGCGTCAGAAATTAAACGAAGAATTACTCTTGCCAACCGCTGTTTCTTCGGGCTAAGAATGCAATTCAGTAGTAAAGCCCTCACTCGAACTTCTAAGGAGATCTTATATAAGACCCCGATCATCCCAGTTATGCTCTACGGTGCTGAAGCATGGACTGTCTCAAAAGCGGATGAAGAAATACTTCGTCGATTCGAGAAGTAAATTCTTCTTAAAATCTTCGTTCCTGTTTGCGTTGACAGGCTATGGAGACGAAGCTTCAACCAAGAGCCAGAAAGAGCTGTAAGAAGGCTTGGACATGTAGAACGAATGTGCACCAATACTCCGGCTCGCAGTCTTCGATTCCCTTCCTAAATCCAAATTGTTGATCTGCAAAACATTGGAGGAATCAATAAAATCGAGAAGTTTTATTTTTATAATTTTTTCTAATATTTAGCTTAAGTTACGGAGAAGTTTTATTGGGCGATAACTATTGGGATTATATGGGAATTTTCCTGGTGTGGGAGCTGTTATAATCTTCGCTTGGAAAATATTGTAGTTGGTGTTATGACATAATGCAAAGCGCCGTAAGGCCAAACCTATACATATGGTCTTAAGACGCTTTGTAAAAGTAACATTAGGCCAAATTTTAGCATGTGGTGTTATAACACTATGATGAAGCGGCAAAAGGCCAATTTGGTTTTATGTCACATTCGATGAATTTGGTATAATGTCACTTTTGTTAAGCGACATAACCCCAGACTTATGAAGTTGGCCTTACAACGGTTGGCCTTATGTCATGGCAACTACGCAATTTGATTTTACCTCTGTTTGCATTTATGGCACTTTCCTCATTTGTCCTAATATCGCTTTATCGAAATGTCATAATGCCAAATGCAAGAATTTGGTCTCATGTCACTTATATTAAGCGACATAATGCCAAACTTACAAATTTAACCTTATGATGGTTGGCCTTATGTCACCACACCAATGTAACATGATGCAAATGTCAACATAAAGCAGTTATTCCAATGGTTGGGAGCTGTTTGAGGAATATGTCTTTAAAAGCATCTATTTGTGGCGCTTTTTTCTATGTATATTTTGAAGGATATTTTGTATATCCTTGTTTGGAATAAATACATTTGGTGGCAATGTAGAACCATGAAAAACTGTCTGAACAAGATGTTGTGACAATGCCAATGTCTTTTTATTTCATCATCATAAAATTCTTAGCCATTCTACATTTTTGGGGACATTTATTTTAAGTAAATATAAGATGAGAAAGTGTAGTAAACAGTTCTTATTAAAATCGATTTTCGATTTCAAAAAAAAAGTAAGCATATATAGTTCACCAATATTCGTATATACATTGTATCTATAGATCATTTTAGCATGCTCCCACTTTTTTGTATGCGAAAAAGTCGACGGGCTTAGTGGCGCGATGGTTAGTGCGATGAACTGCTGCGCAGAAGATCTGAGCTCGATTCCCGTAGCAACACTTAAAATGGTTTTCACTAGCCATCCTCTCGTGATGATCTGACAAACCATCCGAGTAGTAACAACCGTCAGGAATAGCTTATCTCTATTTTCGCCGTTTGGAGTCGGCATAAAACAGGAGGTCCCGCAATGCGCAAGAAGTACACATGCACACATGAATGAATGGTTGTCAGAAAGCTAGACACTGGGTACTAACGAGCCTGTTGCGCGTTTTTTTTTTTAATCGCTTTAAATACTATCCTATAGCATGTATCATATGTATAGGTGTTTATAAACGCGTTCTAAATTTTTTTGAGCTAGGATAATGAACGAAGTTATATAGCTTAGCTCTTTATCCAATAACATGCACACTAAGCAAACTGTAACTAATTTTGAAAAGTATTTGTACAAAAAATTTCGAAAATGCAATTTCATAAATTTTGTTCATATAAATTCTTATGTGTTATGACACGCCCATTTAATTTGAGAATGGCGTGTCATGGGATATTACACGATTCGCACAAGAGATTGTAGCATTCTGCTTCCCATATCTTTTTTATGTATAATACCAAAGGAACGCTACAAGCTATGTATAGGCACTGTTTTCGTATTAAGCGAATTCATAATGAATTGAAAAGATTTAACTTTGTCATTTAATTTATAAGATTCCCAACATGATACGACCTTAAATTTGTTTGCAACACGTACCTTCTTGTAATTAGATAAAAAGGCGTAGTGTAACACAATCTAATTATAGAAACGTTCCTCAATTAATGATTTCAAAAATCTGTTGCCATAAAATCATTACCAATATGAAAACCAATCCATGAATAGTCGCTTCTTAAGTAGCAGTGATAATTCTAGTGAATGTACGTTTTGACGTACACTCCCTAAAAGAAACTGGTTCATCCAAGCCTATCTTCCAGCCATTCATGTGTGAATAAAAAACGTTAAGTTCAAAGCTGCATTTGAATTTCATTTGTATATGAATGATGTATGTAAAAAAGTACTACCAGTCGAAGAAATTCTCCAAATTCTCCTGCCTTCAACAATGCTCAGCAAAGGTTCTTTTTAATTAAAAACCAGCAGAATCTAATCACATACAACAAAACTGAAAATTTGTTATAAATGCTACATGCATGTTATACATCCTTCACATCCATGGGAAATCATAAAGTAAAAGTTCACCAAAAATTCTCCAAATACGTACCATCAACACGAAAACAGGACGCTACTAACATGCATCCTGCACCATTCACCAGCATCACCTTCTTCTCCACTGACAAGTGCAAAATCAAAGACGTCAAACTTTTGTTGGGGGTTTTCGACTTTCCCTTCTGAAAGTGCAACAATACTAGTCGAGGAGAAATTTGTTTGTAAAATTCCCAGAAATTTGCAATAAAAGCAACAAATTTCTGAACACAGGACACCAAATGCATCCGAATGTGGGGTAGGAGTTTAGTTAAAAGTTCAACTATACATAAACTACCCCCACCCCAAATAACACTGTTAAGTAGACGAATGGGTGAGTGATGCAGTAAGAGGATTTTTAGAGGCGGTCGGAGGATGAAGATTTTCGGTGTACGAGTATGTTGGACAATAATTCTAAGGATTCAAGTTTTTCAGTTGAAAATTGTTGAACTTCATGGAACTGGATTACTAACTTGCAATGCTTGGCCATTGCGGAAAAAGTGACTGGATTTGTGGAAAATTAAAGTTGAGAGAAGTGAAAAGTGTCAAGTTTTTTAATTTGTTTTGAAGGGTGTCATTGTATCCATGTAGCTGGTGGTTATTAAATTTGTTGTCAATTATTTGCAGTTAAATGCATTTTGGGAGAGTTGCAAGAAATTAATTTGTCAACTTGCTAGTTACGGTGGATTTAACGCAGTTAGATGAATAAATTTGTTTGGTAGGCGTGGCCCTGGTCCCATCAATGCTTGTTATATAAAATTCGTTACGCTGATAGTTTGACTATCTGACTGACTTTCTTGTGTGACAAAATACGTTCAGATTAAACTATTAGAGCTCAAAGAAGCAGTCCTTAGCTATATCATCTATTTTCTCCGTTGGGGAGTGAGCGCATATAAGGCTAATGTTGGCGAACTTGGCCTTGATGCGAAATGTTACAATGCGTTCGCTAATGTCTTGGAAACATACGACTTCTTGTTGTTTGGTTGTTTAATTATTAAACGAAAAACTCAGTAATCATGGCTCTATAGCGATCAAGAAATACACTCTAACCTTACTTCTTAGATATAGAGGGAGCTTTCAACAGCGTCCTCACTGGAGCTATTCTTGGATCCCTGTTCGAGCTAGGTATAGAGAATTCTATTAGCCAATGGATAGTCTCTACGCTCGGAACAAGAATTATCAAGGCAACACTTGGAGAAATCCACTCAATCAAATTTGCCCATAGGTAGAGGAACGCCACAGAGCGGCGTCATCTCTTTTCTAGTCTGGCTAATGGCAATGTTGTCGCGTATGCGGGTTATGTGGTGATACTAGTGTCGAGAAAATTCCCAACCGTGATAACTGATATCATGGCGGCTGCTCTAAACAAGGTTAGCACCTGGGCTGCAAGCTGTGGCCTAGGCGTAAACTCTAGCAAAACGGAATTGGTGCTATTCACCACCAAAACCAAAACACACGACTTCACCATCCCCCGTCCTAATAGCCAACCGATCACACTATCTTCCAGCGCTAGGTATTTGGGTATCATGATTGAACCAAAACATAGCTGGAAACACAAATTCGAAAATGGAGTAAGGAAGGCGGTTGTTGCCTTCCATGCTTGTAGCAAAAGCTTTTGAAAAGAAGTGGGGACTTCAACCAAAGATAACCTTGTGATTGTACACAGCAGTGGTACATATGGTGGTCCACATTGAGTAAAGAATAAGACCTCGCAAAACTAAAAAGGCTGAAAAAACCAGCCAGTGCACCACGTGTGCACTGATGCCTGCACCAACGGATGCCCTTACTGTGCTATTGCATCTCTTACCTCTTGACCTACAATATTAAAGATACCGCTTTATGCAGCTCAGCAAGACTGAATGAGTAATGATGCTGGAATGCAAGGCTGCATGGCCACAATAATATCCTGGACTCGTTACCAAACGGCATGGTCACGTACCCAACAGACTACATAACACCTGTCCGTATTAAGCTTCAAGAAAGGCTTCCATGTAGAATTTCCTACCAGAGCTCAGTGGAAGTAAAACGAAGTACTAAGAGATTTCGACACGTTCGGCTACACCGACAGATTTAAGATGCACTGTGGTGAAAAATGTGAAGAAGAATGTGAAGAAAATGTTTGAGCACTGAACGAGTAGATTCGACTTTATCATATCTCGCGTATTTTTTCAAGCGAGAAAACGCCACGAAAAAGTGGGCATCGATACAAAATGTTCATATTTCGATTACGAAATATTTGCATCTTAAGTTTTTCGAATTGCCCTAAAAAACGTTTTTTACTTAAAATCCCCTAAAAAAGTGGGCGTGGCAAAAAATTTTATATGAGTGGAATAAAGATACAAAAATTATTTAAATATCACTTTCAGAAAGTTTTTTGTTTTTGACTGCAAAAAGTAAAAGATTAGTTTTATAAGGTCTAGGTCTCAAATCGTCAGAACAATATTCCTAACTCTAAACTTATTTTTCAAGCAAACCTGTTGACAATCGCGATCAAGCTTAATAAGAATACTGGTGTAAAAATATTGGCAGTTAAGCGAACCAATTTAAGAAAAAATACGACCCATTAAATTATGGCAACTACAGCCTCTTGACCTCAATGGTAAAAATCCATACAGCGCTGCTGGATATGACGACCTTCCATTTGCGATTACACATACACCATCTCCCTAGTGACAATTAGTTTGATAAATTTAATGCCCGAAGAAAAGATATTCTGCATAGTTTGTCCACAAAATTGGACCGTCTTTGTAGGATGATGATTGAGAACTCTCCCTGCTCCATCAGAGCCAGCAACAAGCTCACCGCCAGGAGGGCCTGTGAAAAATGATTGTGGTGTCGCTATGGCTGGGAATCAAACACAGACCAGTTCATCACACTACTATCGCGCCACTGAGCCGACATCAAAGGCACAATCTTCCATAAATCGGCGCAATTGCTGGCAAACGCCGACGATATTGACACCATTGGTCAGAGTCAACGAGCGGCATTCTATATACAGATACTGGCTGAAGTAGTATCTATATATAGATGCTCCCGGTGGAACTGGAAAAAGATTTAATATCATTGGCAACGATTCGATCGCAAAATGAAATTGCACTTGCACTTGAAAGTATTTCTGCTAGAAGATAGTAGAAGAGCCCAATCAGCACTCAAGTTGCCATTAAGCATTAAAAATAATTGAACTCCAACTTGGAACCTTTCGAGGAATTCTGCAATGGTTGAGGTTAAGCAAATTATTATTTGGGATGAAAGCACGATGACTTTAAAAAATCTTTGGAGGGATTGAACCGTACTATGCAAGATTTAAAAAAAAATCAAAACTAGTTTGTTGGTGCGATGATTCTATTGGCCGATAATTTCGATTAACCTTACCTTCGTTTCGGAACTGACATTTAGTTAAATATTGAAACTCTGTTCTCATTGCTCAATTGACCATTTTGATCAATGTGAACAGAACTTCATCTAAGATATTTTACTAAATCTGAGTTCCGGAACGCGGTCATTGCCAGTGATTCCACTATCAAAGACAGGCGACCATTTTATGGAAACACATACGTCAAAACACTTCAATTAAGTATGAACATGCGTATCGGACTACAGAACGAACGATCTGGAACAAGTTTTTTCTTCAAACAATTCCTCCACATCGGTAATATCGAAATTCCCATTGACACATCTGGACTGGATTCATTAAATTCCCTGGGATTCTTAGGCACTTCAAGATGGTGTTCCTAAAGATTTCTCAAAATTTCAAAAATCATATTTGGTTCAGCGAGCATGTTATATTGGCTGCAAAAAACGCAACGAAATAAAATTTCAGATACAAAATAAGATAGCTGGCGATTTGATGACATACAAACCGGTTGATTTCGTTAGATATCCAACGAAATTTTTAAATTACCTGGAACTGGCTGGATAACCACCTGATCATATGTAACTAAAGGTCGGTAATCATTATGTTGCGGAGCATAAACCCTCAACGTCTTTGTATTGGCACGCGTCTTACGGTTAAGAAATTAATGAAAACGTCATGTAAGCCACAATTGTGAAAGAAGGTACAAAGTCGAAAACGTTTTGATTCCACGCAGCCCTATGACTCCGAACAATATGTCATTCGACTTTTAACGGTTACAATTTTCAAAGGGGTTTGTATTTGCGATGTCGATAAATACATCGTAAGGGGCTAGAATTGTTCTATAATTCAAATCTTCTTATTGATTAGCTTCTCATACCAATGACTACGTTTGGATAAGGAAAGTGAAAATCGACTCTACCGCGTGAGTACTTGCCCGACTTAAGACGAAAATGTGATAAGTTTCCCATCTGAAAAATTAGCCACTGCTGAAAGAGAAAGTTATGCACCCCGAAAGATGCTGCATACGCATATGTGTACCGGAAAACGTTAAGAAAATGGCTTAAAGCAGAGTCTTAAGCCAAACCCTGGACAAGAGCTGCGAGGGGTTCCTCCCCCACCCATATGAAAGGATCAACCGGCTGTTAAAGCTTCACAGAGTTGGTGCCCCTTCTCTTCTGGCAATGATTTACTCCACTTCTCCGACTCATGACGTAGTCCAGCATATTAGTCTCCTCTACGCTAATGTTCAGACTTTGGAAAATCCTGGTCCAGACATAATAAAGGTGTGTGCAAAGGTAGGTCATACCTGTATCCTACCTTTGTCGTCGGAGAAGATATTAGTTTTGGAACCTGAGAGATGCGAGTGGTACATACACACCACTAACACACCCAGACATACACTCTACATTGTGGCATCACAAGCACTGAAGCCACGACAATACAAGCTACGGCAATAACATGAGCCCCCTTTACTACCAAGGTTATCCTGGCACGAGTCGCATGCTACTAAACTCGGCTTCGCAAATCGACTTTGTAAGTGAAAAAGTCCCTGGACGCATTGGCGTGATCCGCACAATATCAGTCATCCTCCGGTATATCCTCATTCCAAAGGAAAGCATATCATCAGACCGTATTTACAATTAATTCGCGTTTGAGCCATTTTACAGCCTTAATGGAAGTCCTTCGAAAATAACAGGACGTTTGCCTTCTGAGAAAATAAACACCTCCAATCTCGGTTTGCCAAACAAATTGCTTTGTCTGATTTAAATTTTCAGATTCTACAAAAAACTGATCAACCGGCTTCGACCACACACTGAGTTGACGCAACTTCTCTACTGGGAATGATTTACTCACTTCTCCGACTCACGACCTGGTCCAGCATATTGGTCTCCTCTCCGCTAATGTAAAGATTTTGGAAAATCCTGGTTCAGACATAGTGATGGTGTGTACACAGGTAGGTCGTACCTCTATGATACTTTGTCATCGGAGAAGAGATTAGTTTTGGAACCTGAGAGATGCGAGGGGTACACACGCCAACTAATTCTGCCATATCTGGGTCGACTTTATGTACTCGTTCCAGCTCCCTCCGATGAAAGCGTGCTTGGAATGGTCGATAGAAGAAATCCCATGGAGTGCAAAAAGAAAAACAAAAGCAGCCAATCCTATGAACTTCAGAATCGTTAACAGAACGTTCAGTCAGATGCTGAAAGAACGTCTGAAATTCGGGGTATTGGAGCGAAGTGATATAAATGTATGTAAAACTTGTCGCCAGATCCTTTGCGATCATCCGGGATCTTCGCCAGCTTGCCGTCCTCTATATCAGAAGCGTATTAGGTCTGCATATGCAGACCAAAGGTCCAAAGCTCTTTTTAAGATATCAGTGTCGAGGGTGGGGAAAGTTTGGCCAATATCACAGGAGATAGTACAAACTAACCAAATTCCTGACCATCATCGCAGTCGTTCGAGAACCATCCGAGCAAAAGAACATTATGGACACTATCAGGCTCATTAATCTGCTCCAAAAGAAATCTCTGTCGCTGAGATGTGTGAGTGGTTCTACCATTCTAGGTGAAGCAGTCGTAGTCCTCAAACAAAAAATTATCAATCGCTTTTTGACTGCAAATGTGGCACCAACCTCTCACTTTAAGAGGATGCAATGGCTTTTTGTTTACTAACAATTGGTTTGTAACCTAAACACGTAAGTAAATACAAATGGGCTTCGAAATTGTCCTCTACTGCACCAAGCTAAACCGAATATGGTGCAAGTAAACTTGACTTAATGTCAAAGCGAAATGATTGTGCAAATGTCTACTTAGTCCATAAAAACAACTTTTCAATAGCTAGGAAGTACCTCTAGCTCCCTTTACGACAAAGTCAACATCAACCACACTAATACAAACTTCGTGGAGATACGACGGAAATTGGCATTTGGAAACCGAAATAACATTTAACTTCTTTTGCCAGTTGTTGGTAGTAACGTTTTAGAGCTTACAGATACCAGCCTAATTTATCGAAACGACCAAGTAAGACCAGACCTTGAAAAGTTTGTTCAAATTCGGAGTCTATCTTTCATCAAATCTTCGTCATTTAGATAAGTGACTAAGCGTAGTTGAAAAAATTGCAAAACTTATTGAGAGTGCTGACCAGAATGCTTTTTCTTCAATTCACCATAGTTCTCGAAACTTAACATAGCCATAAGCTGTTTTTTTTTCTCAGCACTTAGTAGCCCAATACACTACCTAATAGGACGCATCGAACCAAAATTATCAGTCCTACGAAAAATTCATCAGAGGACATATTAAGCCTGTAGAACTTCAAAAGCAGGGTTAACAGACATCTTAAATCATTTCGAGAATCTCTTCTCAGTCCAAAATGTGTAACCCTATGCTTTAGGAAGTTTGTTTTCTTTAAAAATATGGAGACTTGTGAAAAAAGTAGCTTACATAGCAGGTTTACCAAACGTGGAACGGTAGACCACAAAAAAATTTACCGGAAAAAGTTGTCAAATATTTCAGCGCAACATATATTTTTGGTCAGATTTCTCATCCGATTTAGGTCAAGTGGGAGAGCGCTTAGGCGTTACATTCGTCAGAAGTTTCTATTTTTTCTCGTTCTACATAGCAGGTTTACCAAACATGGAACGCTAGACTACAAGACCGCTGATTACTTTTTAAAAAAATTTTACCAGAAAAAGTTGTCAAATATTTCAGCGCAACATATATTTTTGTCCAGATTTCTTATCCGATCTAGGTCAAGTGGGAGAGCGCTTAGGCGTTAAGACATTCGTCAGAAGTTTCTACTTTTTCTCGTTCTACTGTAAGTACCTGAAAGAATTGGTAGAGGGTCTAACGACGTTTCACTCTATTGTCCTTATTTAAGAATTTAGTGAAAGACTAAACAATGTATGCTTACAAAGGCCAGACAATCATTGTCTACTTTTTGTAGACCTTCAATCACGTCATAACTGCGTTCATTCTTTCCTGAACCTCAGCCATTTAGTGGTAGGTTTTCGCTCGAAATGTATCAAGTGCGATAAGGCTCGATTTCTAAGTGACCGGATACGTAAAAAAAACAAAATTTGCAATTCTAAGGCACTGGGAACCCTTCATCCACGAAGAGCCATTACATCCACTAAAAGTCACGATTTACGTCGGAGGTGTTATCAGGTCTAATTTATTCAAGGATCCCGTGGTTAGCACACTTACTGTGGCAAGTAGGCTATACAAGTTAGCTAGTTCTTAAAGAAATCTAATGGAAATTTCATGAATTGATGAATTGGAACTTGAGACCATTTGGTTCCAATAGACGAATGTCTCATTTTGGTGATTTACACTGACCGCAAAATCACCCGATTTCAAATACCTGGTATTTTACCTTCAGGGTTTTTTTTAGCCACGGGTCTTTGAGAATAAGTCACAGATTTTTAAGACTCACAAGAGAAAATCCGAAAAAAAACAATAAAACGTTGAAAGTTATGTAAAAAATAGCCCATCTGTTCTTTAAAAATGCCGGAAACCCCTAGATATTATCTTTAAAATTTAATGAACAACAAACTACCTAAAGGCCATAATAAACCTTTATAAAAAAAATTAAGGAATTATGTCATTTGATTTTTCAGTTAAATCTAAATCGAGTTTGTGTTTTTGTGTCACCCCGTGTACACAAAACTGTGTTTGATTATGAAGGAATGGATAGCCAAGACTTCAATCGTCATAAGTCTTAAGCATAATATAATTCGACTAAACTAATTAATAAAAAACGTTGTCCAACAAACAAACATGCAAAAAAGTTGCCTTGCTTTATTTGTTTGAAGACTTTGTAAGGGCATAGCTTTTACCGTAGTCACAACTTTAAAAGTCGACCTTAGCATTACCTAGCATTTACTGCAATAACAATGCAATATCCACAGGTACACAATGTCCACATTCAGCTGGCTTTCAACAAAAGCAAATAACTCCAAGAGTACAGCATTTATGGTCGTTTTGCCTGCTAGCCCTCTATGCAAAAGTAAAACATCATTCAACGTCACTTTTGTAGGCTTACTATAAAAAGACAATGTAAACATCATTTAACTACACTCACAGGTATCTAGTTAAGAGCCTCCTCCCCTGAGCAGTCTATGAATGGCAGCAGTTAATCGTTTTGAATATGAAAATAATTTTTTTTTTTTGCGCGCGGGCCTTCCACCCCCTCTCGCAGATAAGCGTTACAAGGACAGCTAGACCTGAATTTTGTTGTTTGTTCCTCTCTCTCTCTCCTTTAGTTCTAGGTGACCTTAATTTTATGTGCATAGGCCTACCTGCCCCCCTTCTCCAAAATAAACACAACGAGATGAGAAAGACATGATAACCACGGGAATCCATTGCAACAAGAACGACCGGAGATAAAAAAAAAACCTTGAGCAAACATGGAAATGGAAATAGAAATAGAAGGTCCTGTGGAATGATAATCAAATCGCACACTGGTACAGAAAATTAGATACGCATATGGACCGAAAAGGGATAGAAAAAAATATTACCCAAATCATGAGCGTACACTTAGGCAATGAAATAACCGCCGTATATCCTACCCTGCCTACATTGCAGGATATGTATGAGCCTCCTAGACGACGACGTACAAATAAAACCGAAATCCAACAGAGCAAAACAAAATAATAACCATAAAGAGCAAAGACGACAACGAAAGACGGTGGCGATGGCAAAACAAAAACACGTCTTCCTTCCATTCGTTTTACAAAAGGATACATGCCTATGGGGTAAGGAAAACCCCCCAGCTCCTTATGCCATCGACGAAAACGGTTGCTCGTCGTCGTCACCCCCACCTCCCAGTCAAGTCGTTTAGTTTTTATATGTAAAACACAGAAAATTACGTAAGAACCCCGAAAAAGGACGAAAAAAATACCAATAGGAAAAGGCGAACCAAAAAAAAACACACACAGAAAATATAAGTGGAATTTTCGTCCTCTGCGTTGAACTACAGTCTATGGCACACAACTGGCACACGTTGTAGTAACTGTCGAGTAGTTTTCTCGCTTGCTCGAGCTCACATCCTTTCGCTTCGACTGTACGACGTGGATGATATAACAGTGTTTTGCCTTTAGTTTTTCCTATTTTTTTTCTACGTAGTTTTTGTTGCTGCAGGAAGGGTTTACTAAGTGTAGGTGTGTGGGAAGGTATGTTCCTTAAATTTCAAAGATGTTGGCGTCATGGTGTCTGATGTTCAATAAAACTTGACTACACTATCATACATGCGAGTCCTTTCACTAAGAGATAACGAGAAATTGGAAAGTCAGTCACACAGACAAGGGGTGAACCTCTACTCTTATTATTCAATTTATTTCCCATACCCTTTCAACAATGAGATGAAAAAAAACACTTAGTCACTTCGCCGTTACTTGTTTTCCCCCCAAGCAAAAGATAGAACAAAAAATAAGTGTCACATGCAGTCAACCAGTATCCTTAGAAGCACACTATTGATGCATTCAACTTGTTAAGGGGATGCTTGATCTAAACACTTTAAGGATCCAGTAATTGTTGTAACCTTCACTTAAGGAATGCACATTTCTCATGCATTTATTTTCTGAAGCAATTTGAGCAACCGGCTTTAGGAAAAAGGACCTGAGTCCTTCTAAAAATCACATTTCATTACCAAATAAAATTATCTTTAGCTCTTCGCCACTGTCACACAAACACCAAACACTTTCTGATTTCTCGCGGAGAATTAAATTTTTTTTTTAAAATCCTTTCTACGAAGGACACACTAATTAAAAAATCGCTCACGTTTATTTTTTTGGTCGTGTTAATATTTTTTCTTTCAATAATTTGTTTTTTTTTTTTTTGGGAGCACGTTGTTGTGCACAACACACGGCCTCACAACTAATACTGAAGAGCTTTTGTGCGCCTGACGCCAAGTCCTGTTTAGCTACTATCACCCATATCCTTGAGGTGGTAGACCGGGTTGAAAAAAAAATGGCGAAGCTTCGTTGAAAAACCTGGGGAAAAATTCCCTCCTGATAACAATGAAAAGCTTTCAATTTACTAGTATCTCTCTTGGTTTTAAGTAAGGATGTTCGCCTTTCTACTCTCACTCTCTCTGGCTGTGTGTGTGTGTGTGGTCTTACGTAAACATTTTCGGTTTCATAACAGTTGAGGCATATATTTGTTTCACCTCTCTATTTTCGAATGTCAAACTGAAGGATTTTGAAAGGAAGGCTTGGAGAAAATTTCCCAAAAATGTTGATAGAGCTTGTTTTTGTAGGCAGGAGATGCGGAGAAAAACTTTTTCCAAATATCCTGGTTGTGTCATTTTCAATGCCTTTCATGAGCGGTCTGGTGAGTGGATGGTTAGTACCGTGACGAATGAATGGTGGATTATGAGATGAAGAGGTGGCAGGGGTAGGGGGTAAGTGTGAGGGTGGTGTCAGCGCGCACTGGTTACTGGAAAACATAACGGCCGTTTGACTTATCAATGAACATGAGTAAAACACAAAGCTTATGGGTTACTTGTGGGCTAGGAGAGCAAGGGGCTTTATGCGGTGGAGTTATTTTTGGAAAATCACATTTTTAATGTATGGAAATACATTCTTTTTTTTTACTCGAAGGGATTGCGTTTTTATACCTTTGAGGTGGATCAATCTCTGAGTTGGAGATGTGGGATTCTGACAACTGTATGTGATGTATATTTGTTGGAATATTAACAGCTATAGGACATAGTTGAATGGATCAAATAGCATTTAAATTATGCTGTATGGAGAGAATCATTTCAATCGTAATGTTTTTGGTTGTACGCAAAGGCTTTTGATGGGCATTTTTATGACTTGGTTCTGAGCTTTTCAACAAAAAGAATGGTGAAACATTCAGAACAGAAGAATGAACAAGTCAAAGTTACAAAATAACAATATGAAGTAAAGAAAATATGTAAAAACTGGTCATACAAACAGTTGAAATACTATAATGTGTCTCTTAGATAAGCTAATAGCCAAATTGATGTAGAGGTCTATGAGAGCCTTTAGCCTTCAAAAGAGTTATCATCTCAAGATATTAGTGGTATCCAATTGGTGAATGGGCCTTAGAACAGCTCCATGCAAATCCGCTGTTTTATCGATAAATTGTGTTCAGCGATGAGGTTTATTTCTGGCTCAACGGATATGTAAATGAGCAAAATTGTCACATCTGGAGTGATGACCAGCCACATGCCATACAAAAATTATCAACGCATCCTGACAAAACGACGGTTTGTTGTAGTTAATAGGCTGGTGGCATTATCAGTCCATTTTTTTTTTCAAAAACGACCGTGTAAGGAACGATATCGTCAACGGCGAACGATATCGAGCCGTGATACGTGATTTCTTTTTGCCCCAGTTGGCTGAGTTGAACTTGGTTGACATATGGTTTCATCAAGACGGTGCCACATGCCAAACAGCTTGTGAAACAAAGGAAATGTTGAAAAATGAATTTTGTGAGCAGCTAATCTGGCGAAATGGCTCTGTGAGTTGGCCGCCAAGATCATGCGATTTAACGCTTCTTGATTATTTCTTGTGGGGTTATGTTAAGTCGCTAGTCTGTGTGAACAAGTCTGTAAGACTTACAGGATAATATAACACGCATAATTCGTGAAATACAGGCCGAAATGCTCGAAAAAGTGATGCAAAATTGGACCATTTGAAACGGAGCCGCGGACAAAATTTACATTATTCATCGATTACAATAAAAATTTTATATATTTGATGCTAATTTGAGTGTTTTAATTGATTTTTTTAAAAAACTACGCTTAAAGAATAACCCGTTACTTGTGCACGAAGGTTGAGCTATTGGCAGGCAATTATTTCAATAAAAGCCTGTTTAAGACATTATGCAGAAAAATGTCAGAAGCATAACCGAAGTTATGATAGTTAAGCATCTGTGAGGTTATTTTTAAGCTTCCGTAGATGTATGTACATGTAACATACGTAAAGACGTTTCCGAAACAAAGCATGTATACAGCTTTCGAATGAAGGTTAAAAGATCGGGAAAAGATGAAAAGATCAGGAAAAGATGAAAAGATCGGGAAAAAGGATAAATGAGAGAACGCGAGTTCGATTCCCAGTAAGATGAAAATTGCATTGAATTTCATAATTTCATTTTAACGAATTGTGTTTTAATAAATATAAAAGATTGACAATTAATAAATATAAATGATATAATAAAATCTAAAAACACAAAGAAAATAATAAAAAACGGGTGGTGGATGCACGACTGGGGTCGTACGCAACTTTCTCCTTCACAGCGAGTTTATTTGACGTTTTTGACAATTTTGCCAAAAATACACAATAATATTTATTTTGATTAATGATGCTAAAAATGATATAAATATTGTCAAAATGTAATTATACGAACGTTTATTCCGTAATTCAAAGGAATCGGTGTCCATGTGAATAATAATGATTTTCCGTTATCAGCCAAAACTGAAAACTCCGTTTAGATATAATTAGGCCAAAACCAATTATGTGGAATTTATGAAAACAGTAATAGTAGTTTATAAATAAATTTTCACTTAATTTGGCCATAAAGTTTACGAGAAATTTTCTTTATATGGCCTAATATGCAAAAATCCGTTATATGGATGAAGTTTTTCCAAAATAGTTACAGCCACTTTCGATAAAATCGAGGTTATGTATGTTAACGGTCGAGTCGCTTAGAAAGAGAGAGACTTGTAAGGACAGACGGACCAATGAACCGACGGACGGAATTCCAAAAACCACCTTTTTGAGTTCCGCTATCATCGTAATGTTAGAATCAATCAAAATCTAAAGGTCGAAAATTTTAACGAAAAAAATATTTTTTTTCTTTTTAAGAGAAAGTTAAAAAGGATTTTGATAAAAAGTGGGCGTGTCAGTGTGCGGACAAGAATCCTTCATACCAAATTTCGCTTTCCTATCTAGAAATGTAAGGCCTTAAAGTCGGTGACATACAGACAGCCAGACATCCAGACAGACAGACTGACAGAGGGACGGACGGACAGACTAAGTTATGGATTCTGTATCGATCCATATATTTAAGGTATATTTAGCTAAATTAATTCTCTATGCTACAAACTATGTCCGAAAACTAGTGGGTAGTTATATCCCTATGGGACAAGGTATACAAATAGTCTCTTTTCTGAATGGTTCGATTAGAATTTTTAATTATATTACAGATACCAAACTAAACTTATACCTCTTCATGAACGTGGTAAATGCAGATTCAGCCATTGAATCATCCTTGAAGGCATTTGCTCTCACAAAGAGTCTTACATTGCTTAAGCCCTCTCAAGCTGGCTTGACTTTGAAGATCTCAATTCCTTTGATGATGCTAAATAAATTTATTTATTAACGACTTACTTTTCACCTACCTTTGACAATTTTTAAGCACACATCCTCCAAATCCTAACTTTAAATTGCTAATTTCACCTTGAACAAGTTATTCCAATTTGTTTCACTCTCCATCATTCGTCATCCTACAGGAGCAAACCGTGCATACCTTTATTCAAAAATTCCACAAAACTTGCCTCGCAACATACCTGAAAAAAAAAAGCAAAAAAAAAATAAATACTCGTCACTCTCTGAAGTTGAAAATTGCAATTCATGTTTCTGCTCCTTGCTGCGAATGGAGTGGAAAATTCCTTTTTGTGACGCTATCCACGCATATCGCCCGACGGGAGGCTTTTTGATTGCAATTGAGTTTTCGTCCAAGGTAGTCACCAAGTAAAAAAAACTTCCATCCTACTTATTATTCCGAGTAAGTTCGGTACAAAAATAATTCACCACCAACCACCAACCCCATTATGTAGTGTTGTGGTATTTTCCAAAATTATTCGATTGTGTGGCAATAACCGAAACGACAAAGGCATGGGGGAACACTAATTAAGGTATGTATGCCTGTGTTGGTAGGTATGCTCCATCTTGTTGGAAAAAACTTTATGGATAAATTCTCCAATGTTCCGTTTAATATTTTGATTGGAAAACTTGTAATTTGTACACAAAGGTACGCGGTAATTAGCAAAATTTTATGTGGGAAAACTTTTTGCTTTATGAATGAAAAATTGTCAAGTCGCTTATTTTTGGGTTACGGTTATGAATGGTGTTGTGGTGTTTAGTCATGCGATGCCCATTTGAAAGTTTTTTCTATTTGCTGGACTCATATGGACTCATTTTTTTATGTCTAAACATTTCATGTATTTCACGCAAAAACTAGGTGTACACAAACGAATTTAACTAAAAACACGCAAGGGAGTCCTTAAGTTATTTTGCATTCCAAGTCATGGGTGGTGTCTACCAAATAAAAAAAATTTTGATTTGTTTATGGTTGCTCTTTACAATTCTACATGCACAACAATTCTGTGATGTCCGTTTTAAGGATTATGTAGTTATTTACATGCGTGTTAGGAAAGCATGCGAGAAAATCTGTTAATGTCCAGCAGCTTTTACATTAACAAAATCCGACTTGGAAATACATAATATATATTATAATTAAAATGTTTACCGTACAGTGTTCCTTTTTAGTCATCTAAAACCAATCCTAGGGTTGTAAACCTATTAAATCTCAAACGAGCTAAAAATTGCTGTAGTGCCCACTTTAAGCGTGTCATATTCTCGCAAGTGTCAAATAAATTCCCACACATGTCAAAATCTTCAACGAACAATTAAATTTCAAACAACCAGAAGCGACTGTAATATCCACATTCAGCATGTCGAAATCTTCCACGCCTAAAATTAGAGCCAAATTTTGTAATATGCGCAAAAGGTAGCAAACAATTTCGATCCAATGTAAAAAATATATTAGGAATTTGACCTCATAGTCCCAATTCTAATTTACAATGACATTTTAGCTGTCATCCGCAAGTCACTAATCCACTACCTTCAGATCCTGAAGATGCAAACTAAAACAGGTAGAACGACTGCGACAGAGGAGTCGCCCAAGATAGCCCAACTCTGATCGTTGCAGCCCTAGGGTATTAGGGAGACTCACGAGAGAGCAACACCACACAAAACGTGCGACAGGAGTCCACGGGAAAACGCAGTCTTCGAAGCCAACATCAGACAGGAGCGGTCTGAAAAGTTCGATAATTGAGGGAGCACGGTCCCTCGTCGAAAGCAACATGAAGATGACGGGTAGGGTAGGACGACCCCTGGAATTTTCACCCCAACACGAGCGTTTGCGTAAACACGTTATGGGCGGAAACGCCACACAATCATGTTCGATGGGAAAATAGTAGACGTTCTTTTTTCACCCAACGTTGGAGCAAAGGAGGAGCTGCAGAGGCGTGTGGCAGATAGCCTTAAAGATACCCCACCCACAAAGCCGCAACATTCAAGGTCAGGATCGATGGCCAAGAGAGGACGACCTCTTTCCCCACCGATGAAGCAACGGAGGAGAAAGCGAGGTGTTTAGGCGGACGGCCAGACATACACACCCTCGCCACAACGCAAAAATTAGAGATATCGCCAAACATGTCGGGACCACAGAAGACACATGGTGATGTCTAAAACAAATAACGAACATGTCCACAACTGGGACTTGTCGAAAAGTCGGTAACAACAAACAGGACCGAAGGCACAAACGAAAAAAACGATAACCACAATAACAAATTCTTCCTGATGGTCAACAATTCGGATTTCGAAGCAACAGCAACTGGGGAATTGATGTAATTTCTCACTGAAAAGTAGAATCAATCAATTCTTGATATTAAAAACCTTTTGACGGGCTCAGTCGCGCGATGGTTAGTGCGATGAACTGCCGAGCAGAAGGTCTGGATTCGATTCCCTGCCGTAACAACACCTAAATGATTTTTCACCTCCTCCTCGTGATGATCTGACAAAACATCTGAGTAGTATAGATTGTCAAGAAAAGATTATCTTAACTAAGCCATTTGGAGTCGTCATAAAACAGAAGGTCCCGTTATCGTGCAAGAAGTACACATTCACACATGAATGCTATTTGCCACGCCCGCTTTTTGGGACATTTTTATTAAAAAACGAATTTTGGTCAATTTTTAAAGATAACCGTTTGGCCAATAACAACGTTGTTGTGAAAAGTAAGCGTCAATGGATGGGTTTTAAAAATCTGTACAATTGATCTACTTGGAGCAATACCCAAAAAGGTGTGGTGGCTGGTGGCATATCTGGCAAATCCGACTCTGTTGGCATCGCAAATTGAATCGATCGATTTGTATGATACCAATTCGCATCTGTTTTAAAACGCATGCATCCCAGATGATGATTTTGTAATTTTTCGCACTTTGCCCTTGACAATTTTTTTTTTTTTTACATTTTTTCATGGGTCTACTTTGAATATTCAGAGGCAGCTGATATATTGAATGAGCTGTTCTGGCTAAACCCAATAAAGTTGCTGCAAGGCAAGATGATGCAACGGCCAATGCGAACCCATTATGGATCATATTTCGGCGATAATGTTTTGCCAGTCCCACCTGGTGCATCCAAGAAGAATATACCTTGCCCAGTCGAAACTGCCAGCATTATACGACCGCTTTTTCAGGAAAAATGGTTTTAAAAGTCGGCCTGGCTTAATCTGTAGAGGAAATGTTCTTAGTATTAGAATGATGGGATTATATTCCTCAATGCTGAAATGGTTTCATACTTATTCACCAAACAGAAAGCAAAAGGTTAAGATCGATGGTTTAACGTCTCTCGAAATCGAAGTAACATCCGGTGTTCCTCAAGGTAGCTATTTAGGCCCAATGCTTTTTATTTTAGTTTTAAATAGAGGTCATGATATTTTTAAGATTTAAAATTATATTCTCGAAATGGCAAGGACTTCCGAGATGTATTTTTCCTTAAAACTATATACTGCTCGTTTGTCAAATCGTAGTTGGAATACACATCCATCATATGGGATTCGCCTTATGTAATGCAGGCTCCCAAATTAGAAAGAGTTCAGAAAAATTTCACGAGGCATGCGATAAACTCAAACTATCAAAATCCATAGTTTCGCTTGAACATCGTAGGAATGTCTACCGCCTTATACTCTTCAGCTGATATTTTATGAAGAAATTCTCTAACGAAATAGTCAGACGCATTCAGCCCCTTCTCCTTGGAGGTCCCTGGTTCAATCAAAATGTCGTCATCAAAATTTAATTATACACTCAGAAAAAAACATTGTTGTCCGAAGAATTTTCCATGCTTGTACAATTGTGATTTAAAAATTGTTGATTCAACAAATAGTTGTTGAAGCAAGAACTCATTTTTGATTTTTTGAATTTTTGAATCAAAACGTCAATTGTAAAATAAAATTCTAGAAAAAACAATTTCAACATTTTTAAACATTTTCAAAAATGCAAAATTGTTAGCCTAAGAATAAAATTTTTGTTTTAAATATTTTTATATGCAAAATATCCTATTAAGAATCAAATTGTTGAGCGTTCTACCTGATGGTGAGCATTCTTTCAACAACGTTCATTGACGGTGAGTGGGAGCATATCAGTTGCAGTTATGTGATGTTTACATTGTCGCCATCCATCCTCAACACTGGATGCTAATGCAATGGTTTTAGAAGCAATCCATCGGAATGTCACATTTCCCAATGTCGAAGCTTGACTGTTTAAAATACATATAAAGGGTAGTTAAATTTTAAGAGCCGATGTTGATTTTGAACAAAACACAATTTGTTTAGGAAACTATTGTCATTTCTTTTTATTATGATAATTCTGGTATGGTTCAATTATGTATGGAGCAAAACATCGGCCAAATGACCGCCGCTACCTCGGCGGCGCACCTCTATCCGATTGTCCAAATTTTTGATGACGTTGAGACATAATTGAGGTTCGGGCCATAAAAAGTTCGTTATCGTCCTACGATAGCTAACACCATTCACAGTAACTGCCTGACCGGCCTCATTTTGGAAAAAAAAAACGTCCCGATGATGCCGCCAGCCCATAAACTGCACCAAACAGTAACTCTTTGTGGGTGCATTGGTTTTTCGACAATCACTTCGGGATTATCATTCGCCCAAATGCGGCAATTCTGCTTATTGACGAATCCACCGAAATGAAAATGTGCCTCATCACTGAAGATGATTGTGTTCAATTGCACCTTGTAAATGCGAGTCCTTATGCGTAAAATGTTAATCAACGACGAGCGTGAGAGGTGCGATTGTTGGGCACGACGACGGGTTGAGGTATGGTATGGACGGCTCTTCAGCCACACCATCGCGAACTGCAGCAATATTTTCTGCAGTACGAGCTGTATGCGCATGCACTGGTGTTTTCACATCTCCTATAGACCCGGTTTGCTCAAATTTTTGTACGATTTTTCCGATTGTACGCACATTTGACCGAAAAAATCCTTTAGTTCATGATATGCATTTTGATTTGAACGCCCTTTTTCATATTAAGCCTGAAAAACTTTAACGCCTTGCTTGATTGTGTGTTTTTCAATGGTTCAAATTGGGAAAGTCTTATATTGAGAAATGTCAAATAAAATGCAGAAAAAACTTGACGATTAGGTGTGGTTCACATTCAACAGCGGCCCTTATAATTTAACCACCCGTTATTTGTGAATTGGGCCTAGATGAGGATTGTTGCAATGCATTCACTAATGTCTTTGAATTATAAAACTTCAAGTCTAGTTCTCTCGCTTATAAAACGGAATCCAAAAATTGTTTTATTCCCATTTTTCCCGGCCCATCGTTTTCTGACGGCAGTTTTATTTTCCTATAGACGCTTTTACAGCAGGTAGACGACTGCACAGGCTAAAGTGATGATAATGCCATTGAATATAAGTAAAACACTTACCAGAAGAGACAGAGTTCGAGGTTTCTTAATTCTTTTTTGGTCCTTTAAAACGTTGCCAACAATTTTGAATGTCAACTTTTATTACTCCCTATTGATGCTCTTTGTTGGATTGTGGTAAAAACTTTAAAAAATACTATAAAAGACTCGTTTATGTATTCAGTCCTACAAACTCTTCGCTGTCGAAAATTACCACCTTTACATTAGCTTATCATTTCAGCATTATGTCTTATTACCTCTTCTTCCATGTCCCTTTTCGGAAAATACATTACCTGCCTTTTTATAGCGGTAGGTACTTCATTACTACGTTTCTATTAAATTTGTGGTAATTCATTTCCGACCTAAGGCATTCATATCAGGGTTATCACTCATCGTCATCTGCCTCATAAAATGTAAATTGATCCCCAGGCGCAATCGCATGACTCAAACTCGAGTATTCTGCAACTCAAACTAATTGTATCCTCAAGTTGACAATAAACGATTCTTGAGAAATTCTACCACCTACCCACGTCAACATCATCCTGATGAAAAAGCGCCCCTAGGTTTAATCATCCGTAAACAAGAGCCCAATATCCCCATCACATTCGTAACTTTTCCAGCTTGCACAGCTAAACATTGAAAACTAGCAAATGAAATGTACAAACTGAACGAAAACACCATAAATATCCTTCATCCTGAGACGCCGGTTCCATGATTCTCCCCCCCATCATAGCATGAAACACTTTCATCATTCCCATTCTCTTGTGGATGTGTGTGTGTTTGTTGAAATTCAATACACTATCCCGGATACGAAACGAAAACAAGAGCACACAAACTGAATAACAACCCACAAAGGACTCGGGGATCAATTACTTGCCCTCCAGCCACTGGTAGGCAATAAAACTCGAAATGTTTTCAACATTAACGTCTTTGGGGACAATTGTCAGTTCCTTTCAGTCGCCAACGACAAAAAAAAAAAATCGGACTGATGCTAGTACATCGATAGATTTCGAGTGCAAGGATGGAGGCTCCGAAATAGCGTCGAGCCCCATCACTCGGTAACGGTTCAATAAACTTTATATTTCAAATTCCACTAAAATGTATTGCCTTGCCGCGCACATTTTTTTTTGCTGTTCGAAGGAACTCATAAAAGGACAATGAATGAAATAAATTCCAAAAAATATACACAGCTATTCATATGTGTGTTTGTGTGGGAGTGTTTCTATAGCTTTTAGTGCTTAGATAAATTTACAGCTACAATTCATGGCAATTAGTCCTGTCCAAAGGTAGAAGGACACCACCGTGTATATTGGATAGCAAACCTGGCTAAAAGCCACCACAATTGCGTTTAATATCCTTGACCTGGTGTGTGCAAGTGCATGAGATGCTGTTGCTATTGTTGCTGGTCCGGAGGATATTTTTTTAGCCTATTTTGACAAAAGGCTTCTTCCCCTCTTCATGAAAATAAAACAACTACTCACCTTTAATCCGTTTCTCGTTTAAAGAGAAAAGTTTTTCGAGGTGCGCATATAAACTACTGAGGAGACCCACATTTGCCTGTAAAGGATATGAAAACGTGGTTTTGTCTGCTCCCTCGTTCATTATTTAAAAAGTTGTTAACTGGTTTTTATTCAAAAAAAATTAAAAAAAAAGTTGAAGGCTGAATTGGGGGAGCTGAAAAAAAACGTTTTATTTGTCGGAGGGAGAAATAAACAAAATCTGCCGCAGGTGAGCAAGGATAAAGGATTTAACCACAAAAATGAATTGAATATGTCAAATCAGGGATGGGGGAGGAGGGGCAAGCTTGGTCGAGTAACTGAGTGTTACTTTTAGTTTTCGAAAGAACTTTATGAATTTTATGAATGCTTTGAGGTTTGGCTTTGGCTCCGGATGAAATGGATGCTTGTGGGAATTTTGGTTGTAACCGCTCACGGTAAATCATCAGATTGTTCGTCGTGATAGTCGGATCCTTCAAAATGTAATGAAGGGATGGGTTTTTGTGAAGTTTAATGATATTTGGGGAACATATTTATGTTGAGATAGGATTATGAAAGGATGTTTTACCAAAGTTAATATTAGGTGGAGATTTGCGCATGAAAACTATAACGCATTTGTGAAGTCGATTAGTAGCTTATAACGTGATTTTTTAAGCATAGTTTTTTTTAAAATCGAATAAAACACTCTTATTTGCATCAAATATTTAAATTTTTTACTGTAATCGATAAATAGACCTTTGCCATTTACGTTTTAAGGACAACATCATGTAATCGAATCGCCACCTTGAACAGAAATTGGAGCTTTGTCCATCAACTTGTACAAGAATTAAAGCCGCGAGAATTAAAGCAAGGCGTCGTGATTTTGTTGTATATGCCGAAAACGAGAATGAACTCTATTCTGATTTCCAACCCCAAATTTTGTTCAGTGATGAGGCTCATTTTTGGTTGAATGGCTGTGTCAACAAGAAGAATTTGCCGCATTTGGAGTGAACAGATTTCATATGGGACCCTTGAGACGCCAATACATCCACAAATACTGATTATTTGATGTGCTGGTGGAGTCAATGGGCCGTACTTCTTCCGAAACGATGCTGGAGAGTCAGTTGCGTCGAGACCGGTTTAGAGCCTTGATAACCGACTGTTTTGTTTCCGAATTGCATGGCATGAATGTGAATGAGATATGGTTCCAACAAGACGGCGCTACATGCCACACAGCGCACGTTACAATCGATTTATTGAATGCAACATTCGATGAGCACATAATTTCGCGGAAAGGACCATTCAATTAGCCACCAAGATCATGTGATTTGACAATATTGGATTATTTTCTTTGGGGATATGCGAAGTCGCTCGTCTACGCCAACAAACCAGAAACGTTAGGGGACTTGGTAGCCAACATTCGTGGCGTTATTGCCGACATACCACATACGGCCCCAAATGCTCGAAAAAGTGGTTACAAATTAGAGCTCTAGACTTGGCTTTATAAGAACCAGCCGCGGACACATGCCCGAAATCATAATTAAACAATAATGCAAAAAAATTATACTTCCAATAAAGCCAAATTGATGGACATGAAAAGGATTTTCTTGTGTTTCATTGAGGCGAGGTCTTTGTCTACTGCGTCCAACGTCTGGGTGGGAATCGAAGACTCTGCGAGCCGAAGTATTGGTTTCCATTCGTTCTACATGTCCTAGCCATCTTAAACGTCCAATGCGGAGTTTTATGGCCAGAAGCTTGTCGCTGTACAGCTCGTATACATCTTGGTTGAATCTTCGTCTACATAGCCCGTCAACGCAAACGGGATCGAAGATTTTTCGAAGAATCTCTCGAATCGACCATGGATTTCTTCATCCGCTTTTGAGACGGTCCATGCTTCAGCATCCTAGAGCAGGACTGGGTTGATCAGGGTCTTATATAGGGTCTCCTTAGTAGTTCGAGTGAGGGCTTTTACAAAATTTGATAAAATGGAACAATGACCACGCGCTTACGCAAAATATGTACCTGCGTCTTTTCAGCGTCTTTAAAATGCCTTATTAATATTGTTTATAAAATGCAAAATAAAATACAAAAAAAATTAAAACTTAATTTCTGGATAATTAAAATTGGTAAACATTTTCGACTGTGATTTGTTTTATACCGATATAAGCCGCAGCGTCAATTTCGGAGGCACCATGTTTGCTGAAAGTCAGGCTTAATATTAAAATTGAAGTGAAGTCATAATCGCTACTGGAAGAAATTTGTTTGCAATGGCAATCAAGCAATCGATGTCACCCAAATAAAACGATTAAATTTTGAATACACAAAGTATAAACTATAGTCCACCGTACATAAACTATCACTCTTAATATTGCGTGAAATTTTATGTAATTTTTATGTCAGCATTAGATAAGTTGCGTTTATATACACATGAAAATGGGTAAAAAAAAATGCAAGCACATGGTGTTAGATATTACACACATTTTCTGCATATTCTTACAGTTTGTGTACCTTTCAACAACTTTGTTCAGTAATAATCTAATATTGTTGAAATATTACTCATAGAATGTTACTAAATAAATACACAAACATAATTTGAATACAAACATCTTATATCATTCACTCAAACAGCAAATAGAGTGTAATTGACAACACTAATATCCAAATTATCAATGGCTTTTCTTCCGATTTTTATAAAGTTACAAATAACTACTTGATCCCGTCCATTTCTGCAAACTTAACATAAATCAGTTAAATCACTATCACTGAAGAGCGTGTTCAGTGCTCAAAATATGTAGTCATAATATTTCTTCGACATTGTGACCATTCAGCAGCTTCTGGGAAATATACAAGTTATCTCAAAAGAAACTTAAACTTACATGAATATTCGACGTTTCCGACACAGCATACCTCTCATTCAAAAATGAGCTAAAAAGTTCAAAAGATCGGTATAATACCGGAAAAATCATATATGGGTGACCAGGATCAAGAACGGTAAAGAACATGGAGACGATCTGAACCTTTCAATACCTAAGCGAAATGAAGTAGAAGTAAGTTGTTACGCAGTAGATGCATACAAAAAAATAAATGACATAGATCTACTACATATGAAGTACATTGGCGACCGAAGACAACGACGAAGAGTATAAAAGATGTTCATTCTCCGATAAGAAAATGTATGAAAAGCAAATCTATGACAATACTAAGGACTTATCCCATGTATTTCTCTAAAAAAAACTTCTGAGCCACCCCCAATAATGATGCTTAAAGGATTTCAAATTCAAAATAGAAAAAGGGGACGTCTTTGTCACTTTTGATGGATATTAACGCCATGCATGGCAACAGACTTAGGCTAATTAATTTTACTGTGGAACGAAATGCTAATACAAGGTGGGCCAAAAGAGATCACCTTATTGGAAAATGTCCTTATTTTCGCAAATGGCCGCCAATGTCAAATCTGTTTTGACATTTGTGGACTAGAGAGATGTAGAATACAAGTGAAGAAGCCATGGAGCGATACACTCCCCAAACGCGGAATAATAGTGTCTATTTCTTGCGTAACAATTCGTCTGTAGTGCTGGCGCAGCGCTCATTTCGTCGCCGATTCCCCGGCCGTCCGACACCGACTGCGCAAACACTGCGTCGTTTGGCCGGTCGTCCCTTAGGCGAATTTTGGTTAAAGACTTGCACATGTTCCCGTACAAAGTTCAGTCCGTGCATCAGCTGCTGCCTGTCGACGGCCAAGATATTCCCAATCTCGAGGACGAAGTGGACGATTTTTCGACCAAAATCATAACGAGCGATGAGGTTCATTTCCACATCAGCGGGTACGTGAACAAGAAAAACTATCGCTTCTGGGGCACCAAAAATCCACGAATAATGCACGAGGAACCATTAGACCCACTCAAAGTTACTGCATGGTGCGCTGTTCACGCTGGAGGAGTCATCGGGCCATTTTTTTTTTTTTTTCGAGAACGCCGCTGGTCAAACGACAACAGTGGACGGTGCGTACCAAAGGGCCATGTTTACCGAGTTTTTTCTGCCGCAATTGGACGAATTAGGATTGGAGGACATGTGGTTTCAACAGGATGGAGCAACGGTACACACTTCGCGAGCCACAACCGATATTCTGAAGGCGGCGTTCCCGGGTCGCCTCTTCTCTTGTTTTAACGATTCGCACTGGCCCGCAAGATCGCCTGATTTAACGGTTCCAGACTTTTTTTGTGTGTTTTTTTTTGAAGTCCCGTGGATAACATTTGACATGAGTGCGAGAATCTGTCGCCCAAAGTATTCGCTGAAGTGATGAAAAATGTCATAAAACGAGCCCATATGGCAATCAATTGTGAAGGCGTCCATATAAAAATAAATAAATTATAATAAAATTGTAAAGGTTCCAATAAACAGAATCGAAGTTTTTCATTTAGAAAAAAATGAGAGCCAAACAACATCGGATGACTTCTTTTGGCCTACCCTGTATATCCAGCACACGGTTTTCTCAGTTTAATTTATGATTAATTTATTTCAGGTAAGATTGCAAAGAAATGTGGGAACAATTAATGTTAAAAGACTGTAATGCTATGGGGTTTGCAGAAATCCTTTTTCTATTAATTTCATAGATCATTTAATCCTTGCAGCATCAAATGTAAAAGGCCCATTAAGTTTCATTGAAGTCTCAACATAAATCGGAAAAATCTCAAGATCCCATCGTTTAAATCCATATTTTGGGCTCGGCATAAAACTTTCCAACACCCGTTAAGCGGTACATACACACAAATGAAAGGTGCAAATTCCTATGTGATAAAAAGCCTTTGGAGGTTAATATTTGTATTTTTCGATCAAATGTACGAACAACATTCTCAGACAATTCTGTTTTGGTTCATTTTATAAAAATTACCCGCCAATTCAATCCACGTCCAGTATATATTGTTAAATTCAACGATCTATAAGTTCAAACACAACTGATATCCGAGACCTTTCACTATGCTGACAAAGGATATAGACGAAAAAGTTGCCATTTTGTATAATCTTTTCTCAGGTAAGGCAAACCTATAGCTCTCCAGGAGCGCCCTAAGATGCGAAAATTGCAGATGTTTATTGACAAGGCCCCATTCCCTTGTTGTCAGGGGAAATACCACCACATCATGCTTCTACGTTACGGAGTTTGGAAGATGATCTGGTCCAGCAAGGGTGGGAACCAAGATCATGATGGCATCTTGGGTTACAGAATTCCAGTGATAAACTCGTTACCCATTTGGATTTAAAACCAAACACATGCACTAAGCCACCAACATCAAAACAAATCTTGTTAGGCCTGTGATACAACAATGTCGATGTCAACTAGGTACACCAACATCTCCACAGAGAAAGACCACACATTCGGGTTCTAACAGAAACACAAGTTAACTTGATTACGGACCAAACATCCACGAATCCGTTTTAATGGTGGCCTATAGTCATATACAAGATCTGACATAGAATACCAGAGATAGGAATCTATGGAACTAGGTAATCTCGATGTAATGTGGCTTAAATTTGTCTTTAAGGAAAATTCAAAATTCATATGCTGCATTTATCGGTACACAAATTGAACACTATTTCAACATTTGTCCGTAGAGAATAGACGGGCTCAGTGCGATGAACTAAGCTTGGTTCGATCCCTCAGCCGTAGCTATAGGTACCTAAAATGATTTTTCCCTGTCCTTCATCTCGTGATGATCTGACAAATCATCTGAGTAGTATCAATTGTCAAGAAAAGCTTATCTTAAATTCGCCGTTTGGAGTTGGAAGTCACGACATCGTGCAAGAAGTAAACATGCACACATGAATGTTTGTGAGAAAGCTCGGCCCAGGGTATTAACCCGCCTGTTGCGTCAGAACTTTATAGTTTTTTTTTTGTATCCGAAAAAATGATTGGATAAGAACTCATCATCCAACAGACAAATCTATCATCCTTGGTGATTTAAGCGTCACAACTCCAAGTAGCTATAGTACACGAACACAATGGATCATTCAGGAAAACAGGCCGAAATGCATTACCAGCAATTTGAGCCAACTTGTCGAAGAACCTTATTCCTTATATCCATAAGAACCATAAAAATATCTTGAATATATATTTAGTACTTCAGCTACAGACTTCTTTGATTGCAAAGATTTTTGGTGTGATGAAATGGATGTACCAGATTCGAAAATCATATTTTTTTGAGCCCCAAGTCCACCCCGGACTGAAGCGCCACTTAAGTATGTCATTTCACGTATACCGAGACGTTATCTTTTTTTTGCATATTGAGTCTTAATTTCTGCACCAATTACTTACTTCCTACTTAAGTGGGGGATGAATACTTTTTTTTCAAAAAGATCCTGTTCCAGTAGATATTGTTACACAAATGTTATCACTGAATTTATTTCAATTCCCTGACTACTTCCTCAGGGTGGCTCATTCCCAACCAATCCATCGACTTGTATCGCCAGTGCCGAAAAACAAAACGGAAATGCTTCCCCCAACACCTTCTAGCTGTCGAAAAAATACACAGCATAGTACACATTCGTATTCACATGTCCCATCACTCTCAATTTCACACTGCAATGTTCAGATGAATTTCGTCACGTGCATCATCAAGTCTGCAAGGATTTAACTAGTACATCAATTCTTCAAAAAGGTCCTTGCAACCGGAAGGCAGCCCATACGACGACAATTCAAATCGTCCATTCGCCAGTCGTTTACGAGCGAGCAGATACACACACCCAATAAACTATTATACCGCCTTTACACAGTCGATGGAGCATAGTGCGGAAAGGATACTGGGCGCCATTGTAATTTGCATAATAGTTGCATCTATAATAGAAACGAAAGGCAACTTTGATTGCCATGCCATAACAGCACTACTGGCTGAAGTGGGTAATTGAAAGTCCTCTCCACCGCTACGAATAGCAGGGCACAGCCGTCGTTAATATGCAGAATTATTATTGTCATCCAACATGCAGCCACTTCAGAAGAACACATCACACGTATACAGTTGAATATCATGGTCATGACCATCGGAAAGTGGTCCACTTTGGAATAATTTAAAGTTGCAAATTTGTTTTTAAAAAAATTGCTCATACGCCCCAGAAGTCAAATGCAAGTGAATATAACTCATCCACAGAGGGAAAGTGAGAGATTGGAACTGTGGACACACCCCAAATGTTTAGTGTCATAAAAATAAATTCACAGTAGGTAGTGGGTACTGTCATTAAATAGATATCAAGGCAGAAAAACCCCTCTTCGAAGTTGGTGGGGGGCTCATTTTTGTGGGTTCCTTTGAGGTACCATGGATGGCTAAGAACTTTCATAATGGAACAACGGATTTAATTACATTACCGAGTTGCTATTCCTTGAAATTACTAGGGTGTTTTATTCGGATATTTTATTGTCCTTCGAAGACACTTTCTACCCCGGAGAGATTTATTTATTTTGCTATGAAGTCGGAAGTTTTTCAAACAAAGTTGTGGAAGGACTCTATTGAAATTTATGAGGTTACGAAAACATCATTTCTACATAAAATTGATATTTTGTGAAGATCAAGTAAGGTGTCCTGCGTATAAACTAACGTGAGTTAAATGTTTTTTTTTTTTGTGTATAACCAAATAAAATCGCCAAACGGGATACTAAATATTTTGATTTCCCTATTTTAGTGATGTCCTGATGAAGTGCCGACAATTCGTATAGTAAATCATTTTATGATTTATAAACGCTTAATGGTGTCATAAAATGTGACATGGGTGCCGGTTAAATCCTAGCCGTAAATGTATTTTTCATGAGTTTATTTTTGAGGGAGTTCTAAGAGCATCTTCAGGATTAACGGAGTGTCCAATTCATTGGATTAAATTATTCCTAATAGCAAACGACTGCTAAACTTGCTTTAAGAAAAAGGGTATTTCAAGGCATGTCTGCTGGAAATTCAACATTTTCCAGCAGATTATCAGATCATCAGAACAAAAGTGCTTTTATCAAGGCTATAATTCAGAGGAGGTATTCTCAAATCCGCCAAAAATATCATCAGAATCATCGGTATTTAAAGATGTTGCATAAGGTTCCAGGTCGTCTGTTGCTTAGGAATAATTACTATTTTAACGATGTTACAGAATCTTTACAAGGTGAACAAGGACAAATCATACTAAATGCAGAAGGGATAGGAGACTGTAAAATGGCCACGACGAAAAATCTACCGGTATCTGGTAGAACAAACTGTTTTGAATTGGCGATGAAAGCAAACACTGCTAGCCACTTGGCCAAAACAAAGTCGATATAGCTTAATAGCTTAAGCTCAACAAGGCTGATGAATATTACTTATTTCCTGAACAGCCATATCAAGACGGTAAAGTAGGAAAATCATCATTAGAAAAATTTGGTAGAATGAAATATTCCTGAAGGGTGAAACTTAAATATCGTTTGCCTGATCCACAAAATCTACAGACGCATAAGACTCCTCAACATTGCCTACAAGAAACTATCTCCCGTAATATGTGAATGCCTAAAACCGTTTACCGACAACCTTATCGGAAATTACCATTATGGTTCGGTCCAGAAAGGTCTACAACTGATCAAATCTTCACAATTCGGGGATCCGAATAGAACTGATCCGGGAAAAAATGACAAATCTCTGCTCGTAGATGCTGTTTGTATTAAGCTCGCTACGACACAGATCTGATATTGTTAAAAAAAAACAAAGAAGTCCAAATCGATACCCACTATTTAAAACCCACATACGGCAGTATTTATAGCGAAGAATTATACAAAGGCATGTCTGGTTTTGGTACACCGCCCAAACGCCGGACGTGTAGGATGAGGATGGAGAATTCTCGTTGCTCCATCAGGGTCGGAAGCGACATTTTACCGACAAATTCGATACCGAAACATAAGATTTATTTAATGCGGCGCACTGTCATGTAACCTCGTTTATCTCATTCTTGAGAGGGTTGTGCAGGACTTCCAACCCAACACCAGAGGCACGATCTTCTAAAAATCGGTGCAACTACCAGCATACGCCTACGAAATTGACATCATTTATCCGAATCAACGGGATGTCATACCCACGTTTGCTGGTATAGAGAAGGGAGCGTCTAAAATGGGTTTATCAGTAAATTTGGGTAAGGTAACTATATGCTGTTTACATCAAAAGGACACACATGGACGAATTGGACAGAACGTCTCCAATGATATATATAAATTTGGGGACTTTTGTCTACCTCGGATTCTCGAAGAATTACTTTTTTCAACAGCTTTTTCTTTGGAGTAAGGGATCAATTCATTAGTAAAGCCCCCAATCGAACTACTAAGGAGATTCAATACAAGGACCTGATCATTCCAGTCTTGCTGTACGGCGCTGAATTATTGACCGTACTAATATTGGATGAAGAAATCTTCAAAAATGTTCGGTACCGTTTGCGTTGACGGGCTCTGGAGATGAAGATTTAACGACGATACTATACAAGATGTGATATCAATCTCCATGACATCAATACTCCGGCTCGCATGGTGGTCTTCTATTCCCAATCAGAAGTCGGGTGCATAGGAAAACATCGCCGTAAGTAGAAACCGACCTCAACGAACATAAAGTGCGAAACTGAAGGCAGTTTGCTAAAGATCGGGCTAATTGGAGAGCATGTTGGTTGAAACCCAAGCACAATCAAAACTGTAGCGCCACTTTAGTAAGCAAGTAGAGTAGTAAAGCCAACGCAAAAACCCTTTCTATAGGTCAGTTCTTAGTTTATTTAGATACTAGCTGACCCGGTAAAGGTTGTTTTGCCTTCAAATTTAAAAACGTATTTTTAATGGTCATTTGTATTTATATAGGCCGCTGAGACATACCAAGGCGGATGAGCTTGCAAGACAGGGCACAACCCTCGATGTTCTACCGCCAGTAGACATGATAGGTATGCCCATAGCTACATGTTATTAACATATCAAACTGGATGCGATCAAGAAAGCAATCTGCAGATGGATAAACTTTAACCAGAAGCGCTCCATCTGCTTGGCAATGCTGAATAGATCAAACATCAGCACCATTATCGCCGTCCTACAGAACACTGTCCGACAGACCTACACGCAAGAATACTAGGCCTTTCAGTAATGGCTATGGGTTAAGGGTTATGACGAACATTTATAAAAAAAAATACCAAGTCGGTGTAGCCGTTCTCAAGTGATGCGGTAACCAACGAACATTATTCAATTTTTATATTAAGGTGATTTTTAGGCGTAGTTTTTTTTAAATCGAACAAACACTCAAATTTGTTCAAATTTTATTTGTAACCGATAAATAGGCCTTTGCCATTTACATTTCAAAGACAACTTCATGTAAATGTTGTCCACGGCTCCGTTTCAAATGGTCCTTTCGAAAGGTCCAATTTCGCATTACTTTTTCGAGCATTTCAGCCTGTATTCCACGAATTACGCGTATAATGTTATCCTGCAAGGCTTCAATCGTGTTCGGCTTGTCCACACAGACCCACAAGATATAACCAAGAAGTGTTAAATTGCATGATCTTGGCTGCCAGCTCATAGGGCCATTTCGAGAGATAAGCTGCTCCCCCAATTAATCCTACAACATTTCCATTGTTTCACGAGCTGTGTGTCATGAAACCACATGCCAACCAAGTTCAACTCAGCCAACTGGGGCGAAAAAAAAATTCGAGTATCATGGCTAGATATAGTTCGCCGGTGACGGTAACATTTCTTCCACGGTCCACGCAATATTCTCTTCCGTATGCACTGTACGCATGCGGATCGATGGTTTAATGTCCAACAAAGTAAATTTGGTGCGAAATTTGGTGATAACAGCACGAATTTTTGATTCACTAGGTCGACTATGACGACCATAATTTCACATTTTTTTCACAGAGCACGAATTTTGATAAAATATTTCAAAAATTTGCAATCCATGATAAAATGGCAGAGAATACTGAAAACTTTTCAATTTGACAGATGACGTTTGGAAGCCATTACTTACCAGTGCTGCCAACCTGAAAAACTTAACTCCTAAAAAATCACTAGGTCACAGGGCCATCGGTATTCACCTCTTGGTCCTACATCCCATCTGAAACCATTTATATTTAAGGGACTTAAATTCTATTTAAATGCCTAAATGGCTTACTTTCTGAATATGTCAAATCAGCTGATGTAGGTTTATTGAGCATACTAGTTGTTTTTTATTCCTTTTGCACATTTTTACCCTCAAAATCATAGATATTCACATCGCTAACTAGAAGCCACTTAATTTCATTTGTCAGCTAAAAAATCAATAGAATCGGGACAGAATCTTAGAATTTACGTTTCCATTAGAAAAACCTCTTCGTCTTAAGACATATGACAATCGACTAACAAAGAAAATGTTCAAATATTTAGAAAATTTGATTAGCTACGTGACTTACCATAACTCATTTAGACACTTGTCCTTCGCTGAAATAACCCAACATCGGCCACTTTACACTGATAGTTATACAAAATAGATGTTCCTCTTATCAGAGATGCTGACCTAAGTAAATTACACCCACTCACAATTCTGAACTTACCCCACAATCGCACGAATTGTCCCCGCTAACCTTTCGAAACTTTCTACATAAATTCCCCAAAACTAACTGCAAAAAGCGTTGTCCTTTAACTCACAATCCTTCACTCACTGGTCCTGACAAGAGCAAACAACGAGCAAAAAAAAGAAACAATAGAATTCGATAACGGAAAGTTCTCTTTTATTTTAATTAACTTCTGTCATGGAGCACACATAAATCCCATCATAATGTCCTGGCGACGATAATGTCATGAACCGAGACGCCACCCACAGCCTAAAAGAGCCACAATGGACATACATTTGAGTGGGTGTTTTTTTTTTTCTCTACGTCTGTTTCTCTCTGCTTTTCTGCCTCTTATCTGTTATTTCCGTTTTCATTTTTATTTTACTATTTTTTTCGTTCGTCCTTTTTTTTATTCACTGATTCTCATTTCTGATTAGTTTGGCTTTACCACAAAGTGGCACGAAAAGATGGCACAACTGCCTATCTGTACGATGCCTAGCAATGAAAATCCCGCCGCACACAATGTGAACCTTCTTGCCGATGTCATACAGGACGACGACGACGACTATGTGTATGACGACGAGAAGAAGAACATCTATTTTATGACAGAATCTGCTACTACATCGAAATTCCTTATTTATTCTCGAGCCAACAAATATGGCTGGTCCTTGTTTCGAAATTGAAGGAATGGCAAATTTTCCAATGACTGGCTATGGAATAAAGCCACTTATATGACCCAGACATGAGCGTCTTTTGTTGTGCATTGCTGGTGGGCTTTTGATTTTCACCAGGTCACCTTGTATTGGGAAAATCCATGCTAAAAGGATAAAAGCCTACACGTAATTAATTGAAAAGCATTTTCATTTATTTTTCGCCAACATGACTCGTCGTTAGGGTGCGAAGCTCGCATTGCCTTTGATTAACAAAATATTTATGTCGGTTGTGATTTTATTATCCTTTTATCGTCCTGTTATCGTGAATGTAACTGTCAGCGATTGTGAATGATATAAACAAATAAACATATTTACATGTCACTGACTGACGCCTTGTCCTTGATCGTAAGACGGCTGTGTTGCCAAGGCAAACAATATTTGCATTGATTTTATTCGCGGTTAAGGAGATTCGTGGGTGGGAATGTGGGTGTAGGGGGATTAGTGTGTTGCGGCTTTAAATTATACATAATTTATTGGCTTTGATAATAAAATAACAGGCGCCTATGGGTTAAGTGATTTGATAGGAGCTGTGGGAATTGATTTGTTTGGACTTTTTTCCCCAGTTCGCATAGGGATTCTATACTATTGTTGATGTAATGGATAAGGGTGGCAAATGGCTTATAGTTTTAGTATTTGGTCTAGAAGTTATCGCATCGAGCTGAAAATATTTTTGGTTACATAATCCTGAAGATATTTAAAAGTTTCTTTCAATACATTGAAATATACGTTGGGTATCCATTGAATGGAATAAAGTTAAGAAAAAAAATGTAGCAGGACCTTAAATTGTAATTTGTATGGGTATATGTAGTAGTCATGATGGTACCGAAATATACCACAATAGTTTCGAAGAAAATGGACCAGAGCTGTTGATAGAGAAGAAAAGTTTAAGAATATAAATACGATAATACTTGACTTTGTATGGATAGTCTGATATTTGCATATATGGCAAGGATGTAAGAACTTTTAATCTTCCTATAACACTACTTAGTTATGCCATCGACAAAGTTAGTCTTGTGACACTTTAACAATGGAATGGGAAGAATAGCAACTAAAAGTAGAACCTTAAGGATTCACAAGAATTTTTGTTGAGTCATGTGACACTGAAGGGAACATTAAAGCAGCCAGGGTTGTGAACTGTATACGGTCGCGAATGATGACCTTATAAGGTGCATTCACAATCTCTTAATATGAATATTTTTTGGATGACATCACGGCTGAAGAATCGAATGCCACCATCGTTACTTGATACACAAAAAATTAAAATTGGAACAGTGGTCAAATATAAAAACTGGCCACTCACCAATTCTAATCGAAATCTCAAATACCGATTACACCCTAACCAGGTCAAACTCTAATAAGAGTCTCCAGGTCACAATTCCATACAGATAATCATGGGAAAGTAACAAACTTGTGCAACATGAGTCGATCCATTGTTATTCCGATGGCTCAAAAACAAAATGACAGATTGTCTTCTCTGACAGACCATATTTCAGGCGGAACTCATCTTGGCTGGAAGAGAATGTAATATCTGACAAGGATATTAGCATCTTCTCAGACAGCCAAGTGGCTAATGAATCCCTGAAATCAGTGTCTTCAAACTCAAAGACAACCCTAGATTGTCGCTCATTTCTTCAAAAGACGTTCAGAGCAGTAACATATTTACCTTATCATAGTGGCATTCCAGGAAACTGTCAAGCTAACGAGCTCACCAGACTTACTAACTTACTTAAGTGGAATGAACCTGGGCCTAAATCAATATGCCTCTCCAATTAGCTCGGTCCTTAGCTAACTGTCTCCAGTTGCGCACTCCAAGTTGGTTAAGGTCGGTTTTTCTTGTGCGCGCTTCTAATGCAAGTTTCTCTACTGAGTCCGACGTCTGGCTGCAAGTCGGAGTTTCCATTCCTTCTACATGTCCTAGCAATCTTAAACTCCAATGCGGAGTTTTTTTTACCAGAGGCATATCGCTGTAAAGCTTGTGTAGTTTTTGGTTGAATCTTCGTCTCAATAGCCCGATAACGCTATAGATGCTGCAGTATGCGGCTTTGAAATCGATTAATAGATGGTGGGTATCGATTTGGACTATAACGCTATAAATGCTGCAGTATGCGGCTTTGAAATCGATTAATAGATGGTGGGTATCGATTTGGACTTTTTTTTCAGGATATGCCGAAGTGTGATGATTCTATCGGTTATAGACTTTCCTGGCCTAAAATCACACTGATAAGGGTCGATCTGGTTGTTGGTAAGCGGCTTCAGGCGTTCACAAATTACGGTAGATAGGATCTTGTAGGCGGTGTTGAGGAGACTTATGCCACTCTATTTGGTGCAGTTCAGAGGGTCTCTTTTTTTGTGGATCGGGCAAACGATGATGAGGTTCCATTTTTCATTTCAAATCCGTTCAGATTTGGCTTATGAGTTGGAGGATGTTACCCACCAAGTCATCTCCGCCGGCTTTATAAAGCTCAGCGGGAATGCCATCGTTTCCGGCAGATTTATTAAGCTTGAATTTAGATATTGCTATCCTAACTTCACTCAGGTTGGATGGTTTACAGTTTATGCTATCGTCGCCAATATTGAATGGTTCGTTCTGCCTGACAACATAATGTTGTTCGCCATCGCCGTTTATCAGCCTGCAGAAGCGGTTCTTCCATATCCTCAGCGTCAACTGTGTCTCAACTACGATATTTCTTTGTTCATCTCGACATTATTCTGTTCGAGCCTTGTATCCTTGGGTTTGACGTTTTACACTTTGGTAAAACTTGCGAACATCGTTCTTGGAGTGGCACCTCTCTATATCCTCAATCGCTTGCTTTTCTTGCTCTTTTTTTCTTCTTTCTAAAAAGCTGGTATTGCAGTCTTTTGATATCGAATTTTTTTGGATTGTTGTGGCGTGGTGGATATCCGCATTGTTACCGCGCGTGCAACAAGGTGATCCGAGTCGATGTTAGCTCCTCTTTATGTTCGGACATCCAAAATCGCAATGTGATCAATTTAGTTGACCGTTTCAGTGATATTTGGTTTACATTTCCAGTGGTCTAGCCATTAGTTCATTGGACTAATCATGAGGTCCCTGGTTTAAATCCCAAAAATGATAACACCTAATTTTTTAACTGATCCACCTATTGCAAAAGTCTGACAAGCACTGGCACAATAGTAACACTGTCATAGGAAGCTTATGAGATTTGCTACTCGGAGTCAGCGCTAATCAGGAGGGTCTCTTCTTTTCGGTAAAAATAATTACTTCGCATACACGTATGAAGGGAGAAGCTGTTTTTGATGCTCTATATATGGGCTCTTAATGACGGATATTTCCTTTCAAATTGCAAAAGGTCATTGACTTGGTTCAAGCTGCAGACTCTGTTATCCTTTAAATATTAATCAATAATATATGTATATCACCAAGCATTTCTGAATACGTTGACTTCCTCTTAAAATGTCATCCGCGCTGTATCATAAATTCCCACGTCCAAACCAATGAAAAGTAATTCCCGATAGACCCAAAGTTTAATCGTCTCTCTAGCTCAAGTATATGACCATTTCATAGATAATCCCCGTTCATATTTCAAAAGGAAACAGCAAGTTCATTCTTCTCGTTTTATCCGTGAACTGCCCCTCTTCCATCCAGCATTTTGCACTATCATCCTGATTAATTTCAGAACTGCAGAGTACGCATTCCCACAATGAAAACAAATCAATAAGGGACCGTCCGCTCCCTCGCATATCTATAAAAATAAATAAAGAACCATGCAATGCCATTGCGAGGCAGGAGAGGGATCACCATAAATCCTTGATGCCGCCGTCTAAACCGAGACCGTACTTCAAAAGAAACAACAGACCACGCATCCTGACCAAGGCATTAGTCGTTGGCTCGCTGCAGATACCAAAATGGCATCTAACTTGGTCTTTCTTTGTTTCCCCTTACTGTTCGTAATCCAGAAAACAGTTATACAGAAATACACGTACAATAGAATCCTCGCTGCTGCCCTCATGTGCTATTCCTAAGTCACACTGCCAGACATATAAATCAACCGAAAGTACTAAGTCATTGGAGTTATTCTATCGATAGTTGTGGGCGGGGAGATGTTGGAGGAGAATAACAAAAAATTCACACAACCCATATCCTTGATATCCTTTTTTATCTGTCGAACAATATTCGCAAATATCCCTTTACCAGTATAATTCAGTTCACTGTTGCATATTCATCTCATCGACTTTGTTTATCCTTGTGGGTATTCGAATCCCCATCGAGAGTGTTGCATCTACTTATAGTGTCCCGAGGCAGTCCAGGCGAGTCAGCGTCAACGTTAACACATTTATACAGGGTGGTGGGTCGCTGTCACGCTCTCTTGTAATAACAAAATAAGATTGATTATTGTCATGGTCGCCGTTGTCGTCCTTGTCAGAGACATGCACATAAACAATCCAGACGGGGGAATTACATCAGAGCTTGACGTTGTTTTATGGTGAATTATTCGAAGAAAATTCGGGTTAAAATACACCTTAACACTGATTGAGGTTATAAGTCAGAGGTGTATTACAGGTAGATAGGTGTGACAGTTATTGTGGGAAGAACGGAAAAGAATGGAAGCTACGTTTCCAATCTGGTGTCATGGGAAGATAAAGTATCTTCTTGCGCGTCATAAAATAACCCTCAAAATCAAGGTCTTCGATAAGATATGGGTAGTCAAGCATTGATTCCTGCAAGTATTGATTTATCTATATCCACATACAAATGAAAAGGGGATGCAACAAATGCTTATTAAGAGCTATATAAAAGAGGTATTAGTAATTCCTTTACCATTACCAGTACGCTATAAGAGCGGACTCGTATAAACATTCTTTTGGGACACCATAGAGCTTTGCTAGCCGAATTGACAGCATAAAGACTTTCTTTGTTAAGGACAGATCTTTGCAAGTACTGGTAGATGACATTTCCTCACAGAGATCCTGTACAAACGCTGGGGAACTCTTCTATGCCCCAAAGGCATTAAAAACTTTTAGTCGTTTCGAAGAAACAAACCGTCAACTTATGTAATATCACGAAAACTCCTCAATGACCGTCAATACGGTTTTCGTAGCAACAGGTCAACTGGTGATTTGATGTTATATCTCACCGAAAAGTGGAACCAATCAATCCACCTTAATGGCGAAAACAAGATCATTGCACTTGATATTTCATAGGCATTTGACAGGTTTGGCATCAAGCCCTTTTGTCGAAAATGGGTGCTTTTGGTATCGAGAAACTACCTCTCGAAACGCTCAATTCAAACAGTTTTTGGCCAGTTTCAAGTCTGCAACTCACCAAAAAAAGGCTGGTGTTCTCCAAGGCTCCGTTTTTTCTCCGACACTCGTTTCTTATTTTTATTAATGACCTCGTGTCTCCAACTTCTAATCCAATCCATTCCTTCGCAGATGACAGTACCCTCAGCTTTTCATATTCTTTCTCGAATTAATGCCATTCACTTCGGTCATGAAACTAAAACGACGAAATATGTTGAGTTATTTAAATTCCAAACCTTACAGCATTATTAAATGGGTTAAATCTAATAGAGTGGAATTTAATGCTTCCAAAACGTAAGGCCATGTTCTGTTTTCTAAGCGAAAACAGCTATTGTCCAAGAATGGAACTTGCATCGTCGTTATCAAAAAACTTTCCATGGTTTGCATCTGTGTTAGTAACAACCTTCGTTGGAACGACCACATATTTGAAAGCGGTAAAAATGCTGCGAAATGGGTAGGTTTCCTTAACCAATACAGGAAATATTTCAACTCTTCTGATTTTCTGGACTCGATACATAAAGCGTACATACGCCCCAAACTCGAGTTCAATGCCCACATATGGTCAGGTGCAGCCAAAACATCTTTGCACGTACTAGACAGGATACAAAAGCGTGCGACAAAGTTGAAAGGAGATCCAACCAAGGAACTCCATAGTCTCGCTCGAACATTGTAGGAATGTCTCCTGCCTTACACACTTTTACCAGATGCATTACGACCCCTTAACAATTCAACCGTAATACTCGCCGTGTAATGAATATTAATTAGTTCACCTTCAAGCCTATCTTCGGACGTAATATGAAATATTATAAGGATTCATTCCTAAGCTGAACAACACGTATGTGGAATGCCTTTTTAAACTCAGTTTTTCCTCTCCATTACAATCTACAGAAATTCAAAACCAACGCACATCGGTATCTCCTCTATTCTACTACTCTATTTCCTTAGTGTCCGCGCTGTGCTCAAACACACTTAAGGTATTCATAGTCCATTTAGCGCGTCTCAATTATAAGAAAAAGGATCTTTTGAGCCATCTTATAATCGCAGTTTAAGTTTTGCATACCATCACCTGAATGCAAGAAGTGCGGAAAACTTCAATTTTCATACCTTTGAGAAACCAGCAAAGAACGTTTTGCACTATTTTTAAACAACTTTTTCGCAATCTATTTCCGACATAGCTACAGTAAGATGTGTCATCACACTAAGACACATAGTCCTTTCTAATACTTCAGCGTAAGAGTTCCCAAGATTGAATCAACGATAACGTATACAGTCCCAATTATGATGGACAAAATTCAAAACATAGTTGAACTGCTTTGCGAATCTGAGAATCTGGCGGATGAGCCGAAAGTCCTACGACAGGACTTATTCCCCTAATGGATACTGATGGATCCGTGTCCTACTTACTTACTTAATTGGTGCTACAATTCGGAATGAACCTGTGCCTCAACCAACATGCCTCTCTAATTATCCCGGTCCTTAACTAACTGCCTCTATTTGCACACTCTAAGTTGGTTGCGAGGCGGAGCAATAATGTCCATTCGTTCTAAATGTCCTAGCAATGCGCTGTGTCGTAGAGGTATCTTATATATTGGAGCACGCCCTCCAATTTGGGGGTAGTGCTGTTAGGGTAACTTCCTTCCTTTTTTTAACAAAATAAGTTATGATTGAAACAACAACCCCTAAACATATATCCCTTCAAATATCAATCCTTAACGGCCACGGACAACGACTAACAAGTATGTACCTGGAACGTATGCATACTGAGGGCAGCCTATTTATTTTAAGGGAAGTCGAATTAAGTCGGTTAGTATTCGCCTAGCTATGATCCACATCACCCTTACACAGGGTGGGCCAAAAGAAGTCATCCGATGTTCTTTGGCCTTCAGAAAATCGGTTGTGGCTCGCGCAGTGTGTGCCGTTGCTCCTTCCTGTTGGAACCACATATTATCCAGTCCTAATTCGTTCAATTGCGGCAAATAACTCGGTTAACATGGCCCTATATCGTGCACCGTCCACTGTTGTCGTTTGACCAGCGGCGTTCTCGAAAAAAATGGCCCGATGACTCCTCCATCGTGAACAGCGGACCATGCAGTAACTTTGAGCGGGTGTAACGGCTCCTCTTGAAATACTCGTGCATTTCAGCACGAACCCGCTGAGATGGAAATGAGCCCCATCGCTCATAATGATTTTGGTAAAAAATCGTCCACTTCGATAAATCCGTGTTCTTGAGGCGTTCCATGGCTTGTTCACTTATATTCTACATCTAGTCTACAGTCTAGTCCATAAGTGTCAAAACAGATTTGACATTGGCCGCCATTTGCAAAAATAGAATGATATCTTATGGCCCACCTTGTATGTATGTGCAAACGCCCTTTTCGATAAGGATGACGACCCTGTAATGGAGGAAGACCTCCTGGACCGTGCCTGTGCGGAATACGATGAGTAAATCTTACTAGGGGACTTCATTGCGAAAATTGGTAAGGAAAACATCTTAGGCGGGTTAATTGACAAGTACAGCCTCCTCGAAACGACAACAGAAAACGGTTTCCGAACAACAGACCACTGGGCAGCATGTAATACTGTTATAAGTAGCACTATATTATGATGACTTCGAATCCACAAAGCAATTTGGCGATCTTCATTTGGTCGAACTGCCAACAAAAATGACCACGTGGTCATAAAAGCACGCATCTAACATCCTAGATATACATTCAGAAGGGTAAACGTCGAATCTGACAATTTTCCCATCGCAGCCAAATTAAGAACCCTACAAGGGTACGTATGATCCCTAATGAGAATACCAGATTCTACAAACAACAACTGAGTGAGAGACTCACCGCTGTGCCATCATCCTCCACCAATAACAACACCCAGTCGATACAATATCGCAATATCCTTAAAGAAGTAGCCGTAACCATGTGAACTTTTTAAATCATGAACCAGAATCTAGCACAATCGTGTTAATAGTTAATATGGAAGGTAATATCTTCAACAAATCCGTCCAGCAACTTGGGTGAGTAGGAAACAACGATATCATTGGACGATCCAATCGTACAAGCATTTCCGGTCATTGGGGAAGGGACGAAACGCGTTTGTCATGTAGTTAACAAGGACATGAAAAATACAGTTGCACGGCCTGTCACTGTTGATAGCAACACTTTTGAGGTTCGTCTAAATCGAAGTCAATATCAACACCACGAATGACACCTTGATAGAGATACGAAGAAGAATGGCCCTAGGCAACCGATGCTATTTCGGTTCAGCATTACAAATGGGATCAAAACCCAAAATCCAAATGCTTCCTATACTGAACTATTTTCCTAGCAGTTCTACTTTTCGGTGCCGTGTGCTGGACAATAGGCAGGAAAGCTGAGCGATTACACTTTCGACACTTTCGGAAGGAAAATTCTACTTTGATGATTTATGCAAGGAAGGCGAACCTTATGAGCTGTACCAAGATTTGGATTTAGTAACAACGATAAAAATACGTAGACTACGTTGGCTCGGCCACATCGAGAAATTAACCAATTTTACAATCCCAACATTCAGGTTCGAGGCGACAAGTAAAGACGGCACCTCCGTTTTTATTTGAATGGCAGAAACGTGCCAAGAATTGAAGAAAATGAATGGCTGCTTTGTCTCAAGCAGAGAACGGGCCGGGATCCCGTTAAGTAAGTCAGTATACAATCTGCTACAATTCAATAGGAATAAATATCTGCAAGCATCGTCACAGGGGTGTTCTTTAGCGTTATATTCCACATCAATTTTGTTGGTTACAACTCCTTAAGCTTCTTCTTATTTGAAGCTCCAAAAAATCCTTTAGCCACTTTTCCAAGAACCTAAATTATAAAATTAAAAACGAATTCATCTACAAATTTGGCTTACAATTGCATTCGCTGCCTGGAAAATAGAATTGGCCCTACCACTCGTTCAGACTTCTCCACTATAGCCCGTAAAAATCTCGATTTGTATTTCTTTTCACGAAATTATAGGATCAAGTAAGTATTCGAGATAAATACAGTAAAAAGAATCCCAATCCTTTGGTAGTAAAATAGAGCAGTAGTTAAGTCTGAATGCTCTCAGAGATAGATATTCACAACCTCCGACAAAAAAAAAAACAAACAGATTCAATACATATTTCGACTACCCTTCGGCCCTTCTAAGATTTCAGGTAAACGTTCGGATATTGTTTAGAAGTAAAAACCTTTATTTTCCGCTTAACATCCTTCTGCGGAGCCTTTTTATCGCATCAATATATTTTACGAGTATTTGACGCCTGAAGACCTTTTATATACCTAGAACGAAAGCGCACAAAAAGCAGTTGACTCATCTGGGTGTTTTAGTGGATTATTGTATCAAAAGGTTGATAGCTATCACTGTCTTGATGCGGAAAATATATACACATTAGAACATGAGCTACATTTTCAAGGACATCTTTTCCTCATTAGCATAGTTCCCCCAAAGTTGACAAATCAGCTCAGTGACTCAAACACATAATAAACTACCGACTTCATGGACCGTAAACATTAATTTACAAATAAGACCCACCTATGCAGGTAAAACCCACCTACACTCCAGAATCTCATTATTCTAAGGAATATCATTTCCACAGCCAGGCATCTCTTCTATACCAAGGACCAACCAGGTGAAACCGGTGTCTATGGTGTCTATACTTTCATTAAATTTGGTTCACTGCATGTGGGACTTTTGTGTGCCTAGTTGTCCACATTAGTCACAATTTAAATGCAAAACAGACGAGTTGACTAAATCACTTCGAATGGGGAAAATGAATCGAATCACAGCTACCCATATAATCTGCATCAATCAATTCGACTCTATATACCTTTATGAGCTTATTCACCTCTTGCTATAAAAATTAAATTGATTTACCCACTGTTCAAGTATTTTATTGGAAACAGTTATGTGTATCCTTAATCGTGATGAAGCTTTAGACAAAAATAAACAGATCGATGTGGAAAGTGAGATTCCTGCAAAAAGAAAGTTGAAAAACTTTCCACAAGTGGTACCAACTCGTATCCTTCATTGTCACCGCGACGTGTATAAACTACCAACCGTCAGCCACAGCATACCGTATCATCGTCCCGCGTCGCTCTATCCATTATAAAACCACAAATTGTTGCACCCTCACTGACGCGCCACTACCGATTCGATATCAGACGACGGTGTGCTTAACAGCGCTTTCACCGTTGCACACGATGCCATCATTGAATCTTATCGCCTGGGTAGAATGGAAATTGCTTCCGGAATTCATGCACCACCAACCAACGAATAGGGAATTTCCACTGAAAACCCGATATTTACCTTCGAATAGAAATTCATGAAGTTGCTGCAAATTTTCACCGTTAATGTCAGGATGGAGTCCCGTCGTCCCCCTTTTTTCCGGAAGAATCGAAACATACATTTCAGGACGAGGAGCTAAATGAAGGGGCATTCTCCGAGTGCTGGAGATTTGTGCAAGGGAAAAATAAGACATTTAGAGTTTTGAGACATAAAAATGCACGTCTAGCTCTGGAAAGAATCAGCGCACAATGTGACGTGGTGAAGGATGTTATAAAATAGATTCTATCGTACCCTTTCGCAGACACACTCAACCCTCAGCAGTAGCTTATGTGACATTGACAAAGGGCAGAAGAAAGGGTGATGCCAACCCATTTATTTGGAGAAGATTTAATTTGCATAAGTACAAAGGAAAGCCTTCGAAATGAAGAAGAAACGACGAAAGGCAAAGTTAACAAGAGCAGGGAAAAGAAAAATGAAGAAGAATACAAACTAGGGTTTGAGATAAGAGCCATCAACGGTATACATATTTAAAGCATTCAAATCACAACGAATAACTTGGGGATTGTCATATCTAGTGTTAATAAGGCTGAAGCCGCCTCATTGAATGGCAAATAAAGAGCACTTAGACAGGTGGAAGTGTGTGGCATGTGAGGGTATCTTAGGAATGATTGGAAGAAATCCAAGAAAAGTCTGTAAGTGGATTTGTGGTGATAATATTGTCAAAATAGCTTTATGAAGGTCAAACATAAGACGTCGAAAGTACCACTTGGGAGATGGATGATTATTAACGAATTTATGTTTGCTTTAAGGGCTACTTTGGTGAAGTTCATCTTTGAACGGTATTATGTGTTTGTTTGTTGGAGAGGTCCATACTAAAATGATGCACCTAAACGAAAGAATTTTCATTATGATTAGCTTATCCTGAAAACAACTTGATTCCTTATCGAAAATGCCTAGGTCGGTTATACTGACGTAGTTTAGATCATTTATATTGCTATACAAGTAATTACTTGGGTTGTCCTTTTTTTATTCAGAGAGAGATGGCCACATGCAAAGTTCTGTTGCTTCTTCTAAATTCTAGTCTGAAGGTTTTACACAAATTTCTACAGGCAATACAAAGTCGAAAATCATCCGACGTCTGGCTGGGAATCGAAGACTCTGGTTGTCACATGCTCTACATGTCCTTTTTCATCTGGTTTTAGTACGATCCACTCTCGACGCGAGAATGACTAGGATCAGGATCATTTATAGGATCTTCTTAGTAATTCGAGTGACGTTTACAGCTGTGTGGTTCGTCTTTATACACGTGGGTCAGAAATCGATAAATATTTGTAAGGTACCGACTTAAACTTCATTAGATTTCTCAGGATCTTCAAATGTGCATAGATTTGCGGGCTTTGTTAACCTAAAATCTCTATGTCGCATTCTTAACTATGATCATGTATCGCCAATTTTCATCAAATTAAAGGTTTCTTGCTCGTGCGGGAGGAAACCAGGACAACAGTGTATTTCTGAACTGATCGTTTGGATTGCAATAAAAGTGTTCACTTTGGTAGTTTTTTGTTTTTTCTTCTGAAGAGAGTGGGTCACATGCAAAGTTCGATTGTTTCTTCTTTTTTCTCTTCTCTGAAGCTTTTACACCTTAACAGACAAAACCCGATCGTCCGAAGTCTGGCAGGGAATCGAAGACTCTGAGAGCCGGAATATGGGTTGTCATTCGCCCTATTCATATTCCAGACATCTTAATCATCCAATGCAGATGTTTGTGGTTCAAGTTTATGAAGTTGTACAGCTTGTCAAATTCTTTATTTAATCCTTGTCTCCATAGCCCGTCAACACAAACGGGACCGAAGTTTGTTCAAAGAATTTTTCGCTCCGAACGACCACGGATTTTTTCATCCAGTTTTGATATAATCCACGCTTCGGCGCGAGAAGAACTGGGATGATCAGTGTCTTATGAAGGATCTTGTTAGTAGCATAGCTACGGTTCGTTTGTACACATCCGGGTTTGAATCGATGAATACGTATTGGGTATCGATTAGACTTCATTGGGTTTCTCAGAATCTAAAAAAGTGCGTAGATTTGTGGACTTTGCTAACCTTAAATCTCTATGTCTCATTATTTGCTATGATCAAAATGTTGGCATCATATGTCGGCATTCTTCAAACCAAGAGTTTCTTGCTGGTATGGTAGGAACCCAGGATAACAGTCGAGGCCGGTTTTATAAATTTGATGATGCGTTCGGATATTATTATTCAAGAAATTAAGGAATATTCGTACTGCTGATGTCTTGGAAGTCTCTTGCGATTGAAGTCTTTAACGGTGGTGTGAACCATTGAATTCCCATATTATTACACTTCAGGAAACCATCCCTTGGCTAAAGTGGCAATGCGTTACGCAGCGAATTCAGAGAGTCTATACCTGTTCCCAACAAAACTGCTTAAAATGTTATTTGTTCATATAGACTGCATTTTGGTTGCAACCCATATCTTCTGTCCAATAACAAGTCTGTTGCGTAGTAAATTTGTATTTTTTACTCAGGGAAGCGAGGCACGCATCCAAAATCCCGGATGTAGAATTTTCTCGTCGCTGTCAAATTCAGCCCTCGGTTGTTCAACGAGAAAAAGCTGCGAATGGTGCAAAAAAAAGATATCACCAGCTACCTTAGAAAAAATGTCGCTGGTATGATGATATTTGCAAGTAACAAAAATAGATGACAAGAGAGGCACATATAAAGGCGCTATAATATAACACGACCCGCACGGGAAGAGCCCCGAACCAGAAGAAGGAAAGGGAAGCAAATCATGCATAGGAAACCAGGAGACCCCCCAGTTGGCAGACTCTACGAAATAACAATGGCAACTTAGTCACTGACGTGCACTTATCTTCAAATTTGACTCCTCCTAACTTTAAGCCAGTAACCCTGATACCATTGACGATGCTCGAAAAAAGTAAAAACGCAGCAAAAATGTTGATCAATATAGGCGGCAAACATAATTGGTGCTATTTTCAAAAAATTAGTCAAAATAAATTGTAAAAAATAAAATTAAACAAAAATATCTCATGTATGGATTGTAACCAAAAAGGGTATTGATTACTTCCTGGAAAAATTCAAGCGGAAAATAGTGCAATGGCTTGCAAAGTTTCACACTTTTTTTGCTCCATAAAAATTCTACAGCACAAATTCATTTTAATTGCATTTTTCCACGATTTAATTGGTTCTGAGAATTGCTTCCACCAATTTTGTCCATCACTTTCCACAACCAGCTGGGTTACTATATCGATTCGCTACAAAAAAGGATACCACACCCATCCCCTTATTAGTGCCAAATAGACATCTCCATCACATAAACACCGTTTCAAGGTAAATAAACACCCGATATTTCAGTCCTGAAGTGCAAGGATAAATGTAATTAAATGTAAACCTCGGATGCCAAATGTTGTAAACAATTTCTTCTCGTTTAGCCAACGAAAAAAAATCCTTTCACAATACAGCAGCAAATTCCCAAAATAACAATTAATTGTCTGTCACGCCATTATTCTGTTGTATTACATTACTCACTAAGACAATAGAAATCCATTACGGCCATCATAATCACACCTAAATTCGTAAAGGGACAGAGTAAAACACACACATCCACAAACTCTGTAAGGTTACTACTTAATTAGTCCTACAAAGATATTCGACAAAAAAAAATCCAAAAACAGAACCCAGAACCAGAGATTTCAACACCGAGAGCAGTAGTGTCGACATTAATTGGCCCTTCAGAGCCCTTTGTGTGCACAACAATCTCGAGAACAAATATGATTTTCCCTTTCCTTGTCCTACACTTGTGTTTGTTTGTTTTTTTTCCCCATTAATTCCTTTTCCAGCTGTCGTGCTAAAGCTAATTTTGCCAACATTCCTAGGGATTGGGAAATAGGAAAAAAAAACAATTCCCCCGAGAGTAATGTTTGTACCGAATACAAGCCCCCCGTCAAGCACTCACGCGTTTCCAAAAGGGCGCCACCGTAATAATTTCAAATTAATTTATTCAATTTCGACGGTAATTTTGTGCTGTGCAGGACATGCTCACCAACACAACAACTCTTCGTGATTTCGGTTGGAGGAAATAAATTACAACTTATCGGGGCGACGCGCAAGAGGATGTTATTTATTAAAATAAATATTGGATCATGGTCCTTCGAGCGGCAGGCGTCGTGCTGTATCATCAGATTTGCGATAGGAATTTCCGTTTTAGTGCGGTTACAATGAAGTCATATGTGGGGCGGTACTGTATTGTGCTGAGCAGGATAGTTGGCGATTAGTTATTTATGCAAATTTCCAATGAACGTGGATACATTGAAGAGGATAATTAGGGGCTGCCACGCTTGTAATTTGTTTCCATTGTAGTGGAGGCACCTGTTGTCTATGAAGGGTATCTACTTCGACCATGGAAACCAACAAATGTTCGCAAAGGTAGAAGGTAAATAGATTCAGATTATTCCGTCAAAGGATACAAGGATTTCCAATATATTTTTAATAAATCGTGTGTATTAACAGCACTTAGGCAAATGGTGGGAAATGCGATTAGATGAAAATTTAAACTGAGGATACCTACTAAATCCGTCTTTTAACCTCCTCGCGGCGACAGGTGGGTGCAATACCCGACATAGGGTGTGATCCTATGTGTAAAGTGGGATCCCCTGTGTAAAATCTAGGTGAAACCAGATAAGAGCGGGGAAAACGTGAATTCACACTATGATACATGGTGGTTTTCGTACATGGCAGTAGAAGAATTTCTAAGTCCCAGTTAGGATGGACAAAGTGTACAACCTACATGAGCTACTTCGACATATTTAAACTACAGGTCATCTAACAATCTAAACTGTCAATCGGGCCTCCGAAGGGTCCAAAATTCCACAATGGGTCTTAATTCCTCCGTAAAGTCATGGCGGCAGCAGATGATAGCGGCTTTGATGCCTTTTTACTAAGCTTTTTACTAAGATGGAATTTCCAAGATACACAACCAAAGTAAAGATGGATAAAGTAAACATCTAATATGAGCTCCTTCGACATAATCGAACGACACGTCAAGAGTTAGTCAGGCCCCTTAAACAGAGATGGTGGCAGAAGATTCGGGAGGCCAACAGCCTCGTGTAATGAATACTGATGGCCGCAAATACAAAGCACAAATTTTTGGCGCAACAAGCTCGTTAGAACCGAGGGCAGAGCTTTCTCACAGTCATTCATATGAATTCCTTTCAAATGTTTTACCACAGTTCGAGCGTTGGAAAAGGGGAAGAATTAGAGTGATAGGAAAGACTTTGGATGTAGTGGGAACTTATTCCATGGGTAGTGTTCAAACTAACTTCGGAAAGTGCCTGTTTTTGTGTTTGCTAAATTCGCAGAACTTTGAAAATGGTGTACGTTAGGAGTAACTACCGACTTTTTTATTTCGTTGATTAAAAGTTTCATAGGTTTTGGCTGGGTTTGGCTGGAACGCACAACATTCCACTCAACAGGCGAACACATCACCAGTACCACAACACCGTAGACACCCACGTTTGCTTGTATACTTCTTGGACGATGACGGGACCTCCTGTTTTATGCTGACTCCGAACGGCTAAGTTGAGATAAGCTTTTCATGACAATTGATACTACTCGGATGACTTGTCACATTATCACGTTCTGACACAGCGACTTTTCGGATGCAATAGACTTAGGCAGACTTACCAATCCCCATTTGGCCTTGACGCGTCAATATAGGTCGTGCTAGTTGTTATAAGAAGTGCCACTATAGCCATTAAACGTTATCTGTATCTTGATATACAAAATGGGTCATGGAGATCTCCAGATCAATGAATACTTAATAAAATTGATTAAGTTGCGATTGGCAAGAGGCCCATGTCCAGTATTCTGAATGCCCGAACTTTTCGAGAGATTAGCACCGACTTGGACCACTACCTCAATGCAGCCATGAGGATATCTACTGTCACGAGAGGAATGTTTATTCGGTACAAACATTCCCGTCAATCACTTACGCGTTTCCAAAAGGGCGCCACCGTAATAATTTCAAATTAATTTATTCAATTTCGACGGTAATTTTGTGCTGTGCAGGACATGCTCACCAACACAACAACTCTTCGTGAATTCGGTCGGAGGAAATAAATTACAACTTATCGGGGCGACGCGCAAGAGGATGTTATTATTAAAATAAATATTGGATCATGGTCCTTCGAGCGGTAGGAGACGTGCTGTATCATCAGATTTGCGATAGGAATTTCAGTTTTAGTGCGGTTACAATGTAGTCGTTTGTGAGACGGTACTATACTTGTGCTGAGCTGGCTAGTTGGCGATTAGTTATTGATGCGAATTTCCAATGAACGTGGATACATTGAAGAGGATAATTAGGGGCTGCCACACTTGTAATTTGTTTCAATTGTAGTGGAGGCACCTGTTGTCGATGAAGGGTATCTACTTCGACAATCTTCGAATCTCACTCCACTTTCTGCAGACTATTTTGATTCAAGGTCCACTGATCCTACAACCAGGGATAATATTAAATAAATCATTTCTCGCTACAATTTCCTGGGATCGAAGGCTTAAGCCGATCTTGCGGCAAAACTTTCAGAATACAGTTTTATTATGGCTTCTGCTAGAAAGTGGATTCTTTACTTTATTCTAACCTAGTGAAGACGCGGTAGGGAAGTATTTATTCCAATAAAAGGCAGACGTGGACATAAAATGCCTAAGAATTCAGGACCATAAGCCTTACATTTTTATATAAAAGACCGTGGAGCGGATTCTTCACTTCCATCTCATAACAGGGTACATATCTGAATGCAGATCAACAGAAACCGCCTTCATGATGTGATAGAAGTTATAGAAAATTGCCAAAGACTAACCTTTAGTCACTTTTCTAGACATAGAAGCGACTTACAAAAGTGGAAGATCTTACATTAACTGGAGTAAGGGGCCATTTTATTCAACGTATTGCATTCATGCCAGATCTAGTATTATTCAGTCAACACGAGGTAACAAGAGCCTAACGAGGCGCCTCCATGTTGTGGCTTCTCGTCAAACGGTTAGCCCCTGTAGACCGTGTTAGAAAGTCGCTTATGCAAAAGAATTGGTGATCTTAGTCTTTCTATCCGTGATAATGGAAAATGTTCTGAATACTGCAAGCACAAGCTGTTACAACAAGACTTAAATGATGATATTTCACCTCAGAGACCGAAGGACCACTTTTACACACCATGATCGATAAGCACTATCACTCTTATCGAATGCTAAATATCTTGGAACTATCCCGGATACAAAACTTATACGCACACATAATGTTTTTATTTCTTTAATTAATCTTGTCATCCATGATATCAAGCATTCGATTATAAGTAATCAATAGATTAGTTCAATGGACTACTAAGTGTGGGGTCCCTGGTTTAAGTGATTCGTTATAATGATTCGGTTCTACAGCTTTTTGCCATTTTGAGGGAAAGTAGTTTTCATACCTAAATCTGGTAAAAGTTCTCACAGAAATTCAAAAGACCTGAGACCGATCAGCTTATAATCATTCTTCCTGAAAACCTTGGAGAGATTGATTGATATTCATCTCCATAGTAAAATAAATTGGCGCAACAGGGTAGTTAGTCCCAGGACCTAGCTTTTTCTCACAACCATTCATGTGTGCGTGTGTACTTCTTTGCACGATGTCGGGACCTACTGTTTTATACCGAATCTGAACGGCTAAGTTGAGATAAGCTTTTCATGACAACTGGTACTAATTGAATGATTTGTCAGATCATCACGAATTAACCATCGCGCCACAGAGTCCGTCATCTCCACAGTAGCCTTTATATAAATCAGCTATCTGCATCCCCACTGCAAGGGCAAATAGCTTTACACATAAGTAAGTATTATCGAAAAGTCGTGGTGCTGCATTCCTCAATATTGAAGGTGCCTTTAAAAACGTTAGTTCGGGGGGGATAATTAAGGCGCTAACATATCCGAAAGTCGATCACTCACTTGTATTGAAGATTAATTTGCTACTAAATAGCCGAATTATGAACAGAAAACTGGGTGGTGCTTCGACCAGTAGACATGTCAGTAGTGGGACCTCGCAGGGTGGAGTCATGTCCCCTTTTCCTTGGAACTTATTCGTAAACGAGCTTTTACTCATCCTGGAAGCAAAGAGATGCCACGTGATTACCTACGCGGGTGATGTTGCTATCGCAGTGTCAGGGAAGCACCTGAATATATTCAAGGAAATACTCCGAAACGCACTACACAAACTTTCCAATCTGTTGTGGTCTGGGTGTCAACCCCCACAAGACTGAACTGGTCCTGTTCACTAGGAAATATAGAATTGGTCATACTGTCAACCCGTCACTAAACGGAATCGAACTTACCATCTCAGACAAAGCTGAATACCTGGGACTTATTTTGGACAGGAAGCTTAACTGGTAGCTGAACATAACAGAAAGAGTAAAGAAAGCGATAGTCGCGCTTTATTCATTCATTTATTTATTTATTTATGTATGTAGTAGTAGTATGGCGGACATGGCTTGAGATAGCTATAAACAGCAAAAAACTAACCAAGGTACAAAGAACTACGTGTCTATTTATCGTCGGTGCACCTCGTACAACACCCTCAGCAGCAATAGACATTCTTTTTCACATATTACCCCTAGATAAAGTGGTTATTTAACAGTGGTTAAATATACAAACTTGCCACTCAAAAATTGTAAACGAATATAAAAATATTCCTGAATATTCCCTTACCAGGTCAAACTTTGATAAGAGTTTCCAGGTCACAATCCCAAAAATATCTCTGCGAAATGGCTCGATCAATTTTTATACCGATGGCTCGAAAACAAATGACGGAATGGGTGCTGTTGTCTTCTCTGACAGGCTAAATCTAAGCCTATCTCTCCGTCTTCCTTATCATTGCAGCTGGTTCGAGGCGAAACTCATGGCGATCAAAGAAGCCAGGATATCCTGGCTGAAAGTGAATGTTATATTTGGGAAAGATATAAGCATCGTCTCCGACAGCTAAGCCGCCATCAAATCCCTGGAACTAGTCTCAACAAATTCAAAGACAACCCTAGATTGTCGATCATCTCTGCAGGAGATGTCAAAGCATTTTAACATTCACCTATGCTGGGTGCCTGGGCATAGTGACATTCCAAGCAACTAACTATTTTGTGCCAGAAATGGCACTTAATTACCGGTTGTACCTGACACGGGTGTACTAGTTATTCCTATCGCTACATGTTAAAGCTTACTAGCGCAACATGCTAACAGCGAATCAAATCTCAGATGCAGTCTTGGTACGAGGTGTCAAATTACCAAATAGATTTGAGCAAAGCTGGATTTGAGAAGATCTAGGGGACTGATTTAGCTGGATAGACCGTATATTAGCGCTACTCTAGCTGTCATCATGTGACACTTTTAAATAGGCAGTCATGTAGAATGGCTAGGACTCTACTCAAACGACTTCTGTAGGTGCTGCATGAACGAAGAAAAATAAACTTCATATCCTTTGTAACTGCCCGGCCCAATCAATCAAAAGTAATCTCCATCTTGGAGCTTACTACTTGCAGAATTTTAGAAATTTGATAAAAACGAAACCGAAAATCTCCACCGTTTCATTTAAAAGCTCATAATGGTTTTCTCACGGAAAGTGTGGAGAATGGACAAGATCCACGTATCACGATGGACCGAAAATGGTCTAAGGCTGGCGAACTCGCTGGCAGCTACTCTAACCTAAGCTAAAGGTAATTCCATTATACCACTATCTTAAAAGCTCTCGTCCTATTGGGTCCTATTGCAAACGTCCTTGGGCAAACTTTTCACCAGCAAAATCGATCGCCATGGACAACAACAGGTTCAGGTTACGGACTTTAAAGTATATGCATAACACCTTGCCAACAAACCGCCCGGAATTTCACTATCGAGTTGTGAGATATGTGTGGTCTGAGGTTTCCTGATGGAATAGAATTGCTCTTTATTGGACACTTACTGCTATTCTACCAGACCGTTTTCGCTTGAGGTTGTTGACATTCAGAGATTCGCCGATGGAAATTCGGTCTGTGACAATTCTTTTGCATTTAATCGTGTGGCAACCATTCATCGAGTTTCTTTTCGTTGTGTGCAATGTTTAGATCCATGTTTCCAAAATTGGCTTTCCAGAGCATGGTCATCTTTGACATCGAAATTGTTGAGAAGGAAATTTCATCTTTCAATACAATATTGAACGTAGGTCTGTACCTACAAGAAAAAACGGCACCGACAATTTTAATCCGATATGTGAAGCCAAAGTTGAAGAGCTCTACATGACAGACTTAGTTCTTGGATTTAAGTCAGACTTAAAAAAAATACGAGGTAATGGAAACACTTAAGTTCTAGTTATTTTCAAAAATTTTCCAAGGACACTTACTACTCTTACGTCATACAAACCACTGACTAATTGGTCTTACGATGCCAACAGCGATCGAAAAACTCTATGTCAAGGATTTCCCATAAAATAATAAAGCGCATCATAAGACATGCACTATAATCACAGATCATCACAAGAGGGTCACCTTCCTTCGTAGTAACATGGGATTAACTTCAATCTCATCCAATATTTCATCAAGTATTTTATAAGAAAACAAAAATTTTAACAAGCAAAGTCTCAATTCAATTTCCGAAAATCCACACGTTTTTATTGTTTAATTTTCGAGAGGATGTCTATAAATAAAATGCGCGTACTTTGGCAACAATTAAAAAAAAAAAAAAAAACCATTGGAAGTCTGAAGGAATAACAAAGACTTTCGACGTAAGATGCCACAGAGTGTGAATGAGTGAGTGCAGAGCTAACAAAATGAATGTTTATACGCGTTTTTTCCGTGCTTTTATTATATGTTTGTGTAAATAATTTCGTAATTAGCTTTTGAGTGGTTTAAAGTAGGCGGGAGCTAATGAATTATGGGTCTATTCGATTTCTGGAATGAGTAGGTGAATGATGAGTAATTTGAGATGGAATTCGGGCGTATTCAATTACGTATAAATTGAATAAACATTCACACCAAATGGGCGGCGGAATGACGTAAATGTGTCTGACCCTTAGAGGGAAATATTTACAAATAGTAAACATTTTGGTCTTAAATTAAATGTAAGCATATTGTACCACCAGCTTTAATGAATCAATGGTATGTTTATCTCAGTTTGATGTTAATGCTATCTAAAAATAGAGTCTTTGCAGACATTTAAATAAAATTTAAATAAAAAAAAAGTTTCCATGCTTTCTTTGTTTATAATCATCGCCCAGTCATTGTAACATTGATTATACATCAATTGTACCTTTGTGCACCTCTTAGTGATAACTGATTACTATCGGAAACTGATCTCACCCAACCCGATTTGCCTTGCTAATTTTATAAAATGAGAGTGTTGATAACAAAACGAAGAACAGTAACTCTATGAAAAGCCTGACACGGAATATCCGGCCTACTGTCCTCAGGTCAATACATTTGAGTGGACCTTTAGGTTGGGGGTTGTGCTTTTGGCTTACTACTTCTTTTGAAGGGAATAATACCCGGAAAGGACTGTTTTATTATTGACGACCATGCTAACCAAACAAAAGGTCAACGACGTTCCTGTCTGCACGTGGAATTCGGAAACTTTTGAGAATAGATGCAATAGAAAAAGGGAAAAAAGCCTATGCTGCTATGTAGCCATTACTGCCATCCAGGAAATTCAATTGGATGAACCCTGCAAAAGGAGGATGAAAAACTCTGACGTATACTACGGAACGTGTTATAGTGAATGGAATCAGCGACTATTGAGATGTGGATTTTTGTGAAATGCCAAACTTAGACAAGGTGTCTAAATGTCAGCCAATAACGAGGCCTAAAAGGCTAAGCTGCAGGTGAAGACGAAAGCTGCCGTTAAGCACCATAGGTAGAGAAGGAGGAAAGAACCGAGAACCGAGTTGAACAAGGAAATTTCGTAGTTCAGACACAGTCGCTGTAGACTGTAAAACAGAGATGAAGAACAATCTCCCGGTGTCAAGCAGAACGAACAATTCATATTGGCGATGACAGCGAAAACTAACAACCACGCAACCTAAAGGAAATGTGAAGTGTATGCCTGAAAATGGAACCTCAGCATCGTTTGTTACAAACAGAGGTGTAAGCCTGCTGAACATCGCATACAAGATCCTATTTGCTGTAAAATTTGAATGCTTATGACGGTTAACCAACATCCTGATCGGCGCTTTACGATGTGGTGTTAAGCCATATCAAATCAATCAATTCTAAACAGTTCGGCAGATATTGGCAAAAAGCAAAGAAGTCCAAATCGAAACCCACCACCTATTCATCGATTTCAAAGCCACATACTGAGTAATGTCCAGTTTTGGTATACCACCCAAACTCGTCCATCTGTGCGGGATGGGGATGCAGAACTCTAAGATTCTGAACATCCCAGTTCTGCAGTAGATTAAGAAATCATCTTACGAAGTAGAACCCGACCTCACCCAACTTGAAGTGCACAACTGGAAGCATTCAGCTAAGGACTGGGCTAATGGAAGAAGCATGTAGGCCGAGAGCCACTAAAGACGAAAATAAGCACAGTTTGGGTAGAACATGGGCCTCTTTGAAGTGCCGAGTCTTTCCAATTAGCCCGGTATTTAGCTAACTGTCTTCAATTTCTTGAGTCAGCTGCCTTACAAAATAGGTGTAAAATTAAAAAAATATATCGAAACTACTATTTGTTGAAGTTTTGCATTAAATATTACACCGATGGCGTAAGAAATACACACGCATACATGAATGGTTGTGAAAAAAGCTAACCGCCGGGGTCCTTATGGACATGTTGCTCCACAATGTTGCAAATGCAAATTGACTTAGAAGGGAAAAAATATTATCGTTTTCAAAGTACCGAAATACATGGGTCATTATTTTTTCTAAACCTTATTACACTCCAAATCTCCAAAGAGCCTTCAGTAGATTTAATTACAATAAAACGTCCCTACTTCAAGAACCTCCATTTTCCAACCACAAAAGAATAAGATTTTCTCTTTAATTTTTACATCCAATTGCAATTTAATTAAAGGACCAATAAAATAGCTAAAGCTTGCAATAAGGAACAAGTTACCTACTCAAACTACTTCACCAATCGAAACAGCCGCCGCGCCGCCACCATCATCAAATCATTCAGAGAGATTCAGAGAGTCCAAATTACCATAAAGCCACATTCATCTTTTCGATAGGCAGGCTTTAGGGAGAACATTGTGCTTACGAATAAATCTGCAATTCAAAGCAAAACCATCAATGGCATCTACGCCGTGCCGCCTTGTCCTGGTCGTAAGTATATCCTTTGAGCCAACGAGTTGCTGTCAGATCCAGCACCAGCTATAAACAAAGCAGTCCACATCCACATTCAGCTACAGTGAATGAAGTTTTCAGAGTTTCAGACAAAAGCTGTCTGCTGCCGCCTCCCAGTGTGTAGGACGACGAAATGGGAATTTCATCGAGTGCTGCACGCTAATGCTAATGACATTGTGAGATTTATAATTTACATAAATCTCATTTCAAAAATCCATTTGCAATGCGAAATGCACGACAGAATTATGAAAACAAAGACGCGGAGAAGATACAAATCTGCTGTGCGCTACCTCAATGTGAATCAACATAATCGAGGAATGTTTTCCATTCTTATAAAGCTTTAAAAAAGGGTTTTCAATGATTCATTGCGAATGCAACAATATACAGTTGGGACCGTAATGAGTCTGATGGTATGATTAAAAAAGATGGAATTGTTGGGAAGGATATGAGAAAGGAAGAAATTGCGCTAGAAAAAACGGTCGCCAGAATAGTAACTGCGTATAACCGCTTGTCTTAAGCTATTTGGGGTGGGCAAAAACAGACTCTGAAAAGCTTAAAATTTATCAACCAAAGCGAGAGTATGCCATTGATGGTATGTAAGCTAGGGATTCTAGAAATCCATGTAAAATTGACAATTGCAGGCGTGCGTGCCTTCGACTTCCTGAAGTCATCTGAAGTCAGGTGATGAAATAAGGACTTTTGGGATGAGGAGTCAAGATGAGTAATAAACTTAGTAAGGAATGCTTTGACTAGGAATCGCATTTTGACAAATGCAACTTAAGCTCAAGATTGCTAACAACCACACCGGGTCGAAACTAAACTATTTCATCACAAAGGATAATCTCCGAAGACTGCAATGAAAAACGCGTTCAAGAAGCCTCAACGTAGAGTGGACATATTTATCAGTATTGTCTAAGAAGACTAAAAAGAGGAGAGCCGATGGTTAGTGCGATCAGCGCGATGGTTAGTGCGATGAACTGCGCGCAGAAGGTCTGGGTTCCGTATCAACACCTAAATGACTTTTCTCTGGCCCTCCTCTCGAGCTGATCTGACAAATCAACTGAGTAGTATCAGTTGTCAAGAGCAGCTTATCTCAAATTCGCTGTTCAGAGTTCGCATAAAACAGGAGGTCCCGCTATCGCGCAAGAAGTACACACCCACACTTAAATGGTTGTAAGAAAGCTCGGCCCTGAGTACTAACGAGCCTGTTGCTCCAAAATTTTTTATTTTTTTGTTCTAAAAAGACTGCCTCTGCAACACCACGTATAGCGGCAGATTTTGTAATTAGGTAATTTGATGATCCTCGAAACAACAAACGGCCCATTAAACCTTTGCATTGCCGCAGGTGGCCATGGTTCAGAGGAATGAGTGGTTGACTGCTAAGCCAAGCGCTGCGGGTTCAAGCCCCAGCTTCGGCAGCATTTGCTTTCTACGAAAATTGCCAGCTTATCTGAGGCCACCTGTGCGATAATATGAGACAATATAAATCTATGTCTCCTCCTCTGTGCCACGTAGGTGTATGTTATATGTCTTTCCTTCTATGTATCTATCCGTCGCTCTCTGTTGTATAAATGTCTTGATCTGTCCCAGCCGATGGCCTCAGTCGCCAGTGCTGTTATGTGTCTGTAGTTTGTTGCATTCATGTGCGAAATACTGTGATGTCAATGTCAATGTCAATGTCAATCTTTGCATTGCAATAGACATAACATGCGTACAATTTCTGCTGAAATATCCTTGCTGCCAACATGTTGCCATACAACATCACTCGTGAGAGCTTGGATTTCGATGATACTGTTTGAAACAAAAGTGTAACATGTGCTTGGGCTTCCTTTGACCCTCGCTAACGTGATCATTGAAAAAGACCAAAGAAATACCTTACACTGTTTGAATAACATGGCCGCTGACAATATATGCAATAGCTGTTCTATTTGTCACAACTCTAGAAAGCAAAATAGCCCCTATACTCGACGGGAGTTGCTAAAAGTGATCGCACAATCCCAACTTTTGCTATATATGTGCAACAGATGCCTGGAAGAAGTAGTCTTTCTCTGAAGCTGATCAGTATAGAGCAAATAAGACCCAGTCTCTGCATCAGCCTACCGACTCTTATGTCAAAAAGATAGTTCAGCTTCAGAAAATGCCACTCTACGATCGTAATTATTGTAAATCACGTATTTTCTGATATTTCGATCGTATTTTTGGTCAGGTTGACACGCTGAACCCGCTCTAAAACACATTAAAACCCAGTTTATCCTTGCGGATACGGAAGAAAACGAAGAATCTAATTCATTTCTGGAGCTGCAAAAGTCCGATTTTATAGCCTGACCTTTGGAACATATCCAATGATTACATTGTGCGCATAAAGATGCTGCAAGATTATGCACATGATATCGCATCAGTAATAACAGCAGAAGACACCGAAAGTCCGCAGATTAAGATAATCCAGGTTATGCGGCGACTAAGTTACTTAATGGATGAACATGAACAATGGTCTCAGCCTGTCTACAGAAAAAAGAAATACGAAAAAAAATATCCGACTTCAATGGACCTTCAAATCTACCGGCAGGTAATTAGAAACAAGACAATCACCATCATCACTAAACATACTTTCCGCACCAGATAAATAATGTGGCTGGACGAGAATCGAAAGTGACCCCGTCAATGAGTAGGCTTAACAACAGACATAGGCGCTCCAACGACCAGGAAGCGAAGAGAACCGAAATGGATGACATGTGGAATCCTCCTTTGTGGATATTCAGTGTTTTCTGTCTGACCCGTGCTTAGAGCTCACATAGTGGCGGTTTGACAGATTGGTCTGACTGATTAATGCCGGTGGCAGATCCTGTCCTCCCCAGTTCATCAGCAATTTCATTGCCCTTCTATGTCTCTGTATCTGGGGACCCAGCAGAGTTTAAAATTATGTTAGACTCCAAGAACCTTAAGCACTTCACGACAATGCTTCACAAGCAGTTGATGAATTGGTAATATAATCTGGTGATATCGCCAGCATTGAAGTCGCTTTGGCTGTACTGCTACTATCATGTGATTGCCAATACCTAACCTTTATTGGGAAAACGAAAAGTGCTGTTTAGCTTTAGTGTTTCGGAAAGAAACACTCATCAGTCCAATTGTAGCAACATCAAGTCACTGCTGGAGTAGAACAACGAATTCGAAATTCTACTTATCAAAATAATTCATCCCGACATCAGTTAGTTTACCTAAAAACGCATCACTATAAACAGAACCCGAACAATTTGAAGAAATGGGTCCTCATGATAGAAACTACTCAGCATCCCGTGTCAGTGGTGGACGCGGTGTTCATGTAACCGTGGAAGCCGTAGTAGTGCTGCATCTAGAGGTTGTGGAATTCGAAATGGACGCATAGATAAACGTCGCCCTAAGATCAACAACCGTCGTTGTGGAGGAATGGGTTGTGGCAATCGTAATGGAGGTGGCGATTTGGAGTTCTTTGACGATGATTTGTTCAATTGAGAACCATTCAAGAGCACTTCTATCAAGAACACCTAAAGTGCGCTGCTTTTCCACCACAAGACGTGCAAATTTTATTTCGATGCTGCTGATATTACCATCTGGGACATCAGGCACCCAATCCCAATTATGACTTCTCAGACGTTAAATTTCCCGTTTATGACATTAAAGAGATCAAGAGTCAAAGACACAATAGCAACAGCAATTCGAGCTCAGGGCTGGCCAATCGGTATTGGCGGTGACAATTTGGTCGGCATTGCCAAGACCAATGCCCGCTATTGTACACATTAATAACCAAAACCCACTATAGCGTGGAGATGGACCAATCGTATTAGTCTTGGCAAATACTCGACAGTTGGCACAACAAATCCAGCCACAGAATTAGCCTCATTATCGTGCGCTCCAAAGGTTGACCACCCTTTGGACAGGGACCTTCAGCGTGTATGTAAAATCGTCATCACCACACCCAGTCGTCTGATCGATTTCATCGCACCGGGAATATAAAATCTGCGTCGTTGCACACATCTTGTTTTGGAGGAGGCTGATCGCATATTGGACATGGGTTTCGAAATCCAGATTCCCAAGGTTCTCACACAAATTCGCCTAGGTAGACAGGCATATATTTTGAAATGTATAATGCGCCTGTCTGTTGCTGGTGGGGAGGCGCAAATTTCATATCAGATTTTATAAAAAACGGTCTGAGTCTGATACTGATTTCTGGCCGCACAAAATATCAATTTTAAAGAGATATTATATCAGAACGATTAATTTAATGTTTTTCAAATAAATGATCTTGAAAACAACGTTACCTTGAAATTTCATTGAATAAAAGAACCCCAGCTACAACACCTCCCTTTATATTTGAACTATCAGTTCGTTCCTCTCCCACCTCTCTCTACTTGAAAAGATGCTATTGAGCTGGCTGATTGTTAGTGTACTTTTGTCTGCCGATTCTTGCATGTAAAGGTCTAGCAGCAAAAGGTTTTTTTTCAATCACACTGTTGGTATGGTACTCATTGCCCGCACATGCTACCCTTTGTATCTTTGTCATATTTTATCAGATGGGTGACTCTTTCGTTCTCTGTCATCCGGGATGAACTTCAGTAAGTCGTATGAGTAACAAACATTTATTGAGCAGCTGGTTTATGGTGGGGAGGCAAGAATTTCCCCGTCCTACGAGCTTAGCCGAGCAACCGCGAGCGTGCCGCGCCTATCTCACCAGTATCGGATATGCCTCTGTGGCCCTAACTAAGCTCATAACAGACTTTATTTTTCGATTGCCATCAGACAAGTCTCCCACATGTGTTTGGTGCATTTCATTGGTGCAGACCAGACCGGAAAATGTGTACTCTTAATTATCTGAGATTTAAAGACTCCCAAACTACATATTCCTCTTTCACCAACTAAATTAAATTAAAAAGCTCCTACAAATCAACGGCTATATTTACACATCAAAATTCAATTCATCCTGTTCATCAACCAGTCATTGACACTTCACCTCTACCCATATTAAATATGTCGATTCTAACATTGACATCAATTCAACTGTCATTTTGTCAGACCGAACAAATTGACTCAACGACTCTTTTCAAATCAGAATTTGCGAAAATTCCAGTCCTTTATAAAGAAGGATATTCATTGAAAAAGCTACGTGAAGAGAAAAAAAAAACTTTTAAATCCTTTGCTCGGGAGAAAAACTAAACGCTCCTATATTTCAGAGGAATAACTCAATTTTGTAGAAAAATCGTTTTAGGGACCTTTTGTGTAGATAATACGATCCTAAGCAAACTACGGGATTCATTTTATCCTCATTGTATGTGAGGGTATCTGTTGGAATAGGTCAAGACAACTTATCCCCATAAAGGTATAAAAAGGCCGTATTCATAGAGGGGTTATTATTATTTGTTTTGGTTTGATGATATTATCTTTACATATAAGGATGACCTGGAGCTAGAGACGTCTTCAAAGGGAGTATCAAACCAAATCATAATACACATTTAAGGTCGTTCGATTGGATTGGGATATCCTTGCGGGAAAGGGTAAAGGAGCATATGCCTTCGTAGTAGGAAACGATTTGATTTATTGGTTATCATTTATTTGGGTGAGATGATTGAAAAACAAACCGATATAAGATGCATTTTTGAACTGTATTGTGGATTTAAACTGTTCTCAGTTATTATAATGACAGGGAGGCCAAGGCCTCAAACTTCCTGTCGGCTGGAGAGTAATTGGATTGCTCAACCTATGATAAGTCAGTTGGAAAATTGTGGTTTTGAATTTACTGTCTTGACAATAATTGAAGATTGGGGATCGACTCAAAATCGATAGCTTAGTCGATTTAGCCATGCTTATCAGTCCGTTCGTCACCAGTTTCTGTGCCTTTAATCTTAAGCTAGAATGATGGAATTTGGTAAAAGTTCTCGTTGCTGCTCCCAGCAGAAGAAGTGTATCAGTTTTTTTTTAAATTCGGCCACTTTAAGATAGACGTGACGGATGGGTCTAAAATTGAATCTGTAGTGGGTAAAGGTGTTTTTCTCCGAGATGCTTAGCCTAAGCATATACTTTTGCTTTCATGATCATTGTAGCGTTTTCCAAGCGGAAATCGTGGCAACTGTATTCTTCAGTTGCCACGATTTCCGCTTGGAAATCCTCAAATGGAAATGGAAATGTCCTCACCGAAAAGGAATATAATATCCACAAAGTATATTAACATCTTCAATGAAAGCCAAGTGACAAACAAATCCCTGGGCTCTATCTCGTTCCAATCGAAATCAGACCACGAATGCCTATTATTTCTTAAAGAGATGGGAGAGCATTTCACCATTCACCTCATCTGGGTGCTGGACCACAGAGACATACCAGAGAACTGCAAGGTGGATGAGCTCGCCAGACAGGGCACTAACCTTGATATTCTACCGCCAGTAGATATGTTACTTATGCCTCAAATAAAAAAAAATTTTGGCGCAACATGCTCGTAAGTACCCAGGGCCGAGCTTTCTCACAACCATTCATGTGTGCGTGCGTACTTTTAGCACGATGGCGAGACCTCCTGTTTTATGTCGACTCCGAACTGCGAATTTGAGGAAAGCTTTTCTTGACAATTGATACTATTCAGATGATTTGTCAGATCATCAAGAGAGGAGTGGCAGTGAAAAATCATTTAGGTGTTGCTACGGCTGGTAATCGAACCCAGACCTTCTGCGCGGCAGTTCATCGCATCAACCATCGCGCCACTGAGCCGGTCAATATGTATGCCTCGCTACATGTAAATTGCAGATCAAACTGCATGCGATCAAGATAGCAAACCGCAGTTGGATACACGGCACAACGTGTCAAATATCCAGGCAACCCTCCTGGCCAAACTATAATCAGGCTGATCCGGCTCTGAACCACTTGGATAATGACCCTAATTTTCATCGAAAAATTGTCTTTATCGATGAGGCCCATTTCTGAATGAATGGGTAAGTCAAAGGAACAACATTTTTGAAATTCCGATGAAACAGATCCACGTGACCATCCAATGCATCCCGGTGTAGGTTTTTGGCTTTCTTTGAGAACGACTTTGGCCAGGCCTCCACCGTCAACGGCGAGCGCTATAGTTAGGACTGCCAACTTCTTTTGGCCTGAGTTAAATGGTATGGACTTCAACGACATGTGGTTTCAACAGGACTAGTCTAATTGCTACACAGCTCACATTTTATATTCTTCACAAGCGATTCCAGGGCACATGGAGGTTATGCAAACTGGCCACCAGACCAGATCGTGGGACTGTTTTTTATGGGGTTTTCTGAAGTCTCAGGTCTATGCGAATAACTCATAAAGTAAAGCTCTCAAAGTCAACAAACCCATGCCATTGGTCCAATTAAGCCTGATTAATGCGGCAGAGACATGGAAAAATTGACATTTCGGATGCGTACCACTTAGAGAAGCCTGGACAGATATGAGAACGTGTTATGTTCTGTTCGTAATAGCAGCGATGGGCTTTCCAAATGAAAAAAAAAGTTGATGATATCTCACACACATTTTGTGCTAAGTGAACCCCATACAGAGATTTATAACTATTTTTCAGCAATTAAATTTTAAACTGATTGCAAACGACAAATTTTAAAAGAACATTTTAGAACCCCTTACAATAGATGGCGCACCGAATAATTTAAGATTATGTTACTCTGACAATTTCACCAGGGAATTAATTAATCAAACGAGCTGGATACTAATCAATTAACAACAACACGAACAACTCCATACCAAAACCATTGATATTCGTAGAACAAGCTAACAATGTTTTTAGAAAATCCATCAATGCAATCGACTATTAACGTTTTAATCACATCTTTTGAGCTTCCTTCAATATAGAAGTAGGTACTTACCAAAGATTCTAGAAAAGTTTCTCCAATTGACACAAGACTCAACTGTTCATCCGTTTTTAACACACTCCTGATATCATATCGCACTTCACTCATAAAACTCCCTTCTCATATTTCACTTCCACAAATAGCCACTTTTCGTCACCTTTCAAAAATAAGTGATTTTGAAAAAAAAAATATCGAAATCTATCGAGCGCACAAAGTATATTCGAAACTGCAATTGCAACAAATCAAAGTCAGAGTAGGTATCTCATCAACCAAAAGCTATACACTAAGGAAAAAAAAGACGCGTACCGACACCCGTTTACACTGCAATCCAACAATACCCGCACGACTCTATCGAGTGAAAATGATGCTCCGAGACATTAAAAAATAAAAAAGTTCACTTAGCCACAAAATTACGGCAAATACTTGGAAGTACTATATCGCCTCGAGGAGCGCAGAACAATTGGCTGCATAAGTTTCACGCGGCGCTCGAAACATTTTTCATTCGAATGAAAGTTCGGTCAATAAAACATCGGGAAGCCAATACCACCCGCTGCAAATGAAACCCTCTGGTCCAGACGAACACTTTCAAATCGAATTGTTTTTTGGTGAGCGCTATTTCGAACACTAAATCGACGAACTATTTGCATATTTGGAGGCAGCTCCAGTTAAGACTGCCCATTGTCCAACACCGCACCGCACCACCGAGAAGTGTATTTTTGAACAAGAGCCGCGAGGAGAAATTCCACCAGCAACGAAACGTTGAGGTTTATTGTTTCGGCCAAATGATGTAAACACTGATGCTGGCTGGTGGTGGTGGACCCGCCGGAGCGGGAGAGGTGTTAATATTTTGTGTTGCAAATTCTCTAACCGCTCACACTGCTGCCCAGATGCTAGGGAATACGTCAGTTTGTGTCTTGATTCAAGTGTTCCGTTTGACTTTGACGAAGCGATCTGTTGAATAATTCCGCATCGATGGATAGTCGGTTATCAGGTGAGCTATATTTGACATGGGATAAGCATAAGCAATTGCAAGCTTCAATGGACTTCATCTGCTATGAGCGGCCGGAAGACACATGGTTGCAATTTTGTTTGTACTTTTATTGAGCTGGAAATTGACTGGCGGAATGGGACTGAATAAATATTGACAGGATTAATACAAAGGAAATGCGCTAATGAACTGTGTGTATGATAACAGGGTTTTTTTTTCAAAAATAAGTTTTATTCCATGAAGGTACATTGATGTGCAGGGTTGATAACTTAACTGGATTTAAGGAGTCAGGTAGGTTTTCAAGTGATATGAGCACGCACTTTTTTTTAGACAGCACCCCAGCCTGGAGGTATTGTATTCCTTTCGTAAGAGGCGAATAAAATCTAACTCCAGAGGTAGTAACCTCAGAGATGATATGAGGTATGCTGCCGAGATATTAAAAAATAAAAAAGTTCACTTAGCCACAAAATTACGGCAAATACTTGGAAGTACTATATCGCCTCGAGGAGCGCAGAACAATTGGCTGCATAAGTTTCACGCGGCTGCACCCTAAGCAAAAAAAAACAAAACAAATTTTTGGCGCAACAGGCTTGTTAGTGATTCTAGAGAGCATTGTACAAAACTCCCGATCCAACGCCAGAGGAGCAATTTTGCAAAAATCGGTACAACTACTAGCATACGCTGACGATATTGACATCATTGGTAGGACCCAACATGAAGTCATAGCCACGTTTGCTAGTATAGAGAAGGAAGCGGCAAAAATGGGCTTAGCAGTAAATGAGAAGTATATGCTATCAACACGAAAGGACACACAACATCGACGAATTGGACAGAACGTCACCATTGACAGATATAACTTTGAGGTAGTACGGGACTTTATCTATCTCGGTTCAGCTATTAACTCTGACAACAACATATCGTCAGAAATTAAACAAAGAATTACTCTTGCCAACCGCTGTTTCTTCGGGCTAAGAAGGCACTTCAGTAGTAAAGCCCTCACTTGAACTACTAAGGAGATCCTATATAAGACCCTGATCATCCCAGTCTTGCTCTACGGCGCTGAAACATGGAACGTCTCAAAATCGGATGAAGAAATCCTTCGTCGATTTTAGAGGAAAATTCTTCGAAAATCTTCGGTCCCGTTTGCGTTGACGGGCTATGGAGACGAAGATTCAACCAAGAACTATACGAGCTATACAGCGACATGTTCCTGGTCAAAAAACTCCGCATTGGACATTTAAGATGGCTAGGACATGTAGAACGAATGGACACCAATACTCTCGCTTGCAGAGTCTTCTATTCCCAGCCAGGCGTCGGACGATGTAGATAATGACCTCGCCTTAAACAGTGCGCACAAGTAGAAATCGACCTCAGCCAACCAACTTGGGGGTGCCCAACTGCAGGCAGTTAGGTAAAGATTGGGCTTATTGCAGAGACTTGTTGGTCTAGGCCCAGGTTCATTCGGGACTGTAGCGTCACTTAAGTAAGTAAGTAAGTTAGGCTCGTTAGTACCCAAGGCCGAGCTTTCTCGCAACCATTCAGGTGTGCGTATGTACTTCTTGCATGATAGCGTCACCTCCTGTTGAATGCCGACTCTGAACGGGAAATTTGAGATAAGCATTTCTTGACAATTGATACTACTCGAATGATTTTTCAGATCATGACGAGAGGAGAGCCTGTGAAAAATCATTAAGGTGTAGCTACGCCAGGGAATCGAACGAACCCAGACCTTGTGTGTGGCAGTTCATTGCTTTAACCATCGCACCAATGGGCCCCTAGGGTACCCTGGGCTGACAGGTCATAATTGAAATGCAAATCCAAGAGCGAAATGTTAAGATAAGCAATGGAACAAACTAATGGAATTATTACCCCCAAGTGGCGGATCAGTTATACTCAAAAATCCATACTCTACGATGGTTGGTCCTTCTGATTTTAAGGAGGGGCAACTATTGCTTTCCAACGACCCTTTAAGAGGGAACAAAATGACTCTACGATCGCAACCATTAGCGTCAAGTGACACTTTAGCAATATTGCTCATAAATCCCTCCTAAAAAAAGAACAAAGATATATAGACCTCCACCTAGATCGTATGTCTCTCGAAAACGGTGTCAGTCGAATAATCAAGACTCAGTGAAAACGAAGTGCTACATAACAGAAAACGGGGTACCACAAGGGTCCTTATTATTAGTATACCTCTATAATGCATACAAAGATGTTCTTATAACGGAATTTTCAAAACCTAAACATTGTTTAGATTTCCTTGGTGTATATTAAGATAACATCTTCATGGTAGCTTCTGGAGATCCTTCCACAGTGAAGGATATTTTGAAATAGGCAGACGAAGAAATCCATACGTGGACCCAAAAAACCGGTGCCATTGTTCCACCATCCAAAATGGAATCACTCGTCTTGGCTGCGAACATAGCTCAGCATGCATCATCAAACCAAGTGTTTCTTGTTACTGGGAGCGATAAACCTAGCACATCCGTTGCGGCTGATCTAATGGCTTTTAGCATCCTTGCCACTGTTCTTCGACATTCGATGCTGGTGGTATGGTGTTAATCGAGAGGTTAAGGGATACGCGTTTCGCGATGGGCTTGGCGGTCTTTTGCGACTGCAGTCTTTCGATACTGAATTTTTTCACTGTATTTCTGGATCTATGTGGCGTGGTGGATATCTGCATTCTTAACTTTCCTGCAACAAGGTATTAATCGAGTCGATGTTAGCTCCTCGGAATGTTCGGACATCCAAAATACTGGATGCGTGGCGCATGTCTATCGCTATGTGATTAATTTGATTGACCGTTCGTTGATCTGGAGACCGCCATGTCCCCTTATGGATATCGAGGTGAGTAAAATGTGTGCTGATAATGTTGGGATTTCGATCCGTAGTAAAGTCAATCAGCCTAAGTCCGTTAACAGGCTATGTTTTCCGACAATACTGCTTCCTACCTTTGCGTTAAAATCTTCTAGCACGATTTTAACATCGTTCTTCGGTAGTCGCTCATATGTTTTGTCAAGGAGCTCGTAAAAGCAATCCTTACCTATATCATATTTTTCCTCCTTTGGGGTGTGAGCGCTTATAAGGTTAATGTTGGCGAATTTGGCCCTGATTCGGATTGATAAAATGCGTTTGCTAATGTCTTGGAAACATAAGACTTCTTGCCTAAGTCTGGCACTTATAATAAATCCGCATCCGAATAGTAGCTGTTTCTGCTCACTATAACACGGTCCGTAGTAGATGTCACAATTTGTATCCTCTTTTTGCCCGGCCCAACCCATCGTATATCCTGGATGGCACTAATGACTGATTTGTAGCAGTTTAGGGCTTCCGCTAGATGCTCTCCTGCCTTAATGTTCTCACATTCCAGGTGCAGATACGAACGTTGTTGTCCTTTTTTCGTTTAGCAGGGTTCGTAACAATAAAATGAATCCTTTCCGAGGCTTTTGGTTGCTTCGCAACAAATGTTTCTTTACATGGTTGCGTAGTAAGCCCAAAGCAAAACATCCAACCTGGGGGGGCAGATCCAATTTCTTAGATACCCCTTGGACACGGGGCCATCAGTATCCACTACGGGATTGAGCCTTGCCGCTGGCCTTTCGTTTCATCCGCAACCATCTCTGTTCAAGGGGTCTGACTAACCCTTGAAATTTCTAGACAACCTGTTGTCCGAATATGTCGAAGCAGCTTGTCTAGGTTCGCCGAAGACAGCAGGCCGGGTATTCTTTCCGTGCCATTCTGACCTGGCTGTTTATTGTTTTGCTGTTTTTCGTCGTGTTGTAGACAATCGCACTTATCGTTTAGCAAGTCAAATCCGGTTGGATGAGACCATGGTTACCAGTTGGAGGTTAAAAATAATCACTTGATGTGTAGTCAGAGTTACAGCATTGACAAGTAAAAGCCAATCAGTGTCTACCCTCTTCCTACAACAAAACTCTGAATACTCTGTTTTCTAGCCGACACTATTTTACTAACGACCCTCAGAAGAGTGCGACCATTGCAGAGAGATTCTCTCATATAGTCTTATATTGACATATTTTTGCCGATTGTCTGATTTCTGGCCTATCTACAGACACTAGTTCTGTGGAAGATAAGCTAAATAAATTAGCCGAAGTACTTAATCCATCTGACGTTCGATCCTTTAAGCTCATTAAAAAGCAACAATCTTGGACAACAACTTTAAAGACATTTAAAATATTTATTTAAATATTAAAATTTATTTCCTGAAGTAGATAATTCTCAATTTGAGAAGAATATAAAATTATTTTTCTGTTTATATCGCTTTTGTTATCTTAGACCTCAATAATATTAAAACGACATATATGGTCTTGCTGCCCCAATTTCTTCCAATGTAAATTATTTTGTTATTTATTTTTTGATAAATAAATAAATAAAAAGATAAATAATAGAAAGTAACGAATCACGAGCTAAACTTAATAAAATGCAGCAAACCTTTTATGAGCTTAAAAAGGAAGAAGATTTTCTGCGAAAAGAATCGTGGATCACAAAAACCTTTGTGCGGCGGAAGATCTCGAGACAACTCTAAACCGCCCAGCAAGTAAAACCAATCATATTAGAAGCAAATGTTGACTCCGCAGGAAATGTTTAAAAAAAATATCCTTAACCAACAAACGCCACAGTTTCAGGTCATTCCATTATATACTGCAACCATTACCACCATCACAACAACTCGGGTCCGTAAATCCAAAGACAAATTAAAACCTCTTTAGTGCAACACCATTACGTTGGTCTTTGCCAACGGGACAAAAGACCACAAACTAAGGGCACGAAGCAGGGATATCATCGATTGATAGGAGCACTGCCCTGAACTACCACTGCCACTGCAAGTGAAACACTACTCCAGCTTTTGGAGTAATAAAAATGTCGTAAAATGCACACTGTCTCTCTTGCATTCCCGAACTCTCTCCCTCTCTCGCTCTAAACCTCCTAGATACGGAAAAGGACGAAGTTTTATAACTGTGTGGTGTTCATAGTCATGCAGTTAAAGCTCTGCAGTAAAGCAGACATGATTTTCCCACCACCCAAACGCGCAACACATGCCAAATATACTGCTGTCTATGTAGTAACGACACAGTAGTGTTGATCCTAGATGAAAGGATTTTATATTGCTCCAAGGATGAAGTGGATAGAGTACAATTACCAAGAAATCGGTATAAAACACGACCAAGCTGGCTGGGACGGATGCTTTAAAAGTCTGCACATAAAATTGTTATCAATATTGTTTTGGGGAGAGACGAAGATGTCTGCAGCTCTGCAACATGGTGGGTAGCCTAAGAGAAACTGATAATGGGTGTGTGTAAGTACCGTACTGCAAGGATTACATGTATATGCAATTTAGTCATGAATTTAAATTGAGCCAGTTGTTCGCTTCCAACAATAAGCCTACGTCAATGTTTACAAGTGAGTGCCGTAGAACTTTAATTGCACCAAATCTATCGGCACTTTGCATTCTCAACACAATTAAATCGGAATGGAGAGGATCAATCGGAATTTATTGTGATTCCATTTAAGGGATTTAAAGGACTTAATTTAAAAGATAATTAATATACGCCTATGGTGGGGCGTTTTGTTTTTGCAATTGCAGTACAAAATCAGGTTTCGAATGTTTTCAAACATCATGGAGTTGGTTTGAGTTTTATTTTTGCATATTACCAGCATAACGATATAATGTCCTGCTTGAAACTATAATTAATGTGACAGCTGGCAGCGGGGAATAAAGGATGTTAACGCACCGGGGAAAAAAAAGCAAACACAATGCGGATGAACTTTATGATTTATTGGCTTTAATTGGACTGTATGGAGTACATATACGCTTCCGGAATGACTCCTCAAAACCATTTGAATGCACATTAACAGATCCTGAATATTCATCAGGGGCACAATAAGATTACACACACTTTTGCGAATGTTATGCAATGGTAAATATTATTTAAAACAATAACAGCAGTCGACACCATCGGTGTTAAAGAATGGAGGTCCAGTAAGGATTGTTTGAAAGATTTATTTGTTGTCGCTTTGGAAAAATGAACGTCTACGGTTTATGGGCGGTCCTGGACCATATCAAAGTTTACCATTTTGTTTGGTATGGAAATATTGAAAGCTTTAAAAAAAGCAACCGATTTTCATGTTTGAGGTTTTTTTTAAATTTGGCCCTTTACAATTTATTTGGACTAGTTTTTGTATACAACATCAATTAAGTAATTTCCACAATAGCAAAAGGGTTTTTTTTTGCTGCGTTTACTATCACTTTTTCAAGCATCTCGGGTGGTATATGATCTAAATAGCATACACTTTGCTTTTCATAAAGGATGGCTAAATTTTAAGGGCCGATGTTGAATTTGAATAAAAGACAAATTATTTAAGAAATAATCGTCCTTTCTTTTCATTACGATAGTATTGGTATGTTTCAATTATGCATGGAACAAAATATCGGGCAAATGGCCGCCTCTTCCTCGGCGGCCCACCTCCATCCGATGGTCAAAATTTTCGATGACGCTGAGGCATAATTGAAGTTCTATGCCGTTACTTTGCCGAATTATCTCATGTTTCAGCTCTTGAATTGTTGCTGGCTTATTAACGTACACCTTTTTTTCAAATAATCCCAAAGAAAGAAGTCCAACGGTTTCAAAACACATAATCTTGGCGGCCAATTGACATCTCCACTACCTGAGATAACACGGCCATTGAATTTGTCGGGCAAACGAGCCATTGTTTCGTTAGCTGTGTGACAAGTGGCACCATCCTGTTGCAACCACATATCGTCCACATCCATATCTTCCGATTCGGGACATAAAAAGTTCGTTATCATCTCACAATGGTGAACACCATTCACACTAACTGCCTGACCGGCGTCATTTTGGAAAGAATACGTCCCGATGATGCCGAAAGCCCATAAACCGCACCAAAAAGTCACTCTTTGTGGGTGCATTGGTTTTTCGAAAATCACTCTTGGATTATCATTCGCCAAAATGCGGCAATACAGCTTATTGACGAATCCATTGATGTGAAAATGTGCCTCCTCACTGAAGATGATTGTCTTCGAAAATTGATCATCCACTGTTGCAATTTCTTGCCACCATTCTGACCATTGAAGACGCTTGAAATGGTCAAGAGGCTTTAATTCTTGAGTCAATTGCAAATTGTAAGCGTGTAAAGGCAAGTCTTTATGTATAATGTTCATGAACGGCGAGCGTGAGATGTACAATAGACCGAAAAAAATCGCAAAGTGCACGATATGCATTTGATTTGAACGCCCATTTTCATAACAAGCCTGAATAACTTTAACGCCTTGCTCTATAGTGTATCTTTCTATGGCTTATATTGAATTAGTCTGAAATTGGGAAATGTAAAACGAAATGTAGAAGGAACTTGCATTTTAGGTGTGGTTTACATCCAACATCGTTCCTTTAAATTTAATCACCCATTATAACCCCGCAAAAAGATGTCCAGGATGCGTAAATATAAAGATCAGGTCAATGTGGCCAGAACACATTTTGCAGAAAATGCATTACTTGATTTGCAATGTGGCATGACGGACCGTCTTGTCAACTCCAATAACCGTCCTGACTTTTTTTCATAATCTGTAATAAGCCAACACCGCTCAATACCGATTCCCACTGTATTTTTCTCCTTCTCTGAACAAAAATGGCGCAATGATGATTTTGGTTAGAACGAGGGTAGACTATGATTGGCTTTAACTTAGCAATGCCCAGCGGTTGTTACTCTAACTACACACCAAGTGCTTATTTTTAGCCTTCAACTGGTAACCATCTGGCACTGGTCGCATCCAACCGGATTTGACTTGCTTAACGATAAGTGCGAGTGTCTATAACACGACGAAAAACAGCAACACTATAAACAGCCAGGTCAGAATGGCACGGAAAGAATACCCGGCCTGCTGTCCCATGCGAACCTAGACAAGCTGCTTCGACATATTCGGAAAACAGGTTGTCTAGGAATTTCAAAGGTTAGTTAGGCCACTTAAGCAGAGATGGTGGCGGATGAACCGAAAGGCCAACGCTCAATCCCGTAGTGGATACTGATGGCCCCATGTGCTAGGGGTATCTAATAAATTGGAACTGGCACTCCAGGTTGGGGTTGTGCTTTGGGTTAACTACCCAACCATGGAAAAATTAATTGTTAAGAAGCAACCAATAGCCTCGGAAAGGACAACAACGATCGTATCTGCACCTGGAATGTGCGAATATTAAACAGGAGAGGTGCAAGCGAACAACTAGCGGAAGTTCTAAACTGATACAAAGCAGACATTACTGCCATCCAGGAAATACGATGGGATGGGTGTGACACAAAAAGAGGATAAAAAGCAGTGATATCTACTACGGACCGTATTATAGTGAGCAGAAACAGCGACTTTTCGGATGCGGATTTGTTATAAGTGCCAGACATAGGCAAGAAGTCTTATGTTTCCAAGACATTAGCGAACGCATTGTAAGGATCCGCATCAAGGCCAAATTAGCAACATAAGCCTTATATGCGCTCACGCCCCGACGAAGGAAAATTATGATAGAGCTAAGGACTGCTTCTAAGAGCTCCTTGACAAAACCTATGAGCGACTACTGAAGTACGATGTTAAAATCGTGCAGGGAGATTTTAACGCAATGGTAGGAAAGAGAGACATCTTTAGCAGTATTTTCGGAAAACATAGCCTACACGATAACACGTCTGGTAGCGGACTTAGGCTAATTGACTTCTCTACGGAACGAAATGCCACTATAGCCAGCACACGGTTTCCTCACCTCGTTATCCATAAAGGGACATGGCGGTCTCCAGATTAACGAACGGTCGACCAAATTGATCACATTGCGATAGACAAGAGGCACGCATCCAGTATTTTGGATGTCCGAACATTCCGGGGAGCTAACATCGACTCGGACCAATACCTTGATGCAGCCAACGTAAGAATGCGGATATCCACCACGCCACAACAATCCTGAAATACTGTGAAAAAATTTACTGTCGAAAGACTGCAAATGCTAGAGACCGCCAAGACCTTCGCGCAATGCATATCCCTTAACCTCTCGATTAACACCATACCATCAGCATCAAATGTCGGAGAACAATGGCAACGATGCCAACAAGCCATTAGATAAGCCGCAACTGATGTGCTAGGTTTCTCTCGCACACCAGCAAGAAACCCCTGGTTTGATGAGGAATGCCGACAGATGCTCGCAGCCAAGAACGAGGCCTACACGGCTACGCGGCAGGTGAAGACGAGAGCTGCCGTTGAGCTCTATAAGCAGCGGAGAAAAGAAGAACACCGGCTTTTCAGAAAGAAGAAAAAGTGCAAGAAAAGCGCGCGATCGAGGATATAGAGAGATGCCAACCCAGGAACGATGTTCGCAAGTTTTACCAAAGTGTAAAACGTCAAAGCCAAGGTACAAGGCTTGAACAGAATCCTGTCGAGATGAACAAGGAAATATCGTAGTTGAGACACAGTCTATGCTGAGGATGTGGAAGAACCACTTCTGCAGACTGTTAAACGGCGATGACGAACAACATTCCGCTTTCAGGCAGAACGAACCATTCAATATTGGCAACAACAACGAAAACTGCCAACCACCCGATCTAAACTCAAGCTTAATAAGGCTGTCGGAGATGACGGCCTTCCCACCGAGCTTTTTAAAGCCGGTGTAGATGACTTGGTAATTAACTTAATCCAAGCAATTAAGCCCGGTAATGATGATTTCTTGTGAAATATTATCGAAAGTCAGTGGCAATTACATACTTCATTGCCACTCTCTAATGCGCACAGAGCTTTAGATGCAAATTTTGTTAGGTTGGTGGTTGTCGACCTATAAGAAATCCATGTTGCTTTGGAGAAAGCCAGTAATATTAAATTGATAACTAGGTAATAAAAAATTGAAAAAGTAAACTCTATTAACTTGGGAAGCAAAAAGAAACAAAAAGCGGGGACGGTTATCAAGTTCTATTTAACAAATCCGTTCAGCTACTGGAGTATGCTGCAGACGATATCAACATAATTCGTCGCTTGCATCGTACCGTTGCCATTGTAGAAACATTAAGGGCGATTGATGAAGAGGCGAAGTGCTTTGCTTTAACAACTAGCAAGGATAGGATTAAATATATGTGATCCTGATCACCAAAGAAAAAAGAGGGCGAGGTGAAACGTTTTGCTTTACCAGCTAAATGCAGGGTGTCCGACGGGAAGGTATCCTACTTTGTTTGTTTATAATTTTTGATAAATGAAAGAAAATGGATTTTATATTGATGAATGTTTTATTTAATGTCGGCAATTATGTATGGAATACAATATCAGGTAAATGTCTGCCTCTGTTAGTCTCACAATTGCGAGCACTTTTGAGCACATTTTTCATTACATTCTCACACATTTCACGAGGTATTTCATTAATTTCATCATGAATATTTTGTTTGAGTTGCTAATGCGTTTTTGGTTTGCTTGCATACAACTTGCTTTTCAGATATCGCCACAAAAAGAAGTCCGGAGCAGTCAAATCGGGCGACCGTGGAGGCCAATCAACATAACCATTTCTTGAAATAACTTGTTGTGGCTGTTTGCGATGTGGCACCTTTTTGTTGATACCACATGCTAATCAAGCCCAAAGCATGCAGTTGTGGCGTTAAAAAGTTTTCAATCATATCACGATATCGCACCCCATTTATTTCAAACTGCCAATTGTTCCGTTTGCCAGTAAAATAGTCGACTGTAATTTGTTTAATTATTTTGTTCATCCATATAACAAAGGTTGACCTATATACTGTTATTAATCGTAATAATACTCAAGTTTATAAAATTTTCTTCAATAGCAATGAAACGAATAATGTTACTACAAAGGAACATTTTGTTTGACTCAATCGAAACTTATCTCTCGCAATCCCATTGTAAACAAAATCCATCTCAGGGGATACCAATAATATTCGGACTATCGCCTGTTTTTAGGTAGTTAAAGGCAATTATATGTAAAAATAGAAAAACCGCAGATAATGAAAACACATTAGATCTTGCATGCGTAATAAACTATACATACGAATAGGTTAAACAATTTATTTTCATTTCAGAAGAAACATTTACGCTAAACTTTACTACGTAGATAAAAATAAATTTATCTCAGTTTTTTATTTACAATTATTATTATCCTAGCGTAAATATTATCAAGTAAGCTGTAAATTGCAGCACCTATAATAATAATAACTTTAAATCGTAAAATGTTTTAATTTTCATTACTTACAAACAGGCATTTTGAAAACAATAAAAATTAAAAATAAGCCGATCTATGTCTACCTACGAACTTGCTGATTCTTAAAATTCGTTTGCAGTAAGATCACTAATTTATTTATATATTATTTGGGGATTCTTTTGCTATCTTTTCAATTTGTTGAATCATTTTGTGTCGATCAGACTTTTCCTATATTTACCGTGGAAGACTTGATTGTATGGTAATTCATCTGGGAAATGTATTTAATTAACAAATCTGACGGATAAAGTGTGTGTTGAAAAATTGACACAAAAAGACCAGAAGTCAGTCAATTAAAGTAAATTGTGACCTGTAATAGCGCAGGCGACAGTGTCCACTTTTGACACGGTTGATGCTTTAGCGCCATAGAGAAGGACTGAACTGATTAGGATTTTATATAGGATCTCCTTAGTAGTTTGATTGTGGGCTTTACTACTGAATTGCCTTCTTAGCCCGAAGAAACAGCGGTTGGCAAAGTAACGGGTGATCCAAGTAGAGATACTTTTTTCAATAGCCTTTTTTGACAGATCACGTGTGAGTCGTGTCATGCTGTCATGTTATTTTTGTTTAGTATTGTTTGGCATTTCATAATGGAAAGACTTACGCGTGAACAACATTTACAAATTGTTCAACTTTATTATGAAAATTCACGTTCTGTGAGGAATGTGTTTCGTGCACTTCGCTCAATTTATGGTCAACATAATCGTCCTACTGAGCGTACTATTCGCAACACCATCACCCATTTTGAGACCCAGCATTCATTATTGGATAATATACGACCGAATAGACCACGTCCAGCACGCTGTGAAGAAAATATAGCGGCCGTAGCTGAGAGTGTACACGAAGACCGTAGAGAGTCGATTCGGCGCCGTTCGCAGCAAATCGGACTGACGTATGGAACGACTTGGTGCATTTTACGTCAAGATCTTAAATTGAAAGCGTACAAAATACAGCTTGTCCAACAACTGAAGCCGCTCGACCTTCTCAACCGACATCGCTTCGCTCTATGGGCTCTTGAAAAGTTCCAAGAAGATCCGACGTTTTCGAGGCAAATTTTGTTTAGCGATGAGGCCCATTTCTGGCTCAATGGGTATGTAAACAAACAAAATTGCCGCATTTGGGACGAAGAGCAACCTGAAGAGATTGAAGAACAGCCACTTCATCCAGAAAAAACAACGGTTTGGTGTGGTTTGTGGGCCGGTGGAATCATCGGTCCATATTTCTTTAAAAATTATGCCGGTGCGAACGTAACCGTCAATGGCGACCGTTATCGTGCCATGATAACCGACTATTTGATGCCTGAAATTGAAGCTCATGATCTCGGCGACATTTGGTTTCAGCAAGACGGCGCCACTTGCCACACATCGCATCAATCAATGGACTTATTGAGAGAACATTTCGGTGAGCACATAATTTCACGTTTTGGGGCGGCCACCAAGAGCGTATGATATCACACCGTTAGACTTTTTCCTGTGGGGATATGTAAAGTCAAAAGCTTATACCGACAAACCCGCTTCGATTCAGGCCTTGGAGGAAAACATCACGCGTGTCATTCGCCAGTTACCAGTCGAAATGCTCGAACGAGTGATCGAAAATTGGATTCAACGGATGGACCATCTGCGACGTAGCAACGGCCAACATTTGATAGACATAATCTTCAAAGAAATAAATGCCAAAGAATGTTCTTTCAAATGATAATAAACATTCTCCATTAAATTTTAATTTTCTGTGTAGTAGGGAACCTCGAAATGGATCACCCTTTATAACTTCGTTTAATTTCCGACGAGATGTTGTTGTCAGAGTTAGTAGTGGAGCCAAGGTGTACAAAGTCCCATACCACCTCAAAATTATATATGGGAATGGTGACGTTCTGTAGAATTCGTCGATGTTGTGTTTTTTTTCGTGTTGACAGCAAATACCTAGTCTTACCCTCATTTATTCCTTAATCCGCCGCTTCCTTCTCTTTGACATCACGTTGTGTCCTACAAATGATGTCAACACCGCCCGCGTATGAAAGTTGTTTGGAAGCCTGTATTTTTTAAGAATGTGCCTCTGGTGTTGGCTCGGTAGTTTTGCACAATCCTCTCAACAATCAAATTAAAGAAGTAACATGACAGCGCATCGCCTTGCCTTATTACTTTTTTGGTATCGAATGTGTCGGTGAGGTTGTTTCCGACCCTGATGAAGCAGCGAAAGTTCTCTATCGTCATCCTACAAAAACGGACGAGTTTGGGCGGTATTGTACAGCTAGACATGGCTTGTATAGTTCGTCTCTATAAATGATGTCGTATGCGGCTTTGAAATCGATTAGTTAGTGGTGGATTTGGGTTTGTGCCTCTTGGGTTTTATCCAGGATCTTGCGAAAGTGTGAAAATTTGATTAGTTGTGGACTTTTCTGACCTAAAACCACACTGATAAGGGCCGATCAGGTTGTTGCTAAACGGTTTCAGGCGTTCACATATTATGGCAGATAGGATCGTGTAGGCGATGTTGAGGAGACTTATGCCTCTACAGTTGACGCAGTTCAGAGGGTCTCCTTTGTGGATCACGCAAACGGTGAAAACGTAGTCAGCCACAAATCAGCTATAAAACAGATGGCCAGTTTGGGCTTCTCCGATTGCAGAGTCAGTGGTTGTTTCCGAAATATCCTGCATTGTTCCAACAAAGTGCATACACTTTTCATGGGATTCAGTTACTGAAACAAAGATTATTAATTCATACAGATGACGCATTGAGAACAAAAAACAGGCGGTGTGCATGCGCACATAAGAGAAGCGACACCCAAAAATATGGCGCGCTGTGCCATAGAACAATTTTTCTTGTATGCAGTGCGTCATCTGTATGACTTTATAATCTTTGCATTGAGTAATTTTTGTTTCGGATATAATATATGTGAAAGGAGTTGGAAAGGTCAGTGTGAAATTCAATATAAAAAGCTTTGAGATGTGTCATACACTCAATGCGGACATCGCACATAGGAGTATCGAAAACCTTGACAAAAGTCGATTTTCTAAAAATTTACATGGATTGATATGAGGCAATGCTTTGTTTTGTAAAGTGTGGAGTGACAAATCAAATTCAATTAAATCAATGTAACTACTGGTTATTTTGTGAGCTTTGTTTAGAGACCGATTTTGAGTGGCTGTGATAACAAACCTTAAATTTTCCAATGTAGATTTCAATTACAGTTATGAAATAATTGTTAAGTAATGGTTGCAATATCTTTTTTTTTATTTAAATGACAGTGGAAAAATATTACTTTATAATATGTTGATGTTTTTCATATTTTTGTTTTAAAGTCTAACCCCCGTATTTATAATAAAAAACACTACCCGCTCTTTAACACACGAGTTATGTAGCTAACGGATAGTGAACTTATCCGTTGATATCTTTTGTTTTTAATTTATTGTTTTTGTTTTTATATCAATGTTATCCGCTCTCTCTCTAATATAAATCCCGACAGAACACGGCATCACTTTAGTAAAAAAAAACTTTCGCAAAAAATAATACGATCCACGTATACCTGTTATAAAGTAAAATAATAAAAATTACAATATTGGCTACGTTTAGACCGTGGACAATAACCGTGACTAGGACTATATTTGGTGTTGGTCCCATCGGTGTAAACACATCAAACAAGGACTAAATTGTTTAGGTCAGTACACTTATTTAGGCGCATAAAATTTAACTTAATTTGTATACTAACTGGTATAATAGCGTGTATTTTTCTACTTTGCCACTCGTCATGGTTATTGCCCACGATGAAAACGTAGCCATTGGTGCTGATCTTGGGAGATCAATGAAATCGAGAAAAATATTTGTACGTTCGAAGGTTTTCCGAACGCCAATCTCGGGATGGCCAATGGTATAATTTAGGCGGCAGATTTAAAAAAAAAACAAATTTGTGGAACGCATTCGTAATATGATGAGGATGATGAAGTTAATGATTATGAGGATGATGATGACGAGGATGATGAAGACAATAGTTCTTTCCAACAATTTTTTTTAGAATTTTAAAGCGAAATTTCATCTCACAAATATTAAAAGTAATCCGCTCCTTATACCAGATATTCGGTAATTTAAGTTATCCGTGGTACAAATTTTTTTTATAACAAATACAAGTTACCCGATGTGCTAGTGCTAACTCACCGTTATTCGTTGTATATTAAAAATGGGATAAGTAAGTTTTGTTATACTATACCCTACCATTCCGCTTTGATTCAAAGACTTCTGGTAACTTTGATTATTCTTCTAACTTATTCAAAAATATTTGTTTTTGGAAAATTATGTGCGAACGAAATTTTTCCTTAAAAAAAATACTCATACGCCATACATTTATCGGGTTCAAGGGTTGGAACTAAAAATTATGTTTTCAGGATTGTCCAATCCCGCTTCAAAAAAAATAAAATAGTTTAGAAAAATGTAAATTTTGAGACCGCAGATATCACCAGAAGTGAAATGAATATTAGATTGCATTGTGAATAAAACAGAATTTTCTAATATCGAGGTAATACATAGTTTACTGTTCACAAATTTAGATGGGGGAGTCATAATAACGGGTGATTTTTTAAGCGTAGTTTTTTTTAAATCTAATAAAACACTCAAGTTTGCATCAAATATTTAAAATTTGTATTGTAATCGATAAGTAGGCCTTTGCCAGTTACGTTTTAAGGACAATTTCATGTAAATGTTGTCCAATTTTGCATCACCGGGCTATTCGGTCTGTATTCCACGAATTACGGGTGTTATGTTATCCTGTTAGGCTTCAATAGTGTTTGGCTTGGCCACATAGACTAACTACTTTACATAATCCCACAAGGAATAATCAAGAGCATTAAATCGCATGATCTTAGCGGCCAACTCACAGGGCCATTTCGAGAGATAAGCTGCTCACCAAATTCATCCTTCAATATTTCCATTGTTCCATGAGCTGTGTGGTATGTGGCACCTTCTTGATGAAACCACATGTCAACGAAGTTCAATCAACTCAACCGACTGGGGCAAAAAAAAAGACGCGTATCATGGCTCGATATCGTTCGCTGTTGATGGTCACGTTTCTTCCACGGTCGTCTTTGAAGAAAAATGGACCAATGATGTCACCAGCCCGTAAACCACACCAAACTGTCGTTTTTTCAGGATGCATCGGTAATTCTCGTATGGCAGTGGGTGTTCATCCCTTGAGATGCGACAGTTTTGCTGATTTACGTATCCGTTGAGCCAGAAATGAGCCTCATCGCTGGTCGCCATAATATGGTCGTAAGAAACGTTGCATATTTTTCACAGAGCAGGAATTTTGATAATAAATTTCAATAATTTAAATGGTAGAGTTTACTGAAAACCTTTCACTTTGACAAATGACGTTTGGACGCCATTACTAATCAGTGCTGCCAACCTGAAAAACTTAAAAACTGTTAAAATATCACCATTTAGAAACCTCATCAACTCCAAAAGTTCTTTAGCTTTGGAAGAAAGGAAATCAATGAAACAGCTCTTTAGTTTGGACTTTAAAAATGCCAAATTAGATCTTAGAAATAAGCTTGGTCTTGTTGATTTCCCACGAACTGGTTTTGGAAACGCCAATGACTGCAATACGATTTTAGACGATTTTTTGAAAAAACCTGAAGTTGCAGTGGCAATAACGGGGGTTAATTTCCATTTGATATTCCGATTTAAATAATTACAAATGTAGACTCTACCGATTAAATACTGCAAGGACATTTTCTAGGGGAGCCTGCAACTTCGATATAGTGAATAGGTTGCATTTGTGGTCTAACTCAACTCCTAGGTTGCCTCATTAAAGCATCGTCAATGAATAAAAAAGTGTTTTCAAAGAAAACCTTAGAAATGCTTGTTTCAGAAGATCCATCTCTCTCCATGATAAACATTTTGAACGTAGAAGATTCTTTTGATGAAGGGTCATCAGGAGAATACACAGACTATTCATATTTTTGTTTAATCAGTTTACTTAAGACCGAATTAAATATATCTGAATATTGTGTTTATTAGCAATAAAAATAATTTCAAAACAAAAAAAATTGTTTTATTATAAAAATGTTGTCTAGGTTTTCAATTAAAAAACTCCTGTGTGCTTCGGTTAAAAGTTTTCAGTGTCAGTGCTGTTGATATGCAGGATGCAGGGTTCCTACACAGGTAAGAATGAATGGTCAAATTAAAAAAAAACGTTCATAAACATTGTGTGCTAGTGTGCCTCAACTATGTGCATACTAGGAGTCGACAATGCACTACCAAAAGGAGTTTCATTGCACGTTGGCGGCACACCTCTGAGCAGATGAGATGCTATAAAACAGACATCACTGCCATTCACGAAATACAATTGAATGGGCCAGGCAAAAGGAGGAGAGAAACCTATGGCTATGGAAGAAGAAACATATGTGAAGGATATTGAATCGTTGAATACACAATTCCATTCCATCCTTAAATTTAAGATTCCCAAAAAGTGAGCGTATATAAAAACGTTATAGAGATGAAATATAGAAAATGAAATTATCACAACATATGATTCAAAATCAAAATATTTTATGGCTCGATAAAAACATATTCTGTTCGCCCCCCAAAAAATGTGTTAAAATCCGATGTGACTTGAACTATTGAAATGTTCAAATGTTCGAATTAAATATTTTCATCGAAAGTTTTATTAGAAATTCCTTCAAATTGTACCAAAACTGTTTTTCAATAAAAACGTAAGAAAGTGGGCGTGGTAAGAAAAAATTTATACATATCGGCGAAATATGGATTTGTTCACAATATCTTACGGACAAAAACAACGTTTATTTGAAAAGTGGACTTGTTAAGAATGTTATGATGGGTGCAACAAATAGTACGTATGATAAATTTTAAATTTATGGCCCAAAAACTGGTTATTGATAAATCGACTTAACTAGTGATTCTGAGTTCTGTACATATAAATTTTTCAATTTCATTTTACGCATGTGGCGGCCGCGGCTGGTTCGAATAAAGCGAAGTTTAGAGGTCCAATTTTCAATCACTTTTTCTAGCATTTGGGGCCGAATGTCGGTAATAACGCCATGAATGTTGGCTTCCAAGTCCCCTAGCTTCACATATCCCCAAAGAAAATCAAATGATGTCAAATCACACGATCTTGGTGGCCAATTGTCAGTTCCATTCGGCGAAATTATGCGCTCATTGAATGTTTCCTTCAATAAATCGATTGTGACGTGCTCTGTGTGGCATGTAGTGCCTTCTTGTTGGATCCACATCTCGTCCGCATTCATGCCATCCAATTCGGGAACAAAATAGGTAACTGACTTTCCAGCATCATTTCGGAAAAAGTATGACCCAATGACTCCACCAGCCCATAGAGCACACCAAACAGTCAGTTTTTGTGGATGTAATGGCGTCTCAAGGGTCTCATGTGGATTCTCTTCACTCCAAATGTGGCAATTTTGCTTGTTGACGTCGCCAATCAACCAAAAATGAGCCTCATCACTGAACAATATTTTGCGATAAAAATCAGCATAGAGATCAATCTCATTTTCGGCCCATACACCAAAATCACGACGCATTACATGGTCTCGCGGCTTCAACTCATGCACAAGCTGGATCTTGGAAGGTTGTTAGCTAAGATCCAAGATAGACAAAGCTCCAATTGCTATGCACGGTGGCGAGTCGATTCATTCGGGTCCTCTTCAACACTTTGCTCTACAGCGGCTCCTTCTACAGCGGCTTCTTCGGTGCGCATTGTTGGACGCCTCTGCGGATGCGTATTATCAAATAGAGTAAAAGTAGTGCCAACCTGTTCATGATGAAATGGCAAACCAAACTGAACATAAATGACATTAGAGTTGCCCGCTGTGACCACACAATGTCAGTTTTATCAGTTTTTAAAAACCAACCTCTTAAAAAAAACACCCGCTACTTTCAGTATGTCTATCTAAATTACTTCTCGATGTTAAACCCTTAATACCAAACATCTAAACGAAGGCCGCACTTTATCGGATGCAAGTGTGGTTGGCCGCGGTGTAGTGGTAATGTGTTCGCCTGTGCGATAGGACCGAGGCCGAAAGGCAGCGCACCGAATTCTGGTGGCTACACGAGGGAAGTGATTCAGCACTTCCTCTAGACTTTGCGGACTTTTAGTCCAATAATTAGTTCTTCAAAAAATTATTCTAGTACTAGGTCTGTGGCGGGGATTGTGCTCCATACAATATGGGTGGTTGCATGCTGCCTGTGGACCAAAAGACTCGATCAGGATGGCGACCCCTCGGGGCATATGCGGCGAGGGCTCGCCACCCAGATTATAATTAAGTTTAAATAGTTAAGTAATCTTAAGTAGTTAAGTAGTCTTAAGTAGTTAAGTAGTATTAAGTATTTAAGTAGTAATAAGTAGTCTTAAGTAGATTAAGTTTTTTTTATTTTATATAAAATTGTCGCTAATCAAAGTTTTTTAAATTTTCCTTTGAAATATAAATTTATTTTAAAATAAAAAAAAAAGAAACTTGAAGCCGAAAGGCAAAATGAAAACTGTTAGATGTAAGCTTACAGCGCCCGCTAAGGGCCATAATTTAGTTTAAGTAAATGTTAACGCCACTTACTAAATCCCCCTAACTTTTGATGAATCGGCAACTCTTAAATTAATAACTAAACATGAAGTTGAATTGTCAATCAGATTTAACGAATCTTAAAAACGTCAGGTAGCGTCTCTAAGCCAACGCCATTTTCATATTCTGAATTAACAAAGTTTGGCGCGGTATCTAAATTAATAAATTAAAAAAAACTGTTTAAATATCCTTGTGGTTTCCATACCAAAAAGTATGTTATAATTAATTACTACTATTTTCATATTTTCTTTAAGATATAATTGTTTTCTTCTATTAAATAGGAATTTTAATATAAGTACATCTTTGCGAAATAAACCAATCATTTTTTATAATCGGAGAGTACTTTATTGAGATCCCCGTGGAAGTCATCAAGGCGGCCTTTTTGCCTTTTCAACAGTAAATATGTTATTGATAAGTTAGATTTAAGCATTTTTGTCTAGTATTAAGTTAATATTTTAAGGAAATAAAAAATGAATTAAAACAAAAAAAATGTGTTCGCCTGTTGAGTGGAAGATTGCGAGTTCAATCCCAGCCTAAATCCATTTAACTTTTATTTAAAAAAAAATAAAAAAAATAACGAAATTCGTTAAATTTGAAGAAATATTCAAATGGTGCATACTTTTATAATATAACAACCGCCCTTTTTTAATTTTTTTTTTAAGTGACTCTCGAAGTTAGTTCTCAGACAACACTATGTTGTGTGAGACACATTGACATGTGTTGTTGTTATTTTCTTCGACTGATGTTTTACAGTTGGTGGTGCTCGGGCTTAATCGTCTCAAAGATGCCTCCCACGACACTGACACGCTTTGGTGATGTCCCTTGTGTTTGGTCTAAGAGTTGGGTGATCTTGTGTTGTTGTGGGGAGAATGTTTATATCTGGCCGTCTTATTTTATGTGAAGGCTTTTTCGTTACTACCTCGTTGGAGAAGAGAGAGCCCCTTCTCTTGGCCATCAAATCTGTCTTTTAAAGTTGTGGCTTTGTTTGCATTGGTGTCTTTGGGCCATTAGACGCAAGCTTTTGGTTCTCCGTTGCTCTCTTATTGGTGGCTGAAGATAGAAAATATCTACCCTTTTGCCAATCGCTTGTTTTGTAGGTTTTGTAGATCGTCATCCGCAACAGTGAATCAACATGCTGGGATCGGTGAGGTATTTTACCATTTTAACCAAACGACCGCGAGAACGACGAGGCATCGTCCTCCTCCTCTTGGTTCATTCAGGTCACCCTCCCTTATGTTTCCTGTCGCAAATTCACCACAGTCAGGTTGAATGAACGACGGCATGTTTTGCATGTTTAATGTATTCCTGCTTCAACATAAATCTCCGCCTTTCCATGGGTCTGTACCACAAGAGTTCCAAAACCTCATTGTGGGAACCTTTATCACACCCACTGTACCTGCTTTTGGTTGCATTCTCCGTATCTGAAAGTCGTACACCATTTACTAATAGGTTCATGGCTGTCTACCACTTCCTGCAGATTCTAGGTTTGCACCCTTTAAAAAAAAATTAAGAGAAAAAAGGGCGTGAGTCGTACTGTAGTAAATTTTGCCGTATGCATTGGAGAAGTGACTTTCTTCTATTTCAAAATGCAAAGTATAGTCAGCTTTTGTGTTGATTGGTTGAGTTTCAGTAATAGATCAGTTTTTCACATAAATGTTTCAGCAAGTTAGTCGGTTTTAACATTTTGTTCCTTGTTGTACATTTCAAGTCGCATTTCATGTTTTTTTTTTCCTCTGTTACATCCCCCTGAAAGTAATGAATCGACTGGCTTGGCTTGTTGCATGAACCAGACTATCAATGTAATTCATCATCTTGACAGGAGCATCACAATTAAAGTGACGATACCTTTTCTCCACCTTATTTTCATAATCAACGTGAAATATTTGCATGTGTCTTGATTTCAACTTCAAAACATAATCATCCTCAGAAAATCACAAAACTGTCAACTTATCTTCCTGTCGAATTCAATTTAAGAATGTCACATAAATCATCTAGACACAAGCAACAAAGTACCACACCAGGAAACACTAATCTAATACCATCCTTCCCCCCAAATACCAATCAAAGGAACAAAAAGGCCAATTTATCATCTGACTAAGAAGCTTTTACGAGTATTAACGTGTCGGCAATTATGCGTGAATAAAAGTCAAATCATATGATGAATTTGTTATGCGCCATCGCCGAAATCTTTCCAGCATACAAAGGTGTTTTCGACCCACATAAGAAGTCTGACTTTAATTTGTCGAATCGTGTTGGGATTATCCCTTGTTGTTTATGCAACACCGTGTCATATCACATTACGCACACGCCAAGAAGTGAAGATATCGTTGGCAGCAGTACTCGAAACCTTCCCTTACCAAAATCATCGACGAGCAAAGCCAATGAAATATCCTTTACATTTATGACCCTTAAAATACCCTTATCAAAATCGTGCAGTCTACCTAATCTGCGATAAAAGTTTTGCGTGTTCAATGGTAGCTGCCATTTGGCATGGCAATGGAGCACCACTGGAACCATGTTATACCCGATCGACCTCTATTCCTTTCCAAACGGAGAACCAGAGTATTGGATTGCATGTCACGGTCACATCCGTTTCGTATATTCAGGTCCTTTGTATCTAGGTATATATTTGTTTCTGAATAATTATATCGCCATAGTTGGCCATCGTGTACGTGGGTTAAAATTTCGAACTTTCACTTCACCGGCGATGAGGATGATGATGATGAAGGCGTCCGTGACATCGCTGCGCCAGAATGTGAATGTTATGTGAAACTACTGTAGAGCGTGCTTTGGTTGCTCAATGAGAGTGCATTACGTAGGCAGGGGAGCAACTATTTTTGGCCCCAAAATGTTGGCCTGTCCTCATGTATGGCATACTCGTAATAGGATGATTCAAGGGAAAGTTTAAAAAGTAGATCGGACAGGGTCTTGTTTCTTCTTCCGGGTGCAAGGGTGAGACCAATTTTGGAAACGTGTGTCTGTCTTCTTTTTTTTTTTAGAGGAGAGTGGTATGAGGATATGAGTCAATTTTAAGGTGCACCCTTGTATGGTTTAATTTTTGTGGGTCATTTGACCAGATCGATAAAGTGAGGCTGATAGTAGACATGAATAGACAGATAAGGATGTGAATAGGTGGCTTTGGTAAATTGAAATTTAAGGGTTGTTCAACCCTTACGTGAAGTTGACGATAATGGTGGAATTTATGGAATTCTTTTATAGGCGTGCTATGCGACTGCTGAAGCAATTTTGGGCAATTTACGTTTGAAATGGGAGATTTCGTGATAAGAGGTTTTGTCATTGTCGTGTTTGAACAAAGGAAAGCCTACATTATGAACCCTGGTAACATCGAGACATTTTTAGGATTAGAGAAAGTAACAGGTTTTCATGGGAAGAAAGTGGAGTCAAGTCACGAATGAATAGCGTTTTACGATTTTTATTGAATTCGAGGAATATCTGCTATTGACGTTTTATTTGTTAGGGTTATTGATTCTCCTTAACGTATTCTATGCTTAAATTTGATGTCCTAGAGGTATATTTTCCCTTCTGTATAATTTGAAGATAGCGGATACATAGAGCTTTGAATGGAGTGAAAATACAAACACTATAATATTCTGTCAAAATTTAATATTGAATTACACTCAGAACTGTCAATAACCCTTCAGGATTTGAATCGACAGGTTTAAGGGAATTGATGGAATAGCTTACGTTAAACTTTTTTGACTTTCAAAGCGGAGTAGGAAATTGATAAATACAGAGTGGTGGCTAAGTCCTCCCCTATGTAAGTACCAGTAAAACGACCGCTATACAGAGAGGGACAGGTTAAGCATAATACATTCAGATAGCATCACAACGAGGATTTGGTACACGACTGGGTCGTATATACTTACTCTCTCTGTAAAAAAAAACAATAGAACAGAACAGAACAGGAAAAAATGTCAGTAAAAGTTAGGTAAGGTTAGTTTGTTGTGGCTGCACGCGATGACGTGCACACTCAGACCATAAAGGTCCGTTGTTTTTTTTAAATAAAATAAAAACGGTTTTGGATATCAGTGAAATTCTTTATTCCTGTGAAGGTACGTTCGATGCTATTATATATAGAACTCGATTTCTTTTGCATGGCCACCACGGGCACGCTTGCAGAAGTCCAGACGCTGAACCCAATTTTCGACGGTTTTCAAGCATAAATCGGCCGATACTGCTGCAATTTCACGTTCGATATTCGTACGAAGTTCATCAATCGTCGCTGGCTTGTTGGCATAGGCCATAGACTTGACGTAGCCCCACAGGAAATAGTCTAACGGCGTCAAATCGCACGACCGAGGCGGCCAAGCGACTGGACCATTTCGTGAGATAACACGTTCTCCAAACTTGGTTTCCAATAAATTGATTGTGGCATTCGCTGTGTGGCTTGTGGCGCCGTCCTGTTGGAACCACATCTCCTCCAAGTCCATATCATCCAATTGGGGCCAAAAATGTTCGGTTATCATTGAACGGGAGCGATTCCCATTCACAGTAACGTGCCGGTCTTGATCATCACGGAAGAAGTACGGCCCAATGACGACGCCGACCCATAAACCAAACCAAACCGTAATTTTTTCGGAATGCAATGATGACTCATGGATTACGTGTGGATTGCTGCCTGACCAATACCGCATATTTTGTTTATTGACGAAGCCATTCAGCCAGAAATGAGCCTCATCGCTGAAGATGATTTTACGATGAAAATCTGAATCATTTTCAAGTTGTTGCTCAGCCCAATTCACGAACATACGACGCTCTGGTGGTCAAGCGGCTTCAGTTCTTGCGCCAATTTAATCTTGTGTAGGCCAAAATCTTTTCGCAAAATTCGCCACAACGACGTCACAGAGATGCCCAACGCTTGAGAACGACGTTTGAGAGACACATTTAGGCTTTCTTCGATTGAAGCCTCAGCGGCAGCAATATTCTCGACACTACGGGCACTTCTTTGTCTCACTGGCACGGGAACATTTTGAACTATGCCTGTGGATTCAATTTTTTCCACTAGACGCTCAATTGTTGATCTGCTAGGACGATTATGACGACCATAAATTGGACGTAGCCCTCTTAACGTTGAGGCCACTGACTTCGAATTTCGGTTGTAAGTTTTAATAATTTTGACTCGTTGTTGGATCGTATATCTTTCCATAGTGAAATGGCAAACCTTACTGAAGAGAAATTTTAAAAGAGCAGCAAGAAATATGGCGTCGTTTGCTGTTACTGTCGCTCAACTTTTGTAGTCTCCCTATTGAAAAACCCGATAGTACCACGTGGATCCCTTTACTCGTTCGCTAGCATTCAGAGCTAACTATGTAGCGAAGGAGGTTTTTAACATTGAAACATCAAGCTTATCGAAGAAGTAGTATCACAGATGAAGCCTTTTTTCGGAACGAGCTGGACGAGAGCATAGAAGGTGTGTAATACTTTAATTCTCTTTTACATCTATGCAGCTTCCAAAGAAGTCATTGCTTCTGTATAATTTCAAAGGTGGCCCAGTCTTTTTGCGTGTAGGCTTATAAGACATTGGCCTATGAGGAAACCGATTAAGGGGCTGATATTGGATCTGTACAGAATTGTTAGGTGAATGGTAAAACGCTCCACCATCTCGTTAAGAGACAGTTGGTATTCGTGGGCTGATGGGCTTCCAGGGATTTGATTAGCATATTTGCTGTCGCTGAAGATGCTAATATGCTTCTTTGATTGCCATGATTTCTGCTTTGAAAATGCTACAATGATCGGGGAAGGCAAAAGTATATCTTAAAGAAAACACCTCCACCCACTCCATTTCGGTTGTAGACCCATCGGTGTAGATGTGAATCGAGTTATTGGTTCCGATCGTTACCCAAGGCGACTAGGAATGTTTGACCTAAAGTTATTTTTAGAACTGAGTGGGGTAGTAGTGTGGACGGTATTTTGTGTTTTAAATTGATTCACAATTTTTTTGTGATCACCCTGATTTAATGTGCATTGTGACGAGGCTCTCAGTTTTACAGTTGCACAAGCTGCGGTCTGTTTGTCATAGCTATCTAGGGGCACTAGATGTAGGATAATATCTAAGAGCTAAGAGCTCCGCTAATGCATATATAAGCTGATCTTTGAACTTTACTAGTAAGTTGCGGTCGGTTGAGGTGATTTCTAAAGCCGTCCATCAGACAAATACGCCATACAGGAGTATGGGTCTAATGATAGACACGTAAAGCTAGAATGATATATGTGGTTGCCTATCCCATTTCTTTCTTACCGAGTTCTTGGATGTTGTGTTTCCAGTTCAATTTCTTATCCAAACACCAGACCCAAGTAGCTGGATAACTGATTCGCGAACTTTAGACTGACCCCCTAAAGTTTGGTACGGTCAATGTGCGGGACTTTGTATTTCCTACTGAAAATGACTGATGTGGTTTTTTGAGGGTTCACGCAGAGTCCACATTTGGCGGCCCAATTAGAGAGTTCAGTGAGACCATTTTATAACAGATCTTTTATTAAGGTATTTCCATGAAAAGGCTATGTCCACGTTATCCGCGTAGGCAATCACTTTGCATCCTTCTCTTTCTATATTTATATGTAGCTTTAGTGGTCAACACCATATTCCAGACAAGAGGAGACAGGAATCTACTTTGTGGGGTGCCACAGCTAACGGATCAGCGTGCGGATGAGATGCCAAGATTTGTGTTTATAATCCTATGAGCCATCAACATTTAATTCCGAGAGTACATTAGTAATTACTTATGCTTTGGCATTGTTAAAAGCTCCTTGTATATGAAGTTAGGCAGCCATAGTATTCTCCTTTAGTCTTAGTTAGTTTTCAATGATGAGCTCCAGTAAGTGAAGCGCTTCTTCAACCGATCTACCCTTGCAATATGCATGTTGGGAGTTGGAGAGTGCAGTCGGTTTTATACCATTAAGTGTAATTTACATCTCAATTAACCTTTCCAAGGTTTTAATCAGAAAAGAAAATGTACTGATCGGACGGATACCCTTAAGATTTATGTAAGCGATCTTTCCTGCTTTGGGGATGAATACAACTTTTACTTCGGTCCATGTCCGTAGACGACTGGTCATGATGGTTAGTACCCAAGGCAGCAGTATCTCAAGGATATTTTGGAATTCCGCAGTTATGATACCATCTGGTCCAGGTTTGAAGCTCTTAATGGCCCAAAAAAGTTTTTCTCTGGTGATGATAAAATTGGTATGTGGAATGGATGTATCGAACGTCTCTGGTTCGGTATTCATGAGGTAAGAGGAGGTAAGAAAGTGGGTGTCCAGAAGTCAGTCAATGGTTTCCATGCTGGAGGTTGTTCATTGACCATCTGGGTTGAGTAGGTAGCTAGATATAGAATTGACCAAAAATTAATTAAAATCCTGTAAAGTGATATTTAGGATAAAATCACTTACTTTAGAGGCCTTGCAGTCCAATGCGGACATGAGCTTCAACCAAATGTCTCTTCAACTGGCTCATTACTGCCTTTGGTGGACTTCAAGTTGGTTAAGATTCTTCTTGTGAACTCCACTTATGCCTCTGAATCGGAATAAAACACTCATCGGGCCGGTACTATGGTGTCCAATATGAAGTTTTTTTTGGCAAGGCAAGCCGCTTTGCAACTCTTAAGGCTCATTCTTAAAACTTCTGCAAGTTTGCAGAACCATTTTTCCCTGAAACAAATGTGGATTTCTTTTTCTAGCTTGGATACGGTCTATGCTTCAGCATGGTAAGGGTTTTATATCGTATCTCATTAGAAGTTCGAGTAAGTGGCGTCCATAAGTGGGAAACCTTACTAAACTATGAAAATGATTTAGGCTCCAGAGGAAAGACAAACAAATTGCCTTTAAAGGTGGATGTACAAAATTCAAACACCATGTTTTAAGGAACTTTGGAGTTTAGAAATTATGACTGAGAGTTTATACGTAGTTGTTGGATGATGTTTAACCTGAATTTCCTTGGCTGAAACGTTTTTTTAAAAAAGGTGTGAAAACAAGCAACTTTTGACTGAAATAATACGAACGTTGTTTCATCACGGCATGACGATCAAATGAAAAAGCAAAGTAAAGTTTTTTATTGTCGAAAATAGAAAAAGGACAAAAATTATAGTTAAAAGCTCGGCTAAAAGGAAGTGCAATTTGATGGGCAAACATTGAGTTTAAGCTTTATGCTCAATGGGAAAATTTTATTTTTAATGTCTAATCTTTTGGCTTAAGGCTTAATATTAAGGCTGAATTTTAAGGTTGATACCTAATGTTTGAGCTAAGCCATAATGGTTAAAAGCTCAACCTAAATGGTTAAACCTAAGATGTTCTCTGGTTTTAACTTGCTAAGGTATATTCTTCCTTGTTTAAATTTAAGTACATTTTTTCTTGATAAGTACCTTTGTAGGTGTGGGTATGATTATTTATGGTTACCTGCCTAATGAATTGTTACTTAATAATAATATGTTTTATTTCGTGATAATTTTTTTACAAAGCCTGTGACCGCACGTTTTACAATTCAGAGATTTGACAAGTATTATCTTACTTCTGAGATATTATCTTACATTTCAAAATGATTTACAAGCAATTACAAATTTAATTTAAAGGAAAAATACGAATAAACCTTTATTTGAGCGAAAAAAAAAGAAGGAATATCTAATATACATAATTTAAAATTTTATGAATATTCAAGGAATGCTTTTTATATTAATAAATATAAGTTCATAAAATATAATCAGATAATAAAAATAAATTATATAATAAATAAATAAATAATAAACAAGCAAATAAATAAGTTAATAAATAAATAAATACCAATGATACAAAAAAAAAAAAAAAAAAAATATAAATAAATAAATAAAAATAAATAAATAATAATCAAATAATAAATAATAACCAAATAAATAAATAAATAAACAAATAAAGAAACAAGTAATTAAATAAATGAATTAATAAATTAATAAATAGATAAAAAATAAATACATAATGCAAAAATTAGTTAATAATGTGTTAGTAGACGAAAACATGGGTGAGTATAATAATAATATTTGTTTAATAAATAACAATTTAACATAAAAACGAATAAGATAAATTAACATAGAATAAATAGTATTACAAACCTTAGTAAACAAATGATAAATAAACAAATAATTACAAATGATTACAAAAATAATAAATTACTAGGTTCGCCCAGTGCTCGAAAATCGACCACACATTTTTTTTATAAAATTATCTACTATATAGATAAATAAAATTGGTGTAGCTCTGTTTGATTTGAAGCGAATTTGAATGTCTGTCTTTAAATAAAGAAATCTTAAAAATTACTGATCGTATTCGTGTCAGTTCTGGAATAGATAGTAACTAACTAATATTGTTCTTAACTTCTATAACGTTGAAAAAACAAAAATAGCACTGAAATGAAACAAATTGCATTAGATTTTTTTTCATGCTGTACTTTTATATTTCTTATTCAATAATATTTTTAATTTTTTGCTATGAGATAACAAAATGCGCACAATAGAAGAGTAATAAAATAATAGCATTCTTCTTCCAGTCCAGTCCAGATGTGGCAGAAAAGGTTAGGTACCTGCGACCAAAAAGAGTAAAAAATAATTTTTAAATTTGAAAACAAAATATCTTCATGCCACTGCTCACTGCTAAAACATTCCTACGAAGGCCATCCCTTTCCGATTTGAAATTTCGAACGATTGCAAGGAACGGTCCGAAGTTACCGCCCTTCTTCAAATTATCCAGCGTAGTTCACCGCTACGATAAACTTGCTGGGCAAGGCAATGAGAAGGAAAGAGAGAAAGATATTGGCACTAAAATGGTACGGAATGGTACGTATGGTACGGCTTCGCGACGTAACAAATAACCAACTCTATTTCTTTCCCTCTCACGCCTACCCGTCAAAGTTCTTTGCCGAGGCATATCTACCTAATATTCCGTCGAAAAAAAAGAAATCAAAATGACTTAACAAAGAATAGGTAATAATTGGCCAAAACCAGGATCAGAGCACAGTGAAATCACAATTATTGTAGGATGGCTATCTAATAATTCGTGTAGGATACAACCGACTTCGAATGACCGGAAGCCAAATGTACTTCCGTTCATCAGACTAATGCAACCACATCTGCGCATAACTTCTCTCCCTCATTCGCTTAACACAAACGAACACGACACACATTCATCCGCCACGCCCCCACACGCCAAACACTTTCGTTTCGGTGAGGTGGCTCAGTGGCTGCTCTATGTATAGTGCTACACTATACAAATAAGGTCAATAATAATAGCAACGCCCAACGCAACCACAGAAAATACAATTTTGTACAATATTCGGGCAACATTATGATTACCTATAACTTATAAAAGACAGAGTAGGTATACGTATCCAATCCAATCACCAATACGCGTGCGCATATTCCCTTCTCTTCTTAATTCGCTTAACGCACACCATTCACCCCACACTATGTTAAAGCTACATTAGAGTTATACGCATACGCATATAGAAAAGTTCTCTGTGTATGATTCTCTTTTTTTAATTTCTGATTCATACAATAGAAGGAGACAGTCACAGTACTTCGACTGAGCGAAAGAAAAATGTGACTTATCCAATTACCCATACCCACCCCTGCGCATATACTTTTCTCTCTTTCTTTGCTTAACTCCCATCATTCAAACGTGACACTCGCCGCACAGATAGCTAAGCTATAAAGCTATCTTTCTTTGTATGTTTACAATGTTGTTGTTGTAACCAAGGTAATTTAAAAACATTATTTTACCAATTTTGCAATAACTTTTTTGAAATTATAATTCTTTTCGACCGATCTATGAGCTGTACGCTTCAATTTGGTAAACAAAAAAATGCAATTTTACTTCATTAAATAGGGTAAATATGTTCTGAAAGAAATTGGGTCGGCGATTAATATAGTGGATAAAGAAACGCAGACGAAATATAATATTCGACATTTTTGAATATATTTGAATATATTTTAAGTTAACCCAGATAAATAAAGTTGGTTTATGAGGGGATTTTCAGCAATATCACATTTATTATTAAAATTGTTCGTGAGTTTCCGAATCCTTTCAGAAATCAATTCAACATCCGCTATTTTGTGCAGATCAAAAGTGGAATGATGCCAAGGAAGATTGAGCATCATTTTTAACACTTTATTTTGTAATTTTTTTATATGACATTTCGCAGCACTTCCCCATACTGGACAACCATATAATAAAATTGACTGAAAAATCACTTTATGTATTATTATTTTATTGTTATTTAAAAGTGAAGATTTTCTGTTTATGAACGGATAAAGCATCTTAATTGCTATACTCATTTTCTTAAGAGTATTATTAATATGTGGGCTAAAGGTTAGTTTCGTGTCAAGATGAACTCCTAGATATTTAACGGACTGTTCCCATGCAATGGTGTTTTCGTTAAATTGAACCTGACTACTGGGAAGATAGCAAGCCTTTCTTTTTCGCGAGAAAAAAATAGCTTGCAACTTTCCAGTGTTCAACTTAATCTTCCATTTGTGATAATATTTTTCCAAAATTTCGATTGCATTTTTAAGATTATTCTCAATATTGAGAGCAAACTCATGCGACGAAAAAATGGCCGTGTCATCAGCAAAAATAGCTGAGTCACAATACGGAAGAGTTGGAAAATCTGATGTATACAGGTTGTACAAGGATGGACCCAGAACTGAACCTTGGGGGACACCAACGTCGAAACATAATAAATTAGAAACACCACAATTAACATGAACTTGGAAACATCTAACTGCCAAGAAACTCTGAACTATTTTACACGGGAAGCCAAATTGGATCATTTTATGCACTAATCCATTATGCCAAACAGAATCAAAAGCTTTCTCTATATCCATTAAAATAATTCCTGTTGACTGACCCTGTGCCCGATTTTGTACAACATGGTTACAGATTCTTTTTATCTGATGAGATGTGCTGTGAAAGCGTCTAAAGCCAAATTGTTCATCAAGATAAATTTGTTCAATTCCAACAAATTTTAAAATTTGTTCCTTTATAACCTTTTCATAAATTTTGCTTATGCTGCTGAGCAAACTTATAGGCCTGTAACTTGCAGACATTTCAGGTGGTTTTCCTGCTTTTAAAATGGGTACAACCTTCGCCTTTTTCCACTTGTTAGGGAAATATTGGAATTTAAGGCATGCATTTATGAGAAATGTTAAGAACTTTATTCCAACTAATTTGTAGAAGTATTGATCACAGGAGTAGTTTTCAAAATTTAACCTAAAAAAGCATCGCCAGATTAAAGCACATGCAGAGTCAATAGTGATTCATAGTGATTTTAAAACCAGGAAAACCACCAAATGATGTAAAATCACGTAGACCATTATTGCTTCTTTCAAGTTTCAAGTTGATAGTACTAAGTCGTCTACATCACATATCTTCACATGAATTTTACCTATAAGAACATGAAAGGCCTTCTAATGGCTCTGAATACCTTTTGCAAACAAAGCCAAATATCTGAGAATGACAATCGACGCAAAGATGCATTTCTGCTTTCGTACGTGAACATTAAACGTATGGAACACGAAATCTAATATGGCTACTCGGAATATTTAATTTTATGTAAGCATGTGCCTAAGCCGGCCGGGTTGAGCTACGGTGTACAACTTTAGGGTTCTACTATGAATATAAGTGCCAATATTTTACAAACACTTCAAATATTGTGCTAGAAACTACAATATTCATAGGGATCTCGGAACTCCTCTAGTATCTCGTAAAGGGTAGTTCAACGAAAACGCACGATGTTAATTGTAAATAAAATAAAAAGGTTTTAAGATTTAAAATGTTAATTGTAAATAAAATACTAAATTTTTCAGAGAATTACCTTAATTATTTTTATTATGATAGAAGGATTTATGACAAATTAGTGTGAAACAAAATATCGGCCAAATGCTCACCACGGCTTCGGTGGCATACCTCTATCCGATGGTCCATATTATTAATGACTCTGAGATATAATTAAGGTTCAATGTCGTTAATGTACCGAATTATCTCATCCGTTAGCTCTTGAGTTGTTCCTGACTTTTTGATGTACACATTTTTAAATATCTCCAAAGAAAGATGTCCAACGGTGTCAAATCACATGATCGTGGCGGCCAATTAACATCGCCACAACGTTATTTCGTTGGTTGTGTTGCAAGTGGCACCGTCCTGTTGGAAGTATATATCTACCAGGCCACAAGAAGTCCACTATCACCTAACCAACATCATTCACTGTAAATGCTAGTCCCGATGACGCCGCCGCCAGCCCATAGACCGCATCAAGCAGTCACTTATTGTGTATGCATCGGCTTTTCAACAATCAGTCGTGGATTCTCATTTTCCCAAATGTTGCAATTATGCTTGTTAACGAATCCACTGAGGTGAAAGTGTGCCTCGTCGCTGAAGATGACTTCCCTTGTAAAGTCACTATCACCATTCACTTCTATCCGTTCAACCAACCATTCGGCGTATTGACGACGCTTGAAATAGTCATTGGGCTTCAGCTCTTGAGTCAATATAGCCTTATAAGCGTGTAAAGTCGAATCTTTATCAAAAATCCGCATCAGTGATGTTCATGAGATGTTCCATTGTTAGGCACTACGAAGAGTCGAGGTTGATGACTCTTGTGCCACACTATCGCGAACAACAGCAATATTTTCCGCAGAACGAACTGGGCGAGAATGTACAGGTGTTAACACATTGCCTTTCATAACGGATTTGTTGAAATTTGAGCTCAATTCTCCCGATTCTTGAGAATTCAGTCAATCTTGCTGGCCAAAAAAATCACGAAGTGCTCGAAATGCATTTTGATTAGAAAGCCTATTTTCGTAAAATGTGCGCTGCTCAACTGTGTACCTTCAGATGGTTGAATTTGGCAAACACTGAAACTAAGAAATGTCAAATTAAGTTGGGCACAAAACTTGACGTTAAGTTTTTTGCCCGATCCATCTATTTCCTAGATAGCAGTAATGTCTACTTTTAAGCTTAGGGCTTCTGCTAGTTTGGCTTCAGCTCTTCCGTTTAATGTTCTCTCAGATGCGCTGCAGAGGTGAACATGTAATGCTCTAGTCATTGTCAATGGTGTATCATCGACACCTTCAGCCTTCAACTACGGAAGCGATATGCCTCAAGACCTTCAGGGGCTGCTTTTGTTTTGGGTTGTTCCAGTTTCTTCGAGCGGTTATTGTTGAACCAGTTGGCGGGACTTTGATCGGGAAATTTGTTTTAAATTTGCGTTATGCATTTATTCCTCAAATTAATCGAGGAATAAATATTATATATAACTAAATAGCGTTACATTTCTTGACGACGTGTATTCCGCGTCTTTTTACTTCACAAATGTTAAAAAATTAGCAGCGTTCTATTGGGTGAAACATTTTGTAATTAATTTATTTGCATCTGCTCGATTCCTTCCAACATGGTACCCAATGATTAGCAGTAAGACAATTTCCTATTCTCCTCCTATCTTAACGTATTTCTGGTAAAACTTTCTAACATTTAATCGATTCCATCAATCTCCTTGGGACCCCAATATAATCCACCCATTATGTCTTTTTCCTGTACCGATCCAAATCACAGTCATTACCTTATCATTGCCATTTCATTTCTTATCAATTAAATCCCGTGGCTTGTTTATTGCGTTGAACATCCCCTGCTGACATCGTAGTAAGGTAAATTAACTCGACGCACCGCACATTTAGCCATACAACAGTATCAGCAATTCAGCACTTATTTCACTCCAAGGAGCATTTAATGTAATTCCAGCCTCACGCTTTTATTTTTGGTGCGATTCTATAATTAATCAGCTCGTAAATAAATGGTCCTAACAAACACCTTGATGGGTTCCATTTGTACAAATAAAAGAACCCTATTGGCAAAGCGGAAGGTGTCAGTTCCTATTGCAGCTGATGTCGGAAAAATTAATAAAAACTTCCGAATAGCCCGATTGTGGCAAGTCGAAGCCATTTTCCATTGTGTGGAACCAAACGCAATCGGTCCGAGATAAATGTAACCATAAGCTATTCATGAGTGAATTTACGACTGCAGGAACACAGCATACAGCTATATCTGAAGTGATTAAGCGAAATGTGAATTTCATTTGCTGTAGCACTGTACAGGGACCTGGGTGGGTTGCAAGGATTTATCTCAATGAATCCTCTGACGCCCAGGGGAGATCCATCAGAAAATCAACAGAAATACCTTGGATTGTTTACCCAAAGCTGACGCGGCATGGACTCTAGGTGATTATTCCACTCGAACACATGAGATAGCACGACAAGTCAATCAATTTATTCATGCAGACGGTTGTACCAATTTATTGGAAGCGAAGCAATCCTATGCATGCGGGGATATATAAATTTAATTTCTTATCCGAAATCAAAATGTAGATGAGCTACTTCCAACTTCATCTATGGAGAGTTGGCAAAGGTCCACCAGCAACACCGCCACACATGTCCTTCATCGCCTATGATGTTCGATCGATTTCCTTTTGCCATCCACTTTTACACACAAGGACTAGGTATATTAGACTGTTGAGGACGAGAGCTATCTCTCTGCATGGAGCTATTGTTATTGTCGTAGGGAAATCCAATTGCAACCTAGCGCCGCCTGATCCTCGCTGCCAATATTCATCCTGATGATGTTTTTGAAAATTTGTTTCTCATACAAATATGAAAACTGGAAATCCTTGTGTCTTTGTCGTTGAATATGAATCGGAAGCTGCCATAGAACTAACTTGTAGGGTGTGTTGGAATGATGTTTGCATATTTTTAACATGCAGGATATTCAAATTCGTCCTGCAGAGAGACAGTTAAATTTGCATTTCTTCAATTACCTTCGATTTTCATGCGGGATTTTTCGTCCCCAATGCGGTTATTCTGTATTCGAAAATTTGCTTCCTTGAGTTAAAGTGTAAACGGATTCATTTATCTGCAATTATTGGATATCCTTTCCTTATGGGAAAATTCGTCCAGCTGAGGTACATATAATTAATTGTTTTATATTCTGCTTTTCCTTATACGACTTTGAGTGTATGTTTCAGTGATTTAATTGAATTGGCTGTTATGCAAAATTAATATCGGCTATCGGTCAACTAGATATATAGGAGACGCCATTCCACCAAGGATGGACATTTGGAAAACCGAGTTGTCTTACTTTCAGTGAATGATAAATAATTAAAGGTCCAAGCAGAAGTAAAATATATAATTAAGCTCAATTCATCGACATGGTACTGGACCCGACGGGAATCACCCTATTGTACTTAGAAACATTCGTCTTAGCTCACTTCCGTTCTTTGTAGGTTATTTTTGAGACAAACAATGATTCCTTCTACTTAACGCAGTTTGCGAACGGAATATTTGAGAATTTTGTTATGGCAGTGCTGCTCTTGAATGTTTGTCAAGAGGTGAATCAATGAACAAAACTTAAGCGTTGTCACTTTTGGGAATTCTTCCCAGTTGTTCTTACTTACAGAAAATTTGCTCAAGGCAAACCGATCTCCGAAAATGCATGCCTCAAAACTACAACTACTACAAAACTAATCGAAAAATCCTGACCTGGAATCTGAAATACGAGCAGAAGGAACGGATTAATAATACGCTACAGTCCGGAATGAACCTCGGCCTCAACCAGCATGCCCCATGAGGTCGGTTTCTACTAATGCGCACCACTTAAGACGAGGTCTTCCTCTACTGCGTCCGACGTCTGGCTGGGAATCGAAGACTCTGCGAGCCGGAGTATTGGTGTCCATTCGTTCAATATGTCCTAGCCTCTTCAACGTCCAGTGCGGAGTTTTTTGACGTCGGCGTATGCTAATAGTTGTACCGATTTTTGGAAAATTGTGCCTCTGGTGTTGGCTCGTGAGTTTTGCACAATCCTCTAAAGAGTCAAATTGATGAAGTCACATGATAGTACATCGCCTTGCCTAAATATTTTTTGGTATCGAATGTGTCGATAAGGTCGTTTCCGACCCTGAAGCGCGAATTTTCCACCGTCATCCTACACAAACGGACGAGTTTGAGCGGAGTTTGGCTCTGTATAGTTCGTCTCTATAAAAGCGGTCGTATGTGGCTTTGAAATCGATGAATGGGTGGTGGGTATCGATTTGGACATCTTAGGTTTTTTCCAGGATCTGCCGAAGTTTGAAAATTTGATCGGTTGTGGAGTTTCCTGGCCTAAAACCACACTGATAAGGGCCTACCAGTTTTTCGGTAAACGGTTTCAGGCGTTCACATATTACGATTGCTAGGATCTTGTAGGCGATGTTGAGGAGACGTATGCCTCTGTAGTTGGTGCAGCTTAGAGGGCCTCCTTTTTTGTGGATCGGATAAACGATGCTGAGGTTCCATTCTTCAAGCATACTTTCTTCCGACCAGATTTGGCTTATGAGTTGGTGAATGTTTCTTACCAAGTCAACTCGGGCGGCTTTATAAAGCTCGGCGGGGAGGCCGTCATTTCCGGCAGCCTTATTAAGCTTGAGTTTAGATATTGCTTCAATCGGGTGGTTGGCAGTTTTCGCTCTCGTTTTCAATATTGAATGGTTCATTCTGCCTGACAGCGGGATGTTGTTCGTCATCGCCGTTTAACATTCTGCAGAAGTGGTTTTTCCATATCCTCAGCATCGACTGTGTCTCAACTACGATATATCCTTGTTCATCTTGAGAGGATTCTGTTCGAGCCTTGTATCCTTGGTGTTGACTTTTTACACTTTAGTAAAACTGGAAAACATCGTTCCTGGAGTGGCACTTCTCTATATCCTCGATCACGCGCTTTTCTCGCTCTTTTTTCTTCTTTCTGAAAAGCCGGTTTATTGCACCTGGCTTGTTGGCATCGTTGACATTGTTCTTCGACATTCGATGCTGATGGTATAGTGCTAATCTAGAGGTTAAGGGATACGCGTTGAGCGAAAGTCTTGGCAGTCTCTTGCGATTGCAGTCTTTCGAATTTAATTTTTTTCACAGTATTTCTGGATTTTTGTGGCGTGGTGGATACCAACATCCACGTCGATGTTGGCTCCTCGGAATGTTCGGACATCCAAAATTGAAGAAACCGTGTGCTGGCTATAGTGGCATTCTGTTCCGTAGCGAAGTCAATTAGCCTAAGTACCAGACGTGTTGTGGTGTAGGCTATGTTTTCCGACAATACCGTTCGGTTCATTCGCCACCATCTCTGTTCAAGTGGCTGACTAACCCTTAAAATTCCTAGAAAACCTGTTGTCCTAATATGTCGAAGCAGCTTGTTTAGGTTCGCCTGGGACAGCAGGCCGGGTATTCATTCCGTGTCATTCTGACCTGGCTGTTTATAGTGTTGCTGTTTTTCGTCGTGTTATCAACACTCGCGCTTATTGTTTAGCAAGTGGTTACCACTTTGAGGTTAAAAATAAGCACGTGATGTGTATTCAGAGTTACAACCACTTGGCATTGCCAAGTTAAAGCCAATCAGAGTCTACCCTCGTTCTACAACACCCATGGAACGATCGCAGTTGAGACACCGTCGATGCTGAAAATATGGAGGTATAACTCTTGCAGACAGTTGAACGCGATGTTGATAGTCTTGTCTAAACTTAAGCTTAAGGAAATGACGGTCTATATTAAAATAATTGTGCAGATGATTTGGTAAGTAACATTAAAGAGTATAGAGTGCGCATCTCTCTATGTAGTTCTATACTGTTTTATAAGGTTCACCAACTCAGAGGCAAAATGAAGTCGGATGATAGTACGACTATGGAATGGAAACCTCAGCATTGTCTTCCCAATCCACAATAAGGAGACTCTTATAACTGCGCCACCTACAGTGGCAAGGTGTTCTCAACATCTACTACAAGATCCTATACGAACTAATACGTGAATGCATGAAGTCTTTACGTTTCGGCAGAACTGTTCATGGATTTGAAAGCTGCATACGACAGCATATACAGAGACGAACTATACAGAGCACTGTCTGGTTTTGGTATACCGTCCAAACTCATCCATTTATGCCATTAATTTTTAAATATGATTTCGGGCATGTGGCCGCCGCGGCTGATTCGAATAAGGCCAAGTCTAGAGGTCCAATTTAGAACCACTTTTTCGAGCATTTGAGGACGTATGTCGGCAATAATGCCACCAATGTTGGCTTCCAAGTCTGTTAACGTTTCTGGTTTGTGTGCGTAGCCGAGCGACTTCACATACCCCAAAGAAAATAATCCTATGGTGTCAAATCACACGATCTTAGTGGCCGATTGACAGGTCCATTCCGCGAAATTGTGCGCTCATCGAAGTTTCCTTTAATAAATCGATTGTGACGTACTATCTTGTTGGTATGTGGCATATAGTGCCTTCTTGTTGGAACCACATCTCATCCACATTCATGCCATCCGATTCGAAAACAAAATAGTCGGTTATCATGGCTCTATACCGGTCTCCATTAAGGGTAACAAACTCTCCAGCATCATTTCGGAAAAAGTATGGCCCAATGACTCCACCAGCCCATAGGGCACACCAAACAGTCAGTTTTTGTGAATGTAATGGCATCTCAAGGGTCTCATGAGGATTCTCTTCATTCCAAATACGGCAATTTTGCTTGTTGACGTAGCCATTCAACCAAAAATAAATCTCATCACTGAACAAAATTGTTCGATGAAAATCAGCATCGAGATCATTGCATGGTCTCGCGGCTTTAATTCTTGCGCAAGCCGGATCTTATAAGGTCGTAATCCAAGATCTTTGCGCAAAGTTGATGGACAAAGATTCAATTGCTGTGCACGGTGCCGAATCGATACATTCGTGTCCTCTTCAACACTTTGCTCTAAAGCGGCAATTGTTTCTTCAGTGCGCACTGTTTGACGTCTCTGCGGATGAGTATTATCGTACAGAGTTAACATAGTGTGAAAACGATCCATGGTTAACCGAATTAATTGCTCTAATGGACGATTATGTCGACCATAAAATCGACGGAGCTTGCGGTAAACTTCGCGAACTGAACCATCATTTTCGAAATAAATTTGCACGCTTTGCAAGCGTTGTTCATTTGTCAACCTGTTCACGATGAAATGGCAAACCAAACTGAACATGAATGACATTAGAGTTCTCCAATTTGACATCAAAATGTCAGTTTTATCTCTAATCGAAAAACCAGCCTCTGAAAAAAAAACACCGGTTATATGCTGTCAACACGAAAGGACAATCACCATCGATAAATTGGACACCATTGACAGACATAACCTTTAATATGGAACTTTTTCTACGTCAGATCCGCTATTAACTCTGACGAAAAAAAACACGTCAAAAATAAAACGAAGATTTACTCTTGCTACCAGCTGTTTCTTCTGGCTTAGAAGGCAATTTACTAGCAAAGCCCTCACTCGGACTACTAAGGATATCCTATAAAAAGTGGATTAAGAGATCCTTGATCATTTTCAGAGGGTTGACGGGCTATGAAGACTAAGATTTAACCAAGAACTATACGAGCTATACAGCGACATGGCCCTAGTCATGTAAATTAAATGACCACCAATACTGTCGCTTCGATTTCCAACCAGACGTCGGGCGTAGTAGCGGAAGATCTCGACATAAGTGGCGCGCATAAGTTGAAACCGACTTCAAGCAACTTAAAGTACTTAACTGGAGACAGTTAGTTAGGGACCATGCTAGTTCCAGAGCCATGTTAGCTAAGAAAATACTTATAGTGTATTTGTAACTTCAGTGATTTTTTAAGCTGATCTGCTTGCAGAACTTATAACAAGATTTAACTAAATACGCCCTTAAAAAAGTTTTCCTCTGATGGTCTATCTAAATTGAATGCTAGTAAAATCTCTCCGTTCCAAGAATACCGATTAAAAAAATGCCTTGCCCTTGTAATTAGGTAATGCCGCGCCTCCCTAATTAATTCTCCATTAATTTCTTTTAACTTCCCACCATCCTATGAAATATAAAATCCACTCATACCTCCATTAGTGATAAAAAAAAACCTCGTTAACTGTCTTAATCAGAAGGCAATCATTAACCAAGTCAAAGTATCTGTGCAAAAAAAAGCTCGCGGCCAAATGCTATACATTACAAGAAATAGACTATAATGTCCAAAGCCGACTTTAAGCACAGCCCCTTCATCCTCCACAAGAGGCCGTATAATTTTCAATTAACACGAAATGAATTAGGCCTCGACAATGACGGCAGCCGCGATTCCGAAAATGATGGTGTTTCTAATGACGGGCAAGGAAAAAAATCCTGAAATTAAGTACTGAGGGGTTGAACATTATTTTACATTCTGAAAAAATAAAGAAATGGGATGAAAGTCTGAAAATCAATGACAATACACTTGACTGGTTGCTTTTACACTTTTTCATGTCGGAAATGATGAAATTCATTTCAATCTTTGTTTTCTTAAACATCTGCAGGTTAGGCTAATAAAGAAGTAGGTCAAGTTGCGGCCCTCCTTGTAGGCCAACTGAATGTCAGGAAATGTCTTGGGATCACCCTCTTGGAAGTTTATGACATTAGTCATTAATTATGTCATCAGGTGTTATCTGCGCTTAATCTTCGGATGAATTTGTCACAAGGGTGTGTCCTTCTTAAACTCGGATTTGCTTTGCTTAATAGGCAAGGATTTGTAAAGGGATATTGTATGTATTTGTCTGGGAGAGGTAAATTAATGTAACTGGATTGTGAGATTATGTAGAGAGGGCGCACATAGTGTTAGTGAATTTAATACGATTTCTTATCCTTCTATTGAAGTGATGAAATTCTATGTTAATGAGTAGCTTGGAAGCGCCCAAATTACAACATGAAACTGGGTGCTCACAGCACAACTATGAAAGGCACTCTGAGGGAGGTTAGAAAAGTCCTCATTTTAAGGACAGTAATCTAATGAAAATCTTAATAAATCCATACACTGGCCGCCCCAGAAGTAAAGCGTTGTTATTATTAATACTAGCGTTGTCATCTAATTCATAACCATATACCATCCCTGTATAAAGGTCCACTATGGAACTTAAGAATTTTTTTTAAATGTCCGAATATTTCAAAAATCCTGTCCAAGCTAATACTTACAGATGTTTTTTCCATTTGGTTCCTAAACAGCTATAGGTGGAAATACTTAACACCCTTTGCTTGTTCTGTATTATGGTATTGTTGTATTTTTCGGCCACAGGAGCCAAACAAACCCTAAATTTTAGGAGAAAGAAACAAACAAAAATAATGGTTCCCGAGAGGGTTTGATTTTATTTAAATTAAAGTTCAAGACTCTTGGTTGTTGTTAAACGGAATTCCGAATAGAATACGACACTGGTGTCAGGTATCGGGTGAGTGAGGAGAAGAATGATGGTCTTCTGTTGCCGAGAAGACTTTTTCGGCAAGGGTTTTCTCTAGCGCAGTTCGCTCCTCTACTTGCTGCTGCTTTTGAGAAAGCTCAGTTTTCCACTCTTCCAGTTTGGTCTCCCATAAGGTGCGGTCGTGGATTCTTCTGTCCCGCATTTCGTCAAAGTAACGCTTCATCTCATTCACATCCATGATTTGGTTGTTTTGAAATTACTCGTAATTTCGTCCGTAAAACCCCACACCTGACACCAGTGTTGTATTCTATTCGGAATTCCACTTAACAACAACCAAGAGTCGTGAACTTTAATTTAAATAAAATCAAACCCTCTCGGGAACCATCATTTTTAAAAAGCTATTTTTGTTTGTTTCCTTCTTCTACAGTTTAGGGTCTGTTTGGCTCCTGTAGCCGAAAAGTACAACACCGGTGTCAGCTGTGGGGTTTTGAGGAACAATCGATCACGCCTCATATTCGGCTAGCTTTCACACCGTCCTTGATCCAAGACGAACAGGAGACCGATGTTACCCTGAGCATGGTAAGAAGGTGGCTGCCAAACGGAGTTCGACCAACTCAAGATTACATCATGGGCGAAAACGCTGAAATGCATACTGGGCTCTCTTTGAACAGCTAAGGCTTAAAGACGGGACCCTAATCAGGACGTGTGAAGTCACACGTCCTGGAGGAGTCACAGAAAACTAACTTGTCATTCCGAAGTAATCAGTGCCAAAAATTCTTAAAGAATTACATGACAGTCCCAGCGACGACCACCTTGGAATTAAAAAAAACTCTTGCCAAAGTCAAAAGCAGAGACTTCTGGGTAGGCCGTACAACTTCCATCAAAGCATGGTGTTTGGGTTGCCACGAATGCCTTGTATTTAAACTTGCGGTTACCTAAATCCAAGTTACCCATCCGTACCATTCGAAAGAATTGCTGAATGACTGGACGGACAACTGCTTCGCACGCAGGCAGGCAACCGGTATGTAATCGTTACTAAATGGCCAGAATGCGTAGTAGTGCCTAATCAGCTTAGCGAAATAGTTGCCGAGGCACGAATTTACAACATCTTTTGCTGGTTCGGTACGCCTGCCCTTATTCACTCGGACCAGGGTAGAAATTTCGAGTTCTACTGGCTTCACACCGGCCAGACTCACCTTTGGAAGAGAACTGAAACTACCAGTCGACATAGTGCGAGGATTAACACCAGGAGATAAGATCACCGCGCCAAACTACGTGGTAGAACTGGAAGAACGTTTAGCGCAAGTTTATGAAGCAGATAAGTACAACTGAATCGATGAAATCCCGATACAACATAAAAGTACAGCAAGTGAACTTCGCACCTGAGGTATCAGCCCAAAATTACGAAGTAACTGGGAAGGTCCAGTGAAAATTGTTCGAAGACTTTCCAATTTGGTGTACCAAATCCAACAGCAAAACACTCGCCAAGGAAATATTGTCCACATTTACCGATTAGCACCATATGCAGCAAGGAACGCGACTCAGGCGGAGCATTGAGTCTAAAAGGATAACAAAATTACACCACAATAGCAAACAACAATGTGAACAGGTAAGCTGTGTTTGAGGTTATGTGTGCTATTGTGATGTAATTTTGTTTTCCTTTCTTTTTTAGCTGCATTTGACGCCGAATGGTGACTGCCCGCAATAGTAACGGGTGATCCAAGTAGAGATACTTTTTTCAATAGCCTTTTTTGACAGATCACGTGTGAGTCGTGTCATGCTGTCATGTTATTTTTGTTTAGTATTGTTTGGCATTTCATAATGGAAAGACTTACGCGTGAACAACGTTTACAAATTGTTCAACTTTATTATGAAAATTCACGTTCTGTGAGGAATGTGTTTCGTGCACTTCGCTCAACTTATAGTCAACAATCGGCCTACTGAGCGTACTATTCGCAACACCATCACCCATTTTGAGACCCAGCATTCATTATTGGATAATATTCGACCGAATAGACCACGTCCAGCACGCTGTGAAGAAAATATAGCGGCCCTAGCTGAGAGTGTACACGAAGACCGTAGAGAGTCGATTCGGCGCCGTTCGCAGCAACTCGGACTGACGTATGGAACGACTTGGTGCATTTTACGTCAAGATCTTAAATTGAAAGCTACAAAATACAGCTTGTACAACAACTGAAGCCGCTCGACTTTCCCAAGCGACATCGCTTCGCTCTATGGGCTCTTGAAAAGTTCCAAGAAGATCCGACGTTTTCGAGGCAAAATTTGCTTAGCGATGAGGCCCATTTCTGGCTCAATGGGTATGTAAACAAACAAAATTGCCGCATTTGGGACGAAGAGCAACCTGAAGAGATTGAAGAACAGCCACTTCATCCAGAAAAAACAACGGTTTGGTGTGGTTTGTGGGCCGGTGGAATCATCGGTCCATATTTCTTTAAAAATTATGCCGGTGCGAACGTAACCGTCAATGGCGACCGTTATCGTGCCATGATAACCGACTATTTGATGCCTGAAATTGAAGCTCATGATCTCGGCGACATTTGGTTTCAGCAAGACGGCGCCACTTGTCACACATCGCATCAATCAATGGACTTATTGAGAGAACATTTCGGTGAGCACATAATTTCACGTTTTGGGGCGGCCACCAAGAGCGTGTGATATCACACCGTTAGACTTTTTCCTGTGGGGATATGTAAAGTCAAAAGCTTATACCGACAAACCCGCTTCGATTCAGGCCTTGGAGGAAAGCATCACGCGTGTCATTCGCCAGTTACCAGTCGAAATGCTCGAACGAGTGATCGAAAATTGGACTCAACGGATGGACCAACTGCGACGTAGCAACGGCCAACATTTGATAGACATAATCTTCAAAAAATAAATGCCAAAGAATGTTCTTTCAAATGATAATAAACATTCTCCATTAAATTTTAACTTTCTGTGTTTTTTTCTTTAAAAAAGTAGGGAACCTCGAAATGGATCACCCTTAACTAGCATACGCCGACGATATTGGCATCATTGGTAGGGCCCAACGTGATGTCATAGCCACGTTTGCTAGTATAGAGAAGGAAACGGCAAAAATGGGCTTAGCAGTGAATGAGGGCAAGACGAAGTATATGCTGTCAACACGAAAGGACACACAAGATCGACGAATTGGACAGAACGTCACCATTGACAGATATAACTTTGAAGTAGTGCGGCTCCTCTATTAACTCTGACAACAACAGAAATTTCGTCAGAAATTAAACGAAGAATTACTCTTGCCAACCGCTATTTCTTCGGGCTAAGAAGGCAATTCAGTAGTAAAGCCCTCACTCGAACTACTAAGGTGATCTTATATAAGACCCTGATCATCCCAGTCCTGCTCTACGGCGCTGAAGCATGGACCGTCTCAAACGCGGATGAAGAAATCCTTGGTCGATTTGAGAGGAAAATTCTTGGAAAAATCTTCGGTCCCGTTTGCGTTGACGGGCTATGGAGACGAAGATTCAACCAAGAACTATACGAGCTGTACAGCGACATGCCCCTGGTCAAAAAACTCCGCATTGTACGTTTAAGATGGCTAGGACATGTAGAACGAATGGACACCAATACTCCGGCTCGCAGAGTCTTCGATTCCCAGCCAGACGTCGGACGTAGTAGAGGAAGACCTCGTCTTAAGTGGCGCGCACAAGTTGAAACCGACCTCAACCAACTTGGAGTGCGCAACTGGAGGCAGTTAGCTAAGGACCGGGCTGATTGGAGAGGCATGTTGGTTGAGGCCCAGGTTCATTCCGGACTGTAGCGCCACTTAATGATAATGAATGAAAGTTCAATTCCTGTGCACGATGGCGGATAGACTGATTCGTGTCATCCTCTACGCTACTCTCTACAACAGCAATGGCTTCTTCTGTCTGTCGTACATCGTCTCTGTTTATGCGTACTATCATTTATAGTAAACGTGATGCAAAAACGTTCCATACCTAAGCGAATTATTTGCTCTGATGAACCATTAAAATAAATTTGCACAATTTCGAAGCGTGGTTCAGATGTCAGTGTATTCATGTGGAAATGCCAAACCAAACTAAAAATAAGTCACTGGATAGCTGACAACATGTCCGCCAATTAAAATAGTGTTGCCAACATTAAGTTCTATACTTCTAAAATAAAACATCCGTTATGTCCATCTACTTTATGTAAGATTTTGCGGAAAGAGTTCTGTTTGCGTGCTTACGAAATCCAACTCGTGCAAGAATTGAATCCATAAGGATCACCTTGCAAGGCGTAAATTCGGTAAATGTGCCCAAAACAAAATTGCCGTTGATCTCAATTTTCATAAGAGAATTTTGTTTAGCGATGAAGCTCACTTTTGGTTGAATGGATACTTCAATAAACAAAACTGCCGTACTTGTTTAAAAAAAAAACGATGCTGGCCAGAACGTACATTGCAGTTTATGCTGACCACTACAGAGCCATGTTTACTGACTTTGTCGTTCATCAATTGAACAATGTGCGGGAGCTGTGGTTTCAACAGGACGGCGCAACATGTCACAAAGCTCGTGCCACAATTGATTTGTTAAAGCAAACTTTCCGTGAGCGCATTATTTCGCGTTTTGGTCATGTGAATTGGCCTTTAAGATCTTGCGATTTAACATTTCATGACTCTTTTCTGTGGGTATATGTAAAGTCAGTAATATACGCTAATAAGCCCGATTGACCAATTTTAAAACAACATTCGCCGCGTTATTGGCAATATACGTAGGCATCGTTTTGCCTGTGAGTAACAATCGGTATTCTTCATCAAACCAGGAGTTTCTTGCTGATGGGTGCGAAATCTATAACATGTGTTGGGGCCGATGTTAGGGCTTATTGAAATGATATCTCCTGGGTGGCTGTAATACCTGCTTTATAAATTCTTTCTGCTAGTGTTTTTGAAGAACCTTCTCTGTTAAGTGCTCTAACATTCCAGGTGCAGATTTCTTACTTCGTTTAGCATGTTCCTCAACAGTTTAATCGGTAATTCAAGAGGCTTTTGGTTGCTTCTTAAGAATAGGGCTTTGTCGTGATTAAACGTCACTAGTTACTAAAGTGTTCCTCCCATCTTCTTCCCATCAATAGCTCTCGTCTTCAGATACATAAATGCTTTGTAGAAATCATTCACGAGTATTCTTCCTCAAGCCAGGAGTTGTTTGTTGATGGACAGAGGAACCTCAGCACATCAGCATCGACTGTTCTTATGTTTTGTTGTCAACACTTGTTATCGAAGTTACAACCTGGTGGTATTGAATTAAACGAGGAATGAACTGATACTCTTTCTGCAAAGATTTGAAATTTATTTCCAACAGAAAATACGTCCTACGAAGAACTGAGAATTTACTCTCCTTAACTGTTTTACTTGAAATTTATTTCCAACAGAAAATACGTCCTACGAAGAACTGAGAATTTACTCTCCTTAACTGTTTTACTTGCAACAATCGTCGCACTTAAGCAGGATTGGCACTATTAGTGTCAAACTTACTGTAACTCGACCTCCTTCACATACAATTGCCACACCTAGGATTCATCAATAGTTGTATAATCCTTGCAAAACACAACAATCTTACGTATAATTTACTTCCAACGACATAGCTATCTTTCGGGTTATCCTCATCCCTAACAAGGATACTGTCAGTTAAATCTCTACCAAAGCCCGCAGAATGCACACTTACACACTTACACACCAGTGTCCGTCGAAGTGAACAATTATTTCAATCCTTAATCCAATGAAATCTGGCTCTGCAACTAAGCCGCCCATAATCACCCGGTAGACAAGTAACTTCAGTAGCGTTAAGTCCTCCACATCGGAAACTGGACACATGAACACCTCGATCCTACAAAAGGACATCACTACACCAGCACTGAAAGAGGATAAAATCGCATCCGACAAAACCGTTTTAATTAATTTCACAGGGGAACTTCACAAGACCGACAGGACCTGTATCTCCATGTAATAGCGAGCCGATAAAAAAGGTTGCGTGCTGGATAAAAGAGAGCATCCGCTGTCAACAGCTCTTCAGTCAGACGCACATGGAAAATGCGTGGGAATAGCAGGTTCATGCTAATCTCCTGATGAAATTGACAAGCAGAGAAAATGAGTTCCAACATGTGTTCGAAGCTGTTAAAAGTGGAAATAGGATGGCTATGGTGATAGATTGATGTGAACCCATATTGAAGTGTCAAAATGTTGACTCTATAGATCTGGAGAGAGTAAATGCAGCCATAGTGTGTGTAACACCCATGTCCTAGTTAACAAACCATCCACACCGCATTTCCAAATGGCGGCGGGTGCGGGTGGTACAATAAATTTAACATTTTCGTTCAAGTGGTAGTGCTTTACCGTTCGATGGTTTTCATGGTGTTGCATAGAAAATTTACTGCATTGTGGTGGTAACAACTCAGATAGACAACGAAGGAGACACTACTGTAATGAAAGTTGGCTCGAGTGCATCAAAGTTTATTAGTTCAGGGCCAGGACGATGCGATGAAATGTAAATGCGGGGATTGCGATTTTATCGAGGAGGACGAGATGTTGTCTCTAGTGGAATTTTCAATTTGATGCTGTTGAAGTCGAATTTCGGTGCTGAAATCACGTTTCACTGTGCGCCTTTGGCGAATGGTTTATGGAATGGAAATTTCATCCGCAGTCGTCGTTGTTTTCGATGCTCTGCAAGGATTTCTTCTGAGGAAACAGGGAACTGGGAGCTGCTGGTAAGCTGTGAAATTGTGTTAACTTCGGGCTTAGATTGACAAATAATGATATAAACTAAGGAAATCGTTTATTAAAAGATATTTAGTCTGAGAGTTAAAGTACTACAGAAAGTACATGACCTTACTCTTAGTTTTATGTTTGACATTGATAAATAGATCCTAAAGTGCAAGGATGAAATGATTAATATGGTAAACAATAGTGTAAAGCACGTAGTAAAGCTTTTAAATTCAAGCAATTATGGCGAGGAATTTTGAATTAACGTTATCCTGAATTTACAAAAAAACTGACACAGGAGTCTAGAGATGTCCCAAAAGAAGTTTCACTTCGAAAAAGGAAATCACACGTATCACCATTAGCACATTTTGCAAGAACTCAAGTGTGAATATATTTTCTCTTAATTGTAAACAGCTCACAAAATTTTACCAAAGCTACACGCTCTGAAACAATCAGATCAGAAAGTTTCGTCATTTTTATGTATAACCAGAAACGTCACAGGCTTTTTTGATAGTATCACGTTTTAAAAACGTCATCGTATGTAATACACCGTCTGGAGGCGGCACTCCAATCCTAAAATTACGTCTTCATTATCACTTACCCCATACACATCGAAAACTCAGACAAATCCTTAACAGGATAGTTTTCGATTATTGATAGTTGATTTTCAATTTCCAGTCATCACAGTATCTCTCGGTTTCTTGTCGAAGTCCCGCTTGAAAAGAGTTCGAAGACTCGACCGAAGGGGCGATAATATCGTCCCTATGCGCAATTGCCACAATAAGAGTACCTATTATATCACTGGTGTGCATGCCGAAGAGAATCGGCGTGCTAACCGCTCCCTGTTGCAGAGCATTTTTAATCAAAAATTCCGTGTTCGAAATTTAAAATGCCCTGAAGCATTTATAGCCCTGTCTGATCTTCTTTAGAAAGAGGCTCTCTAACCATACCGTGTCGAACCCGTGCACTGTTTTTTGGCTTGTTCCATTGCATATCAGCCACCAGTTTGGAGGCGACATGAATAGTGTCATGTCCCGCCTTGAAACCAAACTAACTTCAGACCATTTGAACAGAGCCCGATTGTGAATCTTTTCGAAAACCTTGGTGGTACTCCGAAGGAGACTTATCTACCGGAAAATTGCTTGGTTGGAGTTACCCTTTTCCTTTTCTCGGGAGATAATCAACCACCTTCGTCTTCCATCGTACTGGATAATATGCATTATTGAGATAGTTGTTGAAAAGTTTGCCGTTAATGTGCACCCGCACAGTTTCAGGGGTTATAGGTTTCGCAGTACAATATTGGATATACCATCGACTCCTGCTGACTTATTTTTCTTAACGGAATCGAAGATGATCTGGAATTCCTCTTTCGAGATTAACAAGGGACTTTACCCACTTCGCGACGATGACGTTTGCCAAGTTTTCGTCATTGAACCGAGTGAAACCGCGGTTCTCAGATCGCCATTGTATGTATGGAGCAGGGCATTGTTTTCCGGGACGCAGTTCGGAAACACAGCACCTCCTCCGGATGTTTAAATAATAAGAAATCGTCATAGAAGACGGCTTCCCCTGGACTACTGCTGTCAAAAGTATGTTTGTAAAAAGTGTTTTTTTAAAAAGATAGAAGTTTGGAATGGAATAAAGTGAAGATGATTTTTTTAAATTGACATAACATTTAATTTATTCGAGAGACAATCTTCTGCTATTATAATTTAAATAATTAATAAGCCGCGAAAGCGTTCCATACTTAATCGAATTAATTGCTCTGACTGACGATTAAATTGACCTCAATATGGACGTAGTGCGCGATACGTGTTTTGATCAGAACCATGATTTTCAAAATAAATTTTCAAAATGTGGAAGCGTTGTTCAGACGTCAGTATCTTCATGTTGAAATGATAAACCAAACAAAAATAAAATCGCTTTTAACTCACAGTTAAAATAGTGTTGTCAACCTAAAGTTTTATACCTTCATTGGCAGTTGTTTGTTTGAGCTTAATACACGCACGGAAGCTCGTTGTGATCTTTCCTCCTAAAGACACCACCACACTTTCTTGGGGTGCTAGTGCACCCTACATGCTATATAACAATCACTACGTCTACTATTTTCCTCGTTCTCCAACCAACATGACAACACGAAATCGTCAAGGGACGAGATGAAACGAGGCACATTTAGGTTACATGACATACTTATGATAATAGATCCTCTTCCACCAACGTATGTGTTGACTGGAAACAAGTACAAATACGATCAAACAGCAACAGCACTTCAAAACCAACTGCGGAATTTAGTTTCTCTTTTCCGTGACACTTTTTCATTTCATAAAATCCAATTCACACGTCTCAAAAGAAGTTTCACTTCAAAAAATTATTATAAAAATTATTTTTGTAGTTACACCCAAAAATCTGTCAAACTGACAGTTACATAACAAACGCAGTAAGTTCTTTTACACATAAAATCCACTAGATAGGCTTAATGTACTTGTTAGGGGCTGGATTTTATCTGCCAAGCAAGGCCAAGTAGCTTAACGGTCACTGTAATTAAGTTAAAACCAAACCGTTTAAATTACATCTACTGAAACGTCAAAAATGATCGAATAGTAAAAATGCTTAAATTTATCTTTAAATGTTGTCTTCTATGTCGATGTATTGTTCACTATATTAAAGTGTTTCTAGAACAAGGTATATGGACAATATTTTGTTACGTAAACAATCACCCTCCTGTTTTAGCGTGCTGTTGAAGCTATAATTCAAAACCATCATTTGAAACTTCCTTTTACTTATTATGGCGCAACAGGCTCGTTAGTAACCAGGGCCTAGCTCTGTTTTATGCCGAATCCGAAAGGCTAAGTTGAGATAAGCTATTCATGACAATTGATAATACTCTAATGATTTGTCAGATCATCACGAGAGGAGGGCCAGTGAAAAATCATTTAGGTTTTACTACGGCTGAGAATCGAACCCAGACCTTCTGCGCGGTAGTTCAACGCACTAACCATCGCGCCACTGAGACCTTCAAGCCTAGCATGTATAGAGATTACAAATGAAGGCTAAAAAAGCTAACTCTAAAGGATCTGGAAAAAGGTGAAAAAATCGGGAATCCACTGGAGAATGAGTACTTCGTTGTACTTACTGGTCTTTCATGTTCCAGAGTATAGCCTAGTGGATAGCGTGTTGGACTACCGTGCCAGAGAATCCAAGTACGATAAGAGTATTTATAAAATTAATTGCATTGAATTTCATACTTTCATAGTAACGAATTGGATTTTAGTTATAAGAGATTAAATTGAAATTAATAACAATAAATAGTATAAGAAGGTATTACAACAAAATGCAAATAATAAAAAATAATGTAATTTTCGACTGTAAATATTTTCGGAAAGCCCATATTTGGCTACTGTAAGCCCTTTATAAGCAAACAAAGTTTGTATTTAAAGAAGTCTTATAAAAGTAAATAGCTTCCTAAAAGTGCGTTAAATGTTCTTCCATAATAGTACGTTCCCACCGAACCGAAATGAGCCATTTCATTACCGAAATTTAATATTTGAAAATAGTGTTCCCATCAAAGCTTTAACTGCACCCTTAATAATATAGAAATGTGGTTTAAGTGGTAAGAATGTGGTTTAAATGGAATCCACATTCCCCATAAAAACGACAAAAAAGCTAAACAGCTTTTCAGTGTAAGCAATGCCTTAACAGAATGCCCATTTCGGTTGTTGTCAACGATAAGAGACTGACAGCTCACTACCTTACCAAAATAAAAAATCATTAAATATCCGCTGTACAAATTGCTGATTTAAATAAATAAATTTTATATGGCTAGTTCCGTTGTCTTTACTTGGAATAAAGGCATTTTTTCCAAAAACTGTTTGTTTTGCAATACTTTCCATTTTTCTGGTTTGATGACAAAATGAAAATGGACACAGAGTACATTTTTTTTATCTAGTACAAATTCCTATATCTTCAGCAGGGATCAAGTAAGATCTTCAGTTGGGGAATAGTCTCCTACTAACGCGTATTAAATGCACGCTTCTTAATCTTACCATAAAACTTTCAAATAAATTTAAATTAATGTAATGGAAAGTTCTTGTTTAGGTTATCATCAAATTCCAAACGGATACAACAGTTGTTGATGTAGAGGCGAAACTCATTGGACTTATGTATTTAACGAGGACAATACAGGTTTAATGACATCAAAAATAAAGTATGTCCACCGTCAACTTTAGACAAACGTTACCGCAAATTGTAAAAAACTTCTCATGGCAGCTTTAAATTATTAGGATGTTAGCCAACCTTTCGCATTGGGATTCTTGTTACTCTAACCCACTAACCATTAGGTCACTGGTCGCTCTACTGGAACCTTACTCCAGAAGTCATAATTTATGGCGCTGATTGCTAGACCAATAGCAGAAAAATGAATATTTGGTCCTGTATGGGAAGAAGGCGAATGAAGGAGATCATACAACCAATAAAAAGCAAGGTTTAGATGTAGTACCAAACAACTGGCACGGTCACATTGATTGAATGAAGAAGGTTAGAAATATCTCGACAGAATGCTCTCTTCTATTATTTTGACTAGCCCGATGCCCTTGCGTCGCATAAATCTAACAACACATCAGCACATGAATCATATCTGATGCACAAAAACTGCACTACATCTTTGTGTTGAGCAATTTCTACAAATGTTACGATTTGATGATACAAAACGGTTTCATTTCCCGGTTCATCAGATTTGAAAGACTTATCAGTTCACTTCACTGCAGTTAATCACGTATTCAGGATGACTGACCATCAGCGATCTGGTTTTTACAAATTTATTTACTTCTATAGAACACATCATTGATTAGCCTAATCCTTGTGAACTTTAGCAGCCCTTGGATCATCAGGTCGCATTATTACCCATCCGATTTTGTACCTTCGGTTATCTCCATCATTTCGGTAATAGTTGACCAAACCGATTCCACAAAGACCAAGACCAATGATGGCCAGAGCAGAGCCAGCGACAATGTCGGGTAATTCAACCCACCCGCGCTTAATGAGCGCAGCAAGGCCTTGACGAACTGGTGGTGCCGACATTATGTATTTCTAAAAGTTAAATTTTATAAGATAAGTTAATTGTGTTAGTAAAATAGAAAAAAAATAGAAAATTACCGACCAACAAGCAAATCTGTTACACAACACAAGGATTTTTTTTGACAAATAATGTCAAACTGACAAATACAATTCTGACAGCAGTATTCAGTGTTACTCAACATTTGGATGGGCGATAATGCTTTATTCAGACATATGAGATGGGCTTGAATTCTAAAGCCCATAACACATTTGATTTCCACGTGATGGTTTGTGCCGCGTTTGGACTTTCAATATTCGAATTATATTATATTCGAGTCAGCTACAAAATCATTTTTGGGTGATCAATTAAAAACAAATTAATGAACTGTGTACAAATGAATTTAAGAAACAATTTATTTCACCACCTTAAAAAATGAAGCAACACCAACAGTCTGAATGCCTAAACAATCGACTCGAAGTATAACGTAAGCTGATGGAAGAACAAAGCAATAGGCATACAAAAAAGCATCGAATGAAAAAGCAAGCTGTTCGAAGTACTATACGATGAATAGTGTTAAGTAAACAGCTTGAAAGATAATTTGAGTAACAGAATAAGATGTTGAGAATGTTCTCGAGCCGAACTTCACGGGGATTGGACATTTCCAAACACACAGGAGTATATTCAACCGGTTGAATTTTTGTTGTAATATAACAATGTTTTATCTGTGTGTTTACTGGGCTCCCTCCTAATCCGTCTAACCAACAAACATGAGGTTAAACCGGTTGAAGCATACTCGTGGCATGTCTTCGCCACGAGTATGCTTCAACCGGGTATTCATTTCGGAATTTTTAAAATGGTTATGGTTGACCATAATAATAATAATAGTGTATAATAGACTTACTAGGTACGTAGCGCGTTTATTTTTATATTTCACATATATAGAAATTAGAAATTCTCGTATACAATCGTTAACATTTAGTCTTTATAGTCAACGGAAATTCAATCTTTGACTATTTCTGAAAATTTCACTATGAAAACGATGCTGCCTATTGCATTAAAGAGACAAAAAGAGACAACCAAAAATAAAAATCGCACACTGCGTATTTTGACTACTAACGTCATGCTGACAGAGAGTAGACGCACTAATCTTCAAATGTTAATAAGAGCTTCTAATCAGGTTGACTGTTGATCGTGTTGTTGAAAGCTTTTACTTCACTTTGCATAATTCTCAACAAAATTCTCAGCCTAATATGTTATGGAACCTTTTTTTATTTAGGGTTGTTCCCAAAAGCCCTAATTATTTCATCAAGTTCGAATATCCATATTTGAATATTCATAGCTAAGGTAGGACAACGTCTGTCCGGTCAGCTAGTTACTCAATAGTTTTAATGCAAATGAATTACTCACTAGATGATTTACTGTATAAATATGCGTCAAAATGTATAGCAATTGGCCGATGAAAAAAATTGTAACCAGGGCCCGCATCCCGCATTGACAGTTCATTTTGAGTAGTCGTTTTTGCTGTCAGCGATATGTCAAATCAGGCCTCGGCTACAGTCTGAGTGATAATCGTTTCTAAAGTTTTTTTTTTTTTTTTATAATTTACACGTACTCAAGGGGTTATGAATACCCTTTTATATGTTACCATAGTACGAGCGTTTGAGAAGGGGAAGAAAGAGAGGATAGGAAAGATTTTGGATGTAGTGGAGACTTAAACTCCATGGGTGGTGTCCGAACTAGCTTCGGGGAGTCACTTTTTCTTGTGTTCGTTAAATTTGAAGAAATTCAAGATGGTGTGCATACTTTTAGGTATTACACCGACCTTTTATTTCTTTTATATAAAAGTGAAATGGATTTTGGTTGGGATTGAACGCGCAACCTTCCACTCAACAGACGAACACATTACCACTACACCGCGGCCACCCACTTACGGATTGACTGACACACCCCAGGTGTTCTTCTCTTCTTCAGTCGTCAATAGATAAACAATTCCCCGGGTAAATTTAAAAACGGGCTGTTTAGCTTTTACCGATTCACCAAGGCGATAAACGCGAAGAATATTTGTCTTCTCTTCTCTAGTTTGTAGTTGGTCACGATGTTTGCACCTCTGAATGCATCTACCAAGATGTTAGTTATCAATGAGAACATGATCGATTTGTTTTGCGGTTCGACCATGTTGGTGATGTTAGCCCCTCGAAATGTTCGGACATCTAAAATACTGAATGCGTGCCTCATGTGTATAGCAATGTGATCAATTTGGTTGACCGTTCGTTGATCTGGAGATCGCCATGTCCCCTTATGGATATCGAGGTGAGAAAACCATGTGCTGGCTATAAAGGCAATATAAATAGCCTAAGTCCGTTGCCAGACGTGTTTTCGTGTAGGCTGTGTTTTCCTACAACGCTGCTGAAGATGTCTTCTCTTCCTTTGCATTTAAATCTCCCAGTACGATTTTAACATCGTACTTCGGTAGTCGCTCATAGGTTTTGTAAAGAAGCTCGTAGAAGCAATTCTTTATGCTTAACTATAATAAAAGACGGCTGCGGAAGACCACTTCCGTAACTGTGCGAATATATGCAATTTGTATTGTACGACCATTATAGCTTTTCGCTTCGCAACGATTTTTTTTTGGAAAACGACTTCCACTTTGATAATCGCTTCCATTCCCAACAGTTTATTATGTAATTGAGTAATTGACATTACTGAAGGAAACTTAACGTGAAAATTTCCAATGAGGGAAACATTTTAAAAGTTTACAACGTTTACCATCTCAGCTTACACACCCAATTCATGTGAGAAAATTCCGATATTGTTGGTACAGACTTCCGATACAAATTTTGACAGCTCATTTATCACGTTTACCCCTAATGTATTTTAGCATGGGTAAACAAAAATTCGTCTATAAAATGTTGTTTTGATTTCCGTTTTTCTTCATCCGTCGTACTCTGAAACATGAAAGAACAGTAAGTACAACGAAATTTTTGAATCGTTTTGACTCATTCTCCATCTTTTCACATTTCGATTTTTTCACCTTTTTGCCGATCTTTTAACCTTAGCTTTTTTAAGCTTTCATTCGGAAGCTGTATACATGCTTTGCTTCGGATTAACTTCTTGCGAAGTTCTACTGAAACATCTTACCGTATGTTAGATGTTGGTACCACACATCTCCAAAAGCTTAAAAACTACCCTACAGAGGTTATGTCATCAAAAATTCGGTTATGCTTGTGAATTTACCTGCATTATGACTTAAGGGGGTCGAATAACCACATCAGTTAACTAGTGAAAGAAACGCGTAAGTAATCGAATGATCGAGTTAGTACGTTGGGATATTCACAAACAAATGTAATAGTACCAACCTTACTAGCACAATTCCGCTACATTAAAGTTTGATGGCTGACAAATGCCAAATGTATTGCTTTTCTTTAAATGTTTTGAAAAAAAACGTGTATTTAAAAATACTTGACTTTTAAATGGATATTGGTTGAATTTCATATTCCGAGGCAGAAGAATAATATTGTGAGACCATTTAACGAAAATGTTTAAGTAATCGTTTATCTTTTCAAATTAAATTTTAATTTTCTTGCAACATATTTCATTACTTAAACTTATTACAATTTTATTAAAAGGTTCAGAGTGAATAAGATTGCATACTTGTTTATAAGGGAGCAACTTAAAATACAAAAATGAATCCACTCGACACCGTATGAAAATATGCTCAATGGTGACAAAATATTAAAATTCGATACTTGAACCTCATGTCCATGTGCGATCGAACCAAATCATAATTTTTCAGTCACGTACGACTCGAAAATTGATGTGGTAATTCGACCCCAGGCTTTTACACAACAATCGACTGCAAAAATGCTTAGCCTCCGCGCACATGTACTATATAAGGCCTCCAAAACATTGAGAACTCTTTTCAATATCTTTCACACACAGTGTACAGCCCAAACATAAGAAACTTTTCAATTGATCTATAAAGGAAACACAAAACTGCGGATAACTCCAACACTCAAGGAATTTGATTGGTTTTAGATGTAGCGCAACAGGTTGCAGCTACATTTGGAAAGCATGTATATTAAGTCGATAAAATGCTTCAAATCTAAACGAAATAACAATTATTAATTTTCATTTGAAATTTATCTGTTTTACTTACCCGGCATCTGCAATTTCTAAAGGGTCAGAAAGGTCTCTAAGCGTACGCTAATATTTTTCCCTTCATAGTTTAGTTTTTGGTTGGGGATTGTGCTTTGGGTTAACTAACCAAACATGGAAAAAACTAACGGTTACGAAGCAACCAATAGCCTAAGAAAGGACTGATTTTTATTGACGACACTGCTAAACGAAAAAATGACAACGACGTTGGTATCTGCACGTGGAATGTGAGAACATTAAACAGGAGAGGTGCAAGCGAACAACTAGTGGAAGTCCTAAACTGCTACAAAGTAGATATTACTGCCATCCAGGAGATACGATGGGACGAGCCGGGCAAAAAGAGGATGAAAAACTGTGACTTCTTTTACGGACGGTTTTATAGTGAGCAGAAACAGCGACTATTCGGATGCGGATTTGTTATAAGTGCCAGACTTTTCGTCTTATGTTTCCAAGACATTAGCGAACGCATTGTAACAATCCGCATCAAGGCCATATTCGCCAACATAAGCCTTATATGCGCTCACACCCCAACGGAGGAAAAGATGATATAGCTAAGGCTTGCTTCTATGAGCTCCTTGACCAAACCTATGAGCGACTACCGAAGTGCTGGGTGATTTTAACGCAAAGGTAGGAAGAGAAGACATATTAAGCAGTGTTGTCGAAAAACATAGCCTACACGACATAAAGTCTTGATAAGGGGACATTGTGGTCTCCGGATCAACGAACGGTCAACCAAATTGATCATATTGCGATAGACAAGAGGCACGCATCCAGTATTTTGGATGTTCGAATATTCCGAGGAGCTAACATCGACTCGGACCACTACCTTCTTGAATTCAAGGTAAGAATGCGAATAACCACCAGGACACAACAATCCAGAAATACTGTAAAAAAATTTAATGTCGAAAGACTGCGATCGCAAGAGACCGCCAAGACCTTCGCGCAACGCGTATCCTTAAACCTCTCGATTAAATACCACCAGCATCGAATGTCGAAGAACAATGGCAACGATGTCAACAAGCCATTAGATCAGCCGCAACTGATGTGCTAGGTTTCTCGCGCCCACCAGCAAGAAACCCCTGGTTTGATGAGGAATGCCGACAAATGCTCGCAGATTAGAACGAGGCCTACAAGGCTAAGCTGCAGGTGAAGACGAGAGCTGCCGTTGAGCTTTATAGGCAGAGAAGAAGGGAAGAACACCGGCTTTTCAGAAAGAAGAAAAAAGAGCAAGAAAATCGCGCGATCGAGGATATAGAGAGGTGCCACTTCAGAAACTATGTTCGCAAGTTTTACAAAAGTGTAAAACGTCGAAGCCAAGGATACAAGGCTCGAACAGAATCCTGTAGATACGATCAAGGAAATATCGTAGTTGAGACACAGTCGATGCTGAGGATAGGGAAGAACCACTTCTGCATACTGCCAAACGGTGATGACGAACAACATTCCGCTGTCAGGCAGAACGAACCATTCAATATGGGCAACGACAGCGAAAGCTGTCTGGTCGGAAAAAAGTCTGCTGAAGAATGGAACCTCAGCATCGTTTATCCGATCTACAAAAAAGCAGACCCTCTAAACTGCGCCAACTACAGAGGCATAAGTCTCCTCAACATCGCCTACAAAATCCTATCTGCCGTAATATTTGAAGGTCTGAAACCGTTTATCAACAACCTGATCGGCCCTTATCACTGTGGTTTTAGGCCAGGAAAGTCCACAACCGATTTTCCGATCCTGGAAAAAGCCCAAGATGTCCAAATCGATACCCACAACCTATTCATATTTTCATACGACATCATTTATAGAGACGACTAAACAGAGCCATGTCTAGTCTTGGTATACCGCCTAAACTCGTCCGTTTATGTAGGATGACGATGAAGAATTCTCGCTGCTCCATAAGGGTCGGAAACGACCTCACCGACACAATCGATACCAAAAAAGGATTTAGGCAAGGCGAGGATTGTGCAAAACTCACGAGCCAACACCAGAGGCACAATTTTCCAAAAATCGGTACAACTACTAGCATACGCCGACGATATCATAGCCACGTTTGCTAGTATAGAGAAGGAAGTGGCAAAAATGTGTTTAGCAGTAAATGAGGGCAAGACGAAGTGTATGCTGTCAGCACGAAAGGCCACACCGATCGACGAATTGGACAGAACGTCACCAATGACATATATAACTTTGATGTAGTACGGGACTTTGTCTCTCTCGGCTCCGCTATTAACTCTGACAACATCTCGTCAGAAATCAAACGAAGAATTACTTTTGCCAACCGCTGTAAAGCCCTCACTGGAACTATGAAGGAAATCCTATATAAGTCTCTGATCATCCCAGTCCTACTCAACGGCGCTGAAGCATGGACCGTCTCAAAAGTGGATGAGGAAATCCTTCTTCGATTTTAGAGGAAAATTCTTCGGTCCTGTTTGCGTTGACTGGCTATGGAGACGAAGATTAAACCAAGAACTATACGAGCTGTACAGCGGCATGCCCCTGGTCAAAAAACTCCGCATTGGAAGTTTAAGATAGCTAGGACATGTAGAACGAATGGACACTAATACTCCTTCTCACAGTCTTATATTTCTAGCCAGACGTCGGTAGAACCGACCTCAACCAACTTGGAGTGCGCAACTGGAGGCAGTTAGCAAAGGACCGTGCTAATCATTACGGACTGTAGCGCCACTTAAGTAAGTAAAACAACCGCTAGGTGCATTAAAGTGTCTTTCTTTCATCCATTTTCACATGTATTAATAAAATTTTATTACAATTCTTGTTCTTTCTCCTAACAGTATAAAAGCGAATAATAGTGTTTATCAAATATCGAAGCGAGGACGGCATAGCGTTAGTAATCCCATCCTACAACTAACAAAAAAAAAAAAAACAATGAGTGGATTAAATGCATCAAATTGTAAACAAAAAAGATTTGTGGTTGAATGTGTGTTGTGTAAACGAGGCGCGTTAATACATTTTAAATTTATTAATATTTAAAAAAAATTAAATTATTTTGTTTGTTAATTTATTACGAAGATTAAGGCTTGTGGGGTGACATTTGTCTCTTTAGCAGTAGCCACGGTCGGGTACACGCTTTCGTGGTGCACATCTGATGATGTTGTCTACTCGGAGAATCATCTCTGCGGCTTCCGATGCTGACAGCAACACTTGCCGTTTGACGGCAAAGGATTCTGTGATGCCCAATTCCTTCATATCACCGATTTTACCCTTCTCCATGTCCAAGCCAAATGTGTGCTTGCCTTGAGCGTGCGCGGCACGCAATTCAGACAAAAGCTGAGCAGAATCGTAACCAGCGTTGTCAGCGATAGCTGTAGGCAGGGCGAGAAGTGCCTCTGAAAAAGGAAAAGTAAAACAAAATGAAGGGCAAAATCACATAGAGATATCAAATGTAGTTTCTTACTGGCAAAACCTTCCATTGCGAGGGCTTCCTTGCCAGCGGTCTCCGCGGCCTTCTTAAAGACAGCTGTGGCCATGAGTGCCTCTGAGCTACCACCTCCGTAGATTACTCGTGATTCTTTCACTGTAGCGGCCAATACGCAGAGAGCATCGTGCAAAGACCTATCAGCCTCATCGATAATTTGCTGAGTAGCTCCGCGGATCACAATGGTACAGGCTTCGCCGAGTTTTACTCCGCTGAAGCGTAAGAGGGTGTCTTCGCCAATCATAACCTGTTCAATGACATCGCACTCGCCCAACTTCACCATCGAGGGTTGGTCAAAGGTAGACACGATTTCACCGCCAGTAACCAGAGCAAGACGCTCAATACCATCAAAGTCAGCATGCTCGATGGCCATGACTCCGGCATCGGCAAACAACTGCTCCGGGTAGTTGTAGATCAGTTGACGGTTGATGAAAACATTGCAGTTGTGACTCAGGATCTTGTTCACCTTGTCCTTCATTTTCTCCTTCTCCGCCAATTCGAGGTCAGCGATCTTGGACAATGAGTCGACCTTGATCGAGCTACCGAACACCTTGATCTTGTCCGTGTCCATTGGAGTGTTAGCGATGAGAATCTTTGCTTTTTCTACCTAGGAATATTTGGACGCAATTATTACAAACATATCAACATGGAACAGAAATAAATCATAAACATCACTCTCACTGTTGCTGTAGCATTCCTCTTCACAAAACTCGTCAAAATGGCTGTGATATGAGTAGCAAACGCACATAAGTCACAGCCGTTTTGGCGCGTTTCGTAAAAGGTTCGTTCGTTGGTTCCTCTGAATATAGAATAGAATTACAAGTGCGCATTCTCACTCACCCTTTGTGGTTGATGTACACCGGGTTTCTTGTCCAACAAGAATCCTTCATCCAAAAATGAGTCATCCAGAGTACCACCAGACTTCTTGATAATCTGGATTGCGTGGAGCTCTCCAGAGCCCTTCAGCCTCAGCACAGCGTCCACAGCCAACTGGGCAAAGAACTCCTTGTGCTGATACAGAATCTTTGAACTCAAAGTAGTTCTGGCAATGTTCAGGAGATCCTCCTTGAACTTCTCATTATCAGCGGAATTGTCGGACGAGCTATTTGTCAGAGCTTCGCGGGCAACTTTTGTCGCGAGGCGCCATCCGGCGATGATTGTCTGTGGATGGAGCTTCTGTTCGACTAACTTCTCGGCTTCACGAATCAATTCAGCAGCAAGAACCGTCACAGATGTGGTGCCATCCCCAACTTCTTGATCCTGTACTCTCGACATATCGACCAAGATCTTTGCGGCTGGATTGTCAACACCGACAGCCCTTAGGATGGTGGCACCGTCGTTGGTAACCTCAACTTGACCAGCGTTGCGACCGTGCGATACTAGGATCTTATCCATGCCCTTTGGTCCGAGAGTACTCTTGACCAAATCGCCGATAGCAATGGCACCAATGAACGAGGATAATCTCGCCATTTCAGCCTTCTCCTCATACGCCTCATTTTTAAGGACGCGGACGGGATTAAGTGACATCTCCTGCAAAAATATAAAGAAGTGATTGCATGAGTTTTGTGAAATGGAATTAAAGGTAAGGGAAGTTTTAAGCATATATCAAGTCAAAGGACAACAATGTAATGTTGGATCTGCCAGCAGACGAAAGGTAAAGTATTTTAGCATCAAGCTTTAAAGGTCTTTAGCGGACTTTTCTTAATACTCCTTATCAGAAGTTAAACGAAGTGTTTGCGGTTCATATTTTGCTTCAAAACCTTTTCTACGTTACGAATATGCAAGATATATTCTGTTACGGAACCATTAAAAGGCTCGGAAGGGAATGCTTATACTGTTAACGATAAAATAATAACGACGCTTGTATCTGACGCTGGAATGTTAGTACACTTTATAGAAAAGACGTTACTGCCACCCAGGAAATACGATGGGATGAGCTGTAAAAAAATTACCATCTACTGTACGTGTAATAGTGAGCAGAAACAGCGACTATTCGGTTGTGGATTTATTATAAATGTCAGACCAAGAAGTCTTTTCCTTTGAAGTTTCATGTGATTTGTGGTTTCTTCAAGATCGTTCTTGAGAGGATTATGCTAAACCCCCAAAGGACAATCTTCCACAAATCGGTGCAACTCAACCGGATTTCACAGCACTGTTTGCTAGTATGGAGAAGGACGGGCAAAAATGGGTTTAGTACGACAAACTCTAAAGCATCAATGAATTGGACCGAAAATCACAATTGACAGATAAAATTTTGAAGTGTGGTACGGCGACAGTCATAGGCTCCGGTATTAACTTCAACAACTACATCTTGTCAAAAATAAAACGAAAACTTCTAAGGAGATCCTATATAAGACCCTAATCATCCCAGTCCATCTCAAAGGCGTCGAAGCATGGATCCAATTAAAGGTGGTTAAATAGAACCTTGTTTTGAGCGAAAAGTTGCGTCCCGTTTGTGTTGACAGGCTATTCAACCATGAACTTTACAGCGACAAGGACCTAGACAAAAAGGTACGCATTAAACGCTTCAGATAGCTACGACGTGTAGACCAATGTAGCGGATTCATTGGATCATATTTCTTTGAGAACGACAGTGGCCAGGTAGTCATCGTCAACGCGTTTGCTATATGTCGATGATTACCAACTCCTTTTGGCCTGAATTAGATGATATGGACACCAACCATGTGGTTTCAATAGAACTGTGCTAAGTGCCACACACCTCACGCAACATTGAAAATTCTGCACTATCGATTCGAGAGCATTGTCACCTTATTTGGAGAAGATTCAGACTGGCACCTGAGATCGTGCAATTTGACCCCGTTAAATCTTTTCTTGTGGCGTTTTCACAAGTCGCAGGTCTATGCGAATAAGCCATAAACCACAGCGGACCTCAAAGACAACATAACTCATGCAATCAGTTAAATGCGGCCTTGTTTATTCGTCAGTCATGGAAAACTAGACATTTTGGATGCGCGCCACTCAGAGAAGCCGCGGCGGACATTTGAACGATGTTATGTTCCATAAAACTATAATGGAATGGACAGGCGTTTCATACGAATAAAAAACAATCAATGATAAGAAGCATCGAACTGGTAAAACCTCGAAGCTGACATGCAATTCACACATAAAAGAAAACAAAAATTCAGACGAGCTAGCTAGACGAGGATGGGGACGCTACGCTTTTCTAACCCATAGCGGGGTAAATTTTCTGCTGACTTTCAAACAACGGATGACAGAGCACACGAGATTTTTAGCCAGGAGCCAATCAAACAACGTATAGCCCTAAATATGGTATCAATTTTAATACCGGGATGACAGATAGCAGCCTATTGGGTAAGCGTTCTAGTTCAATGCGGAAATATAGCGATCCTAAAGTATTCACTCACCTCCTGCACCCCTTCACAGCAAATGACACTGGCCGTAGCATAATTCTTGGTTGTCAATGAAGATTTTGGCAGACACCTCTATTGTTTTCGTGGAGTAAGCACACTTTTACCTAAAATTTCGTAGAAGATATCACCTTTACATTTACCTCCATATCAAGCAAAAGGCAACTGAAAACTCAGTGAAAAACTAACTCCCAACGTCCCAGAAACGAAAAACGTCAAATAATCGGCGGCCACCAGCATGCTGCCTTCGTCCAACAGATGTGCATGCCTGCTGACACCCCAAGAATAATGGTGAACAGTTCCCCCATCAGTTATTATATTGAGTGACCAACTTATGCTGTAATTCGTGGAATAAAATTTCAAATGGGGGAGAGATGAGTCATCCATTAATTACCACATTCCCATGCTACAATTTTTTTTCAATATTCCTTTAAAAAGAAGATAGACCAAATGGAAAGTTTTTTTTTTTATTTCTTTAAGCGCAATATTCATTGAAATGAATAAGCAAACCTTCATGAACAGATGGCCAAATAGTGCACAAGACATCTTATACATACTAAAATACCCAGAGTATACACACTTCAACAATGGTAACATGAAAAACATTTGCAAAAATAAGTCGTAGCTGACATGACAGAAAAGGGTGGATTTAATTATATTGACTATGTACAAGAAATCCATTGGAATACATTTCCACGCATAGAAAATGTTACCAGAAAACAAATTTTTCAATTTGATTCCAAACTGCCCAAGCATAGCCATAATGAAATTTCTGACCAGGTGGTTCACATGCATAAATTATGTATTTCATTGAAAAAAACAAATTAACTTCAGACCCCCGGCTTGAAAGAGGAAGACCACCACACACATTTTGACTGGTACCCCTTAAGGCAAGACAATAATTCACCCAACTCGCCATCTGCAACAGCCCATACAGCAATCTTGAAAATTTTATTCCGTATTTCCTCTAAAATTGGACAATTTTCCTCTACCTATTTTGGGCGTGGGGTGCATCTGCCGCACACATAACCTCACTTTTCAGATGATTCACGCCATGCAGAGCGTTGAACTTTTTTTTCTTTCGTTCTTTTCCTTCTAGAAGAATTCCTCATCGATGTAATGAATCGAATCAATTAAAAAGGAAAATTCGGAAATTTCCCATCATTACGGTGCAATGGAATTGAAATGTAAGGAAATAGGCATAATTACGACGCAGAAAAATCGAGAAATTTTCTCACGTGCACACAGACACATTTTTACTACTCTTGGCCATGGTCGGCCTCGGTCTAGACACCCGGCGTAATTAACTGTTGATATTAGTCACAAAAGTGGCGTTTTTTCGAAAACTTTCATTTAATACTGAATGGAGAATGCAAAACACACAATCTCAAAAATGTTTTTAGTTAGAAAATTATAAATTTTTACCATTTTTCTGTTGAAATTTGTTCGCCTTTAAGATCACAGCACTAGAAAACACCCGAACGAAAAACTGAAAATGGCGGTGATGGAGGGCTTTGACAAAATGACAATCGATGAGCTCTGTGCGATGCTGAACAGAGTAGCCAATGTTGAGATGTTGAAAAAATGCCAAAGAGTTGCGCGTGAGTGGATAAGGTAGTGCAGATGTGGTTCTTATGGAGAGTGTGAAACATGGTAGGGGTGTGTTTAAATTTATTATCACATATTTGTGGCTGAAACACAATCAGACTTTTGCCAACGTAATCCCAACTTATTTGCTCACGCTTTAACATATTCACTTGCCTAACGGACACAACTTCTACTAATCCAGTTTAAAAAATGGGAGAAATGATTAAAATCTTCGCTTAAAATATCGTATTCAACAACCATCTCAGAAAATAACCTACAAAACATAAAACAAAATTTTGACAATTCACACTTTTTCCAAGATTTTCCATTTTTATTTAAGGTTGAAACGCAAAGGCAAACGCAAGGTTAATATGTGATAGATAACATTATTTTTGATTTTTTAAACATGACTATGCACGTAGTTCAATTTTGAATTATAGTTTTCGCAGAAAACTACTTTTTCATTTTTCAATGACCAAGATTTGTTTTGGTGTAGTAATGATTGTCGTTCCACCGAAATAAAATGGAATTTTCCACTGATTCCTATAAGAAGCTATGGACCTTAAATTTCAATTCCATCATGTGTTCAAGAAGTAAAAGAAAATATCCAATAAGGGTAAACACGTTTTTCGGTAAACTTTTGTGTGGTTTGACAACTTTTTTGATGCAAAATCATTGGTTATGATAACATAAACATTTTGTCCACAAATCATTTTAACCCACGGTCACTTTTTGAAGGCGTTTTCATACAAAAACCATTTGCAGCAGAAAAACGCTGTTTTTTGTCGAACCCTTAAAAGATTTTGAACGATATGTTGCGACAATGTCAATATTGCTTTGTCAAAAAGCCTACATTTTACTTACTTACTTACTTACTTACTTACTTAAGTGGCGCTAGAGTCCGGAATGAACCTGGGCATCAACCAACATGCCTCTCCAATTAGCACGGTCCTAAGCTGACTGCCTCCAGTTGCGCACTCCAAGTTGGTTGAGGTCGGTTTCTACTTGTGCGCGCCACTTAAGGCGAGGCCTTCCTCTACTGCGTCCGATGTCTGGCTGGGAATCGAAGACTCTGCGAGCCGGAGTATTGGTGTCCATTCGTTCTACATGTCCTAGCCATCTTAAACGTCCAATGCGGAGTTTTTTGACCAGGGACATGTCGCTGTACAGCTCGTATAGTTCTTGGTTGAATCTTCGTCTCCATAGCCCGTCAATGCAAGCGGGACCGAAGATTTTTCGAAGAATTTTCCTCTCAAATCGACCAAGGATTTCTTCATCCGCGTTTGAGACGGTCCATGCTTCAGCGCCGTAGAGCAGGACTGGGGTGATCAGGGTCTTATATAAGATCACCTTAGTAGTTCGAGTGAGGGCTTTACTACTGAATTGCCTGTCAATGGTGACGTTCTGTCCAATTCGTCGATGTTGTGTTTCCTTTCGTGTTGACAGCATATACTTCGTCTTGCCCTCATTTACCGCTTCCTTCTCTATACTAGCAAACGTGGCTATGACATCACGTTGGGCCCTACCAATGATGCCAATATCGTCGGCGTATGCTAGTAGTTGTACAGATTTTTGGAAAATTGTGCCTCTGGTGTTGGCTCTTCAGTTTTGCACCATCCTCTCAAGAATCAGATTGAAGAAGTCACATGGCAGCGCATCGCCTTGCCTAAATCCTTCTTTGGTATCGAATGTGTCAGTGAGGTCGTTTCCGACCCTGATGGAGCAGCGAGGATTCTCCATCGTCATCCTACACAAACGGACGAGTTTGGGCGGTATACCAAAACTGGACATGGTTCTGTATAGTTCGTCTCTATAAATGCTGTCGTATGCGGCTTTAAAATCAATGAATAGGTGGTGGGTATCGATTTGGACTTCTTGGGTTTTTTCCAGGATCTGCCGAAGTGTGAAGATTTGATCGGTTGTGGACTTTCATGGCCTAAAACCACACTGATAAGGGCCGATCAGGTTGTTGGTGAACGGTTTCAGGGGTTCACATATTACGGCAGATAGAATTTTGTAGGCGATGTTGAGGAACACTTATGCCTCTATAGTTGGCGCAGTTTAGAGGGTCTCCTTTTTTGTAGATCGGGCAAACGATGCTGAGGTTCCATTCTTCAGGCATACTTTCTTCCGACCAGATTCGGCTTATGACTTGGTGGATGTTACTTACCAAGTCATCTCTGCCGGCTTTATAAAGCTCGGCGGGAAGGCCGTCATTTCCGGCAGCCTTATTAAGCTTCAGTTTTCGCTGTCGTTGCCAATATTGAATGGTTCGTTCTGCCTGACAGCGGGTTTCTTGCTGGTAGACGCGAGAAACCTAGCACATCAGTTGCGGCTGATCTAATGGCTTGCTGGCATCGTAGCCATAGTTCTTCGACATTCGATGTTGGTCGAATGGTGAAAGACGCCCAGTGAAAAATTGTTTGCTACGGCTGGGAATCGAACACAGACCTTCTGCGCGGCAGTTCATCATACTAACTTAGCCATCACGCCACTGAACCCGTCAATGGCAATGACTAGAGATACTAATACTAGCTGTCATTCAAAAGAAGACAAGGAATTGTGGCTTCTAAAAAGAAATGGAAGAAGAAAATCGCTCGACCGAGGAATTACAAAGGTGCCACCGAAGGAATGAAGGTAGGAAGTAAAACCAAAGTGTAATACATCAATCCCAAGACAACACTTGACAACACTCGGAACAACTACTTGTCCAGACTTTTATACGGTGAATTCTCGCTGCTCCAATAGGGTCGACCACCGCCACACCGAAAACTTTGATCCCAAAAGATTTACACATGATGACGAATCGTTACGTGATTTAAATATTTTAACTTTCTCTTATTAGTAGGAAAATATTGTTTTCGTGAAAATTTTCGACCTCGAGATTTTGATTGATTCTAACATTACGATGATAGCGGAACTCAAAAAAGTGGTTTTTGGAATTCCGTCCGTCGGTTCGTCGGTCAGTCGGTATGTCTGTCCGTACAAGTCTCTCCAGCTTAAACGACTTGATTTTATACTACTATTACTGTTTTCATGAGTTCCACATAATTGGTTTTGGCCCAATTATCCCCAAACCCAAATTTCAGTTTTAGCCAATAACGGAAAGTCATTATTATTCACATGAACACCGATTACTTTCAATTACGGAATAAACGTTCGTATAATCTCATTTCGACATCATTTATACCATTCTAGCATCATTAATGTAAATAAATATAATAATGTATTTGGGCCAAATTGTTAAAAAAGTCAAATTAACTCGTTGTGAAAGAGAAAGTTGCGTACGACCCAGTAGTGCACCCACCACTAGTTTTTTTAAGCTGGCCAAAATTATAAGGTAAATACAAGGTAAATGTAAATAAAATTGAGCACGGCTAGGCTACGCTAGTAATTTAGGTTTATAGTGTAGATTTTGATGATACTTTTAGTCCTGCTGTCAAATTAACAACTATACGTCCAATATTAGCTTCTGCTTCAGCAAAACAATGAGATCCCATCAAAGCAATGACATCTTTATCAATATGACATAAAATTTGAGTTAAAACATCTATACGGCCACCACTCGGATAACAATTCAGGGCGAAACTGTAACTCATATAAAACGCTATATGGTACTAAAAATGCATAAAGAAGTTTAAATTCGACGTTGCATTAGGACTGTTTGTGTTGGACAGTGTCTTTCTTTATCTGTAATTTTGCGATTATTACTGCCGTCTTGCTTTGAGGAAAGTGCGCACTTTTTTTTATAATTTGCACGCACTCAAGGGGTTATCAATACCCTTTAAATGTTTTACCACAGTACGAGCGTTTTGACAAGGGGAAGAAAGAGAGTGATAGGGAAGATTTTGGATGTAGTGGAGACTTAACTCTATGGGTGGTGTCCGAACTAACTTCGGGGAGTCACTGTTTCTTGTGTTCGTTAAATTCAATGAAACTTCAAAGATGGTGCATACTTTTAGGTGTAACAACAGACCTTTTTGTTTTATTTCATTTGAATAAATGTTACGTGGATTTTGGCTGGGACTGAACGCGTAACCTTCCACTCAACAGGCGAATACATACACTGCGGTCATTCACAATTTTATGTTGCGAAATCCATGGTCCATTGTAAAGATAGAAAGTTCTTAAGTTTGCACTTCTTCGAACTGGGGTTCGGATGTCGGTCATAACCATCTCGGGAACTCCGTGACTTGCTGCTGTTATATTCTCAACCAGAGCGTCCCCGAAAAATCTGTAATAGAAATATATAATAATCTAGTATCAGTGAATCAGTGACCGGCCTTAAAAAATATCCGTACCTACATTTTGCCACGGACGAAGTGGCTTTTCTCTGAACGCATTATTTATATTAACTGGACTATAATCTGCGAGAACAACGGTAACTAATGACATAGAGTATGAATATATTTCGTCTGTCCTTTGAAGTCAAGCTAAGCAGACGTCTTCATTTCATCAATGACACTTATCGCCCATACACAGTCATAAACATAGCTTCCTCATTCGTTTGTGCTTGCGAAGTTATACAGAAACACATGCCTAACTCCGTTTCGGAACCGCAAATTTGTGAAGCTTTGATGATTATCAGACTTTCGCAAAAGGTGTGTCAGTGCAAAAAAAAAAACGCTTTGTAAACATTTTTATTAATATTATGTTATATGTTATACCTCGATGTATATGTTTCTGATATAACATCAATACACACACGAGCAACGATTAAATAGCGATTAAGTCATCCAAAATGTCATTTCGTTCAAACTAAAATCCAAACATTTTACACATGCATGATGTGAGTAAGAAGAAACTTTTTTACAGCTAATTATTTTAGACGTCATTACTGGTATATCGTTGAATAGTAGAGGTTAAGGGTTTATTCAATTACCATTGTGACACGGTATCTTTGTTTGTCTTATTGAAACTTTGTATTCATAATTATAGCAGCTAATACAATGAAACCCCCTTATAAAGCCAACTCAAACTGATCCGCTTATTTTATTTCAAAACATATTTTTGAACCATTAATACTACCGCTATGAATATAACGGCTCTACTTGCTTTGTATATTTTGAATTCGCAGTCTCAATCTGTGTCAGAAGATATAAACATTCAAGTTGCTAATTCCGCGTTCTACGTTATCGACAATCATTTTATGAAATATAGCCCATCGTTTGTGCTTATTCTTTTCTGCCAACGGCAACATACTTGGTTTTACTTTAGGGACCTCATGGAGGACCTCTTTGGCTATTTGAATGATGCCAAAGTACAAATTGTTATGAACGACACGAATGCTGGAAATATTGGTCGTGGCGAAAGGAATTTCAATTTGGTTTTCGTCGATAGTGCAGATTCTTTTATGTGAGTTTCATTTTCAACGTGAGAATAACAAATTAATTATCAAAGGCTGTCCTTTATAGAAATAATGATCTAGCATCAAAAGTCAAAAACTACGACAATAACGAGTATTACTTCGTGTGTGTTCAAAATCGGGACAAATTTCTGCAAGAAGACATGGAGCGCATTTTCGATTACTGTTGGAAGCACTACATTATTAATGTTGCCATTCTTATTCAGAAAGCTACCGGTGAAATCATAGTCTATACGTATTTTCCGTTTACCGAATTGGAATGCGGCAATGTCGCTCCTGTTGAGATTAATCGATATCGCAACGGTAAAATGGATAGCAATGAAATATTCCCTGAAAAACTCTCAAATATGCACCATTGTCATGTGAAAGTTGGTCTATGGAATTTGGCGCCATTTATATACGTAGACACTAACAAACATGGCACCAACGCTATTTGTGGATTCGAAGGGGAACTCTTGAAAGCTTTATCGAAGTTGATGAATTTTGAAATTGACTACATGGTCCTAAGAGATAGTGAGCGTGGAGTTATTCTTCCAAATGGAACTACCGGCGCTATTCGGATGGTGAGACATTGAAGACATTACAAAACCTGCATATTTAACCAACTATTTTCAGCTTCAAAATAGAGAGCTTGACATATCCTTAGGCTTCTATAGCTATACCACTGCTAGGGCTGCGTCACTAACACCCACCCATACGTACTACCAGTCTAGGGAAGTTTTTGTTATTCTGAAGGAGTCTCCGAATTACAGCACACCGCAAATGATTTTCTATCCATTTTCAATCACCATCTGGATATGTTTGCTACCCACGTGTCTTATGGTTTTGGGCGTTCTATTTGGAATGACTGCCTACGCTCGACGACAGAATATGTTATCAACTTCGCAAAACTACCTTACCATTCAATTTATTGCCACAACCTTAGGAATGGCGTCATTGCTCAACCCGAAACGATTATTCGGAAGACCGTTCTTAGCCACATGGATGATGTGTACCCTGGTCATTAGGGCACAATACCAAGCACGAATATTTCATTTGATTCGAAATAATTTCTTTAGTAATCCACCAAGCAGCACTGAGGAACTTGTCAATGAAGGATATACGTTTGTCATGGACTACGTTAACTACAATTCAACGCCCACGTCCTTGTACTTGAAGGATATTAAGTTTAATTTTAAACCATTGGAGAACCCGTCTCAAGCATCAATGTGTGGATACTTAGAGGATCATTCGGATGAAAAGTTAGTTGTCATGGAACCGAATGAAATATTTCTTTACTTTGGAGCTGAAAATCGCAAGGCAGAATTATTTGAGTCTTTGCCAGAGGTGATGGTTGTTCAGAGTGTTTGCATGTATCTTACGAAGCATTCTTTTTTAAGCAATCGTATCAATGGACTTGTCCAGTGGATGGATGCATATGGCCTAATGAATAGTTGGGTAAACAAGGCGTTGCATTTGTCATACTTTAGAGCGCCATTAGCACCTAAGCAGACTACGATTGGAATGAATCAGCTAGAGGTGGCATTTTATCTTTGCGGACTCTTGTTAGCAGTGTCAGTAATTGTTTTCCTTTTGGAAGTCATGTCAGTTAGGATAAAGATATTGAGAAAGCTTTTCAAGTAACCAATGGTACAAACTGTAACATATTTTTTCAGTAGGCGAATAAATAAACTATAAGAAGTAAACTAAAGTGTTTTGTATGTAAACCTCACAGAGAATTGTCAATTTCGTAAGTATTTTGCACCTGGAAATAATATAGAAGGGAGAAATAATATTTTATACTCTTAACTTGGAAACATAAAAGTGCCCCTCTTTGATTAAATATGAAAAGCTCAACTTGAATCGGTATAGAGACACGTAAATTTCATCATTAAAGCTCAAAATTTAGACCCAAAAATTAGTTAGCAGTAGCCTTGTTAAGATATTTCTCTATTCACTTCACTAAAGTCGGGTGAATGTAAGCTTTCGCTGTAGTGCCAATATCAAATGGTTCGTTCTATCGTCACCGACTATGTCCCAACAATGAATTTTTTTTTGTTCATCTCGACAGGATTCTATTTTACGAAAATCATTCCTGGAGTAACACCTCTCTATGTCTTTGATCGAATGCCTCTCTTCTTCTGAAAACCCGGTATTCTTCCCTTTATTCGTCGCCTATAGAGTTTAATGACAGTTCTCATCTTCAATAGCAGCTATGCCTTCTATGCCTAGATTTTGACTGCGAGCATCTGTCGGCCCTTAACACCAAACCAGGTTTGGCGAAAACTGCGCACTAAAACAGTCACTTTTTGTTCATGCAATGGTGTTAAACGTATCTCTTGCGGATTCTCCGCTCCTCAAATGCATCAATTTTGCTTGTTTACGGGGCACCAGAGAGTGTGAAATTTACATCGTCGGTCAAAAAGTATGCTTTTCAAGATATAGTCAACCATTCGAGCGGCTGTTTCACCGCATTCTAAATGACGTGGATCGGCAATATTCCTTAATTCAATTGCACTTTGTATGGATAGAAATCCTGCCTAGATTTGTAGCATTTCAACGAAATTCAAGACACACACTTTAAGCTCCAGCTATAAACGACGCAAAAAAAGCAGTATGAAAATTTTTGTTGCCACAGAGCAAGCAAAAAATGTAACTAACTTCCAGAAGATGTATTTCCACAAAAGTACATTATAAAACAGACTAACTCTTAAACGATCCATTCTGGGGGTCAAATTTTCAAGACTCTTTCTAGTTTTATTGCCCTCCAAAGCTTCAAGCATTTAAGCATTTAAAGCATTTAAACCAAAATCACGCTTCAAAATCAGGTACAAAACCAAAACCTTGAGAACGGTGAAGAAATGGTTGATCACCTTCTATACGAATACTATCTGCTACTGCAGAAATATTCTCATTATTACAGGATCTATGCACTCAGGTTGTTGTCGTAGTATTATCTAATAAATTAGGACCAGTCGGACATTGGAAACGAATTTGTATCGTACGTAAAAGCATGAATACTCGTCGTACGAATTGAGTGAGCACACTGCTCCCAACAGGAAGTGTTCCGTTTATATCGCACTCGTCAAGTGGCTTCAACCAAAGAGTATAGAACTATATAGAGTACGTATCACAGCTAAAAATTTTGTAGCAGTTTCTGAGGCGGGCGCTAAGTGCGATTGGGGAAATTTCGTATACCGTATGCTTCGGCCAAATTCACCAAAACCAAAATCACACTTCAAAATCAGGTACAACATTCGTTAAGAGTATCCAAAACCTTGAGAACGGTGACGAATTGGTTGATTATCTTCTATACGAAGGTGATTCTGAGGCTGGCGCTAAGTGCGATGGGGAAATGCTGTTGTTTGATGCTGGGGTCTCAATATGAACACTGGGTTATCAAAATCAGTACCCCACACAGAACATATTCGTTGTATGAGATGCGCACTCTATGTAGTTCCATATACTCTTTGCTTCAACGTACGAAACTATTCAAAAATAGTTACAAAATAACAATGTTCTCTAGAACGTGAAAATTGAGACTTCAGTCTTGAAACACTCAAATTTGTCCTATTTTCAGCTTATTAGTGAATTACAATAATATATGACAACTAAGCGTGTTCCTTAGAAAGTGTGACCGATGTTATATAAACCCTTGTCCTCCAGTTCGATAACCCTATATAATAAGCAATAGAAATAAAATCATATTTTGATTAATTGGCCATGGAATGATTTATGTTTAACCTAACTGCAATTAAGTCAAAAGTTATATAAAAGTTTCAAACTGGTAACTCAATACACGTGGACATAATTGAAACAAAAATTTGACGCATACAATATATTTAATTGCAAAATAATTGTTGAAAAGCGTGCTAACTAAAAAAAATCTGTTGTTTGAGTGCACGACTGGGTGATATGTACTTGCTACTACTTGCGTGCAAATTACTTTGATAAAAAGTTTCAATACGTTTACTCTATGTGGTCAAAAGGTACTTACTTACTTACTTAAGTGGCGCTACTGTTCGGAATGAACCTGGGTCTCAACCAAGATGTCTCTTCAGTTAGCCCGGTACTTAGCCAGCTGCCTCTAGTTGAGCACTCCAAGTTAGTTGAGGTCGGTTTGTACTTGTGCTCGCCACTTAAGGTGGGGTCTTGCTGTACTGCGTCCGACATCTGGCTAGGAATCGAAGACTCTGGCCATTCGATGTCCATTCGTTTCACATGTCCTACTCATCAGACTTCCGACGTCTGGCTAGGAATCGAAGACTCTGGCCATTCGATGTCCATTCGTTTCACATGTCCTAGTCATCTTAAATGTCCAATGCGGAGTTTTTTGACTAGGGTACAGTACAGCTCGTATAGTTGTTGGTTGAATCTTTATCTCCAAAGCCCGTCAACGCAAACGGTCCGATGAATTTTTCTCTCAAATCGACTAAGGATTCCATCATCCTCATTTGATGCATGGATGGCATCAGCACCGTAGAGCATAGTCAAAGACCGTCAACACAAACGTTCCGAAGAAATTTCTTCTCAAATCGACTACGCATTTCTTCATCCACTTTTGATGCGATCCATGCATCAGCGCCGTAGAGCAGGACTGGGATGATCAGGGTCTTATATAGAATCTCCTTAGTAGTTCGAGTGAGGGCTTTACTGTATTGCCTTCATAGCCAGAAGAAACTGCGGTGGGCATTATTCATTATTCGTAAATTTTCCGACGCGATGTTGTTGTCAGAGTTAGTAGTGGAATCGTGGTAGACAAAATCCCGAACTATCTAAAAGTTATCTTTGTCAGTGATGATAGTCTGTCCAATTTGTCGATGATGTATTTCCTTTCGAGTGTGCCCCTGGTGTTGGCTCGTGAGTTTTGCACAATCCTCTCAAGAATCAAATTGAAGAAGTCACATCACAGCACATCGCCTTTCCGTAATCCTTTTTTGGTATCGAATGTGTCGATGAGTTCTTTTCCGACCCTAATGGAGCAGCGAGAATTCTCCATCGTCATCCTACACGAACGGACAAGTTTGGACGGTATACCAAAACTAGACATGGCTCTGTATATTTCATCTCTTGAGATGCTGTCGTATGCGGCTTTGAAATCGATGAATAGATGGTGGGTATCGATTTGGATTTCTTGATATTTTTTTCCAGGATCTGTGTGAAAATTTGATAGGTTGTGGACTTTCCTGGCTTAAAACCACACTGATAAGGGCCGATCAGGTTATTGGTAAACGGCTTCAGGCGTTGACATATAAAGGCAGATAGGATCTTTTATAGGAGATGTTGAGGAGACTTATGCCTCTGTAGTTGGCACAGTTTAGAAAGTCTTCTTTTTTCTAGATCAGGTGCTGAGGTTCCATTCCTCAGGCATACTTTCATCTGACCAGATTTGGCTTATGAAGCCCAGAGGGAAGGCCGTCATTTACCGCAGCCTTGTTAAGCTTGAGTTTAGGTATTGCTGTCACCACTTCACTTAGGTCGGATGGTTGCTCGTTTTTGCTGCCGTCGCGTCACCAATCGCGTCACCAATATGGAACGTCATCACCGTTCTGCCATAGCCTCAGCTTTGAATTTGTCTAAACTACGACAGGATTCTGTTCGAGCCTTGTATCCTTTTCTTTGGCGTTTTACACTTTGGTAATACTTGCAAACATCTTTCCTAGAGCGGCTCCTCTCTATTTGTTTTTTTCTGAAAAGCTGGTGTTCTTCCCTTCTTCTTTGCCTATAAAGCTCAGTGGCAGCTCTCGGATTCACCTGCAGCTTTTGTCCGGAAGGTAACAATGTTATTGTATTGCTGAAATGATACCCTCTTCACTTTTATCTAAAGTGGCGATACAGCCCGGAACGAACCTGGGTCTAATCAAACATGACACTCTTCCTTTGCTAACTTCCTTATTGCCGAGATTGTTAAGATGTTTAGGAAAATTTTAGTACATTCTTACCATTTTAGATTCTAATCCGTTTTATGGACAGAAACTAATCAAACGCCTCTCAAAACCTACGTATTGAACATGGTTACCTACCTGTCTTCGTGTCATCAAGCTTTGACCTCAAGTAAAACGTATTGAATTTTATCTTGACAACGATCCAGAAAAGCCGAACCAAACACATAGAGAAGCAATTCTCATGTTCAAATGAACGATTCTTAAATCATCAGGGTTTGAGCCCACGAAGTGGTAGGTATAGCGACCATTCATCAATTTTAAAGGCTAACATACATATGAGCTCTGAGCTTTCGATAATCGGATATCTACGTATAAAGACATACCGATAGACTAAAAAAAATTAAAATCTCGAAATCGCTGCTTTTCATGAAAAAAAATTAAAAAAAAATTGATTCGGGTATATTTTAATTTTTTTGGTAGCGCAGATTATTGTATTTCTGAATGTGTTGTGAAATAAATCTCAAACCCAAAACCGAATACTATCTACCCAAGACGATTAAAAATAGATCATAGAAATCCTTTTAGCAATCACCATACAATTACAATTACAATAATTGGAGTAAATTATCTATGGAATAGTTATGGAATAGTTTATCCTATTTAGGTTAATGCACGTCAATCAGAAGAAAGTGTTTGTTGATCCTGTTCAAACTTTTTCAATTATCGCGAGTACATTCGGTTACTACCAATACGAGTAATGCATTCATTTTCAAAAGACTTTAGGATAAGTCTCGTCTCAGCCATGAATTTGACCGAGCTTCTTACCGTGTACATGTTAACATCGCAAGAAATTACACCATCGAATGAAATCTCCAATGAAACTGCGAATTCGTTGAGCTATGTTATCGACAATTATTTTATGAAACACAGTAGCTCGTATCTTTTGATCATTTCGTGGTCGCGTCAAAATGCTTGGTATTATTGCTTGGATTTGTTGAACACATTTCTTTATCGGGACAATATGAAAGTAGAAATCATGAATAGAAAAATGATGACCAGACATACCGACAACGACGAACAAAAGTTTAATATAATGATTGTCGATAGTGCAGAGTCGTTTATGTAAGTATGAGCTTCAGCAAATCCATTTATTGGATCATGTTCAAAATGCTATTATCACCATTAAACAAAACAATTAAAAAATGAACCCCTAACCATAAAAACTAGTTCCAAATATCTTTATTTTTATAGAAAAATCAATCCAGCTTCAACAGTTAAAAACTACGACATCAATGAATACTACTTTATACTTCTTCAAACCCAGGATGCATTACTCTCCAATGACATTCAAGAAATTCTTGATTATTGTTGGTCAAACTACCTTATCAATGTTGACATACTTATCCAGCGGGCAACTGGTGATCTCGTAGTATACACGTACTTTCCATTTGCGAAATCCCACTGTAGGAAGGTGGTCCCGGTAGAGATAAATCGCTATCGCAATGGTAAAATGGACAGCGAGGAAATATTTCCAGAGAAACTACTAAATATGCATCAGTGTCCGTTGAAAGTCGCCCTCTGGAATTTGCCACCATTTTTGTCAATTAATGATAAAAAAACTGGACGTGATGCCATTGGCGGCTTCGAAGGTGAACTGCTGAAGTCTTTATCCGATTTAATGAATTTTCAAATCGATTCTGTGGTTATGTCAAATAATGAACGTGGACAAATTTTAGAAAACGAAACAACTGGGGTTATTCCGATGGTAAGTCAGTTCTTGTTACTTTGACTGGACATTCATTTTCCAATCCAATTTCAGCTCCAACAAAAAGAAGTCGACATGAGCATGGGATTTTTTGTCTTCGGTATTGCCAGGGCCAGGATGTTAACACCGACAGTCATCTACCATCAATCGAGAGAAATCTTTGTGGTTCTTAAGGAATCTCCGCATTACTTTAAACCGGAAGTTATGACTTATCCATTCTCCACAAACATTTGGTTTATGATAATTGCAACGTTTGTACTGGTTTTGGGAATTTTATGCTGGACGATAACCTTGTTTCGACGAAATTCATTTGATGTCGCCTCTATAACTTTGAACAACATTTGCTTGCATTTATTCGCAATAACTTTGGGCATGGGTTCATTGCTGAGTCCAAGACGGTGTTATTCCAAAATAATTATAGCCACATGGATGTTTGGTACATTAGTCTTAAGAACACAGTATCAGGCTCTAATCTATCATTTAGTTCGTTACAATTTCTACGAGCATCCACCTGGCAGCCTTGAGGAAGTTATTGACCAGGACTATACAATTATCATGAATCATCTCACCTATAATGCTTTGAGTTCTGTCCCGTTTTTCCAGGAGGCTAATCTGAAAGTGAAAATGTTGAATGATATAAACCTTGGGATTGTTTTCTCCTACATGGTAGAAAACCCCGATGAAAAGTGTGTAGCCGTGGAACCAAATGAATTCTTTCTATACTATGGTGCTCAGAATCGTAAGGCAGGCGTGTATTCACCACTGCCTCAGACTATGCTGGTTCAGAGTAACTGCATATATTTGACAAAACATTCCTTTTTGATAAACCGTGTCAATGATCTACTTAGTTTGATGAGTGCCTGTGGATTGATCACTAGCTGGGTCAATAAGGCATTGAATTTATCATATTTTAAGGTCCCGCTTGAACCGAAGCTGAGCACAATTGGAGGGGAACAGTTGAAAGTAGCTTTTTACGTATGTGGAATGCTGTTGGTCTTGTCCTTTATTGTATTTATTTTGGAAATTTTATCCGTGAAGTGTAGAACTTTGAAATGGATTTTCGACAGAATGTAGGCAACATCTGGTTTGGGAAAATTAAAGTTTGATATGTTTTTTAAATATTATGTTAATATGTGTTAATAAATATTATCTCGAAATTTGGTGTTGCATTAAATATTATTAGATAAAATAAATAAGCTCTTGATGTTGCAATTATTTTGAAATCATTAGTGTGAAAGTGGTTCGGATTGCGTCATTCACTTACTAACATTAACAAAACCTAGAGATGTGTTTTACTTATTTACCTGGCGAGAAAGGCTGGCATATATTCAAAGTATAAAAACAAACGTTCATCAACACAAGCGTGTAACTCCGTATTTCAAACAGAAATCTTTGCTATAGCAACCAAGTACGTTTACATTTTATTTGACAGCAAAGCAGCACTCTTAGCATTATAATGTTTCGAGATAACGTCAAACTAGTATGGGATTGCCTACAAATACTCACATCGCTAGCCAGAACAAACAGAGTACATCTCATATGGGTGCCAGGACAAAGTGGACATGTATACAACGAAATAGCAGAAATCCAGAAAAGGATCGGCATCAACTTTCATGATGCCAAGACCATTCTGTGCACTATCCATCGGCACTGCTAAATTCTATATAGAAACATGACTGAAAAACAGGGCCAATCATTACTGGACCACTACTGAAGCTAACAGATAAGAAAAAATGTTCATGACAGACACTTCCCACACGAGAACGAACCGAATCTTACATCTAACTAGGAGCCATATTCGAACTGTCACAGGATTCCTAACTGGACATTATCAAGTCACAAAACACCTCATGACTATGGGAATAACTCAAGACAAAGATTATAAAGTCATATAGATGACGCACTGCGTACAAGAAAAATTGTTCTATGGCGGGTCATACTGGTACAGCCCACCGTTTATTTGGATCTCGTTTCTCATGTGTGCACGTTGAAAACCGCCCACCGCCCGCCCGTACCATTAAGCTGCTGAGCAAAAGTTTCTATTTTTTGTTCTCAATGCGTCATCTGTATGGCTTTGTAATCTTTGCTCAAGATAATACTTGCAGTCTATGAAACGAAGACGAAGAATCAGCAAAACACATCATGTGCCACTGTAACTGCCTAATCAGATTACGTTAACACCATCTAGGTAAACACTACCTTAAGACAGAGGACATATCTGACATTTCAACCAAAGATTTACTAGGATTTATTACAAAATCCGGTATCATGAGTGTGCCCTAACTGGAGTAAATCACAATAGGCCCAACTGTGGCCGTAGTGATATACTAACTTGCTTCAAACTCCCTAACCTAATCTAATAAAACTGACATTAGGAAGACTGCTCCTTGGTAAAAGAGTAAGTTTACTCCAGTACAAAGGAGCAAGTGCCAAGTGTGGCCCAAAAACACTCACAATGATTTTTCGAAACGCAACAATTTCATCATTTCGTTGTCTAAATTTTGTAAGGACTTTTCCTGAGTCGATCTATCCATGTCCGTCTGCTCGCTTGTCCTTAAATCTAAAGGTACGATGATGCAATTCATTCAATTTTTATTATTATTATTTTTTATTATCAGGTAATTACAAATCACATGGTGATATTCGAAATTAATGAGCTTAGCTGCTAAGACTATTTGCTCTAATCAATTTTTTTTTTTTAAATCCGATCATACCAAGCTTACCTTAAGAAGAATGTTTTCTTCAGTTAAACCTTAAAAAAAATTGAAAAAAGTGTCTGAACAACACATTAATTATACAAAACTTTTGTTTATATTTTATATGTATATAACATTTTAACCCACAGCCAGTGTTCTTAAAAATGAAAATTATTCAAAAAGACTAGCGGACCCGCCGAACTTCGCCTCGCCCCAATTTAACGCCTTCAGATAAACTCTAGATGATATAATAAAACATAGATACGTTAAATTTCAATGTGATTTGTTTGAGGGAACTTCGAGATTAATTCCACAGACTTCCAATGATTGGCTTTGCGATTTATTGATTAAGATTTCAAAAGCCAATCGAACCGGGAACTGATTCCGCTTGAATCGGAATAGAAGAACACTTAGAGTAATCGGTTTTCGTGGGGTAAAAACTTTCTCACCTTTGAATTTGCCCTTGATGATCGTCACTTCAATCACATTGTTCATCAGTTTCTTGAGGGACAGCCGCGTACCGTTGCAAAATTTTGTATGATTTACATTCCGCAACATGATTATGATCGATCCCACCGTCAGCTGCAAATTATGCGGCAAAGTTCCTGGAACATCAACGAGTTCGAAAATTCCGTCGAATATTTGGTCGCTTCATCCTTGTCGGCCACGCTGTCAACGGATTTGTACGAATGCAGTTCTCCGTCGATTTGACTTTGAATAATGAAATTCAAAATACCGACGAGATGTCCTTGAACTTCTCTGCTGCTTTTGCCCGTTGGCTAATCCAATCGAGATTTTTATAATTTTGTGCAATGCCGGGGAACACTCTGGTGATGAGTTCCTCCTTCTACGATGTGAACTCGCAAAAATTTGCGGGAAACAATATCAATCCAGTCAAAATTTCAACAGGAACTTGGCCATTGCCAAGCGGTCGCTCTGCAATGCGGGTCTCATGTTGTTGGTAAATTTCAACTTCTTAACATACCGTCATAACTCGGATTTTAGCCGGGTCGGTCAACAACTTCGGCTCCAAATGACGTCATTTCAAAGTATCCATAATATTTTTGTGTATTCACCAGGAAAGGTTTTGATTGGATTGTATTTCCATAGAGAAACGAATACAATGGCTCTGGCGGATGAGTCAAAACGGGCAATTCGACATCGCCATCAGCGCAGGCATATGCCGGGGGTTTCCGATTGAAACTTGATTGCATTGAAATGCTGGCATACGACATACAACAATTAACCGAAACCGAAGATTTTTCGAAGAAATTTTCACTCTAAACGAGCAAGGATTTAATCATACGCCTTTGGTACGGTCCATGCTTCATATGACGTTGAAGCAGGACTGGTATGATTTGTGTTTTATATAGGACCTCCTAAGTAGTTCAAGTCAAGGCTTTACTGCTAACTACACTTTGGCTTTATTGAAAGGATAATTTTATGCCATTAAAGTTGAAATATAATTTGGGCATGTGGCCGACGCGGCTGGTTCGAATAAAGCCAAGTCTAGAGGTCCAATTTTCAACCACTTTTTTGAGCATTTGTGGACGTATGTCGGCAATAACGCCACGAATGTTGGCTTCTAATTCCCCTAAAGTTTCTGGTTTGTTCGCGTATAAGAGCGACTTCACATATCCCCAAAGAAAATAATCCAATGGTGTTAAATCACACGATCTTGGTGGCCAATTGACAGGTCCATTCCGCGAAATTATGCGCTCATTGCTCATGTTTCTTGTGTTGTTGGAACCACATCTCATCCACATTCATGCCATCCAATTCGGGAACAAAATAGTCGGTTATCATGGCTCTATACCGGTTTCCATTAACGGTAACTAACTCTCCAGCATCATTTCGGAAGAAGTATGGCCCAATGACTCCAACAGCCCATAGAGCACACCAAACAGTCAGTTTTTGTGGATGTTATGGCGTCTCAATGGTCTCATGTGGAATCTCTTCACTGCAAAGGCGCCAATTTTGCTTGTTGACGTGGACAGTCAACCAAAAATGAGCCTCATCACTGAACAAACTTTTTCGATGAAAATCAGCATCGAGATCAATCTCATTTTCGGCCAATACACCAAAATCACGACGCATTACATGGTCTCGCGGCTTTAATTCTTGCACAAGCCGCAAAATCTTCCATAAAGTTGATGGACAAAGATCCAATTGCTGTGCACGGTACCGAATCGATACATTCGTGTCCTCTTCAACACTTTGCTTTACAGCGGCAATTGTTTCTTCGGTGCGCACTGTTTGACGTCTCTGCGGATGCGTATTATCATATAGAGTTAATATAGTGCGAAAACGATCCATGGTTAACCGAATTAATTGCTCCGATGGACAATTATGTCGACCATAAAATGGGCGGAGCTTGCGGTAAGCTTCGCGAGCTGAACCACTACTTTCGAAATAAATTTCATTTGTCAACCTGTTCATGATGAAATGGCATACCAAACTGAGCATAAATTACGTTAGAGTTTCCCGATTTGACCACAAAATGTCAGTTTTATCTCTTTTTGGAAAACCAACCTCTAAACACCCGTCATATGCAGGAGACCGTTTCCCCGCATGCAAGGAGATAACCCTTTTCAATGTGCTGCTACGATGATGAGTGTATGCGCCTGCCTGGGAAGAAGATCATTTAAGTATTTAAAACTTTTCAGAGAAACTAGCAACGAAGCCTTCAAAGTTTTATATCTCCACATAAATAAAAAAATACAAACAGACTTGTTCTACCAAAAGAACACCTTATTTCAAGAACGCAGCAACAAAGCTGTTATATCGCAAAAACCCGAAGTCTTTCTGGGCACGTGTTAGACTCCTGAGCGAGTGTGAAAAATAAAATACCTTCACAAATTGATGCTGAAATCGTCGCAACTAATTTTGAAAAACTTTTACTGCCTGACCGCGATCGAAAAAGTATTTGCAATGCTCTTCCGGACATTCACATTGCAGACCTTGACTCGTGGATTGATTTGTCGGAACTTTTAACATGTCCCAAAATAATGACACAGAATAAGGCATCTGGTGCTGGCTTGAATGATATATGTACTCTTCTACAGAATATCTGGAATACCTTTTCAACCGCATTTTCGTTGATGAGATATTAGCAGAAAGTTTCTTATGAGCCATTTTTGAAAAGGGTGATATATGCCTACCTTGAAGCTAGAGAGGAATTGGAGTATTAAATTCTATGTGAAAATATTTCTGTCAAATACCTCCGTATTTTTGCTGAATGTTGGTGTGAGATCAAAATCCTTCGCCACAAATAATGGTATGCCGCAAGGTTACATCCTAAGTCCGGATCTCTTTCCTTTATATATCGATGATGTCTGCGAAAGTATACTGAGTGATATAAATTATGGCGGGGTGGAAGTCAAAGTACTAATGGTAATTCTCTCCATAAGTCCATCGGCACTACAACTTCAAATAAACAGACTAAAAGACTCTGCGACAAATGGTGTCTTAACTAATACCATTAATACCAGCAAATCTTAAATAATAGTTTTCCGAAATCAAAATCGTGTCGGTAGGTCCGAGGGGACATGGAAACTCGACAGTAATAACATCGAAGTAATAAACGAGTTCAAATACCTTGGTTTTCTTTTAAGCTATGAGCATTCATGCCCATATAAAAAGTAAAACAGCCACAGCTAAAGCTGCAATCAATGCGAGTATTAAATAGTAACGTCAATCAAATAGTTACGTCAATTCTGTTTCTAAGTTTAAAGTTTTTAACGCTACGGTAAATAGCTGCTTTTGCTTGCAAATGAAGTGTGTGGCTATAAATACGCAATTTAACAATACTTTTGCAAACTTATGTTAAAACAATTGTCCAAATTATGCCATATACGTTGAGTCTGGATATACAAAGTTTTCTATTTTTTCTTTGTGAATTAAAATTAAAATTAAATATAAAACCAAAAAACCGACAAATTTAAGCCTAAAGGCAAAATAAAACAGCTAAATATAAGCTTACAGCGCCCACTAAGGGCCGATAAGTTAGATTAAGTAAGCCAGTTATTGATAAGTTAGATTTAAGCATTTTTTTGTCTAGTAATAAGTTAATATTTTAAGTAAATAAAAAAAATGAGTTTGAAAGTAAAAAAAAAAAACGTTGAGTCTGGACTTTGGCCGAATTCATAAATGTAAAAAAATGCGCATTGCATCTTTTTTTTAAATTATGATGCTTTCTCACTTTGTTGCGTATGAAGTTGCTTTCTGTCTGCTGACATTTTGGAACGGCGTGTGATACATAACATGATCAGCTGTGTGTTTGGTCATCATTTGGAAAGTGTTGTCAAGAAAATTAGTTTGAACTCTTATAATAAATAATATTTTAAACAATTATTGCGAAAATATCAGCAGAACATTTACAAAATAATACAATTGAAGCAGAAACAATTAAAACGTAAATGTATGGCTCTATCCTCAATTATTGGTTATAAAAGAAATTTACCCAAATGCAAGAATTTTATTAAACTTATTAACTGGTAACCCGACGATGTAAATTCTGGGTCCACTTTCTTAATTTCGATGCAAACATTTCTAAAAATCGCTTCTTATTCATTAGCGCACAAAATTATGATTCAAACTTTATCCTTGTTGATATTAGCAATTTTGTTTGGTGATTACACCACTTTTGTCTGAAGAATCACAAAAATAGGAACATTGCAATAAATATTAAACAAAATACTTGGGTCGTCGTGGAATCACACACCGAACACGACATCAAACAAAATTAAAATTTGAAAATGACGTTTGCATCATGATAATTCACGATGCGCTGTTTGCACTTGCTTGCGCAATAAAATCTGTTCACAATGCATTTTGGAACGTGACGCAATGTAACGATGCTTGTGCCTGCATTAAGGAATGTTTGCTGATGCACAATGAAGTCAGTACTGCATTTAGGAATTCAGTCTTCCTTTGATCTACATAAAAATTCCTCAAAGTCAGCGCAAAGCTATAGCTGTAAAGTTTTTCGGAGACTCAGCACAAATCTTCAAAAAGTTTGTAAGCTGCTTCTCCGGCGGTCAATCACCTTTCAAGGAAAGTTATGATGTCGCTGAAGTAAACAACTCATCAATGACTCTATCTGAGAATAATGGAGATGAATGGAAACATTTATTATACGACTGTGTATCTGCTGTAGATGGTGGACTGTACCAATGTTGGATTGATCGAGCTAGATCATCATCGTCAAGACAGATTTGCAGGCAGCTTAATCATTTTCTTGACTCAGATAATTATTTCAACAGCAGATTCCCAATCGTGGAATGCGTATAATCTTTAAAATTCGCACCGAAATGCTCGAACAAAATTAAAGACTACAAACAAATGATACTGACCGCATATGCAACCTGTGTAACTTCAACCGAAGGGAAGATATAGTGAACTTCGTGGCGGTATGTCCAGTATTACTAGAAATCTGAAGGCTTCAATTTGCCAAAAGCTCCTTAATATACGATAAGTGTATGAGGTTGTTAAATGGTGGTGGTGGTTGGAAGTTATCGCAATAATTTTATGGACTCACATAAATAAAAGTTGGCAAGAGCTGTAGTATCCCAATGAAATATGTTCCCCTTTTATGTTTGTTTCAGCTAAACTAAAAATCCTTTTACTATTTAGTACACAATATTACACCTTGAATAATTGCAAAAAAAATGTTTTTATAAATATAGAAATAATTATTTCTTAATCTAAAAGTCCGAACTACGCTTAAATAAAAATTGTCTCCTAGAATGAAGAATCCCAAACCCGCAGACGGCCTTTCGCCACGATGAGTAATCTTTGTAAAAAAAACAATTTTAAATCTTTTTCGATATGAAAATAAAGAAAGAAATCACACGAATAAAAATATTGAATTCTTATGATGAAATGGTCGACTTCTTGAGTTTTTCAGGATCTTCCGAAGTATAATGATTCGATCAGTTGTGGGTTGTTGGTAAATTTTTTCAGGCGTTGTAGAGGATATTGAGAGACTTATGAATCTATAGTGTGCGCTGTTCAGAGGTTCTTCTTTTGGATCGCACAGACGATGCTGAGTTTTTATTCTTCAGGCATACTTTCATCCGACCAAATGTTCCATATGAAGTCCCTTCATAATATTTACATACAAAATAACCGATTGTACTCTTTTAGCCGAAAGAGTGAGAATATTGAAGAGTATCTCTGCTTTGGCAAGTGGAGAATCTCGTTCTGAACTTACTGATTTGTAAGAGATCTTTATAGGATACAAAGTGGAACACGTCTGTTAATTATGTGTTATTGTAGAATTTTTTTTCCATTTTTCCGTGGGCTGGTGGAAATCTTAAAAGACAGGTTACTTTCCTGTGAGAGTTCCAAATCTAAGGGCTTAGTTCTTTAAAGACGCCGCAATAAATTTGTTTAATAAAGAATTTGGAGGACCGTTGTGTTAACGTGTGTCAATAAACGTTTTTTATGTTTGCGTGCAAAATCGGTACAACTACTAGCATACACGGACGATATTGACATCATTGGTAGGACCCAACGTGATGTCATAGCCACGTTTGCTAGTATAGAAAAGCAAGCGGCAAAAATGGGCTTAGCAGTAAATGAGGGCAAGACGAAGTATATGCTGTCAACACGAAAGGACACACAACATCGACGAATTGGACAGACCGTCACCTTTGACAGATATAACTTTGAGGTAGTAACCGACTTTATCTATCTCGGTTCCGCTATTAACTCTGACAACAACATCTCGTCAGAAATTAAACGAAGAATTACTCTTGCCAACCGCTGTTTCTTCAGGCTAAGAATGCAATTCAGTAGTAAAGCCCTCACTCGAACTACTAAGGAGATCTTATATAAGACCCTGATCATCCCAGTCCTGCTCTACGGCGCTGAAGCATGGACCGTCTCAAAAGCGGATGAAGAAATCCTTGGTCGTTTTGAGAGGAAAATTCTTCGAAAAATCTTCGGTCTCGTTTGCGTTGACGGGCTATGGAGACGAAGATTCAACCAAGAACTATACGAGCTGTACAGCGACATGCCCCTGGTCAAAAAACTCCGCATTGGACGTTTAAGATGGCTAGGGCATGTAGAACGAATGGACACCAATACTCCGGCTCGCAGAGTCTTTGATTCCAAGCCAGACGTCGGACGCAGTAGAGGAAGACCTCGCCTTAAGTGGCGCGCACAAGTAGAAACCGACCTCAATCAACTTGGAGTGCGCAACTGGAAGCAGTTAGCTAAGGACCGGGCTAATTGGAGAGGCATGTTGGTTGAGGCCCAGGTTCATTCCGGACTGTAGCGCCACTTGAGTAAGTAAGTAAGTGCAACATTTTTCGTTTCATCTTTGACCGCAAGAATACCCAGATCTCTGCGAAGATCTTCATTCCTTATATACCACGGCGCATTGACGTTTTGTTTTCAAAAGTTTGTAAAATATTTAGGTTCGTTTCACTGGTACAACCCCACAGTTGTATACCATATGTCTAGACCGGCTTTAGCACTTGCTTGTATAATAGCAGCTTGTTATCAAGGTTAAGCTTCGAATATTTTCCGAGTAACCAGTAAATTTCTCTGTTTTTATTTTTAAGTTCTTCGCATTGCTTTTTTACATGCGACTTCCATTTTAATTTTGCATCGAGGGTAATTCCGAGATATTTCGCTTCATTTGCAAAAGGGACTCGAACCGTATTGAGAAATATTGGCAAATTGTTTCTCCGTTACACGAAAAATTTACATGAATCGATTTGCACTCGTTAAGTGCAATCCGCCAGGACATTGTCCATTCATTAACCTCGTTAAGAGCGTTTTATAATTTCATACTTGATTCCTCTATTGCTGTGCCAACTGCTAGTATAGCTGTATCGTAAGCAAACGTGGCACCTATCGTATCGTTTGTTTGTGGGATATCACGTGTAAATAAGAGGTACAAGATTGGTCCAAGTACGCTTCCGTGGGGCACTCCTGCCAATATTTCCCTGAAATCCGAATATTCGTTTCCAAATTTCAAACGTAAGAGTCTATGCTCAAGATACGACACGAGGATTTTATATAATTTTTCAGGCAGAACTAATTGTCTTAGCTTGCAACGAAAGCCTATATGCCAAACTTTGTCAAAAGCTTGCGACACGTCAAGAAATACGGCTGAGCAAATTTTCTTTTCCTCGAAAGCTTCCTCAATTACATCAGTAATTCGATGAACTTGGTCCACAGTCGAATGTTTACTTCTAAACCCAAATTGATGGTCAGGTAAAAGGCGTTTCTGATCAATAATGGGATGTAAGCAACCGAGTAATATCCTTTCAAAAACTTTTGAAATTATTGGAAGAATTGAACAAGGTCTGTAAGATTTTATTTCATTCGGTGATTTGAGAACCATAATCACTTCTGCGACTCTCCACTGTATTGGTATGTATGCTAATCTAATTGCTGCATTTACAATGTAGAGGAGTTTAATAAATGCTTTCCGAGGTAACATTTTATGAAGTTCTACTGTAATCAGGTCATAACCGGGAGCTTTTTTTGGCTTTAATTTCTGTATTTCCTGTTTAAGCTCAGCAATACTTGCATATCTAACTAGATTACAATCGGTTGTAGTCTCGAATAAATTAATGTTTTCTGGACCATCAAACGGTTTGAATGTTTCCTCAAGATGTGCGGCGAAAACGTCTGCTTTTTCTTTATCGCTTTTTGTCCAAACGTCTTGAGTTAGTCTAATTGTGGCACAGTGTTTTTCGGCCGTTTTATGACTTTAATTGCTTTCTAAAGCGAATAATTCGATTCTTTTCCAGCGGTTAGGCTTAGCAGATAAGTTTCTACTGCATGGTTTTTAAAGTTTTTAATCGAATTTGATAACATGTGTGGGAAACGGATTATTGTTTTAGAAGCCCTGGTTAAACTTAGCTTTGGCTTTGGTTCAAACCAAAATACCAAAGCATACTTTTGGGCATTCCCCTTTCGACTCTCTTTTAAATGAAAAGAAACACAAAAAAAACCAAAACAAAACATGTAAGTGTGTTAGTGTGACTGCAGAGTCGTGATTCAGGTAGTATGTGTGCAAAATTCGCAGATGTCAATGTCCTCAACTGAAACGAAGTATTGAAAAATACGGTAGTTTTAATGAAACATGATTCGTACGGTATGATACGAAGCTATAAAGAGCAGCCCCGCTCTGAGCGATGTCTCTTTTCTACCAGCTGATCTTGCACATATTTGACCGCACACTGTGTAATCAAGTGACAGATCGTAAGCGACAAGTGCATACATATTCGACGTAAAAGTGGAAGTAGTAGCTAAAAAAAAAAAACAGTGCTCGGCATTTCAAAAGGAAAAGTTACTGGCGTTTTCAAATAATTACCAAAATAAAAAATAAGTGAGTGTAATCTATCAAATTTGTTTATGTTTAGATTATGTGAAGTAATTTAATTGTGTGTTTTATTAGTTTCCTGGTGCATGAATACCTCAGAACGTGAAGTGTGACACCTCCGGCCATCACCGTCTTGTTTGGGCCTGTTGAGCTGTGCTCGCTTCTGTGGCATCACCAGGAACGTTTTGGAGGTTACGTACCCGAGAAATCCTCGTAGATCTGCATCATCATCTATATTACCAGCCGCACCATCATCTTGATATTGTCAATTGACATCCACCAGTATCTGGATCATCGTATTGTGCAGATAAGTTCACCACACTAATGCTCACCGTCACACAGTTGACTTGAGTCAAGTGAACAAAAGTGAAAAAGAAGTTAAGAATACTCACATACACCGGTATAAAGCATTCACCTAATCCTAGATCCCTAATACAGCGATCCCCTTCTCAGTACCCCTCTCCTATTACCACAGAATAATCGGTATCGACACATAAACATAGCTGGTGATCGTGGGACCAAATGGACAGCCACTGGCGAGTTAAAGTGTAGTAAAGTACCTTGGCATCTGGTTAGATCAGTATCTATATTTCGGAAGACATGTAGATGCTGCTCTGGCTAGAGCTAGGGGAGCATTTGCCCTGACAAGACGATTGTTTTATAGCAGTCGTCTTGACAGCAGGGTGAAGGTGATTTGCTACATGGCCCTCATTAGGCCAATCATTGCCTATGGGTGCCCGGTGTGGTTCAACGTTGCCCCATCTCAAATGGAAAAGATACGGATGTTTGAGAGGCAGTGTCTGAGGAGCTGCCTTGGACTTCACAGAACACCAGTATCTGACTACACAAAATACTATTCCAACCAGGTCCTATACAACGGGGCCAACATAAACCGAATAGACAATTTTCTGGTGAAACTCATTCGGTTTCACGCTGCAAGAGCGATGGCTTCGAATAATAGTCTCATCTTTGGGGCCTTCTATCCCAATGATGAATATTTTGAGAGTGCGCGTTTAAGCGGCTTTATTCCGCCCGAAGCTTTCCTATATTTGGATAGTCGAGGGCTGATACAGGATAGATCGGCGGTTCCGCTAATCTACCACGTCTTCCGACGAACTGTGGATAGGCGGCTCCTATACGACCGAGACGTCGTCGCTCAGGGCGGAGGAGACCGCCTGCGGTTCAGCAGGAGTGTGTCCGATTGGGACCGTCGGAGTAGGTCACAACAGGAGAACCTGTTGTGGTGGTTGAATGAAAGATAAGGATAGTTGACTTAAGATTGTTATTTTATGGCCGACTTACATAGTTTTAGTCTTAGGTTTAGGTGCACAGCAGCCATGGTGGCACAAAAAAAAAAAAAAGCTTGCTGTGGCTGTTCTAGTTTTTAAGTTATTTTTAGGTAGTTTTTATTAATTTTAAGTAGTTTTAGTTAGTCCAATAAGTAGTTTTAATTAGTATGTAAGTTTAAATAAAATAAAGTAAAAAAAAGACGAGGAACCAAGTTTTTCAAAGTTTTCTTGGTAAAAAGTTTGTTACTTTATATTTTTATATATTAGATAATAGGCCGAAAGGCAGTAGAATTAAGTTATCGTATAATTTAGGGCGCCCGCATAGAGCAAGTAAGTTAGTTAAGTAGTTGATAAGTAGGCTAGTTTTTTCATGAATTTTTGTCTAGCATTTAAGTTAGTTTTTAAGAAAAACAAAATAAAAAATGAATAAAAAAAAAAAAAAAACATAAAGATAAGTATACCATTCAAATCAGTACAAAAGTTCGTTTATATAATATATATTATTCCCTTTAGATAAGAGTAATCATCGTGACACATAACCCTTGGGCGGCGAATCTATGCATAGAGTCCCTTCACCCCTAAAGATACTACAAAAAGGTGGTGAAAAAAAATATCAAAAAGGTATCGAGAGAAGCAATCGGTGAGTCCAATTGGATTATTTTGTTGATAATATAAGTTATCACCATCGGTCATTAACCAGAGATACAAAAAATGCAAGCGATGCACACTCGCATCCGCTTCGCACCTTGGAATCATTCCCATGATGAAACCCAATACGAGGCTAACGAAATATATCGGATCTGCATGGGAACTGCAGATCAGCACTTTAGTTATAGGAATATTATAAATGTATCTAGTGAAGTAAGAACAGGCATTCTGGTTTCGGCTCTGGTCGAGATAGTGCGCGAATAAATGATTGTAACGAAATCTTAATCCGTGTTTATTTTAAAGAAGACCAAGTTGGGTCTGAAAAATTAATTTTTTTATATTTCACCAGGACGAATTCCTTAATTTATATAAATTATAATTACGGACTATATTGTATATAATTATTTTAAACATAAGGCATTTTTTTTTTTGAAAAAATATGGGTTTATTATACCCTTTTTAAGATCGATACCCATTATTCTTTACCCGTTCTATCTGCTCCCTTGAGTTACCCAGCGTGAGAGTTAGCCCTTTTCCATTGTGTACCTATACACTAACCCATCTATCCTCTCCAGTCGGTGTGCAAAAAAAGTGCAAAAAAAAAAAAGAATTTTGTAAACAGAGAAAACTGAAAACATCTGTTTATAGAAAGAAAAAAAAAATTTTGTAAACAGAGAAAACGGAAAAGATCTGTTTATAGAAAAAAAAAATGTAAACAGAGAAAAAAAATCAAGTGTAACGAGTTAGGTCAAGTGTGGACCAATGAAAAAAAAAATTTAAGAAAGAAAAAAAAAACTAAATCAAGTGAGAAAACCGGTGCTGTTGAACTAGGCCTGGCGTGGCACATCGTAAAAGGGAAAAGACACCCATAACAAGAATGGGATGCTAATCCAATATAGTTATTAAGTATAACCTCTAAGTGTTAACGAGTTATTTGTGATTTTTGTGAATTATATAACTTAAATTCAAATTATTGAATTACTCGTTTGAATTATATAACTTATAAGTATAAGATTTTGCTTCGGAGTTTTCCAACTCATTTTTTTTATTATGTACATATGTATTAGTATATTTATTAGTACAAAATACAGTCTGGATTGAATGAATACTAAATCCCCTGAATTTTCATTTTTGTGCAAATGTATCTTTTCTTGAGTGGTAAATTGGAAAAAATGCCGGTCGTTTAAGCTGCAGATTTTGGTGGACAAGATTGACTGAGGGATTTATTATGGTTTGACAGGACTAGATTGGAAAGGCTTTTCTAAAGGGGCTACTTCTAATCATTTTTCCGCAGGTAGCCATGGATGGTTTTAACCGAAGCCGAGGGTGGGAAACGAAGATGTCTATTACAACACCTGTGGATCTTAATGCAGCGGACTGGGCATATAACTATAGATACTTCGGGCTCCCGATTTTAAATTTTGTTTTCAGATGCTTACACCTTATCTGGCATGAAAGGTAGCAACGTTCGCAGGCACAGTATCCGAACCCCTCCCCCATTACCCGACGAGCTAGGACGAGCGGATGCTAGCATGCAGCGATACTGATCCTGTGGACACCCTTGCCTCGTAGTTGCCCGGACTGGCTTGCGGAGTCCTGTGGCCGTGAGTCATATGGGTGACATATACAAGGTGAGGTTAAAGGGACAGATGTCATGGATGAACCTTATTGTTGGTGGAGTTGATGTCATGTGGTCATGGGTGACTCGTATCCATAGCATCTTTGCCTATGTCCTTTCTAGAACCGTTACACATGTTACTCAACCGATTGAGATGTGTTTTATCTTGTGGGGCACGAGTTTGGTGCCATCTTTTTCGAGCTTTTCTTTTTTGTCTTACCAAATCTTAATTATCCCATGGGTACTTGATATTATTTACTATAGCTCTCAATTTTGCGTTGTTGAGGAGTATTATTCCATGCTGCTTTTTGAACGGTATCGATAAAGGAGTCAACCGCGACTTCAAGTTCCAGTGGGGATCTAAGCGATACACCCAGTCGAATAGTATTTTCAATATCGTTTTTGAAGCCTTCCCAGTTGGTTTTCCCGTTTGTTAGGCTGGGTGTTATTGTAGAGTGCGGGCTTATCAACAACAAATGTTAAAGCCAAGGATATATCGCAAATCAAATAAATTTTACATAAATCCAATTAAATTTTAAAACAATAACAATCATAGAAAAAAGAGAGAGAGAGATGACTTGTTGATCTTAGCTTTATGAAATATAATGGAACACACGTTAAGTCGGTTATGAAAAGTCCATACTATCAATAAGGATTATAACTATCCAAGGATTTTCTGATGGATTTCAGAGAGCTTACCACAGGTTATTTGAATATTTGCATTCATGCAAGCGACGCTAAAAATCTTGTACATGCATATAATTTATTTTTAAAAGCAACCAGGGATGTTATAAATTTACGTTAAATTATGTTTATACATTTAAAGACATCGGTTTGAAACATTAATGCATATTCAATTGTTTTAATAATCAAGGCCCCAATTTGCCAAAAGCCCTTTTTAAAATATTATACTTAAGTGACAACATTTCCAATACAAACACAATTAACGACAACACCAATAAAATCCCACATACGTAATATGCCATCATCAACTGTTCCCCTCCAATGATGGACTGCTTCGGTTCAGGTGGGACCATAAAATACGATAAATGCAACGCCTTACTTGCCCAACTAGTGATCAATCCATAAGCACTCATCCATCTAACCAGATGATTTATACGGTTAATCAAAAAGGAATGTTTAGTCAGATATATGCAAGTGCTCTGAACAAGTAAAGTTTCAGGCAGCGCTACATAAACCCCAGCCTTGTGATTCTGAGCTCCATAGTGCAAGAAGAATTCATTCGGCTCTATGGCGACACATTTCTCATCTGGATGATCCACCATATAGGAAAATACCGCCCCCAGGTCTAATTCTTTCAAAGTTTTGACGTTCAGATCTGCTTCCTGAAAAAACGGAACCGAACTTAATGCTTTATATGTTAAGTGGTTCGTTATGAACGTATAGTCCTGCTCAACCACTTCGTCAAGGCTGCTGGGTGGACGCTCGAAAAAATTAAAACGAATCAAATGATATAGCAGTGCCTGGTACTGTGCCCTTAGAACTAATGTTCCAATCATCCATGTAGCTACGAAGATTCTTGCATAATAACGCCTCGGCCATATTAGTGAGGCCATGCCCAAAGTCATTGCGAAGAATTGTAAACAAAGGTCGTCTAATGATATCCTTGAGACGTCAGCTAAATTAAGTCGACTCAAGGTAAGTGTCCAGCTTAGAGCACCCATAGCCAGTAAAAACGTAGTAACTATAGCAATCCAAATGAAGGTGGAGAATGGAAAGGTTATCATTTCCGGTGTAATATAGTTCGGAGATTCTTGAAGAACAACAAAAATTTCCCTCGATTGATAGTAGGTGTCTGTAGCTGTTAGTATCTTGGCCATTCCTATGGAGAAAACTGAAAATCCCATGCTCATATCGACTTCTTTATGTTGGAGCTGAAAGAATAAACTTTAAATTAACGGATAAGTATAACACTTCAGTACTACCATCTGAACCAAATCTTTGGTACTGCTATCCCGATTGTTGCTCAGCACAACGCTTTGAATTTCGAAATTCATTATATCGGATAAGGTTTTCAGGAGTTCCCCTTCAAATCCACCAATTGCATTGATACCAGTCTTATATGGATCGATTGACAGGAATGGTGGCAAATCCCAGAGTGCAACTTTCAATGGACATCGATGCATGTTTAGCAGTTTCTCCGGAAATAAGTCTTCATTATCCATTTTACCGTTGCGATAGCGATTGATCTCCACCGGAACGACTTTTCCGCAATGCGATTCGGTGAATGGAAAGTACGTGTAGATTATTAGTTCACCGTTGGCCCGCTGGATGAGTATGTCAACGTTGATAATGTAGTTCGCCCAACAGTAGTCCAGAATTTTTTTAATGTCAGCTTGTAGGAATACGTCTCGATTTTGTAGGAGTACGAAATAGTGTTCATTGATGTCGTAGTTTTTCACTTTAGAAGCGGGATCAATGTTTCTAGAGGAAAGAGTATAAATGAAGAGGATTAGGAAAGGCGTTGAAAATAAGACGCAACAAATAACTGTTTTTTAATGTGACTGCAATTAATGAAAATTATTTTTAACCTTCAAGTGGTAACCATCGGGTACTGGTCTCATCCAACCGGATTTGACTGGCTGAACGATAAGAGCGAGCGTTGGTAACACGACGAAAAACATCAACACTATAAACAGCCAGGTCAGAATGGCACGGAATGAAAACCCGGCCTGCTGTCCCAGGCGAACCTAGACAACAGGTTGTCTAGGAATTTCGGGGGTTAGTCAGGCCCCTTGAACAGAGATAGTTGGGGATGAATCGAAAGGCCAACGGCAGCACTCAATCCCGTAGTGGATACTGATGGCCCCGTATCATAGGGGTATCTAATAAATTGGAACTGAGCCCCCAGGTTGGGGGTTATGCTTTGCGTTGACCACCCAACCATGGAAACCAATAGCCTCGGAAAGGACTGATGTTATTGTTGACGGACCGTGTTTTAGGGAGCAGAAACAGCGACTATTCGGATGCGGATTTGTTATAAGTAACAGACTTAGGCAAGAAGTCGTATGTTTACAAAATATAAGCCACCGCATTGTAACAATCCCTATCAAGGCTAAATTCGGCAACATTAGCCTTATATGCGCTCACGCCTTAACCGATTAAAAAGATGATATAGCTAAGGATAGCTTCTATGAGCTCCTTGACAAAACATATGAGCAACTACCGAAGTGCGATGTTAAAATCGTGCAGTGAAAACGAGAGCTGCCGTTGAGCTCTATAGACAGAGAAGAAAGGAAGAACACCGGCTTTTCAGAAAGAAGAAAAAATATAGAGTATACGGAGGTGCCACTCCAGGAACGATGTTCTCAAGTTTTACCAAAGTGTAAAATGTCAAAGCCAAGGATACAAGGCTCGAACACAATCCTGTCGAGTTGAACAAGGAAATATAGTAGTTGAGACACAGTCGATGCTGAGGATAAGGAAGAAGAACTTCTGCAGATTTTTAAACGGCGATGACGAACAATATTCCGCTATCAGGCAGAACGAACAATTCAATATTGGCAACGACAACGAAAACTGCTGTCCAACCGACCGGAATGAAGTGATGATAGCACTATCAAAACTCAAGCTTAATAAGGCTGCCGGAAATGACGGCCTTCCCGCTGAGCCTTATAAAGCCAACGGAGATGAGTTGGTAAGTAACATCCGGCAATTTATAAGCCAAATCTAGTCGGAAGAAAGTCTGCCTGAAGAATGGAACCCCAGCATCGTTTGCCCGATCCACAAAAAAGGAGACCCTCTAAATTGCGCCAACTACAGAGGCATAAGTCTCTTCAACATCGCCTACAAGATCCTATCTGCCGTAATATGTGAACGCCTGAAACCGTTTACCAACATTCTGATCGTTTACCAACATATGTGTGGTTTTAGGCAAGGAAAGTCCACAACCGATCAAATTTGTACACTTCGGCAGATCCTGGAATAAACGCAAGAAGTCCAAGTCGATACCCACCACCTATTTATCGATTTTAAAGCCGCATACTACAGCATTTATAGAGTAAAACTATACAGAGCCATTTCTAGTTTTGGTATACCACTCAGACTCTTCCGTTTATGTAGGATGACGATGGAGAACTCTTGCTGCTCCATCAGGGTCGGAAACGACCTCACCGACACATTCGACACCAAAAAAATACTTCTGAGGATTCTGCAAAACTCCCGAGCCAACACCAGAGTCACAGTTTTCAAAAAATCGGTACAACTACTAGCATACGCCGACGATATTGACATCATTGGTAGTACTCCACGTGATGTCATAGCAACGTTTGCTAGTATAGAGGAGGAAGCGGCAAAAATGGCTTTAGCAGTAAATGAGGACAAGACGAAGTATATGCTGTCAACATGAAAGGACACGCAACATCAACGAATTGGACAGAACGTCATCATTGACAGATGTAACTTTGAGAAAGTACGGAACTTTGTCTATCTCGGCTCCACTATTAACTCTGACAACAACATCTCGTTAAAAATTAAATGAAGAATTACTCTTGCCAACAGCTGTTTCTTCGGGCTAAGAATGCAATTACGTAAGAGAGCCCTCAATCGAACTACTAAGGAGATCCTATAGAAGACCCTGATCATCTCAGTCCTGCTCTATGGCGCTGAATTATGGACCGTCTCAAAGCGCTTTTAGAGAAAAATTCTTCGAAAAATCTTTGGTCCCGTTTGCGTTGACGTGCTATGGAGAAGAAGATTCAACCACGAGCTATACGAGCTGTACACCGACATGTCCCTGGTCAAAAAACCCCGCATTGGACGTTTATGATGGCAAGGACATGTAAAACGAATGGAGACCAACATTCCGGCTGGCAGAGTCTTCGATTCCCAGCCAGACGTCGCCCGCAGTAGAGCAAGACCTCGCTTAAGTGGCGCACACAAGTAGAAACCGACCTCAACCAACTTAGATTGCGCAACTGGAGGAAGTTAGCTAAGTACCGGGCTAATTGGAGCGGCATGTTGGTTGAGGCCCTGGTTCATTCGGGACTGGAGTGCCACTTAAGTAAGTAAGTAAATAAGTATTTTAAAAAATCATTAGATGACCAACAAAACCAGTTGTTAAGATGATACTTAGACACACGACCAGAAATAACAAAACTAAGACAATAATAGAAAACGACATTCGGTACGCGATACTAGATCGATACAACGAGCTAAGCTGGTATACATCGAATATAAACCCATTTAACTTACAGAAACGAATCTGCACCGTCGACAAACATTAAGTTGAATCCTTCAGTTGATCCATTGTAAATGTCGCCAATGTCATTCATAATGATTTGTTTTTTCACTGAATCCCATCGAGGAAATAATTCATCCATAAGTTCCAAAAAATAGAACCGCTTTTCTGGTACACAGGAGAAAATAAACACGAAGGACGAGCTTTGTTTCAAAAAGTAATGTTCGACGACATATTTTAATGCATTTGCTACTTGTGTATTTGTATCTACCGTCACCAATTGCGAAAAAGAGTTGACCGTATAAAACGTTAGAAGATTCGTGATATTCATGGCGATTGCTTAACTAAATCTGACCAAATGTTCAAGAAAGGAAACTGTGAAACGGTGTATTTGGGGCGCGACTCGCTGGCGTTAAGTTGCCACTTAGGCGTAATCTATGTTTTAATTCCTTTGTGTGCAATTAAAGGAATCATTATTAAAGGGTTTGTATGATTAGATTCTTGACATTGATTAATTGTATGTTAACACTATGCCACCCCCTATTCCATTGTGTAAGACTTGTCGTTTGTCACTTATGCTTTTGTTACAAAGATACATAAATCTACACTAAAGATGGGGAAAGTGGAATTCTACATTTTCCTCTTTACGTTCACGTATAGAGTATTTTTTATTTCATTCATAAATAGTTTACCATTGGACAGAATTTATGAGACAGAACCTTTCGAAAATACGCGCCATCTCAAGTGTTGCTCTAACGTTTTGTTCCCTACCCCATTAAGACCCTATCATGCGTTGATAGTTTCAATAAAAAGTCGCTTTCTATGCGTGTAACCGAGTATTCGGAAAAAAAACTGAGGTCCGAGCCCTAGGATCATCCTATGGATGTACACGGCCATTGTAAGACCTATATTAACATATGGGGGGCTTGTATGGTGGCAATCCACAAATAAAGTCACCCAACTGAAAAATATGACAAAGGTACAAATAGCGCCACTACAAGAGCAATGAGAACCACACCGACAGCGGGACTGGAAACCATGCTTAATCAGCTACTGCTAGACATTTACATGAAAGAATATGCAGCCAAAAGTGCTCTAATAATCAACCAGCTCAACTGCTGGAAAACGAACTCAGGAGGACATGCTTAAATTCTACTCATATATCTGGCCTCAGCTATATCCTCTGACTACATGCTACCTCACCATGACTTTCAAAGACCATTCTCCTGCATCTTCCCAAGCAGAGAGGAGTGGGAGAGAAACTAACTGGACACCGAAACCATATTCATCTACACGGATGGTTCAAAAATGGATGTAGGCGTTGGAGTTGGAGTGTTTTCAGAGACACTAAGGCTAAACAGCACATTTCGTCTACCTGAGCAAAGCAGTGTCTTCCAGGCCGAGCCGAAGCGATTTCAATACTGGCGATAGCCCCAGATGATATCACCATCTTTATTGACAGTTAGGCTGTAAAAAAAGCTATCTTTGCTGTCGAAATAAAATTTAAACTTGTGAAGTGTTGTCGTGAAGAGCTAAAGGTTCTTGGCGTCCAACATAATGTTAAGTTCTGCTGGGTCCCCGGACAAAGAGGCATACAAGGAAATGAAATTGCTGATGGACTGGCGAGAAAGGGATCTGCCTCCAGCATTGACCAGGCAGACCAATCTTTCTAACCACCACTATGCGATCTCAAATCTCGGGTGGGAAAAAAACACTGAATATTTCCAAAAACAGGTGGTACTCCCTCACAACTTTTGAAACTTCCAAAAGGATGTGACCTGAGTATGACAAAGCCAGAAAGCCCATAAGCTTCTTTGAAGCAACAGAAAATCAGTCTCGATTCTAGTAGGTATTCTAACTGGACACAACTTAATAAAAAGCCACAAACTGAAAATGCATCTTATAGATGATGACCTCTGTAGAGGCTGCGGTGATAACGAAATACACGAGGATACCTTCCACTTTCTGTGCCACTGCCCAGGCCTCAGCCAATTACGAACGAAAACTTTTGGAAAATACTTTTTCCATGACCATGACTTTTTCCACCGATCTATCCGAAATCCCTCTTTCTAATCTTTTCAGGTTTGCAACAGCATCTAGATTGCTGGAAAGGGACTAAAAACAATGGACAGTAACGGGTCAATGAAGGAACCAACCACACACGTGGACCCCAACCGGCATCACAATGGGTATATTATGACCTGAGTGTGATGAGAAAGACGCATACCGACTACCTCATCAACCCACCAACCTAACCTAACATCATGCGTTTCAGTGGGGAACGTACCTTTTTCTTTGAGTCTTATTTTTTTGAACAGATGTTCTGTTCACAATCCAATGCTCCTTCTGAAATCTTTTCAATTTTGAGCCATTGGGCACTGTCTCGTACCGAAAATCAATCATTACATGGTTCACTTCGTCCAGGCAAACTGTGAATGTAACAAAACGAAGAACTGGGAAGGTCCAGTTCAAATCGAGAACTGCATCGAAGACCTTTGTGGTGTGCAATTTTCTAAGCTCAGGGGTTGTTGGTCCCAAAATTAAAAAAAAAACATATGAGAAGGCTACAATCCACTGTGTGGATTGTTTTATACCCTATCCCGTCCTATCCTTTAAATTCATATCCCTTAAATGTGGGTCCTATGGCAAAGTAATATTAAAATTGAAATTGTATCAAACATATTGTTCAGACAGTTTATCAAAAACTTGTATGGTTCGACCAAAAACGACGTTTTACTCTTGCATGTGGTATGGCGTAGGGTTTTTCTATAAAAACGTCTCCAAAAAGGGGGCGTGAGTAAAAATGATATATGGAAGAAATGTCTGCATTAACAAAAGCAATTATTTCGCATCAATTTTTTTTTTTTTCAAATTTTACTGAAAAACGTTTTTTTTACTAAAAATGCCCCCAAAAAGTGGGCGTGGCAAAAAAAAATATATACATAATGTTTACTAGATATCTTGTTCAGACACTTTTTCAAAGTTTTGAACGGTTTGGCCTAAAATTAGGTTTTACTAAAAATAGGGCGTGGCAGTGTTCGAACAGCACGTACAAGAACCCATGTACCAAATTTCATTATCCTACCTCAAAATTTAAGGCCCAAATCTTAATCGACTCAGCTAGCGATTCTGAGTCGATCCATATACTTTGAGGTATACCTAGCTAAATTATGCCACTATGTTACAAACCAATACTCCGGCTCCGGCTCGCAGAGTCTTCGATTCCAAGCCAGACGTCGGACGCAGTAGAGGAAAACCTCGCCTTAAGTGGCGCGCGCCAGTAGAAACCGACCTCAACCAACTTGGAATGCGCCCAGGTTCATTCCGGACTCTAGCGCCACTAAGTAAGTAAGTATGTTACAAACTATGTATCAAAACTAATATACCCCTATGGGATAGGGTACACAAAAAAATTAAGTCACAGTGATATTGCATTGGAGAAATTTTTAATTCATGTCTTGATAAACAGACTTAGGGGCTTTTGGTTCCAATAGAAATCGATGCCTTATTTCAGGCAGACATTTATATGTGTATATTTGTTTGCGTTGACGGGCTATTAAGACAAAGATTCAACCAAGAACTATCCGAGCTGTACAGATACATGCCCCTGGTCAAAAAACTCCGCATTGGACGTTTAAAATGGCTAGGACATGTAGAACGGACACCAAAACTCCGGCTCGCAGGTCATCGACGCAGACGTCGGATGCAGTAAAGGGACGACCTCGCCTTAAGTGGCGCTCACCAGTAGAAACCGACCTCAACCGAAACTTGGAATGCGCAACTGGAGTCAGTTAGCTAAGGAGAGGCATGTTGATTGAGGCCCAGGTTCATTCCGGACTGTACCGCCACTTAACTAAGTAAGTAAGACTTTTGACAGGACACCAGAGTGTCTTAGATGACTAATTGATCCAGTCTTCCTGAATTTTTTAATTACTCTCTACACAGTTGATTGCGGACTGTAGCTGACAAAGCATAACAGGCCCGTAAGACGAGCAATCCGGCTTGTACGCGATTATTTCCTTTCTTCAAATCTACAATCTTTGATGCAGCGAAGATTTGTAGCAGGTCTGTCTCTTTTTAAACTGGTATTGTAAAAAATAAAAAGTTCGACACGACAAGGACACACATTCCGAGGAATGTAGAAGAGTTTTGAAGAGCTTCTCTAGTAACGGTATGTGGTATATAGCAAAAAATCGTTCATGGAAAATGTTTAATCGATTACTAGTCTGAATTCATTTCGTATGACTGTCGTAGAGAAGAAGTAAACATTTTTCTTTATTAAGAACACAGTCCGATAGTTTTCAACAAGACTTGCATCAGCATTCTACAAATAAGAAACCTTATAGGCTTGTCAAAGAATCATCTTTCGTCGGTTTCGTTGTAATTTTGGTTGAATAATTTCACTTTATCGTTTTTGAACTGAGTGGTAGCATTTTTATAAAACATCACTATAATACTATCTTTCCTAAGTGCTTTTGTAATTTTCCTTAAAAAATATTTCATGCAATGAGAAGATTGATGGATGCACCAATTTAAAAGTATATAGCCAGCTAAAACTTACAAAAACGAAACTCCACTATCAACAAACATCAAGTTGAATTCTTCATCCGACTCGTTGTATACGTCACCAATATCATTCTGGATGATTTGCTTTTTCACCAATTCCCAGCGAGGGAACAAATCATCCATAAGGTCCATATAATAGTAATACGTGTGTTGTCGTGGACACGATAAAATAAAACCGAACGAAGAACAGTATTCCGAAAAGAATTGTTCGACAACATATTTCAAACACTTGGTAACGTTAATGTTTATTTCCACCGTCACTAATTGTGAATGAGAGCTAAGTGCATACCACATCAGAAGACCCGTCACATTCATGGCGATAGCTTTAATAAATCCGACAAGACATTTGAAGTGACTAAGTGCAATGCAGTATTTGTGACGACACAAGCAGAGGTTTCCTTAATTGTTGCTAAAGTAAACGATGTTCTCTGTTGTGACAACATCATTAAGGGCTTGATAGGCTTACAATTTGACTTTGATTTATTGTATATTAATACTGGATAAATGGTCTACTTGTGTCTTTCGAAGTTGAGGAGCATGTCGTTACCAATTACACATCATCAAGGATATTTTTAGAGGGCCTCTTCAATACCCGGAAGGCATAGTACCTAGAATTTATAAAATAAAAAAAAACATAATGTTCAAAATTTCAGCAAGGTCAAAGTTCTTTGTCAATAAAGTACTTCGATAGAAACTTAGCATGTTTTCGGGTCAATAGGCCAAGCGTAATGAAGCCTGAAATTTTAACTTCGATTCCTAACCTTAACAATTTATATTTTTGTTTTTTCACTGGCTACTAGAAAAGTAAATAAATTTATGTGGTCTTACAACTGATGGGTCGAACAACCCTCGCATACATGGTAAAGACTTTCGCATATGGACATTTTCGAACTTTTGTGACAACTATATCCGATAAATACTTATCAGGCTCCCGACCCGTGAAGAGTCTCTGCCTGAGACACTGCAACCTTTCATCTTCTACGATCCCGGACACGATGCTTCCAGTTGTCCAGACCAAGCGCTCTGGCATCCGGGATGGCTTGGTCTTTGAAACGGAGGTTCGGTCTTGTTTGTCCTCTCGAACCTTGGGGTTCTACGGTCGGAGCTATTAAAGAAGTGGTCAATGTTGCCCAAACCGCCCAACAGGGAAGCCATCGCTATAAGAAGAACGTTTTAGCTGGCAACCCTGTAAGAAATGCTTTAAATTCAGCCAGGTGGTATACTAAGGGCGCTAGAAATTAGATTCAATATCCCAGCATATATATCTCAGGAATCGGGATCTAATCTACGAGACCACAGAGGGCCGTGAAGGAAGGAAGTTACATCTGGAGCAGAACAGTTATCAATTTTTTGACCAGACCTCTGGAATATCTCCTATGACCACATACTGCGGATGGCCCGAAGACACCTTCTTCGTTGGGTACGCAGACGACATCACTGCAGTGATAACGGCAAGAGGCTCTGAAAACGCACAAAGAAATTTGAACCAAGTCATGCGATGGTCAAACTTCTGGATGGATGAGCACGGACTTAGTTTGGCAACAGAAAAAAAAGAGACAGTCCTTCTGACAAAGAAGAGAATCCACATGCAAATCTACTTCCGAATTGGCTTCTGAAATCAATAAGAGCAAGGATGCGGTGAGGTATCTGGGATTGAGGCTCGACACAAAACTAACTTTCTGGCAACAGATAATATTCGCAGCGAACATAGGTGGTCCAACACCAAGCAAGCGCAGGTTATTAATGTCGACAACGCATGCCATTCTCCTATATGGAAGTGAGATTTGGGCAGACACGCTTCGACAAGAAAAGTACCGGAAGCAAGTGGCGGTAATGCAAAGACGTGAAGCTATACGCGTGGCTAGCTTACCGAACTGCGTCGAAACCAGCAGCCCTTGTAGTCGCAGGATTGAATCCATCGATCTCCTACCGGCACAAAGGAAGAACGTCCAACAAGGTCGAAATCGGATTGGAAAAATCAACAAAGCAGAGCAGCAAACGATTAGTAAAAAACCAAAGCGCTGGAGCTCGGAAAGCAGAGGAAGGTGGACAGCGAGGATGATAAGAAATGTGGCTAAGTGGAACCGGAAACACGATGAGGTCAACTATCTCATAACCCAATTCCTCACCAGACACGGAAATTTCAACGCCAAACAGACGACGCACACCATACGTTTTTTGCCTGCAGAAGATGTGAAGCCCAACGTACAGTCCTGGAGAGCAGCATTGGTGCCTTCAACCCAGAAAACATAGTCGACAAAATGCCGACGAGCGACTCCAATTGGAAAAAAAATGCAAGTTCGTGGATGATATTCTCAGAAGAAATAAAAGAGAATGAGAACAATACCGGGAAAGCACATAAGCCCGAAAGGGTGTATGATTACAGGCCCCATGAGGTAATGCGAAGAGCAATCCCAGGGGTGTGTGTCAGAAACCACTGGGTTGGGAGGAGTTTTAGTCCGTATGCCCCGAAAGCATGCAGAGAGAGCCGGACACATGAGGGTGGTCAACGCAAACAGGCCTCCTTATGGCGCATAAAGCATTTCTCTTCCCCCCAACAGGAAAAAACAAAACATGGGGCTGTGATTCGAAGATCATCTTAGCTGTGCATTATTGTCCATTCGCTCGATGTGGCCCAGCCAATGTAGCCGACGTGTTTTGGCTTTTTAGACTACGTCCACATCTTGGTACAGCTCGACTAAACAAATTGGTACAGCCAGGACTAAAAATCCGCCGAAGAATTTTTCTTTCGGAGAAGCCCAGTTATAACTCTTCCTTCTTGCTTATCGTCTAGCACTCGGTGCCATAGAGCAAAACTGGCAGGATAAATGCTTTGTAGAGCACACGTAGCAACGGTTTCCTAAGGTAATTCTTCGCCTGATATCCACTAGGGTGGCATTCGTTGAGTTAGTGTTTACTCTCCTTAACTACCTCGAAATTATTGCTTGCAATAGTGACGTTATGTCATAAGCGGTGGACAGATGCTTGTTTGTTTGTTGATGGCATGCACTTGGTCTTGCCTCATTTACTTCAAGGCCAACGGATTTCGCCTGTTCTTCAATCACCGTGAACGCTTTTATCACGGCACTCTGCAAGCGACCGATGATGTCAATATCTTCCGCATAGTCCAGGAGCTGGACGGACCTGTTGAATATAGTTCCTTTAGCGTTGACACTTGCCCTGCGCACTATCTGCTCCAGTACTGGATTGAAGAAGATGCATGATAGCATAGTCCACAAGCTGGACGGACCTGTTGAATATAGTTCCTTTCGCGTTGACACTTGCCCTGCGCACTATCTGCTCCAGTACTGGATTGAAGAAGATGCATGATAGCGCGTCTCCTTGCCGAAATTCGGTGCATGTTTGGAATAGTTCGGAGGAGCTAGTTCCTAGTAGCTAGTTCAAAACTGCAAATTGCAGCGCGTGTTTTTCAGCGTCATATCTGTATCAGCTTTAAAGAGCTCCTGACGATGTATGCCATCATATGCGTCTTTGAAGTCGATGAATACGTGGTGAGTTTCGACTTGAAAGTCGTTGGTCTTTTCCAGGTCTTGTCGTGTGAGAATTCAGTCTATCGTCGATCTGCTGGACCGGAAGCCACACTGGCACGTGCCGACATTAAGCGGGGATATGCCTCGATTGTTCTTGCAAGACATAATTTGGAATTTGGAGCTGATAGTTCAGTCATCGGGTATGTTTTCTTCCACCCATACTTGGTTGATGATTCAGTGCATGCTCAATATCAAAACATCACCACCGTGTTTAAAAAGCTCCGCTGGTAAGACTGCGGCCTTATTGTTCTTAAGCTTTTTTTATAGCTAGGCCAACTTCTTCTTAACTAGGTGGACGTGGGTTCTTTTCTTGCCCTATCAATCTCTCTAAATGATGCCCATTAAGCAGCTGCTGGAAATGCTGCTCAAACATATCTACTATTCCCTGCGCTTCGGAAATAAGGTTTCATTCGCTCTCTCGAAGAGCCTGCGTTCCAGTTTTGTGGCCAAAAAACAGTTGCTTGGTTTTTCTTATAAGACCTCCGGATGTTATAACGATCGCGCGACTCCTCGATCTCCTTGAGCTTGGAAGCTGCGTAGGCCCTCTTCTTTCTCCGCAGCATCTTCTTTTCCTCCCTTCTCCTGGCTTTAAATTTTGCCGCGACAAGAAAATAGTCAGAGTCGATGATTGCCCCTCCTGTCGAGATGAACAAGGAGAAATTTGGTCGGATAAGGGTATGCCTCAAAAAGGAGATCATGTTTCCCTGTAATGGGTTTCCGATAATTCACGCAATATAATTTTGACAGAGAATACTAATTATAAAGCTTATAAAGTTTATTTATTCATATAATATACAAATTGGGATTATGTATGGGTTATCTCATCGGATAAATGGCTGCCACAGCTTTGATGGCAAGCACCTACTTTTTTATTTAAATTTTCTATGATCGTTTCGTATAAATGTGGCTGAGTTTCATTGATGAACCGTATAATTTCGTCTTTCAAGACGTTGGTGGTGAAGGGCATGTTGCAATAAACCTTCGACTTTAAAAAGAACCCCAAAGGAAAAAGTCAAATTTGTTTTTCATCACTACTACTACTGAGACTACTTTTAAACATACTTTTCAACATTTGTGTCTTGTCTTGTGACTTAGCCAATATAGATTTCGTTAGAAACAATCGAACTTTTTTTTTTTATTAAACCTAACAATTCCGTCCATCTGTCGATCTGGTGCTAAAAAAGCTGGAAGGATTTACTTTAAATTTGATAAACTATATTGGAGACAATATCCGAAATGCGCTTTTGAAATTGGAAAAATAGGTCAAAAATTGATGTGACTATTGACAAACAACAGTTTTGGTAAGACCGAACTTTCTCAAAAGCGGCTTTAACAATTTTTTTTTTAAACTTAATGCGATTATTATTGTTAATTCTTACATCAAAGAGAACTAAGCCATCATTATCGCCTTACACAGCTTATACAACTAGATGCAGTTACCTGGCTTGGATGCTTAAATACAAATAATATTTTTTGGCGTAATAGGCTTGTTTGTACCCAGGGCCGAGCTTTCTTACAAGCATTCATGTGTGCGTGTTAACTTCTTGCACGATGGTGGGACCCCCTGTTTTATGCCGACTCCGAACAGCGGTTTTGAGATAAGCTTTTCTTGACAGTTGATCATTCGATGGTCAACCTCAGATTTTTTATCGATCCCCATCTATAACACACTTTTAGTTGTATATCACGGTACCTCCCATTTAAGGAATTTGAAACTTCAGAAAATAAATCCTTATAGCAATTTTTACCAAAGGTATCAATAGTAGCATTAGCAAGGATCAAATATTACTCGTTTTTGAAGAACTACAAAACTTAGCTCCAAGGTAAGCACTTTGATTTCACAGAATTATTGTTTTTTTTTTAATGTTTAACATTTACCCCTATGATTAAAAAAAAGGTAAGCCCCTCCATATGGCTACCAAAAAGGCGATCCGGTCATACTTATTAACTTACATAAACAAATCTGCACTATCGACCATCATCAAGTTGAACTGTCCTTCAGCAGATCCAATATGGTGGGGTCCAATTTCATTTACAATGATTTGCACTTTCATATTGTCCCGGTGAAAGAATAGATCCATGACATCCAAAAAGTGGTAATAGGTAGTGACACGTGTATATGCGAAAAAGAACACAAACGACGTACTGTACATCATGAAGTAATTGTCGATTATACAGCCCAATGTGCTGGCGATTTGTGAAGTGATATCTTTGGTCGCCACTTGTGTATCAGATAGAAGGATGTACATCGAATATAAACCCGTGATATTCATGGCGAAAGCTTAAATATTTCTGACAATGTGGAACGATTTGGTCTTACCAAACGTTTTTCTTATGTCAAATGTATCACGAGCAATCCAAAAGTTTTCTCATTTTGTCGCATTTGTGTAAATACATTAGTTTCCGTTTACATTACTTTCACAATTAAGTATGATTGCCCTAATGACAATGAAGTCAGTTCGGGAAACTGCGTTGGTAAGGTGCACAGTAAAAAACTTTTTATAGATTCTACTTGTAGAAATATACGATTTTGTGAGATGTTTTGTTGACATTCATGTTTTGGTTTTAGCATAGGGGCCTTAACAACGTCTTAGCACAATACACCATTTCTTATATACTTAAGTGGTGTTACAATCCAAAATGAACCTGGGCCGCAACCAACATGCCTCTTCAATTAGACCGGCCCTTGGCTAACTGCCTCCAGTTGCGCACTCCAAGTTGGTTGAAGTCGGTTTCTACTTGTGCGCGCCACTTAAGTCGAGGTCTTCCTCTACTGAGTCCGACGTCTGGCTGGGAATCGAAGACTGTGCGAGCCGGAGTATTGGTGTCCATTCCTTCTACATGTCCTAGCCATCTTAAACGTCTAATGCGGAGTTGTTTGACCAGGGGTATGTCGCTGTGCAGCTCGTATAGTTCTTGGTTGAATCTTCGTCTCCATAGACCGTCAACGAAGGCGGGACCGAAGATTTTTCGAAGAATTTTCCTTTCTTCCCATTATTTGCTTTCGAGACGGTCCATGTTTTAGTGACGAAGAGCAGTACTGGGATGATCAGGATCTTATATAGGATTCTCTCAGTAGTTCGAGGGCTTTACTACTAAATTTCACTCTTAGCCGGAAGAAAAAGCGATTGGCAAGAGTAATTCTTCGTTTAATTTCTGTCGAGATGTTCTTATCAGAGTTGATAGCGAAGCCTAGGTAGACAACGTCACGTATTACCTCCAAGTTATATCTGCCAATGGTGACGTTCTGTCCAATTCGTCGATGTTGTGTATCCTTTCGTATTTACTTAGTCTTATCCTAATTTACTGCTAAACCGATTTTTGTCGCTTCCTAGCAAACGTGGCTATGACATCAGTAGAGTCCTACCAATGATGGCAATATCTGCGGCGTATGCTAGTGATATCACAGATTTTTGAAAAATTGCGCCTGTGGTGTTCAGTTGGTAGTCTTGCACAATCCTTTCAAGAATCAAATTAATGTCGACATATGACAGCGCACCGCCTTGCCTAAATACTTTATTGGTATCGAATGTGTCGGTGAGTTCATTTCCGATCTTGGTGGAGCAGCGAGAATTCTCCATCTTCATCCTACCCAAACGGACGAGTTTGCTGTCATGTGCGGCTTTGATGAATAGGTGGTGGGTATCGACTTGGTCTCCTTGGGTTTTTTCCAGGATCTGCGAAGTGTGAAAATTATCCTGGCCTAAAGCCACACTGATGGCCCTCATCAGCGTGGTTTAAGAACAGGAAAGATCAGGTTTTTGGTAAACGCTCTAAGGCGTTCTCATGTTACGGCATATTGTTGGCGCAGTTTTTGGGGGGTCTACTTTTTGTGGATCTGGCAAACGATGCTGAGGTTCCATTCTTCAGTCATACGACCAGATTTTGCTTCTGAGTTGGTGGATGCTACTTACCAATTCAACTCCGCCGGCTTTATTAAGCAAAGCGGGTTTCTTGCTGGCAATTGCGGATGATCTAATAGCATGGCATGGTGTTAGTCGAAAGGTTAAGGGATACGCGTTGCGCGAAGATCTTTGCGGTCTCTTGCAATATTTGTTTTGTTTTATCACAGTATTTCTGGATTGTTGTGGGGTGGAGTATAAGTTAATAAAATTTACGCCGAATTTGTTAAAAAAATATTTTTCGCGGCAGATTGCCCTGACCTTTATTGTATGAGATATCGATTAAGACTAAACTAAAGCTAAAGAAACTCTTACGAAGTAAAATTATTGAAATTGTTGAAGCTTGCACTTTTTATTTCCCAACGTGAATTTCCCTGGAAATTCGTTTCTCGCCCCAGAAGCTAGGTCAGCATTTCCGCTGCGCGTGCGAGTGGTTGACGGTGTTAACTCTTCCCCCTTTAAATGCGATGGTCCTCAATCGCCTAAAAGTAAGGAAGGTCGTTGAACTTTGTTTGTTGGATTTTTCCTTTTGGTAAACTTCCGGTGTGTGCTGGAGCTTCGATGTTCTTAATTTCTTGTTGCTGGATCATGACTCTGGTTTCACTACTTGAATGCCTTGTTATGATTCTATAGATGGTGATAACTACTAGGATAATCCCGATGAGACTTATTGTTCCGCAGCTGATGAATGCGTAAGTTTCGTTTTCGCTTTTGAGCAACTCGATACTTTTGGTATTGTTGATGTGGAGTTCGCCCATCATTTCGAGCGACAATAGTCGATGGAATCTGTTCTCTATGGGTGTTGGCTGCAGTATGGCTGGAAGAACGGTGTGTGTAGAGGCTTCGTATGCCGCAAATAATCTATTATTTATTGTTATGTTGGTTTTCTCGTATTTAATAAGGAATGTACCAGTAAGGTTCCGAGGTGTGGATTCGACTTGGAGAGTTCCGTTAAAGTCGTTAAACAGGATCATTCCATTTGTTATTTCCTCGATCGACGGGATATGCTGACTATTCACTTTATTACATGTTGCTATTTTACTATTTAATAGGTTGGGAATACATGCTGAGTTAACAATATTTATAAGATCTCTTTTATTACAAATTGAAACACTATTTATTACTTTACAATTATTAGTTACGCCAAATATTTCGTTTTTGTTTCTTATAACTTCTTTATAGTCGAAAGAAGAGAAATGGAATAGCCATAGAAATCTATGGCTATTCCATTTCTCTTCACAGGTTTTAATAATATTCGTTCATATGTGGTAGGATCGGTAGTAGGGATATTAACAATATAAAGTATGGAAGCTGTGTTTGTTATTATCTTTATTTCAGCAAAATTGAGAGCTTCTTCTATAGTAGTGAAAGGGACATTCTCTTGGTTTAGTGTTTTTACAGCTAGGCTTATTTCTTCTTTTGATAAAATCATTGAATTAACAATTCCTAGTTTCGCTCAATGTATTGCCAAATTAATGTTAACTAATTCTTCTTTTAAAATTTTAAATTTGTATTGAATATTTAATATTTCATCTCTGTTGAAATTTTTATTGGTTTTTAGCATTGATTCAATCTCATTCGTAATCTTGGTTATGTTATTAATTCTTTCATTATGTAATTTATTTATTACAACTTGATCGTTAGAGTTACTAAGTAGGTTATTCAATTTTGTTTTGATAGTAATGAAATTGTTGTGGTAGGGATTGCCAGCGATCCACTTCCACGTCGAATCTATAAAGTCTAGAGATCTTCTTACCCTTTTTGGTTTTAGGTTAGATATCAAATTTTTTATTTGCTCGTGCTCATGGGAAAGGTATAGGAAAAGGGGATCGTTCCTTGTTTCGTTAAGTTTAAGCATTGGAGAAATTTTGGTCACGAGTTGTTCGTATTGGTCAAGGTCAATGTCATGAATTAGTTTGAAATTTCCGTTCTGTATCTTTGTTTGTCCAGTGTGTATTGAAACGAATTGAGAATTAGTGAATTCCAAAATTTGGATTTCCGCTTTCGCGATGCATAATGCATGTCTGAAAAGAGAGATGTGAAATTTATTGTTCAGTTCCTAATATTATTTTTGTATATTTTTGTTTTCCTTAACTACTTCCTTTTTATATCGGACGGTGAGTTTAGAACCAATTCTTTTGTTATGTTTTATGTAAATGACGTCTCCAGGATGGTACATCTTACATGGTTTCCTGGTTTGGTTATGATAGCTTAAATCTTGTTCTTGTTTCTGGATAATTTTATCTATGTTATTCTGCCTAGTTTTATCAAGTTCTTCGGGGGTTATTTGTGGAGGTCGACCAAAGAAGAGTTCGACCGGTTTTTTCCCCGTTGTGGAGTGAATTGTAAAATTATATTCGTTAGTGGCTCTTTCGAGCAGTTCCTCGAAGGATCGGGATACCTTTTCAGCTTTGAGGCATCTCATGATCTCTGAGAGAGTTGAATGGAACCGCTCAATCTGCCCGTTTACTTCGGATTTGTAGGGTGGTGTTCTGTGAATGCGAATGCCCAACTCATCTTCCATCATGGATAATATGGATACCGAATTAAGGGCTTTTTCGTTGTCTATGACAACACTCTCGGGAACGCAGAAAGAGAATAAGATTTCTCGAAGAGGTTGCCTGAGGTCGGTTATTGCTCTTGACTTGATAATTTTAGTCTTGGCGAACTTGGTGAGCTTGCATATGGCGGTTAATACCAGGTTTTTTTCCGTTGAATAAATATCTAAATGCAGAGTGTGGCCAGGATAATTAGGGATTGGAGTTGGTTCAAGGATAGGTTTATTTGGGTGTCGTTCATATTTGTTTTCTTTGCAGATTCTACATACTTTTACTAGTCATTTGATTTTTGATGCCATTTTCGGAAAATAGAAGTGTTGGAGAAGTTGTATGCGGTTTTCTTCTGGATTACGGTGTGCCCTACGATGAATACTTAATATTTTTTCTTCTTGCTCCGTTTCGTTAGCCAGATCTTCGACCATTGTCTGAGTGTACCTAATTTTGTATTTTGAAAAATGTTCGGGATAAATGTTTTGTATTCGGCCCATAATTTCTTCTTTTGTTTGCAAGCCATTTATTACACTGGGATTTAAATATTTTTTAAAAATTGAAATGATATCTGAGTTGCTATAACTGGGTTGCACAAAAACGTGTCTGTGGTACGTGGGGAAAGGAATTAAGAATTGATGGCTAGTTGTGTCCCCGATTTCTAAAATCAGCTGTTTTCGAAAAACGTTAATGGGTACTTCAACTGCTGGTATCAGGTTATGTGAAGAACTCGCATCACTATGTTGCGTCATGGTCATTGAATTTATTTGTGTTTTTAGTGGCAGTCGAGATAAAGCATCGGCAACTACATTTTCTTTTCCTGGTTTGTACTTGAGTTCGTAGTTGTACTCCTCCAGAATTGTCTTCCATCGCTTCATCTTGTGGTTTGTGTTTCTATTACTCAGCGCATATGTTAATGGCTGGTGGTCCGTATAAATTTTTACCTTTTTTGATCCGTAAAGGAAATTCCTAAGCGAGTTTAGAGCCCAGATGATGGCGAGCATCTCTTTCTCGTTAGTGGCGTAGCTTTCTTCTGTCTTTGTCAGTGTCCTTGAGAGAAATGTTATGGGTTTTCTGTCCTGGGATAGGACAGCACCAATTGCATAGTCGGATGCGTCCGTCGTGAGTTCAAAGTCTTTGTTAAAGTTCGGGTGAGTGAGAGTTACTTCTTCTGAAGTTAAGGAGTTTTTAATTTGGTTAAATGAGTAAATGCAATTTTCGTCAAGATCTATAGTTTTATTTTTAGATAGATGTCTGGACACTCGTCCATCTTCCCCTCTTAAAAGGGAGGTCAGGGGTTTCGCTATTTTCGCATAATCTCTGATAAATCGGCGATAATACCCTGACATACCTAGAAAGGATCTCAGTTCTTTAAGCGTTTTTGGGGGTGGTAGTTCTGTAATGGCATGAACCTTCTTAGGGTTAGTCCTAATGCCATCAGTGCTGATGATGAATCCTAAGAATTCCACTTCGGTCTTGAAAAATTCGCATTTATCCAATTGGATTTTCATGTTGGCGCGTTCTAGAGTATCAAAGACGGCTTTCAGGTTTTCAAAATGTTCAGCCTTGTCTTTTCCAAAGATGACGATGTCATCGATGTAGACGTAACATCGTTTCCCGATGTGCTCTCTTAAGATATCATCGAGAGCTCTTTGGAAGATTGCCGGAGCATTTTTTAAACCAAAGGGAAGACGGGTGAACTCGAATTTCCCGTTATTGATGGAGAACGCCGTTTTCTCAATATCGGATTCTCTGAGCTTGATTTGGTGAAATCCGCTCTTCAAATCTATGACAGAAAACCATCTATTGTCGCCGAGGTTAGCTAGGACCTCATTGATTTCTGGAATGGGGTATCTATCGGCAATGGTGACCGAGTTGAATTTTCGGTAATCGATCACCATTCGATATTTTTTTTCGCCTGAAGCGTCCATTTTTTTGTTGACGATCCAGACTGGCGAATTATATGGAGATTTTGATGGACTGATAATACTATCATTTAGAAGTTGGTTGATTTGTTTTTCAACTTCTTCTTTGAGTCCTCTTGGGTAGGGGTAAGATTTGGAATAGACTGGTTCGTTACCTATTGTACGAATTTCTCCTTTCACAGTTGTCGCGTAAGTATGTTTCTCGTCAGGATCAGAGAAGAGTTTCGGAAAAGATCCAATAACTTTAGTGAGATAGTTAGAGTCTTCATCGTTCAGATGGGATGTTCGGATATTTACGCTATTTACGGTTTCAGTTAGATGCTGTTTAAGTTCGATAAAGGTGTTCTGTTGAACTTTCATATATCGTTTCCTATAATGCCGTCGAATGATATAAGGGTAGGAAGTATAAAAAATTGTAAGGGGCCTATTTCGGAACCAAAAAGAGGAATAAGACTATGGTGAGTTATTCTAATGTTTCCCCCTACGGAGTTAGCATAGAAAATCTTTTTGTTGGGGAGAGGATTGCGTATATGTCGTGGTTGAATATAATTTTTGTTCGAGCCTGTGTCAATTAGAAATTTATACACCTGTCCACTCTTTGCAACGTGCTCGAAATAAGGAAGCGAAGAGTGTTTTAATCTAAAAAATATATGTCATCAACTTGTTGCGGTGGATCATAATATTGTTCGCCTGTTTGGTCGTCGCTGTATTCCGTAAATGTTTGTTCGTGGTTTTGGTCTTCTTGGTTCATCGTGGCTTCGTATTGTTCTATTTCTTGTTCTTCGGCGACGGCTTCTTCAGTATGGTAGACTCGTTGCATTTTATAGGGTTGATGAACTTGTTGTGAGTGCTCTCGTTTCTGTGCAGTAGGCTGGTTTCTTGGTCTATTTAGGTAATTTACCCTCTGAGTTCTAATGGAATGGCCTATGTCTATAGGCTTGGGAGGAGCTTCGCGTTGGTTTGGTGGAAACCGTTGCGGTTGGGCTTGTTGGAAAGACCTAGAATGATATTGTGGTTGCCTGTGGAATTGGGGTTGCTGAGGTTGACTAGGGTTATGAAGCAATTGTGGAAAGAACTCTCTCCTTGGGGCTGGAATAGGAACTGGGTGTGGGGAACTGAATCTTTTAGGAGGAACCGGTGGAGGCGTTTGCTGGAAGGTTTTCCGAGCTGTTGATTGGGAATTATTAGCGTGTTGAGTTCTGAAGTCAACATTTTGGAGTTTAAGACAAAGATGCAGAGCCTGCGGCAAATCTGCGGGTTCCCTTATACTGTGTAGTCTGGGGAGGTCGCCCTTCAGTCCTCTAACGAAAGTATCAAGTGCCTTATCTCTATAACATTGAGTCATGTTATTTAACGACTCATGGCTCATGTCAATACAACCGAGTTTGTTAAGAATCAGAGATAAATGATGATAAACTGCTTGATAGAATTCGGGTATTGTATTGTTACCCTGTACCAAAGTCGTCATTTGGTACTCGAGGGTCCCTAGATCCCTTTTATCTGCATAATGCAGAGTCAAACATTTAGAAATCTTTTCCCAGTTTAAAGGGGTATTATATGATTCGAGCGCTATATCGGCATGGCCTGTTATTTTATTCCTAATAACGGACAAGATGCCATAATATTTTGGAGTACCCTTAAGGTGCTCGTAGATCTTAAGTATTCTTTCAACACTTTTCTTCCACGAGTTGAACTTCTGAGCTTCACCTGAAAATTCGCGCAAACTCTTAACCACATCTGGAACTTTGTCCATGTCGGAAAGATTCTGATCAGTGGTGTTGTTCGGTTGATCAATATCATTATTGATATCTGAGGCTGGATTCATAATTGAATTGAATATCTGTCGTCCCTGAATGTGTAGTGTTTCGGTTACGAGTCTGGTTATGAGATGTACCAAGTCATCGTCTATTTGGTTTGTAAAGGAGGGGGCAGGAGGAGCAGGAGGAGCAGCATTTTCTCCTGGTGCTTCTAAGCGGGCTGGTCTGATTAAGTTATTTGGGTTCGACATTTTGAAATTAAGTCAATGAATATGAACCGAGATTCGCAATTGAGATTGAATCAAGATAATTAAAATGGGTCTTAAGTTTTTACACAAATAATCACGAAAGAAAAAAAAAGAAAAAAAATATTCTTACAGAAATTAAAATTTGAGTCTTATTCTAGTTGAGTCTTAGGATGTTACAAAATCGATTAAAAATTACAAAGGACAAAAAATATTCTTACAAAAATTAAAATTTGAGTCTTATTCTAGTTGAGTCTTAGGATGTTACAAAATCGATTAAAAATTACAAAGGACAAAAAATATTCTTACAAAAATTAAAATTTGAGTCTTATTCTAGTTGAGTCTTAGGATGTTACAAAATCGATTAAAAATTACAAAGGACAAAAAATATTCTTACAAAAATAATACGGCTTCAATTCTCATAACGTAGATAAGTTCTGGACCGTGGCTGTTGGTTGGGGCGGCTGTTCGCTATTCCGGATCTCCTTTTTATCCCTGTTTTACAGGATTAGTTGGGGGCCTCTTTTCCCCTACACAATTACTAATCAGTCTCGTGGCCTGGTGTCCACGTTACGAAACTTGTGGCTTGGTGTCCACTTTGTTTTACACGCACTATCAATAATTTCGTGGCTTGGTGTCCACTTTACACAACTTGCGGCTTGGTATCCACTTTTGTTGCTTACACGCACTATGGTGAAAATTTCGTGACTTGATGTCCACTATGAAACTTGCGGCTTGGTGTCCACTATTTTGTCTCACGCACTAACGATGATTTCGCGGCTTGGTGTCCACTATATTTTATCACTAGCACTATTTCCACGATTATTTTTAATTTATAAGTGCGTTTATTATTCTTACGCGTATTGACTGTTTAGTAAAACCGCACGGTCCCTGCTCGGGCGCCAGTTAATAAAATTATATATCGATTAAGACTAAACTAAAGCTAAAGAAACTCTTACAAAGTAAAATTATTGAAATTGTTGAAGCTTGCACTTTTTATTTCCCAACGTGAATTTCCCTGGAAATTCGTTTCTCGCCCCAGACGCTAGGTCAGCATTTCCGCTGCGCGTGCGAGTGGTTGACGGTGTTAACTTATATCTGCATTTTTACCTTGGCTGCAACAAGGTATTGATCGAGTCGATGTTAGCTCCTCGATATGTTCGTGCATCCGGAGTACTGGATGCGTGTCTCTTGTCGATCGCAATATGATCAAATTGGGTGAGCGTTAGTTGATCTGGAGACCGCCCTGTCTTTTATGGATATCGTGGTGAGGAAACAGTTTACTGGCTAAAGTGGCATTTAGTTCCGTAGCGAAGTCACTTTGAAATCAATTAGTCCGTTATCACTTATCAGACGTGTTGTCGTGTATGCTATGTTTTCCGACAATACTGCTTAAGATGTCTTCTCTTCCTACCTTTGCGTTAAAGTATCCCAGCACCATTTCAACATCGGACTTCTGTAGTTGTTCATAAATTTTGTCAAGGAGCTCGTAGAAGCAATACTTAGCAATATCATATTTTTCCTCCGTAGGGGCGCGCATATAAGGCTTTTGTTGGCGAATTTGGCCTTGATGTGGATTGTTACCATGCGTTCGCTAATGTCTTGGAAACATAAGACTTCTTGCCTTAATCTGGCACTGTTTCTGCTCACTATAACATGGTCCGTAGTAGACATCACAGTTTTTCATCCTCTTTTTGCACGGCCCATCCCATCGTATTTCCCAGATGGCAGTAATGTCTGCTTTGTAGCACTTTAGCACTTCAGGGCTTCCACTAGTTGTTCGCTTGCACCTCTCATATGTTCTCACATATGAACGTCGTTGTCATTTATTTGTTTACAAGGTCGTCAACAATAAAATCAGTCCTTTCTGAGGCTATTGGTTGCTTCGTAACTAGTGGATTTTCTCCCAAAGCAAAACCCCCAACTTGGAGAGCCAGTTCCAATTTATAAGATACCGCTATGACACGGGGCGATCAGTATCCACTACGGGATTGAGCGCTGTAGTTGGCCTTTCGGATCATCCGCCTCCATCTCTGTTCAAGGGGCCTGGCTAGCTCTTGAAATTCCTAGACAAACTGTTGTCCGAATATGTCGAAGCAGCTTGTCAAGGATTGCCTGGGACATCAGGCTGGGTATTCGTTCCGTGCCATTCTGATCTGACTGTGTATAGTGTTGCTGTCGTCCTGTTATCAACCCTTGCGCTTATCGTTTAGCAAGTCAAATCCGGTTGGATGAGACTAGTACACGATGGTTAGCACTTGGTAGTTAAAAATAAGCACTTGATGTTTAGACAAAGACAGAACTACTACCACTGGCCATTGTCAAGTTAAGTCCAATGAGAGTCCACCCTCGTTCTACAGCACCCAACCATCATTTATGTCGTTGATGTATATAATAAAGAGTTTCGTTCCTAGTATGGATCCTTGCCGAACGCCCAATTTCGTCTCGATGCTTTTCGATGATATACCGTTCACTGTAGTTCTTTGTGTTCTGCCGCTCAGGAATGATTCAAACCACATCAGTTCAATTTTTTTGATGCCTTATGCACTTAATTTAGATAGGAGAATACTCATATCGATCGAAGGTACTTTTAAAATTAAGAAAGATTGCTATGACGTTGTTTTCTGTTGCAATTTCTTCTTTCTAGCTATTGAGGGCTGATTCACATGAGTGTTTACTTCTACTTTTTTTTTACTTTTTAGGAATAGTTTGTTGGTTTCGAAGTATTCAGCTAGATGGATTTGGACTTCTTTTTCAAGTATTTTTTCGTATATTGCTAATGCGTTTATTGGACAAAAATGTTTGAATAGGCTCGAACCTTTGATTTTTTCGACAGGGTTCACTACCGATTCTTTCCATGGATCGGAAAATCAACCACTGGACATTGACAGGTCAATTACTTTGATGATGTTCGGCCGAATTACCGGCTATGGAAACCGGTGCGGCGAATGAAGTCCCGCAAGAGGGGGGAAACAGGTCGCCGACAAACAAACGGCAAGAATCAACAGCAACAACATCATCGGCATCTGCGACGGCAGGTATGCCAACAAAGCTGGTACCAGCGACAAAAGAGGCTGCACCAACAACAACAGCAGCAGCAAGTGATACGGCAACAACCGAAAAGGGTGAGATGAGGCGGAGGAAGCTAAATCCGATGCCAAATCTCAATGCAAGGAGATGTATGCAGGTAGCGGAAAATGTATCGCGGCCAACAACAATGGAAGAAGAGGAGGAGTACAACTCTGACCTCGAGGAATCCGAGTTTGATGATGGGGAACCCCGCTACGTTGGTGAGGGAAACCCATTCAGAGAACTAGCGGAGGTTGAGGATGTTCAGCCGGCTTTAAACGATGACGAGACCAAATTAAAGCTCCTCATCGCAGAATTAACTGCTAAGCTGGAGAGGATTCGAGAGGCAAGGGAACAAGAAGCCCTCGAAGAAAAAAGAAGGCGACAAGAGCAGAAACAGCGATACGAGCTGAAAGCGCAGCAAATGCTTCAGCAACAACGTTTGAATATGCAACAGAAGCAGCAGCAACAACAACAGCAACAGCAACAACAACAACAACAACAACAACAACAACAACAGAAGCAGAGGAGGCGCCAGCAGCCGCAACAACAGCAGCAGCATCAACAACAACGGCAGCAACAACAGCAACAAAGGCAGCAGCAACAAAGGCAGCAGCAACAACAACAGAGGCAGCAGCAACAATCGCAGCAGCAGCAACCCCAGCAGCAACGACAATAGGAAAAGAGGGAAGATGTACCCCCGATTAATGTAAGTGACTTGCCTACAAGCGATAGCATTAAGCTATGTAAGCAAATATTTATTAAGGACTTTATGGTCAAACATATTTCGGCCACACAGCATAAAATTATATGCCATAATATGGAGGACTATAAAAAAGTCCGCAAAGAACTAGAAGGGCTAAAGGCAGAATACTTTACGTATACGCCGAAAGCAGAAAAATTAAAAACACTCATCCTTAAAGGAATCGATCCCAGGGTTGATGCAGAGGAGCTCCTAAACGAGCTCAAGTATTTTGAGAGCGACGATGTAAAGTTCGTCGGCGTAAAGCCGTTTACCGCGGTCAATGGTAGAGGTGGTAACCGAAGGTTACCATTTTTCCTTGTTCAAATAACCCCCAATAGCAAAATCGATAGTGTACGCAGAATTAATCGCGTATACTATCATGCTGTCCATTGGGAAAAATTAAAAAGGACAGATCGCATACTGCAATGTATGCGCTGCCAGAGGTTCGGGCACGCCGCTTCCAACTGCAACATGTGGATTAGATGCGTTAAGTGCGACAAGAAACACATTATAAATGAGTGTCCTCTAGGTAGGGAAAGGGTTGAAGACATGAGCAAGCTCACATGTGTTCTTTGTGGAAACGCGGGACACCCTGCTAATTATAAGGGATGTCCTGTATTCCAACAGAAGAGAAAGAGTATGCTAGCTCGCAAACAGGCTGCTGAAGAAGAAAAGCGATCTAAAAGTCGCTCTTTTACAAATAGGGTAGATCCCAACGTGTCCTTTGCCCAAATGGCAGCTGGACCGGGTAAACCCCAGACATCAAAAATGCCTACGGTTGCTGAGAAAGCACCTGAAGCAGATTTGGATCTGAAAAAGTTCTTGCTGTCGTTGAATAGCAAGATCGAACAGTTCCAAAAACAATTGAACGACCAAGCAGCACGAATAGATTATATCTATTCGATGTTTGCCCAGTCTAGCGCGCCATGAACATGATGAGTACGTTGGATGAGGTAAACTTTAGGATCCTAGCTGTGAATGTTAATTCATTAGTCAGGGTCGAGAGAAGAACCGTCCTTTCAAATCTGTTGAAAAACCAACTCCCGGATGTACTTTTGGTCAGCGAAACTAAGCTAAACCAGACACACAAATTGGGATACAGCAACTACCATGTAGTAAGAAGAGACCGACCCCACTCCTCCCAAGGGGGTGGGGTCGCTGTCTTATTACGCAAAGGCTTACGCCATAGCATCAAATATAGCGGGGAAGTACGTAGGTTCCAGGTGTTGGAAGCATGCATCGTATGCATTCCTCTCCATAGTCGGAGGAGAATGTATGTGGTGTCGCTTTATGCACCTGAAGCAACTCAACAAACTCAATTTATAGCAGAGCTCGAGACACTTTTTCGTTGCCTACAGCTTGAATCGGCTGAAAATTATTACTTTTTGGCCGGCGATCTTAACGCTAAGCATGCGGCTTGGGGAAATACAATCGAGAACACTAGAGGTCGACTGCTTCAGAATTGGCGGGAGCAAAATATGATTGAGTACAAACTTAGTTTGTACGCGACGGATATCCCGTCCTTTCCAAGAGGAAACTCTTTTCTGGACTTAGCGCTTATGGACAATAGACTAGAACTAACAAATAACGAACACGCGCGGAACTGCGTGCGAGCATTCGATTACGATAGTGACCACCTCGGACTTGATGCCGACGGTTTTTTCACGATCGAAGATCCTCAGGAGAAGGCGATTTCGATAGGCCTATTTTCGAGACCGTGTATACGGTGAACAATCCTGTTCGCCCAAATCGCGATATTGAGGAAAGAGCCTTTCTGAATCACTTTCATCTGCGCACTGAACTTCAAGCTTGGCGATCTGAGAATCACGGTTTTTCCGTATTCAATGACGAAAACCCTTCCAATGGCATAGTCGCCAATAGCCTGATGCTGTTCGTGCAAAAAGATGAACTCCTGGACATCTTGGTATTATTGAAAAATAAAAAGTCGGCAGGAGAGGACGGTGTCCCAAACGTCGTATTGAGACACCTGCCAATAGAAGCAGTCGATATCTTCACCACCCTGTTTAACAATGCACTGAATAATGCACATTATCCGGTGCACTGGAAAACGGCGGTGGTACATCCTATCCCCAAAAAGGACAAGGGCAAAACAAACCCTGCAAATCTTCGGTCAATAAGCCTTCTGCCGAATGTAAGCAAGGTATTCGAGAAGATAGTCAATAGAGCTCTGCTTAAGTGGGTTGAGGAAAACAAAATTATTCCGGATAATCAGTTTGGTTTTCGAGCGAGGCATGATACCATTCATGCCGCGTCGAAACTAGTGTCCGACATCCAATGGAATAAGTCCAAAAAACAATGCACAGGGGCCTGTCTGGTTGACTTTGAGAAGGCCTTCGACACCGTATGGTTAAAGGGGCTTTTCTACAAGCTGACCAGACTGGGCATGCGTAAACCCATGCTATATATGATTTATGAAATGCTTATGGGAAAGAAGTTCGTTGTCAAATGTGGCAACGTAACTTCGAGTAAAGTCTTTGAAATTAAAAACGGTTTACAACAGGGGGCGGTGAACTCCCCGATATTGTTTAACATTTATACAAGTGATCTTGTAGGTTCTCTCAGACACGCTATAGCGTACGCAGATGATCTAGTGGCGTACAGATCAGGTCCGAAAATCGAGGTCATCAACACACTTTTGCAACGTGACTTCGATCACATTAAGGGATATTGCGATGATTGGAAATTGAGGATCAATTTCCAAAAAACCGAAACAATTCTGTTCAGGACCCCAGTGCAGAGGGCTTCTTACGATACCAGAAAAAACTGGAAAAAATTTTGTATCATTGGACAGCATGGACGGCCGTTGGCGGTGAGAAGTGAAGTCAAATACCTTGGCATCTGGCTTGACAAGTTTCTGTATTTTAATAAAAATGTGGATGCTTGTCTAGCCAGGGCTAGGGGGGCTTATGCTCTGACAAGAAGATTGTTTCATAGCAGTCAACTTGATTCAAGGGTGAAAGTCATTTGCTACATGGCCCTCATAAGGCCGATCATCGCTTACGGTTGTCCCGTGTGGTTCAATGTGGCACCAGCCTACATGGAAAAGATACGGCTGTTTGAGAGGCGGTGTCTCCGACCCTGCTTAGGATTGTACCGAACGCCGGACTCCGAGTACATAAAATATTATCGCAACGAGGTTCTATACAATGGGGCTCAGTTGAATAGAATTGACAATTTCCTGATTAAGGTGACGCGAAGGCACGCTGCAAGGGCAATGGCTAGCGACAACAGCCTGATCTTTGGGGCTTATTACCCCAATGATTTATACATGGAGAGCACGCTCATATCGGGCTTTATTCCACCAGAGGCATTCATCTATATCGATTCGTTAGGGTTAGTACAAGACAGGAACGGTATCCCGGTTTTATACCACCGCTATCGTGACGCGCGAGACAAACGGCTATTCCGCGACGGGAACGTCGACAATGCTCCGGAGCTCCTCCGCTTTAGCACGGCGGTATCGGATCGCGATAGGATCGATGCTGCAAAACAGCGCACTGAATTCTGGTGGCTATATGAGGAAGGTGATTCTGCACTTCCTCAGGACTTTGCGGACTTTTAGTCCAACTCCATAGGTAAGATTTTAAATTAGGAACAAGGTCTGGGGCGGGGCTTGTGCACCATATTGGCGTACAATATGGTTGAACGCAGGCTGCCGTGGGACCGAAAGGCGCAATCAGGATGGCGACCCCTCGGGGCATGCGCAACGAGGGCTCGCCACCCCAATTATTATTAAGCTAGGTTTTAGTAGTTAAGTAGTCTTAAATTAGGTTTAAGTAGTTTAAGTAGTATTAAGTTAGGCTTAAGTAGTTTAAGTAGTCATAAGTTAGTTATAATCTAGAATAAGCTTTTTTATAAAACAAAAAAAAAAAGACACTAAACAAAGTTTTCAATTTTTTCTTTGTGAATTAAAATTATATATAAAACCAAAAAAACCGACAAATTTAAGCCTAAAGGCAAAATAAACAGCTAAATATAAGCTTACAGTGCCCACTAAGGGCCGATAAGTTAGATTAAGTAAACCAGTTATTGATAAGTTAGATTTAAGCATTTTTGTCTAGTATTAAGTTAATATTTTAAGTAAATAAAAAATGAGTTTAAAAGTTAAAAAAAAGTTACTTTGATGATGGTGTCTCCAATATCGTTGATCCTATCTAATAGCATTTTAGTACTTATACTGTTAAAGTCCTTCTTTTGTTCATCGATTTCAGAACGTTTCTTAGTTAAGTTTTGTTAATGCATTTAAATGTTAATGTTAATCCAGTGTAATTGGTTTGGGGTGTATTGCAGCAGTAAACGTATATGTCTGGTCCCTGTATATGTCTGATCCCTGCAGATGTCTGCTGAAGCTGCGGTTTTTGTTCTCCTTCTGCTTCGATGAAGCTCTGCGTAATTTACACCGAACCGAAATTGAGAATTAACCCAAGACACAGTAGACTCATATTGTTCCATGTTCAACTGTTTACATTTCAATTTATTTTCTACGTGAGTAGATGTATCACGTTGATGAGCCAAAATGTACGATTGGAGGAAATTCTCTGACCGGCAAGTATTGAAGTTCAACTTCTTTCATTAATCGTGACAATCGCTGCGAAGATTTCACTTCAGCTTGCTTTTAAAATTCAGATCGGACTTGTGAAAAAAAACGATATGTAACCTAGGTTTGTTTTTTATCAAATCCCTGGGCAGAAACTCTGCGTATAGAAAATAGCGAAACTGTATTTTTTATTCAAGCGAGCGGTTTTGAGAAGTTTCACATCCAAGTTTATTCAAATTTGCGATTGAACGTGAATATGCAAATGGAGAATAAAAAAAAAAAAATTATGGCGCAACAGGCTCGTTAGTACCCAGGGCCTAGCTTTTTTCTCACAACCATTCATGTGTGTGTGTGTTCTTCTTAGCATGATGGCGGGACCTCCTGTTTTAAACCGAATCCGAACGGCTAAGTTGAGATAAGCTTTTCATGACAATTGATACTACTCGGATGATTTGTCAGATTATCACGAGAGGAGGGCCAGTGAAAAATCATTTAGGTGTTGCTATGGCTGGGAATCGAACCCAGCACGGCAGTTCATCGCACTAACCATCGCGCCACTGAGCCCGTGGAGAATGCCTCAACAAAATGAAACAACAAATTATTATCCAGGGGAATAACCGTCAGAATGACATAAACACACTTTTCAGAAGATAAATATTTTCCATCAAAAAACAATTACAATAATATTTGCAGACTACTGTTTTTTTTATTAAATAAATTTGTATTCTTTTATTTTTTATTTTCTTATATCGTATGTACACACCACTTGCTTAATCTCCCATCAACTTCTCGCATTAATTGACTTTGCGCAAAAAGTGCAAATATTCGATCGTGCTCCTGCCTCTCCCTCAACACCGGAACAACTATGATTCGGATTACTGTAGCTGGTGCACGGCTTTTCGGAGTTCCCTAAATCGTTTAAAAACAAACGTCAGTCGAACTCTCTGCGTCAAAATGTCACTTAACTCACCTGTCAAAACGATTGCATCCAAATGTGCGATATAGCTCTTGGCCAATCGAAGAATCTCAATCTTTGACAGCTTCCTATCGTATGGCTCGGTTGGGATCAGCGTCCGCAGCGTGTTGAATGCTGTGTTTACACTGGAAACACGACTTTTTCACATCACTTAGGGGTTGTCTTTGATTAAAAGCTGCACTACTCACCTTTGGGTGCGAAATCGTTCGCGTGCGTTCACCTCTTGACGCGGCTTCGATGGGCTATTTGATGAATCCGATTCACAAGGGCTCACACGACTATTGCTGTTGCTATTGCTGTTGATGTCGTATGAGAAGTTTTGAAAGGTACTATAGAAATCCATTTTTACTATCGAGGGTGTGCAATTTGCACTGTCGAACTGAAGTTCAAAGATTAACTGATGGCACCACGCCTTTTGCACGATATGCACTCGAGTCACTCTCACTTAATGTTGTTCTTGTGCCTGCTTATATCTTATAACCCAGCAGACGATGGGGTCAAAATAATTAACAGTTATTTCTAAATTTTCATTAAATAATTTTAACAGCTCTAGCGCGACTTAATTAATACTTCGTCGTCGTCGCAGTCGCAGTCGTTGTCACGGTCTTAGTCCACTGGTTCTGGATAACAACTGACAGCCACTGTATGCTAGCGATACACTCGTATCCAATTGTTTCTATTTTTGTTGTTGTTGTTGGAGATTATGTGGTCGCGGATACCAGCAGTTTGGGTCTGGGAAATGAATTAAGTCATTAGCGACGACAAATAACCCATAAACACCCCCGACTCTATCTATATACAGACGATGTGTAGTACAATCGGTTGCGGCGCGCGTGAGCCGCACACTTGAGTTCCCAAAGACCTCGGCTTGCACAATGTGTACGACATGGACGTCCGCAAAAAAATAAAAATGTGTGCGGTTTATAAATTTAAAAAAAAAATTGTTCCACAACACAACCACACATAAACAGATGGGGAAACAAACAAAAAACCGAACTCGTCTCTCAGACAAAAGATTTGAATCAATGGGCGGTCAGTAAGGCACTGAGATAAGGGCAATGAGTAAAGTGCAGCAGCGCCGCACAAGGGTTGTGTACACCAGCACTACTAGAGCTCTAATAGAAATACCGTTGATGCTTATAACTGTATCTGTATGTAGAGCGAAAGTGACAGAGATGCCAATGAGTCAAGTGATCTTGTTTGTTTTTGTGCGGTTGATGGTGACGTCATGTTGATTATGCTTGAATCTGTACGTTGCAGCTGCAATTGTGAAGTGGAAATTGTTTATCTAATTGAAAATACTATCTAAAAATAGAGGGCGTAGGTACAAGGGAAGGATTTGATAAATCAAACACTTGGGCGCATTCAAAGAAATGTGTATATGCTCAGTGATATCTACTTGGAGAAACGGAAGAACAGTTATGTACTATTGTGCTTTGTTTGGGTGAAGGTTGAACAAACAATTTTAAGGAATGTATGTTTATAGTTGAATGAATTTTTCACATCCAGTAGCAATTATCACATAGTTCCTTCTGAAGTTACTCGTATCTGTAGATGTAAGAGTATCTATATATCGATATTAACTATATTTTTATACTAACTTACTTAAAGGGCTTCTAACCCGTTGAGGATCTCGGCCTGAAATAAGTCAGCCTTCCATCCATCCTCTTTGATCCTGGGCACGTTGCTGCCAGTTATTTGGTCCAAACACTCTGGCATCGGCCGTGATCTATTGATCCTTAAGACAGATTTTCGGTATTCCTTTTTGCCTCGAATCTGAATACTGGGATAAGAAGACTAATTCGGTTGGAGCCTTATTGTTTCTTCGCTCAATGTAGCCGATCCAATGTAGTCTACGTGTTAATACCAAAAAAATTCAAAAAATCTTAGTACAGCTTATGAAATTCGCGGTTGAACTCATACGCATACAGGACCGTAACTTCGAAGAAGAATTTTAAATTTGCTTCACTTTCCAGATTTTTGGCCAGCACTTGTTTCTGAAAAGTAGGACTGGTAGGATAAGGGTCCGGCAGAAGAGACATTTGGACTACCGGATAAATCCTATTTGTTTTGCTTAATCGAGATAACACCGATTTCCTAGCGACAGCCTTCGTCATATCCCCACTAAGGTGTCATTCGTGTCGGTTGATGTTGACCAGTGTGAAAATTTGGTCTATGGTCCATCTGCCGGATAGGAATCCACACTGATACTTTCCGATAAATTGAATGCAGAATGGCTTATGTTGTTCACACAGTACGTTAGATAGGATATTATATGCGAGACATAGTAGGGATTGTTGGTGGAAGACATGGGATCGCCTTTTAAGTAGAATGGACATATGGAGCTAATGTTCCAGTCTTCGGACATGCTCTCATCCATCCAGAGTTTGTTGATGGTTTGGTGCATGCACACTTCTAAAGCAACACCTCTGTTTTAGAAGAATTCTGCTGCTAAGCGGTGGCCTCGTTGTTCTTCTTTTTTTCATACCCTTGGTACTCGCATTTTCTTTCACCTCTTTTTTGTACTTGCAAATATCATCATACCACTTCAGCTACTCCTTTGATGATATTGTGATTCTGTATCCACTTGGTGTTGACATTGATAGAGAATGAGGGTACTGCAGGAAGTTTCTCACTCAGTTTTTGTTTGTAGAATCTGGCAATCTCCGGCTCAACAAGACGTCCAATCTGAAGTCCTTTTTTCGCATTGAATCCCCCTATCTTCATTTATTTCTTTGCGGTGTGATTGCACGTAGAAAAGGTCACAGAGTATAACTCTGATTCTGTACGCCAAAGCCAAAAAACCTTCTCAAGGCTGTTGTACACTCGTAGAAGATAATGTTTGTCAGATGACTGGGAAAATAGGTGTTGAAATCTAACGCTCAAAAAGAGAGAGAGAGAGAGAGTCTGATGGAAGTTATCAGAGAAGAGAATAATTGCTCCACGAGATCATCTGGGTAGTGTCTGACAGAATCTAAAATATAACTTGTATTACAGTTAAGCAATAGGGGAGTTCTCTGCTTTCTTTTGTTAATGTGGGATATGTGGGCTTTAATATTCTAATTTCAAAACCCACATTACTTAAAGTGCCACATTTGAAAATCTTCGAATCCCAGATTTCTTTCTTTTTTGAGAATTTGGGAACGTATGTCGGAAATAACGCCACGAATGTTGGCTTTTTAAGTCCCCTAACGTTTCTGGTTTGTTAGCATGGACGAGCGACTTCACATATCCCCAAAGCAAATAATCTAATGGTGTCAAATCACACGATCTTGGTGGGCAATTGCGAGATCCATTCCGCGAAATTATGCGCTCATTGCTCATGTTTCTTGTGTTGTTGGAACCACATCTCATCCACATTCATGCCATCCAATTCGGGAACAAAATGACTCGCCAGCACCATTTCGGAAGAAGTATGGCCCAATGACTCCAACAGCCCATAGAGCACACCAAACAGTCAGTTTTCTGGATGTAATGGCGTCTCATGTGGATTATCTTCACTCCAAATGCGGCAATTTTGCTTGTTGACGTAGCCTTTCAACCAAAAATGAGCCTCATCACTGAACAAAATTTTGCGATCAAAATCAGCATCGAGATCAATCCCATTTTCGGCACACTAAAATCACGACGAATTGCATGGTCTCGCGGCTGTAATTCTTGCACAAGCTGGATCTTGTAAGGTCGTAAGCCAAGATCTTTGCTCAAAATCTTCGATAACGTTGATGGACAATCGATTCGCTCGGGTGCTTTTCAACACTTTGCTCTACAGCGGCAATTATTTCTTCTGTGCGCACTGTTCGACGTCTCTGCGGATGCGTATTATCGCATAGAGTAAACGTAGTAAGAAAACGATCCATGGTTAACCGAATTAAGTGTTCTGATGGACGATTATGTCGACCATAAAATGGACGGAGCTTGCGGTAAACTTCGCGAACTGAACCATTATTTTCGAAATAAATTTGCACGATTTGCAAGCGTTGTTTATTTGTCAACCTGTTCATAATGAAATGGCAAACCAAACTGAAAATAAATGACAATTGAGTTGCCCGATTTGACAACAAAATGTCAGTTTTATCTCTATTCGAAAAACTAACCTCTAAAAGAACACCCGTAACTATCTTCATTAAAAAGTGTTTTTATCTTCAAAATTTATCTATGTACTTAGTTGATATGATCGCACAATTCGATGTTATTAGATACTGCTGCATTTGACATAGCAACTTTCAGGAAGTCCTATGACACTAATACTACTCCCGTTAGCCCTTAACTATAAATGAACATCAAAAATGACAGTAACACTTAAAGGGTAATTATAAGTACCTAAAACAAATTTTATTTGGATTCTTTGGGACGCATGTTTACATAAACACTCCCATACTAGTGCACCACTGTTTCAACTTCTGCGAATATAATTCGCAGCAAATACTTCGTTGAAATTACAAAAAGTAAAGGGTGGTTAAATTTTAAGGGCCGGTGTTGATTTTGAATACAACACAAATTATTTAGGAAATTATTGCCATTCCTTTTTGTTATGATAATATTGGTATGGTTCAATTCCGTATATAACAAAATATTGACCAAATGGCCGCCGTGACCTAGGCGGCACACCTCCATCCGATGGTCCAATGTTTCGATGACGCTGAGGCATAACTGAAGTTCTATGCCGTTAATGTGTCGAATTATCTCATGTTTTAGCTCTTGAATTGTTGCTGGCTTATCAACGTACACTTTTTTCAAATAATCCCAAAGAAAGAAGTCCAGCGGTGTCAAATCACATGATCTTGGCGGCCAATTGACATCGCCACCACCTGAGATAACACGGCCATTGAATTTGTCGCGCAAAAGAGTGACAAGTGGCACCGTTCTGTTAAAACCACATATGTCCACATACAAATCTTCCAATTCGTTATCATCTCACGATAGCGAACGCCATTCACAGAATTAGTTTGAAATTGAGAAATGCCAAATGAAATACAGAAATAAAATTGACATTTAGGTGTGGTTCACATTCAACATCGGCCTTTGAAATTTAACCACCCGTTATGTCTATCGCAACAAACTAAGCATGTGCTATCAAGATGTTGTTCTTTGTCGAAATTCCTCAATCCAGCAGATTCACTTCCGGAAAAGGATATAAAATTTCCCTTCACCACACACATTTTTCAATATCGTTGAGGATTTTTTTTTATTTCCCGTGTCTATAAAAACAAACATAAGGTACAAGAGGAGCTCAAAGTGCGCTGCATGCGCTGACCACACAAATGGAAACAAACATATTTTCCTTTTTGGGAAACGATCGGAAGTGGGAATATCACAACAACAAAACACATTACAATCTGTTTCAATTGCTTCACCAGAAATGTTTATTTGGGAATTTTGCCACAAGAGAAGATACCTAACTAGGTAGATCAATATCATTCCATATATAGGTATGCGTGTAAATAGTTATAAACAAACTGTCAGTCCTTCAAATCGTGGTAAAAAGTGAATTTTGGGGTACACCTATGTAGTGTGCTAAGGATACAAATATATACAATGTATTCCTTTGCGTTGTAAATCATTTATTATACGCTTTCTATCTTTAAATTTAAACAAAAACATATGAGAAGGCTATACAATCCGCTATGCGAATCGTGTTGAATACCCTATCCCATCCTATTCTAGTTATAAATGTTCCCAAAAAGTAGGCGTTGTAAAAAACTGAATGAATTTTGTTCAGACGGTGTATCAAAATCTTTATGGCTCGACAAAAAACAAACAAAGTTTTTTATGGATACGCTGCCGTTTGTTTTAATAAGGCCCCTCAATCTAGACAAAATGTTGACAGCATTATTTTCAAAATATTTTCATTGACAGTTTTTTTTAAGTTTTCCTGAAATTGTGCCAACATTTTTGTTTTTTAAGGAAAACGCCGCAAAGTATGGGTGCGACAAAAAACTTTTTTTGATAGAAGTATAGATTTTGGGATTGTCTAAATATATTTTTCAACATTCCCAACCGTTTGGCCGAAACTAATGTTTTACTCATAAGGCATTGGGGCAGTGTACGGATTTTAATGTTTTTTACACTTGTTCTGCTTTATTATACAGAGAGTCTACATACCAAATTTCATCACTCTAGCTCAAAATTTAACGCTCAAAAATCGGTGACATACAGATGGACGGACATACAGACTCAGACTGGATAGATCGACTCAACTGGCGATTCTGAGTCGATCAATATACTTTGAGACATAACTATCGAAATCATTTCTCTATGTTACAAACTTAATGCTAAAAATAATACACCCCTATGGGATAGGGTATAACAAAGTGTGTGCGAGCTATTATCGACATTTTTTTTTGTTCCAAAGGCCTCTCGATGCCATTGGCCGTGTTTTGGATTTCAGATTTACTATGCTATCTTAGATGAAGCTCTGTTCTCATTGGTAAAAATGGTCAATTGACCAATGAGAACTAAGCTCCATCTATTAGATCTTACAAAATCTGAAAGCCGGACCACGCCCATTATGCATGGAATATAAAATCGTTCAAATGTTCACCGCTTCTCTGGGTAGCGCGTATCCGAAATGTACAATTTTGCATAACTTTGGCGGATAAATCAGGCTGCTTGGGTTTGTGGATTATTCGCAAGGACCTGTGACATCAGAATACCCAAAAATAATAAGTCTAACGGAGTCAAGTCGTACGATTTCGGTGGCCAGTTCACATCACATCCACGTGAGATGACCATGCCCTCGAATCGCTCGTTCAGAATTGTAATGTGGAGGGAGATGTGTGGAAAATAGCGCAGTCCTGCTGAAACTAAATGTCGTTGTTCCATATCATTCACTTCGGGCCAAAAGAAGTTGGTTATCATCGACCTATAGCGGTCAGCATTGACAATGATGGCCTGGCAAACGTCGCTCTCAAAGAAATCGGTATGTACCGTCAGCTCAGTGAAATGGTATCGTCCCTAATTCGACTATTTTGCTTGTTGAAGTACCCATTCATCTATGAATGGGCTTCTTCGCTGAAAATTATTTTTCGATTAAACGAACGACCATACATTGTGTATGGTCGTTCACTTTCAGCTCATCGGTTATATCGACTTTTGGGGTGTTGGTAAATCGTTTACTGAACCAGTGGATACAAATTTATCCACCACACTGGGAATAGTATTCTCGGTAGGACGATTATGGCGATCGTAAAATGGGCGAAGCACGCGGAACGTTGCCCGATTAGATCACCCATTTTATTGATTTTATAATTTGCACGTATTATTGAATCCTATAGTAATTTCATGGTGATTTGGCAAAAACGCAATCTGAATAAATGACAGCTAATTTAATGTAATGTAAGTCGATAGGTGCAATATCAACCTGTTGACTGATAACGCTCGGCAGGCACAATAGGAAGGCCCTTTAGATACATCAAAATAATCATATTGTTGTGGACAATCACCATTCGGTGCCAAAATCCACCTAAAACAGAAAATAGAATTACACCACAGCACCACACATAACCTCAAACACAAACACTTACCTGCTCACATTGTTGTTTGTTTCAAGGTATGGGCATTCGCCGATCGCACCTGAAACACGAACGGCGGAACGACAGAGCAGGTGACAACAAACAACAAAAGTATTCGCCGCAGGTAGACTGATGAGTGATGAATCTATTCCGAAAACTGTCAAACGACCAGCTGATAACCACGACACTAAATGAGTAGCCGAATTTTCAGCGGACGCATCCAGGGAAAAGGGGAGTTAGGCAGACTTGTTGTTGGTGGAATTTCGTAAACGGAATTCAGGTGCGCTTACAAATCTAAGGTGGGAACAATTAGTACACCAAATATAGACGTATGGCACATCTTTGAAGAGGAAATTACACCAGGAGTACGGGAAAAATGATTGATTTGCCGAAATGTGAGCCTGGTAGAAAATACCAGCATAGCGAGTGTGTGACATTTGGAAAAGACGTCAAAACCGTTCCAGAGATGTCAATGGAGACTGGAAGACCCTTGGAAAGGCAGGGAGGACTATAAAAAAGCCGATCGAACAACGACCGAGGCTATTCGGAATTCCACCAGCTATCCCATAGTCGTAAAATTAATTAAAAACAAAAATAAAATCAAACCCTCTCGGGAACCATAATTTGTAAAAGCGATCTTTGTTTTTCTTTCTGCTCCCATTTAGGCTCTGTTTGGCTCCCGCAGCTAAAAAACACAACAATATTTTCAGTTCAAAGCATATGAGAAGACAACAACATATTTCCTATGAACTTAGTTTTAATTTTAATTTATTTACAATTTTACTAACAAATATTTGCTTAAGAAAACTTCCCTGAAAGTGGTCGTGGCCCAAAACTATCGATACAGTATAGTACTTTGTACTTTGCAGGAATTAATAAGCAGGAATTAGGAATTAAAAAAATGCTTAAATTCTTAAACTAACATATAGACGGAAGGACATACCGACAAGACGGTTGTCGCTTTGATGTGGCGGGGTGATTCAGCTGACTTGTAAGAGGATCGTTATACATAATCATCACAATGGTGAAGCGAAGTAAAATCTAGCAATAATGCTCAAGCAAATGCCATAAAAGAATTCTTGCAGTCGTTACTACAAAGCCCAACAGGATCTGGCAGACATCCCTTTTGCCCAGATCAACTTCTTCCGCAAAAGATCAGCAAATCAGCAATACATGTACTTTGCTTCCCAATCAGATTACGATTGGCATTTCCTAGAGGAATGCTTATAACTTAACTATGAACTCGTAGAACTTGATTTCACAGAAAGGCCTCCCATTATAAGCAGGTAAAGCGGGCAGCAAAAGGTTTAGCATCAGCGAAAGATACCGACTGATAAGTCTATACCAAGGTATACAGAATACAAGGTAGTATATTCTCGCGCATTTTCTTGTGCATGTTCTGCGCATGACGTCACTCGAATAACAATTTTTAGTTCTGTACTGCAATTTGAGTAGGCAACCATTTCATTTGCTCGTAGAATAGGTGTACCGCGTGTGATTAAAAGTTGTGCTTGTGATTAAGTAAAAAATAAAACTATGGCAATTTGTTCAGTTTTTAATTGTGATACCCATAATAATAATAAAAGAAAAAACAATGCAACAGACGTGAGCAGTGTGAAAATCAAACTTTTTCGTTTTCCCAAAGACATGCAAATGGCAAAGATTTGGTTGAGCAAATGTGGCAGAAAAGATAAAATAAATGTGAAAACAGCCTACATTTGCTCAAAGCATTTTACCCGTGACCAATATTTACGCAACTTGCAACATGAGCTGCTTAAATACTCACCAAAGAGCTGCAAAAAATTAAAGGATGACGCGATTCCAACAGAAAATCTTCCCGGTTCCATAATAAAAAAAGACCAACAGCGAGGCGAACGCTTACAGAAAAGACATCGGCGATGTGAGGTGACAACATTGCTGGCAAATTATTTGGTTGACGAAGAGCAACCAGATGATCCCATGGCACATGAAGAAGTATATTTTGAACCAAGCACGTAAGTTTCTTCTATTTGCAATTAGAATGTGTTTCTATGTAAATTTCCAAAATCTATAGACCAGAAAAAACTACTGTGGAGTTAAACGAAACCATTTCAAGACAGCAAGAGAAAATAGCATCACTTGAGGAGGAAAAAATGTCTCTGCAGTCCAAAATCCTTGAGTTAACGAGAGAAAACTCTAAGCTACAAAAAGAATGTAATGCAACTAACTCCATTTTTACTCCCACGCAAAAAATTAAACTTGGCCGAGGTGATAGGCGTGTAAAATGGACCTCAGACGACATATCCAAGTGCATAGCAATACATGCCAGCGGACCAAAAGCCTACAGGTTCCTGCTACAAAACGGATACCCTTTTCCTGCTGTAATAACGTTAAAAAAATGGGACAGCAAACTGCTTACTGAAGACCTTCTATCCCCTTTTTCTGATTGTGAAGATAATGACGACAGCATTACTATTGTGATCAACGAAGAAGATATATCGGACATTAAATACGATTCCTTAGAGTATCTTGCCGGATATCTTTTGAAACGTTACAAATCGAAGATACCGAACATGATGGACACTTATGCTGATAAACAAAATTCGACTGGCTTAACATGGACAGATGTAATCAATGAAGGAGGTCTTCAAAAGCCAAATGAGTTATTAATAGCGGAATTGAAGAAGCTAGATTCTGTTTTTAACAAATGTAACGATAATGGGGATAAAATAGCACTAAAACCATGTAAAAACTACATACAAAACATGTGTTCTCTGTCAACTGAGTGTTCCCTTCATCATGAAATCGTAAAAACGTTTTTCCGTTGCAAAATGTATTTTAGAATAAGAATAATACAAAATCAAAATCTTCAATATAATGCTTTTAAAAAAAACAATCAACTAAAAAGAAAATTAAATAAAATCTGTTCATAAAATTCTGCTATGCTTTTTATTATATGTGAGAAGTTTCAGTTTTCATTCTCTATTCTCCCAATTCAAGTGTTATTCACGTGACGTCACACGTAGAAAGAGATAGGATAACAACATGCGCAACATATTACCTTGTATTCTGTATACCTTGAGTCTATACCATACATGTTAGAGGCGTTACTATTCCATGACGGCAGCTGAATAATTTCTAAGAAAATTTCAATAGTGGCGTCCGCAGTCCAAGTTAAGATAAAAAAAAGTAGATACTCATGGTCCTGTGTGCTAGGGGAATAAACAAAATTAAAATTCAGTCTTAAGGTTGGCGGTTGTTGTGAATTAACTCCTCAATCACGGAAAAACTACGTTGTTAAGAAAATGCCAAAAGACCGCTGAGGAGTCAGTCACGACTCGGACAAAATTCCCCACGAATGTAGAAGAGTATTGCATATAATTGGAGATTGAAAAAATCCACTTTTTTTTTTTATTTTTAACTTTTAAACTCATTTTTTATTTACTTAAAATATTAACTTACTACTGACAAAAATGCTTAAATCTAACTTATCAATAACTGGTTTACTTAATCTAACTTATCGGCCCTTAGTGGGCGCTGTAAGCTTATATTTAGCTGTTTTATTTTGCCTTTAGGCTTAGATTTGTCGGTTTTTTGGTTTTATATTTAATTTTATTTTTTTTTCTAGATTATATATAACTTAAGACTACTTAAACTACTTAAACCTAACTTAAGACTACTTACCTACTTAGACCTAACTTAATTATAATCGGGGTGGCGAGCCCTCGTTGCGCATGCCCCGAGGGGTCGCCATCCTGATTGCGTCTTTCGGTCCCACGGCAGCCTGCGTTCAACCTTGTCAGAACTTGTCCCTAATTTAAAATCAGGCGTCGTTTGTAAGGTTTCTGTTTGTCGATGGGCTAATTTCGCTCAAACTTAATTCTCGCTTTACAGCTCTGGTGAAGCGCGGCCAGTTCGTCCTTCGGTAGTCAAAAGAACGCACTTGGTCGAGCTCATCCAGTTGAGTTTGCTCGTTTGGGATCCTGAATACGGCATCAATTCCGAGGTGGTCACTATCGTAATTTAATGATCGCAAACAGTTCCGTTATTTGTTAGTGTTACGTTATTTGTTAGTGTTACGTCCGTATGTAACTTGGGGTTTTTGCCTTTTTATATATGTATATTTCCTTTGTTTTGTCACAAACCCTTTGTTCGCGTTTTACTCGAACTGTTCCGTAATAACGGAACTCGCTACGTTATAAGTAGCGAGTTTATTAGCGAATGAAATTTCAAAGTTAAAATAATACAATCATTATTTTGACATCTGTCACATTAAAAAACAAAACAAACCAAAAAACGTACTAGATGCTTTAAGGTGCAAACATCTTTAAATTATAGCTTATGTGCTATATAATTTACAATTTTACATTAAATTATTTTATTTTATATCAGCAACAGTTAGTTCTAGTCTATTGTCCATAAGCGCTAAGTCCAGAAAAGAGTTTCCTCTCGGGAAGGACGGGATGTCCGTCGTATACAAAATAAGTTTGTACTCGATAATATATTGCTCCCGCCAATTCTGAAGCAGTCGACCTCTAGTGTTCGCGATTGTATTTCCCCAAGCCACGTGCTTAGCGTTAAGATCACCAGCCAAAAAGGAATAATTTTCAGCCGATTGAAGCTGTAGGAAACGAAAAAGTGTATCGAGCTCTGCTATAAATTGAGTTTGTTGAGTTGCTTCAGGTGCATACAGCGACACCACATACATTCTCCTCCGACTTTGGAGAGGAATGCATACGATGCATGCTTCCAGCACCAGGAACCTCCGTACTTCCCAGCTATATATAATGCTATGGCGTAAGCCTTTGCGTTATGAGACAGCAACCCCACCGCCTTGGGAGGAGTGGGGTCGGTCTCTTCTTATTACATGGTAGTTGCTGTATCCCAATTTGTGCCTCTGGTTTTGCTTAATTTCGCTAACCCCCAAAGCGTCTGTTTTGTAGCTGATATGATATTTTGGTATTGTACAAGGTTTCCCAAAAGAATGCTCAAGTTTAGTGGGCGAATAAACAGTAGACCATCTATTAAATAAAACCCATAGGCACTGTATATAGCTTGCGTGTTTTAAAAAAAACATGCCAAGTGCCTTTAAATCTTTATGCAAATAGTCTCAACCAATGTTAACACTAGTGACATCTTAAACATGTCTGCTCATAGACTAGCCAATTCACCCTAACCGATAGCGCTGGTTAAAGTGTACTTACTTACTTGCTGACTTAAGTGGCGCTACAGTTCGGGAAACCAAAATACTGGATGTGTGTCTCTTGTCTATCGCAATGTTAACAATTTGATTGAACCTTCCTTAATCTAGATACCGCAGTGTACTGGCTAGTGGTATTTCGTCCCTCAGGGAAGTCAACTCGCCTATGTCCTTTGCCAGACGTATGGTCGTGAAGGCTTTGGTAGTCGCTCATTTGTATTTTCGAAGAGTTCGTAGAAGCAGTATCGCTGCATCGGCTTTTGCCTAAGTCGGATCGTGAGCATGAGCACGTATGAGGTATATGTTGGCAAATTTTCCTTAATGCGGATTGTTAGATTGATGTTTTCGAGGATGTTTCCGCTTATTCTATCACCATCCAAAGTAGATGTCAAAGTTTTTTATCATCTTATTGCTGGCCCATCCCATAGATTTTATCGCTTTTTAGCAGCTTAGGGTTTCCGTTCGTCGGCACCTTTCATATATTATGTTGTCACATTCCAGTTGCAGATACGAACGTCATTGTACATTTATCGGTTAGCATGGTCATCAACAATAAAATCAGTGCTTTATAAAAAAAAAAAATATAATTCTCTTTTTCGAAGCAGGTTCGATAGTACTCAGGGTCGATCTATCTCACAACCATTCAGCTCTGCGCGTGTATACTTCCTGCACGATTGCGGGACCTCCTGTTTTATTCTGACTCCTAACGGCGAAGTTGAGATAAAATATTCTTGACAGTGGATTCTATTCAGATGATTTGTCAAATCATCACGAGAGGAGGGCTTGTGAAAAATCATTTAGGTGTTGCTACGGCTGGGAATCAAACCCAGACCTTCTGGGCGGCATTTCATCTACTACTAACTCTTTTAAAATAGGAACATAGAGATTCCGAGAACACCTATCCATCTTAACTGGGACTGTAGACCACCGTTGACTCTATTTAGAGAATTCTTTCGATAACGCTTGAAAAAAAAGTATGTATCAGTATTAAAGTGCATGCGATAACACGGGAGGAAGCAACTCTCATCTGCAGCCGTCAAAACTTTACACGGGGATTGAGACCCTACCTACGGTCAAGGTACTAGGCATTCAGTGGTCGCCACGGGGATTCTGATAATCGGAGTTGGTTGGCATCAGCTAGGTGATATAACAAGGTTTCATTCAATCACATTGCCTATTATTTCACCACCATTACGTATACTGGGAAAGTAAAACGGAGATCCTCTAAACTCCGCAAACTACAGAGGTATCCTTCTTGTGGTAATATATGAACGCATAAAGCCGCTAAGCAACAACTGAATCGGCCCTTATCAGTGTGGTTTAAGGCCAAGAAAGTGCACAACTGATTATAGCTTCACACTTTTGCAGATCTGGAAAAAACTCAAACAGTCTAAATCGATATCCACCACCTTTATACATCAATTTCAAACCCGCATTTGACAGAATTTGTATTTAGTTTTGGTACATCGCCCAAATTCATCCATCTGTGCAGGGTCGGTCAAAACTCCCTAACAAGCAGCATAGGCAGAATTATCCATAAATCGGTGCTTCAAAGCGCTAAAGCATGGGTCGTATCAAAAGTGAATGAGGAAAACCTTGATCGTTTTGTTCGAAAAGTTCTTCGAATGGAAAGTTCGCTCTATGGAAGATTCAACAAAGAACTAAACGAGTGGTGCAAATATGCAGAGGAATATTCCGACTCGCAGAGTCTGCGATTCCAAGCCAGGCGTCGGACGCAGTAGAGATAGATCCCTCCATAAGTGGAACGCACAAGGCCCCTTATATTTTCTGGAGTGTTGCACCATTTAAACATGTAGTTGGTAAAATTGTTAACATGAATTTTAGTTAAATATCTGGCATTAATGGCCTATCAAAGCCCTCAAAACAAGCTTTTCTATAAATTTGTGTTTGCAAACATTTATTTTTGCTCAAAGAATGGGACGTTTTGTTTAATACCGACTTGAAACTGGGAATTTGAGAAGCCTCTAATGACAATTTTATATTCTTGGATGTTCGTTAGTCCCAAGAGGTGGGGCAGATCAATACGACCGTAGTCGTATTTATTCGCAGACTAATTATTGCCTAATGTCGCGTTTTGGGTATTGAAAATTGTTGGATGACCTTGCAGTTCTTCTAGTCAACAATTCTTGAGCGTCATTATTTAATTATTACTTTTCTAGTTTTCCATCTAACTACATATCCTTAGTTAGGGGAACTGTCATTAATAACATTCTGTTTTGGATTTAGTATCACATATCCTCGAGGTTGTAATTACTTCAATAATTATTATAAGTACCCAACATAAAAGTTTCTGAACCACAACACTTTCAGTTCCATTGACTAATACATCGCCCCTCGGGATATAAACGAAACTTACTTGACCAATATCTTCATACAAAAACAACACCAATTATCACCCAATTGATACCTGCTGGAGCTGATTTGAACTCCGACAACCCTTTCAAATATTTATTATAGCCTCAGGCTAAAACATTCCTTAATGCTATTTTAAGCCTTGACATAACACGAAATATCCATTACGAAAGCGATAACGGACTAGAATTTCCAACGGAGAAGGAACTATTCAAACAGGTTTATAAAAAGGTGGCGGTTATGTCCTTCCTGGTTCAGGTATTTTCAGAATGTCAGTTGGTTATGTTTTCTTTCTGCTATATGCAGGTTATTCCACAATTCATGCTTACAAATTTGGACCTCATGCACCTCCAAAGTCTTCGAATCTATCCGAGATGATACTTTACATCTGCAAGAGGCATTTTGCGCAAAAAACGTCATCACTTGCTCTTTCCATGGAAGTCGAGACAAAAGACACTCAGAACTACTTTAACGATTTGACGGAGAAAATCCTTACGTCCATGAATGAGCTTGCGGTACAAATCGACGTCTTCGGGAACCATAACCTGGACTCTTGGGATTTATTCAATATTTTGATGGTCGATTCGGCTGCTTCATTTAAGTAAGTAGTAAGGGGCTGTTTAAGCCTTTTAACGAATCTCCCTTTTCTTTTCTTTTTTAGAAAAATCAATCCCGGTGAGAAGACGAAGAACCAGGACTTCAGCGAGCACTGTTTAGTTGTGCTAAAGCCCAACGAAGATAATGATCATCTTCATACAGTTGAAGACATTTTCGCCTACTGCTGGGGCTACTACATTTTAAACGTGGCCGTCATGATTGAGGACCTTACCGGATCGGTGCATATGTACACATATTTCCCATTTACCGAGATAAAATGCTTCTCAACGGCTCCAGTTCCTTTGAAGGGGCTTGAGTTCACCGATATTTTTCCACATAAAGTGTCAAACTTTCACAACTGCAAACTCGTCGGAGCACTTTGGAATGTTCCGCCGTATCTGACCTTAAACAAACATGGAAGCGGTCTAGACACATTCGTCGGTATAGAAGGTCACCTTCTAAGAGAGTTGGCTCAGAAAATGAACTTCTCACTAGCCTACATTACACCACCGAATGACCAGCAACGTGGATTGGTCTATAAAAATGGAACCGTCACTGGAGCAATTAAGCTTGTAAGTCTAAACCAACCCTTAACAACAACAATGCTTAAGACTTGTTATAAAGTTACAGGAGAAAACGGCCCATTTTAGCCTAGGCTGCTTTCGCTGCACTCTGGATCGTTCGACTGTACTCAGCCCGTCGAATAGCTTTTATCAAACGAACCAGGTGTATGCAGTCATTGCTCGTACCGACCCTTGGACAACCTTTCAGATTCTCATATATCCCTTTGACACTTATATCTGGGCGATAATGCTGAGTATTATAATAGCAACTGTCGCCTTTAGTATGGCCTTGGCCCAATATAACCCCCCGGCTTTATACTTTTACTTCGGGTATCGTGACGCTGGGCAAGCTATAAACATATTCTCAGCTTGGTTAGGATCACCTGTAGTGCCCGAGCCAAGTACAGCCTTCTCCAGATACGTTCTAGCGCTGTGGCTTTTTGTGACTCTCGTGCTGAGAAATTCCTACCAGGCGTTATTGTACGAATTTTTGCAATCAAATTTGGCCAATCATCTGCCGGATACGTCTCAGGAACTAGCCATACAGGATTACTCGCTTATTGTAAATTTGGCCAGCTTTGACACATTCTCTGGGGTGCCGATAATTCGAGACGGAATTTTGAAGGTCCTTGTGATGAATATAACCGATGCTGGAGGATATCCTATCCTTGAGGCAACCAGTGAAAAATATGCAACGGCTACTCCGAAAGATTTCCTGAGCTACTATGTGCTTACTACAAAGAAATTTGGCGTCTTCCATGTGTTGAAAGAGGGCATATTCGCCCAACATATTTGTATCTACTATTCGAAGCATTCATTCTTGACAAATCGTTTCGATGAGGTCCTGTTGAACTTAAGGAGTTTTGGATTAATCGATTTTTGGGCTTCCCAGTATTTGAGTGATGAGTTTACAGAAATTAAGGGCTCCAGGAAGAATGAAGTTATTCCCATGACTATGAATCAACTCGTTGGGGTTTTTCTGGTATCAGGATGTTTGCTGTTGGTGGCGTTTTGTGTGTTTGTCTTCGAGGTAATGTCTTTGAATGTCAGGATTTTGAAGAGCTTGTTCAAATAAAGAAAAATATTTTTGGTAAATCAATAAGATAAATCAATTCCCACCAGGAATTGAGTCATATGCTTCATGGAGCTGCGATATGTTTATCTTTTGTCGGAATCAAATTATGGTACAATCTGTGATGCTAATGCGTTGTAACCAACCATTTTGAATGACGTCTATCGAAAATCCGTGGTGATATCAATGGTAGATCGGCTTCTCATCTTTTTAGTAGCAGCCATAATATAGTAATGCCACAGGATGGTATCTGTATGACAACTTCCCTTAGTAACTTAAGTGGCCCTACAGTTCAAGAATGAACCTGACTCTCAAGCAACATGCCTCTTCCTCAAGCACTGCACTTAGCAAACTGCCTCTAGTTGCACATTCCAAGTTGGTCGAGTTCGGTTTCTACTTGTGCGCGCACTTAAGGCAATGTATCAATGTATTCCCCTACTGCGTCCGACGTCTGGCTGGGAAACGAAGACTCTGCGATCCAGAGTATTGGTGTGAGTTCGTTCTGCATGTATACACATTAAACAGGAGAGGTGCAAGCGAACAACAATCGGAAGCCCTAAACTGCTACAAAGCAGACATTACTGCCATCCAGGAAATACGATGGAATGGGCCGGCCAAAAAGGAGGACGAAGAACTGTGACATCTACTACCGACCGTGTTATAGTGAGCAGAAATAGCGACTATTCGAATGCGGATTTGTTATAAGTGCCAAAAATAGGCAAGAAGTCTTACGTTTCTAATATATCAAGGCCAAATTCGCCAACATAGGAAAAAGACGATATAGCTAAGGAATGCTTCTATGTGCTCCTTGACAATAGCTATAAGCCACTACCGAAGTACGATGTTAAAGTCGTGGTGGGAGATTTTAACGCAAAGATAGAAGAAAAGACATCTTTAGCAGTATTGTCGGAAAACATAGCTTACACGACAACACGTTTGGTAACGGACTAAGGCTAACTGACTTCGCTACAGAACGAAATGCCACTATAGCCAGGACACGGTTTCCTCACCTCGATATCCATAAAGGGACTCTAGATCAACGAACTGTCAACCAAATTGATCACATTGCGATAGACAAGAGGCACGCATCCGGTATTTGGAGGTCCGAGCACTACCATGTCGCAGCAAGGTAAGAATGCGGATATCCAACACGCCACAACAATTCGTAAATACTGTAAAAAATTTAATATCGAAACAGTGCATTCACAAAAGACCGCCAAAATCTTCGCGGAACGCGTATCCTTTAATCTTTCGATTAACACCATACCACCAGCACCGTATGTCGATGAACAATGGCAACGATGCCAACAAGCTATTAGATCACCCGCAACTGATGTGCTAGGTTTCTCGTGTCAACCAGCAAGAAACCCCTGGTTTGATGAGGAATACCGACAGATGCTCGCAGCCAAGAACGAGGCCTCCAAGGCTAAGCTGTAGGTGAAGACGGGAGCTGCCGTTGAGCTCTATAGGCAAAGAAGAAGGGAAGGACAGCAGCTTTTTAGAAAGAAGGACAAAGAGCAAGAAAAGCGCGCGATCGAGGATATTGAGGGTAGAACATCAAAGCCAAGGACAAGGCTAGAATAGAATCCTGGATAGACTGGATCAAGGGAATATTGTAGTTAAGACTCAGTCGATGCTGAGAATATTGAAGAACCATTTCTGCAGACTGTTAAACGGGAATGATGAACGCCGCTGCCAGGCAGAACGAACCATTCAATATTTGCAACGACAGCGAAAACTGAGAACCACCCGACTAGAGTGAAGTGAGGATAGCAATATCTAAACTCAAGCTTAACATGGCTGCCGAAAATGACGGCCTTCCCGCTAAGCTTTTTAAAGCCGGCGGAGATGACTTGGTAAGAAACATCCACCACCTCATAAGCCAATTCTGGTCGGGAGAAAGTATGCCTGAAGAATGGAACCTCAGCATCATTTTCCCGATTAACAAAAGGGGAGACCCTCTAAGCTGCGCCAACTACCGAGGCATAAGTCTTTTCATCATCGCCTACAAGATCCTATCTGCCGTAATATGTGAACGCCTGAAACCGTTTACCAACAACCTGATCGGCCCTTATCAGTGTGGTTTTAGGCCAGCAAAGTCCACTACCGATTAAATTTTCACCCAAGAACTCCAAATCGATACTCACCACCTATTCGTTGATTTTTAAGATTCATATGGCAGCATTTATAGAGACGAACTATACAGAGCCATGTCTAGTTTTGGTATACCACCCAAACTCGTCCGTTTGTGTAGGATGACGATGGAGAATTCTCGCTGCTTCATCAGGGTCGGAAACGACCTAACCGACACATTTGATAGCAAAAAAGGATTTAGGCAAGGCGAAGCGCTATCATGTGACTTCTTCAATTTGATTCTTGATAGGATTGTGCAAAACTCCCAAGCCAACACCAGAGGCACAACTTTTCAAAAATCGGTACAACTACTAGCAAACGCCGACGATATTGACATCATTGGTCGGACCCAACGTGATGTCATAGCCGCGTTTGCTAAGATAGAGAAGGAAGCGGCAAAAATGGGCTTAGCAGTAAATGAGTCCAAGACGAAGTTTATGCTCTCAACACGAAAGGACATACAACATCGACGATTTGGACAGAACGTCACCATTGACAGATATAACTTTGAGGTAGTACGGGACTTTATCTATCTCGGCTCCGCTATTAACTCTGACAACAACATCTCGTCAGAAATTAAACGAAGAATTACACTTGCCAACCGCTATTTCTTCGTGCTAAGAAGGCAATTCAGTAGTTAAGCCCTCACTCGAACTGCTAAGGAGATCTTATATAAGACCCTGATCATCCCAGTCCTGGTCTACGGCGCTGAAGCATGGACCATCTCAAAAGCTGATGAAGAAATCCTTGGTCGATTTGAAAGGATAATTCTTCGATTCCCAGCCAAACGACGGACGCAGTAGAGGAAGACCTCGTCTTAAGTGGCACGCACAAGTAGAAACCGACCTCAACGAACTTGGAGTGCGCACCTGGAGGCACCTAGGTAAGGAACGGGCTTATTTGAAAGGCATGTTTTTTGAGGCCCAGGTTCATTCCGGACTGTAGCGCCACTTAAGTAAGTAAGTAAGTATAGTTGGCGCAGTTCGTAAGGTCTCTTTTTTTGTATATTGTTATTAACCAAGGCAGGAAGGCTTCCACTTCCGGCAGCTTTGTTGAGCTTAAGCTTGGGTATTGCTATCCGCACTTTTCGGTGTCTTCGCCAGTATTGGACAGAGATTGTTCATGACCGCCGTTTAACAGTCTGTAGAAGTGTTTCTTTCATTTTCTCAGCATCTATTGTGTCTTTACGTTATTTCCTTGTTCGAGCCCTATATTTGACGAGAAAATATTTAAGTCAATGCTTAGCAATTTAAATGTGCGTGTATTTCCACATTGAGTTCTGTACGGACTCCGTAGGCTCGGTTCAGGAGTTTTTAAAATGCTTCATAAGATCCCTTGGATGATACTGCAAAACTTGTATTCAATCACTTAATCACGTTTGATCTGAGTTGTCTAGTCATGACTATTTCGTATCCAGATATATGCAGCCTTTGGTTTCAGCTATAATATTTGTCGCATAGTTTTCTTTTTCGTATTCCTGATCATAGCTATCGTATATCTTCAACCTCTAGATACATAGATGACCTATTCTTTGAATATTTCGAAGCAACTCATATAACATGTTTACGTTGTCCATTCTAAATTGGACTATAGATGTCACTCGTGACTACATCATGGTAGATTCTCCTCTGTCGGTTTGGAAAAGGAAGAGGTTATGTTGTTTAAGAACATGTTTTCTCGGATTTCATCTGCTGCAGTCGTGACATTATAAAACGGAATCTTCGTTCAATAAACTAGGTATCCAGCACTCGCCATGTGACAAGGAGTTTTAATGAATGCTAAAAAAATGGGAATAAATCTACAAAATAAACAAATTGTCAAACATATTCATTAAAAAAAAGAAAACTTTAACACACAAGCTTCCCACCCACTAGTGTCAAATATTTTAATTTACTCACACAAAAATTAAAAATCGCAAGTACCTAAAGCGAACATGTTTCTTAAAAATTTCACCTTCAGCGAGGCAATTTCTAGACAAAAAACCAGTACACTTACTGACATCCAAAGCCCAAGATATTGTAAATATCTGAGAAAATCCTTAACTCGAACTTTTTCATGTTGATTTCCCTCCCTGTTGTCCTGTTTACTTCGTTCGGTTATGAATACCTTGTTAAAATGTTCCAACAATCCGGAGACCTTCAGTTGAGTAAGAATATCATTAACGCGATCCTTCAAATACGAATTCTTTGGAAAGTTTAAGCAGATTAATTGATCCAGAAAGGGTTCTGCAATTCGGGATAATTGTGTCTGAACATTCAGCCTTTGATAGTTCGAAAATGTCTCTTCGGAAACAATAACTGCTGCTTTATCATCAGAGTTTTCTAAATCCTTCAGCGCTTCAATAGCCGTCCCGTTGTAGACAATAATTCTTTCCTGTAATGATCTCAATTCCTCAAAACTTTGTCGAATTTCCAAAGTCGATGTTATCGAATAGTCTTGCGCTAAGATCTCATCCAGATTTTTTTGTTTATATGACCGCCAATTCGTACCAAGTGTCTTGTAGAAAAACGCTTGATAGCCGCTTCTGATGAAGAAGTTCATAAAAATCCAATGCATGAGCATATAGCGAGCGAAATTTCGCCGTGGTCTATATGTTACTGAACCCCCCATTGCGGTGATAAAAACCCAATAGATAGGTATTCGATTGCCTTCGCCAAGCATAAAGTCTTTTAAGGCGGGACATTTCTTAGCAATTACTAGGACTACAGTAAATGCTAGAATCAGGATGACTGCATAGAAGAACCATAACTCATATGAAAATATACAATAAATTCCTTCAAAATAGTTAAGATACCTTCCTGAGCGGGTTATCAAAATTAGGCTGGATTTGAGATACACTTGGCTTGAACTGATGTTTTGCTGATGAATCGCTGCTTTGAGTCGTCGACCAATTGAAATATGTGCAGGTCGTAGTGTGCGCTGAAAAAATAAGAAAATAAATATTTTGAAATTTAGTGAAACCGGGTAATAAGTTTTTGAAAAACAAAGATCGATGATTTCCTTTCAAGCAGTTACCCAAAAGGGGTGAAGAAGTAATTTCTAACTACTGAACAAAGGTGTAAGGTCAACAGCTTGAGTTGATCCCGTGCAAATGTGTACGAAGAACTACAAAATATTTTGTAGTGATTAAAGTCGGATCAAGTCATTGAACATAACAAAGCTATTCAACTTGATAGCGATTCGGGAAATTGATCGTCAAAGACTGCATTTATTAGGGGGATCAGGGATTCGAATGCTTTAAAAAAATAAGAAAATACATTGGCAATACAATACAAACTGTTTGTGATACTTGATAAAAATGTTGCCATTATGTTTTACAGGAAATAGAAGGAAAGAACACCGCCCTTGCAGAACGAGGAGGAGGAACTCAATGAATTTGGAATGTATCACTCCAGGAATGGCAATCTTAAGTTTAAGCTAAACCTAAATGCCAATGTTATGTTAGTGATACAAGACGGAACGGAATCCTGTCAAGATGAACAAGCCAACAAGTTGAGTCTATGATATGGTCATATTCTGAAATATGAAAGAATCACATTTTAAGAAAAATTTCTCGCACCAAAATAAAGAGAATAATATTTAAACATATGATTAACATACCAGCCAAAAAATGAGACGCTACTGCCGAGTATTAACATTTTCCGATATCGCTTGGTAAAGAGAAACTTATAAGCATAAGCATCATTTGTCCAGTCCACGAAAAAGACCCTCCTCACTTCATTAACTGAAACCATTCACCAGCAAGTAGATCGCTTCCTTATAGTGTGATTTATCCCTGGAAATATCCAATACGCTAGCCATTCAACAAATTTTAAGCCGCACCGAGAGCTCTCACTACTCCAACTATCGACGCACTATGACGTATTTGCCACGAAAAACCACGCAAAAATTCATTTATCAAATTGTAAACTTGAGAAAAATTTTCGTTTGTCCAGGTGTTGTTAAATACCCATTGAATAAATTACTGCAGTTTTTATTAATTTGTATGCACACATTTCGCCATAGTATCAGTTGAAATTCATTGATTAGTAAATTTGGGTGAAAAATAATACCGCTGAGTAATTACACTTTTATTTTTCTAAACATTGCTTCCACTTTTTTTTTGCTATGGAGGATTTGGCTGCAGCATTTGATCTGCTGAATTGTTTTGCATTGCTTAGCTAAGCTCGTCGGACGAATTAGTTCTTGTCCGCTCACCACACACCACCTGCCACCACCTGTTCGTGCCAAAAATATCAAAAAAGGAAAAAAAGAAAAGAAGGAATCTACTTTACGGACGGACCTCTATTGATAGTAAATTAGATAATGAGAGGAAAAAGCACAATTCATGACCGATGCCACCATCGGTGAGAAATCTAGGAACACTTTGAGTGTCTAAACGATACATGAAGCCGCGAGAAGTTAGAACCGTAACCGCAACACTCTCGTTCCTAGCATCTCTCTCACCAATGGAAGGTTCGCTATGACCTTCGAAACGTTGTTGTTGGCAAGAAATGACCATCCCACGACATTAGCTGTTGCTATCACCCTGGCGTTATTTTGTGTGATATCCCCTGATGTTTAATAAAAAGTCTAAACAAGTACGAAGTTGTTTGCCACTCCCACTTTTTGGGGTCGTTTTTAGTAAAAAAAAAACCTTTTTCGGTAAAATTTTAATCATTTCAAAAAAAATGTTGATGCGAAATCATTGGTTCTTTTAATGTAAATGGTTCTTCTATATATCATTTTAACCCACGCCCACTTTTGGAGGCGTTTTCATACAAGAACCATTTCTTTACTCTACCTCATAGCATAACCAGGCGAAAAACGATGAAGATATATAGTTCTTTGGATGGTCTAAATATCCTGTTTACAAAATTTTTCAAAATTTCTGAGTATTTTGCCAAAATAACGTTTTTCTTAAAAGTGACGGACAGACAGACAAGGCGAGACGACTCAGGTAGTGTTTCTGAGTCAATCCATATACTTTGAGGTATACCTAGCGAAATTATTTCTCTATGTTACAAAATTAATGTCAAAAACTAAAAGTATGCACACCATCTTGAATTTCTTTAAATTTAAAGAACACAAGAAAAAGTGACTCCCCGAAGCTAGTTTCGGACACCACCCATGGAGTTTAAGTCTACATCCAAAATCTTTCCTATCCTCTCTTTCTTTCCCTTCTCTACCGCTCGTACTATGGTAACATATAAAAGGGTATTCAGAACCCCTTGAGTACGTGTAAATTATAAAAAAAAAATATACACCCCTATAGGAAGGGTATACAAAAATGACCTAGAATTTTGCCCAAAAAACTATGGATTTGAAGAAAATCGGTCAATTTGTTTAGGCTGGATAGACCAGTACGGACACCGACCGATGATCACATGTTTGGGTTCCGCAATCATCGTAATTTTAGAATCAATCAAAATGTTGAGGTCGAAATTTTTCACCAAAACAATGGTGTTTTCGGAAATGTAAAAAAAAAGTCATTTGCAATTGAAAATGACAGTCAACGCATGACAGAAATCAATCGGTCATCTGTTTGCAAATGTCATTTGTGCAGCTGACTTGTGTCGGATCAACGTTAATTTTTTTTGCAAGTGCAGCCTGATGTTTCCGAACACTACCATAAACAAATTCAACCCTTATATAAACAAAATTTTGTTGGACAACTTGATGCAAAATTTGAATGGAAACAATGATAAACAGTATTTACGTCTAAAAAAATTATCACAGAAAAGAAAGAAAATTATTTTAAGTATGCAGAGTGTTTATATCCCGAAAATTCCAAAAATCGAAAACTATTTGATAACAATCCTTGATTTCACTGACGAAACTTTTCACAGCCACTTCAGAATGTCTAAAAGTGTTTTTAATGTAAGTTAGGTATACCTATTTTCAGGCTATAATAATAATTTAAAAAAAAAATTTATTGCAGAAATTAAAAGAAGAATTGAATCCTTTATGGACAAATGCAAAGAGAGGACGTCCTGGAATTCCCTGATATCACGCACTTTATTTATTTTTATTTATTTTGTTTGTACCTACAAGCAAATGCACGGCCGTTTGTTATCTGCTTTGCTGCACGGCAGATGACACGCAAGTGACGTTTACGAACATCTGACCTTTGCAGAACAGCATTACCGAACACATGATAATGCAGTTTTGTTATGATGACATTTCCGAACACATGACTTTGGCAACTTGCGTTTTTGAACATACTGCAAAAGCAATTTGATGCAGATGACATTTCCGAAAACACCCTAAGTAGAAAACATTTGAAAAGGCTACAATCCGCTGTGCGAATCGTTGTCCCAAATTTTCCCAAAAAGTGGGCGTTTCTAAAAAGTGAATAAATCTTGTTTAGACGGTTATTATAAATCGTTTGTGGTTCAACAAAAAACGACGTTTTTCTCCTCATTATGCTATGAAGTAGGGTTTACAAATCGTTTTTATAAGAAAACACTCCCAAAAAGTGGGCTTCGGTTCAAATGATCTATGCACGAAGTGTTTCCAGTATTATTATTATTTTCATCAACATTTTTGAAAAACGTTAAAAAAAAACACTCCCAAAAAAATAAAACATGGTTCTATTCTGTAACGTACTCTTTCTTTCCGTTAAAAAATAGTACTAATTAATTTATTATTAATTGTTTATTTAAAATGTTTTTGTTTTTAGTTTTGTGAATTGATGACGGGATCAGTGGCTCGATGATTAGTGCGATAAATGCTGCGCAGGATGTCTGGGTTCGATTCCCAGCCGTAGCAATTCCTAAAAGATTTTTCACTGGCCTTTCGCTCGTGATGATCTGAATAAAAAAACATCAAAGTATCGTGTGTTTTTTTTTAGAATTATGGAACTTCGAAATGAAATAAAACAAGAAAGTCGTTTTAATGTCCATCAATTTCGCGTTATTAGAAAAATAATTTTATTCCATTTATGTTTAAATATGATTTCGGGCATGTGCCCGCCGCGGCTGGGTTGAGTACAGCCAAGTCTAGAGGTCCAATTTTCAATCACTTTTTCGAGCATTTGGGGCTGTATGTCGGCAAAAACGCCACGAAAGTTGGCTTCCAAGTCCCCTAACGCAGACGAGCGTCTTCACATATCCCCAAAGAAAATAACCCAATGATCCATTCCGCGAAATTATGCGCTCATCGCATGTTTCCTTCAATAAATCCATTGTGACGTACGCTGTGTGGAATGAAGCGCCGTCTTGTTGGAACCACATCTCATCCACATTCATGCCATCCAATTCGGTTATCATGGCTCTATACCAGACTCTATTAACGGTAACTGATTCTCCAGCATCATTTCGGAAGAAGTATGGCCCAATGACTCAACCAGCCCATATAGCACACGATACAGTCAGTTTGTGGATGTAATGGCCTCAGGTCTCATGTGGATTCTCTTCACATAGCCATTCAACCAAAAATGAGCCTCATCTCTGAACAAAATATTGCGATGAAAATCAGCATCGAGATCTCATTTTCGGCCCATACACCAAAATCACGACGCATTGCATAGCCTCGCGACATTAATTCTTGCACAGGCTGGATCTTGTAAGGTCGTAAGCCAAGATCTTTGCGCAAAATCTTCCATTAAGTTGATGGACAAGGCTCGAATTGCTGAGCATGGTGGGGAATCGATTCATTCGGGTCCTTTTCAACACTTTGCTTTACAGCGGCAATTGTTTCTTCGATGCGCACTGTTCGACGTCTCTGTGGATGCGTATTTTCACAGAGCGTAAGCGTTGTGCGAAAACGATTCATGGTTAACCGAATTAATTGCTCTGATGGACGATTATGTCGACCATAAAATGGATGGAGCTTGCGGTTAACTTCGTGAACTGGACCACTATTTTCGAAAAAAATGCACGATTTGCAAGCGATGTGCATTTGTCAACCTGTTCATTGGCAAACCAAACTGAACATAAATGACATTAGAGTTGCCCGATTTGACCACAAAATGTCAGTTTGATCTCTGTTCGAAAAACCAACCTCTAAAAAAAAACCGGTTAGTATAAGTTGTCAAGAAAAGCTTATCTCAAATTCGACGTTCGAAGTCGGCATAAAACAGGGGGTCCCACCATCGATCAAGAAGTACACATGCGCAGGAATGAATGGTTTTGAGAAAGCTCGGCCTGGGTACTAACGAGTCTGTAAGGCTAAACATTTTTAAATTTGTATTTTTTTTTGTATATTGTTCGTTGTAAGTTTTTTTGTTTTGTCCGGGTGCTAGTGGAAATCTTCGAGCCCAAAGTAGCGTGAGATTTTTACTTCCTAAAATCAGCAACAGTTTCGTATTAATATTGGTAGCTAAGTATGCGACTTGGGTACCAATTTTTTTTATCACGATTGTATATAAATGTTTGGCATGTAGCTTTCCTTTCAGAGCTCCTGCTTTATCCGCAATTAATAGCATAGTTTGTGATTATAGTCCAAGGGCTTAGTTGTTGAGATACTGCAGCGAATTTAGAGTTTGGAGGACCGTTGTGTTAACGTGTCCTAATAATCGTTTTTTATGTGTTCATCTTTAACAGCGGGAATACCCAGATCTCTGCGTCGATCTTAGTTATTTATATACTACGGCGCATTGACGAATGATCTTAACATTTTTTTTTCTAAAGTTTGTAAAATATTTTGATTCGTTTCACTGCATTATACAACTATATTATATTGTTTTATACAACTATTATACAAATATCCTTTGTAGGAAACAGAAGTTAAATAAATATTTTTTTCGCAAGATATGGTAACATTGAACACTGTGCAGATTTGCAGATATTTTCAGTTTTGACTTTGACTTATCTACATCGGAAAAATATCTATACTAGATCGGAGGAAAGTGGAGCTTTTTTATATGAATATAACTTTCCATTACCGCACACAAAACCAGCACTTTCGGAAATCGCTTTTTTCCGCCTTTGCCCCACCGTAGGAAGTATCGCCCTTTAAAAGCAAGTCTTTTTCGAGCTGTGGCGAATTTCCATAAGTAAAACATGCGTGCTGCTATAGACGACTGCTTGAAAAGAATCAAGGCCTTTATAAAAGCTAAGGGTGGACACATTGAATGTCAAGTGAACAACAATTTTTGAAACCGTGTTCAATAATTTTTAATCAAATTTATAATTTTTATGATATTTGTCCTCCATATTTAAAATAAAAAAAAGTTATTTATGTCACAAACCACGTTATAGGTCAGAATCCCGTTAAGTGATCGAAAATATTTTATGTTAATTCACACTTTGAACTGGCAAAACCTGTGTTCAATAATCTAAAAAAGAAAAACTTGATAAAAAAATCTCTCTTACCACTTGAATTCCATCCGGACTCGATATCAGCTTTGGTTCCACAATGGATATATGAAACTTCAACTCTCTTGCCAGTATATTTAGAATTACTCCTTCATAGCCACTCAAGGAGCTTTCCCCATTCGATTTCTTAGTTAAATACAAATACGGCGGTATTGCATTTGCGTTTACATCAAACATACATCCACCGAAGTTTTCCAGCTTCTTCGGATAAGGATCACATCCTGTATGCATTTTAGAACGATAGACACATATATGACGAGGATTAATATTAAAGCATTCACTGTATTTCGGATTCTGGTATTCCGGAAATGGAAAATATGTTAGCAATGGTATATAGCTGTTGTGCTCATAGATGAGTACAATGTTGACAATATTCTGTTGCAAGGAGTACTGAAAGATTTGTCTCTCCTCATCATATGATTTCCGATAATTAGTTAGGTATACAAAAAAATATCCTGTAAAGTCGTACTCATCATTACGTGTAGAGAGTATAGCTTGGCTGTGAAGTAAAAAGAATAAAATAAAATACTTCTGAAAATTTAACCTTTACTTACCGAAATGATGTATACGAATCAACTATGACGAGTACGGAACTTTGTGGTTCCCAGAAACCAGAGAGAGACACTTTCGATGTAGTATCTAAATTCTGAAGTACAACATTCAAAATGTCCTTGTGCAGGCGGCCCTGTGGCTCGCTCTCAAAGACGTTGAGCACATCGAGTTGGTGGGAGTTTTTGATTACAAAAATATTTACAAAATATGCAATGCTTTCTCCCATTTCCTTGTAGCGATTCGCTTCATCTTTTGAATAGATCTTACTCAAGGCGGCAACAGTAACGGATAGAAGCAAGACTCTGATGTAGAGACGAAAGAACATGTTGCAGAATGACACTCGTAAATGGAATGACAAGTTACTGGTGTTGCATGAATTATTATATTGGCTCTAATACGAAAATGATGACTTAAAAGGTTTTGAACTGTTTTTGTTCGATTAATTGATTTGTGCTCATAAGGTAGATACTTTTTGTTCATTTTACTTTCTGATTATCTGATTTATTTTTTGCTTTTATGTCCTTGAAGTACAAAATTTAGTAGTCGATATTGATATTGGTGAGCAGCTATGATTCCATCAACCCAGATCAAGAGAATGTAACCTAGAAAAGGCATAACGAGTGCGACAGAGGTCGAATCAATTCTGATTGCGGGGAAGTGGGAAGTATCAGAAGAACAAAAGGAGGTAGCTACACCGCCAACTGAAGGAACAACGTAACAACAACCAAATAATATAGTCGGACAGCCAGACGAAAACACCCTCACCACAACATACAAAAATACATACACAACTTGTGTGGACTCTTTTAAATGGCCGGGCAGTTGCCGAGCAATGACATATTTTCCAGGTCATATCTAATAGATATTTTACTATAGCATGTGCTTCCATTTGTTAGGCATAATTAAAGTACGGAGACAAAATCCAGAAATCCAAAGATACAGGGTGGCTGATGAAAGCCGCTACTAAAAAAAATGTTGTTACTTTTTTCTATTTGATGAATCTGGTTAATTTTTTTTTATTTTGCAGATTGATTTTTAGATTTAATAAAAATTCTGGGATACTGAAACAAGAATTTGGATTTTCCGCCGCTATCACGCACTGGAGTCCGTAATTTCGGTACAAATTGCGCACGTTTGGCGGCAATCCTCTTAGCAGATGGACCATAATGAGACTAGTTAACAATTTTACCATCAAAACGATTCAGTTCGGATGCAGAAAACCCGTCGTTGCTGTAGCTGCTGCCATACAAAACAATCCAAGACAAGAAGCTTATCTGCTCAAGTGGGTACAAGCTTTACTTTACTTTACTTTTAAACTCATTTTTTATTTACTTAAAATATTAACTTACTACTAGACAAAAATGCTTAAATCTAACTTATCAATAACTGGTTTACTTAATCTAACTTATCGGCACTTAGTGGGCGCTGTATGCTTATATTTAGCTGTTTTATTTTGCCTTTAGGCTTAGATTTGTCGGTTTTTTTGTTTTATATTTAATTTTAATTTACAAAGAAAAAATTGAAAACTTTGTTTAGTGACTTTTTTTTGTTTTATATAAAAGCTTATTCTAGATTATATATAACTTAAGACTACTTAAACTACTTAAGCCTAACTTAAGACTACTTAAACCTAACTTAAGACTACTTAACTACTTAAACCTAACTTAATTATAATCGGGGTTACGAGCCCTCGTTGTGCATGCCCCGAGGGATCGCCATCCTGATTGCGTCTTTCGGTCCCACGGCAGCCTGCGTTCAACCATATTGTACGCCAATATGGTGCACAAGCCCCGCCCCAGACCTTGTTCCTAATCTAAAATCTTATCTATGGAGTTGGACTAAAAGTCCGCAAAGTCCTGAGGAAGTGCAGAATCACCTTCCTCATATAGCCACCAGAATTCAGTGCGCTGTTTTGCAGCATCGATCCTATCGCGATCCGATACCGCCGTGCTAAAGCGGAGGAGCTCCGGAGCATTGTCGACGTACCCGTCGCGGATTAGCCGTTTGTCCCGCGCGTCACGATAGCGGTGGTATAAAACCGGGATCCCGTTCCTGTCTTGTACTAACCCTAACGAATCGATGTAAATGAATGCCTCTGGTGGAATAAAGCCCGATATGAGCGTGCTCTCCATGTATAAATCATTGGGATAATAAGCCCCAAAGATCAGGCTGTTGTCGTTATCCATCGCCCTTGCAGCGTGCCTTCGAGTCACCTTAATTAGGAAATTGTCAATTCTATTCAACTGAGCCCCATTGTATAGAACCTCGTTGCGATAATATTTTATGTACTCGGAGTCCGGCGTTCGGTACAACCCTAAGCAGGATCGGAGACAACGTCTCTCAAACAGCCGTATCCTTTCCATGTAGGATGGTGATACATTGAACCACACGGGACAACCGTAAGCGATGATCGGCCTTATGAGGGCCATGTAGCAAATGGCTTTCACCCTTGAATCAAGTTGACTGCTATGAAACAATCTTCTTGTCAGAGCATAAGCCCCCCTAGCCCTGGCCAGACAAGCATCCACATTTTTATTAAAATATAGAAACTTGTCAAGCCAGATGCCAAGGTATTTGACTTCACTTCTCACCGCCAACGGCCGTCCATGCTGTCCCATGATACAACATTTTTTCCAGTTTTTTCTGGTATCGTAAGAAGCCCTCTGCACTGCGGTCCTGAACAGAATTGTTTCGGTTTTTTGGAAGCAATATCGCTTAATGTGATCGAAGTCACGTTGCAAAAGTGTGTTGATGACCTCGATTTTCGGACCTGATCTGTACGCCACTAGATCATCTGCGTACGGTATAGCGTGTCTGAGAGAACCTAAAAGATCACTTGTATAAATGTTAAACAATATCGGGGAGTTCACCGCCCCCTGTTGTAAACCGTTTTTAATTTCAAAGACTTTACTCGAAGTTACGTTGCCACATTTGACAATGAACTACTTTCCCATAAGCATTTCATAAATCATATATAGCATGGGTTTACGCATGCCCAGTCTGGTCAGCTTGTAGAAAAGCCCCTCTAACCATACGGTGTCGAAGGCCTTCTCAAAGTCAACCAGACAGGCCCCTGTGCATTGTTTTTTGGACTTATTCCATTGGATGTCGGACACTAGTTTCGACGCGGCATGAATGGTATCATGCCTCGCTCGAAAACCAAACTGATTATCCGGAATAATTTTGTTTTCCTCAACCCACTTAAGCACAGCTCTATTGACTATCTTCTCGAATACCTTGCTTACATTCGGCAGAAGGCTTATTGACCGAAGATTTGCAGGGTTTGTTTTGTCCTTGTCCTTTTTGGGGACATTATTCAGTGCATTGTTAATCAGGGTGGTGAAGATATGGACTGCTTCTATTGGCAGGTGTCTCAAAACGACGTTTGGGACACCGTCCTCTCCTGCCGACTTTTTATTTTTCAATGATACCAAGATGTCCAGGAGTTCATCTTTTTGCACGAACAGCATCAGGCTATTGGCGACTATGCCATTGGAAGGGTTTTCGTCATTGAATACGGAAAAACCGTTATTCTCAGATCGCCCAAGCAGACAGTCATTGCAGTCAACTATGCACAATGATTTGTACTTCCCATATAAAATTCAAATGGCCAACAAACTGAATGCAGCAGACTTGTCAATTCGGTTGGAATTTTGTCAGAAGATGCTTCAAATGGTGGACGAAAACGGGAACACGATGAACTGTATTTTTATGTGTAACGAGGCCCATTTCGATTTAAACGGCAACATAAACAAACATAATTGTCGAATATAGAGCGCTTCCAACTCACAAATACTCCATGCGACGGAATTGCATCCACTTCGTGTCACATTATGGTGTGCAGTAATCGATCACGCCGTTACGGTTACTGGAGACCGTTACTTGAGCATGTTGAGAGAGTTTATTTTTATACAGAATTACACTAAATGAGAATTTCTTTCAACTATGTGTGGTTTCAGAAAAATGGTGCAACTCCATACACAGCCCGGCCTCTTATGACAGAATTGCGACGAAAATTTCCCAATAAGCTGATATCCAGAAACTCCACATTCCGTTGGCCCCCCAGGTCGCCTGAAGTTACTGCACCTGACTTTTTGTTGTGGGGCTATTGCAAACAGGAAGTCTACAAAGCAAGACCAACAAATTTGTATGAACTAAAGCAATCCATTCGAGAAACAATGCCGCTATTCCTGTCTGAACTCTCCAAGCAGTAATGAACAAATTTTTGGTTAAATGCCGCATATGCATTAACGAGCAGGGAGGGCAGTTAAATTTCATTATTTTAAAAACAAAATAAGCTTTATTTAACAAAATTTAATGAGCTTTAACATAAATGAAAGAAAAATGAATTCCATACACTGAAAAAAAAAAGTTATTTGAGTTTCTTAATGTAGCAATATTCATCAGGCACACTGTAAATATAGCCTTTTTGGTAGTGATGATGGATAGCGGAGGAACACAGTCTATGATAGGCTGGTTTTTACAACCACCATGAAAGCTAAAATAAGTTCATCCTTAAAGGATTATTACTGTATACAATTTGAACCACTACTGTTGCGAGTGTTCTCGTTCTTACATCTACCTCAATTATACTTATATAGCTATTCAGAGGACTTGTTTTGTCCAGAGCGACACACATTCATGTTGATCATAAACCTACTGGGTCTAAAGCCTGGTTGGGATTTAAAGACTTTGCGAGTATGAGTATTGATGTCCATGCGCTACACTTGTACAACCATTAAATTGTTTTAGATAGATTGTTCGCCATGATAGTCTTCATACAGAACTGAAGAATTGCTTGCTCAAAACTACCAAGGATTTCATTAACCGATTGATAAGGTTCATGCTTTATCTACCTTTTGTTGGACTAGGACTAAGTAGTAGTAAAATAGTAAAGCAAGGAATTTATTTCGTAATTGTTTCTTAATACGAAGAAACATCTGTTCATTTAAATTCTAAATACATGTCATTGTCAGAATTAATAGCGAAGCCGAACAGTTCAAAGTTGAAGCAATCGATGCTGTCTAATTCGTTGATGTTTTGTGTGTTTTCTACTTCAAAGCATACTTGGTCTTGCTATCGTTTTTTTATACACCCATTAAACCCACCGTTCTTATATGCCTAAGCTGTTAGTTAGTTAGGTCCGAACTTTTAATATTTTGGGAAGGTCCTTAGTAAAATCATATATTTCCTCTGTCGGAGTGTGAGCTTATATAAGTCCAATATTGAATAAAATAGCCTTGATACGGATTGTTAAAAACCGTGAGCTGATGTCTTTGAAGCAAAAGATATCCACCATAAGTCTGTTGATTATATCAAATGCACATTCGAAATGTTTTAAGTCACTATAACACGAACCGTAGTAGATGAAAAAGTGATTCATAATCCCTCTGCCCGACACATCAAATCGTATATCTTGAAAGGCAGTTATGTCAGATTTTTAGTAGCTCAGGAATTCGACTGCAATATATCTGTTAAATATTCTTACATTTTAGGGGCAAATGCAAACGTTGTCTTCCTGTTCAGATGCTCCCAATAGAGTTTAAGATGAACTGCCGCGCAAAAGGTCTGAGTTCGATTCGCAGCCGTAGCAATACCTAAATGATTTTTTATTTTCCCTCCTTTCGTGGTGATCTGACAAATCATCCGAATAGTATCAATTGTCAAGAAAAGCTTATCTCAAATGTCGGCATAAAACAGGAGGTCCCACAATCGTGCAAGAAGTACACACGCACACATGAATGGCTGTGAGAAAGCTCGGCCCTGGGTACTAGTTGCTCCAAACTTCGGCATGCGGAGTCTTCCATTCCCAGCCAAACGGTGAACCACGTAGATGTAATCCCCGTCTCAAGTGATTCATACCACTAGAGAACGACGTCATTCAACTTAAAGCGTGCAAGTGGTTAGCTATGAACCGGGTTGATTGGAAAGGTTCAGGTTCACTCCGGACTATACCGCTACTTCGATCAGTTAACTTTAATTACGTGCAACCCGCATGAAGCTAGAATCTTGTCTCACATAGGTTCTGTTCTTTTAAATTGGCATGAGCGATGCATCCATTTACAGCTATCCTTTACCCTAACGACATCCCAGATCCTTGTCTCTATTGTCTATCTGCTGCATTCGGAGGTTGTGGAGAATATTAAGAAGTTAGAGAACTTATTGAAGTTGAAAGTTATTCTGCGACATTTACGATTGCTTGATCCTTTAACTGGAGGTTCTGTCTTCCTAGTCGCCTTGAAGGTGAGTGCCTCCCTATTTAAACCTGCTACTCTTCCAGGACTCAGTGGCGCGATGGTTAGTGCAATGAAATACCACGCAGAAGGTCTGGGTTCGATTCCCAGCCGTAGCGACACCTAAATGATTTTTCAATGGCACTCCTCGCGTGATAATCTGACATATCATCCGAGTGGTATCTACTGTCGAGAAAAGCTTATCTCAAATTCGCCGTTCAGAGTCGGCATAAAACAGCAGGTCCCACCATCGTGCAAGACGTACACACGCACACATGAATGGTTGTGAGAAGCTCGGTCCTGGGTACTAACGACCCTGTTGCGCCAAAAAAAAACCTCTTCCAGGGTTAGATTGACGAAATTGCACGATAGGGTGTCTCCCTGTAGGAATCCGGTACATGTTCAGTATAAGATGATCCTCTTCTGAAAGGTCTCTATTTTTTTTTATCTTCAGTGTGGTTTTTAAGGAATCAGAAGTGTTAGTTAACACGTTGCACTTGGCCCACGAGAGTTTTTTTTGAGTCCACTTAAAGGGCATCCTTAACATGTCCGTCTCTAATATATATGTGTTTGTTTTTAACTTTTGGTCTTACGGGGAAATAATGAAGTTTACCTACACTCACCAATAAATGGATATAAGTATTAACTTAAAACTGGAGGTGCATTTGTATTCAGAGTTCAAAAAGCGCTGAGAATTTGCAAAGCTATGCAGACATCGAAGCTACGAACTTACCTTTGAGGACAGCTCTAAGTTTTCGTTAGTTACTTCACAGCTTAAGACATTTCGTTACTTTGCAAGGCTATCGTTAATTAAAGAAAGTCTAGGATTGAGTCGACGCTCAAGAGGCACAGAGCTGGATTTTTTATTAGTCGCTCATTATATTAACTCCTTGCGAATCGTCCTTGAAGAGTCGTCGGAGTACCAATTACCTCATTTTTGCTCATGTTTGTCAACTCTGAAAAGGCCTTCGACCGCGTTAATCGTGATTGCATCTGGAGATCTATTGCTATGAGAGGCATCCATGAATTGAAGTTGAATATTGTTTCGGTTTGCATAGTGGACGGCATTCCGATTCAATTAAAATGCGGAAAGGAGTGAAACAAGGAGACGTACTGTGTCCGATCCTGTTCTTACTTGCAATTGAGGATGTAATGATGCCGCTGTGTGTACAAACGAAAGACCTAGTATTCAATGGAACCTGCTTGATTACTTCAGCCATTTGTACTACGCTGGTGATATATGTTTCCTGGCAAATAACAAAATTAGTCATTCATTGCAACAGAATAGGAGGGTGAATGGGTTAAGATAAATGCTAACAAGATAAAAGTTATGCACTCTAGCCTCGCCTAACAACAGCATGTTATCTTGAGACGTTAGACCATAAAAGGTGTCATGAAGTTGAACTATCTGGGTATTTACGTGTCACTCGATAATGGAACGGATTTTTATGCCGGAAATAGACTGAACACAGTTTGAAGTGCATTTAGTATCCTTTCCCCAGTGTGGAACTCAAGCACTGCTTTACGCATGTGCAACGTGCAAATCGTCCGCCAACATCTCGAGCAGGTTACAAAATTTTGGTAATTGTTGACTGCATTACGTCCTAAGGACTCGGTGGCCACAAGTAATTTTTAATAATGAACTGTTGGTTAGAACTAGACAAACAAAAGTGGATGTTGACAACCAGCACAAAAAATGGCGATGGATTGACCATACACTGAGGAAACTAGGTGACAAAATAGCAGTGCTTTCAATGGAACCCTCAAGGTCTAAGGCGAGTTAGTCGGCCAAGAGCAACATGTTCTGACGAAATCTTAATCCGAAAATGTACGATCGTGGACACACCTGAGGTATCGAGGTGCAAACAAAGAGGAACGGAAGGACTTGGTTGTCGCCCTATGCTCCAGTAGGAGTTAAAGTGTTACTACAACAGCAGCTCCTTGAACAAAAGAATAATTTTTGACCTAACATGCTCGTAAGTACCCATGGCCGAGATCTATCATAACCATTCATGTATGTGTGTGTAATTCTTGCACGATGTAGTGACCTAAGTTGAGATAAGAGTTTCCTGAAAATTGATACTACTCGGATGATTTGTCAGATCATCATGAGAAGAGGGCAAGTGAGAATCATTTAGTTGTTGCTACGGTTGGGATTTGAACCCAGCCCTTCTGCGAGGCAGCTCTTCGATCGCGTTAATCGCTTTTTTTCGTTTAATAATTTCACATTTAAACAAAAATATGTCACTATCTGTCATTACTGGCATTACAGGTCCTTAATCCTAGCTTCTGCAAAGTTGTAATTTTTACCGAAAAGAAAGGGCCGTCAAGTTTAACGCAAAATGAAAACGGATAATTTAGATCGATTCTCATGATAGTGGTACTCTTGGATGCTTGCCAGACTTTCGCAAAAGATCCATGAGTAAAAACAATTTGAGGGATTTCAACCAGGAAGCCAGCGCTTAGTAGTCCAACGCACTAAACAATAGAACACTGCATTCAGAATCACTAATGACATAATGTAATGAGAAAAATTTGACTAAAGTCATTTTTAGGTTGTGAAGCCTAACCTGATTAACAGCTTCTAACCAACTTCCGAATGTCTTCCTCAAGGAGATAAAATCATTCACGAAATCATATCCATGACTTTCGTTGCTAATCATCGTTGTGGCGATTGTAGTCGAAATTATTAGGAATTCTTAAAATCCTTCAGGATTGATCCCGGTTCAGATAATCTTCCAAACGGACTCCTTGAAGTCCTTGTGACAGGACAGAGTTTCCATTATGACAGAATTTCTCTACATATCTAATAACTTTTCCATTATAGTTCAACATTCATCCCATTTCCACTCGCTGCAACCTACAAGCCATCACCACCGCCACCCAAAACCTTATCCCATTTATTTTGACAACACAAACTGCAAGCCACAAATTAAGGATACTTCAGTTTTAATTACGATAAAATACATCAACAACACGTTCGTGTGTCAAAGGTTCATTACAACACCAAAACAACGGAACTCTCTGCAGGCGGATGCGACTCATTTCATCGGTCTCATCATCTGCACAACAAGGACAACCTGCCCCCAAATGAGTAGCAATAATTAAATACACAATATGATAGTGACACTTCATGATGCCGATGATGATGGAACGGAGTGAGCAGGACATTTTGAATGGCATTCCACACATCCGCATACGGTATGTCATAGTAGTGTGCCTCCTTCTGGCGTTGGCCGGACGAGCACGAAGCTCACTCAAGCGACGAAAATTAATAGTTGCCGAGCACAAAACACATAGCATCGTCGTCTGGGAGTGTGCTGAGGAGAAGCTTAAGCTTTTGTCCTTCGACTCAGTGCTGTATGCCATGACATAGGGATAAACGTCAAGTTGTGCCGCACCGCACAGTTGCTGCTGCGGTTAGTTGTGACTGTTGCTTGGGCACGCCTGATGACGACATGAGCGTCTAAGTGTCTTCATTCTCGAGGACTGATGAAGAAATTCCGAGGCGTATACGCAATTAAATCATTTACATGGTTAGTTCGGTTTGGCTTGGATGGTTACATCGAGACGAAGAGCCCGACGGCAAGCACTATTATTATGATTAATGCATGGAATACCGTTGGCTCTGCTGTGTCGTAACATTGTACACACATGTGTGTGCGTATGTGTGTGTATAATGTGATGTGATGTGAGCTGATGTGAGTACTTATGTGTACTTAATGTTGGTTTTGATGTTGAAACATTTAGAAATTCCGGGGTGTGACCTAATAGCTCCTTTCGTGACATAATTGTTGGACCTAATTTGTCGATGCAGACGCCAAATGAGTTGTGAAAATGGCCTCTTCACACATGAGAGGAGTATTTATGTTGTTAGATATTTTTTTTTGCATTAAAGGTCAAGGAAGTACTCGGCCATAGAGGAAACTTGAACGTGGGTTGAAGATAAGTCTTTGGTGAGAATGTTTATTGAAAAAAGAGGTGAATATGAGGAGTTGTTGTTAAGGTTTCACAACCATAACAAGTTTTTTTAGTGCCCCGTGACTATCGCCGTAATTCTTGCGATTCTATTTAGTAGATCGTTTGTTCTGTTTTTGTCGTAGGATGGCTATATCGTCCTCGATATGACGCGATTTGTTAATCCTCTTCATTTGGAGTTGTCCTTTTTCAGGAAGTATGAGTGTATTTGTCCCTTAACCTCACCTAGCGGGAAACGGACCCTTACCGCAAGTGAGCCGTTAAGAGCTGAGCCTTGCCTGGATAGCTCGTCTGCACGCTCGTTTCCTTCAATGTCACTGTACCCTGGAACCCAGAGAAGTGTGACCCTGAAGCGTTTGCTAAGGGGGGCAAGTACGTTCCGGCATTCCTGTATCAGTTTGGAAGATATGGTAGCCGAGTTGATGGCCTTTATGGCCGCTTGGCTGTATATGAGAATAGCAATAGCAGTGACTCGCTAGTACAGGCCTCTCGGATAGCCAGTAGTTCCGCCTGGAATACGCTGGAAAAATCCGGCAGCCGATATGAAGCTGATATTTTCGCTGATTCCGAGTAGACTTCAAACCCGACATCACAGTTCATCTTAGATCCGTCGGTGTAGACGACCGTGTCGAAATCTCTTACTACTTTGTTTCTCTTCCACTGAGCTCTGGTAGGAAATCCTACGTGGAAGCCTTTCTTGAAGCTTAATATAGGTGTTATGTAGTCTGTTGGAAACTGTGGCCATACGGCCTTGCATTCCAGCATCCTGACTCCTTGAGTCTTACTCAGCTGCATAAAATAGATTCTTTAATGTTTAGATCGAGAGATGCAATAGTACAGTAAGGGTATCCGTTGGCGCGAACTTGAGCGCGCCTGTGGTGCCTATACTGGGTGTTCTTTGCAGCCTTTTTAGTTTTGTAAGGTTGTAGAATTTACTCTATGCGGGCCACCATACTAATGAGCCATATGTGAGAATTGGACGTACCACTGGTGTGTACATTCACAAGGTCATCCTTGGTTGAAGCCCCACTTTTTCCAAAGATTTTGCTAAAAACATAGAAGGCAACACACGCCTTCGTTACTCTATGTTCGATATTGTATTTCCAGGTTAGTGTTATTTCAAGCATGAAACCCAAATACCTAGCGCAGAAAGATAGTGTGAGTAGTTGGCCATTAAGATGGGGGAACTTGAAGTCGGTTGCTTTGGTTTTCACCAATTCCGTTTTGCTCGGGTGTACGGCGAGGACACAACTTGCAGTCCAGGTGATAACCCTGCCTAGAACAGCCCCCATGATATCACTTATCACGGAGGGGAATTTTCCTGACACTAGTATAACAACGTCATTCGCAAACGCGAATTTAAATATACGAGGAACAGGTCAAAGTTGTCGCGCATGCGGATGACGTGGTTATGCTAGTGTCAGGAAAATTCCCCTACGTGATAAATCGTAATGCCATATTCCCTCCTGTTTTTTTCTGTTGCCTCCAAGATTTTCCAAAATGAAATCTACGGTCTAGTTATTAGGCTTCTTGCTGTGGACACGTTTAGTTTGTGAGTCAGAGTTGCAAGACATAAGCTACGTGTATACGCTCGTGCTTTTATATACAAATATTTTATATACTGTCCTTACAAAAAGAAAATTGTCAACAAAAGTTTCAACATTTTTATTTCATTTTATTCAAAATATCTTTTACATAATTTTTTCAATTTTGGAATGCAAATCTCCATACCGAAAACAGCTAAGCTACAGCAATGTCCCAAAATGAGTAAATCAAATACCCCAAGGACATCGAGTAAGGACATCGTCTTCAAAGACTGTTGCACCCTACGTTCATGGTACCTCATTCGCCATAGAATAAGATTCCGATTCCAATATTGCATCAATCCAATGCTTTGAGTTTCCAAAATCCTGCCATTGAACTCGTCCAGAAGGTAGGAGTTCTTTCTTAAGTACGCACTAAGCGGTTGGGTTAAAACATTTCCCTTAGCCAAATGAAGTTGTTCAACCTGATGTTTGTTGTGCTTTTTGAAAAACCCAAAGTATTCGTATGGTGTGAGTATTGCAAGTTTTTTGACAATTTTCGTCAGCATTGGGAAATTTTCCACCTCGGAACCGTTAAGAAATTTTGAAGCCCCTTGAATCGATGATATATTCTTTGTGGATTCGTAGACTGCTGGCGTTAGCAGAATCTCGTATTCATCTTTGATAACGTCTTCGATGTTATCCGGCAGGGGTAAAGAAATGTCGGTTCTGATGAAATGAAATAAAGCCGATTGGTAGACGGATCGCAGGACCAGCCATTTAAGTAGCCAAATGCAGAGGAGAAAACGAGCAAAACTCCGTTTTGGTATTTTGTGGACGCCACTACCAACTGCGGTTGTCAGCATGTTGTAGATGGGGGCATCATTAGATGATCCAATTATGAATTCTCGCTTCTTTCGGTTGAAACGACCTGTGCCTAAGATTATTAGAATTCCAATCCCAAAGTAGATCAAGAGATACTTCCAAACGTGCTTTCTGAAGGGTAGTAGAAGTTTTGCAAATGAAGGGATGCGTTCTCGTCTCGAACTCATCACAATGCATATGACGCTTAGATAGTAGCTATTAGTTGGCAGAATGTAAGTGTCCTTATTTATCACTTTGAAGTTAAATGATCCAATGGCGAATTCAACTCCAGACTTGAAGAGCTGAAATTGGAAAATTTAAAAAATTAATTATTGATCACAAAAATAATTGTCAGCCGTTCAGCCTGCGGCGCGAGTAGTAAATTTTCAAGTCTGGAACGCAAGACGTAAATGGAATTGATTCACTTAACCCCAACTCTGTCATTAAATTTCAGTCAGATCGTATGAAAGGGGTGTAAGGACAACAAGAAGGTTATGGTTACGGTCCCGAGAAAGCAACGGCCATGTACCAATTTCAAATGATCAATTGGAGACTCTAAGCAAAGATGAAGCTTTTTTGAGAGGCGTTTTGCTGCAGGAGAAAAAGGCCCCTTGAACGAGATGGTGGCAGATGAGCCAAAAAGTCACATTGTCCCCCTTGTCCTAGGGGTATCTATTAAATTAGAACTGAAAACATGATGTGAAAATTTATTAGGAGATTTCAATGCGAAAATCGCAACAAAGCAACCTGGTCATCTGCAGACGGTCGAGCCCTGAACAAAATTGTCCCTATGCTCACAGATGAGAGGTACGCATTCAACATCTTGAATGTACACACTTTCAGAGGGGTAAACGTCGCCTCTCACCATTTTCTCGTTGCAGTCAAATTCTGGTCCTGACGATAAGAAACTCCGCTATGCACTCACAATCCTCAAAAAGAAAGAAAGATAAACAATAGGGCATCAGAGGTGTTGCCATAGAAGTGTGCATGGCTTTCTACAATACCAACGAATTTCAAGTGGCGACACATTTATTTTTCATCGACTCCATACATCGCCTAGAGCTTTATAAGGCGATGGTGGGATTCGGGATACCATCAAACCCTAAAAAAGAACTAAAGAGTTTAGTCTGGAAGGCATGCGATGCAACGTTCAGTTTGGAAATAGATCATCAGAGCTTTTCCAAACATGTTGCGGACTCCTAGAACGGAATGCGCTATAATGCGATTTCTTCAATCTCTTGCTAGAACAGAAAGTGCACAGAGCATGTGTTAGTACGGAAGCTACTATCTTCAACAAATCGGCGCAGCTACTGGGGTAAGCGAACTACCGTGCCGTTGTAGAAGCATTCACGGCCATTAAGGATCAGCAAAACGCTTGATCTTGTAGTTAACGAGGACAAGACAAAGTAAATATATGCTATCGACAAACAACTGACTGTCGAACAAAACCCAGTACAAGGTATCGTTGTTGGTAGCAATTTAAAGGTAGTTATAGAGTTCATCTACCTCGGAGTTACCATCAACCCCACGAATTGCAACGATGCTACTTCGGTTTGACTTTGTTAGCTGAAGTAGACCCTAATCATATCTAACCTTGTCGTCTACACTTACTGATTAGAAAAGTACGCGTAAAGATTTGTACCTCATGATCGTTTTGCCCAATCTTCAAAAAAGAGATCATCTGACCTGCACCTACCACAGCAATATGTCTCCTCACCATCGCTTCAAGACCCTATTTGCCTTGATATGTAATAGCTTGAAACACTTTTCAGAAGCAGTGAAAAAAAAACCAAGAAGTGCATGTCCCTCACCTATTGGTAGATTTTTAAAGCCGCTAATGACAGCAATTATAAGGACAGACAGAGCCATGTCTAATTCATCGTCATAGCCTGCACAAAAGAATGAGATTGTGCGATAAAGAATTCTCACGGATCTGCCAGGATGGACAAGGATCTCACCGAAAATTCTGATACCAAAACCGGTGCATTGCTATTTCTGCAGCATTCTTCTTGTGAGGATTGTGCAAAACCACATGCATAACCTTCCCCAAACTTTAATACAATGAGGATAAGTTTTAAAATAATCAGGTGCTGTCAACAGGAAGGGACAAAACATCGTTGAATTGGTCAAAGTCGACAAAAAATTTGAGGTAATAATGGAATGTGTCTGCCCAGGCTCTGACAACATCTTATTGATAGCCAAATAAAGACTTACTGCGGCTTCTTTTGGTTAAGAAGAAAAGTTAGAAATAAAATGGAACTACCTAATTGGCCCTATACAAGCACCTGCTCAAAGCAGATAATTAAATCCTTGGTTAATGATTTTTTGGAAACAGATTTTGGCTTGTGCTGCTGTAAGACTGAAAGCTTCCCCTTTCGCAAGGATACTACATCTCCTAAATATCACAAACTCCAACCGCATCAATAAGGAACTCAGTTTCAAGTCTGAAATTAGATTCTCGAATGGAAGTCAGAGTCAACTCAATTCACATCTACATGAATGGGTCTAGAAATGATTCTGATGAGGATGGAGGCATTTTCTCCCAAATGCTTAGCTTGAGCATATCCTTTCGCCTTTTTATTCATTGTGGCATTTTAAACTCGAAAAATAACGGGTTTAGTTGTATTTGTCTTCGAAAAACATTCAAAAAAATTACTTGCGTTCAATAAATTTTATAGGAATCTACCAAGGGAATTTGCGGCCTTTATGGTCGCATACACGCACTTCATAGACAAGTCATTGAGTTTCTCAACAGTGGTTAACATAATTGCGAAACAGAGTTCGTATCGATGACTGAACGTTATGTTACTCAGCATTTGGAAGTTTAACAACCAAATAAAAAACTCGTAAAATATTTTAGTAAAGTGCATATTTTGGACAGTCCATGACCTAAGAAAGTAAGAAGGGACCACCCTTTTAAAAATTTTGCTCAAACTTCAAACAATTCCGATCTGACGAATAAGACAATTCTAAGTGCCTCCATTAAATAATCGATAATCGAGTAAGCAGAGTCAACAACACAAAACTTTCAACCTTACCTCATCGAAGACCGCCCCCTTTTCGTCCAAGGTTGCTTGAATTTCCTCGTCATTCATGATGTAGAATTTAATGGAGAAGTTCATCCGCCACGAAATGAAATCCAGAAGCCGCCCTTCGATTCCAGTTAAAAGACTTGTATTTCCATCCTTATCTCGGTGTATTTTCAAATAAGGATCCTCCTCCCAGGTGGCGCATAGCAATGCGCAACCATGCATATTCTTCAATTTCGATGGAAATAGTTCATCTATTTCCCACTTAGATTCTACAAATCTATTGGATATCACCGGAATAATTATCTTACAAGAATAAATCGAGTACGGGTAATAGGTAAACATCAGGACCATGCCTGGAATAGGTTCCACAATAACGTTTACATTTATTATCCCTGTCCGCCAGTTTTCCTCAAAAATATCCATCACTACATCATAGTAATGGTTGTTGAAAGTCTGTAACACTATCAAGACATAGCCCCCGATATAGAAGTGCTTCAGTAGAACTTCATTGTAAAGCAGCCTTATTGAATCCCCAGAATCAACGGCCAGGACACAATAGTGTCGTTCTTCATCAACAGATAACTGCTGTTGCACTGCAGTTCGAACGGATATATCATCCAATTGTTGTATTGCCGTATCCGCTAGGTCCTTAAAGTATCTTATCCGTTGTACATCTTCTTCGCACTTGATGTAGAAATTGAACACCCGAGCCTTACGCAGATAGGACATTTCAATAACACTCACTAAAGCTCGAGCAAGAACGCTCCTTTCGCAGGCGATTTCTGTCGTTACAGCAACTAAGAGCAGTAAAAGCGAACGAAGCAACATTGCTATAACTTGTTACCGTCTAGGTCTGATTAAGTTTTCCGCCTGATTGGAGGGCTAGAACTTGTGATATTTGTGGTCATATAACTGGTTTTAATCTCAATGCTCTAGTTGGTTATTTTTCGTGTCCTTTATTTAATAAAGAGCATGCAATATGACGTGCTTGCTTATTAAAACAATGGACTGTCTGTCGAAATACATATGATTGCGATGATTAGTTGAGATTGCTGCCAGCTATGCAGACATTGAACTGCAGGACATGAAATTATTCAGTTATTTGTCAGGCTAATGATGTAATTGTGATGATAGTGACCCAAACTTTAATTAGATGTCAAATAAGGTACAATTTAAGGAATTTATTTGCATGTTCTAAATGGTTGATTGCTAATCATACAATTTTATGTCACGAGACAATTTTTATCCTCATAGTTTGCTAGATCTTATTTGCTATTTTTGGCACCCAGAACAAACGTTTTATTAACACCGAGGATAGCCTAATATTTGAATCTAATCTCAATATCATATGAACAATAATGGTTAGTACCCTACATTGACATATTAAATGAAGACAAGGCATTATCGGAATAAGAAAGCATCCTTAAATTTTTTACCCACCTATATAAAATATTCAAATCTGAGGAGGCTAGCATAGATTCGGACGTCTTGATGCAGCAAAGGTAAAAATGCGGATATCTACCACGCCGCAACAAATCAGAGGAACTGTGAAAACAATGAAAACAATCGCAAAAGACGTCCAAGTCCTTCGCAGAACGCGTATTATATAACCAATCGATAAAGACTATACCACCAATATCTGATGTTGAAGAACATTGCTACTCCAGGAAAGATTTTCGTAAGTTTTACGAAAGTATAAAATGTCGAAGCCAGGTATAAGGCGTGAAAATAATCCTTTCAAGACGAGCAAGTAAAATTCGTATTTGAGACAAAGTCAGGTAGAACAAACTGTTCGAAATTGGCAACAATATCTAAACTTAAGCTTAGCAAGGCTGCCGCAAATGACGGCATTACCGCCGAGTTGATATAAAGATGGCTGAGATGATTCACCAACTCACAAGCAAAATTTGGTAGGATCAAAGTATGCCTGAAGAATGGAGTCTCAGCGTCGTTTGCTCGATCCGCAAAATGCCTTCTTAACTGTGTCTACTGTGGAGGCGTAAGTCTCCTTAACATCGTCTACAAGATCCCATCCGCCGTAATATGTGAACATCTAAAACTGTTTACCAATTTCATCGGTTTTTATAGTTTGGTTTTGGCCCAAACTCGTCCGTCTGTGTAGAATGACGGAGGAGAATTATCGCTGCTCCATCATTGTAGGAAACGAACACACCGACACATTCGATACCAAAAAGTATTTAGGCAAGGCGATGCACTGCCATGTGAGAGTGAAAAGATTGTGCAAAACTTGCGAGACAACCACAAAGGCAAAATCTTCGATAAATCGGAGAAACTACTGTCATAAGTCTTCAATATTGTCATCATTGGTAGGACTCAACGTGATTTCATAGCCACGTTTGATAGTATATGTGGGTAAGACCAAATATATTCTGTCAGCTCGAAAGGACACACAACGTCGATGAATCGGACAGAACGTCACCATTGAAAGATATAATTTTCTAGTAAATCGAGACTTTGTGGACTATCTCGGTTACGCTTTTTATTATGACAGCAACATCCCTTCAGAAATTAAACGAAGGCTTACTATACCAAACCGCTGTTTCGTCGGGCTAAGAAGGCAATGTAGCAGCAAAGCCCTCATTTGAACGCCTAACGCCTTATCATCCCAGTTCTGCTCTACGATGGCTAGGACATGTAGAACGAATGAACACCAATACTCCGGCTCGCCGAGGCTTTATTTCAAAGCCAGACGTCTAACGCAGTATAAGAAGACCTCAACTTAAGTTTCGCGCAAAAGTCGAAACCGACGTCAACAAACTTGGAGTTTGCAACTAGGGGCAGTTAGCTAAGGGCCGGCCGGGCTAATTGGAGAAGCATGATTATTAAGGCCCAGGTTATTACGGACTGTAGCACCAATTAAGACATGAAAAGGCATAGACATGTCTGCCTGTCTGTCTTCCCTTGTTGGAACATCACAAGTGTACAACATTTGCAAAACCGATCACTGTCTTTATTTTCAGAAAACCGTTATTTTTGGTCAAAGCGTAAATAGTTTTGAAAAAGGGTTTTTCTGTCTGCTCTACCTCTCCGGACTCTTTCTGAGTAGATTGGAAGGCATTTGTTCAGCCTGTACCAAGGAAAGGTGAATATTCAACTCCCTTTAGTTATCGACCAATTCTACTTATCTCTATTCTTTCCAAGGTCCTGGAAAAGCTGATAAATCGTCACCTTATGAAATATCTCGAGACACGAAAATTTCTCAATGACCGGAGGTACGGTTTGGATTTTTCAAAGCCATCTGACAGGGTTTGACATTACCTGGTTTTGTCTAAAATGCGTGATATTGGCATCGATAATACTCTTCTTCTAATAATTGGAAAATACCGCACAAAATGCTAAATTCCAATGCTTTTGGATGGTTTCAATTCTTTTACTCACTAAATAAATGCTGGTGTTCGACAAGGCTCTCTTTTTACACCGACAGTTTTTCTCATTCTTATTATTGACCTCTTGTCTACTGCTACTAATGCAATCCATTCCTTTGCTGGTGACAGAACCTTCAGCTTCTCATATACGTTCTCAAATTCAAGCTCTTTATCTTCTTATGCTCGTTTAATTCCAACCTCGACAGAATAATAAATAATCAAAGTCCAATATCATCATCAAGCCAAAATCTGCAGCCATTTTCCAGGAGTGGCACTTGCATCTTCGACACCGCAAGACTTTCCTTTGTTTGATGTTGGTTTGAACGACCATTTATTCGAAGTTGCCAAAAACGCCACGAAATGATTTTGTCCCTAACCGATGCAAGAATTATCTTACACCTTCTGATCTGGCCTCAATATAAAGCGTATATACTCCGCCAACTTGATTGCATCAATGCACCTACTAGATATGATACAATAGCCTACGATAAAACTGATAGAAGACTCAACAATATAGTAAACTGAATAGTATCGCTCTAACATAAAAATAATGGCTCCTGTCTTATTTAACGTTATTATCATAACAAATGATCACAGTGAATTAGCCAGATGCATTTTGGTCCTTCAAAAATTCAACGGTTATACTCGCCTTGTCATGAATGGTAATCAAATGCTCCCCAAGCTATACATACCTAAACCGTGCAACACAAATGTGGAATGCCTTTCTAAGCTCAGTCTTTCCTCTCCATTTAAATTTACAGGAATTTAAAAAAACTATGCACATCGGTATCTCCACTTTTTTTCCTTAACTTCCTTTGTGTCCGCGCAGTGCTCAGACACTATAAGTGTATTTATTATCCCCTTACTCATTTCCAACAGTTGTAGGGTTACTTGACTGCATAAGCTCAATGCTTCCGCCTGTTGAAAAATATTGGAAACACATGTTCATCATACAATATTATCTTTAGATGTACTTAGAGTTCTCCACGCTACAATAAATCGTAGACCCCGTTTTGGATAGAGTCCTACGGTTGTTCAATAAAATAAATTAAAGCGTACAGCGACAGACCGTTTAAAAAAATACCCTAGCCCGAAAAGTCTTGACACATGAAACAGTTTAGAAATATGTTCAATGCAAAGAAAATTAATGACCGGAACCTTTTTTAAACCTTAAACCCTACCTTGCATATAAACACCACCTTCCCGCGATGTCATGAAGGTACATTAATAGTTTAGGACATCCATCCGCGCCAGTAAAATCACAATAACGACACAAATTGACATCAATGACATAGTTCGTGCAACCTTGATTGTTGCCTTATCTAACGGTTTGCGAACTATCATCATTAAAACTCCATTACGAGATAAATTCAAAAAAAATTTTTTTTTAATAAAATCGTCCACCGTCCCGTAGTAGTAGATACACTTACATCGAGAACATTACATTGCATGTTGCGATACCATAAATCATTGCGTGCACCAACCTGTCAGCAGCGTTATGTTGGTGTTGTGCTTATATTTCGCGCTTCGTCAAAATTGTGCGTTGTCCAGTTTCACACAGTCCAGTTTCGAACATGTCAACTTCACACTTCCATCTGTCTGGCGACCAGCAACGTCCGACAAATTCCACACTTCTCATTGCCGCCACAGTCTGGCTTATAAATCACATTTACGCCCGGTCCACAAATTCCTTGACATTTTCCCTGTGGTCTCGCTCAGTTGACAACCTTCATACGGAATTGCTTAGTGAGATCTTGACAGGCATCCGTGAGGCAGAATTGACATATGTGATTGGATATGGTGAGGATGCAGTACGCAGCGCTGGAGATGAACAGGCACATCAACTGGGTCGTCCGTTGCATACGGATGTGATTGTAATGGTGGACAGCTTTGAGGCTTTCATGTGAGTTTGATAAGAGTTTGACATGTGACAGGTGTGTGTAGCGATTTTTTCAATTGACAGGAAGTTTAAGGAGCAGCTTATGATTCGGCATTTTCACATCTCTGGGTATTATTCGATTTTATACACGAGCAGGGATAGCCGGTATTACGATGTGATTATGGCGATGTTTCGAGAGCTCTTCGAGATCTATGTTACCAATGCCAATATTTTTGTTCAACTACCGCTGGAAACGTTATTGTTCTCCTTTTATCCTTTTACCGAGTATCATTGTCAGCAATCGCTTGCAGTCTTGCATAACAGATTCAACAAGGATGGGTATATGTACTCGAAGCCGTTTTTTCTAAGGAAGACGGAAAACTTGTATGGCTGTCCAATCACAGTGGCTACCTGGAAAGGTCCACCTTTTGTGTTCTTCCAAAGGCTGGCAGATGGTGAGGTTAAAATTCGTGGAATTGAAGGAGCTCTGATCAATATGCTGGCGAGCAGGTTGAATTTTACTATAAAACTGGAAGAAACCACTAAACGAGGTTATGTGATGGAAAATCGGACAGTAGTAGATGGCGCTGTTAAAATGGTGAGTTTGGTGAAAAAAACTCCAATTAATGAAATTGTATTTTTGGAATATATATTTTGTTTAGGTTATCGACGGTAAGGCGAATATAACTATCAACAGCTATGTGCTCTCGAAGAGCTTTCTCACCTTTCTGGTTGCGTCTTATACCTACTCCAGCTATTCGATTATTGTGGCAGTTCCCCGAGGTCAGTCGTTGAGCCCATTTGAACGTCTCACGCGGCCGTTTAAGTACATCATTTGGTCTTGCCTGAGTTCGAGTGTGTTGGCTGGAATTATTTTGATTTTTCTCATCAAATGTCTGAGAAGAAGGAACGTCAGTAGCTTCGTCTTTGGACCACTCAACTCAACACCGTTTACAAATCTTTTAAACACCTTTTTCGGCGGTCAACTTACAGTCATGCCGCAGCGAAACTTTGCCAGATACATTCTCATCGTCTGGCTGTTGTATACAATGGTGCTAAGGAACGTCTACTCTGGTGAGCTTTATATAATGCTTCAGGATTCGACATCTCGGACAAACCTAAGAGAGCTCAATGATTTGATTGAGAGGAATTTTTCGCTCATATGTACCGACAACACCGTGGAGATTATATACAGGTCAACGAAAGTTCGTGATATGGAATTTATTCGAGGGCAACCATTTTCGTATCTGGCCAGATTGCACGATAGTGAAGCGAAGCTTGGAATTGTGATCTTTAGACCGTTTTTAAGGTTATACAATTGGATTATACGTGGCAGAGTCGCGCCAATACGAACTCTTCCTCGCCCGTTGGTGACGCTGCCGATAACAATGTACATGCGTAAGGATTCGTACCTTCTTGAGCCGATAAACGAGTACTTGATAAGATTTCAGGCCGTGGGAATGACGAAAATTTGGGATCGACTTTATCTTCCCAGCGAGGAGGCAATGATGGATGTGATTGATCGGGAACCATCTGTTCTGTCGGTGGAACTATTGATGGGACTGTTTATTGTTTATTTGTTTTTGTTGGGGTTCAGTCTAATGGTGTTTGGATTGGAGGTTTGGTCAAGATATTCGCCGATTTGTCGAAGTGTAGTGGATTTTTTAAACTTCTAATTTAAGACAAAGCGTACTTTGTCGATGTTAATTTGACTAATAAATGTATCACAAGGGCATAATATTTTACTGAGGTTTTGGAATAGGTCTATATCGTACTGACTGAAGCACTTCCATTGCAACTTGAAGCTAAATAACACGTAACCAGTTAGCTTACCATGGATTGATAGAGATGCTAGCTCGTGAAAAAGCCTTTGGATATAGAAAATATTATAGGTTCTCCTCTTTTATCTGTAAAATATAGATCAAAGCTTTATGACTTCTCTTCTAGCTTAGGGGTTTTTCTATGTGGACATTTAAAGTATCGAAAAGACGACGCACTTCATCACTGGGGCGAGAAGGCGTTGGATTTAGAGAATCAAGCCCTTTTTAGACGTGTCCCTTTTCCGCGATTAAAGTTGAACGCATTGAGGTCTGTAACAATTGTTTGTCAACTGAAACTGTTCTCCATTTCATGCGATAGAATTCGTAACATGATGGCATTTTTGTGAACTCGGGCAGGATGGCTTGATCACCTTAAGCGTAGAAAGGGTAAAGTCTTGTCAGCAGCATATGAGAACGGTGTGATGACATGTACTCACCCTAATGCACATATTCTTCCCAAGATGAAGGCAACGGCTGCTTTGTCATATTCGGAATATATAGGTCATGTAGGTATCTCAAGGTTAAATCAGGCCCCTGAACATATAACGTGGTGTGCAATGAAATCATTAAGCCAATGATGTGCTAGGTTTCTCGCGTAATTAATTTGATGAAGAATGAAAACAGATACTCACAGCCAAGATCGAGGCCTACAAGGCTGAGCTTTAGCTGAAGGCTAGAACTGCCATTATACTCTATAGGTACAGAAGGAGGAAAAACGCCAGCTTTTCAGAAAGAAGAAAAGGATATAGAGAAGTACCACTCCAGAAATTATGTTCGTAAGATTTACCAACATGCAAAACGTAAACACCAGGGATACTAGCCTCAAGCAGAATCGTAGTTGAGATACAGTCAATGTTGAGTTTATGGAAAAACCAAATCCGAAAACTTTTAAACGGCGATGACGAACAATATTCCTCTGTCAGGCAGACAGAGCCATACAATACTGGCAACGATAGCGAAAACTACCAACCAAACTCCCTACAGCAAGCTTAACAAGACTGCCAGAAATTAGGGGCTTCCCGATAAGCTTTATAAAGCCGGCGAAGATGATTTGATAAGTAACATCAAAAATTAAAAAGTCATACAGATGACGCACTGCACACAAGAAAAATTGTTCTATGGCGGGTCGTACTGGCACAGCCCGCCATGTATTTGAATCTCGTTGCTCATGTGTGCACGTGCACATCTGGTGATAAAAAGTTTCCGGTTTTTTGTTCTCAGTGCGTCAACTGTACACCCGTTCATAACCAAATCTGGTCAGATAATAGTATGCCTGAAGAATGGAACCTCAGCATCGTTTTTCTGATCCACAAATGGGTAACCCTCTGAACTTCGGCAACTACGAGATACTGTTCTCCATAATATGTGACGCCTGAAACCGTTCATGTCATGTAGAAATGACAACTAAATTATTTTTCACTGGCCCCTCCTCTCGTGATGATCTGACAAATCATCCGAGTAGTATCGTTTGCCAAGAATAGCATATCTCAACTAAGACGTTCGGTTTCAGGAGTGGAATAGCAAGAAACCTGGGTCTTGCTATTACACTTTTTCAATGATACATTATATTACAGAACTTTGCATATGTTGTGGCGTGGTGGATACCACATTATTACATTGGCTGCAACAAGGTAGTGGTCCAAGTTAATTAACCCCTCCAAATTTTCGGACATCCAAAAACTGGATGCGTTCTTCTTTTGGTTTTGATCAATTTGGTTTACCGTTTGTTAATCTGGAGACCACCATGCTATCATGTAGGCTGTGCTTTCCGAGAAATGTTGTATCTTCCTACATTCGCTGACAACTTCCCAGCACTTGCTTGATGTTGTTTCCCAAGCCCTGCTAGCGATCCACCCATAATCTAAATTCTATGCCATTGTACATCGCCGTATGACTTCACAGGGTGATGAAGCCATTTATCACAAATAATAACACACATTTTATATCAACTATCCTAATTTAGTTGATGGCTTTTAGCACCCGTCTACCTACAAACACCTCGTGCCTGTATGTAGCTCACGCTCGTGCATTTTTAAGGACAATGTAAGCGTTTGCGATATAAATCAGTTTTTAGCGCAGTTGTAACTTTATCGATACAATTCATTACTAGCAGACAAATTGCTCCCGAACACCCATATTTAGTCACTTACCATGTCCAGCCATTCGGAAATAAGTGATTTCCCTGAATATTCGAATGCGCTTAATGTGTCATGCAATTGCAGCCTTTAACATAACCCAATACGCTCATTTGCTATTCAATTAGGCGCGGCTCGTAATGGTTTTTTTTTTTTTTTTTTCAATGTCTTGTCGTGGCGTCCCATAAAACCCTCATCAGATCTGGACGCTAAACCATATCCATTTGGTAGTCGGATAAGTGAAAATCCATTAGAAAAAGCGACCACAAAATGATAGTCCTTCTGAGAAGTTTTTTCATACTGTTGACCACCCTACTAGCAGTCGCATGCACCATTCATTTTAACTTACCTTCGGAGAACACCATCATCAAGGATACATTGGTGTTTATAGTCGATAACATGGGCTACCAGTCATCATCCTGTTTACACGTTAGCTATTCCTCGATAAGTGAGTCGAGTGCTGGCAAACAGACCTCAATCATAAATGAGTTCTTGTTGGAGAAGCCTAAGTTGCTGGTCAGCGTGGACGACATTGGAGAGCCTGTCGAAAGGGAAGCCAATGATGGGAGAAAGTTTACATTGCTGCTAATTGACTCGTTGTGGGCATTTTATAAACTAGATCCAATCCTTAAAGCACGACAGTATGAGACCAGTGGGAGGCATCTAATCTTTATAAGTGCAAAATTTGAAGAGCACACTATCACGGAGATGCTTAAAAAAATCTTCGAAAAGTTCTTCCATCACTACATTGTGAATGTGGGGGTTATTGTGCGAAACGGGACAACAGGATTTCTTGATTTTTACACTTATTTTCCGGTAAGCCCAGGCTATTGCTTTCAAGTGATTCCAGTCTTGCAACACACGTTCAATGGCACTCGACCGAGGATGGGTGAATTGAATCTATTTCCACGCAAGCTTGACAATTTCTTTGGATGTCCTTTGAAAGTGGTAACATTTCCATTTGCACCGCATATCTTCCTGTCGCACAAAAACGGTGAGATACAGGCGTCAGGTATTGATATTAAAATTTTATACGGACTTGCGGAAAAGCTCAACTTTGAGGTTTCCATTATCGATGCAAAGGAAAGAGGTGTCCAAAACCCCGATGGGTCATTGACAGGTGCCCTCAAAATTGTAAGTATTTGCCCATCAATTGGTGTTGACAGTTTTTTTTTTAAAGTCGTGCTCTTTTTTTTTTTAGCTCTATGACAGTGAGGCCAATATAACGATTGGAGGATTCGGTTCAGCATCAAAGGCTATGATACTGTTTACAGCTAGCATTGCGTACATTAACACTGCGATGGTATTTGCGATTCCACCATTGCAGGAGTACTCACCACTGGAGAGACTGCTTTTACCCTTCGATTTTTATGTATGGGTTACCATTGGAGTGATATTTGGTTTAACGTTTCTTGTCGCGATTGTGTTAAATGTGTGGAACAAGTCCTATAGGGATTTGATCTTTGGCAGTACTGTGAGACATCCGGTTTTTGAAATGGTGGTGGTGTACTTGGGGGGATCAGTTGTTCGGTTTCCACAAGGAGATATTGCTCGGAATATAATTCTGCAGTGGCAGATAGTGTCGTTGGTGCTGAGCAGTTGCTATAAGGCGATTCTATTTGGAATGCTGAAAACGGGGTTTTTGAAGAAATTCCCCTCCACTGTTGAAGGCATGTTGGACGAGGGCTTTCAAATTGATGTTGCTGTTAATTTGATTCAGAATCTTAGGGACGGACCGCTGGGTGGTAGAGCTGCGTGAGTATATTTAGTTTTAATGCTTTAAGGAATTTATTTTTCTTATAGACTACGTTGGTGGGTTGACGAGGAAGATGATGGTTGCCATATCTCATCGCACCCGGGTGTCATCACAGTACATACGTCGATCGAGTTTTGTGTTTCAGATTTAGTAAGATACCTTATATGAAGCTGTGTTCAGATTTGCCAAAATTGTCGACTGACTAATGAGAACAGAGCTTTCTCTTACTTACTTACTTAAGTGGCACTATAGTCTGCAATCAGCCTGTGCCTCAAACAACATGCCTCTCCCATTAGCCTGGTTCTTAGCTAACTGCATCCAGTTGCGCACATTCATTTGGTATACGCGTCCGACATCTGGCTGGGAATCAAAGACTCTGCGAGCCGCAGTATTGGTGTGCATTCGATCTACATGTCCTAGCCATCTTAAACGTCCAATGCGAAAGTTTTTGACCATGTCTCTGTATAGCTCGTATAGTCTCCTTATATTCCGTCAACGCAAACGGGACCGCAGAGTTTTCGAAGAATGTTCCTATCGAGACGACCGATGATTTCTTCATCCGCTGTTGATACGGTCCATTCTTCAGCACCGTAGAGAAGGACTGCGATGATCAGGGTCTTATATAGGATCTCCTTAGTAGTTCGAGTGAGCACTTTACTACTGAACTGCCTCCTTAACCCGAAGAAACAGCGGTTGGCAAGAGTAGTTCTTCGTTTAATTTTTGTCAGAGTTATTAGCGGAGCCGAGGTAGACAAAGTCCCTCAAAGCAGCTATAACTGTCAATGGTGACGTTCTGTGCAATTTGTCGATGTAGTGTGTCCTTTCATGATGACGGCATAGACTAAGCCTTACCAATATTGACGGCGTATGCAAGTACTTGCACCGAAGTTTTGCGAAATCTATTCAAGAACCAAATTGAAGAAGACACATGACATCACATCGTCTTCCCTAAATCTTTTTCAACTCGGATGGAGTAGCGAGAATTCTCCATCATCATCCTACATAAACGGACGAGTTTGGGCAGTATACACAAGTTAGACACGATGAACAGGTTGTGGGTATCGATTTGAACATCTTGGGTTTTTTCCAGGATCTGCCGAAGTGTGAAAATTTGATCGGTTGTAGACTTTCCTGACACAAAACCACACTGATAAGGGCCGCCCTGGTTGTTGGTAATAGGTTTCAGGCGTTCACAAATTACGGCAGATAGGATCTTGCAGTCGATGTTGAGGAGACTTATGCATCTGTAGTTGGCGCTGTTCAGATGGTCTGCATTTTTGTGGATATGACAAACGATGCTGAGGTTCCATTCTTCATGCATACTTTCTTTCGACCAGATTTGGCTTATGAGTTGGTGGATGTTACTTTTTAAGTCGTCTCCGTAATTTTCGGCAGCCTTACTAATATTGAGTTTAGATATTGCTATCCTCACTTCACTCAGTTCGGGTGTTTGGCAGTTTTCGTTCTGCCTGACAGCGGAATATTGTACGCCATCACCGTTTAACAGTCTGTTGAAGTGTTTCCTTGTTCACCTCGACAGGATTCTGTTCGAGCCTTCTCTCCTTGGCTTTGACGTTTTACACGTTGTTAAAACTTGCGAACATCGCTCCTGAAGTGGCGTCTCTCTCCTCGATTGCGCGCTTTTCTTGCTCTTTTTTCTTCCTTCTGTAAGGCCAATGGTTTTCCCTCCTTATTTGCATATAGAGCTCAATGAGCTCAGCTCTCGTCTTTACCTGCAGCTTAGCCTTGTAGGCCTCGTTTTTGGCTGCGAGCATCTGTCGGCATTCCTCACTAAACCAGGGGTTTCTTGCTGGTGGGCGCGAGAAACCCAGCACATCTGTTGAAGCTGATCTTTTGGATTGTTGGAATCGTTGGCATTGTTCTTCGACATTCGGTGCTAGTAGTATGGTTTTAATCGAGATGTTAAGGAATACGCGTTGTGCGAAGGTCTCTTACGATTGCAATCTTTCGGCATTAACGTTTTTTTCGAACCTTGTATCATTAGCCTTGACGTCCAGTTGCGCACAAGTTGTTGAGGTTTTGTTTTAATTGTGAGTGCTTGACAATCTGTCGTTAAATCGAAGCCTCTGCTAGCCGGAGTATTGATGTCCATTAGGTCTAAATGCCTTAATCTTCTTAAACGTCAAGTGTTTTTTTTACCAGGTCTATTACGCTTGACAGTTCGTACAGTTCTTGTTTAAATCGTTGCCTCCATAGCCTGGGAACGTAAACGGTACCAAACATTTTTCAATTAGTTTTTCTAACAAAACGACCAAGGATTTCATCATAACTTTTTGATACCGTTAATGTTTCAGCTCTGTAGAACAGAATTTTAAAGATCAGTGTCTTGCAAAGGATCTTCTTACTAGTTCGAGTAGTGCCTGACTACTAAATAACCTTTGTCGTTTGAATTCTGACGAGATGTCATCGTCAGAGTTGAAAGCAGATTCGAGGTAGACAAAACCCCTTACACCCTCAAAGATATATCTGTCAGTTGTGATTTTTTTTCCAATTTGTCGATGATGTAATGGCTGCAGATACTTGGTCTTAACTTAATTTACTGCTAAAAGCATTTTTGCCGCTTCATTTCCTTAACTACCAACCATAGTCATGACATCACTTTGAATGCAGGCAATGATGTCAATATTGTCGTCGTATTATAGTAGTTGAGCCGATTTGTGAAAAATTGTGCCTCTGGTGTTAGCTAGACTGACGTTAAGGACCTCGCATTATATTTGATCGCCCAGCCTTTACTTTCACTTTAAGGTCAGGTGGTTGGTAATTTCCGTGGTCGTTATCGTCGACAGTATTTGATTGTTTGTTCTACCTGACAGCGAGAGATTGTTCGTCATCGCCATTTACCAGTCAGCAGAAGTAGTTCTTGCTTCATATTCTTAGCATTCAGGTGTTCCTGACAACAGGATTCTTTCGGGCCTAGTATCCCTGGCTTTGACGTTATATTAATCGGTAATACAAATCATAGTTCATGAATAGGAACCCTTTGTATAGTGTAGTTAGTTAGTTAGTTAGTTAAATAGACTATTCTTATTTCTTTCTTATTTCATATTTCATACAATCTTAGTCTCCATGGTTTGGTTTTTGAGCCGTCTACCAGTATGACATTATTTACTTAGATATTTATTTTATTTTGTTTAATTTTAGATTTTACACATATAAATTAGAAAAAAACAAAGACAATTCTTAATGTGCTGAAGTTAAAAGCTTTCATCTATTGTACAATTTCTGTACCGCATTGCGTTTACTGTATAGTTGTACAGAAGGTCCCAACCTCTTTCGCCATTAAGGATACTCATTGCTTCGTCTAAATCAAGCACCTGTACACCAAAGAAAAAGAAGCGAAATTCTTTTAGTACGGGACATCTCGCGATGAAGTGGAAAACATCCTCACGCTCCTTTAGGTTGCACAGGTTGCATAAAATTGGTAGTTCGGAACGGTGCGGTATAAAATTTAGATTAAGAAGTTCTCCTCTTATTTTAAAGATTGTGCTTATCTTATAAGTGGAATTGCTGATCAAAAAATATGTCCTAGACTGTAAATGATGCTCCAATCGACTATAGTAAGCTCTGTATTGCGATGACTGTGCTTCATTTACTAAAGTATCGTAGATTCGTCGGCCCGTTTTCTCCAATAAGTCGTTAAATTTTTGTTTTAGTAGACTCGATTGTTCGTTTGGTCTAACTGAAAAGTCATAACCGCATTCCAATCCTAGAACTTGCCACTCTTGAACACATTTGACTTTATATCGTAGCATTGAGGAAATCACTATTCTGGGCAGGCGTTCTGGATTCATTGCCACGACTTTTATGATATAATCGAAATGGAATTTGAGTGTATCCAGAAAAAGTGGTGCCACTCCCGTTTCCAAGTATATCATGTAGTTGGGGCAGCTACTCGGTAATCTAAAAATTCTCCTGATAAAAAACCGTAAACATTTTTCTACGACTTCAAATGAGCAGTATCCCCAAACTTGCGATGCATATAGGAGGATCGAAGTTGCTGTAGCCCGAAATATTTTTTGTTTAGATATGTGCGAGATATTTTTATTATTAATATACTTTCCCCAAACCGCACAAATTGCCATTTTAGCTTCTGCAAGTTTAATCTTAAGGTGAATGTTCATGTTCAAGTTGGGGGTAATCACAACTCCAAGATACTTATACTGCTTGACGATTTCGATTTGCTCCCCTTGAAATATCCATTTTTCATTTTGAGCATATCTTCCCCCGCCATCTCTGAATATCATCATCTTTGACTTCTCTAAGTTAACTGTCAAATTCCACGTTCTGCAATAAGAATCTAGCCTATTTATCAATAACTGCATGGTATCTACTGTATCCGCAAGAAATACGATGTCGTCTGCAAACATTAGTGCTGGAATTTGAGTTCCACTTAGTTGGATTCCTCCTTTAACGTACTCAGTAATGTCGTTTATGTACAAAATAAATAGCAATGTACTTAGGACGCATTCTTGTTTGACACCCATTGTTGTCTCAAATTCTTCCGACAAATGGCTGCCATCCCAAATATAAGCAGAATTATTTTTATACATAGCTCTTATCACGTTTATCACCTTGGATGAGACTATATATTTATAGAGCTTGTATAAAAGCATTTCTCGCGGAATCGAATCAAAAGCAGCTCGAAAATCTACAAAAAACGGTTAAAGCTTTTTTTTCTTCTTTTTATAAATTTCGCTTATGTTGATCAGCGAAAATATTTATGTGTATTGTATAGTGTATTTCTTCGATAGAGCGATTTTCTGAAAAGCCCGTGTTTACCTCTTCTTCTTTGTCTATAAAGCTGATTGGCGGCTCTTGTCTTAGCCTGCTGCTTTGCGTTGTTCTTCTTTTTTAGGCTGAAAGTATCTGTCGGCATTCTGCATCAAATCAGAGTTTTCTTGCTGAGCTTTTGGCAGTTGCCAGACGTAGTATCGTATAGGCTTTGCGATCCGACAATATGCACTACTAAAGATGCCCCTTATTTCTACCTTTGTGTTTAAATCTCCCAACATGACTGTAGCATCCTGATTCGGTTGTCCCGCAGAAGTTTAATCCATGAGGACCAGGAGTTCATATAGAAACTATTCTTCGCAATGAATTTTGTTTTTCGCCGACTGTAGCATCGCAATTCGGTAGTCGCTCATAAATTTTATCCAGGAGATCATAGTAACTTTCGTTCGCAATAAAATTTTGTTTTCCGGTAGCTACGCTCTCTCAATTCAAGACAAAAGTTGCCTTATGTTTCTTTTCCCATACCCATTTGTTTGATATTTTAAATTGTCAAATGTAAATCTATCATTCAATTAACATACACTTAAATTTTCTTAATCTTTTAGAGCGTTTCACCTACTTCAACATTCCATTCACACTCACTATGCAATCCTTCAAGAAGGCAAATCAAAACGCATGGTCATCGACACCGAGATACAATTGCAGCATTTCAACAGTATTTACTACGAGTCTGGAATTTTAAACGCACTGCCACAGCGCCTGTTCATCTTTCCTATGTACGTATACTGTCGTAAGGAATCATTTCTGATCGATCCCATCGATGATGTTCTAACCATGTTCATCCAGAGTGGACTCATTACTTTTTGGCAGGACTCAGTGCTGAACGTAAGTCATCTGAAACAAACTCAGATCAGCGAAGCTACTAATCCCCTTATTGTGGATAATTTTCAAGGCTGTTTTGCACTTTGTGGGGTTTTAATTATTTGCTCGACTGTGGTATTTGTCCTGGAGATCATGTCTCCACGGATTAATTTGGTGCAAAGGATTGTGATCTTTATGAAACGACTGTCTAATAAATACAAATGAATAAAAATACACTTTGGGAGTAGTGATCTCCTTTTTTTTTTGCTTATAGTTGGCTGTTCTAGGCTGAGGGTACAGACTGATTGGCGGCATTGATTTAGCACCGAACAGCCATTTTGCTTATTTTACCAATGGTAACCATCGGATACTAGTCGCATAAGGAAGTAATTGGCTTATATTGTTTGCCCAATCCAAGCACAGGCCGTCCCGTTCATTGGTAACAACATCGTTTTTAGCCACGAAGTCCCGCAAAGGTAAAAAATGAAAGTTGAAAGAAGTCCAAATGGATTTCCACCATATTTTCAAAAATTCGAATGCCGGATTCTTGCTGCTTCATTAAGGTTAGTAACAACTTCCCGAAGTAATGGAAACCAAAAGTAAAACGAACTAAACGGACTAACGGCTGGGTGGTAGGTCCTTGCATTTAGGAGGAGCGCGCGCCGTTGCCGTCTTGTCTAGCCCTACTATTCAAGCGGAAGTTCTTGGACCTGTAATCAAATGTTTGCATTAGTCATGTTGCTTGGACAAACCAAGTGTGTGACAAGAAAAAATCACTGGAATTTCATGATCCATTAGATTACCTGAGAACTACAATCTTGCAATCACTACCGATTTCTTCGCAGAAACATGTGCATCTCGTCTTGAAACTTCCGATCGTCGGGTGTTGCAAATCCATACATAGTGTAGGAACTCTCCTCCACTTAAATTCTTTTAGGAACGAATGTTAGATGCTTCGTGAAAGCGATCCAGAGGACGCAATTGATTTTTTCTTGCAGTAAAGAATTTGCATTCATCATCTAAATTCAGAGTGTGATGTACAATTTCCTGAGCTGGGGTTATTGGTGCCTGGTTTTTTGATGAATCTGGGTATTTTTTCACGATTTGATAATCCAAACCAAAGATTATGAAGCCATACAGATGACGTATTGAGAACAATAAACAGAAACTTTTGCTCACCAACTACATGTTACGGGCGGGCGGTGTCCACATAGACACATAAGAAACGAGATCCAAATATATGGCGGGCTGTGCAAGTACGACCCGCCATAGAACAATTTTTCTGTATAATCTTTGATTATACTTCGGGGACATTTGATACGAATAGGGCTGACCAACGATTGTGTTAGTCGTTAGGAATCGATTGCTTTTTTGATGGAATATTCTCACCGGAGCAACTCATCTGGGAAGAAATCACTATATACCAGCTGGTACGTTGGTAAGCGTCATGGCCAGAAATCCTCTTATTCAGTTTATGGTCAAGAGGGGGCGTTATCTGCTATGTATATTTCCTATCATCGGCAAACTGAAGCTTACGTGTACACATACACTTAAGCTTACGTGTACACATACACTTAAGCTTCAGTGTATAAAGCTTCAAAATAAACTGAAAGTAGAATAGAGAGGGAGAGCACAAAAATACATCAGCTCCAGCTCCAGCACCAGCATGCTTTGACAGTTAAATCCGTTAATTCCTTTCAGAGAGCTCTCTCATGCTTACGCTCCAGCTCTTTTTTTCTGAAACCAATTTTCGCATGTTGTTGTTTGTCGCACATTTGTTCTGTCCACGCTTGCCTCCCTACCTGTTCAATTTTCTGATGTGCATATTCTCTTACGAACTCGCTCTCTTTTGCGAACAGTTTTTGCTCGTTGTTTGCCCACAGTTTTCCAACCATACTAACCTTCCCCTACCCATGACTTTTCCTGTTAAAATTTCGTTTCATATGAGTTTGGATTTACCCCAACAGATGGACCTAGTAGTCTGTATCTCACATTGTTGTGTATGGGTTGAAATAACAGTCAATCACGCACAGTTTTGGATGCATCAGACGCTGGATGGCGTGACCATATTGATTAGCCCGTCTGAAGCAATTTTATTGGTGCAACACGATTTAATGCAAAAAAATATAAATGAACGAAATTCCATCCGCGTCTCGCTGCTGGATCGCAAAAAATCGACCAATTTCAGAGGCGGATGGTGATGGGAAGTGGATCACCTACTACAACCTCAAATAAAAACGGTCATAGCGATAAGCCGGCGCAAAAGATGGCCAAGACAAGACTGACGGCTATGAAGGTTTTGCTGTGTGTTTGGTGTTTGGTACAATTGACATGGAATCGTATGCTAGTAATACGGCAAAACTATTTTTTCGGACCTCGACAGACGGGCTCAGTGGCGTGATGATAAGTGCGCTGAACTTCCGTTCAGAAGGTCGGGGTTCGATTCCCAGCCATAGAAACACCTAAAGTGATTTTTCAATGGCCCTCCTCCCGTCGTGATTTGACAAATCATCCGATTAGATTCAACTGTCAAGAGTAGCTTATCTCAACTTTGCCGTTCGTAGTCGGCATAAAACAGGAGGTCGCGCCATTGTGCAAGAATTACACACGCACAAATGACTGGTTGTAAGAAAACTCAGCCCTGGGTACTAACGAGCCTATTGCGCCAAAAATTTGTATTCATTTGTATTCTACTGTCAACGATTCGACCTTCTAAAAGAATCGACCGCATAGAAGCAGTCAGCTTTGATAATAGGAGAGGAATTTCGTTCCATTAGGACAACGCGAGGTCACACAAGTCAATTGTGATTAGCCAGGTCGGGTGTTCAACTTAACTTAACTCTTCCCGAGATTCTGGCGAGTTACCACCGATGGGACCTCTTGTTTAGCGACGTCTCCGAAGGTCACATTTGGCAAGCTTCCCATAACCCTTTTATACTCCTTGATGTTTGTCAGACTTTTGTAAGAGGTAAGGCAGTGAAAATTTCTATTTTTGTAAGTTATGTCATCCACCATTACGAGCAGCCATACTATGTAAAAAATTTACTTACTACGGCTATGTTAAGCCATTTACTTTTGACCTTTGCATATAAGGCGTCGTCTGTTGCCGATGATTAAATTACCTCTGCGCCACTTTATTAAGCAGTAATAACACCTATCTACGAAGGCATTTCAGTGTTAATACATCAATTATCCTTAGATATACACCCTAAATGAAAATGGATTAATAATCATCCAACCTATCAATGCCCCCAGACAGAGACAGAGAGTGCCCAACATGTCGCTGCCAATTTATTGTTCCACACTTAACCAAACACAATGGTCCTTCGTAGTACCATTGAAATCGGAAACCAAGCATACGTTTCCATTGTTAGCTCGATCCCTAACATTGCTCGATAATTATTATTGTCCAGTCATAACTGCAAAGGAGTGCAGAGTGTCCATTGTAATACCACTTCTTCGCAACTAATTGCGTGTCCATGTCTGCCATGTAAATACGGAGAAACGAAATCATTACCATGACACATTTGACCCTTTCTCAATATAATCTGTGTATACCAAAACGCACTGTCCTGTCACATAATAAGTAAGTGTGATTAATCATACATACACATCCCCAAATGCCCAAAATCACTTTCAATCACTTCCACAATAGACCGACTGTGCCTACACATAATAACCATTTCATTAGGCATTCAAGGAGTTCCTTCCCAGTCCTTGCCGCCCCTCAAATTGATACGTGATCGAAGGGTGTCACGTCACATCATTGTATAGCAGAGATGGCTAGGTGATGTAAGCTCTGGGATAACCTGAATGATTTAAATTTAAAGACCTCTTAGCGCACATTAACGGCCCCAGAATGACTGATCGCAGTTAATTTCCCCAGATTCGCATACAAGGCACCAAAATGTGGTTTGCATTTCCATAATTACTTTATGTGTACAGCCGACCATTAAAACATTAAAAGCCATGCCGCGTAAAGTATCGAAAATCTTTTTTAACTTGAAAAATTATACAATGTGTGTGTGTGTATGTTCTGGGAAACAAAAAGGAATTCACTTATGCAGAATGCATTCGTCTGCAATAAGCCCATCATTACAACGGAAGCCCATTCGCAATCGGATTACATATTTATGTACGGTACTGATTTTTAATAATAATGTATTTTTTGCCGCGTTGGAGTTGTATTTATATTCTTGTGTTATAACGGTAAAGGAAAAAAGGTCCTTTTTTTGTTTTTCGATGAAATTGGTAAGTGGTTGCCAATTGTAGTATGTAGCGGGTTTTAAACCATCAATACAAAAGCTGCTGTTTATTCATTTTATGAATTATGAAGTATTGCGGAAAGCCCGAAAAATAGGTTTTGGTAATTGAAAAGGATGCATTTAATATTAAAGCTAAGCTGGGGGTTCAGAAAACATGGATTATAACCGCAATCGTACTTAAAAGATGTGCACCCGAACTTGCACTTTTTCTTCGCAGAATATTTTCTATGTCATATGATCAACAGATTTTTCACAATTGCTCAGAGATATTTCGAAAAAAAGGATGAAAATGCATGGTTGAAAATTACAGACCTATTGCTTTATACTATCAATACTTTGAAAGGTAATAGCAAGAAACAACTAACACCGAGATTGTCGGTTTCTTAGAAAGGAATGGTTTAATACTCTATCGGCAATATGAGTTCCGAAGGAAACGTTCCACGGGAGACCTGCTATGTTATGTAACGCTTGTATAGAAATCTGCGATGGGAAATCATGGAAAACTGATAGCTCATGCCTTGGAATAAAGTAGTCAAGTATTCATATAGCCAAGCAGAATAAAGTAGTCAAATCAGAAGAATCATAACACCAACATGTAACCTCATCAGCATCTATCGGTTTTTTTTTTTTTTTTTTGCAGAGAACTTTGAGTTGAAATCGTTTTAATGTCCCTAAATTTGGCTTTATTGGAAGGAAAATTTTATGCCATCTGTTTAAATATGATTTAAGGAATGGCTGGCTCGAATGAAGACAAGTCTAGGGGTCAAACTTTCAACCACTTTTTCGAGCATTTGGAGACGTATGTCGGCAATAACGCCACGAATGTTGGCTTCCAAGTATACTTACGTTTCTGGTTTGTTGGCGTAGACTAGTGACTTAACAAATTCCCAAAGAAAATAATCCAATGGTGTCAAATCACACGATCTTGTTGGGCAATTGACAGATCCAATCCGCGAAATTCTGCGCTCATCGAATGTTTCCTTCAATAAATCGATAGTGACGTGCGTTGTGTGGCATGTAGCGCCGTCTCTGTTGGAACCACATCTCATCCACATTCATGCCATCCAATTCGGGAACAAAATAGTCGGTTATCGTGGCTCTATACCCCTCTCCATTATGGGCAACTGACTCTCCAGCATAATTTCGGAAGAAGTATGGCCCAATGACTCCACCAGCCCATAGAGCACACTAAACAGTTAGTTTTTGTGGATGTAATGGCGTCTCAAGGTTCTCATGTGGATTCTCTTTACTCCATTAAGCCATTCAACCAAAAATGAGCCTCATAACTGAACAAAATTTGCGATCAAAATCAGCATCGAGATCAATCTTCTTTTCGGCCCATACACCAAAATCACGATGCATTGGATGGGCTCGCGGCTTTAATTCTTGCACAAGCTGGATCTTGTAAGGTCTTAAGCCAACATCTATGCTCAAAATCTTCCATAAACTTGATGGCGAATCGATTCATTCGGGCACTCTTCCAAACTTTGCTCTACAGCGGCAATTGTTTGTTCGGTGCCCACTGTTCGACGTCTCAGCAGATGCGTATTATCACATCGAGTAACCGTAATGCGGAAACGATCCATTTGCAACCAAATTAATTGGTCGACGATTATGTCAACCATCAAATGAACCTGTTCATGACGAAATAACAAACGAAACTAATGACATTAGAGTTGCCTGATTTGACCAAAAAATGTCATTTTTGTCTCTATTTTCAGAGCCTACCATGTGTTACATTTTCAGAGCCTAACGATATTTTTAGCCAGCCAAACTTTTTCTTAAGCATACTCTTCCGTGTGAAACTTAGAAACGAATATAAGGTGTTCAATGAAATATTGGCAGGACTTCCACAGGGAAGCGTCCTTGGACCACTCTTGTACCTCCCATTTACAAGTGCTATCCCACAAACAAATCATATATAATAGTTGCCACGTTTTCTGGCGATATAGCTATACTAGCAGTTGGCACAACAATAGAAGAAAAAAATTACAAAACGCTCTTAGCGAGGTTAATTAATGGACAAAATCCTGGCGGATTGCACTTAACGAGAGCAAATCGATTCATGTAGATTTTTCGTATAAACAGACAAACAATTTGCCAGTAATTCTCAATACGGTTCGAGTCCCTTTTGCAAATGAAGCGAAATATCTCGGAATGACACTCGATGCAAAATTTAAATGGAAGTCGCTTGTATCTAAGATTTAACTGTACTGGTTACTCCGAAAAATTTCCGCTTGAAAACAAGCTGCTATTATAAAAGAAAGTACTAAAGCCGGTCTGGACATATGGTATACAACTATGTGGTTGTACGAGTGAAAAAAATCTAAATATTTTACAAACTTTTGAAAACAAAATGTTAAGATCATTTGTCTATGCTTACTTACTTACTTAAGTGGCACTACAGTCCGGAATGAACATGGGCCTCAACCAACATGCCTCTCCAATTAGCCCGGGCCTTATCTAACTGCCTCCAGTTGCGCACTCCAAGTTGGTTGAGGTCGATTTCTACTTTTGCGCGCCACTTAAGACGAGGTCTTCCTCTACTTCGTCCGACGTCTGGCTGGGAATCGAAGACACTGCGAGCCGGAGTATTGGTGTCCATTCGTTCTACATGTCCTAGCTATATTAAACGTCCAATGCGGGGTTTTTTGACCAGGGGCATGTTGCTGTACAGCTCGTACAGTTCATGATTGAATCTTCGTTTCCATAGCCCGTCCAAGCAAACGGGACCGAAGATTTTTATAAGAATTTTCCTCTCAAATATACCAAGGATTTCTTCATCCGCTATTGAGACGATCCATGCTTCAGCGCCGTAGACCAGGATTGGGATGATCAGGGTCTTATATAAGATCTCCTTAGTAGTTCGAGTGAGGGCTTTACTACTGAATTGCCTTCTTAGCCCGAAGAAACAGCGGTTGGCAAGAGTAGATAATTCTTCGTTTAATTTATGACAAGATGTTGTTGTCAGAGTTAATAGCGGAGCCGAGATAGATAAAGTCCCTTACTACCTCAAAGTTATATCAGTCAATGGTGAAGTTCTGTCCAATTCGCCGATGTTGTGTGTCCTTTCGTGTTGACAGCATACCTCGTCTTGCCCTCTTTTACTGCTAAGCCCATTTTTGCAGCTTCCCTCTCTATACTAGCGAACGTGGCTATGACATTACGCTGGGTCCTACCAATGATGTCAATATCGTCGGCGTATGCTAGTAGTTGTACAGATTTTTGGAAAATTGTGCCTCTCGTATTGACTCGTGAGTTTTGCACAATCCTCTCAAGAATCAGATTGAAGAAGTCACATGACAACTCATCGCCTTGCCTAAATCTTGTTTTGTTGTCGAATGCGTCGGTGAGGTCGTTTCCGACCCTGATGGAGCAGCGAGGATTGTCCATCGTCATCCTACACAAACGGACGAGTTTGGGCGGTATACCAAAACTAGACATGGCTGTGTATAGTTCGTCTCTATAAATGCTGTCGTATGCGGCTTTGAAATCGATGAATGGGTGGGGGGTATCGATTTGGACTTCTTGGGTTTTTTCCAGGATCTGCCGAAGTGTGAAGATTTGAGCGGTTGTGGACTTTCTTAGCCTCAGACCACACTGATAAGGGCCGATCAGGTTGTTGGTAAAATATTTCAGGCGTTCACATATTACGGCAGATATGATCTTGTAGGCGATGTTGAGGAGACTTATGGCTCTGTAGTTGGCGCAGTTTAGAGGGTCTCCTTTGGATCAGGCAAACGATGCTGATCTTCCATTCTTCAGGCATACTTTCTTCCGACCTGATTTGGCTTTTGATTTTTTGGATGTTACTTACCATGTCATATCCGCCGGCTTTATGAGTTTAGATACTGCTATCCTCAATTGACTTCGATCGGGTGGTTGGCAGTTTTCGCTCTCGTTTCCAATTTTGAGTGGTTCGTTCTGCATGACAGCGGGATGTTGTTTGTCAACGCCGTTTAACAGTCTCCTGAAGTGGTTTTTAAATATCCTCAGCATCGACTGTGACTCAACTACGATATTAGCTTGTTCATTCCGACAGGATTCTGTTCGAGCCTTACGTCCTTGGCTATTACGTTTTAAACGTTGGTAAATCTTGCGAACATCCTTCCTGGAGTCGCACCCCTCTATATATTCTCAATCCCGTGCTTTGCTTACTCTTTTTTCTTCTTTCTGAAGAGCCGGTGCTCCTCCCTTCTTCTTTACCTATAGAGCTTATTGGGAGCTCTCGTCTTCTCCTGTAGATTAGGCTTTTAAACCCCTGTCTTGGCTGCAAGCATCCGTCACTATTACTCATAAAACCAGGTGTTTCTTGCAGGTGGGCGCGAGAAACCTAGCACGTCGTTGCTATTGTTGACATTGATTTTCGATGCTTATGGTATGGTGTTGCTCGAGAGGTTAAGGGATACGCGTATCGCGAAGGTCTTCGCTTGTCCATAACTCACATGAAATCCCCATTTGCCTTCTCTTTGTAGTCTTTTAGATAAGTTTTTCAGAGTGTCTAGGATGACTTTCGGCGGTGTAAGAATTCTCGTCGCCGTATGGTTAAGAGAGCCTGTAATTCAACATTGGCACTTATTTCAGTGACTGTTATTCGGCTTCTAAATAACATTTTTTTATTTTCCTTTTTCACAATACAAGGCTTTACCACAAGGCTAGCTGAGCAGTACATTTTTTTTTGAGTTGACAAAAATTTGAATAAGTAGATAGGTATTGGTTTATTGTAAGCTTTGATTCTGCAAAAAGCAAGACTACTTCACCAAAAGTTATATCTATATCTAGTATGTTCTTCTTCGAAATCCAAATCACACAACGCAAAGCTGGTGCAATTGATTCGTCAGATCTCAATATGTCTGCAAAAGTCTATGTTTAGTCCGCGCTGAACATTATTGAAAGAAAGAAAGATCTTCAGTCTCAGAGTCAATTTTTTTTTTAACTTTATCCTTTTTTTTAAATTGCGTCATCTTTTTGCAAACGGAATGAATTCGGTCATATAGGTGGACAAATTCATCAATCTCTACCCCTTGTTTAAGCCAACTGCTTTTGATGTTCTCCAAGATTAGCGGAACTTACGTTGTCTATGCTGAGTCTCGAGTTTCAAGTCATTTATCAAATAAAAAATATACAACCATACAGCAAATTATTTTGTTATTTTTCATTTTTTTTCAAAACCGAAAATATAAGTAATGTGGCTACTTAAACTAGTATAACTCGAAAATGGGAAGAAAGGGGGAAAATAACACAAATATTTCGAAAGGTGGGATAATACCTTATCTTCCTTTTAATACGTAATTTATAGAGGGCACTCATGGGCAAAATAACTAAGACTCTAACTTAACGTAAACTAAGCTAAAAAAAGGTAAACAAATTATTTCCCGTAGGGATTTTTCCACGATAAGGCTTAAATTTATTGAATAATACATTTTTTTGTATAGAAGGTTCTCACCTTCGCCCTTAATATCCTTAACAACTTATTATTGTTTATACCTTTTTAACACAAGTTATCACTACCAGAAGTTCAGGTTCAGTTCATCAGTTCATCAACTTTGAATGACTTTGAAGGAATAAAAAAGAAAGTGTACCATCCAACTTTGTTGGTTTTGGCTTAACGGCAGTTTGTAGAATAATTTATTAACACATTGAATCCTCACTTACACTTTTTTTTTAATTTTGACCTATGGCGGTACCCACAGTGCGGTGAGATGAGGTTTCCCCACACTCAAGCACATAATCCTTCAGATAAAGGATTCTTTCAAAGACTAACCATACCCTGAACAACCACAGCAACGAATTACTAGTAACGACTTAATGGTACATCCTTAACATTTGTATTAACTATTTAACCTGCACAAATTTGTCACAAACATTTAGAATTGCCCCATAGGGTATGTGTTTTGAAATTATGAAAATGGATTTCCAAATGATTTACCAATATGGGAATTAATACCGCCAGCATGCATCCTATTAACTTTTAATTTGCAATTTCCCCGATCGTCGGAATAGAACATTCCTTCCTCCAGGGTGATTGGAAACATCATGCTTACCGAGCCACGCAGCATCGTACCAGGAGTATCCTGATTATATTGGGAAATCCTTTCAATAAGCAAAAGCGGATTTGCCCTCTGTCTAGGTAACATCCTGATGGGATTTTTGTTGTTTCGAAAAAAGCACAGACCGTCAATTGTACACATTCATCTCATATCCTTTATCCTTGGGCATTTAGCGCATTAACACAGAATCCGCTTCCGCAACAAAGGTTGGGAAAGTATTTCTATTAGCATTTCAATTATTCGATTTGACGAAAGGTATACACCACAGGAGCGAAACAGTGCAAACCAATATAAAAGGCACACCGATATGGTTTTGGGGGTTATAGATGCATTTCTGTGTTGTAAAAAAAAGATGATTTTCCTTTTTTTTTTGTGCAATATGAATATTTATAGGTTTAAGCAATTGGTAAAGTGTTTTAAGTATTTTTAGTCGAAAAATTGAAGTTTGGAGTAACATGGGCAGAGCGAAATTCCTTAACATTGTTGAAAATACCAAACTCGACTTACTTTAGGAGAAAAGGTTAACCAGGCGTGTAATTGCTATACGAATGGGATGAAGCTTTATTGTGATCTCATCTTAGTTGAGGACCAAATAGTTTGATAGAAGGAAAATATTGCGTTCTGATTCTAATTCCTGCGACTAATCTGCGAAAATGTATAACAAAGCCAGTCAGACCGCTAGTGTTTCCAAAGTTAAGACTTGCAAAAAGCCACCACCAAATCATCAAGGCACAATATGACTTCTCAAGAACGATGGCGTTAAGTGCTTATACCCTGTACCCTATCCCATAGGGGTATATTAGTTTTGATACATAGCTTGTAACATAGAGACATAATTTTGCTAAATATTTTGCTCAAAGTATATAGATTGACTCAAAACCGCTGCCTGAGTCGTTTAAGCCATGTCTGTCCGTCCGCCCGTTTTTGAGCCTTAAATTTTGAGCCGGAGTGTTTAAATTTGGTGAATAGACCCTCTGTATGACGAAGCAGAACAAGTGCACTTTTTTTAAATCCGCCTTCTCATATGTTTGTATGGCAGGTAAATATCCTTTGAGAGTTAATGCTTTTCTGATATTTATAGCGCGGATTGTGATTATCTGCCTAAATCCAATGGCTTAGTTTTTTGAAGACGCCGCAATAAATTTATTTCGTCAAGAATTTGGCGGAGCGTTGTGTTAATATGTCCTTATAAACGTTTTATGTTTTCGTGCAACATTTTTCGTTTCATCTTTAACCGTGGTAATACCCAGATCTGTGCGTAGAATTTCGATCCTTATGTTGCACTTGCTTGTAAAATAGCTTGTTATCTTAACCTTGATTACAAGCTATTTTACAAGCTTCGAATATATTCCGAGTAAACGCGTACCCAGTGCAGTGGTGGTTTTGTGTTGTAGAATGAGGGTAGCCTCAGGTTGGCTTTAACTTGGTAATGCCCAGTGGTTGTAACTCTGACTACATATCAAATGTGTTTTTTTTACCATTAAGTGGTTACCATCGGGTAATGGTCACATCCAACCGGATTTAACTTGAAAAACGAAAAGTAAGAGCGAAGATAACAAGACGAAAACCAGCAACACTATAAACAGCCAGGTCAGAATGGCACGGAATGAATACCCGGCCTGGAAGCGAACAACTAGCCGAAGCCCTAAACTGCTACAAAGCAGATATTACTGACATCCAAAAAATACGATGGGATGGGCCGGGCAAAAAATGAATGAAAAATTGTGACTTTACTGCGGACCGTGTTATAGTGATCAGAAACAGCGAACGGCCAACGAACTGTCAACCAAATTGATCATATTGCGAGAGACAAGAGACACGCATCAAGTATTTTGTATGTCGGAACATTCCGAGGAACTAACATCGACTCGGACCACTACCTTGTTGCAGCCAAGGTAAGAATGCGGATATTCACCAAGCCAGAACAATCCATAAATACTGTGAAAAAATTTAATGTCGAAAGAGGGCAGTCTCAAGAGACCGCCAAGACCTTCGCGCAACGCGTATCCATTAACCTCTCGATTAACACCATACCACCAGCATCGAGTGTCAAAGAACAATGGCAACGATGCCAACAAGCCATTAGCCGCACTGATGTGCTAGGTTTCTCACGTCTACCAGCAAGAAATCCCTGGTTTGATGAGGAATGCCGACAGATGCTCGCAACTAAGAACGAGGCCTACAAGGCTAAGCTTCAGACGAAGGCTAGATTTGCCATTGACCTCTGCAGGCAAAGAAGAAGTCCAAATCGATACCAACCACCTATTCATCGATTTCAAAGCCGCATACGACGGCATTTATAGAAGCGAACTATACAGAGCATTTCTAGTTTTGGTATACCGCCCAAACTCGTTTTTTTAGGATGACGATGGAGAATTCTCACTGCTCCGTCAGGGTCTTAAACGACCTCGACGACACTTTCGATATGGATTTAGACAAGGCCATGCGATGTCATGTGACTAATTCAATTTGATTATTGAGAGGATTTCGCAAAACTCCTGAGCCAACACCAGAGGCACAGTTTTCCAAATATCGGTGCAACTACTAGCATACGTTTGCGATATTGACATCGTTGATATGACTCAACGTGATATCATAGCCACGTTTGCCAGTATAGTCACTCGAACACTGAAGAGATCTTATTAAGGACCTCGATCAGCCCAGTCCTTCTCTACGGCGAATGGACCGCATCAAAAGCGGGTGAAGAAATCTTTGGCCGATTTGAGAGGAAAATTCTTCGAAAAATCTTCGTTCCCGTTGCTTTCAAGGGCTATGGAGCCGAAGATTCAACCAAGAACTGTACGAGCTGTACAGCGACATACCCCTGGTCGAAAAAAACTTAGCATTGGACGTTTAAGATTCCTAAGACATATGGAACGAATGGACATCAATACTCGGGCTCGCAGAATCTTCGATTCCCAGCTAGACGTCGGACGCAGTAGAGGAAGACCTCGCCTTAAGTGGCTTGGAGAGGCATATTGGTTGAGGCCCAGGTTCAATCCAGGCTGTAGCGCCACATCCAGGCTGTAGCGCCACTAAGTAATCTGTACAGTTCTCTGTATTTGTTTTTATTTTCTTCGCATTTCTTCCATTCCATTTGAATTTTGCATCGAGTGTCATTCAGATATCTACATGAATCCGACAACATTTTGTACATTCATTAACCTCGTTAGGAACATTTTGTAACTTTTTATTTGTTTCCTCTGTTGTTGTGCCAACTGATAGTATAGCAGTATCGTCAGCAAACGTTTTTATTGTATCGTTTGGTCGTGGGATATCACGAGTGAAACGGAGGTACAAGATACAAGGACACTTTTCTGCGGTACGCCTGCGATTATTTTTTTGAATTCGGAATATTCATTTCCAAGTTTCACATGAATGATGAAATTCTTGGTCGTTTTGAGCTAAAACTCTCTGGTAATTGGATATTTCTGAGCTACCGCTCATCTATATCACAGAATACGCAGTCTCTGTATAAAATTACCATAACGGACAGATTGCTTTGATTTTGAAGGTTTATTTCCTTTTATAATGACGGTACAATGAAGATAAAGAGTTGTTTCTTCCTCTCCTCATTTCATGCAGCTTCTGTAGAGGTTTTTGCTTCTATTATATAGTGCAGACACCTTTGATAAGTGCAGTGGCTTTGTGAACTTGTGTTGGGCGACTAAGTGCACGGTCAATTCTAGGAAATATCACATATTTTGTTGTTTGACAGCTTCTCAAACTTGCATTCGGGAATCAGCTTCAAACTGTTCGTCTTATTATTTTGACATAAATATAAGGTTTGAGGTCTTAAAATATTGTAATAGCCCTCAACCAAGATGAATTTTTCATACATTCTCAGATCCATCCTAGAGAAAATCTGAATGATGACTCGGTTCATATCAGATTTTATCTGATCATACTGCTTCTATCACGATATAAAAATATTTTTTTTACAACCAAAAAAACGCACTTTTCATAAATAATCAAATGTAACGGGTGATTTTTTAAGATTTAAGTTTTTCTGGTTTGCAGCACTGGTCAAAGTGAAAAGTTTTCAGTAGATATACTCTGCCATTTAATCATTGAAAGACTTACAAACGAGCAACGATTGCAAATTATTGAAATTTGTTATCAAAATTCGTGAAAAATGTGCACCGTCTGTTACGACCATATTATAGTCTTTATAATCGACCCGGTGAATCAACAATTCGCGCTGTTATCACCAAATTTCGCACCTAATTTACTTTGTTGGACACTAAACCATCGACTCGCATGCCTACAGTGCGTACCGAAGGGAATATTGCAATCGTAGCGTCCAATGTTAATGAAGATCGTGAAATGTAAATTCGTTTCCATACTCAGCAATTGGGCATGTGTTACTCAACCTCATCGAAAATTTTAAGTACCGATTTGGGTTTGAAAGCCTATAAAATTCAACTTTTGGTGAATGGGCCTTAGAACAGCTCCATAAAAATCCGCTGTCTTATCGAAATATTGTGTTCAGCGATGAAGCTCATTTCTGACTCAACGGATACGAAAATCAGCAAAACTGTCGCATCTTGATTGATGCCATACCAAAATTACCAATGCATCCCGAAAAAAGACAGTTTGGTGTGGTTTATGGGCTGGTGGCATCATTGGTTCAATTTTCTTCAAAGACGACCGTGGAAGAAACGTTACCGTGAAATGTCAATTCGTCGGCGTACTCAGCAATTTATCATGTGTTACTCAACCATATGGAAAATTTTACGTGTCGATTTGGGTTTGAAAGCCTATAAAATTCAACTTTTGGTGAATGGGTCTTAGAACAGCTCCATAAAAATCTGCTGGCTTATCGAAATATTGTGTTCAGCGATGAGGCTCATTTCTGACTCAACGGATACGTAAATCAGCAAAACTGTCGCATCTTGAGTGATGAACAGCCCCATGCCATACAATAATTACCGATGCATCCCGAAAAATGAAAGTTTGGTGTGGTTTATGAGCTGGTGGCATCATTGGTCCAATTTTCTTCAAAGACGACCGTGGAAGAAACGTTACCGTCAACCTTTTTTTTGCCCCAGTTGGCTGAGTTGAACTTGGTTGTGGTTTAATCAATAAGGCGCACATGCCACACAGCTCGTTAAACAATGGAAATGTTGAAGGATGAGTTTGGTGAGCAGCTTATCTCTTGCAATGTCCTTGTGAGTTGGCCGCCAGAAAATCATGCGATTTAACGCCTCTTGTTTATTTCTTGTAGGGTTATGTAAAGTCGTTAGACTATGTAGACAAGCCGAACACGATTGAAGCATAATTCGTGGAATACAGACCTAAATGTGATGCAAAATTGAAACTTCGGAATGGAAGATTTGAAATGGAGCCGTGAACAACATTTACATGAAGTTGTCCTTAAAACGTATATGGCAAAGGCCTATTTATCGAATAAAATAAAAATTTTCAATATTTGATGCTAATTTGAGTGTTTAATTCGATTTTTAAAACACTCTGCTTAAAAAAATCACCATTTATTCGGTACTGATGAAAAATGATAGAAAATACAATTTTACGAATTATAGTTTCAAATAATATTATTACAGTAACTCTATCTATGGATATTAAATAAAACATATTTACAAAACAACACCTACATGGCAAGTCCTTACGCAAAAAAGTTGTAACTTTGTCCTCAATTAGCCTTTTGTTCAAATCGGATGTATGGTTTTGTTAGTCTAACTATTTTACGCCTGATTTCCTTATTACTTTCACATATGCATCTCGATCTGCGAATATAACCAAATGCAAAATACACCGTAAACGATTTTGTGGAAAAGTCTCGATGCATGTCTTCTATACTCGAAAAACGCCATTCCAAGTCGTACTGAGTGTAATCCAATTCAGTTTTGTAAGGACCTATGGATTTTGCGGTACCACTGTTAGTATCTCCAGTTCTGACAGTGTACTTACATTCAGCTGAATTAGCGATTCTAAATATACCTCTTGTGATGCAGTTTTCATCTTCATGTTCACCTCTCAAGAACCAGTAGAGTCCTTTTTTGCCACACATAAGGAACGCTTCTTCCATTAGTTCGTTATAGTTGAACTCAAATCCGTTGTCCTTATTGAATTTTCTTATGTGATCTCTGTGATTACTCTCAAAATGATTAAGAAGATCGATTACCTTACCGGTCCATTCGCATTTGGAAATACGGCATTTAGTCTCCATAGTTTGATTTAAAAAAAAAAATAAAGACCTGTGCTTCCAGTTTACTGTTTGAAATAAAAGTGATGGAAGTGTTTAAGGACTACAGTGGTTTTATAGGTGTTGGCTTTCTACCTGTGAAAATAGGGTAAGGAATTACCTGCACATAAGGTTAACAGCGGTTGACCTAAGTGGAACGTTTCTAAGGAATTGAAGTAAGGTGGGTAGTTTCTCTGAAAAACTTTTTCTATCCTTTAGATATGAATATAGTCTAGCGCACTCATTATTGAAATATTTGATATTATTGAAGTATTTGGTTAGGTACCTGCCTTATAAAACGTTAGGATTTCCAAATTATTACAAATGTCTTCGTGTGAAACCTGATAAGCAAAAATGTTCTTTTAAATAAAAATTAAGCCTTTCAATAATTCGATTTGCACAATAATTATTTAGGTCAACTGGAACCAAGAAATACGTTTAGTTTATCCAATTATCTTGGAAAACAAATGCGTGTAATAAATCAAACTATGGCAAGCTCGATCTCGATCGTCGTCTGGAACCTGGATACATCTGCTAATTTGTTTATTAAGACCAATGTGATTAAAAGTGATGAATAGAACTATTAATTCAAATAAAACACAAAAAATCGTTTTAATGTCCATCGATTTGGCTTTAATGGAAGGATAATTTCGGCTGGTTCGAATAAAGCCAAGTTTAGAGGTCCTATTTTCAACCACTTTTTCTGGCTTCCAAGTCCCCTAACGTTTCTGATTTGTTGGCGTTGACGAGCGACTTCACATATTTCCAAAGAAAATAATCCAATGGTGTCGAAACACATGACATTGGTGGCCAATTGACAGGTCCATTCCGCGAAATTGTGCGCTCATCGAATGTTTCTTCAATAAATCGATTGTGACGTGCGCTGTGTGGCATGTAGCACCGTCTTGTTGGAACCACATCTCATCCACATTCATCCCATCCAAGTCGGGAACATAATAGTCGGTTATCTTGGCTCTATACTGGTCTCCATTAACGGCAACTAACTCTCCAGCATCATTTCGGAAGAGGTATGGCCAAATGACTTCACCAGCCCATAAATCACACCAAACAGTCAGTTTTTGTGGATGCTATGGCGTCTCAAAAGCCTCAAAAGTCTCATGTGGATTCTCTTCACTCCATATGCGGCAATTTTGTTGACATAGCCATTCAATCAAAAATGAGCCTCATCAATGAACAAATTTTTGCGATGAAAATCAGCATCGAGATCAATCTCATTTTCGGCCCATACACCACAATCACGACGAATTGCTTGGTCTCGCGGCTTTACTTCTAACACAAGCTGGATCTTGTAAGGTCGTAAGCCAAGATCTTTGTGCAAAATCTTCCATAAAGTTGATGGACAAAGTTCCAATTGTTGTGCACGGTGGCGAATCGATTCATTCGAGTCCTCTTCAACACTTTGCTCTACAGCGGCAATTGTTTCTCGGTGCGCACTGTTCGACGTCTCAGCGGATGCGTATTGTCACAAACAGTAAACGTAAAAAACAGAAAACTGTTCAAGTGTTATTGGTACTGAAAAAAATAAATACAACCACGAGCTGCTCTTTTATAGCCAAAGATTAAGCGGTAGCAAAATGAAGTACCTAATTGCTCTGAATTGAAGTTCTATTTTAATAGCAAGGAGTGTTAAAGTTTGGTAAGTTTTGGCAGTGAATTTCCTACAACTGGCTCACATCAACTATGCAAATGCAGCAATCCAGACATCGACGATTATATTTTTCACCTAATCCCAACTTACAGTTGTTCCTCTATAAGGCAATCAAATTTAATTTCCTCAAGAAATTATTTCTGTAGGCCTTATTATAGTACTTGTGGGCGAAGGTTGAGCATTTGTGCAGTCGATGTTTAGGTAGAAGCCTGTTTAAGACGTTATGCAGGAAAATTCACAAGCATAACCAAAGTTATGATGGTAAAGGGTGATCCATTTCGAGGTTCCCTACTTTTTTAAAGAAAAAAACACAGAAAATTCAAATTTAATGGAGAATGTTTATCATCCTTTGAGAGAACATTCTTTGGCATTTATTTTTTGAAGATTATGTCTATCAAATGTTGGCCGTTGCTACGTCGCAGATGGTACATCCGTTGAGTCCAATTTTCGATCACTTTCGACTGGTAACTGGCGAATGACACGCGTGATGTTTTCCTCCAAGACCTAAATCGAAGCGGGTTTGTCGGCATAAGCTTTTGACTTTACATATCCCCACAGGAAAAAGTATAACGGTGTGATATCACACGATCTTGTTGGCCAATCGACCGGCCCAAAGCGTGAAATTATGTGCTCACCGAAATGTTCTCTCAATAAGTCCATTGATTGATGCGATGTGTGGGAAGTGGCGCCGTCTTGCTAAAACCAAATGTCGCTGAGATCACGAGCTTCAATTTCAGGCATCAAATAGTCGGTTATCATAGCACGATAACGGTCGCCGCTGACGGTAACGTTCGTACCGGCATAATTTTTAAAGAAATATGGACCGATGATTCCACCGGCCCACAAACCACACCAAACCGTTGTTTTTTCTGGATGAAGTGGCAGTTCTTCAATCTCTTCAGGTTGCTCTTCGTCCCAAATGCGGCAATTTTGTTTGTTTACATACCCATTGAGCCAGGAATGGGCCTCATCGCTAAACAAAATTTGCCTCGAAAACGTCGGATCTTCTTGGAACTTTTCAAGAGCCCATAGAGCGAAGCGATGTCGCTTGGGAAGGTCGAGCGGCTTCAGTTGTTGCACAAGCTGTATTTTTTACGCTTTCAATTTAAGATCTTGACGTAAAATGCGCCAAGTCGTTCCATACGTCAGTCCGAGTTGCTGCGAACGGCGCCGAATCGACTCTCTACGGTCTTCGTGTACACTCTCAGCTACGGCCGCTATATTTTCTTCACAGCGTGCTGGACGTGGTCTATTCGGTCGTATATTATCCAATAATGAATGCTGGGTCTCAAAATGGGTGATGGTGTTGCGAATAGTACGCTCAGTAGGCTGATTATGTTGACCATAAGTTGAGCGAAGTGCACGAAACACATTCCTCACAGAACGTGAATTTTCATAATAAAGTTGAACAATTTGTAAACGTTGTTCACGCTTAAGTCTTTCCATTATGAAATGCCAAACAATACTAAACAAAAATAACATGACAGCATGACACAACTCACACGTGATCTGTCAAAAAAGGCTATTGAAAAAAGTATCTCTACTTGGATCACCCGTTATAAGTTCTGTGAGGTTATTTTTAAGCTTCCGGAGATTTGTGGACATGTACCATACGTTAAGCTATTTCGGTAGAAATTGCCATAAAGTTAATCCGAGGCATGACATGTACAGAGCTCAATAATGAAGGCTTAAAGTTATGAATACTGTGTATCTAAGGCGATAAACTACCTTGCAAAAGTTGTAGGTTCGATTTCTAGTCGAAGCATCACCAACATTAATTTGTATGATTATTTTAATTCCAAAAATGTTTAATAATACGATTATCAGCAAATATAAAGTGACATGCATTTCACCAAACGTCAAATATACATTATACAGCATAATTTCGTTATCATAAGGAACAAAAAAAAAAATTATGGCGCAACAGGCTCGTTAGTACCCAGGGCCTAGCTTTCTTCTCACAACCATTCATGTGTGCGTGTGTACTTATAACACGATGGCGGGATCTCCTGTTTTATGCCGACTCCGAACGGCATAAAACTACTCGGATGATTTGTCAGATCATCACGAGAGGAGGGCCACTGAAAAATCATTAAGGTGTTGCTACGTGTGGGAATCGAAACTAACCATCGCACACATAAGGAATAAGTCATGGAAAAAGGTGAAGATATCTGAAGAAATGTTAAAATTTCTTAATTTTATAATAACGATTTGGATTTTAATAGATTTAAAGTATTAAAATTGAAACAAAAGGAAATTAATAAAAAAAATAATGTTATGTTAATGCTTCCTAAAAGTGTGCCATATATAGCTTCGATAGTGCTTTATCGAAGCGAAATTGTTAGTTGGGTTGTACCACTGACCAGTAATCAGCAATAGTAAGCAATAGTAGGAAACTATTTTTTATCTTATTATTTGGTTATTATTCTTGGCTGCTAGCATCTGTCAATTCATTGACCGTTTGTTAATGTATAACCTGCCATGTAAGACTATGGATATCGAGGTGAGGAAACAGTGTGCTGGCTATATTGGTACTTCGTTCAACAGCGAAGTCAATTAACCTAAGTCGCGTTATCGTGTAAGCTGTGTATTCCGACAATAAAGCTCAAGATGTCTTCTATGCCTAACTTTGCGCTAAAATCTCCCAACACGAATTGTACATCGTCCTTCAGTAGTCACTTATTGGTTTTGTCAAGGAGGTCGTAGAAGCAATCTATAGCTATATTTTCATTTTCTCTGTCGGTACATGTGCGCATATCAGGCTCATGTTGGCGAATCTGGCTTTGGTGCGAAATTTCGCAATGCGTTAGCTACTGTCTTGCCTAAGTCTGGCACTTAAAACAAATCCGATCCGAATAGTCGATGTTTGTGCTCACTATGAGAGATGAGATGTCACTAGACATCACAGTTTTTCATTTTGCTCGCTTCATTCCATCGGATGGCAGTAATATCTACTTTGTGACAGCATGCTGCTCGTTGTTCGGCTGTGCTCTTCTGTTTAATGTTCTCACATACTAGGTGCAGATACGAACGTCGTGGTCGTTTCTTTGTTAAGCTTGGTCGACAACAACAAAGTCAGTTCTTTCCGAGGCTATTGGTTGCTTCGTAAGAATGTTTTTTTTTCCATGGGTGGGTAGTTACCCAAAGCACAACCCTTAACCTTGAGGGCCAGTTCCAATTTGTTAGATACCCAGACAATGGGCCATCAGCATCCACTACGGGATTGAGCGCTGCAGTTTGCCTTTTGGGTCATGAGCCACCATCATCTCTCCTGCTTTCCGAATATGTCAAAGCAGCTCATTTAGCTTATTTGCTTGGTACACCCGAACTTGGACTGTAGACGCCACCGTTGACTTCGTCTTGGGATTTCTTCCGCTGTCGCCTGAAATGGAGTATTTGCATTAGGATTGAGGCCCTACCAACGGTCAAGGTACTAGGCACTCAACGGTAGGATGATGGTAAAAGTTGGTAGGCATCAGTTAGTTGAATACTAAAGGTTTCATGTAACCGCATTGTTCCGCAAAGTTTCATATTCCAGTTTATTAAAATGTTAGCTTATACCTGAGTATTCAAACGGACCTGAAGGCGTTTTAAACCTAAAGATCCCTCATAGATTTTCCTCCACTGCCTCAGCTGTGCTGACTTTTTCAGTCAAAAGTTTAAAAATATTGAAATCTCAGCATTCTCTCAATGCAACACATCCCAGCATTTACTAAATTGAAACTGAAAAATTGCCTTGAGATTTAGGATTATTCATGGATCTCGGAGGGATTCGTAAACGTAAGCGAATTTAAATAGATAAGCTATTAAAGCGTGGACGTCAATTGTTAGATCATCTTGCGACAACGCAATTTGAAGAACGTTCGCATATTATTTCGAAAATATCAGAAATGATTCTTGTGAAGAATGTTAATGATATATCGACTTAGAATCCCCACCTCATTGATTTTCGGCTAATGTTCACCAGCACAAAAATAGCGTACAGGTTCATGTACAAACTAAATACTGCCATTATACTGATGAGGTGCCGAGTACTTCCATGGGTCGAAACCAAAACCCACGGCCAGTTTGATGAAGAAGTGCATCATAAAAAATGTACCGCACGTGAATGTTCGACTTATTCGACATGCTACCTTTATTGACAACAATTATGTCAAGTAGTATCTTAAGTCAAATGCAATCTACACTAATGACGCCTTTAACTTGCCATTTTATCGACTGTCAGCCATAATCGATTGTCTGGTTGCTTATAAGTACCACTGCCAATTACCATCAGGCAACTTACAGTGTCCGACGTCCGTCCATGATGAACATCCTACCTATTTTGACATTTTATTTGCTAAACTCAAAAGCACAATACATCGACCAAGACATCAACTTTGAAATAGCGGAATCGTTGGTCCATGTTGTTGAAAATTTCTTCATGCCTAGAAGTTCATCATTTTTACTAATTGTTTCGTGTCAGCGAGAACACACTATGAACTTCTACAAGGATATCCAGGATAAACTCTTCCAGAACTTAAGCTACATGAAGATACAAATTGTCGTCAACAATGAGGTAGTCGGTCCAACTCTTCACGGTGACAGGCTTTATAATTTATTCCTGATTGATTCGTGGGAATCCTTTTTGTAAGTAAACCTTCGATGTCCTAATACTGCATCCTTATAGTTGTTTTTTGACTGCAGGAAAATAGATCTAGCATCGCAGATTGCACACTTCGATGTAAGCGAGTACTACTACATAATTTTGCAGAACCTAGATGAATTATTGCACTACGACATTCAGAGGATCTTTGAATACTGTTGGCAGAACCATGTTGTCAATGTCAACATACAAGTGCAGACAGCCTCGGGCGAGTTGATTGTCTATTCGTACTTTCCCTTTACACCGACCCATTGCGGTGAGGTTGTCCCAGTTGTGATCAACCAATATCGGAACGGGAAAATGGACAGCGATATCCTGTTTCCATACAAACATTTCAACATGTACAACTGTTCGTTGAGAGTCGCCACGTGGAGCATTCCGCCATATATTACATTAGACATGACAGCTGATGGGCACTATAAAATTGGAGGTTTTGAGGGAAGACTTCTCTTGCAGCTAAGTAAGTTGATGAACTTCAGCATTGAGATTATCGTCCCACCAAATGATGAGCAGAGGGGGTATTTGTTAGATAACTACAGTACCGGGGCTGTAGGAATGGTAAGTCCTTTATAAAGTCAGTGTACATTGGAAACTAATTAAACCTCCTTTCCAGCTACAAAGGGGTGAAGTCGACCTTAGTCTTGGTTGCTTTTATGTTCAAGAAAAACGTAGTCGCTCACTCACAGCATCTGACTTCTACTTTGAAGGTTCTACTTTGGTTACATTTTTAAGGAATTTGGCTCTCCAAACACCTTTTGAAAATATCTGGTTTCCTTTTAATTTGGTGACTCTCGAAGCATTGTTGTCATTGGGTCTGCTCATGCTGATCATAATCATTGCCGCGTCGTTCTTGAAGACAAAATGTCCAACATTCCTTCGTGGAAGAAGTTTGGGTAACATTCTCATCAACTTTATTGCATGCAGCTTAAGTTTGCCCTACACCTTAACACCGAGGCGGAACTCTGTGAGAATATTCATCATGACATGGATTATATTCATAATTATCATGCGAACCGAATACCAAGCGGTCCTTTATAGCCTCCTACGGAAAAACTTCTTTAAGCGGATACCCAGCACGTTAGACGACTTTGTAAAGCGTAACTACACATTCGTCTTGCACATTGACGCATTCAAGATGCTTAATGAGACAACGTTATTATCAGAGACCGGTCTTAAGCACATCGTTCTAAACATATCAACTTCAAACATGGATAAGGTGTTGAGCTTCTTGAAAAAATTTCCTACAAAAAAGTGGCTAGCTATTGGTCCACGTGAATTCCTTGATAGCTATATCGGTAGTCACAAGAATTACGACGTTTTGGCTATGCTACGAGACCCGCTCTTGCTTCAGAATGCATGTATCTATTTGCAGAAGCATTCGTTTTTAATCGAACGGATTAATTTTCTAGTGCAACGGATAAATGCTGTTGGATTGCTGAAGGGATGGGTGAAGGGAACAATTGATTTGACATACTTGAAGGCGAAAAGGACACAACAAGTGGCATTTATTGGCATGAAGGAGCTTATGGATATTTATTATATTTGTGGTGTAATGTTGATTGTGTCGACTTTGATGTTTTTTTTGGAGATCATGTCTAAGAGATTGGGATTCCTCAGAAAAGTGTTTGATCGTCTATAGGTCTTGTTAGTGGGCTTATAAATTCTAAGTGACGGAGTAAGCAGGATTGTTTGTTAAGCCATAAATATACTCTATGCACGATCGATGTAGTAGTAATAATGTTTTGCCCTAAATATTGTCCTACCCATGTATTTTTAACTTAGCGCCCTCAAAAACACAAATAAAAGCTCAAAACCGAGCCCCAAAGCGTCTATTTTTTTTGCAAATGCATTTTTTGTTTACTTAATTGATTGACATTGACATTACAGTAATTCGCACATGAATGCATCGAACTACAGACACATAACAGCACTGGCGACTGAGGCCATCGGCTGGGACAGATGAAGACATTAATACAACAGAGAGAGACAGATAGATACATAGAAGGAAAGACATATAACATACACCTAAGTGGCACAGAGGAGGAGACATAGATTAATATTGTCTCATATTATCGCACAGGTGGCCTCAGATAAGCTGGCAATTTTCGTAGAAAACAAATGCTGCCGAAGCTGAGGCTTGAACCCGCAGCGTTTGGCTTAGCAGTCAACTACGCATTCCTCTGAGCCATGGAACTTGCCATTCAAAGCGTTGGAATCGATAATACTTTTCATTAATTTCTTAATGACCAATCGCGAGCCATTGTACATGAGCCATTGTACATGAGTGAATGGTTTAAATTCCGAAGTAAAATATCCGGAGATCTAAGTTAAAAATTTCATAGAGAGTGTGTTCAAAAACTCTTTTGGATTATTTACAGCTTCGTTTGCATCGCAAACTGAACCGAATGAGTTGTATGACACCATTTCGCCTGGTAAGGACTGCACATTAAGAACATATACAATAGTATCTGAATTTTATTTAATGCATCATCGTGCCTTTTAAAATTTATCCCACAATTTAGTCTCAATATTTACAAAAGCAATCTATGAAAATTTCAAAGGATAGGCACCAAAACTATCCCTTGAAATGCTTGTATGTCCTATTGTACGAATATGTCAGACTTGCTCATGTAATTTTATTTTTTACTTCGTAGATGCCACCATTAATTCCATCTTAGGAATCCTTCTTCTGCCAATTGGGGAGTACTTTTGATTGATGACATTACCCCTAGCTAGATTTATTCGAAAATGCTCGTGAGCAACCAGCTAGTTATTTTATTTTTGTATACCCTATACCATAGGGGTATATAAGTTTTTATAGATATTCGTTTTCGTCGCGTGTTGCCAAAGCTCAATGCGGTGCTTACAGAGGTTTAATTTGAATTTATGTTTACGGTGCATCAGCTGTTAGCTGCTGAGCGCCAATCGCGTCTAACATACGCTCAAGCCATTCTTAATCACCACCAAGAGGAAGATGATTTTTCATCAAAAATAATCATGAGTGATGAGGCCCATTTCCATCTTAGCGGCTACGTAAATAAGCAAAATTTACGCTTCTGGGGCACTGAAAATCCGCGTGTAACCCACGAAGAGGCATTACACCTGTTCAAAGTCACTGTATGGTGTGCTGTTTTCGCTGGAGGAGTCATCGGACCTTTTTTTTTCGAAGACGTCGCGGGCCAAACGGTTACTGTGAATGGTGAGCGCTACAGAGCAATGATCAACGAGTTCTTTTTGCCGAAACTTGATGAATTGGGATTGGAAAACATGTGGTTCCAACAGGACGGTGCAACGGCACACACTACACGTGCCACAACCGATATGCTGAAGGATGCATTTGCTGGGCGCCTAATCTGGCCAGCAAGATCGCCTGATTTGACCGCTCCAGACTTCTTTTTGTGGGGCTTTTTGAAGTCGCGGGTTTATTTCAACAAGCCTCAGACTCTTGCAGCTCTTAAAGACAATATCCGTCAAGAACGTGAGGACCTATCGCCGGAAGTTTTGGCCAAATTGATGGAAAATGCAATAAAAAGGGCTCAAATCACAATCAACTGTGGCGGCGGCCATTAACATGACATCATATTCTGGACTTAATGTAAAAAAAAATTAAAAGACCAAATAAAAATAACCCACAAGAAAAATAAATTTTTTTCATTTTTTTTCACATTTACTTAAGACTGCTAAACTACTTAAGCCTAACTTAAATGTTATCGGGGTGGCGAGCACTCATTGCATATGCTGCGAGGGGTTGCCATCCAGATTGAGTCTTTGGGTGCCCGGCCATCCTGTGTCAGACCATATTGCCAATATGGTGCACAAGACCCGCCCCAGACTTTGTACTTAAATTCTATTTTCTTAAGTTCTAAGGAGTTGGACTAAAAGTCCGCAAAGTCCTGAGAAAGTGCAGTGCTGCTTTTCAGCATCGTCCATATCGCGATCTGATTCCGCAGTGTTAAAGCGGAGGAGCTCCCGACATTGTTGTTGTACCCCTAGCCCTATCCAGACAAGCATCTACATTTTTGTTAAAATACAAAAACTTGTCAAGCCAGATGCCAAGGTATTTGACTTCACTTCTCACCGCCAACGGCTGTCCATGCTGTCCAATGGTACACAATTTTTTCCAGTTTTTTCTGGTATCGCTAGAAGCCCTATGCAATGGGGTCCTAAACAGAATAGTTTCGGTTTTTTGGAAATTGATCTTCAATTTCCAACCATCGCAATATCCCTTAATGTGATCGAAGTCGCATTGCAAAAGTATGTTGATGACTCGGACCTGATCTATACGCCAATAGATCATCTGCGTACGTTATAGCGTGTCTGAGAGAGCTTACAAGATCACTTGTATAAATGTTAAACAATATCGGGGAGTTCACCGCCCCCTGTTGTAACCCGTTTTAAATTTCACAGACTTGACTCGAAGTTACGTTGCCACATTTGACAACGAACTTCTTCCCCATAAGCATTTCATAAATCATATATAGCATGTGTTTCCGTGTGCCCAATCTGGTCAGCTTGTAGAAAAGCCTCTCTAACCATACGGGGTCGAAGGCCTTTTCAAAGTGAACCATACAGGCCCCTGTGCAATGTCCTTTGAAATTTATTCCATTGGATGTCGGACACTAGTTTCGACGCGGCATGAATGGTGGCCTTGCTCGAAAACTTAACTGATTTTCTGGAATAATTTTGTTTTCCTCGACCCACTTAAGCAGAGCTCTATTGACTATCTTCTCAAATACCTTCTACCTACATTCGGCAGAAGGCTTATTGACCGAAGATTTGTAGGGTTTGTTTTGTCCTTGTCCTTTTTGGGGATAGGATGGACCACTGCCATTTTCCAGTGCGCCGGATAATGTGCATTATTCAGTGCATTGTTAAACAGGGTGGGTGAAGATATCGACTGCTTCCATTGGCAGGTGTCTCAATACGACGTTTGGGACACCGTCCTTTCTCGTCGACTTTTTATTTTTCAATGATAAAATGCTGTCCAGGAGCTCATCTTTTTTGGCATGAACAGCATCATGCTATTGGCGACTATGCCATTTGAATGGTTTTCGTCATTGAATACGGTAAGACCGTGATTCTCAGATCGCCAAGCTTGAAGTTTAGTGCGCAGATGAACGTGATTTAGAATGGCTCTTTCCTCAATATCGCGATTTGGGCGAACAGGATTGTTTACCGTATACACGGTCTCGAAAACAGCGCCTGTCGAATTCGCCTTCTCCTGAGAATCTTCGATCGTGAAAAAAACGTCGTTCGAGTCAACACTCTCTGGAACTATACCAACAGCCGTTGAGTGTCTGTCTGTTTTGTGTCGTTTGGGAAATTCGGACACATGGAATGTCGTTATGATCTTTTCGCCTGAATATTTTATTTATTTCCGGGAACATATTCCGGCTACTGGGTTTAATAGCCCGAATTTCGTTGCCCCAGTAAAAACTTATAGATTTTCTGTAATTCTCCGATATTATTTTTTTAACGTTTTTGATCAGTGACTTCAGTGTCCGAACCTCCGGATTTTGTCTGTCAGTAAATTGTCTACGCAGCCGCTTAAGCCTTGAGATATGCTTTTGTGTCTGTGTAGTGCGTCGATTGTTGGCGTTCGATATTTCTCCATCAGGTCGTCAGAACTAGTTACCTTAGGGATAGCTTGATGCATTGATCTTGTGGTGACCTCATTCATTTTCAGTAAATTTTGGTCAATTTCGTCGTTTGTAAGGTTTCTGTTCGTCGGTGGGTTAATTTCGCTCAAACGTAATTCTCGCTTTACAACTCTGGTGAAGCGCGGCCAGTCGTCCTTCGGTAGTCGAAAGAACGCACTTGGTCGAAATCATCCAGTTGAGTGGTCACTATCGTAATCGAATGATCGCACACAGTTCCGCGCGTGTTCGTTATTTGTCAGTTCTAGTCTATTGTCCATAAGCGCTAAGTCCAGAAAAGAGTTTCTTCTCGGGAAGGACGGGATGTCCGTCGTATACAAAATAAGTTTGTACTCGATAATATTTTGCTCCCGCCAATTCTGAAGCAGTCGACCTCTAGTGTTCGCGATTGTATTTCCCCAAGCCACGTGCTTAGCGTTAAGTTCACCAGCCAAAAAGGAATAATTTTCAGCCGATTGAAAAGTGTCTCGAGCTCTGCTATAAATTGAGTTTGTTGAGTTGCTTCAGGTGCATAAAGCGACACCACATACATTCTCCTCCGACTTTGGAGAGGATTGCATACGATGCATGCTTCAAGCACCTGGAACCTCCGTACTTCCCCGCTATATATAATGCTATGGCGTAAGCCTTTGCGTTATAAGACAGCAACCCCACCGCCTTGGGAGGAGTGGGGTCGGTCTCTTCTTATTACATGGTAGTTGCTGTATCCCAATTTGTGCCTCTGGTTTAGCTTAGTTTCGCTGACCCCCAAACCGTCTGTTTTGTAGCTGATATGATATTTTGGTATTGTACAAGGTATCCCAAAAGAATGCTCAAGTTTAGTGGGCGAATAAACAGTAGACCATCTATTAAATAAAACCCATAGGCACTGTATATAGCTTGCGTGTTTTAAAAAAAACATGCCAAGTGCCTTTAAATCTTTATGCAAATAGTCTCAACCAATGTTAACACTAGTGACATCTAAAACATGTCTGCTCATAGACTAGCCAATCCACACTAACCGATAGCGCTGGTTAAAGTGTACTTACTTACTTGGTGACTTAAGTGGCGCTACAGACCGGAATGAATGGTGTTGGGTGCTGTAGAACGAGTTTAGACTCTGATTGGCTTTATCTTGGCAATGCCCAGTGGTTGTAACTCTGATTACACATCGAATGCGCTCATTTTTGACCTCCAAGTGGTAACCATCGGGTGTTAGTCTCCGGATTTGACTTGCTAAACGATCAGCGTGAGTGTTGATAACACGACGAAAAACAGCAACACTATAAACAGCCAGGTCAGAATGGCCAGGATTGGATACCCGGCCTGCCGTCCCAGGTGAACCTATATGAGGTGCTTCGGTATATTCATACAACACGTTGCTTAAGAATTTCAAGGGTTAAACAGGCCCCTTGAACAGAGATGGTGGCGGATGAACCCAACGGCCAACGGCAGTGCTCAATCCCGAATTTGATACTGATGGCCCCGTGTCCTAGAGACACTAATAAATTTAAACTGGCCCTTAAGGTTTGGGGGTTGTGCTTTGGGTTAATTACTCACCCATTTAAAAAATCATCGTTGCGAAGCAACCAATAGCCTCGGCAAGGACAGCTTTTATTGTTGACGACCCTGCTGAACGAAAAAAGAACAACGACGTTCGTGTCTGCACCTGGAATGTGAGAACATTAAACATGAGAGGTGCAAGTGAGCAACAAGCGGATGCCCTAAGCTGCTACAAAGCAGATATTACTGCCATCCAGGAAATACGATGGGATGGGCCGTGCAAAAAGAGGATGAAAAATTGTGATATATAACACGGACTGTGTTATAGTAAGCAGAAAAGCGACTATTCAGATGCGGATTTGTTTTAAGTGCCAGACTTAGGCAAGTAGTCTTAAGTTTCCACGACATTAACTAATGCATTGCATAAATCCGTATCAAGGCCAAATTCGCCAACATAAGCTTTATATGCCCTCACGCCCCAAATGAACAAAAAGATGATATAGCTAAGGATTGCTTCTACGAGATTCTTGACAAAACCTATGAGCGACTTCGGAAGTACGATGTTAAAATCGTGCTGGGAAAATTTAACGCAAAGGTACGAAGTATTGTCGGAGAACATAGCCTACACAACAAAACGTCTGGTAACGGAGTTAGGCTAATTGACTTCGCTACGAAAAGAAATGCCACTGTAGCCAGCACACAGTTTCCTCACCTCAGTATCCATAAGGGGACATGGCGGTCTCCAGATCAACTAACTGTCAACCCATCACATTGCGATAGCCAAGAGGCACGCATACAGTATTTTGGATGTCCGAACATTCCGAGGAGCTAACATCTGCTCGGCCAACTACCTTGTTGCAGCCAAGGTAAGAATGCGGATATCCAACATTCCACACCAATCCAGAAATACTGTGAAAAAATGTAATGTCAAAAGACTGCAATCGCAAGAGACCGACAAGACCTTCGCGCAACGCGTATCCCTTACAATTCACACTATACCGGCAGCATCGATTTTCTAAGGTCAATGGCAACGATGTTAACAGTCCTTTAGACCAGCCGCAACTGATATTCTATGTTTCTCGCGCCCACCAGCAAGAGACACCTGGTTTGATGAGGAATGCCAATAGATGCTCGCAGTCAAGAACGAGGCATAAAAGGCTGAGCTTTAGGTGAAGACGAGAGTTGCCTCTCAGATAGAAGAAAAAAAGAGCAAGAAAACTGCTCGATCAAGGATGTAGGCGAGGATTCAAGGCTCGAACAGTAACCTGTCGAGATGAACAAGGAATTATCGTAGTTGATGCTGAAGATATGGAAGAACGAATTCTGCAGATATTGACGATGACAGCGAAAACTACCAACCACCCGACCTGAGTGAATTGCGGATATCAATATCAATAACATCAATAACATTCACCAACATGCCTGAAGAATGGAACCTCAGCAACGTTGCCCGATCCACAAAAAAAAAGACCGTCTGAACTGCGCCAACTACAGAGTCATAAGCCTTCTCAAAATCGCCCACAAGATCCTATCTGCCGTATATGAGAACGCCAACCTGGTCACCCTTATCAGTGTGCTTTTAGGCCAGGAAAGTCCACAACCGATCAAATCTTCACACTTCGGCAGATCCTAAAAAAAACCCAGGAAATCCAAATCGATGCGCATAATCTATTCGTCGATTTCAAAGCCCCATACGACAGTATTTATAGAGAGGTCTGTTTGTGTAGGATGACAATGGAGAATTCTCGCTTCTCTATCGGGGTCGGAAACGACCTCACCGACACATTCGATTCGAAGATTCAACAAAGAACTATATGAGCTGTAAAGCGGCATGCCTCTGGTTAAAAAAAACTCCGCATTGGACGTTTAAGATGGCAAGGACATGTAGAACGAATAGAACACCAATACTCTGACACGTAGAGTCTTCGATTTCCAGCCAGACTTCGGACGTAGTAGGGGAAGACCTCGCCTTTAGTGGCGCGCACAAGTAGAATGCGACCTCAACCAACTTGGAGTGCGCAACTGGATGGTTAATTTGAGAGGCATGTTGGTTGAGGCTCAAGTTCATTTCGGTCTGTTGCGCCCCTTTCGTAAGTAAGTAAGTTAAATTGTTGTAACGCTATTTTAACAACCAATGCTCAAATGATTTTGCATTTTGGTTTTGCTGCATTTCTCCCTTTCAACAATTCGGCCGCAATACTCGTTGCGCTATGAATACAAATCAGTTAACCCTCAAGCCTATCTTCGGATGAACGCTTAAATTTAGAGATTCATACACGAACCGAACGATTCGAATGTGGAATTCTCTACCGAATTTCCTTTCCGTTATAACTTACAGGCATTTACAACTAATGTGCCGAATTAAAAATGATATTCATAAACCCTTGAGTTTCAAGAGTTTGTATGTCTAGAAAATCCTTGCAGTTTCCTTTAATAAATCCAAGAAGGAACTTGCTTTGGATATTGTACTGTCTATGTGTTTATTAAAATTTAACTTCGAATCAAACGGGACGACCGAGTCCTTAATTTTCGCGACACTAGTTATAAAATTCTCATCTATGGAGTAACCGTAGAATAGAGGCCACTTAATGTGAAAAAAATGATGAAACCTCACATTTCTCTAAATTCAGTTGCAAGTTATTATAATGACACCAATCTGTAATTGCGTCAAACTGTAGCTTATGGCTGTCGGCTACAGAATTGACTCTACAAAAAAACAAAAAAACAGTCATCTGCATACTCCAGACACTTACAAAATGGCACCCTTGAATCTAAATCATTTACAAATAATTCAAACAAAATAGGTCCCAAGTGACTTTCCTGAGGAACACCAGACATTGCTTCAAACTGCCTCAAAAATGTATTTCCCATTATAAATTACTGCTTCCGATAACGGAATTGGTTGGGATGAGATAATGCGAGCTAATAGGTCAACTTCCCTTCCAGCTCTACAGGAGCTACACCAACAGCAGATTTTAGGCTCCTGTTGGATACTCCGCTCGCGACTGAGCTTTTGGAGTGGGTCCTCAGTCAGGCTGATTATCGCCACTGGTCGCATGACATCTTCCGACTCAGTGGTGGTTGGACGGGAAGAAGGCAAGACGCAATGGGATGGAGTCAAGAGGAGATGACTTACTCTTGGCTTCTGATCTCAACTGAGAATAGTCCCTAGTATCTTTGATAGTACTAAGCTTCTACATCACAGCAAGGTAGAAAGACTCGTACGAGAGTTTTAATACAAAGTTGGTAACATTGCGAAATGATTGCGATAGCCATATCATATACATATGGATTGACTCAGAACCGCTAGCTGATTCGATACAGGCATATCTGTCCGCCCGTATGTGACTAGTTTTTAGACCTTAAATGTTAAGCTACAACAATTTAATTTGGTGCAAGTACTTTTTGTTGCTTCTTGAAGAACTAGTGTTCAAATTTTCAAAATCCACTCAAATGCAAAACTAACAACAAGTCTTTTTCCACACCACCCATGAGGTTAGGCTATTGGCGAGTTTTAATTTAAGTGGTTTCCCCAGTATGCCTAATCCACTAACGAAACCAACGTCCAAAGAAGTTACAAAAAAAAAACATGAAAATATCAAAATACCAAAACGCAAAATTGAACAAAAACGAACTGAGTTAGCAGGAATATAAAAAAATATTAAAAACTTTTGTAAACTATAAATATTAAATGAAAAGCTAAATATATTAATATAAAATCAAAGCAATGCAATGGAAATATATGTTACGGTCGAATTGTAATCATCTATTTTGTATGACGATATACTCCCTTGGCCGTGCTGGTTGATAACCTTCAAACCTTAGGAATTTATTCCGCGTTATCTGCAACGTTGTAATGACCTTGTTGCAAATATCCACCTTCTTGTTCGTCATGGTCATCATCATCGTCTTCGTCTTCTTCCAAATCTTGTTCAATATATTCCTCTTCTTCATCATCCAAATCGTCATCAGTCGAAAAATTATTTGTGTAAGGAGTCATATGCGCAGCATCTGAAAAATAAAAAAAATTTGATTCCGAAAATGGAATTTCAAAAATTCAAATTACCATTATTAGTAACATCCGGGCCATATATTGTTACATTAGTGTCTGATTCCGAATCAGTTTTCAACGTTATGGATGTTGGAGTCTTCCTCGCATAGAAGAGGCTCCAAATAAGATGTATTACCCTCCGAACATTTCTGAAATATAAAAATCACTATCGGACCCCCGTCTGCTTCGCTAGACGTCAAGTCTGAAATGCCACTTGTACATGTATACAAAATTCAATCAAATTTAAACAAGATTGTTGTACCTACACTATTATGAGTTAATTTTGTTTTAAGCTTTTAAGCGTGACAACGCAAACCAACCTCCTCGGCGCATGTGCATTGGATTCATCATAGCTAATGATGTTGCTCTGGCGAATGCATGACAACTTAATGAAACCTGTATACATAGCAAGCAAAAAATTTTCGAAAATGTATACAACTGTCGAAAAACAAGTTGATTTGATGGTACACGTAAGCGGACACTAATATCCAGGCGCCGAAGAAATCGAACCGAATACCTATGAATAGGTGGTGGGCTTAGATTTGGACTTCTTGGGTTTTTTCCAGGATCTGCCGAAGTGTGAAAATTTGATCGGTTGTGGACTTTCCTGGCCTAAAACCACACTGATAATGGCCGATCAGGTTGTTGGTAAATGGTTTCAGGCGTTCACATAATTATAACGGCAGATAGAATTTTGTATGCGATGTTGAGGAGACTTATGCCTTTGTAGTTGGCGCAATTTAGAGGGTCTTCTTTTTTGTGGATCGGGCAAACAATGCTGAGGTTCCATTCTTCAGGCATACTTTCTTCCGTCTAGATTCGGCTTATGAGTTGGTGGATGTTACTTACCAAGTCATCTCCGCAGGCTTTATAAGGCCGTCATTTCCGGCAGCCTTATTAAGCTTCAGTTTAGATATTGCTATCCTCACTTCACTCAGGTCGGGTGGTTGGCAGCTTTCGCTGTCATTGCCAATATTGAATGGTTCGTTCTGCCTGACAGCGGAATGTTGTTCGTCATCGCCGTTTAACAGTCTGCAGAAGTGGTTCTTCCATATCCTCAGCATAGACTGTGTCTCAACTACGATATTTCCTTGTTAATCTCGACAGGATTCTGTTCGAGCCTTGTATCCTTGGCTTTGACATTTTACACTTTGGTAAAATTTGCGAACATCTTTCCTGGAGTGGCACCTCTCTAAATCCTCGATCGCGAGCTTTTCTTGCTCTTTTTTCTTCTTTCTAAAGAGCCGGTGTTCTTCCCTTCTTCTCTGCCTATAGAGCTCAACGCCAGCTCTCGTCTTCACCTGCAGCTTAGCCTTGTAGGCCTCGTTCTTGGCTGCGAGCATATGTTTGCAAACCTCATCAAACCAGGGGTTTCTTGCTGGTGGGCGCGAGAAACCTAGCACATCAGTTGCGGCTGATCTAATGGCTTGTTAGCATAGTTGCCATAGTTCTTCGACATTCGATGCTGGTGGGATGGTGTTAATCGCGCGTTGCGTGAAGGTCTTGGCGGTCTCTTGCGATTGCAGTCTTTCGACATTAAATTTTTTTTTACAGTATTTCTGGATTGTTGTGGCGTAGTGGATATCCGCATTCCAACCTTGGCTGCAACAAGGTAGTGGTCCGAGTCGATGTTAGCACCTCGGAATGTTCTTTTAAGTATTTTGGATTTTGAGTTCCGAAACATGAATATAAAGAAATTTTGCATTTACTCAAACTCGCACAGTGAGCCCAAGCAGGGAGGTTGCAGGGGGGCAGCATGTCCTCCCATACGCATTGCACTGTTAAGTATTTTGTATTTTTAGTTCCGAAACATTAATATAAAGAAAAAAAATCCTTGTTTACATTTTGTTTTTAGATTTTTTGGGAAATATGTTGTGTTTATTTCTTAAATACATCTACGTGGCACAGAGGAGGAGACATAGATTAATATTGTCTCATATTATCGCACAGGTGGCCTCAGATAAGCTGGCGATTTTCGTAGAAAACAAATGCTGCCGAAGCTGGGGCTTGAACCCGCAACGTTCTGTCGCAGCCGATGGCCTCAGTCGCCAGTGCTGTTACGTGTCTGTAGTTCGTTGCATTCATGTGCGAAGTACTGTGATGTCCAATGTCCAATGTCCTATTTCTTAAATGGCAACGCTACATTTTAATATTTTTCTTCTCATGTATCACTCAGCTATGTGTGTACTGTCAAAAGTTGGTTGATTTCCATAGGAATTTTCGTAATTTTTATTGTTAAAGAACTTTTTTAAATAATGGAGAGCGACGATTAAAAAAGAAAGCTAAATTTTTAGTTTAATTTAATGAGTGGATTAAAAAAAAAGCGCAAAAAGTGAAAGGCATCTAAAGTAAATTTGTTCCAAGATTTATATATATATATTAATACAACACATTTGAACCAAAATACATGTAGTAGATTGTTGTCCCCGTTATATGACATGTTTTGTTCAACTCGTTGTTTTCTTTTAAATTTTTAGTTATTTTTTCCTTTTATTTTCTTTTTCCCTTGACTTCTTTCTTCCTTTCAACAACTTAATTGATTTGGTAGTTGAAATAGTTTGACAAGCCTGCTATAATTAAGAATTCCTGTGAATATAAATCTGTTGACATTTTTTTCAATTAGATCGATTAGATAGCGCACAAGAAGAAACCGACCTCAAACAACTTGGAGTGCGCAACAAGAGGCAGTTAGCTAAGGACCTGGACTGGAGAAACATGTTGGTTGAGGCCCAGGTTCATTCGACTTTTTTTTCGAACCAAAAAAGGGTTTAGATACTATGGGACTATGGGAGCGAGGTGTGTTGACAATGTAATTTTGTTCAGTATCCATAAGGGGACATGGCGGTCTCCAGATCAACTAACTGTCAACCAAAGTGATAACATTGCGATAGCCAAGAGGCACGCATCCAGTATTTTGGATATCCGAACATTCCGAGGAGCTAACATCGGCTCGACCAACTACCTTGTTGCAACCAAGGTAGGAATGCGGATATCCAACATGCCACACCAATCCAGAAATACTGTGAAAAAATGTAATGTAAAAAGACTGCAATCACAAGAGACCGACAAGACCTTCGCGCAACGCGTATCCCTTACAATTCACACTAAACCGGCAGCATCGATTGTCTGAGGTCAATGGCAACGATGCCAACAATCCTTTAGACCAGCCATAACTGATGTGCTATGTTTCTCGCGCCCACCAGCAAGAGACACCTGGTTTGATGAGGAATGCCGACAGATGTTCGCAGTCAAAAACGAGGCATACAAGGCTCAGCTTTAGGTGAAGACGAGAGTTGCCTCTGCAGGCAAAGAAGATGGGAAGAACAATGACTTTCAGGTAGAAGAAAAAAGAGCAAGAAAATTGCTCGATCAAGGATGTAGGCGAGGATTCAAGGTTCGAACAGTAACCTGTCGAGATGAACAAGGAATTATCGTAGTTGATGCTGAGTATATGGAAGAACGAATTCTGCGGATATTGCCGACGACAGCGAAAACTACCAACCACCCGACCTGAGTGAGTTGCGGATATCAATATCTAAACTTAAGGCGGAGATGACTCGGTAAGTAACATTCACCAACATGCCTGAAGAATGGAACCTAAGCAACGTTGCCCGATCCACAAAAAAGAAGACCGTCTGAACTGCGCCAACTACAGGAAAGTCCACAACCGATCAAATCTTCACACTTCGGCAGATCCTGAAAAAAAAACCCAGGAAGTCCAAATCGATGCGCATAATCTATTCGTCAATTTCAAAGCCCCATACGACAGTATTTATAGAGACGTCTGTTTGTGTAGGATGACGATGGAGAATTCTCGCTTCTCTATCGGGGTCGGAAACGACCTCACCGACACATTCGATAGCAAAAAGGATTCAGGCAAGGCGATGCGCTGTCATGTGACTTCTTCAATATGATTCTTGAGAGGATTTTGCAAAACTACCGAGCCAACACCAGAGGCAAAATTTTCCAAATCGTATGTAGAAAGATCTTCGAAAAATCTTCGGTCCCGTTTGCGTTAACGGGCTATGGAGACGAAGATTCAACAAAGAACTATACGAGCAGTAAAGCGGCATGCCTCTGGTTAAAAAAAACTCCGCATTGGACGTTTAAGATGGCAAGGACATGTAGAAAGAATAGAACACCAATACTCTGACACGTAGAGTCTTCGATTTCCAGCCAGACGTCGGACGCAGTAGAGGAAGACCTCGCCTTTAGTGGCGCGCACAAGAAGAAGGCGACCTCAACCAACTTGGAGTGCGCAACTGGATGGTGCGCAACTGCATGTTGGTTGAGGCTCAAGTTCATTTCGGTCTGTTGCGCCCCTTTCGTAAGTAAGTAAGTTAAATTGTTGTAACGCTATTTTAACAACCAATGCTCAAATTATTTTGCATTTTGATTTTGCTGCATTTCTCCCTTTCAACAATTCGGCCGCAATACTCGTTGCGCTATGAATACAAATCAGTTAACCCTCAAGCCTATCTTCGGATGAACGCTTAAATTTAGAGATTCATACACGAACCGAACGATTCGAATGTGGAATTCTCTACCGAATTTCCTTTCCATTATAACTTACAGGCATTTACAACTAATGTGCCGAATTAAAAATTATATTCATAAACCCTTGAGTTTCAAGAGTTTGTATGTCTAGAAAATCCTTGCAGTTTCCTTTAATAAATCCAAGAAGGAACTTGCTTTGGATATTGTACTGTCTATGTGTTTATTAAAATTTAACTTCGAATCAAACGGGACGACCGAGTCCTTAATTTTCGCGACACTAGTTATAAAATTCTCATCTATGGAGTAACCGTAGAATAGAGGCCACTTAATATGAAAAAATGATGAAACCTCAAATTTCTCTAAATTCAGTTGGAAGTTATTATAATGACACCAATCTGTAATTGCGTCAAACTGTAGCTTATGGCTGTCGGCTACAGAATTGACTCTACAAAAAAACAAAAAAACAGTCATCTGCATACTCCAGACACTTACAAAATGGCACCCTTGAATCTAAATCATTTACAAATAATTCAAACAAAATAGGTCCCAAGTGACTTTCCTGAGGAACACCAGACATTGCTTCAAACTGCCTCAAAAATGTATTTCCCATTATAAATTACTGCTTCCGATAACGGAATTGGTTGGGATGAGATAATGCGAGCTAATAGGTCAACTTCCCTTCCAGCTCTACAGGAGCTACACCAACAGCAGATTTTAGGCTCCTGTTGGATACTCCGCTCGCGACTGAGCTTTTGGAGTGGGTCCTCAGTCAGGCTGATTATCGCCACTGGTCGCATGACATCTTCCGACTCAGTGGTGGTTGGACGGGAAGAAGGCAAGACGCAATGGGATGGAGTCAAGAGGAGATGACTTACTCTTGGCTTCTGATCTCAACTGAGAATAGTCCCTAGTATCTTTGATAGTACTAAGCTTCTACATCACAGCACGAAACCAACGTCCAAAGAAGTTAAAAAAAAAAACATGAAAATATCAAAATACCAAAACGCAAAATTGAACAAAAACGGACTGAGTTAGCAGGAATATAAAAAAATATTAAAAACTTTTGTAAACTATAAATATTAAATGAAAAACTAAATATATTAATATAAAATCAAAACAATGGAAATATATGTTACGGTCGAATTGTAATCATCCCTTGGCCGTGCTGGTTGATAACCTTCGATAAACTCAGGTTCTGCGGAAAAATCGCTTTTAGGAATTTATTCCGCGTTATCTGCAACGTTGTAATGACCTTGTTGCAAATATCCACCTTCTTGTTCGTCATGGTCATCATCATCGTCTTCGTCTTCTTCCAAATCTTGTTCAATATATTCCTCTTCTTCATCATCCAATTCGTCATCAGTCGAGGAATTATTTGCGTAAGTAGTCATATACGCAGCATCTGAAAAATAAAAAAAATTGGATTCCGAAAATGGAATTTCAAAAATTCAAATTACCATTATTAGTAACATCCGGGCCATATATTGTTACATTAGTGTCTGATTCCGAATCAGTTTTCAACGTTATGGATGTTGGAGTCTTCCTCGCATAGAAGAGGCTCCAAATAAGATGTATTACCCTCCGAACATTTCTGAAATATAAAAATCACTATCGGACCCCGTCTGCTTCGCTAGACGTCAAGTCTGAAATGCCACTCGTACATGTATACAAAATTCAATCAAATTTTAACAGGATTTGGGTACCTACACTATTATAAGTTAATTTTGTTTTAAGCTTTTAAGCGTGACAACGCAAACCCACCTCCTCGGCGCATGTGCATTGGATTCATCATTGCTAATGATGTTGCTCTGGCGAATGCATGACATCTTAATGAAACCTGTATACATAGCAAGCAAACAATTTTCGAAAACGTATACAAATGTCGAAAAACAAGTTGATTTGATGGTACACGTAAACGGACACTAATATCCAGGCGCCGAAGAAATCGAACCGAATACCTATGAATAGGTGGTGGGCTTAGATTTGGACTTCTTGGTTTTTTTCCAGGATCTGCCGAAGTGTGAAAATTTGATCGGTTGTGGACTTTCCTGGCCTAAAACCACACTGATAAGGGCCGATTAGGTTGTTGGTAAATGGTTTCAGGCGTTCACATAATTATAACGGCAGATAGAATTTTGTATGCGATGTTGAGGAGACTTATGCCTTTGTAGTTGGCGCAATTTAGAGGGTCTCCTTTTTTGTGGATCGGGCAAACAATGCTGAGGTTCCATTCTTCAGGCATACTTTCTTCCGTCTAGATTCGGCTTATGAGTTGGTGGATGTTACTTACCAAGTCATCTCCGCAGGCTTTATAATGCCGTCATTTCCGGCAGCCTTATTAAGCTTCAGTTTAGATATTGCTGTCCTCACTTCACTCAGGTCGGGTGGTTGGCAGCTTTCGCTGTCATTGCCAATATTGAATGGTTCGTTCTGCCTGACAGCGGAATGTTGTTCGTCATCGCCGTTTAACAGTCTGCAGAAGTGGTTCTTCCATATCCTCAGCATAGACTGTGTCTCAACTACGATATTTCCTTGTTAATCTCGACAGGATTCTGTTCGAGCCTTGTATCCTTGGCTTTGACATTTTACACTTTGGTAAAATTTGCGAACATCTTTCCTGGAGTGGCACCTCTCTAAATCCTCGATCGCGAGCTTTTCTTGCTCTTTTTTCTTCTTTCTAAAGAGCCGGTGTTCTTCCCTTCTTCTCTGCCTATAGAGCTCAACGCCAGCTCTCGTCTTCACCTGCAGCTTAGCCTTGTAGGCCTCGTTCTTGGCTGCGAGCATATGTTTGCAAACCTCATCAAACCAGGGGTTTCTTGCTGGTGGGCGCGAGAAACCTAGCACATCAGTTGCGGCTGATCTAATGGCTTGTTAGCATAGTTGCCATAGTTCTTCGACATTCGATGCTGGTGGGATGGTGTTAATCGCGCGTTGCGTGAAGGTCTTGGCGGTCTCTTGCGATTGCAGTCTTTCGACATTAAATTTTTTTTTACAGTATTTCTGGATTGTTGTGGCGTAGTGGATATCCGCATTCCAACCTTGGCTGCAACAAGGTAGTGGTCCGAGTCGATGTTAGCACCTCGGAATGTTCTTTTAAGTATTTTGGATTTTGAGTTCCGAAACATGAATATAAAGAAATTTTGCATTTACTCAAACTCGCACAGTGAGCCCAAGCAGGGAGGTTGCAGGGGGGCAGCATGTCCTCCCATACGCATTGCACTGTTAAGTATTTTGTATTTTTAGTTCCGAAACATTAATATAAAGAAAAAAAATCCTTGTTTACATTTTGTTTTTAGATTTTTTGGGAAATATGTTGTGTTTATTTCTTAAATACATCTACGTGGCACAGAGGAGGAGACATAGATTAATATTGTCTCATATTATCGCACAGGTGGCCTCAGATAAGCTGGCGATTTTCGTAGAAAACAAATGCTGCCGAAGCTGGGGCTTGAACCCGCAACGTTCTGTCGCAGCCGATGGCCTCAGTCGCCAGTGCTGTTACGTGTCTGTAGTTCGTTGCATTCATGTGCGAAGTACTGTGATGTCCAATGTCCAATGTCCTATTTCTTAAATGGCAACGCTACATTTTAATATTTTTCTTCTCATGTATCACTCAGCTATGTGTGTACTGTCAAAAGTTGGTTGATTTCCATAGGAATTTTCGTAATTTTTATTGTTAAAGAACTTTTTTAAATAATGGAGAGCGACGATTAAAAAAGAAAGCTAAATTTTTAGTTTAATTTAATGAGTGGATTAAAAAAAAAGCGCAAAAAGTGAAAGGCATCTAAAGTAAATTTGTTCCAAGATTTATATATATATATTAATACAACACATTTGAACCAAAATACATGTAGTAGATTGTTGTCCCCGTTATATGACATGTTTTGTTCAACTCGTTGTTTTCTTTTAAATTTTTAGTTATTTTTTCCTTTTATTTTCTTTTTCCCTTGACTTCTTTCTTCCTTTCAACAACTTAATTGATTTGGTAGTTGAAATAGTTTGACAAGCCTGCTATAATTAAGAATTCCTGTGAATATAAATCTGTTGACATTTTTTTCAATTAGATCGATTAGATAGCGCACAAGAAGAAACCGACCTCAAACAACTTGGAGTGCGCAACAAGAGGCAGTTAGCTAAGGACCTGGACTGGAGAAACATGTTGGTTGAGGCCCAGGTTCATTCGATTTTTTTTCGAGCCAAAAAAGGGTTTAGATACTATGGGACTATGGGAGCGAGGTGTGTTGACAATGTTATTTTGTTTATTTCATTCCCATTTTGTTGGGATAGGGTATTAAACGATCCGTACAGCGGACTGTAGCCTTTTCAAATATTTTTAATAAACATGGAGGAAATCTTAGAACACTCTAAGTTAATGTATGCAGATGTTCTATGACTCACTTTTTAGGCATACAATGATGTTCAGATATCGTATATATCTCTCTGTTCCTCAAATGCGAAAATTTTAATTGTTAAACTTTCAAGAGTGTGTGAAATGGGCCTCGTTGGTCATATAAATTTGCTTCAAAAATCAGGTTCAGTATCAACCAATCGATCGACTGTATGGCCGTATTCCAAGGGACGTTAACGCTCATGGGTAATCATTTTCAAAATGCGGAGCTATATTTTGTCTTTATAAAGTTTTTTTTCCATGCCCACAACCACGTCCTTAAAACAGATACGTGGATGCAGTACGTAGTCAGGTCACCGAAGATAAGTTTGATCCGTTGTCGAATGAGCCAGAATGTGTGATGTTTATATTTGGAGACGTTTGGGTATGCATCTTGGTGGTATTATCTCCAGGCGAAAAGGGAGTGGGGACTCGTCAATCACGGAGATTGTGTTGTCTGAATTGTCTTAAAATAAGTGAGACAAGGAAGTTACCCGTGAGAGTTACTCATGGGACATCATTCAGTCAAATTAAACGGTATTGAGTATATTAACCCAATGCGAATCCACATGGATGTCAAAAACACAAAAAAAACTCTTTAGAAGTTCACCGACCAAGAAACAAACACAGCTTTCACAGTTTCCACGAACAATTAAAGTAACTCCAGGTGTTCGATAATTAGTGAGTCAGGACACGGAAATTAATTTCACGGTTATTTAACTGTAATTACCATGTTCCATTCCCAAAACTTCCAACTATAACTTAAATTTTAATCGTAAATAGTTTTATTTACGGAATAGGCCTACCAAGCCCAACCACACACCTTCCACAACCTAAAATGCCAAACATCAGTAGACAGCAAGTAGATTTGAAATTCAACCTGGACCGAGTAGGACAGTTGGATTTGCAATGCGTGTGTAGGTAGGTTCCTTCTGCAAACACAACACGGACGAATATTTTACGCTAGGGAAACTTATCCGTTAACATCCTGCCCTACGGTCGATAGCCATAGGCTAGGCAGTGGGCACTCTTCAGTCATACGCAAAAATGACAGTCATCCATTACCACCGCCACTTGGATTAGGTTGAGCATGTAAAATTGCTATTTTCATTTCCGGGCCGATTAGATTAGACCCGGTTTGCGTGTCCCAGAGTCCGGCTGTTAGGATAATGAACATGTTCGTCCATTCGCTGGTTCGTTTGTTCGTCCTGCCACAAATATAACCTAATAAGAGAGACGGATCTGCCACCCCACTAGAAGTATCTATGCGCCGTATGTGTGGATAGGAATTCGGAATCTATTTTAATTGAAAATTCAAAATGCATTCCAACGATATATCGATGGACTTCCTGTCACGCAATTATCCGTATTAAGAGGCGAAAAGAGTGGAAGGTCTATCTACCTGAGAGTGCGAGGAGGTTTCGCCACCTCCTTCGCCGGCGAAACTCGCAAGGAATCAAATAAAATAAATCACACACAATAAATGGGTCATATATCCTGGGTAAATTGCTTTTGACATCCTTACGCGAGGGAATATTTATATTATTGTTGATTTGTTTACTGTTGCCTCTCCTGTGGGGTGTCGTTGTTCCAGGAGGCCGAGCCAGAGTTTATGATTGTAAATTACAGCCATAAAAAGTTTTTTTTTTCTCGTTCGTTTTGGCTCGTATAATATATTCGTCAATTGTTTTGTCAAAGTGGAACATAAAATTTTGACAAGCCGAGCAGTTGGCAGATGGAAAAGATGTCGGATCGTAAAACTGTTTATATGGTTGTGCTGGGAGATGGATGAAGCTGTTAAAATTTGTTAGGGAGATGACACAGAATGCCAGGGGAAGCAAGATGGAGTTGAATAGAGTTTATGACGAGGAATGGCATGTCAATTGGACTCATGGGTGTTATTATGAGATTATTTTGAGACAATAATTCATTCGACTTTATGGCTTATGAGGTGATTGACATACTGGAATTTAATTATTTCTCAGCTAACCTAATGAATGGGTTGTATGATTGGCTATGTTAGTGAGATTAGATGACGGTTTTACAGGAAATTGGTTTTGATGATATTTTAAGTGGACGCTTTCTTCTTGTTTTCTACTCATATAGAATGGGTATTGAACAGGATTAAATGTCAACTGAACATCGAAATCGGTAGTATCCAGTATTCGTGGAAACGTAACCGTTCACCATTAATGGCCTTAATCCCTTCTGGTGCGTAGTTATAATTTCTGTCACAAAGAAGAGGACCTTCGGTTTAACTACTAATTGGCATTGCAAATTTGAGAAAGTTCTCATGACATTGTTACTCTTCAATGTTTCTCAGACTTTTGTTAGAGGTGAAGCAGTGAAAAAACTTACTTAATAACTTCCGCTATTAACTCAGACAACAACATCTCGTCAGGTCAGAAATTAAACGAAGAATTGCTCTTGCCTACCGCTGTTTCTTCGGGCTAAGAAGGCAATTAAGTAGTAATGCCCTTACTCGAATTACCAAAGAGATTCTATATAAGACGGCGATGAATTCCTTGATCGGGTCGACAGGAAAATTCTTCGAAAAACCTTCTGTCCCGTATGCGTTGATGAGCTATGACAAAGTTTTAACCAAGAACCATACGAGGTGTAAAGCACCATTCCCCTGGTCCAAATAACCAATTAAGGTGGCTAGGACATGAAGATCCAATGTACACCAGTAATCCGGATCGCAGAGTTTTCGATTCCCAACCAGACCTTGGACGCAATAGAGGAAGACCTCGCCTTAAGTGGCGCGCACAAGAAGAAACCGACCTCAACCAACTTGGAGTGCGCAACTGGAGGCAGTTAGCTAAAGACTGGGCTAATTGGAGAAAGCGATAAGAGATACGAGATAATTAACTTTTAAAATATAACTTATTAGGTCATGTTAGTTTGGCAACCTCTTAACCTTTCTTACCACCAGCATCGAATGTCGAAGAACAATGGCAACGATGCCAACAGGCCATTAGATAAGCCGCAACTGATGTGCTAGGTTTCTCGCGCCCACCAGCAAGAAACCCCTGGTTTGATGAGGAATGCCGGCAGATGCTCGCAGCCAAGAACGAGGCCTACAAGGCTAAGCTGCAGGTGAAGACGAGAGCTGCCGTTGACCTCTATAGCGGCTTTTCAGACAGAAGAAAAAAGAGTAAGAAAAGCGTGCGTTCGAGGATATAGAGAGGTGCCACTCCAGGGACGATGTTCGCAAGTTTTACCAAAGTGTAAAACGTCAAAGCCAAGAACGCAATCCTCGAACAGAATCCTGTCGAGATGAACAAGGAAATATCATAGTTGAGACACAGTCGATGCTTAGGATATTGAAGAACCACTTCTGCAGACTGTTAAACGGCGATGACGAACCAAATTCCACTGTCAGGCAGAACGAACCATTCCATATTGGCAACGACAGCGAAAACTGCCAACCACCCGACCTGAGTGAAGTGAGGATAGCAATAATGTCGGCCGGAAGAAAGTATGCCTGAAGAATGGAACCTTAGTATCGTTTGCCCGATCTACAAAAAAGGAAGTAGATGGAAGATGGAAAACAGCATTTGTCCAGACCGTCCCAAAAAAGGCTAATCTTCTTCTCCCTCCAACAACCGACCAATTGCACTTACGTTCCTTCTTTCTAAGGTCAACCCCTTCATCCCTTCATCTTTCTAAGGAAACGCTGATAAGCCGTCAGCTTATGAAAAATCTTGAATCACGAAAACTTCTAAATAACCGACAATACGGTTTTCGTTGCAACAGGTCCACTGGTGATTTGATGATATATCTCACTGAAAAGTGGAACCACCTCGGTGGCGAAAACAAGATCGTTGCACTTGATATTTCAAAGGCATTTGACAGGGTTTGGCATCAAGCCCTTTTGTCGAAAATGCGTGCTTTTGTAATCGATGAAACTCTTCTTCTATGGATTAGAAACTATCTCTCGAAGCGTTCAATTCAATTTGTTTTGGACGATTTCAAGTCAGCTTCTCACGAAATAAATGCTGGTGTTCCCCAGGGCTCTGTTCTGTCTCCGGCACTCTTTCTCATTTTTATTAATAACCTCTTGTCTGCAACTTTTAATCCAATCCATTCCTTTGCTGATGACAGCACTCTCATTTTTTCATATTCATTTTCTAATCCACGCCCTTCATCTTCGGATGTAGAACAGAAACGGCAAAATATGTTACGCTCATTAAATTCCGATCTTGAAAGCAAAATTAAATGGGGTAAATCGAATAGAGTGGAATTGAATGCTTCCAAAACACAATGCTGTGTTCTGTCCTCTAAGCGAAACCAAAATTTACAGCCATTATCCATGAATGGCACTTGCATCGCCGAAACAGAAAAACTTTCGATGCTCGGTATGCGACCTTCGTTGGAACGACCACGCTTGGGGCGTATATACGCTTTATATATTGAGACCAGATCAGAGGGGGTGAACAATTTTTTTTCATCGATTAGGGAAACCTAGACATTTCGCTGCGTTTTTAGCGATTTCGAACTAAAAAAGCAGCGAAATTTCTAGGTTTCCCTAATCGATGAACAAATTTTTTTCACCCCCTCTGATCTGGTCTCAATATATAAAGCGTATATACTCCCCAAGCTTGAGTTCAACGACCACATCTGGTCAGGTGCAGCAGAAACATCAATGCAGCTACTGGATAGGATACAAAAGCGTGCGATAAAACTGATAGGAGATCCCACCGTAGCGAACTCTTAAGTCTCGCTTGAACATCGTATTAATATCTCCTGCCTAACACTTTTTTACCGCTTTTTTAAACAGGAAATGCTCAATCGAAATAGCCAGCTGCATTCCTCCCCTTCAAACATTCAACCGTGATACTCGCCACGCCATGAATGCTAATCAATTCACCCTCAAGCCTACCTTCGGACGTACTATGAGATATAGAGATTCATTCCTTAACCGAACAACACGAATATGGAATGCTTTACCAAACTCAGTCTTTCCTCCCCATTACAATTTACAAAAATTTAAAACCAATGCGCATCGGTAGCTCCTCTTTTCTTCTCCTCAATTCCTTAATGTCCGCGCTGTGTCCAAACACTATAAGGGTATTCATAAACCCTTTAGCGCGTGCTAATTATAAAAAAAGGAGACCTTCTAAACTGCGCCAACTACAGAGGCGTAAGTCTCCTTAACATCACCTACAAGATCCTATCTGCTGTAATATGTGAACGCCTGAAATCGTTTACCAACAACCTGATCGGCCGTTATCAGTGTGGTTTTAGACCAGGAAAGTCCATAACCGTTCAATTTTTCGCACTTCAACAGATCTTGGAAAAACCCAAGATGTCCAAATCGATATCCACCAACTATTCATCGATTTCAAAGCCGCATACGAAAGTATTTATAGAGACGAACTATACAGAGCCATGTCTAGTTTTGGTATACCGCTAAAACTCGTCCGTTTGTGTAGGATGACGATGGAGAATTCTCGCTGCTCCATCAGGGTCGGAAACGACCTCAACGACACGTTCGATACCAAAAGAAGTCGATGCGCTATCATGTGACTTCTTCAATTTGATTCTTGAAAACATGTTTTTGAGACATGTTTGCTATATAGAGAAGGAAGCGGCAAAAATGGGTTTAGCAGTAAATGAGTTCAAGACGAAGCTTATGCTGTCAACATGAAAGGACATACAACATCGATGATTTGGACAGAACGTCACCATTGACGGATATAACTTTGAGGTAGTACGGGACTTTATCTATCTCGGCTCCGCTATTTACTCTGACACCAATATCTCGTCAGAAATTAAACGAAGAATTACTCTTGCCAAACGCTGTTTCTTCGAGCTTAGAAGGCAATTCAGTAGTAAAGCGAACTACTAAGGAGATCCTATATAAGACCCTGATCATCGCAGCTCTCTTCTATGGTGCTGAAGCATGGACCGTCTCAAAAGCGGATGAAGAAATCCTTGGTCGATTTGAGAGGAAAATTCTTCGAAAAATATTCGGTCCCGTTTGCGTTGACGGGCTATGGAGACGAAGATTCAACAAATAACTGTAAAAGCTGTAAAGTAACATACCCCTGGTAGAACAAATGAAGACCAATACTCTGGCTCGCAGAGTCCCCGATTCCCAGCCAGACGTCGGAAGCAGTAGAGAAAGACCTCGCCTTAAGTGGCGCGCACAAGTAGAACCCGACCTCAACCAACTTGGAGTGCGCAACTGGAGGCAGTTAGTCAAGGACCGGTCTAATTGGAGAGGCATGTTGGTTGAGGCCCAGGTTCATTCTGGACTGTAGCGCCACTTAAGTAAGTAAGTAAGCATTAACTCTGCTTCAAAGTAAGTAATCAGACACTCCTCGTGTTGCTTAACAGCAGAATCCAATGAACGCTGCCTCCTAGAACGTTGCCTTATCAGAAACGACAACCCCGGGTACTCATTCCGTAACCTTGAACCCGTCTGTACGTCACCGATTTTTAGGTCTTAAATTTCGAACTATGATAAGGAAATTTCGTATATGGGGTCCTTGTCCATGCGTCCTTTTTTGTCAAATGTTTTAAAACTTGGGAAAAAGTTTCGAAACATTTACAAACTGTTAGTCCAATTCCAACCTTTCCTAAGACCACCAACACTACACATACCCGAAATTTCAGTCAAACTGGCAGAATAGTTCGTATGCTACAATATCAATAACAGATTCCAGGTCACAGACTACAGATACGCGACGTAAGTTTCGTTTTTTTTTTAACTTTTTTGGACACAGGTATCTCAAAACAAAAGATTTAGAAAAAAATCTCATCTTCGATTTTTCTTACCATAACAATATATCCGGTAAGTAAGAACACATCGACTGCATTTAACTACCAAGTCGCATACCCTAGTTTCGAGTAAGCATGTAGGACAAAACCTACTACTGGACCTAGACTGTCTGTATTCAAAGAGGATGAAAAGCTGCCATTTCTTAGAAAATTACCGTGGAAGTTCGTTAAGTTGGCAAATAAAATCGAATTCAACTGATTCATCTGGCTTTGGAATCAGTTCCATGAATGGATTTATATTATCCAACTAAATTTATTGGACGCATAAAAGTTTTACATCACCTGGCTAACTTTGGATCAGCTTTAACAAATAAGCTTAACCGCTATAAATACTCACTCGCACGTTTCCGTTACAACCATTAAATGGCAGAGTCAAAGCTTGGATTATAATTGAACATCGTCCCCTCCACCACCGGAACTCAATTTCCTGTGCAATTACTTTAAACGCAACCTTTTAAATGCTCCAACTAATCCCGACAACGCTTCGGAATTCCACAGCCATTTACAGAGTTATTTCAATAGCCCTTCCGTTCGTCCTCTGATATTCATCCGGCCTATATGGCCAGGAAAGAACACCCACAAATCCACCACATACACACACACATACGCAAACAAATTCTATGCAAATTATTTGCGCATATCCTCATTTTTTCTGTTTGTTTGTGCTGCAAAAGTGTAAAGCATGCATGGCCCTTGTAAGCCTACAATTACAATTTGTTGAACGCACTCCTCTGCGGCTGGGCATATGGACACAACTTGATATATTACTAGAAGGACGTGCTCCACCGAGGTATCAGGAACAATGTTTTCTATGACGAAATTCCCAAAAAGGGATAACATTTATCTGTTTAATTGAAAATGCATGTTGCATGGCGATGATGCTATTTACGGGCAATCATCGGACATAGACATCAGAATCCCGAAGTAATGGAAAATTCCATCAAAATGGAATCAATCATTCGGTTCACAGTTGGACGCGTTCAATGCTATATACAATTAAGTGAGTGCCTATAATCAGAAATCCTGCTGAATAAATTGGTAAACTTCATCTTCAGCTGGAGGGAATTATCCTTTATTTTCCCCATCCTATTGGATTAGCAAAAATTCAATAACATGTCCAATTTGCAGTGAAAGTGGAAAGTTTTCATACCCTGGTTGACCTTTTCATACACACAAAGGAGGACGAATCTGCACTGTCATTTCAATGGTCATCAGGATAAAAGTTTTCTCCTTTTGCTTGGTGTGGGCTTGTCTAGTTGTGAAGCCATTTGTCTTAATTACGATTATTTGGATTTTAATATGTCAAATGTAGTTGGGCAAAGTGACACTTAATGGCGTCGTCTTCTATGGTCTTCAGTTCTCATCCAACTCCAACAAAGATGACACGCATAATGGCCTGACACAAGAGTACAGGAAAAAAGGACGAAAATTAACAAGACGAAAACTTATGCTCAGGTTGCTGTCATGTTTCAGTTTCTTCATATGTGGAGAGCTAATGGATGACAAGAATGAGTGTCGGGTCGGGAGATGGGAACCACTTATGTTAGGCACATCGGATGGATGGTTAGGGAGAATACTTGTTATCCTTGTAATATTTGTTCGGGGGAAGCGTGAGCCTGTGCGGTTCGTCTTCTTTTTTGTTGGATTTGAAAACTTTTATTTTAAACGAATTTTTTTGTTCCTTTTAAGGGATGATAATGGAGGTATGGGATGTTTTTTTACTTAGAGGTAATTACTCTTCAGACAGCAAGAGTGAGGGATTGACATTTAGAGGCCACAATTATTGGCAGCATCGCATCATGAAATGCTTTTTTCTATTTGTTCAAGGAAGTCATTGGTTAATGACTTTTTAAACTGAAGTCTGCTAAGGTCTGTCCATTTTAAACTAAGAAAACGGCGGTCCTAGGACTTAGCAGAGGTTACGGTTATAGATACTTATTTAGAGTAACTACTAGTTTTTATATTTTTGGCAATGAGAAAACAAGTGGTCTTATCTAGCTGATGACTAGAACTCATTGCGAACTTTTGGCTACAAATGAGTGCATAGAAACTTCACCGTAGGCTGGGTTTTAATAGCTTAGTAAATTCTTGACGGCACCAGATGGGAGTGCGGGGAATGTGAATGAGGTGCCTTACTGAAATGGCTTTTCGTTCTTCTCCCTCCGACCATCATTCACAACAGCGCGACTTCTGGATGCATAGTAACTTGGGCTGGAGGTTTGTCCTTTCATTGGGCACCTCTTTCTTCACCCAGCCAGCACTAGAATAAATCCCAAGTAGTACACACTCACACATGAATGGTTGTGAAAAAAGCTAGGCCCTGGGTACTAACGACACTGCTGCGCCATAATTTTTTTTTGTGGTGAAACGATGGTGTAACCACTTCAAGTTGGTCAGGACAGCGTACTATCAAAATAGGCTCCTCTAATAAATTCGGAAAACATTTACTATAGAAATTTCAAGCGGATCTTGAATAGAGATAGTGACGAAGTACTGGACACTGAGAACGCAGGGATATCTTATAAATAAAAACTGAACCTACAGGTAAGACATTGTAATTTGCATTACACAACCAACCGCCTAAAACATATTTGTTAACAAGAAACCAAGTTCCTCGGAGAGGACGGACTTTATTACATGATATGAATAATATGGAAGTATTACTTTTGCAGAATAATAATATAACCCCTACCACAAGTTCATCGATTTCAAAGCCGCATGCGATGAACTATAGGATCATGGCAAGAAAATTCTGTACAAGCCTCCGATCATCCCAAGGCGCGCAACTTAAGTCGAGTTCTTCCTCTACTGCGTAAGATGTCTGGTTGGGAATCGAAGACTCTGCGAGCCGGAGTATTAATGTCAATTTGTTCTGCATGCCTACCCATCTTTAACGTCCTTAAATTCTTAAAAGACGCTAAGATCCGGAGTGAACCTGGCCTTAACCAACATACCTTTAAAATATACTTGGCTAACTGCCTTCAGTTGCGTCCTCCATGTTACTTGAGGTCGATTTAAGCTTGTGTGCACTACTAAAGGCCAGGTCTTCTTATACTGCGTTCGATGTCTGGCTGGGAATCGAATACTCTGTAATCCGTTCTACATGTCCTAGCGTCCAATTTGACTAGGGGCATGTTGCCTTACAGCTCGTATAGTTCGTGGCTGAACCTTCGTGCCCATAGCCCGTCAAAGCAAGCCTAGGATTTTTCGAAAGCTTTGCTCTTAAAATTACCAAGGATCTCTTAACACACTTTTGATACGGTCGCCCTAGAGCAGGACTGGGATGATCAGAGTCTTATAAGGGATCTCATTAGTAGTTCGAGTGAGGGCTTTACGACTGAATTGCCTTCTTAGTTAGAAGAAACACCGGTTGGCAAGAGTAATTCTTCGTTTAATTTCTGACGCGATGTTGTTGTCAGAATTAATAGCGGGGTCGGGGTACACCAAGTCCCGTACTACTTCAAAGTTATATCTGTCAATGGTGACGTTCTGTCCTATTCGTCGATGTTGTGTGTCCTTTTATGTTGACAGTATATACTTAGTCCAGCCCTCATTTACTGCTAAACCCATTTTTGGCTTTTCCTTCTCTATACTAGCAAACGTGGCTATGACATCATATGTATATACTTTCGTATATAACGGGTGTTTATTTTAGAGGTTGATTTTTTCGAAAAGAGATAAAACGGACATTTTGTGGTAAAATCGGGCAACACTAATGTCATTGCTTTGGTTTGCCATTTCATCATAAACAGGTTGACAAATGATCAACGTTTGCAAGCGTGCAAATTTATTTCGAAAATAGTGGTTCAGTTCGAGTAAGCTCCGTCCATTTTATGGTCGACATGATCGTCTACCAGAGCAATTAATTCGGAACCATGGATCGTTTTCGCGCTACGTTTACTCTTTGTGATAATACCAATGCGCTTCGAAGAAACAATTGCCACTTGTTGAAAAGGGCCCGAATGAATCGATTCACCACCGTGCACAGCAATTGGAATTTGTCCATCAACTTTATGGAAGATTTTTCGCAAAAGATCTTGGCTTACGACCTTACAAGATCCAGCTTGTGCAAGAATTTAACCCGCGAGACCATGAAATGCTTCGTGATTTTGGTGTATGGGCTGAAAAGAAGATTTATCTCGATGCTGATTTTGATCGCAAAATTTTGTTCAGTAATGAGGCTCATTTTTGGTTGAATGGCTACGTCAACAAGCAAAATTTCCGCATTTGGAGTGAAGAGAATCCACATGAGACCCTTGAGACGCCATTACATCCACAAAAACTAGATGTTTGGTGTGCTTTATGGGCTGGTAGAGTCATTTGGCCATACTTCTTCGGAAATGATGCTGTAGAGTCAGTTACCGTTAATGGAGACCGGTATAGAGCCATGATAACCGACTATTTTGTTCCCGAATCGGATGGCATGAGTGTGGATCAGATGTGGTTCCAACAATACGGCGCTACATTGAAGATTTATTGAAGGAAACATTCGATGAGCGCATAATTTCGCTGAATGGACCTGTCAATTGGCCACCAAGATCATGCGATTTGGCACTATTGGATTATTTTCTTTGTGAATATGTGAAGTCGCTCGTCTACGTCAACAAACCAGTAAAGTTAGGGGACTTGGAAGCCAACATTCGTGGAGTAATTGCCGACATACGGAACCAAATGCTCGAAAAAGTGGTTGATAATAGGACCTCTAGACTTGGCTTTATTCGGACCACATGCCCAAAATCTTATTAAAACATGATTAAATTATCCTTCCAATAAAACCAAATTGATGGACATTAAAACGATTTTCTTGTGTTTTGTTTCAATTCCGAGTTCTATACCTAAAATAAAAAACCCCCGGTACATATACGTAGGCTTACACTCACTGCTAAACCAATTTTTGTTAGTTAGTAAACAAACAATCCCACTGAGTCTGACCAATTATGTCAGTTTCGTCGGCGTATGCTAAAAGTTACACCGATTTATGCAAGATTGAGCCTATTGTCAAGAATCAGATTAAAATATCACATGAGAGTGTATCGCCTTGCTTTAATCAGTTTTTGGTATCTAATGCGTCGGTGAGGTCATTTCCGACCCTAATGGAGGAGCGATAACTCTATATCGTCTGAATGAAACGTTCGCCAAAATATGGGCACCACTGCTGAAATACAGCAATACTTTGCTGAAAAGCTTCAACATTGTTTACAGTGAGAATATTTCGATGGGCACCACTTCCATGAAGGTTATCCACTGAACCCTGTCCCTTAAAATGGTTTAGGTATAACCTAAAAAAAACCTTTCTGATATTGTTAAATCAAAATGCAAATGAATTTTTTTTTGTGAACCCGGCTAAATGGTATCTCAGATCTTGGGATTGGAATTGTGTGAAATGCCGCTTATATTCATTAAGATTTTTCTCAACGTTCACAGCTTAAAGCCGTATGCTTACTGAAATATTTGCAGCAATAAGATAATAGTGCAGCAACTTTCTGCTACTTGTCAACGTTAAATGGAACACAAAAACCTCTTTAAATGAATTTTTAATTGCGACATTAGACCGCAATTTGCATTCGTTTTCTTCAACGATAAAGCGCAATTTATGTTCGTAGAGCAAGTACTTCAATTGCGTCCCTTTTTAGGGGACGGATGGCCAAAACAAAGCCAAAACCCAAGGTTTTGTTGCATGCTATACTACTAACAACATCCCTCTGATAACTTGTTGAGAGAACGACTTGTAATGCGTTTTTAATGATCTGCTTTTGGTTCAATTGTCCTTACATCGTTCTGAATCTAGTTTTAGTGTACCGCCACCTACCGCCCTCCAGTCGTTTGCTACAATTGATGAATATATAGAAAGCAGACCCAGAGGAGAACTTACAAATCATTTTTTTTTTGCAACAACGAGATTTATGAGTTGATCTATCTCTCTCTTTCATTCCTGCTTAGCAACAATATTTTGTTCTGACGTCTTTAGGGATAAACATGGGAGAATAAATCATTTTCGGAAACAGACTCAAAACTCCATTCCTCTACACTTCCAACCTCAATCTTTCCTTCCGGAATCCTATGCGCTGCCTTATCGTTACCCACTTCGACTTCGATTCCTTCGACGGTAATGACTTTGTGTGGTGCTATCTCTCTTTCGCACTGTCGAAGGATAATAGTTGGTAGAATGACTTTTTTTTTTTTTAAATGTTCACAAAGTTTGAAGGCCAAAATTAATGAATTAAGAAGAGAAAGAGAATTTCGATGAGTGGTGGTGATGTTGTATTCGTTTATCTCTCTCGCTTGATGATTTTTTGATGGGAAATCCAAATCTCCATCTAAAAGGATGCCAGATTACGTTACGGCTTTGAATTTCGTTGGCGCAGGTTTTAAATGGAATGTGTGCCTTTTTTTCCACTAAAAAAAAAAGAATGGCGGTTAACGGAGCATTCTACGCTTATTACCTGTCTCGATGTTGACATGGGCTTGGGAGCGGGTGTTAATCGAATGAAATATTTCCCATCGATGAGGTAGGGTTGCGATAGTCGTCGAATGATGGTGTCAGACCAGCCATCTGGTTTTAAGCTTTAATGAATTTTCAATGAACTCCATTTTGCATGTGATTTTTGTTGTTATATTGACAGCGAAAAAGGAAATTGATGGCACACACGGCACAAGGGTGTGTCTGGCGGATGGTCGTGCGTGTTCGCATTAAAAAAAATGTCTGCATATACGTTAAAAATTAAATAAAAATACAGCTGACGTTACCTGCTATAAAACTCTGTATGGTGGGATTTTTTCAATACAATTATATCTGGTGAGCAAACTATTTCCCCGACGTAGAGTAATAAAATATCGATGAAGTGGCTTCAGTCACAAAAGCTGTGAAATCTTAGTTTTGGAAAGGTCAATATAAAATTAAACTTTGGTTTTTATTTCGACACCTAATAATGTTTTGTAATTCATTTTAATAAAAAAAATAATAATAATGAAATTTTTAAAATATGTTATCCAAACGATGTACGACATGATCGTCATCAATTCTATTTACTCTAGAAGGACTATGTTCTATCAGCAGTATATATTAGATTTTCTTGGGAAGTGTCTCAAAGGTTGCATAGTTAGGCATGACTAAATATTTAATAATTTGCCATTGCTGCCCACTTAATCAAAGGTTATGTCAAAAGGCGAAGTATACTTTACAAAACTAGTATAAAAAAAATGAGATTCTTGTACTTTGTTTAGATCAAATGATTTCTTTTCGATTTTGGCAGCATGCTGTTTGTTAACAACAACCCAACGAGAAGAACATGGAGCCCTCTAATAAAAGAAAAAGGTCAGGAAATTGGGATTCTGCCGATAAGGTAATTATATAAATATATCTGGAAAATACTGTGTTAACTAAGATGATACATAGCGAAAGATTGCTCCTTGACATTATTGTCGGAAAACACAGCCTCACGACAAGACATCTGGTAACAGACTTAGGCTAATTGATTTTTACGCAGAAAGAAAAGCCAGCACACGGTTTCCTCACCACGATATCCATAAGGGGACATGGCGGTCTCCAGATCAACGAACGGTCAATTAAATTGATAACATTTCGATAGGCAAGTATTTTAGATGTTCGAACTTTCCGAGGGGTAAAATCGCCACGGAACTCTACCCTCTTGCAGCCAATGTAATAATACGGATATCCGCCATGACAAAACAAAGCAGAAATCCTTTTATAAAATGTAATGTCGAAAGACTGCACTCGCAAGAGACCGCCAAGGCCTTCGTGGAACGCGTTTCCCTTAACCCCTTGACTAACACCCTAACACCAGCATCGAATGTCAAACAAAAAGAGTAACGATGCCAACAAGTCAATTGATTAGCCGCAACTGATGTGCTGGGTTTCTCCCTCGTTTGATGAGGAATGCCGACATATGTGTCACTATAGAAAAACGTGCGATCGGGGATGTAAAAACGATGTTCGCCAGTTTTACCAAAGTATAAAACTCCAAGGCCAAAGCCAAGGAAACAAGGCTCAACAGATTCCTGTCGAGATGAACAAGGGAATATAGTAGTCGATGCTGAGAATATGGAACAACGACTTATGCAGATATTGACGACGAAAGCGAAAACTACCAACCACCCGAATTAAGTGAAGTGAAGATAGCAATATCAAAATTCAAGACGGAGATGATTTGGTAAGTAACATCCACCAACTCATAAGCCAAATCTGGTTGCATGAAAGTATTCCTGAAGAATGGAACCTCAGCGCCGTTTGCCGGATCCGATCCACAAAAAATGAGACCTCTGAACTGCGCCAACTACAGAGGCATACGTCCCTTTAACATCGCCTACAAGATCCTGTCTGCCATAATATGTGAAATCGTGAACAACCTGATCGGCCATTTTCAGTACAAGTTTAAGCCTGGAAATTCTACAACTGAACAAATCTTCACACTTCGACAGATCCTAAAAAAACCAAGTCCAAATCAATACCCACCACCTGTTCATCGATTTCAAAGCAGCGCACAACAGCATTTATACAAGGTGGGCCAAAAGAGATCACCCTATTGGAAGATGCTCTTATTTTTGCAAATGGCCGCCAATGTCAAATGTCAAATCTGTTTTGACGTTTGTGGACTAAACAGATGTAAAATGAACAAGCCATGGAGCGATACACTCCACAAGAACTCAGAATAATCGTAACAATTCGTCTGTAGTGCTGGCGCAGCGCGAATTACGTCGCCGATTCCCTCGCCATCCGCCACCACCAACCTTGAAGATTATGGGACCACACGAGACGTTGCCAAGAATGGCCGTCCCCGGAGCGCCCGTTGTGCCGAAATATCGCCGCTTTTGCCTAGGATGTCGAGTTGTCGCCGGAAACATCGACCAGACGCCGTGCCTTGCAATTAGCCATCAGCCGGCCGTCCGTCAAAGACTTGCGCATGTTCCCGTCCAAAGTCCAGCCCGTGCATCAGCTGCTGCCATTTAGAAAAAAAGAGAGCCAAACAACATCGGATGATTCTTCTGGCCCACCTGTAAGAAAAGAACTATATAGGGCCATATCCAGTTTTGATAAACCGCCCAAACTCGTCCGTCTGTGCATGATGATTCTTAGCTAACGTCAGACTCAGTAAAGGAAGACTTCGCCATAAGTAGCGCGCACAAATAGAAACCGACCTCAACCAACCTCAAGTTTGAGTGAGCAACTGGAGGCAATAAGCTAATGACCGGGCTAATTGGAGAGGCATGTTGGTTGAGGTACATGTTAACCCGGACTGTAGAGCCACTTAAGTAAGTAATTAAGTTTTAACCGTATGTATAATGTACAATGTTGGTTATGGTGTATCCACCAACCGTATGCATTGTTCCGGGACTTACATCGTGGAAGACCAAGTGCTTTAAATGCACAACAACATCTAATTTTCCGACGAAGGTCATTTTAATCTTAATACGCTCGTGAATATGCAGAACTGACATTGCTGAAGTGCAACAAAGAGAAATGATTGCCCTTAACTTTTTTAAAAATGCAACTGTACGCGCTCATACAGTGAATTTTGAGCATTATGTGGAGAACTTATTCAGCAGGACACACGGCCAATAGGTTTCTGTCAGGAACATCAAATTTTAAGTGACTGCAAACTCTCCTCCTCTTGATTTAACTCTTATTGCATTTGTGGGGTTATGTCCGAACTAACTCCAGGGGGTTACTGAGCTTGTTATAAAGGCTTTTAAATATCATCTAGACAAAAATGGTGCCACTTCATAAAATTTAGTTATGAATCCTTCCCATCCATTGAGGACGACCAAAATGTGATTGTATACATACAATGCAAGCTATAGTGTTGAGGTATACTTTCAAAGTTCCTCATCGTTTACTATCCAATTTTGAAGACAATTCTTCTCTTATATCGGTAATCCCAGAAAATAAAGCTTAACTCAAAATTCCAATGGTGGTTATCCAACAAACCACCTTAAGTTAAATCTTCTTCAGCTCCTTGCAAAAGCAAATCTCCCTACTCCCAACATTCGAGTATCTACAACACTTCCATTCGATCGACCTTTCACCAACAGCAGCATACTCTACTACACAACTCCAGCGAAAAGCGCAGAGAACATTAAATTCGCCATGCTTCATATTTGCGCTTGATTTCCCCAGAAATTAATTTGTGCATTCCGCTTACTTAACCCCCCACTGGCAGGATCTAATGACCATCTTTCCGCCATAAATTCATGCTGCACCCAACATTAGTAAAGACTCAGAAATCCCCAAATCCATTACAGTGTTTAATGATTAGTTCCCGCTACAGCATTTTCTTCCTAACAACATTATCCCTCTTAATACTCCACCAAATAGGGAGCACACTCTCATAAAAATATCGTCCTGCAGGCGAGTAGCCGAATCGCATCCATCCAGCCTTGCACATTCATTCATTTATGCAACTTAAAAGTCGGGTCAACGGCGACGTAGAGGTGAGCTCACACATTACAACGGCAAAAAATGTCCTTTCAGTAATTAAGGACATCATGAAATTGTAACGACATGACACGAAACGAAAAATGTAAATTACAGCATTGGCCCGGGCACATAAAAGTACTGCGTTGGTCTGTAAAACCGACCCCTAAAGGGTGTCCTTCACAGCTCATTAAGTTCCGCGTTCTCGCCATTGCTTCATCCTGCTCCTGGAAGATGCAATGGAATGGGAGCAATCCTGCAACAATTTTCGAAGCGCAAGCAACGAATAGCTAAAGTTGAACCAAGAAAAAAACCGAACAGAACTGAATTGTTGGGATTTTTTCTTCACACAGGATAATACCTTATATTCTTGTTAAATGTCTAGACGCCATGAGGCTTTATAGCTCTGCCTCGGAGAATAAATTGCAACGCTGGCGAAGGAGCCCACTTCACCGTAGCTGAATGAATTATGGTGGCTTATGCTGTTTTAATTAGCTTTGCGGTTTCGTGTGATTTTTTGAATAAAATTTAAGGATTAAGTCAAAGGGAGTCTCGCGCTACATTAGGTCCGCCGTTATCAGGCACTCTTGAAAAATTAACGCTGACAGTATCCGTTCTTTCGCGCTGTTTGCAAAGCAATCGAAACGATTAAAGGGCTCAAGTCCTTTAGATCCTCGTTTGAATGCGTTATTAATCCCCACCGAAAGTTGACAAACTGTCATCTTAACGGGGGGCTCCTTGCGCATCATGCTTGCGATGATGACGACGACGACAACGACAACTAGGAGAACGACGGCGACATCATCATCGAGTGCATTCATGCTCGAATGATTGCTGAACAAGCTCGGCATTTTATCATCGCGCGTGGGGCTTTGGTTATACGTGCGGGTGGATGCATGTTATCCTTGTCATTATTCTCTTTCGTGTCATTAGGTTTCAATGGTTTTTCAATTCATTGCGCGATGCTTTCACTTCGTGTGTCTCGGTGTGGTGTCGATGTTGATGTCGATGCTAGTGGTACTCCTGCTCCTGCTCCTGCTCCTACCGCTGTTGTTGTTGTCGTCTTCGACGTCCAATTGAATTCTCAATCGTTTTCTGAGAGGATTTCTTTTCCTTCCCGTTATCCTACTCCTCGAAGCGGGTGAAGTTGAAGTGAAACTGAAGTTGACATAAAAAGGAAGTTGACATAAGAAGAAGACATTGCCAGATAGACTCTCATCATTATTCATAAACCCTGTACAAAGGACCCTGGAGTTGGGACAAGAGTGCATTATCGCATATAATAGATTTTCTGTCTTTTTGTGCATAACCACTCGTGTTGCAGTGTATGTGTGTCTCTAGCTAAAACATCCTGGATGCATTTTCTTCACTAGCACTATGCATACACTCTTACCCATCCCATCGATATAGACTGCATGCTTAAAGGGACACTCGTAGCTACAGGCTGATGAATGAGGGGTCTTATCGATGTAAATGTCAGATGGGCTTGGTAAAATATTGCAACACGAATGCAACATAATGTGGAGTAAGGAGAATTTCTTACCAATCAATTATGTCTGTAGTGGCGTGTACTCGTTTTCAAATCATTAGTTCACTCACAGAAGAGTAAAACGGGGCCATAGGGAGTTGGTTTCTCTGCTTAAGTTAGTCAACAGGGAAATAATGGTCATATGTAGAGCAGTTTTATCCGAAGACCAATAGATTGATGGGGTCTACAACTTCAATGGTTGGTTATTAGGTTGGTGACTTTAAAAAAAAAATGTTGTGACGCTGCAAAAATATCGCCAATACCTTGATTCAAAATAAGCTCTCACAGCCGTCATGGATAGGAGTTTTATTGATAATTTTTTTTACGAAACGGGGTTCAGTGGCCTACTGCCCTGAAAAAGGAGCTCATCGGAATATTCTAAAATTTGTAAACTATGCGGCAGAGGGTTGCAAATGATCCATCTGTTACAACTCATCGTCGTTCGGGTCCATTGGCATGTTTAGGACAGTATTGCGGGTAAGTTTAAAGCGACTTGCTAAATTGGATTGTGCGACTTATTAATCCAACAATTAGGGGAAAGGAATTCCATAATTCAATAACGTGAATGCATAATTGGCACTTGATAACTAAAGAAGTAAAGCGTGTCGGAATTAGTTTCATGGTTCTTAAGGAATGTGAGAAATTGATGAAGTTAAGCAAATAAAGTGGTATACGGGATTCTATATCAGTATGCTGCAGAGCAACAGTCCTAAATTTCATAAGGTTATCCAGACTTATGCCGTTTATTCCCTTAGAGAAAGCGGGGATGTGGTCATATTTTCTGCATCCAAAAATATATCGTTTGATGCTGTTGTAAGCAGCGTTAAGCCTAGGCTTAAGCTCGTATTTGCAGTTACCGAAAATCTCCCAACCAAAGAGTGACAAGAATAAAGTTTTACCTATTATATTTCTTGCTACAGGAGTTATATAATGGGATGCCCAGAGCATCCTTAGGACATTTTACCAAGAGCAAGACGTATATGACAGTCCATGACAGTCCAAAGGCAGGCTTTTTATGAATGTTACACCTAAATTCCAAGCAGAATTAACATATAACATTTGATTAATGGTAAGGACACGTTGGTGTCTACTTTATTCCTTGCAATTATTAGGCGTTTGTATTTAGTGGGATTAAGATCAAGATCGCTTATTTCTGCCCAAGGAAAGATTGATTGGAGATCATCGTTAACTTTACAAGAATTATTTTCAACCAGCACAAGGCTACAGCTGTTGTAAAGTTGAAGATCTTCACCAAAAACAGCTGTTTTTTATTGCTTGTCTGAGTGCCAGGGCCTTTCTTTGTCCGACTAGCATGTGCTTTCCTCCTCGTTCGACGCAACTTTGGTCATATTCCGTCATTCTTTGCAGCTCTTGTGGTCCTGGCTGTCTGGTGACCAGGTGGTTCACTGTTTCTGGCTGGGTCTGCGGTTCTAAGACGTTGCCATACTATACAGCCCGATGCCAAATAGAAAGTTGGCAACGGTGCGCAGGATGTGTAGTACTGGGATGGGTCACCAGTTGTTGTGTGTTGTTGTGCAGCTGTGCTAGGACGAAAGCCAGTGTGTTCGGAAGAAAGCATCCTATTTGCTAAAAGTAACGCACGTATTCGTAAGTTCATTATCTTCTCTAAGATTTTCGAAAGAGATGGTAAAATTGCGATCGGCCTGTACTCATTTTTACTGCCCTTTTTTTTAGAATATGGATAATTTTTGTCAACTTTAACATACACAAGGAAAATCGCCCATCATACGAACCGAGCTTAAAATGTGTGTTATATGTTTTATGATTTTAGAAAGGTCGCATCGATTTTATCAAACCCAACTGTGCTAAGAAAACTTTCAAGCACTTCTGTTTAGTCAGTATTGCAGTAAAAACATATGAAATGGCTACAATCCACTCTGTGGATTGTCAAATAGCCTCTCCAATTACATTTTTAAAATCAATATCCCTAAAATGTGTGTTTTATGGCAAAAACAAATATTAAAATTGACATTGTCAAAATATCCCAAACTAACAATTATTTGTCTATAAGGCAATTACATTTAATTTCCACAAGCAATTATTTCTGTAGGCCTTATATAGTACTTGTGCGAGGAGGTTGAACATTTTGGCAGTCGATTGTTTGGGTAGAAGCCTGTTTAAGGCATTACGCAAGAAAATTGACAAGCGTTACTGAAGTTATTATGATATAACCTTTACAGAGGTTGTTTTTAAGCTTCCGAAAATGTGTGTGCATGAACTATACGTAAAAATATTTCGGTAAACCTCGCACGAAGAGCCAACGAATGAAGGTTTAAAAAAGCTAAGATTAAAAGATCGGGAAAAGGTGCAACAAAAATGGTTTTTGTGTTAAAACGCCTCCAAAAAGAAGGCGTGGATTCAATTAATTTATGAACAAAATATTTGCTATATCAAACATAGTTATTTTGCATTAAATTTTTTTTGAATTTCTCACATTTTCACCGAAATAAGTTTTTTCTGAAAAAGCCCTTAAAAAAACACATAAAGGAAAAATATTGATATTGCGATTGACTACATATTACGTTGTTCAGGCACTTTTTCAAAATTCCCTACCAATTGACCAAAAATCATGTTTTTTTTGGAGGTGGGTATGGCAGTGTCGGATTTTAAAAATGTTTGACCAGCACGTACAAGGATCACATGTACCAAACTTCATTATCCAAACTCGAACCGGTGCTCTAAACCGGTGACTTACAGACGAACGGTAAGATAGACAGACTCAGCCAGCGATTCTGAGTCGATCCATATACTTTGAGGTGTATCTAGCTTAATTGTTCTCTAACTATGTATCAAAACTATTTTACCCCTATGGGATATGGTATAAAAAGGTTTTTAGCGAGACCATTTTGATGAAGCAAAAGTGTGTGTGATTAGGATCTCGATGGTTCAGTTGGATCAGTATTGGACACAGATGTGAATTTTGTATTTAACTCAACGTCAGTTAGCCACGCAATGATTATTTACCTTATAATATTTTGATATCGGATGAACCTCATTTCCATTGAAATGGATATGTCCACAAGCAAAACCGTGGATTGTGGGGCTCCGTAAATCCAAAGGCAACATACCAGCATCAGTTGCATCAGTATGGTGATGGGCTTAGTGGCACAATGATAAGTGCGATGAACTGCCGCGCAGCAGGTCTGGGTTAGATTCGCACCTAAATGATTTTTCACTGGGCCTCCTCTCGTGATGATCTGAAAAATCATCCGAGTAGGATCAGTTGTCAAGAAAAGCTTATCTCAAATTCGCCGCTTGGAGTCGTCATAAAACAGGAAATCCCACCATCGCGCAAGAAGTAGGCAAGCACACATGAATTGTGAGAAAGCTCGGCCCTGTGTACCAAAGAGCCTGTTGCACCAAAAATTTGTATTTTTTTTTTGTTTGGTGCGGTGTTAAGATTAAAAAAACTTATCGCGCCATATTTATTGTAGAATAAGAATGAACACAAAACTCATCGACAGCTTTTTGGGCCAAATAGTGGACCTGCATCCTAATTTGTGATTCCAACAAGACTTGTCGTTTCCAACGTGTGAAAAGATGGGGAACACAGCTTTGTCGAAGGTGTCAACAAACCGACTTTGCAGGATGAGCAAGCCGAGTTAAGCCAGCTCATTAAAAACTATTCGCAAAGCGTGACAAATTAAGCGAGGCAACGCAAAAACAAGCGCTGGAAGAGATGAAACAGCAAGTACAGCGGAGACCAAAATAACAAGAATGGACGATGTCAGACTTTCCTGCCTCATAAATATGATAAAGTAGTTCTTATGGACTTATTAAACGTAATTAACTTAAGGACTTCAGAAACATAAGTATTTTATCTTGTTCTCTCTTAAGTATGCGAAATATTGATAAAAAAAAATTAATTATCGAGACTTAAATAATCTGCTTCCCGCTCATCAGTCTGACTTTAGAGCTAAACTTAGATGTACAACTGCTATTGTCAAATACTAGATGACTTGAGACTGGAATTCGATAAAAATAATGTTACTGTTTGTTAGATTTTTCTAATGCTTGTTAGAAGATAAATTACTAGGCGCATGGGCATAAGTCCCCGAGACATAAGTCCCGAATTAAATTCAGGACTTATGTCCCACTTAATATACTGCGTTGCTCCGCTCAGAGCAGGCGCCTTAGTCAACACTTTTGTTAGAATTTTTTTATTCAGTATTTTTTTCAACATGGCAATGCTGCGTGCACCATAAATTTAAAAACTGCTCAATCATAGTGTTAATTACTTTTGGTGTATCTTTTTTAATACTCGCTTATGAGTAGCAAGTCAGAGGTGATACAGCAAATGTTTCAATTTATTTAATCAAATTTACCTGATTTTCGCCATGCGTCTTTCAATACTGACTTCGAGCAAAGTGCTCAGAAAAACGTTCCCCAAAGCAGAAATTATGGGTTACTGGTTTCACTACATACAAGCACATAGATGGAAGGCGTCGAGAATAGCAGACTTTATGCCAAACATACGAAAGAATAAAGAGTGCTATAAGTTTCTTACTAAGTTTTTTGTTATTCCGCTCCTTAAACCATCGCTGATTGGGGAAGGAGTTGATTTATTGCACAATGTTTGTTCTAAGTATCCTTATTTAGAAAACTGTCAAATATTTAAAAAAGCAATGGCTATTCAAGGTGCGAATTAATAATATATGTTATCTAAATGACTGCATTTATGATACCAATTGTTTTTATTTTATGTTTTCAGGATCTAACAAAACAGTTGTCTGTTTGTAAGAGTTGTATGCGAACGACAAGCGATAGACAAGCATGCTAGAGGCATGTAACCAAAAACTTAGTAGAGTATTACCAAAGCACGGTAATTTCTTGAAATTCTGTGACATTCTGTTAGACGAAGAGTACAAAAGAAGTTTGGACTTTTCTTCATCGCTGAATGGTAAAACGTGGAGAATGTTTTAGCGGCCCAAAAATAAATTCGAAAAGAGAAATTAATTTATTCATCTTCTGACTATTAAGCTTGATAAGCGCCGAATAACTGTTTCTGAATTCATTAATCAGATCACGTCAAAATTGTATGGCCAGTCAAACCAAATGATTGAGATTGAAATCTCTGAAGGATCAACAAGCGAAAGCGAGGAAAATGTTTCAAAAGACGCAGAACAACACGAAGAAAACGAAACTTTGACTTACTGTCTGTGTTTTGAGAATCCTCGAAATGAATTGCTGTGTCCTTTCTGTTGACAAATTATTAAAAACAGTTGTTTCATTAATTTGTAAATTAACAAGTTTTAACGGTATGTTTATTTGTATGGATTTTTTTTTATTTTATTTGCTATTTGTTTAATTTTTTCAGGACTTGCGTCCCATTTTCAATGATAAAAACTCGGGACTAATGTCTCACTTTAGTGAGAATTTGGGACTTATTCCCCTCTAAAGGGGGACATTAGTCCTGACAAATCAGGGAAAATAGTCCTCGAGACTTATGTCTCGAGGACTATTGCCCCTGCGCCAAATTGTTGCACCATTATAATTTCAGTGTTAGATCAGCTCGTTAGTTCCCAGGACCGAGCTTTCTTGTGTGTTTACTTCTCGGACGATGGCGAGATCTCCTGTTTTATGCCGACTTCGAAGGGCGATATTGAGATAAACTTTTCTTGACAATTGATACTACTCGGATGATTTGTCAGATCATAACGAGAGGAGGGCCAGCGAAAAATCATGAAGGTGTTGCTACGACTGTGAATCGAACCCAGAACTTCTGCGCTGCAGTTTACCGCACAAATCATCAAGCCACTGAGCCCATCAGACCCACAGGGAATAATATTAAGCCCAATGTTCTCTATGTTATTTAATTATATCCCGATGAAGCTCAGGATTATAATATCCCCACCGATTGGATTAATAGAAGATTTAATGGCAAGACTTAACGACGATCTACAAAAAATCGATGATTGGTTAATTCTCAACAAACTATCTGTAAGTCCAAATAAATCTTAAAGAATTGTTATCTCAAAGACTGAAGTGGACAATTTTACATTGCCTCAACTTATTCTAATGGGGTAGTAAATATGGTATGAAGTTGAGGTCAATAATTTAATTTATTAATTTATTTTAACACGAGTAAATGTATTTATTGTGGTCTTCGTTAACTTTAGATATCATCCAAGTATCTAACTATTGCATCTAAACTTAGGCTTTGAAAAACACAATTATTGTGTTTATTTTAAATTGTAGCTCTTTAATATCCCTCAACCCAGATACATTATCTTTCACAAAACTTAAGTTGGCATTTAATTCCATAGTAATATATGTATATGGGCTCCGCAAATATGACCACATTTAAAGATTCGCTCTAGAGCTTACGGGATGTGCCCTAAGGCAATATATCAATATAAGAAACTGTATTTTCCTATACAAAACAGCAGACGCAAAGGTGGGAAGAAATACCACTTATTAAGTTAAGTTTCCAGGAGACTAATAATGGTATCCGTCTGTTTAAATTATTAATTAAGAATGTTCATGTTCGGCATAATATGTAGTCTCAAAAACATACAATTATTTGTTATTGTATGGAGGATGAAAATGATGTCCGCTAAGCTCTAGAGAAGGTTAAGGCGGAATACTTTTCATATACGCCGAAAATAGAAAATTTGAAAACTGTCATCCTGAGGAAAATCGATCACGCGGTTGAGGTGGAGGTGCTCCTTAACGAACTCCAAAATTATGACAGCGACGACCTAAATAGTACGTTGGTGTTAACACGTTTATCACGGCCGTTGCTAGTGGTGGAAACCGTATGTTTGGGCACACCACTTCTAACTGCAACAGTGGGGAAATTACGTAGCTTCCAGGTGCTGCTATCATCTGACGTATGCATTCCTATTTGTAAAGCGTGTTTTTTTTTAGAGGTATAGAGCATTGAAATGGAATTAAACAAAGATACTTTTTAAAATTGACATGAAATTTACTTTATTCGAAGGATAATCTTCTACATTATAATTTAAATATGATTTCTGGCGTATGACCGCTACGGCTGGCTCGGTCGTAGTCTAATCTGGAGGTCCGATTTTCGATGACTTTTTGTTGTCCACCAAGTGTTCAATTGTTTCGGTTTTATCAGCGTAGACTACCGATTTTACAACATTCCCACAGAGTATAGTCAACCGGCGTTAAATCGCACGATCTTGGAGGCCAATTCACAGGACTAAAACGCGAAATTATGCGCTCACCGAAAGTTTCCTTCAACAAATCAGTTGTGGCACTAGCTGTGTGACATGTTGCGCGGTATTGTTGAAACTACAGCTCCTGTACATCATGATTGTTCAATTGACGAAACGAAAAAGTCAGTAAACATAGCTCTATAGCAGTCACAATTGATTTTAACGTTCTGACCATCATGGTTTTTAAAGAAGTACGGACCAATTATTCCACCAACACACAGTTTTTTGTGGATGTTACGGTGTATCAACATACACTTGAGGATTATCACCATTCCAGGTACGGCAGTTTAGTTTATTGACGTATCCATTCAACCAAAAGTGAGCTTCATAGCTAAACGAAATTCGTTTATGAAAATTGGGATCAACGGCAATATTGCTAGGTGATCCTGTGACTTCGATTCTTGCACGAGTTGGAATTTGTAAGCACAAATACCAAGATCTATCCGCAAAATCTTCCATAAAGTGAATGGACGCATACCCAATTCCTATTCACGATGGCGGATACTGACTGATAAGACTGATTCGGGCCTTCCTCTACGCTACGCTGTACAGCAGCAATGACTTCTTCTCTACGCACTGTATGACGTCTCTGTGGATGCGTCATTAGAGTAAACGTGTTACGAAAACATTCCATACTTAATCGAATCAATTGCTCTGATGGAAGATTATCTTGACCGTAAAATGGACGTAAAGACGATACGTATTTCGAACATGACCATAATTTCAAAATAAATTTGCTGAATTTGTAAGCGTTGTTCGGACATCAGTCTATTGATGTTGAAATGCCAAACGAAACTAAAAATAAATAACTTGACAGCTGATGAAATGGCTGCCAGTTAAAAAAGTGTTGCCAACTTATAGTTCTTTACGTCTAAAACAAAACACCCGTTTGTTGAGTAAAAGGTATGTGGTATGTGTTGTCGCTACATGCAGCAACTCAACTCAACAAACAAAATTTATAACGTAGCTCGAGACACTTTTTCGTTGACTACAGCTTCAATTGACTGAACATCGTTACAGTCGGCAATCTTAATCCTAAGGAAGCGGCTTTAGGTTATAAAATTTCAAACACCAGAGGTTGACTGATTTAAATTTGGAGAGAGCCAAATATGATTGAGTACAAGCTTAGTTTGTACGTGAAGACTAGAACTGACTAAAAGCAAACACGCGTGGAACCAGGTACTATAGTCACCATCTTGGACTTGCTGTCTAATTCAGGATAAGAAATAAGCAAACTCAGCTGTAGGAGTTCGACCAAGTGCAATCTTTCGACTATCGGAGGTCGAACTGACCGCACTTCGCCAGAGTTGTAAAGCGTAAGCCAGTATGTTAGATAAAGCAAACAAGTCACTGACAAATCGAAGGCATTTTTGTGTAGAATATTTTTTTTTCCGGTTGCGCTTGAAAGTGAGGAATCTTCAAACGATACCAATAGTCCTTTCCATTGGTTATGTCCGATTCATATATTTTTTGGCCTGACAATGTCTAACAATTTTTTTTCTATAAGGCATAAATTTCCAATTTCAAGCTATTAAGCTTTTTTGTACTTGTGCAGTGAAGTTCAGCATGTATAAAAACTCAAGCTTTATAGAAGATTTATTGGCATAAGGTTTCTAAAAGCTTTCCGGTGATGTGTGTACATGTGACAATTGAAGAGATGTCTTGCTAGAACTTCCGCCAGATTAATATATTTATTTATTTAGGTCCACCATTATTTTAACAATTTACAGACTATATAATTTTAATTAAAAAAAAATCTTAAAGTAAGAGAAAAATATATTATTAAAAAATATATATATATTAAAAAAACTTTTTATAGTATCACTCATAAAAGAATATCATAATAGAAACATAATATATATAGAGCTTGTGACTTAAGGCTTATATCAGCTGTAACTACTAATTTGTTTGCAATGAAACACCACACAAAATTTGTGGGCTCGATTACCGGTTGTGGCAACACCAAATTTTTTTTATTTTTCATTTCCAAAAATATTCAGACAACCATTTCTTAATACAATTGCATCAAATACACATAACACATGAAACATTTACCATTTTTCGTGTACATTTTACTAATTGCTATAAATGATGCCTATGATACATAATGATACAATCTGACAGCACGTTTTTTCGCCTATAATCAATGGTTTTACAGAACACAGTTCAAGTGGTTTGTTACTGAAACTACTCTTGAATGTTCTAGAGAACAGCCTAGTGGATGGCGTGATGGACTGAAGTGCAAAGAAACCCGAGTTGGAATCCCAGTAAAAACCTTATTGATGACATAAAGATTGTTGTTAATAATCGTTAATATAAGCAACTATATAATAAAATATGGCGGGTACAGCAATAGTTAAAATAAACAGAACAATGGAATTTTTGTTTTTGTATTCGATATTTGTTAGTTTCGGTAAGGCTTCGGTAAGGAAACCGTAAAGTGCGCCAAACTCTCATCCATTCTTCCATTAGACTTAATGCAGCTCGTATTGCTGGAGGGGAAATAGCATCATTAGTAGGGTTAGTATTGGTCGACATGTGATAACGGACTAAACCTTACCCCTCAGTTAGGCTCTATAGGAACTTGTCTAGCGCTCTCATAGTAATGGGTGATCCATTTCGAGGTTCCCTACTTTTTTAAAGAAAAAACACAGAAAATTTAAATTTAATGGAGAATGTTTATTATCATTTGAAAGAACATTCTTTGGCATTAATTTTTTGAAGATTATGTCTATCAAATGTTGGCCGTTGCTACGTCGCAGATGGTCCATCCGTTGAGTCCAATTTTCGATTACTCGTTCGAGCATTTCGACTGGTAACTGGCGAATGACACGCGTGATGTTTTCCTCCAAGGCCTGAATCGAAGCGGGTTTGTCGGCATAAGCTTTTGACTTTACATATCCCCACAGGAAAAAGTCTAACGGTGTGATATCACACGATCTTGGTGGCCAATCGACCGGCCAAAAACGTGAAATTATGTTCTCACCGAAATGTTCTCTTAAAAAGTCCATTGATTGATGCGATGTGTGGGAAGTGGCGCCGTCTTGCTGAAACCAAATGTCGCCGAGATCACGAGCTTCAATTTCAGGCATCAAATAGTCGGTTATCATGGCACGATAACGGTCGCCATTGACGGTTACGTTCGCACCGGCATAATTTTTAAAGAAATATGGACCGATGATTCCACCGGCCTGGATGAAGTGGCAGTTCTTCAATCTCTTCAGGTTGCTCTTCGTCCCAAATGCGGCAATTTTGTGTGTTTACATACCCATTGAGCCAGAAATGGGCCTCATCGCTAAACAAAATTTGCCGCGAAAACGTCGGATCTTCTTCGAACTTTTCAAGAGCCCATAGAGCGAAGCGATGACGCTTGGGAAGGTCGAGCGGCTTCAGTTGTTGCACAAGCTGTATTTTGTACGCTTTCAATTTAAGATCTTGACGTAAAATGCGCCAAGTCGTTCCATACGTCAGTCCGAGTTGCTGCGAACGGCGCCGAATCGACACTCTACGGTCTTCGCGTACACTCTCAGCTACGGCCGCTATATTTTCATCACTGCGTGCTGGACGTGGTCTATTCGGTCGAATGTTATCCAATAATGAATGCTTGGTCTCAAAATGGGTGATGGTGTTGCGAATAGTACGCTCAGTAGGCCGATTATGTTGACCATAAGTGGAGCGAAGTGCACGAAACACATTCCTCACAGAACGTGAATTTTCATAATAAAGTTGAACAATAAAGTTGAACGCGTAAGTCTTTCCATTATGAAATGCCAAACAATACTAAACAAAAATAACATGACAGCATGACACGACTCACACGTGATCTGTCAAAAAAGGCTATTGAGAAAAGTATCTCTACTTGGATCACCCGTTAGTATGAAATGCATTTCTCACTTTCTTTTCATTTTTGTGGTCACTGCGACCAAGTTGTCTTAACAAGTAGCTTACGCTTCTGTAGTGTTAATCGTATTTCGTAGGTAGCTTTCCAGCGAACGCACCTACTACCGTCAATATATGCGGTTTTTCCATATGACGCTAGGTCGAACGGTCTTGTTCTTTGTGGTCGGTGATCAAGGTTTGTCACGTCCAGAGTACGGATCATTTTATTGAACATAAGTACGAAACTTACGAGCAAATTTCGTTACTTCGTTACTCAAGGTTGCGATTCCAAGATCTTTTTTTTAACGTGTGATTTCCACTTAAGTTTTGCGTGTAGGGTCATTCCTAGATATTTTGTCCGTTTGCGAATGGTATTTGTTTATCTTTTTGTACGTAAAATGGACATACGTTGACTTGGTCTCGACCGATTTACCATGTCTTTTTCCACTCTCATACTTTATTAAGAGACCGTTGGAGTTTTCCGTTGATGATTCGACTGAATTATCCATTGCGATGATAGCCGTCCATATCGTCTACGAATAGTATTGGGTATCTCTGGATAACTGATATCGCTTCCTTGCGGATAACCGGCGGTAATTTCTTTGAATTCTGAGCATTCAGTCTCATGTCTGACATGAATTCAAATATTTTGTATAATTTAATTTAATAATTTCGGAACGATTGTCCTTAGCTTATACCTAAGCCTTCGTGAAATACCATGTCGAAAGCTTATGACACATCGAGAAAAGTGTTATAGCAAATCTTTTTCCATTCTAAAGCTTTTTCAATTTCAATTGTAATTCGATACACCTGATATTATTAATTAATATTATATGAGAAAAATAATAATGAATTCAAAAGTAAAAATAAAATTAACAAAGTATCCGGATCCTCCCTTAACATGTGAACACCAACAACCTAATCGGACATCATCAGCGTGGATTTAGCTCAGCAATGTCTTAACACTTCCCAAAATAGACAAGATCGGCGAATATGACAGAACGTCACCTTTGATGGATATAACTATGGGGCGGTAAACGCTAATAAATCTCACCATGACAACTCAGAAGTAAAACGAAGAATTACTCTTGCCAACAACTTTTTCTTCGGTCGATGAAGGCAATTTAGTAATAGATCTATAAATCGAACTACAACGGATATCCCATATAAGACGCTGATGACCTCCGTTATGCTTTACAGCGCTGAAGCATGGACCATATTAAAAGCAGATGAATAAATTCTTGGACCCGTTTGCATTGACGGATTTCGGAGATGAGCGGATAAATTTGCTAGGACCTGATGAGCGAATGGACACTATTATTCCTGATCGCAGAGTCTTCGATTCCCAGTATGGTGCTAAGTAGTGCTTACAAGTAGAAACCGAAATAAACCAATCTGATGGTAGTTAGCTAGAGACCAGGGTAACTTTAGTAATTGAGGAATAAGTGCATTCAGAACTGTACTCTTAGTGCACTGGGCTTCTAACTGTTCTTACTTGGTCCAAGTATGTTGGTAAGTGAATGTTATATCACTGTTCGTTGCCCAATTTTACCGTCACTAAAGTTTTGTTTGGTGTTGAAAACCGGTAGCAACTCTCCATCAGCTAAGAACGGGTTCAGATCAGATCGGAATTCGGAGAGTTCATCTGCTTTTTTCTTCCATTCCAATCCGTGTCATATAGAGTAGTGTCTAGTGGACTCAAAGATTCAAGTACAAAGGTCCGAATTGTGATGCATTTTACTTTTGAGATGTCAATTCTTCATTATTGAACAGGCTTCCCATTTATAAGAGTTCCATCCACAAGACTGCCTGTGCTGTTAACACGCAGTAGTTAGCTGAAAGAAAGACTATATATGGGCTATAGATATAGAATGGAATGAAAGTCTCCCCAGTTTCTCTTCAGCACCTGTTTCCTTCCTTAAGATCAAAGAATCTGTGAATCTGCCTTGATATCTGTGCTTTATAAATCCGAGTGCTGTCTCCATTACGGAGATTCCAATGGGGTATATAAAAAATGACCCCAATTTTTGATCCCACGTTGTGCCATTACGTTTTTGAATGCACTTTTAGAGTGTCATCTGTCATACGTTTCATGGGCATTTTTGTTCGATACGTAGTGCTACCAAGCCTCTAGTTTCATCATAGTCAGACAAAAATTGTGGATTTAAATATATCTTGTACTAAGAAATACATGTATGTGGGAAATAGGAACGAAATGTTCTTCCCAGATGACCCATCCACTAACCAGAGTTTATCTGACCTGACTTCTCCATAATATAGCTTGATCAGCCCAAACCCATCATTCAAACCGCAAAACTAGTTTGCTAGGATTAATCTTTGTTTTATATCCCCAGCTTTTATAACTAACCTTATGCAATACTATAAGCTATATAAAAAAAGGCAATTAAAACCGAATCCTTTCACTATTGTTGTCGTATCTACCCCTCCCTACCAGTGGACCTATGACTCTTCCCATCAAAGTACCATGCAATCCGTAGGTTACCGGGTCAACGACAACTTGATTGCAATTTAGTCGAATGATACAACAAAGGAAAATTGACAGAAAACAGCAAAATCCATCTGCAAGGACAATCGTTCCCCCAGTTGAGCATTCGGCATCAAATTGTGTGCCCTTTAGTCACTGTTCCTATTTATCGATTTTCCTTTTCTTTTCGTCGATTTCAAACTCATCTTGTCGTTGTAATTTTTCCAGTCTGTTGTGTGTTTGTTATCTCATTTCGGAGGTACACTCGCATTGTCCACTCTGTACAACGGGAAGCCCAACTATGACCATGTGGAGGAACTGTAATGGTTTCATTTATCGTCCCCTCGCTGTCGGAACTAGGTTATGTCCTTCCTTTGCATTAGGTTCCCTTTTTTTTGCTCCACTTGTACTGTCTTACTAGTCTTCTTTACATCAGAGTTCTCCCACATAATAGCAGGGGAATTCGAAACGTCAAAAAGGATACCAATTTTTCAGAAACTCCACTGTTGATATACAAACAGCTTAAATTCATGCACTATGTCCTCGTACAAATCGCCATCACATAACGGATGTGTGGTGTAAAATTTACTCCCAAGTCATGGCATAAATTCTTCGCCACCGTCAAGGAGGCTACCTGCCTACGACGAAACTTCTAGGGGCATAACACCATCACTACACTTGGTGACATCATGCATGTGAAGGGTGTGAACAAATTTCAATTTATGTCATGCTTCCCCAGCGCCAAGAGAAGGACTTCTCCCTGCTGTCTTTTCAAAGGAGTTTATTGACTTTAGTTCATCCTTCCAGGAGAAGAAACAAATGCACAAAATAAAAAAAAAACACCTCAGTATCTACTTCCTCCTGCATTCCTGAGCTTGCATCACATTTTAACGTAATTAATGCAATAAACTTGTTTATCCCTCTTCCAGGTGATTATCCTTTAAGACAAATGAGCACAGCTAGCTCACGTACACATGTAGTGCTGGCGTGGCGTATCGCGCCATACCCAAAAGTCAAGTCATTATAATTATTATTATGAAGATAAAATGCCGTTATTAGTGCAACACACGTCCTGTGCGATAGTATAGCGAACGAAATTTGCATCTTTGTTAGATGCAAATGGGTGTCAAGTTGTGACGAAGAAACCAGGCACGGCTACAATGTGTACACGAGTATCTGTGTATATGGCAGCTAAAGAGCACTGATGTTGCATGCCGTCGCCGTAATCTATGGCATCATTAAGGAATCAGGCAGGGAATGGAAGTGAAATAATTTGGAATGGGGGTAAAACTTTCCTAATGAATAATATTCACACATTTAAAGATTTCCCACAACAAAACCAATATGTTTGTGTGGGGGATACCTTAATGTGATGGGAATCATTTGGCTATTATCTGCTATCACTGATTTTAATCAAAACATTAGGTGTGTACACGAAAAACTGTCACTAGTCAAGTTTTGTGTGAGGTTAAGGGCACCTTAGTACCCTAATCCAAGGGGTTGGTTTCGTGGAAAATGGCACATGATCTACTTTCAGTGGTACACGCTGGATATCCGAAAGGTGAACTAACGACCAGAGTTGGATCCATCGAATCCATGAGCTGAGTCACCTAAGCTAACTTATCAGGAAATAAGAGTTTAGGAAAATATGAAGCAGTGAAAGACAATTCCCGAAAAGATGTACAGGCCTCACAACCCAGTCATGAAAGAGAGAACCCAGGTATTGTGATAAAAAAATACTTGATATGCCTCGGATCAATAGTCAAATAATCATAGGAAGACTCATACAGAGTGATCTCTGCTTTTGCGAAGTAAGCAATTAAATTATTATCGATCCGGATCAACGCTAAATGCAACCATCTGAGCCTAATTAGCCCGCAAGCTAAAACAGAAGAGGGAGACGATGCTACCAAAGAGAGTTTCTTCGACCTATTTGCCAAAACGTACAAGCAATGCCCCGAAACATGGCATGAAAATAAGAAAAAAAAATGCACAATAAAAATTGGAGAGTAATCTTCAAGACTCAGGCTCATCAATTTGGATGCGTGGAAATTCCCACGTGATGGCACCCATGAGGTCACATATTAACGTAACGTATTAACGTAAGACACTCCTCAAGGCTGCTGGATGTTCCTACCTTTCGAGCAATCAGCATAGACTCAGATCATTACCTAGTTCTAGTCAAAGTTCGAGTACGAATTTCCGAAGAAGAAACTCTTGAGCTATCAAAAACAACTTTAATCCACGGTTAGGTTAGTTAACGGTCCCGAATTTGTTGAAATGAATATCAAAGGCAGGGGCAGTCTGCAGTGTGTTTAACAAGCCATAAGAAACGCTCCTTCAGAAGTGCTGGGCTTCTCGCAACCATCGCCGAGAAACCCCTGCTTTGACTGAATGTTGTCAATCAAACAAAGTCTAAATGGAGACATATAGGTCACGGCTGCGCAAAAAACAAGAGTTGCCATAACGTCTAGGCTGACCGAAGAAAGAATGTAAAACACAGGATAAAGGAATATTACCACAAGCAAGGTGAATTCAAGAAGTTGCTTTAGCGGAAAAGTGATGTGTAAATTCTATAAAAGAGAGAAACATTCAAACAACAGCATTCAATATATTGGGAATGATGGAAACTTATTTAAGTAGCGCTATAGTCCGGAATGAACCTGGGCCTAAGCCAACATACCTATCCAATGAGTCCGGTTCTTGGTTAAATCTTCTTCTCCATAGCCCGTCAACGCAAAGGGACCGAAGATTTTTCGAAGAATTTTCCTCTCAAATCGACCAAGGATTTCTTCATCTACTTTTGAGACGTAGAGCAGGACTGGGATGATCAGGGTCTTATATAAGATCTCCGTAGTAGTTCGAGTGAGGGCTTTACTACTGAATTGCCTTCTTAGCCCGAAGAAAGAGCGGTTGGCAAAAGTAATTCTTCGTTTAATTTCTGACGAGATGTTGTTGTCAGAGTTAATAGCGGAGCCGAGATAGACAAAGTCCCGTACTACCTCAAAGTTATATCTGTCAATGGTGACGTTCGTCCAATTCGTTGATGTTGTGTGTCCTTTCGTGCTGACAGCAAAGACTTCGTCTTGCCCTCATTTACTGCGGTTAGGTCGTTCCCACCGTGATGGAGCAGCGATAATTCTCCATCGTCATTATACACAAACGGACGAGTTTGAGCGGTATACCGAGACTAGACATGGCTCTGTATAGTTCGTCTCTATAAATGCTGTCGCATGCGGCTTTAAAATGGATGAATGCTGTAGTATGCTGCTTTGAAATCGAAGAATATGCGGTGGGTATCGATTTGGACTTCTTAGCTTATTTTCAGGATCGGCTGAAGTTTGGAAACTTGATCGGTTGTGGACTTTCCAGTGCAAAAACCACACTGATAAGGGCCGATCAGGTAGTTGGTAAACGGTTTCAGGCGTTCACATATTACGGCAGATAGGATCTTGTAGGCTATGTTTAGGAGACTTATGTCTCCGTTAGTGGCACAGTTTAAAGGGTCTCCTTTTTTGTGGATCGGGCAAGATGCTGAGGTTCCATTCTATAGACAAACTTTCTTCCGACTATATTTGGCTTATGAGTTGGTGGATGTTTCTTACAATTCGTCTTCGCCGGCTTTATAAAGCTCGGCGCACGGCCGTCATCTCCGACTGCCTAATTAAGCTTGAGCTTAGATATTGCTATACTCACATCATTCAGGTCGGGTGGTTGGCAGTTTTCGGTGTCGTCGCCAATATTGAATGGTAAGTTCTGCGGAATGTTGTTGTTCGTCAGCCAGTTTAACAGTCTGCAGAAGTTGTTGTTCCATATCCTCCGCATCGACTGTGTCTCAACTACGATATTGCCTTGTTCATCTCGACAGGATTCTGTCCGAGCCTTGTATCCTTATCTTTGACGTTTTATACTTTGGTAAAACTTGCGAACATCGTTCTCTCTGAAAAGCCAGTGTTCTCCCACTCTTCTCTACTATTATCCTTAGAACATCTTTTTCCTCCATTGGGGCGTGAGCGCATATAAGGCTTATGTTGTCGAATTTGGCCATGATGCGGATAGTTACAATGCGTTCGCTAATGTCTTGGAAGCATAAGACTTCTTGCCTAAGTCTGGCACTTATACCAAATCGGCATCCGAATAGTCGCTGTTTCTGCTCACTATAACAAGGTCCGTAGTAGATGTAACAGTTTTTCATCCTCTCTTTGCTCGGCCCATCCCATCGTATTTCCGGGATGGCAGTTATATCTGCTTTGTAGCAGTTTAGAACTTCCGCTAGTTGTTCACTTGCAACTCTTCTGTTTAATGTTCTCACATTCCAGGTGCAGATAAAACCGTCGTTGTCTTTTTTTTCGTTTAGCATCAACATTAAATCAGTCCTTTTTCGAGGCTATTGTTTGCTTCGTAACCGTTAGTTTTTTCCATGGTTGGGTAGTTAACCCAAAGCACAACCCCAACCTGGAGGGCCAGTTCCAATTTGTAAGATACCCCTAAGACACGGGGCCCATCAGTATCCACTACGGGATTGAGCCTTTCGGTTCATCCGCCACCATCTCAGTTCAAGGGGCCTGATCAGCCCTTAAAATTCCTAGACAAACTGTTGTCCGAATATGTCGAAGCAGCTTGTCTAAGTTCGCCTGTGACAGCAGGCCGGGTATTCATTCCGTGCCATTCAGACCTGGCTGTTTACAGTGTTGCTGTTTTTCGTAGTGTCATCAACACTCGCGCTTATCATTTAGCCAGTCAAATCCGGTTGGATGAGACCAGTACCCGATGGTTGCCACTTGGAGGTTAAAAATAAGCACTTGGTGAATAGTCAAATTAGATTGTCGCTTAAATATCTTGGGATATATTATACCAGGGTCGTATCTACCCAACCCACACATATTTATTTCGTCAATCAACTTACTGGTTTTTAAGGTCAAGCTTATACCTCATGCAGTAGCCTTAGTGGCTTTACTTTGCCAAAGTTCAAAAGTGTTACATTGCATGTGCTACATTATTTCTTTAACAAATTTTGACTAATCGGCCCCGCATTCCATGGAAGTTTGCATGCATTCCACCATAACAAGCTGCAAATGCCAACAATACTTAGATAATATCCTTGAAATTTTCCCCCAAATTACCCTGGTGACCAGCAAAATCCCTTTAACGTTCCACAAAAAAAAAGTTAAATAAAGAACGTGACTTCCTGTCTAAAACAATTACAATGCATACTTTCATGAACTCAAGACCGACAAAACAAAAAGGCCGACTTTATGGTATATTGTTATGTTAATTGCTTGACTAGTCCACTTACATGTGCATGTACATCAACATGTACATGCAGATTGTACTCACATGAGAGCAACAATTTTTCATATGCACTCAGAGATCCTGGAAATCTGGCGCAGTGACACACAAATCAAAATCACCATCTGTCCTCAGAAATCTATTGTTTTCAACCGCAAGATGACAACACTTCCACAATAGGAGATGATGGTGCATACTGCAGTTGCAGTACTGCACAAAACGACAAGGAAGACGGCCGACTCTCACTCTTCCTTAGAACATGTCACATATGACGGTGGTCGTACGTGCTGGCTTAATGTAGAGCCGGCATTACCTCATGTACGGAGTATGTTGCCACATCCTGTCCTGTGACATCTCTTGACAGTATATTAATAAGACTCCTTTTCCAGTGACTCGTTCAATTCTAGTACACCATCGCATCGGGATGTTTTTTTTTTTTCCTTTCAGGCTATATTCCAGGAGTATAAAATAAGCGTGTAGGTATGTATAATGTATATATGGTATGGGTGAGATGAGAATCCTTGCTTCGTCTTCATTTGCCATTGTGTTGAATGCAGGTTTCCATTTCGGACGGTGCTGCTTCTATTGCTGGAGCCGCCGATGGGGGAGGTGGGAATGATTGTGTGCCCATTCTTATGGCTCCCGGAACACCACACACACACATAGCCGGAGAGAGATGAATGAGTGATTCTATTATTATTCAAATCATATAATTTCATCAAGAATCCCATCCAATTTTCAGTAACTTTTGATTAATTTTTGCACACATATGTACACATCCTTAAGCGCACGCATGCATATATGGGCTGGATGTACGTAGGGTAGGTGCTGTACAGATGTGTGGTGAAAAAATATGACTTTAGAGCGATGGATTTGGATATTGTATTCGTTATGCTGGCTGTGGAACTATGGGTTTAAGCTCTCTATTGAATAAATGGGTTCAGCATGCAAGTGGCCAGCTGGTGTAATATGATGCGATATTGCAGAAGATGGACGTACCTATGGTCTTGGATGGGTCGATATATATCATGGATTTTGAAGGTTTCGTCGTTATTTTTAAAATTGACACGAATTTACACCAGTATCGGTGTTTTTCAGTGTCAATATCAATTTGATGACTGTCCCTCTATGCGACGCAATGTTGTCCGTCAATAAAAAGCTGGCAATGCCTACGGAGACAATTACTGACGAATCAGACGAAAATCAGACAGATAAAGAAAATACTGACGAGCGGAGCTTAAATGTACATAAAAGCGTCCAACTTTGGACACAAAATCCGATACACTATATATCGTGCAGAAGCAAACCTATTATAAGGATCGATTTTGGAAGGTCATTTGCGTCGTAAGGTATTTTTATTTTAGTTGTACGGTTTATTAATCAAACTTTTTTCAGGTAAGGCGAACCTATTACGCTCAAGGAACACCCTGAAATGATACCTGCAGATGTTTAAGGGTTCTGCCTTTTTTTATTTTCGAAGTATATTGGTAGAAATACGTCTTCTGGGAGTTCGTTTCATTGTTTGCTTGTTAAGGTACGAGCTGTTCGAGAATGCACTGGTGTTTTCACAACTCCTACAGGCCCGGTTTTCTCAAATTTTTGCACGATTTTTTTATTTTCGTTTCAAATGTTAAAACGTTGAAGATTGTATACGGGTTAATCAATATCGAGAAATATTGAGAAATTTCAATATTATAAAAGCTGTTTAATGAAAGGAACCTTCAGCTTAAAAATTCCACAAAAACTATGAGTATCAGTACTAAAACTTTGCATGAATAATTTCAAGTTAATCTATTCCATTTGGTTGGAACAGATTGACAGGCCGACAGACCGGCAAACTAACAGAAGCTTTTTTTGGACTCAAACCTAGCTCATAGCTTTTTCATTCATATATGTGTGCGAAATTATTATTTTTGCACACAAACAAGTAGACAGAATTCGAAATTTTAAGCAAAGACCAAGGGCTTAATTATTCAACATATAAATCCCTGGGCCACTGCACCCAAACCATTATGTTTGACTAATACCTCAGTTGTAGTTATATACTTTTTTTTATCGTTACGAATACCCTTACGTGTTTGAGCACAGCGCGGGCTTTAACGAAATCGAGAAGAACAAAGGAGGAGAAACCGATGTGCGTGGAGGAAAAGCAGAATTTGGTAAAGCATTCCTCATTCGTGTTGTACGGTTTATGAATGAATCTCTATTATTTAATTATGTATAAATTTTAAGAACGTTCTATTAAAAAAAAAATGTAATTTACTTTTAATTAAATTACTCATGCCAACGATACCATCAAGCCATTAGTTCAGCAGCAGCTTATGTGTTAGGTTTCTCGAGCCCACCAGCAAAATTTGAAGATGAATGCCCACATATGCTCGCAGCCAAGAACGAGGCCTACAAGGCTAAGCTGCAGGTGAAGCCGAGAGCTGCCATTGAGCTATACATGCAGAGAAGAATGGAAGAACACCGGCTTTTTAGAAGGAAGAAAAAAGAGCAAAAAAAGCGCGCGCCACTCCAGGAACGATGTTCGCAAGTTCAACCAAAGCCAAGGTTACAAGGCTGGAACAGAGACACAGTCGATGCTGAGGATATGGAAGAACCACTTCTGCAGAGTGTTAAAAGGCGATGACGAACAACATTTCGCTGCCAGGCAGAACGAGCCATTCAATATTGGAAACAAGACCGAAAACAGCCAACCAACCGATCGACGTCAAGTGAGGATAGCAATATCTAAACTCAAGCTTAATAAGGCTGCTGGAAATGACGGCCTTCCCACTGAGCCTTATATAGCCGGCGGAGATGACTTAGTAAGAACCATCCACCAACTCATAAGCCAAATCTGGTCGGAAGAAAGTATGCCTGAATTATGGAACCTAAGCATCGTTTGCCTGATCCACAAAAAAGGAGACCCTCCAAACTGCTCCAACTACAGAGGCATAAGTCTCCTCAACATCGTCTACAACATCCTATTTGCCTTAATATGTGAACGTCTGAAACCGTTTACCAACAACCTGATCGGCCATTATCAGTTTGGCCGATCAAATTTTCACACTTCGGCAGATCCATGAAAAAACCCAAGATGTCCAAATCGATACCCACCACCTATTCATCGATTTCAAGGCCGCATACACCAGCATTTATAGAGACAAACTATACACAGCCATGTCTAGTTCGTATACCGCCTAAACTCGTCCGTTTGTGTAGGATGACGATAAAGAATTCTCGCTGCTGCATTATGATCGGAAACGACCTCACCGACACATTCGATACCAAAAAAGGATTTATGCAAGGCGATGCGCTGCCATGTGACTTCTTCAATCTGATTCTTGAGAGCATTGTGCAAAACTCACGAACCAACACCAGAGGCACAATTTTCCAAAAATCTGTACAACTAATAGCATACGCCGACGATATTGTAGTAGTGCGGGACTTTATCTATCTCGGCTCCTCTATTAACTCTGACAACAACATCTCATCAGAAATTAAACGAAGAATTACTCTTGCCAACCGCTATTTCTCCGGGCTAAGAATGCAATTCAGCAGTAAAGCCCACACTCGAACTACTAAGGGGATCCTATATAAGTCCCTGATCATCCCAGTCCTGCTCTACGGCGCTGAAACATGGACCGTCCCAAAAGCGGATGAAGAATTCCTTGGTCGATTCGCCAAGAAAATTTTTCGAAAAATCGTCGGTCGCTTTTGCTTTGACGGGCCAATGTGACGAAGATTCAACCAAGTAATATACGAACTGTACAGCGGCATGCTCTGGTCAAAAAACTTCGCATAAGACATGAAGAATCAATGGAAACCAATGCTCCGGCTCGCAGAGTCTTGGCGCGCACAAGTAGAAACCGATCTCAATCGACTTGGAGTGCGCAACTGAAGGCAGTTAAGTACCAGACTAATTGGAGTGGCATGTTGGCAGAGGCCTAAGTTCATTGCGGACTGTAGCGATACTTAAGTAAGTAAGTAAGGTTCAGTTTACGATAAACAAACACCCGTACGCCGATAAAACGCAAGATCTACCTTTCAGGAAAATCCAAGGCTATCGATTTCGCGTCGCTTACTAGAACTCGGCTTTTCGCAGAACTCGTGACTTGAGCCTATATACGTACAAAATTCGACTGACCAAGTAGCTGGAGGTAAACGAACAAAGACAATAACGTGTGATCGCTGAATGGTCTCTGGAGTCGCTTTAAACTGACCCCCATTTTTATCGAAAAATCATTTCAGGTACGCCAGCACACAAAATTGTTGAATTTCTATCTACATCCCGAATTTCTAATACATCCCGAAAAAGTTAGTTTCTGCGTTGTTCTTGTCGTTGTTAGGTGGGCTGTGTGCCTTTAGTACCTTTACTTAAGAGACAGAAGACAGCCAAATGTAGAAGATTTGAAGTAAGGGAAGAATCTGTTTGCATTTTTTTTATTTTTAGCGCGAAGCAAATGGTTTATGAGCAGGTGGTATATTGTGAGGAGGAAAAAACTTTCTATCTGCCAAGAAGTCACCAGCATCGAAGATGTCTCTGTTACCCTACATAAGATATTAAACACAAAACATCGTCTTGTCAAAGCGTTTAGACCAGTTTACTCGTCCTTATGATATGAATGCCTTATCTAGATATGAATGGCTTATTCCAGATGACAACCATTCTTCATTATATGGATGACCAAATGTTTCTGCAACCAATACGACATAACAAAACACCCGAAGACGAGCCAAGGGAATGCTGGAAGTTACACAAACATGTATGGAAGACGAGGACTACAATATGTTGTTCCATCAAATATAAATAAAATTCCTTAATATTTAAAACTTATTTAAAATTTAAAAAACAAAACTAAAAAAAGTTATAAAAAATATATTTAATTGAATTAATATTTGTATGGTATAATTTATACTGAACTAGCTGACCCGGCCAACGTTGTTTTGCCATATAAATTATTTCTAGTGAAAATGTTGGTGGCAAAAAAAAAAAAACGTATGGAAAGGCTGCAATCCGATGTTGAATGTTCTATTCCATTCCATCCTTAAATTTAACATGCCCCAAAAGTGGGCGCGGCTAAAACATTTACGATGAATATTCTACAATAAGTTTACCAATCTCTTCTAATATTGTCATCTGAGAGAGGCAATGGATCGATTGCTTCGAGAATGTGTCAGCGGATGGATATTGTAGCATTTTGATGCGCATGTTTATTTTGAGCTGAACTTTTTCAGCTTCGTTGAACGTTGGATGTCAGAAAGAGCTTATTTGAGATCACCTGAGTTCCGGTGAATATTTTTTTGTTTATTATATTATTGAGTGCATTCATCTCAGATGGTAATTTTGCATTGTTTCAGTACTTTCGGCCTCGACAATTGTTTTTTGTATGGTACTTCGAATATTTAGATGCAGCTCAAATGTTGAATGAGCTGTTCTGCCATAATGCAATAAAGTTGCTGCAATGCCAGATGATGCAACGGCCAATGCGATGCCATTATTCTATCGTATTTCAACGAGTATTACAAGTTTTTGTAGTTCCACCTGTTGCATCAAAAAAAAAAAAAAGAATTCGCCTTGTCCAGCCGAAGTGTCAACATAATACGATCGCTTTTTTTTTAGGAAAAACGTCCCAAAAATATGTGCGTGGATTAAAATATTCTACAGATAAAATGTTCGTAGTATTGTTCTCAAAATATTTTCATCGAAAGTTTTTTTTTCGAATTGAACTAAAATTTACAAAAACAGTTTTTAAAGAAAAAACACCCTCTAAATCTTTTTTTTGAATACATTAAGAATTTCTAAATATTTTGCTCAGACATTTTTTTTTAATTTCTACCGCAGTGTGGCAGTGAGCAGAGGGCCTAGTCCTTCTCATTTTTTGTATGATAGTTTACAAAAAACCAAGTAAATTGGTTGAAAATTACGTGAGATATACGTAAACACAACATTAAAAAAATAAACAATTTCAATTCCATTGAAGAATGCTGGAATTTCATATAACTCGAGACTCAATATTTAGAAAAAAATTGATAAAATTTGAACGATGACGCAACAAATGTAAACCGACACAATTTTTAGCTTTCTCTTACAAAGAGAAAATATTCGACCTATAGATTTTGATTGACCCTTAGATTACGATGAAAGCAGAACCCAAGAACGTGGTTTATGGAATTTCGTCCATCGGTTCGCGGGTCCGTCTGTCCCTACAGGTCTCTCAAGCCTCAACGACTTGACAGATTTTCATCACACTTCGTATCTAGCGTTTTTTTTTTGTCATAATTCTATGCCATTTTTTTTGTTTGCTTTTAACCATGTTATTGCCGGTACCTGTCATATAAAAATCATACATAACCTCAATTTTCTCTAAAACGGCTCAAACGTTTTTGATTTAACTAATTATATACTATGAAAATATTAGTTCCAATATAACTGCACATCCATTTTTTTGGAGAAAATTCATATAACGTATTTTTGTATTTAGCCCATATAAAGAAAATTGTCAATTTCTCGCAAAATATTTTGTCAAATTGGAATCAAATTTAATGTATATACATACTACTATTAATGTTTGCAACAATTATACATAATTATTTTTGGCCCAAATATCCATAAACGGAATTTTCAGTTTTGGCCAATAACGGAAAATCATAATTATTCACATAGACACCGATTCTTTCAAATTCCATAATAGACATTCGAGTAAGCCCATTTCGACAGTATTTATATCATTTTTAGCATCAATAATCGAAATGTCTATTACCCATTCTAGATTTTTGGCCAAATTATGAATATCGTCAAATTCTCTCATGCTTGGGATTTGATCTAATGCCCTACTCGCTGTGAAAGAGAAAGTTGAGTACGACCCAGTCGTGCAACCACCATTCGTTTTTTTTTACAAAATAAACACCTATTTTCACAATAAAACCGGTTAATTGACGTTTAGAACCACAACGAGCTACGAAAACTTATTTTGTGTGTTGACATGAATCAAAGAAAATATATCTTATCTCATCGATTGAGACTTTTTTTTTTTTATAATTTACACGTACTCAAGGGGTTATGAATACCCTTTTAATTGTTACCACAGTACGAGCGTTAGAGAAGGAGAAGAAGAGAGTGATAGGAAGGATTTTGGATGTAGTGGAGACTTAACTCCATGGGTGGTGTCCGAACTAGCTTCGGGGATGATGGTGTGCATACTTTTAGGTATTACACCGACCTTTTTATTTCTTTTTAAATAAAAGTGAAATGGATTTTGGCTGGGATTGAACGCACAACCTTCTACTCAACAGACGAACACATTACCACTACACCGCGGACTTGAAAACTTTCGATCGATTAGAATTCAACTCACAGATACGTTTTCCGATTTCAACCAAACTTCACAAAAACCATATCAATGTTAACTATGTGTGAATGTTTGGCTAAAATCAGTAAACGCGTTAAGACGTGAATCGGTGACAAACATTTTAAGGCTCAATTTTTATATGTTTATAGAAGTAACGGGTGTCTTTTGAGAGGCTGGTTTTTCAGATGGCATTTTGTGGCCAAATCGGGTAACTCTAATGTCATTTATGTTCAGTTTGGTTTGCCATTTCATCATGAACAGGTTGACAAATAAACAACGCTTGCAGATCGTGCAAATTTATTTCGAAAATAATTGTTCAGTTCGCGAAGTTTACAGCAACCGTGCACAGGAATTGGAGCTTTGTCCATCAGTTTTATGGAAGATTTTGCACAAAGATGTTGGCTTACGACCTTACAAGATGCAGCTTGTGCAAGAATTAAAGCCGCGAGACGATGCAATGCGTCGTGATTTTGGTGTATGGGCCGAAAATGAGATTGATCTCGATGCTGATTTTGATCGCAAAATTTTGTTCAGTGATGAGGCTGATTTTTGGTTGAATGGCTACTTCAACAAGTATAATTCCCGCATTTGGAGTGGATTCTCTTCACTCACATGAGACCCTTCAGACGCCATTACATCCACAAAAACTAACTGTTTGGTGTGCTCTATTGCCTGGTAGAGTCAGTTGGCCATACTTATTCCGAAATGATGCTGAAGAGTCAGTTACCGTTAATGGAGACCGGTATAGAGCTATGATAACCGACTATTTTGTTCCCGAATCGGATGGCATGAGTGTGGATCAGATGTGGTTCCAACAATACGGCGCTACATTGAAGATTTATTGAAGGAAACATTCGATGAGCGCATAATTTCGCGCAATGGACCTGTCAATTGGCCACCAAGATCGTGTGATTTGACACCCTTGGATTTTTTTTGGAGATATGTGTCGCTTGTCTATGCCAATAAATCAGAAACTTTAGGGGACTTAAACGCCAACATTCGTGGCGTTTTAAGGCCGACATTCGGCTCCAAATGCTCGAAAAAGTGGTGGAAAATTGGACCTTAAGACTTGGTTTTATTCGAACCAGTCACGGCGGCCTTAGCCCGAAAGCATATTTGAACATTAATAGCATAAATTTATCCTTCCAATAAAGCCAAACTGATAAAAATTAAAACGATTTTCTTGTGTTTTATTTCAAATTGAAGTTCTATGCATCTAAAAAAAACACCCTTTACATGTATACAATATGTCGAAACATATAACTGTCATTTTGTAATAAATTTAAAACTAAACTCTTAGTAACGACCACCTGCAGATAAGCATACACAACTAACACTTCAGCTTCGATAAAGCACTTTCGAAGCTATTTCTCTCCCAGCAATATTACCTGTATGAAGTTTATTGAAAAATATTTGGCGCATTTTAAGGAAGCTATTTACTTCTATAAGACTTCTTTAAATACTTCTAAAATGCCTTGCGGAAAAAAAACTTGGTTTGTTGTAAAATGCTATATAGCAGCAAAATATAGGCTGCGGAAAAAGTCTTTTCGAGATTATTTACAAGCCTTCTCGAAGTTGAATTGGGGGGGCTCAGTGGCTGGTTAGAGCGATGAACTGCCAAGCAGAAGGTCTGGTTTCGATTCCAAGCCGTACCACACCTAAATGAATTTTCACTGGCCCTCCTCTCGTGATGATCTGAAAAGTCATCCGAATAGTATCAATTGTGTTGAAAAGCTTATCTCAACTTAGCAGTAAGGATTTGGCATAAAACAGGAGGTTGTGAGGAAAACAGGAATGGTTGTGAGAAAAAAAGCTAGGCTCTGGGTACTAACTAGTCTGTTGCGCCATCAATTTTTCATTTTTTTTCTCGAACTTGAAAAATAACATATTGTTAGCTAAATAATATTGTCCGCTGAAATGTCCAGATAAATAAAACACTCGACACTATAAATATGTTGTAATGTTTATTTAGTAAAAAAGTAAGAAGGAACGTAGTATAAATGAGGACGACCGCACGCGACGACTGCTGGACAAGAAGTGTTCTGTCAGGACCTCTTCTGTCTTCGTCATCGTTCGGCTGCCTGTGTGTGTTTGTGCGGCAATTTTATGTGTGAGGTCGTTTTGCTTATGACAAAATTTTTTTTATTATTTTCTTTTTGTTTTTATATTTAATTATATTATTTACTTTTATTGATTTCAATCCTTTTGAATTATCGAAACTCAAACCGTTATTATGAAAGTATGAAATTCAATGCAATTAACTAATTTTATAAAAACTCTTATTTTACTCGGATTTAAACTCGCGTTCTATCGCACGGTAGTCCAACATGCTATCCACTAGGCTGTGCTCTGGAACATGAAAGACCAGTTAGTACAACGTAGTAGTTAAATCGTGTTGACTCATTTTCCGGTAGATTCCCGATCTTTTCACTCTCTTCCCGATCTTTTCACCATTTTTCCGATCTATTGATTTTAGATTTCTTATACAAGCTCTATACATGGCAATGCTTTGGATTAACTTCGTGCAAAGCTCTGTCGAAACTTCTTAACATAAGGCACATGAACACACATCTCCGGAAGCTTAAAAACAACCTTACAGAGGTTATAACATTACAAGTTCGGTTGCGCTTGTGAATTTTCCTGCATAATATTTTAAACAGGCTTCTACCCAAAAAATCGACTGCCATTACGCGCAAAAGTACTATATAAGGCCTACAGAAATAATAGCTTGTAGAAATAAAATTTGATTGCCTTATAGAGGAATAACTGTTAGTTTGGTAATATACGTAATGTATTTATTTTTGAAATGAGTAATGAAATAAATATTAAAATCGACGCCGACGAAGCTTTCACGATATTTTCAGCCCACCAAGTGGAATGGGCCCTTTGATGCCTCTTCGGTCTACTTGTGGCCTCCTTATCATTTGACTAGTTGGCATAGGACGACATGGAATTCTGCACCGAAGTTCACATTGCGCTAAGATCCATTAAGATCTATTCCTTAAAAAAGTAGTTACTTTCCAAGGCTTGTCATATGAACTCACCATCTGTTTTCTTAATAACTATCAATTGACGGTTGCCGCCATTTGTAAAAGTAGTAGCATCTTAAAAAGAATGATTCACTTTGGGTCACACTGTATAAGCTGAGTTTTAATCCGCAGAATATAGTAAATGAAACATGCATCGGATATAAAAAAAAACTTTTTTAGTACTATCCAGCTCCCACTCGAAAAGATTCATCATAATCTATAGATCCAACCCGACTGGTCTGATAATTGCTTAATTGCAGTCGTAATTGTTAATTATTTGTGAAACTTATTCATTCCATATGTTTACACAACAGATTTTATTTCCACTTGAACAGTGGTTATTTATTGCGGCGATAGTAAGAGGCGACATTATAGGCCCGCCTACAATACGCCACGCCGGTCGCTACTTATGCCAAGCTGACAAGCGTCATCCGTAGTGTCGGTTGCCGCACTCTTGTTCGACCAAATCGACCGTAAATTAATTGATACTCTGAAATTGGCCGTAAATGCAATCCCAACCAGGCATCAATGAATTAAAGCATTATTTACAAACATGAGTCTTCTCATGGGAATGTGAGCAGGATGCGCTCCAAACAAATAAGGATTAAAGTGCATACGTAAGTGTGGGCAGGCATCCTGTTGTCGACTAATTGAAGTCACACTGATTTATGGAGGGAAATTTATAATGTTGTTTTTCAATAAATTTTAGCCTGTCAAAAAGGTATCTGACATTTGCTTTGACAGTTAATGTCAGTTGTACAAAAAAAATATAACATGTCTCTCCGACACTATTACCGATGCAAATTCCATTCGGACGCAATGTCCGACGGAAATTTAATGCAATTCCTACACAATTAATAGCTTCCTTGTGAGGTTGGGTAGACCACCCACAAGACCCTCTCTCGATATCATTATCCGTCTTCGGTGTTAGTAAATCGAGTGATGCCTTCAGAATAGCTTTCTCAGGCTTCCCCTATAATTACGGACTAGCGTGCAATTATTATCGACATAATTAACATCCATGGCGATGGTGTGCAGCGGCGCTTGATTGCCACCGATACCCAGGTGCAGCGTCCCTCCGCCGGATATGTTCAGACACAGGTTTAATTACAGGAGACGTGTGATATAATTTCAATGGAAATTAGGATCACGGCACCGGAAGTAGTGGGAGTACGCGGTTGAATTAGATTTTGACCAGAAAATTGTTGGAAATGAATATGGTGGTTTGATATATACTTATGGATGTCATACTTACGTATGTAGGTATACTCTGGCGGGGGGTATGTAAACTGAGGCTAACATTAACAAAAACTGACAGTTGTGCGAATACATATTTTGAAAGTATTCGTTATGTTATGGCAGTTATGGCATCTTAGAATGAAAATACAGTAGGCCTGGCTGCCTGAGTACCAGCTACATTGTTTAGTTTAGAATATTATTGTTATTTTGTAAGATATAAGTTAGATGCTAAGCTGTCGTGCAATACGACTGTTCAGAAGACTTCCTCATAGAGGAAATAATTGCATTACATAATTAAAAAAATATAATTAAATAAATTGATTTAAAAAAAACTCGGAGTCGGTATATTTATTAACTTGAATAACGCGATTGAAAATGATATTTTGGTGGATCCTTACAAAGGATTATAGTTCCCGGTTACGTATATTACTACCCAGTTACAATCAAAATGCCGGTACAACATATCAAGCTGTCTCCATTTCCTTATAAAATGGATAAACAGAAGTGAAACAAATAAAATTTGTGAAAATAAAGAAATATAAGAACTGATTGTGTAAATCAACAAAAAATGCAATATAAATTGACTGAAAAAATACATTGCTATCAAAGGCGACCGAAAATATCTTCAAAAATCATCTGTGAAAACACCAGTAGGTGAATGGCGTAAATCTACATAGGATAGACGAAGTGTCAATACTTTATTTGTAATATAATATATATAGTGTAAAAAAGCAAGTATAATTTAATTAATCAAAGAAATTTATAATCTAAATATTTAAATCATATACTAGATAATAGACTTATACTGAATTTTTTTGGAAATAAATACGATATTATTCCTTATTCCTTATTCCTTATTCCTTATTCCTTATTCCTATTTCCTTATTCCTTATTCCTTATTCCTTATTCCTTATTCCTTATTCCTTATTCCTTATTCCTTATTCCTTATTCCTTACTCCTTATTCCTTATTCCTTATTCCTTATTCCTTATTCCTTATTCCTTATTCCTTATTCCTTATTCCTTATTCCTTATTCCTTATTCCTTATTCCTTATTCCTTATTCCTTATTCCTTATTCCTTATTCCTTATTCCTTATTCCTTATTCCTTATTCCTTATTCCTTATTCCTTATTCCTTATTCCTTATTCCTTATTCCTTATTCCTTATTCCTTATTCCTTATTCCTTATTCCTTATTCCTTATTCCTTATTCCTTATTCCTTATTCCTTATTCCTTATTCCTTATTCCTTATTCCTTATTCCTTATTCCTTATTCCTTATTCCTTATTCCTTATTCCTTATTCCTTATTCCTTATTCCTTATTCCTTATTCCTTATTCCTTATTCCTTATTCCTTATTCCTTATTCCTTATTCCTTATTCCTTATTCCTCTTAAAAATATTTGTTATCACAAATAATTTTTGTTTGCTTTTGGTTTGTTTATTTCGATTTCATCGTTTGATAAATAATGAGTTGAATTAGGTTTCAAATATTGCTCAACCAAATTAAATATAAATTATTCAAAGAAAAATTATTCTAAACATTAAAAATAATTTTAAATTTTTAATACAAAATTGGGACAAAATGGACGCAGATCAGCTAAGTGCTATAATTACTGCCGAAGTTCAGGCTGCAACAGAACGTACTAGACAATCATTCGAACGACTATTGACGGACTGACAAGACGACTTAAGGCATCAGAGACTCCTACGGCTGTTGAGGAATATACGCCAGTTGCAATTGAAGCTGGGGAACATTTTTACTTTAGCTTCCAATCACTTTTTTCACTTTTTTTTTTGTTCCACTCACTAAACTAAGCAACAAATTTAGCAATTTTTTTTGTCGCTCACAATTAGTTTAAAAGTTATTAAACAATGAAATTTCCAAAAATCCCTATAGAAATCAACCAACTTTTGACAGTTCACACATAGCTGAGTGATAAATATGAAGAAAACATTCCAATGGAGCATTGCCAGATAGAAAAAAAAATATTACATATTTCCCAAAATGTAAAGAAATGTAAAATATGTAAAAAATTGTAAAAAAAATTATTACCAATGATTAATTAATAATAAAAATGACTAAACAAAATATCTTAAAAAAATGCCGTAACGAAAATTTAGACCCCCTCGAAGAATTTTTTAAATGTGACGGCAAACTATACAACGGGCAAGAAGCAATTCCAGAACCATGTTCTAATGATTCTGACGATTCATCATATATAAGTATAATATAATAAATAAATTAAAGCCTAAGTCAACAGTTTTTCTATTAACCGGTACTCTGCGTGGCACCCTTCGCGGGAACAAAGGATTTCAACTCCCTTTCTGTGGACAGTCCACGCTCACGCAACTTCGTTGCTCCGCTCAGGGTATTTAAAGTCGTCAACATGGCAATGCTGCGTACACCGCAGCAGAAAAAAAAAAAAAAATGAAGTGTCAAACTACAAACAATTTGTATGGGATTATAACCCAAAAAGTGCAATTTTATTTTATTAATAACTTTTAAACTAAATGTGAGTGACAATTTTTAAAAGCATATAAATGATCAGTGCGCAGAGACGAATCTATTAATAATAAAAAAGTGCAAAAAGTGAAAGGCAGCTAAAGTATATTTATGCCGAAGCTGGTAAAAACTGCGAGGAATCATTAGATTTAATCAAATCCAATCCTGAGTTTAGTGGTGCACAGGTACGCTATATTTCCTGGCGTCAGGCTGCCTTCGCTGCCTACTAACTCTTTGAAGCATACGACGAAAGCACGCGGCATTACCAAGTAGTAGCAATCATACGCAACAAAATTGTGGGCTCTGCATATCAAGTTTTATCTTCATTCAATACGGTTCTTAATTTTAGAGCAATTATTGCAAGGCTAGACTTCACATACGCGGATAAGAGACCGGTTTTCCTTATAAAACAGGAAATGTCCACCCTGCGCCAAGGCAAGATGTCCACTATAGATTATTTTTTTTGTTCAACAACAAAACAATAATGCTGTATGAAGGAAATAAAATGTTAATTGATTCTCTATGTCAAAAATATCGACAGGATGCGTTTAGAGTATTCGTTTCTGGTTTACAAAAGCCAATGCGTGATATATTATTTTCGTCGAGACCTACAGACATTCCAAGTGCACTAGCTCTTCCCCAGGAACTCGAATCAAACCATGCACGATACAGTTTCGCGAATTCATTTAATTATAGAAATGATCGTTCAGCTAATGTTCTCAATCTACAAAACTACAATTCCGATCAATATACTCCACACAATTCACCTCACTACAGACCCATCCCCAATAATCAAATACAAATCAGGCCAAAAAGTATGGATATAGACCCAACTTTTTCTCATAACAGAAACCCTACAATTTTTCAGAAAAATACACAAACTATGAGCCAGATCCAAAAACCCATTATTCAAAACCCCAAGAATATGCAAAGACCAGTACAGTTTTCTAAACCTCCCCATAGGACTTTCCAAAATTTTAATCAATTTCGAAAACCATTTGATAATTTGAATCAATGAAAGCGACACAGAGAATCAGGCCGTCAAACTCTTCCAAAACTTCAGAGAGTTAATCATTCAAATCAAGAATAACTAGGATGATCAGGGTCCTGTATTGGATGTTATAAGTAGGTCGAGTGAGGGCTTTACTATTTAATTGCCTTCACTGGCTGAATATACAGTATTTCCTCGTTTTATTTCTGACGAGATCTTGTTGTCAAAGTTAAAATCGAAGCGGAGGTAGAAAAGGTCCCGCACCTTATTAGGTAATTATAGGCGCTTCATACGACATTATGCTCTTATTGCTAAGCCTCTAACTCAATACTTGCAAGGCGATAATGGAAATGCTAGCACAAATCGATCAAAAAACGTGAAAATAGATTTAAGCGATGAAGCACTAGATGCCTTTAATAGGATCAAGAAAATTCTAGCTTCGGAAAATGTGTTGCTTTTGTATCCAGACGTCGGCAAAGCTTTTGATTTAATGACCGACGCTTCGTGGCATGCACTTGGTGCAGTACTTTCTCAGGGGGGAAGACCTATTACCATGATTTCTCGAACATTGCCTTTTACTGAAGAAAGCTAAGCAACAAACGAGCGGGAACTTCTTGCGATAGTATGGTCATTGCAAAAGCTGCGTAATTTTTTATATCGAGTAAGTCGATTGGACATCTATACATACCACCAGCCATTAACTTTTTCAATATCCGACAAAAATCCGAACGCAAAAATTAAAAGATGGAGGGCTAATGAAGAATAGTTTTCTCCAACATTTTTTTACAAGCCAGGAAATGAAAACTTTTTAGCTGACGCTTTGTCCAGACAACATTTTAATGCACTTGAACAGTCTTCTAATTCAAACTCTTTTACAGTCCATAGTGAATCCTTTTTAACTCAAACAATACCGGATTTTCTAGAGAACGAAATTAACAAGAAGATAACTGACACCCAAAAAACGGATTTATACTAACGGGTGATCCAAGTAGAGATACTTTTTTCAATAGCCTTTTTTGACAGATCACGTGTGAGTCGTGTCATGCTGTCATGTTATTTTTGTTTAGTATTGTTTGGCATTTCATAATAGAAAGACATACGCGTGAACAACGTTTACAAATTGTTCAACTTTATTATGAAAATTCACGTTCTATGAGGAATGTGTTTCGTGCACTTCGCTCAACTTATGGTCAACATAACCGGCCTACTGAGCGTAATATTCGCAACACCATCACCCATTTTGAGACCCAGCATTCATTATTGGATAATATTCGACCGAATAGACCACGTCCAGCACGCTGTGAAGAAAATATAGCGGCCGTAGCTGAGAGTGTACACGAAGACCGTAGAGAGTCGATTCGGCGCCGTTCGCAGCAACTCGGACTGACGTATGGAACGACTTGGCAAATCTTAAATTGAGAGCGTACAAAATACAGCTTGTGCAACAACTGAAGCCGCTCGACCTTTCCAAGCGACATCGCTTCGCTCTATGGGCTCTTGAAAAGTTCCAAGAAGATCCGACGTTTTCGAGGCAAATTTTGTTTAGCGATGAGGACCATTTCTGGCATTTGGGACGAAGAGCAACCTGAAGAGATTGAAGAACTGCCACTTCATCCAGGAAAAAACAACGGTTTGATGTGGTTTGTGGGCCGGTGGAATCATCGGTCCATATTTCTTTAAAAATTATGCCGGTGCGAACGTAACCGTCAATGGCGACCGTTATCGTGCCATGATAACCGACTATTTGATGCCTGAAATTGAAGCTCGTGATCTCGGCGACATTTGGTTTCAATCAGACGGCGCCACTTCCCACACATCGCATCAATCAATGGACTTATTGAGAGAACATTTCGGTGAGCACATAATTTCACGTTTTGGGCCGATCGATTGGCCACCAAGATCGTGTGATATCACACCGTTAGACTTTTTCCTGTAAGGATATGTAAAGTCAAAAGCTTATGCCGACAAACCCGCTTCGATTCAGGCCTTGGAGGAAAACATCACGCGTTTAATTCGCCAGTTACCAGTCGAAATGCTCGAACTAGTGATCGAAAATTGGACTCAACGGATGGAACATCTGCGACGTAGCAACGGCCAACATTCGATACACATAATCTTCAAAAAATAAATGCCAAAGAATGTTCTTTCAAATGATAATAAACATTCTCCATTAAATTTGAATTTTCTGTGTTTTTTTCTTTAAAAAAGTAGTGAACCTCGAAATGGATCACCCTTTACAACAACAGGAAAAGACAAACTCAGACTTAGGAAAGAAAGAAAGTTCACAAAAACAACATTAGATAATATAACACTGAAATATTTATTTTTATAAAAATCATATAAATATACTAACTAAACTCATAAATTTGTCAATTTTGGAATAACTGATTTAATGTTTGAAACATCAAATAAACTTCACTAAAATCTTATGTAAATGTAAACAAAATTAAAAAAAAATTAAAAATTGAACTAAACAAACTTTATGAAATATTGTTTAAACTGCCTTTATAAAACTAGTATACAAATATAGTAAAAGTATGATAACATTTAAAAAAACAAACATTACAAATTTAATTGAAGTTTATATGATTTTTTCCTTCTCTGTTCCTAAAAAAAATTTTTCTTATTTTACGTTTCTTAAAAAACAACATTCAACAATAAATGATAGCAGTAATCAAAAAAGAAAACCAAAGCCGGGGATGCCCTTATTCAAAAGTGGGGGTAGTTACCTGCCTGACTACCAACTATGTTTAGTTTATTATATTACTGTTATTTTGTTCGATAAAAGTTAGTTGCTAAGCTATCGTGCAATACGACTGTTCAGAAGACTTCCTCATAAAGAAAAAAAAAAAAAATTACATATTTAAAAAAATATAATTAAATAAATTGATTTAAATAAGACTCGGAGTTGGTATATTTATTTTATACGAATCAATAATCGTCATTGAACAGATTCCAGTAGAATCAGTGAATGTTTTTCCAGCGAAATAAAAACATTAGAAGGCTTGATCGAGTTTGTGCCTTTTAGATGAGAAGTGCAATATATCACTTCACCTCTAAAAAAGTTTTAACTTATGACAAGACTGTGAAGTCTCGATAATGTATAGATTTCTCTGATGTATAAAAATTTTCGATACGGATATATTAATTTAAATGCCAACGATATACAGAACAGTTCAGATACGTTCATAATTAAGTGGCGAAACAGTCAGTAATCACAATGGGCTTCAACGAAAACGCCTCTTCCATTAGCCCGGTCCTTAGCTAACTGCCTCCAGTTGCTCACTCCAAGTTGGTTGAGGTCGATTTCTACTCGTGCGCGCCACTTAAGTCGAGGGCTACCAACATCTGGCTGGAAATCGAAGACTCTGTGAGCTCGAGTATTGGTAGATACTCATTCGCTCTACATTTCCTTGCCATCTTAAATGTCTAATGCGGAGTTTATTTGACAAGAGGTGCATCACTGAACAGCTCTTATAGCTGTCTGTCTGTCAACGTCTGTCAACGCAAACGGAATAGAAGATTTTTCGAAGAATTTTCCTCTCAAATCGACCAAGGATTTCTTCCTCCGCTTTTTATACGATCCATGCTTCAGCGCCATTGAGAAGGACTGGGATAATAGTCTTATAAAGGATCTCCTTAGTAGTTCGAGTGAGGGCTTACTCCTAAATTGTCTTCATAACCCGAAGAAACAGCGGTTGGCAAGAGTAATTCTTCGTTTAATTTCTGATTGTTGTTGATTGTTGTCAGAGTTAATAGCGGTGCCGAGGTAGACAAAGTCCGTACTAACTCAAAGTTATATCTGTTATATATTCGTCGATTTATTTTGCAATATCCCTGCAAAGGCTTAGGCATACAATGGCTTTCCCATAGCATAGATGTCCGCATGTTATAATCTGAAAAGCTTAATAGTACAAGCAATCAATTGATAAAACTAAACTTAGAATGCCCTTATCTGGTGATGAGTCCTTTTCTTTCAAAGAAAGCCACAAAGTACACAAAAAGAGCGAAATTTAAATTCTGCTTGCTAAAAAACAACATCGACAAGCGAAAAGAAAAAGTCAAAGGATACATTGTCCTTACTGGCGCCACATTTTTCTTTTCGTCTTTCTTTTTCTGCGAAAAGAGCGCGTGCTTATCTTTATAGCTCCTGGAAAAGGGAATAGGGCTTTGGATGATTATAGATTGCGTCGCTGCGACTATATGTTTGTATGTGTATTTTTCCCTATAAAATGGATAGTCTTTGATAGCAAAAAAATCCATTCACGAAATACTCCGTAAGGACATGTGTGCGGAACTAAAGGGCTGAAAATTTAACATCGTCGTTGTGTTTTGAATCAAACGGTTATTGCCGAAGAAAAACCCGTTTATTGATAAGAAAACTTTCATGTTTCCTTTGAATCGATTTTAGTTATTTTCCCTTTGCTGTATATGGAGTCGGTCGCGTTATCCATTTCTTTGATAGACACACACGAACTATTATCGAAATAAAAACGACCAAAGTGCATGCTAAAGCACGTACTTTCATCGATCCTTAAAGAAAATTCTCCGCCTGAAATGTATTATGGAATCTTTAATGGTATCCTTGAGAGTCTATTTAGTAATACCTATACAACTACATTTCACCGCATGTTTTCATAATTAACGAACGAAATACCAGTGTAAATGATGTTTTATATCCTTGCTTCTGGGTTACCAAGGAATGGGTACTAGTACCAGCAGAAAAATAAATTCTAATAAACCCGAGTTAATATTTCACGCAGCGTTGGGACCTTTTGCTACCTAGGAACGTCCTGTTTCGACAGCACTGTTATTTTCCAATGTCATTTGTCATGTTGACCATGACCATAGGATTCAGCTCTCAATAATTAAATGAAAATGCCACTTAATATTTCATTAAGGACATACAGGGACGATAGTAATGAGTTCATTTCTTTTTCGCACATATTTCGTTGAAGTTCATTTCTTTTTCGCACTCATTTTGATGCTGGTGCTGCTGATAATGATGATGATGATGATGATGATGATGGTGCCGTCTTGACAAGTGGTACACACTTTAGTTTAACAAAGAGATTAATTATTGGAATATGCTAAGAGTACCAAGTCTATAAGGACAAATAAGGATATTGAATGCGAATGGAAATGAACCTCCGGAGAGTATTGCTAACATTCTGTGGAATGTCCTTTCGTTGAAGAGAGATTATTCTTGTTGTGGAAATTTGAGAAGACATTTAATCATCCCGCTGAAGGGTTATTGTTGTCCATTTTTAAAACGCAAGGACATAGTCTGAGTTAATGGTTCATTTTTGTCAGTGTCTCTTATTATGTTGCTGGACCTAATAAATGCAAAGAGGAGATATTTCATTATCTTTTAAGTGAACAATGAGTGACACGCTTTAGGAATCCTTGTGAGACTCCTTTATAATTCTTTTTGGGCCACTGAAACCGGTTTTCTGTTTTTTGCCAACACAATTCTGGAATCAGTTCAATTTGTTGTGCATTTAATGGACGCTTTTCTTGGTCTAATTAAGGCATACGAATTAAACACCATCAATTCTAGTTTTATAGGTAAAACAGCAGAAAGACATATATTGTGAGCTTTTTCTAGGCAAACTTGGTGTAGCTAGATGTACAAAAAGTTAGTTGGAGTCGTTTTCTTATAAAATGTCTACATCTGCAGTAGACCAAGGCACAATGAGTATTTTTTCTACGGTCTATATCGGTGTAAAATCTTAACTCGGAAGGTGGCCAAAACATAATACCGTCGTGGAACTGATAAGACGTTAAACTTAAAAAATAAAATAAACTTGCAATATTGACAATCAGGATGATGCGACACGAATTTTGTAATACGTTGCTATTACTCAGTGAAAGCGGTAGTTTCCTTCAAAATGGCGTTTCAGCAAATATTTGGCTGCTAGCTGAGCAGCATAATTAGGTGACCTAATTTCTCAAATGAAAAATTGAAGAACAAAAAATAAAAAAAAGTGGGCGTGGGTTAAATGATCTAAACGATCTAAAATGGACAAGTTGTTTCTATCGTCTTCATCATCGTTCTATGATCTTTTATTGTTTACTGAAACGTGGTTAAGTGACTCTCATTTCACCTCCAAATTTATTAGCACCACATTTTACAACGTCTTTCGAAAAGATCGTTGTATGCTTGCAACTGACCTTAGTAGAGGGGGAGGAGTTTTGATTGAGGGTCGTAATGTCTTATCGTGTATTCAACTCGAATTGCCATCCAAACTTCTCTCTCCTCCACCGATTTACGACATAGACCAAAAATTGTCAAAGTATCTTTTGCGGGTAACTTCGATCTTTTTGTGATTGTAAGCTATTTACCACCTCGTAGTCAGCTAATACAAGGATTTATAGAAATAGAATGTAAATTCGTTCATTATAATACTTATAACATAATAACGGCGGTAAAAGAGAGTACTAAAGGGCCCATACAGCAGTACAAAATTTATACAAAGTTATTAAAACTATAAATAATTTTTTTTTGGACATAAATAAATAAATAACTCTGGATTGCAAAATATATGTTATTTTTCACATATCATACGCACATATTGGAATTATCGTGCCTCTTTTTTAGACATTATTTGATATCTTTTGAAATGATTTCAGTGAAGGTTTATCGAGAAAATATTAATTGTTTAGGTTTTGCCACCATTATGTTACCAAAACACCACACGAGTTCAGTGAAATGCGATACAGCATGTTACTGCTCTTAGAAATTTAATATGGTTTTATGTTCATTTAGGTGTGCTTTTTTGGTCATTTTTTTTTTTTTATAATTTACACGTACTCAAGGGGTTATGAATACCCTTTTATATGTTACCATAGTACTAGCGTTAGAGAAGCGGAAGAAAGAGAGGATAGGAAAGATTTTGGATGTAGTGGAGACTTAAACTCCATGGGTGGTGTCCGAACTAGCTTCGGGGAGTCACTTTTTTTCTTGTGTTCGTTGAATTTGAAGAAATTCAAGATGGTGTGCATACTTTTAGGTATTACACCGACCTTTTATTTCTTTTCAATAAAAGTGAAATGGATTTTGGTTGGGATTGAACGCGCAACCTTCCACTCAACAGACGAACACATTACCACTACACCGCGGCCACCCACAGTTTACGTGAAAAATACGACGACAACTCGTAGAATTAAGCTGGTAGAATTATCCGCACTCTTACAATGTTAGCTTGGATAGGAAATGTACTACCAAACCTACTTATTATAATTAATATTGAAAACCCTCATAGACCATGCTAACAATGGCTGCCGGTAACATCCGCTAAACCATCGCTGCAGAACGTGTTGCAGAGGAATGATTTATGAAAGAATCCGATGTGAAAATATTTTTCTATATGCTTTGATTACTGTATTTATAAATTCTGCAAATTTGTGACGCTTCTGCACGAACATGTTCGATGGAATGAGGAACAAATAGGTAGAAATAAAAGGAGTATTCATGCAAAGTGCGAAAGATTGTAATTTTACGACGACATTTCATAAAGAACCCTTAAACTGTACAACTAAACAATGCGGTAACCCACTGAATTGTATCTCAATTTAGTTATTTATTTATTGATAGGATTTTTCTTATTGTTCGTTCTATTTTTGAGAACATAACTAATTCTCAGCATGTCGTATTGTCAGGCGACTTCACTCTGGGAAATATAAATTGGAACTATGATGTTGACGATATTATTCTTGTACCTTTCTATGTTTCTACTGATATTGAAATATCATTTACAGAATTTTTCAGTTGATATGATTTTATTCAAATTCATCACTTTACCAATAATATAAATCGTATTTTAGAACTTGTTTATGTCGACAAAGAGTTTGTTTTTAAAATTGATGTACCTGCTTCTACCATCTTTGATTTTTCCATACATCACAGTGCAATTACTCTTGAATTTTCAACTTTAGAATATCAAAAACCTACCTCTGCAAATTGTTCTGCGTTTTGTTTCTTGGGATATTGTTTTACGGCCTAGTGATATTGATCTTAACATGATCAAATCCACCGTGGTTTAACGAGAGATAAACAAATCTTAAAAATAAAAAGGATAAGGCTTATAAACGTAACAGGCAAGATAAAGATTATCTTGTGCTGAAGTCATTTTACCTTCGTTGTGAAAAGGAATTTAGTATTTTAAGTTTCTGTTCCAGTCGTTACTAATTTCTACAGAAACGACGCTTAAGATTAATAGTAAGTATTTTTGGAATTTTTCTAACTCTAAGAGGAATACCAATGGCTTTGCAGCCTGTATTCGTCATCTGATGACACATACACTATTTTGCAGCCTTTTCCAATCTGTCTTGTCTGTCTAATATCCCAGCGGTTATAAACATTGGCGACTTAAACATTGATAGGTCCTATGTTGAAGAAGCTCTTCTCAGTTTAACAGAAATAAAAGTGAGGGCTTGCCCCCATTCTCCTAAGAAAGTGTTCAAAAGAGCTATCCGTACCTCCCATTCTCCTAAAAAAGTGTTCAAAAGAGCTTTCCATACCTCCCATTCTCCTAAAAAAGTGTGCAAAAGAGCTTTCCGTACCTCTTTGTTCAATATTTAAAAAGTCGATCGCCTCCGGAATATTTGGAATCTTTCGCATATAATTCCTAGGCCCCAAGCAAAATGTCTACAATTACAGGCCTATCTGTATAGTAAAAATTGGTGATTGTTTTTCTTGGCCTATAAGTGTCACTTCTGGTGCTCCTCAAGGAAGTCACCTAGGTCCATTGTTATTCCTCCTATTCATAAATGATCTACCCAATGTTTTAAAAATTACTCTAAATGTCTTATGTTTGCTGATGATCTAAAATTATTTCGGCCTTTTAAATCTGAGCATGATTGTGGCTTACTGCAAGTAACGGGTGATCCAAGTAGAGATACTTTTTTCAATAGACTTTTTTGACAGATCACGTGTGAGTCGTGCCATGCTGTCATATTATTTTTGTTTAGTATTGTTTGGCATTTCATAATGGAAAGACTTACGCGTGAACAACGTTTACAAATTGTTCAACTTTATTACGAAAATTCACGTTCTGTGAGGAATGTGTTTCGTGCACTTCGCTCAACTAATGGTCAACATAATCGGCCTACTGAGCGTACTATTCGCAACACCATCACCCATTTTGAGATCCAGCATTCATTATTGGATAATATTCGACCGAATAGACCACGTCCAGCACGCTGTGAAGAAAATATAGCGGCCGTAGCTGAGAGTGTACACGAAGACCGTAGAGAGTCGATTCGGCGCCGTTCGCAGCAACTCGGACTGACGTATGGAACGACTTGGCGCATTTTACGTCAAGATCTTAAATTGAAAGCGTACAAAATACAGCTTGTGCAACAACTGAAGCCGCTCGACCTTCCCAAGCGACATCGCTTCGCTCTATGGGCTCTTGAAAAGTTCCAAGAAGATCCGACGTTTTCAAGGCAAATTTTTTTTAGCGATGAGGTTCATTTCTGGCTCAATGGGTATGTAAACAAACAAACTTGCCGCATTTGGGACGAAGAGCAACCTGAAGAGATTGAAGAACTGCCACTTCATCCAGAAAAAAATAACGGTTTTGTGTGGTTTGTGGGCCGGTGGAATCATCGATCCATATTTCTTTAAAAATTATGCCGGTGCGAACGTAACCGTCAATGGCGACCGTTATCGTGCCATGATAACCGACTATTTGATGCCTGAAATTGAAGCTCGTGATCTCGGCGACATTTGGTTTCAGCAAGACGGCGCCACTTCCCACACATCGCATCAATCAATGGACTTATTGAGAGAACATTTCGGTGAGCACATAAATTCACGTTTTTGGCCGGTCGATTGGACACCAAGATCGTGTGATATCACACCGTTAGACTTTTTCCTGTGGGGATATGTAAAGTCAAAAGCTTATGCCGCAAAACCCGCTTCGATTCAGGCCTTGGAGGAAAACATCACGCGTGTCATTCGCCAGTTACCAGTCGAAATGCTCGAACGAGTGATCGAAAATTGGACTCAACGGATGGACGATCTGCGACGTAGCAACGGCCAAAATTTGATAGACATAATCTTCAAAAAATAAATGCCAAAGAATGTTCTTTCAAATGATAATAAACATTCTCCATTAAATTTGAATTTTCTGTGTTTTTTTCTTTAAAAAAGTAGGGAACCTCGAAATGGATCACCCTTTAGATGTTGCTGCGGTTGCTGAATGGTGAGACCAGAACAAACTTCCTCTCAATATTAATAAATGGCAATGCTTTACACTTTCCAGATCGAAGGTAACTATTTTTTATAGATTTCTTATTAAATCTGAAACACTTGACAGAGTTCACTCTAAGAATGACTTGGAAGACTTATCGACTTTCGTCAACTTTCAAGGACCACATCGACTATATTGTCTCTAAAGCCAATTCTATGCTTGGTTTCGTTAAACGAAATTCCAAAGATCTTTCTGATCCGTATACCATAAAGTCACTTTATGTATCCCTAGTCAGACCCCACCTAGAAAACTGCAGTCTAATAGGGAATCCTTATTATGATAAAAGTATTGAAAAGGTAAAAATACACTTGACTAGGTTTGTCATTTATAAATTAAACTGGCGCATAGATATGCCACTGTATGAAAAAAGATGTTTCTTGATTAATCTCAACTCAATTTCTTGTCGTCGTAAATATTTTTCTGTTTCATAATTATATTCAATGTTCGGAATTACTGAGTAAAATCACGTTTCGTTCACGATTTCTTCGAAGCTATTTTCATTTTCACGAAGATCGTCATTTAACAAACTTCTCTCGAAATGAGCCTATTGTCCTTGCATCAAAGAAACTAATGCAGTTATACAGTTTATAGATTTACTCCAACTCCAGCAGAAATAGTTTTTAAAACCAATTTTTTATTATCTTAAGGTAAAATTATATCTAATAACTTATTTTAACACAATCTTAAATTGTAATTATATTGCCTAATTTTTTATTATTTTTTCCCCTTATTTATGTATAACTAGTCTATAAGATAATTTTTGTAACTCTATTGATGAAAATTAATTATTAAATAAATAATTAAATATTCAGGAAAATTTTATATTGACATTGGATTGTCTAATAATGTAATTCAGATACATTTCCAAAAATATTTACCGTTTCCAAATTTCATCATTCTTGCTCAATATGTAAGTCCCGAAAATCGGTGACACTCAGATGGATGAACGGATGGACAGACGAGAGATATTGTTAGTTCGACTCAGCTAGCGATTCTAAGTCAAGTCCATATACTTTAAGGTACGCCAATCGAAATTATTTCTCTATGTTACAGACTTAATGTCAAGTCTAATAAAATGGGGTTGTGTTTAGAAGGGACTAAGTTTAGGTTCAAAACTAGAGATATGCAGCCAATTTTTGAATAAGTGTTGAAAAAAAGTTTTGTTGTAGTTTGTCACGTCGAAATATTTAGTTAACTGAGGAAACTTTAAATATTTTCTCAAAATATAACGGGCTTCTTTTTTGCCAATTGATGCCATACAGGTCGCCCAAAAAGTGGGCGTGTGCTAAGATGAACAATAAAATATTCATGTTAATAAAGGGTGGTTAAAGTTTAAGGGCCGATGTTGATTTTAAATAAAACACAAATTATTTAGAAAATTACTGTTATGTCTTTTTATTATGATAATATTGGTATGGTTCAACTATGTAAGGAACAAATTTCGGGCAACACCTCCATCCGATGGTCCAAACTTTCGATGACGCTGAGCCATAATTGAGGTTCTATGCCGTTAGTGTGCCAAATTATCTTATCCTTAAACTCTTGAATTGTTGCTGGCTTATCGACGTACACTCAAAAAAAGAAGTCCAGCGGTGTCAAATCACATGATCTTGGCAGCCAATTCACATCGCCACCACGTGGGATAACACGGCCATTGAATTTGTCGCGCAAAAGTGCCATTGTTTCGTTAGCTGTGTGACAAGTGTCACCGCCCTGTTGAAACCACATATCGTCCACATCCATATCTTCCGATTCGGGCCATAAAAAGTTCGTTATCATCTCACGATAGCGAACTCAATTCACAGTAACTGCCTGACCGGTCTCATTTTCGAAAAAATACGTCCCGATAATGCCGCCAGCCCATAAACCGCACCAAACAGTCACTCTTTGTGGGTGCATTGGGTTTTTCGACAATCACTCTTTGATTATCATTCGCCCAAATGCGACAATTTTGCTTATTGACGAATCCACTGAAGTGAAAATGTGCTTCATCACTGAAGATGATTTTTTTCGAAAACTGATCATCCACTGTTGCCATTTCTTGCCACTATTCTGACCATTGAGGTCGCTTGAAATGGTCAAGAGGCTTGAGTTCTTGAGTCACCTTGTAAGCGTGTAAATGCAAGTCCTTATGCAAAATGATCATCAACGACGAGCGTGAGAGGTGCAATTGTTGGGCACGACGACGAGTTGAGGTGAACGGCTCTTCAGTCACACTATCGCGCACAGCAGCAACATTTTCTGCAGTACGAGCTGTACGAGCATGCACTGGTGCTTTCACATCTTCTACAGACCCGGTTTGCTCAAATTTTTGCACGATTTTTCCGATGTACGCACATTTGGACGATTAAATTGACCGAAAAAATCACGAAGTGCACGATATGCATTTTGATTTGAGCGCCCATTTTCGTAATAAGCCTGACCGACTTTAAAACGTTGCTCGATTATGTATCTTTCCATGGTTCAAATTGAGTTAGTCTGAAATTGAGAAATTTCAAATGAAATGCAGTAAAAAACTTGACGCTTAGGTGTGGCTCACATTTAATATCGGCCCTTAAAATTTAACCATGGGAGCACAGCTTAAAAATATTGGGATTTTGGTTTTGTTAATTTAACGATGTGTAGCAACTTTTCGTGCCATATAACAATCAAACCACACAAACAAACCCAAAACTTCGAAAGTGTTGGTAAAAAGGAAACTCATATGTTTCTGTTTATCTCCGCTATGAAATTGTCCTAGTTGTGCATCATAGCATTATGAGTACCGACCATAAACTATCAAAATGGTATTAGTCCGAATCTTGTGCACTCATACAACTTTGAGGTCGAAAGCATCAAAACAAATATTCATCTATACCTATTGGTATTGAAATTGAAACCAATCAAAACTACATTTCACATCAGACCAACAAGCTTTAGAAATCATCTGAAAAGGTTAATTGAAATCCAAGGAGTCGAACTCCTGAAATCACCTCTGACACCCACAAAACCACAAACCGACTAAAGCTTCATAACTTCCTATCAACCGGATGCACCGGAGTCTTAAAATAAATTAATTGTACAGGTTTTCAGTTATTCCTTACAAAGAGGATAACCACCTCTCTCAGCCACCAGGAGTAACAGGGAAATTCGAAATATCATAAATTCAACACTTCATTGCAAATATAGAGGTGGAAAACCCTTTCCGAAAAACCGCAAGATTTTCCTACCAGCAATAGTAACCCAAAGCTATAGAAGCTCAAAAAGAGCAATATCGACCTGCACTTTTAGAAGGTTTTTGCAATTCTTTTCATCTTCTTCGCTCGTCCTGTATTTTTTTTACCTTCAAATCATGAACCGAAGGCATGTCGATGTCGTGTAAGAGGTGATACAAAAAAAAAAACGGACAAAGAAATTCCTTTTCCACTTCAACCAAGAAATGAAAACTCTACAGATCCTGCAACAGCGTATAAGAAAAACAAATTTCACCCACAAAAGGATAATGAGAAATTCATAATAAATAAATTATTAAGATTTCGGCAGATGGTGCTTTTGTCGGTTAATTGTTTTTTTGCTGCGTATATACACTCACATCCAGCGGCTACGACGGGTACCGGCTTAGGATATCTGTGTATCCTGTTTGAAGTTTTATCTGTGCTACTTTGGTTGATGGGGGTAATGATGATGTTTCGACCAAAGGACGACCTGTGGTCTTAGTGTGTTCACAAATGGCTTACCGTAAAGTAACCGCACAGAACTTTTGAGGCGAGAAATCACCTCAGGGGAAGGGTAGATTAAAAGTAATATTTTGATGTCTACCATCAGCAAGGATGTTTTTTTTTGTATTTTTTCTCCTTATTTCGTTTTTGGTTTCGGTCTGTAGTTAATGAGAGAGTTGAAATGATGGTGATTTTAGATACAAAAAAAAGAAAAGATTTTTAACTTAAGGTTAGACATTAGAGGTAAATGATTTATGAGGATGGTCTGAGCGGAAAGACCATCGAGACTTTGGTAGGGGTTATATTGCTCTGTGATGGACTGTCGACAGTTCGTTTCAATTGTGAAAGTAAAGGGGCCCTTGCAAAGCAGAGGATTAGAGCTTACGTTTTATTTATTCAAGTGACAGTATGATCCAGATTGATTTATGGAGTTCATTTTCTCCACTTGGTGGAATGGAATTCTGAATTTAGCGATTTAGTATCGAGCACTGGGGCAAGACAGTTACAAATCTGAGTTAGAACTCATTTAAATTCTTAAGCGCAACAACCTGCTTTGGACTCAGAGTCTATACTGTATTACCCTATCGCGTAGAGGTTTTTTTTTATTTGTGTTTGTATCTCAGTTTATATATAAAGATAGATTGCCAACTAACATTTACTTCTTAACTTAAGAGGCTATCGACTCTTTGATGGCCTCTGTCTTAGCCAAGGCACCCTTATATCCTCTTCGATTCTAAGTAAGTACTTCTTGCACGATGCTGTGAGTTATTCAGTCCAAGCGGTCTGGCAGCCTAGTTTGATCGATCCTTAAACCGGGGCTTGGGCTTCCTTGTCACCTCGACACTGAAGGTTGGGACTCGAAGATTTTTTTGGCTCGATCATTATTGTTCATTCGCTCTATGTAGCTGAGCCAATGGAGTCTACATGTTTTTATCATTTTACTTCATCCACATCTTTGTACAGCTCATAAACTTCTGGGCTGTATCTTCTCCCCGATTCGCAATACTCGCATACGTGAACCAAACATGGTCGATTTGGGTGGCGGTTTGACAAACTGGATTTCACCAGGTTGCTTTTTGGATTCGAAGTCGTGGAAACCTTAACCTTACTGCTGATAACAGAATTGCATGCTGCCGCGAAGTCGAAAGCCAATATCTGTTCTCATTTCGTGGAGGCTGTGCTTTCCAACGTACCCGTCGAAAATGTTTTCTTTACCGATGTTCGCATTAAAGTCCCCTTGAACGACATGCTCCATAGGATCCGTAGTCGTAACATTCTCCTTAATAGTATCCTGATAGTGCCTCATCGATAGGGGCGTGTGCATAAATAAAGTCCAACGTATTTCCTGGATCGTCTTAATGTCTGTCCTGTACCGCTCAAGGCCAGATTCAAGTTTTTGAGACTTTGAGCAGCACCCGTGGTGGATAGCGTGCACACGTTCCAGGTGTATACTCGTAACGTAAGTCACTGTCCATGAACGTTCTTGATTTGTTGGTAAACGTTCTCCGAGGCTATTGTTTCTCTCGTCAAAAGCAAAATGGGAGGGGCAGTTGCGATTAATTGAATACCCCTCGGACACACGGCCATTAGTAACCACAACCATCTATGTTCGAGGGGCCTTACTTACCCTTGAAATTCCAAGATGACCTGTTGCCAGAATATGTGAAAGTAGTTCATTAAGGTTACTTACTTTGAGGCCCTATGTACTGTCAAGGTACTAGGCACCCAGGGGTGTCCACGAGAAGGTTGAAGGGTAACCCAAAATGCATATCTGTAGCTGAAGCTTGAATCTGAGTCAAAAGTTAAAAACAAGGCAACCCGCAAGCGCTTACACAATGTGTATCTTCGTGAATCTGTAGCTTGAAGTCGAATGGAGGGAAACTTCATGCAAGAAATGTATCTCCCTTTTGCCAGCAATAACAGCTACAGATACGCATTCTGGGCAGCCCTTGAGAGTCGGAGTTGTTTCATAAAGTCGACGCTGCTTGATTTCGGTGACGAGACCCGGTTTTTCTCTTTCTCGTTTCATAAAGTCGACGCTGCTTGTTTTCGGGGACGAGAACCGATTTTTCTCTTTTTCGTTACAGTTTTTCGTTGCAAAAAATCCAATTTCATGAAACAACAAAGTGTACGCTGCTTGGTTTCTGTGACGAGAATCAATTTGTCTGTCTTCACCGAAATCAAGCAGAGTCGGGCGCAGTTAGTATTATAACAGAGGGAACCACATAGGAATACCACGTGTTGTTGATCACCTTTGCACACTAGAACTGAGTGTTGGGGTAAGTACAAATTGAAATTCTCATTCAAAAAATCAGTTTTCGGTCTGAGAAAAATTGTATTTCATTCAAGGCTGCCAATATACTTCATATCTTAATTTTTTTTTCATATGCTTCAACTAAGTAGCAACTTATTTCCACATTTTTTAACTTATTTTTATACGAATATTTAAATTTATTCCATATGTGTTGTATTGGTTCATTTTCGCAATCGAAAAAGTCATTTGCTTGTAAAGATCGGTTAAAATATGCACACTTTAAGCACTTGCTATGTTGTTTTTTTTCTGTATGTGTTATACCAGTCTTCTTAACTTTTTTTTTAACTTTTCAATACACATTCGAATGAGAGGTATGCTTGGCGCATAATTCGAGTTAAAAAAAACCTCAAATATTCACGTAAGTTTAAATTTCTTTTGAGACAACAAAAAATACAAATTTTGGGAGCAACAGGCTCATTAGTACCCAAGGCCTTGCTTCTCGCAACCATTGATGAGTGCGTGTGTACTTCATACACGATGGCGGGATCTCCTGTCCAAGATATTTCTATATCCATATTTTGTTATCATGTTGTTGACACGAAAGATAGGACCAAATCCATACAAAGAAAAACAGCCCCCTCCACGATGTTGAACGGTCTTCAGTGTATATCCTCTTGGTTGCAACAATCCGAGGAGAACAAATTTATTTTTGTTTCGTCACTCTACATTTTTTCACTCCTTCAGGTCCGTTCCAACTTCTATGGCTTAAGGCAAATTCTTTTCAGAACTTTACGTTGCCAGGAGTGGAACTTGTCTGGCGATTCTTCCTGGAAGATTGAAGTTCTGTAGTCCCTGCGGATTGTGCCTGCACTTATTCCATCCATAATTTGTGCCCCTATAGTCCGTGACAAAACAAACGGATTTGACTTAGCTAAAAGTAAAATGTGGCGTCAGTAGTAGCTGTGGTTTTTGTCGGCCTTCCTCTATTTTCTATCACTAATGTTGGCTTATCAGCATTGGTTACAAACTTCTGTCACCTTCTTGGGGCATCTCCTTCCCAGTGGACTTTTCAACCCATCTTTAAAAAAGATTTAACAAAAAACTTAAACAAGGATTGTAAAAAAGTGATAAAACAAAACTTACATTTTACGTTTCCCTTTTGAATAACATATTCGCAACTAATCGCAAAATTTAAGCAATTTAATTATGCACACCTGTTGTTATGTCCGTTTGTCCAACTTTCAAAACGTACAGGATGCCGCGATTTTGGTAAAAATTAGTCTTGAAAGTTTATATTTGGCAGTCGTGAAGTAGAAAATTATTTATGGAAAAATATTTGATAAACCAACGTGTTTTAATCGTTAAGACATTTTATCAAAATCAATCATCGATTTCTGTGACGATGATAAAGTAACGTGAGAAAGAGGATCTTCAGGTGATAGGCCCAAGCATGGACCACAACGAACTGCAATATCGGCTGAAAATATTAAGATTCAGTTGACAGAAGAGCTTCTTCCACAAGACCATTTACGCCGCCGTACATAAGCCAATAGCATGTTACAGCCAGCCCATGACAACCCCTTTTTTCATGAAAAAAATCATAATGAGTGACGAGGCACATTTTCATTTGAATGGATATGTGAATAAACATAATCGTCGGTTCTGGGCAATAGAAAACCTTCAAACGTAACAGTCTGGTGTGCAATTTGGTCAGGAGGAATCATTGGACCTTACTTCTTTGAATTTGAAAATGGCGTAGCAGTAACTGTGAATGGGGAGCGATATCGTGATATGATTGAAAACTTTTTTAACGCCACAACTGCATGCTTTGGGCTTGATCAAAAGGGCTCGCATTTGTGAGACTAACAGAGGCGGACATTTACCTAATACTATATTCCATACATAATTGCAGACATTAAATAAAACATTAATCAATATAAGATCCTTTTTCTTTGATTTAATCAAAAATTATAAACAGACAAAGTAGTATACCTTCCCGGCGGACACAGGGAACAAAACAGTATACTCAGTTAGTGCAATAAGGTTGGCGTCATTATAATATAAGCATTTCTTAATAAAAATTTATTTTGTTGCAAGTCTAATTGGCAAACAACTGATATTTAACAGCAAGAACAAATCAACTAGCAAGAATGCTCCTCACACTTTTTTTTGACCAGCTGTGTATGTATAAAATGGCTTTAGCAGTAAATGTGGGCAAGACTAAGCATTTGCTGTCAACACGCAAGGACACACAACATTGACAGATATAACTTTGAGGTAGTATGGGACTTTCTCTATCTCGGCTCCGCTATTAACTCTGACAACAACACCTCGTCAGAAATTAAACGGAAAATGTCTCTTGCCAACCACTGTTTCTTTGGGCTAAGAAGGCAATTCATTAGTAAAGCCCTCACTCGAACTATTAAGGAGATTCTGTATAAGACCCTGATCATCCCAGTCCTGCTCTACGGCGCTGAAGCGTAGACCATACCAAAATGTAAGAAGAAATCCCTTGTCGATTCAAGAGGAAAGTTCTTCGAAAAATCGTCGTTCCCGTTTGCGTTGACGGGCTATGGAGATGAAGATTCAACCAAGAACTATAATTATGACATCGTTCTTCGATGGTGGTGTTGGTATGGTGTTAATCGAGAGGTTTATACCTTTCCATCACGCGTTGCACGAAGGCCTTGGCGGTCTCTTGCGATTGTAGTCTTTCGACATTAAATTTAACCGTTTGGTCTATGCAAAACTAACAACAAGCCTTTTTCCACACCACCCATGAGGTTAGGCTAATGGCGCGTTTTTTTTTTTTAAAGTGGTTTGCCCAGTAGGCCTAATCCACTGACGAAACTAACATCCAAAGAAGTTAAAGAAACATAAAAATACTAAAACGCAAAATTAAAAATATTAAAAACATTCATAAACTATAAATAACAAATGATAAACTAAATATATTAATATTAAACCAAATTAAGCAATGGAAATATATGTTACGGTCGAATCGTAATCATCTATTTGACGACATACTCCCTTGGCCGTGCTGGTTGATAACCTTCGATGAACTTAGGTTCAGCGGAAAAATCGCTTCTAGGGATATATTCCGCGATGTCTGCAACGTTGTAATTTCCTTGTTGCAAATATCCACCTTCTTGTTCGTCATGGTCATCATCATCTTCTACGTCCTCTTCCAAATCTTGTTCAATATATTCGTCTTTTTCATCACACATTAGTGTCTGATTCCTAATCAGTTTTCAACGTTATCGCTGTTGGAGTCTTGCTCGCAAAGAAGAGGCTCCAAATAAGATGTATTACCTCCGAACATTTCTGAAATACAAACATCATTTATACAACACATTTGAACCAAAATACTTGTAGTAGATCCTGGTCCCCGTTGTATGGCATGCTTTGTTCAACTCGTTGTTTTCTTTTATATTTTTAGTTATTTTTTCCTTTAATTTTCATTTTCCGTTGATTTCTTTCTTCCTTTCAACAACATAATTGATTTAGTAGTTGAAACAGTTTTACAAGCCTGCTAATATTTAGAATTACGGTGAATATAAATCTGTTGACATTTTTTATTATCTCAGGTAGGGCGAGTCTACATTATAGAGCTACAATAACGTCTCTATATTAATGGAAATGATTGTAAAATAAGACCTCCGCATAAGACCTCATAGCTGCCGTGTTGTCAGCTGTCAAATAATTTAATTTTAGTTCGGTTTGACATTTCAACATGAATAGACTGACGTCTGAACAACGCTTCTAAATTTTGCAAATTTGTTTTGAAAACCATGATTCGGTTCGAAATAGGTTTCGCACACAACGTCCATTTTACGGTCAACATAATCGCAATCAGAGCAATTAATTCGAATAAGTTTGGAACGTTTTCGCATCACGTTTAAATTATAACACGCATCCACAGACTTGTCGGCACGACGGAAGAAGTCATTGCTGCTGTAGAGCGTAGCGTAGAGGAAGACTCGAATCAGTCTATCCGCCATCGTGCAAAGGAACTGGATATGTGTCCATTCATTTATGAAAGATTTTGTGGAAGTGTCTTGGTTTGCGTGCTTACAAAATCCAAAATGGAGTGATTTTAACTAACATTCGTCGGACCAACGATTAAATCGGAATTGTCAATGTCCTTCAACCAGATTTCTGCGCAAACATTAAACAAAATATCAGGCCATCTTCGATTTTATTTCACAACAAATGGGGCGGTTGCAATTTATTGGTGCCATCTCCGCTTTATCAGAGCGAATAAAGCTCTAGTTTGTTTTTGATTGGTATTTCCCACATTCAAAATCCATTATGTATTAAAATCAATAATTCAGCAAAGAAAATATCCTTGGTGCTAACATTAAACCAGGAAATTGCTTTTATTCTCCTTTCATGGTACATTGCGCTATGCCCCGGAACATATAAAAATGTTTTTGAAAAAAAAAATATAAAAGCAACGTTATAACGACGGCGACGACGATCATAAAGCGTCATTAAAATGTTCCACTTTACTGGATATTTCCTACGATTTCCCCCAACAAGCTGTCGAAGTGTGCGCGTCCAGGACACGTCATCATCGGAAATTCAATAAACAAAATAGTGTTCCATGAAGACGATGAGGTTATTCCTACAATTAGTTGGTGGAATTTATTTTAAATTCACTTTCCGCAGGATGTTTAGCACCCAACATAAGGAGAAATGAATTATTGCGCATAGGCCAAGGAACTGAATCGTAATAGCATTTGGTAATAGTACACAAGAACTCTACAGACATGACAAGGTGAATTATTTTTTTTATTAAGTACCGTCTATTTTATCGAGCATTATTTTTTGTGGCATCGTTTTAGGCATACTCGACGTTAAGGGTACTTTGACTTGTACAAGACACCATCAAATCATGTCGGACTATGGAACAGAAAAAGAAATTCATTAGCGTCGGTTCGCAACTTGATGGAAAAAGTTTTGGACAGCAATTTGTTCCTTTTTGTCTAATAGCATTTTTTTGGGCCAAGCTCTTAAGTCAGTTGTTCTATTTTTTTTTGCTAGAAAACGTGTTAGCTCACATGGGTTGGAAATATAAATGGGTCGGAGGAGTGTACAAGTATCAAGAACATGATAATTAACATCACAATGGGATGCTGGAGTGCGTATATCCGAGTCTTGTCTAGACTATGTCAGAAGGGTGGGGGCCGTAATAATATTATATCCGGTGTAGTGTATGATGATGCAGAATGATGTTTCGAGTTGTAAACAATTTTGCAAGTACTGTAATCCACGGTTAATTGTGCCAAGCTTAAGAGCGTTGAAAACTTAGGCACGGTTCATCCTAGTTTCTGGATTAAAATCGAATTAACTCGAAAAGGTAGTTTTTCATTTGTTATTTAAATACATAGGTAACATCGACTTAACCCAGCAACTTTGGCGAGCTAACGCTGGGCCTTGATGATCAGATGTTTTTGACAGAAGATAAAATACCAAACAAACAATTATTTTCAATTCCATTTGTGTGGACATTTAATCAAATTGTTGGAAATTAAATACGTATACGAAATATTCAAATGTACTCGAAACTGTTTAAAGTTGAGTTTGGAGAAAATGACTTGTCAGATCGCGATAAAATACTTTTCTTCTTTAGGGAAAAATAAACCACACAGGTGATAACTGAGCTGTGCCAGATTCTATACATCACGACAACTTTTTGAAAGCAAAATCGATAAATCGTGAGAGCTATCAAATCGAATCACCACACTCGGAATCATATTAATTCCGCGCTGAAAAACTGCTTCAGAGTTACCTCTAGACAAAATTTATTCCGGGGTTAACTAAGAGCAAGAATGATGTATTACAGATTACGCATTGCGCATGTCCGCCATTTATGTTTACGTTTCTGCTATCTTGCTTACGTCACAGGAGACAAGCGAATATTATTTCCTTCTGAAAGTAGGCATTAATATACCATTTCCGCGCGTTAATTTTGAATTGGTTATACGGAAATTATTTTTTCATTGAATTTTGAGTATAAAAGATTTTAAAAATCAATATGAGGTGTGCAGTGTTCAATTGCAGTGCAAATAATAATAAAGGCAAGTTAAATATCCGCTTTTATCGCTTTCCTAAGGATGGCGGTATTCAGAAGCAATGGATACATTTTTGTCGGAGGAAAGACAACTTTAATCCTGAAACGTCGCGAATTTGCTCTGCACATTTCACTGCAGAAGATTTCGAGAGGAATCTACAATTTGAAATGGGTATGTTCCTGTACATAAGTCCTTGCTTACATATTATTAATATATAATTAAAGGATTATGCGAAAGAAACGGATACAAGTTGAAGCCGGGAACTTGTCCAACCGTTGAACCACAGTCCACGATGGTACCTTCATCCAGGGATAGGAGTATGATACATAAAACAAAGCAGAATATGATCGCAAGCTTATGGAAAGAAACCCCAGTTCCCCCAATTGTTCCTGAGCCAGCTAAACCTGATGATGCAGATCAAATAGAGATGAACAACAACGTTGTAGATGTTGTAGACGAAACTACAAATCAGTTGCAGCATCAAATTGATCTTTTAAAACAAGAGATGTAAGTTGATGATTATTATTATAAGTACCTACAATAACAACTTTAATCATTTTTAGTGGAAGCTTAAAGCTAGAGAATTTTACTATGATCAAAGAATGCAAAGATTACCAACTCCAAATACGTTCACTCAAAAAAATGTTAAACAAATCCGAGTTTGAACGTATTAATATGGAGAATAAATTGCAAAAAATATTCACAAAAGGTAAAATACTCAAAATGTATATGTATTAAATACATCTATATAAACTAATTTCAGGTCAAGTAAATAAATTAAAAAAGGGTTTGAAACGCTGTCGGTGGTCGGAAGCGGATATAGCGCAGTCTATCACATTGTACTCAACAAGTGCTAAGGCTTACAAATTGCTGCGAAAGAAAAATTTTCCTCTTCCTTGTGTCCGAACACTTTAAAGTTGGGCACAGAAGCTCGATATATCCCCAGGAATCATTGATCCAGTGGTGAAAACATTTTAGAAAATACAAACTATTGAAATGTTATTTTGCTTTGAGAAAATACAATTGTGATGATATATACGAATGCTATTGCTTTTTTCACAGAATCATTACAATCAGGTAGAAAATTAGTAGAACATCTTAATAATTCAATAAACAATGTATTAAAACGAATCTTTCATGCTGACACACTTTTAAAATAAGATTTTTCTTGACAAAAAGACACATTTTAATTTAATTTCACGCAATTCCTATGTAAATAATCAACAATTACAACGAGCTTTCAAATAATATGTCACCTGTGACGTAGCTGCGCAGAACGAGCAAAAATTGAACACCTAAATGCATAATCTTATATCTCTCATTCCTGAACTAAGAGTTAGCTCAGCACTGAAAACCGGGCCTTAGTTACTTTATGATTATGATTTGTATAATTATTGTTATTTTAAAACATATGTTACAAATGTTTGTGTTATCTGTTAGGGGCTGTTGTTTGTGTTAGGGGCAAGTCGCTGTACAGCTCGTATAGTTCTTGATTGAATCTTCGTCTCCGTAGCCCGTGGCTATGACATCACGTTCTATCTATCGTCCCTCCAAATACGGCAGTTTTGTTTATCGACGTGTCCATTCAACCAAAAGTGAGCTTCATCGCTTATGAAATTTTGGATCAACGGCAAAATTGTTTTGGGCCCATTCACCGAATCTTCGCCTTGGTAGGTGATCCTGCGGTTTCAATTCTTGCACGAGTTGAATTTTGTAAGCACGCAAACCAAGACATTTTCACAAAATCTTTCATAAATGGATGGACACATATCCAATTCCTTTGCACGGTGGCAGATAGACTGATTCGAGTCTTCCCTTACGCTACGCTCTACAGCAGCAATGACTTCTTCCGTCGTATAGTGCCGACAAGTCTGTGGATGCGTATTATAATTCAAACGTGATGCGAAAACGTTCCAAACTTATTCGAATTCATTGCTCTGATTGCGATTATGTTGACCGTAAAATGGAACGTGGTGTGCGAAACCTATTCCGAACCGAATCATGGTTTTCAAAACAAATTTGCAAAATTTAGAAGCGTTGTTCAGACGTCAGTCTATTCATGTTGAAATGTCAAACCGAACTAAAATTAAATTATTTGACAGCTGACAACACGGCAGCTATGAGGTCTTATGCGGAGGTCTTATTTTACAATCATTTCCATTAATATAGAGACGTTATTGTAGCTCTATAATGTAGACTCGCCCTACCTGAGATAATAAAAAATGTCAACAGATTTATATTCACCGTAATTCTAAATATTAGCAGGCTTGTCAAACTATTTCAACTATCAAATCAATTAAGTTGTTGAAAGGAAGAAAGAAATCAACGGAAAATGAAAATAAAGGAAAAAATAACTAAAAATATAAAAGAAAACAACGAGTTGAACAAAGCATGCCATACAACGGGGACCAGGATCTACTACAAGTATTTTGGTTCAAATGTGTTGTATTAATGATGTTTGTATTTCAGAAATGTTCGGAGGTAATACATCTTATTTGGAGCCTCTTCTTTGCGAGCAAGACTCCAACAGCGATAACGTTGAAAACTGTTTCGGAATCAGACACTAATGTTACAATTTATGGGCCGGATGTTACCAATAATGGTAATTTGAATTTTTGAAATTCCATTTTCGGATTCCAATTGTTTTTGTTTTTCAGATGCTGCGTATATTACTACTTACGCTCGACTGATGACGAATTGGATGATGAAGAAGACGAATATATTGAACAAGATTTGGAAGAAGACGTAGAAGATGATGATGACCATGACGAACAAGAAGGTGGATATTTGCAACAAGGAAATTACAACGTTGCAGACATCGCGGAATATATCCCTAGAAGCGATTTTTCCGCTGAACCTAAGTTCATCGAAGGTTATCAACCAGCACGGCCAAGGGAGTATGTCGTCAAATAGATGATTACGATTCGACCGTAACATATATTTCCATTGCTTAATTTGGTTTAATATTAATATATTTAGTTTATCATTTGTTATTTATAGTTTATGAACGTTTTTAATATTTTTAATTTTGCGTTTTAGTATTTTTATGTTTCTTTAACTTCTTTGGATGTTAGTTTCGTCAGTGGATTAGGCCTACTGGGCAAACCACTTTAAAAAAAAACGCGCCATTAGCCTAACCTCATGGGTGGTGTGGAAAAAGGCTTGTTGTTAGTTTTGCATAGACCAAACGGTTAAATTTAATGTCGAAAGACTACAATCGCAAGAAACCGCCAAGGCCTTCGTGCAACGCGTGATGGAAAGGTATAAACCTCTCGATTAACACCATACCAACACCACCATCGAAGAGCGATGTCATAATTATAGTTCTTGGTTAAATCTTCATCTCCATAGCCCGTCAACGTAAATGGGAACGATGATTTTTCGAAGAACTTTCCTCTTGAATCGACAAGGGATTTCTTCTTACATTTTGATATGGGCTACGCTTCAGCGCCGTAGAGCAGGACTGGGATGATCAGGGTCTTATACAGAATCTCCTTAAAAGTTCGAGTGAGGGCTTTACTTATGAATTGCCTTCTTAGCCCGAAGAAACTGTGGTTGGCAAGAGACATTTTTCGTTTAATATCTGACGAGATGTTGTTGTCAGAGTTAATAGCGGAGCCGAGATAGACAAAGTCAAGTACTTCCTCAAAGTTAATGCTGAAGTTCTGTCCAATTCGTCGATGTTGTGCTTTCTTCCATGTTGACAGCATATACTAAGTCTTGCCCTCATTTACTGCTAAGCCCATTTTTGCCGCTTCCTTCTCTATACTAGCAAACGTGGCTAAGACATCACCTTGAGTCCTACCAATGATGTCAATATCTTCGGCATAAGATAGTAGTTGCACCGATTTTTGGAAAATTGTGCCTCTGGTGTTGGCTCGGGAGTTTTGTAAAATCCTCTCAAGAATCAGATTGACGAGTTCATAGACAGCGCATCGCCTTGCCTAAATCCTTTTTTGGTATCGAATATGTCGTTTAGGTCGTTTCCGGCCTAACGGAGAAGCGAGAATTCTCCATCGTCATCCTACGCAAACGGACGAGTTTGGGCGGTAAACCAAAACTAGACATGGCTCTGTATAGTTCTTTTTTTTTTGGTTTTTTTTTTTGTATTCATTTTTATTTTACTTTATCTTAAAACTAACTTACATGCTGGACAAAAATTCATGAAAAAACTAGCCTACTTATCAACTACATAACTAACTTACTGGCTCTATGCGGGCGCCCAAAATTAATTGATAACAACTTAATTCTAATGCCTTTCGGCCTATTATCTAAGGCTCTGTATAGTTCGTCTCTATAAATGCTGTCGTATGCGGATTTGAATTTGATGAACAGGTGGTGGGTATCGATTTGGACTTATTGAGTTATTGAGTAGTGTGAACATTTGATCGGTTGTGGACTTTTCTGGCCTAAGACCACACTGATAAGGGCCGATGAGGTTGTTGGTAAACGGTTTCAGGCGTTCACATATTACGCAGATAGGATCCTGTAGGCGATGTTGAGAAAACTTATGCCTATGTAGTTAGCGCTGCTAGGAGGGTGTCCCGACATGATTCTGTTTGAGCATTATATCATATCCTGGAGTGCCACCGATCTATATCCTAGATCGCGAGCTTGTCTTGCTCTTTTTTTCTTATCTCTAAAAAGCCGGTGTTCTTTCCTTCTTCTCTGTTCAATTGGATCTCTCGTCTGCACGTGCAGCTCAGCATTGTAGGCCTCGTTCTTGGGAGCATATGTCGGAATTCGTAATCAAACCAGGGGTTTCTTGCTGGTGGGCGCGAGAAACCTAGCACATCAGTTGTGACTGACCTAATGGCTTGTTGGCATCTTTGCCATTGTTCTTCGCCATTCGAAGCTGGTGGTATAGTGTTAATCGAGAGGTTAAGGAATACGCGTTGCGCGAAGGTCTTGGTGGTCTCTTGCGATTGCAGTCTTTCGACAATAATTATTTTCACAGTATTTCTGGATTGTTGCGGCGTGGTGGATATCTGCATTCTTACATTGGCTGCAACAAGGCAGTTGTCAGAGTCGATGTTAGCTCCTCGGAACGTTTGGACATCCAAAATAATGGATCCGTGTCTCATGTCTCTCGCAATGTGATCTATTTGGTTGACCGTTCATTGATCTGAAGCTGGAGACCGCCATGGATGGATATCGAGGTGAGGAAACCTTGTGCTGGCTGTAGTGGCATTACGTTCCGTACCGAAGTTAATTAACCTAAGACCGTTACCAGACCTATTGTCGTATAGGCTATGTTTTCCGACCTTTGCGTTAAATCTTCCAGCACAATTTTAACATCGTTATTCGGTAGTCGCTCACAGGATTTGTCAAGGCAATCCTTAGCTATATCATCTTTTTTCTCCGCTGGGGAGTGAGCGCATATAAGTCTTTAGTTGGCGAATTTGGCTTTGATGCGGATTGTTGCAACATAAGACTTCTTGCTTAATTCTTACTCAATTCTTACTTATAACAAATCCGCATCCGCTGTTTCTACTCACTATAGCACGGGCCGTAGTAGATGTCACAGTTTTTAATACTCCTTTAGCCCGCTACATCCCTTCGTATTTCCTGGATGGCAATAATGACTGCCTTGGAGCTGTTTAGGGCTTCCGCTAGTTGTTCGCTTGCACATCTCCTTCTTATTGTTCTCACATTCCAGGTGTAGATACAAACGTCGTTGTCCTTTTTTCGTGTAGCGGGGTCGTCAACAATAAAATCAGTCCTCTCCGAAGTCATTGGTTGCTTCGTAACAAATACTTTTTTCCATGAATGGGTAGTAAACCCAAAGCACAACCCCCAACCTGAAGGGCCAGTACAATTTTCTTTTTTTTGACGTTCTTAACATTGTTGGCATGACAAAGATCTTCTTCCGTGATTTTTTAAGATTTCAGGTATTTCCAGAAGTTTTTGACTTCTCTTCTGGTGTTTATATTGCAACTTATTGGTTGTTGAAATCGGAATTAATCAAAATACTCCAAGAATGTTGCCATCTTAATGATGCTGTTTACATCTAACAATTAGAATCAGAGTTGATAATTTTAAGCAGTTGTCTGTGATGACTGGAAATCGTATAGATGTTGGTTTTCGACGTATTTTCCCATGCCAATAGTACACATATCCCAGTCGGGATTCTGCAAGTGAATAGTACACTTGTTTTTGGGTATCTACAGCAGTATATGTCTTGAGATACGACATCGCGAAAACCGCACTCTTCAGTTGGAGTCGCAATCGTTTTAAATGTTCGAGCTAAATGAAGTGATCATCCATGATAATTCCGAGGTACTTTATGCTCTTGACTGTTTGGATTGCATCTCCTCTTTTTTGTGGTAAATTTTTGCTATGGATGTTGGTTTATTTAGAGTCCGTATATGCGTAATTTTAGTCCTGTCCGGATTTATTACCAAACTCCTCTTGCATGATTAATGTCGCAATGTGAAGGCATCTGCTGCACCCCTCGGGGTACACCGTAATGGCTCTGTTAGCTGTACTTTCGGGTTAAGAATTTTGATCCAATTTGCTCTGCTAAACGGATATAGCATCGGTTTCCTTGGGAGAGTCTTTTAGTCTTGCTTGGAAGAAAATTCAGCTGATTGCGAATCGACACTTATTGTAATTGGAAATTAGGTGGAAAGGTTTGTCGGATAAGACCAATTGGCCGATCGAGGGACATGTGAGTTGACAAGATGTACCGGATGAAGAGAAAAGGCATGGGCTTGTTCATGTTACGTCAACTATTGAACATTTCCTGGACGATCTAGCTGAGAAAGTTTCTTCGTCGAAAAAGCTTTTACGACTCGTTGCTCTCTTTATTCGTCTGGAAAAAATTCTAGAAGCTTATTTGGTAATCGTAGGTAAAATTTCGTTGCATCTTCGGAACTCATGATTGCTAAGCAAACTTGTTCTTTTGTGTCTTCAAAAGAAGTTTAAGAAATGGATGCCAGCAGCTTTTGAATCACCTTTCATTGATGAATTAGGTTTGCTGCAAGTTAGTGGAAGAATAGAGAATACCGTCGATGTACTAGTCAACATAAGCGCATGTATTTGTCCTGACAAACTCTCACCTAATCAATTGTTTGTAAGGCTTTTATAAAGTTCCTGCATGCAGGCGTATCCAAAATGTTCGCGGTAGATAATACGTGAGGAATTCTGGATCCTTGGATGCAGGAATTTGGTAATCTTACACGATTGTGTAAAATTTGTCCGTTTACGTACGGTAGCCTATGGTGGTTTTGGCATAATCTTTGATGATATTGCGATACTGTATCCATTGTGTGTTGGCCCATCGGGCTTCATTTCTAATTCGAAATGAAAATAAGTGCCGCGGCTGTTAATGCCCCGTGAGGGCTATTTTCTTTATTTTGGGAACTAATCACCATGGGGCTTATTACCGAAAGGTTATTAAACTACACCGTTGACATCAGCTAGGTGAAATAAAGAGGTTGTTTAACTAATAAAAGGACAAGGTCCCAGGCTCCAGCGATCGCTTGTACAAGGTGACAGATGTAGTTCATAGGCATCAGCTAATTGAAAATGTATGTGCTTTCATTTAAATACTTCGTCTTTCGCTTTATCGCCAAGGTAAATACTTAGACAATATTTTTGACGACCATATTATGATACTGGTTTCAGTTTTTCAACACTACAAGTTTTTTTCGCAGACAACGGAAAACTCAGCCTACATAACCAATTATGACTTATTTATAGGTCTTGCGTAAATTCGCATTCTAGGTATGTACTAGGAAATTTCAAGGGGAGAGTAGGAAACCAAATTAATTTTATATTTCCCGTTAAATTTTTATAATGTTTTTCTACCATTCAATGTTTAAATGTTCGTTTTATCATATACATTCAATAACACTGGTGATTAATTTTCGCATAACGTATACATAACGTGATCTCAAAATGAAACCATAAGTACCAATATAAGTTGCAGTGCAAATGCACATGCCATTGAAAAGCCAAATGCGAAAACTATCGAACGTCTATCACTAGGGATTTCTATTGATTTTTTTCGAAGTTTATCTAGGGAAAACTGTTCAAAAATATCTGGCAATACTTGAGCCTCATACTTCGGCAGTCCCTCTACTCCCTCATATGCTTCGTCTGCTCAGGAGCTCGTAGGAACTGTCATTCACTTCTTCTTTTTTTTTATCAGTCACGTTGGAGCGTGGCCGCATATAAGACTTACGAGAGATGTGTCGTTGAAAAAAAATCACATCACTTCAATTCTTAAATAAATTCCGCGAAAAATTCGTGTCGGAAGAAATCAGAAAAAGAATTGCACTTAGCTGTCATCAATTGCACGAAAAATGCACCTAAACCCACTTCAAAGCTATTCACCGGAATGCGTTACAAAATAACAGAGAAATATTCCTATCAGCTTTTCGGAAGAATACCTCGAAGTTAAAATGCTCCGAATCGTAAAAAAACGGAGAATTCTCCACTCCGACGGATACCTCGCTAGGGCTGAATATCTTCGAAGCATAGATTTTCGGTCTTAGTTTGTTGCTTGCAATAAATCCGTATCTGATGAAACGTCGCGTCGGTGGTTCTGCTTGCTAATACGACCCCTTTATATTTTGTAGGTAATTATTATTCCTGTTGCCGACCCGTATGCTTTATAACCGCTCAAGGATTCCACTAGATTTTCTTTTCTGTTAAGTGTTATAAAATTTCAGGTTTATATTTGAATGCCTTTGTCCTTTTTTGTCAATTAACTAGCTCCACATTGTTTCTGGGTCGCTTGGTTGCTTCGTAAAAATAATTTTTACACGATATGGTGGTTAGCTAAAAGCGAAACGGGCAATCTGATGGGCGGGTTTCTGTTAATAAAATGCCTCTAGAACCCGCGGCTTCAGTGTTCAATACGGAATCGAGCACAGAAATTCAAGCAGTCTGAACCACTCTTCAAATTATTCTTACATGATCTGTTGTCCGAAATGGGTTCAGCAGTAAATGAAAGTAAGACGAAGTATACGCTGTCAACACGAAAGGACACACAACATCGACGAATTGGAATTGACAGATATAACATTGAGGTAGTACGGAACTTTATCTATCTCGGCTCCGCTATTAACTCTGACAACAACATCTCGACAGAAATTAAAAGAAGAATTACTCTTGCCAACCGCTGTTTTTTCGGGCTTAGAAGGCAATTCAGTAGTAAAGCCCTCACTCGAACTATTAAGTAGATTCTGTATAAGACCCTGATCATCCCAGTCCTGTTCTACGGCGCTGAAGCATTGACCGTCTCAAAAGCGGATGAAGAAATCCTTGGTCGATTTGAGAGGAAAATTCTTCGAAAAATCTTCGGTCCCGTTTGCGTTGACGGGCTATGGAGACGAAGATTTAACCAAGAGCTATACGAGCTGTACTGCCAGACGTCAGACGCAGTAGAGGAAGACCTTGTCTAAAGTGGCGTGCACAAGTAGAAACCGACCTCAACCAACTTGGAGTGCGCAACTGGAGGCAGTTAGCTAAGGACCGGGCTAATTAGAGAGGAATGTTGGTTGAGGCCCAGGTTTATTCCGGACTGTAGGGCCACTTAACTAAGTATCTGTTGTCCGAATATGTCAAAGCACCTAAGGTATCTACTCCGTCAAATCTAACTGGGTCGGTAGACTCCATCATTGATTCCATTGTGAGAATTCTACAGCTTACATCAAAAAAGGTGTTTTGGTTCTTGGACCTTACATCCAGCTAATTTTTGGCCGTTGGTGGTATTTTATTATCATCCCACCCTGCACATCTTCCGATTGTTCCTTTATTCGTAACCTGAGAACGGGTCAGATCGAAAGCTATCAACTTTACACGGTCTTCTTATAGGATTCTCCAGTTCGACGTAAAACATGAGCGGATCTCGGTTTCAGGTCATTTCGTCATTGGGCGAATAACATTGGGCCAATAAAATATTGCTGTTGTTATAATTGCTTTGCAAAACCTCCTTTTCAGAATAAGGGTCATTCAACTTTTTCAGGGGATATCAGGTCTTTTTCATTTAAATTTCGGGAAATTGTTGGGAAGAGCCCTATATTTATTTCTTAAGACCGTGTCATAACATGTCCCCTGCAAGCAGATGTATCTCAAGAATAATAAAGACCTAAGAAAAACACAAAGGACGATTACTCTTTCTATAGACTTTGATATAATGGAAGTTAAATCCTTCGCATCCTTTTATGCAAACCTTAACACAGCATTTAATCGACAGCAATAGTGACTGCCATTTTAATTTCTAAATAGAGCACCAACATACCCCTCAAGTGCCAGAAGCAGATTTGTAATATTAACTACAAAGGACTATCACCCAATATTCACGTTTCGTTAAGCCAACAAAAACTTGTTCCTTTCACATCGGTTGGCAAAACACCCCTCAAAGACCAATCCAAATATTTGATTCCACAAGAAAATGTAAAAATTAATATGCGCATTTAATTACCCAAATTCCATTTGCAGGCCAATGATTTTGAATAATGCAGTCCTACCAAGGACAGCAAAAAAAAAAAAAAACCAAAGACCTGCCGACTAGAGATGAATGACAACACAACACAAAGTCCAAAACCGGAGAAAACCCACAAAATTCAGAAACCACAACCAAGCAGCATGAAAATTACCATGTTCAACTGTCATTACTCCTTCGTCTCGGACAGCACAGAATCCAACTTTAGTGCTTCCTGTCCAAAGTTTTATTTGTCCCCATGGTTTTTGGCCAGATCTCTCTCACAGAATTCATGCCATTGTCTGTGTCTGTGAGCTCTCTTGCTCCTCGGTAATTGGTAAACTTCTAAGACACAGGAATCAACCACAAAACAAATTTAAATTTTTAATTCAATCATTCACTGTGTGGGTGTAAGGCTCCTGCATGGCGAGCTACTATTTCATCTGCTCTGCAGAGAGTTACCATCAAGATAAAGAGAACTTTAAAGGATTTCATTTCTATCTCGCATACAACCACCATGCAGACACAGGGCCCAGATGTCCAGAAGTTTTGCGAAAAAATCCTCATCCTCCATGCCCACAGTACTCGTATACCAATAGATTTTGTTGTTGCTGCTGCTTGTCTATCGCACGTGACGAGATGAAATAGCTTCTGGCATGTGATTGTCAGTCCAAAAATTCTATTTCAAAATGTCAACGAGTTCATAAATATTCCACCGACCATACCATCAGGCAGTAGCTCGACTCCATAGTGACGACACAGCACAACTAGTTTTAACCCAAAAAATAAGGATATGAACAAGTCATAAACAGGACATGACTTCGATTGGCTTTCAATGGATTTGCTGAATGGTGAGTGAGAGGAATGCGGTTGGGCGGTAGTACAATGTGTGTCGGTGTGTGCACGGATGAGTGGTAGTTAGTTGGGATGAGTAGGAAATGGAACACGACAGCAGGGGTGCGGTTGTTGATTTGTGAGGAAACGAATTTTTGAATAAATTATACCGAGCGTCCACACTCCACAGGATGTGGCAGGGAAATTGGTTAGCTATGTGCAAAATTCATCTATGATGAGTATAGATACATGTGCGAGTTAAAGGAGATTTTTGTTTGTCGGGCCAGGTGATGGATCTGAATTCTGTCACACAGTGATGTGGAGAGATCTGAAATTGACGAAATTCTATTGAGGGTATATTTTGATATTTTTAATCTAAAAGAGTCCTTACAGATTGGAATAGAAGATTGATTCAATAGGTATGGATCAATGGTGGCAGTAAGTGGTTGTCATGTTGTTTTGACCGCGTCTTTCAAACGATAGAAGTTTATTATCAAAATAAGTGTTTGTTAGTGCAAACGTAGCAAACATTTTATGGCAGACTCCGTTGCCCTTCAAAATCGACTCTTCAATTTTTGGTGGTCAAATTCGAGACAGTCGGTTTCGAAAGCAATCAACAATCACTTGTACATCAAACGCCAGATCGGCCGAGAACATCACCGCTGTCCAGAAAGTGTCCAGGAGTACCCGAGGTAGTCATTTCACCGTGCGTTAGAACTCAGCCTTTCGCTGACTTCAACTTTTCGAATTTTGTTGAAGTAAAAAAAGTTGAGAAAGTAAGGTTCTTGAGCAATCGATGTTTTGAATTGCTGCAGCATTCAAAGAAGTTAGAAATTTTAAAAGGATGCACTTGAAAATTTTGGATCCTGGGCATAGTGATAAATAATGTGATTCAATGCACTCATAAAGTGAGAAGGAATGAAAGCGTTCTGGAAAGCCTTTCTGGCTTAAGTACTCGAAAAGAAATGAAATATCTGGCACTACAGCGCCTTTAGTATGGGCCGTTAGTGCCAGATAGTTAATTTCTTTCACGAGCTATTGTTTCCCAGTTCTTTGGCCAGAAAGGCTTTCCAGAACGCTTTCATTCCTCCTCAATAGCTTTAACTTTTTTTTGTGTTTGCAAAACTATTAGTTTTTTCCACAATGAAGAGTAGCTTCTGTTCAACGCGGAATCCGAATGGAAGATTTGAGAAGCTTCTCATGACCGTGGTACTCTTGGATTTTTGTCAGACATTCGCAAAACGGGGATAAATGAAAAACTATGGTCACTTTTTGCAGTTGAACCAGGGACCCCGCGCTTCGAAGTCCAATGCGTGGGTCAAGAAAATTGAAGATATCCTCTATTACGTGATTGATATTACTTAAAAAAAAAAACACCATTGATTGGAAGAAGTTCATAAACAAATACAGAGAAGCTTACGAATCGTGCTGCAAAAACCCTTTTTTTTAATTTGCGCGAATACCCTTTGAATGTTTTACCATAGTGAACGTGCGAGAAGGGAAAGAAAGAGTGTGATAGGAAAGGTTTTGGATTTAGTGGAGACTAACTCCATGAGTGGTGTCCGAATAAAATTTTTTAATTTTTTTTTTGTAGGCTAATATTTTCACCCATTAGTTTTTTTTAGAGGTTGTTTTTCGAAGAGAGATAAAACTGACATTTTGTGGTCAACCGCGCAACTCTAATGGCATTTATTTTTAGGTTTGTTTGCCATTTCATCACGAATAGGTTGAAAAATGAACAACGCTTGCAAATCGTGCAAATTTATTTCGAAAATAATGGTTCAGTTCTCGTAGCTTACCGCAAGCTCCGTCCATTTTATGGTCGAAATAATCGTCCATCAGTGCAATTGATTCGGTTGCTCATGGATCGTTTTCGCACTACGTTTACTCTATGTGATAAAACGCATCCGCAGAGACGTCGAACAGTGCGCAATGAAGAAACAATTGCCGCAGTAGAGCAAAGTGCACAGCAATTGGAGCTTTGTGCATCAACTTTATGGAAGATTTTGCACAAAGATCTTGGTTTACTACCTTACAAGATCCAGCTTATGCAAGAATTAAAGCCGCGAGACCATGCAATGCGTCGTGATTTTGGTTTATGGACCGAAAATGAGAATGATCTCGATACTGATTTTCATCGCAAAATTTTGTTCTGTAACAAGCAAAATTTCCGCATTCGGAATAAAGAAGAATCAACGTGAGACCCTTGAGACGCCGTTATATCTTCAAAAACTGACTGTTTGATGTGCTCTATGGGCTTGCGGAGTTATTGGGCCATACTTCTTCCGAAATGATGCTGGAGAGTCAATTACCGTTAATGGAGATCGGTATAGAGCCATGATAGCCGAATATTTTGTTTCCTAATCGGATGGCATGAATGTGGATGAGATGTGGTTCCAACAAGACGGAAAGCAGAAACATTAGGGGACTTGAAAGCCAACATTCGTGGCGTTATTGCCGACACACGGCCCCAAATGCTCGAAAAAGTGGTTGAAAATTGGGAACTTGGCGCCACCTTGAGTATTTAGACTATTATGAGGCTGGTAAACATGTACGAAGACCGTACCTTCGGGATCACTATTGTTTGCTTCAGGACACAATCGCAGCTGTAGGCTAGTCAATACAGGTACATCTAAGAATATCGGCTATTGAAATTTCGAGGCCATTGATTCTGTACAAAATGCAAATTCTAAGCAAGTTAACCCATTTATATCCGAATAATTTTTTCCTTCCGTTTGTAGTGATATTTGGATGTAATGGTAAGGTAAGTTGCTGAAATCGATCTGTAGAGTCAATTTTTTTTTCTTATATGTGAAAGTGGAGTTTTGGGGTGTTGCGTAAACGCAACGCTGGGTGTTTGTACGTTTTTTTTTTTTTTTTTTAAATTCATTTTTATTTAATATTGTTTTTAAACTAACAGAAAATGATATCAAATATACAGAAAAAGTAAAAAAAAAATCTATTTTAGTTTAGCATGATATTCTTGAAAACATTTGTCGTGAAGTGCTATTTTACAAGTTTCACATTTTTTTAAAGTCTGACTATGACAAACTCGGCATCTCAGCCTTCTGTCAGATGTTTCCATTACATGATGGCCACCCAAAAGATGTGGATTTTGCTTTGAATGCCTTCCACCACCTTTTGGTGGACAACCATATTTTGTACAAAGAGCTGTAGCGACTTGGCGGCGAAACTCCAGTGAATCCAATTTGCTCCCATAACTTCTGGCTAATGTCCATGCATTCACAACGGAAACGTCTATCATCCACATTATTATGGGATTGTACCATTTTTTTCCATGTGTTGCAATTCTATAATTTGACACATTATTATCGAGTTGGTCAACTCCACCCATATATTTGTTATACTGCTTGTTAACATTTGGTTGCGGAACTCCTGACTTTGCTTTCTGAATACTGTTGAACCTTTGTGCCGCACCAATAGGATGCATCCCATGCACATTGGAAAGCATTGAAACAGTCTGGTTGTCCTTCCATCGAGTGAGTATTAGCTGGTTTTGTTTATCGACAAAAGACTCATAGGATCCCCTATCTTTCTTGTTGAATGTCTGCTTGTCTGTCAAACTTATGTTCTTCAATCGATTTTCTCTTAGGGTTCCAGTGCCACCGCATTTAAGTTTCGTCAGCTTCTTAGTTAGGTCAGGACTTGTAAAAAAATTATCGTAAAAATATGAGAATGTAACCCCAGGATACTCCCGTTTAATAACTTCTGCTAGGCTGAGTACCACGAACTCACCAAGAAAAACTGTGGGATCTCGTTTCTGATTTCGTCCCTGATAAAACTCAAATTGGACGCAATATCCGAGGCGTGTTGCTGCAACCCATACCTTGTATCCAAAACGAACAGGTTTCAAGCGCATAAACTGCTTACAAGAGTTCCTTCCAAAATATGGAATCATTGATTCATCAACTGACAATGGCATTTCAATTGGTGCAAACTTTACAAACATTTTGTTCAAATGATCGGCCATTGGTCTGATTTTGGCCATTTTATCGGTATTATCAATATCATTGTTATCACAAACATGAATATTTACAAATATATCGTTAAATCTGTTTCTGCGCATAGCATTTGAAACCATAGCATTATGACTGTCTTGGCGGTCTTCCCAATACATGTTTCTTCTTGGTAAAGGCACATATCCCGAAAGGATGACTATGCCAAGAAAGACATATATTTCCGGTTCTGTAACGTTCATGCCTTGATTTCGTTGAGATGAATATAAATTGGTGTACTTTTTAATGACACGGATAAAATTCTCATTCATAAACAGTTCAAAAAATTTCAATGGGTGAGTCTCTGAGTTCAACGTTAGAGGAGGCAGTAATGCTCCTTTCCAAGGTATAAAATTGTATAAAAACGAACTAAGATTTAAGTTTTCTTCGTTACCTCTACGCCAACTTTGCGCTATCTTCGGAATGTGTATCCAATCTTCTATTACATCCACTGCATTCTCTTTGCAACTAACTTCGGCTTCTGATAATAGCTGGTTGGGATTCATCCTATTGGGATCAGCACATTCCTCTTCACCAGAATCTTCATCTGTAATAGCGCCATCTGTGGGGGGTAACAAATAAATTGTATTCGGAACTTCATTTTCTGATTCAAGAGCATCCAGTATCTCAGCCAATGTCAACGTTTACCCCCTAAACCAAAATAAAAATAACGTAGGTACATATTTGTATGTAATTAAACCCAGTGTTGCGTTTGCGCAACACCGGCGTTTAGGAGTTGTCAACTATCAACAAATTCCTAAAATGAAGTTTGTTTCTTTTGCGCCATATGAATAATATATAAAAAAACAAAATACACCAAACTTATTGTAATCGAAGCATACAATTCCACTAACCGGTAATTTCTATCCATTGTTAATTTTGTTTTCTGAAAAATAATATTCGCATTCAACTTCTTCTCTCTAAAACACAACTGCATTTAATTCTGGTAAAGAACACACTGCGACACTTGTGAGGTGACTCACGCACAAGCGGAACGACAAAAAGATTTTTCGTAGAACAATCGGTCAGAGTACAGACAGGAAAAATCGTGTTGTGACTTGCTGTTTGGTGTTGCGTAAACGCAACGCTGGCTATAAATGGGTTAAACCATCTGGATTTGCCTGTTCGCCTGGTATTTCGACAAAAACTATTTGAAATATTTGAAATATTCGTCTCCATGAGATGGAACGAGTCACATTGAAGGATTTGGTTCCTGCAAGATGGAGCATCCGCACCCATAGCCAGACAAGTTATGGAGGTGCTGCAACGAAACTATTTAGTATCCTGAAACTCCACTTTCCACTGGCGATAAGTAACAAATGGAAGATCGTTTCGAGATTTGGATGGTGAAGGCTTAATTTGCAGAAGTTCTCATTAGATCACCAGTCGCATAGGAAAGATGTTTGTGTTCACACATAGCCATCAAAACAAAAAGGCGTCGTTGTTTGCATTCAATATCCAGATTACGGACGGTGATTGGTTAGCCAAAATGCAATGTCAGGATATGAAGCTTCTGCAGATTACCTCGACACTAAAAAATCCAATATTAACTGTATTGAAGATGGTCCTTAGGTATGCCTTAATAGGAGTCGTTTGTCGCGAAGAGTGAAGGGAAATTGAAAGCGACTCACATCTCCAAAGCCTGTCAGATGGTTCTACTGGTTCCCAAAAATTAGAGCCTACATGAAGCAATACATACGATCCTGCATGGAATATACGTACTCCAAGAGAAATCGTGGCATGATCGAAAGAGAGCTCTTCTGAATCGAGCGGGTTCCCCTTCTATGTCATAACCTTCATTTGAATATTCTCAAATCTTTTACTGATTGTCATTGATAATTTTAATAAATTTCGTATTTTACGAGCGGTGAAATCGACGAACGCGAAAATGTTCTGGGCGTTGCAGTCGAATTCACTGGATATTTCGTATTGCCGTCAAGAGATATTACAAACTTAGGCACTGTGCTGATTGAAAATTTCTTCTAGTAGTATTGTGCGGGGAACATAATCTAGAACTTAAAGAATGACTTTGGGTGATCGCATAAGTGAATGTAGCAGGGTAAAATGGATACCAGTACAAGAGCAAACCAACATGAACTTTTGTGTTTGGGCACCCCAAGGGATATTATTGAAAACATGTTACTGTTGAAATTAGAACAGCAAGAGGAACCTGATGGCAAAGATATGCGCAGACGCGAAGGGATAAGACTTTGATGAATATCAAACAGTCTTAACAAAACCCGAATAGAGGATACGATCTTTATCATCGCAACCCGCCAAGATATAAAGTCATTGAGTTAGTTCTAATCGAGAATGAACCTGACGCGTGTCCTGCAGCCTGGGTCTTCACTTCGTGTTGTAACAAAGAGCAGACACACAAAGAGAGAATATCATGTCATAGTTTATCGCAAAAATGCAAGAAACTATCGGAAATTCTCAACGAAGCGATGACCTCGGACAAGATGAAGGCATTACGTCATCGATGATGATTTTGAATAGTGTGAAAAAGACTCGGATTATTCTAAGGAAATGAACATGGTCAGGGCGGAAGAGATTTTAAGCTTTACTGGATACCGCGGTACGAAAGGAAGCAAATAAAGATTGTTTGTTGAAGGTCTTGTGTTGTGTTTTATTTTAAGGCTATGTACTGGTCGTTAATGCAAATAACAATCGCCTACTATCTACTATCTTAAGTCAAAGCTGACCATTGTTTCGGTTTTCCGTTTTGGATGTTCTGCCCCTGTTTCTCAATCGAGAGATTTGCAAACTGACCTCAAAATTGCTTTTCTGTCTGGACATCTTTTCTCTTTTTTACAACTTTTATTGATTTTTGCTACCAGTTGAAAATTCCCTTCGTAAGCCTTAATATCCCCAGGGAAGTAATATCCTTGAAACGATTTTAAAACATGTTTTTGTGCAAATAAAACTAAATACACAAACCTAGTGCTCAACTGATTATATGTACCTACTCTCTGGGAAGCGGACCCATAATTAGTCTTTTTAATATCACAGCAAGCAGTCAGGTGAATCCTCATATGCGTATCAAAATTCAGTTGCATTTTCAATTCCGTAGCTATGGGTCGGTTTGTGTTGCTGCTGTTGGTCACTTTGATACTAAAAACTTTTACATCCCCATCAAAGGGATCAATAGTATTAAGTAGCTCCATTGAATACCGAACCCAAACTTGTGATAGTTTAATACATATCCTTCGAAATTCAACGAGTACTAGAAACCTTAATATTGGAATACGTATAGAAGCTGAATTCAAGTTGATAAAATCCGAGTTTCATGATTTCGTTGGCCGTTTCCTCAAAAATAACGATAGATTTCCCATCGACTTAAATGGCCTTGAAGGGAGTTTTTACAACATCCATGCGAGACTTTATTTTGTTGATTGCGTTCAGTCATTGGTGTAGGTTTCTGCAAGTCCCTTCTTAATTATTCCTTTACCAAAAATTTCTTAATTTTTCAGCAAGATTATTGCAAGGCAACGTAAATACGAGAAGAATCCGTCAAACTCCAACCAACACTGCTTTATTTTTCTACCTGAAGGTATCCGAAATGCATATGAGATCGTTAGGCAGATGATCAAGGTTTGCTGGAAAAATTTCATTGTGGACGTAAATATCGTGGTAGGGGATGAACATCAAATTGTTACTTTCTACACTTACGAACCGTTTAGCGAAGGACGATGCAGGGATACCACGCCACGAGTTCACAACCGATTTATGAATGGAAGTTTTGAGTTTTCAAAACCTAATTTTCCGCTTAAAAACTTCAATTTTTGGAAATGTCCTTTGAAGGCGATAGTATCGCATAATCCACCGTACTTATCATTAAATGATTGGAAAATGCAACAGCCCTCTGGAATGGAAGTAGAATTGTTACGTTTGATGTCGAAATATTTGAACTTTTCGCTGGAATTTGTGGTGTCCCGTAAGGGTAGAGGAGCCATGAATTTAAAAGGAACCTTAATACCTGGTGCTTTTCAATTGGTAAGTTGCTTGATGTTACCGGAAGATTATTTCCTTAAACGTATTTTCTCAGCTAATGGATGGCCAAGGGGATTTCACAATTGGGGAAACATCTTGCTTTGGAAATGACTACGCTATGACTACGCCATATTACTCCTCGACATTAAAAGTAGTCGTCAAAAGATCACAAGAACTTGACCCCTTGTTTATCCTGCTCTTCCCTTTCGATACATATACTTGGATAGTTTGCATAACATTCTTTTTCGTCAAACGGATTTGTTCTTTTATCTGGATAAAGAAAGTTCATCACAATCCCATGCGATTGCCATTGATAACATGGCTTTTTGGAATACTGATCTTACGCAGCTCATATGAAGGATCTGTGTTTAAATTTCTTCGTAATGATCAGAGAAAGCCTTTACCAACAAGCCTCCAAGAAGCACTAGATGAGGATTATAAAATTTTCTGCGATGAGAAATGCAATTTTTTTGCCATGCAAGGATTTCTAAAGGACGACGTTAATTTAATCCGGGAAGAATCTATTATGTTTGGCATTTTGGAAAAATTCAGCCGGACTACAGAAAAGTATGGCGTGGTGACAGTAAAGGGATATTTGGCAGCATTCAATACTGATCCAACAATGTACAACGAGTTTGTAATTCTTCGAGAACCTATCCTTCATAACATCGATTGCATTTATTTTCAAAAGTTTTCATATTTGAGGGAACCGTTTAGTATCTCCGTTGATATGTTGAAGATATATGGGTATATTTCCAAAATAATCGAAAAGTCTTTATCGATTGACAATTTTCAAAAGAAAAAGGATAAGGATGGTGTACAAGACTCCATGTCGTTGCAGAAGTTAAGGGGAAGTTTCGAGTTGCTTGCAATATTTAGTGCGGTTAATGTGTGTGTTTTCGTAATGGAAGTGCTTTCGAAATACTGTCCAATTTTGAAGAGAATTATTGACGTGTTTCATTGAATCGATAAAATGCTTGATTTAATTAGATATGTTCAACGTTTTTTTGTAATATGTCGCTTTAATTACTTTTATGCAGTTGCGTTAAGCAAAAACAAAATTTTGGAATACCTTTTGACCAAACTTTCGCTTCGGATTATCTAAATAAAATGTATAAGTATTTTAATTTATTTCCATACCCAACAAAAATATATCTTTGCGAAAGTAGTTCAAATTTGTATCTATTAACTTGTGGGTATTTTTTTGAGTGGTGTTCGTTTTTACCTGCAATTAAAAAAATCTTTTCGGAATTTTTTTTTTTTTCTGAAATACTAATGCTAGGGCTTTTCCCAAGACATTTATCCATAGCTCAACAATACTAACTTAACTAATTTGAACTATAAAAATACAGCGAACAAAAATTTTACCGCGTTCTAGGTAAATCAAATTACATTCTGCACATTTACTTAAATTCAACGTTCATTTGGTTTTAATTTTATAGAAATATTCAAAACAACTAAAAATATATAGCAGATTAATTTAATTATAGTAAAGATATTTGCGCAGCCTTATTATTCAAGAAAGGAGCCAGCTAGAAAGATCCAACCATAAGGCGTTTATAACGAATCGCAGGTATATAAATGGTTATATCTATTAAATGAAATATCCACGAAACATGAGAGTTGCAAAATATATTTAAAATATTTTATGGTTCGTCAAAACAAAGTTTTTTTATTGCATCTGCTTGATTGACGATTCGTTGATCTGGAGAACTTATACATATAGAGGTGAGGATATCCATATACATTGTAACATTAGTGTCTGATTCCGTATCAGTTTTCAACGTTATGGCTGTTGGAGTCTTGCTCCGAACATTTCTGAAGTATAAAAATCATTAATGCAACATATTGGAACCAAAAATACCTGAAATTGATTGTTGTCCCCGTTATTTGGCATTTTTTGTTCGATTCGTTGTTTTCTTTTATATTTTTAGTTATTTCTATACCCTATCCCATATAGGTATATTCGTTTTGATACATAGTTTTTAATATAAGGAAATAATTTAACTATGTATACCTCAAAGTATATGAATCGACTCTGAATCGTTAGCTGAGTCGATTAAGCCATGTCTGTCTGTCCGTCCGTCTGTAGGTAACCGGTTTTCGGGCCTTAAGTTTTGAGCTAGGATAATTAAATTTGGTACATTTGATCCTTGTACGTGCTGTTCAAACAAGTATACAAAATTTTGAAATCCGCAAACTGCCACGCCCCCTATTTAGCAAAACCTAATTTTAGACCAAACCGTTCAAATTTTTGAAAAGGTACTTACACAACAAAGTTTTTTTTGCAACGTTCACTTTTTGGGGGCGTTTTCAGGAAAAAAACGTTTTTCGGTAAAATTCTAAAAATTTCGAAAAAAATTTGATGCAAATTACTTTGTTTTGGTAATGTAAACATTTCTTGCATATATCATTTTTACCCAGTCCCAATTTTTGGAGACGTTTTCATAAGAAAAAACATTTGTATACCCTACGCCATACCATATGCAGGAGAAAAACGTTGTTTTTGGTCGAACCATACAATTTTTTGATAAACTGTCTGAACAATATGTAGCTACATTTTCTAATTTTAATATTTCTTTGCCATAAAACCCACATTTAAGGAATATTAATTTAAAGGATGGGATGGGATAGGGTATAAAACGGTCCACACAGCGAATGGGGTCACAGTAAAAAACTTAGACTGAGATTTGAACATGGAACATGGATCGTAGCCTTCTCATATGTTTTCCTTTTATTTTATTTTTCCGTTGATTTCTTTCTTCCTTTTAAATTTTAAATCAACAACTAAATTGTTTTGATAGTTGATATAGTTGACAAGCCTGCTATGATTTAGAATTCCTGTGAACATAAAGCTGTTGACATTTTTTTCAATTAGATCTTAAAGCGTTTTTTTTTTATCTCAGGCGGGGCGGGTCTACATTATAGAGCTAGAACAACGTCTCTATATTAATGTAAATGTTTGTAAAATAAGTCATCCGCATTGGACGTTAAAGTTGGCAACAATGTTTTAATTGGCAGAAATTTTGTCAGCTTTCAAATGATTAAATATTAATTCGGTGTGGCATTTCAACATGAATAGACTGACGCCTGAACAACGCTTCTAAATTTTGCAAATTTGTTTTGAAAACCATGATTCGGTTCGAAATAGGTATTGCACACAACGTCCATTTTACGATCAACATAATCGTCCTTCAGATCAATTAATTCGATTAAGTTTGGAACGTTCTCGCATCACGTTTAAATTATAATACGCATCCACAAACTTGTCGGCACTATACGACGGAAGAAGTCATTGTTGCTGTAGAGCGTAGCGTAACGGAATCAGTCTATGCGCCATCGTGCAAAGGAATTGAATATGTGTCCATCCATTTAAGGAAGATTTTGTGGAAAGATCTTGGTTTGCTTGCTTACAAAATCCAACTCGTGTTAGAATTGAAGCCACAGGATCACCCATCAATTCGGGTCAAGTTTGTTTAGCGATGAAGCTCACTTTTGGTTGAATAGATACGTCATTAAACAAAACTGCCGTATTTGGAGTGACGAAAGATAGAACGTGATGTCAAAGCCCCGGGCTATGGAGACGAAAATTCAACCAAGAACTATACGAGCTGTACAGAGACATGCCCCTGGTCAAAAAAAAACTCCGCTTTTGAAGTTTAAGATGGTTAGGGCATGTAGAACGAATGGACTCCAATACTCCGGCTCGCAGAGTCTTCGATTCCCAGCCATACGTCCTACGCAGTAGTGTAAGATTTCGCCTTAAGTGGCGTGCACAAGAACAAACCAACCTCAACCAACTTGGAGTGCGCAACTGGAGGCAGTTAGCTACGGACCGGGCTAATTGGAGAGGCATGTTGTTTGAGGGCCAGGTTCGTTCCGGAATGTAGCGCCACTTAAGTATGTAAGTAAACATGGTATTTGTGTTCTTCTATCATTTGTACTGTCGAGCCTTGTATCCTTGGCTTTGATGTTTTACACTTTGGTAAAACTTGCGTCTTGTGTGTTCTATACAATTCAAAATCTCAAAGCTAAAAAAACGAAATTTAATTTAATCTAATTCTAGAATTTGTACCCTCAGGATTCTAATCGAGCCTTGTATCCTTGGCTTTGACGTTTTACACTTTCATAAAACTTGCGTCTTGGGTGTTCTATCCAATTCAAAATCTAGAAGCTAAAAAAAACGAAATTTTAAAGGACGTGCCAAAGTGACCAAATGAATTTGTTGCTCTTATTACAATTTGCAAAGGCCTCCTACTATCTGGAAACTCGATTAATTCAAGACGATTTCGAAGCGATATTAAAGTTATAGGATCCCTGCGATTTTCTAACACTCATAGACCAGACCTAGGTGCATCGTTTTGGTAAGCATAATTTGGTTAGCATAATTTGCATAATGGACATTATTGCAGAGTGGCACAAGTTTTTGGTCTATTAAGGGTGTCAAAATCCTTTTATTTCTGTGCAATCACATTTTCTGCTTTAAACTAAGCTTTAGCGGCATAGAATAAGATAAATCAATTCGGTAAGGAACTAAACGTTTAACATGCTCTTTCATTACACAATCGAAGCCAATAACTAAAGTATAATTCCTTAAGTACAACATGTACATCAATCTACTTAATTGTTCCACATCACCTCACTATTATGGTAAACAATTTAAACGTCCTTAACAAAGCAACAAATGCCTTAGATCCACTCAGGGTAGACCGAGCCCAAACAAAGAAGAACAAACAAATTTACACATTCCAGAGTGGTGTTTATGATCCCCATTACGTATTCAAACTTAATGACATGAATTTTTTATTATCCTTGAAAATTTCGTTTACTTCCTTGCGTGTCCTTTTCACAGTACGCAAAAAGATATAATTTAGGCACAAGAAATATGTTTTATGGCTTACCTTTCTCGTTGGTAACATGATGATGTGCAAGATGGTCTCTCTATCAGCTAAGACGGCTATAGAGGGGTGTGTTCGAAATGGCCCGTTTTTATCTTTTTAACGTCTCTTCATAGTATAAGGTAACAAATTGGAGGTTTTGCTGTGAGTGAGTGTATGCGGTTCGGTTTCTTTCTTATTTAATGGTGGATGGTAAATTGTTGAAAGGGGGGGTTTCTTTATGTATGGTGGTGGGCCAACTAGAGATGTGGTACTTAAAGTGGTCTTAAGGTTGTTACTGAAATTGATTTGATACTAGATATGCCGCCAACTGAAAATGTGATTCGTAAGACATCAAATAAGAGACAACCACTCCCAGGTTCTTGAAAAGAATGCCGCGTGTTTTAAGACCATTTTAATTTTTATGCCACTGGGGTTACCTCCCAATCGAAATCGACTTTAACCCTTTAATGGACTGACTCCTTCCTGCCTTCCCACATATGGCAGCGATGGCAAATAAATCAAATTCTCAAAACTCTTGACATCCATAAATGTAACAATACATGTTCGGCTTCTGCCTTCCTTTTATTTATTTCCTCCCATCCTTCGTTCGTTTCTTTTTTGTTCGTCTATGTTTTTTTTTACGACAATATCCTTTTTTGAGTTATGGGTTCATTGATTTCCCTCCTTACCCTTCTGATTTTTGCCGCTCACATTTCATTCAAGCAACAGCACGCTTTTGGGTTCTATCGACCGTGAATCCTATGAATCCGCACACGAACATGCAGCAGAAAAAATACTCGCCTATATACACACGAGTCCTGAAACAAAAAGGATAAAAAAGACTGACTCCAATGACACTCTTAATATTTCGCAATTTGATTTATTATCTCGACGTTCAACGTCAATTTGTAGGTGGAATCAGTGTGACCTTCTTGTGCGCTCCTTTGGTATACGATATCCTTTACAATGGTTTTTGCGTGATTTTTCACTATGTACGGTTTATTTTTTACCAAAGGATTTTGGCCAGACCATCAACGGTAGCTCTAAATTCACATCGAAGGTGGTAGCCCAGGAAAGCCCTCGCCACACCTATACACGTGGTGTTTAGCAAAAATCACCAAAATTCTTACGAAAACCCAAATGTGGTTCTTATTTTTCCTCTTCTCAGAAAAAAAAAAGAAAATGGAAAACGAATGATTTTAGCCGCGGGATGCATTGGGTATACACCAAAACACAGAATGTATGTAGAAAGGAAATCCTAGAACACACAACCATGGCCGCTTTCAAAGGAATCCTTTGTTTGGAATGGTTAAACGTAATTAGGATGTACAGATTTGTTAAGTCTATTCAGGGCTATGTATGGGTGCAGGGCGAATGATGTGTGGTACGAAATTCACTCGTATTTACTCTACCAAAGCTAGAAGGTATAGAGCTGGTGCTTTCGGGGTTCGTTTTTCGTATGCCTCGAATGGAAATAATTAAACAGGCGAGAATTTAATTAAAAGTGTTGATCGGATTATGGGGGATCAGGGAATTAGGGTGAGAACGGCAATTAAAGTGTAAATTATTGCCACAATGGGTTCGATAATAGGTAGCTTCGATTTGGTAATAAAGAATGAGTGAACGATTCCAGGAAAAATTGGAATGAGATACAAATGTTTGATATTGCTGCACGATGGAGTGGAACATGGTTTAATGATGTAGCAGTGTAACATATCGATTCGGGATACTTATCTTTTTTATTCGCAATATATTTACGATTTATTTACGATGTTCATTAAGTGATGTTGCGACATTGGTTTGATTTTCCATATTGAACCAATAAACTTAGGAGCTTCAGAAATCACTACCCGAAGGGTATTAGAATATTTTTCAGAAAATAACTATTACGTTACAAGAAGTTAGACAAAGTAGGTATCCAGGTATTAATATTCATACAAACAGTTAAAGGCGTTCCTGGGAATTGATTTCATGATTTTTTAAAGTAGGGATAAGTTTTTCAAGTTGTTATAATAAAGAGACACATTTCATGCAAGTCTTCGCAGAACCAAAAGTTGCAGATTTAAAGTACGAGGATAATCGTCTTTAAGGCAGATTGCTGTGGATAGAGTCCTGTAAGTCCGGGAAGCAAAATATGATAAATCGCGTGGGTTGGCGAGGGCAAGGCAAATTATATGCTTTCAACAAATAAGTAACTATCGCCACAGAATTGTCAACATCAACAATTTTTAGGTAGTAAATGATAACATCAACCCACGAATGACACCTTAGTGGAGATAAAACGAAGACTATACCTAGGAAACCGCTTCTATTTCGTTTACGCAAAAAAAAACGACGGGCTCAGTGGCGCGATGGTTAGTGCGATGAACTGCCGTGCAGAAGGTCTGGGCTCGATTCCCAGCCATAGCAACACCTAAATGATTTGTCACTGCCCTCTTCTCGTGATGATCTGACAAATCATGCGGGTAGTATCATTGTCATGAAAAGCTTATCTCAACTTCGCCGTTCGGATTCGGCATAAAACGGGAGGTCCCGCCATCGTACTAAGAAGTACACACGCACACATGAATGGTTGCGATAAAAAATCAAGGCCCTGGGTACTAACGAGCCTGTTGCGCCATAAATTTTTTTTTTTTAAACAAATGGAAACAAAACTCTTAACTCGAAAGTCCAAATAAGAGTGATTTTTTAAGAGTTGATTTTTTTTAGGTTGGCAGCACTAGCTAATAATGGCTTCCAAACGTCATATGTAAAAGTGAAAAGTTTTCAGTATACTCTGCCATTTAATCATGGAAAGACTTACAAACGAGCAACGATTTTAAATTATTAAAATTTATTATCAAAATTCGTGCTCTGTGAAAAATGTGCACCGGTTGTTACGACCATATTATGGTCGTCATAATCGACCTGTTGAATCAATAATTCTATCACTAAATTTCGCACCAAATTTACTTTGTACTTTGAAGAGAATATTGTAGTCGTAGTACCAATGTAAATGGAGATGTTGAAATGTCAAATCATCGCCGTTCTCAGCAATTGGGCATGTGTTCTCAACCACATGGAAAATTGTACGTGTCGATTTGGATTTGAAAGCCTATAAGACTCAACTTGTTCAAGAATTGAAGCCGAATGACCTACCACAACGTCTAATTTTTGGTGAATGGGCTTTAGAACAGCTCCATGAAATTCCGCTGTTTTATCGAAAAATTGTGGTCAGAGATGAGGCTCATTTCTGGCTCAACGGATAAGAAAATCAGCATATCTGTCGCATCTGGAGTAATGAACAGCCACATGCCATACAAGAATTACCGATGCATCCCAAAAAATATACGACAGTTTGGTGTGGTTTATGGGCTGGTGGCATCATCTGCCCTTTTTATTCAAAGACGATCGTGGAACAAACGTTATCGTCAACGAACAATATCGACCAATGTGACGCGATTTTTTTTTTGCTGGCCTGAGTTCAACTTGTTTGACATGTGGTTTCATCGAGACGGTGCTACATGCCATATAACACACAGCTCGTTAAACAATGAAAATATTGTTGGATGAATTTGGTGAGCAGCGACCAACTCACAGGCCGATTCGAGGCCTGTGAGTTGGTCGCCAAGATCGTGTGATTTAACGCCTCTTGATTATTTCTTGTGGGGTTATGTTAAGTCTTTAGTCCATGTGGACAAGGCGAACACGATTGAAGCCTTACAGGATAACATAACCCGCGTAGTTCTTGGATTACAGGCCGAAATGCTAGAAAAAGTGACGCATAATTTGACCTTCCGAATGGACCATTTGAAACGCAGCCGCGGACAAAATTTACATGAAGTTGTGTTTAAAACTTAATAGACATAACCCTATTTATCGATTACAATAAAACTTTTGAATATATGATGCAAATTTGAGTATTGTATTCGATTTAAAAAAAAAACTCTACTGGCCCTAATAGTATCAGTACTATACTTTATTGCGCCGAGCGTTGGACAATAAGTAGCATTGCGTAACAAATACTAAGCACTTTATACGAACTGGGCGAGCATGTGCAGTTGTTTCCACATTTTCTACAGGGCCGGTTTTCTGAAATTTGCGCACAATTCTTCCGATTGTTGACACGTTTGGACAATTATACTGACCAAAAAAATTATGAAGTTCTCAAAATGGCGGAACATCATCAAATTGAGAGTGGTTCAGAATTCGAAAAATAAAGTGTCTTGGTAAAAAAACGTTGCTTCCCTTACTTTTATTTTAAATAAATACCCTAAAAAACTAATTCTGTATTCACATACGGTACAATAATTTAACAAACAGATAAGTTAACTCATTAACTACATTTCTCTTAAAATCGTGTAAATTAACTATTTCTTGTTAATACAAGTTATGATATCAAGAGCTTAAAAGTTAATAACAATTTTAAAGCCCAAAAATGTCTTTAAATCAAATTATATCCTTTTGTCTATTTTGATAGTTAATGACTTTTACCTTTGAACCGACGATATCATAAATAACGCAATCAAATTTTGTAAGTAACCATTAATACTAACAATTAAAAAAACGAATACGGTGGGTACAAAAAAATTTAAAAAAAACAGAACAATAGAACTTTTGTTTTTTATTTTTGATATTTGCTTATTTCTGTAAAGCTTCGGTAAGGAAACTTTGTAGACTAGGTACTGTAGAGTGCGCCAAATGTAATTCCATAGACATTTTTCACAAAAGTTGAGCGACAGGGACAGCAAACGACGCCATATTTCTTGCCGTTTTTTTGACATTTCCTTTCAGTAAGGTTTGCCATTGTTAAAATTTACAACCGAAATTCGGAGTCCGTGGCCTCAACGTTAAAAGCGCTATGTCCACTTTATGGTCGTCATAATCGTCCCAGCATATCAACAATTGAGCGTTAAGTGCAAAATTTGAATCAACAGGCACAGTACAAAATGTTCCCGTGCCAGCGAGGCAAAGTAGTGCCCGTTTAGTCGAGAATATTGCTACCGCTGAGATCTTGGCCTACATCCTTACAAGATTTAATTGACGCAAGAACTGAAGCCGCTTGACCACCAGAAGCGTCGTATGTTCGTGAATCGGGATGAGCAATAACTTGAAAATGATTCTGATTTTCATCGAAAAATCATCTTCAGCGAATAGGCTCATTTCTGGCTGAATGGCTTCGTCAATGAACAAAATATGCGGTATTGGTCAGGCAGCAATGCACACGTACTCCATGAGTCATCATTGCATCCCGAATAAATTACGGTTTGGGGTGGTTTATGGGCCGGCGGCGTCATTGCAGCATCATGAAATTCCAGCAGTATCGGCCGATTTATGCTTGAAAACCGTCGAAAATTGGGTTCAGCGTCTGGCCATGCAAAAGAAATCAAGTTGCATACATTTTTTTTTTTTTAATAATTTACACGTACTCAAGCGGTTATGATATGAATACCCTTTTATATGTTACCGTAGTACGATCGTTAGAGAAGGGGAAGAAAGAGAGGATAGGAAAGATTTTGGATGTCGTGGAGACTTAAACTCCATGGGTGGTGTCCGAACTAGCTTCGGGGAGTTACTTTTTCTGTGTTCGTTAAATTTGAAGAAATTCAAGATGGTGTGCATACTTTTAGGTACTACACCGACCTTTTTATTTCTTTTAAATAAAAGTGAAATGGATTTTGGTTGGAATTGAACGCACAACCTTCCACTCAACAGACGAACATTAGTCGCCAGTCTTGTTAGCCCGAAAAATCAGCGGTTCGCAAGAGTAATTCTTCGTTTAATTCCTGACGAGATGTTAATGTCGGAGCTTATAGCGGAGGCGAGATAGAAAAAGGACCTTACCTGAAGGGGTATGCGAGTAGTCACACTGACTTAGGGAAGATTAGACCTTTGGTGTGAGCTCGGAATATTTGCGCAACCCTCTAATAAACGGTATTATTATTATTCTGCGATATATAAGCGAGAATTCTAAAAACTCATTCTGACGGGCGAGTTTGGACGGTATGGCTCTGTATAGTTTGTCTGGATAAATACTGTTTTATCGACGAATGGGTGGTGGGTATCGATTTGGACTTCTTAGGTTTTTACGATCTGCCGAGGTCTGAAGTTTTGATCAGTTGTGGACTTTCCTGGCCAAAAACAGTACTGATAAGGACAGGTTGGTGGTAATTCACATATTATGGCAGATACCATCTCAGTATTTTGGCAAACGATGCGGAGGTTCCATTCTTCCGGCAAACTTTCATCCGAACAAATTTTTTTTATGAGTTGGGTAATGTTATTTATCGAATCATCTCCACCAACTTTATAAAGCTCGGCAGGACGGCAGTCATTTTCGGTAGATTTGTTATGTCTAAGTTAAAATGTTAATGGGTTCACTTTTAGTGCTCCCACTGGTAGTATTCGCTGTTGGCGCTGATATAGATTTGTCTGTGGTTAGTAGAGTGTTTAGTCTGCAGATGTTTTTCTTTCATATTTTCTACATCGAATGTGACTCAACCATATTTGTTCTTTGCTCATCTTGACAGAATTATGAACACCATTTGTTCTCTAAGAAGCTCAAAGAGGCTTTGAATTAAAAAGCTTGCTTATGACAGTGACCTCTGAGTCTGACCATCTGTTGGCATTCTTCGTCAAACTAGGGATTTCCTGTTGGTAAGCGAGAGTAACCATGCATATCCGTAAAGGCTGCTGTTAAATCTTGTTGGCATCAACGTCATCGTTCTTCAATATTAGGTGGTGGTATGATGTCAATCGAGAAGTTAAGGGACATGCGTTTTGCAATGAACTTGGCAGCCTCTTGCGATTGTAGTCTTTTTATGTTAAACCTTTTACACAGTATTTTGCATTTATTGTCTGACTGAGTCATTATAATATTGGACAAGCATCATGGTGCAGCACGGTGACGTGAATTCCACAATTTGGCGTTATTTCACTTTATGAAAGACGGGCATTCCGTCCTCTTGCAACCCAACTTCTTGGGATAAATGTTGGATTCGGGTTGCGTGCGAGGTTAGATGTATGGACAAACAAGCTTCCACCAATAGTTACCCCAAGCAGGGGGCTTACATACAAATCCTAAATTCACATACCTTCAACCTCGTACGGAACCCAAATCCATCAGTGAGCCCAATCAAAGGGGTTGCAGATTAAAAATGTACAAACACGCAAACTCGCAGTCGGATAAGTTCAAAGTATGATTCCCCCTCTCTTTGGATTCGGCTTTATTTCAAAATTGTTTCAATTTGTTATAGTCTTATCCTCAAACTTTCATGGCACAGTGCACCACTAGTACATGTGCCTTAACCTATAGACAAAGGACCGATATTGGCAACTAAATAACAAATATGACGAAAGACAAACCCACGTTATTTTTGTGGTATTAACTGGTGATTAACCGGGTAATTTACCATACTAAACAAATTGCTTCTGTAGAAGCTTCGAGGATGAAGCACAAATACGGACACTAAAACATCGAATGTGTCATCCAGCTCTACAAGAGCACTACTTACTCTGCATGGCAGAATGATATTTCGACAGCTTGAAGGTACTTGACACAGTTATTTCATTAGATGTTTATTTCAAACTGTTAGTCAAAATTGCCATTTACGGGATCCGGAGGAACATTAATAAAAATTATCTAACCTTACATAAGATAAAATTCAAGCTTCATGCATTAACGGCCCATGCAGTTCCTCAAACCTAGACTCTCCATTCATTTTTGTGTTCGTAGTTCTATCCTCCTTACATGCGAGCAGTGAACCTGACTAATTCAACACTTAATTGATCCAAACAACCATTAGATCGCGTAAATAATGCACTCACAGAAAAGTAATCAATTACTATTCCATCGTTTGATCTTAGCACACACATATTTCGATTTCATACTACCGAAGACATTAACTATCCCAAGCAACCCCTTTATCCGCACGTGGCTTATTAAATTTCGATGTGAGAATTTTGCAATTCCACATTAATTTCGCCACATAAATCGAATATGGGCGCAGTATTCTCATCAACCCAGCACTACAGAGGATCTATCACACCAAACCCTACAGCCCTACAGAGAATCTATCACACCAAGGACCACCTCCCTTCATCGATTTCATAAAATACAGGAAATAAATTTCACACGCATCCACCCTCGCTCCGTGATGGTGGTGCCATGGCAGAAAATGATTATCCCACAGATAAGAAATCACAGACTATGAGACACCCGGATAATCTCTCATTCATGTCACACATTATGTACAACTCAATGAAAAGGTAATTTTGCACCCATAATTCCAAGTCGAAGCCGAACCCTCCCTCTCCTGCCTTATCCTCTTGTGAGAGACTATTTCAGAAACGAACCAGTCGCCTCATCATCAATCCGAACGATGGCTTCCACCCCTCTGTCAAGGAGGACAACTTTTGCATAACATCAACGATGACAGGCACGTCCCCAGGTGTTGTCGTCTCATGGTCGATGTCAACACCCCCTCCCGACTATCCGCCTTCTATACTTTGTGGGAAATTTTGCGGAAAATCAAATCTCACTTTGAAGCCAAACCATAGAAGCCGACTGGAGTGTGTTTGTGTGGGTTTGTGTGGACCAAATTGGAGGTTCAAATTGAGGAATAATGCGATTGACTTTCTGGTGTGTTAACGGTTTCGACATGAATGTTAAATGCCGCACAGACGACTTGTTGGGAACTCCTCGAGCGACGCGAATGTTTGTCAACAACAAGGAACAAATAATAGAATCAAGGATCAGAGTGTGAAAAAAGGCCAATGAAATCGGAACATGCAGCACACAAAAAGAAGAAGAAAGAATTTTTAAAGGATTTTTTTTTATTCCTGATTGGTGTCCTTCGAGAAGTTGTTCTCTAGCTCTTTGTGTGCTCGGGCAAAATCTCAAAACGGAAGGCTATGTGCTAGGTCACGTAACTCAAATATAGGAAGTTAATAACGTACTACATGCTGCCCTGTGTTGGTCCTTTTTCGTCGATTGTCGGTCGCCTGTGTGTGTTGAGATATGCGGGTAGCTGAATTTCTTGGCATGCAATGGATAATAATTTTGAATGCATTTCATGTCCTTTTTGGGAGTTTCGCCTTGGCGCACACTTTTTGCTCTGACATTTGGTTCTGTTCAAGGGTGATTCCGGCACGTTACCGCTGGTGGCAAGTTGGAATTCTATTCCGTCAGTCGGGGTTTTGCTTTTTATTTTGTTGGAGTTTTCTTTTCTGCAAATCATACCCAATCCCCACTCAAGAGAGTGCATGGTTTCTATGCAGTTTCTTCGTTTACATTTTCCAGTTTGTGATGTTAAAAGTCATTACGAATGCATAGGACGATAGAACGCTATGATTCGTATTATAATGCTGGCGAACAAGGACTATGAATATTTTATCAACAGATTATGGTCAGAGGGGCTAAGAGATTTTCCTTACACTGGATCCGGAAGTGGATACAATTTTTGACTAAAGGGGAGTGGAAAGTGAAGAATTATTGGTTTATACTATGCGACATAATGGCTTGTGTGTAAATAAAAGAGTTAGTCAACTGACTAGGAAGATGTCAGTGGGTTGGCTTTACGATGGCCCGTCATAAAGTATCTCGAAGGAAATCAATTATTCTTAGAAGAAGCTTCGCTCAAAACATGAAATATTAAAGCTTACTTGCTTACTTTAGTGGGGCTACGGTCAGGGTGAACTTAGACCTAAGCCCACATGTCTCTTCAGTTAGTCCGATCCATGTTTATCTGTCTCAGTTGTGCTTTTTAATAACGCTTAGGTCGATTTCTGCTTGTTGGTTCCTCTACTGCTTCGACATCTGGCTGCGAATGGAACACTCTAATGGCCAAATTATTACTGGATACCAATTTGCCGTTAAATCTTCGAAACGCAAATAGAACTCAGAATTTTTCGAATTATATTGCACTCAAAAATGACCGAGATCTTTACCAGGGATCAGAGTCTTACACATGATGGCCTTAGTGCTAGATCAAGGACCTTCATTCAAAATTAGCAGCCAGAAGTAACATCTAATAGCAAGATTAACCAAAGACAGCGCTTAACCCTGTAGGTGCTTATACGGACACCGTGTTCTGAGGGTATCTAATAACTTGTATCTTGCCCTCCAAGCTTTATCCCTTCTTACTTTGAAAAATGTATTCTTTTCAACACTCAACCCATAACGCTCAAAGAGTGATCGAGATGATACTTGTAGATACTCATTGACTCATTGACTTGAATTATTGTTACTTTAGTCTACAAACCTGGGAATCAACAAACATTCCCCTCCAACTAGCCAACAGCTAGCTAGCTGTATCCAGTTGCGAACTTCCAGTTCGGTCGGTTTCTACGTCTGTGTGCCATTAAATTTGAGGTCTTCCTCTACTGCGTTCGACTACTTGCTGATAATCTAGTGCTCTGCGGGCCGGATTATTGATGTCCATTCGTTTTATATGTCGTACCCATGACAAAATCTTACGCGTAAATTTTTCAGCTGCAGGTTTAAGTCGTCGCAAAGCTTCTAAAGTTATTCGTTGAATCGTTGTACATTCTATGTTACAAGTTAAAGAAATCCTCTGTGAGGATCATAAAATAAAACACCATCCCAGCTGCTGCACTAATTAGTTCGACTAACATATCCACAGGCAGAGTAACTGTCGCATTGAGATATTTGCGAAGAAGCGCACTTATTGCGTCAAGGTCAGAATCAGACTAAAAGAAGTATACGATTCCATTGGGAATTGTATCAGAACCTGGTCTTTCGGAACGAATCGCTGATTCTCCAAATATAGTAAAGGTATGCATCCGGTAGTATGAACGCGTGTGTAACATATTTGTGAGTGCAAATGTTGACTCAGCGAATCCTATGTGACTAGCTATCTCACCCTTGGATCAACGGCCGGGGGTATAGCGTTAACTGACGTCTTTCAAAAGTTAGTTCCATTGTTTGTTTGTTCTGTAACGAGTTTTGGTATTGCATTGTTTGTGTCGTTGTTAGATGGAATATCAGCAGATGTGCTGCATTTGCGTGTCTTGTATTGCGTTGAAATGTAACAAGTTTAGGGATGATTTTTCTAAGCTTCTCTGAACATATGTATGTCCATAGGGAGGGGCATCTCCTACATGCCTTGGGTGAGTCAGTGGTTTTCGCTGGTACTTCAAAATAAGTGCTGAAAAGCCTTTAAGGTGGTTGGCTGGTCTTGTAACAGAATACAGCAAGCTCAGTGCATGTATGTGCTCAACCCCCAACATGCAATTTTTTTTCAGAATCTGGTTTTATTTGGACCTTTTAGACCCGAATAAGATGGGCTGATATTTAGTCGCCGCTGATTTATTCATAGAGGTAACATTATTGCTTTCATAATTCTTTAGGCATATGTACCTTCACCTTCTTCTTACCAATTTTCGTTATCAACATAATCAAAGTTTTCAAGATAGTCTCTTACTAAGTTATCTCTATCAGCTTTATAAAGTGATTTAAGGCAAGGTTTTCCCTGACTGGGAATTGAAGATCCTTCTCTACATGATTTAGCCATATCAAACATCCAAGTCAGGCGTTTTTGACCAGGCTAATGTTCCAGTTCACATGAAAAAGTTATTGGTTAAATCTAGAAGGTATTTCTGGATGCGCGAGTTATATGTTCGGGAAGAAAACCAATCTGATCAGTTTGGTGCCGATTCCGATTGCACCCTTTCTACTCAGATTTCATGCATAGAATTGTGACATGTTATTTACCTACATTCTTGCATCAACTGCAGCAAGAAATGATTGGGAATCAAAGACATCTGATTTTTAGATTTTTAGTTCGTCTCTATAAATGCTGTCGTATGCGGCTTTGAAATCGATGAATAGCTGGTGGGTATCGATTTGGACTTCCAAGTGGTAACCAACGATAAGCGCGAGTGTTGATAACACGACGAAAAACAGCAACACTATAAACAGCCAGGTCAGAATGGCATGGAATGAATACCCGGCCTGCTGTCCCAGGCGAACCTAGACAAGCAGCTTCGACATATTCGGACAACAGGTTGTCTAGGAATTTCAAGGGTTAGTCAGGCCCCTTGAACAGAGCTGGTGGCGGATGAACCGAAAGGCCAACGGCAGCGCTCAATTCCGTAGTGGATACTGATGGCCCCGTGTCCAAGGGGAATCTAATAAATTGGAACTGGCCCTCCAGGTTGGGGGTTGTGCTTTGGGTTAACTACCCAATCATGGAAAAATCTAACGGTTACAAATCAACCAAAAGCCTCGGAAAGGACTGATTTTATTGTTGACGACACGGCTAAACGAAAAAAGGACAACGACGTTTGTATCTGCACCAGGAATGTGAGAACACTAAACAGGAGCGGTGCAAGTGAACAACTAGCGGAAGCCCTAAACTGCTACAAAGCAGACATTACTGCCATCCAGGAAATACGATGGGATGGGCCGGGCAAAAAGAGGATGAAAAACTGTGACATCTGCTACGGACCATGTGAGCAGAAACAGCGACTATTCGGATGCGGATTTGTTATAAGTGCCAGACTTAGGCAAGAGGTTTTATGTTTCCAAGACATTAGCAAACGCATTGTAACGATTCGCATCAAGGCCAAATTCGCCAACATTAGCCTTATATGCGCTCACGCCCCAACGGATTAAAAAGATGATATAGCTAAGGACTGCTTCTATCAGCTCCTTGACAAAACCTATGAGCGACTACCGAAGTACGATGTTAAAATCGTGCTGGGAGATTTTAACGCAAAGGTAGGAAGAGAGGACATCTTTAGCGGTATTGTCTGAAACCATAGCCTACACGACAACACGTCTGGTAACGGACTTAGGCTAATTGACTTCCCTACAGAAATGCCACTATAGCCAGCACACGGTTTCCTCACCTCGATATCCATAAGGGGACATGGTGGTCTCCGAATCAACGAACGGTCAATCAAATAGATCATCCGCATCCAGTATTTTGGATGTCCGAACATCCCGAGGAGCTAACATCGACTCGGACCCCTACCTTGTTGTAGCCAAGGTTAGAATGCGGATTTCCACCACGTCACAACAATCCAGAAATACTGTAAAAAAATTTAATTTCGAAAGACTGCAATCGCAAGAGACCGCCAAGACCTTCGCGCATCGCGTATCCCTAAACCTCTCGATTAACACCATACCACCAACATCGAATGTCGAAGAACTATGGCAACGATGCCAACAAGCCATTAGATCAGCCGCAACTGATGTGCTAGGTTTCTCGCGCCCACCAGCAAGAAACCCCTAGTTTGATGAGGAGTACCGTGGCAATTCCTTACCAATATTTGAAGGCTACATTTTTTTTGAAACATGGTAATTATTTCGTGGGTGGCCGCGGTGTAGTGGTAATGTGTTCATCTGTTGAGTGGAAGGTTGCGCGTTCAATCCCAACCAAAATCCATTTCACTTTTACTTAAAAGAAATAAAAGGTCAGTGTAATACCTAAAAGTATGAACACCATCTTGAATTTCTTCAAATTTAACGAACACAAGAAAAAGTGACTCCCCGAAGCTAGTTCGGACACCACCCATGGAGTTTAAGTCTCCACTACATCCAAAATCTTTCCTATCCTCTCTTTCTTCCCCTTCTCTAACGCTCGTACCATAATAACATATAAAGGGTATTCATAACCCCTTGAGTACGTGTAAATTATAAAAAAAAAAAAAAAAAAATATTGCCTTATGACACCTTAGCAAAGCGGTATAAGGTCATTTTTTCGAATATGGCCATATGTGGATAAAATTTGCGAAACTCATATTATAAAATACGGCCTTATGTGACGTCACCTTGTGACTTATGAACGATTGATTTCCGTTCTGGGACAGTGTCGAACGTGGCAATTAAGAAAGTGCACTTGGTTGCGATATCAATAGCATTAGAATATAAAATTTAGAATGAATGAAGCAAATGGTTTGGTCTGCAGAGATTTATGCATCCTGATTCTGGTGTAATACATGATAGTATGTTATTTACCGCATCATATGTTAAGATCCTTAAGAAAACGAAGAAGATAGCTCTGTGGGTTTTTTCGCGACCGAGAGTTATGATCAGAGAAGGGATTTTGTTGACCTTGACAATTTTTGCCTTTTTTTTAATTTTTTTACCAACATTTGCGTTATTTTGCCTTTTTAGTTATATTTACTAGTTCAGACCCAACTGGCGCATATCCAAACAAATTTTGGATTTTTAAGAAGAAAGAGCAAAGATTGTGTGTTGATTTGAATTATTTTTCTAATGCATATGGAAATATGAAATATGGAAATAGCTATATCTAATGCAAGCGGCTTAAATGGGTTTAATCAGTAAATGAGGGCAAGACGAAGTATATGCTATCAACACGAAAGTACACGCAACATCGACGAATTGGACAGAACGTCACCATGGACAGATATAACTTTAAGGTAGTGCGGGACTTTTTCTATCTCGGCTCCGATATTAACTCTGACAACAACATCTCGTCAGAAATTACACGAGAAATTACTCTTGCCAAGCGCTGTTTTTTCGGGCTAAGAAGGCAATTCAGTAGTAAAGCCCTCACTCGAACTACTAAGGAGAACTTATATAAGACCCTGATCATCCCAGTTCTGCTCTCTGAAGCATGCACCATCTCAAAAGCGGATGAAGAAATCGTTGATCGTTTTGAGAGAAAATTTCTTCGAAAAATATTCGGCCCCATTTGCGTTGACGGGCTATGGAAACGAGAATCAACCAAGACCTATACGAGCTGTACAGTCACATGCCCCTGCTCAAAAAACTCCGCATTGAACGTTAAGAAGGCTAGGACAAGCTGGTGACACGGGGAAGAAAACAGAACAAACAAAAGACTAGTCCAACTAGCCTTTTGCTATATAATTTAGCTAGATACAACTAAAAGTATTTGTATCGACTCAGAATCGCTAGCTGAGTCAATTTAGCCTGAGTCTGTCGTCCGTCATTGTCTTTCGTCACCAGTTTTTGGGGCTTAAATTTTGTACTAAAATGTTGAAATTTGGTAGACGTGCTGTTTGTTGCTACCAGCAGAACAGGTATAAACGTTTTTTTAAAACCGTCCACTGCCACACCGCCAAAGGGTAAGAAATTTTGAAAAAGTATCTGAACAACATATTTAGACAGTCTCAACATATTTATATAAAGTTTTTTGCCATGCCCACTTTTTGGGGGGGGGGGTTTTCAGTGAAAACGTTTTTCTGTAAAATGTTAAAAAAAGGAGTTAAATTTTCGTCTAAAGATAATTTGAAATCACGACCACTTTTTGGGATTCTTTTTCTATAATAAATATTTGTATACCCTACTCCATAGCGTATCCAATAGAAAACGTTGTCTTTTTGATAAACTCTAAAATTTAGATAACCTGTCTGAACAAAATTTGGTGACAATGTCAATTTCTATATTTTATGCCCGCCCACTTTTTAAGGATGGAATGAGATTGGCTATTTAACGATTCGCACAGCGGATTATAGCCTTCAAATGTGTTTTTTTCTTTTACGGATGAAGAAGCCTTCTTTGGACTGTAGAACAAATCTTCCAATAATCTTCATAGAGTTCAAAATTCAACAACATGCTTTACGAGATTGGTTTCTACTTGTGCGTGAAAATGAAAGCAAGATCCTCCTCTACGGCGCACGTCCTAATTTTTCCACTTCCTCACTTCTTGCGAAATGTCTTAAAAATATCCTAAAGTATAAAACTGTCAAACTGGCTACTCGGAATCGGGGTTAAACTAGAGGTCGTATTCTTTATTGCAGAAATATATCTTCCATACACAAATTAATGAAGATGTTGGTTTGAGGTTCTCTATTTGTCGAAACATTCTTGAGGATTTATTGTAGCTTCTCCATAAATGTTTGCAACAGAAATTTTTGGCACAATAATAGAGCCTAATTCTTATACACCATATATATCTTATTAATTAACAAAATAATTTAAAGCACTGTTATTGTGATGCAATACTGCAAAGTACCCAATTCATATTCTCAACTTAATACCATCTTCAGAATAAACATTCAACTGAAATTGTTACGAATACCTCCATACTAACTTCCTGCAACTATCTCCACACCATTTCACATCAATTAAACGGACTGACCTTTGTGTCAGTGCAAGGCTTATACTTTTCAACTGCGCAAAACCCTCTTCACGGTCAGGCGAGTACCTACTCTCCGAAAAGAAAAACCGTGTGAAATAAATTTCAATTTTATGCATTTACAAAAAAAGAAGAACCCGAATTCGTCCTTGCCGAACACAAGAAATGCAATTTAAACGCAAATTTTCAGCTTCGAAACGTCCAGCCATTTATTTCACTTGAAATTGCAACCTTAAAACCTAAAAGTGGGCAAAACTAACAAAACCGTCGAAAAAGAAAAAAAAAAAAAACCTCCCAACTTCACCACTTTACCACATGCAACGAAATAAAATCCCAACATTTTGTAACCAAAACTTGAAAGCCAGTAAATGTGAAAGCATTTTAGCCTTCCCGCCCCCTCTTTGCAGCAATCCTATGTGTCTCTACAGTCCTTTGGTATAACTTTTCCGACATATGTGCCTTCTTCGAGTAAATGAAATGCATTCGATTTGCGGCTTTGCGTGCCTCTGTATATTTAAGGACTCTGGCGCGCTCTAATGCCTTGAATTCTCTGTCCGCCACAGCAGCAGCGACCTATACAATTGCCCAAAAATATGCCATTTGGAATAAAGTGTTTCTCACGCTTCTCCACTACACATACATGTATGGTTGACCATCAGTCCTTTCCTCAACAAATTTTGCAAAAAGCAATTTTCTGAAAAGTGCCCCGCATCGCCAGCATTCGGGTATATTTCTGACGCCAGGACATACGGATACGAGTACACGTACGAATATAGATTTCCGTCTGTGCGACGACGACTGAAATTCATGTCATCGAGGTCGGAACAATAGCAACAGGAAATGCCATGTAAATGTATGTGTATGGATAAACGTATGTGAGCGGGTGTATTTCGACATACACCATGTCGAAATTATATGGCTTTGAGGAGCGATAAATTATTTACCATTTGGTTTCCGAATATACCCAGGACTTGTGGTATGAAGGGTGGGTGAGTAGGGATAGATGGGAATTCCGTAAGCTTCATGGTTGACTTTAATTGCCCATTACTCGAATAACTATGCACAGAGAAAGACGAAGAAGCTTGTCATGCCGCAAATTGTAGACTTGAGCTGAAATGGTCAATTAAAAGTGTCAAGCGCGGTGACATATCACACCACAGCGTTGCATGCAAAGAAACGGCGCAAATTGGAATGTCAGTGTGTTGAAATGCAATTAAAAATTGAAACTACAGTTAAGACGTAATTTTTGTCAGAAAATTTTTATTTCTTTTGGTTTCTCTTTATTCTCCATTTCTCTATTACAGTATAATCTTAGCTATGTTTTGTTTCGCCAATTTTATCCATTTATTTTATATTTTTGCTTCCCGATTTGTTAAGTTTTAGTTGATAATAATTGTTGTTAATTAAATTACAAAATAATTCTTAATTTATATATAAAATTAGCTACTTATAATAAAATTTATATTTTAATAAAGGTAAATAGGAAGGTTTTTGTATTTTTTTGTTAAAGGGTATGTTATGAGTTGTCTATTCAACCTTAAGGGGATTTTTATGTTGACCACAAGTATGTTAGTATCCATCGCATAAATCGATAACGGAATTCGGGATACCATCAAAACTTATACAGCTGTGTCTATTAACATTAGACGACGCCAGATGCAAATGTAATAGGGCTTAGAATACATTGGCTCATCCACATCTAGCGAATGAACAATACTGATTCATCAAAAAGAATCTTCGAATTTAGGCACAAGGTGACAAGAAAGACCGAACATGCGGCTTAAAGATGAAGCGATCGCGGATGCCAGAGCTCTTATGATGAATAACTGACAGCAAAGTGGGTAGGATTTTAGAGTATGGAATACTGACTTGTCTCAAGTAGGGAGCCCGTTAAGTGTGTAAGTATGTAAGCATTCACACATTTTTTTTTCTCCAGCTTTTATTTAAGAACTTATGCATTTGTAAACTGTGTTTTTATACTTGAGTATAAAAGGTCTTCCTGAATTTCTGAAATAGTTCCCACTGGAAGTTTTGTATGTTCTTCGGATTTTGTGAAAATCCTTGATTATTTGATAAATATGAATCCTTATTGTTCTGTTTATTATTTGGTATTTCTGTAACAAACCCTTGATGTATGGGTGGATGTTTTGGAACAGTTGAGTACCAAATTAACCTGCACAGGGTACTTCCGAACGGTTTCAATACAGCTTAGCAAAAGGATTGGTTTTGATTTCCATTCGTAGCAACACCAACATTCAAAAAGTCTATTTCTTGGTGTCAAACGTGCCAACTATTATTCTTGTGTGACAAAATATTGTCAGATTTTAATTGCCTATAGTTACGAGACTAAAACACCGAAAATCATGGTTCAGCACACAGCGTATGGATCATATATGTACATGTTAGAGGCGTGGTATTTGTTTTGCCTCCGACGTCGGTTGTTTTCATAAACGTCGAAAATCTGCGCTAGTCCAATCGTCTTTCTTCCTTGTGTGATTAATGAACACACTCATTCTGAAGGCTTGCTTAAGTATAATTTTAAGTTGTCACTGAATGTTCATAAACTTCAGACAAAAATTAGAAATGACCGCGAAAGAAGTCGTGCTCAATCTTAATTGTAAAAGAGAAGAATGGATCAATCTATGTCCTTAATGTCCTTTTTTTTCCAAATAATTTACTTATTTTTTTATTAGAATTCTTTTATGCTTAGTTTCTACAGTGAGGCTTCTTCCCTTAAAATAGGATAAATGTTGTTGTAAACACAAAATTTATAAAAAAATGTTCGCACTTAAAATTTGTTTCAGCGTTTTCTGCGTCAAAAATATGGATGCACAATCTGCCAGATGCTGATGACGTTTATGAACATATATTTTGCACTTCATCTGGGTCTGTTCGATCATAAATCCTACTTTATGAACACGTCTAACGCAGAACTTAGTTAAGCAGACGTTTATGAAAACACCCGTCATCTCAATAATGTAGGAGCATTTTCCGTAGACATTACGAATTAGCACTGAACAATCTTAAAAATTCGGTTATGCATTCAGAAATGACGTTTATTCGGAATATAATAAATTATCTGTTTTATTAATAAAAAAAGCAATAGTGAGACACATACAAAACTCCTTAAATTCCTATTTTTGAGTGCTACCCATAATTTGAGCCAGTTGAATCTATTTCTGCGTTTTGCTAAAAGCTGTATTGGCGATCTGTCGCCTTCGGACACAGAAACGCATGTCAATATTTGAAAATTTTATGTTTTTTTGTGATATTTTTACCACTTTTTACTTTTTTTAGTCTCATTAATACTTCTGTAAAGTGGTAACATCTATTCTACTTCACTTAGGGGTAAAATTTTTTGTCATAATATATCAATTGTATATTTTAAGTAAGGTGGCATACCCAGCCCAAAATTTCAAAAAAAATTTAGTTACGTTCTTGTGTCACTAGGGCGACGAATCATACCGTAACTTTAGTGATGAGTTATGGGATAGTGAAAAATCAACCAATTTTTTGCTTTACCTCTGGAAACAAAAACCCTTTTAAAGACGTGCGATTTGAAGAAATATCTACCGTAACGCCATATGCCGAGATCAGCCAACTATTTACGGCATACTTGGCTCACGAGTATGTGGGGCCAATACCTCAGGGAAACCTAAGGAACCTGATTGCAGAAGCAAAGAGATTCATTGGATGTTTTTCCAGTGCTCATATAATTTGGGTCGGATCCAACATCAACGAACAAGATGAGTTACTCTTTGAATATATTCTGGAAGCAAACCTCCTATTCTCTAACTCGGACTCTGTCCCTACTTTCATAAACAGAATTAGACAAGAAGTGATATACATCACTCTTGTCTACCACAATATAATAAACCTAATTAGAAACTGGAGAGTCTCTAACGAGCACTCTTTTTCACAACACAGATACATCCAAATTTCCTTGGATGATGTGTGGGGAGTCCACACCTTAAGGTTCTTACGAGCCCAAAAAAAGAACCAACTGGTCAGATGATATAGAGAAATTGGAATTAACATACTTCTCTCTGACTCCTTGGTATAACCGAGTAATAAGTCAGAATTCGACAGCCTGGTGGAAACCCTCTCACGAGCACTGAGATGTGAAAGATCGTCAGCATGTCCTATAAGAAGGCCTCGTAAGAAAGCTAAGTATCCATGATGGAAAAAAAGGAACAAATGCAGGCAACTTGTCGACAAGGCCAAGAGCTCCAAAGAGACACTATATTATGACCAATACAAGTTGTCTCTTAAATTTTGTAAAAGTGGGTTGAGGAAGAATAAAAGAGCTTTCTGGCTTACCTTCTATGGTGACATAGAAACCTTAGAGGCTTCTAGACTCCGTAAAATCCTATACACCAACAGACTGCACTCTCATGCATATTGCTATCGTATGTCGTTTGAAACAGCGCTTCACTCACTGTTACTAAATATTATAAAATCATAAAGATGACGCATTAAGAACAAAAAACATAAACTTTTGCTCACCAGCTTCATGGTTACGGGAGGGCGGTGTGCACGTGCACACATGAGAAACGAAATCAAAACATATGGCGTCTGTGCCAGTGCGTCATCTGTATGACTTTATAATGTTTGCTGTTACGCATCATTGAAAACTCACTAGGAGTAAAGGAGTATACTATGGTTGAATATTTGCTAGAGAAGGAGCTTTTAACAATGCCAAAGCAGAAGCAATTACCAATACACTCTCGGATTTAAATGTTGATCACTCGCTATGAGTGCTAATAAATCAGCTACTCATGGGCAGAATTATTAACACAAATCTTGGCATCTCATCCACATCCCTTAGCTGTGGCACCCCACAAGGAGGCATCCTATCTCTTCATCTCTGGAATCTAGTGGTCAACGTGCTACTAATAAATTTAGAAAGGGAGGGATACAAAGCGATTGCCTACGTGGATGACGTGGCAAAAGCCAGGGTATTAGGGAAATACTTTAATACCCTAAGAGATATATGTATTACGAAATGGCCTCTCAGTACTATCTAATTGGATCGCAAAATATGGATTTGGCGCAAACCTTAAAAAAACGAACTGGTCCTTTTCAGTTGGAAATACAAAGTCCCGCATATTCCCCATCCCAAAATTGATGGCGTCAGTCTCAAGTTCGCAGAATAAGTCATATAGCTAGGTTTGCCTTTGTATAAGAAATCGAACTGGAAAGCCAACATCAAAAATAGGTAAGGAAAGTCACCGTAGCCTTGTACTCTTGTAAAGAGATAATCGAAAAGAAATGAGGTATGCAACCACATATCTCTTTCTGGCTCTACGTGTCTATCATTATACAGAGTTATGGGTCTTATGATAGCACATAGAGCCAGAAAGTTTGGTGTCTCAGTCAGTTGGAAGGCTTTAGGAACAGCCTCCAACCGCAACCTACTAGGTAAAGTTCGAAGATCAACTTGCATATGCATTAGAACAACCACCTCTGGAGCCTAAGATGCTCTTCTACATCCGGTGCCCCAAGATATCTATACGGCAAATAGACCGCAGCTTGTGCAGCTATGAGACTGAGAGCCCTATCAGTCTGGACACCCAATCAGAGTGAAACAGAATGATTCTAAGTCACCTTAACATTACAGAAAACACGGACCACAATATTACCCAACTAAGTTTTTGAGCATAATGTCTGTGCAACCATTCCCAGTCGCGTTGAATGGGAGTCGGATTCGTTCTGCACAAATAGCTCGATTCACATCTTTTCAGACGGATGGGTCTGAAACATAATCTGAAGTAGTTGGAGGGGTTTTGCCCAAGATACTTCACATAATAGTTATCCTTTTGTTTTTCCTATCATTGTAGCGTTTTTCAGCCGGAAATCATGACAATCGAAGAAGCCTTGTCTTGGCTGAAAAGGAATGTAATATCCACATAGTATATTAGCATCTTCAGTGACAGCCAGGCGGCAATAAAATCGCTGGAATCCATCTCGTTCAATTCGAAATCAACCCAATGAATGCCGACTGTCTCTCTTAAAGATATGATGGAGCATTTAATGATTCCACTCTGTGGTGTGCCGAGCCATAGAGACATACCAGGGAATTGCAAGTCAGATGAGCTTGTCAGACAGGAATCTACCTACCCTTGACATTCTACCTTCAGCATACATGTTAGGCATACCCCTCGCTACATGTAAATTACAGATTAAACAGGACACAATCAAGAAAGCAAACCGCAGATGGATAAACGGCATGACACGTTGTGCCGTTTATCCGTATATCCAAGCAACTCTGGCCTAACATTTACCAGAAACGCCCCATCTGCTTTACTGTGCTGAACAGATCAAACATCAGCACCATAATCGGTGTCCTCACTGTCCTATAGGCCTACAAGCAAAAAGACTAGGCCTTTTCAGCTGTGACTTCAGTAGAAGCTGCTTAGACCAGGAGGAGGAGGAAAGTATTACTCACCTTCTAAGCTCTTGTCCACCTCTCTCAGAAAAAAGAAAGCTTCATCTGGGAGACTACTTCTTCGATAATCTTGGTGACCTGGCTAGTATCAATGCAAGAAACGTCCTACGCTATATAGTTCTGAATGGTTCAATTAGCCGAATGAATATAGGGAAGTCGACGGATCCACGTGGTACCAAAACGGACCTTTATGGTCTAGGTATGCACGCGCATCGCGTGTAGCCACTACAACCTACTGTAACGCCGACAATCGACATTCCTCATAAAATTTCATACCATAAATCAGCTGGGAAAAGTAAACAAGTATAAAAATGTAATTGACTCTGAAGGAAAAATAGACAAACAAAAATTTCATTTAACATTATTAAAACTAATTGAATAAACAATATAAAATAAATAATGTTGAAAATAAATTTATGAACTACACTACTGAGAGCACTTGAAGTGCACACACAATTAATTATACTAAACAATTGACGTATTTAATTGGGATAACCAAGAACAGTAATTCTTTTTCGTTAAATAATTCTTTTGCATTTATTTCTTTTTTTTAGTTCATAATTTTCCATGGAAGGCTTATAGTATACTTTCGCATTAGGTTATTATGCATGTAACTCATTTTATATAAATTTCCTCAATACATTCAATAATTGTTAACTAATTACTATTAAATTATTTACATTTACAATTTTATTTCTAATTAAAACTGAAAATATTTAATTCAACTTTAACAAAAAATAGCCCGCTTTAAAACGTTTGAGTTATGTCAACATTATAAAAAAAAATTTTCTCATTTCAACATTTAATGTGTTCAAAGTCACATGATAATTCCAAAAATACCATAACTAATAAAATAATCACCTAACTCCGTTTGTGGCATTTTATGAAAACAAAAAAGCACTACTCTGGTGCACCACAAAATGTTTAAAAATAGGCTAGCATAACCCAGTCAGGATATTTGGTGTTTATTATAATCGACCGCAAACGAAAAAATATTTTTCTAATTGAAATTTGATTTTTTTGCTTATCTAGGAGGTACTACACATTCCAAATGTGACCTGTGGTTTATTTCGCAATAAAATACTCGACTAATGTGCGTTTGTATTGAGAATGTTTCACGTGTCACGGTGTTGGGTTATTCACAAACTATTTGACAAATAAAAGCAAATTATTCGGTTGAACACTTCTAAATGCCGAATTTAGACTAACCGTGCTCGATTTGCATGTGGTTCCGCGTTGGGCGCCATTTTTTTATTCGCAACCCCTCCGTATAATTAATGTCCTGGTCTCTGATTTACGCTGTGCTTCCGATCCAATCCAATTCAAATGAGGGTAATTCATTTAAGTGAATGAAAATCTCTACCAAATTACCGAATTACGCGAATTTATTTACATACTACCTTAGGGAAAGAACACCCTCATTTGGACGACGTCACCTACATGGTGCTAATTAAAATGTATTAAAAGGTGTTAATCTGTAAAGTGTGATAAATTATTAATTAAATCATTTTACACCTCTCACAGGTGGACAACGTTGTGGGGGTGGTCATGACACGGTTGAGTTGGTTATATGCTACGCAAAATGTGTGGCAAAATTGTCTGGCGCCCAACATCAGCCGCAAAAAAAAAAGGAGAGTGGAGGCCGGTGGTCCTGGTGGATTCATTTCGTAGACCACGTTACAGTCAATGTGTGTGCATACTGACGTGGATTTCATTAATTTTTAATACCTCCATACCTGGTGGGGCGTTTTGGGGTTGCTGATGTGGATGAACTTACCGATGTAAATGGTTTTACAACTATTTTGCTTTGAGGTTATAAATTATATTATTTTCCAGGAGTGAGTGGAATGTAATTAATTGGGTTACAACTTGCTGAACATGAAAATTACGAAGAGTAAATTTGTAGGGATTATGTAGCTAATGCGATTTAGTTTTCATGCAGGGGGTTGGGTGTAGGTTTTTTTTAAAGATTTAATTTTCATATGACTTTTCATACATCCAGAATCTAAGTGATACAAAAGTCAAAAATATTTCAAGAAGATTAGTTAACGTTGTGTGGTTTGTGAACTACGTGAAATTTCACACATTTAGGGCTGCGATGTGTGAACATTAAATGAAAGAGGGCCAACAGAATAATAATAATAAAAACAGACATTACTGTCAATCAGGAAATACGATGGAATTGGCCGAGCATAAGGAGATTACAAAAATATGACATCTTCCAGTGTCTTTTTTAATATTGAGCTTAACCAGTGACTGTTCCGATGTGGTTTTGTTATGAGCGATAGACTTTTGCAGGAAGTCTTATCCTTAGAAGACATTACCGAACGCATTGCAACAATCTGTTTCAAGATCGTATTCGACAACAAAACTCATATTGAGGGAAATACATTGGGATTGCATACTTTTCTCACCTTGATATCCATAATGGGAAATGGCTGTCCTATTACCAACAAAAGGTCGATCCGATTTCTTTTTTTTTTCATCACAGAGCACAGCGCTCTCAGTATCGCTTTAAAAAACTGGTTTTTGTTGCGCAACTTAGATGCTCATCTACCAATTTTTTAACCTTATAGACCTCATTGCGATATACAATAGGCACATATCTAGTATTTCGTATATCAGAATCGAAAGAGACCACCTAATCTACAGAATTCATGTTCCTTACAATCTAGATCTATACTATAATGTCAAGGAGCAATGGCGACGATGTCAAGAAGCAGTTAGATCCGCCGCAGCTGATGCTCTAGGTTTCTCGCGCACAGCAGCTGGGACCCCTGGTTTCATGAAGTATGTCGACAAATGCCCGCGAAGTTTAGCGGGTAAGCTACAGATAAGGACGAGATCTGTCATTGAACTTAACAGACAAACATATGAGAAGGCTACAATCCACTGTGTGGATCGTTTTATACCCTATCCCATCCCATCCCTCAAAATAGTATCCCTTAAATGTGCGTTTTATGGCAAAGAAATATTAAAATTGAAATTGTAGCAACATCAGACAGTCTATCAAAAACTTGTATGGTTCGAACAAAAACAAAGTTTTTCTCCTGCATATGGTATGGCATAGGGTATACAAATAGTTTTTTGTATGAAAACGTCTCCAAAAATTGGGCGTGGGAAAAAATGATATATGCAAGAAATGTTTACATTACCAAACCCAATTTTTTTTAATAAAGTTTTTAAAATTTTACCGAAATAAGTTTTTTACAAAAAACGCCCCAAAAAGTGGGCGTGGCAAAAAAACTTTGTATAGAAAAAATATAGACATAAGGATTGTCTAGATATCTTGTTCAGTCACTTTTTCAAAATGTTGAACCGTTTGGCCTAAAATTAGGTTTTACAAAAAAACAGGGCGTGGCAGTGAGCGGATTTCAAAAAGTTTGACACTTGTTCGAGCAGCACGTACAAGGATCACATGAATCAAATTTAATTATCCTAGCTCAAAATTAAAGGCCCAAAAACCGGTTACCTACAGACGGACGGACGGACGGATGGACAGACAGGCAGACATGGCTTAATCGACTCAGCTAGCGATTCTGAGTCGATCCATATACTTTGAGGTATACCTAGCTAAATTATTTCACTATGTTACAAACTATGTATCAAAACTAATATACCCCTATGGGATAGAGTATTCCAGGCAAATGGTCGTTAGTGTTACCAAAGTGTTAAACGTCAAAGCCAGAGAGAGAGAGTCCTGTCGCGGCGAAGAAGAAATATCGTATATAAGTCTCAGTCGATGCTGTCGATATGGAAGAATCACTTAACTCTTTTAAAAAAGTTAAACTAATTGGTGAAGAACGAACAATAAAATAGCTTTTGTTAGGGGTAGTCGATCTTTACAGTATGGCTGTCACCAAGCGGGCAAAACGGAGATTACAGCCTTCAAAAGTGCGTCAAAAGAATGTTTATATTCCTTTAAAGGTCCCATGCACGACACAGACACGCCGCTGTAGACCAATATATTTTGTTGATGTGCACATGTCTGCGCGGACCGTCCGTATCGTCCGTATCAATGTCGACTCATTGCAGCGACCGTTTGCATGAATTCAAAACTTTTTGAATTTTTCTTGGCCTGCAACGATATGCCTGAGTGGTGTATGGTGACTATTGCATAGTAGAGCGAGAAAATTCACAGCGTAAATATGAATAAAAACAGTGGAAGATAAGAAGGAGGTTTTTCAGTCAGATTGTTGGCTGTATGAGAGGGGGCCGATCCTTTTGCGTACCTTCGGGAGTTTTACAAAAGCGGTGATTTAATGTCAAAAGTTCTGCAATATTTTTGGTTTCTACAAATAAAATTATGAGCCAAGTTCACCTTTCATTTGGATATGGGTAAACAAGTTGTCAATAAAACCAAATTCAGATAGTTATCATCATCAAGAACATTTGATAAATTTTAAAAAGTTTTTTAGTCTGGATCCGAACCTCTCAATTTGTAAGCATGGGAGTTAATTTTATCTTCAATGAATACAATACAATTTTTGGCACAACAGGATTGTTAGTTCCCAGGGCCGGGCTTTCCCACAACCATTCATGTGTGCGTGTGTACTTTTTGCACGATGGCAGGACCTCCTGTTTTATTCCGACTCCGAACGGCGAATTTGAGATAAGCTTTTCTTGACAATTTATACTACTCGGTTGAATTGTCAGATCATCACGAGAGGTGAGCCAGTGAAAAATCATTTGGAGTTGCTACGGCTGAAAATCGAAAACATACCTTCTGCGTGGCAGTTCATCGCACGCGATGGTTCGCCACTGAGCCCGTCATAAAGGTGTACTCTCATGAATATCAATTATTAAAGCTAAAGCCCCAAGATTGCAGTCAGACGCTTGACTTCTAAAATCAGACAATCGAACGCTGCAGCTCATGAATGATTCATCAAGAGTTATTGAGATGAAAATACGCTGGTTCTCAAAAAAAGGTGGCATCCTGGAACTGTGTCTATTAATTTCATCTATCAGGAGGTAAAGCCCCAGGATCTCTGTCAGAGGATTGACATCGTCTGAAGCCATTAAAATGAAAATAAGCTTCATCAGCAAATCAAATGATTAAAAAGCGCTGGTCTACCAAGTTAAGCTGGCATCCTGGAACGGTCTCTACGAATCTGAAACACTTGCATCAGAAACCCCTACATTAGCCTAAAGTTACTGTATAGGTGCTTTGAATTATTTGATTTTACTTTTACTTTTATTTAAGATGATAGGAAGCGTGCAGATTCAGAGCGGAATACGGAGGTATTATGCAAAAAAAGTGACATAAATTGCAAAGGAAGTGACAAAAATTGGCCTCAACGAAGTCCTAGTTTAAACCCTTTGAACTGTTTCCTGTGGCGATATCTATTATATAAAGTTTTTTTTTCAACAAATGGAATTCTTCGTCACATTTAAAAAAAATATTTATCACGAAATGCCTTATTGAGTGCCGCGAACTTAAGGGTATACATTGAAATGATATTATTTTTAAAAAAATAAATTCCCTAATTGCATACCTAAATATTTATTAAATGTACTTAAATAAATGCAATTAACTTACACAAAAAAATATAAACATTTTTTTCGAGACACCTCGTAAATATTTTGTTTGCAATAAGTGTTATCAATCCTAGTGACTAGTATATAAATAATTTCAATTCAAGTTTTTATTGTTTTTTCGATTATTTAACATAAAAAAATCGTATATTTGGCTTTCTTTTGAAGAAAAAACTAAAAAAAACTTGAACCTCTAAACATTGTCCAACCTTCATGGATTTTTTTGCAATCTGCATGGAATTTGAAATATGGACTTAAGCAAAGTCTACACAAGGTTTTAATTTACCCCTTAAATGAAAACAATTGAGATAACATATGTTGACATATCTCTAAAAAAAATATTTAATTTTAACTATATACATTTTTTTTGCAAAATATTGTTTAAAAATATATTATGTGTTTGTTTGCATTTTTGCGCACCTACTTGGCATGTTACACTAGTTGTAATTATTCTTGTTAAATATTGGTTTACGTTTACATGTAATTTATTTATATATTTATATCATTTTTACAGTTTTTTTTAATCATCCGCTTGTGATTCCAGCTTAAATACAATCCTGATCATCGCGTATGTTTATTCTTCTTGCACCATCCCGATCTACATTTTTTTATTTTTTATTTGTTTACTACTTACAATTAATTATGCATAACAATTTGTATTTTATTTTCCTTGCAATGTATAAATTTGTTTAATATTTTTATTTATATGCATTTATATGTTTCTTGCTTTTTTTTGTCATTTATTGAACCTTTACAATTTTTTTAAACGGTTTTTCGGATTTCTGTTTGTGTATACATAAATATAATGGAATATACTGTTTTATGTGTTTTGGTTTTGTTTTGTTTTAGTATGTATAGGAAGTTATGTTTACCATTTTTATTTTTTGTTCGTATAGCTGTTTTATTTTGTAATTGTTAGCATTTAGCAAACTATTTCTGATTATAATTTATAGTTATTTGTATTGTTTTTTTTTAAGTTATTTTGTTATATAATATATATATATATAATGTATTTATAGTGTAGTTATTGTCCACCCTCCAGTTTACGGCTTATTTTGTTTGTTTATTTCAATATTGTATATTTATATTTGAATAATAAAAATAATAGTATACATGTACAAGTTTTAATTAATTTGTTTGTGAAATAAATGAAATTAATTAAGGATATTTTGTTTGCTGCGGGATCTACAGTTTAATTGCATTAAATACTGAGCCATAATCAAAGAACATTGCTTCTGGTCAACGAACCAGTAGTCCACTGTCCGGCGACCATCGATTCGCACGGTAATACATGTCCTTGTACATCGATGGGCAAGAATTTTGATTTTGCTGGTAGGAATAAATGGAGAAAAAAGATTGTTTTGGTTATGGTGAATAAAATATTTACGATTTTTTTCGGGTGGCATGGATTATTTTTATCAAATAACATTCAGGTTAGGTGACTTTATTTATTTATTTTAGAATTTTACGTGGAAGAAAATTTATTCATGATAAAATTGTAAAACTGTACTTTGATTAAATTCTTCTTGCGGAAGTAAAAACATCCGCCTATCATATTAGAATAACACCGAAAGAGAAATTTTTTATGAGTACCAACGGTTAGCGTCAATATTTTATGTTATGTCTTTGGTTAGGTTAGGTTAGAGTGGCTGCCAGCGATTCGCCAGCACACATCGACCAGGTTTTGGACTTTTTGATTCCACATGGATTTCGTCCATTCTCCTTATTAGCTGTAAGAAAACCATGCTGAGCTATTAAAGAAACAGAGTAGACTAATCAATTCCGTTTTTGTCAAATCGCTGAGATTTTGAAAAAAGTAAGCTCCAAGATGAACCGTGCAGATACCAAGAAGATGTAATGAAGATAAAAAGAAATATCGTTTCTTCGTCTTCTTCGTCCATGCAGCTCCTGCAGAAGTCGTTTGAATGAATGCATAGCCTTTCTGCGTGCCTAAATATAAGACAGTATCCAGTGATGACACACAGGCGGCGCTAATGTGTGGTCTAGTGAGCGAAATTAGTCCCTTTGATAATCTTGTATCAAGCTTTGGCCAAATTTGTTTGGTTATTTGATGCATCGTGCCAAGACTCCATCTGAAATTTGATTCGATGTTAACGTGCTGTGCCAGAATTCTTTTCCATGTAGCGATAGAACTGCCTAGTGCACCCGTGTCGGGTACAACTGGCAATTTAGTCCCATGTCTGTCGAGTTCATCAGCTTTATATTTGCCTGCAATGTCAGTATGCCCAGGCACCCAGCATAGGTGAATGTTAATCTTAAAGAAATGAACGACAATCACGGGTTGTCTTTGAATTTGCTGAGTCTGATACCAAGGATTGGATAGCAGTTTGGCTGTCCGTGAAGATGCTAATATTGAACTATAATATCTGCCAAGAATAGCAGATATACCAGGGATTTGACGGCTGTTTAGCTGTCCGAGAAGATCCTAATTTAACTTTTATATAAATTCGCCAACAAGAGTCTTATATGCGCTGACGCCCCAACGAAGGGAAAAGATGACAAAGCTAAGGACTACTCTTCTATGAGCTCCTTGACAAAACTAGGTAGAAAGAGAAGACATCAGTATCGTCGGAAAACATAGCCTACACGACAACACGTCTGGTAACGGACTTAGGCTAATTGTATTCCCTACGGAACGGAATGCCACTATAGCCAGCAGACGGTTTCCTCAACTCGATATCCATAAGATGACACGGCAGTCTCCAGATCAACGAAGGGTCAACCAAATTGATCAAATTGTGATAGACAAGAGGCACGCATCCAGTGTTTTGGATGTCCGAACAATCCGAGGAGCTAACATCGATGAGGACCACTACCTTGTTGCAGTCAAGGTAAGAATGCGGATATCCACCATGCAACAATAATCCGGAAATACTGTGAAAAAATTTGATGTCGAAACTGCAATCACCAACCACCAGCATCGAATGTCAAAAAATAATGGCAACAGATGTGCTAGGTTTCCCGCGCCCACCAGCAAGGAACCCGTGGTTTGATACAGAATGCCGACAGATGCTAGGACGAGGCCTACAAGGCTAAGCTGCAGGAGAAGACGAGAGCTGCCGTTGAGCTCTACAGGCAGAGAAGAAGGGAAGAACACTGGCTTTTCAGAAAGAAGAAAAATGAGCAAGAAAAGCGCGCGATCGAGGATATAGAGAGGTGCCACTCCAGGAACGATGTTCGCAAGTTTTACCAAAGTGTAAAATGTCAAAGCCAAGGATACAGGGCTGGAACCGAATCCTGTCGAAATTAACAAGGAAATATTGTGGTATAGACATAATCAATGCTGATGATATGGAAGAATCAGAATTCGTCAGACCCTCTAAACTGCGCCAACTACAGAGCCATAAGTATCCTCAGCATCGCCTACAAGATCGTATCTGCCGTAATATATGAACGCCTGAAACCGTTTACCAACAACCTGATCGGCCCTTATCAGTGTGGTGTAAGCCCAGAAAAGTCCACAACCGATCAAATTTTCACACTTCCGCAGATCCTAGGAAAAACCCAATATGTCCAATTCGATACCCACCACCTGATCATCGATTTCAAAGCTGCATACTACAGCATTTTTAGAAACGAACTATACAGACCCATGTCTAGTTTTGGTGTACCGCCCAAACTCGTTCGGTTGTGTAGGTTGGCGATGGAGAATTATCGTTCGGAAACGTCCTCAGCGACACATTCGATACAAAAGAAGGATTTAGGCAAGGCGATGCGCTATCATGTGACTTCTTCAATTTGATTCTTGTGAGGTTTGTTTAAAACTCACAAGCTAACACCAGAGGCACAATTTTTAAAAAATCGGTTCAACTACTAGCATACGCCGACAATATTGACATCATTGGTAGGACCCAACGAGACGTCATAGCCACGTTTGTTAGAATAGAGAAGGAAGCGAAAAAATTGGTTAAGCAGTAAATGAGGTCAAGACAACGAATATGCTGTCAACACGAAATGAAACACAACATCGACGAATTGGTCAGAACGTCACCATTGACAAAAATAACTTTGAAGTAGTACGGGACTTTGCCTATCTCGGCCCCGCTATTAACTCTGACAACAACATCTCGTCAGAAGTTTGACGAAGAATTACTTTTTCCAACAACTGTTTGTTTGGGATAAGTAAGCAATCCAGTAGTAAGGCCCCTCACTCGTTGACGGGATATGAAGACGGGATGCGAAGACGAAGATTCAATCAAGAACTGTACGAGCTGTACAGCGACATGCCCCTGGTCAAAAAACTCCGCATTGGAGGTTTAAGATTGCTTGGACATGCAGAACGAATGGGTACTATTACTATAGTAAGCTTGAGACCGCTGTATTTAGAAGCATAATTTTGAGTCCCAAGTTCATTCCGCACTAATAATGCCACCCATTGGGAAAGTAACTGGTGATTTTTTTAGAAGTAGGTTTTTTCGAATAGAGATAAGACTGATATTTTGTGGTCAAATCGGGCAACCCTAATGTGATTTATCTTAATTTTTGGTTTACCATTTCATCATGAACAGGTTGACAAATTTCGAAAATAATGAGTAAGTTCACAAAGTTTACCGCAAGCTCCGTCCATTTTATAGTCGACATTCGATTCGGTTAACCATGGATCGTTTTCGCACTACGTTAACTCTTTGGATAATACGCATCCGCAGAAACGTCGAACAGTGCGCACCGAAGAAACAATTGCCGCTGTAGAGCAAAGTTTTGAAGAGGACCCGAATGAATCGATTCGCCATCGTGCACAGCAATTGGAGCTTTGTCCATTAACTTTATGGAAGATTTTGCGCAAAGATCTTGGATTACGACCTTACAAGATGCAGATTGTGTAAGAATTAAAGCCGCGAGATCATGCAATGCTTCGTCATTATGATGTATGGGCCTAAAATGAAATTGATCTCGATGCTGATTTTCATCGCAAAATTTTGTTCAGTGATGAGGCTCATTTTTGGTTGAATGGCTGCGTCAAAAAGCAAGGTTGCCGTATTTTTATTGAAGAGATTCAACATGAGACCCTTGAGACTCATTACATCCACAAAAACTATGGGCTGGTGGAGTCATTGGGCCATACTTCTTCCGAAATGATCCTGGAGAGTCAGTTAGGTAGTCTTAACGGTGACCGGTATAGAGCCAAGATAACCGACTATTTTGTTCCGAATTGTATGGCATGAATGTGGATGAGATGTGGTTCCAACAGAGGCGGCGCTACATGCCACACAACGCACGTCACTATCGATTTATTGAAGGAAACATTCGATGAGCGCATAATTTCGCGGAATGGACCTGTCAATTGACCAGCAAGATCGTGTAATTTGACACCATTGGATTATTTTCTTTAGGGATATGCGAAGTCGCTCGTTTACGCCAACAAACCAGAAACGTAGGGGGGCTTGAAAGCCAACATTTGTGGCATTATTGCCGACATACGGCCCAAAATGATTGAAAAAGTGGTTGAAAATTGGACCTCTAGACTTGGCTTTATTAGGACCAACCGCGGCAGCCACATGCACGAAATCATATTTCAACATTAATGGCATAAAATTAATCTTCCAATAAAGCCAAATTGATGGACAGGTAAATAATTTTTTTTGTATTTTATATCAATTCAAAATTTTGTACCTCCTTAAAAAAAAAATCCAATAGTTAGCTTGAGACCGCTGTATTTATAGGCATATTGTTTGAGGCCCAAGTTCATTCTGGACTGAGAAGCCATATCATTGAGTAATTGAAACCTTTTTTTGAATTTAAAACCTCAATAAACATCAAAATACACAAAAAGAAAAACTGAATCATTTTCAGAATGTTATCAGTATAATTTCCTTTCAATTACAGAACAACTTATTCATTTAGAAAATTCCAATTTAAAGAAGTTTAAGCTCACCTTTGATTTCTTAAAGTCTATATTAGTCCTAATTGTTCTATGATGCAACCCTTGCACGGGTCTCGCATTATTACCTAATGGTGCTTTTGGAGTAATCTCAGAGCCCTGCATTAACCGTCTGAGCTGATATAACTGCAAAACAAAAGAAAAATGCATATAAATAGAAATATAATCATCCACAAAAAAAAATAATCGAAATGAAATTTCAATTCTGTAAAACAAAAGTGCGGTTTAGAAAACATGCATCCAATTGTACATAATAAATCATTTAATATGACCAGCAAAAAAAAAAAAACAAGTGACCAATATACATCTCTCAAATTCCATTAACATGATTATAAAATGATCCCGATTATGTGGTCTTGCAACCATTAAAATTATCTGCAAATTCGATGATGAAAATACCACAGAAACATAAAAAAATTAAAATTTATAAAAAAAAAGTGAAAAATGCATATAAATCACACATAAACACACAGCGATTCTTAGTATGCTCATCATCATAATCGACACTTTACAGTAATTTGCAGCACTTCAAAATTCAATTGAAAAATGACCCGCACACAAGCCAAAACAACACCAAAGGACGACGGAAATTAATTTCAAATCAATAAACTCCGTTCGGCCACAACCTAAATGCAATAAAATTTTTAATTAAACTCAACCGAACCGAACGTCGTCGTACAATTGCCCGCAATTACCCGTGGAACACCGAATGTACTAATTTGTTGACCCAAATGATTATGGATAAAGAATTTTTTTTTTTATTTCAATTTTTTTTGTGTATTATTCGGGCGGAATTTATTTTTCCTACACGGTACTGTAAGCTCACAAACAGAAATTATTTTTAATTAAATATTAAAAAAAAATTAAGATGAATTACACTATGGAAAGTTTGAAAATTTATTTTAAATTTAAAAAAAAATTTGATACAACGAAATGATAAATTACATTCTATGAGGTGTGAAGATTTATTTTGAATTAGCTCACCTCCTGTTTTGTTATGTAAATCGGTTTATTTACTATTATCCACACGGTGCTCTCCCAGCAGCCAGGATGGGTTGTTGACCCTTCATAGGTAATGAAATGATCTGTGTTTGGCAGCAGGGAGCGTATCGAAATGTGTCTGATTGGTGTTGAGAATCCTGAAAATAGAAAATAAAATTCATAGATACATTTAAATGTGTGAAATACTATAACGGATAGGTAAATAATGTTAACTAGTTAATTGATGCATGAAATGGCCACGGGTCATGTGGTTTGTTCACTTGATTCGAGGGAAATCGAATTAGTGTTACACACATTCTATTTATTTAAAGAAGAAAATTAAAATGCTATGCTAGTTGTACTTTAACCCTCTGATGACCATAGGCAAACATGCATAAGAGATTGGGTATAAAATATTGTAGAAGGTAAGTTCCTATATGCCCCTTTGCACTCTAGGGGCCACAAAATTGGTGAAAAAGTTGCCCTTACTTCAGGGGGTTGTTTTTCGGAGAGCTTAGAGCATGTCTATCTAATTTTTGGGTATATTTAAGGGCACTTTTTTCAACTAGCTATTAAAATGTAATTTCCACATGAAATTAGTTCTGTAGGGCTTATATAGTATTTGTGCGCGTAGGTTGAGCATTTTGGCAGTCGATTGTTTTGGTAGAAGCCTGTTTAAGATTTTATGCAGGAAAATTCACAAGCATAACCGATGTTATGATGGTATAACATCTGTAACGTTGTTTTGTGTATATTGGTTAAAGATCGTAAAAAAATGCGAAAAGATCGGGAAAAGGTGAAAAGATCGGGAAATTGCCGGAGAATGCGTCAATACGATTCCATAACCATAAAGTCTTTTAAAGCAAACAAAGGTTTTTCGGTAAGGCATTTAGAAAACTTTAAAGAAGTCTTCTAGAAGTAAATAGTTTCCTAAAATTGCGCCAAATGTTTTTCCATAAGACTTCATACAGTTAATATTTCTGGGAGGGAAATTGCTTCGATAGTGCTTTATCGAAGCAAAATTGTTAGTTGGGCTTAAAAAAAAATTTAAAAATTTGTGTAAATATTAACCTGCCCAATAATACCCCAAAGATATATGGCAAGTAGGTTTGCTTATGGGTTGAATCGGAAAAAAAAGCACTAAAAAAAAGTGAAATATTCATTGATTTTATCATTGTACGTTGGTGTATATTGTTCTCCTTTATTTTTTGGTTGCACGTATGTTTCGCGATGGTAAGTTCGATGAACTTCCTCGCAGATGGTCTGAGTTCAATTCCCAACCTCCTCTCGTGATGATCTGACCAAGAAAAGCTTATCTCAAATTCGGCGTTCGGAGTCGTCATGCACACATGAATGGTTGTGAGAAAGCTAGGCACTGGGTACTAAGAAGCCTTTTGCGCCAAAAATTTGTATATACATGTTTTGTATGCATGTTTTTTACTGTTACTGATGTCAATAAGTACGACGCATTTTGTTTTTTATTGTTTCAAGTTGCAAGCAAGAACAGACGTATTTCTAATCACACATTGAGAATATGGGTCCTTGTATGATGACAAAATTTTGTAAAGGGTGATCCATTTCGAGGTTCCCTACTTTTTTAAAGAAAAAAACACAGAAAATTTAAATTTAATGGAGAATGTTTATTATCATTTGAAAGAACATTCTTTGGCATTTATTTTTTGAAGATTATGTCTTTCAAATGTTGGCCGTTGCTACGTCACAGATGGTTTATCCGTTGAGTCCAATTTTCGAACACTCGTACGATCATTTCGACTGGTAACTGGCGAATGACACGCGTGATGTTTTCCTCCAAGGCCTGGATCGAAGTGGGTTTGTCGGCATAAGCTTTTGACTTTACATATCCCCACAGGAAAAAGTCTAACGGTGTGATATCACACGATCTTGGTGGCCAATCGACCGGCCCAAAACGTGAAATTATGTGCTCACCGAAATGTTCTCTCAATAAGTCCATTGATTGATGCGATATGTGGGAAACCAAATGTCGCCGAGATCACGAGCTTCAATTTCAGGCATCAAATAGTCGGTTATCATGGCACGATAACGGTCGTCATTGACGGTTACGTTCGCACCGGCATAATTTTTAAAGAAATATGGACCGATGATTCCACCGGCCCACAAACCACACCAAACCGTTGTTTTTTCCTGGATGAAGTGGCAGTTCTTCAATCTCTTCAGGTTGCTCTTCGTCCCAAATGCCAGAAATGGTCCTCATCGCTAAACAAAATTTGCCTCGAAAACGTCGGATCTTCTTGGAACTTTTCAAGAGCCCATAGAGCGAAGCGATGTCGCTTGGAAAGGTCGAGCGGCTTCAGTTGTTGCACAAGCTGTATTTTGTACGCTCTCAATTTAAGATTTGCCAAGTCGTTCCATACGTCAGTCCGAGTTGCTGCGAACGGCGCCGAATCGACTCTCTACGGTCTTCGTGTACACTCTCAGCTACGGCCGCTATATTTTCTTCACAGCGTGCTGGACGTGGTCTATTCGGTCGAATATTATCCAATAATGAATGCTGGGTCTCAAAATGGGTGATGGTGTTGCGAATAGTACGCTCAGTAGGCCGATTATGTTGACCATAAGTGGAGCGAAGTGCACGAAACACATTCCTCACAGAACGTGAATTTTCATAATAAATTTGAACAAATTGTAAACGTTGTTCACGCGTAAGTCTTTCCATTATGAAATGCCAAACAATACTAAACAAAAATAACATGACAGCATGACACGACTCATACGTGATCTGTCAAAAAAGGCTATTGAAAAAAGTTACTCTACTTGGATCACCCGTTATGACGGTCTGCTGTAGCCGCATATCTGACGTGAAAGAATAAAACCCTTATCTGTTGCGAGCGTTACAAATCCTTTTCCCCAGTGCAACCTAGATGCCATGCAAAAAGGACGTGTTTTCACTCTGACCGTGGAAGAGTACAAGGCTTTAATGGGCTTAATCATGACTTTGATTGATTTTCGGTATATTATGAAAATAAAATATAATGAAAAAAATAAAATCGCTTCTGCAGAAAATTTATGTTCTTTCATTGCAATTTAACTGTTATTGCAATGATAATTTTGACGCACCTGATCAGATGTAGGCTCTGAAATATAGTTGTATGTAATGAGGCCAGGTCAGAAGGATACATTTTTCACGCATCGATTGAAGTAACCTAGACAAAGGGAACAATAATAATAAAGACATACGAGAAGGCTACAATCCGCTATGTGGATAGTTTAATACCCTATTTCATTCCATCCTTAAAGTTGATATTCCCATAATGTGCGCTTTATGGCGATGAAATATAGAACATAACATTGTCACATCATATTCTTCATATAGTTTATCAAAATATTTTGTGGTTTAACTACGTATTTCTTTTGCAAATAGCTTGAGGTGGGGCAAATAAATGATTTTTGTAGAAAAACGCCCCAAAAAGCGGGCGCGGGTGAAAATGGTCTATGTAAAGTTTATATTGCCATTGCATAAAACGTTTTTCTTCGCATTTCTTCAAAATAGACAAAAACCGTTTTTTTTACTTAAAACACAAAAGTTTGTGGGGCAAAAAACTTTATATAAACGTAATAAATGGTTTTTCAATAAGAGCGCCACAAACGTTTATTTTTTTAAACCAAAAACGATTTTGGATGTCAATGAAATTCTTTATTCACGTGAAAGTACGTTCGATGCTATTATCTACGGAACTCGATTTCTTTTGCATGGCCACCACGGGCACGCTTGCAGAAGTCCAGAAGCTGAACCCAATTTTCGACGGTTTTCAAGCATAAATCGGTCGATACTGCTGCAATTTCACGTTTGATTTTCGTACGAAGTTCATCAATCGTCGCTGGTTTATTGGCATAGACCATAGACTTTACGTAGCCCCACAGGAAATACTCTAACGGCGTCAAATCGCAAGACCGAGGCGGCCAAGCGACTGGACCATTTTGTGAGATAACACGTTCTCCAAACTTGGTTTCCAATAAATTTATTGTGGCATTCGCTGTGTGGCGAATGTGGCGCTTGTGGCGCCGTCCTGTTGGAACAACAAGTCCTCCAAGTCCATATCATCCAATTGGGGCCAAAAATATTCGGTTATCATTGAACGGTAGCGATTCCCATTCACAGTAACGTGCCGGTCTTGATCATCATGGAAGAAGTATGGCCCAATGACGCCGCCGGCTCATAAACCACACCAAACTGTAATTTTTTCGGGGTGCAATGATGACTCATGGAGTACGTGTAGATTGCTGCCTGACCAGTACCGCATATTTTGTTTATTGACGAAGCCATTCAGCCAGAAATGGGCCTCAACCCTGAAGATGATTTTTCGATGAAAATCCGAATCATTTTCAAGTTGTTGCTCAGCCCAATTCACGAACATACGACGCTTCTGGTGGTCAAGCGGCTTCAGTTCTTGCGTCAATTTAATCTTCACAAAATTCGCCACAACGACGTCACAGAGATACCCAACGCTTGAGAACGACGTGCGAGAGACACATTTGGGCTTTCTTCAACTAAAGCCTCGGCATCAATATTCTCGACACTACGGGCACTTCTTTGTCTCACTGGAACGGGAACATTTTGTACTGTGCCTGTGTATTGATTCAAATTTTTCCACTAGACGCTCAATTGTTGATCTGCTAGGACGATTATGACGACCATAAATTGGACGTAGCGCTCGTAACGTTGAGGCCACCGACTCTAAATTTCGGTTGTAAATTTTAATAATTTCGACTCGTTGTTGGATCGTATATCTTTCCATCATGAATTGGCAAACCTTACTGAACAGAAATGTCAAAAGAGCGGGAAGAAATATGGCGTCGTTTGCTGTCCCTGTCGCTCAACTTTTGTAGCGTCCCTGTTGAAAAACCCGATATATATATATTCAGATATTCTAAATATCCTGGTCAGATTTTTTTTTCAATGGGCCTCCTCTCGTGATGATCTGACAAATCATCCGAGTAGTATCAATTTTCAAAACAAGCTTATCTCAAAGTCGCCGTTCCGAGCCGTCAGAAAAGTTTTTCAGAAAAGTGGGCGTGGAAGTAGTCGGATTTTAAAAGTCTGTTTACTTGTTCTGTAGCCTTAAACAATGATCCTATATACCTTATTTCATTTTCCTAGCTCAAAATTTAAGACCCAACAATAAGTGACATACAGACTAACGGACGGACGGACAGAAAGAAAGCTCAATCGACTCAGTTAGCGATTCTGAGTCGATCTATTCCAAATCCACTATTATAAATCTAACAGAGACCCCAAGCAGTGGGGTTGCTGTTGTACGTGTGAAACAGAAAAACTTCAACTTCTATTTTTAAAATAAATGTTCCTAAAACGTGGATGTGTATAAATGCTTAAATGGGGGTTGAATTTAGAAAATGTTGTCACAAAATTTTGTTCAGCCTATTTATCTGAACTTTTTATGGTTCGACAGGGTAGGTTGAGGTGGCCGTTCATCAAGAACCCAAGTAGCACTAATGTGCCTTTTTGTTACCACGACTCGTGTGAGCTTTATTATGATTATTGTGGATGTGATACAGGCGATCTCTAGATCCAGCCAGTGAGGTTTAAAAACGGATAAGATCTTGTATAATTTTACCACAGATATCGCGAAGGTTGTCGAAGATCTGGTTGTTGTCAATCTGGGTCTTGGTCGTGTCGGACATTTGCAGATGAAATGGGAGACGGTTTTTCTCTCATTTGTGTTCCCGCAACTGCGGCGTTGGGGATTGTATGGGATCTCTAGTTTGGCGCCATGGTCTCCAATTGGCCAGTTCCCTGTGACTATTGCCGTTATTCTTAAGATATCAGGGTAATTTCTATTAAGTAGATCGTTTGTTCTGTTCTTTTATTAGGAAGGCCATATCTTTGAAGTTTGAGTGGATTTGTCTTGCGGAATACGGACACTAGCCGCAAGTAAGCCGTGTAGATCTGAGCCTTGCCTGGCTATCTCGTCTGCACGTTCATTTTCTTCAATGTCACTGTGCCTTAGAAACCAGAGAAGTGTGACCCTGAAGCGTTCGCCAAGGTGCGCGAGTTTGTTCTGGCTTTTCTGTACCAGCTTTGAGGACATGGTAGCCGAGTTAACTTGAGGATAACAATATTTTGCTTTTTGTAGTGTCACGCCTGAGTAGCAAGCAGGCCTCTCGACTAGCCAGTAGTTCCACCTGGAATACGCCTGCAAAATCCGGTAGATTCCGAGAAGACTCCACACCATTGTTTATCTTAGATCCGTTGAACCGAATCGAAATCTCATACTATTTCGTTCCTCTTCCACTGACTACTAGTAGGAAAGCCTACGTATAAGCCTTTCTTGAAACTTAGTTTAGGTGTCTGTTTGAGACGTGACCATTCCGTTTGATGACGAGTGCAGGATATTACGATCAATGGTTGGACAAATAACGACGTTCTTCTATGGCATTATGCCATGTATAGTAAAACATTCAAAATCAAATATTTGTAATAGGGCTCATGGCGATCGCTTGGGTTTTTAAAACGAACACACTCGTTGATATTGAACACCTTTTTCTGTGAACGAGTTCATTTGAGCGCGAAAACAATCGCAGGAATACATGCTTACTGTATTATCTTACTTGGAAATAGATCGTATTCGAAATGTTTTTTTGACATTCTGTAGACGCAACCCGAGCCATCGCCAGCGCACTAGAGAAAATACCAAATTTACAAACGTGAAATACATTCATCAAATCTTGCATTTTTTGTGTTACGTTACAGATTGGACAAGGCCAACGTGAAAAGGGTTTGCGTCAACACTATGTGTTAGACTTTATAAATAGTTTTTATAAAGAAAACGCATTTTAAAAATACACGTATTTTGAAAATGATTTGGAGATGAAATTTTCAAATTAATACATATTACGAATTTTCTCAGGTCAAACGTTTTTTTTTCAATTTCTTTAACATTCTGCCAAAATTCTTTTATAAAAACGCCCCAAAAACTTTTTATGTAAAAAAAAAAAATTCATTGAGATTATCGCAATATGTTACTCGACTGGTTCTTTAGTGTTGGGCCGATTTTTTGCAGATTTTTACACTTGTTCTGCTTTGTCTGACTAAGAGTCCATACACCAAATGTTGTCACTCGAGCTCAAATCTTAAGGCCTAAAAATTGTTGATACACAAACTGACGTACGGACAGACAGACATGGATAGATCGACTCAGCTAGCGATTCTGATTATTTACCGAAATTATTTCTCTATGCTTTAAACTTAATGTAAATTTCAATATATTCCTTTGTGATAGTGTATAACTAACGCGACTGTTTTAATGGACATATTTTCACAATTTCAATGAATTGAAATAATCGAAATGCACCAATGAAATAATGTACGTATTAGGGACTCAACAGAAACACCTTTAATATACTGTAAGCATTCAAATTGCAAAAAAAACAACCTTTCATCAAATGAACTCTGCCCAACAAACAGAAAAAAAAAACAATAAACTCCAACACCGCTGTGAAAATAAAGTCGAATATCCGAACTAAAGGGTACATTTTATTTCCGTCCATCTCCTGAAGATAGCTCTTACGATTGTAATTCCTTCTAAAAGTTTCACGAAATGGAGCAAAAAGAAATTCCAGCAATTCCTCCCTCTCACCTTACTTAAAGAAAAAAAAAACTAAATGAAAGAAAATAAAAGTTAAGAAAAGCAATGCCTTGCCTTTATAAAGGTAAAAACAGAATATGAAGTTCTTTCCGACAACCAGTCAATTTTGAGACTTCTCCGACAACAACAAGGATCTTTGTTGAACACACAATCTTGAAAAAAAAATCCCTTTCCGACACCACCGTCCATCGGTACCATGGTTCCTTCCGGTTAAACGAGCACGAATCTTCCAACACCACACGAAGGAAACAACAACAGACCAATACTGACTGTACCACAAAAAATATTTGTAAAGGTTTGTTTCAGGAAGATACCGACAAAAAAAAAAGAAGTAATTTATAGTTTCTCTAAGGACGACATGGCTCGATATGGGATAAGAAAGGAATAGAGCGAGTCCAGTTAATAAACCCGGATATAATCGCGGACATGTTGTGAAACAATTTTACACCGCTGTTACCTCGATTAGGGATTCTCTTGTTTTTTTTCTGCCTCTTCCTGTTCATCAGGTAACTTCCATTAAGATTCACTCTAGGAACCACAAGGAACTACAATAAAGTCGAAAATAAATAACCGCATACATTTTTACTGGAGAACGTAAAGCAGATAATTGTGGTTAAACTTATTAAAGACCGGGAAACAAAGACAAGTCTAGGGGTATGTTGCTTATTCAACTATATTTCAACAGTATTTGCAGTGGGATTCTTGTATTAAATCCCTGAATTACCAAATCATATGTTTAAAAACCTGCCCTACCTATTAAGAAGTTCTGACAAACATCCACAAGCAATAAACTGTCATCAGAATGCTTCCTTAATTTGTCATTCCAAATCGGCATTAAACTGGAGGGCTTACAAAAATATTACTTCAATGGACACACAAATCAATGGAGAACCCAGGTTTGAGAATCGGTATGGACCGTTAATGACAGAAGTTCAGTTTTTAAAAAGTCGAATTATTTGATGGAACTAATGCTTACCCTTAAACAGTACTTTGTTAAATGTGCTTGTGATGATTCTTAGCTCCGGATTTGGGGTTTCACCGATTTGCACCATCAGCGATAGTCCAACGATGCCTTGAGATTTATGTTGCGCCTCTGACATGTTGTGATACAGTTCTTTATTGAATCCGTAGATTTGGATCTGAAAATAAATATGAATTTACAAATATATATATAAAAATAAAAATAATAATACTATGGCGTATACGTAACGTAATTCTTGTGAAAAAAAATCCGCTTTGTACGTTTAAGGTGGCTAGGACACGTCGAACGAGCCAGAAGTCGGACGCAGTAGTGGAAGACCTCGCTTTATGTGAGGCGTACAAGTAGAAATCGTAACGTAATGCTGTAACAAGGGGCTTTTTTCGTAAGGCAATCGTTATCGTTTTCTACATTTACTGAAGAATAGCTCTTGTCTTATCGTATGACGATGGTAAACATTTTTTTTTGCAATACAGTCAACAATAATGTCTGCAGAAAGATTTAAACTTCATCAATGAGAGGTGCTTTTTCTTTAGTTTTTCTCAGATGGCCCTATAACGCTTAAAGTGCCCTGAGATGATGACTGCATATGTTTATTGAATGCAATAAGTATAGGTATGATATTTCTAAACTGCCCAAAATATCTGCCGTTATAATATCTTAAATAAAGTGACAGACCTTCTATACGTCTTCGCTGTTCCAAGAAATGTAGATTTGGGTAGTGTAAAATAAGTTCGGAGTGTGTTTCGTGACCAATCCTTAATATGAGAACCCTACTTCCGAACTTAGACAGTTGATAGCCGCCATATTGTTGAAGTTTCATCTGTCAAATTGGCAGTCATTTATACAGTCTGTTTTCCAAAAGCACAATGTTCCGTGCGTTTCGGACATTTTACGGTCGCCTTAATCGCCCAACAGAGATGATTATTTGCAGTGTGATGGATAAACTTGAGTCCCCTGGATAAGGAAACGATAGATCAACACCCATTCGTCCATATAAGGCGAGATCTACCGAATACATTGCCGCTATCAGTAAGAGTGTACGTGAGAATCCGAGGTAGTCGATTTCGGGTCGTTCACGTGAACTCAGCCTTTAGCAGACAAATACAGGCTCAGTTGTGCGATGGTTAGTGCGATCAACCGACGAATCTGGTTTCGATTCCCAGCAACACCTTAGTGATTTTTACTGGACCTCCTCTCGTGATGATCTGACAAAACATCCGAGTAGTCGCCAAGAAAAGCTTATCTCAAATTCGCCGTTCGGAGTCGACATAAAACAGGAGGTCCCGTCATCTTGCAAGAAGTATACACGCACCACAAGAATGGTTGTGAGAAAGATCGGTCCTGGGTACTTACGAGCCTGTTGTAATCTTTATTTGACTTAAGCGTGCACATTTTAAAACTTCACATGATTCTAGGGGTGAAGGTGAACGAACATTGACAACGACGTGCATTCGCTGAATGGGCTTTAGAATAGTTGAAAACTGACCCCAATTTTCATCGAAAAATAACTTTCAACGATGAAACCCATTTCTGGATGAATAAGTATGTCAACAAATAATATTTGGGACTATACAAATCCACAGTGCGTCTAATGCATCCCGAACAAGTTGGGTGTGAACTGGCCAACGAGATCATGAGATTGGCGCTATAGGTCGATGATTACGAACATATTTTGACCTGAATTGGATGATATGGACAGCAACGACATTTGAGGGTGATGTGAACTGGCCAACGAGATCATGAGATTGCCGCTATAGGTCGATGATTACGATCTTCTTTTGGCTTGAATTGGATGATATGAACACCAACGACATGTGAGGGTGATGTGAACTGGCCAACGAGATCATGAGATTGGCGCTATAGGTCGATGATCACGAACTTATTTTGACCTGAATTGGATGATATGGACACCAACGACATGTAAGGTGATGTGAACTGGCCAACGAGATCATGAGATTTGGCCCCGTTAGACTTTTTCTTGTGGGATTTTCTGAAGTCACGGAGGCTCAAAACTTGGCTCAAAATTTGACACAAGATCTACTTGTAGGTAAACGGAGAATAACTCCTTTCAATAGTGAAGAACATCAAAGGAGATTCAGCATAAAATTACATCCCATCCCTACTTAATGACACTTAACAATTTGTTTTATCAAAAAGCGACTGCAGACCATTTCAAGGAAGACGCAAGCAAGTATTTATATAATAACTAAACGAGGACAAAATGGTAATTAAATGAGTGTTGTATGCTCGGACGGATTGCATTTACTAGCTCCTTGCGCGTTCTTCGTATATTGCTATTATAAGAACTCTTGATACTGAATTTCCTAGTCATCGATTTCAAAGCCGCAAACGACAGCATTTATACAGACGAACTATACAGACATATGTCTTGTTTTGGTATACCCACTGCCAAAACTCGTCCGTCTGTGCAGGATGGTGATGGAGAATTCTTGCTGCTACATCAAGGTCGGAAATTACCTCTAGGACACATTTGATATTAAAAAAAGATTTAGGCAAGTCGATGATGTACGACTTCCATAATCTAATTCTTGGTAGGATTGTGGAAAAAAAATTATGGAGAATTCTTGCTGCTCCATCAAGGTCGGAAATTCCTCAAGGACACATTCGATATCAAAAAACGATGTAGGCAAGGCGATGATGTGCGACTTTCAAAATCTCATTCTTGGTTGGATTGTGCGAAATTCCCGAGCCAATACCAGAGTACAATCTTCAATAATTATTGCATCTAGAAGCATACGCCGCGCCGATGATGTTGACATCATTGGTCGGACTTAACGTGATGTCATAGCGACGTTTGCTATTATAGAGTAGGAAGCGGCAAAATGAGTTTAGCTGTAACTGAGGTAGGACCATGTGTATGCTATATACACGAAAGGACACACAACATTTGTGAACTCCAATTCCAACCTACTATTGACAAATAAAACTTTGAATTAGTGCACAAGAGATTATTTGGTTTAGCTCCGCTATCAACTTTGACAACGACATATCGTCATAAATTAAACCACGATCTATGGGGACGAAAATTCAACTAACTATACGGGCTGTACAGCAACATACCCCTTGTGAAAAAATTCCGCTTCGTACGTTTAAGGTGGCTAGGACACGTCAACCGAGCCAGAAGTCGGACGCCGTAGAGGAAGACCACGCTTTATGTGTGGCTAAGGATTGTGCTAATTGGGGAGGCATGTTTGTTGAGTTCCAGGTTCATGCTGGACTGTTACCGCGCCAAAGTAAGTAAGTAACTGAACCGTTATATGACAGTTACATAAGTTTTAAACTTAAATGGCAAATTAACAAAACATCCTTTGGAAATTAATCCAAGAACCTTCTATATAAAATTTAAATTAAATCTTTTCAGCTGTTTAGCAAACAGTTGCGTCCACAGACTGACAGAATTACAGGATCCACTTTTAAAAGTTTTTGCACCATCGTATGGTAGGTTTCATTCAAATGTCGAGATCGAGGGAGGATGGACACCCATATTGAGACGCACAAGGTATTCGATTTAAACCCAGATATTATTAGAAGCTGTTTATTTCGCAGTTACAAACCTACCTAAACCAACTTGGAATGTATCTGTGAACAGTAATCTAAGGATCGGACTTACTAATCAGTCATGTTGGTGGAGGTACTGATTCCCTCTGGATTGAGAATAAAAGCTTTTTCTATCATTTGCGTGTACTCAAGGGGTTATGAATACCCTTTAAATGGTTTACCACAGTACGAGCTTTAGAGAAAGGGAAGAAAGATTGAGGAAAGAAGAAAGATGTAGTGGAGACTTACTCCATTGGTGTTGTACGAACTAACTTTCGGTAGTCACTGTTTTTTGAGTTTGTTATTATTCGCAGTACTTTCAAGGTGGTGTTTACTTTTAGGAATAACTATCGACCATTTTTTATTTCTTTGAATAAAAGTTTCATGAATTCTAGCTGAGATTTAACGCGCAACCACTCAACAGGAAAACACATTACCACTACACCGCGGCCATCCACTGAGAGGAATATGCTAGATTCACAACCCAATTCCGGAGACACATTACTTCTTTAAATTGCTGCATCTGATAGTTGTTTCGAAAATATTGGGTTCGTTTTTGTTATTTAAAAAAAATTGTGAAAACGAGAATTTGCTTACAAAGTTTAGGCTTACATTGACAGTTTTACAGAACGTCAATGTAGGGTGCCGTATCCATGATATTTTTCAAACAGTTAGAATATGAAGGGCCTAAGCGACATTTTTTTAAATTTACCAGCAAATACTGCATATATTTCGCAATGCCTCTCATATAACTAACACTTGAGTTTTGTTAACTTCAAAACATCTGTTTATACTTCTTATTGTTTTTATCAAAAAAGTCAAATGTATATAAAATAAATTGCTGATTACTCAAATTTTTGAAAAGTTTGCTTTGGCCATTCATCTTCTAAGCTCTAAGAGACGTTTTAGGTCACCAGAACCTTTCGTTAGTTGATTAAGTCGGCAAGTATGTGTCCATTTTTTCCCGCCCAAAGTCAATTAAAGTGTCTGCATCGCCTAAAAATTGCTTCATCAGCTCCAAATTCAAAGCTAATTTTCTTATCTTCAATTTAAAATAACCATTTCACTATTAAACATATAATTCCAATGCAATGACCATTCAACTGTAACATCAATTTGGAAACAAAGCATCTTTTACTGAAAATCTCATCAATTCATATAAAAACTTTACAACCATCAAAAATCCACAAAAACTCGAAACAATTAAAAAAAAAAAAAACAAGAAAACCTTTAAGCCAAAAACCAGAAACCACTTTCCCAACAACTACCATCATTGTTTCACAACTTCATACCATGAACGAGTGAACTCTTAAAGTTATCTGGTGTCCACAATCCTCAACCAAATACATACAATGTTCACGACCATGCTTTGGTTCACCCTCATCAAACTGCTTTATGGCTTTAAAGTCTCAAAAACATTTTCAACTTTTCAATCCAGTTGGTCCTCCTGTGGGCTTAACAATTTGTCCGGTCTCTCTCCATCCAGATCAATGTGGATACCCTCACACGCATTAAAATTATTGTTTCATTAGAAGACTCCCATCTGATGGATGGAATACTGTGGTCCACCCCAAATGCGACTTTGGAAATGACTTCATCATTTGTGCACCCCATCCAGTAGCACCACCGCACAGTACTATCCGGCACCTGATCCTGTAGAAACCTACCAAGCGAACTAGCTTTTCGTTATCATTCCACATTGACCTGATTCCTGTCTGCTTTATGGGTGAACCATCAACATGCCCATGGCTTTTTCAGCCCCTCCTCACGCTATGACATAGCATTTGTGTGAACAGCAGAAAAGTGCTCTGAGACCATAATCCCCTTATGAGACCACAGACAAAAAGGACAACGAGATAAAATTTGTAGCATATGTCCTTTTATGTTCCACTTAAGTATCTTGTAAGTTTTTTTTTTTTTTTTTTGTTGCTTCATGTCAAAGTCGCCTAAATTACATACAATTCAAGGATACGTGGAGCGTAACAATTTGCTTATATAGTCATTGAAATATGAGACAATGTTAGAATGTGGAAAAGTTTGACTCACCTCACCGGGAAAACTGTATCCGTGTATGAAGTGTTCGGATCCTTTGCTGTTTTCGGTGCCATAATGAATGTAAATCTCTTCGAATTGATACCGATAGGCTAGTGGACCACCCGAGATGTTCACATGCTGCTTGGTGTCCTTGTCGACGCGGAAGACCAATGATTGACCGGTATTGTGTAGTGTACCCGAAACCTATATTGTTGGGTGGGGAGGTGGTCAAGAAGAAATTGAGGGTAAACACAGGAAATTAGTTAAGTGTCAATGATGGACTGTCAGGGGCGGTCCTGAGGTGGAGATTTACTTACCTTGTGCTTATCGATGTGCAAAGGCCGTAAATAGGGATCGAATAATAATTTATCTGGAACTACATCTATGGGCGACTGACGGCGTCCTTTATTACACATATTCCACTGTGGATTTATAAGGCCCCAAAAACTAGGTCCTGCAAATTGAAATGATATACGGTTATGTCAATAAGAGTTTAATTATTGGGTATGTGTATGAGATGCTGAAAAATGGATATATTGGGAAATGGATTTAGGTAGACATTTGGAAAGTGGAGACATGCACTCATGGATCAATTCTAAAAAACTTACTAGGTGTTAAGCCGGTTAACATGTGTTGTAATGGAGTTTTTGGATTTCCTAAGTGAGCGAAAAGATCTTGGCAATTAGGAAGCTTAAGAGTCCTTTTTTTATATGAATAAAATTATTTTTCAGATTAAATGTGATAATGATGTGTATATCTGTATTCGTTCGTATCTTAAGATTTATTTCAACGACCATTTGGATTGTGACAAACCCAATCATTAATAACAGTAGCAGTGAGTGAGTGCCTTTGACTGAGTATATAGGAACTAGTATTGCCCAAATTTTTTTGATTTGTCATAAGTAAGAAGTCAAATGCATCGAAGGCAACAGTAAAGTATAAATATGCGTAAAGGCCAAATTTAACATAAGAAGTCTTATAAGCGCTCATGCTCATACTCCGAAGCAGACAATTTAAAATTGCGAAGACCTTGAAAGACAAAACTTATGATCGACTACCAAAGTACCGGGTTTTTCAACAGAGACGCTACAAAAGTTGAGCGACGGGGACAGCAAACGACGCCAAATTTCTTGCCGTTCTTTTGACATTTCTCTTCAATAAAGTTTGCCATTTCATGATGGAAAGATATACGATCCAACAACGAGTCGAAATTATAAAAATTTGCAACCGAAATTCGGAGTCCGTGGCCTCCACGTTAAGAGCGTTACGTCCAATTGATGGTCGTCATAATCGTCCTAGCAGATCAACAATTGAGCGTCTAGTGGAAAAATTTGAGTACAAAATGTTCCCGTTCCAGCGAGACAAAGAAGTGTCCGTAATGTCGAAAATATTGCTGCCGCTGAGGCTTCAGTTGAAGAAAGCCCAAATGTGTCTCTCACACGTCGTTCTCAAGCGTTGGGCATCTCTGTGACGTCGTTGTGGCGAATTTTGCGAAAAGATCTTGGCCTACATCCTAACAAAATTAAAGATTAAATCACCAAAAGCATCGTATATTCGTGAATTGGGCTGAGCAACAACTTACAAATGATTCGGATTTTCATCGAAAAATCATCTTGAGCGATGAGGCTCATTTCTGGCTGAATGGCTTCGTCAATAAACAAAATATGCGGTATTGGTCAGGCAGCATTCCACACGTACTCCATGAGTCATCATTGCATCCCGAAAAAATTACGGTTTGTTGTGGTTTATTGGCCGGCGGCGTCATTGGGCCCTACTTCTTCCGTGATGATCAAGACCGGCACGTTACTGTGAATGGGAATCGCTACCATTCAATGATAACCGAATATTTTTGGCCCCAATTGGATGATAAGGACTTGGAGGACATGTGGTTCCAACAGGACATCGCCACAAGCCACACAGCGAATGCCACAATCAATTTATTGGAAACCAAGTTTGGAGAACGTGTTATCTCACGAAATGGTCCAGTAGCTTGGCCGCCTCGGTAGTGCGATTTGACGCCGTCAGACTATTTCCTGTGGGGCTACGTGAAGTCTATGATCTACGCCAATAAGCCAGCGACGATTGATGAACTTCGTACGAATATCGAACGTGAAATTGCAGCAGTATCGGCCGATTTACGCTTGAAAACCGTCGAAAATTGGGTCCAGCGTCTGGACTTCTGCAAGCGTGCCCGTGGTGGCCATGCAAAAGAAATCGAATTCCATAAATAATGGCATCGAACGTACTTTCACATGAACAAAGAATTTCATTGATATTCAAAACCGTTTTTGTTTTATTAAAAAAAAACTTTTGTAGTGCTCTTATTGAAAAACCCTTTATTATGTTCAACCGTTGGGTGATTTGAACGCCAAGTTAGAACAAGAGAACATCGTTAGGGGTATGGTTGTTAGACCTATGACTTTGCTGCATAATTAACTGTCACTATAGTAGCTACACTTCGGTTGTCATAAAGGTACTAAGGGGCCTTCAAACCAACAAACGGTCAATTAAAACAACACCATCTTAGCTCAAAGTATTTCGATTGCGGGACAATGACTAAAGCTAAAATCGTTTTAGTCAAGGAATGAAAAAGGATGTCACGAGCAAATAGAACGTCAAAAGACTAGAATCGCAAGAGATCACTTAAAACTCGATTAGTACCACAGTACAGCATCCAATGTCGTGAAGATTTCTACAACCTATAAGATCGGCTGTAACTTATATGCTTCGCCAACCAGCAACAAACCCTCGAATTGACAATAAAAATGTCGACAAATACCCGCGGCCAAAAATTAAGCCTACAAAGCAATGATGCTGACGAAGGCGAGAGCGAAATAAGTTTGTCAACGACCTTTATAATCAAAGAAAGAAGGATGTACATCTGATTTTTAGAAAAAAAGAAAAAAATTACAAGAAAGTTGCTCGATCAAGGATGAATGATCAAATTCCAAAATAGCTTCATTTTTCCACTGGCCTACCTATTGCGAGAGTCTGACAGATACCCAAGAGTACTTTATGCCATGATACGTTTCTTTAACTCGCCATTCGTAGTCGCCGTTATATTCGAGATCCTATCCTCTGGAGCGATAGAGGATATAGAGAGGTGCCACTCTAGGAGATCAAGTTCCTTAGAATATGGAACGGCGATGACGAACAATATTCCCCTGTCAGGCAGAACGAATCATTCAATATTCACGACGGCGAAAACTACCAATCACCCGGCCTAAGTGAAGTGAGAATAGCAATATCTAAACTCAAGCTTAACATGTTTGTCGGAAATAGGGGCCTTTGGTTTAATTATTTGGTAAGTAACATTCACCAAATCATAAGCAAAATTTGGTTGGCTGAAAGTATGTCTGAAGAATGGAACCTCAGCATCGTTTGCGCGATCCACAAAAAAGGAGACCCTCTGAACTGGCCAACCATAGAGGCAAAACTCGCCATAAAAACACCTACAAGATTGTGTTTGCTGTATTATTTGAACACCTAAAATTGTTTCCCAACAATCATATCGGCCCCTGTCAGTGTGTTTTACTGATCAAATCTTAATACTTCGGCAGATCCTGAAAAAAACAGAAAAATCCAAATCGATACCCACCACATATTCATCGATTTCAAAGCCGCATATGACAGCATTTATAGAGACGAACTATACAGAGTCAAGTATTATTTTGTAATACCGAACGAACTAGTCCGTTTGCACAGGTTAAAGATGAAGAATTCTCGCTGCTGCATAAGGATCGGAAACAACCTCAACGACACATTCAATACCAAAGAAGGATTTAGACAAGGTCACGCATTGCCATGTGGCTTCTTCAATCAGATTCTTGATGTGATTGTGCAAAACTCCAGAGCCAACACAGGCGCAATCTTTTATAAATCGGTGCAACTATTAGCATACGCCGACGATATTGGGAATACATCATTGGCAGGACTCAACGTGATGCCATGGCCATGTTTTCTAGTATAGAGAAGGGCGCCAAAATGAGTTTAGCAGCAAATGAGGTTAAGACTAAGTACATTGTGTCAACACGAAAGGACACACAACATCGACAAATTGCACAGAACGTCACAATTGACAGATATAACTTTGAGGTAGTACTAGACTTTGTCTACCTCGACTGCGATATTTACTCTGACAACAGCATCTCGCCCTAAAATAGACGGAGAAATATTCTTCCTGACCGATAATTCTTTCGGGCTAAGAAAGCAGTTAAGCTCTTATTACTAAGAAAATCCATACAAGACACTCATTATACCAGTCCTGCTCTACGGCGCTGAAGAATGGAACGCATAAAAATTAGTAAAGAATTGCTTAGTCGCAACTTTACGAGTTGTAAAGCAACAAACCCATAGTCAAAGAAAAAAGACTCCGCATTGGACTTTTAAGATAACTCGGATATGAGAACGAATTAACACAAATACTCTGGCTCGCAGAGTATTCGATTCCCACCCAGACTTCGGACGCAGTTGAGGAAGACCTCGCCTTAAGTGGGGCATGAAGTCGGAAAAAGATATCAACCAACTTGAAGTGCGCAATTGGAGGCAGTTAGTTAAATAGCGGGAATCCGGACTATAGCGCCACTTAAGTAAGTGAGTGCGTAACTGCTTTATACACTTAGTCACATGATGAAGTACATACAATCAGACTTATAAAATTAACAGATACTTACAATCATATTTAATTCACACAAAAAAAAGGAAGACCGATAGATAAATCAATTCGAATAGAAATAAATCAATGCTTCAAAAAGCAAATACATGTCCAGGTCTACCGAAGCGTTTCCATCTCATGAAAAAATAATTCAAATAATCTCCCATTAAAATCGTATTTATTACATTTGTACTAAATTTTCGACAAAAAAAATTTGAAACAACATTCAAGCATCAAACATTCGTCATTTGTTAAATTACCAGATATACAGAAACGAATTGTTGTCAATTTGCATCTCCCAAAGTAAAATAAAAATCAGAGAATAAAAAATATTTGAATTCGTACAGAAAACAATAAAATTCAACTCTGTCAATGCCCAACCATGCAAGTATGCATGTGTGGATTTTGAGCGAACATGAAATGAAAATTCAACGAACGTACGACTGACATATTTAATTACTCACCGGAAATACCATCATACGTCCACCATTCCTCCCAGCTTGCTTTTATTCCTGAAAATAAAAAAAAAAGTTTTTATTTTTATGTCCTGTACAAAGGAAAAGAGAGCGAAATGAATTTAAAAAAAATACAAGCAAGAGTAACCGGACAACATGATGACAATTGCAAAGATTTAGCCTGATATTACTTTTGTAAAACAAAAACAGAATTTCAACAGGAACAACTGATAAACATTGGATGAGATGCACGAGGTGACCATGCATATGTCCTTCGTTTTAAATGTGAAAAAAACAGCTTTTGTATTGAGTAAACCCAATCCCGTAACTCAAGAGAGATACTTATGTAAGCACGTATTACCGGCAGATTCGTGGAATGGGGATACATTTATTCCCGGGGAATATAATGGAGCTTGAGAGTTATCGAACCGAATTTTATATTTAACCTAAATGGTCCTTCAATTCTGGATTGGAAATGTATGTATGTGCTAGGAGGCGGTTAGTGAAACTTTTTAGATAACATATTTCAGCGAGACCACGATGGTGGTGAAACAGCAAGAGTCAACTGACTGTCAGATGGCTAATGAAAAGTCATGTAGTCAAATGGGCACTATTTAGGATTATGATCGGCTGTCATAACATCATATTGGCCGCGTTACTGATTTCAGATTTTGCAAAATATCTTTGATGAAGAAATGAGGTATTATTGGTCAAAATGGTCTATAGACCAATGAGAACGGAGAAACACTGCCATTGTTACGCATCTGCGGACGGCCCTTAAAAAAATGACAGGAAAGGCAATCGATGTCATGAGTTATGATCATGACAAGCTGTCTTTCTCTCTCGATTTTTAACCTCGTGATTTTTTTAATAGATAAATTAGTTAAGTGGCGCTACAGTCCGGAATGAACCTGAGCCTCAACCAACATGCCTCTCCAATTAGCCCAGTCCTTAGCTAACTGCCTCCAGTTGCGCACTATAAGTTGGTTGAGGTCGGTTTCTACTTGTGCGCGCAACTAAAGGCGAGGTCTTCCTCTACTGCGTCGACGTCTGGCTGGGAATTTGGAAATTGGTGTCCATTCGTTCTACATGTCCTAGCCATCCTAAACGTCCAATTCGGAGTTTTTTCAAAAGGGGCATGTCGCTGTACAGCTCGTATAGTTCTTGGTTGAATCTTCGTCTCCATAGCCCGTCAACGCAAACGGGACCGAAGATTTTTCGAAGAATTTTCATCTCAAATCGACCAAGGATTTCTTCATCCGCTTTTGAGACGGTCCATGCTTCAGCGCCGTAGAGCAGGACTGGGGTGATCAGGGTCTTATATAAGATCTCCTTAGTAGTTCGAGTGAGGGCTTTACTACTGAATTGCCTTGTTAGCCCGAAGAAACAGCGGTTGGCAAGAGTAATTCTTCGTTTAATTTCTGACGAGATGTTGTTTGTCAGAGTTAATAGCGGAGCCGAGATACATAAAGTGCCGTACTATCTCAAAGTTGTATCTGTCAATGGTGACGTTCTGTCCAATTCGTCAATGTTCTGTGTCCTTTCGTGTTGATAGCATATATTCGTCTTGCCCCCATTTACTGCTAAACCCATTTTTGCCGCTTCCTTCTCTATACTAGCAAACGTGGCTATGACATCACGTTGAGTCCTACCAATGATGTCAATATCGTCGGCGTATGCTAGTAGTTGTACAGATTTTAGGAACATTGTGCCTCTGGTGTTAGCTCGTGAGTTTCGCACAATCCTTTCAAGAATTAGATTGAAGAAGTCACATGGCAGCGCATCGCCTTGCCTAAATCCTTTTTTGGTATCGAATGTGTCAGTGAGGTCGTTTCCGACCCTGATGGAGCAGCGAGAATTCTCCATCGTCATCCTACACAAACGGACGAGTTTGGGCGGTATACCAAAACTAGACATGGCTCTATATAGTTCGTCTCTATAAATGCTGTCGTATGCGGCCTTGAAATCGATGAATAGGTGGCGGGTATCGATTTGGACTTCTTTTGTTTTTTCCAGGATCTGCCGAAGTGTGAAGATTTGATCGGTTGTGGACTTTCCTGGCCTAAAACCACACTGATAAGTCCCGATTAGGTTGTTGGTAAACGGTTTCAGGCGTTCACATATTACGGCAGATAGAAATGATCAAATGATCAATGAATTATTTCCTTACAGTCTAAAACCAGTGAATTCGTAACAATATCTAAGGTTTTTCCAATAGAGACGGGCTGAAGTTGACAGTCTGTGGTGGCCATGTTAATCTGGCAGAATCTGTCAATTTTTTTTGTTTATTATTCAGTCACTGATGCCAAGTTACCAAAACAAGTTAGAGCCAAGGAACGCTAGATCGGATGACAAAATTGCGCTATCTGCGAAAAGACTAGAGGCAGTTGATTCCTCGCTTTACACAAGAGCTTAGCCTTTCAAACTTCAAATTCGTGAATTCTTAATTAGGACTTGGGACTTGGGACTGCATATGTACTAGACACAACAGCATCCTTACTGGATCCAACTGATCCAGGAACTCAAAGTTGATAAGAACGCCGTTTGTTGGCTGACTGGGCTTCAGGCTTTAGCCAAAAACAAATACAAATTATTGGCACAACAGGCTCGTAAGTACCCAGGGTCGAGCTTTCCCACAGCCATTCATGTGTGCTTGTTTACTTCGTGCACGATGGCGGGACCTTCTGTTTTTTGCCGACTCCGAACGGCAATTTGAGATAAGAATCGGGTGATCTGACAAATAAGATCTTCATGCTACGGCTGGGAATCGAACCAAATTTTAGCCAAAAAATCCTATTTGGCAACGAGAGGCACTTTTGAATTAATGCTTGTATGCACAAACAAAATACCGGACGAGATTCACCAGGTGGCAATACGTATGCAAAAGATCCAGTTTATAGTGTAGATTTTGGGTAGGTAGGCGCGGAAGTGTCATTGAAATCTCCTTATTCGAATACGACGACCGACAACGCAAGAGCTACAGACTCAATTTTGTTGGCCGAAATTTAACAATAAGGATGTGGACGACATATTTTTCCAGCAGGACGGAAAGTCGATGATTTATTCCAATAAGCCGCAATCGACCGATTCCCTGAAAATCCACATAAGCCAGGCGATTGCTGAAACTCAGGCGGGGTGTCATATTCCATAGATGATAGAGTAGTATAGATCGCTGATAATTACTTCTTGTATCTAAAGCTGGATGATATGGATACCGACGATAAGTGAGTCCAACCCGAAGGCGTTACGTGACAGATAGCGCATGTCACGACCCACATTCAGCTCTGACTATTCGAAGTCATTGTCATCTCGCGCGAAGCGAAAAAAGGTGGTCATTGATATAGAAATGGCATATCTGTCATTAACGGCCCATACCGTTCAAACTAAGTTTCACCACTCATTTGTGTGTGTGATGTTATAGCATGGGACATCTAGTTCAACAACGAGCGCAACAGGGAACTTAAGAAGCTTCTTATGAAGTCATGACAGTATTATACTTTTGTATGTTTGCTAAAAGGTCCGAGGAAATAGCGTCTTTGTCCCTTTAATTAGTAGTTTTAAGCACTTTATTTAAAAACAAAACACAATTACACAAAAAACTAAGGGTGAGCTCTAAATGAGTAAAAGGCTATCGACAATACAAGTTGAAAAGGAATTGCTCTACTTGAGACGTGTTTAGCTATGTAACCCATTAACAGTTTTTTTGTGATGAAGAAGCTTATTGAATCTAGAGCCCTTGACTTGAATATTTTCTAGACTTTAGTTTGAATCTGGCACAAGGCCTTGAGACACAAAATTATGGCAAAATATAGCAAATAATGTGCGGGTGGATTTAAGGACAGATCTTTGCAAGTATCGGTGAATGGCATTTCTCAATATAGATATTCTGTAAGCCCTAGAGTGCCTTATCAATATTCTCACCCATTCTATTTCCTCCCAAAATTAATGATATTTAAACGACAACTAATGCGGTTGTATTGGAATGCTAAGCGCAGGTTCCCTTCAATTCACGAAAGTAACAACACCTATGCATGATCTCAGGGCTTTTTACAAAAGTTCTATGATTCGAAGTGAATTCATTGTAGCAATCCACATCAATACCAAATTCGCCAACATGAGTCTTCTATGAGTCTAAACTGAATGAGGATAAAGATGACATGAATATACTTCCAGCTTCTGGACAAAATATATGAACGCCTACCGATGCACGATCAAATCGTACTGGGAGATTTTAACGAAATAGAGAGAGAGAGAGAGCAGTATTTTTGGAAAACATAGCTTACAATTTCTGGCAATTAAAGTCATTACACCATTTCCTTATGTTGATAGTCATAAAAGCGATAATTATAAAGCCATACAGATGACGCACTGCATACAAGAAAAATTGTTCAATGGCGGGTCTTACTGGCGCAACCCGCCATATAATTTGGATCTCGTTTCTTATGTGTGCACGTGATCACCTCCCGCCCGTACCCTGAAGCTGGCGAGCAAAAGTTTCTGTTTTTTGTTCTAAATGTGTCATCTGTATGGCTTTATAATCTTTATAAAAGTCAAGGCGGTCTTGAGATGTATGTACGGAAAATCAAATTGATCACATTTAAATAGGCAGGTGAGAAAAATTCATTATTTTAGATGATCGAACATTCAGTGGGGCTAAAATTAACGCTGACTGCTCTTTTGCTGCCGACAAGGTAATATAGCGGATACTCAATCTCTCAACAAATGCGAAATGCTGTAAAAATAAATAATGTCGAAAGAATACGACCCTTAACCCTTCGATTGATCATACCATATCACCAGCATTTAATGTCGAAGGCCAATGGCAATAATGTCACCAAGCAATAAGATTTCCAGTCTATCAGTAAAAAGTCTATCGCCGCTGCAGAAATTATGTTCGTAAGTGCTACCAAAGTATAAAACGTCAAACACAGGGATGGCCTAAATAAAAATTGGATGAATAAGAAAGTTTCTAATTAAAAGAACCACTCCTGAAGACCTTTACTCTGCCACACAATTCGCTACTATCAAAAAAAGCTAAACAAGATTGCGGAAATGACGGGCACTTCCTGTCGAGCTATATAAAACTGGTGGAGATGATTTGAAAGATTATATACACCGATACCTTAGTAAAATTTGGTCGGAAGAAACTATACCCGAAGAGTTTACCCTCACCATAATTTGCCGATTCATAAAAATGACCATGAAAAAAATGATGAAGTCCATATCAATACCCACCTATTAATTGAAATATTTTGTATCCAATTCAAGCTGATGGACTATTAATAACCATGCAATATATCCTCTCTTTGAGGGGATGATCCTCCTTTTTGAAACAAAAAGTTCAAAAGCCCCCAAACCTCCTTCCTACTCGAAACTATAAAAAGTTTTTTTTTTAACAAAACATAAATTCAAATTAAACCTCTGTAAGCACCGCATTGAGCTTTGGCAACACGCGACGAAAACGAATATCTATAAAAACTTATATACCCCTATGGGATAGGGTATACAAAAATAAAATAACTAGCTGGTTGCTCACGAGCATTTTCGAATAAATCTAGCTAGGGGTAATGTCATCAATCAAAAGTACTCCCCAATTGGCAGAAGAAGAATTCCTAAGATGGAATTAATGGTGGCATCTACGAAGTAAAAAATAAAATTACATGAGCAAGTCTGACATATTCGTACAATAGGACATACAAGCATTTCAAGGGATAGTTTTGGTGCCTATCCTTTGAAATTTTCATAGATTGCTTTTGTAAATATTGAGACTAAATTGCGGGATAAATTTTAAAAGACACGATGATGCATTAAATGAAATTTAGATACTATTGCTTATGTTCTTAATGTGCAGTCCTTGAAAGGCGAATTGGAATCATACAACTAATTCGGTTCAGTTTGCGATGCAAACGAAGCTGTAAATAATCCAACAGAGTTTTTGAACACACTCTCTATGAAATTTTAAACTTAGATCTCCGGATATTTTACTTCGGAATTTAAACCATTCACTCATGTACAATGGCTCATGTACAATGGCTCATGTACAATGGCTCGCGATTGGTCAATAAAAAATTAATGAAAAATATTATCGAATCCAACGCTTTGAATGGCAACTTCCAAGGCTCACAGAAATGTGTAGTTGACTGCTAAGCCAAACGCTGCGGATTCAAGCCCCAGCTTCGGCAGCATACTTTCTACAAAAATTGCCAGCTTATCTGAGGCCACCTGTGCGATAATATGAGACAATCAGCCCTAGCGAAGTATCCGTCGGAGCGTAGAATTCTCCGATTTTGTACGATTAGGAGGATTTAAGCTTCCAGGTATTCTTCCGAAAAGCTGTTCGAATATTTCTCAGACATTTTGCAACGCATGCTGGCGAATTGCGATAAATTGCGTTCGGGTGCATTTTTCGTGATATATTTGACACCTAAGTGCAATTTTTTTTCCGATTTCCTCCGACACAAACTCTTCGCGGAATTTATTGACGAATTGTAGTGAAGTGATTTTTTATGACACATACCTCGAATGGAACTTGAACCTCCGACGAAGTATGCGTTGCGGAAAATTGTCTGCTTCGACGGATATCTCGCTAGGGCGGAATATAAATCGATGTCTCCTCCTCTGTGCCACGTAGGTTTATGTTATATGGCTTTCCTTTTTTGTGTCTATCTGTTTCTCTCTCTGTTTTATAAATGCCTTGCTATGTCCCAGCCGATGGCCTCAGTCGCCAGTGCTGTTATATGTCTGTAATTCGTTGCATTCGTGTGCGAAGTACTGTGATATCAATGTCCATTTCAATAAACACCAATTCCCAGCAAGACGTCGGAAGTAGTAGAGGAAGACCTCGTCCTAAATAGAGCGCACAAGTAGAAACCGACATTAAAAAACTTGGAGTTCACAATTGGAGGCAGTTAGCCTTGGACCGGGCTAATTGGAGAGGCATGTTGGTTAATACCTAGGTTCATTCCGTACTGTAGCGCCACTTTAGTATTAAGTAAAAACGAACTGACAAAAAAGATCGTACACTCAATTGCTTACCGAAATTTGTGTTGACGAAATGTAGATATTCAGAACGTCTAATTTTTAAAAATTCCCAGCGGTATAAACAAAAAGTGAGCGTCGACCTTTTCAACTAAGTAAGTTAGTTGAAAATTACTTGAGTTAAACGCAAACGCACAAAATTATTTTTTTCACGCCCGCAAAACCACACATACATATTCCGATTGGAACTAAACTTCACAAAAATCATACATGGATTATTATCAATGGTTTTTGAACGTTTAGTTAAAATCGAAATGCATTATGACATGACTCGATGACAAACGATCACAACTTTAAAGCAAAATTTTTCTACATTTGGATTTTTAAATAAATTCAGTACATGGCAATTGAGGCAAGCGATTAGCAGATACATATATTCGGCTTAAAAGGAACTGCCACCATTTGCAGAGTGAATTCTATCAAACAATTATTTGTTCACGCAAAATACTAAAAATGTTTTTTTATTTAAAAAAAATATAGTTTTCGGTTTGAATAATTTCAACTACCACTGTTTAATCAATTGCTTTCCGATTATCGCAAATATTACATTACTCTTGTAGCACTGAAAAGTAATCTCATAAAAAACACAATTCACAGAAAGCAACGGAAAAATAACATAAACCTCGAGTGCATTTATCGATAATAAATGTTCGAACCATCAAGTAGACAATTCAATCCCTGGCCCTACAACAAGTTCAGTAGCCCGCCCGCCCTCTCATATGTAAGCCCACAGTCAAGTACATAAAAGTACTCGCATGGCAGTAGTCTACAGTCGGGAATCATAAATGCTTTCAAAAAATTTGCACTTAATGTCGACAGAAACGATTGCCTGTTGGCCTGCCACCGCCATTGATGATGACGACAGCGATGACCTACAGCATCCTACCCATATTCTCGTGAGGACTTCGAATAATCAACAACAAGTTCCAATTCCAAGCGAAGCAAGTGGGTACCAAGAACCCAATCCATATGAGCCTCTTTATTCAGTTTTGTACATGAGAAATATACATATACCGCATATAACTACATGCATATCCAACGAATCCTGAATGCTCGAAAAGGCCGCAATTCCCTCAGCGCGGTTTTATTTTGAATATCAGTAACCGCACATCGTATATAACTAATGGGAAAAATATCCCATCAGGCGCAGATAGATCCTGTGAAACCAAAAAACGGGATACAACCTGGCATTCATGCTTTCTGTGGAGAGATGTTCTTTTATATTTCACTGCTGCAAACCCGTGGAGGATATGTGGATGCTTTAAGGCACGTGAGGATTCGTGAAGCACGAAGTGTATTGAGAGCGGTATGCCTTTCATTCTGTTGGGAGCATACATTCAAATTGAATAAAACATTGGAAGTTCCGGTGAAGTTTTTGAGAAAAGTGTGTGTATGTGAGAGAGAGTTTGTTTTTTTTTGTTTATATTTGAAAGTGGTAAACGGATTTTTAGTTTGATCAGAAAATAGGGTGGTACAGTAAGATGTAACGTAACAGATTCGGTGTGTAAGTTGCTTTTGTGGAATTTGAATTTATGGTGACAGTTGGTTAAATTTATAACTAAGCACAGGGTCTCCAGATAGGAAAAAGAGCAAAGTGATGTGATTGCGACTAGTTTGTGTTTAACAGGATTATTCTTGCAACCAAAAGAAGAGGAGTGAAAACTGTAAAATTTGCTGAGATAAATATTAAAATAAGATTTCATGAGCCTTGGAAATTCTCCCGATGGTAGGTTGTATCCCATCCAATATTCATGAAACGATCATTTTGATTAAGAAGAAGAAATAAGAAATTTGGGGGATACTAATCAATAAATAATACCAATGTCCCGAATTAAGTTAGACTCAGTATTATTGTGGTCTAAGACTGTCTGCGATATTCAGGGAGGGATCTTCTCAGAGACTTATAGCCATTGCAAGAGTAATAGTCTTTTCTAAGTAAACATTATGATTATTAAAGAAGCTTTATGCACTTTCTCACTTCCTCTTTATGTGCCAGGGCTCGAAATGGATGCGATAAAAAAAATGCAGTCTCACGATAAAAAAAAAAACGTGCAGGTTAGGTGGGTACACTTGGCAATTTTACATTTATCGAACGCAGTCATTCCAATAAGCAACTCTCCTTCTTCATCCTTCAGTCTGATTCATACATAACATACGAGAAGGCTCCAATCCGCTATGCGAATCGTTGAATAACCTATCCCATTCAATCCATAAAATAAAGATCCTTAAAAAAGTGGGCGTGGCTAAAATATAGAAACTGACATGTTCAAAACATATTATTGAGACAGTTTATCAAAATCTGTTATAGTAAGACAACGATTTTCTCTTGCATATATACTAAGGGTAGGCTAAACAAATACTTTTTGTTAGTAAATGCCCCCAAAAGTGGGCGTGGGCTAAAATTAGCTATGGAGGAAATGTTAAAATTAAAATTATTAATGTTAATGTTATTGGATCGAAAGTTTTTCAAATTTTCATAAAATTTTACCGAAAACAGTTTTTTTTTACAGAAAAAACGCCCCCAAAAAATTGGGATGACAACATATTTGTGTGAACTTAATATAGATGTTGGGATTATCTAAAAATATTGTTCAGACACTATTCAACATTTCCTACCGCTTAAATAAAATAAAAGTTTTCAAAAAACTGGACGTGGCTGTAGGCGGATTTCAAAAATGTTTACACCTGTTGTGCTTTGTCAAACAAAGAGTCTACATACAAGTTTTAATGACACCCAAAGGAAGAACTGACATGGCTATATCGACCCAGCCGGCGATTTTGAGTCGATCCATATACTTTGAGGTGAGTACATTGTACCGCTATGGAATGCGTGTAAACATATGAGAAGGATACAATCCGCTGTGCGTATCGTTGAGTACCCTATTCCATCGCATTCATAAAATATGACTAACAACTGAATGGGAATGTAATAAAACAAATTACATTGTTACCATTGATGGATTGTTTTGAACACTTCCTTGAGCGGCAGTAATGTTTTCAGCCGATCTTGAAGTACTTTGTGGTCCATACTTGGGCCTATCACCTACAGACCCTCTTTCTTCGAAATCATTCACTACACGATAAGTAGAGCCTTTTATTGGCACACGTTTTTTCTTCCAAAAATGTCACGTTACTTTTTCATCGTCACAGTAATCGATGATTGAATTTGATGAAATGTTTTAACGATTAAGACACGTTGGTTTGTCGAATATTTTTCCATAACAAATTTGCCACGTGTCTGCTTCACGACTGCCAAATATGAGCTGTCAAGACTAATGTTTACCAAAATGGCGGCAAAACAAAGTAGTATACCTTCCCGGCGGACACCCTGTAAAAACGCCATCAAAAAGTGAGCGTGACAAACAGCAATCTATGGGCGAAATATTGATAATTCAAAAATGAAGCTCAGACATTTTTCTAAAACATTTGGCCAAAAACAACGTTTTCCTAAAAAGTGGGTATGGCATTGGGCACAAGGAACCTACATACCAAATTTTATTATCCAAGCTTAAAATTTAAGGCCCAAATATCGGCAACGAACAGACAGACGAACGGACTGACGGACGGACAGACAGACATCGGTTTAACCGAGCGATTCGGAATTAGCTAGCTATTCGGAGTCGATCCATATACATTAAGGTTTGTCTACCTCAATTATTTCTCTATGTTACAAACTATGAATCAAAACTAATATACCCCTATGGGTATAAACAAACTGCTAAGAACGTGTGTACCCCCAATATATTGTTCTAAATGTTGCCATCACTTTACGCTTCCACTTAAAACCTTTGTGAAATGCAATTTTTGATACCCCAACACCACGTCTGAAATTTAGGAAATATTGAGTTCGATATTTTGCTAAGCTTCTCTAAGTTGTCAGAAATTTGGCATAAACTAAGGACTTAACTAAATCAGATAAAAGAAACGCATTGAATAGCAAGACTGAGGTGTCTATTCGACTGGACCATTTTTTTGTTTATATTAAGGATTTTATTCCCAAGGACCGTTCTGAGCTACATAATTATAACCAATTAAGTTTTTTTTATCATATTATGAATATTAAGACCTTCGACCTTCTATGAAGATATGAGACACATATCAAGTATATTTGATGGCCGAATATTACGAGGGGTTATCATCGATTTGGACCACTACCTTGCAACCACTACCTTGCAACGATGTTAACCCATTTAGGATGACAGTTACCGTACGGTTACACTGGTAGTGTCTCACTTACCGATATTTATTGAACTGTTGAAAATATATATTGCCACCCGTTAGTATTAGTGCAACTGAGTATGCGTTAACCCGTCTGTTGAGATACAATTTGAAACTCAGTCGCATGTTATTAGAGTAATTAGACGTATTAACAGGTCTCAAAACTTTGTCTCTTTCAGAAGTAGTAAAAAAGGTCAAAGGGAGCGTCTCTTTAGGTAAAACCATTTAACCGTGCTAGAATAACGTTTTTTTTGCGATTCGTGACTTCCGTTATTTGCATACAACATCAAGATATAACAAAAAATATTTTAGAATTTGTTTGAAGAGTCGGATATATTGGTATCTTGGTTTGAATGTTAGTGTTACCATATGCATGAAAATAACATTTTCTTCAGCAATTTTTTTTTTAATAAATTTTATTATTGTTGGCTTGTGCGAAACATTTTTTTTTTAATAACTTTAAAAATACCGATGAAGCCCTAGAGTATTTAGAGGATATGGTGAATTCGGTTGTTGACGATAATGTAGTTATTTCCGAGCACACTCTTCATAGAGATGCCGGATTCGGGCACATTGTCTGGAGAAGATGATGCTGAAGAAGATGAAGCAGGTAACGGTGACGATCTTCATCGCAAACTGTTATTACAGCCAGGAGAACTTCGGATGGAAGATGGGAAATGCGAATATGATGATAACCTCCTTAGTGCTTATGGGGATATCTCTGATGTTATTTCAAACCTTAGCAGTTTATTGAATGTGAGGCATTGACTTCTTACTATTTGAATAATATGTGATACTAAAATGCCCTTGTTCTATAGGTTTAGATCTTACAGAACGCGGAAGTGTTAGAAGCTCCTCAACCAAAGCGTTTGAAGAGGTTGGAATGCGTTGCGTCGCGGTCTGTTTCAGTGGAGCTTGGCACATCTGCGGAATCCATTGCTGATATATCCGAAAAGGTGTCAACTGATTCTTCTTTAAGCAACGTTCCAAAAAATTACCACATTTGGGCGATGCACGATGGAAAGCTGTTACCAAAGAAGCTACTAGACCAATATTTCCAGCTCCAGATTATAGAGATTATAGTCTCCCTGTGTGGGATATGTTTGAACGCTTTTTCGTCGATGAGATGTTGCAAATGATCGGCGAAAAAAGCAATGAATATCGAATTCTTCATAAACATTTAAATCCATAGATAACTCCAAATGAGTTGTGGGTTTTCGTTGGTGTAATGTTAGTGACCGGATATTCAGAAGTTAGGGACACGAAGTCATACTGGTGCAAGGACAGTAACTTGTATATTCAGATGATAGCATCGGCAATGACCCGTGATCGCTTTACCACCATCTCAAAATTTATTCAATTTGCTTCTCCTACAACCATGAATCCTAAGGACAAAATGTGGAAATTACGACCAGTATCCGACCGGCTCATTAAAAACTGTCAAAAAAAAATTTCATCCGGAGCAAGATCTATCTTACAATGAGCCCATGAGAGCATACTATGGTCGCCATGGATGCAAGCAATTTATTCGCGAAAAACCGGTACGATTTGGGTACAAAGTATGGTGTTTGAATACACCACTAGGATAACTGGTAAACTTTGAGATATACCAAGGCAAAAACCCTCGCATCAACCCTGTTTTGCAAACCAAATTTGGAAAACGTGTAGCTCCTTATTAAAAATCATTAACGTCATGTCCCCGGAATTGAAGGCTCTTCCAGATTGCTTCTACTTCGATAATCTCTTTAATCGAATTCCTTTTCTCTCTTACTTGAAACATGTGTGCTATGATGCCACGGAATTGTCAATAACCTAAAAATGGTCAAGTGAAGAAGATGCCAGGGAGTACTCACTACTCGAAGACTATATCGAAATTGGGCATTTCAATTGCAAAATGTATGGATAATTCCGTGGTGTGTGCTGCATCAACCATATTTGGAGCAAATCCTGTCGGAAAAGCTAAACGTTATTCACGTGAGACATTCACCCACATCACCGTTTCTAGACCTAATGTCTTGAAAGAATATTGTAAAGCTATGGGTGGAACCGATAGTATGGACCAAAACATATCATGTTTTCGTATATCTACCCGAAAGAAGAAATAATGGTGGTCTATTTTTATTTATTTTATTGATATTTGTATTCAGAATGCTTGAGTTCTCCATAGGAAAGGTGGAGGAAAACTTTCCCATAAACAATTTCGGCAAAATATCGCAACGCACTACTGCAACAAGTATGCCGATCTTACGCGTATTCAGAAGGCTAAGAAAAAATACAATATTTCGGATGCTGACGTAAGATTTGACGGATTGAGTCATGATGTGGGACCTTCTGCCACGAGTAGCTTAGTTCATAAAAAGTGAGATGTAGGCCTTTGCTCTCAATGTTTTGAGCGTTATCATCTAATTTCAGCGAACCAATAAAGAGTTTACTTCGCAAATTGATTTTTTATTTCTTCCTTTATGCAAAATCGCATTTACATGCGGTATCTTCAGGCTAAGCCTCACTTACTTTGAGATAATAAAGAAGACCCAGTCCTGCTATCGGTCGCTGAAGCAGAGAATCCTTGGTGATTTCAGAGAAAAAATCTTCGAAAGATCTTTGGTTCCGTTTGCGTTGACGGACTACGGAGACGAAAATACAACCAGGTGCTATACGAGCTGTACAGGGATATGGACCTGGTAAAAAAAAACTTCGTATTGGACACTTGTGATAGCCAGAACATTTAGATTTAATGTTCACCAAAATTCGGGCTTACAGATTCTTCGACTCGCAGACATATGTTGGATGCAGTATCGTGGGGCAAAGCCCGCAGAAGTAAAAACCGAACTTAATCAGCTTGAAGTGTGTAACTGGACCATGAGACAAGAGTATATGGAGGGGAACTTAGGTTGAGTGCATTCCCGAATGTAGCGATACTTAAGTAAGTATGAAAGTCTTATAATACTGTCTAGCTAGATACCTATGATGTTTATACTCTTAGCACTTATCTTAAACTTTAACAAAGTCCTGTGCATCGTCAACGGATATAGCAGAACACACTTGTTTCTTTCAGTACCTTTTCTACAACATATTTTATATAATGCACTAGGTCTAACGTCAATTATTTATTTATTACCCAGAATTGATGGGTAAGCGTTCATTGATCTATTAGTTGGTCTAGTCTTTTAGGTTAGCTCAGGTTGATGGTTGTCTTCTCTCATCAAACTCAGGTCAATATAGTCCAAGTGGATGGGTGGCTTCATTTATCCCGTTACTGTCCCGTTTTTAGTTCTTTCGAGCCATCCATATATTGTTGCAATCCTTAAAGGATTAGGAAGAGGGATTTCGGATAGACTCGTGAGACCATTGAAAGAATTTTTCATTCTTGATTGTCACAAATATTGACATTCTTTGAGTGAAGGGTATCCTCTTGTATTTCTTCGTCACCGCATCCCCTAAAAAAATTCATTATCAAGAAGATGCGTTTTCAATTTGTGGCTTTTGAGTAAATTGCGTTCAATTGAAATCCCTATTTGTGTCGAAACAGATTTCCTGTTTCTTCGAAGAAGTTTGCAAGTGCTGCTTTGTCATTCTCGGCCCTCATCCTCTTGAATGTTTCACAGATATGTAGTGAGTTCCACCATTTTTTGGTGATATCCACTGTTTTTGGCCCACCCGTGAATTGTGTTCACATAGTATCTGTTTGATACTCTCCCTGATCAGTACTGGCGGTCGATTCTCTCCTCGACAGTTCATTAACAATTTCTTGGCCCTGTGTGCCTCTGTGTCCGGGGACCCAGCTGAGCTTAACATTATCTTGAACTCCAAGAACCTTCAGCTTTTCGTGATAAAGCGTCACAAGCTTGGAATTTATTTCGACAGCAGAGATCGCTTTTAATTTAGAAAGACTATCAATAAAGATGGTGATATCACCTGGTGGTATCGCCTGCTTTGAAATCGCTTTGGCTGCCTATGCTGCTGCCAAATCTACGGTTGAAAGACCCAATTTTAATGTCTTGGAAAACGCTCCCGCTCCAACGCCTAAGTTCATTTCTTAAACCATCAGTATAGATGGATTTTGTTTCGGTGCACAGTTCGTTCCTCGCCCTCTTCACTCAACTTGGAAGGATGCCTCCTGCGTGGTATTTGAAAGTCAGATTAATTCAGACCAAACAACACTGTTTGAGAGTGCCCTCCTGAGATTATTTTCCAACAGATCCGCTGGCTTATTCGTAGTGCACTTTAGGCTGCAGATTTTTGCATTTAAAGGTCTAGCGGTAGCAGGTTGAGGATGGCTTCCATTCCTGGTGTGTTTCTAATTGCACTAATAGCGCTCACACAAGATCTAGTCTTTGAGTCGAGTTTCAATAAAACAGACAACCGATAGATTTTGGGTTCCAAAACTAAATCCCAGAGTAGATGGATAATATATTTTGAACAAGGTTCGATGGTCCCTTCATCAAAATATGGCAGTCCTGCAGAGCTTGCCATATTGCATTAAGGTGAATTCTTGCTTGTAAAGGCTTCCGTCTAAGTTTCTTATTAGATAAGCTGTTGTTGACGTTGCACATCCTTAATATAAGCATCATACCTGGAAGTAAAGCTTTTCTTTTAGATTAAGGCTCATTTTGCGGTCACAGAAAATAGTGAGGTTTCGATACATAATACCTCTTCAAAGTATACACCAATGAAAATGACTTAAAATTTCTTTGAATTGAATTGAATTGCGTAAGAGTATTGCAGATATCTTGAACTTTCAGCGTCTCTTCCGACGGCACTGGTCAATAAACAAAAGAAGATTTCCTTTTATCAAAATCGTTTTGCTTGGAAAAAGTCTTCTTCCTGGTTTCAATTCCATGCTTATAGTCATTATATCAATCCTTACGTTCAAAAATCAAAAGCTTTATATTTCAATTATTATATTGAATTAACAAGCTCCATTGAGAATCAAAATCAAAAGCGGCTAGTGCACCAACAAAACCCCCTTTACATCGTTTTAAACCAATTACCGCAATTTCACTTAAGAATTTAATTTAACTTAAAAAAAAGTCCTTTAGCTACGATTTGTTGTCTAGACTTGTCTGCATTTTTTTTTGTAATATATCCTCTCAAAGACGACTTTCTTTACCCTCTCAACCCTGAGTAGATGTTGTGTAATTACAAAAATACCGCCACACCGCACTTGTTGGTTTACAGTCTAATTAAGCCCATTAATGCTTCTTTCTAAGTGGAAAATGAATAAAATTTATTTATCCCTTTTCCTATTATTCTGAGAATCCTTTTCTCTTTATTGATTCCCATAGCTGGAGGCCGATCCCTTCGTTGGCGTTCTTGTTCTCTTCTTATATTTAATTAATCACCACAAACATTTTGACAGCGGAAGCAATAAATCCTCTCTGCAGTCAAGAAAGGCATACAAACCCTAACGGAAGGATATACGAGGAGGAGCAGCAAAAGTGCCAGTGAAAATCAATTAAATCGATGAGACTGCGATATCTTAATGGGATATCATCCATCGGCCTAAGTCCTTCTCAAGTGTCACGTACGGAATAGGTTGCGTTTAGTCCTTCGAAAATATCCACAACTAGATATTGCCTCTCGCATATAGTGACGTAATGGCACAACGATAAATCTGGAAATTTCATTTTGATGACGAACACTGTGACGATAAGAATGTAAAAGTTCTATCAAAAGGACTCGGATAATGATACAGTTCTTATCATTAATTACGATCACTTAAGTGTATAGGTGGTGTGTCTGTGTGTGTGCGACATAAATGTCCCAACGTATGCTGCGAATACAGAAGGATATTGCTGAGAAATAGTGCAGAACCATCATTACCACCATGTGCCCATTCGATTTGATGGCTGAAAAAGGACGAAATGTGGAAGCTCTTGAATGGATATCGATATCGATATCTGAAAATCTCCACACTCGTCGTATTGTTTTACTGTTCGAGGGTATTAAGGAGCCAATCGATCAAAATTCAATTCCAGTGAGTGATACTACCAACCAAAAAGTCGAACGGTCGGACGGTCATATATGTCTCTCTCTTTCTCTATGCCTCCATCTCTGTATTTTGGTGGCTCTTTCAATATGTGTGGTAATTCGAGCTAAACCTTAATTTAAGCCAGAGAAGGATGAATACTTTTGTGCAATCAATACATCATCTGAAAGATACATTTTCCCTTTAGCTGAGGTGGTGATAAGAGGTGTGTGTGTATTTAACTCTAGGTGAAGGTTCAGACCAGGATTTGCGGCCACAAGTGCTATGAGAACGATGGTGGCGTCGAAATACGGACAAGGGTAAGGTGAAGTGTTGCATGTATTGTTTTTGTTTTAAGAGTGAGGTTATACAAGCAAGAAATTTTGCCACAGTTCGAGGTGCTCAATGATGGGGGTACACGTTCGGGTTGATATGTTTTCTCTAATGAATTTCGAATGAAAGAAGGTCATGACTTATTGTTGGATATTTCTCCCCCGGTTGATTTGGTGGATTGGATTCAGGTATTTGGTGGAGGTCTTCAATTCTATGAACTGATATTGAGTTGAACAAAAAATCGAGTTAGATTTTTCTTATACTGTTTTTTTTTGCATTTTGCATAAATGATTTTAAGGAAAAATTGCCACAGACATTAGTAAATCTTTCGGTTTAATATTACAGAATCGTTCTTTTAAAACTCAAAGCAATAGGGTCGCAACCGGGGTTAGTTGCATAAATAAGAGTGTTCAGATGTTGTGTACATCGGATCGGTAGCTATCTTGGTACTTTGATCTTTAGTTTTTATGATAATAACATAGACATAGAAATAAATACAGAGAACAGTACTGGTTAATCGGAAAATATTCAAAGCTTAACCTTGATAACAAGCTGCTGTTATACAAGCAGCTATACCATATGTCTAGACAACTATGGGATTGTACCAGTGAAACGAGTCTAAATATTTTACAAACTTTTGAAAACAAAATGATAAGATCATTCGTCAATGCGTCGTGGTATATAAGGAATGAAGATCTACGCAGAGATCTGGGTATTCCCGCGGTTAAAGTTGAAACGAAAAATTTTGCACGCAAACATAAAAAGCGTTTATTGGGACACATTAATACATCGTTCCTCCAAATTCTTGACGAAACAAATTTATTGCGGCGTCTTCTAAGAACTAAGCCCTTGGATTTGGCCCGATAAGAACAAGCTGTGCTATAGATTGCGGAAAAAGCACGAACTCTCACAGCAAAGTTACCTGCCAAACATTCATCGTGATAAAAAAAAATTGCTAGATAAGTGGCATACTTCGTTGCAATAAAAATACAAAAAGGGTGGTGGTTTTAGTGGAGTGAAAATCCCACACTTACTTTGGGCACGTGCTCATCGTATCTTTTGAGATTGCCACCACCCACGGAAAAAAAAAAAACATAGACGGTGTCATCAGAAACTCTTATTTTTTTGTTTATGCAGAAGATGTGAACATTTTTAGGCGCATTTCCTCGTCCACTGACACTTATAGTACGTTTCCACCGAGTCGAAATGCGTCATTCCAGCGAAATTCTTGATTTCAGCCGAAATGCGATGCATTCCGGCACACAATTTCACATTCTGAAATTCGGCATTCCACTGAAATGCTATTTCAAATGACGTCCAGCTGAGTTATGTTAAATCAAACATTTTTTTCCCCCTACAAAAACCATTTTTGTCTCCTATAAATGTCAAATTGATCTGTCAAACATTTTTCAACAAACAAATTATAAAATTATTATTGTGGTAGTAAAATAAAATTAGTAAAAAAAACTTTAACAAATAGATATTCTTAAATTTATTGGTAACATTTATTATGTATATTTTTTTTTTAGAATATGGATACAAAATCTTACAAGAGAAATCGGTGTACCTGGCGCACCTGGCGCAAGGAAGATGAGGAGTTTCTAGTTGAACTGTGGCAGGACAAAATTGTAGAGCTTCACGGGAACCGCAAAAACAACCACATTTATAAAGAAATGTCTTCCGACCTGCAGTTGAGGGACTCTTTTTTCACTCTAGAGAAAATTAAATTCAAAATGCAGAAGATTACCTCACTGCCAAATATAGGTATGTTTTTTTTTCGATCAAAAAAAATTAACGTAAACATAAACACTTTTTGTTGTTAATTTCCAGAGAAGAGAAAAAAGCTATTGGCCCTTCAGGAGGTTCTGCATCAGCATGGTTCCTTTATAAAAAAAAAGTCCATTCTACTTTGTAAGAACTCAGGATTTACTTGGATGCTTTATAGTAGAGGATAGCATAGTCTTATTATCTAAGAAAATAGAAATAGATAATAAGTTTGTAACGAATTCAACTTTTTTTTCCAGATTCAATGAATTCAACTGCATTGGTGCAATCACACCAACTGATCCCTATGAAGCTGAGTTCCTATTAACGGATAATCATCATTGTCAATCAGCACCAAGAGTCGACAACGGTCCACACTTTGTCCCAGCAAGGCCAACAGCTGCGAAAAAAAGAAAACTGAAATGGATGTATTAACCATGCAGTTAAAGGCGGCCGATCAAATCTTTATAAAAGAGCTATAAGGGACATTCACCAGTCCGATAAGAAGTATCTTCAATTAGAAAAGCACAGGAACAATTTGTTCGAAATATTATATAAAGTGCGGTTCACATGGATAGCCGCACCATTTTTCTCTCAATAAATTACAGTTTTTCTGTTTGTTTTTTTCATGAACTACCAAACAATGCATTTATTGGAAAGGTTATTAATTTCTCTTCGAAAAAAAAAACTAAATTCAAGACTAGTGAGAGACACTTTACGATTGTTTTGATCTCTTTCTTCCCACTAGTGCAAAAAAAGCTCAAAAAAATCAGTTCACTTGGTTAGACGCACGAATTTATACAGTTATTTCTTAATGCTGGGTAATGCAAATTAAATTTTGTTAATGAGTAAACGTTATTAAAATTTTTCCGAGTGTTTAAAGTGAATATGGGTACAACAAAAATTTTGACGGTGGCGGAAAAGGCAAAAATTGAGGCCTACCACTCAGAAGGTTTTTCTTTGCGGAAAATTGCAAGAAAAATAGGAAGAAGTGATAAAGCAGTTCGAAATTTTTTATCAAACCCTGCTACATATGGAAAAAATAACAGAGGAAGGACAAAAACAGCCTTAACACCGCACGAGAAGCGAAAGATAATAAGAATTGCCTCAAATTCATCACACTCCACGAAGAAAATCAGACAATTAGCGGGGTTAAGTGCCAGCAAATCAACGGTTCGTCGAGCTATTTTAGGTGCTCCACACTTGAAATTCAAAAAGTTACAAAAAAATCACCACTAAACGCTGCAAGAAAGGAACTTCGGTTGGAGTTCGCGCGTCTTCATATGGCATGGGATACTCAGGTTGGGAGTGTTTCAAATTGGAGAACTGTGGTGTTTTCTGATGAGAAAAAGTTCAACCTAGATGGTCCTGATGGGTATAATTTTTGTTTTCCCGCAAAGACAAATGCCTTTTGAATCGCAACCATTCCAAGAAAGGAGGAGTAATAATATGGGGGGCCATTTCATACTATGGTGCCTTTGAGTTGGTTTTTGTGTCTCACAAAATGACAGGAATGTCTTATAAAGCTCTTTTGCAAACAGCTTTTCCAGCCATAAGAGAGCTTTTTGGGACAATCCAGTGGATCTTACAACAAGATAATGCTCCGATCCACAACGCGCACGTTGTAAAATCATTTCTCGCTAGTGAAAATGTGGAATTGTTGCCGTGGGCACCATACTCACCTGATCTATACATTATTGAAAACCTTTGGGGATGGCTGACCCGTCAAATTTATGAAGGAGGCAAGCAGTATGAAAGCTGTGAGGAGCTTATTGCAGCAATTAAAGAAGCCTGGTCTAAGATTTCATTAGACTATTTAAAAATATTGTATGAATTGCTTAAAAGAAGAATTTTTGATGTCATTTCAAGTCGCGGAGGTTGTAAAAAGTATTGAAATTGTGCAAAATAATTAAAATAATAATAAAAAAGAAAAAAAATGATGGCAATCGATCAACTTCTTCTTTTTCAAACTTTTAACAGGTGCGTCTAACTAAGTGAACCGATTTTTTGAGCTTTTTTTGCACTAGTGGGAAGAAAGAGATCAAAACAACCGTTAAGTGTCTCTCACTAATCTTGAATTTAGTTTTTTTCGAAAAGAAATTAATAACCTTTCCAATAAATGCATTGTTTGGTAGTTCATGAAAAAAAACAAACAGAAAACTGCAATTTATTGAGAGAAAAATGGTGCGGCTAACCATGTGAACCGCACTGTATATCCTCGTCAGAAGAGTTAAAAAAAGAAACAATAAATTTATTGAAAAAATATATTTTTTTATTGTTATCATTTCTTGCATTTTCTAAATTTTTATTGGGTGTTGGTAAGTACCTATCGCAAAGATCAAATAACGATTCAAAGGACCTGGTGTCGTCTATATGTTTTATAGATGTATCTATGATTAGTGTTGTAGCTTTGGTTGTAATATTAGGTTTTTGTAATGTGTGTGTATATGTGTTAAAATGTATGATGTGTAATTTTGTATACCACATTACCACCCTTCTCCAGTCCAAACTTCTACCGTATGCGCCTTCTCGTACATGTTACGTTTAATTTGTGTAAAAGTGTGTTGTTTTGTGTTTGATGTATAAATGTGTCCGTAATGAAAAATAACTATTTTTTAAAAGAACGTTACAATAATTATTTTAGTTCTATGAAATTAAAAGGTTAATCGACTACGGATTTCTTCATTAATTTTCGATACGGCCCATGCTTAAGCACCGTGGAGTAGGACTGGGATGATCAGAGTCTTACATAGGATCTCCTTAGTAGTTCGAGTGAGGGCTTTACTACTAAATTGACTTCTTAGCCATGAAAGAAACAGCGGTTGGCAAGAGTGATTCCTCGTTTAATTTTTGACTAGATGTTGTTGTCAGAGTTGATTGCGGAGCCGAGGTACACAAAGTCCGGTTCTAGCTCAAAGTTATATCTGTCAATAGTAAGATTCTGTCCAATTCGTTGATATTGTGTGTCCTTTCGAGTTGACAGCATAGACTTAGCCTTGCCCTCATTTACTGCTCAACCCATGTTTGCCGATTCCTTCTCTACACTTGCAAACGTGACTACGAAGTCACGTCGAGTCGTACCAACTATGTCAATAACGTCGGCGTATGCTAGTAGTTGCACCGGTTTTTGGAAGACTGTGCCTCTGGTTTTGGCTCGGAAGTTTTGCACAATACTCACAAGAATCAAGTTAAAGAAGTCACATGACAGTGCATCGCATTGTCTAATTATTTTTTTGATATCGAATGTATCGGTGAGGTTGATTCCAACACTTCATCAAGAATTCTCCATCGTCATCTTACACAAACGGATGAGTTTGGGCGGTATACCAAAACCAGACATGGCTCTGTATAGTTCGTCTCTAAAAATGCTGTCGTATGCGGCTTTGAAATCGATGAATACGTGCTGGGTATCGATTTGGACTTCATGGGTTTTTTCCAGGATCTACCGAAGTGTGAAAATTTGATCGGTTGTGGACTTTCCTAGCCTAAAACCACACTGATAAGGGCCGATGAGGTTGTTTGTAAACGGTTTCAGGAGTTCACATAGTACGGCAGATAGAATTTTAAAGGCCTCTGTAGTTGGCTCAGTTCAGAGGGTCTCCTTTTTGTGAATCAGGAAAACGATGCTGAGGTTCAAGTCTTAAGACATACTTTCATCTGACCAGAATTGGCTTATGACTTGGTGGATGTTACTTGTCAAGTTATCTCCGCCGGTTTTATGAGGCAGCCGTCATTTCCGGCAGCCTTGTTAATCTTAAGTTTAGATATTACTATCCTCACTTTGCATAGTTTTATTGGTTGAACTAACCGATCTCGTTGACTATCAAATGTTGTTGTGACTTCTTTTTCCCAAAAGGTCCTTGTACGTCTCTGAATTAATGATCGAAAAACGTATTGAATAAATAGCAAGGATGGATTTAATATAGCGCTTACTCTTGTCCAGACTTTTCTAGGTTGTTTTTTTTTCTCTGCCGCAAAATATTCAAAATCCTTTTTTTGTGGTACATGCTTTGCCATGATGGTAAGTAGGCATTCCATTTCTTGTAGATTCTCAAGGTAGCAAATTAAAATGGTTTCAACCACACTAGATTTCATTTTTAAATAATTACGACAGTGATTTATCAACACATTGATTTTTTTTATTGACAGTTGGAATGCTTTTTTTTTTGTTTGATGGGAACATTATTTTCAAATGTTGAATTTCCCAAATGAAATGACGCATTTCGGTTCGGTGGAAACGTACTTTTACTCACTTTTCAAGTTGATGACAAAAAAAATGTGTGGGGCTCAGTTGCATGTCGTCTTCAACCAGTCGCCATTGATATTTAATCTGTGGTGAGCCGTACCCAGTGTTTGTTCCTTGCGTGCTTTGGGTGATCCCTGTGACGTAGAACTAAATTTCCGCTGCATATTGATGACTTAATTACCAGAGCGAACTTCGGACTTGGGTTTGTACGCTACTGTTCCAAGGAATTCTCCTACACTTATGTCACGAAATTTCTTATTTGGACATTTGTTAGATTTATCTTTGAAAACGCAAGCCAAGTATGGACGTATTATCTCGATACATATTCCCACTGAATTGGGTGTGTCAAATGCATATTCATCTATAATGAATTATTTTGATTTTTTTTGTTGATTTTTTTAATTAATCATCATGACCTTATGGGTAACCGCGGTGTAGTGGTAACTGGTAATGTGTTCGCCTGTTGAGTGGAATGTTGCGCGCGTTCAATCCCGTACAAGATCCATTTAACTTTTATTCAGAAGAAATAAAAAAGGTCGGTTGTTTTGTTATACCTAAAAGTATGAACCACCTTGAAATTTCTTCAAATTTAACGAACACAAGAAACTTCCCGGCGTTAGTTCAGACACCACCCATGAGGTTAAGTCTCCAATACATCCAAAATCTTTCCTATCAAACTCTTTCCTTCCCTTTCTTACATACTGTGGTTAAGCATGACAAAAGTATTCGTAACCACTTAACTGCGTTTAAATTATAAAAAAAAACATATGAGTGTGGCGTAGGGTATACAAATGGTTTTTGTAAAATATAAGACATAAGGATTGTCTTGATATCTTGTTCAGACACTTTTTCAAAATTTTGAACAGTGGGCGGATTTCAAAAATTTGTACACTTGTTCGAACAGCACGTACAAGGATCACATGTACCAAATTCCATTATCCTAGCTCAAAATTTAAGGCCCAAAAACCGGTTACCTACAGACGGACGGAAGCACGGACGGAAGGACAGACAGGCATGGCTTAATCGACTCAGCTAGCGATTCTGCGTCGATCCATATACTATGAGGTATACCTAGTTAAATTATTTCACTATGTAACAAACTATGTATCAAAACTAATATACCCCTGTGGGATAGGGCTCAAGGCTCATTATATGGCTTTCATAGACATAAGAGATTAACATGTTTTTTTCTTTTTTTACGTTGAGCATTCAATGAGGGCATTAAGCAAATGTCAGTACGACCCGCAATAGAACAATTTTTCTTGAATGCAGTGCGTCATCTGTATGGCTTAATGATCTTTGGTTTATGTACACCTGATTCTGCCTAACGCATTTCAAATCTGTCCTCTACTTCATGAGGATAGATTCCAGTTTTTGAGTAGCGCCTCAATTGTACTACACAAGCTGTACAATTTAGGCACTCATGCATATTCGTGAGTCGTTGTCTGTGGGCAACCCCAAACTTGGAGGTCCAGTTCCAATTTATAAGATGCCTTTAAAAGACCGGGCAATCAGTATCAACTACATGATTGGGAGCTGCCTTTTCCCGTTCCACTTATTCGACACAATCGCTGTTCAAGGAAATTGACAGCTCAATTAGGTGTTGCACTTTGTCCGTTCGAACTGGACTGTAGACTTCACCGTTGACTCCACTTTGGGAATTCTTCCATTGCCACATTTGGAGTATTACGTGCTTTAGTGCGAGTACACGTCTTCCACTCGATCTCACCTGCTACCAGCCGGACTTTACACAGGTATTGGAACCCTATCTACGGTTAAGTTAGTAGATACTCAGTGGTCGCCACGGAAAGGCTGAAAGTCGGAGTTGGTAGGCATAAGATGAGAATTCAAGGTTGAAAACGTAGGTCAGACGTAGGTCATACCTTTAAGGAGATTTAAAGAATAAATCATATGCAGGAAATGAGAGTTTAAAGGACATAACTACCAGAGAAACACTTATTCTTACAACAGCTCATCCCTTTCACAGTCCCTAGTCTTGCACATTCAAACTACGTTCCTTTACCTTTACCTAGTTAATATATTACTTTGCCAGTCCAGACCTATTTAACAAAAAATTCTATAAAAACTCCATCAGCCAGCAGTAAAATCCTTGTCAGAATTTAAATTTTCTACAAATTTCTCTGAGTGGGATAATTGTAGCCGTAAAACAATTTTAATTACTTTCATAAACAAGTTGACATTCCCTTAAGCCATCACAGTGACTTTATTTACCAAGCATTTTCCATGTTTCCAAACTCCTTCTGACCATCTGCCACAAGTCGCTCAAGCATAGCCCACACAAACACACAGAAAAAAAAAAGAAAACCATCCCGCATAGTTGATTCACTCTCATTTTGATCCTTGTCAGGAAATGCCATCACATCTCTGTAGCTAGCAGAAATCCGCACACACAGAGTAACTTATCCGCTTTTTGTTTGTGTTGCTGTAGTAGTTGTCGTCCTCCAGCCACAAGTTTGACAATATAATCTACGCTGCTATCCTCGGTCTCGATTATTATACTTCTGTGTCCACACCCTGCCGCCAGCAATTGTATGGGTTTTGTTGTGTGTAGGATGCGTTATGTCACAATATAACGGCAAAGGTCAAAAACTATCATAAATGTGATGTGGTGTAGGTAGTGTTTTGTTTTTGTAAAGACTGCGCTCAATAGTGGAAGTATGCTTGTGCCAACAATTGTCAGTTGTGTGTCCAATGTTGTAAGTTTTTCTGACCCTTTTTTTGGTGATGTCCTTTTTTGCAAAAATGACACGATCTCCCCTCTGCATATAGTTGGCAACTGACACAATGGAAATGGGGGACAACAAAAAAAAAAAACTTGGTGGCGCCTGACTGACTGGCTGCTGATGTACTATGGGGGTTGATTTCATTGCTCCATTTTTCCCTTGTCATTGTTTACGTAATGTCACTTTCGGCGTGTGTGTGGGACATGAAGACGAAATGAATCACGAAGCGATAAAAGCGGAAAACGTCGTCGCAGACTGTTGAAGGGAATTTTCGTCTGAAGTGTGGCGATTCACATACGCTAGGGTGCAAGGATACGCATCTGATGATGGAGACCAGCAGTTTGTGAGCTACGGTTGACAGTTTAACGATGATGTTATTCTTTTTCAGCTCGCTCTTGTTGTCCTTACTCTTCTTATAATAATCCACTCGAGTTTTTTTTCGAATTCTGATAGGGATATGCGGATTTCTCATTCCTCAATCCGACCAAAAACACACATCGAAAAGAAAGAAACAGATATCCTGGACCGAATTCAACTCTCGATTCCTAGCCATCCCCAAGCTTGAGCTCTACGATTTAATGTGCACAGTTATCCTTTCAAGTGAATATTTTTTTGTTTGTGTTTTTCTTGGTTCCTTGTTTTGCAAAGGAAGAAGATAGAGTGTTTTCCTGGCGCCAGACAGGACGGCGTCCTGATGAAATTGAAAAGTTTCCTTCTTTGTAGTCTTTTTTTCTAACGCTGGATGTATATATGTGCTTCTTGTCTGCGTTATTTGGCTGACAGTGCTTCCTTGTTTTGTCGCTTCCTTGCTGCCGGCATCCTTGTTCATTTTACTCCAGTCCAATCGTTGTGTTTATGAATCTTGATCTTTATAATCTGATTGCCATCCAGAGAGTGAGATGGAACTGGGCGATGGGTGTGTAGAATGTCCTTTTTATAAACAATTTTATAAATCCTTGATACAGTTGACAACTACAACAGCGACAGCAGTGACTGGATGACTGCTATACAGGACTGGAGGGGTTTATTTTCTACTTTTCTTTTATTTATTTACTTTAAGGATGTGTCCCTCTTGTTGGATGTCTGTTTCTTTATTTTTTGTCCGGCACAGATCTACCCGCACAGCCTTGACAATAGCACAAGATAAACAATGTCACTTAATAAAATGACCCATTATCCTTGTTCGACATTTCAGATTTCATTTATTTTTTTTTTATTTTTTTATCGACCATTAAGCTTTTCCTTTCGAGAAAAAAAATTCGCTGAATTTAAGGATATTAAGGGTTGTCATAATTTTGCATATTACTTGCGCTATTTCTGAGTGTAAATATGTCTGTGTGTTTGGATGGTTGGAAGGGAAATCTGCATCATAAATCACAGACATGACATCAGAATAACAACCCAACCCAACTCAGTGCTCGGTTCAGACTATATGCGCTCTGCTTGGTTCAAAAACCGACAGCCAGCGGCATCGGTGTGTGGTAATGGTGCCATAAGGACGACGGCTAAAATAAAATACCAACAAATGAAAAAAAAAACTTTTAGTTTCAACGGATTTTTTTCTCATGCTTGCTCTATAACTGTGTTTGTTTGTGAATAAAATTTATTGTCGTGGGTACTTGTTCTGAGGGCGGAAATGGTGACGATGACTGGTATTCAATGTAGTTATGTCCTTTACATTTAAGGATTTATATTTTACTTTATTTGTTTGTGTGTGTTGTTTTTTTTTTAGTTTTTCTTATTTTATTTGATTTTTTATGTTTGTTCATTGCCTGTTGCTGTTGTAGGAATGCGTGCAGCATGCTGGGACGGATTTATGGCAGGATAACAGGTAAACTTTGGTTAATATTCTCGTTGCGATTTTTTTTATTTTCCGGAGCTTGAATGACTGTTTTTTGTGTGAAACTCGTAGAACAAAGCAATAACTTTTGTTCGGGTTAATTCCATGAGAAGCCAATCTAGGTTGGTCGTAAAAAGTGTGAATAAACTACATGACCTCTCGTTTTTTTAAAAGAACCATTGTTTGGGCACTGGTTTGTCATCACATACTGGGCACAGGTATCTTCTGTCATGGTTGAAAAAAATGTATGAATTTTCAAAGGAGTTGTAAAAGGTTGTTTTATCTCCTATTCAGTACTTTCATCAATTATTATAACTATGGAGCTCTACATTATTTAAACCACAACGTGTTGATACCAATAACAGGCAGAGGTAAGTATAGGCAATGAGGAAAATTGAAAACAATCGGTTTCTTATAATATTTTAGGGTTATGATCTTTCCAGAAGTGACCACACAGAGCGTAGTATCCGTTTGGACGAAAGTCTTAAGACTTTGAAAGATTTAAAGTCAACGTTTCAATCAACCCGTGATATTAAGTGCTACAAAGTGGAAAATACAAACTTAGTAGGTATAAGGGTATAAGAATAAGTGTAACTCCAATTTTCGGGGAGACAACAGTCTTGAATATGGGATTCCCTAACCAGCCAAGTAGATCTTCAACGTTACATTATCTTACCACAACTAGTATGAATATGTGGTTTTCACATTTTTGACTTTCAATGCAAAGTAATGTGTTCGTCTGTTGAGTGGAAGGTTGCGCGTTCAATCCCAACCAAAATCCATTTCACTTTTATTTAAAAGAAATAAAAAGGTCGGTGTAATACCTAAAAGTATACACACCATCTTGAATTTCTTCAAATTTAACGAACACAAGAAAAAGTGACTCCCCGAAGCTAGCTCGGACACCACCCATGGAGTTTAAGTTCCACTACATCCAAAATCTTTCCTCTCTTTCTTCCCCTTCTCTAACGCTCGTACTATGGTAACATATAAAGGGTATTCATAACCCCTTGAGTACGTGTAAATTATAAAAAAAAAAGCGTCGTTAATTTTAACTTTGAAGTTCATAAAGGAAGTTCACTATTGAATTTTCCTGTGTCAGTGAAATAACGCTTATATGTGCTTGAGTTCTAAATGACCTAAATCAGTCGATTTCACATTGTTCATAGGAGCTGAGCATCCTCATTCCATACTGTGGCAAATTTGTTATAAAGATGCTAATAATAAACATAATAACCGTGTGCCATTTGGATTACATTACGATTAAAAGACTTCCAAATATGAAAACGGCCACAGTGCGGTATTTTGGTCTTAAAGCTGGAAAAAAGATACTTGGGCACAAGAGGCGTTTTTTTGTCGGTCCATACAGGATTTCGAACAAATTGTTGTGACAATGTCAATTTCAATATTTCTTCGGCATAAAGCCTACATTTGAGGTATATAAATGTAAAGCTTTATGAAGTATAGGATGGGATAGGGTCTTAAACGATCCACAAAGTGGTTTGTAGCCTTCTCATATGTTTTTTTTTTCAGGTCGTTACATTAAATAGTTTTTGAGAATTTAAGTTTTAAAGTTAATTGACTAATTGGTCTGAAAAATTTCAGTGGCCCGATTTTTTTTTTGTCGAATACTAATAATTTTGGCATGAGGTTTATAAATATTTTAATTTTAAGAAATTAGAAAAAAACGGAGAAATACTTTTCTACAGAAAACTCGTTTTTTGTTTTTCTATGAGAAGATCTACCACCCGAAATGTTTAGTCTCAGTACACCAAACCTAAAATACCTGCGATCCTCTAAATCAAAAATCCGGAAAATTCGTGATGTGGAAAAGTTGAACATTTTATGATTACAGGCCAATTATTCAATAAATAGATTAATTTGTTTCTGTTTCTCCTTCCGCAACTTTTGTCGTATGGATTAATTTAACTTTTTATTTTCCATTTTCATTTTTTATCATAATTTCATCATTTTTATTAGTAGGTGTTCAAAAGTTCGAGAGCCTCCTTTGAAAATTTGTTTAACTTGCTCTTTTTCCTTAAACTACTGAGATAAGGGTCTGACGTCAATAGGAGCCGGGTAAGCACATCCTCGTTACTTGCCGTTTTATAGAGCTTGGGCTTTGACACTAGAAGAGATATTTTTCCGTGGCTGGTGGAAATCTCAAAAGACACAATGAGCACGTGCCCAAAACAGTGTGGGATCCTAAATAAAACCACCACCCTTTTTGATTTATATTGCAACTAAGGATGGGACTTATCTAGCTTTTTTTTACCACGAGTAATGAACGTTTGGCAGGCAACGTTCCTGTGAGAGTTCCTGCTTTTTTCGCAACTTATAGCGTGGTTTGTTATAATCGGGCCAAATCTAATGGCTTAGTTCTTTGAAGGTACCGCAATAAATTTGTTTCCTCAAGAATCTGGAGGACAACGGTTAACATGTTAACGTGTCCCAACAAACGTTTCTTATGCTTGCGTGCAACATTTTTCATTTCATCTTTAACCGCGGCAATACCCAGATCTCTGCGTAGATCTTCATTACTTTCCGAGTAACCAGTACGGCTCTCTATATCTTCTAAGTTCTTCGCATTTCTTTTTTACATGCGACTTCCATTTTAATTTTGCATCGAGTGTCATTCCGAGATATTTCGCTTCATTTGCAAAAGTAACTCGAACCGTATTGAGAAATACTGACAAATTGTTTGTCCGCTTATACGAAAAATCTACATGAATCGATTTGCTCTCGTTAAGTACAGTCCGCCAGGACTTTGTCCATTCATTAACCTCGTTAAGAGCGTTTTCTTAGTTTCATATTTGTTTCCTCTATTGTTGTGCCAACTGTAGCATAGCTGTATCGTCAGCAAACGTGGCAAGAAAAAAAAAACATTAAACATTTCTTATTAAACTCAAGTCATTAACTTATCCATAAAGTTTTTGTATGTACTATCTTAGTTTTTTTTTGAAAATATCTACATCTTTCACTCTCAAGCTTACTTATATAATTTAAACCTAAAGAAACACAACCTTCTGCAGACAAGCCACAAGGCTTCGCAGAAACGTATATAAAATTGTAAAGTCTATATAAATACACAAATAAAAAAAAAACTATTGAATCGTTTGTTTGTGGGATATCACGTGTAAATGGGAGGTACAAGAGTGGTCCAAATACGCTTCCTTGGGGTACTCCTGCCAATATTTCTTTGAACTCCGAATATTCGTTTTCAAGTTTAACACGAAGGAGCCTGTGCTTAAGATACGACACGAGGATTTTATATAATTTTTCAGGCAGAACTTGTCTTAGCTTGCATTGAAGGCCTCTATGCCTAACTTTGTAAAAAGCTTGCGACACGTCAAGAAATACGGCTGAGGAATTTTTTTCCTTGAAGCTTTCTCAATAACATCAGTACTTCGATGAACTTGGTCCACAGTCGAATGTTTACTTCTAAACCCAAATTGATGGTCAGGTAAAAGGCGTTTCTGATCAATAATGGGGTGTAAGCAACCGAGTAATATTCTTCCAATAACTTTTGAAATTATTGAAACAAGTGAAATAATTTTGAATTTGTTAATTAGTGCAAAATTCACGCTTGTTATGAAAGCTGCTACTATTTGGTGAGCAGCAATCTTGTTTGGTTTATACACTTAGGTATAGCACGGATATATATCTTTGTTGGCCTGATTAATAACCTCGAATTGACTAGCACTTAAATTAGCTTTGACAAACTCAAAGCATTTTAAGGCGTGTATTTGTTTCCAGGGTTTTAAAGGGGTTGTTTTATTTGCCGCTCTTCGACTCACCTGTGACACGAACGTTAGTTCATCAGCGGACACATTTTATCCAAGTTCTCCTTTTTTTTGACACTCTGTTCAGTCACTTGATAACCCGAATTCTTTGCATGGGCGTCCTTTCGACCTTTCGGAAAGTATGCCAAAAGGCAGTGTTATTTCTTCGCTAAGCCACTCTTCATTGTTATCCAAAGAACGCCTTTCTATACAATTGCAGAGTTGCCATAGTCGTTTATAAATAGGTTTGTGAGCCCTGATAATGTTGTGAAGTTCATCTTGTTTGTCTGGGGGACACTTTGTTGTATCCATATGTTAATTTTCTAAATCTTCAAGTTTTCTGTGAAGCAATCTTTGTGAGCATTCGCTTACGATTTATTTATTGATCAATTTTAGTAAAGTGTAGCCTGGTAATCTACATGTTATGAGACAAAGTCATAATCCTGGGAGGAAAAGTTGACAAAATTGATTTTTGGCCACGTGTTAAGTCAAAATACCACACTGTGCGGCTTTTGGATTTATTTTTTAGCGGATTACGTTAATCCTTATTTTATGCAAATAAGACAGCATTTTTTAAAGCTCAAGGCAATATAAAAATTTTGAAATCGCTAACATTGTGGCCGATATGTTTACTTCCTTACATAGCGCTCAGTGGTGCTATGGTTAGTGCGATGAACTGCCACACAAAAGTATCAATCGTCAGAGTAGTATCAATTGTCATGAAAAGCTTATCTCAACTTAACTCCTTACCTTTCTGCCTCTAGTTGCGCACTCAAGGCCATTTAAAGCAACGTCTGCCCGATTTGCTACTTACCATTCACCAATTCATTAGTTAAATTTGTTAAGGTGTAAGTAAGCTATGAATGGAACCTCAGCACTGTTTGCCTGGCGCAAATAAAAAATCGAACTGCGTCAACGAAAGAGCCACCAGTTATCAAAACATCGCCTAAAAGATCCTATTGCCCGCAATATGTTAACTTCTGAAACCGTCTACAAACAACCTGATCGGCGATTATGAGTTTTGTTTTAGGCCAGTACTTACAATTATTCCTCTGTAAGGCAATAAATTTTATTTTCCAAAAGCAATTATCTCTGTAGTCCTAATAATACAGTACTTGTGCGCGGAGGTTCAGTATTTTCGCTATAGATTGTTTGGGTAGATCCTGTTTGCAGGAAAATTCACAACCGAAGTTAGGATGGTAAAACCTATGTAAGGTTATTTTTACGCTTCAGGAGATGTGCGTATGTGTAACATAAATTAAGATGTTTCGATAGAACTTAGCAGGAAGTTAATCCGAAATAAAGCATGTATAGAGCTAACGAATGAAGGCTTACAAAAGCTACGGTTAAAACATCGGGAAAAGGTGAAAAGATCGGAAAAAGGGAAGATCAGGAGTAAGGTGAAAAGATTGGCAAACTACCGAAGAAAGAGTCAACACGACTCAAGTACTTCGTTGAACTTACTGGTCTCTCATGTTCCAGAGTACAGCCTAGTAAATAGCGTGTTGGACTACCATGGGAAAGAACACGAGTTCGAATCCAAGCAAAAAAAAAGAGTTTTTATATAATTAATTGCATTGCATTTCATACTTTCTTAGTAACGAATGTGGTTTTAATTATAAGAGATTGATATTGAAATTAATATAAGTAAATAATATAAGAAAATATAAAAGCAAAAAAAAAAATTGAAATCAGTGGTGCCATGGTCGGTGCGATGAAGGTCCGGGTCCTGTTCACAGCCGTAGTAACACTTAAATGATTTTTCACTGACCATTTGTCAAGAAAAACTTATCTCAAATTCTCCGTTTAGAGTCTGCATAAAACAGGAGGTCCCGCCATCGTACTATAAGTACGTGAGAAAGCTTTGAGAACGCTTGCAAATATCTTCGATAATGCTTGTAAATAATTTCGAAAAGACTTTTTGCAAAGCCTATATTTTGCTTCTGTAAGGTTTTTTATAAGCAAACACAGTTTTTTCTGTAAGGTTTATCGAAAGTATTTAAAGAAGTCATATAAAAGTAAAAAGCTTCCTTAAAGTGCGCCAAATGTTTTTCCATAAGACTTCATACAGGTAATATTGCTAATGGGGAAATAGTTTCGATAGTTCTTAATCGAAGGGAAATTGTTAGTTAGGTAGTGTCCAAGATTATAAAGCCACACAGATGACGCATTGAGAACAAAAAACAGACATTTTTTCTCAACAGCTTCATGGTACGGTCAGGCACGTGCACATATAAGAATCGAGATAAAAATATATGGCAGGCTGTGCCAGTACGACCCGCCATAGAAGCAGTGCGTCATCTGTATAGCTTTATAATCTTTGGAAGTATCCACCATTGATCAAATCTCGGAAAATTCTGAAAAAAATGGTTTTCCCACAGGTAACAACGAGAATGGACAATCCCCACTTGATATCACAATGCACCGATAAATGAACTAAGTGTGCTGGCGAACTCGCTAACAGCTACTCTTACCTAACCTTACCTAACCTAGATCGCTAGTCAACCTTGATCCGTGAAGTTATTTGCGATAGAAGGAAAAACCTTATATTCAGTGGGAACGATATCAACAGCTCCATCTGGTAGGGCTCTTAATATACCAAAATGAAAAATACCTTAACTTTTCTCAGCAACCATAAAAATATAAGTTGGCCTCGAAGCTGGAATTCAGGTCCGAAAAAGTTGCTATCTAATCAATTCAATGGCACGTTCCGATTCGGAGATGATTTTAGACAACATCTGCCAACGTTGAGAGAAGATAATCATGTTTTCCATTTCCATTAAATATAAATTTTAGGTATCCTACTCCCAGCTAAGGGCTCAGTGGCGCGATGTTTAGTGCGATGAACTGCCGCGCAGAAGGTCTGGTTTCGATTCTCAGCCGTATCAATAACTAAATGATTTTTCACTGGCCCTCCTCTCGTGATGAACTGATAAATCATCCGAGTAGTACCAGTTGTCAAGAAAAGCTTATCTCCAATATGCCGTCGGCATAAAACAGGAGGTCCCGCCATCGTGCTAAGAAGAACACACGCACACATGAATGATTGTGAGAAAAAATATAGGCCCTGGGTCCTAAGAGCCTATTGCGCCATAAATTTTTTTTTTACTTCCAGCTAAGGAGCGGTCTAATTCTTAATGAACTCTTCAAATTCAATACCTAAAATTTTTTTCCACCGGCTGATGATCTACCAGATCATCCAAGTAGTATCTATAACCAAGAGAAGCTTATCTCAGCTCAGCCATTAGGATTCGTCATACAGCAGCAGGTCTTCTCATACAAGATGTACACACGCACGCATGAATGGTTGGGAGAAAAGGCTTGGCCTGTAGACTAAGGAGGCTGTTGCGGCAAACATTTATATTTGGTTTAGTAGATTTATGCATCAAATATCACAAAGTAAATTTAGATGTACGAACGCAAATATTTTCGGTTTTCGGTCCGACATACAGATTTCAAGCAAAATTTTAAGGCTATCCTTGAAGACTCCAACAAATTCCAAGTTGATACTGTTATAAAATTCATCACCCACAACAACATAATACGAGATCCCGAAATAATTGATTCAGCTAAGTAGCCCAACAGCATAGGATGGGAAATCACTTGATTAGTCTGAAAGCAGGTCATCAGATTGTTTCAAACATGAACTGGATATGGTATCCATAAACCACGCAGATCTTGGGAATTTTTTCAAGTCTTAAATTAAACTTTGTAGCACTCTTGAGATATGGAATTCTGTCAATAATTAAGAATGATGTTAAGGAAGTCACGTGTAAGTGCGTCGCCGAATGTTTCGGTGAGGTCGTTTTTGACCATCATGGAGCATCGATATTTCTCACAGACGGACGAGTGTACATGGAATAACTTGCTCTAAGAATTTAAAGCTTTTATATGCCTCAAACTTGAGCTCAACGACCCTGTTTGGTTGGGTAAACCAAATGCATTGCAAAAGCATTACAAACTCCTTACTTTCGTTCGAACAACGTAGACATATCTACTCACTGCACTTTAAGTAAAAATTAGTACATCTTCCACGTAATCTTTGGAAGAACGTTGAAAAGTTGTTGTTTGTACCTTAAGTGAACAGCACCAATGTGGAGTAGTTTGACAAACTCTGTTTTTCCTAGCCATAACAGTTAACAATCATTTTAGCAAGATGTGATCAATAACATCTTTCTTCCTAACCCCAATGTCCTCAACTATATAACAATATATGAAGGGCATTCATATATCCCTTAACAAATGAAATATCTGGCATTAACAGCACATAACTACAGGTCATCGCACCTAGCCTCTCCATTTCTGCGTGGGGAGTTATATTTTTGCAAAAAAAAAACACCATCTGCTTACCGCAGTCTTCGAATGGCATGTTTTAAAAGATCCTCATGACAGTTTAGGCTCTTGGAAATGTGTTAGACTTTCGCTAAAGTTGGGACAGTGAAGAATCCTAAAGTGTTGTTACAATCCATATTAAAACCAGGGACAGCATGCTATTTTTCAATGCACTAACCACGCACTAAATACTAGCCCACTGCACCTACCTAAAAACTTAAGTGGTCCCTAGTTTTTACATTTCAACAAAAAGTACCCGACATACGGGCGAATCGACGGACTTGTCAATTTAAACTATCGACAACTATCGACAGTCTTATAGGTCTCTAAAAGCTTTAATTTTCAAACTCTTGCTATCTATTTGCTTAACATATTTGCCGTTATAAGTTTAAAATCCTCTTTTCCTTTAATCTATTAGACTGTCATATTATCATTCCATAAATATTCAATAGAGCTAATGTAGCATTAACGAGTCTGATGCCGCCAGTCCATGGTTACCTTTCACTCTTACTTTGTCCGAAAATCAATAACATCCTGCACAGGACCAGCACTGCAACAAAATGGCCAAAAATTCCAACAAGTACAAGGACACCGCTCATATACCCGTAATTGATTCACTACAATGTGCTTTTCGCTACAGGGACTCCATGAAGCAACAATTTATCCATCCAACCACTCTTCCAAGGACTATGCACGTTCCGAGAACGAGCACGAAAATCAAATATCAAACTAAAATTAAATTTTGTTCATTTACATGCCAGGAATACTAATTACACGCTGTGCAACACACCAGCAAACGACCCCATCGTCTAGACACCATTCTCATACTCCCACGGTGACTCCAACTCCACCGATATTCGGAGCCCGACCAAGGCAATGAAAACTATATCATCACCAGCGGCCTTACAATGAGCCACCCTTTCGAAGGCAGAGACACCGACACTCTGTTTTAGTGCACCTTGGTGCCCTGATGGTGAAAAGAAGTAGCACCACCATCGACCCCAATCGGTTTGCTCGACAAGGGAATGTTTCCTAGTCGTGTGGTACGAAGCGGACGTCAACCGCGTCCCTTCAGTTGCAATGGAATTTTCTGCTTCTAACAACGAAAAGTCAGAAAAAAAGGTTCTCCTATCCACCATCCCATGGAAGGGTAAACTTTCTGGGCAGACTTTGAGGCATTTTGGATATGCTTCCCAATAGGGAAATTTATTATTTCCCACGCCTTAAATAAAGCAAAACAGCCGCACGGGAAAATTTATCACACAACCGATGATAGGGTGAGAAAAATGGACGCACGAAAGATTGTTAGACTCAGTGGTGGGGGAGGTGTTTTTTTTTATCGCCTCCACCATATCCTTATCATCCTTTTATGGAAAGTCCAAAAAAGTATATACCAAGAATTTTCTTAGGAATTTCTTGATCCTTTCCTCGTTTTTTGTTTGTCGGTAAGACTCACAAAAGATATCAACCACGCTTTGTTTGGCTTGCTCCCGACTCCCTAGTCAATAAAACCAACCAACAAGGACGACACACAGACACAATCACAATTGCCAAGGAAATAAAAACAATGAGAGGCACCATCGCGTTGCTGTTTTGTTGAAGATTGATATCAAATTTTATTTACATTGTTGAGCTGGAGAGGTTTTTGTGGGCGGAAACCTTGGGTGTTCTTCGATGGGTTTTGCGAAGGTGACGAGGGAGCGCACACCGCGCGACTGTGGTTTTGTTTGTCTGAGATTTGGAGCGGTGGGGTTGGTGGGAAGTCATCGTTGTCGACGGCGGCAAGGGTTGTTCATGCGGATGAGTGATTTTAATACTTCACCCCCTCGACCACAGCCGATACCAGGATGAGGAAGATTCTTTTGATTCATCATCGTGTTTTGGGTGAGAACTTTGTGTTTGTTTTACTGACCCGGAATTTATGTGGTGGCTAGGCGGACGTCGACTGGGACAAAGTATTTAAGGGTACACGATGGGGAATTCCAGATAATGTTCTCGTGCGACAAATGTTGTTTTGGTTAATTGATCGGAAATTGCTGAGCGGAATTTGGGTTCAGACGGATGACTGCAGGGGATGAACAATGGTTACGATTGTGTTTTGTTGGGTCTAAAAAGGAGACTGTTATTCTAGCGAACTGAGCAGACTGATGTTTCATTATGCGTTGTGTGAAGGAATTTTAGTTGCACCTATGTAAGGAATCAAAACACCACGAACTTATCATGGTTCACCCATCTCGCTGCGAAAGTATACCCGAATCGTGGTATTTTGATTCCATTGCTTGTAGGATATCGGCGAGGCTAATTTTTAAGTTCCATATGTAGTAAGCTAATACGAGATAATTTTCGTTAAAAAAATGTTGCTACATAAAAATAGTTTAACCAGCCCACTCCAGCAATGATGATCGTAAGATTCACCAAAGTGAAAATCATCATATCCAGGATACAGTCATGTCCAGTTTATCTGTGCATGGCGATGATGGGAAATGTTCGTTTCACCACCAGGACCTAACCAGAACATTTAATACAAAATAATTTTTATATAAGTTGACGCTTAATAGGATTGAGAAAAACTTCCCAGCTAACATCTACATCGGCTCCGCTATCAACTCTGACAATCAAACGAAAATTACTCTGGCAAACCGCTGTATGGGCTATGGGGGGAATTTAGTAATTAAGCGAAAAAGCGAACAACTAAGGAGATATGTACGCTTTTCATCCTACAATAAGGGGATTAAGCATGACAGCTTAAAAATCGGTAAAAAAAACTCGTGGTCGTTTTTAAAATTTCTTCGGAAACTGTTCGAACTCATTTGCGTTGACCGGCTTCGGATGTACAAGATAAAACCAAGAAATTCAACCTTTGCACAACGTATCCCTTAACCTCTCGATTAACACCAAACCAACAGCATCAAATGTCGAAGAACAATGGCAACGATGCCAACAAGCCATTAGATCAGCCGCCATTGATGTGCTAAGTTTCTCGCGCCCACCAGCAAGAAACCCCTGGTTTGATAAGGAATGCCGACAGATGTTCGCAGCCAAGAACGAGGCCTACAAGGCTTTGTTGCAGTGGAAGAAGAGAGCTGCCATCGAACTCTATAGGCAAAGAAGATGGAACGATGTTTGCAAGTTTTACCAAAGTGTATAACATCAAGGTCAAGTATACAAGGCTGAAACAGAATCCTGTCGAGATGAACGAGGAAATACCTAAGTTGAGACAAAGCCGATCCTGAGGAAACGGAGGAACCACTTCTTCAGATATTCCGCTGTCAGGCAGAACGAACCATTTAATATAGGCAACGACAGTGAAAACTGCCAACCGCACAAAGTGAAGTGAAGGTAGCAATATCTAAATTTAAGCTTAATAAGGCTGCCGGAAATAACGACCTTCCCGCTGAGCTTTATAAAGCCGGCGGAGATGACACCAACTCATAAGCCAGATCTGGTCGAAAGAAAGTGTGCCTGAAGTATGGAACCTCAGCATTGTTTGCCCGATCCACAAAACAAGAGACCCTCTGAACTGAGCCAAATGCAGAGGCATAAGTCTCCTCAACATCGCCTACATGATCCTATCTGCCGTAATACGTGAATGCCTGAATAAGTTTACAAACAACCAAATTTTCAAACTTCGGCAGATCCTGGAAAATCCCTACAGGTCCCATTCGGTACCAACCATTTATTCATCGATTTCAAAGCGGCATACCACAGAACCATGTCTAGTGTTGGTATACCGCCCAAACTCGTCCGTTTGTGAACACCAGAGGCACAAACTTTCAAAAATAGTTGCAACTGCTATAGTATATGCCGATGATATTGACATCATTTGTAGGACTCGACGTCATAGCCACGTTTGCTAGCATAGAGCAGGAAGTGGCAAAAATGGGTTTAGCAGAACATTAGGGTATTACTGAGTATATGCTGTCAACACGAAAGGACAACCAATATCGTCGAATTGGACACAACGTCATTATTAACAGATATAACTTTGAGATATTACGACTTTATCTATCTCGGCTCCGCAATTAACTAAAAATTAAACGAAGAATTACTCTTGCTGCTTAAAACCGTTTTTTTTTTAGGATAAGAAGGCTATTTAGTACTAAAGCCCTCACTCGAACTACTAAGGCTACAGAATTTGTATACCCTCTACCATAGGATGGTATTAGTTTTGACAATTTTCTATAGATTTATGGATCGATTCAGAATCGCCAGCTGAGTTGATCTAGCCATGTCTGTCTGTTCGTCCGTCAGTATGTTACCAATTTTTGGGCCATAAATTTTGAGCTAGATTGAAGAAATTTGGTAAATGGAATCTCTATCCGACGAAGCCGAACAAGTGTAAAAATTTTCAAAATCCGCCTACTGCTACGCCCACTTTAAAAACAAAACATTGATTTTGGTTAAATGCACATATGTAGACAATTCTTATATCTATATTTCGTCCATACAAAGTTTTTTGCAACTCCCAATTTTTGGGGACGTTTTAATAATAATAAAAAAAACAGTTTTTGTCTTAATTTAAAAGAAATTCGAAAAAATGTTGATGCAAATTTTTATGTATAGGCAAAATAAACATTTCGTACTAAAAGCATTTTTATCAACGCCCACTTTTTAGTGGCGTTTTTCTACAAAAGCCATTTGTATACCCTGTATGCTCTTTGTTGAACCACAAAACATTTTGATAAATTGTCTCAATATGTTGTACATTGCCATAAAGCAAATATCTACATTTTTTATGATGGCATGGGATCGGGTGTCGAACGATACGCACGGCAGATTATAGCATTCTCAATATTTTTTACAGCTGACAGCAAACATTCGCACAGATATAGCTCAAATTACGCCGGCAACAGTTCAAAAAGTGATGGAAAGTACCATCAAAAAAGAACATAAGTGCATGCACTCTAATGGTCAACATTTTATCGATATAATATTTCCAACATAATGTAAGGAAATTCCATGAAATAAATTTTTATTTTTTGAAATTTATTTTAATAGTTTTATCTTTTCGTTCAAAAGTTATTCCAGATGTAGTTGAAAAAAATAAATTTCCATTGTTCTATAATAATAAAAATAGACAAGCCTTTAAGCACAGTAGACTAAAGCTGTGAAGTGTTGCATCACAAGGCTGCAACCCCAATCTTCAGAATTAATTAAAACTCATGCCAAATCCATCTAAAAGGATTAATCTTCTATGAAAATCGTTATTAAAATGAAGAAAAAAAAACAGAATAAAGTGTTCATCAAAATATCATCTGAATTGTATCTAAATGCATCAAACTAAACATTACAATCCAATAAACTAACGAAAGCCCAACCCAACCCACGAAAGACCTCAACAAATAACGAGCTTACACGACAACTTTTTCAATCACATTTATTCCCTTTACATAGTGTTTCGGCGGCTAGGCCAGTAGTATAACAGTGAAAAAAAGTACCAAGGATTATAAACATTTTGTCCTCATGTCCACTACCAAGTATTAATCCACCAGTGCCAGCAGTGGCAGCAGCAGCTTTAATCTTTATCTCAACATGAACACGACCACGAGAAGAACGTTGTATATTGTGGTGCAACCCTGCGCTAAATACAATTTCAATTCCCCGTAACCTAAAACTAAATTCATCGGAGGATTAAGCGCCCAGATACATATACAAGATACGAGCAATGAGTACACGGCCACGCCACACGACAATCCTCCGAGTCCGTTCTCTGATGGTGGTGGTGGTGGCTTGGTGCATGGCTAGACAAAGTTTTTCTTTTTCGTCCGGAAATTAAAAACTCATGAAACCCGATCTCCTCGCTCCTCACACGAGTGTGCATAGAGAGTTTTTATATGATGAAGGATGTAAAAAGAATATACGAGGGAATATTATCCTTGGTCCTTGGCCGACTTAAAAAAAAAATATATCACTCTCGTTCGCGAAACAAATCTATGCGCTCTCTGCTGGACCTTAGCTTTTTTTGCTGCCTCTTGCAAGTACTACAATGAGTGGTAGTTAAAAAAGGATCACCCATGGGTAAAGGAGATTTTTATTACTTGGTGGCCACTTTGACGCTAACGAAATGATTTTTATCACAGCGGGATACTAGCAGTTGGTATGAGTGGCGGCTATGCCAATTTAGAGGCTTCTTTCGTTTGCCTCCTTAGTAGGGATGCAATTTTGAGCGCGAGTTAGTGTAACCGTCCTCACATACACACACACAGTAGTTTGGCCAGGAGAGTGCTTCAAAAGTTTTAATGAAATGCATTTCAACGAAATCGCTGCCATTTGGAGGGAAAAGAAATTACGGAATTTAGACGGTGTTGCAATTTTCTTTAATTAGAGGTTCAGTTCTAAAGGATTGAATGAGTCAAAGTGTTGACTTGCACGTATAATTAGGGAACTGGTGTTCGCTTCTAACGACAATCAAGTGACCGGCTAAATACGGTCACTTAACCGGTGGTTAAGTTCAACACCTGAGCAGGTGGACGAAAAGCAGTTTTTATTTTAGAATTTAATTACATCCTGCGAAGGCTAATTCTTATAGAAAGGTGCACGAACAGAGGGTCCTTTTTGTCAGAAATTGCAAAAAATGTATTGTGGAAGTTGCATATGTTTTGTGTATTTAAAAACAGTTTTAGAAATGACAAGCTATTTTTTATGAATGTGTGGCAGACCAAATTTTGTTAATCTATTCAGAAATTGGGAGTCAACAAAGCTTGGTAGGTAAATCTTCAGCCGAGATCATTAGTACAAAATTACAGTTTTCTAAATATTTCTGCGGCCAGGTATGTAAATATTAAACAATTTCTATGATTTTTATGAAATTGAGTTTTAATAATATTCGGTAGTGCAAACATTATCTCTTACTAAATTGAAAGAACATGTAAGATTTTCAACCATTTTGTGTTTGCTGAATTAAACAGGGATTAATGCAAAACTTTAAGAACTTCTTGAGGAACCTGTACAACTGGACCCAAACTTAAAAGATCCTAAAACCGATAAGCCAAAAACCGTTAATCCAGTCAAGAGGATCAACCGATGAAGATAATAAAAGATTTACGCAACAGAATGAAGGTGGCCTAAGTGAAAGGGGAAAAGCGGGCATTGGTTGGTGCGAGATCATGCGAACGACGTATGGAAAACAGTTAAGATCAGATACAACAGATACGATCTGCCAAATATTAACTGTGATTTTAGAAAAACTTGAGGAACAATGTTTAGCGTATCAAATAATGCATACTCTATATAATTTTTTTTTGTAATTATTAACACGTTATTTTAATTCATTTAATACTTAAATTAGGGATGCTTACCGGCGAATTGTCTGTGCTAAACTAAAAACATTTGTTCTACTCGACCGAAGACAACAGGCTAGTCTTTAATTTTTAACATTTGTGTTACACATAACGCATATATATTTTACGTGTGTTGTGTGTGTGTGTTGGTGAGTCAGCTAAGTCAGTCTGTCGTCGCTACAGCGCCCACTCCTGAATGAATCCTTACGATGATTCACGATATCTCTCAGGTGTTTTTATTATTCTTCCTGACCAAAGTTTTTCGCAAAGATTCTGTCACAACTCAGGGTTCGAAAGAAACCTTCAAGTTTGCTTTCTTTTCACGGATTTTAGGAACAATATCAGGTGTGTACGCATTTTCTTCATTCCTGTCGTTTTTGATTTCTACAAATGCTGGTTTGAGTCTGTCTATGCTGACACATTAACTGCAGCCGACTTTATTAGTGTAGGCATTTTTTTGTACACTACTGTAAGTGTTCTCGTATAACACATACTTAAGATTGTCAGAAGTAAATATTAACCGAAAGTAAGAAACTATTGTCATAAGAAACTATTGTCATATCGTATGATGCTCACACTATCTCATTTCTTTTACATAAGCGTACCGCTTCATATGAAAGTATAAATACAACCCATCATGTCAATTTTCGGGTCTTCTCAATAAACTGTCGTAAGTAGCACATCTCCTCTCAAGTTGTTTCATTTGACTCGCTCGCCTATCCTACAAAATTCAGAAGTGGGATACCGTTTAACTTTATCTGAGTTCAAAGTATTTTGTTAGTGCTTCGAAAATGTCAGAATTGTTTAAACAATTAGTTGATAAAGCGACGGTACCCATCCTAAAAAATATTTTGCGATCGCTGGGTTTGAAAACTGATGGAACTAAAGCGGTGTTAAAACTACGGGTCGAGAAAGCAGTCGAATCCTATACGGACGAGAATCTAGAAAAACTCGCGCAGGATTTTATGGCCGATGGTGAGCAAGATAACGCAGATTCATCCACCGAACACGAGTCAGAGGAAGAAACGCGGAACGAATCACCTGTCCATGCACTACGCAACGATGTTGATGAGGAGCTTAATAAGCTACGAGAAGCCTGCAGAAAGAGGGAGGAAATCATTTCACTGAAGCGACGACTGAAAGAGCTGCAAATGGAGGATAATGAAGAAAATCACGGTCAGAGATCACATGTTTCGCAAAACTTCAAGGACATGGAAGACTTATTGTGTCCATTTACTGGGGATGACAACTTTCCCATTGTTCATTGGGTAGAACAGTTCGAGGAGAATGCCGAAAGCCTTCAACTCAACGATCGAACCAAGTTCATTTTCGGAAAGAGGCTCCTTGGTGGAACAGCAAGGCTTTTCGTAAGATCTTTGAAAATACGAAATTGGATAGATCTCAGAGATGCACTTTTGGGTGAGCTTAAGCGCACTGTTACGAAAGCGGATATTTTTAGTGAGCTAAGTGCAAGGAAAAGACGGCGTGAGGAGACATTGCAGCAATATGTGCTAAGCATGCAGGAAATCGCATCCCATAACCCCATAGAAGAAGAAGATTTGATTCAATTTATAATCAAGGGCATTCCAGATTCCGAACTCAATAAGAGCATGCTGTATAACGCAAACAACGTCGATCAGCTAAAAATAGCACTAAGAAAATACGAAAAGTACAAACTCAACAGTCGCGATCATTTCCCGCTTAAATCAAGCACATCCCAGTTTCACAACAGCAGCCGAAATAATCAAAAGAACAATGAATTCAAAAAAAAAGAATACACCAGTAATGCACCCGCCAATGTGTTATGTGCAAAAAAAGAGTTCACGTGTTTTAAATGTGGTGTTCGTGGGCACATAGCCAAAAATTGCTCCAGCAATAAACCAGTTTTGATTGTCAGTGAAAGCAACAACAACAGTCATCACCCACAGCTAAACAGCGCTGATAACAACGAAGACGTTTTAAATGTAAACAACATCCATGCAGAAAACATCAACAACGTGTCTAAGCGCAGTACCGGTCGCATTATGCCAAAGTGTAGCCCAATTTCTAATCACTTTGAAAAAGAAATTTCCTGCATATTCACCGATGGACATTCCGAATGTGCGTGTACTTTGACTTCGCTCTTGGACTCAGGGAGTCCGATAAGCTTTGTGCAAGAAAAGTTCCTGCCGCAGACTATGATTTCACCATTGGATAAAGACAGTCATACATACTGTGGAGTAAACAACAGCCCGCTTCAAGTGTTGGGAAGTGTCAATTCACGTATATTTTTTGATAACAATAAAACTAATTTATGTTTACTTGTAGTTAAAAATCAGTCAATGAGTTATCCAATCGTTTTGGGGAGAAATTTCATCGACAGGATTGGCATGGTTTTAAAGAAAGCAGACAAGAGTGATGAAAAACAAGATCGTATTTTGCCAGTGACAAGCAGCGACAGGTGTAATCGTTCTTCAAGTTCATTATTGCCGTCATCAAGTAGTTCTGCAGAAACGCTTTCAAATGGAAAGGATTTGTCGTCATCATCTTTAAGTCAGTGTCGCAGTTCGCAAGTTGATTATGTAAGTACGTCTTGTGAAGAATCTTTGTTCGTAGAACAAATTTTGAACATTAATGTTTATGAAAACAACGATTTTGATATAAAAGTAAATCCAAACATTCCAATAAATATTCAAGAAAGTGTGAAAAGAATAGTCAAACCAGCTTTTTGTGAATCTGTTAGAAAAAATATTCCTGTAGAGAGTCAGTTCAAAATGAAGATAGTGTTGTGTAAGGATGCTCCATTTCATAGTTCACCGCGAAGGTTGCCATATTCGCATAAAATCGAGTTAGAGAAGATTCTTAATGATTTATTAAGCCAAGGTATAATACGTGAGTCTAATTCAGAATATGCTTCACCTATTGTTCTCGTCGAGAAGAAAAATAAGGAGCTTAGGCTATGCGTAGACTTCAGGGAGCTTAACAAAATTACTCATCGCGATAACTATCCCCTGCCTTTAATCGAGGATAACATAGACCGGTTAAAAGATAAGAAATATTACACCACGTTGGATTTAAAAAACGGTTTTTACCATGTGCCACTTGAGGAAGAGTCAATGAAATTCACGTCGTTCATTACACCGAATGGACAGTATGAATTTACCAAAATGCCGTTTGGGCTTAAGAACGCTCCGTCTGTTTTCGAGCGTTATATAAAGCACATATTTGGTAAATTGATATTGCAATCGAAGATCTTGACTTATTTAGATGACCTTCTTATAGCGACGGAAACTTTAGAAGAACACCTAGATATTCTTAAGGAAGTAATTAGTATCGTCATTAGCAAAGGCTTAAACCTTCGATTAGACAAGTGTGTTTTTTTACAAAGTGAGATCACGTACTTGGGCTATAAAATAAACGAAGCCGGTATTAGTCCGAATGATGTTAATCTTTCGGCTATTAAGAACTTTCCGCTACCTACTTCAACTAAGGACATCCATAGTTTCCTTGGACTTTGCTCCTACTTTAGGAAGTTTATACACCAATTTGCTAACATCGCAAAGCCTCTGTATGATTTATTGAGGAAAGACACTCCGTTCACATTTGGTCTTAAGGAAATAGAAGTCTTTAATTTGTTGAAAACCAAATTGATTTCAGCACCTGTTCTATCAATTTATAGCCCTAATAATCCAACAGAACTCCACTGCGATGCCAGCTCGCATGGATTTGGTGCAGTCCTACTGCAGAAACAGAGCAATGCCAAGTTTCATCCGGTGTTTTATTTCTCGAAGCGAGCTAGTGAAGCTGAAAATAAATTCCATAGCTATGAACTTGAGACCTTATCCATAGTCTATGCTTTGAGGCGGTTTCGTATATATTTGCTAGGTATTCCATTTAAGATCGTCACGGATTGCCAAGCTCTTGTCCTGACGCTTAACAAAAAAACATTGAATCCGCGAATATCAAGATGGGCGTTGGAGTTACAATCCTATGATTATTCAGTTGAGCACAGGAAAAGCGATCGGATGTCACACGTTGATTCTTTAAGTCGATCTTTCAACATTTTGTATGTGGAGGACGAATCGTTTGAATTTGTTCTAGCCGCCGCACAAAAACATGATCCAAAGATAGTTGCAATTGCGGAAGGGTTGAATACTTCCGAAAGTCCACACTATGAAATGGTTGATGGACTAATTTATCGAAAAGTTAAAGACAAGATTGTTTTTTATGTCCCATTTAACATGGAAGATCAGGTTGTTAGAACTCATCATGAGTCACTTTGTCATCTGGGTGTAGACAAATGCTTTGAACATTTATCCGGGACTTACTGGTTTCCAAACATGAAGGAGAAGATTAGAAAAGTTATTAAAGGCTGTCTTAAATGCATTTATTTTTCACCGGACTCTGGTAAATCAGAAGGAATCTTACATCCAATTCCAAAAGGAAAGGTCCCATTCGATACGCTTCATGTCGACCATCTAGGCCCTTTTTCTTCATCTCATTGCAACAAAAAGCACATTTTAGTGGCTGTAGATGGTTTTACCAAATTTTCCAAGCTATATCCAACTAAAACCACTTCGAGTAAGGAAGCAATAGAATGTTTGAAAACCTATTTCGCAAATTACTCTAGACCTAACCGAATAGTTTCTGACCGTGGATCTTGTTACACGTCAAACGAGTTTGCAGAGTTTTTAAAGGACAATAACATACAGCACGTCAAGGTAGCAACACACTCACCGCAATCTAATGGTCAAGTTGAGCGGCTGAATAGAGTAATAACACCAATGCTTGCAAAACAATGCGAGTCGTTTACCACAAGTAATTGGGACAAAAACTTAATAAAAGTTGAGTTTGCTATAAACAACAGTGTGAATCGTAGCACAGGTTTTACACCCAGTAGTTTGCTATTTGGTAGGGATCAGAAGGGAAAATTCTGCGACAAGGTGAAAGAGTTTTTAGCGAACAACGTTGATTCTGAAGAAGTTAGTCTAGATAAAATTAGGGAAGAAGCTCAGGGAAAAATTGAGAAAGAGCAACTGAAGAATAAAAGATATTATGACAGCCGTCATAAAAATCCAACAGCTTATAAACCAGGAGACTATGTCATGATCAAAAACGTAGATACAACACCAGGCGTAGGCAAAAAACTTTTGGCTAAGTTTCGTGGGCCATACGAGGTGAAAAAGGTCTTGAGGAATGACAGGTATATTATAGGTGATATTGACGGATTGCAATTAACAAGATTGCCATACAAGGGTGTATGTTCTCCGAACAATATGAGGTTATATGCGATGCCAGAAGCTGATTTAAAGACTGGTGAAAACGACAAAGGAATAAATAATACTTATAGAACTGACGACAACAATCACATTTGAATAACGATCACCTGAAAGAACAGCTGTTTAATTAAAAAAAAAAAATGTTTGTTTATACCTGCCAAAATGTCGATGGATATTTCTTTCAATGTTTGAAACGATATAATTAATAATGTATCTTAACTTTATTTGTTTTGTATTTTAAAGATATTCGACTTAAAATTTCTTAATTTCAAAAAATTCATGAGATGACAAATTCAGTAAGAACGATTAATTGTTTTCAATGTAATAGTAATATAACTTTTCATATGTATCAACAATCATTTTAATATTAAAAATATCAACTAAATGTTTACCATTAAAGTTTCAATAAGAAATTACTCTTAGGTAAAGAAGATTATTGTAAAATATTTACTATACAAAATGTAATGTATCTTAAGAAAAAAATGTTTTATGAAAATTATGTATAGAAAAGATATTGTAATCGGGTCGATTATGCGGTCAGAATGGCCGAGTTGTAGGCATTTTTTTGTACACTACTGTAAGTGTTCTCGTATAACACATACTTAAGATTGTCAGAAGTAAATATTAACCGAAAGTAAGAAACTATTGTCATAAGAAACTATTGTCATATCGTATGATGCTCACACTATCTCATTTCTTTTACATAAGCGTACCGCTTCATATGAAAGTATAAATACAACCCATCATGTCAATTTTCGGGTCTTCTCAATAAACTGTCTCCTCTCAAGTTGTTTCATTTGACTCGCTCGCCTATCCTACATTAGTATTGAAAAATTCTTTTTTTTTTACGTTCTAGAACTTTGAACGGACCTTTATATGGTGGTTGCAAAGATGCTCTGACCCTGTCATTCCTGACGAATACATAGTCGCATTCATTCAAAGCTTTAACAACAAATGGTTTTTCTGAAGCGTGATTTGAAGACGGTGCTGGTCTTATGTTTTCGAAATGACGCTTTAGTTGATTAGCAAATTCGGTTTTATGGGTAGATTTGCTAGATTGAAAAAAAAGGTGTAATCGGAGATTTTGTATGTATAATAATTCAACGAAGTACTCAACTCTTCACGTAGGGCATCGCTTAGTCCTCTACATTGTAAATGCAGCAATTAGATAAGAATACATACCAAGACAGTGGAAAGTCGCAGAAGTGATTATGATTCCGAATGAAATAAAATCTTACAGACATATTTCACTTCTTCCAATAATTTCAAAAGTTTTGAAAGGCTATTACTCGGTCCCCCCATTATTGATCAGAAACGCCTTTTACCTGACCATCAATTTGGGTTTAGAAGTAAACATTCGACTGTGGACCAAGTTCATAGAATTACTGATGTAGGTAATCGAGAAAGCTTTCGAAGAAACGAAAATTTGCTCAGCCGTATTTCTTGACGTGTCGCAAGCTTTTGACAAAGTTTGGCATAAAGGCCTTCAATGAAAGCTAAGACAAGTTCTGTCTGGTAAATTATATAAATTCCTCGTGTCGCATCTTGAGCATAGATTTTGACCATTGCGAATCTTGGTGACATAGTATAGCAGATTTTAGGGTGCGATGCCAACGCTCGATCATTCCATTAGCTTGCGAGTTATAAGCAGTGGTGCGACTATGTTGAAATCCTAAGAAGGTACCGAGCTCATTTAAACAATAGGGATTCAAACTGTAATCGTGGTTGTTGCGGGTTGGTCGGGTAGTGGGAATCCTTTAGATTTCGAAGGAAGAAACAAACTCGCGGAGCAAATAAAAACTGGTTCCCCTCTCTACCACGTGTATGCGAATCGCAGTATACGTTGAATAGGCAGGTTGTCAAGTATATGTAACCGTAAATTATGTTTCGACAAAAACAAAATGTTTTTATTCTAATTCTTATAAAAAAATGACTGACAAAAATAATTTTTGAGTGCTCTAGTATGTTTTTTTTTAATCCGACGGACGAGACGTCTACAACACGAAATAACACAGTCGAGTGATTTATATTGAGTTCTTCGCCTCCTCTAATACTGATTTTGTTTGACATTTACAATTTTTTGAAATTACAAAGGTAACTATGGTTAATTTTGTTTTTAAATTAACAAACTTATTTGAACTACGTAATTTGATAAAATAATGTATTTTGAATAATAAAATAAATAATGTTGTTATAAAACTGCTTTCCTTGGTCTATAACTATAGTACGTGTAACACCGAATCGTGGTACCCACTCGCGACATATTGCCTCCGCTACAGTTTTTGCTCTAATACCGACCAAAGGAATTGCCTCGGACCAACGTGTGGAACGATCAATTAGCGTAAGGCAGTATCGGTGTCGGTATCGGGCCAATCAAATCCACGTCTAGTTAGGCTTCTGACGTTCCGTGAAATTTTTGAACGTTAGCAAGAAATACAACATTTTGCCCACGAGCGTGTGTCTTTTTTTTTTAAAAAGATGGCCATATATATCTGAGACACACCTCTTTCGTACTGGTTTTAATGCCCTGATGAGAAAGGTTATGGATGACATCAAAAACCATTTTGAATTTGAAAACTTGCTTAATTCCCTTTTACAGCGTTTTGTCATCGGAGGGGGAGTTTAATGCAAAACATACATTCTGGGGATCTAGATGCATATCACAGAATGGTAGGATGCTTTACGATGTTGGTAGAAAGTACAATACCGAATTTTATTCCACTGGAAAACCATGTTACTGGCCAACTGATGTTACAAAAATAAGGGATTTCGTAAAAGGTATGCCGTCTAATGGAATAAAAGTTACGGAATGCTTTGATTTTTGCTTTCATAATTCTCCGGTCATTCTAAAAACGAGCGAGTCAATCATTTAAAATGAAATAAACAGAAAACCCAACTGGGAAGGCTTCAAAAACGATATTGAAAATAATATTCGACTGGGTGTATCGCTTAGATCCCCATTAGAACTCGAAGTCGCGGTTGACTCCTGTATCGATACCGTTCAAAAAGCAGCATGGAGTAATACTCCTCAACAAAATAGAGACCTATAGTAACATGAAGTACTCACGGAAATTGAAAAGAAAAGCTCGTTACCGATGGCACCAAGCTCGTGCCCCAAGTTAAAACTCTCAATCGGTTGAGTAACTTGCTACCGCATTCGATTAAGAACTTTAAGAACCATGCAGTAGAAACTTATCAGCAAAACCTAACCGCTTGAAAAGAATCGAATTATTCACTTTGGAAAGCAATTAAAATCATTAAATGAGCAGAAAACGCTTTGCCACAAATTAGGGTAACTCAAGACGTTTGGCCAAAAGCGTTAAGGAAAAAGCAGACGTTTTTGCCGCAAATCTTGAGGAAAAATTTGATGGTCTCAAAAACATTAATTTATTCGAGAATACAAGCGATAGTAATCTAGTTAGATATGCAAGTATTGCCGAGCTTAAATGGGAAATACAAAAATGAAAGCCTTAAAAGCTCCGGGATATGACCTAATATCTTAGAACTTCTTAAAATGTTGCCCGTAAAAGCATTAACTAAACTCCTCTACATTGTAAATGCAGCAAATAGTTTAGAATACATACCAAGGCAGTGGAAAGTCGCAGAAGTGATTATGATTCTCAAACCAGGAAAATCGCGGAATGAAATAAAATCTTACAGACATATTTCACTTCTTCCAATATTTTCAAAAGTTTTTGAAACAATATTACTCGATCGCTTACACCCCATTATTGATTAGAAACGCCTTTTACATGACCATCAATTTGGGTTTAGAAGTAAACATTCGACTGTGGACCAAGTTCATAAAATTACTGATGTTACTAAATAGCTTTAGAAAAAAAGGAAATTTGCCCAGCCGTATTTCTTGACATGTCGCAACCTTTTGACTAAGTTTGGCAAAGAGGCCTTCAATACAAGCTTAGACAAGTTCTGCCCGAAAAATTATATAAATTCCTCGTGTCGCATATTGAGCATAGGCTCCTCCGTGTGAAACTTGAAAACGAATATTCGGAGTTTAAAGAAATATTGGCAGGAGTACCCCAAGTAAGCGTCCTTGGCCCACTCTTGTGCCACCTATTTACACGGGATATCCCGCAAACAAACGATCCAATAGTTGCCACGTTTGCTGACGATACAGCTATGCTAGCAGTTGGCACAGCAATAGAGGCATCAAATATATTTTACAAACTTTTCGAAAACAAAATGTTAAGATCATTCGTCAATCCGAAACGAAAAATTTTGCACGCACGCAACTTTCTCTTTCACAACTACTTAATTTGACATTTTTACCAATTTGGCCAAAATACATAATATTATTTATTTTGATTAATGATGCTAAAAATCATATAAATAATGTCGAAATGTGATTATACGAACGTTTATTGCGTCATTGAAAGTAATCGGTGTCCATGTGAATATTATTTTTTAGGCCAAAACCCATTACGTGTAGCATATGAAAACTGTAATAGTAGTATACAAATTATATTTCATTCAATTTGGCCAAATAACAGGTGGCGCAAAAATAACCTTCCGATGTTTTTTGGCTGTAATATAAAAAAAAAGAAAAACTTTGAATCTTCTTGTGGATTATTGTTATCAGTTGATTGTCATTTGAGCACTTTTTATGGCATTTTCCATCACTTTGGCCAAAACTTCCGGCGATAGGTCCTCACATTCTTGACGGATATTGTCTTTAAGAGCTGCAAGAGTCTGAGGCTTGTTGACAAAAATCCGCGACTTCAAAAAGCCCCACAAAAAGAAGTCTGGAGCGGTCAAATCAGGCGATCTTGCTGGCCAGTGCAAATCGCCAAAACGGGAGATAAGCCGCCCGGAAAATGCATCCTTCAGCATATCGGTTGTGGCACGTGCAGTGTGTGCCGTTGCACCGTCCTGTTGGTACCACATGTTTTCCAATCCCAATTCATCAAGTTGCGGCAAAAATAACTCGTTGATCATTGCTCTGTAGCGCTCACCATTCACAGTAACCGTTTGGCCCGCGACGTCTTCGAAGAAAAAAGGTCCGATGACTCCTCCAGCGAAAACAGCACACCATACAGTGACTTTGAGCGGGTGTAATGGCTCTTCGTGGGTTACACGCGGATTTTCAGTTCCCCGGAAGCGTAAATTTTGCTTATTTACGTACCCGCTAAGTTGGAAATGGGCCTCATCACTCATGATTATTTTTGATGAAAAATCATCTTCCTCTTGGTGGTGATTAAGGATGGCTTGAGCGTATGTTAGACGCGATTGGCGGTCAACAGCTAACAGCTGATGCACCGTCTGGACTTTGTATTTCGCATGTGTTTACTACACAAATGTCAAAACAGAACTGACATTAGGGGCCAATCGCAAAATTTATAGCATTTTCTGATAGGAGGATTACTTTTTCGCCACCTTTTAGTTGACGAATAATTGATATTTTATTTTTATTGCCTATATGCGTCCATCCAATTCAATTATATGGATTTTCTCGAAAAAAAACTGGATATACAGTTTTGTTGGAACTATTATGCTCACAGTATATATGAAGTTTAATCAAAATCGTTAGACCCCCTTTCTAGAAAATTGAGGTTATGTATGATTTTTATATGACAGGTACAGGTTATATCATGGCTTAAAGCAAAAAAAAAAAATTGGATACGAAGTTTGAAGAAAATCGATCAAGTCCTTTAGGCTGGAGAGGCTTGTACAAACAGACGGACCGACGAACCGATGGTCGGAATTCAAAAAAACACTCTTTTGAGTTCCGCTATCGTCGTAATGTTATAATCAATCAAAATCTCGAGCTCGAAAATTTTCACGAAAACAATATCTTTCTCTTTATAAGATAAAGTTAAAAATGTTTATTGGCACACGCTAACACAACGGTCCTCCAAATTCTTGAAGAAACAAATTTATTGCGGCGTCCTTTAAGAACTAAGACCTTAGATTTGTTCCGGTAATAACAAACCGCGCTATAAATTGCGGGAAAACCGGAGAGTTACCTGCCAAACATTCATTACTCGTGATAAAAAAAATGGCAAGATAAGTCGCATACTCAGTTGCAATACAAATACAAAAAGGGTGCTGGTTTTAGTTAGGGTTTAAGTCCCACACTATTTTGGGCACGTGCTCATCGTGTCTTTTAAAATTTCCACAAGCCCACGAAAAAAAAAAATTGCGGAAGCTCGGTGGCACGTATGGACGATACCTTCCAGTTGCGTCGCCGCAATAAAGAAGCATTTAGATCCGTTTATTGGTAGCCGCTTTAAGTGTAGGGAGGATGTGATGTCTTCAAAGTCTTTAGATCTTTGTCCGTCTCCTGATCACGTGTCATATTATCGTAATTTTTTGTTTCTGGCAAACAAATTTCGTTTAGTCTCGAAAGTGCATCGACTACAGTGTTTTCCTTACCAGGTATGCACCTTGTGTCGGCTGTGCATTGGTCTATTATTTCCAAATTTCTGAGCTGACGTGGGGAAGCTTTATCTAAATTTTGTTGTAAGGCGTAGACCAGGGTTTGTGATCGGTAAAGAGAGTAAATGACCTACCCTCTAACAGGTGACGGAAATGACGGATTGCTGAGTTGGCCGCCAGCAATCCTCGGTCATTGGCACTGTACTTTCTTTAAGCATCACTAAATTTTGATGAAAAGAAACTGAGCCGTTGCCATATGTCTTTCACCTTTTGTTGCGAAAATGCTCCTAACGCAGTGTCTGAAGCATCGACTGCTAAAGATAACTCCGCGTTAGGAGTTGGAAATGTTATGATTGTGGCTTCTATTAATTTGTCTTTTCAGGAATTAATCAAAATATATTTGACAAAATATACACTCTTGAGTTCAAACCTCGCAAGCGGAACCACAAAACGTTAATATCCCACTTAACCCACCTGGAATCAATGTAAGAGATTATAGTGCAACAAAATATTTTTATTTCCTATAAAAATAATTTTCGCATAATGTTGTTATTTCACATTCTACAGAGATTTGACGATGATCGTAGGGCAGATTATGTTAGCTTTTAGTGGATCAATTAATTGACGTTTATTCGCACAGATCCGCGATTTAACACTAATGCAGGTAAGAAGTCAAAAAACGTAAAATCTTATGCAATGGATGGGATGGTTAACTCATGTCCCCACTGCATTGCTACTCAAATTTCTATTCGAAAATGCCTAATGTGGTATGCTATGGGCGGCTCATAGCGCGTAATTCTTTTTTCGAAGAAGTGTACATCGATGAATCCCGTAAATCGAAATTCGAACCAAAAAGTGTCTTTTTTTTTCAGTTTTGTTTTTTGCGAAACTTTTCATAAATTTCACAACTCCTCCAAAGCCCATTCAGTGGACACAAGACTTTCTCCATAAATAGTTATGATATGATCTGAGTCAGTAGTAGTTTTTAGTCCATAGTCTCTAATATGCCAAGTGCGACAGAAAGGACAAGTTCTTTGAACGACGAGATATTGACTTCTGATATTTTAAGTAAACCTCAGAGACATACGGATGTTGGCTTATTATTTGTCGATCTTAATATGGCCACCAAGCGTTGAATAGTCGACTTGACAGAACGGTTATGTCGCGATTTATAATCACATAATTTGAAGAACGTTTGCGGAATGCCCCACTGATTTTAAGAATTTGCATATGTTGTTCAGTGCTTTGAGCTTTACTGTTGATTCTCCATTTTGAAACACTGAGAGTCATTCACGATAGTAACGTATTGCTTCAGAAAACCCTAAAATATTACGAGGAGGTTCCCTTTAACGACGAACAGTTCTTTAATATAAATAAACCTCTGCATATATGTATATTTTCTAGTATTTTTAAATTCCATTTAAGAAAAATATCAGTAGGTACATACATTTTTTTTTAACAAATATGATGAAATAGAGAGAGAGAGAGCGAATTTATTTCATTAAAGTAAACATCCTAGCATTCTCCCTTTCAATGGTATTCTTCTTTTGCTTTAGTTAATTAAATTACGCTGCATTTCAATGACTTCGTCGAAGAAAACTACATTCAATTCGTACTCCACGATTTGTTCAAAATATTTTCGATTGAATTTGCATCAACACGTTTCAACTAAATGAAATGGACCAGTGGATAGAAATGATGCAAATCCTTCATTACACATCAAAAAAAAACAGTTTTTCCCTTTTTACATTCCAATTAATTGAGTTCAGTGTCCGAGAGGAGAAGCGATCATTAAACTGAAAAAATAAGTACGTTCTCACCATTGAGAGCATCCATTGAATTTAATTTCGCAGTGCTCTTCATCAGTTCACTAAAAACCATCTCAATCAAATTCTGAACAATATTTTGAATAGAAATAAAGGACTGTCGAAAATCATCAATTTAGAAAAATAAAGCTACGAAGCTCCGCACATGTAATCCAACTCAGGACACCGCAAATGGCTAACATTCCAACAGCCGCAGTGCTTAATCATTTAATCCCTATCCATGCATGTACATAGATTCATCAGAAGGATGTATATTTCTAATCTGATGTTAAACGCTATCCACCTATCTATCCTATCTGCTCGAGTGATTATAAAAAAATGAGCTAAAAAAGTCCCTGTGATCAGTAATCGATTGTCTCCTGGTAACGGTGATGGGGATGAAGGTACACAATGCCCATAATCCTATTCATTATTTACATTAGATTTGACAATATGCGAAGTGTCCTTGCCTGGCTAAATACATGTCACATGTTACGATTAAGGAAGCCGAACAACTGGCTATTTGGTGTAAAGCCATCCACATAATATTTTTGAAACTCCCCAACTGGAATGGACAACACTATTAATTTTCCTAAGGAATTCTTTGCGTAAATGATTATGATGGCTGCATACACGTGAGGAAAACTTATCGATATCCGAAATTTGTTACCACCATAAACATGTCAATAGCAATCTGTATACATTGATGTAGAACATTTTTTTCTCCTTTATTTTCAGTCTTACTCGAGGGAAGACAGAATATCCTTCGCACCAACTCAAGGGAATGAATAGACTTTTGTCGAATACACAAGTGATATAAAAATCGATTGTTTAAATAAAGGGCCATTAAAAATGATACGAGTCAGCGAAGACTTTTAGAATGGATCCGAAAATAAAATTATAACTTTTCAAACATAAGAAGTTAATTATGTTGACAATACAATTATAGATAATAGTGATGCATGATTAGGTCGTACGCAACTTTCTCTTTCACTGTAAGGTAGATGTAAGATTGAATATTAAATATATTGTTCATAGCCCGGTCAAAATACACAAAAACATTCGTTATGACAAAAATTTATAAATAATATCGAATTGTGGTTATAAGCACTTATATTCCTGAAATTGAAGGAATCGGTGTCCATGTCATGTCATGCCATCTAACCGGCAATAGAATAAATAAAATTACGTGTTGTCATTATTTAAAACGCACTTGGGATTTCTTTCAATCTTTAAATCTGCGGCCATTTTCTTTTTAATTTTTTTCTTTTATTTTGTATTACCATTTGTAGAATAAACTTCACATAAGTTTGAGCTGGCGCTTTTTATTATCTAACGAGAACGATAGGAAGTTTTTTTTTTTAGACTATATTGGCGTAAATACAAAGAAAAACAAACGCTAATAGTTGACCTGGCAGCACTTCCCTGTTTTGGTGATACATTTTTATAGCAAATAAAATCCTATTTATTTCTTTTTATTGGAATGTAGAGATTTTAGATTCGAAGTAAATATAAAAATATTTTCACATCAAATTTTTTCAGAAAACCGTCAGCCCATTTTTTAATACTTTTAGCATTTTTCACAACTGTTTTCTATAGCTATTGAAAAAAAGTAGGTTTGGGTTGCACATTTTTTACACATTCTAAGGTTGTAAGACTGGATAATTATTTATTGTTACGCTTATTCATAAATCCGATAGTAGGAATGTGGTAACAATCTGTCGCTAAATTTCGAAGATGTCAACGATTTTGAAATCGTTCGAAAGTTTAGTGAAATATAAGAACACATTTAGCTTACAAACAAAATAAAAAGCACATGGTTACCATTCAATACTTAGCAAGTGGATCACATCTAAACTTAGTTATAGGAAGCAGGCAATTAGAATAGCAATACTTTTTCGAGGCAATTTGAAGCAAAGTCTGGTTTTCCTCAGGAAGCCTCTTGGGACCTTTGTTGTTTGCATTATTTGTGAACGTTTATTGATTCAAGGGTATTTTTCTGTATGTATCTGAGGTTTCCAGATGACTGGAAGTTTTTTTGTAGAGTCAATTATGTAGTCGATTGCCATGAACTACAGGTTGACATAGGCGCAATTACGGATTGGTGTAACTGTTATAACTTGCAACCGAACTTAGGGAAATGTAGGGTTTCATTATTTTTTACATTACGTGGTCTATATTATATTCTTCCATAGCTGGGCACTTATTAACTTTAGTTTAAGAAATTAAAGACTTGGGCGCGTCTTCGAATAGTGGTTAGCTAGTCATATAAACAATGAAATGTGCCCTGTTGGGGGATATAAGGTTTTCCGCTCTGATAGGAAAAGTCGGATAGGTGGAGAAGTTGGTATTTTCATGAGAGACTCTATAAAGTGTAAACTAAAGTGTCTATCACCTGACGATAGCACAATTGAATATGTGACGAAGATAGGATATTGCTTGGTACAGTTTTCCGGCCTAACAAATTAGTTGAAACTAATGGCTGTTTCCCTTATTACATGGGGGAGAAGCGTTGTCATTTCGATATGTAAGGCCCTTTATAACCTTAATGGAAGAAATATCGTGAACATGCAAGAATATAATTTTGTGTGGAGATTTTAACTGGAACTTTTCACTGAAAATTATCTAATTGGAAATTTAAGTGTGTTTTATCTATCTGCTGTTAACACTTAAACTACAATACACTTCTCAGGCAGCATGGCCTGCCTACACTTTTAATATTTTTTTTGTTAAGTGTTAACAGAAAAGTATGTCTGTATAATCAGCTTTCGGCTTCAGCTTTCTCCAAGCATCATCTTATATATCTAGCACATGATTTTAATGTTATATCTGCAGCTTGAACGTATCAATATTGAGATTTAAATAAAACATAGAGTTCTCTTCACTGGAAGAACATGCACAAAATACTATTAGGGAATTGGAGTACTACTCTAGCTAAGCATTGGATGCTTAGCTAGATTCCCTTAGCGGAAAGATTCACAAGATATATAACTATCATGTACCACTGAAAACTTGAATTATTCGCCATCGAAATCCGCATTGGTTCACTTCACACATCCGATAACTTATGTTGTAGCGCGATCAAGCATACAACCATTGGAAGCGTCTGAACGAACTGCGCAGAATTTATTGTTCCTTTCGAAACAAGGTTACTGTGGAAATTCGTAAGGCCAAATCGCAAGTCTATTCCAGTCGTCTAAATCCAGCACTAGGTGGTCGTCAACTGTGGATTAACCTCCACAGTATAGGCATAGGGAAATTCAATTGCAATCGGCTTAGGAATGTCGATTGTAATGATCTTAATTTGATGTTTGCGAAAACAACCACACAGCCACATAATCTTATTAACTCCTGCACAACTACCAGTTGTGTCGTCTTTAACATCAGCCTCTTGCTTTGGGTTTAGAACATTAAACGGTGCAAAGGTGGTCGCAAGCTTGTTATATTGGAACAAAATCTGCCAATTGTACTTCCGCACTTAATATATATTTTAACTCACTTTTGACTACCGGGGTATACCCATATCAATGGGAAATGACTAAGATTGTTCCGAGAATCTAAGGAAGATGAGTTCAGGCCCATATCAATTCTACCATTTTTTTTCCAAACGTTTTTGAAAGAATACTACAAATGCAAATGAGTTTATATGCAATGCGATTTTCCAAAGAACCATAGTTGTACCACTGCCTTGATAAAAGCAAGCAGAGTATGGAAATACATAGAGTGTGCATCTCATACAACGAAAATTTTCAATGTGGGGTACTGATATTGATACCCCAGTATTCACAATCACCCCAGCATCATACAACAGCATAGCCCACACATACGATCAACGAAATTTCTCCTTCGCACTTACAGCCCTCGTCTGAAACGGCTACAAAATTGTCCGCTGTGGTGCGTACTCTATGAAGTTATATACTCTTTGATAAAAGTCACCGAGGATATGCAATAAGCGACCGACAAAAATAAGGTGACCTTCTTAGTTCTGGTGGACTTAAGCTTTCGACACTGTTGTCCATAGTATTTTATGCGATAAGTTGCTCAAGCTTTTTTAATTTTCAAACGGTGCAGTCAAACTGATTGCTTCTTATTCACCAGGTTGAATGCAAGCGGTTCATATAAATAAACAACAGTCGGAGTATATAAATACGTTACATGGTGTCTGTCAGGGTTCCATTCTGGGTCATCTACTTTTTTCATTGCATGTTAATGATTTTCCGTCCATTGTTTAGCACTGTGGATTACACATGTATGCTGATGACGTACAAATGTACATTAGCGGCTGTCCACTTGGTCTTCGTGAGCATGTGCAGCATGCTTTCGAGGATCTCAAGAGTATTGAAGCATGGGCACAGAAAAATTGACTCGTTTGAAGTCCATTTAAGTGTAAGTGTTTGGTAGTCTCAAGGCACCAATTGGAGTAATCTTATTGTTCAACGATTATTTTGAGCGATGCACCAATTGAATACGTCGAAAAGGTGAAAATCTTGGGACAACCATATAAATGCTGTAGTAGAAAATACTCATGGAGTGCTTCGAACGGTGTGGGCAACTTAATCGTTTACTCCCCGAAAGACGGGCATCATGCTGGTACGATCGTTGGTTTTAACTATTCTTTTGTATAGGTGTGATCTTTTTGGAAATTGTAGCTATGCTTGTAAAAGGAGACTCCTTATAATCTTTAACAATGCTACTAGATATGTTTTTTAATTGCGAAGATACGACAGCTATTTAATATGTCATTAGATAGTTTCGTAAAGTTTCGCTCAGTTTTACTACTTTCAAGCATTATACGAACACGGTGACCTAGGTATTTGTGTGATAAACTAGTTGTAGACTCATCAACTAAAACGAGTCAGTTAATTCACCCACGCTATTCTTGCCTTATCTTCGACCATCAGTTTTTTATAAAGGCTAACTACCAATGTCATTCTTTGAGTCTCGTTAATACCCATGGCCGAGATTTCTTACAACCATTCATGTGTGCGTGTGCACATCTTGCACGATGGCGTGACCTCCTGTTTCATGCCGACTCCGATTGGTGAATTTGTTTTATGCCGAATCCGAATGGCGAATTTGAGACAAGCGTCCTGACAATTGATCGAATGATTTGCCAGATCATTACGAAAGAACACAAGTATGTTTAAAAATGTATTAAGGAATTATCTATCTCAAAATTTTTAGTTTAAAATATAAAGCTATATTGTGATATATTAAAAAAAATTTATCACTTGGTTAATTTAATTTAATTTGTTAAATAATGTATATATATTGAAGCTTTAACTGTAGTGTATAGCTAAGCACTGATATATAAATCTTTAAGCCTTTAGGCATTATAATTTAACTTAAAAAAAAACTTCATATAAAATATAGCCGTCATAGTGATTTTAAACCATTAACTGTATAATTTTCTTCAACATTTACTGATAATAATTTAAAATTTCAGGGAGATCAATAAGAGGTCTTAGTCACTCTAGGTGTCCTGTCACAACTCACAAGTCATTTAACAGACAACATCAAAGCAGTTCGCGAGAGTATTGCTGACAGTCTGGGAACTTCAATTCGGCACCGTAGTCAAAAATTCGGCGTTTTTAGAAGCTGTCTAGATAGTCTAAGAATTCTCACGAAAGACCTGAAACTCCATGCTCACAAAGTTCAATTGACTCCAGAACTGAAGACTTCTTACCACGCAGCGCGAAGAGAGTTTGTTAATTGGATTTTGGAACAATAAGAAGATGCTGATTTTGGAAGCAAAATCATCTTCAGTGATAAAGCCGTTTCCATGTTGAAGACTTCGTTAATCGTCCAAATCGTCGCATTTGGGGTTCAGAAAATCTAAGAGTTTTTGTTAAGAAACACATGCATCCGAAATGCGTGACTGTTTGGTACTGAATTCGGGATGGAGGCATTACCGGGCCATTTTTCTTTAAAAATTCGGCTAATCAGGCAGTAACAATTATTGGTGTCTGTTATCATGACATGGTAACCCAGTTTTAAGTGCCTAAATTATAAGGTATGGATGTCACCGTCATGTGGTTTCAACACGACGTTGCCACATGCCATATACCCAGTAAAAACAAATTATGTGTCATTTCCTAATCGTATAATTGTCCGTTTTTGGGACCAGAATTCGTCATTCAGATCTTGGGATCTTACCCCATTGGACTTTTTTTTAATGTCAAACAATCCTACGGTCACCAACGTAGGTATTTAATGAGGAAATTTGGCCGGTGGATTGATGAAACTTAGTCACAATTACACAAAACGCTCATAGAAATTTCAATAAAAAATTAAGTACATGCCAGCAAAGCGGTATCGGTCGGTATCAGAGGAAATTGGGCAAAGGATTAATGAAATTCATCCAGAATAATGCAAAACGCTCATAGAAAATGTATAAAAAGATTATGAACTTGGCGGGAAAGCGTTATCGGCCATTTATCCGATGTGCTATTTCATACATACATTGACGCTAATGTATACTCTATGAATTAATAAAAAAATTAAGCTTTCTAGGGAAAAATCCGTACTTCTTATCAAAATTACATTTTGCTTAAGTTATCGGACACCCTTTAGAAGCAATAAAGAATATATCGTCCTTATGTCGCCAATTTTTGAATCAAACATTTTGAGATGCACAGATGAAATTTGCTATACGAACTGTAAAGAAAGTAAATGTATGTGTCATGGCAATCTTTAAACGACGATTTTTGGTTGGTAACTGTTACTTAATAACGTAATCATAACATGATTCTTTCTAGACATACTGTAAAGTGTAAGATGTACTCCAAGAAGTCAACCAGTCTAAGTATCTGCTTCTTTATAATAAAGAAATTGAAAGTCTCACTTTTTTTCTTTGACTATAACTTATAACTATAAAAACTTTTTTTTTTGGAAAAATATCCTTAATTATTTCAGAACCTGGGTCTGAAAATTTGAAGACGTTTAGTTTGTATTCTTCATTGCTTAACTGTTTTTATAAATTTGTAGCAAATAACTATAAGGCAAGTGGTAAGCGTGAAAGTTTAAGAAAAAAATCTTGGATAATTGATGTAGCCTTGGGTATCCTGCAAAATGTCCATATATGGCCATTGCTTTTTATTTTATTTTATTTAATGAAGTAAAAAATGTTTGATATTGATAATCAATCTCATTATTTGATTTTCTTCTTCAGACAAATGCAAGAACTTTCTAAAAATGTATACTATTGGCTTATCAGAATGCTGTTATATAAATGGATTTTTTCAATTGATTTAATAGTTGTAGTAAACCGTTAAAAAAAAACAAAATAAAGAAATCTTAACTTTAGTCAACTACGTTGATATGTTTCATGCCCCCACCAGTAGAGCAGAATATTAAATGGTGATCCGAAAGTTATTCAACACATACATACATATGTTTGAACTATTCCATAGGGCAACTCCAACAAACTGATGTCATATCTAAGTTTAAAAAAAAAAAAAACTTCTCAATTTCCTGAATCCTGATCTTAGTTTCACTGACACACAAATTTCCTAGAACAGTGTGCGAGAAGCTTTTCTCAACTGACCTCCGTTCAACTGTGACAATTTCGTTACCCAAGCAGATGCATATACCAGCCCAGAGGACTCGTCCATCCATAGGTGAACCTAAAGGAGCGCATACGTTAAAAGGATATCAATCTTGCAATTTTCGATATACCCAGCCCTAGTGTCCCTCCATACCCGGCCATGGTAATATATCGAATAGCGATTCTCGCTTTCAATCAGAATCACAGTATCGCAAAAGACTTACCGGAACTACAAAGCAATACAATTGCTGTGCATGTGAGTAGACCAGGTGTTGTCCTTCGATGCATATTGGGTGGGCGTACTACTTGTACCTGGTGCTACTGAAATGACTGACGGCTATGGTGGCACCCTGGTAGCGGTGGATGTCGGTGGCGACGACGATGATGGTGATGATGATGGGAGAAATGGGCGAAGGGCTGGCAACTCATTCATTCATAGTCGATGCATGTGTGACGATTGAATGCAACTGGGGTGGTGATGGAGATGGCAGCAGCAGTGCCAGGTGTGTTGTCAAATCATGCAAAACGGGACAAGGACACACGAGAACAGTATTTTGCACTATTTTCAATTTTTTTTTTATATTTTTTGTTGTATTCCTTCTCTTGCGATAGATAGCGATGAAGGATTAACACGGAAACAGATGTTGCTCGACTTCGATTTCCTCACTCGGGTTTTTGAAAAAAAAAATTCTCTCCGTGTGGATGGGAGAAATGGAAAACGAATCGTTTACGGGGGCACTAGGGTATTAATAATTCACCAGAATGAACTGCACAACCGAGAAGGACATTCGATTGTCCTAGCTAAACTTCACTTAACCGTATGCACTGTGGCACTATGGCTACCAGATGCGATCGAGTATCCGACTATGCGACCGTTAGGACCGTTCGTAGTAGTATACGTTTTTTTTTTTTTTCAAAAAATGAATCAACAAAAATAAACGTTTATTCTACTTTATTTGCAATTTGGCACTTTCACAAGGCCTTGAGCACTGGTCCTGCTTTTGTGTGTTGCGGTACGATGTAAATCCAACGTATGACTGAAGTGTACAAAAGGATATTGTAAGGATTTATTATTCGGACCGAGAACTTGGTAGTCTGACTCCGAAAACCCGGTATTTTTCGATTTGGCAGGAGGAGAAATCATCCCCATTTGTTGTAGTGGTAGGGTATGTGTCCTCTGAGCTGGGGGTGAAATATTGTGGAGTGTTGTTTTTGAACTCAGGAGTAGTAAAAATGAAAGACTGTCATTGCGCAGTAGCTGACAAATATTGGGTTTTCTACTCCGAAACACGTGGACCGACCGGCTTTTGAAATGTCATGATGCAATTGTAAACAGTCGGCTTTTGGAGGTGGTGAGAGATGGGGCTTTTTTTTAGCCTTTTAATTTAATTTTAACATCTTTACGTATGTGTGTCAATCTACCATCACAGTGTCAAGGACGAATAGGAATTTAATTACTATTGCTATGGTGCTTATCTCCGTAAAGGTATTCAGTAATCGTCTGTCATTTGTTACATATTGCACTTAAAATCTTTCTAGAAATTGTCAAGCGATTATTGTCCAGTGTAAAAGGACACATGGAAATATGTTCATATAAATATGTACGATGTGAGACATAACTATGTTCCGTGTGAGTTATTTTCCAACTAAAGGAAATCAATTCTCATAGACTTTGAATGTCACAAAAAAGCATTAAAGCCTATGCCTCGGATTTTTTTTGAATAATACTGTTACACGATGCTAACGAATTTTCAACTGAATCAATACAAACTATTTTGTTTCCACGCGGTTATTTGTACGAGACTAGCTTCACTTTGCTTCCAGTCGTTTAATCCATGTGATATGGCAATCCCTTGACCATTAAACTGGAGGTTCGTCTTTCTTGTCGTCTAGATCCTATGGAATAGGATTTTAAGATTTTCTTGGCTGGAACATTACTGCGTTCATTCGCACAACGTAGTCGACGCTCAATGTAGTAATACATCCAAGTCTTGGCTTACTTGACCTGGCGCACTGCCGACCCGTAAAAGTTAACTTACTGAGACAAGTAGCCTTTCATCCTCTTCGATCCTGGCACGTTCGTGCCAGTTATTCAGTCCAACCGCTCTGGCAACCGCGATCGCTTGATCCTAAAACCGAATGTTCGCACGTCCTTTTCACTTCGAACCTGAAGGCTGGGATTCGAAGGTTTTTTTGGTTGGGGCATTAGTTAGTTCAAAAGGTTTTATTCTTCTTACAATCTGAACAGGATATTAGGTCAGATTGTAAGTGTTCACCAGTTCTGTCATTCTATATTGAGTTGTTTTCAACTTCTCTTAAAAAGAGAAAGATATTGTTTTAGTAAAAAATTTCGATCTCGAGATTTTGATCTTAGAGATTTTCGATTTTAACAATACATACGATAAAAGCGGAACCCATTTGAAATACCGTCTGTCGGTCCGCAAAGGCCTCTCCATGCTAAGCGGCTGGACAGATTTTTTAACTTGCAAATTCATTTTTTATTTACTAAAAATATTAACTTACTACTAGATAAAAAACTTAAATCTAACTTATCAATAACTGGTTTACTTAATCTAACTTATCGGCCCTTAGTGGGCGCTGTAAGCTTATATTTAGCTGTTTTATTTTGCCTTTAGGCTTAGATTTGTCGGTCTTTTGGTTTTATATTTAATTTTGATTTACAAAGAAAAAATTTAAAAATTTTGTTTAGTGACGTTTTTTGTTTTATATAAAAGCTTATTCTAGATTTTATATAACTTAAGACTACTTAAACTACTTAAACTACTTAAACCTAACTTAAGATTACTTAACTACTTAAACCTAACTTAATTATAATCGGGGTGGCGAGCCCTCGTTGCGCATGCCCCGAGGGGTAGCCGTCCTGATTGCGTCTTTAGGTCCCACGGCAGCCTGCGTTCAACAATATTGTATGCCAATATGTTGCACAAGCCCCGCCCCAGACCTTGTTCCTAATTTTAAAATCTTATCTATGGAGTTGGACTAAAAGTCCGCAAAGTCCTGAGGAAGTGCAGAATCACCTTCCTCATATAGCCACCAGAATTCATTGCGCTGTTTTGCAGCATCGATCCTATCGCGATCCGACACCGCCGTGCTAAAGCGGAGGAGCTCCGGAGCATTGTCGACGTACCCGTCGCGGATTAGCCGTTTGTCCCGCGCGTCACGATAGCGGTGGTATAAAACCGGGATACCGTTCCTGTGTTGTACTAACCCTAACGAATCGATGAAAAAAAAAATGCCTATGGTGGAATAAAGCCCGATATGAGCGTGCTCTCCATGTATAATAAGCCTATCCTATGGGGTAATAAGCCCCAAAGATCAGACTGTTGTCCCTAGCCATCACCCTTGCAGCGTGCCTTCGCGTCACCTTAATCAGGAAATTGTCAATTCTATTCAACTGAGCCCCATTGTATAGAACCTCGTTGCGATAATATTTTATGTACTCGGAGTCCGGTGTTCGGTACAATCCTAAGCAGGATCGGAGACACCGCCTCTCAAACAGCCGTATCTTTTCCATGTAGGCTGGTGCCACATTGAACCACACGGGACAACCGTAAGCGATGATCGGCCTTATGAGGGCCATGTAGCAAATGACTTTCACCCTTGAGTCAAGTTGACTGCTTTGAAACAATCTTCTTGTCAGAGCATAAGCCGCCCTAGCCAGACAAGCATCTACATTATTGTTAAAATACAGAAACTTGTCAAGCCAGATGCCAAGGTATTTTACTTCACTTCTCAACGCCAACGGCTGTCCATGCTGTCCAATGATACACAATTTTTTCCAGTTTTTTCTGGTATACCTAGAAGCCCTATGCAATGGGGTCCTGAACAGAATTGTTTCGGTTTTTTGGAAATTGATCTTCAATTTCCAATCATCGCAACATCCCTGAATGTGATCGAAGTCACGTTGCAAAAGTGTGTTGATGACCTCGATTTTCGGACCTGATCTGTATGCCACTAGATCACGTGTGTACGCTATAGCGTGTCTGAGAGAACCTACAAGACCACTTATATAAATGTTAAACAAAATCGGGGAGTTCACCGCCCCTGTTGTAAACCGTTTTTAATTTCAAAGACCTTACTCGAAGTTACGTTGCCACATTTGACAACGAACTTCTTTCCCACAAGCATTTCATATATCATATATAGCATGGGTTTACGCATGCCCATTCTGGTCAGCTTGTAGAAAAGCCCCTCTAACCATACGGTGTCGAAGGCCTTCTCAAAGTCAACCAGACAGGCCCCTATGCATTGTCCTTTGGGTTTATTCCATTGGATGTCGGACACTGGTTTCGACGCGGCATGAATGGTGTCATGCCTCGCTCGAAAACCAAACTGATTATCCGGAATAATTTTGTTTTCCTCGACCCAATTAAGCAGAGCTCTATTGACTATTTTCTCGAATACCTTGCTTACATTCGGCAGAAGGCTTATTGACCGAAGATTTGCAGGGTTTGTTTTGTCCTTGTCCTTTTTGGGGATAGGATGTACCACCGCCGTTTTCCAGTGCACCGGATAATGTGCATTATTCAGTGCATTGTTAAACAGGGTGGTGAAGATATTGACTGCTTCTATTGGCAGGTGTCTCAATACGATGTTTGGGACACGGTCCTTTCCTGCCGACTTTTTTTTTCAGTGATACCAAGATGTCCAGGAGTTCATCTTTTTGCACGAACAGCATCAGGCTATTGGCGACTATGCCATTGGAAGGGTTTTCGTCATTGAATACGGAAAAACCGTGATTTTCAGATCGCCAAGCTTCAAGTTCAGTGCGCAGATGAAAGTGATTCAGAAAGGCTTTATCCTCAATATCGCAATTTGGGCGAACAGGATTGTTCACCGTATACACGGTTTTGAAAATAGCGCCTATCTAATTCGCCTTCTCCTGAGGATCTTCGATCGTGAAAAAACCGTCGTTCGAGTCAACGTTTTCCGGACTTATACCAACAGCCGTGAGTGTCTGTCTGTTTTCTGTCGTTTTGGAAATTCGGACACATGGAATGTCGTTATGATCTTTTCGCCTGAATATTTTATTTATTTGCGGGAACATATTCGGGCTACTAGTTTTTATAGCCCGAATTTTGTTGCCCCAGTAAGAATTTACAGATTTTCTGTAATTCTCTGATATTAATTTTTTAAGATTTTTGATCAGTAACTATAGTGTCCGAACCTCCGGGTCCTGTCTGTCAGTGAATTGTCTACGCAGCCGTTTAAGCCTCGAGACCAGTATGCTTTTGTGTCGGTGGAGTGCATCAATTATTGGCGTTCGATATTTCTCCGTCTTTTCGTCAGAACTAGTTATCTTAGGGATAGCTGGATCCATTGACCTTGTGAGGACCTCATTGATTTTTAATAAATTTTGGTCAATTTCGTCGTTTGTAAGGTTTCTGTTTGTCGGTGGATCAATTTCGCTCAAACGTAATTTTGGCTTTACAATTCTGGTGAAACGCGGCCAGTTCGTCTTTCGGTAGTCGAAAGAACGCACTTGGTCAAACTCCTCCAGTTGAGTTTGCTCGTTTGGGATACTGAATAAAACGTAATCGAATGCTCGCACACAGTTCCGCACGTCATCGTTATTTGTTAGTTCTAGTCTATTGTCCATAAGCGCTAAGTCCAGAAAAGAGTTACCTCTTGGGAAAAACGGGATATCCGTCGCGTACAGACGAAGTTTGTACTCAACCATATTTTGCTCCCGCAAATTCAGAAGCAGTCGATCTCTAGTGTTCGCGATTGTATTTCCCCAAGCCGCATGCTTAGCGTTAAGATCGCCGGCCAAAAAGTAATAATTTTCGGCCGACTCAAGCTGGCATAATTGAGGTTCTATGCCATTTGTGTGCCTCTTGAATTATTGCTAGCTTATCGACGTACACCTTTTCTTCCAAATTACCCCAAAGAAAGAATGGCAAATCACATGATCTTTCCGGCCAATTGATATCGCCACCACGTGAGATAACACGGCCATTGAATTTGTCGCGCAAAAAAACAGATTGTTTCGTTAGCTGTGTGGCAAATGGAACCGTCCTCAACATATAGTCCACATCCAATCTTCCATTTCGGGCCATAAAAAGTTTGTTATCATCTCACGATAGCGAACACCATTCACAGTAACTGCCTGACCGGCCTCATTTTGGAAAAAATACGGCCCATAAACCGCACCATATTTTCACTCTTTGTGGGTGCATTGGTTTTTCGGCAATCCCTCTTGGATTATTATTCGCCCAAATACGGCAATTTAGCTTGTTGCCGAATTCACTGAGGTGAAAATGTGCCTGATCACTGAAGATGATTTTCTTCGAAAATTGATCATCCACTGTTGCCATTTCTTACCACCATTCTGACCAGTTACGACGCTTGAAATGGTCAAAAGGCTTTAGTTCTTGAATCAGTTGCACCTTGTAAGCGTGTTAATGCAGGTCCTTATGCATAATTGTTAGGCCAGACGACGAGTTGAGGTGAACGGCTCTTCAGTCACACTATCGCGCACAACAGCAATATTTTCTTCAGTAAGAGCTGTACGAGCATGCACTGGTGTTTTCACATCTTCTACAGACCCGGTTTGCTCATATGTTTGCACGAGTTTTTCGATTGTACGCACATTTGGACGATTAAATTGACCGAAAAAATCACGAAGTGCATGTTGTGCATTTTGATTTGAACGCCCATTTTCATTATAAGCCTGAATAACTTTAACGCGTTGCTCGATTAGCGTATCTTTTCATGGTTCAAATTGAGTAAGTCTGATATTGAGAAATGTCAAATTAAATGCTGAAAAACTTGACGTTTAGGTGTGGTTCACCTTTAACATTGGCCCTCAAACCATACGTTAGAAGGTTAAAATTTTTAATTTCCAGAAGTAATAAAAACTTTTGCGCTAAAATTGAGAATGTGTGGGTAGGTAAATCCACAGAATGTGTAGAAGACGTAATTGTATATCCGCTGTAAGGCCTCTGTGTAGTTTTTGTAGATGTCTGTATATTTATCAAAGCGTTTTGGCAGATCTTTCGTCAAGTAATAAAGAAGCATTACCTGTTTAGACCATCTGATGACAGGCTTACAGCAGTTGTAACTTCATAGTTTTTTAAGCCATAAACTACTACGCAGAAGAATAAAAAAAAAAAAATTTTTCCAAGCGAAAAATATCCAAATATCCAAATATCCATTTGTCATTATAATTGCTCATCACAAATGATATATTTTCAATTTTCGTGAACACTTTACTGATTGACATACTGATGTCATCAGTGCTGACAATTGTTCAAAGAACTCACAGGTTTGCAAACAATTCTAAGTCTCCCCCTAATCGACCTACAGCTGATTGACACAGCAGCGAAAAGCGCAACATGCCTCAAAGGTGCTGGAAACCTACGTATCAAAACATTTGGTCACAGCATTATACTGAAATTAGTAGAACATGAGAATGAGGCATCAGACTACACCATCCCATATCAAGACTTTAAAACTAAAAACTCAACCAGAACACCTAGTAGGTAGTGTAGGTCACAATCTGGTATTCAATAAGGAAATAACAATCTATACCGGTGGATCTAAAATAGAAATAGGAGTGGGCTCTGGGGTATACTCCGAAAGAATCGGGTTAAACACAATCATACGATTGGCAAACTGCATTGGTTTCCAAGCAGAGATCCAAGCCATACTCGAAGCTGCCAAATCGGCTTGAGTATTGGACATATCGCAAGAGGATGTCTTCATTTACGTCGATAGCCAAGCGGTAAAAAATCTCTGGCATCCAACATAATAAAATCACGAGTAGTTGGACGCTGCCATTCAGAGCTCAAGGTTCTTTGTAAACACAACAAATTCCGAATTATCTGGGTGCCAGGACACAATAACATTTCAGGAAACAAAAATGCTGACGAGGTAGCCAGACTAGGATCATCCAGCTGCATCTCCTTATCCGACAATAGGGTTAGACCCACTTGCTTTCAAAGAACCAGATTCACGCAAAGTGAAACAAAATCTAGGTGGCAAAACCTCAACACTTCCAAACACACAAAAGGCCTCGGAAATAAGCGGTAGAAAATCTAAAAAGCTTATAGCGCTCAACAGAGCTTCGATTTCTGTAGCGGTGAGAGTCATAACCGGTCAGATTGTGACCTGGGTAAACACTCCCATAGGATTAACCTAACTGAATCGCACCAACTTTGCAGGAAGTGCGGAGACCTAGACGTCGAGGAGGACATTCCACCTAATGTATCACTGCCCCGTGATCAGCAACAGCCGTAACAAAATCCTTGGCAGCTTCTACTATGAGGACTTGGCGGATCTAGCCAAAACACCTATCCCGTCAACAACCCATCAAACCTATCCTTACCTAACCTGCTGATGCTGATAATTGATAGTTATCTAGTTTTAGTTAAGCAGGACACGTTTCAAGTGTTTTTTAATGATAACTACCTCTCATGCTTATTACAGAGAACAGCAATATGCGTGCAAGGTGACCCAGTTCGAATCCCAATAAGATCCCAATTTATTTGATCGAACAAAATGAAAATAACAGTAAAATTGTTGTAAACAAGCATTGATATAAAAAGTTAAATAAACCCAACAAAAGGTTAATAAAATATTTGTTTGTTATTTATTAGTTTCGGTTAGGCTTCCGTAATGAATTCTTATAGAAGTCATGTAGAGTGCTCCAAAAGCTTTACCCCGAATTCTTCATGCAGTTAATATTGCTGGAGGGGAAATAGCTCCGAAAATGCTTTATCGAAGCGAAATTGTTATCTTTTGAGTAGTATTGGGTGCCCTATTTCTTCGTCTCGTTTTTGTCGGTCCAATAACTTTCAGAAAACTCATGTCTGCAAAGCGGTTTTGAGACGGATACGTTGTAAATCGTTTATGGGTGTCTGCAAAGAATTTAAATTTTTTTTTAAATAAATCTCGCCTTTGCCTGTCGCGTTGCATTGTAACCTTCATTCTTAACATACAGATTCAGGTGGCATTTAATTTTTTATCTAAAGCGGTACAAACCCACCACATAATATGCGGCTACATAAAACTGAAGACTGAGTTGTGGTAAATATTACCAATAATGGATTTAAGCGCTGGCTTAAACGGTACTCTCTGTATATACACGTCTACAAGTCATTGCAAAAAGCATGGACTTCCTTGAATTCTGATCCGAATTTCCAAAACCACATTCATGAATATTTAATTTTCAAATTGACGCATTTACAACATTAAGGATTTTACTGCCATCCGCTTGGCTTTGTTTAATCACTACCAATAAGAGCAAAATCAATCTCAATCAGAAAAGTTTAATCCCTTCGAAGGTAAATCAATTAAAATACATCCGAAGGATGAATTAATTACCCACTTAATTCAACTTAAAAAGAAATCATTAAAATAACAGTCGCAACAAAATCGTAATACCATCACTACATTCCCGCATCCAGGACTCCTTCACCCAACAAGAGACACACTAAAAGTGCATGGAAACAAAAATAAACACATCGTTGCACTGCAATACACATACCTATATCAACAACAACTGGAAGCACACATCCTTCATGCGTTTCACCAGCACTTGGTATTTTCATTTCCCTACAATAAATATTGGTTAAACGGTACCGGCGTGTCACATTATGAGCTTCACACTTAACAAGGATAATTAACGTCAAGTGCCGCCAGCGCAAAGTATGCATCCTGCTACATGTATCGCTACAGCACCGACAACTTGTGCTCCTTCACTCCTGGGTCCTTTATTCCTCCTTCTGACTGTATGTGCTTTGCACTATAATGGTGAACATGCGAATTGTGGAATGGAAAAAGGATTATTCGTTAGAATGGCTCATGGTAGTATGCATGTGAAAAGGACGAATTTTTCGTGTGGTGATTCAAACGCAGATGATGGTGTATTTTTCTTTTCACACTGCTCCCACACCCGCACATCATAGCGTGCCGGCTATGTCGAACGCGATTGCAGTGCTTTTGCAATGTGCAAGTGCAAGGAAAAGGATACAGGAACAGAGACGACAGCAAAAATGAGCAAAATGAGTCTCGCAAAATGATTACGAATAAAACTGTTAAGTGTCGTGCACAGACATTTTGTCTTTTTATTTCGATGCTCGTTGGAAATTCCCCGTTGGACATGGTGCGATGTCCTTGCGATATTTTCTCACGTGAATGCGGGTAGACACATTTTCTGTGTCGGCTCACGCTTGTAATTGTGTCACAGTTGCAGTCGTCGTTATCGTTGTGTCGTGTCATGAAACGGTAGCAAAATGTTAAATGGGAAAATGTCGTGTTTCGGGAGAGCTTTTTGGTCCGCCTCCGATGATTGTCAAGAGAGTCGAGTTCATTGGAGTTGAGAGATAGATAAAAATGTCCTTGTTCTACTTACAATAACTGTATATAATCTTTTTTTCTGGAATGGAAAAGTGGACATTACATCTGCGAAAAGTTATATAAGAGTGTCTTTCAAGATTATTGTGTCTTTGAACGCATAAGATTTTGGCGGCCATTCGCAATAGCCATTTTAAAGTCCAATGCAGAGTTTTATTTTGTACTGTCTCACTGGTGCGATGGTCAGTGCGATGTACTGCGTTTGTCTTAGATTCCTAGTCATAGCTACATCTAAATGATTTTTACTCACAGCTGATGATCTGAAAAATCATCCGAGTATTATCATTTGTTCAGAAAAGCTTATCTCAACTTGGCCGTTCGGAGTCGGCATGATACAGGAGGTGCATGCTCACATGACGATCATGTTTCGGCAAAAATTTGACCAGGAGTATGTCAAAATAGGTTGATTGAATCTTCTCCTCAACAGCCTGTCAACCCAATAAAAACCGAAGATTTTTCGAAGAAGTTTTCGCTCAAAACGACCAAAGAATTCTTCATCAGATTTTAAAGACGGTTCATGCTTCATCGCCGAAGGGGAAGACTGGGGTGATCGGGATCTTGTATATCTCCTTAGCAGTTCGAGTGAGGCTTGTTGTAGAAGGACCAAGGTATTACACATAGCCAGTTACTAACTCAAAGACGTAGCTGTAGAAGGTGACGTTTTGTCTAATATATCGATAGATAAACCTACAGCAGACAACAGCGGTCCGTTAACAGTTCGTCTATATAAATGCTATCGTATGCCAGTGGTGCGTATCGGTTGTTTTGTTCTATGATCTGCCGAAGTATCAAGATTTGATCAGTTGTGGGCTTTCCTGGTCTTAAGCAACACTAATAAGGGTCGAACAGGTGGTTGTTGAATGGTTTCAGGCATTCACACATAACCGATGATAGGATATTTTAGGCGATGTTGAGGGGACTAATGCTTCTGTAGTTGATGTAGAGCAGACGGTCGCCTTTTCTGTTTATCGGGTGAAACGATGCTGAGGTTCTTTTTTTTTTGGGCATACTTTCATCCGACCAAATCTTAGAAATGATTTGTTTGATGTTACTTTGCAAATCTACTCCAAAGGCTTTATATAGCTCGGCAGAAAGACCCTTTTTTCCAGCAGCCTTGTTGAGCTTAAATTTAGATATTGCTATATAGGGCTATGATGATATATGGCGAATGGCTGGTTGTTATAGAAAGTATTGAATAGTTCGTTGTGCCCTACCGCGGGGCATTGTTTTTCACCGTTTAGTAGTCTGCATCTTTCGACATCCTTCGTCAAACCAGGGCTTTCCTATTGGTTTGTAAGAGAAACCAAGGACAACAGTTGCTGCCGATTTTATATATTGTTGACATCATCGCCCGCGATTTTTGCCATTAGAGTCTGTTGCCAAAAGTGGTGTATTGTAGACTGTGTTTTTCGCCAATACTGCCAATGATGTCCTATCTTCCTATCATTTTTTAAAAATCTCGCTGCACGATTCTAGGATCGTATTTCGGAAATCGCTAATAAGTTATGTCCATGAGCAAATAGTCATATTCTTCATCCCAAACCGTTGTTTTTTCTGGATGAAGTGGCAGTTCTTCAATCTCTTCAGGAATAAGTGTGAGCGCGTATTAGCCCGATGTTGAAGAATTGGGCCTTGACAGATAAAATCTTCGAACATTATGCCTTCTGAATGATTGAAAATACAACAACAACTTTTGTAAAACAACACTATTTGGTTACAATTATACCTATTTCGGACATTACCTGATGTCCTCATCAGATTCCTTCTAATAGTGGAGCTAATTGGGTGTTCAGTTCTCAGCTTCTTGCCTAAGCCTGTGACCTATAATAAATCAGCATTCACAAAACAGACCGTAGTAGATGTTACAGTTTTTGTCCTCCTTTTTACCCGGCCTAAACCATCGAAATTCCTACGTAGCAGTAATGTCTCTCTTGTATATCTTCCGCTTTCGGCTGCACATTTTTGCTAATATTACAGGTGCAGGTTTGAATGTTTTAGTCCTTTGTTAGTTTGGCTTTGTCATTAAGAGCAAAATGACTCCTTTCCAAGGCTTTTCGGCTTTTTTCCCTAATAATAGGGTATTCCATGATTGGCAAGTTAACGCTAAGCACAAGTGTGATTATTGTTTTATATTGTTATAGTGTGCATTAGGTCCAAGATTGTTTGGGCATTATTCTGACTTAGTCTCTCTGTAAGGCATCGTCCGATAACATAACGTTATTTAATGCCAGAGCTTTGACGGCAGTTTAACTATTCACGAAGATGAAGACATTTTCTATTGGTTTGACCAATACCCCAGCTTATTTGGTACATTTAAGTGTGGATAGGATCTGCGATTGGAATACATTACCCGAATTTCCTTTATAATGTAGTTAGTCCTATCCCATCAGACTAATCTCCAAGGCCTACTATATTTTTATTGTTTTGATCAATATCGATGTAGAATGTTTTTTCAAAGCGTGATACCACCTTATTTGACGACCATTCGTTTCTGCTTGATATTCCGATTGGGTATTAGATGTTCGCAAGGGTCGATATGATCAGATATTCCGTGATTATATTACTAAGCCTCAATATTGTGGTGATTCCAACAGATTTTACATACTTAGCTATATGCCGCCCTTCTTGGAGCTGTATAATTAATTTGAAGTAACAACCCAACAAATATTCTTGTTTCGGTAAGACTTTTTAGCTGCTATTTCCCCCCAGGCAATATTTCCTGTATAAGGCTTTTTGTTGGCATTTTCCTTCTTAGGATTCGGAAAACCCCCGAGGTTTTCCAATTCACTGGATAATGTTCATAAATCATACACTAAATAGGTTACGCTTTTTGTTTTCATTATTATTTCGGGTGGAACTTGTACGTAAATATAAAAGCACATAATCAAATATCTACTGAAGCTAAATAGAAGCTTTAAATAGGTTAAAACATCACATCTTTTAAAAGGTCCTAATTTTCGAATGTCAAATTGATAAATTCCCATGTACAAGTATTAAAGAAGCTCTATAGAAGTAATTGTTTTGGAAAAATGGACATTTTCTCTTGTAGAGAAAAAATCCTTAGTTGGGAAGGTTGGGAAAGTGTTACGCCCAACGAGAAAATAAACTCGTTTCTCTTCATTTGCTGATTTTGGACTTAAAGATCGATAAAATATTGTAGGAAAAAGATCGGAGAAGCATACGGCTTTTACAAAAACAGATATTTGATGATTTTACTCTTTGCTATGAGTTTAATTGGTACATCAACAAACTGATAACAATTCCTCTCTTAGAACCAAAAAGTTTAAAAACCTCAGAACCTCCGAACCTCCTTTCTTGTCCTGAATCCTTTTTTTTCATGTAATGAAAGCGAAATAATACCGAATTTCCATGTTCGGTCTTATTTCACTTTGCTAAAATGAAATAAAATCGATTAGGCATTATTTCACTTTGAATACATCCAACTTCGGATTTGGGTTGCGTGCAATGTTGGATGTATGGACAAAAAAGCTTCCAACAACAGTTAGCTCAAGCAGGGGGGTTGCATACAAATTCTAAATTCACATAAATTAAATCTCGCACACGGATGTGTGCAAAGTATGATTCCATCTCTCTCTGGATTCGGCTTTATTTCACAAATTTGAATTCGGGTTTATTTCGTTCGGCGTTATTTCATGGCACCAGTGGAATCGCACCTTGCAGACCGCTGTATAATGTCGAAGAATAATGGCGACGATGTCAACTAGCCATCAGATCGACTACATTTATATGGTTCGATCATCCTTTTGGAGAAAAAGACATTTTTGGGACAAAATGTGGAACGAAAACCCTCATTTTTGATAAAATTGTGATGGAATGGTTATTTATACATCACGGGGTCTCCCCGTTTCTATAACCACCCTTCAGGTGCTTTGTAATCTACCTCAACCATCAGCAATATGGCTAAAGGTGATTTTAAATAGGATATACATATACATTATGTATAATGCATATGCTTTGAAGGTTTCAAAAAACATCTCAAAAGTCTAAATTGAATTAAAATCACACAAAGGAATTAATAGTCCTCCAATATTAAACCGCTATTATCCGATGATGTCGGCAACTGCATTTCAGTTAGAAATGAAAACCAGTTTCCTTTATATCCTAATTCGAGGTAACGCCTTTACATTGATTAAATTCCACAATTCAATTATTATCCTTTGAGAATTCCCTTTCAACGCCTTTGCACACTACAAAGGTTCACACGATTATACCTATACTTCATATATCCTTTCTAGGGTTCTTTGAAAATCGATGGTTGCTAGTTGTTGTACACAGGACTTTTGCAACGAAACCTGCAGAATGTAATAAAAAGCCAAAAAAAAACCGAAATAAGAACAAAGAATGATTTAATTCGTGTAAAAGCCTAGAGAAGTTGAAGAACAGAAAAAAAAAAAAACAAAATACCCGGTCCGTTATTTTTTTTTAAGCAATGCGCTACGTTTCCTGACCAAAAGCCGGATAACTACAAAAAATCATGTAAACCAGCAATAATTTCACTTTGTCCAGCTCAGCAGGAGTTTTAACGGCTGTCAGAGAGCCGCCACTTATATGTACACACACAGACACATTCAGAAAGGACGTGTATAAGGCGTTTTTCGTAGAATGAGCTATAAAGTTAGAAGAGTATACGAAGCAGACCTACAGAGATCTAAAGGAGCCCCTATGAGTGCCTTATTCTACATGCTGCTCGTTGGTCTGAATGGAATGATAGGCGGTAAAACAAGGAAGAAAGGAAGTGTGCACGTCAGCACGGATAGCCGAGGTAGCATTTCATTGTTCGTTAGGTGGAAGAAAATTTTAAATAAACGACGTAGATCCTTGATAGAAGGGTATGATTTCTTTTTTTTTCACAGAAGGCTTACAGTCCTTTGCTACACCATGATTATCCATTTAAATAGAGGAAGAACGATGTGCCTATTTCTGTTTATTGAGGAGATGTAATTGGTTATTGCCTTTAACAAATTGACCTATGCTTACTTATCATAAAATCCCCCCGGTCGGCCGTGGCAGTGTGAAATTTTAAATTTTCCTTGTGACGTAGATACGGAGTGCAATAATTAAAAGGTATTGAATGGATAGAGTTTAAAAAAGTTGTTCGACCTAATAGGTTGACAGAAAACGCAAAATAACTTCCACGAAGTAGGTCTTGGAGAAACCAATGATCCAAACCATACATTTTTCTTACCTATTCCATGTATCACAAGACAAACACAAAATTTTAGTTAGTACCAAAGGACTTGGTTTTTCTCGCAACCTTTCATATGTGCATGATGGTGAGACCTGCTTGATACTATATGAATGATTTGTCTGATCAGAGCAATTGGAAAATATTTAAGACTTGCTATGTCTGGCCAGCGAACCCAGACCATCTGTGTTCGTTATGCTAACCATTGCGACACTAAACCCGTAACAGTGTAGACGCATCTTGGAAAAGACTCCGTTACGAAGTTGGTCGGAGTTATGCAAATTGGACACTCCATCAGAGCTGGGAGTGAAAATAGGTGTGAAAGCACATCAAGTATTAAAGAATACGTAATACGTAAATACGTAATTACGTAAGCAAGCATTCATTCATATACAGTACAAACAGAACTATAAACCTTTGTGCTCCCAACAGACACATATGAGCTCTAACTGTGAACTGTATTCCCGTCTAAGGGTATTTGTCCATATAAATAGAAGTGGTAGCCTTTGATCAAACGCAACATTAGGTGTTTGATTAACAAATTTTCTGTATGTATGTAGGCTGGTTGAAAAATAAAACACCGTTAGAGTACCAAAAATATTTAGGGCCAATATGTTAGGCACGTAAAAACAATTTTGCCTCACACCACTGCAGAAGAATTCCCAAGGTGAAATCAACTGTGGCGTGAATTACCAACATAAACTGCTTTAGCATTTTCGGACAACAGGCCGATTAGGCATTTTAAATCAAGGCCCTTGAATATAGGTGGAAGCGCATTAGCCCGAAAGCCAACGAAAGTGGCCATTCCCGTAGTAGATACTGGCCAAAAAATGGAGCAGGACTTCCAGGTTGGGGGTTGTGCAACCGATGCAACCAAAATATTCGGAAATGAATGATTATACTATTGATGACCATGCTAAACGAAGAGAGCGAAAATAATCTTCTTCACCTGTGACTTTATAAAACCAGCGAAAAACCTAAGCTGCTACAAGGCAGACTGTTTTTTATGAGCTCCATGACAAGACATTATGTGAAACTACCGAGGTACAATCTAGAAGTCGTGATGATATATCTTAACGCAAAAGTAGAAAAGCGGACATCTAAAGCTAAATGACTTCGTTGCGTAACGTAAGATGTTCGCAGGTTTAACCAACGTATAAGACGTCAATGTCAGGAATGCACGGCGTGAAGAAAATCCTATCGAGATGATCATGGAAATTTCGTAGTTGAGACACAGTTGGTGCTGAGAACATTTAAAAAAAAAACACTTCTGCAGAGTGTTAAACGGCTATGACGAACAATCTTCCACGGACAGGCAGGACGAACCATTCATTATTGGCGACGACATCCAAAGCCACCAACCACCCGACCTAAGTGAAGTGAGGATAGCAATACACAAACTTGAGCTTAACAAAGCTACCGAAGCGGTGCTTCACGATCAGGTGGAGTTAAACTGGGTAAGTAACATTCCATTGCAACTAAGCTAAATTAGGTTGGATGATCCACAAAAATGGAGATCACCTCAACTAGACCAAATATAATGGCAGAAGGCTCCTCAAGATAACCTACAAGATCCAATGTGCCGTAAAATCTGAACGCCAACAACCAACAACCCTATTCAGTGTGTTTTTATTCCAGAAAAGTTCACAACTGATGAAATCTTCACACTGCGGCAGATTCTAAAAAAATCCAAAACTCTTAATCGTTGCTCAGCACTTAATCATCGAGACGCATACAACAGCGTTTATAGAATCGAACTATATAGCGATGTCTAGCCTTGGTTACTTTTCTTAAAGGGCTAACGACCCATTGAGGGTCTCTGATAAATATGTGCTTTCAATACGAAAGGACACACAACATCAACGAGAACGTCCGAGGAGTTCATTGACAGATATAACTTTGAGGTAATACGGGACTTTGTAAATCTCAACTCCTAATAACTCTGACAACAACATCTCGTTAGAAATTAAACGAAGAATTACTATTGCCAACCGCTTTTTCTTCGGGCTAAGAATGCAATTACTCGAACTCGAACTCCTAAGGAGGTCCTATAAAAGACCCTGATCATCCCAGCCCTTCTTTATGTTGCTGAAAAGCGGATGAAAAAATACTTGGTCAAATAGAGAGGAAACTTTTTCGAAAAAAACTCGGTCCCGTTGGTGTTGGTGGGCTATGGAAACGAAGATTCAAGTAAAAACTAAACGAGCTGTACAGCGACATCTCCCTGGTATAAAAACACTGCATTGGGACATTTAAGATGGCCAGGACATGTAAATAGAACGAATGGACACCAGTACTCCGGTTCGCAGTATCATCGATTCCTAGCCGTCGTACGCAGTAGAGGGAGACCTCGTCTTAAGTGGATCGCACAAGAATGTACCGAACTAAACCAACTTGGAGGAGCAACTAGATGCAGTTAGCTAAGGACCGGACTAATTGTAGGATCATGTTGGTCCACTTAAGTAAGTAAGCAAGCTTTGATTTGATTCGCTAATCCGTAAGTGGTAAATTTTCTAGGGCCAACCTTGCTTGTATCTGCAACTAGGTATCATTCGTGCGGTTAGTGATTAGGATGATTTAGAAGAACTTTTTTACCACCTCAATAGTGACATTTCATCCAAGGTTGTATGTGGACAGTACTCTGTTTGTCGATAGCAGTTACATTATCAAGTCCTCGTTAACTTCAAGACCAACGCGTTTCGCCACTTATCAATTGCCGTAATCGCTTCCGCAATGGTACGATGGGAGCGACGAAGGATATGTTGAAGATTATGCCTTCCGCAGTTAGTCTTGCCCTACACACTTTCTGTTCCTGACCGAAGTTGAAGAAATCGCATGATAGCGCGTCTCCTTAACGGACTCCGTTACATGTTTGGAAAAGTTCAGATCAGCTGTTTTCGAACTGAACATTGTTCCGTGTGTCTCCCAGTGTTAAGCAACGCCGCTGTTTTAGTTTCGATGGAATCCCAAATCCTCCGTAGCTTCATAGAGTTGAACGATATGGATGCTATGACACGCGTCCTTGAAGTCGATGAAAAGAAGGTGTGATTCTTGGCTTGTAATTTAGTCATTTCCAAGACTTGCCTTAATGACGAAATGTATTCAATTTTCAATCTGCCGGACCGGAAGCTACGCTGGTATGTAAGGACAAGTGTAGCTGGATAAGATCTTATATGCGACATTTAGTAGAAATATCTCGGTGTTTGGTGCATGACATGGGATACAATTTGTTTGGAGATGGGACATGTGAAGCTGATATTAAAGTCTTTGGAAATGCATTAATGGTTTATTGCATGCACTCTTTTATGGTTACACCTCCGTAATTTAACATTTCTGCTGGTAAAACATCAGACCCGGCTGCATCGTTGTTCTGTAGTTTGATATGGCTGCACTAACTTCTATGATACCGGGAAGGAGAGTTACCTCTTCGTTGACTGGAGGATTGAATATAATTTTGGTATACCGCCGAAACTCATACCTATGTGAGGATGACTATTGAGCATTCCCGCCGCTACATTTGGACAAAAATCAGAGCAGAATTACCTCCTCTAGCCAAACGGTTGTTGGGAATTTCAGCAATAAATCACTCACACCCACTACTAAGAAGATCCTATACAATGCGCTGATCATATATGTCCCGCTCTAGGGCTCTGAAGCATGGTTTGTATCAAAGGTGGAAAAAGATCTCCTCGGTCGTTTTAAATGAGAAATTCCTCGAAAAATCTTTGGTCGCGCAGATTGAACCACGAACTTTACGAACTCTATAAAGACAAATACCTGGTCTTAAAACTCCGCATTGGAAGTTTAAGACGACGGCACGATGAGTAAGTAAGTAAGGACTTTTAAGATGGCTTTGGCATTAAGAATGAATGAACACCAATACTCCGGCTCGAAGAATCTTCGGTGTTATTCAAAAGATCTGCGCAGTAGAGGAAGCTATTGTCTCGTCTTGAGCGAACAAGTGAAAATCGACATCAACAAATTTAAGGAGAAAGTGAAGTCAGTTGTAGCTACAGAAATAACTAAAGACAACTACCAAAGATTTTCAATCGTTAAAGTACAATGTAGCTGAGATTCAGAAAAAGTAATTGTTATGTCAATATGTAAACCAAACCCAGCTATAATGTACATTTTGGTCATACTTAACACACATGTCATACATCACACTACAAATAGCAAAGTGCAATGTGTGTCGACATATATCCTTATTGGCGCCCTAGTTGAATCAGTGCCTGACTACATCTCCCAGCATTCGTTGCATTGCAATGACAAAGAATTTCACGTACGACGTAATTGAACACAATCCACCAATCTCTGCATTTGCACAAACGCCAGTTGCTAGCATCAACTAGGACTTCTATAAACCCATGGAACCTCCATCAACCTCCATCAAAAAATACTCCCATACATATCGGCTAAATGAACCCAACATTCTGACACGAAGAGATCTGCCAAACGGACAACAAAGCAAAACACACAAACGAAAGGAATATACGACCAAACAATTGGGGTGAAATGTCCTGTCCAGACGTGCAATAGGTCCTTTATTGCGAGTAAAGATTTTATCGAGGGGTTTTCAAGAATTTAATGGCACAGCAAACGATGTTCTGCGATTATATATTGCAGTAAAATATAACCATTCCCAGTACAGGGATACGATGTCATAATCTTATAATATTTTGTGTCCTTAAAGTATCGTAAATATAAGTGGCAATTGCTTTCATATTAGTGAATCCTTTTCACAGCTTTTTCAATATATAACCTCTTCAAAGGCGCAGCGAGGACGATGATGGTGGCGCTTCTCTTTGTTGGAGCACCAGAGCGTTGCGGTGTTATAACTTTAAGGATAAAATTCACTTGGTGAGCTGTATTCACTTTGAGTGTGGTAATGGATGATCGGGACCAAGGGGAGCCTAATGGTTTATTACAACATAGGACAGGATGGATGTTTATTTATTATGGAACATGATTGCGAGGATTTTTGGGTATTGTTGTTGGAATTGTGTTCGTAGTGCGAATGGATATTAATTTTCCACAAAGGCATATTGTGATTTTGCACACATATTATGTGAGATTGTCTACAAGATGAACATTTGGCTGTTAGTACATGTTGTAGATATGGTAATAAAGTTCCGCAGGAGACAAAATATATTGATTCTGTGTTGTACTGGAGTCTTAAGACATCATCTGGAAAGAACAACTAAATGGTGATTCAGATCATCTGTAGCGGATACCTTGAAAATATTTTTGTATTTTCCGCTGACCAATAGGTTGGTTGAGTGCGAATTACAACTGTAATTCATACTTGTCCTACAGAGCATTCCTACTTTTTCGCAAAATGTATCTGGTACCTCTGAACAAGTGTTTCGCTGCTTCTCCCATCTTTGATTTTTCCATACAATTGCTGTTGGATCTTCATCTTCAGAATATCAGAAACCTACCTCTGCAATTATGTGTATAATGTTATTGTTGTAATGGATACCTTGAGAATATTTTTTTCTTTTTGATAATTTTCAAATAAAATACAATTTACTGCGAAAATTATTTCCTATAATTTCACATAAAATCATAAAAGATGGCAATACCATCTTTATGTTCCACAAATCATAACCCACCACATAAAAAATTGAAACTTACCATACACTCACCACACACATTCGCACCAACCGGTACAGCGTTTGGGTATTTAACGCTCGCACGTTCAGAGCTTGACCTTTCTCTTCTTTCGAAGTCGTGACTGCCAAAATTAAGTTAAGCCGAACGCAAGGTTCTTTTCTTTTAATTTGTTAATTAAAATTTCAATTTGTGCTAACCCAAGTAAATTATGTTTCTCTCCCTTTAGTGCAACTCTCGTGGATATTTTGTAAAAGTATACTCTGCAACAGATTTTTTTTGTAAATGGCTATTTTATTGCAATTCCGATCAATAAGTTATGGTAAACTATGCTTAAAGGTATGTGCATGCTGAGAATTTAAATCGACAATTACCTGAAGTGATTCATATTTCGTATATATCGGGTTTTTCAACAGGGACGCTACAAAGGTTGAGCGACAGGGACAGCAAACGACGCCTTATTTCTTGCCGCTCTTTTGACATTTCTCTTCAGTAAGGTTTGCCATTTCATGATGGAAAGATATACGATCCAACAACGAGTCGAAATTATTAAAATTTACAACCGGAATTCGGAGTCGGTGGCCTCAACGTTAAGAGCGCTACGTCCAATTTATGGTCGTTAATCGTCCTAGCAGATCAACAATTGAGCGTCTAGTGGAAAAATTTGAATCCACAGGTACAGTACAAAATGTTTCCGTACCAGTGACACAAAGAAGTGCCCGTGGTGTCGAGAATATTGCTGCCGCTGAGGCTTCAGTTGAAGAAAGCCCAACTGTGTCTCTCACACGTCGTTTTCAAGCGTTGGGCATCTCTGTGACGTCGTTGTGGCGAATTTTGCCAAAAGATCTTGGCCTACATCCTTACAAGATTAAATTGACGCAATAACTGAAACCGCTTGACCACCAGAAGCGTCGTATGTTCGTAAATTGGACTTAGCAACAACTTGGAAATGATTCGGATTTTCATCAAAAAAAATCATCTTTAGCGATGAGGCACATTTCTGGCTGAATGGCTTCGTCAATAAACAAAATATGCGGTATTGGTCAGGCAGCAATATGCACGTACTCCATGGGTCATCATTGCATCCCGAAAAAATTACGGTTTGGTGTGGCTTATATGCCGGCGGCGTCATTGGGCCGTACTTCTTCCGTGATGATCAAGACCGGCACGTTACTGTGAATAGGAATCACTACCGTTCAATGATAACCGAATATTTTTGGCCCGAATTAGATGATATGGACTTGGAGGACATGTGGTTCCAACAGGACGGCGCCAGAAGCCACACAGCGAATGCCACAATCAATTTATTAGAAACCAAGTTTGAAGAACGTGTTATCTCACGAAATGGTCCAGTCGCTTGGCCGCCTCGGTCGTGCGATTTGACGCCGTTAGACTATTTCCTGTGGGGCTACTTCAAGTCTATGGTCTATGCCAACAAGCCAGCGATGATTGATGGACTTCGTACGAATATCGAACGTGAAATTCCAGCAGTATCGGCCGATTTATGCTTGAAAACCGTCGAAAATTGTGTTCAGCGCCTGGACTTCTGCAAGCGTGCCCCTGGTGGCCATGCAAAAGAAATCGAGTTCCATCGAATGTTCTTTCACAGGAATAAAGAATTTCATTGATATCCGAAACCGTTTTTGTTTTATTTAAAAAAAACTTTTGTAGCACTCTTATTGAAAAACCCTTTAGGTATATTTTGTGATTTTCGTAAGACGCGAGTGATTATCTTTGGCGTAAGCACGAGGCCACGCAGTGCAATATTTAACCTGTTAATAGACTGGTGCCATCAAGTGTGCTAAGAAATCACTCGTGCACATAAAAAAGAACATTTATATCCTTTCATCCAACCCGATACTGGCATATAAATATAAAGATACGATAATTGCATCGAACTTTTGTTACATCATATCTGAAAACAAAAACCCTTCCCAGCCCAACTATCCACGAGCCCATATATATATATATATCCATATATATGATTACGATCATAATTATACATGAGAGCAAGACGAATCCAGACGAGCCATCATGTCGAATCAACATTAAACATAACCGATCCAGACAATTAGGGAAATCTACCCAGACGTCCAAAAACCTATCCCAGATATTCCATAATGTTCACCCAGTTTTAGTTAATACATACAAAAAAAATTAAATAATTATATGAACAAAAAATAAAAAGGCATAACCTATTAAGTAAAGTAAGTAATGCATGTAGATAAGTATCGATGAATAAGTAAATGTATACAAAAAAAGGTAAGAAAAAGCCAACAAAACATAATACTTAATATAAACTCGGTTCCATAATTAATTACATAACATCCTAGAGTACAGAATCCAACAATCTACACCAGGCTTCATGTGGGCACATCATGTCTGCAGTCGATTTTTTTTTTTTTTTTTTTAACTTTCAAACTAATGTTTTATTTACTTAAAATATTAACTTACTACTAGACAAAAATGCTTAAATCTAACTTATCAATAACTGGTTTACTTAATCTAACTTATCGGTCCTTAGTGGGCGCCGTAAGCTTATATTTAGCTGTTTTATTTTGCCTTTAGGCTTAATTTTGTCGGTTTTTGGTTTTATATTTAATTTAAATTTACAAAGAAAAAATAGAAAACTTTGTATAGTGACTTTTTTGTTCTATAAAAAAGCTTATTCTAGATTATAACTAACTTAAGACTACTTAAACTACTTAAGCATAACTTAAGACTACTTAAACTATTTAAACCTAACTTAAGACTTCTTAACTACCTTAACCTTACTTAATTATAATCGGGGTGACGAGCCCTCGTTGCGCATGCCCCGAATGGTCGCCATCCTGATTGCGTCTTTCGGTCCCGCGGCAGCATAAAGTGCACAAGCCCCGCCCCAGACCTTGTTCCTAATTTTAAAATCTTATCTATGGAGTTGGACTAAAAGTCCGCAAAGTTCTGAGGATATATAGCCACCAGAATTCAGTGCGCTGTTTTGCAGCATCGATCCCGCGCGTCACGATAGCGGTGGTATAAAACCGGGATACCGTTCCTGTCTTGTACTAACCCTTACGAATCGATGTAAATGAATGCCTCTGTTGGAATAAAGCCCGAAATGAGCATGCTCTCCATGTAGAAATCATTGGGGTAATAAGCCCCAAAGATCAGGCTGTTGTAGCTAGCCATCGCCCATGCAGCGTGCCTTCGCGTCACCTTAATCAGGAAATTGTCAATTCTACTCAACTGAGGCAGATACCAAGGTATTTGACTTTACTTCTCAACGCCGATGGCTGTCCATGCTGTCCAATGATGCACAATTTTTTCCAGTTTTTTCTGGTATCCCTAGAAGCCCTATGCAATGGGGTCCTGAACAGAATCGTTTCGGTTTTTTGGAAATTGATCTTCAATTTCCAATCATCGCAATATCCCTTAATGTGATCGAAGTCACTTTGCAAAAGTATGTTGATGACTCCGATTTTCGTACCTGATCTGTACGCCAATAGATCATTTGCGTACGCTATAGCGTGTCTGAGAGAACCTACAAGATCACTCGTATAAATGTTAAACAATATCGGGGAGCTCACCGCCCCCTGTTGTAAACCGTTTTTAATTTCAAAGAATTTACTCGAAGTTACGTTGCCACATTTGACCACGAACTTCTTTCCCATAAGCATTTCATATATCATATATAGCATGGGTTTCCACATGCCCATTCTGGTCAGCTTGTAGAAAAGCCCCTCTAACCATACGGTGTCGAAGGCCTTCTCAAAGTCAACCAGACAGGCCCCTATGCATTGTCCTTTGGATTTATTCCATTGAATGTCGGACACTAGTTTCGACGCGGTTTGAATGGTGTCATGCGTCGCTCGAAAACCAAACTGATTATCCGGAATAATTTTGTTTTCCACTTAAGCAGAGCTCTATTGACTATCTTCTCGAATACCTTGCTTACATTCGGCAGAAGGCTTATTGACCGAAGATTTGCAGGGTTTGTTTGGTCCTTGTCCTTTTTGGGGATAGGATGTACCACCGCCGTTTTCCAGTGCACCGGATAATGTGCATTATTCAGTGCATTGTTAAGCAGGGTGCTTCTATTGGCAGGTGTCTCAATACGACGTTTGGGATACCGTCCTCTCCTGCCGACTTTTTATTTTTCAGTGATACCAAGATGTCCAGGAGTTCATCTTTTTGCACGAACAGGAAGGGTTTTCGTCATTGAAAACGGAAAAACCGTGATTCTCAGATCGCCTAGCTTGAAGTTCAGTGCGCAGATAAAAGTGATTCAGAAATACCGCGATTTGGACGAACAGGATTGAAAATAGCGCCTATCGAATTCGCCTTGTCCTGAGGATCTTCGATCGTGAAAAAACCGTCGTTCGAGTCAACTTTTTCCGGACTTATACCAACTGCAGTGAGTGTCTGTCTGTTTTCTGTCGTTTTGGAAATTCGGACACATGGAATGTCGTTATGAATTTTGTTGCCCCAGTAAGAATTTACAGATTTTCTGTAATTCTCCGATATTAATTTTTTAATGTTTTTGATCAGTGACTTCAGTGTCCGAACCTCCGGTTCTTGTCTATCAGTGAATTGTCTACGCAGCCGTTTAAGCCTCGAGACTAGTCTGCTTTTGTGTCGCTGGAGTGCATCGATTGTTGGCGTTCGATATTTCTCCGTCTGGTCGTCAGAACTAGTTATCTTAGGGATAGCTGGATCCATTGACCTTGTGAGGACCTCATTCATTTTTAGTAAATTTTGGTCAATTTTGTCGTTTGTAAAATTTCTGTTTGTCGGCGGATCAATTTCGCTCAAACGTTATTCTCGCTTTACAACTCTGGTGAAACGCGGCCAGTCAGTCTTTCGGTAGTCGAAAGAACGCACTTGGTCGATCTCCTCCAGTTGAGTTTGCTCGTTAGGGATACTAAATATGGCATCAAGTCCGAGGTGGTCACTATCGTAATCGATTGCTCGCACACAGTTCCGCGCGTGTTCGTTATTTGTTAGTTCTAGTCTATTGTCCATAAGCGTTAAGTCCAGAAAAGATTTTCCTCTCGGGAAGGACGGGATATCCGTCGCGTACAAACTCAGTTTGTACTCAATCATATTTTGCTCCCACCAATTCTGAAGCAGTCGACCTCTAGTGTTCGCGATTGTATTTCCCCAAGCCTCATGGTTAGCGTTAAGATCGCCGGCCAAAAAGTAATAATTTTCAGCCGATTCAAGCTGTAGGCAACGAAAAAGTGTCTCGAGCTCTGCTATAAATTGAGTTTGTTGAGTTGCTTCAGGTGCATAAAGCGACACCACATACATTCTCCTCCGACTATGGAGAGGAATGCATACGATGCATGCTTCCAGCACCTGGAACCTACGTACTTCCCCGCCATATGTGATGCTATGGCGTAAGCCTTTGCGTAATAAGACAGCGACCCCACCCCCTTGGGAGGAGTGGGGTCGGTCTCTTCTTACTACATGGTAGTTGCTGTATCCCAATTTGTGTCTCTGGTTTTGCTTAGTTTCGCTGACCTAAAGTACATCCGGGAGTTGGTTTTTCAACAGATTTGAAAAACGGTTCTTCTCTCGACCCTGACTAATGAATTTACATTCACAGCTAGGATCCTAAAGTTTACCTCATCCAACGTACCCATCATGTTCATGGCGCGCTAGACTGGTCAAACATCGAATAGATATAATCTATTCGTGCTGCTTGGTCGTTCAATTGTTTTTGGAACTGTTCGATCCTGCTATTCAATGACAGCAATAACTTTTTCAGATCCAAATCTGCTTCAGGTGCTTTCTCAGCAACCGTAGGCATTTTTGATGTCTGGGGTTTACCCGGTCCGGCTGCCATTTGCGCAAAGGATACGTTGGGATCTACCCTATTTGTGAAAGAGCGACTTTAAGATCGATTTTTTTCTTCAGCAGCCTGTTTGCGAGCTAGCATTTTCTTCCTCTTCTGCTGGAATACAGGACATCCCTTATAATTAGCAGGGTGCCCCGCGTTTCCGCAAAGAACACATGTGAGCTTGCTCATGTCTTCAACCCTTTCGCTACATAGAGGACACTCATTTATGATGTGGTTCTTGTCGCACTTAACGCGCCTAATCCGCATGTTGCAGTTAGAAGCGGCGTGCTCGAACCTCTGGCAGCGCATACATTGCAGTATGATAGTATACGCGATTAATTCTGCGTACACTATCGAATTTGCTTTTGTGGGTTATTTGAACAAGGAAAAACGGTAACCTTTGGTTACCACCTCTACCATTGACCGCGGTAAACGGCTTTACGCCGACGAACTTTACATCGTCGCTCTCAAAATACTTGAGCTTGTTTAGGAGCTCCTCTGCATCAACCCTGGGATCGATTCCTTTAAGGATGAGCGTTCTTAGTTTTCCTGCTTTCGGCGTATACATGAAGTATTCTGCCTTTAGCCCCTCTTGTTCTTTGCGGACTTTTTTATAGTCCTCCATATTGTAGCATATAAGTTTATGTTGTTTGGCCGAAATATGTTTGACCTCGAAGTCCTTAATAAATATCTGCCTACATAGCTTAATACTGTCAATTGTAGGCAAGTCACGTACGTTAATTGGGGGTACATCTTCCCTCTTTTCCTGTTGTGCTGCTGGGGTTGCTGCTGCTGGGGTTGCTGCTGCTGCGATTGTTGCTGCTGCCTTTGTTGTTGTTGTTGCTGCAGTTGTTGTTGATGCTGATGCTGTTGTTGCGGCTGCTTATATCGCTGCTGCTGTTGCTGTTGCGGCTGTTGTCGCCTCCTCTGCTTCTGTTGTTTTTGTTGTTGTTGTTGTTGCTGCTTCTGCATTGTTGTTGCTGCTGAAGCATTTGCTGCGCTTTCAGCTCGTATCGTTGTTTCTGCTCTTGTCGCCTTCTTTTTCTTCGAGGGCTTCTTGTTCCCTTGCCTCTCGAATCTTTTCAAGCTTAGCGTATTCAATGACGAAAACCCTTCAAATGGCATAGTCGCCAATAGCATGATGCTGTTCGTTCAAACAGATGAACTCCTGGACATCTTCGTATCACTGAAAAATAAAAAGTCGGCGGGAGAGGACGGTGTCCCAAACGTCGTATTGAGACACCTGCCAGTGGAAGCAGTCGCTATTTTCACCACGCTGTTTAACAATGCACTGAATAATGCACATTATCCGGTGCACTGGAAAACGGCGGTGGTACATCCTATCCCCAAAAAGGGCAAGGACAAAACAAACCCAGCTAATCTTCGGTCAATAAGCCTTCTGCCGAATGTAAGCAAGGTATTTGAGAAAATAGTCAATAGGGCTCTGCTTAAGTGGGTCGAGGAAAACAAAATTATTCCGGAAAATCAGTTTGGTTTTCGAGCGAGGCATGACACCATTCATGCCGCATCGAAACTAGTGTCCGACATTCAATGGAATAAGTCCAAAAAACAGTGCACAGGGGCCTGTCTGGTTGACTTTGAGAAGGCCTTCGACACCGTATGGTTAGAGGGGCTTTTCTACAAGCTGACCAGACTGGGCATGCGTAAACCCATGATATATATGATTTATGAAATGCTTATGGGAAAGAAGTTCGTTGTCAAATGTGGCAATGTAACTTCGAGTAAAGTCTTTGAAATTAAAAACGGTTTACAACAGGGGGCGGTTAACTCCCCGATATTGTTTAACATTTATACAAGTGATCTTGTAGGTTCCCTCAGTCACGCTATAGCGTACGCAGATGATCTAGTGGCGTACAGATCAGGTCCGAAAATCGAGGTCATCAACACACTTTTGCAACGTGACTTCGATCACATTAAGGGATATTGCGATGATTGGAAATTGAGGATCAATTTCCAAAAAACCGAAACAATTCTATTCAGGACCCCAGTGCAGAGGGCTTCTTACGATACCAGAAAAAACTGGAAAAAATTGTGTATCCTGGGACAGCATGGACGGCCGTTGGCGTTGGCATCTGGCCGTTGGCCTTGGCATCTGGCTTGACAAGTTTCTATATTTTAATAAAAATGTGGATGCTTGTCTGGCCAGGGCTAGGGGGGCTTATGCTCTGACAAGAAGATTGTTTCATAGCAGTCAACTTGATTCAAGGGTGAAAGTCATTTGCTACATGGCCCTCATAAGGCCGATCATCGCTTACGGTTGTCCCGTGTGGTTTAATGTATCACAATCCTACATGGAAAGGATACGGCTGTTTGAGAGGCGTTGTCTCCGATCCTGCTTAGGATTGTACCGAACGCCGGACTCCGAGTACATAAAATATTATCGCAACGAGGTTCTATACAATGGGGCTCAGTTGAATAGAATTGACAATTTCCTAATTAAGGTGACTCGAAGGCACGCTTCAAGGGCGATGAGTAGCGACAACAGCCTGATCTTTGGGGCTTATTACCCCAATGAAATGTACATGGAGAGTGCGCTCATGTCCGGCTTTATTCCACCAGAGGCATTCATTTATATCGATTCGTTAGGGTTAATACAAGACAGGAACGGTATCCCGGTTTTATACCATCGCTACCGTGACGCGCGGGACAAGCGGCTAGTCCACGATGGGTACGTCGACAATGCTCCGGAGCTCCTCCGCTTTAGCACGGCGGTATCGGATCGCGATAGGACCGACGCTGAAAAGCAGCGCACCGAGTTTTGGTGGCTAAACGAGGAAAGTATTTCTGCAGTTCCTCAGGTCTTTGCGGACTTTTAGTCCACTCCTTAGTACTTAAGTAAATTAAATTTAGGTACAAGGTTTGGGGCTGGGCTTATGCACCATATTTTATTTAATATGGTTGCATAAATGCTTGCTGGACCCAATGACGCAATCGGGATGGCAAACCCTCGGGGCATATGCAACGAGTGCTTGCCACCCCGATTATAACTAAGTTAGGTTTAAGTAGTTAAGTAGTCTTAAGTAGTGTTAGTTAGGTTTAACTAGTATTAAGTAGTTTAAGTTAGTTTTAGTCTAGATTAAGTTTTTATATAAAACAAAAAAAAAATGGTTACTGTTCAAAGTTTTAATTTTTTCTTTGAAAAATCAATTAAACGTCTTTATATTAGTAATAAGAAACAAATGACAAATTCAGGCTGAAAAGCAAAAGAAAAATGTTAGTTATAAGCTTACAGCGCCCGCTATGGGCCGATAAGTTAGATTTAAGCATTTTTGTCTAGTATTAAGTTAATATTTAAAGTAAATAAAAAATGAATTAAAAAGTAAGCTTTAACTTGGTCTCGTCATCGTTCAAAGCCGGCTGAACTTCCTCAACCTCCGCTAGTTCTTTTAATGGGTTGCTCTCACCAACGTAGCGTAGGGTTCCCCATCATCAAACTCGGATTCCTCGAGGTCAGAGTTGCTGGTACCAGCTTTCTTGGCATACCTGCCGTCGCAAATGTCGATGATGTTGTTGCTGTTTATGGAGATGCAGGCATCGCCAACTTTGGCCGTATGTTTGTCGGCGATCTACTTTACTTCTACCCTCTTGCGGGACATTCACCGCACCGGTTTCCATAGCCGGTAATTCGGCCGTGACACTATTCTTTGTGTGTTTTCTTCAATTTTTAAATTGAAAAGCAATTAAAAGTACTGGGGTTGGATTCGAACCCACGACTCCCACTCCTGAGTCAGGTGATAACACCACTACTCCACGTGGACGATAAAATATTGTTTTCCTAACTCGCCACTTATTCACTACTACACTTTGGAAATATACTTCCGCACTAAACTAGCCGACTGACCACTACGAGAGTTGGAGAGCGACTGTTATAGCATAGTATTTTCAAAGTTGAAGGTATTTTAATCTACGATGCATGATGGTTGAATCGAATTTTACGAACTTTATTCTAAAGATAAATGAATTCGATTTAAGCATGATCACACATCAAATCAAGGTACATACGTGGTTAGATCAAATTAAAATGATATAAAACGAGATATTTTAGAGTACGGAAACCCGTTGAATTAATGTCATGGCACTTTGGTTTTAAAATTTTCGTAGTCGAAGCTAAATCATTCCGAAAAATATTTAAATCGAATGATTTTCTTTGATTTTACGTTGTTTTTTCTCTGAGTGACGCCATACCCCATATGCAGTATGAAAACGTTGTTTTTTGTCAAACCAAACAAGATTTTGACAAACTGTCTGAACAATATCTTACGACAATGTAAATTTAAATATTTCTTTGCCATAAAGCCCACATCTTAGGGATATTACTTTTAAGGATGCCATGGGATAGGGTATAAAACGGATTGTAGCCTTCTCATATGTTTTTGTTTCGCCTTGTTATTTTGCTTTGTCTAATGCGGTGTGTGTTGCTCCTTAAGGAAGTATGTAATAATCAAACACGGCAATGGTTTCAAACAATTTGTTGCGTTCGGTGTGTGTTGGCCGTATGAAAAGCCTTCTATTTTCGACTACCAGTCATGATGCACATCGAATCAAAAACATGTTTTTAATTTCGCCTGCTCTGGTGTTGGGTTATGAGAATCAATGGATTGTTGTTCGATATGGCAAGAAAAAAACGTTTTGACTGCTCCGGTATTTTTCGGAAGCCTTGCCAAGCTTAAGTTTAGATATCGATATTTTCATTTCGCTTATGTAGCATTGCCGTTTCAATACTAAATGGTTCATTCTGCATTACAGCTGAAGACTGTTCGTCCTCGGCGTTTCACAGTCTGCAAAATTAGTTCTTCTTGAATCAACCACCATTTATTTTTCCTTGTTCAACTTGTCAGGATTCTTCTCAGGCTCTGAATGAATCGTTTTCACATTTAACAGCTTGGTAAACCCCGCCGAGATAATTTTTGTTCCTCTCTATACATTTATATATTTGGTGGAAAGGTTTTTTACTTTTGTGTTCTTTTTCCGATAAGCCTGTCTCATACCTCCTTCTTTGTATATAGACTTCAATCACATCTCCCGTTTGCACCTGCAGCATTGCTTTGCAGGCTTCATTATTGGTTGTGAATATCTTTCGGCATACTACTGGCTTGTTGACAAGTTCGAATTGGTCGAAGAGTGATAAAAAGATACTCTTAGGACGCAAGGCATTAATAATAAATATCGTTGTGCTCAAAACATTAAATTAAGGCCAAAAGAAGTTGGTAATCGTACCCCCATAGCTCTCCCAGTTGACGTTTATTGCCGGTTACGATGTTCTAAAAAAAATATGTACCGGCATCATCGGTTCAGCCAAAAACCCACACCAAGCAGTGAATTTTTCGGGATGCAATGGGCATGGAGACTGTTGGAACTGATGTTAATTGGTATCCTTACGAATTCGACAATTTTGTTTGTTGACGTACCCGTACATCCAGAAATGGATTGCATTAATGCAGATGATTTTTTGATAAACATTAGGGTCAGTTTCCAGCTGCTCAGAGCCCATTCAACGAACACAAGTCATTGTCTATGGTCAATGGATCTAGCAACAAATGCTACTGGGTAAGTTAAATTTTGTAAGCTAAGATGCAAAATTCACCAAGTTGTGATCTGCAAAATCCGAATTCTTGTGAGCGACGCGAAATCGAATGCCTCTGATTCTCCTGGACACTCTCATGGACAGCGTTGATATTTTCGGAAGATCTTGTCTTTCGTCGATTATGGCGACCGTAAAAAAAGGCGAAGCATGTAGAACGTTGCCCGAACAGGACACCCATTTTGATGTAACAGTTTTATTATATCCACGTGTTGTTGAATGCTATGCCCAGTCAATTTGACAGATGTATCTTCAACAATATGGCCGCTATTAACTGTCAAACATCTGAACTTCCTATTACAATACAATTTACAAAGTGTTCTCCTATCCGTCATTTTACGACCTATCCAATGAGAGCCTAGAAAGGGAAACTACTCACGAAGGCCGTTTTTCTGTATAAATGTGATGGTTATATGCAAGAGCCTTTAAAAACTGAAGATTTGAGGATCTGTTGACTTTCCGTAAAACAAATTGATGAACGAGTTCAGTTTTTTTTTAAATTTTAGATGACCAATATCTTTTTAAATGGAGGATTTCAGATGGTCTGCTTTCTATTAGGCAACTAATGCTTGGTAGGAATGACGTTATCCATGCAGCGTTGTAATTGCCAGATTGGATATAACTATTTCATGTACTCATAGGTGGGAATATCCACGTGCTGCTCACATTTGATCTGTAGACCATCGAAGACATTTTTAAAATACCAGATTCACGGCTACTTGGGGTTCATTATAGCCCACTCACCAAAACCAATCAGAAGAAATATAGTACGACTCATCAAAATAATTGTTAACGATAGCTAAGGGATAGGATAGAAAAAAAAAAAACAATTGTCTGGCTCTAGCAACAAATGTCTCGCTCCTCTTTTGTATGTGCATCTATAGGAGGATAAATAGGATATTCAATCTGTTGGCATTGTACTGGCCAAGAGAGCAATGGAAGACGAACAGCCAAACAAATCGTAATTTTAAAGATCGAGATATATAGCATGTTACAAGAGATACCCAACTACTAACTTTTTGGTCAAAACGCACTCAACAAAAGCATTCCACAATCGCGATAAGTATTATAAATTCATAAATTAAAAACAAATCATTACCTTGCAAAGACAATGACGTACTATATCCAACAAAACCTAACCAGTTTTTTGGAGTTACTCAATCCATTTTCAAGTTGTATCGTAAAATCGTCTTTAAGAGATCACGTCCGCCAACTTTCTCTATCTGGTTAGGAACAATAACAAAAGTAATCACCAAAGAACCCATCTGCTGCAGCTTCGCATCCGCTCTGTCGAAAAATTTCCATCGAAAAGTTCGTGCCAAAATGCTCATAAAAATCCTATCCCTTATCCGGCTTCGATCAGGGAAACAAAAAGAAGAAAGTTTACACTCCTTGCCCAATCTCGTTCACTCTCGATGCAAAAATTTGCCAGATAATCCTTCATAGTCAATCAGCCCAACCGAAGAAGAACCATTGCTAGAGGATTCTTATTTTTCTTTCCTTCAGCTCAATTTAATAACATTCCGCTAATATGGAGGGAAAACTATTTCTCTCCGGATGAAGCTCGTTGCGCGCCATCCTTGGTAGTGGAACTATCCACTTATCAAACCTAACCAGCAGCAGGAACATTCGAAAGGGTCGACCCGTCGCAACGACCATAGCGATACGAATTTAGCAAAAGGATTTTCTTCATGTCATTTTCGATTTATTTAATAACATTGAATACGGCGAAGCGCGAAAAAGGATCCCAAACTAAAGCACCAGTTACGAAAGGAGTTGTTGGTGTATCCATGAGAAAAAAGGAATACATCCCTTCTGAAGATATTTTGATACATTTTATGACTTAAGTTTTTTCTTCGTTCTTCGCTTTGCTCCTTTTTTTCTTGCACTTTGAAGACATTTTAAATGCTTAGTTTTTTTTCGGAAGGAAGATATCTGCACACACAAGAGACGAGGATAATCGTGTATGGTGCAATCGTTTATTACGAAGGATTTTATCTAATGGATGTGAGGATTTATAATAATGGATTGGAACTGAAGATATTGCCATCACTTCTGTTCGGATTTTATATGCGAAAAGGACAGACACAAGAAAATGGTTTTAAAGTCGTTCTCAAATGCGGAAGTGCTAAAACGAAAATCCAATTAAATCAAAATCGGTTGATTGATTGATGATTGTTGTCCCGACAGTTAGGCTTTAAATTAATTAAAAGTGTACAGCATCCTTTGTTGTTGGCGAGGCATTGAAGAAGCATTAGGTGGGTATTCGAATGGACTAAGAATCAACATAGGCAGTAGGAAACAACACTGGAATTAACACTGGGCAGTAGTCAGGCAACATGGAGGACTCAATAGAACTAAGTAGAAATGCAATAAGCAGGTTCAGCTCATTTACGAAAATAGAAGAATCTCAGTTTGATTGACCATAAGGTATACTAAAATCAACGAGGTAGCACATAGCTCAAACCACAGAACCATAATAACCGTTTTGCAGTCCAGTTTCTAGACATTTAAGCAGTTGGAGGTAGTGTCTGAAGATAAAAATGTAAGGTCTAAACTCTTCGTGTTGCAATTTTCGACCATGGAAATCCTGGTCGCGGAATGACTGGACACCAATGGAAACTAGAAGGCATCAACAACGCTATCCCTCCAGACATATAGTTCAGATTTTTGAAAGCTATGACAGGTGGGACAGCTTACTACTGTTAAATATTTGCTGGATGTAACAACAAATACAACCTCATGTGGGTGAATTTCCATTGTTGATCCGCGCAGTGACCTAACTCAAACTATGTACATATACTTAGTAAGCGATGAACTTTCGCGCAGAAGATATGGGTTCGATTTTTAGCCAAACAAAAAAGTTTTTTATCAATAGCCCCCCACTAGCGGTGATCTGAAAATCATCCGAGCAGTATTGTCTTAACTCGGCCGTAAGATTCGTCATGAAAGAGGAGGTCTCACCATCATACAAATAAGTACACACAAACACACGAATAGATGTGAAAAAAAGAGCTAGGCATAGTCACAATTTGGTACTCTGCAATTTATATAGACTAGCTTGTCTAGTCTTACAACGATCTGAAAATTTAAGTTAAGTATGTTCTATGTCGCTGTCACAGAAAAATATAAACAATTTGTCTGACAAAGAAATTGCAACGTACACGTTAACCGACTCGAAGATTTTTCAAAGAAATTTCCTCTCGAACCGACCACGGATTTCTTCATCCGCTTTTGATACGGCACATATTTTAGCGGCACAGAGCAGGACTGGGATGATCAGGGTCTTATATAGGATCTCCTTAGTAATTCGAGAGAGGTCCTTACTACTGAATTGCCTTTTCAACCCGAAGAAACAGGGGTTGGCAAGAGTAATTCTTCGTTTAATTTCTAAGGAGATGTTGTTGTCAGAGTTAATAGCGGAGTCGAGATAGATAAAGTCCCTACCTAAATGTTATATCTGTCAATGGTGACGTTTTGTCCAATTCGTCGATGTTGTGTGTCCTTTCGTGTAGACAGAAAATACTTAGTATTTCCCCCATTTACTGATTTACTGCTAAGCTAATTTTTTTCCGCTTCCTTCTCAGTAATAGCAGACAGTGGCTACGACATCACGTTGAATCCGAAGAATGATGTCAATATCGTCGTTACATCGATTTATGGAAGATTGTGCCTCTGGTTGGCTCAGAAGTTCGCACAATCCTCCCAAGAATCAAATTGAAGAAGTCACATGACAGCGTATTGCCTTACCTAAATCCTTTTTTGTTATCGATTGTGTCGGTGAGGTCATTTTCGACCATAATGGAGCAGCGAGGATTCTTCATCGTCATCATGCACAAACGGACGAGTTTGGGCGGTAAACCAAAACTAGACATGGCTCTGTATAGTTCGTCTCTGTAAATGCAGTCGTATGCGGCTTCGAAATCGATGAATAGGTGGGGGGTATCGATTTGGACATCTTGGGTTTTTCCCAGGATCTGCCGAAGTGTGAAAATTTGATCGGTTGTAGACTTTCCTGGCCTAAAACTACACTGGATTTAGGCGTTCACATATTACGCCAGATCTTGTAGGCGATTAATGCCTCTGTAGTTAGCGCAGCTTGGAGGGTCTCCCGACAGAATACTTTTCGAGCATTGTATCATTGGCTTTGACGTTTTACACTTTGGTAAAACTAACGAAAATCGTTCCTGTAGTGCCACCGATCTATATCCTTGATCACGAGCTTGTTTTGCTCTTTTTTCTTCTTACTAAAAAGCCGTTGTTCTTCCCTTCTTCTCTGCTCAATTGCAGCTCTTGTCTGCACGTGCAGCTCAGCCTTGTAGGCCTCGTTCTTTGATGCGAGCATATGTCGGCATTCATCATCAAACCACGGGTTTCTTGCTGGTGGGCTCGAGAAACCTAGCACATCAGTTTCGGCTGATCTAATGGCTTGTTGGCATCGTTGCCATTGTTCTTCGACTTGGCGGTCTTGGAGGTCTCTTGCGACTGCAGTCTTTCGACATTAATTTTTTTCACAGTATTTCTGGATTGTTGTAGCGTGTTGGATATCCGCATTCTTACCTTTTCTGCAACAATATAGTGGTCCGGGTGAATGTTAGCTCCTCGGAATGCTCGGACATCTATACTAAATGCGTGCCTCTTGTCCATCGCAATGTGATAAATTTGGTTGACCGTTCTTTGTTCTGGAGACCGCCATGTCCCCTTATGGATTTCGAGGTGGGGAAACCATGTTCTGGCTATAGTGGCATTTCGTTCTGCTGATTTTAACATCGTACTCCGGAATTCACTCATAGGTTTTGTCAGGGAGCTCTAGAAGTAATTCTTAGCTATATCAGCTTTTCCCTCCGTTGGGGCGTGAGCGCATATGAGGCTTATGTGGGCAAATTTGGCATTGATGCGTATCGTTAAAATGTGTTCGCTAATGTCTTGGAAACATAAGACTTCTTGCCTAAGTCTGGCACATAAAAAAAATCCGCATCCCAGTTTTTCATCCTCTATTTTCCCGGCCCATGCCATCGTATTTCCTGGATGGCAGTGATGTCTGCTTTGAAGCAGTTTAAGGCTTTCGCTAGTTGTTTGTTTGCACTTCTCATATTCCAGGTGCAGATATGAACGTCATTGTCCTTGTTTGCTTATCAGGTTCGTCAACAATAAAATCAGTCATTTCCGAGCCTATTGGTTGCTTCGTCACACAGTTTTTTAAATGGGTGGGTAGTTAACCCAAAGCACAACCCTAAACCTGGGGGGCCAGTGATTCGATACACTTAGGATACGGGGTGATCGGTATCCACTACGAGATTGAGCGCTGCTGTTTGCCTTTCGGTTAATCCGCTTCCATCTCTGTTCAGGGGGCCTGACTTAGCTTTTAAGTCCCTAGTCAATCTGTTGTCCGAATGTATCGAAGTTCGTCTGGGACAGCAGGGCGGGTTTTCATTACGTGCCATTCTAAATTGGTAGTTGTCAGCCTCTCAATTCATTCAATTTATCAAATTGACTCTGCTCAAAACCAAGACCTCAGTGGCGCAGGTGGTAGGCACTTTGCTCACTAGGCCGGGATTACAAGTTCTATCCCCGGTTAGGGAATAAAAATTGTTTCGAATAATCATACAGAGAACTGAATGTTCAATTCGCGTCACTATTCGAAGGAATCTAATGAGGACACTTGGTAATTCCCGAAATAGCTATAACTCCAAGCAAAATAAAATTGAATGTACACAAGTTGTTGTTGTAATTTCGATCATTCAATTGATAATCGGCAAAATTTTCCCAACAGAAATTGACAGGGGCTGTTCCCTTTAAAAGTTAGAATCGTTGTTACACCTAACTCACCCACTACCACACGCACTTATCGGTTAGCAAGTCAATACCTGATGGTTACTACTTGGAGACCAGTACCCGATGGTTACTACTTGGTAGCTACAAAATATGTACATTTGATGTGTTGTCAGAGTTACAACCCATGGGCATTGCCAAGTTAAAGCCAATCAGAGGCTACCCTCGCCTTACAACACCCAACCATCTTGAAGTTAGCTTCACAACTGACAAATATTGAGCAAAATAAAAAAAATGGATTCGGCCAGAAGTATATTGGAACAGCATTATCAACATCCATACCTAGATCTACTTCCAAGCAATTCCCGAAAAAAATTCTGTTGATAGGAAAATCGTGGTGTACAATATCTTTCAGGCATAACATTAAAATAATCGAAGGAACAAGTATTATTCGGGTATACATTCATAATGTTAGCTAGCCTGAAGCTTACAACCAAACCCGAGCTCAAACCCACTAATTAACTCCTTGTTTCGAAAGTGTAATTATCCTGACATATCATGCAAAAAATAATATTCACAATAGACTCCGTTTTCCCAAGTTCACAAAGTCCAAATATATGTCCGCAACACACATATCTCAATTTATAAAAAATGCTTTACTCAAGTACAAACTCACTTCCATGTTAGTATTTATCTACAGATATAAGATATCCTTTCATTCGAATTCATAGGAAGGTAAATGAAGTGTGACGTGGTTCGCATAGCCTTAGGAAAAGGAAATACAAAATTAATATAATCGTATCTATAAGAAGATTTCCGACTTCCGAAGCCCCTTACAAGTTAACATAATTCGAGAAATGAAAATGTTACGGGAAAGACTACATCTTATGCTCGTATCCATCTATCCATCCACCATCTGCTAGAGTGTGTTACAGCAAAATATTGCAAAAAAAAAATATAGAGATACCAAAAACAGATAACAAAACTAAAAAGGGAGCCCTCTGCATATGTATAGGAGAACATCGATCCTTCAAATCCTGCCAAAGGGATAACACAACATAGATGAACGAGCGAATTTTCTGCTGATTCCTTCACAAAAAATATTTCCCAACTCCTGTTGTGTTGTGGCAAATGAGGAAACGTGTATCATATCTTGCAACGCAACAGAAACAGATGAGAGCTGTTCTTGAGATAATTTTTTTTTACTTTTTTTTTTGTATCTTACATACATATCGTGTTTCAGATTCTTGAGAAATAAAATATGATCCGTCTGCCCCTGTATCTTTGAGGATATTATGAAATCGTCTATTTCTCTAAGTATGTACAATAAAGTGAAAAGAAGGATTATTAAAAAAACAGAAGATTGTCTTCTTTAGTTTTTACTATTTCAAAGATTATATGGGCTAAGGAATTTTTATGAGCAAGGGAATTAAAAGAAAGCAGGGTATATATATATAACGGGTGATTTTTTAGGAGTTAAGTTTTTCAGGTTTCTAAGCACTGGTCAGTAATGTCTTGTAAACGCCATCTGTCAAAGAGAAAAGTTTTTAGTATACTCTGCCATTTTGTCATGGAAAGGCTTACAAACGAGCAAGGATTGCAAATTATTTAAATTTATTATCAAAATTCGTGCACTGTGAAAACGTGCACCGTTTGTTACGACACCGTCATGGTCGTAATAATCGAACTAGGTAATCAAAAATTTTGCACCAAATTTAATTTGTTGAACATTAAACCATCGACTCGCATGCGTACAGTGCGTACCGGAGATAATATTGCAGTCGTAGCGTCCAATGTTAATGAAGATCGTGAAATGTCAATTCGTCGCCGTTCTCAGCAATTGGGCATGTGTTACTCAACCACATGAAAAATTTTAAGTATCGACTTGGGTTTGAAATCCTATAAAATTCAACTTGTGCCAGAATTTAATACGACTGTCCTACCACAACGTTTATGTCGAAAGACTGCAATCGCAAGAGACCTCCAAGAGCTTCGCGCAACGAGTATCCCTAAAACTCTCGATTAACACCATACCACCAGCATCGAATGTCGAAGAACAATGACAACGATGCCAACAAGCAATTAGATCAGCCGCAACTGATGTGCTAGGTTTCTCGCGCCCACCAGCAAGAAACCCCTGGTTTGTCTGAGGAATGCCGACAGATGCACGCAGCCAAGAAATAGGCCTACAAGGCTAAGCTGCAGGTGAAGACGAGAGCTGCCGTTGAGCTATATAGGCAGAGAAGAAGGGAAGAACAACGGCTTTTTAGAAAGAAGAAAAAAGAGGAAAAAAAGCGCGCGATCGGGGATTTGAGGTGCCACTCCAGGAAAGATGTTCGCAAGTTTTACCAAAGTGTAAAACGTCAAAGCCAAGGATACAAGGCTCGAACAGAAACCTGTCGAGATGAACAAGGAAATATCGTAGTTGAGACACAGTCTATGCTGAGGATATGGAAGAACCACTTCTGCAGACTGTTAAACGGCGATGACAGCAACGGCAGCGAAAGCTGCCAACCACCCCACCTGAGTGAAGTGAGGATAGCAATATCTAAACTGAAGCTTAATAAGACTGCCGGAAGTGACGGCCTTCCCGCCGAGCTTTATAAAGCCGACGGAGATGACATCCACCAACTCATAAGCCGAATCTGGTCTGAAAAAAGTATGCCTAAAGAATGGAACCTCAGCATCGTTTGCCCGATCCACAAAAAGGAGACCCTCTTAATTGCGCCAACTACAGAAGCATAAGTCTCCTCAACATCGCATACAAAATTTTATCTGCCGTAATATGTAAACGCCTGAAACCGTTTACCAACAACCTGATCGGCCCTTATCAGTGTGGTTTTAGGGCAGGAAAGTCCACAACTGATCAAATCTTCACATTTCGGCAGATCCTGGAAAAACCCAAGAAGTCCAAATTGATACCCACCACCTATTCATCGATTTCATAGGCGCATACGACTGCGTTTACAGAGACGAACTATACAGAGCAATGTCTAGTTTTGCTATACCGCCCAAACTCGTCCGTTTGTGTAGGATGACGATGGAGAATTCTAGCTGCTCCATCAGGGTCGGAAGCGACCTCACTGACACATTCGATACCAAAAAAGGATTTAGGCAAGGCGATGCGCTGTCATGTGACTTCTTCAATCTGATTCTTGAGAGGATTGTGCAAAACTCACGAGCCAACACCAGAGGCACAATTTTCCAAAAATCTGTACAACTACTAGCATACGCCGACGATATTGACATCATTGGTAGGACCCAACGTGATGTCATAGCCACGTTTGCTAGTATAGAGAAGGAAGCGGCAAAAATGGGCTTAGCAGTCAACACGAAAGGACACACAACATCGACGAATTGGACAGAACGTCACCATCGACAGATATAACTTTGAGGTAGCACTAGACTTTGTCTATCTCGGTTCCGCTATTAACTCTGACAACAACATCTCGTCAGAAATTAAACGAACAATTACTCTTGCCAACCGCTGTTTCTTCGGGCTAAGAAGGCAATTCAGTAGTGAAGCCCTCACCCGAACTACTAAGGAGATCTAATATAAGACCCTGATCATCCCAGTCCTGCTTTACGGCGCTGATGCATGGACCGTCTCAAGAGCGGATGAAGAAAACCTTTGTCGTTTTGAGAGGAAAATTCTTCGAAAAATCTTCGGTCCCGTTTGCGTTGACGGGCTATGGAGACGAAGATTCAACCAAGAACTATACGAGTTGTACAGCGACATGCCCCTGGTAAAACTAAAATTCGCATTGAACGTTTGAGATGGCTAGGACGAATGGACACCAATACTCCGGCTCGCAGAGTCTTTGATTTCCAGCCAGACGTCGGACGCAGTAGAGGAAGACCTCGCCTTAAGTGGCGCGCACAATTAGCAACCGACTTCAACCAACTTGGTGTGCGCAACTGGAGGCAGCTAGCTAAGGACCGGGCTAATTGGAGTGGCATGTTGGTTGAGGCCCATGTTCATTCCGGACTGTAGCGCCACTTAAGTAAGTAAGTAAGTCCTACCACAACGTCTAATTTTTGGTGAATGGGCCTTAGAACAGCTCCATGAAAATCCGCTTTTTTATCGAAAAATTGTGTTCAGCGATGAGGCTCATTTCTGGCTCGACTGACACGTAAATTAGCAAAACTGTCACATCTGGAATGATGAACAGCCACATGCTATAAAATTATTACCGATGTATCCCGAAAAAACGTCAGTTTGGTGTGGTTTATGGGTTGGTGGCAACATCGGTCCATTTTTCTTCAAAGACGACCGTGGAAGAAACGTTACCGTCCCAAGAAGTCCAAATCAATACCCACCACATATTCATCGAATATGGACAAAAATGTCCGTCTGTGCAACATGACGATGGTGATTTCTTGCTGCACTATCAGCATCGGAAACGAACTCACGAACAAATTCGATACTAAAAATGGAATAAGTCAGCCGATGCGCTGTCATGTGACTTCTTCCAATTGATTCTTGCAAAACTCCCGAGTCAACACCGGAGGCATTATCATGCAAATCGGTGCATATAAAGAGTGTTTTTTTAGAGGTATAGAACATTGAATTGAAATAAAATATAAAAAAAATCGTTTCAATGTCCATTAACTAAGCTTTATTAGAAGAATAATTATATGCCATTAATGCTTAAATATGACTTTGGGCAGTGGCCGCCGCGGCTGGTTCGAATAAAGCCAAGTCTAGATTTTCAACCACTTTTTCGAGCATTTGGGGCCGTATGTCGACAATAACGCCATGAATGTTGACTTCCATATCCCCTAACGTTGCTGGTTTATTGGCGTAGACGAGCGACTTCACATATCCCCAAAGAAAACAATCCAATGGTGTCTAGTCACACGATCTTGGTGGCCAATTGGCAGGTCCATTCCGCGATATTGTACGCTCATCGAATGTTTCCTTCAATAGATCTATTGTGGCGTGCGCTGTGTGGCATGCAGCGCCGTCTTTTTGGAACTACATCTCATCATTTTGCGCAAAATCTTCCATAAAATTGATGGACAAAGTTCCAATTACTCTGCACGGTGGCGGATAGATTCATTCGGGTCCTCTTACTGCGGCAACTGGTTCTTCGGTGCGCACTGTTGGACGTCTTTGCGGATGCGTATTATTACATAGGGCTATTTGGAGAGGAATGTTGGTTAAGGCCCAGGTTCATTCCGGACTGTAGCGCCAATTAAGTAAGTAAGTTAGTAAGGCTTTCTCGTGATTGAGCAGTTATTTATTATTTAACCCTTTGACATTTCGACTCATCCATCACCATCTCTTTCCAAGCGGCATGAGTAACCAATGAAATTCCTGTACGTTCTGTTATCCGAATATGTCGGAGCAGCTCACTTAGTGTTTTAAGTTTGTAGATGCCAGCTTGATTCAGTCTTGGGAATACTTCATCTGCTCTTAGCTAATTTTGATCCACACCTATCCGGCAGAGAGTTCCTCTATCCACGACCCGAGAGAAATACCGGCGGAAGAACAGGCACATAAAAAGATATGTCTAGATCGACTCAGATAGCGATTCTGAGTCTAGCCAAAAACTTAACGATTTGTCATTCTAATTTATTTCTTTATGATTGCAACTGTGTGTCAAACCTATTTTACTATTTTGGAATAGCATATATAGGGTATAGGGTATAATTATATCTGTAAAGTTTGAAGTTTCAAGTTTTCCACTTAGCTCTACAAATACAAATTGTTGGCGCAACAGGCTCATTAGTATCCAGGGCCGAGCTTTCTCACAACCGTTCATTTGTGAGTTTGTACTTCTTGCACGATGGTGAGACCTCCTGTTTTATGCCGACTCCGAACGGGCAGTTGGAGATAAGCTTTTCTTAACAGCTGGTACTACTCGGATAAACCATCCGAGTCAGATTATCACGAGGGCCAGTTAAAAATCATTTAGATTTAGAATTTAGAATCGAACCCACACCTTCTGCGCGGCAGTTCATCGCACCAACCATAGCCCCACTGAGCCCACTTAGTTCTGCGAGCTGAATAAAAAAAAAATTGAAAAGCCATTGACTGATTTTCGTTATAGTATAAGATACAGAAATTCGTCCTTTGCAGAGATCATCCAAATTAACAAATTCGCTTCGATAAATCACTTTTGGAACCAATTCCCCTCCAGCAATATTTTATGTATTAAGTCCTATAGAAAAACATTTGGCACACTTTTAGGTTTATAAGACTTCTTTAAACACTTTTATTAAGCCTTGCAGAAAAAACATAGTTTCCTTAAAAATAGTTGATGACCAAACACAGAAGGTCGATATATTTTAACAAAAACTCCTTTGTCTCATCACTTTTTGTTATACAAGGTGGGCCAAAAGAAGTCATCCGATGTTGTTTGGCTCTCATTTTTATCGGTTGTGCCTCGCGCAGTGTGTGCCTTTGCTCGTCCTGTTGGAACCACATGTCCTCCGGTCCTAATTCATCCAATTGCTGCAGAAAAATCTCAGTAAATATGGCACCGTCCACTGTTGTCGTTAGACCAGCGATGTACTCGAAAAAAAAATGGCCCGATTACTTGTCCAGCGTGAAGGCACGGCGTCTGTTCGTAGTTTCTGTCAATATTCTCGCCACAACGGACGCTCCAAGGGCTGCCACTCTTGGCACCGTCTCGTGTGGACCCATACTCTTCAAGGTTGGCGGCAAAACGGCGAAGTGTTTGCGTAGTCGGAGTCGGACGGCCGGGAAATCGGCGGCGGAACTCGCGCTGCGCCAACACTACAGACAAATTGTTACGCAAAAAAATAGACACGATTATTCCGCGTTCTTGTTGAGTGTATCGCTTAATGGTTTGTTCACTTGTATTCTACATCTGTCTAGTCCACATATGTCAAAACAGATTTGACATTGGCTGCAATTTGCAAATATAAGAGCATCTTCCAATAGGTTGATCTATTTTGGCCCACCTTGTACAAGTGAGGGAACAAAGGTGGTGCATATAGGTATCATCTCGGCAACGTACGATATATCAATTCCCGTTTCCGTACCGTGAAGTTATACTGTGCGGCCTAAGACTAAAATATATAGTACCAGCCAGTTCATAGAGGTCTATTTCCATAGAAAATGTTTGCAAAACCTCGTTTCCCTACCACCAAAGCCAAAGGCAGCCTAAAGCAAAAATGTTCAAAATGTTCAGCTCTGAATTTTCATTATCACTAAAATGTTTGCAACCCATTGCAGTTGAGCTTCTCCCCAAATAGGTTCCTCTACCTAATACCCACTTGGGGCCCAGAATATCCCACTGACAGCCCCCAGCGTGAGTGTATTTGCCACCGCATGTTAGGCAATCATAACAACGTCACTCATTTTTATTCATCATCAACTAAAATGCGCCCTGTAGCGAGCGTTTCACGTATCCGCTATGGTCGAAACCAATATACGAGTACAAACCTTCAATTAGTGACTGCAAAGTATCTAGCACGGCAGTGGGTCAGCCAACAAGGATCATTACACTCCACCGCACGCGCTCTATACACACACACAATTGAGTTAAATTTGTTTCCATTTATCCAATTATCCCTGCACGAGACTGCTCGCGCTGAAACTTCTCTGTGAAATAGTAATCCTCCGCAGCACAAGGACTCTAAAGCAGTCAAAGAGCAGCGCCAAACCAATCGTCAATTATTTTGTTGATTTTATTGCTCCAACGTGCAGGCATCTCCCATTTCATGTGCCCCACCAAACTTCGAGGCATGAAATGTAAATTTAATTACTTTCCACAAAACGATGATGGAGAAGATGATGGCACGACTGTCTGTCTGGCGAATGCTGAAAAGGGGGGGCCTGTAGTAATAAAGTTTAGGCACTTATCCACCAGGCACAACAAATGCCGACATATTGTGCGAATCTCAATTTCGACGCGCGAGCGCCCATCCCCGCCCTGATACGAGATGAAAATATTTACCTAGAATTTTCAACAAAGAATACACTGGGATTAGGCGGATTCAGGGAGTGGCGAATGGTTCAAGCCGACTCGAGTAAGGAATGCCAATTTGCATAAATAAACCGTTTTGCCGGGGTACCACACATTTTCCACATTTACAACTCACTTATGGGCCTGGCGGCGGGGAGTGCTAGGCGGACCAGGTTAAGGTGCTACACCGAAACCAAAGCGAGATCCCATCAAACATCGAGTGCTGCACAAATGGGCTTTTGCTGTTTCACTTAACCCAGGTGCTCTGTGTCTGAGAGGTACAGTTGATGGATTGAGTAAGTATAGGCAGCGGACTGCCTAGAACAAGTAATAGTGCGCGGCGCGGTGGTTTCGTGCTAAATGTGGATGTAATTGCAGGTTGAAGGATGCTTTCGACGAGTGTTTATCCCATATCCTGGGGGATAATTTATGGTAAAATCATTTCGAGAGTAATAGTTGGTCTTGGTGTAGTTACCGGCGAAAATTTACAGTGGAATTATGTGCTGAAAGGTGGGGTGGGTAGGGAACGCACTGATGTATGAGGTTTCAACCTTAAGGATAAATTTGTTTAATGAAATGAAGAAAGTCCTGGATGCTTCTATGAAATGTTAACAAATAAAATTTATTTTTCCCATAATGATTTCCAAGGTTTGGAAAACCAATGGGTGGATCATCCAATGCGCTATGGATCTATGAGTTGTTTTAAGAACTTCGAAGCACAGTGAAAAATACCGCTTTGAAGATCGATCTAACACTCTTCAAAGATTTTAAACAGAAATTCTCCCTACACACAAAATGGAAAACAGTAGAAAAAAAAAAAATAGAGTTTCCAAGCGAAACCAAAAGCTGACGTCCTAGCTGTAAAGTGGCCACGCTAGTCGAATTTGTACCGAGTAAATACATTGTGAGCTGATCTTACTTACTTACTTAAGTGGCGCTACAGTCCGGAATGAACCTGGGCCTCAACCAACATGCCTCTCCAATTAGCCCGGTCCTTAGCCTCCAGTTGCGCACTCCAAGTTGGTTGAGGTCGGTTTCTACTTGTGCGCACCACTTAAGGCGAGGTTTTCCTCTACTGCGTCCGACGTCTGGCTGGGAATCGAAGACTCTGCGAGCCGGAGTATTGGTGTCCATTCGTTCTACATGTCCTAGCCATCTTAAACGTCCAATGCGGAGTTTTTTTTTGACCTGGGGCATGTCGCTGTACAGCTCGTATAGTTCTTGGTTGAATCTTCGTCTCCATAGCCCGTCAACGCAAACGGGACCGAAGATTTTTCGAAGAATTTTCCTCTCAAAACGACCAAGGTTTTCTTCATCCGCTCTTGAGACGGTCCATGCTTCAGCGCCGTAGAGCAGGACTGGGATGATCAGGGTCTTATATAAGATCTCCTTAGTAGTTCGAGTGAGGGCTTTACTACTGAATTGCTTGCTGGGCCCGAAGAAACAGTAGTTGGAGTAATTCTTCGTTTAATTTCAGACGAGATGTTGTTGTCAGAGTCAAAAGCGAAGCCGAGGTAGACAAAGTCTCGTACTACCTCCAATTTAAATCTAGTGGCGTTCTATCCAATTCCTCGATGTTGTGTGTTCTTTCATGTTGAGTGAATATTCCTAGTCTTACTCTATGCTTTCAAACGTGGCAAACGTAGTTGCACCAATTTATATAAGATTGTCTCTTTGGGAATGGCTGGGGAGTTTTGCACAATCCTCCCGGTGAGGTTGTTTCCGACCCTGATGGAGCAGCGAACGAAAGAGAGACGAATTTGGACGGTTTACTAAATATAGTCCGTCTTTATAAATGCCGTCGTATGCGGCTTTAAAATCTACGAATAGATGGTAGGCTCCGATTTGGGCTTTCTAATGATTTTTTTTAGAATCTGCAGAAGTATGAAGAACTGATCAGTTTTGGACTTTCCTATCCTTAAGCCACACTGATAAGGTTCGATGAGGTTGTTGGCAAACGGTTTCAGGCATTTACATATTTGTAGACTGCCTCTGTCACCGACGCCGACGGCTTCATAAAACTCGACGAGAAGGCCGTCATTTCCCGCAGCCTTGTTAAGCTTATGTTTAGATACTGCTATCTTCAATTTACTTAGATCAGGTGATTGGTAGTTTTCGCTGTCGCCGCCAAGATTAAATGATTCGTTCTGGTTGACATCGGAATGTTGTTCGTTATCGCCGGTTAACAATCTGCAGAAGTGGTTGTTACTTATCCCCAGCATCGACTGTGTCTCAACAGTAATATTTCCTTGTTCATCTCCTCATGATTCTGTTCGCGTCTGGTTTCCCTAAGTTTTACGTTTGACACTTTGGTAAAACTCGCGACCATCAATCCTTTATAGCACATAGACTTGTATGTCTCGTTCTTGGCTACGTATGGAATATAAGATGGTTCACATGTCAGCGGCGGCTTCTCTGTGTGAAGGGCAACCGACATTTCCAATTTTTTAAGATTCTGGTGCAAAAATCGGCTGGATTTGATCGATGGAATGGGTTATGTTATCTTTGAAAGCCGTCGTGATTTGTGGCTTATTCGCATATACCTGCGACTTCATAAAACTCCAAAAGAAAAAATTTAACGGGGTCAAATCATATGATTTGGGTTCACAGCACTCCAAGGCGAGATGACTATGCCATCGAATCGCCCGTTCGGAATTTTCAGTGAGACGTAACCCATCAGTTGGTGTCCAAACCATTCAATTTCGGCCAGAAGAAGTTGGTAATCATATACCTATAGCGTTCACCGTTGATGTTGATGGCCTGGCCAGCGTCGTTATCAAATAATAATGGACCGATGACGCCGCCGCCAGCCCAAAATCCACAGCAAGCTGTGACTTTTTCTGGATGCATTGGACGCTCTTGGATCCCATTGGTAACGTTCCGAATTCAAGAATTTTGTTGTTGATTTACCCATTCATCCAGAAATTGGTCTCATCACTGAAGATGATTTTTCGATGAAAATTAGGGTCAGTTTCCAACTGCTCCAGAACCCAATCAGCGAGGGTCCAGGGTCAAGACGTAAATTCGTGGTCTAGTGAGCTACACCAAACCGACTGTCTCGGATTATTCTGCAAACTGTCACGGACAACGCCAATGTCTCGGTAGGACGACTATGGCGACCGTAGAATGGACGAAGCGTGCGGGACGTTGCCCAGAACACCCATTTGGATAAAGCAACTTTATCATTTACACGTGTTGTTGAACGTGTTATTCTTCCATGCTGTCATTCATTATTATGGCCGCTATCAACTGTGATGTCCTTTTTGGAAGACCCCTTACATCCATGATGTCGGATGTTTGGATCACTCCTGTAAGCACATGTTCAATTGGTTGCTGGTTCTGCAATGTGGAGATCATGCTGTGGCTTTGTGAAATCAAAATCAAGGAAAACTAGTGCATTTATCACATTATTAACTGCTGCTGCTGTAAAGTCAATTAGTCAGAAGCGAGTTGTCATTTCTATAAGGATATGCTTTCGTCCTTACTCTCCAAATGTGATTTCATTCGCGAGTTTTGCTTTGAAATCCTCAAGTCTTTATACTCACAACAGAATTTCAAAAAATTCCTACTTCAGTGTTCAGTCTCATCAGTAGGCTCGAGTAGCAGATGTTGCAGAACGTTCCTCTGAAGCGGATTATAGGCAGGCAACTTATGTTTAATTATTTCTCATGACTAAGGCCTCTGCGCCACAAAATGTCTTCATCCTAATATGTTTATATCCTGTATCGTGCGAGGACAGTTCGAACTAATGAGTGAATCCGGGGTTGAATCTAGTAGGTTGATATCCGGGCCTGTTTGGTATTTGATTTGATAGGTTATTCGAGGGTGATTCCTGTCTCATAAGGGCGTTCAAATCCGATCAATATTCAATTTGGGTGCACATTAAATAAAAGGATTGTCAATAACACGATTTCGAAAAAAAAAAAAAACGACTTTTCATTTCTCACGAAACATAATATTTCTCTTAGCTACCGCATAAGTTATGTTATCTTTCTGAATCTGCATTCACATCCGTGTACAACAAACCAGCTAATCCCAATCCAACTCAATCCGAATAAATAAATCCAAATCAACAAACGCAAAGGACATAAAGCCACACCCTGAAATAATTAAATTGTCCCAATACCCAAATACATAAATAAATACAATTCTGTTATCACAGTCGCAGATCGGTTGCAATGTTTGTCCCTTCATTTGTTAAAGGATTCACAGATTGCTTCTGGTCCAGTGTACTATTTCAATCTAATAAAACCGCTTGTGTGCGTGATAACTGAAAGGATGACAATTTAATGTCCTTCTTGCAAGCTAAACAGTGGCGGTCCATTTCGTTATTTTCCACACCAGAGTGGAGGGGTACGATCCATTCGAGTACATCCTCCTCTTCTAGAATAAACACTCCAGTGATGAGTTGCAGATAAGTGGATGAATGCTTCTAAGGATGTCTTCCTTCTCTTGCTCTAAAGATACCAGTTCAACGGGATTTTCCAATTTATTGTTTGTTCTCCCAAAAAAAAAAGAGAGATACCACGCTGAGAAATCTCGATTGCTTCGTATAAGGTTTATCTTGCAAGGATATACTAGCAAAGGCGACACATTCCCAAACATTTGCCGGAAAAAAACTCGGGGCGTAGCTTATTACGTAAGAAAGTCTTTATGACCATCGTCGACCGTCATGATATTAGTCCTTATCCGAACATTGCCTAGTGGTCATTTGTTTGCACAGATAGAAGGATGTGCAGAGTGTTGTATCGAGTATCGAATGTTTCTTTGTTTTTCCAACCACTTCGGTGGTATACTCGTACTGGTATATCCCTTTTTTTGTCTTATCGATAGATTTAGTCATCTTGAGATGTCTTGAGGCCGCTTTCTTTTCGGTTTCGCCTTCTCTCGGGTGGATAGCTGTGGCATTAAATTTTATTGACGATTTGTGTTGCTTTTATTTGTGTGATTTTTACTGAGTACTCAGGATTCATTGCTGGGAGTGGAGGTTTTATGATGATTTTATTTGAGGGGGACAATGTTGAAGGGATATCGGCAAACGGGAGAGCTCTAAAGTTGATTGTGTTTGATTGCAGTGGAATTTGAAACTTCCGAGGGAATACGATCTTGCGGGGAACTGTTTGAGATGAGTTTAAAAAATGATAATACATCCGTTATTGACAATTGTTTAACAAGATTTCTACTAAATTGGATAGTTTTGAGATTGCAGAATTATATAGCAGAATTATTACTTTTTGCTAAAATTAAATTATCAGTGCAGCTAAGATTTGTTTTATGTGTCTAACTGTGGCAGGAGAGTTTGCTATACCTTTCCATCTTGCCCATGCAGATTCTATTTACACATTTCAAGGACCCTGGCATCAAATGGAATTATGTATCTGGAATTTACGGACAATACAAGACCTCAAACCTGGGTTCTCTTTTTTTTGCGCGTGCGAAGCTATCATTATTTTGCCACAATAACAGGACCTCCTGTTAAAAGCTGAATCTCCAATGCAGCTTGAAGGGCATGGGAGGTGTAAGGAGGGGGTTGAATTGGTATTATTGTACCCTGTATTAGAGGTGGCACGCTAGTGGTTGCACGGTGATAGCTAGACGGAATGGGAGAGGGGTGGTGGGGGATAATTCCACTACCACCAACCTACAAATAATTATCGTGCCATCAATAAGTGTAACGGGTGTTTTTTTAGAGGTTGGTTTTTCAAATAGAGAACAAACTTACATTTTGTGTTCAGTTTTGTTTGCCATTTCATCGTGAACAGGTTGACAATTGAACAACACTTGCAAATTATGCAAATCTATTTCGAAAATAATGGTTCAGATCGCGAAGTTTACCGAAAGCTCCGTCTATTTTATGGTCGACATAATCGTCCATCAGAGCAATTTATTTGGTTAACAATCGATCCTTTTCGCACATAGATAATACGCATCCGCAGAGACGTCGAACAGTGCGCACCGAAGAAACAATTGCCGCTGTAGAGCAAGAGGACCCTAATGAATCGATTCGCCACCGTGCACAGCAATTACAGCCTTGTCCATCAACTTTTTGGAAGATTTTGCGCAAAGATCTTGGCTTGACCTTACAAGATCCAGCTTGTGTAAGAATTAATACCACGATACCATGCAATGCGTCGTGATTTTGGTGTATGTCCCGAAAATGATCTCGATGCTGATTTTCATCGCAAAATTTTGTTCAGTGATGTGGCTCATTTTTGGTTGAATGGCTACGCCAAAAATCAAAATTGCCGCATTTGGAGTGAATAGAATCCACATGAGACCCTTGAGACGCCATTACATCCACAAAAACTTACTGCTTGGTGTGCTCTATGGGCTGCTGGAGTCATTGGGCCATACTTCTTCCAAAATTATGCTGGAGAGTCAGTTACCGTTAATAGAGAGGGGTATAGAGCCATGATAACCGACTATTTTGTTCCCGAATTGGATGGCATGAATGTGGTTCCAACAAGACGTCGCTACATGCCACACAGCGCACGTAACAATCGATTTATTCAAGGAAACATTCGATGAGCGCATAATTTTGCGGAATGGACCTTTCAATTGGCCACCAAGATCGTGTGAGTTGACACCATTTGATTAATTTCTTTGAGGATATGTGAAGTCGCTCATCTATGCCAACAAACCAGAAACGTAAGGGGACTTGGAAGTCAACATTCGTGGCGTTATTGCCGACATACGGCCCCAAATGCTCGAAAAAGTGGTTGAAAACTTTACCTATAGACTTGGCTTTATTTGAACCAGCATGCTAGAAATATATTTAAAAATTAATGACATCAAATTATCATTCTAATAAGGACAAATTGATTTAAATTAACTGAATTTCTTGAGTTATATTTTAATGCCAAGTTCTATACCTCTAAAAAAGCACGCGAAACAAGTGCACTTTATGTAGAAAAATACACAGGGTTTACTGTCAAATGTATTCCCTTTGACAATACTGGTGAAAATAACTCAAATGGTCTAAGCTTTTGTTTCCGGTAATCATCGTTTCTATTAGAATTTTAAAACAAAACCAATAAGGTAAATATTTTTCTATCCTTGGAATCCGCCACAAACTATTTCCATCCTTCTCCAGATACTTGTAAAAGATAAGTTACGTATTTTCGGCAATATCGTAGGATCAATTATCAGGGTAATCGTGTTTTAAGAAAACCGTTGTTTTGGAGATAGAACAATAATTTCGAATCAGGCCTGTAGCGCCACTAAAGTAAATAAGTAAGTAAGTAACAATAAATAATCGGTTAACTTTTGGATGGGCTAAGAATATGTTTATGCAGCTCTTAGCTTGATGTAGCAGTAATTTTTTGTTCCTTGTACACTTTTATTGCCAGTCTTAAGTTGCCTAATACACATTACCAAATGTTTCCCAAAATTCACTCCGTTTTCGGTCAGATCCATAAAATACTTCAGAATGGTGTACGCGTTGGTATTTTCCAACTACGGCTCTTAAGTCTTAAGTTTTCCACAATTGGACCTTGGGTTATATACATTCCATTGGGCAATAATAATCCAGTAAAGTTATACTTTGGAATTCTGTTGTGGTTAGTGGGCTTACCTACTAAGCTAAAGGTCTCTAGTGCAAATCATGGCGCAAAAACCGCGTAAGTTGTTTCAGTGCCCCACATCTTGAGAGAGTCTGCCCAACATTCAAGAGTATTCAAATTTACATGAGGTGGAATTCTCATTGGTACACCTCAGAATCGGCGTTTAATTGTTAATCACTTTCGATTTATCATAAACTTAGCACATTCAAACGACTATATCGACTGGGTTCAAACAAATTTTTTGTTTGAAAAACCTATAGGTATAGGTAACGTATTGATCATAGTGAGGGGATATTATACATTTTATTGTATAAGCTTTTTTTTTACATCACTTCCTTTGCATCCCGCGCTTGCAGATCCCTTCTCGATTCATAGCTTAGTTAGCTTTGTAAATTTCCCTTCCACTGGCAAATTCATAGTGACCAAGGCCATTGCCCTTATCCCCCTTGAGCTATATTCATATGAAACCATCAAAAGCAATAACTTTTAAGATACGAATTTCGGCAACTCCCTCAAGCATGAAAACACCCTACAGCCGCGAGTCTAAAATGGGCGTCAGAACACATAGAGGATACGATTTAGCTCATCTGAAAATGTATGCAACCGCTAAGAATTTTTGATGCAATCTACCCAAAGGGCTAAGGACCAACGTAACCATATAAGCCAGCAACCATTTCTCTTGTTGCCTATCCAGTCCACAGTTTACAAGTTTAAGTGGTGCGGAATGCAGCCAGCAAAAAAAAAATACGAACGTGCAAGGCGTTACTTGTAGAGCTATCATGTCGGACTATCAACATTGAAGAAGGAGTCCTGGAAGAACTTTTCAAACGGTGCTCCCTAATGTATGTGTTGAATGATATGCCCACGAAAGGAAGTGTGCACGTCAGTTACGATACCATTAGTGAAATGCTCCTTATTTTGTTGGCAGTTCTAGTCGCAGAAAAATTCTCAAAATGGAGATATTTAGAGAGATTCCTTACCTTTGTAAAATGTTTTCGTTCTGAAATTTTAATTTTCATTTTTTGGTGGGAGGAAATTCTTGACCCAACGAAGTTTCAAGATTTTAGACTTCCTGTTGTGACTGGAATTTATTCATCGCCATAAAATTTTCAGATCATAATTTTCATCCCATTTTCCATACATCATTGTCCCCCTCAATAAATGATAAAAGTTTCATCAAAATCAGGTTATGGATACAGGGTAGATGGGGGAAAGGCAAACGGTAACACTATCAACCCTTATGGATATTACGCTGTCTTTCGATTGATGGGTGGTGATAGTGTGGGGTTGGGGTCGGATGCTAAATGTCATTTATCCTTATCGATATGAAAATTGACAGGATTAACCATCAACATGAAAATATTTTGTTTCAACTGTCTCTGGGTTAGATGGCAATTGAGCGATGTGAACCTTTATGATATGTTGAATGGTAATGTATCTGTTTTCCCCTTTTTTCTGTCGACTGCCATCGTCCTTGCGACTTGACTTTCACATCACTAAATTTATGAATAAATTTGCTCAATGGGTTTATTGATGTCCTTGTTATTATTCAGAATGTCTATGTTGGTATGTGTGTATATGTTTTTGTATGTTCCTTCTTATGCTTTTATCTTGTCTAATATGAAGGATAACAAACACATGACATGGTATACATCAAATGAGCGTACATAGGGACAAATATATCCTGAGGGATAACTGTTTAAGAAGCAATTCGCATTGGAATGGGTTCTGATAAATAATATTGATTTGTCAACAGTTTTAAATAATGAGCGGTTTCGAGTATATTTTCTGGTGAAATGTTTTTTATCATTTTTATGTCCAATGTTGTATGTTCTTTCATTTTTATGTCTTCCTGTCTTATTTTATTAAGGTGTGGGCAGTTCTCAAAAAAAAAAAAACACTCTGAACTGCGCCAACTAGAGAGGCATGAGATTTCTCAAAATCGCCATCAAGATACTTTATGAAGTAAAAGCCTGAATCAGTTTACCAACATTCTGATCAGCCTTTATAAGTTTGTGTTTATGGCAGCCAAGTGCACAACTGATCAAATCTTCATACTTTTTCAGATCCCGAGAAGTCCAAATCGATAGCCACCACCTATTCATCGATTTTAAAGCCGCATACTACAGAATCTATAGAGGCGAACTATACAAAGCCATGTCCAGTTTTGGTATACCGCCCAAACTCGTCCGTTTCTGTAGGATGAAGATGGAGAATTATCGCTGCTCCATCAAGGTCGGAAACGACTTCACCGACATAATCGATACGAAAAATGGATTTTGGCAAGGCGATGCGCCGTCATGTGAATTCTTCAATTTGATACTTGAGAGGAATGCCCAAAACTCCCGCGCCAACACCATATGCACGATTTTCCAAAAATTTGGTGTAACTACTAGCATACGCCGGCGATATTGGCATCATTAGTAGGACTCAACGTGACGTCTTATCTACGTTTGCTAGTATAGAGAAGGAAGCGGCATAAATTGGCTAAGCAGTATATAAGGGCAAGACAAATTAACTATATGCTGTCAACACGAAAGGACACACAGCATCGACGAATTGGACAGGACGTCACCATTGACAGATATAACTTTGAGGTAGTATGGGACTTTTTCTATTTCGGCTCTGCTATTAACTCTGACAAAATCTCTTCAGAAATCAATCGAAGAATCTATTGCCAGCCGCCGTTTCTTCGGGCCAATTTAGTAGAACAGCCTCTCGATTCTCGAACTACTAAGGAGATTCTGTACAAGAATCTGATCACCCAAGTTCTGCTCTTTAGCGCTGAAACATGTACCGTATCAAACGCGGATTAAGAAATTCTTGGTCGTTTCGAAAATAAAAAAATTAAATTCTTCCGAAAATCGTTGGTACCGTTTGAGTTGAAGGAGACGAAGATTCAACCATGGACTATACGATATGTAAATCGGAGCAGACCTGATAAATATTGGAAGTTTTACATGGCGTATGGACAGCAATACTCAGGCTCGTAAAGCTTTCGATTCTAAACCAGACGTCGGACACAGTAGAGGAAGACCTCGCCTTAAGTGGTGCACACAAATAGAAACCGACTAAACCAACTTGAAGTGCCCAATCCTCTCCAGATTGGTTTTCGAAAGTTCCAGTCTCATTCAATTGCATGTTCAACGGCAACTTGACTGCGGAATGAGATATTTATATTCACCGCAATCCGAAGGCGTAGCTGCTATTTCTGAAGAAGCAAGTTTATGGGTACCTTTTTCTTCTTTCTCTGTGAAAACGTTCCTTAAACTCTTGCACAGATTTAAAAAAAAATTAATCAAATCGGTCAAAAAGTTTTTAATTGATTCAATGATTTAGTCAAGAACTTTACGAGCAGTAAGCGAGTTAGAACTGGTAAAACAACGCCGCTCATATGACGTTTGAGATGATTAGCACTTTCAGACGGAATGTCTTCGAATCCCAGCAAAACTTCGTACGCCGTTTAGGATGAACTAGCCTCAACCAAAAAGTGAACTGAATGCTAATTGGTTAAGGCCCAGGTAAGTAATTCGTTCATGGAATTTCGGCCCTGGAGGACAGGAATATGCCGTAAGGTTATGGGACAATGATGTTTGGTTATGTTGGCCCACTGGTAGAAGTATCGCGAGTTAAAACAGGTGCCAGTTAATATAAGTTGGATAAAATTAGTTGGGAAGTAGGTGGGGCATAATTGAACGATAGATGCTGAAAATTAATTTATGAGGAAGATCTTATTTGCGGAACGAAACAAGTTTCAAATGAAGCCAGATACACCCAGATACACCAGCTCTGGATGGGTACAAAAAAGTTATATCGCCAATAGAAGATAGAACGATCATCTCAAAAACAAATTTTCTAGATGAAAATAAAACATATGAGAATGCTACAATCCACTGTGTGGATCGATTTATACCCTATCCCACCCCATCCTTAAACCTAATAGCCTAAAATATCACTTTGCTTTATGGCAAAGAAATATTAAAATTGACGCGCGCAAGTAGAAACCGACCTCAACCAACTTGGAGTGCGTAACTGGAGGCAGTTAGCTAAGGACCGGGCTAATTGGAGAGGCATGTTTGTTAGGCTCCAGGTTCATTCCGGACTGTAGCGCCACTTAAAGAAGAAAGAAAGAAGCCTTCAAAAGGTGGAAATGACAAAAAACTTTATATGGACAAAATAAAGACATTGGAATTGACTTCATATGTTGTGCTGTCACTTTCCCAAAATTCCATACCGTTTTCTTAAAAATAAAACTTTTATAAAAAGTAGGCGTGGCAGTGGGCGGACTTCGAACATTTTTACACTTTTTCGAACAGTACGCACAAGGATCACATGCATCGAATTTCATTATCCTAGCTCAACCTGTAAGGCCTAAAAACCGGTGACCTACAGACGGACGGACGTACGGATGAACGGACAGACAGACGTTGCTTAATCGACTCAGCTAGCGATTCTGAGTCGATCCATATACTCTGAGGTATATCTGGCTAAATTATTTCTCTATGTTACAAACTATGTATCAAAACTAATATACCCCTATGGGATAGGGTATAAAAGGAAGAAACACTGCAATCGAATGAAACCATTTAAAATGGAAAAGTTATGTGCAACTGAGTTTCGGATTTTATTTTGACTATGATAAAAAAATGGCGCCGTAATCGTACCCCATCTTATTATTTTAATGAATATATTGTGACGTTTCAAACTATGTCACATTCATTTTTAATTCCCAGCTTACATCATTAGAGAATAACTGAAGCATGTAATTATTCATTATCAAGGATAATCATCGTCTCCTTATCATGGGGATCCCCTGTGGTCGTCCCGTTCGGAATGAGGATATTAATAAGAGAGAATAATTCGCATAATATATTCTTGTTAATGGTAATCGGCCATGAAATTGATTCAATTTATCTATTATAACATCACTGGGAGTTGGAATTTATTTGAATGAGATCCTTCTGAAAGACAATTTTGTTCTGAAGAAGTTGAATTGTGGAGAAGTCATATCGTATATCCGACTGTATAGGCAGAGAGCTGTACACGACGCAGGTCATTTAATTTAATAAGTTTTATCGGCTTATTAGAATTAATTTTTGTATCCGAATTTTTTGGTTTGAAGTTTGTCTTTGCAATTAGTTCACCAATCTATGTTGCTACAATGGTCAAAAATGATTTAGTAGGTTCATTAAATGCAGTATCGAAATCAGATTATCGCTACGTAATATGTTATGGACCATATTAAGGTTTGAAATGGTATGGCAGCCTTATCAAAAGGAAGTTTTTAATTATTTCAAAACTCACTTACCAAATGAATTAAGTGGCGCTAAGTCCCGGAATGAAGCTGAGTTTAAAACAACATGCCTCTTCAATTAGAACAGTCATTAGGGAACTGCGCCCACGCTTCAGCGCAGTAGAGCAGGACTGAGATGAACAGGGTCTTCTATGGGATATCTTTAATAGTTCGACTTAGGGTTTTCCTATTAAACTGCCAACCACCCGCAAGAGACCGCGAAAGTTATATCTAAACTCAAGCTTAATAAGGCTGCCGGATATGAATGCCTTCTCACTGAGCTTTATGAAGACGACGGAGATGACTTAGTAAGTAACATCCACCAATACATAAGCCAAATCTGGTCGGATGAAAGTATGTCTGAAGAATGGAAGCCCAGAATCGTTTGTCCGGTCCACAAAAAAGGAGACCCTATAAACTGCACCAATTACCGAGGCATAAGTCTCCTCATCATCGCCTACAAGATCCTATCTGCCGTAAAATATGAACGCCTGAAACCGGTTACCAACAACCTGATCGGCCCCTATCAGTGTGGTTTTAGGACAGGAAGGTATACAATCGATCAAAGTCTCACACTTCGGTAGATCCTGGAAAAAAAAACCAAGAAGTCCAAATCGATACCCACCACCTATTCATCGACTTCAAAGCCGCATACAACAACATTTATAGATTCGAACTATACAGAGCCATGTCTAGTTTTGGTATACCGCACAAACTCGTCCGTTTTAGGGGGATGACAATGCAGAATTTTCACTGCTCCATCAGGATCGGAAACGACCTCCCAATACACCAAAAAAAAGTATTCATGCGATGAACTGTCATGTGAAGCCTTTAATTTTATTTTTGAGAGGATTGTCAAAAGTCTCGAGCCAACACCAGGGGCACCATCTTCAATAAATCGGTGTAACTACTATCGTACGCCGACGATATTGACATCATTCGTCGGACTCAACGTGGTGCCATAGCCACGTTTACTACTAGTAAGGAGAAAGAAGCAGCAAAAACGTGTAAGAAGTAAATTAGGGTAAGACTAAGAATATGCTGTCAACACGAAAAGGCACAAAACATCGACGAATTACACAGAAAGTCACCATTGAAATATTAAACTTTGAGGTAGCACGGGACTTTATATAAAGGGTTTTTCAATAAGAGCGCTACAAAAGTTTTTTTTAAATAAAACAAAAACGGTTTTGGATATCAATGAAATTCGTTATTCCTGTGAAAGAACGTTTGAGAAATCGAGTTTCATACATAATGGCATGTATGAAACTCGATTTCTTTTGCATGGCCACCACGGGCACGCTTGCAGAAGTCCAGACGCTGAACCCAATTTTCGACGGTTTTCAAGCATAAATCGGCCGATACTGCTGCAATTTCACGTTCGATATTCGTATGAAGTTCATCGATCGTTGCTGGCTTGTTGGCATAGACCATAGACTTGACGTAGCCCCACAAGAAATAGTCTAACGACGTTAAATCGCACGACCGAGACGGCCATGCGACTGGACCATTTCGTGAGATAACACGTTCTCCAAACTTGGTTTCCAATAAATTGATTGTGGCATTCGCTGTGTGGCTTGTGTCGCCGTCCAGTTGGAACCAAATGTCCTCCAAGTCCATATGATCCAATTGGAGTCAAAAATATTCGGTTATCATTGAACGGTAGCGATTCCCATTCACTAACGTGCCGGTCTTGATCATCACGGAAGAAGTACGGCCCAATGACGCCGCCGGCCCATAAACGACACCAAACTCAGCGGTAGCAATATTCTTGACACTACGGGCACTTCTTTGTGTCACTGGTACGGAAACATTTTGTACTGTACCTGTGGTTTCAAATTTTTCCACTAGACGCTCAATTGTTGATCTGCTAGGACGATTATGACGACCATAAATTGGACGTAGCGCTCTTAGCGTTGAGGCCACCGACTCCGAATTTCGGTTGTAAATTTTAATGATTTCGACTCGTTGTTGGATCGTATATCTTTCCATCATGTAATGTCCCTGTCGCTCAGCTTTTGTAGCGTCCCTGTTGTCGCCAGCTTATCTGAGGCCACCTGTGCGATAATATGAGACAATATTAATCTATGTCTCCTCCTCTGTGCCACGTAGGTGTATGTTATATGTCTTTCCTTCTTTGTATCTATCTGTCTCTCTCTGTTGTATTAATGTCTTGATCTGTCCCAGCCGATGGCCCCAGTCGCCAGTGCTGTTACGTGTCTGTAGTTCGTTGCATTCATGTGCGAAGTACTGTGATGTCCAATGTCCAATGTCCAACAGTCCTGCTCTAGGGCGCTAAAGCATGGACCATTTCAAAAATTGATAAAGTAATCCTTGGTCGATTTGAGAGAAAAATTCTTAGAAAAATCCTCGGTCTCGTCTTTTTCTTGTTCATTTCAACAGGATTCAGGCCTTCTATCACTGAGGAACATGATGCCTTCAGTTTATTTCATGTGGTAATGAGAAGCTTCTCATTCTACTTACCTACTTAAGTCGCAATAAATTCCGGAATGAACCTATGTTCGGAGTCGACATGAAACAGAAGGTCCCACCACCAGCAGCCATAATATTATTCATGGCCGCATATATATGCACCAATTAACATGTCGCGCTCTACGGGCCTTGACAATGAAAATTTTTAACGTAAACAAGAACTGGGCAGGGACAGATAGATGCCACATTCAAACCTATGCAATATGGTATTTGCTAGATACCAAGACTGTCTAACTCGGAATATATACATCCTACCTGTGATTCGTGTCAGAGTTCGTATGACAAAAAATGAATAAATTAAGATGTTCCATTCAAAATATAGGTATCTATGTTTTATCACTACATAAATCGATATGAATAAGTTAATATGGACAACTCCACTATTGTATACAGTTTTACTTATTTTTTTTTTATTTTTTACACACATTCAATGGACTGGATCAAAAAAATAGGAATAATGAAATCATGCAACATCCTTTTATGGACTCCCCCCCCCCCCCCCACTTCTCCTAGTCGCAACAATTCAATGAATTGAATAACTAGCCAAATTGCTTGCAGTTTGTATCCCGCTTACATGAACGTTGGCCACATGACGTGCATGCGAATGAACTACAATTTGTTTCATTAAAATTTATTTGTTGTAGTTTTGCATCAACTTTATGTTTGTCCTTTTTTAGTAGCATTTAAACCGGCAGTTGGGTGTTTGTGTTTTTTTTTGTACTTTTGGGAATTAAGTGATAGCAGTGTAATTGTCAGTTTGTAAACTATTAGTATTCGCTCATGATTTATTGCGCATATAAAACTAATTAGTTTACACAAAGCACTTGTGACAACATTTTTTTATTGCTCATTCATATTAAATAATCAAATGGTATCCTTTCAAAAAAGCACACAATACATTTTATCAATTGATTTTAATGATTTGATGTGTTTTTTGAGTATACGTCCATTCAAAAAAAAAACAAAAAACTGATAACAGTAGATAAATGTTTTCATTTTTACACAATTGTTCAAGGACATCACCAAATTATTTAACTTTTTATTGGATTGCAGAATTTTTAATTTCAATTTTCTTTTTTTCACTGAAGCTATATAGACATCTTAATTACGATATTTCAAAATATAAACACACAGGTCTTATTTCGAAATACTTGATTTTCAAAAAATTAATTTTAAAATACTCAAACCAATTACTTAACTATCGTAACGAAGAATGGAACAAAAGACTGAACGTTCTTGAAAAGAATGGTAGACCTTTTTGGAATATTGTAAAGATAGTTAGGAAAAAAAACCGGAATATTCCGTTCTTAAAGGATTCTGGAAAAACTTTCTTTACAGATTCCGAAAAGGCAAACGAGCTTAGTAGGAATTTCGCAATGAATCATTTAGTGTCACAAAACTTAAGCGACAGAGAAACAAATGATCAAGTGATTGACACAATTCAAAATTTGGATGCAACCGCTGAAGTCACACCATTGAATGAATTCGTTGTGGAAGAAAGCATCCAAAGCATTGTTGAAAGCCTTCAGAATCGAAAAGTAGGAGGCCTGGACCGGATAAAAAATGTTTACTTAAAACATCTACCGCCAGTTGGAATAAAGTTCTTAACATTTCTCATAAATGCATGCCTTAAATTCCAATATTTCCCTAATGAGTGGAAAAAGGCGAAGGTTGTATCCATTTTAAAAGCAGGAAAACCACCTGAAATGTCTGCAAGTTACAGGCCTATAAGTTTGCTCAGCAGCATAAGCAAAATTTATGAAAAGGTTATAAAGGAACAAATTTTAAAATTTGTTGGAATTGAACAAATTTATCCTGATGAACAATTTGGCTTTAGACGCTTTCACAGCACATCTCATCAGATAAAAAGAATCTGTAACCATGTTGTACAAAATCGGGCACAGGGTCAGTCAACAGGAATGATTTTAATGGATATAGAGAAAGCTTTTGATTCTGTTTGGCATAATGGATTAGTGCATAAAATGATCCAATTTGGCTTCCCGTTATAATTGTGTAAAATAGTTCACAGTTTCTTGGCAGGTAGATGTTTCCAAGTTCATGTTAATTGTGGTGTTTCTAATTTATTATGTCTTGACGTTGCGTTGGTGTCCCCCAAGGTTCAGTTCTGGGTCCATCCTTGTACAACCTGTATACATCAGATTTTCCAACTCTTCCGTATTGTGACTCAGCTATTTTTGCTGATGACACGGCCATTTTTTCGTCGCATGAGTTTGCTCTCAATATTGAGAATAATCTTAAAAATGCAATCGAAATTTTGGAAAAATATTATCACAAATGGAAGATTAAGTTGAACACTGGAAAGTTGCAAGCTATTTTTTTCTCGCGAAAAAGAAAGGCTTGCTATCTTCCCAGTAGTCAGCTTCAATTTAACGGAAACACCATTGCATGGGAACAGTCCGTTAAATATCTAGGAGTTCATCTTGACACGAAACTAACCTTTAGCCCACATATTAATAATACTCTTAAGAAAATGAGTATAGCAATTAAGATGCTTTATCCGTTCATAAACAGAAAATCTTTACTTTCAAATAACAATAAAATAATAATACATAAAGTGATTTTTCAGTCAATTTTATTATATGGTTGTCCAGTATGGGGAAGTGCTGCGAAATGTCATATAAAAAAATTACAAATTTCACAAAATAAAGTGTTAAAAATTATGCTCAATCTTCCTCGGCATCATTCCACTTTTGATCTGCACAAAATAGCGGATGTTGAATTGATTTCTGAAAGGATTCGGAAACTCACGAACAATTTTAATAATAAATGTGATATTGCTGAAAATCCCCCCATTATCCCAACTTTATTTATCTGGGTTAAATTAAAATATATTCAAATATATTCGAAAATATCGAATATTATATTTCGTCTGCATTTCTTTATAATTTATTATTTTTGTAATCATTTGTTATTATTTGTTTATTTATCATTTGTTTACTAAGGTTTGTAATACTATTTATTCTATGTTAATTTATCTTATTAGTTTTTATGTTAAATTGTTATTTATTAAACAAATATTATTATTATACTCACCCATGTTTTCGTCTACTAACACATTATTAACTAATTTTTGTATTATATATTTATTTTTTATCTATTTATTAATTTATTAATTAATTTATTTAATTACTTGTTTCTTTATTTGTTTATTTATTTATTTATTTGGTTATTATTTATTATTTGATTACTTATTATTTGATTATTATTTATTTATTTATATTTATTTATTTATATTTATTTTTTTTATTTTTTGTATCATTGGTATTTATTTATTTATTTATTAACTTATTTATTTGCTTGTTTATTATTTATTTATTTATTATAAAATTTATTTTTATTATCTGATTATATTTTATAAACTTATATTTATTAATATAAAAAGCATTCCTTGAATATTCATAAAATTCTAAATTATGTATATCAGATATTCCTTCTTTTTTTTTTACTCAAATAAAGGTTTATTCGTATTTTTCCTTTAAATTAAATTTGTAATTGCTTGTAAATCATTTTGAAATGTAAGATAATATCTCAGAAGTAAGATAATACTTGTCAAATCTCTGAATTGTAAAACGTGCGGTCACAGGCTTTGTAAAAAAAAAAATTAAAATACATTTTCTTGCTAGATGTGCAAAGGAATTTTTAAGTTTTTATGCTCCGTCAGCCACCTGCTTGGCCGTTGCCTTTTCTCTTGAAACAAAATACTAACCTTATGAAATACAAACTCAAAAATTATAGATTTATCAAAAGTACCTACTCAGTCCAATATTGGAATTATAAGTAAAATATTATATCTTCTTCAAATTAAATTATAATTTCTATTCCTTACAAAAGAGACGATAGTTTTAAGCTGCTAGTGCTCTTATTTTCGATTTATTAATTGTATATTTTAAATATGTTATTGATAAGAAAAAATAAAATAAATTTTTATATACGTTTTTTTTTGTTGTTAAACAGCTATAGCGTTTCCAATAGTTTTTTCCAGTTTGCCGCTCCACTAGGTTTTTGAACTCCACGGATTTTGCAAAAAAAACTTTGTCCTTGTCCCTCAGAAAATGCACGAATATACGCCTGGATTTGTCGTCGATGAATTTCAAAACATATCTTGAGCCACCAATCGATCTCGTCTCAAAAGGCCCACACACATCTTTGTGCACCAGGTCCAGCAATACACGGGCTCTATTTTCAGTTGCGTTTGGGAATGGCTGCGTATGGGTTTTGCTGACCATGCACGTTTTGCAGGTCATTTTGGATGAAAATTGATATTTTCAATCCCGCGCACCAATCCCTTCTTGGCAACTTGCATCAAGCTGGCGTAATTCAGGTGACCGTACCATCTTTGATCAGCTTCAACTGCTGCAAAACATTTATCTCGTTGACCTTTAAACATGTACAAACTGCCAACTTTATTTACTTTTTAAATGCGATCTCCATCTTGTACTATTTTTGCATGCTTTTCTCCAAAATGCACAACACAATTATTTTCTACAGCTCGACTAACTGACATAAAACTGCATTTCATGCTTGGGACGTACAATAAATTCACCAATTTCAACATACAGATATCCTTTTGTAGTTTTACTTCACCACTTCCCTCTGTAGGTATGAAACCTTTACTAGCCAAAACAATCATCTCTGTATGTGTTTCGAATTTTGTGAAAAATTCTCTTTCACAACACCATGTGACTTGTCGCAGCACTGTTCAAGCACCACTTTGACCGGTTAAGACTATCGGTATCTAACGCACCCAGCCAGCTGCCTTTGTTACTCTTTTTCCACGACCGCCAAATTTGAAACATATAACGTTTTGTGATTTTCTTTTTGTGTTGGCTTTCGCACAAGTATTCAGCCGTTGATGATCAGCACTAACAATAAAAGCCTGCAATTTTTCGCTGTGTAATTCTTCGTTTCCTCGGCGTTCCGCTTCTTCCTTCAGCAAGATACAGAGAGTTTCAAATTTTGGTAAATTGTCACGCGTTTCCATGGCGACAACGAACTTCTCAAACACTTTTGGCAAACTGGAAAGTAGAATAATTGCTCGTCACTCATCGTTCATCTCTATTCCAACAACTGCAAGCTGATCTAAGACTTCCGCGAACGCATTCAGAAAATTGGACATTGGACTCAGCAGCTTCTTGTTAGGTCCACTGGGCTGATGAGCTTCTTTTAGTTTTGTCCAAGCCGCAAATGAAGTAGCACAATTCTTCACATAGCCCAACTGCGGAGGTTTTACACTCACGTCATGGCCAACGCCTTTTGGTCCATTACTGACCAATCGTCATCATCATCAGCATCCTCTCCATAGCTCCGCGACTTTTTTTTTTTTTTTTTCAAACGCATTTTTTATTTACTTAAAATATTAACTTACTTCTAGATAAAAATGCTTAAATCTAACTTATCAATAACTGGTTTACTTAATCTAACTTATCGGCTCTTAGTGGGCGCTGTAAGCTTATAATTAGCTATTTTATTTTGCCTTTAGGCTTAAATTTGTCGGTTTTTTGGTTTTATATTTAATTTTAATTCACAAAGAAAAAATTGAAAACTTTGTTTAGAGATTTTTTGTTTTATAAAAAAGCTTATTCTAGATTATATATAACTTAAGAACTACTTAAACTACTTAAACCTAAGTTAAGACTACTTAAACCTAACTTAATTATAATCGGGGTGGCGAGCCCTCGTTGGGCATGCCCCGAGGGGTCGACATCCTGATTGTGTCTTTCGGTCCCACGGCAGCCTGCGTTCAACCATATTGTTCCTAATTTTAAAATCTTACCTATGGAGTTGGACTAAAAGTCCGCAAAGTCCTGAGGAAGTGCAGAATCACCTTCCTCATATAGCCACCAGAATTCAGTGCGCTGTTTTGCAGCATCGATCCTATCGCGATCCGATACCGCCGTGCATAAGCGGAGGAGCTCCGAAGCATTGTCGACGTACCCGTCGCGGAATAGCCGTTTGTCCCGCGCGTCACGATAGCGGTGGTATAAAACCGGGATACCGTTCCTGTCTTGTACTAACCCTAACGAATCGATGTAAATGAATGAATCTGGTGGAATAAAGCCTGATATGAGAGCTCCGCGACTTTCCAAAGCTCCGCATGCACCAAAACACTACGCATCTGAATGATCCAAGAATAGTAATTCATCTCCGTCAGATTCTCTATTTGATACATTGAACTCATCTTGCTACATCTTGCTACGCTATGCACTTCTTTTCACAAGGGTCGCCGTTAATTATTTTTCGCTTTCTTTATTATTTTTTTTTACCACAGGCCGTTGCTGGGCCCATAACCTGTTGCTCATACTGTCTCATACACACGCGTGCATTGGTATATGTGTATTATAATTTCAATAATAACTGTCAAATTAGAACCGGTTGATTTCAAAAGAGTAGTTTTTTTTAAATTGAATAAACCACTGAAATTTGCATCATATATTAATTTTTTTTTATTGTAATCGATGAATAGGACTTGGCATTGACGTTTTTAAGACAACTTTATAAAAATGAGGTCCGCTGCTAAGTTTCAAATGGTCCATTCGAAAGGTCAAATTTTGCGTCACTTTTTCGAGCATTTCGGCCTGTACAGGGCCCATTCCAATGTGCATAACCCCACGATAAATAATCCAGAGGCCTTAAATCGCATGATTTTGCCGGCCAACTCACAGGGCCCATTCGAGAGATGAGCTGCTCACCAAATACATCGTTCAACATTTCCATTGTTTCACTAGCTGTGTGGCAAGTGGCACCGTCTTGATGAAACCACATGTCAACCAAGTTCAAATCAGCCAAGCAAAAAATGTCGTGTATCGTATCGTTCGATGTCGTTCGCCGTTGACGGTAACGTTTCTTCCACGGTCGTCTTTGTAGAAAAACTAGCCGATTATATGCCACTAGGCCACAAACCACACCAAACTGTCGTTTTTTCAAGATGCATCGGTTATTGTTGTATGGCATGTGGCTGTTCATCACTCCAGATGTCACAGAGCCAGAAATGAGCCTCATCGCTGAACACAATTTTTCGATAAAACAGCGGATTTTCTGTACATTTTTCACAGAGCACGAATTTTGATAATAAATTTCAATACATAATTTGCAATCGTTGCTCGTTCGTAACTCTTTCCATGATTCAATGGCAGGTTATACTGAAAACTTTTCACGTTGACAGATGACGTTTGGACGCCATTACTAACCAGTGCTGCCAACCTGAAAAACGTAACTCTTAAAAAATCGCCAGTTAGTTCTAAAATGAAGTTTGTTTGCCTTATTGAAGTGAAACTTCTTTGAGCTCGTAGGGGTAAATACAAACCCTTGCCACCAGGCAAGTCCGCGATATGTTTTTTGTTCACATATAAGAGTGTAAAACCGTCATGAGAAGCTTCTCAAATATACCGTCAGAGGTCCCATTCTTGGTAGCAAAGAGGCTATTTTTGAGGCTCTTTATGGGTCTTTCATGCTAGATAGTTAAGTATTTTGTTCGTCGTCTTCCTATTTGCTACATACAAGGTGGGCCAAAAGAGATCACTCTATTGGAAGAAGCTGTTATTTTTGCAAACGGCCTCCAATGTGAAATCTGTTTCTACATTTGTGGACTAGAATACAAGTGAACAAGCCATGGAGCGATACACTCCAGATGAACGCGGAATAATCGAATTCCTATCTACCTCAGCGGGCACGCGAACAAGCAAAATTATCGCTTACCGAAAATCCACGAGTAATGGACGAGGAGCCATTTCACCCGCACAAAGTTACTGCGTGGTGCGATGTTCACGCTGGAGGAGTCATCATCATATTTTTTCCGAGAACGCCTCTGGACAAACGACAACAGTGGACGGTGCGCGCTATAGGGCCATGTTAACCGAGTTTTTTTGCCGCAATTGAACGAATTAGGAATGGAGGACATGTGGTTCCAACAAGACAGAGCAACGGCACACACTGCGCGAGCCACAACCGATATTCTGAAGGCCAAACAACATCGGATGACTTCTTTTGGCACACCTTTTATAAGCGTTCAAGAAAGTTCCTTTCTAAGATTCAGTGTCCTTCAATTTTACTTTGCCTATAGAGTTCAATGGGGACTCACGTTTCTGATTACATAGAATAGTTTTTCTCAACTGACTTTCTCGAAATATGGATTTAGGTAACTTTGATTAGACTCTACGGATAAACCGCCTTATTAGTTCGAGTTTGGTCTTTATTGTTAAATTCTTTGACCATAAAAACAGTAAGTCTTCATAATTCTGTTGAATTGAATCTATAATTGACTTTCATATGGCATCCCCGTCAAATCGACCTCTTTTTGATCTTCAAATTTGCACTTCACTTAATCAACTTCCCTTTTATCTGCTTTAGCGGAACAAAATCCTTGAAACTGAATGAAGAAGACAAATCTATTCAAGTGGATTACAAACGACTTTGCTTTATAATTTTTTTTTTCCACAGCGCTTATGCGGGCAGTCCAAGATAATTTAATTTATAAAATTTCCGTTTGCTGTTTTTTTTTATTCCTTTTTTTTAGAAAATCCCATCACCCCGTAAATACAAACAGGATGAGCATTTCCATACACTTAAACACTCACCCTTGGCATTTTAGAATCTCTACCAGCATTACAAATGACTTTGTCAACACTCATCGTCGAATGACAGTTTGCTGAGGATGCGGTTTGTCAGGGAGGAATTTTCCGATTTTTTTTTTGGCTGGGAGGACTTTGCAATTGAATTTATCTTTTGTCATTGACTTGAGTTGTAATAAAAACAAATGCTAGTCCACTACTCCTCCTTGCCGGCAATTGAATATTTTCAGTACTTGATTAGATAGGCCATACTTCCAGCGGTAAATGGTATAGATATCACGTCCTGTCAGAGGGTATTTAATTTAATTACCTACTTTGGAAAAGCATTTTAGTATTGAAATTGTGTTCTATGAACCGGCTAGAGCCATTCGGGGGTTGGTGGAAATTGTTAATAGTGAAGTGGCGGCAAAATACCATTGAACGCATTATGGTAATAAAGGAAATTGAGTTACAAATTAATGGTACATCTAATCCTATATTCTGATTTAACAATTGAGTTAGAAGGAAGGAAGTTGGAGAAATTGAAAGTTCGAATCCCAGCCTTTAGGTTTCAGGCGATAGAGATGACCGAAAATCGTTCAGTTAATACATATGCGAAGTCTATAACACGTCTTGCATTTCCTGTAATACAAAAATAAATCATATTCTCAAAAAAAAAACATCCCCGAAAAGTGGGTGTGGTTTAAATGGTTCTTTAGACAAATCTACATAATAATATTGTCTAAGAATGTTCATGTAAATTTCTTTCAACACTAACCAAACAATGGTTGGATGTTATAGTCCCAACTTGGGCAAACTACAATAGGAGTGAACGCCGAGTCGTTGTAACATTGACTACACATCAGCTGTATTGACTTTACCTATAAGATACGGGATTATCCTAACGGATGTGAAATTGTTATAAGTTCCAAGCTTAGGCAAAGGCCTTTTGCTTTTAAGACGCATAAGCCTTGTATGGCCCACCAGCAAGAAATCCTCGGTTTAATAAAGAATGCCGACAGGTGCTCGCAGCCAAGAACGAAGCCTATAATGCTAAGCTGACATGACGGTGACGTCAAAATCTACCATTGAGCATTGAGATGGAGGGAAGAAAACCGTCTTCCAGAAAGAAAAAAAAAGCAAGACAAGCGATCAATGCTCACGCGATCACGATGTTCCAAAGTGAAAAACGTAAAAGCCAGGGATGCAAAGCTCGAACAGAATCTTATCGCATTTGAGACACAGTCAATGTCAGTGTCAATGTTACTTACTTACACAAGTAGCGCTACAGTCCGGAATGAACTTGGACACAACCAATATGCCTCTCCAATTAGAACGTTCTTAGCTAACTTTCTCCAGTTGCGCACTCCGATTTGGTTAAAGCTGGTTTCTGCTTCTGTGCGCCACTTAAGTCGAGTTCTTACTCTACTGCTTCCTGGTTGGCTGGAAATCGAAGACTCTGCGAGCCGGAGTATTGGTGTCCATTCGTTCAACATGCCCTAGCCTTCTTAAGCGTCCAATGCGGGGTTTTTTGACCAGGGGCATGTCGCTGTACAGCTCGTATAGTTTTTGGTTGAATCTTCATCTCCATAGCCCATCTACGCAAACGGGACCGAAGATTTTTCGAAGAATTTTCCTCTTAAATCGACCAAGGATTTCTTCATCCGCTTTTGGTATGGTCCATTCCTCAGCGCCGTAGAGCAGAACTGGGATGATCAGGGTCTTATATAAGATCTCCTTAGTAGGTCGAGTGAGGGCTTTACTACTGAATTGCCTCCTTAGCCCGAAGAAACAGCGGTTGCCAAGAGTAATTCTTCGTTCAATTTCTGACGAGAAGTTGTTGTCAGAGTTAATAACGGACCCGAGATAGACAAAGTATTTCTGTCAATGGTGACGTTCTGTCCAATTCTATGATGTGCTCCCTGTGATGAGATAATCCTTTCGTGTTGACAGCATATACTTAGTCTTATCCACATTTCCTGCTAAACCAAATTTTGCTGCTTCCTTCTCTATACTAGCAAACGTGGCTATGACATCATGTTGAGTCCTTCCAATGTCAATATCGTCGGCGTATGCTAGTAGTTGCACCGATTTTTTGAAAATTGTGCTGATGTTGGCTCGGGAGTTTTGCACAATCCTCTCAAGAATCGAATTGAAGAAATCACATGACAGCGCATCGCCTTGCCTACGTCATTTTTTGGTATTTAATGTGTCGGTGAGGTCGTTTCTGACATTGATGGAGCAGGGAAAATTCTCCATCGTCATCCTACTAAAACGGACGAGTTTGGGCCTTATACCGAAAGTAGACGTGGCTCTGTATAATTCGTATCTACAAATGCTGTTGTATGCGGCTTCGAAACCGATGAATACGTGGTGGGTATCGATTTGGACTTTCTGGTTTTTTTTCCAGTATCTTCCGATGTGTGAGAATTTGGTCTTGACGGTCTCTTGCGATTGCAGTCTTTCGACATAAAATGTTTTCAGAGTATTTTTGTATTGTTTTGGCGTGGTGGCTATCCGCATTCTTACCTTGGCTGCAACAAGGTGTGGTGCGAGTCGATGTTAACTCCTTGGAATGTCCGGACATCCAAGATGCTGGATGTTTGCCTCTTGTCTATTGCATTGTGGTCAATTTGGTTGACAGTTCGTTGATAGAGACCGCCAAGCCCCCTTTATAGATATCGAGGTGAGGAAACCGTGTGCTGGCTATTGTAGTATTTCGTTACGACGCGAGATCAATTAGCCTAATTCCGTTACCAGAAGTGTTGTCGTGTAGACTATGTTTTCCGATAATCCTGCCAAAGATGTCTTCTCTTCCTACCTTTTCATTAAAATCTCCCAGTTAAATTTTAACATCTTACCATAGGTTTTGTCGAGGAGCTCGTAGAAGCAATCCTTAGCTATATCATCATTTTCCTCCGCCGGGGCGTAAGCGCATAGAAGGCTTATGAATTCGAATTCGGCCTTGATGTGGAATGTAATAATGCGTATGGTAATGTCTTGGAAACATAAGACTTCTTGGCTATGTCTCTCACTTAAAACTAATCCGCATCGCAGGCCAAAACACAGACGTAAAATTCGAAAAATTGAAGAGATCGAAAGGCTGAGTTATTGTTCACGCCGTTGAATCGACTATCCACCAATTTAATGTTAATATCTCTAGATAAATCATCAAAATAACAACTTTGTAATTATGAATCTACCTTCTTTATTTTTGGGAACGGGATGTTGAATTTATCATTTGTAAGATGGTATCGGCAGCACTATAGTTATATAGTCCATTGTATTGCACCACTTATACACGTCCAGTCACATATTTACCTCTTTAAATTCCTACGAATTTCGTTCTTCAATTTAGCCACGAGTGCAATGTGCAAGCTTAAAATATCCAATAACAGTGCACTTCAGCCCCAAGTCCAAAGTTTTACCAAGCGTTTGCTCATTTGGGTGGCAATCTACATAAGTACACCCACCTCACGATATCGACGAAAAGTTTCAGATTTTAATAATTCCGAAAGCATATAGAGTTATCCTGCACATATACTCATGAACCCTGTCTAGAGGTTCGTGTTTGTGGGAAATTCTTTCATGACGCTCTGGCGTCTGTGGGGGTTTGTCTGCAAATATTTGAGCCAAATATTGGAAAGGAATTTGTATTCCCATGATTGGAGAAGGCATCGTACAAAAAGAAACTAGCACCGCACTCCTTGAGTGAATGAACGAATTTCACTCCTTTTTTACTTCAAAATATACCAACGAGGACGACGAGTGCTGGTGCTATTGCCAACCAACTACAACCAACTCGCAGGTGGTAACTTCAATTATGCGATTGTGAAAGTTTTCTTTAAACTTATAACTAGTCCTTGTCGCACAATCAATCAAATCAAGGGAATTGATAATAAAAATTGTAAACTCTCCTTAAGTCTGTTATTTGGTACAAAGGATGTGGAGATTACGATAAAAAAAAGTTCAATTTCAATAAATGATTCGATAAATATGTCAAATGAAACATATGGATATTGTTCTGGCTTTTTATCAAATAAACAAGAAACAGATTGATTGCATAATAATTGAATACTTTTACCTCGATTGATTTTCAAAATCGAAACCATCAGAAATCATTTCAAATCCTGCCGGCCATCGGCGGTGGTGAACAGAAATCGCGTTCAAAACCAATTTGTATCCTTCAGGCTTATCACAAACAAACTTTTTTGCTATTTGTACGTTCTATTTGTTACTGCACTCCAATCTCTATGATAATCAACTCGATTCGAGGACTTAGTGTATAGAGGACAATTCAATACCTACAAGCAACAAAAAAACAACCCTCCAACCCCACGCAAAGTAATATCACCGTTGAAATATTTTGATATACCCGAATCGCATTCATAGTCGTACCGTTCCGGATCCTATTGTATCTGACAACTCAACGGTCTATGAATGGAGGAGACAACACAAAAACAGTACTAGGAACAAAGGACGTGATTGGAATGGTAATAAACACTGCTGCATTGGGTGGATAGTTTTTTTTTATCAAATCAATCAAATCAATCAAATATCAATTTTCTACTTCAATCGTTGGAATTTTTCGCTGGGCTTTCGGATCTGAGAGTACTTTCTATTGTGTTCTGAATCGGGAATTCACGTCATAGTGGAAATTAATTAATCTAATGAACTTACGAAATGTTTTTTTCGGGCAAACGTTATAATAGACAATAGCGGTATTAACAGAGTACAACACAATAGGGGGCTTGTAAAAAGAATGTTCACAAGCAACCAAACAATATTTTAAACGACGCCTTTTATGTTTTAAGAACCAAATTCATCATTTGAGTGAAAAATGCTTTACAGGTGGCACAAGCTGTTTTGTTTATGAGAATCAAAAAACACGTATTCCACAGTTGCTGTTTTACAAATGCAGGTGTCTCATAACAATGTTTATAACTCCGAGAGGAGTTCTGTCAATCATTAGCCTAACGATGTTTAGTTCCCTAATTTGGAGATTAAAAATTCTGCAATATTCGAGGTTTCCGCCATTTAAATGATACACGAAGCCAACTTGTTGTTCGAAAATTAGTCATAAAATTTAAGGAAACGGCATAACACTGAGAAAAAAATCCGGCTACCAAGATCATCAAGAATGTTAGAAAACGGTTCAAGAACTTAATCCCATGAATGCCAATCAGAGGATAGGCTTAGAAGGCAAGTCAGATGAGCGTTTTTCAATGCTTACTTACTTACTTACTTACAGAAGTAATGCACTCCGGAACGATCCTGAGCCTCAACCAACAAGACTCTCAACTTATCTCCTAGTCCTTAGGACTAGTTGGTTGAGGTCGGTTTCTATTTGTGCGCGCCACTTAAGTCGAGGTCTTCTCATCTATTGCGTCCGACGTCCGGCTGGAACTCGAAGACTCTTCGAGCCGGAGTATTGGTTTCCAGTCCATTTGTATTTAATCGCCAGCTTAAACGTACAATACGGAGTTTAATGACTAGAAGTTTGTTTCTGCACTGTTCGGACCGAAGATTTTTCTAACAATTTGTTGCTCAAAACGACCAGCATTTCGTGATCTGCTTTTGATACGGTCCATCTGGGGTCTTTTAAAGGATAACCTTACTAGTTCGAGTCAGGGTTTAATCTTCTTAGCACGAAGAAACAGCGGTTGTCAGGTGTAGTCCTTCTTTTAATTTCTCACAAGTTGTGGTTTTTAGAGTTAATACAGAACTAATACCGTACTATCTCAAAGTCATATCTATCAATTGTCTTACACTTATTTACAGCTAAGCCCATTTTCTCCACTTCCTTCTATGAAGTGACTATGACATCACCTTGAGTTCGACCAATGATGTCAATATTGTCGGCGTATGCTAGTATTTGCACCGATTTATGGAGGAACAATCCTCTGTTATTGGCTCTAGAGCTTTGCACAATCCTCTCAAGAATTAGATTTTAGAAGTCACGTGACAGTACATCGCCTTGCCTAAAGACATTTCTGGTATCTTATATGTCGGTGAGAAAGTTTCCGACCTCGATGCAGCAGCAAAAATTCTCCACCTTCATCCTGCAAAGACAGACGAGTTATTGTTGTACAATTGTTGGAAAATTCGTGCTATTGATTGAAGATATCCGTCTATCTATTTTGTCCATTTGAAATATAAAAGGTTTTTCAATAAGAGCGCTACAAAAGTTTTTTCTAAATAAAACAAAAACGATTTTGGATATCAATAAAATTCTATATTCCTGTGAAAGAACGTTTGATGACATTATGTATGGAACTTGATTTCTTTTGCATGGCCACCACGGGCACGCTTGCAGAAGTCCAGACGCTGAACACAATTTTCAACGGTTTTCAAGCATAAATCGGCCGATACTGCACGTTCGATATTCGTACGAAGTTCATCTATCGTTGCTGGCTTTTTGGTATAGACCATAGACTTGACGTAGCCCCACAAAAAATAGTCTAACGACGTCAAATCGCACGACCGAGACGGCCATGCGACTGGACCATTTCGTGAGATAACACGTTCTCCAAACTTTGTTTCCAATAAATTGATTGAGGCATTCGCTGTGTGGCTTGTGGCGACGTCCTGTTGGAACCACATGTCCTCCAAGTCCATATCATCCAATTGGGGCCAGAAATATTCGGTGATCATTGAACGGTAGCGATTCCCATTCACAGTAACGTGCCGGTCATGATCATTACGGAAGAAGTACGGCCCAATGAAGCCGCCGGCCCATAAACCACACCAAACCGTAATTTGTTCGGGATGCAATGATGACTCATGGAGTACGTGTAGATTGCTGCCTGACCAATACCGCATATTTTGTTTATTGACGAAGCCATTCAGCCAGATATGAGCCTCATCGATGAAGATGATTTTCGATGAAAATCCGAATCATTTTCAAGTTAATGCTCAGCCCAATTCACAAACATACGACGCTTCTGGTGGTCAACCGGCTTCAGTGCTTGAGTTAATTAAATCTTGTAAGGATGTAGGCCAAGATCTTTTCGCAAAATTCGCCACAACGACGTTACAGAGATGCCCAACGGTTGAGAACGACGTGTTAGAGACACATTTAGGCTTTCTTCAACTGAAGCCTCAGCAGAAGAAATATTCTCGACACTATGGGCACTTCTTTGTCTCACTGGCACGGAACATTTTGTACTGTGCCTGTGGTTTCAAATTTTTCCACTAGACGCGCAATTGTTGATCTGCTAGGACGATTATGACGACCATAAATTGGACGTAGCGCTCGTAACGTTGAGGCCACTGACTCCGAATTTCGGTTGTAAATTTTAATAATTTTGACTCTTTGTTGGATCGTATATCTTTTCATCATGAAATGGCAATCCTTACTGAAGAGAAATGTCAAAAGAGCGACAAGAAATATGGCGTCGTTTGATGTCCCTGTCTCTCAACTTTTGTCGCGTCCCTGTTGAAAAACCCGATATTTCGCATATGTGAAACAAATGTAATCATAACATTATTGAAACCATCTTTTTGAAAAATCCAAATTTAGTTTATTTTACCATATATATATATATATATATATATATATATATATATATATATATATATATATATATTCTGATATACAAAACATGTTCATTGCTTTTTATTTAATAATCTGAGAGATATTTTATTTACCCGTCACATGTGAACACTGGTAATGAGCAATAATCAATGAGGGTGCTTTTCATCTATGTCACTCCTCAGTAGGTATAACATTTATGTAAAAAATTAGCTACTGGATACAATTTAGCGAGCTGTTGATCAGGTTAAAATTTTGAAGTCTCTATTCACCATTATATTGTCAAAAACTATCCACTGGCTAACATTTTAACGCAATCGACACACTGCCTTAATAATCATTATATTATTGTTGTTGTATTGTTGAAGTACTATTTCGGGTTAGGTACGTTTTCCCTAATACATAATCCTCCAGACGAAATTCCCAAAACTCAAATCTCCAGCAGCAAAAGACCCAAACATGTATATTTCGTTTAGATAAATATCAATGAAATGTTATAAACAATGTTAACATATTTACAGTGTTTACTAAAACTAAATTCCTTTAAGCAGATAATAGGTAATAACATTTCAAACCCTGAGACCCTCTAAGCTGCGCCAACTACAGAGGCATAAGTCTTCTCAACATCGCCTACAAGATCTGCAGTAAAATGTGAATGCCTGAAACTGTCTACCAACAACCTGATCGGCCCTTATCAGCGTGGTTTTAGACCAGGAAAGTCCACAACCTATCAAATTTTCACACTTCGGTAGATCCTGGAAAAAAACCCAATATGTCAAAATCGATACCTACCACGTATTAATCGTTTCGAAGCCGCCTACGACAGCATTTATAGACCCGAACTACCGTTCGACCGTTTGTGTAGGATGACAATAGAGAAGTTTCCCTGCTTCAACAGGTTAGGAAACGACCTTACCGACTCATTTGATACCAAAAACGGATGTAGGCATGGCGATGCGCAGTCATGAGACTTCTTCAATTTAATTCCTGAGAGGATTGTGCAAAACTTCCAAGCCACGACCAGACACACAATTTTCCAAAAATCGGAGCAACTAGTAGCATACGCCGACGACATTGACATCATTGATAGGACTTATGTCATAGCCAGGTTTGCTAGTAAAGAGAAGGAAGCGTTAAAATGAGGGCAAGACAGAGTATATGTCAACATGAAAGGACACACAACGTCAACGAATTGGACAGAACGTCACCATTGATAGAAATAACTTTGAGGTAGTACGGGACTTTGTCTATCTCGGCTCCGCTATTAAATCTGACAACAACATCTCGTCAGCAATTAAACGAAGAATTACTCTTGCCAGCCACTAATTCTTCGGGCTAAGAAGCAATTCAGTAGTAAAGCCGTCACTCGAACTACTAAGGGGATCCTATCAAAAGTGGATGAAGAAATCCTTTGTCGTTTCTAAAATAAAAAAGTTAAATTCTTCGGAAAATCGTTGGTACCGTTTGAGTTGGCGGAGACGAAGATTCAACCATGGACTATACAATATGTAAATCGGAGCAGATCTGATAAATATTGGATGTTTGACATGACGTATGGACACCAATACTCAGGCTCGTAAAGCTTTCGATTCTAAACCAGACGTCGGACACAGTAGAGGAAGACCTCGCCTTAAGTGGTGCACACAAATAGAAACCGACTAAACCAACTTGAAGTGCCCAATCCTCTCCAGATTGGTTTTCGAAAGTTCCAGTCTCATTCAATTGCATGTTCTACGGCAACTTGACAGCGGAATGAAATATTTATATTCACCGCAATATGAAGGCGTAGCTGCTATTTCTGAAGAAGCAAGTTTATGGGTACCTTTTTCTTCTTTCTCTGTGAAAACGTCCCTTAAACTATTGAACAGATTTAAAAAAATCAATCAAATCGGTCAAATAGTTTTCAAGTGATTAAATGATTCAGTCAAGAACTTTACGAGCAGTAAGCGAGTTAGAACTGGTAAAACAACGCCGCTCATTGGACGTTTGAGATGATTAGCACTTTTAGATGGAATGTCTTCGAATCCCAGCAAGACTTCGTACGCCGTTTAGGATGAACTAGCCTCAACCAAAAAGAGAACTGAATGCTAATTGGTTAAGGCCCAGGTTCATTCCGAACTGTGGCACCAAATAAGAATGTAAGTAATAAGTTCATGGAATTTCGGCCCTGGAGGACAGGCATATGGGACTATGATGTTTGGTTATGTTGGCCCACTGGTAGAAGTATCGCTAGTTAAAACAGGTGCCAGTTAATATAAGTTTGATAAAATTAGTTGGGAAGTAGGTGGGGCATAATTGAACGATAGATGCTGAAAATTAATATATGAGGTCTTGAGATCTTATTTGGGGAACGAAACAAGTTTCAAATGAAGCCAGATACACCCATGTTTTGCTCTGGATGGGTACAAAAAAGTTAAATCGCCAATTGAAGATAGAACGATCATCTCCAAAACAAATTTTCTAGATGAAAATAAAACATATGAGAATACTACAATCCACTGTGTGGATCGTTTTATACCCTATTCCACCCCATCCTTAAACCTAACAGCCTAAAATATCACTTTGCTTTATGGCAAAGAAATATTAAAATTGACGCGCGCAAGTAGAAACCGACCTCAACCAACTTGGTGTGCGCAACTGGAGGCAGTTAGCTAAGGACCGGGCTAATTGGAGAGGCATGTTGGTTGAGGCCCAGGTTTATTCCGGCACCACAGTTGCACCACTTTCAAAAATTATCCACTGGCTAATATTTAAACGCAACTTACACACGGTCTTAGGACCAGATTATGTATAGTTATAGTGGTTCAGTATTATTATGGGTTGAGTACATATCCCAAAATCCCAAAAATCCCCAAACTCAAATCTCCAGCAGCAAAAAAACCTTACATGTGTATTTTTTTAATGTTATACACAATGTTAAGGTGTTTGCAACTTTTATTAAAAATAAATTCATTTGAACAATTGGTAATAACATTTAAAGTTAGGCAAGTATTGTATTAATAATTAAAAACAAAAGATAACAATATTTAAACAGAAAAACGATTCGCTTATTGTCGACGAATACATACGTCAGAATAAATGTGCATGCATTCATAGTTTTTTTCTATATAAAGGGTGATCCATTTCGAGGTTCCCTACTTTTTTAAAGAAAAAAACACAGAAAATTCAAATTCAATGGAGAATGTTTATTATCTTTTGAAAGAACATTCTTTGGCATTTATTTTTTGAAGATTATGTCTATCAAATGTTGGCCGTTGCTACGTCGCAGATGGTCCATCTGTTGAGTCCAATTTTCGTTCACTCGTTCGAGCATTTCGACTGGTAACTGGCGAATGACACGCGTGATGTTTTCCTCCAAGGCCTGAATCGAAGCGGGTTTGTCGGCATAAGCTTTTGACTTTACATATCTCCACAGGAATCCAATATCCAATAATGAATGCTGGGTCTCAAAATGGGTGATGGTGTTGCGAATAGTACGCTCAGTAGGCCGATTATGTTGACCATAAGTTGAGCGAAGTGCACGAAACACATTCCTCATTCCGATTATGTTGACCATAAGTTGAGCGAAGTGCACGAAACACATTCCTCACAGAACGTGAATTTTCATAATAAAGTTGAACAATTTGTAAACGTTGTTCACGCGTAAGTCTTTCCATTATGAAACGCCAAACAATACTAAACAAAAATAACATGACAGCATGACACGACTCACACGTGATCTGTCAAAAAAGGCTATTGAAAAAAGTATCTCTACTTGGATCACCCGTTACATGGAACATGAAACTAAAGAGAGACTTGTAAGATTTGGATTTTTTTTTTTAAATTTTGTGAAAAAGGTTTTTTCTTTGTGGTTTTTTTTCTGTGTATGCTTTTCTTTTTATCTAGATTCTTTTTTTTGCGTGTGTTTTTTTTTTGCTTTTGTACCTCATATTTATTACACAGGTTAGCGTGGTAGACTATATCAAACGCTTTCAAGAAATCAAGAAATAGCAAGAAGGTAACCTTATCCCTATCCAAAACTAGTCTAATATCGTTACGCTAAATAAAGCAGTGATGCTTAAGAGTTGTGTAAAGTTAAGAAAGTTAAAGACTCCTTACCGCTCGCTGGTGGGGGGAAGTCTTCTAAAAGTGAAACTCTCTAATTAATCTTTTACGAATGAATCAGTTTCGTTTATTCAATTGCCTTAAATACTAAAATATTGTCTATGTTACAAAAATGTAAAACTTAAATTACAAACTATAATCAGCAAGGTCAGTAATAAGAGAATATGTATTTACTTTGCTGACTTTGCTGGGAACTAAATTGCAATATTATATAAGTGAGAATTAATAAGCTGTCTGGTGTGGTCACCATGACATGCTGAGGCCACCCTTTAAGCCACGGAGAAATCGGCGTCAGTAAATCGCCTATTTGCAGGTATTGGTGGTAGTTCATGAGCCTGGACCTCTATCTGGGTGTGTCTTCTGGTCTTACAGTATCGCCATAAGATGTAGGAGATCATTAAAATAAATAGCGCTGTGATCAAGCTATGCGTCAGTCGATGGTGAATCGGATGTACTGTTGATGTGTTGGGGACGGATAAATGCTCCTTATTTTTGATGTCCGTTATCCATTTGTTTATCATTTTGATGTCTTCATTGTCCGAATGGAGTATGACGTGTAGAATAACTAGCGGCTTGGATATGTTCCTTGGGCCTTCAGACAGCAGCTCTGTTAGGTTTGCCAACGGAATGAATGCAGCGTTGATGCTACTGGAACTACTGCTATATGATGTGATGGTCATCGAATCGTGTTTGAATCTACAGTTTGGCTGTAGTGTCAATATCCCGTCATTTTGCAAGGATATCTCCACGATATGTCTACCACAAATCACGTTAAAGGTATACATCCTGTTCAGGATGTAGATCCAACTGTTGCCGTTGGTTAGCTGAATCCATATAGGAGATGGTTCGATGCTGCGCAATTTACAGTGGGATGACAATTCCTTCGCATGCGGTTGAACATCGGGTGCTGTTGCGTGCATAGATATTTTCCGCTGGTTCTGATGCAGCCAGCTAGCTCCTCCCCTGTCAGTCTGTATTAAGCTTCTGGAGACAGATTGACTGTTAGATAATCCAACGATGGTTCAATAAAAACGTATTCATTTTTTAGGGGGAGTCGGAACGGGTATGACCTTGAATAAATCAAAGTCTTCTGTGTTAACTAAAGGCACTATCAAGTCGAATACGAGATTCCGATCAGTTATTCTCGCCTTTGCTGTGAACATTTTGTACAGTCCTAGCAAGCTCGATTGCGTTTCCTCTCCTGCTACAGACAGCTGTGGAGGCAAGTGGCTTTTTATCAACATCAGCTGTTATCTAAGTTGGTCTGGTGTTATCACCAGAGGATTAATTTTGGCATGATGAAGATCTGTTAAAACATTCATAAGGGAATTCTGTGTCTGTTGATAATTCATCATAGCTAACGTCGCATATGTTGCCACTTCTAAAAATGTCTGTTCTGCTATGTTCTGGTTGATGGATTTAGCTGTCATGTTCTTAAGGTTCTGTAAGTCGGTTTGAAATGCTTGCAGTTGTGCTGTAATTGTTTCAGTATTTTTCTGTAATATATTACTTGTTGCTTCTGCTACTGAGGTCTGATTTTTTATCAACTCAAGTAGGTGATTCTCATATGTGCTTCGAGATAAGTACTGATTTGGTTTCTTAAAACTTGTTCATATATTCTTGAACAAAATTGAATCTTGCTTTAAAAAATCAGAAGCGGGAAATCATTACAATTCACAACGGCACCTCGTCATAAAAGGTGATTGCGAAGGGATTTCGAAGCTGATAATCTTGCGCCTTCAATTGCTTAGTCCATCGCACCTTGTAAACGAATAGTCCAAGATCTTTGTGCAGAATTCTCCTCAAGCAAGTGCGTGAAATGTTGACCTGTTGAGATCTATAGTGGATTGATGTTCATGAATTGAGTCTCACACTTTCGGCTACAGCAGCTACATTCTTGTCTGTGCGCACCGTAAGACGATGAGGAACATGAGTGTTGTCCACTGGCATACCAGTCCCATGAGCTTTTTGCACAAACCATTGTAAAGGTGCTTTTCAAATTTTCAAAAAAACGCACTGTTATTCACTTTCGCTTTGGAAATATAAGTTTTCAATATTTCCCAAGGTTATTCAAGCCTAGAGCGACTTATTTCGTTCAGTGCAGGTATGATACTGACTTTCTGTAAAGATTTCGAGCGGGAAACAGCTGTCAGTGTCGCATTAAAAAAGAAACGACCAGATGGCCCTGTATGGTATAAAAATGATTCGCTTTTAGAACTTTACAACGAAATGCAACACGTCTATGGATGCCGTTATATTCTGTGAGTAAGAGACAGACATATTACAAATCTCCAAGGGTTATCCTAGTTTGTTGTTTGGTATAACCCTTATTTACTAGAAACCCATGTTTTCCGCTTCTCTACTTGAGCAAACGTAGCTATGAATTCACGTCTGTGTGGCTATGTGTCCGAAGAATGATGTCAATATCGTCGACGTATGTTAGTAGTTGCACCGAATTATTGAGGGTTGTGCCCCTGGTATCACCTTGCCGCCTTTGATGGAGCAGTCAAACTCTTCATCGCCATTCTAAATAGATGGACTAGTTAAGGCGCTATACCAAAACTAGACATGGCTGTGCAGTGTTCGTTTGTGTAAATGCTGTCGTATTTTGCTTTTATTGAGGATCTGGTAAAGTGTGAAAAACTGAGCAGTTCTGGACTTTCCTCTCATTTAACCACACTGATAAGGTCCGATTATAATGGTTAATGGCTAATTTTTTTTCATATTCCCCGGATTGACTTTGACGCAAATACAATTATTCTTACTTGTGGAACTCTACGGGATTGTGCTTTCTCCTTGTTGTACAATCATCCTGGATTAACCCTCTCTATATATTTAATCATGCGATACTTGAAACGGCCTCAACAAACTTGAAGTGAGCAACTGGAGGTGCTAAGTTGAGAATTGGTCAGATGCTGACTAATACCCATTATAATACTGGACTCTAACTCCGTTTGAGTAAGAAGCAAGTTAGTAGTATACATATTTATAGCACGCAACTGATTTGCCTAACAAAGCCTAGAAAGACTGAATTACGTTAGGGTTAATGTGTAGAATTATTTTTTATAGACTTTTTTATACGTATAGCCGCACGTATGTCAGTTTTATCGTCAAAGCTAACAATTTCATTCCCAAAAGGATATTTTATCCCCCCCACTGGCAATATCCGAATTGCCATCAGTGGCCAACCATCCGCAGTTGGTGCAATTGTCCCCAGACTTCATGTTACCCCGCACAACCCCGACATCCACCCATCAATTCTTATCGAATTTTCCTGTCGCCTTGCGCGCAAATTTAATAAAATTGCATCCATGTCTGTTGGCTATTAAGTGATCTCATGGTATGGGTCATAGTGGTTTGGCTTTGCCAATACGTAGCACCCGCGCCATTTATGGTTTTCTTCTCCCCAAGTCGGGTGAAGACCACCAACGCCGGGCTCATAATTGAAATAGTTCCCCCCCGTTCATTCGTCCGCCGGGTTTCATTTCACAAATGGAAAACGCTAATTGATTATTCTGTTGTTTCTGCCATTTTGATCGTATTGAATGTCGAACATTGTTTGAGGACGACGAACGAAGGGTGACCAATGTGGATATGTATCCATCCGCTTCATCATCGGAGAGGGCAGAAGAAGGCCGGAACATACGATACGTTTATATAATACGAGATAGCAACCACAAAGAGTCCGTCATGCAATCGATATTTTTAGTTGAAAGTGAAGTACGGTGACAATGACGGTATGGGGAGGCATTCACCCACATTTCACCACCAATTTGTATTTTACACAGGAATCTGATGTCAATTTTATTGAAATGAGATATTTTATATTTTAGAGAAACAATTTCGTCGCGTTAATGCTTCTAACCTGAAAATAGTTTTAAGTATAGAATTCCATTGATGTTGGCTGAAAATAGTCACAGATATTATATACACCCACACAACTCGAAACCATTTTATTGAGACCAGAAGGCAAACATTAAACGAGGCAAGGGTTTTTAGTTACAAACGAGACATGTAACACATTCCAAAGGACATCCTTCCATTCTAATCGGCAGGTAATCTCACTCAAAAATAAGGACCCCCTCAGCATTAAATAGAAAATCATCACAAGCTCCTTTGCATTGGATCCGAGTTGCTTTCAACCATGTTTTCCAATTAAAATTGGAATTTAGATACCCAGTGGCATGACATTGAAAAATCTCTAACAATGCAGATTGGACCCAATACTTGGTTGCATTTAGTGTATTTTTGTTCATTCATTGTGACCTTTTATTCTATCATCAGAAATCGGTTGATGTTATGCAAAGTTATGCACATTTCTAAGGCAAGGATTCGGTATTCCCATCCAGCTCCTATCTGGTTCTTAAATACACATGTATTCTGAAGAAGTATCATACGAAACCATCTGTATGCACTTGTGCACACACAAGAGGATATTTTAATAGCAATTTAAGGACTCTTTCATAATTCTCTGTCAATCATACAAGTGTTTTGGGATAGCATTTCATAACGTGAAAGGTTTGTCATAGTAGATCCTTAGGGATTGCTTTTAATTATTTAACGATACCTATACCGAGCTTATTCCATTGGCTTTGGAAAATCAATTATATGATTCGAAAAGGTTTCTTTCCAGGGATGTTGAACGTTTCAAACGAGAAGGCTGCAATCTAGGAATTAAATATAACTTACTAAAACTGACTAAAATTCGAGCAAAATTTAAATTTCCCGCCATTTGTGCGGTAGAGTGCTGACAACCAAAAAAAAAATAGAATATAGAAAAAGAAATGAGGCGTACGTACTTGATCCGTACTTGATAAAAACATCTACTTTTATATTTGGTAAAAACTAGGTTCACAGCTTTCCGTTATACATGCTTTAAGTTAGGTTGTAGTGGCTGCACGCGATGTGCTGGCACTCTTAAAACATGAAGGTCCATAGTGGTACCACGTGGATCTGTCGAATTTCCTATATTCGTTCGCCTAATTGAACCATTCAGAGCTAACTATGTAGCGAAGGAGGTATCTGACATTGATGTTAGCTAGCTCACCTAGATTGTCAAAGTGGTACTCTCTCTGATGAAGTCTTATTTTACTGAGAGAGCAGGACAAGAGTATAGAAAATGAGTCATACTTTCATCCTCTTCTTCGTCTAAGCAGCTTTTGCCTGGATATTTGACACGTAGTGCCGTTGTCAATACCATACAAGGCTTCTTTGATTGCCATGATTTCTGCCTGGAAAACGCTACAATGGTCGGAAAGACGAAAGTATATGCTTAGGTCATTGTACTTACTTAAGTGGTGCTACAGTCCGGAATGAACCTGGGCCTCAACCAACATGCCTCTCCAATTAGCCCGGTCTTTAGCTAACTGCCTCCAGTTGCGCACTCCAAGTTGATTGAGGTCGGTTTCTACATGTGCGCACCACTTAAGGCGAAGTCTTCCTCTACTGCGTCCGACGTCTGGCTGGGAAGCGAATACTCTGCCAGCCGGAGTATTGGTGTCCATTCGTTCTACATGTCCTAGCCATCTTAAACGTCCAATGCGGAGTTTTTTGGTTGAATCTTCGTCTCGATAGCCCGTCAACGCAAACGGGACCGACCAAGGATTTTTTCCTCCGCTTTTGAGATGGTCCATGCTTCAGCGCCGTAGAGCAGGACTGGGATGATCAGGGTCTTATATACTATTTCCTTAGTAGTTCGAGTGAGGGCTTTAATACTGAATTGCCTTCTTAGCCCGTTTAATTTCTGACGAGATGTTGTTGTCAGAGTTAATAGCGAAGCCGAATAGATAAAGACGCGTACTACCTCAAAGTTATATCTGTCAATGGTGACGTTCTCTCCAATTCGTTGATATTGTGTGTCCTTTCGTGTTGACTGCTAAGCCCATTTTTGCCGCTTCCTTCTCTATCTTAGCAAACGTGGCTATGACATCACGTTGGGTCCTACCAATGATGTCAATATCGTCGTCGTATGCTAGTAGTTGTACAGATTTTTGAAAAATTTTGCCTCTGGTGTTGGCTCGTGAGTTTTGCACAACCCTCTCAAGAATCAGATTGAAGAAGTTACATGACAGCACATCGCCTTGCCTAAATCCTTTTTTGGTATCGAATGTGCTTAGTTCAATGTGAATTAAGTTATTTGTTTCGATCGAATACGACTTGTTTGTCCTGAAGTTATGCACAAAACTGAGTTGGGTAGTGGTGTGGTCGGGGTTTTTTGTTTTTTTTTAAGGTGATTCAGAATCTTTGTGTGTTCACCCTGATTGGTTATCCATTGTGACGACGCTCTCAGTCTCAGAGCTACACAAGCTGTCTGTTTGCCGTATATATCTAGGGGCACTAGATGTAGGATTGCATCTAGGGCTGCGGAGGTGGTTATTCTAAGAGCTCCTCTAATGCATATGCAAGCTGATCTTTGAAATTTACCTATTAGTTTGCGGTTGGACCAGACTAACACACCATACAGGAGTATGGGTCTGATGATAGACACGTAAAGCTAGAAAGAGATGTGTGGTTGCATACCATTCCTTTCCGATTGCCTTTTTACAAGAGTATAAGGCTACGGTGGCTTTCCTAACGCGTTCTTGGTTGTTGGCTCTCCAGTACAGTTTCCTATATAAAACCTGACCCAGGCTGATTCTGCCAACTTGAGACTGACGCCATTAAGTTTGGGAGGGTCGATGTGCGGGACTTGATATATCCTGCTGAAAAGTACCAATTCGTTTTTTTAGTGTTCACTCCGAGTCCACATTTGGCGGAAAAGTTAAAGAGTAAAGACAGGCCATTTTGTAAAAGACCTCTAAGAATATTAAGGTATTTCCCTGATACAGCTATTGCCACGTCCTCCGCGTAGGCAATCACTTTGCATCCCTCTATTTATAGATTAGCTAGTAGCTTGTTGGCCACTTTGCTCCAGAGAAGAGGAGACAGGACACCCCCTTGTGGGGTGCCACAGCTAACGGATCTGCGTGCGGATGAGATACCAAGATTAGTATTAACAATTCTGCCTATGAGTATCTGATTTATTAGAACTCCCAGGGAGTCATCCACCTTTAAGTCCGAGAGTGCATTAGTAATTGCTTCTGCTTTGTTAAAACCTGCTTCTATATCAAGAAAGGCAACCATAGTATACTCCTTTACCCTTAGTGAGTTTTCATTTATACGTACCAGTGCGTGAAGCTCTGTCTCAACCGACTTACCCTTGAGGTATGCATGTTGGGAGTTGGAGAGTGCAGTCGGTTCTATACTAGGATGGAGGTGTAGGTTTTACGCAGAAAAGATAGACTGGATAGGTGTTATTTCCTATTGTGGGGTTTATTTCCTATTGCATGCATTCAAACTCGCACACATTCCAAGAGTGCACAGATCGACGAAGGACCGGCAACGGATGTGTCCGTGCTGGAATTTTAAAAAAGTTGTTGTGTTAGCTATGTCGTCGTCTGGCTTAGAAATTGGAAGATTGCGTTTTTTTTTTTTGAAGTTAAATCGTGACAATTTGAAAATTAGTGGCGCGATTGTTAGTGCGATGAACAGCTACGCAGAAGGTCTGGGTTCGATACCCAGGGGTAGTAACATCTTATTGATTTTTCACTGGCCCTCCTTTCGTGATGATCGGACAATCATCCGAGTAGTATCAATTGTCAAGAAAAGCTTATCTCAAATTCGCCGTTCGGAGTCGGCATAAAACAGGAGGTTCCGCCATCGTGAAAGAAGTACACACGCCATATGAATGATTGTGAGAAAGCTCGGCCCTGGGTACTAACGAGCCTGTTTCGCCAAAAATTTGTATTTTATTTGTAATTTGAAAAATTATTCAATGTTACTATTATTGGTTCTGTTTAAGTTTTCTTTAAATTGTTTGAAATGTCTAAGCTACTTGGTTCGAAAGTAACTCTCGTAGTCTGTAATAACCCTTGCAAGCTTTTTTTTTAAAGCAAATTGCAGTGGAAGCCATCAAAAAAGAGATCTGAGGAAGCTTTTATTGGATCATGACAGTATACCAGTATGCCTTCTAATGATTGCGAAACTACCTATTATTAAAATTAGAAAATTAGAAAATTTGGTGTTCTTCCTTCACTTCTTCACCTGCAGCTTCGCCTAGTTGGGGTTCATTTTCAGCTAAGAGCATCTGACGGCATTCTTCGTCAAAGCATCCCTTCCCAAAAATTCCTTTTAATTCTTCGGCACAATCAAATTTCTCAAGTCCACATCGGCGTCGTTGAAACTCCATCAATCTGAAATTAGCAAACTTTCCTCGTTACCATAAAACTAATTTATTCAGTAAGCCTCAGCTTAATAGTTTGACTCGCAATATGTCTGTAACGCGCGCAAATATCGTTTTAACTATTTATCAAAATTTACCACCTGCTATGACAGCCAGACAGGAGTGGACGTAAAACTAACGCGCAAAAATGTCTCAAACACTCGTGGAAACTTTTTAAACGATATCTTTCATAGTAAGAGAGAGATATTCCACTGGAGTGAGAAAAACAATTCGCCGAGTTAAATCGAGAATAATTTTTCAATTTAATCGACGAAAATAAAAAAAAAAACATCTTTATCAACAAAACTCCTGTCCTCCGGAGTCCGGAATGGTTCCATCTTTTCCTTGAAAATTATAAAATCCGAGGAAAAAGTTTCAGCACTCTCTCTTGCGTACTCTCTCTCAAGGTTTTCGCCAGAGACTAAGTGTTTCAAAGCACGACGACGAGGACGAAAAAGAAAAAAAAACTAAACCCGCTCCTCCAAAAATTGCAACCATAATGAAAGGACTTGTAGAACCACTTGCAAATAATTAATTTAAATAGATTCGCGTTCTTATCCGTGCTCGTGGGAAGAGCGCTACACCTATAGAGTACAGAGCTCGCGGCATCAACGGTTTAAAATCCGAATCCACCGCAAGTGGTCGAAAATTCAATGCAACGCTAAGGGAGCGAGGAATTGCCTCCTCAAGTTTTTCGCTACTTGTGCGAATTTCACTCGTCCTAGGTCGTGTACCTACAGAGAGCTATAAGTCCGTTTGCTGGAAAACATGAAAAGTGCTCATTTGCGCTTTAATTAACTTTTTTTTTTAATTTTATTTTCGTTCGTTTTTGCTGCACAATTTTCCTCAATTGAAAGTTTTAATCAATTTATTTATGTGTACCGTTGAGCCGGTTGAAGAACTCGGCGAAAAATCGCTTCAATCAGCAATCACCGAAAACCACCGCCACCACTACCACCACCATCATGCAAACAACGACAACGCTGGAGATGGACGGCTTTAAGCAAGCACTGCATTACCATCTCCATCTCATTAACTCGCGGGGTTGGGGTCTGATGAAAACTTTTAAGTAGTAATTAAAACAAAATCAATTAATGCCGAAGGAAGCAGCGGCCGACGACGACAACAACGACGTGACGATGGGCTTCTTCTCTCAGGCACTAAACACAATCATTTGGCATAGTCCATGGAAGGATGCTTTTCATTCCGATTCCCATTTCGAATTCCATTTCGAATCCCATTACTGTGACAATTAATGCAACACCCTCATCAAGATTTCGGTCCACCGAGGCGTCTTCGGAAAAGTCTTTCCACAACCACTACCACCCTGCGGTAAGCCAAAAAGCTATTGCAACAATAGCACCCATTATTACTTCATTCCGGTATCCGTTTTAGTGTTGTTTTATTGGCAACTCCTTGCTGGCGAGGAGCCAAGCCAGGAATTTAAATTTTCTTCGCCTTGAAGAGATTATCTCTGATCATCGTGGCGCAACCCATCGCACCGTGCCTCGTGATGGGACTTAATTCGGCAACAAGTACTTTTGGGCAAAAGTTAGTTTGTGTCGAAAAACAAAACAATTTTCATTAAGACGCCGGCGGCAGTTATGTCACACAGCCCTTGACAGTTGTTCTGGTTGGGGTAGGAATGTGGTGACAATTAATGAGGCGGCAGGCAAATAGACGAAGTTAGACAACTCATTTATTTGCGGCACTAAATGACATTAAGTCCAATGACAGACTTTTCTTCGTTTTCATGTTTATTTTTTCCATTTCTGGGTCTGTTTTGTTTTGTTTTGTTTTGGTGTGATGCAGTTGTTTAAAGTGTCAACGTGACGTTAGGTAGAAGTTGCTGTCATTATTGTTGTCAACAAAAAAAAAAAAAAATGACATCACTGATGTTGACATTAATGGTGATTGAGTGCTCAACGTCACAGCGAATATGATGGATGCAAGGTAATGCCAGGCTTAAGGACTTGTGGAAACGGTTTTTGTATTAAAGCTTATTATATGACGTTCTATTATTTCTTATGGAAAACTTTTTATTCTTAGACCTAATGTGCATGCAAGCAGGAAATTATTTTGTATTTTTTTAAACGGCAATCAATCAGTTTTGGAAATAAGTACTTTTCGGTTACGTTAACCGATAAAGGTGGTTTTTGTTATTTTTTGGGAGTGGCTTTCTACAAAAAGGTATAGGAATCTCAAATTGTATGTTATGTTGTTTCACCGAGGTGATGCCTATCAACTCGGACTCTCAGACTTCTCTTCATGACCGCTGGGTGCGGAGTACCTTGGCCGTAGATATAGTTTAAGCCCCCGAGTGACTTCAGGGTAGCAGATGGCAAGAGAACGGAGGGTATCCTCAATCTAAATCACTTCATTTTATCCAAGATGGCTGCAAAAGAGTTCCCAACATGGAGCCAACGGTAGCACATATTGGGATCCGAATTCACTATGTGGAACCAACTTCGGCCTAAAGTAATTGATTTCAAGTCGATATGTGGTATAGCTGTAATAGTTTATAGCGAAGATTAGGAAGGAAAAATCCAGTACTATCTCAAAGTTATATCTGTCAACGGTGACGTTTTTTCTTATTCGTCTATGCTGTGCATCATTTCGTGTTGACAGCATATACTTAGTCTTACCCTCATTTACTACTAACACATTTTTGCCAATTCCTTCTCTATAATAGAAAATGCGCCTATGATATCACGACCAATGATGCCAATATCATCGGCATATGCTAGTAGTTGCACCGATATTTGGAAAATTGGTGTTGGCTCTGGAGTTTTGCACAATTCTCTCAAGAATCAAACTGAAAAAGTCGCATGACAACGCGTCGCCTTGCCTAGATCCCTTTTTGGTATCGAATGCGCAGGTGAGGTCGTTTCCGACCTTGATGGAACAACGCGAATTCTCAATCGTCAATCTACACAAACGGTAGAGTTTGGGCGGTATACCAAGACTAAATATGGGTCTGTATGTTCGTCTCTATAAATGCTGTCGTATGCGGCTTTGAAATCGATTAATAGGTGGCCGGTATCGATTTGTAAAATTGGGATTCTTTTTTCAGAATCTGACGAAGTGTGAAAATTTGATCATTTGTGGACTTCCCTGGCCTGAGACCACACTGACCAGGTTGTTGGTAAACGGTTTCAGGTGTTCACATATTACGACAGATATTACCTTGTAGGCGATGTTGAGAAGACTTATGCTACTGTAGTCGGCGCAGTTCAAAGAGTCTACTTTTATGTGGATCGAGACTACGATGCAGGGGTTCCATTCGTCATGCATACTTCCATCCGACCAGATTTAGCTTATGAGTTTTTGGATGGTATTTACCAAGTCATCTCCGAGGGTTTTATACAGCTCACCGGGAAGGCCGTTCTTTCCTGTAGCCTTATTAAGCTTGAGTTTGGATATTGCTATCCTCACTTCACTCAGGTCGGGTGGTTGGCAGCTTTCGCTGTCGTTGCCAATATTGAATGATTCGTTCTGCCTGACAGCGGAATGTTGTTCGTCATCGCCGTTTAAAAGTCTGCACAAGTGGCTCTTCTATATCCTCAGCATGGCCTGTGTCTCAGCTAAAATATGTTCTTGTTTATCTCGAAAGGATTCTGTTCGAGCCTTGTATCCTTGGCTTTGACGTTTTACACTTTGGTAAAACTAGCGAAAATCGTTCCTCAAGTACCACCTCCCTTTATCCTCTATCACGCGCCTTTCTTGCTCTTTTTTCTTCTTTCTAAAAGCCGGTGTACTTGATTTCTTATCTGCCTATAGAGCTCAATGGCAGCTCTAGTCTTCACCTGCAGCTTAGCCTTGCAGGCCTCGTTCTTCGCTGCGAGGATCTGTCTGCATTCATTATCAAACCACGGGTTTCTAGCTGGTGAACGCGAGAAACCTAGCACATCAGTTGCGGCTGATCTAATGGCTTGTCGGCATCGTTGCCATTGTGCCATTCGATGCTGGTCGTATGGTGTTGATCGAGAGGATAAGGCATATGCTTTGAGTGAAGGCCTTATGCTCCTAGCATATGCTATAAAAATCTTAGTTTTTTGTTGAACCAGACAAGACTTTGATAAACTTTCTGAGCAATTTATTGTGACAATTTCAAGTTCTATTTAAAACCCTCTGCGACTGACGTGGTAGTCTGACAGACACCACAAAATCAAAAAACTTGTTATGTGCCGTTATTTTTCATATATTTACTCTCGCTTTGTCAGTACCTTTCTGTCGTATGCTCATGCATGCGTTAGTGATACGAGAGCAGTCGTTGCGTGCGCATACATCGCTGAGCGAAGGAGGGTGTCTACGAATCAACCACGTCAGTGTTAAGGTATGTGTCTGATAGACAACCACCTCAGTGCTATTGTTATGTGTTCATAGTGTCTCCTAAGCAACATGTCAGTAAAATTGTTTTGTTAAATTCAAATCGTCGTTTGCTTCTTAGATGGCTCACTCAAGTAATAACCAAGGGTCTCATAGATCTAAAAGAATATCAATTGGAACTTTTGTAAGTCAAGACCAGTTAATAGAACAGTGGTTGGACGAAGAAAGCGAGCACGAGTTCAGCGATTTTGAGGATGAGAATGACCCAAATTACCAGCCAGAAACCGAGTTATTGGAAGCCGACGAAGTTTCCGATGAAGAGTACGAAGAAACAGGTGTGCCCGCTACTGAAAATCTGGATCAGGAAACGTCAAGAGAGTCGTCTGAATGTTACAAAGGTAAGAACGGATTCATTTGGAATAGACAACAGTGCCCCCGGACATCACGAACTGCAGCACACAATATAATAAGATTACCAGGTCGTTTGCATACTCCCTATTTTGAAGGATATGTTGAACTTTTGTCCAAGCTTTTTGACCATTCAATGTTGGAATATTTGGTGAGATATACGAATCAGAAACTCAATAATTACCGAGCCAAATTCAAACATATCACAAAGATCGAACTTATGAACACAGGTGTCACCGAAATGAAAGCTTTTATAGGTCTTATGTACTACTCGTCAGTATTTAAGTGTAATGATGCTGATCTTCTCATTACATTTGCCACCAATGGAACTGGCCACGAAATATTCCGTTGTGTTATGTCAAAAGGGCGTTTTTCTTGTTTGGTCAACTGCCTCCGATTTGATGATTCCAATACTAGAGAGGAACGTCTGAAAGAAGATCCACTTGCCCCAATATCAGACATGTTCAACAAGTTCATTTCAAACAGCCAATCTCAATACACCCCTGGACCATACCTTTGCATAGATGAAATGTTGTTGGCATTTAGAGGTCGTTGCAAATTTATTATTTACATGCCACAGAAACCAGCAAAGTACGGCATCAAAATACAGTTATTGGTAGATGCCCGAACATACTATATTTACAATGCCTACATCTATCATGGCAAAAATTCGGATGGAATAAGCCTGACTGAACAAGAAAGAAAAATAGCAATACCAACTCAATCTGTGCTGAGACTTGTGAAAGTTGTCGTAAACTCAAACCGCAACATTACAGCAGACAACTGGTTTAGTTCGATTCCACTTATGGAAATATTGCTGAAAAGGGGACTGGCCTACTTAGGTACACTGAAGAAGAATAAAGCTGAGATACCACCATGCTTCTTGCCGAACAAGAATAGAGAATTGGAGAGTTCCCTGTATGGTTTCACGAAAGACTGTACACTATTATCATATGTACCGAAAAAACAAAGCTGTCCTGTTAATATCTTCTTCCCACCACAATCGAGATATAGGTAATAATACAAGAAAACCAGTTATGATTGCCGATTACAATCACACTAAAGGGGGAGTTGATGAAGTTGACAAGAAGTGTTCACGTTTTTTTTTTTTTGGTAAAGATCTTCCCCCTCCACCACCAAAAACTCAATCTATTCCACCAAATGTATGAAAACTATGCTCTATTTGCCCAACAAAAATAAAAAGAGTAACAAGATATTGTTGCTTTTATTGTTCGAAGCCAATTTGCCTTCAATGCTCTAAGCCATTATGTGAAGACTGCCAAAAAATATGTGATTTTGAGATATCTTTAAATTGAACCAATGAATTGATCTCTTTTTTTAGTCTGATTACTAAAAGGGTTAACATTATAAACCGTACAAATAAATCAAAAAAATATTTATGGTAATTTTTTTAAAAAACTTTTTTCTACATGTGTAAGTTGTGAAGGAAATATTTATGCCATTTTAATAAATGCTTTTAAACTTACCGTGAGTTCATAATTGCAAACAATGTTGCCCAAACCATGCAACAAATATTCATTGAACACAGTTATGAACGCAAACGTAGCTGCATGAATTCGGTCGTCATGCATTGACAAAAGTGAGTTCATAATTGCATGTAAAACAAAGTCATTAATGACAGTATTAAAAATCATTTTGTCAATGACAACTCGTATACCAAATATTTTTAATAAGTTTTAGATACACCATCGCTCATAAAAAAATTATATTTTTTTAAATCTCTTGGATGGCATAAACTTGGAAAGCATCCCAAAAAAACTGGCGGAAAGAAAAATTCGAAAAAAAGGAAGTTATATTTGTTTTCTACTATGAATTGGAGAGTGATGGCCAGACATATTCCAAAAAACAGGACCTTTTACAAAACAATTTATGAATTTCCCGATGATGTTTTTCGAAATCATTTCCGTATGACCAGGTCAACATTTAAGGTACTTTTTCGGTTAATTCTATATATAATTTTCAAGTTTGAAAATTAATTCTGTTAGGTTGTGGAGAGTGAATTAAATCCATTTTGGAAAAAAAGTCATTTCGGTCGGCCTAAAACTGGTTTGAGGCTAGCACTTTACCTAACTATTTGGAAGCTTGCCAATAACTGTCCATTTAGGGAAATCAGTAACTTGTTTAATATTGCTAAGGGAGCAGCTTTCAAATATTTCATTGAAATAACCAAATTGCTTTTCAAGTTAAGAAAGAGACATATAAAATGGTCTGATTCAACCAATGAGCAAAAACAAATAATGCAAGCATAAGAAATAATCCGTTTCCAAGCGTTCTTGGATGTGTAGATGGAACACAAATTCCCATAATAGCACCCAAAATAGACCCCACGAGCTATTATAATCGTAAGGGTACATTGTCTATTAATATGCAGGTAGATGCCCTACATTTTATACTAAATAGTATACAAATTTAATACATATTAAATTCTTTGCTTTTTTTTAGGCTATATGATACCATAAACAAAAGTTTATTGACATATGTTTTGGCTATCCTGGAAGTTGTCATGATGCTTCTGTTTGGGAGCGCAGTTCAATTGGGAAGGCATTCAAAAACGGTTCCAAAAGAGTAATCCAGGATGGTCATATCTTAGGCGATTCTGCCTATCCACTGAATGGTTATCTTATGGTGCCAAATCGGGACCACGGACATCTCACCACCACTCAAAATAATTACAATTACATATATAGTTCAACAAGAGTTTGTATAGAACAAGCTTTTGGAAGATTTAAATCTATGTTCCGAATTCTAAAATTGATTGACATCAAAAATTTGGTTTACGCAAAATACATAACATTATCTTGTGTTGTTCTTCACAATATTATCATAGAACAGGAGAAGGATCTTGAGCCTCACTCGGCTGTTCAGTCAGGAGACATAGAACGTGATAATACAACTAGCGCTTTGGAGGAACATCAACAAGTAGGAGAATAAAATTAAATAATTTGTAAAATTTGTACTTACTCGTTTACTCCTGCCATTTTTCTGCAGCTCGGCAACAAAACAAAAACACATGCACAATTGACAGCATGTTGACTGTCAATTTTCTTTTATGAACGCAGGTGCTGCCAAAATCCTGCAATGATAATGCAGCGCTTTTACAATAATGAACGCGTAATTTGCAGGCATGCAGCATTTTTACATTTATGAACTCGACCTTAATTCGTCTCTTTTATTGTCTATATTATAATTTCATATAATAGAGCACACTTTAAACATTAAAATGTAATAGTTAAAAGAAAGAACATAAAAAGAATTTAAAAAAAAAAGCTGTTAAAATGGTGTCTGGTTTACTACCACGTCAGTATAATTGCGAAAATTAGGGCACGTCAGTCGCAGAGGGCATCCCCATAACGTTTTTTTTTGCCACGCCCATTTTTTGACATGTTTAATTCAATGATGGAATGGGATAGGGTATTCAACGATTTCAAAACCTTTATAACTAATGAAGTGGGAACATTTGACAACGAACTTGTTGTCCATAAGTATTTCATAAATCACATTCAGCATGGGTTAAAGCATCCCCGTACTAGAAATCTTAAAAAAAGGTCTCCTTAGACAAACTGTATCAAAGGCTTTCGCAAAGTCAATCTGACAGTTGACCGTGTATTGTATTTTTTTTTTATTTGTTCCATTGAAGGTCGATCACCAGTTCCGGCACAGCATGATTCCATGTCTAGCTTTAAAACAAAACTGATTCCCCGTAATAATTTAGTTTTCATATGTCCACTTAAATAGAGTTCCATTGACTTATTTCACGTACTCCTTCCTTACAGTCCAACGCATGTTAAGCTCACGGAATTGGGCACGTTAGGAGCTTGGACCGACAAACAAATAAAATTACCAGACCAACTTTTCGGTCTTCTCAGTAATTTTTATATCCTAGAATTTCTTAAAATCTCGAGTTTCTTTTCAAGATGTCTTTCCTTCTATGCTTCTATCTGTCTCTCTCTCTGTTGTATTAATGTCTTGATCTGTCCCAGCCGATGGCCTCAGTCGCCAGTGCTGTAACGTGTCTGTAGTTCGTTGCATTCATGTGCGAAGTACTGTGATGTCCAATGTCCAATTTTCAAGATACTAATTCTTGACCTTAAAGATTATCAACCAATCACTACTGTTCGGGCGTTGAACAAAGGAAAAAAATGGAAAGAGTTAAAGTTCCTTGTCTCAAGTTGCACCGTTTTTCTTAATGCCGTAAACTAACAAAATCCGTAAATTTAAAAGACCCGCTCTTCTCAACGTTATAAAAAAAAGTGTTTTATTTCATCTATTATTTTGAAAACAATAATTTTTATATATATTGGTATGTACCCCAATGTAAACAAAGCGTGTTGTTGATTTTAGTACTCTGTACAGTGGTCAACAAGTAAATTTGCTTTGCTGACCTCACGGGTGGGTATTGATGTTTATCATGAACAACTACAAATCCTACAGGCACCAGTAGTAGTAGTAGTAGTAGGCGGAATATGACTTGCATGAAATATGAATATTTTCCTTGTGAATAAGAAGCGTAACCTTGGGTAATATGGACTGAAGTATATTTTTCAAAAAACTAATCAAAGTTGCAATGGGATTGAAATTCATATCCATCTGTCATATGCATATCCCAAGAATGCATTACATCCTGAAACAGAAACCATGTACAGGCAACAACATAAGGATTGTGTGAATGCAAATTCTCTAGAGGTTGCATGGAATTAGATTCATTTTTTCATTTTTCATCGCTCATGTGTGTCTAATAAGTAGCAATAACTAAGAAGGATTCTTACTGATTATACTACAGATATAGTTACAAGTAATATATAACACAGGAGGATCAGAAAGAAATAACAATCAGAACGTCTGTAAATACACCACTACCAGTAGGTATATATCGCATACCTCTCGGTAATAGTAAACCTATTGTGCAAGGAATACAATAAATACAAATCGTGAGTACAAACGTGATGAATATACAAGCAGAGTGTGTAAATATATATCCATGGAAACAAGTGCACGTTTCGTGAATATTTGCCACGCTGAACAAAATGAATCCAGGATGCACCGAACGACTGTCAGCTGGCTTTTGTATGGGAGTAAATCAAAAACACGTAATACACGTAATCCTTATAGAAAATGTGTAATGCAGAACTTTAATAGAATATTTATTAGACAGACAGAATGGCAGCAGATCGTAGGTTTGCACTTAAAATTAATTTAACTAGTAATAAGGGGATAAGTCCTTTTTAGATGGGAAAACATCTATTATTTCTATTCTTTTAACGAGATGAGTATGCTTAACGGGAACACCTATCCTATACGACTTTTATTTCACGGTGGGCTTATCCAAATATCAGATCAATAGAAAAGGATTGGGTAAAACTCTAATGAAGGACACATTACATTGGCAAAAGTTTGAAAATCATTTGTAAGGAACGAACTTCATCCCAGCTAAGGACCGAGGACCATCTAACAAACTCTTGCATTCCAAAGATTATCACTCCATAGACATCAGAACACTATGCGTTCTCGCGAAGTCGGGTAACCACAGCCACCATGATACTGCCACCAGGGACCCAAAAACTTAATCAGGAGTCATGTAATCATGTAAGTCATGTAATCCAATGACTACATGCCTGAGGACTTCCTGATTCCCAGGATACCAGACTATAGCCTCTGGTCAAGCTAAGTTAGATAATCTTGACATTGACATTGACGTTCCAGTGACGTGCAACGAACAGACACATAACAGCACTGGCGACTGAGGCCATCGGCTGGGATTGAGCAAGACATTAATACAACAGAGAGAGACAGATAGACACCTACGTGGCACAGAGGAGGACGGAGGAGACATCAATTTATATTCTGCCCTAGCGAGGTATCCGTCGAAGCAGACAATTTTCCGCAAAGCATACTTCGTCGGAGGTTCAAATTCCATTCGAGGTAGCTATGTGTCATAAAAAATCACTTCACTACAATTCGTCAATAAATTCCGCGAAGAGTTTGTGTCGGAGGAAATCGGAAAAAGAATTGCACTTAGTTGTCAAATATATCACGAAAAATGCACCCGAACGCAATTTATCGCAATTCGCCAGCATGCGTTGCAAAATGTCTGAGAAATATTCGAACAGCTTTTCGGGAGAATACCTGGAAGCTTAAATCCTCCTAATCGTACAAAATCGGAGAATTCTACGCTCCGACGGATACTTCGCTAGGGCTGATTGTCTCATATTATCGCACAGGTGGCCTCAGATAAGCTGGAAATTTTTGTAGAAAAAGAACGCTTCCGAAGCTGGGGCTTGAACCCGCAGCGTTTGGCTAAGCAGTCAACATTCCTCTGAGCCATGGCCACCGTTATGGGTCCCAGTCCAGAGTTTCTCAGTTATTCAGCACCACTACTAATCGAGGTTAGTCATCAGCAGCAAGATCAAGCAATTCGTCCCACTTCATGAATCCATTCTTAGTTTTTTTTTATAAAATGACTACAGGTAGGCCAACGGCGTTTGTACCCCATCACAAAGTCTATTTTTACATCAATATTTCAATATTAAGCAGTCGTTTAGCTGGTTTTGGTTGGTTAACGAAAGGCTTAGACAGATCAGTTGCTACAACATCGCGGCTTCTTCTATCTATCACCTGAGGACTCGCCATTAGGGTCCCAACCGCCATTGGGACTTATAACGAGAGCAAGGTGGAATATATTTATATGGCCATTATAGAGCCTAAAGACATTGACAAAATGAATGAAATGAACGAATGAACATTATGATCTACAGCTAAACATTTGATGGCTATCGATCGTAAAATTCATTCGTTCAGAAATTGCCTAATTTCACTTTTCACGATTTTTTAACCAAACCATCTTATAAAATTCAGGGTTCAAACAAATGAAAAAAAGGAACGATTTCTTTTTTTATTTACGAGTTCTTATGGTGTATACCTTAAAAGTATCAAAGTATCCCTCGTCGTTAAGATTAATATCTTCAGTAAGAGTTATCGCTGTTGGTTGAGACCAAGTTTCATTCCGGACTGTAACGCCACTTAAGTAAGTTAGTAAGTAGGAGTTATCGAACCACGGTCGAAGTCTGAACTTTAATTTAGCCGAACTTGCTACATGTGATCCGGGTTGTCAGTTCAACAAAGCTAAATTTATTTTCTTCCAGATGAGGTAAGGGAAGCATATCTTATAAAAAGATCGAATAAATCACAAAATCAATCTTCTAAGCACTGCGTAAAATACCTTGGATGTACTTGAGGGGCTCAGTAGCGCCGTCGTTAGTGCGATGAACAGTAGCGCAGATGGACTGTAGCGCAGATGGACTGTGTTCGATTCCCAGTCGTAGCAACACATAAAAGGTCTTTCGCTGGACCCCATCTCGTGACGATCTGAGAGGATAGTTTATCTCAACTAAGCCGGTTGGATTCGGCATAAAACAGGAGGTCCCACCATCGTGCAAGAAATGCACGCACACACATGAATTATTGTGAGGAAGCTAGCCCTAGGTGCTAACAAGCCTGTTGCTCCAACAATTTTTTTTTGTGCTTGGATAACAGGATCAGTTTCAGAAAGTGAGCCAAAAGTAAAAATTGGGGGATCAAGCAACCAACACTCATGAACTCCACTCAAATATGGGCTTCGGCCACACTGTATTGAATTATGCATGAGAAGGAGTAGAGTGACATTCAAAGTAAGCTGGAAGTAATCATCTCTGCTTCAAAACATAATGACGAAAATGTCCAAAGACAATCTCGGCAACACCGAATGGACGGTGGACGCACAAGCTATTGCCAAACATTAATAAATGCAAAAGCAGATAACAGGGTGAAGTAGATGACAAAATTTCTATCCGGACACGGAAGCTTCTCAAAATAATGGGTTTTTCAATAAGAGCGCTACAAAAACGGTTTTGGATATCAATGAAATTCTTTATTCCAGTGAAAGTACGTTTGATACCATTATGTAAGGAACTCAATTTCTTTTGCATTGCCACATCGGGCACGCTTGCAGAAGTCCACACGCTGAACCCAATTTTCGACGGTTTTCAAGCATAAATCCGCCGATACTGCTGCAATTTCACGTTCGATATTCGTACGAAGTTCATCAATCGTAGCTGGCTTGTTGGAATAGACCATAGACTTGACGTAATCCCACAGGAAATAGTCTAACGACGTCAAATCGCAAGACCGAGGTAGCCAAGCGACTGGACCATTTCGTGAGATAACACGTTCTCCAAACTTGGTTTCCAATAAATTGATTGTGGCATTCGCTGTGTGGCTTGTGGCGCCGTCCTCCAAGTCCATATCATCCAATTGGGGCCAAAAATATTCGGTTATCATTGAACTCTAGCGATTCCCATTCACAGTAACGTGCCGGTCTTGATCATCCCAATGACGCCGCCGTCCCATAAACCACACCAAACCGTATTTTTTTCGGGATGCAATGATGTCTGATGGAGTACGTGTAGATTGCTGCCTGACCAATACCGCATATTTTGTTTATTGACGAAGCCATTCCGCCAGAATGGAGCCTCATCGCTGAAGATGATTTTTCGATGAAAATCCGAATCATTTCCAAGTTGTTGCCAAGCCCAATTCACGAACATACGACGCTTCTGGTGGTCAAGCGGCTTCAGTTCTTGCGTCAATTAAATATTGTAAGGATGTAGGCCAAGATCTTTTCGCAAAATTCGCCACAACGACGCTACAGAGATGCCCAACGCTTCAGAACGACGTGTGAGAGACACATTTGGTCTTTCTTCAACTGAAGCCTCAGCGGTAGCAATATTCTCGACACTATGGGTACTTCTTTATCTCACTAGAACGGGAACATTTTGTACTGTGCTTGTGGACTCAAATTTTTCCACTAGACGCTCAATTGTTGATCTGCTAGGATGATTATGACGACCATAAATTGGACGTAGCGCTCGTAACGTTGGGGCCACTGACTCCGAATTTCGGTTGCAAATTTTAATAATTTCGACTCGTTGTTGGATCGTTTATCTTTCCATCATGAAATGGCAAACCTTGCTCAGGGGAAATGTCAAAAGAGCGGCAAGAAATATGGCGTCGTTTGATATCCCTGTCTCTCAACTTTTGTAGCGTCCCTGTTGAAAAACCCGATACCTGCTTACATAAGATATCTGTTGACCAGATTTTTGGCCAGAGCACGTGCTGCTGCAAACAAATTTGAAGACCGGAAAAATGTGCCTAAGAAAAGAAAATAATTAGAGCAGTTACCACGCTTATATCATTCATATTGCATACAAAGAAATCATCGCCAATAGCATCATTACCTCATGAAAAACGGGACGGAAACCCTTCGACATAAGAGTGAAAATATGACATGTCAAAACATACTAGTACGAATAAATGCCTTGACAGGTGGTTCAAGCCATGGTATGGAAGAATATTTTTTGCCATACATACGTGTTGTAGCATGGAGTTGGTCATAGCTAGTATCCACATTCAACTCCTAAGTAACGGGTTCAAGGGTCTTAATATGAGCTCAGAGTATAGAACTATATAGAGTACGCATCACAGCTAAAAATGTTGTAGGAGCCGTTTCCGACGCGGGCGGTAAGTGCGAAGAGGAAATTTCGTCGGTTGTTTGCGTCGGCAAAGCTGTTGTTTGATGCTAGGGTAGCAATGTGAACACTGCGGTACAATAAGCAAGACAAGTATCCCACATAGAAAATGTTCATTGTATATGTAGTTCTATACTCTTTGGTATAAGCTAATATCCTAAGTTTTGTGATTGCTCTAAATTAGATCGAGAACTACGGAATGATACTGTGTCAACCAACATCCCTCTCTTAATAGCTAATTGCATCCAGTTATGTACTTCGTTTTTGTAAAGGTCGGTTTCCGGAAAGAGGTACAGTACATTCCTCTGAAAGTGATGTCTTCCTCTACTGCTTCAAAGAGTCTCCGAGCTGAATGTTCATTCTCTTTATATGAGAATCTTGTATGCAACACATGCAGGACAGCTAGTCTAGTTTTGGTTGAATCTTCGTATCCATAGCCCGTCAACGCAAAGTAGTCAAGATTTTTAAAAGAATTTTTTTTATCAAAACGACGATGGATTTGTTCATGTAATTCTCCACACTTCAGAGCCGTGGAGCAGAACTGAGATGATCAGGGTCTTGTATAGATTCTCCTTAGTAGTTCGAGTGAGGGTTTTACAATTAAGTTGCTTCCTAAGTCTTAAAAAACAGAGGTTTTCAACAGTAATTCTTTGTAATTCTTCTTATTAATTCAGAGTTAATAGCGCAGCCGATGTAGACAAAGTCCCGTATTGCCTCAAAGTTATATATTTCAATGGTGACGTTCTGTCCAACTCGTCCATGTTGTTTGTCCCTTCGTGTTGACAGCATATACTTGGTCTTACCTCCATTGACTGCCAAACCTATTTTTGATGCTTCTATATACTACTTTGCTTTGCCGCCATTTTGGTAAACATTAGTCTTGACAGTTCATATTTGGCAGTAGTGAAGTAGACACGTGGCAAATTTATTATGGAAAAATTTTCGATAAACCAACCGGTTTTAATCGTTAAAACGTTTTATCAAAATCAATCATCGATTACTGTGACGATGAGAAAGTTACGTGAAATTTTTGGAAGGAACAACGTGCCAGCAAAATGCACTGTTTATCGTGTAGTGAATGATTTTGAAGAATGGGGGCATGAAGGTGATAGGCCCAAGCGTGCACCACAACGTATTGCAAGATCGGCTGAAAACATTACTACATCATACATACTACATCCATCAACCTCAATTCGACGCTGAGCTCATGAGCTTGGTCTTCAAAGAACAACTTTGGGCACAATTTTACACAAGGATTTGTGCTTGTTTCAATTTCAGATTCAGTTGACACAAGAGCTTCTTCTACAGGACCATTTACGCCCCATAAATATGCCAATAGGATGATACAGCTAGCCCATGACAACCCCGATTTTCATTCAAAAATCATAATGAGTGACGAGGCACATTTTCATTTGAATGGATATGCGAATAAACAGAATAGTCGTCACCTGGGCAAACCCTCAAATTATTCAGCAGTCACCTTTGCATATATTAGAAGTTACAGTCTGGTGTGCAATTTGGTCAGGAGGAATCATTGGACTTTACCTCTTTGATAATGAAAACGGCGTAACGGTAACTGTGAATGGGGACCAATATCGTGATATAATTGAAAACTTTTTAACGCCACAACTACATGCTATGGGCTTGATTAACATGTGGTATCAACAAGACAGTGCCACATCCCATACAGCCAGGATTAGAATGGAATAACTGCGAGACACCTTTCCACAACAAGTTATTTCAAGAAACGGTGATGTTGACTGGCCTTCACGGTCGCCTAATTTGACTGCTCTGCACTTCTTTTTGTCTGGATATCTGAAAAGTAAGGTTTATGCAAACAAACCAGAAACGCTTGAGCAACTAAAACAAAATATTCGTGATGAAATTAATGAAATACCATGTGCAATGTGTGAGAATGTAATGTAAAATGTGCTCAAAAGGGCTCGCATTTCTGAGACTAACAGAGGTGGACATTTACCTGATATTGTATTCCATACATAATTGCCGACATTAAATACAAATTTCATCAATATAAGATCCATTCTCTTGCATTTAATCAAAAATTATAAACAAGCAAAGTAGTATACCTTCCCGGCGGAAACCCTTTACAAGCAAACGTGGCTATTGATTCTTACCAATGATGCCAATATAAACTAGTAACCACACCGATTTATGGATGATTGCAACTCTGTTGTTAAGTCGTGAGTTTGGGACAATCTTACCAAATTTGTTGTTAAAGATGTCACATGATTGTTCGTCGCCTTGCATAAACCCTTTTTATAGCTTGTCTTACAGGGATATATAAGTTTTGGTATATAGTTTGTAACATACAGACATCATTTAGCTACATATATACTAGAGTATATGGGTCGACTCAGAATTGCTAGCTGAGTCGATTTAGACATGTTTGTCTGCCTGTACATCCGTTTTGAGGTTAAATAATGCAATGTGGTATATCCGATCCTTTTCTCTGCTGTTCGAACAAGCGTAAAAAAAAACTTTCAAAATCCGCCCACTACTGCGTCTACTTTTGAGAAAAACGATTTTTTTCGTCCAGCTGTTAAGGATTTTGAACATTTTACAATCTTCTTAATATCCATATTTGGCCAATATTAAGTTTTTTGACACAACCGCTTTTTGGGGGAGTTATATGTAAAAAGCGATTTTCGGCACAATTTAAAAAAAAATCGAAAAAACTTTTGAGGAAAATATTTTAAACTTTTGTCTTTATAATAATTAACTGACACCCGTATTTTGTGGGAGTTTTCCGGAAAAAAAAAAATTATAAAACATACCCCATAGAATAACGTCCTTTTTGTCAGATTATAAGAGATTCGTACAACACGAAAGGACACACAACATCGACAAATTGAACAGAACGTCTCGTCAGAAATTAAAGAAGAAATTCGCTGTTTCTTCGGGCTAAGAAGGCAATACAGTATTAAAGCCCTCACACGAACTACTAAGGAGATCCTATATAAGACCCTTCATCAAAATCGAATGAAGAAATCCTTGGTCGATTTGAGAGGAAAATTCTTTGAAAAATCTTCGTCCCATTTGCGTTGACCGGCTATGGAGACGCAGATTAAACCAAGAACTATACGAGCTATACAGCGACATGCGACATGCCCCTGGTAAAAAAAAAACTCCGCATTGGACATTTGAGATGGCGAGGACATGGAAAACGAATGAACACCAATACTCCGGCTCGCAGAGTCTTCGTTTACAAGCCAGACGTCGGACGCAGTAGAGGAAGACCTGTCTTTAGGTGGCGCGCACAAGTAGTAACCTCAACCAACTTTGAGTGCGCAACTGGAGGCAGTTAACTAAGGACCGGGCTAATTGGAGAGGCGTTTTGTTTGAATCCCAGGATCATTTCGGACTGTAGCGCCACGTCTGTAAGCAAGTATAAAAAAAACTCAGCATTGGAAGTTTATGGAAGATGTCTAGAGCATTGGAAGATGTCTAGAGCGAACGGACACCAATACTTTGGCTCGCGGAGTCTTCGCATCACACGAAGATGTCGGACGCAGTAGAGCAAGACCTTGACTTAAGTGGGACATATAATTGGAAACAGAAATCAACCTACTTGAGGTGCACAACTGGATGCAATTAGTTATGGTCCGGCTAGATTGGAGATGAATATCGGTTGAAGCTCATGTTCATTGTGGACTGTAGCGCCACTTAAAAAGAAAAACAGTCTTGTAGGCGATGTTCTGGCCAGAGTTCGGAGTTCTCAATTATTGCGGACCTGGGGAACCATGCTCCCACCAAATACTGTTAATGAATTGGTACATGCACCGGCTTCATATACTTTTGAAGGATGACCAGCAACTCCGAAATCCTTTTTAGTTATGAATTTGGCATGCCCACTTCATTTAGGTCGGATAGCAGGTAGCTTTAGCTGCCTTCGCCAATATTGATTGGTTTGTTCTGCCTGACTGCGGACGATTTTTTTTTATCGCTATTTAACCATTTTTTGTTTAACAATCTGCCGAAGTGATTGTTCCATATTATCAGCATCGACTGAGTCTCAATTACTATATCGATGTCAAAATTCTGTTATTGTATCCCTGGATTTGACATTTTGCTCATTGGTTAAACAAAAGAGTGTCTGGAGCGAGACCTCTCTCTATCTGCGATCGTCTCTGAAAAGACGGTGTCCTTCTTGCCTAATAAGCTTAATGGTATCACTGTTTAAAGATTCAGCTTTCTAATGTAGGCCTCGGTTTTGGCTGCGAGCATCTGTCAGCAGTCTTTATCAAATCAGGGGTTTCTTGATTGTTGGCGCTAGAATCCTAGCACATCTATTGTGGCTGATGTCGAAGTAATGCCTTGTTGGACATTCGTAGATAACACAGTTATTCATCCCCCTATCGTTTTTCATGGAAGGCAGTTATGTCTGCTTTTTAAGAGCTTAGAACTTCAGCCAGTAGTTCATCTGCGTTTTTTTTTTCTGATATGAACGTTGGTTGATCTTTCTACGTTTAGCATGGTCGACATTTCAGGCCATTCTGAAGTTTGTGTTGCTGCATTTCAGTATGGTTTTCCGTGACATATTAGTTAGTTGGTTACAGTTTATCAGACAACTCTAAGACACATGGTCATACAGAGTCGCAGTTCGCGTTTTGGCTATTCCGTCGCCATCTCTTTTCATCAATCCACCTGCAAAACGATTAACCCGTTTGTAGGTTTTCAGTTTCTCCAGTTTAACTGGGACTTTAGACACCATAGACTCCATCTTTTGAATTTTCCGCTGTCGTATGAAAGGGGATAGCAACTTTCAGCGGCTCTAATTGTATTTTTAATCAAAAACAAAGTAAACCCTCAATATTTAACACCTTCCACACATAATCCCACACTTCAAATGGATTCACTACTACCATTCCCCAGGATTCATCCCAATAGCCGTCTATATACAACACAATATCTGTTCAGAAGAAGTCCTTATAAGCTGGCATTCAATTAAGAAAAAACCGTTCTCATACGCCACCGGGGACATGTTCAAACCACATTGTTGGAGAGGTCAGTTAGGGTTGCGTCCTCTATTCTTTCGCCCTTTTCCAGTGCTTCCCAAATGGGATAATAAAGTGATTACACCAGAAAACGAGAACAGAGTTTATAAGTTCTTCTTCTGTGTATGTGGCTATGTGGACGATAGAGAGCCCGAAGAAAAAGAAGATGACGTTCACTAAGTTGGAGTTAATTAAATAAGGACCCGAGTTTGTTTGGAGTTTGAATTATCTTCTTTTTGCTCCCATCACATTGCCAGGATAACTTGAAGTTTTCAGATTCAGCGAAAGTTTTTTTTTTTCCTCAACTTTGTTCATGTACACTTTTTGTCCTGTTTCTCTTTCTGTGGTTGAGTTGATCAGGAAGTGGCACAACGAACTGTGAAGTTAACAATCGTATTTAGGATGTTAAAGTAAGTTTATGAAATCCTTAGGCTTGGTCAAGATGGTGTTCATGTTCGGCTTGAAATGAAGCATGTTTTCATGGAAATTTAGTTTCGTGAGTGTTTTGAGTGACGTGATTGGGGTAGATGTGTCCTTAAGATGGTAATAGAACACTGAAACACTTACACTCTTATGACAGCTGCTTATATGATAAAGCTATCCCGAAGCAAATGCAAATTGTTTAAAATAGTATGCGAACCATAAAAGGATCTAAAAAATTGAAAAATATCAATCAATTTCCAAGTATCCCTTTGCATATTCATATTTGTCTATCAATTTTGAATGTAATCCCAGCGTAAATATACAAAAATGGAAATTCATGAAAGGACACGAACAGCTAGTGGAATTCGGAATTGCTTCAGCATACGCTCAAACGTTCAAATTCCGTTATTAATTGTCAGCAACACACCGGTACGCTGTACACAGCAGCATTGAGATGTGAAAACTATTCTAATCAACACTCCAGAACACCTCTGCGTGTGTGTACTCCTGATAAACTACCTACTTGTCCTGCCAGTGTTGTCCACTTGCCGTTGCTGCATTTGGTGCATTTTAACAACACATCTCTCGCTATCGACACGCTGCTGGACAGTGTACATTGAATGGTACAGCCAAGTACCGAGGTCCTCCAGCTGTTCGTATGTGATGTTGTGATGTTGTCTATCGATTAAAACTTCATCATCCTGACAATAGGACAATACGTGACTAATGCCAAGATCCCTCAATTCAATTGTTAAGGACAGTGTAAGGAATAAATTAGTTGTGGATGTCATTTTCGTTTGGTGTGTTCCATAGAGGAGCACCATAACGTGGTTGGTGTGTTCGAACAGCTTTTAGGGCGGCGATTTACGATGACTTGAGTTCATCGCATTTGTCTAAGGACATAATTCAAGTTCTAGTGTGTACACGTTGGAGACAAAGCAATTAAATGAGTCGGCATTGTATGAAGGCATGTAGTTGTAGGTATGGATTTAATTCGAATTCAGGTGTTAACATGACTTGCAAGGAGTTGATTTGTAATCGTGGAGGTAATTGACGATATTTCACTCAGTGGGGGGTATGCAACTAACAATAGGGTTCAGGACAAGGTATTTAGCTCAGCATTCAATTTTCTTTTCTGTTTTTTTTGTGCTGAAGTTATCAAACGATGCTAAGGTTCCACTCTTCAGGCATACTTTCATACAATCAGATTTGGCTTATGCATTGGTGGATGTTACTTACCAAGTCATCTCCGCCAGCTTTATAAAGCTCAGCGGGAAGGCCATCATTTTCGGCAGCCTTATGCGTTCTGCCTGACAACGAAATTTTTTTCGTCATCGCCGTTTAACAGTCTGCAGAAATGGTTCTTCTATATCCTTAGCATTGACTGTGTCTCAACTACGATATTTCCTTGTTCATCTCGACAGGATACTGTTCGAGCCTTGTATCCTGGGTTTAGATGTTTTACACTTTGGTAAAACTTGCGAACATCGCTCCTGGAGTGAAACCTCTCTATATCCTCTATCGCGCGCTTTTCTTACTCTTTTTTCATCATTCTAAAAAGCCGGTGTTCTTCCCTTCTTCCCTTCCTATAGAGTTCAACGGCAGCTCTCGTCTTCACCTGCAGCTTGGCCTTGTAGGCCTCGTTCTTGGCTGCGAGCATCTGTCGGCATTCCTCATCAAACCAGGGGTTTCTTGCTGGTGGGAGCGAGAAACGTAGCACATCAGTTGCGGCTAATCAAATGGCTTGTTGGCATCTTTGCTATTGTTCTTCGACATTCGTGATGTTTTGGGATACGCGTTGAGCGAAGGTCTTGGTGGTCTCTTGTGATTACAGTCTTTTGAAATTAAATTTTTCACAATATTTCTGGATTGTTGTGTCGTAGTGGATATACGCACTCTAACCTTTCCTGCAACAAGACAGTAGTCCGAGTCGATGTTAGCTCCTCGGAAATACTGGATGCGTGCCTCTTGTCTATCGCATGTGATCAATTTGTTTGACCGTTCGTTGATCTGGAGACCGCCATGTCCCCTTATGGATATCGAGGTGAGGAAACTGTGTGCAGGCTATAGTGGCATTTTGTTCCGTAGCGAAGTCAATTAGCCTTAGTCCGTCACCAGACGCGTTGTCGTGTAGGCTATGCTTTCCGACAATACTGCTAAAGATATCTTCTCTTCCTACCTTTGCGATAAAATTTCCCAGCACGATTTTAACATCGTACTTCGGTAGCTACTCTTAGGTTTTGTGAAGGAGCTCGTAGAAGCCATCCTTAGCTAAATCAACTTTTTCCTCCGTTGGGGCGTGAGCGCATATAAGGCTTATGTTGGCGAATTTGGCTTTGATGCGGATTGTTAAAATACGTTCGCTAATGTCTTGGAGTCATAAGACTACCTGCATTAGTCTGGCACTTATAACAAATTCGCAGTAGATATCACAGTTTTTAATCCTCTTGTTGCCCTGTCCATCCCATCGTATTTTCTGGATGGTAGTAATGTCTGCTTTGTAGCAGCTTAGGGCTTCCAATAGATGTTCGCTGGCACCTCTTCTGTTAAATGTTCTCACATTCCAGATGCAGATACGAACGTCGTTGTCCTTTTTACGTTAAGCAGGTAATAAAATTAGTCCTTTCCGAGTCCCTCCCTTTATTTTTTCGATGGTTGGGTAGTTAACACAAATAACAACGCCTTGGAGGGCCAATTCCAATTTATTCGACATCCCTGGGACATGGGGCCATTGATATCCACAACGGGATTGAGCGCTGCCGTTGGCCTTTCGGTTCATCCGCACCAACTCTGTTCAAGAAGCCTGACTAAGCCATAAAATTCCTAGACAACCTGTTTTCCGAATTATGTTGAAGCAGCTTGTCTAGGTTCACCTGGGACGACGGCCGGCTATTCATTCCGTGCCATTCTGACCTGGCTGTTTATGGTGTTACTGTTTTTCGTAGTGTTATCAGCACTCGTGCTTATCGTTTAGTAAGTCAAATCCGGTTGGATGAGACTAGTTAACAATAAGCACTTGATGTGTAGTCAGAGTTACAATCACTGGCCATTGCCAAGTTAAAGCCAATCAGTGTCGACCCTCGTTCTACAACACCCAACCATCAAACAAGATGTATTACATAAATTTAATAATTTCACGAAAAATGAGGAAAAAGGAACTTAAAAAAACTGACAATTTCTCAAAAATCATTGGATAAATTTATATGAATTTTTTTTGTATGAACTTCGTGCAAGTCAATATGTTATAATAGTTTTTTTTTGTTAAAGAAAACCCACGGGTTATCACAAGCCTTTGCAAGATTTATTAATTAGTTTTTAATTACATCGTCATTCGTCTATCACAACAGGGAATATGATTTGCAAAATCAATTTATGTGATACCATATCCATAGATACCATTAAGAAGGACGCCCGAAACTCCAATCCACAGGGTTATTATCAACATGCATGTTAAAAATCCATGATACAAAATCATATAAACAAATCGTTAAAAATAATCTTTTAATTCAGGAACACATAATGGACTGCAAATTCTTTTTGTTCCGCATTTTCAAGAATGTTCATCATAAAATCGCATGAATTGAAAATGGTTTATTCCCGTCTTCCCAGAACCAATTTTCTTTCAACTGCAATAAACCTGAATCATCCGCCCTCAAACCTTAATGTTCCACCACTTCTTCGGTCATAATAATAATACTCTCTCTTGAGTCGATTCTCACAATCTCTCACCATTTTCTACAAATGTGTAAAGTTGCCGACGTCCGTTCTGTTGATTATATTGGAAAACTTTTCAATATTAGCCCATAACACTCAGCAGGATTTGCCCGTGATCCAGCCGCGCCGTAGCGTCCTTAAGCCTGCGGACCACTTCGTATTCCGTGCAAGTGCAGCATGCAACTTCAGACAATTCCCCCCCACACGCCGAATGAGCATTAAATGCGATATCGTGTACCGGAGCGACGAAAAAACTGGGCAAACAACCGGATGATCAAAAGGCAAAAACCCCTGATAAGTGCAAAGTGAAGGACAAACCCCTACACCAATGTCGTCGCAACGATATCGTAAATGACATAAATGCACCAAAAGGGTGGCGAAATCGCATAAAAACAAAGTGCTTCCTCTGGCGACCTTTGTCGTTGTCGTTGTCGTCATCGCCGTTGTCTGGTAAATGATGTCGTGCAAAGTTTGTTCACGCCGCTTTGCCTTCTCCATCGAGAAGAGTGTGGTGTCCTTCTATTATTTGCTCCTTGCTCAATCAGACGGAAAAACAGTTTTTCCCTTGCTCTTCAATGACACCCAGACGGAGGAGAGTCTTAGCGCACGAAGATAAGAAAAACTTGTGGCAAATGCAATCTCAACTTTTTGGTTGTAGCGTGTGATGCTTTGGAACGACAACGCGACGACATCGTCTTCGTCCTCGTCGATGCTGATGATGATGACTATACTCATAGAGCTCTCAAAGATAGTGCGAATGAAGACGACCCCCGTATGGGAAACATTCACTTTTCGGAGGACGTTCTTCTTTTTGTCGCCCGTCCTCTAGCCCATCAGGCGATAACAAGGTTATTTCCATACGATACTTTTGTGAAGACAGGCGAAACATCGCCGAAAGGAAGTTTATTCCCCCAAATATAAAAAATAAAAGAAAAGCAGAATTTTATTCCCGATTCCCTTTGATTTTATTTTCGTCCTTTTTTGGAGTTGAAAATTGCATAATCGGATTGAGGAAAATTTCGTAATTTGTTTTTGTATCTGAATCTTGTTTGTTTGTTCTGCTTGAGTGATACTCTGATCAAAGGTGAGGTAGTTGCAAAAGTTTTATAATACTTGACGACTGTTGTTGGATGTAGAAAGCTAAGTTGTTTGGTTGACCCGCAATGTTGTCAAAAACTCATTAGAAACTTGTTAAAAATTATTCAAATTACGCGAGTTGTTGGTATGTCAACGTTTTAATTTAGAGTCCTGGGAATGACGAAAAATAAGGCGAGGGAGTCAAGCTGATGTAATTGAAGACAAACACAGCTTTGTGGTTGCTTAAAATAAATGTTAGCACTGATTACAGCATTGTAACCGTTAGGGTGACTGTTTTACCAATTCCTTACTACATTTTGTTACTAGAGAGACAAAAGCCTTCGATCAGAGATCACCTCGACTACCCATCAGACACGAAACGACTACGGACTGAAGGGTATGCATTTGAAATCTACGCACGCTGTACCCCGGGTCCTGCTCAAAAACATGATCCTGTGTCTCGCGCGGTATAGTGTCTTACTGCGACTCAGGAATTAACGATGGTCGAGATCAGGAATGCATAAATGAAAATCATGCGACATTTATAACAACTTTCACCAAAGATGTGGATGCGTTGTGGACAGCTGACTCAATTCGAGATTATTTCACTCTTAGCCGGCTAGTTATGGCCTGGGATTGAAATTCATCAGAGCAAAGTTTTTCGATGTTAGCATATAGCACAAGCCTTTACTGATGAGACTGAAGACCCAATCAACGAGGAAGTTCACAATCTCTTAAGAGCAATGAAATGCAAAAATCGTACTTAGAGGACTTCAATGCAAAAATAGGTAAGGAAAACATTATTGTCACAGCCTCCAAGAATGACAACAAATAACAGCTACCGACTCAATGTATTTGGATTTAGTAGTGTTAACAGTAGGATAAGATTCCTACGAGCACCCAAATCTAGATAGAGCGATCTTCAAATAGTCAATGCGGGGCGAGCATTTAAAATCAGAGGGGCTAACGTCTCGATTCATACCATTTGCTCGTCGCAGTCAAATTCAAAGCTAGACCCTCCAATGAAAGAAACTTCGAATTGGTGGTCTTAGTATACCGGAGATTGTGAGTGTACATGGAACAAGTGAGTTAGAGACTTTGTGAAGAAGTAGCCGAATCCACCATAAGCTGACAGCCACAACCGACAGTGGTATCAACATGTTTGCAAGTGCCAAAAAGAGGTGAAAGAAGAGCCATATTATACGAAAATCTCTATGAAGCTTAGAACATGCAATGTGAGGTGAGGGTCGACCCAGAAAAAGAGAAAAGAAAAGAATTCTGAAAAAAGGGTGAAAACTTAGCCTTACAACTGATGAGAATCGCGGAATCTCCCCACAAGAAGAACAACATATTTAACATAAAAGTCAAACAGTTAGCAGTTGGTTTCAAAGAATGACCTCAAGCTCTACTTAGGCTGCATTTTCCGCGTCTTCTTAATGGGTATAACCTCAAGGTGGCAATAGCTCAAGAAACAAAACCATCTCCAGTCATCAACGTGGTAACGCACCCTCCCAGTATTCAAGATGTAATGGCAGCCATTAAAAAGCCGGAAAACAACAAGACAGCCGGTTTTAATAAATTACCAGCAGAACTCTTCAAATACGGATAGGCTTCCATGGAAGTTTGCGTGCACCAAACCATCAATGAAGTATGGATGGGTGACTGAAATATCGGGTTTTCCAACAGGGACGCTACAAAAGTTGAGCAGCAAGGACATCAAACGACGCCATATTTCTTGCCGCTCTTTTGGCATTTCTCTTCAGTAAGGTTTACCATTTCATGATGGAAAGATATACGATCCAACAACGAGTCGAAATTATTAAAATTTACAACCGAAATTCGGAGTCAGTGGCCTCAAGGTTAAGAGCGCTACGTCTAATTTATTATCGGCATAATCGTCCTAGCAGATCAACAATTGAGCGTCTAGTGGAAAAATTTGAATCCACAGGCACAGTACAAAATGTTCCCGTGCCAGTGAGACAAAGAAGGGCCCGTGGTGTCGAGAATATTGCTGCCGCTGTGGCTTCAGTTGAAGAAAGCCCAAATGTGTCTCTCACACGTCGTTCTCAAGCGTTGGGCATCTCTGTGGAGTCGTTGTGGCGAATTTTGCGAAAAGATCTTAGCCTACATCCTTTCAAGATTAAATTGACGGAAGAACTGAAGCCGCTTGACCACCAGAAGCGTCGTATGTTCGTGAATTGGGCTGAGAAACAACTTGAAAATGATTCGGATTTTCATCGAAACATCATCTTCAGCGATGAGTCTCATTTCTGGCTGAATGGCTTCGTCAATAAACAAAATATGTGGTATTTCTCAGGCAGCAATCCACACGTACTCCATGGGTCATCATTGCATCTCGAAAAAATACGGGTTGGTGTGGTTTATGGGCCGGCGGTGTCATTGGGCCGTACTTCTTCCGTGATGATCAAGACCGGCCCGTTACTGTGAATGGGAATCGCTACCGTTCAATGATCACCGAATATTTTTGGCCCCAATTGCATGATATGGACTTGGAGGACATGTGGTTCCAACAGGAAGGTGCCACAAGCCACACAGCGAATGCCACAATCAATTTATTGGAAACCAAGTTTGGAGAACGTTTTATCTCACTAAATGCTCCAGTCGCATGGCTACCTCGGTCGTGCGATTTGACGTCGTTAGACTATTTCCTTTGGGGTTACGTCAAGTCTATGGTCTATTCCAACAAGCCAGCGACGATTGATGAACTTCGTACGAATATCAAAAGTGAAATTGCAGCAGTTTCGGCCGATTTATGCTTGAAAACCGTCAAAAATTGAGTTCAACGTCTGGACTTCTGCAAGCGTGCCCGTGGTGCCCATGCAAAAGAAATCGAGTTTCATACATTATGGCATCAACGTACTTTCACAGGAATAAAGAATTTCATTAATATCCAAAACCGTTTTTGTTTTATTTAAAAAAAAACTTTTTTAGCACTCTTATTGAAAAACCCTATATTATCTCCATATCGCACCATGGCCAAGCACCGATGAATATCCCTGCTAATTACCGCACATAAGAACCTATCTAACGAGTGAAAGTCTTAAACCATTCTGTAACGCACTAATCTATTACAAATAATGTAAAACACCAATAAGTACAAGGTCGGGACAAATAACCGTTTTTTTATGTAAATGTGTTTTGAGCTCTGAAGAATGGTGACGGATTTGGATACCATGCAAAAGGAAACAGTTAAGTCGTTTTATACTGAAAGACACTTTATGCGACTTTCAGGTAAATTTAATGCTAAACCAAAATAAATCTTTGAATTACAGCTAAAGAACTTATACCCAGGATTGAAAGAAATAGATGACTGCCCACTCTCAGGCAAAAACCTCCAAGGGGTCGAGATTCCAAATTAAAAATCCACTCTATATTAAGAACAAGCAAGAACACAAGCACTTTAAATTATGGGAGGGGACACAACATCTGGCATTTTCGGCCCACACAGGGCCTTTAACCTAGAAGAAGAGGACCTTCTGCTTAACGCCAACCCCGAAAGGCAAATTTGAGAAGCTTCTCACAACAGTGTTATACTATCAGACTTTCAGACTTTCGCAAGATGTGGAGCAGTGAAAAAACTTCAGGATTTGAACCAGGGACCTCGGGATTAGTAGTCCAACGTTTAAACTACGATGCCCTTGCACTGTTCTTTATTGGCATTACTGGTGTCCCTTTCATCAGTACATCCTAATCATCTGTTACTCAGGGGTTATGAATACCCTTTACGAGAATACCACAGTACGAGCGTTAGAGAAGGAGAAGAAAGAGAGTGATAGGAAAGATTTTGGATGTAGTGGAGACTTAACTCCGTGGGTGGTGTCCGAACTATCTTCGGGGAGTCACTTTTTCTTGTGTTCGTTAAATTTGAAGAAATTCAAGATGGTGTGCATACTTTTTTAGGTATTACACCGACCTTTTTTTTATTTCTTTTAAATAAAAGTGAAATGGATTTTGGCTGGGATTGAACGCACAACCTTCCACTCAACAGACGAACACATTACCACTGCACCGCGGCCACCCGTCTTAAACCATTCTGTAACGCACTAATCTATTACAAAAAGAAGAAAATTGTGTGATTCCCTCTCAAGTAAAATCAGAATGTGAAGTGGTGTTTATTGACACTCTTTTAAGTTGTGGGTTAATGCAAGTTAATCACATTTCAAATTCTATTCATAGGTATTTGGATTTAGTCTTTACTAGCGAGAACGGAGCAGTGGTTGTTTATGAAGCACATTCTCCACTTTTGCCAACATCTGTTCACCATAAGGCATATTTCGTCAATATTACAACTGACAATTACTTTCCATTTCAAAGTGCTCAGTTCGAATATAATTTCGCAAAGGCAGATTACAATAATCTAAATTTGTATTTAAATTCAATATTGTGGAATGGTATTCTTAATGTTTCAAATGTATCGAACACGGCAAGTAAGTTCATTTCATTTTTAAAGACTGGGATCGAATTACATGTTCCTATAGTAAAGCGAAAAAACCATAAGAAGCAATTCAATTGCGAGCTTTCTAAAATGAAGAATATCAAGATCAAAGCATTCAAAAATATAATCTGACCGGAATGTCAGAAGAATTTTCAAATTTTTCTCGTTTTCGTAAGGAATACGAGTTTCTTAATAAATTTTTGTACAAAATATATATATTCAGTGGAATCGAGAATTAAAAACAACAGCAAAGCGTTTTGGGTTTTTATTAATTCAAAACAAAAAACTATGGATATTCCTATTGGTATTGAATATGAAGGAGTTCGCTCAGATAATGTTCAATCGTCTTGCGAACTGTTTGCCTCATATTTTCAAAATGTTTATTTAGATGACATTTTTACTTCTGTGGTTAGCCAATACGATGATATTTCTCCTATTACCGACTTGGGAATATTTTCCTTAACAGAAGATGAAGTGTTGACATCATCTCAAAAACTTGAAGACAAATTAAGTCCGGGATTTGATGGTAGTTCATCTCTTTCGATTCCACTTACATTAATTTTTATTTTATCCCTTTCGACTGGCATTTTCTTAATTGCTGACAAACTGTCGTCCAATATAAATGTCAAGATGTAAAAGATTCCGAAATTGTTTGAGACTTTGGTGAAAGAAAAAAACATACTTTTTTGTAAAGGAGTTTTTATTAAAATATCAGCATGGATTTATGAAAGGCAGGTCCACAACAACTAATTTAACTGTGTTTACTAGTTTTTCCTTAACAGCAATGGAAGAAGGTTCACAGGTTAATGTAATCTATACAGATTTCGTTAAGGCTTTTGATCGGGTAGACCATAAATTGCTTACAAGAAAATTGGAAGCACTTGGTATACATTCAATACTTAACAAATGGATCGCATCTTACCTAACTGATAGGAAGAAGGTAATTAGAATAGGAAATACTTTTTCGAGGCAGTTTAAAGCAAATTCTGATGTTCCTCAGGGAAGTCACTTGGGACCCTTCTTGATTGAATTATTTGTAAATGATATTGATTCAAGAATGTCTTGCTGTAAGTGTCTGGGGTTTACAGATGACTGGAAGTTTTTTTGTAGAGTCAATTCTGTAGCTGATTGCCATAAGCTACGGGTTGACATAGACGCAATTACGGATTGGTGTTATTGTAATAACTGAACTAAGGGAAATGTAAGGTTTCATAACTTTTTCACATAAGGTGGCCTATAGTCTATGGTTACTCCACAGCTGGGCACTCAGTAACTAGAGTTGAACAAATGAAAGACTTAGGCGTTACGTTTGATTCGAAATTAAATTTCAATAAATACATAGACAGTACAATATCCAAAGCAAATTCCATTCTTGGGAAAAAAGGAAAAGCAAGGATTTTTCAGAGATCAGAACTCTTAAAAACTTACATTGTTCCTTAGTAAGATGTGTTTTCAAATACTGTTCAATTATTTGGTCACCAGCTTATCAGGTGCATATAAATCGGATTCAATGCATACAAAAGTCTTTTTCAAGATATTGCCTTCGTCACTTTAATGGGTCAGTAGAAATGACCAGTTATGAGGAAAGATGTCGGATACTAAACTTAAAGTCCTTGGAAACGACAAGAAATATTCAGGATATAATGTTTATAAAAGACATCGCTTCTAGTAGAATAAACTCAACGTTTTTACTGTTCAATCTACCTTTTTACGTTCCGGGTATACCGTTGCGTGAGCATGGCTTATTTTATGAATCTAATCATTCAACGAGCAATGGAAGGAATGAACGTTTAACAAGGTGTATTCGGAGTTTTAATATAATATGCAATTCCGTTGATTCCAATATGGATATTTCTATAAACAGAATTGAATTAACAAAAAAAACGGGAGTTTTTATTGTTTTAATCAGTAGTTTTGTTTTATTAATTTTATTTTTAAGAATTTTAGTACATTTTTTCTCTACACTTAAAGATTTTTTTTTCATAATATTAAATTAACTATTTTTCAGGATTCTTTAAATAATTATTATATAATAAATTTTGTAAAAAAATATTTTTTCTCTTACTTGAAGAGTATTTTTTATATAGTTATATAGTCTGTAAGTTGTTATAATAATAGTAGACTGAAATAAATAAACTAAACAATCGAAACTATTTCCGCTACAGCAGTGTACGCTGTATAAAGCCTTATTGAAACACGTTCGGCGAAATCTACGTTACTCTATAAGGTTTCCTTACCGAAGCATTACCGAAACTCACAAATAGCATAAAAGAAACAATAATCAACCGTTTATTTATTATTGTTGTTTAATTAATTGTTTATATTAACGATTATTTACAACAATTTTAATGTGATCAGTGTTATTTATGATATATTAAATGTAAAGAAATAAATAAAGTTTTTACTGGGATTCAATTCTAATAGTCACACCCTATAAAAGCCTTAATTCACAATCTCTATACATAAAGCGGAAGGTTTACCAAAACATCTTTCAACTGTAATATGAACACACATCTCCGGATACCTTTTCGAAGCCTTTTACCAATTAATCTTCTATAAAGCCTGTGCATTTACCTAAACTAGTTAGTTCAGCATGTATGAACTTCTCAACAACGCCTCAATGCGTTTAATACAATAATTTGCTTTTTGAAATTGGCAATTTGTGCAATTTTAGAACGAAAATTGTTGGTTGGGAAGTATCATTTTTGTCTTTGAGCACCCGCCTCCAGTCTTCGTACAACCAGGGATTTCTTGCTGGTAACGGCCTCACATTAAATAAGACACACTTAATCGACGAATTGGACAGAACATCACCATCGACAGATACAATGGTGAGGTAGTAAGAACTTTGCGTCCGCTATTTACTCTCACAGTGGAATCTTTTCATCTATAAACCGAAGAATTTCTCTTGCCTTCACCGCGTTAAGACCAATTTAGTAGAAAAGCCCTCACGCGAACAACTGATGAGATCCTATATACGACCCCTATTATTGCGTCCTGTGCACAAGTAGGGAAGCATGGGCGGAGAGTGACGAAATCCTTAGCCGTTTATAACTTAAATTGTTCGGAAATTTTCAGTCAGGTTTGAGTTTATGAAATTTACAGGGTTCGGCATTTTAAGGTGGCCATCGCCCACACGTAGTATGCTGCTTTCTGGCAATTTTCATCATGCTTACCAGCGGCTATATGATGGTTATAGGGTGATTTCTTGACTAATTGAAATAAACGCCGGATTTTCAAAAACCTCACACCAAAAATACCTAGCGGCCAAATTGATTTCCACAGTCGGAGTATTCCTGCACAATCACAAATTTGAATGGAAGATTTTGCCTCAATTTACGATCGAAATGTTCAAGGGCAGGCATATATTTGCGCGCCGAACGCAGTGAGGACTGCAAGAAGCTTTGAATGCCTCAATGCGTTCCTGTGATCTGATGGACCGAGAGAGTCCATTATTTTTTCTTATCACACTCGCAGTTTGTCTCAGCGTAGTGACTTGATTTTTGGTTACGATTTAGCAAGGTTCGTTGGTTTGCGATCACAGAACATTCGTGCTTAATCCAGTCCCCGACGCGACGGCAAACGAATACCACTTTCTGATTAAAGATGGTGACTGAACGGGAAAGGGGACATAATTTAAGAATCACTTTTGTCAAATCAGTCCGTTATGAGCCGTACAGCTTGGATGACGTGCATTTCACAAAAGGAAGTTATGTTACCGCTCCTCGATTAAGCATCATTGTCGCTGCATTTCAGTGCCTTCAGGCTCCATCTGAGTAAAAATGTTTTCTTACACTAAATAGGTAACAGACGATGCTTTACACTGCATGGCTGTAAAAAATCGTATTCTACTCCGAAATCCGACATTTATTTCATATGGCTTACACGATATAAAGCCCCTGCTTTAAATCGCAACCTCATTAAGTTAAAGACTTTAAATCTACGGTAATCGCTTAAGCAAGTTTAAATTTTACAAAACAGTACTGAATCCAATGGAAAATCTATCATTCTAAACACCTTCTACTTTGGATTATGACTTACACGTATATCTCCAGGAGATCGCCAGGTGGGCGGTAATAACTGTTCTTCTCAGATTTCATAATCCACTCGTCTACAAAAACCACCAATATTATTTGAAACAAACTGTTGTTTCAAAACACTAGTATCCACTTCCCCTAATCACATACACTTAAAGACTGATATCCTTGAACATACACCTACAATCATCCGACTACCATTCAAATATCAAAATATAAAACTTAAGTTTCTCCCAAAAAGTGAGTGATCCTCCAACTTTCTGTGTGGATGTGCATTCGCATTTTTGATTGGCATACCAAGAAAACAATAAGGACATGCCATGTCTGACATCCGTTCAAAGAACTAAGACGAAGTACTTCACTTTTCGACCTTTTCTCTGCTCCGGAGTCATCACGTCGCTGGCAAATTGCTGCATTCATCATTGCAGTAGATTCGAAGGAGCCAACAATTCCTCCTCATTTTGACTTTTTGTTTTCTCCTCCTATTACTGAAACACTGCATCCTCTCTGACATATGATGCCAGCGCAGTACCAGCGATTGCTCCTGCCTGCGTGCCAACAGTGTATAGCACATTCTGCTGCCTGGAAAAGAATAATGGTTGCCTTCCTACTCCACCTCGAAGAAGCCAAGGGCAAGCCAACACGGCTACATCACCACGAGACGAGAACATACAAAAAAAAATCCTGTAAACCGAACACAGTGCTAGTGCATGACTGAGGAAGTTATCGGCGGAATTAATAAGGAGCCAACTTTAACTAATTTATGCCATCTGTGAAGGATGTTATGTCTTCAGATCACACAGCAGTACAGCACACACGCTGGGAGAGTCATATGTGTTTGGGCGGGTGTGCCCCACCTGCCACTGTATCCGTGACACCGCACAAGGGCGCTGCTGCACTGCTCGTATCCTGGGCCCTGGCGTGTTGGCGGCGTTGCCGTGGCAAAGATGGATGTGAATAGTTATTGAGTTCTAGCTTATTCGGTGGTTGGTAGTAATTCGAGTGTGTTGGGTCGTAAAAAATGAAATCCACCCGAGTGAAACTGAACAAGGAAAAGGATGATTCCGCTGTAGTGTGCGAAGTTGCCATAAAAAAGGACGTGGCTTTCTGTGGCAAATTGATTGGTTTTCATCATCATTAGGATTCGATGGCGAGGTGTGTTAATGGTGATTGATATTTTTTTCCTCTTGTTTGCGGTGACGTTGATTTGATTTGACACGATGACGTCGTGTGCGGTATAAGAACTTTAAATGTCATGCTGGGCTTTTAGAATGATCTCGGTGGTTTAATGGCGTTGTACGTGATTATTAAAAAAAAATGACAGGACGGACTTGCGCTTTTTTATTGGTTGGTGGGGTAAACCATTTTGTTTCCACATCAACATTTTTTTTAATTTTTCCTATGCCAAACTTGAATTTCGAAGCATACATCGAAGTATCATTGAAGACGATGGTCAGAAGTCATATGTGTACGGGATGTGTACGCGGTTTGGTGTGCTCCATAAAATGCGGGGTTTTTGAGGCTGATAGCTCAATTTAGTAGACGAAGCGCTTGGTTAACAAGTATTTATATTATTCTTATAAATCTTATCTTTCCTAATTCTTATCTTGTTCTTATTATGCTTACTAAAAGTCCGCAGAGTCCTGAGGAAGTGCTTCTTTTATCCCACCTTGTATATGTCCTTGGGGTAATAAGCCCCGAAGATCAGGCTGTTCTCGCTAGCCATCGCCCTTGCAGTGTGCCTTCGAATCACCTTAATTATGAAATTGTCAATTCTGATCAACTGAGTCCCATTGTATAGAACCTCGGTGCATTAATATTTTATGTAATCGGAGTCTAGCGTTCGGTACAATCCTAAGTAGGATCGGAGGCAGAGCCTCTCAAACAGCCGTATCCTTTCCATGTAGGCTGGTGCTACATTAGGATAGACAACATCACAACCTATTTGAGCTGCTTCGACATATTCGGACAACAGATCATCGAGGAATCCTAAGGGTTAGTTCGGCTGCTTGAACAGAGATGATGGAGGAAGAGCTGAGAGGGCAATGGAAGCGCTAAATCCTTTAACAAATACTGACGTCCCCTAATTTAATAAATTGGATCTGGAAATCCAGAATGGGTGTAATGCCTTGGTTTAACAACATACTCACGGAAAATATTGTTGTGACCAAGCAACAAGAGCCTTGGGAAGGAATGAAATTATTGCTTAACGAAAGACGATCATCTATGATATTGTCGTCAGTAGCCTTGAGCTTACAAATTTTCTAACAGCCCGAATGATTCTCATTTATTGTGGAGCTGTTTGTTAAATGGGCGGAACTTAGTTTAAGTTATTCTAATTCACTGGTAGTGGCGCGAATCGCGTATGAAAACCTACATGGTTATAGGTGCACTTTAATTTAGATATAAAAATTACAAAACGGGGTTGAGTCTGTGTATCTTATCAGTTTATCTGTCGGGTTTGCCTTCATTTTCTGCTAAACACATATTTGCCGCTTCCTTCTCTATACTAGCAAACGTGGCTATGACATCACGTTGGGTCGGACCAATGATCGTCAGCGTATGCTAGTAGTTGTACCGATTTTTTGCAAAATTGTGCCTCTGGTGTTGCCCCGTGAGTTTTGCAAAATCCTCTCAAGAATCAAGTTGAAGAAGTCACATGATAGCGCATCACCTTGCCTAAATCCTTTTTTGGTATCGAATGTGTCGGTGAGGTCGTTTCCCACCCTGATGGAGCAGCGAGAATTCTCCATCGTCATCCTACACAAATGAACGAGTTTGGGCGATATACAAAAACTAGACATGGCTCTGTATAGTTCGTTCGCGCTTTTTTTTGTATTTTTCTTCTTTCTGAAAGCCGGTGTTTATTCCCTTCTTCTCTGCCTATAGAGGTCAACGGAAGCTCTCGTCACCACTTGCAGCTTAGCCTTGCAGGCCTCGTTCTTGGCTGCGAGCATCTGTCGGCATTCCTCAGACAAACCAGGGGTTTCTTGCTGGTGGGCGCGAGAAACCTAGGACATCAGTTGCGGCTGATCTAATGGCTTGTTGGCATCGTTGCCATTGTTCTTCGACATTCGATGCTGGTAGTATGGTGTTAATCGAGAGGTTTAGGGATACGAGTTGCGCGAAGGTCTGGCGGTCTCTTACCATTGCAGTCTTTCGACATTTATTTTTTTCACATAAGACTTCTTCTAAGTCTGGCACTTATTAAAAATCCGCATCCGTATAGTCGCTGTTTCTGCTCTCTTTAACACGGTCCATAGTAGATGTCACAGTTTTTCATCCTCTTTTTGCCGGCCCATTCCATCGTATATCCTGTATGGCAGTAGTGTCTGCTTTGTAGCAGTTTAGGGCTTCCGCTAGTTGTTCGTTTGCACCTCTCCTGTTTAATTTTCTCACATGCATGCGCAGATACGAACGTCGTTGCCCTTTTTTCGTTCATCAGGGTCGTCAGCAATAAATTCAGTCCTTTCCGAGGCTATTGGTTGCTTTAAACCGTTAGTTTTTTCCATGGTTGGGTAGTTAACTCAAAGCACACCCAACCTGGGGGGCCAGTTCCAATTTATTAGATACCCCTAGGACACGGGGCCATCAGTATCCTCTACGGGATTGAGCGCTGTCTTTCGCATTTCGGTTCATCCACCACCATCTCCGTTCAAGGGGCCTGACTAACCCTTGAAATTCCTAGACAACCTGTTGTCCGAATATATCGAAGCAGCTTGTCAAGGTTCGCCTGGGACAGCAGGCCGGGTATTCATTCAGTGCCATTTCGTCGTCTTATCAACCACCAGAGTCCTTCAATCTTCACATTTTTGGGGTTGTTTGATTGAAATTTTCCATTACACTCCGGTACTAGCTGTAGGCATGTACAAAAATATCTATAATTGGGTACAAATCTAGTAGCCGCTATAACCATTCATAGCGCACGGTGACAATAATTTTGCACCACTAAATTTTCCACTCCAGCAGTCTTAGAAAATCGTATTGGAGTCTGCAACTACGATTTTTCGTGAGAGTGATACCCAATTAATTTCGGCTGGTCCAGCACCAGTTCTGAAATCCAATTCGACCTAAACCCGCTTTCAGATACTTCTTGATAATATAACTTCTTTAATTAGCCCCTACTGAGTCCCACCATCTACACAAAAAGTCATTCCCAAAGCCACTTAACGAACACAATTTCTTTCGTTAATCCGGTATCTTTAAATGACAACCCTTGACCGTTGTCATCCAACTCGTAGCTCTATAATTAAGAGCTTTAGACTGGCAAAGTCTGCCTATTCCAACACTAACGATCTCTTAAACACATGTATTCAATGTGTATCCAAAAATTCCAATAATCCAGCATAAGCACCAGAGCTAACAAGTCTTCATGAACAATGACAAAAGAATCAGAAACAATCCGCAAGAGAGAACTCCACAAAAAAAAAAAAAAGATTCTTATCAAAGACTAATTCTCAGTGTTAAATGTATCCTGTTAATCCTTCGAAATGGAAACCAACTCTCACACCCGCCTCCATGTCAACTAAACAACTCTGACTAACAGAAAAGGAATGAAATCACAAAATCAAATTAGAAAACTTTGCCAATTTGTTAGCCCCATGGATGTGTGCAGAAAGGACAATGACTATAGTCTCACTTTGGACGGGGGAAGACCTTTTATACTCCTCGCTAATTACTACACAAAATCTTCGAAAGAGGAAGGCGGGAAGAGAGCTGTAGTCCTGCAGATGCAAAAAAAAAACAGGAAAAGTAGAACAAAGTTCAAGATGTACTCGTATCTAATGGGATATTGCTCGACAAAGGATATAAATTCGAAATGATATATTCTAGAGGTGAAATCAATTGAGTTTGGGGTAAAATACTATGCCGCGGTGTACTTCCAAAATAGGTACTGCAAGGAGTTAAAATTTCCCATCTGTTCAGTTGCGTGTTGTGCCCATTTAGACATTCAGATACAAGGATTGTAAATATATTACCACCAGTGGGAACGATTTCATTACTCCACTAGGGATCCTTTTGCACAGATATAAGGTAATTGTCCACACACACATATACGCAGAGATAACCTGACATGACTATAGCACTTCGATATTAGAATCTATTGGCAGGATTCGTAAACGACCTTTGGCCACCCGTATAATATCCTTATGGCATTTAGAAGTAATTTTCGCACTCAGTTTCGACAAAGGAGAGCAAATTAAGTTTTCCGGCATCTTAAACAATTATTACAAGATGTTCCAGTTAATTCCCTGAGGTGTGATAATTGCTATTAGGGAGCTTTTGCTTCGCACACATTGTGAAGGAAGAGTTTTCATTACGAACTACATGTGTGGGCTAGCATTAAGTTAAAGGCTTTAAAGGATACGAGAGACAGTGAACATTAAGATTTGAACTAGGGAAGAGAGACGAGAGTTTTAGGATTAAATGGTGACATTTTATCCTAAGATCGCATGGTAAGATATAACAAATCATGTTGCGCTTTAGGTTGTGGTCATAAGTCATAAGTCATTTAAGGTGTTATGGTACAATTTACCTGGACAAACGTTATTTTCTTTCTCGGTTATCTTGTATTAGTGTTCGCAAACCCAGATTGCGTCTTTCAATGTATTTTGGCAAAAAGTACGCAACAAGCCTCAAGCTCCTTCATTAATTCCGTTGGTTCCTACTTTTGTTTTCGGGCGCAAACGCCTTAAGGCAACCTAACAATTGATGCGTTGCAGGCCCAGTGTGGAGACTCATGATGGAGCATCGAAAAAGGAAACATGCTGCAAGTGGTTCTCGTTTGTCGAGGCTAGCGTACTTTGGGTGATTTGCGAGGCTAGCATTAGACAGAAACGGTCTGAATGGATCGATGGGTTAGGAAGTGCATTCCCTCGTCGATCCCAAATCGACGGTTGAGAGACGTCGCTTTATCATACAACGAGGAAGCAGCAGCAGAATCGTGGGGCAGACCACTCCATTTCACAAAGCCAATTCGAGTCCGATTACCATTAAAAGACTACCTGTTCCCCCCAGCGAAGGAGGAATATAGCAGCAACCGACGTGGACGGCCAGATATAAACACTCTCGCTACAACATAAGCACTAACACCAAAAACAAAAGAGATCGCCGAAAGAATACCTATAAGGGTTATGTTCGTTATCACCAAACACTCGAAATGCTTAACGAAAATGATCAAACTCTCACACAGCTGATAACGGGCTCAGTGGCACGATGGTTAGTGCGATGAACTTCCGCGCAAAAGTTCTGGGTTCCATTCCCAGTCGTTGCAACACCTAAAATGATTTTTCACTAGCCTTCCTCTTGTGGTAATCTGACAAATCATCCGAGTAGTATCAACAGTCAAGAGAAGCATCTCAAATTCGCCCCTCTAAGTCGGCATAAAACAGAAGGTCCCGCCAGTGGGTACTAATGAGCCTGTTGCGCCGAAATTTTGTATTTATATTCCCACAGCTGATATACGGTTATATGGAATACGGAAATATGGAATATAAGGACGCTCTGTAAATATACGCAAGGTAGGTGGGAAAAGGTAGGAAAACTCACGGACCAAAATTTACTTAGGGGTGCACGCGATGCACGTACATACTTAGACCACAAAGGCCCGTTGTGGTACCACGTGGATCTGTCGACTTTCCCTATATTTCTTTTGCCTAAACTAACTATTCAGAGCTGACTACATAGCGTAGGAGGTTTTGGACATAAATATTATCCAGTAGGTTTCTCAGAGTGGGGAAAGATAAAAATACATTCCTACTGTTCCTTTTTCAAGATGCTTCTTCAGAAGTTCTTGCTGAAGAGACCTAGTTGTTTTGAGTGTAGGTCGGAAGGACAGTGTAAAGACACCGATTATAGTTCTGATGTTTGATTGGTTTGTGGTCTGTGTTCCCTGTAATGTAAAGGTGATTCAATTTAAGGAGATTAAAGTTGGTTCTAAGCTCGTGAGGGATGTAATCCAATTAATCTTTCCAAGCTTTTAAATAGATAGGAAGATAGACTGATCGGACGAAGATCCTTTGGATTTATGTGAGAGCTATTTCCTGCTTTGGAACTGAATACAACTGGTCATGATGGTGAAGAGCCATGGTAGCAGAATATCAAAGTTGTATTGGAATTCAGCAGATACCATCTGCTTCAGAAGATTTGAATGGTTTAAAGCTTTGGATGGTCCAAGGAAGCTTTACTTTGGTGATGATAATATTGGTATGCTGAATGGATGTGTCGATCAACTCTAGTTCAGTACCCACGAAATAAAGAAGCTGCCAGAAAAGTCGGTGTCCAGAAGTAAGTCAATGGTTTCCATGCTGGAGGTTGTCCATTGACCATCTGGTTTGAGTACGTAGCTAGATATAGGTGGTTTATTGGAGATGGTTTTAGGGAGACTAGACGCCTCTGAGGTTTCTTCTATGTTACCACAGAATACGCGCCAGGATGCTCTTCTTTCTTTCCTCCAAACGATTTTGTATGTTTTGACTTATATTTGTCCCAGTCTTGTGTTTTTTAGAAGCTCTTGGCTTTTTTCTAAGATTGCAGAAGTTGGAGTTCCACTATGGAAGCTTGTCCTTCCCATGAGGCCGTCTAATGCGGATGATCTGGCATCACTCAAGGTTCCTGAAAGTGTTTCTACCAGTTTATCTAATTCTGTTTATACCCTATCCCATAGTAGTATATTAGTTTTGATACATGGTTTGTAATATAGAGAAATAACTGAGCTAGGTATACCTCAAAGTATATACAAGGTGGCGCAAAAATAACCTTCCAATGTTTTTTGGCTGTAATTTTAAAAAAAGAGAAAAACTTTGATTCTTCTTGTGGATTATTTTTATTTGGTCTTTTTATTTTTTTTACATCAAGTCGAGAATATGATGTCATGTAAATGGCATTTTCCATCACTTTGGCCAAAACTTCCGGCGATATGTCCTCACATTCTTGACGGATATTGTCTTTAAGAGCTGCAAGAGTCTGAGACTTGTTAACATAAACCCGCGACTTCAAAAAGCCCCACAAAAAGAAGTCTGGAGCGGTCAAATCAGGCGATCTTGCTAGCCAGTGCAAATCGCCAAAACGGGAGATTAGGCGCCCGGGAAATGCATCCTTCAGCATATCGGTTGTGGCACGTGCAGTGTGTGCCGTTGCACCGTCCTGTTGGAACCACATGTTTTCCAATCCCAATTCATCAAGTTGCGGCAAAAAGAACTCGTTGATCATTGCTCTTTAGCGCTCACAATTCACAGTAACCGTTTGGCCCGAGACGTCTTCGAAGAAAAAAGGTCCGATGACTCCTCCAGCGAAAACAGCACACCATACAGTGACTTTGAGCGGGAGTAATGGCTCTTTGTGGGTTACACGCGGATTTTCAGTGCCCCAGAAGCGTAAATTTTGCTTATTTACGTACCCGCTAAGATGGAAATGGGCCTCATCACTCATGATTATTTTTGATGAAAAGTCATCTTCCTCTTGGTGGTGATTAAGGATGGCTTGAGCGTATGTTAGACGCGATTGGCGGTCAGCAGCTAACAGCAGATGCACCGTCTGGTCTTTGTACGGAAACATCTTCAAATCTTGTACCAAAATTCGCCGTCGACTGATAACCATTTGCGTGGCACGTCGTCTGGTCGATGTCGACGGCGCTTCCATGACATCTTCGGCTACAGCAGCAATATTCTCTTCAGAACGGCTACTCCGGGATCTGCCACTCCTGGCAGCATCTCGTGTTGTGCCAGTCTCTTCAAGGCGAGCGGCTAAACGTCGCAGTGTTTCACCAGTAGGCGTTGGACGGCTAGGAATCTGCGACAAAATTCACGTTGTGCCAAAGTCACCGACCGATTATTGCTCAAATAAATAGTCACCAATATTCCGCGTTCTGGAGCAGTGGAGCATAACATTGTTTATTGACGTGTATTTCGCATGTGTTTACTACACAAATGTCAAAACAGAACTGACATTAGGGGCCAATCGCAAAATTTATAGCATTTTCTGATAGGAGGATTACTTTTGCGCCACCTTGTATATATCGATTTAGCCATGTCTGTCCGTCCGTACGTCACCAGTTTATAGGCCTTAAATTTTTAGCTAGGATGATGAGATATGGTACACGTGTTTGCTATTGCTCCCAGCAGAACAAGTGTAAACATTTTTGAAATCCGCCCACTGCCACTCCCTCTCTTTAGAAAAACATAGTTTTACGCCAAACCGTTAGAGTTTTTTTAAAAAAAAAGTCTGAACAACATATCTAGACAATCCACGCCAACTTTTTGGGAGCGTTTTTCGTAGAAAACTTTTTGCGGCAGCATTATAATTAATTTTGGTAATATAACCTTTCTTTCAAATATCATGTATACCCACGCCCACTTATTGGAGGCGTTCTCATACAAAAATCCATTGTATACCATAAGCAGGAGAAAAACGTTGTTTTTGTTCGAATCGTTAGAGATTTTGAAAAGCAATCCTAATTTCTATACTTTGTTTATACAAAGTTTCTTGCCCCGCCCACTTTTTGGGGGCGTTTTTAGTAAAAAAACGTTTTTCGGTAAAATTTTAAATATTTCGGAAAAAAAATTGATGCAAAATAATTGCTTTTTGTAATATAAACATTTCTTCTATATATTTTTTCAACCCGCGCCCACTTTTTGTAGGCGTTTTCATACAAAAACCATTTCTATACATTATGTTCATAGCCTAACCAAGCGAAAAACGATGTTTTCTGTCGAACCATAAATGATTTTATAAATTGTCTGAACAATATGTTCCTACAATGACATTTTATATATTTCATCGCCAAAAAAACGACATTTTAAGGATATTTGTTTTAAGGATGGGATGGTATTGGGTATAAAACGATCCCCACAGTAGATTTTAGCCGTCTCATATGTTTTATTTCTCGGTTGTGTCATCTTGATTGGCTAAAATGTCTCTATATAGTGACCACATGGTTTTCGTGGGGTTCTCAAAAATCTTCGGGTCTGGGGGGTCTCTTTTAAAGTGTATTGGATGTATCTTTGGTCTAAGAAGGAGTGCTCGTTACAAAATTTCCAGTTTCTAACCACGTTAATTATGTTGTTGGAAGAAAGCGTATCTAGCACTTGCCTAATTCTAGATATTTATAAAAGTAGGGACGGAGCCCAAGTTAAAGAGGAGGAGGTTTGTTTCTAGAGTACATGAGCATCACATCCAATGATAAGGGCAGTTTTGCGCCTCTCTGTTCCGATATCAGGTTCCTTAGGTTGCCCTGAGGTATTAGTCCCACGTGGTCGTGCTAGTATGCCGAGTCCAGAAAATAGTTTATGCCTTTTGTGTCAATATTGCCTGAAACAGTATCCTGATTGTAGTTAGAGAATAGAAAGATATTAAAGGAGTACCTTGCAAGAAAACAAGATTTAGGTTTATCTTCGTTTCCAGGTTATTAACCAGGCATGGTTCTTGGATTAGAGGTAAGTTAAGCAATAAAAAAAAAACTTCCCAGGGGCAACGCAAGGGTTTCCTACACCGTCGCCTACATACAAGAGTTGATCTGACATCTATTGGATATTGCCTACAACTCTGGACGTGAAGACAAAAGCTCTGTCGAGCTTATATGCAAACCTAAAAAATACAATTTTTGACGGAATAGGCTCGTTAGTACCCAGGGCCTTGCTTTCTCACAAACATTTATGTGTGCGTGTGTACTTCTTGCACGATGGAGGGACCTCCGTTTTATTCAGATTGCGAGCGGCTAAGTTGAGATAAATTTTTCTTCACACTACTCGGATGATTTGTCAGATCATCAGGACAGGTTGGCCAGTGAAAAATTATTTAGGTGATGCTACGGCTAGGAAGCGAACCCAGACCTTTTGAGCAGCAGTTCATCGCATTATTAATAGCGCCACTGAGCCCGTTACAAAGAGATAAAAAAGAGCTGGATATGCGCTCAATTGAAGAGATCGAGAAGTGTAACTCCATCATCACAGCTCGTGCTACGATTCGAATTTTACATTTTTTCTGGCAGAATAATGTCAGTTATCGACAAGTTCCAACGATTCCCTGATTGACGCCTTCCAATTTCATCTAATGAGTGTACTTGAGGCAAAAGGTTTACAAATAAATCAACCACAACCTGGATGCTGAAATAAATCATTAGAATCAAAATTGCTGGAATTACACCAGTATTCTGTGAAATGGTTTATGCAAATGTGTTAAGAAAATCTCAACAATGCACCGAGGGCCCACTTGACCTAATTCTAAACATAATGTTACAACCACACAATCAGTCATTACATATTTAAGTGACACTATAATCCGAAAATTATCAAAAACCTAAAAGAGGGACGCGTCTATTTTCATAAGGAATCATTTTTGAGCCTCTGCGACTCATTAAAAACGTAACCAGTCCTTATAATGGTAGTTTCCCACATATGTATGCTATCGCCAAAACTACACCACATATAGTCTCTAGTGTCTCTAATTTTGAAACTCCACTTCTTAAAATTTGTGTATTTAGAGCAAGTTGTAGCTTAACCAATACTAAGGCTTATTTTCTCAAGATTGCTACCAACACAATACATAAGTTCTTTTGAAATACCAAAATTTTTCAAGTTAAGCTAGCCCGCCGTATTATAACAACTATCGCATTCGAGCACAAGGTTACAGAAAAGTCAACTAGAAACTATTTATCTACAATTCCTAACCAGTTGACCTTCTGTTCAAAACAATGGATACTCCAGCAAAAACCTTTCCTCAAATGTCGGCAAACTACTTTCACTTCTGGATTCTTGCAAAAAAAAATTAACCTAATCAGCTTAAAGGGGTTTCCTGTTTAGTTTTATAGTTAGAGCTAAGTAGGTAATACCACCAAGCCAGATGCAACCCAACATTGACCACAATCCAGGAGCTCTTGAATTCCGTGAATTCCGTTTACCCTTCCACCCCATATTGTGTGGTATCAACTCAATAGCACATACACTCCAATGAGTACCGTCTTGTGGTACAAGATCAAGAGCAATATGAGAGCAGCAAAAAAAAAAACTCCCGCACATCCTATGAAAAACCAGGATAAAAAACGGAAATCCCTTATATTTCTTAGCACACCTCCGACAAAAGTCCTTAAGACGAGAAATACGAAGAAGATGCGATGACAATGATGTTGCAAATGTGTTGCAAAGCTAAATATTAAGCTTAAGGCCACGCAAATCCCCTTATTGTTGAGATAGACTGAGAGTCTTCCACTCAAACTCAGAGGAGACAGGAAGACGTTTTATTTTGCACAATAAAAAGGACAACCGGTAGGATCCCGGTGGGCCAACTATGTCTCTATCCTGTTGAGATCCGTGTGGCTTTGTTGTCGTTTTTACCTTCGATTTTTTTTTCTCTCTCTTCCTGTCGGGATAGGTGGTTGCAATGGACTTAGCTCACCTGGTCTAGTGGTATTACGCTGTTTCTTCGTTTTTCTTCTGTGGCCGATGAAAAGTTTACTTGTCTCATCCGTTTTTGGTTCTCGTTTTTCCTTGGCTGTGTTAGTATTAATACACCTGGTCAAAGTTTGCTTTGTAAATTGAGAAGGACTAAGTGGATGGTGGTGGTGGGCGGTGGACGTCTTTTTGTTGGCATTCATCCAGTTAAATATAACTGATAGCCATGGATTAGGGCTGACGGCTGAACGTCGTACAGTCAATTGTTGAAAGTTGAGGGGCCAACAGATTATTTCCTTATACGTGAGGACGTATCCTTGAGTTTGTTGTGTCGGTTTTGCCCTTTGCTGTTTATTGCATGAAAAATTTTATGAGATGATATTGATGAGGATGGATTTTCGAAGGATTTCGCTACTGGGATGAGTTAATCTTCTGCGGATTGGATTGGTATTAAAAGCGCTTTTAGTGATGAGGTTTATTATTAATGATAATCCTTGGGGGATATTATATAATTAAGTGGGCAAGGACATTTTTTTAACATTCAACAGCATAATCGAATGAAGTTCATCAAGCTATAGTACAGCTGGCTCGGTCGTGACATCATAAAATCTCGTGGAACCCTTTACTTCCAACATCGGAATACCTTCATGAGAAAAAAAAACCCCCCACCCAAGGAGGACGATTCACTTTTGTGCTTTTTGTCAGATCCAAGTGATAAGGTGACTTGGCGTTTCATCGTTTATGACAGTAATATCCCAACGGTGATGATGTCGGCGCCACGACGATAAAAACCGAGGAGCTGTCCTTTTAAATGGAATCCTCCTAGCGTTTAGATCTCTTGAGAGATGACAGCAGCACCATATGAAAAGGAATGGAGAGATTCAACTTCAGCGCGTCATAAACGTATTAGATACCCTTGACTGAAGTTTACGGACAGTCAAGGTCTGGTGTAACAGGTTTTATCCAATAAAGGATGAAAAAGGGAATGAGAAATAGTGATGAAAGATGAATAGGAGAGAACGTATATTTGGGTGGTGACGTCATGAAATAGTTGGTTAAGATTGAAATAAGGTAAATTAAAAGATCTTGAGATGTCACCCATGGATGTAATGTAGAGGCTATGAGTAGAATAATACTAACAAGAATTATGTTAAATAATATTATTAGGGTATTGCTGAATTGACTTTGGGGTTTGTCTAGGTGTTGATGTGCGATGCCAAAGAATATTAACAAAATGATACAACAACTGACAGAAAAGGTCAATGACAATCGGTTTTTTTCTAAGAAGAAGTATACAGTCTACATGTTTCAGCCATTTCTTATTTTCAAAGAAAAATATGTTCATATGGTCTATGCAACTATACAGATGTGCGAAGACTCGAATTAATGTCTCAATGATGTCGACACACTTACTGCCCCGTGGAGACGAGTCATAGGACGTGCTGGCAACGCTCAATCTTTATAGCTTTGACTTAAGATCAATTTTGCTTAGTTACCTTCTCAGCACTAACCATCCTGGTAAGTCCTAGTCAGAATGAGCGAGCAATACATTGGACGCAGGGGTAAGTGTAATACCTATAGAGCTGCTTCAACAGGCCATTAGAGATTTCCAATACTGAGCGAGGGTGTTGGAGAAAAGTTGGTGGCCGAGGAGCCCTCAATGTCGACCCAAGAAGAGCTCATATCCCAAAATGGGTTAAAGCAAGGACCTGGCCCTCCATTAGTTATGGGAGAGACGCAACCAGTCTCCAATAATGAAACTTCTCATTTTTACAACAAGACCCGGAACTTCATGAGCTATGACATGCGAGTATGTACCTGGAATGCACGAACACTCTACACCCCGAATGCTAATCAAAAACTTGAATCTGTCCTCATGTGGTACAAGGCAGATATAACCGCAATCCAGGAGAAACGATGGAAAGGATAAGGTATAATGAAGAGAAAACATTTATTACAGCTGCAACAAAAGACTGCATGTATTAGAATGCGGATCCGTCATGGGAAATCGGCTTCGGACAAAAATCATCGAGTTCAAGCCGATAAGTGATCGCCTTTCTGTGAACCGCATCAAAGATCCCGCATCAATGGGGAGTTTTATGACCTCCTGAATGGAGCCTATGAAACCTGTCCGGAGTATGATGTAAAAGTCGTACTCGGGGATTTTAATGCTAAGTCGGAAAGGAAAACATCTTAAGCAGTTTAGTTGATAAGCACAGAATCAACGAAATGACAACAGACAACGGATACCGACTATTCGATTTGCAGCAGCTCGTAATACGGTGATAAGGACCACTAGGATCCCAGAGCTAAGGATCCACACAGACACCTGTCGCTCTCCAGACTGACGAACCACCAACCAAATCGACCATGTGCTAATCGATGCGATGCACGCATGCAACATCCTCGACGTGCACCTACACACATTCCGAGGGGCAAATATCGACTCTGACCATTTTCTTGTCGCGGCAAAATTCAGACCTCGACTGTCCAACGAGAAGAAGCTGCGAACTGCACTGAAGAAGAAATTCAACTTTGGACGCCTAAGGATACCTGGAGTAGCTAGAGCCTACATCGAGCGCCTGAGTATGAAACTCTCTTCTGTGCGCTCACCTACCACAGCCACCATCAAACAGTGGTGCCAACATCGCGACATCATCAAGGAGGCAGCCGAAACCATTTTTGGGTACTTGCCACCCCCGAGAAAGAGCCCGTGGTATGATGATGAATGCTTATACAGAAAAAAAATGTAACAGAAGGTGCACACAATAAAGCACTGCAGCGCAAAACAGGGGCAGCAGGAGTAGAGTATCGAGCCAGAAGGGCGGATCCTGCGTAGAAAGAAGAGGGCTTACGCAGCCTGCCAGCTCAAGAAGATCTAAGAGTCGCGCGGTCGTAACAACATCCGGAAGTTTTATACCAAAGCCAAGCAACTGGCTGCTGGCTACAAAACCGGAACGCAGGCTCTTCGAGACAGAGACTGAAACCTAGTCACCGAAGCGCCGGGAGTAGTAGTTGTGTTTAAGCAGCATTTCCAGCAGCTGCTTAATGGGCATCATGTAGAGAGAATGATAGGGCAAGAAGGGAACCCACGTCCTGTCAATGAAGAACTAGTTCCACCACCTAGTATAGTAGAAGTTGGCCTAGCTATAAAAAAGCTTAAGAAATACAAAGCCGCTGGCTCTGATGGCTTACCAGCGGAGCTTTTTAAATACGGTGGTGATGTTTTGGTAGAAGGCATGCACCAAATCATCAACCAAGTATGGGTGAAGAAAACATGCTTGATGACTGGACTATCAGCTCCATATGCCCCATCTACAAAAAACGCTATCCTATGTCTTGTAAGAACTATCGAGGCATATCCCTGCTAAATATCGAATACAAAATCCTATCCAACGAACTGTGTGAACGTCTAAAACCTTTCTGCAACATACTAATGGGCACGTACCAGTGCAACTTTCGGCCTGACGCGACAGATCGACTATAGACAAAATTTTAAAAAATAATAAAATGAGGAAAATCCTAGCAAAGACCAACGAATTTCAGTTCAAAACCCACCACCTATTCATCGACTTAAAAGCCGCGTATGATAGCACACATCGTCAGGAGCTCTATATGATGATGGCCGAATTCGGAATCCTGGCAAAATTTATTCAGCTGTGTCGCGTGACGCTGGAAATCACGCGCTGCAACGTGCAGTCTGGAAGCAGCTCCTCCGCAGTATTCCAAGCATGCACCGGATTTCGGCAAGGCTGCTGGGCTATGCGGACGATTTCGACATCATCAGTTGCTCCTAGCGTGATAGAAGCGTTCACGGCGATTGAAGAACAGGCGAATTCCTCTGGCCTGGAAGTAAATAAGGACATGACTAAGTACATGCTATCAACAAACAGACAAGCATCTGCCCACCGCATAGAACAAAACGTCACTACTGATAGAAGCAATTTCGAGGTAGTAAAGCAGTTCACCTACCTCGGAGTAAACATAGACTCCACGAATGACACCCAAGTAGAGATCCGGCGAAAAATTACCCTAGGAAACCGTTGCTACTGGGTTTAAAATTGCTAACTCGAAGGACGAAATGTGCGCTCTACAAAACCCTTATCCGGCCAGTTCTGCTTTATTGCGCCGAGTGCTGGGCGATAAGCATGAAGGGAGAGCTGATACTGGGCTCCTTCGAGAGAAAAATACTTCAGCGGATGTTTGGTACTGTGTGCGAGGAGGGCAAATGGAGGAGAAGATACAATATCGAACTCTATGAGCTGTAACAAGATGTGGATGTATTCCAAAAAGCCAAAACACGTCGACTACATTGGCTCGGCCACATCGAGCGTATGTACAATAATGCTCCAGTTAAGAGGATCTTTGAATCCCAGCCCTCAAGGTTCGAGAAGGCAAGGAGGACCAAACCCCCCATTTCAAAGACCAAGCCATCGCGGATGCCAGAGGGCTAGGTCTAGACAACTGGAAGCAGCGAGCCCGTGATCGTAGAGGATGGAAGGCTCAAGTGTCATAGGCATAGTCTCTTCACTGGTCGGGAGCCAGATAAATAAGTAAGTAAGTACTTCGGACGCAGTAGAGTAAGACCTTGTCTTCTTACGTGTAGAATCCGACCTCAGCCACTTAAAATGCGCAAATGGAGGCAGTTAGCTAAGGACCGAGCTTGTTGTAGAGGAATGTTGGTTGAGGCCCAGGTTCATTCCGGACTGTAGCGCCACTTCAAAAGAAGAAGTATGATATAAATGCAATTGTTCGCCACTAGCAAGAATCAGATTGCGTGCGCATTTTTCGGCAACTTTAGCGACATCTCGGGTAAAAGGATACAAGACCTTATCCGATTTCTAAACCTCACAGGCTGGATCTAGAGAGCGCCTGCATCACATCGACAATAACAGTCATAATATAAGTCAAACGAGTTTAGGTAACAAACAAAAAGGCACATAAGTGCTACTTGGATTCATGCCGAACCGCCACTTCTACCTACGTACCTATGATGTAAAGACGAAACAAGAAAAAGATGCAACTGTGAGATTAAAGTGCTTTACCAAGATACAGATGTAATGTCGACTACAATAAGCAAATGATCAGTAATACTCCCCTGAAAATGTTTTATTATTCCCAGGCTACAGATGACGATGAAACTTAACCTCTCTATAGGGATCAAGCGATCATGGATTTCATGGCACTTTGATAAGATAACTGGATACTTCACGTGCATGGGCAAAAAGAATAAAACAAGCGGACTCTCAGCTAAACGATTGCTATGACTAATTAGGTACTGATAAGCTATATCGTATTGTCAGAAATGTAAGTCCTTTTCAGAATTTATCAAATATCGCAACCCCTTGAAACATCAATTATTGCACCATAGGACCACTAGTTAAATAAATGAAAATATTTACTGTATTCTGTTGTCCGTCAAAAGTTGTAAATTCACAACCGGTCTATGCTCCAATAAACTCAATATAAAACAACCAACAAGCTTTCTAAATATTTCCTTGTGATCAATCATCGCCAGCATCCTTCACATCAAAGTTGCATTCCGTTTTATACATTCCCTTCAAAGGATTAAGGAAAACAAGGGAAAAAAATGACCCCATCCGAAACATTTTGAATAAAAAGAATTTTAAATAACGCAATCGCTCCTTCAACATTCAACTTAACACAATGTCATAAATTCCAAGGATACGAGTGCCCGTATGCCATAGGGATACGCGGCGGATATACTGAAAACTGACTACGGAATTCCATTTCAAAAAGCATTTTCAGCATTTACTGCAAATGTATTGTGCACTGCCACGCAAGAATGAAAATATGAAGAAAAATATGCGAACATGCTCCTTGTTCTCATCCATCTCCTTAGCTGTTATACTCACTCCTTACAGTTGAAGCCTTCAAAGCAATTCTTTGCACTTGTAATAGAGCGACAGGCAGTGAAATAAATATTTGAAAATGAAAATAACCACAATGAAAGTAATGTACGCTCCTGGCAGGAGTATGTGCATGTGTGCATACTGCATTGTAATGTTGCCGACTGTCAGTTATGGCTGAAGTTCATTTGCATCCAGATGACAGCTTGACTGTGTGTGGTGTTGCAAGCAAAATCTATTTGCAAGCTGAAAAGTGTAAATTGTTGCTCTTGCATTATGATGAAGTTTTACTAAAATATGCGTAAGTGCATGAAGCAGCAGGGAGGAAGGGTTGTTGAGAGAAATCCTTATGAAAGAGTACGTAGCTATTAGCACTCAGATGGATGAGCGACGAATGGGTGCAATCTATTTTCTGGGAATGCACTTAGGCTTAGACTTACGTGGTTGCTGTGTTAATCTTTTAACTTTGAAAATTCATACAATGAAAGTCAAAAGTTTGGATAAGGAGGTGTGTGGTTAATTTCTATTATATTCTGTTCCAAAGAGGTGGTAAAGAAGTCACCGGACAATTCTGATAGAAGAGTACCTATTCTCTCTCAAGTTCATCGAAGACAGATAATGGTTTTCGAGAAAGAGGCTTTGTAGTGGCAATAAACTAGGGGATAAATGGCGCCATATTTACTCGAGGCCGAGTTCGGCTTTCGGCTTATCGATACTGGGGAAAGTCTGTTATCCTAAAAATGTTAATTCTTTTTGAAAAGATGTGCATCGATGTAATCGGTTAAAAAACGCTTTAAAGTGGAGTTTCAGAGATCAAAGACTAGATACATTCATACAACAATGCAAAGTTGGCTAAAGAAAGCATTGTCTTCCAGAACAAAGGAAGCTGTTTTTGCTAGTACCACCATTATAATTATATGAATCGGCAAAAGATCTTAGGTCCATCGGCATTACTACCTTTGCATTGAAGACCATAAACAGTTTCGTTGACATAGAAGGGAGATGTGACCAGCATCCACATAAATTACAGTCAAATGTATTTCTTTGGGTTGAGAGGTGCCACTCCAGAAACGATGTTCAAAAGTCTTACCAAAGTGTAAAACGTCAAAGCCAAGGATACAAGGCACGGCAAGAATCCTTTTGAGATGAACAAGGAAATATCGTAGTTGAAATATAGTCGATGTTGAGGATATGGATGAACCACTTCTGCAGACTGTTAAACGGCGATGACGAACAACGTTATGCTGTCAGGCAGAACGAACCACTCAATATTGGCAACGACAGCGAAAACTGCTAACCACCAGACCTGAGTGAAGTGAGCATAGTAACATCTAAACTCAAGCTAAATATGGCTGCCGGAGATGACGACCTTCCCGCCGAGCATTTTAAAGCCGGCGAAGATGACTTGGTAAGTAACATCCACCAACTCATAAGCTCAATCTGGTCGGAAGAAAGTATTCCTGAAGAATGGAACATCAGCACGATCCACAAAAAAGGAGACCGTCTTAACTGCGCCGACAACAGAGGCATAAGTCTCCTCAACATCGCGTACAAGATCCTATCTGCGGTAATATGTGAACGCCTGAAACCGTTTACCAACAACCTGATCGGCACTTATCAGTTTAGTTTTAGGCCAGGAAAGTCCACAATCGATCAAATTTTCACACTTCGGCAGATCCTGGAAAAACCCAAGAAGTCCAAATAGATACCCACCACCTATTCATCGATTTCAAAGCCGCATACGACAGCATTTATAGAGACGAACTCTACAGAGCCATGTCTAGTTTTGGTATACCGGTCAAACTCGTCCGTTTGTGTAGGCTAAACAATTTTCAAAAAAAAAGGTGCAACTGCTAGAATACGCCGACGATATTAACATCATTGGTAGGTCTCAACGTGATATCAAAGCCACGTTTGCTAGTAAGGAGAAGGAACCGGCAGAAATGGGTTTAGCAGTAAATGAGGGCAATAGTAAGTATATGCTGTCAACACGAAAGAACACACAACATCGAAGAATTGGACCGAACTACACCGTGGACAGATATAACTTTGAGGTAGTACGGGACTTTGTCCGCTGTTCCTTCGGGCTAAGAAGGCAATTCAGTAGTAAAGCCCCCACTTGAACTACTAAGGGGATCTTATATAAGACAATGATCATCCCAATCCTGCTCTACGCTGAAGCGTGGACCATCTCAAAAGCGGATGAAGAAATCCTTGGTCGATTCGACAGAAAATTTCTTCGAAAAATCTTCGGTGCCGTTTGCGTGGACGGGCTATGGAGACGAACATTCAACCAAGAACTATACGAGCTGTACAGCGGCATGCCCCTGGTAAAAAAAAACTCCGTTTTGGACGTTTAAGTAAGGACCGGGCTAATTGCCGCTTAAGTAAGTTCGAACGTATTTCGATGGGAATCGCATCAATTGCGAACGTCTGCACCAATATAGCCAACATTTTTTTTAATATTTGTCATAACCCAACTTAGTAATCGTAAACGCTTTGATTATCCTCACTCCATCCACAAAGTCCCTTGAAAGTAGTCCCATAACATATTTTATAAATATATTCCAACAGAAAATTATTGAAGCGTCAAGCTTCCCTTACTAATTCCATTAATACAAGCTTATCAGCTCAAGTTAAAGTAAATCCATCAACTCAACTGCTAAACCGACAAAAAACCAGGAATATAATAGCTCTCACCAAACCATAACAAAACTTCTAAAGGATCATCAACTTTCCACTTGTGCTCAAGTAACGAGACTCGAAGAAGAAAAGTCCAACAAACTTTGGCCCTTCCTTAATTAACCCCTAACTTGCAGTATATCAACTTCTCTCCTCCGGCAGGACAGGAACTTTAAACTTCAGAAACGTATCTGTGTAATCACTTCATTATCCCATTTAGTTGGACAAAGCAAGGATAAAAAAAAAACTTGTCAATATTATCACACCCCTCTATTATGTCACTCACCCTCTGGGGTTCCGTGTGGGTATCCTGTCCACCGGCACTAAACGTCTTTCACTAACCAATTTGATCCGTTCGTACACACACATTTTCGTCGTTGGGTAGAGTTAGGATAAAGTGGCCGACCGATTTGAGTATGTGACATCCTTTGTTCACAGAATGTCCGAGAGACGAACATTGATGAGCATATTGTTACCCACTTTAGGTGTCCCTGTTCTATCTTTTAAACGGGGGTGGACACTTGCATGTGTGTGGGGATTTTGATGCCAAAGAGGGTGCTCAGCTTGGGTCAGCATAAATGCCGAAGGTATGTGATTTGAATATTCAATTGGATGATGCCAACCGGATCGTCACATCATCAATTTGTGGTTCGTGCTGATTTCAAAAGGGACGACGATGGTGTATTTGCAATTTTGTTGTTATCCTTGGTAATCGTTGGGGTGTGCTTTGACTTAACGTTTAGCTTATACGGGCAAGAGGGTATTCATTGGAGGAAGTAATCGGTTAAATGGGTGCTTGGATAAACGATTGCTTATTGGATAAGGTAAGTAATACAGGTGGTAGCTATTAACGGAAGTTGTAGTTAGTTAAGACAGCTGGAGTAACCCTTGAAGACAGGTGGACTCATGCCATAGGTAGGCTGGTATATTGGGAATACAAAGAAGAATGTTGACATTTTTAATAACTTGACTGAATAATGATCATGGTGTTCAAATGGTAGGCAATGATGTTATATGAAGCCTTGAGTTTTCACTTAGCTTATGCCTATCCTAGCACAGCCCGCCATATATTTGGATCTCGTTTCTCATGCCTTCACGTGCACAGCGCCCGCCCGTACAATGAAACTGGTGAGCAAAAGTTTCAGTTTTTTTTTTCTCAATGCGTCATCATTTCGAAGCGATTGCGGACGAACTTTCAACATTCAGTCAACTGTGGCGTCCACAGTCCCAGTTAGGATAAACAAATTGAATTACCTATTTCAAACTGCTTCGACATATCGAGACAACAGGCCTTATAGGAACTTCAAGGATAAGTCAGTCCACTTGATCAGAGATGGTGACGGACAAGCCGATAGACCAGGGCAGTGCTCTGTCCCGAAGTGGATATTGAACATAAATGGCCCCATTCCCTACGAGTATCTTATAAATTGTAACTGGCTCTCCAGGTTGGGGGTTATTCCTTGGGTTGACTACACACCCACGGAAAAAAATCACTGTAACGAACAACCAATAGCTCCGAAAAGGACTGTTCTTATTGTTGTAGACCATGAAAAACGATAAATGGACAACGACGTCGGTGTCTACACCTGTATGTGAAAGTATTTAACAGGAACAATGCAGGAGAACAAATAGCGGAAGCCCTTAGCTGATACAAAGCAATAAATACTGCCATCAAGGAAATTCGATGGAAAAGACCGGGAAAAAAGAGGATGTAAGACTGACATCTACTACGAACTTAGGCTTCGGACTTTCAAGACAGTAGCGAATACATTTTAACAATCCGCATCGAGGTCAAATTCCACAACATTAGTTTATATGGGCCCACTCTCCGAAGTAGGAAAAATACTCTCTAAATGAGCTGCTGGACAAAACTTAAAAGTGACTACCGATCCGAGGCATACAAATGAGATTAAGGTTTTAGACCAGGCAAGTCTACAACTGATAAAATCTTCCCACTTCGGCAGATCCTGGAAAAACAAACAAAGATGTCCAAATCGTTTTTTTTTTAAGACGAACTATACAGAACATTTCTAGTTTTGCTTTTCTAGTTTTGCTTTTGGCAGATGACGATGGAGAATTCTCACTGCTCCATCAGGGTGTGCAAGGAGCTCACTGATACATTCGATACCAAAAAAAAGAATTCACTCAGGGTGATGCACTGCAATGTGACTTCTTCAATCTTATTCTTAATAATTGCGACTACACACTACTATCGTCGGCGTATGCTAGAAAGTGTAGTCAGAGCCACGTTTGCTTGTATACAGGAAGACAATGACGGTAAAACAAACTTACTTACTTACTTAAGTGGCGGTACAGTCTGGAATGAACCTGGACCTCAACCAACAAGCCTCTCCAATTAGCTCAGTCCTTAGCTAACTGCCTCCAATTACGCACTCCAAATTGTTTGAGGTCGGTTTCTACTTGTGCGCGCCACTTAAGGTGAGTTCTTCCTCTACTGCGTCCGACGTCCGGCTGGGAATCGAAGACTCTGCGAGCCGGAGTATTGGTGTCCATTCGTTCTACATTTCCTAGCCATCTTTAACGTCCAATGCGGAGTTTTTTGACCAGGGGCATGTCGCTGTTATAGTTTTGTGGAATCTTCGTCTCCATAGCCCGTCAAGATTTTTCGAATAATTTCCCCATACTTCTTCTGAAATGATAACCGACTATTTTGTTCCCGAATTGGATGGCATGAATGTGATTGAGATGTGGTTCCAACAGGACGTCGCAATATGCCACACAGCACACGTTGTTATACATTTCCGCGGGGGGGACGAGTCTAATGCGTGGACAAAGAAAAGGGGTCGGAAGCAAATTCTGCAGTCGCCACTGCACCGAAGGTTGAAGAAATTTCCCCCGTGAGAGTATAACACGCAGCTGGTTAGATGCTGCCGGCTCGACCGCTCAGCTGAGGGTGGGTTCGCGGGTATTCAACTAGATTGAATTAAAAAGGGCGCCACACAATCTTTTTTTTGAGGAATTGTGAAACCTGGATAATTATCTGACGGTGTTTCTGAAAAAGCAAGAAGGTTCCGAACGAAATTATACACGGGGTTAGGTGACGTTATAAGAAACTAATTTATTGCTGCACAAAAGCAAACAGATAAACATAAAATAAAATTATTTGAGAGATATTTGGAAGATGGAAAATCTGGAATATAAAATGACCCACTATCGCGTCTATTCCCGGAATTTACCAAAATGGCGTCGAACAAGGGGGTCGCGTGTCCCGTATATTTTATTTCCGGGATTTTCGTAACGGAATGCCAACGGATCTATTTCAACAGTTCTCAATTCGGGTTCACTAACTTTAATAACTTTATCACAAGCACTATACTTATCTTCTCTTCCTTTCCGCTATATCTCCTACGCCCTTCCTTTCGATAGTGTGCCATTTTTTTATTTCATGATTATTTAGGGTGGGCTCTTGGCCATAGATCTCGTTAACTCCAATCGTCGGGGTGTTTATTGTACCCATTGTTGGCTGCTAGGGTTCTCGTTTGCAGCTTGAGACCGCCTGTCTCTTTCGCGTCCCTCAGACCGTCCGTCTGGCTCCATACCTGCTTTGTTGCCTTCAAGAATGGGTGGTCGAGCAAGAGCGCTGGGTCGTAAACAACCCAGTACACTATTCCTTAACCGTTCTCCAAGAAGGGCAACGGGAGGAAGAAACTTGAAGGGGCGAAGAAGTGAAGTGGTTGGATATGGGGTGTGGCGGGGAAATCTTTTTGCCGCGTTATTTTAACGCGACAACGTCACAATCGATTTATTGAAGGAAACATTTGATGAACGCATAATTTCGCGACCCAAATGCTCGAAAAAGTGGTTGAAAATTGAATCCCTAGACTTGGGATGGACATTAAAACGATTTTCGTGTGTACTGTTTCAATTCGAAGTTTAATTTAATATCTCTCCCTTAAACACCCTTTATTACTGTTTGCAACAATTCCAGGATTCCACATTCCCTAAACGGAATTCTCAGTTTTGGCCAACACCGGAAAATCATAACTTATCACAAGTTTAGATGTGATAAATTATTTTGCAAAAATAATTAATTAGTAGAAATCTATTGTGAAAAACAGAAGTTATTTTTTTTATTTAAATATCCACAGTTAGTACATCACTACTAATATAAAAGTGGCATTAAATTTATGTTTTCATTCCATTTACTATGTTGTTGTTATGCCTTGATAAATTATAACATGTACAACATTAATTTTTATTAAAATATATTTTCTACTTGTAAATCAAAATCAAGTTGTTATTTATTTTCAAACTCGTCCTCATCTCCATATGCCAGGTGCAACTTCAAATGTTGGCAACTTTAAGAGTTCAATCACTGCTTTTGGCAGTTTGTGGGCTTTTGAAGTCTTTCTTGCAGAGATGCTTGATAAATACGGATCAGAAAATCCAAGGCACAGTGAAATAGGTCTGTTAAGTTGTTGAGTCGGCTATTTTTTATGGCATATATTCCATCACCCTTATATTGACATTGACATCACAGTACTTAGCACATGAATGCAACGAACTAGAGACACATAACAGCACTGGCGACTGCGCCATCAGCTGGGGCAGAGCAAGACATTAATACAACAGAGAGAGACTATAGACAAAATTTTTGGAATTTAATCGAAAAACTTTCATATTCGCATGATATAACTATTAAGTTGATATAGCTCTGCATCGATTTCCAATAGAGAGGCAAATAATGGAACATTTGAAAAAGCCCGTATTGCCACCGTTCGAATTTCCAGAACCGTTCTGGCTTTGCTTGTTTATATGTACCCCAATTTCGGACCAAAGTGTTGTTTTAGAGTATCAGCATTGTGTCTCTGTTAGAATATGAAATGATTCGCCATTTCTGAAGACCAACGCGATATGAATCATTCGGAACAAACTCCAATACCCGAATCCATGAGTGGAGAGGACTATGTCCGTACTGAAAAGTATTCGGTTGTGGCTTGAACTGTTGACTGTAATAAACGATCTGGCCGGTTGATTCTTCAAAACCATAGCTTACTGTTAGCTTAAATCTGTTTATGTCACTAAATTGATCAAGTACTGGCTTTTGATCTAAAATTATCCGAGATGCAGTATGGTCAAGTAAGTTCTGCAGCGGTACTTCGGCGACAGTTTCTGAGACACTTATATCTATAGGCCGGCACTTTTCCTTAGCCTCTTTCACACTTTCGTAGCTCGGATTTATATTGCAATGTCTCTATCATTTGTCTTCTTAACAGACATAGCCGCTGCATGAATAAGGAGCGTAGTTGACTTTTCTTTTGAAAGTTCGGAAGCCAATTTTCTTTATTGACGTAAACTTCCTTGGTCATAAGATAGTGGAGGCCGTCCACCATTATGGTCACCAATATTCTTTTCTGAATAAAGGGTTAAGTCTGATGCAAGCCAGCTAACGTTTTGTTCTTTAAGTCGTTGAAGGTTTCTTTGAGCTTTATTCAGCAGTTTCTTGACTTTAACAATAAAATTCTAAATTTTCATTCTAATGTTCATCAAAGCATTTTCTGAAAGAGATTTTTCAAGTAAAGGGTGATCCATTTCGAGGTTCCCTACTTTAAAAAAAAACAAAGGAAAATTAAAATTTAATGGAGAATGTTTATTATCATTTGAAAGAACATTCGTTGGCATTTATTTTTTGAGGATTATGTCTATCAAATGTTGGCCGTTGCTACGTCGCAGATGGTCCATCCGTTGAGTTCAATTTTCGATCACTCGTTCGAGCATTTCGACTGGTAACTGGCGAATGACAAGCGTGATGTTTTCCTCCAAGGCCTGAATCGAAGCGGGTTTGTCGGCATAAGCTTATGACTTTACATATCCCCACAGGAAAAAGTCTAACGGTGTGATATCACACGATCTTGGTGGCCAATCGACCGGCCCAAAACGTGAAATTATGTGCTCACCGAAATGTTCTCTCAATAAGTCCATTGATTGATGCGATGTGTGGGAAGTGGCGCCGTCTTGCTGAAACCAAATGTCGCCGAGAACACGAGCTTCAATTTCAGGCATCAAATAGGCGGTTATCATGGCACGATAACGGTCGCCATTGACGGTTACGTTTGCACCGGCATATTTTTAAAGAAATATGGACCGATGATTCCACCGGCTCTTCGTCCCAAATGCGGCAATTTTGTTTGTTTACATACCCATTGAGCCAGAAATGGGCCTCATCGCTAAACAAAATTTGCCTCGAAAACGTCGGATCTTCTTGGAACTTTTCAAGAGCCCACAGAGCGAAGCGATGTCGCTTGGGAAGGTCGAGCGGCTTCAATTGTTGCACAAGCTGTATTTTGTACGCTTTCAATTTAAGATCTTGAAGTAAAATGCGCCAAGTCGTTCCATACGTCAGTCCGAGTTGCTGCGAACGGCGCCGAATCGACTCTCTACGGTCTTCGTATACACTCTCAGCTACGGCCGCTATATTTTCTTCACAGCGTGCTGGACGTGGTCTATTCGGTCGAATATTATACAATAATAAGTGCTGGGTCTCAAAATGGGTGATGATGCTGCGAATAGTACGCTCAGTAGGCCGATTATGTTGACCATAAGTTGAGCGAAGTGCACGAAACACATTCCTCGCAGAACGTGAATTTTCATAACAAAGTTGAACAATTTGTAAACTTTGTTCACGCGTAAGTCTTTCCATTATGAAATGCTAAACAATACTAAACAAAAATAACATGACAGCATGACACGACTCACACGTGATCTGTCAAAAAGGCTATTGAAAAAAGTATATCTACTTGGATCACCCGTTATTTCTGCGCAAACCCAGTCGAAAGTTGCTTTGATGTAGCGAAGCTTTTTCAACCAAACTTCCAGCAACCTTGCCCACATCTATTGAAATAAATCGAAAAGAAATCTTCATACCTTGGTGTATTTCCATGATAAAGTATTTCAAATTGTAAAATGGTTTGGAAATGCGAAATGGTCAAATACAGGGTGTCCGCCGGGAAAGGCATACTAATTTGATCTGCCGCCATTTTAGTAAACATTAGTCTTGACAATTCATATTTGGCAGTCGTGAAGTAGAAACGTGGCAATTTTTTTATGGAAAAATACTCGATAAACCAAAGTGTTTTAATCGTTAAAACATTTAATCGAAATCGATCATCGATTACTTTGACGATAAGAAAGTTACGTGACATTTTTAAGAGAAACAACGTGCCAACAAAATGCACTACTTATCGTATAATGAATGATTTCGAAAAAGAGGGTCTTTAGGTGATAGGCCCACGCATGGGCTACACTGTACTGCAAGATTGGCTGAAAACATTACTGCTGCTCAAGGAAGTGTTCAAAACAATCCATCAACCTCAATTCGATGCCGTGCTCAGGAGCTTGGTCTTCAAAGAACAACATTGGCCACAATTTTGCACAAGTATTTGCATTTGTTTCCATATAGGACTCAGTTGACTCGGCGTACATATGCCAATGAGTGACGAGGCACATTTTCATTTGAATGGATATGTGAATAAACACCTTTGCATCCATTTAAAGTTACATTCTGGTGTGCAATTTGGTCAGGAGGAATCATTGTACCTTAATTCTTTGAAAACTGTGAATAGGAAGTGATATCGTGATATGATTGAAAACTTTTTAACGCCACAACTGCATGCTTTGGGCTTGATTAACATCAACAAGACGGTCCCAACACGCATACAGCCAGGACAACAATGCAATTACTGCGAGACCTCTTTACACAACAAGTTATTTCAAGAAATAGTCGCCTGATTTGACTGCTCCGGCCTTCTTTTTGTGGGGCTTTTTGAAGTCGCGGGTTTATGTCAACAAGCCTCAGACTCTTGCAGCTCTTAAAGACAATATCCGTCAAGAATGTGAGGACCTATCGCCGGAAGTTTTGGCCAAAGTGATGGAAAATGCCATAAAAAGGGCTCAAATGACAATTAACTGTGGCGGCGGCCATTTACATGACATCATATTATCGACTTGATTTAAAAAAATAAAAAGACCAAATAAAAATAATCCACAAGAAGAATCAAAGTTTTTCTTTTTTTTTTAAATTACAGCCAAAAAACATCGGAAGGTTATTTTTGCACCACCTTGTACCTCGTGAAATGTGAGAGAATGTAATGAAAAATGAACTCAAAAAGGTTCGCATTTGTGAGACTAACAGAGGCGGACATTTGCCTAATATTGTATTCTAGACATAATTGCCGACATTAAATAAAACATTTATCAAGTTAAGATCTTTTCTTTTTCATTTAATCAAAAATTATAAACAAACAAAGTAGTAAACCTTCCCGGCGGACATCCTGTTTTTTTCAAATATTTCAATCTGACTGCAGGCAGACCCCACGTGGCACAAACAGCTGACTTTGAAGGGCTGGCGTAAAACGATGTTTGCATAATAAAATGTTAATTAAATATTTTTTATGAGGGGAGACAACTATTTAAATATTAAAACCATAAAAATATAAAAAATAAAATTTGGGTTAATGTTAAAAAAAGACGATTCCGTTCAATGTGCGCTGGTTGCTTAGGCTCAGAAAGACATTTAGTAGTAAAGCCTTCTCTTCTGATGAGAGACTAAACAAGATTCTGATCCATCATGAAGCATGGACGATATCAAAAGCGGATGAAGAAATCCTTGGTCGACTTGAGACAATAATTTTATGAAATATCGTCGGTCCCGTTTGCGTTGACGGACAACGAAGACGAAGTTTTAACCACAAGCTCTACGTGCTATACAGCTCCATACTCCAAGTCAACAAAAAACTTCGCATTGGACGCTTATGATAGCTACGATTGAGCATTCGCAGAGTCTCCAATTCCCAGGCAGGTCGGACGCACTGCATGAAGACCTTGCCTTAAGTGGCGCGCACAAATACGAACCGACCTCAGCCAAGTTGAAGTACGCAACTTGAAGTAAGTTACCTACTTACTTACACCACTAGAACGAGAACGAGAACGAGAACGAGAACGAGAACAACGTAAGTTTAGGATAAACCTGTTTCCGGGCAACATAATAGTGACGATGTTGATAGGCTCATTTGCATTAGTTCATATTATCACGTATTCCTGTCGCTAAAAAAACAGTTCGCAATGATAAGATAAAGATTTTCCATATCAAATCAAAGACACCCCTTTCTGAACATAGATTCGATTTTAACACTTCAAGCTTGAATCTCCTTGCATACGCAGTATATATGAAATAAAAGTCTAACTCTACCCTTAACCCATAAGAGAAAAAAAAATTCCAACCCTTCAATAATTTTTTGCCAGACCTGATGCCTACACATCTGTCGGCGATACCTATCTCTACTCACCTTCTGCTGTGATACCATCAACAATCTGCAAACATTCGAATTCAGTATGCGGAGCACAAGTTCCGATTCTACTCTCGCCAAGAATTACTCCAGCGGAAGTATATTAAATTCTATTACCTGAGGAGAATCGCACAAAGGCTATACCCGGTACATAGCCTTACTTACACTCTGCAAGGACGTGTCAATAATAACGAACGAATATGATTTCTCGAAAGTTGGTGACGATATAACTCTCAATAGGCGAGAGGATGGCTTCTTCTCCACCACCATCCAAGTCCTCTTCCATCTGCCAAGCTCCTGTTGGCTTGGCACGGACTGTCGGATGCACGATGAAAGGAAAACGAATCAAAATGAAGTTGTACGATTTTTTTTTCTTCCTTTCTCTCCCTTCGATTTTCTTTTACGTTTACCATCGTTGACGCTAGGATAATAAAGTTCTTTGGCATCGACGGCAATTTAGTGGGAAGGAAAAGATTCATATTTACGTGGGTATAGGCGTATACTAAGGCTATGGCAATTGTATGGGTATATATGCTCCTTTGACGCTCGTCGATGAAGATGAATTGATTGATATTGATGGATATATCTACATTAGAAGCTGTAGACAGCTTCAAGTAACGCAAGATGGATGTAATATCTTTTAAAAGCCAATGTCAATAGAGTGGTTGTAAATGAATTGATTTTGCGTTCGGATGAAAGGAAATTTAAAAGGATGTTTCTTTATTACTTGTTGGGGTGTACGGAAATAGGTGGCAATGGAGCAGGTACCTCGGGATATAATGGTATCAACTGAGAGAGTCAATAAAAAGAATCACACACATTTCGTTTCGTAATAGAAAGACAATCCTTAAGGGTATTTAAGTAGAACTTTCAGTAATCGATAAAGGTTCAAAGCAATTAGTTGAATGTGACATCGTGTCATATCAGTCAGGTGAATCTAATATAGCCTGGGGTAGAAAAGAGTGTGTGCACACTCTATTGAGAATCATTTCGAACAAGATTCTTCAACAAAGCCTATACCAGGCTCAATATTTGGCGCAACATCATACACCCTTCCCCCATCAGCTTCATTAAAAGCGATACAAGTCAATCCGCAAACAAGCTCATTTTAGAACACACACACTAATAACATGTTAACTTGCGAAGCGATATGATGTCTAAATCACGCAATACCCATACAATGAAGCCACCCAATTCCAGGGCTTGTTATCGAAAGTCAACTACAACAGCGAACCCAAGCATTTGTCGAAATCCCCTCTTATTTACATAGAAAACTATTTTCGAAGGATACGAAAGAAAACCGGAAAACATTTACCGCTGGTAATTTAATGACAAAGCCACGGTGGGACAGACGGTCGATGGCAGGAGAAACCTCACCTAGACGTGCGAAATTGACAGCCGTCAACGGTTACGAGTCAACACATTAACCAAACACCTCCGGAAACATTCTTTTTGTGGCGATGGTGACGCGCGTCTTTTGTACCGCACCAAACAACGGCGTATTGTATAGGTGGCATTAGGTAAATTAACCGCTAAATTGAAGGGAATTTCAAGGCTCGCTGGTCGTTAAGAGACTTCGAAGAGGGTTGAAGAAATCTCGATTGGAAAATCGGGGTTAACTTTTTTTTGCCACTTGGGTTCCACTAAATACATTTGTGACTGCGATATGAGTGTCGGACTGGGCTTTGCTGAAGAATTTGGAAATTTTTATTCCATCGCGTGTTGAATGGAAACTAAATGGTTATCCATTGGGAACAACACATTTAAGAAAAATGTATTCCTTCCATATAAAGTATTCCCAATACCTATAGAGATAAATTGCAGCGATACGCTGATAATGTACGATCAAGAAGCAAACTACAGATGTACAAAAAATTCATTTGGTGAAGCTCACCTTACGCTTACAAGAAAGTTCTCTAAAGTCATTGATATAAACACTATCAGATCTGAGTCGTAGCGCGCTAAATACAAGCAGCATCTACGAGCAAAGATTTGCCACAGCAAAATATCAGGTTTTTTCAATAAGAGTGCTACAAAAGTTTCGTTCAATAAAACAGAAACGGTTTTGGATATCAATGAAATTTTTTATTCCTGTGAAATTACGTTTGATGCCATTATGTACGCTTGCAGAAGTCCAGACGCTGAACACAATTATTCGACGGTTTTCAAGCATAAATCGGCCGATACTGCTGCAATTTCACGTTCGATTTTCGTACGAAGTTCATCAATCGTCGCTGGCTTGTTGGCATAGACCATAGACTTGACGTATCCCCACAGGAAACAGTCTAACGGCGTCAAATCGCACGGCCGAGGCGGCCGAGCGACTGGACCATTTCGTGAGATAACACGTTCTCCAAATTGGTTTCCAATAAATTGATTGTGTCATCCGCTGTGTGGCTTTTGGCGTCGTCCTGTTGGAACCACATGTCCTCCAAGTCCATATCATCCAATTCGGGCAGAAAATATTCGGTTATCATTGAACGTTAGCGATTCCCATTCACAGTAACGTGCCGGTCTTGATCATCACGGAAGAAGTACGGCCCAATGACGCCGCCGGCCCATAAACCACACCAAACCGTAATTTTTTCGGGATGCAATGATGACTCATGGAGTACGTGTGGATTGCTGCCTGACCAATACCGCATATTTTGTTTATTGACGAAGCCATTCAGCCAGAAATGAGCCTCATCGCTGAAGATGATTTTCGATGAAAATCCGAATCATTTTCAAGTTTATGTTCAGCCCAATTCACGAACATACGACGCTTCTGGTGGTCAAGCGGCTTCAGTTCTTGCGTCAATTTAACCTTGTAAGGGTGTAGGACAAGATCTTTTCGCAAAATTCGCCACAACGATGTCACAGAGATGCCCAACGCTTGATAACGAAGTGTGAGAGACACATTTGGGCTTTCTTCAACTGAAGCCTCAGCAGAAGAAATATTCTCGACACTACGGCACTTCTTTGTCTCACTGGCACGGGAACATTTTGTACTGTGCCTGTGGATTCAAATTTTTCCACTAGACGCTCAATTGTTGATCTGCTAGGACGATTATGACGACCATAAATTGGACGTAGCGCTCTTAACGTTGAGGCCACTGACTCTGAATTTCGGTTGTAAATTTTAATAATTTCGACTAGATGTTGGATCGTTTATCTTTCCATCATGCATTGGCAAACCTTACTGAGGAGAAATGTCAAAAAAGCGGCAAGAAATATGGCGTCGTTTGCTGTCCTTGTCGCTCAACTGTTGTAGCGTTGCATTTGTTAGTGGGAGATAACAGAACATAGACGTTATAAGGTTTAACATCACTAACGAAATCAATAAACGAAGAAATTACAATTAAGCTACGTATAAAATTAACAAAACAATTTTTTAAACTACTTTTGCTAACAAGCAGTTCAACTACATCGTTTTTTTATTATAAACTCTACTCATGCGACTAATAGCCTCATGCATACCGTAGTTCTGTTTATTATTAGGTACATGTAATATATTTAATCTACGTAGGTTTTAGGAACCTCACCCGGATACTAAAACCAATAGCACTGAAAAGATCAGGGACATCAACTTGTCCTGATAATAATTGGTCGCTGTTAAGTCTGCGTTGAGAAAGAGGCAACAGCTGTAGGAGTTTAATTCTACACCTATACGGAGGCAAATTGTGTAGATAATCCCATGGTAGTCCTCTCAAAGCAAATCTTATAAATTTACGTTGGACTGCTTCAATTCTGTTTGAATTGTAGTTCATTCAATGGCGTCTAAACTAGTGAGGCATACTCCAAGTGGGGGCGAACTAGACAATTATAAGTTAAAAGACTTTAAGTTGTCTTTTGCTAAAAAAAATATTTAATATCACCTTTCGTGCTCTAATGCTAAACGAGAACTAACTTAACAATTCAAAAATACCTAGAACATAAGCTCCACCTGCACCGTATGCTCATGCGACGGATACGTGGTATCCTGTTTGTTGCTCGTCATCAGTGTTTCCCACGAGAGCATAATGCAATCCGATGCATCCAGACATAGCGTCAGCAGAAAGTATGTGGGAATGGAATGTTTCTGTTGTTAGCTGAGAATGGAATCTTTCTGTTGTTAACTTATATAGGGAGAGTGTGACATAAGGGTCACTAAACTGTTTTGACCACCTTTTTATAATCCCAACATAGAGTTGGATTTAATGTTAATGTGTTTATTAAAATTAAAAAAAAAACACGTTTTCGTGAAAGCATATAGCTGGCACTTAGTAGGATTCAAATTCAAACCGTTTTTAAGACACCAAATAAAGGGTGATCCATTTCGAGGTTCCCTACTTTTTTAAAGAAAAAAACACAGAAAATTCAAATTCAATGGAGAATGTTTATTATCATTTGAAAGAACATTCTTTGGCATTTATTTTTTGAAGATTATGTCTATCAAATGTTGGCCGTTGCTACGTCGCAGATGGTCCATCCGTTGAGTCCAATTTTCGATCACTCGTTCGAGCATTTCGACTGGTAACTGGCGAATGACACGCGTGATGTTTTCCTCCAAGGCCTGAATCGAAGCGGGTTTGTCGGCATAAGCTTTTGACTTTACATATCCCCACAGGAAAAAGTCTAAGTCACACGATCTTGGTGGCCAATCGACCGGCCCAAAACGTGAAATTATGTACTCACCGAAATGTTCTCTCAATAAGTCCATTGATTGATGCGATGTGTGGGAAGTGGCGCCGTCTTGCTAAAACCAAATTCAATTTCAGGCATCAAATAGTCGGTTATTTTTAAAGAAATGTGGACCGATGATGCCACCGGCCCACAAACCACACCAAACCGTTGTTTTTTCTGGATGAAGTGGCAGTTCTTCAATCTCTTCAGGTTGCTCTTCGTCCCAAATGCGGCAATTTTGTTTGTTTACATACCCATTGAGCCAGAAATGGGCCTCATCGCTAAACAAAATTTGCCTCGAAAACGTCGGATCTTCTTGGAACTTTTCAAGAGCCCATAGAGCGAAGCGATGTCGCTTGGGAAGGTCGAGCGGCTTCAGTTGTTTCACAAGCTGTATTTTGTACGCTTTCAATTTAAGATCTTGACGTAAAATGCGCCAAGTCGTTCCATACGTCAGTCCGAGTTGCTGCGAACGGCGCCGAATCGACTCTCTACGGTCTTCGTATACACTCTCAGCTACGGCCGCTATATTTTCTTCACAGCGTGCTGGACGTGGTCTATTCGGTCGAATATTATACAATAATAAGTGCTGGGTCTCAAAATGGGTGATGGTGTTGCGAATAGTACGCTCAGTAGGCCGATTGTGTTGACCATAAGTTGAGCGAAGTGCACGAAAAACATTCCTCACAGAACGTGAATTTTCATAATAAAGTTGAACAATTTGTAAACGTTGTTCACGCGTTAGTCTTTCCATTATGAAATTCCAAACAATACTAAACAAAAATAACATAACAGCATGACACGACTCACACGTGATCTGTCAAAAAAGGCTATTGAAAAAAGTATCTCTACTTGGATCACCCGTTAGTAAAACTGTTTAGATCTGTTTGTAGTAAAAGCGAATCCTTTAGATCTCGTACAGATTTCAAAATTTTCTTATCATCAATTATATCAATATTTTGCTATCTCGAATACAAGCTTTTACATCGTTAATTGCAAGTATAGATAAAATTGGTCCTAAATGGCTTCCTTGAGGTACTCCAGATTGAGCAATAAAAGGTTTGGATTTGGAATACCTGGCGACATCGCTGAAACAGACTTGAGGACAGTCATTGAGATAACTGAAATAATGTTCATCTAAGGCTTGAGCGGTATCAATAAATGATTTACTGAAATTCTCTGCGAATAGGTTTGATAACTCGATGTTTTTGAATTGTTATAAGAGAAATTGGCAGGATATTCATCCGTTTTTCTTTTCGAGTTGACAAATCCCCAAAAGGGTATCCTCCACATTGACTAAATAGTTATTATATAAACTACTAGACATCGCAGAGAATTCATTAAAAAAATGTAGGTACCTATCATAGTCGTGATAATTCTGGCTTTCTATAAAATTATTCCAGGCTTTTTCGAAAACATTTAAGCTCTTACCAAGGATGCTGGATTTGAAATATCCAGTGGAGGATGATTTTATTTTTGTATTCATTTTTATTTTACTTTATCTTAAAACTAACTTACATGCTAGACAAAAATTCATGAAAAAAAACTAGCTTACTTATAAACTACTTAACTAACTTACTCGCCCTATGCGGGCGCCCTAAATTAAATGAAAACAACTTAATTCTAACGCCTTTCGGCCTATTATCTAATAAGTAAATCTAATAGTAATATAATGATGTTTAGCACGAAATATTTGAGAAAAACTTGTGAACACAACAATTCAAACATTTTTTTTAGAAAGTTCAAATCAACCAACTTCTGTTACTTACGTTAAGGAAGAAAACATCGAATTCTATATCAATTCTTTACGACCACGAAAAGCTGGAGGTCTCGATCAAATAAAAAATATATATCTTAAGTATTTGCCAAAAGCTGGAATCAGGCATATTAATGATTAATGCTTGTCTGAAATTAGAATATTTCCCTGATGGATGGAAACTAGCAAAGGTTGTGCCAATTATAAAAGTTGGTAAGCCCAGCGATAATCCTGAGAGTTATAGGCATATCAGTTTACTTAGTAACCTAAGTAAAATTTACGAGAAAATACTAAAGGAGAAATTAACGAAATTTATATGTGATTATAACATTTATCCAATAGAGCAATTTGGATTTGGGAGATATCACAGTACTTCCCACCAAGTGCTTAGAATTTGTATCTATATTAAGGAAAATCGTAAAGTTAGAAGATCGACTGGTATGATCTTACTTGATATAGAAAAAGCTTTTGATACTGTCTGGCATGCTGGTCTTATATACAAGATGATACGTTTCAATTTTCCCTCGTATATCTGTAAAATATTCCTAAGTTTCTTATCTTGTCGATGTTTTAAAGTTCATGTTAACAGTGGTGTATCTAATTTAGTATCGTTTTATTGTGGTGTTCCGCAAGATTCTGTTCTTGGCCCAGTGTTGTATAATATTTTTACATCCGATTTTCCAAAATTACCTAATTGTAATGTTGCAATATTTGCAGATGATACTGCCATATTTTCATCTCATGAGTTTTCTCTTTCAATTGAGAGTAATTTAAATAATGCGATGAAAATAATTGAAAAATATTACAAAAAATGGAAAATAAAACTGAATGAGCGTAAAATTCAAGCCATTTTTTTCACGCGAAAAAGAAAAGCTTGTTTCCTACCTTATAATGCAATTCAGGTAAATGGAATATACATTCAATGGGAGCACTACGTTAGATATTTAGGTATATACTTGGATTCAAAACTGACCTTTAATGATCATATTACAAGAATTTTAAAGAAAATATCAATCGCTACTAAAATTCTTTATCCATTCATCAATAAAAATTCGATGCTTTCAAAAGAAAATAAAATATTAATTTTTAAGGTCATTTTTCAAGCGATTTTATTTTATGGGTGCCAAGTATGGGGAGACTATGCAAAGTGTCATATAAAAAAACTGCAAATATCGCAAAATAAAATTTTGAAATTAATGTTAAATTTACCTTGGCACCACTCAACTACATAATAAAGCAAATGTTGATTTGATATTCAATAGAATTACGTAACTCAATAGCACTTTTTTTGAACGTTGCGCTTTTGCTGATAATCCTTTAATAAATGCTTTGAACAAAAATTAATAAAGAATTAGATGTACTTTTTTTTTTATCTGTCCTTTATATAATTTTCTATTTATTTTTCCTATTGTTGTTATTGTTTAACTTACTTAATTTATTTAATTGGCATTTGTTTTAATTGTAATTTATTAAATTGTTATTTATTGAACTGTTTTTTTTTCTTTTATGTTAAGTGTTATTTATTACATTGTTATTTATTATTTTTATTTATTAAATACTATTGAAGTTGTTTATTTATTTATTTAGTTATGTAGTTATTTATTTATTTACATATTTATTTATTTTTTTGTTATTTATTTATTTTTCAATTAATTAATTAATTTTATTTATTTAATATTGCTAGTCATAATATATTATTATTTGAATTTTTAACTTTTTTTTTACCTTTATATTTCTTCATTAAATTTTTTTTCTTTATATTTGGAGTTTTTGTTTGTATTTTTCTCCAAAAAATAATCTTATATTTTTCTCTCATAGTTATGTAATTATCTAATATACAATATTTCAGAAGAAAAGTACTTGTTATTAAATCTCTGTGTAAAATGTGCGGTAACAAACCTAATGTAAAATTATATACAAAATAAACTATCTATCTATCTAAACTTTCATGTTAATTAAAACTACTTATCGACTAACCTAAACTACTTAAAACTACTTACATCTACCTAAATATAACTTAAAAACTAGAACAGCCACAGCAAGCATTTTTAGAATATTTTTGTATATTTTTTTTTGTATATATATATATAGATAAATATGTATTTTTTTTTTGTGCCACCACGACTGTTTACCTTAACATAAACCTAAACAATTATGCAAGTCGGCCATATATTTTCAAAAGTCAACTAACTATTACTACGTTAACCATCACAACAGGTTCTCCTGTTGCAACCTACTCCGGCGGTCCCAATCGGACACACTCCTGCTGAACCGCAAGCGCTCTCCTCCGCCCTGAGTGACGACGCACGTCTCGGTCGTACAGGAGCCGCCTATCCACAGTTCGTCGGAAGACGTGATAGATTAGCGGAAGCGCCGATCTATCCTGTATCAGCCCTCGACTATCCAAATATAGGAAAGCTTTGGGCGGAATAAAGCCGCTTAAACGCGCACTCTCAAAATATTCATCATTGGGGTAGAAGGCCCCAAAGATGAGACTATTGTTCGAAGCCATCGCTCTTGCAGCATGAAACCGAATTATTTTCACCAGAAAATTGTCTATTCTGTTTATGTTGGCCCCGTTGTATAGGACCTGGTTGGAGTAGTATTTTGTGTAGTCAGATACTGGTGTTCTGTGAAGTCCAAGGCAGCTCCTCAGACACTGCCTCTCAAACACCCGTATCTTTTCCATTTGCAATGGGGCAACGTTGAACCACACCGGGCACCCATAGGCAATCATCGGCCAAATGAGGGCCATGTAGCAAATCACCTTCACCCTGCTGTCAAGACGACTGCTGTAAAACAATCGTCTTGTCAGGGCAAATGCTCCCCTAGCTCTCGCCAGAGCACCATCTACATGTCTTCCGAAACATAGATACTGATCTAACCAGATGCCAAGGTACTTTACGAAACTTTTACTCGCCAGTGGATGTCCGTTTGGTCCAACGATCACCAGCTTTCGCCAGTTCTTTCTCGTATGATTTTTGTCTATGTCAGTAATAGTGGTACTAGATTCCAGTACTGCAGTACTAACAGAGTCAGAAGAAAAAACTAGATCGAGAATTCGATTATTGTGATTTTTTATGATGTTGTACAGAGACTTCAGATGGTATAAAATGAGGTCCTCCCTCTGATGGTACCCAGTCTATGTGTGGTAAGTTAAAAGCAACAAAATATGTAGTACTATCACAACAAGATAAGTCAAAAATGTATTCTAACGCCTTAGATAATTCTGAATACAGAATAGAAAGACGATATGAAGGAATGTGTGCATTTACAAAATAAAGATATTTTTTTTTTAAGAGTTATTTTAACAAAGATTAATTAAATGTTAAGAGGGAATGTGAAGTCTATTTTATCTGATGTAAGATGACTGCGGACTACAGTAAGAACACCTCCACCAAGAGCTTTTAAGTCATTTTCATGACGATCTTTCCTATATACTGAGAACTTGTGATTAAAGGGTTCGAGTCAATTATACTGACGTTAAGTCATGTTTCAGTTAAGGAAATAATGTCATGAGAGAGTGCTTGTGATTTAAAAAAAAACTTTCGTTTTCGTGCGCAGCCCTCTTACATTTAGGTAGAAGAGGGACAGTCTATGTAGTTTTTTGAAGAAGGACTGTTTTCTTTGCGGTTCGTTTTACGAGGCCAACGTTAATTTACTATTGTGTTAGAAGGCCATGCGTTTTTGTTGCATACCGTTTCAAAGAGAAGACAAGTATTTTAATTGACGAAACAAAGCTATCAGGTTTACTGATTTTTGTACATTTAATTGAGGCCCCTGTGGGAACCAGATTTGCTGATACCAAGTGATTTATGGCATCGTCAACCGAAGTGCTTGGTTTCAACTGTGAAATAAAAATTGGTTTCGGCTTAGGAATCAATTCAATCGTCGATATATTTTCGATTACTGCCCGAATTTGAGAAACAGCCTGAGAGGACTCGACTGACAAAATAAAAACGCCAGCCATTAGTGTTCTGTTTTGATTTTGGATTGAATTGTTGACACGTTTTCGTCTTCCTGCGACAATTTCATCGTTGGATATTTAACGAGGGATAGACGAAATGGACGTGTTTACAGAGTCACTTATCTTTTACTTTTTATCTAAAGAGCTTGATGACTCTGTAGATGTGGAGGCATCACTTGATACACACATGGGTCTAAGAAGGAAGACACAGTATATACTGTATGATTAAATGTCTCAAACAAGTCTTTTAAGCCTTTTGAGAGCTAGCAATGTCAGATTTGAAAGTCGACATTTTAAAGGCGAGACTGGACAAAGATTATTTACGGCAAGCAATGCAATACCAAAAAATGCCCTCAAAGCATAAATGCGTTGGTGGATCCAAGCATCGTGATTTATTTCCTCAGACTGCCCCTAAACGCACTAGACTAGGACGCGTCAGAAACGACTACTCTAGAAGATGCCTGGGTGATTAACATTTCCCATTTTCGCTGTTCATGTCCAGCGCTCTTCAATAATAAATTCAAAAACGTATACTTGGCAACGTAGCTAAAAATCCTCATGATGGTCCTGAAGGCGTATTCAAGAAATGTGTTAGATCCATGTGATTTCACAGCTGACCTTTCTGTTTATCCATGTATGAGCATGTAGAAATGCTGTGTCCGTGGAGATAGGTAGGTAGAAAATTGCGGTTCAGCATTAACCCAACTCGTGTGACCTTTGTTATGATGATTGATGTGTATGTGATACAGGCGGTCTCTCGATCCAGCCTGTGAGGCTTACTGGCACAACCCGCCATATATTTGAATCGCGTTTCTCATGTGTGCATGTGCAGACAGCCTACCCGTACCATGAAGCTGGTGAGCCAAAGTTTCTGTTTTTTGTTATCAATGCGTCATCTTTATGGCTTTACAATCTTTGGTCTAATAAACGCAATATGGCTCTTGACAGTGCTGGACATTTGCAGATGAAATTGGAGCGGGTTTCTTTCTCATTTGTGTTCACGCAATTGCCGCATGGTCATCAATTGGTCTTCAATGACTATCGCCGTGATTCTTGCGATATCTGGGCGGCTTCTAACGGGTGAGAGTCAAGTTTTTCAGGTTGGCAGCACTGGTAAGTAATGGCGTCCAAACATTATCTTCAAAGTGAGATGTTTTCAGTATACTCTGCAATTTAACCATAGACCTACAAACAAGCATCGATTTCAAGTTATTGAAATTTGTTATCAAAACGCGTGCTCTGTAAAAAATGTGAAAATCCGCTGTCTTATCGAAAAAATGTGTTCAGCGATGAGGCTCATTTCTGGCTCAACGGATACGTAAATAAGCAAAACTGTCGCATCTGGAGTGATGAACAGATACATGCCACACAAGAATTACCGAAGCATTCCGAATAAACGAATGTTTGGTGTGGCTTATGGGCTTGTAGCCTCATCGGTCCTTTTTTCTTCAAAGACGACCGTGAAAGAAACGGTACCGTTAACAGCAAATCGATATCAACTTGGTTGAAATGTGGTTTCATTGAAGGATGAATTTGGTGAGCAGCTTATCTCTCGAAATGGCCATGTGAGTTTGCCGCCAAGGTCATGCGATTGAAAGCCTTTTAATTCTTGAAGGGTTATATAATGTCGTAAATCCATATGGACAAGCCGAACACGATTGAAGCTTTTCATGATAACATAACACGCGTAATAAAGGCCGAAATGCTCGAAAAAGTGACGCGAAATTGGACCTTCCGAATGGACCATTTGAAACGGAGCCGCGGACAATATTTACATGAAGTGGTCTTTAAAGCGTAAATGTCAAAGGTCTATTTATAGATAACAATAAAAATGTTGAATATTTGAAAATTTGAGTGTTTTAGTTTATTATTATATTCATCGGTATGACGAAATTTGTAAACCTTCTCCATTTGCAGTCGGCCTTCTTCAGTATGAGTAAATTTGTCCGCAAGTGAGCCGTGTAGAGCTGAACCTTGCCTTTCCAGCTAGTCTGCACACTCGTTTCCTTCAATGCCACTGTGTTTTGGGACCCAGAAAAGTGGGACCTGAAGCGATCGCCAAGGTGGAGGATATGGTAGCCGAGTTGATGGCCCTTATGGCCGCTTGGCTATCTATGAGAACAGCAATATCCTGCTTTTTCGTAGTCTCATGCCCAAGTAGCTTGCCAGTAGTTCCGCCTGGCCTCTGGATCTCATGCTACAGTTCATCTTAGATCCGACGGTGTAGAAAATCGTGTCGAAATTTCTTACAATTTCGTTTCTTTTCCACTGAGCTCTAATAGGAAAGCCTACGTGGAAGTCTTTCTTGAAGCATTTTATAGTTCTTACGTAGTCTGTTGGAAACGTGACCATGCCATTTGGTAACGAGTCCAGGATACTACTGTGGCCATTCGGTCTTGCAGTAACGCGATGTTTAGTGCGATGAACTGGAGCGAAGAAGGTGTGGGTTCGATTCCCAGCCGTAGCAACACCTAAATTAATTTTCACTGGCTCTCATCTCGTGATGATCTTTCAAATCATCCAAGTAGTATCACTTGTCAAGAAAAGCTTTTCTCAAATTCGCCGTTCGTAGTCGGCATAAAACAGGAGGTCCAACCATCGTGCAAGCAGTACACACCGCACACAAGAATGGTGGTGAGAAAGCTCGAACACTCACAAGCCTGTGGCCCCAAAAATTTGTATTTTTATTTGTATACGGCCTTGCACTCCAGCATCCTTACTCCTTGAGTCGTACTGAGTTGCATAAAGTGGTATCTTTAATGTGAAGGTCGAGAGGCAAAAGACGCAATAGAACAGTAATAAAATCCGTTGAGGCCAACCTCAGTGCGCCCGTGGTGCCTATACTAGCAGTTCTTTAGAGCCTTTTTAGTTCTGTGAGGTTGTAGCCTTTACTCAATGCGGTCCACCGTACTAGTAAGCCATGTGTGGGCATTGGAAGTACCGCTGCTGTGTACATCCACATGGTCACCTTTGGTTGATGTCCCCACTTCATGTTCGATGTTGTGTTTCCAGTTAAGTTTTAAGTCAAGCGCGCTCCCCAATTACTTATCACTGGAAGATAGTGTGAGTGGTTGGCCATTTAGACGGGGGAAAGTGAAATCGGGTATTTTGGTTTTGGTTGTGAATAGCACCAATTCCGATACCCAGAGATAGTGTAAACCTTTTCGAACTAGTAGTCTTCTTATGTTTCAAAAAATCCTCTGGGCTGGAGCATTATTGTTTATTTGCAAAATATGGCCGAGCTAATGAAGTCGACGTGTTTTTCCCTTTTGTAATTCATCCACTTGATGGTACAGCTGATAAGGATCGTGTTTGTCCCTTCTATTTTACTCGCCTTTCTAGCATACAGGCCGACAAATTCGACTTTACTAGTCCTATGCAGTCAACTTGCTGTACATGTTCCTTTTGAGCGAAAAATTCTTTGAAAAATGCTTGTGTTGACGGGTTATGGAGAAGTAGTGCGGCGTGAAGGCCGTCATTTCCGTCGGCCCTGTTAAGCTTGTGTTTATAACGGGGTCAAGAGTTTTTTTTTTAATTCGAAATAACACAACAAATTCTAAAATATCGCGAAATCTTTATTTTAAATTTAAAGAACCATTCTGGACATTCACTTTCTAATGAAAATCCCTTTCAATTATTGGCCGCAACTGCACCGTAGCTCGTTCATTCGAAAGTTAATATTTTCGATGACTTTTGAAAACCCTTTTGCTTGACACATCCTGATTTGTAGCAGCATAGGGCTTCCGCTCTCTTGTTTAATGTCTATGCATTCCATAAGCAGATACTACTGCCTCCAGATGCGCATTCCAACTTGGTTGAGGTCAGTTTCTACTTGTACTCGCCAGGCGAGGTCTTTCCTATTGCTTCCGACCGTGACGTCTTGGAATCGAAGACTCTTCGAGCCGGAGTAATGGTGTGCATTCGTTCTACATGTTCTAGCCATGTTAAACATCCAGTGTGGAGTTCTTTTTACCAGGAGATGTCGCTGTACAGCTCGTATGGTTCTTGGTTGAATTTTCGTCTCCATAGCCCGTCAACGCAAACGGACCGAAGATTTTTCGAAAAATTTTCTTGTCGAATCGTCCAAGGATTACTTAATTAATTTTTGATACGGTCCATGCTTCAGCGCCGTAGAGCAGGACTGGGGTGATCAGGGTCTTATATAGGATCTCCTCATTAGTTCGAGTGAGGGCTTGACTACTGAACACGGTGAGCAAGAGTAACTCTTCGTTTACTTTCTGACGAGATATTGCTGTCAGAGTTAATCCATCTCTATACTAGCAAACGTGACATCACGTTTCCTACTAATGATGTCAATATATATAATAATGTCGGCGTATACTTGTAGTTGCACCGATTTTTGGAAAATCATGCATCTGTTGTTGGCTCGGGAGTTTTGCACAATCCTCTCAAGAATCGAAATGAAGAAGTGACGTGATAGCACATCGCCTTGCCTAAATCCTTTTTTGAAGTCGTTTCCGACCCTGATGTCGCAGTAAGAATTCTCGTAATTCCTCGTCATCCCCAAACGGGTGAGTTTGGGCGGTATACCAAAACTAGACATGGCTCTGTATATTTCGTCTCTATAAATGCTGTCGTATGCGGCTTTAAAATCAATAAATAGGTGGTGGGTATCGAATTGGATTTTTTTTGGTTGTTTTCAGGATCTGCCGAAGTGTTAAAATGTTGTGGACTTTCCTGGCATTCAACCACACTGATAGGGGCCCATCAGGTTGTTGGTAAACGGTTTCAGGTGTTCACATATTACAGTAGATAGGATCTTGAAGGCGATGTTGAGGAGACTTGTACCTCTGTATTTGTCGCACTTTACAGGGTCTCCTTTTTTGTGGTCTCCTTTTTTGTCTGAACTGCATATCATGTATAAGCAGACTTCAATACTTTTGCGTATATCATGTGCTTTTCGCAATGCTACCCATCCCTAAAAGCAACCAACATAACGAAACATTATGTTCCTTGAAAATATTTGAATTTTTTCAATAGCTACACCCTAATCAACTATTCACTTCGAAACACTTCGCCGAATGGCGTTCTGTTTTACGACGACCGACACCCCATAAAAATAAATCAAATTAAATATTCAATTCGCTTCAAGGCAACGGTGCAGCAGTTTGCAGCTCCGTACAGCCCCTCCCAGTCTTCAAGCTTAATTCCAATTTCCGAGTGTGAATGTAACCACTGCATTATTCAAGAACCTAATCAAAATCTCCCACGAGTCATGAATCCTCGCACAAGTTCGGAATGAGCATCTCTACCACCACCACCGCCATAGATATCCACTGTCATACCGAGAATTGAGAGCAAAGAGTGTCATCTAAAGAATTACAGAAAATCCCCCAGATTTTGGTTTCGAATATAAATAAAGCATCATCATCATCAGCGGGAGCATTGTCGTTGGTCGTATCGTCCTTGCTATCACAATCTCCATCTCGGGATCATCCTGCTTCGCGGAGAATTCAATTTGCCGCCATTAGGAATGTTTACAACTCCAATATCTTCTCGCCGTAGCCATAAAGATAAAAATTAGGCAGCAAAACGCCCCAGAGCAGGACAACAATCACCTAATATCCACAAGGACCAACAACAACAAAAATGCCGGGAAATATTCAATTGCCTGTCTGTGTTTAGCCAGAGGGGGGCTGTGACGCAGTTGACTTTGTTCGTCACTTTGGTTTGATTACACTTCTCCGAGTCGTGGTTTTGTACGTTAAATGTGCCGCACAGAGAAAATATCCTGGAGAACAAAAAAAAAATTGTTTGTTGTACTTTGAGTTGAATCCTCCCTGACGCGGCGTGGTGGTGGTATTATCATTGATGATGAGTTGTGACAGCTATTTGGTTTTGCTTTTTCGGATTTTTTTTTGTTTCTAAGGATGGAGGATGATGGTTGGCGCAATTTTTTTTTTGTTTCTGTCTGCTTACGATTGTGGCACGCTTTTTTATTGCACTCGTGTAATGAACTGAAGCTTATTGAACAAAGGAAGCCAAGATAGGGTGACAGTTATGACCCAGATGACCGTTTCAGAGAATAATAAACGACGTTTTGTTCATTTGGTAAATCCTTTAAATGGATTAACACCCTCCAACTGGGGTGGCGGTCTTGGGTTCTTTAGATGATGAAGTGAAATTGTAATCTTAGAATGGGGTCGTCGAAATTTCTTAGGTTAGGTTAGGATTAGCCGAACGGTGGTGAGTATTTTTATCTATTTTGTAGTAATATGATGGTTGGCAGTTGTAGAAGGAGTGTGCAAACTATAATTAGCTATAATTTTGACTACTTAAGTTCCAAGTGGTAACCATCGGCTACTTGTCTCATCCAACCGGATTTGACTTACTAAACTCATAAAAGCGTCTATTGACAGCAACACTAACACTGAAATCAACCTGATCCGAATGACTGGCACCGAATATCCGGCCAGCTGGATATATATATGACTGGTAAGGGGTTGTGCTTTGGGCTTACATTGTAGCGGGGTAAATAAGAGGACTGATCTTATAAAGTACGACCGAAAAGATTAACTTTCCTACCTGCACATGGGATGTGAAAACAATAAACTGGAGATGTATAGGTGCAACTAGCGGAAGCCCTAAGTGTGGGAGCATTCCCACGGACCAGCATCGATTCGGACCTCTATACCTTGCTGCAGCCAAGGTAAGAATGCGGATGTGTACCACCCACAACAAATGAGAAATTAACGTCAAATGGCTTTTATTGTTGACGACCCTGCTAAACGAAAAAAACGACAACGACGCTCGTATGTGCACATAGATTGTGAAAACCTTAAACTGAAGAGGTTGCAAACAACTAGCGGAAGCCCTAAACTGCTATAAAGCAGGAAATACAATGGGAAGGCTGTGCAAAAAGAGGTTGAAAAGATTTGACATCTACTACGGACAGTGTTATAGTGAGCAGAAACAGCGAATATTCGGATGCGGATTTTTTATAAGTGCCACACTTAGGCAAAGAGTCTTATGTGTCCAAGACATTAGCGAACGCATTGTAACTATTCTCACCTCGATATCTATAAGTCTCTTAACCTCTCGATTTACAACATACCACCAGCAGCGAATGTCAACCAAAACAATTTCAACGATGCCAACAAGCCATTAGATCAGCCGCAACTGATGTCCTATGTTTCTCGTTTCCACCAACAAGAAACCCCTGGATTGAACGAGGCCTGCAAGGCTAAGCTGCAAATGAAGACGAGATCCATGTAGCTCTATAGGCAGAGAAGAAGGAAAGAAACCCGGCTTTTCAGAAAGAAGAAAAAAAAGCAAACAAATCGAGCGATCGAGGATATAGAGAGGTGCCCCTCCAGGAACGATGTTCGCAAGTTTTACCAAATAGTAGAACGTCAAGCCAAGGATACAAGGCTTGAACATAATCCTGTCCAGATGAACACGGAATACCTTAATTAAGACACAGTAAATGCTAAGGATATGGAAGCAGCACTTCTGCAGACTGCTAAACGGCGATGAAGAACAACATTCCGCTGTCAGGCAGGCATTCAATATTGGCAATGACAGCGAAAGCTGCCAACCACACGACCTGAATGAAGTGAGGATAGCAATATCTAAACTGAACCTTAATAAAGCTGCCGGAAATGACGGTCTTCCCACTGAGCTTGGTAAGAAACATCCACCAACTCATAAGCCAAATCTGGTCGGCAGAAAATATGCCATATGTATGGAATGAACGTTAGAGTCGTTTGCACGATACACAAAAGAGTAGACTGTCTAAACTGCGACAACTACAGACGCATAAGTCTCCTCAACATTGCCTACAAGTTCCTATCTGCCCTAATATGTGAAGGCCTGAAACCGTTTAACAACAACCTCATCGCCGCTTATCAGTGTGGCTTTAGGCCAAGAAAGTCAACAACCGACCAAATTTTCACAATTCGGCAGATCCTGGAAAAACCCAAGAAGTCCAAATCAATACCCGCCATTATTCATCGATTTCAAGGCCACAGACGACACCATTTATAGAGACGAACTATACAGATTTGGTATTCCGCCCAAACTCGTCCGTTTGTGTAGGATGACTACGTAGAATTCTGGCGACGATATTGACATCATTGGTAGGATTCAACTTGATGTCATAGCCACGTTTGGTAGTATAGAGAAAGAAGCGGCAAAAATGGGTTTAGCGGTAAATGAGGGCAAGACAAAGTATATGCTGTCAACACGAAAGGACACACAACAGCGACGAATTGGACAGAACGTCACCATTGACAGATACAACTTTAAAGTAGTACTGGACTCGTTTACTTCTTCGGGCTAAGAAGGCAATTCAGTAGTAAAGCCCTCACTCGAACTACTAAGGAGATCCTATATATCAAAACCGGATGAAGAAATCCTTGGTCGATTTAAGAGGGAAATTCTTCGGAAATTTTTCGGTCCCGTTTGCGTTGACGGGCTATGGAGATGATTTAACCAAGAACTACACGAGCTGTACAGCGACATGCCCCTGGTCAAAAAAAACTCCGCATTGGACGTTTTAGATGGCTAGGATATGTAGAACGATTGGACACCAATACTCCTGCTCGCAGAGTCTTTGATTCCCAGCCAGACGTCGGACGCAGTAGAGGAAGACCTCGCCATAAGCGGCGCGTTCAAAGAAAAAGCGAACTCAACCAACTTGGAGTGCGCAACTGGAGGCAGTTAGCTAAGGATGGGGCTAATTAAAGAGGCATGTTGGCTGAGCCCCAGGTTCATTTCGGACTGTAGCGCCACTAAGGTATGTAAGTAAGACTGCAATCGCAAGAGACCGCCGTTTCCTTCGCACAACGCGTATCCATTAATCTTTCCATCAACTCCATACCATCAGCATCTAATATCGAAGAACAATAGCAACGAAGCCAACAACCCATTGGATCAGTCGGAATTGAAAAAAGGATTTAGACAAGGCAACGCACTGGAATGTGAGTTCTTTTATCTCTTTCTTGAAAAAATTGATAAACTGATGAACAAACCCCAGAGGTAAAATCTTCCAGAAATCGGTCCAACTAATAGCTTTCGCCGACGAGAATGACATCATTAGTCAGACTCAACGTGAAGTCAGCTTAGAGAAGTTAGCGGTAAAAATGGGCTTAGCAGTAAAATAAGGGTAAGACACGCAACTCAACTCAGTCCTTTTTGAGCGCAATAGAGTTGAAGCACGTCCCTTTCGTTGGCTTGTGATATTCCACCAATGTCTTCAATCGACAACTGTACCTTAATTCATACAGATTGAAGTGGTTAGGCAAACTTGCTGTCACCAAAGTTACCTGCGATCCAGGATCGCAAAGTATTCGAGATAAGTAGTGCTCTGAACAATCAACACTTGCTTCAGCCCTGGCTGTCTCAAGCCAAACAAGGGTGAACGCAGCGTGGTGACACGTTTGTCAATTATAAATTCGCTGCTACTGCTTTTGTTCCAGCTTGGTGCTTCCTACAAAATATGGTATGGTGCTTGGTATTTGACTTTTTGCCTAAAATATGTCCTTGCTTTAGACAATTAATGCACGAAACCATTTTTAAAAGAGAAGCTTTATCACATTCAACGCTTGAAGAAATTTCTGCACTATCTTATCGATGGCTAGCAGCGCCTTCGCTGTCTCGTCTACAGATGGTTTGAGGTTAATGAATCCCGACACATGCAGTACAGCCAACAACATATTTGGTGGTTGGGGGTTGTGACTTGGTTGTTGCCTGTTACTTTTGGACCAACATTTTTCTTCTGCATCTTGTCAAATTCTAATAATCAGTCCACATGACTGCACAAGTAGAAAGTGCATGTCGGAATGGTCACCAAAGCGTATCTTTCACAGTGTCTTTCAAATGTCCGCAATCCAAAATTTCGCAACTGAAGAAATAAAAAACTTTTTTTTCCATAGAAAACAAAATGAATCCGTTGAGAGTGAGCTGTTGCCGACTGTAATTTCAATTTATCGACATTTTGTGGCAGAACACGGGTTTCAGGATGGGAATGGACCAGTTGAATACAAAGATAACTACAACTGTTTGCTGGAATGTTTTTCTATGCACTTACTGTGCACAGAATCCTATGTGCAGCCGTTCGACTCAGTATACATAAATTGTCCATTTTGGAATTCTATTATCATTGTGCTGCAAGGCTGCGTCTTGTTTTTGGACTCATCGATGAAGATACCTCCCATGGCAACCTCATCGCTCGTTTTGAATTCGATAGTCTTCTTCGTTTTCTTTTCCGAATGAATGGATGCGGTTGTGATGTTGATGCTGATGGTGATGGTCCTTTTTTTTCTCCTGTGCTTCTTGTTTTGAAACTTTTTTTTATCTGCAACATGGTACAACGTCATATACACAGCATTCCCTGCCCACAAGGAAGAATAGATTAAGATTCTCTGCGAATATAGCAATTCGATTCCCTTCGTAGGATGCAGCAGGACAAGGAACTGTGAACATCACAACCGATAATCGAATCAGGCAATTTATGGTGGTTTCACCATTTCATTTATTGTTTCTCCATTCGGGTACATCCTTCAGGCTTTGGATCCTTGGTTCTAATCTTTTCTCGATTCTCTCCTCTTGAATTAAACGAATGATCCGAATTTCCTAGCAGTTTAGGGGGCGATGTGGTGCAACCAAAAACCTGACCGATGGATAATTGTCTGCACAATAATTGAGTTGCAGCAGTCTCGACTATAGGAAGCAATTTAAATGTTACGTTCCAATAGATACTGAGATGTAGTTGCAGATGGGCGATAATATAATAAATCGGAATTCCAAAATGAAACAATTGAGCTTGGGATAAGTGAAATAAAATTCGATGGATAAGGATAGTCGTTGTAGATACTCAGATGTGCCGAGTTATTTATGCTGGGGTTACGGTTTTCGTTTGTGGGACTCTTGTGGTCGATGCACGTTGGAGTGTGAGAGATTGATTGAATAATTCTTCAAATAAATACATGAATGTGAAAATTTTGATTAAATTAGCAATTTCTTACTGTAACTGGTGAAATTCAAATCATTTTCCATCACTTGATTGAGAATTTCCTTACAACAGATAGTTGCATTTTGATAGAAGAACCGCAAGAGAATATCAAATGAGAATTGTTTTTAGATGCACAGACCGCACCAGCTAAACCAACTGAATATAGTCGTAGTTGAGGAATCTTGTAGATACCTTCTAACCCCAGTTGGTGGGAACTTATGAATTTGGTGAAACATTCCTGAAAAGTTATTTTGAATAAAATGTAACTCTGGTTATATTTTCAAGCCATATACATTGTTTAATCTGTAACATAATTTCAGGCATCATAAAATATACATTTTTGGAGCAACTGACTCGGCAGGATCTAATTACTAATATTTCATTACAACCATTCATGAATTAACTTGCTCTAGCATGATGACGGCACTTCCAGAAAAGTTAGGGCTATAGGATCAAACAGAGGTTATTTTTGAGCGGTTTCAGACGTTATTGTATTGTAGATACTATGTTACGATGTTCTACATGGCAATTAAAGATTTAAACTCACTCAGCCGGCATTATCTCCACGTGATTGCGAAAAATAATGCACAAGAAGAACAGACGTACGCATATGTCAGTATGATGATCGCTTTCATTTCGACATCCGCTTTAAAACAGGAGACGATCGAACAGAGCAGCAACCCTGTTACGGTAATTTTTACCACAACAAGGCTCACTCTCTTATTCTCCTTAAATCACTTAAATCCCTCTTTTCTTTGTGGTTGCAAACTCAAAATGTAAAGGAAGTGGCGGGCAGCCAGGGTTCCATCAGCCACTGTTCCACCACCTTCAGATCCGGTAATGCAACCAATAACAGGTATAATGAGTGCGATAGATTAGTTCAGTCAAGGAGAAGTCTATTCGGTGCAGCCCTAGGGAGATTAGGGAGACTCAAGACAGAGCAACGCCACACAAAACGTGCGGACTCCTGTCGCCGTCGTCGAAGCCCAATGGACGTGGGAGACTTGCGACGATCAGCATCGGACAGGAGCGGTCCGAAAAGTTCGATGAGTAAGGGAGGACGTTCCCTCGTCAATCCCAACACGATGATAACGAGTGGGGGAGAACGATCTCTGGATCCTACACCCCAGCAAATCGTTTGCGCCACCGCATTATTGGCGCAAACGCAAAAGAGGTACGATGGCATGGAGTAGACGTTCTCCTATTTCATCCGTGAAGATGCCACCCGAAGGGAAATCCCTAACCCCCAAATCTGAACACGAAACTCGAACCCATCCCGCACGCTGAGTCAACGCGGCTCTCGTAGTCCACTTACGAGAAGTTGCGAATCTTCAAGTGAGTGATCTAGAAAAGAACAAGTTGGTCAAAGCTCTCCCAATAAAAAATGACTTTTGATGCGGGGCAGCCATTTTATCATGCTAGCATTCATGTGGCAGGACGTTCTAGGAAGACCATATGCTAAGTCATCAAGGAATCAATTGGTATCATCAGGGCTCTCGAATCTGTCAGATATTGCCGAAATAAAAACGAGATGTCCCAGGTTGTAACACGCACGCCCTGGGGATGCAAAATGTTTAAGGATGACCCGTTGTCTTCCATGGAATGAAATCAGCCCTCTTCCGGCACTATCGCCCGTGCCGGCTGAGGCCTCGTTCCTCGTTCCACTGGCTAGATCAGCGGCGGGTATGGGATCTTGCCACAAGACCTGGACAGGGGTTACACTAACATTTTATATGCCTGTATAAACAAACCACCAATAAGAAAAATTGCGAGGCCCGAGTTTCGCTAGATTCGTTAATCTTTTTTTATAGTGAATTAGACGGTGAGAGATCAAGGTGAAAACTCTCAACAAGAGCTAACCAACCCCTAACTAAAAATTAATTTAGCGACCATGGCCATTGCTGCTCTCGATTAGCAATGGCCGGTAACGTAAGATGGTACCTAAAATTGGTGAAGGTTACATACCACATACCACTCTTACTAAATTTTTCGAATAGAGGTAAAATTGACATTTCGTGGTCAAATCGGGCAACTCTTATGTCATTTATGTCATTTATGTTCAGTTTGCCATTTCATCATGAACAGGTTGACAAATGAACAACGCTTGCATATTTATTTCGAAAATAATGGTTCAGTTCGCGAAGTTAACCTCAAGGTCCTTCCATTTTATGGTCGACATAATAGTCCATCCGAGCAATTAATTCAGTTAAACATGGAACGTTTTCGCGCTACGTTTACTCTTTGTGATAATACGCATCCGCTGAGACGTCGAACAGTGCGCTTCGAAGAAACAATTGCCGCTTGTTGAAAAGGGCCCGAATGAATCGATTCGCCACCGTGCACAGCAATTGGAATTTGTCCATCACCTTTATGGAAGATTTTGCGCAAAGATCTTGGCATACGACCTTACAAGATCCAGCTTGTGCAGGAATTAAAGTCGCGAGACCATGCAATGAGTCGTGATTTTGTTGTATGGGCCCAAAATGAGATTCATCTCGATGCTGATTTTCATCGCAAAATTTTGTTTAGTGATGAGGTTTATTTTTGGTTGAATGGCTTGGTCAACAAGCAAAATTACCCTATTTGGAGTGAAGAGAATCCACATGAGACCCTTGAGACGCCATTACATCCACAAAAACTGATTATTCGGTGTGCTCACTGATCCATACTTCTTCCGAAATGATGCTGGAGAGTCTGTTACCGTTAATGGAGACTGGGATAGAACCATGATAACCGACTATTTTGTTCTCGAATTGTATGGCATGAATGTGGATGAGATGTGGTTCCAACAAGACGGCACGTCACAATCTATTTATTGAAGGAAACATTCGATGAGCGCATAATTTCGTAGAATGGACCTGCCAATTGGCCACCAATATCGTGTAATTTGTCACCATTGGATTTATTTCTTTGGGAATATGTGAAGTCGATCATCTGCGCAGACAAACCAGAAACGTTAGGGAACTTGGAAGCCAACATTAATGGCGTTATTACAGACATACGCCTCTAAATGCTCGAGAAAGTGGTTGAAATTTGGACCTCTAGACTGGGCTTTATTCGGATCAGCCGCGGCGGACATATGCCCGAAATCATATTTAAACATTAATGGCATAAAATTATCGTTCCAATAAAGCCAAATTGATGGACATGAAAACAATTTTTTTGTGTTTTATTTCAATTCAAAGTTTTATACCCCGAAAAAAAAAACACCCTTCATCTTAGCTACTACTGGTTGATAGCCTTTTCTTAAAAGGATTGACTTATGGCCGACTAGTTTTTAATAATCGATGTATCACGTCATTTTGTTCAACCTGTAACATTATGGATTTCTTGATGTTAAGATATACTCTAATATCTTAAACACAAAGAAAAATATCCCTTACGCCCTTATAGCTACATAATTCTACTTCAACCTCATTGCTCATCCAATAGGAAAAAAAAGGGCTCATCGATTGTGCAATAGGAAATCTCGTCTACTACTTTAGTGCTTATCCCATTGCCTTGGAGTAGGCTTTATATGTTTTCCAAAATCCCAACAAGTATACATTTCAGCGCCGCCCACACCCATATTTCGAGACATTGATCGTCGAGATTAGATAGTTGGTCCATGTTTTCTTGTCTTTTTTCTTTGGAAAGCCAACTATCACCCCAAATTGCCTGGTGGTCATTTATCCTTCCCCAAGTGGCAGCGCATGTTATATTGGTGAGCAATGAGCAATGTAATTTCTTTTCTGATGTTTTTACCCTTCCCATGGTATCAGATTGTATATCCTTTAAGGATAATTTCCTTATCGATGGTTGAATTACTCCAATAGTCCAATGTATCTACGTATCTATAACATTGGAGTCATTCCACCATTGCCTTGAGGTAGTTTTGTTTTCCACTAAAATTGGTCCTTTTTTATGTTTCTTTTATTTTATGCTCGGGCAATGATTGGTTTTATTGGTCTTATGGTCTATTTCTCTATCGTTTTAGAAATTCAGTGATAGCCAGAGGTTGTCTTTATGCCGAAAGAATACGATAGTCGGTATGGTTTTTTTTTTTCGTTATAACTCTTGGGTATGGAATAAACCAAAATGATGATTGTTGGGAATTGTAAGATTAAAGCTGGTATATGCATTCATATTTTAACAAAAGTATGTTCAATGTTCATATTACGATTTATGTTCAAAAAAATGCCTCTGATGAGGTTCAAACCCACGCCACACTAACCATGTTTAGAAAGATGGCTTCCCACGATGAATCCACTTCCTAACACGTGTTATCTTTGGTGGAAGCTGTAATGGACCAATTCATCGTGTTTTTGGACTGATTGTAATATCATTATCGTATCACACTAGGACAAATTCAAGTTTTTTAAGGGGCAATTCAAGTTTTTGAGGCAAAGGTCCGACCGATTTTCATTTAATATGATTGGGTATTAAAAAAATGGGGTCCCTACTACAAAATGTCTTATTTGACGTGGTGAAAATATTACCCTAACAACTGTATACCTTACCTGCAGAGGAAGTATTTTGCTAGCCCTAAAGACGAACGTTTTTGTCCCTTAATTTATGGATTTTGTCTCTAAATTTAAGGATTTTGTCCCTTCATTTAAGAATTTGACATTCATGACTAATCATTCGACTTATTGTGTGTCGTCGCAGCTCATGTAGGATTTATACTAAGCCCAATCTAACCAGCCACCTTTGAATGCATTTAAGAAGCTACTGTCATCACAAGAAAGGGAAACGAGCATGTAGTTGTCATTATAATCGGAAACTATTAAACTATTAGGTCTATTTTCAATTGGATGTTATATATTGCAGCGGTAAAACAGCATTCGAAGGGCCAGGGACAAACAACAATAACATCCCTGGAACACAACTTAAAAATAATTAAAAGATGCCACCCGAATGGAAGCCTTATACCTCGGAAATATGCACTGGAAACAACCACTCTTGGAAATTTGGTTTTTGGCAGGTCATCTAAACCTCCTTCGTCAAAGCTCACTGCTTTGGTGCACTCCTTCCTCCCTACCATTTCAGTCTTTTCAAGTTTAGTTCGATTATTTTTATACCCTATCCCATAGGGGTATATTAGTTTTGAAACATAGTTTGTAACATAGAGAAATAATTGAGCTAGGTATACATCAAAGTATATGGATCAACTCAGAATCGATAGCTGAGTTGACGGTGACACACAGACGGACGGACGGAAGGACAGACAGACAGACATGGCTAAATCGACTCACCTAACGATTCTGAGTCGATCCATATACTTTGAGGTATATCTAGCGAAATTATTTCACTATGTTTCAAACTTAATGTCAAAACTAATCTACCCCTATGGGCTATGGGATAGGGTATAAATAGGTCGCAAATAGGTTTTCAAAAAGTCGTTCATAATTGAAGGAAAACCTTTTTGAAAAGTGAAGTTACCCACTTATTGCATTCAGGTGACGATATAACGGGTGATTTTTTTCAGAGTTGAGTTTTCAGATTGGCAGCACAGGTTAGTAACGGCGTTCAAAAGCCATCTGTCAAATTGAAAACTTTTCACAGTACTCTGCCATTTAATCATGGAAAGACTTAAAAACGAGCAACGATTGCAAATTATTGAAATTTAATATCAAAATTCGTGCTCTGTATATATGAAAATGTGTATACCGATGCGGCTCATTTTTGGCTCAACGGATACGTAAATAAGAAAAACTGTCGCATCTGGAGTGATGAACAACCACATTCCATACGCATGAACTACTGATACATACCGATGGTTTATGGGCTGGTGGCGTCATCGGTCCATTTTTCATCAAAGACGACCGTGCAAGAAACTGTCGATATCGAGCCATGATACGCGACTTTTTTTTGCCCCAGTTGGCTGAGTTGAACTTGGTTGACATGTGGTTACACCAAGACCGAGCCAAATGCCACACAGCTCTTGAAGCAATGGAAATGTTGAAGAATGAATTTTGGTGAGCAGCTTATCTCTCGAAATGGCCTGTGAGTTGGCCGCCAAGATCCTGCGATTTAACGCCTCTTGATTATTTCTTGAGGGGTTATGTAAGGTCGTTAGTCTATGTGGACAAGCGGAACTCGATTGAAATCTCACATGATAACATAACACTCGTTATTTGTTGAAAACAGACCGAAATTCTCGAACAAGTGACGCAAATGGACCATTTGAAATGGAGCCGCGGACAACATTTACATGAAGTTGTCTTTAAAAGATAAATGAATCGATTACAATAAAAATTTTGAATATTTGACGCAAATTTGAGTGTTTTATTTGATTTAAAAAAACTACGCTTAAAAAATCACACGGTATTAGCCAAGTACAAGTTTCAATAATGTTAATACATACATGACACTAAATACTGCTATTACATGTTTTTTTTTTGACAAAATTTACGCGCCACATTCGAAGAAGGATGTTGAAATGCCAAGGTTGGAAATCAGAGCATCTTAAGCATAATTCGAAACTGCATGCAAACGACAACAATATCGCCATCATTGGTTGAATTAGACGAGATGCCTACCAGCACAGAGTTACGTTTTCGAGTACACACAAGGGAAACGTCAAAAGTTGATTTAGCAGCAGCTAAGATTTTCTTACTGCTTCAACTCTTGAAAGTCTTGCCAATATCCAAAATAACACTGTCATGAGAAGCTTCTTAATTTTGCCAATCTGACTGCGAGTCAAATAGAAGATCTTCTTCCTTGTGGCAAAAATAATAACTCTACACACATAAATTAAGGGAGGCGCTAGATTTGAGGTCCTGAAAGGGCCGTTGGGCTTAGGTTTCTTCGGTACAACCCATATAGGTGAATTATATGGACTGTTTGATGGTCGAATGATGTTCTCAGTTAGGAGTTCATTAACCTGCCTTTCTCTTTGTGTAAATTGGTTCATCCGTTGTAGTTCGTATCTCGGCTCTGACATTGGTTTCCACCTTGTCATTATTGACCGGACCGAATAATGCATTGAACCGATTACAAAGAGTTTCAAGTTTAAACTTAGAGGCCTCAGAAATGTTTTTGTCAAGTATGACCAGGCTGTTAACGACATCAGAGGATTTATTTTTCAGTGGGATTCGAATGTTAGAATTAATGGTCCAGTTCATTTTTTTCTCTGTCGATAATGGCTTTTAATTCCTTCAGGGTGTCGTCGCCGATTATTCCATCGAACGACTCCAGACTGGGAAGGATAAAAAAGGTTACATTCCAGTCGCAACCGACGGAAGAGAAGAATTTACCGCGGATTTTGTTTTTTACGAGAATTCTACCAGCAGGACTGTTAATATAAAAGGGGTTTTGGACAGGGGAAGATTCTGGTGCTAGGGTTGATTAATTAAAATTTTTATTTGCACCAGTATCAACGAGAAAGTCTAATATTTCTCGGTCCCGCGTAGCATACTCTATGTATGGTACGCTGGAAACGAGGCACCTGCCATAAAATTTTCCTCGTTTTGGGTTTCTTCAGCATTAGACGTGCTTGTTAGTTCCTCGGTAGCCTCGGGGTTTCGGTGACCCCGAATCAGCCTCTCGTTTGAATGGGTTACCAGGATGATTCATGTAATTCACATTCCTTGTTTGGATAGAACTATCCACCTCCATCTTAATTGGTGGCTTCAAGCCTGTTGGTCTTGGCAGTGGATAACGCCTGTCCTGGAAGTTTGCGTTCCAGGACGGATGTGTGGGCTGTCTGAATCTGATGTTCGGAAACCTATTATTTCTAGGAGGCAAGGAAGGTTTTTATCATTTTTGAAATTATAGTGAACAGGTGACGATATAATGTTTGGTGCCTGTACCTGCACCGAATTGTTTCTGAAGGTGAGATTCTGCATCTCGAGGCAAGCAGAATAGGCCTCGGGGAGAGTTCTCGGCTTCTGAATTACGAGCAGTTTTGAAAGCTCTCCATTCAGTCCTCGCAGAAAGACATCTTAGCCATCTAAGGCTATCTACAGCGGAGTCTTCGAATTCAGGCAGTATAAAAGGTGTTAAGAAAGCTTTTTGAAATAGGTGATTACTCTAATTTGCTCAATGATCTCCCGAACCGTGTCTGCTGAGATAAGGCAGCCTTCCATCCTCTTCGATCCTGAGCACGTTCCTTTCAGTTATGCAGTCCTTAAACCCGAGATTCGGTCTCACATATCGCCTCAAACCTGAACGCTGGGATTCGAATATTCTCTTTGCTGGAGCAATTTTGTTCAATCACTCGATGTGCCCAAGCCAATGCAGGCCATTTGGAATAAATCCACAGCTGGGATTCGAATATTCTCTTTGCTGGAGCAATTTTGTTCAATCGCTCGATGTGCCCAAGCCAATGAAGGCCATTTGGACTAAATCCACAGCTGGGTATAGCTCATAAAGTTCTGTCTTCTCATCTTATTTGAATAGAGAATAAACAATTTGACAAAGAATTCTTTTTTTCCGTTTATTGTCCAGCACATGGCGCCGTAAATTAGGACTGCAATCCTCTAGAGTAAACATTTGGTCTTTTGGGATAAGGGTTTTGTTATCATTTGTTACTCAAAACCGAAATAGCATCGGTTATCCATGGACAGTCTTCTCATATCTCCACTAAGGTGTCATTCGTACGGTTGATATTGACTCTGAGTTCGATGAAGTCTTTAACTACCTAAACATTGCTGCTTTCAACAGACAAACGCTACATTATTTCGACCCCATAACAGTCAAGCGTTAAAATGACCATTTTTTCTGATTTTTACATTAGGTAAAGTTTATGGGAATTCAAATGTTTTATACAGAATTTGTACACTCGCTTATGACTATATTTGTGGTCTTGAATGTGTTCCGGAGTTGGATTTTTATTTTCGTTGAAGAGGATCTCGCGAAGTACGTTACTGTTCCTTTCAGAATTAAAAGCCAATTCACATAAAGAATTCAATTAATTAATTCCAAGTGTGCATATGTGTGAAGTATTTATTAACATAGATTTTAAGGCTATCATCTTTCACCCACAGCTTAGTCTGTAAATGACATAAAATTAAGTCGCAACTTAAAATATTCACTCAATTTAAAGGCCACCAAGCAAAGGAAGCCACTAAATTCCACTCCACTAGACGAACAAAAAAAAGTACTATCTCACATAAATAAGCTAAATACACACACTTACAGACAGCATTACGAAAAGGATTCACTGATTTCGTTTCTGCTTCCGGCATCGTAGTCGGCGCCATGCAGTCTAACGGCAAACCCACTAATATATGTCCTCGTATGTACATACGTATGTCCCCTGCTTACATGAATTATTTTCGTCTACTTGCGCCTTCTAGGACATTTCAGTTGAAGGACAAAACGATTACAAAGTGTGTGAGTCTCTCTTTCTGACAAAAGCAGAATTCCTTCACGGAATTGATTTCAGTTCATCTTGCCTACTTAGAAAACAATTTATCATAGATAAGTAGTCACGTTAAGATGCCAAGGACTCAGCTTGCTAAAGGCTCCCGAATCTGAGTGTGTGTTTGGTGCGGGGGAGAATGGCCACAATTTATTTGGGTGTTTCTACAACTCACGAAATGAATTCCTACTGCCATCGAGTCGAGTGCAATATATAAACGTGTGTTCGTCTTCTTTTTTCCTGTCATGTCCTCTTTCCTTTCGAAGAAGAAGACTTCAAATATTTGGCATAAGGCCAAAAAGAAGCTGGAAGTGATTTTTGGAGGGAATGCACTGAAATGACTTCCATTAGCTTGTGGAATACCAATTTAAAGTGGGTCTAGGGATAATGGAGGCAGGGGTTAACCGCAAGTCGTCGGAATTGAAAATTGATGTTCGATTTTGTTTGTCGTAAATAAATAAAATGGAAGAGACATGTTTGTAAGAGAGTGTGTGTGTGTCTGATGTAAACATAGGTCTGGAAATGACGAAATCTTTAAACAGTGATGGGTGAAGAGGTATTTTTTTTTAAGCCAAAATGGACAAGAAAATAATGTTCATGTGAATGCAACAGCTCAAAGATTTATTTTTCAGTTTAATTTTGCCCCATAAGGTTTTTCAAGGAAACGATTCACATCACAGAGGACTACGCTCTCAGTATCACTTTACACAACTCGTTTTTGTTGCGTGACTTAAATGGTAATCTCCCGATTTTTCAACCTTATAGACTAATATTAAATAAAATTTTAATATAAAAACATTGAATATAAAAAATTTTCATAACAACCCGGCACAAATAAAAATCAATTTTATGAAAAAAAAAAAATTGATGGCGCAACAGGCTCGTTAGTACCCAGGGCCTAGCTTTTTGCTCAAAACCATTCATGTGTGCGTGTGTACTTTTTTACACGATGACGGGACCTCCTGTGCTATGCAAAATCCGAACGGCTAAGTTGAGATAAGCTATTCCTGACAGTTGATACTACTCAGATGATTTGTCAGATCATCACGAGAGGAGGGCTAGTAAAAAATCATTTAGGTGTTGCTACGGCTGGGAATCGAACCCAGACCTTCTGCGCGGCAGTTCAACGTACTAACCATCGTGCCACTGAGCCCGTCAAATGCAAAAATCAATTTTATTGCTTACCAAATTAAACATACATAACGATCGCGTGATAGGCTCATTGCTGATATAGACAGGGCACCAGTCGATATGATAGGGATGCCCCTCGCTAAATGTAAGTTAGTCAAACTGGACGTGATCAAGAAATCAAACCGCTTATGGATAAACGTCACAAATATCTAGGAAACTCTGGTTTAACTAGTACCAGAAGCGGTCAATCTGCTTGACAGTATTGAACAGATCAAACATCAGCACCATAATCGATGTCCTCACAGGACACTGTCCTATAGGCCTACACGCAAAAACACTAAGCCTTTTCAGAAATGACTTCTGTAGAAGCTGCTTGGACGAAGAAGAGTAAGAAAGTATTACTCACCTTGTATTCTCTTGTCCTGCTCTCGCAGAAAAAAAGGAAACTTCATCTGGGAGACTACTTATTCGATAATGTAGGTGAGCTGGTTAGTATCAGTGTCAGAAATCCCCTTCATAAGAGTCAACACTTTGATCAGTCGGAATTTTGATCAATCGACTCTTCGAAAGCCGTTTTTTTTAACGGCATTTTAAAAATCGGCAAATCGAACCCAACTCTCATTTTTATGTTGCTATGAGAGTCAAATTTGGTTGCACCTGTCCAATAGTAAAATAATTCAAAAGATTTTTTTGTATGCAGGGTACCTCAGAGCCTTAGAATTTAACTAATTTTTTTTTTTTATAATTTACACTCTAACAAGAGGTTATGAATCTCTTTTATAAAGTGTTAATACCTTTGCACGGTTTGTAACACTGCACTGCTGTCATTATAATATTATAACGGGTGGTTAAATTTTAAGGGCCGATATTGAATGTGAACAACACCTAAACGTCAAGTTTTTTTCTGCATTCCATTTGACATTTCTCAATTTCAGACTAACTCAATTTGATATATGGAAAGATACACACTTGAGCAACGCGTTGCATTCTTATTATGAAAATGGGCGTTCAAATCAAAATGCATATCGTGCACTTCGTGATTTTTTCGATCAATTTAATCGTCCAAGTGCGTACAATCGGAAAAATCATGCAAAAATTTTAGCAAACCGGGTCTGTAGGAGATGTGAAAACACCTGTGATCGTACAGCTCGTACTGCAGAAAATATTGCTGTTTTTCGCGATATTGTGGCTGAAGAGCCATCCACCTCAATTCGTTGTCATGCCCAACAATTGCACCTCTCACGCTCGTCGTTGATGATGCATAAAGACTTGCATTTACACGCCTACAAAGTGCAATTGACTCAAGAACTAAAGCCTCTTGACCATTTCAAGCGTCTGCAATGGTCAGAATGGTGGCAAGAAATGGCAACAGTGGATGATCAATTTTCAAAGAAAATCATCTTCACTGATGAGGGACATTTTCACCTGATTTTATTCGTCAATAAGCAGAATTGCCGAATTTGGGCAAATGATAATCTAAGCGTGATTGTCGAAAAACCAATCACTCTTGAATGGTGTTCGCTATCGTGAGATGGTAACGAACTTTTTATGACCCGAATTGGAAGATATGGATATGGACGATATGTGGTTCCAACAAGCGGGTGCCACTTGCCACACAACTAACGAAACAATGACTCGTTTGCGCGGCAAATTTAATTGCCGTGTTATCTCACGTGGTGGCGATGTTAATTGGCCGCCAAGATCATGTGAATTGACACCGTTGAACTTTTTTCTTTAGGGTTATTTGAAAGAAAAAGTGTACGTCGATAAGCCAGCAACATTCAACAGCTAATGGATGAGATAATTCGGCACATTCATGGCATAGAACCTCAATTATGCCTTAGCGTCATCGAAAATTTGGACCATCGGATGGAGTTATGCCGCCGAGGTAGCGGCGGCCATTTGGCCGATATCTGGTAAACCTATTAGCGAAATTTTGCCCATCCCCTTTGTTGCTGAACAAGAAACGAAATTCATAAAATGTATTACGAATAAATAATAGTTAATAATTAATAAGTTAAAATGCGATTAATTGTAACATTATGTTTCCACCTTAAAATTTAGTACAAAATTGATTGTTTACATTTTGATTATTAACGTTTTGACATTTGTGGTGCAAAGCTATAAAACTGAATTTTATTTTTCACATGAAAATATACGCTATTATAACGTGGTCGAAACCGGTGTTATAATTCAAGAATTTTACGGAATCGTTAACTGTGGTAATTGAACAAAGAAAATCACGAACAAAGAAATTTTAAACAAAGGATAAGTTTGGACAGAACATTTTGGTCCTTCGAACCGGATTTGAACAATAAGTGTTAATAATTTGCCAATAAAAAAAAATCATTAATTCAAATTAAAAGACATTTTTGTGAGTTTTTGTGCATAAACGGTTTTCGCGGCGCGTAAAGCATCATTCATCATCCAACAATTACCAGCAAAGCTGTACAAGAAGCAGAATTACAAGCGGTAAGTGAGTAATTTGCCTATTTTATTGCCCGATTTGCCAATTTAATTGTCATCCCAAAGCCTTCATAATGACATTAAACAAAGAACTAAAACTTTTAAAAAACACCCTATCGATATTGAAAAACGATTACAAGAGTTTTAGTTCGTCAAGCGAGTCCAAGCGGACAAAAAACATGCTTAGTAACAGGCTGACTATACTAGAGGATCTTTTTCGACAAAGTAAAGTCATCAACGAAAGATTAGTGAGTCTCACAGCTACTGATGACGATGGTAGTAAAGATTTCGAAGGTATCGAACAGCAAATAAGGGAGCTTTACATCGAGTATAACGCTGAACTTAGGGACTGTTTGGACAAGGTGAACGCGTCTACATCAAATGTGAATACTGCAGAGCATAGCAGTCATATGCAAAGCAACATTCGCTTACCCGAAATTGGTCGAAAACCAATTTTTAGTGCCTACTGCAATGCAAGACGAGCTCGCAAAATGTTTACATGAAATGGAAAACCGTCTCTGTGGCTTAACAAGAAGCGATATTCGAAGTCTGGCTTTTCAGATGGCTCAAAAAAATAACATTCCAAACAAATTTTCATTACTGCTTAAAACTGCAGGAAAAGGTTGGCTTTATGGCTTTTTAAAAAGACACAAAAAAGATCTAAGTTTTCGACTTCCAACGGGTACTTCAATCGATAGAGCAAAGGGCTTTAATCAAGAAATTGTAAGCAAATTTTTCGATATTTTATAAGGGGTGTATGAAAAAGTTAAATTCCCAGCATCCAGTATATGGAATGTGGATGAAAATGGTCTAACCTTGGTACAGGGGTTTTAACGAAGAAATGAAAACGGCAAATAGGAGCTTTGACATCGCCGAAACGTGGTTCTCTGGTAACTGTAGTGAATTGCATGAGTGCAGGTGGAAATTTCATTCCAACATATTTTGTATTTCCGCAAAAAAGACAAAATTTACTCTATATGAACAACGCCCCTGTTGGTTCAAAGGCCACATTCCATATATCTGGATGGATTCAGCTGCCCATTTTAACGGAGTGGTTCCGTCATTTCCTGAAGTTCTCCAAGCCTTCAGAAGAAAAGCCGGCCTTTTAATTTCAGATAGTCACTATAGTCATACCAGAAATCTGGAAGTTGTCGACTTAGCCTGAGCTTGAGCCATTAAAAAAAGTTCACGTTGAAAATCGCAATACGGATCATAATTTGATGCAGCCTCCGAGCTTAGATAGAACATCCACTCCGATTGTGGGCCAACCTGAAACCCATTTTTCTCCTTGGTAAATTTTTTCCGTCACCAAAATTGAAAAGGGTGCCCACCACAAACAGGGGAAGAAAAACAAAAGCCGCAATTTTTAGTGTATCACCATATAAGAAAGTAATAGAAAGCCTAAATAATGGTCGAAATAGAAAAAACTATAAAAATTAAGGAGCAAAAATCTGTAAAATCTAAAACCCTGGTAAGTAAACCATTTACTTCGAAATGCCGCCGTCAGTCTTTATCATCAGATGATAGCCTTGCTCATTACGATATTTTATTTGACGATTCTAAAGACGATTTGGTTGAATTTCCGGCATCATAAGATGCTAAATATAACTTCTGCGATTTGTCTTCAAGTGATGACTTAACTGGGTAGAAATGGGTTGAGCGTCTCCCATGCAATATTGTGTGGGCTCACGAAAAATGCATCCCGAAAAAAGTGCTAATTTTATCTGCAGTTCGTGTGACAGCTCCAACAAAAATTGAAAAATTATTCATTCAAAGTTATAAAGTCTGTTAAAGAAACTGAATTATGTGTGTTTATTGCTTATTTTATATTACGGTGGGCCTCACTTAACACGTACTTCTAATAGCACGGCCTCGTTTTAACACGGTTCACTTTTTGCGACATATTTTCATTTAACACGATTCAAAGCCTTGTTTAACACGTTTTATGAAACATTTGTTTTGTTAATACATACACATATAAACATACACTTTATTCCTTATACTTACTTATACATACTTGCTGTGTTTCTAATATATGTACCTAAAATAGGGGTGTGAGTTGAGCTTCAGAAACAAAACACAAAATTGCGATCTACATGTCAATCGTCTTTTATAATTCACCATATTAACTGTGGCAAGGCCAACGCGATGACAGATGATTGCTCAGTTAAATTCTTCTATTGACTAGGACGGTAGGTACAGAATTTGTAGGAGATTCAATAACATTGGTGAATGTGATTTTTAATCGTGTTAAAAGGTTTAGATATATTATAAAATTTGGTTCATTTTCAAGCCTTTAGTCACAAATGAGTATTCTAGATTTTGTATATGTCAGCAAAGAAAGATAAACAACCGCTTAAGAGAAATGTAATTTCTTTAGAAGAAAAGATAAAGGGTGATCCATTTCGAGGTTCCCTACTTTTTTAAAGACAAAAACACAGAAAATTCAAATTTAATGGAGAATGTTTATTATCATTTGAAAGAACATTCTTTGGCATTTATTTTTTGAGGATTATGTCTATCAAATGTTGGCCGTTGCTACGTCGCAGATGGTCCATCCGTTGAGTCCAATTTTCGATCACTCGTTCGAGCATTTCGACTGGTAACTGGCGAATGACACGCGTGATGTTTTCCTCCAAGGCCTGAATCGAAGTTGGGTTTGTCGGCATAAGCTTTTGACTTTACATATCCCCACAGGAAAAAGTCTAACGGTGTGATATCACACGATCTTGGTGGCCAATCGACCGGCCCAAAACGTGAAATTATGTGCTCACCGAAATGTTCTCCCAATAAGTCCATTGATTGATGCGATGTGTGGGAAGTGGCGCCGTCTTGCTGAAACCAAATGTCGCCGAGATCACTAGCTTCAATTTCAGGCATCAAGTAGCGGTTATCATGGCACGATAACGGTCGCCATTGACGGTTACGCTCGCACCGGCATAATTTTTAAAAAACCACACCACACCAAACCGTTGTTTTTTTCTGGATGAAGTGGCAGTTCTTCAATCTCTTCAGGTTGCTCTTCGTCCCAAATGCGGCAATTTTGTTTGTTTACATACCCATTGAGCCAGAAATGGGCCTCATCGCTAAACAAAATTTGCCTCGAAAACGTCGGATCTTCTTGGAACTTTTCAAGAGCCCATAGAGCGGCTTCAGTTGTTGCACAAGCTGTATTTTGTACGCTTTCAATTTAAGATCTTGACGTAAAATGCGCCAAGTCGTTCCATACGTCAGTCCGAGTTGCTGCGAACGGCGCCGAATCGACTCTCTACGGTCTTCGTGTACACTCTCAGCTACGGCCGCTATATTTTCTTCACAGCGTCCTGGGCGTGGTCTATTCGGTCGAATATTATCCAATAATGAATGCTGGGTCTCAAAATGGGTGATGGTGTTGCGAATAGTACGCTCAGTAGGCCGATTATGTTGACCATGAGTTGAGCGAAGTGCACGAAACACATTCCTCACAGAATGTGAATTTTCATAATAAAGTTGAACAATTTGTAAACGTTGTTCACGCGTTAGTCTTTCCATTATGAAATGCCAAACAATACTAAACAAAAATAACATGACAGCATGACACGACTCACACGTGATCTGTCAAAAAAGGCTATTGAAAAAAGTATTTCTACTTGGATCACCCGTTACAAACTCTGGATCGTTTATCTAATGGTGAAAATGTCACTGCAATTTCAAAAAGCTTAAAATTAAATGAAGCTTCAGTACGCACCGTTAAAAGAAATTAATTGCCAATAAGGAAAGCTGTAGCTGATTGTTCTAAAACATAAATAAAACATTTCAGTCGACTGCGCCCGTCAATAATGGAAGAAAAGGAAAAAGCGCTAAATATTTCGATTGAAGATAACTGCCAAACAAATCATCAAAGAAAAAGCACTGAGAATTTTTGAGCATTTAAAGAAAAGTGGAGAACCTTCTATAAGCGCAGGCTTCTCGGCAAGTAATGGCTGGTTTGAACTTTTCAAAAAAGATTTCGTATTCACAATCTAAGAATACAAGGACAGTCGGCATCGGCTGATGTTGAAGCTGCTTAAACGTACCCAAAAAAATTCAAACATTTATCGATGAACAAGGATACGTACCAAATCAGGTATTTTATGCAGACGAAACTGGGCTTTGGTGGAAAAAAATGACGGACAGAACTATTATTTCAAAAGAAGAAAATACTGCACCTGGACATAAGGTATCCAAAGACCGAATAAACCTGCTTTTGTGCGGAAATGCATCAGGTGATTTTTTGGTCAAAGCAATGCTGAGGGCATAGACAAGAGCACATTACCGATTTTCTAGAGGGTAAACTCGAAGGCTTGGGTTACAGGAGAGCTATTTATAGACTGGTTTTCAAATCTTTTTGTGCCAGAAGTAGAAAAATATTGGAAAAAGCTAAATTTCAACTTCAAAGCTCTGTTGTTGTCAGATAATGCTCCTTCATCCTAATATCAAAGTCACGTTCTTACCACCTAATACCGCTTCACTGCTCCAGCCAATGGACAAAGGTATAATTTATACCTTTAAGACCTATCATATCAGGACTTCATAGCGGTGGGTTTTAAATCTTACAAAGTCTAACCCTATGGATGTTACGAAAGCATGGAAACATTGTTCTATTGAGGACTGCACCCAAATCGTATCGCAATGTTTAAAGGAGCTAAAAAAAAGTCAACATTAAATGGATGTTGGAATCAACTTTGGCCGGCAGCTGTCGAAAAAACCAAGAGATCGAATCGCGAAAAGCTGAATTTTCTGAGATCTTAACGCTTGCGAGTCTCAATCGAAAGCGAAGGATTTGAAGACATGTCAACCGAAGACATTCATGGTTTATTGCAGGACACGGAGTTAAAAGAAACAGACTTTGATTGCACATTGATTGATTTTGACATGTTTGCACAAAACTCTAACCAACAGAATGCCAGTAGCAGTGAAATAGAAAGTGAACCTGACGTGATAACAGTGAGGGATGTAGCACATCGAATAGGCCTCGCATTAAGCCTGGAGTTTTTTTTCTTAAGTGCAGATCCTTCAATTGAACGGCGACTTAAATTTAAAAGAGAGTTAGCATTATGCATGTTACCTGTTGTGAGTCTAAGTTGGTTACGGAGGCATTTTCGATGCTGGAGAGAAGGGCTCGGCACGCTCGCGGTTGCTCGGTAGTTCTTGCCCCCACTCCAAACATCCTTGCCCAACAAACATTTTGTATCATGCCAAAAAAAAATAAGAAGAAAGCTACTCTATATCGACATCGGACGGATAATAAGGAAAAGACAGTTGAGAGAAAGCGGAAAAATGAAATAGACCAAGTAACTATGCCAATACAATTGAAAAAGACAGGGAAAATTGACCGCGGATCTAAAACACTAACCTATAATAAACATAAACTATAATATATATAAAATAAACCCTAAAATACACCTTAATAAACTTAAAACTAGCCTAAATTACACCCTATACACGATAAAATTAATCCCTGTATCTTTCAGCTATAGAGGTTGGTTCACGATTCCGAAAAGTGCCTGATGTCAACGGTAAACGTCTGGCCTGCCCACCCGACAGTGTCAACGACACTTCCATTGGCTATCCACCTGGCCACGGTTTCGAGAAATTGCCCCTTAATACGCCCCAGCAGCAATCCATACCTGAAAAGTTAGCAATTCGTATTTGTCACGTATTGTCGTTGCTCGTTAATTGTCCTCGTATGTCATGGTCGAATTACCAGAGGACGGCCCACCTACCGCCCACACACCACCGACGAAATTAATTTAACCAATCATGTTATGAACAAAAATCACTAGCAATTAAATTTAATAAAAAGGACATTTATATTTATTTAAAGAAAACAAAAATTAAGTTCTGTCCTCCGTAACTAAAGCTACAATAAAAAAAATTCAATCATAAATATCTTAATTACTATTACTCACGTTTTCTAGTTCTTTCCACCGAAGTTCTGCCGGCAGCACCAAAGGAAGATATCCACTGAAATTTGACCAAAATAGTGGTTTATCGCGCACAAAAAATAACCGAAACACAGAATTCTAACTCTAGGTACAAATTAAAAAAGAATTCAAAAATTAAACTAAATTAACTTAAATACTAACTTAAAACTAAATGAATTTTTAAAATTCATGAAGAAAGTGTCTTTGAGCACTGAATATGGTTCGAATTTCGAGTTGAAGTGACTTCTCCTTCACTTTCTTTATGATATTTCACTTAATCAAAAATCTTCGTTGGTTTTGCTTTTCATAAAAAAATTTGGTGGCAGAGCACCCACTTAACTATATGAAGTTTTTATAATAATTCACTATTATGCAAGTCACTTTATCCCCTTTCTTTGTTTTATATATTTTCTGTTTAGCCTTCTGTGCCGCTGACGCGTCTTTGTAGGGGTGCCTTAGCCACCGCCTACCTTTGCCGGTTCCTTTGGACACCGTTGCGACGTCCATTGCAACGGTCACCAACGTTTGGTGTCTTCCCACAAAACGACTTAAGGGGCTCAAGAACTGTTCTAGCACTGGATTTTCCTATTTTACAAAATAAGGGGTTAAAAATTAAGACACTTGAAAAACGAATTTTCTTACTCTTTGTATATGGCGCCTATGGAGTTTCTCGAGAAACGACTTCTAATAAAAGTGGTCCGACTGTTTTTTTTCCAATGAAATATCCTAAGTATAAATTTCATTATGATTCCTATGAATTTTGTAGCCAACGCAAAAAATAAATTCACCCAACAAAAATTTTTTTTTTTACATGGGTGAAATTAATTTTTTGTTCCACTGTAAGCAAGATGATTGCGAAGAAACAGCTGTGAGCGTTGACCCTCGATGAACTTTCAAAAATGACACAAAAAAATTAGCTGTCGGCCAGCTAATGCTCATCGAAATCAGCTGTCCCCATCTAATACAAGGTGGCGCAAAAGTAATCCTCCTATCAGAAAATGCCATAAATTTTGCGATTGGCCCCTAACGTCAGTTCTGTTTTGATATTTGTGTAGTAAACACATGCGAAATACACATCAATAAACAATTTTATGCTACACTGCTCCAGAACGCGGAATATTGGTGACTATTTATTTGAGCAATAATCGGTCGGTGACTTTGGCACAACGTGAATTTCGTCGCAGATTTCCTAGCCGTCCAACGCCTACTGGTGAATCACTGTGACGTTTAGCCGCTCGCCTCGAAGAGACTGGCACAACACGAGATGCTGCCAGGCGTGGCAGACCCCGGAGTAGCCGTTCTGCAGAGAATATTGCTGCTGTAGCTGAAGATGTCATGAAAGCGCCGTCGACATCGACCAGACGACGTGCACGCAAATGGGTATCAGTCGACGGCGAATTTTGGTACAAGATTTAAAGATGTTTCCGTACAAAGTCCAACCGCCAATCGCGTCTAACATACGCTCAAGCCATCCTTAATCACTACCAAGAGGAAGATGATTTCTCATCAAAAATAATCATGAGTGATGAGGCCCATTTCCATCTTAGCGGGTACGTAAATAAGCAAAATTAACGCTTCTGGGGCACTGAAAATCCGCGTGTTACCCACGAAGAGCCATTACACCCGCTCAAAGTCACTGTATGGTGTGCTGTTTTCGCTGGAGGAGTCATCGGACCTTCTTTCTTCGAAGACGTCGCGGGCCAAACGGTTACTGTGAATGGTGAGCGCTACAGAGCAATGATCAACGAGTTCTTTTTGCCGCAACTTGATGAATTGGGATTGGAAAACATGTGGTTCCAACAGGACGGTGCAACGGCACACACTGCACGTGCCACAAGCGATATGCTGAAGGATGCATTTCCCGGGCGGCTTATCTCCCGTTTTGGCGATTTGCACTGGCCAGCAAGATCGCCTGATTTGACCGCTCCAGACTTCTTTTTGTGGGGCTTTTTGAAGTCGCGGGTTTTTGTCAACAAGCCTTAGACTCTTGCAGCTCTTAAAGACAATATCCGTCAAGAATGTGAGGACCTATCGCCGGAAGTTTTGGCCAAAGTGATGGAAAATTCCATAAAAAGGGCTCAAATGACAATCAACTGTGTCGGCGGCCATTTACATGACATCATATTATCGACTTGATGTAAAAAAAATCAAAAGACCAAACAAAAATAATCCACAAGAAGAATCAAAGTTTTTCATTTTATTTTTAAATTACAGCCAAAAAACATCGGAAGGTTATTTTTGCGCCACCTAATACATGATAATGATCTATCTTGCTTTTTCCATTTCGTCATTTGCCTCTCTCGATTGACTCCACCTTTTCATTCTTTTTCTTTATTTCGCTCGTTTCCTTTGTTTCTACTTTCTTGTTCGTTTTTTTTTTGTTTTTTAATTGAATTGTCTCTTTCGACAATTAACTGTCTAAGCTTTCCCTTTTACTTTTAATTTTTAATTCATTTTTTATTTAAACTTAAAATGTTAACTTAATATTAGACAAAAATGCTTAAATCTAACTTATCAATAACATATCTACTTAATCTAACTTATCGGCCCATAGCGGGCGCTGTAAGCTTATAACTAACATTTTTCTTTTGCTTTTCAGCTTAAATTTGTCATTTGTTTTTTATTATTAATATAAAGACATTTAATTGATTTTCAAAGAAAAAATTAAAACTTTAAACAGTAATTTTTTTTTTGTTTTATATAAAAACTTAATCTAGACTAAAACTAACTTAAACTACTTAAGACTAGTTAAACCAAACTAACACTACTTAAGACTACTTAACTACTTAAACCTTACTTAATTATAATCGGGGTGGAAAGCACTCGTTGCATATGCCCCGAGGGTTTGCCATCCCGATTGCGTCATTGGGTCCAGCAAGCATTTATGCAACCATATTAAATAAAATATGGTGCATAAGCCCAGCCCCAGACCTTGTACCTAAATTTAATTTACTTAAGTACTAAGGAGTGGACTAAAAGTCCGCAAAGACCTAAGGAACTGCAGAAATACTTTCCTCGTTTAGCCACCAAAACTCGGTGTGTCTAAGCTTTCCCCTATTCTCTCAGTATTCGTCAACTTTGTCAATTCGCCTATATTGTCAATTCGGTCGTTCTCAAACTGTTAGTTGTCGTCTTAAATAAAATCTCACCTAGCCTTACATTAACAACAATATAATATAAATCAAATAAATAAATAAATAAATTAACAACTAAAATAAGTAAAATAACATAAATCGAACGAATACGTGAAAAAATAAGTTAGCTTACGAACAAAATTTAAAATAAACAAACCTAACTACTCCTTAACAAAACCTACCAGCGCCAACCCTGGAAAGTGATTTCGTGATTTCGATACTCGCCGAAACAGATCTTTTGACGAACATGACCGAAGAAAAGTCAAGAGAGAAAAAAAAATTGACAAACGTCAAAACAATCAAAACAAACAACTTTTTTGCAACTATGCACATTGTGTTGCAATTTATATTTGATAAATCTGAAAATTAAAAGCAAAAAAGGAACTTACACAAATGGACAAGGACAAGTCAAATGTATAAGGACTGAAAATATCAAAGACCAGGTAAGAAGGATTTTCATCCTATTGGAGATTTCTAATTGTGTAAAAACATTGGTTTTCACCAATTGGAAATTTCCAGTCGGATTATTGTTATTTTTATTTTTTTTTTAATTCATTTTTATTTTATTTTTTTCTTAAAACTAACTTACATGCTAGACAAAAATTCATGAAAAAACTAGCTTACTTATCAACTACTTAACTAACTCACTTGCCCTATGCGGGCGCCCTAAATCATACTATAACTTAATTCTAATGCCTTTCGGCCTATTATTTAATATATAAATCTAAAAGTAACAAAATTTTTACCAAGAAAACTTTGAAAAACTTGGTTCCTCGTCTTTTTTTTATTTTATTTAAACTTATTGTTTCGGGGTTATAAATGTTATTTTGTTTTTCAGGTGCACATGTGGAATGGGAATGGAAAAGGAAAGGATGGACATGGGATTTTGAGGCGGGTTGCTGATTCTCACGTGGGATATGGATGTTGTGAGCGGGATGTGGTAAGGTGCAACATGGGTTTGTGATTGTTTTTATTATTGTAAGCGTTAAGTACAGGGAAAGGTAATTTTAGTATAGGTAGTTAATAAGTATTTAGTGTGTAAATGTGATGGGGTAGATTGGGTGTAGGGGTAGGAATTATTTTAAAATCATCTACAGTGTCGCAAGGCAGCCGTAACATACCTTATAAGGAAAAGTGCAAAAAGCTTTGTACCAATCAAGCAAAAATAACAGATTTGTTTTTTAGCAAGAAGAACAACTTTGATGAAACCCAAACATGGAGTAATAGTGATAAATTTTAATGTTGTTAACTGTATTTGAACAATTTTATGCGCATCAGATCTATTGAAGATTGCAAACTCCTTCAAAATGATTTAAACAAACTGGAGGATTGGTGTGTATCAAACCAATTATTTCTGAATGTTTCCAAATGTCAGTGTTTAACTTTCTGCCGTAACAGATGTCCTTTCATTTTTACTTATAAGATTGGTAACACACCCCTTTTAAGAATTTCCGAAAATAAGGACTTAGGTGTTATTTTTGACACAAATCTCACATTTGTATCACATATTGACTGTGTCATAGCCAAAGCTAATTCAATGTTGGGTTTTTTAGTTCGTTACTCCAAGGATTTTAATGATCCATATACGTTGAAATCGCTTTTTACATCTTTTGTTGGATCCATTCTTGAATACTGTTGTGTAATTTGGAACCCGTTTTACAAAGTTCACTCTTTGCGAATTGAAAGCATCCAAAAACGCTTTACTAGAATAGCAATTTATCGCCTTCACTGGAATATTCGAATGCTTACTTATTGGTTTACAAACACTTGAAGTACGCCGTAAATACTTCTCAATTGTATTTATAAGAGACATATTATTATTCCAAGTCAATTGTCCTTATTTGTTATCTCTCATTTACTTAAGAGTTCCATTAATTGCTTTACGGGCACTTAATTTATTTAGTGAAACTTTTCACCGAGTAAATTATGGAAGAAATGAACCTATTTCCCGTTGTCTAAGAGCAGAAAATTCAATATGTGATTCCATTGATTTTTTTAGCAATCTAAGTAGAGAAGCTTTTAAACATCATTTGCTTTTTATTTTAAGCCAACTTGGTGGTTAGTCTATGTATGTTTTTCTGGAATCTATATGATTGTATATACAGTCTGTCAAGAAATTGTTTTGACAAAGAAAAATATTGGTAAAATAGACATTTCCTTTATAAAAAAATAATTCTTTTGATGTCTAACTTGTTCTTTTTTAATTTATTTTATGTTATTAATATATTTACTAGCTAACTGTAATAAAAAATAGTAAATTTCAAAAGGAATTAAACAAAAATTACAAGAAAAACAAAAAATGCACAGAAATGAGTCTGTCAAGAAATTGTTTTTACAATTCATTTTTTTTTTAATTTAAAGTGAAAACAATTTTGAAGGTTATTAATACTTCGTATGGTCATTGAATAAATTAAATTTTGCACATCATAATCGCCTGGAATTTTATTCCATTCCTCCTGTAATGCTGTTTTTAGCTCTGCTCTGCTTTTTGGGTGTCTTTTGGCAACTTTTTTTTTTCAAATAGAGCCACAAATTCTCAATAGGGTTTAAGTCTGGACTCTGAGCGGGTGTATCCAATACTTTACTGCAGTTAAAAAGCAGCCACATCCTCACCATATGCGCCTTATGTTTAGGGTCATTGTCTTGGTAAAACTTGAACTGCGGTTTTTTGTCACTATTGCACCCAAATTTATTTGCACTATTTAACAAATGACCCTTTAAAATATTTAAATATTGTTGCGCATCCATGGTGTTCTCTATAAAGACCAAATCTCCAACCCCTTTACTAGAAATACACCCCCACACCATGACAGATAATTTGCCAAATTTGACTGTTGGAATAATGTTGCGATTTTCCAATGCTGTTAACGGCTTTCGCCACACTCTATTGAGGCCATCGTTGTAATAGAGCACAATTTTGGTCTCATCGCAGAATATGACGTCATCCCAGTAGTCATCAGGCTTGGCAATATGTGTACTGGCAAAAGACAATCGCTTTTCAATATGCTCGGTTGAAAGCATCGGTTTTTTGCGAGCGACTCTTGAGTGGTACTGGTTGTTTTTCAATACCTGCCTTATTGTTTCGTGGGAAACCGCAACATCACGCTCTTCTTTGAGTTCACTCGCAAGGGTCCTCGTCGAAATCTGTCGGTTTTCCGCTACTTTCCTTAACAAAATACGTTCGGTCGGTTCTGATATTTTGCGTGGACGACCGTTTGAAGATTTTAACTCTAGTCTATTTTCTTTTTTTGCACGATTTAAAATATTATAAACTGTTTGTCTGGTCAAAGAGAACATCTGGGACAATTCTTGCACACTTTTTCCGATTTTATGATTATAATAAACCAACTGAGCCACTTCACATGATGTTCTTTTGCCAGGCATCTTGAATTTAGAATAAATTAACCACGACTGTTATATTAGATGAGCAAACGTCAAATGAACAGCTCTCATTTGCAATTAAAACGAGCACTGCATGGAAAACATCAAAATCATAACGGTAAAAAAGGTAAATGCATACCGCAGCCCGAAAGAAGAATTGTAAAAACAATTTCTTGACAGACTCATTTCTGTGTATTTTTTGTTTTTCTTGTAATTTTTGTTTAATTCCTTTTGAAATTTACTATTTTTTATTACAGTTAGCTAGTAAATGTATTAATAAAATAAAATAAATTAAAAATGAACAAGTTAGACATCAAAAGAATTTTTTTTATAAAGAAAATGTCTATTTTACCAATATTTTTCTTTGTCAAAACAATTTCTTGACAGACTGTATATATAAATGTATAATCTAATTGATGAAATAAATAAATAAAAAGTAATTCTATTTTTTTTTGTAAACTTTTGTGTGATTTACATATTGCACACAGAGTAGGTAGGTATGTTTTTGTTTATTTTTTTATGTATGAATTAATAAAAGCTTTAAATAAAAATAATATAAAAAGCAAAAAAAATGGCTTTGGTTTATTTTTTAGATTATGGAAATTTACTCCTCTTTTGAACTGGTTTCTTGATTCGTTTAGCAGGATTTTGTTTAACACGGCATTTTTAAGGAATTTCAGGAACGTTACCCGCGTGTTAAGTGAAGTCTACCTATATTTGTAATGTTAATTGAAGCTCCTAAATCGTTGAACGTTTTAAATTTTTTTTATTTAAAAAGACTAAGATATCTTTGGAAATAAAATATAAATTGATTAAATATTATTTTATACTGTTGTGTTTTTCAGCTGAGGGAGCCAAACAGAGCCTAAATTGGAGCAGAAAGAAAAACAAAGATAGCTTTTACAAATTATGGTTCCCGAGAGGGTTTGATTTTATTTTAGTTTTTAATTAATTTTTACGACTATGGGATAGCTGGTGGAATTCCGAATAGACTCGGTCGTTGTTCGATCGGCTTTTTTATAGTCCTCCCTGCCTTTCCAAGGGTCTTCCAGTCTCCATTGACATCTCTGGAACGGTTTTGACGTCTTTTCCAAATGTCACACACTCGCTATGCTGGTATTTTCTACCAGGCTCACATTTCGGCAAATCAAGCATTTTTCCCGTACTCCTGGTGTAATTTCCTCTTCAACGTCTATATTTGTACAAATTGTTCCCACCTTAGATTTGTAAGCACACCTGAATTCCGTTTACGAAATTCCACCAACAACACGTCTGCCTCCCCTTTTCCCTGGATGCGTCCGCTGAAAATTCGTCTACTCATTTATTGTCGTGGTAATCAGCTGGTCGTTTGACAGTTTTCAGAATGGATTCATCACTCATCAGTCTACCTGCGGCGAATACTTTTGTTGTTTGTTGTCACCTGCTCTGACGTTCCGCCGTTCGTGTTTCAGGTGCGATCGGCGCAATCCCATACCTTGTAACAAACAACAATGTGAGCAGGTAAGTGTTTGTGTTTGAGGTTAAGTGTGCTGCTGTAGTGTAATTCTATTTTCTGTTTAAGGTGGATTTTGGCACCGAATAGTGATTATCCACAACAATACTAATTTAAAATTAATTTCAATGACGAAAACAAATTATAAGTTTGTAATTGATTCATTAAATGAAGAAATCTAAACAAATTTGTAACAACCCAGATATATATTTATATAAGAATTGTTATATTATTATTATATTAGAATTGTTATATTTTGTTATAAATATTTTAAGTTCATTTTTTTTCTTTTAAACAAACCAAACGAAAATTTATTTAACCAAAAAAATAAGTGTGGCAACCCTAAATCAACGCTAAATCAAATAAATGCTTTTCCTCTCGCAAAAGCTCTAAAACGGTAACTGTTTCAATCGTGCACGCTGTATATCGTAAGAACATTACGATGGTTGAAACCAAACGGCACTCGCAGAAACATATAAAAGCAGCGCTTTTTACGATGTAAGATCACTCAGGTTTAGCATTTCGCAGCGACGGTCGGGTACTATTTCCACTGTTCTGAAAAGTGCTACACTTGTGTACTCAGCTTTAGCATTTCGCAGCGACGGTCGGGTACTATTTCCACTGTTCTGAAAAGTGCTACACTTGTGTACTCTAGTTTGGTATTTCGCAACGACGGTCGGGTCTTTCCACTGTTTTGAAAAGTACCACACTTGTGTTCCTCCGCGCCTATTAAGAGTTTGAGTTGGTCATACGACGGTCGGGTTCTCCACTGTTTATGAACAACACACACTCGTTCGGTATTTTGCTCTATTGACTTCGGGTTGTTCCACAGTCTGCCCTCAGCACATATATACACAAAATTAAAGCTGAATTCCTAAAATTTTCATTTGTTATTTTTCCTTTATTAACTTTCATTATTAATTTTTTTTCATTCGTTACTTTTATTATATTAATATTTATTTCATTCGTTAATTTTTTTCATTCTTCATTTTTTATTCATTTTTTTATTTGTTAAATAAAGTAATTTTCTTTGGCATTCGCTTAGTCGTTTGCAGCCTAAGAACAGACTTTAATTTTGAACATTGAAAACTCCCCACTTTGGGGTATCATTTGCGTAACTGCCTGTTCAGCGTCTGCTGCGGTCTTCGGACAGCACTCATCGCGGCAGAGAGTTTCGCAAAGCGGCGTTGCTACCAACACGACGGATCCGGTGCTTGATCGTCAGGCTTTTCAACCTACGATCCTGAGGAAAGAATCACCTGGCCTTAAAAATTGCATTTATTTCTGCTGTGTTAAATCTTTTTCTGGTAATGCGGAGCTCTACTAAGCATTTAGTTTTTTTAAAATATTGCTTAAAGTAATAAGGGTACTCGTCATTACCCGAACTCTTTGTATCCAGAGAAATCTATGCCAAATGATTATTTTTTTTACCACTTATTCATAAAATTCTCTAACTCCACTCTACTTCAAATCGCCCAACACAAAATCATGACCTCCACTTCTAGAGGACTAACATTGTGCAAGAGTGTCATACTCTCAACTGAACTCCATCACACATCACGTCATTCGCATCACTTGAATTGTGATGTTGACGAACTCGCTGATTCCTAGTCGGAGCGGCAGCTACTATGATTCCCGTGGTATTATTCCACCATTCCACGTAATTGCCAAATCAAAACCAAGTCATTGACAGTAATTGTCATTGTTTTGAGTAGATACGCATCCAGCACTTAGACATAATTTCCAACTTGATGCGAACTTGGGTGACATTTGAAAATCGCATTTTCGTTGTCATAGAAGAGCGATCTTCAAATATGCCAAATGCATGCATTTCACCAAATTGAGGCAATCAGTTGGCTGTTTGTAGTTTCGGATAAGCACCATTTGCGAGGGCATGAAGTTAGGCCAAATTTGTGTAGAGTTAGTGATTTGGTTAGGAAGTGTGCATTATGACGCATGACTTATGTTATATTCGCATTGTGGAAACATATGAGTTCGCCATGTTGTAAGACCCATCAATTTGATTAAAAAATTTAGTTTTTCAAAATTTTTATATGAAATATTTAAATGGAAATGGATACAATTTCGACATGTTGCTCAATTTCACACATCCGTTCTTTAAAAAAAAAAAATAAACCGTTATTATATAAAATAAACTGAGTATACAATTTGGGGACACTGTGGGACAGTCTTCTGTCAGGTGTTCATTTCTCTTGAACACCTGATAGATGTATATGTCACATATAGATACTTGAACTGTTTGTAGTCATTTTATCCTTAATCTTGGATCCACATACCTCATTCAACTTTCGCTTGCTGTGAAACGGCTTTAACGACGGGGAAAAAACGACAGTAGAAACAGCAAACATTTTGTTAAGGAATCATCATTAGCGACATACACTAGTCGGCATAAATATTTTGACGAAATAAAAATCGTGCATTTTTGAGTTTAACTTCTAAATGGCTTGACAAGAATTCATGTTAATTTTTTCATTTTTATATACATATAACTAATACAAACTTAAAAATAGGCAAACAAATATTTTTTCATAGAAGTCAAAAAAGATATAAATTAATTTGTAATTTCGTGTGTTGGCATAAGTATTTTGACAAGTATATAACTCTAAGAAAAAACATTTTAAACTTAACAAAAGTAAATAAATAAAGAAGAATTTAGTAAAATATATAACCTCCTTTGGCTTCAATAACTTTTTGAAGGCGTCTCGGTACTGAATCTACTAAATTTTGATGAATCTCTGGAGATATCTCTTCCCAAAGGGAAATGACCTCAGAAATCGTCTCCTCTCTGGTTTTATTTAAAGAAACTGTTCTTTTGCGTTTCAAAAGAGACCAGACGTTTTCTATTATATTTAAATCTGGACTTTGAGGTGGCCAGTCCAAAGTGGCAACACCAACATCCTTCAAAAATTTAGTTATCATCCGGGCTTTGTGGCATGGGGCATTGTCCTGTTGCAGGATAAATGATTCACCAATAAGCCTACCTCCGGAAGGAAAGGCATTATCATTTAGGGTTCTTAAATATTGACCTTGGTTCATCGAGCCGGTGATAGGAACCAATTCACCCAGGCCATTATACGCAACACATCCCCAGAACATGACAGAGCCTCCACCATGGCTTACTTTTTGACAAACGGGGCGTCTTTTTTGCCTTTCTACCTTTGGCAATCTAACGTAAAATTTGTTTTTTGATGAGTTATACTCTAAGGAGCTTTCATCTGTCTATAGAACGCTTCTCCAGTACTCCTTTGGCTTGTGCAGATGTTCCTTTGCGAAAGACAGTCTTTTAAGCTTGTTTACCTTTGATATGTACGGCACGTCCTTAGCTTTAAATGTTTTAAAATCTCCTTCCATTAAACGTCGTCGGACAGTGCGCTCACTGATTGGATTCGTTGCCGTCAAATTCCATTGATTTGCAGCAGTTTGAGGCTTCAGGAATATATTTCTTTTAAATTCCCGTAGAAGGGTTCGGTCTTCAGTGGGCGTTGTTTTGCGCTTAGCACCTGATCTCATTAGGTTTGTGATGTCATTATGCTTTTTAAACTTATTGATTTGAGAGTACACAGTTTGACGCGACACATTAAACTCACTTGCTATGTCTTTTACTGCCGTTCCAGCGTTAAACTTCGCTACCATTGAAGATCTGACAACCAAACTCAACTCAGCCGTTTTACCCATGGTTTTTAATAAATTTTAATAAATTTTTATTTTGTTATCAACGTTTAATGTAAATTAAAGTGCTCAAAACTGTTAAAATATTTACACAAAGTTTCCGTCAAAATACTTATGCCACGTAAAAATTCTTTGTCTGCATGCGTTCTTATCAGCAGAAAAAGAATGCAAAAGGTAAACAATACAAAACTTGGCATGCATACAGCTGAAAATAGATTCTTTGTTTCGCGCATCATTTTTGCACCGTTGTTTTAACGATACCAAGCAAAGTTAGTCTCAATAGTAACAAAAAGGTTTCGTCAAAATACTTATGCCGACTAGTGTACTTTGGCAAGAAGATTTATTCTTCAAAAACATCAACGAACGCATTGTGACAGTTTCCATATAGAAATCATTCGCTTCCATCCACCATATATTCGCTAATCTTCCTACGGAGAACAGGGATTCTGAGCCTCAAGCAACAGCAGCCTTAAATAACCCGGTCCTTAGCTAACTGCCTCCAGTTTAGCACTTTAAGTTGGTTGAATTCGGTTTCTACTTGAGCGCCCCACTCAAGGCGAGGTCTTACTCTACTGCGTCCGACGTCTGGCTGAGTATGTAAGCCCCTGAGAGCTGGAGTATTGGTGTATATTCGTTCGACATGTCCTAGCCATAATAAACGTTCAATGCGGAGTACAGCTGCTCAGCTCATATAGTTCTTGGTTGAATTTTCGTCTACGTAGCCTGTCAACACAAAAACTCCCTATCATATCAACAAAGGATTACTTCATTCCCTTTAAACACGATCCATGCTTCAGCGACGTAGCGCAGGACTGGGATGATCAGGGTCTTATATAGGATCTCCTTAGTAGTGAGGGCTTTACTACTGAATTGCCTTCCTATCCCGAAGAAACAGCGGTTGGCAAGAGTAATTCTACGTTTAATTTCTGACGAGATGTTGTTGTCAGAGTTAATAGCGGAGCCGAGATAGATAAAGTCCCGTACTTCCTCAAAGTTTATCCGTCAATGGTGACGTTCTTTTCAATACGTCGATGTTGTGTGTCCTGTCGTGTTTATGTACTTAGTCTTACCCTTATTTGCTGCTAAGCCCATTTTCGCCGCTTCCTTCTCTGTATTAGCAAACGTGGCTATGACATCACGTTGAGGCCTACCAATGATGTCAATATCGTCGGCGTAGTTGTTGCACCGATTTTTTGAAAATTGTGCCTCTGGTGTTGGCTTGGAGTTTTGCACAATCCTCTCAAGCCTCAAGTTAAAGAAGACACATGACTGCGCATCGCCTTGCCTTAACCAGTTTTTGATACCAAATGTTCCGGTGAGGTCACTTCCGACCCAGATGGATCAGCGAAAATTCTCCATCGTCATCCTACACTAACGGACGAGCTTGCGCGGTATACCAATACTGGACATGGCTCTGTATAGTTCGTCTCTATAAATGCGGCTTTGAAATCGACGAATAGGTGGTGGGTATCGAATTGAACTTCTTCGGTTCTTTCCGGGATCTATCGAAGTGTGAAAATTTGATCGGTTGGGAACTTTTCTGGTCTTAGGCCACACAGATAAGAGCCGATCAGGTTGTTAGTAAGCGGTTCACATATTACGGCAGATAGGATCTTGTAGGCGAGACTTATGCCTCTGTAGTTGGCGCAGTTCAGACAGTCTACTTTTTTGTGGATCGGGCAAACGATGCTGAGGTTCCATTCTTCAAGCATACGTTCATCCGAACGAATTTAGCTCAGTTATATTAGTTTTAGATGTTGTTTGAGTTTGTATATTGCTATCCTAACTTCACTTTAGTCGGGGGGTTGGTAGTTTTTTGAAAGGTTCGTTCAGCTTCTAATCGGGAGATTGTTCGTCATTGCCGAAAGTTTGCAAAAAAGTTTCTTATACCAACACAAATTCGACTGCGTCTCAACTATAATAGTTGCTTGTTCCTCTCTTTAAAAGAGAAAAATATTGTTTTCGTGAAAATTTTCGACCTCGCGATTTCGATTGATTCTAACATTACGATGATAGCGGGATTACAAAAAGTGGTTTTTGTAATCCCGTCCGTCGGTCGGTTCGTCGGTTCGTCGGTGCGTCTGTCTGTACAAGTCTCTCCAGCCTAAACGGCTTGACCGACTTCGTATCCAGCATTGTTTTGATCATAATTCTAGGCCATTTTGTTTGTTTGCTTTTAGCCATGTTATTACTGGTACCTGTCATATAAAAATCATATATAACCTCAATTTGCTCAAAAACGGCTCCAACTATTTTTGATTAAACTTCTTATATGCTATAACCATATTAGTTCCAACAAAACTGCATTACCTAATTTTTTCGAGAATATCCATATAACGGATATTTGCATATAGGCCATATAAAGGAAATTTTCAATTTCTCGCAAACTGTTTTGCCAAATTGAACGAAATTTAATTTTTATACTACTATTGCTGTTTTCATGAATTCCACATAATTGGTTTTGGCCCAATTATCCCCAAACGCAAATTTCAGGTATGGCCAATAACGGAAAATCATTAATATTCATACGAACACCGATTACGTTCAATGACGGAATAAACGGTCGTATAATCTCATTTCGACATCATTTATACCATTCTAGCATCATTAATCGGGATAAATATTATTGTGTATGTGGGCCAAATTGTTAAAAACGTGAAATTAACTCGCTGTGAAAGAGAACGTTGAGTATGACCAAGTCGTGCACCCACAACTCGTTTCTTTTAGCAGGGTGTCTACAATAAAATCAGTCCTTTCGGAGGCTATTGCTTGCTTCGTAACATATAGTTTTTCCCATGGATGGTTAGTTAACCCAAAGCACGACTCCCAACCTGGAGGGCAAGTTCCCATTTATTCGATACCTTTAGGACATGGGGCCATAAGGCCTTACTTACCTTTGAGATTTCTTAATGACTTGTTGGCCGACTAAGTCGAAGCAGCTCATAAAGGTCGGAGTTGGTAGGCAGCAGCTAGGTAAAACTCAAGGTTTCATAACAATTTGACCACAAATGTGATATAAAGCAAAATGAAATAAATTATAAATTTGTATACCTTATATACACCCCTTACCTTATCACTGAATGCAAAAAAAGGGATGAACTCTACAGAAGGTGGAAAAATAATAGAGGCAACAAAACCTATGAAAGAGAGTATAAAAGTTACAGGAATAAAGCAAATAAAATGATAGCAGCTCAAAAATCTAACTTCTATAAGAACCAATTCATCAAATTTAAGGCCGATCATAGAAAAACCTGGGGATTAATAAACCAAATATTAGGAAGGAAAAGGTCAAATATTGATGATACGATGATTAAAAATTTTTCAATTGAAATCAAAACATTATCCAACAATTGTGCACAACTTTTCTCTACACAGACGTCGCAAATTATTCATCACTGTAAATCCATCACATCGAATCATAGGAATGCAAGAGTAGAGAACTCTATATTCGCTAATGCTACAAATATCCAAGAAATGAGTGCCATTATAAGTTCCCTTGGTGAAGACAAATCGCCAGGAATTGATAGAATTAGAGCCGTTGATATCAGAAGACACGTCGAAATGTTTGCTCCTATCCTATGCAAACTGTTTAACCTTAGCCTGACACAGTCAAAAATCCCGTCAACACTGAAAACCGCTGTCGTGAGGCCGATCTATAAGAATGGAGTTAAAAATCAACTGAGCAATTATAGACCAATATCAATACTTCCAGTAGTTGAAAAGTGTCTGGAAGGCGTAATTTCGCAAAGATTGCAGAGTTTTATTGACAAGCACTCTCTTATTCATAAAAGTCAATACGGGTTTCAAAAAAACAGAAATACAGGCAAACTGCTAGGTGAATTCGTAAACTGTATCAATGATAGTTTAAACAAAAGCCATCATGTTCTAGTCCTGTTCATGGATTTCAGTAAAGCTTTCGACACTCTTTCGACAAAGATTGCAGAGTTTTATTGACAAGCACTCTCTTATTCATAAAAGTCAATAAGGGTTTCAAAAAAACAGAAATACAGGCAAACTGCTAGGTGAATTCGTAAACTGTATCAATGATAGTTTAAACAAAAGCCATCATGCTCTAGTCCTGTTCATGGATTTCAGTAAAGCTTTCGACACTCTTTCGACAAAGATTGCAGAGTTTTATTGACAAGCACTCTCTTATTCATAAAAGTCAATAAGGGTTTCAAAAAAACAGAAATACAGGCAAACTGCTAGGTGAATTCGTAAACTGTATCAATGATAGTTTAAACAAAAGCCATTATGTTCTAGTCCTGTTCATGTATTTCAGTAAAGCTTTCGACGGATTGGCATACGAGGAGTAATGGCTGATTGGCTCAAGGATTATTTACACAACAGGCTGTTTTGCGTAAAAATTAAGGACGTGATGAGTGAGAAAAGAGACGTGCAGTATGGAGTCCCTCAGGGATCAAAACTTGGTCCAATTCTCTTCATCCTATACACGAATGAACTACTTCGTGTTTTTAAACAAAGCATTCCTTTTGCCTTTGCTGACGACACGGCGATTGTGGTACGCCACAGGTCTCTCGACACAGCGACGAGAATTATGCAGGAGGAGTTGAATGCTGCAGTTAAATGGTGCCACGATAACGGTCTAGTTATTAACGTATCAAAAACCAAGATGATACATATCCGGAGTCCACAATTCAAGCCCACACAGAGTAGAAAATACTTGAGAAATGATGCCTGTCCGAACACTGCAAACGAAACTATTGAATTAGTAGAAAGCTACAAATATCTTGGAGTTATCATTGACTCTCATTTTCTATGGAGCAAACACATCGACAAGATTCGCATGGATCTGAAGAAGGCGTTATACGCATTGGCCCATTTGCGGTACCATGCCACGGTTCCTGTCTTAAAACAAGTGTACTATTCCCTAGTTGAGTCCAAGTTACGGTATGGTATACTTGCCTGGGGCAACGCAGCAACAACCCACATTAAAAAATTACAAAGCCTTCAAAACTCAGCGCTGAAACAAATAAACTCGAGCTATCCGCCCAACGATGAAAGAACGTTCAAAGTTCTTCAGGTCGAGCAAATTTATAAGATGACACTAATACTGGAGTACTTTGACGATGACCGTTTTATTCGACCAACAAACCATGTTATCAACACCAGAAGACGTGCCCAAGGTATGCTTCAATTGCCAAGAATTTATAATGTTTATGGTAGACGACAACTACAGAAATACAAGACCAGAAAAAAAAACATTAAACATTTTTTATTAAACTCAAGGCATTAACTTATCCATAAAGTTTTTGTATGTACTATCTTAGTTTTTTTTTGAAAATATCTACATCTTTCACTCTCAAGCTTACTTATATAATTTAAACCTAAAGAAACACAACCTTCTGCAGACAAGCCACAAGGCTTCGCAGAAACGTATATAAAATTGTGAAGTCTATATAAATACACAAATAAAAAAAAAAAAGTTTTATGAAACGCCCAATTTTTGGGGCGTTTTCAATAAAAATAGGTTTTGGTCAAATCATTGGCCTTGGTTAAATTTTGAATGTGCAAATTTTCTGAATGGTTAAATTTTTTTTTGCATTTCATTTGAAATTCCTTAATTTCAGATTAACTCGATTTGTACCACCAAGATACACAATCGAGCAACGCGTTAAAGTTATTCAGACTTATTCTGAGAATGGGCGTTCAGATCAAAATGCATATCGTGCACTTCGTGATTTTTCGGTAAATTTAATCGTCCAAATTATGCATAAAGACTTGCGTTTACGCGCTTGGAAAGTACAATTGACTCAAGAAATAAAGCCTCTTGACCATTTCAAGCGTCGTGAATAGTCAGAATGGTGGCGAAAAATTGCAACAGTGGATGAACAATTTTCGAAGAAAATCATCTTCAGTGATGAGGCCATTTTTACCTCAGTGGATTCGTCAATAAGCAGAATCGCCTTATTTGGGCGAATGATAATCCAAGAGTGATTGTCGAAAAACCAATGCACCCACAAAGAGTGACTGTTTGGTGCGGTTTGTGGGCGGGCGGCATCATCGGGCCGTTTTTTTTCCAAAATGAGGACGGTCAGGCAATTGCTGTGAATGGTGTTCGCTATCGTGAGATGATAACGAACTTTTTATGGCCCGAATTGGAAGATATGGATTGGAAGATATGGATATGGGCGGTATATGATTTCAACAGGACGGTGACACTAGTCTCACAGCTAACGAAAGAATGACTCTTTTGCGCGACAAATTCAATGGCCGTGTTGTCTTACGTGGTGGCGATGTCAATTGGCCGCCAAGGTCATGTGATTTGACACCGTTGGACTTCTTTTCTGGGGTTATTTGAAAGAAAAGGTGTACGACGAAAGCCAGCATCAATTCAAGAGCTAAAGGATGAGATAATTCGGCACATTTACGGCATAGAACCTCAATTATGCCTCAGCGTCATCGAAAACTTGGACCATCGGATGGAGGTGTACCGCCGAAGTCGCGGAGGCCATTTGCCCAATATTTAATTTCATACATAAGTGAACCATACCCATATTTTCATAAATAAATTCCTAAGTAATTAATGCTTTATTCAAAATCAACATCAGCCCTTAAAATTTAACCACGCTTTATCAGCATTTCGTCTACATATTATTTAAACCCACGCCTACTTTTTGGAGGCGGTTTTCTAGAAAAACCATTTGTATACCCTACGCCACACTATATGCAGGAGAAAAACGTCGTTTTTTGTCGAACCATACAAGAATTTGATAAACTGTCTGAACATTATGTTGTGACAAAATTTAATTTTCTATATTTCTTCGCCATAAAGCCCCCATTTTGTGAATACTAATCTTAATGATGGGATGGGATAGGGTATTTAACGATCCGCACAGCGAATCCATATAAAATCTGCAATTTTTTGTATAATACAAAAAATTGTAGATACTTTTAATTGAAATCTATTTTATTTTATAGAAGCCATAATCTGCGCTTCTATAAAGTGCTGATATTTTCCAATCCAACACCCCACATAATTAGCAATAAGTGCAAACAGTATAGATAATAATTTGCAGAAATTTCTTAAATTGCACAAATACCAATCTTCATCAATTAAACTAAGAACCTCTCACAAAATGAACAAATCGCCGCAATGAAAAACGTTTAACAACCTATTACAACCAGATAGCCTGCCTATCCTGTTCATGCTGTAATACGGAAATTTAATTCAATTAGTTTCCGTTCAATTTCACGAATTAGCACGAAAAAGTTGAAACACTAAAGGATATAATTTCCATTATTCACAGAGCACCAGCCATTAACCCCACTCTAGGCTCACGGAAAAAAAAAAGAAACCGCGACTCAAAGTACTCCAAATAAATTGCGCAAAGCAATTCAATGCAATTACAGGGAAGTAAAATTAATGTCAAAACTTTCAATTCAATGGCCATATCCGCGGAATAGCGGCTCCAATAAAATAATATCTACATAGATCCACAAAAGGCGGGCAATCTATATTCCCTTGGGGAAGATGAAACCATCGAGTCTAGGTGAAATGCAAAGTTTTCATGCAGAGCGACAATAAGTAATTCAATTGCGACCCCCGCGCCGATAAATGTGTGTGTGTATGCCAATGCGACGTTATCCTTGGGAAATATTATTATCTTCAAACGCTACTGGGAATTTGTATGGATGAATGAAGGTTGAAGTTTGACTTTAGTTTTCCGGAAACCGGAACAACGAAATTGATTCGGCAGTGTGCGAAATTGGCATCGCATTGTCACAAAAGTTTTCCTCGCTTGTTATGATGGGATATGGGTAATGTTGTGAAGGGAATCCAAAAAATCTCCATTTTACAAAAGTAAAAGAAACTTTTTTTTTCAAAATTTATTACAATTGTCTTAGGCACTTTGTTATTCAGTTGACATCACTTGACTTATTCGAGATTTCTTTTTTCGCAGCATGAAGTAGGTTACACAGAGGCACGTATTTCTTTCAGAAGTCAAGGCAAGCAAACATGCCGAGTGATACAAATCAGCTTGATGGATAAACAAACAAAATTGGGGGTTATTATATATGTGATTGAGGAGATATAGCCACCCTAGGGTTAGCATGATACTGCTTGATGTGCAAATAAAATAAACTCAATCGGAATGTGTATTAGGGGATTATTGGAAAAAAACATCCTTTTTGAGATAAACCCTATTAAGACACACTTCTCTTAGATGAGGTTAACCTATAACGAGGGAAACAGCTCCACGAGATGCGTTCATACATTTCAAAATCCTATTCTTTAAAGAGAAGAGATGGTATATTGGAGGAATCTTGTATCCTTGTGGTTCTTTCTTTTGCGAGCACATTAGCACACGCTTTATATGTTTAAGCATATTGCGGATGTTAATGGAATTGGGGGTTAGAAGAAAGGAGGTACTGATGCACAGTGGTTTTCAATGACCATAAACCAACTATGCAAAGGAAAAAGAGAGTTTGGTTGAAGATTTTACGATCGCGTTGTTCTTTTTATTTACGAATCTCTATATTTCAGCGTACGTCCGAAAAAAGGCTTGAGAGTTAACTGATTGGCATACATAGCTAAGCGTGTATTGCGATTGAATCGTTAAATGATATGAATATGATAATAGCTATGTGAATGAGTGTTTAAGGCCATTTGCTTTTGGTATGTGGACGCCTAGGGCCGTCCATTGGTAGATTGATTGAATATAACGTGACGATACGAAAATGACGACTCAGACAAGACTGATATTTAGTTTCGCATTTTCTAGGTTGTGACGGGAAGGAAATATAGAAGCTATCCTTCATAGACTTGGCCAGTAGGATAGCCATTGGATGTGCCTTTGAACACGTGGGGTAGGAAATTCAACCCTTGCCAAACCATATGGCATACTTCGGGTTCTTAATGATGGTTCATCTCGAAAAGATATCTTACTAACTCATATAAGTGGCGCTACAATCCGGAATGAACCTGGGCCTCAACCAACATTAGGTCTAATTAGGCCGGTACTTAGCAAACTGCCTCCAGTTGCGCACCCCAAGTTGGTTGAGGTCGGTTTATACTTGTGCGCGCCACTTAAGGCGAGGTCTTCCTCTACTGCGTCCGACGTCTGGCTGGTAATCGAAGACTCTGCTAGCCGGAGTATTTGTGTCCATTCGTTCTACATGTCCTAGCCATCTTAAACGTCCAATGCGGAGTTTTCCGTGCAGGGGCATGTCGCTGCACAGCTCGTATAGTTTTTGGTTGAATCTTCGTCTCCATAGCCCATTAACGCAAACGGAACCGAAGATTTTTCGAAGAATTTTCCTCTCAAATCTACCAAGGACTTAATCTTCATATGCTTTTGCGACGGTCCATGTTTCAGCGCCGTAGAGCAAAACTGGGATGATCAGGGTCTTATGTAGGAGCTCTTTAGAAGTTTGAGTGAGGGCGTTACTACTGAATTGCCTTCTTAGCCATATGACAGCTTAAACTTCGTCTTGCCCTCATTTACTGCTAAACTCGGTCTCGGGAGTTTTGCACAATCCTCTCAGGAACGAATTGAAGAAGTCACATGACAGCGCATCGCCTTGCCTAAATCCTTTGTTGGCATCGAATGTGTCGGTAATGTAGTGTCCGACCCTGATAGAACAGCGAGAACTCTCCATCGTCATCCGACACAAGCGGACGAGTTTGGGCGGTATACCAAAAGTAGACATGGCTCTGTATACTTCGTCTCTATAAATGCTGTCGTATGCGGCTTTGAAGTCGATGAATAGAAGGTAGATATCGATTTGGACATCTTGGTTTTTTCCAGGATCTGCCGCAGTGTGAAAATTTGATCGGTTGTGGACCACACTTATAAGGGCCAATCAGGTTGTTGGTAAACGGTTTCAGGCGTTCACATATTACGGCAGATAGGATTTTTTAGACGATGTTGAGGAGACTTATGCGTCTGTAGTTGGCGCAGTTAAGAGAGTTTTTTTAAGTTCAACCATCAAAAAGCTGAAGCACAACAAAAAAGCCGATCCTGATGGACTACCAGCTGAACTCTTCAAATCCAGGTTTATTGACATAAAAGTGTTCATTCAACAAACTATCAACAATGTCTGGAATACAGACTACAGACTACATACTACAGACTACAGACAACAGACTACAGACTACAGACTACAGACTACAGACTACAGACTACAGACTACAGACTACAGACTACAGACTACAGACTACAGACTACAGACTACAGACTACAGACTACAGACTACAGACTACAGACTACAGACTACAGACTACAGACTACAGACTACAGACTACAGACTACAGACTACAGACTACAGACTACAGACTACAGACTACAGACTACAGACTACAGACTACAGACTACAGACTACAGACTACAGACTATAGACTACAGACTACAGACTACAGACTACAGACTACAGACTACAGACTACAGACTACAGACTACAGACTACAGACTACAGACTACAGACTACAGACTACAGACTACAGACTACAGACTACAGACTGCAGACTACAGACTACAGACTACAGACTACAGACTACAGACTACAGACTACAGACTACAGACTACAGACTACAGACTACAGACTACAGACTACAGACTACAGACTACAGACTACAGACTACAGACTACAGACTACAGACTACAGACTACAGACTACAGACTACAGACTACAGACTACAGACTACAGACTACAGACTACAGACTACAGACTACAGACTACAGACTACAGACTACAGACTACAGACTACAGACTACAGACTACAGACTACAGACTACAGACTACAGACTACAGACTACAGACTACAGACTACAAACTACAGCTAATATTAATGGAAAGGAAATAGCTTCGATATTGCTTTATCAAAAAGAGATTATTAGTTGGGATGCCCAATCGGCCGGAACGAAGACGATAGGAGACGGATGGATCGTTTCAACGTTGTTTGCGCACGTTTGTTCGTTGAATAAAAAAAGGGGCTTGACCAGGAATTCGTATGGGAATTTGTATGGATAAAAAAAGGGGCTTGACTTAAAACTGAATGGGAATTAAATAAAGAAAATTAAATTTTCACCACATTCTGTTCAGATAGTATCTAAATCTTTTTTGAGAACGAAACGATGTTTTTTTCGGGTTTTGTAAGGGCGCCTACAAAAAGTGGGCGTGGGTTAAAATGATCTAAAGACGAACTGTTTATATCGACAATATGGAAGTATTATAATCGATTTTTTTCGAATTTCTTGTAACCAAAAAAAATTTGTTTACTAAAAACGCCCCCAAAAAGTGGGCGTGGCAAAAACTTTGTATGAACAAAATATAGATATTTTGATTGTCTAAATATGCTTTTTTTTAAATTCCCTGTCGTTTGGTCAAAAGAAACGTTTCTGTGGCAGTGGGCGGATTTTTACCTTTTCATCTGCCTTGCTTAAAATTAAGGCCTTAAATCGGTGACGAACAGACAGAGGAACATGGTTAAATCGACGTAACTAGCACTTTTAAGTATATCTACCTCAATTATTTCTCTATGTTATAAACTTTGTATCAAAACTTATATGCCCCTATGAGATAGAGTATAAAAATTATGTTTTGAATAGATAAATTGCTCGTATTTAACATCAGTTGGTCTTATTTGATCAACCCTCTACATTAATTTATGTGTGAAAAGTTATATTTTCGCCACAACGAATGGGACTTCCTGACGAAGTTTCTCATTACAGTTTGGATTTTTGTCAGACTCTTGGAATACATGGGGCAATAAATAAAATCTTACCTGTAGTTACTTTCGGATCCAGTGCTTAATACTCCAACAAACTGACTACGTACAAGTCCCCAACATAATCCTATCAAGATGGGTCAATTAGTAAGAAAATCACAATCGCCAGGTACAACTTTCAAATATTAAGGGACTTTGTCTACTGTCATCGCCACATAGATGATAATCAGATTTCCACAACCACATACATTAACCCTGATTCACCTCATTTACAGAGATACCTCTAAACACAAAACAAAAGACCAACAAACATCATTTGCCAAAAACCCAAATAAAAAGTTAACACAGGCGTCCTAGTACTTTAAAATCCCTTTTAAACGCAAAACTAACTCATTGCCAGCGGCACCATTCACAAGGTCAAAAGCACAGATTTTCCCATTTATATTCCGCCAGAAAAACAGAAAACAAAACGAATGTTCCAACCACCCCACCGCCACACACTTTTACCCATAAGGGTGAACAATACAACAACAACAACAACACAACAAAAAAAATGCTTAGATTTTCAGATTTTCCAAACCAAATATTGCCCATTCTTCACATAGAAAAAGATCTCCACCTCTACCTGAAAAAGGACTACACTCATGCTAACACTGGAGAATCCTTTTCATAGTTCCACCACACTCCAAACAACAAAGCAACCGCACCGCATAAATGAATGCCACAAAAACTTAAAAACGAAATGAAATACCATACGTGCCACATAGTGAAAACCTATTTAAACTAAAACGTTCAAAAACCACAAGGATACACATCCAAATGAGCTACCTATATTCTAGCCAGCCCTATATGACGTGAGAGAAAATAAGCCAAGCTCCACACAGGAAAATGCTAAACAGCATCAAAGAGGAACGCGCAACACACACCACCTGAAACGGAAAGGTGGTTATGGTGAGTAAACTTTAAATTCCGGCGTCAACTTGAAAAGGATCGGTGGGGTTGGTGAATTTATTCCACCGCCCATTTTCAGTTCGGCTTCCTTGAACGAATTTTCCATAACTTAGGGTTGCCTTCGCTTTTCGGCATGTCCGCACAAATTACTATACCAGCTCTTGGTATGCGCATCAAGGCATCGAGGATATTGTAACACACATTCCTTGCGCTAAAGTATTTAACAATTTTTCTATCAACTTTTAAGGACTCGCACAAGTGCTGTCCTAATTATAAAATATATTATGATGTTAGAATGACAAGAGGTATACCCCCATATTTGCTGTGAGGACCCTCCCTCAAGGTTATAATATAGTGTCCCCATACCCATACCCAGCGTCATCATAATTTATTACATTAAACAGGATACACTTGAATGGAATGTCGAGGATGAGGGCAGGATTACATACACTTACCCATTCACCTGGCATTGATGTAGATATGTGTACCCCTACCCACGCCTGTGAAATGTTTTCACATAGTTAAGGAATTTCATGCCCGCACGGAATGCCACGTCAAGGATGCTTTGCCAACTACTTGGCTCTCGACTCCCGACTTTCATACACGAGCTTGGTTAAGTCGTTGATGAGGGGGTATACGATGGTAGTTAATGCAGTCCTGCGATGTACTCCGGAAGGGATATTAGCACAGGTGGGAGGTTGCTGTTGTGAGTGTGTGTATTTTTTTTTTTTTTTTGTAGCGTCTGTAGTCTATGCCAGGACCTACCGGTGTCGGGGACTTTTTTAAACGATGTGGAATGTTAAGAAGTTAGTTGGCTTCTTTTTGAGAAAAGTTTTGCTTTAGTCAACTTTCTTTCTCGGTAGCGTGTAAGTGAAACTTGCCAACTATACCTTCAGGAAACAGGAGGGTTAGTATAAGCTTGTCTATTTTTCTTTTTTCTCTGTTATCCTATGAAGTAGATTTCTTGGGAGTAAACATTTTCAAGTGCTGTGCATAATTATGTGAGCGCACATTAATTACTCGTATACCGTTGTGTTGGATGGTTTTGAAAGAATATGACACCTCTGCCAACGGGGGAGTTGGTTTTTAAATTTTCGTTTGAGGTAAGTTGGGGAAAAACTTTTTATTTTGTGATGGTTACCTCAGCTTAAGGCTTTAATCTTTCTGTGAAGGGATTAATGCGGTTATGCGGTTTGTAATAAATACCGCAGGTATGAAGAACGCTGAAAATGACTAAACGTTCTAACAATTGGTTCAATTAGAGCATTATGTACCTATCCTGTCCCTAATGTGCCTAGTATGCGATAGCATTGGCTGCAGTGGGCTATTGGTTACACTACTATACACTGGGTTTCTGGTTCAAGTTCCAAAAATAACAACACCTAAGTTAATACTCTGCCCTACACCTTGCGAAAATCTGACAAACATCCTAGAGTATACAACTGAGACGGAAAGTTTTTCAAATTGCCTATCCAGATTCCGCATTAATGAGGAGGTCCCATAGTTTGCGGTAAATATATAGCATCGCACACCCAAATGAATAGCGAAGCTAGTTGTAAGGCCGCTAATGCGAAAAAAATAATTTATGCTTTCCTATGGGCTGCCAAACATTAAAAAAACAAGAAAATTGTCCTAATGAATTTTTTAAACATGGTGATCGTAATCGGCGTTAAGCTGTAGACCCGTCGCTTGAGATCTACAGTAATTTGACTGATTTGTTGAAGGTATTGCCTTCCATATTTCTTCTCACTCAGTTGTTATATGTAGACTCTGGTACTCTCAGGCTCACTAATACGACCAAGACCAACATGAATTCACATTATTGGACCATTCGTCGCTTCTTCTAGTTATTTAGTCAGGCTTTGAATTTGACTTCGACGAGAAAACGATCAAATTCGACGATTGTCCCTCTGAATGTGCGTACATCCAGGATGTTGAATGATTTCCTCGCATATATGAGAATATGGTCGATTTTTTTGGTGGCTCGTCCATTAGGAGATCCCGAGATTGATTTTTGGATTCGAAGTCTTCTCTAACTTCGGAGAGTCACTGATTATTGTCTTCGTTAAAGTCGAAGAAATTTCAAGATGGTTCATACTTGGAAACCTAATGCTGCTAGTCACAGTATTGCATGCTGCGAAGTTAGTCATTATCTGTCTGCCAAGAACTGTTATCATTTCGTGGAGAATGTGTTTTTGCATCGAATTATGGACGAGCCCCGTCCAGGAGGTCGTAAAACTCCTCCCTGATCGACAGTCTAATCCGTAGAGTCGTGTGCGAATGTGAGGATCATTTGGCAAAACGTTGCTCCAACACGGATCATAGCCAGGTAATTACTTAAAGTCGATTACGCTTAACCTAAATCGGTTCATTGGTTATGGTGGCAGCTGTATCAAATGTCTCCAGTTTTTTTTTATTCCTGATACTGCCCAATGTATTTCCTAAATCGCATTAATGTGTGTCCTTTATGAGAACAGATTGAATTTAGTGAGTAGTAGCAAAGATGTTATGTGTGCGTACGCTCTAGGTGCATACTCATGAGGCAATTTCCGTTGTCAATCCGGGTCTGGTCGTTATTTGAAGGCATCGGTTATCCGAGGCTGTTTTATTTCTCATAACCGTTCTTTTTAAGTGTTAAGGAAGTTACGTTGAAGCCAAAACCCACTCCTCTAACCTCCCACCCTCCAGGGTTGGCTGCAAGGCCTGTTTGAGTTTATTGCATATCTCAAGAATACGCTGACATTAGTATCAATACGAGATAGAGCGCTTCTGTTGGAATTTCGGTTCATCCGCCACCATCTATATTCAATAGACCTGACTAATCGTTAAAATTCCTAGACGATCTTTTGTCTGAGTATATCGAACCAGCTTAATTGGGTTGTTCACTTTCGCATCGAAGCTAGGACGGTATAGACGCCATCTTGGAAATTCTTCTTTTCGCTTTTGCGATGGACTATGTTCCTTATTGGTTGTCGGCAAGAATTTACACAGGGATTGGGACCCTATCTATGGGTCAGACATTCAGTGGTCGCCACGAGAAAGCTGAGTGGACGGTATAGACGCCATCTTGGAAATTCTTCTCATCGCCTTTGCGATGGATTATGATCCTTATTGGCTGTCGGCAAGAATTTACACAGGGATTGGGACCCTATCTACGGTTAAGACATTCAGTGGTCGCCACGAGAAGGCTGACTATCGGAATTGGAATCAGGTTACCTAGCATTTGACAACCCAGTGACTGTATGTGACAAACAAAATTCTTCGTCGCCTATACAAACTTACTAACTTAAGTGACGTTACAGTCTGGAATGAATGTTGGTTTAACATGTCTCTTCGATTAGACAGGTCATTAGCTAACTGCTCCCATTTTTGCACTTCAAGTTGGTAGACGTCGGTTTCTACTTGCGCGCGAGTTAAGTACATATAACTCCCAACAAGGAGCACTGGGCAGCAACAGAGGAAGGTAATTAACTAGCTGTACTACAAAACAACAGGTCACAGCTTACAGCGTCAGCGTCGTTAACAGCAGAACAATAGCACCAATCTGTCACCTACAAGCTGTGCCAAAAAGGTTCATCAATGTTGCTAACCGACAAATCTCTTGAAGAGAGCGGAAGTGAATTGCAGTCGTCATTATATTGAAAATCTTCGAAGCAGTCCCGATCAATAAATAAATTATAAAGATTTATTTTTTTGTTTTCTTTTTAGGCCGACTGTATATACATAAATAACACTTACTCGCGCCACTTAAGGCGAGGTCTTCCTCTCCTGCGTCCGACGTCTGGACTCTGCGGGTCGGAGTAGTGGGGTCCATTCTTTCTACATGTCCCAGCCTTCTTAAGCGTCAACTGCGGAAATTTTGACCAGGGGCATGTCGCTGTACAGCTCGTACAGCTCTTGATTGAATCTTCGTCTCCATAGCCCATCAACGCAAACATGACCGAAGATTTTTAGAAAAATTTTCCTTCCGAATCAACCAAGGATTTTTTCATCACGGCTACAGCGCCGTAGAGCAGGACTGGGATGATCAGGGTCTTATATAGGATCTCCTTAATATTCCGAGTTAGGGTTTTACAATTGAATTGCCTTCTTAGCGCGATTTTTGCCGCTTCCTTCTCTATAATAGCAAACGTGGCTATGCCATAAAGTTGAGTCCTAACAATGAAGTCAATATCGTCGGCGTATGCTATTAGTTGCACCGATTTTTGGAAGATTGTTCTTCTGGTGATGGTTTGGGAGTTTTGCACAATCCTCTCAAGAATCACATAGAGGAAGTCACATGACACCCCATTGCCTTGCCTAAATCCTTTTTTGGTATCGAATGTAGGTTAGGTTGTTCCGACCCTGTTGGTGCATCCCGAATTCTCCATCGTCATCCTACATAAATGGACGTGTTATGGCGCTATACTAAAACTAGGCAAGGCTCTGTATAGTTCTTCTATATAAATGCTGTCGTTTGCGGCTTTGAAAACGATGAATAGGTGGTGGGTATCGATTTGGACTTCTTGGGTTTTTCAAATGATCTGCCGAAGTGTGCAGATTTGATCGGTTGTGGACTTTCCTGGCCTAAAACCACACTGATAAGGACCGATCAGGTTGTTGGTAAACGGTTTCAGGCGTTCACATAATTATGGCAGATAGGATCTTATATTCGATGTTGAGGAGACTTATGCCTCTGTAGCTGGTGCAGCTTAGAGGGTCTTTTTTTTTTGTGGATCGGGCAAACGACGCTGAGATTCCAGTCTTTGGGAATTCTTTCATCATATTACTTACCGAATCATCTCCGCTGGCTGGCAGCCATTCCCAGAAGCCTTGTTAAGCTTGAGTTTAGATATTGCTATCCTCACTTCACTCAGGTCGATTGGTTGGCAGTGTTCGCTGTCGTTGTCAGTATTGAATGGATCGTTCTGCCTGACACCGGAATGTTGTTCGTCATAGCCGTTTAACATTCTGAAGAATCCCCATATCCTTAGCATCGACTGTGTCTCAACTACGATATTTCCTTGTTTATCTCGACTGGATTCTTTTCCAACCTTGTATCCTTGGCTTTGACATTTTACGCTTTGGTAAAACTTGTCAACATCGTTCCTGGAGTGGCACCTCTCCATATCCTCGATCGCGCGCTTTTCTTGTTCTTTTTTCTTCTTTTTCTTTTTTCTTCTCTCCTTTTTGCGTAGACCTCAATGGCAGCTATCGTCTTCAATTGCAGCTTAGCCTTGTATGCCTTGTTCTTGGCTGCGAGCATCTGTCGGCATTCCTCATCAAACCACGGGTTTCTTGCTGGTGGACGCGACAAGGCTAGCACATCAGTTGGGGCTGATCTAATGACTTGTTTACATGGTTTCTGTTGTTCTTCCGGATTATGTGCTGGTAGTATGGTGCTGATCGAGATGTTGTCTTCGGTTTTTTTTTCTCCCAATAAAATAAAATAAAATCTTCCAACTGGACTTAAAATCGTACTTCGGTAGCAGCTCATAATTTTTATCAAAGACCCCGTGGAAACAGCCTTCAGCTTTACCATATTTCATCTTCATCGCGCATATAAGGCTTACAAATAAAATACAAATTTTTGGCGCAACAGGCTCGCTAGTACCCAGGGCCGAGATTTCTCACAACCATTCATGTGTGTGTGTACTTCTTGCACGATGGTGGGTCGACCTGTCTTATGCCGACTCCGAACGGCAGAGTTGAGATAAGCTATTCTTGACAATTGATACTACTCGGAGGATTTGTCAGATCATCACGAAAAGAGCGGTTAGTGAAAAATCATTTAGGTGTTCCTACGGCCGTGAATCAAACACAGCCCATCTGCGCGACAGTTCATCGCACTAACCATCACGCCACTGAGCATATAAGGCTTATGTTGGGGAATTTGGCCTTTATGCGAACTGTTTCAATGCGCTGGCTTATGTCTTGAAAACATGAAACTTCTTGCTTGTGCAAATCCAAAGGGTAGATCCTTTCGGAGGCTATTGGTTGCTCCGTAAGAATATCTTTTTTCATGAGTGGGTAGTTAACGCAAGGCACAACCCCCAACCTGTAGGGCCAGTTCGATTTTATTAGATACCACTAGGATACGGGGCCTTAAGTATCCACTATATGATTGAGCGCTACCGTTGGCCTTTCGGTTCATCCGCCACCATCTCTGTAGAAGGGGCCTGACTTACCCTTGATATCCCTAAGTGACCTGTTGTCCGAATATGATAAAGCATCCCCTCAAGATTCGCATGAAGACAGCAGGCCGGACATTCCGTGCCAAGCATTCTGAACAGACTGTTTCTAGTGTTCCTTTTTTCGGTCTTGTAGTTAATACTAGCCCTTATAAGTTTAGAAAATCAAATCCGGTTGGATGAGATCAGTATCCGATGTTTACCACTCGGGGGTAAAATAAGTACGAATGATGTGTAGTCAAAATTATAACGACTGGGCTTAGGGTTTGCCCTCGTTTTACAACTTCCGAACAAAAAATTTTCTATCAAACGTTTTATATACTGGCAATGAGAAATATTGCATATTTTAAGTGAAGATGAGATGGTATTTAATTTTTTTTTTTATAATTTACACGTACTCAAGGGGTATGTAACCACAGTACGATCGTTTGAGAAGGGGAAGAAAGAGAGTGATTGAAAAGATTTTTGATGTAGTGGAGGCTTACTCCATGGGTGGTGTGTGTCCGAACTAACTTCGGGGAGTCACTATTTTCTTGTGTTCGTTAAAATTGAAGAAATTCAAGATGGTGTTGCATACTCTTAGGTATAACAATCGACCTTTTTTATTTCTTTTAAATAAAAGTTAAATGGATTTTGGATGGGATTGAACGCGCAACCTTCTCAACAGGCGCACACATTTTTTCTTTCAAATAATTTTTTTATTTACTTAAAATATTAACTTACTACTAGACAAAAATGCTTAAATCTAACTTATCAATAACTGGTTTACCTAATCTAACTTATCGGCCCTTAGTGGGCGCTGTAAGCTTATATTTATCTGTTTTATTTTGCCTTTGGGCTTAAATTTGTCCTTTTTTTTATATTTGATTTTAATTAACAAAGAAAAAATAAAAAACTTTGTATAGTGACTTTTTTTTGAAATAAAAAAGCTTATTCTAGATTATAACTAACTTAAGACTACTTAACTACTTAAACCAAACTTAATTATAATCGGGGTGGCGAGCCCTCGTTGCATATGCCCCGAGGGGTCGCCATCCTGATTGCGTCTTTCGGTCCCACGGCAGCATGCGTTCTACCATATTGTACGCCAATAAGGTGCACAAGCCCTGCCCCATACTTTGTTCCTATTTTTAAAATCTTAACTATGGAGTTTGACTTAAAGTCCGAAAAGTCCTGAGGAAGTGCAGAATCACCTTTCTCATATAGCCACCAGAATTCAGTGCGCTGTTTTGCAGCATCGATCCTATCGCGATCCGATACCGCTGTGCTAATGCGGAGGAGATCCGGAGCATTGTCGACGTAGCCGTCGCGGATTAGCCGTTTGTCCCGAGCGTCACGATAGCGGTGGTATTAAACCGGGATACCGTTCCTGTCTTGTACTAACCCTAACGAATCGATGTAAATAAATGCCTCTGGTGGAATAAAGCTTGATATGAGGAAATTGTCAATTCTATTCAACTGAGCCCCATTGTATAGAACCTCGTTGCGATTGTAAGTCATAGCTAGGTGGGATGTTAGAAGATGGTGGTGGTTGACCTAAGTCCCATGGCAGCAGCAGGAACGCTTGTGATCTCACGGCATTAGCTCGACGGTGGGGTGGGATCTTGCTGCCTCCTAACGTGCCTCTTAATTTAGGGAAATCAAATCGATCATAAAAGAAAGATAAGAGAATACGATAGAAGAAAAAGTGGTATTCAAGAGAGAATGTTTAAAAAGTCACATATAAATAGAGAGATATGAACGAATATCACTGATGATGTTTCAGGTGTTAAGAAACATTAAAGACAAAACCCTCCCCCATACATCCGAATTAATCAAGATGCACCATGACTACTCTCTGTCAGTATATATTGAGAGTAATCCCTAACAAAAACTACCCTTGCTCTGCGTTCACACGATCACTACCTTAACAGCGTACTAATTCAAACACGGTTCATTGTCATTTTTGTATCATAGTAATTTATATGTTAGAAATGTTTTATTCATGTTAAGCTTTTTTTTTCTATTATTATTATTATTAGAAAAAATTATATCTAAACGTCTATTCTGGCTAGTAGAAAGAGATAAACTCATACATCAGAACCAACTCGCTTTTAAAAAAGGCAGAAGCACTTTGGATTCACTTCTTTACTTGGACTCTTTCGGTGCATCGTCTCTTTCCGAAAAAAATCACGTTTCTATTCTTGCAATTGACTTCGAACAAGCTTTCGACAGAGTTGGTCCACATGTCATTTTTAACCAACTCAAGCAATGGAAAATCGGGCCCAAAACTTTGAGTTACGTTAAAGCCTTCCTTACTAACCGCAAATTTCGTATAAGAACTAACAACATCTATTCATCAATCCATAATTTAAAAAACGGCATCCCCCAAGGATCGCCACTTTCAGTAGTTCTATTTGTTATCGCTTTTGATAAAGTAATTAAAATTGTTCTTAGCTTTTCACAAATCAGTCACATTCTTTATGCAGATGACCTTATCTTATTTTCTAAACACAAAGACCTTGTTGTCTTAGCTACAATATTCTCAAATATAATAAAAAGATTGTCAGAATGGGGCAACACCTCTGGCGCCAAAATTTCAATTTCAAAATGTGAACTTCTTCACATATGCAAAAAGTACAAATGTGTAAAATGTATTGAAGGAGTAAATCTAAACAATATTTCAATAAAAAATGTTAATCATTCTAAAATACTAGGCATTGTATTCGATTCCAAATATAGTTTTAAGGAACACTGTACATATTTAAGAAAGAGCCTTACTACCAGGGTTAATTTAGTGAAATATTTGTCTTCCTATAAAAGCTACTGTAATGTTAATTCCATTGTTAATGTCGTCCGAGCTATAATTCTCTCCAAAATCGATTATGGTCTACCAATTTATGGAAGATGTTCAAAAACAACATTGCAGCTCATTTCAACACCATACCATTCAGCAGTTAGAAGCAGTCTTGGAGCTTTCCGCACTACACCCATTAAAAATATTTTAACCGAAGCTGGACTTCCTCATCTACATGACAGAATCGAATTTCTTACTTGGCAGATAATACGAAATATAAACTCATCATTTACAACACCTATACACGACGAAGCTAAAAAAATACTTAAACGGAAAAAAAACACCAAAATCCCCATCAGCTCTCTATAAATCCCTGCGCTCAGCTATTTATCTTAATGTCCCAATCGTGATAGCAAACAAGCGTACGACTAATTCTCTTCCATGGAACTTGCCGAATAGCTCTATCATTTCTCACTTGTCAGAGTATCCAAAATTATCCACCAGCAATGATATATACAAAAAAATGTTTTTAGAAATAAAAGTCAATTACGAAAAGCAAGGTTGGCAACTATGGTTTACTGATGCCTCAAAAACTACCGAAGGAAGTTCCTTTGCAGTTGTCAATGAAAATGGAGATATTATCAGTAAAGGCCTGCTTTATCTTACCTTTTCTATCTTCACGGCTGTAGCTCTTGCTATCCTAAAAGCAATCCAAGCTACAAAAAACAAAAAAACTATTATATTCACTGACAGCCTGTCATCAATCAACGCAATTAAAAACAGAAATAACTACTCCAATATCATTTTAGACATCCGTTACAAACTGATTGCAAAACAAAATAACCTAAAATTGGCCTGGATACCGGGACATGCAGAAATTGTTGGCAATGAAAATGCAGACGCAGAAGCTAAATTGGCATTTAAGCAGCCCCTTTTCTCTTTTTACCATTTTAGTAAAAAAGATTTTAGTAAGCACTTAAAAACGACTATGGACACGAACATGAAGAGCAACTGGACTTTATATCAACACACATATACAACGTTCAATCCGACTGCCGAAAAACCTATTTACTCATCCAGATTACCAAAGTCGATGATAAAAGCTTACATAAGACTTAGAATGGGACCATACTTATTTTACACACAATCACTTGTTCAACAAGGAACCAGCCCCAGTCTGTCAATTCTGTGATACAAATGAAAAGTTTGACGTGAAACACATGCTACAATGCGCAAAAATAAAATCCATAAGCAACACAGTATCTGGAAAAAACCTAAAAGAATTACTAACTTTCAACACCGATATTAATATTAGACATACTTATGCAATAATTTTACAACTTAAATTAGCTTTACTTATTTAAACTATATTTTCTATAAAAGTTAAGCCGAAAGCCCTGGTAGCTAGTGCTTCATATAATTATTGTTTCATAATTTATTTATAGAACAATAAAGTTATAATAATAATAATAAATGTTTTTCTAATTTTTATAGGGTATGTTTTTTCATTGTTATCGATTTGTGCAAAGTACCAATTATGTTGATTAAGTTTTAGATTTTATATTTTGTTAGATAGGTAATTCTGTTCTTGTATTTAGGTAGGTTTAAGTTTTAAGTTTTATATTTTTATAAGTAGATCATTTTGTTTTTTTGTATTTAGGTAGATAGACTTCAATTCTGTTTTAATATTAATATGTTTTAAAGAGAAAGAAATGTATATTTTTCTCTCAACTTCAATATGATAAATAAATGATAAAAAAAAATCAATATGATAGATTTGCCAGAGAAATTATTAATTGGGTGTACAATGCGTACTTACGTTTATCCCGTACGTTGAAATTTGTGGCCACAAGTTTCCTTCGTTGATGACTGGGATGAGTATGAGTATTTGGGTGGTTTGTTATGGCTAGTCTAATTTTAATACAATAATTTTTTTTTTACAATTTCTATGGCAAAAATGATTGCAAAAATGAAATGTTTGATTAAAGTTGCAGAATGTTTAGAAAAAGGTTAACATGTGGAAAAAGGTGGTAATTTAAACAAATAATAAGAATAAATGAAAATTATGTATATATTCTTTTTTTGAAACTTTTGTGTGTGTGTGTTTTTTTTTTATTAGATTATTAAGATAAGCTTTATTAATCAAATCTACACGAGGTGAATGTCGGCTGTATTTTGAATCGTGGAAATTTGCTCGAAGTGCTCGTACAGTTGTGTTTTGTACAGTTTGGCTTCGTTTTGATGTAAATTATGTTAGCGTTTAAAGATGCTGTTAATCAATTATTGCGGACGCTCGCTTCGGTTTCCACTTAGATTAGTGGAGTACAAAACCGACGATTTGTTGTTGGGGCGTCCGCAAATTTCTGTGGACACATAGAACACATTAGTATACTATCAAGATATGCCACTTTTTACATACCTTTTATTTCTTTTTCTTTTTTTTTATTCAGATTCGATGATTAGAAACACGGTCCTGGGTGATTGTACAATTGCAATTACACCTCGGATACCGCGTGGGAAAATCCTTTTATATCGCTTTCCATTGTTTGTCTTACTTAATCGTTTGTGTGTTTTCTTAATCTGCGCAATAAGATTAATTAAAATATTGCAAAATTACAAAAGCAAACATTTTAACCTTTATGTATAATCGTTGCGTTTTTGTAACACCGATTAATCCACGACAACTCTTACTTCTCACAATCACTGTACAAATGTAAAAGAAATCGCAAGCCTGAGTTTTCCCATACGTTTTCAGTTCTCAAAAACAAGTAGGTTATGGCGTAACCATCTCAAAACCACTTCGCAGACGTCATCTCGTTAAAGGTTGTTGGAACGAACACACATTTTCATAGATTCTACACGTGTTCCACACGTCCCACAAAACAGCTGATGAACTCGCTGTCAAAACAAATGTTTTTTTTCTTCAGTTAATCCAAGAAGATAGTCGTCCTGCAGGTAATAAAACAAATTTAATTACAATCATAATAATATTTTATTTAATAATTGTTTTCCATTGAAGCTATTTCTTCTCCACCACCGCCTTCCTCCTGGTTCGATGAAAACTCGCTGCCATATTCTTCATCAAGTGCTTCTCCTGCTGATCTTCCCTCAACGTAAACATCCAGACCTAGGCAAGCAAAAAAGAGACGGTTATGTTTAAGCGAAGACCTTAATGAAGTAAATACATCCATTGATACACTAATGGATAAAATAATCGAATCAGATACAAATTCTTTTCAATTGAAAAAAGAAAGAAATGATATTCTGAGAGAATTTGTATCTGATTCCAAAGAATTCCATAGAGGAGTACTTAATTTTTTAAATAAACAAGAAAAATAATTTTGATTTGTGTTTTGTTTTTCAATGGCAATATAGTACTTACTTAAGTATTCGGTTATGGCACTTCGTATGTTTGCAGCTGTACTACAGCGTTCGTTGACCTGACTAGTATATTCTGGTTGTTCTCTTTGTGCAGTATTCACTGGATTTAGCAACCACTGCATGTTGATGTCATCATTATGCACGTTCAGAAAATTGTGCAAAACACAACATGCTTTGATCACCAACCGTCCTATATTCAGCAGACGAACCAAGCGCATACATTGCGATTGCGATTCTCTTTTTTAATGGAATACATTTTCTATAATTTGTGTTTTTTTTTTCCAAACATTGTAGTTCACGACATAGAATTTCAAAAGTATGACGAGACATTCTGAAGTGTTGTTTAAAATATTCTTCGTTGTTCTCAACCACTTCTTTTTCCCAGAATGTACTCGTCCGCATCTGCAAAACACATATATGAGTTAGGTGTTATATATTATTTTGAACTTAATTAAAAACTCACCTTTATCCACGTAATTCTCTGTTGTTGGCGTTTCATTATTGCCTTTATAAGAATAGCTTTTTTGTGTTGGAGTTTCACAATTTTCAAAAGCATTTGTTTGCGTTTTTTTTCGTAGCGGCGGGCTTGAGAGTCAAAAACTGTTGTCAAAATCTTTAGATTTGTTTCATTTTGAACTTCAAATACTAATATTAGTTTGATTATATTAGAGTTCATTTTATTATTCAATTACAATATTTTCACACACAAATGTTGCAGCTAGTATCAAAATCACAATTGACAGCTGATTGAAATGTCAAACGAAACCTGGTCAGAGTTCGGTGTCAAAGCATCTAGTGGTTTACGTAAACTTTTTGCCAAAAACTCAGTTTATGATTCGGTGTGTAAGCACTATTAGGGCTGCTCGTAGCCACATTTTCCTTGCCAGTTCAGTGTGTATAATAAGAGTTGTTCGTTTTTATAACTGGGGTGTGTCCAAAAAGATATCTGGTTTGTGTAATGGGTCGTGAAAGTGAGCAGTTAAATTTAAACTTTAACGAAAAAAATATCTTCAGTTTTGAGTTGCACGCTACACGATAATATTTTATGTACTCGGAGTCCGGCGTTCGGTACAATCCTAAGCAGGATCGGAGACACCGCCTCTCAAACAGCCGTATCTTTTCCATGTAGGCTGGTCCACATTGAACCACACGGGACAACCGTAAGCGATGATCGGCCTGATGAGGGCCATGTAGCAAGTGACTTTCACCCTTGAGTCAAGTTGACTGCTTTGAAACAATCTCCTTGTCAGAGCATAAGCCCCCCTAGCCCTAGCCAGTCGAACATATTACCACTACACCGCGCCCACCCAATATGAATAAAAAGGTGTTTACTAATTGATAATTGAATTTAGAGCCGAGCACGTAAGATGCAGTTGCCTATGACCAATTATCATTTCACCTCACAATTTTATAATTTAAAGGATTTGCATAAGCAAGAAAGGATGCACATGAATTATTTAATATGCATCAACGATAAAATGATATTTGCTAAGCTCATTCCCAAAAAAAAACATTAAATATGAAATTCTGAACATAGTAAACGCTTTGCTTCGTTGCAATAATTTGCTGATATTTTCAGTGTCAATACAACAATCCATTGACAATATTGAATTCCGAATTCAATTTTTCGACAGTCGTCCATTTATTCAATTCACTATAGCAGCACAAATCGTTTTCAATATTTATGGTTAGAGAACAATTTTATTATTTAATTTTCATTGTTTTCCAATTTATTTTGTTTAAATATTTATACCAACGAACGGCGAATACAAATATCTGCAAAAGTGTTTTAATGGGCAATTAACCACGACCAATATAATGGTCAATTAATATGGTGGTAGTAGGTGGTTTGGTTTCCATTAGTGGCATAATATTATTTCTTTGTACCGTTGTGTTTTTTTTTTTGGGTAAACAATTTTTGTAATTAATTTTAGTTTTTAAGTGATCCGGCGTATAGGTTGTAAATATGTTGCGACAGATAAATTTGGTAACAATGGTGATTTTAAAATATAAAGAGAGTTATTTTTTTTAAATTATTTGTATTTGCTGGAAATGGCGGATCAACAACGTGCTTTCGTTTTTCTGTGGGATGTAGAGTGTAAACGGGGGAAATACTACCATCAATCGAACCCAATAAATTCTTTGCATCTGTTTCTTTGATTCTCATCAGATATATTGTGTAAGGCTCCATTAACCAATCATAAAGAAACTAGCAGCGAACCCATAACATTTTCAGTCAACTTTTACTAATACAATAGGTGTTCAGACGACTCAGATCTACTTTAACAACCCAAGCACAATAAGTTAAGTTTATGGTTGAAGAGCCTGTTTTCAACACCAGAGGCAAAATTTTCTGAAAATCTGTACAACTTCTAGCATACGCCGACGATATTGACATCATTGGTAGGACCCAACGTGATGTCATAGCCACGTTTGCTAGTATAGAGATAGAAGCTGCAAGAATGAGTTTAGCAGTAAATGAGGGCAAGACGAAGTATATGCTGTCAACACGAAAGGAAACACAACATCGACGAATTGGACAGAACGTCACCATTAACTGATATAACTTTGAGGTAGCACTAGACTTTGTCTATCTCGGCTCTGCTATCAATAACATCTCGTCAGAAATTAAACGAAAAATTACTCTTGCCAACCGCTGTTTCTTCGGGCTAAGAAGGCAATTCAGTAGTAAAGCCCACACTCTAACTACTAAGGAGATCCTATATAAGATCCTGATCATCCCAGTTATGCTCTACGGCGCTGAGGAATGGACCATACAAAAAGCGAATAAAGAAATCCTTGGTCGATTTAAGAGGAAAATTTTTCGAAAAATCTTCGGTCCCGTTTGCGTAGATGGGTTATGGAGATGAAGATTCAACCAAAAACTATACGAGCTGTACAGCGACATGCCCCTGGTCAATAAATCCGCATTGGACGTTTAAGAGGGCTGGGTCATGTAGAACGAATGGACACCAATACTCCGGCTGGCAGAGTCTTCGATTCCCAGCCAGACGTCGGACCCAGTAGAGAAAGACCTCGCCTTAAGTGGCGCGCACAAGTAGAAACCGACCTCAACCAACTTGGAGTGCGCAACTGGAGGCAGTTAGCTAAGGACCGGGCTAATTGGAGAGGCATGTTTTGGTTGAGGCCCCGGTTCATTCCGGACTGTAGCGCCACTTAAGTAAGTAAGTAAGACTATTTTCTCATTTTGGTTTTCCTAAAAACACGACCGCTGGACTGGACAAGGTAGATGTATTTTTCTGAAACAATGCAAAATTTTCATATGGGTAGACAGCAATATGGAACACAAACATTTTCTTGGCCTTGATAAACATGCGCGAAGAAATGCAAGAAGATCTATAATTCACTTCGGAATTTGAACCACGGGTACATGTGCAATGGCACGTTTGCCCAGAAGCAACCATTGATGATTTGGTGTTGTAGAACGAGGGAAGACTCTGACTGGCTTTAACTTGGCAATGCCCATTGGTTATAAGTCTGACTATGTACACACCAAATGTGCTTATCTTTACCACCAAGTGGTAACCATCGGGTACTGATCTCATCCAACCGGATTTTACTTGATAAACGATGATTGCGAGTGTTGATAAGAAGACGAAAAACAGCAACACTATAAACAGCCTGGTCGGAATGGCACAGAATGAATAACCGGCCTGCTACTCCAGGCGAACCTATATGAGCTGTTTCGACGTATTCGGATAATAGATTGTCTAGGAATTTCAAGGGTTAGTCAGGCCCCTTGAACAGAGATTGTGGTGGATGAATCGAAACGGTAGCGTTCAATCAGGGCCTCGGAAACGACTGATTTTATTGTTGTCAACCCTGTTAAACCAAAAAACGATAACGATATTCGTATGTGCACCTGGAATGTGAGAACATTAAACGGAGAGATGCAAGCGAACAAATAGCGGAAGCCCTAAATTTCTACAAAGCAGATATTACTGCCATCCGGGAAATACGATAGGATTGGCCAGGCAAAAAGATTATGAAAAACTGTCATATCTAAATGCACACACACCCCGACGGCGTAAAAAAAAAGCACTTGGGCGAATTGACTTTGCTACGGAACGAAATGCCACTACCACCAGCACACGGTTTCCTCACCTCGATTTCCATAAAATGACATGGCGATCTCCAGATCAACGAAACCAAATTGAAACCAATAATACATTGCGATAAACAAGAGGCACGCATCCAATATTTTCGATGTCCGAAATTTCCGAGGAGCTAGCATCGACTCGGACCACTGCCTTGTTGCAGCCAAGGTATGAATGCGGATATCCACCACATCACAACAATCCAGAAATACTGTGAAACAATTCAATATCGAAAGACTGCAAACGCAAGAGACCGTCAAGACCTTCGCGAAACGCTTACCCCTTTAACTCTAGATTAACACCATACCACCAGCATCGAATGTCGGAGAACAATGGCAACGATGCCAACAAGTCATTAGATGTGCTCGGTTTCTCGCGTCCACTAGCAAGAAACCTCGGTTTAATGAGGAATGTCGTCAGGTGCTCGCAGCCAAGAACGAGGCCTACCAGACAAAGCTGCAAGTGAAGACGAGTGTTTCCATTGAAGTCTATATGCAAGGAAGAAGGGAAGAACGTCGGCTTTTCAGTATGTATAAAAAAAACGGCAAAGAAGAGCGCGTAAACGAGAGTTGAAACTCCAGGAGCGATGTTCGCAAGTTTTACCAGAGTGTAAAAAAGCAAAGCCGCGAAGCCTCAATGGCTCAAACAGAATCCTTTCGAGATCGTAGTTGAGACACAGTCGATGCTGAGTATATGGAAGAACCACTTCTGCAGACTGTTAAACACCGATAACGAATAATTATTAATATATGCAACTTAGGCGAAAACGGGAAACCACCCGACCTGTGTAAGGTCAGGATAGCAATATCTAAACTGAAGCTTAATAAGGCTGCTTGAAATAACGGCCATCCCGCTGAGCTTTATAAAGCCAAATCTGGTCGCAAGAAGGTATGCCTCAAGAATGGAACCTCAGCATCGTTCGCCCGATACACAAAAAAGTAGACCCTCTGAACTGCGCCAACTACAGAGCATAAAACTCCTTAACATCATCTACCAGATCCTATCTGCCAAAATATGTGAATGCCTGAAACCGTTTCGCAACAACCTGATCGGCCCTTATCAGTGTGGTTTAAGGCCAGGGAAGTCCACAACCGATCAAAATTTCAAATTCCGGCAGATCCTGGAAAAAATACAAGACGTACAAATCGATACCCACCACCTTTTCAACGATTTCAAAGCCGCTTACGACGAACTATACGAGCCATTTCTAGTTTTTGTGTACCGCCCAAACTCGTCCGTTTGTGTAGGATGACGATGGAAAATTCTTGCTGCTCCATCAGTGTCGGAAACCTCCTCACCTCCAAATTCGATACCAAAATAGGATTTAGGCAAGGCGATGCGCTGTCATGTGACTTCTTCAATCTGATTCTTGAGAAGATTGTGCAAAACACACGAGCGAACACCAGAGGCACAATTTTCCAAAAATCGGTACAACTACTAGCATACGCCTACGATATTGACATCATTGGTCGGACCCAATGTGATGTCATAGCCACGTTTGCTAGTATAGAGAAGGAAGCTGCAAAAGTGGGCTTAGCAGTAAATGAGGGTAAGACATAGACGAATCGGAGAGAACGTCATCATTGACAGATATAATTTTGAAATCAGCATCCTGTCAGGAACTAAACGAAGAATTGCCAACCGCTGTTTTTTTAGACTAAAGAGAAAATTTAGTAGTAAGGCCCTCACTCGTACTACTAAGTAAATCATATGTTAGTCCCTTATCATCCCAGTCCTGTTCTACGGCGCTGAAGTATGGACTGTTTCAAGAGCGGATGAAGAAATCCTTAGATTTTTCGAGGGGAAAATCTTTTGCCCCGTTTGCGTTGGTGATGAAAATTCAACCAAGAACTATACGAGCTATACAGCGACATACGCCTGATCAAAAAAACGTTGCATTGAACGTTTTAGATGGCTATGACCTGTAGAACCAATGGACACCAATAATACGGCTCACAAAGTTCTCGATTCCCAAGCAGTAGAGGAGGCGCAGTAGAAGATCTCAACCAACTTGGAGTGCACAACTGGAGGCTAATTAGAGAGGCATGTTTGCTGAGGCCCAGCTTTCATTCCGCACTTTAGTAAGTAAGTATTTAATGGCCCATGAAGGGTTGTAAGCCTAGCTTCTTCATTCGATAGTGTGTGCGATTTATTTTTAGCACAAAGAATGGGAGCTCCAGTTTAACGTAGACTCGGAGTGGGAAATTCAGAAGCTTGTCATGACAGTTTTATGATCATTAAAGTTTGTCAGACTTTCACAAGAGGTGAGCGGAGGAAAAAATTAATGTTTTGTCACTTTCGGGATTGAAACCATGGACCACGCTCTTGGTAGTCTATTGTTGGAGCTTCAAATGATCAATAAGCTTGAATTAGTTTGATGATGTAAAAGCGTATGTAAAAATCCTTACGCAAAATTTGCAACAATATAGACTGAACGGCTAGCAATTCCCTTAGACGGCATGGAATCAACATACGGCAATCAAACCGAATTTTAGGCAGTGCGTTGTGGCAATGTTCCAGCAGTAATTATTAATGAATTGCTTGACACGAATTTATCCACCATAGCACGCACATCCTGTCAAGTGGGACGATTTTCGCTACCACAACTAAGAGCACTAAGTTGCATCCAACTACTTAGGTATGAGGTACTAAAAGCAGTAGTGGCGTAACCTCAAAATGCAACAACTGAGATATTTTTGGTTAATAAATTTAAAAAAAAAATAGATCCGCATCATTTGATTTATAATAAGAACTGAAAAACGAAAAGTCACAATCAGTGACACTTTTGCATCGAATAAAATATTTTTATTAGTAATGATAGTGAAATAAACTCAAAACTATGGTTACGCCACTCCTGCTCTCTATGCATCATATTCCGTAGTAATTTTGATTAATTACCAAACATAGTCTGTTCGTGACCTTCACCATGGTAAACATTTAAATCTTGAACTACGTTTTGACTTTGACAGATCATTTGTGTTAAAATGCAAAATTGTCCTTATTGAAAAAACCGAACAAAAAAAGTTATGACAATCTATATCACATAGAATGGGTTATCTGCATATTTCATCAAGAAACTATTAAATGAATCCTCTTCAGAGATAATTGCTTCTTAAATCCTTGTCCTCCTCTATCCAAACACTTAAGACTCAACTAAACTAAAGAATCTTTTAATACCAACTTCAAGAATCAATTATTATAGAACCTAAATAAATGATTCAGCAAGAATTTCAAGTGAAGCCTTGAACTATTAAACATTGACCTTGTTTATAAGTACTCGCAATTTAGTTAAATTCCAATATTTTGCAAAAACAACGAAGACATGTTTATATAGATACTTGTGTTCTACATTATCTACGTAAATAACATCCTCCCTACCAAGCCATGGTGCCATAAAAAATGCACACAACTCGAGGGAGAAAATCGAATCGGCAGACGAATTTTATTATTTATTTCTAGATTCTTCTTCCTAATCATCCCTTCGCTCCAGAGACCAATCACCGACTATTCCTTCTGCGCTGTGTTTTCTGAATCTTCAAACGCTGTGCTAAGAATTGTTGATAAAATTTCGCAGTACATGCGCAGATGCGATTCTAAGCAAAACGCCGTGAGTGGGGCAACCAATCCCGATAAAAAGGACATTTCTCCTAAAAACAAGCATTAAAAAAACATCCTTTTTGTAGACTTGTTTCCGAAGGATAAAATCCTCATGATTTCATTAAACATTTTCAGTCATCCGTTGAATTTACTCTAGGTGTGATGCAACAATTTGGATGTTGCATTTTGAAAAGATGTTTTTTTTTTATGGGAATGTCCGTAGGGTTATTGAGTACCGTGCTTATGGGTAGAGTGAAGAATTTTTAAGTGCCAGATAATTTTATTTAATCGCGGTAGTCAATTAGTGAAAGTCGTATGCCAGGATTTGAAAACATTCGCTTGGTGTCTGATGGCTTTGAAATCTCAAGCGGGATACTGAAGTTATTAGTGAGCGATGAACCTTTCTCAGTCATCCAGTGACAGCGATAAGTCATCCAATGACTGCAATAAGATCTATGGCCAAGAGAAGACGGTCTCCTTCTCCCAACGCTGTAGTAACGAAAGAGCAACAGAAGTAATTAGGCGGACGGCCTTATGCAAAGGTCTTGGTTACGGTGAAGTTGAATGCATTGAAATGTTGAAGGAGATTTTTGGGGCTTGGAGCAGCAAGATTTAGTTGCTCTAAAGCCGGTTCCAAAGAATTATTATTACAGACTAGAAATATATTGCTGTGGACCTTATCCGATATGCCTTGCTCATATCGCAAAATAGCTTCAGTTGTGAACTTTTTATTCTTTTGAGACGGCTTATGTTTGTGCGTTGTCTTCCATTCCAAATTAGTATTCTTCCGCTCATCGATTTAGTTACCTTTTACCCTGACGCATGTTTTTGGCAACTGGGTCCTTCGTAAATCCCATCATTGTTTGATCACCTCTAAACTTCTTACTTACATTAGTGGGGAATAATTTTCCTTGTGATTTCTGAAGAGTTGTTGTAGAGCTAAGGTAGAGCTGAGGTAGGCAAATCAAATACAAATTTTTGGCGCAACAGGCTCTTTATTTTCCAGGGCCGTGCTTTCTCACAACCATTTATGTGTGCATGTGTATTTCTTGCAAGATGGAGGGACCTCCAGTTTAATACCGAATCCGAACGACTAAGTTGAGATAAGCTTTTCTTGACAATTGATACTACTCCGATGATTTATAAGATCATCACGAGAGGAGGGACAGTGAAAAAGGTGTTGCAAAAGTTAGGAATCGAAACCACACCCAGTTTATCGCACTAACCATCGCGCCACTAAGCCCGTAGACGAATTGAATTACCAATATGTAGCTGTGGACCGTAACGTTCTGTCCAATTTGTCGATTCTGTGTGTCCTTACTTGTTGATAGCATATTCCTGGTCTTAGCCTTTTTGGCGCTTCTATACTCTATACTGGCAAACATAGCAGTGACATCACTTTTAGCCCAATCAGCGATATCAATATCGACAGCTTTTATTATTGGTTGCACAGATGAAGATTGTGCCTCTGATGTTGGCTCGGTGGTTCTGCACAGTCTTCTCAAAATTGATAATGAAGAGTTTTAGGTATCGAATGCTCTGGTGAGGTCTTTGCCGACTGTAATGATGCAGCAACAGTTCTCCATAGTCATCATGTAAAAAGTGTACTAGTTTGGACGGTAAACAAAACTAGGCATAGCTTATATAGTTCGATTATATAAATGCTGTATTATGCCCCTTTATGCCCCTTTGAACGACTTTGATATTAAATAGTCAACCAGAATACCTAGTAGAGACGAATTGTCGTCAAACATTGTGGTGGTCAATAACGAAATAGCAATCTGTACCGATGGATTTACAATGGAAATAGGAGTGGGCTCTGGGGTCTACTCCGAAAGAATCGGGTTACAGACATCCATTCGATGGGCAAACTCGTGCAGTATTTTAAAAGCTGAGATAATAGCCATACTCGAAGCTGCCAAATTGGCAATAGTATTGGATATATCACATGAGAATATCTCCATTTACGTTGGTAGACAAGCGGCCATAAAAGCTCTAGCATCCAACATAATAATACTACGAACAGAACAATCTCCAAATTATCTGGGTGCCAGAACACAATAACATTCAATGAAACGAAAAAGTGGACGAGTTAGCCAGACTAGGATCGTCCAGCTGCATCTCCTTATGCGACAATAGGGTTAGACATTCACTTGCTTTCAAAAAAACAGAAAATAACCAGATTAACGCAAAGTGAAACAAATTTAGGTGGAAAATAACCAGATTAACGCAAAGTGAAACAAATTTAGGTGGCAAAACATCAACACCTGCAAACACACTAAAAATCTTTGGCCGGAATTAAGCGGTAGCAAATCTAACAAGCTTATAGCTCTAAACAGAGCTTCCATTTCTATAGCGTTGAGAGTCATAACAGGTCATATGACTAACCGAACTGTCGAGGAGGTCATCGTCCACCTAATGTGTCACTGCACCGCGATCAATAAGAGCCGTTACAAAATGCTCATCAGCTTCTACTTCGAGAACTTGGCGGATCTGGCCACAACACCTATTGCACAGATCGTCAGCTTCTGCTGCAAGTCGGGTTCGAGCAACTTCCTATTTGAAGCTAACGGAGCAGCACAAATCACCTAAGTATCACTCTCCTTATTACGCAGCTTTCTTTTCAGGTACCATAAAGGGTATCGCTATGGGCCTACTTAGGCCTGCTTAGGCCTTTGCGGGTTTGACGACTCGCTTGAGCGTCAACAACCCAACAAACGTAACCTAACCTATGATTCTGTGAAATTAATGAATAGATGGTGGCAAAAATTTTCATTTGGGTTGACCTTTTTTAAGGATCTGTCGTGAAGATTTTATGAGTTGTGGATTATCCCACATTGATAAGGGCCGACCAGGCTGCGTCAGACAGGACGGTCTTAAGGAATCAATGGGTGGGGGAGGTTTAGCCTTCCTCGACTTTAACACGACAATCCCTGGAACCTTAAAAAAAAGATTGTGCTGTTATCGCATTATGGGATCAAACGCAAAGGTTCGATGTCGAATATTAAACATTTTTTTCAACTAATGAGGAAACAATGGATATGGAATAGCACCAGAGGCGTAGGGCGGATGGCATTAAAGAAACTCGTTTAACAATTTCAAAAAGCTAAGACCTATGACTAACAGGAGACAGTCGCTGGAGGAACGTACGGCTAACTGAGGTAATTACGTAAACACTATCCGTACACACACAGTACAGACACAAACATGGACACGAGATATCAAGAAAATATTAAATACCGTGTGTTTATGGCCCATATAGGGCCTCAAACCTAACTTCTTCCTTTATTTGTTTGTGCGAATTTATTATGTTTGACCTCCGAACGCCGAGTCCGACCGGCTAATTTAAGAAGGTTCTCGAGGTAATCTAACTATTGGATATTTGTTAGACTTTCGCAAGAGTTTCATTATTGAAAAAACTTTCAGGATTTGAACCACTAATCACAAGTTACTTGGAAATAAATAAATAAGAAGGATCATTTGAAATATCGGCAATATAAAAAGGAGCAAGCAGCAGTGATCAGAAGAAGAAAAAAGGAGGATTAAAAAAAAAAGTGTGGAGGGTGATAGCCACCCATGTCTGTCCGTCCGTCAGTCTGTGTATTAACTATTTTTGGGCCTCAAATTTTGAGCCGTAGTGTGGAAATTTGGTATAAAAACTCTCTGTCCGACGAAGCAGAGCGTACAAAAATTTGAAATACGCATACAGCCACTTTTTTGGCCAAACGCTAAAAAGTGTCTGAACAGCATGTTTAAGCAAACCCAATATCTATATTTTGTCCATAAAAAGCTCTTTGTCACGCCCACTTTTTGGTGTCGTTTTCTTTCAAATTTCGGTCAATATTTTTTCCAAAACTAATTTTCTTTGAAATTCATTATTAACGACTTTTTTGAGCATTTCGAGTGCTATCTCTGCCACAACTTGAGTAACGTTGTCGTTTGTTTTTTGCAAAGGCTCACAGAAAAAAAATTTAACGGTGGTACATCGCATGATCTTGGTGGCAAATTGACGTCGGCAAAACGCGACCAGGAAACTTCTCACGAAATAGAGCCATGATAATTGGTGTGTTGGGTGGGTTGTTGCTCCGTCTTGTTAGAACCACGTATCGTCCATGTTATGATCTTCGATCGCTGGCCAAAAAAAAAATGTATCAACCATATCGGAAATCAATAAATTCGGATCATCAGCAACACTTCTAATTTTCGACTTAGCTTGCATTACGATGATGCACATGCCTTACGACATAGGTAACGCTTCCACTCCCTTAAAATTTCTTCACAATATCACCGGTTGCTTGTTTAGTCGGTCGAATATGACGACCATAATCATCTTCACAATAAAACAATAAAAAATACACAATACACTGTTCACCGCAGAAAAGATAAATCTTTTCGGTCATCAGTTTCAGTCTTTTTCTCGTTAGTATCTTCTTAGATTGATCATGTTTTCGAAATTTATGGGGCAAAAAAAAAATCGAGTGATATGGCTCGATATCGTTGGCGGTTGACGGTAACGTTTCCTCCACGGTCGTCTTCGAAGAAAAATGTACCAATGATGCCACCAGTTCATGAACCACACCAAACTGTCTTTTTTTCAGGATACATCGGGAATTCTTGTATGGCATGTGGCTGTTCATCACTTCAGATGCGATAGTATCTGTTGAGCCAAAACTTAGCCTCATCGCTGGACACAGTTTTTCCAAAAAATAGCGGGTTTTCATGGAGCTGTTCTTAGGCCCATTCACCAAAAATTAGACGTTGTGGTAGGTCATTCGGCTTCACTTCTGGCACTAGTTGAATTTTATAGGCTTTCAAACGCAAATCGAGACGTAAAATTGTCCATGTGGCTGAGAACGGCGACGAATTGCCATTTCACGATCTTCATTAAAATTGGACGCTACGACTGCAATATTCTCTTCGGTATGCACTGTACGCATGCGAGTCGATGGTTTAATGTCCAACAAAGTAAATTTGTTGCGAAATTTGGTGATAACAGCACGAATTTTTGATTCAACAGTTCGATTATGACGACACATTTTTCACAGAGCACGAATTTTGATAATAATTTCAATAATTTGGAACCGTTGCTCATTTGGAAGTCTTTCCATGATTAAATGGCAGAGTATACTGAAAATTGTTCACTCTGACAGATGACATTTGGACGCTATTACTAAACAGTGCTGCAAACCTGAAAAACTTACCTCTTAAAAAATCACCCGTTACGAAAAAATTAAGTTAAGAACTATAGGATTATAAAGGGTGATCCATTTCGAGGTTCCCTACTTTTTTAAAGAAAAAAACACAGAAAATTCAAATTTAATGGAGAATGTTTATTATCATTTGAAAGAACATTCTTTGGCATTTATTTTTTGAAGATTATGTCTATCAAATGTTGGCCGTTGCTACGTCGCAGATGGTCCATCCGTTGAGTCCAATTTTCGATCACTCGTTCGAGCATTTCGATTGGTAACTGGCGAATGACACGCGTGATGATTTCCTCCAAGGCCTGAATCGAAGCGGGTTTGTCGGCATAAGCTTTTGACTTTACATATCCCCACAGGAAAAAGTCTAACGGTGTGATATCACACGATCTTGGTGGCCAATCGACCGGCCCAAAACGTGAAATTATGTGCTCACCGAAATACTCTCTCAATAAGTCCATTGATTGATGCGATGTGTGGGAAGTGGCGCCGTCTTGCTGAAACCAAATGTCGCCGAGATCACGAGCTTCAATTTCAGGCATCAAATAGTCGGTTATCATGGCACGATAACGGTCGCCATTGACGGTTACGTTCGCACCGGCATAATTTTTAAAGAAATATGGACCGATGATTCCACCGGCCCACAAACCACACCAAACCGTTGTTTTTTCTGGATGAAGTGGCAGTTCTTCAATCTCTTCAGGTTGCTCTTCGTCCCAAATGCGGCAATTTTGCTTGTTTACATACCCATTGAGCCAGAAATGGGCTTCATCGCTTAACAAAATTTGCCTCGAAAACGTCGGATCTTCTTGGAACTTTTCAAGAGCCCATAGAGCGAAGCGATGTCGCTTGGGAAGGTCAAGCGGCTTCAGTTGTTGCACAAGCTGTATTTTGTACGCTTTCAATTTAAGATCTTGACGTAAAATGCGCCAAGTCGTTCCATACGTCAGTCCGAGTTGCTGCGAACGGCGCCGAATCGACTCTCTACGGTCTTCGTATACACTCTCAGCTACTATTTTCTTCACAGCGTGCTGGACGTGGTCTATTCGGTCGAATATTATCCAATAATGAATGCTGGGTCTCAAAATGGGTGATGGTGTTGCGAATAGTACGCTCAGGCCTATTACGTTGACCATAAGTTGAGCGAAGTGCACGAAACACATTCCTCACAGAACGTGAATTTTCATAATAAAGTTGAACAATTTGTAAACGTTGTTCACGCGTTAGTCTTTCCATTATGAAATGCCAAACAATACTAAACAAAAATAAGATGACAGCATGACACGACTCACACGTGATCTGTCAAGAAAGGCTATTGCAAAAAGTATCTCTACTTGGATCACCCGTTAAAAACACCAGAGCAGAGTCTTCAATAGATATATGTAGCCTAGGCCGACGATAATGATGTAATAGGTCCATGTGGCACTTTTTAAAGAAGTTTTGACTCAAATTCAGCACAAACCACGCCTGCTGCACGCAAGTTTGTGCGAAAAGTTCGTGAGACTGGTTTACTAGTAGACAACCCTCATGACACACATCGTCGTACCAGACTTATGCAAGAAGTCTTAGGTTACCAAAATATTAGCAAACGAAAATGTACAAATTCACTAACATAAGCCTTATATCAGCCGCAACTGAAACCCCGTTTCTTGCTGGTGGGTGCGATAAACCTAGCACCCGAATCTAGCACCGGTACGTTCCAAAATATGCTATCCAACGTGTGTACCGAGGAATGGTACTCAAATAGATCAACCACCTTGTTAATTGCACGAATTAAACATTCCCTTCACTCAATATCACACTCCTCCCCAGTTCCTTGACAACACTCCAAACACAAACCCCCTGTTAACACACGAGAACAAAAACTAAGCAAAAAAAAAAATGCCCCCCTGCATGCCATGCAACATGCGATTAAGGTCCAAAACAGACCCCAATTTTATATCTACCGTGTATCTATTCTATTCTTTTCAATTTGGCCTGACATGTCTCGCTGTCAGGATGGAATTATATTGCGGTAGTGCCAGTGTTCGAATGCTAAAAGTCTCCCAGAGGTATCCACGTCCAGCCATTTCGATTCAACGAATCAACAAGCAAACGTAAAAACCCACAGCAGTAGAACGTGATTGAAATGGTAATCAACTGTTGCAGGAAGTTTTTTCTTATATCCTCATGCTTGTCCGCCGCTTAGAGCCGCCATCCTTGCCCACGGCTACACGGATGCAGTGCTATATCAATCAAATATCAATTTTCACATTCAATTGTTGGCCGGGTCGTTCGCTTTACTTCGGAAATCGGAAAATAGGAAAACGTGCACAACAACAGGACTGTGATTGGAATGACGAAAAATCAATAAGGGGCTATCGCGTATCAGCAGGGCTGGGATCTTTGTCGTAAAAAGCTCGTAATAGGAACTTAATTAATTTGGAGTTCTATTAGTACGGGGATGGGAGTTTCTAGTTTTTTTCTATATTTTGTAAAGCATTGGGAGTGGGTACGTGGGGCTAATTGGCGGTTATTAACAATTGCAAGCTTGTTAAGATGTTGACAATACAAGCAATCTAAAGTTTTGAAATTTGTGGGAATAGTTTTACAAACCAAACCAGCTACACTCCATTGTGAACCAGTAACTCAACCAATACGTTTTTCCAAATAGCATGGTACTTGTTGCGTATTTCAAATTCTTTGTGGTGATTAAAGTTGACTGACGGGCTCAGTGTCGCAATGGTTAGTGTGATTAACTGCCTAGCTAAAGGCCTGGCTTCGATAACCAGCCGTAGCAATAACTCAAATCATCCTCTCGTAATGAGTAAACAATTCACCCGAGTAGTATCATCTATCGAGAATGGTAGCTTGTCTCGAATTCGCCGTTCGAAAACGGCATAAAACAGGAGGTCCCACCATCGTGCAAGAAGTACACACGAGTGGTTGTGAAAAAGTTCAGAAATGGGTACTGACGAGCCTGTTGCGCCAAAAATTGTATTTTGTATTTTTGGTTAAAGTTGACTAGTTGAGGACATCCCGGGCATCTTAAACATCCAATTTGTTTCAGAGTCTACTTCGCTTTACAGCTTGTAAAAAAAATATGAGAGCTATATAGCCCATTAACTCAAAGATTTTCGAAGACTCAAAACAGCAAATGATTTCTTCATCAACTTTTGGGATACTCCTTACCTCAGCGCAGTAGTAGGGGATTAAGATGATTACGGTCTCAAATTTCAATCGCAACCCTACATTTAGAACGCATTTGGACGATATAAGAAAACTAGTCATGAATCTGTACAAATGCAGCCATATGCGTCTTTAAGTATTGAAGAACGGAAGTTGAAACAAGGCAACGTTTACTTGGGCAATGACCAAGGACAACGACGTTTATATCTGCAGCTGAAATGTCCCAACGCTTAAAAGAAATATCGATGCTACAAGGCACACGTTACTAGCAACTAGAAAATTCGATGGCCCGGGCAAAGGGAGGATATAAAACTGTGACAACTACTAGGGTTCGTGTTTTAGTCTGTACAGTGACTATTTGGGACATTGCGGTCCTAAGGTCAACAAAGAGTCAATAAAATTGATCACATAGCGATAGACAAAAGGCATAATGGGCCTCCCTTCCTTTTTCTTAAAAACATTCACCATCGTCTTATGTCGAACACCAATGGCGTATATGTCAACACTATTACACCACACGTAACTGATGTGCTAGATTAATCCCGACCACCAAATAAGGCCCTGGTGTGACAAAGGTAATGCTGTTAGTGAAATTTTGAGAGCTGTCATTGAGCTTTATAGGCAAAAAAGGGAGCGAACAACACCGGCTTTAAAAAAAGAGGGAGTAAAGCGAGTGATAAAGGTATAGAGAGGTGCCAATTCTGGAATTATTTCATAAGTTTTGCCAGAGTGTAAAACGTCAAAGTCAGGTATATAAGACCTGAATAGAAAACTATCGCATAGCGAGGTCAAATCTTAGCTGCATACGCATTCGATGATGAAAATATGAAATAACCACTTTTGCTGCTTGTAAAACGGCAATGACGAACGAACTTCCCGCTGTAGGAGTTAGTTAGTTAGTTAGTTAAATCGACTATTTTTATTTCTTTCTTATTTCATATTTCATACAATCTTAGTCTCTATGGTTTGGCTTTTGAGCCGTCTACCAGTATGACATTATTTGCTTAGATATTTGTTTTATTTTGTTTAATTTTAGATTTTACACATATAAATTAGAAAAAACAAAGACAGTTCTTAATGTGCTGAAGTTAAAAGCTTTCATCTATTATACAATTTCTGTACCGCATTGCGTTTACGGTATAGTTGTACAGAAGGTCCCAACCTCTTTCGCCATTAAGGATACTCATTGCTTCGTCTAAATCAAGCACCTGTACACCAAAGAAAATGAAGCGAAATTCTTTTAGTACGGGACATCTCGCGATGAAGTGGAAAACATCCTCACGCTCCTTTAGGTTGCACAGGTTGCATAAAATTGGTAGTTCGGCACGGTGCGGTATAAAATTTAGATTAAGAAGTTCTCCTCTTATTTTAAAGATTGTGCTTATCTTATCAGTGGAATTGCTGATCAAAAAATATGTCCTAGACTGTAAATGATGCTCCAATCGACTATAGTAAGCTCTGTATTGCGATGACTGTGCTTCGTTTACTAAAGTATCGTAGATTCGTCGGCCCGTTTTCTCCAATAAGTAGTTAAATTTTTGTTTTAGTAGACTCGATTGTTGGACATAACAAAGCATTCAATTGTCCCTAAATAATGATAAACACATAACTCCCGCAAAACGTTGATAGAATACAGATTTAAAATTAGAAAGCTTAGATCAAGCTTATAGATCAATAAAAATATCTATAGAGTATATATACACTGCGCGTCATCAGGTTAACACAGCTCCATCAGCCTAATACGATTGCTTCTGATTTTGTTGTTGTTAACTTGCAGTTCCTTTTATGTTTTCTATTTTTCTCATCTTTGTATGTACTATCATGGGCAAAGAGAACATGCAATAACAATGTACCGTTATATGGTTTTTTGCTATTTTCTTTTTGTTTTAATGGAAATATGAGCTTAATTTTTGCGTCATCAGGTTAGCACATGCACCTTGTCTTTCATTTATCTTCGGAATTTGAACACGTATTGGCACTAAATTTTATTTACAGCTCAAGTGATCTATTTTTTTAATATGGGTAAAGGAAAAATGCTATCGGTTGAAGAGAAAGCAAAAATCGAAGCTTATAAAGAGCTCAGGCTTTCAATAAGTGAAATATCAAAAAAAGTTGGCAGAAGTCGAAAAGTAATATACGACTTTTTACGTAATAAGTCGGGATATGGTCGAAATAATAAAGGCGGTAATAATAAAGTGATTTCCGATGCTGATAAGAGAGCAATTTTTAGAAACGCATCCAACTCTCATGAATCTACCGCAAAGATCAGGGCAAATGTTGGTGTTAAAGCAATCTTATCTACTGTACAAAGGGTGATGAGGAATGCTCCACAATTGAAAAGATTAAAACTAAAGAAAAAACCACCACTTAACGATGCTCGAAAAAAAATGCGATTAAATTTCGCACGAGAGCACATGGCCTGGAAATCTGATTGGCACTATGCTGTCTTTTCGGATGAAAAGAAATTTAATTTGTAAGGACCCGATGGATACAACTATTATTTCCATGATCTTCGGAAGGAGGAACATCAGTTGGATCGACTTCATAGTTGTGTGGGCGGTGTGATGGTGTGGGGAGCTATCTCCTACTATGGTACGTGCGAGCTGCAATTTTTGAACACAAATATGAATGCAAACACTTATAAAAACGTACTGGAAACTGCTTTTCCCCATTTTAAAAATTTATTTGGAAATGTGCCATGGCGTTTCCAACACGACAATGCTCCGATTCACACTGCCCGGGTGATTAGGTCTTGGATTGAAGCACAAAACGTCGATTTATTGAAGTGGCCGCCTTACTCACCGGACATCAATATAATAGAAAACGTATGGGGATGGCTGGCTCGCAAAGCTTACGAATCTGGCAGGCAATATTCTACCAAAGAGGAATGAATTGAAGGCATTAAAAGCGCTTGGTCAGCCATTTCCTTGAATTATATTGGAAAGTTGTACGAATCGCTTCCCAATCGGATCTATGAGATGATTCTCAACAAGGGAGGATCGACTCATTATTAAAATTGTAAAAAAATGTTTAAATTAGTTAATTTATAAGTTTAAAAATAAGTTCTTACCTGAAAAAGTTAAAATAAATTAAAAAAAAGTGATGTGTGCTAACCTGATGACCTAATTTAAATTTTTAATTTTTCAGTTGATTTCGAAAATAAATTATAAAAAAATATTGACAAATAGAGAAACACTAATTTTTGTTTTATTTAGTTGAAAATTGATTTGTTAATAATCGCTAGAATTTTTAGAATTTTAGCTTTCTTACTTTTATTAGAAATGTGCGAAAACTATTAAAAGCAGGGGTGTGCTAACCTGATGACGCGCAGTGTATTTAGGTTATGTATGGAACATCACATCGAATAAATGGTAGCCACTGCTTTGCTGGCAAGTGCGTACTCTTTTCTTGAAATTTCCTATTACCGTAAATGTTGATGAATTTCAATAATAATCGCCCAATTTCCTCTTTTAAGTGTTTGGTAGGTGGTAGGCTTGTTTGCATAGACCTATGAAAAAAAAATCCGAAGAAAAAAATCCATTGGCGTTAAATAATTAGATCTGGATGGCCAAATCCGATCGCTAATACGGCCGATTACACGATAAGGATATGACTAAAAATGATGATCTACAAGTTGTGTTATCATGTTACGATAACTAACACCATTAATTCAAAAATTTGTGAAGGCAGTAGCACTTACCAGCCGCATTTTCGCAGAAGAATTATCCGATATAGATTTCAGCCCAAAATCCGCAACAAAGAGTCACGCGTTGTGGATGCATTTGTTTCTCAACAATTCCTTTTGGGTTTTGTGAACCTCAAAATTGATAATTTTGACGATGAACAAAGCCATCAAGATCAAAATGAGCTTCATTACTAAAGACGCCTTTGCTCGAAAAATTAGACTTCGGTGACGGATTCTTGGACTGTTAGTGCTGCAGTACAACAACCCCCGCAGAATTAAGCCACATGGGGCAATATTCCCAAAAACAAGGGAATAGTGGGGTTATTTCCTTTTCGAAATAGAAATTATTCCTTCGATTATTAATGGCTTTTGCTTATTATTGATAACACGACGAAAAATAGCAACGCTATAATCAGCCAGATCAGAATGGCACGTAATCAATATAAGGCCTGCTGTCCCAGGCGAACCTAGACAAGCAGCTTCGATATATTCGGACAACAGGTTGTCTAGGAATTTCAAGGGTTAGTCAGGCCCCTTGAACAGAGATGGTGGCGGATGAACCGAAAGGCCAACGGCAGCGCTTAATCCCGTAGTGGATACTGATGGCCCCGTGTCCTAAGGGTATCTAACAAATTGGAACTGGTCTTCCAGGTTGGGGGTTGTGCTTTGGGTTACCTACCCAACCATAGAAAAATCTTACGGCTACGAAGCAACCATTAGCCTGCTAAACAAAAAAAGGACAACGACATTTGTATCTGCACCTGGACTGTGAGAACATTAAACAGGAGAGGTGCAAGCGAACAACTACCGGAAACCCTAAACTGCTACAAAGCAGACATTAATGCCATCCAGGAAATACGATGGGATAGGCCGGGCAAAAAGAGTATGAAAAACTGTGACATCTACTACGAACCGTGTTATAGTGAGCAGAAACAGCAACTATTCGAATGCGGATTTATTATAAGTGCCAGACTTAGGCCAGAAGTCTTATGCTTCCAAGACATTAGCGAACGCATTGTAACAATCCGCATCAGATTCGCCAACATAAGTCTTATATAGCTAAGGCTTGGTTCTACGAGCTACTTGACAAAACCTATGAGGGACTACCGAATTACGATGTTAAAATCGTGGTTGGGAGATTTTAACGCAAAGGTGGGTAGGATCAGTTTTGTCGGAAAACATAGCCAACACGACAGCACGTCTGGTAACGGACTTAGGCTAGTTGACTTCGCTACGGTTTCCTCACCTCGATATCCATAAGGAGACATGGCGATCTCCAGATCATCGAGACGGCAAGAGAACGCCAAGACCTTCGCGCAACGCGTATCTTTAAACCTCTCGATAAGCACCATACCATCAGCATCGAAAGTAGAATAACAATGGAAACGATGTCAATCGTTCCATCGGAGTTCTTTCATGGCGACTATTTGTCATGGTCCTCGTTTAGAGAAATGTTTGATTCCTTGTATCGGGTTTTTCAACAGGGACGCTACAAAAGTTGAGCGACAGGGACAGCAAACGACGCCATATTTTCTTGCCGCTTTTTTGACATTTCTCTTCAATAAGGTTTGCCATTTCATGAAGGAAAGATATACGATCCAACAACGAGTCGAAATTATTAAGACTTACAACCGAAATTCGGAGTAAGTGGCCTCAACGTTAAGAGCGCTACGTCCAATTCATGGTCGTCATAATCGTCCAAGCAGATCAACAATTGAGCGTCTAGTGGAAAAATTTGAATTCTCAGGCACATTACAGAATGTTCCCGTGCCAGTGAGACAAAGAAGTGCCCGTGGGCTTCAGTTGAAGAAAGCCCAAATGTGTCTCTCACACGTCGTTCTCAAGCGTTGGGCATTTCTGTGCCGTCGTTGTGGCGAATTTTGCGAAAAGATCTTGGCCTACATCCTTACAAGATTAAATTGATGCAAGAACTGAAGCTGCTTGACCACCAGAAGCGTCGTATGTTCGTAAATTGGGCTGAGCAACAACTTAAAAATTATTCGGATTTTCATCGAAAAATCATCTTAAACGATGAGGCTCATTCTTGGCTGAATGGCTTCGTCAATAAACAAAATATGTGGTATAGGTCAGGCAGCAATCCACACGTACTCCATTAGTCATCATTGCATCCCGAAAAAATTACAGTTTGGTGTGGTTTATGGGCCGGCTGCTCCATTTGACCGTACTTCCTCTGTGATGATCAAGACCGGCACGTTACTGGGAATCGCTAGCGTTAAATGATAACCAAATATTTTTGGCCCACATGGGATGTTATGGACTTGGAGGACATGTAGTTCCAACAGGACGGCGCCACAAGCCACACAGCGAATGCCACAATCAATTTATTGGAAACCAAGTTTGGAGAACGTGTTATCTCACGAAATGGTCCAGTCGCTTGGCCGTCTCGATAGTGCGATTTGACGCCGTTAGACTATTTCCTGTGAGCCTACGTCAAGTCTATGGTCTATCGCAACAATCCAGCGACGATTGATGAACTATGTACGAATATCGAACGTGAAATTGCAGCAGTATCGGCCGATTTACGCTTGAAAACCGTCGAAAATTGGGTTCAGCGTCTGCACTTTTGCAAGCGTGCCCGTGGTGGCCATGCAATTGAAATTGAGTTCCATACATAATGGCATCGAACGTACTTTCACAGGAATAAAGAATTTCATTGATATCCAAAACCGTTTTTGTTTTATTTAAAAAAAAAACTTTTGTAGCGCTCTTATTGAAAAACCCTTGACATTAAACATCTTAAATAAGAAGCTGTAGAAAAATTGTTACATTTATGATCAAAAACTGAACATTAAGCGTTTAATATAAAGCAAATTCCGTTAGCAAATAGTAGTTTTGACCCGGCTCGAAGGACCCATGTTCATCTGAATGCGAAAAGAAAGAAAATCTCAAAAACTTCATACGTTTTACAACTTTATCGGTTTTGTAAAAAAACGATGTTTCCCCGCAGACTCATAAATTTAAAAATAAAGAGAAACATCGCTGTCACCTCTTAACAGATAGATGGCAAGGCAATAGGTTGTAAAAGTACGTGTTATAGGGGGATATACTTTATATAATTCAAAAACGATAAAAAGAAAGGCGTGTTAACAGGTCTTTTTGAGAGAAGTTGAAAAAATCTTTGGTCCCCTTTGCGTTAATGTGCTAAAGAGACAAAAAAATTAACCACGAGCCTTAAGAGCTGTACCGAAATATAAACCTTGTGAAAAAAAATCCGCACAGCGAATAGGCACCAATAATTTGACTCGCAAAGGCTTCTATTCCGGGCCAGATGTCGGACGCAATAGAGGAAGCCCACGCCTTAAATAGCGCGCACATGTAGAATCCAATTTTAACCATATGCGCAACTGGGGGTAGTAAGCTAATGACAGGGCATGTTGGTTGAGCCCTGGTACATTCCGGACTGTAGCGCCACTTCAGTAATTAAATTTCTGGGAAAGTTTGTCCTTTTTACTTTGCAGGATCTGTCGTAGACTGAAAATTTGATGCGCTGTAAGCTTTTTGGCCTAAGCCCACACTGACTAGAATTAATAGCTTGGGAACGGTTTCTGGTGATATTTAGGGGACACAACCTTGCACAATGAATCCTATAATTTTTTGCGTCAAAGGTTATTCTTGTTATTTATTTTTAGCTTAACAACTTATTTAGTATCCTTTCGACATATTTTTTTTTGAGAGGAACCTCATTTTATTAGGGGCCATTCAACATTCATGTGTGATCACCGTCCAATTTTTAAAACGGCAACAAATTTACTATCTGTGTCATAAAAAAGCAATGCATTCATTTTTAACGGTACTATTCCCCTTGTTTACAAGTTGACAACACTCAAAAAAAGAAAAAAACTTCAATATTTTGGCTCCATTTTTGGTGACATTTGACAAAAGGAAACGGCAAGTGTGGTGTTCACGATGTCGCGCAGTGAAAAGTAAGTAAGATCTCGCACGTTGATTTCTAAGTTCTTATCATAGGTTTTATATTTTTTTACATTGATTTTACTATATTTAACTTACGTTTGTGCAATAATGTGTTCTATTTCTGATTTAAGTTGTCCTAAGCTGAAACTGTAGACATACTAGAGACAGAAGATTACATTATAGACGGTACCATCTATAGATGCCCACCCAACAACCATATGTTGAGGCATACTTATAGTAAAGAGGAAGATGCTGTTCTGCGGGTTCTGAACCATTTGACAGGCAATTACCTCCGGGCTGAGGCGCAGCTTTCATGCGTGCGGAAATCAGGATCAGCATTACAATCAGAAAAAAACAGGGCAAGAAGATTCAAGCGATGATGATGGCGTACCTTTGTCGGAGATCGCATCCAATTCAACGGCCAAAAAGCAAATAAGAGGAAAGAAGACCATAGAAAAGGGAAAATGGAAAGAATTTGATTTACCAAAACACCAAAGAAGGGAATGGAATCGTCCTGAGTTTTTGGATACCAATAGGTCGCCTGCTGAATGGTTTGAATTGTTTTACGATGAAGACATAATGGATTCGATTGTAGAAATTGACATTGACAACGAACTACAGACACGTTACAGCACTGGCGACTGAGGCCATCGGCTGGGATAGAGCAAGACTTTAATACAACAGAGAGAGACAGGTAGACACATAGAAGGAAAGCCATATTACATAAACCTACGTAGCACAGAGGTGGAGACGTAGATTTATATTGCCCCATATTATCGCACAGGTGGTCTCAGATAAGCTGGCAATTTTCGTAGAAAACAAATGCTGCCGAAGCTGGGGCTTAAACCCGCAGCGTTTGGCTTAACAGTCAACTACGCATTCCTCTGAGCCATGGCCATCTGCTGGTTGTAGAAAATTCGGAAAGGTATGCCGTTTTTTGAACGCAAGCAATTTGACACAATAAAGGATGAAATTCGCCTTGTACAAGCAAATTTTTGCTAAGTGGACATAATGTTCAAGCCAGGAATCGCATGTACTGGGATACTAGAGCAGACACCTATCACCATGGCGTAGCTAAGGTAATTTCTCGATAGCGATTTGAACAAGTACTTCGGTTTATCCATGTTTCTGTTAATGCGGCTTTAGACGTCCAGGATAAATTTACAAAAGTTCGACCTTTATGGGAGAAACTAAATGAAAAATGGATGAAGTATTGGCCTCAGTACAACAAAGTTAGCATTAATGAATCAATGATTCCGTATTATGGACATCACATTGGTACGTTTTCGCTTCAAATGTTGGTGTATAGCTACCCGCCTCGGCTATCTCATACAAGCTATTCTTTATCAAGGGGCTAGCAACACTAATCCTGATCTTGGTTTTGGAGGATCTGTCGTTATGAACTGGGTTGCCGCATTGCCTACAGGTTTCCCAACTCATTTTTACATCGACAATTTTTTTACATCTATTAGATTGCTCACATCTTTGAGGGAATCTGGCCCTCAGGGGACAGGCATAATACTAACAAATTGTGTAGAAAATGCCCCACTGATGACATTAACAGAAATAAAGAAGAAGGATCGTGGTAGCTATCATCAAATAACTGAAGAAACATCAGGCATCACTCTGGTTCGGTACAATGATAATAACGCGGTTACAGTAGCATCAACATGCAAAGGGGTCACGATAAAGGGATCCTCACAGCGTTGGTCAAGCAACGAGAAGAAGAAAATCTCGATTCAACAGCCCTTCTGCGTACAAATGTATAATACATATATGGGCGGAGTTGATCGCCTTGATCAAAATATGGGCTGCTATAGCGTTAGTATAAATAACAAAAATGGTATTGGCAACTTTTAGTTTGACCCTTTAACGCATCTATAAATAACGCTTTCCAGTTGTATAGGCTGTCACCAGATGGCCAAGAGAAAGGGCGTCTCGATTACCTAGCCTTTACCAGGTATGTTGTAACAACTTATCTTGGAAGGTACGCACCAGCTCGCTCTATAGGCCGTCCACTTAACCCAGTCTCAAGGAAAAGAAGGGATTCGGATGATGTTCGTCTAGATGGGGCTGGTCATATAATTATGTCTAGTGAAACTCAGATAGGTTGTTGCCAATGTCATAAAAATGCTACGAAGAGATGCCAAAAAGTGATGTCGGCTGCCACGCTAATTGCGTTGAAACGTTCCACTCATAAATCCTAAAGAAAATTTTCATTGTATTCCTTTATTATTTGCAGATATGCAGTACGGTTCACTTGTTTAGAGGCAATAATTTTTATGAAAGAAAATGCAGATTAAAGCAACTGTATTTGATCTAATAAAAAATGGTTTTCTGATAATTCAATATCAGACTTTGCTTTGTATAAAACTACTCACAAATCGATGTCTTGACCTCTGAAGGGCTTTCGAATCGCCAAATTGCCAAAAAGATTGGTCGAAGTTCAAATGTTGTTGATCATTACGTAAAACAAGGTACTTTGTATGGCAAGAACTATAAAGGCAGGACTGCGATGGCTTTGACACAAAGGAAAACCGCAAAATCCTTAGGATTGCATCCAATTCCGCCCTTTCTACATCGAATATAAAGCAAATGGCCAATATTACAGCTAGCAAATCCACAGTTCGAAGGGCTATTCTAAAAGCGCCGGATCTGAAGTATAAAAAATTACAAAAAAAAAAACCACCTCTGAATCAATTTCGCAAGCAACGCCGCCTCGATTTTGCAAGGGACCACATGGCTTGGAATTCTGCCACAAATAACGACCCCGGTGAATGGAAAAAAGTTGTATTTAGTGACGAAAAGAAATTCAATTTGGATGGACCAGATGGGTATAATTTCTATTTTCATGACTTGCGAAAGGAGGAGAGGTACTTGAGTCGACATCACAGCCGTGAAGGGGGTGTCATGATATGGGGAGCAATCTCGTACTATGGCGCGTTCAAATTAAAAATCGTAGACTCAAAAATGACAGGAAACAGCTATAAAACACTATTGGAATCATCTTTTCCCGATATTTGTAAAACATTTGCACCCATTCAATGGATCTTTCAACAGGATAATGCGCCTGTACACACTTCAAGAGTGGTGAAGACTTGGATTGCGTCCCAAAATGTAGAAACCTTAAAATGGCCACCGTATTCCCCAGATCTCAATATTATAGAAAATCTATGGGGATGGCTTACTCGTAAGGTTTATGAGAATGGGCAGCAGTTTGAGGCCAGAAATTATTTGATTCAAAGCATTAAAGCAGCCTGGTCTGAAATTCCATTAAGCTATCTAGAAAGTTTATACAAATCCATTCCTCAACGCATTTATGAAATAATTTATAAACAAGGTGGCAACACAAAATACTAATGTTTATAAATAAACGTAAAAAAAATTAATCCGGTTTTTATGTATTTTCTAGTTTGGTTAGTGCCTCTAAACAAGTGAACCGTACTGTTTATTGAAAAATAATGTTATTTTGAATACAATACTCCAAAAAGGTTATTTTACTGAATCACCCTCTAATATTGACGGAATGTAACTAATTTTGGAAAATATTTTTTGTTTGTTTTGGGCTGTGTAAATTTCTGAAATGGTGAAATGTTTATTAAAGATTCTTAGAAAAACTTATTTTTTATAACACATACACTTATAATAAAACAATAAATATAAAGATTTTTTCGAAAAAAAAAGTTCAACTTGTATGGGTAGACAAGCTGAGTATCAGTGAATAGGCAGGTAAAATTTTGCTAATTTGATTTCAATAAGCCTAGGAAATAACTAAAAACTGGAATACAAAGTTCTGAAATTATTTTAATACCAATGTCTATTTTAAAGCATTTCTAATAGTTTTAATAAATCTCCCAAGAATGAAAAATAAAACAGAAAAGTTAGGATTTTCCTTTTCAAATTAATAAGCGCGTTTTTGCCAAACCTACAATACATAAACCATCGATCTGAATTTACAAAACAAGTCAATTCATCCACCCTAAAATATTACGCAATGTGGTCATCGAGATCGACATCAATTCAACGACAAACACCCCAACTGCCAATCCCATCATGATGACATAAATTCCGAACAAACCTCGTAGACGATCAAATGAAATCTGCTTTTTTGTATCTCCTTGATTCTGATCCTTAAACTTCTTAACATTTCGTTGTACTATGTATCCATGCAAGCCAGTCCAGTAAAATTGTTCGATTTTCCTATTGATCATCTCTCTGAATATCGAATGCTTTCTAAATAGCATCGCATTCATGGATACGTACACTCGTTCATTGACAATTTGCAGTCGACTTCTTCTCCGACGGATATATTCAATAAAGTGATCCTTTATTACGACAGCAGCAAACCGGCCTTTGGGTGTTGCTTCAAGGACTTGCAATCGATAGAAGGGGTCGCCTTTTACAACGATGGTCTCACTTTTAGGAAACATTCTCAAATAATCAAAACTCTCTGAGATAAACATTTTGTAGTCCCACTTGTGGAGGTCCTTATACCCCGATGGCATTTGTTTGAATTTATCCATACGAATCGAGTCATATAGAGAACCCTGATAAGCATTTCGAAGTACCAAACTCATCAGCAGCCACAGCATAAGGCAATATCTTGCGAAATTTCTACGGGGCAATTGCGTGATCGGGTATCCTAGCAGTATTGCATATAAGTTCATGATAGGACCATGATTATTCTCGCCAATTAAAAAGTTACGAATCGACGGTCTTACAGCGCGTAAGACATAAGTACTTAAGGTACATGCAGCGAGAAATATCGCCATATTTTGCCACAAATCTCTTTGAAATGGTCTTGCAAGGCGGTAAAGGGAGCTTCGTTGTCGTCCACCCAACACTGCGAATACAACTGCTGAGTGATGATAGATAAACGAATAGGATAAATCACAACGTTTTTGATCTGAACCACTGAAGCCTCCAATTGCAATATCCGCTGAGCCATTAAGTAACTGGTAAAGGGGGGAAATGAGATTTTAATTGTCGGCTTTTATCGAAGCTTTAACTCACCATTTCAGAACATTTATCGGCATGAGACCTGCCAACGTGACTACCACCTGCGTGAGTGTGTAGCAGTTTAATAGAAAAGTTAAGTGCATGGGCAAAGATATCGATGAAATCGATATCGATTCCTTGAAGTTCACTCCAGCTAGTGCCATGTTTTTGATGCCGTTCCGAAAACATTGTCATTGGTGGGTTCAGCTCTACACACACTCTAATCGGGCAACCATGCAAGTTTAAAATTTTCTTCGGAAATGCGTGCTCTAAATTTTTAAAACCCTCACTCAGTCGAAAGTATAGAACGGGTTGAATCTGGCGACACGCTTTGCTGGTGAATAAGCTGTACATGTAGATAGAGATGCCATATACAGGATGATTTAAAACCACCTTCACATGCAGCACGCCTAGGTGGAAGCAAAAGTTGAAGATGTATCTTAGAACCTTAAGGTATCTGGAACTACATTCGGTCAAGACGATAAGAAAGTGGAATTTGTTGTCGTAACAGGATGCTGGGAGACTCCATTGGATATTGCTAAATATATAATCAATTTATCTGAGATGGCATTATGTTAATCAAAGACTTACAATAAGGCCTTTTCGTTGTCAATGACAATAATGTAATACTCCCATAGTTGCTTCTTAGTTTGGCCAAAGTACAGCTCCACCGACACGGTTTCCTGTAAGTTGAATAAGATGTAATCCAAAACCTCCGTGTTGACTTGGTTCCAATGGGGAGTTGCACTAATCTCCTGTACCACAACTGTGGATGAACATTTAGGAAAATGCAGCTTCACAAACCGAACTGTGAACTCCGCTAAGGCTAGGTGGTCTTTAGTGGTACTATTCACATTCAAAGCAGTAATACCTTGTGATAATGCAGCAAAGAGGGTTAAAAAGCAGTTCCCATTGACAGAAACCATTGTGTTTATACTGAAGAGGAAAACTGTCGAAACATATGTATTTATGCTTCAGGAAACTTTAATTAAGTTTGATTGAGCTTGCAAATGAATTGATGGTCATTAGGTTGATTTCATTCCTCGAAGTGACAGCCCGAGTCCTAGTTGCTTATTACGAAGAGTTTGTAATTGGAATTTGTTTTTCGTAAATCAAACAAAATGCACTTTAAAATTTAATTGAGATTCCCTCACCTGTTCCAAGTCAATTTTTCAAAACGTTGGGAAATCGATTTTTAATGAATACTTTGCAGACTCACCGAAAACCGATTACTAAATAAAATTAACCTCAATCTCGAGAACGATAACAAAAGTCTTAAGCTCACGAAACGAGGTTTCAAATTAAATATTTTTAAGGACATACGATTTGTGAAGGTATACTGCTTTTGTATATACAGGTGGGCCAAAAGAGATCACCCTATCGGGAGATGCTCTTATTTTTGATAATGGCCGCCAATGTCAAATCTGTTTTGAATCTGTTTGGATCTGTTTGTCTATTTTTTTGCGTAATAATTCGCCTGTAGTGTTGGCGCAGCGCGGATTCCGTCGCCGGCCCGGAGCGCCATTTGTGCCGAGAATATCGCCGCTGTTGCCGAGGATGTCCAGCTGTCATCCGGTTGAGCCATCATCCAGTCGTCCCTTAGTCGGTCAAAGTCTTCTTCCCGTAACCTTCGCCTAAGCCATCCTCAAACTCGAGGACGATTTTTCGAACAAAATCATAAGGACCGATGAGGCTCATTTCCACCTAGTCGGGTACGTGAACAAGCAAAACTATCGCTTCTGGGGAACCGAAAATCCACGAGTAATGCACGAAGAGCCATTACACCCGCTCAAAGTTACTGAATGGTACGCTGTTCACGCCGCTGATCAAAAGACAATAGTGTGCGGTGCGCGCTATAGCGTCATGTTAACCAAGTTTTTATTAGGACTGGTTGACATGTGGTTCCAACAGGACGGAGCAACGGCACACTCTGCGCGAGCATCAAATGACTTCTTTCTTGTATACAAAAGTTAAGACAAAAGTGAGGGACCTCATGTTATATACCCAATCCGAACGGCAATTGATAAAATTCTAATGATTTGTCAGATCATCACGGGAGGAATACCATATTAGACATTTTAGGTCTTGCTGCGACTGAAAATCGAACCAAGACAATCGGAGTGCAAATTTTTCACAAATAACCAACGCACCACTGAGTTTCCTAATTAGGACCGTAAATTTGGAATTTATTTTTGTGACGTTGATACAGCGTTGTGGTTGACAGCTGTCATAATTGAACATGAAAGTTTTTTCATGGAGCATAGCACAAAGGTTACAAACTCACAACGCATACAGATCCATTACCGAAATGGAAGGATTGTGTCAGAGATGGTATGAAAAAGTAATAGATTTTTCGATCACTTCTGGCTTTGGGCTATAACTTACGAAATAATTATGAAGTAACTTGAAGTTTCGAAAATGAACGTTCTTATTGTTTTGGGGCAAGATAAACGAAAAAGAACAACAACGTTTGTATCTACATCTATAATGTTAGAACTAAGAACGTGCTAAAAAAAAAACATCCTACTGAATAACAAGCAGAAGATCTTACCGGATGTAGACATTATTGCCAGCCATGAAATATGAAGAGGTGGGACGTGAAAAAGAATAAAAGAACAGAAGGAAGATCCACAAAAAATGAAACCGTTTGAACTGATCCAACTGCAGAGGCATAAGTCACTTCATAAGAAACTGATCTGGACTTATCAGTTTGGTTTTAGGCGAGGAGAGTCTCCAACTGATCCAATCTTCACACATCGACAGATCCTTGAAAAAAAAACAAGATCAACACCCAAAACCTATTCATCGATTTCAAAGACTCATATGCCAGCATTTGTTGGGACTACATATACAGAGCCATGTCTAGTTTTGGTATGCCGCCCGAACTTATCTGCCTATGCAGGATGACAATGGAAAATTCTAGCTACTCTATTAGGGTCAGAAACGACCTCACCGATTAAATCAAGGCGTAAGACTGTCATCCCAACTAACAATTGGTAATCGATAAGGCACTAAAATTCAATTTCCACAAGCAATTATTTCTGTTAGCCATATATATAGGGTTTATCAATAAGAGCGCTACAAAAGTTTTTTTTAAATAAAACAAAAACGGTTTTGGATATCGATGAAATTTTTTATTCCTGTGAAAGTACGTTCGATGCAATTATGTATGGAACTCGATTTCTTTTGCATGGCCACCACGGGCACGCTTGCAGAAGTCCAGACGCTGAACCCAATTTTCGACGGCTTTCAAGCATAAATCGGCCTATACTGCTGCAATTTCACGTTCGATATTCGTACGAAGTTCATCAATCGTCGCTGGCTTGTTGGCATAGACCATAGACTTGACGTAGCCCCACAGAAATAGTCAAATCGCACTACCGAGGCGGCCAAGCGACTGGACCATTTCGTGAGATAACACGTTCTCCAAACTAGGTTTCTAATAAATTGATTGTTGCATCCGCTGTGTGGCTTGTGGCGCCGTCCTGTACGGCCAAATGGAGCCGCCGGCCCATAAACCACACCAAACCGTATTTTTTTCGAGATGCAATGATGACTCATGGAGTACGTGTAGATTGCTGCCCGACCAATACGCCATATTTTGTTTATTGACGAAGCCATTCAGCCAGAAATGAGCCTCATCGCTGAAAAGGATTTTCGATGAAAATCCGAATCATTTTCAAGATGTTGCTCAGCCCAATTCACGAACATACGACGCTTCTGGTGGTGAAGCGACTTCAGTTCTTGCGTCAATTTAATCTTGTAAAGATGTAGATCTTTTCGCAAAATTCGCCACAACGACGTCACAGAGATGCTCAACGCATGAGAACGACGTGTGAGAGACACATTTGGGCTTTCTTCAACTGAAGCCTCAGCGGCAGCAATATTGTCGTCAATACGGCACTTCTTTGTCTCACTGGCACGGGAAAGTTTTGTACTGTGTCTGTGGATTCAAATTTTTCCACTAGACGCTCAATTGTTGATCTGCTAGGACGATTATGACGACCATGAATTGGACGTAGCGCTCTTAACGTTGAGGCCACTGACTCCGAATTTCGGTTGTAAATTTTAATAATTTCGGCTCGGTGTTGGATCGTATATCTTTCCACCACAAAATGGCAAACCTTACTGAAGAGAAATGTCAAAAGAGCGGCAAGAAGTCGATTGATTGGGGAAAAGTCTGTTTAAGACATTACGCAACCTCTGTAAGTTTTTTTTTAAGCTTCCGGAGATGTATGTACATTTAACATACGTTAAGAACTTTCGGTAGAACTTCGCAAGAAGTTAATCCGAAGCAAAGCATATATAGAGCTTACGAATGAAGGCTTAAAAAAGCTAAGGTTGAAAGATCTGAAAAAAGATGTGATAAGATCGGGAAGGCTTGAAAAAAAATTCCGGAAAGACTTTTTGCGAGCCTATAATTTGCTTCTACGAAGCCTTTTCCATCAAACAAAGTCTTTTCTGTAAGGCTTATTAGAAGTATTTAAAGAAGTCTACATAGCCTCCTAAAAGTGCGGCAAACGTTTTGCCATAAGACTTCATACAGATAATATTGCCGGATGGGAAATAGCTTCTAAAGTCCTTTATCGAAGCTAAATTTTTAGTTGGGATGTGACTTCCTTAATCTCATTCTTGATAGAATTGTGCAAAACTTCCGACCCACGTTTGTTAATATAGAGAAATAAGCGGCAAAATTGGGCTTAGCTGTAAATTACGGTAAATCAAGTATATTGTGTTCAATCGAAATAAGCACAAAATCGACGAATTGGGCAGGACGTCACCATTGACATTGCCGTAGTACGGGAGATTGTTTACCCCGGCAACAACTTCTTGTCAGAAATAAAACAAAGAATTACTGTTGCCGGAAAACATTGAGCAGACATGACTGCCATCCAAAGCAGACATGACTGCCATCCATAAACTACGCTGGGATACTATGGGAACAAAAAGCGGTTCTACGTTCCGTGTTCCAGTGAGCAGAAACAACGACTTTTCGAGTGAGAACTCGTTATTAGTGCTAGATTTAGCCAAGATTTCTAATACTTTGAAGACATTTACGACCGCATTGTATAAATCCGCATCAAAAAATTTTCGTTATCATTAGTCTTATATAAGCTCAAGCTCCGACGAAGAAAGACTCCTCCTATTTGAGGAAACTTATGAGCGACTACCGAAGTGCGACGTTAAAATCTTGCTGGGAGATTTTAGCGCACTGGTAGGGAGAGAAGACATCTTCAGCAGTATTGTCGGAAAATAGGGCTTTAACGACACCACATCTGGCAATGGACTGAAGGCTGAACTATAATAGTTGGAAGCAATCGGAAGCTAATGTCAAAATTCTACTTTAAGTTATCTTCAGTACTGTCAATTACTCAAATTGCCCATAATAGACTTTTGCGAATGGAAGCGATTGTCAGAGTGGAAGTCGTTTTGCCAAAAAATTTCGTTGCTTATGAACTTACAAATTTAAATGTATACAGCTGTTGAAGTTAAATGCCAAATTTTTGTATGAAAGAACAAAAGGAAGAGAAAGAGCAAATGAATTCACTTTTTCGCAAGTGAGCACAAGTGAGCGAAATCTGAACGAATCGAAGCGAAAAGCTATTATAGTCGTACAATACAAATTGCATGTGTTCGCACAGTTACGGAAGTAGTCGTCCGCAACCATCTTCTATTATAGTTCAGCCTTAAGGCTTTTTGACCACTACCTTGTTACAACAAATGCAAGACTGCACCACAATAAGTGCGAAATAATATGACAAGATTGAATGTCAAAAGACTGCAATCATAAGAGACCGCAAAATCCTTTGTAGAAATCGTTTTCCATTTTCTAATGTCAAAGAACAATGGCTACAATGTCAGCAACAAATTACATTAGTCGCAACTGATGTGATCGTTTTCTTGCATAAATCAACAAGAAAAGCTTGGTTTGACGGAGAATCCCGATTGCCGACAAATGCCGGCAGCCAAAAACGAGACCTACAAGGCAATGGAAAGTAATACACGCAAAAACTTGGTAATATAAAAGTATACCTGAAGAAAGGAATGATCAGATTTATTTGCCTGATCCACGAACAAAAAAAATCCGAACTGCACTACCGACGATCGCCAGCGGTAGTTAATAACTGGATATATAGGCTTCGCTATAAATCTTGGCCACAACTTATCGTCAAACATCAAACACGGCAATGCTTTTGATAACCGCTGAAGAAGGCACTTTTAAACTCGAACTAATATAGGCCGTATAGAGGACCCTGACCCGGTGCTACTCTACAGCACCGTTGGTGCTAAGCTAAAGACAGAATTAAAAAGCTGATTTGGATATTCGGTGCAATTTGATACAAATACCCCGGCTTGCAGGGTGTTTTCCAGATGTTGGACTCACAAGTTGAAACCGACATTAACTAGCATGAAGTTCGCAACTTAAGGCAGTTAGCTAGTGACCGGTCAAATTGTTGGCTGTGCACCAGGTTCAGCCCTAACTGTAGAGCTACTTTAGTAAAACCATCAACAAAGGAAGAAAAGAATTGGATGTTATGATTCGAGCATAAGACTTACAAATACAGATTTTTGGCTCAGCTGACTTGAAGGTATCCACGGAACGAACTTGCTTTTTCTCATAAACATTCTTGTGTGCATTTAAATTTTATGCAAGATGGACTTTCATTTTTATACCTAATCCGTACGGGTGTGTTGAGAAAATCATTTTGCACGGCAGTTCATCGCGCCTTATGACACTTACTAACTGAGTAATGTTTATCCTATCAAAAGTTGCATAGACTTATTAAATTTGAGCTCTGGAATGCGGCAAGTTGCTGACTATAAGGGAGTCAAACAATCTGCAAAATATTATTTGATGAGCACATCAAGGAGATGCACTTAAATAACCCCCATGGAAGTGAGCCCTATGCGGCATATTTCACAAATAAAAGTAAATATCCCCACAGGGATTGTTTCCTTTTCGAAATGAAAATTAGCCCACCGCGAAAAAGCATTACACCCTGTGGGTGTTATTGCCATTTGAAAGTGGAATTCTATTCAAGTTTGGTGTATGCAAAGTCTGGATGTGAGTGCTGTCCCCCTGCAACACCCCTGCTTGGGCTTTCTGTTGGATATAAGGAAATAAGCCCCACGAGCAAAAGGCATTAATAGCTGCGGGACTTATTTCCATTTCCAAAAAGAAGTAAGCACCTCGACGTCCGTTCCGTCTCGTACCAACAGCTTAAATAACTGGATAATCGATAGAAAACAAACCTTTTCTCCTACCTGCCTCGTATAAGGTGGTTAGTTAAAGTTGGCAGGTCCACCCGACAAACGTTCTTTTGCTCACATTGGGATACTACAACTCACTTCTTCGTGTATTAGTCATTCAACTATATCCAGTCGCATTGAGGTCATCTGAAAATGTATCGAGATGTTATTGGGATTTTGGAAAGCTCACAGATGTACCTTCTAGTTGTTTTGTTCCTCAAGTGACAGAGATTCCGTCAGTTGCTAAGAAAGTGAGCTTCCATCCTCATAAATTTGAAACGCGCAATTGAAAATTAAGATAACGACAAAAGTTCACCAAAATTCTCAACAATTTCTCCGAAACCTTGTCAATATCCGTGACACGGCAAATTACATTCCTTACCGCATCAAAAAACTTCCAAATAAATCTGAGAGTATTTTCGCAAATATTAGCTTTGCTTCAGGACTGTTTACATAGACTCCAGGTCCTTAATGCAGTCACTATAAGGAAAAAGTTACCCTTTCGTGTTGAAACTCCTGCTTACCAAACGGATCTTTGGACGCGAGTTGATCTCAGTTATTGCAACTAAAAAAGTTCATGGCGAAATGAAATTGTGCATGTATTTATGTACAACACTCGTCCTGTTTACTTCGTTATCCGAGTATAAATTTGCTCTTCTTGCATTACCCCGGCCAGGTCCGCCGGCAATTCTTGGCAAGCAATTTGAATCCACTTTTCCGTGAGTATGCTTTCGAAGACTTTCAAGTGGAAAAGTACGAAAAGTGGAAAAAATATTCAAGCCAACTTCAAGAGTGAGTTCAACAAATCAAACCAAAGTGTTGACACTTGAATTATTGGTTCAGTGATTATTTTCGAGTTGCCTCTATGCTAATGGGTTGGAAAATGCAAACAAATAGTTGTACGACATGAAATAGTTTGAAATGGCATGACATTGATGTCATCATTCAAATGCAAGTGTCTTTGGTGTGCGTCATCGAAAGTTGTAATGCAGATGTCATTTGTGAGTTCTGTCTGGTTCAATAGACCATTTTTAGGAAAAAAAAATTGAATAAGGTTAGCAGTTTATTTTTTTTATTTAAAAAAAAAAATATGGCGCAACAGGCTCGATAGTAGCCTAGCTTTTTTCTCACAACCATTCATGTGTGAGTGTGTACTTCTTTGCACGATGGTGGGACCTCCTATTTTATGCCGAATCCGAAGGGCGAAGTTGAGATAAGCTATTCATGACAATTGGTACTACTCGGATGATTTGTCAGATCATCACGAGAGGAGGGCCAGTGAAAAATCATTTAGGTGTTGCTACGGCTGGGAATCGAACCCAGACCTTCTGTGCGGCAGTTCAACGCACTAACCATCGGGCCATTGAGCCCGTGGCTCAGTTATTATTATTATTATAATTATTAGTTGTTTAATTTGAATGTTTTGGATTACTGAATTGTTCAATGAAGAATTAATATTTGTGTTTTAGATGTTGTTGTTCTCCATGAAAATATCTACACTATCCATGAAGTAAGTCACCCTAGCAAACGTAGGTGCTTGTTCGTGCTAGTCCGCTAGTAATTCTAATGTACGGATATTGAATAACGTGAGCACAGTTCATGCTTTTTGTGTTCACCTTAGTAAGATATTTCGCGTTAGTCCAATTGATGGGAATCGAAGTGAAGAAAGGAATAGACAGGTACTTCTGGGATATAACGTCAAAAACTATAAAAACAGAGAAACTAAAAGAAAAGCTTGGTAGGAAATCGGATCAATTATGAAAATACAATCAGTCTTATTGATGAACACATAATGCTGAGTTTGTAAAGTTTTGTACAACTTAAAATGGCGCTTAGCACAAACGGCGTTACCAATAATAAACCGCAAATGTCGACAATAGTAAGTTACCTATATATATCTTATATCTTAGACGTCCAATGCGGAGTTTTTTTTGACCAGGGGCATGTCGATGTACAGCTCGTATAGTTCTTGGTTGAATCTTCGTTTCCATAGCCCGTTAACGCAAACGGGATCGAAGATTTTTCGAAGATATTTCCTCTCAAATCGACCAAGGATTTCAACATCCGCTTTTGAGGTGGTCCATACTTCGACGACGTAGAGCAGGACTGGGATGATCAGGATCTTATATAGGATCTCCTCAATAGTTTAAGTTAACCCTTTACTACTGAATCGCCTTCTTAGTCCGAAGAAACAGCGGTTGGTAAGAGTAGTTCTTCATTTAATTTCTGACGAGATGTTGTTGTCAGAGTTAATAGCGGAGCCGAAGTAGACAAAGTCCCGTACTACCTCAAAGTTATTTCTGTCAATGGTGACGTTCTGTCCAATTCGTCGATGTTGTGTGTCTTTTCGTGTTGACAGCATATACTTCGTCTTGCCCTCATTTACTGCTAAGCCCATTTTCGCCGCCTCCTTCCTTCTATGCTAGCAAACGTGGCTATGACATCACGTTGGGCCCTTCCAAAGATGTCAATATCGTTGGCATATGCTAGTAGTTGTACCGATTTTTATAAAATTTTGCCTCTATTTTGGCTCACGAGTTCTGCATAATCCTCTCAAGAATCAAATTGAAGAAGTCAGATAACTGGTGACAGCGCATCGCATCGCCTTGCCTTAATCCTTTTTTGGTATCGAATGTGTCGGTAAGGTCGTATCCGACCCTGATGGAACAGCGAGAATTCTCCATCGTCATCCTACACAAACGGACGAGTTTGGTCGGCATACCAAAACTAGACATGCATCTGTATTTTTCGTCTCCATAAATGCTGTCGTATGCGGCTTTGAAATCGATGAATAGGTGTTGGGTATCGATTTGGACTTCTTCGATTTTATCCAGGATCTCCCGTATTGTGAAAATCTGATCGGTTGTGGAATTTCCTGGCCTAAAACCACACTGATAAGGGCAGATTCACATATTACGGCAGATAGAATTTTGTAGGCGATGTTGAGGAGACTAATGCCTCTGTAGTTGGCGCAGTTTAGAGGGTTTCCTTTTTTGTAGATCGGGCAAACGATGCTTAGGTTCCATTCTTCAGGCATACTTTCTTCCGACTTCACTCAGGTCGGTTGGTTGGTAGTTGGCCAATATTGAATGGTTCGTTCTGTCTGACAGCGGAATGTTGTTTGTCATCGCCGTTTAACAGTCTGCAGAAGTGGTTCTTCCATATCCTCAGCATCGACTGTGTCTCAACTACGATATTTCCTTGTTCATCTCGATAGGATTTTGTTCGAGCCTTATATCCTTGTTTTACCAAAGTGTAAAACGTCAAACACTTTGGTAAAACTTGCGAGCATCATTCCTGGAGCGGCACCTCTCTATATCCTCTATCGCGTGCTTTTCTTGCTTTTTTTTTTCTTCTTTCTGAAGAGCCGGTGTTCTTCCCTCTCGTCTTCACCTGCAGCTTAGCCTTGTCGGCCTCGTTCTTAGCTGCGAGCATCTGTCGGCGTTCCTTATCAAACAAGTGGTTTATCTCGATGAACTGCCGGGCAGAAGGTAGGGGTTCGATTCCCAGCCGTAGCAACACCTGAATGATTTTTACTGGTGTTTTTCCAAGTAGTATCAATTGTCAAGAAAAGCTTATCTCAAATTCGCCGTTCGAAGTCGGCATAAAACAGGAGGTCCCACCAACGTGCAAGAAGTACACACGCGCACTTGATTGGTTGTGAGAAAGCTCGGCTCTGAGTACTAACGAGCCTGTTGCGCCAAAAATTTGTTTTTTTTTTTGTGGCGTGTTGGATATCCGCATTCTTACCTTGGCTGCAGCAAGGTATCGGTCCAAAACGATGTTAGCTCATCGGAATGTTCGGACATCTAAAATACTGGATTCGTGCATCTTGTCTATCGCAATATGATCCATTTGGTTGACCGCTCGTTGATCTGGAGACTGGCTTTAGTGGCATTACGTTCCGTAGCGATGTCAATTACCCTACGTCCGTTACCAGAAGTGTTGTCGTGTAGGCTATGTTTTACGACAATACTGCTAAAGATGTCTTCTCTTTCTACCTTTGCGTTAAAATCACCCAGCACGATTTTAACATCGCACTTCGGTATTCGCTCATAGACTTGGCAAAGGAGCTCATAGAAGCAATCCTTAGCTGTATCATCTTTTTCATCCATTGGGGCGTGAGCGCATATTAGGCTTATGTTTGGAATTTGGAATTGACGCGGATTGTTACAATGCGTTCGCGCTTGTCTTGGGAATATAAGACTTCTTCCTTAGGTCTGCCACTTATAACAAATCCGCATCCGAATAGTCGCTGTTTCTCCTCACTATAACACGGTCTGTATTAGATGTCACAGTTTTTCATCCTCTTTTTGTCCGGCCCATCCCATCGTATTTCCTGGATGACGGTAATGTCTGCTTTGTAGCAGTTTAGTGCTTCCGCTAGTTGTTCGCTTGCACCTCTCCTGTTTAATGTTCTCACATTCCAGGTGCAGATACGAACTGACTACACTTCATGTGTACTCAGAGTTGCAACCACTGGACATTAAATCCATCAGAGTCTACCCTCGTTCTACAACACCCAACCCAACAGGAAATGGAAGCTTCCATGAATACCTGCACAGGCTTAGGCTTGCTGATGACCCATTCTGTTGTTATTGTGATGGTAAGGTCCAATATGCCGATTAAGTGTTGCTAGAATGCTGAGAGTATGCAGCTGCAAGAAACACACTAGAAACCGATATAGGCAGGACAGTAAACCTACGAAGTCTCATGTCGTTTATGCTATCGGCAGATGAAGCATGGACAAGAGGGCGAAAACCAAGGACCATAAGAGGAAAACCCATGGTGTCTAAACATGCCCTATGAAGGATTGACTTAAGAGGGTTTTCCATAAAACTAATAGAAGAAAATAATGCGTGCTTTAGTCACGTATATATATTCTACCATGAAATCTGGCAAAGTTCGTAGCACGGGCCACAGAGTATCCATTAAGGATTTAACCCCTCCAGCGCAACAAAAAAAAACGAAAACAAAGGCAATTCATACTCAGTATGTTTCCAGCACCTGGAACCTATTTAATTTCTCACATTATATGACATTATGGCTCAAGCCTTTACATACAAAGATAGCCCCCCATATGGCAGTTACTATATCCCAATTTGTGTGTCTGGTATAGCTTCGATTTGCTGACCAAAAGTACATCCGGAACTTGATTTTTCATCAGATTTTAAAGGACGATTCTTCTCTCGAGTCCTACTAATGAATAAACATTCCCAGCTAGAATCACACAAAGTTTTTCTCATCCAAGGTACCCATCAAGTTCAGGGTTGTTTTTGGAACTGATCGACTTTGCTATTCAGCAAGAACTTTTCCAGATCCATGTCAGATTTAAGTGTTTTTTCAGCAACCTTTAGCATACTTAATGTTTGGAGTTTACCCGATATGGTCCGCGTGTCTTTGAAAGAAAAGGGCTCTGGTTTAGTTAAATTTGAATTTTTCTTTGTATCGCGTCTTGTGTGCGATCATCTCGCGACACTATAATTACGTACACTTTGTAGCTCACATCTGTTCGTTTGCACGTTTCCGTTTTAAGTGAGGTTGTGGATGGTGTGTGTGCTAACTGAGCACAATGTGTTCGCAACATCCGGTTCAGCTGCAATATGGGAAAAAGACACATAAGGTGGTACACAATCTGGTGGTAGCTCAATCAGATACGCAGCCTCTATTTTCGAGGTTTCCACTCTTTGGACAGCGTTGCTAAATCGGTCATGGTCGAGTGTATCCTATTGCAGTCCTGACATGGTAATATTTTTTTTACTTAAATTGTCTTAAAAAAAAACATCAACCCAATTCTGTTTGACTTTTATTCCTCAAGCTCAATTAAGCCACTCTAAAATTTTGCGCAATTTCGGGCTATAAACTGACAGAAGTTCAATAAAGAACACCCCAAGTGCCAATCCCATCATCGTCACATAAATCTCATATAACCCTCGTAGTCGGTCGAAGGAAATCGCTTTATTCGGAACCCCATGTTTTGGAGCCTTATACTCCTTCGAACTACTTCGTATTATGTACTTGGTAACACCTGTCCACATAAACCGTTTCAATTTCCGGTTAATCACCTCCATGAATATGGAATGCTTGGCAAAGAACATGGAATTGTATATCATGTACACTCGTTCATTGACCATTTTGAGTTGACTTCCTTTCCGATAGTTCTGCCTCATATATTCAATGAAATGCTCCTCCAAAATCACAGTAGCAAGTTGGTCATCCGCTGTTTCATCAACCAATTTTAACCTATAATCAGGTTCGGCTTGTGTAATGATGCATTCATTCTTATGGAACATGTGTAGGCTTTCGATATATTCTGATATAAGCATCATATAGTTCCATGCATGCAGGTCCTTGTAGCCTGATGGGATTTTTCTGAATTTATCCAAGCGAATCGAGTCGTAGAGTGAACCCTGATAGGCATTTCGGAGTACCAAGGTCGTCAGCAGCCACAACATGAAGCAGTACCTGGCGAAATTTCGACTGGGCAACTGAGTAATCGAGTATCCCAGCAAAGTAGCAAAGAAATTCATGATAGGGTCACGATTGTTGTCGCCCATTAAGAACTCACGAATCGACGGTCTAACTCTTCGTAAGATAAAAGTACCGACGGTTGATGAAACCAGAAAGATCGCCATATTTTGCCAGATTTCTATATGAAAAGGCCTTGCCAGACGGCTGAGAGAGCTTAATTTTTTTCCACCACGCACTGCGAAAACAACCGGCGAGTGATGATAGATGTCCGAGACGGAGAATCCGCAACGTCCGGGATTTGATGCACTAAATCCTCCAATTGCGATGTCTGTTGTGTCATTAACCAACTTGAAAATGAATGAAAGGTGGTGTATAAGGTCGAATCATTTTATTTGTAACTTTTACTTACCCTGTCAAGACATTCAGGGGCAGTGAGACTGCCAATATTGATTTTTTTTATGTTTTTATTCATCAGTTTAATAGAAAAGTTAAGACCATGCGCTAAGCTGTCGATAAGCTGGATGTCGATTCCTCGGAGTGGACCCCAAACAGAATTTGCGTTTTGAAGTCCTCCGGAAAGCATCGACATAGGAGGGTTTAACCTTGTACAAACTCTAATCGGGCATCCATGAAGGTTTGAAAGTTTCTGAGGAAATACTTTCTTTAATTGTTCAAGACCATCGCGGTGTCGAAAATACAAAACAGGTGTGACGGCTCTACATGTATCTTTTGTGAACAAATCATATGTGTACATGGACACGCCATGTAAGGGATGATAAAGAATTACGTTAACGTCCAGTAAGTGAAGCTGGTAGCATAAATTGAAGAGGTTCTTCAGAACAATGTTGGTGTTGAAATTGGTCAAGACGATTAGAAAGTGGTACTTGTTTTCGTAACAGGTGATGGGAAAGCTCCATTCGGCGTCTCTGAAAATGAGTGAAATTTATCTAATTCCAGATTTATTTAGCAAAGCCTTACATAAAAGCCTGGACATCGTCAATGACAATGATGTAAAACTGCCAGGGCTGCCTTACAGTTTGTCCGAAGTACAACTCTACCCCGACGACGTCCTGTATGTCGAAGAGAATGTGGTCCAAAAATTCCGTGTTTAAGTGCAGTCCATTAGGAGTTGCACTTATCTCCCTGACCACCACTGTTGATGAAACTTTACTAAAATATTTCCGAACAAGGAGCACTGTGAACTCGGCTAAGGCTAGGTGGTCTTTGGTGCTGTTATTCATTTTCAAAACAGCATTCACTTGGGATAATGCCACAAAAGGAATAAGAAGGTAATTGACGTTGACCGTTACCATTGCGATTGGACTGAAGAGGAATACGCCTGGAGCATGTGTATTTATGTCCCGGGGCACTTCAATTTATTCGCAGGCTTGATGATGGTCATTACGTTTTTTTCGTTTCTTTTTTTATGGCGGCTGTAGGTGCTATTAATTGGATTTTCTACTTCGAATTAGGTTTTGGATGCGTGTCTAGATTTAATTGACATTAAGACTTGGATTTAAAATTTTCATGACGTAGAAAGCTTTGAACTTGAAATGGTGATAGTAAGGCCATGCCTATTTGGCATATTACATGTTCTAAAGCCATTAGCAAAACAAAAACTTCTGATTGTATAAAGTGAAATGCAACGGATAGGCCTTTGGTAGCCGACTCTTGACTCATCCATTTTTTATGGAATTATAAAGGGTCTTCCTATAATTTTTTTTTAATTTAAATTAAACAAAGTGTGTGTGACATATCATTGACATTTTATATTCGTCGTGAATTTTCTAGGTGGCGCGCATCCGAAATGTCCAATTTTTCATGACTCTGGAGCATAAATCATGCTGAATTTTATCTATGGCATTGGTTATGCTTGCTAAGAGGGCTTCTGTTTTGAGGCTTATTCACAAAGACCTGAGACTTCAGAAAATCAAGGAACTTTTCTAAAGAAGAAAAAGTCTAACGGGGTCATATCGTAAAATCTCGGTGGCCAATTGACATCACATAAAAAAAAAATTATTGCGCAACAGGCTCGTTAGTACCCAGTACCCATAACAATTGATACTACTCGGATGATTTGTCAAATCATCGCGAGAGGAGGGCCAGTGAAAAATCATTCAGGTGTTGGGAATCGAGCCCAGACCTTCTGCACGGCAGTTCATCGCACTAACCATCGTGTCACTGAGCCCATCAATTTAGATAACCATGACCTCGAATCGCTCGTGCAGAATTTCCATCATGGCTTAAAATGTGTGCAATGTCCTGTTCAAACCACATGTCGTTGGTGTCCATATCATCTAATTCAGGCCAAAAAAAGTTAGTAATCATCGACCTATAGCGCTCGCCGTTGACGGTGATGGCCTGGTCAACGTCGTTCTCAGCGAAATTACCCCGCCAGCACCATTGGTATCGTCTCTATTTCGACAATTTTGTTTGTTTTTTGGACCCATTAAACCAATACTGGGCCTCATCGCTTTAGATGATTTTTCGATGAAAATTATGGTTAGTTGCCAACCGCTCCAGACCCCATTCAGCTAACACACGTCGTTGTCTACAGTCGTTTCAGATCCTGGGTCAATTGAATATTTTACGGGTGCTAGTCCAATTCAAGATGCAAAATTCGCCAAGTTGTGGTCTGCGAAAGGCCGAGTTCTTGTGAGCGATGCAAAAACGATGTTTTCTTCAGATCTTGCGTTTCGGGGGCTCACATGTATCCACCGCAATGCGAATAGTCCTCTCAATAGGACGAGCAAAGCGATCGTAAAATTCCCATCCATGGTGATTTGGCAAAGCAGACTGAATGAATGAAAGCTAGTATGACAGATTTATCTTCAAAAATATGGAAATCTATTGTAAAGACCAAAAGTTCCTATTAGAAGATCCTTTAACTTGAGTACGGAATCATGCAAATAGTTTCTTCTAGATGATACTTCTCCACTTCAGCTTGTCGTAACCAAACGTATAACATGTGGCACCGTTTTGATGAAACCACATGTCAACCAAGTTCAACTCATCCAACTGGAGCAAAAAAAAAAATTGCGCGTATCATGCTTCGATATCGTTAGCCGTTGACGGTAGCGTTTTTTTCCACGGTCGTCTTTGAAGAAAAATGGCCCGATGATGCCACCAGCCTATAAACCACACCAAACTTTCGTTTTTCTTGGGATGCATCGGTAATTCTTATATGGCATGTGGCTGTTCATCACTCCAGATGTGACAGTTTTGCTTATTTACCTATCCGTTAAGCCAGCCGTTTTTCAGTAAAATATCGGATTTTCATGGAGCTGTTCTAAGGTCCATTCACCAAAAATTAGACGTTGTGGTAGGTCATTCAGCTTCAATTCTTGCACAAGTTGAATTTTATAGACTTTCAAACAAAAATCGACACGTAAAATTTTCCATGTGGTTGAGGAACACATGCCCAATTGCTGAGAACGGCGTAGAATGACATTTCACGATCTTCATTAACATTGGACGTTACGATTGCAATAATCTCTTCGGTACGCAATGTACGCATGCGAGTCGATGGTTTAATGTCCATCAAAGCAAATTTGGTGCGAAATTTGGTGATAACAGCACGAATTGTTGACTCACTAGGTCGATTATGACGACCATAATATGGTCGTAACAAACCGTGCACATTTTTCACAGAGCACGATTTTTGATAAAAAATTTCGATAATATGCAATCGTTACTCGTTTGTAAGTCTTTCCATGATTAATTGGCAGAGTATACTCAAGACTTTTCACTTTGGCAGATGAAGTTTGGACGCCATTACTAACCAGTGCTGCCAACCTGAACAGATGAACACTTTAAGCATTGCTAGATTGTGACACTCACTCACAATGGAGGCGTACTTAACTCCTTCCCTTATTTGTCCGCTATTTTCACTTTAAGCTTGCTAGATAATCCTCATTTGTAATTTGTTGTGAAGTAAACCACGATTGGGCTAACGTGCCTTTTAAAATGTAAGCTGCAATGACGGCATTTTTAGCGGATGCCTTTGTTTATAGCAAGTGTGCGAATGCTTACGGGTTTGGGGATAAAATATCAGACGGGATATTATTTTTTTTTTAATTTTTCATTGAGTTTGCCGCGGATTTTCAAATCCATCTGGTGCGATAGATTTTATTCACAAAAATACAAATTAAGTGCTAGAAAATTTAGGAAAGTTTTATTTAAATTTTAAAATCAAAATTTTATTTTTTGAACAAAAACTTATTGTGCTAGATGGATTGGAAAGATTAGGCCCGGTAAAGCCACGCGACTGAGAGAGACCTTACGGGCTAGTTGGAGTGAGCGAGATAACTACATCTGGTTGCCATATCGTGCAGTTTGACGTTTGTTCTGCATTCATTTTTAAGACGTGAAGATAATCGGACGTGGGTTGAGTGCTATCCGAAGCCAGGTAAACCTTTGAATGGTTCAATTCGGTAGTGCAAAAGAAAACAACAAAAAAGTGCCTAAAAGCACCAAGATTTATCAGTTCTCGTGTTTCCACCACGCTTAAAACAAGGACACGTATATGTATGTATGTATCTTAAAGTTCACTAGTGTTAGGTAATCTGCATACTCTACATACTTTTTTGTTATCCAGGAACGAGGCCTCAGCCAGCACGGGTAATAGTGCCGGAAGAGGGCTAGGTGAACAAATGTTCATATCCTCATATTTTGCTTCCGCAGGGCGTTCGGGGTACGTTACAGCTATTATACCGTCATAAAATACAGAGATTTCCCGTCACTTTATATATCAAAATTTCGGGTTTTTGGGAAACTTAGACTTTCCATATTTTCCTAACACTGATTGGATAGTCCATAGAGTTTCGAAGAAAAATCTGTAAAAGCCTTGCCTCTGGTACCATTTTATATTCCCTATCCTTTAAAAAACTTAAAGTTCTCGAATACGAATACGTTCTCGATACGAATTTGTATCGTACGTAAAAGTGTACGTTTTTCTGCGTCAAATAGGCAGTGTCCCTGTGATATCGCACTCGTGAAGTGGTTTCAACGTACGAAACTATTCAAAAATCCCAACCAGCTCGGATTTCTTTCGGACGTCGGAACTACACAGACGTATACGTACGACTAACTCGCACACAGTGTGCGCGCTTGCATAGTACTTGGAAGGCCGGGATTGTTTGTGCTTGTCCGTACGTATTCGCTCGAGTCAAATTCTTACTATAACGCTTCCAATGTGCGGCTGTCCTTAGTCCCTTGACTAGCCCGCTCTGTTTTGTCGTCAGTAAATTATGTGGAAGGAGTTGTTCGTTTTCTTGATGTCTGATCTTACGGAAGGAGTTAACATCAGCACCTTATAGTATTGGATACCCTTTGATGATATTTCGGGTGGAATGACTTCATTTTATATTCCAGAAGTTTTTTCTTGATGTTGTTGTGCATTTGTAAATAGATGTTCTGAATCGTCAGTGGAGGCATAATCTTATACTTTTTTTGAGTTTTCTTAAAATTTTACGGAAAGAAAATTTTTAATGAAAATGCCCCCAAAAAGTGGGCGTGAAATACAACTTTATAAAGACGAAACATAGATATTGCGATTGTCTGAGTATATTGTTGAGACAGTTTTTCAATTTGCCCAAAACCACGTTTTTGTGAGATGAGGGTGGCAGTAAGCTGGTTTTGAAAATAGTTGCACCCATATCGTAGGCTCGAACAGAATCCTGTCGAGATGAACAAGGAAATATCGTAGTTGAGACACAGTCGATGCTGAGGATATGGAAGAACCACTTTCGCAGACTGTTAAACGGCGATGACGAACAACATTCCGCTGTCAGGCAGAACGAACCATTCAACGAAACTACCAACCACCCGACCTGAGTGAAGTGATGATAGAAATATCTAAACTCAAGCTTAATAAGGCTGCCAGAAATGACGACATTCCCGCTAAGCTTTATAAAGCCGGCGGAGATGACTTGGTAAGAAACATCCACCAACTCATAAGCCAAATCATGTTGGAAGAAGGTATGCCTGAAGAATGGAACCTTTGCATCGTTTGCCTGATCCACAAAAAAGGAGGCCCTCAAAACTGCGCCAACTACAGAGGCATAAGTCTCCTCAACATCGCCTACAAGATCCTATCTGCCGTGATATGTGAACACCTCAAACCGTTTACCAACAACCTGATCGGCCCTTATCACTGTGGTTTTAGGCCAGGAAAGTGCATAACCGATCAGATTTTCAAACTTTGGCAGATCCTGGAAAAAACCCAAGAAGTCCAAATCGGTACCCACCACCGTATCGATTCCATCGATTTCAAAGCCGCATAAGACAGCATTTATAGAGACGAACTATACAGAGCCATGTCTAGTTTTCGTATACCGCCTAAACTCGTCCATTTGTATAGGATGACGATGGAGAATTCTCGCTGCTTCATCAGGGTCGGAAACGAACTTACCGACACATTCGATACAAAAAAAGGATTTAGGCAAGGCGATGCGCTGTCATGTGATTTCTAGAATTTGATTCTTGAGGGGATTGTGCATAGCTCACGAACCAACACCAGAGGCACAATTTTCAAAAATCGGTACAACTTCTATCATACGACGACGATATTAACACCATTGGTAGGATCCAACGTGATGCCACGTTTGCTAGTATAGAGAAGGAAGCGGCAAAAATTGTTTAACAGTAAATGAAGACAGAACGTCACCATTGACAGATATAACATTGAGGTAGTATGGGACTTTGTCTCTCTCGGCTCCGCTATTAACTCTGACAAAAACATCTCGTCAGAAATTAAACGAAGAACTACTCTTGCCAACCGCTGTTTCTTCGGGCTAAGAAGACAATTCAGTAGTAAAGCCCTCACTCTAACTACTAAGGAGATCCTATATAAGATCCTGATCATCCCAGTTCTGCTCTACGGCGCTGAGGAATGGACCATACCAAAAGCGGATGAAGAAATCCTTGGTCGATTTAAGAGAAAAATTCTTCGAAAAATCTTCGGTCCCGTTTGCGTAGATGGGCTATGAAGATGAAGATTCAACCAAAAACTATACGAGCTGTACAGCGACATGCCCCTGGTCAAAAAACCCCGCATTGGATGCTTAAGATGGCTAGGGCATGTAGAACGAATGGACACCAATACTCCGGCTCGCAGAGTCTTCGATTTCCAGCCAACCAGGAAGCAGTAGAGGAAAAACTCGCCTTAAGTGGCGCGCACAAGTAGAAACCGACCTCAACCAACTTGGAGTGCGCAACTGGAGGCAGTTAGCTAAGGACCGGGCTAATTGGAGAGGCATGTTGGTTGAGGCCCAGGTTCATTCCGTACTGTAGCTCCACTTAAGTAAGTAGCATATTGTACGCATGGACGAGCAGCCTACAGATCGAATTCCATTAACCCATCTGAAAATTAAAGGCCTCCAATTTGGTGACATACAGCCCGGCGGGGCGGGCAGATCGACATGGCAAGATCGAGTCAGTTACTATTCAAAGTAATGCAGCCATAAGCAATTATTATCCTTATAAAGGTCCCAGACAAACAAGTATTTAAATTTGTGTTAAAATGTTTCTGGAAATCTCCAGATCCAGGTCGATCCTTAGCGAAAATCCATTCAAATAGATCAAGTCCTCATAGATGCGAGGCATGTAGACAATATTATAAATGTATGAATATATCTATCTATATATATGTATTAAAAGGGACAAAAGTGACTCTGAACATTTTCTTGACTGTCTAACGATAAAAAGCTACGCAGGACACATTACATGATACACTCCGTTAATCGTCTATAGAACCGGGTATAGCAAAGGCATACAAGATCACCAATAACAAAATCCAGTGGATGTTATACTATAACATCATGAAAGAGATAGCGATGATAAGCTTGGGCCACCAACTACTGCCGCAAAAATGTCAATAGTACCAAAAAAAGGTGACAGAAAAATACCTATAAAGCTGCTTCAATGCAAAACTCGGGTGTCCTGGGAAGAGTATCGATGCAGAGTAAGGTAACAGAAGAAAGCCCTGCGTAGGAAAAAAAAGTAAGCATGATAATCCTTTGAATGCATATATGTTTTGGCAAATGCCTGCTCAAAGTTGCTTCTTGTATTAAGCTTGTAAAAAATTCCCAGGTTAAGGAAATCGAAAAATCTCGCGACACGAAGAACATTCGTAAACTTTAAGGCGCTTCGAAATATGAACAGCAACCTTGTCACAGTGGCACAAGGAATTGTAAGGAATTTGATACAGGGCATCAAACCTAGCTTCTCCCTTCATTTTTGTATGCAAAGTAATTTCTTTGTTGCCACAAACAAGAGAAATTCGTGTTTAACGTCGAATTCAAAAGGCAAATTTCCATGACAGAGTTCCTCTTGGATTTTCTCTATAATACCATGTGCTCATAGATTAAAGACGCGCAGTCAATATCCCAGAACATAGTCGTCTAACTGACCGCTAGGTTACTGTTACTATTACTAGTAATGGTGAGCAAGGGAACAATGTGTTAATGTAAACATACCCATAGGGAGATGATTTCGTCAACCAGGTCTGAATGGATGACAACATATAACCCATCTACAGGTGTAAAAAAGGGTCAGTGGCCCGTGCGTAGAAGGGCACAACATTTGATCCGTTCTGCCATAGTGCAAGACATATACATGAGAAAAGGCTAGACCAAATCTCCCAATGAATACGTTCCGGGTATAACAAGTGTATACGTGCGAACAAGCTAGACCCCATATCCCAACGAGCATTTTCCGCCATTTTCCACATTTAAATTGAGTCGTCACTCTTGAAATTCATCACCCACCTTAGCTATTCCATGGCTACTACACCTTCATTTGACCCAAATCACAAAAACATCGTTAATTCACTTAAAGGCACAACCACAAATTCGAACTAAAAGGAGCAACGTGACATGCAAAACCATTATCCTTTGGCCTGTTCTCAGCCAACACATTGCATCTCTACGAATCAATGCGAATGTTCACCAGCAAAATTTAGCAGCCTCGTCCAAAACAGGAACCAACTCTCACCACCTCCTACCTACCTTCTCGACACACATATCGTGTGCCAATGTATGTGAGTGTGTGTGCTTGAAACTTGATCCCGTCCGCATCTATCCAATATTGAAATATTCAAAGCGATACGCAAGGAGCAACGAAAGTCCATTCCAACCGCACATGGATACATTGTCGGTTGAAAGAGATACCTAGTCCTTGTTCTGATTGCAACTGCGTTGGCGTTCTCTTATCTCGAAAAAAACGACCCTTCTCCCGTCCCGATGGCTGCCAATTTGTCGGTGCGGTCATCATTTAGAGAGGAGCTAAAAGATTTGTTCTATGCGCCGCCGGATCTCTGTGTGTCCATGTGTGCGGTTTCCGACCAGAAGGCCGGATCCATTGACGCACGATGTTTTGACCTTTTAATGATTATCTCGAAGCGATTTTGTGCATTTCGTTGCAGATAGTGCTAAAACGATAATGGTTACAGGGAGTATAGCTCTGACATCCCCAATAGCAATTAGCAAGGGAATGGTATCTCAGGTCGACAACATACACAGGAGGCTCTCTATATATGCATTTGAAATCTTTGCGGCTGGGAATCGATTGGTTGCTGTACATTTGGACGTGTTAATCGGCTACTATAATGGGATTTCGGTGTGATGCAGCTTAAGCAGAGAAGGGTTTTGGTAATGTTAGTCTAATGGAAGACGATTCAACTGGGTAATCTTGTGCAAAGATTGCAATATTTGCCTAGGGATAGTGGTTTGGCTATACGTTTCTTGAAAACTGACGATGTCTTCATTAAAAATTGAGAGGAGCTATAATCAACGTCAATAAGATACTTAAAAAGATGGGATTATCCTGTGTAACTCGCACTTCCAGAGTTCAAATCTAGGAAGCATTGTCACCGATATAACCATTTACCCATTCCAGAGTTGGGCTATTAAAACCTCATCACCAGACTCCTTCTCCCTACTGAAATGTGTCATCAACCTCCGATAAAGGCAAACAAAAAACTTAAGCAATGTTCATTCATTAGCAAATCACATTGAACTTACCCCTGGAATGTGGTTGTATGCATAAGGACTCCCTTACAATCACTCAAGTAAAGTGAATTAAATTAACAATCACACGCCCTTCCACCACCAGCAAAGTACTCTCTCCCCCATCACTGGGGAGGTTAGGTTGATAAAAATCTTAAAATACGAGTACTTTGTCAATTTAACCACTTGAAGTCATTTTGCCACCCCTCGAATGGGGGACACACATGGCACAACTGTGATGAGGACAAAAAGAAATATATAAACAAAAGGACCAAAGTACGGCTGGTGGCTTGTGTGTGTCGCATCAAGACCGAAAGCGAAATTGAAAGGGATATTGTTCGCTTGGTTGGCTGAGGTCTTCCTCTCGTTCGTGATCCTCCGTACAAACATTGCATCAATATGTTACACATCCGTTTCTTCTTAACACATTAACCCACCGCCCGCCTCCACCTTTCTAGAAACTTCACCCAGTCATTGTCTCACAGCTCGTGAAGGGTGTTAGCTTGATGACGACATCGACTGACACACCCGTCTCGAGACAAGACAATCTGCACTTTATATCACAATAAATTACCAGGAGAAAAAAAATACGAAAATCCTTCAGGATGCTTCATTTTATGAAAAACGAGTGCGCAACGCCCAGCAGTAGGGAGCTTCGGCACACTCAAATACTGTGATTACATGTCGCGTGCGATGAGGTTGACACCACGACGATGACGATGATGGTGATGAAGACGTTGTCGTTGATGGAATCTTTGCGAAGCAGCTTAGTTGATGATAAGGACAAGGGAACCATTAAAAATCATCACATGACAGCAAATGATGACAATTTCGTGGCTTTAGTGGGAGCGGGTGATGGCCGGATTTTTTGTAAATTGTCTATCTTCAAGGCGGTGGATTATATATAGGGAAAATATTCAGGACTGAAGTGCCTTTTACGCGCAATTTATGATAACAATAATTGGGGTTAAGGTTATGACGTTAGGGTGGTATTTTTACCACGTATGGGGACTTTTATTGTGGGGTATTTATAAAGTTACACGTTGTTGGGCTAGTGACTTTAAAAAAGTTGAGACTTGATCAAACAGCAAGGACATTTGATAGGAATATATACAATTTTTCTAATAAAAAGAACAAAGACAGCATAAGTAAAACCAACATATAAGGACAAAAGATCTGAAAAGAATCAAGCAAACTTAGCACAGACAGATGAAGTGAGAACCTAGGTTTGGGGAACTGTGTGGGCGGGTCATGCCTGGTATTTTATTTTGCATAAACAGTGTAGTGACGCTTGCGATTTCAGCTAGATTAAGGGCAGCCGCTGAAATATTTTTAGCCATAGGTGCATTTGATCTTCAAATTGTAGCCAAAATCTACATGGTTGTCTGCATGTTTTTGGTCACGAGAGCGATACCTATTTAGTTGGTGGACAAACCTTCTTCAGAACAAAAAAATTTGGATAGTTTAGGTTAGGCTATGTTTGAGTGGCTGCACGCGATGCGCGTGTACACTTACACCGTAAAGGTGTGTTGTCGTACCACGTGGATCCATCAACTTCCATTTAATTGTTCGCCTAATTGAACCATTCTGAGTTTAATATGTAGCGTAGGAGGTTAATGACATTGATACTAGCCAGCCCAAGAAGATTATCAAAGAAGAAGTCTCCCAGATGAAGCTTCCTTTTTTTTCGGAGAGAACAGGCCAAGAGCATAGAATGTGAGTACTTCTTTCCTCCTCTTCCTCATCTAAGCAGCTTCTACAGAACTGATTGCTGGAAAGCCCTATTCTTTTGCTTGTAGGTCTTTAGGACAGTGTCCTGTGAGGAGACCGATTAAAGTGCTGATGTTTAAAGTTATGCTAGAGTTGATTGGAAATTCGACACGTTGTGCCATTTATCCATCTGCGGTTTGTTTTCTTGATCGCATCCTGTTTGATCTGTACTTTACATGTAGTAAGGAACACAGCTAACATATCTACTCGAGGTAGAATGTCAAGGATAGTTCAATGTCTGGCAAGCTTATCTGCCTTACAATTCCCTGGTATGTCTCTGTGGCCCGATACCCAAAAGAGATGAATGGTCAAATTATCCGCCATCTCGTTAAGATACAGTCGACATTAGTCAGATGATTTCGAATTGAAAGAGATTGCTTCCAGGATTTGATTGCCGTTTGGCTGTTGCTAAAGATGCTAATATACTTCGTGGATATTAAATTCCTTTTCAGCCGAGATAAGGATTCTTTGATTGTCATGATTTTCGCTGGAAAAACGCTACAATGATCGGGAAGGCCAAGAGATATGCTTAGGTTAATCATCTTGGAGAAAACACCTCCACCCACTCCAGATTCTGTTTTAGACCTACCCGTGTAGATGTGAGTCGAGTTATTGGTTCAAGCTTTTGGACACATTCCAACATTTTTTTTCATGAAATTTTTAGTCCCAACGGCACCGCTTTTGTGTGTGCTAACCACATTCTTGACATGGCGACGAGGAGTAGTGAACAAACCATCAAACGGTGCAATGAAGTAACCCCCACGGAAATAAGCCCTTTAGGACTTATTTCCCAAATATTGCCATTTGCCATTTGAAATTGGGCCTCTATTCCAGTTTGGTGCATGAGAAATTTGAATGTGAGAGTACCGCCCCGGCAACCCTCCACCTTGGCCTTATTGTTGGATTCGGGATTTGTACGAGTTTGGATGCATGAAAAGGAAAAAAAAAGCTTCAATGAAGCTTCAATGAAGTCTGCTAAGCTACACTTATTTCGATTAGATGGTGGATGAGATCTATGGTACAGCCTGCTTCAAACCTTGGCTGTACGCATTGAGGGGTGCCCTAGCTAACATCTACAAATACAATTGTATGATGACTTAGACTAAAAAATATCCGTCAATAGGACTCTTATAAATGGGCGAACCACTCTGTGCAGTTGTTTTGAAAATCTCACTTATGTGCCCACGAAGCGTCTCAAACAATGGTAATAGCGTTGGAAGTGACAAGTACCTGTTTACCTTGAAACAGCATCACAAATGGCGGTAAATATGATGCCAGGCTACGTGACATTGTCATAATTTTGCAGATAAATTTACCAAAATTTCCACCAACATTTTGCATTGGCGGTTAACTCATATTAAGAACGTTCATCCGGGGTCAGTGACGGACTTATCGAAACGTAACCTTGGAGACGGAAAATTGAGTTTGTGCTAGAGAAATACGAAAATTATGCGAAGACTTGTGTAAATCCTTTGAAACTAGTAGTCAAGCTGGGCACGTTTCAACATTTTAGTCCAATATGGTCGGCGTTTGCTAATATGTAGTTGCACCTATTTTTTGAAGATTGTTTTGTAAAATTTTATAAAGAATGATGTTAAGGAAGGCACAAGTATTAAATGTTTCGGTGCGATAGATGCTCATAACGCATGCATAACGGGTGATAATACATTTTAAGGGCCGATGTCGAATGTGAACCACGCCTAAACGTCAAGTTTTTTTTTAACATTTCTGAATTTCAGACTTACTCAGTTTGAACCATGGAAAGATAAACATTTGAGCAACGCGTTGAAGTTATTCAGGCTTATTATGAAAATGGGCGTTCAAATCAAAATGCATATCGTGCACTTCGTGATTTTTTCGATCAATTTAATCGTCCAAATGTGCGTACAATCGGAAAAATCATGAAAAAATTTGAGCAAACCGGGTCAGTAGGACATGTGAAAACACCAGTGATCGTGCAGCTCGTACTGCAGAAAATATTGCTGCTGTTATGCATAAAGACTTACACGCTTACAAGGTGCAATTGACTCAAGAAAAGCCTTTTGACCATTTCAAGCGTCGTCAATGGTCAGAATCGTTGCAAGAAATTTCACCTTCAGTAATGGGGCACATTTTCACCTCAGTGGATTCGTCAATAAGCAGAATTGCCGCATTTGGAGGAATGATAATCGAAGAGTGATTGTCGAAAAACCAATGCACCCACAAAGAGTGACTGTTTGGTGCGGTTTATGGGCTGGTGGCATCATCGGGCCGTATTTTTTCAAAACGAGGCCAGTCGTGGAGTTACTATGAATGGTGTTTGCTATCGTGAGATGATCACAAACTTTTAATGGCCCGAATTGGAAGATATGGATGTGGACGATACGTGGTTTCAACAGGACGTTGCCACATGCCACACAGCTTACGAAACAGTGGCTCTTTTGCGCGACAAATTCAATGGCCGTGTAATCTTACGTGGTGGCGATGTCAATTGGCCGCCAAGATCTTGTGATTTGACACCTTTGGACTTCTTCCTTTGGGGTTATTTGAAAGAAAAGGTGAACGTCGATAAGCCAGCAACAATTCAAGAGCTAAAGGATGAGATAATTCGGCACATTAACGGCAGAGAACCTCAATTATGCCTCAGCGTCATCGAAAGTTTGGACCTTCGGTTGGAGGTGTGCCGCCGTGGTCTCGGCGGCCATTTGGCCGATATTTTGTTCCATCCATAGTTAAACTATACCAATATTGTCAAAATAAAAATAAATGACAATAATAAATGACAAGGGATTAGAGAGTGAGCCTACTCTCAAATCCCCCTTAAATCCTTTCGTTCCCTCTTTTCTTTGTTGTCGCAAACCCAGAACTTGGAGGAAGTGGCGGGCAGCCAGAGTTCCATCAGCCACTGGTCCACGACCTTCAGATCCGGGAATGCAACCAATAACAGGTATAACGAGTGCGACAGAGGAGAATATTGCCCAACTCTGTCCGGTGTAGCCCTAGGGAGCTTAGGGAGACACGCGACAAAGCAACGCCACGCAAAACGTGCGACAGGAGTCCACGAGGAAACGCCGTCGTCGGAGCCCTAAGAACGTGGGAGACTCGCGACGGGCAGCATCGGACAGGAGCGGTTCGAAAAGTTCGATGGGTGAGGGAGGACGATCCCTCGTCGACCCCAACACGATGATGACGGGTGGGGGAGGACGATCCCTGGAACCTACGCCCCATCAAATCGTTTGCGCCACCGCATTATTGGTGCAAATGCAAACAAAAAAAGTACGATGGGATAGACGTTCTCCTATTTCACCCAACGAGGGAGCAACGGGGGAGCAGCAGAGGCGTGGGGCGAACGGCGCAAAAGACACCCGTCCAACAAAGTCGCAACAAAGAAAGATAGATTCGATGGCAAAGAGAAGACGATATCTTTCCCCCAACGCTGGAGCAACGGAGGAGCAAGAAAGGTGTTTAGGCGGACGGCCATGTATAAACACGCTCTACACACATACGGACACCAAAGACATTGGACACCATGTCTAAAGACAACTGTCATATTATCCGACAGCTGTCAAAACGGCAAACGGCTGTCGAAAGGGACAGCGAAACGTGTCCAAACACCAGCGACACCCAAACCAATGGCCTAGAGCCCAACCTAAAAATAATGTGAAGATGGCCTCCGAATGGAAATCCCTGACACCAAAATCTGCACGCGAAACCACCAGCATAGTTCGCGGAAAATTTTGTTCAGTTCATCGTTCCCTCCTTCCTCAAAGCTCACTGCTTCTGAGAAAGTGCTGTGCCCTCATTCCTTCCTTCTGACATTCAATCTCCTCCATCATAGTTCGGGTTTCGTATTGTTCGCGGTCAATCAAACATAGGCAGTCGAAGCAAATGTTTGATTGTCAGAAAATGGTTGTCCAGGATTGACACCGGGGTTTTCCTAGGACACTGTAGGGACTACGGAAAAACCGGTGTGAGTTCTATCCAATAGCTCGCGTAGGGGAAATACCTGACGTCGATGCGTTAAAATGCGCGGTAAGACCAGTCACGTGTGAACGCGGGTATCTCAAGACTAGTAAGCGCGAACGCACTTTCCAGCCAAAGGGCAGAAAGTGTGAGAAGTCGCAGTCGGCTTACGAGTGGAGAGTACTAAGTGTGAATGTATGTGTGAATGCAAAACGGGATCGATTCTGGACAACGGATCGGTTAGACGTGCGTTTTTTTGATAAGAGTAAAAAAATCTTCGAGGATAAATTTTCAAATGGTTCTTGTGAAATGTTTTTTTGTGTTTGAAAATTCCTCCTTTTTTTGGGAAAAAAAGGATTGTCGACGAGGAGAGGAGATATCAGAAAGGGAGGAAGGACAAGGAAAAAGAGGTGGGAAGAACAGAAGAGCGGAGGAAAAGAAGGAAAATAGATAAGTAGAGTGAGTAATAGTAAAAATCGAGTAGTGCAGAATAGTGTTAAATTAGTTGGTTGTTGCGCGGCCGAGAGAAATTCCCGAGAAAAGACGGGACACGCGACCCTTGTTAAAATAAGTTCTTTGTTAAATTTCGGGAGAAAATTTCGTTTGGGGGCCATCTACGTGTTCCGCCATTTTTCCTTGGTTGATATACTTAGTAACAACCACCAAGTTCGTCAAAATAAAATTTAATTGGGAGCACCACTCCATATCATAACGTGGGTAAAATATTTTTTTTATTTCATCGTTTTTTTTTTTTGCTTGCTTTCTTTTAATTTTCAGGTTTCGTAATTTCCCGAAAATCACGTGGCGTCCAAAAACATTTTTTGAGTTTCGTGTGAACACGAAATTCGAATCCACCCCGCACGCTGAGTCAACGGGGCTCTCGTAGTACACATACGAGAAGTTGTGCATCTTCGTGTGAGTGATCTGTGTTTGACAGTTCACTCACATAGGAATTTTCGTAGCAATTTCTTAAATAATTGCTGTGTTTTATATAGTGTTTTATAGTGTTTTATTCCAAATCAACATCGGCCCTTAAAATTTAACCACCCTATAGAATAGCAACTATTTTCCATCATCCCGCTGCAAAGACGGACGAGTTTGGGGTATACGACTTTGAAATCAATTAATAAGTATTGGGTATCGATTTGAGTTCCATAGGTTTTTTTTCTCCAGGATCTGCCTAATACAACATAATATAAGTGCCAATTGAGTTGTTGGTGAACGTGTTTAGGCGTTCACGTATTACGTCATGTAGGATCCTTACGGCAATATATAGCAGAGTTATTTATAAGCAGTTGGCGCAGCTTGGGGGGTTATTTTTTTTGTGGGTTCGCAGACTAAGATACGATTTCATTCTTTAGATATACTTTCAAATTTTTCCAATTGGTCGGTATATTTTACTCACTAAATTATCTCCACCAGTTGAATGTTGCTCGGCAGAAAGGCCCCATTCCCGGCACCCAAGATGAGCTGGAGTTAAGATATTGCTAACCTCACTTCATTGAGTAGTTGTGACTATTTGGGTTCGCTATCGTCGCCAACATTTATTGCTTCGTTCAGCCTGAAAGCGGAAGTTTGTTAGTCATCACCGTTTTAAAGTCTGCAGAAGTGGTTCTACCATATTCCTAGCAACGACTGTCTCAACTATGATATTTGCTTGTTCATATCGACAGGACTCGGTTCAGCACTTGTATCACTGGCTTTGACCTTGCTAACGTCTTTCCTGGATTGGCACTTCTATATATTCTCGATTGCGCGCTTTTCTTGCTCTCTGAAAAGCCGGTGTTCTTCACCCCTATTTTGCCTGTAGAGCTCAATGGCAGCTCTCGTCTTCGCCTACAGCTTAGCATTGTATGCCTCGATTTTGGCTGCGAGCATCTTTCAGCACTCTTCATCAAACAAATGGTTTCTTGCTGCTGGGAGCAAAAAACCAAGAACATCCGTTGACATCGTTTCCATTATTCTACGACTGGTCGTATGGAGTTATTCGAAAGTGTAAGGGATACGCGTCTGCAAATGATTTAGCGGTCTATTGCAAATGCAGTCATTCAACATTAAATTTTGTTCGCAGTTTTTCTGATTTGTTTTGGTGTGTTGGCTATCCGCATTCGTACCTTGACTGCAACAAGGTAGTGGTCCGAGTCGATGTTCACCACTCGGAAACCGGACATACAAAATACTAGATGCGTGTCTCTTGTCTATCACTATGTGGTCAATTTGATTGAGTGTTTGTTAATTTGGAGACCGCTCTGTAACCTTTTGAATATCAAGTTGGGAAAACCGTGTGTTGCCTGTAGGAATTTAGTTCCACAGCATAGGCAATTTGTCTAAATAAGTGCCAGACGCGGTGTCGTGAGGTTTTTTTCCCGAAAATACGGCTAAAGGAGTCCTCTTTTTCCCTATTTTCCATTAAAATCTCCCAACCTGGGCTTAACATCGTACTTCAGTAGTCTCTTATCAGTTTATTTTAAAAGATCGTAGAAGCAGTCTTTTGCAATATCATCCTTTTCCGCGATTGGAGTGTGAGCGCATATAAAACTCATTTTTTCGATATTAATCATGATGCTGATATTTATACTGCGGTCGCAGACAAATCCGAGTTCGAATAGTCGCTGTTTCTGCAGACAATGACAAGGCCCGTAGTAGATGTCACAGCACGCCGAATATTTCGTGCCAGTCATTCTGAGCGGACTTCCATAGTGTTGCTATTTTCGTCCTGTTATTATTATAGTGACTCATGTAAAAAGAGATTTTCGGTCTGAGGCATGGACCAGAGGGCCTTCATTGAAGCTCGGAGGGGGCGTTGGAGTGCAATCTTAAAACATCTGTTTGAAAAGTTTATCTCGAAGTCAGACGCATTCTAACCATATATGGGTTAGTGGTCAAAATCAAGCTTGTCGAATGAGACTCTCGCCCTGCTACGACTTCTACAGCCTCAATGGAGCGCATTTCATAAATAGTTAAGCTGCTACCCTCATTATATGGCTACTCTTACTTTCTTAAGGTCAGGTGGCTGGAAGATTTAATCATCAATATTTAACCGTTCAGTCTGGTTGGAATAGAGAGATTGCTCACCGTCGTAGAAGTGTTTTTTTGTTTCCACATTCTCATCATCGACTGTGACTCATCTAAGATCTTCGCATTCTGATCCGAGCTTCTATTTTCTATTTCTGTTTTGTTCCTCCCTTTCGATTTTTAAAAACGAAGATTCTTTCCTTTGTCCTACTACAGCTTGATCACTGTCCCTGGCTTTTAGGATCATGAGCCACCATCTCTATTCATCGTGCCTACTAGGTCTGGAGGTTTCTACATGGGCTTTTGTTCAAATATGTCAGATGAGATCATTTAAGCTGTTACACTTATGCCAGTCAAATTGTGACAGTAGACCCCACTGTTGACTCTATCTTGGGAAAAGTATGCCTTAGCTAAAGGTGAGTTTTTTTAACCTCACCTGCTGCCGCCAAATCTATATAAAGTGAATAAAACTGGTTAACATATTAGGCACCTGATAACCGAAATAATTAGACTTCCTACTACTTAAGGAACCCTTATATCAAATTGCTGCTGTGAAGCCTTCAATCTCCCAAAACCCGACTGTCAAAATCATTTCATATCAAAAATCACCTTCACAACAATATTTGAATATTAATACACCTTCCCAAAGCTGGCAGTCATTTAATTATGCTCACTCAACTGGGCCTACAGATTGTGTCTAAAAAAAAAAGTCTAACATATGTTATTGCAAAGTAAAACCCTCATCAGGACTATGAGATGCAAACACAAATGACAGATGAGGCAAAAAATAAACCAAACCTCTATCACAGAATTATAATCCAACACCAGGGTAAGCTATACCATAAGTGTTTACCTTGAGAATGTCCAAAAGGAAACATTCTTCACCCATCTGCGATACGGGTATCACACACCCAAAGTATACACACATATCCTTCACCGTTCAAAGGAAACTATTTTAATGCGTGCTATTTTTTTTTTTGCTCTTTTTGTTTAGGGGTAAAAGCATTTTAATAACGATGTTTGCGTATATAAAATATCATGCGAGTAGTTTTAGAAACTCAACCAACCCTGCCCCGTCATCTGACCTTTTGCAGGTCCTAGAATAATATTGTATATCCAACAAAACAGACGGTCCTTTTTGATGACTAACCCCCGGATCGAGTACCAAAAAAGGTCCACTCTAGGGTTAAGGAATTCAGTTCAACTCCTTCGAGTCACTTTAGAGAGGTCGGGTGATGTTACGTCATGGAATGGCCGCCATTGTCGCTGTCAATCGGTTTTTATTTGAAAATATTGATTGTCGCACTCAATTTGGGTTTGAAACTCTACACTTTGCCGCACTAACGAACCAATGAGCCCTGTGAAGTGTTTCTGGTCTGCGGGACACATTGATAGGGTTAAGGGTTATGGGGGAGGTGTCCTCCCAAAAGAACACCATGGAAATGGCGGAACAACAAAGTAATCAATTAACTTTTCCATTTGCGAAATGAAAAACAAGCATTTGCCCTTATTATGTCGTCGGGTTAGTTGAACCGATGGGGAGGGGTGTTTTAGGGTTATAGTACAGAACGACAAATTGAGCAAATGAAGCCACATCAACCCGGGTCATTAATATAACCAGTCAATGGAATTATTTTATTTGGACTTTTTTGTGGGAAGGTAATTAAACACTTTGGAAGTATATACAGACATATAAAAGGACTTTTGTGTATATCGGGTAAATATTTGCTCTTGATTGGTATGTACTAGGGACATGTTTGCTTTAATCAGATTTGCAAACAAAATTTGCTTAAATCTTGTTTGTTAGTTTAGAGTTAAATTCGGGATCGCGTTTCTTGTAAGCCTTTTAGCTCTTATCAGGCTTACCGCTAAAAAAAATAAAAATTTTTGCTGCACCAGCCTGGTTAGTACCCATTGCCTAACTTTCTCACAACCATTCAGGTGTGCGTTTGTACTTCTTGCACGATGGCGGTGTCTTCTAACCGGATAAGTTACGATAACCTATTCTTGACAATTGATGCTTCACCAATCATTTGTCAGATCATCACGATAAGAGGGCCAGTGAAAAATCATTAATGTGGGAATGGCTGGGAATATAACCCAGTACCCAGGATTCATCGCACTAACAATCACGCCACTGAGCCCGTTTGACCGCCTTGTGAACAAAATTGTGCACGACGAAACCACCTTCATCCATAAGCATGAACGCCACTCCAGAACTGTCTATACGGATACTCTGTAAAATGATTCCTAAAATTCCCCGTGGGGTAACGTACACATAAGAAAGCGTCTTCTATGTGCTTGTTCATGGAGCAAATCAGCGGTCCAATGACCCCACGTCTAAAATGTACAGATAAGTTTATTTACATACTTAAGTGGCGATAAAGTCGGAAATGAGTCTTGAGCATCAACTAACATGCCTCCCCAATTAGACGATAAATCAATAGGAAGACCTCGTCTTAAGTGTCGCGCACAAATAGAGGGGTTCCTCTGCTGCGCCCGTTGTCTGGCTGCGAATCGAAAACCCTGCGAGTCGGAGTATGGGTGTCCTTTCGTTCTTCATGTCCTAACCATTTTAAACCTCCAATGTGGAGTTTTCGACTAAAGTACAGCTCGAATAGTTCTTGGTTGAATCTTCGTCTCCATCGCCTGTCAACGCAAACGGGACAGATGAGTTTTCGAAAAAATTTCCTCTCAAATCGAAAAAGGATTTCATCATCAACTTTTGATGTGGTCCATGGTTCAGCGCTGTAAAGCAGGACTAGGATGATCAGGGTCTTGCATAGGATCTTTTAAATAGTTCGTGTGACGGATTTATTACTGAATTGCCATCTTTGCCCGAAGAACTAGCGGTTGGCAAGAGTAATTCTTCGTTTAATTTCTGACGAGATATTGTTGTCAGAGTTAATAGTGGAGCCGAGGTAGACAAAGTCCCGTACTACCTCAAAGTTATATATGTCAATGATGGCATTCTGTCCAATTCGTCGATGTTGTGTGTCCTTTCATGTTGACAGCATATATTTACTTTTACCCTCATTTACTGATAAGCCACTGCTAAGCCCATTTTTGTCGCTTCCCTTTCTGTAAAGCATTTTAGCAAACCTGGGTATGACATCACGTTGAGTCCTACCAATGATGTCAATATCATCGGCTTATGCTAGTAGTTGCGCCTACTTTTGGAAGCTTGTGCCTCTGGTGTTGGCTCGTAAGTCTTGCACAATCCCCTCAGGAATTAGATTAAGGAAGTCATATGACAGTGCACCGCCTTACCTAATTCCGATTTTGGTATTGAATGCGTCTGTCGGTGAGGTTGCTTGCGAATGATGGAACAACGGGAATTCCGCATCTTCATGCTGCACAGACGGACGTGTTTGGAATGTATACTGAAACTAGACATGGCTTTGGATAATTCGTCTCCATAAATTCTGGTGTATGCTGCTTTAAAATCGATGAATAGGGTGTGGGTATCGATTTGGATTCCTTGGCCTTTTTCCTGAATCTACCGAAGTTTGAAGATTTGATCAGTTGTGGAATTTCCTACATATGGACCGAACAGGATTTTGGTAAACAGTTTTGGGCGTTCAAACATTATGGCAGATAGAATCTTGTACGCGATGTTTGCAAGATTAATGCCTCAATAGTTGGTTCATAAAGTTTTTGTTTTTGTCGATCAGGCAAACGATGCTGAGGTTATATTCTTCAGGCATTGTTTCATCCGATCAAATATTACTTATAAGTTGATGAATGTTACTTAAGTCACTTCCATCGGATTTATAGAGCTCGGCTGGAAGGTCGTCATTTCCGGCGACCCCTTTAAGCTTATGTTTGGATATTTCTATCTTCACTTGTGGGTGGCAGTTTAGACCGTCTTCATCAATGTTGCTTGGTTCGTTCTGCCTGACAGCGGAATGTTGTTCGTCATCGCCGTTTATCAGTCTGCAGAAGTTGTTCTTCCATATTCTCAGCACGGACTGTGTCTCTGCTACAATCTTTCCTTGTTTATATCGGGATTCGGGATTCTTTTCGTGATCCCTGATATTTTACAATTTAGGAATTTTTTTTAAAAATCATTTCTCCATCTACTTACATCCTCCGTACCACGCTTTTCTTTCCAATTCTTTGCCTATAGAGCTCAATGGCAGTTCTCGTTATCACCTGCAGCTAACTTAACAGGCCTCGATTTTTCGATTTTTGCTGCGTGCATCTATTGATACTCTTCATCAAACCAGGGTTGCTGGCTTTGGTCGTACGAAGCCTAGCATATCAGTTGCGTCATTGTTATTTGACATCAGATGCTTGTAGTATGGTGTTAATCAAGAGGTTAAGGGATACGTGTTCTGCGAAGGACTTGGCGGTATTTTGCGATTGCAGTCATTCCACATTAAATCTTACAGTACTTCTTATTTGTTGCATGTTCTTAGATTTGCTATCGATGTCGATTTTAGACCTTCGGAATGTTTGGACTTCCAGAATATATTTTACAGTCATTTGTCCAAGTATTATTTTTGCTTACTGTTGGATGTTATTTCACGTGGGTGTTTCACTGACACCCTTCCTCAATATTAAGGAGCAAATGGCTTGCTTTATGGGTTCCTTCGATCTGACCTACTGCCGAAGCTGTCGGTGAAAACTCTGCTGTTGTGGATTAGTTTGACTGGTTCGCAGATTGATAGAAATTACGTTTACATCAGTCTGAACCTGACGATGGAAAGTTTATCTAGTTCAGATTGCGAAGCTTGTGTAACTGATTTAATATTTTCCAGCTTAGATTAAACAAAGTCAGTGTAACAACAGACAACATACTGGTCCAGAAAGTTTACTTCTTTGCGGTGATTTACTTTTCGATAAGCTAATTTTGAGTTTAAGCTAACAAATCTGCAATCTAAATATGACGGTTCCTGGTTTATTTTAATAACGGACTACTAGATTTGTGCATTTTAAGATGGAGTCTCTTATCCCATAGATCTTGATGTGCATTAACATTCGCCTACCAACATCTTCTACATGCTTAAAGCCTGCACAAGAAATAATTTGAAAGGTCTATCGATTATATGTGAACCTAATTTAAATTCTATTGTTCTTGTAAATCTGAAATCTAGTGTCTCGCGAATTAAATAGGCTTCCAGTGTAGTCCTTAAGGCTTCAGCAATGCTATACAACATATCAAATGCACCCATTGGCACATTCATCATCATTTTTTAAAACATTTTCCTGTTGTCTAACACTTAATAGAATATATCCTTCAACGACACAGAGAATCCTTCAACCAGAACTGAACACATCGTTATACCCTGAAGTTGCCGCAAACAACACGATGTCAACAAATAGAACACATCGTTGCACATCCTTGCAACGGTCTCTCTGCTGCTCATTTCAATTTAACTCTCGTATACACATTATGTGGGTGCAGAGCGTCCTCGTTTGCGCTAGGCAATGGTGTAGCAACAGCAGAGCAAAAAAAAAAAGGCAGGATCCTATTTAAACATCACCGGCATTTTCGCATTACAAGCTTCACACTTAACAAGGATAATTAACATCAAGTGCCGCCAGCAAAATTATCTAAGTGCATCACTTAGTCTTAGATATCAAAGACAACTTTTGTACTCTGTGCCTGTGTGTGGGTAGGTGCGTCGAGTCCTCGGTCGCACAATAGTCACAGGCAAGTGGATTACAAAAGAGGACTATGTGGTTGCTATGTTGGTCTGAATGGATTTAAGCAGCTGATGATGGTAAGGATGGAATGAAAAAATGAATTATGTGCTGACGCGATGACAAAGGATGGAGGTGCAGGAAGGGCTGTTTTATGTCGGGCTGGATTAAAGGTAGACGAAATCAGGATGTGGGTCTTTAGTGATATTTGCTTTAAAATAGAGACAAACAACCGCCTCATTAAAATATTATAGCATTGCATCACTGGGACATTGAGACATTGAGACATTGAGACATTGAGACATTGAGACATTGAGACATTGAGACATTGAGACATTGAGACATTGAGACATTGAGACATTGAGACATTGAGACATTGAGACATTGAGACATTGAGACATTGAGACATTGAGACATTGAGACATTGAGACATTGAGACATTGAGACATTGAGACATTGAGACATTGAGACATTGAGACATTGAGACATTGAGACATTGAGACATTGAGACATTGAGACATTGAGACATTGAGACATTGAGACATTGAGACATTGAGACATCGAGACATTGAGACATTGAGACATTGAGACATTGAGACATTGAGACATTGAGACATTGAGACATTGAGACATTGAGACATTGAGACATTGAGACATTGAGACATTGAGACATTGAGACATTGAGACATTGAGACATTGAGACATTGAGACATTGAGACATTGAGACATTGAGACATTGAGACATTGAGACATTGAGACATTGAGACATTGAGACATTGAGACATTGAGACATTGAGACATTGAGACATTGAGACATTGAGACATTGAGACATTGAGACATTGAGACATTGAGACATTGAGACATTGAGACATTGAGACATTGAGACATTGAGACATTGAGACATTTAGACATTTAGACATTTAGACATTGATACATTGAGACATTGAGACATTTAGACATTGAGACATTGAGACATTGAGACATTGAGACATTGAGACATTGAGACATTGAGACATTGAGACATTGTACGAAGTACAAAAACGCGTTCCACCGAGAGGTGACAGAAAACATTGACCCTCTACAGGACTTGAATTATTTTTCATGTCTCTTTTGGACTTTTTTGACGGGCTCAGTGGCGCGATGGTTAGTTCGTTGAACTACCGCGCAGAAGATCTGAGTTCAATTCCCGGCCGAAGCAACACCTAAATGATTTTTTACTATCCTCCTCTCATGATGATCTGACAAATCATCCGAGTAGTATCAGTTGTCAAGAAAAGCTTATCCCAAATTCGCCATTCGGAGTCGGCATAAAACAGGAGGTTCCGCCATCGTGCAAGAAGGACACACGCATACATGAATTATTGTCAGAAAACACGGCCCTGGGTACTAACGTGCCTGTTGCTCCAAAAAATTTTATTTTTTTGGACTTTTATTGACTGTCACTACCATTTGGTCTTTTCCTAGCCATCTCTTTATAAATGACAAAGTTTAGTTAGTTTTTAGTAGCTTATGAACGCCTTGGTATTAAAAACAATGCAAACGGGTATTAAAACCAAAGGCTCTGGCCGCAACACCCCAGAGAAGTGTTTCAAACGTTCGATAACAAGGAGTAGACGTTCTGCTTTCTTTCACCAGACGGTGGAGCAACAGCTGAGGTGTGGGCCGGACGGCCTAGAAGACACCCTATGCCGGAAATAAAAAGTAAAACAGACCATTTAGGTATCTATCTTTTCGATTGATCAAAAGTAAATCGGAATGGCACCCAACTTCCAAAATCGATGCCTCACTTGGTACCTATCCTGCAAACAGATTTCTATCGCTTCCCATTAACCACTTCACACAATTCAGGAATAATATCCTCGATACCGAAAATAAATCAAATTAATGTCGCCTCGCAAAATCTTCACCCAATAAACATAAATTCGACATCCATTTTCTTTTTTTTGTTCAGAAAGATGCTTTGCTACGGATTACTTGCGCTCCTTCATGGTATACCTAGATGCATAGATGTCGACAAAGTTTCGTTAAAATTTTCTACCTCACCGAGTGGCTTTTTTTATCCGCGGAAAGCATGGCGAAAAAAAGTAGTAAAATGTGAACTGCATAACTAAAAATGAAGGTGAACAGCAAACGAAAGGAAATAACAGGAAGAAAATGCGCTCCGGAAGGACAAGGTTGTTACTCAAGTGAAAATCCACTCTCTTGAAAATTGTGAAAGAATATAAAAGGAAAGTGCACGGAAAGGTGGTGTGTGTGTGTGTGTGTGTGTGTTTTTTTTTTCATTCTTTAGTACTAGGTATCAACAGAAAACTATGTTCTTCCAGCAGGAAGTGGATTTATCCTGGACCATAAATTTTATTCCAATTTTCCGGTAACAGAGACTTCCGTTTACGTTTGCATTTTACAAAAAAAAATAAAGTGGAGCTAGTGTATTGAGGGTAATGGCATTGGATGGGTATTCTGTGGGTGGTATTGACGTATTGGTAATTGTTGATATTTAAAAAATATCTGCGAGAAATGGAATGCCAAAAAAAAATTATGTAGGGCAAAGTTTTTTTATATTATATGTTATAAAAGCTGTTTTGTCGGGTTCATTAATTTTTTTTATGTTTTTTCATAAAAATATTTTGGATTTTACAAATCAGTCTCAATGGGAAGGAAATGTCTCTCTTAACACTTAATCTTAGTCATTATATGAATTGTATCCACATTCCAGCCTTTACCTAAACTACATCATAAAGGGTGTTTTTTGAGTGGTAAAGAACTTAAAATTGAAATAAAACACAAGAAAATCCTTTTAATGTCCATCAATTTAGCTTATTTGAAAGGATAATTTTATGTCATTAATGCTCAAATATAATTTTGGGCATGTGGACGCCACGGTTCGTTCGAATAAGACCAAGTCTAGAGGTCCAATTTTCAACCACTTTTTCGAGCATTCGGGACCGTATGTCGGCAATAACGCCACGAATGTTTGCTTCCAAGTCCCCTAACGTTTCTGGTTTGTTGGCGTAGATGAACATATCCCCAAAGAAAATAATCCAATCGTGTCAAATCACACGATTTTTGTGGCCAATTGATAGGTCCATTCCGCGAAATTATGCGCTCTTCGAATGTTTCCTTCAACAAATCGATTGCGACGAGCGCTGTGTGACATGTTGCGTCATCTTGTTGGAACCACATCTCATCCATATTCATGCCATCAAATTCGGGAACAAAATAGTCGGTTATCATGGCTCTATAACGGTCTCCATTAACGGTAACTGACTCTCCAGCATTATTTCGGAAGAAGTATGGCCCAATGACTTCACCAGCCTATAGAGCACACCAAACAGTGAATTTTTGTGTATGTAATGGCGTCTCAAGGGTCTCATGTGGATTCTCTTAACTCCAAATGCGGCAATTTTTTTGGCTTAGCCATTCAACCAAAAATGAGCCCCATCACTGAACAAAATTTTGCGATGAAAATCAGCATCGTGATAAATCTCATCTTCGTCCCATACACCAAAATCACGACGCATTGCATGATCTCGCAGCTTTAGCTCCAATTGCTGTGCACGGTGGTGAATTGATTCATTTGGGTCCTCTTCAACACTTAGGTCTGCAGCGGCAATTGTTTCTTTGGTGCCCACTGTTCGACGTCTCTGCGGATGCGTATTATCACATAGAGTAAACGTAGTGCGAAAACGATCCATGGATAACCGAATTTATTCCTCTGATGGACGATTATGTCGACCATAAAATGGACGGAGCTTGCGTTAAACTTCGCGAACTGAACCATTATTTTTGAAATAAATTTGCACGATTTGCAAGATTTGTTCATTTGTCAACCTATTCATGATGAAATGACAAACCAAACTGGACATAGATGACATAAGAGTTCCCTGATTTGACCACAAAATGGCCTCAGATAGGCTGGCAATTTTCGTAGAAACCAAATGCTGCCGAAGCTGGGGCTTGAACCCGCAGCGTTAATATAAATATAAATCTATGTCTCCTCCTCTGTGCCACTTAGGTTTATGTTATATGTCTTTCCTTCTATGTGTCTATCTGTCTCTCTCTGTTGTATTAATGTCTTGATCTGTCCCAGCCGATGGCCTCAGTCGCCAGTGCTGTTATGTGTCTGTAGTTCGATGCATTCATGTGCGAATTACTGTGATGTCAATGTCAATGTCAATGTCAATGACCACAAAATGTCAGTTTTACCTCTATTTGAAAAACCACCCTCTAAAAAAACTTCATTTACATAGAGTGCGCATTTCATATAACAAAAATTTTCTATATGGGGTATTGATATTGATACCCCAGTATTCACATTACTACCCCAGCATCAAACACCAGCATAGCCGACGCATACGATTGACTTAAATTCCTATTCGCACTTACCGACCGTGTCTGAAAGGACTACCAGATATTTAGCTGTGATGCTATCTATTCTCTTTGATAAGAGTAACATGGATTTTCGCTGGAATTGAACGCGCATCCTTCCACTCAACAGGCGAACACATTACCACTACACCGCGGTCAGCTACATTTACTGACATTATTGTCGTTTTTCTAATAGTTTTGTGCATTTCATTGTGAGTTAAATTAATTTAGATAGACAATTCAATTGAATTGAATTTTCGTAGTTTCCGTGCGCTGATTTTACTCATTCTCTATACTGAACTCATGAAGATCATCGAATGTGTATGTGGAGGATATGACTGCTGGATGATGTTCCGAACGCTTTTGCTGTGAAATTGCTTTTTCGGATATCATTTCAAAGACAACCATCGATTGCCGATCATCTCTGCAGGAGATGTCAAAGCATTTTAACATTCACCTTTGCTGGGTGCCTGGGCATAGTGTCATTCCAAGGAACTGTATGGGTGATGAACTCGTCAGAAATGGAACTAAATTACCAGTTGTACCCGGCACGGGTGAACTAGGTACTCCTATCGCTACATGTAAAAGCTTACTATCGCAACATGCTAAAAGCAAATCAAATATCAAATGAAGTCTTTGATGATGAAGTCAAATTTAGCCAAAGCTGGATTTGAGAAGATCCAAGGGACTGCTTTCGCTTGATAGATCGTACATTAGCGCAACGATAGGTCTCATCACTGGACACTGTTTAATTGGCAGACACGAGGAATCACCACTGGAATCATCACTGGACACTGTTTAGTAGGCAGACACGCGGAAAGATGCTAGGCCTCCACGCAAATGACTTCTGTAGGAGATGCATGGACGAAGAGGAAGCAGAAACAACACTTCATCTCCTTTGTAACTGCCCAGCCCTATTAAACATAAGGAAGCCCCATCTTGGAGATTACTAATTTCAAAATCTCAGAAATTTGATGAAAACGGAAGCGAAAGGTCTCCTCCGTTTCATTAGCAGCTCAGAACAGTTCTATCACGAATATTACGGAGAATGGACAAGACCACGTGGTATCACAATAAAAAAAATGGTCTAAGTATGCTGGCGAACTCGTAGGCAGCCACTCTAACCTAACCATGTACATAGACTTCCATCCATTCCTCTTTTTTGCTTGGAGACTTACCCATGCAGTGACTAAACCAACACTTTCAAGAAAGTCTACTATTTTCGGTCAAACACCGATTTTTAGATCTGTTTGGCCTTCAAAAATTTCAAAGCTGGTATCAGATTTTAAAAAGTTTCACAGATACGGCTGATATAATATTTACTTCGCCTACCTAAAGGTAGTTAATTTTGCCATGAGAATTGATTCAAAAGTCAGAAATGATGGAAGACGTCCTCAATCATTGGTTTTTGTCAGACTTGATTTGCTTAACAACTCGCCCTTCATCCATCAAGGCATACTGTCATAAAAAAAAACTACCAAGCTCAACCTCATTAAATCAATTTCCATGTGACCACAACGCATTATACTTCATCACCATCACTGAATACCTATCCCGCAGACACCAACCTCATCATCGTCCATTCATCGGCGATCAACCGACCTACCAACCATTTAAACGAGAACTCATGCAAAGGCAACCAGTGTCACGTCACCATCAAATATCCACATAATCGAGCCGAACAAGGAGAAAAAGGGTAGCCCCTCCATCACACAGTGCCCCCTATCAAGCTCAGATTTCGAAATCAGACACGTCCAATCAGTATAATGAAATTATGAGTTTTTAATACACTCCAGAGTGCCTCCAAAGGGTCAGAGACTCCCTCGAGTCCTGCTGTGGTAATAATTCATGAAATTGAACCCAAATTGAACTTTATGTTCAATGCTTACGTGGTAGGTGGGTACACCAGAAGGGTGCCAAAGGATTCTTTTCATCCACACAAGGAGAACCAAATAATTTTAAAAGCACCACCCACCTCCTCAATACAGTCGATTCCATTATTTGAAGTGGCATTTGATGAGGACTCGCATTTTGCTTTTCTATACATCTTTGGCTGGGGTGGGACGTCATAAAGTTGTACTGCTAGATGGACATGGAAGTCCGAAAAAAATGTTTATGATCGAAAAAAATTGTGTTTGACAGATTTGACATTTTTATTAAATTATGTGTGCCCATCCGATTTGGTGTGTCCTTAGAGAACCGTATCTATCCCCTTATGTGTCACTTCCATTTTTTGCTTCCTTTGGTATTGATTTTTCCTATGAATGGCCTTGCTCTTGACTCGGATTGAAGCCACCGTGCCATGCCATCGCGCACCCATGCCACCACGTTGTTGGCGTTATCGGATCAGTTGAATGGGCATTAGGGGAATTAATATTTTATTTGTGCGGGGGGGTGTGTGCCTAGCTGACTGGTCAGTCGGAAGGGACGCACACGTTGTGGGGCGACAAATGTTTCCAAATGAAATGGAAAATCACTAGAGATTTGATGTAAGCACTCTATCTTCGTGCGAGTGGTCTTTCGGGCCAATTTGGGTCGAGTGATTGTGTGGTGGTGATTCTTGAGTTATGAATTGTGATTCAGTATTTCTGATTGATGATGCTGGTGCCATGTGACATGGAGATCATATTAAACGGTTTAACTTTGAGGGGATTTATGAGTTTTCGTTTCAATATTAATTGGAGGAAGGGGTGCATTGGTTTAACCTATTCGTTGTATAAATTTGTTTGCTTGTTTTTGGCAGCTGATTCGTTAGACCAATTCACTTTTAGTGAACCATAAAGCAATATTGGTCGGTGGATTCAACAGTACGGACTCAAAAATCTAAAATGATGTTGGATTGGTAGCACTCAATCTTTGACTCCTTACGATATTCAAACCTTCCTTCATCATTTGAACTACTGGAAGAGTCGGGAATATGTGCGAGTAGACTATCGGGAAAGTACTTCTCAAACAAATCATTGGAAGCGACCAATTTGCGTTTCTGCTCGAAACGCTTGATGATCTTTCTGATGTGGTCACTGTATCGGGAGTACCTATGACAAAATTCCCTCATCAATTTATCTACCGGGAGAGTCGGGACAATGTGGGAGTAGATAAATCAGAAAAGTACTTTTCAAACAAATCATTGGAAGCGACCAATTGGAAGACGAGTTCACATTGGACTGTATCGGAAGTATCTATGATAAAATTCCCTCATAATTTTATCTACTGGAAGAGTCGGGACAATGTTGAAGTAGATAAATCGGAAAAGTGCTTCTCCAACAAATCCTTGGAAGCGAACGATTTGAAGACCTTCTGTTCAAAACGCTTGATGATCTTTTTGAAGACCTTCTGTTCAAAACGCTTGATGATCTTTCTGACGAGTTCACATTGGACTGTGAACCATTTATACTACTGGAAGAGTCGGGACAATGTGGGAGTAGATAAATCGGAAAAGTGCTTTTCCAACAAATCCTTGGAAGCGAACGAAACGCTTGATGATCTTTCTGACGAGTTCACATTGGACTGTATCGGGAGTATCTATGATAAAATTCCCTCATCATTTGAACTACTGGAAGAGTCGGGACAATGTGGGAGTAGATAAATCGGAAAAGTGCTTCTTAATCAAATCCTTGGAAGCAACCAATTTGAAGACGAGTTTACATTGGACTGTGTCGGGAGTATCTATGATAAAATTCCCTTATCGTTTGAACTACTGGAAGAGTCAGGACAATGTGGGAGTAGATAAATCGGAAAAGTGCTTCTCAAACAAATCATTGGAAGCGACCAATTTGAAGACGAGTTTACATTCAACTGCATCGGGAGTATCTATGATAAAATTCCCTCATCATTTGAACTACTGGAAGAGTCGGGACAATGTGGGAGTAGATAAATCGGGAAAGGGATTCTCAAACAAATCCTTGGAAGTGACCAATTTGAAGACGAGCTCACATTGGACTGTATCGGGAGTATCTATGATAAAATTCCCTCATCGTTTGAACTACTGGAAGAGTCAGGACAATGTGGGAGTAGATAAATCGGAAAAGTGCTTCTAAATCAAATCCTTGGAAGCTACCAATTTAAAGACGAGTTCACGAGATACTCCATCGGTAGTATCTATGATAAAATTCCCTCATAATTTAATCTACTGGAAGAGTCGGGACAATGTGGGAGTAGATAAATCGGAAAAGTGCTTCGCAAACAAATCCTTGGAAGCGGCCAATTTGAAGACGAGTTCACATTGGACTGTATCCATTGTGATAAAATTTCTATATGGAAAGTCGCTTTGCACCAATGCATATTTTAAACAAACCAGTGTATAACTGTGTGAAATTCATCAAAACACGCTTGTATAGTCATGTATGTCATTATAGTCAATTCAGAGCATGAAATCGATGGATCCTGTTAAGCCACAAACTGACTGACCTTACCCAGTCAGTAAGGTTAACGGATCGGTAAAGTAATGAGAACCCTTCATACAAAAGTCCGTGCGGTCGGATTGTGATATCCATTCGAGTTACTTTGCTGATGTTTTTCCTTCTTTCTCTATTGGTTGCATAGCTTTAGCTTCAAAAGTTACATAGACTGGAACAGTGTCATATAAAGATGATATCATTCTGGAGATGTAGCTTAATTTTTGCGGTTTCTAAGGTTGTAGAAGCCGGTATTACGTGCCTCTACCAAGCTCTTTCCCTTTATACAAGGTTTTCGGTTCGGCCATTATCATATTCTGGCTCGGTTTTCGTCATGACATTTCCTTTTTTTTTTCGTGGGCTGGTGGAAATCGATGAGCAAGTGCCCAAAGTAGTGTGAGTATGTAACCCACTAAAACCAACACAACTGGTGGTCGCAACTAAGTATGCGACTTGTCTAGCAATTTTTTTTTCACGAGTTATAAATGTTTGACAGGTAACTTTCCTTTGAGAGTTCCTGCTTTTTCCGCAATTTATAGCGCGGTTTGTTATTATCGGGCCAAATCTAAGGTCTTCGTTCTTTGAAGACGCAGCAATAAATTTGTTTCGTCAAGAATTTGGAGGACCGTTGTGTCAAAGTGTCCAAATAAACATTTTTATGTTTGACATTTACTATCTATTCTAAGTGTGTAATACTCTATACGGACCAAAGTTCTTTCTTCTTTCCGATACACAACCGTAGCATACTATATAGTAACTGCGCTACAATCCGGAATAAGCCTGGCCCCAAGAAACATGATTTCCCAATTAGCTTAATCTCTAGCTAACTGGCTCAATATTTGCATTTTAAGTACGCTGAGGTTAGCTTCAACATAAAGCGAAGTCTTGCTCTATTGTGTCTGACGTGTCTGACGGAATTCGAAAACTCTGCGTCCCGTCAATTGCCTATGATTTTCACCAGGTTTATTTCGCTGTACGTCGTTTGGTTGAATCCCCATCTCCATAAACTACCAACACAAAATGGACCAACGGTTTTTTTATTTTTCTTAAAACGTTTTCTTCATCCGGTACATAGACAAAGGCTAAGACGATATGGGTCTTATCTAGGATGACCTTTGATTTTTAAGTGAGGGCTTCAATACTAAATTTTCCTATACACCCTAAAAGCAGCTATTGGCAATAGCAATTCTTCGTTTTACTTCAGACCAGCTGTTGGTATCATATCAGAGATAATCACCTCTATCGAGCTATCCGTTCGGAAGAAAATTATCACCGAATCGTTTGAAATCGGAGAATTTTCTACCGAGGTATCTGTTCCAATTAACATTTCGGACATATCATCCACGAAATGTAACGCACGTGATCACACATCGGCGATATGCGTTAAATCGAAAGTTTTTGACAGCTATGCGTTGAATTTCTTCCGAAGTTGTCCAACGAAAAATTGTTGCACAATCAAACGAATCCGATTGTATGCATTTTTATTTTGTTTCGCGACGGATACCTGGAAAGCAAATTGAGATTGTTCCGGGGTGAATATCGGCGCGAGGTAGACAAGGCTCGGTATTTTCTCGAGGTTATAATATTTGCTAATGGTGACTTTCTGTCCAATTCATCGACGTAAAAAGTCCTTTTGTGTTGACAATGCATACTTGGACCTACCCTCATTTACTGCTTAACTCATAAATGCTGTTGTATTCGTATTCATTTGAAATTAATTAATAAATAGATGATGGGTATCGATTTGGACTTCTGGGGATTTTTCCTGGATCTTGAGAAGTGTGAAATTTTGATCAGTTGTGGGCTCTCTCGCCTAAAATCACACTTATAAGAGCCTATCAGGTTGTTGATAAACTTTTAGGCGATGTTGAGGAGACCTATGTCCCCTTAGTTGGCGCAGTTCAGAGGGTCTCCTTTATTGTGGATCGGGCAAATGATACTGAGTTTCCGTTCTTCAGGTATACTTTTGCTTATGAGTTCGATAACATCACTAACCAAATCGGCTCGACCGTCTTTATAAAGCTCGGTAGGAATGCCGCCATTTCCAGCAGCCTTGTTAAGCGTAAATTTAGATACTTCTATCCTATAATCACTTAAGTCGGGTTGTTGGTAGTTTTAGTTTTCGTCGCCGGCATTAAATGGTTCTTTCTACTTGACAGCGCCATTTAAGTGCAGAAGTGGTTCTTGCATATCCTTAGCAACGACTGTGTCCCAACGACGATGTTTTCTTGTTCATCTCGGCAGAATTTTGTTCGCTACTTTTATACCTGGCTTTGACGTTTTGTAGTTTGGTAAAACCTACGAGCATATTTGCACCTATATGCTTGATGGTACGCTTTTCTTTCTCTCTTTTATTTTTTCTGATAAGCCGGTGTTTTGCCCTCCTTCTTTGCATAGACCCTCGTAGACCCATCTACTGCACGCGTGCCTCAAGTCTATTACAAAGTGATTAATTTTTTGCCCGCTAATTTATCAAAAAACTGCCATGTCCGTTTATGGATTTCGAGATGAGGAGACGTGTGTTCGCATAAGTGGCATTTCGTTCTGCAGCGGAATCAATTGGCCAAAGTCCATTTGCAGACATGGTGTGTTTACCGACAATTCTCCGTGAGGTGTCCGCCTTCCTCTCTTTGTTATCAAAGGTCCAATCACGATTCTAACATCGTAATAGGGTATTCGCTCAATCGTTCAGGAGTTCGTGTAAATAGTGCTAAGCAAGGCTTATGTTTGCGGATGATAATGCGGATTGTTAGAATAATTTCGCTTATGTGTTGAAAGGATAAGACTTCTTGGCTAAGTATGCCAGTTATAAAAAATCCACACCTGAATAGACGCTGTTTCGACTCACTATAGCATGACTCAATCCATCATTTATCCCGAATGGAGGTAATTTCTAATTTATAGCAGTCAGGCTTCCACTATTTTTTCGGCTGCTCCTTTTGCTGTACAAATTTCTAACATTCCAAAAAAAGATATAAATGTTATTGTCCTTTTGACGGTAACAGTATATTCAGTAATTCACTTCTTGATTTGTTATTCAACTCAATGTTGAACTCCCAACAAGGAGGACCGGTTCCAGTTAATAAGATATCCCTAGGACTCAGACCCATTACCGGGCCATCAGTGTCCACTACGAGATTGATCTTCTGATACCATCTCATTCAACAGCCATGTCTTGGAATTCCAATATTACCCTCATGCAATTTTTCAAAAATACAAATTTTTTCGCAAGAGGTTCGTTAGTACCAAGATCCGATTTTTCTCACAACAACTCATGTGTGCGTGTGTACTTCTTACACGATGGTGGGATCTACTGTTTTATGCCGACTCCGAAAGGCGAATTTTAGATAAGCTTTTCTTGACAACTGATACTACTCGGATGATTTGTCAGATCATCATGAGAGGAGGACAGTAAAAAATCATTTAGGTGTTGCTACGGCCGGGAATTGAACTCAGATCTTCTGCGCGGTAGTTCATCGCACTAAACATCGTTCCACTTAGGCCGTTCATGACTATCCAACTATCCTCAATAATTCTAGACAGTTCCTCTATTCGCTACCCAAGGACGCCTCAGATGAGAGCAGCAGCTCAAACTGGTGTAAAATATCTCTTTTTAGAGCTAAAATATATTTTACATCAGAAAAGATTCTGCAGTCTATACAAAAACTGCAAAAAAAACATCTGCAAGCACCATCCAACCACTATACAACCGTTCGATTCACATAACAAAATTTAACTAAACAAAATTTAGGACTGAAGAATACCTTTGTGGATCAATTCTTCTGTTTATTAGTTACACTTACAACATAGACTGGTCGGGGGGTCCTTTTGCTAGAAAATATACCACGATTCATATTTCTTAGTATTTTTGTATAGCTGACGAAGAGTGTTTTTTGATTACTCATCTGATAAATCAATAAATTAGCTTCGACCATTTAAATCATACCTGCTCGGTCGTATTTTCCATCCCAGAATATCAGCAGCTAATGAAGATATAACACTTCAACTTCAGCTTGACCAAAAACTTTTAATTAACAAAAGTGCACTCAGTAGAAATGCTCACCCATACAAAACGAGAGTTTTCGACTTTTCCCATACGATTGCGACTATAGAAATAGATGGACACACACCCACACAACGATAGGTGTGAGTAACAATAGAAAACTTTACGACAATGTCTGACAAAAGGACATAACTCAATATGGATTCTCACCATCACAATATTCGTATTGTGAACCACTCCTTCATTTATATTTGGCATGACCTCGTATCATCCACATTCAATATTAACTCGGAACAAAGCCATTCAAAGGACATCCCTGTGTGTGGCAACCATTTTGTGTACTAGTCATGGTTATCGAAGAAAATTTCTGATTGTATTCGATGATGTTCCACCCACGAAATGTATCCCTTACAGCAACTTTGACGTATACGTAACATTTTTTGTCATGCATCTCCTTACTGCATAATTAGAGTGTGCATTTACATGACACATCCTTGTTCATTTAAAGTACACAAGACGTTTTTTTTCTCAAGCATGTGCCAACCTCTAGACACGACACTAAGCCCCACGCACACCACAAAAAGTATCCCTAGCATGTCTTAATTCAATTTCCCACTATACTCCCGTGTAAATTGTATAGCATGCGGAATTGTACACATTGTTCGTTTTTAATAAAGATTTACAGTTGCATTGCTTGGTGCTTCCTTTTGGCAGGAAGTACGTGTAAACAGTGCTGATGAATAGTCTCAACCAAACTAATAACGCAAAAGGACGAATATACACAGTGACTGCTCAACATCCAACACACACACTCAAAGTTCGCCACAAACAATGTGTGTCGCCGCAATTTCGGTTACCAACGGAGTAAGGAGGAAGAAAAATTCATTTTTGCATGTTTCTCTCCTTGCATGGTGTGAACAAATATCACAAAAAGGGATATACCCCACCCACTCGAAGTAGTTGCATCCAGCTCATGATGGTGTAATATAATGCAAAGAAACGAAAAACTAATAACAATGCAGCAGATAACACATTATCCTTACCACAGCACCCCTAACACTGGAAAATATGCAGAATGACGCAAGGACACTTGTTATGGACTGAATCCGAAAAGGACCATATAGGGTAAAGTACAATAAAATGTTGTAACCTTATGGGACGGAAAAAAAATCAAATTTTGCTGTCGGATCGAGTAGGCGAGGATACGGGAGGATGTGGATTTTAAAAGTTGGTTTGTAGTTGGCGGTAATATATCAACATTGACACAAGACAAATATTGTTGGAATGTAATTTACGTTCGAGTGGGAAATACTTGCAAAGATAATGCGTTTCTATGAGAATGATGTGGGTGTAGTGCTGCCAAATAGAAGTGGGAAAATCCTGATTTTCAAATTCTTTAAGGGATGTGGAAGGTACATTAAATATTATGAGCTCATGCTGTCACTTGGTGACTAAATATATAAAAAAACTTTAATATGGCAACATTGCCGTAATACTCAGACGAAGTCCAAGTCGCAATTCCTCAAGCTGCTTTCACAGAAAAATCATTCTTCCTTACATGCAATGTGATTATTTTGATAAGAGACATCATACTGGATCTAATGCGGTGTTGAAAAAGTGAAAAAGTCACTATTGACTCCTTGCGATAATCCCTTAGAAGTACGGAGAACCATATAAAGAAGGCATACGTCTTGAAGTGTTTTCAAGTGCAAAATATTTGGGCATAGTTCTAGACAGAGAGCTTAATTGGAAAATGAATCTCAATAAAACCGTCAAGATTTCAAGATGCCAGAAAATGCTTTCTATCCGTGCTACCGAATATTCGTCAAAAAAGTTTTAACCTTGTCTACTTCACAATATGTCTGCGAATGTTAACGCAATAGTGCGAAAAATACTCATGACATACATATGGCAGTAGATTCGGAAGGATAATAACTTACAAAGTAACCAATATGAAGCTACAACCATACGATGGCTACAACCTTAACAGGCGTGTTATTTGTATTTACAATTTAATTTTAATTTTTAATTTTAATTTTTAATTTTGGTGGGGCAAAATGTCCCATTTATTTGGCTTAATACAAGCTAGAAAAAAAAAAAAAAAAAAAAAAAAAAAAAAAAAAAAAAAAAAAAAAAAAAAAAAAAAAAAAAAAACAATACAATACAATACAATACTTACAATACTAGAACTAAAAACTAAGACTTATAACTAGGAGTAAAAGCTAGGGTTTATGTAGAAGGAGGCTAAGTTTAATGGAGGAAGAGCTACGGTTGAAATCAAAAATGGAAATGTTTGAGTTTACTTTCCGTAGCATACGGGAAATTGGTTCGTTTGAGCCGTAGGACGTGCGGTGGGTTGGCAGATAGAAGAGACGGGGGTGTCTTAAATTACGAGGGTTAGTATTAAAGAAGATGGAGCTGTAAAGAGACGGGCAATCGATAGAGCCTGAGAGGAGGCGATGAATGAAGAGAATGTCTGCAGCTTCTCTCCGGTCCTCAAGGCTATTCAGGTTAATGAGTTTGAGGCGGTCATGATAGGGAGGCAGAATTAGGGGATCGTTCCAAGAAAGACCGCGGAGGGCAAATCGAAGAAAACGTCGTTGTATGCTTTCGATTCTGGCTACATGAACTTGCTGATAGGGTGACCATGCTTGGCTGGCGTATTCGAGGAGGGGGCGGACGAAAGTGATGTAGAGAGATCTGGTTACGTAGGGATCAGAGAATTCCTTTGACCACCGTTTAATAAACCCAAGGGATGAATTGGCTTTACGAATTATCTCGTCAGTATGCGAACGGAAATTAAGTTCCCGGTCGTACAATATGCCAAGGTCACGAAGAGACGGTACGATGGGTATAGGTTGATCATTAAGAAGGTAAAGACGGGGAGGGGACTTGTTGTACTTACGTGATAAGGTGATGGATTGGCATTTCGCAACATTTAGCTCTAGGCAGTTTTTGAGACACCAAATAGAAAAAGAATCTAGATCTTGTTGAAGCAAGCAGGGGTCTTGTGATGAAGATATGTGTTTATAAAATTTGGTGTCGTCGGCATAGAGAGAGATAGAGGAGTGTTTAATAACCCTTTCCAAATCGTTTATAGTTAAGATGAAGAGAAGGGGACCTAGATGACTGCCTTGTGGTACACCAGAGGTGGCCAGAAATGGGGCAGATAGGACGGACCTGAAGCGAACGCTATAGAAACGGTTTTCCAGATAAGAGGATATCCATTTCAGCAGTATTGGTTCAAAACCAAGGGTAGACAATTTGAAAAGGATTAATTTGTGGGATATCTTATCGAAAGCTTTACTAAAATCGGTTGCAACAACATCGACTTCTTTACCCCTTTCTAAGGCCGACAGCGCAGAGGACGTGAATTCAACGAGGTTTGTGGTGGTTGATCTACCTTTTAGAAAGCCATGTTGGTTTTGAGAAATTAAAGACTTGCATTGAAAGCTTAAGGATTCGTACAAAATACTTTCCAGGAGTTTGGGTATATGCGAAAGTTTGGCTATCGGGCGATAATTAGTAACTTCGCTCCTTAATCCCTTTTTATGAATTGGCGTTATGAAGGAGGACTTCCATATATGAGGAAAGACGCCTTGTGATAGCGAGAGTTTAAAGAGGTGCGAAAGGGGGTAGGAGAGCACGAGGGAGCACTTCTTAAGAAAAATAGCGGGTATACCATCTGGGCCTGGTGAGTATTCATCATTAAGTTTTTGTAATTTATTTTCAATTACAGTAGGTTCGAAAGTTTGACAGAGAGAGGGACCAATGGAGTAGTCAGGTAGGTAGTTGAAATAAAAGGGATCTGGAACAAAGGAGTTGTCGGCAAAAGATTGTTTAAAAAAGGTGGCATAAAAATTAGCAATGGTTTTCGTAAGAGAGGGATGGAGGGTAACCGTCAGATTTTTTCTTGTAGTTAACGAATCGGAAAAAAGATTTAGGGTCGCTTATAAGGTTGACTTGCGCATTGTCAACATATCCAAGTCCTTAACCAATAAATAAATACACGCGGTAATAAGCTGCCGACAGCAAATACAACCTTTTGGAACAACAGACTCGTTATTACCAAGGTCCGAGCTTTTTCACAACCAGTCATGTGTGCATGTAAAATTCCGCATCCTCCTGTTTTAGGACGACTCCGAATGGCGAACTTGAGATAAGCTTTCCTTGACAGTTGATACTTATCGGATGATTTGCCAGATCATCACAAGAGGAGAGCCAGGGAAAAACCATTAAGGTGTTGCTACAGCTGGGAATCGAACCCTGATCTCTTGCGCGATAGTTCATCAAACATCGCGCCACAGAGCCAACAAGTTGCCGACATCGCCTTGAAGATTAATCAACCACTCCACTAGATCGTCAGAATAGAGTCTACATAATGTGAAGGAATCGAAATACAGATTCTAGTAAGGAAACAGCGTAAGCCTACTTGGAATCTGATACGCGATCAAGAATGGCATGCTTGTCATACCATTTCCTATATTTTATATATTTTACACCTGTACAGCTTCATCTTATGTATAAATCTTAAGTACGGCCAGGTCTTGAGTACTGTTTTCATGTTTGGAGTTCGGCCTCGAAAATACATTAAACTTATTGGCCTCTGTCCAAAGATGTGCTGTCCGCTTTATAGAAGAATTAGGTGTTGCTTTCTGGATTGCAATCAGGGACTGCACCTGGTTTTTACGCAACATTTTTGAATATAACCCTCATGTCTGATCAGGTTCAAAACCTTCCATCTTCTAGACAGAACTCAAAGGCGTGGAGCAAAATAGAAGACATACTTATTTACTTACTTAAGTGGCGCTACAATCTAGAATGAACCTGCGCCTGAACCAACATGCCTCTCCAATTAGCCCGGCTCTTAGCTAAGTGCATCCAGTTGTGTATTCGAAGTTGGTTGAGGTCGTTTTCTACGTGTGAGCAGCACTTAAAACGAGGTCTTAAGACGTCGAACACAGTAGAGGTCCGACGTATGGCTAGGAATCGAAGACTCTGCGAGCCGGAGTAATGGTGTTCTTTCGTTCTACATATCTTAGCCTAGCTTAAACGTCAAATGCGGGGTTTTTTGACTAGAGGCATGTCGCTGTACAGCTTGTATAGCTCGTACAGGAAAAGGGACAGAAGGTTTTTTAAAGAATTTTCCTCTCGAATTTTTCAAGGATTTCTTTATCCATTTTTGATACGATCCATGCATTATCACCGTAAATCAGGACTGGGATGGTCAGGGTCTTATATAGGACCTCCTTAGTGGCTCGACTGAGAGCTTTACTACTAAATTGCCTTCTTAGCTCGAAGAAACGTCGGTTGGAAAGAGTAATTCTTCGTTTAATTTCTGACGAGATGTTGTCTTCAGAGTTAATAGCGGAGCCGAGGTAGACAAAGTCCCGTACTACTTCAAAGTAATATCTATCAATGGTGACTTTCTGTTCAATTCGTCGGTGTTAATAAGATAATAGCGGAGCCGAGGGAAACAAAGTCTCGTACTACCTCAAGGTTATATCTGTCAATGGTGACTTTCTTTTCAATTCGTCGGTGTTGCGTATCCTTTCGTATTGACAGCATATACTTCGTCTTGCCCTCATTTGCTGCTAAGCCCATTTTCATCGCTTCCTTCTCTGTATTAGCAAACGTGGCTATGACATCACGTTGAGTCCTACCAATGATGCCAATATCGTCGGCATATGCTAATAGTTGCACCAATTTTTGGAAGATTGTGCCTCTAGAGTTGGCTCGGAAGTTTGGCCCAATCCTCCCAAGAATCAAATGAAAGAAGTAACTTGACAGTGTATCACCTTGCCTAAATCCATTTTTGATATCAAATGTATCGGTGAGGTCTTTTTCGACACTAATGGAGCAGCGAGAACTCTCGATTTTAACGATATTAACATCTAACTTCGGTAGGCGCTCATAGGTTATGTCAAGGAACTAATAGAAGCAGTCCTCAGCTATATCATGTTTTTCCTCCGTTGGGGCGTGAGCGCATATAAGGCTTATGTTGGCTCATTTGGCCTTGATGCGGATAGTTACAATGCGTTCGCTAATGTCTTGGAAACGTAAGACTTCTTGCCTAAGTCTGGCACTTATAACAAATCCACATCCGAATAATCGCTGTTTCTCCTCACTATAACACGATCCGAAGTAGATGTCACAGTTTTTCATCCTCTTTTTGCCCGGCCCATCCCATCGTATTTCCTGGATGGTAGGAAATACGCTTGTACCTCTCTGTTTAATGTTCTTACATTCCAGGTGCAGATATGAACAACGTTATCCTTTTTTCGTTTACAGGGACGTCAACAATAAGATCAGTCGTTGCCGAGGCTATTGGTTGCTTCGTAACCTTACATTTTTTCTATGGAAGGGTAGTTAACCCAAAGCACAATCCACAATCTGGAGGGCCAGTTCCAATTTATTAGATACCCCTAGGACACGGGGCCATCAGTATCCACAACGGGATTGAGCGCTGCCGTTGGCCTTTCGGTTAATCCTCCACCATCTCTGTTTAAGGGGCCTGACTAACCCTTGAATTTCCTAGACAACGTGTTGTCCGAATATGTCGAAGCAGCTTGTCTAGGCTCGCATGGGACAGCAGGCCGGGTATTCATTCCGTGCCATTCTGACCTGGCTGTTTATAGTGTTGCTGTTTTTCGTCGTGTTATCAGCACTCGCGCTTATCGTTTAGCAAGTCAAATCCGGTTGGGTGAGACCAGTACCCGATGGTTACCACTTGGAGGTTAAAAATAAGTACTTGATGTGTAGTCAGAGTTACAACTACTGGACATTGCCAAGTATAAGCCAATCAGTGTCTACCCTCGTTCTGCAACACCCAACCATCACCGATAGTGATTTATCGAAGCGAAATTGGTTGTTGGGTGAAGACTCGCAAACGATTCTAAAATCCCACTTGTTAACCCAAACTGGCACGTTGCAAGTACAATTTATTTTTGACTACGATTACCCGTCGTAATTTTTCTTCCAAAGATAGACACAGCTTATCAGTTGCGACCTTTCTATTGACATGTTGATGATTTTGTCACTGGTCTTCAACAGTTGATACTGGAGGTATTGGATTCATTGTGAAATCGAGTGATAAACGGTTCGCAAGGGTCTAAACATTCCAGAGATCAGTAACACAAGTACTTGCGGCTACTAAATTGTACCAATATGCTATGGATCCATCTGGTATTTCAGGGCGGAGTACCAGGTGTCATATGGCCAGAACAACAATGGATTCAAATCTATCGAGCCTTGCAATAATCATTTTATCTTTTCCTCCACTACTTCTGTTACTAACGACAGACAGACGACCTTGAGTTAAAAACGTGCCTCATAATAGCCTATTTACTGATAGGAAACAATTATGATAAGGATTTTCAATCTCTTCAAAGAATCACCACATAAGTAGAAAAAAAGATATGGATACCAGATACCAGTAAAACTGTCAACAATATATCCAACTTGCGTCTAGCTATATATACTTTAGAACACCCGAAAAGCTGTCTAGTATTATTTGCTTAGCTAGATACAAAATGCCTCAATTCTATAAGTTGTTCATAATTGCTGCGGCAATAGCCACTGTCTATGGAGTGGGTACCATCAGACATCACTAGTATCAACTCATATTGTGTCTTCTATCTCTTAGCAGACCAGTGGAACTCAGGACTATTACCTCCTCGCACAGAATGAACTCATGCATGAAATCGACCTCGTCCAGAAGGATATCGATGCTGTAAACGAACGCTTTGCTGATCGTCTCGATGTTGTCGAACTCCAACAACAACAGCTGCTATCCGAAATCCAACAGGTGACTAGAACTCTTGTGCCCTTGCAGGCTTTGAGTGTAAGTCTCAAACATTGTATTCAAAAGTACAACTCCCAGTTAGTCACATACGACAATGCTAAATCGAGATTGAAAGTCTGTTCAGATAAGGCGGCACAAACCACGAAGAGCTTAACATCCAGCCCCCAGTCAAGTGTCACTTCGGCTAAGACTCAAGTCATCACAACGTTGCCCAAAAATTTAGCCAAATGTGATACCAAAAATGCCAACAATCAGACCGCCCTGGAGCAGTGCTATATTAATAGTGTAAGCATGTCGAATCTGGATAAACTTAATTCAGACGATAAATTAATTTTCTTATCTAGGTCGAGACCGCAACAACTAGTGTTAACAAATACTTGGATACAGCGAACGATCAGTTGGAAAAGAGTCTTTACGATGCAAATATGGCTATTCAGACTGAGGTTAAGTGTTCATTCCTTGTGGAAAAGGATTCTCTGGAGACAATCGGTAAAACAAACGCTGAAATCAATGACTGCGAGGAGAGTCTTGACAATAATGATACTCCATCTGATTATGTAACCGAAATTGATATGAAAACTGATAAGCATTTTAATTTACGACAGATTGCGGGACAATGATTGAAACATTTTGATTATTCAAAATAAATAGAATATTGCAGAACTGTTTAGACTAAAACTTATTTTGAGATGACGAAAAAATCACTAACGTTCAAAACAGAAATTAGTTTTGTTCTGAAATTAAGTAATTACGGGTCTTTAATGTTTGTAAACAAAAATTCATGTTAACTGCTCTGTAACGCCCAACGTTGACCGAAACGTTGTTCCCAACATAATTTTCAAAGAAAAATGGTCGAATGATGCCACCACTCCACAATCCGAAAAAACTGAAACTCTCTGTGGATGAATCGGCTTCTCGACAATAACGTGTGGGTTTTTCGAGTTCCGTATGCGTCAATTTTGTTTTTTAACGTAGCCGCCGAGATAAAAATGTGCCTTGTCAGAAAAGATTATTTTCGCCCAAAATCGTTGTCCAATTCAAGCAGCTCTAAGGCTTAAACGGCGAAGCGATGGCGACGCAGATGGTCGTGTGCTTTCAATTTTTGAGTCAAAATGAGCCTCGTCAGAAAAGATGATTTTTCGCCCAAAATCGTTGTCTAATTCAAGCAGCTCTAAGGCTTAAACGGCGAAGCGATGGCGACGCAGAAGGTCGTCTGCCTTTAATTGCTGAGACCTTGTAAGCGAATAATCCGAGAAGTTTGCGCAGAATTCTCCTCAGGCTGATCGATATTGAGATCGAGGGCGAGTAGATGTTCGCGAATTGAGTCTCACATCCTCGGCTACAGCAGCCACATTTTCGTGACGACGGGGGCCATGGGTGTTGTCCACCAGCATACCAGACTCATGAACTTTTTGCACAAACTTCCGCGGTGGGTGCTTCATTACGGCCAAAACTTATTTTTAAGGAACGCAGTGTTTGGAAATAAGTTTTCAATATATCCCAACGAAGTTCAAGCGTAAAGTGATACATTTCGTTCCGCGGAAGAATGATGCTGACTTTCTGTTAAGATTTCAAGCGAGGAACAGTTGTCAGTGGCAAAAAGCCTATGATTTAAAAAGAAACTACTAGATGGCCCACCCTGTATTAGCGCAAATGGCTATGCACGGTTTAAGTATTGGTAAACGTATGCCACCCATTCATTTTGCTTAAATCAATGTACCGTTCGAGACAGATTTCGTCCTGCCAAGTTGAGTATTTAACGTTTAGTTACCAAACTGGAGTCAATCATCGAAACACACGGTTTGGTAAGGATATCGCTGTTTGGAAGACCCTTGTCACTTTAATTTGTCCCTTCCTTGATTTGAACTTTCCAAATTTTATAGCAAAAACCAGAAAATTAATGTAAACAGCCATAGACAATACCGAGACAATTCTGATTGAGATCTGGAGCATTTGGAAGTTCAACCAAAATTCATCAAGACAAACCTTTAAAAACGTTGCAAAATGGCCGAATTTGGGAAGATATCAATCTTCGAGATAAACCAGCATGAAGTTTTTTTTAAGAAAGTCACTGTCAGTTGAATGTTTGTCGGTTCTTAAATCTATTAAAACGTAACTGGCATATGCATAAGAGTCAACGGCAAGCGCAACAGTTTAATATACGCAACTTCTTCTGGTTTTTACTGGATGAAACGATAATAGTGATGCTTGTGCTTCCAAAATGAAATCACTTCGTGCATTCCACGATAGAAATTCAGAACGAGCGACTACAGGACTGCGCAATGGCGACCGAAAATGAAATATGAACATAAATCGCACGACTTATACATAAACAAAAAGAGGATAACAACCTCCGTGACCGCACCAGGAATGTATAATATTCTGCAGCCGAACAACTAACGAAAGCCCTAAGCTGATAAAAAGCAGACATTACTGTCATCCAGGAAATACGATGAAGCAAAAGAAGAATGAAAAATGTTGATATCTACTACCGTTTGTGTTATAGCGAGCAGAAACAGTAACTGTTCGGAAGTGGATTTGTTAAAAGTATAAGACTTAGGCAAGAAGTCTTATGCCAAGTTGGCCAAAATAAGGTCGCCAATATATGCATTTAAAAGTGAAGTCTTAAACGAATTTTTGATATAAGATAGAAGGGTGATCATTCCCACATGAAAAAAAAATTCGTGTAAGACTTTGCTTTTTTTCACACATAATTTTTTTTCTACATATACATAGATACCTTTTTTTCATTTATTTAGTTTGGTTTATTTTATCAAACAGAGTTTTACAGTCTCTTATAGATAATTTATATAAAAATACAAAATAAAAATTAAAAAAAAATTTTAAGTATGTAAGTAATTGGTATGTACATGTACAATCGTGTAAGTAATTTTATTTAGTTTCATTTCATTTACAGTGATAATTAGATTATGGCATACTTAATAATATATGTAAGAATATATGTACCGAGCATTTAACAATTCTATTTTTATGAACTATTACATTTTTATTTGGAAGTTTTATTTCAACATTTACTCCAGTAATATTTACAATTTTAAATGGACCACTGTAAATAAGTTTATGCTTATCATAAGGTTCGTTTTTTAGTAAAACGTTATCTCCTATTTTAATTTCTATTGGTCTTATGTTTTTATCATATGTTTTTTTATTTTGTTTCTTAACCTTTTCTAATAGATTTTGTGCAATTAAGTGAGTAGTTTTTAATCTATATTTAATTTCACCTGAATAATTATCAATGTTATATAAGGGTTCTATATCGGTTTTCATAAAGTTATCTATGGATGTATTTTTTCCAAAAATAAGTTCAAATGGAGTATATTTTTCATTAAAGCCAGAGTTAGGGCTTATGTTATAACAGAAAGTGAAATATTTTAAATGAGTTTCCCATTCTGTAATGTCATTGACGTAAGCTCGTAAATATTTGTTAAATACGCGATGGTTACGTTCTATTGTTCCTAGAGATTGGTGGTGGTAGCTTGTCGAGAATTTCAGGTTTATTTTTAGTAACTTACACATTTCTGTAAGAATTTCATTTTTGTATTCAGTACCCATATCAGCACGAAGTTCTCGCATTGGGCCATATATCAAAATGAATTTATCAAATATAGCTGCTGCTACTGTACGGGCTGATTTGTCAGGAATTGGTATAGTGGTAAGGTATTTGGTTAGATCGCACATTAAAGTAACAGCATACTTATTACCTTGGGCAGAAGTTTGAAGTGGACCAATTGTATCTATGATAAAAATATCCATTGATTTTTGTGGTGTAGGAGTGAGAAACATTTCTTCGACTGTACTTGGTTTTACCTTTGATAGATGACAGACTTTACATTTTTTTACATACGCCGCGACGTCTCGCGTCATATTTTTCCAATAGAATGCTTTACGCAGCTAAGCGTATAGCTTCTTTTGGCCGCAATGTCCTCCTATCAGTGGATTATCATGAAATTGTTGTAGCAATGTTAGCTTTTCCTCATCATTTACAATTTTCTTTGGTTGATTAATGAGAGTCACATGTAAATTCTTAAGAATTCTAGCGCCTACTTCTTTCAATTGGTTAACCGTAAAATATTTGAAAAACGTGTCATTCAATGGCCATTGTAGTTTAAGAATCGATCGGTCGTTGGCTTCTTTTTGTAGCCTCGAAAGAATACCCTCAATGTACTTTTCGTTAACCACCATATTCGGAATCCTGAAACTAAATATTTTTTTGAAATTACTTATAATTTCAATCTCGTTTTTATGCGCGCTACTTTTCGTCCTAATTCTTGGAATTTTTTTGTAAATCCAGTTTCAAAATCTTCGTAAATAAATACATCTTTATTTTTCATTTCGTCAGAAGCTTTACATGCTTTGTTTTCATGTTGTTGGCGTCTAGTCTTTGATCTAGTTGTTATTAACACTTTTGGTGCTTGTAATGTTATTTCTTTTAATTCGTCTATTGTAATACGTGATAATGCATCGGCAGAAACATTTGATTTACCGCGAATGTACTCTATTGTAAAATTATATTCTTCCAACTCCAAACGTATTCTAGTTAGTTTGGATGATGGATCTTTCATACTAAATAGATGCACAAGGGGTCTATGGTCTGAAAAAACAGTGAAGTGGGTGCCGTAGATATACGGACGAAAGTGTTTAATTGCATAATAAATTCCTAGTAGTTCCAATTCAATAATGGGCTTGTTCTGTTCAGCTTTTGTAAAGGCTCGGGAGAAAAAGTGGATTGGAAGGTCGTTTCCTTTGTGTACCTGACTAAGGACTGCGCCGCATCCTAGTTTTGATGCATCCGCCATCACAACGAATTCTTTTTTAAAATCTGGATATTGTAGGATTTTAGGTTTTAATAATTCTAATTTAAGCCGTTGGAAAGATAATTCACAAGATTCATCCCAAATGAATTCTACCTGTTTTCTACTTAATTTTTTAATTGGTGCCGCCAAGATGGCAAAATTCTGTATGAATCGTCTATAGTAATTCATAAAAGCCACGAAGCGTCTTGCTGAATCTTTATCAGTTGGTCTGGGGTATTTTTTTATCACTTCCGCTTTACATTCATCTGGTAAAAGACCATCTGCTGTGCATTTGTGACCAAGAAATGTTACCTCTGTTTTGAAAAAATTACATTTTTGTGGGTTAAGCTTTAAATTGAATTGGAGGCAAACATCGAATACGCTTTTGAGGTTGTTGAGATGGTGTTTTTCGCTGCAACCAATGACTATTATATCGTCTACGTAAAGGAACGCTTGGTCTGGAGAAATACCAGCGCAAGCTATAGACATCATGCGTGAAAAGGAATTAGGAGCAATATTTAAACCAAACGGTAATACTTTCCAGCGAAAAGCACCTTGTTCAGTACTAAATGAAGTGATGTCTCTGCTGTCTTTATGCAAAGGGATTTGCCAGAACCCGGAAAATAAGTCAAGTGTTGAAAAGTACTTAGCTCGGCCAAGAGCTTCCAAGATTGTGTCTATGCGTGGTAGTGGAAATTTATCTGCGATTAACTTTTTGTTTACTAGTCTGTAATCAATGCACAATCTCATTCGCTTAGTATCACCTTTTTTTGGAACTAAAATTATAGGCGAATTATAGTTCGATCGGCTTCCCTCAATAAGATCATTTTTTAATAATTTATCTACTTGTGAGTTGATTTCAGATTTCTGAGAGTGAGGTAAACGGTAATTTTTTACATACACTGGGTTTTGATCATTTATGCGCAGTTTCTGTTCATAAAAGTTGTTCACTGTCATTTTGTCAGTTTCAAGGGCAAAAATTGATGAATATTGACTACACAAATCTAATAATTTGGGTTGTATATGGACTGGCATTTTTAACGTATCGAGAACGTTTTGTGTTCTTTGGTCGGTATTATTTTTTTTATTTATACTGTATGTAAAGTAATTATCCAAATCGTCTGTTATTAAGGTATCATTTCGAACTGTTATTGGTTTGTCGTTTACATTTATAACACGCACGGTCGCCATGTAATAATAGAAACGATGCGTCTTGTAGTGTGGTCTAAATCAGACTGAATTTTATTAAATATAATATACTTAAATTACCTTACTTGTGCAGACAGGTATGCAGACAGGTATTTGCATAATTGCATGTCTGGCATTACACCCGCTCCGACGGGGGAAAAAGATGATATTGCGAAAGATAGTTTCTTCTAGCTCCTGGACAAAACTTATGAGCGAATACCAAAGAACGATGATTGATTCGTGCTGGGAGTATTTCACCTAAAGGTATGAAGAGAGGGGACATTTTAGAATTATTGTTGAAAGACAGAGTCAACACAATGCTTAGCAACGGGCTTAGGCTAACTTCGCCGCTGCACAAAATGATGAAGGAACGGTCAACCAAATCACATTGTGATAGACAAGATGCACGCTTTAAGTATTTTCGATGTGAGAACTCTCAGATGCGCCAATATCGACTAGGAGCACTACCTTGTTAGTAGGTGGGTATATCCACCACGCCAGAACAAATGAGGAATACTGTGGAAAAAATAATGTTGAAAGCGACTCCCAAGTCTAAACCACTCGATTAACATCACACCACCAGCACTTACTCTCGAAGCACAATGACGACGATGTGAACAATCGTTAGACCAACTTTTAAGAAATCCTTTGTTTGGTGAAAAATTTCGACAGATTTTCGCAATAACGAGGCATACATACTGCAGGTGAAGATAAAAGCTGAGCTTAAAAGGCAAAGACGTATGGAAGAAAATCGGCTTTTCTTAAAGAAGAAAAAAAGAACAAGAAAAGTGTTCTATTGAGGATGTAGGGAGGTGCCACTCCAGGAATGATGTTTGCATGTTTTACCAAATTGTAAAACGTCAAGGCCAGAGATACAAGGCGCAAACAGAATCCAGTCGAAATGAACAAGGAAAAGTCATAGTTGAAGCACAGTCAATGCTGAAAATTTCGAAGAAACACTTCCGCTGACTGTTTAACGGCGGTGACTTACTCAACTAACAGCTACGCCTAGGACTTAGTGTTTCTGTTGGGCACTTCAAGTTTAACAAGTTCAGTTTCATTCTAATGTGTTACAGTCTGGCAGAGAAAGACTGTAAGCCGGAGTATTGGTTTCCATTCACTCTACATGTCCTGGCCATCTTAAACGTCATATGCGGACCAAGTCTATGTCGCTGTAAAGCTCGTGTAACTCGTGCTTGAATCTTCGATGCCATAGGCCGTCAACGAACGGAAAATTTTTCGAAGAATTTTTCGTCCAAAACGACCAAGGATTTCTTAAGCCGATTTTTATATAGTCCATGCTTCAGCGCCGTAGAGCATGACTGGGATGATCAGGATCTCGTATAGGATCTCCTTTGCAGTTCGATCGAGGGATTTACTTTCCTTTTAAGAACGCAGAATAAGTCTTCTATTTATTTCTGACTAGATATTGTTGACCGAGTTAATAGCGGAACTGAAGTTCTTTACTGAAGTCCCTTTCTAAAGTCCCTTACATCTGTCAATGTTGAAGTTCTGTTTAATTTGCTGATGGTGTGTGTCCATCCTTTTTGTCTGTTAGAATCATTTCTTGTAGCTTCCTTCTTGCAAAGTTGGCTCTTAAATTACCTTGAGCCCGACCAATGATGTCAATACAGTCAGCGTAACTATTAGTTCCAAAAAATTTATGAAATATTGTGCCTCTTGTGTTAGCACAGGAGTTTTAGATAATCCTCTTTAAAATTATGTTAAAGACAAAGAACCGTCGCCTTCTCTTAATCCTTTTTGGTATCAAATGTTTCGGTGAGGTCCTTGCTGAATCTGATGGAGCAAAGGTGGACACACACAAAACTATGTGTATAGTTAGGCTACATAAATTCCATCGTGGGTATCTATTTGTAGAACGAGGGTAGACTCTGATTGGCTTTAACTTGGCAATGCCCAGTGTTGTAACTCTGACTCCACATCAAGTGCTTATTTTTAACCTCCAAGTGGTAACCATCGGGTACTGGTCTCGTCCAACCGGATTTGACTTGCTAAACGACAAGCGCGAGTGTTGATAACACGACGAAAAACAGTAACACTATAAACAGCCAGGCCAGAATGGCACGGAATGAATACCCGGCCTGCTGTCCCAGACGAACCTAGACAAGCTGCTTCGACATATCCGGACAACAGGTTGTTTATGAATCTCAAGGGTACGTCAGACCCCTTGAACAGAGCTGGTGGCGGATGAACCGAAAGGCCAACAGCAGCGCTCAATCCCGTAGTGGATACTGATGGCCACTTGTCCAGACTTAGGCAAGAAGTCTTATGTTTTCAAGACATTAGCGAGCGCATTGTAACGATCCGCATCAAGGCCAAATTCGCCAACATTAGCTTTATATGCGCTCACGCCCCAACGGAGGAAAAAGCTGATATAGCTAAGGACTGCTTCTATGAGCTCCTTGACAAAACCTATGAGCGACTACCGAAGTACGATGTTAAAATAGTGCTGGGAGATTTAAACGCAAAGGTAGTAAGAGAAGACATCTTTAGCAGTATTGTCGGAACACATAGCCTACACGACAACACGTCTGGTAACGGACTTAGGCTAATTGACTTCGCTACGGAACGAAATGCCACCAGCACACGGTTTCCTCACCTCGATATCAATAAGGGGACATGGCGGTCGCCAGATCAACGAACGGTCAATCAAATTGATCACACAGCGATAGACAAGAGGCACGCAGCCAGTATTTTGGATGTCCGAACATTCCGAGGAGCTAACATTGACTAGGACAACTACCTTGTTGCAGCCAAGGTTAGAATGCGAATATCCAACACGACACAACAATCCAGAAATACTGTAAAAAAAATTAATATTGTCGACTGCAATCGCAAGAGACCGCCAAGACCTTCGCGCAACTCGTATCCCTAAACCTCTCGATTAACATCATACCACCAGCATCGAATGTCGAAGAACTATGGCAACGATGCTAACAAGCCATTAGATCAGCCGCAACTGATGTGCTAGGTTTCTCACGCCCACCAGCAAGAAACCCCTGGTTTGATGAGGAATGCCGACAGATACTCTCAGCCAAGAATGAGGCCTACAAGGCTAAGCTGCAGGTGAGGACGAGAGCTGCCGTTGAGCTCTATAGGCAGAGAAGAAGGGAAGAACACCATCTCTTTAGAAAGAAGAAAAAAGAGCAAGAAAAGCGCGAAAGTATGCCTGAATAATGAAGGGTCTCCAAAAAAGGAGACCCTCTAAACTGGATCCTGGAAAAAAGCAAGAAGTCCAAGTCGATACCCCCACCTATTCATCGATTTCAAAGCCGCTTACGACAGCATTTAGAGAGCCGAACTATACAGAGCCATGTCTAGTTTTGGTATACCCTCCCAAAATCGACCGCTTGTGTAGGATGACGATGGAGAATTCTCGCTGCTCCATCAGGGTCGGAAACGACCTCACTGACACATTCGATACCAAAAAAGGATTTAGGCAAGGCGATACACTGTCATGTGACTTCTTCAATCTGACTCTTGAGAGGATTGTGCAAAACACACGAGCCAACACCAGAGGCACAATTTTCCAAAAATCTGTATAACTACTAGCATACGCCGACGATATTGACATCATTGGTAGGATGTGATGTCATAGCCACGTTTGCTAGTATAGATAAGGAAGCGGCAAAAATGAGTTTAGCAGTAAATGAGGGCAAGACGAAGTATATGCTGTCAACACGAAAGGTCACACAACATCGACGAATTGGGCAGAACGTCACCATTGACAAATATAACTTTGAGGTAGAACGGGTAGTTGAGGTAGTTCTGGACTGTAGCGCCACTTAAGTAGGTAAGTATCTATTTGGACTTCTTGGGTTTTTTTCAACTTGGGCCGACCAGGTTGTTGGTAAACGGTTCCAATTGTCACATATTACGGCAGGTAGAATTTTGTAGACCAACTACTAATGCTTTTGTAGTTGTCGCATTTCAGAGGGCAAACGATGCGAAGGTTCTATTCAACAGGCAATTTTATCCACCGGGTTTATATAGCTCGGCTTTTAAAATAAGGCACCTCGGAGAGGTCGTTTTCACCCACACCAGAGTATATTTTAGATACATTCATGTAGATGTGACCTACGTTGTCATTTCCAACTGAGTCCGACTCGTATTCGAGATTGTAGCCAATGTTACTCCGAAAGGTATAATCGAAGCAGAGTGGGTGTGGCTGTTCTCGGGCAGTGTGCACATATGAGAATCGAGATAAAAATATATGGCGCGTTGTGCCAGTACGACCCGCCATAGGACCATTTTTTTTTCTTTTTTGTATGCATTACGTCACTTGAATAGCTTTATAATCTTTGGTTTAGATGATGTAGGATCCTTATAAGTCCACTACAAGAAGGTTTCCTTTGTAATGAAATACCGTTTTCCAATTATGTTTAGGGACACGCGATATTGAATAGAATCTAGAGACGACGGCACGGGTATGCATCTAATGCTCACGTTAAGGCCGAAAGGGGTGTGTAGTTGTATGTCTCATTTTTGCCTGATTACCTTGAGCATTCGTGCTATTTGGACCTTTTTTCCTCCTTCAAAATATTAGTTTTCCATTTTAATTCCTTGTCAAAAACATGACCTAGGTAACTGTTTGATTTTACAAATTTGTGACTGAAGTCATTTAGTTTTGGGAGATAAATGTGCGGGTGTTTGTATATTCTGCTTAAGAGGATCAGTTCGGATTTTTTAGTGTTCTCACCAAGTCCACACCTTGCTGCATGTTTGTGCCAGCGCAGGAAAGCCTTTTTTATATATTAAAGTAAGGCTCATGCCAAACTAACATTCGAAAATTGGGTGATTCTCCTCACTTTAACGCGGTCCGTAGTAAATTTAACAGTTTGCACCCTCCTATTGCCCAACGTCCCATCGTCTTTGCTGGATGGCAGTAATGTCTGCTTTCTACTAAACGTTCTCATGGCCGATACCAGCTTCGTTGTCCGTTTTCGTTTATTCGTTTAGCTTGGCATTCTCAGTCGTTTTCGAGGCTATCAGTTGCTACTTGCACGATAGCAATGGTTTTGCTTGATTGGGTTATTAACCAAAACAGTACGTCTAATCTGGTGAGCCACTTTAAATTTACTAGAAGCGGGTCCAGTATCCACTATACGATTTAGCAATGCAGTTTGCCTTTTAAATCATTTGCCAATTTGAAATTCCTATAGGAGCCATTCGAATGTGCCGTGTAGCTTAATTGCCCTATCGATGGAACCGTTGAGTCCACTTTGGAAAATTTTTCTCTGCCGCCTTGGAATGGGAGAGTTATTTTAGTAAAAGTACGCATTCCGCGCTTCATCCCTGCTGCCACGACTTTACAAAGTAGTTTAAGCCAAATCACGTTAATAGGAACCGAGTCGTCTCCTCGTGAATGCTGGTAGTTGGTGCACACTTCTGCTCTCATGTTATCCCATTATTTGCCATTTGATTGATAACTAAACTGTGAACCGCCGAACTAAACTCTAGGGAAGTGAATGACTGCCGCAAATCTCTAAGCGAGATCTTATTGCAGTGGGTTCCGGCACTCATGGACATTCCAGGGGTCTACATAGCTGATGAATTGGCGATACATGCCAAATATTTTGAATACTTCAAAACTCATGTATTTAGCTAAACCACATTTTAATAAGTACTTAGAAATTAAAACGCCCGAGCTCGATAATGTACAAAGTGCAACTGCTTTATTAAAGAGAACAAATACGTTAACAATTTGCAGTGAGAGTATTGCCAGATTTAACAATTCAAATACAATTATTCATTATTTTCAACACTCCCACTTTTGAATTAGTTTAATAGAAACAAAATATTTTTCTACGGATTGTTTACAACTCCAATCGAAATTCTAAACTTCTCAAATTTTTCTTTATTTAGAGCTTTTGTAAATATATCAGCTATTTGTAGTTCAGAAGGAACATAATTAATTGTAAAGTCACCTCGATCATATCTTTCACGTATGAAATGATAGCGCACATCTATGTGTTTTGTGCGCTTGTGAAATTCCGGATTTTTAACGAGCCGTATCGCTCCTTGGTTATCCATATTTAATTCGGTCACACAAACATTAGCAGGTATCAATTCCGATAAAAGCCGCTGAAGCCACACCATCTCCTTCACAGCTTGAGATGCCGCCACATACTCGGACTCAGTGGTAGACAACGACACACATTTCTGCCTCTGTGATGACCAGGAAACGGGTCCATTTCCGATTGTAAAGACGAAACCAGAAGTAGATCTTCTCGTCTCTGGGTCGCCAGCATAATCAGCATCACTAAAACAAACTAAATTTAAATCATTACTTTTTTGAAACAATATACCCATTTCTCTGGTGCCTCTGATGTACTTCAGGATTCTTTTAACTGCATTAACGTTAAACTGGTTAGGTGAATCCAAATATCGAGATACCACCCCTACTGCAAAAGAGATATCTGGTCGAGTAGCAACTGCTAAGTACATTAGACATCCTACTGCCTCTCTATACGGAAACTGCACATCTTTTGATGATAAAGATTCTGTAATCGAAATTTGTTCAGCCGGAGTTGATACTGGCTTACAGCAATCCATTTTGAATCTTTTTAAAACTCGATCTGCGTAAAGTGCCTGACTGACGTGAATGCCACCATTCGACATCCGTGTCAATTCCATACCAAGAAACCACTTGGCATCCAAAACTGTTATTTCAAATTGAGTCTGAAGATATTTTACCAATCTCATACCATCCTCTTTTTCTTTTGCAGCGATTAGACCATCATCGATGTAGATTGTAAGTATGAGCCGCCTTTCGACATCGTTTCCAATAAAAACACATGGGTCCATTTCGCTAACCCTTAAGTTGAACTTCATCAAAACTTTCTTAAATTTGAAGTTCCAGCAACGGGACGCTTGCTTTAAGCCATATAGACTTTTGAGTAGCTTACACACTTTTCCAGAACCATCATCAAACCCTATAGGTTGACGCATATATATTTCCTCGTCTAAATCTCCATTCAAAAAGGCCGTCTTTACATCAAATTGAGTTAGCGACAGACCTTCCGCAGCTGAAATTGCAAGTATCGTACGTATGGAAGTAAATTTTGCCACTGGACTAAATGTCTCGAAATAATCTACTCCATGTTCCTGTGTAAAACCACGAATCACCAACCTTGCTTTGTATTTTCGTTTTCCATGCACATCTAAATTCTTCAATTTAAAAATCCACTTGTTGTCGATAATTTTTCTATTCGATGGTAATTTAACTAAGTCCCAAGTGCGATTTTTAAGCAGACTATTCATTTCATCTGACATTGCTTGTTTCCAATGATGTGAATCTTTACATGCAATTGCTTCACTGTAGCTTATTGGTTCACATTGTACAAGATAAGAATGCTTTTCTGCATAGTGAAACATGCCTGAGCCAACTCTATTCCTTCCACTACGCAGTCGATTTCTCCATGAAACCTGTTCATCATCGCTTAGGTCATCATTAATTTCACCATCTACATTTTCATTCTCGTCTGCCGATGCGAAAACATCCTCTCCTGCGTTATTTTGGTGATCATCAGTTTCATTCACACCTTGACTAAGCTCTTCAATGTTTTTCGAAGTAGACAAACTCCCATGCAAATTATCATGCAAATCATCATGCAAATTATCATGCAAGTCTTCATGCAAACAATTGTTGTTCGTCTCAGGTTCCTGTGATGGAAATACAGCAGCTTTTTGCAAGTCGTTTGAATGTATGTTTTCTTGGCCTGGATGTTCGTTTTCCCTAAAGGTAACATCTCTGGCAATCTCGACTTTTCTCGACGACGGTATCCAAATTCGAAAGCCCTTACTGCTTTCCGCATAACCCATAAATATGCCTTTTTCAGCCTTTTTATCAAACTTTCTACGTTTCTGCTTCGGTATATGCACAAACGCCGCAATGCCAAACACTTTAAAATCTGCAAATTTACACTGATTGCCCCACCATAGCTCGTAGGGAGTTTTTCCTTTCATAGGGCTAACACCAGTTCGGTTTAGCACAAAAACTGCAGTGTTAACTGCTTCCGCCCAGAATTTTTTAGACAAATCTCGACCACATAGCATCGTTCTAGCGGCCTCAACAATGGTCCGATTCTCTCGCTCAACTTTACCATTTTGCTCTGGAGTGTAAGGCACAGTTGTTTGGTGACGTACAGAATGCTTGTCTAAAAGTGATTTTACAGCTTCGTTGACGAATTCCGTCCCATTATCTGTACGAAGAGTTCTTACAACATTTCTGCTCTCGTAAATAGTCTTCTTTAAAAACTGTTCAATGCATCTACATACTTCCGACTTGTGTTTCAAAAAATACACCACCTTGTACCTTGAAAAGTGGTCTTTAAATAATAAAAAATATTTGGAACCACCAATTGAAGTCTCTTCCATTGGTCCACATACGTCCGCATGTACCAATTCTCCAGGTTGAGATGCGTGAAAACCACTTTGCGGAAAGGGTAACCTGTGCTGTTTACCATAGAGACATGTGTCACAAGAGAAATCATGCACGTCCTTGAAACCGATGCCTTCATTTTTAAGATGATTTCGTACATGCGCTATATTCTGGTGAGCCATCCTTTCATGCCATACTTTAATTGGTAATACTTGCCCCGCAATATTTGCAACTTTCAATGTCGGCATTTGCACTTTGAAGTTCATTTTAAAGAGCTGTTCCTGACGTTCTCCAACTGCTACCAGAGTACCATCCTTTTTTGCGAATTTACACTGCAAACTATCGGATATAAAAGAAAGTCCCTTATCTAAAGCGCGAATCTGCGAGAACAGATTTATTGAAATTTTAGGTACATACAGCACATTAGACAAGTGCTTTTCTATCCACTCATTTCCATTAGATGCTAAAATATTAATATCGCCAATACCCTGTGCAAAAATCTTATCTCCACTCCCGATTCGTATACCAACTGGATCGATAAAATTTCTATACCGCACAAACCATTCTCGTTTGTAAGTCATGTGGTCACTAGCTCCAGAATCCAAGTACCAATAATCACTTACTTTTCTATCGCTAGCCATAAGCGCATTAACATTGAAGTGAACTCCCTCTTGATCCTCACTTGCACTTCCAGTCCACCTTCTATCATCTTCACTAGACGATGTAGTATGCCCTCTTTCCTCCTCACTTGCACTTCCAGTCCACTTTTCGTCAACATTGCAAATTAGAGCATCCCCCCTTCGTACTTCACCTTTACTTCCAGTCCACTTCTTTCGATCAGCTCCGAAATTCTTCTTTTGGCAGTCTCTTTTCCAATGTCCATGCTCATTACATGCAAAACATTTTCCAGGCTTAGAAAAAGACTTCTGATTTTGCTTTCGCGCTCTTTGCTTTGCCACTAGAGCAACTGATGTACTTGCCAAATGCGATGACATGCGTGTCTCTTCCATGACAAGTCGTGACATCAAGTTTTCAAGAGTTTGCTGATCTTTTGCTGTGGATTCCCATGCACAGAAAAAGTGTTTGTAATGCTCTGGGAGAGTCATTAAAACCTTTGTTATAACCATGCTCTCTGAGATGTCCTCACCTATATCTCTTAATTGCCTAACGATATTCTGCAACTTTGATATATGAGTAGCAACATCGTCGTCTGGGTCTTTTTCGAAGCTATAAAAACGCTGCAGCAACAAATGAATACTTGCCTTTGAAGTCTGCTCATATATTGATTTCAATTTTACCCACATTTCTCCCGCTGTTTGACAGTTTACAATGTGTCGAAGAGGAGTTGAACCAATGCTGGTTGCAATTATTCGCTGAGCCTTACTGTCTGATATCCTCCAAGTTAACAAGCGATTATCAAATACAGTTTGAGCCTCACTTTCAGCTTTTACTGGCAATGAACTTTGTCCATCTACACATGCGTATAGTCCAGCTGCATTTAATAAAATTGTGACTTGAAACTTCCATACAGAATACTGTTCAGAAGTCTGTAATTTGTCAATTTTAAACATTTCACTGTCCATTTTAACCGATTTCCGTTTTATTTTTCTAATCAAAATCAAACAAGGTTTCCCAATTAACACCGCGTACCAAAAATAAAAAAAATGCGTAATGCCCTTTATTTGACCTTTTACTTTCCCGCGTGATCTGGGCCCATAACCTTTTAATAAGTACTTAGAAATTAAAACGCCCGAGCTCGATAATGTACAAAGTGCAACTGCTTTATTAAAGAGAACAAATACGTTAACAATTTGCAGTGAGAGTATTGCCAGATTTAACAATTCAAATACAATTATTCATTATTTTCAACACCACAAGATACCAATATTTTGCATACCTCCTAGGTGTCATTCTAGGCTTGCTCTTCAACCGGCTACTGCCAGCAACCATTACCTTGCCCAGATAAAAGCTTTTCCATTTCCAATACCGAATTGTATCAGAACCTGTGTCTGAATCTTAAGGTCTTCACAACAATATTCCTCCCAAAACCAATCCTTCCTAACGTTTCATCACCTCCATCAACCAAAATGGCCTACAAACCACAAATTATCACAATTATTCCCAAAAACACATCCTGCGACAAGTAAATGACAAATTCACGACAAAGCACTTCAGCCCAACAAACTATTCTCCTTCTAGTTAGACCTCGAATTCCACCTCGCAAAATGTGCTCAGCTCCAAGAAGACGCGCGTAATTGCAGAGGATTACACCATGTTTCGTGTAACTATGTCATAGACGCCCCAATGCACTCGTCTTTCCGTACTCAAAGCAGGACGATGGAATCGCTCTCTGTGCGCTTATTATGCTGTTGACACGTATATGTGGAAAATCCAGTCTAAACTTTTATGTAATCCCGAAACCATAATAATTGTCTTACACCCCCCGACGAGAGAGTGCTAAGGCTCCACCAACCATCGGAAGGATGAGAGCATCAACTTTTCGCTTTAACCGCCCTAAATAGTTGCCGTATAGTTCTTGCGTTGGTTAATCCAGTTTCTAGAACTATCTGTACATGGTACTCTGTATTCCATCGTCACTGGTATGAAGCAGAATCATAACAACAACTTCGTTTCGGATTGTTAACGTAGTCGTGCTGGAGTTTCATCCACAGGATGAACAGCAAAAGAGGAAAAAAAAATCCTGAAAAGTTTTACTCAATCTGCTGACTCGTGACTGCACAAGAAGCGCGCAAAAATAAATTGTTTAGAGATACAGATACACAGCGATATCCAGCACACAGCGTTACAATGCTTCGCAATCAGTGTGATATGCGGAGGGCACCCTGTGAAGATGGGTGTATCTACTTTTTTGGCAGAAAGTACATTCATTGCGGTGGTCCTTTGATTTATTTTACGAGAATGTCCTAAATGGGCGGTTAAACATGATCATTTATATTTTTTCCCCGTTGGTTTCCATTCAATTTTTGTTTATCTCCTTCGTCTCTGGAGAATTTGATGGTGTCCTGCTCTATTTCGGGGTCATGGGGAGCACTGCATGCGTACCGTTTTGGTTTGCCTCAAGTGGGAATATGTATTTTCGAGTGCAACGCCTCCTGCTCTCGAAGTGATGATGAAACTGGGTGTTTCTTGTTATTATTTCTCATTTTGTGTCCTCGTCCTTCTTTAGTCCTTCTTGGTTATAAATGACGGTATCAGTGTTAAAAAAACAAAAAAAAAAGCGCTTCGTAAAAGAAAAGTCGTATCTTCATCTCGACCGAAAAAACATGTTTTTCTCAGAGCAACGAAATGACTTCTTAGCGACCCGAAAAAAAAAACAAGGAAAGCAAAAGGACGATGACTACTAAAGAGGTTATCATCGCACAAACAACGCAACAAAACAACTGGAACAAGTTGAAGTTTTTGGCTTTCGGGATTAATTGCATTCGCTTCCGTCTGACTATGGTACATAACGTCATTATTTTCAGCGGAGCAAGTTGCAGTTGCTAGGAAATTAAAACTTTTTTGCCAGTAGACGGATGTGTTGATTAAGTGAGTGTGGGGTGTACGTCATAATTGATTTGCGGTAGGGACTGGTTGTTAACTGTCAGGCTTGACATTTGACAATGTTTAAAGCAAATGTTGATATTGAGTGTCAACTAACAATTATCTCTCTATGTAATGAACGAGGATTACTAAAGTGGAGTTAGATTTGATTAATGTTGATCTAAGCGCCATTAGTTGCAGGTCTTTTAACAACAATAACCTCTCTTCAATGAAGAAAAAGGAAAATCTCCAAACCGAAGCATCAAGTAAAACAAACATCAAGAGCGGGTAGCAGTTACCAATTATCAGATATCCATTGCGGATCCGCGGATCATGACGGGCTCAATGGCGCGATGCACGGTTAGTGCTATGACCTGCCGCTCTGAAGCTCTGCGTTCGATTGCCAGCCATAGCGATACCTATGCTTTTTACTGGCCCTTTTCCAGCGATGGACAAATCATCCGAGTAATACAATTGTCAAGAAACGCTTATCTGAAATCAGCCGTTTGGATGAGGTATAAAACAGGGGGTCCCGATATCGTACAAGAAAAGGTTATTAAGAAAGCTAGGCTCTGAACTGGCGAAGTCATCGGTCCATATTTCTTTGAGAACGACGTTGGCAAGGCCATCACCGTCAGCGCCGACCGCTGTAGGTCGTTGACCCATAAATTCTTCTTTGGCCAGAATTTGGATAGTAAAATATAAACCAACGACATGTGGTTTCAACAGGACGATGCTACGTGAGCCTTATATGCGCTCACGCACCAATGGAGGAAAATGATGATATAGCTAAGGATGTCTAAGGAGTGACTATCAAAGTACGATGCTTAACTCATGCTGGGAGATTTTAACGCAAAGGTAGGAAGAGAAGACATCTTTAGCAGTATTGTCAGAAAACATAGCCTACACGACAACACGTCTAGTAGAGGAATTAGGCTAATTGACTTCGCTACACGAACGAAATGCCACTAAAGCCAGCACACGGTTTCCTCACCTCGATATCCATAAGGATACATGGTGGTCTCCAGATCAATGACGGTCAACCAAATTGATCACATTGAGATAGACAAGGGACACGCATCCAGCATTTTGGATGTACGAGGAGCTAACATCGACTCAGACCACTACCTTGTTGAACGCGGATATCCGCAACTCCACAATCATCCAGATATGTGAAAAAATAATGCCGAAAGAATGCAATCGCTAGAGACCGCCAAGATCTTCGCGTAAAGAGTATCCCTAAACCTCTTGATTAACACCATACCACCAGCATCGAATGTCGAAGAACAATGGCAGCGATGCCAACAAGCCATTAGATCAGCCGCAATTGCTGTGCTAGGTTTCTCGCGCCCCCCTCAAGAAATCCCTGGTTTGATGAGGAATGCCGTTAGATGCTCGCAGCCAAGAACGAGGTCTACAAGGCTAAGCTGCAGGTGAGGACGAGAGCTGCCGTTGAGCTCTATAGACAGTGAAGAAGGGGAGAACACCGGCTTTTTAGAAAAAAGGAAAAAGAGTAAGAAAAGCGCGCGATCGAGGATATAGAGAGGTGCCACTCCAGGAAAGATGTTCGCAAGTTTTACCAAAGTGTAAAACGTCAAAGCCAAGGATACAAGGTTCGAAAAGAATCCTGTCGAGATGAACAAGGTAATATCTTGGTTGAGACACAGTCGATGCTGAGAATATGGAAGAACCACTTCTGCAGACTGTTAAACAGCGATGACGAACAACATTCCGCTGTCAGACAGAACAAACGATCAATATTGGCAACGACAGCGAAAGCTGCCAACCACCCGACCTGAGTGAAGTGAGGGTAGCAATATCTAAACTGAAGCTTAATAAGGCTGCCGGAAATGACGGCCTACCCGCCGAGGCTTTATAAAGCCGGCAGAGATGACTTGGTAAGTAACATCCACCAACTCGTAAGCCGAATCTGGTCGGAAGAAAGTATGCCTGAAGAATGGAACCTCAGCATCGTTTGCCCAATCCACAAAAAAGGAAACCCTCTAAGCTGCGCCAAGTACAGAGACATAAGTTTCATCAATATCGTCTACAAGATCCTATCTGCCGTAATATGTGGATGCCTGAAACCGTTTAACAACAACCTGATCGGCCCATATCAGTGTGGTTTTGGGCCAGGAAAGTCCATAACCGATCAAATATTCCCACTTTGGAAGATCCTGGAAAAAAAACCAAGAAGTCCAAACCGATACCCACTACCTATTCATCGATTTCAAAGCCGCATACGACAGCATTTATAGAGACAAACTATACAGAGCCACATCTAGTTTTGGTATACCGTCCAAACTCGTCCGTTTTTGTATGGTGACAATGGATGACCTGCTTCATCAGGGTCGGAAACGTCCTCACCGACACATTCGATACCAAAAAGGATTTAGGCAAGGCGATGCGCTTTTATGTGACTTATTCAATCTGATTTTTGAGAGCATTGTGCAAAGCTCACGAGCCAACACCAGGGGTACAATTTTCCAAAAATCGGGTTATCTACTAGCATAGGCCGACGATTTTGACATCATTGGTAGAACTCATCTTGATGTCACATCCTCCTGTATAATTTGCAGGTAGGGAAGGAAGTTCCACCTTTTTTTTTGGCGACATTCAGTGTTTTCTGACGGGCTCAGTGGCGCGATGGTAAGTGCGATGAACTGCCGCGCAGAAGATCTGGGTTTGATTCCCAGCCGTAGCAACACCTAAATGATTTTTCACTGGTCCTCCTCGCGTGATGATCTGACAAATCATCCGAGTAGTATCAATTGTCATGAAAAGCTTATCTCAACTTAGCCGTTCGGATTCGGTATAAAACAGGAGGTCCCGCCATCTTGCTAAGAAGTACACACGCATACATGAATGGTTGTGAGAAAAAAAGCTAGGCCCTGAGTACTAACGAGCCTGTTGCTTCATAAATTTTTTTTTTTTATTCAGTGTTTTCTGTCTTAGTGTCAGATAGTGGAGGTTTGACAGACTGGTCTGCCTGATCAATGCTGATGGCAGATCCTTTCCTCGCTTTTTCATTATCAATTTCATTCGCGTGTATGCCTCTGTGTCCGGAAATCTAGCAGAGCTTAACATTATGTTGGACGCCAAAAAACCGTTAACTCTTTTTTTTCTACAGCAGAGATTCTTTTATTGCAGCCAAACTGTCAATGATGATGGTGATATCATCGGGTAGTTAGTACCGGCGACGGGTTCAGTGGCGCTATGGTTAGTGCGATGAACTGCCTCGCAGAAGGGTCTGAGTTCGATTCCCAGCCGTAGCAACACCTAAATGATTTTTCACTGGCCGAGTAGTATCAATTGTCAAGATAAGCTTATAGCTATCAGCCAGCTATAAGCTTATCTTGACAATTGATACTTAGTGCATTTTTGGCTGCAGATTCTTGCATGTAAAGGTCTAGCGGTAGCAGGTTGAGAATGGTTTCCATTCGCGCTGTTGGTGTGGTTCACATTGGGTGACATTATTTGTAGATTTCCACCAGACAAGTCATCCATATGTAAATATAGGTCTTACAATGGCTGTGTAAATCCATTGGATAATTCTGGGATTCTGACTTTAGTTTCATTCCGAGTATTCGGTTACATGTATGAAGGATTCGCGATATTTTATTTCAATAATTTAATTTCACGTTAATTATAATTAATTAGATTTAAGGAGAAAAACTTAAAGCAACACCTTGCGCGTTTCATGCGCGCTAGTTGGTGGGCAATCAATAAGTGTCTCTCTCGCTGACCGACCGTCAGCTTGATACGTCTTAAAAGTCAATCGATGTTATCGATGCTACCGGTCCTGCCAAATTGGATCCTACATGTATAGTAGCTTGTTGAGCTTTCTTTCAAGAATAGTTCTATCGAGTAGTTTGAGCATAGTCTCACCTATAACCGGTAGGTCGAAAGAAAGTTACCCACATATGGATTAACACGCAACCTGGAGGGTCAGTTCCAACATATTAGATACACGGGCTATCAGTATTCACACCGGGATTGAGCACTGCCGTTGGTCTTTCGGCTCATCCAGCACCATTTCTGTTAAGGTGGTCGACCAACCCTTGAGATTTCCAAATGACCTTTTTCCGAATATGTCAGCTCATCATATAGTTTGCTTAATTTTTCCATACACTTCAGATGTTGGTGACATTTGTGAAAGCCGAGCGAACTGAGGAGTCATGTTCAGTTAGGCCAAGTTTGACCCTTTCTACAAATTCTCATAGCATTACCTTTTCCAAATTTAATATCCATGCTTGGTAATGTAATAACATCATAAAAATTCGCCGCCTTTAATACTCAATCTACATCGGAATCAACACAAAAACAATCATTTATTCCGAACCACCTGTTACGCGCTGTACAACAACGGACCACTGCACTGGTGCACCGGACAGGAGTACAAACATCGTTTTGATATTTATCACGAAGCGATTAACATATGTACACTCGAGACGTACTAAATGAAAATTGATTTATTCAGAACGTTTAACGGACACGTTACACCTGTTAATAAATCATTGCTTTCCCATGCATATACCTTCGTTTACCGTAGTCCAGAACCAACAGAAAAGTCTCCTAAATAACAAAGGTATAGAGCTCCATTGATACCCTTTTTATATCCTTCGTCCAATGCCGCATTCAAGCGAAGGATATACAGAGGCCACAAGAAAAACGTTATGCATAAATAATGGCGCACAACAACAACAACAAAAAACGGGGCACACTACTACTACCCCTTTCCTTGCTTCAAACTTTCTTATGGCTATAAGAGAGATATTAAGCTGAGCCTAAGGACAACATGCTCTGTCTGTGGGGGTGGTCCTAGGTGGAAGTTACAAGAAAACCTGTCTTAACTAAATGAAGGTCGGTCTGCTTGCCGGCGGACTCCGACACCATACGACGATAGTGTGCAGCTGCCATGAATAATCTGCGAAACCACAAGAAAATGATTTATGACACTCGGACTTCCAGTAAGAACTGACGGCAACTGGAATCGACGACACATCGTGGTTGGGTGGCAGTAGTGACGACGATGGAACTTCAGGCAACACATATACAGGACCTCTTTGGCATTCTTAGCTGCAGATGTACATTTGACTGGAGATGTTCACCACACATATCCAAACACGTTATGGAGGATTTATTTTTACCTTTTGTGGGTGCCTGGACGTTTTTTTCGCATGAACCGTCAAAACTCATAGACTTTCCGGTCATTCGTGTGGTATCAAATCCTATGGCCCCAAAGTAAACTGAACCTGAAATCCAAACGAACTGGAAAAGTATCCTTTTTTTTCTTGAATGTACAGTACATATATATACGTGTCAAGCTCTCTCTGTAGACGTGGGTTTGGGGAGGGATATATTAGAAAAGTTTACTGGTGCCAGTGTTGATTTATTTGAGCTGACACCGGAAACGGGATTCACATGTTTGGGGGTGTCTGTTTTATTGGCATTCTATGATGGTGTATCGGTGTGCGTATGTGTGCCTTTTGGAAGGTGAAGTGATTAAGGTACTTAAGGAGGATTCAGTGTCTCGTTTTCTCTCCTTGTGATGATAGTGTTTGATTGAATATTGGACAGCAAGAGAAGTGAGATGAAACGTTTATTGAATCTTTGCTGCGGGGTCATGATTCAAAATAGATCTCATTATATGTTTTCATATGTATGTGTATATCTAAAATCTAGCCTGTTGTCTCAAAATAGATCCAACATGACCCATCCTAATGCATAAATCAACATTACTACTTCTATCAGTTGTGAATATGAACCCGAAATTTAGACGTAAGCACGGAGAACCTGGTATAAAACACTAATGTAACAACATCTAAGCCTTTCTTACCAGCCCCATCTCTTGCAAAAGTCCAACAAACAACAAAAAAGCCTAAAAATGTCAAGAGAAGCTTCTAAAATTTTCCATCTGGAATCGAAGGTAAACTGGGGGTTCCACTATTTGTAGCAAAAGTATAGCATCGAATACACAAATGAATGGAAAAGCTGTGGCACTGAATAGGCCGGTAATTAAGAACAATTTAAACTATAGAACGCTTTCGTCAATTGCTGAAAACCTCCAGCATATTAAGGTAGCGATATTCATATGATTATTCCCTTATCAACCCAGGTCTAATAAAACCTTTCTTCTTCATCTTACATACTTGCTAACTTAAGTGGCGGCACAGTCCGGAATTAACTTGGGCCTCAACCAACATGTCTCTCCAATTAGCCCGGTCATTAGCTAATTGCCTCCAGTTGCGCACTCCAAGTTAGTAGAGGTCGGTTTCTACTTGTGCGTGTCACTTAAAGCGAGTTCTTCATCTACTGCGTCCTATCTGCTGGCTGGGAATCGAAGACTCTGCGAGGCGGATAGTTGGTGTCCATTCGTTCTACATGCTTTAGCCATCTTAAACGTCCATTGTTGGGTTTTTTACTAGTGGCATTTCGCTCACGCTGTACATGGCGTATAGTTCTGAAACTTCGTTTCCATAGCCCATCAATGCAGACGGTTTTTCGAAGAATTTTACTCTCAGATTGTAGATTTCTTTATCCGCTTTTGAGACGGTGAATGCTTCAGCGCCGTAGAGCAGGACTGGGATGATCATGGGGTTATAAAGGATCTACTTATTAATTCGAGTTATGGCATTACTTTTGCTTTTTTTTCTAGGCCCGAAGAAACAGTTAGAGTTAATAGCGCAGCCGGGGTCTTACCTTCATTCACTGCCTCTTCCTTCTCTATACTCGAAAACGTGGCTATGACATCACGTTGAATGCGATCAACGGTGTCAATATCGTTGACACCGATTTTTGCACCGATTTCTGAAAGATTGTGCCCTTGTTGTTGGCGCAGGAGTTTTGCACAATGCTTTTAAAAATCAAATTAAAGAAGTACGACGACAGCGCGTTGCATTGCCTAAATCCTTTTTTGATCTGGAATTTGTCGGTGAGGCCATTTCCGATGGAGCAGCGAGAATTCTCCATCATTATGCTACACAAAAGGACGATTTTGGGCGGTATACCATAACTAGACATGGCTCTGTATAGTTCGTCTCAATAAATACTGTCTCAAGCGGCTTTGAAATCGATGAATAGTTGGTGGGTATCGATCTGGACTTCTTGGGTTTTTTCCAGGATCTGCCAAAGTGTGAAAATTTTATCAGTTGTGAAAGCTCTACCTAAGAACACACACAGAAATAAGGGCCGATCAGGTTGTTGGTAAACAGTTTCAGGCATTCACATATTACGGCAGAAAGGATCTTGTAGGCGATGTTGAGAAGACTTATGCTCTGTAGTCTGCGCAGTTCAGAAGGTCTCCTCTTTTGTTGATCGTGCAAGGTTCCATTCTTCAGGCACAATTTCATCCGACCAGATTTGACTTATGAGTCATACTTAAATATAACAAGATACTACTTGGGTCGCAAATCCAGGATAAACAGAAATTGATGACCGTAAATAATTTTTATTTAATATCTCCTCTCTGTGTGGGGCGCCATCTTTGTGTGATTAATGACTTCTCTGTATGGTTCTGGAAGTCGCAACATATTTCTTTATTTAATTAACACGACACTTGTTAGGTATTTATCTCTGGTAGCAACCCGTAGTTTTGTAATTTTTTTGCAATTTCATATCTTACTGTACCGGATGTTATCACATCTTAAAACCACAGCAATAATTTGTCATTGATTTGTATCATCTTTCTAGCAGTGCTGCCATGTATTTACGTTGCTTTTTGAACTTGTGAAACTCTACTTTTAATATTGCTAAAAAGTTTTATTAGCTCTAAGCCTATAAGATGTACACGAAAGAATACAGTTATGGAAAAAAGTGTTCTCCATATAAGGAAATGGTTTGAGAGAAATTTCCAGTATATGTGTTGTTAGTGGAGTTTTTGAAATTGGACTCTCCTACCACTACCCCTTCTTAAATAAATAAACACTTTTTTCCTAAAAATGCAAATAATGGTATTTTTTGGAAATGACTGACTTCTGAAGAACGACCGCTTGAATTATAATGAACATTTGTAAATATGTATACTGAATATGATTAGCTTAAGTAAGGTAGGTTAGGCAGGCTGCCAGCAATTTGCCAGAGCACTAAGACCAGTTTTTGGTCCATTGTGATACCATATGGATTTCGTCCATTCTGCTTGTGACATTCGAGAAAACGAGCTATTTATGAAGCGGAGAATACTCACTTCCGCAATTGCCTTGCACCAAGAAGACATCGAAAGCGGTTTTTCAAAACTCCCATAGTTCTCTTAATTATATTTTTAGTTTTTGAGTGCTTCATATTGAATCGGCTTTGGATACTACCACCCTGTACTGATCTAAATGGTGTTATCAGAAATGGTTCAAGGGGATACCCAGCGTCACCTGCCGAATTCAAATAATATTACGGTTTTTGTTTTTGTATTTTAAAATAGGTACTAACCTAACAACCAAGTATTTCTTTCACCTTTGTCGTAGTTTCTTTGCAGAATTCCACGTAGTTCACTCGAATTCCAAATAAACGAGTCATGACTGGCCCCAGCGTGTCGGGCATCGACAAATCGAATACGCATTTGATGATCACAAACCTAAAATGAAATTTAAGTGAATGAATAAAACTTAACTGAACCATAAAGACACTAATTTAACATACAGTCATAGCATTTAAACTAAAAAATCCTTTCCAGTTGTAATACTTATGTTGTTCGTTTTTTGCCGGTGCCAAAATGCGTATGTGAGTGCCATCGACACATCCTAAGACTCCTGGAATTCCAGCCTTTTCATAAAACGTTATTTTCGCACAGTTCTTTTCTTCCTCTGTGTAATGCATGCTTATCCATTGTGGGCAAATATTTTCCTCCATAATGGAAAGCATTTCTTTGAGGATTTTACTAAACGTTGGTTGAGCAAGACCCAAATTAAAATCATTGCTTACACCCTTTTGATACCCACCTTCCGCAAGAAATCGCAATGTCGACGCAAGTTTTAAAATGACTGGCACTGACAATGAACTACCAGCAATTGGAATTTTATGCTTTAGTTCATTCAGTAAATAGACGAAGGCTTCTTTGCTAAGTCTGAAGTACATTTTAAATCTGGAAATGTTATCAGAATTAGGTATTTTTACTTCAAAATATTTTTTTCTTAAATCCACTAATTTTGAGTCTGGTAAATCCAAAGGATTAGATTTTGACCTGATTCTTCTTCTGATGTTTTTCGTTTCTCTTTTTGCAATTTCATCATGTTTTTCGTCTTCACATTCCCATGATATAAACATTGCAATGCTATTCATTGTTTTTGTAAATATTATTTTGTATTTTGAATTTTAAATAGATAAAATAAATGCTCATTTGAAATTTCAAATTGCAAAACATAAACGCCTATCTGTCATTTTTGTATCAGCTGTTGCTGTGGAACTCATGTGGAATGTAAAAAAAATGAGAGAGGAGGCGTTCAGAGAATAGAATACCGACACTTAAATGACACTAAAATGAATCGACTCAAAAAACTCATCTTCTCTTTTCATGTTATTTAAACGTACGTCGTTGAGAGATAAGCAGGCTGAAGCATCACCTGTGATCATATGGGGTATGCAGAAAGAAGAACAGTCAACAATACAGTGAGGCAAAACTGAAAGCAGACTATTTTATGACTTTCGCTCATCGCTGGGGGAGAATGTTTACGATATTAACAAACATAAGATGACGTCACATTAATTATATAAATTTACTGAATGCACTCATTACATTATCCCATTCCGGGCAATTTTAGTAAAATTCATCTGTAAACGTCGAATCGTTTGAATCAAATAAAACATCATGCATTTCATAACGTTCTGAGAAAGCAGTTTTTAATTTTCTGTAAATTTAGCTGTTTTACATTTTACGGAATTCTTTTCTTTGTCTTAAAACCGGTTTATAAATTTCTTTGTTCCAAGCCGAAACGAAAAATTTTGCACGCAAATATAAAAAACGTGAATTGGGACACATTAACACAACGGTCCTCCAAATTCTTGACGAAACAAATTTATTGCGGCGTCTTCAAAGAACTAAGCGCTTAGATTTGGCCCGATAATAACAAACCGCGCTATAAATTGCGGAAAAAGCAGGAACTCTCACAGGAAAGTTACCTTGGTGATTCTACAGAAGATGAATGAAAATTATCAAAATTTCGGCACGACATTTTTGAAAGCAATTAGGTTTTAAAACTACGCCTAGTTAAGCATTGGAACGTTTATTCACATAATCTAAAGCGGCCAGTCATTAAAATTAAAACCAACAATCTTAGGGCCATTTTTTAAAAACAGATGATCAGGGGACTGAGTACTTTTTCAGGGGACTGATAAAAAGACAGACAAATCTTGTTTTTCATTGTTTTTATTAAAACGATAAAAAAGGATATACATATTTATTTCTTCAAAAAAAAACATAAAAGGATACTTAATTTATTAAATAAATATTTTTTTAGACTTCAGTTATTGTTCACATTAAGTAGTTTTTATAAAAAAGATTAAGAGATCGTGTTAATTAAAATATAATATATAATTAATAACAAAAATAAATTAAGAAAGAAAAAATTAAAAAAATTCATTAGGTATCTACGTAAGTAAAATAATTAATCAAAAGTCTTAAAAATAATTCAAAAACGGTATTTTAAATGCTGCGTTTAACATTTAGGTCTTGTACACTAAGTTGTATATTTATTTCTACAAAAAATCCTAAAAGGATACTTAGTTTATTAAATAAACATTTTTTCAGACTTCAGTTATTGTTTACATTAAGTAGTTTTTATAAAAAAGATTAAGAGATCGTGTTAATTAAAATATAATATATAATTAATAACAAAAATAAATTAAGAAAGAAAAAATTAAAAAAAATTCATTAGGTACGTAAGTAAAATAATTAATCAAAAGTCTTAAAAATAATTCAAAAACGGTATTTTAAATGCTGCGTTTAACATTTAGGTCTTGTACACTAAGTTGTATATTTATTTCTACAAAAAATCCTAAAAGGATACTTAGTTTATTAAATAAACATTTTTTCAGACTTCAGTTATTGTTCACATTAAGTAGTTTTTATAAAAAAGATATATAGAGATTGTCTTAATACTTTTTAAATTAAAAATAAAGTTAAAATTAGAAATAAAAAAATTGAGAAATGTTCATCAGGTACGTAAGTAAAATAATTAATCAAAAGTCTTTCAAATAATTCACAAACGGTATTCTAAATACTGCGTTTAAAATTAAGTCTTGTACTCTAGGTCGGAAGAGCAGTCTGGGCAAGTGAAAGCTTTTGGATCACTTTTAATGCAATCCTCTTGTGCCCATAGATTGCAGATGATGCACTGGATCCAATCCTTTCCAGTGGAATCATCGCTGTATAAAAGTCCACAGACAAGACAGAAGCAATCGTCTGCCTCGCTAGTATTTTTTTTTTCATTTTTAAGTTTTAGTATGTTTTCTTTACATATATGTTTTCTCCTCTTTTCAGAATTACCTTTCGCATTGCTTTATTTATAACTTTTGATGTTGATGGTAGTACTTGAGGTGGGGATTTAAATATCTTACGAAGTTGTACTTTTTGAACAGCTGGGCTTGGAGTTTCTGAGTCTGAATTTCCAAAAATATCATCTACACATCTTCTTAATTTTGCAGGATATTCTAAGATTAATGCTCGCATCCACATTGATTTAAATTGCAGAAACAACTGAGCGATTTCATCATAACTTTTCGTGGTAAGAATGCGTTTCCTTGTACTTGATGGACTTTCAGAGTGCCGGTGAAAGGTATCAAAATCGGCTGATCCATTAAAATTAATGTTGTCATAGCTGTAATATCGGAATCTGTCACCGTAAAAATAGCTATGTTAGGACATCGATTTTGGATTGCATCACAAAACTCGTTCAAATTTGTTATGTCTCCCCCACATGCCACAACGTTGTCTGCAGTTCTTTTACAGACAGCGCCTACACCATCAGGAGCTCCTTTTCCATGACCCGCTTCATGATAATTCCAGGTCCAATTTACAATTCCTGGGTACAAATCGGGCGTTTTACGGGCCAAAACAAAAAACATAAGCTTGTTTCTGTATTGAGTCACTGGTCCATCGCTCAAAAAGTGTATATTTTCTATGTTTGGTGGCAATTGGTTTAAGACCGGCTTAAGGTGGGTCCAAATAGCAGGCACATTGTGAGATAAGTTTGAAGAAACTGTACAAAAAGAACGCGTTACCCCTTTTAAATAAACAACAACCGTATGAAGCGATATTTGCGCCCGGGACCCTCCAAAATGAAAGATTGGACCTCTTCGCTATATTTCGTGCAATAATTTTCCGAAAAATCCATATGGACCATTGCATCTTTATCTGTAAGGGATTCCTTCAACTTTTTTATTGATTGATATTGATGAGAAATATTCCTTTCATGATTGAAGATTTTTGTCAAATTATTATTCAACTTAACTACAATATCTCCAATAGACGCCTCAATAGCCCCTTTCTTCTGTTTAACCACAGGTCTTTCTTTATTTGTTTTTGGATCTATTATGGTTTCTCTGGAGGATGCAATATCTTCTCAAAATTTCTCAGTCCCTTGGATAGAATATCAGTCCCCTGTTCATTTAATTGTCAGGGGACTTAGGCCAGGGGACTGAGTGTTTTGATAGTTTTTGTGCAATAAACATAGTTTCCCATTATTGGAAATAATAAAAATAATAGTTAAATATTATTGTTTAAAATAGCCTACATAATAATACTAAAAAATATAACTCTACCACACAAAAATGTATTATAAATACTCACCAAGGTACTGAGAATCGAACTGGACAATACACGACCTCTCACCAAAACGTCTGCTTTACAACAGCGCGCCTTTTTTTTTGGCAAAAGTTTTTATTCAATTGAGACTCGAAACTTCATATTGCTAGATCTGAGACTTGGGCCGATATCAAAGTTATCGATAATTTGGACTGATTCAATTTTCCAGGGGACTGATAAGGAATCTGCTATTTAGGGTCACTAATTCATAATAAATTTTAGTGTGCGAACTAAAATTAAAAAACGATAATGTTTTTTCGCTTCGAAAACTGGCGTGGGACACGTCAGGGGACTGAGATTTGTGCACTTTCATGAATTTTTTGAGTAATGGAAACATATCAGATTTTAATAATTTTGTATGGCCATGTAGATATTGATAAAATTTATAATTGTAAACAACAATCAGATTGCATGGTTTAATGGTTCATTATATATCAGCGGAGCCATCGAAAATATCATCTTTTGTAGAATCACCCACCTGCCAAACATTCATTACTCGTGATAAAAAAAATTGCTAGATAAGTCGCATACTTAGTTGCGACCACCAGTTGTGGTGGTTTTAGTGGGTTTGAGTCCCACACTACTTTAAAACATGTGCTCATCGTGTCTTTTGGGATTTCCACCAGCCCACCGAAAAAAAAAAAAGTATGTGTGTCATTTGTGTGTATAGCTCTAAGAGTAACTCGCCTTTAGCTGTTTTCCTGATTTTTTTGAAAATTTGGAAAAGTTCCCTCAACTCTGGCTTTGCTTTCATCATTTTCAGAATATTGGCATATGTCATTATTCCGGTTTTCGATATAACAATGGAGTCCTGCCTTTTGGATTTTTTCCGAGTTATGTTAATCTTCTTTCCCTCTTGACTGTCCATCGCATATTTTATTTTTAACCTTACGGCGGCCTTTTGTTTTTCTTGAGGTCTCCCTCCATTTAGTAGCCTCGGTTGGCGTGCCCTTACATCACCCTTGATCCTTCTTTATTCGGCTTTATTGGTGCTGTATTTCGTTCCTCGGCCGCTTGTGTCATTGTAGTTTTTACACTGTCTTCTGCTTTCGACCGCTTTATTTCAGCTGACTTTACGGCTGGGGAGGTTTGCTCACTTTTGCTAGACTGTTCACTTTTGCTAGACTTCTATTGTCTCCGTTTTCAGGGAGCATTGCTATTTTGTGGAGTGCTAATACACTTCTCATAACTTCCTTCAACGCTTGGTTGATGTGTCGCTGGGTTGCAACAGTTTAGATATCTTATGCCCTAGTTTCTCCATGAAACCCCTGCATCTTTCATTTTGTTCGTTAATATCGGGCTTCTTTGTGTCTCTATATTAACCTGCTTGTGTGTCAGCTTCTCCTGAATAGTTCCAGGTGACTTTTCATCGTCTACTAGGTCAGATCTAGTTGTCCTTCCTTGTGGCGTTGTGGTGTTGAGTGTTTTCAAGTGGGGATATTTAGATCTTCGATCTACTAGTGAAAGGATCCAGGATGGGGGACTGCCCCTGAGTTGTTAGTTGGTGCTTTATATGCTGTAGCAGGCAAGGTGCCCACTGCTGTAGCATTGATTGGATTTATTAATTGAATGAAAAAATAAAGAGATATTGTGTTCGAATGGCAACGCTTTGCGATAGCAAATTAAAAACGGAAAAAAATTGCTGTGATTCCAGCCAACGAACGAATAAATTCTCTCTATTGTTGCTGAACGACTTAGCACTTGTGCCGATAAGATTTTTGTATACTTTTGTTATTTATAGCCGGCCGATAGGAAAACTGTAGGAGGAGTCAAATTCAAACAAAAAAGATGAGTCTATAAACAAAAAAAAAACAAAAAACAGAACAGAAAATATACGTCTACGAAACTAGTGAGATATTCACATTTATTCCACATGGCGTTTTTATTAAACGACAGATAGCGTTTTTTGAAATCGGTATTACAGCTGGCAAGTCTGAAGGCGTTTTATGTCGTTTAACGCTACGTGGCGTTTAAGTAGTGTGGAACGTAAGTTCTTAAAACGTCATTGCAGTTATTCGCATTCTAACAGTCGTTTTAATTGGATAAAACGATAGGTAAAACGCCAATAATTGTCGAATAGAAATTTGCAAACGACTAGGTGTCAAATTTTTGTTAAAATGTGAGTTTCGATTAATTTGTGTATTAATTTAAGGATTTTATTAATTGTTTTTTGTTCAAGGGTGAAAATAACAACCCCAGAACAAATGAAACGTTTGGTTGAATTAATGGAACAAAATGTTTCGCTGGCAAGAAATTTCAAAAGAGGTATTCCCCAGACCGATGATATCAAAAAACGGGTGGGAGTCGGTAGCTGTGACACTAAATTATTTAGGACCACCCGTAAGAACTCAAAAACAGTGGCAGAAGGTTAGCATGTAAAATCAAAATTGAAGTGTAATACTAAATGTATATTCACAGGTCTTAGATTAGATTCGATTTTGACCTGATTCTTCTTCTGATGTTTTTCATTTCTCTTTTTGCAATTTCATCTTCTTTTTCGTCTTCACTTTCCCATGATATAAACATTGCAATGCTATTCATTGTTTTTGTAACATTATTTTGTATTTTGAATTTTAAATAGGTAAAATAAATGTTCATTTGAAATTTCAAATTGCAAATCATAAACGCCTATCTGTCATTTTTGTATCAGCTGTTGCTGTGGAACTCATGTGGAAAGCAAGAAAAATGAGAGAGGAGGCGTTCAGAGAATAGAATACCGACACTTAAACGACACTAAAATTAATCGACTCAAAAAACGCCATATGTCGTTTAATAAAAACGCCATCTGGAATAAGGGTGATTGTGGAACTTAGCTATCACTGGTGGACAGCAACCTGATGGTACTAATGGACGTTCCGTTAGAGTGGCTGTCAGCGATGTCGCTAACACACTAAGACCATTGTGATACCAAGTGAATAAAGTCCATTCTCCTTGTTATCAAAACCCATTATGAGCTTTAAATGAAACGAAGGAGATTTAACGTTTCCAAGATAGAGCTTCCTTTTGTTTGATACGGCCGGAAAGTTACAAAGGAGATGAAGTATTGTTTCTTCTTCCTCCTCGTCCAAACAGCTCCTACAAAAGTCGTTTTAGTCGAGGCCTAGCTTTCCTACGTGCCTGCCCATTAAGCATTGTCCAGTATAGGTGGTGGGTTCCGATTAGGATTTCTTGAGTTTTTTCAGGATCTGCCGAAGTGTGAAAATTGGATCGGTTGTGAACTTTTCTGGCTTAAAACCACACTGATAAGGGCCGATCAGGTTGTTGGTGAAGGGTTCCAGGCGTTCACATATTACGGCAGATAGGATTTTGTAGGCGATGTTGAGGAGACTTATCTTCAGGCATACTTTCATCCGACAAGATTTTGCATATGAGCCTTATTAAGCTTGAGTTTAGATATTTCTATCATCACAGTTATCGTTGTCGTTACTGCCAACCACCCGCCCTATTCGTTGACCCATTCGTTGAATGGGTCGTTCTGTCTGACAGCGGAATGTTGTTCATCATCGCCGTCAAACAGTCTGCAGAAGTGGTTCTTCCATATCCTCACCATCGACTGTGTCTCAACTACAATCTTTTCTTGGCCATCTCGACAGAAATCTTTTCGAGCCTTGTATCCCTTGATTTGATTTGACGTTTTACACGTTGGTAAGACTTGAGAGCATCGTTCCTGGAGTGTCATCTTCTATATCCTCGTTCACGCACTTTTCTTGCTCTTTTTCTTCTTTCTGAAAAGCCGGTGTTCTTCCCTTCTTCATGGCCTATAGAGCTCAATGGCAGCTCTTGTATTCACCTGCAGCTTAGCCTTGTAGATCTCGTTTTTGTCTGCGTTCATCTGTTGGCATTCCTCATCAAACCAGGGGTTTCTTGCTGGTGGGCGCTAGAAACCTAGCACAGCAATTGCGGCTCATCTAATGGCTTGTTGGCATCGTTGCCATTGTTCTTCGACATTCGATGCTGGTGGTACGGTGTTAATTGAGAGGTTAAGGGATACCCTTTGCGCGAAGGTCTTGGCGGTCTCTAGCGATTGCATTCTTTCGGCATTAATTTTTTTCACAGTATATCTAGATGATTGTGGAGTTGCGGATATCCGCGTTCTTACATTGGCTGCAACAAGGTAGTGGTCTGAGTCGATGTTAGCTCCTCTGACATTCAAAATGCTGGATGCGCGTCCCTTGTCTATCTCAATGTGATCAATTTGGTTGACCATCTCATTGATATGAAGACCGCCATGTCTCCTTATGGATATCGAGGAGAGGAAACCATGTGCTGGCCTTAGTGGCATTTCGTTCCGTGTAGCGAAGTCAATTAGCCTAATTCCGTTACCAGACGTGTTGTCGTGTAGGCTATGTTTTCTGACAATACTGCTAAAGATGTCTTCTCTTCATACCATAGCATTAAAATCTCCCAGTACGATCTTAACATCGTTCTTCGGAAGTCGCTCATTGGTTTTGTCAAGGAGCTCGTAGAAGCAATCCTTAAATCTATCACATTTTTCCTCCATCGGGGCTAATGTTTGCGAATTTGGCCTTTATTCAGATTGTTACAATGCGTTCGCTAAGTCTGGCACTTATAATAAATCCACATCCGAATATTCGATGTTTCTGCTCACTATAACACGGTTCGTAGTAGATGTCACAGTGCGTAGTAGATGTCACAGTTCGTAGTAGATGTCACAGTTGATCACCCTTTTTTTACTCGGCCCATCCCATCCCAGATGGCAGTAATTTCTGCTTTGTAGAAGAGTTGGACTTCCGCTAGTTGTTCGCTTCAACCTCAACTGTTTAATTTTCTTACATTCCATGTGCAGATACTTACATCGTTGTCCTTTTTTCGTTTAACAGGGTCGTCAACAATAAAATCAGTCCTTTCCGATGCTATTGGTTGCTTCGTTACCTATAGCTTTTTCATGGGTGGGTAGTTTACCCAAAGCACAAACCCCAACCTGAGGGCCAGTTCCAATTTATTAGATACCCCTAATACACGGACCATCATTATACACTACGGGACTGAGCGCTTCCGCTGGCCTTTCGGTTGATCTGCCACCATCTCAATTCAATGGGCCTGGCTTACCCTTGAAATTCCTACACCTAGACTTTTTGTCCGAATATCTGGAAGCAGCTCGTCTATAGGTTCGTCTGAGACAGCAGCCGGGTATTGACTGCGTGCCATTTCGACCAGGCTGTTGCTGTTTTTTGTGTTGTTATTACACTCATAAAGGGTGATCCATTTCAAGGTTCCCTACTTTTTTACAGAAAAAAACACAGAAAATTCAAATTTAATGGAGAATATTTATTATCATTTAAAAGAACATTCTTTGGCATTTATTTTTTGAAGTTTATGTCTATCAAATGTTGGTCGCAGATGGTCCATCCGTTGAGTCCAATTTTCGATCACTCGTTCGAGCATTTCGACTGGTAACTGGCGAATGACACGAGAGATGTTTTCCTCCAAGGCCTGAATCGAAGCGGGTTTGTCGGCATTAGCTTTTGACTTTACATATCCCCACAGGAAAAAGTCTAACGGTGTGATATCCAATAATGAATGCTGGGTCTCAAAATGGGTGATGGTGTTGCGAATAGTACGCTCAGTAGGCCGATTATGTTGACCGTAAGTTGAGCGAAGTGCACGAAACACATTCCTCACAGACCCAATTTGTAAACGTTGTTCACGCGTAAGTCTTTCCATTATGAAATGCCAAACAATACTAAACAAAAATAACATGACAGCATGACACGCCTCACACGTGATCTGTCAAAAAAGGCAATTGAAAAAAGTATCTCTACTTGGATCACCCGTTACTTATCGTCATATTCGCTTGAGTAAGACCAGTATCAGATGGTCACTACTTGGAGGTAAAAATAAGCACATTTGATCTGTAGTCAGAGTTAAAACCAATGGGCACTGCCAAGGTAAAGTCAATCAGAGTCTACCCTCGTTCTTCAACCCCCAATCATTTGCACTAAGTCTTTGAAAATGCGGTAAAATATTTTGCAACAAAGAGTACAAAAGTAACGCTCCAGGACCAGGCCCATGTGTTTACCTGTAGGCAGCAGGCCACATATTCCGTACCAGTTATCCAGTTTTTGTTTAGTATTTATTTCAGGTCACAACCTTAAGTTTTGAAATAAAATTATATCGCACTGAACGCGATTTCATCACAACTTAAAACCACAACAACAATTTGTGTCTCTAATATCATCTTTCTGGCAGAGTTGCCGTGTGAATTTATGTTGCATATAAAACTCCTCATACTCTATTAAGAATTTTAGATGTCTCCCGAAATATTGATATTAGACTTACGGATTCTTCCGAATCCCAAGATGAAAATTCCGAAACTGGAGCTCGATTTCTAACTTGAAAAAGGTTCTTTGGAGCTCTGTTCGTGACCAATCGATAAAAATATAACAACAGCTCGCGGTATCGCTCCATGTTTTTCCATAACAGATGTCTAGAAATGGGTTCAGCCTCAGTAAGCACAACATGCACTCTTAGGCTGACATCAATCCCCGAAAATTGCATCAAAAGTCTTGGACTCAGCTAAAGTCCCATTGTCATGTTCAATCTCATCACATGTGATTTTTTTTCTTAAAAAAATAAGTTTGCAGTGTCAGTGAATTCAGATCGGTACGTGACCATATTGTAGGCATTTTTTCCAAGACTTGATAATTTAGAGACACTAGGTTTCAACAGGACAAAGCAACAGATCACACTTTAAGGGCATCGATGTCTGTCTTAAGAAGAGTACCTTATTGGAAGTAACTTACACAAATGAGAGGGAGATATCTCACAATGCATCTAAACTTTTAAACTCCATTAGAGTATCATTGACCTGGATCACCAAATATCTTAATAACGCAGGATCATTAACCCAAGTGAAAGAGGAGCAGTGTGCTACGACAGCAGCAAACTTACTGTGTTCCAAGATATGTCTGCATAATTTGGTAAATAAATAAATATCAGGCAAATTGTGACCGATCGAGGCACAGCATATACGGCGAAAGCATTTTAGCAGTAAGTACTGTGATCCAGTGAATATGGTCGAATTGTTTGTTTACCGAGATAATTGGAAGTTGTAAAGAGACATAAAGAAGATGTCCGATAGTCTTGAATAATCTCAATTAGAGTTAAAAAGGAAGATACATTCTAATTCTAATACTTAGCTACCATTCATTGATAATTTATAATGCTTGCACCACGATTGATTTCTTATCACAATCTTTATTGCCACCAACAAGATATGAATCCATTTCACGATCGATAGCTTTTTCCGTTAAAATTCTAATTTAAAAAAATCACCAATTTAAATTTATACTTTTTATCATTCTTGTCATGACCGTGCTACTAATATTATATCCCATAGACCTTTATCTCTTTCCTGGTCTTCAAAAACTAAGTCATTAGTCGGAATATCAAAATTGCAGGTGCTTTACATTGTCTCGATAAGAACTTTCGTCGATATTAATAATAAGTGACTTTTCTCTGCAATCTTGATTTTCGAAAAAATACTAGTAAATCCTGAAATCTTATCTTACAACATGGTCATCATATAAATACGCTGCGGATTGAAACCATTATTCAGTACAATTTGGACAGCAATCAAGAGAAATGGCTTCGTTCCTTCAATTTTTCATCGTCGCTGCGACAATAGCCACTATCTTTGGGGTAAGTAAATTTGGCACTCTGATAATGGAATTACAATTAATAGAACCATCCACTCCATAGCAAACCATAAATGTAACCACCAGTGCTCAAGACTATTACCTACTCTCACAACGTGAACTCTTGCATGAAATCCTGATTGTAGAGAATAATGTCCTCGCCGTCGATGCACGCTATGCGGATCAACGAAAAACCATCGACATCCAACAGGAGCAACTGCTCGCTGATATCCAACAAGTAAATAGGACCCTTGTGACATTACAGGCATTAACCGCTAGTCGTAAATATTGCATTCAACAGTACAACTCACAGTTGGTAACTTACGACAACGCTAAGCTTAGGATGAAAGTCTGTACAGATAAAGCAGCAACTACCGCAAATTCTTTAACGACAAATCCCAAGGCAAATGTTGCTTCGGCCAGGTCACAAGTTTTGGTTACATTGCCAAAGAATATAGCCACCTGTAATTCCTTAAACTCCAACAATCAGACTGGCCTAGAGTTGTGCTATATCACCAATGTAAGTATTTGATTGAACGTTGTAGTTGGTATGGTTTTTATTTTTATTTACTTTTTAGGTTAACCTGGCAACAACCAATGTGAACGTCCAACTTAACACTGCTAATGAGCTGATTATAAAGAGCTTGTACGATGCAACTATTGCAATCCAGACTGCGGTAAAATGTTCCTATGTAGTAGAGAAGGACACTTTGCAGACTATAGGACAAACCAACAAGAATATTGATAACTGTCTACAGGGTATCAATAGGCAAACTACATCGAAAGCTTTAATTACTCCTGATGGAGTTAGTGTCAGAAATCTGATTATGGGGCAAGTGACTAAAAAGTGATTTTTTTTAAATAAATCAAAATAGTGCAAGGCAATGTCATTTTATTACCTTTTTGTCTTAAGGCCCATTTGGGCCTCACACAATGCTGTTGCATTACATTAATAGGATGCACATGATGTTTTGAGAAGGATTGACAAAGGAGCTTTAAATTTTAAAGATGGCTGTATATTGATTCAACAAAAGTTTTTTTAAATCAAAAATAATATTTTCAATCAGCCCATGTTCTAAATATTCCCCGACAAAACATCTCACCGGGATTTGTTTTCTCCCGTTTTGTTAACTTCAATTTCTGGAATGCGAATTCTTAATGTTCGAACAGGTATATCGAATCATTTGACATATTACATATGGAATTTGTTTTCGAAAAATTCTTCTCCTTCATAAAAAAAATTCACTGACAGGAAAGTAACTTAGGCAGTGTGCCATTGCGTTAAAATTTCCAACTTTTAATTTCGCTTCAATAAAGTACTATCGAGGCTATTTCCGTTCAAGCATGTCTTATGGAAAAACATTTGGCCACTTTAAGGAGGCTATATACTTTTGTAAGGATTGTAAGAAAAACAATCCTTACAAAATCTTATAAAAGGCCTTACAGAAGCAAATTATTGACATCACAAAAAGTCTTTCCGAAAATATTTAGAAGGATTACCGAAAAAACTTTCAAGCCTTACCGAAGTTGAAAAATAACATGATTTTTATTTTTCTCCAGTTCAGTTTCAACTTCTTTATTAAAACCACCATTGGGATCAGTATTTCTGCAAGAGCTGTCCGAAGGCAAATTACTCTAAATAAAAATCTTTACGCGAAACATTGCACTGAACATCAATGGAACACAAAAATTATTGTTACTGCAACTATTCTCCGGTAAGTTCCCAATCTTTTGCACTTTTTTCCATGACTTAATCTTTATGACAACAAAACTAAGGGTCAACCACGTTGATCGCATTTCGATAGACAAGAGACGCGCATTCAGTATTTTAGATATCCGAACATTCGAAGGAACTTGCATCGTCTCGTACAACTAACTTGTTGCAGCCAAGGTAAGAATACGGATATCCACCACGCCACAACAATCCAGAAATTTAATGTCGAAAGACTGCAATCGCAAGAGACCGCCATGACCTGCACGAAACGGGTATCCCTTAACCAATCGATGAACACCACACCGCCAGAATCGAACAATGGCAACGATGCCAACAAGCCATTAGGGTAGCCGCAACTGATGAGCTAGGTTTCTCGCGCCTTAATGAACATAGAAATATCGTAGGTTAGACACGGTCGATTCTGAGGATATGTAAGAACCCCTTCTGCAGACTGTTAAACGGTGATGACGAACAACATTCCGCTGTCAGGCAGAACAAACCATTCGATATTTTCAACGACAGCGAAAACCGACCAACCACCCGACCTGAGTGAAGTAGGGATAGCAATATCTAAGCTCAAGCTTAATAAGGCAGTCGTAAATGACGGCACTTCCCGCCGAGCTTTATAAAGCCGGCGGGGATGACTTGGTAAGTAACATCCACCAACTCCTAAGCCAAATCTGGTCAGATGAAGAATAAAACCGCAGCATAGTTTGCCCGATCCACAAAAAAGGAGACCCTCTAAACTGCGCCAACTACAGAGGCATAAGTCTTCTCAACATCGCCTTCAAGATAATATCTGCCGTAATATGTGAACGTCTGAAACCCTTTATCAACAACCTGATCGGCCCATATCAGTGTGGTCTTAGGCCAGGGAAGTCCACAACCGATCAAATTTTCATACTTCGGCGGATCCTGAAAAAAAAACCCGAGAATTACAAAACGATACCCACCGATTTCAAAGCCGCATACGACAGCATTTATAGAGAAGAACTATACAGAGCCATGTCAAGTTCTGGTATACCGCCCAAACTCGTCCGTTTGTGTAGGATGACGAAACGATGGAGAATTCTCGCTGCTCCATCAGGGTCGGAAACGACCTCACCGACACATTCGATACCAAAAAAGGATTAAGACAAGGCGATGCGCTGTCATGTGACTTCTTCAATCTGATTCTTGAGAGGATTGTGCAAAACTTCCGAGCCAACAGCAGATGCGAATTTTTACAAAAATCCGTGCAACTACTAGAAAACGCCGAAGATATTGACATCAATGTTATGACATCACGTTTGCCACGTTTGCTAGTATAAAGAAGGAAGCGGCACAAATGGGTTAAGCAGTAAATTAGGGGAAAGACTAAGTATATGCTGTCAACACGAAGGGACATACGAAATCGAAGAATTGGAAAGAACGTCACCATTGTCAGAAATAACTTAAGGTAGTACGGGACTTTGTCTACCTCGGCTCCGCTATTAACTCTGACAACAAAATCTCGTCAGAAATTAAACGAAGAATTACTCTTGCCAAACGCTGTTTCTTCGGGCTAAGAAGGCAATTTAGTAGTAAAGCCCTCACTCGAACTACTAAGGTGATCCTATATAAGACCCTTATCATCCCAGTCCTGCTCTACTGCGTTGAAGCATGGAACGTATCAAAAGCGGATGAAGGAAACATTGGTCGATTCGATGCAAAATCTTCAGTACTGTTTGCGTTGATGGGCAATTGAGACAAAGATTCAACTAAGAACTATACGAGCTGTATAGCGACATAGCCCTGGTCAAAAAACTCCGCATTGGACGTTTAAGATGGCTAAGACATGGCTCACAGTCTTCGATTCCTAGCCAGATGTCGGTCACAGTAGATGAAAACCAACCTCAACCGATTTGGAGTGCGCAATTGGAGGCAGTTAGCTAATTGGAGAGGCACGTTCGTTGAAGTCCAGGTTCATTCCGGACTGTAGCGCCACTTAAGTAAGTATGTATTCGTAAGCTCTATACATCTTAAACTTCGGCTTAACAAAGGTGCAAAACTCTACTAGATATAACAAATCAACGTGTACCATACATATGTACCATATACATGGGTCTTTACGATGTGCTGTTTCCACCCATATGTGAACACTCGTAAGAAGAAATCATCCATTTCAGATAAATTCCATCTACAAAAGTAAATTCATCAAAATATTAACAGTTTCATTTCCAAATGACCATCCTTTCCTACAATAACATCATTTAAAAAAAATCCTTTAAATATCAATTCGGTTTTGACATATGTGAAGTATACACTCACTCGATTGCATTTTGTGTTAATAATAGGGCCCACACATTACACATCCATGCATGCGCAGCTAGTATAGTGGCCGCGCATGCAAACTGATTGTGGGTGCATGACCGGGTCGTACGTAATTGCTCTTTGGACATTCTTACTTAAGCCCAGATTGAACCTGGGACTCAACCAACATCCTTCTTTAATTAACTATGTCCTCTTGTTTTTTTTTTACTATTAATCACATTTTATTTTTCATATAATACATTTTTACAAGTTATAACAGAGGTTTCTACGAAGCCGAAGGCTTTTCTGCAGAAGATTATGTGACAAGAATTATAACATTAGAAGTAACAACTTTTTTGGCTTAGCATTTTTTCAGATTGAAAATTACTTTGTGTTTCTAATTCAGTTTTACGAGTACAATTTTTTGCAGTTTATTGGTTTTCTAATAGATCTAAGGGTTTATTAAAATTTTTTTTCTTGTTTTGTAATTTGTGATGTTGGAAATTTCTCGAGGTAGTTCCTTGCTTGTAGACGGAACGCTGAACTGAAGTTATCTTCTTCCATAGCCGTTGTAGCTTTTCGGGACTTTCAGCATACCTTGACCACATCGTCTTGTATTCTTGTTGTGATTGAGGGTATGTATAAAGCGGTTGTTATCCGAGACTTCCAAAATGATAGCCATCTTGAATAGCTGCTTTACATTAAGTACTTTAAAATGTCGGTAGCCTTGATGTGAATTTCTGTCGTTTATTTGCTTTAAAGCCGCGTTTTGTAACTTTTGAAGCTTTTGAATGTGGGTGTTCGCTGCATCGCCCCAGGCAATTACACCATACCGAAGAGCATAGTACACCTGCTTCAAAACTGGAGCTGTTGCATGATACTTCAAGTGGGTTATTGCGAATAAGGCCTTTTTCAAATCCATGCGCAGTTTATCGACGTGCCTGTCCCAGAGGAAATTGCAGTCAATTACAACTCCTAAATATTTGTAGCTTTCTACAAGTGCGATGAAGTCACTAGCGCTGTTTGGACAACGATCATTTCTTTTTTTATTGGAATGTGTGTTGCTTTAAAGCTTGGGTTTCGTATGTGCATGAATTTTGTTTTCTCTACGTTTATAACCAAGCCATTGTAGTGGCACCATTTTACAGCACCCAGCCGATGGCCTCAGTCGCCAGTGCTGTTACGTGTCTGTAGTTCGTTGCATTCATGTGCGAAGTACTGTGATGTCCAATGTCCAATGTCCATTTTACAGCAGCATCAAATTCGTCCTACATTATTGATGTCGCCAATTCTAGGGATCTGTGTCGCACCACAATCGCTGTTTCGTCAGCAAAAGCCACTTGGCTTTCTTGAAGACGTGCAAAAGCTCGTTCGTGTAGAGGATGAAAAGGATTGGACCAAGTTTTGATACCTGAGGGACTCCATATTCAACCGTTTTCCTTTCACTCAGCGCGTCACGGATTTTTACACATAACAGTCGATCGTGCATGTATTCATATGGCCATTCCGCCATTAAAACCCTTATGCCAGTGCGTCGAGAGCTTCTAGTAAGTTGGAATGCTTCAAAGTGTCAAAAACTTTACTGAAGTCCATGGGGCTTCTGTGGCCAGAAGTTTACCTGTGCTTTTACTTTTTTTGAAGCCGTACTGACTATTATGTATGAGAGAGTGCTTCGATATAAAATTCTGCAATCGTTCCATAACTACACTTTCCATACATTTTTCGATAACCGGTGATTGAAATTGGTCTATAATTGTTTTTATCATTTTGTACTCCTCCTTTGTAGATTAGTCTTACTACTGCCGTTTTGAGCTCTATTGGATTTTTTTGTATGCGTTGTTGAACTTACACAGGATAGGAGCAAATATATTTGCATGTTTCTTTATGTCATTTATGCTCGAATTCCGTCTATACCTGTCGATTTCATTTCTCCCAGCCCTTTAATATTGAAGTTGATATGGTTTTATATTCGTGAACCGATGTTTTGGTATTACAGTGATGTATTACATTGGATGTTTGTTTTGAAAAAGCGTTTCATTCGTCAGTATAGATATATCCGTTGAAAAATTAGCTGACATTGTATCATCGATATTTGGCTTTTTCCTTCCTAAAAGTTCATTTATTAGTCCCCATGTTTTCCGAGGATCAGCCTTGACTTCATTGAATTGATTTTTGTAAAAGTTGGATTTCTGTTTGGTTATTTCTTTATTTATTTTTGTTCTGAATTATTTGTATTCACATATATCCTTAAAAACTGCCTCCAGTTTCGCACCTTAAGTTGGTTGAGGTCGGTTTTTAATCGTGTAGTAAAGACGCTGGTTGTAGTCATATCTTACTCAATGGATATCTCACCAATAAGGCCATTTCGGGTGCTTTTGTGAAAATATATGATCTGCAGTATCAAAAGAGAATTTTTTTTTATTTTTTCAACGAAAAGTACCCGTAAGCTTTCGCAAAAATATATTAAAACGTCAAAAAATTAAGAGCTGCCGCGTAAATCACAAATGAACCTTAAAACAAAAAAAAGTAACAAAATAACATTGCTTTGCATTATCTGGATTTATTTAAAAATCAATTTTTAGTCACTTTCCCAGTAATCAAATTCCTGACACTAATCCCATCAAAACTACTCAAAGCTGCTGTAACATTTTGCCTACTTGTCCCCAGACAGTAATCAATACTCTTGTTAACTTTTCCAATAGTCTGGTTAGTGTCCTTCTCCACTACGCTGATACATTTTACCGCAGTCTGGATTGCCATAGTTGCATCGTACAAGCTCTTAATAATCAGCTCATTAGCAGTGTTTAGTTGGACGTTCACATTGGTTGTCGCCAGGTTAACCTAAAAAGCAAATACAAAATAAAAACCACACCAACAACAACTTTCAAATACTTACATTTGTGACATAGCACAACTCTAGGCCAGTCTGATTGTTAGAGTTTAAGGAATTACAGGTGGCTATATTCTTTGGCAATGTAACTAAAACTTGTGTCCTGGCCGAAGCAACATTTGCCTTGGGACTTGTCGTTAAAGTATTTGCAGTAGTTGCTGCTTTATCTGTACAGGCTTTAGTCCTAAGCTTAGCATTGTCGTAAGTTACCAATTGATAGTTGTACTGTTGAATGCAATATTTATGACTATAGCTTAAAGCCTGTAATGCCACAAGACTCATATTTGTTCGTTGGATTTCGACGAGCAGTTGTTCCTGTTGGAAGTCGATGGTTTTTCGTTGATCCGCATAGCGGGCATCGACGGCGAGGACATTGTTCTCTGCAATTTGGATTTCATTCAATAGCTCACGTTGTGAAAGTAGGTAATAGTCTTCGGCACTGGTGGTAACATTTACGGTTTGCTATTGAGTGGATGGTTATGTTAAATGTGATTCCAATTATCTGAGGGATTAATTTACTTACCCCAAAGATAGTTGCTATTGACGCAGCAATAATGAAAAATTGAAGGAACGAAGCCATTTCTCTTGGTTGCTGTCCAAATTGTACTGAATGATGTTTTCAATACGCAACGTATTTATACGATCACCATATTCTGCGATAAGATTTTAGGATTAACTTTTGTTTTTCGATGACAAAGATTCCATATGACTTATTAAAGTCTACGATTGCTCTTATCGATGTAGACAATGTAAAGCACAGTTTTGATATTCCGACCAAATGACTTAATTTTTGAGGAACAGGAAACAGATAAAGGTTTGTGGGAATATATTATTGGTAGCATGTTCATCGCACTAATGACAAGAATGATAAAAGGCATAAATTTAATTTGGCGATTTTTTAAATTAGAATTTTAAAGGAAATAACCACTAATGGTGAATTTATAGGTGCGTATATTGCTTGTGATAAGAAATCAATCGTGGTGCATTAGTTTTTTAATTCAAATGGATCAGTAACCGAATATTATAAGTACAATTTATCTTTGCTTATCACTCAAATTATATGGTTGGTGACGCTTTGACTATCCCATCTTCGCTCAGGCACCTCTTGTGGCATTCTTCTGTTGAACTCAACTTTATTCATCTCGATAAAAACTTGACCATCCTTAGAATTGTTACTGCTACTGGGATCATTTGAAGAATTATTGTCCGTATGTGTTTTCATTCAGATCATGTTTGTTCCACGGACGATTAAAACAGACGAAATTAAAAAAATAATAAAAATGGCTTAACGATATCCAACGAACGTTCAACGACTTCTCTTCCGATCTTTACGTTAAAATCTCTTTTCCATATAAAGCATATATAAAGCTTATGTTTACGAATTTGATCTTGAGAGCATAGAACTTCTTGCCAAGCTTAGGTTAGGTAAGCCCGCGATGTGCGAGCACACCTAGACCAAAAACGGTCCATTTCGTGGATACCGCTGGACAAGGGCATAGAATATTCCGAAATGCAGAAGGAATTTCTATAAAGGCTTAGTGTTTCCCGCTCGAAATCGTGCCAGAAAGTCAGTATCATACCTCCGTTGAACGAAATGAGTCGCTTTTTGCTTGAACAACGTTGGGAAATATTGAAAACTTATTTCCAAAGTGTATGCTGTGTAACCCAATATATATTAATATGTTGTCCGGCTGCAGAGCAGGGCTCCAACTTTTCCTAGAGCATAGGGAAGCAACAAGATCCTTACATCTGTCCCGATTCGCCGCAACTGGCCCTAGCTGTGACCACGAGGTTCCTTTAAGACAGATTACCTCCAAGTTCTTTCAGGTCTTCCAACGCGTCTATAACCCTGGGGATTCCAATCGAAGGATTGTTTCGCTATATTGTCGTTAAGTTTTCTCAGAGTATGGCCTATCCAACGCCACTTCCTTTGCATGATGTCGGCATCAAATTTTTTTTGTCCGGTTCTGTTTTATAGTTCATCGTTCGATACGGTTTGTTGCCAGCGGATCTTTAAAATGTACTGCAGACAACGGTTAACGAAGGCTTGCAGCCTGCTCGAGATTTTGCATTTTTGCAGATTCAACGTTCAATTGGAAGAGACTCAACATGGTGCGTAGAGATATTTTGCTGGAATTCCACACAGGAGAAAGGATTCCAAATGCACTACGGGCTTTGTTTATTTTATTGTTGACATCCAGGTCCGTTCCGCCATCGAGTGCTATGAAACTGCTCAGATTATTAAACTACATGACCTCCTCTATAGGGACCTTCCTTTAAATAAATTTGTTGTTTGCTTTGGCCCGTTGTCATCATTTTTGTCTTATTTTCGTTTATCCTTAAGCAAGCCACTTCCCCATGTAGTTGCAGCGAATGACATATTTGATTTAACCCAGCCGTGTTGTTTGCAATGAGACATATATCGTCAGCATAGTCTATGTGGCTAAGTTTGTCAAACGGACTTCATTGCATACCATGTCCTTCAGTTTCACCCACCGTGGCAGTCATCACATCGTCAATTGCCAGCAAAAACAGAATTGGTGAAAAGACATGCCCTTGTCTCACTCCTTGACGCACATCAAAGCAATCGGAAAGCTGTTCATGGTGCAAAACGAAAGACCTTGCGTTGTTGTAAGACTCTTTAATAAAAGCGACAATTTTCTCGCGGATACCTCTCGCAGTAAGCGATCTCCTGATGACCGATCAAACGCCTTCTCAAAATCTACAAACATGAGGTACAGCGGTGATTGGTACTCAGACGATTGTTCAAGTATGACTGGTAGGGTGTTGCTGTTGTCGACGCATGATCGGCCACGACGAAACCCAGCCTGGTGACTTTTGAGGGTAGATTCGAGCCTGAATCGTATCCTCTCGAGAACAGTAGTTGCCATTAAAAACAGACAGAATGGTGATGTAGCGACAGTTATTACAGTTTTTGAGGTTCCTTTGGTAACTTGACAATAACTCCATCCTTCCATTTCCGTGGGTAAGTTTCACAGTCTGCACTAGTTTGAGCAAAATACGGGAAGCTGCTTCAGGGTCTGCTTTTAAGAATTCTGCTTGAACACCGTCAAGTCTAGCTGCTTTGTTTTCTTTAGAAGATGGATCGCGATTTTAATCTCTGTACTTGTTGGAGGACTGGTTCAATTCTGCATTTAGGGTTCAATTCTGCATTGTGTTCATTATGAAGCAGTGTACAAAGGTGCTGCTTCCATGTTTCTAGCTGATGGTCTATGGTCACTAAATAGATGCCGGTATACAGGATGGTTGGTGTTAGTGCTAATACGGTGGTCGACAATGTCCTTTGGGATTTTTGCAGTTCTCTTGCGTCTTCTCTCCTGCAGCATGTTTCGCATTCTCCGCAAGTTTCTCCACCCTTGCCATCTTATCCTGTCTCACACACCGCTGCAATGTTTTGACAACTAGGGTAGCGTTTGCTACCCTGCCATAGCAGAATATCTTCTTTATGGAATTGAAAATGATCTGGAGTTCCACCTTCTTTCAATGCTCTGGATAATATACATTATTCAGCGCTTGGTCGTCGCAGTACAATGTTTCTTTATGGAATTGAATTTGATCTGGAGTTCCACCTTCGAGATTAACAGGGGACTAGACCCACTTCGCTTGGCGACTATGGCCTTTGCCAAGTTTTCGTCATCAAACCGGGTATAACCACGGTTCTCAGATCGCCATTGCTTTATGTCGTTTCGGAGATAGAAATGATGGAGCAGGGCATTGATTTCCAGGACGCTGTTAGGGCGAATGCTTTCATTTACCTTATACACTTCCTGAAAGACAGCCCCCATTGCCTCTACTTATAGAAGTCGTTGTCGAAGACGGCTTCCCCAGGAAAGGAATCAATTCCTGCTGTCAAAAGAATGTTTGTATTGTCAGTTGTTCGTTGGAGCTCAATACAGGGAAGGTCGTTATGATCTTTCCTCCTAAAGATCTTATTAATTTGTGGAAACATACTCGGATCGCTGGAATTAACGGCCCGTATTCTGTTATGACGTCTCGATCATCATTTGAACACGAACATTGCCACAGCCCCAAATCCAATGCCGGTGCCGTAGGAGGATTCACCGAAGTATGGTTACCCCTTGGAGAAACATTTCCATTTGTTGTCATTTTCCATAATAAGGTTAATAACACACCAGCCTTTTGAATGCTCGAACATATACAAAGAAACAAGGCTGCCCACTGTGGGAAAAAAAAACGCCTTTTGTAGCCGCCCAATATGGGTATAGACGCTACATACTGCTACCGTTTGCCTTCTTTAAATCTCTCGTTAAGAGATAATCGGCATTCGTTGGATATGTTATGCTTAAAGCTGAGTTTCGAAGTGGTGTGGTCGGTGTTTTCTGTAACGTCAAGGTGATTTGTGTGTTGTGTTCACCTTAAGATGGTGCCTATTATAACAGGGCTTTCAGTCTTACAGCTGCACATGATGCTATATGTTTGCCAATAATGTCTAGGGCCACTTAATGCAGGATAGCAACTATTAGGGTATTAAGGTAGCTCCCAGATACAGTTTAAGCGGCGTTTATATAGGCAATTCCTTTCAAGCCTTCTTTTTTTAGATTAACTTTAGTAGATCGTTGACCACATAGTAATAGGTTCCAGAGAAAAGACAACATCAAGCCTATGTATGGGCACTCCCAAAGACTTCCAAATCTGAAAGTGCATAAGTGATTGCGTCCGCTCTGACATTGTGACATTGAGTGAGTGAAGCGTTGTCTCAACCGACTTCCCCTTGCAGTATGCATGTTGAGAGTTGGAGATCACAGTCGGTTCTATAAATAGTACAAAGGTGGAGATCCATTAATCATTTCAAAGTTTTTTTTTAAAGATAGGATAGACTGATCGGAAAGAGATCCTTCGAATTTTTGTTTGAGCTTTTTCCTGCTTTGGAAATGAATACAATGAAATGAATGAAACAGGTAGCTGCCATAGCAGAATATCAATGTTGTTAGGAATCTCCTCAGGTATAATAACATCTGATGCACTATAATTCAATGGTTTAAAGCTTTTGAAGGATCAAAGATAGTTTTCTTTGATGATATCATTGACATATAGAATGGATGTTCTGGACGTGTCTAGTTTAGTAGGTACTCATAGGGTCAAAAGCCTTATTTTCGTCGTAACCTTTCTCGAATTCCTTATCTGTTATGTCCCACTGTTAATTATCTCCTCCATTATCGGATCGTATTTCTTTAAAAATGCGGAAAGAGCGCGTTTTACTGTCAATGGATATCGCTACAGAGCAATGAATTATTTTTGCCGAAAATTCAAGATATTGGTGTATACCGTTTGCCTTAAACAAAACACCAAAGATAAAAGTCCAATGACGTTAAGTCGCTAGATCTGGATGACAAATTCTGATCGCAAAAACGACCGGTTGCGCGATTAGGAAATGAATCATGCAGTAATTGAATTGCTTCTCCAGCTAGCTATATGGCTTGTGGCAGCGTATTCATGAAACGACATGTTGATCACATCCATATCTTACTAACTAGGCACTTAAAACTGGGTTATCATATCACGATAACGAACACCATTAATTGTTACTGCCATACCCGACACATTTTCGATGAAGAATGGTCACGCGTTGTGGATGCATTTGTTTTTTCAACAATTACTCGAGGGTTTTCTGAACCACAAATGCAATAGTTTTGACGATTAACGAAGCCATGATTTTGTTAGAAAAATCTGCATTCACCTGCTGTTGTTCCAAAATCCATTCAACAAACTCTCTTCACGCTGACCATGACCAGCAGTCTTCTACCTGTTGGAAATTTTGTATTCGGCAACTTTTACTATCTGTGAACAGGAAGTCATAAAATTAAGCGTAAATAAAGACCGACGTATGAATTTCCGGTGATAAAACAATGAACTACTTGAAAAGCGTATAAAAAATGCGCCACTAGGATGAGACCATGCTAAATCTTTGAAAGTAAGGAAAAAATTAATGAAATGTCAACATTTTAGGGTTTTGTAACATTCATTTATAACGTTTTTTCTCTGTTAATAATGAGTATGCCCGGATATGATCTCTATAAGATGTTTGCAATGGAATCATACAGTTTTTTTTTAAGTTCCATTTCTTCTGATTGAATCTAATTTCGAACAACCCTAGAAGTGTGGATGGTAGAATTGTCTTCATGAAATATCGTAGGCAGTGATCTGAAAATGTTTTTGACTTTTGTTGTGTCCGCTCATTGTTGTGGACAAAAACTCCAACTCGATTGTGCCAAAGTAGGCAATAGCTCTCCACACCATTATATCTGCATTATGGCTGTGTCTTGCCAAAATAAGCTCCATTGCTTGCAACTCAGCAAGTGCGTGCCTGGACCCAGGCACAACCATACAATTTCAAATGTTTATGAAATTGCTCTGCCGCTCAGTGGGTTACCTTAGCCTAAATCGTAGTCGGAGGTAGCTTCCCAGCGAACGCACCAACTAATACCCTTATTATATTCGGTTTTTTCTTATGGCGCTAAGTCGAACGACTTTGATCTTTGTAGTCGGTGATCAAGGTTTGTCACGTCCAGAGTACGGAATTCTTCCTTATTGCAATGAATATAAATATCAGTAGGTATTCCTTATATACCATGGAGCATTTACGATTGCTCTAAGCTTTTAAGTTTTCCCGTTGATGATTTGACTGATTCGTCCATTGCGAGGATAACCGTATCGTCCGGGAACGTAGCTACATTGATCCCTTCATCTTGTGCTATATCTCTTGTGTAGTGCAAAATTAGTATCCACCGGCGTGAATTTCTTTGAATTCTGAGTATTCCGCGTAATTTTTAAATCCAAATATATAACTCGATTTAAAAATGTTCGGTGGGGTTGTACCTTAGATCTTCGTGATATACCTTGCCGAAAGCTTGTGATACGTCGAGAAAAGCGCTAGACCAAAACGTTTTCCATTCTAAAGCTTTTTCAATTTCATTCGTTATTCGAAATACCTGATCGATTTTGGAATGGGATCAAGCGTCTTTCTTCAATTACTGGTTGAAATCGTTTTTGCATAATTTTCCTTATATATTATCGGCAGGAGCGTAATGGGTCTATGTGATTTCTTGTCCTTTGCATTTTTCCTCGGTTTGGGAACCACAATGACTTTGGCGACTTTCCAGTGTCCAGTGTCTCAGAGAAGCATTTATAATAAAGAGCAACTTAACTATCCTGGAGCTTTGTTATTTTTCAACTTTCTTAATGTCATTCGAAGCTCTGCATTGTGCCGTATTGGCATTCGGTTCTTCGTTTAATGGTTGTCCACCGAACGGGCTGATGGAAATCTTCATAGACACGATGAGCACGTGCCCAAAGTAGTGTGCGATTTTTAGTCACCAAAACCAACACCCATTTTATATTTGTATTGCAAGTACGCGACTTTTCTAGAATTTTTTTTATCACGAGTAATGAATGTTTGGCAGGTAACTTTCCTTGGTGAGTTCCTGCTTTTACAGCCATATATAGCGCGGTTATTGTCGTCCAATTAAGCCAATTAGTTCTTTGGAGACGACGATTTGAATTTGATTTGTCAAGACTTTGAAGGACCGTTGTGTTAACATGTGTGCAACAGTTTTCGTTTCATCTCTAACCGCGGGAATACACATACCTCTGGGAAGATCTTTATTCTTTATATACCACAAGAATGATCTTAACATTTTGTTTTCAAAAGTTTGTAGAATGTTAAGATTCGTTTCACTGGTACAACCCCATAGTTATATACCACGTCAGCACCGTCATCAGTACTTGCTTGTACAAATGCAGCTTGTTATCAATGTTATACTTCAAGTATTTTCCGAGCAAACAGTACAATTCTCTGTATTTCATTTCTTTTTTACATGCGACTTCCATTTTAATTTTGGATCTAGTGTCATTCCAAGATATTTCACTCCTTTTGCAAAAGGACTGGAACCGTATTTAGAAATACAGGCAGTTGTTTGTCCGTTTATACGAAAAATCTACATGAATCGATTTGCTCTCGTTAAGTACAATCCGCCAGGATTTTGTTAATTCATTAACCTCGTTAAGAACGTGTGTAATTTCATATTTGCTTCCTCTACTGTATGCTAGTATAGCTGTATCGTCAGCAAACGTGGCAACTGTCGTTTGTTTGTGGGATATCACGTGTAAATAGGAGGTACAAGATTGGTCCAAGGACGCTTCCTTGGGGTACTCCTGCTAATATTTCTTTGAACTCTATTCGTTTCCAAGTTGTACGCGGAAGAGTCTATGCTCAAGATACGAGAGGAGGATTTTATATAAATTCTTAGCCAGAACTTCAGAAGCCTTCAATACAAACTAAGGTATTGAAGCCTTCTATGCAAAACCTTGTCAAAAGCTTGCGACACGTCAAGAAATACACACAGTCCGGTAAAAGGCGTTTCTGATCAATAATGGGGTGTAAGCGACCAAGTAATATCCTTTCAAAAATTATTGAAATTATTGGAAGAAGTGAAATAGGTCCGTAAGATTTTATTTCATTCGGTGATTTTCCTGGTTCGAGACCAATATTTACTTCCGCGACTTTCCACTGCCTTGGTATGTATTCCAATCCAATTGCTGCATTTACAATGTAGAGGAGTTTAGTTAATGCTTTTACGGGCAACATTTTAAGAAGTTCTCCTGTAAAAAGCTCATAACCCGGAGCTCTTTTGTTCTTTAATTTCTGTATTTCCCGTTTAAGGTCGGCAATATTTGCATACCTATGTTTCCCCATGTGTGGAAAAAACGTCAGCTTTTTCCTTACCGCTTTTTCCCAAACGTCTTGTGTTACTCTAATTGGTGGAATAGCGTTTTTTGCCCGTTTTATGAGTTTCATTGCCTTCCAAAGTGTATAATTCGATTCTTTTCCAGCAGTTAGGCTTTGCAGATAAGTTTCTACTGCATGGTTTTTAAAGTTTTTAATCGAATTTGATAGAATGTTACTCAACTGATTGAGATGTGTTTTATCTTGCGGGGCAAGAGTTTGGTGCCATCTTTTTCGAGCTTTTCTTCTTTATCTATCCTAATCTTTTATTTCCCGTGGGTACTTGGTATTACTGAAGCTCACTTTTTCGCTTTGTTGAGGACTATTATTCCATGCAGCTTTTTGTACGGTATCGACAAAGGAGTCAACCGCGACTTCGCCCATAAATGCAAAAGGTGGCGAGTGCATTTTGGGTTTCCTTATGGACTTCAAGGATTTCCATACTGAACAGTTTGAACTCTTATCAGCTGTCAAGCCCTCGAGGTATGTAGAAGTCTGTCGATTTCTTAAATCTTCCAGCTCATTCGTAAGTTTCTTGCAAATATGGTTCAAATAAGTTTTATCCGGGGGTGCGTGGGATTGTTGCCACCTCTTGGGAGCTCTCCTTTTCTTGTATGAAGTCTTCGATATCAGGCTGGTATTTGACTTTATGAACAATTAAATGCTCATTTCGATCAGTCCCAATCGTAAGTGCGTCAAAAATATGAAACGATTCAAATATACCTATACAAGCTATTATTATCTATTGTTAAATTGTCTGCCCGCCACTGCTAAGCTACGCCAATGTTGACCAGGGGTCCAGCTTTTATTCAATAACACCTGTTTCAATAAAAAAAATTACATTCTAAATAAAAACACCCACATCGTCTTTTTTACATTTTTATTCCATAGATCCATTCGTCAAAATGTATTTTCAAGTTTGTATTCAAACATTTTGCCAGTGACATGCATTGGTAACTTGTTCACGAATTTTGGTCTAATTTATATTTTTAATTTTTCTTTTTATATTTTCTACTATACAACTGAACAATAATGTATTTTTGTTTTGTTAAACAAAACATTTTCTCAATGGATCCGATTAAAACAAAAAACGTCGGGTCTTCTTCATAACCAAATTCGAAAATAAGTGATAAAACAATTCATTTATGTTCAAAACAAAACCAAAAACACAATGAATTACGTTTGCGTCCGTTTATCTTCTCAATCACTATGTACTAAGGCAAATTAACAATTAAAAAATAGAATCATACCTAAAATATATTTGTATACAAGTAAAAATAAAATAAAAACTCAATGGGCAGCTATTGTATTTGCGAAAGTAATCGTAAACAACCGAAAACGAACGAAAACGTCGATCGGTGTTTTCCTGTAGAAAAAAAAGTAAATTTGCGAAATGCATCATTTGAAGTCAGTGCCTACAACCCCGCAATAGGGCTTTATTCGCTCAACAGGCGAAATTAGCCGCAGGCGTGTGATGGAAATGCAATCAAAAGGTTCTTCGTTAACAGGATTAAGTGTCCAGTTGAGGTTTGTTTGGATGGAGATGTGTTTTATTTGTTTTGTTTGTTTCTTAATCTGTTCTTTGAATTTAAGTTCTTAACAATAAATTTCTATGTAGACTAAGACAAGGTTTAAAAGGAATAACGGATATAGTTTTATTTGTTTGTTTTTTCGGCTAACGAACGTGTGTGCTTACGTGAGGGGGTGGAAGGGAGCACTATACGTAGAGGTGGTTTTTTTTTGGAGGATTTACAAGGGCGGGATGATAGGTTAACCAATTATTAAGCCGCATCCTAATTTAAACTGATTTTTGGTGTGATTCAGCCTTCCGCTTAGCGCAAACGAGAAAGGCAATGGCTGTAGACGTTTCTCTAGAACACCACAGACGGTCCAGTTCGAGTCAAATGATCCTGAAAAAAAAAGAATAAAATGTATTATTGTGTTGGAATGTAGTAATCGATATCGAAAAAGGATTCCGAACAAATTCCGAAACGAGAAACAATTTTAATCGGAACTCAATTTGCTTCTGAGGAATTCATTTCGGAACAAAATATAAAAGCAAACATTCGATTAATTTCGCAGCAATTTTTCGTACCACAACTTCGTAGGTAATTCAATACATTTGGTCGGAAGATCTGTTCGAAATGCTAATCGGAACGAATATATCGGTAGATAATTGTTCGATTTCGAACAATGCGGAGGAAATTTTCCTCCGAAAGTACACTTCCATAGGGGTGAAGATGATGTTCTTAAGGGGATTATGCACATATAACACCAGGGGAAACACGCTTCCATAAATCTGTAAAACTTATATTATACGCCGATGATACTTACTGACATCAGTGGTCAAACTGTATTGCAAGTATTGAGAATGAAGCATTTAAAATGTGTAAACGAGAGAATGACCAAATAAATGCCTTCAACAAGTAGTGAAAGAAAATCTCGACGAATTTGGCAGAACGTCACCATCGACAGATACATCTTTGGGTTAGTAAGGGACTTTGTCTATACCAGCTTCGCAACTAACTAACAATGACATCTCATCAGATATCAAACGAGAAATAATAACAGCTAACGATTGTTTCTTGTTAATATGGCAATAAGTATTAGAGCCAATACTCAAGCTACTTAGAAGATCTTAGAAAAGACCCTGATCATCTCATTTCTACTCTTCGACTATGAAAAGTAAACCAAATCAAAATCGGAACTAATAGAGCAATTTGTCAAGTTTTCGGTGCGCATAATCGTCCATCTAAGCAGCTAATAAGCAATCGAGTCATGACCACATTTACATTTTTCAATAATATTCATCCAAATCGAGCCGGTACCGTGCGTATAAAGGAAGCCATCACCACTGTAAACGTGAGTTTGACAGAGAACACGAGTTTACCGATCCGACGCCGTTCTCAGCAACTCGATCTCTGTCCGTCCACTACTTGGAAAATCTAAGCCTACGTCCATATAAGATCCAACTGGTGGAATTGTGACGTGTGTTCGGTGAATGGGCGAAGAATCTTCAGCGATGAGACTTATTTCTGGCTTCACGGGTATGTAAACAAGCAAAATTTTCGTTTTTGGAGTGAGCACAATCCTCATAAGAGTCTTGAGACTCGCATTACATTCCGAAAACATCACTGTTGATGACATCGGCACATTCGTATTGAAATCCAAACCCGATGCCGTGAATGGCGACCGCTACAGGCAAATGTTTGGAAATTTATTTATTCCTCGTGCCATTGGATTATATTTGTATTAGAATTGATTTCAACAGACGGCGCAACATGCCATATAGCGCGTGCAACAATAAAATTGTTCAGCAAGACGACGATCGTATCTGCACCTCGAATGTGAGAACATTAAACAGGAGAGGTGTAGGCGAACCACTAGCGGAAACCCTAAACTTCTACAAAGCAGATATTACTGCCATCCAGGAAATACGATGAGATGGTCCGGGCAAAAAGGGGATGAAATACTGTGACATCTATAGTGTGCAGAAACAGAGACTATTCGGATGCGGATTTGTTATAAGTGCCAGACTTAGGCAAGAAGCCTTTTGTTTCCAAAACATTAGCGAACGTATTGTTTCCGAATTCGCCCACATAAGCCTTACATGCGGTCACGCCCCGACGGAGAAAAAAGAGGATAAACCTAAAGATTGCTTATACGAGCCCCTTGACAAAACCAATGAGCGACTACCGAAGTACGATGTTAAAATCGTACTGGGAGATTTTAACGCAAATATATGAAGAGAAGACATCTTTAGCAGTATAGTCGTAAAACACAGCATACACGACAACACATCTGGCAACGCACTTATTCTAATTCACTTCGCTACGGAACGAAATATCGATGTATCCAGCACATGGTTTCCTCACCTTGATATCCATAAGGGGACAGGCATGGCGGTCTCCAGATCAATGAACGGTCAACCCAATTGATCACATTGCGATAGACTTGAGGCACGCATTCAGTATTTTGGATGTCCGAACATTCCGAGGGGCTAACATTGACTCCGACCACTGCCTTGTTGCAGTTAAGTAAGAATGCGGATTTCCAAAGCGCCACAACAAACCGGAAATACTGTGAAGAAATCGAATGTCGAAATAATGCAATCGCAAGAAACCGCCAAAGTCTTCGCGCAACGTGCAAAGTCTTAACCTCTCGATTAACACCAAACCGCCAGCATCGAATGTCGAAGAACAATAGTAACGAAGTTAATATTAGATCAACCGAAACTGATGTACTAGGTTTCTCGCTCCCACCAGAAAGAAACCCCTGGTTTGATAAGGAATGCCGACAGATGCTCGCCGCCAAGAACGAGGCCTACAAGGCTAAGCTGCAGGTGAAGACGAGAGCTGCCATTGAGCTATAGGCAAGAAGACGGAGAGAAGATCGGCTTTTCAAAAAGAAGAAAAAAAAACAAGAAAAGCGTGCGATCGAGGATATAATGAGGAGCAACTAAAGGAACTAAAGGAGGATATGTAAGAACCACTTCTGCAGTTTGTTGAACGGCGATGATGAACAACGACGACAGCGAAAACTATCAACCACCCGATATCATGAGGGTAGCAATATCTAAACTCAAGCTTGATAAAGCTGTCGGAAATGATGGCCTTCCTGCTAAGCTTTGTAAAGCCGACGGAAATGACATGGTAAGAAACATCCACCAACTCATAAGCCAAATCTGGTCGGAAGAAGTATGCCTGAAGAAGAGAACCTCAGCATCGTTTGCCCGATCCACAAAAAAGGAGTCCCGCTAAGCTGCGCCAAGTACAGAGGCATAAGTCTCATCAATATCCCCTACAAGATCCTATCTGCCGTAATATATGAACGCCTGAAACCGTTTACCAACAACCTGATCGGCCCTTATCTTTGTTTTTAGGCAGAACTTTCCAAACTGATCAAATCTTCACACTTCGACAGATCCTAGAAAAAAAACCCAAGAATTCCAAATCGATACCCACTAACTATTCATCGATTTTAAAGCCGCTTACGACAACATTTCTAGAGACGAACTATGCAGAGACATGTCTAGTTTTGGTATGCCGCCCAATATCGTCCGTCTGTGTAGTATGACGATAGAGAATTGTCGCTCCTCAATCAGGGTCGGAAATGTCCTCACGGACAAATTCGAAACCAAAATGGGATTTAGGCAATGCGATGCGACTTCGTGTGACTTATTTAATTTGATTCTTGAGAGGATTGTGCAAAACTCCCGTGCCAACAACAGATGCACAATCTTTCAAAAATCGGTACAACTACTAGCATACGCTGACTATTTGACATCATTGATCGGACTCAACGTGATAGCATAGCCATGTTGCTAGTATAGAGAAGGAAGCGGCAAAAATGGGTTAAGCAGTAAATGAACGCAAGACTAAGTATATGCTGTCAACACGAAAGGACACACAACATCGACGAATTGTACAGAATGTCACCATTGACAGATATAACTTTGAGGTAGTACGGGACTTTGCCTCGGGTCCGCTATTAACTCTGACAACAACATCTCGTCAGATATTAAACGAAGAATTACTCTTGCCAACCGCAGTTTCTTCGGGGCTTTAAGGAAATTCAGTTGTAAAGCCCTCACTCGAACTGCTAAGTAGATCCTATATAAACCCGTGGTCGCAGGTGGCCATGGCTCATAGGAATGCGTAGTTGACTGCTAAGCCAAGCGCTGCGGGTTCAAGCCCCAGCTTCGGCATCATTTGTTTTCTACGAAAACTGCCAGCTTATCTGAGGCCACCTGTGCGATAATATGAGACAATATAAATCTATATCGCCTCCTCTGTGCCACGTAGGTTTATGTTATATGTCTTTCCTTCTATGTATCTATCCGTCTCTCTCCCAGCCGATGGCCCAGCACTGTCGCCAGTGCTGTTATGTGTCTGTAGTTCGTTGCATTCATGTGCGAAGTACTGTGATGTCAATGTCAATGTCAACCCCGTGATCATCCCAGTCCGGCTCTACGGCGCTGAAGCATGGGCCGTACCAAATGCGGATGAAGAAATCCTTGGTCGATTCGAGGGGAAAATTCTTCGAAAAATCGTTGGTCCCGTTTGCGTTGACGGGCTATGGAGACGAAGATGCAACATGCCCCTGGTAAAAAAAAAATCCGCATTGGACGTTTGATATGGCTAGGACAAGAAGAACGAATAAAAACCAATTCTCCGGCTCGAAGTCTTCGATTCCCAGCCAGACGTCGGACGCAGTAGAGGAAGACTGCGCGTACAAGTACAAACCGACCTCAACCGACTTGAAGTGCGCAACTGAAGCCAGTTAGCTAAGGACCATGTTCATTCCGGACTGTAGCGCCAAATAAATATGTATCCCGCCATATTACCATTTTATCGATGCATATGTGATCACAGATGTAAGACATTAATTGGCTGCATTCAGGGGGCATGGTAAAATAGGTGTTCAAGATTACATTTATCGCTACAGATAGTTCGATTAGTTCTGAGTCATGACCGAGTGATTCAAGAACGCATTTCATTACTTAATTGGTAACCAGTTATCAATCAAATATATGTGTAATGGATTTTGTATCGAAAAATCCGTCTGGTTTAGCAAATTACTTATATGTGAAAGAATTTCTGTTCACTAGCCTATTGGATTGGTCGTAAAGTAAACAATTTTGATTTTTGTTCGACCCTTGCGTATTATATTGTTTTTTTCTACTTAGAAAGAAGAATAGATCAGGAAAATGACTGCATAGATCAGTAATTTAATTTAATACCATGTTCGGAGTGTTCATCTGACTTACAGTTCCCTGGAGTGTCACTATGCCTGGCAGCCGGCATAGGTGAATGTGTAACTGCTCTGACATCTTTTGAAGAGATGAGCTGCAGTCACAACCCTAGAGTCCTAGACTGTCGCTCATTTGAGTTAGTTGAGATTGATTCCAGGGATTTGATGGCCTTATAACCTTTCAACGAAATCGTTCTACTTGAAACACATTTCATAAATGGTCGTCCGCCTGGTGTCTTCTGGTCTTCTGATTCAGCGATGGCAATTGTTAGGTCAGATACTATGCAGTTCAAGATTATTTACTTGCCTTTTGCACTTATTTCTGCCCAGAACAATTGTTAATAATCATTGCAACGAGTTTCGGGGACCATTCACTAAGCACCATACAACTCTTTGCTGCAGAACTCAAGGAGGAAGAACAACAGAATCACAGCAAAATATGCTGCTAAATTGGACAAATAATTTCCATTTTACTATTGACTCACTGCACCAGCACCAGTCGTGTTCCCGACATAACCTTAATTCTTATACTTTCAGACCTCTTAACATCACGTCTTTCACTAGCCTAATCCAAAATCCGAACCGCGGTCACAACAAACAAAAACACTTCTAACACTCACCTCTAAAGACTAAATCCGCCTTTGGTAAATCAACTTGATAGCCAATAGTTGCCACTGACTCCTGCATTCGTAGGCTTGTTTCCACTTCAACGCCAATTTGTAGCTGCTCGCTAGCCTTCTGATAATAGCAAACATGAACCCCACCGGGTCCCAGAGTACCAGACCATGTTGAGTCGCCGTGTATATAACGGGCCACAGCCGAGACGACCGCAATTTGTCCACCAGGCACATTTTGGCCATATTGGTAGGCCAACTCACCACCAAGTGCGAGTTTTTCTGTCACCGACTGTAGGTAATGCCCAACGAGAACACCCGAATTGTTAAAAAGGTTCGGATTACCCACAGTCAAGGTTGCAGTAAAATCATCGCCACGGTAGTCAGTTGACAATTGGGCAGCTGTCAGTTTTCCATCCTGGATCTGTAAAGAATTTCGCATCATCACAACAGTCATGTCAACCCACATTCCAAAACGAACTCACCTGTGAGGCAAACTTGCAGCGCACCCTCGGATGGAACTGATGAATCAGATTGGCATTTAAATTACCCGACGGATCGATATCGCCCAAGAGCACTGGAAATGCTTCCGATGGGGAGAATTGCTTTGTACCCACGTAAGTAGCGCCAAACCGATAGCCGCTCGGTTGCGCGCTGCAAAGGTTAAGCGTATGCGAAACCTGGAAATGATTGCTAAGACCCTTATTCAGCATAACTTTGGCACCCTCAAAGGTCATCGCCATGATATCTGGAAGCGAGACATTTGATGTTTTTATTCATGGTCCGTATCTATTTGCACGCAACATTATATAGGTTATGTCATCATTATCGCACCGCGATTATAAATCTCTGTTGTGTGCGGCAGCTGGTCTGAAATTATTGGAAGGATTCGTATCTGAGAGACTCACCTTTGCATCTCTTGTGCAATTCCTCAACAGTTCCGGGATTCTCGAGGCTAACTTTTTTCTCGTCGGTTACAGGCGATGGTGCTGCGACCGGCGCTGGAGCTGGTGCAGCTCCAAGGTCGGGCATTCCAAATTTGGAATCACCTTTGGACGCAGCCATGACATTCCCCATGATGGTTATTTGTAATAATTTTGTTTCTTCCAACGACGAGAAAAACACGCACTCCGACTAGAAGTTCGATCCGTAGGTGAAAAAAAATTTTTTTCGGGAAGAGCAGAAAATTTTGACAGCTGTCTCTGGTTTCGTTGGGTGCGTATATGTGTGTGTGGTTTTATACACGTGCCAGCGCTGACAAAAAAAATGGAAATCATGGCTGTCAATTATTGGTGAAAGTGGTAACATTTTCCGAACACTTACGATAAAAATATTAAAAATTTGATATACCAGAGAACTTGTACGATATAAATTATAAAAAACAATGAAAAATTATTTTTTAATTGTGTGAAATGACAACCATTACTTCACAAAAATAAATCTTGATCATTGAAAACGAAAAGTGATTTGCTCTGCGAAAACTATAAATCAAAATTTAAATATTTTTGTATAAATTTGTTTTAAAATTAATTAGCTTTGTTTTAACACCAATTGGCCAATGGTTGCATTTATAAAAAAGCCGCAAGAAATAAAAGAAGATTTCCAATAGCTGGTTATAACTGGACCCTTATTGTTCTTCACATTGAAGATTCCGAATGGACCTGTGAAGTTAACGATTACGTCTACACCAAAGAAGAGTTATGATAACCCGAACAGATGATTAGAGTATGCTTAAAGTCAACACCTGACCATTACAGCTCTTATTTCACGGTAGGCCTATCCATATATCAGAAACATTGGAAAAGTGTCGGTTAAGATCCCAACGCAGGACACATTGCCTTGGAACATTTTAAAGATCATTTCCTTAGGCACGAACTTCATATTTGAGGTGCCGAGGTTTATCTGCACCTCTTTGTATTCTGAAGTTATCATATTCCATCCTTAGAATACATCGCCCCAGCATTTTGGATAAACAACAGCCACCACGATACTCCCACAATGGGGCCTATCCCAAATTCAGGCTAGGACAAGTCTTAGGGGCTCCTGATTCCCTTGGTACCAAACTATGGTGAGACTCGGCACCATTTCCTTATGAGTCCCATAACGAACCCAGTCCAGTAAAGAAGTAACTAAGTCACTACTAACAAAGGTATCGGGTTTTTCAATAAGAGCGCTCCAAAAGTTTTTTTTTAAATAAAACAAAAACAGTTTTGGATATCAATGAAATTCTTTATTTCTGTGAAAGTACGTTCGATGCCATTATGTATGGAACTCGATTTCTTTTGCATGGCCACCACGGGGACGCTTGCAGAAGTCCAGACGCTGAACACAATTTTCGACGGTTTTCAAGCATAAATCGGCCGATACTGCTGCAATTTCACGTTCGATATTCGTACGAAGTTCATCAATCGTCGCTGGCTTGTTGGCATGGACCATAGACTTGACGTATCCCCACAGGAAATAGTCTCACGGCGTCAAATCGCACGACTGTGCCTGTGGATTCAAATTTTTCAACTAGACTCTCAATTGTTGATCTGCTAGCACGATTATGACGACCATAAATTGGACGTAGCGCTCTTAACGTTGAGGCCACTGACTCCGAATTTCGGTTGTAAATTTTAATAATTTCGACTCGTTGTTGGATCATATATCTTTCCATCATAAAATGGCAAGCCTTACTGAAGAGAAATGTCAAAAGAGCGGCAAGAAATATGGCGTCGTTTGCTGTCCCAGTCGCTCAACTTTTGTAGCGTCCCTGTTGAAAAACCCGATATATGAAACATACAGTTATAATAAAAGCAAATCAATAGAAGTTTCTGACTACAATTATGGAGCGAAATCTCCTTTCTCATTGTTTGTAGAACTTGTTTATTTAGCAAAAGAGCCCGACTACATCGCCTATTTAAATAAAAGATTTTTACGGCAAGTTTTAATAGCCATATGGATGCGGACCTACATGAAATTGGTTTGGATTGGTTCACGATGGTCTTTTACCGTAAACTACTATGCCCTCATTCACCGCAGATCGCTTAGTAATGAAGAATGAACAAAACTTCGCTTTACTGCGGCTATGCCTCTATCCACCACCCGAGGACGCGCCAAGTAGGGGCCCAACCCCTGACTGGGGATAACCCGAACAATCAGAAAAGTACTTTGCAGAACCCGTATCCCTAAACTTCTCAAAAAGCACTATATCAGCCACATCTAGGTCGAATGTCAAAGAACAATCGCCACGATGACAACAATCAGCGAGAAACCCCTGGTTGGATTAATGGCGTCTTCCATTGGTAAATCTGGATTTTGATCTGAAATTTGATCTTTCAATGAAACATGATTTCAGGTTGATTTGTTTCTGTGTTTGTATCGTTGTAATTTCGACACTAACTTTATGTCGGTGTAGCTGTCAATTTTTCCAGTAACACAAGTTGTTTGTTTTTGATTTAATTACTATTTCAGATCGTACTACTACAGTTTTAATGGTTAATACCATTTTTGCACAACCGAAATAATCTTAAATCGAAACCAAAATCACTCTAGTCGAACTAACATTTGTATTATTGTTGGTAAAAAAGGGGAAAAACCCAGATCTGCAAAATTGATCTGAGATCAAAAATAAAAAAAATTATGTTTGCCAATGGGACACAACAACTGTCAAAATCGGTCTTTTGACAGATATAGATCAAACTGTAACTTCTTGAAGTTGTCAGGATATAGCTTCTGTATATCCACCATCAGCAATTATTATGTTATTTCCAAATTTCAAAACGTACTCTTATTCTAGTGTAGGTAGTTAAACATTTTTGGATCATGTGATGATCCCTAACAGATGGCAACTATGTCCATTATTTTGAAGTCTCTGTCGAAATACGTTTGAACATTGTAGGAGATATAAATACAAACCTGGTGACTTATCCGAATGTGTGTGAAATCTAAAACTGCTAGTGTACGTGGATGGAAACCGAGCTATTTCATAAAATTCCGCATTCTTTTTCTTTATTTTCTCGACAATTGAAGGAAATTTTTTACCTTCTTTGACTTCGCAATAAGGCTAGTTAGGTGACGCTTTTTTTTATAATTAAGCATGCTGATTAAACAAAAACACCAGTATCAGTATCCACTTGCATTGAATATCAATGCCAACATAAGCATATATTCTGGAGACGCAGCACTATTCCTAAGCAAAAGAAAAGGTTGCATTTGACGAAACGATAAATTAAGAGGCTTTCTAAAACATATTAAGCAGATTAATATTATGGCGAATTGCCTCCAATACACGAAATGCTGAAATTTTGGACATTCGGAATTTTCTATAAAAGTTGACATCGTCCCAAATGTTGAAATAATTTTTTCGGGTGCGAATAACTTTTTCTCTTGAAATACGAACTACAATGCTGTTTTAGTTTTCCTCGTCATTTCCACGTCACTCATATTTACCTCATCCGAGTCTATCAACTACGCAAATACTTCCATTTATTTTAATTGAACAGGAAAATTATATATTGACATTTGCCTTCAACAATGGCCAGACAAAATATTTGGTTGCTGATGTAAGTTTTCTGGAATGTATTTGTTTGGTGAATATTATTTTAGTACAGTAATGGCAACTAAGGCCGTGTGTCAATTGCGTTAAAATTTTACCCAGTGGGTACTTTTTGACATTAGCGTGGTGCAGAAAAGTCAAAAATTAAATAGTGGATAAAATTTACACACGGCCTTGGTACTCTCTGGACCAACACTTAAGCCACGGCATTCGGTGATTTAAATTAAACCACTACAGTTTTGGGGTGCAGGATGCACTTAAACCTCAAATGTGAAAACGAAATTCGTATTGATCCTTGGATCGACACTAAACTCGCACTGTGAAAACGGGCATTTGAGATTTTACCTACTTTACCTACCTAACTTTACAACAGTCCTGTCAAACGTACTTCTTCACACTTGAATGGTTATGGAGAAACACAAAACTTAAGCTACATAGAACCCTGCTGTGCTATAAATTTTCAATTTTAATGGAACATTTTCTTTTTAAAGCTAATCTCAGAAATCAGTCGAAATTTTCATCATATGTATTTCTGATATTGGAATAAAAGATTTCAATGTGGTGTGAGTTGTAAAAACATATGGGTTGGTGTTAAACGTCAGTTGCACAATGGTGCTATTAACTGCCGCGCAGAAGGTCTGAGTTCGATTCTAATCAGCCATAGCAACATCTTAATGATTTCTCACCCCTTTCTCATGGCGATCTGACAATATTATCCAACTTGTATCAATTGTCATGAAAAGCTTATATCACCTTAGCCGTTCGAAGTCGGCATAAGACGGGAGATCCCGCCATCATGCCAGAAATACACACCCACACATATATGGTTGTGAGAAAACTAGGCTAGGTTACTAAACAATTTGTTTTATTTTCATTAAATGTCTGAATTTCTAAGACATTTTCTACAAATTTAAGCAGCCTGGACGGGCTCAGTTGCGCGATGGTTAGTGCGATGAGCTGCCGTGCATAAATTATGAGTTCGATTCCCAGCCGTAGCAACACCTAAATGATTTTTCAATGGCCCTTCTCTCGTGATGATCTGACAAATCATTCGAGTAGATCAGTTGTGAAGAAAAGCTTATCTCAAATTCGCCGCTTGGAGTCGGCATAAAGCAGGAGGTCCGAACGTTGTACAAGAAGTACACACGCACGCATGAATGGTTGTGAGAGTGCTCGGCCCTGAGTACTAACGAGCCTGTTACGCAAAAAAATTGTATATGTGAGATAGGCCTGAGTGAAATTCTGTAAAATTAAAACGAATTGCAAGTCAAGAATTTTGTTTAGAGTGTTCGCGTCTCTAAACAAAATTCTTGATAGCGTAAATATATGAAAATATTGAATGATGAAAGAATACGAACAGCTGTTCATGCAAACTGTTACGTGTTTTGGGAAGTAGTGGTGCGCTAAGAGGATAATGCGAAAGGCAGTTGTCAACACGGTATGTAGGAAATCTATTCAGCTGCAGACTTTTAAGGAGTTTAATGAACAACAAATCGCACTGCTCTTATCTCATAAACGATTTTAGAACAGGGGAATTAAATGAGGTCAAAACTCAGTATGTAGAATGAAGAATCTGAAATGGTAGGTACCCTTTAGAGGACAAGCGATTAAGGCGAACTTTGTGAGTTGTATGTTTATGTTTATTTTCGAAAACAAAGGTAAAACAAGTCGACTGTAAAACTAGACTTGTACCCTAATAAACAAATTATTTCATATTCAACTGAAATACCAATATGCACGAACTTTAAAGTATTCTCTTTTAAGACAATGGATATAAGGCTGAACATCCTTGATCTCTGGTGGCAATTGTTTTGCAGTACATATTTCTATACGATAGCACTTAACTCAAACCAACAGCAAGTCTCCTACATTATCGCATTTTTCTGTCTGGCGACAAAGTTCTTGGGAATAAAAGTCATTGGAATGAACGAGTAGCAAGACACAGAGGATCATTCGTATTGCGTTTCTATCGTAGGGCCCGGTTATAGTTATAATTGCACAACTTAATTGGAACACAACAGATGATGGAATTGAAATGTCAACCCCATAGCTTCTTATAGGTTTTATTGGAAAATTCCGTTTTAGTTCTGTGGAATGGCAATCATTACTTCACAAAAATAAATGTTGATCAGTTAAAAAGAAGAACTGTTTTCGGCGAATAATATAACTAGAAATTTAAATATTTTTGGGTAATCATGTTCTTGAGTTCATAAGCTTTGTTTTGACACCAACTCGCCAATACTTGAATTTATAAAACGCCACAAAATGTAAAAGAAAATTTCCAATGAGGGTTTTCAATGATAGCTATAGCTGGGCCCTAAGATAGCTTTTGTTTTCCAAACACACCCTATCCTATCAAATGTTTGACTTGGCATCACTACTCTTGTTGATGAAATGCACTCATTTAACCAGCCCCCGTTCTTTTAAACATCAACTGTTATCCATTTACAAATTGAAATCTTCAAAGTAAAACGTCTGTCGCTGTCCAGTGTCCATTACGTTGTTGTGTAGAAAATGCCGCCAAAACGCAAAAGAAAACCCGCTGCATCAACTAGTAAGGTAACATGTCCACATCATTGAAATGTTAAAACACCGTTCTAGATTTTTCCACTTCTAGGGGTCAAAGAAGGCTAAATTGGCTGAGGATCCGCCCCAATCCGAGTCAACAGAGCTCGCCAGTGGCACTGGTCCAGTGCTATATGTCGAGCATTGTCGCAGCTGAAACATATTCAAGCGGCGTGCCAATGATTTGCACAGTCAAATCGTTGAGCAGCTGCCGAATATCAAACTCGTCCTTAATCCGTCCGGTCCACCACGTCGCGGCGCTTTTGAAGTGTCCTTTTCCCAAACCCCAACTGATGATGCCGATGCCAGGAAACAACTCTGGACGGGATTGAAAAAGGGTCCACCAAGGGCTCTCAAGTTTCCCACACCAGATGTCATCATTGAAGGCATCAACAAATTGCTCAAGAATTAGATTTAAGTTTGTTCCCCTCTTCAGCGGATGATGGAATGTGGCACGTATGACCAGCATTCGGTGAAAGCCATCTAATGGAAGCCAATGTTGTGAACTTTTTTTTGCCCTTTTTATCAAAAGCAGGAGGAGGAGTTTATGTTGTAATAAATTTTCGTTTAAACAGAAGAATTTGGTGTTTCATAAAAACGGCAGGAGTTGCCTTGGTGTTTATTGGAAAACTCTTCCATTTGTAGTTGAGCAACTGTTCCATTGGAATGAATATAAACACTTCGCTGCAACAACTTGGGAAAATAGTTGTAGAGCACTTGCAAACTGCTAAGATACAAGTTGCTTTGTAACCGCTAAATGGGTACGTGCCTTTGAGTCCGATGGGTTCTCCTAGTACTTATACCATCGCCATTGACCAGGCCTCTCGTGACATGCAAATATTTAAGGAGCTGGCTGAGTAACAACAATTCCATCTGGGCGCTTAGGACCTACGCCCTCGAAAACTTTTATTTCCAAACAAATAAATATAAAAAAATGCACCGCCATCGTCCACTCCTCCCACTTACATTGATTTCATTTGCGCCATAAGGTCATCCAAGTCAACTTCAGCTGCAGCAGTGCTTATCGTCGAGGACATGTCCAATTCTTCAACTTTTTCCGGTGCATCATATGCCAGTTTCAATCCAGTGGCAAAAGACGATGATGTTGCCGGAGTACTTACCTCTACCGGTGCTGAATCACTTACCAATTCAATTCCCCAATCGTTCGCCTCGTGCAGTGGTCCCTCATCGACGAGCGCCTCTTCAACCTTTTCCACCTTTGGTCTCGATTGGAAGTCCTTTTGTCTAGCTAGACAATGTCGATCATCACACTGGGTATTCGGCTTAAGACTCATTTTCGGGAAGAAATCGTTCAAAGCGTTGTAGCCGAGGTAGTCAGAGACCTCTCCAAAGCCAAGAAGATACTTGAGGGTGTTCTGCACGAGCATACCGGCTGTGATGCCCATTGTTGTGGGTAAACTTGCAGCGCAGACCCCCTCCCTTTTCAAGGTCTTCTCATCGATGTTTTCAGCCACAACCAGTGGTGGAGCGCAAGCAAAACAGGCGGTGTCTCCCGGCCTGATGAACTGAATGTGACCCGAAACCGCGTTTTCAGACACACCCGATTCAAACCAATTCAACGATAGTTCATTGCACGCAGTGTTAATGGCCATGCGTGCCTCAAAATTGTCAACACAACTGAGAACCAGATCTACTGGAGTTTTTGGAACTATCCCTCCGGTGTTGATCGTGTTGAGGAACTTGTCAAAGGACTCTACAGTCGTAATGTTATAGTTGTGTGTCTCAATAAGAACATCTGGATTGATGAATGTAAGTGTCTTGGCAGCTGCATCGACCTTTGATAGACCAGCCTGGTCAGGGGTGAAGAACAAACGGTTCATGTTAGCCAGCTCGACTTTATCATAGTCGAAAAGAATGAGTTTTCCAACACCGCATCTAAATGCACAAGTTGGTGGAAGTTACTTTTGGTTTTATTATAGAAATCATGCTTTCCTCACCTTGTCAACATATCGGCGGTGACACTGCCAACACCACCCACACCCACCACAGCCACTGACTTCTCACGTATTCTCTCATAATCCTTGACGATTCCCATTCGCTGTAGAGCCATTAAACGACTGTAAGGATTGGAATCAACAACTTCGGCGGTCATCTTATCGATTCGTTCGCGATATTGCTTCTGCTGGGTTTTGTGCATTTGGAGCTCCTGCTGCAGATCGTTTAGCCTTGCACGTAGTTCCTCAAGAGCAGCCATTGTTTGGTAGTTTCTTGAAAATTGCAAGAAAGTGCAGGAAATATGGTAATTGGTGAGAAAAGTTGGAATCGTTTGCGTGTCACTTTCGATTTTGATTTCAACTAGTTTTTTTTGTTATTCCCCGTGTGACAGTTTGTAAAACGTCAACGGCAGATTTGACAACAGCAACAAGTGGATTTTGTACAGCGGGTGTTTTATGTTGGTATTCGAAAGCAGAGGGCGTTGATTGCTTTATGGTCTGCGAACATTAGTGACGTTTCGTACCAAAATATTTATAAGGCACATATTTTTAAAAATCAAGGAACAAATAATTTTTTAAGAACTGCAGTGTAAATATTACTTAGAAGTTAGTTGTAATCATCCCAGTTCAAGAATTATTCGAAGACATTAAGAAAGTCTGAAAATGTTAACACATTTTTAATTAATACGGGGTTAAGAGACAACAAAAAAATGGATTCAGAAAGCAATTTTTAACCAAGATACGTGACATAACGACAATTAGTTTAGATAAGGTAATTTAAGAACTATTTTTAAAACAGAACTGATATACATATATATAACATGTCAGATGTCACTACATTATTAGTCAAAACAGATATAAGTTCGCAACAATTTTATTGTTTTCACTGCTCCAAGTCTGTAGGGGGATGATGATAATATTTTTTAAGGGCTCTTCATGAATCACTTTTGCTTTAAGAGCGCACTTGATTTAAATGGACACCTAGTACATAGTCGATGTCATTGATGCTAAACCGTTGACGCATTCCATTAGTGCTCTGGTACTCTATTGATCATAGTTATTTCCAGTCCCAGTTGGCTTAGAGGTACAGTCTTCTCATTAAAATCTTATCCGAAATCAAAATGGTGACAATAGGAAACCAGTAAGATGAAAGCAATTCACGATGTTCTTCTGTGTAACTTCATTAATTTTTTTTGAAACCATTAATATCGACGGATAGAAACAAATATCGGAGTAAATCATTTTGAAAATGAAAAGCTACCGGAAATGCACTTTAAAATCCTTTATTACTGCTTGGTTCAAAAGTAGCAAAACTGATTGACTGCTCAGGTAAGACTTCTCAGGCAAGAGAACTAGTTTTATTAACCTTAAAATGTCATGAATTTACTATTTAGGTACCTACTTAAGTGGCGCTACAGTCCGGAATGAACCTGGGCCTCAACCAACATGCCTCTCCAAATGCGCACTCCATTTGGTTGAGGTCGGTTTCTACTTGTGCCCGCCACTCAAGGCGAGGTCTTCCTCTACTGCGTCCGACGTCTGGCTGGGAATCGAAGACTCTGCGAGCCGGAGTATTGGTGTCCATTCGTTCTACATGTCCTAGCCATCTTAAATGTCCAATGCGGAGTTTTTTGACCAGGGGCATGTCGCCGTACATCTCGTACAGTTCTTGGTTAAATCTTCGTCTCCATAGCCCGTCAACGCAAACGGGACCGAAGATTTTTCGAAGAATTTTCCACTCAAATCAACCAAGGATTTCTTCATCCGCTTTTGAGACGGTCCATGCTTCAGCGCCGTAGAGCAGGACTCTTATATAGGGTCTTATATAAGATCTCCTTAGTAGTTCGAGTGAGGGCTTTACTACTGAATTGCCTTCTTAGCCCGAATAAACAGCGGTTGGCAATAGTAATTCTTCGTTTAGTTTCTGACGAGATGTTGTTGTCAGAGTTAATAGCGGAGCCTAGATAGATACAGTCCCGTACTACCTCAAAGTTATATCTGTCAATGGTGACGTTCTGTCCAATTCGTCGATGTTGTGTGTCCTTCCGTGTTGACAGCATATACTTTGTCTTGCCCTCATTTACTGCTAAACCCATTTTTGCCGCTTCCTTCTCTATACTAGTAAACGTGGCTATGACATCATGTTGGGTCCTACCAATGATGTCAATATCGTCGGCATATGCTAGTAGTTGTACAGATTTTTGGAAAATTGTGCCTCTTGTTGGCTTGTGAGTTTTGCACAATCCTTTCAAGGATCAGATTGAAGAAGTCACAAGACAGCGCATCGCCTTGCCTAAATCCTTTTTTGGTATCGAATGTGTCAGTAAGATCGTTTCCGACCCTGATGGAGCAGCGAGAATTCTCCATCGTCATTCTACACAAACGTTCGTTGATCTGGAGACCGCCATGTCCCCTTATGGATATCGAGGTGAGGACACCGTGTGCTGGCTAAAGTGGCATTTCGTTCCGTAGGGAAGTCAATTAGCCTGAGTCCGTTGCCAGACGTGTTGTCGAGTACGCTATGTTTCCCGACAATACTGCTAAAGATGTCTTCTCTTCCTACCTTTGCGTTAAAATCACCCAGCACGATTTTAACATCGTACTTCGGTAGTCGCTCATAGGTTTTGTCAAGGAGCTCATAGAAGCAGTCCTTACCTATATCAGCTTTTTCATCCGTTGGGGCGTGAGCGCATATAAGGCTAATGTTGGCGAATTCGGCCTTGATGCGGATCGTTACAATGCGTTCGCTAATGTCTTGGAAACATAAGACTTCTTGCCTAAGTCTGGCACTTATAACAAATCCGCATTCAAATAGTCGCTGTTTCTGCTCACTATAACACGGCCCGTAGCAGATGTCACAGTTTGTCATCCTCTTTTTGCCCGGCCCATCCCATCGTATTTCCTGGATGACAGTAATGTCTGCTTTGTAGCAGTTTAGGGCTTCCGCTAGTAGTTCGCTTGCACCTCTCCTGTTTAATGTTCTCACATTCCAGGTGCAGATACGAACGTCGTTGTCCTTTTTTCGTTTAGCCGTGTCGTCAACAATAAAATCAGTCCTTTCCGAGGCTATTGGTTGCTTCGTAACCGTTAGATTTTTCCATGGTTGGGTAGTTAACCCAAAGCACAACCCCAAACCTAGGATACCCCTAGGACACGGGGCCATCAGTATCCACTACGGGGTTCAGCGCTGCCGTTGGCCTTTCGGTTAATCCTCCACCATCTCTGTTCAAGGTGCCTGACTAACCCTTGAAATTCCTAGACAACCTGTTGTCCGAATATGTCGAAGCAGCTTGTCTAGGTTCACCTAGCACAGCAGGCCGGGTATTCATTTCGTGCCATTCCGACCTGGCTGTTTATAGTGTTGCTGTTTTTCGTCGTGTTATCAACACTCGTGCTTATCGTTAAGCAAGTCAAATCCGGTTGGATGAGACCAGTACCCGATGGCTACCACTTGGAGGTAAAAAATAAGCACGTGATGAGTAGTCAGAGTTTCAACACTGGGCATTGCCAAGTTAAAGCCAATCAGAGTCTACCCTCGTTCTACAACACCCAACCATCACTAACCCAGGATCACTAACCACCTTAAATTTGATGACTCTTGGTCTTATTCGGCTCCCCGACGAACCGGTGTTTAAAGATCGATAAAATGTTGTGTTACCAAACGTTCTCAAAACAACGCTTTCGAATCGATTCCTTGCTGTTTTATGCGACTAGGGCTTAAGCCTGTCAAATAAACAATGGTTAGCAGCATTACAAAGTGTAAGTTAATTTTTTGTAGATATTAGGTGTTAAATTGATTATGGATTTAGATTTAGATTAGATTTAGATTTATTGTTTTCTTGTTTATAATACAAATAATTTATGTTACAAAAATCATTAAGCATGGCTTTGCCGTCTGCCTGATTGACATGAGATTAAACATTTAATAACAAGTTTGTTTTAATGTATATTATTATTATTATATTCTTGAATTTAAAAAGATTGAAAAAATATATAAAAAGCAAAACATACTAAAAAGTTAAAAGTTCTCAGATATAATTTTACAACGGTAATTAGTTGCAGCTTTATAGAAATAAAAGAGTTGTTTTACATCGCTTTCGCAGTTTAGGTAGGCTATAATTTCTTCCTGAGATTTTACCTCATTTCCTAGAAAATATCTTCTTATTTCTTTAAGGATGGGGCATCTTCCTATAAAATATAAACGTCTTCTCTCGCGGATAAGTTGCAAAGACTACAATAAATTGGTAGATCTGGACGATGTGGGATATAATCAGTTCATTGCTGTTGTCATTGTGGAAGTAATTTTTTCAGACAGATTGTGTTTTAAAACGCTGTATGTAGCTCGGTGAACGGATGATGAAGCCATATTTACGCAATCCGCTCTGTATTGTTCATCTACTTTGGGAATAAGATTGCCAATCACATCCTTATGGTATCTTTCATTTCCATAAGCTAAATTGCATTCGAAACTGCAGTATGTTGCTAGCTCCTCGAGTTGTTTATACCAGAGCGTATTTCTTTCTATTACCTTCTTGGCAATTATTTTTGGAAGTCTATCGTCCGACAGTTCTAAAACTTTAATTACATAATCTACATGCAATTTCAATGATTTAATGAAAAGCGGTGATACTCCTGTTTCGATATTAATCATATAGTTTGGTGTTGTGCTTGGTAAGTTAAAGCATCGTTTTATGTAGTATCTAAGGAGTTTCTCTACTGTTTCATATTGACAATATCCCCAAGACTGCGCTGCGTACATCATAACAGATTCTGATACAGCTTGAAAGACCTTGTATTGTACGCTGTGGTCAATTAGTTGATTTGAAAAATTTTTTTTCCATGTAGCCGATATGGCACTTTTAGCTTTTATTAGTCTTTCCTTTAGATGTGGTTCCATACTAAGATTACTAGCTATTGTCACCCCGAGATATTTATAGGTTTTCACAATTTCAATGGGCTGTCCGTTGAGATGCCATTTTTCATTTCTGCACTCTCTACCAGCTCCCTTCTTAAAAATCATAATTTTTGATTTTGTAAGGTTAACCGTAAGATTCCATAATTGGCAGTACAAATCAAGACGGTTAATCATTAATTGTAAGGATTCTGTCGAATATGCAAATAGAACCACATCGTCTGCAAATAGAAGTGCCTTTATTAAATGTCCCGCAATCTCTATTCCTCCAGGTAAAAAGTCGGTGAGGTCATCGATGTACAAAGCAAAAAGATATGGGCTTAGTGTACATCCCTGTCTTACTCCCATAGTTGTTTCAAACCATTCTGATGTTTCGGTCCCGCTCCAGATACTCGATTGGTTGTCCTCGTATATATTTTCGATAACCTTCCCGGACTTTTGGCTCATCCCAGCGTTATAAAGTTTGAATATTAAAGCTTTTCGATCGATATTATCGAAGGCTGCCTTGAAATCGACGAAAAAGGTGAAAAGTTTCTTTTAATGTTCGATGAATGACCCAGCTATATTTTGCAGTACAAAAATGTTGTCTACGGTTGAATAACCATTCCGAAAACCTGCTTGGAATTCTTTGATCAAATGGTTGTTTTCGATCCAGATTGACATACTCTCATTTAAAAGTTTTGTGATTATGGATGTTACTATTGATTCTCAACTTCCAAATCATAAAAAGAAAAGCAAATAAATCACATGATTTGACTTTGTCTACTTTGGTTCTATAATGCTTACTCTTACCACAAATCTACGTATACTACGGATATCAGAAACATCATTTTGTATCCAGTTTCAAAACCGCAATAGTGTGGTATTCAGAAACGGAAGATACACGATTGATTCTACTAAAGCATTATGTAATTATATTAAATGTCAAAAATTAGATAATGAAGTGCGCACATCGGTTTATAACAGCTTGGGTGAGAACTTTATCATACCACAAAGCGTTGGCATAAGAAATGTAGCACTTAAGCGCGGCTACATTTATTAATATCAATAGGCGGTATTCAATAGGTGATTTCCAATTACGGAACCTTCAGAGATTTTTCTCCACTTACTCACTTGACATTTTTTTGCTGAAGTAGATAGAACAAGATCTGGTCAAACCAAAATTTCTTCACAGCACAAAATAATGATGAATTCCTTTTGTGACACGTCAAAAATAACCATCTTCTCTTTTTTTTTGTATTCATTTTTGTTTTACTTTATCTTAAAACTAACTTACATGCTAGACAAAAATTCATGAAAAAACTAGCTTACTTAGCAACTACTTAACTAACTTACTGGCCCTATGCGGGCGCCCTAAATTAAATGATAACAACTTAATTCTAATGCCTTTCGGCCTATTATCTAATAAGTAAATCTAATAGTAATATAATGATGTTTACCAAGAAACATTTGAGAAAAACTTGGTTTCTTGTCTTTTTTTTAATTCAATTTAAACTTACATGATAATTAAAACTACTTATCGACTAACTTAAAATAATTAAAACTACTTACATCTACCTAAATATAACTTAAGAGCTAAAGGGTGATCCATTTCGAGGTTCCCTACTTTTTTAAAGAAAAAAACACAGAAAATTCAAATTTAATGGAGAATGTTTATTATCATTTGAAAGAACATTCTTTGGCATTTTTTTTGAAGATTATGTCTACCAAATGTTGGCCGTTGCTACGTCGCAGATGGTCCATCCGTTGAGTCCAATTTTCGATCATTTCGACTGGTAACTGGCGAATGACACGCGTGATGTTTTCCTCCAAGGCCTGAATCGAAGCGGGTTTGTCGGCATAAGCTTTTGACTTTACATATCCCCACAGGAAAAAGTCTAACGGTGTGATATCACACGATCTTGGTGGCCAATCGACCGGCCCAAAACGTGAAAACGAATAGTACGCCCGCCCAGTAGGCCGATTATGTTGACCATAAGTTGAGCGAAGTGCACGAAACACATTCTGCACAGAACGTGAATTTTCATAATAAGGTTGAACAATTTGTAAACGTTGTTCACGCGTAAGTCTTTCCATTATGAAATGCCAAACAATACTAAACAAAAATAGCATGACAGCATGACACGACTCACACGTGATCTGTCAAAAAAGGCTATTGAAAAAAGTATCTCTACTTGGATCACCCGTTAGAACAGCCACAGCAAGCATTTACCATCTTCTCTCTTTTAGAAGAAAGTGTGTGGAGATAGATCGAACAAATTTTAGTGTCATAAAATTAAAAATGCTGAATTCTTAGGTTAAGAATCATGTTCCACCTACGACTTTTCTGGATACCTCGATGGGAATGTGTAACTGAGCTAATGACTAATTTTAATATTTCACCGTGTAAAATAATTTCAAGTAAAAATAAATCTATTGTTTATGAAATTGAGGCCCCATTTTTTTTTTGTAATTAAGGTCAAATATGCGCCGTTCTGAGTTATTATTTGTTGAAGGTAATGCGATTATGCTTGTCTCATAGAAACCTTCGCCCATATTTGCTAAAAACTAGGACATTCGCAGGCTATCGGACGAATATATCAACAGTAAATGCGTTCGCCATATACACAACCGGATTGAAATCACTTGGTGCCAGTTCCTGACTATTAGGTGGAAGCATAAGAACTTCCCAACCAGACTCTTGGAACCTCTGGCTAAGCAAAATCAATCTGTGTGGCGTGCCATTGCACTGATGAAACACAATTCCTTTCAGGAATTACCTTTTTCAGGATCTCCAATTGTTGACAATACAGATCCGAACTAAGTGTTTTTCCGTCGACGGCTGCTCATATTATATGCTTTTCTGCTAGTCCGCTAAACAGTTTAGTCGAGATCTTCCTTTACTGCGTTCAAAGTCTAACTTGGAATCGAAAACTCTGCGATCTGGAGTATTGGTGTCCATTCCCTCTACATGCCCTAGCCATCTTAAACGTCCAGTGCTTATTTTTTTTTGATTTATGAATGCTTTTGATCTCCGACCAAGGGTTTCTTCATCCGCTTCTGATGTAAGGTCCATGCTTCACCGCCATAGAGCAGGGCTGTGATGATTAGGGTCTTAAATAAGATCTCTTTAGTACTATAAATTTTTTTCTTTAGAAATAGTATCTTAGCCGAGGTAGTCAATGGTGATGTTCGCCTTGCCCAAATTCTTTTTATTTTGTATTGGCTGTATGGGGTCATTGCCGACTCTTATGGAGAAGCGAGAAATTCTCCATCGTCACCCTACACAATTTGGGCGGTACACCAAACGTCTCTATAAATCTATACGGGATGTTGTTTGTAAAGTATATTAGAGATAAGTTGTGAGTGCAGTTGCTTATTACGAAAGATACAGATAACGAACTGTGTGCATATGTTTGGATCTCTTTTTTCATGTGTGCTCCAACTCCAAAAATATAAAGTTGGACCATAAGCGTTGGGTCCCTGGTTCAATTCCCGAAAGTGAAAACACATACGTTTTTTCATTACTCCACCTGTTGCTTAAGTCTGAAAAATGTATGAGCCGTTAATTTCAGATATTTAATTTTTCAGTTGAAGCAGTTCTGATGGTCGTGGAGGGAAGGCTGTCACTTCCTGCCACCTTATTAATCTAAGGTTTAGATAGCAATGTCTCACTTCACTTAGGTCGGGTGGTTGGTACTTTACGTTGTCGTCGACAATATTGAATGATTTGTTCTGCCTGGGGACGGAAGATTATTTGTCATCGTCGTTTTAAAGTCTGCAGAGTTGGTTCTTATATATCTTCAGCATCGACTGTTTCTCGAAGATCTTTTAATTTTCATATCGACAGGATTATGTTTTGACATTGTATCCCTTTTACACTTTTGTTTAACTTACGAACATCGCGCGCTTTTCTTGATATTTTTTTCTATATTTTGGTCCACTGAATTCACAACATATGATGATGAATAGAAAATGTGTTTCCTTCTTTTATTTCTCTTAAAATATAAACTCAATAAATATAACACATAATGAAAAAATACTTGAAACTAATAAAGCATTGATTTTTTTAAATTATGTATTTAACTTATATATACAAGGTGGCGCAAAAGTAATCCTCCTATCAGAAATTGGCGATTGGCCCCTAATGTCAGTTCTGTTTTGACATTTGTGTAGTAAACACATGCGAAATACACGTTAATAAACAATGTTACGCTACACTGCTCCAGAACGCGGAATATTGGTGACTATTTATTTGAGCAATAATCGGTCGGTGACTTTGGCACAACGTGAATTTCGTCGCAGATTTCCTAGCCGTCCAACGCCTACTGGTGAAACACTGCGACGTTTAGCCGGAGTAGCCGTTCTGCAGAGAATATTGCTGCTGTAGCCGAAGATGTCATGGAAGCGCCGTCGACATCGACCAGACGACGTGCCACGCAAATGGGTATCAGTCGACCGTCTTTACAGCGAATTTTGGTACAAGATTTGAAGATGTTTGAAGTCCAGACGGTGCATATGCTGTTAGCTGATCCTTGATCACCACCAAGAGGAATATGATTTTTCATCAAAAATAATCATGAGTGATGAGGCCCATTTCCATCTTAGCGGGTACGTAAATAAGCAAAATTTACGCTTCTGGGGCACTGAAAATCGGCGTGGAACCCACGAAGAGCCATTACACCCGCTCAAAGTCACTGTATGGTGTGCTGGAGGAGTCATCGGACCTTTTTTCTTCGAAGACGTCGCGGGAAAAACGGTTACTGTGAATGGTGAGCGCTACAGAGCATTCAATGATCAACGAGTTCTTTTTGCCGCAGCTTGATGAATTGGGATTGGAAAACATGTGGTTCCAACAGGACGGTGCAACGGCACACACTGCACGTGCCACAACCGATATGCTGAAGGATGCATTTCCCGTGCGAATAATCTCCCGTTTTGGCGATTTGCACTGGCCAGCAAGATCGCCTGATTTGACCGCTCCAGACTTTTTTTTTGTCGCGGGCTTATTGAAGTCGCGGGCTTATGTCAACAAGCCTCAGACTTTTGCAGCTCTTAAAGACAATATCCGTCAAGAATGTGAGGACCTATCGCCGGAAGTTTTGACCAAAGTGATGGAAAATGCCATAAAAAGGGCTCAAATGACAATCTACTGTGGCGGCGGCCATTTACATGACATCATATTCTTGACTTGATGTAAAAAAAATGTAAAGACCAAATAAAAATAATCCACAAAAAGAATCAAAGTTTTTCTTTTTTTTTTAAATTACAGCCAAAAACATCGGAAGGCTATTTTTGCGCCACCATATAACTTATATAGTTACTTGCCGTTTCTATCAAAATAAACACAATTTTTTTTCTGGGCACTAACTTTTGGGGCTTACTGTACAAAAAAAAACAACAACATTAAAACGTTATAGCGATTTAAAACTAGCAAAACTATAAGAACCTATGGCAAGTAAACTTGCTTAATAAATATATTAGATATATGTAAACCAAAATTTACTTAATGACTAATAATAAAAAGTTTACTAATTATACTGAACATTGGGTTTCTTCTAGTTTCAGACTAATTTTAGGAGCCTATAACACAATGCAACAAGTGCTTGTTAAACACGTTTATCACGTTCCAGAATTCTTTTGGAACATTCAACAAGTGGGGAGTTTAATTACTCCACCGTTTTTGCGACTAGAAACAACAAGTGATAAAAGAAAAGTGAATGCATTTGTTGAAAAGTTGATTAATTTTAACCGAAGACGCGACGCGACGGTGACCGACTTGTTAGAGTTAAACATTTGCCATAGTATTTGCAAAGTAAAATTAATTTCTAAACTAATATTTTGCTTTTGAAAATTTTATTTATTGATTCTGAATTGTAGAGTTACATTAAGAGTTTACGAAATAGGAAATTAGTTACAGAATAAAATTAATCTCCATTTTGAAAATTTCCCTATGGTTATACAAGGTGGCGCAAAAGTAATCCTCCTATCAGAAAATGCTATAGATTTTGCGATTGGCCCCTAATGTCAGTTCTGTTTTGACATTTGTGTAGTAAACACATGCGAAATACACGTTAATAAACAATGTTACGCTACACTGCTCCAGAACGCGGAAAATTGGTGACTATTTATTTGAAAAAAAAAAAAACATCGGAAGGTTATTTTTGCGTCACCTTGTACAATTTGTTGATTATCTCACTTAACGACTTTTTAATTTAATTTTTATTGTTTTAAAGTTAAACAGGTTACGTCTTTTTTTAAACCGGTATACATTGAATAACTTTGACGTTTTTCAACCGATTGGCTTGAGTAGACATGTTTTTGAAACATGAACCAATTACAATTTTAACCATGAATCTCTACACAACGAAACAACGCGCTGATATAGTGATGTTCAGTTGTATTAACTCAACGTGGAAAATATCCGTGGCCAACCGACGTCTGACAACACTATTCATAGTTTGGTGTCGAGTTTTGATGAGCACGGAACAGAGGGACATCGTCGACATGACGTTCATCCATTGGTTAAGGATCTTTAAAGATTCTGGTTAAGTTTTTAAAGAGACTGATAAGACCTGGGGCACAAACGTTGCGGGTTCAAGCCCCAGCTTCGGCAGCATTTGTTTTCTACGAAAATCGCCAGCTTATCTGAGGCCACCTGTGCGATAATATGAGACAATATTAATCTATGTCTCCTCCTCTGTGCCACGTAGGTGTATGTTATATGTCTTTCCTTCTTTGTATCTATCTGTCTCTCTCTGTTGTATTAATGTCTTGATCTGTCCCAGCCGATGGCCTCAGTCGCCAGTGCTGTTACGTGTCTGTAGTTCGTTGCATTCATGTGCGAAGTACTGTGATGTCCAATGGGGCACAAACTCTTTGTTGCTACAGCCCCCAAAAAGTGGGCATGACAAACAACTTTGTATAGACAATATATAGGTATTAAAATTTTCTCAGTATGTTGTTCAGACACTTTTATAAAATCTCTCACTTTTGGGCGAAAACAACCATTTTCCTGAAAAATGGCCGTGGCAGTGGGCGAATTTTAAAAATGCTTACAATTGTTCTATAGCAACGCGCAATAAACCTTTATACCGAATTTCATTATCCCAGCTCAAGATTTAAGGCCTAAAACTCGATGATATACAGACGGACGGACAGACGGACAGGCAGACATGGCTTAATCGACTAAGCTAGCGATTCTTAGTCGGTAAAATTTTTGAGTAATTCCTAAACACGTTCTACGAAAATATTTCGGTAATGTCCACTATTTGCTATGATTATTTCGTTTATTTATAGCACATGCATAGCTTATTTAATAGTTCATAGGGTTATATTTGCCCATTCGAAAAAGTCGACCGTTTAAACACGTCCAGTATTGAATGATTCGCAAAGCGGATTGTAGGAGTATCAAATATTTTTGCACTCTATTGCTGCCTTATACGGATTTTTATTGATCCAATACGGTGTGGCTTAACTTTAAACCCACACCCACTTTCACTGATTCCTATCTGTCCATAAATATTTAATTAATTCGCACTGCACTTTGTTTGCTTTAATTTCGTAACTCAGTTCATGATTCCAAAAAGGAATTTTGGAGGTCATGAGTTTTTAGATTTAGTGATTATATCATATTTCCCATATATTTATCATTGAACGATCGTATGTCATTACGTTTTAACAAAAAAAAAACAATTTTTAAATTATAATCTTAGATTAGTTTTTGATTTGTTAATGCTTTGAAATGCTTTTTTAGGTTACCTAAAACATTAACCATTGAACTTTTACAACACAACACTTTCTCACAGTGATCCCTTGACAATAAAGCCACCATCGCTTCCTTTTATCCAACTCATGCTAAATGCCCATTATTTATGAACCAACATTACCATTAACATTATCCAAGATCAGCTTCTGAATCGTGGTGCTATATTCCTCAGACTCCTAGGGATAACTAAAAAATTGGACCCAGTCTTTCAGTATGGAGGTTTGAATTTGTGTTAACTATACGCAATCACAGAAAAAATCTATTTTTGCCTTGGAAATGAAAGGACTGCTCACACTGTTAATGGCGATAATAAACGAAAAATGGTGATCGCATTTCAAATCTGCACCTGGTATGTAAGAACGTTGAACAGGAGAGGTGCAGGCGAAAAACAAATGTATTCCCTAAGTTTATACAAACTAGACATTACTGCCGTCAAGGAAATACGATGGGATGGCCCTGGTAAAAGAGGACGACAAAGTGTTACATATTTTACGGTCCGTGTTATAGTGAGCAAGAACAGCTACTAATCGATTATGGATTCGTTCTAAGTGCCATACTGCAAAGAAGTCGTTTGCTTTGAAGATGTTAGTGAACGCATTATGAAAATTCGTATCAATGGCAGATTCGTTAACATACGCTTATATGCGCTCCCGGAGGGTAAAAAATTATATTGCGACTACCGAAGTACGATGTTAAATTCGTATTTGAAGATTCTAACGCAAAGGTAGGTAGAAAGACATCTTTAGTAGTATTGTTAGAAGACTACATGATACCACGTTTGGCAACGGACTTAAGGTAATTAACTTCGCTGCGAAGCGAAATGATATTACCCGACAGAACACGATTTCCTAACCACGATATCCATAGGGGAGCATGGAGTCTCCAGATCAATGATCAGTCACTCGAATTGATTACATGGCGAAAGACAAGAGCCAGTATTTCGGATGTCCGAACATTTTGAGGGACTAACATCGACTCGGAGCACTACCTGGTTGCAACCAAGTCCTTTGCAAGACGCATATAAAGGTTGATTACATTTTAAGGGCCGTTTAGGAAGTTCTTTGTCATTTCTTTTTATTATGTTAATATTGGTATATTACGGCAGTTACTTACCTCTCTACCTTACTACCATCTAATGTCTAAGAAAAATGGCGATGATGTCAACAACCCAAATGATCGTTCGCATATGATGTTCTAAGTTTCTTCCGCTTACCAGCAAGAATGCCATGGTTTTATGATGAGTGCCGACAGACGGTCGCAGCCCACGAGATCTGCAAGGACAAATAACAGGTAAAGACAAGATCTCCCATTGACAAGATCTCCCATTCTAACAGCAAAATCCACCGGCTTTTCAGAATGAAGAAAAAGAGCAGGGAAAGGGCCTGATTGAAAATATAGAGAGGTGCGGTGATGGCGAGCAATCTTCCACTGTCTGGAAGAACGAACCATTCAATATTGGCAAAAACTACCAACCTCCCGATTTAATTGGAGTCAGGATAGTAATATCCAAACTTAAGCTTAGCAAAGCTGCTGGAAATGTAGGCCTTCCTGTCGAGCTTTATAAAGCCGGTGGAAATGATTTGGTAAGTAACATCAAAGAGCATAGAACTACAAGGAATACGCATCACAGTTTAACATTTTGTAGCCGTTTCAGACGCAGGCGGTAAGTTCGAAGGGGAAATTTCGTCGATCGTATGCGTCGGCTATGCTGTTGTTTGATGCTGAGGTAGCAATGTAAACACTAGAGTATCAATATCAGTACCCCACACAGAAAATTTTCGTTGTATGAGATGCGCACTCTATGTAACTCTGTACTCTTTGGTAACATTCACCAAGTCATTACCAAAATTTGGTCGTATGAATAAAGGGAGACCCTCTGAACTACAGAGGCATACATCAACTAAAAGATCCTATCTGCCGTAATATGTAAACACCTGGAACCGCTTAACAACAATCTGACCGGCGCTTAGCAGTGGGGTTTCGTTTCATGAAAGTCCACAATTGATCAAATCTTCACAATTTGGCAGATCCTGGAAAAAGGACAAAGTCCAAATCGATACGGTGAGTGAGGTGATCATATTCAATGATTTCAAAGCCGTATATGGTATACCGCCCAAATATGTCCGTCCCCGCAGGAGGACGATGGAGAATTATTGCTCCTTCATCTGGGTCGACAGCGACCGCCACGAAACATTCGATACCAAAAATGGATTAAGGCAGGGCGACGCACTGTCATGTGACTCCTTTAACATCATTTTGGAGAGGATTTTGCTAAACGCCCGAACCTACACTAGTGGCACTATTTTCCATAAATCGGTTCAACTATTAGGATACGCCAATGATACTTATAGACTGATAGTGATGACATAGCCACGTTTGTTCGTATATGGAAGGAAGCGGAAAAAAGCTATAAGCAAGGAAGAAAACATCGAAAACTTTGAAATGGAATAAAACAAAGATAATATTTTAAATTGACGTGAAATTTACTTTATTCGAAAGATTATCTTCTGGCAGTATAATTTGTATATGATTTCTGTCATATGACCGCCACGACTGACTCGGACGTAGTCTAATCTGGAGTTTCAAGTTTCGATGACTTTTTCCAACATTTGTGGCCATATATCGGCAATAACGCCGCAAATGTTGTCCTCCAAGTGGTTAATCGTTTCGGGCTTATTGGCGTAGACTACCGACTTCACATATCCCCACAGAAAATTGTGAAGCGCAGCGTTAAATCGCACGATCTTGGGGTCCAATTCACAGACCAAAACACGAAATAAGGCGCTCACCGAACGTTTTCTTCAACAAATCAATTGTGGCACGAGCTGTGTGACATGTTGCGCGGTCTTGTTGAAACCATGGCTACTGCACATCACGGTTGTTCAACTGATGAACGAACAAGTCAGTATTCATGGCTCTATAGCGCTTGATATTCTGGCCAGCATCGTTTTTTTAAGAAGTACGGACCAAGTATTCCAACAACCCATAAAGCGGACCATAGTTTTTGTGGATGTAAGGTGTCTCAATATACACTTGAGGACTAACATCACTTCAAATACGGCACTTTTGTTTGTTGACTTATCCAGTCAACCAAAAGTGAGCTTCATGGATAAACAAAATTTGCTTATGATAATTCGGATCAACGGCAAGCTTCGTTGGGGCCCACTCACCGAATCTATGCCTTGCTAGGTGATCCTGTGGCTTCAATTGTTGCCCGAGTTGCATTTTCTAAGCACGCAAACCAAGATCTTTCCGCAAAATCTTCCATAAATTGGATGAACGCATATTCAATTTTTGTGCAAGATGGCGGATAGACTGATTCGGGTCTTCCTCTACGATACGCTTTACAGTGGCAATGACTTCTTTTGTACGCACTGTACGACGTCTCTGTGGATGCGTATTATCTTTTAGAATAAACGTTGTGCGAAAACGTTCCATACTTAATCGAATTATTTACTCTGGTGGACCATAATGTTGACCGTAAAGTGGATGTAGTGCACGATAACTATTTCGAACAGGGCCATGATTTTCAAATTAAATTTGCACAATTTGGAAGTGTTGCCTACAAGCTGAACTCACCTCAATACCAGAACTCAAACAAGTGTGCGTGAGTTATGGCATTCACCAAATTTCCCCAGTTTTCCACCACTTTATTTTCCTTCCTTTATCTCTGGCCAAACCAAACTAAAATTAAATCTTTTGACAGCTAGTAAAATGGCCGCCAGTTGAAATAGTGTTGCCAACTTAATGTTCTATGTGTCTAAAATAAACACGCTTTATAAGACCTTATACTTAGATCACCCCAGTCTTGCTCTACGACGCTTAAGTAAAAACTGTATACAAGCGGATAACGAATTCCTTGGTCGTATTGAGCGAAAAATGTTTGTACCCGATTTGGTGGATGTGTTACGAAAACGAAGAACTTTTCACAGACCTAGGCAAAAATTCCGCATAGGGCGTTTAAGATATAAAGGACATGTGCAGGCGAATGGACATTAATAGGCATGCTGGCTCGCAGAGTTTTCGATTCGCAGTCAGGCAATGGAAGAGGTAAAGAAAGGTTTGACCTGAGAGGCGCGCAGAAGCAGAACCTGACCGCAAACAATTTGACGAGTGCAACTAGACGCAGTTATCAAATTACCGGGCTAATTAGAGCGTCATGTTTGGCTGCTGCTGCGGTTCATTCTGGACTGGAGCGCTTAAGGCCCGGTTTTTCATGGCGAGATCATAATAGTTTCGGCATTAAGCTCAAGATACCTCGAGGAAGTTGTTTTTTAAGCAATTTAAGTGCAGAGTTAAATTCGAATAAGTTTAGTGACCCTGGAATTAAATGATTAAATGTTTTTGACAGATGATAAAAACCCAATCAAACAATTATTTTCAATTTCATTTGTGTAGATATTTTGTTAAATGTTTAAATAAGTGTACGATATATTCAGACTCTTATCTCAGCCACTCGAAATTGTTTTAAATATTTAGTTTAATTTTTTTAAGATGAAAAAGAATTGTAAGATCGCGACAAAAGAATTACATCTGTTGGGAAAAACAGAAATCAAACAGCTGATAACTGTGCTCTTGCAGATCCCATACATTTTTGACAGCAAAATCGATAAATAATGAGTGCTATCAAATAAAATTACCATAAACCGACACGGAATCAACTTTAATCCTGCACTTCATGAGTTAACTCTGGATAAAGTTTATTCCAAGGTTAGTTAACTCTGGGTTAACATCGAATTAACTCAGCACTAAGGAACTGGGCCTAAGTAGATTAATTTTAACCCAAATTTTCGTTTTATTAGGTTCACTCCATTTAATGTCATCTGTCCATCTTAATGTCTATCTTGTGTTATAAATGCAAATAATTGACATTCAGAACAAAAAAAAAAAAAAAAAATTATTTTCCATAAACTGTTCGTTTATTTGTGCAAGACCTTTTTTTTAAATGACGTAAATTTTATACATGTACAACAGTTCCAAGAAACAAAAATGAAAATAATGACAAATTCTAACATAAAACCGGAACAATCATTTTAATAAGTAAAACTAACTAAAAAGGGAGGAAAACTTATAACAAACAAGAAAGAAGCTCTGAAAGACTGAATCTGATGTATACACCGCACTGTAAACATTTATTTTATTTTTTATATATTTATATATTTTTTTTTATTTGGTTTTTGATGAGATATTTTGAACTCCAGTTTAGGGTGTTCTCATTGTGCACCGTTACAATTTTTTTTTGATTTTCAATATTTTTTGATTTTTGTTTCTTTTCTAAAAACTACAACCTCCTCGTTATTCGGGGGTAGGTAAAAGGTAAGGTCAGGTCAGTGGGATGAGGGACGAGGAGGATCTTTGGATATTAGAATAGAATCACGCTTAGGCAACCGTAGCAGTCCTCTTCCTTGGTGTAAGACGAACCTTAAAGCCTTCCTCACGCTTTAGGATGATGTCGGCCTGCAGTTTGAAATCCTTCTCTTGAATATCCGAATGGATACGATAGTTACGAAGAAGGGTAGACAGCAGGATCTTTAGCTTGAGCATGGCGTACTTGCGACCTATTGAAAAATATTCAAAAATTTCAATTTAGGAGACGTGTGTTGGGACACATATTTAAGCTTTCATTTGAACTTACCAACACAACTCCTAGGCCCAGCAGAGAATGGCACAAAGGCATAGTAATGCCTGTTGGCTTGTTTTTCTGGCAAGAAGTTATCTGGATTGAAAACGTTGGGATTCTCCCAGATCTTTGGATTTCGGTGAAGTTTGAAGGTAGCTACAACCACAGTAGCGCCAACTGGAACGGTATAGTCTCCAGAGGTCAACTTCAAATCTTCGTATAGTTGACGTGCAATAATCGGTACTGGTGGGTACATACGAAGAGTCTCCATTAGACAACGCTCCAAGTATTTCATCTCAAGAGTATCTTGGAAGGTGGCTGGTCTATCGGAATCACCGAAGATTTCATCCAACTCAGCTACAACACGATCTTGAATCTCCTGATGGATGCCCATCATCGTGAGGAAGAATGAACTTCCGGCGGCGGTGGTGTCGTGACCTTCAAACATAATTGTGTCGACTTGTTCCTTAATTTCGGTATCAGAGATGAGTGCACCATTTTGAGCACTCTCCAGCAGAAGATCGAGGAAAGCCAAACGTTTCTTCTCGCCGATGTCATTGTCTTCCACATCCAAATCGTCTTTAAGCTGTTCGGCTTGTCCGAATGAAAGACCCTCGACAACAGTGGTCTTCTTTGAGTCCATTTGGAAGTTGAATGCTTCCAAAGGTTTGCTGGTCTGTGCTAGAGAACCACGGGTACCCTTGGAGAAGGCTTCTTTCTTATTGCGGATAACTTTAGTTGTCAGACCGTGGATGATGTTGAGGAGTTTGCCTTGATTCTTGTAGTGCTTGGTGAGTCCGAAGAGGAATTCACTGCGCAGCAAAAGATTACGATGACGTAGATGGAGAATGTCACACATTTTCATGACAGCAAGAGCGTATTCATATCCGCCCTTCTCTTGGGTCTTTTTGGAGACTCCCATAGCAGTTTCTGAAAGGTTTTTAGAAAGGATTAGTTCATTTGAAATGGGATGGTTTGTTTTGGAAAGTATTTTAAGGCTGTATAGTAAGTGCGATTTGTGTTTAAGAAAAAAGCGCTATCTACTCGGAAGTTGGGCCAAACAAATTTAATTATAATATTACTAGGAAAACCGAATAAAAAAGCACGACGAAATGGATCCAAGTCTGATAATGCACAAATGGCGAAAATCTGACAAACATTTTGTGATAGCAAGCTTCTCGAATTGTTCATTTAAAATTGGCGTTCCATTGTAGGCTCCTCCGTTTGTAAAATGAAATATTTTACACTCACGGCCGTACATTTTTAAGTGGGAAGATATTATTTTTACTAAAATGAAGGGAACCTCCTGTTTAACGCCGACTCCGAACGGAAAATTCGAGAATCTTTTCATGACAGAATGTTTGTCAGATTTTTTTTTAAATTTGCACGCATTCAAGGTGTTATGAATACCCTTTAGAGAAGGGTAGAAAGAGAGTGATATTGATAGGAAAGACTTTGGATGCATTTAGTGGAGACTTACTCCATGGGTGGTGTCCGAACTAACTTCGGGGAGCCACTGTTTCTTGTGTTCGTTTAATTTGAAGAAATTTCAAGATGATGCATACTTTTAGGTATAACAACCGACTTTTTTTTATTTCTTTTTGAATAAAAGTTAAATTAATTTTGGCTGGGATTGAGCCCGCAACCTTCCACTCAACAGGCGAACACATTACCAATACACCGCGGTCACCCCTGGATGCTTGTCTTTTGCAAGAGATGGAACAAATAACCAAACGTAGCTGTTGGTACTTTCGGGACCTTAAACAGGGACCCCGCGCTTAGTAGTCCAATCCACTAAGTATAGGTCACTGCAACCGATTCTTCATGTATGCCGCACTTTATGCTAGGCATGCACCAGCAAATTATCAAAGAAGGTTTTTTTTTGCCGTTTTCGCAGACCGTAAATGCTATTCTATTTCTGGTTAATGTTCAAAATTGTGAAGTCCAACTTGTCAATATTTGTAAACTAATGGAACATAAATGTCAATGAAGTCAACCTCCATTTCCCATTAACTCTATTCTGTAGATTTCGGTGCAATTTATTTTTCTCCGTATATGACATGCCTTTCATTCTCCTTACGTGTGCAAGACAAACGTGTAATTGGTTGACTCAGTTTTGATTGAGGTCACTTCAAAGCTCACTTTTTTCGACTAAGGAGAAATCGGATGCCAGGCATCTGAAAACGTTAATAGTGTTTATGATCCTGATATTGAAATAGAAAGTTAGGGACATGTTTGATTTCGGGGCTTCTGTTTAGTTACTTTCGATGCATCACGTTCTGGAGGGGTCATTGTCGCCAACATTTTGGTAGAGTCTGGTGATCGTGTTTCACACTGTTTTCATTGCCTAGCAGTTAAAAATACACAAACAACGGATTGGGACCATTTAAGTAAAAACTGATATAAAACGAAGCCAAATGTATGGCTGCACCGCGAGTTATCACAATGGACCTAGTTTCCATCTGCGCATCGTTGCTGAATCGCAACAATATCGACCAATTAGTGAAGTGGATATCACTATCCAGCTACAACACGAATCCATGAATATCGACATGCTGTGGATCAAAAAAGAAATCGGACACCAGCTGTTGCCCTTTCTTTACGTTAAGTACCGATAAATAGAACAGTCGTGGTGTTCATGTTAGTTCTTTTTTTTAAATCCGTGATCTCTTTCTTCGAATCCATAGCAAATAAATATGTATCCATCTAAATTAAACAGCTTATTAATAATTATTTGTTTAAGCACTCATTTTTTACCTCAGAAAAGAAATCGGACACTTGGCAATACTGCTCTCTCATCTGATTCTTAGTGGCCAAACAAAATTTGTAATTTATTCATAATATCCCGTTACACTTTTGTAATGTTATTTAAAAACAAAAAAAACATTCCATTCGCAAAAGAAAGTCAAGATGGACAGACAACGTGGTTACACAACAATTCAAGTGCGAGAAATTGTGATAAAACATTTTGAAGAAGCAAAATCTGTACGGAATATTGCAGAAATAGTAAAAAGAAGTCGCTCTACAGTTGGTGATATAATAAAACGGTATAAAACAAATAAAACCATTGAAAATTTACCAAAATCTGGAAGACCAAAGAGATTGACTGAGGCGAATGAGCGTTGGATTGTAAAGCAAGTCAAGAAGAATCCACAATTAAGTGCACCAAAGTTGACTGCAGAGGTAAAAAATTGTTTGCAGAAAGAGGTGCATCCAGAAACAGTAAGAATCGTTTTACGAAAAAACAATTTCCATGGAAGGGTCGCCAGAAAGAAGCCGTTTATCAGCAAGCGGAACCGAATAAAAAGACTGGAATTCGCTAAGCATCATCAGAGCAAAGATTTTTCATTTTGGAAATGTGTTTTGTTCTCAGACGAGAGTAAATTTAATTTATTTCGGTCTGATGGACAAACATATGTATGGAGAAAACCAAACGAAGAGCTCAGGGAGAAGAATCTACGACCAACTGTGAAACATGGTGGTGGGTCAGTTATGGTTTGGGGTTGTATGTCTGCGGCTGGACCAGGAAATCTTGTGTTTATCAATGGGAACATGGATCAGTACAAATACATACAAATTTTAAAAGATAATTTGAGTCAAAGTGCTCAAAAACTGGAAATTAGCGACAGATATTATTTTTCCCAGGACAACGACCCCAAGCACAAAGCTTATAACACTAGGATGTGGCTCCTGTTTAATTATCCAAATGTGCTCGAAACCCCTCCACAATCACCAGACCTAAATGTGATAGCACACGTGTGGAGCTATCTGGAGATTCAACTTAAAAACTACTCCATCTCAAGCAAAAAATTGGTCCAATCAATGCTAAATAGGTTGAATACGGTAAAAAAGATCAAAAGCCTACCTTCGAAATACTAATTTTTTTTTATTGTTAGATAGTGACTCGCATGAAGCTCCAAAAGCTTGGTTAGGAGATTCTTTTGCATCTACCGGATCTGGCACCAAGCGATTCCCTTCCCACCTATTCCTGTCCATGGCTGGTGAAAAACCTCCTTTTAAAAAACTGTCACGTGTGCACTTAAGACTTTTGAGTCTAGACTCACACGAATGCAAAAGAGAAAGAAAATTCGAAAAGTTGAGAGAAGTAATAGTTTGCCCTGTGAGTCGTGGGTAAATTTTTCATCGACTCTTTTTCACCAAAGAGAACTTCGAAAAATGTCTTGACTCAAGAGTCTATTGGCATAGTTCCCAATTAAATCGAAGTAACATCAACAAAATTTGACGATCAATTTACATTTCAAAATAAATTTTACAACTCAATTAAAATCCAATAAGGAAGGCCCCTATTATATTGATCACCTACAATAACACACCATAATACTGACATTACAATTCATCAATCAATCCAATCACCTTTTACTTCCCTCATCCAGCACGTGAGACCGCAAATAGATGGAGTGAACCAAAGTTGCACAATACTAGTACCAAAACAAAACGATCACCTATTTTCTCTTTCTCTGCGCAATTTCATCATTTCCTACCACTTTCGCAATGGACAATAGAAAATCACCACACACCGGCCATGTGGTGTGGACAGTTTTGCATGGATCAATACAAAACGCAAGTCAGTTCCCAGTCACCTGCAAGTGCACCTGACGAGGTTATATCTGTAGCAGCATTGTGCGGATCTAACTCGGTTCAATTATTATTACGTGTGGAGCTTGCAACCGCGAGAAAGTTATGCGGAGACCGTCCAATAAACCTAGGCGGGACAAGACAGTAGCCGTTTTGTACATCTGCCAATGAGGTGAATATTAGATAATGTTGCATCCAAATTGGGGTTATGCGAGTTCAATGGCATGTTGGTACCCTACAGTTTGGCACATCTATCATCGTCGAATGATATGCATGCATTTTTATTTTCTATATAAGATTACGATTGACAGAAGGTGACATCCAGACATGGTAATGGTAGTCATCATGACCTGGCTAGGCTTCAATTAAATTGCTCGCACATGCCAGTCGATTTGTTCAGCTAGATATATTTGGAAGCGAATCTTATGATTCTATTTGTAATTGCAAAAAGCGTACGTTGTAACATACTTGTGATGTTGTCTCAAGGCGGCGAGGGTGAAACTGAGAATGCGTGCGAAAAACGCACCATAGCAATGCCATGGTCAAGCTTTGTAAAGGCTGCTTGGATGTGGGTGTTAAACTATCTGTTTGCCAAGTAAGTTTACTTGTATTTCGATTTCGTTGCAGTGGAAAAGGGTGTGGTAGAAGAATGTTGGCAACCGAAATGTAATGCTTGCATAGGTGGATATGTGAGTCAGGCTTGAGCGGCGAGCATAATTATGTAGACCTAAGCGTGGCAAAGCATCGACTTGATCGAGGAATGCGATAGAAAATGAGCCTCTATGTTTTTTTTTGTATAGCAGCTATGTGGTAACGTGATAATCAGATTTCAAAATGGACGACCCCAGGGTTAAACATTCAGGGTTACGCTTTTTTTAACCTAACTACACATATGTAGGAATTTCTATCGTATTTTGTGAAGGAGGTACGCTAATGAAAGCTTTCTTCTATCTAATCTCTGGTGATTGGAAAAGGTGTACATGGACATTCCAAAGTTCCAATATAAAAGCGCTTAGGCGTTTTTTAAACAATCAAAATACGTTGGTGTAATAGTTAACAAAGGCGGAGGTCTGGCCCTCTATGCATGTAAGCCTAATGAAGGAAAATATCAAACTGCGATCTTTATGAGATGTACCAAGCTATAGAGGAAGCACAGAAGGTCAAATCTTGTCGACTATATTGGTTTGCCAAAAAACAATAATACACTATCTAAGTTTTAGATGACAAGAAAACTAAACTTCTCGAATGTACTGAACAAATAGAAGCAACGTGGCCAGGATGGAAGAGAACAGAAGGCATTATACCTTAATGTTTTTTATAAATACCACTTGCTTGGGAATGTTATAACTCCCACAGAAAAGCTTCTCAAATTTGCGGTTCGGAGTCGGCGATCGGCAAGAAATGCCATTCGATGTGGCAAAAATGTAGCTCCGCACGAACTACATCTAGTTTGAGTCCCAGTTTAGGCCGGTAATGTCAGAAATTTTCTTTCATCGACTTCACAAAAGCTAAGCGATACATGCATCTTTCTATTCTGAAAACATTTAAACATATCAAAACAGGGCTCGTATGCGGGTGTACAGTATAATAACAACGCGGAAATAAGCCCCATGGGGGTTAGTTCCGAAAAAAAAGAAATAGAATCCCAATTTCAAATGGCAATAACACTTGCAGGTGTTAATGCTTTTTGTTAGCAGGGCTTATTTCCTTTTTGAAAAGGAAATAAGCCCTGTGGGGGCTATTTCCTTTATTTTGGGAAACAAGCCCAATGGGGCTTATTACCGCGGGGTTATTGCAGTGCACTCAAGTGTACGTTTATATTTTAAGAAAAAAAGGACTAGAGCGGATGTGTCTAGTGAAGTTTTCGATTGTCAAAAAATGTATCATAGGAAGTATTTTTCTTGCTTGAAATAAAATCTAGAAGCTAATTTTCGTTCTGAGAGCTGTCAGAATATACTTGTTGACAGTTCTCAATTGCTTCCGATAACATGTTCTTTTATCAGTAAAAAGCGCCAAAAGAAAAGTCATCGTAAACGTTGTTAAAGTGGTAACCTTATGACGTGGTAAATGAGCTGTCAAAATTTGAATGTCAAATACAAAAATAATGAAAATTTAGCAAAATTGGGTTAGAAACTAAGACGATAAATGACGAGAATGTCAAATACAAATTTATTGGAAATTTAGAAAAATTGGGTTTGGAAACATAGACGGTAAACGGCGAGAAGTGTTAAAATATAAATTGTATACCACGAGTTACGTAATTTAAAAAAAAAAAACTTTTTGAAAGCTGAGAAAACGTAATTTATAAAAAATAATATAAATATTTCATGAATACAAAATAATTGAGATCACATCCTTTATCTTCGTTGTTCTTTAAAAAATTAAAGGAAAGAAAGAAATCATACATGACAGATGATTTTTGTATTTAGTTTTGTGTCTAGTAGATGTCCACTAGAATACTCAGACACACTTTTCAATTAGTCAGAAGGTTTTTGTATTACTTATGTGGTTAATTTGCTTATAAACTTAATGCTTATAAAGAACGCCACTAGAGTGGCTTTTTATTCGTCAATAGGCTATTGTATTACTAATGTGCTCTGCTTATAAATGTTTCTATATAAAAAGATGACTCTTCTACAATACATTAAACTTTGACATTTTGGGACGATCCTCTTTCGATTTTGAGATTTGACAGTTTTAATTTATTTGCCCACAAAAAGTACTCGAACAGAATTAATTTATATTTTCATGTACTTACCCAATAAAATTTCCACCGTAGCCTCGCTCATGTAGTCATGGCAATCGAATGTCTTTTCACCTTCAGCCTTCAACTTACGGACAACATTTCGCGAATTCTCATTAAACAATTCGATAAAACTTTTTAATACGTTCAAATGGAACGTTGGTGCAATCAGTTTCCTGTGTGAACGCCATTTGTGACCTAAGGGGAGAAAAGTAAAAAAAAATTAATATTCATCGACTAACTGTAGAAAACGACACATTCAAATGATTAATTTATAAATCCAAGACTGAATATTAAATTCAGGAAGTCAAACAGGTCACTTGCATGAAACGGATGCAAATTCGATTTTTTTACGGTGAAAGTTAACTAATTAAGGGCGGTCCTGTATTACATTAGGTGTCGTTATGAGATTTAAGGCATGAGGTCATTGAATTACTATTTAGTCTAGCGGTCTGTAATATACATAAAATGGTCTGATTTAATTTTCTGGCTTTGTTCTTAAAATGTTCAGCGTTTCTCATTTATTTGGAAATATATTTGGGTTATGTATCACACCTTCGAATTCAATTTCGAAATACTTAGCTTGACATTTATTTTAAATCAATATTGATGTCTTAAAATACAAATTAAATACAAATGAATCCTTAATTTTGAATTCTTCAAAATCATTGACTTCAAAAGGCAGTTTCATGTACGTATTTCATTCTGAAATTTTCGTTTGCATTTTTATTACAAGCTATAAGCTCAGAGTTGAATTATACCTTTCTAAGACCAGGCTTACTCTCGTTTCATCAAATAGCTTATAAACATTAAGTGATTTGCATGAATGCATACATTCAACTATCCAGTGGTAAGCTTCACTATTCATGCATTTTTAGGTAGATTTCGGAAACCTAACCACTGCAAAGTTGGATTAATTCATTTGTGCAACTGGCTACAAAGACTACAAATTTCTTTTTTTATAGTATTTTTCTCATTTAATTTATAAAGCGCTAATCGGTGAACAAAATTCAGTTTTTAAAATTAAGTTTATTGTTAAAAAAGCCGTACATGTTAAAGGACCACCAAAAATTGTTTAAATGTATTTAGAAGTGTTACAAAATGTGAATCATATTATTATTATAATGGATTTAGCACTATATTCCTAATAAATTTAAAAACATCTTGACAGTATCCATTTAAAATGTTCTGAAATTCCTTAGCAAACAGAAAAATTTAACTTCGAAAATTCGAACTTCAAGATAAGTGGAAAAATGTTGTACAAAATCACATCAAACTGCATTCAATGAATATAAATAGTTAAATAATACAAAAAAACGTAACTTCGAAAATTCGAACACACGAACATTTTAAACATTAAAATTGTCTACACTATATTACGCATTAACACTTAATTCGAATTTTCGAATTTCGCAATTTCATCTCCTTAAACCAAAAATGTACTCACCAGTACTGATCAAAAGACCATCTCCCAACCATGGCTTGAAGAATTCATACTCTGGCGCTTTGTCAATGTATACCTGACTGCTGAGTAGAATCTCAACATCACGTGGATCATAGATGAAGATGACCAATTTGGGTCCAATCCAGATTTTCGCAACATTCTCGAATGGTTCACCCTTCTTCATGATGGTCTTGAAAACATCTGTAAAAACGTTCGAAAACAAAAATCACCACACACATCTTTCACAATTTCGTAAATATCCATACTTGATGGTGAACCAATTGCATCCAATAGACTTCCAATCAAAGGTAATCCTTCGGGACCAGGAATTTTTTCGGCACACTCATAGAGATGTCGTCGCGATAAACGCCAATAGACAAACCACAAGGCAACCGTTGGCAAAAGGAGAAAATAGAAAACACTAGAGGCGTTAACCATCATAGGTTCCTTAATCATCTCCTGACCAACCGACATGGTGAGGATCTGTTTGTTTTAGCTTTTTTTTTTGTTGATTTTTTATTTGCTATCACACAAAACCGTTTTATAAAATACTAGAGACGTACTCTGCGATCCGAATATCGTTTTACCCTACTCAAGTACGAACGAACCGAACCCGACTGTTTGTTAGAGTGAGTTGGTTGATGTCTTTTATAGGCTCACAAGCTAGTAACCGCGAATAAATGCATAGATAACGAGTTTTATTTCGTTCGTTTGATATTCGAACGATTAATTCGATTGTAGTTTTATTGATACGAGTGTATGTGTGATTGAATGTGAGGGGGTATTGTGGTCTAGGGTGACTATTCCGTTTTAGCGTATTATTCAAGTGCAGTTGATTTATTCTGAATAATTATGCATAAACTAACGTCAGGGGGTGCAATGAATCTGCGTATTTTTTTGTTGGTTCGGTATAAATTAATCTAGAATGGGTAAGTAGTGTGAACTCCACGATTTTTGACTTTTGAGGACGATAATGCAAAGACGTGATATATTTTTGTGGCTGGTGGTGAAAGATGTTTGTTGTATATGACGATCTTTCGAACTACGATTTACAAAATTTTGGCTCAATTTGTGTGTAAATAGATGGTAAGTAACATACATCCATTCATTACAAAAGTTGGTCCGATGAAAGTCTACGAATGGAGACCCTATGAGCAGCTATGAAAATAGGAATTGAAATAAATTTAAATTTTTATAGACAACTTAAAACCATTGTTTATATTTTCATGGTAAAATAACAGAAGACTCAAGTCTCAAGATCTAGAAAGGAAAAAAAGACGAAAAAAATGCCAAAATTCACTATTTATTGTGGGTAACTTAAAGTGAAGACACAGAAATTAGGCTGCATTACATAAACCTCCCGAAGACATGTTTCGTCAAACCCCAAGGCTATTATGCCGATAATTTTTATTTTTCCATAAAGTCTTCTACATGCTCCAGCTACTCCCTATGTTATAACGAACTCATCCAGTCTCATTTCTACTCTGACCAAAAGCCAGTTCTCTGTTAAATTTGGGGTTCGGGAATAGAAAAAGTTCAATATATTCAAGATTTGTATTGGAAAAGATTTCGCACTGCAGAACCATCACTACAAATATTGAAGCTATCTCAAACAAAAATTATGCTGGAAAGTGAGTTCTACAATTCGAAAAACAGCAACACTATAAAAAAATCCTTGTTAGAATGATTGACACGGAATGTACAACCTGCTGTCTTCAAGTGAACACATAGGCCTTGTCCTTCAGGTTGGGGGCTTTGGGGCTAAACATCCACTCACGTACAAGACAATTTGTTACTAACCAACTACCATCACCGGAAATGATGGGCCGGCCAAAATAAAAGGATAAATAACTGTGACATCTTGTTACGGTCTGTGTGTTATAGTGAGCACTATTCATATTTCGATTTGTTGTAAGTGTCAGGCTTAGTTAGACATGAAGTCTTAAAGGTTTAAGACATTAGCGAACGCATTGCAACAATCCACATCAAGACCATATTAATTTGTCAATTAAAGCCTTAAATGCGCTCACGCCTCGACGGAGGAAAAAGACGATATAGCTAAAGATTGCTTCTACTAGCTACTTGACAAAACCAATGAGCGACTACCAAAGTACGATGTTAAAATTATGCTGCGAGATTTTAACGCAAATGTAGGACCAGAAGATATCTTTAGAAGTATTGTCGGAAAACAAAGCCTAGACGACAACATCTGGTAATGGACTTAGGGTAATTGACTTCGCTACGGACCGAAATGCCACTGTAGCCAGCACATGGCTTCCTCGGTACAGTAAAATAATCCCCACGGAAATAAGCCCCATGCGGCCTTATTCCAAACAAAAGGGAAATAGCCCCTGAGGGGCTTATTACTTTTTGGAAATGGAATTAAGTCCTGCAGGTGTTAATGCCTTTCGCTTGTGGGGTTTATTTCCTTTTTATTCATCCAAACTCGCACACATCTCAAATCCAACAGTAAGCCCAGGCAGGGGGGGGGGGGGTTGCAGGTACGCATCAGTATTTTGGAAGTCCGTACATTCCGAGGAGCTAACATCAACCTGGACCATAAGCTTGTTGCAGACAAGGTAAGAATGAGGATATCAACAATCCAGAAATAAAAAATGTAATCTCGAAAGACTGAAATCGCAAGAGACCGCCAAGACCTTCGCGCAATGCGTATCCCTTAAGCTCTCGATCAAACCCATACCAGCAGCATCGAATTTCGAAAACAATGACAACGATGCAAACGAGCCATTAGATCAGCTGCAACTGATGTGCTAGGACTCTCGCGACCACCCTCAAGAAACCCCTGGTTTGATGAGGAATGTCGATAGTTGCTCGCAGCCAAGAATGAGGCATACAAGGCTAATCATATCATTGGAGATACCGTTAAATTTAAAGCTAGAAATCGAATTTAAAATAGTCGGTAGAATCACCAAGAACGCATATACCCGAAAGTCAAATCGGCTAAGTAGTTCGGTACTGTAGCTCAATAACAGGCTCCAGATCACAGACTTCACACACCAGACTCCAAACTATAGACTCCGGATGAAAGAAATGCGTATCTCAAATTTGTAAAAATCTTAACGTTGAATTTTCGCGATATTATAATATTTTGGGAAAGTTCAAAATGCAAACTGAATCCCATATTAATTCAAAAGAAATAAAATCTGATATCCATTATAAAATTGATTCTTTAATTTTTAAGTTAAACCTCCGATTTAAAAAAATGTTATCAGCAGAACCACGATATAAAATACCATAGCAGAACCAGCATATACCCGAAATTTTAGTCAAATCGGCTAAGTAAATTGGACTACAGTATCAATAACATACTCCAGATCACATACTCCAGACTCCATGCTCTAGACTCTGGACAACAGGTATACGTTTTAACTTTTTCTTACAAAGTGAAAGAAATTGGTTTCGTAAAACTTTTTGACCTCGAGATTTTGGTTGATTCTAACATTACGATGATAACGGAACCAAAAAAATGGTTTTTGGAATTCAGTCTGCCGTCGGTTCGTCAGTCCGTCTGTCCGTACTGGTCCCTGCAGCCTAAACGACACTGACCGATTTTCTTCAAACTTCGCATCCACCGTTTTTTTGGTCATAATTCTATAAACCTAAACAAATTAAATATCTTTCGCATCATTTTTGTTTTCTTCCATCTTATCTCTGTGCAACTCAAAATTTTGGTTTGAGCTATGCATTTACTTCACATGATTGGATTGCGTAAATCCTTCTAGCAAATATTCAAAAATTGAGGTTATGAGTTTGAAAACCGTATTGACATTATACATTTCAGAATTTCAATAGAACGGTTTTCTTCAGCCTCCTATTTCCCTATCCATTTTGACTCAACAAAAATATGAATGCAGAACGTGACTTTGGAATACGATCAATAGTATTCCAAAGTCAATTATGAATCGACCTCATTAAGCAATCGACAAAATAAAATTTTCGAATTTAAATTTTTACAAAGCGGTGTAATTGCCCTTCGCATTATTGTGAACATACCTTTACAAACAAAACCCCAACACATAACAAAGCCCTACCAGTAATTGGAATTTACATTGACGACACTGACTGCTAAATACGTTCAAATGTCATAATACCGAGAGTGCAGATAATGACTTAGATAGTCGTTATACAAAATTGCGCATCCTTACTAAGGCAGGAAATGCCTAACACTTCTCATTCTCAGCATCGTTACAAAGTTTAGTCATTTGGTAATGTGTAGCGTACACATAATTTCCTCGTTTCCATTGTTTTGCGCATAAGTAGTTATGTATGCGAAAGGACACTATAAGTGCGACAACAAATTAGTTGAAAATCGTAAAAGTCCTATATTGCCTCGGGAGAGAGATTAAAACCCTGGGGCTGTAATGGGTTTTTTGTCACAATTTCTGTGATGATATAGTTCTCATGTCGCTCCTGGATGGTAGTAGTTCACAGCTCATAAACTACTTTTTATTAGTCGACAGTATTTCCGTGAACAACAGGGGATGTCATAAGATTGAGTCTACTTGATGTAAAGGAGTATCAGGGATGCTGTTGAATATATAGGCCAAAGAGTCTATTAAGAACAAATTGAAAAAAAAAACGTATTAAAATTGTATGTAAGCTTTTCCAGGGGGAGGCGCAAATAATTGCTTATTTTTGGAACTATAAGTTTAATGGGTTTTTGTTTTTATTACAGACGGTGTTGGGAAAAGAAACCCTTAAGATGAGTGTGACACTTTTTTAATTATGGACGATTAAAATTATTTTAGTGTATAAAAACCTTAAGTTTTCACCTAGCTGATGCCTACCAACTCTGAGTCTCAGCTTTAACTTGGCGACCGCTGGGTGCCTAGCCTAGTACCTTGACCGTACATAGGTTCTCAATATCTGTGTAAAGTATTGGTGGCAACTGATGAGAGCGGGGAAGACTCACTCACTTACTCACACTAATGCGCTCCACGCTGCAGTGAAAGAACTCCAAAAATGGAGGCTATGGTGGCGTCTGCAGTCGCAGTTAGAACGGAAAAGGTGAATAACCTAATTGATCACCCCCAACATATTCGGACAAGCCAGGACACTTTAACAGAGATGGTGGCGGTTGATCTGAAGAGCATACGACAATTATTTCAATTGATACCCAAGTCTGCACATATTAGGATGCGGATTCGTTGTGGCGAGTCGACTTGGGTAATGAATGATCGACGACTTTAAGCCGCTTAGTGAGCGCCTGGCAGTGATCCGCATTAGAGCAAAGCTTTGCAACACGCCCTTCCTGATGAAACTAACGACCAACTCAAGCAGAAATTTTCCGGACTTCCTGGATGAAGCTGCAGCCTGTCTGAAATACGCTGTTGAAATCGTACATCTTCGCCCAACTAATTCAATCAAGTGCTCATAGATGCCCATGCTTCAGTGCCGTGGAGCAAAACTGGGATAATCAGGGTCTTATATAGGACATCCTTAGTAGTTCGAGTGAGTGCTTTATGACTGAATTGCCTTCTTAGCCCGAAGAAACAGCGGTTGGCAAGAGTAGTTCTTCGTTTAATTTCTGACGAGATGTTGTTGTCAGAGTTAATAGCGGAGCCGAGATAGACAAAGTCCACTACTACCTCAAAGTTATATCTCTCAATGGTGACGTTCTGTCCAATTCATCGATGTTGTGTGTCCTTTTGTGTTGACAGCATGGACCGTGTCAAAAGCGGATGAAGAAATGCTTGGTTGATTTGAGAGGGAAATTCTAAGAAAAATCTTCGGTCCCGTTTGCTTTGACGGGCTATGGAGACGAAGATTCAACGAAGAACTATAAAAGCTGTACAGCAACATGCGCCTGTTCAAAAAACTCCGCATTTGACGTTTAAGATGGCTAGGACATGTAGAACGAATGGACGTTAATACTCCGGCTTGCAGAGTCTTCGATTCCCAGCCGTAGAGGAAGACCTCGCATTAAGTGGCACACACAAGTAGAAACCGATCTTAACCAACTTGGAGTGCGTAACTGTATGCATTTAGCTAAGGACCGGGCTAATTGGAGAGGCATGTTGGTTGAGGCCTAGGTTCATTCCGGACTGTAGCGCCATTTAATTATACTTAATTGATAAGTAGTGCTCATAGATTTGAAGCACGCATCCTACATCCATCCTACACACGTTCAGAGGGAAAACGTCGACTCTGATCATTTTCTCGTCGCAGCCAAAATCAGAGCGGATCCAACAAGAAGAAGCTGCGAATGGTGCAATAAAAGAGACTTCACTTTGGACGACTTAGTAAGCCGGGATTGTCAAAGTGTTGAAAAAAATGAGTATAAGACTCCCCTCTGTGCCATCATCATCCACCAATGTCAACACCAAGTGAATACAGTGTAGCAATATCACCAAAGCAGTAGATGATACGACCATCCTCGAAGTATGTTGGTATGAGCCTCCCAGCTCAGGGAAATCGAAGAGTCCCGCGATAAGAAAATAACATCAGTCAGTTCTTAAATAATGCCGAACAACTAGCAGCTGACTTCAAAGCAGGAACGCAGGCCTAGTCAGTTGACGCGCTTAATGATTACGCCCATTAAGCGCGTCAACTCGAGAGAGTGGAAGGAGAGAGTGATACGGCAAGAAACCGACGCACCTGTAGTCAAGGAAGAGGTAAGGCTCCCTTTCAGTATTGAAGAAGTTAGAGAAGCCATCCAAAAACTGAATAACAAGAAAGCATTAGGTTTTGATGGATTACTAGCAGGACTCTTTATATACGGAGGTGTTGCTATAGAAGTGTGCATGCACCAAGCCATCGGCATATCAGCACCACATGTCGAATTTCCGAAAAAGACGATCACATGTCTTGCACTAACTACAGAATTATATCCATGTAAATTCGGAACTCGGGACACCATCAAAACGAATACACACTATGCAACTTTCAGTTTAGAAACAACTCATCCGAACTTTTACAGGCTTGTACCGGATTGCAATTTACATGTGACTTTTTCAATCTCGTGGTGGAAAAGAAAGTGCGCTGGGACGGAGTTAATACGGAGGGCGCTATCTTCAACAAATCGGCAAGCTACGGGTGTACGCAGACGACATCGACATCATCGGTCGCTCCCACCGCACAGTGCCGTTGTGGAAGCATTTACTGAGATTGAGGATGAGGCGAAACGCAATGGTCTTGTAATTAACAAGGGCAAGACAAATTATTTGCTATCAACAAAGTACTGTAGTCGCACAATCTTGGACAAAATGTGACTGTTGATAGCAACAATTTTGAGTTAGGGTTCATCTACCTAGAAGTTAACATCAACCCCACATGACACCTTGTGGAGATACGGCGATGACTAGCTATTTCTAGAAATCCATAGATTACAGATTGGGGTTATGTAGGAACAAAGATTATAAAGCTGTACAGATGACGCACTTCATGCAAGAAAAATTGTTCTATGGCGGGTCGTACTCGCACAGCCCGCCATATATTTGGATTTCGTTTCTCATGTGCACGTGCATACTGCCCGGTGTTTTGCTGGTGAGCAAAAGTTTCAGTTTTTTGTTCTCAATGCGCCATCTGTATGGCTTTATAATCTTTGGTATGAAATAGCACATCAGATAAATGGCCGGCACGTTTATGCTGGCAAGTATATACGGACTCTTTTATTTAAATTTTCTATGACCGTTTCGTATGAATGCAACAGAATTTCATTATTAGACCGCCCAATTTGCTCTTTCAAGGCGTTCCGTTGGTCGTCGTGAGCTTGTCTGCATAGAACTTTGACTTCAAAAAACCCACAGAAAAAAAACCCCAAAAATTTTTATGAATGCATTTGTTTCTTAACAATTACTCGTCTTAACAATTTCTGAACCCTAACATTTTGACGATTACGAAATCATCAAGATGAAAAGGAGCTTCATCACTGAAGATAATTTTCTTCGAAAAATCAGCATACGCTTGGTGTAGTTCCGAAATCCATTCAACGAACTGTCTTCGCGTTGCATAGTCAGTAGTCTTTAGTTCTTGAGTAAGCATACAGTTTCCAGCATTTCGAAATATTTTTTTTTACTACAGTGTTGAATTGATGTTCCGGAACTGTCAGCAATAGTCTCGGGAACGTTTTCTGTTGAACAACTTGTGACAGAGCACCCAGAGTGTCTAAGATCACTAATTGATCCCGTTTCCCAACATTTTTCAATTAGTTCATAGTTGATGGTTTAAATCATATTTTGTACGAAAATTTTTGTTTTTGTACGAAACTTTAGTTGACGAACTTTCCTCATTGCTCAACAACGAAAATGCGTTGGGACTTTCATAAGAAAAAAATTCTTCGTCAGATTTTTGGTCCATTATGCGAGAAAGACAGAAGGAGGAGAAGATACTTCCACGAACTCTTTTTAACGCAATTGGGACAGGACTTCAAATCGCTGGTATCAGAAAGAAAACGTAATTCTTAAACTAAAATATTAATAGATGACGCTAAGTGCTTCAGAAGATCTTGAGAATGGTGGTCACTATCCCTGGTCAAGGTTGTATGATTTTGTGGTTTCTTTTAAGTCTTATATACGCCATTAAACACTATGCCTAATTACCATAATTACTCGTTCGAGCATTTCGACTGGTAACTGGCAAATGACATGCGTGATGTTTTCCTCCAAGGCCTGAATCGAAGCGGGTTTGTCGGCATAAGCTTTTGACTTTACATATCCCCACAGGAAAAAGTCTAACGGTGTGATATCACACGATCTTGGTGGCCAATCGACCGGCCAAAAACGTGAAATTATGTGCTCACCGAAATGTTCTCTCAATAAGTCCATTGATTGATGCGATGTGTGGGAAGTGGCACCGTCTTGCTGAAACCAAATGGCGCCGAGATCACGAGCTTCAATTTCAGGCATCAAATAGTCGGTTATCATGGCACGATAACGGTCGCCATTGACGGTTACGTTCGCACTGTCATAATTTTTAAAGAAATATGGACCGATGATTCCACCGGCCCACAAACCACACCAAACCGTTGTTTTTTTCTGGATGAAGTGGCAGTTCTTCAATCTCTTCATGTTGCTCTTCGTCCCAAATGCGGCAATTTTGTTTGTTTGTTTTGTTTCGTCCCAAATGCGGCAATTTTGTTTGTTTACATACCCATTGGAGCCAGAAATGGGCCTCATCGCTAAACAAAATTTGCCTCGAAAACGTCGGATCTTCTTGGAACTTTTCAAGAGCCCATAGAGCGAAGCGATGTCGCTTGTGAAGGTCGAGCGGCTTCAGTTGTTGCACAAGCTGCGAACGGCGCCGAATCGATTCTCTACGGTCTTCGTGTACACTCTCAGCTACGGCCGCTATATTTTCTTCACAGCGTGCTGGATGTGGTCTATTCGGTCGAATATTATCCAATAATGAATGCTGGGTCTCAAAATGGGTGATGGTGTTGCGAATAGTGCGCTCAGTAGGCCGATTATGTTGACCATAAGTTGAGCGAAGTGCACGAAACACATTCCTCACAGAACGTGAATTTTCATAATAAAGTTGAACAATTTATAAACGTTGTTCACGCGTAAGTCTTTCCTTCGTCTCCTTCGACGTCATCGACGCTCTTGACAAAAACCCAACATGTGCAAAGCCATATCTGCAAAAGTTTTTTCATGAAATTGGATTGATATCATAGTTTTCTATTAATCACTTCATAGATCTGGATGTGGTTTATTTTTTTAGTAAAGTTTCATATCTCTAAAAAATTCATTTTATTCCTTTGAGCTCGAATTCTCAAACACTGTATCTCACACATATTGAAAGCAAGGTTTTCGTGGTCCTCACAAAAAATTGAATAAAAAAAAAAATGTATCCATTTCCTAATGCTTACAATAGAGTCTTTTATTTTTAAAAACTAAATTTAAAGATAAATATACTATATAAGTAAATATACAAATATTTTTAATTTTCATTATAATTTTCTACACTACATAATATTTTATTTTACTCGTTAGAATTTTTTTTTATTTACGCATCTTAATTATTTTACAGCTAAGCTTTACAAATGTTTTGTCATTTTTCCTCAAAAATAGAAATTACATTTAACATTAACAATTTATAAAATATTTACACTTAAAAAAAAAAAACAAAAACAATTTTATAACTACATATAGGCAGGATTTGTAGGCAATGATTTTTGTTATTTTTTTCCCTCAATTTTATACGCAAGTGTATAAATCTTTTAATTGTATATAATTGTATACGAGCGCGATACGTTTTTATAATTTTCACTAAACCTAAGCCTAAGGACATATTTAACTACACCGATGACTCGTATATAACAATTTGTAGAACCTTTGGTTTTTGGGTTTTCTGAGTTTGTGCTTCTTTCACCTCCTTGAGAATGGCATTTGTGATGGCCTCGAGAGCGGCGATTTCCTGCTCTTGCCCGGACTTCTTCCCTGTATTCCATCTGGGCATTGATACCTGGAGAAATATTTATGAGATGTGGTTAGAGAATTGGAGGGATGGGTAAACAAAAAAACAACAACCGTCAGGACACGTTGTAGTGCCATATAGTCCAACCCCGTTCCAGCTGTTTCACCCAGTCTTCTAAGATGCTCCGCCATTGGGCCAGAGAGTTCCTGTTACCACAAAGATAAGTTACACAACATGAAAGACAAACACAATCCGTTTATTAGATACCTGCAACTTGGCCCAACTATCTGCATACTGTCGCCTGACTAATTCAATTATCGTCGAGGTTAACGCTAAGCCGATTAAAATATACAACGTACAGAGCAACATGTAGTTGGGTTTCTCTGCGGAAGGAACAGAAGCAATTAAGTGATTCCAAGAGTCGTTGCTAACTCATACTCACTTGGAACCAAGTCGCCGAAACCGATTGTTGTCATTGTGATGAAACAAAAGTAGAAGCCATCGAAGAATGTCCAATCGTCCTCCCACAGCAGGAGCAGTCCTGCTCCGATGGCCAGGTACACACCTAGAAAGCAAACAGCTGCTATGGCATAGAACCATGTCTTGCCTATCACATTAGATATTGAGGGCTTCTCTGTGAAAGATATTGACAAGGATTAGATGGCTCCTTCCTGTAAAAGGGTGGGGGTGGTTAACCTACTTGGTAAATATTTTCCCATAACGGAGACGGCAGTGGCAAATAAACGACCCCAATCGGCGATCACAGTCAATGTAAATGGGATGCCAACCAATGCAAAGCACATGCAAAACGCCCGGCCTCCGGTGGTTACCGGAACTATATTACCGTAGCCTGGAAATTAAAAAAAAAACAAGTGAAAGCATAACCTCTGGGGTTGAAAGATAGATAAATCCAATGCGGAGCATGGACATACCGATTGTGGTGAGGACAGTGGAGGAGAAGAACACCGCTTGTAGGATGCTCCATCTCTCATACAGCTGTGGGAAGTCCTTTTCTGCCACGACTAATAGACCACCTTCGGCGGCTTCCTGGACTGCCTGCAAAGAAGAAGATAAACAAATATTAGTCCATTGTCTGTGTCTGGGTTACGTGGGGGTAAGTTAACATTTGTATGCGAATCTGAATACCCGAACATTCAGTGGATTGGCACGTGGCGCTTTAAGTTGACCTGTGCTCGACCGGTGATTGTGTGAATTTAGATTTGAATTTGCATATTGGACTAATTTCAAGTGGAATTATTGCTGAAATGGAATTGAAACCATTTATAGGCATACACTGACAGCACATACAAATGGCACATACGTTTTCATCACATTTGAAGTTTGAAAGAACTCATTTCACCAGGCAACCTAGAAGTTACAACATTTATTTACTTCTGGGTGTAAGCCTACATTTTGGAGACATATCTCTTTGTTTTGTTAAGAGAATCCAATTTATCTACATTACTATGACGTGTCCTATCATTTGACTAGTTTCAGACATAGAAATGGGATCAATGTCCATCTGTTGGCTTTATGTACAAATGATTCGATTATATTTGATTGGATTATATCCCCAAGGCTCTGGTAAGATTAGGTTAATAAGTCGCTGAAGTGGACCTTCGTTTACCCCTCTTCATCTCTTTTCCTGTTCTTACATTCTGACATCTATTTGTTAGTTCAGTTGTTGTCATATGCCCGTCAAAGTTCGCCTGACGTTTAAAATGACAGACCATGACCTTTTTCAAATTTATTTATTGCAAATTCGTTGGCTATCTCGTTGCCGGCTATATTTCTGTAAGCAGGAACCGAACAGAGTTTGACATTAGGCTGGGAGCCAAGGGGTTTGATTTTGCATGTTGACATAAGGACGAAAGGACATATTAACTTTTTTTTTTTTTTTTTTATAATTTGCGCGCACTCAAGGGGTTATGAATACGCTTTATATGTTTTAGCACAGTGCGGGCGTTAAGGAAATTAGGGATAAGAAGAAAGGAGATACCGATGCACATTGGTTTTAAATGTCTGTAAGTTATAATGGAGAGGAAAAACAGAGTTTGGTAGAGCATTCCACATTCGTGTTGTTCGGTTTATGTATGAATCTCTATATTTCAGCGTACGTCCGAAGATAGGCTTGAGGGTAAACTGATTTGCATTCATTGCGTAACGAGTATTGCGGCTGAATTGTTGAATGGGAGGAATGCAGCTGGCTATTTCATTTGAACATTGGTTGTTAAAATAGCGATAAAACAAGGTAAGGCAGGAGATGTTTCGACGGTGTTCAAGCGAAACTAAGGAGTTCGCTCTTGGAGTAAGCCGAGTATAAAACCAAATATACAAGGTGGGCCAAAAGAAGTCATCCGATGTTGTTTGGCTCTTATTTTGTTTCTAAATGACAAATTTCGATTCTGTTTCTTGATTATATTTATCTGAGCCTTTAGAATTTTCTAGGTCAAGTCGAGGAGATGATATCGAAAAATGGGCGTCATCACAATTGATTGCCATACGGGCTTTTTTCTTTTATGACATTTTTCATCACTTCGGCGAGAACGTCGGGCGACAGACTCTCGCACTCGTGTCGAATGTTGTCCTTGATGGCTTCTAGAGTCTCGGACTTGTTCACGTAAACATGGGACTTCAAAAAACCCCACCAAAAAAATTTGCAACGGTTAAATCGGGCAATCTTGCGGGCCAGTGTAAATTGCCAAAACGAGAGATCCGGGAACACGCCTTCAGAATATCGGTTGTGGCTCGCGCAGTGTGTGGCGTTGCTAAGTCCTGTTGGAACAGTCCTAATTCGTCCGATTGCGGCAGAAAAAACTCGATTAATATTGCCCTAAAGCGTGCACCGCCCACTGTTGTCGTTTGACCAGCGGCGTTCTCGAAAAAAATGGCCGATTACTCCTCCAGCGTGTCAGCGCACCATGTAGTAACTTTGAGCGGGTTTTATGGCTCCTCATGTATTACTCGTGGATTTTCGGTTCCCCAGAAGCGATAGTTTGGCTTGTTCACGTACCCACTGAGGTGGAAATGAGCCTCATCGCTTATTATGATTTTGGTCGAAAAATCGTCCACTTCGATTATTCCGCGTTCTTGGGGAGTGTATCGCTTGTTCACTTGTTTTCTACATCTGTCTAGTCCACAAATGTCGAAACAGATTTGACATTGGCAGCCGTTTGCAAAAATAAGAGCATGTTCCGATAAAGTGATCTCTTTTGGCCCACCTTATATATTGTCAACAAGAAGGCACAGCATATATCGATTGGATAAAATGTTGCTGTTGATAGATATTACTGCGAGATAAAAAGTTACTTGGCGGTAAAATGGTAGATAATGCGAAGTTATGCATCCTTGAGACTTGATCAAGCTGATGCCTACCAATTCCGAATCTCAGCCTTCCCGTGGCGACCTAATACCTAGCACAAAGTGTAAGACCCAAATGAGATGCTGTGACATGTTCAGACAACAGGTCATTAACGAGTCTCAAGGGTAAGTCAGTCCCCTTGAACAGACATAGGCGCGGGTGAGGCGAAAGGCAACTGCAGCGCTCAACCCCGTTGTGGATACGGATGGCCACGTTTGCTAGAAGTGTATAACGAAATTGAACTGACCCTAGTGATTGGGGTTACCTATTAGGTTAACTAACATTGTTCACGGAAAGGACTGATCTCGTTGACGACCATGGAAAAGGAAAAAGCCAACTCATTGTAACAATCAGCATCAAGTCTAATTTCGCCAACATTAGCCTCATATGAGCTCACGCTCCGACGGGAGAAACAAGATGTTGTGAAAGACCGGTTCTACAAGACGCTTGACAAAACTTAGAAGCGACTGTAAGAGGCACACACCCAGTACTTTGGATGTCCAAACGTTTCGAGGGATTTACATCGACTAGGTCCATCACTTTTTTGCAGCCACGGCAAGAATGCCACAATTAATCAGAAATACCGTGAAAAGAGATCGCCAAGGCCAATGCCGCTACTGATATTGTAGATCTCTCGCATCGACCAGCAAGAAACTCATGGTTTGATAAAGAATGCCGACAGATGATCGCACCCAACAACGGGGCATACAAGGCTAAGCTGCACCTGAAAACAAGACCTTCATTTGTGCTCTATAGGTTGAGAAGGAGGGATAAACACCGGCTTTTCAGAAAGAAGAAAAAAGGGAAGGAAAAGAGGCCGATCAAGAAAATATACACGTGGCTCTAAAGGAATGAGGTTCGCAAGTTTTACCAACGCCAGAGATACAGGGCTCAAACAGAATCCTGTCGAGATGAACAAGGAAATATCGTAGTTGAGAAACGTCAATGCTGATGATATTGAAGAATCATTTCTGCAGACTGTTTAACGACGATGACGAACGAACCATTTAGTATTGGCGATGACAGCGAAAACTGTCAGCTACCTGGCCTAAGCGAAGTTAAGAAAGCATTGTACAAACTAAGTCTTAACAAGGCTGCAAAAATGACGGCTTTCCGGGCAACCTTTACAAAGCCGGCGGAGATGACATGGTAAGTAAAATTTACTAACTCATAAGTCAAATTGGGTTGGATGAATATATGCCTGAAGAATGGAACATTGGCATCGTTTGCCCGATCCACAATTGATGCTGCCACATCAGGGTCGGAAACGACTTCACCGGCACATTCGATAGAAGCGTCAATCACGCATAGGCCTTTAGCCTTGAAATGTTTAATTCTTACCTTTTTTGACAGTAGGATATGAGTAGCTTCATACTTTGTTGGTGTTATACAGTGGCGGATAATCTGAACTATATGTATATCAGCCAGATCCTGTAAATCGTCATATTATAGTCTGCTTAGAGATAATGACTTAGCAGATGTGAGGAATCCACTTCGATGTCAGTGTACCCTGCTCACCTTCGAGTATGGCGAGAATCTCAGTTGATAATCATTAAACAAGACCGATCTTTTCAGAGTAAGCTCAAGAGCCTTCTTTGATTGCATTTGTTATCAATCAGTGCAGATCTCTGTTTGCAAAATGGATGTCATATGTTTTTTTCCTGGCTTCCACCACACCAAGGATTTCAATCGTGACTTTGAGTGGTGGTATTAACGCTTGCTAATTTGGCTGTAACAAACACTAGCCTGGCACGAGCTTTAAATAGGGATAAACCTCTATATATACCTCTACACGGCCATAGTTTCAAAGTCAATCTCGTGGGCCATCCTTCATCGGGTAGCAGTCAGCTACTGACTATCACTTTGAACGCGTTCTTAATTTCTCCGTATTTTGTTCAATCTCTTATTTTGCTGGCCAATTGCCTAAGGATTTAATAGCAATCTTCAGTGCTCTACTCTTATTTAAGAAACATAAACAATGATTAATCAAAAATAAAATAAGAAAACGAAAAGCTTAAGCAGAAGACCTTTCAAACGAAAATCATCCCATTTAAGTAGCGATGGGGCATCTAACCCGAACATGTTGGATGAGCGAAACAAGACCTCAACCTCATTGAAGTAACTGCAATTATTTAACGTTCAGGTTTACCCAGAACAGTAGCGTCACCTAAACTAGTTAGCAACGCCAATTCGCAGAAAAAAAAAATCCGTTTGTAATTTTTGCATACCAAACCAGTGTACTTATGAATCAAACCTTCTTTTTGTAATTCAGTTCACTAGTTAATCATAAAAATTCCATAATTACACCTAGAGACCAAGTCGTACATTGACTTTATTAAGTAATAAGCTATGTTTAGCTTAATTGAGTAATTTGTAGTTGTTGTGACAGGGCGATGATTGATCTTGTAAATACTAGACTGGTTAAGGGCTTCCACCTCAATTCTCTCTTGTATTCATGTTCCTTCCTTGACATTTCTTCTGCACCTGTCTTTTCAACATGCATTTAATATTGAAGGTCGTTCAGTGTAAACATGGTTTGTTTTTATTTTTTTCTAAATGATATAATGGTTGACCTCCTATCGGTGATGCAAGATTATTAATGAAAAAATGCCGCACATGTCTTCATTTAGGAGCTGGTTTTCGCCTACAACATCTACAACCCTTTTATGGAAATTTCGGCATGGAATATTTCATATTGGTGTTGCGCATTAAAACTATGCTGTCTCTGTTTGTTAACATCTCTTTAGATTGCTTGCCGTTATGGTATATCGAGGTACCCCAAATCACAGATCAAGATCGAACACACTCTTTGCAAAAATAGCGATGCAGAAACGTCATTACAAATTTTAGTTGCCTTGTGCTCCGGAAAACAGCGATTTTTTTCGATGATTGATGTAATTTAACCCGAATTTTGTTTATTTGGTAGATATAACAAAACCAGTCCTTAGCGGATGCATCCATGGTGGAGCTTGTGCGGGTAGTGTCTTAAATGTCAACAAAAAAAAAAGCTTGAAAGAAATAAATTCTCATGCGAACAACCCAAGTGATCAAATTTATCTGAAAGACACGTTGTTTACATATAAAAATGGAATGGTGTTTTAGATTGATTTTTTTTTTGTCTTTGTGTACTTTTGTGTCGGTGTAGCTGTCGAATTTACAGTCAGACAAGAAAATGACCGTGTTCCGGGTCTTAGATTTCCCAAGTTAACTTTGCCGATGCACCGTTCTTATTGGTCAATCGACCATAGTGCATCCGCAAAATTAACTTGGAAAATCTTAAGCCCGGAACACGGCCAATAAATCTTGTCAAACTGACATCTAGTGCAAGCTTGGCGTAAGCCTGTCGAAAAATCCAGATCTTTTGACTGATTTTAATCAGTCTTTTGACTGATCTTGATTGCATTTTTTTACCAATGCAAAACACCATAAGAAAACAATCTTAGATTTCCGAAGTTGACTTTGCCGATGCACTGTTCTTATTGGTCAATCGATCATAGTGCATCCGCAAAATTAACTTGGAAAATCTTAAGCCCGGAACACGGCCAATAAATCTTGTCAAACTGACATCTAGTGCAAGCTTGGCGTAAGCCTGTCGAAAAATCCAGATCTTTTGACTGATTAAAATCAGTCTTTTGACTGATCTTGATTGCATTTTTTTCCCAATGCAAAACACCATAAGAAAACAATCTAAGATTTCCCAAGTTAACTTTGCCGATGCACTGTTCTTATTGGTCAATCGACCATAGTGCATCCGCAAAATTAACTTGGAAAATCTTAAGCCCGGAACACGGCCAATAAATCTTGTCAAACTGACATCTAGTGCAAGCTTGGCGTAAGCCTGTCGAAAAATCCAGATCTTTTGACTGATTAAAATCAGTCTTTTGACTGATCTTGATTGCATTTTTTTACTAATGCAAAACACCATAAGAAAACAATCAGGGTTAACAATCATACAGGCAAATTCCGAAAACTCCTCTGCGTATTACCCTATGAACGTAGAATATCAAATTTGGTAATCCGACCAGCCGCTTGTAATCGCAGACCGACAAAATGGCCAGACCTACGTTTTCTGTAGTCTCTATCATCTTGATGTAAGTCTTCATTAACCGGATTTGACTTGCTAAACGACAAGTGCGAGTGTTGATAACAAGACGAAAATCAGCAACACCATAAACAGCCTGGTGAGAATGACACGGAATGAATAGCCGGCCTGCTGTCCCAGGTGAACCAAGACAAGCTGCTTCGATATCTTTGGACAGGTTGTCTAGGAATTTCAAGGGTAAGTCAGGCCCCTTTAACAGAGATGGTTGCGGATGAAACGAAAGGCCAACGAGAGCGATGGCCCCGTGTGCTAGGGGTATCTAATATATTGGAACAGGCCCTTCAGGTTGGGGGTTGCGCTTTGGGTTAACTACCCACCCATTTAAAAAACAGCCTCCGAAAGGCCTGAGTTAATTGTTCACGGCTCTGCTTAACATAAAAAAAGACAACGACGTTCGTATCTGCACCTGGAATGTGAAAACATTAATCAGGTGAGGTGCAAGCGAACAACTAGCGGAAGCCCCAAGCTGCTAAATTACTGCTGAAATTACTGCGATCCAGGAAATACGAAGTGTTGGATCACGATTCTCGAATTAGGGTCGGAAACGACCACACCTACACATTCGATACCAAAAAACGATTTAGGCAAGGCGATGCGCTGCAATGTGACTTCTTCAATTTGGTTCTTAAGAGGATCTTGCGAAATTCCCGAGCCAACACCAGAGGCACAAATTTCCAAAAATCGGTACAACTACTTGCATACGCCGATGAAATTGACATCATTTGTAGGACTCAACTTGATTTCATAGCCACGTTTGCTAGTATAGAGTAAAAAACGGCAAAAATGCGTTTAGCAGCAAATGAGGGCAAGACGAATTGTATGCTGTCAACATGAAAAGACTCACAACATCGACGGCGCTAAGGCATAGACCGTATTAAAAGCGGATGAAGAAATCCTTGGTCGATTCGAGAGGAAAATTCTTCATAAAATCTTCGATACGGTTTGCCTTGACAGGCTATGGAGACGATATTCAACTAAGAACTATACGAGCTGTACACCGACAGTCAGTAAGCTAAGGACCGGGCTAATTGGAGAGGTGCAACATACCTAGACAATCCTAATATTTATGATTCGTTTATACAAAGTTTTTTGCCACGTTTTCTGTAAAAAAAACGTTTTTCAGTAAAAGTTTAAAATATTCGAAAAAATTGTATGCAAAATCATTGGTTATGATAACATAAACATTTCGCTAATACATTATTTGAACCCACGCCCACTTTTTGGGGGCGTTTTCATTCAAAAACCATTTGAATACCCTACCCCATATCATGACCAGCGAAAAACGTTGATTCTTATCGATATATAAAAGATTTTGATAAACTGTCTGAACAATATGTTGTGAAAATATAATGCGACATAATGCCCACAATTTGGGGATATTAATGAGGATGGAATGGGATGGGGTATTAAACGTAGCCTTCTCATATTAATTCAAATTTAAAATAAAAGTCATCATATACCGGTACGTTGCGCATAAATTACTCATGAATTCTCTCCTACAACGAACGACCTATCCAACGATACTCAGTTTTTGGCGCTACAGCCCGTCCACACCCAAAAATAGCTGTGGGCTCTTACTTTATTAGCCTCATTATCATTCAACGCTATTGCCTATCATCAAAAGATGTTGTAGTATGACTCATTAAATGTAAATTAAATAACTACTTACTTATCTACAGCTAATAATATTGATAATTGCTTACGTAAACGAAGTCTTGACAATTATGTAGCAAAAAAAAAAAAAAAAGTGTGCGTCGGCCGGGAATCGAACCCGGATCAACTGCTTGGAAGGCAACTATGCTGACCATTACACCACCGACGCCCATGACGAGCGTTTAACAAATGATTTACCTAAGCTAGTTGTTGATTTCTCATGGTTTGAGAGTTATTTATTCAACTATATAACCAGCTAAAGAGTTGAATCACTGTTGGTACAACATTATTTATAATTTGTTATAACATAAAGTGCACGACTGGTCGTACACAACTTTTTCTTTACTGCGAAGTGCGAGGTAAGGCTACGTTTAAATATGCAAACAAATTTTCGATTTGCATAGTTTGGCTAAAATTATTAAGGCAACAGTTTTCTCAAAACAAAATACGAATTGATGAGTGTTTACTAATGTATATAATATATAACGACATTACAAAAAAAACGTTATTTTTCGATAAAAACTTCAAATACGAAGTTTAACGATTGTCTATGCAGAATTTTTTTGAGACTCTGTAGAGCGATGGGACTAAGGAAATAACGGGAACTACTCTAATGAGTTTTTTTCTATCATCGTAGCGCAATTATATTAAAAATAACTAAAATACACATTTATAATTGACTTAAGATTTAACGTGATGTCATAGCTACATTTGCTAGTATAGAGAAGGAAGCTGCAAAAATGGGTTTAGCAGTACATGAGGGCAAGACGAAGTATTTGCTGTCAACACGAAAGGACACACAACATCGACGAATTGGACAGAACGTCACCATTGACAGATATAAGTTTGACGTAGTACGGGACTTTGTCTATCTCGGCTCCGCTATTAACTCTGACAACAACATCTCGTAAGAAATTAAATGAAGAATTACTCTTGCCAACCGCTGTTTCTTCGGGCTAAGAAGGCAATTTAGTAGTAAGGCCCTCACTCGAACTACTAAGGAGATCCTATGTAAGAACACGATCATCCCAGTCCTGCTCTACCGCACTGAAGCATGGACTGACTCGAAAGCGGATGAAGAAATCCTTGGTCGATTAGAGACGAAAATTCTTCGAAAAATCTCCGACCAAGAATTATACGAGCTGTACAGCGACATGCCCCTTGCCCAATAACTGCGCATTGGACGTTTATGATGGCTAGGACATGTATAACGAATGGACACCAACTCTCTGGCTCGCAGGGTCTTCGATTCCCAGCCAGACGTCGGACGCAGTAGAGGAAGACAAATAGAAACCGACCTCAACCAACTTGGAGTGCGCAACTGGAGGCAGTTAGCTAAAGACCGGGCTAATTGGAGAGGCATGTTGGTTGAGGTCCAGGTTCATTCCGGACTGTAGCGCCACTTAAGTAAATAAGTAAGTAAGTAAGATTTAAATTTGCTACCTTTTAGCTGTACGTGTACCTGAAGTGTTGACAAACAGAACAGAACAAAACAAACAGAACTTGGACAAACTTTCGCAGGAATGTGGAAGAGTATATTGAGCCGTGTGTCAATTGCGTGAATATTTAAGCCAGTTGATAAATTTTGACATTGTTATGGTGAATAGAGACTTCAAAGTTTTAACCTGCTAAACAGCCCGCTAAAATTTATCCAGTGGCTAATTCTTGAAGTTTGGTATACCTACTGAAGAGATGGAAAGCACACTCGTGGATTAATCATCCCAAGTGGCGGGAAAATAGCACAACATTCAGATAAAAAATAAAACACAAAGAACATTTTTTTACAATAAAATGTAATTATGGTTTTACAATAAAATATAAATGGGTTTTTTAAGAATGAATGATTAAACAAATTTATGATTTCATTTGTTTCGCTGTACTTTTTATGCGAAATCTGCGAAACTTCAACTAAGTAGAATAAATATCATGGATAACTATGAACACAAATCAAATAACAATGTTTTTGTTATGATAATAATAAATAATTAACGGTTTTTTTTATGATCTGTATCTCTTTGAAACCCATTCCGTATTATTTTAAAACAAGAAATTTTGTTTTAATTCCTTTGGGATATTATTGAAAATAGTATTAAAATAAAAGCCCATTTAATCCAATGGACACAGCAAAAAGCCAATTTTTTTAACCCCTGCAGAAATATCAAAAATTAGCTAGTGGATGAAATTTAACCCGCATTTCAATGCAATTGACTCACGGCCTTATTTAAAAAAATGCTCTTTCGATTTTTTTTATCATGATTATATTTTAAGCTACACAATATAGGTGTAATTTTAAATAGTTAGACACTTAAGTTGCATTGAGACTATTCAGTTTTTTTTAAATTTAGAACGTTTGCCAATTGTTTTAAAATGCTAGCCAGTGGATAATTTTTGACATTAATGTGGTAACTTCAAAATTTTAACCTGGTGAACAGCTTGCTGTAATATGTGTCTGCTCTATTGAGTACGACAGTGATCACCGCGGACTCGACGAAGTAATACAGCTTCCGAACGAGCTTGTGGCGCTGGAGGAGTATGTGCCTGTGCATTCTTACAACTACGGTAAGCTGCGCTGGCCTCGCTTCACCAACGCCTTATCAAGAGAACTACGTTCGATGGCCATTTGTACACCAAACAACAGAAACCTAAACGAAATCGACGAATACTTACAACAAATGGGAGAAACGATTCAACGAACAATGAACAGGATGATACCGAAATACAAAGAACATGACATAACGTCTACGTACAGAAACGCGACCATTGACGCACTACACAGACAAAAAAGCGGACTTCTGACAAGACTTAAACTCTTGTACAGACGACTGACAAACCCACGCGACCCGGAGATTAGTACACTGAAGGCGTCGATCAAAAACATCAACCAATTGATCAAGGACAACTATCGGTTGTCCATTAATTTGTTTTGGAATAACTGAATTCGGGCCGTAAATTCCAGCGACCCGAGTATGTTTCCACAAATTAATAAGATCTTTAGGAGGAAATGTCATAACGACCTTCCGTGTATTAAGCTCCAAAGAACAACTGAGAATACAAACATACTTTTGGCAGCAGGAATTGATCCGGGGAGGCCGTCTTCGACGACGATTTCTATGTAATTGAAGATCCTCAGGAGAAAGTGGAGGCAGTGGGGGCTGTCTTTCAGGAGAAGTATATAAGGTGAATGATAGCATTAGCCCGAACCGCGTCCTGGAAAACAATGCCCTGCTGCATCATTTCTATCTCCGAAACGACATAACGCAATGGCGATCTGAGAACCGTGGTTTCACCCGGTTTGATGACGAAAACTTGGCAAACGCCATAGTCGCCGAGCGAAATTGGTCCAGTCCCCTGTTAATCTCGAAGATGGAACTCCAGATCATCTTCGATTCCATAAAGAAAAAGAAGTCAGCGGGAGTCGATGGTATACCCAACATTGTACTGCGACACTTACCCCCTGAAGCTGTTGACATTTACGCCATGCTGTTCAACAACGCGCTGAATAATGCATATTATCCAGTGCGTTGGAAGATAGCGCTGGTTCATCCTCTTCCGAAAAAGGGAAAGGACAACTCCAATCCGGCGAATTTCCGGTCGATAAGTCTCCTTCCGAGTATCAGCAAGGTTTTCGAAAAGATTCTCAATCGAGCACTGTTCAAGTGGTCTGAGGACAATAATATTATACCAGAGAACCAGTTTTTTTCAAGGCTGTACATGACTGTATTCATGCCGCCTCCAAACTCGTCTCTGATATACAATGAAACAACCCCAAAAAACAGTGGACGGGTGCATGTCTGGTTGATTTAGAGAAGGCTTTTGACACCGTATGGTTAGAGGGCCTCTATCTAAAGCTGACCGGACTTGGCATAAGTAAACCGCTGCTATATATTCTTCATGCATGACATGCTGACTGGTAGAACGTTTTGTTGTCAAAAGTGGCAATGTAACTTCTACCACAGAATTTTTTATTGAGAATGGTCTGCAACAGGGAGCGGTAAACTCGCCGATTCCCTTCAGCATTTACACCAGTGATGTGATAGGTAGTCTTACTCAGGCAATTGGGTATGCGGACGATCTTATCGCGTACAGAACAGCCTCTACTACCGAAGTCATTCGAACTCTTTTGCAGCGGGACTTCGACAAGATCTAGAGATATTGTGATGACTGGAAGTTGAAAATAAACTTTCAGAAATCAGAAACTATCCTGTTTAGGACACCGTTGTCTAGGGCCTCTAGGGATACGAGAAAGAACTGGCGAAAGCTGGTGATCGTTGGACCAAACGGACAGCCACTGGCGAGTAAAAGTGTAGTAAAGTACCTTGGCATCTGGTTGGATCAGTATCTATATTTCGGAAGACATGTAGACGCTGCTCCGGCTAGAGCTAGGGGAGCATTTGCCCTGACAAGACGATTGTTTTATAGCAGTCGTCTTGACAGCAGGGTGAAGGTGATTTGCTACATGGCCCTCATTAGGCCGATGGTTGCCTATGGGTGCCCGGTGTGGTTCAACGTTGCCCCATCTCAAATGGAAAAGATACGGGTGTTTGAGAGGCAGTGTCTGAGGAGCTGCCTTGGAATTTACAGAACACCAGTATCTGACTACACAAAATACTATTCCAACCAGGTCCTATACAACGGGGCCAACATAAACAGAATAGACAATTTTCTAATGAAACTCATTCGGTTTCACGCTGCAAGAGTGATGGCTTCGAGCAATAGTCTCATCTTTGGGGCTTTCTACCCCAATGATGAATTTTTTGAGAGTGCGCGTTTAAGCGGCTTTATTCCGCCCGAAGCTGTGTAGTGGTAATGTGTTCGTCTGTTGAGTGGAAGGTTGCGCGTTCAATCCCAACCAAAATCCATTTCACTTTTATTTAAAAGAAATAAAAGGTCGGTGTAATACCTTAAAGTATGCACACCATCTTGAATTTCTTCAAATTTAACGAACACAAGAAAAAGTGACTCCCCGAAGCTAGTTCGGACACCACCCATGGAGTTTAAGTCTCCACTACATCCAAAATCTTGCCTATCCTCTCTTTCTTCCCCTTCTCTAACGCTCGTACTATGGTTACATATAAAAGGGTATTCATAACCCCTTGAGTACGTGTAAATTATAAAAAAAAAAAAAAAACTTTCCTATATTTGGATAGTCGAGGGCTGATACAGGATACAGGAACTATGGATAGGCGGCTCCTATACGACCGAGACGTCGTCGCTCAGGGCGGAGGAGAGCGCCTGCGGTTCAGCAGGAGTGTGTCCGATTGGGACCGTCGGAGTAGGTCACAACAGGAGAACCTGTTGTGGTGGTTGAATGAGTGTTAAAGATAGTTGACTTAAAATTGTTATTTTATGGCCGACTTACATAGTTTTAGTCTTAGGTTTAGGTGTAAAGCAGTCATGGTGGCACAAAAAAAACGCTTGAGTTGCTGTTCTAGTTTTGAAGTTATTTTAAGGTAGTTTTAATTAATTATAAGTAGTTTAAGTTAGTCAATAAGTAGTTTTAATTAGCTTGTAAGTTTAAATAAAATAAAAAAAAGACAAGGAACCAAGTTTTTCAAAGTTTTCTTGGTAAAAATTTTGTTACTTTTATATTTATATATTAGATCATAGGCCGAAAGGCATTAGAATTAAGGTATCGTATAATTTAGGGCGCCCGCATAGGGCAAGTAAGTTAGTTAAGTAGTTGATAAGTAAGCTAGTTCTTTTCATTAATTTTTTTCTATGCTACAGCTGTAAGTAGTTTTAAGAAAAATAAAATAAAAATGAATTAAAATAAAAAAATATGTCTGCTCTTAAACGTTGACTCTTAAGTCACGACTCACATAAGTGCAAAAGAGAAAGCAAGTTACAAAAGTTGAGAGGGAAACTATTTGCCCTGTAAGTCGAGCATTTTTCAGTGACATTTTTTGACGTTTTCCATTCTCTTCCTTATTTTTATCGTTATATTTCTTCATATAATTTCGTTGCTTGAAATGTAGGTTTCGCTACGTCTTCTTTTGCACGTAGACTCTTGACAAAAAGTCGCAGTGTGTCAAGCAGAATAAAAGCGGAATGTCAAATTTTGAGTCAAGACATAAAGTTGCAGTGTAAAAGCGTGAGACTCACGAAAGAAAATTTACAAAGAGAACTTCGAAAAGAGTCGTGAATCAAGAGTCAACGTGTAAAAGCGGACTATCCAGTTCTTAATTTTCGATATTTGATATACCTACTGAGGAGTAAGCGAGATGGAAAGCACGCTCGTAGATTTATCGTCATAACTTACATGTGGCGGGAAAATGGCACATCATTTACTTTTTTAACAAGGGAATTTAAATAACGTTTTAAAATAAACTAAAACTAGGTTTTTGAAAATGGATGGTTACAAAAATGTTATGATTTCAATCGTTTCGCTATATTTTATAAGCGAAAATGCCTAATCTGAAAAAAGTAGGATTGATATCCTTATTCATAAACAAAAATCATACAAATTTTTGTTACTGATGATAACAAATAATTAATAGGTTTTTGATTATCTTTCTAAAATCTATTCCGTTTTTTTAATGCCACAAAATATAAAGAAAGGAAATTTGTTTTAATTATTTTGGGAAATTATTGAAAAAAGTATTAAAATAAAATCCCATTTCATCCAATTGACACAGCAAAAAGCCAATTTTTTTCTACCTTATAGAAATGTTAAAAAAATAGCCAAAGGATGAAATATATCCCTTATTTTAACGCAATTTCCACATAGCCTCAATGTATAAATAAATTTATCTACCATTTCGTAATAATGACTTTAAGGAACAAATTAATGCAAGTCGATTTATTGAATTCATTCACACTGCCTTCGCTTTGAAATTTAATAAAAATAGTTCGAGGCGTTTCGGAGTGTACGTGGTGGGTGTACGACTGGGTCGTACGCAACTTTCTCTTTCCCAGCGAGTTTGGCATTGAGAGAGAGACAAACTTTCGGTTATACAAAACAACTCCAACAGAGGAAAATCGAACAAAATTCAAACAATGACTGTAATTCCTATTTAAAATGTGATAAATTCCTATAGGACCAAACGTTGAGGCAAAAAGTTCTACAACGTCCCAGAGGTAGTTAAAACTTTTGGTCATTTGTCAAATTATACAAAATTCGGCCTCATCATCAGTTAAGACGCTCATTCACAATGACATTCCAGCTATCAGCTCCTTAGACATAGCCAATCTGCTTGCTGCGCATTTCGCAGCCAGTTCTATATTGCCAGATTGTGCCCTGTCTCCTCCTATACTTGAGTACGTAAATCATTCCATTGGACAAATTCACTTTCGTACTCGTACGGTTGCAAGAGTTTTATTTGATTTTAACATTCTCAAGTCCCCTGGTCCAGATGTTATTTCCCCCATTATTCTGAAGAGGTGTTCTTTAACACTAGCAAAACCACAAACTTTTCTATCTATCCTACTTATTAGGTCTCTTTCCAAGTAGATGGAAAACTGCATTTTTCCAGCCTGTACCCAAAAAAGGTGAATCCTCTTCTCTCTCCAACTACCGACAAATTGCACTTACGTCCCTTCTTTCCAAAATCATGGAAACGCTGATAAATCGTCAGTTTATGAAAAATCTCCAAACCGGCAGTAATGTTTTCGCAGCAACAGGTCCACAATTGATTTAATGACATATCTCACTGAAAAGTGGAACCAATCAATCCACCACGCTGGAGAAAGTAAGATTGTTGCGCTTGATATTTCAAAGGCATTTGACAGGTTTTGGCATCAAGCCCTTTTGTCGAAAATTTGTGCATTTGGAATCAATGAAAAACTTCTTCTATGGATTAGAAATTATCTTTCGAAACGTTTATTTCAAGTTTTTTTGGACGAATTCAAGTCTGCAACTCACCAAATAAATGCTGGTGCACCTCAAGGCTCAAAATATTTCCCCGCCACACCCCATATCCAACCCCTTCACGTTTCTTCCTCCCGTTGCCCTTCTTGGAGAACGGTTAAGGAATAGTGTACTGGGTTTTTTACGACCCAGCGCTCTTGCTCGACCACAAATTCTTGAAGGCAACAAAGCAGGTATGGAGCCAGACGGACGGTCTGAGGGACGCGAAAGAGACAGGCGGTATCAAGCTGCAAACGAGAACCCTATCAGCCAACAATGGGTAGAATAAACACCCCGACGATTGGATTTAACGAGTTCTATGGCCAAGAGCCCACCCTAAATAATCATGAAATAAAAAAATGGCACACTATCGAAATTTCCCCAACCCCCAAATCTGCACGAAATACCAACGGACGGTAATTATCCGCGATATTATTATACCTCTTCCTTCCTTCCACAAGCGTAAATCCTAAGCACTAATCCATGTCTGCGGGTTCCTTTTTCCAACCTTGGGGTTTCGATTTAATTTCGTTGTTAAATTCGTGGGGACAAATGCCGCGAAACAGATCCTCGATCGAATTTTAATAGATAAATATTGTGTCTACGCTCTCGTTGATTGTTGCAGGGTGCAACGAACAAACGAGGGAAATTGTGTGTGTGGTCTGAATGCATTCAGTGGGACGTTTGGCCCGAGGAAATTTCCCAGGTTACAAGCGAATTCACAAATGAACGTCAGACTGAGAAAGAGAGAATAGCGGGAAACGGCAACCCACTCCAGCAAAGTAGCGGAGCGGGGTAGAAATTAAGCCGTAAGTTGGGCCCGCTATTGGCTGAATGAGAGAGAGTGTGACCGTTTTGTTGGAAACAAAGAAGGTGGTCAAAGAAAAACCACTGCTTTGTTGACCAGCGATACGAACGCAGTGTGCGAAGGGTTTAAGAAAAAAAGTCGGATCGAGGAGTTTTTTTTTTGTAGTTTTTTTTTGATTAAAAGTGTGAATTCCCGTAGTTGTCGGGAAAACAGAAAAGTTGGAAAAAGGACGAACAGACAGGGAGAGTCATAAGGAGTTAGCGGCATGCTAGGCCCCTGAGTGACTAGGAGAAATTTTAGAACGCCAGGAAGGGCGTAGGAGATATAGCGGAAAGGAAGAGAACATAAGTATAGTGCTGGTGATAAAGTTATTAAAGTTAGTGAACCCGAATTGAGAATTGTTAAAATAGATCCGTTGGCATTCCGTTACGAAAATCCCGGAAATAAAATATACGGGACACGCGACCCCCTTGTTCGACGCCATTTTGGTAAATTCCGGGAATAGACGCGATAGTGGGCCATTTTATATTCCAGACTTTCCATCTTCAAATATCTCCCAAATAATTTTATTTTATGTTCAGCTGTTTGCTTTTGTGCAGCAATAAATTATTTTCTTATAACGTCACCTAACCCCGTGTATAATTTCGTTCGGAACCTTCTTGCTTTTTCAGAAACACCGTCAGATAATTATCCAGGTTTCACAATTCCTCAAAAAAAAGATTGTGTGGCGCCCTTTTTAATTCAATCTAGTTGAATACCTGCGAACCGACCCTCAGCTGAGCGGTCGAGCCGGCAGCATCTAACCAGCTGCGTGTTATACTCTCACGGGGGAAATTCCTTCACCTTTCCGTGGGCATTCATTTTTTTCTTCATTCGACTTTCAACCTTCGGTGCAGTGGCGACTGCAGAATTTGCTTCCGACCCTTTTTTTTGTTCACGCATTAGCCTCGTCCCCCCCCCCCCCCCCCCCCCCCAGCTGCATTCCTTCCATTCTACAACAAGAATGCTGCCGAAGCTGGGGCTTGAACCTGCAGCGTTTGGCTTAGCAGTCAACTACGCCATGGCATTCCAAGCATTTCGAGTTTTGATGCTAAAAATGACAAAAGCAACTAAACTAGTACCAACGCTACGTACGCAGTGCGCAATTAACCAAGCCATTTGGATAGGAAAGTTGATTGAGGTATATTCTTAAAAAACAAGTGCACGACTGGGTCGTACGCAACTTTAAGAAAAAGTTTAACCAACATCGTTAAAGCCGTTTTTGAGCAAATCGAGTTTATGTATGATTTTAACATGGCTAAAAAAAATGGCCTAGAATTATGACCAAAAAAACGCTGGATACGAAGTTTGAAGAAAATCGGTCAAGTCGCTTAGGCTGGAGAGGCTTGTACGGACCGACGAACCGACGCACGGAATTCCAAAAACCACTTTTTTGAGTTCCGCTATCATCTTAATGTTAGAATCAATCAAAATCGCGGGGTCGAAAATTTTCACGAAAACAATATCTTTCTCTTTATAAGAGAACGTTAAAAAAAACAGGATTTGTACGAACCTTAGCACCATCTAAGCTCAATTATGTAGGTACTCCATTTGTTAAACCAAAGTTGAAGTCAAACTCCCCCTCAAGGATTTAAACCATCAATTGAGTTCCAAAAGAATTTTCCTCTCTCGAGTTATATCGGCCAGGACGTAATTAAGAAACTAAAAGCTTTTACTCCATGTCGTAAATTTGTTACACTTCCCCAGTGGCTTAACACATTTGCCTTCTCCGTACTCTCGGAACAAATGACTTTGGAAATCAGTTACACCTTTCATGTCGGTGGCTTAACTAATTTCCTTTCTTCGTATTCCCAGACGAATAACTTTGTTAAAAAAATTAGAAAAATAAGTCAGTCCTTGACACACACAACCCTTCCTTATTGAGTTCCAACAACCTCTTATCGAACCTCTTAATTTCCAAGACACCGCATTGACATTCAATTTGCCAGCTCCTTGGCTCGAATATAACTAATTGCCTTGGCTATTCAAAGCAATAAGATAAGAAAAAAAACATCCCTCGCCTTGAGAACGGTCCAAACTCTCTAGACATCTTTAATTCAATTTTATTAACTCCCAAAACACTTTTCCAGCCTTTCAATTACGATGCGCGGAGTAAATTTGGAAACATGATATACTACCGATGTTTTTGGAGAATATATTGCTCCAGATGGAGGAGCTCTCTTCCCATATGAGACCACATCACACCGAACATCCACATGGGGGTAATAAACTTTCAGCTCTCAGATTGTCATAAAAGTGACGTAGGTTTGCGTTTTAATATTATCTCATAATGATTCACATCCGGAGTTTGGGGCGGTACTGATGTGTTTTATTGACCTCGTTTTTGGACCCACGTCAGAGGATGTTTTTGGCAACGACGAGAAAAATCGATACAATTGGGAAGGATGGAGCCTCATAAAGAGAACAACCACGCTCTTGACCTACATTTTCGTGTGTCAATAATATTGTACTCGTGGTAGTCGTTATGAACGGGGGGCTGGGGGGATAAATGATATGACATTGACAGATATAGTCTGGAAGTTGGTGACTGTCAAGGTTAATGTTTGCAGAGTTAAAAACTTCGGCGACAAGTTGGCCAGAAGAAGAACAATAAAACATTTTTTGCATTTGCACTGCTTTTGTGTGGATAGTTCCTGCTTCAAGACGCGGACGGTAATTAAGGATTCAAAGCACTGCTCAGGTGTGGTTGCGTGACTTGTTCCAATATGAAAGGTTTTCGTCATGCAAAGGAATGTATTACAAGACATTTCAGCGAATAATGTTAGCCTTTCAGCTTTCAGACTTTGCTAGTAGAAAAAGTTATTACTTGTAAGCGAAAAAGTATTTAGGTTGCTGCCAAACCTAAATTGGTCGGGTTTTGGTTTGATGTCGTTGAGATAGGATTTTTTTTCATCTTAACAATACGTAACCATACATTCCTTGTAATCATACCACCTTTCTCAGTTTGAAATTTTATGAACTCAAGATATCATTTAGGCCAGGTGAACCCATAACGTTGAGAGAACGGCCCGAACTGCTTCCATATTTATGCTTGCTCTCTCCATGTATTGCTGAAGTTTGCATATTTGCAAGTCTTTGCTTGTTTTGTAACAACATTTTGATCTTAACAAAAAAAAAAAAAACAGAGTGGGTGATAAAATTGAGTCTTGATGTACTCCAGCGCTTATATAATGTCTATCTGAAAATATGTCACGTAAATCTATCTTTCGTATAAATCAAAACCGCTGAGAATTTGCTTCTAATTTACCTCTACAATGGCCTATGCCAAACTGAACTGTATGACTTAAACGTAAGGCCTCCAAAGGAAGGAGAAAACGTGCTGAAACTTAGGAAGCCATGATATTACGACCGAGCTTGAGTTAGTGAGTTGAGAATGGGAGGACTTCTGATGGTTCGGTGTTCTAGAACGAAGGTAGACTTGGCAGTTCCCAGTGGTTTTAACTGCGACTACACATCAAATGTGTTTTTTTTTTAACCTGCAAGTGGTAACTATCGGGTACTGGCCTCATCCAACCGGGTTTGACTTGCTTAACGATAAGTCCAAGTGTTGATAACAAGTCGAAAAACAGCAACACTATAAACAGCCTAGTGAAACTGGTACGAAATGGATACACGGCCTGCTGTCCCATGCGAACCCAGACAAGCTGCCTTAACATGTTCGGACAACAGGTTTTTTTAGGAATTTGAAGGGTAAATCAGGCCTATTGAACAGAGGTGGTGGCGGATGAACCAAAAGGCCAACGGCAGCGCTCAATCCCGTAGTGGATACTGATAAATTGGAACTGGCCACCCCAAGTAACCATTTTTACGAAGTAACTTTGAGGAACAGGTTCATTCCGGATTGTAGCGCCACTTTAGTAAGTAAGGGAGGATTTCTGACGGCACGTAAATACAAATTTCTGAAGACGTGGCTTTACGATTATGATGGAAAAGCTGGGTGCATATTTGGTCACAGTTGCATTGAGCTACTAGTGAGAAAATTAAAATCTTTTATGAGGACATAATTTTCCGTGGAATTGAAAGACACAATCCCTGGTGCCAATTTGTTTAAAAAGAGATTGTTTCGATTTTGTTATTTACCAGGTCACCGAAATTGTCAAAAAGTAGTCTCCGAGATCGAGTATTATTTTGATAAAAAGCGCTGGATATGAGCAAAGAATTAGGCCTTGTCGTTTTGACATTTGTGGGGTAGTGTCGATGATGTTACTGATATCTCATTTTTCCAGCATGATAAAACTAAGTGAGCCTTTCTGGTTAGAGTATTACCTTGAGATTTCACAAACTGTGTGACTTGTCCATTTACAAAATTCATTCTGAGTAATAGTTAAGATGAGACGAATGCCATACCTTACAGCTACTTAGGATATATCTGTATCCGGTGATTTGCCTTCTGATCGAGAGATATTCTGCAGTTGACGTTAATGATATAGATTGCGTTATTGATATAGGATACAAGGCTCGAACAGAATCCTGTCGAGATGAACAAGGAAATATCGTAGTTGAGACACAGTCTATGCTGAGGATATGGAAGAACCACTTCTGCAGACTGTTAAACGGCGATGACGAACAACATTCCGCTGTCAGGCAGAACGAACCATTCAATATTGGCGACGACAGCGAAAGCTGCCAATCACCCGACCTGAGTGAAGTGAAGATAGCAATACCTGAACTGAAGCTGAATAAGGCTGCCGGAGGCATAAGTCTTCTCAATATCGCCTACAAGATCCTATCTGCCGTAATATGTGAACGCCTGAAACCGTTTACCAACAACCTGATCGGCCCTTATCAGTGTGGTTCTAGGCCAGGAAAGTCCACAACCGATCAAATATTCACACTTTGGCAGATCCTCAAACTCAAGAAGTTTAATTCGATACCCACCACCTATTCATCGATTTCAAAGCCGCATACGACAGCATTTATAGAGACGAACTATACAGAGCCATGTCTAGTTTTGGTATACCGCCCAAACTCGTCTGTTTGTGTAGGATGACGATGGAGAATTCTCGCTGCTCCATCAGGGTCGGAAACGATCTCACTGACACATTCGATACCAAAAAAGGATTTAGGCAAGGCGATGCGCTGTCATGTGACTTCTTCAATCTGATTCTTGATAGGATTGTGCAAAACTCCCAAGCCAACACCAGAGGCACAATTTTCCAAAATTCTGCACAACTACTAGCATACGCCGACGATATTGACATCATTGGTAGGGCCCAACGTGATGTCATAGCCACGTTTGCTAGTATACAGAAGGAAGCGGCAAAAATGGGTTTAGCAGTAAATGAGGGCAAGACGAGGTATATGCTGTCAACACGAAAGGACACACAACATCGACGAATTGGACAGAACGTTACCATTGACATATATAACTTTGAGGTAGTACGGGACTTTATCTATCTCGGTTCCGCTATTAACTATGACAACAACATCTCGTCAGAAATTACACGAAGAATTACTCTTGCCAACCGCTGTTTCTTCGGGCTAAGAAAGCAATTCTGTAGTAAAGCCCTCACTCGAACTACTAAGGAGATCTTATACAAGACCCTGATCATCCCAGTACTGCTCTATGGCACTGAAGCATGGACCGTCTCAAAAGCGGATGAAGAAATCCTTGGTCGATTTGAGAGGAAAATTCTTCGAAAAATCTTCGGTCCCGTTTGCGTTGACGGGAGACAAAGATTCAACCAAGAAGTATACGAGCTGTACAGCGACATGCCCCTGGTCAAAAAAACTCCGCATTGGACGTTTAAGATGGCTAGGAAATGTATAACGAATGGACACCAATACTCCGGCTCGCAGAGTCTTCGATTCCCAGCCAGACGTCGGACGCAGTAGATGAAGACCTCGTCTTAAGTGGCGCGCACAAGTAGAAACCGACCTCAACCAACTTGGAGTGCGCAACTGAAGGCAGTTAGCTATGGACCGGGCTAATTGGAGAGGCATGTTGGCTGAGGCCCAGGTTCATTCCGGACTGTAGCGCCACTTAAGTAAGTAAGTAAGATATAGATTACAAGTATTTTATCGAGGCTTGTCAATTGTATGATACAGATACTCTTCGTATCACGTTACACTTCAGTCTTTTACATTCTTCATTAATTGTCATTAATTTGGCCTAGAAATCATTCTTGACTGGGAATCATAGTCTGAAAGTTACACTTGTACGTGAGTCTTTTGTAAGGTTCAGATAAAACATAGTATCACAAGTTGCAGTCTGTTTGCAAAAGATATGTAAGGGCACTAGGTCAATCATCAAGGTCTGTGGAGTGGGTAGTTTTAAGTGTGTCGCTGCCTTAAAGGTGGCAGTTTAATGGTGTTTCCAGAGCCATGGGAGAGTCTGATGATGCCAAAATACTGCCAAAAATATTCCGTTTTTGTCTGATTGGCTTTTATATCAGTTTCGAATTTGACTAACACTTGACGCAACAGACTCGTTGGAACCTATTGTTTTTCTTTTTCGATGCCTTGCCCTTGACATGTCCGGTAACTAACATGGAAGATGTGCAAGAGTTTCTCTCTATATCACCTCCTAACTGCTGCGACTGTTGGTGTTGTGGGATATGCAAAGTAATGCAGTATGAACGACGATGAACTAGTGTCCTTTAATGGTCCAAGTTATAAAGTGGCCACTTATCTCTTGAGATATGCTATGTACACCCGGTTAGGTTTCTCTATCTGTGTTCAACTGCTTAAGACAGACTTTAATTGATTACTTGAGGCGAGCTCTGCGTGGATTAAGCATCAGCTTGGTCGACCCGGTATTGAAGCATTTTTAAATCTTCGCTTGCGTGGAAATATAGCTGAACAGCTATATATCATACAATAGGAGCGACCAAATTCCTTGAATTTTACTGCGCTGCAATTTGCAACGCTTTTAATGCGGAGGTCTAGGGTTGGAAGGTAAAGAAGGATCCCAAGAGTATATCAGTTTGGTTTTCGAGCGAGGCATGACACCATTCATGCCGCATCGAAACTAGTGTCCGACATTCAATGGCATAAGTCCAAAAAACAGTGCACAGGGGCCTGTCTGGTTGACTTTGAGAACGCCTTCGACACCGTATGGTTAGAGGGGCTTTTCTACAAGCTGACCAGACTGGGCATGCGTAAACCCATGCTATATATGATTTATGAAATGCTTATGGGAAAGAAGTTCGTTGTCAAATGTGGCAACGTAACTTCGAGTAAAGTCTTTGAAATTAAAAACGGTTTACAACAGGGGGCGGTGAACTCCCCGATATTGTTTAACATTTATACAAGTGATCTTGTAGGTTCTCTCAGTCACGCTATAGCGTACGCAGATGATCTAGTGGAGTACAGATCAGGTCCGAAAATCGAGGTCATCAACACATTTTTGCAATGTGACTTCGATCACATTGAGGGATATTGCGATGATTGGAAATTGAGGATCAATTTCCAAAAAACCGAAACAATTCTGTTCAGGACCCCAGTGCAGAGGGCTTCTTTTGTAAAAAAAAATTTTGTATCATGGGACAGCATGGACGGCCGTTGGCGGTGGGAAGTGAAGTCAAATACCTTGGCATCTGGCTTGACAAGTTTATGTATTTTAATAAAAATGTGGATGCTTGTCTGGCCAGGGCTAGAGGGGCTTATGCTCTGACAAGAAGATTGTTTCATAGCAGTCAACTTGATTCAAGGGTGGAAGTCATTTGCTACATGGCCCTCATAAGGCCGATCATCGCTTACGATTGTCCCGTGTGGTTCAATGTATCACCATCCTACATGGAAAGGATACGGCTGTTTGAGATGCGTTGTCTCCGATCCTGCTTAGGATTGTACCCAACGCCGGACTCCGAGTACATAAAATATTATCGCAACGAGGTTCTATACAATGGGGCTCAGTTGAATAGAATTGACAATTTCCTAATTAAGGTGACTCGAAGGCACGCTTCAAGGGCGATGAGTAGCGACAACAGCCTGATATTCGGGGCTTATTACCCCAATGAAATGTACATGGAGAGTGCGCTCATGTCCGGCTTTATTCCACCAGAGGCATTCATTTATATCGATTCGTTAGGGTTAATACAAGACAGGAACGGTATCCCGGTTTTATACCATCGCTACCGTGACGCGCGGGACAAGCGGCTAGTCCGCGATGGGTACGTCGACAATGCTCCGGAGCTCCTCCGCTTTAGCACGGCGGTATCGGATCGCGATAGGACCGACGCTGAAAAGCAGCGCACCGAGTTTTGGTGGCTAAACGAGGAAAGTATTTCTGCAGTTCCTCTGGTCTTTGCGGACTTTTAGTCCACTCCTTAGTACTTAAGTAAATTAAATTTAGGTACAAGGTCTGGGGCTGGGCTTATGCACCATATTTTATTTAATATGGTTGCATAAATGCTTGGTGGTTTAAGTTATCCTAAGAGTATCAGTAGGACACGATGTTATAGTCCCAAATAGTGTTGATAATCGTTTAGATGACAACTGATACTACAAGGATGATTTTTCAGATCATTACGAGAGGAGGGCCAGTGAAAAATCATTTAATTGTTTGCTACGGCTTCGAATCGAACCCAGACCTTCTGCGCGGCAGTTCATGTGTTATTTATTTAGAATGCTCAGTCAAGGAAGTATGCCTCATGGATCTGGCATCATTCAAGCTAGTTCTTGTCCACAGCTACCTTTACATGGAATACACTGAAGCAGTTGCATGAACTTAATAAATTTTTGGCAACGCATCTCATATATAAAAATGGGTATGTATGTTTGTTTTTTTGAAGCCTGTTGCTGGCTAAGCCACTACACTGATTTTTTCAAAATTCTCACAGGACCTAGCTGCATATTTCAAAGGAGCAATAGGCGATAGTTTTTTTTTCGATATATCATTTCCGGCAAAGTATTCATAGAACCTCCAATATTAAATAAAAATTAAATGTCATATGTATATCTGGAACACTATAATTGTGAGAGTCATGAAAATGTCCAGTCATATTGGTTGTAGTTTTGAGTAGTCGTACAAAAAAATGGACAGCATCGGAAAAGTGGACATGGCATCATAGAACCTTATTATTATCTGCAGTACCATGAAAGCCATAGTCTTGAAACTAAGTGTGAGCATATGATTTGCTAATCTGAGTAGTTGAGTAAAAAATGGGCGAGGTAGAATAAGTAGGCGTGGCACCTCCCATAAAAAGTAAGTATATAATGTCATATATCTGGAACACTATAGCAGCAAGAGTCTTGCAATTTTGTATAGGCTTATTGGTTGTGGTTTTAAGTCGTCATACAAATAATATTCGGGATCGGAAAAGTGTGCTTGGCATCTCCCACGTATTAAATGCCAGATGTATGTGTCAGAAAATTAGTGAGTTTCTAAAAAGTCCCAAAATATCCAAAACCCAAAAACCGAAATCCTGAAAACCCAAAATCCTAAAATTTCGAAAATCAGAAATCTTGAAAACCTTAAATCGGAAAAACCAAAAATACTCAAAACCCAAAATCCTGAAAACACAAAGTCCTGAAAACCCAAGAATCCTGCAAATCGAAAATTCTGAAATCCAAAAAAATTAAAATCTCAAAAACTCTAAATCCCAAAAACGTAAAATACCGAAAACCTAAAATCCGGAAAACCCAAAATCCTGAAAATCTTAAATCCCGAAAGCCCAAAATACCAAAAACCAAAAATGCCGAAAATCAAAAATCCCGAAAACTCGAAAACTCATAACAGAAAAATTCCAAAATCCGGAAAAACAAAAATTAAAATTCCTCAAAAGCCAAAAACCCTAAAAATCACGAACCGAAAATCAAAAACCGAAACCCCGGAAATCAGAAATTCAATAATCCCCAACTCCGCGAAACTCAAAAACTCCCAAAAATCAGAAAAATAAAAAATCCTGAAAATCAAAATCTCTTACACCCTTAATCCCGAAAACCCAAATTCTTCAAATCCCAAAATCCTGAAAAACCAAAAAATTCCAAAATCGAAAAAATCAAAAATCTGAAAAACCCAATATTTCGAAAACCCTAACTCCCGGAAATCAAAAATCCGGAAAACCCAAAATCTTTGAAAATTAAAAATCACAAAAAAAAAACAGTATGAGCATATGAATTTCTTATCTGAAAAATGGGCGTAGAAGAATAAGTAGGCGTTGCACCTTCCCTACAAAGTAAATATGGAAAAACTTTGTTAATGCACTCAAGGGGTTATGAATAACCTTTATATGTTTTAACCACAGTACTAGTGTTAGAGAAAGGGAAGAAAGAGAGTGACAAGAATGATTTTAGATGTTGTGTAGACTTACTGTATGGGTGGTGTCCAAACATACTTCGGGGAGTCACTGTTTCTTGTGTTCGTTAAATTTGAATGTTAACGCGAATATTTCGTCCAATGATCATATCATCAACCCATAGCCTTTTTTCGGTGCCTTTACCTATATAAACCAATTTGTACACCCCATAGCATATGGATTAGAAAAACCATAAAATAAATTTCTATATTTCAACCTCATAAAGATTTTTGCCACCCCTACTTTTCGGATTGCGTATTGAAGCCTTTCTCAAAAATTTTTTTTTTTAAATGGCCTGTTGTTTTTAACAAATTTTTTAATATATTGAGCGAAGCGCACTGGATAAAAGCTAATGTTCTATAAAATGGCATCAACAACACTATTTTAGTGTCCTGGAAGTTGTGTAGCATGATAGGAAAATGTTGCCAGGGACCAAATAAACAACAATCAGTGCAACTTTGTGAATTCAACTTAAATCACTCACCTCTTCATATTTCCCCAGTTCGAAGGATACCAGCCGATCCAGATTGCTCATGTCTGTGTTGTTAAGTATCGCCCAGATAAATCGTTCCCTCTGGGTCTTCACCACCTCCTTTAGATACGTCAATCGTTCAACTTCCGCCGGCCGTTCCAATTGTCTGAAAATCTGAAAAAAAAAAATTAATTGCGTTGGTCACTCGTTCTCCTGATTAAGTAAACGTCATCAACAAGAGCATCCACATCGTTGATATCAAGCGCCACAGGACGTATCGAACCAATACAGTGTACAACATTCATCACCCCCACCCAACTTGATGGAGCACTGCAATTCGCACTCAATCCAAAGTACATAGAGTTGGCTCCTGAATCTTAAATATTTGGATTTCGCTAATGAAGTGCAGAAACTTGTGCACACACAAACACACAAACACGCAACCATGTGTATCCTCTGTCAGGCGATGTCTAACAAAAGCCGTGAGAGCTCATAATTTGTATATTTTCAGTTTGAATGTTCGAGATGCATCGTTCAGCCCTGTTGTCAATACACTTCATAAAGGGGCGCAGTGCCATAAAGTCGGCTAAGTGTGTTTATTTTACCGCCCCCCTCTAAGGGGAGTGTGTTCTGAAAATAATTCGTTCTTTTCTCAAACGAGCATCCTGATGGATGCAATATTGTACGCTTTCCCTGTTTTAATTGAATTCATTGCAAGACTACGGTACTGCATCTGAGTGGGGAATATGTACAGCCAAAGACGGATGCGCACATTGTTCGATTAGCAAATATCAAAGGCGGCAACGATTTGTGTAGTTATTGGGTTTATCGGTTCGATTAGGGGAATGTATGTACTTTTATTGGAAATGCTGTTGTAGGATTGTAAGAGAGTGAATGGGGAAATAGGATGTTGTAGGAGCATTCAGGATGTGGGTACTTGTTAAACGAACATCTGTTGCTTTGGAATATTAAATTTAAGAACGCAATTTTATTTTGAGATAATAAGTGGACTATTGGAATGATCTGGAAGTGATCTCTTGGGATCGTTTCAAAACGATTGACTTCGAAACGAGGGTATATGACGATGTTTTATTGTCTTGCCGTCGTGTAATAAGAAATTTTATTACATAAGACTTTTCCGTTTCGTTTTTACTTTAAAAGTCTTAAAACGATTTCTCTGCGAAATTTGAGTTTATTTGTTCTACGTGCTACGCCCGAAATCGATGGCGTCCTTTCGATTTTCTTCTTTAAGCGGAAAATTATAGAACGCCCAATCTAATTGCTTTCTTGATAACCTTTTCTCGTAAATGAGTTAACACACAATTTGTTAATTTTGATCATTCTAGAGAAAAAATTGCTTGTACAGGGTATTTAGGGGCTTCCGAACAGTTGATAGCGACCATATTATTGAAGCTTCATCTGTCAAAGCCTGTTTTACCAAATAACCATAAGTTTTATGTACGGGCAAAATTCAGCGTGCTTCACCATATCTAATCGTGCTCCTGAGAGGACTTTTGCAGTGTGGTGGATTAAAAAAAAAAACCAACACCATTATGTCGACGAAATGCTGGATGTGCAAAATTGCCGCTGTCCGTGATAGTGTGAAAGAGAATCCGGAGCAGTTGATTTGGCGTCCCTTACGAATTCTCGTAAGATTGCAGACCACAACGTGACGAATTTTCCGTCGTAACTTGAGTCTGCAGCCGTACAAAATTATACTTACCCAGGATCTGAAGATAAAAGATCATAGACAACGACGTGTGTTCGCTGAATGCACTCTGAAGCAGTTGGAAACTGAGCCTAATTTTCATCGAAAAATCATCTTCAGGGATGAGGCCCATTTCTGGATAAATGGGTATGCCGACAAACAAAATTGAGTTCCAATCCACATGAGTTCCAAGAGCGTAACTGTTTGTTGTGGATGTTGAGTTTGCGGCGTCATCGGTTCATTTTTTTTTTGAAGAAAAAAACGTTGGCCAGGTCATCACCGTCAACGGCGAGCGCTATAGATCAATGATTACCAGCTTCTTTTGACCTGAATTCGATTATATGGACACCAACGATATGGTGTTAGAAGGGCGGCGCTACTTTCCACACAGCTCACGCCACATATGAAATTCTGCACGATGTAAAGACTTAGACTTTTTTGTGCGGTGTTTTCTGAAGTCGCAGGTCTATTCGAATAAGCCAAAACCATAGCGGACCTCAAAGCCAACATAACCCATGTAATCGGTCAAGTTCGTTCTCATTGAATTATCAGCCAGATTCATGAACAATTGGACATTTCGGATGCGTCATGCCTGCCAAACAGAGAAGCCTCGGCGAACATTTGAACAGTGCTACATATAGGCACTGATAGGCATTTCAAACGAATACAAAATTTCGATGATATCTTACACACACTTTGTTTTATTTAAAGTTAAAAACAGGAAGCGCCTAATGAAAGACCCTTTATATGGTTCGGCTCAGAATCGCTAGCTGACAGTGCCAGACATGGCGCTTATTAGGCCTATAATGTAGGGTTAAAAAATATAATTTGGTATATATAACAGGTGAGCCGAAAGAAATCACCCTATTGGAAGATGCTCTTATATTTGCAAATGGCCGCCAATGCCAAATCTGTTTTTACCTTTGTGGACTAGACAGACTTAGAATTAAAGTGAACAAGCCATGGAACGATACACTCCCGAAGAACGCGGAATAATCGAAGTGGACGATTCGTCGAGCAAAATCATAATGAGCGAAGAGGCTCATTTCCACTTCAGCGGGTACGTGAACAAGCAAAGCTATCGCTTCTGGGGAACCGAAAATTCACGATTCTATTACACCCGCTCAAAGTTAATATATGGTGCGCTGTTCACGCTGGAGGAGTCATCGGGCCAATTTGTTTTCGAGAACGCCGCTGTTCAAACGACAACAGTGGACGGTGCGCGCTATAGGGACATTTTAACGAATTAGGACATGTGGTTCCAACAGGACGGAGCAAAGGCACACACTGCGCGAGCCACAACCGATATTCTGAAGGCCAAACAACATCGGATGACTTCTTTTGGCCCACCTTGTACATATTTTTTTTTATTATTTCTCTCATACCTAGGCTTCTTTGCAGGGTTGCCCATGTTTCTTTCCATTTTCTTGAATGCTTGCACTAAGCTTCTTGCTTCACATTGGTTCCCTACATCTTACTCGTGTGTCTACCTCGTTGATGTGATTACGCTTATCACTTCTCTCAGATTTCATACATCAATCGTATCTCTACAAACGATACTTAAAACTCTCCCAAGTTCAACTCGATTAAACGCACCGCCTTTATCCTTCCCCTTTCATACAAAAGTTGATAAAATCTCAATAAATAACCGTTTTCAGGTTGTACTACACATATTATAAAATTTTCCATTCCAATTGGCAACACAGATACCCTCTTAAAGTTCAGTCTGTCATCCTCGTAAGTTACCTTTATGGATAATTTTCACGAATGAACATTCTGATAAAATGGTGTAATAACCCGCGCTGTTTATATTTATGTATTTTGGGACGACTTTTGGCTCAAGAGAGGATAAATAAGAAATCATGCCTGGAAACGGCAACTTGTGCCACGGTGCAGATAAGGGCCGAAAGTTATTGAAACGTCGAATGGGGATAAGACAGATTTTTGCCTGTTCGTGTCTGGGAAAAGGACATTTTTTTATATTCACGTAACGCCAATGGGAATATGTGAGGCACTTTATTGCGTGGGAAAATGTTTCCATAAATTATTTCAAAGTCGCAATAAATTTTAGGATAGTCCAGCATGAGTGCGATTTAGTTTTAGATAACTGAATATCTAGATTGGGAGGTTTTGTTAACGTCTTGACAGCATCGAATATTGCAGAAGATAGCATCAAATTGGAGTAGGGAAATTTTATCATGTCTGTAGTGTGGAGGAATTTAATCGAAACAAGGAAAATGACAATAAATAGCGTTGAGTTGTGACTTGGAATTTGTTGGGTAACATATTTTGAATTGAATTCATTAATATTACCATTCCCATCTTCATGTGATTGCAGTGGTATCACGAGTTCCCATTCTTTATTGCAAGAAATAAAAAAAAATCTCACACACAGATTAATGGCTCCTTCAGTGTAGACCTGTATGGGACTTTAATATCTGGCATTCATTTTTAATACTCCTTTTCTCCAAATCGGCAGTAATTGACATATAACTCAGGCGAATGATAAAGAGATGCGCTCACCATGTAGTTCGCTTTGAACACATCCGTTTCATGCTGACAGTTATTATTTCATGATTGACGTTTGTACTGAGTTTGCATGAAGAGTTTCTGGTAATCGTGAAGTTTGGGGATTTAAAATACAAAGTGATGTTATTTTAAGTTGATTTGTCACTAATCGCTAAAGCCATTAGCCGTTATATTTGTGAGGTAAAATCGTCAAGATCGCAGAATATTAGTGACCATGAGCCTTGAACCAACAAAATTTGTTACTGGAAAAGGGGTATTATTCACGAATAGCCATTATATTCACACTGTATGGTGCGCCTTTATGCCAGAGGTTATTATATTTTTTAAGGACGCTTGGTAAGGCAATTACTACAGGGTGGGCCAAATAACTCCAAACGATGGTAAACACGAATAACCCTTTTTATTTTTAATTTTTTTTTTTCTCTCCGGAACTTCTTACAGAACAATGATCGAACAATTTTTGCGGCTAATGGCGGAGCAGCATCCTTATTTATGGTTTCAAAACGTGAAATATTCGATTAAAAAAATTTGGATATCTCTTGACCACCTTGTCTTCCAAAAGGGACTTGCCAAGTCTGACAGTTTATAGCGGCCATATTTTGAAGCTACATTTGTCGAATTGGCTGTAATTTGTTTAATTTGTTGTGGTTGTTCTGTTCGGGCAACGTTCCGCGCGCTTTTCGTCGACCCCTTAACCAAATTCTGACAGTTTATAGCGCGGCCATATTGTTGAAGCTACATTTGTCAAATTGGCTGTAATTTGTTCAAACTGTTTTGCCAAATAACCATAGACGGTGACGAAATTGTTTTATCAAAATGGTTGTTCTGTTCGGGCAACGTTCCGCGCACTTTTCGTCGACCCATAACTAAATTCTGACAGTTTATAGCGCGGCCATATTGTTGAAGCTACATTTGTTTAATTGGCTGTAATTTGTTTAATCTGTTTTGCCAATTCACCATAGACGGTGACGAAATTGTTTTATCAAAATGGTTGTTCTGTTCGGGCAACGTTCCGCGCGCTTTTCGTCGACCCATAAAAAAATTCAACTGACCCAGAAGCTAAAGGTAAACGACCAAAGACAACCACGGGTGTTCCCTGAATGGGATCTAGAGCAGTTGGAAACTGACTCTAATTTTCATCAAAAAATCATGTTCAGCGATGAGGACCATTTCTGCATGAATGGGTAAGTCAAATTGTCAAATTCGGGACGATACCAACCCATTCCGAAAAAAACACTGTTTGGTGTGGATTTTGGTCTAGCGGCGTAATCCGTTCATATTTCTTTGAGAACGACTTTGGTCAGGCCATCACCGTCAACGGTGACCGATATATATTTTGATAATTACCAACAGGCTTACCAACCACATGTGGTTTCAAAATGACGGAGCTACGTGCCGGAGTAATACAAAATTGGATATATCGGATGTGATATACTTGAAACATAAGGGCATCGATAGGACTTTCAAACGAATACAAAATATCTCACACAAGTTCTGTTTTATTTTAAAAGATAGGAAGTGCGTAACGAAAGACCGGTTATATATGAAGAACCAGCTCTGCAGACTGTTAAACGGCGATAGCAATATCTAATCTCAAGCTTTATAACACAGCCTTAAATGACGGCCTTCCCACTGAGCTTTATAAAACCGGCGGAGATGATTTGGTAAGTACAATCAACCAACTCAGCTAAGCCAAATCTGATCGGATGAAAGTATGCCTGAAGAATAGAACCTCAGCATCGTTTTCCCGATACACAAAAAAGGAGACCCTCTGAACTTGGCCAACTACAGGGGCATAAGTCTACTCAACATCGCCTACAAGATCCTATCTGCCGTAATATTTTAACACCTGAAACCGTTTACCAACCACCTGATCGGCATTATCAGTGTGATTTTGGGCCAGGAAAGTGCACAACATCACATTTTCACACTTCGCCCAAGAAGTCCAAATCGATACCCACCACCTATTCATCGATTTCAAAGCCGCATACGACAGCACTTATAGAGACGAACTATACAGAGCCATGTCTAGTTTTGGTATACCGCCCAAACTCGTCCGTTTGTGTAGGATGACGATGGAAAATTCTGGCTGCTCCATCAGGGTCGGAAACGACCTCACCGACACATTCGATACCAAAAAGAGCAATTAGGCAAGGCGATGCGCTGTCATGTGACTTATTCAGTTTGATCCTTGAGAGAATTGTGCAAAACTCCCGAGTCAACACCAGAGGCACAAAAATCGATGTAACTACTAGCATACTCAGACGATATTGAGCTCCTTGGCAGGACTCAACGTGATGACATACAGACGTTTGCTATAAAGAAGTGGCGAAAATGGGTTTAGCAGTCAATGAGGGGAAGACTAAGTCAACACGAAGGGACACACAACATCGATGAATTGGACAGAACGTCACCATTGACAAATATAACTTTGAGGTAGTACGGGACTTTACCTACATCGGCCCCGCTATTAACTCTGACAAAAACATCTTGTCAGACCTCGCTTTAAGCGGGGCGAACAAGTAGCAACCAAGAGAACTAAAAAGGCAAGAGTAAAAAAATGTCCAAGAATTGTGACTTAAAAAACTGTGTAAATGAAGTTTGAAAAAATCAGTAAAGCCGTTTAGGCTGAGGAAGTCACTACCGACAAACTCGGACGAAATTGTAACAAAAAATGTTTGTAAGCTTCCCTATATCATAATGTTAGATTATTTCAAAATCTCGAAATTTTGAAGAAAACCATCAGCCCTAGCGAGGTATCCGACGGAGCTGAATATTCTCCGATTTTGTACGGTTCGGAGGATTTTAGCTTCGAGGTATTCTTCCGAAAAGCTTTTTGGAATATTTCTCCGACATTTTGTAACGAATCGGTGAATTGCGTTGAAGTGCGTTTAGGTGCGTTTTTCGTGGAATTTTTAACAGCTAATAAATTGATCCGTCGCAGATTCTTCGCCGAATTTATTTACAGATTGTAGTGCAGTGATTTTTTTTATTCCGATGACACATACCTCGAATGAAATTTGAACCTCCGACGAAGTATGCGTTGAGGAAAATTGTCCGCTCCGACGGACACCTCTGTATGGCACAATATCTTCTTCTTTGTGAGAGAAAATTTCAAAAAAAAAATTAATTGTACGTGTTAAGCACTTTATTTGATTCACCCTGTAGCTATAGCCTTGCTATAACGCAAATCCGTCAAATTGAGTTTCATAGAACAAGCCTAAAGGTATGACCCCATTACCAGTGCAATTAGTTTATAGATCTGGATATGTGACACTTGTAACTTATAAATTAGCATTTAGATAAGGTACAACAATTTACACTTTCAATTTCATCAATTACCTGCCAATTAAACATTATTCAAACCACAGATATATATCATTCCTGACTATCAGCTAAAAGTGTAGCTTATTAAGGCCCGTTTGCTGATTTGGGACATAAATACTTATGTTTCACATAAACCCTTAAGTGACACTTATTGCTTTGCACCAAAAGTAAACTCAAACATAAAAATCCTTAAGTTGAACATAACTTAGGTAGAAGAAAAAGTGCTACATAAGATATTTAAGTCAGACATTTATTTTCGTTTACTATTGTTTTTGACTTATTTTCATGAATTGTGAAGATACTGGTACGATAATTTAATTAAAAAGTAAATATAAATGGATTTTGAATTACCGGACTTGATCGAAGATGATGTGGAAGTTCTTGAAATTCTAGAAGTAGGAGTTCCACGTCAAATTTACGAGAGGAATGAATATTTTTATTCTTTTGACGAACTTTCCTTTTACAAAAGATTTCGATTAAGAAAGGAAATAACCATAACTATTTTAAACCAAATAGAATACTCTTTAGAATGTCCATCCAACAGGTACGTTACGCTTGAGCTATATATATTAAAGTTAGTTTGTATATATAAAAGTATTTGCCATCCTAAAGGAATAATTCAATCGCTCCTATTAACCAACTATTGGTTGCGCTACGCTTTTTCGCCACCGGAAGCCATCTCCTAAGTTTAGCAGATTTTGGTGGAATGCATGTCTCAACAGCTTCAAGAATAGTTTTGAGAGTTTCAAGAGCAATAGCTAAACTGGGAAATGATTATATAAAATTTCCTGAAACTGCCACCGACATTTCAAAAACCAAGCGTGATTTTTTTGATATAGCGTCGTTTCCAAATGTAGTTGGAGCTATTGACGGCACTCACGTCAAAATTCAGTCGCCCGGTATATTATTACATAAGATTGACTCCAAAAATGATATCTATTGGTACGTTTAGGTGGGCCTGATGGAGAAGTTTTTCGAAACAGGAAAAGTTATTTTTCTATCAACGTTCAAGCGATTTGCAATGCTCAAATGATTTTTACTAATGTGGTGGCTAGATGGCCCGGATCTACTTATGACGCAACAATTTTCAATAATTGTGCAATAAAAAATGCTTTGGAGAGACAGTCAAATGCAAATGTGGAATGCTTTCTCTTAAGTAGGTTTCATATAAATTTGTTAATTTGTAGATTTTATTTTTTCTATAAAACAGGAGATTCAGCTTATCCTCAAAAATTTTATTTGATGACTCCTATTCTCAATCCAAGAAGTCCACCAGAACAATTGTATAATGAGTCTCAAATTCGTTCTAGAGGTGTAATAGAAAAAGCTTTTGGGATTTTAAAAAGAAGATTTCCCGTTTTGGCTTATGGTGCTCGATTAAAACTGAGTACAGTATTAACAATTATAATTGCTACCTGCACTTTGCACAATATTTTGAGGCATAAGGGTATATTTGAAGACCCTCCTGAAAGCTTCGATTTCAGTGAAGGAGATCTACAACGAGCTATTAGTAATGGACAGAAACATTTTGAAAACCCCTCTTAAAACAACAGTTCAAGCTCGACGTTGAATTTTAATATGCAAAAGCGTACGTATTTGATAAATAACTATTTCGCAGGATTATATCAAACTTAGATCAAAAACAGAAATAAAAAAAAAATTCAACTCAAAATAAAATTAGTTTTACTTCAGTCAACGATTAACTTCTTTGAAAAACATTTCAATGTCTTTTAAAAGATTATGGGCATCTTTTGTTGTGCACTCTTCTTTTTGTATTTTTTTTAAAACTTCACTTTTAATTGCGATGTCTAGTTCCAGAGATTTTTGCTTTAATTGATGCTCAACATTGCTTTGATATTTTTTTTTGTATTGCTTCTTCTTTTTAGGTATCAAATTGCAGTTTGGCTAGTTCAATTTTAATCTTTGAAAGCTCGGAGTACTGCTCTGATATTTTGCTGCTGTGCAATGTAGAGGCGACTGGTCTTCGTCTTGCAGTCCATGTAGCATTATCCAGTGGTTCGGAACTACAAAATTGTTTTTGAAAACCCTTTGTCATCACTATTTGTTGTGTAGAACCGGATTCAGTATCAGGCGAAATTTCATCCTCAACAGGTATGTCTTCAACTTCGGGTGAACTTGTTTTTTTTAGCATTGAGGGCTTGTAATCACTCCAGTCGTTGGATTTTTCATTCTCGTCGCACTACAAAAGATTTGTAAATATAGTAAACAGTTTATAGTTTCTAAAGATTATTTAGATGTTACCTTACCGCTTTCTTGTTGTTCCACAAAGCCGTCACCATCGAATTCGTTTTCCAGACCATAAATTGTTTTCGGATTCGTTATTGTTACTGCCAGTTCAAAATTAGGGTCAGAAGGTGTGAATGGCTTACCTCCTCCTGTTTGCATAGCAGAACTTTTTTCTTTTGCTGCCTCCTTCCTTATTTCGGCTTTGTAGTTGTTATAAAACCTCTTTAGCGATTCGCTGTTCCTAAAGCATGATCCCGACTGGCTGTTAAATTTGTTCTCAATTCGATTCCAAGCATTTTCTTTATCTCTCCACGTTGCGCCATCGGGTTTTTTTTATTTTCGATGACTTCTTTTTCATCAAAAGCACAATGAAGTTGAAGCGTTTTTTCATTTTGCGAAAAATTTGGGTTTCTTTTTTTATTTCCAGACATTTTTCAAATCAAAATATGTACCGCAAAATACGTTTGAACAGAAACAAACCAAAACTGACAATAATTTGACGTTTGCAGAAACCGACTTGAAGATAGTTATAATTACTATGTTGAACATATATTTGTTCGTGCAACTCACATACATTTAAGTATCGCATAGAATTTATGTGGAAATTAGCTATGCATAAGATTTATGTTCCGAATCAGCAAACGGGCCTAAATCATGCAACAGAATCATTGATTCAATTAATACCTTTGAGTCCCTGCTCGTAAACGGTTTTATATAACCGACAATAATTTGTGGCTTTAAATGTTGGTCACAAGGACTTTTTTATTACTCACAAGTTACACATCTATCATCAGTTGGATAAAAACCCAAGAGGGAATGATATCAGAGAATTCACATACATCACAAACAATTTATGAAACCTCTTATCACTTTTAAATCCTGATTCATGTCATTTGACTGGTGCTCTTATTCACTATTAGCAATATCTCCCCATGCTTATCCTGTCAAATGGACATATATACATACACACACACACAATAGCATTGCACTTAGATTGTGATTTTATTGATAGTTGAATACAAATGCTGTAGCAATACGACAAGTCTCGAGGCAAATGCCCTCACTCCTTACGTCTCGAGTTGGGATCAATAAATCTCCAATGGCGTGGGAAATACTTATCCTTTCCTTATCTACTCCAATTGTGCATTGCGATGTCATGCAAATAAAAAAAATGCTTTTGGACTCAACGATAGCGCACTATCGTTGGTCGTATTTTCTTTCAAGGAGCACAAGGACAATGTGCATCGAGACAAGTTCAGCTGACTTGGTAATGAAAATAAAATACTTTTATGGACGTAGCTCGCACACATCATTTGCTTGAATTTGGAAACTTTAAATTTTCAGAAGAATGGTTATCAAACTTTGACATTAGACAGCGGCCATGTTTAAAATTATTTATTATGTTGTTCTGTCAAAGTAGCTATTTTACAATAAAGTGTTAAACGATTTAATAACGTATCATAATGTAATTCGAGATCGAAAATACGAGCTCTGATCATGGAAGGTTCTGCGCCTTTTGTGTATGATTAAGGCTGTGGTTCCGGTGCAAGCGAATGTAAGCGAATATCACTCGTGCAAATTCACAAAGTAGTTCGAGTGCACAAAATTTACTCCAACTTAGCGAATCTAAGCGAGTAAAATGTTCCATAGTTTTATTTCGAATCTACTCGCGCGAATTCAAAATATGTCCACAAGTAGGATTTGCGGATACCGCTTAATTATTAAAATTATATTTTTGCAACAAAGGTCTATGATTTAAGAAATCGATTACCGTTATTGGACATGAACAAAAGAGAGTTATGCAATAATGCGAAACTATGGGATGAAATAGCTGATGGGCTGAAATTTGCAATTAAGAACAGGGTGTCCGCCGGGAAGCTATACTACTTTATTTTGCCGCCATTTTGGTTAACATTTACCTTGACAGTTCATATTTGCCAGTCGTGAAGTTGAAACTTGGCAAATTTATTATGGAAAAATATTCGATAAACCAACATGTTTTAATCGTTAAAACATTTAATCAATCACCGATTACTGTGACGATGAGAAAGTTACGTGAAATTTTTGGGAGAAACAACGTGCCAATAAAACGCACTATTACTCGTGCAGTGAATGATTTCCAAGAAAGAGGGTCTGTAGGTGATAGGCCCAAGTATTTACCACAACGTACTGATCAACTGGAAACATTTCTGTTGATCAAGGAAGTGTTCAAAACAATCCATCAACCTCAATTCGACGCCGTGCTCAGGAGCTTGGTCTTGAAAGAACCACTTTGGTTGACACAAGTAGACAAATGGCGTACCGGTAACTGTGAATGGGAAGCGATATCGTGATATGATTGAAAACTTTTTTAACGCCGCAACTGCATGCTTTGGGCTTGATTAACATGTGGTATCAACAAGACGATGCCACATCGCATTCAGCAAGGATTACAATGAAATTACTGCTAGACCTCTATCCACAACAAGTTATTTCAAGAAATGGTGATGTTGATTGGCCTCCACGGTCGTCTGATTTGACTGCCCCGGACTTCTTTTCGTGGAGATATCTAAAAAGCAAGGATTATGCAAACAAACCAGAAACACCTAAGCAACTCAAACAAAATATTCGTGATGAAATTAATGAAATACCGCGTGAAATGTGTGAGAATGTAATGAAAAATGTGCTCAAAAGGGCTCGATTTGTGAGACTAACAGAGGCGGACATTTACCTGATATTGTATTCCATACATAATTGCCGACATTTAATAAAACATTTATCAATATAAAAGTCATTCCCTTTCATTTAATAAAAAATTATAAACAAACAAAGTAGTATACCTTCCCGGCGGACATCCTGTCCCTACAGACAGATCTGCTTATGATAAGGCTTATCAAATGGGGTACATGTTTGGAGGACTTCTGATGTGCAGCTGAGTTAAGCGAAACAGCCTTATCAATTTTGGCGAAAAACCAAATCGCTCTTTAGAGCTCATACGTGGTCGCACGTGGCCTTATAGTCGAAATATGTCCATTTTTGGATTTGTTTTAGTGTGACATTTGGTCATTTGGTGTGACACTTGACGAGATGCAAGCTGCACTAGTATGTGGCTTTATGCAGACATGCATTCAGTACATTGGATGGAATCTTTTATGTAACATCTAGTAAGGATTTACCTAAGATGGTGGAACCGGACTCAGTGGCGCGATGGTTAGTGCGATGAACTGACGTGCAGAAAGTCTGGGTTCGATTCCCAGTCGTACCAACACCTAAATGATTTTTCACTGGTCCTCCTCTTGTGATGATCTGACAAATCCTCCAAGTAGTATATTTTATCAAGAAAAGCTTATCTCAAATTAACCATTCGGAGTCGTCATAAAACAGGAGATCCTGCTGTCGTGTACACAGAAGTATGGAACAAAATATCGGCCAAATGGCCGCCGCGACCTCTGCGCGACTTTTCGATGACGCTGAGGCATAATTGAGGTTTTATGCCGTTAATGTGCCGAATTATCTCATCCTTTAGCTCTAGAATTGTTGCTGGCTTATCGACTTACACCTCTTTCAAATAACCCCAAAGAAAGAAGTCTAACGATGTTATATCATATGATCTTGCGGCCAATTGACATCACCACCACGTAAGATAACACGGCCATTGCATTTGTCGCGCACCGTCCTGTTGAAAGCACATATCGTCCACATCCATATCTTCCAATTCGGGCCATAAAAAGTTCGTTATCATCTCACGATAGCGAACAACATTCACAGTAACTGCCTGACCGGCATCATTTTGGAAAAAAAAAATAAACGGCCCGATGATGCCACCACCTCAGAAACCGCACCAAACAGTCACTCTTTTTGGGTGCATTGGTTTTTCGACAATCACTCTTGGATTATCATTTGCCCAAATGCGGCAATTCTGCTTATTGGCGAATCCACTGATGTAAAAATGTGCCCATCGCTGAAGATGATTTCCTTCGAAAATTGATCATCCGCTGTTGCTATTTCTTGCCACCATTCTGACTATTGACGACGCTTGAAATGTTCAAGAGGCTTTAGTTCTTGAGTCAGTTGCACCTTGTGAGCGTGTAAATGCTGCTCTTTGTGCATAATGTTCATCAACGACGAGCGTGAGAGGTGCAATTGTTGGGCCCGACGACGAGTTGAGGTGGACGGCTCTTCAGCCACACTATCGCGAACATCAGCAATATTTTCTGCACGCAAATATAACGAGCTGTACGAACACGCACTGGTGTTTTTACATCTCCTACAGACCCGGTTTTCTCAAATTTTTGCACGATTTTACGATTGTACGCACATTCGGACAATTAAATTGACCGAAAAAGTCACGACTTGCACGATGTGCATTTGGATTTGAACGCCCATTTTCATAATAAGCCTGAATAACTTTAACGCATTGCTCGATTGTGTATCTTTCCATGGTTCAAATCAAATTGAATTAGTCTGGAATTGAGAAATGTCAAATACTTACTTAAGTGGCGCTAAAGTCCGGAATGAACCTGGGGCTCAGCCAACATGCCTCTCCAAGTAGCCCGGTCCTTAGCTAACTGCCTTCAGTTGCGCACTCCAAGTTGATTGAGGTTGGTTTCTACTTGTGCGCGCCACTTAAGGCGAGGTCTTCCTCTACTGCGTCCGACGTCTGGCTGGGAATCGAAGACTTTGCGAGCCGGAGTATTGGTGTCCATTCGTTCTACATGTCCTAGCCATCTTAAACGTCCAATGCGGAGTGTTTTGACTAGAGGCATGTCGCTGTACAACTCGTATAGTTCTTGGTTGAATCTTCGTCTCCATAGCCCGTCAACGCAAACGGGAGCGAAGATTTTTCGAAGAATTTTCCTCTCAAATCTAAAAAGGATTTCTTCATCCGCTTTTGAGACGGTCCATGCTTCAGCGCCGTAGGTCAGGACTGGAATGATCAGGGTCTTATATAGGATCCCGAACAGCGGTTGGCAAGAGTAATTCTTTGTTGACTTTCTGACGAGATGTTGTTGTCAGAGTTAATAGTGGAGCCGATGTAGACAAAGTCCCGTACTACCTCAAATTTATAACTGTCACAGGTGACGCTCTGTCCAATTCGTCGATGTTGTGTGTCCTTTCGTGTTGACAGCATATACTTCGTCTTGCCCTCATTTACTGCTAAACCCATTTTTGCCGCTTCCGTCTCTATACTAGAAAACGTGGTTATGACATCATGTTATATCAATATCGTCGGCGTATGGTAGTGGCTCGTAAGTTTTGCACCATCCTCTCAAGAATAAAATTGAAGAAGTCACATGACAGCGCATCGCCTTGCCTAAATCCGTTTTTGGTACCGAATGTGTCGGTGAGCAGCGAGAATTCTCCATCGTCATCCTATACAAAGGGGTGAGTTTGTGCGGAATACCAAACATGGCTCTGCATAGTTCGTATCTCTAAATTCTGTCGTATGTGGCTTTGAAATCGATGAATAGGTGTTGGGTATCGATTTGGACTTCTTGGGTTTTTTCCAGGATCTGCCGAAGTGTGAAAATTTGATCGGTTGTGGACTTTCCTGGCCTAAGACCACACTGATACTGGCCGATCATGTTGTTGGTAAACGGTTTCAGGCGTTCACATATTACGGCAGATAGAATTTTGTATGCGATGTTGTGGAGACTTATGCCTCGGTAGTTGGCGCAGTTTAGAGGGTCTCCTGTTATGTGGATCGGGCAAACGATGCTGAGGTTCCATTCTTCAGGCATACTTTCTTCCGACCAGATTCGGCTTATGAGTTGGTGGATGTTACTTACTAAGTCATCTCCGCCGGCTTTATAAAGCTCGGCGGGAAGGCCGTCATTTCCGGCAGCCTTATTAAGCTTCAGTTTAGATATTGCTATCCTCACTTCACTCAGGTCGGGTGGTTGGCAGCTTTCGCTGTCATTGTCAATATTGAATGGTTCGTTCTGCCTGACAGCGGAATGTTGTTCGTCATCGCCGTTTAACAGTCTGCAAAAGTAGTTCTTCCATATCCTCAGCATAGACTGTGTCTCAACTACGATATTTCCTTGTTCATCTCAACAGGATTCTGTTCGAACCTTGTATCCTTGGCTTTGACGTTTTACACTTTGGTGAAACTTGCGAACATCTTTTCTGGAGTGGCAGCTCTCTATATCCTCGATCGCGCGCTTTTCTTGCTCTTTTTCTTCTTTCTGAAAAGCCGGTGCTCTTCCCTTCTTCTCTGCCTATAGAGCTCAACGGCAGCTGGTGGACGCGAGAAACCTAGCACATCCGTTGCGGTTGATCTAATGGCTTGTTGGCATCGTTGCCATAGTTCTTCGACATTCGATGTTGGTTGTATGGTGTTAATCGAGAGGTTTAGGGATACGCGTTGCGCGAAGGTTTTGGCGGTCTCTTGCAGTCTTTCGACATTAAATTTTTTTATAGTATTTCTGGATTATTGTGGCGTAGTGGATATCCGCATTCTAACCTTGGCTGCAACAAGGTAGTGGTCCGAGTCGATGTTAGCTCCTCGGAATGTTCGGACACCCAAAATACTGGACGCGTAGCGCTTGTCTATCGCTATGTGATCAATTTGATTGACCGTTCGTTGATCTGTTGATCCATGTCCCCTTATGGATATCGAGGTGAGGAAACCGCTGGCTGTAGTGGCATTTCGTTCCGTAGCGAAGTCAATTAGCCTAAGTCCGTTACCAGACGTGTTGTCGTGTCGGCTATGGTTTCCGACAATACTGCTAAAGATGTCTTCTCTTCCTACCTTTGCGTTAAAATCTCCCAGCACGATTTTAACATCGTACTTCGGTAGTCGCTCATAGATCTTGTCAAGGAGCTCATAGAAGCAGTCCTTAGCTATATCATCTTTTTCCTCCGTTGGGGCGTGAGCGCATATAAGGCTAATGTAGGCGAATTTGGCCTTGATGCGGATCGTTACAATGCGTTCGCTAATGTCTTGGAAACATAAGACTTCTTGCATAATTCTGGCACTTATAACAAATCCGCATCCGAATAGTCGCTGTTTCTGCTCACTATAACACGGTCCGTAGTAGATGTCACAGTTTTTCATCCTCTTTTTGCCCGGCCCATCCCATCGTCGTATTTCCTGGATGGCAGTAATGTCTGCTTTGTAGCAGTTAAGGATTTCCGCTAGTTGTTCGCTTGCACGTCTCCTGTTTAATGTTCTCACAATTCAGGTGCAGATACGAACGTCGTTGTCCTTTTTTCATTTAGCCGTGTCGTCAACAGTAAAATCAGTCCTTTCAGAGGCTTTTGGTTGCTTCGTAACCGTTAGATTTTTCCATGATTGGGTAGTTAACTCAAAGCACAATTTGGAGGGCCAGTTCCAATTTATTAGATACCCCAAGGACACGGGGCCATCAGTATCCACTACGGGATTGAGCGCTGCCGTTGGCCTTTCGGTTCATCCGCCACCAGCTCTGCTCAAGGGGCCTGACTAACCCTTGAAATTCCTAGACAACCTGTTGTCGGAATATGTCGAAGCAGCTTGTCTAGGTTCATCTAGGACAGCAGGCCGGGTATTCATTCCGTGCCATTCCGACCTGGCTGTTTATAGTGTTGCTGTTTTCTGTCGTGTTATCAACACTCGCGCTTATCGTTTAGCAAGTCAAATCCGGTTGGATGAGACCAGTACTTGATGGTAACCACTTGGAGGTAAAAATAAGCACTTGATGTGTAGTCACAGTTACAACACTGGGCATTGCCAAGTTAAAGCCAATCAGAGTCTACCCTCGTTCTACAACACCCAACTATCGAGAAATGTCAAATGAAATGCAGAAAAAAAACTTGACGTTTAAGTATGGTTCACATTCAACAATGGTCTTAAAATTTATATCGATATGTCACATTGGCCTAAGGCTTGAGAAATGTGTGCTAATGAAATGAACAGAAAGAGATCAATTTATCTGAAATCCTTCATCATTTTACCATTCATTATCATTGAGTTTTCTAGCGCAAGGTTTTTTCTGGCTCTTCCCCCATCTATTCTACATGTTGCCCCCTGGAGCCCTACTCTGTGTTTTGTTTCGAAAATCATTTCTATTCGCAAAATTATTGCGCTTCATTTTCGGAACGAAATACAGACCAAGACCTCCGGTTTTTCTTTGCAGCCATTTACTAAAAAAATCCTCCTTGCCTTGTAAGAGGTTCAAATAAGGTCACATAACCCAAACACGTAGAAAATGTCAAAGAAAATAACCGATATAAAGATTATTGTAAGCTTGGATCATAATGTTTTCCCGCAGTAACTTGCCGGGAATAACACAGCTATATAGCCCTCTAACTTTAAATTGGTTTTGCTTCCCACTGTTTCTAAAAATAATTAAATGAATGAAAAAGTACATAATTGCCCTAAAAATTTACCAAACGGATCCGCTCTCAGGTTATTGATAAAGTTGTCTTGCTAGCTACTCATGGCTGGATGATTAAATTAGGTCAATAGCGGTCCTTTCCTTGGTCTATAACTAAACGCCCACATCCATAAATGTTTATTGTTCTCTTTGTAGGTCATTTACATTTCCATCGCATTTCGCTGTTTTTATTTTCCACTAGCTGAATTTTTTTTATAAATAAAGTCTGTTAACGTAGGAACGAGTCGTTGGGACTTCCTCGTTGTAATACAAATAAACCTAGCCCTACTCATGTTGTAGGGTATTCGCATCCCCGTGAACGATTTGAAATGTAAATGACAGCCATTTGCATTACGTTTATCGTGGCAAAAAAAAATCGCTTGATTTCATTTCCCGCGCAATAACGATCAACAACCGCATTTATCATGACCAACGAAGCATTTGGCATGTCTGAAGCTCTTTAGGGGTTGACAGGCTCTGTATTGTCAACAGTTCTGTTTTTTTATATCCTGTGCTATTATTTTATCATTTTCTTCTCCGTTGGGAATAATTTATTGTCGAGTGGTTGTTGAACTTATGGCTTTTTGTCATCACTCTATCTATTGGCAAGCGCTAGAAGCCGTAATATCACAAAAAAGTCGAAACAGTGGGGCATCGATTTTAAGTACCACTTCCTTGTTAGAGGAGATAATTTAAACACAGAAATAGATTCCGATGACGTAGTATTCTGCTCAATTTTAATGAATTTTTCGACATGTCCGAGATGTTATAAGGTGTAGTAAATCAGCTTACAGGTATTAAAGGTATGTCTTAACCCAGGGGGTAAGTATATTAAATGGTCCCTTAAAGGCTGGCAAAGTGATTTATAGCATCATTCATATGTTTGTAAGATCATTTCCATCAAGGCGGACTAGTTTTAACACAATTAATCTGCTCAAACTGAAAACCTCAATGCAATCAAAAGGCCGGAGCGGCATCCGAATAGCCGTTTGATCGATTACAACGGAAAAAAATCAAAGTTGCACGTTTCTATAAAATTAGAAACAACAACAAAAATGTATACAAACAGAGAATCATTCACGTCTGAGTAGATGCTATTTTTGGAGGCGTACGGACGATAGACCATTATCGAAAGTTTATGGTTGACTCATTAGCGGCTCGAGTGTTTAGCACAAAAGTTGCGAAATCGCTAATTATGAATGAGTGGACTGGAAAGGCTGAAGTAGTTTTGATTTACTATGCAGAAGAAGATTTCATTTATTGGTCTTACTTGGTTGAGGGCTGTAGAGGATAGATACCGATCGGCCGGCGTTAATTTGGCTATGTTCAGAGTTGTAACTTTGGATACACATCGACCGGATGAAACTTGCTAAGTTATTATGCGCGACTGTTAAACAGAAATAAATTAGTAGCACTATATCCTCAAAATGACTGGTACTGGAATATTCCGCCTTTTTTCATTGGGTGATTTCACGTATTAATTTCAATTCCCAGCGTCCACCTGCGTTCCTAATACCTTGACCCATGTTTTAACGTGCCCTTTCAATTAGGTACCTTTTTTCACAAACGGAATCGGAATAACTACTAAGATGGAGTCAACGCAACGGTGGCATCTAAAGTGTCAGTTAGGCTAGACGAACTGAAAAACGAGATCGTAGCGGATGAGCAGAAAGGGCAATGGAAGCGTGTCCTTGAAGTACTTAATACATTGGGAAAGGTCCTCTTTGGATCAATGGCGTCGTCAAAACTCACATTTAGGAACCTGAATTGTTAGCCGTGCCCCTTGAACAGAGATTGTGGCACAGATGCCTAAATAATCCTGAGTCCTCGAGTTATCTAATCAATTTAAGCTCGCCCTTAATTTTAGCGCCTATGCTTAGGGCTATTTACCCAATCACAAAAAAACCTTCTGTCCAGAGGCAACCAAAAGTTCCGAAAAGGACTGATTCTGAAATAAACCAGGAATATGACGTTAAAATGTGCAACTGGAAGCATTAAACAGTGTAGGTGCAGCCGAACAACTAGCTTAAGCCTTAAGCTGCTACGTGGGATACATTACTGGCATTCAGGAAATACGACGGCCGGAGAAAAGAGGGTCTGTGTCATCTACTACGATCCATGTTTCGTAAGCAGAAACAGCGGCTGTACATGAAGTTTTATGCTGAGAAGATATTCAGCCCTAGCGAGGTATCCGTCGGAGCGGAAAATTTTTCGATTTTGTACGATTCGGAATATTTTTGCTTCGAGGTATTCTTCCGAAATTTTGTAACGCATCCCGGCGAATTGCGTTTAAGTGCGTTCAGGTGCATTTTTCGTGCAGTTTTTGACAGCTGAGTGCAGTTCTCTTTCCGATTTCCTCCGACACAAATTTTTCGCGGAAATTATTTACGAATTGTAGTGAAGTGATTTTTATTCCGACAACACATACCACGAGTGGAATTTTATCCCCTGACGAAGTACGCGTTGCGGAAAATTGTCCGATCCGTCGAATACCTCGCTAGGGCAGATTAGCTAATATAGTGTAACAATCCGCATCAAGGTTAATTTTAGCGACATAAGCCATGAGCACCCTCCGATTAAGGAATATAGTGACATTGATTAGGACAGTTTCTACGAAATTAAATAAAATATCAGGCATTAACGGCCTATAAAAGGTCTCAAACCTAGCTTCTCCCTTAATTTGTGTTTGTGAATTTATTATTTCTACCACAAAGAAAAGGACCTCCTGCTTTACGCCAAAACGGAACTGTGAATTTAAAAATGCTTCTCGTAACAGTGTAACTCTTGGCTTTTTGTCAGACTTTCGCAAAAGGTGGAGCAGGTCACAAAAAATTTAGGTGTTGGTACTTTCGGGATTTTCACCAACTCCTGGACAAAACGTATGAGCGACTACAGAAGAACGATATACAAAAAGTGCTGGATAGGAAGAGAGCACATTTTTACCAGTTTTGTCGAAAAAATAAAGTCTAGACACTTGAATTCGCTGCGGAACGAAATGCCAATATAGCCAACAGATGATTTTCTTATCTAATCGCATTTGTAAGTCTAAAATTAATGGAGACGATTTCCATAACCAATTAGACCGACCGTTACTGATGTTTTTGGTTTCCATCCCCTGGTAGCAAGAATCCGCTGGATTAACGCAAAATGGCGACAGAAATAAGGCATGCAAGGTAAAATGCAGGTGAAAACAAGAGCTTACACTGAGCCAAGGTTTTTCAGAAGGAAGACAAATTAACAAGAAAACCGCGCGATCTAGGCATGGTAATGGTAAAATGTTAAAGCCAGGAAAACAAGGCCTGAACAAGATCATAGGGGATGATCAAAGCAAAATCGTATGCTGCAATTTTGGAAGAACCACTTCTACAGGTTAAATCACAGAAAACATTTAATAAGGAGGAAGAGGCTAAGAAAACTACCAGCCACCCGACCTAAATAAAATCAGAATAGCAACATCTAAACTAAAGCTGACAAGGCTGCAAAGTTTCCTTGGACGAAAGTATGTCTAAAGAATGCAACCTCAGTATCGTTAGCCCGACCCCTAAAAAAGAAGACCATCTGAACTGCGCCAAGTGATCACAACCAACGGCTGTATTATATATTAACCCCTCTAGCCGTTCACCAACTTGATCGGACTGCGATGATCAGGGTCTTGCATCGGATGTCCTAAGTTGTTCGATTGAGGGCTTTACTACTAGTTCGACTTCTAAGCCCGAAGAAACAGCGCAGCGGTTTGCAGGGGTAATTCTACGTTTGATTTGTGACGAGAAGCTGTTGTCAGAGTTGATAGCGGATCCGAGTTAGACAAAGTTCCGTATTGCCTCAAAGTTATACCTGTCAATGGTGATGTTCTGTGAAATTCGATGTTGCGTGTCCTTTCATTTTGGTAGCATATACTTGGTCTTACCCTTATTTACTGTTAAACTCATTTCTGCCGATTCATTCTTTATTGCAATGACATCACGTTAACTCCGAACAATGATGTCAATATCGTCGGGGTATGCTTATATTTAGTTGCATCGATTTATGGAAGATTCTGCCCCTGGTGGTGGTTCAGGAGTTCTGCACTATCCTCTCAGGAATGAGGTCAAAACAGAAAAAAGTTATTTTTTAATATCAAATGTTTCGGTAGCTGATCCTAAAGGAGCAGCGAAAATTTCACATGTTGAGGAGAATAATGCCTCCATAGTTTGTGCAGTTCAGAGGGTCTCCTTTTTTGTGGATCGGGAAAACTATGCTGAGGTTCCATTTCGGGCATACTCTCATTCGACCGAAGTTGGATTATGTGGTGCTGAATATTACTTACCAAGTCATCTCCGCTGGCTTTATATAGCTCGGCGGGAAGGCCGTCATTTCCGGCAGCCTTTTTAACCTTGCGTTTAGATGCCATCCTCACATTATTTAGGTCTGGTGGTTATTCGTTATCTCCATTTAAAAATCTGCAGAAGTGGTTCTTCCATATCCTCAGCATCGACAGTATCTCTACTTCGATATTTCCTTGTTCATCTGGACAGGATTCTGTTCGAGCCTTGTATCCTTGGCTTTAACGCGTAAAATATTTTTAAAACTTGCTAACATAGTTCCTATAGTGGCACCTCTCTATATCCTTGATCGCACGCTTTTCTTTCTCTTTTTTTTTTCTTCTTTTCACCTGTAGCTAAAAGCCTTGAAAGCGTAGTTTTTGGCGACGAGCATCTGTCGGCATTTCTCATCAAACCAAGGGTTTCATGCTGGTGGGCGTGAGAAACCTAGTACATCAGTTGTGGCTGATATAATAGGTTGTTGGCATAGTTGCCATTGTTCGTCAATATTAGATGCTGGTGGTATGGTGAAAATCGAAAGGTTAAGGGAAACTTTCAAATTTTCACAGCAATTCTGGTTTGTTGTGAATGATATTCAAAATACTGAATGCGGGCCTATTGTTCCTCTCAGTGTAATCCATTTAATTGATCATTTGTTGATCTGGATACCTCCATGTCTCCTTATGAATATCGATGTGTAGAAACTAATGTGCTGGCTATAGTGGCATTACGCTGGCTATAGTGGCATTACGTTCCGCATCGAAATCAATTAGTCCGTTGCTATACTCGGTGTCGTGTTCAGCTGCATTTCCCGAAAATACTGCTAAAGATATCTTCTCTTCCTACCTTTGCGTTAAAATCTCCCAGCACGATTTTAACATCGTATATCGGTAGTTGCTTCTAAGTTCTATCAAGGAGCTCTTAGAAGACGTTTATTTGACCTTTGTTTGCTAATGTCTTGAAAACAAAAAACTTCTCTTCTAAATCTTGCACTTATAACAAATCTTCTCACTATAACACGGTCCGTAGTAGATGTCACCGTTTGTTTTTCCATGTTTGGAAGACTAGCTGCAATATATTAGATACCCCAAGGATGCGAGGCCACCAGTATCTACTACAGATTTGAGTTCTGTGGTTGGCCTTTCGCATCTTCCTGTTCGCATCGCTGTTCAAGGGGCCTGATTAGCTCTTGAGATTTCCAGATGACCTGTTGTACGAACATGCATAGCAGCTCAAATAAGTTTACTGTTTACTTTGTCCATCCATCCTAACTTTGACTATAGACGCCATTTTTGACTCCATCTTGGATATTCTTCCGCTGCCGCCTGGGGAGTTTTTTTTTGTAGTGGACCTTACATCTAGCTTGATCCACGAGTTGTATTTATTTCCCTCCTACCCCTATCATACCGAGGATTCCTCTATCCCCAACTCGAGGACGCGTCCAATGGGTGACTATCAATTCCGCATTTTGTGGGCTGTTGATACATTAGGTGTGTTCCGAGGAATATAATTATTTTTCCACACAGAATATTTGTAACCTAACAATAATTTTTAAACCAATGTGTCCCTGTGAAGTCATTTCAAATTTAGTTTTCTGTTAAAAGCGTTGACTCTAACCCCCGAAAATTCACTTAAATTTATACGAGTACATAATAAAATAACGTCACATCCATTCCAGTAATCCAATAACGTCTGCTCCAAAAATAACGGTGCTACAAATAATATACGACTGCACAATTTTCCCATTATTTAGATAACTGTCAACAAACGAATCTTTCAAGTAATCAAGATACATGGAGTTTTTAAGTTCTGGGCCAGACGATGTTTTATTGCCCGTCTCAAATCTGTAATTATCTCCACCCAATTGAAGGAATCGCCTTTCAAGTCAGTGTGCGCTACAGGAGCTCATTTATTTCAAAAGCTCAGACGGATGGAAGAACAATTTGTTTCTCCACTTAGAACGGTCTATAAATTTTGAATTTCACTCAGTGAAATTGAGTGAAACTGCTGTTCACTGAAAGGTGAATGAAAATAAATTTTTAGCAAAACTTTCCGTACGCATTTTCATGAATTGAAAAACTCACTGAATGTCGGTATTCAATGCACACATTCCCAAAGGAATTGCGATACATTTTCTCTGTTTTCAAACGCAATATCTTATGAAAGGGTTCGAAGGCGACACACATCGGCAAGTAAGTGAATTTTATAATTTATCAGATCGTATGTCATAATCCTTTTGGGTTGAGAAGTGCGATATAAGTTCCTTTTCGCATTCGATGTCATGCGGGATACTTTTCATTTCTTTTTAGTGGAAAGTATTCTGATTTATTAAAATCTTCAGATACATAAATTGATTCTATGGACGTTGGAGAATTTTTCTTATTTATGACGTCAGTTTGGGAGGGACTTCCAATAAATCTTAAAACTGCTAGGTACCCTAATGCTTTTATTTGATTTGACTTAAAATGCAAGGGAAGTTAGTTCAAGATGGCAAGATTGTAAGGATAACAGGTCGGTGAAGTTAAGCATCGTCTACATCCTTGTTGGCCCATTAGTTCGTTTTTACGGCATTAAGCATTCTGCTGTATTTAGCAATCAAAATGTCCTCAGAAACCTGTAAAGTGGTGCAAAATTGCTGGATATCCTGGAAGTAATAAATTCCAAGATTTTGTTTCACATGTGAACATGCAATGGACAGTGAGGAGTGTCGTCGTGCATCATTTCGACACCTCTACTGATATCATCATACTTGATATGTAGTTACATTGTCTGGTTTCATAGGAAGTCAGGAAAAGTGTATGACCGAGATGTGCTTTCTTTGTTAATTCGATTTAAGTCGTATATTGGCCAAAGCTTGCATGATATGTCACATGTGGTAAGAGATTTCTATTTATTTATTAGCATCCTTTTTGATCTAGTACTCGGATCTCATAAATTGCCTGATCATAATGATAGGTTTCTTATCATTTCGTTGGCGATCTCGTTCCCAGCTTTATCCGTGTGACAAGCAGAGTTTTACAATAGCTCCCAGTGAACTAGCTTGTACTTTATTTCAGTGGCAATGACCACTTTGTTGTGGAAAGTATGATATTAACATATTAATCCTGTAGTTTTGCCTCAATTGACACCATACTGGGAGCTTCATTCACCATATTATAAGCAAAATTTGGAACCTCGGCATCGTTTGCCTTATTCACAAAAAAAGGCGATCCTCTGAAATGCGCCAACTACAGAGCCATAAGTCTCCTCAACACTGTAATATTAGAACGTCTGAAATCGTTTACCAACAACCTGATTGGCTAAAAGTGGTTTTAGGTCAGGAAAGTCCACAAATGAATTAATCTTCACACTTCGGCAGATAATGTAAAACACCCATACAAAATCGTACCCACGACCTCAATATCAAAGCCGCATACCACAGCACTTATAGAGATGAACTATAAAGAGCCATGTCTAGTTTTAGTATACCGTCCAAACTCGTCCGTATTTGCAGGATGAAGATTGAGGATTATCGGTGCTCCATCAGGGTCGGAAACAACCGACCATTCGATACCAAAAAATGATTTAGGCAAGCCGATGCACTGTGACTTCTGTAATCTCATTCTTGAGAGGATTGCGCAAAACTTCCGAGCCAAAATCAAAGGTACCATCTTCCATTAATCGGTGCAACTACTAGCAAAGGCCGCGATATTAATATTATTGGTCGGACTAAACGGGGTGTCATAAGCACGTTTTTCCAGTATAGAGAAGGAAGCGAGAAAAATGGGTTCAGCTGTAAGTGAGGATCAAACCATATATAGTTTGTCAACTCGAAAGGTTACACAACATCAAAGGAATGAACTTAGACGGTAATTTAGTAGTAAAGTCCCCACTGGAACACTAAGGAGGTGCTATACAAGATCCTGATCGTTCCATTCCTGCTCTATGGCGCTGAAGCATGGAGCTTATCAAAAGTCTATGAAGAAATCCTTAGCTGTTTTGAGAGAAAATTTCTTCGAATAATCTTCCGTACCGTCTATACGAGCTGTACAGAGACATATTAGCGACCCCGCATTGGGCGTTTAAGATGGCTAGGGCATGTAGAGTGAACATAGACCAATACTCCGGCGCGCAGTCTTCGATTCTCAGCCAGACGTCGCGTCGGACGCATTAGTGAAAGAACTCGCCTTAAGTGGCGCGCATAGGTAAAAACCGACTTCAACCAACTTGGATTGCGTAGCTGTAGAGGTATGTTGGTTGTGGACGTGGTTCATTCAGTATTTTAGCGCCAATTTAGTAAGCAAAGTGGCCATTCCCCAATCCTAATCACCCAATTGAAGCTAATTTGTGCATAGGAAGACGGTTTCAGCCCTTACATGTCGTATTAACATTCCACACTGTCGCTCTAAGCCTGCGGACTCTTATCTATAGAATTACTCTAGAAGCACAAAAAAAAATTTCAATCCCCAACTCAGAACACCGCAGGCAGTAATGATTAATTACATTCGTTATGTGACAGGTTTCTTCGAAATTGATTTCAGCGCCAGCGGTTTAAGGTTACAAGTGGAAAATACCCCTTTTAATTGTTTATGCTGTTAGATCCAAACGCTTGGGGCTGAGTTAGCTTCCAACTTTGTACCTGAATTTTGTAAACCAAATCTAAAGTCATTGTAAAAGACGGGGAAAAAATTGCTTAATGGAGTCCGAAAAATTTCACCATTTTGGAAGTGATTTTTTTTTTTATTTCTGTGCGTAGTACATCAGTGTTATTTTGATGTTTAATAAACAAAATCATGTTAGTTGCAAAGCGATATTTTCTTAATTTATAACCAAGCTTATACAGAAATAATTTAATTCTTAAATTTAATTTTTGCGGCGAATTCTTTATTGTCATTCCATTCAAATGAAACACATTCGTTCCAATGCTATGAGTCCACTTTTCATTTGTAAGAACATCCTAACAAGGGTTAGGATAGAAATAGCATTTTAGTTTCTTCTGATTTTTAAAAATAACTATAAACTCTATAACTAGTTCCTAAACCTTAATGACAGCTGTCAAACAATATTGCTATACAACTTACAGAAAACGGGTCCCTCTAGTTTATAATATAAAAAAAATTGCGTTTTTTTAGTTGCAAATTTGATTAACACAGAATGGAATGGAAAACTAGACTGTTTTCCTTTCAAACAATTGGCACTTCATAGGGGAACTAACATACATTTGTAAAAATAATGGCAGACTTAAATAAATAAACAAATAAACAGAAGCACTTCGCCAACACAAAAAAAAAATCGCATAAAATATCCTCACACCCAAAAATTATAGTTATGTTGGTTTACTTTTAGAATTCCAGGAAGACAGCAATTCCCTCTAATTACAATTTTCCATGTTCAAAACAATTTTCATTTTTGCCTCCGCAATGCGGTGACTCTGTCTACCTGAACACAGCCATCACACATCGAAAATTGCACCACTTACCGTAATATTTCCACGAAAAGTTCTTTAATAAGAAAACACAGAAAGAAACAAACAAATAAAAATCTCAAAATTTTCCTGCAATTTTCCCCAAAATAGATTTAAGCACGTTCTGTGCACATAAACTCAGGAAGCTATTTGACTGTCAAAATCCTTCCACGCCCACCTCTTGGTCAGGAAATCAACAAAAAAAATGTACAATTAAAAAAATTAAGTTTTACAATGCGTTTCAGACATTTTCCGTGTTCTGTTGTTGTGAGTGATTGACCTGACAGATGGCTCATTCAACAAGATAATTATTGCTGACAATAGGCCGTTTCCGAGAAGAATTTATGTTCGCTCATTTCGACAATTTACGATCGCCACAGTTTTTATTGGTGACAGCAACCATAAAGTAATTAGTGGTTTTATGCGGTCCCACGCTGTTTGTTAGTCATTCTGGAATAACAAAGAAAATCAAATGGCATTTGACATAATTGTCAGTTCTGATGTTTTGACTGCTTCGGAACGAATTGGTTTGGAACACTGCCAGAAGTGCTAATGATTTTGTCTGTTTGTTCAATGGGTCAAGTGTCAAAAACGACGTGTTACATTCGGTTGATGTGGGCTTTGAGATAACGATAGGCCTCTTCTCAATGAGTTTTCTATTTCAATAGATTCTAGGAAACTATATGCAGTTAGGAAACGAATTTATGTAATGAGGTGAAGACTGCTGTCAATTATGGGGGCGTTTGTGAGTTTGATATGCGTCTTGTTTTTTTAAATAAAGTGTGTGCTTAGCGATGGGTATTTTTGAAAGTGTAATACTATTCGTCAAAGCAGATCCACTTAATTCTTGCGTGATCAAAATAAAAGAAATTGTTACAGCGTGTAAAATTAAAAGAGAAGACAAAGAAATTGGGCCCTAGTTAGGCATTAGTTATAGCTGTCATTGAGAAACATCATTGGAACACAAAATATGAAGGAACTAAAATTTTATTGGGCGATATTATTATAGGAATCATTCAGGAGTTTAATCATTAAAATCACGACTATGAGACATGACTATGATTAATGACAGATTGGAACAAACAAAGAAGAGTTTTTCAAGAATGTTAGTGCGCTGATAATGTTGTTGCTATCATAGATGTTACTCCTGCGTAAGATTCGTATACCGATCATGAAGATGAAGTTCAGAATTTTGGAGACTGGATTCGTAGATAAAAACGAATTGAGGAAAGTTTTAATATAAAATGTTAAAATCTTGATCCACTGATAGTTGATGACGTTAAGGGCGACCATTTGTGGAAGAAGGCTATAAATGACTTGTCAGAATCACAAAATAATTTTTTTTTAGAAATTGAGGAAGACACTTACATGCTTTTACCGGAAAACTTCAGAGATGGCGCTACGAAGGTGTCCAAATTGCAAAAGTCTCTATACGGTTTGAAGCAATCAAGGCGAGTCTGGAACAATATTAACAGATGTCAAAGGACCCATACCTTGGGGTAACCAGGAGATTACTTTTCGCAGCACAGACAACTAGGATGAATATCAGTTATGATTATAACCCCGTAAAGGTTCTTAGGACCGCTACAAAGAGAGTTTTGCGCTTTCTGAGAACAGTTGGAATATTTGGCAAGAAACTTATCTTAATCCACGCTTTTTAGACAAATGACACTGACATCCGAAAATCCACTACAGGATGTGTTTTTACAATGCAAGGTGCAGGTCATCGACGTCAATGTCCGATAACTGGTCTTTCTCCCAACGAATCCAAGTTCATGGCAATGGTTGCAGTCTAAGCATCGATATGGCTAAAATGCCATAAATGAGAGTTACTCCCAGGTAGCGAAAATTAGATGGCTGCAATTTACGACAATAAAGTGACTTTCAACTGGCAAAGAATGAATATTCGGCTTGAACCGAACATGTGGAAACGAAAACCGCATTCATCCGTGCAAAAATTGCAAGTCGGCCTTTTCAACTGATGTATTTCTTAATATTCATAGTTCGAACAAATATAATTTTTTTCGCAATCATCTATATGTCCGTGGGTACTTCTTGAACGATGATGGGACCTCCAGTTTTATGCCAAAATTTGAATGGCTGGGTTGAGATAAACCATTTCTTGATACCACCTAGGATAGGAGTATCCAAAACATTGACACTGACATCACAGTACTTCGCACATGAATGAAACGAACTACAGACACGTAACAGCACTGGCGACTGAGGCCATCGGCTGGGACAGAGCAAGACATTAATACAACAGAGAGAGAGGGATAGATAGATACCCAGAAGGAAAGCCGAACCCAAAACATGTTAGTGGGATTTGAACCCAGACTTAACCATCGTTTATATCTACAAGAGACAAAAGGGATATCACACTCTTCTGTAACATTTAGCTTAGGCCATAGTTTTTTGCCAGTAAGAAAATACACAGGCATGGAACTCATTTTAATTTATTTTTGGTGCATCAAGTAGCATTTTTAACGATGTTGATGTTACATATTGTCAGCAAGTTCAGAGTTTATAGCTGAGTAATATCTACCCAGTTTGTCAGTTTTTTTTTTCTGATGTAACATTCTTTGCCTTGATATCATGATGTTTTTTCAACACCAAGAGAACTTGGTTACCAAGTTTTAAGTGTAACTTTATAGCTTAAATTGTTTGCATTGCAGTGTACCTATTACCATAAAAAAAAATTCGCTGATGTAATCGAAGCCTCTAAAAGGTCTAACAAGTGCCTTCTGTCACTGCTAGACTTGTAAAGGGTGATCCATTTCGAGGTTCCCTACTTTTTTAAAGAAAAAAACACAGAAAATTCAAATTTAATGGAGAATTTTTATTATCATTTGAAAGAACATTCTTTGGCATTTATTTTTTGAAGATTATGTCTATCAATAATGTTGGCCGTTGCTACGTCGCAGATGGTCCATCCGTTGAGTCCAATTTTCGATCACTCGTTCGAGCATTTCGACTGGTAACTGGCGAATGACACGCGTGATGTTTTCCTCCAAGGCCTGAATCGAAGCGGGTTTGTCGGCATAAGCTTTTGACTTTATATATCCCCACAGGAAAAAGTCTAACGGTGTGATATCACACGATCTTGGTGGCCAATCGACCGGCCGGTGATGGTGTTGCGAATAGTACGCTCAGTAGGCCGATTATGTTGACCATAAGTTGAGCGAAGTGAACGAAACACATTCCTCACAGAACGTGAATTTTCATAATAAAGTTGAACAATTTGTAAACGTTTTTCACCCGTAAGTATTTCCATTATGAAGTGCCAAACAATACTAAACAAAAATAACATGACAGCATGACACGACTCACACGTTATCTGTCAAGAAAGGCTATTGAAAAAAGTATCTCTACTTGGATCACCCGTTACTTGTAAAACTAAGCTGTAACCCAGGACTTGATTATGAGAATGCTTCGAAGAAGAAGCCATCCCTACCCCAATATTTATCTTTTTGAATGGTTTTATAGGTTTTGCATCCCATTATTTTTTTGGTGGAAAAGGATCAGGTAAATAGTTTTTTTTAAGTCCAAATATTGTATTGCGTAGTGTGTGCTTACTTCTCATAAGATTAGTTTCGCAACCAATGGGGCTGGATCAGTTGCTGGATCAATGGATCAGTTGCGCAACCAATGGGGCTGGTGTTTAATTTCACTTGTTAATTAGGCCGTGTGCCAATCGTTTTAAAATGGGTGTTCAATTTTGAAGTCTGTGTAAAAAGACTTCAAAATTTTAACCAGCTCAACAGATCGCAAATATTTATCCAGTAGCTGATTTTTGACATTTGGTATACCTAACCACATTAATGTAAAAGAAATTTTCCACTGGCTAAGATAATAACGCAATTGGCACAGGAAAATGCTTTCCCGGTATCCATAAGCGCAATTATTTGTGTTTTCGTTAAAATCTTAAGATTGTTGGTCTGGAGTGCTGCTTGTTACCTTTGAAAGCTAACATATGTCAGTATTGAACGTATATACCCGTATATAACCATTAAACCAAAAAAACTTCATGTCTCCAAATATCGCTGCAATTTAACCCAGAAAGCAATGATAAAGTATAACCTTTAACTGCAAGACAATGATTCGCTTGACAGCTGAATTAACAAACCTGTAAAGGAAAAATAAATTCAAATAAACTTTAGGGGAAATGCTGACGGCAGCTCATTCGTAAAATTATTTGTATGTGAAGACATCTTTTTCTTAAGGATCATAGACACAAACAAGATTTAAGTTGGCCAATTTAGGCTTGATGCGGGTTGTTGCAATGCGTTCGCAAAGACGTCGAAGTATAAGACCTCTTACCTCAGAATTTGCTTATTCAAGAAACCTGCATCCAAGTAATCTCTTGCCCTGATTCGTTTTTATATATTTTTGCCATTAAAGGGGCCATATCTGTCCGTCTGTCCATCCTTCTATGTGTCACCGATTTTTGGGGCTTAGATTGTATGCTAGAGTGCAAATTTGGTATATAAACTCTCTATCAAATGAACCCGAACAGGTTTTAGTATTTTCAAAATACGTCGACTGCAAAGTCCACTTTTCAAAACTTTCTTGTGACCAACGGGTTAGAATTTTAAAAAAGTGCCTGAATAACATATTTAGACAATCTCAATATCTATATTTCATGCATTTATTTCATTTATAGGCAAGCCCACTTTACTAAGAAAAAAAAACCTTTTAAAGATCTAAAAGTCGTTGATCTTTGGTCGTCAAGTGTAAGGTCAATCATTAACTTTTAGTTGCTCCATTACAAAGGTTTTTTTTTTAACATTTTTTATGAAGAGGACAACTTTTAGGGACACCCGCAACATGTAAAAACACCACTAAGACATGGGGTCATCGGTATCCACTACGTGATTGAGTTCTGCCATTGGTCTTTCGGCTCATCCGCCACCTTCAATGTTTAAGGGGACTGAATAGCCCTTGAGATTCAAAAATGTCCTGTTGTCTGAATATATCGGAGCAGTTAATATAGGTTTCATGCTGTGTCCATATGCCCCATCTACAATAAAGCGATCCTATGTCTTGCAAGAACAATAGAGGCATATCCCTGCTTAATGTCGCATACAAGATCCTATCCAACGTACTGTGTGAACGTCTAAAACCGTTGTGCAACACACTAATCGGCACGTACCAGTGTGGATTTCGGCCTGGCAGATCAACTATAGATCAAATTTTCACACTCAGGCAAATCCTGGAAATGACCAACGAATTTAAATTCTAAACTCACCACCTTTTCATCGACTTCAAAGCCGCATAGATAGCATACATCGTCAGGAGCTGTTTATGGCGATGGCGGAATTCGGAATCCCGGCAAAACTGATTCAGCTCTGTCGCGTGAAGCTGGAAAACACGCACTGCAACGTGCAGTTCAGAAGTAGCTCCTCCGAACTATTCCAAATATGCACCGGATTTAGGCAAGGAGACGCGCTTTCATGTGACTTCTTCAATCGCGTACTGGAGCAAATAGTACGCAGGGCAGGAGTCAACACGGAAGGTCCAACAGGTCCGTCCAGCTCGTGGGCTATGCGGACAATATTAACATCATCGAACGCTCCTAGAGTGCCGTGATAGAAGCGTTCAAGAAGAACAGGCGAAATCCGTTGGCCTTGACGTAAATGAGGACAAGACTAAATACATGCTATCAACAAACAAACAAGCATCTGTTTACACGTACTAGTACAAAACACCATTGATAGCAGCAATTTTGAGTTAGTTAAGGAGTTTACCTACCTCGGAGTAAACATAAACTCCACGAACGACACCCTAGAGGAGATACGGCGAAGAATGACCCTAGAAAACTGTTGCTAATTCGGTTTGTCAAAACAACTGGGTTCGAAACTGCTAGCTCGAAGGAAGATATGTGCTCTACAAAAATCCATACCCTGCCAGCTCTGCTTTATGCCGCCGAGTGCTGGACGATAAGCAAGAAGGGAGAGCTGATACTGGGCTCCTTCGAAAGAAAAATACTTCGGCGGATTTTCGGTCCTGTGCGCGAGGAGGGCGAATGAATGAGAATATACAACCGCGAACCCAATGAGCTGTACCAAGATGTGGATGTAGTACAAAAAGTAAAAACAACACGACTACATTGGATAGCCACATCGGGCGAACGACAATAATGTTCTTCAAATCCCAGCGCCCAGGTTCGAGGAGGCAAGGAAGACCGAACCTCCGTTTCAAACACCAACCCATCGGTGAAACTAGAGCGCTTGGGCTAGGCAACTGGAAGCAACAAGCCCGGGATCGCAGACAGAGGATGAAACGCTGCAGTGTCCAGGTAGTCCATTAAGTACTTTGTCCATCGCCACCTTATTTCTTTAGTCGCGGTCTTGAAAAAGGTGTGATTTTCGTTTTTTTACGCGATTTACTGTTTACACCAAAGCTCAAACTAACCAGGTTATGTTTTGACCTGAGTGCAGTAGTTGGGTAATCTTGAAGAAGTCAGTTTGACGAGGATTTTATTATAGTTAGCGTTAAAAAAACTTGAACAAATAATTCCAGCTATCTTTTTCCTCGCTAAAAAGTACGTTAGGATTTAATTTTTTAACCAAAAGCACATCACAAATCTTAATTTCATAATCATTCTACACTATGACTTTGAAAACAAAATGCCAAACAGCCATAAGGCTGACACTCCCATTAATCACTTTCAATGCTGTCGCGCCGCCAAGTTCCACGGCGGTGTAGAATAAATGTAAACATGACGGCAAAAGTACATATTCGCCACCCCATCATCGACATCATCACCACAAAAAAAAAACCTCCACCCCCACCTCCTAATGTCATTACTCTAAATATTTGTTGGCCACATAAAAGGAGACCTATCCCCACCTCCATGAGGCTCGTGTGTGAATCCGATCACCATGGAATCGTGGCAGATTGGAATTTGTGATTAGTTTTCATGAGACAACGGTTTTTCTTCCTCTAATGGCATGCACACAAAAATAAACGCACGCAAAAATATCATAAGAAAAAAAATTGGAATAAAAGAAAAATCATGCGAACATAAAACCGATTAAAACGATTTCCTCATGAATGGATGGATGGATGCGCTTGTGTAGATACTTTCTCGCGCAAAAGGCACGTATGACAGGCATTTATTGTGATGATGGCAGGGAAGTGAGATGCGTGCCACTTCGAGTCTGGAAATAAATTGCCAAATAAATTTTATTTAAATTGTTTTAAAAGCCCAAGCCCCTGCCCCCAATTCTTCACCAAAATGTGGGTGTTATACAGTTCTGAGGGAAACGCACAAAAATTGGCAACATGAATGGGAAATGCATTGTTCAATCGGCAAAGCACAATGGCTTGATGTTTGGCTAGGATTTTACGTATGAAATTGTTTCCGTATTTTTCGCCAAAAAAAAGGCTTACATTCCGATTTAAGTTACATTTCCAATGCGCAATAAAGGAAACACTCTTTGGAAGCTTTACGAAGGCAATTAATCTTTTGGGACTGTACGACTGTATATTTATCGCTTATTTATGGGCAGTCAGGCTGGAGTATCTTAAGTGATTAGCTCTATGATTATGTGGGTTAATCTTGCGTAAGTGAAGTCTTCACTGAATTTAACGATGCCATGTGTTGTAGAACGAGGGTAGACTGATTGACTTTAACTTGGCAATGCCCAGTGGTTGTAACTCTAACTACACATCATGTGCTTATGTTTAACCTCCAAGTGGTAACCATCCGGTAGTGGTCTCATCCAACCGGATTTGACTAAACGATAAGCTCGAGTGTTGATAACACGACGAAAAACAGCAACACTATAAACAGTCAGGTCAGAATGGCAAGGAATGAGTACCCGGCCTGCTGAAAAAAGGACAACGATGTTCGTATCTGCACCTGGAATGTGAGAACATTAAACAGGAGAAGTGCAAGCAAACAACTAGCGGAATCACTAAACTGCTACAAAGCAGACATTACTGCCATTCAGGAAATACTATGGGATGGGCCGGACAAAAAGAGGTTGAAAAACTCTGACATCTACTACGGACCGTGTTATAGTGAACAAAAACAGCGACTATTCGGATGCGGATTTGTTATAAGTGCCAGACTTAGGCAAAAGTCTTGTGTTTCGAAGATCAAGGCCAAATTCGCCAAACATAAGCCTTATAAGCGCTCACGCCCCGACAGAGGAAAAGGATGATAAAGCTAAGGACTGCTTTTGTGAGCTCCTTGAAAAAACCTATGAGCTACAGAAGTACGATGTTGAAATCATGCTGGGAGATTTAAACGCAAAGGTAGGAAGAGAAGACATCCTCAGCAGTATTGTCGGAAAACATAGCCTACACGACAACACGTCTGTTTCCTCATCTCGATATCCACTAGGGAACATGGCGGTCTCCAGATCAACGAACGGTCAACCAAAGTGTAAAACGTCAAAGCCAAGGATACAAGGCTCGAAGAGAATCCTATCGAGATGAACAAGGAAATATCGTAGTTGAGACACAGTAGATGCTGTCAGGCAGAAGGAACCATTCAATATTGGCAACGACAGCGAAAACTGCCAACCACCAGCTTTATAAAGCCGGCGGAGATGACTTGGTAAGAAACATCCGCCAACTCATAACCCAAATCTGTTCGGAAGAAAGTATGCCTGAAGAATGGAACCTCAGCATCGTTTGCCCGATCCACAAAAAAGGAGATTCTCTAAACTGCGCCAACTACAGGGCCATAAGTCTCCTCAACATCGCCTACATGATCCTTTCTGCCGTAATATGTGAACGCCTGAAACCATTTACCAACAACCTGATCGGCCAGTATCAGTGTGGTCTTAGGCCAGGAAAGTCCACAACCGATCAAATTTTCACACTTCGGCAGATCCTGGAAAAAACCAGGAGTCCAAAAAAAAAACCAAACAAGAAGTCCAAATCGATACCCAACACCTATTCATCGATTTCAAAGCCACATACGACAGAATTTAGAGAGACGAACTATGCAGAGCCATGTTTGGTATTCCGCACAAACTCACCCGTTTGTATAGGATGACGATGGAGAATTCTCGCTGCTCACCGACACATTCGGTACCAAAAACGTATTTAGGCAAGGCGATGCGCTGTCATGTGACTTTTCAATTTTATTCTTGAGAGGATGGTGCAAAACTCAAGAGCCACTAGCATACACCGACGATATTGATATAATTGGTAGGACTCAACATGATGTCATAACCACGTTTTCTAGTATAGAGACGGAAGCGGCAAAAATTGGTTTAGCAGTAAATGAGGGCAAGACGAAGTATATGCTGTCAACACGAAAGGACACACAACATCGACGAATTGGACAGAGCGTCACCTGTGACAGTTATAAATTTGAGGTAGTACGGGACTTTGTCTACCTCGGCTCCACTACTAACTCTGACAACAACATCTCGTCAGAAATTTGAGAGGAAAATTCTTCGAAAAATCTTCGGTCCCGTTTGCGTTGACGGGCTATGGAGACGAAGATTCAACCAAGAACTATATGAGCTGTACAGCGACATGCCTCTAGTCAAAACACTCCGCATTGGACGTTTAAGGTGGCTAGGACATGTAGAACGAATGGACACCAAAACTCCGGCTCGCAGAGTCTTTGATTCCGAGCCAAATGTCGGACGCAGTAGAGGGAGACCTAGCCTTAAGTGGCGCGCACAAGTAGAAACCGACCTCAACCAACATGGAGTGCGCAACTGGAGGCAGTTAGCTAAGAATCAGGCTCATTGGAGAGGCATGTTCGTTGAGGTCCAGGTTTATTCTGGACTGTAGCGTAACTAAGTAATTATGTAGACCTTAAACCTTGGCCATGTGTGATTTATACAACAGAAATGAAGAGTATGAGATGAATGGCCGGATATGATGCAGGCTCGTTAATATACACAGCTGAGCTATCTCACAATCATTCATGTGTGTGTGTGTACTTCTCGCACGATGGCGGGACCTCCTGTTTTATGCCGACTCCGAACGTCAAATCTGAGATAAGAATTTCTTGACACTTGATACTACTCGGATAATTTGTCAGATCATCACGAGAGGAGGCCCACTGAAAAAATCATTTAAGTGTTGCTACGACTGGGAATCGACCTTCTGCGCGGCAGTTCATCGCACTAACCACCACTGAGTCCGAAATTGCAACTTGGTAACTAAATATAAATTATGATTATATCTTGCAGTAACAGGTGGGCCCCTTATCAAATAGTCACAACGTGATTCTACACAGTCATGAAAAAGTCAAGATATATGAATATATACCAGAGCATGGAGAATGAATGAATTCATTGATACAGGATCCATGTGTACTAGTCCAATAGCAGGTTCACTTATTTACTGACTGGAGTGTCGGTAAAGTCTGAAATGAGATGGTTGAATGTTCTAGAACGAGGACACTTTGATGCGAAACGAAATGCCACTATAGCCAGCACACGGTTTCGTCACCTCGATATTCATAGAAGATATAGCGGTCTACAAGATCAAGTTTTTTGCGTCTGTAGCAAAACGAGTGGTGGGTGCACGACTGGGTCGTACGCAACTTTCTCTTTCACAGCGAGCTAATTGGACGTTTTTAACAATTTGGCCGAAATGCAGAATAATATTTATTTTGATTAATGATGCTAAAAATTATATAAATAATGTCGAAATGTGATTATACGAATGTTTATTCCGTAATTGAAAGTAATTGATTTTCAGGTGAATAATTCATTCGATTTGGCAAAATAGTTTGCGAGAAATCGCAAATTATCTTTATATGGCCTGAACTCCAAAATTCGTTGTATGGATTTTCTCGAAAAAACTGCGTATGCAGTTTTGTTGGAACTAATATGCTTATAGCATATAAGAAGTTTAATCAAAATCGTTAGAACCGTTTTGACCAAATTCAAATTTTTATGGCAGGTACCAGCAAACATGGCTAAAAGCAAACAACAAAAAATGGCCCAGTATCATGGCCAAAAATACGCTGGATACGAAGTTTGAAGAAAATCGGTCAAGTCGTTTAAGCTGGAGAGGCTTGTACGGACAGACGGACCGACGAACCGAGGGACGGAATTCCGAAAACCACTTTTTTGAGTTCCGCTTTCATCGTAATGTTAAAATCAATCAAAATCTCGAGGTCGAAAATGTTTACGAAAACAATATCTTTCTCTTTATAAGAGAAAGTTAAAAAGGAGGACGGAACACCAGCTTTTCAGAAAGAAACAACATATGAGAAGGCTACAATCCACTGTGTGGATCGCTTTATACCCTATCCGATCCCATCCTTAAAATGAATATCCCTAAAATTTGAGTTTTATATCAAAGAAATATTAAAATTCCCATTGTCCCAACATATTGTTCAGACCAATGCAACAGCGTTGTTGCATTGGTTTTTTGTAGAAAAACGCCTCCAAAATGTGGGCGCGCATATGGTATGGAGTAGGATATATAAATGTTTTTAGTAGGAAAACGCCTATAAAATGTGGGCGTAGGTATGAACGATGTACAGACGAAATATTTGTTTTATTAAACTCAATGATTTTGTTTTGAATGTTTTTTTCGAATATTTTACAATTATACTGAAAAATGTCTTTTTTTTTACTGAAAACGACCTTTATAAGTGGGCGTGGCAAACAACAAAATATATATATTCAGGTTGACTTCATATGTTGTTCAGACATTTTTTCAAAATTACGTACTGTTTAGCCAAAAATAATGTTTTTTTTTAAAAGTGGGCGTGTCAGTAGGCGGATTTTGAAAATTGTTACACTAGTTCGAACAGCACATACAAGGATCACATGTACCAAATTTTAGTACCATAGCTCAAAATTTAAGGCCAAAAACCGGTTACCTACAGACGGACAGACAGACATGGCTTAATCGACTCAGCTTGCGATTCTGGCAGAAAGCACGAACATGGATATTAATGATCGCTAATATAAAATTCGACCAATCTTTGATGAACTTTCACATTTTAAGAAAATAAATCAAAAATTTTAAAGAACCTTCTCAAGCTGGAAAGGGGAGCTTACTCTACATCCTCAACGAATGATCTTCCGGCCATTATATGGATGGATAATGCTTTTGTAACTGTATTGACGAATTGCATTCCGCTGGAGCCAATAAAAACTACAGGGTGTCGCCGGGAAGGTATACTACTTTGTTTGTTTATATTTTTTTATTAAATGTAAGAGAAGGACTTTTATATTGATAAATATTGTATTTAATGTCTGAAATTATGTACGTAATACAATATCAGGGAAATGCCCTCCTCTGTAGTCTTACAAATGCGAGCCGTTTTGAGCACATTTTTCATTACATTCTTACACATTTCACGCGGTATTTCATTAATTTCATCACGAATATTTTGTTTGAGGTGCTGAAGCGTTTCTGGTTTGTTTGCATAAACCTTGCTTTTCAGATATCCCCACAAAAAGAAGTCCAGAGCAGTCAAATCAGGCAACCGTGGAGGCCAATCAACATCACAATTTCTTGAAATAGCTTGTTATGGAAAGAGGTCTCGCAGTAATTCCATTGTAAACCGTCTTGTTGATACCACATAATAATCAAGCCCACAGCATGCAGTTGTGGCGTTTAAAAGTTTCCAATTATATCGCTCCCCGTTCACAGTTACCGTTACGCCGTTTTTATTTTTAAAGAATTAAGGTCCAATGATTCCTCCTGACAAATTGCACACCAGACTTTTAATAGATACAAAGGTGACTGATGAATAATTTAAGGGTTTTCCATAGCACAGAACCGAATGTTCTGTTTTTTCACATGAAAATGAAAATGTGCCTTGGCACTCATTATGATTTTTTTCATAAAAATCGGGGTTGTCATGGACTAGCTGTAACATCCTATTAGCATATGTAAGGCGGCGTAAATGGTCTTGTGGAGGAAGCTCTTGTGTCAATTGAGTCTTAAATGGAAACAAATGGAAATCCTTGTCCAAAATTGTGGCCAAAGTTGTTCTTTGAAAACCAAGCTCCTGAGCACGGCGTCGAATTGAGATTGATGGATTGTTTTGAACACTTCCTTGAGCAGCAGTAATGTGTTCAGCCGATCGTACAGTACGTTGTGGTCCATGCTTGGGCCAATTACCTACAGGCCCTCTTTCTTCGAAATCGTTCCCTACACGAGTAATAGTGCGTTTTGTTGGCACATTGTTTCGCCGAAAAATTTCACGCAACTTTCTCATCGTCACAGTAATCGATGAATGATTTTGATTGAATGTTTTATCGATTAAAACACGTTGGTTTATCAAATATTTTCCCATAATAAATTTGCACCTGTCTACTTCACGATTGCCAAAAATGAACTGTCAAGACTAATGTTTACCAAAATGGCGGAAAAACAAAGTAGTCTTCCCGCCGACACCCTGTTCATCCAGGTACTCCAGACAAGAAAATAATCGAGTTGATGTGGCAATGCCTGGTCCTATCTCATCGTATAGTAAATATATGAGTCACGTCGATCTTTTTTATCACTTGCTGGAAACACATAGATGCAAGATTTGTACGAAAAAAATGGCGGTGGGCTATTTTTGCATGGGCTGTGGGTGTAAGTTGCGTTAAGGGCTGGCTGCTTTTCCGGAAATTAGGCCACAGCATTCCGCTCCTAGAATTTAGAAGACAATGCGTTCTCTTTCTTTGCAATTTATTTACGATGGATAAAACGAGAGTAGGGCCGTCGAGCCCGTTGACTGCAACAGCGGTATTACAAAGTATACAGGTTGATGGTAAAGACCAGTTGATAACTCAGAGTGAACAAAAAAAAGTCGATGTAAGGAATGTGGAAATCGGACATCATTCATGTGCCCTAAGTGCGATGTCCCACTTCAAGTTGCAGTTGCTTTTCAAATTTGGATGAAAAGAAAAAAATTGTTCAGAATACATTAAAATAATTTAAAAAGTTTTGTGTATTCTCTAAAATAAAAAGAATAAAAATTACATTTGCTTTTTTTTAAATCATTACTCAAAAACGTCTCTAACGATTTTAATCTTTTTTTCTGTAATTACATGTGGTAAGTTCCCAGTGGCAACTTAAGTTGCCACCCAAAGCCACCCACTCCCGAATAAAAATTTTCAAACATCCTTCGATATTCGCTTAAAATCGTTTCAGGCAGTAATGGGTTTGCAGAGACGCATAATAGTAGAGACCGATAATTTACTAAAATTAATTTTTTATTCCTGAAACCTTCTTCCATCCATAACTTTTTCTTGCTAAAAACAAATTAAAAATAAAACACAAAATTTTGTTCGTTCATACCTTAATCATACCCGAAGATGATGGAGTCCATACATAAATGCATAAAAAGCTCCTTCTTGGAACTGCTATAAGCACAGATGGCTCATGAAAAATGAACTCACGTGATATACCGCTTTAAAGCAATTGAAGTGCCATTGCAATAAGGGGATGATAACATTTCTTTGGCATTGTATCCGAATGTAGGTCAACACCAAAAATCTAACCAAACCTCTTCTCATCATTCACAGTCATTAAAAATTCGGAGAATCACGTCATAACAGTTTGTAGAAAAATTTGGGCTTTGCTTCCATAACAAGGACGATGAACTCGTTATATGTTTTCTTCCATGCGAGAGGCGCCTGGAATATTATACCAATCTACTGCATGAGACTGTTGTGTAATTCCCCAAATTCAATTATACTTCTGGCATACCCGCGTGTTTTCGATGCCCAGACGAGTAGCTCTAATGAGTGGTTTCCGTTTCCACTTTAACTGGTCCCAGACAAAGGAGGTGCTTATTTTGGAAGGATATTTTGGAATCCATTTGCTTAAGGCTATGATAGACATTTGTGAGGTCTGTGGTAGGAAATCAAATGATGTTGGTCATTTGGTGCGCTGCAGTAATTATGCCCAAATTTGGGATGGATTTACTCTTCTGTTATCGTCTTCTTGTCTGTTTTGTAAATAATCATCTAATAAATGAGAAAATAATGGATGTAATCCTAATTAAGGAATTCCAAGATTGATAAATTGGCCATACAAGCCATCCAGGTCATTTAACGTGTTAATAGCAAAATGTAGGTATATATAGTCGCTTTAATCTAAGTTTGGGGATTTATAACTATTTCAGGAGAGATTTAACAATTCAAGAAATGAGTTTGATTTTTAAGCTCAGAAATGAAATGTTTGAACTAAACTAGGTACATGCCACATTAAAATGGCCCTATGGTTCACCCTGTAGTGTCAATGAAAACAAAGATATATTTGACTGTATTGCGTTTTGTTTTATTTTCCAAAAGGTCCTCAGACTTCATTAAAATAAAAGTTTCTTGGCATTCGAAGAATGTGCCCAAGTTCTGAAAGGAGATTGTGGCTGGAGAATCCATTTACGCTTTTTATTTCATGTAAACGACTATAGAGATACTTATTTGAATCTATGAGCTCAGTTTTTGAATTGAAACTTTTTACTTCACTAGTGTGTGTATTTGTATACCCACATAGGGGTATATTAGTTTTGATACATAGTTTGTAACATGGAGAAATAATTTAGCTAGATATACCTCAAAGTATATGGATCGAAACATAATCGCTAGCTGAGTCGATTAAGCTATGTCTGCCTGTCTGACCGTCTGAAGATCACTGGTTTTTGGACCTTAAATTTTGAGCTATGATACTGAAATTCGGTATATGTGATCCTTGTGCGTGCTGTTTGAACAAGTGTAAACATTTTTGAAATCTGCCCACTACCACGCCCACTTTTTAGCAAACTTTTTTTTTTGCCAAACGGTAGGGAATTCTGAAAAAGTGTCTGAACAATTTATGTAGTCAATTCAGCATTTTATTCATATAAGGTTTTTGCCACGCTTTTTTAGGGCGTTTTTGTTAAAAAAAAACATTTTTCGGTAAAATTTAAAAATATTCGAAGAAACTTTTGATGCATAATCATTGGGTTTGATAAAATCAATATTTCGTCGATACATCATTCAAAACCACGCCCACTTTTTGTCGGCATTTTTTTACAAAACCATTTGTGTACCCCAAGCCATACCATATGCAGGAGAAAAACGTTGGTTTTTGCCGAAGATTTTGATCAATTTCACTTTAATCTCAGCTATTGGTGTTGTTAGGCTCCTACAGAGGAGATTTTGGAATTAGGATTCTAGTTTAAAAATCAAAGCTACCTCCCATATAACGCGATTATCATGAAAGCCGTTAAGAAAAAGATAGCTTAAGCCGTTTTTTTGCAAAAAATGCACTTAACGTTACTTTCGAAAATGACTACTTTTTAAGAACACCTCGTGGATTTAAAAAAACATTTTTATGGCGAATAGGTTTCTCACGATCTCTAATAAGGAACCTATGGTCGGTGTCGAATTGAGGTTGATGGATTGTTTTGAACACTTCCTTGAGCAGCAGTGATGTCCAATCAGCCTAATCATCAGAGCTTTACCGATCTTTCAGTAATTTGTGGTCCATGCTTGGGCCTATCACCTACAGACCCTCTTTCTTCGATTTCATTTACTATACGGTAAATAGTGCGTTTTGTTGGCACGTTGCTAAGCTGTAGGTGACAATGGGAACTATCATTGAGCTATATAGGCAAAGGAGGAAAGAACGGTACCGTAAAATAAAACCCAACGAAGTAACGCCGAATTCAAAAATTCGGCATTGTTTCACTTAACGAAAGCGAAATCACGCCGAATTTCTATATCCGGTCTTATCTCACTTTGGTAAAGCGAAATAAAGCCGATTTGGCCTTATTTCAATTTGCATACATCCAATATCACACCCATTCCATATCCAACAATAAGCTCAAGCAGGGGGTTCATACTTTGAATACCACCGAATGCGAGTTTGGGTGCTACTAATTAAGAGCTTAAGTACTGAAATACTAAATTGTTACTAAGTAAGTAACAGTTACAAACTCATAAGCTAAACTCCTGTCGGATTATATTAAGCCTAAAGAAGGAGAACCTCAGCTTCGTTTGGCCGTCCTATACAAAAGGAGAACCTTTGAAATGCGCAAAACACAGAGGCATAAGTCCCGCCTACAAGATTCTATCTGCCGTAAAATATGAACGCGGGAAACCGTTCACCGACCGGCTGATCGGGAAGGTCCACAACTCATCAAAACTTCGGCAGATCATGGAAAAATACGCAAGAAGTCCAAATCGGTACCCACTATTCATCATTCATTAATTCGAAGACCGCATGCCACAGCATTTATAGAGACGAACTATATAGAAGGACTCAGTGGAGCGTAGGTTAGTGCGATGAACTCCCGCGCAAAGGGTAAAGGTTCCATTACAGAGCCATGTCTAGTCTTGGTATACCGCCCAAACTAGGCCTTCTGTGCTGTTTGACTACATCAAGTCGGAAAACGTCCTAACCGACACATTCGATATGATGCACTGTTGTGTAACTTCTTTAATCTGATTTTTGAGAGGATTGTGCAAAATTCCCGATCCAAATCCAGAGGCACAATATTTCAAAAATCGGAGCATATACTAGCATACGCCGGCGATACTGATATCATTTGTCGGACTCGACGCGTTTGCTTGTATAGAGCAGGAAGCGGCAAAAATGCTGTGAATAAGGGTAAGACGCAAGTATTTGATTTAAACAAGAAAGGACACACAGCATCGACGAATTTAACAAAAATTCATCTCCTCTCTGTATCTTCGCGCTAAGAAGGCAATTCAGTAGCAAAGCCCTCACTCAAACAACTAAGGAGATTCTACATAAGACCCTGATCATTCCAGTTCTGCTCTACGGCGGCGCTGAATCATGGACCGTATCAAAAGCGGATGAAGAAATCCTGGATCGATTTTCGTTCCGAAAGCCTTCCCGGTTTGTTGATCTACTAATAGATCTTCTTGGCTGGTTATAGATACATTTTTAAAAAAAAAAGTGTGCTCAGTGGCGTTAAGGTTAGTGTGATGAACTGCCACGCAGAAGGTCTGGGTTCGATTCCCAGCCGTAGCAACACCTAAAAGATTTTCACTGGCCCTCCTCTTGTGATGATCTGACAAATCATCCGAGTAGTATATTTTATCAAGAAAAGCTTATCTAAAATTCGCCGTCGGCATAAAACAGGAGGTCACACCATCGTGCAAGAAGTACAAACGCACACATGAATGGTTGTGAGAAAGCTCGGAACTGGGAACTAACGAGCCTGTTGCGCCAAAAATTTGTATTTTTTTAGGCTCCTGAGTACCAAGGGCTTAGATTTTTCTCAGACCTATTCATCTGCGCATGTGTATTTCTTGAACGATGGCTAGACCTCATCCTTTATAGCGAATCCGAACAACTTGATTGAGACAAGCTTTTATTGACAATTGATACTACTCGCATGATTTGTCAGATCCTAACGAGAAGAGGGCCAGTGAAAAATCAAAATGTTGGGACGCACGGCTGGGAATCGCACGGTAGTTAATCGCACTTACCAACGCACCTTATTCCTAACCAAAAAATAGCGCTTTGAAAGTAATCATTCGACAATCGACCAAGTGCGCAGAATTTCGGAAAAAGCATTTCGAGGAAAAATTATATGCCCAGCGTATTACTGAATGTATCGCAAGCCTTTGATAAGGTGGGGCACAATGGGTTTTTATTGAAAGTGCGACAAGTTCTCGCAGTAATACGAATGCGATAATAAAGAATCACATCTGGGGAATAGACTCTTCCATCCTAGACATGGAATTAAATACTTGAAAAGCATGATAGCATTTTATTGGCCGACTGAAAAGAACGTCTTAATTGCGTAACATGAGGGAACTTCAATGGAAACTAACCTATTAAAGTTCGTGACACCAGTTGCATTATCTAAAAATTGTTATCGAAGGGTGCTGTTTTTTAGTTAATAAGAATCCGACACTACTACATTCTCAAATTGCATTTTTTCTATTATACAGTCTGTTACCGATTTATTGAATAAATCAATTTTTCTTAGCATATGTCTGTTCAATGACCTCTATCCGTAGTTTTCTATATCAACCCCTTAAATACAAATTTAAGGACTAAAAGATCAAAAGAATTTTTAAATAAATTTGGACAAGAAAATGCAACCATGTACTGTGTAAAACAAATTGATATTCATCTACAAAGAAGCGTGTGTTCTCCAATGAATATAAAACATCATAAAACCCCCAGCTCATTTAAATGCCGGACGCCACTCTCTACCTTACATCTGCTAATCCGTATCCACAGTAGAAAACTGACCAATACCTCCCTACAATGGGATGTGAAATCAATTCCGTTTCCTTTTTTTTTTTGCAAAAAAATAGGACAAACCATTACCAAGAGATGATGTTTGGTTACAGGAAATCCAGTTCTTGGTCAAAACCAATTGATTTCATTAAAAAAATAACTTTTGTCAAACGAGGGTGTCTGTAACGAGGATCAAATGGAAAGTTCTGCCCCAAAACTCATCACTGCCCCCCTTTCTGTTATTCTTTCGATAACACAAACTGGGAATGTTTAACATCAACAACGGTAGGAAAATTGTAAATTAATTCATTTCGTCAACACAAAGTGTTCATTGATCCTTTTCTAGAGGCACAAACTTTCTTTCCTCATACATATATTATATCTAAAGGGGGACCGATGATGGTCCTTAATAACCTCGGAGTCTATTTTGCTTTTCCCATATCGACGACAACTACACAGCTTGTCACATTTATTAGGCAATTACGTCGCCCCTCACGCAGAGTTGCAAATACTTGTTTGCACTTTGGATGGAACTAAAAAAAGGTCCTTTGACCCATATACTTGCAGAGTATCTTACTAGAAGATTTGTAAAAAAAAGGCTTCCAAAACACTTATCGACTGAAAAGTAATTTTCCAAATTTCCAATCACACGCACATTTGATGCGATCAGATGTGTTGATAAAGTCCGTTTGTTCCATCATATCCATGCTTCTCAAAAAAAAAAAAATATCCCCTTGCGTGCGTGTAATTTGTGATTTTTAGCAATTAGGACAATTCGATATCCACAGACTGGATGAAGAGATTTTTTTCTTTGTATGAAGACTTTATTGTGGAATATATTGATAACGCACCCTTGAGTGGGGTAGGAACGTGAACTTTAAGGACATAACATTGATTGGGTAATAAGCTAAAGGAATGTGCGTGTTTTGGAGATTGCAATGCGATTGAGTCATGAATGGGTGTCTCTTTTTAGGTTACACTGTCTGGGTGGGTATAATAGAGATTTCGCAGGCTTTTCATCGGTGTTCAGCATTATGTGGGATATTGCGGCCAAATCCTTGACGTCTACATATTTTCTTTTCGTAAGGATTACGATATTGTTTCAAAAAGGTTTGTTTTTGTGGTCGAAATTGGGATGCTGGTTTTATATTTTATTATTGGTAATACATACGTTTTTATGGGACATGTTTGTTTTAGGTGGTGAACTTTGAAACAGAGGCTTTAGTGCTTGAGATAATTTTATGATATTTGAACAATAATTTACGTCATACTTACACTTAAAAAAACTGGTTATGAAGAAAAAAAGAGGAAAAGTAGGATTTAAGGCCAAAGACATTGGAACATCCACTGCCTCGATGTATACATAAAAAGAATTGAAAAAAGCAATGCTAATCTGATATTTGGGATGACTTAACTTTAGACCCCCAATTAAAATGTGAAACCAGACCCTCATATAGAAAAAGATCATAAGGCTGCAATCTCCATTCGGGTCTTATATTTTCATACGAATGCGGAAGAATAGCGGAGTGTACGCACTTCGATGTATCGATTGGGTATCGTTTTTATCGGCTTGGCTTGTCATATATAATAACCTGGCATCTTGGAATTACAACCACAATTTTTTGCGCCACTGATCCCGTCTTAATATTAATGCCGGATCTTGATATTCATACATACAAAATTATATCCGTGAAAGAAATAAATCCGACCGACCTTCCGAATCAGCACACTTTTAATCGTTTATTACTTTGAAATCCTTGAAGAAGGTCCACTGTCTTTACCTAAAACTATGTTCAGCGAAAAAGTTTACTTCTGAATAAATCACAACGTCAATAGTACTGTTCTAATGCCAGAAAACATCAACTGAACCTGCTGGTATCTGTCCAAAAGATGAGCAATCAGCCTTATAGACGATTCTTTTCTTACCACAAAGATCCAAAATTTTGTCTCAATGAAGACTTTTAGGAGATCTGCATCATTATTACATACACGACAGATGTCTTAGAAGAAAATTAAAATTTCGTGGATCAATAAAAAAACACTTCGTGGCGGCAACCAATTCTTGATGAAAGCTTTCTTTCAAAATCGCTAGGCTAGTTGTGGCCTGAGCTCAAGAGTCGAGATAACCTTACACAAAAAGTTAATAGTGTTAAATCAGGACTGCGTGAAGGCGATTTGTGGTAGCCAATGCGATTATATGATGTGCCTTCCAACTAAGCCACACAGTCATTTTCCAGCCTAGCAGAGAAAGAATTTCCAAAATGAATTCAACGGTGCCGTATAAAGTCCCAGTTAGGATGGCTAAAGTTAAAAACCTAATAAAGCTGCTTTGACACACAGTAGCTGCTTGAACAACATGCCATTTAAGAATTTTAAAGCTTAGAAAGGCCGCTTGAACAGAGATGGTGGCGGAAGTGCCGACAGGCCAACCGCAGTGCTTAATCCCGTAGTGGCTACTGATAGCCATGTTTCCTTGGGGTATCTAACAAATTGGAACTAGCTCTCAAGATTGTGGGGTGTGCCTTGGGTTAACTACCCACTCACTAAATAAAAATATTATAACGAAGCTACCAAGCGGGGCTCTTGGTTGCTTCGAAACAATGAGGAACTGATTTTATTGTTGACGACTATGCCAAAAGAAAAACGGACGTAGACGTTAGCATCTGCACCAGGAATGTCAGAACATTAGGGATGGTATGGACCGGACAAAAAGAGGATGACAAACAGTAATTTCTACTACGAACGGTGATATAGTGAGCAGAAACAGCGATTATTCAGATGGGGATTTTTATAGGTCCCAGATTTAGGCAAAACCTTTGCAACAAATCCCATCAAGAAAAATTTGAGGAGATTAGCCTTATATGAGCCCACCCTACAATGAAGGAAAAATATGAAAATTTTCCTAAGCCTATTAGCCACTACCGAAGTAAGACGTAAAAATCGTACTAAGAGATTTTAGTGCAAAGGTAGGAGAAGATATCTATAGCAGTAATTTTGGAACATGCAGCATACATGACACCACGTCTAGCAACTGAAGCCAGCACGTGGTTTTTGCACATCAATATTCATAACGGCACAGATAAACAAACGGTCATTCAAATTGATCACATAGCGATAGACAAGAGCAACGCATCCAGTAATTTGGATGCCAAACATTCCGAGGGGCTAACATCGACTTCGCACATCAAATCAGAAAAACTGTGAAAAAATTTAATTTCGAATGATTGCAATCCCAAGATATAGCCAAGGCCTAATGTCGAAGAACAATGGCAACGATATCAACAACTATGGTTCTCGCGCCCACCACCATTGGTTTGATGAAGAATGTCGACGGATGCTCGCAGCCAAAAAAGAGGCCTACAAGGCTAAGCTGCAGCTGAAGACAAGAGCTGCCATGAAGCTGTATAGGCAAAGAAGTAGGAACGAACCGTGGGAAGAACACCTGCTTTTAACAGAGAAGAATATCTAAGGAGCAGCCACTCTAAGAATGATGTTCGCAAATTTTAACAAAGTGTAAGACGTCAGAGCCGGGGACACAAGATTCTGTTCTAGCAGAATTTTAAACGGCGATGATGAACAATCAAATGCTGTCAGTCAGGATGAACCATTCAATATTGACGCAAAAACTACCAACAACCCGACCAAAGTGAACTGAGGGTAGCAATATCTAAGGATTGCACCACCGCATTATGGGCGCAAACGTAAAAAGTTCGATGGCATGGAGTAGACAGACGTTCTCTTATTTCATACGAGGGAGGGCCATCGAAGCAGCAGACGTGTGGGGCGGAAGTCCCAAAAGACACCCATCCAACAAAGTCGCAACATATAAAGTTAGGTTCGATGGCCACGAGAAGACGATCCCTTTCCGCCAACGCTGGAGCAATGGAGGTGTTTAGGCGGACGACCATGTAAAAACACACTCAAGAAAACCAAAGACATGGAACATCATGTCCAATACAGTCCAAAGCCAGCTGTCATAATATCTGAGAGCTGTAATATTGCCCGAAAACTGTCAAATCGGAAAACGGCTGTCGAAAGAAACAACGAGACGTGTCCAAACAGCAGAGACACCCATATCAAAGGCCTAAATAAAAAGGTCCAAAATAAAAGAAAATTAAAAGATGGCACCCGAATGGAAATCCCTATTCCAATAACTGCACGCGAAACCACCAACATAGTTCGCTGTAATTTTGATTGTTTTTTGACAGTTCAGCTTATCCTTAAGGAATTAAAGCTCATTGCGTCGGGGAAATACTTGGCCTAGGTGCGTTAAAATACGCAGTAAAACCAGTCACGTGTAAGTGCGGGTATCTCAAAATAAGTAAGCGCGAACGCACTTTCCAGCTAAAGGGCAGAAAGTGTGAGAAGTCGCAGTTGGCTTTCGAGTGGAGAGTACTTAGTATTAAAGTATGAGTGTGAATACAAAACGGGACCGATTCTGGACAGCGGAATCATTGTAACAAAGAGAATCTACTTCTTGGATATCTAGCAGAAAGTTCAGAAAATTTTTGAGTAGGAATAAATTTTGTGGAACTAGTTGTGATTTCGAGTTTTTTGGTAATTTTTGGTGGAGAAAAATGCTTTGTGAGAGGAAAAAAGAATAGAAGAAGGGGAGAAGAGGAGAAGGATATCAGGAAAGAAGTAAAAAAGACGGACTAGAAAGCAGGACGAACAGAAGAGCGGCGGAAAAAGGCAAAGAAAAAAGGAAAATATAAGTTGAGTTATTTCTTAAGTGTTAAATCAAGTAGTGCTACAGCAAAAGAAAATCCCGAGAAATGACGGGGCACGCTAAAATTTCAAAAACATAGTTTTATATAATTTCGGGATACAATTCATTCCAGGGCCATCTTCATGATCCGGCATTTTTGATAACATCCAAAAATTATTTCTGTAGGCCTTATATAGTATCGGGTTTTTCAAAAGGGACGCTAAAAACGTTGAGCGACAGGGACAGCAAACGACGCTATATCTCTTGCCGCTCTCTTAACATTTCTCTTCAGTAAGGATTGCCATTTCATGATGGAAAGACATACGATCAAACAACGAGTCGAAATTATTAAAATTTACAACGGAAATTCGGAGTCAGTGGCCTCAACGTTAAAAGCGCTGCGTCCAATTTTTGGTCGTCATAATCGTCCTAGCAGATCAACAATTGAGCGTCTAGTGGAAAAATTTTATTCCACAGGCACAGTACGAAATGTTCCCGTGCCAGTGAGACAAAGTAGTGCCCGTAGTGTCGATAATATTGCTGCCGCTGAGGCTTCAGTTGAAGAAAGCCCAAATGTGTCTCTCACACGTCGTTCTCAAGCGTTGGGCATCTCTGTGACGTCGTTGTGGCGAATTTTGCGAAAATATCTTGGCCTACATCCTTACAAGATTAAATTGACGCAAGAACTGAAGACGGTTGACCACCAGAAGCGTGGTATTTTCGTGAATTGGGCTGAGCATTAACTTGAAAATGATTCGGATTTTCATCGCAAAATTATATTCAGCGATGAGGCTCATTTCTGGCTGAATGGCTTCGTCAATAAACAAAATATGCGGTATTGGTCAGGCAGCAATCTACACGTACTCCATGAGTCATCATTGCATCCCGAAAAAAATACGGTTTGGTGTGGTTTATGGGCCGGCGGCGTCATTGGGCCGTACTTCTTCCGTGATGATCAAGACCGGCACGTTACTGTGAATGGGAAACGCTACCGTTCAATGATAATCGAATATTTTTGGCCCCAATTGGATGATATGGACTTGGGGGACATGTGGTTCCAACAGGACGGCGCCATAAGCCACACAGAGAATGCCACAATCAATTTATTGGAAACCAAGTTTGGCGAACGTGTTATCTCACGAAATGGTCCAGTCGCTTGGCCGCTTCGGTCATGCGATTAAACGCCGTTAGACTATTTCCTGTGGGGCTACGTCAAGTGTATGGTCTGGGCCAACAAGCCAGCGACGATTGATGAACTTCGTACGAATATCGAACGTGAAATTGCAATCGAAAATTGGGTTCAGCGTCTGGACTCCTGCAAGCGTGCCCGTGGTGGCCATGCAAAAGAAATCGAGTTCCATACATAATGGCATCGAACGTACTTTCACAGGAATAAAGAATTTCATTGATATCCAAAACCGTTTTTGTTTTATTTAAAAAAAAAACTTTTGTAGCGCTCTTAATGAAAAACCCTTAACTTGTGCGCGGGGGTTGAGCATTTGTGCAGTCGATTGTTTAGTTAGAAGCCTTTATGCTCCTTTAAATTATACAGGAAAATTCACAAGCATAACCGAATTTATGATGGTATAACCTCTGTACGGTTGTTTTTAAGCTTTCGGAGATGTGCGTACATGTACCATACGTTAAGATCTTTCGGTATAACTTCGCACGAAGTTAATCCGAAGCATAGCATGAATTGTGCTTACGAATGAAGGCTTAAAAAATCCAAAGTTAAAAGATCGTGAAAAAGGTGTAAAGATCGGAAAAAGTTGAAAAGATCGGGAACAATGTGAAAAGATAAGGAACCTACCGGAGAATGAGTCAACACGATTGAAGTACTTCGTTGTATTTACGTTTCTTTCATCTTCTAGGTACAACCTAGTTGATATCGTGTTGGACTTATAAGACAAAAAGTTTTTTTCTGAATTCTTTCTTGGTCAAAAGAATATACATGTCTATTCTTTAAATACTTCACTTAAATTAAAGGCCGCAAGGCATAAGTATTAAGAGGCTGCATAGGTCCAGTAAGATAGTTAAGTGGTAGATAAGTAGGCTAGTTTTTTCATGCATTTTTGTCTAGCATGTCAATTAGTTTTAAGATAAACAAAAATATAAATAAAATTTAAAAAAAGCATTTTGGACTACCGTGCGAGTGAACGCGAGTTCGAATACCAATATGATAAGAGTTTTTATATAATTAATTGCTTTAAATTTCATACTTTCATAAAAACGAATTGGGTTTAGATTATAACAGATTATAAGAGATTGAAAAGTAAGGCCTTTTACAAGCAGACACAGTTTTTTCTGAAAGGCTTATTAAAAGTATTTATAGAAGTCTTATAAAAGTAAATGGCTTCCTAAAAGTGCGCCAAATGTTTTACCATAAGACTCCATACAAGGGAAATAGCTTCGATTATACTGTGGCGAAAAGAAATTGTTAGTTTGGGGGGGGGGATCACCCTCATCTTAAAACGTTGGTAAAACATTTTCGCTTTAATTCATACCATCGGAGTAAACTTCATTAAGGTTTCTCTTAATTTTCGCTCGGATTTATTTTCAGATTTCGTAATTTTACCGAAAATTACGTGGCGTCCAATAATTCATCGTTCACTTGGAAAATAAAGTGCTCCAGGTTCGATCCCGAAGGTAGCTAGCCCAGCATCTCATAGTTCACCCACGAGAAGTTTCGAATCTTCGTGCGAGTGATCTGTGGTTGACAGTTCGCTCATAAGGAATTTTCGTAACAGGTTTGTATCGTCAAATTTTGTATCGTCATTTGAGTAAATTAAACAAACACTTTGAGATCAATTTTTATTTTTTGTGTATCTAATGAGAAAAGAATTTTCAATTCAAAACAAAACATCATACAAACATTTGAATTCACTCTGCAAACGTGTATTAGTAAGTGAATTACTTGGTTAATTTATAAGTTCCCAATTTGTATCTGACCCCAAAAACCATATAAACTGATGGTGCTCCATACTTCATAGTTATAACGCAGGTGCTTCATCAAAGTACCCAAGCTGATTTTTTAAATTTATTTATGAGAAGTCGTATCTCTACGATTCCCACCTAAACATTTCTCTGCAACAAAAACGACCATACCAAGTGTCCAACCGATTGCCAAACAAGTAAATCCAAACTGATAATGATTCAGTGTCAACGGAGTATCTTTTGTCAGCGATGTACGCACCATATGCAATAGTCTACCTTCAGTCACTTGCCCAACTGCATCGCGTTTCCATTTTTCCAACACACCGGTATCCATAATCTGCATAATGAATCTATTTAAAATTTCATAAAACGGCGAATCCAGGGGCATTAGAAATCCCAAGGGATAGTCCTCCAAACTATCCTTAACCCTATGAAACCGAGGTTTATCATAAGTGCTTTGTAGGCCAATAAGAAACTCCGCTTTATCCGAACCGATTGTATAGGCGAAGCTTAAATTCTGCATTTTGTTGGTTTCCCGGATAAACACAGAACTGTCAACTAAAACCACAATCTGCTCAAGCCCAACAGGAAGAGTTTCCGGATACAAAATCGTATGCCATTCGTAGTTGATGATCATCACAGGAACATTATTGTCAATCAAATCCTTAACCGAGTCATATTGCTTGACTCTTATGAAGACTGTCAGAAAGGATGTCAAATGAATTAGGTAAAAGTTTACAAGGATAAAGGAAAAGACTAAGACCTGGTAGTGAAACCGATACGCAGATGTTGGTGGACGTTCCGCGGGCATATTGAGCATTGTAAGTAACGTTCGACTGAAACAGTGCCACACATTCAACCGCCGGTGCAAAGAGATATCCTTAAGTACGTCCAATAAAGATCCAAACAGTTGATGAAAATGGTCGTACAAAATAGAGATAGGGATCCACATATCCGTTGAGAGGCACCATAAAGGTCCAACGTAAAATACCTAGTGGATAGGATTGTTTGAGTCCTTTGAAGGGTGTATACGGGTTTATACTGATATCTATGTCACCGTTTGAAGTGGCAGAAACTACCGCCATCATAAAGTCTTTTTCCATAGAGAGTTTAACGACGTTGAAGGTTGCATTATGCTTTTGTAGGAAATTAATAAACACTTGTGCTGCGTATCCTCCAATCTTGGGATGACCATATCTGTCAGTATACCAAAATGCTCTGGGAATATCGGAGGTAATAGCTGTACGAATTGTTAAGCCATTTAGATTCCTTAGTCCATCGGGGAGATGATCACCCTTCGAGACCAACTGAAGTGGTTTATCCGCATAGTATAGGTATGAGTATGAGACATTCCCGACGACACCAAAGATGTTTGTGAATTTTTTCCGCTCGAAGTAGCGCAGATATATGTACAGACAATTAATGCTTACCGCATGAGTAATCACAAACTTACGAATTTTAAGATGTGGAATATACATGTCCAAGTTTTCGAACATTGTGTGCATGTCGTTGAGAGATGCCTGAACTACCAAAATAGCGGTGTTTTGAGAAAATTGTTGGTTATCATCAGCAGGAAGGTATGTGAAGATTGTCACCGGAATGTGAGGATGAGTCTTCATGAAATTTCTTAACAGTGTAGTCTCCCATGCTCCAAAAAAATACACGCTCGTCGAATCACTTTCCGTGTAAATCCTTTCTATGAGTTCACTTTCATCAAAATAATTTCCACGAGAACCTTGGACTACGAGCAAAATCGTAAGCAACACCCCGGCCGACAACATTTTCGGGAGTGTGACAACCAAATTTTGTAAATTGATGAATTGCATTGGAAACGGAATATAGCACTTTGTGCTTAATCACTTGAGTTTGTAATTTTGTTAATTTGATGGACACGATGATGGTAGATAGACTAATGCACCCGCCGCTGAGAGCAATTAGAAATGCATGATTCACATATTAAATTAATTGCCTGGACTCTTTTCAAGGGCGGATTACTTAAGATCTGACCATTTAAATTATTTTTAGATCGAATAAGATTGTTAAATCGGCTCCGTATAGGCCCTTTCAGAACCCTTTTCCTTGATACGGTCCTCAGCTTTATCGGCAGAGGGAAGTAAATATATTGTTGCGGTCTAATTTACTACATCCAGTCTTATGCTCAATCCCTAATATCCTTTCGGTTCTTCTTTTAATTATGGGCGCAAAACCTAGAATCTGTAGGAAGTGATAGGCAGCTGTGGTCCCATCAGCCAATGATCCACTGTCTTCAGATCTTGAGAAGGCAATCGAAAACGGGTCTAACGATTGCGACAGAGGAGTCCACTAATGGTGAAGAGGTTTTTACTTTGTTCGGTGTACCTCTAAGGGGAATGGGAAGACTCACGATAGAGCAACGCCACACATAGAGTGTGATAGGAGTACACGGGGAAACGCCGAAGGATGAGGAAGGACGATCTCTCGTCGACCCAAACACGATGATGACGGGCGGGGGAGGACGATCTCTAGAAACTACACCCAACATATGCGGTTGCATAACCACGTTATGGGCACACACGTCACACAAACATGTTCGTTTGCAAAATAGTAGACGTTATCTTTCTTCCAACTTTGGAGCTACGGAGGAGCAGCAGAGCCGTGAAGCGGACAGCCCAAAAGCAGCAACACAAAAGTCAGGATCTATGGCCAAGAGATCACGATCTCCTTCCCCTACCGATGGAGTAATGGAGAAGCAAGCGAGGTGTTTTGGCGGACGGCCAGACATAAACACCCTAGCCACAACACAATCAACACCAAACATAAGACATCACCAAGCATTTCTGCAACATATAAGATACAGGGTGATATGTTTAAGATAAATAAGGGACATTTTCACAACCGGGACACATAGAAAAATCGGTGACAATAAACAAGACCGAAGGCAACGTCAACGTCATCACCTTGTTCCAAAGCGAAAAGTTAACTGGTTGCTTGAGTCTTTGCAAACTGCCGGCAGTAGTCTGACGTAGTAGCGGTGAAAACGTTTGTTAGCCTCGACATAACTTATTGGAACGAATGAATGTGGTGTGACAACTGGCGATAGATCAACCTGTGAAGTTATCAATTTGGGCGATTTTAACGTGCATAATTTAAACTGGCTACGGTACTCGAACAATTTGCAAACATTTCGGCCTGCAGGGAGACAGGCAATGATGAGTTCACCCTCCCTCACAGTATTGAAGAAGTTTGTGCAGCCATCACACAACTGAAGAACAACGAGGTAGCTGGTTCTAGTAGATGACTCTTCAAATACAGAGGTGATGGTACAGAAGTGTGCGGGCACTAGACTATCAACAAAGTTTGGAAGCATGCCACATGGCTTTAGTATCCGCTCCATGTGCCCCATCTACCAAAAAAAAAAAAAAAAAAAACGATCTCATGCCTCCTTGCACCAACTACCGGGGCCTGGCAAATCGATTGTAGACCAAATTTGCACACTAGGCAAATCCTGGAAATAACCAACGAATTTCAAGTTGCGTCCCATGCACTTCATGGCCGCGTATGATAGGATCCATGGCCTGACGTGATTCGGGATAACATAAGAACTGATACAGTTGTGTCGCTTACTGCAGTTTAAAAACTGCTGTGAGCTTAAAAACTTCCCATCTGAACATTTCCAAACATATATCGGATTCCGAAAAGGAGATGCGCTGGAATCGTCGCCAAACAGCCGTTGAGCTGTTTTATAAGGCTGATAGCTGTGATTGCAACCAGTTTTCCAGCTGAAAATTTTCTGTAGAGATTTTGTCAAGATGGGCAAGAATTTATATGCGGTCAAAAATCGAGGTGTGTATAATAGAAGCAACGGTCAACTCTAGCTATTCCATCAACAACATCCTTGAGGAATATTTGATTTCATTCGCAGCGTTTATAACTTCTTGCCAAATGTAGGTAGGTAGACCACACGTTGGACTAGACTGTTGTCTTTAAGGTTTGTCTTAGGAATAAAAAAAAATCATATTGAGTTAAGTCCGGTTATGTTAAATGAATTGGAAGTCAACATTGCATGTGTAATCTGTTTTATCTCAATCACATTTAAGTCTCTTATGACAGCAATGGCGTCATGTTAATATTGCAAGTAGAATGACGTTTTGACAAAAGTGCTGTACCCAAACACAAACTATTAAAAAGCCTTTAGAAACAAAATTTTGACGTACTAGACGCTACTTATACATTTTTCTGCAAAAAATATTCCTTACATATAAGAAAAAGCCGTCCTCCATTGGGTCCAATGGGCTTATGTGTGATATTTTTCAAAACATACTTTTTCGATGAACAATGTCCTGATGTTTTTTTTACAATACCATCGTTCTTTCATATGACATTCGATGCATCGCAGCTGGTCTTGAAGTTTCTGAGGAAAGTGTGCAGCACCATCAGAACTCATATTTGGTACTGACGAGGAAGGTTTACGACGCACATACGTCGATTATTAAAAACTAGCCGGCCATAAGTCAATTTTTTAAAAGAAAAGGTTATTAACCAATAGAAGCTAAAATAGAGAGAGAAATACACCAGTAGCAAGAATTCGCCTCTCCCACCTATCAAACATGCTAGATGTGCTTGCACCCGCAGTTCGAACTTGATCTTCGCGCTAATTGTATGTTATTGTTCTTAGCGATCTCAGTTGACGAAATTAAAGAAATTTTTTTTTTGTGTTTTCTACTTTATATTTCGCAAGGATTGTGATGGATTTAAGTATTTCAGGTAAGAGTTGTTATATTCTAATATATTTAAAGTGTGTTAACCTCATTTTATAGTAAAGGTTCAATTTTAAAAGAGGTTATGTAAGGAAAATATTTCTTTGTTAATTTTCTTGTTCAAACATGATTTAGTTATATTATCGCATTCTCTCGCGTAATATTTTTTGTAGTTTTAAATATTTTACATATAAGGCTAGCTTACGACACATATTTTAGGTGCGGATGACCGCGGATGTCCAAATTAAAACTTTTTTAAGATTGGAAGTCATACAAAAATAAAATAATTTTTTTCGTTTAAATTTAATAAAGTGCATTCCCTTAACGATAATGAACGGAATTCATTAGAAATAATTTGTAAGTGGGGTTGTGACGGATCACAACAGGCTAAATATAAGCAAAGATTCGAAGATGCCAGAGACACAGACTCCAATATGTTTCTGAGCTCTTTTGTTCCTCTTAGAATAGCTTGTGGAAAAGAAGGAAAGAAAATTATATGGCAAAACCCTACACCATCTTCGCCTAGATATTGTAGACCAATAAGGTTTCGGTTTATTAAAGAAACTATGGATGTAACAAAGGAGGAAATAAGTTATGTTGAAGATGCTATTAAAAAGTTGACGCCTACAGAAATTATATTTCATGAGAGCAAATTTATCTTTAAACAGATATTTAAGATGACAATGGTCGATGGCAAGGTTTGCAATGCTGCAACTGATACCAAATCCACGAGTAAGTGTTATATTTGTGGAGCCACATCAAAAGATTTTAATAATCTGACTGAAAAATTACAGACAAGTTCCAAAGCTATTGAATTTGGACTATCTGTACTACACGCCAGGATTCGATTTTTCGAAAGCGTTTTACATCTGTCGTACAAATTACCCGTAAAAAAGTATAGACAAAAGAGATCGAAAGAAGAAAAAGAGTTAGAAGCACAAACAAAAAGAAATATTCAAGAAAGATTTCACGTTGAAACAGGATTGTTGGTAGACATGCCGAAAGGTAATTTCGGCAATACCAATGATGGCAATACAAGTAGGAGATTTTTTGAAAACCCGCGATTGGCTGCTGATATAACAAAAGTTGATTTTAATCTTATCTATAGATTAAAAGTTATATTGGAAACTATTCAAAGTGGACATAAAATAGACACCAAAAAATTTGATGAGTATGCTATGACAACGGCCAGATTGTATTGTGATCTCTACGGGTGGCATCCCATGACTCCGACTATGCATAAAATATTAATTCATGGCGCAGATATTATTGAAAATGCATTATTGCCAATAGGACAGTTGTCGGAGGAGGCCGCCGAAGCAAGAAATAAGCATTTTCGATTATATCGGGAAAATTATGCTAGAAAATTTTCAAGGGAGCAATGCAACCTTGATGTTTACAATAGATTATTGTTAACTTCAGATCCACTATTAAGCAGCATTAGACAAACAAAAAAAAGCATCAAAGGAAGATCATTTTGTCCAGAAACAATAAATATGTTACTACCAGCTGAACCAAACACAGAGTCTGATATATCAGAGGCAGAAAGTGAGGAATAAATAATCAATTCATTATTATATTTGATTAAGCTTATACCTGATGCGTAAAGCGTTAATTATTTATTATTATATTATTACATTATATAATATTTTGAAATACATGCAATAAAAAATGTTATAACTATTTATATAATAAAAATATGGAAATATTCTTAATTTTTGTTAAATTATTTGCGTTTTTGTTCAGTAAAACATGCTTATTACACAAATAACAATACTAAATGATAAAATAAAGCTAAAAAAAGCAAAATACACTGTAAAATATTTTTGACCACCTAAATTCCTAAAATCGACGTATGTGCGACGTTAAAGTAAAATCGTGCAATACTTCGGAAAAAGTAGAGCTGGCCTTATTTATCTTTCGCCGGATATAAGAAGTCGCTCGTCGACGTCAACAAACCAGAAACGTTAGCGGACCTGGAAGCCAACATTCGTGGCGTTATTGCCGACATACGGCCCCAAATCCTCGAAAAAGTGGTGGAAAATTGGACCTCTAGACTTTGCTTTATTCATACCAGCCGCGGCGACAACATACCCGAAGTCATATTTAAATATTAATGACATAAAATTATCCTTCCAACAAAGCCAAATTTATGGACATTAAAACGATTTTCTTGTGTTATATTTCAATTCGAAGTTTTATACCTCTAAAAAAATCACCCCTTATTAAAAACCCTTATGAAAAACAACTTTTTTAACGTACCATTAGACGCTTTTCATAAGTTTATCTGCATAAAAAATATTCCTTACATATGAAAATAAGCCGTCCTCCATTGGGCTTATGTGTGATATTTTTCAAAACATACTTTTTCGATGAACAATGTTCTGATGTTTTTGTTTTACATTACCAGCGTTCTTTCATATGACATTCGATGCATCGCAGCTGGTCTTGCAGTTTCTGAAGAAAGTGTGCAGGACCATCAGAACTCATATTTAGTATCGACGAGCAAGGTTTACGACGTCTTTCAATGCGTACCTTAAGTAAAATCAGGCAATACTTCGGAGAAACTGGTGCTGGCCCAATTTACCTTTCACGGCTAGAACATGAAAACGCCAAGCATTTACTACAGCCAAATCTAGCACATAGGTAAGGGGGGATGACCTTTTCTTCTAATGGATGACACCAAGCCAAATGATCTAAACTAACCATTCGTGGATGAAAAAAAAAATGTTCCTATTATTGCTGATCAATGTACTGCGATTGACTGATCAGCTTGATCGACTCCAGCCATTGCCTTAGAAAAAACAAAAGAGATGTCTGAGTCTAACTTCTTTTGTTCTGCGGAGCTCCATCTTTTGACCTTGCCCAGAGGGCGAAAAAAGTCGCCATGTATCTATGGTGCAAACAAAATCGTATTGGCTCTATCGAATCCATGGTCAAATTCTGCTCTGTTTTTCTTCTTCATCTCCTTGACAGATAGTAGTGGACATTTTTTTGACCCATTTTCTCTCACAGGTCCAGTCACACGATAATCAGCTTTACGTAACTCTAGCAGAACGTTCCGGGTGAAGAAGGTATAAAAATAAAACTTATCCTCATGGGGAACGGCATTTACTTCACTACTTTGGATGCTATTGAATCTTTGCTGATTCCTCCTGATGATTTACCATGCTATCTGCAATCAGCCAGTTTTTGTGTCCAAATCTCACTGGCTTATTTCTTATAAACTGCTACGCAAGATGTCGTCCAAAATAGTATCCGACTCTCAATAGATTCGCGGGGTCATGTAATACACCCCACTAACAAAAATTCTTGAGCAGGAAGTCAGAAAGTTATCTTACTTTGAACATCTTATTGGCGGATCCGTCAGCAGTTTCATTGTAGCAGAAATGAAGAAATTTTCATGAATCGATTCGTAGACATTGCTTTTGAAACAACTTTTACATTTCAGTCTTCGTCAAGTCAAGAATAGGATTCCAAAAAAGTTCTGAGGGCATCAATAGTTACTTGCAACTCATGGTTGGTTTATTGTGCAGCATATAATTTTGTGTACACGATGATGTCAAAAACTCCTTATCAAAAAAACTTTTTAAATATGTGGACTGGCGTTTGATCTTTGAGCTCGTTTTCAACAATTGTCATTCCATTCAAAACATTGTTCTCCGTCGAGGGTGAGTCAACCGTCACATTTACGGTAACGTGGTTACTGGTTACTCTTCTGCACTTTTGTAATGGTTAATCAGCACTACTATCCCATTCGTCATTCCTAGACTCTTTTTCGATACGTTCTTGTCGGTGTCAATTTGTAAAAAAATGTTCACAAAATAAATCCTATCCATGGTGCGAATGAACGTATTGGCCGATGCCCTTAAATGTATCAACAACGCCGAGAAGAGCGGTAAGCGCCAGGTCCTCCTCCGTCCCTGCTCGAAAGTCATCGTCAAGTTCATGACTGTCATTATGAAACATGTTTACATCGGCGATTTCGAAATTGTCGATGACCACGGATCTAGCAAAATTGTTTTAACAAAGGGGAGGAGAGAGGAGAATAAACACTTCACCCCCACCAACTGAAATCTTAAAATTGCCAGCTGTAATATAAAGGAGGACTAACATGAGGGTACATGATCATCTAATTCGGAACTGTATGCACGCAATCGTATTTTAATATCATTGCAACTCTTTTTTGACAAAGCTGCTTACTTCCTTTGAAGTAAGTAAAACAATAACAATCAACTCCATCCAAGCACCCCGGGATCACCTGAGTTTTAATCCCTATAGTTTGAAAAAAAAAATGTATCATCCATCATAGCTCCACACTCTATAAAGTTAAAAGGGGCACAACGCTTCTATGTAGATAAAACAAATCCCATTAGTTACACATCCTTAGGGTTAAGCATAAACGTGCTTGAACAACAAACATGGGCAATGGGCATGTGAATATAAATGACAACACCATGTCCTTAGGGAGGCTCCTAACGCAATACAGGAATGTACGTATATGGTTATGGTGATGGAAGACTGCATGTGAAAAATGAGTCATTACACGAATTGTGGGGGGATGACCTTTTCTTCTAATGGATGACACCAAGCCAAATGATCTAAACCAACCATTCGTGGATGAAAAAAAAAAAAAAAAACAGGACGACTTACTGAAATGTTCATTTGAAAACAAGAAGGAGGTGTGATGACTTTGAATAAATTGAATTTGAATAATACAATCTGAGTGGGCGAACGGAATGGGTTCGATTGGAAAGGATAGAAACGGAAGAGTTCAAGGACTACCGCATGACATTAAGCATGAACGATGTGAAAATGAGCAAGTAATTCGATTGGATTAGGTGTTGCGATGGAGGTTTGGGAGAACTATTTTCACTCCATTATCACAATTGAGTAGGGGTGCACAAATTACATTCGACAGGATATATGAGATACTTGTTTTGTTCAGGTTATGCACTGAACTGTAAGGATACTTTCCTGATGATGATTCAATTACTACATATCGCAGCACGAATCAAGCTCAAGAAACTGCAAGCACGCAATGAAAAATTAACTGCATGATTTTTCATTGTGTGCTTGCAGTATCTTGGGTAGGGTATACCCCTATCTTAGCATGTGTCTTGAAAAGCTTTAGTTTATACCTATTCGTACCAAATATGCTCTGGCATTGCTCGTTGAGGATAGGTTCAGATACTTTTTTTTACAATAAAAAAAAATCATAAAGAGTAAAAAGGAACAATCTGTAATTAGGGACGATCGATTGGCAAACTTTTCGGGTATTACACGATTTTTATTCTCACTACAAGCATCCTGCAGAGTCGACTATTCGGTGATTGGTGGACACATTTGGGTAAAACGGTTCGACAATTACTAAGCAACGTCATCAAAATAATCAGAAAACTTTGATGTGTATGGGAGTGAATTGGAAAACCCGAGATAGACATTTCTTTGTTTTTATCTCGAACTTGGTCATTCTGGGACTTCAATTTTGCATCGGAACTTGGAACTTGCGAGTGTATACTATAAAATCCAACTCTTCGATGAGCGTTGGGTAAAGGAAAATTGACCGATTGGGCTCTGTAGTAGTTAGATGTTGACACGAATTCACTGATTAAAAATTAATCTCAGAGAATTTCCAAAAATCTGTAAGTTTGGATGGGGCATGAAGATAAAGGTATAAAAGCTTGACGATCGAAGAATCACGGGCTTAGCGTGAAGGAAGGAAATCCTATATAAGACCCTGAATATCCCAGTCCTGCTCTACGCGCTGAAGCATGTACCGTCTCAAAAGCGGATGAAGAAATCTTTGGTCGATTTGAGAGGAAAATTCTTCGAAATCAACGGTCCCATTTGCTTTGACGGGCTATGGAGACGAAGATTCAACCAATAACTATACGAGCTGTACAGTGACATGTCCCTGGTAAAAAAATATCCGCATTGGACGTTTAAGAAGGCTGGGACATGTAGAACGAATGGACACCAATACTCCGGCTCGCAGAGTCTTCGATTCCCAGCCAGACGTCGGGCGCAGTAGAGGAAAACCTCGCCTTAAGTGGCGCACATTAGTAGAAACCGACCTCAACCAGCTTGAAGTGCGCAATTGAAGGCAGCTAGCTAAAGACCGGGCTAATTAGGGAGGCATGTTGGTTGAGGCCCAGGTTCATTCCGGACTGTAGCGCCACTTAAGTAAGTAAGTAAGAAGGAATGCCGACAAAAAGATGAATTCCTGGACATCTTTATACAGCCAGAAAATAAAAACTCGATGGAAGACGTCTTATTAAGACATCTGAAAGTCATTTGCTGCATGGCCCTCATAAGGCCGATCATCGCCAAAGAGTATTGAACTACAAAGAGTGCGCATCTCATACAATGAATTCTTTCTATGGGGGGTACTGATATTGATACCCCAGTGCTTACATTGCTACTCCAGCATCAAACAACAGCCTTGCCGATGCATACGATCGACGAAATTTCCCCTTCGCACTTAACGCCCGCGACCGAAACGGCTGCAACATTTTTAGCTGTGATGCATACTCTATGTAGTTCTATACACTTTGTCATCGCTTACGGTTGTCAATGTGGTTCTTTTCCTACATGGAAAAGATACGGCTGTTTGAGAGGCGTTGTCTCCGATCCTACTTAGGATTGTACCGAACACCAGACTCCGAGTACATAAAGTATTATCGCAACGAGGTTCTTAACAATGGGGCTCAGTTGGATAGAATTGATAATTTCCTTATTAAAGTTATTGGAAGGAAGGCACGCTGCCTGATCTTCAGGGTTGATTACCCCAACAACATATACATGAAGAGTACGGTCATGTGAGGCTTTACTTCACCAGAGGCATTCGTTTATATCGATGCATAAGGGTTAGTACAAGACAGGAACGTTATCCCGGTATTATACCACCGCATGGTTTTGAAAAAAAAAAATGTAATTAGAGAAATTCGATGCTTTTTTAAGCGGAAATCTTAACAAGTGGGCTGAGGAAAACAAACTTGTTCCCTCGATATTATTTTCGAGATAAGCATAAAACTATTCATGCTGTATCGGAATTGGTGTCTGACATTTAATAGAACAAATCGGGAAAAAACAATGCAAGGCTTCAAAACCGTACCGTATGGTAAGAGGGTCTTTTCTACCAGCTAATCCGAGGGGATGCATAAACCCTTTCCGTTTATAATTTGTGCGGAAAAAAGTTTGTTGTCAAATGTGGCATTCCAAGCTCGAGTAAAGAATATTGAATTGAAAATTGCACATTCCGGTGAGCTGCAATATTGTGAAAAAATGTATGCAAGTGGTCTTGTTGGATCGCTCAGACACAACAACAGATGTCATCAATATACTTTTGAACTTCGATCACATTAAGTGACATTGCGACAGTCGGAAATTTAAGATTCATTTGCAGAAATGAAAATCAATTTCCGAAAATCCGAAACAATTCTGTTCAGAACCCTCTTAGCCAAACCAGAAGTAACAGGAAGAAATGGATCATCATTGGACAGCATGGACAATCGTTAGCGGCGCTCACCCTCAAAACACCGAATCGGTCCTTTTCATTAGGAAATATATAGTCCCGCACATTGACCCTCCCAAACTTAATGGCGTCAGTCTCAGGTTCGCAGAATCAGCCAAATACCTGGGTCTTGTTTATGATAGGAAACTGAACGGGAAAGCAAACATCCAAGAACGCGTTGAGAAAGCCACAGTAGCCTTATACTCTTGTGAAAAGGAAATCGGAAAGAAATGGGGTATGCAACCACGTATCTCTTTCTGGCTTTACATGTCTATAATCAGACCCTGTCTCTAGAAAAAGCCTGCAACTGCAAACTACTAGGTAAAGTTCAAAGATCAGCTTGCATATGCATTAGCGGAGCTCTTAGAACAACCCCCTCCGCATCCCTAGATGAAATCCTAGATCTAATGCCCCTAGATATCTACGACAAACAGACCGCAGCTTGTGCAGCTGTGAGACCGAGAGCCTCGTCATAATGGGCACCCAATTAGGGTGAACACACAAAGATTCTGAATCACCTTAACATTACAAAAAAAAAACCGACTCAGTTTTGAGCATATCTTCAGGACAACCATCCGCAGTCGCCTTAAATGGGAGTCGGATTCGATCGAAACAAATGACTAAATTCACAACTACATGGGTGGGTCTAAAACAAAATCCGGAGTGGGTTTCTCCTAGAAGCTTAACCAAAGCATATCCTTTCTCCTTCCCGACCATTGTAGCGTTTCTTAGGCGGAAATCATGGCAAACAAAGAAGCGTTCTCCTGGCTGAAATGGAATGTAATATCCGCGATGCATATTAGCAGCTTCAGTGACAGCCAAGCGGCAATAAAAGCCCTGGAAGCAATCTCGTTCAATTCGAAATCAGCCCACGAATGCCGACTGTCTGTAAACGAGATGGCGGAGCATTTAACCATTCACCTCTTTTGGGTGTCGGGCCACAGAGACATACCAGGGAATCGCAAGGTAGATGAGCTTGCAAGACAGGGCACTACCCTCGATCCAGGCAGCTCTGGCCTAACTTTAACCATAAGCGCTCCATCTGCTTGACAATGCTAAACAAATCAAACATCAGCAGCATTATCGGTGTCTTTACAGGACACTGCCCAAAAGGCACTTTGCACGCACTCAAGGGATTATGAATACCCTTAAAATGTTTTACCACAGTACGAGCGTTTTTGACAAGAAGAAGAAAGATTTTGGATCTAGTGGAGACTTACTCCATGGGTGGTGTCCGAACTAACTTCGGGGAGAACACGCAAGAAGACTAGGCCTCCTCAGCAATGACTTCTGCAGAAGCTGCTTGGACGAAGAAGAGGAGGAAAGTATTACTCACCTTCTTTGCTCTTGTCCTGCTCTCTGAGTAAAAAAGAAAATTCATCTGGGAGAGTACTCCTTCGACAATCTAGGTGAGCATCAATGTCAGAAATCTCCTTCTCTACATAGTTATCTCTGAATGGTTCAATTAGGCGAACGAATATAGGAAAGTCGAAAGATCCATGTAGTACTACAATGGACCTTTATGGTCTAAGTGTACATGCGCATTGAGTGCCGCCACTAAAACCTTACCTAACCTAGCGATGAGAAGTGTAGTTAAACATCTTGGCGTCTGGCTCCAACAGTTTCTATATATTCAAACAAAAATGTTGATGGTTGTATGTCTAGTACCAAGAGGCATTGGCCTTATAAGGACAATCATCACTTACGGCTGCCCAGTGTGTCACAACTTATTGCCAATCTACTTGGAAAAGATACGGCCGTTTGACAGACGTTGTCTCCATGTCTAGTATCTATATCACAACAACATGATGTTCAATCACTCTATGGAGCAGCTGTAGTAAACGGGCAGCAAGTTGTACTTGCGACAGTGTTACAAAAACGGTGATTCGGCGACTGTGGCGCTGATTCTAAAATGTTTCAGGTTTTCGAAACATAAATACTGAAAAAAACCTAAATCCAGGCGACCAGGAAGACGTGAACAATGTCAATCTGTTCCTGATGATCCGAACCTTTCAATTCGTAACCGCGCATGGAAATCATGTCCTCAAATCCAGTTCCTTGAATACGCCGATAGCAAGGTTTTGCTGAATAATACTATCTTCCTAAGATTAAAGAACATTGCTTTCGTCGGTTTCCTAAGAAGTTGTCCTTTCCACTGCCGCCTTTTACACAAAAGATGTCCCACTACGATGTATATTTTGGAACCAATCATGAATTATCGTGTTGATCGTACCGACATGCATTTGTTTTTATGGACGCACGAGATTGCGTACCCCACATATATCCGATCTGCCTCCATGTGCGTGTATCCAAACAAATAAGTCAGTCCAATATAAACCATAACACGGCACCTCTCAAAGGGACCTGTTGTACCATAACCCCCATTCTTCCGCGTTTATCCAACTCTGAAGTTGATACAAAATAAACAGTTTCCCGCTTTGCGAACATAAAATAACCTTTTCCCCCCATCACATCGATGGGTGCCGTCGATGTCTTGATTATTTATACAACGGTGGAGCTTTCCTTTTTCTAATTTTATAATCGCCTTGGAGCTGAATGTAATCGAATTTCAAATATGCAACACCATACCCAAGCAGTCAACAACCATCAGTGCACCGAGAAGCAGGAGGACATTTCTTTCGATTCACTTTATCCAATTTGTATTCTTCTCTTTCGTGTCAGTGTTTGTTACGAACAACTACATCTGAACGGCATTCATGCACGAAGGAATTGCATTCAGTCGCAGAGGACACGCGACAAAGTGTTCTCTGAATAAACAAGTAACAGGAAAGCATGCACATCCGGCAATCGGACATGTCTTTGCTCCACCCTGTGCAAAGAGAATTGTCGTGCAGCATGGATTACAAATTCAGCTCAGTCCTTAACTGGGTCAGTTGACTTTTTCATATATCCTTTGGTTATCTTGATTTTAAAAGAGTTTAGCATACCACCAACACAAAACCAACACGACCACCATCATCGATGGGGTGAAGGAACTCTGTTTAGATACAATGGCGATACATCTTTCTCCATTGAGGTGGATAACAAAATCGATGAATGCATCAAGGCAACAACTGTCAGCATAAACAATGATTTGTGACAATGTCATGGAACTCCCAGCGGATGAAGACTGCTTGTATAAGGCCATCAAAGTGACACCAAACATCCGGCACCAAATTTCACAACAATATTACGTTCCGGTCAAGGAGACAGTTGTTCGTCCTTATATATAAAATTTATACGAGAAGCCCCTTTTTTAATGGCAAAGGATGATGTACAATGTACGAGTGGCAGTTCGAAGCTCTCCCCAAGGAAATGGCGACGCCTGTCTACAGTGTGGTTGTATGTTTTTCCAGAGATTTTGTGTGAAGTGCGTTATCCTGGCTACCAGCCAAGTGGCGTAGCGTAATACTCAGAGTGCCAATACCCCTAAGATAGAAGGAGAAATGGATTCGCTCAGCTCATGTGGGAAAATTGTTTGCACAAGTGCAAGGTAATTGGCATAATCGAATTCCGGTATTGAAATTGAGCGGCATGGTACACCCTTACATAGTTTTAAAGTTGAATGAGTCATGGTGTTGCAGTAGGTATTTTAAGGTCAATGTCGGGAAATGAATTGGCTGAGTCCTTGAATGGGGTAATTTAAAAGAGCAAACCAAGCTGAATGGCGACAGTCTCCTATTAATTGAGTTTATGTCAGCTTCCGAGGCGTGAATTGACTGCATTTTCCTCACCAATAGATGATAATTACGGCTACAACCAGAAATTCGTCAGTAGTTATTAAACACTCTAATGATCTTTTTTATACTTGAGTCCCTTATGCTTTGAACTATCTAATTAGAACCGCCCGTTGTCCTGAAGCTAAGAAATGGTCAAATGAATTAATCAAATCCTCACCAGAAATGGTTCATCAAGTACAGTCAGCCGCAGACGATGCGTACGCCGTAAAATAGTAACAGGGTGACATTGGCTGCCATTTTGTTAGAAATGAAAAAAATTGCGGTCTGTTTCTACGGAAAGTTTATTTCAAGCTAGAGAATTGATAGTATTAAGATGGTGTTGAACAACCCCACCTGATGCACATTTGTGTTTCTTTTACCGAATTTGGGATTTGTGCTGGCACATCTGGCTCCAATTTGTTGATTAAATCCTATCCCATAGGGGTAAATTAGTTTTGATACAAAGCTTGTAAGAAAGAGAAATAATTTTTCTAGATATACCTTAAAGTATATGGATTGACTCAGAATCGCTAGCTGAGTCGATTTAGTCATTTCTGTCGGTACGTCCGTTTATCCATCCGTCTCTCTGTTTGCCACCGATTTTTAGGCATTAAATTTTGAGCAAGGATAATGAAATTTGGTCTATAGGATCCTTGTCCGTGCCTGCACAACAAGTGTAAAAAATTTCAAAATCTGCCCAATGCCACTCCCACTTTTTAGAAAATCGTTGTTTCTGGCCAAACGTCAGAGATTTGGATAAGTGTCTGGATGACATATTTAGACTATCCCAATATCTATAATTCTTCCAAGCAAGGTTTTTAACTGAAACTTCTTGGGGCTCGAAGGGGTGAATCCAAACTAATATGCAACTAAATTCAGACACCTAAAATCATGGATAGGGGAAGGCTAGCGTGTTCGGAAAACGGCAGGCAAAAAACAAGCAGAAACTTATGTTTCAGCAAAAGAGAGCGAGAGCGAAATTGTGCAAGCTTTGGATTGGATTTGCTGCAGAATGCTCTCTCATGCTTTCACTCAAGGGAGTATGGGAAATCTCAAAGCGGTTTATGCGACATTTGTGTTTTCTCATTTTGTTCTTTTGCTGAGGAATTTGAGAAAGGTCGACGAGTGAAGTTTTACTTCAACCTCTGAGACCTCATTTTTTGCCACGCCCACTTTTTAGGGGCCTCTTAAGTCAACAAATTTGTTGGTCAATTTTTAAAGAATTTCGACAAAAAAATTCGATGCAAACATTTCCATAATTTCAATATAAACATTTCGTCTTTAGATAATTTTAACCCACGTCCACTTTTTGGGGACGTTTTTTTTTTACAAAAACCACTTATACTCTACCCAATAGCATAAGCCTTCGTTTTTTGTCGAACCAAAGAAAATTTAGATACTATCTGAAAAATATGTGGTAACAATCTAATTTTATTTATTTCATTCCCATTGAGTTTTTAGAAAAATTTTAAGGATATGATGAGATAAGGTATTCAACGATCTTTACAGCAGGAATGTAGCCTTCTCATATGTTTTTTTTTTTTAAAGTTGACTTTCAAGACTATCAAGTTTTTTTTCAATAATCTCTAAAGAATGAAGTTTGGGGAAATAAACACTGGGCAGTAGAAATAATCCCACTTTCTTTGGGCTTGTTTCTCTCACACCACAATGACACTTGACGCCATTTGCAATAAAAAATAATTAAATTTATGGCGCAACAGGCTCGTTAGTATGCAGGGCCTAGTTTTTTTCTCACAACCATTCATGTGTGCGTGTGTAGTTCTTTGCATGATGGCCTCTTCGTTTATGCCGAATCCGAACGGCTAAGTTGAGATAAGCTTTTCATGACAATTGATAATACTCAGATGATTTGTCAGATCATCACGAGTCGCGGCACTGAGCCCGCCATTTGCAATACTTATGAATTAATGACACATTCACATTATTACTTGCCTTGAATCCACTTGTGTGTCACTTCTGTCAATAAAGCACGACTCAATAAAGCACGACTCCTTAAAAACTTGTTTGGTTTTCAATTTTTTTTATTTACATGTGTTTATTTAAATGACTATCCTTATACGTAACATAAACAAAGAAAGAACAAAAAATAATAATGCAACGGTAAATAATAGAAAACCAAAACCTTCTTCATATTTTCTACTGTCAAGTAATTGTTTGCAATTGCAGAATGCAAGGTCGAAAATGAATGAAAATTGATAACGGTAGTAAGTCTTTGAGGCACGGTTTTGGTTTAGATATTCCAATTGCATTTGGTTTAGCGATTCAGTCATTATTTCAAAATTCCAAGAAAAGGATCACAGATTTTTTTTAAATGTCATCATGCCTGGAAAACGAGTGGATAATAATGTCATACAGTTGGTCTATTTTAATTACCAAGAGGGAAAATCTGTGAAAGAAATTTCCGAAGCGTTATCGATTAAAGTGAGGACAATTTACAACATAATCTCGATAGCAGAGAAGGAAAATCGTTTGAAAATAAGGCATAGTGGCGAATGGCCAGCCAAACTAAGTCGAAGAGATGAATCCAAAATTTTACGTGCAATAGATAACAACCCCCAAACTAGTCTCAGGCAGTTAACAACAACAACCAAAAACGATTTGGACAAAGAGGTCTCCCACGAAACAGTGCGCACAATTTTAAAACGAAACAAATTTGCGTCTAGAGAAGCCCGAAAAAAGCCGTTACTCTCAGAAGTTAACGTGATGAAATGAAAGTGTTTCGGACTGGACCTCATTTCGAAAGATATAACATACTGGGCTGACGTCATTTTTTGTGATGAGAGTAAAATTATGCTCTACTACCATGAGTTTGAAGGAAGTCAAAAACTGCTCTACTTAACAGAAATATTATCCAAACTGTAAAGTTTGGCAAATTGTCCGTAATGGTTTGGAGTTGTATCTCGGTCAAGGGTGTCGTTGAACTTCGAATTATCACGGATATAATAAACAAGGAAATGTAGTTGGGCATTTTGCGTAAGGAGCTAACTGAGAGCGCCAAAATATTTGTTTTTTTCTGCAGCCAGGACCCTCAAAAATTGCATTATAAGTTGTACCAAGATAACGACTCGAAACATAAATCGCTTTTATGTAGAACCTGGGCACTGTATAATGTTAATAAGGTCATTGACAACATTCCTTAAAGCCCAGATTTAAGCTCAGTAGAAAACGTATCGGCTTTACTGAAAAAAAAGTCGCCAAACAGCCACCGAAAAAAAAATGATTTGGTGCGAATACTCAAAGAGGAGTGGCTGAAATTGCCGGAACATGTGGACTTCAAGGGCCTTATTGAATCCATGCCGACGAGACTTCAAGCCGTAATTGATGCAGATGGTGGCCATACCAAGTACTAATAACAAAATACAAATTATTACCGCTTTTCCGTTCATTTCTTATTCTCTCTACGCCTTGCATTCTGCAATTGCAAACAATTACTTGTCAGTAGAAAATATGAAGACGAAGTTTTGGTTTTGTATTATTTACCGTTGCATTATTATTTTTAGTTCTTTCTTTGTTTATGTTAAGTATAAGAGTAGACATTTAAGCATATGTAAATACAAAAAAATTTAAAACCATACAAGTTTTAATAATAAAGCAAAATGAACATGAAATTTCTTGAAATTGTTCGTTGTGCAAACAATTGTTTGACAAACTGTATCTAGCACAAATGTCAAACTTGATGCACTGGATTTAAACGCGATTGGACGAGTTTAGCTTATAAGGTCTCTGTTTTAAGTTGTCCTAAGAAAATTGACTATTTACCGAATGAGTCCCGCAAGCGCGAGTTTTTAAAAGTAATGCAGCCAATGTTTTGTATCCGTTATATGGGAGGTACTGTATTAAGAACTCAAAAATTGACAAATTGTGTGCAAAGAAGAAAAATTAAAAAAAAACATATGAGAAGGCTTCAAGCGTTTTGTACCCTATCCCATCCCATCCTTAAAATAAATATCCCCAAAATGTCGGCTTTATAGTGATGAAATATAGAAAATGTCATTGTCATACCATATTGTTCAGACAGTTTATTAAAATCCTTCATGGTTAGACAAAAAACAATGGTTTTCGCTTGTTTATGCTACGAAGTAGTGTATCGGGTTTTTCAACAGGGCCGCTACAAAAGTTGAGCGACAGGGACAGCAAACGACGCCATATTTCATGATGGAAAGATATACGATCCAACAACGAGTCGAACTTATAAAAATTAACCACGGAAATTCGGAGTCAGTGGCCTCAACGTTAAGAGCGCTACGTCCAATTTATGGTCGTCATAATCGTCCTAGCAGATCAAGCATTTGAGCGTCTAGTGGAAAAATTTGAATCCACAGGCACAGTACAAAATGTTCCCGTGCCAGTGAGACAAAGTAGTGCCCGTAGTGTCGATAATATTGCTGCCGCTGAGGCTTCAGTTGAAGAAAGCCCAAATGTGTCTCTCACACGTCGTTCTCAAGCGTTGGGCATCTCTGTGACGTCGTTGTGGCGAATTTTGCGAAAAGATCTTGGCCTACATCCTTAAAAGATTTAATTGACGCAAGAACTGAAGACGGTTGACCACCAGAAGCGTCGTATGTTCGTGAATTGGGCTGAGCATTAACTTGAAAATGATTCGGATTTTCATCGAAAAATTATCTTCAGCGATGAGGCTCATTTCTGGCTGAATGGCTTCGTCAATAAACAAAATATGCGGTATTGGTCAGGCAGCAATCCACACGTACTTCATGAGTCATCATTGCATCCCGAAAAAAATACGGTTTGGTGTGGTTTATGAGCCGGCGGTGTTATTTGGGCCGTACTTCTTCCGTGATGATCAAGACCGGCACGTTACTGTGAATGGGAATCGCTACCGTTCAATGATAACCGAATATTTTTGGCCCCAATTGGATGATATGGACTTGGAGGACATGTGGTTCCAACAGGACGGCGCCACAAGCCACACAGAGAATGCCACAATCAATTTATTGGAAACCAAGTTGGGAGAACGTGTTATCTCACGAAATGGTCCAATCGCTTGGCCGCCTCGGTCGTGCGATTTGACACCGTTAGACTATTTCCTGTAGGGCTACGTCAAGTCTACGGTCTATGCCAACAAGCCAGCGACGATTGATGAACTTCGTACGGATATAGAACATGAAATTGCAGCAGTATCGGCCGATTTATGCTTCAAAACCGTCGAAAATTGGGTTCAGCGTCTGCAAGCGTGACCGTGGTGGCCATGCAAAAGAAATCGAGTTCCACACACAATGGCATCGAACGTATTTTAACAGGAATAAAGAATTTCATTGATATCCAAAACCGTTTTCGTTTTATTTAAAAAAAAACTTTTGTAGCGTTCTTATTAAAAAACCCTATATAAAAATATAAATGGTTTTTGTATGAAAACGCCTATAAAAAGTGGGTGTGTGTTAAAATGCTATATAGAAGAAATGTTGATATTATCATAACCAATGATTTTGCATCAAAAATTTTTTGAAATGTTTAAGATTTCACAAAAAAAAAAAACCGAAAACGCTCCCAAAAAGCGGGGATTGTCTAGATGTCTTGTTCAGACACTTTTTCAAAATTTTTAATGGTTTGGCCTACAACTACGTTTTTCTAAAAAGGGGGCGTGGTAGTGGGCGGATTTAAAAAAAATTTACATTTGTTCTGCTTCCTCGGATAGATTGTCTATATACCAAATTTCAAAACCCTAACTTAAAATTTAACGCCCAAAAATCGGTGACACACGGACGGACGGACAGACAGACATGGCTAGATCCACTCAGCTAGCGATTCCGAGTCGATCCATGTACTTCGAGGTATATCTAGCGAAACTATTTCACTATGTTATAAACTTAATGTCAAAACTAATATACCCCTATGGGATATGGTATACAAATGTAAAGTAAAGTAAAAACATAAGTAAAGCGCGACACTAACGAGGCCGTTGCGCCAAAAGTTTGTATTTTATTATTCTTAACTTTTGCAATATTTCATAGCTGAAAGAGAGTAAAGTGTTAAATATTCTCGGTATAGTGTACATCAGCTGCCTTCTTTCAAGCTCATATAGCTGATATAGACTTTCTTCTTTTCTACCGGTTTCAAACCGATGACTTCTTATGTCCGCAGATTATGAGCGCCTTGTTATTAAAACGCTGCACTCATCTCAGGAATTTGCTTGACTGTAATGGTATTCGTAGTAACTTCTCGATATGTGATTTCGCTGCACATCTCCCTAAAGCGACAAATTCGGGCTGCATTACCCTGGTGGCTTTTTCAAGATACGGAAGACGTTTCACGATAACTGTATCACACTTTTTTTGAAGCACTTTAGAATTTCGTTGGTATACAGAATAAAGAGTAAAGTACCCGATTTATACCCTTATGGAACTCTATAAACCACTTCCACTCAATATTTTTTGCTATTCAAATATTTAAATAAATATTCCGCCTCTAAACGAACGATTCAATATTGGCAACAACAGCGAAAACTGCCAACCATCCGACCTGAATGAACTGGTGATAGCAATTTCTAAACTCAAGCTTAATTAGGCTGCCGAAAATTCCCGCTGAGCTTTATAAAGCTGGCGGAGATGACTTGGTAAGTAACATCCACAAACTCATAAGCCAAGTCTCGTCGGAAGAATATTCCTATCTGCCGTAATATGTGAACGTCTAAAACCGTTTGCCAACAACCTGATCGGCCCTTATCAGTGTGGTTTTACGCAAGGAAAGTCTTCAACGGATTAAATTTTCACACTTCGGCAGATTCTGGAAAAAACTCAAGAAGTCCAAATCGATACCCACCACCTATTCATCGATTTCAAAGCCGCATACGACAGCATTTATAGAGACGAACTATACAGAACCATGTCTAGTTTTGGTTTACCGGCCAAACTCGTCCGTTTGTGTAGGATGACGATGGAGAATTCTCGATGCTCCTTCAAGGTCGGAAACGACCTTACCGACACATTCGATACCAAAAAAGGATTTAGGCAGGGCGATGCGCTGTCGTGTGACTTCTTCAATCTGATTCTTGAGATGATTGTGAAAAACTCACGAGCCAACACCAGAGGCACAATTTTCCAAAAATCTGTACCACTACTAGCATACGCCGACGATATTGATATCATTGGTAGGACCCACATGATGTCATAGCCACGTTTGCTAGTATAGAGAAGGAAGCGTCAAAAATGGGTTTAGCAATAAATGAGGGCAAGACGAAGTATACGCTGTCAATACGAAAGGACACACAACATCGACGAATTGTAAGGAACGTCATTAAAAGTTTGCTAAAATCCAACCATAGAACTAGAGCGTGATAACGGTTGCTCAGGGAAGTGTGGATTAATATGTTAAAATTTCAGAGGGGTTGGTATGTTTTTTTTTAAAGAAATTCCGTTATTCGATCCGATACGATCTTCTTTATTATTTTATCTATAGCCGGTAGAATAATTATCGGACAATAGTATTCTACACGTTTCTTGATACCGCCGTTATAAATTGGCCAAACAATTGCTCCTTTCAGATTTTCTGTTACGATTGATGTTTCAACGTTTTGATTTATTATACGATGTTTCATCGTAGGTCTGTTATTCGAATAAGTAATTTCAGTAATTTATAATGTTTACTACTTTTGTGTTATCAGTATCTCTTAGAAATATTGAGTCTCGTAGCAATGTGTCGTGATGTTCGCACTTAATCATGTTAAGTTATAGAAGCTGCATACGATGCGCGTGTGGTACTATGTCGATCTGTCCACGTAGAGAAGGTAATGAATGCACTTCTCCTCTTCCTCGTCCGAGCAGCTTCTGCCTTGTATTTTTGCATGTAGGCCTAGAGGGCAGCGATGTTGGTACTGAAGTTTGGTCTGTTCAGCATTTTCAACAAAATAGAGCTCCTTCTGGTTATAGTTTCGCCAGCGTTGTCTAGATATTAGACATTAAGAGTAAGTCGGCATTCGTAGGCTGATTTCCACTTATATGTGATTTGATTGCCGAATGGCTGTCACTGAAGATGTGATATTACATTACACCTCAGCTAGGACAAGGCTTCTTTAATTGCCATCATTTCTGTTTGGCGAAAAGGTATGCCTAGGCATTTCAGAGAAAAAAATGGAATCTGGAGTGGGTGGGTACTCAAGATTCTGTTTTAGGCCCATCTGACTCCCATTCGAGGCGACTGGGATTCGGATGTCTAGCGAGACTTGCGAATCAAACTCCCACCTAATGCTTCGACCGATTTTTTGGTCGACAACTTTTTATAAAGCTGAAGGGGTCTTGTTAACGGAAAAAAATTCAACATTACATTAAAACTGCATATAATGAGAAATACGCTTCGTTTTGTTAATCTGATGGGAATGGTTGGCTTGAAGTTATGCTCAAAACTGGGTTGGTGTTTTCTGTAATGTTAAGGTGATTCAGTATTTTTGTATGTTCACCTTGAGTAAGTGCCAATTGTGACGATCTCATTCTCAGTCTCACAACTTCACACGCTGCTATCTGCTTGCCGTTAATATCTAGGATAGGAAAGGTACGCTATCGTGGGGCTATGGAGAGAGTGGTTCTTAGAGCTCCGTTAATGTATATTGAAGCTGATCTTTGAACTTTCCCTAGAAGGTTGCGGTTGGAGGCTGTTTCTATAGCCGTATACCAGACTAAAACTCCATACAGGAGCATGACTCTAATGATGGCCCTTTATATTCAAATAGATATTTGGTTGCATACCCCATTTCATTCCGATTGGCTTTTAACATCTGTATAGGGCTTAGGTAACTTTCTTTACGCGTTCTTGGATATTAAATTTGTAAGTCAATTTCTTGTCAAAGACCAGACCTAGGTACTTGGCTGATCTGCGAACTTGAGATAATGCATCCTTTTTTGCTTCGGGGGCCTGTGGATTGCACTAAAAATCCTCTTTTTGTATTAAACATGATCTTAAACGTTAGATTTTCATTAAATGCTGTTTCAAAATTGACTTTTTTTTATAAATATAGCTACCCAACCAACTTTTTTGTGCATTCTGCTTGCGAACTCAGCATCAAAACCATCTTAGTAAGAGAAATTTTTTTCTTCCATTCTTATGTCGATTTCAACTAAGACAATAACATCAGTATATTCAAAAATTTGTCAAAAAAAGTAGGTATACATGCGCAGAAATTTGAATCAACATCATCACCTTTTTTTAACAACATTCGCGGAGGTGTTCTAAATCCTTTTTACCCACAAAATCGTAACTCTTAAAAAAATATCCAGCAAATTGTAAATTTTTGCCAAACACACATTTAAAAACCGAATCCAACGCGAAACTGAATCAACATCTTCCATTACATCTCAAAGTTCGAATGCAACGTTTCGCATGCAAATATTTTCGTTTACTTGAGCATTTCCTTAGCAAAACAAATAATACACACCCCCAAGCTCAAGCCCACGCAATTTATACTTTAAAACCCCCAGACAACGATAACAACCACTCTGGCGGCACTCAACCAAATGTCTGTGTGCCACAATCCTTTCATCTAGCAAATATCACTTAAACCTATTTCCAGACAAAGTCACAACACAAAAACAGCGTGTGACAATCAACATCTGCCCGTCCGTCCATCAGACCGCCCGCCATATCCCATATCATCAAATAAACCCAGAACTGCCCTCAAAACTAACCGCATCTACTTAGTAACGATATGCCAAAGTGATCTCCTCCTGGCCGGCCGCAACTAAAATTCTTTTCGATCGAAATCCTCTTCGGATTGGCAAAACAATTGCTAGAGGAATTTTCAAATTCAAAATATTTACATTCGGAGATACACCTCATGAGTGCTTTCGGGGTAATAAAATAAATTTCGCGAGGTGTTGAGATCCGGACAATGGGCTGCCCATAGCGTTACGTCATGAAATTGCTAGTCGGGTGTGATGTAATCTTCGCTTTAATTGCGTGCACATGTGTGTGGATTTTTGAGTGAATGAATTTATACACATAGATGCACAGCGAACCGATAGATAATTTTTTTTTTTTTCAAAGAAAACATTTTTTTGCCGCTTTTTATGACTTCTCTTTTGTTTTCTAATTTTGTCTAAGTTGTAATGGAGGATATTTTTGACTTCGATCAGATGTTTAATCGGGGAATGGTGTATGTGTGTTTATTTGGTGGCGAGGAAGTGGGTGTTTTGATGGATTAGCCACAGTAATTCAAGGAGAATAACATTATTTTGACGGAGTTATGTTCTGTTACAACATTTGTTTGTTTTTTTTAGGACCGGCAAGCTGGTAAACAAAATCGGGATCAAGGGCAAGTTACGTCATATTAACTTTATGTTGATGGTTATATAGTGGTGACTTAACTGACGCCATCATTTATTTAGCAAAATAAATGTCATAATGGGTCCGTTCGGGAACTTTTGTGTGAAGAAAAGTGAAAACTGTCAAATCTTTAATACCGACTATTTTATAAGTATTCACTAAGGCCGTGTGTCAATTGCGCTAAAATTTTAGCCGGCTGATAACTTTTGACATTAGTGTGGTGAATAGTTTCTTCAAATTTTTAACCTGGTCAGCAGCTCCGTAAAGGAAAGAACACCGGCTTTTTAAAAAGAAGAAAAAAGAGGAAGAAAAGGGCGCGATCATGGATATAGAGAGGTGCCACTCCAGGAAAGATGTTCGCAAGTTTTCCCAAAGTATAAAACGTCAAAGCCAAGGATACAAGGCTCGAACAGAATCCTGTCGAGATGAACAAGGAAATATCGTAGTTGAGACACAGTCGATACTGAGGATATAGAAGAACCACTTCTGCAGACTGTTAAACGGCGATGACGAACAACATTCCACTGTCAGGCAGAACGAACCATTCAATATTGGCAACGACAGCGAAAGCTGCCAACCACCCGACCTGAGTGAAGTAAGGATATCTATACTGAAGCTTAATAAGGCTACCGGAAATGACGGCCTTACCGCCGAGCTTTATAAAGCCGGCGGAGATGACTTGGTAAGTAGCATCCACCAACTCATAAGTCGAATCTGGTCGGAAGAAAGTATGCCTGAAGAATGGAACCTCAGCATCGTTTGCCCGATCCACAGAAAAGGAGACCCTCTAAACTGCACCAACAACAGAGGCATAAGTCTCCTCAATATCGCATACAAAACTCTATATGCCGTAATATGTGAACGCCTGAAACCGTTTACCAACAACCTGATCGGCCCTTATCAGTGTGGTTTTCGGCAGATCGCATACAAAACTCTATATGCCGTAATATGTGAACGCCTGAAACCGTTTACCAACAACCTGATCGGCCCTTATCAGTGTGGTTTTCGGCAGATCGTGGAAAAAACTCAAGAAGTCCAAATCGATACCCACCACCTATTCATCGATTTCAAAGCCGCAAACCACAGCATTTATAGAGACGAACTATACATAGCCATGTCTAGTTTTGGTATACCGCCCCAACTCGTCCGTTTGTGAAGGATGACGATGGAGAATTCTCGCTGCTCCATCAGGGTCAGAAACGACCTCACTGACACATTCGATACCCAAAAATGGATTTAGCCAAGGCGCTGCGCTGTCATGTGCCTTCTTCAATCTGATTCTTGAGAGGATTGTGCAAAACTCCCGAGCCAACACCAGGGGCACAATTTTCCAAAAATCTGTTCAACTACTAACATATGCAGACGATATTGACATCATTGGCAGGACCCAACGTGATGTCATAGCCACGTTTGCTAGTATAGAGAAGGAAGCGGCAAAAATGGGCTAAGCAGTAAATGAGGGCAAGACGAGGTATATGCTGTCAACACTAAAGCACACACAACATCGACGAATTGGACAGAACGTCACCATTGACAGCTATAACTTTGAGGTAGTACGGGACTTTATCTATCTCGGCTCCGCTATTAACTCTGACAACAACATTTCGTCAAAACTTAAACGAAGAATTACTCTTGCTAACCGCTGTTTCTTCGGGCTAAGAAGACAAATCAGTAGTAAAGCCGTCACTCGAACTACTAAGGAGATCTTATATAAGACCCTGATCATCCCAGTCCTGCTCTACGGCGCTGAAGCATGGACCGTCTCTAAAGCGGTAGAAGAAATCCTTGGTCGACTTGAGAGGAAAATCCAAAAATCCAAAAATCTTCGGTCCCGTTTGCATTGACGGGCTATGGAGGCGAAGATTCAACCAACAACGATACGAGCCGTACAGCGACATGCCCCTGGTCAAAAAACTCCGCATTGGACGTTGAAGATGGCTAGGAAATGTAGAACGAATGGACAACAAGACTCCGGCTCGCAGGGTCTTTGATTCCCAGCCAGACGTCGGACGCAGTAGAGGTTGACCTTGCCTTAAATGGCGCGCACAAGTAGAAACCGACCTCATCCAACATGGAGTGCTCAACTGTAGGCAGTTACCTAAGGAACGGGCAAATTGGTGAGGCATGTTGGTTGAGGCCCAGGTTCATTCCGGACTGTATCGCCACTTAAAGAAAGAAATAAGATCTTAAGCTGCACCTCTACAAAATTGAAATGGGGCAAAATTTAAAGTCCCAGAATGCCAATCAGATTATTGACTTCATTAACCAGGCAACTCATTTTTATCTTAATGCATACATGAGCAGAACTGTCGCTAATGGAGTGCACCGAATCCGAAACGCGGTCATCAGAAAGACATTCATTCACCTAATTGATGTTATGGGCTGGAATGTCGGCGGGAGAAGTATAAACGACTTGTTGGTCCTTGAATTGAACAGCTTTTCTTGCTGAAACTCAAGAACATGTTTTCAACAGATCAGAGAAATGTTACACACATCCAATACGTCTCTGCCAGGAGACGTTACATAAATTGGCCCCCACGAGGTTCTGATTTAATCCCTATGAACTTTTTTTCTAGGGGTAACTCAAATCCAAAGTTTATGCAAATAATACAATAAAATTTGAGGGTATATACTCTTTGAGATATGGCAGCGAACTATAATTGACTCGCTCTGGTGATACGTCATTAAAAAAAATACTGTTCGACTAAATGAGTACCACGAACTTTAATAATTTATAAACATTTGTTAAGATGACTTTTTTTATATTTGATCGATCCACTAAATTAAAAATGTCCTAAAAAGTATTTATGCAACAACTTAAGTTAATAACATATGAAGGGTCTTCCAATAGGAACTTCGACTGTTGATAGTAACCATACTGGTTAAGTTACATCTGTCAAATTGACTGAAAGTTATCGACCATGGACAACGATGTGTGTTTCCTGAATGGGACTTGGAGAAATTGAAAGCTGTCCCTTATTTCCATCGAAAAATCATCTTCCGCGATGAGGCCCATTTCTGGATGAATTGGTACGTCAATAAAAAGACTGTCGAATTCGGGACGATACCAGTCCACGTGATATCCAAGAGTGTCCAATGAACACTGAAATAGTCACTGTTTGGTGCAGATTTTGGGCTAGCGGCTTAGTCGACCAGTCCATCACCGTCAACGGCTTTAGGTCGATGATAACCAACTTTCTTTGGGCTGAAGTGATTGATATGGACAATAACGACACGTGCTTTTGACACAAGACGGCACGTGCCACACAGATCACGCCACTTTGCTAATTCCGCAGGGGCGATTCGAGGTCCTGGTCATCTCACGTGGAGGTGATGCAAACAGGCCACCGAGATCGTACGATTTGACCACGTTAGACTTTTTCTTGTGGGGGCTTCTGAAGTCACAGGTCTATACGATTAAGCCACAAACCATAGCGGCCCTCAAGGTCAGCATAACCCATTCCTTCGGTTAAATTCAGATGTCCAAGTTCGGATGCGGGACACCCAGAGTAGTTACGGCGGGCATTGGAACTATGTTTTTTCATACATAACGGTACCGATATTCGATATGATATCTCATACATATCTCATACACCATGACATCTCATACACACTTTGTGTTATTAAAATTTAAAGAAAGGAAGCGCTTCATGCAAGACTCTAAATATTTAGACGACCACCTTTTCTTGAACGCCTCTTAAACTGTTTGCGTAAATCAATCAATTCATCTCATTTCAGCTATTTTTGTTAATAAGAGTTTTTTTTATAATTTATGCTTATCTTAGCGCACTTGTTTGTTTTGTAGATATGATTGATTTACCAGCACAATACTGTTTCAAAAGTTCACTATAGCGACGTTTAATTTGCAATGGATTGTTGTAAAAAGGTATTCTATGAAAATTTGTATAGTTTCCGGCGTTATAGGAATACCCCTGTTAATTTTTAAAAATGGTATCAATTAATGGACCTACCTCACGAATATACCCGTACACCGAAAATGGCATTCCGAAATTATCTGTCACAAATTTAATTACATTGACACTAAGCAAATGGATTAGGACATGGAAAAGCAGTTTATCAAAGGCCAAAAACTTAATGAAAATAAAAATTACCACAATTTTCCAAAAACACGCCTATAATGTGCAGAAATCTGCATAATTGTCGTCCATTGGGGAAGGAATTAACTAGCACGCTCACGTGTAATGATTAATTTGACGTTTGTGCATATTTTGACGCAGCCAGTTACAATCAATTAATTTTGCGACAGCATGACGTGCTTTACGTGCTCACCTATGACATGCACAATCTTAAAACAACTCGATTCACACATGTAAATGTGGTAAATTTTAATTACACCAATAATTATGAGCGCCACTGTCGTCTCGTGTTGTTTCACCATTGTTTTGAGTTAATTAAGCTGTGTAATGACTTATCCTGAATTTTAACACCAAATATAAAGTAAACCCCCTTTGACCCATGGCATTAAATTATCACGTGCTTTCGCCTTCTTAGAAACTCGTTCCAGGATTAGCCAGTCCTTTAGAGACTATTCTACAATAGCCGACAGCCCATAATGAAACACACATAATCATTACCCAAAGGAATCGGTTGAGATTACAAAGAAACACGCGAACCCAGATGACGGTTAGTAGGTCACACGGTCACCCTGTGCTGCAGTTAATAATAACGTAATGCCAACAGTCGACTTGATTTAGGGTACTCTTGACCCCCTAATAGAGGAAATGTCTGCCTTTTTGCCACTCTGGTATTGTTCAGCGACCGTTATATTATTTTTGGGGAAAATTTAAATGTATTTTCCTCCACGACCGAAGACTCGACTGGAGAAAAGTCCTTCATCAACAAATCGTTTTTTTTTTTTTTTTCAATAAGCGAAACGTGCAATGGCTTACAAGTAGATTTCTCAAGTTCTTCGCTCTGGTAAAGTCGATTTGGGAAAAGCTGGTTGCTTCCATAAAATGTTCGGACATTTGCTGGAGTGCAAGGAATATCGTTGAAGGTGCTTTGTAGGATGTGTTCAATCAATGTCTGGTGTGTGTTTGTGGAAGTAATGTGCGCTGCTCTGACGGAAACAACTGGAACGTGCTGCATCTAGTAAATTGATGACGATTATCGTTTAAAGTTTGATAGAGACTGAGAAGAACTGGGAAGTTGTTTCAAGACATGCCGGTGAGGTCAAATTAACTTTCTTTGTTTATGCTATAAAAATTGGGGTAGACATACTCCTATGAATGTACATAAGGCTACACGAACTAATTAATTTTTGGCGCTTTTTCCATTAGACCGCAAATATTGTTTCTGGCTTCAGGTTCCGTGTTATTTTGCTTTAGCTGTATGACTATGACGTATCCAGTTTATTAGCATACACATTGTCTTCTAAATGTCCAGATAAATAAAAATATCGTGGGTGGGTAAATTTTGCTAACGATGTTATGTTATCCCGCCGCACGTGACCACTTCCAATGAGGAATAATCCAAGAGTGTGCCCTTCATCTCTCTCAATCCTGAGTCAAAAATTAGCCTCTGGATACATTTTAGCAAACTCCGGAGCAGGTTAATTTTATCTTCAAATTTATTCTTTTTTCTTTATAAATTCGTTAAATTATTAAAATAATATTTCAGTAAAAAGATAAAAATTATCATCAAATCTCTGTAAAATGTGTAAAAAAAAACTTCTCGCTATGTCAGTTGGATCAAATAGGGTTTTATTTTCATACTATTTTCAATAATTTCCCAAAAGAATTGAAATATAATTCCTTTCTTTACATGTTCTTGTATTAAAAACAAATTCGAACTAGATTTCAGAGAGATCATCAAACAAACCTTTTATTAATTATTATTGTGTACTGCCTTGACCGATTTTGATTGTGGACCACTTATTATAAAGCTGAACAGTTCTAGTTTAAGTAAAAAATACATTTTTACACTAAAACTATATACAATGACAAATACGGGTCATTCTGTTAATCTGAAGTGTCCAAAATCACCAAAATCATACATCTTTCCGTATTTGTTCCATAAACTGACTTAACTGGGTTTACAACTCCAGAACAAAGTTTTTCTACATATCCACTTTACACCAATTAATATTGCATCCAAAACTATGTTGATATAAGCGTTTCTAAAAAAAATATTTTTCGGGTTAAATTTTAGAATTTAAAAAAAATTCTAGCGTGACTTGCGAATTGAATTCGCAGCTAATGCCTCCACCGATTTTGATGGTCGACCACTTATTATAAAGCTGAATAGTTGTAGTTAGCCTTAAAAATACATTTCTACATTTAAACTATATACAAACGGCTCATTTTGGGAATCTGAACTGTCCAAAATCATTTCGCATATAAATTAAAGGGAAACGACGAAATCAAAACATTTTTGTGACCATCCATTTTCAAAAACCCAGTTTTGGATTATTTTAAAACGATTACATTTTTTGTAAAAAAAAATTGTGCTTTTTAATTTATAATCTGAATAATGTGAAATTTTCCCGCCACATGTAAACACTGGTAATGACGATTATCTCTCACTCCTCGGCAGGTATAGCAAATGTCAAAAATTAGGAATAAGCCTGGGCCTCAACCAACATGCCTCTCTAATTAGCCCGGTCCTTAGCTAACTGCCTCCAGTTGCGCACTCCAAGTTGGTTGAGGTCGGTTTATACTTGTGCGCGCCACTTAAGGCGAGGTCTTCCTCTACTGCGTCCGACGTCTGGCTGGGAATCGAATCTTTTTGTCCTAGCAGTTTTTCATCCTCTTTTTGCCCTCATAAGCAGAAGCTCCGAATGGTATATTTCAAGAGATTTTAAAAAGGTCGCCTTAGCGATCTTTGGTTACCCAAGGCGGCCTTTTTAAAGTCTCTTAGAGTCTTCGAGGAACAACTGAAGACTCGCTGATATGCCTTCAATCTCTACCAAAATCAAGCCGAATTCAACATAGTCTACCACCCACTTCCCGAAAATTTTCCAATAACAAGGTGTTGAAAGAGGAACATATCAAGGTGCTTCTATGTAGGAAAAGGAACAGAACAACATTCATCCCAGCTAAGGGAAATCAACAAAAAAACGACAGTTCTACAGAAAGCGAAGTATCTGTCACCTGTCTACAAAGTAGGAACGCATCGGCTACAGCAATCAACAGTTACGCTCGAGCTAATAGAATCTTCGTATCCTAGCCTACAGTTTTGAGACTACAATAACAACAAACATCCGGTTTAAGTATCAAGCAGTCGTTATAGATCGATCCTCGAAGCAAAATGCCTAGAGGATGGAAGGCTGTCTTCTTTCAGGCAAATACCATCAATGGATCAGGGACCGGATAAGTAAGCAAAAATAAGCAGGGCAGATAGATCAATCCTGGAGCAACTGTCTTGTTTCAGGAAAATGCCATATCCCGAAAGAAAAGAAAAATATGGGATTTCAGATTAATTCCTACCATATACCTTACAGAATTCTTGTTTGCAAATACAAGACGTAGTTATCACATTCGACTGTCAGTTATCAGCTAAGATGACTTCATCCCAGAAAATTGAAAAGGATCCTGGCACCTTTCTGTACTGCAGGTTATAAGTTCATTAAATTTTATTAAAGAAGGTTTCACTATCGATATTGGAACATATCTGCAGCAAACCCTATAAATTTTGCCAAAATATTTGATAATGTGAGGCAAACTTATAACACTCAAGGATCACTCTGAGATGGTGCAGTGAAATAACCCCACGAAAAGGCATTAACCCCCGCAGGTGTTATTGCCATTTGAAATTGGAGTTCTATTCAAGTTTCGTGTGTGCAAAGTTTGAATGTGAGTGGGTGGCATGCTTCCCCCCTGCAACCCCCCTGCTTGGGCTAACTGTTGGAGTTGGGATGTGTGCTAGTTTGGATATATGAAAAGGAAATAAAAACCACAAGCATAAGGCATTAAAAGCCGCTGCTTATTTCCAAAAAGCAATAAGCCCCTCAGCGGCTATTTTATTTTTGTTGGGAATGAAGCCCCATGACGGTTATTTCACTGCAATCCTGAGATAATGCTTGCAGACGTTTACTAACTCAGCCCTCAAATTGCTGTTGAATTTATATTGGCAGAAATTTTTCTTCCAGAAGTTTGGTTCACTATTTGCTTGTTCTGTAAAAACCTCTAAACGCAAGGTTACAAGTTCAAATGCCGAAATTAACAACACCTAACGCTTCTCAAAATTGTCGCTCTCAATCGGCGTTACACAGAGGGTCCTATTATTTGTTACAAAATATAACTTCACACATAAAAATAAACGGAGAAGATAGGTTTGGGCCCCGTTTGGGCCTTAAATGCCAAATATCTTTATCAACCTAAAAGCCCGCACAATCTAAGGCCTTAAAAAATGTTTTATTTACTCTCATGCAACATGCACGAAACGTATTCTACAAAATTAATTTCTGCTTAAATTAAATAGTCGCCACGTTGATTATACAAATCAATTATGCCACAAAAAAATGCATACCCTAACGTCAATTAAGTTAAAGACTTCACATTTCCAAAAAGCTAGCCCCATTTATTAAAAGGACTCCTCCTCACAATTTTCACATAAATCTACACCTTGTGACCGAAATACCACCCATCTCAATACACGCCCATATTGCGTGTCATCAACAACCATTCAATCACTTTGGCGCCGAGCAATTTATACACGGTCCAGTTCCATACGATCTAACATCCGGTCTAATTCCATTACAGCCCGTAATCCATTTCCGAACAATGCACTTTCCTCTGAACAGTTATCGACTGTCACATTTAGCAATTTAAATGACGTCTCTACATGAGTGAGGAATTCATTTAGTCCTCGCTGCGAAAACGCCCGCAAGCACACAAATCACCTCAACTCAATAGACCTTAACCTAACATTACCCCAAACCGAACCCTTTCCCTCTAAATTGGAAATAAAATTGGAAGGGACAGAAAAGAAAACGCACATTTGTACTCTTTGAACATGCCCATGGGGTGAAACATGAAAGTACTGCCCTAAAGCAAATACTCAATACAGTGGAACAAATCATATGACGTGTCAACCGTGACATGTGTGGCTAGGGCTGTGCTAGGAGTTTGTAATTTTGTTATTATCCTAGAATCCACCTCTTCCCCCGACGAGCACTAGAAATGGGATTTGATTTGCATAAAACGAAAGCTGGGTTTTAGGTGGGTGGGTGCGGTGTAATGGATGTCCTTTGAGACCCCATTGACTTAAGTCCGAGTTCATGTTCCGAAACTTGGAACTTTGATTGCGTGACCGATAAATAAAATCAAATTTAGATTTTCACGAATAAAAACCTTGCAGGGGCTATGAAGACCAACAACAAACACGAAGAGTTGGCAAATTGTTTGGCTTATCTCAGATTACATACATTCGTGCGATTCCATTTGTGGTAAACAACAACGTGACGTAGAGCCTGTTCGGCCCTAAAGGCTAGGCGCCACCAGCTATCGATTCGTGTAAGTGATACATCATACGGATACGCGTTTTAAATGCGATCCATTTCGGAATGGGAATTGTTCCGCTCTGGGAGTTAGGCTTTCTTTAGAAAAGAAAAGGTGTATAGAGTGTGCTTTCACAGGTAAGGTAGACACATTAAAAATGAGAACAACGGAGCATTGGGCGATAGTATCCGAAGCTGAGCGATGAGAAGTATAATTTCACCTTTCATGGGAAAATTAACGAAAAACTTTGATTGATTTAAGGTGGGATGGGCAAGGTATAATAGCCTTTAGGCAAAATGTGCTTAGTCAGGATAACATGGAATTAATTGTGGGGCTTTGATTTTTGGCAAATTTACAGCCGTTAATGGGGGAAAACCCACAAATAAGGGAACATAAATGATCCGGTGATGGATTTAACTTCCGTTTGTTCGCATGCAATGCCTTACATATTTCAACATTTTTAAGTGAAATTAAGTGACTGCGAAACACGTTTGGATTGCATAGATGACCGCATTGTATCTGTTAGCACTTAATGAGTTAGTAATAAACCATTGATACAGAGGGTAGTTGGTAAAAGGGAATAGGGACATAGCTTATTTTTAAACTTTTATTATGACCTGTCAAAAGGTCTGTCCAGATTGACATCTTTATGATGGTGAAATTCTTTATGAAACGAATTTCAGATGTAAGAGTAATCCCACCTGGAAGTCTGAATAGGTAGGTACATAATGAGCCCTTCATGGTTGACATTTGTTATAGGGATTACTCAAGTTTTTGGTCATGATAATCATCCCACCTGAAAATCTGTTACAGTAGATACATTTTTGCCAACATTTTGAGAATTGAACGTTTATGTTCCACAGAGAGGATTTCTTCATCCGCTTTTGAGACGGCCCATGCTTTAGCGCCGTAGAGCAGGACTGGGATGAACAGGGTCTTATATAGGATCTCCTTAGTATTTCGAGTGAGGGCTTTACTACTAAATAGCCTTCTTAGCCCGAAGAAACAGCGGTTGGTCAGAGTAATTCTTCGTTTAATTTCTGACGAGATGTTGTTGTCAGAGTTAATAGCGGAGCCTAGGTAGACATTCCTCTCCATAGTCGGAGGAGAATGTATGTGGTGTCGCTTTATGCACCTGAAGCAACTCAACAAACTCAATTCATAGCAGAGCTCGAGACACTACAGCTTGAATCGGCTGAAAATTATTACTTTTTGGCCGGCGATCTTAACGCTAAGCATGCAGCTTGGGGGAATACAATCGCGAACACTAGAGGTCGACTGCTTCAGAATTGGCGGAAGAAAAATATGATTAAGTACAAACTTAGTTCTAAGGTCCTCACAAGGTCAATGGATCTAGCTATTCCTAAGATAACTAGTTCCGACGACCAGACGAAGAAATATCGAACGCCAACAATCGATGCACTCCACCGACATAAAAGCAGACTGGTCTCGAGGCTCAAACGGCTGCGTAGACAATTCACTGACAGACAAGACCCGGAGGTTCGGACACTGAAGTCACTGATCAAAAAACTTTAAAAAGTTAATATCGGAGAATTACAGAAAGTCTATAAATTCTTACTGGGGCAACAAAATTCGGGATATAAAAACCAGTAGGCCGAATATGTTCCCCCAAATAAATAAAATATTCAGGCGAAAAGATCGTAGCGACATTCCATGTGTCCGAATTTCCAAAACGAAAGAAAACAGACAGACACTCACGTCTGTTGGTATAAGTCCGGAAAACGTTGACTCGAACGACGGTTTTTTCACGATCGAAGATCCTCAGGAGAAGGCGAATTCGATAGGCGCTATTTTGGAGACGGTGTATACCGCGAACAATCCTGTTCGCCCAAATCGCGATATTGAGGAAAGAGCTTTTCTGAATCACTTTTATCTGCGCACTGAACTTCAAGCTTGGCGATCTGAGAATCACGGTTTTTCCGTATTCAATGACGAAAACCCTTCCAATGGCATAGTCGCCAATAGCCTGATGCTGTTCGTGCAAAAAGATGAACTCCTGGACATCTTGGGATCACTGAAAAATAAAAGTCGGCAGGAGAGGACGGTGTCCCAAACGTCGTATTGAGACACCTGCCAATAGAAGCAGTCGATATCTTCACCACCCTGTTTAACAATGCACTGAATAACGCACATTATCCGGTGCACTGGAAAACGGCGGTGATACATCCTATCCCCAAAAAGGGCAAGGACAAAACAAACCCAGCTAATCTTCGGTCAATAAGCCTTCTGCCGAATGTAAGCAAGGTATTTGAGAAAATAGTCAATAGGGCTCTGCTTAAGTGGGTCGAGGAAAACAAAATTATTCCGGAAAATCAGTTTGGGTTTCGAGCGAGGCATGACACCATTCTTGCCGCATCGAAACTAGTTTCCGACATTCAATGGAATAAGTCCAAAAAACAGTGCACAGGGGCCTGTCTGGTTGACTTTGAGAAGGCCTTCGACACCGTATGGTTAGAGGGGCTTTTCTACAAGCTGACCAGACTGGGCATGCGTAAACCCATGCTATATATGATTTATGAAATGCTTATGGGAAAGAAGTTCGTTGTCAAATGTGGCAATGTAACTTCGAGTAAAGTCTTTGAAATTAAAAACGGTTTACAACAGGGGGCGGTTAACTCCCCGATATTGTTTAACATTTATACAAGTGATCTTGTAGGTTCCCTCAGTCACGCTATAGCGTACGCAGATGATCTAGTGGCGTACAGATCAGGTCCGAAAATCGAGGTCATCAACACACTTTTGCAACGTGACTTCGATCACATTAAGGGATATTGCGAGGATTGGAAATTGAGGATCAATTTCCAAAAAACCGAAACAATTCTATTCAGGACCCCAGTGCAGAGGGCTTCTTACGATACCAGAAAAAACTGGAAAAAATTGTGTATCCTGGGACAGCATGGACGGCCGTTGGCGGTGAGAAGTGAAGTCAAATACCTTGGCATCTGGCTTGACAAGTTTCTGTATTTTAATAAAAATGTGGATGCTTGTCTGGCCAGGGCTAGGCGGGCTTATGCTCTGACAAGAAGATTGTTTCATAGCAGTCAACTTGATTCAAGGGTGAAAGTCATTTGCTACATGGCCCTCATAAGGCCGATCATCGCTTACGGTTGTCCCGTGTGGTTCAATGTATCACCATACTACATGGAAAGGATACGGCTGTTTGAGAGACGTTGTCTCCTATCCTGCTTAGGATTGTACCGAACGCCGGACTCCGAGTACATAAAATATTATCGCAACGAGGTTCTATACAATGGGGCTCAGTTGAATAGAATTGACAATTTCATAATTAAGGTGACTCGAAGGCACGCTTCAAGGGCGATGAGTAGCGACAACAGCCTGATATTCGGGGCTTATTACCCCAATGAAATGTAGATGGAGAGTGCGCTCATGTCCGGCTTTATTCCACCAGAGGCATTCATTTATATCGATTCGTTAGGGTTAATATAAGACAGGAACGGTATCCCGGTTTTATACCATCGCTACCGTGACGCGCGGGACAAGCGGCTAGTCCGCGATGGGTACGTCGACAATGCTCCGGAGCTCCTCCGCTTTAGCACGGCGGTATCGGATCGCGATAGGACCGACGCTGAAAAGCAGCGCACCGAGTTTTGGTGGCTAAACGAGGAAAGTATTTCTGCAGTTCCTCAGGTCTTTGCGGACTTTTAGTCCACTCCTTAGTACTTAAGTAAATTAAATTTAGGTACAAGGTCTGGGGCTGGGCTTATGCACATATTTTATTTAATATGGTTGCATAAATGCTTGCTGGACCCAATGACGCAATCGGGATGGCAAACCCTCGGGGCATATGCAACGAGTGCTTGCCACCCCGATTATAACTAAGTTAGGTTTAAGCAGTTAAGCAGTCTTAAGTAGTGTTAGTTAGGTTTAACTAGTATTAAGTAGTTTAAGTTAGTTTTAGTCTAGATTAAATTTTTATATAAAACAAAAAAAAAAATGGTTACTAAGTTTTAATTTTTTCTTTGAAAAATCAATTAAATGTCTTTATATTAGTAATAAGAAACAAATGACAAATTTAGGCTGAAAAGCAAAAGAAAAATGTTAGTTATAAGCTTACAGCGCCCGCTATGGGCCGATAAGTTAGATTAAGTAGATATGTTATTGATAAGTTAGATTTAAGCATTTTTGTCTAGTATTAAGTTAATATTTTAAGTAAATAAAAAATGAATTAAAAAGTAAAAAAAAAAGCAGACTGGTCTCGGGGCTTAAACGGCTGCGTAGACAATTCACTGACAGACAAGACCCGGAGGTTCGGACACTGAAGTCACTGATCAAAAATCTTAAAAAATTAATATCGGAGAATTACAGAAAATCTATAAATTCTTACTGGGGTAACAAAATTCGGGATATAAAAACCAGTAGGCCGAATATGTTCCCCCAAATAAATAAAATATTCAGGCGAAAAGATCATAACGACATTCCATGTGTCCGAATTTTCAAAACGACAGAAAACAGACAGACACTCACGGCTGTTGGTATAAGTCCGGAAAACGTTGACTCGAACGACGGTTTTTTCACGATCGAAGATCCTCAGGAGAAGGCGAATTCGATAGGCGCTATTTTGGAGACCGTGTATACCGCGAACAATCCTGTTCGCCCAAATCGCGATATTGAGGAAAGAGCTTTTCTGAATCACTTTTATCTGCGCACTGAACTTCAAGCTTGGCGATCTGAGAATCACGGTTTTTCCGTATTCAATGACGAAAACCCTTCCAATGGCATAGTCGCCAATAGCCTGATGCTGTTCGTGCAAAAAGATGAACTCCTGGACATCTTGGGATCACTGAAAAATAAAAGTCGGCAGGAGAGGACGGTGTCCCAAACGTCGTATTGAGACACCTGCCAATAGAAGCAGTCGATATCTTCACCACCCTGTTTAACAATGCACTGAATAACGCACATTATCCGGTGCACTGGAAAACGGCGGTGATACATCCTATCCCCAAAAAGGGCAAGGACAAAACAAACCCAGCTAATCTTCGGTCAATAAGCCTTCTGCCGAATGTAAGCAAGGTATTTGAGAAAATAGTCAATAGGGCTCTGCTTAAGTGGGTCGAGGAAAACAAAATTATTCCGGAAAATCAGTTTGGGTTTCGAGCGAGGCATGACACCATTCATGCCGCATCGAAACTAGTTTCCGACATTCAATGGAATAAATCCAAAGGACAATGCATAGGGACCTGTCTGGTTGACTTTGAAAAGGCCTTCGACACCGTATGGTTGGAGGGGCTTTTCTACAAGCTGACCAGAATGGGCATGCGGAAAACCATGCTATATATGAAATGCTTATGGGAAAGAAGTTCGTTGTCAAATGTGGCAACGTAACTTCGAGTAAAGTCTTTGAAATCAAAAACGGTTTACAACAGGGGGCGGTGAACTCCCCGATATTGTTTAACATTTATACAAGTGATCTTGTAGGTTCTCTCAGACACGCTATATACGCAGATGATCTAGTCCGAAAATCGGAGTCATCAACATACTTTTGCAACGTGACTTTGATCACATTAAGGGATATTGCGATGATTGGAAATTGAAGATCAATTTCCAAAAAACCGAAACCATTCTGTTCAGGACCCCATTGCATAGGGCTTCTAGTGATACCATAAAAAACTGGAAAAAATTGTGTGTCATTGGACAGCATGGACAGTCGTTGGCGTTGAGAAGTGAAGTCAAATACCTTGGCATCTGGCTTGACAAGTTTCTGTATTTTAACAAAAATGTAGATGCTTGTCTGGCTAGGGCTAGGCGGGCTTATGCTCTGACAAGGAGATTGTTTCAAAGCAGTCAACTTGACTCAAGGGTGAAAGTCATTTGCTACATGGCCCTCATAAGGCCGATCATCGCTTACGGCTGTCCCGTGTGGTTCAATGTGGCACCAGCCTACATGGAAAAGATACGGCTGTTTGAGAGGCGGTGTCTCCGATCCTGCATAGGATTGTACCGAACGCCGGACTCCGAGTACATAAAATATTATCGCAACGAGGTTCTATACAATGGGGCTCAGTTGAATAGAATTGACAATTTCCTGCTTAAGGTGACGCGAAGGCACGCTGCAAGGGCGATGGCTAGCGACAACAGCCTGATCTTTGGGGCTTATAACCCCAATGATTTATACATGGAGAGCACGCCCATATCGGGCTTTATTCCACCAGAGGCATTCATTTACATCGATTCGTTAGGGTTAGTACGAACGGTATCCCGGTTTTATACTACCGCTACCGTGACGCGCGGGACAAACGGCTCATCCGCGACGGGTACGTCGACAATGCTCCGGAGCTCCTCCGCTTTAGCACGGCGGTATCGGATCGCGATAGGATCGATGCTGCAAAACAGCGCTCTGAATTCTGGTGGCTATATGAGGAAGGTGATTCTGCACTTCCTCAGGACTTTGCGGACTTTTAGTCCAACTCCATAGGTAAGATTTTAAAATTAGGAACAAGGTCTGCGGCGGGGCTTGTGCACCATATTGGCTTACAATATGGTTGAACGCAGGCTGCCGTGGGACCGAAAGACGCAATCAGGATGGCGACATCTCGGGGCATGCGCAACGAGGGCTCGCCACCCCGATTATAATAAGGTTATGTTTGAGTAGTTAAGTAGTTAAGTAGTCTTAAGTTAGGTTTAAGTAGTTTAAGTAGTCTTAAGTTTTTTATAATCTAGAATAAGCTTTTTTATAAAAAAAAAAGTCACTACACAAAGTTTTGCATTTTTCTTTGTAAATTAAAATTAAATATAAAACCAAAATCCGACAAATTTAAGCCTAAAGGCAAAATAAAACAGCTAAATATAAGCTTACAGCGCCCACTAAGGGCCGACAAGTTAGATTAAGTAAACCAGTTATTGATAAGTTAGATTTAAGCATTTTTGTCTAGTAGTAAGTTAATATTTTAAGTAAATAAAAAATGAGTTTGAAAGTTAAAAAAAAGCCGAGATAGACAGAGTCCCGTACTACCTCAAAGTTATATCTGCCTAAGGTTACGTCCTGTCCGATTCGTCGATGTTGTGTGTTCTTTCGTGTTGACAGCATATACTTCGTCTTGCCCTCATTTACTGCTTAACCCCTTTTTGCCGCTTCAATTAGGCGAACGAATATAGGAAAGTCGACAGATCCACGTGATACCGCAACGGACATTTATGGTATAAGTGCGCGTGCACGCATCGCATGCAGCCACTACAACCTAACCTAACCTCTGGTTGAGATACACCAGCACAAAATTCACGGATTCCGGATTTTTATGCTAACGATGCAGTTACACTAATTACCAACTTATCGCATGTTAACGATTCCAATCCCAAATAATAAAAGAGCGTGGCGTTGTTCAACGAGTATTACTAAACATTTTTCAAAGTGTAATGGGTAATAAACGTCACTTTTCTAGGGGAGTAATGGCAATACCACTTAAGTATCGCCTGGGTACAAATCACACCCCAAAATATATATGAAAACTGTTTATTTTACGTGTGATTTAACGCGTGATCAAGACTCAATATATGAATATCGAAAGTATTGTCGGAAGAATAATAATTTAAAATCGACAGAAAAGCACGTGCATTCCCAACAAGTCAATGTGATTGCATCAACGGACGCATTAAAATTCAAATAAATAAAGCTAAACCAAGGGTCCAAAATAATTATAAGCAAATCGCATTCGCAAGTCAAAAAGTTTGAGAGCGGTAGATATATTTTTTGTACACCTCTCAATCCTAAATACATCCTTTTTCGTTATGAACAATTTTACTACAACTAGAGCGATTATTTTCCGCACACATCGTACGGACAATGATTCGGAGAATTTGTTTTGTTTAATTCTGAATTTTTTTTTAGTACATTTCATTCAGCCAAATTTACACCTAATCAATCCGATATAGCCAGAGGAGGGTGTATTTTGGTTTACGGCCAAAAATATCTAAGCAAAAAATAGCACCACAAATATGCATGCGTGCACGGTCCGATGAGAGAATTATTGTTTATGGATAGGAAATATTCATAAATACCAACGAACAAATACACTTTTTTTTTTTTAAGAAAATCAAAAATTTTAATGAACAATTTTTTTATATATAAGATGAAACATTCCAAGACACTTCATCTGAGCATCATAATCGTCGAATGGCTTCTCCTAACATTTGCCGGAATAATCTCAAAACTATTGATTGATGGATTTTTGATTTTGAAATGAAAGGCCTCTTCAAAAGACTCGCTTCCGTTTGTGAAATATGAACAATTTTGATTGAATATTTTTTTTATGATACGAAACAGATTTCTAATGAGATCGATTTAATGCTCAGATCGACAGCGAAATTCGATAAAATTTTGATTGTTGATATAAATCCAATTAGGTGATTAATGAGGAGTAGACAAGTTCAAAACACGTGTCCGCTGAAATATGTGCTGCATGGTTTTTGTCGATCAAATTTTTATTATGAATGCACGTGTGGCGGTGCGGCTGCCGGTATGATTGTACCTGCTAATACCTGAACGTAAACTGAAACAAGAAACAACAAACAATGGAAATGGAAAAATAAACTCAAATTGTGCAAGTGGAGTGGATAAAAGAAAAATCGTGGGTTTTGAAAATACACAGAACTTAAAAAAATACTTTATGAACATGATGTTACGTTTGTTTTGGGGGATTTTTTTGTTAAGAATAGATATGACAGATAGTGTGGTCCAAGAAAAAGTGGTTCTGAAATCAGGAATCGAGATCATTTTATTGAGACAGATTATGCAGTTGTCGATAGTATTTGTAAAACGAGGGTTGACTCTGATTGGCTTTAACTTGGCAATGCCCAGTGCTTATTTTTAATCTCCAAGTGGTAACCATCGGGTATTGGTCTCATCAAACCGTGTTGATAACACGACGAAAACCAGCAACACTATAAACAGCCAGGTCCTGGCACGGAATGAATACCCGATCTGCTGTCACAGGCGAACCTAGACAAGCTGCTTCGACATATTCGGACAACAGACTGTCTAGGAATTTCAAGGGTCAGTCAGGCCCCTTGAACAGAGATGGTGGCGGGTTGTACTTTGGGCTAACTATCCAACCATGGAAAAATTAATTGTTTCCAAGCAACCAATAGCATCCGAAAAGACTGATTTTATTGTTGGCAAACGAAAAATGGACAACGACGTTCGTATCTGCACGTGGAATGTGAGAACATTACACAGGAGAGGTGCAAGCGAACAACTAGCGGAAGCCCTATACTGTTACAAGGCAGACATAACTACCATCCAGGAAAAACGATGGGATGGGCCGGCCAAAAAGAGAATGAAAAACTGTGATATCTACTACGAACCGTGTTATGGTGAGCAGAAATAGCGACTTTTCGGATGCGGATTTGTTATAAGTGCCAGACTTATGCAAGAAGTCTTATGTTTCCAAGACATTAGCGAACGCATTGTAGCAATCCGCATCAAGGCCGAATTCGCCAACATAAGCCTTATATGCGCTCACACCCCAACGGAGGAAAAGATGATATAGCTAAGGATTGCTTCTTTGAGCTCCTTGACCAAACCTATGAGCGACTACTGAAGTACGATATTAAAACCGTGTTGGGAGATTTTAACGCTAAGGTAGAAAGAGAAGATATATTTAGCAGTATTGTCGGAAAACAAAGCCTACACGACAACACGTCTGGTAACGGACTTGGGCCAATTGACTTTGCTACGGAACGAAACACAACTATAGCACACGGTTTCCTCACCTCGATATCCATAAGGGGAAGTGGCGGTCTCCTGATCAACGAACGGTCAACCAAATTAGTCATATTGGCACTCATCCAGCACTTTGGATGTCCGAACATTCCGAGGAGCTAACATCGAATCGGACTACTTTCGTGTTGCAACAAGGTAAGAATGCGGATATCCATTACGCCACAATAATCCAGAAATACTGTGAAAAAATTTAATGTCGAAAGACTGCAATCGCAAGAGACCGCCAAGACTTTCGCGCAACACGTATCCCTTAACCTCTCGATTGGGGCCGTTTGTCGGCAATAACGATACAAATGTTGACTTCCAAGTCCCCAAACGTCTCTGATTTGTTGGCGAAGACGAGCGACTTCACATATAGTTGGTTATCATGGCTCTATGTCGGTCTCCATTAACGGTTACTGACTTTCCAGCATCATTTCTCAAGAAGTATGGCCCAATAACTCCACCAGCAAATAGAGCACACCGAACAGCTAGTTTTTGTGGATTTAATGGCATCTCAAGGTTCTCATGTGGATTCTCTTCAATCCAAATGCGGCAATTTCGCTTGTTGACGTAGCCATTCATCCAAAAATGAGTCCGGCAAAAGTCCGGCGGAGATGACTTTGTAAGTAACATCTACCAACTCATAAGAAAAATTTGTTCATTCTACAAAAAACCGAGAGTCTCTGAACTGCGCCAACTACGAAGACATACGTCCCCTCAAAATCGCCTACATAATCCTATGTGCGGTAATTTGTGACCGCCTAAACCCTTGTAAGCCTTATAGGCTCTAATCAATGTGGTTTAAAGCCTTGGAAATTGTACAACTGATCAAATCTTCTCACTTCGGAAGATCCTGGAAAAAATCCGAGTCCAAATCGAGGAGTACTACCTATTCATCGATTTCAAAGCCGGATTTCAAAGGATGAAGATGGAGTGTCAGAAACGACCTCACCGACACAAAAATCGATTTTGGTAAGGCGATGGGCTGTCGTGTGACACCTTTAATTTGATTCTTGAGAGGATTGTAAAAACTCCTGAGCTAAAACCAGAGGCACAATATGTTAAAAATCGGTGCAACTGCTAGCATACGCCAACGATATTGACGTCATTGGTTGTACTCAACGTGATGTCATAGCCAGGTTTGTTGACAAAGAGAAGGAAGCGGCAAAATGGATTTAGAAGTAAATTAGCTTGAGCCTATGTATATTTTGTCAACAAAAAAAGACATACAACATCGTCGAATTGGGCAGGGAATTGGACAATAATCACGAAAGGACACATAACATCGTCGAATTGGACAGAGCGTCACCATTGGCAGATATAAATATGAAATAGTAGAGCACTTTGTCTACATAGGCTCGTCTATTAACTCTGACAAACAAAATCTCGTCAGAACTTAATGAAAAGTTACTCTTAAAAATCGCTATTTATTCTTGACCAACCCATTTATTCAACTAACAAGTGCTTAACTGCCTAAAATCCATCAGCAAATGCCAGACTGTAAAAACTTGGAGAAAAAAATCGATCCCTTCGTCAGGTATTTACACACTTCCTAATATATATTCACATATAAGAGATTGTCGACATTCTGGGCATCACCATCCTTTTTATTGATCCCCTCAGCTGCACGTCCGACTTTTAAATTTCCTTATGCCATTGACGTTTCCTACTGAACCAACTCCCAATCTAAGTTATGTAAACTTGAAAACTCAGCAAACATGCAGTATCCCCAAACCAAGTCCAAGGTCACCATCTAATTACTTTAGTTAAAGTTTCAACACTGGCAGACGTGAATTCCTCCCAAGAAAAGAGGAAAAAAAAAATGCATCCAACTAATAAAACAATATTAGCATTCCGTCCACACCCCAGCTGGAGGCCAACCCCTTTTGTGCATCTGCCAATATGGCAGATTGGCGTCATCCAGCACACACAGAGAACTTCTCCTCTAGAGGCAGTGGTTACAAAATATTTTAAAAGTCAGAGAACAGTGTTCACGGTTCATGCCTTCCTGCCATTCACCGTTAAAGCAAACAATGAACACAATATTACTACACACAACAGTTTTGTTTGAATTTTTCTTAATTCTTCAAGGATTCCCCCTATTCCTTTTTTTATTTGTTCACAAGCAGCTATTAAGTCAAGGGTATGATTTTTATGCTAACGATATACTAACACACAGTCATAAAGAGCTTCCAAAGCTTATTTATCTAACAAGTGCAGACAACAAAAATTCCATCAAAAAAAAAACCTAAAAACTAAAATAATATTTTTCCTCACCTTTCATAAGCAAATCATTTTGCCGTTATTTTTTGGAGATCTTTTGAAAGATCATTAATTAAATTTTAATGTTTACTCTCAGCATTAAGCACAATAAACATCCTACACCCACCAGCTGGTTCGGTGGCCGACATTTTGATTGAATAAATTTATGGAAATCAAAATCCGATGGTTCCGTATCCGCTGGAGTTGAAACTATCTGAATGGTCTGTCTACCAACCGCATAGACAAAGTCCACCTGTTCCCTTGGGGATATTTTCATGATTTCTTGAAATACATTGTTTACGAATCTTTGATGGTGGTTGCCAGACGGAGAAAATAGAACATAAATATTAAATAATATTTGTTGCTAGTAAATCGGAAAACTGCATTAACAATTGAAATTGTGTGCCAGCACAGTGTGTCACAAAATTAAACGAACTAGAGGTCAGGTGTGTTGAGCGAACTCGGAAGTACTTAATTTGATAACGAATCTATCGATTATAAAAAGAAAAGTGCATTGAGATCTATGATTGTTGGGTGTTGGCTTTAACTTGGCAACGCCCAGTGGTTTTAACTCTGACTACACACCAGGTGCCTTTTTTAACCTCCAAGTGGTAACTATCGGGTACTGGTCTCATCCAACCGGATTTGCTTTGCTAAATGATAAGCGCGAGTGTTGATAACAAGACGAAAAACAGCAACACTATAAAAAGGCGGGTGAGAACGAAACAGAATGAATACCCGGCCTGCTGTCCCAGACGAACCTAGTCAAGCTGTTTCGAAACATTCGGACAACAACTTTTTTAGGAATTTCAAGGGTATGTCAGGCTTCTTGAACAAAGATGGTGGCGGATGAACCGAAAGGCCAACGGCAGCGCTGAATGGAATGGATGTTGATGGCCCTGTATCCTAGGGGTATCTAATAAATTGGAACTGACCCTCCAGGCTTGGGGTTGTTCATTGGGTTAACTACCCACCTATTTAAAAAACTATGTGTTACGAAGCAACCAATTGCCTCGGAAAGGAATGAATTTAATGCAGACGACCCTGTTAAACGAAAAAAGGACAACGATTTCCGTATCTGTAACTGGAATGTGGGAACATTAAACAGAAAAAGAGCAAGCGAACAACTAGCGGAAGCTGTAAACTGCTTTAAAGCAGACAACAGTGCCATCCGAGAAATACGATGGGATAGGTCAGGCAAAAAGAGGATGAACAACTGTGAGATCTACTACGGACCGTGTTATAGTGAGCAGAAACAGCTACTATTCGGATGCGAATTTGTTATCAGACTTAGGCAAGAAATTTCATCTTACCAAGACATTAGCGTAGGCATTGCAACAATCCGCATCAAGGCCAAATTCGTCAACATAACCCTAATATGCGCTCACGCCCCGCTCCTTGAAAAAACCTAATTACCAAAATACGATGTAAAAATCGTACTGGAAGACTGAAATGCAAAGGTAGGAAGAAGAAACCCCTGGTTTGATGAGGAATGACGGCAGCTTCTCGCAGTCAATAACGAGGCCTACAAGGCTAAGCTGCGGGTGAAGACGAGAGCTGCCATTGAGCTCTATATACAGAGATTCAGGATGCGTCATCTGTGTGGCTTTATAATTTTTGGTCTCACACACTCGGCTACAGCAGCCACATGACATGGGTGCTGTACCATACCACGAATTTTTGCCACCACTTTTAAATCGTTCCTTCTGGTTGATAGCTGGCAATCGGAATATAATAATTCGCCAAAGTGGTTCTCAGCATTACCTGAGACAAAGATGGTATCGTCATCCAAATAGGTAATCTTATTGCATCCTTCTTCTCTAGTGTGATTTATACTAGGTTTCGAAGAGAAGACGACTAATTTGTGGTTTGAAAAGCATTTCATCTACCAATTCTTATCCTACGAAACGAGCCCCCGAAACATATTCCGGAAGCGATAAGAATTCTCAAATTTGAACTTTGGCGTATAATAATTTAATTTAACAGACAAGTATCGCCTCCAAATTTTGTCAAGACGGTCGTGCTAACCCCATCAAAGCCAGTAACTGGGTCCATAGTCATCACCACTTTGTTTGGCCATGAAAATCCGTTTTACCTTCTTTTTCCAAAAATAACATTTAGCACCCCCATTCCACACTTGCAAATTTTCAAAAAAACATAACCTAGGTTTTTTTTTTTTGTTTAGGTAAGCTATGATGGACGTTTTTCTTGCGGTATTCTAATTTGTTTCGAATGCTTTTATGGCCGCACACACTTTGTGTGTATGTTTGTTTTTATTTGTTTTATTTTTGTTTTACACTCGGATTTATATTTATTACCGTCTTGTATCTTTTATCTCGTTTTGAGGGGGAAGAAATATTTGGAATTGCTTTTGAAAGATTGGCCGGCAATTAGTTTGTACAAATTATCTCAGCTCGACCTGTGGAATGGGAAAAGGTGCGTGTGTTTTACACATCCCGAACTATGTTGTACTGATGTGGGATAAATGATCTTGTCCGGGGGTGGAGAACACTTTGTATGGTCTATCCAAGGTCAATTGATTAATTGGGAAACTATTTATCTGCTCTGAGCGAGGGGAGAAGCAAATCAATCGAATGTCAAAGTTTATGGGGAGTGTGCTAAAAACATAAATTACCTTGTGATTGGCCTGTGAAGTGGAATCGGTGTTTATGGCTAAGGATATGTTAACATTTGTTTTCGTTAGTTATATAGGCATTGGCTGATGAAAGGTTGTCCCCCATTACTTAAAAGCACAATAGCTCTTACTGGTGAAGCGGAAAGTACTAAGTACCATTATAGTACCATTATAGTACACCATTAAACACGAAAAAGGACTATACGACGATGAGGTTGTGGAGCAAAGTTGGGCTGTTTAGGTAAGGTGTTAGTTCTCAATCTAATGGTCATATGATAAACGGATGCGATTATTGCGAGTTTAAATACTTTTGATACGTATGTGTCGTGACCTACGCAATCTTTTCAGTTCAACAGTATTAAGATGCGTTTTTACTTTTTTACAATTACTAGTTGGTTAATACCTATTGGCTGTTCTATGATACCACTCAGGTTGCTACGAGTGTGCAGTATTGCACTTCATTTCGGAAAATTCCTCCAAGTGGTTAATCGTTTCTTGCTTATCGGCGTAGACTACGGTCTTCTTATATCCCCACAGAAAATAGTCAAGCGGCGTTCAATCGTACTATCTTGGAAGACAATTCACAAGACCAAAACGCGAAAATATGCGCCCATCAATCGTTTCCTTCCATAAATCAATTGTGGCACGAGCTGTGTGACATGTTGCGCCATCTTGTTGAAACCACAGCTCCTGCACATCATGGTTGGTTAATTGATGAACCTAAAAGTCAGTAAGTCAGTCAGCTCAGTAGTGGTCAGCATTGACTGTAACTTTCAGGCCAGCATCGTTTTTAAAGAAGTACGGAATAATTATTCCACCAGCCCATGAAGCACAGCAAACAGCAAGTTTTTTGTGGATTGAACGGTTTCTTAACATACTTAACATACAGTTTCGATTTTCAACCAAAAGTCAGCGCTAAACAAAATTCGCTTATGGAAATTAGGATCAACGGCAACCTTGTTTTGGGGCGATTCACCGAATCTTAGCCATGCTAGGTGATCCTGTGGCTACAATTCTTGCACGAGTTGGATTTCGTAAACACGCAAACCAAGATCTTTCAGTTTCTGTATACGATGGTGCTACGCTCTACACCAGCAATGAATTCTTCTGTACGCATTTAACGTATCTGTGGAAGCGTATTATCATCTAAGAGTAATCGTGATGCGAAAACGTTCCATACTTATCGAATTAATTGCTCTGAATGACGATTATGTTGACCGTAAAATGGACGTAGTGCGCGATACGTATTTCGAACAGAACCATGATTTTCAAAACAAATTTGCACAATTTGGAAGCGTTGTTCAAACGTCAGTCTATTCATGTTAAAATGCTAAACTAAACTGAAAATAAAACACTTAACAGCTGACAAAATGGCCGCCAGTTAAAATAGTTTTGCCGACTTAAAGTTCTATACCTCTAAAACAAACACCTGTTAGATTCATTCCTAACAACGCGATCGTGATACCAGGGCGCTTCTAGAGCGGTAGGGGTTCGCCTCGTCTAAGAAAATTTAATAAAAACACACCTCTGTTTTTTCAGAAAGTTTGAATACACGAATTCTAGTCTTAGCATTTCGCAAGTGGGGAATCGTGTTCCAATTAGGGAGAACTCTGAGGGACTATACTCCACCAACCTATCTAGTTGATTTTAGTTGTTTACAACTTAATTTCTTTATAAAGAATGCTGCCTTAAAAAAAGTAACAGGGGTATTCATGCAACTTCGGAAAGTCGTTGTTAACGTTTTAAAAGTGATAAGATTACGACGTGATAAATGAACTTTCAACATTTTTATGGGAAATCTTTTGATACAGTAGGCATGTTTTTTTTTCAAATCTTTACATGCTATGATAAAAATGAGAAAAAAAAACGCTAGTTGGTGATCTGGCACTACTGAAACTGAAACACATAATCGCCAACAGATGGCATTTTGGAGTTTGGATTTTTGCCATTTTTTTTACTTTTTTCACATTTCAATAAACTTGTTTTCCAGTCACCACTTCTACAGTTGTTGTAATTTTTGGTTTTACATTCAAAGCAAATATTAAAATATATTGACATCAAATTATTTCATAAATCATTGTTTTCCAACTATTTTGCTGCGAATGATTACCGGTTGTGGTTTCAGTTGATATTTTTATTAAATTTAGCATTTTCGACAACCGGTCTCTGGTTTTCTGGTTGAAAAAAAAAAATAGGTAGCACATTTTCTATCTAGGCTAAGGGTGTAGGCTAAAGTGTTGTTGTATTGTGCACGTAAATTGAGAATTGAAGTAAAGAGAGCAAAAAAACACACCTAATGCTTGATGCATTAAATAAAGAATTGAGAAGCGAAACCCAACACTATTCCGATTATGGCGATGAAATATATCAGAACATATTGTTCAGACAGTTTATCAAAATCTTTTATGGTTTGACAAAAAACAAAGTTTTGCGCCTGGTTGTGCTATGAGGTAGTGTCTACAAATGGTTTTTGTATGAAAACGCCTCCAAAAAGTGGGCGTGGGTTAAAATGATATAAAGAAAAAATATTTATATTACCATAGCCAATGATACTTCACCAACATTTTTTTTCCTAAATGTGTAAAACTTTGTCGAAAAACTTTTTTTTTACTGAAAACGCCACCAAATAGTGGGTGTGGCAAAAAAACTTAAATGGACTAAATATAGATATTCAGGTTGACTACATATGTTGTTCAGGCTTTTCTTAAAAATTCGCTACTGTTTGTCCAAAAATACCGTTTTTCTAAAAAGTAGGCATGGCAGGGGGCGGATTTTGAAAATTTTTAAACTTGTTCGAACAGCATGTACAAGGATCAAATGTACAAAATTTCATTGTCCTAGCTCAAAATTTAAGGCCCAAAAACCGGTTACCTACAGACAGACGGACAGACAGACATGGCTTAATCAACTCAGCTAGTGATTCTGAGTCGATCCGTATACTGTGAGGTATATCTAGCTAAATTATTTCTCTATGTTACAAACTATGTATAAAACACCCCCATCTGATAGGGTATAAACAACCAAAATGGTTTGGCGGTGCGATGATTCGATGTGATCATGTTGGAAGGTGATTTTCGATAAACATTACCAGTGATTCCACGCTCAACGCCAGCCCACGAACTGATGTCCATTTTATGGAAATGCGTCAAAGCACAGAAATTAAATATGAACATGCGAGGCGAATTTCAGAATGAAGTTTTTTTTTCCAAACAATTGCTCGACATTGGTAATGGCAAAATTCCATTGATAACAGGTGAACAATCCAAAGGTTTTTTTTTTTCAAAACGGGTTTTTTGACAGATGGCGCGTGATTCATCATAGATATACGTACACGTTTGCAAATCGTTCCATTATATTACGAAAATTCCCGTGAATAGGCTCTTGAGAAACTTACTGGCGATCCAGTGTTTTCGACTAACATTTTGTTCAGCGATGAAGATGCGTCAATAAACAAAATTGACGTAAATGGGTCGAAGAACAACCGGAAGAGGTCCAATAGCTGCAGTTACATCCACTCAAAAGAACCGTGTGTTGTGGCTTATGAGCCGTTGGAATCATATCGGTCCAAATTTATTCAAAAATGAGGATGACGCCAACGTTACTGTAAATGCACCATGATAACGGATTTTTTTGCCTGAAATTGAATCCCAATAACTCGCCAACATTTGGTTACAACAAGACGGCGCTACTTGTCACACAGCCCGTGAAACAATGGACATATTGACAGACTACTTCGGACCAGCATGATCTTCGGGCAGCAAGATCATGCATCACACCGTTAGACTTTTTGTTTGTGGCAACGTGAAGGTTAAGGTGTTTGTTGACAAGCCAGATACGGTAGAAGTATTTGAGACCAACTCTACTCATGCCATTCACGAATAGCGACGAATATGCTCGAACGCGTCATCGCAAATTGGAAAATCCGCATAGAAGAGCTACGGCGCAGTTATAGGCAACATTTGAAAGGTATTATCTCTAAAAAGTGAATGTCAAGAATAGTTCTTCAGGTAAATTATAAATACTTCACAATCAATTTGAATTTTTTTTTTAAATACCTCTTGATTGATCACCCTTAACATCGTTGTTTCACTGAATCAAAGACCGATCTTATCGAGATGGTGTGCTTAAATTGTGCTAAACATTTTCGGTTGCCCAAACGTGTTAAATTGAAGAAATTAATGAAAAACCTCATCGAAGTCACAATTTTATAATTGAAGTAACGGGTGATTTTTAAGCGTAGTTTTTTTTTCACAAAAAAAAAAACGAATAAAACACTCAAATTTGCATCGAATGTTCAAAATTTTTATTGTAATCGATAAACAGGCTTTCTTGTTTAAGTTTTAAAAACAACTTAATGTAAATGTTGTCCGCGACTCCGTTTCAAATTGCCCATTCGGAAAGTCCAAATTTGCGTCACTTTTTCGTGCATTTCGTTCAATTATGCGTCACTTTTTTGAGCATTTCGGTCTGTATTCCACGAATTACGCGTGTTATATTATCCTGTTCAGCTTGTCCACATAGACTAACGAATTTACATGACCACAGAAGAAATAATCAAGAGGCGTTGAATCACATGATCTTGCCGGCCAACCCAACTCACAGGGCCATAAGTTGCTCACCAAATTCATCCTTCAACATTTCCACTGTTTCACGAGTTGTGTGGCATGTGGCACCATCTTGATGAAACCACATGTCGACCAAGTTCAACTGAGCCAACTGGGGCAAAAGAAAGTCCCGTATCATGGATTGATATCTTTCGCGATTGACGGTAACGTTTCTTCCACTGTCGTCTTTGAAGAAAAATGGACCGATGATGCCAGCCAGCCCATAAACCACACCAAGCTGTTGTTTTTTTTTTTTTTTTGATGCATCGGTAATTCTTGTATGGCATGTGGCTGTTCATGACTCCAGATGTGACAGTTATGCTTATTTACGTATCCGTTGAGCCAGAAATGAGTCTCATCGCTGCACACAATTTTTTGATAAAACAGCGGATTTTCATGGAGCTGTTCTAAGGCCCATTCACCAAAAATTGGACGTTGTGGTAGGTCATTCGGCTTCATTTCTTGCACAAGTTGAATTTTCTAGTCTTTCAAACCCAAATCGACACGTAAAATGTTCGATGTGGTTAAGTAATTGCTCAATTGCTGGGAACGGCGAATAATTGACATTTCACGATCTTCATTAACATTGGACGCTACGTCTGCAATATTCTCTTCGGTACGCACTGTACGCATGCGAGTCGATGGTTTAATGTCCAACAAAGTAAATTTGGTGATAACAGCACATATTTCTGATTCACCAGGTCGATTATGAAGTCCATAAAAGGGTCGTAACAAACGCTGAACATTTTTCAATAATTTGCAGTCGTTGCTCGTTTATAAGTTTTTCCATGATTAAATGGCACAGTATACTGAAAACTTTTCACTTTGGCAGATGACGTTTGGACCCTATTACTAACCAGTGCTGCCAACCTGAATAATTTAACTCTTAAAAAATCACCAGTTGCAATGGCGAAGACATTTTGAATCCACACATCCGTATGATTTCAACGACGACATGCCATTCGACTTTAGACGGTTACAATTTCCAGTGCGGGTTTCATTTGCTATGTCGTTAAATAAATCGCAAGGGCAATCGTTAAGTGCCATAGTGGCATCGATCTTGTAAATCCATAGCCAATTATATGTCGCCTTTTCACGTGTGGAAACCATCAAGATTATTTATTTACGCACCAGATAATAAAACTAACAATGTTGCAAAAAGCATTGCATTACACAATGTTTTTGAAATATTTTTCTCTTGTTAATATATAGCTAAGACAGAACAACCAGTCAGGTCAGCTAGTTTATTACAAACTTCTGACAATCATATCTAAATCATGACAGATGAATGGATTTCCAAAAATTTAGTTTTCTATGCCCATGAAAATGAAATAAACGAACCTCTGAAATCCTATTTCTTTCCGCCAACAAAAAAAAACTCACTATTTTCGCAATCATTTTGGTACTGAGCCATGACTATTTAATTCCCTTTCTTTTTTGTTTGTATCTGCTGGCTAGTTTTAAACATCCAAAAAAGCATTTAAATAGTCGGTAAACAAAGATATTTTATTAAGTTAATTGTAGTGCGTTGGCCACCCAGTGTGCGTGCCGTCGTAAAAACAAAATATTGTACTTTTCTCAGATCGGGTAAAGTCTGCCAAGAAAATAAATAAATAATGTAAAAATTTTAATACACATTTATTGCAGAACTTTAAATGCCTCAAAGTCTGGCCAAAGGAAATGTTATGTAAACTCATGTAGGTAGAGGAATTTCATTCTATCCCCACCCGTCTGTCACTCGCACGTGATTGTAATTTTAACAACGTGCTTACAGGCTTTACAAAGCATAACGTAATTAACGTTTTTTTTTAAGCCTACGTCACTTAAGTTATGCCAAATCGTTATCTGCCGAAACATGTGCCATAATATCCAGTGGGCACAAATTGACACACCTATTTACCAAAACCCACCCATCATATATAACGTGTTTTCCTGTCTAAACAATCGACACGTGGTGGTAAATTTATTTTCTATTTCGAAAAAAAGTTTCTTGAACTGGCTCGATTATTTTGACACCTCTTAATAGTTTTGAATTTTAAACTGACACTGAGTACCACACACTGGGTTTGATCAAACTTATAATGTACTCACCACACCGCCCACACCGCAATAGATCGACAGCGAAATCAATAATCCAATATGATTCAGAGCAGATTTCCATTTCAGCAGCTTCCAACCGCCTTTCCGGCATAGTCCTCCGCTGCCTTCCTCGACCGTCTCCACGCGAACGTCCAGATGTTTGAGTTTCTGCAGGAGTTCCTGATTGGCCTCATCCGCCGAATCGTATTCCACCATTTTATCACACACTGTTTTTGATTGCACACCAATCACAGGAAAATAATTTTCACTTAAATATTTTTTTTTATATATAAATTTTTTTTTAATTTAAAAAAAAAATCCTCTTTATTTTTATTTATCCCAGAAAGCACTACTTTCTGGAGGACATTTTCTTTTATTTTTTTTTTTTATTTTTATCTCATTGCACTAGGGGACAACACTTGCACTCGACGACGACGAACCGATCATAGAAATTGACGCTTGCGATACTTTTGTCCGATGTTCCGGTTTTCCCGTTCGACTTTTCGCTCCGGCCAACCCGAAGTCAACGCATTGACTGAGAAGACTGCAGACGTTGAAATTTTCCCCGCAGAATTTTCCGATTTCCTTCACTGTTGCTCGGTTGTAGGGAATTTCCTTTCTTTATTGGTTGGGAAAACTCGCGCAAATTATGGAACATGTGTGTAAGCGAAATTTCGCAAATGCCCAACTCGCAACCCATCGAACATGTCGGATGCGGCGGCGCTTGTTTGACGGCGAACAATAACACAACGTGTTGAGTTGCATGTGGTTATTGGGATGGTGTTTGAAACGCATGGTGTTTCGAATGCCGGGTGTTTGTTTAGATTTTGCTGTTCCGTTGGTCTTGTGACCTAATTTCCATGCGGTGGAAGTCGAGGTGGGTCAGGACAAATTCTCTCTCTGTTTTGGAGATGATGGAACTCTTTGTGAGGTGGATTGCTTGTAGGCTTTTGCACGTTTATTTCTTGAAAGATGTCTGGCTGTGTTTTGATTGATAAGATGATGGAGGGCGTGTTGGGAATTGTAAGTGATTCTATGGTTATGGCAGTTGTTGTTGGGTTTCGTTTTATGTAGCAACTCAGCTGAATATTTAAGTTTTATTATGCACTGGGGTGGATATGGTCTTGAGCATGGTTAATTGCGCGTCATCAGTCAAATTTTGGGCATAATCTTGGACGCGGGGAATATTTACATAACCTCTATTCGTGGAATAATAAGGGCACATGGTAAGTGTTTGTAAGAACTTCTGGTGCCTCGGTGGACCGAATCAGTTTTATGAGTTACGGTGATAAACGTTAGTATTTTGGGTTGAATTGTGCTTAGGAAAGCTGGAAATGATTTTGTAATGAGCTGTGAAATTTTGACGAGTGTTGAATGAGATAATCTTTTTGATTCGCATTGTGTTTCATTAACATTTAGTCGGCTTTTTAAATAATATTGTAAATGATTCAGGTATCAGTGTTTGTTTCAACTTGGTTGGAGTTTCAAGTCGTATTTTGACAACCGATTAAAAGTACATAGACGAGTATATCTAAAGAAGGATGGAAAATGGGTCGATTTATGAGGACTTATCATATTCAACTGAGCTTTAATGGATTAAAAGGAAGAACCAATAATTACAATAAGCTAAGTCTACACAACACATCTTAGCCTTTCTGACTTTGTTAGAAAAAATATCCGGAATTGTTGTCAAAAACGTTAAATTTTCTTCGTCATAAATGCTAAAATAGCGTCGATATGCTTGCAGGTATTTGTTAACTTTGACATTCCTTTCGACGACTAGAGCTTATGTATAGCTCTATCTATTATATACCACGCATACAAAGTCTTGTCGCCTTGTGAGTTATCACATCACTATGAGTCAAGTAAGGTTGAAGAGATTCAAAGGGCAAGCAAAGTCAAGTAATCGAGTTTCCTATTAGGATAACTGGGGAACTATCCCAGGGTTGAGAGCTCACTTGTTTGAAGCTATAAATTTTGTCATAGGGAAGAGGAACTCATGTTTAAAGCTTAATCCGAATGGCAAATTTGAGGAGCTTTTCGTGACAGGTGTTACTCTTGGATGTTTATCAGACTTTCGTCAGAAGTGCGGAGCAGTAAACAAAACTTAGGTGTTGTCTATTTCGGGATTTATGCTAGGGACCCCGCGCTTAGTAGTCCAATGTACTAACCACTAGTCCACTGCATCCCTAACTGAGTTATATTAAACGAGTCCACCTTTTATACAGAGTAATTCGACTAAAGGTTTTATTACAAAATTGTCATTAAATTTAACAGTGGTACTTGCTAAATAAAGTGCCGCTACAGTTCGGAATGAACCTGAACTTTAATCAACATGTCGCTCCAAAAAGCCCGATTCTTCGCTCCAGTTACTCACTTGAGCGTGCCAGTTAAGGTGAGGTTTCCCTCTTCTGCGTCCGACGTCTGGCTGGGAATTGAAGACTCTGAGAGCCGGAGTAATGGTAACCATTCGCTCAACATGTCTTAGACATCTTAAACGTCCAATGCCGATTTTTTTTAAGTAGATACATCTCGCTGTTCAGCTCGTACAGTTCTTGTTTAAATTTTTTTCTATACAGCCCGTCTCCATTCCCCTTTAGCGCAAACGAGAACGACGATTTTACGAAGAATTTTTCGCTTAAAACGAACAAAAAACTTCTTCATCCGCGTTTGATACGGTCGAAGCTTCAGCCTTTTAAGTTCGACCTGCGAAGATAAGCGTCTTTTATAGAATTTCCTCTGTAAGGGCTTTATTTCTAGGCAGACAAAGTCCCCTACCTCCTCAAAATTGTATCAAAGGTCACGTTCTGTCAAATTCTTTGATGTTTTTTGTGCCAGTTTGGTTGACTGGCCTAACCTTCATTTACTATGGTAGGATGAAAGTATGCCTGAAGATTGGAACCTCGGCATCGTTTACCGGCTACAAAAAAGAAGACCCTCTGAACTGCGCCAACTACAAAAGCATAAGTCTCCTCATCATCGAATATAAGATCCTATCTGCTGTAATATGTGAGCGCCCAAAACCGTTTACAAACAACTTTATCGGCCATTGTCAGTATGCCTAAAACCATACTGACAAGGGCCGATAAAGTCCAGGATATTCCACAACTGATCAAATCTTCATACTTAGGCAAATCCTGAAATAAACCCAAGAAGTCCAAATCGATACCCACCACCTACTAATAAATTTCAAAACCGCATGCGACAGCATTAATAGAGACGAACTATAGTCTAGTTTTGTCGAAGGAGAATTCTAGCTGCTCCATCAGGGTCGGAAAATAGGTCACTGAAACATTCCATACCGAAAAAATATCTTCGAAAAATCTTGGGGCCCGTTTGCGTTGACGGGCTTTGGAAACGAAGATTCAACCAAGCTGTACTGCGACATGCCCCTGGGCAAAAAATCCGTATTGACGTTTCAGATGGGTAGGACATGTAGAACAAATGAACACCAATACTCAGGCTCGCAGAGTTTTCGATTCCTAGCCTGACTTCGGACGCAGTAGGAAGATCTCTCCTTAAGTGGTGCGCACGATTAGAAACCGACCTCAACCAACCTGGAGTTGTTGGAGAGGCATGTTGGTTGAGGCCCAGGTTTATTCAGGACTGTAGCGCCACTTATGTAAGTAAGTTAGTAAGCATCTTATTCCAAAAACTTGGCTACGGCATCACATTGTGTTCAAGCAATGATGTCAATATCGTCTACGTATGGAAAAAATATGGATGATTGAGTCTCCGAGGTTGGGTCGGAAGTTTTGTACAATGCTCCCAAGAATAGTGCTTAAGAAGTCACATGGCAGATCGTCCACTTCCCTAAATCCTGTTTTGGTATCGAATGACATTGACATTCACATCGACATCACAGTACTTCGCACATGAATGCAACGAACTACAGACACATAACAGCTCTGGCGACTGAGGCCATCGGCTGGGACAGAGCAAGATATTAATACAACAGAGAGAGAGAGAGAGAAAGACAGATAGACAAATAGAAGGGAAGCCATATTACATAAACCTTCGTGGCCTGGGGAGGAGACAAAGATTTATATTGTCTCATATTATCGCAGAGGTGGCCTCAGATAAGCTGCCGATTTTTTTTAGAAAAATAATGCTGCCAAGGCTGGGGCTTAAACCCGCAGCGTTTGGCTTAGCAGTCAACTAAGCATTCCTCTGAGCCATAATCGCCTCCAATTCTAATGGATCAGTAAGAATTCCCCATCATCAGAGGTCTTTCACTGGGATCTTGGTTGACTCGTAACTGTAGTTACTATAGCGCCCAACCAGCTCTAATTTATCAGATACCACCATCAACTGAGGGTGGACTCAGTAGCGTGATGGCAAAGAGTATAAAACTACACAGAGTACGCATCACAGCTAAATATGTTGTGCTAAAAAAGTGCGATGGGGAAATTTCGTAGATTCTATGCGTCAAGGCTTTTGTTTGATGCTGGGTTAGCAATGTGAACACTGGGGTATCAATTTCAGTACCCCACATAGAAAATATTCGTTGTATGAAATGCGCACTCTATGTAGTTCTATACTCTTTGGTGATGGATAGTGCAATGAACAGCCGCGCAGAAAAAGTCTGTATTCGATATTCAGATGTAGCCAATACCTTAATTAGTTTTCACTAGCCTCACCTCGCGATGATTTGACGCTTATTTGTAGTATGAATTTTCAAGAATTTTCAGCCTTTCAGATACAACATAAAAGCGAAGGTCCTGCCGTTGTGCAAGAAGTTTCCACACGCACATGAACGGTTGTGAGAAAATGATAGGCCTTGGGTACTAATGAGCCTGCGGTGCAAAAAAAATTTGTTTTCATTTGTAAAGGGTGATCCATTTCGAGGTTCACTACTTTTTTAAAGAAAAAAAAACACAGAAAATTCAAATTTAATGGAGAATGTTTATTATCATTTGAAAGAACATTCTTTGGCATTTTTTTTGAAGATTATGTCTATCAAATGTTGGCCGTTGCTACGTCGCAGATGGTCCATCCGTTGAGTCCAATTTTCGATCACTCGTTCGAGCATTTCGACTGGTAACTGGCGAATGACACGCGTGATGTTTTCCTCCAAGGCCTGAATCGAAGCGGGTTTGTCGGCATACGCTTTTGACTTTACATATCCGCACAGAAAAAAGTCTAACGGTGTTATATCACACGATCTTGGTGGTCAATCGACCGGCCCAAAACGTGAAATTATGTGCTCACCGAAATGTTCTCTCAATAAGTCCATTGATTGATGCGATGTGTGGGAAGTGGCGCCGTCTTGCTGAAACCAAATGTCGCCGAGATCACGAACTTCAATTTCAGGCATCAAATATCATGGCACGATAACGGTCGCCATTGACGGTTACGTTCGCACCGGCATAATTTTTAAAGAAATATGGACCGATGATTCCACCGGCCCACAAACCACACCAAACCGTTGTTTTTTCTGGATGAAGTGGCAGTTCTTCAATCTCTTCAGGTTGCTCTTCGTCCCAAATGCGGCAATTTTGTTTGTTTACATACCCATTGAGCCAGAAATGGGCCTCATCGCTAAACAAAATTTGCCTCGAAAACGTCGGATCTTCTTGCAACTTTTCAAGAGCCCATAGAGCGAAGCGATGTCGCTTGGGAAGGTCGAGCGGTTTCAGTTGTTGCACAAGCTGTATTTTGTACGCTTTCAATTTAAGATCTTGACGTAAAATGCGCCAAGTCGTTCAATACGTCAGTCCGAGTTGCTGCAAACGGCGCCGAGTCGACTCTCTACGGTCTTCGTGTACACTCTCAGCTACGGCCGCTATATTTTCTTCACAGCGTGCTGGACGTGGTCTATTCGGTCGAATATTATCCAGTAATGAATGCTGGGTCTCAAAATGGGTGAGGGTGTTGCGAATAGTACGCTCAGTAGGCCGATTATGTTGACCATACGTTGAGCGAAGTGCACGAAACACATTCCTCACAGAACGTGAATTTTCATAATAAAGTTGAACAATTTGTAAACGTTGTTCATGCGTAAGTCTTTCCATTATGAAATGCCAAACAATACTAAACAAACATAACATGACAGCATGACACGACTCACACGTGATCTGTCAAAAAAGGCTATTGAAAAAAGTATCTCTACTTGGATCACCCGTTAGCTCTACGGTTGGCTTTTTGCTTCATACCTATTAAAAGGGCCTTGCTGAAGTTTAGTCCGAATATGTCAGAGCAGTTTATGTAGGTTTTTCAATATGGTCAGCCTAAAACTACGGCAAACTGATTTTTCAAAAGATATGTAAGGAAATCGCAAAATTATGTTGTAATGCATAAAGACTCTGAATAAGGATTTTCTCGTATATCTCAAATTGCATTCATTCTTACTTTATTCGATAATTCAAAAAAGAATTAAAACCTTTTTAGTTGAATCCTTTTATGGCATTTCCACCTTGCTGCCATGTCGTATCAACATGGTATCTAATGTATCAACTAAAATAAGTTGTATTTCATTAAGAAAAACAATCAGAAATCAACCCAAAGGATCACACGTCATTTATCATCATGATTGCACCTAATTTAGAAAGAAGAATAACTATAACAATCCAATCCACCTATGACACATTTTATCAGCCCCTTCTGCATATTTCGAACATTAGTTGCCAATCAATTGCCTATATTTACGGTTAAAATCACGCCACAGCATAGACAATAAATTTTATTCAAAATCATTAATCCTTGGCCCGTCCTGATGAATTCAATGACTTGTTCTATTTATATAAAAGCCTTTCTTGGCAAAAGTAACCAAAATCGTGCAGAAAGCACATTTGTCAGTAGAAGCGTGAAAATAACAGCGTAGGGAAAAACATCGGAGATTGAATTGGGTAAGGGCAGGGCACTAAAGCACACCTCTCTTATGCTCAGAGGGTAATTATGTTGTCGAGGACCTTCGCAAAAAAAAATCGAACATTCGATTGATGAATAGATGTGGGATTTAAGTGTACGCTATACAATTTCGTGAATTGGATTTTTTTTTTTGGTTAAAGCAAGTTAATTTATCCTTGTAATGGGCCATATCCGTTGCACGCCAAATGCATGGTATCCTGTCGTGGCACATGCGAAGTGGTAATATAACCACATATGGTATCTGAAAAATGGAAAAGGACAATTAAGTGTCGAACATAACTTTCTTATGAAGGTACATGAATGAACTCAGAAATATAATTTTATGAATGTAAACCACACGGTGCATCAAATCTGATAAATGCAAATGGAACGAAAACGGGATTGTTTAACAGATTTTGTGTCAGATGTCAAATCGAAAAACGTCATTTTCCCAAAATTTTGGCCAAATTTACCTTATTACAGATCGACCAAACAGAAAAAGAATGTGAAAGCGCCCAGATAAGTGAGATTTTTTTGCCAGAAAGCGGGTGAAGGAAAAGTGGGCGTAGGGAAAAAATAAATTGATAAATTAAAAATGGAATGGCACCAAATATTGTTCATATTGTTTTTTTTTTTGCTTTAACCCATTACCTGCCATTGTACTCAATTGAGTACAGTATTTTCGAAAATTTCAATTTGATTTTTTCAAAAAGTAGGTTTTGATTTAAATTTCTTTCGAATTTATATCAATCATAGACATGTGTTTTGACACTTGGAATAAAATTGTTGAGGTTAAAAGTCAGTTTCAAGTTTTTCGGATAACTTTAGTATTCATTATTTTTTGTTTCAAGCAGTTTTATGTGTTTCCGGAAATAAAAAATTTGTTAAAGCTTACACTTTTGACTTACATGTTAATAATCTATTGGTTTGGTTGGATTTTTAATCAAAGAACAAACTTTCAAACGAGCTTCACAAAAAAAAAACATTTGTTGTCCATGGTAAGTGGAATCCAAAGATGGTGTACTCAATTGAGTACACTGGCCAAAACTGTGCTAAATATTTTTTTTCTTTTTTCGAATTATTATTATTAGAAAAATGGAATTTTCAACAATTAACTGCACCAGATTTTATGGTAGGCGCTATCCAAACCTCTGCATGGCTGTTGATGATATCCCAGATGATGGAAATGAAATGGACGTAGTAGTGATTCCGCCGGATGTTGATATCCAAACCGACGAAGAGGATATATGTGAGGATGAGTTGTTTGATTCCCATATTCCTGTTGACATTCCTGGAGCGGTAGAGATTGAAATCGACGATGGGTTTGAAAGCGAAGACGACATTACACTTGCTCATATAAGGGAAGAATTTTTAGCCAGTGTTGAGTCACAAAATAATGCTCCAAAATGGTCAAATCATGTGGTTTATACTACTGAAATTAATGAAACGTTTTGTTATTTGGACAATTTGGCCAAAGCTAAAGAACAGTTGCAATTGAAAGACGAAATTGAAATTTTTGAACATTTTTTCGATGATGATGTGATAAATATAATTGTAGAGCAAAGCCAAACATACGCACTCGACAAAAACTGCCACACATTCCAATTTACGAAAGAAGACTTGAAAAAGTTTGTTGGTATAATGCTTTTTTCTGGATACCACACGTTGCCTTAAGAATCATTGTACTGGTGCGTAGACGAAGATGCTGGATGCCCATTGGTAGCTAATTCCATGTCGCTTCCTTCATCTGGCCAACAATTCTTCTCTGGATAGATGTGATAAAATGGCTAAGGTTCGACCTTTGATGAAAGTCATTTGTAATAATTATCAAAAATGGGACTCTTTTCATGATAAACTGTCAATTGATGAGGCGATGGTTAAGTACTTTGGTCATCACTCCGCAAAGCAATTTATACGTGGAAAGCCTGTTCGTTTTGGATACAAGGAGTGGATGCTTTGCAGTAGTGATGGATATTGCTATAATTTCGATGTATATTGTGGTGCCAAAAATGTCAGTGTAACGAATAAGTGCTTACCTCTCGGATCGCGTGTGGTACTCGATTTGCTGGATGTAGTAAGAACGCCAAGTGATCACAGCGTATTTTTTGATAATTATTTCACTAGCCATGACCTCATGACAACGTAAAAAAGGATTTCGCGCAACAGGTACGGTTTGGGACAATAGAACAAAAAAATGTCCACTCAAATCCTTGAAGACGATAATGAAGGCCAACCGTGGTTACTTCCATCACAAATTCGATAAAAACAATAACATCTTGTTCGCGCGCTGGAAGGATAACGCTGTTGTTACCATTGCAACTAATTATGACACCTTGGAACCACTGGGTAAAGTCAAAAGATGGTCAACAACCCAAAAACAAAAAGAAGTCTTTCCTCAGCCAAAACCATTGGTTGCTTACAACAAGGGCATGGGTGGGGTCGACCTTCATGACCAATTCGTAAACAATTACCGAATAAAAATAAAGGGTAAGAAATGGTGGTGGCCATTGTTTACACATATGATCAACTCAATGGTGGTGAATGCTTGGCGACTCCATTGTTTGAAAACCAATGAAAATCGCAATCTGCTTTCCTTTGTACGGACCACAGCAAGGACTTATTTACGTTCAGGGCCTACAGTAAAAGTGCAAAATAAACCAAATGTTCCGAAATCTTTGGTTCGCAGTGAAGGGGGGCATTTCCCCAAAAAAATACAAAAGCAGTTACGATGCAGAATATGTCACAGCAGAGTTCGATGGATATGCAATAAATGCCAAATTACTCTTTGCATCGAAAAAGAATGCTTTATAATATTTCACAATTCACAATAACAATTTGCACACATCTGGCCAGTGTAGTCGTTTGAGTTTTGTATTTTTTGTCTTATATAACACTAAATAAATAGTATTTAAAAGGTTTTTTAATTGTCTTAATTTAAAAGGGGGTTGGTATCTAATGGGTTAAGGTAGGCTACACAAATACTTTTTAAATAGGGAAGCGGCCACAGCACGCATAAAATGGGCGTGGTTAAAAGTGATCTTTAATTTAACCGAATGGTTTTTCAGTACTTTCTTAAAATTATACCGAAATGAATTTTAATGTGAAAAAAACTCCAAAACTAGGTGTGCAAACAACTTTATGCTGCAAATATATCGATATTGGGAATGTCTAAATATATTGCTTAGACACCTTTTAAATAACAGTGGGCAGATTTTATTAATGTTAAAACTTGTGTTAAAGGCATGACCAAAGAGCTAATACACAAAACTTCATTATTTCTGTACTCTTATGAAAGTAAGCAATCCAATCATGCTCGCCTGAAAGCATTAAACAAGACCTAAAAGAGAAAAAGTTCAAAATAATAGAAGTAGTCAATATGCTTAAATTTAAAAGCAAAGTACCACTTCCAAACTTTATGCTCAGTTTTGAGCATGACGAAGACATAAAAAAAATCTACGGAATAAAAGACATACTTGGAATGAAAGTTGAAATCCACACATTAAGGAAATCTAAACTCGTTCCACAATGCAAAAATTGCCAAAAGTATGGTCACACACAAAAATACTGCAGCGCAAATTCAAAATGCGTAAAATGCGCGGGAAGTCACCATACTAAAGACTGTATGAAAAAAAAAGATGAACCGCCAAAATGTGCGAATTGCAACGAAAATCATCCAGCTAGCTATAGAGGATGTACAGTTGCAACGGAAATCCAACTTGCTAAAGACAAGAGGCAATAGAAGCCTCACAACAGACTAAATATGGACGCACCTAAAGTCAAAAAGGACTTACAACAAAGCACCCAAACAAAAATCAATACCCAAGAGTTAAAAGTCTTAAAAGACACAAAATTAAAACCAACTGCGGGTGCAAAAATAACATATGCTCAAGTAGCATCAAAAACCACAGGAAAACCAGCTGACAAAACAGAAAAAAATAATTTAAAACCAATGGAAACCCTAATGAGACAAATCCTAAATAGAATGGATTCCATGGAGAAATGTAATAAAACAATATTAGAAAGAATATCTACTCTTGAGAGACAGAGCAGCAACAAAAGAGCTGTACCAAAAAGACAAACATGATGGATAAAATAAAAATCCTTGAATGGGATGCTAATGGTATCGAGAATCGCAAGGAAGAGATTCAAATAATACTCGATATTAACCAAATCGATATATGCCTCATCTCAGAGACTCATTTAAAATTATCTACAGACTTTAAACTGCAAGAATATAAACTATATCACACCCGACATCCTCACAATTGTGCAAAAGGAGGGGCTGCAGTCTTAATAAAAAACGAGATTGAACACCATATAGAAACCAAATTCCAGTCATGTGCGATTCAAGGGATCTCCATAAGAATAAAAACGAAGAGTGGGCAGATATCAGTTGCATCAGTATACCGTTCCCCTAGCTATAGAATACAGAAAAAATACTTTTAAAGTCTTTTTGAAATATTTCACAATAGATTTATTGCGGGAGGAGATTTTAACCCATTTATATCCGAATAATTTTTTCCTTCCGTTTGTAGTGATATTTGGATGTAATGGTAAGGTAAGTTGCTGAAATCGATCTGTAGAGTCAAATTTTTTTTCTTATATGTGAAAGTGGAGTTTTGGGGTGTTGCGTAAACGCAACGCTGGGTGTTTGTACGTTTTTTTTTTTTTTTTTTTAAACTTCATTTTTATTTAACATTGTTTTTAAAATAACAGAAAATTATATCAAATATACAGAAAAAGTAAAAAAAAAATCTATTTTAGTTTAGCATGATATTCTTGAAAACATTTGTCGTGAAGTGCTATTTTACAAGTTCCACATTTTTTTAAAGTCTGACTATGACAAACTCGGCATCTCAGCCTTCTGTCAGATGTTTCCATTACATGATGGCCACCCAAAAGATGTGGATTTTGCTTTGAATGCCTTCCACCACCTTTTGGTGGACAACCATATTTTGTACAAAGAGCTGTAGCGACTTGGCGGCGAAACTCCAGTGAATCCAATTTGCTCCCATAACTTCTGGCTAATGTCCATGCATTCACAACGGAAACGTCTATCATCCACATTATTATGGGATTGTACCATTTTTTTCCATGTGTTGCAATTCTATAATTTGACACATTATTATCGAGTTGGTCAACTCCACCCATATATTTGTTATACTGCTTGTTAACATTTGGTTGCGGAACTCCTGACTTTGCTTTCTGAATACTGTTGAACCTTTGTGCCGCACCAATAGGATGCATCCCATGCACATTGGAAAGCATTGAAACAGTCTGGTTGTCCTTCCATCGAGTGAGTATTAGCTGGTTTTGTTTATCGACAAAAGACTCATAGGATCCCCTATCTTTCTTGTTGAATGTCTGCTTGTCTGTCAAACTTATGTTCTTCAATCGATTTTCTCTTAGGGTTCCAGTGCCACCGCATTTAAGTTTCGTCAGCTTCTTAGTTAGGTCAGGACTTGTAAAAAAATTATCGTAAGAATATGGGAATGTAACCCCAGGATACTCCCGTTTAATAACTTCTGCTAGGCTGAGTACCACGAACTCACCAAGAAAAACTGTGGGATCTCGTTTCTGATTTCGTCATTGATAAAACTCAAATTGGACGCAATATCCGAGGCGTGTTGCTGCAACCCATACCTTGTATCCAAAACGAACAGGTTTCAAGCGCATAAACTGCTTACAAGAGTTCCTTCCAAAATATGGAATCATTGATTCATCAACTGACAATTGCATTTCAATTGGTGCAAACTTTACAAACATTTTGTTCAAATGATCGGCCATTGGTCTGATTTTGGCCATTTTATCGGTATTATCAATATCATTGTTATCACAAACATGAATATTTACAAATATATCGTTAAATCTGTTTCTGCGCATAGCATTTGAAACCATAGCATTATGACTGTCTTGACGGTCTTCCCAATACATGTTTCTTCTTGGTAAAGGCACATATCCCGAAAGGATGACTATGCCAAGAAAGACATATATTTCCGGTTCTGTAACATTTATGCCTTGATTTCGTTGAGATGAATATAAATTGGTGTACTTTTTAATGACACGGATAAAATTCTCATTCATAAACAGTTCAAAAAATTTCAATGGGTGAGTCTCTGAGTTCAACGTTAGAGGAGGCAGTAATGCTCCTTTCCAAGGTATAAAATTGTATAAAAACGAACTAAGATTTAAGTTTTCTTCGTTACCTCTACGCCAACTTGCGCTATCTTCGGAATGTGTATCCAATCTTCTATTACATCCACTGCATTCTCTTTGCAACTAACTTCGGCTTCTGCTAATAGCTGGTTGGGATTCATCCTATTGGGGTCAACACATTCCTCTTCACCAGAATCTTCATCTGTAATAGCGCCATCAGTGGGGGGTAACAAATAAATTGTATTCGGAACTTCATTTTCTGATTCAAGAGCATCCAGTATCCCAGCCAATGTCAACGTTTTCCCCCTAAACCAAAATAAAAATAACGTAGGTATTTGTATGTAATTATACCCAGTGTTGCGTTTGCGCAACACCGGCGTTTAGGAGTTGTCAACTATCAACAAATTCCTAAAATGAAGTTTGTTTCTTTTGCGCCATATGAATAATAAATAAAAAAACAAAATTCACCAAACTTATTGAAATCGAAGCATACAATTCCACTAACCGGTAATTTCTATCCATTGTTAATTTTGTTTTCTGAAAAATAATATTCGCATTCAACTTCTTCTCTCTAAAACACAACTCCATTTAATTCTGGTAAAGAACACACTGCGACACTTGTGAGGTGACTCACGCACAAGCGGAAACGATAAAAAGATTTTTCGTAGAACAATCGGTACAGACAGGAAAAATCGTGTTGTGACTTGCTGTTTGGTGTTGCGTAAACGCAACGCTGGCTATAAATGGGTTAATGCCAAAAATAAGTATTGGGGATCTAGACTAACGAATACTAGAGGAAGAGCTTTACTTGAAACAATTAAAGAATGTGGCAGTAAATATCATTCGGCGGGAAAACCTATCAACTGGCCAACAGATAGGAATAAAACCCCAGATCTTGTCGACTTCTTTATAACAAAAAATATCTCCTCAAATAATATAAATGTGGAAGAAGGGCCAGACCTACAGTCAGATCACTCTTCAATACTTTTCACACTTGGCGATAAAATAATAATGAAAGAACAAAGTCCAACACTAGTTAATAAGCTAACTGACTGGAGCTACTTCAGAGAGAAGTTGGAAGAAAATACCCAAATGATAGCCATTGAAACAGAAGAGCAAATAGAGGAAGCAGTGCAATTATTTACACTCAATATACAAAAAGCTGCATGGGCTGCAACTCCAAAAATAAAAAAACAAAATAAAACAAAATTCATACCCTCCTGTAATATGTGAAATTATTGCAGAAAAGAGAAAAGCTAGAAAACGTTGGCAACAAACAAGGGCTCCAATAAACAAAAACAAACTAAACAGGCTAAATAGTAAACTCAGAAAATCAATAATTGAATTCAGAAATGAGTCACTAAAAAAATACCTTACAGGCCTAACAAATGATGCTAGTACTGACTACTGGCTCTGGAAGGCAACAAAGAAAATGAACAGGCCAACAGCTCACATCCCACCAGTGAAAACCAGAGAAGGAAACTGGGCAAAAAGCAGTCAAGAAAAAGCAAATACTTTTGCTGAGCATCTTGAAGGCGTCTTCCAACCATATGAATATAAAGACTATCAAGGAATGGAAGAAACGTGCCAGGAAGATGTCCCAATTCGACCGTTTACGTCTAAAGAACTTGCCAAAGAAATAAAAGAAGGTATAAACATAAAAAAGGCCCCAGGGTTTGATTTAATAACGGGGGAAATATTAAAACAATTCTCAAAAAAAATACTGAAACATCTAGCGCAGATCCCACCTACCGAAGTAACCTCATACAGGCCAATATCGATACTACCAATGTTGTCCAAGCTATTCGAAAAGATGCTGGTAAAACGCCTGCAAAATATTATTGTAGACAAATCGCTAGTACCGAGCCATCAATTTGGGTTCAGCAATAAACACTCAACAATTGACCAAGTGCATAGAATCACTGATAAAATTGAAAATGCTTTTGAAGAGAAAAAAGTATGCTCTACAGTATGTCTTGATATATCACAAGCTTTCGACAAAGTATGGCACAAAGGATTGATCCATAAATTACAAAAGCAACTGCCGAAGCAGTATTCAAAAATACTGGAGTCGTATATTCTACAGCGATTTTTCAGAATTAAACAAGAAACAACGTACTCAACATTAAGACAAATTAAGGCTGGTGTTTTAGGTCCAGTACTATTTTTTTTATATATATCTTTAGCTACATAGGTCAAGGAGTTTAACCCGTCTTAATCTCCTGACTATGAAGCATATCTCTGTGTCTTAGAGCTACTTTTTTAGCTTCATCTTCAACCATTTCAATATATAGATCTCTATGTAGATCGGTGTTACGTACGTAACTATGCTCCGTAGTACTTTGTTTTGGAAGGTTTGTATTCTTAGTAAGTTTGTCTTGCATGTGCATGCCCACAGCTGGAGCCCATAGGTCCATACTGGTTTAAGAATATGCTTATATAGCAATAAATTATTGTAGTTGGATAAGGGTGAGTATATCCCAATAAGCCAATACATTTTACTGTAGCGGATGTTTAACTCATCTCTTTTTTTCTTTACATGTGCTTTCCAGCGCAGTTTGGCGTCTAGAGTCATCCCTAAATATTTAGCTGTTTTTGAATATTCCACTACATTACTATTTATGTATACTGGAATGTGTGGTACATTTTTTAACGTAAAATTTATATGAACTGACTTCAGGTCATTTAATCTGATCTGCCAATTTTTAGTCCATTCTGAGATATTGTTTACTGCCTTTTGAAGCTTTTTTGTAGCTATTTCGACAGTTTCTCCTACAGAAAGTATAGCAGTATCATCTGCAAAGGTAGCTAGAGTGATTTCGTTACTTTCTGGTAGATCACTAGTGAATCTCCTATTCTCCTATGTAGCTAAAGATATATATATAAAAAAAAAAGAAATACTGAAACTTAAGTACAATTTAAAACAAAACTCATAGAAATCCGACCAACGCCGGAATTTCTTTTAAAATTTATATTTTTATAAAATATAATACATGTGAAAAATAAATTGCTGATTAGTCTAACGACTAGGTGCGATTCTTTGAAGACATACAAAAGTCAGTCTTCGGAAGGTTTTTTAGATCGGGTTAAAGTCCCTCACTATTGCAGAAGGTTCCCTCGCGATAAAACCTCTGCAATGTCTTTCGATGATTTTTTCTTTCCAGCAAACCCCAAAAAAAAAAAAATTATTTCTGCTCAAATTGTTCCGACGGACTTATAAAAGTCTTGCATATGGCACATGCTATGGGATAGGGTACATGCATCGATTTGGGGTTTGAAATCATCCATAGACGAAATGTTTAAACAGACATAAGCTTACTTTTCTCGTCAAACCTTTTCTCATGTTAGACTAAATTCTAAGCAAAAACCGTGTTCTTAAGAAAAAAAAAGTGGGCGTGGATTAAAACTTTAAATGTACCAAATTAAGGTAAACACACTTTCTAAATATCTTGATCGACTTTTTTTTTTAAATTTCCTACAGTTTGACCAAAACAAACGTTTATTTAAAAATTGGGCATGACTGTGGAGTGTGGACAGATTTTAAAATTGTTTTATACTTGCGTAACAACTTAAATTATTGACACCCCTAAGAAAATTTCAATATTGATCAACAATAACATTTTTATTTGTATTTGAATCTACGGTATACCTTCCTACAAATTATTAAATTATCCGTTGATTAAATTTTGTAAATAAAGATTTTATTATTAAATATTTAGTAAAAATGTTAATTAAAAACAGTTTTATATAAGGAAAATTTAAAATTATTAGCAACATGATGTAACATGATATAAGAAAAACTCATGATGTTTTCATCATTGGTTTCTATACCCTATCCCATATGGAGGTATGTTCATCTTGATAGATAGTTTTTAAAAAAAAGGGAAATAATTTATAATAATTTACCTTAAAGTATATGGATCGACCCAGAATCGCTAGCTAAGTCGATTAGGCAATGTCTTTCTGTCCGTGCGTCAGTCCGTCTGTACGTCACAGCGTTTTAGGCCTTAACTATCGAATTCGATATCAGTGATTGATATAAGGAATGGATGTTTTGACGTGTCTAGTTCAGCACTCATAGGTTTTGAGGAGCTACCAGGAAAGTGGATGCTCAAATAAGGGCAATTGGTTCCATAGTTCCATATCAATTCACCATTATGTCTTCTGTGCCTTCTCAACAAGATTTTGTAAGTTTTAAGAGACGATATGTAGTGGTCTTAGTCTAGAGTCTCTTTAGAGTGCTTGACATACTTGAAAAGTTGACTACATTGTTTCCTAAAAATGCCGAGTCACTTCCCAAAAGGCCGTCTGATAAGACAGGCTGATGCCTATGCATCGTTTAGAGCACGTGAGAGGGTTGCCACCAGGTTATCCAGTTCTATTTTTTTACTTTATTGTTCTAAGGTATTAAAGAGGAGTTTATTATTTTCTATATGGTGTCCAGGTGATTCCTAAAATCCTTAGGGTATGGGAGAGAGTTGTCCAAAGTGAATTAGATGTACCTGTGGTCTGAAAAGGCGTGTACAAAATTAAAGTTCTTACAACATGTCTATAACACGAATCTAGATACACATAATTCTATCAGTATAAAGCATTCATCCAGTTTTTGTCATGCACAATTTGTGAAAAAAATACCCACTTTAAGCCAAATTTATCTTTTTTTTTTGATAATATTCAAGGGAATAATTTTTATATGTTCAAAAGACTTTATTGAGCCTGCTTTTGTCCAAAAGTTGAGTTATTCTTTTAATTCTAAGAAACGGATTTACACTTGTTGTGAATTCTTTAAACTTAAATCAAATTGTAAGTGCGATCTCTCTCAGAGCCATCTTCCAGTCAGTTTATAAATCGCGACTTACCACAGCCTTACGATTGTCAAACGATTGTCACCCTTAATACGTTTGACAGTTGAGTTTCTCATTTTACGCACTCACATCGCATTGCATTACCGAAACTGGCTGAGGGAGGTCGCACAAAAGCGTAAGTGAATTCAAGTAAGAAAACCATTATATTACATACATTAATATTATTACAGGAATTAAAACTCAACTATAATTTAAAGAGCATTCTGTTTTAATATCAAACGACCGAGGCCAGGGTGAAGCAACAACACTCATGTTCATTCTTCTTCCTTGACAACATAAGAAAAAAAAAGCACTGAATGAACATCCTCTTACACAGCTTACACTTAAAGTTCATTGATTTCAGTTTCCTAATCCAAATTGAAAACTGAAAGTCAGTCTTCAACGAGGCATAGAGAAGACACCAAAAGTGGCGACATCAGCTCACCGAGGCGTTAGGTTACTAACAAGATTTTGTGCATGTGACCCTTGTCCCTGCCTTCAGAACATATGTATACATTTTAAAAATATGTTTACTGCCATGCCCACTTTTTTTTTTTAGAAAACCGTATTTTTTGGTCAACTTTTTGGTAATGTTTTTTGTAAAAAAAAGATTTTGCATTTTAAAAAAAAAACTTTCGATTCAAAAAAAATTGTATTTTTAATATGAACATTTCGTCTATATATCATTTCAACCCAACCTCACTTTAAAGGGCGTATTTTGTTAAAAAAAAAAAACATTTGTACACCCTATACCACAGCGTGTGCAATTGAAAAACTTTGTTTTTTGTCGGACCATCAACTTTTTGAGGAATATGTTGTGACAATGCCACGTCCACGGAGTATAGCTTGATTTTATTTATGTGCTTAAAACATTTTATTTATATAAAAATTAATGAATAAATTTGCATATATACATTTTTAAATGAAGTTTAATTCAATTAAGAGTTTACAGATAATAAATTATCAGGCACGTAGCTATAAATTTGAAGCTTTGTAACTTACTGGGACTTAAACTCGCGTTCTCTCGCACGGTAGTCCAACACGTTATCCAATAGGCTGTACTATGGAACATGAAATAACAGTAAGTAAAGGGTGATCCATTTCGAGGTTCCCTACTTTTTTAAAGAAAAAAACACAGAAAATTCAAATTTAATGGAGAATGTTTATTCTATCTATATGTCTATCAAATGTTGGCCGTTGCTACGTCGCAGATGGTCCATCCGTTGAGTCCAATTTTCGATCACTCGTTCGAGCATTTCGACTAGTAACTGGCGAATGACACGCGTGATGTTTTCCTCCAAGGCCTGAATCGAAGCGGGTTTGTCGGCATAAGCTTTTGACTTTACATATCCCCACAGGAAAAAGTCTAACGGTGTGATATCACACGATCTTGGTGGCCAATCGACCGGCCCAAAACGTGAAATTATGTGCTCACCGAAATGTTCTCTCAATAAGTCCATTGATTGATGCGATGTGTGGGAAGTGGCGCCATCTTGCTGAAACCAAATGTCGCCGAGATCACGAGCTTCAATTTCAGGCATCAAATAGTCGGTTATCATGGCACGATAACGGTCGCTATTGACTTCGGTTACGTTCGCACCGGCATAATTTTTAAAGAAATATGGACCGATGATTCCACCGGCCCACAAACCACACCAAACCGTTGTTTTTTCTGGATGAAGTGGCAGTTCTTCAATCTCTTCAGGTTGCTCTTCGTCCCAAATGCGGCAATTTTGTTTGTTTACATACCCATTGAGCAAGAAATGGGCCTCATCGCTAAACAAAATTTGCCTCGAAAACGTCGGATCTTCTTGGAACTTTTCAAGAGCCCATAGAGCGAAGCGATGTCGCTTGGGAAGGTCGAGTTGTTGGCTTCAGTTGTTGCACAAGCTGTATTTTGTACGCTTTCAATTTAAGATCTTGACGTAAAATGCGCCAATTCGTTCCATACGTCAGTCCGAGTTGCTGCGAACGGCGCCGGATCGACTCTCTACGGTCTTTGTGTACACTCTCAGCTACGGCCGCTATATTTTCTGCACAGCGTGCTGGACGTGGTCTATTCGGTCAAATATTATCCAATACTGAAAGCTGGGTCTCAAAATGGGTGATGGTGTTGCGAATAGTACGCTCAGTAGGCCGATTATGTTGACCATAAATTGAGCGAAGTGCACGAAACACATTCCTCACAGAACGTGAATTTTCATAAAGTTGAACATTTTTTATACGTTGTTCACGCGTAAGTCTTTCCATTATGAAATGCCAAACAATACTAAACAAAAATAACATGACAGCATGACACGACTCACACGTGATCTGTCAAAAAAGGCTATTGAAAAAAGTATCTCTACTTGGATCACCCGTTACAACAAAGTTCTTGAATAGTGTTGACTCATTCTCCGGTATAGGTTCCCGATCTTTTCACCTTTTTCTCGATTCTTAAGCTAAGCATTTTTAAGCCTTCATTCGTAAGCTCTATACATGCTATTCTTCGGATTAACTTCGTGCGAAGTTCTACCGAAACATCTCAAAGTATGCTACATGTACACACATCTCCGGAAGCTTAAAAACAATCTTACAGGTTATACCATCATTACTTCAGTAATGCTTGTGCATTTTCCTGCGTAATGTCTTAAACAGGTTTCTACCCAAACAATCGTCTGTAAAAATACTTAACCTCCGTGCACAAGTACTATATAAAGCCTACAGAAATAATTGCTTGTTGAAATTAAATTGTATTGCCTTATAGAGGAATAATTGTTATTTGGGTAACGCCCAAAAATCGGTGACACACAAACGGACGTACAGACAGATATGGCTAAATCAACACATCTAGCGATTCTGAGTTGATCCATATACATACAAGGTGGCGCAAAAGTAATCCTCCTATCAGAAAATGCTATGAATTTTGCGATTGGCCCCTAATGTCAGCTCTGTTTTTACATTTGTGTAGTAAACACATGCGAAATACACGTTAATAAACAATGTTCCGCTACACTGCTCCAGAACGCGGAATATTGGTGACTATTTATTTGAGCAATAATCGGTCGGTGACTTTGGCACAACGTGAATTTCGTCGCAGATTTCCTAGCCGTCCAACGCCTACTGGTGAAACACTGCGACGTTTAGCCGCTCGCCTCGAAGAGACTGGCACAACACGAGATGCTGCCAGGCGTGGCAGACCCCGGAGGCCCGGAGTAGCCGTTCTGCAGAGAATATTGCTGCTGTAGCCGAAGATGTCATAGAAGCGTCGTCGACATCGGCCAGACGACGTGCCACGCAAATGGGTATCAGTCGACGGTCTTTATAGCGAATATTGGTACAAGATTTGAAGATGTTTCCGTACAAAGTCCAGACGGTGCATCAGCTGTTAGCTGCTGACCGCCAATCGCGTCTAACATACGCTCAAGCCATCCTTAATCACCACCAAGAGGAAGATGATTTTTCATCAAAAATAATCATGGGGCACTGAAAATCCGCGTGTAACCCACGAAGAGCCATTACACCCGCTCAAAGTCACTGTATGGTGTGCTGTTTTCGCTGGAGGAGTCATCGGACCTTTTTTCCTTCGAAGACGTCGCGGGCCAAACGGTTACTGTGAATGGTGAGCGCTACAGAGCAATGATCAACGAGTTCTTTTTGCCGCAACTTGATGAATTGGGATTGGAAAACATGTGGTTCCACATGACGGTGCAACGGCACACACTGCACGTGCCACAACCGATATGCTGAAGGATGCATTTCCCGAGCGCCTAATCTCCCGTTTTGGCGATTTGCACTGGCCAGCAAGACCGCCTGATTTGACCGCTCCAGACTTCTTTTTGTGGGGCTTTTTGAAGTCGCGGGTTTATGTCAACAAGCCTCAGACTCTTGCAGCTCTTAAAGACAATATCCGTCAAGAATATGAGGACCTATCGCCGGAAGTTTTGGGCAAAGTGATGGAAAATGCCATAAAAAGGGCTCAAATGACAATCAACTGTGGCGGCGGCCATTACATGACATCATATTCTCGACTTGATGTAAAAAAAATTAAGAGACCAAATAAAAATAATCCACAAGAAGAATCAAAGTTTTTCATTTTTTTAAATTACAGCCAAAAAACATCGGAAGGTTATTATTGCGCCACCTTGTATATAGGATATATATATATATCTCAATTATTTCTCTATGTTAAGAACTTAATGCCAAAACTAATACAACCCTATGGGATAGAGTATTAATAAAATGCCAAAGCTACAAAAATCTTTGTGGGCGTCTTGAAATATGCTTGAACCTATCATAATTTCAAATTACCCAAAATAATGTAACTGATTTTGGGAAAGAAAAATGGCCAGAAAAATGGAAAGCGACTTAGAAGTAGTGTATGAAAGTCTTTTCATTATGATAACTATTTTGCTGTTAATGAAATGTGGAAAGCGAGGCTGTCAGCATTCAGTGCACTGGACTGTTTTCGGCCATTCATGCAAATGCTCAGTGTAGTTCGTTTAGCAATCTGCCAACACAACAGTACTCGAATATTGATGTGTGGGAAAAGTATATGACCAACCTTGCATATCATAAACCCTCACTGAGGCGAATACGTACTTTTTAAGAATCCGTCTTATAATGACTCAAGATCTAATCGGCAAAAAACAAAATTGCCCAAAGTAATTAATTTTTTTTTCGTGGTCTGGTAGAAATATCAAAAGACACGATGAGCACGTACCCAAAGTAGTATGTGACTTTAACCCACTAAAACCACCACCCTTTTTGTATTTATATTGCAACTAAGTATTCGACTTATCCAGCAATTTTTTTTATCACGAGTAATGAATGTTTGGCAGGTAACATTCCTGTGAGAGTTCCTGATTTGTCCGCAATTTATAGCGCGGTTTGTTATTATCGGGCCAAATCTAAGGGCTTGGTTCTTTAAAGACACCGCAATAAATTTGTTTCGTCAAGAATTTTGAGGACCGTTGTGTTAACGTGTCCCAATAAACGGTTTTATGTTTGCGTGCAAATTGTTTCGTTTCATCTTCAACCGCGGGAATACCACGATCTCTGCGAAGATCTTCATTCCTTATATACCACGGCGCATTGACGAATGATCTTGACATTTTGTTTTCAAAAGTTTGTAAAATATTTAGATTCGTTTCACTGGTACAAACCCATAGTTGTATACCATATGTCCAGACTGACTTTATAACTTGCTTGTATAACAGCAGCTTGTTATCAAGATTAAGCTTCGAATGTTTTCCGAGTAACCAGTACAGTTCTCTGTAAAAAAAAATAAATTTGTGGCGCAACAGGCTCGTTAGTACCCAGAGTCTAGCTCTCTTCTCACAACCATTCATGTGTGCGTGTATACTTCGTAGCACGATGGCGGGACCTCCTGTTTTATGCCGACTCCGAACGGCTAAGTTGAGATAAGCTTTTCATGAAAAAATTAATACTACTCGGATGATTTGTCAGATCATCATGAGAGGAGGGGAAGTGAAAAATCATTTAGGTGTTGCTAAGGCTGGGAATCGAACCCATCGCGCCACTGAGCCCGTTCTCTGTATTTGTTTTAAATTTTACATCGATGCAAAATTAAAGTACCTTGGGTACTACCGAGCCTGTTGCGCCAAAAAATTGTTTTTGGAAGACACTGCTGTGCTCAGGTAGACCAAAAATGATGTTCAGCTTTAGCGTTTCGGAAAAAACTTCCACTCCAACTCCATTTTTGAGGCATCAGTATAGATAAATATGGATTCGGTGCCCAGTTCGTTCATCTTCCACTCCCATCACCTTGATAGTCATGGTGAGACAGCAAATAGTCAGATACAGATGAGCCCAGTTAGCTGTTTGGATTTTGAGCGTGTCTTCCTGAGTGGATTTTCCATAGATGAGCTGGTTGATTCTAAATAATATTAAGAGCCATTAAAATAAACATTGTGAATTTATCGATGACAAGTGTGTTTTATTGTCATAAGGATTTATTGGAAATCCTACTTAAATGTCTAGAAATAACAGGTTGAGGATGGGTCCCAGTCCCGCTGTTTCAAGTGGGTGACTATATTTGTAGATTGCCACCATATAAGTCCTCCATATGTTAGTATATGTCTTGCAATGGCCATAGAATAATCCTGAGGTTTTAAGTTTTTTTTTCAAATATTCGGTTACATGTTTATTACACAGATTGTTGTGGATAGTCTTTTGTGCTGTTTACTTTACGCCAAATGCTTACACTGCGTTGATGCCTTGTTTCCATTGAAAGTGACTTTTCTCGTTTTGAACCATTAATTCGATGGTTCAATCCCTGCGCTCCAGGCATTGTCCTCCTGACATCATCGCGCTTATCTAATGACCAATCGATCTACTCAGAACGTCCTCCCGTCTGGTGTCGCGAGTCTTCCTACAGTCTTCGGCATTTGATTGTTTGCTTGTGGACTCATATTTCATATGTTTGTCGGCTTCTACCACATTTGTTGTCTTCTACCCTCCAGTTCTTAAAATTTCGATGACTTGGCTTGTAATGGCTAATAGGCCTCGACGTTCTAATGTTACTTGCAATGGTACCTGTAGTCGTAGCATACCTATGATTGACATCAGTGGTCATATGACTGAATAGAGAGTATGACTGCTTTACACCAAACCATCTCCCACGTTACCAAGAGGGATTTAGAGAGAAATGAGGTATAGTTGTGAAAACTGTCCACCAGGACCCCAAACATAGCTTTTTCATTCATTTGTGTTTGCGAAGTGTTATCTTTTCCAAATAGAAATGGGAGCTCTTATTGAACTTCGACTCCGAATAGCAAATTTGAGAAGCTTCTCTTGACTATTTCACACTCTTGGATGTTTGTCAAACCTTCGCAAGAGACACTTTCGGGATTTGAACAAGGGACCGCGTGCTTACTAGTCCATTGGAGGACACTAGAACACTGCTTCTTTTCGCGCCCATACTTTCCGGACAATGAAGACGACGCAGAGATAACCACGCCTTTTATATCTACCAGGCCATTGGTGAGAAATCATTAATCCTTATTAATTCTTCATAAGAAATATCGTGCTGTTCCAAAGAAACACTATGTTCCTTTGAGTTAATGCAAGTTATTTTAAAAATAAGCTCGCGTATTATCTTTTCTCAGACATTAAGTGACTCCAGTTATCAGTCTTTCAGTTATTGCCTTAACGGGTCTTTGGCTTTGGATATTGAAGTATTGCTTGCAGTCTTGCACTACAGAACCGCCCAAAAATGCCATCAAATCATACTCACCTGGAGTCTTAGGAGGTATAGATTGGTTTATGGTTGCTATTGTAATAATTCATGGCTCCCGAATTCGGAAGTTACACAAAACTTTTTGCAATTATAATTTACGATTCACTGTCTATTTGCTATTAAACTTAGAGTCCACTTAAATAATTTTTTTAGTCTTCAAAAAATCAATGAAGTTCTTTGCGAAATGCGAAAGTCTAAAACCGAAGATTACAAAGTTTCTGTTGGTAAAATGAAGCAGAGATACCCAAGAAAACCTTTGGTCCCATATTTACCAAATTCTAACGAAAGCCAACATCTTCCGCAAGGTAAAATTTATAAGATCCTTCAAGAAAGCCTCCTTGAGGAGGGATGTCCAACAGCTGCAAAACACTTCAGCAAGCTGGTAGCCAAAGAAAATGAACTCTTCGAAACGGATGTGAAATTTAAAAAACGTGTTCGCGACGCTCATTGTCTATTGCTGGCAATTGTCGAAAATGTCAAGTCTGCCGAGTTCGGATTTCGAATGACTGGGGATGTGGAACTCCTGCTCAAACTACTCATTCAAACGGCACATATGATACAGGCACAGGACGATGCCTTCCATTGGCTGGTAGAGGAGTTGTATCGTATAATTTTGAGAATTTCCGAAAAATGGCAGGTTAACGATCCCGAGATTATATCGAGAATACGGTTTGAGTATGGAGTCGTACTTACAGAAAAGGGTGAGCACAAAGGTTGGGTTGAGTTGAATTATTTTTTTTAATCTCCTGATACTTTTTAGGTGATGATCTTCTAGAAGAAGCCATTATACAGATGACAAGATCATTGGACAACTGCAAGGGATCAATGTGGTATACCAACGACAGAGATCGCAATATATTAGCTGAAGATGTTTGTTTAAAGCTTTGTGAAACACATTTGCGGCAGGCGCAATTGGTATCGAAAACCGATCAGAAAAAGGCTGCTTCTTCGGCTTATAAAGCTGTCTTGACTTTCCAAGAAGGTTAGGCCGCATCATAACTTCAAGGATTTCTTAAGAAAACAAACCTTTAATTCTCCTTTCCTTTAGTTGGACTGAGCAGCCATATGAAATTGTATTGCACTGCAACACTCCGTCAAACGGAGTACCTCATCGCCAGCGGAGAGTACGATGAGGCCTTTACTATTCTGAATAACCTTCAGAGCCACATTATGGCTGACGATGATCCTAGAAACAAGTGTGAATTTTTCTTTTTACTAGGTGTCTGCCACTGCAAGTAAGGCGTTAATTGTCTTTTTGATTTAAGGCATTCATCATCTATTTTACAGGCTGTCATCTCCTCGATTGGCTGGGAGGAAGTTCAAGCTCTCGCTGAGCGTCAGTGAAGAACACAATTTGGCAGACTTAAAGGCGCAGACTCTGATGTACTTGGGAAGAATTCATGCCCAAAATGTATCGACTCAGGATGAGGCTAGGCAGAACTTTATGGAAGCGAAAGAACTCTTTCAACGGTTACGAGATTTGAAAAATGAAAGACTTGCTAGATTTTTAATTGCAGAGCTAAGGGCATATCAGATATTTCCAAACTACATAGAGCTGATGAAAAGGGCTAGCTGGAGTGGATTTTGTTATTTGTTCGATTTGATGCAGTGGAAGCAGAGATTGATACCGTTCTGGAATGAAAGTGGGGAGCTGCATTTGCATGAGGATGAGTGCCAATGTCTGTTGAAAGAAGACCTAGGAGGTTCTATTGGAACAAGTTAGATCGTTTTTACAATATTTCGTCCATCCTATTGGATGCTAATAAACTGTTTGATCGTTACAAATGTTAACTGATTTTTAATTATACATGTCAATGTGAAGGCATCAGTCAAGGTTTACATTTTGATGGTAGTTATGTTCTGGAACGATCGATGCTTGGGCTATCTCGAGTTAAAAAGGTCGTTAGCTAACTGCCACCAGTTTCGCACATGATGTAGGTTGATGTCGGTTTTTACTTGTGCTCAAGCTTCCGACGACTCACTCGACTGGCACAGTGGCGTGATGGTTAGTGCGATCTGGGTCCGATTTCCAGCCGTAGCAACACCTAAATGATTTTTCACTGGCCCTCCTCAAGTGATGATCTGACGAATCATCCGAGTAGTACCAAGTGTCAAGAAAAGCTCATCTCAAATTCGCCGTTCGGAGTCGGCATAAAACAGGAGGTCCCACCATCGTGCAGGAACGAGCCTGTTGCGCCAAAAATTTTAATTTTTTTATTCAAACCTTCGCGGAAGTTCATGGCCTTCAACCACACTGATAAGGGTCGATCAGATTGTTGGTAAACGGTTTCAGGCGTTCACATATTACGCCAGATAGGAGCACGTAGACGATGTTGAGGAGACTTGTGTCTCTAGTTTCCGCAAGCTAGTTTTCTTTCTGATAAGCCAGCTCTCTTCCCTCATTGTTTGCATATAAAGTTTTATGGTAACTCTTGTCTTCACATGCAGATTTGCCTTGTAGGCCTTGTTTTTGGCTGCGAGCATCTGTCAGCATGCTTCACCAAACCAATTTTTGATGTGGAGACTGCAATATCCTTTCCGCAGCGAAATTAACCTAGTCCGTTGCCAGACTTGGTGTCATATTAGCAGTATTGCTTTGTAACAATTGTTTTACTTGTTTAGATCAACCAAATCAGAACCCGTAACCATTGTCAAGACCTTTTGACAAGATTTATTGTTCGCCTTAAAATTTAATAGACCAAGCGTCAGGTAAATACGATACAAAAAATCAATGTGTGGTCACAACACTATGCGTCGTAAGGTTGAGAACGATCAGTATTCCCACCTACCGAACCAACACTAGCTCTTCTCAAAAAGACCTGGTGTTAGTAAACAAATTTACCTGAGCTAAAATCTTAATCTAAAGAACGAACAACGCAATTAATGGGTCTACCACCTAGATACACTTATCCACATTTATTAAATTTTTAGGTTCAATTCAAAAGGAACACACTTGGCAGAGACACTCTCTCTAGAATCTTCTCACTCACAATACCGTCTCTTTTGTACACCATCGACATGATGTCTTTTGCTTGCTATCATTTACCTCCTTAAGGCAATCTTCATATTCATCCAAGAGGTCTTCCAGTGCCTTGTGTGCATCAACAAACTCCTGCTCGTCCATTCCCTCCCCGGTGTACCAATGCAGATGTGCCTTTCTCTTCAACATCGTGGTAGACCCTTGTGACACGCGTCCAAACAACTGCCGGATGGCAGTGGTATTGCCAATAAATGTCGAAGACATCTTCAGACCTCTTGGAGGAATATCACAAATTGCCGTCTTAACATTGTTTGGGATCCAGTCGACAAAGTTTTGAATGTTCTTATTGCGTGCATTCGTCATTAAAGTGTCCACGTCTTTGGGAGACATCAGTCCACGAAATATGGCAGCGAATGTCAGGAATTTACCTGCACGCAAGTCAATTGCAGCCAAAAGGTTGTTGGAACTGAATATTTGGCTAACCAACTCACTCACCGACTGCTTTTCATATTTGCACGCTCCCATCGATTTTAATGGAGCAAAGCCTGGAACCAAGAAATGCAAATGTGGAAACGGCACCATGTTCACATACAGCTTCCTCAGACCAGTGTTCAATTGCCCTGGAAATCTTAAACATGTCGTCACACCAGACATAGTATGAGCAATGATGTGATTGAGGTTCTCCAATGAAGCTCCATCGAGCTGAAGTCTTCTCTGACAGATGCCGTAAAGTGCTTCATTGTCAATGCAGAATGTCAGTTGTGTGTGTGCCACCAAATGTGGGATGCAGAGTACAGAATTGTAGGGTTCCACGACAACATCTGAAATTTGTTGCGATGGTATCACACTGAAAGTGCTCACCAAGTTTTTTGGGTACTCCTCGGCTAGATTGCGCATAAGTAAAGCACCGAATCCAGAACCAGTTCCACCACCCAGCGAGTGTATAATTTGAAAACCCTGCAATGAATCGACTGTCTCGGCTTGTATTCGGGTGATGTCTAGCACATGGTCCATAATTTCTGCTCCTTCGGTATAAAATCCTCGTGCAAAATTGTTGCCCGTTCCCTCTGAACCACTTACAAATAGCTCAGGGTTGTAAATACCGGCATTGGGACCTTGACGTATGTAGTCAAGACTGGATCGATCTGTGTCGATAGCTAGTGCGCGTGCATAGAATGTCCCTCTATCGGTTTCATTGAAGTATACGTTCATGCGCTCCAACTGCAAGGGGGAGTTTCCTGCGAACACTCCGCTTGATTTGATGCCATGCTCACGTGATATTACGTCCCAAAACTGGAAAACAAATTAAGATAGGTCGGTCGAATGCTATTGCTGACTATATAGACTTACAGAGTCACCGACAAGGTTGCCACATCTTCCGACCTGTAATGTGATAATTTCACGCATTATAACTGGGAATTTTGGAAAATCTCCGAAGAATGATTGAAGGAGTCGGGTAGACTTCTAAGACTAGAGTTAGGTTTCAATGAGATATTGACCTGACTGAGTAATTACGTTTGTCAGTGATCGTCACTCTACTTATATTGGTTCCATTGAAGAACAACAAGGCGTCCGGTTTTGGTGGACTACCAACTACGGAGGTGTTGCTATTGAAGTTTGCATGCTCTAAACCATCAACAAAGTCTGGACGGATAAATTCATGTCCGATGACTAGAGTAGACATTTCATATGCCCAAACTAATGAAAAGTTGACCCCATGACTGGCATCTCGGTGCGTTGGTGCAAGACATGAACTGACGAACTCGATTAGGGATTCCATTGATACAATTCAGGACACGCGGTACATGTACCGCATTCCGACGCGCTATCATTCGATTTCAGAGGGAACAGGTGTAAGCAATTGGGAAACGTAGACCATATCGACATCATTTATTGTTCTCATTGTGCCGTTGTGAAAGCATTTTCGGCAGTTGGTGGCTAACCACGGCACGCATTAAGAAATGTAATGGGGGGGAAGTCGACTTTATATATATACAATCGATCGCTTATAAAAAGATTTAGCAAAGCCGCCCCAGAAAGCGACGAAGGCAGTAACATCGTGCACTCGCGAATCCGCGTAGGTCTGCCTACAGAAGATTTGCTTCTTCTAAGCGCCTTAAGCCGTTTACCAACAACATGATTGGCCTTTCGCAATGTGGTTGTGTTATGCCAGCAAGGTACACGACTGATCAAATCGTCAAACTTCGGCAGATCCTGGAACAAATCCAATATACCCACCACCCATTCAAATATTTGAAAGCCGCATACGACAGCAGGTACAACCTACACAGTGCCATGTTTAGTTTTGCCATAAAGCACGTCTGTGCACAAAAACGGTGGAGAATTCTCGCTGCTCTAGCCGAGTCTGAAACGACCGTACTGACACATTCGACTCGTAACAAAAAGGACAAACAATACCAACGAATTGGAAAGAACGTCACCATGATGAGGTAGTATGGGACTTTGTCTGCCTTTGCTCCGCTAATAACGAGGAGTTACTCTTGCCAACCGCTGTTTTTTTTCGGAATAAGATGTCAGTTTAGTAGTAAAGCTCGAAGATTCAACCAAGAGCTATACGAGCTGTACAGTGACATACCACTAGTGAAAAAAAGCTTACAATGTCTAAAGACGTGTACAGAGTCTTCGATCCCAGGCAGTAGAGGAAGACCTCGCCTTAAGTGGCGCACAAGTAGAGACCAACCTCAAACAACTTGGAGTGCGCTACTGGAGGCAGTTAGCTAAGGACTGGGCTAATTGGAGAGGCATGTTAGTTGATGCCCAGCTTCAGTCATTCCAGGCTTTAGTGCCATTCAAGTTAATGATGGTGACCAGGGGAGATCAGTCCCTGGCATCTTCTTAAATCCAGCTTTGGCCAAATTTGTTTGGTTATTTTAAACGTCGTCGTGACAAGCCTCCATATGAGATTTGATTTGCTGTTAGCATGCTGCGCTAGTAAGCTTTTGCATGTAGCATTAGGAATACCATTCCATGTCTGGCGAGTTCATCATTGTGCCCAGGCACCCAGCAGAGGTGAATGTCAAACTGCTCCGCCATCTTTTGAAGAGATGAGCGGCAAGCTACAAGGAACATAGCATCTTCTCGGACAGCCAAGCGGACAAAAAATTCCTGGAATCAGTCTCATCAAACTGACTTTAAGTCGGGTGGCTAAGTTAGCTGTCATTTGATTGGGCAAAGAATATTCGCTGCTTAATGTTGCCGTGACAGTGGGACTACGTTTTGCCCGAAGTATGGAGAATATTGCTGCGACTATGCTTTACATCACGGAAGACTTTACCGGAAATCGGATGGTGAATCTAAGATTTTTATTCCAGAGGGAGTAAGAAATAGAGTTTTGCATAAAAATAATGACTTGATGGGGCATTTTTCGGAGAAAAAGACCATAACTCACCTACTGGCTCGGTATTGGTTTCCTTGGATGACCCAATTTCTTAAAAAGTAGCTGAAAGCATGCGTTCAAGGCGCCTGTAATAAAACAGAGGTATAACCGCGAGGGGAATTATTTACCATCGAGAATGGTAGCGTGCCGTTCGATACGCTACTTATTGACCACCTGGGATCCTTTCTAAAACCATCAAAAGGAAATAGTAACCTCGTTGTTTTAGTTGATGCTTTTACTGAAAATGTCAAAGAACTGGCCAACATTTAGACGAAACCAGTACTCAACTTTCACACAGATGTATTTCTTACCTGCACACCCCGGCGAATGATATCTGTTAAGGGTACCTCGTTCACATCACATGCTTTCGAAGAATTTATGAAGAGTCACTCAATTCGACACTACAGAATGCAACTAGAACACCCAGAGCGAACGGGAAGGTTGAAGGATATAATCGAACCATACTACATGCACTCCTGCCAACGGTGGAGGAAGACTCCAAATGGGACCAAAAGGTGAAGTTAGTACCTACAGTGGTGCATCAATAATACGGTTAACGAAACAACAGGAAAAACAACTCACCAGATGCTAATTCGATACGTTCCTCACGATGCATTGCGAGATGTATTAGCCCAATGCGCAAAGCTTAACCAAATTCCAACCAGCATCGATCAAATTCGGATGAAAGGGCAGCATCTACAGCAAAGAAGCGAGAGTCACAAAAAAGACTTCACGACCAAGATCATCGAAAGCCCGAAATATATAAAGTGGCCGATCTCGTAATATGCATTAATGATGGAATTTCCGCAACTGGAATGTCTAGGAAGCTGGTGGCTGTGCTACTACATGACCGCTACAAGGTGGCTTATATGCCGTTTACCCCCAGAACACAGAACCCATTGTTACGAAATATAAATAAATGAAAATGCTTCCACGGGAAACAAACGTTTTTCACAGTGGAGAAATGTAAACAACGACTAAGTTCATACAAGTTAAATGACAGTTCTCGCTATTCTGTTAACAGGAATGAGAGATATAAGATTATGCATTTAGGTGTTCAATTTTTGCTCGTTCTGCGCAGCTACGTCACAGGTGACATATTATTTGAAAGCTCGCTGTAATTGTTGATTATTTACATAGGAATTGCGTCAAATTAAATTAAAATGTGTCTTTTTGTCAAGAAAAATCTTATTTTAAAAGTGTGTCAGCATGAAAGATTCGTTTTAATACATTGTTTATTGAATTATTAAGATGTTCTACTAATTTTCTACCTGATTGTAATGATTCTGTGAAAAAAGCAATAGCATTCGTATATATCATCACAATTGTATTTTCTCAAAGCGAAATAACATTTCAATAGTTTGTATTTTCTAAAATGTTATAGTGTGTCCTGTTTAAATGTATAATTTATTGCAACACATTGAGTCATTGCATGGTTGTGTATTCCTAGAAAGGAAAAGTGAAAACTTGTAATGATGGAATGATGAATAAAAGATAAGTTGTTCATTGAGATTTTGTTTTTGTATTTTCAATGTATTATTTTATTAAACTTTCTCTTTCTTTTATTTTGATTTTCTATAATTTCCTTATTACATGATCAATGATTCCTGGGGATATATCGAGCTTGTGTGCCCAACTTTGAAGTGTTCGGACACAAGGAAGAGGACATTTTTTCTTTCGCAGTAATTTGTAAGCCTTAGCACTTGTTGAGTTCAATGTGATAGACTGCGCTATATCCGCTTCCGACCACCGACAGCGTTTCAAACCCTTTTTTAATTTATTAATTTATATGAAATTAGTTTATATAGATGTATTTAATACATATACATTTTGAGTATTTTACCTTTTGTGAATATTTTTTGCAATTTATTCTCCATATTAATACGTTCAAACTCGGATTTGTTTAACATTTTTTTGAGTGAACGTATTTGGAGTTGGTAATCTTTGCATTCTTTCATCATAGTAAAATTCTCTCGCTTTAAGCTTCCACTAAAAATGATTAAAGTTGTTATTGTAGGTACTTATAATAATAATTATCAACTTACATCTCTTGTTTTAAAAGATCAATTTGATGCTGCAACTGTATTGTAGTTTCGTCTACAACATCTACAACGTTGTTGTTCATCTCTATTTGATCTGCATCATCAGGTTTGGCTGGCTCAGGAACAATTGGGGGAACTGGGGTTTCTTTCAATAAGCTTGCGATCATATTCTGCTTTGTTTTATGTATCATTCTCTTATCCCTGGATGAAGGTACCATCGTGGACTGTGGTTCAACGGTTGGACAAGTTCCCGGCTTCAACTTGTATCCGTTTCTTTCGCATAATCCTGTAATTATATATTAATAATATGTAAGCAAGGACTTATGTACAGGAACATACCCATTTCAAATTGTAGATTCCTCTCGAAATCTTCTGCAGTGAAATGTGCAGACTAAATTCGCGACGTTTCAGGATTAAAGTTGTCTTTCCTCCGACAAAAATGTATCCATTGCTTCTGAATACCGCCATCCTTAGGAAAGCGATAAAAGCGGATATTTAACTTGCCTTTATTATTATTTGCACTGCAATTGAACACTGCACACCTCATATTGATTTTTAAAATCTTTTATACTCAAAATTCAATGAAAAAATAATTTCCGTATAACCAATTCAAAATTAACGCGCGGAAATGATATATCAATGCCTTCTTTCAGAAGGAAATAATATTCGCTTGTCTCCTGTGACGTAAGCAAGATAGCAGAAACGTAAACATAAATGGCGGACATGCGCAATGCGTAATCTGTAATACATCATTCTTGTTCTGTTAATCTGTTGAACTTACCTGTTGTTCAGAAAGAATGATGACCGCCAAAAAAGTAGTAGAGGAAGAAAATTTGCCCCTAAAGACCTCTAAGAAAAGAAATTTGCCGTTGAGCTGAAGGAAGAGAGTTTCGATGCGGCCGAAATTAATTGTCGACGTTGCAAGTAATTGCATTTTAAATAAAAAGGTTGAACAAGGGTGAGTCACAAAAATATTTAAAATAATTTCTTTTTAAATTTCGGGGTGGGGGACCAGTGCTACAGAAAAAAGAAGCAAAAGTCAGCTAATATCCCAAACAATAGAAAAGTGTTATACGGATATAACGCATAAGCAAAGAACAAGTGCAGAGGCGATATCTCGCAGACGTATAACATCAAAACTCATAGTAAGCCTGACATGGTAAATTTTTTTGTAACTTGTTAGGGGAAAGATCCTGCTCTTTCCGGCGAGCAAATAAGGCACCTGCAAGCCAGCAAAACCCCCTCCCAGACACGCAACACCATACTCAGCAATATGGTTCGGCGATCGTATGAAACGTTGGATTCAAATTGACCTTTACTCCGACGAGGACGACGAAGAACACCAGGATGGTCGAAAATGAAACGAACCCCTACCTCAGAAGAGAGATTTCTATACTCGAAGATACGCAACAATTAAGGTTGACGGTTAACGATACTCATACCTAGTGTGTGTTGTGAACCATCAACGAGGAAGAGTGTCGTATCGTAATAGACAATAGAATAAGAGATATAACGGGTGATTTTTGTTGAGTTTAGTTTTTTTTTAGGTTGGCAGCACTGGTTAATAATGGCGTCCAAACGCCACCTGTCAAAAGTTTTCATTATACTCTGCCATTTAATCATGGAAAGACTTACAAACGAGCAACGATTGCAAATTATTCAAATTTACTACCAAAATGCATGCTCTGTGAAAATCCACTGTTTTATCGAAAAATTGTGTTCAGCGATGAAGCTCATTTCTGGCTCAACGGATACGTAAATAAGCAAAACTGTCGCATCTATGGTGATGAACATGTCATAAAAGAATTACCTATGCATCCCGAAAAAACGACTGTTTCGTGTTGTGTATGGGCTGGTGGCATCATCGGTCCATTTGTCTTCAAAGACGACCTTGGAAGAAACGTAACCGTCAACGGCGAACGATATTGAGCCATGATACGCGACTTTTTTTTTTTTTTTTGTTCCAGTTGGCTGAGTTGAACTTGGTTGACATGTGGTTTCATCAAGACGGTGCAACATGCCACACAACTCGTGAAACAATGGAAATATTGGAGGATGAATTTGGTGAGCAGCTCATCTCTCGAAATAGCCCTGTGAGTTGGCCGCCAAGATCATGCGATTTAACGCCTCTTGATTATTTCTTGTGGGGTTATGTAAATTCTTTAGTCTATGTGGACAAGCCGAACACAATTGAAGCCTTACAGGATAACATAACACTCGTAATTCGTGGAATACAGGCCGAACTGCTCGAAAAAATGACACAAAATTGAAACGGAGCCGCCCGCGGACAACATTTACATGAAGTTGTCTTAAAACGTATATGGCATAGGCCTGTTTATCGATTACAATACAAATTTTGAATAGTTGATGCAAATTTGATTGTTTTATTCGATTTTTAAAATATTTACGCTTAAAAATTCACCCGTTACTGTTTAATTGTGGTGTTTATTTATTCAACTGTGGGTAAAAGTTTTATTATTAAAAAAGCAATTCAAGCCAATAAAAGTTTTATTTTAAAAAGAAAACAAGTCCTTAACGAAATACCCTTTATAACTCTTTCACCTCGGGTTTTGCCTCATACGTATGGAAAAAAAAAATTGCCTAACTAGACCTCCCTTGCTAAAGTAAAAAAAAAACTTTTATCTCGTTTTTATGTTGCAGGGCTCTTATCAAAACCATTTTTGACGTGAATTAACGCTACTGGATCTGGATCATTCGAACTGCTTTCAGTCCCCGATGTGAGCTTCATTCTAATGCAAATGTGAACTTACCTGTCTTTATAATTGGCTGAGAATTTAAAAAATAAAAACAATAAAAAACTATTTTACTTACAAACAAAGAAAACGTTATGTCTCCATTTTTATTTAATTTTTTTTAAAAAGGATATCATTTATCTTTTTCTTCTTCTTATTTTTTTTACATATATATAGAAAAAATACAATGTTTTGTTGTATATAAATATATGTATATACATATACATAGGATACGTTGAAGTTCTTAAACACAAACTAACAGGTTTACAAATAATAGGGGTATAATGGAGATAAGAGAGACTGTTAACAAAAAAGAAGAGAAAAAAAAATCATATATGTATAACATTTGAACAAAGGATATTTCTTCAATTGATTCTAATAACTTTTAAATGTATGCAAGGACGTTTAATAGTTGCTTAGACTTTTTTGTTAAATTGGTTACTATTCACGACTTGTGAGTCAAATCAAGTAATCTCTCTCTTTCTCTCTCTTAACAAATAAAGCATATATCTTACTAGCTAGGGAGTTTGATTAAAAAAAAATTAAAAGTAATTGAATTCATGATTTATGTTAAAGATTTGTTGGTGTGATTATACTGTGGTGGTGGTGAAAGATCATTATTATCTACACAAAATAAAAAAAAAATGGAAAAAATTCACTTGTCGGCACATAAATAGGACTAACTTAGGACTACCTAATGAAAACAATGATATTGATCAGTGTGTATGTGTGGAGATTTCTTATTTCTTTTTGTGTATGTGTGTGTGTGTCCGCTTCTTATTTACTAAATAGTTGCATCCTCCTCTCCGCAATTGCTGATGGTTGTGTCTGTAAAGAGAGAAAAATTCCATTAACGATTTGGTGATAACCACTTAAGTGAAACTACCAACCATACTCTCTTTGATGGCTTTGCTGTGGGTGTGTGCATTTCTATTATTGTCCCCCCATTTTATAGAGTTAATCCTTGAAGGCAGCTTTATGATCAACACCACCCGGTGACATAACATACGATTTGACAGATTGAAAAAGACGTCCCAGGGACATCCTTGAGCCAGTGTCCCCTGTTGAGCTGTGTTCGTGTGTATCGTTGGCGGCTGACATTGATGTACCTAGGATGGAAGCGGTCGTTCCTAGAGCTTTATCGAAAATGAGATCTGGTTCATTGGGTATGGCCATCACTTCGGTTTCGATCACCTGTATGGGTAAGGATTTGTCGTGACCAATATCAATATTAGCAGATGACATACGCAGACTTGATATGATGTCATCTGGAAAGTGAAGGAACATGTGGGATTGGCCTTTTTTTCAATTTAGGCAAACAATGAGGAGTAAATGGAGTTTTAGATTAATTTCATTTGTTTAAAATAGAAGATTCATTTTGTTTTTGATTTTTGGTTTCTAACTGAATAAAGACTTTTAAATAAACGGCGGATATTGGAAGGAATTGAAACGAAATTTAGAAAAAAAAATAATTACGAACACAATTATGAACCGAAAAATGAATGATGCAAGCTTAGAAGTTTTAAGTAGGACTAGGGCTTTATTTGAATGGAAATTAAAATATAAATTCTAAGTGCAAGCGAAATAATAAATCCAGTGGTAGGTTTGGAATTTCAAAAATATATGATAATAGCTGTACGATAACAATCATGTTAAGGGTGCGAGAGGCTTTAGTACGTAGATTTGTTATGAATGGTTGAGTGTTGAAGAACGAGGGACTGAGTCCATTGATTTTGGCAATGCCCAGTCGTTGTTAATTTCATTACACAGCAATTGTGTTTATTTTACCTAACAGTAGTAATCATCGGATAAAAAAATATTCTCAACCGACCGATTCAGTCTTATAAGTACGAGAATTGCCCACCGCAATAGCCCGGCCTCTAGGTTGTGCATAGGATCAACTACTCGCTCGTAGAAAAATAACTTTGTTACGAAGAACCAAGAGCCTCGGAAAGGAATACCTAACTGTTGACGACCTTGCTAAACGAGAAAAGGACAACGACGTTCGTATCTGGTATAACGCTGAGCAGACACGGTTTATTCGAACATCTAGGGGAAGCCCTTACCTGCTACCAAGTAGACATAACTTCCGTCAAGAAAATATGATGGGATGGATCAGGGACTATTTGAATGCGGATTTGTCATAAACAACAAAAAAATTGACTTGTGATAATTGACTTCCCAGCGCAAGGAAGTGCCACAATATCCAGTACACGGATTTCTTACCGTGATCACTATAAGTGACATGGTGGTCCCCAGATCAATAAATCGTCTATCAAATTGATAGCATTGCTATAGACACTATTCTATTGCAGTATTCTTCCTCATCATCTACATCAGGTGACAGTTTCTTGGATTTTCACAAAAACAATTCCTCATTATTTGTTGTCAACAATGTAATCATTCCTACATTTCCTCATCCATTTTCATAAGTTCATTCTTCAACAGCAAGAAGATAAACAACGAGCTGCCATTGTGGCTAAAACCAAAGATTATAAAGCCGAACACTGCATACAAGAAATTGTTCTATGGCGGGTCGTACTGGCACAGCCCGCCATATATTTGGATGATGTTTCTTATGTGTGCACGTGCACTTCGCCCGCCCGTACCATGAATCCAGTGAGCAAAAGTTTCTGTTTTTTTTTTGTTTTCAATGCGTCATCTGTATGGCTTTATAATTTTCCTAAAACACAAAATCACGCTTTGTGGCTGATTATTAGCTGACATTACGCACAAATGCTTTGCGCACACTTTGACATATTCACTTGCTAAGTGGTTTCAACTTCTGCTACAAAAATTGCGGAAATGATTGAAATCTCCGCTTAAAATATCATACTCTACAACCAACTCAGAAAATAACCCAGAAAAAACCAACAAATATTTTGACAATTCACACCTTTTCCAAATTTCACTTTGCTTACGGCACTTTACAGCTACGTTACGTTAAGATTTTCCGTTTTTCATTTTGATATTGAAGGCAAAGCTACATTGTGATACGTAGCATTCACCCTTATTCCACAGCTCGTTTTTATTAAACGACAGATGGCGTTTTTTTTTAAATCAGTATTCACCCTTATTCCAGATGGCGTTTTTGTTAAACGACTAATGGCGTTTTTTGAGTCGATTCATTTTAGTGTCGTTTAAGTGTCGGTATTCTATTCTCTGAACGCCTCCTCTCTCATTTTTTTTACATTCCACATGAGTTCCACAGCAACAGCTGATACAAAAATGACAGATAGGCGTTTGTTTTGCAATTTGAAATTTAAAATGAGCATTTATTTTGCCTATTTAAAATTCAAAATACAAAATAATATTACAAAAACAATGAATAGCATTGCAATGTTTATATCATGGGAAAGTGAAGACGAAAATGAAGATGAAATTGCAAAAAGAGAAATGAAAAACATCAGAAGAAGAATCAGGTCAAAATCTAATCCTTTGGATTTACCAGACTCAAAGTAAGTGGATTTAAGAAAAAAATATTTTGAAGTAAAAATACCTAATTCTGATAACATTTCCAGATTTAAAATGTACTTCAAACTTAGCAAAGAAGCTTTCGTCTATTTACTGAATGAACTAAAGGATAAAATTCCAATCGCTGGTAGTTCATTGTCAGTGCCAGTCATTTTAAAACTTGCGTCGACATTGCGATTTCTTGCGGAAGGTGGGTATCAAAAGGGTGTAGGCAATGATTTTAATTTGGGTCTTGCTCAACCAACGTTTAGTAAAATCCTCAAAGAAATGCTTTCCCTTATGGAGGAAGATATTTGCCCACAATGGATAAGCATGCATTACACAGATGAAGAAAAGAACTGTGCGAAAATGACGTTTTATGAAAAGGCTGAAATTCCAGGAGTCTTAGGATGTGTCGATGGCACTCACATACGCATTTTGGCACCGACAAAAAACGAACAACAAAAGTATTACAACAGGAAAGGATTTTTTAGTTTAAATGCTATGATTGTATGTTAAATTAGTTTCTTTATGGTCTTGGGAATACCTCTTTTGAAATTTCTTGCCAGCGAAACATTTTGTTCCATTAATTCAACCAAACGTTTCATTTGTTCTGGGGTTGTTATTTTCACCCTTGAACAAATAACAATTAATAAAATCCTTAAATTAATACACAAATTCATCGAAACTCACATTTTAACAAAAATTCGACACCTAGTCGTTTGCAAATTTCTATTCGACAATTATTGGCGTTTTACCTGTCGTTTTATTCAACTAAAACGACTGTTAGAATGCGAATAACTGCAATGACGTTTTAAGAACTTACGTTCCACACTACTTAAACGCCACGTAGCGTTAAACGACATAAAACGCCTTCAGACTTGCCAGCTGTAATACCGATTTCAAAAAAACGCTATCTGTCGTTTAATAACAACGCCATGTGGAATAAGGGTGATTAATTCTGGCAAGTCTGAAGGCGTTTTATGTCGTTTAACGATACTTGGCGTTTAAGTAGTGTGGAACGTAAGTTTTTAAAATGTCATAGCATTTATTCGCATTCTATGAGTAGTTTTAGTTGGATAAAACGACAGGTAAAACACCAATAATTGTCGAAGAGGAATTTGCAAACGACTAGGTGTCGAATTTTAATTAAAATTTGAGTTTCGTTTAATTTGGATATTAATTAAAGAACTTAATTAATTGTCATTTTATTAAGGGTGAAAAAACAACCCCAGAGCAAATGAATCGTTTTTTGAGTTAATGGATCAATGTTTCGCTGGCAAGAAATTTCAAAAAAAGTATTCCCCAGACCGACGATATCAAAAAGGATGGTAGTCGGCAGCTGCGACACTACATAATTTAGGACCACCCGTAAAAACTCGAAAAGAGTGGCAGAAGGTTAGCATGTAAAATCAAAATTGAAGGTTTGGTCCGATGCGAAATTTAAAGTGAGCCTGGTAAATCCAAGGGATCGGATTTTGGCCTGATTCTCCTTCTAATGCTTTTCAGCTCTCTTTTTGCAATTTCATCTTCTTCTTCGTCTTCGCTTTGCCATGACATAAACATTGCAATGCTATTCATTGGTTTTATTATATTTTTTTTGTATAAGAAACTTAAACAAATTAAATAAATGTTCATTTGAAACTTCAAATTGCAAAACATAAACGCCTATCTGCCATTTTTGTAACAGCTGTTGCTGTAGAACTCATGTGGAATGTAAACAAAATGAGAGCAGAGGCGTTCAGAGAATAGAATACCGATACTTAAACGCCAGTAAAGCGACTAGACTCAAAAAACGTTATCTGTCGTTTAATAAAAACGACATGTGGAATAAGGGTGATTGATTGCATATGGTTGAACTATGTTCGTCTGCCACCACATAAACATTGGCCGTGTTCCGTATTTCAGTTTACAACTGTTTCACCCATATCTGAAGTCGCTTGAGTAAATTTTCAACACGTTTTGTCAGTCATTTTCACTCAAATGTCACGAGACTAAAATAGTCGATTGACCAATGACAGCAAAGTTAACTTGGTAAAACTGAATTCCGGAACGCACATATTGTATACAGTTGTTCCGGACATCGTCAGTGTCAAATGACAAACTGACATCTATAGGAAAACAAACGCAATCTGACATTTGTATGAAGGCAAATTTATTGGCGGAGCACCGGGGGTGATTTTTGGTCATTTTTAAAATTGCTTAAATATTGTGTAGAAGTGCAAAATTAAAACAGACTAAATTATAAACGAAATAAAAATGTTCAGAGTTGGTGTTGTTTGTGAAAACAAGAACAAAATATTCTTTACTACACGAAATCAACTTTGTTTGGAATCGTTTGTTCGTTTGTTCACACTTTGCAATGCCACTGGTTATCAATTTCACTCTTTTTATTTCTATTTTATAATTTTACACACTCTCTTAGTATTGTTATGTACAAATACACAAAATGAAACATTCTAAGCTTCAAGATAACCGCGGGCAGTTCGTTGAGTGTCGCGTTCTTTTGGATACGGGATCTCAATCGTCGTTTGTGACAGAATCCTTAGCGCAGACTAGCTAAAGGAAAGCTACCAAACTATCTTCGTCCATACTGCTCTTACAGAAGTCAATGGTCGCGTTTCTGTACGTAGACGTTATGTCATGTTCTTTGTATTTCGGTATCGTCCTGTTCATTGTTCGTTGAATCGCTACGTCGTTTTTTTAGGTTATTAGGTGTTTTTTTTTGCACATGTTTCGCTGCTGTGCGCCTTTCAAACGTCCGTACGCAGAGTGAATGCACATCTCAAGATTGTCAGAGTAAAAACAAAATTATAACCGACCCCGTGAATTTTCACCAAGCATTGCAACCCCAGACTGTGTTTCATTTTGAAAAGACTTATATTTTCATATTTCAAAGCAAATAATCCAAAAATTAGTAGGTACTCCCGCCATATAAAATATCTCATTGCTGTCCTGCAAGCGATTTTAACTTTTTAATGAAAGAGACAACGCACTTGTGAGGGAGATTGTCCCATGGACAACACTACGCCTCTACGGCTTACCTTGCTGTTAACTTCTGGCTCCGCAACAATAGAGTTGTTCACGAAACTATACCACTTACAAGCGCGTTGTCACTTTTTGGAGGAAAACAATGAGAATTTTATATGGTTCATGAAATTTCTCCCTCACACGTGCGTTTTCTCTTTCATACGTCAAAATCACTTGGAGGAAAACAACTATAATGCATGAGTGCTGATTTATGGGGTTATTGCATTTACTGTGAACCACAAATTATTAACTTATAAAAATACAAACTGTGTGTGGTAAATCATGAAATTGATATAAAAGTAGTGGAATTCATGACCAGTATCATTGCAGTGCGAATATAAATGCAATTTCAATGAGAAAAACAAAAAGTATTCTGTGCAAAAGTTTTATGTCAATGTTTGTTTTCATACAGATGATGTCAGTTTGTCATTTGACAGTTCGTCACTGACGTTTACCTGAATAACTTTATAGGGTGCTTTTAACTTTGATTTTAACTGGCGGCCATTTCGTCAGCTGTCAAGTGATTTATTTTTTAGTTTGGTTTGCCATTGACTTATTACGTATGGACTGATAGTAGCCAACTTAACGCATGTTCCAAAACTACATACACGCCACTGTTTCACTGCGGGAACTAAGTAAGCAAAAAAAAAAAAAACGTTTGCATCACCACATTGCAAAGAAATTGATGTAAATGATCATAAAACGTTAGTAGGAAATAAATTTAAAAAACTTGTTCAGTTTATGTGTCAATAAGTAATTGTTATTGCAGAATTTATTCGAAGTGACTCTTTGTAGTTGTCCATCATTTGAATAGATGACGCTACATGTCGCTGTAGAAATGAATCTCTTGGCACAAGATTTTGCTCTTTTTTAGTATGGAAATTTAATCTAGTCGGCGGCATGTGTTTCTTTGCTAATCCGCAGTGAAACAACGGAGCCTGTGCTGTTTTGGAACATATTTTTCTCGCAGAAAATGACATTTCACTAGCAGTTTATTTATAATTTTTGGCTACCTTAGCTTCGGTATTTACTCGGACTCGCAATAAATCAAATCAAGCTGGTCTAATCCTAAGCCATAATCAGATCAACCCGTCATGCTTTACACCGCTAAAGCATATACAAAAAATAAAACCGGATAAAGAAATCCTTCAAAGATTTGAGCAAAACATAGACAATGGAAACCAATTCTTCAGCCTGATAAAATACAATAACTACACTTTTTTAAACATAGCTAAAATCGCTGTACTTTTTCTTCTTCGTTCGAAATAGAAACAAAAATTTATTCAATACAAATACATTTTTCGGATTTAATTATAAATCAAAAACTACTGTTTTAATAATAAAAAAAAATCATGAAAAAAAATGTTATAAGATGCATATTTCATCGTCCTGATTAATATCTTCTTCTCATACTCTTTTTGGTACTTGTCGCTTTTTTCTGGTGCGTCAATCTATGATAATGATACATCGGTTTAGAAAACAAAATTAAAAGGATAATCAAATGGGATGGGTATACTTAATTATATTTTTTCTTTTCTCATAGATAACAAAACTTAAGCAAAATTCATTTCCTTATTCATTAAGTAGTATGGATGGATCTGGCACTGAAAATTTAGTGTCCTGAAATAAAACAAAAACGAATACAGAACACTTACAAACCTATTTCTTTGGGTTAACTTGGTTGAATAAAACATTTACGAGAATTTGAAGGCGTAGACTAAGTTGTAGTTAGTATAGATCTGTAATGATTTCCCTCATCCTGTTAGAAAGCTAGACTGTTGTAAATTCAATTGGATTCAGAATTGCAATATTAGCACTCAGAAGATGTAAAATACTTTGAATTGGTGTAAGTATACTTTCAAAATTTCGAAAACAAGTGAACTTATATAGACTTGCGGCCTAACAAGATGGAGATTTATATAACATTTCAAATTCATGCTTATTAATCGGACGGCGGGTATTGGCCACATACAAAAGTTTAACTTGTGTTAGACAAAGTGGTATTAGTAGTGTTTTAAAGTGGGGGGGTCTAAGTCCCTAAAATTTAATAAAAAAAAATACATATTTTGGTGGCTCATTAATGTTGTGAAAAAATAAGAGCGGTCCCCGAATAGTGATCTGAGGAAAGCCTTATTTAAGAAATGAAAAGTTGACATGTTGTTCTTACCACTTAAAAAAAATATGATCAAGGGCGTTAAAATGGTAGGCAAAGCGATACCTACCAACTCCGACGCTCAGCCTTCACGTGGAGACCTTTGAGTGACTAGTACCTTGACTGTAGATAGGGTCTAAGCCCCGATGTAAAGTCTTGGCGGCAGCAGATAAAAGCAGGGGAAAAACGTGTGCACATATTATAATTCCAGGCGGCAGCGCAAGAACTAATAAGATGGAGTCAACGGTTTTAGTCCCAGTTAGGATGGACAAATTGAGTAGCCTAGATGAGCTGCTTCGACATATTCGGAAAACAGTTCATCTAGTAATCTCAAGGGTAAGTCAGGCCCTTGAACAGAGATGGTCACGGATGATCGAAAGGGCCAACGGCAGCGATCAATCCTGATACTGATGGCCCCTTATCCTAGAGGTATCAAATAAATTGGAACTGACCCTCAAGGTTGGTAATCTACCCACTCACAAAAGAAAAACATTGCTAAGAAGCAAGCAAGAGCATCGGGAAGGACTCATTTTACTGATGACAACCATTGCTAAATAAAAAAAAGGGACAACGACTTTTGTATCTGCAGCACCTGGAATGTGAGAACATAAAATAGGAGATGTGCAAGCGAAAGACCTAAGCTGCTACAAAAAAGACATTACTGCCATCCTGGAAATTTGATGGGATGGACAGGGCAAAAATAGGATGAAAACTACTATGGTACGTGTTATAGTGAGCAGGAACACGACTATTCGAATGTGGATTAGCTGCAATTAGTCCAAAGTGTTCAAGACATTAGCGAATTTCCTAACATAAGCCTAATATCTGCCCTGAACAACTTATGAGCTTACTTACTAACTTAAGTGGCGCTACAGTCCGGATGAACCTGGGCCTCAACCAACATGCCTCTCCAATTAGCCCGGTCCTTAGCTAACTGCCTCTAGTTGCGCACTCCAAGTTGGTTGAGGTCGGTTTCTACTTGTGCGCGCCACTTAAGGCGAGGTCTTCCTCTACTGCGTCCGACGTCTGGCTGGGTATCGAAGAATCTGCGAGCCGGAGTGTTGGTGTCCATTCGTTCTACATGTCCTAGCCACCTTCTCGTCCAATCTGGAGTTTTTTTTTAACCAGATGCATGTCGCTGTACAGCTCGTATAGCTCTTGGTTGAATCTTTGTCTCCATAGCCGCGGTCAACGCAAACGGGACTGAAGATTTTTCGAAGAATTTTCCTCTCAAATCGACCAAGGATTTCTTCATCCGCTTTTGAGATAGTCCACGCTTTAGCGCCGTAGGACAGGATTTACATGATCAGAGTCTTATATAGGATCTCCTTAGTAGTTCGAGCTAGCGCTTTAATACTGAATTGACTTCTTAGCCCGAAGAAACAGCGTTTGGCAAGAGTAATTCTTCGTTTAGTTTCTGACGAGATGTTGTTTTCAGAGAAGAACAACTTATGAGAGTGCTGGGAAATTTGTAAGTAGACTTAGGAAGAGAAGACTTCACTATCAGTATTGTTGGCTACTTGACAACACGTCTGGCACCGGACTTAGGCTAATTCTTGACTGCGGACGAAATGCCAGCACTTGGCGTCTTCACCACGATATTCAAAAAGGAACATGGCGGATTAGAGATCAACGAACGATCGAACAAACTGTTTATATTGCGATAGACAAGAGGCACGCATCCAGTATTAAGGATGACTCGAACCACTATCTATCAGATATCCAGCACGCCACAACAAACCGAAAATACAGTGAAAAATTTGTATGTCGAAAGACTAGAATCGCAGTCGGTCGCAGAACGCGAGTGCCTTCAGCTCTCGATTAATCAAGCTCGTTCGGAAGCTGTTTTACAGCGGCCCCAGCGACTAATATCGAAGAACAATGGCAACGATGTCATCAAGCCATTGATGGGCCTCAACCAACATGCCTCTCCAATTAGCCCGGTCCTTAGCTAACTGCCTCTAGTTGCGCACTCCAAGTTGGTTGAGGTCGGTTTCTACTTGTGCGCGCCACTTAAGGCGAGGTCTTCCTCTACTGCGTCCGACGTCTGGCTGGGTATCGAAGAATCTGCGAGCCGGAGTGTTGGTGTCCATTCGTTCTACATGTCCTAGCCACCTTCTCGTCCAATCTGGAGTTTTTTTTTAACCAGATGCATGTCGCTGTACAGCTCGTATAGCTCTTGGTTGAATCTTTGTCTCCATAGCCGCGGTCAACGCAAACGGGACTGAAGATTTTTCGAAGAATTTTCCTCTCAAATCGACCAAGGATTTCTTCATCCGCTTTTGAGATAGTCCACGCTTTAGCGCCGTAGGACAGGATTTACATGATCAGAGTCTTATATAGGATCTCCTTAGTAGTTCGAGCTAGCGCTTTAATACTGAATTGACTTCTTAGCCCGAAGAAACAGCGTTTGGCAAGAGTAATTCTTCGTTTAGTTTCTGACGAGATGTTGTTTTCAGAGAAGAACAACTTATGAGAGTGCTGGGAAATTTGTAAGTAGACTTAGGAAGAGAAGACTTCACTATCAGTATTGTTGGCTACTTGACAACACGTCTGGCACCTGACTTAGGGTAATTCTTGACTGCGGACGAAATGCCAGCACTTGGCGTCTTCACCACGATATTCAAAAAGGAACATGGCGGATTAGAGATCAACGAACGATCGAACAAACTGTTTATATTGCGATAGACAAGAGGCACGCATCCAGTATTAAGGATGACTCGAACCACTATCTATCAGATATCCAGCACGCCACAACAAACCGAAAATACAGTGAAAAATTTGTATGTCGAAAGACTAGAATCGCAGTCGGTCGCAGAACGCGAGTGCCTTCAGCTCTCGATTAATCAAGCTCGTTCGGAAGCTGTTTTACAGCGGCCCCAGCGACTAATATCGAAGAACAATGGCAACGATGTCATCAAGCCATTAGATCAGCCGAAATTGATGTTTCTAGCGCCCACCAGCAAGAAACCCTTGTTTTGGCTGTAGGTGAAGACGAGTGCTGCTATTGAGCTCTACAAGCGTTCAATAAAGAAAAAGGAGCAAGAAAAGCGCACGATCGAGGATATACAGAGGTATCATTCCAGGAATAATGTTTGCAAGTTTTTGTATAGCATCAATGGCAGGAATACAAACCTCAAAGAGAATTCTGTCGAGATGAATAAGGAAATATAGAGAACCACTTCTGCAGACTGTCAGGCAGAACAACCCGACGACAGAGAAAACCAGCAACCATCCAACCTAAGCGAAGTTATCTAAACTTAAGATTAACAAAGTTGTTAAAAAATTACAGTATGAGATGAGTTTGTAAGTAACATTTACCAACTCATAAGCAACAGTTGGTCGAATGAAAGAAAACGCATCGGACGTTTAAAGTGGCTAGGACATGTAGAACGAATGGATACCAATACTACGGCACGCAAAGCCTTCGATTGCCAGCAGTCGGACACAGTAGAGGAAGACCTCGCATTAAGTGGCACACACAAGTAGTAACCGACTGTAACCAATTTGAAGTGCGCAACTGGATTCAGTTAGCTAAGGACCGAGCTAATTGGAGAGTCATGATGGTTGAGACCCAGGTTCATTCCGCACTGTAGCGCCACTTAAGTAAGTTAGTAAGACGATGCATGGTTTTATTGGAGCCTAGTAGATGGCATACGAATAGAGCACCAGTGGCTTCCAAAGGGATAAGAAATCCCCTGCATTACATTTGGTAAAGAGAGGAATTTGGTGAAATTACCGGAAGTTGAGGAAAGAACTCACGGAACAACAATAAGCGGCAGACCATGAAAGGAGGCCGCGAAATCGAATCCACTTTCTCCATATTTCTATCGCAATTTTTCAATTCCGTCTCATTCTACTTCACGCGTATTTCACAGAAAAAATAGCTTGGGCAACGTCACAAAATCACATCAAACATCCCCCGGATGGTAAGAATAAATAAACAAATACCACCAGCTAGTGTGGGCTTCAATTACGCGTCGCTTGAAAATAAAATTTAATTATAAAGAGGTAGACCAATATTTGGCTGACTCGCGAGGGTGAATATTTAACTAGATATCTCCATAATTCGCCAATGCGTCTACCCCACCAACAGCAACCCACATGTTGCACCCCTTCATTGTTATTCTCTGCAAAGTTGTCTGCGGCAAATTTGAAAAGCCAAACACGTGCCTCACGCCTCATCCAAATTCAGGATGTGGATGGTATTTTAAAATGACCCGCTAATTATATTCATAGATCCCGCAGGCTACTCCATCAATAATCAGACGAATGGCTTTAAAGTCCAACGCAAGGAATAAATAAAACGAATGCTACAAAGTTAACTAGAATCAACTCAACATCATGCAGATACTAGATACGCAACAAAGCTTATTCAAACTAAACTACGAAAACTCGAAACTAGTTCTAGTTTCGGGGAAACAAGTCGCCCCTCAAAAACTATCCCCAAATAGGGCAAAATACAAAAAAAAATATTAAAAAAGTGTTCAAACTCCATTCAAATGATTTTCAAAAAAAAAAAAACAAAAAAACAATCCAACTCCGCCCTTGATGTCAGCGCGTCGTGATTAACTTACCATCAACATCATCGTCATCGAATATATCGTCAAGTGAGTTGCTAGCTTGCACATTGTCCATCATCACATCGGCACCGGTGATGCCGACTTCATCTGAGTAAATCTCCGGACTAACATCTTTTGTGAAACGCTCCACTTCGGCTACCACACTGGCGAAGGTGTCGTCTATTACATCCGCCGGTGAGATAATCACAGCTTGTGATGCTGCAGCTGCTGCAACAGCGATCTCTTGTGAATTGGGCACCAGATTTGAGGCAGCCGATTGTAGGGATCTCTCCACCTCTGGATGCGTCAGCACCGATCTGAAGTCATCATCATCGTCGCCGACGACGTTTTCTGTGGGTGGGGGCTCACTTTCGTAGTTCACATCGCTAAGCAATGCATCACTTTCGGCGGCCGCTATCTGGCAGACATCGTTCAGCACTGCTTCTGCTTCATTACGATCTTCTTCTATCGATTCGCTGAGTAGAGCTGAGGCGACTAGTTCCGAGGCATCTTCAAAATGCTGATCGCTGGAGTTAGATGTGTTGGAAGTGTTATCTTGACTGCTCCCTAAAATTGCTGGCTTTTCTTGTGCTAATTTTTTTTCAGCCTCCACCTCTTCTTCTTCTTCTTCTTCTATTGCTGATCGAAGTACGGGTTGTTGTTGATCCTCGGTATCATCTGCTGCTACATTCTCTGTAGGTCGGTCCTTTTGACTGGAACCAGGTTCGTCTTCAACATCTGTTCCGGATAGCTTCAATTCTTCTAAGAACTCATCAGGCTTTGTTTCATCTTCGAATGGAGAGGCGGCAGTTACTTCCATAGTCAACGTATCGGCACTTAAAAAGAGGTCATTGTCAATGATATCCTTCCCTGGGGCAGATGGTGAATTTTCCTCTTCAAGCGGTTTGTCCGCTGGTGTTGTGTCTCCCTCGAGGCTGTGATCTTTTTCTTTCTCTGTTTCCTGACCCTCAGCTTCTCTTTCCTCTTCAGCATGTGCTTGCTTCTCTGCAACACTTTTGCCATCAACTTGAGTCGGGAAATTCTCTTGCTCTGCGGATTTGTCGTTCTTTTTAGCCGACGACGGGGGTGTAATCATTTCTGCTTCAGGACTGACTGGTGTAACGGATAAATTCTCTACTGATAAGCTCAATCGTTTATCGTCGTCATCACATTTCTTTTTGCCGATAGACGTCTCTTGGTGTTCCTCTGGAGGGGCTGTAAACAAAGAATAAAATGCGTTAGAGGAGGGTTATCATACATAAGCTGAAAATATTGGAAAGATTCCTGTTGTCAGGAGGGAAAGTCATTTGTCAGGGCTGTTGTTTTGAGCACGTTTACTGTTATCGTACATCTGATGTGAATCAAGGCATTAAATGATTTATAGATAATTCGCAAGGATTTCAATGTAAGAATTGCCTTCTACACTGGGAGTGATATATGGGTTGCCCTTTGTAATTAATAAGAAAGCTGCTGGCATCCAATTTATAATTCTTGCGGTGTTTACTTTCGCATATGAATTCTTTGAAGTCGTGAAATTTCAGAAGAGCATTTGAAACGCAAGAGAGATTGAAATGGGTCTCGTCGGTCATCAAAATTTGCTTCCAAAAGTTAAAACAACGGAACGACTAATTTCAATGTAAACCGTTACTATTTTGGCGCGTTGTTTTGTTTGTAAAATTGTGCTGAATTGACGTTTCAAAATCATGTATACTCCTAAAGTCAATAACGCACCCTATAGATTCGTTTTTTTTTTTGCGCGGGTACTTTATAGCAAATTCGGAATGTAGGCAATCATCACTATAGTTCCGCAAGGAACCAAACTGGAACCAATCATGTTTAACACATGTATAGACACCCGTTTAACCAAGAGCTCATCACTGGAGTTCCGCAAGTATCCAAGCTGAAACCAATCCTGTTTAGCACAGTTTAACCAAGAAATTCTGTGGAATGCAAGACTCTAGTAAACACCGATGACTCAATACTAGATGGCATACGCGATCTATTTCACCGAAAATAGCGTCAGGATTTGAAACAGACAGTGGACGGAAGGGTAGGTAGGAAGATGTGGCGGTTCAGCATGAACCCAAGTAGCACTCATGCGACTTTTTGTTACCACGACTCGTGTGACCTTTATTATGATTTTGTGGATGTGATTCAGGCAGTCTCCAGATCCAGCTTGTGAGGTTTAGAAAACGGATAAGATCTTCTATCCTTTAAGCCGAGATATCGCTAAGGTTGTCTAGGAATGTTTGGTTTAATGCACGCAATCTGGCTCTTGCTAGTGCCGGACATTTGCATATTAAATGGGAGCCCTCTCCGTCATTCTTATTTGTGTTCCAACAACTGCGGTATTAGGAGTTGAATGGGATCCCTAGTTTGGCCGCATGGTCTACAGTTGGCCAGTGCCAAGTGACTATCGCTTTTCATCAGAATGTCTTGGATCATGATGACTTTGATGGTTCGGATTCCCCCCAAGATAAAACATTGTTCGTGTAAAAGCTTAATGGAATGATCTAGTGGAGCTTCAATCACGATATGCATGTTGGATTCGATTGGATTGACGTTTCGAACGCTAGCTGTCAGAGACTGATCTGCATTTCAATGTAATAGGGTTGCCATATGTCGACGATTTAAATGGACTACCTTCCTTTTAGTTAAAACAAATAAATAAAAAGCGTAATTTAAAATTAAAGAAACGAGTGAAAATAATCGTAATCAGAGCATCGTCGGAATATAGCCATTATTCCGTGGCTTCAATAGCTCCTCCATATTGAATTATACATAAAATAAAATTTTTGTCTTATTTATAGCAATTTCCATTTAAATAAAATTGTGATGAAAACCCCGTGTTTTAATGAACACCATGTCAATCTATTACAGGCCCTCCTGCGTAACTAGGCATACTCCAAAGTAATCTCCTGTAATTATATTCAACCCTTTTGAAATTCATCATCATCTTTAAGAGTTTTTGTCATTATTCCGGTATCACCTTTTAAGCCTATTAACCATCCTTGTACTGTTTACATTACAAATCAAAATTAACCTCTGCTCCTGCTACCGACCGAACCGACTAGTCCTCCTACCCAACTCGATTGTTATCGATTCTATGAATGCCTTAATACGGATAAAATGTCTTATGGGGTGGAACATTCCATTCAAACATTGTTTACTATAACAATGCGATTAAAATCTGTAATAAACCTTGTCGGACATCAGCAATTTAATGGCAAATGATTCGGCTTGTAGGGTATCAGAGGTTGAGCACTAACAATAGGGTGGTGGTGAATGTATCAATCCATATGTACAATCACTGCTATCGAAGGTAACATCTAGAGCCTATGGTATTAAATTATTCAATTGTCTTTAGTTCTCCTTTGGTGTACAATTTGGACTAAGTGATGGTAATATCCTTTTGGGAAATCCGCTCAAGATGAATTTCAAATTGCAACCATTTAAAGGGTAATGGCTTTTTAAGTGATGACTCTATTTTATATGCAGTCTTCCAAAATAGTTACTCACAAGTTGTAACCCCTTAACAAAATACAACTTGGTCCGTGCCGTATCCGAACCCTCTAGTCAGCGTTCCCCGAATTAGTCATGTAGTTTGTCTCTGTTTCATTATCGAGGAGATTCAACTCCTTTCCAGAACGCGCAGAATTTATCATGTCAAAAGTTCTGTTTTTTTTTTTTTTAGCGTTTACATGAAGAATCCGCAAATCACTGCAAGTGACACCATTTTTACTTGAACCCATGCATAGTTGCACACTGTTCAGGAAACTTTTCAAATGGAATTAAAAAGTTTCCTGCTTTGACTGGTGTGCGCCGCACTTTTATGGCAGCCGGTCGTGAAGGAGCAACTTACACTTAAGGGCGCCACGAACTAGAGCTCTACCAAAATAAAAGTCAATGAATTTTGTTTCACTTTTAATACCTTTAAATCCTTATAGGGCACGTGCTGGAGAAAGTCCTGCTTAAAAAGTCATCACGTGCGCGGGTTAACTATGAGTTCATGTATTCAAAGCGTACTTGCATTTTTTTTTTAACTCTTGAAAAATTAAGGGCGCAAGTGGCCAGCTGGTGGGTTGATGTCGTTTTTATGGAAGAGCCTTTCACTTTGTGGTTCGTTTGTGTTTGTCTTTCATCATTTTGGTGAGTTCACTTTTTACTTGCTTCACTGGTATTGATATTGTCCTGCCGGAGTCCGTTTATCGGGGGTGTGATGTGTTTCTAGACCCTCCCAAAACACAAATGGAGGCGTTAATGAGTTACGCAAATACTTTTTCACAATTAAATCGGAAACGGGAAATGACAAATATACAAAGCGCCAGGGGCGTTACTTTAATTCACAGCTGCAAATGGTTATAAACTTTAACCCCTTTTCTGTGAAATGCTTTATCGAGTGCAAGGAAGGTTAAGTTTACAGTGATGGAGTCCTCTCAGGGGATTTTAAAGGTTCAATGAAAGTGATGGTTACTTTATGGTTGCTTAGTAAGGGATTTTATAAATCGAAAGGTTTATTTGTGATGGCGTACTGATCAGGCCTGCCGTGACAACATATACCGAGTCCCCGCTTAAGGTCGGCTTAAATCAGGCATAATTCAACGATCACACAGAACTACTGTTCCCGTTTAAATGCACACGACTTGCTTTTCGCGGTTAATTCCATTGACAGTTGAGACTGAGAATTTTTTAAGAACGTGTACATCCATTGACATGTTTATGCAACTCAACGAACAAAATGAGCAAAAGTGAGCTAATGATTACGAATATATGATTTGGCAGCACTTTTATTGAAAGAATATAAAAAGTGTGCCCATTTGTGTGAAGCGGTATTTTTTACTTAATTTGTTGACCCAATAAAGCGGGATTTCTGTAAAAAGGTTGTCAAAAGTACACATTTCGTAACTTTCGAAACGATAATCGTTGTGATGTGAAGGAGATTTTGTGGGTACGTACCGTGTAATTTGTATACATGTGTGCACATACAATATAAAAAAATTACACGCTACGTAGCTAGCAAATCTCCTACACGATCGACATAGATAATCGTTTTAAAAGTTACCCAGGTTAATTACGTCGAACGTCTTTTTTCGACGCAGTTAACCACATATGACTGTAGAGAACAGTCTTTCCTTTTATTTCTTCCCCAACTTCAATATCTCCTTTGAAACCGATTACAGCTAGCCACTTATCCGGGTATAAGAATTTTGAAACGTTGACAGTCTTTGGTTTGTAAGCTGGACAAAGATCCAGATCTCAATATGGTGTCTACATAACCAGTTAGCTGGTTTATCAAACTTATTAGGTGTGTTTCACTTATGGATCCCTCCGATATTTCCGTAAGTCGAACATTACCCTTTTCTTTGCAAAGTGAAGTTTTTCTGCAGTATGCTGCCACAAATATTATTTGGCTTCGTTCCCTCACCTATTCTGCTAAAACTGTTTAACGGGTGCGAAGTAATAAAACCGATTTTTACAGAATACGTTTCTCTAGTTCCTACTATCGTCTTCACTTATTATTCTCAGTTATAAGCGAGTCAAATCTGATGGTATTTTGTCACATAAGAAAGCTTAACATGGTATCTGTCTAACAAATATACGTTTTCTCGTAAAAAAACCACTACAGACATTGTTACAACCGGGAGTTGATACAGGGGTCCACTCTAGGTGTCCTGTCACAAGTCGTCGTTTAATAGAAAACATCAAAGCAGTTCGCGAGAATATTGCTGACAGTCCTAGGTACATAAATTCGGCACCGTAGTCAAGAATTTGCAATTTTCGAGAAGCTCTGTACTGCAATTTCTCACAAAAGAAAGACTTGAAACTTCATGCCTACAAAGTTCAATTGACTCAAGAACTGAAGACTTCTGACCATGAAGCGCAAAGAGAGTTCGTTGACAAGATTTTGGAACGACAACAAGTGGATGATGATTTTTCGTAAAAAACAAAAAAATCTTTAGTGATGAAGCTCATTTTCATCTTGATGGGCTCAGTGCAGCGATGATGAACTGCCGCGCAGAAGGGGTGGGTTCGATTCCTAGCCTTAGCATTAACTTTCTCTTGATGATCTCACAAATCATCCGAGTAGTATCAATTATCGAGAAAAACTTATCTCGAACTCGCCATTCGGAGTCGGCATAAAACAGGAGGTTCTGCCATCGTGCAAGAAGTACACACGCATACATAAAGGGATTTGAGAAAGCCTGTTGCGATAAACGTTTTTTTTTACTTCGTTCGTTGTTAAAGTTGTAGCATTTGGGGTTCGGAAAACCTACGAATAATTATTGAGAAACAAATGCATCCACAGCGCGTGATTGTTTGGTAAGGATTTTTGGGCTTGAGGCATATCGGACCATTCTTCCTTCGATAATGCGGATGGTCAGGAAGTAACAATACATTGTGTTCGTTATAGTGACATGATAATGCAGGTTTTAGTGCCTAAATATGGATGCGACCAATATGTAGTTTTAACAAGACCGTGCCATATGCCATACAGCCAACAGAAACAATTCAATTACTGCAAGAGTCATTTCCCAATCGTCGCCGTTTTTGCGATCAGGATTGGCTATCCTGATATTGCAATTTAAATACTTAACCTCATTGGACTTGTTTCAATCTTTGAAGAAGTACACACATACACGTGCAAGAAAGCTTTGCCTTGGGCACTAACGAGCCTGTTGCGGCAAAAATGTTTGCATCAGTCATTTTCTAATCGTGGCCCTTTTTGCGATCAGGATTGGTCATCCTGATGTTGAAATTTCAATACTTAACTCCAGTGGAATTGTTTCCATAATTTAAGAAGTACACACGTACACGTGTGAGAAAGCTTGGCCCTGGGTACTAACGAGCCTGTTGCGTCAAAAATTTGAAATTTTTTTTTTTACTTTTCTCTTTGGGTTTCTTGGAAGTCATAGTAAAATGCAAATAAGTCCACGACCACTTGAAAGAGGAAATTAGGTGGTGTATTAATAAAATTCAGCCACATGTATACCAAACGGTCATAGGAAACAAAATTTGCGATTTATCCGATGTGCTTTAAAAGGCAGAGAAGTCGCTCTTACCCTTATTACTCTTATTTTAATGCATCTATGTCAATAGCTATTTGTGGAAAATAATTAGTTTTACAGTATATTATCCTAGATAATATTATTTTCTTTTAAACTACATTATCTGTGATATTACCCTATAGGTCACCGCGCCGTCTAGTAATTCATAACAAATTGGCGATGAGAGATATCCCGTTTATATGCTTCACGAGGGTCTCTTAAATTCCTCCTCACAGTTGTGATGAACGATACCATCTTCTCGTAGGAAAATATTACAGTGGCGGGACAGTCTATATAACCCAACCCCACATAGCACTTTCTTTTTCCGGCTATTTGTTCCACTCCCCACTATAGTCGTATCTAATTACAATTGCAACAATCCACTCCATTCCATGGACTTGTATTTACAGCACAATGTGTCACTTAAAGAAACTCCATTTTCCGAAGCACACTGCCAATTGCAGTGACTGCTATATGGGGCAGGACACCCAAGCCGTCTAGGGAATATTTTCCATGTGACAAATCGATAATTATGACAGGTGAACAAAAGAAATTGCAAAACAATGAAATGGGAAAAAATGAAAAATGATTTTATGAAAGACATCATCGGTGTATGTGTGTGGAGCATACACTGATGATGGGGGAGTGCATGGAATCCTTAATAGCTTCAGGGAGGCAAGCATACGCGCGCACTCTCTCTCTCTCTCTCTTTAGCTCCCACTCAATTCGATGAGCATATAGAATGGGTGAATGTGATTTTTTGCTTACGGAATCCCAAGAGCGATGCTATCGTGAGCAAATCATACGTGCGTGTCGAGTGAAATTTAAACGTTTCTACGCGACTACGTCGAGTATAATGTCGCACATCATTGACTTTCAGAAACGAGACCATCATTAATCATCGTCTTGGTCCTGGAAGCTTCACTTTTCGGAGGAAACTAATCGGAGATGAAATGAAAGTCCATTTTAGGAATTAGCAGACAAAACCGCCCGGGGATTTAAAGGTCTTTGGACTTGTAAAGCAAACGCTTTAAGGTGTTGATCTGTAATCAACTCGTGACGGGATTGTGGTGTTATGAGATGACCTTTTCAAATGGCTTCGCAATTATTTTTTGGTAGATATTGTTGTGTACTCCAGCCTATTCCATTTATACCAGTGCAGTGCTGGAGACAACTTTTCTTTCAACGTAGGGTAACATCAACAGATGGATCGAGAAGTATGCTGATTTATGGCAACGCCCCAGTCAAAACCGAAGAAAAGTGCAGAGAGTTGTAGGCCGCTTGATGGGGCTCTTGCTCTAGAACCCCAGTCGAAGGACTCCCTCGCGCTCGATGCCATGCCAATGGGTACCATAGAAGAAAACTAAATCTTTTCACTATTTGTGGAAAGAATTTGATTCGGAGAACTACTCGATCTGTTTCGGTGAATATAAGTACAACGATGAACTCGCAACCTCATGTCAGGAATGTTCAAACGTCTGCATTAGAGGCGCGAATAAAGATTTCGGTCCATCTGCCGATCGGTTAGGAAAACAACAAAATAATTTCTGGCGAATTTGGAAGCTCGCATACCCCTTGTCGCCTTAAAAGGATTGCTATGAATGGACCTTGACGCTTCTTTCAAAGAGACCCAGAAGCTGATTGCAGAATACCTCTTATAGATAGGCATCGATAAGGTAGTTTCCAAGTAGGACAATGCGAAATTTAGTATGGAAAACATCTACGGCGGATAACAAATAATGGTTTCCGACTAACTGACTTAGCAGCAGCAGCATGTAACATTCTGTTCAGCACAACCGACCATGCACGCAGAAGGGGCAAACATTGACTCTGACCGATTTCTCATCGCAACCGAATTCATTGCCAGAGTCTACAAGGAACAACTGAATGAGAGACATCCCCGCTGTGCCCTCATCATCCACCAATTTTAACACCCAGTACAATATCGCAATATCATCAAAGAAGCCGAAACCACTATAGGCCTTGAGATGACAAAAGTGTCACATATCAAGGCGCGACAATGCAAGACTTGAGCCTCACGGGAGAGTATCTTGGCAGAGAATAAAATTCTGTCTAGGAAAGAGAGAGAACACGCAGCTCAGGGAAATCCAAAAGTCTCGCGACTGGAAGAACATCCTTCAATTTCACAAAAAGCCAAATAACTGGCAGGCTCTACAAAATAATAATGAAAACCTAGTTACTGACGCGCAGGGAATGGTAGATATTGCCAGGCAGAATTTCCAGCAGCAGTCGAGAGAGTGATAGAATAAGAAGCCGGCCTACCTTCCAGTATTGAAGAAGAAAGCTAAAGAACAACAAGGCAGCCAGTTCTGACAGATTACCAGCAGAACTCTTCAAATACGGAGGTGTTGACATAGAGATGTCCTTGCACCAAACAACAAAGACTGGATGGATGAGAGCATGCCAAATAATTGGAAAATGACCTCCATAAGTTGCATCTACCGAAATGGCGATCCAATGCCGTGCACCAGCTACCGAGGTATAATACTATTAAATGCCTCAGAGAAGATCCTATCCAACGTTCTGTGTAAGCCTCTTAAGCCGAACACTTATCGCCACGTAACAGAGTGGCTCCCGGCCCGGCAGATCGATCATAGACACATAAAAGCAAATCATAGAAAAGATCAAGGACCAAGTCGAGACACACCATCTTTTGATCGAGTTCAGGGCCATGTATGATAGCATCCACCGCTTAGATTTCTTTAAAGCGATGTCAGAATTTGGGATACCATCAAAGCTGATAGAGCTGTGTCACCTAATACTGGAGGAGAGGCGATGTTTCAGTTGGGCAGCAGCTCATCTGAACTTTGCCAACATGTACCGGATTCAGAAAAGGAGATGCTCTATCAAGCGATTTCTTAAATCCCGTACTGGAACAAATAGTGCGTGGGTCTGGGTCTGGAGTTAATATAACTACTCGGCTACGCAGAAGATATCGACATCATTGGCTGCTCCCTTCGTCCGGTTGTAGAAGCATTCATACGACAATTGATGAACGAGGATAAAACAGTGTATGTCCTATCAAGAAACAATTTACCACCACAACGCTGGACGAACAAACTGTTACTGTTGACAACATCAACTTTGGGGTAGCAAAGTAGTTCATCTACCTCGGAGTCAACATAAACCTAACTGTTGACACCTGGACGAAGATCGTCCCCATAGAAAACCGATGCTACTGCGGTTAAGCGAAACAAAAGGGGTCAAGATTCTTAACTCAAAAGTCCAAATGTTTACTCTACCTGACCCTAATCCGATGTTTGGTAATAATCAGGAGAGTGGAGTAAATATTGGGCACTTTCGAAAGAAAATTTCGTCGAATTGTTGGTCCTGTATGCAAGGAACGCGATTAGAGAATCTGATACAACCGTAAACTTTATAAGATGTGGATGTAGTGCAATAGGTAAAGACATGGCGACTACATTGGGTCTGTTACATCGACCGATGGAACAATAATACTCCAGTCAATACAGTCTTCGAATCGAGCCAACAAGGACGACCCAACCTCCAGTTTCAGGAACAAGCAATCACGCATGCCAAACCCCTCGGTCTGAATAACTGGATGTAATGATAATTGTCTCCATCAAAGACCCTTGATTGGTCGGGATTCAGATGCCCGTTAAGTAAATTAAGCAAAAAAAAAATAACAAACCAAATATCTGTTAACTTGGTAAATGTTAAAGTAAAATTGCCATTTGCCGCTATATGCAAAATTTAGACGCCACGATGTATTAATAAGACAACAAAAGGACTTGGTAACCTGTTAAACTTCCCAAATTAAATTAATGCCCAACAGTCTTTAAAAAGCGGCGAAATGTAATCAAAGAAAGAAAGAACGTTTAAGTTTAAATTCAAAACCTCTTACAAAAAAACTATACCCTTCCACTCAACCCTTCCCCCAGTTAACGTTTCCTCCAAGGAAAAACCTTTTTGCCGACATTGGATTATGAAAGGAGAAAAAAAAGTTAAAACCCTCCACCTAGCCAATCTTCAAGAGAGCCCTGCTCCAGTGAACTGGATTGAATGTATTTTGATTAAAATGTCCATCGCTCGCTCCATGAATGCACTTTCAAAAGTCTATTCACCTTCCATCGGTTCATATCCTTTTTGTTCCTATTTCCATGCGAATCTAGTTAAAATATGCACTTGGAGCATAAAATGCCAACGTAACACATTTGCTGTTGAGCTCTCTCTCTCTCTCTCTTTCCACTCTACCCCCGTCTCTGTCGCTCTGGCTCAGTGTTTAAAATTTCGATTATGCGAACGTTTTTGAAGCACTTTTTCCGGCGGTAAATATAAATTCCTTTTCACTTTTTTTTCTGTTCATTTGCCTCCTTTGCTGGCTAACTTTTCCCGATGGACTCCTTTTTTTGGTGTCTAGAGGGTTTTTTTCTTCTTCGTTTGGTGTTTTTATTGAATCCGAGTTAACCTTTTGGGTGGTGGGTTGATGCCGCCCTTGTGGTAGGGTGTCGGGAATTTTTCATATTTTTTTCCGCTCGACTGTGTGTTCGACTTCCTTTGGCAATATAAATTTTGTTTCCATAAGAAGGATGGGACCGCAAACGGGGGAAGGGTGTTTGTATGAGCCACCCCATATCGAAGGATAACTTTGATAGAAACTTCTCATATTGGGTTAACCATATAAATTAGGTTTTATTGTACGCCGCAAATTGACTTAGTCCCGCCGCGCCGAAGGGCTGCTAAAAAAGGGACATTTCAGCGACACCAGCGAATTAAATATCTATTGAGGCGGAATACACCGAATGGGGAAGGGAAGAGGAAGATGTATGGAAGGAACTTCCATTCGAAGAAAGTTGTCCGTCACTTGTCAAAATTGTTTCGGATGTGATGTGTCTTTGACACACAGACAAACATGATAAAGAGATCCTTTTTGTTTGCCTTTAGTTTGTTGTTTGTCTCAGTAAAACTCTGCTCTTTGCCTCTTTCTCTCTGTGTGTGTGTGTGTATGGTTTGGGTGGCATAACTTTTATCGCAGGATACTACTATTTGCGAGAATTTTGTGGATGTCATAGCGCCCCAGGATTGCAGTATGTGATTGTGTAATGGAAACTCCCGAGTCTTCCGTATATTTCCTTTCAGCTATTTAATTCAATTTACTTATGAGTTGTCTGCACAACTTTCGGGTGGGTAGCAGCACAACGCAATCAACAATAAATTGTTCCAACTAAGTTGGCTCATAGATATTCCGGATGCGTATGTGTCTCCCTCTATATGAGTGCCTGGTTGGGGGCAAGGAATGACCAAAATGGGTGGTGCAGCGTTGGTTCGTCGTGTGACTTTGATGAAATACCTCCGGCAGTCATCTTGATGGATGGAATTGGAATGGATATAAGGATTTACAAATGGATGAAGATGTGTAAGTCCTGAAATTTTAGGGATAATTGCTCCCATTCATTGTTTGAGAGCATTTATTTATTTTATTATTATTGATTTGGGAGATTTATTTATTCTGCAAGAAATTGTCGACATAAGACAACCTGGTTTTGACAACTCTATCAAAGCGGTGTGGGTATAAAACGTCCATTTTGGGTTCACTACCCTCCCTGCTCATGGAGGTGATTTAAAGTTCCACTGTATTATCGATTTCACAGGGCTTACACATGAACTAACTCTTTTACAAGGATATGCCCTTCGTTGATGTCACGATTTTGTGTGTGGAAGTAAAAGACTTACCTCTCCTTATGTGTGGTATTAAATTCCACTTCCTTGCATTTTCATCCCCGCTGTGTTTATGCGAGCGTGTACACGTCGTTGTGTGTTCAAGGACAATGGTATTATAGTAACTTTTACAGGTTCTTGTGAGTTTATAAATTCCTGACGTAGATACATATTAATGTTTTCGTTTATTTTATTGTCATGCACTAGATGTCATTGTGAAGCATTTCTGCAGATGACTTTCGAATACCTTTGGGGAGCCTCTTTTATTATGTAGGTTTTGTGTTTGCATTTAAGCTCAAGGCGGATGAAATAAGGCGGAAAAAACTGATGTTTGGACAGTTATTGTTGTTGTCGTGACTTTGAAAAAGTGGCTTAAGTTGGCTATTGGACGTTAGCTTTAGGTTGTAGATTCATATCAATATTTCAGATTCAGACCTATTGGCTTTTCTGCCCGATGACCGGGACCTGGTCAATTTACAATTCTCCGGCAATATCTAGTTCGATCGTTATTTTTCAGTTTGAGTGTTAGTATAATTTTGGTACTTTTTCGAACGTATTTTGTCGAATTTTTAGAGAGATACTGTGAGGAAATTTAATGTCAAGAGACTGCAATCGCAAGAGGCAGCCAAGACATTCGAAGAACGCAAATCCGGTAACCTCTCAGTTAACACCATACCACCAGCATCAAATGTCGAAGAACAATGGCAACTATGTCAACAAGTCATTAGATCACCCGTAACTGAGGTACTAGGTTTCTAGCGCCCACCAGCAAGAAACCTTTAGTTTGCCAACAGAATTACGCAGCCAAGAACGAGGTGTACAAGGCTAAGCTGCAGGTGAAGGTGAGCCGCCATTGAGCTCTATAGGAAAAAAAGGAGGGAAAGCAAAAAAAAGAGTAAGAAAATAATGCGATCGAGTATTTAGAGAGGTGCCACTTCAGGAATGATGTTCGAAAGGCCAAAGTCAAAGCCAGGGTTACAAGATTCGAAAATCCTTTCGAGATGAACAAAGAAATATCGTAGTTGATACACAGTCGATACTGAGGAAATGGAAGAACCACTTCTGCAGACGGCGAAGACTTACAATCTTTCGCTGTCAGGCAGAGCGGACCGTTGAATATTGGCGACGACAGCGAACACTACTAATCAACCAATTTAAACGAAGTGAACAAGCAATATCTATACTCAACCTTGACAAGGCTGCCGGACAGTGTTAGCGCCGAACTTTATAAAGCCGGCGAAATAGACTTGGTAAGTAACATTCACCAACTCATAAGCCAAATCTGGTCGGATGAAAGAATGGAACCTCAGCATCGTTTACCCAATCCACAAAAAAGGAGACTCTCTGATCTGTGCCGACTACATAGGCTTACTTCTTCTAAGCATTGCCTACAAGATCCTATATGCCGAAATGTGTGAAACCCGAAACCTTTTACAAACAATTTGACCTACAAATGGCTAGGCAAGGCAAGGCGATGCATTGCCATGTGATACCAGAGGCACAATCTTCCAAAAATCGATGCAGTTACTAGCTTACGCCGACGATATTGACATCATTGGAAGGACTCAACGTGATGTCAGAAGGCAGCGGCAAAAATGGGTTAAGCATTAAATGCGGGTAAGACTAAGTATAAGCTGTCAATACGACAGGACACAGACAAATTGGACAGAGCGTCAACATTGTTAGATGTAACTTTGGGGTAGTACAGGACTTTGACAAGAATATCTCGTCAAGATTTCTCTTGCCAATCGTTGTTTCTTCGGGCTTAGAAGGTAGTACATAGTAAAGCCCTCAATAGAACTATAAAGGAGATCCTATACAAGACCCTGATCATCCCAGTTATGCTTTACCGTGCTGAAGCAAGGACCGTGTCAAAAGCCGATGAAGAAATCCTTGGTCGTTTTAAAACAAAAAAATCTTCGGTCATGTTTACATTGATGGGTTATTGAAACCAGATTCAACCACGAGCTATACAGCGACATACCCTTAGTTGAAAAACTCCGCATTGGCCGTTTAAGATGGCTAGGACATATAGAGTCAATGCACACCAATACTCCGGCTCGAAGAATCTTCAATTCACAGGCAGACGTGGGACGCAGTAGTGGAATACTTCGACTTAAGTGCTGCTGGAGAGTGTAGTATATATAGAGTGCGCATCTCATACAACGAATATTTTCTATGTGGTGCTCCCCTTTCTACCCCAGCATCAAACACTTCGCACTTACCACCCGCGTCTGAAACGGCTACAATTTTTTAGCTGGGATGCGTACTCTATGTAGTTCTATACTCTTTGGTGCTGCGCACAAGTAGAAACCGACCTCAATCGACTTGAAGCGCACAAGTGGAGGCAGTTAGCTAAGGACAGTGAGAGGCATGTATGCTGACACCCAGTTTCATTACGGACTGACGCGCCAAATAAGTAAGTGCTTATACGTATTTTATTTGATTCACCCTGTATAATCGTCATCAACTTTTTGAATTTCGACAGTAAGGCTGGAAAATGTATTTTTTTTAGTATATGCGCGAGTTAGAGAAGAAAAGAAAGATACGATTTAGTCGAGACTTACCCTTCGAATGGATGGCATTAGGCACTTACTCCACTTCGTGAAATCCAAACTTGTAGGGTCCACATAAAATTAGCAACTGTTGCCTACAACAACTGGGATATGGAGATTCAGAATACCCTTTGGCGTCACCTTCAAATGCAAACACAACATCTAAATTCCCGCACTCCAATAAAGTCTTCTATTGACTGCACCACCAATTAGTTCCAAAAATATTGTACCTCACAAATGAATCCATTCGAAAACAAGAACCAAAACGTGATCATGTTCTGTATCTGCCTTAGCCAGTTATAGGCATTAAAAAAACCACACCATCCCTGCACCCAGTTCTGACCTCGACTCAAATGTTTTCGATATCTCGTGCTCGTATTTTGAACTTTCAAATTAATAAATCTAAACCCGACTCCGTTTGGGCGTGTTCTGTGAAAGCCTTCATATAAATTTCCGGTGCGCCTTCCCTGCATTACAACAAATTCTTTGGTCTGTGCATACTTTTGCACATACTGCACGCATACACATATATGACAAATGCCTGACCCAATTGTTTTAGTCGAGAGGGTTAAAAACGTGTTTCTGGTTTTATTGCATCTGCTTATCACAAAATTTGTTGTCGCATAGCAGGAGGGATGCTACTACCCATACACCATGTCCAGCTTATCTAGAAAAATTGCATAAGCCCTAAATCCGATTTATCTACTACCTCCGCGTGCGTATGCAAACATGTTGTAATGAACAAACAAATGTCACAGGACATCCATTGTAATGCGTATCTCGCGTAATCAGCGCGCGATAAACTATAAAATTAAACAGAAACAGTAAAATCATTATGAACAGTGAAATTTAAGGATACGTCCATTTTCCAGAAGGACGACCATTAAACGGATGAGAAGAATCTCATCCTCTCAATGATGTTGCAATCACTGGTACTCTACAATAATCACTCCTAGTCCATCGTTTGAGAGCATCTGCCTGATGCTTGCCTTCTTCTCTGGCAATCCATCGCTGCAAAAAACCCAAATAATCGCTTAAAATTTAAGAGCCCGTGGATTCTTTACTCCTTTTAGCCAGACGGGTATTTCAAAGTCCTACCGGAAGTATATTAAGCAAATTATTTTCAAGTATTTACCATTTTAGCGGACGACTTTTTAACAAGGACACAAAAAAGCGAGCCCGAGACCGAAACTCCAACTCGCATCTCACGAACGGAAGTTTTAGAGCCGGGGAATCCATCTTTCTTAATTTTTTTTTCTCTGCGCGCGCCCAGTATATGCCGCGTCGTACTTGAAATTTCGTTGAACCGCGTATATTACGAGCGCGAAAAAAATACGCGCAATCTGAAAAGGATGCAGCAGCACAGGCAAAAACACACCCACACATCAACTCCCAGGAGTGGGAGTCCCTGTCTATTGCTACTGTACTTAATTGATGTGAGAGAATGGCCGCAGGGAGTGAAAGGATGCGAACGCGCTCACTCGCAAAAAAAAGTAATTGCAGTTCTGGAAAACATTAAAACATTAAAAAATTATCCTGATTGTCTGTGCGCGCGTTATGGTGATGGTGTGCATTTCAATCTCTGCCAACTGAGGGTGTATGGTGGTGTTCGACTAGCGTTTGCCGCCTAGGGTGTCTCTGCTCATTTGAGTTTTGCCGGCGTAATTATTGTCTTTGAATCTCATTCGTTTCATGACGCTTACTAGGCTGTTGTGTGGTTTATTTTCGCTGCATTTTGTTGTTGGCTGCATTTAAAAAAATATATCTTTGCAAACAAACCAAACAGTGGTGACCAAAATCATATGACAGATGATAGGAAATTAAAAAAAAAATCACATACAAATAATGGAGTGAAAGTAAATTAAAATGCGAGGATATTTTCAATTTTAACCAAAAAAAAAAACACGGTAAAATATTTACAGTGGAAAGTCATGAAACCGAGAGGGTTTGCCTTTGGTTTCTCGCGGGAAATTTGATACCGCACATTAACCTAGAAAAAACATTTTTTTTTCTGCTGATTTTAGTAATTAAAACCGCTCAAAGCGTCACAGTGGTTTTGAATTCATTTGACAATTAAATTACGATTAATTGAAACAGCGTTTATTTTTGGAAATATGGGCCACGATGTAATGAGTGGAATCTGATTTTTTCAAAAATTAATCAATTGGATCGGTGAGCATTTGCCGTGATAACGGGTGATCCAAGTAGAGATACTTTTTTCAATAGCCTTTTTTGACAGATCACGTGTGAGTCGTGTCATGCTGTCATGTTATTTTTGTTTAGTATTGTTTGGCATTTCATAATGGAAAGACTTACGCGTGAAAAACGTTTACAAATTGTTCAACTTTATTATGAAAATTCACGTTCTGTGAGGAATGTGTTTCGTGCACTTCGCTCAACTTATGGTCAACATAATCGGCCTACTGAGAGTACTATTCGCAACACCATCGCCCATTTTGAGACCCAGCATTCATTTTTGGATAATATTCGACCGAATAGACCACGTCCAGCACGCTGTGAAGAAAATATAGCGGCCGTAGCTGAGAGTGTACACGAAGACCGTAGAGAGTCGATTCGGCGCCGTTCGCAGCAACTCCGACTGACGTATGGAACGACTTGGCGCATTTTACGTCAAGATCTTAAATTGAAAGCGTACAAAATACAGCTTGTGCAACAACTGAAGCCGCTCGACCTTCCCAAGCGACATCGCTTCGCTCCTTGGGCTCTTGAAAAGTTCCAAGAAGATCCGACGTTTTCGAGGCAAATTTTGTTTAGCGATGAGGCCCATTTCTGGCTCAATGGGTATGTAAACAAACGAAATTGCCGCATTTGGGACGAAGAGCAACCTGAAGAGATTGAAGAACTGCCACTTCATCCAGAAAAAACAACGGTTTGGTGTGGTTTGTGGGCCGGTGGAATCATCGGTCCATATTTCTTTAAAAATTATGCCGGTGCGAACGTAACCGTCAATGGCGACCGTTATCGTGCCATGATAACCGACTATTTGATGCCTGAAATTGAAGCTCGTGATCTCGGCGACATTTGGTTTCAGCAAGACGGCGCCACTTCCCACACATCGCATCAATCAATGGACTTTATTGAGAGAACATTTTGGTGAGCACATAATTTCACGTTTTGGGCCGGTCGATTGGCCACCAAGATCGTGTGATATCACACCGTTAGACTTTTTCCTGTGGGGATATGTAAAGTCAAAAGCATACGCCGACAAACCCGCTTCGATTCAGGCCTTGGAGGAAAACATCACGCGTGTCATTCGCCAGTTACCAGTCGAAATGCTCGAACGAGTGATCGAAAATTGGACTCAACGGATGGACCATCTGCGACGTAGCAACGGCCAACATTTGATAGACATAATCTTCAAAAAATAAATGCCAAAGAATGTTCTTTCAAATGATAATAAACATTCTCCATTAAATTTGAATTTTCTGTGTTTTTTTCTTTAAAAAAAGTAGGGAACCTCGAAATGGAGCACCCTTTAGTTGGTCGTCGTAGAACGTGGGTAGGTTCTGATCGGCTTTAACTTGGCAATGCCCAGTGGTTGTAACTCTGACTACATCAATTGTGCTTATTTTTAATCTCCAAGTGGTAACAATGGTACTGGTCTCACACAAGCGGATGCCTGCTATCACAGACGAACCTAGACAAGCTGCTTCCACATATTCGGACAACAGGTTGTCTAGGAATTTCATCCCGTAGAGGATACTGATGGCCCCGTATATTAGCGCATCTCATAACTGGTCCTCTAGGTTGGTTAGTGTGCTTTGGGTTAACTACCCAACCATGGAAAAATTAATATATTACGAAACAACCAAAAGCCTCGGAAAGGACTGATTTTATTGTTGACGACCCGGCTAAACGAAAAAAGGAAAACGACTTTTGTATCTGCACCTGGAATGTGAGAACATTAAACAGGAGAGGTGAAAGCGAACAACTAGCGGAAGCCCTAAACTGCTACAAAGCAGACATTACTGCCATCCAGGAAATACGATGGGATGGACGGGTAAAAAGAAAATGAAAAACTGTGACATCAACTACGCACCGTGTTCTACTAAGCAGAAACAGTGACTATTCGGATGCGGATTTGTTATAAGTGCTAGACTTGGTAACAATCCGCATCAAGGCCAAATTCGCCAACATAAGCCTTATATGCGCTCACGCCCCAACTAAGGAAAAAGATGATATCGTAGTTGAGACACAATCGATGCTGAGGATATTGAAGAACCACTTCTGCAGACTGTTAAACTGTTAAATGATGCCTATCCCGCTGAGCTTTATAAAACCGGCCAAGTTACGGCGACTTGACTGGCAAACTTATATTTCGTCTTGTTCTCGTTGATAGCAAGTCCAATTTTGTTTGCTTATGGCTTCGTGAAGTGAAAGCACCAGTACTTGTTTGCATTCTGCTTACATCTGCTTGCAAGTTCTTCTTCAACTGCATTGATGCGCATTACGCCGCATAGAGGTATGACCTCCCACTCTACAGCTTTCCGCTTCGCTAGAGCCAGGTTTTCCCAATGTCTTTATGGGAAAACTGAGGAGGAGTTTTTAGGGGATGAGATAAAATCACTGGACCAAATTGTAAGCTTCTACTTGATAGACAGCCCTATCGAAGTATCCAAAGTCAGCTTCTATCAAAACTCTGTTTGCATTCGAGGTCTCCGTTGCTGAACACATTGGATGGATTCTGCAAGAATTCTTCGTCGGACAACTTCAGGAGAATTTCGACGCGTAGTTGTCAAAAATTGTTGTTGTTCGCTACGCGAACATGTGCCATAAATTTCGACGAAAGGTCTGTTCGAAATGCTTAGCCGAAAGGAAACCTTAGAAACCTTAGTAGATATTTTTTCCGAAGGGTCAACACAATGGAATTGAGTGACTTTAACAGAGGTGAACTGTGGGCCAAGCTTTTTAAGCCTCTTGAAAAAGACTATGGTAAACTGTACGTGGGTTTCCCATTGCATCTTTTCTTGGGGGTCTGGGTTATGACCAATATGACCATGCTTGAAGGCTCCACTACCTTTGCAACAATTAAGCTCTGTGTGGGCGTGTTATCTCGCATCGATTGCCTATAATGCCAAGCCCTTGAAGTCTCTCGAAAAAGACTGGTCCATGTAAGGGTTTTTTTAGCATCTCTTGTTCATGGACTAGGTCGGGACCATGCTTAAAGGCACCTACTACCTTTGCGACAGTTATGCATTCAGCGAACTTTGGAATTGTTTCTTCTCCGCCTACTTGGTTTTGACCAGGTTTTCGTACGAGACTTTGCAGGAGCAGTGTTTTCAGGTGTCATCCCCGATGTACCGGATCGTTGATTTTCCAGTGACCGAGCTCACTTTTTTATTTTTGGGCCCCACGATTGGCGGAGGAAGGACAGCCAGGGATTTGCATTGTGCAATTAGGACAAAAATTAATACATAGGTTTAATGGCATCCGGATACTTAGTTAGCGACTACGTACTAAAATGGGGCCTTAAGTCTGTCTTATTACCAGTCGTATAACACATCTTTAGTTGTTTTTGGTCCTCGGGTGATGTTTGTATTTCCGCCAGTACTGTTAATGTGTAGGCAATTAGATTTGTTATCAAAGATTACATAGGACGCCCCCGATAAAGACATATAGATCCAAGACCACACAAACCATTATTTTGTCTGTATGGTAATAGAAGCTCTTAACACGCTTTGAGTGCCAAAATTTTGCCGGAAAACATCCTCATCGAGCTCCTTACTTTTTCAGCTACGGCCGCGATTTTTTCGCCCGAACGAAATTTACTCAGCCGTCAGGGGCTTGCTTTCTTAGAGTCGAACCGCGCCGTCCGTATTAATTTCCCTGTTGGAGCCGGGCGGACACGAAATGAACGTTTTGCCTCACTCATTCGTTCATCTAAAATTTCGTGACGAATATTTTGCGCTCTTCAGGAGCGTTCCCCTCATTTCACATAAATTCTGGACATGTTTGCTTCACAAGGGTCATAATCGATTTTATATTCGACGCCATTTGTAAAATCTATAAAAGAGTCACAGTTTACGGCAGACCTTGTACTTTATCGAGTCCTCGGTAGCTGCAAGCCCATAGTGTTTCCCATGTAAATTAGTTGCAAGGCACGTTTAGATCGAACAATGATGTCGATATTCTCCGCGTATCCCAGTACCTGAATGATAGTGCATTCCGTGTTTCCACCTGACTAACACGCAGTCTGTTTCGACCGATATTGAAAAAATCGCATGATACCGCAACTTATGCCAAAATACGTGTTTGGGAAGATTTTGACGAATTGCTTCTAATCTAAACGCTCTGTATTTGTGTAATCGACACCTTGGTGGATTTTCATTTGAAATTCGAATTTTTCCCAGGTTTTCATTAAAGACCGCAGCGTTTCTGCGGTTTTTTTTCGACGCCATTTGTAAAATCTATAAAAGAGTCACAGTTTACGGCAGACCTTGTACTTTATCGAGTCCTCGGTAGCTATGCAAGGCCATAGTGTTTCCCATGTAAATTAGTTGCAAGGCACGTTTGGATCGAACAATGATGTCGATATTCTCCGCGTATCCCAGTACCTGAATGATAGTGCATTCCGTGTTTCCACCTGACTAACACGCAGACTGTTTCGACCGACATTGAAAAAATCGCATGATACCGCAACTTATGCCAAAATACGTGTTTGGGAAGATTTTGACGAATTGCTTCTAATCTAAACGCTCTGTATTTGTGTAATCGACACCTTGCTGGATTTTCATTTGAAATTCGAATTTTTCCCAGGTTTTCATTAAAGACAGAAACGCTGCGGTTTTTTTGTAGAGTTTTGCAAATACATGTCAAAATAAATGACAAACATCCTTACTCACCAGATAGTGTATAAACTTTTCCAAATAGCATTTTAATGACAACCCTATTACACCTTCTTCGAAAAATCCACACAAACCTTTTAACAAAGTATGCCTGTGGGGTATTTAGTCAACCATACAAAGGGGTGAACTTCAAAGAGTGGCCTTACGACAAATGAACACATTTCAATAACCAAAGTGTCCATAATCGTCACGTCTCGGTGAATAGATTCATATTTGCATAATTCGATTCCTTGTTAGTCTGTATTTCCCTTAGGGGCAGCAAACTGATCCAAAAGATCAAACCCAGTGTGGATAATAAAGCAAAACATTCCAATTAACTTCGGTAAACCTTGCAACAATATGTGATGTGACTAATGACATTGCCGTCCCATCGTTTCGTTCTTCGATTAAGTGCATGTACTTGCAAGCCTTGATGGTGTAATGATAGACAGAAATTGTATTTTCCCTTAGGCACATTAAAAAGTCGATTATATAGGCAAATATACCGTCATGCATAGGAGAGTGTGATGCTTTCGCTGAAAAGAAGGATCAAATTGTCACTTAAATGTGAATAAGGCCTTTCGATAGCTATAAAATGGCAATGGTGTGAGCTGAAGGTTTTAATTACGTGTTTCATTATAAAGGGCGTTTTTGGTCATGAAAATTGGCAAATAGTACCTGGATTTGTAGACGAAGACTGAGTCCTTAAATGCAACATGGCGTAAAATGAATATGCAAAGCTTAATTTAATTTAACGATGTGGCGATATTACATAAAAAAAATCCCAGATTCGGTAAAGACTTTTTTTTTATTAAATGGCTTACTTTGGGACGATTTCTATTGGATTTTATAGAACGAAAAAGCGTCCCAAAAGGAGGGGGGGGGGAATAGGCAGCTGGTTCTCGATTGTTGTGGTCAAGATCAAATTATGAAACTCATCGGTGAGTCCAGTAATAGAATATTCTTCGTTGTAAGGAATCAAACACAAGTTGCTAGATATGTCAAAACTCATCGGTGAGTCCAGTAATACAATATTCTTCGTTGTAAGGAATCAAACACAAGTTGCTAGATATGTGGATGCGACATTTGGTAACATGTTCGGAAAAAGTTTCTGTTCTCGAGGCAAGATATTCGCTTACCAGACTTTATAAACGCAAGCGAGCAACGAAGTTCCGTGAGGAGGAATGATTACCGAGAAACTTGAAATCATCTAAATCCTCGTAGCTGGCGATATAGATAGGGTTGGTAAATAAAACGGATGATATAGACAACTGAAAGACGACGTGACAAACCCTTAACGGAGCAAAGAAGTTTCATGAGTGGGGAAGACCGCAAAGAGAGAGTTGAAATCCTTTGAAACCCCGAAGACGTCTTCACAGGTACTATTGAAGCGTTTTTCATATAAAGACAACCAACTAATAAAATAACTGCGCGACGAGCTCCAATCAACTCAATTTCGTTCTACGAGCGAACGTTGTTATGTGGGAGGACATCCTTCAGGGATCTGCAAGTTAATCTGGCATATAAAATATGCCCACCAATATCAAAACAAAAGACTTAAGTATAAAATATTGTGATCGAAATGCGTTACCGAATGCACTGTACCATTCGGAGATAGAGATCGCTCAGACCTCAATAGAACGCATATATCTTTAACCGTTAACCTTTAAACACCACCAGAATCTATCTCCAAAGTGCAGTGGCATCTTGATTCGCCAAGAAAGTCTACAATTGATGTAATTGATTAAGCTCGACTGTTAACAAGAACCCTAGTTTGACGAATAACCCCTAAAGATAATCGCAACCTGAATGAGGCAAACATGGCCATGCGATTGTGAGAAATATTGGGAGAGTTGCCGTGGAACTTTATCACCAAAGGTGAAGGGAAGAACACCAGTCGTTCAGAATTTGCTCACCTTCGTCAAGATTACACCAAGGCCGAATGGGGTAGAGTTCTTTTCACTGGTGAGTCCAGATTTTGTCTGGACGTAGCAGAGTTTTGAGACGATCAGGTGAGAGATAATCTTTGGCAATAGTTGCCCAGACAAAACCTTTTTGAGGAGCTTCCGTCATGGTTTTGGCAGGAATTTTCATGCGGGAAAAATTGACATGTGAATCGTTGAGGGAAAGGTCAACCATAGCTATTAGACATCAACAACATCCTTGAGGAATATGTGTTTCCATCCTCACTGTTTATTGGTGAATCTTCTTGTCGATTCAGGACAACGCCAGAAAACACGTCGCCAGGTGTGTTACCGAGTAGTTGGAAGAGGTGAATATCGAAGCTATGGACATGAACCGCATTAAATATGTTGGAAACCTGCTTAGGAGAAATAAGCGACACGATCTATCATTCATTCCGGACTGTAGCGCCACTTAAGTAAGTAAGTTAACCAGTCCATCCAATCGAATTTCCTGGATGGCAGTTATGTCTGCTTCAAAGCAGCTTAGGGCTTTCACTAGTTATTCGGTTGCACTTCTTTTGCTTAACATTCGCGCATTCTAGGTAAAATGTTTTAAATTTCGTGTGTTGGTAGCTAACCAAAGGCACAACCACTAACATAGGGGGCCATGCGCATGAGTGCATTTGAGGACAACAGGTTGTATATTCCGTGCCTTTCATTTGGATCAGGCTTTTCATAGAGCTAACATTTCATGGATCAGGCTTTTCACAGACGCCATTCCTACGTCCCACAGGATATTCGATCCCCAGCTAGAGGGTAAATGTGATAGAGAAAAACCTCGCCTTAAAATTGAGGAAGTAACAACTGACCAACCTCTTGCCAAGGTCTGACAAACGTCCAAAAGTATAAAACAGTCATGAGGAGTTTCTTACTTTTGTCACTCTGTATCGGCGTTAAACTGGAGGTCGCTTCCATTGCGCCAAAGATATAACTTGGCATATGTTACGGCAGTAAGTGAATTTACTGACTGTCAGCTGCTTGACCAATTTCATCACCTTCCCAGGGCCAGCTGAAAAGCGGTTCTAGCAATTTCTGGAGAAGAATCAGTTCAGGCATGAGAGAGATAGAAATAGGTTGTGTCGGTACATGAAATTGTGAAGGACACACATTTCCAATGACAAGGAGCATATTTTGGAATTGAGGCGAATCTATACTCCAGAGAATATTTGGAATATTTCATTGGTAAAGACAAAGGTTTTTGATAATTTCTTTTCAGCCTTTTCTAGAATCTCTCCTATTCCTTTTAGAGTTCTTAAAGTCCATTCGTGGTCAACATAGAGTAACGTTCTTCTTCTTTTATAAAATTTGCGTTTGATTCTGGCACGAACAAAAATGGGTGCAGTGAAATAAAGCCAAGCGAAATAAAGCCCAACTCCAAAATTCCTTCCCATACCTAACATTGAGAAGGTATGCAAAGTTTGAATATGTTTGGGGTCACTGTTAACAAGCTCTCACCAACAGTAAGCCCAAACTGGGCGTTGCATACAAATTTTAACTTCACATACATCCAACCTTGAACGCAACCCAAATCCAACAGTGAGTCCAAGCAGGGCAGTTTGCATACACCCACGACGAATGTCGGAATTCGGCTTTATTTCGCTCGGCGTTATTTCGCGGCACCACAAAAATGATGGTTGAACTGGGATGTTTGGTGAGAGGGCACGTACAACCCTTTATATCTAGTATCCGTTTTCAGGCTGTTTTCCTCAGTCTATTCACTGGCCTCCTGCTTCGGCTTGCTTCGACTCAGAAAACATTGAGGTTGCCAGGTCTCAAGCTATAAGAAGCCCATCTGGAAGTGACTTCTCAGTTGCGAAGCTCCACCGGAAGCTATGTTCTGGCACCACGGGTAACAGGAACCCCTGAGTTATGTCAGGTTTTCTGATGTCGATCTGACACCCCATTTTGGGAGTATCATGGTGGTTGTGGTTACCCCAAAGTCAAGGGAACGGTTTGGTTCTATACAAGAGGCGTTAGATAGCTCTCGCTCCTCAGCAAAGGTGGGTGGTCATGCCTTAACATGACTACCAATTCGCACCAGGGGAGTACTTGTACAATTCTGGGGCGCTAGCCAGCGCTTTTCCTTGACTCTGGTATTGTAGGGGTAGGCGCAATGTGAGATAAGAGCCGTAAAGGCTTAAAGGCTAGGGACGCAAAGCATATTTATATTATCTATCTGGGACCAAGTATGCCTCCGTGGCGTACCGTGACTCAAAACAATCCCTTCCATTGGCGTTTTTTTTTTTGTTAAGTGGTGAAGGCTTCCGTAAAAGGCACGAGAACGGATGAAAGCTTGATGAGTGATGAATGCATCCCTTATCTCCCAACCATACATAAAAAGAAATAAAGAATTATTTTGATGTAATGCTTGGGTTTTACAAAAATAGGAGACTCACAACAATGGCGTCCAATTTTTTTAAAGTGGTGAAGGCTTCCGTAAAACGCTCGAGAACGGTTGAAAGCTTGTCGACTGATGAATATATCCTTTCCTCTCCTCACCACACACACAAACAAACAAAGAATTGGTTTGATGGGAGTCTATGCCGACTAAAGCGTCAAGAACACGTTGACTTAGAGTTTAAGGAAAACATCGCGATTATAATTTCACATCTTCAACCTTAATTTACAAACAAATACCCTTCACACATCCGTACTTCTGTACATGCATCTCATTGATAATGGCTCACTCACTCAGCAGCCAAAATATCCAAGTTGTTGTTGGCAAGCAGCGGAATTTCCATTTCCTCTACAACTTCCAAGCCCTACATCGGCAGTGAAACCCTCCAGAATAACATGCTTCCCCCATCCAAGTTTGGACTCTTCGGAATTGAAATTTAATAGTTTGCACTAAAAGGTAGCCATCGCTTTGTGTGCAACAAAGCAATTTCTGTAGACTCACCGTTAGTTAATAACTGTGCTTATTTGCTTGTGTAATTGTGGATATTTGCCAAATACTATCGTCTGCCATTCCTCCTTTTGATGGCTTTGTAGCAATGCTGCCTCGGTACATGCGATTTCAAATGTGTACTCCTCTCCGTCATCAAAGTTGAGCGTGTATTTGTATTGAAATTGTTTTAAAACTTTAAAGCAATAATCTCACTATCTATAACAAAATGAAACTGTAAATGCCCGACAAACACGTGTGTTGGATGTTCAGTAACTAAATACCAAAACTACACAGGACGACAGCCGTATTCATTTGCTTCGTTATTATCCTGTTAGTGATGCTCTACAAAATTCCGACTAATTCAAAAATGTGTGCCTTGTTTTTAAATAAAAAAAAACCCACTTGGGATACACCCAATCCAACATGATTTTGTTGAGGGATAAGCTTTGTATCCCAGATGTGTGTACAAATAGGACACGATGAAAAAAAATCCTTTTTTTAGGATAATCATATACATTCCTCAATAGATGCGTTTTGGAAACCGATTTCCGCACGACAGATTCGTTTCGCAGATATGTTATATGAATTAAATGTTCCTATCAAACGCACACAGGCAAAACGTATGAATTCAAATGAATTTTTCACATAAATCCTTCCAATTGTAAACGGTGAAAAGGGGTAGGTTTTATCGTTGGAATTGAGTGACAGATTCGATTTATTCGGGGAGTAGGGGTTTAGTTTTTTTTTTAGTGATGGGGGCTATTGAATCGAAAAAATTAGTAACCCCGAGGACAGACAAAAATCTTCATCCATGATGAATATTTGTCGATTGTCCCGTTTAATAACTAACCCCACATGGTCACACAACACCAAGGTACTTTACGACAAGCCATCGCATCGAAAGGACCATCGGTGGTTGCTACTTTCTACTTGTTTACGGGACGACTTGGATTTTATTGTAGCATTTCATTTCGCATTCAAAATTTATTGCGTCGAGTGGTTTTTATGATGTCTGGAGACGTAAAATGTTTTGGAAATTTATAACAATGCAGTTTTTGACATTTCAGTTATAAGGGTTGGGCTCTGAAGCGAGACTATTTGAAAGGTAGACCGATAAGCTTGTCTTTAAGGTTTTTCTTTATAGACTTGAGGATGTTTAAAGATTTCGCAGAATGTTTTTGTTATTAACGAGATTAGAAAACCGAAAACCGAGATCACCTCTACACGGATGAGAAGGTTTGTTTGACAAAAAATGAGAAAATTTGATGATTGCTAGATAAAATGGGATTTTCGTCCGCTTCCCTTTGATAGCAATTCAGTAGAGTTATGTTAATCAGCCAATTCTAAGAGGCAGATATTAATTTAAGGCTCTTTTTTATAATTTGCGCACACTAAAGGGGTTATGAATACCCTTTATATGTTTTAGCACAGTGCGGGTATTAAGGAAATTCGGGATAAGAAGAAAGGAGATACCGATGCACATTGGTTTTAAATGCCTGTATGTTACAATGGAGAGGAAAAACAGAGTCTTGTAGAACAATCCACATTCGTGTTGGTCGGTTTATGTACGAATCTCTATATTTCAGCGTTCGTCCCAAGATAGGCTTGAGGGTAAACTGATTTGCATTCAAAGCGTTACAAGTATTGCGGCTGAATTGATGAATGGGAGGAATGCTATTTCATTTGAGCATTGACTGTTCAAATAACGATAAAACAATGTAAGCTAGGAGATATTTCGAAGGTGTTCAAGCGATACTAAAGTGTTCGATATTCTAATGTCTCCTATAAGCTTTTTTCGCACGCGTTTGAATCCTATCTAGGAGGTGCAATGTTGTTTTTGGTGCAGCCGACCAGTTGTGGGCGTTCAACTCAATTTAGGGCGTATAAACTCTTTATGTATTGTGGCCAGGTCAGAAGGGGTGAAATATTTTTTACATCGAGTAAGGAAACCCAGATAATTCGCTGCGTTTTTAGCGACTTGGAATATGTGGACGTTCCAACGTAAGTCGTTACAAACACACATACCAATATGGAAAATTTTTCGGTTCCTTCGACGCAAGTGCCATTCATGGATAATGGTTCTAGATTTTGGTTTCGCTTCAACGACAGAAGACAGCATTGAGTTCAACTCTGTTAGATTTACCCCATTTGATGATGCTGTCAAGGTCGGAATTCTATGAGCTTAACATATGTTGTCGTTTAGATTCTACGCTCGAAGATGAGGGACGTGGACCTGAAAACGAATATAATAAGCTGAGAGTACTGTCATCAGCGAAGGAATGAAATTGATTAGAAGTTGCAGACAGGAGATCATTGATGAAAATGAGAAAGAGATTCGGAGACAAAACTGAGCCTTGAGGGACACCAGCATATATTTGGTGAGTTGCAGACTTGAATCCTTCCAAAACAACTTGAATTGAACGTTTCGAAAGATAATTTCTAATCTCTAGAAGAAGTTTTTCATCGATTCCGAATGCACGCATTTTCGACAAAAGAGCTTGATGTCAAACCCTGTCAAATGCCTTTGAATTATCAAGGCTTTTCGTTATGATAGGGAAAACCTTTTTTTCATAAGAATTTACACCATTTTAATGAATGTTTTAAAAAATCATGTCCCTCGAATACATACTTAACATTTTAAGTGTTATTTTGAATTCCCTTTTTTAGTCTTTAAGGCTCAATTGACAGAACTGTCAACACTGGCAAATTTGTGTTCCTCAGATCAAAATTTATAACAGAGGAGATTGCATTACCATAACTGCCCCAACTATCTATCAGAGCAATTAATTCGGTTAGCCATGGATCGTTTTCGCACTACGTTTACTCTATGTGATAACACGCATCCGAAGAGACGTCGAACAGTGCGCACCGAAGGAACAATTGACGCTGTAGATCAAAGTTTTGAAAAGGACCCGAATGAATTGATTCGCCACCGTGCACAGCAATTGGAGCTTTATCCATAAACTTTATGGAAGATTGAGCCCAAAATCTTGACTTACGACCTTACAAGATCCAGCTTGTGCCAGAATTAAAGCCGCGAGATCATGCAATGCGTCGAGATTTTGGTGTATGTTTCGAAAATAAGATTGATCTCGATGCTGATTTTCATCGCAAAATTTTGTTCAGTGATGAGGCTCATTTTTGGTCGAAAGGCTACGTCAACCAGCAAAATTGCCGCATTTGGAGTGAAGAAAATCCACATGAGACCCTTGAGACGCCATTACATCTACAAAAACTGACTGTCTGCTATGTTCTGTAGGGGCAGGTGTAGTCATTGGGCCATACTTCTTCCGAAATGATGCTGGAGAGTCAACTACCATTAATGGAGACCGTTATAGAGCCATGATAACCGGCAAATTCGTTCCCGAATCGAATGGCATGAATGTGGATGAGATGTGGTTCCAACAATGCGGCGCTACATGCCACGCAGCGCACGTCACAATCGATTTATTGAAGAAAACATTCGATGAGCACATAATTTCTCTGAATGGAACTGTCAATTTGCCACCAAGATCGTGTGATTTGACATCATTGGATTAATTTCTTTGGGGATATGTGAAGTCCCTCGTCTACGCCAACAAACCAGAAACGTTAGAGGACTTGGAAGCCAACGTTCGTGGTATTGTTGCCGATATACGGCCCCAAATGCTCGAAAAAATGGTTGAAAATTGGACCTCTAGACTTGGCTTTATTTGTACAAGCCGCGCCGCCACATGCCTGAAATCATATTTGAACATTAATGTCTACACCTCTAAAATACCTATACCTCTAAAAAAAATCACCCCATATATCCAATATTGTCCTGCGACACATTCCTTCTGATTCTGCGGACATTTACTGTACGCTGTTCAACAACGCGCTGAAGAATACATAATTTCCAGTGCGTTGGAGGACTGCTGGTTCATCCTCTCCCGAAAAAGGGAAAGGACTACTCCAATCTGGCGAATTTCCGGTCGATAAGTCTCGTTCCGAGTATCAGCAAGGTTTTCGAAAAGATTCTCAATCGAGATCTGTTCAAGTGATCTGAGGACAATAATATTATACCAGAGAACCAGTTTGGTTTCAAGGCGGGACATGACTGTATTCATGACGCCTCCAAACTTGTCTCTGATATAAAATGGAACAAAGCCAGTCTACATCCCGAAACCATCAACAAGATCTTGGAAAATTGGAGTGAAAGAATGTGTCAGCCACTTAAACTTGAATCAATGGGATAACGCTACTCCCATTTTCTGTTTTTCCAAAAATTGAGCCATTTAATCTGTTTATCAAAATCAAGAGGGTCTACATCGATAAACACCTTCGTCTACTTCCTTAAGCCACTTTTCCCAGGAATTCTGGTTATCGAAAACCACCTATAAGTCTTGTAATCTTGTCTCTGAACACGGTCCTCACATAAATACGTTGCGAATTGAAATCATCATTCAGTGCAATATTAACAGCAATCAAGTAACATGGCTTCGTTCCTTCAGTTTTTTAGTATCGCTGCGACAATAGCCACTATTTTTGGAGTAAGTTAATGAAACCTTCTGACAATTGGAATGACAGCAAATAGAACCATCAACTCCTTAGCAAACTATAAATGTGACCACCAGTGCCCAAGACTATTACCTACTCTCACAACGTGAACTCTTGCATGAGATCCAAATTGTGGAGAACGAAGTCAACGCTGTCGATGCCCGCTATGCGGACCAACTGAATATCATAGATTTTCAACAGCAACAACTGCTAACCGAAATCCAACAAGTAAATAGGACTCTTGTGATATTGCAGGCTTTAAGCTCTATTCGTAAATATTGCATTCAACAGTACAACTCACAGTTGGTAACTTACGACAATGCGAAGCTTAAGATGAAGGTCTGTTCAGATAAAGCCGCAATAACTGCAAGTGGCTTAACGACATATCCCAAGGCTAATGTGGCTTCAGCCAAGAATCAAGTTTTAGTTATATTGCCAAGAAGTGTAGCCAGCTGTGACGACGCAAACTCCAAGAATCAGACATCCTTAGAGTTGTGCTTCATCAATACTGTAAGTGCATGGAAGTTTTTGTTGGTATGGGGTTCCTAATTTTTTACTACTTAGGTCAATCTGGTAACGAGCAATGTGAACGCCGAACTGAATACTGCACGTGAGCGGATGATAATGAGCATGTATGAGGCAACTACTGCATCACAGACTGCCGTAAAATGTTCCTTCCTAGTGGAGAAGGACGCTTTGCAGACTATTGGACAGACAAACAAGAATATTAATAACTGTATATTGAGCATAAATAGGCAAACTACAAAGGTAGCTTCAAGTGCTTCTGGTGGGATTAATGTCGAAAATTAAAGCATGGGGACAGTTTCTAAAAAGTGATTTTTATCTTGAAAAATAAATCAAATTCCGCGAAGTAATGCCTTTTTGTATCCTTTTGCCTGTAGGTTTATTTGTGTTTCCTTCGGTATTGTTGCTTTACATTAATGTGATACATAAAACCGTTAACGAGTCGGAAGATCTGAGTTACCATCGCAGCGTTCAGTCCCGTAGTGGGTACAGATCGTTACGTGTCCTAGGAGTATCTAATAAATTGCAGCTGACTGTCTAGGTTGGAGGTAGTGCTTTGGAACAACTACACTCTCATGGAAAAAAAATGTTTGAAAGCAACCAAAAGCCTCGGAAAGGATTGATTTTTTTTTTGTAGACGACTATGCTCAAGGGAAAACGACGTTCGTATCTGCACCTGGAATGTAAGAACAATAAACAGGAAAGGTACAGCCTAGCATTAACCCTAAAGCTGGTTTAAAGCAGACATTACTTCCATCAAGAAGATACGTAAGGACGAGACGAAAAAAAGGAGATAAAAAACTGTGGCATCTACGGAACGTGTTATAGGGATCAGAAACAGCAATTTTTTGATTGTCGATTCGTAATAAGGGCCAGACTTAAGCAAAAATTATAATTCTTTCAAGACATGTGCGAACGCTTTGTAACAAAAGCTTTAAACTCCGACGGAGTAAAAAGATGATACAGCGAAAGACGCTTCTAAGAGCTCAATAACAAAACTCGCGCGCAGCAGCAAGAAACTCTTTGATGAAGAATGCCGACGAATGCTCGCAGCCAACAACGATACCTAAAAGGCCAAGCTGCAGGTTTCAGATGAGAGCTGCCATTTGAGTTCCATAAGCAAAGAGGGAGAAAAGATCACCGAATTTTCTGAAAGAAGAAAGGGCTAAAGTGCCATAGGGACTATAGAGAGGTTCCACTTCGCAAGATTTTTAAAAGTGGAAAACATCAACACCAGGGATATGATGCGCGAACAAAATCCTGTTGAGAAAATATCGTAGTTGAGACACAGTCGATGTTGAGACTATGGAAGAACCATTTCTGCGGACTGTTAAACGGTGATGACAAACAATCTCCCACTGTAAGGCAGAACGAACCATTCAACATTGGTGACGACAGTGATCAAACACCCGACCTGTGTAGTAAAATCTTAATAACAAAATCTTAACTTAAGCTTCGCAAATGATGGGCTCCCGCTTAGCTTTATTATAAACCCAGCGGAGATGATATCTTATATAACATTCACCAACTCATAAGCAAAATTTGGTCGAATGATAGTATGCCTAAGAATGGAACTTAGCTTCGTTTAGCCGATCCACAAAAAATGATACCCTCGGAACTGCCTCAGCTAAAGTTTCCTCAGAGCCTCCTTAACATCGCCTACAAGATCCTATCTACCATAATATGTGAACGCATGAAACCGCTTACCAACAACCTGATCGGCTCTTATCAAAGTTGTGTTGGGCCAGGAGAGTCCACAACTGATCAAATCTGCTCACTTCGGCAGGAAGTAGAAAAAACTAATTCGATACTCACCCCCTATTTATCGATTTCAAATCAGCATAGGACAGCATTTATATAGACAAACTATACAGAGCCATGCCTAGTTTTGAAATATCGCCCAAACGCTTCCGTCTGTGCTGGATGACGATGGAGAATTTTCGATGCTCCATCAGGGTCGGAAACGACATCACCGACACATTCGATACCAAAAAAGGATTTTGGCAAGGTGACTCACGGTCACGTGACTACTTTAATCTCAATCTTGAGAGGACTGAGCAAACCTTCCTAGCCAACTTCAGAGGCACATTCTTTCAGAAATCGGTGCAATTAAGAGCATACGCCGACGACATTGTCATCATTGGTCGGACTCAACGTAAGGAAACGAAGGAAGCTGCAAAATGGGATTAGCTGTAAACAAGGGTAACCCCAAGTATATTCTGTCAATATTAGTCTGTTTCTGCGGGATAAGAAGGCAATTCAGTAGTAAAGCCCTTGCTTTAAGTACTAAGGAGACCCCATACAAGACTCTGATCATCCTGCACTTTGACGCTGAAGCATGGAATTTATCAAAAGCGGGTGAGCGTTTTCGCCAAAAAATCTTCGTTCCCATTTGCATTGACGGGCTGTGGAGGCAAAGATTCAACCACGAGCTGTACAGCGAAATACCTCTGGTAAAAAAATTCCGCATTGGACGTATGGACGTATGGATATGATGATGGTTATGATGAGGATATGCAGAGCGAATTGACACCAATACTCCTAATGTCAGAGTCTTCGATTCCGAGCCAGACGTCGGGCGTGGTAGAGAAAGTCCTTCGCGCGGACACGTAGAAACCGACCCTAACGAAGTCGAAGTATGCAACTGGAGTTAGCTATGCCCCCGGCTTATTGGATAGGCATGATGGTTGAGGCCCAGATTCATTTCGGACTGAAGCGCCACTTATGTGAGTGAGTGAGTACCAACAACCGGGTTGAGTTTAATGTGTCAAAAACACAATGTTGTCTCCTAACTCTGAATCGGGATACAAACGTAGCTAAACTGAACATGAACGGACTTGAAATTGAGGAATCCAATGGCTTGTTTTTGCTCGGCATGTGTATGGGCCAGATCTACGTTGGAACCAACAAATTACAGATTCTGCAAAAGGTGGCTGTAGTTGAGTAGGATTCCTCAAACAATATAAACGGTTTTTCAGTCAATCGCATCATGCTAAAACTTACATTCGTCAAAGACTTGAATACAACTCGCACTTACGGACGAGTGCTACTGAAACTAGGTAGAGTCTACTTAATCGAGTCCAGCGTCATGCTATCAAACTTATTGACAACCAGGTAATTTGTAGCCTTTCTACTCTCATAGTATCTATGGACATTTGTCACCTACCCTCGGGAAGAAAATCTTGTAAATGAGCAGGCCATGGCATAACTTTGATCCTTTCTGAGCAAACCGGTCCTTCGTGACTTTCCATTTTAGGGTCAATTTACTATGTTGATGTATTCATTTGTTTGGCCTTATACCCTCGGTCAAATGGATAGGATTTATACGTTATAGCATTGTAGGAAAAGCTACCCCACACCATAAAGCTTAGCTCATCATAGTTTACTGTCTTCAAGGTGTATTTTGTATGGTGTTTGGTGGACGACAAACATACGACATTCGTCCACAAGATATTGGGTCACTTTTCAGCTGCCAATACAAATGGGTTTTGAAAAAGCAATTCTATCTGCATGGAGCTTCCGGGCCAATAGTCCAGCATTTTAATTGCATTCAGACCAACTGACGACGAACTGTCACTGGCTGTCTTACTAAAATCTGTTCCAGGTGTTCAATTTGCAAGAACGAACATATCAAGAATGTTTTGAATGATGCAAGGAGATGCGCTATTATTTTCATGAACACAACTGTACATTTGAAAAATAAGCCAAAGGACAAAATTTAACCACACTATGAACTCAACTGAAACACGGTCTAAAAATAGCATTCGTCAACTAATGACCGATTTAAAGCGGAAACATTAAGACAGAAATAAGTACAAATGCTGTAGTTGCGAACAGTTTTTTTTTTTTTTTTTTCATTATCTGTGTTTATCTGTGACATAATTTGTCTTACTGTCCCTTCCTCCAAATGGCATAATTATCCCCAGATAACTAAATTTAACTTCTCCACGGCCGGAATGAAAACATGAAAGTCTTCGCCTCCTCCACTTCCTCCAGATGGTGCAGAGGGATTTAAGATATTTTCCTTCTCAAGAAGCGTAGCTTGTTTTTATTTTACTTCGCATTCCCCAACGACAAACTACATAATTTCCATGTGCATCCTTTTTTCCACCTTGCACCTCTCCCTCCGCAACATCTTGTAATGTCTCGATGGATTTTATGTGAAATTTGTTTGGGAAAATCCACATATTGCTGGAGAGAGATTGTACCTGTTAAAGATGTGTTTTACTGTCATCCCATGGGAGGATAACTGGAACTGGTGCTGGTGGTAGTGTGTAATATTTTTACTGCGCCACAAATCTCCCTCCGCTACAGAAAAACCAACGACATGGAGTCGTCTTCCAGATTATTGTATTGTACCCTGTCTTAGTCCTTATGTGCGGCAGAGGAAGACAAAAAAAATGAATGCCTACGCAAAGCATCCGTGTAGCACATGTGATCCTGACGGGGTATGTGATAAGAAAAGGATATTATTTTTATGGTCTTTCGCATATGTCCTTCGGGTGGTGGATAAGGGCGCATTGGACATTGGTCATAATATTGTCGATTGTCACATTCCCTTGCTGATGGGTTATGATTTCTTTTCCCTTTTGCATGGTTTCATATGTGTCTCCTTGTGAATGAACATTGAACACCCCCGACTTGTCAACAATGTGTTTTATATTACAGTGGAAGAAGAGCGGAGGAGAAGGAAAATCTGTTGAGTTGATAGATTTGAATAGAGTATCAGTTTTGCAGTATTTGCGAAAATATCCATTCAAATGGATTGAAAGGTTGTAAATAAAAACAACAGATGGACAATGCTCGCTGAAGAATAGAATTAACTGTATCCCCTTGTGTCAAATGGGAAAAAAAAATACTCCCAAGGAACCATAAATAGATGATTTTTCGAAAGACTGAACAATTGGAGCGGTTGTTTTCACGTGGAAACTATAAACGAAGAAAGAGAGAAGCAAACTATGTAAATAAAACTGAGCAAATGTCCTTCATTTGAATGCTTATATCCTGCTATACCCTTGCCATGGTGTATAAAGTCTGCTCGACTGTTGCACTGCGAATCCCAGCGAATCACCAGCTGTGAGGAAAGAATTCAGACTGCGTTTCATTTAATGAAATTACAAGGACTTCACCACCCCAGACAGTAGTGTCTTTGTTTCGTTTTTTGATTAGATGCAGCTTTCCAGACAATAATGCTGTATACAATTTCAGGATAAATGGACGTCAATTTAGCACAAACACTTACCTGCACAGGACAACAACAAAAGAAAAACTCCTTTTACAGAGACGTGCTGCACATGTTGATGTGATATTGGCATCAAATCTATAAAACCAAGTGGCAATCACCTTTAATGCACTTGAAAATCTACTCAGCTCCTTCCAGATCTAATCGGTCTTGTCTCACCCTCGCCTTTTGCCTTGAGTAGGTTAGCACACCTTACTTCATACACAAGTCCATTCACAAAATGAATAATAAATTGGGAGAGCTGGTGAAAAGGACTATCCCCACACATCCCTCAATCCATTTTCGACAAAAGGAATAAAAAAAGGGGTAGAACTCATTCAAGCATTTCCGCGTGTGATGCCCCCCCCCCCCCCCCCCCCCACCTTGACAAACATCGCCAAAGGATAGGATACATGTAGCTGAACACCACAGGAAGACAGACAAAAGTTAAACGAATTCCAAAACTCGTAACATTCACCTCCGACTAGTCAGTCGTCTGTCGGCGTGTGGTTGGTTGTGCTTGTGGTAGGTCCCCCAGAAACCTATTTCAAACGTTTATGAATAGAGAGCCAAGCCCAAGAAGAATAGCACTGAAAGAGTAAAGAGACAGAAAGACAATGGATGGATGGAAAAGTTAAAATTCTTATCAAAGTACTTTATAGACACACATAGTCAGTATCCCCCACCCGCCCACACAACCACCAGCTACTCACTCACTCAAAAACGTACAATTGCCTTAATCTCATCCTTTCACATGAAAGTATACATGCGCTGGGCTTGAGTGCAGAAGATGAGAATTTCCATCGCATGTTTTGTGCATGTGGTATGCCAGAGCAAATAGACGCACCAAAACGGAATTTTCCTCTGAAAATCCAACACACACACACACATAGCGTTGGGAAAGTTACCAAAAAATAGAAAAGCGAGCTTTGACACTACGTCCTCGCAATATGTAGCAAACAAACAGAAAACAAAAATCCTTCGAAGATGTGTCTGTAATCAAAAATCTTCAAAAAGTGTGTGTACAAGCTAGTTCTGCAGTTTATTGGTTTTTTTATGTAATAGGATTGGAGTGAAAAAAAATCCTTTATATCCTCGCTTTGGAAGTGTGAAAGTTTGAAGCATGCATTTTCATCCCTTTTCAGACTTACTTTTCATGTCGCTTGTTTAACAATCGGGGAATGTGACGATTCACCAAGGTAAACCTTCCGATTCCCAGATAAAAGCGAAACACAATTTCAGTTAGCCTGCAGTAAACGGAACAACCTACATTAGCTGCTCTGTCATATTCGGGCAACAGGTCATCTAACATTTTCAAGGGTTAGTAGGGAACGTTGACATAAGTGCTGGCGGAAGAGCGGAAATGCCAAAGGAAGGGGTAAATTTCTTTTGACGGTCCTCCGTCATTGGGGCAGGGACAGGATCACTAAGCATTTAAAAAAAATTGTTGTTACTGCCGTTCGCAGCTGCACATGAAATGGTGGAATGCTTACAGAAGAGGTGCAGCCGATAAATGAGTGGAAGCCCTGTAACCTGCTGCAAAGAAGGCATCACTTCCATTCAAGGTCAAAAGAAAATTTATACTTGTGTGAACGCAACTAATGTAAGGGTCGCGAGGGGTATGTAGTCTAGTAGCCTAGTTTTAGGGAATTTAGTCGCTATGTGGCGTTACTAGGTAACGGACTACGAGTTATGCATACTAAAGTTTACAAAAACGGTGATTCAGCTACTGTAGTGCGTAGAAGATTCTGGAATAGTCGAGGTTTTCGCCACATAAATGATGCCCCAAGCTACCACAAATTCAAAAAAATGTGTCAAAAAAAAGAGAACGGCATTACATTGGAAAATCAAAAATCCGGAGGGCCAAGATTGTCAAAAACGGTTAAAAACGTGAACAGTGTTAATCAGTATTTTCGTGAAAATTCAAACTTTTTAATTCGTAAGAGGTTTAAATGTACACTCATCACATTTAAAGCTGCAGCTTTGTACCATTCATTTGGTGCAAGAATTAAAGCACCAGAATGCCAGCCAGAGGCTTGACTTCATTAACCATGCAAATTGAGGGCTTTTGTTCATTTACAAAAATATTTTCGGGTTGTACCGTCAGGGTAATTTCCTTACCACGTAAAACATAGCTAATTATGAGAGAGAAAACTACCTGGGATAACGTCTGTGGACAAAGACAGAGCAGACATCACCGCGATTCAGCAAATACTTTGGACATGATCAGGAATACAGAAACGAAAAACATGCGACATTTATTACAGCTGCCACCCAAGGCCGCAAATATTAGGATGCGGATTCGTTGTTGGGAGTTGACTTATGTCGAAAATAGTTGACTTTAAGCCGGTTAGTGATCGTATTGCTGGGATCAGCGACAGAGCAACGATTTGTGCACTGAAGCGACTGAAAACCCTATCAAGGAGGAATTTTACGACCTTCTGGATGGAGGCTACGGAGCCTGTCTGGAATACGATGTTAAATTCGTACTAAGCGACTTTAGTGATTTTGAAAGCCTCCATGAAACGACAACAAACAACAAACTTCGCTTCAGCATGTTATATTCGGCAGCAGTAGGTTCCTACGACTTCGAATCCACAAATCAAGCTGGAGATCTCCAGATGGTTAAACCACCTACCAAATCGACCAAATGCTCCAACGTCCTGGATGAACACACATTCGGATGGGGGCGAACGTCGACCATTTTCTTGTCTCAGCCTAGTTCAGGGCCTGTTTGTCCAACGAGAAGAAGCTGCGAATGTTGCAATAAAAGAGACTTCACGTTGGATGATTATTGAGCCGCAGATTGTCAGAGTCTACAAACAAAAACTGAGTGAGAGACTCCTCACTGTACCAATGTCAACACCCAGTGGATACAGTATCGCAATATCATCGAAGAAGTAGCCGAAGTAGCTTAAAAGTAGGGACGCAGGTTATACGATATAATAATGGCAACCTAGTCACTGACACGCAGGTTGAGGATGTAGATGTATAGATTTCCAGCAGCTGGGTTTGTCGAGAGTGATAGGACAAAAACGCAGCCAATGAGGACGTTACGCTCCCTACCAATATTGAAGAAGTTAGTGCAGCCATCAACAAATTTAAGAACAACAAGGAAACCGGTTCGAATGGATTCACAACAGAACTCGGAGGTGTTGCTTTTGCAGTGTACATGCACCAAACCAGCAACAAAGTCTGGGTGGATGAGAGCAAGCCCTATGAGAGCATGCCGTATCATTTCCATACGGCCGATCAACAAAAAAGGGGATCCCATGTCCTGCACCAACTACCGGGAAATTTCCCTGCTATATGTCGCATATAAGATCCCATCTACCATACTTCTTAAGCCTGCAAAATTCTTATCGGCACGCACAAGTAAGTGTGGCTTTCGCACTAGAAGATCGTCTTTAGAAAAAATTTTCACACTAAGGCAAATCCTGGAAAAGGCCAACGAACTTCAAGTTGAAACACACCATCTTTTCATCGAATCCAAGGCTTCGAATGATAGCATCCATCGTCTAAAGCTTTTTAAAGCGTTGGCGGAATTCGGGATACCATCAAATTTTATACAGGTGTTAGGCCTAACGTTAGAGAAAACGTGATACAATGTTCTGAACTTTTCTAAACATGTAGCGGATTCCGACATGGAGATGCGATATTTTTTTTAATCTCATGCTGGAACAGATAGTGCGGTAGGAAGGAGTTACTAAGGATGGCACCATATTCAACAAATCAGTCTAGCCATTGAGGTACGCAGACGGCATCGACATCATTGGTGGCCCTCACTGTTGTGATGTTGTCGAAGCATTTACGGCGATTGAGAAAAAGGCCGAAAAGCGTTGATTCTTCGGTTAACGAGGGCAAGAAAAAGTATAAGCTATCAACAAACAAAGTACTGTCGATGCACAACCTTGGGCAAAATGGCATTGTCGACATTTGGGCGTCAACATCCAAGTCAACATCAACTCCACGAATGACACCTTAGTGGAGATAAAAATACATCCAGACCCTTAACCCGAAAGTCCAAACGTTTGCTCTACGAGACCCTGATACTACCTGTCCTCATTATGGCGCCGAATGTTGAACAATAAACTGAAAAGTTGAACAAATGTTAGGCACTTCAAAATCTTCATCGAATTCTTCGTCCTGCGTGAAAGGAAGGCGAATGTGGGAGAAGATACAACTGCGAATTTTATGAGCTATACCAAGATGCAGATGTAGTATGAAGGCGAAAAACACAGAGACTACATAGTTCGGACGAACTATGAAATGTAGAGATTCATTCCTATGCCGAACAACATGAAGCTTTACCAAAGGCAGACCTTCCACTCCGTTACATTTTACAGAAATTTTAAGCCAACCCTAATCGGTATGAGCTATGGTCAAACACTATATAGATTGACATTTATAAAATAAAATTACCCGTGAACACATTTGTTTTTGGGTGTAGTGATGCCACGGACTTATTGGCGCGATGGTAAGTGCAAAGAACTGTCGCGCAGAAGGTCTTTGTTCGATTTCCAGCCGTGGTTATACCTAAACTGGCCCTCTTATGATGATCTGCCAGATCATCCGGATAGAATCAATTGTCAAGAAAAACTTATCTCAACTCAGTCGTTCGGAGTCGGCATAAAACATGAACTCCTGCAAGGTGAAAGAAGTATACACGCACACATGAATTGTTGTGAGAAAGCTAGGTCCTGTGTACTAACGAGTCCGTTGCGACAAAAATTTGAATTTTATTTTTTTATGTCAAATAACGGGCTCGACCTTCCCAAGCAACATCGCTTCGCTCTATGGGCTCTTGAAAAGTTCCAAGAAGATCCGACGTTTTCGAGGCAAATTTTGTTTAGCGATGAGGCCCATTTCTGGCTCAATGGGTATGTAAACAAACAAAATTGCCGCATTTGGGACGAAGAGCAACCTGAAGAGATTGAAGAACTGCCACTTCATCCAGAAAAAACAACGGTTTGGTGTGGTTTGTGGGCCGGTGGAATCATAGGTCCATATTTCTTTAAAAATTATGCCGGTGCGAACGTAACCGTCAATGGCGACCGTTATCGTGCCATGATAACCGACTATTTGATGCCTGAAATTGAAGCTCGTGATCTCGGCGACATTTGGTTTCAGCAAGACGGCGCCACTTCCCACACATCGCATCAATCAATGGACTTATTGAGAGAACATTTCGGTGAGCACATAATTTCACGTTTTGGGCCGGTCGATTGGCCACCATGATCGTGTGATATCACACCGTTAGACTTTTTCCTGTGGGGATATGTAAAGTCAAAAGCTTATGCCGACAAACCAGCTTCGATTCAGGCCTTGGAAAAAAACATCACGCGTGTCATTCGCCAGTTACCAGTCGAAATACTCGAACGAGTGATCGAAGATTGGACTCAACGGATGGACCATCTGCGACGTAGCAACGGCCAACATGTGATAATCTTCAAAAAATAAATGCCAAAGAATGTTCTTTCAAATGATAATAAACATTCTCCATTAAATTTGAATTTTCTGTGTTTTTTTCTTTAAAAAAGTAGGGAACCTCGAAATGGATCACCCTTTAGCTACACTCGTTCATTTTCGATGTGAACTGTCATCTCACACAATGGTTAGAGAATTATTTCGTGCTTAGTGCTGCCAAATCTAAATTAAAAATTTGTGTTACATCGCTTTTTTTTTATTTCCTTCCATTTCCGATATCAGGGGTCACCTCATACACTGCACCAAAGTTTATAGATTTGTTTTGTATAAGGTGCTGCCAAATCTAAAAAAAAAAAAAAGATATCACATCACCCACTTTGCTTCCTGCTAGTGATATGCAGCTTCTGCAGCCCATTTCCGATGTGAATAGTCTCCTCACACCCTGGACCAATGTTTATAGATTCGTTTGGTTAAATTTCCACAGACAACTCTCTCCCCGACAGACAGTGTGTGCGCGGAAGTATCATGCTCACATGATTATTTCCAGTGTGTACTCCTAATCCACATTTAACTGTACCAAATCATTTCCTTTGAAGCGAAATATACATTTTTTGACAGACATAATCTTTTGTGTAAATCATTCGGGTTGCGGGAAGAGCGCAAAAAACGAAAATCCATTTTCCAAAATACCAGCGTTGGTAAGGATTTCTATTTTGTATTCTCTATTTGCCTACATATTTGCCCCCCTCTTCGTCGCTCGGAGGATCTCTACTAATCCCATACTTGTGCTTAACAAAAAAAAAAGCACGATAAGAGAATGACAAGTGGAAATAAAAGTGAAAGAGGAACGTCAAAGCGAAAATATAACACATTTTTCGATTCTTTGGAATGCTGTTGTGTTTGCATACGTGTGTGTGTGTGTGTGCTTCGACAGTGTGGTGGAATTCCATATCCCATTCCATTTTTGCCGAAATTTTCTATTACAAAAGTAATTGAAGTTATTTTTAGGTAAACTCTGCATACTCACAGGGTTTGGGGATATGCATGCGATCCTGCACCATGTTGTAGGGATAGGATGTGTTGTTGGGGGAGATAATTCTATTGTACTCCTCGAGAGTTTCTGTCGAAAAAAAAAAAAGGTTTCTGCGGCAGCTTGGGGGGTGGCGGATTGTTGCCAAGGGACATAATCGTATGTAAGGGAAAAATACCACGAATAAGTAGCTAACCGGTGTGGTTTTATGATTCAGTGTTCATTGATGCTTCGTTCGTCCTTGGTACTTCAATTTTAATGGTAATTCCCCTCTTAGATTGTTTGTTAACATTGCTTAAGTGTAGCCCACTTATCACTCGATTTCATTGAGTCTCCCTCGCCCTCTGTCAGTTCTAACTAAAAATCCTTTTGCAGGAGCGGAATGTGCCGCCACAACAGCCAAGTAAAATGAGCAATTTTTCACTAACCCCCGAAGTAAGGGTGGTTGGGATTTTATTCAGCCCCCTTCCATTCGCCCACCGGTTCAGCTGCGTTTTGTTCATTGAAGCTCGACAAAATTTTGCGGAGGGGCCCCCCAAAAGGGAGGTGGCACAAAAAGTAGAGAAAAATCAAACATAGCATACGACAAGACCCAGTTTACACTCACATTCATCACTATTTAATGCACCATTGACATGCGGAAGGAGGATGGCGAATACAAAGCTCTGTTGAACAGGATGTACCTACGCGAGGATGTTGTGCTAGTGCATATCTGTGTATACATTAAAAATAGATTGTTTCAATGATGAAGAGTTTTTAGATTGTTGCTGTTATTGGTTATTTTTAATGAGGATTTATGTAGAGATTTGTGCAAAAGGATCCGCAATGCAATGAGAGATTTAGGATGTACGCTTACTGCACACAAACTCATGCACTTATACAAAGGACAAACACCGCACCAACGTCATCAGCACCGGTCAGTGTCCGATATTTGCATTAAATTATGGTTTCATAGTTGGATGGTCCTGCATGGAGTCTGTGTGTGTATGTGGTGCTTGATGATAGTGGTTTGCCTTGGTTCACTGGACGTGTAGAAATTGCTGAATTGTTGGAAAAGTGCATTGCAATGCGATAAATGTGTGTGTTTTTTATTTTTTTTTATTATTTTCTGTGTTTTTCCGGTGGCAGCTTCATATCTCTAGTGGTAATTAATTGCAGTTGTCGAGAAGGGTAGCTAACGCAATGTCCGTCCTGTCGGCGGGGGTGCGCTCAGAAAGGCGTATTATTACGCTAGAGGGGTTAGTTTGATTATACAACTTTTTTTGCAAATTAATTTACATTTTGAGCTTTGAATCCGCAATGGGACTGTGGAACGTGCTGGTGTACGCACTTGGGGCAATTGTGGCGATGTGTTGAGCGACAAACAGATTTCTATTAACTTTTGTTTGTGAATCATTAAAAAGCTGGGATTTATTATTGAAATTGGATCAGCTCTTGGAATCACATACAAGGGAACTGCTGAACATGGTTTCAATAGAGAGACTTGGTGAAATCTACATAAACAATAAATTTGTCTGTACCCTGAGATTGGGGAAACACTTTAGTAAGGAGTTTTCCATTCCAATAGGGAAATACATCAAAAATTCTTCTATAAGACTTATAAGACTAAGCTAAACCAGAAGCATAAATTGACTAATAGTCGTATGCATTCCTGGGTCATATGCATTCCTCTCCAAAAAGGGAAGCGACTGTATGTGATAGCGGCCTACGCACCGGAAGCACCTCAGGCTAAACTTTTTACAACAGAGCTCGGAAAACTTTTCGAATCTCTAAGACTGAACTCAGTGGAGAACTTTCATCTTTTGGGCGTAGGTAGATTTAAATAACAAACACGAAGATTGGGGAAATCACTTACAAAATTCTCGGGGTAACCATCTTTACAATTGGATAAGACTCCAAACTCATGTGGGACTACAGTCTTCGGTAAACAAGGCCCCCCAACCAAAACACATCTCCAGTTAGTCCTTACCTGATTCCATCGCATATACTAGCAATTTTCAATTAACAAAAATCTGGCATTTGTGCGTGCCATAAGGAATGGGAACTCAAGTTTAACGACGATTCAACGGCTAACTTAGAAGCTTCATATGACAGTTTTATACTTTTTTTAAGTTTGTCAGACTTTTGCAAGAGGTAGGGTGGTGTTACTTTTGGGATCTGAACACATAGCAGTCCAACGCACTTACCACTATGCCACTCCATCCACGGAATACGTTTTCCAAAAGAAACACTCGAAAATACTCTTGACTTTGCGAGCAACCGCCTTGATCAGCCAAAACAAAATGTTCCTATTTTCTATTGCTTACCTTTGGCACTCCTTTTATGTTTCGAATAACGCCCGGAAAAAAGATAAATCGGCCACAATGAGACAAACATGGAGACACCCACACATGGACCACCTATGCGCATTACAAAAGGTTGCTCATTGCATAATGAATTCATATCTAAACTTACCTGTCTATCTGGCTCACATACACCTACCTAAGCTTTTATTATTGCAGAAGACTTGGCTAGGCCGAGATCTTAGCTAGGGAACAGGTTGTTGGTAAAGGTCCAAGTCCAGCTGTATGCAAAACTGAGTGCGATAAAGACATCTAACTCGCGTCACTAGCTCATAGATACCTGCCCAGATTGTAATCACATATGACCACGAATCTGTTGCTTAAGTAGAAAACGATCTAAGGCACGGAGCGGGTTATCCGTTAATGTACAGGTCTAACTATATCTATGCCAAATTTCTGTTCAACTCATCGACAGAAGAAGAAAAAACTTTTTAACTGAACGGATAAGGTCGATTTAAACCATGTATGCTCGCCCCTTTAATGATGATTACTTCCTATTATGCGTAAGTGACTTGAAAAAGGATATCACGCAAGAACTATAGCAAAGATCTCTGTATTTAGAATTCTGTTTGAATATCTGTTTTTCAAGTAGAAATAAGGGTTTGTTTGAGAACGGCCTCATACAGTTGAGTTGGTTGCATAAAACAGCAACAGCGATCGAGCCTAACCTCCGTTGAGTGAACCATAAAGTAGAGTTTGGAGCCTCAAGATGGAGCACCAGGCGGTCTTTGAAGATAACAGTTTCACAACCATTTGTCTGCATTTAGCATTCTGATCGAATATCTGTTATTAAAGGCGGAATAAGGGTTTGTGGTAACCAGACTACGGCCTCATACAGTTGAGTTGGTTGCATAAAATAGCAACAGCGATCGAGTCTAACCTGCGTTGAGTAGACCATCAAGTAGAGTTTATAGCCCCAAAACGGAGCAACAGGCAGTCGACGGGGATACACCGTCGTCGAAGCCCACGGACGGTTTGAGAGCGACGGGCAGCAGAGCGACGGCGACGGGCGACGGGCAGCATGATAGGTGAGGGTGTACGATCCATCTTCTACCCCAATACGATGATGACGGGTCGGGGGGAACGATCACTGGAACCTACACCCCCAACGAAGCGTTTGCATCATCGTATTACATGCGCAGGCATAAAAGGTTCGATTGCATCGAGTAGACATTCTCTTTATTCTCCCAACGAGGGAATAACGGAAGATCAGCTGTGGCTTGGGGCAGACAGCCACAAAGACACCCCTCCAACAAAGCCGCAACTCTGAAAGCCAAAATCGATGGCAAAGAAAAGAAGGTCTCTTTCACCAAAAATTATAAAGCCATACAGATGACGCATTGAGAACAAAAAACAGAAACATTTGCTCACCAGCTTCACGAAACGGGCGGGCGGTGTGCACGTTCACATATGAGAAACGAATTTTTATGGCGGGCTGTGCCAGTACGACCCGCCATAGAACAATTTTTCTTGTATGCAGTGCGTCATCTATATTGGTGGTCTTTGTGCGGACGGCCATGTATAAACACTCTCGCCACAGCAAAAACATAAACATGGACACCAAACACACGGAACATCTTCAAACGTGTCTACAAAACGAAAGACACAACGTGATGTTCCTGAGACAATTTTTGCAGTCCAAAGAGAACTGTCAAAAATAGACGCGCCAAAAGCAAAGGCCCAAGCGTCAAACTTATTTAAAGGATGGCGCCCAAATGGAAATTTCTTAGCCCAAAATACGCAACCCACCAACATAGTTGCGGATATTTGTTCAAGTCATTTGCTCCTTTATCCTACAAGCTCACTGCTGCTGAGAAAGTGTGGTACCATCATTCCTCCCTACAAATGTTTACTGTTCTCCTATTTCAGTTTAGGTAGCTCTTTGTCCAGGATTGACATCGGCGTTTTTCTTAAAACACTGTAAGAAGTGGCTTGCTTTTGACCATCAACAGTGCCGAGCGAAATTACGTCAAATTCCAAAATTCAGCGTGTTATTTTGCTTTCACCTATTTTACTTTGCTTATAGCCTATTTCGCATTTATCCCCAACCCAACAGAGAGCCCAAGCAGGGGGTTCATTCTTTGCAAACATCCGAGTGCGAGTTTGGGTATATGAAAACTTTTAATACGTGTGGGGGGCATGTTGTCCCCCTGAAACGCCCCTGTTAGCACTCACTGTTGGATTTGGATTGCGTGCGAAGATTGATGTATGGAAAAAGACTTAGTCATTATGAAATAACGCTGTATTGCAAACTTCGGCGTTAATTTGCTTTTATCGGGTTTTTCAACAGGGACGCTACAAAAGTTGAGCGACAGGGACAGCAAACGACGCCATAGTTCTTGCCACTCTTTTGACATTTCTCTTCAGTAAGGTTTGCCATTTCATGATGGAAAGATATACGATCCAACAACGAGTCGAAATTATTAAAATTTATAACGGAAATTTGGAGTCAGTGGCCTCAACGGTAAGAGCGCTACGTCCAATTTTTGGTCGTCATAATCGTCCTAGCAGATCAACAATTAAGCGTCTAGTGGGCAAATTTGAATCCACAGGCACAGTACAAAATGTTCCCGTGCCAGTGAGACAAACAAGTGCCCGTAGTTTCGAGAATATTGCTGCCGCTGAGGCTTTAGTTGAAGAAAAGCCCAAATGTGTCTCTCCCACGTCGTTCTCAAGCGTTGGGCATCTCTGTGACGTCGTTGTGACGATTTTTGCGAAAAGATCTTGGCCTACATCCTTACAAGATTAATTGACGCAAGAACTGAAGCCACTTGACCACCAGAAGCGTCGTATCTTCGTGAATTGGGCTGAGCAACAACTTGAACATGATTCGGATTTTCATCGAAAAATCATCTTCAGCGATAAGGCTCATTTCTGGCTGAATGGCTTCGTCAATAAACAAAATATGCGGTATTGGTCAGGCAGCAATCCACACGTACTCCATGAGTCATCATTGCATCCCGAAAAAATTACGGTTTGGTGTGGTTTATAGGCTGGCGGCGTCATTGGGCCGTACTTCTTCCGTGATGATTAAGACTGGCACGTTACTATGAATGGGAATCGCTACCGTTCAATGATAACCGAATATTTTTGGCCCCAATTGGATGATATGGACTTGGAGGACATGTGGTTCCAACAGGACGGCACCACAAGTCACACAGCGAATGCCACAATCAATTTATTGGAAACCGAGTTTGGAGAACGTGTTATCTCACGAAATGGTCCAGTCGCTTCGCCGCCTCGGTCGTGTGAATTGACGCTGTTAGACTATTTTCTGTGGGGCTACGTCAAGTCTATGGTCTATGCCAACAAGCCAGCGACGAATGATGAACTTCGTGCGATTATCGAACGTGAAATTGCAGCAGTATCGGCCGATTGTTGCTTGAAAATCGTCGAAAATTGGGTTCAGCGTCTGGACTTCTGCAAGCGTGCCCGTGGTGGCCATGCAAAAGAAATCGAGTTCCATACATAATGGCATCGAACGTACTTTCACAGGAATAAAGAATTTCATTGATATCCAAAACCGTTTTTGTTTTATTTAAAAAAAAAAAACTTTTGTAGCGCTCTTATTGGAAAAACCCTTTTTACAAAGTGAATTAACGCCAAATTTTGGAATTCGGATTTTTTTCGCCAGGCGTTATTTCCATCACCATTTGTGAGTGCTCCGTTTTTGCGATTGAACATTATCTCATTCTTAAAAGTCTTGTTATACAAAAGGTGGTGTAAAAGTCCTCACTCGATTATCCTTATTTACAATCGTCAAAATTTGCAAGAACATGAAACTCCATTTGCAAACACAGGAGCACCTTCCGAAAGATAAGCCCATGTTTTGAAATAAAAATGGTGATTTCCAAAAAGCTAGCCTATCCTCTATCATAATGATGACCCTTATGCCACCATGTATGCACCACCAGGTTTCCATCAAAGGCCTTTATATAGAGACTTAAAATGCACTCAAATACACCGATATGGGTATACTAGTTTCCTAGGAATCAATATGTTGATAGCTTACTCACCGTTTACGATTTAACTCCAAATGCATGTTAAGTCACACAAAGTATCAGTTTCAACCATAACAAGCCGATATTTGACACTTCATATCGCCCAAATAGTTACCCCTAATGGGTACGACACCGAATTTTAATGTCTCCGTTACACACCAAACCACCTCCTAAGGTTTCGTATGTTAAAGTCCGTGTCCTGCTGACTATATGCACCCCTTTTGTGGAAACTATGAAGTGGCAGTAAGAGGTTTAATCCAAACGAGCAATTTTGCCACGCCATGTCTGGCCAGTCGTTGGCTCCTGACCTCACGCGGTGATGTGGAAAATATGCGCACGATATGGCCATTCGATCATTGAACACGTGTCAGATTGAACACTTTGTCTTAAATTAATATTCGATGTCTGATCCGTTAAGAGGAATTAATCGAAAGGATTCGTGTTGTGGAGGGTATCAGTTTAAGTGCCTCGAGTGGTTATTATAACACAGAGGGTTTAATCGGATGTCATATGTCAAAGGTGTGAGTGGTTAAGGAAATGGCTATCTGTGATGTCTGTCTTGTTTTAAATTCAACTAACACCGCGTCTCCACGAGCAATATTTGATAGCTTACTATCTGTCACTTTTCAAAGTATGAAATAATGATAGAATGCTATGAAATGAAGGGTGGGCATTTCCATTGCTTACTATCTCAAACAATCTTACAACCTCAATCAGAAATGACAGCCCATAGCATACTATCCATAGAAAGCAATTGAGTGAGCAATACATAGCAAGAAATTTTTCATAGAATACTATTTGAAGTCTCCACAAGCAATTTTCATAGAATGACACATTGCATGCTATGAAATATTGCTCGTGGAGACCCCGGGTAATGTCAGCTTTGAAAACATTTTCAGAAAAATACGATTTTTACCGGTGAAACTTTTATAATCAGGTTTGTGACTGTGTACAGAAGTAGAAAGAAAAAACTGCGACAGATCCTGTAAAAAAACTCAAGAAATTCAAATCGATACCCACTACCGTTTCATCGATTTCAAAGCATTCATCCAATCCTCTCGACTTTGTAGAAGCATGAACCATATGGAAAGTTGATGTAGAAATCTTGTGAGCGAAATATTCTTGTGTTAACGGGATATGTTACAAAGGTCAAGCAAGAACTTTACAAGCTGAACAGCAACTAATACCTAGTCAGCAAAATTTCGCATTGGACGTTTAAGATGGTTAGGACTTGTAGACCGAGTGGACACCAATACTCGCAGAGACTTCGATTTCCATGCAGACTAAAAACGACATCCAGCATATTCAGCCGCATTTATGGGAACGATATTCGGCCCTTTCGAAAAGGTGCCAGCCTAGCAATGCGTTTCGGACATTCGATCAACGTTGTATGCCATACCATGGTACAATTTAACAGACATCGTCGTCGCGTTTTAATCTCTGTCTCATTCGGCGCATCCTACGTCATTGACGATCATGGCAAAATATGATTCCATACATAATCCCATAAATGTTTCCTGAAAAAACTTCAAATCTAGTGGATATCTCGCACACAAAATGCTTTTTTCTTAAATTAAAAAAAAATCTATCGTCATTTTTGAAAGACATTTTGTAGATACACTATGTTTTGTGTGGAAAAAATCATTCGACAATTGATTTATGTGGGGCCTTGAGGAAGCTGTTTATGAGCTCGTAAGTAAAATACAAAATTCTGGCCAATAAAAGTGAACTTTGCCCAGATCTGCTACTTGAATCATAGGAAGTACGAATGTCTTTAAAAAATGGGAAAAATCCCAAATTTATCTCACATCTAAATCAATTTGTATCTGAAGAAAATCTTCCCTACCCCGGATTTCTTTACATGTCGCCAATGGCAAAAAAAAAAAAGCCACCCCATTCCCTAAACACAACTCAGTCAATTCGACGCAATTTATTCCCCAACTCCATGCTCTCTAAACTGCGACACAATTGAATCCACTCGAATCAAACGCACCACATCAACTGTCAATTGGAATTCCAATTTTCAATGTAAGCACACTGGCACACATTTCTTCCCCCATAGAATGATGAGAGGAGTACAGCCAAAATCGAGAAAAACAAAACATTACATCAATTGGAAGGATAGCTGACAAGAAAAGCTTCAAAAGTAATCCCAACGAAATGTCGAGAGTATAATAAAATCTTAAATCCATTTGTAATCAGGGCCCCACCGCCACCGAAAACTTGTCTCGAACGAACGTCTCCCATGGGCTTGGTCTTGAAAATTTCCTTACAAGACAGCATTAAAGCGCTTAACTGAAACTAAAAATATATAAGTAATGCCGATTCGAATCGTTAATCTTCGTCCTTCCTACTCCTCATACCATCATCGAATATCCGACTTCTATTCGTGCACACCAAACGCAATCGTAAATTCCTCCGCCTGCTCCATGTTGAGGAAAACTCGTGCCACATTCACTTTACTCATATAACAGGACACTACGAACAGTCACTGTATAGAAGTTGGAGCAGCAGTTGTCGTCCTAGCGCCGGCAACACAATACAACACAGCACAGCTCATTTGTAACTCAAGTTCGAATTCTATCTAACTACATTCGATTCACATTTGGTAATAAGCCTATTGTGTTGGAGGGGTGTTATTGTTGTTGTACTAAACAAAATGATGCTCTCTCGATAGAATTACTGGCCCCCTCCTCCCTCCAATTGTTGCCAGCCATGATCCTGTTTTCCTAATTTCCTCCTACACCATCAAATCAACCCAAACCGAGGCCCGCCTTCTACATTTTCCTTGCCGACTTGCGCTCTTGTTTTTATCATCGGGGGAGCGTAATGCAACAGCAACTAAGCGGGCCGGGCGGTCGGGTTTGATGGTGGTAGGCATTAAGTCCCATAAGTGCATGAAAACAACAACAGGATATGAACAAAAAAAAAAATTGAACACCACTCCCATGGCTTTAATGTGAAGACATTTGAGCAGAAATTCTATAGCACACATAGGACAGGAAAGGACGACTACTGGCACATTGTACGTAAGCCAGATTGAGGTGAATTGAACCGAAAAATTATATGTGTGGCAATAATGTGTGTTTAATGTCACAGTCCTAATGTCATAATCCTGATCATAATGCTACTGTCAAGCTTATTCCGGTCCAGCTACACATATATACACACAGTGTGGGGATTGTAGAATGATGTGCACTGTGTTTGGGTCTTGGGTTTTCTTCGAGAATAGGGATACTCGGTTTGGAAAACATCAATTTTGTAGTAGGACAAACAAAACGCTGTCACTGACAAGGAATCGAGAGTGTGAGAAGGATGTTTGGGAGACCCTTTACGTTTGGTTCACTGGTATGTTTGTAAAAGAGATGAATTTTCACCAACATGGACTTGTGTAGGGACTCTGCTTAAGGTTCACTTGACTGTTTGTAGAACAAATTAGTGTTCACTAACTGGCTGTTGTCTAAACGTAATCGTCTTTAGTTTCATCCGTAGCGCCATCTATTGGTTGAAACAAATTCAATTGTGTTCTCTTTAGTTGGAGGATAGTCCACACATTTGGACGGATTCATTTGGGATTATCGGATCTTGTGTAGTTACACCGCCGCTGTAGGAAATCAATCAACCAAACAACAAGGGGCACTTTGTAGGTTAGGTAGGGTAACAAGAAATGTGTGCTGCACATTAACGACAATCCATTCGTGCATTCTGTAACTCTTACAGGTTGGTAATATTTATTCTAAAATGTATGGCGAAGGGTGTTGCTATGAGTTCTGCTGCTTTTGGTTAAAGATCCTTCCTGTGACCTTTTAAATGCATACTCATGGGAAGTCTTGCGTATAAAGGGGGGCATATTGGTACATTTTGTATTACTCATCAATGATTATAAAGTCACACAGATGAGGGACTGTATACAAGAAAAATTGTTCTATGGCAGGTCGACCTGGCAAAGCCTGCCATATGTTTGGATCTCGTTTCTCATGTGTGCACGTGCACACCGCCCGTCCGTACCATAATGCTGGTGAGCAAAAGTTTATGTTTTTTGTTCTCAATGCGTTACCTGTATGACTTCATATTCCTTTATGTCATCCGTATAGGTTAACGTATGCCTATGACGTCTGTTGGCTTAATTAAGTGATCCAAAGGTATACTTATTGATGGCACTTGTTCTGCACAGCAACGACACCTATTCGCCTAATGGTGTTAAATCAAATGATTTCGATGGCTATTTTTAGACGTAAGTTCATAAAAACTCAAGTCCTCTATTTATGCAGTATTCTCAGGTGAGGCGAAACAGTAACGTCCAAAAAGCGCCATGAGATGATGCTTACAGATGTTTACTGACTAGCTCTTGAAATATTTTAGATTCTATAGGGTGCACCATCTTTTATATCGGTATGTGAATATCGGTAGGTTTTAAAAACAAACCCCGATTTCCATGTATTGGTCTCCCTTACAATTATTTGGAAAAGCATAATTTGTCATTTTTGCTGCGTTTTCCATCGCACTTTCAAGCATTTCGGGCGGTATAGCGATGATTTCATCACGGCTGTTTGGCTTGAGCTCGACAATGATCTGAGGTTTGCTGGCGAAAAGTTTTGACTTCCAACAAAGAGAACTCAGGAGGGGTCAAATCTTGAGATAAGGGTGGCAAGTAAAGTGCTTGTTGGCCACGATGTTTTCGACGATATGCACGTTAAGTTAACACAACTCAAAGACCATTTTACAATGTACAGCTCATGGGCTCAGTGGGGTTAGTGCGATGAACTGCCGAGCCGCAGCAACACCTAAAAAGATTTTTCACTAGCCCTCCTCTCGTGATGATCTGGCAAATCATCCGAGTAGTATCAATTATCCAGAAAAGCTTATCTCAAAGGTTATAAGAAAGCTCGGCCCTGTGTACTAACGAGCATGTTGCGGCAAAAAGTTTGTTTATATTTAGCGTCGCTATTTCGGAATGTTGTTTCGGTGTGAAGCGATTTATGGTTAAATTAGTACCGAATCAACGTTTCGAAACCATGTCTATACATGTCAATCGGTTGATAAATGTAACAAGTTATTCAATGTTTACATGCCGACATGAAAGATGGCGCCACCTGTATATTTGTGAAAATATATCTTCGGAAAGTTCGATCTATTGTTTGCTTGTTCTATAACCAAACGAGTTTTGATATTTCTCTGTTCGTGTCGTTATTAGATGGACTGTATGCTAATGCCAATGAATTGCAAATACGTGTCTTGTAGATCGTTGGAATGTTACAAGTCTGGGGATGATTCCTCTAAGCTAATCTGAACATCTGCTATTAAAGATTTGATGATGATTTAAAGTAAGGAAAGAGTTGTCTATTAGAAGGATTGCACATCTTTGATAGTCAATTGATTCATTACATAATTTCTCGGTCCATTCTTTTCGCAAGATTCGTAGGCATCCTTTTCAAGCAAACGTCCACAGGTATCGCAATCCATTTACTCTAGCAGTCACACCAAAATTATTTTTAATGAAAATGGCCTTATGGCATCGCCATCCTTAAAACCGCCAACCAAAATGGCTCTCGTTAGAGCTGAAAAGGTTGTTCAACTATTGCTTTTGAATTGCAGAGCCGTGGTATAGTGACTGCGCATGCAAACTAAGAGTGCTGGCGTTGATTGTGTAACAGTGCATGCGGCATGAATTATTTCTAAAAAATGTCGATATTTTCTTGTTTGTGTATGCATGAAAGTATGGTGTTACGGGAAAAACTTGAGCGTAAAGTACATTTTTAAAAATTAATAATGACGACCAGCGTCAATTAGCGATTAATACACGAATGAGTTCTGCGCAGTTTGAATTTATAGTGGATGGAGAAAGCGTCATTGTGCATGCTTGTGACTTCATATGCATGAATGCGTAGTCTGTTGACCCTATAAGAAAAAAGTGCTGCCAAATCACTGCAGTGAAATTTTTAGTATTCAGTAACACGGGAAACGCGTTACTAAGACTAAGACCAACTTTTCTAGCTTCACTGAATTCAGTAACTTGTAAGCCACCGCTTCCTGATAGTCTGAGAAAAGTATAATATCGCTTATAGATATTACAGTCGGCCTTATCTATAAAGGATATGGACATGGACAGGCATGTCCACATGAGTAACTGGAGTTTCATAAATGACTGAACACTTGTGATTGCCTTTATATGCAATGTTTTCTCCAGAAGTTTGAGACTCTTCACATCTTGACGAAAATCCTTCTAGATTTCTGTAACTTGTTCACCTAAATAATCCCAAAAATAAGTCGAGAAACGTCAGTGGCTTGCTGAAGCCACATGCCCCAAGACACAATTTATCCATTTGAACAACAAAACTCTAAGGCTCTCTACTCCCAATTTGACAAATCATTCGAGTAGTAGCAACTGTCAAGAAAAGCTTATCTCAACTTACCCGTTCGGATGAAATGGTCTTCGTCATTCATGTTAATTTTCAGAACAAGTCATTAGCTTCGTTGGATTCTGGAGGGCTTGAGCGTTTAACGCGTAGGGTGAGTGTGATTACCGATCAACATGCATAATCTATGTAGACTGTATGTACTCTGCACAGGAACATCATTAAGTCCTTCATCAAAATGATCAAAATGGGACGCTTGTGGAATGGCCAATCGCATGGTATACCGTGTCGTCGATGTCGACAGAGTTCTCGGGATTTCTTCAGCAACTACAGCAATATTCTCGGCTAAAGGAGAGTTAAGGGGTATTGCAGGACTTGATCGGTCCCGCGTCACTTTAGTCGTGCTGCTTTACGCCACATCGAACGATTAGTGTGGGCAGGCTCCAAATTGACAATTTAACAAGAATTGAGCCTCAGAAGAAGCAAATTCAAACGGAGTCATCTGCTGTTTAACAATGCAGGCTTGTGAAATATTAGACAATGGGTTTATATGCAACCATTTCAGCTTTTACCTGGCTGATTTCTATTAACTCTGACGCCTATTGCCTTGCCTGTAGCTAGAGCTTAACCCTTGGATTAAGTCTCGACGCCAGGAGATGAGATCGGGGGAATATGTGTCCGGCAAATGGACCTTCTTCAACACAACTGCGGCGTATAAAAAAATGAAAAAAATATTCTTAAAACAGGTCACTTAGGTATCTCAACGTTTAGTCAGACCAATTGAACAGAGATGATGGCGGAAGATCCGAAAGGACAATAGCAGCGCGACAAGGCTTAACAGTTAGTCAGTCTGATTGAACAGATATGGTGGTGGAAGATACGACGGGACAACAGCAGAGCTTGATCTCGTAGTGGATACTGATGGCCCTTGTATCGGATTCAACGTGATGACCACCCACGTTGTTTAGTATAAGGAAGGAGCGACAGAAAATGGGTTTAACCAAGTATATGATGTCAAAACAAAAGGTCACACAACATCGACGAATTAGCAGAAGGTCACAATTTTCAGATACAGCCATAAGGTAGTAAAGGACTTTGCCTACCTCGACTTAGCTGTTAACTATGACAACGACATCTCGGCAGAAATAAAACGAAGAATTACTCCTACAAAAAGCGGTTTCTTTGGACTAAAAAGGCTCTTTAGCCCTCATTCGAACTACAAAGGCCATTATCACCAACACCAACATTCCGATTGTGTGCCAAACGTCCCAACATTACACAAGAAGACCGTGGCTTAAGTGACAAAATATAAAAAATACAAATTTTTGGCGCAACAGTCTCGTAAGTATCCAGGGCCGAGCGTTCGCACAACCATTCATGTGTGCGTGTGAACTTCTTGCACGATGGTGGACCTCCAGTTTTATGGCGACTCCGAACGGCAAACTTGAGATAAGCTTCTCATGACAATCGATACTACTCGGATAATTTGACAGATCATCATGAGAGGAGGGCCAGCGATAAATCATTTAGGTTGTTGCTACGGCTGGGAATCGAACCCAGACCTGAGCGGCAGTTCATCACTTAGCCCGTGCCTTAGGTGACACCCACAATTAAAAACCAAAATTTAATCAACTTGAAGTGCGCAACTGAAGGCAGTAAGCTAAGGACTGGGATAATTTGAGATGCACCTGAAGGCCAGGTTCATTCCGGGTAGTAGCGCCGTTTAAGTAAGTAAGTAAGTGGTTCACAATCTTCGGACTATCCCAAACAAGGATAGGGATCGACCCAACCCTTCTAAGCTTCGGCCAATAAATATGTTGCCGAATATATGCAAGCTGTTCGAAAAATTAGTCAATAGAGTTCTGTTTAAGTAAACAAGGGAAAACGAATTTGTTCCGGAATATCAAAATGGTTTTCCAGCAGCGGGTATTGACACTATTCATGGCGCGTAGACACTGGTATCTCACATTCAGTAGCATAAATAGAAATAACGATGCACGGGTCATGCATTCAGAAGGCCTTCAAGAAGGAAAGGTTAGAAGGGTTTTTTTAGAAGCTATCAGACTAGCTAATGATTTGGCCAGTAATGGATATGATTTATGATACGCTTATGGTAATAAGCTTGTTGTCAAATGTGGTTATGTAAGGGCTTGAAAATTACAAACGGTTTACAGAAGAGGCCGTTGAATTCAGTGCTACGATTAAAAATGCATACAAGATTCTAAGGTTCCCGTACAGAGCAAGTTCGACAATCGAGGTCTTCGGCATTCTCTTGCAGCGTGACGTCGATCACATTAAGGGATATAGCAATCATTGGAATTTTAAAGCCTGTTTTAACCGCGAAATTGAGCTTGCCTTTCTCAATTTTTTTGTTCATTCTTTAAATCCGCAGGACTTATTTTTTTGTTGCTCCAAAATGTTAAACCGCGCGGTAAGCTGCTTGTATTATTTTTTAATATTTAATTTTAATGGAAGAACTCAATTGCTTAGTGCTTATCTTAGCGAGTAAACAAGCATTAGTCCCTACTAAACCAGGACCCCAACCTGGTTCAAATCTCAACAAAAAAAAATATACCAAAAAGTTTTGTCACTGCCTTACCTCTTACAAAATGCAAAGACTACCTTCATAACCGTTTTACCATAATAAATTCGTCAATTTAAAAAAAAAAAAACATTTCCCAAATCAAGTCGTTTTCCAACTTCGTCGACCCGGTTAGTTAAATTTTTACACCCCTCCCCAAAAATGTATCTAACCACAACTTGTGTCAACTGACAGCTTGTTTAATTTCCATGTGCCCATGCTTATCTAAATTTGAAACCATTATGTCCACCACGCACTACACGCTGCCTGATGTCCTACTAAGGAGTGCCCAAAATTCGAACCGCCCCTGTCTATAGCACACTCCTTCATCTCTCTGTAGCCTGTAGAGAAATTTCAATTAAATTGTAATGAACTCTCATTTTCCCATCGCAACCACAAACCACCGATGCTGCAGAGTCCTGTTTAACACACCAAGCTTTCAAAAATGAACGAAATTGAAAAAAAAACCATCATCACCCCACAGGACATTTGGCACGAGTTGAATTAAACTTGTTTCCAAATCAACTACTAAAATCCCCCATTCCCATCCCCTGTATAACCACCAAAACGGTGTGTATCTATATAAATATCCTTGTCATCTTGTTCTTGTATAGAGTCGGCCGAGAAAGTTCACAACCTGCTTTTTGTGTAAAATGACAGCGCGATGACAGGAAACAGTTTAATTGCAAAATGCCGCCAACTTTATGTCGCGTAAAATATCCTAAACCACCATCATCTCCTCACCACCACCTCCTCACCAACGTTGTTATTTCCCGTAGGCTTAGATCGACTAAATTTCCTTTTTTTACTATTCCACTGGCTAAGGCGCTTTAAAGTTTAAATACTACGCAACTCAAGAACAAGTTTGACAGTCATGTCAAGGGTTGCTGCCTTTGTTTTCTCTGCATTCGGGTGACTGAATTGAAGGCTTACACCTGCTGTCTGCACTGATACCGTTGTAATCCACTTGTGTGGCAATTTAAATTCATGATTGCTTTTGCGATTCACTTGATTGTGTGACCAGGAAACCCGGTTTAACGTGTATATGTGTGTGTGTTTATTTTTATCAACAGAAAAAAAATGCAGTTGGCCGGTACATACATCCAACCACCCATCGCATATGGATTTTTATTGGCTCAAACGCACCGCGTTATTCCGTTATTTTTTCCCCAACACATAAATTCAGGACCTTCATTCATAATTCTTCCGACTGGATAAACGGGTACATGTTTCCCACAGGAAAACACAATTTTCCTCGATTTTTTTCGTCGCCATCCACTCCATCGTGTGCCAAACTACACAACTCTGTCGACGACGCGAAAATAGTCCTGCTTTTGACAGTTGGGATTTTTGTTGTTGCAGCCGCCATCCACTGGATGTAGGGGGGGGTGGGAATGGGGCAATAAAAATTAATGGCCAGCAAATCTCGACCGAGTAGCATACAGCCCCGAGCAACCTTGATTTCAATCGTTCGCAAGCCCAGAGCGAAGCGAGTGCGGATGTGTGGGTGGTGGTGGTGCGGGTGAGTCCTGCGATGATTATTCAATTATTGCCAACGACAATAACAACAAGAATTTAACGTAAAGTAACCCTTCGACAGAGCTGAGACGAAGGACAAAATGAAATTTAACGTGGCACCGAGGGTGGGAATTCACAAGTTCAAATTTTCAGAGTTCAAAGTTCGGTTGCAGGGGGTTGGGGGTGGTATCGCGAAATATATTCACTTCCATTGCGAATGGAATGCGAAACAAACAGTGTAAGTAGTCAATTACCCAGAAGGAAATCTTTAATTAAAATGTTTTTAAGGAAAAACCAAGAATAAGTCGTGCAAGGTTGTTGACGCTCAGGGGATGGTTTCGGTGTATAGTTAGCGAGCGCTAAGTTTTTATAAACATGGTGTGGGACGGGGTTAGGGGGTGTAAAAGGTTGAAGGAAAGGATTAAACTGTGGCAGTCATCATCATCACCATCACCATCATCATTATCATCATCCGCATGGCGACGTCATTCCACAGAAGGGAGGTTAATAAACACAAAATGGCATAAGGAACGATGACATGTTTGGTGCACGGGAGGAGCATGCCAAGAGTTATTGGGCAGGCGAACTTTTCTCCGTCTTTTATGAGCGATTTTTGTTCTGGAATACGTTGAATGTTTTCCCGCGAGGCATTCCAGAATCGACAGAATGTGCGCGACGGGTGTGGGTGGGTGGGGGAACGAATCACAGCAATTGGGGGTGATACGATAGACCCCGTAATAGGTATGCGAAATGTAGGTTAAATGATGTTTGGGTTGTCTTACCGACCCAAATTGTAGGTCCATATAGACAAGCAGTTTGATGTATGGTGTGTGTTTGTGTGTGGAAAACAGTTACAAGCTGATGATTTCATTGTCATGAAAGGGTTTACTTCGAAATTTGTTTAAATCTACAACAATCCACGGACAGAGTATGTCTCCTGACACATAAAGGTTTTACCATTTGACTTTAAATACTAAACTCAGAAGCCCCTTTTTGTCGATTTAACCTTTTGAACTTCCGGTAAAACACACCGACTAGGGCGTCCGGCCCGTTCATAGAAAATACGGCTCAATAAATTATGAAATGAAATATTTGGCATTAATTTCATTCATTTGTGTGTACCGAAGACTTATTTTTGCCACAAAGAGGTAATCTTCAGCTTAATTCCGACTCTGAACACCAATTTTAAGAAGCTTTTCATGACCGATTTATACTCTTAGATGTTTCTTAGACTTTCGCAAGAAGTGTTGACACTTTGAGGATATGCACCACGGACTCCGCGCTTAATTACCCAACGCCATAACCCAACGAAAGAGGGTCTGTAGGTGATAGGCCCAACCATGGGCCACAACTTACTGCAAGATCGGCTGAAAACATTCCTGCTTCTCAAACAAGTGTTCATAACAATCCATCAACCTCAATTCGACGCCGTGCTCAGGAGCTTGGTCTTAAAAGAATAACTTTGGTCACAATTTTGCACAAGGATTTGCATTTGTTTCCATTTAAGATTCAGTTAACACAAGAGCTTCTTCCACAAGACCATTTACACCGCCATACATATGCCAATAGGATGTTACAGCTAGCCCATGACAACCCCGATTGTCTTGAAAAAACCATAATGAGTGACGAAGCACATTTTCATTTGAATAGATATGTGAATAAACAGAATAGTCGGTTCTGGGCAATTGTAAACCATCAAATTATTCATCAGTCACCTTTGCATCCAATAAAAGTGTGCAATTCGGTCAGGGGGAATCATTGGACCTTACTTCTTTGAAAAGGAAAACGGCGTAACGGTAACTGTGAATGGGGAGCGATATAGTGATAGGATTGAAAAATTTTAAACGCCACAACTGCATGCTTTGGGCATGATTAACACAACAAGACGGTGCCACATCGCATACAGCCAGGATTGCAGTGGAATTATTGTGAGACCTCTTTCCACAACAAGTTATTTCAAGAAACAATGATGTTGATTGGCCTCCACGGCTGATTTGACTGCTACGGACTTCTTTTTGTGGGGATATCTGAAAAGCAAGGTTTATGCAAAATAACCAAAAAAACACGAAAATATTCGTGATGAAATTAATGAAATACCGCGTGAAATGTGTGAGAATGTAATGAAATATGTGCTCAAAAGGGATCGCATTTGTGAGACTAACAGAGGCGGACATTTACCTGATATTATGTATAATTGCCGACATTAAATAAAAAAAAAATGTATGGCGCAACAGGCTCGTTAGTACCCAGGGCCTAGCTTTCTTCTCACAACCATTCATGTGTGCGTGTGTACTTCTTAGCACGATGGTGGGACCTCTTGTTTTCTGCCGAATCCGAACGGCTAAGTTGAAATAAGCTTTTCATGACAATTGATCCTACTCGGATGATTTGTCAAGTCATCACGAGAGGAGGGCCAGTGAAAAATCATTTAGGTGTTGCCTAAACCTTCTGACCTTCTGCGGGGCAGTTCATCGCACTTACCATCGCTCCACTGAGCCCGTCAATTCATAAAACATTAAATAAAACATTAATCAATATAAGATCGATTCTCTTTCATTTAATCAAAAATTATAAACAAAGTGGTATACCTTCCCGGCGGACACCCTGTATGTTCTACGATATTCGAATGCCTCTCTTCTAATTATTTTTTCGGACTCGGTGCAATTTTGTTTTTTGGTCCACCCGACCAGACGTCCGCGTTGAACCCATGTGAGGAGCGTATACACCATTTATATATATACTTGCCGGATTTTCGATTTAAGAAGCGTAGAAATTTCGCTGCTATATAGATAAAACAATGAAAGGAAGCTACTTGCACTCAACAATGTTCCAGCGAAACTAGAAAATTTGGTATGACTTTGTCTCCTATAATTTTTTTTCGCACGCGGTTTTATTATGGCTAATGAAGGTTTTTTTTAATTGTAACCGATCAGGCGTACAATGCACACCCCGAAGATATTGCGGAATGATCTTCGATTTAGAAAGAGAGGATATTTCGCTCCTCTTTTAACCTCTCCTTGCGCATTGGCGGTTGAAGTTGCTAAGAAACAAAATTTAAGGCAGGAGACAGATAAGCAATGTTCGAAGGAAACTAGGGAGTTCGCTATGCTTCCGCCTCATCTAATTATGTTTACGCACGCGTTGAAATGATGTGACGGGCTCAGTGGCGCGATGGTTGGCGCCATGGTTGGGTGCGATAAACTGCCGCGCAGAAGATCTGGTTTCAATTCCCAGCTGTAGCAACACCTAAATGATTTTTCACTGGCCCTCCTCTCTTGATGAGCTGACAAATCATCTGAGTAGTATCAATTGCAAAGAACTGTTTTATGCCGTTCGGAGTCGGTATAAAACGGGAGGTCCCGCCATCTTGCAGGAAGTACACACGCACACATGAATGGTTGCAAAAAACCTTTTGCGCCAAAAAAATTTATTTGCTTGTTGTTTAAATGATGTCTGTGGTGCTGTCGGCTAAAGTGTGAAATAGGCCTCGTCGGATATAAAGTGTCAACCATTCCATGGACAGTTTGGACGTATTTCAAGCAACGCAATGGTCTGCCGAAAATATTCTTCGAGTTAATTGTATTTTGTACGGAAACAAATGCATATCATCCTTCATGAATGTTGAGCGCTGACGACAAAACATATGTGGTTTCTCGGCAACACTCTCTCTTACCACTTCAACCCATTCATTGGAACGTCTTGCGCGTTGATGAACAGCATGTCGGCGGTTTTCCACTGTTTCGTGCTTATCAAAATTCGACACCAAACAATGAACAGTGCTGTCAGATGGTGATTGTTCGTCACGATATTTTTGACGATAAACAGTTTGAGTCAACACAACTGAGTGACTATGTACGGAGGCACAGACGCGGTATTGCGGTTATAAGTGATTAATGGTCGAGTTCATGATTAAAATTGAACCGAATTTTAAAGTTGGTAAGTGTCAAAGTTATTTAATGATTACATACCGACATAAAATATGGCGTACCCTGTATACTAAGGCCAGCTCTTGAATTAGGAATCGTATCCAATGTAGGGACAAAAAATAGTAGAGTACTTTGGTGGACGTTAAAGCGCCGTCCCTTCAGTTCGTTACAAAACACTCGTGTGTCAGTCAGACGACTGTGTTTAAAATCTTTCTATAGGTTTTTTAAAACTAAGTACTGTTTGATGTATTGGTCTTCAAAGGAAAAGGTGGTCGCATATGGGCTCGAGTTTATCTCTCCTTCACATCCTTAACGTTACGACAGTTTGGGTTGTGTGGTTTGTCTAGTCTTGCAGCATGATCGCTGATGTGCAGCTGTCGTGTAGTAATCGCTGCTACCCTGTATGCTAACTTTCGTAATCCGGTTGTATTTTTTTTTAAATAGGAGAACATATGTATGTGTTGGCATGTATTCTAAAAATACATTGATTGACTCTAAAAACAACCAAACATATGGTTTACACGAATGGGTGACAGCAGCAGCAGATAACATATGGATCGTGAAAAAAGTTGGAAGATCTTTCAATTAAGATCACGTCATTTTCGCAGTTTACGCTCAGTGTTAAAGCAGAGAAAAACAAAAAAAGGCCTATAGGTCACTTCAATATGACCTCTATAACAAGAGCGTAGATAACATATCCAAAATTTCAGGCGAGAGGTATGCAATAGTTTATGAATCACATGCCTTGTGGGACCGATCGTTGGGATGAATGTACATGCGGGCAATCTACGTGCTATAGAAGTCGTCTAGCAGTTCATCGCAATTTGTATCATTCTTGAACAAAATACACCATCTCTCATTTTTATTAGGAACTTATCGCATAACAACTACTCCACAGACTTTAAAGACACATAGGATGATAGCTTATGTCCTAGGCCAGCATTTAGGTGACTTTACTATAATTTACGCTCACTCAAGAGCTTCCGGTGTTATCGGTGCAGATCTTGGTAGAAGATTCCACATTCTTATTGTTTGGGTACTTATAAATCTTCTTATGTCCAAAGACAGGCTTAGGATCCGGCCACGCAATGAGCGACTGACCGATGCATAAAAATTAAAAAAAAAAAAAAGAAATCTTATGGATCTGCTACATAAACTATGCGCGACAGAGCGATTTTTAAAGCGACAGAGCGACATCGCTCTGCAGTCAAATCAGTTTTAATGTTTCATTCGATCGCTAAGCGATGTCCAAAGCCGTCCAGTGATATGGCAGGACAACCACAAGGACTATAAAAATAAAAATGTCATAGATAAAGAGTGGAAATAAGTTGGACAAATTTGTAATTGTTCTGGTAAGTTTTTATTTATTTAATCTTTCAAACAAATAGTGTTTTGTATTTAATATCCAAAGTTCCAAATTTTGCCAACTAATCGCTCAGCGACTAAGCGGCCACCGATCGCAAAGATTCGCCGCTCAGGGAATCGTCGCTTAGGTACACCGATATGCATTAATAACGACTGAATTACTGAATGGACGTTATGCAATTGGTATATTCATTCGTTGTTGAAGAAATGTTGTATCATAGCACAGCATTTCTAAAATGTTCGAGAATACAAGCCTTTATACCCTACCCCATACCTATATATTAATTTTAATAACGGGTGATCCAAGTAGAGATACTTTTTTCAATAGCCTTTTTTGACAGATCACGTGTGAGTCGTGTCATGCTGTCATGTTATTTTTGTTTAATATTGTTTGGCATTTCATAATGGAAAGACTTACGCGTGAACAACGTTTACTAATTGTTCAACTTTATTATGAAAATTAACGTTCTATGAGGAATGTGTTTCGTGCACTTCGCTCAACTTATGGTCAACATAATCGGCCTACTGAGCGTACTATTCGCAACACCATCACCCATTTTGAGACCCAGCATTCATTATTGGATAATATTCGACCGAATAGACCACGTCCAGCACGCTGTGAAGAAAATATAGCGGCCGTAGCTGCGAGGGTACACGAAGACCGTAGAGAGTCGATCCGGCGCCGTTCGCAGCAACTCGGACTGACGTGTGGAACGACTTGGCGCATTTTACGTCAAGATCTTAAATTGAAAGCGTACAAAATACAGCTTGTGCAACAACTGAAGCCGCTCGACCTTCCCAAGCGACATCGCTTCGCTCTATGGGCTCTTGAAAAGTTCCAAGAAGATCCGACGTTTTCGAGGCAAATTTTGTTTAGCGATGAGGCCCATTTCTAGGTGAATCGATTTAGCAATGCCTGTCTGTCCATCCGTCCGTGAGTTTGCCTGTTCGTCACCGATTGTTGGGACTTAAATTTTGAGCTAGAATTATCAAAAATGGCCTATAGAACAAGTGGAAACATTTTGAAAATGTTTGGAGACGTCTTCTTACAAAAACAATTTTTATATCCTAACACATTTCATATGCATTATAGCAACGAAATTATTAGTCAACCAAAAAAAAAAACAAAACATTTAGATACTATCTGAACAATATGTTGTGACAAAAAACATTCGCTAAGACTCAAGTCTCACTTTTAATAGCTTTAGCTCGGGTTCGTACGCAAAAAAAATAGACAGATCTCAGAGGCTAAACTGATTAGACAGATCTCACAACATAATTTCTCATATGCAAAACAATAACAATGTCTCGGAACAATGAGGTGAAGCTCATTAAAAATTAAGACCAAAATTTTGTTATCTCAGTAAGTCGAATGGCTGCGTATTTAAACGTTCTTGATGCTTTCATACGATAACTTTCGCCAAAATAATGAGGATTTTCGGGGAGGGAAAATAAATCATTTAACCAGAATGGTGGTTGGAGATAAAATCAAAAAGTGTGCGTGTGTTCATCTTGCACGATGGCGGGACCTCCTGTTTCATGCCGCCTCCGAACGGCGAATTTGAGATAAGCTTTTCTTGACAATTGATACTACTCGGATGATTTGTCAGATCATTACGAGAGGAGGGCCAGTGATTTAGATGTTGCAACGGCTGGGAATCGAACCCAGACCTTCTTTGCTCTAACCATCGCGCCACTGAGCCCGTCGATTTGTTGGAGATCCTGGATTTAAATTTGGCATAGCGGAAGATTTTGGTATAAGCAAATCTAGCAGATTATAGCCTTCTCATATTTTTATTTTTGTATTTAATAAAAGTAAGTGTCGCAAGTTTACAAAAGTTCTCCAGATTTATCCTGTTAGTTCACTGATGGAGTTATACGCACTTCGCGGAATCGTTATAGGACATCTAAAGGGTGTTTACTTTAATTTATAAAAAAAAAACATCAGGATAATGGTGGTGAAGACACACTCGATGCTGATGTTAACGGCGATGACTAACAATCTTCCTAACCATTTAATATTAACGACGACAATGTAAACTACCAACCACGCGACCTAAGCCTGCCTGAAATGTCGGTCTTCCCGCATAGACTTATAAAGTTGGTAGATATGATTTCTTAGGTAAAATTAATCAATTCCTGAGCAAAATTTGATCGTCGAATGGAACCCTGCATCATAGAAATTTATAAAACTGCTCATATCATCACACTTTGAAAGATCCTAAGAAAAAACCAAGAAGTCCACATCGATATGCACAATTTCATCGATTCCAAAGCCGTATAGGGCAACATTTATGAAGACTAACTAAACAGAGTCATGTCTAGTTTTTGTATACCCGAACAAAATCATTTGGCTTTGCAGGATGACGATGGAAAATTCGCGATTTCGGTGACATAAGGCCAAGCGTCATAAATTTATAAATTTGGCCAAATTTTAGCCATATGTCACTTTATAAAAGTGATTCCATGAGGGTCGAACACGACCTCATCGATAAATTCGATACTAACGTGTGATTTTTTAAGAGTTAAGTTTTTCAGGTTGGCAGCACTGGTTAGTAATAACGTCCAAACGTCATCTGTCAAAGTGAGAGTTTTCGGTATACTGTGCCATTTAATGAGGGAAAGACCAACAAACAAGCTACGACTGCAAGCTATTGAAATTTATTATCAAAATTCGTGCTCTGTGAAAAATGTGCACCGTTTGTTACGATCATATTATGGCGACCAGCGATGAGGCTCATTTCTGGCTCAACGGATAAGTAAACAAGCAATACTGTCGCATCTGGAGAGAATTACCGATACATTCCGAAAAAAGGACAGTTTGGTGTGGTTTATGGGATGGTGGGATCATCGGTCCCTTTTTCTTCAAAGACGACCGTGGAAGAAAAGTTACCTTCAAGGGCGAACGACATCGATCGGTGAACACGACTTTTTTTTTGCCCCAATTCGCTGAGTTGAACTTGATTGAAATGTGGTTTCATCAAGACGGTGCTACATGCCACACAGCTCGTGAAACAATGGAAATGTTGAAGGAGGAACTTGGTCAGCAGCTTATCTCTCGAAATGGCTGTGAGTTTGCCGCCAAAATAAGTCGTAAGTCTATGTGGAAAAGCCAAACATGATTGAAGCTTTGCAGGATAACATAACACGCGTAAATCGCGAAATACATTACAAAATGCTCGAAAAAGTGACGCAAAATTGGACCTTCCGAATAGACCATTTGAAACGTAGCCGCGGACAACATTTACATGAAGTTGTCTTTCAAACGTAAATGGCAAAGGCCTACTATTTATCGAAAATTTTTGAATATTTGATGCAAATTTGAGTGTTTTATGCGATTAAAAAAAAAGTGATAAAAAAACACCTTTTATAAAAGGATTTAGGCAAGGCCAAACTATCGAGCCAACATTTTCGGTCCGCTTTGTGTTGACGGACTATGGAGACTCAAAGATTTGTAGCGCTGATGTATATTTCAAAAAAATTATATTCTTTTCAGGAATTCCTGTCAAAATCATTTTACTTGTGCCAAAAGTACGTATTTCCTTAATAATTCAAAAAGAAAAATTTAGTCTAACAATCTGTCAGTCTGTGAACAAAATACGAGTTTAAGGAATTTCAGGTCTAATAATTAGCATTTCCTTCGGTCAGTCATTCACCCAACTATCCAAAAGCCAAAATACCCACCACAGAGTTCTACACTTGAGACCTCGACAAGAATACTAATCCCAAATCCACTTCGATTATTGTTCGAAAAGATGTGTCACCCCATCCTTGAGAATATTAACCATCACATGATTGGTAATCTCACAATTCATGGAAGAAGCATCATCGTCGTGTCCCCCAAAAGAATCAACCCCACTTCAAGGAATCCAAGTGATAAACTTAATAATTGGGAAACCATATCGTTTATCGTGTGACAATGTGACGCCAGAGTGTCTAGATGATACTGACAATTAATTTAAGGCTTCAAAAGCTTGCAACGCATTGTGTCAGATCGATTACGTTGACGATTGACTAAGTCGTATTTTATCTTCTCACTCGTGTCTAATTAATCCCTTGACGATTCCATTGATATATGCAACTAATGCGAATGTGCATGCAAACGTAGGGACGAAACACAGTTGCATGTGTGTATATTATGACGTAGCGTAGGTATGGTATTATTCCTCTGTCGGGATTAGGAATTATATGAGAAGTTGAGGGTTAGAATGACGGAAGTTTATTAACTAAATATTGACATTGGGGGTGTATTTTGAAAATTATTGTAGGAGGGTTTTACCAAACCGTTATCTGGGTTTCTTCATCGTAAGCAAAGAGGAAGAAATCGTCCCACTTAATCACCACTGGTAGGGTTAGTTGTGGGACTCGACGGGGAAGTTTCGCAAATTGGAGACAGGTGCAACTTTGACAAGATTAACCAACTAATAGTGCGAATTTAATAGTCCTGTTTGGTATTTTTGATATATTGCCAGCGAGAAGTCTTAGATGTTTGTCTGTTAGAGTGGTCCTTAATAAAAGGGGACAAGTAGTTTATGGATATGTTTTTATACCGCGACGGATTACAGATACTTTCTCAACCAATTTAATTTGTCAACAGACCTTGTTTTTAATTCTCTGCCCCAAATTGATGATTTTGAAGAAAGGGGCTCAATAGCAAATAAGCAAAGGCGTAGGCCAATCTATATTCGATTCGTCTCCTAAATCTTTTCAACAATTACAAGACAAATTGCATTTCTTTTTAGAAATCGATAGATTACGCTGCAAGTATTGGTTGCTCATTGCCGTCCTAGAAGTGGCTCAAAACATTCTAAAAATCTCAATCTAGATTCTAGAAATCTCATTATCGCATCTAGTTTGATGAGTGATTTACATGTATCAAGGGGCATATCTAACAAGCAGTAAACTATCAAGGGTAGTGTCCAGACTAGCAACAGCAACCTCATCCGGCTTTCCTGGAATATCTCTGTGACCTAGTACCTACAAGTGTTGAATGGTTAAGTTATCTGGTGTAAATGAAATGAATTCCAAGGATTTGGTTTCCGTATGACTGTCAATGAAGATAACAATACTATTCGTGGATATAACATTACTTACACAAGGACAATTTTTAATATCCGCCTGGAACACACTACAGTGATATGGTAGGCGAAAGGATATGCTTAAGTTAAGCATATCGGAGAAAAAACCTCCACCCACTCCAGATTCTGTGTTGGACCAATTTGTGTAGGTGTGAATCGAGTTAATATCTCTAGAAGAATGGGAATGGTTGTCCTGAAGCTATGCTTCAACATGAGTTGGGTACTGATGTGGGCGGTGTTTTCTGTAATGTTGAGGTGATTAAGTGTCTTTTTGTGTTGCCCTAGGGAAGGTGTCCATTGTAACGAGGCTCTCAGTTTCAAGAAGCACAAGATGTAGGATATCATCTAGGTATTTGGAGGCGATGGGTTTTAGAGCTCCGCTTATGCATATGGAAGCTCATCTTTGAACTTTCTCTTGAATATAGCAGTTGGACGCTTTTCCGATCCGTCCAACAGACTAACACATCATACAAGAGTACGGGCTTAATGATGAACACGTAAAGCCTTATAGTGATACGTGGCTGCATGATCATGCCCCACATCTTTTCGATTGTATTTTACATGTGTGTAAGGCTACGGTGGCTTTGTTTACGCGAACTTGGCTATTAAATTACCAGTTCAGTTTTTATTCAAGACCAGGGCCAGGTAGGCAGGCTAATTCTGCAAACCTGAGATTAACGCCATTTTGGAAGGGCTTTGTATTTCCTGCTAAAAAGGACCGATTCCGTTTTTTTCGCCTTTCATTAAGAGAGTGAAGGGAGACCATTTTGTAAAAGTTCTTTAAGGGTAGTAAGCTATTGTCACGTCACCTGCGTAAGCAATCAACTTCCAACCTCCCATTTCAAGTTTTTCTAGTAATCCGTTAACCATTAGGTTCCAGAAAAGAGGTGATAGGACGCCCCATTGCGGGGTGAAAAAACTTACAGATCTTTGTGCGGATGAGACACTTAGATTTGCACTAATAATTCTGCCGTTAGGTAGAACCCACAACGAATCATCCACGTTTTAATCTGAAAGTGCATTAGGGATTGAGTTCGCCTTGACATTGTTAAACGCTCCTTTTATGCCAAGAAGAGCAACCAAAACACCATGCTCTTAGTGAGTTTTCGATGATGTGTACAAGTGAGTCTCTGCCTATACCGACTTCCCCTTGCAGTATGTTTGAGACTTGTAGATCACAGTACGTTCTATACTAGTACGAAGGTGTAGATCAATTAATCTTTCCAAAGTTGTTAACCCTAGACCCGTGTACTGGGCACTGAGTCCCCAAAGCACATTTGAAATACATATTTCACTTACTTGTTGGTCGTCAAGAGTATGATATTTTTAAAATCATTTTCTTAGGTACACGAAGAGTCAGAATTCAAGTGCTTGTATTATATAGTTTTAGTTACCTGGAGCTTTAAAAAAAAATATCTCGATATAGTTTACTTAGGCACTCAGTGCCCATATGCATTTTCAGAATATTTTGTATGAGAAGTTATCTCTCGCGGCGTTATTTTCATTGTTTTTCGTCGTAAGCGTCTGAAGTCACCAACAGTAAAGAGATACCAAACTTCTACCTCTCTCACGATGAATCCCCGCAAGAGTGGGTTGTTTTTGTTGTAATACACTACCAATGCACTCGTGTCTGTGAATACATGTATTTCCGACTAAAAGAATTCAGCAGACGAGAAATTTTAGGTTTGAACACTTTCATTAACAGCTGTTTAGGAGTGTGGTAGATTCATTTTTGTAATGACATTTCAATTGACATTTCATTTTTTCACAATTGTAGAAATTCCATTATAAAATTTTATTCACGAATTTCAAGAAATGTTTTGCTTGTGTGTTTAAACAGTGTAAACAATATTTCGTCAGCCTTTCAAAAAAAAAAGTTCGAAGAAACAAAAAGGAAGATGAATGTTACTATTATATTGTTCAGAGTTTAAACTCAATATTGGAAACCTTAAAAAATTAAAACACGTGTTTTCTGGTTGGTAGGTACAAAACAAAGAAACAATTTATTTCAATTGTTAACCGTACATGCCATACAAAACATTGATATGCTACTTTTCAATATAAATTACATTTTGATCTTATTTTCAACAGAAGCAAATGTAATCGTAACATATTTGAACCGATTTTTTTTTTAAATATCCAATTTTATTACATTTTCTGATATAAAATACTTGCTCTTTGGTTTTTATTTGATAATCTGAATGATTTACTTTTTCCCGACTCATGTGAACACTGGTAACGAGGAATAATCCATGACCGTGATAAATTTTAGCGAGCTGTTGAGCAGGTTAAAATAAAACAAATATAAGTTTATTGACTTTGTTAACCATAAAATAAACTAAATTACCGAAGTAGGTGAATTGAATTGTGACTTCTTCTGCACACGAAATTGCAAACTATATTGTACATATAGAATAAAAATAACATAAACAACAACGGAATATGGAATATAACGGGTGATCCAAGTAGAGATACTTTTTTCAATAGCCTTTTTTGACAGATCACGTGTGAGTCGTGTCATGCTGTCATGTTATTTTTGTTTAGTATTGTTTGGCATTTCATAATGGAAAGACTTATGCGTGAACAACGTTTACAAATTGTTCAACTTTATTATGAAAATTCACCGTCTGTGAGGAATGTGTTTCGTGCACTTCGCTCTACTTTTGGTCAACATAATCGGCCTAGTGAGCGTACTATTCGCATCACCATCACCGGTCGGTCGATTGGCCACCAAGATCGTGTGATATCACACCGTTAGACTTTTTCCTGTGGGGATATGTAAAGTCAAATGCTTATGCCGACAAACCCGCTTCGATTCAGGCCTTGGAGGAAAACATCACGCGTGTCATTCGCAAGTTACCAGTCGAAATGCTCGAACGAGTGATCGAAAATTGGACTCAACGGATGGACCATCTGCGACGTAGCAACGGCCAACATTTGATAGACATAATCTTCAAAAAATAAATGCTCTTTCAAATGATAATAAACATTCTCCATTAAATTTGAATTTTCTGTTTTTTTTTCTTTTTTTTTAAAGTAGGGAACCTCGAAATGGATCACCCTTTACAAGGTGGCGCAAAAACAACCTTCCGATGTTTTTTGGATGTAATTTAAAAAAAAAGAAAAACTTTGATTCTTCTTGTGGATTCTTTTTATTTGGTCTTTTAATTTTTTTAACATCAAGTCGAGAATATGATGTCATTCTTGACGGATATTGTCTTTAAGAGCTGCAAGAGTCTGAGGCTCGTTGACATAAACCCGCGACTTCAAAAAGCCCCACAAAAAGAAGTCTGGAGCGGTCTAATCAGGCGATCTTGCTGGCCAGTGCAAATCGCCAGAACGGGAGATTAGGCGCCCGGGAAATGCATCCTTCAGCATATCGGTTGTGGCACGTGCAGTGTGTGCCGTTGCACCGTCCTGTTGGAACCACATGTTTTCCAATCCCAATTCATCAAGTTGCGGCAAAAAGAACTCGTTGATCATTGCTCTGTAGCGCTCACCATTCACAGTAACCGTTTGGCCCGCGACGTCTTCGAAGAAAAAAGGTCCGATGACTCCTCCAGCGAAAACAGCACACCATACAGTGACTTTGAGCGGGTGTAATGGGTCTTCGTGGGTTACACGCGGATTTTCAGTGCCCCAGAAGCGTAAATTTTGCTTATTTACGTACCCGCTAAGATGCAAATGGGCCTCATCACTCATGATTATTTTTGATGAAAAATCATCTTCCTCTTGGTGGTGATTAAGGATGGCTTGAGCGTATGTTAGACGCGATTGGCGGTCAGCAGCTAACAGCTGATGCACCGACTGGACTTTGTACGGAAACATCTTCAAATCTTGTACCAAAATTCGCTGTAAAGACCGTCGACTGATACCCATTTGCGTGGCACGTCGTCTGGTCGATGTCGACGGCGCTTCCATGACATCTTCGGCTACAGCAGCAATATACTCTGCAGAACGGCTACTCCGGGGTCTGCCACGCCTGGCAGCATCTCGAGTTGTGCCAGTCTCTTCGAGGCGAGCGGCTAAACGTGGCAGTGTTTCACCAGTAGGCGTTGAACGGCTAGGAAATCTGCGACGAAATTCACGTTGTGCCAAAGTCACCGACCGATTATTGCTCAAATAAATAGTCACCAAGCGTTAAGCGTTCTGGAGCAGTGTAGCGTAACATTGTTTATTAACGTGTATTTCGCATGTGTTTACTACACAAATGTCAAAACAGAACTGACATTAGGGCCAAATCGCAAAATTTATAGCATTTTCTGATAGGAGGATTACTTTTGCGCCACCTTGTATGTACTTAGTAAGAGATTTGTCACTAAACGTCCATTAGCTATTAAAAAAATTCTTAATTCATGAATTAGCTTTTAATCAAAAGATTAGATAATAATTGGTAATTTTTTTTATAAATGCGGCTGCAACAGTTGTGTCACAGTCTGTATTCCTGTTATTTTTTGGCATAACTAAGCAAAGTATGTATATCTAGTAAAATATCCTAGTTCCAATAATTTTCTTAGTAAGATTTATGTTTGGATAGAAGTGAAAAATGTGTTTTAGTATGGCTTAAGCCCACAATATAAATCAAATGGCTAAACTTCTGATCGAACTTCAATATTTATTCAACCATTTACGATGTTCTCGATTCGAACTTATGTCAATATTTACTTTTTAAAATGAAAAAACAAAAAACAACAAAAATGTTTCCTCCTTAAGAACATCTTGCGTTTTTATGACGGTCTGCTACAGCCGGTTATATGTAATAAAACTTATATCCTTTTTTCACACATTGTTTTAATTGCATGTAGGTAAATGTAATAAAACCCTTATCCTTTTTTTTCCAAAAAGAATGAGTTAGACAGATAAATAGGAAATTTGGAACGATTTATCGCAATCATATGGAAGTATTAATGAATTCAACGCACACGAAAAATTAGAATTCTATTTTATTGTTCTCAGTAGGTTTTTTTTTGTACTAATATTTTTTCAACCATATAACATAAAAAATAAATATGTAAATATATTTTCAAGATTTGATTAAATTGATTATTCAAAACTGAGCGCGGTGTTTATTACTTAAATTTGTCTTGGATGCGCTCATTGGTGGTGGCAATGCTACAGCTGTTTTAACTCCGATGTAAATATTCGCCCCTTTCCATGATGGTTCTTGGTGAAGTCGAAAAAAAATTGAGCAAAAAATGTGGGGAATAACTTATCTCACGCATACTTGTTTAAAAATATGATAGTATGTGTAAGATACGTGATTATGGGTGAATTTAGCTTGTAGGCAAATCGCGAAGATTGGTATCTCTTTACTTCCCTTAACCCTGGTCAACAATGTTATTGTACGTTATATGCGTTTTCAATACATTTTGACATTTCTTTTCCCTAGTTTTCGGGAATTCCCTTTTTCGTTCAACGTTTTTTTTTTTTTTGTAGTAGTATTTTCATTGTCTTGCACCAGTTGGAAGTGGTTGGAAGTGAACGTGATCTAATTAGTGCCAAAAAAAGGGTTGGTATTTTTTGATTGGAAGTGGAAGTGTGGAAAAGTTAAAGAAAAGGTAAACAAATAACAGTTTTCTTGTAAGTGCTTTAGTATATTTTGGACTTGTGATCTTTAGGGATATGGACGACATCGCAGCGCGCGTTTTGTTTCTGTTGAATGCTTCAGAAAATCGCAATTTGATTGTAGGTGAACAGGAATATTTAGGTCAGTATTATGGCCAAGTAGGAAATGAAGATGAAGATGAAGTACAAAATGAAGATATTGGTACCGACTATGATTACGAATATTCAAATGCCGATGATGGGATAGCTGACGCGTTAGTTGACTTACGTGTCCAACAAGCTGGTATAGATATTCAAGAAGATGCAGAAGTTGAAGTGCAACAACGAAGTGGAGATCAACGGCAGGATACGACATGGAGGCAGTTGAACCAAATAGAGGTATGCGTTATATAGCTAGAAACGTAAGGTTTGAAGATATTTGGTGGTCAATGCCTGACGAACTTAAACGGCGCAGAAAAATTACCGCTCAAAATGAAAGATCGCAGCATGTTAATAGATGTTCGCAAATGTTTTCCGAAAAATTGAGTTCATTTAAATTATTGGTTACTCCAAAAATTGTTGCAAATATAATGCTTGAAACTAACAAAAAAGTCAATCGTCTGTCAGACACACCAGTGAAAATGCGCGGCTGGTACGATACGGCAAATGCTTACATTTCAATATTGTTATACGATGGTGCTGTGAAATCCTATGAAGAAGAAGCGAGTGATCTTTTCCTACAGAGTAACATGCCATTCTGCCGAGCATTGATTTCGTTGGAAAGGTATGAGCAGTTAAGCCGTTTCATTTGATTCGACGATGGTCGAAGCAGACCATTTCGTTTTCAATCTGACAAGTTAGCTGCAATCAGATCCATCTGGGACCTGTCCCAGGAGAATCTAGTAAGATTTTATCAACCATCCAAGGAACTAACAATCGTCGAAGGGAAGATGTTAGTTCAAGATGTTTATGCCCAATAAACCTGGTAAATATGGGATAAAAATCTTCTGGATTGTAGATGCAAAGACAAACTACCCACTACACGGAGAAATTTATGTTGGATAACAGCCATGTGATAACCGATTTGAGGTTATATCGCATCAACTAGTCATGCGATTGGCACATAAATACCTGGACTAGGGATACAACATAACGACTGACATTTGCATTTGACAGGGTTTGGCATCACGCCCTTTTGTCGAAAATGCGTGCATTTGTAATCGACGAAAAACTTCTTCTATGGATTAGACATTATCTTTCGAAACGTTCAATTCAAGTTGTTCAGTCTGTAACTCACCAAATAAATGCTGGTGTCCCTCAAGGCTCAGTTTTGTCTCCGACTCTCTTTCTCATTTTTATAAATGATCTCCTGTCTGTAACTTCTAATCCAATTCATTCCTTCGCTGATGACAGTACCCTCAGCTTCTCATATTCGTTTACAGGTCCTCGTCCCTCACCTTCGAACGTGGACTCTAAACGTCAAAATATGTTAAGCTCATTGAATTCCGACCTTGACAGCATTATCAAATGGGGTAAATCTAATAGAGTGGAATTCAATGCTTCCAAAACACGATGCTGTCTTCTGTCATTAAAGCGTAACCAAAATCTAGAGCCATTATCCATGAATGGCACTTACGTCGAAGAAACCGAAAAGCTTTCCATGCTAGGTATGTGTGTTAGTAACGACTTACGTTGGAACGATCACATATTCGAAGTCGCTAAAAACGCAGCGAAATGTCTAGGTTTCCTAAATCGATGTAAGAAATATTTCACCCCCTCTGATCTGGCCACAATATATAAAGCGTTTATACGCCCAAAACTTGAATTCAACGCCCATGTCTGGTCAGGTGCACCAAAATCAACATTGCACCTACTAGATAGGATTCAAACACGTGCGAAAAAACTTATAGGAGACATAAGAATAGCGAACTCCTTAGTTTCGCTTGAACACCGTCGAAACATCTCCCGCCTTACCTTGTTTTATCGCTATTTTAACAACCAATGTTCAAATGAAATAGCCAGCTGCATTCCTCCCATTCAACAATTCAGCCGCAATACTCGTTACGCAATGAATGCAAATCAGTTTACCCTCAAGCCTATCTTCGGACGTACGCTGAAATATAGAGATTCATACATAAACCGAACAACACGAATGTGGAATGCTCTACCAAACTCTGTTTTTCCTCTCCATTATAACTTACAGACATTTAAAACCAATGTGTATCGGTAACTCCTTTCTTCTTATCCCTAATTTCCTTAACGCCCGCACTGTGCTAAAACATATAAAGGGTATTCATAACCCCTTGAGTGTGCGCAAATTATAAAAAAAAAAAAAATAAAAAGCAACAAGCCTCAGTTACCCATATAATTTACAAAAGCCGATGAAGATTTTTAAAAAAAGGGAAAAGTTTTCTTCGATATTTTGTTATTCACAAGGCATGCAATTATGCAGATGCGCAAGCAACACCAAGAAAAATGTCCTTTTATTGTCAACTGCACACCAAGATGACAAAATCGATGAAACAACCAGAAAGCCGGTTGTGATTATAATTCTACCAAAGGTGGGGTGGACACCCTCGATCGTATGGTCACGGTCTATTATTGTAAGCGGAAAACTAACCGGTGAACGGTTACAGTCTTTTACAATATGCTAGATTTTGCTGGTGTAGCCGCTTAAATACTGTTTGATCTTAGTAATCCATCCCATCCCCAAAGAAAATAGTCCAATGGTGTCAAATCAAGCGATCTTCGTGGCCAATTGACAGGTCCGTTCCGTGAAATTATGCGCTCATCGAATGTTTCCTTCAATAAATCGATTGTGACGTGCGCTGTGTGCTTTGTAGCGCCGTCTTGTTGGAACCACATTCATGCCATCCAGTTCGGGAACGAAAGAGTCTGTTATCATGGATCTTTACCTGTCTCCATTAACAGTAACTGACTCGCTAGCATCATTTCGGAAGAAGTATGGCCCAATGACTCCACCAGCCCAACTACCACACCAAACAGTCAGTTTTTGTTCATGTAATGGCGTCTCAAGGTTCTCATGTGGACTTTCTTCACTCCAAATGCGGCAATTTCGCTTGTTGACGTAGCCATTCAACCAAAAACGAGCCTCTAACTGAACAAAATTTTGCGATGAAAATCAGCATCGAGATCAATCTCATTTTCAGCCTTTAATTCTTGCACAAGCTGAATCTTGTAAGGTCACGAAAAAAAAATTGTAAAAGAGTTGGCATTAGAACTTGCGAAAAACACATAAGAAATCGAATTGCAAAACCTACGATGCAATCTAGTGTCAAAACGGCAATAAAATAGCTTGGGCACAAAATAAGAACTGACACCAAATTGCCTGGAGTGCGTAAAAACACAACGCTGTGAAGAATGCAAAAAAATAAAAAAAAGGACAACAAAACGATAGCGGTGTAATGTAACTTATGTAACGCAGCTACTTGCACAAGACATAACATCCAAATGTGTGAGAGATGCTACGCAAATAATCCAGAACATTCTGACGATGACGATACCAGCTTCGATTAAACATTGCTTCCACCCATGTCACTTGGAGCACCTGAAAAGTGTGTTCAAGACGAACCACGCCAACGTAGTTTTCTCCATATTAACAGTTTGCCATAAACCGTCTTTTTATTTGAAATTATTTAACCAAAAATAACTTTTTGTATTTCTTGTTTTTATAAACATAAAAGAATGGTTTTTGCTCCTAAAAATTATCATTTATAGAACACATGAACACACGATATCTAGAAATTTTAGAGTACACGGGTCTAGGGTTAAAATAATAGGAGAGGCTGATCGGACTGACATCCTTCGGATTTGTGTGTGAGCTCTCTCCTGCGCTCCTGCTTTTGGGTGCGCACTAACCGCAGACAACTGACCATGAAGGTTAGTAGCCACGGCAGCAGTATATCAAGGTTGTGTTGAAGCTCCGCGAATATGTTACCATTTGGTCCATGGAATGAAAATCAATTTTTCTTCGTTTATGATATCATTAAAATACGGAATGGATGTTCCAAAGGTTAAGATGTGTCGACCATATAGAGCGAACACCGCAGCTCCAGTTCTAAGTTCTTCGACGCCCTTAGGAGTAAAAAACCATGACAGACCACATCATTAACAGAGTGAGGGATTTCCGACGTTTGGTGCACAAAATTGCAAACGCCAAGCTAGACTGTAATGGTTTATTACTTAAGCCGAGAAATCTCTCCATTTTTTGAAAAAACTTTGTTCGAAATGGACACCCAGGGCGTATTTGAAAATTGAAAATGTACACGCATTATTCAAATTACCACAATGAAACAAAACACTCACACATTTCAATACCAAGTCATAAAGGTAAAACTTCTTGAAATACCTCTAAAGACCCATTGATGCCTAGACCGTACATATTCTGGGTTTATCTCCTACCCAGGGCAAATCTTATTTCCATACAAGACATTTTGTCTGAAAATTCCTTGGGGCCACAACTTTGTCCATTGTCGAACTTTTCACATCCGACCGACTCATTCGCATGCCAGAAACTGTAACTTTCTGGAACTCCTCAACCAGACTGAGAAAGACACTGCACTAAACGGCATCTAAACCACATTCAGAACGGAACAAGAACTTCAACATACACACACCTAACCGCATAAACAACACAACCAAATGAATTTGTATTCACATGCCTCCACATGGTGTGAGGCGTCCTGTTCGTTTTAGGTAATGGAAAAAAAAAGAAGAAGCAGGAAACGATTCCTTAACCATATGTCGCCCATTGTCTTTTAAAATTCCAATCATAAACAATTTTGTAAAAACAACGTCCACCCTGAAAGGAGGACTTAATTAATGAGGGGTGGGGAGGATTCATGACACATATGGTTCGAAACAAATGAAACCTCAGGGAAGCCGGTTTCAATCACCAAGAGCGGTCTTTTAAAATTGCACACCAAACCCCAACCGAACAACAATTCATCTGTGTCTCCCCCGCCCCGGCTATTCCATCAGAAAATAAATGGCGAACGACAGACAAAAGCGATAAGCTCATTTACCCTTACATCCGGCTACTGTTTGTGCGGCGGCGGTAGTGGTGGTGGTACCATTCATCCACCTTAAGCTCGAATAGCCATCAGAGGAGGGAGAGATGACATAATACACACACAAATAGGTTAAATATTCAAATTTTCGAGCTAGTTTCGATTAAGGATAGGATATTCCTAGTTTAAAATAAATCAGTTCAAAGCTAATCCTTAAATTTCTAGTCCGTTGTAGGTATAGGCGTCTCCTCCCATATATCAGCTTCTTCTTAATCGTACGAACACTATCTACTGGCTGCCATATGAGGAGGATATCCCAAACAATTGAAAGACTTAATCCTTCCTTCTCCCCATCGTCCTCGTCACCTTTTGAAAAGTGATAAAACAAAGGAGCCAACTGGCTGCACTTGGGTGTATCTGATAAGGAATCCTTATCAATATCCTGCGGATTCTTCATCAAATATCACATTCCGTAGTCAAATTTCAATTGAAATCCAACCAACAAATAACGGCCCACTACTAACCCCCTCAGGCACTCAACAGCCCACATGAGAGAATAATGTTTTCATCTTTATAAGAGTTAAGTACTTTCGTTGGTTGGCTCCTTTTTTTCCCCCGTTTTCACTTGAATGGGCGTAATACCCGTCCTCTGTGTGGAAAGGATTATAGGAATGTTCTATTGAGATTAGGTTTTTATTTTCTTCTTATTTTTTATTTTGGAGGAGGAATGCGCTCTCTTTGCACGCTTCATGTAAGGGCTAAGTCTGCTCAAGTGCCTCAACCTCAGGAGGAGCTTCCACTTGGATGCGGAGTGATGTTAATCATATTGTACACAAATTACTTGGTGAACAGTTGCTGTGTGAATGTATCAAAAGTACAAAGTCACGGAGTGACGATTACATGGATGGATAGTCTCTTGGAGTAAGTCCTCCAAGTGAATGGGAGTTCTTTCGAAAAACAACCATCCTGTTGTTGTTTAGTTTAGTCCTGTAGGCATAGGAAGGAAGGAAGGAAGAGTTTTACTTAAGTGGCAACAGTGCAATGGAGGAATTACGTTTGAGGCAGTCTGACTTATAGAATTGTCTCAAGTAGCTTCTAGGCTATGGAAACTCGATTTAAGGTACGTCATTCCTTAAGACATATTTTGAAGGGTCTTATCTCAGCAAATTCGGTCGGATTTAAGATTTCACCTTTCCGTTAGTTCGATGAATCTTCAAGGGGAGCACAATCAGGATTCACGAAACGCCAGTTCGCAAACATGACTACTAATTCCGACTGTCAGGATATACAAGTCTAAAGTCAAATTGATTGGGCAACCAATAATTTTATTAAGACTAGGTGGCACGACATTAAAATGGGGTTTGGTGCTTTCATAAAGGCACCTCATCCTGTTTTCAGACGTCAGTGGATTTCCCATTAGGAAGTCAACTGCGGCGTTTTATTCTATCTTTATTCTATCCAAGTAAACATTAAACAGGAGAGGTGCATCCGAACAACTAGTGGAAGCTCTAAGGCGCTACAAAGCAGACATTACTGCCCTCTAGGAAATAACAATAAGATGGGCCGGGCAAATAGAGGATGTGAAACTGCGACATCCACGACGGTCCGTGTTATTGTTAGCAGAAACAGCGACTATTTGGATTCGCATTTGTTATAAAAGCCAGACTTAGGCATTGCACCAATCCGCATAGAGGCCAAATTCCCCAACATAAGTCTTATGAGCGCCCACACTCCGATGGAAGAAAAAATGCGAAATCTTCTTCTTCGAGCACATATACAAAACTTATGACCGACTACCGAATTCCTATGTTACAATTGTGCTAAAAGATTTAAACGCGAAGGTAGGAAGAGAAGACATCATAAGCAGGATTGCCGGAAAACACAGCCCACATGACAACACATCTAGCTACAAACTCAGGCTAATTGACTTCATGCGGAACAAAATGTCACTATAGCTAGCACAGGATTTCCTCACGTCGATATTGTTGAGGGGACATGACGGTCTCTAGATCAACAAAAACACATTGCGCAAGAGGCACGCATCCAGTATTTTGGATGTCCAAACATTCCGTGGGTCGGTCTAACATCGACTCGGACCACTATCTTGTGCCATGGTAAAAATGCGAAAATCCACAACGCCATAACAAATTCAAAACAAAGATTTTGTCGAGATTATGTTGAAAGATTGCAATCACAACAGACCGCCAAGCCCCTTGACTTATCGATTAACACCATACCAGCAGCATCTTATGTCAAAGAACAACGATGTCAACAAGGCAATAGATCTGCCGCAACTGAAGTGCTAGGTATCTCGCGCCCACCAGCAAGAAACTCTTGGTTTGATGAGAACCGCCGTCAGATGTTCGCAGCCTAGAGGAAGGACCAAGAAGCAGGTGAACACGAGAGCTGCCATTGAGCTAACAACACAAAAAGAACGCACGATCGTGGATAAATATGATACTCCAGGAAAGATTTTCGCAAGTGTTATCAAAGAGTAAAACGTCAAAGCCAGGGATACAAGGCGCGAACGGAATCCTGTCGTGATGATCAAGGAAATATCGTAGTTGAGACATAGTCGATGCTGAGGATATGGAAGAACCACTTCTGCAGACTGTTAAACGACGATGACTTACAATCTTCCGCTATCAGGCAGAACGAACCTTTCAATACAGGCGACGACATCAACCATCCGACATAAGTGAAGTGAGGATAGCTATATTTTAACTCAAGCTTTGCAAAGCTGCCGGAAATGACGACCTTCGCGCCAAGCCGGCGGAGATGATTTGGTAAGCACATCCACCAACTCATAAGAATGAGGGTAATACCAAGTATATGCTTTCACCACGAAAGGACACACAACATCGACGAATTGGACAGAACGTTGCCATTGACAGATATAACTTTGAGGTAGTACGGGAATTTGCCTACCTCGGCCGCGCTATTAACTATGACAACAACATCTCCTCAGAAATTAAACGAAGAATTACTCTTGCCAACCGCTGTTTCTTCTGGATAAGAAGGCAATTTAGTAGTAAAGCCCTACCTTGAACTACTAAGGAGATCCTATAAAAGACCCTGATTATCCCAGTCCTGCTCTAAGCAGCATGGTCCATGCATGCATCAAAAGTGGATTAAAAAATCTTCGGTCGTTTTGAGAGAAAAAAAATCTTCGAAGTCGGTCCCGTTGATGGGCTATGGAGACGAAGATTGAACAACGAACAGCAACATGCCCCTAGTTAAAAAAAACGCATTGTACGCTTAAGGTGACCAGGGCATATAGAGCGGATTAACAACAATGCTCCGGCTAACAGAGTTTTCGATTTCCCCAGACGTCGGAAGTACAAGTGGAAGACTTCGCATTCAGTAACGCGAACAACTAGAAACCCACCTCAAACAAATTGAAATGTGCAACTGGAGGGAGTTGACTAAGGACCGGGCAAATTGTAGAGGCATATTGGTTGAGGACCAGGTTCATTCCGGGCTCTGGTAATTAATTAAATAGTATCGCTAGGTCGTCTATGCACTGTTGCTGTTGTTGCTCTCCTTAATTACTAAGACCCACAAGAGAGTTGAGATAACCCTAAGGCTGCCTTTTCATGCGATAACCTTCAAATCTTTAAGCTTTACATTTGTTTACCCGTCGCTTATCATCCTTGTTACTATTTTTTTTAGGTTTATTTAGACAACACTTGTCTCCAGGCGTTTAAAATGTAGAGGAATGCAGCAAAGTATCGTGAGGGGATTTATTTATTGTACTAGATTCCATTCCCTGCATGTTGTGGCAAAGATATTGTTCTTGGATTTAGTTTATCATCGCTGGTTTGTCAAAAGTCGAAGAAAGTGAGCATAACTGGCAAAAAGTCCTTTCCAACCAATTGTCTTGGGCGGACATGGCTGGAATATGTAAAATAACATCTAGAGCGAACGAACGACGATTAACCCAGCAAAGTGTCATTTTTCGCGGGCGTAAGAATTAAACTGCGAAGGGTCGGCATAACTGTTGCATGCATGTTGCTGGAATTCGATGGACTCTAGCATTAGATAAGGTTGCCTAAACAGCTCAAGCATGTTCTTAACGAAATGTCAGCTACTGTTGTGTCGGTCTGTTAGTTAACAAAGCGATGGAAGCTTGGATGTCCCTCAATAGTTTTCTGTAAAGGAAATCCTAAGTGGGACTACGGGTAAAACTCTGATCTCGAATATTTAATACAAACGATGTTGTCCATAGGAAGCAAATAGAAAACCGAATTGTACCGATTCAATTGCCAACCTATATGGCGACTATACACAACTGCAGCACGCCGGCACCACAAAGCTTTACGGCACTGAACAGCTAGCGCAAAAAGTCAAGCAATACTTTGAATATTTGTCAGAACAAAACACTCCGTGGCATAAGCATGTCAAAGAATCTGAGGGCATCACATCGTTATGTACAATTTTTGAATTGAATTCAAATTGTAAAAAAAAATATTTCGTAACTTCATACCCCACCAGCATTGATTTCCATAGCACACCGCACATCGACTTTGAAGAAGCACCACCACATTATGAAACATAAATTCCTCCACCGAATCACCACCATCCCTCCAATTTCCGAAAGTAATGCAGGCACACAACAACAAACAAACAAAAAAAACATTTCTCCCTCCCTCTCATCTGCCAGACCATAAACCCACAAATCCAAATTTCTCAGTTCTCACTAGTATCAGGACACAAGCGAAAAACCTCCACTCCACCATGCATCCCCGCGCTCGGGGTATGGAATTTCTGTGTCCATCCAGCTTTTATTATTTTAAAAGGTGAAGCAAACATCACTACACTGTGCCACAGCCATCGAGTATGTTACACAGAAATTCCCGAAAACTATACACTTCGACTAGCACCACACGAATAAGGGTTAACCAGGGATGACATAACGCCCAGAATGGTACCGTGATACACCCACACGAAGCAACTCTCTGTCGTGATACGAAAATAAAAGCCAATGGATCCACATACTTTAAGTAAACCATTCAACATGAAATTCAAATGGATTCCACACCCTCTCGTCGCAACAATTAAGTTCTCCACAAGTTCCGCAGGAGGGATGCGATGCGTAAATGGGCTCTGCCATCACCATCATGGAAGAAAAGTGAAAATTATTTCCGGAATTTTAGACACTCGACGAGGGGAGCGCAGCTACATTGTCAAGTCGAATGTCTTTGTCCTCGTATGCTAATAATCCTTAATCTGACAACGGCATTCACTCAGCAAAGGATCCTTCTCCGTCGACTGCGCGTGCAATTGGAGCACAATTGGCTGCCAAAATGCACGGAATTATGCATTCAAAACATCTTCCGAAAGAAGGACAATGGAGAGTACAAACGCGAAGCCTGTTGACTCAAAGTCGCGAGCAAAATCATAGAAGACACAATTCTCTGCACTCACTGCACCAACGACGACACTCGCGATGACAATAAACGCCATTCACTACGACCAAAGACAAGGAGAATAAGGAGGCCTCCCAACTGCACACAAGTCTCTGTCTCTGTCAGGAACAACCACTTAATCCTAATCACCTGCTCAAACGCAAATCGATTTACCCAAAGGACAACAAAAAGGCAGAACCAACTCTCCGATGCAGGCAACAACTGTTGGGATGGGGATTGTGGTAATCTGTCCAAATATATGTACTCCCGACGATACATAAACACGTCGTGTATCTAATGCTAAGGTAAACAAACTGCCAGGCAGGATAATTGAATGGGAAAACAAAACGACTTACCCGGTTCATCGTCGTCGACGGGTGGCTGTTCAAAGCTCAGGCGTACAATCTTCTCGTTTGCTCGCTTTAGCTGCTCCTTTCGCGGACTGCTCTCGTCCTCCTTTAGTGGGCTGAAGGAGATCTTCTCCTTTCGCTTGAGAATGCCGCCCTTGCGAGCAGTGCTGGTGGCAGTGGGGCTAGCATCACCGCCGGATGGTGTACTCGTGCAGAATGCTTTCGAAGAGTTGTCGCAATTTTCAAGACGCTTCGAACGTGTTGTTTTGACCGGTGATGGGGTAGCCTCGTCACCATCAATCCAGTCCTCGCTGTCCGATGACTCGCCAAAGATTTCAACAGTTTCAAGAAATGAAACCGAGAGGTTCTTTCCTTTTTTCTTCTTCGGTGGAGATTTTGGAACTTCTCGGCTGTACCCCTCTCTTAATCGTTTGACTTTGACAAAGGATTTGAAGTACCGATTGCCGAATTTGTGCCGCAACGCTATCGCGCTGAGATGTTTTGTCGGAGTTGTGTTGACTTTATTGTTGGTGGTGGGTTTCTTCACCGTAGGCTTCTTAACTTTGCGCTTAGCCTCCTCGGAGGTGTCTTTTTGAGGCGAGTTCTTGCGTCGTGGCGAGGGAGTTCTGGTGAGAGCACAAATATTTATAAAGAAGCCGGCGCCCTTGGCGGGCTTTGGCTTGCGTTTCGGTGGAGATGCATCGTCGTCTTCTATGGTTTTGCGCTTTAATGTTGAACTGGGAGGTGATAGCGACTCCTCCTTGCCACCTATAAAATCTTTCTTTGGTCGGCCACGAGTGCGCTTCAACGGTGTATCCATCTTTGACAGCTGTCCAATAAGCAATTTGTCTTTGGATATCTTCACGTAGCACTTGCGAATGCGAAAAAGCTCATCGATGTGGGTTTTATGAGACGCAGATAGTGGCAGGACATTTTTCTGCGACTTTGGTCGATTTCGTTTATTCTTTTCCATTGCTCCTTTTCCTCCACCATTTACCAGCTTATGTGGTGTTGTTTTCTCCATTTCATTGAATTTAGTCCTTTCCACCAGCACCTTTACAGATTTCATATCCATGGGTTGTATTTTTTCTCTGCTGCCATGGTTTGCTGGTCTCTTCGAACGCTTGAATTCCTTGTGTTTTTCCATTCCTTTGGAGTTTTCATCTGACGAGCGGTTTTTCCTGGCAAGCATAACGCTGGCCCTTTTGTTCATGTTGCCGAACCGTGGTAACACCGAACTCCACTAAATCATTGGCGAGCTAAATTCGCAAAATGTTTGCAAATTTTTTTATTTGTTTGTCGCTCTGTTTGGTATTTTTGTTGGACACACAACACAAAACTCGTGCAAATCGACAGAAAACGAAGGCGGTTATGTGAAAGGGATAGCGTATGAGTGCGGATTCGATGGTTCCTAGGTGGGAAAAGAAAAAAGAGCGGCAGCGGATATTTTGTTCAAGGAATTTTTTGCGTTTTTTTTTTTTGTTCGCGAGAATTTTTTTTGCGAATTTCCCTACACTGAGGGGGGTAATTTTATGGAATTAGCTTTAAGTCAAATGTTGGGTTTGCTATTGTTTTGGAAATTTATTTATTACGGCACACAAAACAGTCATTAGAATGAATTTTTTGAATGAAATTTAACCGCAGCACAGACGCCATTCGAGTTTGTTGAACTTTTTTTTGCGAATGACAGTTGAAGAGGTTTTTCGGCAACGGCGTTGTTGTCGTTAAAGGGAAGGGATGTTTCCTTATTCTAGCAGTTTTCATTTGATTTGTTCGGTAGTTGCGCATTAGTTGTGCTTCACATTTGTATGGGGATGTGTTCGGAGAGTAGGTGGTGGTAACTTGTGTAAAATATATAAGTGTTCGAAAATGCAAAATGTGCTCATCTGACAATTCGTATAGGAATAATTCAATTTCATATTAGAATCCGCCATTTGAATTTACAAGTTAGAACAAAATAATTGTTATGAATATATTAGTGTTTGACTGTAAGCTCAAATTAATTCAATATTTCCATTTGATAGTAAACATCTTATCGTAAGTGTTTTGATATCCTGATTTAAAAAAAATAATACCACATTGGAAAACGAGTGGTGGGTACACGACTGGATCGTACGCAACTTTCTCGTTCACAGCGAGTTTATTTCACACTATCGATAGCGCCTCGACAGGTGTTCCGGGAGATTTATTCGGTTCTTGACGGTTCTTTGGCAAATCCATTATAGTCCGGAACTGACACCATGTGCTTACCACCTGTTTCTATACATGGCAAATAATTTTGTCGGTGAAAGTTCATGTCGAGATTTTTTTTCTGAATGAAACAAACTTGAGTAAAACAACTGACTTAGCTTTAACATTTAGAGCTAAGCTCCATTAACTGATTTCACCGACAATTCGATAAGAGGAGCCGTGATTTCTTCAAACCAGAAACTTTTATATTTGACATTATTTAATGAAATTAATCATTACTGTGCGGTGTGAAGGAAAGTAATTATTATTCGACAGTTTCATGAAAAGCGAATATGTCGAATAATAATAGTGGTTTTCCACGGAGAGTTTATTTTATTTTGCTGGTACTTTTTCTACCAAAGTTTTTAACATAGAGGAATGATTTAGCTAGATATACCTGAAAGCACATGGGTGAACTCAGAATCATGTCGAGTCGCAGTTGAGTAGATTGAGGCATGTCTATCTGACCGACTGCATGTAGGTCACCGATTTTTAGGCCTTAAATTTTGATTTTGTCCTTAAGTGCAAGTGGAAAGAATTTCAAAATCCGCCCACTTTTAAGAAAACTGTTTGGGCTAAATGGCTTTCATTGCCATTGTTTCTGATAGTTGTGAAACTTTAATTTCTATATTTTGTTCATATCTACACATATGAGCACAACAGATTGTATGTTTTCTTAGTGGAAAGTCGATATAAGGCAAAAAATGGTCTAAATAAAAATAAGAACCCGTTTTACCCAAACCGACAATTATATTTACTCAGCGGGAAAAATGATTCCAGGAATCCATAAGAGGAACTCGCCAATTGACTATCGTGATAGCGATACGAAGAGTGCGTGAAATATAAATCGTACACTGTCGTCATAAAGGAGATAAGAAAATCATTCCATTAAAAGAAAATTATTTTGCATATTTAAAAATATATTTATTTCTACTAAATATAATAAAAAATAATCTCCTACTTTCAGATCTTTGTCGCTAATATCTAACTTAACATCTAATTAAAATAAAACGAAATATTATTCCAATATAATACCGATGTACTCTCTCTCGTCTTCCTCCACATATTTACATAATCTCTCTTCCGTTGAGAGAGTGGTGCCCAACTCGGTGAAGGAATTTTGACTGATGGTTGGCTTTTCAAAAATATAGTTCGTTGGTATGTCAGCGGTACAGACGGGACAACCAGATTGACCCAATTCATCATCGAAACATGCAATACAGTCAAACTTTTCCAAATTGTAAGTGTCGCAAAGTGTCACGGGTTCGAAATCCACGTCAGCAATGCCTTGATCAGTTATATATGTCCAATCTTCGTCCTGATCACTTAACACATCATTGTCGTCAGATGTACCAAAGTATACTTCTACGGATGTTGTGGAGATCCGATGATATAGACTTATAAGAGACCAAGAAAGATCGTACTGACTATAATCGGTTGCAGTCTGGTATGGTCCAAGGTATGTAGCTGTTTCCTCTCCAATATTAATTTTTGATGTGTATACAGATATATTGGATTGGTCGATGACAAATATACCTCGCCTTATGGAGCTGCCTTGTTCACTTTCATCGAGTAAGAACCAATAGAGTCCTTCATGCGTAGACAGAAGGAAGGCGTCCTCTAGAAGATCGTTGACGGTGAATATAAATCCGTTTGTTTCGTTGATTTTCCTGACGTTTTCGGTGTGGAATAGTTCACAGTGACAGAAGAGGTCTTTAAAGCTACCAAGCCAGGAGCAGTTAGGGAAACGGCACGATGTATTCATGTTTGATATATAAAAATAGTTTTTTTTTATTAAAATGCCGACAATCTTATTAGTTTATCTAACGAAATTCAAATGATAGCTTGATGGGCAATGCAGAATGATTTTATACGTTAAGGATTCTCACTCAGGTAGGCTTGACCGTAAATTAAAGACTTTCTGAGAACCAATTTAACAGGTAGTTGAATAACTATTTTATTAAGGGTAAAGGTACAAGAAAGTTGATAAACTAAGAAATATAAAATTCTTTAACCAGGTGGTATAAGTGACTCCATTTTAATGAATTTCTTTGTTTCTTTGTCTTAAGTGAAATACAAAAAGGAAGATATAAATCATTTAAAAATGTACCTATGCATGTATGGTATATGATAAAAACAGGATAAACCGACATTACATATATTTTCAATATTTCAAAATAATCATATTGCTTACATCATTAATAATTATCTCGTGTTTTTTAATAACGAAAAAATATGTCTCTTTTGAGAATTAAAAGAAGATTTTACTTGAATATGAAAATATGAATTATTGGTAATAGATAATTAGAATTCATTGTTCAATTAGAACAATATATACAAACCGACTGTGTACTTACGTCGCGCTTTTTAAACGAATGTAAAGATTTCTTAGGACCGGTTTTTCAATGCTGAGTTAATCCAGAGTCAACCAACCGTAAATTAAATTTAATCTAGGATTAACTTATGGAGCAATTTTTGAGTGCAGGATTCAATTTGATACTATGAGTGGCGGTTATTTGTTTATGACTGTTTTTATATATATGTATATTATATATATTAAGTACTCATAGAAAAATAAATAAAGAATTAAGTGAGGCTTACCCAATTTCACATGATTTTCTTAATCGTTCAAAAGTCCGGTTTTCCAGTATCCAAGTTTCGGGGTTTCCCTCAGGTGTTAACTTGAGAACATAATTTTTCAGGATTAATGATCAGATCAGATCTCAGCGACTCGGAACCATTTTAAGCTCGGTTTTTATAATGCCAGGTCATCCTAGTTTCGGGATTAAACTCGAGTTAACTCGATAAAGTATTTTTTCCGTCAATTTGAATCCAGAGTAAGCTTCGAGTTAACCCTGCAAGTTTGGTGACTTAGATAACGCTGGGATATAATAATTAGATGTTTTTGACAGATGGTAAACTATCTACCAAACAAATAATTATTTTCAATTCCATTTATGTGGACATTTTATCAATTTTTTTAGAAACTAAATACATGTGCGATATATTTAAATTCAAATCCCAGTGACATGAAGATATTGTAAATTTTCATTTTGACGGTTATAAGATATGACTTGTTGGATCGTGACGAAAGCATTTTCATTTCTATGGGGAAAAAAGATTTAAGTTTTGCGGATTGGCAGCACTGGTTAGTAATGGCTTGGACGTCATCTGTCAAAGTGAAAAGTTTTCTGTACATTCTGAAAACGTCAAGAAAATCAAAGACACGAACGGATTTATATTCACCGTCAACGATCTTCTAGACGACGCCTTCCTTCTGTCTACGCAGGAAGGACTCTATTGGTTCTTACTCGATGAAAGTGAACAAGGCAGCCATATAAGCCGAGGTGTATTTGTCATCGACCAATCCAATATATATGTATACACATCAAAAATTAATATTGGAGAGGAAACAGCAACATACCTTGGACCATACCAGACTGCAACCGATTATAGTCAGTTCGATCTTTCTTGGTCTTGTATTTTTGGAAACTTGTTTTAAAATTCATAAAACAAGCTAATGGCTACTTTAACACCGTTGACAATAACATGGACTGTACCTATATTTGGTGTAAGTCTCATCGGTGTAAGCACATCGAGATCGAACAAGGACTTAATTGTTTGGGTTAGTCCATTTATTTAGGTGACCTAGACCATAGTATATTTTACTGTTTATTCTTCCCTTGGCATAGATGTTGTACTGTTGTAATCCCTCCTTCCTTCCTCCTTAAGTTGCGCTAAAGTCCGGAATGAACCTGGGCCGCCTCAACCAACTTGCATCTCCAATTAGCCCGGCCCTTAGCTAAATTCCCCCCGTTGCGCACTCCAAGTTGGTTGACGTCGGTTTCTACTTGTGCGTCCGACTTCTGGCTGGGAATCGAAGACTCTACAAGTCGCAGTATTGATGTCCATTCGTTGTACATGTCCTAGCCATCTTGTACGTCCAATGCGGAGTTTTTTTGACCAGGTGCATGTCGCTGTACAGTTCGTATCGTCCTCGGTTGAATCTTCGCCTCCATAGCCCGTCAACGCAAACGGGACCGAAGATTTTTCGAATAATTTTCTCCTCAAATCGACCAAGGATTTCTTCATCCGCTTTTGAGACGGTCATTGCTTCAGCGCCGTAGAGCAGAACTGGGATGATCAGGGTCTTATATAGCTTTACTACTAAATTACCTTCTAAGCCCGAAGAAACAGCGATTGGCAAGAGTAATTCTTCGTCTGATTTCTGAGGAAATGTTGTTGTCACAGTTAATAGCGAAGATAGACAAAGTCCCGTACTTCCTCAAAGTTATATCTGTCAATGGTGACGTTCTGTCTTCGATGTTGTGTGTCCTTTCGTGTTGACAGAATTTACTTCGTCTTGCCCCTCAATTACTGCTGAACCCATTTTTTCCATGTCTATACTAGCAAACGTGATGTCATACGTTGAGTCCTGCCAATGATGTCAATATCGTCGCCGGCCGTATGCTGGTAGTTGTACCGATTTTTGGAAGATTGTGCCTCTGGTAATGGCTCGGGAGTTTTGCACAACCCTCTCAAGAATCAGATTGAAGAAGTCACATGACAGCGCATCGCCTTGCCTAAATCCTTTTTTGGTATCGAATGTTTCGGTGAGGTCGTTTTCGACCTGATGGAGCAGCGAGAATTCTCCATCGTCATCCTACAAAAACGGACGAGTTTGGACGGTATACCAAAACTAGACATGGCTCTGTATAGTTCGTCTCTATAAATGCTGTCGTATGCGGCTTTGAAATTGATGAATAGGTGGTGGGTACCGATTTGGAATTCTTGTGATTTTTCCAGGATCGGCCGAAGTGTGGAAATTTGGTCGGTTGTGGACTTTCCTGGCCTAAAACCACACTGATAAGGGCCGATCAGGTTGTTAGTAAATCAGATTAGACCCTCGTTCAACAACATTCATTCGCACAATCAGCAACAGAAGATTTAAAAAAAAGTCCGCTACCGCGCATATGGCAAAATATTTCCCTTCTCGAAATAAACGGCCTCTCTGTTGGAACAGCATTGCTACCTCTAAAAAGAGGCAAAAATCTACCTAGACATAGTTGGCTTTTTAAATTCTCCTTTAAAATCAATTAAGACTTACATTATACAAGGGCGAAGTCAATTCTCAACTGACAAAGAAAAGAATAAACAGAGCTAAAGTTGAAACGGAGCTTGTACCGTTTGAAGTTCGAATATTTGACTCTCTAGACTCAAAATGTACAAACAATTTAATTTTTTTCAATTATGACTAGCTGTTGATGTACTAAATCGACCAGAGTGTGGTTGGTCAAATATAATAGATTGTCTAGGTGCGATACCATGATAGAATTCGGTTCATCATAATGCTCGTTTGGTAAGCTCCAAGGAATATCGAAATTGTCATTGATATGTGGAAGATGGTTTACAAGCGATAGCGCATCACCTTTAAATCGCGTTTGTAGAAATTCCAATTTTTCGATACATGTTATCGATTTTTTTTGTTATCACTAGTGCAGTAAACAAGTTGCGAAATCTAACCCACTCGTGGAATCCCCGATGGCACTTATTTTTTTATTTATTTATTTATTTATCTACCGAGCTTAACTCTAACAGATTTGGATTTAAATAATATTTCCTTTTATCATATTTACATAAATAATTAAATTAATTCATAAAAATTACATTATTAGCGATCAGCGGATTTATTAAAGTTCAAAATTTATCTTTTAGGATATATTTATATTTAAAATTGACAGTTTAAATTTTATTCTATCATCACACAAATCTATTTCAGTACAAACAGAATTAAAAAGTTTTATGCATTTTGTTATTGGTTCATGAAGACCATAATTGTAAAAATGCCTAGGATTCAATAACAAATTTCTGGTTCGAAGACTTCTTTCTGGTGCATATAACTTAAATTGTTCAAGGATATCGGGACAAATTATACGATAAGAAAAAACATCATAAATAAATAGTATACAATGAACATTTCGTCTTTTTTCTAAGGAATCTAAACCAATTAACGCACATCTTGTTGAATAAGACGGCATTCTGTCAAGGTTCCATTTCATTTGTCTTACAACAAATCTTGTAAAAGATTTTTGCACTCTTTCCAGTCGCATTTGACAATTAGCGTAGATTGGACACCAGACCATAGAACAATATTCAAGGAAAGGACGTACTATAGACATATAAACAGACTTAAGGGCATATGGGTTAGAGAACTCAGCACATGTTCGTTTCAGGAAACCAAGCATTGAATTTGCTTTAGCAACAACGTAATCGATGTGAAGTGAAAAAGAAAGTTTCGTGTCAAAGATCACACCAAGATCTTTTATTTCAGTTTTTCGAGATATGCAGGTTCTGGATATTGTGTAGTCATAAATCATAGGGACTAATATACGATACACAGAAAAAGAATGACATTTATTTATGTTTAAGGTCAGGTGATTAAGCTCACACCAATAAACAAGTTTGTTTAAATCATTTTGAAGACGTTCACAATCATACATACTTTTAACACGCAAAAAGATCTTAAGGTCATCGGCATACATTAGGCAGTTAGCATGACTAAGCAATGAGGGGATTTAATTAATAAAAATATTGAAGAGCATAGGCCCTAAATGGCTGCCTTGGGGGACACCAGATAAGACCTCAATGAGCCTAGATTGAGAAAAACCAATTTTTACGTACTGCTTCCTATTGGAAAGATAACTCGAAATCCATTTAAGAAGCATCGAGTGTATGCCAAATGATTTTAATTTTGTAATAAGGATATTATGACATATTGTGTCAAAAGCTTTTTTGAAGTCGGTGAAAATAACATCCACTTGATATCCTGACTCCACAGAGTCAAAGAGATATTTTATAAAGAGTGTCAAGTTTGTTGATGTGGACCTACCAGAAACAAATCCATGTTGTTGCAATGATATTTGTTCCTTTATTGAAAAGTAAAGTTTTTTTGTAACAATAGACCCAAACAATTTAGGAACAGCTGAAAGTTTAGAAATTCCACGATAATTTTCAACTTTTTGTCGAGATCCAGCTTTAAATATGGGAGTTATGAATGAAAATTTCCATTCATCTAAAAACATCCCAGACTCTAAGGATAAATTGAAAATTAATTTTAATGGAAGGCACAATGATAAATTGCATTGCTTAAGCACATGAAATGGAATACGGTCTGGACCTGCACTTTGGCTAGTATTCATACAAGTTATGCCTTGCAAAATATCATCTATCGAAAGATTAAGTGATCCTAAACTTATATTGCCATTACATGGATTTATATTAGTATCGGAGGAGACACAATGATTCGAGTGATCGACATAAACTGACTCACTCAAAAAACTTAGCAAAGAGCTCACAGGTTGAGTCAATACTACAGGAGACAGCACCTTCGAATTCCATATTTTGCAGAACACCATTCTGCTTTCTTTTGTTGTTTAAAAATGTCCAGAATGCTTTAGGATTCGTTGAAACATAAGATTCAGTGTTCATAACATACTGCACTTGTTGATTTGTGATACTTTTAGGTCGTCGCGAGGTATCTACCAAACTTTTTGACTGATTTTCAGTCAACGTATGAATGGCTTTAGTAAGTTCAATCTCCGTATCCGATCGCGAATCACATGCAACATGATTTTATTTCAGTTCCGAAAGTCTTGTATGTGCACTGTGAAATACCGATTAGAACTCGGCGCGATATTGAACTTCTTCCGCTAATTGTACATCATCATCAATCGATGCCTCAATTTCACTTTGTAAGCGCACGAAATCTTGCATATGTTGTTCAAGTTTCGTTTGACGCAACTGACTTTCGGCCAGTGGGGCACTCGGTGACTCACTGAAAGTAACGATCCGCGTTACTTTACATTTAATAACCGCACGTTTTCATTTTAGAGCATCCATAATTTCTCTAAATCGAGACGTTATTACCGCGATGGAGAGCTATCGATCAACTCCTCCTCCGTTTTGACAAAAACGTGTTGTTTGACATTGACATCACAGTACGCAGCCACGCAGATAAGGTCTGTGTTCCATATTCAGATGTAACAACACCTAAATGAGTTCTCAATAACCCCCTTTCGCGATGATCTGACAAATAATTCGCGAAGTATGAATTGACAACAAGATCGCCTTTGATCCCAATTTTTTTTATTTTCAGCTTAATACTGATTTGAATCGAATGTCAATATGAAAGTTACCGTACGCGCACACAACAACTGAGAGGACTTTTTGTTTCAATTAGCGGGAGTGGTGGGGGAGTTTACCGTATGCACAAAGTATGTATGTAAAGGGTGTTTTTTTAGAGGTATAGAACTCGAATTGAAATAAAACACAATCGTTTTAATATCCATCAACTTGGCTTTATTGGAAAAAAATTTGTATGGCGAACGCGACTGGTTCAAATAAAGCCAAGTCTAGAGGTCCAATTTTAAACCACTTTTTCGTGAATTTTGGGCCGGGTGCAATTTTAAACCACTTTTTCGTCAATTTGGGGCCGTATGTCGGCAATAATGCCACGAATGTTGGCTTACAAGTCCTCTAACGTTTCTGGTTTGTTGGCGTAGACAAGCGATTTCACATGTCCCCAAAGAAAATAATCCAATCGTGTCAAATCACACGATCTTGGTGGCCAATTGACAGGTCCATTTTGCGAAATTATGCGATCATCGAATGTTTCCTTCAATAAATCGATTGTGACGTGCGCTTCATCATAGCGCCGTATTATTGGAACCACATCTCATCCACATTCATGCCATCCGATTCGGGAACAAATTAGCCGGTTATCATGGCTCTACACCGGTCTCCATCAACGGTAACTGACTCTCCAGCATCATTTCGGTGGAAGTATGGTCCAATGACTCCACCAGCCCATAGAGCACACTAAACCTCCATTTTTTGTGAATGTAATGGCGTCTCAAGGGTCTCATGTGGATTCTCTTCACTCCAAATGCGGCAATTTTGCTTGTTGACGTAGACATTCAACCAAAAATTAGCCTCATCACCGAACAACATTTCGCGATGAAAATCAGCATCGAGATCAATCTAATTTTCGGCCCATACACCAAAATCACGACGCATTGCATGGTCTCGAGGCTTTAATTCTTGCACAAGCTGAATCTTGTAAGTTCGTAAGCCATGGACAAATGGACAAAGCTCCAATTGCTGTGCACGGTGGCGAGTCGATTCATTCGGGTCCTCTTAAACACTTTGCTCTACAGCGGCAATTGTATCTTCGGTGCGCACTGTTCGACGTCTCGGCGGATGTGTACTATCACATAGAGCAAAAATAGTGCAAAAACAATCCATGGTCCAACCGAATTAATTGCTCTGATGGACAATTATATCGACCATAAAATGGACCGAGCTTGCGGTAAACTTCGCAAACTGAACCATTATTTTCGACATACATTTCCACAATTTGCAAAAGTTGTTCATTTGTCAACCAGTTCATGATGAAATGGCAAACCAAACTGAACATAAATGACATTAGAGTTGTCCGATTTGACCACAAAATGTCAGTTTTATCTCTATTCGACGAATTACGTTGCGCGAGTGGGTACAAGTTCGAATTGTTTTTTTTGTAAACGGTTAATAGAAGTGCTTATAATATTTATGTATAAGCAATTTAGTTTATTAAACCACGCGATTTTATGGGATTGCGAATGCCATGGAAATCCATATATAACCGAATAATCTGTGCTCGACAGGACCAAATGTTTACTCGTCCGCCTTTTTAGGAACTTCGAGTGTTTGGTTTTGGCGAAATTTCCAGGCTGAAAGAAACTACTTTTTATCTAAAATTCCGAGGAAGAAAAGTGAAACGCGTTTTCCTTCTTTAAGTTACAAAAACGGAATTTTTGTTATTGTGAAAATTAAAAAGGTATTAGAAGGATAAAGAAGGAAAGAGATAGCTATAAAATCGTTTTAATAAAGTGAATCCTTCAATGGCAAGATGAAATTAGGGTGTTCACACATGGTTAAAGTTGATGCACCGACGAACACATCCCACCTATCATCACAAATTCGTTTGTTTTATTTTTTAAAATATATTTATTTCTACTAAATATAATTTTTCGACTTTTTAAAAATCATAATGGAAACTTTGTCACTTTGATGTTTACCTAACTTAATTAAAAGAATGTGAGAAGACTACAATACACTGTGTGGATCGTTTCATACCCTATCCCATCCTTAATATAAATATTCCCAAAATGTCGGCTTTATGGCTTTGAAATATAGAAAATGTCATTTTCAGAACATATTGTTCAGACAGTTTATCAATATCTTCTATGGTTCGACAAAAAAAATCGATTTTCGCCTGGTTATGCTTTATGGTAGTGTATAGAAATGGTTTTTGTATGAAAACGCCTTCAAAAAGTGGGCGTTTGTTGAAATGATGTATGGAAGAAATGTTTATATACAACCAATGATTGTGCATCAATTTTTTAAAAAGGTCCCCAACCAGTAGGAGTGGCAAAAAACTTTGTATGAACGAAATAAAGTCTAGATTTAGGTTGTTCAGACACTTTTTCAAAATCTCTAACGGTTTGGTGTTAAACTATGTTTTTCTGAAAAGGAGGCGTGGCTGTAGGCGGATTTCAAAAATGTTTACACTTGTTCTGCTGGGAGCAACAACAAACACATGTACAAAATTTCATCTTTGCAGCTTAAACTTTAAGGCCCAAAAACTGGTAACGTACGGACGGAAATTCATACATGGCTAAATCGACTCAGCTGTCGATTCTGAGTCGATCCAAAGGGCTTGATGCCAAACCGTTTTGTCGGTCTTTGCAATTAAATTTAATCTAGGGTTGGTTAATTCTAGGTTAACTGGGTTAACAACATATGGTGTTAAGAGAGAAAGAAATATGGATGGAACATTTTCAATTACACCAAATGTGTCACTTAACACACCGAAACAAAGACCTTCATTAAAATCAAGTCAGTGGTATACCATTAGAAAAAAATTATTCAACTACCTGTTAAATTTTTCCAAGGAAGAGTCATTATATCAGACGATCAAGTCTACCTGCGTGGGAATAGATTACAAGCTTGCAGGAATGTATCCTATAAAATCATTCTGAACAGTATCTCCAAATATCATTCGCATTCCGTTCGATAAACTAATAACATTGTAAACATTTTAATCAAATAACTAATTTTATATATCACACATGAATACATCGTGCCGTTTCCCTAACTGCTCCTGGCTTGGTAGCTGCAAAGATCTCTTCTGTCACTGTGAAGTATTCCACGCCGAAAACGTCAAGAAAGTCAACAGTTCAAATGGATTTATCTTCACCGTCAACGATCTTCTAGAGGACGCCTTCCTTCTGTCTACTAAAGAAGGACTCTATTGGTTCTTACTTGATGAAAGTGAACAAGGCAGCTCTATTAGACGAGGTATATTTGTCATCGACCAATCCAATATATCTGTATATAAAGCCAAAATTAATATTGGAGAGGAAAGAGCAACATACCTTGGACCATACCAGACTGCAACCGATTATAGTCAGTACGATCTTTCTTGGTCTCTTATAAGTCTATACCATTGGATCTCCAGAACATCCGTTGAGGTATACTTTGGTACATCTGACGAAAATGATGGGTTTAGTGAACAGAACGATGATTGGACATATAACAATAATGGATCAAGGAATTGCTGACGTGTATTTCGAACCCAAGGCACATTGTGACATTTCCAAGTTTGACTGTATTGCATGTTTCGATGAAGGGTACCATTCCGGCATACCGCTGATATACCATATAAGACAACCAGCAGTTCCGACCCCACAGAGAGAGATTATGGAAATATGCGGAGAAAGAAGATATATATATTGTTATTATATAGGTTAGGTAAAAAAAACAAGCGACAAAGCTTCCATTATGATTTTTATAAAGTCGAAAAATGATATTAAGTAGGAATAAATATATTTTAAAATGTAAAAAAAGAACCAAATTTGTATTGATAGATGAGATGTTACCATTAATATCGGATGATTAGATTGGCGGCTTAACTGCTATCTTAGTTGTTCTACTGTGCTCCTGCACCTATTCTACGTCCATTTGGTCATATTGGCAAATCAGCTACCAGCTTCACGTATCCCCAAAGAAAATATTCCAATAGTGTCAAATCATACGATCTTTGTGGCCAATTGACAGGTCCATTCTGCGAAATTATGCGCCATCGAATGTTTCCTTCAACAAATCGATTGTGACGTGCGCTGTGTGGCATGTGGCGCCATTTTGTTGGAACCACATCTCATCCACGTGCCATCTTATTCGGAACAAATAAGTCGGTTATCATGGGCCGGTCTCCATTAACAGTAACTGACGCTCCAGCATGAATTCGTAATGGCCCAATGACTCAACCAGCCCATAGAGCACACCAAACAGTCAGTTTTTGTGGATGTAATGGCGTATCAAGGGTCTCATGTGGATTGTCTTCGGGAATTTCGCTTGTTCACGTAGCTATTCAACCAACAATTTTGCGATGAAAATCAGCATCGTAAGCCAAGATCTTTGCGCAAAATCTTCCACAAAGTTGACGGACAAAGCTCCAATTGCTGTGCGCACGGTGGCGAATCGATTCATTCGGGCCCTCTTCAACACTTTGCTCTACAGCGGCAATTGTTTCTTTGGTGCGTACTGTTCAACGTCTCTGTGGACGCGTATTATCACATAACGTAAACGTAGTGCGAAAACGATCCATGGTCAACAGAATTAATTGCTGTGATGGAGGATTATGTCGGCCATTAAATGGAAGGAGCTTGCGGTAAACTTTGTGAACTTTTCGAAATAAATGTGTTGTTGCGTTGATCATTTGTTAACCTGTTCATGCAGAAATGACAAACCAAACTAAACATAAATGACATTAGAGCTGCCCGATTTGACCACAAAATGCCAGCTTTATCTCTATTCGAAAAAAATAACCTCTAAAAAAAAACATCCGTTGCTTTCTTACAATCTATTACAATATGCCGAGTCCGAACGGTGAATTTGAGATAAGCTTTTATTGACAATTGATACTGCTCAGATGACTTGTCAGATCATCCATAGAGGAGGGCCAGTGAAAATTATTTAGATGTTGCTACGGCTGGGAATCGAATCCAGACCTTCTGCGGCGCAGTTTATCGCACTGAGCCCCTCACCTCAAATCAGTCAGATTAAACTGTACTTTATTAGCATTTAGATGACATTTTCCAGCTGCTATGTGAGCTTAGCCATTGAATATCTGAAATGTGTTTCTCGTTCGTTTATAGGTATTTTTTTGCTGTTTTTAACAAAATCAAAATCAATTTGTTTGATCTAGATCTGTTAGTAGACAATTGTTATGTATTCAGATCAATTTTGCATATCTGGATTTCGCAGCAGATCTAACACCTCTTAAAATATCAATTTGCAAAAACAAACGAAAGTGTTACCAAAAATGTACAAAATGGACGCCGATGCAACTACATAAAAACAAAAATCGTAATATATTTGTTTAAACTGCAGCACCATAATTATTGTAAAAGAGAACAAAATATCAAAAAAGTCGATAAAGTTGTCAGTTGTTAAGTTGTTCATGTCAAGATCAGAATCTAGAATTCCCAAGATCTTGATATTCTCTGATATCAAACGCTGGCAAGGCTGCAGCTACAGTGGTGATGAGCTTGATACTTTCTTGAATTTTTCCACATTATTACAAAAAAAAACAAGCTTAATCATTGTCTACGCTTACAGGGTGGACTATATTTGGACCGGCACTAAATATTTTAGTCTCCGAAATTTTCTGTCTCCATCGTGCTTAATGCAGAACTCCCAAGGGCAGCACTAATGGCTACGTAGAAGGACTATCGCTATCACTTTTGCAACGTGACTTCGATCACATTAAGGGATATTGCGATGAAACAAAACCGAAACAATTCTGTTCAGGACCCCAGTGCAGAGGGCTTCTTACGATACCAGAAAAAACTGGAAAAAATTGTGTATCATGGTACAGCATGGACGGCCGTTGGCGGTGAGAAGTGAAGTCAAATACCTTGGCATCTGGCTTGACAAGTTTCTGTATTTTAATAAAAATGTGGATGCTTGTCTGGCCAGGGCTAGGGGGGCTTATGCTCTGAAGAAGAAGAAGATTGTTTCATAGCAGTCAACTTGATTCAAGGGTGAAAGTCATTTGCTACATGGCCCTCATAAGGCCGATCATCGCTTACGGTTGTCCCGTGTGGTTCAATGTATCACCATCCTACATGGAAAGGATACGGCTGTTTGAAAGGCGTTGTCTCCGATCCTGCTTAGGATTGTACCGAACGCCGGACTCCGAGTACATAAAATATTATCGCAACGAGGTTCTATACAATGGGGCTCAATTGAATAGAATTGATAATTTTCTAATTAAGGTGACTCGGAGGCACGCTTCAAGGGCGATGAGTAGCGACAACAGCCTGATATTCAGGGCTTATTACCCCAATGAAGTGTACATGGAGAGTGCGCTCATGTCCGGCTTTATTCCACCAGAGACATTCATTTATATCGATTCGTTAGGGTTAATACAAGACAGGAACGGTATCCCGGTTTTATACCATCGCTACCGTGACGCGCGGGACAAGCGGCTAATCCGCGAAGGGTACGTCGATAATGCTCCAGAGCTCCTCCGCTTTAGCACGGCGGTATCGGATCGCGATAGGACCGACGCTGAAAAGCAGCGCACCGAGTTTTGGTGGCTAAACGAGGAAAGTATTTCTGCACTTCCTCAGGTCTTTGCGGACTTTTAGTCCACTCCTTAGTACTTAAGTAATTAAATTTAGGTACACGGTCTGGGGCTGGGCTTATGCACCATATTTTATTTAATATGGTTGCATAAATGCTTGCTGGACCCAATGACGCAATCGGGATGGCAAACCCTCGGGGCATATGCAACGAGTGCTTGCCACCACGATTACAACTAAGTTAGGTTTAAGTAGTTAAGTAGTCTTAAGTAGTGTTAGTTAGGTTTAACTATTCTTAAGAAGTTTAAGTTAGTTTTAGTCTAGATTAAGTTTTTATATAAAACAAAAAAAATGTTACTGTTTAAAGTTTTAATTTTTTCTTTGAAAAATCAATTAAATGTCTTAATATTAATAATAAAAAACAAATGACAAATTTAAGCTGAAAAGCAAAAGAAAAATGTTAGTTATAAGCGCCCGCTATGGGTTGATAAGTTAGATTAACTAGATATGTTATTGATAAGTTAGATTTAAGCATTTTTGTTAATATTTTAAGTAAATAAAAAAATGAATTAAAAAGTGAAAAAAAGGACAATCGCTACTTTATCAGTATTACATCTATGCGAAGGGGAGAAGAAACAGTTAACTTTATTATAGTCTAGGTCACCTAAATAAATGGACTGACCCAACGATACACCGATATAGGTTTACACCAAATATAGGCACAGTTCATGTCATTGTCAACGGTGTATAAGTAGCCATTGGTTTGATTTATGAATTTTAAAACGAGTTTCCAAAAATACTAAAATTTTAATTCAAAATTTAACTGAAAATAAATTTTTGTTTGACGTTAGGGTTGATAATGTGAAATAATGATCAATCCAAAATTTGGTGACAGAATATTCAAACGAATGTTTTAACTAACTTCTCAGAAAAAAAATTCAGTATTGTGTTCCATTGCAGCACCGTTTTCTCAAGCCGTGTCATTCATCCTTCACGAAAGACGTGCGAAGGATGAACAAAAATGTTATAAATACTGTGAATTGGAAAAAAATGCAGAGAATTGTAGGCCGCAACTTCCCATGGAAATTGGAATCTAATATTTGCAATATGAATCTAATATTTTTGACGTCTTGCGTCAAACGTCAACGCACTAGCTATAGACATAACAGTTTTTTTCGACTGCAACCATAATAATAGTTCTCAACAATTGTCGTCGACACCGCCGAACCAATGAAAATAAAACGAGCAATCGTATTATTAAGCTATGTTTGCTGATGTAGCTGGCTGTTGTTGCTGTTTATTCTCTTTAAAGTACATACATATACGTTAGGCAAATCTTACAAATTCAAATTACTTACTTATTGGTGTATCCTGGCAAATGACGTGGCGGCTGACGAAATGAACAAGAAAATGGCCATAAAGCGGCAAGGGGCGCGTGTTTTAGCGCGCTGTCAAACTGACAGTCTCAACTAAGAACTGTCAAAGTGGGATGCGTTCACCGTCAAGTCATTTGCCGGGAGTGGTGCCAATAGTACATTTCTTTTTAGTTAAGCTTACGACACCCCACCCCCCGTGAGGCGACCAAGTCTGTAGCCTCACTCACATCCAACAAGGCGAGTCTCACTACGGGCCTCCGTAGAATTCCAGATGCAGTCTTCAACTCGGCTGAGCGTACTTGTCCATCTGGTCCTGGGAATACTTTAGTGATTCTTCCTCGGATCCGCTGACTCCTCGGCGCATCGACGTCGAACCATTTGCACCTTCTGGTTCGGCGGTGTCGACGACAACAATCAATGGAAAATATATGATTTGCAATAACAATATAATGGCGTTTTCCATTGGTAAAAAAATCAATCTTTTTTATCTATATCTGTCAAAAGACCGATTTTGACAGTTGCTTGGTTCCATTGGGCAAAAAAAAATGTTTTTTTGATCTCAGATCAATTTTGCAGATCTGGATTTTTCGACAGGCTTACCCCTCCTTGAACTAAACTAATACAAATGATGGCTGTCAGTTTGACTAGAGCGATATTAAAGCTGTAGTAAATTAAATCAAAAACAAACAACCTGTGTTACTGGAAACTTGGCAGCTACACCACACTAACTTCACAGACACAAAATTACAACAATACAACAACAGAAAGAAAAACAATCTGAAATCATGTTCCATTGGCAACAAAAAAATAGTTAATTTTAGATCAAAATCCAGATTTACCAATGGGAAACGTCATAACATTCTCTATCATATTCAGTCGTGATTAAAATAAATGTCAGAACCCGCCAGTAGCAAGAACGTTTGCATTTATGAACTCAGTTAAAACACAAAGATTTACTTATGTTATCCGAAAATATTTTGCTGCAAAATCGGTTTTTGGACAACTGGATGTCCTAAAATAGTTTATCATAATAATTTCAACTCTCCAATTGTCTATTGTGACAGAGATACAAGAGGCAATAGACACAAATTCAACGAAGATTGCATTTCTATGCATCCTAGATCGCAAATATACATCGTAGATATGCGTTATATAGGGTGATCCAAGTAGAGATACTTTTTTCAATAGCCTTTTTTGACAGATCACGTGTGAGTCGTGTCATGCTGTCATGTTATTTTTGTTTAATATTGTTTGGCATTTCATAATGGAAAGACTTACGCGTGAACAACGTTTACTAATTGTTCAACTTTATTATGAAAATTAACGTTCTGTGAGGAATGTGTTTCGTGTACTTCGCTCAACTTATGGTCAACATGATCGGCCTACTGAGCGTACTATTCGCAACACCATCACCCATTTTGAGACTCAGCATTCATTATTGGATAATATTCGACCGAATAGACCACGTCCAGCACGCTGTGAAGAAAATATAGCGGCCGTAGCTGAGAGTGTACACGAAGACCGTAGAGAGTCGATTCGGCGCCGTTCGCAGCAACTCGGACTGACGTATGGAACGACTTGGCGGATTTTACGTCAAGATCTTTAATTGAAAGCGTACAAAATACAGCTTGTGCAACAACTGAAGATCCGACGTTTTCGAGGCAAATTTTGTTTAGCGATGAGGCCCGTTTCTGGCTCAATGGGTATGTAAACAAACAAAATTGCCGCATTTGGGACGAAGAGCAACCTGAAGAGATTGAAGAACTGCCACTTCATCCAGAAAAAACAACGGTTTGGTGTGGTTTGTGGGCCGGTGGAATCATCGGTCCATATTTCTTTAAAAATTATGCCGGTGCGAACGTAACCGTCAATGGCGACCGTTATCGTGCCATGATAACCGACTATTTGATGCCTGAAATTGAAGCTCGTGATCTCGGCGACATTTGGTTTCAGCAAGACGGCGCCACTTCCCACACATCGCACCAATCAATGGACTTATTGAGAGAACATTTCGGTGATCACATAATTTCACGTTTTGGGCCGGTCGATTGGCCACCAAGATCGTGTGATATCACACCGTTAGACTTTTTCCTGTGGGGATATGTAAAGTCAAAAGCTTATGCCGACAAACCCGCTTCGATTCAGGCCTTGGAGGAAAACATCACGCGTGTCATTCGCCAGTTACGCGAAATGCTCGAACGAGTGATCGAATATTGGACTCAACGGATGGACCATCTGCGACGTAGCAACGGCCAACATTTGATAGACATAATCTTCAAAAAATAAATGCCAAAGAATGTTCTTTCAAATGATAATAAACATTCTCCATTAAATTTGAATTTTCTGTGTTTTTTTCTTTAAAAAGGTAGGGAACCTCGAAATGGATCACCCTTTACTATAATTTGGTCATCATCTAGAAGATCAGAAAATGTTAAAACATTTTTTTGTATGTTTCAAAATATATTTATTTCTACTAAATATATTTTTTTACATTTTACTATAACTTAACTACCTAACTTAATTTTTAAAATAAACAAAATATTATTCCAATATAATACCGATGTACTCTCTCTCGACTTCCTCCACATATTTAGATAATCTCTCTTCCGTTGAGAGAGTGGTGCCTAACTTTTCAAAAATATAGTTCGTTGGTATGTTACCGGTACAGACGGGACAACCGGATTGACCCAATTCATCATCGAAACATGCAATACAGTCAAACTTATCCAAATTGTAAGTGTCACATAGAGTCATGGGTTTGAAATCCACGTCAGCTATACCTTGATCCGTTATATATGTCCAATCTTCGTCCTGATCCCTTAACACATCATTGTCGTCAGATGTATCAAAGTATACCTCTACGGATGTTGTGGAGATCCGGTGGTATAGACTTATAAGAGACCAAGAAAGATCGAACTGACTATAATCGGTTGCAGTCTGGTATGGTCCAAGGTATGTAGCTGTTTCCTCTCCAATATTAATTTTTGATGTGTATACAGATATATTGGATTGGTCGATGACAAATATACCTCGCCTTATGGAGCTGCCTTGTTCACTTTCATCGAGTAAGAACCAATAGAGTCCTTCATGAGTAGACAGAAGGAAGGCGTCCTCTAGAAGATCGTTGACGGTGAATATAAATCCGTTTGTTTCGTTGATTTTCCTGACGTTTTCGGTGTGGAATAGTTCACAGTGACAGAAGAGGTCTTTAAGGCTACCAAGCCAGGAGCAGTTAGGGAAACGGCACGATGTATTCATGTTTGATATATAAAAATAGTTTTTTTGATTAAAATGCCGACAATCTTATTATCGAACGAAATTCAACTGATAGTTTGAAGGACTGTGCAGAATGATTTTATATGTTAAAGATTGATACCTGCAAGCTCGTAAGCTATTCTCACACAGGTAGGCTTGGCCGTAAAGTATTCAACTCTTTCTGAGAAACAATTAAACAGGTAGTTATATAACTATTTTATTAAGGATTAGGATGCAATAAACACGGGTTCTTAAAGTTAACAAATTAAATTACGCCGCATTCATCAACTAGGCGAAAGCAGCAGGTTGAAGAAAATCATTAAAATGAGGTTAACTAAATAAGTAACCCAATTTTAATGACTTTCTTTGTTTCCGCGCTAAACGCTATAATTATTGAATAATGAAACGGTTTCGATCCAAATCCAAATTCGGTCCAAAAATCATCCAAATAAGTAAAACTGGGATGTAACAACATATCTATTGTTTAAATATTGAGCACAAAGTCGCAATAGATTAGTCCAGCAAAAAGAATGCAATAATGTTTTAGGCTTACACGCTGTATCCACGCATCTGTTACGTACACAATTAAGAGGATCGCCTTTATATTGTTCATCTTATTCGACGGCAACTCATTCATTGGTTCTTATCTTCCTCAGTAAAGCTGCCATGATCTGTCGGTTTTCTTCGTCGAACAGGCATGTTCTTGTCGATATACCTACGAACGCATCCAATCTGCTCCTTCCTTTTCCATACATTGTTGACATTGATGGTACTTAAAGTTAAGTTAAGTCAAGGCATAATATTAATATTATTAGGGTTATAGTCGAACATTCTGCCATATCTATATAGGCAGAAGGCTATAGGCCTACGCAAGGCTGCAAATTGTGATTCCCTGCCCCATCCAGTCCAATGAACGTTTTCGACGTGCAAAGCTCAATCACAATAAAAGTCATAGGGCATCAATTATTATGATTCGGCACCAAGAATTTACTACCACTAGAGAAATATGGTGTAGGTTAGGTTAGGTTGTAAGCTGCACGCGATGCGCCTTTTTAAATGAACACAATTTTCTTAATAGATCTGGAAAACTATCCGTTAGCTTTGGTAACACTCATTTATTTATTAGTTTGAATATAAAGTTGGTGGAAAGTACGTCATTGGAACATGATTCCTTATTCTGGAGTGAATCTGTGCTTATAGAAATAGCGGAGTAGGGTTTGACAAATCCTTTCCTTGTCCCTAGTTAAAGTTTGTATATCAAAGGCTCGTGTATGCCATTATGTATGTAATATGACAAACAAATGTTCGGCGCAACTTCACATGGTGGCACGGATCCGTGAGTTGATATTTTTAACGACACTATCGCATAGTTCCGGCTGAATTTGAGCAATACCCTGGACTTTGTTGATTTTGTCGATTGGGTCTTATTTTCGTAGACCTGCGGATTAAAATCAAACATAAGAAAAAATCTTAGAGGTAAAATGGCCAATTCATGTTACCTCCCCGTGACACGTGGCCTCGCCCTACTGGAAATGTCGCCCATATCCATATTGTTGAATTAAAATACAAATTTTTGGTGTATTTCTAGCACGATGTCGGGACTTCCTGTTTTTATGCCAACTCCGAACGGCGAATTTAAGATAAGCTTTTCTTGACAAATGATACTACTCGGATGATTTTGTCAGATCATCGCGAGAGGAGGGCCAGTGAAAAATCATTTACGTCTAGGAATCGAACACAGACCTCGTGCGCGGCAGTTCATCGCACTAACCATCGCACCACTGAGCTCGTCATTTTATTGTTCAATCAGGGCCAAAAAATGGTTATCATCGATCCAATGTCGATTTCGAAAAACTCATCAACGAAAGGCGGAATTTGGATTTTTGGCTATTTAAAGGTTTACAGGTCAAAATTGTTTGTCTTTATGAGCCACTTGACTCAACTTTAGATCTACTTCTCACTTCAGACAGCTAATGTGTGATTTTTTAAGAGTTAAGATTTCAGGTTGGCAGCACTGGTTAGTAATGGCCCCCATACTGTCAGAGTAAAAAGTTTTGAGTATGCTCTGCCATTTAATCATGGAAAGGCTTACAAACGAGCAACGATTGCAAATTATTGAAATTTATTATAAAAATGCATGTTCTGTGACAAATGTGTAGCTAATTTGAGTGTTTCAATCGAATTTAACAAAAAAGTAAAAAAATCACCTTTTACAAGATCTCTTCACCACTAGGAAACTCAAGTCACACTTTGTTAACAGCAACCTCTGCCCTATTAATATCGATGATAAGAATCCAATACCATTAGTTAGTTTTATGGAACTACCAAGTGACAAATTTTCATGAATTGTACGATTCTCTTTCTTGAGAGACCTTTGTTTCGGACAAACTCATGTCAATATTTGAGACAGTAAAAGAAGTCATTCTTCTGGCTGTGGAAATATTCGTTCCACACTCTATTAAAAATAGCAGATTCCAACAAACCATGCTTGAATAAGCAACGCAAGCAAATTGTAGCAACTAGAAAGGGGTTAGACAATGGCGCATCCAACTGAGGAAAAAGGATTTGCTTCCATCAACTAGCGAAACATAGCAACAAAGCATAGAAGCCTCAAATAATGTCCAACGAAAGAATGACTAATGGCTGAAACACAATCGCGATATGGCGCATTGCGTTGTTCAACCTTATGAAATCAAAGATACCTGAAAGCGCTGTGTATGACGATGTTTTCAGCAAAGTTATTAACCACTAAACCCATATTAGCAGTAGTTGAATCCACTGAGTAAGTTAAATATGTCAGAGCGTGCGCAAAGCGCTTTGGCTTGTCTGGGAGACTTACGGTTGTACTCATCTATTGCACCTAAGAAAATACACATCCAAATTTTCACCCGTTTTGCAGATTATTTTCTGTGCAACATAATATGTTCGCATCCTTCCGGAGTCCGACTATGAGACGTTTTAACTACAACAAGTTAAGAGCAGAATCAATAAACATCTGGAAGCCTCCTTGAGCGTAAGGTGCACCTCAACAGAAGCAATTTAATAACAAATAAAATTAATTAATTTACACACTAAATTAGTTCTATGTAGGCCGTGTGTCAATTGCATTACAATTTTAGCAAGAGGATATATTTGGGGGCTCAGTGGCGCGATGGTTAGTGCGATTAACTGCCGCGCAGAAGGTCTGGATTCGATTCCCAGCCGTAGCAACACCTTAATGATTTTTCACTGGCTCTCGTCTCGTGATGATCTGACAAATAGTCCGAGTAGTATCAATTGTCAAGAAAAGCTTACCTCAAATTTGCCGTTAGGAGACGGCATAAAACAGGAGGTCCCGCCATCGTGCAAGAAGTACAGAAGTACACACGCTTTCTCACAATGGTTGTGATAAAGCTCGGCCCTGGGTACTAACGAGCCTGTTGCGACAACAATTTGTATTTTTTTTTTTTTTGATATTTTTTGACATTAGTGTGGTGAATAGAAACTTCAAAATTTTAGCCTGGTCCACAGCTCTGATTTTCTCCGCTTATTGCTGAACACTTTTCCTCATGGGTTAACAACACTGTTGAGATTGAGAAGTTGCGCAATTATTTCATATAGTTATATTTAAATATTTCTGCTTGAATGGCCCTCCCCCAGTGGCTTCGAACTGCTTCTTATTGTAGAGCAGTTTCTCCTTCACTATAAATTTAGCATTGAACCAAAACTGTTAAATATACGTTTAGTATCAAACTTCAATTTTGATTTTACATGCTAACCTTCTGCCACTATTTTTTTAGTTCTTTCGGGTGGTCCTAAATAATTTAGTGTCGCAACTACCGACTTCCACCCGTTTATGAGAATACCTGTCGTTCTGGGGAATACCTCTCTTAAAATTTCTCTCCAACGAAACTTTTTGTTCCATTAGCTCAACCAAACGTTTAAATTAATACAAAATTGATCAAAACTCACATATTTATTTATAATTCGACACCTTGTTGCTAACAAATTTCTAATTGACAATTATTAGCGTTCTACCTGTCGTTTTATCCAGCTAATGGCGTTTTCCATTGGTAAAAAATCAATCTTTTTTATCTACATCTGTCAAAAGACCGATTTCGACAGTTGTTGTGTTCCATTATTATTGTGTTAATGGAAACTTGACAGCTACACCGATACTAACTTCACAGTAACGAAATTACTACAATACAACCACGAAAAAAATCAATCTGAAATCGTTTTCCATTGGTAGAAAAAAAGACCAAATTTCAGATTAGATTCCAGATTTACCAATGGAAAACGCCATAAAACTACTTTCAGAATGCGAATAGCTGCTAACGTTTTAAGAACTTCCGTTCCACGCTACTTAAACGCAACATAACGTTAAACGAAGCACAAAAATAAGACCCTTTAAACGGCGTAAACTACAGAGACATAACTCTCCTCAACATCGCCTACAAGATCCTATCTCCCGTAATATGTCAACGCCTGAAACCTGAAACCAACAACCTGATCGGCCCTTATCAGTGTGGTTTTAGGCCAGGAAAGTCCACAACCGATCAAATTTTCACCTTTCGGCAGATTCTGGAAAAAACCCAAGAAGTCCAAATCGAAACCCACCACCTATTCATCGATTTCAAAGTCGCATACGACAGCGATGTCTAGTTTTGGTACACCGCCCATACTCGTCCGTTTGTGTAGGAAGACAATGGAGAATTCTCGCTGCTCCATCAGGGTTTAGGATTTAGACAAGGCGATGCACTGTCATTTGAATTCTTCAATTTGATTCTTGAGAGGATTGTGCAAAACTCACGAGCCAACACCAGAGGCACAATTTTCCAAAAATCGGTACAAATACTAGCATATGCCGACGATATTGACATCATTGGTAGGAGCCACGTTTGCTAGTATAGAGAAAGAAGCATCAAAAATGGGTTAAGCAGTAAAAACAAAGTATATGCTGTTTTCACGAAAGGACACACAATATCGACGAATTGGACAGAACGTCACCATTTACAGATATAACTTTGAATTAGTACGGGGTTTTGTCTATCTCGGCTCCGCTATTAATTCTGACAACAAAATCTCATGCTAAGAGGGCAATTCAGTAGTATAACCCTCACTCGAAATACTAAGGAGATCCTATATAAGACCCTGATCATCCCAGTCCTGCTCTACGGCGCTGAAACATGGACCGTCTCAATAGCGGGTAAAGAAATGCTTGGTCGATTTGAGAGGAAAATTCTTCGAAAAAATCTTCGTCATGTTTGCGTTGAATGGCTACAGAGACGAAGATTCAACCAAGAATTATAGGAGTGACATGCCCTAGGTCAAAAAACTCCGCAGTATAGGAAGACCTCGCCTCAAGTAGAGCGCACAGATAGAAACCGACATGAACCAACTTGGAGTGCGCAAGTGGAGGCTTAGGACCGGGCTAATTGGAGAGGCGTGTTGGTTGACGCCCTGGTTCATTTCGGACTGTAGCGCCACTTAACTAGTAAGTAGTAACGTTTAACGAGATAAAACGCCTTCAGACTTGCAAATGTAAAGCCGATTTAAAAAAAAAACGATATTTGTCGTTTAATAAAAACGACATGTAAAATAAGGCTGATAACAAGTGTCCACATGTCGCGGGGAAACAGCACATCATTCAGATTATAATATAAGAAGCTAAGAATTTTTTTTTTACAACAAAATCTAATTTAATATATACTTGAACTGGGTTTATGAAATGGATGTCTACATAAATATTTGTGAATTATGCTTAACTTGAATAAAGTAGAATGGATTCCCTAGTCGTGAACACAAATCATACAAAAATATGTTTGTTACTGATAATAATATATAATTAAGGGGTTTTTTGTTATTCTCTTGTTTAATACAATAAAATATAACGCAAGGAATTTTTTTCAAATCTTCTGGAAAATTATTGAAAATAGTATCAAAATAAAATCCCATTTAATCCAATTGACACAGCAAAAAACCAATTTTGTTTACCCCTGCTGAAATGTCAAAAATTAGTCAGTGGAAAACGCAATTTCAACGCAATTTTCACACGGCCTTAAAAGGTAAATGTCTCTAGCAAACCATAAAAATATTTTTTTATTTCCCCGACAATAAACTCCACTCTCTGAACACATCCCAAGTTGCGAAAAATTTATACAATGACCTTATCAATTCTAGCAGTTTTCCCCTCAAGAACAAACATTTAACTGTCAAATGAAAATTTCCCACTTCTCCATTGTCGAGGTTATGTCCTCATCCATCAAAATGCACAACCATAGCTTCTCAAACTTCTCCCTCAACCGACGGAATTTTCGTGTGTGCTATAACAAAACAACCAAAATCGGACCAAAAAAAAGTCAGCTCGCTTGTGTTTTTGTTTACAATTCCAATAGAATTGTGAAATCTTGTTGTGAAATATCAGTGCGAATCCCGCTACTACCTCGTTCATCCGCTATTCGGTGAGTTTAATTGATAAATATACAATGTCAGTGGAATTTTGCTCGTGAAACATCACCGCCAAGTCAAGTCTCATTGATTTTTTCCTCCCCCAATCAAATAATCATATTTACTTTGGCAAGAACATTCTTAACCTTAGTACTTACGCTGTGTAAACTCTGCCATAAATGGGTAATCTGTCCCCGCCTAGGGTAAATGAAAGTCACCGTGATCTGGTTCATCCAGGTTTTGTGTATATTTTGAGTAGAAAAACAACAATTTCACTATCTAGCAAACGGAAAATCAAATGGGAAAACAAAATGCTCAGCAACTAGCCAGCCAGCCAGCCAACCATTCATGACTTGCTCTTGAACGCTGTCGCAACGGATTTCTTCTTCTTCAACTTTGTCTTGACCTTGCGTGCGAAGGATTTCTCGTTCTCCAATTGGCTGGGCATCGCTGGCTCGATCAGGGAAGGTGCAATTGGTTTGTTTATGCTCACCAGGGAGCGACGTTTGGTCTTCTTGCTTGGCTGTACGGCAGTGGCAACCAGGCCACCGGTCTTGAATTTGTTCGGAGCATGGTGATGGTGCTTGCTGGATGTTGTTAGTGGAGCCAGTGTCAAGCTGCCATTTGATGTGAAGGGCATTGTCGACTTTCTGGAAGCTAAGCAATTTGTGTTGACCTTGGTCAGGCAGCTGATGATGCGAGAGGTTTCGGTGATTTTCATAAAGTTGCTTCTGGAAGGAGAAAGGTAACATAATTGACTTTGTGGAACGTAATTGTGTGTGAAACTTACTTCTTCTTGCGAACTTTCAGATCTACTTCTAATTTTGAGGTCTTTGGGATTTTCTTTGGCCTTTGGGCGTGTGCTTTGTCACCAGGGAAATCGGGATTCACGAGGTTCACGTTGATCTTGTTGCGATGGCCGTAGGCAATGGATTCCTGCTGCCAGGCGACTAACTTTTGCGAACACGCTCTGAAAGGCCGTGACTTTTGTATAACATAAAGAGGAGGAGTTACCGAAGTCTAGACTTACATAAAAAATGCCTCCTGGTCGTCGTGTTCCCTGCTCTTTTCTCTACTCCTTTGTATCGGTGGCATTGCCCAGGATAGAGGGCGTTGTCTGTCTCCAAAGCATCCCGGCTCCGGTGAGCATCCCGTCCAAATCTTCTTTTTCAGCGAAAAATGCTCCTCATTATAGCTTCTGTCGCTTTGACCGATATTCTGGACCCTAGATAAGATAACTCAGAATCATAAGAGCATAGTAGCATCCAAGAGACTCCTTCCCTACTTACCTCAATTTCGGAATACACTTGGCACCGCTGTGTAAATTATGCCACGAGTTGGTGCGCCTGGTCAAACTCCCAGCAACTGGTGGAAATTCTGTCATTCCTGTAGGCAGCAGTTGTGTGGGCTTTTGTTTCTCGGGAGTTCTCTCTACTTTAGACAAGGAGCCAGGCTTAGCTGGTGTCACAATTAATTCTGGCGGCATGCGTTGAATTAACTGGGGCGATGCGCTATCGACAATCGAGTCAATGTACCTTCGCTGCAGATCACTTTGCAGGAGGTATCGTCGAGATCGCGGCACTGTGTTGAATATTCCGGCACCATCGCCATCGGCGAAAATCTCATCGTCGGTGGAGAAGAACAAATCGGAACCGGGATCTGTGGTTGGCATATCGAGTGGAGTGCGCTTGTTGTTGCGCTGAACAATGTTGGAGGACTTGCTGCGTTGCTTCTTCTTGCGTAACTGTGAATGGAAAAAGGGAATCGGGTGCTTATTGCGTTGTTGATGGTTGCAGTGGATAGTGGATAGATCGCTACAAATAACAATATCTAATCAGAGATAGATATGGACAATGACTATTTCTATATGAACGTCAATAACTTCTAACGTGAGTCTAACCTACTGGTTAAGAACTGGTGGAAGGGAATTATGAGAACGATGGCTGGTAATAGTTTTTTTTAGCGTATTTCGTGGGTTCTCCCACATTGAACGTGATAATACCATGAGCTACTCGCCTTCCATTTTACTTAAGATGGGGGTTTTTACATTAATGGTATGTGGGCGACATAAGAACAACTACGGCTTGTGCTTCTCTTTTAACATACGCCCTTGAGAAGATTGATCTTTTCATGAAGGCACTTGAAAGGAGTTTTCTATCTAAATTAAGCCTAGAATAGATCGATGTGGATTATAGAACTAGCTGGGTAGCTATCCCCCCATTTTTGACTTAAAACATCCTCCTAATCATAAAGAGCTGGTTGGAGAGACGTTTGATGCCAAATGGAAAAGTCTTCAGTAAAGAAAAACTTCAAGTGAAGAACTAAGGACTCAAATCAAACGGCCCGAGACGCTTTTCTGGTGGCAAATTTTAATTGGGAACTCTTTAGTGAATGAGAAGTTAAATCTTAATCTTTGGTCCCTCGCGCATATCTATGATCATTTGTTCCTAGGTCTCAGAAAAGATTATAGAGCCATACAGATGACGCACTGCATACAAGAAAAATTGTTCTAAGCTGGGTCGTACTGTCACAGCCCGCCATATAATTTAAATCTCGTTTCTCATGTGTGCACGTGCACACCTTCCACCCGTACCGTAAAGCTGGTGAGTAAATGTTTCTGTTTTTTGTTCTCAATGCGTCATCATTTGTTGTTCGGTCGATTGTAATGAACTGGCTTGATGCGGACTTTGTGAATTCCTATTGTCCTTGCTAATAGCTATCCCGATTTCTATCAGCAGCCGAAAAAAATTTTTTTTTTATAAATTCCAGACCCCGTGATATTTGCTTCAACAAGGCCTTATCCACCAATCTTTGAATGCCACATTATTGCAACTGTAAGCTGGGCTAGATTTGCCGCTGGTCCAAAATCCACGAGCTCTAGCCACCCTCTCTTATAATTACGTTTTGTATGCTTATTCCAACAACACAGCTTTTGTATTGTAATCCGAAATGGCCATATCCCAAAAGGCTCTATCGTGTATGCTTACTTCGTTAAGTGACACTTCAGTCCGAAATGAACCATGGCCTCCAGTTGGCCCGGTCCTTGTGCCTTGTGCGACTTCTTCCGACGAAGAATTGTTCGTTCAAAACGACCAAGGATTTCTTCATCCGCGTTTGTCCATGCTTCAGCGCCGTAGAGCAGTACTGCGATGATAAGGGTCTTATATAGGATCACCTTAGTAATTAGAGTGAGGACTTGACTACTAAATTGCCTTCTTAGCTCGAAGAAACATCGGTTACAAGACTAATTCTTCGTTTAACTTCTTAAGAAAAGTAGCTTTCAGTATAAATACCTGAGCCAAGGTGACGTCAATGTCAATGGCGACGTTCTGTATAATCCGTCGATGTTGTGTGTTCCATCGCGTTGATAGCATATACTTAGTCTTACCCTCATTTACTGCTAAAACTATTTTTGCCGCTTCCTTCCCTATACTAGTACACGGTTGTGACATCACGTTGAGTCCTACCAATGATGTCAATATCGTCGGCGTTTGCTAGTAGGTGCAGCGATTTATAAAATGTTGTGACCCAGTTGCTGGCTCGGGAGTTTTCATTAATGGCAGTGCATCGCCTTGCTTTTATATATTTTTTTGGTATCGAATGTTTCGGTGAGATCGTTGCCGACAAATTTGGGGGGTATTCCAAAACTAGACATGGCTCTGTATATTTCGTCTCTACAAATGCCGCATTCGGCTTTAAAATCAATAAATAGGGAGTAGGTATCGATTTGGACTTTTTTTTTCGAAATCTGCCGAAAAGTAAAGATTTGATCAGTTGAGAATATTCCTGTTCCAAAACCACACCGATAAGGACCGATCATGTTGCTGGTAAACGTTTCAGATGTTCATGTTGAGTAGCCTTACGTCTCTGTGGTTGTCGCAAATCAGAGGCTTAGCATCTTAGATGTCAATTGATAAGCTTTCATGGACAAATCAAGTATTACGGTTAAATCGTTGAATGATTGGAATGCAACTGGCTATTTCGTTTGAACATTTGTTGTTTTAAGAGTGTAAGGTAGAAGACATTCGATCGTTGTTCAAGCGAGACTAACCATTTCGCTACGGTTGAGTTTCCTTACGGTTATGTCGCACGCTTTTGTAACATATCCAGTAGGTGCATTAATTTGTTGAGTAGCAGACTTGAAATCGTCAAAAGAACTTAAATTGAACGTGTCGAACGAATATTTCTAATTTATGGAAGAAGGTGCTTAATGTCGGAAGCAATCGGAAGCAAATTTCAAAATTTGCTTCATTAAGTTTGCTTCGGTGCTGTCAATTACTCAAGTTGCCCATAAATAGACTTTTGTGAATGGAAGCGATTGTCAGAGTGGAAATCGATTTGGCAAAAAAAATTGGTTGCTTATGAACTTACAAATTTCAATGTACAGAGCTGTTACATTGAAATGAGAAATTTTTGTATGAAAGAACAAATGAAAGAGAAGTGCGAATGAATTCGCTTTTTCGCAAGTGAGCTAAAGTGAAGGAAAACTGAACGAATCAAAGCGAAAAGCTATTGTGGTCGTACAATACAAATTGCATGTGTTCGCACAGTTATGGAAGTGGTCGTCCGAAACCATCTTCTATTATAGTTCAGCCTTATCTCTGCAAATGTCTTTGAAATATAAAGCGACACTTTGTTTTTTTCTCCTACATGGTGGGTTGATTGGTTCAACTTTTCGGTGGGGTATGACATCATGTGGCTACGAAAACCGTATTGTCACCTTTCGGTCATTAAGTTTTTGGGACTCATTGGCGAATTGGTGTCAAAAAAAAAACTTTTGAATTATAGAACATGATTATCCTAAAATATTAAACTTTTTAATTATAGTTTTCGTAGAAAATCACTTCTTATTACGTTGGAGTCTAACCTCATTTGTACTAAAAACTCTGAAACGCGTTCTAGACATCCACATGCATAGTTTTCTAGAAGAATCTTTGCTATCCAAATCACAGCACGCTTACCTCAAGGGCAGATCACCGGAAACAGCTCTCCAAGAGGTCATCACTACCTCGAAGAATCCTTATACTATAAGGAATACACTCTAGGCTCATATTGGTTTTGAATAAACTCATAGCTAAATTAGACAAGGAACGGGTCAAAGTTGTCGCGTATGCGAATGAGTGGTGATACTAGTGCCAGGAAAATTCCCCTCCTTGATAAGCGAAATCATGGAGGCTGCTCCATGCAAGGTTAGCACCTGGGCTGATAGTTGTATCCTCGGTGTTAACCCGAGCAAAACAAAATTGGAACTATTCACCACGAGAACCAAAATAACCGATTAATAAACCCCTTCCCCGTCTTAATGGCCAACCACTCACTATCTTCCAGCGCTAGGTATTTGGGTATCATGCTTGACCCAAAACTTAATGCTTGACCCAAAACATAGAGTAAGGAAGGCGTGTGTTGCCTTCTATGCCTGTAGCTAAACCATTGGAAAGAAGTGGGGACTTTAACCATCTACACTGATGGATACAAAATTAACTCTGGTGTGGGAATTTATCAGAGTATTTCCGGTGGAGCTATTGGCTATCCGAGAGGCTTGCACGGGCATATTGCTATCCTCATAGATAGTCAAGCGCTCATGAAGGACATCAACTCGGCTACCATATCCTCCAAGCTTGGCGAACGCTTCAGGGTCACACTTCTCTGGGTTCTAGGGCACAGTGACATTAAAGAAAATGCGACAAGGCTCACTTGCGGCAAGGGTCCGTATCCCGCTAGGGACAAATCCACTCATATACTCCAAATGAAGAAGCTGAACAAATTGCGTCATGACGAAGAAGATATGGCCCTGGCATTGGCCAATTTGAGACCATGTGCCCAAACTTGGGATCCTATACAACCCCCAATGCCGCAGTTGCGGGAACACAAATTAGAGAGAAACCCTCTCCCATTTCATCTGCAAATGTCCGGCACTATCAAGAGCCAGATTGCGTGCATTAGACCAACTATTCTTCGACAACCTTAGCGATATCTCGGGTAAAAGGATACAAGATCTTATCCACTTTCTAAACCTACCAGGCTTGATCTAGAGACCGCCTGTATCACATCCATAACAATCATAATAATAGTCACATGAGTAGTGGTAAGAAAAAGGCACATAAGTGCTACTTGGGTTAAATGCTGAACCGCCACCTCTACCTACCTACCTGGAGTATGAAATACCACGATACAGTGGTCTTACGAGAATAGAGGCTAAAGCGAGCATAGAGGATAAAGCATCTTTATGGTTTTTGTCGTAAGAGTAGTCTCAAACAAGTCCAGAATGTTAACGCCTTCACTGTAGCTCCTTAGGTGTTGCATCATTTCCAAGCTGGCTTATGTTGTTAACCTCAGCAAAGATGCCCACATACCTTCCGTCAGTTGTCCAAAATGACGTTGAAATTCCCCGAAATGACGATTTCAGTGTGAGGGCACCGAAATACAATGCTTGAGAATGAGTAAGAGTCCGACAGCGCATCAAATTCATTAAAATCGAGTTACTGTCTAGGTCAGGGTTTCAAAAAATAAATTTTCTTTGTACTTGGGATCTCAGCAATATAAAATAAAATTCCAGATTGGACCGTTGACCGTCTTGTTATTGAATTAAAGCAACATCCCATTGGGTGGTACCTTGTACCTACGTATGTAATTGGAGTACAAATTTAGAAAAAGAATCGAGTGCCATCACACTCTACAATTCCTTCGAGCCGGATTTGAACCAGCGACCTATGGATATCTATACATCGAATTTACTTCTACAGTCCACCGCTCTACCAACTGAGCTATCGAAGGTGTTGGAAGCTCACTGACAAAGTGTACAAATCAAAAGCTCTCTCCAATCTACAAACATGATGATAAAGTTGGAATAAGCTTAAAACTCTACCAACAAACGCTTTAAAAAGTTGTAAAAACTTCAAAAGTGCTCTTCGCTTTGACTTTCTCTTTCAAAGCATGAAAAGCTTTTCACATGCAAGTTCATACATTGTGCTTATTTACGTAAACACTTGCAACAAGACCTTCGATAGCTCAGTTGGTAGAGCGGTGGACTGTAGAGGTGAATATGCTGTAGAAATCCATAGGTCGCTGGTTCAAATCCGGCTCGAAGGAATTAGCGGTTGTCTTTTTTTTTTAATTTTATTTGCCCATTTAAATTTGCAGGCAAAGTTCAAAATATTGAAATGCTATTCATGCCATGCCACCTGTCACAAGCATCTGCCAATAAATTCGCTCGAGTTGACGTTTGCTAATGCATTTGCATTAACCGAATAAATGTCAATGTCAAGTCAACCTGTTGGCTGAACAAAACACCGAACTTGGCCTTAATTCTGTGTTTTACACATGCCGACAGACATCAAATGAAGGCGGAAAACATACCGCGAATTTTTCAAATGCATTTTGCATTCTTCGCTCCCTTTTTCCATCACTCTCTCTCTGTTTCTCTCGCTCTTCATTGTATCTATTGGGAAGGTGAGAATTTTGAATCTCAAGATGTGTGTATTTTATTTGTTATGTGTGATTGAATGCATTGAACATGTGATTTATTGATGCAATTATGTACACCTCTGACGACACGACGATATATTTTTTTTTTTCAAAAATAGACAAAAAGTAACTTTGGGGGTATTTTGGTACATTCATCAATAAGGGAAATGATCGATGATTTTTGCACCTAGGTTGGTTGTTCACTTGAGAACTTGGCATTGGAATAGATAATGAGAGTGAAGAAAACAATTTCTGAGCTTGAGGGAAATTTGGGGAGACCAAGGCCGTGCAATTAATTGGACACTTCCGATGTCCCCAATGATAGATGTCAACGTACATTAGTAACGTTCGCTTTTAGAGTGAATATTGGCGATGATTTGTTTGGGGGTTGTATGTGTCGATTCATTACAACAATCGATTTGGGAATTGGTGTACATTAAGCTTGACATGGACTTATTGTAATGATGAAGGTCTTGAGAGATAGGGTGCAATTGGAATCATTTCCGTTCAGTTCGTCCGTCAACATTTTTTATTAACAAGATTCAGATTCGACTACAAGAACATGATTTTAGACAACGATATCCCTGAATGTAAAAAAAAGTAAACAAAGTAAAGGCTAAACTATAATGGAAGATAGTTTCGGACGACCACTTCCGTAACTGTGTGAACACGTGTAATTGGTATTGTACGACCATAATAGCATTTCGCTTCGATTCGATAAGCTTCGTTCACTTTTGCTCTTTTGCGAAAAAGCGAATTCATTCGCTCTTTCTTTTGTTCTTTTATACCAAAATTTGACATTTCATTTCAACAGCTGTTTACATTTAAATTTGAAGTTCATAAGCAATGGAATTTTGTTTGGCAAAACGACTTCCGCTCTGACAATCCCTTCCGTTCACAGAATTGTATTATGGGCAACTCAAGTAATTGAAAACTTAACGTAGAATTTTGACATTAGCGTCCGACTGCTTCCAACTATTTTAGTTCAGCCTTAAGAATGTAAGTCACGACTACACTTTTTTAGTTTTTAACTTTTTCTTACAAAGAGAGGTATTGGTAGGTATTGTTTTCGTGAAAATGTTCGACTTCGTGATTTTGATTGATTCTAACATTACGATCATAGCGGAACCCGAAAAAGTGGTTTTTGGAATTCTGTCCGTCGGTTCGTCTGTCCGTACTGGTCTCTCCAGCCTAAACGGCTTGAAAAATTTTCTTCAAACTTCGTATCCAGCGTTCTTTTGGTCATAATTCTAGACCATTTGTTTTAATTTTAGCCATTAAATTAACGTTACCTACCATATAAAAATTACATAACCTCAACTTTCTCAAAAACGGCTCTGTCGATTGTGATTCAACTTTCTATATACTATAAACATATTAGTTCCAACATAATCGTCCATCAGAGCAATTAATTCGGTTACCCATGGATCGTTTTCGCAGTAGGTTTAGTCTGTGTAATAATACGCATCCGCCGAGACGTCGAATATTGCGCACCGAAGAAACAAATGCCGCTGTAGAGCAAAGTGTTGAAGAGGACCCGAATGAATCGATTCGTCACCGTGCACAGCAATTAGAACTTTGTCCATCAACGTTATGGAAGATTTTGCGCAAATATCTTGGCTTACGACTTTACAAGATCCAGCTTGTGCAAGAATTAAAGCCGCGAGACCATGCAGTGCGTCGTGATTTAGGTGTATGTTCCAAAATTTAAATTGATCACGATGCTGATTTTCATCGCAAAATTTTGTTCAGTAATGAGGTTAATTTTTGGGTTGAATAGCTACGTCAACAAGCAAAATTGCGGCATTTGGATTGAAGAGAATCCACATGTGCTCAATTGGCTGGTCAATGGTCCATAATTCTGCCGAAATGATGCTGGAGATTCAGTTATCGGTAATGGACATGGCATGAATGTGGATGAGGTGTGGTTCCAACAAGACGGCGCTACATGCCACACAGCGTACGTCACAATCGATTTATTTATTTATTTTTATTAAAAGAAACATTCGATGAGCGCGTACTTTCGCGGAATGGACCTGTCACTTGGCCACCAAGATCGTGTGATTTGACACCATTGGATTATTTTCTTTCGACGCTAACAAACAAACAAAAGTTTTCTAGTCTACGCTAACAAACCAGAAATCTTAGGGGACTTGGAAGCCAACATTCGTGGCGTTATTGCCGGCATACGTCCCCAAATGCTCGAAAAAGTAGTTGAAAATTGGACCTCTAGACTTGGCTTTATTCGAACCAGCGGCGGCCACGTGCCCAAAATCATATTTAAACATTAATGGCAAAAATTATCCTTTCAATAAAACCAAATTGATGGACAATCGATTTGTAGAAAATACCTAATTCCCAAGATGGAATTAATATTTTCGTACGTATACAGTCCCCCAGTTAGAATGGAAGAAGTGAAAAAAACTAAATGAGCTGCTTCGACATATTTGGAAAACAGGCCATCAAGGAATCATAAGGATGAGTCGAAATGCTAACTGTAGCGTTCAATTCCGTAGTGGGATGCAGATGTCGCCATGGCCTTGGGGTTTCTAATAAAATGGTACTGTCCCTCCAGGTTGGGGTATGGCCTTCACTTCCTTACCACTTAAATAGCTAGTTATGCTAGAGACAACATGATAAAGGATCCCCTTAAATACCTACCAGACTCGGAACAACCACGGTCAACGACTTACGTGTATTAAACTGGAACGTACACCCGTGTTGAATCTGTTCTCGCGCGGTACAGGCCAGACATTATGACAATTAAGAAAAGAAAGAAATTGTATACATGAATCCATCTTCATTGTGTATTTCTGTCGAAATTGACATTTGCCTTGAGTACTTTTGACAATTTCCAAGCTCTTAGATTTATGTGAGAATATATGCAACAACATTGATGCTGTCTGTTCGGTTCACAAAAAGACGAGTGCCTAACTACAGAATCAAATTTAAGACCTAAAATAGTGAAAAATGTGTTTGTGTACTTATTGTACCACAAAGACTTGGTTGAAGAACTTCAACCATTTACTATCCGTTTACCTCCGTCCCTCGCCCGCAAAACTGGTTTCATACCAAAATATTCATCTCATGTGCGGAAGGCCATTTTGATGAGCTGACTCAGATCAAGAACAATCGACTTTAAGCCAATTATTAGTGATTGCAGCTAAGCAACGTTTTGCAACATCACAACTTTATATGTACACCCTAATGATGAGACTGAGACCCTATCAAGAAGGAATTTTACCTCCTCCTAGGTGGAGACTACTGAATACGACTACAGAATACGACGTAAAAATCGTGTAATTCAATGCGAAAATCGGTAAAGAAAACATCTTCGGTGGGTGAGTTCGATAGTGCAGCCTCCACGAAACAACAACATATAATGACTTCCGACCAAAGGTAGCCCTAAACGACGAACATGCTCGCCGAACTTGCTCGGTTGGGTTATCTCCTACACGACGAACACATTTGGCGAGAATTCATTTCTTGTTGATTATTCATACCGACAACATGTGCGATGAAGAAGTGCAGACCCATTACCTACGATATGAACTTGGTGGCGTTCCCACCAAAAATGAGGTTTGCTAACGAACATGGCCAAAGAACACAAAAAAAAAATCGCCAACAGAAAGCGGCTCGCGAACAAGCCCCTACACGAGAAAAATATAGCGAGCACGAGAAGGTTCCTTAAGGTACCTTAACAGATTTTTTCGCAGGATAAATTAATGTTATCAGCAGCAATAGATCTTCATGACTTCGAATCCACAAAGTAACCTGGCGATATCCAGATGGTCGACTCGCCAACCAATTCGAACATGTGCTCCTAGATGCGAGGCATTTTTAATGTACCCACAAACAAAAAGTCAAATCGCAAATATATGATCCTTGTAATCTTGTGCTCGAACAGAAAGTGCGTAGAGCAAGAGTAAATACGGAAGGCACCATCTTCAGCATATCCGTACAAGCTCCTGGGGTTCGTAGACGATATCGATACCATTGGCCCCAATAGCACCTACTCATTTATTCGGCTTTTTACTGGTTGTCGTTCCTGTACACAAATATTAGAAAAATGTAGAGCTGTATGTTTATGTTATTATTTTAGTGTAAAGAGTACATACCCCTACATACAAAAAAAAATTTACTGCGGAAATTTCTTTTGGTAAAGTCAGTAAACTCACAGTTGGTAGGTACCTATCTAAAATTAACAATTCGTTTCTTTTGACATTAATTTTACGTCAATTTTTCTAAATCCAAACAAAACAAAGAAATTTACTAGCTATATGTATTTTAAACTCTTTCCCTTCGCTCTTCATAAATTTTTGAGAGAATGTAACCCCACACTAACAAATTTGACAGTTTACAAATTTTAACTTCATATCTACGAGAACAGACCAATTATTTGCTCATTTCCCTCTGTTTAATCCCCTTGATTTCTAAAATATACTCTTACAATTTACCTTTCCTTTTTGACAATCAATCGTTGCCAACCTAACCAATCTAATCCTCAATCAATTAATTTCCAACCTCGTCAAAAATCGAAAACACAACTCAACCGAATCCATTCAGTGCACAAAATGATTGCTCTACACTGCACTTTTGTAGGCAAAAATACCAAATGACAAGGTAAACGAAAAAAAAAACACGAGTCACCACTACCACCCAACCGAGTTAAAACACTAACCTCCCTCAACACTCTAAGTAGAAGTAAACGGAAAAATAAAACCGTCACCAAACTGCACACACAAATAAAAGAGGAATCCAATAAAAATTCTTGACAAATAGTTGATTCGATTTAACAACTAACAACACACCGCTAAACCAAAAGGAAAACAACAAAACCCGATGAACAACAGGGAGAAACACCAAAATTAAACACATACATACACACACAACAGACAAAAAAAAAACACAAGGACACTTTTGTGGCAGTCAAACGAACAAAATCACTGTCAATGTTTTTTGAAGAAGTATTTTCATTGCCAAAATCGAAAAAGCCAACATAAAAGAAGCACACGTTGGTATTGGGCAAAAGAGAAAAGGGAATACGAAAGAAGGATGTATAGAAAAGAAACTGTGTTCACAAAGTGAGGATACCTATTGTTGGGTATTTTCGGATTTTCTTTTTTGGTTGTGATGGTCTTTATGTGGCAGACTATTTTCCCAAAAGTGACAGTCGAAATTCATTTTCATTTTTTTCCCAATCTGTCAGTTTGGGTGACAGCGAATCAATTGCGATCGGGATTTATTGGAATGGGGGCGGGTGAAGTTGCAAATTGAATTTCACCCCCCGCCGCAAGGACTTGTGAACTTGTGCGAAACCGAAAACAGGAGAGAACAGGATGCTTTCAATGAAATGTCAAATGAATTTACGTCTTTGATAGGTTTTTATGTCATTTTAGATTAAGGGCTCCATTTTTTTTGGGAAATAGTTTGAAGGATGAATGCATTTGGGAGATGTCATTCATTATGAAATTATGTTGGTGAAGGTTTGAAATATGTGTTGGGTTTGTTTCCGTATAAATATATATTTTACTGATTTGTACTAAAAGCAGTTTGCTGAAGCCAATTTCCATAAGCAACAAAATGTGTGCTGTCAAAATTTGTAAAAACGGAAGAAATAAGCTGTATAACTATATATTTGGCTTGTGGGTCATAAGTAAGGACCCCTCTTATTAATGAGTTAGCTAAGTTTCCGTCTTTCGATTTGTAGTTGTCAGAAGATGAATTTGAAAAAATGACAAGTGGCAATAACGTAAATTTGACAGTCATTGACAGTAATTTTCAAGCGTTGCCGTGTTGCGGGTTATTGTTTTACGAAGTGAACTTTGCCGATTCACTATTCTCATTCGCCAATCGTGTTTTTTTAGTCACTTGACGTGGTCGATTGACCAATGAGAATAGTGCATCGGCAAAGTTAATTTGGGAAATCTAAAACTGACACTGAAAATGTATTGAATGTTTGGAAAATAGAGAAACTTAGGAATGAAAAGAACGCAGTTAAATTTCTTCGAGTAAAAATCAAAAATAGTAAAAAATCGAGGGAAGTAGTTACATATCAGCCCTAATGCTTAAACCCTTGATGATGGTATTTGCAGATAAGAATACAAAATTTATATAAACATCGAAAAATTAGAAAAACAAGCGTTATGTGGCTTATAAGAGTTGGAAGCGCTTTCGTCTCAAAGGTCACCACATAGTTTAATACGGTTTTTGTGAAATTTTCTTATCAGTAAAACTATTTTACTTTTCATGACTAAGGTTCCAGTTACAGCTATCATTCAAAGTCATCATTGGAAACTTTCCTTTACTTGGTAAACAGAAAAATATTCAATACGTATTGTGACACATTGAGATCTTACTCACGCCGATTTTCATCAATCGAAGTGATCAGCGCATAAAACTTCACATTTACTGATACAAATGAATCCGAAGTGCTTAACAGTTTTCCCGAAAGAAAATCAAACTAGGTTGGTTTTTGATAAAAATATCCAGATTTTTTAAAGAAAAATTGGTTAAAATATATAAAAAATATCGCTTTCAACTCTGTTCTTACTACCAGCAATATGAATGTCGAGATGTCAAAAATTATGCCCTTACATAAAAAGCCAGTCAGGATAAGCACAGCCTGATCGCAGTTTTGCTTTAAAAAGAGAATGATCTCTCAGATCCGTGATTATCAGCGTTCTTTGTTTTGATTAGTCTGTTTTTTTTCGACCAAAAAACAGCTATATTGCATAGACTTTATTAAAAGTCGGAGATGATATGGCAGTCCCTTAACGCTGGATTTGTCTAATGCTTTCGACACTGTAAATCACGATATATTTTTAGCAAACTTGTAGAACAGTAAATTTTTTTTACTATCAACCCGAAACATACACTGACCGTACTGGACTCTACCCAATTAAGAGGTTTCTTACTACACTTTAAAGCTGCTATTTTTGGAAGAGCGAAGACTTGAACGGGTGATTTTTTAAGAGTAGATTTTTTTTTAAATCGAATAAAACACTCAAATTTGCACTCAATATTCAAAATTTTTATTGTAATCGATAAATAGGCCTTTGCCATTAAAGTTTTGAAGAAAACTTAATGTAAATGTTGTCCGCGGCTCCGTTTCAAATGGTCCATTCGGAAGGTCCAATTTTGCGTAACTTTGTGTTATGCTATCCTCTAAGGCTTCAATCGTGTTCGGCATGTCCACATAGACTGACGACTGTACATAACCCCACAAGAAATAATCAAGAGGCGATAAATCGCCTGATCTTGGCGGGCAACTCATAGGGCCATTTCGAGAGATAATCTCCTCACCAAATTCATCCTTCAACAATTCCATTGTTTAACGTGCTGTGTGGCATGTGGCACCGTCTTGATGAAACCACATGTCAACCAAGTTCAACTCAGCCAACTGGGACAAAAAATGTCGCGTATCGTGGCTCGATATCGTTCGCCATAACATGGTCGTAACAAACTGCGCACATTTTTCACAGAGGCCACATTTTGGTAATAAATTTAAATAACTTGCAATTGTTGCTCGTTTGGTAGTCTTTCCGTGATTAAATGGAAAACTTTTCACTTTGACAGATGACGTTTGTACCCCATTACTAATCAGTGCTGCCAACATGAAAAACTGTTTTTAAAAAAAATCACCCGTTACTTGTATTTCAATTACACATATTATAACGGCAGATGTTTGGAGGAGTTTAGAGAAATCATCCCTAGACTCGTTGCATTTGAACGACCGACAAGCCATACCCAGTTTTAGCTCACGGGCACACTCTCCATTTACCACCTACTCAGTTTCAAAATTATTTTTGTAACAGAACAAGCAAACAATGTAACGAACTTCCTGAAACATATTTTCACGTATGTATACTCAATTAACATGTGTTCAAGGGCAGGATCCGGGTGCTCCTGGAGCGTTATAGGTTCGATTCAACTGAGAAATATTAATAAAAAAAAACATACATTCCATTATAACACGGGGAGTTATAGGTAACAACACCATGCCATTCTTTCTTCTCTTAAGGAACGACTTTTCATAGGGTTCTATTATGTGACCGGTTTTAGATTCCCTTAAAATTAATGAGCTACCAAAATATGAAAATTTGTCCATTCATATGTTCGTGGATGATGATCATCTTTACGATGGTTGAACATGGGGCTTGTGATGTTACCAAGGACATCCTATCAATATTTCTTTTCGCAGAAACAAACGGTCTTGCTCTTAATCCCAGCAAATCCAAATGTCAGATAATTCATGGATTAGATTTGCCACGTCATGCTTTCCTCCAATTAAATTTAACGGCGCGCGCTAATGTTGAGTTTGTTAATCACATTAAATAACCTCACAAAGGAATGTTACATACGTCCTGCTCTATGTACATAGTTGGTTGTGCTTATAGGCTAGTAATATCATCAGTCTCTACTTAAAAAAAAAATAATCTAGACGAAATGTAACTGATAATAGGCTCCTGAAATTCAAAGTTGAAACCAGTATTTCGACACGAAACCGTGGATTTATTTAGAAAACGATTCGGAGAACACTTAAGATCAGTTACTTGGCCGCCTAAGGGTGCAGTTATAGTTGTCATTGAATATTTTCATTGGATCACATGATGGAATTGAAGTGTCACACCATGGCGTGCTGAGGTCGCCGCCAACGGAGGCTTGTATGCTACTAGGGCATGACACTTCGGAAAAGCAAAATATTGCTATTCTCATAGATAGCCATGCAGCCATAAACTCGGCTACCATAACATCCAAACTGGTACAGGAATGCCGGACCTTTGCGAATTCTTCACTTTTCTGCGTTCCAGGGCACAGCACATTGAAGGAAACGAGCGTGCAGACGAGCTGGTCAGGCAAGGTTCAGCTCTTCACGGCTCACTAGCGGCAAGTAGTAGTATCTAGTATCCCGCTAGGTGCGGCTAAGGGACAAATACACTCATACTTCCTGAAGAAGGACGACTCCAATTGAAGAAGTTTAACAAATATCGAGGACGATATAGCCCTCCGAAGACAAAAACAGAACAAACAATCTATTAATAGAACCCGCCGAGATATCGCAAGAATAACGGCGATAGTCACGATACTGGGCAATTGGAGACCATGCGGCCAAACTAGAGATCCTATACAACCCTCAATGCCGCAGTTGCGGAAACACAAATGAGAGAGAAACCCTCTCCAATTTCATCTGCAAATGTTTGGCACTAGCAGGATTCAGATTGCGGGCGTTAGACCAACCATTTTTCGACATCCTAAGCGACATCGCGGGTAAAAGGATACAAGAATTCGCTTTCTAAAGATCACAGGCTGGATCAAGAGACCGACAATAACCGACACAATAACAATCATAACATGGGTCAGACGAGTCGTGGTAACAAAAAAGCACATAAGTGCTAATACTTGGGTTCATGCCGAACCGCAACTTCTACCTACTAAACTACCCCCATAGCTTCTTTTAGGAATTATGGAAAATTCCGTTTTAGTTCGGTGGCTAAAATAAATTTTGATCATTGAAAAAATAAAAAAAATGATTTTCTGCGAAAACTGTTATATTTTTGAATAATCATGTTCTAATATTCATAAGTTTCGTCTTGAAACCAACTCGCCATTGATTTCCAATGAGACTTTTTAATTTGGGTCTACGTAAAGTTCAAAGTCAAAATAGGTATGTCGGCTTGGTTTGAGGAATTGAAAAGAAACATTACTCCCGTCATTGGTTAAATATTATCGAAATGCTCGAACGCGTCATTCAAAAATGTTACTTCATGGACAGAAAAAATAATAAAGACAAAATAAATACATAAATTTTTTTTTTTCTTGTAAACATAGCTCTTAGTCAATCATTCATTTGACAAGTCTTAAATGACAGCCTTTACGACAACAAAGTGACAATTTTTTTTTCTAAAAATCAAAATTTTCATTTGAGATTTGTATAATGATAGCAATCTTGTCAATCTTGTCAAACTAAATTGCAGTGCCATACTGCATTGCATATTGGTTCCATAATATACAAAAATAAAATGGATTTACCCTGCTGTCACTTAAAAGCTGACAATGTCATGTGTGGTGACCTAATTTTGCACATGAGTACCCCTGTCCTTGTGCCAAAAAATTATAATTATTTCTCAAAACCGTTTCCGTGTTAAAACAAATGTCTGCAGTAAAAATTAGTGAAAATCGAAACGAAAATATTGTACGGAAAAATACCTACATAGTCATTCACAATTGCAATTTTATGATTTTGTAATCAGGGGAATTTGTTTGTTTTTTTTGTTTGCAAAAAAAAAAAAATTATAAACTTATTATGAGAAGGCTAATATCTGCTGTGCAGATTGTAGCCTAAAATGTGCACGTGGCTAAAAACTAAATAGGGATACAATATAGAAAATGGCATTGTCACCATATCTTGTTCAGACATTTTATCTAATTTTTGTATGGTTTCACTTGTTCTGCTTTGTTGGACAAAGGGTCTATAAACTAAAATTCATCGCTTTAGTTTAAATTTGATGGCAAAAAAATCGGTGACACAAAGAAGGACGAACGGACAGTCACACATGTCTAGATCGACTCAGCTAGGGATTCTGAGTCAATCCACATGTATAGTTTACGGTATCAATTAAAATTATTATTAGGGTATAAAAAAATCTGCCTTAGGCCTAAAACTATCTCATATCCATCAAAAGAGGGAAAGTATAATTTTTTTAAAGTTTGCGGATAAATGTAATCCATCGCTGAAAAGTCCACTAGCGAACATCATGTTTAATGCAAATTCACCTCAAAGCACCCCTGGTAAATCCTTAAAAAATAAAACATTTACCAAAAATGTCATACCTTGCGAAAGATAATAATTTTGCGACTTTTCAAAAATAATCTCATCCTCCTACTGACTTTTGGTTTCTTTTTTAGTTTCAAACTTCGGCGCCCATCAACTTTAGCCATTTTCGTTGCTTCAGCCCCCTTGGAAAGTGTTTTGCATAGCCGTTCCCGCCTAGTTTTCGGTTTGAAATAAATTACATCCAGAACTTTCATAATCCTCTTGGTCAATTTTAATTTATACTAAAGTTTGGTGCGAGTTATTAAAAATTCTTAAACTTGGCAAATCTTCTCTGACGTGTTATTAGGTTGTCAGATTGTGTATTGTTACCTTTCTCCGTTGGACTGCATTATATTCCGGGGAACACGGTGGTACTTTCAGTGGTTGACAACATGGTCCTTCTAAATCAGAGAATCGATCGGCTTTACCTTCATTATCGGAACTTGAACTGGTATCACCTTCGTCACTGGATTATATATTTAAACACAAAAATGTTCAAAATTTCATTAATTTCGAAGGAGCGTTAGTTTGGGAAAGTATGTGTATTTTAGTGCACAGATAGTCAGACAGTGTGGGTATGTGTTTGGAAAGTTAGATTAATGAAAATGATACCTCGAATAATCGGATAATGGGATGTTAAGGGGTTCCTCCGCGCTAGATCCTTCCTTTAACAGTCTTTCAATTATTTTCAGTCTAAGGCGTTCCTGTTGGTTTCCAAAAAAAAAATGGAGGAAATGAGTGAAAGGAGTAAAGTGTTATTTTACTTGTTAAGGTTAAAAATAAAATAAATGTTAAAATGAGTGTTAATTTAAACAAATTAAATGGCCGATTAAGGAGGTTAAAATAAAAAAAATCATAGCACGAGTTAAAAAATGATTGCACACAATGACAGGGACAAAATAAAACATAATTACGTAGTCGGCTTTCAAACGTTTTATTTTCCACTGTTAAAAATAAAATTAAACTTAAAGAATTTATATAAAAATATTAATTAAATTTATTACATGCACATAGAATATTAAAATTATAAAGTCTTACAACTTAAAAAGTAAAAAAATAATACATTCAGAGTTGTTTTCAAATTGTGTTGGTATTTTGTAATGAAAAAACAAATCATGGATGCACTTATTTTTTTAAATAAAATAAAACTAAATTTATAAAATATAAATTAATTTCTATATTAGGACAACAAATGTACAAAAACACAAAAATTTATATTCATTTAAGTTCACTTAATAACTTTCTTTGTAATTTCATTTACTTTGTGCTTTCGTCCTTTGTGGAAACGTTAAGAAAACAAAAAAAAGCATTTAAAACTTTTTAAGGAACGGTCTAATGCGAAAGCATAAAGTAATTTTGAAATAGAAAAAAAAGTTTTCTGATGTATTCTTTTCATTTTTGTTTTGTTTTCCTTAATTTCGAGCTGAGGACGCGATATTAAACAAGTAAATTGATTGAAATTAGCAGTGTTTTGTTTTTTTTTTCGTTTAAATTCACAGTAAGGTTGGTCGTAAATGGTTTTACTTGATGTGACTTTGAATGTTTTGCATTTGTTTTGCGTTGAAGAATTCCATGGGGTTCGGTGTTGAAGTTTTCCATTCAGACATGATATTTTTTTCTTGCAATATTTTTGACATTTGCTGATTTGTTTCTTAATTGGCACACGATAATGGGATTATCAAATCCTCTTTTTTAGTTCAGACCGCTGGCAAAGGTTTTGAAGGTTGTCGTATGGTTAATCTTTATTTATGACAATGCTTTCAGATTTAGGTATAAGATTTGTATAAAGTGGAGAACCGTTTTTGTTCTTAAATTTGAGTCATTTGTACGATGACGTTTAAATTTTACCGCAGGGTTTTGCATACTAAAAATTGGAAACAGTGCATCTTTTTTCATCATCATTAGGCCAATGCTGATCATAGTTCGTAAAGAACTTCATATGGGTTCGGCCGCGCCGCGCCTTAACTGACGAGCAACTAAGCGGCAAAGTGACAGACTGACCAAGTGTCAAGTTTAAGCGATAATTGGCCATTTTTATTGAGCGACAATTCTAAGCGGCTTGTTTTGAAAGTGAATGCCAAATAATTGGGCAGGTGTGTTTCAACTATATATAATGGCGAAATTTAAACTTTTGATTCTCCGCTTGAAGGAAGGATTTACGACTCCATTGGTTATTTATAAAAAAAGACACAGAGGTCATGTACTGCTCCAGACATTTATTTGATTGAAAAAGTCCTTTTCAAATGAGAATAATTATTAAATATCTTGACATTCATTTACTACCTGTTATCATTGACTTAAATTTTTAAATTTATAAAACAAAAAAATCAGATGTTTCCTTTTTTAGCAATGAAAAGTTCGGAAAAGCGGCACAGGCTCATTCCGGACTCTAGCTCCACTTTAGTAATTCAATTTTGTTTCAGGCAAAAAGTTCCAGAAACTGCCATTTTATAAGGGAATTTAAACTAGAGCTCGCACTTACATACGAAAATTATATAACAGTATTTAATTGCTTATTCCTAGACAAGTTAGTCCATACATCATCCATCAAATACGTCTTTTTTATAGATCCGTTTTGCTATTCCCAAAAAGACGATCATATGAACCCCATCAGAAAAGGTATTCTAAAATTAATGTTCCCATATATGTAATACTGATAGAGAAGCAGGTCTAAAAACTCTAAGGTCATTTGACAATTACGTTTAAACCAGTGGATAGAATTTGACATTAGTATGGTGAACATAAATTTCAAATTCTCAACCTTTAGCTAAATGCTTAGTACATTATTTTAGAGGAGCAACTCTAAAATCTCTTATAGGGTTTTCACATTGAACCAAAAACTGAGTCTTCGCAAAAATACTTGAAAACTTCATCGAAAACCGGTGACATTGTACATTTTTCTACTCGGCTACATTATTTTTAATGTTGACTGTATCTACGAACGCATCCGAAAATGCACTCCACTTAAAGATGACGTTTATTTTATTCACGCCTACCGCGATAAATTTTTGCCGTGAATTTTTTTCCTTGTCAGTAATGTAAATCAGATTGCTGAATGAGAAAAGTTTTCCGGGAAAATTTATTCGCGATAGGCCTGATTACCTTCGGCTGGCGGCTCATAATTTACAAATTCAGTGTGTAAATTAGATTGTGGTGTCCTCGTCACTTGGGTTTTTGGATTTGCAAGTATTAAATTCAACTTTCATGGTAATTTTATGTGTTTGTGCATCTGTAACACGTGAGCTTAGCTCTGCTCTCGTGTATACACTAACACATATAAATACCATGAAAGTTAAATTGAATGCTTGCAAATAAAACCCAGGGTCTGTTGTGTGTGCGAGTGGACCTAACAAAATGAAGGATATGCAATTTTGATTGACCTAATGTCAAAAGATTGCGTATTTTTTATTTCGCCTTTCAATCAATGGAGGCCATTTTTTAAAAAAATGGATGCAAAACAAAATGTCATGTTTCTAGCATTCTGAACTTATAATGTAAAAATCTCTTTATTTTTATATTTCTAAGTTTAAGGGCTTTCAAAACGATAATCGTTGACGATAGTGGAGTAGACTTTCTGGATACATACCGTGTATTTTGTCTACATGTGCAGTGTGCACACACTCAAAACACAAATTACAATTAGTTACAGAATGACTACTCAGGAAAACACCAGTTTACAAATTCTTCGTTCTCTAATGGAGTATGTACCTCAAGAGCTCCTTCATGGACCAATGCTTTTTTCAATTAAATTATGATCACACAAAAAGAAACTCACGAAACATTATTACGACATATAGCGCTGCTTACACGGCATTTTGACACTTTCAACCAGAACACATATTGTGATCTTATATATAACAAAATTCGACTAGAAAAAATTATTTTTTTTTAAGAAATTCGCTGTAAATCAATGTTTTTCGAAAGAAAATATTTCTTATAAAATGTTTTTTTTTAAACGCTTTTCTCTGGTCGTATAATAATATTTTCATCAAGAATACATCCCTGGTCTGCTAATTTGTTCAATTTAAGTGCTCGTTTCTCGCGTCTCTCTCGTTTTCTTACGCGTTTTAATTGCTTAAATAATTTAAAGTATTTCTTTACTTTATTCGGATTCTCATCGCAGTAATCCAAGAGTGTCTCGCAGAATGCACGACCCATGTGCTCGTAGTCCTGCAATGAAATAAAAAGAACGACAAGGAAGAACAAATTAGTTTTCATTATATCTACGAGGGTGTATATAAAATAAATCTAACATCTAATGGTTACCCGTTGTCCTTCTTCAGAGTGAACGCATAAATTGATATGCTCTCCTTTTTTTTTAGCTTAGAGTGACAATTTTTCTTAATACCATCCACCCACACACACATACTCTTGTACTGGGAGTGTAAGCATATTACTCCTTGGGGATGGTGGGCACTGTTGACATATAAGACATGACCCAAGGTAGATTTTCCACCTTAGGTCAGCTGTTCTTGTTGAACTTCTTGTCAGGTAAATTAATATCTGTCTGTTGGAATTTTGTTGTTTATTTAGGGTCGTGTATATGCAAGGAGACCCGCACACAGTATCCCATTTGCGGTAGAATGAAGTTTATGGGATTTCTTTTCAACTGACATATATACGCCCGGACATACATGTGGGGTTATTCAGATAGACAAGGCAGGGTTTGATGGGGGGAGGATGAAACGAAACCCTTAAGTCGTGTGTTGGATAAAATTTAATAATGTTCTCTGAGAAAAGGATTGCTAAGGATATGTGGGTGTTTTTGGACAAATTGTTGAGTGAAGTAATATTATGCTTTGTGTGCATGGACACTACTGTGGCTTGGTGTAATATTGGTATAGGCATGCTTTGGTTTGTAAATTGATAAACTAGAATGTAATAAACTGAAGGACCTCTTTTGGGGAATTTCGAAAGGAATTGTAATCTATGTTAATGAAGCTAATAAAACCGACTGTTGACTTGATACCATTTGGAACCAGGAAATGAAAAGATTAAAGTTAATTCAGAAATGTTGGGTGATGTATTTGAAGTGACTTTGACTAAGTTTCACTAATTTAAAAGATTGAAAGTGTCATCCAACGAGTTCATCATGGGTCCATCAGACATATTTTTGTTTGTTTTACTTTTTGGGGATGTTTTACATAACGGCTTGATGACTTAGGTTAGAGCCAAAGCGGAAATACACGTGTTGGTTGCTCTATATACAGGAATTTACTTTCAATTGTGGGTAAAAAAAAAACTGATTTTAAGCATTGCCGGAACCATTCAGTAAGTATGTTCGAACCTTCCAAATTTCAAGTTCTAGTCAGTTCACTTTTTTATCGATACATCCACTGGGAAGAAATAGGCCCATGCTGAGTTAATGCTCATGATATGTGTTTGATGGTCAAAGGCTATGAACAGGTCTCGAAATGGAAATGAAAAATATGTCTGTCGACCAGATACACGGTGAAAGTGTTAAATTACACCGTCTCGAAAGGTAGTTTGCGTTAAACACGTTTTTTAGTGAATCGAAATATATTATGCCCCGTAAATATGCCTTCAAGAGTTGTGTGAAAAGTGTCCTATAGGGTTGCAATAGCACGCCAAGTTGACAGTACAATATTTCAAACTCTTATTCATACAGTACTAGCAACAGACACTGCCTGAACTATCTTTAATATAAAAGGCAACCAGAACAACTTTTTTGACTTTAAAATCAAAAAAGTTTGCTTCCAATGAATCTTCAAAGCCAACCAAGACTAATGATAACTCAATACCACGATGTATACACTTATTAGGCACTCCGACGACTCTAAAGCCGACAAAGGAAAGCACAAAGTCAAAGCGTTTCCAATGAAAACACAAACCGCTTCCATTTTTTCAGCCATTCTCCACTCCTTTTGAGAGCTCTCTTACAAAGTCACAAAGTAAATTTGCTTCAAATTCACAAAGTAAACGAAAACAAATGTTTTCTACTTACCCCGGTGGAAAAGTGTGTCCCCTTCCTTGATCCCAAGCTTGAGCCACCAAACGATGCCTCTATCGTGTAGCTATTCGTTACGCCCAGCATCCAAACTACAATGCGTCCGGTGCCCTCCTTGCTCCTTTGTATCTTGAATTTGCAGTTTTCAAAAGAGAACTGAAACGAAATAGTAAATAAAAGATAAATCCCACCCCATAACCGGGATACATGATAATCCTAATTCACCGAACCATGGTGGATCTTCGTCCATCCGCAAACACTTACCTTGTCGGCCACATTTTTGTGCATCATTAGCGGGAAAACTTGTTCGGTGAGTTTCTTCTCCGGATTGCGTCGATTCTCGCACCCATAAACGAAAATGTTCTGCCTGCGAGAATGAGCGTGCATATCACAGTACATGGCCACACCACATTCATCAATCAGTCTACCAATGGAAAATCCGAATTTAAATTAGCCTGGTAGCCTTGACGCGGTCTATATCTCTCTCTTACCTTTTAATCATGGCCTTTGTATACCAAATAGATGGATAAGTCTCACGGATGACGGTACGATATTGTCGATTCAAATCCTTGCCAGTTAATGAATTCCTTGTATTGCCAACAATGACTCCGTCCGGATTCAACATCGGTATGATCTTGAAGATGAATTTGTGCCGCAAACGTTTGGCAACCGACGAATCGCCGGTGATGAAGTCCATCAGACCTTTCATCATCCACGAGGATGGTGTCTCACTTGGATGCACTCGAGCGGATACGACAATGGCTTTCTTTTTCTGAAATTAAAATGACAGAATAGAGAGTTGCTTAGACATGGAAGACATCCTTTTCCCCAATCAGTAAGAAGGACAACAAAAAATCTTTCAAGAAGACAAACTTTGTTCTGTGATATTTCCACTCTAATTTGTAGTTTCCCCCGAAGAGATGTTCAATTAAATCAAAAACTTTAACCCTATTTTGTGGATCCTATTCAAACCCCTTTTAGCCGGATTGGCAATTTAAATAAACTACAACAACGGTAAAGCAACCGCAAATTACGAAAAAGGTTTACCCCAGCAACCACAGTCTCACCAGTTCGTTAGAATAAAAATAGTTTCCTCGAGAAACCGTTTCGAATTGCAAACTCAAAACGAAAACTGACAGCTAAAGACCAAAACCACGTCCAACCATAGAAAGCTCCTCATAAGCATTCGCACAAAAAACAATTACGTATACACTGCCAATCATCAAAAAAGGAAGCAAACGAATAGAAGGACATTGGTCATGTGAACTGAAGTATGACCGCAAAGAAAACATTTTTCCTGGACGGAGAAATAACGTTTTTCTCTTGTTGTCCTTGCACATCAAATTCAATAACAATGAAGGTATTTTTGTTTCTTTAGCTTGTTTGTCTTCGTATTGACGAGCGGAAAGAAGGATTTATTTTCTTTGGCATGAATCCAGACCTAAACGAACTGCAGTCTGAGGCGAGTTATTCAATCAAATTGGTTAAAGTGTCCGACAGTGTTGTTAGGTCGTGGGAAATTTGGAGATTGGGAAATGTTTTATCAAATAAATGTTAAATGAAAACAAACAAAATTTTGTTTTCGAAATTTTACTTTACAACCATGCGAAGAGTTTGGTATTGTATTGTATATAATTGCAATTTTTTTAAAAATGGATATAAGAAAATATTGCCCGCTGTTTCATTTAACTCGAGTTAACTCGAGTAAGTAGTTTTTCAGTCAATTTAAATCCAGATATAACATCGAGTTAACCCAGCAAGTTTGGTGAGTTAATCCTGGGACTAAATAATCAGATGTTTTTTGACAGATGATAAAACCCACCACACAATAAATTATTTTCAATTCCATTTGTGTGGACAGTTTATCAAATTTTTAGACACTAAATACGTGTGCGATCAGATCCCAGCGATCTGTTGACTGTTGTTAGAAGAAAAAGATTTGTACCACCACGACAAAAGCATTTTCATTTGTTTGCGAAAAAGTAAACCAGATAGCTTATATCTGAGCTGTTGCAGATTTTATATGTTTCGATAACTTTTTGACAGCAAAGTCGATAAATCATGAGTGCTAAAATTCAAATCACCACACTCGGAATCAATTTTAATCCCGCACTGCTTCATGATTTAACTCTGGATTAAATTTATTTCGGGGTTGGTTAACTCTGGATTAACTCAGCACTGAAAAACCGGGCCCAAAACCTCTTTAAAAAATGTTTTCCTCATAATTTCGATGAGGGGATTTTGTTTAAAATCGTGAGGGAATTTTTTTAGATTACATACACTGATAATAAAGCATTTGTTAGCATTTGGTAAAATATCGTTGCTTTGTTAACTGTGGGCCGGATGTTATTATACAGTCAAACTATAGCACCTAAAACCCCACTGAAAACTTGCTTTTAATTTTTTTCGACCTGTTTACATCCTAAACATTATACGTTAAGTCTATGACAAGATCTAACAAGATGCAAAAGAACTAAGAAAAGGACAGATCGACATTTGTTTACACAAAATAATTATTATTCGCCTTTAACATGATATTCCTATATCGGCTGCCAAGTTAAATATGTGAAGGAATAATGGATAAGGAATACAAATTTTGTCGTAATGTAGGGTACCCGCTGGGAAGGTGTACTACTTTGTTTGTTTATAATTTTTGACTAAATGAAAGAGAATGGATCTTATATTCATGAATGTTTTATTTAATGTCGGCAATTATGTGTTGAATACAATATCAGGTCAATATCCGCCTCTGTTAGTCTCACAAATACGAGCCCTTTTGAGCACATTTTTCATTACATTCTCACACATTTCACGCGGTATTTCATTAATTTCATCATGAATATTTTGTTTGAGTTGCTCAAGCGTTTCTGGTTTGTTTACATAAACCTTGCTTTTCAGATATCCTTAAAAAAAGAAGTCCGGAGCAGGTAAATCAAGTGACAATGGAGGCCAATCAGCATCACCATTTCTTGAAATAACTTGTTGTGGAAAGAGGTCTCGCAGTAATTCCATTGTAATCCTGGCTGTATGCGATGTGGCGCCATCTTGTTGATACCACATGTTAATCAAGCCAAAAAAAAAAAACAGTTAAAAAGTTTTCTGTCATAACACGATATCAATCCCCATTCACAGTTACCGTTACGCAGTTTTCATTTTTAAAGAAGTAAGGTCCAATGATTCCTCCTGACCAAATTGCACACCAGACTGTAACTTTTAGATGGATGCAAAGGTGACTGATGACTAATTTGAGGGTTTTCCATTGTCCAGAACCGACTATTCTGTTTATTCACATATCCACTCAAATGAAAACGTGACTCGTCACTCATTATGATTTTTTCATGCAAATCGGGGTTATCATGGGCTACCTGTGACATCCCATCGGCATATGTACGGCGGCGTAAATGGTATTGTGGAAGAAGCTCTTGTGTCAACTGTATCTTAAATGGAAACAAATGCAAATCCTTGTCCAAAATTGTGACCAAAGTTATTCTTTGAAGACCAAACTCCTGAGCACGGCGTCGAATTGAGGTTGATAGATTGTTTTGAACACTTGTTTGAGCAGCAATAATGTTTTCAGCTGATCTTGCAGTATGTTGTGGTCCATGCTTGGGCCTATCACCTACAGGCCCTCTTTCTTCAAAATCATTCACTACACGATAAATAGTGCGTTTTGTTGGCACGTTGTTTCTCCCAAAAATTTCATGTAACTTTCTCATCGTCACAGTAATCGATGATTGATTTTGATAAAATGTTTGACCGATTAAAACACATTCGTTTATCGAATATTTTTCCATTAAAAATTTGCAACGTGTCTACTTCCCTACTGTCAAATATGAACTGTCAAGACTAATGTTTACCAACATGGCGGCAAAACAAAGTAGTATACCTTCCCGGCGGACACCCTGTATATTAACTGTCATACGCACCAGTGGCGCGATGGTTAGGTCTTTGTTCGATTCCCAACCGTAGCAACACCTCAACGATTTTTCACTGGCCTTCCATCGTAATGTTCTGACAAATCATCCGAGTAGTATCAATTGTCAGGAAAAGCTTATCTCAAATCCGCCGTTCGGAGTCGACATATAACAGGAGGTCCCGCCATGGTGCAAAAAGTACATGCGCACACATGAATGGTTGTGAGAAAGATCAGTCCTGGGTACTAACGAGCCTGTTACGCCAAAAAATTGTATGTTTTTTTTTTGAAATACGCGCCATAGTGTCGTTTGTATACAACCGTAAGCGATAATTGGCCATTGAACCAACTTAACTGTGTTGAAACAGACTTCTTTGCAGAGAATAAGCTCCTAAGCCCTGGTCAAACCAGCATCCTCATTTTTGCTTTAATACGAAAACTTGTCAAGTCAGATGCCAAAATATTTAACATCCGAGAGTTGATTTTTCAACAGATTTGTATGGACCCTAACTAATAAATAAACATTCATATCAGGGATCCAAAAGTTTGCAGCATCCAACATGATGGGCACATGTTCGGGTGCTCTCTCCGCAAGTTTTAGCATACTTAAAGTTTGGAGTTTAACCGATCCAGTTGGCATTTGGGAAAAGGACACATTGGGTGCAACCAAGTTCGACGGGGTTCATTATGAAAAAAACCCGACATATAACTTCCGTAGCTTCAAACGAGAAGAGAGCCTTGAGTGCTTCGGTGAATTCAGCATGAATGCCTGTCTTCCTTTTCCTGGGCAGAAAGTTTTGTATAAAACAAGTACCGGTCTGAAAATCTCCGTATAGATGCAATACATGTAGTTCGGATCAATTCCTATTTTAGGGGTAAAGCTTTCTTGTTCAAATGCATACAAGTCCAAATCAATGTGGACATTTCTACGAGGTTATGTTATGTTTATGTCCAGGACTAGACCAATCTAGTTTCTTTCAATGAAGACTGCCGTAGAAATCTGTTGATCTGATTGGAACAATGTTTTGTCTATTTTTTTGTCAAAAACCAAGTTATGTTTAAGTTGGATTCACACTCAGGCCACAGCCTTTTGTCCAAGACAACATCTTGTTTAAAGCAAAATTTGTTATTTCTGACGGTACCTGTGGGTTTTCACCCGGAAACGTTTTTTGCAGGTTGTCTACTGCATTCTCTTTCTTTGGAAGCAAGCCAATTATGACAAGGTTCCTGAGAAGACAATATAGCACATCTTGAGGTGGGCTCTAATGTGGCTTTCTTTTAGCTGAGCTCCTGCTGTAAATGACGGTGATAACTTTTCTGTTCAGTAAATAAGGTCGCAGATGCAAAGCTAGACGACATAGTGAATTCTTTGATAGCAATACAAGGGGCGTGCTATGATTTAGAGAGATGATCGGCAGTCTCATTTACGTGTAGATCGTGTGTCTTGAGTGGAAACTATGTCAGACTAGACGGTCTGGTATTTATAGATATATAGGCTGAATGTGTGGAGTCCAATCTGCTTTATAGAAACTATTTCCATAAAAGTTCAAACTATGGGTTGTATAACATGATCTCTACAGTCTCTGGTAATACAGAATTTGTAAAAATGTGTGGACAGCCCGCTGAAGTTTTGCGGAAAAGATACCATGTGATCCTGGTGCCTTGCATGATTTAAACCTGCAAACTGCGCATTCTAGCTTTTTATCGTAGTTCGGGTTGGTGTTTACTAGAGCGAGTTCGTTCACAGGAAATAATGAGCAGCTCGAGAAATTATTGTTTTCAGCAGATTTAGAGATTTAACTTCAGAATTTACCAAGATAACATTTTGGTGGATGAGGATATTAGGTATTATTGGTGATTTTGGGAGGACTCCACTCAAGTTAGTCGCGACTATAACCACTCTTTCTGGATGTTTCCAGCGCTGCAAAAACGAGAAATGTGTTCAATTGTAGGACTTAAAGATCAGTCATTAGGTCTTCGGTAATAATTTTGCTGTTTTTGGATCCTCCTAGACTAAAATTCACCTTGCAATCCAAGGGTTTGAACTTTCTTGGCTTTGTCTGCACTAATGTACTTTTATGAACTTTATATACATGTACTCGGGTCAATTGCCTAGATTATCCATGACTACGTTATTTTCTGATAAGAGTTAATTGTCAGAATTAGGATTGAAATAACAACTTTGCTAACCCATCCTTAATAAAGCCTTCAACGACTTGATGTGAATAGCAACGCTTATGTTATTTAGAAGACAAACCTGATCGCGTTGTTAACGAAACCTTAAAAAAAATTGGTTGATGGAACCGTTTGAAAGTTATGAAAGCAAATAACAGACCTGTTTATACCAATTCCAGATAAAGCTGTATCAAGACTCACCTTCATGATCTCCTCATCGGTTGTGGGTGCTGTCACAGTCAAATAGTAGACGTTATTACCAGCCAACGATCTGCAGAGCAGTCTCAATTTGCAAAACTTTGATTTGACCGGATGTTTCTGTATCGCCATTAGATAATCCTGCAAAAAGAAATATTTTCATTTAATTCCCCTGATCCTTGGAAATATCTTAACTGCGCACCCACCTGTAAATCACTATACGTATATGGATAGCTGTGTGCAAAGTAAACAGTGTCATCGTCATGGGAGAATTCAATATTAAATGTCAACGTATACGACCAATTGTCCTCATCCTCTTCATTTGAATTCCTGCAAACAAAGCCGCTCAAACATACAATAAGATACACAGGCCCCAAAACCAAACACACACATACGCAAAAACCATAACAATTCATCATCATTACGATCAACTTCCTACCGAGAATATAAACTCTCCCACAAAAAAAATGTTTCAGTGTTGTAAGGATATATTCGGTTGGCGGACAGGATATGCACAGTATGTGTGTATGAGTTAACAGTTTACGAGAATACTCACTCATCATCATTGCGGTAGTAGCAAATATTCTCACCGCAACGGCTCCAGCCCTGGCCGATGACTCTAGCTTTGGTTGTGGAGTACATTAAGGGTCGCATACCCTCGTTATATAGGCTGTCCGATTTCACCAGGTTCACAATGGAGAATCTGTTGAATGTAACGCAAGAAGCAAACGCAGAGAGGTGGATAAAGGATTATTATGGTTGTGTTAAATTTTGTAGAGCGGGTATAAGAGTATGGTTTTGTCCTTTTCAAGGAATTAATTATTTAAGTGATATGTTGGTCGGCGTTTAAATGCAATATGAGCAGCAGTATTATGAGCTTACATTTATGATGGAGTGAAGGGATACCTTGTGCTATTATAGACGGGATCCTTCAATGCCAATGGGTGCATTTGTTTTGGGATAACTATTAGCAGAAGTATATAACCTATGGGAGTATTGGGAACAGTTTGGGCTTTGATTGGACTGTTCTTTTAAATTCGTTTGATTAAATTGGATATCAAGTTCCTCGGGGTTCCTCGATTGGACATAACTCCTAAAGCTGGGTTCTAATGTAAGTTCAATTAAATTATCGAAATTTTGTATGTTAGTTTTTAAAATTTAAACAAACTTAAGAAATCTTAGGCTTTGCTAAAATTATAGGGGACATTGGTTGTTTTTGTTCCTCAATACTGTTCCAAACATAGAGGTTAAATGGTAAGAGGCTTGCCGGATGAATAGAACTATAAAAACTATTAAAAAGGTCCGTTGTGGTAACACGTAGCCTATATTCGTTTAATATTGAACCATTCAGAGCTGACTCTGATTTTCAAAGAATTATTCTCCAAGATGGAGTTTTTTTTGTTGGAGAAAGCTGGGCAAGGGCAGAGAAGGCGATAAATACATTTCTTCACTTCTTCTTCCAAGCAGCTTCTACAGAAGTCAATTCTAAAGAGGCCTAGTCTTCTTGCTTGTACAAGGTGGCGCAAAAGTAATCCTCCTATCAGAAAATGCTATAAATTTTGCGATTGGCCCCTAATGTCAGTTCTGTTTTGACATTTGTGTAGTAAACACATCCGAAATACACGTTAATAAACAATGTTACGCTACACTGCTCCAGAACGCGGAATATTGGTGACTATTTATTTGAGCAATAATCGGTCGGTGACTTTGGCACAACGTGAATTTCGTCGCAGATTTCCTAGCCGTCCAACGCCTACTGGTGAAACACTGCGACATTTAGCCGCTCGCCTCGAAGAGACTGGCACAACTCGAGGTGCTGCCAGGCGTGGCAGACCCCGGAGTAGCCGTTCTGCAGAGAATATTGCTGCTGTAGCCGAAGATGTCATGGAAGCGCCGTCGACATCGACCAGACGACGTTCCAGTCGACGGTCTTTACAGCGAATTTTGGTATGAGATTTGAAGATGTTTCCGTACAAAGTCCAGACGGTGCATCAGCTGTTAGCTGCTGACCGCCAATCGCGTCTAACATACGCTCAAGCCATCCTTAATCACCACCAAGAGGAAGATGATTTTTCATCAAAAATAATCATGAGTGATGAGGCCCATTTCCATCTTAGCGGGTACGTAAATAAGCAAAATTTACGCTTCTGGGGCACTCAAAATCCGCGTGTAACCCACGAAGAGCCATTACACCCGCTCAAAGTCACTGTATGGTGTGCAGTTTTCGCTGTAGGAGTCATCGGAAATTTTTTCTTCGAAGACAAAGCGGGCCAAACGGTAACTGTGAATGGTGAGCGCTACAGAGCAATGACCAACGAGTTCTTTTTGCCGCAACTTGATGAATTGGGATTGGAAAACATGTGGTTCCAACAGGACGGTGCAACGGCACACACTGCACGTGCCACAACCGATATGCTGAAGGATGCAGCAAGATCGCCTGATTTGACCGCTCCAGACTTCTTTTTGTGGGGCTTTTTGAAGTCGCGGGTTTATGTCAACAAGCCTCAGACTCTTGCAACTCTTAAAGACAATATCCGTCAAGAATGTGAGGACCTATCGCCGGAAGTTTTGGCCAAAGTGATGGAAAATGCCATAAAAAGGGCTCAAATGACAATCAACTGTGGCGGCGGCCATTTACAGGACATCATATTCTCGACTTGATGTAAAAAAAATTAAAAGACCAAATAAAAATAATCCACAAGAAGAATCAAAGTTTTTCTTTTTTTTTTAAATTACAGCCAAAAACTTCGGAAGGTTATTTTTGCGCCACCTTGTACAAGGCCGGCCAACAGAAGTCATCCGATGTTGTTTGGCCTTCATGATTCGGTTGTGGCTCGCGCAGTGTGTACCGTCGCTCCGTCCTGTTGGAACCACATGTCCTCCAATCCTAATTCCTCCAATTGTGGCAAAAAAAACTCGGTTAACATGGCCCTATAGCTCGCACCGTCCACTGTTGTTGTTTGACCAGCGGTGTTCTCGAAAAAAAAATGGCCCGATGACTCCTCCAGTGTGAACAGCGCACCATGCAGTAATTTTTTCAACTGCGTTCGCAGACCTTCGCGCAACGCGTATCCCTTAACCTTTCGATTCACACCATACCACCAGCATCGAATGTTGAAAGATCAATGGCAACGATGCCAATAGGACATTAGATCAGACGCAACTGATGTGCTAGGTTTCTCCTGATGCGCGAAAAGAAACAAGAAACCTCTGGTTTGACGAGGAATGCCGATAAATGCTTGCAGCCAACGAGAATGAGCCTACAAGGTTAAGCGCAGGTGAAGACGAGCTCTATAGGCAAAGAAAGAAGAAAAAAGAGCAAGAAAAGCGCGCGATCGAGGATATAAAGATGGCCAATCAAGAAACAACGTTCGCAAGTTTTACCAAACTGTAAAACATCAAAGCCAAAGATACAAGGCTCAAACAGATTTCTGCACAGACGAACAAGGAATTTTCTTCTGCAGACTATTAAACGGCGATGAAGACAAGTATTCCCCTGTCAGGCAGAACGAAACATTCCATACAGCGAAAACTATCAACCACACGACCGAGCTTAACAAAGATGCCGGAAATGACGGCCTTCCCGCTGTGCCGGCGTAGATGACTTGATATGTAACATCCACCAAATCATAAGCTAAATCTGGTCGGATGAAATTATTCCTGAAGAATGGAACCTCAGTGGCGCGATGAACTGCTGCACAGAAGGACTGGGTTCGAATTCTATCCGTAGCAACACATCAATGATTTTTCACTGACCCCCAACTGGCGTTCTTTACTCCTGCCCTACGCACTATCTGTTCCAGCGCGAGATTTAAGGAATCGCTTGATAGTGCAACTCCTTTTCAGAATCCGGTACAAGTTTGGATGAGTTCAGATGAGCTGTTTCCAAATTGAACGTTTCATTGCGTGTTATCCATTGTTAGTCCACACACCTATATTTTCGATGGTATGCCCAATTGCGCCATCGCTTTATAAATTTGCACATATGGAGTTGATATTCCAGTCATCGGTCATGCTCTTGCCCACCTAGACTTTGTTGATGCTTTGGTGCATTTACACTACGAAAGCAACACCTCTGTGTTTGAAAAGTTCTGCTGGTAATCCAGGGAGCGTTAGCTCTTCGTTCATTGGAGGTGGACTGGTTTCTTGTCCAATCCCTCTTCCGAAAATATGCACGATAGGCAGCTGCTGGAAAAGCTGCTGGATATATCTACAATTCTCTGCAAGTCAGTGAGTACGCTGAAACTTTTATTGGCTTTCTTGCAGAATTGAAGGATGTTCATCTTGTCGCGAGACTCTTGAACTGGGAGGCTGCGTGTTCTCTTTTTTTCTTTACTTCTTCTGGTTCGATCCGTGCGGCGCATGGTTTGCGTTGTAGCGCCTAGATATGTGCCTCTTCTGTCATCATACCCAGGACATCTTTTTGGGGGTGACTGATAGCCTATGGTAGTTGGGAGTACTGCTTTATCATCAAAGCAATGCAATACTGTGTCAACTGGGGGTTGACATTGGTGGAGGCCACAGCAGACAGTCTCTCACTCAGTTTGTTTGACTCTGGCAACCTCCGGTTCACTTTTTTTTGCAGAATTTGCAGCTACGTCGAGAAAACGGTCAGAGTCGATGTTTCCAGGAAGTTGGATGCCTGCTATGAAAACATGGTCGATTTGTTTGGCGATTCGCACATCTAGAGATCGCTAGGTTACTTTGTAAATTCGATGCTGATAAGCCATTTTCTGTTGTCGTTTTCTGGAGGCTGTGCTTTTCAACTAACCCGCCATAAATGTTTTCCTTGTGAATATGTATTAGCATTGAAGACCCCTGTACGTTTTCCACATTGTTTTCCGGCTATGAAGGATCTCTCCAGAGAGTCGTAAAATTCCTACTTGATAGGGTCTTCAGTCACATCACTAGGGGTGTGTGCACATATAAGGTTGATGTTGCAAAAAGTTGCTCTGATGCGGATCACAGCCAGGGGATCATTAACCGGCTCAAAGTTGACCAATCGCGGCAACGTCTGCCCTGTACCGTGCGAGGACATATTCAAGACTTTGAGTAGCACCTGGGGTATAGAGCGTGCGTACTTTATAGGTGCATGCTCGTAATTCATTGTCTGGCAAGCTTCCGAGTCTGTTTGGTATTTGAGGGGATCGAGCCTTTTGTCTCTATCATAAGTAGCTATTTTGTACGTGGAAAGAATGTTACCCTAAGGGCACAAACCATAACCCAAAGGGTCTTCTAAGAATCGTTACAGAAACTTGAAAACTTACCATACGCGAAATTTTGAAGAAGGACTTAGCTGTCCTTAACAATCAGCTTAGCCTTCGATGCTGATCCGATACATTTGTGTAGCTTTACCTAAACGATGAAAAAGCATCTCTAGGACTCACAGGTTGCATGTTAAAATGACAAATTGCCTTGGACAATTGATATGAAAACAATTTTTAACCACAATTCCTTGAAATAAACATCACCATACATACACACATTCCCAATACTCACCTATACGTCAAATTCTTCTTCGTCCTTCCCACACGAAAGTAGAACCACTGCTTCGATCGACTCGTATACAAGTCCGGTCTCAAATACAGCTCATAGTACGTCTCGGTTATCTTCACGGCCTTAGCCAAATTGCCCGACTCAAATCTTGACTCGAACCACAGTCCGTCATACTCCTCGGGACAGAATGGATGCACCTGAGTTAGGAACTTGGAACCGCCCACACTCGAACGGCTAAACTGTGTTAAGGGACAACAATAATCATTACTATCACTCAAGTAGTTTATGAACATGGTGTTGGCCAAATCATAAGAATCTAAAGAAGCACCCAACTGGGTTGGCATTGGCGGTAGTAGTAGTGGTAGTGGTGAGGTGGTTGAAATACAATTTGGTAGTTGTGCTAGTGGTGGAGATGGTGATTTAGAATTTTGATTGCAACTGAATTCGCATTGCTGCAACACACTACTACTAGAATAACTACTACTACTATAATTATTTACTATTTCTAAGCGTGCCGATTGGGGCAGTGGCATGGCTGGTATGCTGGTTTCCTGCGGCACAGGTTTCGCTTCAATCCGCTGAATGAAGCACTTGGTGGGCGATGCACTGAAATATGGTGAGCTATTGCCCCAAATGTCATCGATGTCGTCGTCGTCTTCCTTGAATTCAGACTTGTCAGCGTTTTGGATTGTGTCGGCGGCATCGGCGATATTCGTGATTTTGATTATCTCTTCGTCTTCGTCGTCATCATCGTCGTCGTCGTTGTCGTCGTTTTCATCATTTGAGTTGCTCGATGAGCGGCAGTTGTTGAACATTTTCGAGAATCTGTGTTTTAGGAGTTTTTGACGGCGTTCTGGTGATGAACCACGACTCTCTGAGGAGGAGATATCCGAGTCGGTACCATCGGAATCATCGCATTTGGTTTTGTTTTTACTCTGTGGAAAGTTGTGGGTATCAGAAATTTACTTCTCTCAGGGGTGAAAATGGAACTGAATTTTGGTTAGTACGATCACAAGACGTGTTGATTATGTTTGTTAGTAAAGCGTTATTTTTTTTAGAGGTTAGTAAGTTAAGAAACAAACGAGATTGCGGGTGATGGAAACCTTGAACTTCTGATTATAGGGTTCTCGTACTGCTGCTTCGGGGGTTTTTTTTCAATGACACATTTTCTTACAAAATTAGGCTTTTCTGCTTAACATTGTGGCGTTGAAGTTCTTTTAGTGTATACAGACTCCCTTCGAAGGAGAGGAATTGTCAAAAAAAAGTTTAACGTGCGTTTTTTTTTTTGTCAAGAATATAAAGGAATGGCATAACGAATCTTATCGATAAAAATGGACATAGAAATCTATCGATTCTATGCCAAGAGCTCAGGTGTTTTGGTTTTATTGATCTTATAACAGACTTAATATTGTTTCAAAGCTCTAGGTTTATGTGACTAAGAATCTACAAGGCTGCTTGGGGCTCTCTTGATCGTTGAACCACAAACCAAATCGACCACGTGGTCAAAGATATGAGACACTCGTCTACCATCTTGGATGTACAAACATTCGGAGGGACAAATATAGTCTCTGATCATTTTCTCGTTGGAGTTTAATTTTGATCGTAGAACCACCAACCAAATCGACCACGTGGTCAAAGATATGAGACACTCGTCTACCATCTTGGATGTACAAACATTCGTAGGGACAAATATAGTCTCTGATCATTTTCTCGTTGGAGTTTAATTCAGAGTTCGATTTTCGTACGATAAAAAGCTAAGAATGGCATTAGAAAAAATATTTTACATTGGACGTCTAAGAGAGCCGGTGGCATCCAGAGATTACGGCTACAAAGGTGCTACTACTTCTACTCTTTGCTGATTTCACCACGCAGTACCGCTAGATTATGTAAAAGCAACTAAAATCCCCCTAGGTTACAAGCCATTGCCTTATTATTGAGAAGTTTCAAGCACCAAAGACATGTAACTTAAAGCTCACATAATAAGTTGTAATAATCTAACATTCAAAGGAAAGGAGTTCTGATCCAGAAGAAAAGCTGATTCTCAGGGAAATCAAAGTGTTTTGCCAAAATAAAGATTTTTGGTAATTTTGGATAAAAGCAAAGCAACTGACAACTAATTATAGAGTAGAGCTTACAAAATTTCTGCAAATTCTCCGATGCGTAGGGAGCTGAAAATATATTCAAGGTGCATCCTCTGCAAACGGAAAAATGCAAGGCAAAAATTCTGCAAATGACTTCTTAATGAAGGGAGAAACCCACTTGAACGAAACTGCCGGTGATGTATATTGTGATTTTTTTTAAAAAGTTACGTTTTTCAGGTTGGCAGCACTGGTAAATAATGGCGTACAACCGTCTTTTGTCAAAGTTAAAAGTTTTCAGTATACTCTGCCATTTAATCATGGAAAGATTTACAAACGAGCAACGATTGCAAATTATTGAAATTTATTATCAAAATTCGTGTTCTGTGAAAAATGTCCTCCCTTTGTTACGCCCATATTATGATCTTCATAATCAACCTGGTGATCAAAAATTCGTGCTGTTATTACAAAATTTACTTTGTAGGACATTAAAGCATCAAGTCGTATGCGTACAGTGCGTACGGGAGAGAATATTGCAGTCGTAGCGTCCAATGTTAATGAAGATCGTGAAATGTCAATTTGTCGCCGTTCTCAGCAATTGGGCATGTGTTACTCAACCACATGAAAAATTTTACGTGTCGATTTGGGCGACTTTTTTTCCCTCCAGTTGGCTGAGTTGAAGTTGGTTGACATGTGGTTTCATCAAGACGATGCCACATGCCACACAGCTCGTGAAACAATGGAAATTTTGAAGGTTGAATTTGGTGAGCGATGCGATATATAACGCCTCTTGGTTATTTCTTGTGGGGTTGTCTAATGTCGTTACCCTATGTAGACAAGCCGAACACGATTTAAGCATTACAGGATAACATAAAACGCAAAATTGGACCTTCTGAATGGACCATTTAAAACGGAGTCGCGGACAACATTTACATGAAGTTGTCTTTCAAACGTAAATGGCAAAGGCCTATTTATCGATTACAATAACAATTTTGAATATCTTATGCATATTTGAGTGTTTTCTTCGATTAAAAAAAACTACACTTAAAAAATCACCCGTTAGTACCGTCCGAATTGTTAAGTGATGAAGATAAATTGTCTTTCAAGGACTTGACTTTTTTTTTAAATTGAATACAAACTTCTTGAGTTATCTCAACAAAATTTGTTGGTTTGAATTTCTATCAAAAATTTATGAATTACTTTCGAGTTCGTTTATATGTCCACCACGGGAATCGATGCAGCGGTCGATACATTGAACCAAATTTTCGATGACTCGGTCGCACATTCAATATTGGCTCTGAGCTCCTCTAACATCGCGGTCGTCCGCTTATTGGCATAGACCAATGATTTAATGTAGTCCCATTTAAAAAAACAAAAAAAAAATTTTGGGGCAACAGGCTTGTTAGTATATACACAGGGCCGAGCTTTTTCACAACTATTCATGTGTGCGTAGGTACTTCTTGCACGATAGCGTGACCTCCTGATTTGTGCCGATTCCGAACGGCGAATTTTCGATAAGCTTTGACAATTTATACTACTGGGATGATTTACCAGATCATCACTAGAGGAGGGCCAGTGAAAAAGCTATGGCTGGGAAGCGAACCCAGACCTTTTGCATGGCAGTTCATCTCACTAGCCAACCCGCTGTTTGCCGATGCCTAGTTACTTGTATTTAGTTAGTCTTAATTCCAAGGGGATATGTTTTTGCTTCTTTTTTGTCTTTTTTTTTGTAAAAATAATATTTTATATGAATTTGCTTACTAATTGATGAATTTAGTGGTATGAACTGTGAGTAACAACCCTATTGGTAGGTAAATATAATATATACATACACTGAAAATCACAAGGATGAGGCCATATATTTTGCAAAGGATTTCCACTCTTTATACCTGTTGGAAATTTCTGCTGTGTGAATCATTGAATACCCTATGGCATTCCATCCTTAATTAAACGTCTTCCAAAAAAAGGGGTGTCAAAATAAATTGCACAAATCTGTTTTATGGTTTGACAAAACAAAACAACGACTTTCTATTGCATATCTCCAAAGCACATGCAATAAAAAAAAAATTGTTGTTTTTTTTGGAAAACCATAACAGGGTATATAAATCGTTTTTAAAAGAAAACGCCCCAAAAAGTGGGCGTGAGTTTAACTGATGTCTAGCTGAATATTTGCGTTAATATTACCATTGTTATTACGTTGTTTTTTTTCGGATTTCTTTGAAATATTACCGAAAATCGTATTTTTAATAATAGCGTCCCAAAAACTGGGCGCGGCTTGAACTTTTGTAAACCAAATATTATCATTGTTATCATTACACTTTTTCAAAATTCTTAACCGTTTGGCTAATAACAACGTTTTTGTAAAACTTGGTAGTCAGTGGGAGGATTTTACAAATTTGTACAATAGATCTTCTGGGATATATTGCTCCCAGAAGATCTATTGTACAAATTTATAAAATCCTCCCTCAAACTTCGTAGAAAATCTGGAAAATCCAACTCGGTTGGATAATTTTCAGCTTCGCTGGCATCGGAAACTGAAACGACCGATTTGTATGAAAGCAATTCGCCTGGAAACGACTGCTGTATCTTCGTCGTCGTCGACGTCCACATTTTTTGCTACCAATATGAATGTTTCTGTATATTTTCAGCCACGAATGATTTATGTATTGACGGTGAAGCAACGGACAGTGCGATGCCATTATTTGATAGTATCTCGGCGCGAGTTACTGAGATGAGAAATGATTACCTAGTCACACCTATTAGTGAATCCAAAAAAAGAATGCACCTTGTCGAGCCAGAACTCACGCAGCATAATGCGGTTGTTTTTTTTATAAAGGAAAATGCCTCCCAAAAAAAATGGGCGTGGATTAAAATAATATATAGAGGAAATAGCATTATTCTCAAATTATTTTCATCGAAAGTTTTTTTTTCGAGTTTACATAAAATGTATCAAAAACATTGTTAAACAAAAAACGCCTTCAAACATTTTTGTTGATGAAATATGGAGACTCAGAATGTCAGAAATGCTCAGACACTTTCTCGAAATGCGTTACGGATTAATCAAAAAAAACTTTTTTCTGAAAACTGGGCAGGCACGCACGGCACACAAATATACGTTTTCTGATTTGAATCAAACCTCCCAAAAACTATACATACATACATATATACCAAAGATGTGTGAACGATTGGTTAACATCGCTAAATGCGTTTAGGCGTGAATCGGCGATATATGATTGCTTTAAATAGATGTAAAATAACATACCAAAATCAATTGAGACTCTTTGTAAGTATCGGGTTTTTCAACAGGGACGCTACAGAAGTTGAGCGACAGGGGCAGCATACGACACCATATTTCTTGCCGCTCTTTTAACATTTCTCTTCAGTAAGTTTTGCCATTTCATGATGGAAGATATACGTTGGCCTCAACGTTAAGAGCGCTACGTCCAATTTATGGTCGTCATAATCGTCATAGCAGATCAACAATTTAGCGTCTAGTGGACAAATTTGAATCCACAGGCACAGTACAAAATGTTCCCGTGCCAGTGAGACAAAGAAGTGCGCCCGTATTGTCGAGAATATTGCTGCCGCTGAGGCTTCAGTTGAAGAAAGCCCAAATGTGTCTCTTACCCGTCGTTCTCAAGCATTGAGCATCTCTGTGACGTCGTTGTGGCGAATTTTGCGAAAAGATCTTAGCCTACATCATTACAAGATTAAATTGACGCAAGAACTGAAGCCGCTCGACCATTAGAAGCGTCCTTTGTTCGTGAATTGGGCTGAGCAACAACTTGAAAATGATTCGGATTTCATCGAAAAATCATCTTCAGCGATAAGGCTCATTTCTGGCTGAATGGCTTCGTCAATAAACAAAATATGCGGTATTGGTCAGGCAGCAATCCACACGTACTCCATGAGTCATCATTGCATCCCGAAAAAATTACGGTTTGGTGTGGTTTATGGGCCGGCGGCGTCATTGGGCCGGCGGCGTCATTGGGCCGGCGGCGTCATTGGGCCGTACTTCTTCCGTGATGATGAAGACCGGCACGTTGTGAATGGGAACCGCTACCGTTCAATGAATATTTTTGGCCTCAATTGGATGATATGGACTTGGAGGACATGTGGTTCCAACAGGACAAAGAAATATCTTTTCAACAGGAATCTGTAGTGAATACCATTTACCGTATCGTGACGGAAATTTTCATTGACGAAGAAAAATGGCGCAATGACACCAACCGGCATGAAAACCACACCAAACAGTGATTTTTTGTGGATGAAGTGCTGTTTGATGAAGCACCTGAGGGTTCTCATCTGTCCAGTAAATTTTTCATATTGACGAAGCCCTTAGACAAAAAATGCGCTTCATCGCTAAAGATGATTTTGATATCCAATTCTTCATTTTCTTCCATCATGTCCAAAGAAAAATTCGAAAACGTATGTCGGTTCATATGACCAGGTGGATTTAGATCATGAGCCAGCTTGATCTTGTAAGGGTGCAGGCCAAAATCCTTACGCGAAATTCGCCAAAATATGGCCTGGAAGGGGTCCAATTCTCGAGAACACCGTGAAATTGACTGATCTGGCTCGTTTGCGATGGACGCCTTTAGTGCAGCAATATTCTCCACACTTCGGGCAAAACGTAGTCTCACTGGCACGGCAACATCAATCGGCGAATATTCGGACTCAAATCTATTTCACTAGGAACGCTCTTAAAGTTGTGACCACCACCTCAGAATTTAGAATTTATATGTGGCGGTTCGGCATGAACCCAAGTAGCTTTTATGTGCCTTTTTGTTACCACGACTCGTATGACCTATATTATGATTGTTATTGTGCATGTTATACAGGCGGTCTCTAGATCCAGCCTGTGAGATTTAGAAAGCGGATAAGATCTTGTATTATTTTACCCGAGGTGTCGCTAAGGTTGTCGAAAAATGGTTGGTCTAACGCACGCAATCTGGCTCTTGCTAGTGCTGGACATTTGCAGATGAAAGGGGAGAGGGCTTCTCTTTAACTTGTGTTCTTATGGGATCCCTAGTTTGGCCGCATGGTCTCCAATTGGCCAGTGCCACGTGACTATCGCCGTAATTCTTGCGATATTTGGGCGGGTTCTATTTAGTAGATAGTTTGTTCTGGTTTTGTCGTAGGAGGGCTATATCGTCCTCGATGTGACGTTATTCGTTAACCTTCTCCATTTGGAGTCGGCCTTTATCAGGAAGTATGAGTTTATTTGTCCCTTAACCACACTTAGCGGTATACGGACCCTTGGCGCAATTGAGCCTTGCCTGGCTAGCTCGTCTGCACTATCGTTTCCTTTATTGTCACTGTGCCCTGGAACCCAGAGAATTGTGACCCTAAAGAGTTCGCCAAGGTGGGCAATTTCGTTCCGACATTTCTGTACCAGTTTGGAGGATATGGTAGACGAGTTGATGGTCTTCATGGCCGTTTGGCTATCTATGAGAATAGCAAAATCCGGTAGAATATATAAACCTCAGAATTTAGGTAGTTAATTTACAATTTGCAAACGTTGTTCCTTAGTGCGTACTTCACCATAATGAAAATGTTAATTTTCAAGATTCAAGGGTGCGTTAATACTGAAAGTTTGAAGTTGTCATATCGCTACAGCAATTTCAGCACTGTTTGCGTTATCTAAATTAAGGGTAATCCTACATCTTGCGTCTTAATAATGGCATAACCTTACTTCGCACAAAAAATCATATCCAACGTACTTATCGGATCAAGCGGAGCGAGGGCTAGAGTGATTGGGGGTGATTTCGGGGTCACCATCACCCTAATAATTGACGCCGTAACAGAGATCTGACCAAGATTGGCTGAAAGGCCAAATTGGACACACATTTTTCAACTGCTGGACAGTCGGTTCTTCCAAATACCTACTTGTTCAATGAATAGCCCAATAACTTGCAAATTCAAACCCTTAAATCACGTCGGAGTCATGCTTGCATGCATGCATCAAATAGAAAAAAAATCTCAAAATTAATTTCGTGAAGCTCAATGTATGTCTCGCAGTTTTGATGACGTCTCGGTTTCGTGTAGATGGCGCGATGTGTTTTTATTCTATTAACCCATGCTGTCAAAAGGAATGTTGGCACTTGTAGATTACTTTTCGATGTTCTCGCATGGATTAAGGATCATATGCCGCTTGTTTGAATACAAATTTGTTTCGGATTTGTTTTGTACGCGAGAGAAATTCTGTAATTCGTGTCCCGAAATAGACTTACAACAACGCCGCCACCATGAACTTGTGTGTTTTCATTATGAACAGGTGAGGTACGCGAGTCCAATCAATTGGGTTTCGTACATAGACGAGGATTAAGTGCACAGACGAGGAAGACGCGCCAAATACTACTTGGCAACTAATGTGCATTTTCAGCTCAAGAGGTTTCAAGCGTGTGTGATTTTTGGCAGCGTGCATTCAAGACAAATGAAATGCATTCAACAAATTTTATGTCGGCGTGTTGAAAAATCGTTGTTTGGTTATGACATTTACCATGGTGGGAAGGATATGGATGTGCAGATGGTTTGCATGCAAAAAAAAAAAAATCAAAATAATCGCATTTAATCCAATCGCATCATGCGCAAAATGAGACCAAGATAAAAATTACATGCAGTAACACTAAATCTAAAATTTCTAGCGGTTATTCTGTGGAACGTTAAATTCAATTAAAATGCATTTTAATAGCCTCGACCAAAACCATAAAAAAAATTTAGATGGGTGTTTGAAAATGAAAAACATAATTAGCTCAGGTCGGGTTCGCTAATTTTTTGCACTTAAACCCAAACCTAACCACACAAAACCGATACTCACATAATTGACAGCACTGACAGGATTATAATTGTATACCACAATTCCATTCTCTTCGCCTACAGGACGTGGCTTCAACTCGTTGCCCGTTGGCTGATTGTATGGCTCCGGAGTGACTGGTACATAGGGTATGTGCTGTATACGTTCATCCAGTACCTGGAAAATTGATAATGAAATGGGTGTTTAATTTTCGCGTTATTTAAAAATCGTTTAAACAAATATTTTTGATTGGGAATACATATTTATGAAATATGTAAATGTATATGCATCCTGTGGCCAGGTATTGATTTGGTTATATAACAAGCAAAGCCCACTTAGTTTATGGAATCATAAATTTGTTTTATTAATTATAAATTAAAGGCGGCAATAAACGTAGAACCCTTAATCCCTTAACTAATTCCATACTACCAGGGTATCCTTAGTTATTAGATCCTGGTAGTATGAATTGACAGGTAATGTCAACAAGCCATAAGATGGGCCCCTTACTATGACGGCATTGACACTAAACAAGATATTCCGCAGCGTTTGCGAGTATAGAGAAGGAAGCGACTGAACTCGATTAATCAGTAAGCAATGTCAAGACCAAAAAAAAAATGCTGTCAACAAGAAAGGACTAACTTTATCGATGAGTTGCTTATTTTGACCGAACAATTCTTTGGTCCCATTTGCGTTGGCGGGCTATGACTACGAAGATCAAAACAATATCTAAACACGGTTTTATTTCAATAAGCGCAGCTACTCCTGCTCTTGTACGCAAGCAATGACACAAGTTGGCACTTAATTGGTTGGAGTTTTAACCCAGCTGGCTGTTCGGCTTCGATCTCGCCCCTCGTTGCTATCGAAAATACTTTTTTTTTCAATTCTCCGATTGTCCGCATCCAACATATCCCGTTCGCAGATCGGACTGTAAGGCAAAACTCGGCTCTGAGCTAGGCGAAAAAACATTTCAACTTTTCCCCAGCTTCCCCGATGACAAACATTTTTTTTGAGCTACAGGCTCCAGGTAGTGGAAACATTTTCGCCTGTTGAGAGGTAGGATGCGCGTTCAATCCCATCCAAAATCCATGTAACTTTTATGCAAAAGAAATCCAAAACGTCGGTTGTTACACCTAAAAGTATACACCATCTTGAAATTTCTTCGAATTTAACAAAAAGCAGTAACTCCCCGAAGTTAGTTCGAATACCACCCATGGAGTAAGTAATGGACATCCAAAATCTTTCCTATTGCTCTCTTTCTTCCCCTTCTCTAACGCTCGTACTGTGGTATAACACTTAAAGGGTTTTCATAACCCCTTGAGTGCGTGGAAATTATAAAAAATAGGCTCGTTAGTACCCATGGCCCAGCTTCATCACAAGCATTCATGTGAGTGTGTTTTCTGCCGACTCCGAACGGCGAATTTTAGACAAGCTTTTCTTGATAATTGATACTACATGGATGATATGTGAGACCAACACGAGTGGAGGGCCAGTGAACATTATTTTAGATTTTGCTACTGCTGGAAATCGAACCCAGACCTTCAGCGCGGCAGTTCATCGCACTTACCATCGCGGCACTGAGCTCCTGCGAGGACACCGTGTCCAAAACACACCGCAAGGAACGTCAAGAAAAAAATAAACCGCTTACACCTCGACTTTCAGAACCCCTGATAGAAAGTTCAGTCAGATGTTGAAAGAACATCTGTAATTCGCGAATGGAACCATAAGAAATCCTTTGCTACCATCCGGGTACTGTACCTACTTGCCGCTACCTAGGTCTCTATCAGGGACATATCAAGAGGATTCCTTGCCACAGAGGTCCATAGATCTGTATAAGATAGCAGCGTCCATGGCAGGGGAAGTTCGGTCAGGATCACAACTGGAGGTAGTGGAAAATGGAACAATGGCTCCTTTAGCCGATTATAAGTTATGGGTTCAGCACTATCCTGCTGAAAAACTCCAGACTAACCCTCAACCGGACGTGCACCTACATCACAACAAAGTTTGATGGATCCAGAGATCCACCTGTTTTGATTCAAAATCAATTCAGGAGTGCCGACTATCTCTTAATGAGATGGCAGAGCACTTAACCATTCACCTCTCCTGGGTACCGGGCCACAGAGATATAAAGGGGTATTTTTTTTAGAGGTATAGAACTTCGAATTGAAATAAAACACAAGAAAATCGTTTTCATGTCTATCGATATGGCTTTTTTGGAAGGATAATTTGATGTTTAAATATCATTTCGGGCATGCGGCCACCGCGCCTGGTTCGAATAAAGCCAAGTCTAGAAGTCAAATTTTCAACCACTTTTTCGAGCATTTGGGGCTGTATATCGGCAATAACGTCACGAATGTTGGCTTCCATGTTCCCTAATTTTTCTGGTTTGTTGGCTTAGACGAGCGACTTCACATATCAACAAAGAAAATAATCCAATGGTGTCAAATCACACGATCTTGTTGGCTAATAGACAGGTCCATTCCGCGAAATTATGCGCTCATCGAATGTTTCCTTTAAAAAATCGATTGTGACATGCGCTGTGCGGCATGTAGCGCCGTCTTTTTGGAACCACATCTCATCCACATTCGAGCCATCCAATTCGGGAAGAAAATAGTCGGTTATCATGGCTCTATACGGGTCTCCATTAACGGTAACTGACTCTCCAGCATCATTTCAGAAGACGTATGGCCCAATGACTCCACCAGCCTATAGAGCACACCACATCAGTTTTTGTGGATGTAATGGCGTCCCAAGGGTCTCATGTGGATTCTCTTCACTCCAAAAGCGGCAATTTTGTTTGTTGACGTAGCAATTCAACCAAAATTGAGCCTCATCCTTGAACAAAAATTTTCCGATGAAAATATTTCATCGTTCCATCGAGACCAATCCCATTTTCGGCCCATACACCAAAATCTCGACGCATTGCATGGTCTCGCGGCTTTAATTCTTGCACAAGCTGGATCATGTAAGGTCGTAAGCCAAGATCTTTTAATCTTCCATAAAGTTGATGAACAAAGCTCCAATTGGTTTGCACGGTGGCGAATCGATTCATTCGGGTCCTCTTCAACACTTTACTCTACAGCGGCAATTTTTTCTTCGGTGCGCACTGTTCGACGTCTAAGCGGATGCGTATTATCACATAGAGTAAACGTAGTGCGAAAACGATCCGCGGTTAACCGAATTAATTGCGCTGATGGACGATTATGTCGACCATAAAATTCGCTTTAACTATTCCTAGTTTTCGTTGACAATTGCCATCTTTATTGTAAAGAAATAAAAAAAAACAAACAAAACAAGAAGCATTCGAATTGGGTTTGTTCGATTTTTTGACCGACAGTTGTATATCACCTTCAACCATATTACCCACAAATTTCATACCCATAGATTTCGATCAAAAAGTGAACTTAGTACAAAGAGATCACCCTATTGGAAGATGCTCTTATTTTTGCATATGGCCGCCAATGTCAAATCTGTTTTGACATTTGTGGACTAGACAGATGTAGTGTATAAGTGAACAATCCATGGAGCGATACACTCCCCAAGAACGCGGAATTATCGAAGTGGACGATTTTTCGACCAAAACCATAATGAGCGATGAGGATCATTTCCACCTTCACGAGTAATGCACGAGGAGCCATTACGCCCGCTCAAAGTTACTGCACGCTGCGCTGTTCACGATGGACGAGTCATCGGGCCATTTTTTTTTTTTTTTTTGAGAGAACGCAGCTGGTCAAACGACAATAATGGACGATGCGCGCTATAGGGCCATGTTAACGTTTTTTGCCGCATGTGCACGAATTAGAACTGGAGGACATGTGGTTCCAACAAAACGGAGCAACGGCACACAACGCGCGAGCCACAACCGATATTTTGAACGCCAAACAACATCGAATGACTTCTTTTGGCCCACCTTGTATTTTAATCGGATTTTAAAATTTAAAGAAAATAAGCTCATTCACCTTAATAAAAACGTGGTATCAGTCATGAGGTAGGTAGGTAGGTAGAAGTGGCGGTTTGGATTGAACCCAAGTAGCACTCATGTGCCTTTTTGTTACCACACCTCGAATGACCTATATTATGATTGTTATTGTGGATGTGATGCAGGCGGTCTCTAGATCCAGCTTGTGAGGTTAAGAAAGCGGATAAGATCTTGTATCCTTTTACCCGAGATGTCGCTAATGTTTTCGAAAAATTGTTGATCTAACGCACGCAATGTGGCTCTTGCTAGTGCCGGACATTTACAGATGAAATGGGAGAGGGTTTCTCTCTCATTTGTGGTCCAGCAACCGCCAGTGCACCGTGACTATCGCTGTAATTCTTGCGATATCTGGGCGTGTTCTATTTAGTAGATCGTTTGTTCTGTTTTTGTCATAGGAGGGCCATATCTTCCTCGATATGACGCAATTTGTTAGCCTTCTCCGTTTTAGTCAGCCTTTTACAGGAAGTATGAGTGTATTTGTCCCTTAACCGCATCTAGCGGGATACGGCCCCTTGCTGCAAGTGAGCCGTGAAGAGCTGAGCCTTGCCTGGTTAGCTCGTCTGCAGGCTAGTTTTCTTCAATGCCACTGTGCCCTGGGACCTAGAGAAGTGTGAACCTCAACCGTTTGCCAAGGTGGGCAGGTTCGTTCCGGCATTACTGTACCAGTTTGGAGGATATGGTAGCCAAGTGGATGGCTTGTATGGCCGCTTGGATATCTATGAGAATAGCAATATTTTGATTTTCCGTAGTGACACGCCCTAGGAGCGAACAGGCCATTTGGATAGCCAGTAGTCCGCCAGGAATAAGCTGGCAAAATGCGGCAGGCGATATGTAACTGATATTTTCGCTGATTCCGAGTAGTCTTTGGACCCCACACCAGAGTTCATCATAGATCCGTCGGTGTAGACGACCGTGTCGAAATCTCTTACTTCTTCGTTTCTCCTCCATTGAGCTCTGGTAGAAAATCCTACGTGGAAGCCTTTCTTGAAGCTTAGTATAGGTGTTATGTATAGTCAGTTGGAAACGTGACCACGCCGTTTGGTAACGAGTTTAGGATATTACTGTGGCAATACGGCCTTGTCTTTCAGCATCCTGATTCCTTGAGTCATACTGAGCTGCACGAAGCGGTAACTTTAATGTGTAGGTCGAGAGATAATAGATGCAATATTACAGTAAGGGTATCCGTTGGCGCCGACTTCAGCGCGCCCGTGGTGCCTATACTGGCTGTTCTTTGCAGCCTTTTTAGTTTTGTGAGGTTGTAGACTTTAATCAATGCGGGCCAGCATACTAGTAAGCCGTATGTGAGAATTGGACGTAACACTGCTGTGTACATCCACAAGGTCATGTTTGGTTGAAGTGCCCACTTCTTTCCAAAGGTTTTGCTACAAGCATAGAAGGCAACACACGCATTCCTTACTATATGTTCGATGTTGTGTTTCCAGTCAAATTTTGGGTCAAGCATGATACCCAAATACCTACAAACACAAATTTTTGGCGCAACAGGCTCGTTAGTACCCATCTTGCACTATGGTGGAACCTCCTGTTTTATGCCGATTCTGAACGGCGAATTTGAGATAAGCTTTTCTTGACAATTGATACTACTCGGATGATTTGTCAGATCATAACGAGAGGAGGGCCAGTGAAAAATCATTTAGTTGTTGCTACGGCTGGGAATCGAACCCAGACCTTCTGCGCGGCAGTTCATCGCACCAACCATTGGCGCCACTGAGCGCGATACCTAGTCGGGTAGTTTTGTTTTGTTGGTGAATAGCACAAATTCCGCTTTGGTCGGGTTTACGCCAAGGCCACAACTTGCAGCCCAGGTGCTAACCTTGTCTAGAGCAGCCCCCATGATTTCACTTATTACGGAGAGTAATTTTCCTGACACTCACCACGTCATCAGCATACGCGACAGCTTTGACCCGTCCCTCGTCTAATTTAAACTTCAGTCATGAAGGTTTAGATCTTTTCCTATGCTTTCGATATCATTTTCTGTAACCTATTCATGACCAATGCAAAACGCCATGTGTTTAATTTCTGCTCCGTAAATTTGCGCATTTAGTACGTTTATGACAACTTTTCGGCATTAAATGATAAACCCCTACATTTAATTTGAAAAGAAACCAGAAGATGGAACTTTTTTTGTATTTCCAAAGCGTCCAAAGATGTTATATACAGAAATCGATAACTTTATTCACTTTTTTATCGCGTGATAGATTCTTTAATTCAAATAGCGATCTACTTGTCATTACATCAGTACACGATGAAAAACCTACCTCTCGTCACTTTCAATTGCGTTACTCGAATGTCATCAATGATAATCCATTAACCGCAATCGTTGTAGCAAAGTACTTCGAGCATCCTAGTCGATTTACGAAATAGGTTATCCCCATTTAAGCTCGAGTGTCATGTTTTCACTTTATGTAAACTTAAATCGCCTCCCATAGAGATTAATTACACAAAATCCACTCGCAACGTGATATACATTTAATTTAATTACACCCTTCTGACAGGAGGTGTTCAGTTCACTCGCCTTCTCCCTCTGATTAATTGATTGAAATTGAATTGCATTGCATTCGTTCGACATCGTTCGGCAGCGAATCAAAACAAATTAAGATTTCATTGAACGCATTCATTATGAAAAAGTGGAACAATGACAGCTACTGTCATTGTCTCTGACTGGGAAATAATTTAAGAATAGTAAATGTATGCTTGAAAATTTTAATTTTAATTTTGTTTAATTGCGCTGCCATCACAATTGCACTTTATGTAAATTAACTGAAATTAAATGGTCGTTCGACCAAAGTTGGATTAAGGAATTTTTCGCACGAAATTAATCGAACATGTACCGAATGGAATTCGTTATTTTTTTTTTAATTTATATTAAGGGACGACTTGGCGTGTGTGTTATCAACTTATTTGCACGCTCTGTTGCTTTAATTTCGATTCGAAATGGAAATTCCATGTACACTCACCTCGGCCGACTGCAATCATCGAATTGTGAGGTTAATTTAACACTAAACTGTGAATATCGAAAGAAATCGATTTTCTGTTTTATCGAAGCAGATCCGGGGACACATCGTTTTGTTTCGCCAAATCCAAATGGGGATCTTTTAATTAGTAATTGAAAATTGGCTCGTACAACTTTCGTACTGACATTTTGAATAAGGACCCATGGGATTTGTCAGGCTCATCGGGTATGGTGAATATTTTAAATGAACCGAGGAAGTGAATGAATGATGTGTTTAATGGATTGGTAAAGTGCACAGGAGAGTGGCACATGTATTAATTATAAGATTGACTTCTAGTGCAGTATTCTAACCGTTATTTCAATCAACATTTTCATTTCTATTAAAAAAAAAACTCGTTATCATAAATGTCCACCAAAAGGACTAACAAAGTTCCCTTAGGCCGTGTGACAATTGCTTTAAAAGGGGGTTACATTTTATCCACTGGCAAATTTTGGACATTTCTGCAGGGGTAAAAAAAGTCACCTTTTTGCTATGTCAATTGGATTAAATGGGATATTATTTTAATACTATTTTAATTGATTTCTCAAAAGAATTGGAACAAAATTCCTTTCTTTATAATTTGTTGTAATAAAAAAATATAATATGGAAAAGAATTCCAAAAAGTTCATCAAGACTTATTGTCATTGAAAGAACAATTGCTGTACAATTAAAGCTCATGATGAATGGAGTAAAGATATCCGCCATACTTTGCTCATGTTAAGCTTATTTCACGTGTAGAGAAACAAATGTAATCATAACATATTGAAACCATCTTTTTTCAAAAATCCAATTTTATTTAAATTTACAATTTGCATTGGATTTTCTGATAACAATATGTTCTTTGCTTTTTATTTAATAATCTGAATTTTGTACTATTTTCCCGCCACATGTGAACACTGATAACGAGGAATAACCTATGTGCGTGCTTTCCATCTTTTTCACCCCTCAGTAGGTATACCATATGTCAAAAATTAGCCACTGGATAAATTTTAGCCAGCTTTTGAGCAGGTTAAAATTTTGAAATCTCTATTCCCCATACTAATTTCAAAGTTTAACCACTGGCTAAAATGTTAACGCAATTGACACACGGCCTTAGGCCCCAATTAAAGCGACACAAATTTAACTAGTCCTTGCATTTTCACCTCAAGCTAACATAACAAGAAACACATTCCAGCTAACTTCGCGAGATGCGTTAAAACACAATCAACTTCAGCTTAATATTATTACTACACTATTTAAAATGGCGGTGGGCTGCAGCGTTGCCACATTGAAGCAATTCTACCAAAATGGAGGCATTTTGCATCTGATATTTGATACTTTTTATTGGATTTAAGCGTTTTTTTAATACATTTTCGTGATTAGACTAAAATGATTATTCTTTTGTGTTTAAATTGAGTAAATCAACTTTATGAACAAACATTAAATAAAACACCTTTATACGTAGGTGGGGGATGGTGAAGTTATCCGTAAATATTGCCAATATTTGTGTAGTCTGGTCTTTCAAAATTTTTCCTCTTTCCTGTTTTTTGGTCCACTCTGACTTTCAATACTAAAATTTCGTTTCCAAACATTTAAAGGGTAGGCAGTTTAGTTTGTCTCCAAATTTGTCTCCAATTCCTGATTTTCTGATAATTTTCTGGTGGAAATTTGGCGGATAAACCTGTCTCATATACAACTACCACTTTCAAAATCCAAAATCCGTCAAAAGAGATGTTTCCATTACATTGGAGCAAAAGCCAGGATTGACGACCAGCTTTAGAGGAGAAGCTTCTACTATGAGAAAGATTGGAGCGACCATTGACGTCATTATCGTCTGTGTGCCGCAGTAGCTGGATTGACTTGTTGTAGACAGTACATACATATAGGGTCCAGTTAAAGGGATAATTTCAAGAATTATTGCAATATTTCTTTTACAGTTTTTTTGCTTTTTTATAAATTAAATCACTAGCGAGTTGAAGTTTAAACGAAGCTTATGAAGCTTATTGTCAGCATTGTCAAGCGGATGGAGTGCCTATGCCTATGCACAGCAATTGAAGCTTTGTCCATCAACTTTATGGAAGATTTTGCACAAAGATCTTGGCTTACGACCTTACAAGATCCAGCTTGTAAGGAGTCCATGCAATGCGTCGAGATTTTGGTGTATGGGCCGAAAATGGAATTGGTCTCGATGCTGATTTTCAAACAAGCAAAATTGCCACATTTGGAGTGAAGAGAACCCACATGAGACCTTGAGACGCCATTACAACAAAAAAAACTGACTGTTTGGTGTGTCTATGCGCTGGTGGAGTCATTGGGCCATACTTCTTCCGATGCTGGGGTGTCAGTTACCGTTAATGGAGACCAGTATAGAGTCATGATAACCGACTATTTTGTTCCCGAATTAGATGGCATGAATGTGGATGAGATGTGGTTCCAACTAGACGGCGCTACATGCCACACAGCGCACGTCACAATCGATTTATTGAAGAAAACATTCGATGGAGCATAATTTCGTGGAATGGACCTTTCAATTGGCCACCAAGATCGTGTGATTTGAATCCATTGGATTATTTTCTTTCGGGATTTTTGAAGTCGCTCGTCTACGCCAACAAACCAGAAACTTGGAAGCCAACATTTGTGTCGTTACTGCCGACATACGGACCCAAATGCTCGAAAAGTGGTTGAAAATTTGACCTCTAGGCTTGGCTTTATTCGAACTAGCCACATGCCCGAATTCATATTTAACATTAATGGCATAAAATTATCCTTCCAATAAAGCCAAATTAATGGACATTAAAACTATTTTCTTGTGTCATATTTCAATTCGAAGTTTTATACCTCTAAAAAAACACCGGATATAAAGACATCTGAGCCATATTAGGACGCAAAGTGAACACAGAGTCACTGACCCTCGTGTTGATAATGATGGAACGAGAAGGCTAGACAATATATATGTGCATGTCATATGCTGGTGGAATTAAGGCAGCTAACCACTAGTTAATTTAAAAAAGTGCAGAAGGCCATAACAGTTTAGTTATTTCATAAAGACGCAAGGTTCAATATGTACACCCACCATTTTACATTATTAGAAATTTTTTATTTATTTTTTTCTCAAAGTCTTATATATTATATATCTTAAACTATTTTTACAAATGAATATTCATTCATGTTTAAATACTTCTTAGAAGCCACATCAATGTTCGATCTCAAGCTAGTTGCAGCCGAGGTATTTCGGAAAACTGAATCAACGAACTCAGTAGATTATCCTCATTATCGCAATTGGCAAAATCCAGAGACACCTCAGCCGTGCATATCGGGCAATTTGCCCTATTCAACTCGTCATCATAGCAACCGATACATCTATTGGTCTTCACACTATAAGTGCTATCATCAAACAAATCGATTTCTTCATCGGTGATGTCCTTGTAAGTGCCCATGAAAACCTCGGCATCGTCGTACGAGCCGAAGAATACCTGCAGTGACCTTGACGGGGCATTGTCATTTATCGCTTCGATTTCATCCACTGTCCACTCCAAGTCGTATTGTTTGCCGTCGGCTGGTTGAACTTCAAATGGTCCGATATACATCACGCATCCGTCACCAGTTCGACCGATTTTTGTCGAATACTTTAAACGGTCAGCACTGCCGATGGCGAATATTCCACGACGGATGTACTGCGGATCGTCTGATCGTTCCATTAGGAACCAATACAATCCAGCATGGTCGACCAGTAGAAATGCATCCTCCATAACATCAGAGAACACGAAATTGAATCCGTTCTCTTCGTTGATTGCTCTAATGTGCTGGAGATGGTGTTCCAAGCAATGGCTGTAGAGTTGGTCGCTGGAACCGATCCATTGGCAGGCGGGGAAACGACAGTTGGTATTCATTTGAAAGTTCGTTATATGTATTCGGATTAAATGAAAGGAGTTGAGTACACTTAGTATTTTTATTGTTCGCACTCTGCTGGTAAAATTTGCACTGATGACATAAGAACGGTGCAGGACGATTTATATAAACAGCAGTTTCTACCTGAATGGTCTGTTTTTGTCTGCGCTAATTACATTCTTACGGTTATACAGGGTTTTCGACTTGGGAAAAGATTATTTTCCCAAAGTAATTAGTTACTTTATAATTATTAAAATGGCCGCTAAGGCTAAGTCAGAGCTGTGAATAGAATATCCTGTAACAACACGATCGTAAATCGCGGCATTTTTGTTGTATTTCGAAAGTGTTTGTCCTTTTTTAAAATATTTTACTTGAGTTAAGGAAGGGTATTTTTGTGATTAGACAATCCTCTGCATAATCATATTTAAGGATCTTATTTTGAATGCGACTTTGATGAAACTTTTCCTTAAACATAAACAAATAACATGCAACATCCTCGGTAGAATATTTTGTCTTATTTATCTCATTCATGTGTTCGTGTGTATTCCTTGCTCGAATGGCAGTACCCACAATTGTATGCCAATTTAAAATAACTGCCCTGAGATATCATTTCTTTTTTACATTGGAAGATTAAGGTTATCATTGTTTATGTGTATGGGTTGTTGGCGTTCTTTTGTTGCCTCAAACCCGCAAAGGCATGCGTGGGCTCTAGCGATGCCCGTTGCTAAAAGGAATGTTGATGAATGGATATAATGATACTTGGGTGGAATTATGGTGTGATGCTCCAGGTTTCTTATGACAGTCACACCAGCCCAATCCTTTGCAGAAGCGGATAATTTGGACCGTAGGGGCGTTTGCCAGATCCTGTAGATTGTTTAAGTAGAAGCTGCCTAGAAATGACTCGCGAAATGAGGTGATGGATGCTATTGAACCTCGTTGGACTAGGGTGCCTACACTACAGGTTGTGGCCTTTTATCACTTTTACGACTATTTTGTGTATATGTGGCCCTATTTAGGACTATAAGCGTGTTTGATTTTCCGCCATTAATTTTTAGCCAGAGATTGGGAGTGTCTTTATATGTACTAGTGCCGTGCCATCTTTTTGTGTATGTTTCGTTTCGATCTGTTTATTGAAATTCTGTGGGCCAGTTATCCTGTTACAGGATAGGGTCCCGTGTGCCAATTCTACTTTAGCTAGTCCTTTTGCTTTGCCCTTTCCTGTTATGTTATTTAGTGAAGTGGAATTGATTGCAGCTAAATTCCCAAATATAGGAAATAGAGCCCGCGGGGCATATTTCATTTTGGAAATGGAAATAAGCCCTACCACAAAAAACCAATAACACCCGTGGCTGTTAGTACCATTTGAAACTGCCAGTCTGTGTAAGTTTGGTTGTATGCAATTTTTTAATATGGGCGGGGCGCATGCTGCCCCCTGCGACCCCCAGCTTGCGCTCACTGCGGGTGTTATTGCACTGCACCTATGTTATTATGCACAGTCACCCAAGTTATTATGCACTGGCACCCAGATTATTTTGACCTTTTTCTGATTGCACATCAGCGTCCAACAACACGATATTTCACAACATTTGATGACAAGGCTAGAATATCAGCTTATAATGCACTACACGCATCTACTCAGGCTTACCACACCTACTCTTAAGGATGTGGTAAGCCCCACATTATTATGGTGAATCCCAGAGTGTACACCAATTTCCATTTTTCAGTGTAGAATCGCTGTTTTTAAGGCGGATACCACATTTTTTGAGGACCATTCGCACCTGTTTGGTATTTCAATTGAATATTTGATATCAAAACAATTTCAAGGTTAATAGAGTCCGTCATTCCGAGATCATAATATGTATCTGATTTTTTATTTTGCTGTGACCAAAACTTTAACGCACATGCTCCCACCTTTTCTGAGTCTGGTGCGCATGGTTCCTGTTACCCTTTGTGCCTTGGTGTTATATTTTTTGGCTTTTTCATTTCATTCTATCCAATCAATCAAGCATATTGATTGTGTATAAACACTTCTTAAGCTTTGGAGAAGAGCGCCATCTTTTGCGGGAAATTCTACTGCAACTTTCCAATCCAGTATAATTCTGCGCTAGCTAAGAGTTGAATAATGACTCCGGGATTATTAAATTGTTGGTAAAAAGTAACTAGTACCCATTTTATACCATATCCCATAAAGATGTATTAGTTCTGATACATAGTTTGTACCGAATAAAAACGAGTTTTTTTTTAGGTATAGAACTTTACGTTGGCAACACTATTCCGACTGGCGGCCATTTTTTCATCTGTCAAGTGAGTATTTTTAGTTTGGTTTGGGATTTTAACATGAATAGACTGACGTCTGAACAACGCTTTCAAAATTGTAAAAATTTATTTTCAAAATCATGGTTCTGTTCGAAATACGTATCGCCCACCACGTCCATTTTACGGTCAACATAATCGTCCATCACAGCAATCAATTCGATTAATTATGGAACGTTTTCTCGTGATGTTATGACAAACCATCCGAGTAGTATCAATTCCTCTCAAATTCGCATTCGCATTCCTCTGAGCCATGGTCGCAGACAATTATGATGGAGCAGCGAGAATTTCCTACCATCAGAGGTCTTTTATTGGAATCTTGGTTGAGTCGTCTTTGGGTAGTTAACCCCAAGCGCAGCGCCAAATCAGCTCGAATTTGTCAGATACCACCATGAACGGAGGGTGGGCTCAGTGGCGCGATAGTTATTGCAATGAGCAGCCGCTTAGATAAGGTCTGTGTTCGAAATTCAGATGTAACAACACCTAAATGAGTTCTCACTAGCCTCCTCTCGCGATGATCTGACAAATGATTCGCGAAGTATGAATTCTCAACAAGATCGCCGTTGATCCCGATTTTCATAAGCGAATTTTGTTAACCGATGAAGCTCGCTTTTGGTTCATTGGATCCGTCAATAATCAAAACTGCCGTATTTGGAGTGATATATATTTGCCATAAGGTCAAAGTCAATGGAGACCACTGTAGAGCCATGATTACTGACATTTTCGTTCATCAATTGAACAACCATGATGCGCAGGAGCTGTGGTTTCAACAAGACGGCGCAACATGTCACACATCTCGTGCCAAAATTGATTTGTTGAAGGAAACGTTCGGTGAGCGCATACTTTCGCGTTTCGGTCCTGTGAATTAGCCTCTAGATCGTACAATTTAACGCCGCTTGAATATTTCCTTAGGGGATATGTCTACGCCGATTAAACCGAAATGATTAACTACATGGAGGACAACGTTCGTCAAGTTTATATTGATCTACTCAGAATCGTTCTGCGTCGATATAATCACTGAGTTCATCTGTAATTACGTCACAGAATTTAAGGCCTTAAATATACCCACTGCCAGCCCACTTTTCAGAAAGAGAATCAACCTCCGCACATTACATGAGTCCAAGTTCAAGTAGACGAGGGGAGTTTGTGCGGAAAAACAAGGTTGAACACCAATCCTTACACATTTTTCAAGAAACAACGCCATACTTTCCCCAAACAGTACCCGTGCTATGCTGATAATACCGAAAACAAATAAATTTATGTGATAATGACGCATGCCATCCTTTATTAACCTTTTAAAGTTCAGTCTGTGTGTACAATGAAAAACTATGTTTCAGCGTTTTAAGATATAACGCTCCAATTCACCTACTCTACTCTGGAAATCGTACACAACGCAAGAGTTCCTCGACATCTGGATCCGTGCAATCGTAATCAAAGTCTCCCCGACACATTGGGCACTTGACCATATTCTTCTCGATTAACTTGTCCATGCACCCACTGCACATGAAATGACGGTTCTTGCAGAACCTTGCATTCTTCCTGATGTATTCGAAACATACAAAGCACGTGAACTTTTCCAGGCAGAATTGATTGTACCACTGCTCTTCCGGATCATCAAAGTCCACATCGTGATATGTGCCCGTATATACCTCTTTGTCTTCGTACTCTCCAAGGAAGATCTGCATACACTTATCGATGACATTCTCGTTCATAAAATCCAAATGCAGATATTCAAATACCAAGTCATACTTATTCGAAGAAGTCTGTAGGGTTTTGTAGGGTCCAAAGTAGGTGACATAACCATCGTTGATGTGCCCCACTTTTGCTGTGTAGTCGATTACATCGGATTCGCCAATGGCAAAAACACCCCGATAAACACAATCCTCGTCTTCAACGGGGGAGATGAGGAACCAATAAAGGCCACCATCACCGTTCAGAAGAAACGTATCTTTTAGGATTTCATCAAAGCCGAATGTAAAGCTGTGGTTCTTGTCGATTTCCTTTACAAATTTCGAGTGAAAAGTTTCACAGTGATCGAATAGATCGTTGATGTCACCGGACCACTGGCACGTTGGGAATCGACAGTTGGTGGTTTCCATTGCAAGGATTTTATTTTTGTTTTTAATAAGGAGAATATTTTCAATGTTGATGTTTAGAGTTGTACTGAAGGGACAAGAAATTTGCCTGTCTTTATAAATGTGACAAATATCTACCTGCACTTAATTAATGATAGTGATTATAATTAATTAAAGGGGATTAACTAAGAAGTGCAGGTAGACATTTGAAATGTACATATAAGGGTCCGTAAGTAATAAAAGGATAGTCCTCGCAAATCTGGTAATTCGATAAAAAGGGTCTGAATGTTATCAGGATCAATGTCATTGTCAGGTTTTGAGTAATAATTGGAAAACAAAAATATTTGTTTAGCATTTAGTGTATATTGCCAAAATTTTATCGTTTCAGCAAATTAAAGAGAATGTCAAGTTTTATTTAATCCAATAAATACTTCAATGCAATATATTCCGCGACAGGTGTGATCACCACATTAACATTTTTAGAATTTTTTTCTAAACATTCATTCATTCTATGTTGGTCTCCATGCCCAGGTTTATCCACAAAGTCGGATGATTTCAAATGCCCCTATAGGAAAAATTTAATTGTCGTCATTTATAGAGATATATATGGCATCAAAAATTTCCTTCAATAAATCAATGTTGAAACAAAGGCTCTATTCCCTCTGTACTGTACTGTACGAACTAATTGTGACAACGAACTCTATGGTAATGGTTATAACAGTGATTTTTCTTCCTATTTAAAGAAACACACCCTGGAGATTCCCAGCAGTAGTAAACATTTACTCTGAACGATGTTCCTTCGATGATAAATTTATGAATTAAGCTACGATTGTATAGGTGACAAAATTGGTCATCTGGACGAAAATCTAACGTCAACAAATTGGGATCATCTAAGTAATCCCGAATATACGGATTAAATGGTGTATTTGGGAAAAATTCTGACGAAATCTTTACACAGCAGTTGCCCGGATGAGGTAGCTCGATGACGGAAATCACTGAGCTTGAAGTAAATAAATCCTAAAAGCATGCAAATTATAACAAGAAATCTTTCACAAACTTGATCGGTACTGCTCAAGTTGATGGACACGATGACGAATCAATGTATTCATCTAAAATTAGAGAAATTATCACCTAGATGATTCCACCGACCCTTGGACCATACCACACGGTTGCTTTGAGTGGATGTAGTTGCAGCTCTTGTACCTTTTTCGGTTGTTATTTGCCCATATACGGAAATTTTGCTCATTGACCTTTCCGTTGAGCCAGAAATGGGCCTCATCGCTGAACAAAATGTTGGTCGAAAACAGTGGATCTGCAGCAAGTCTCTAGAGAGTCCATTCACTGAAGTACTTGCAAACGTTGCTCGGTTATGGTCTATCCATGATGAAATGCCAATGAATACTGAATAAAAAACAAATTGCAACCTAATGTAATTCATGCGCCATTTACCAAAAACCCCTTTTGAAAAAATACCTCTTGATTAATCACCCGCTAAACATAAGTTCAGAGTATCCTCTACCGGTTACATTCCTTTGCCATTGGAATACTTTTACTACAGGTTAGCCCATGCTCTTCCTTCTTACGCTATGAGTCATTCGATTTTATTCAGCCATCTTGATGTTTTGTCCGTGCGGTGGTCTAGTGTTGAACTATATAAAAGTTCAAATGCCTCGACATTTATGTTTGGGTATACCTACGCCTTATCCTATCAACGCAAACAAGAACGACCGAAATATATACTAAAGGGCCAGACAAAAGTATTTTTTTGATTAATTTCTAACTAGACGTCAACCAAAAGGTCCATATTCACACAGCAATATCCAACTAAAAATTTCTCTTCTATATATTTGGCATAAATTTCCAATTTCAAGAAGCAATTTCTTCTATTAAGCGTTTTTGTACTTGTGCAGAGAAGTTCAGCAACTATAATAACTCTTTTAGATAAAAGCACAAACTTTATAGAAGATTAGTTGGTATAATGCTTGCAAAAGGTTTCCGGTGATGAGTAAACATGTGACAGTTAAAAAAATGTTTTGATAGAGCTTCCGAAGTAATATAGAAGCATAATATGTATAGAGCTTTTGACTTATGGCTTATATCTGTTGTGACTACTAATTTTGTTTTACAATGAACTACCACGCAAAAGGTTTGGGTTCGATAACCAGTTGTGGCAACACCAACATGTTTTTTTTGCATGCCCATTTTATACCCATTCCTTAGTATAATCGCATCAAATGCACATAACACATGAAACATTTCCCATTGTTGTACCCTACCCCATAGGGGTATATAAGTTTTAACATTGAGTTTGTAACATAAAGAAATAATTTCCATAGCTTATGGATCGACTCAGAATCGCCAACTGAGTCGATCTAGGCATGTCTGGCTGTCCGCTTTAAATTTTGAGCTAGATTGATGAAACTTGGTATATGGACTCTCTATCCGAAGAAGCACGACAAGTGTACAAATTTTCAAAATACGCCTACTGCCACACCCATTTTTTAAAACAACGTTCTTTTTGGCCAAACGGTAGCGAATTTCGAAAGTGTCTAAAGAACATAAAATGTAGACAATCCTGATATCTATATTTCGTCCGTTTTAAACCGTTTTGTCCAAATTTGAAAGAATTTTGAAAAAAAATGTTGATGCAAATACATACTTCCGTAATGGCAATACAAACATTTCATAGCTTCGATAGTGCTTTCTAGAAGAGAAATTGTCTGTTGGGTGTAGCTTCACTTGTGTAAGCAAAGGCAGTAATTTGTAGTTTTAGAGTCTAACTGCGATGTTCAGTATGCATTCGTTCATTATTGTAACCAGTTCCAACTTGATACGCCCAAACGCGTCTTCGAAAGAATGTTAACCTTTTCAATATGTCTAGATCGTCATCCTTATTTGCTTTCTTACTTAAGTGGCGCTACAGACCATAATGAACCTGGGCCTCAAGCAACATGCCTCTCCAATTAGCCCGGTCCTTAGCTAACTGCCTCTAGTTGCGCACTCCAAGTTGGTTTTTACTTGTGAGCGCCACTTAAGGCGAGGTGTCCCCTCTTTCTACATGTACTAGTCAACTTCAAGGTCCAATGCGGAGTTTTTTTTTTGACTAAGGGCATCCCGCTGTACAGCTCTTATAGTTTCTGCATAGTCCGTCAAAACATACTGGACCGAAGATTTTTCGAAAATTTTCCTCACAAAATGACTAAGGATTTTGCATGCACTTTTATAGACTTACTTAGCAGTTCGAGTGAGGGTTTTACAACTGAATTGCCTTCTTATCCGAAGAAACAGCCATTGGCAAGAGCAATTCTTCGTTTAGTTTCTAACGATATGTTGTTGTCAGAGTTAATAGAAGAGCTAATGTAGAAAAAGTCCCGTGCTACCTCAAAGTCATATCTGTTAATGATGAGGTTCAATCCAATTATTCGATGTTGTGTGTTCTTTTCGTGTTGACGGCATATACTTGGTCTTACCCTCATTTACTGCAAAAAACCCATTTGTTCCGCTTTCTTCTCTTTACTAGCAAACAATGATGTCTATATCGTCGGTGTATGCTAGTAGTTGTATCGATTTATGAACGATTATGGCTCTAGTATTGGCAAAGGAGTTTTGAACAATCCTCTCAAGAACCAATTTAAAGATTTGAAATGACAGCTTATCGCCTTGTCTAAATCATTTTTTGACACCAAATGTGCCGACCTTGATGGAGCAGCGTGGATTCTCCATCGTCATCCTGCACAGAAGGACGAATTTGGGCGGTATACCAAAACTAGGCGTCGCCATTTACGGCAGCCTTGTTAAGATTTAGCTTAGATATTGCTGTCCTAACATCACTTAAGTCGGGTGGTTGGTTGTTTTCGCTGTCGTCGCCAAAATTGAATGGTTCGATATGCTTGACAGTGGAATATTGTTCTTCATCGCCGTTTAAAAGTCTGCAGGAGTGGTTCTTCCATATAATCAGCATCGGCTGTCTCAGGTAAGATGTTTTTTCGACAGGATTTGTTCGGGCCTTGTATCCTTGTCTCTTTGGTAGAACTTGAGAGCATCATTCCTGTAGTGGCCCTAAATCCTCGATTGCACGCTGTTCTTGCTCTTGTCCTTCGTTCTGAAGAGCCGGTGTTCTTCTCTTCTAGTTCTAAGTTAAGAATGGGGATTTTGACATTCCAGCATCGAAGCAACTCCTGGCGCAATACCCAGGCCTATGCTCGATTGCACGCTTTGCATCATGCTTCTTCTTCTTTTCACAAACTGATATTTCTTTCTCTCCTTTTTCTCAAAAAGGTCTACTACACTGTTTAACTTCTCATGTAGCTCAGGGAGGTAAGTCTTGCTATTGGCTGCTAGCATTTTCATGAGAAAAAGATTTATATCACTAAAAGTTGCGATTGTTTTGAGCAATTACCACTGGCCGCATGAGATATTGGCAGTTAGCCAAACTTCAGTACGATTACAGCTGTTCGAACGTTTTACAATATGTCACAACATCACTATGTAATATCTCTGAACAACGCCATCTGTTGAGTGTTGTTCACAAATGTCAATTATCTTATTGACTGACATTTTTGAGAAACTATTTAGCATTACAGACTCTATTTTACTCAAGGCACAGCAGAATTCAAACTCCATGTAAAAGAAAGCAACACAATCGTCTACTTCCTTCCTATTTATTCTTGTTATTGGCCAAACCCCATTAATTTTGCACACAGTAAAGAGAGAATAAACTCGAACAAGGAACCAATTAAACTGCTTAATTAAATATACCATACGGGATTTGCTTGCCAACTTGCCTCTTTTAATTTTTTTTCAAGAAAAATGTAATTTCCTATGTAAGCACTAATCTCAATTACATCCTTGATAGTTTTACGACATCTTCAAATGTTGCAACCCCCAACAACCGCACGTGGTATGTTCAACGTAGATGCCAGCACATTTATTCCACCCCAATGTTAACCGAGCTTGCAAATCAATTCATGTCGTGAACCCCTACATAGTATTGCTCGATACTGCATTGCCATTCATAGACACCCTATTATCCCTCCTCCACCAGCCCCTCGAGTTGTGTAGAAATTCAATTTGCAATTTTCAATTTTCAATTTTCACCAGAGATCCTTTGGTGTAAAACATTCCGAAAGTATGCTCCAGAGGATGCCTTTAACCTTTGTCTGGTATTTTTACTGCCTCTACCCCACCCTATAGGTGGCGTTTATGCAAATTTTCCAATTCCTATTGAAAACCGAACAAGAGAGAGTGTTTTTCTTGTCCTTAAAGTCATCCCTCCCACCCGTCAATTTGGGGCCTTTTTAAGAAGAGTGAAGAAATCTTCAAAACAAAGGATCAAGTCGACTTTTCTCTTCGTTGGCAATATGACTGAAATTTGTTCAAGTGTGTTAGTGGATATTGAAAAAAATAGTAAAAAAATGGCTTCACGTGGAATTGGTACGCACCAATTTATCGGGATCAAGGATATGAGAAAATGAAAAAAAAAAAAACAGTTCAAATTCATCCAGCCTGAGAGATATTGATTGTGGCAGGTTGAACCTTTTTCCTACCCTAAGGATACTTGCATTAAAATGATTAATTAATGGCTCGGTACTTCTGTCTTTATTAATTCTTCTCCAAAGTCTATCCTTAAGGGATTGGTTTAACATTTTAAATGTTCTCAAGTATACACGTTCACTCATGTATCAATAAGGACGACATTTAAGACATCCGATTTAAAAAGCGAGAGACACAAAATTACAATTAAAATGAATCGCGTATTCGATTGAAAATTGTATCCTCATTCAAAGGATGTCGCGTGAATAAAATAACCATATTCCACAGAATGTCCTTCAGTCACTGTCACTGTTGTCTCTTCCTTAAAAAAAAAAACTCTACAAAGAAACAAAATATATCCAACCAGCTTCCACTTAAGAATGGAAAATCCTCGAAGGATGGATAAAAGAACGCTTCATATCCTGAAGCGTTTGCTTAAGTTTTCCCATTGTCGACTACCAGCATCTCTATTTCTCCTTTTCTTTGTGTGTGTGTGTGTTGTCGTGCTCAAGGACGTTTGTTTCTTTGCTCCTCGCAAAATGCCTTATGCATACAGGATAGAATGTCATTTAATACTGATGGTTAAATTGATGTTATTTCGGCAAACACACAGGGGGGACATTTCTGTTGGATTGATGTTGCGATAAACGAAGGACATTGTCATCAGAGTTAATAAATTTATTTTCTTCTTTCCCCGACCCCTGCGGAATGATAAAGTAAGCTGTTGTTCGTGATATTATAGTACTTCGTCGAAGTGGGAGGGATTAAAAAAAAGGATTTCTGTGACTACGGCTCGTATGTGGAACTTTGTTTGAATGGAATCCTAGAACGCTTTTGTTTTACTTCTATCCCCTTTGTGTTTCTTTTTGGAATTTAGTGATAACAGAGTGTGCATAACAATTGCCTTCAGAATAAGTTCTTAGGCGTTGCTTACGAAGGTTGAGGTAGTTTTATCATAAAAACCTTCTGTTAGCATCACTTGGATGAAATTGAAACTAGCGTGCATACACACACATGTGGCTCCTCAATAGCAGTAGATATTACATGCGCTTAAATGAATTTGTTTCTAAGATTTGATTTTGCCGCCGTTTGTTTGATAAAATTTGAGAAGGCTTCAAACCATTTGTTTAATACCTTCTACCATGCATCCACAAAAATTGGCTGTGGTTCAAAATGCCTTAAAAACACGAAAGATCCATTTCACTACCTTGCCATCTAAATCACTGAGCATTACATCAATGAATTCATCTACCCTTAGACAATTTACCGGCATACTCATGACCTTAACGTCCTGAGAATGTAATCAGCAAATTGCGAATGTTCTTCTCATTAAAAATAAGTCCAACTGCATTACTGTAGGTTAATACAGGATGTCCGCCGAGAAGGTATACTACTTTGTTTGTTTATAATTTTTGACTAAATGAAAGAGAATGGATCTTATATTCATGAATGTTTTATTTAATGTCGGCAATTATGTATGGAATACAATATCAGGTAAATGTGAGACTATTTTAGTCTCACAAATGCGAGCCCTTTTGAGCACATTTTTCATTACATTCACACACATTTCACGCGGTATTTCATTATTTATTTATTTATTTATTTATTTATTTATTTATTTATTTATCTACTCTTAACTCTAACAGATTTGGATTTAAATAATATTTCCTTTTATCATATTTACATAAATAATTAAATTAATTCATAAAAATTACATTATTAGCGATCAGCGGATTTATTAAAGTTCAAAATTTATCTTTTAGGATATATTTATATTTAAAATTGACAGTTTAAATTTTATTCTATCATCACACAAATCTATTTCAGTACAAACAGAATTAAAAAGTTTTATGCATTTTGTTATTGGTTCATGAAGACCATAATTGTAAAAATGCCTAGGATTCAATAACAAATTTCTGGTTCGAAGACTTCTTTCTGGTGCATATAACTTAAATTGTTCAAGGATATCGGGACAAATTATACGATAAGAAAAAACATCATAAATAAATAGTATACAATGAACATTTCGTCTTTTTTCTAAGGAATCTAAACCAATTAACGCACATCTTGTTGAATAAGACGGCATTCTGTCAAGGTTCCATTTCATTTGTCTTACAACAAATCTTGTAAAAGATTTTTGCACTCTTTCCAGTCGCATTTGACAATTCGCGTAGATTGGACACCAGACCATAGAACAATATTCAAGGAAAGGACGTACTATAGACATATAAACAGACTTAAGGGCATATGGGTTAGAGAACTCAGCACATGTTCGTTTCAGGAAACCAAGCATTGAATTTGCTTTAGCAACAACGTAATCGATGTGAAGTGAAAAAGAAAGTTTCGTGTCAAAGATCACACCAAGATCTTTTATTTCAGTTTTTCGAGATATGCAGGTTCTGGATATTGTGTAGTCATAAATCATAGGGACTAATATACGATACACAGAAAAAGAATGACATTTATTTATGTTTAAGGTCAGGTGATTAAGCTCACACCAATAAACAAGTTTGTTTAAATCATTTTGAAGACGTTCACAGAAATACATACATTTAACACGAAAAAAGATCTTAAGGTCATCGGCATACATTAGGCAGTTAGCATGACTAAGCAATGAGGGGATTTCATTAATAAAAATATTGAAGAGCATAGGCCCTAAATGGCTGCCTTGGGGGACACCAGATAAGACCTCAATGAGCCTAGATTGAGAAAAACCAATTTTTACGTACTGCTTCCTATTGGAAAGATAACTCGAAATCCATTTAAGAAGCATCGAGTGTATGCCAAATGATTTTAATTTTGTAATAAGGATATTATGACATATTGTGTCAAAAGCTTTTTTGAAGACGGTGAAAATAACATCCACTTGATATCCTGACTCCACAGAGTCAAAGAGATATTTTGTAAAGAGTGTCAAGTTGGTTGATGTGGACCTACCAGAAACAAATCCATGTTGTTGCAATGATATTTGTTCCTTTATTGAAAAGTAAAGTTTTTTTGTAACAATAGACCCAAACAATTTAGGAACAGCTGAAAGTTTAGAAATTCCACGATAATTTTCAACTTTTTGTCGAGATCCAGCTTTAAATATGGGAGTTATGAATGAAAATTTCCATTCATCTAAAAACATCCCAGACTCTAAGGATAAATTGAAAATTAATTTTAATGGAAGGCACAAGGATAAATTGCATTGCTTAAGCACATGAAATGGAATACGGTCTGGACCTGCACTTTTTCTAGTATTCATACAAGTTATGCCTTGCAAAATATCATCTATCGAAAGATTAAGTGATCCTAAACTTATATTGCCATTACATGGATTTATATTAGTATCGGAGGAGACATAATGATTCGAGTGATCGACATAAACTGACTCAAAAAACTTAGCAAAGAGCTCACTGGTTGAGTCAATACTACAGGAGACAGCACCTTCGAATTCCATATTTTGCAGAACACCATTCTGCTTTCTTTTGTTGTTTAAAAATGTCCAGAATGCTTTAGGATTCGTTGAAACATAAGATTCAGTGTTCATAACATACTGTTTATACAAGAACTTGTTCAAAAATTCATATTCGCGACGTTCATTAATTTCATCACAAATTATTTTTTTGGTTGAGTTGCCTAAGCGTTTCTGGTTTGTTTGCATAAACCTTGCTTTTTAGATATCCCCAAAAAAAGAAGTCCGGAGCAGTCAAATCAGGCGACCATGGATGCCAATCAACATCATCATTTCTTGAAACAAACTTGTTGTGGAAGAGGTCTCGCAGTAATTCCATTGTAAGCCTGGTTGTATGCGATGTGGCACCGTCTTGTTGATACCACATGTTAATCAAGCCCAAAGCATGCAGTTGTGGCGTTAAAAAGTTTTCCATCATGTTCACAGTTACCGTTACGCCGTTTTCAATTTCAAAGAAGTAAGGTCCAATGATTACTCCTGACCAGATTGCACACCAGACTGTAAGTTTTAATAGATGCAAAGGTGACTGTTGAATAATTTGAGAGTTTTCCATTGCCCAGAATCGAAAATTCTGTTTGTTCACATATCCATTCAAATGAAATGCGCCTCGTCACTCATTATGATTTTTTCTTGAAAATCGGGGTTGTCATGGGCTAGCTATAACATCCTGTTGGCATATGTACGGCGGCGTAAATGGTCTTGTGGAAGAAGCTCTTGTGTCAACTGAAACTTAAATGGAAACAAATGCAAATCCTTGTGCAAAATTGTGGCCAAAGTTGTTATTTGAAGACCAAGCTCTTGGTTACGGCTTCGAATTGAGGTTGATGGATTGATTTGAACACTTCCTTGAGCAGCAGTTTTCAGTCGATCTTGCAGTACGTTGTGGTCCATTACCTAAAGACCCTCTTTCTTCATGTTGGCACGTTGTTTCTCCCAAAAATTTCACATAACTTTCTCATCGTAACGGTAATCGATGATTGTTTTTGACATGATGTTTAACCGATTAAAACACGTTGGCTCATCGAATATTTTTCCATAATAAATTTGCCACGTGTATACTTCACGACTGCCAAATGTGGACTGTCAAGACTAATGTTTACCAAAATGGCGAAAGAACAAAGTAATATATCTTCCCGGCGGACACCCTTTAATATTCTAGCCTGTCACGGAATATCCGGCAGATTGTCCTCAGGTGAATACGTGTGCAGTACAGGGTTGGTTGTGCTTTGGATTAATTACCCACATATGTACAAAAAAAAAACATTAAGCAATTAAGACCTCGAAAAGGACTGATTTTGTTGTTGACAGCAGGAGCAGGCGAACAAGTTGCGGAATCCCTAAGCTGCTACAAATCAGACATTACTGCTATTCAGGAAATACGATTGGATGGGCGGGGCAAAAGAGAATAGAAGGCAAAATTCGCCAATACACGCCGGCCACTCCGGCGAAGGAAAAATATGTCATTGCGGAGAATGTCTCTATAAGCTCCGTATAAAATCTTATGAGCTACAGGGATACAAGGCGCGAATAGAATTCTATCGAGAGGAACACGGAAAGATTGAAGTTGTGACACAGTCGATGATCAAAATATGGAAGAACCCCTTCTGCAGACTGACGGCGATAACGAACAATCATCCGATGTCAGGCAGAACAAATCATTTATTATTGGGGATGACAGCGAATGGCAACGGATGACACGACCTAAGTGAAGTGAGGAACTGACGGCCTTCTTACCGAGAGACATGACACGGTAAGTAACATTTACTTTCACATACTCAAAAGCCAAATTTGGTATGATAAAAGTATTCCTGAAGAATGGAACCTCTGCATCATTTGCCCGATTCACAAAAAAGGAGACTCTATGAACCGCGACAACTACGGATGCATAGGTCTCCTCAAAATCGTCTACAAGATCCTATCTGCCGTAATATGTGAACGCCAGGAAAGTCTACAACCGATCAAATTTTCAGACTTTGGCAGATACTGGAAAAAAGCGAGCGACAAAAAACGCGATTTGAAACTACAGAGGCATAAGTCTTTTCCAAAATAATTTCCAAAACGATAGTCAGTTCCGATCGGAACTCAGTTTACCTTTGAAGTATCCGTTGCGGAATAAATGAAGCCTACATTCAGTTTGAAGTTTGACAATCTTTCAGCTGTGTAATTCTATAAATGTAATAAGTGAACAAAAAAGTATTTAAACAAATTTTTCTTGTTGCGTTCTTGTTGTATTTTTTCTAGAACACGATTTTGTAGTAATTCACAAAATAATTTTATTTATTATTTTACTTTACTACTGGTTTCCATATTCGTAAGAATTATGCAACAATTTTTCGTCGGAGAACTTCCGAAGAAATTCAAAGAGTAGCTGGCAAAAATTGTTGACTAAACGCACCAACAAATCCGAACTGATACCTCGGTACAAAATTCTCCAATATCGAACAAATCGGAGAAAATTTTGTTCCAAACGGATACCTCGATAGGGGTGCTTATTTGCCGTAATATATGAACACCAGAAACCGTTAACCAAAAACCAGATCGGCCTTCATCAGTGTGAAAGTCCACAACTGATCAAATCTTCACACTTTGATAGATCATTGAAGTCCAAATCGACAGCCACCACCTATTCATCGATTTCAAAGCCGCATACGGTAGCAATCATAGAGACGAACTATACAAGGTCATGTCTAGTTTTGATGTACTACGTCCGTATATGTTGGATGACGATGGAGAATTCTCGCTGCACAATCAGGTTCGGAAACGACCTCACCGACACATTTTATAAAATTAAAGGATTTCGTCAAGGCGATCCACTGTCATGTGACTTCTTTAAGCTGATTCTTGAGATGACTGTGCAAAACTCCCGAGCCAACACCAGAGGCACCATATTCCATGGGTGGAAATAATAGCATTTGCCGACGATATTGACATCATTAAGCGGACTTAACTTGATGTCATATCCACGTTTTCTAGTGTCGAAAAGGAAGCGATACAAATGCGTTTGACAGTAAACGAGGGTGAGATCGAGTATATGTTCTCAACACGAAACTTTGAGGGAATATAAGCTTGGCTCCGCTACTCTGACAACAACATCTTGTCCGAAATTAAACGAAAACTTACTCTTGCCTACAGCTGTTTTTTTTTCGGGCTAAGAAGGAAATGCAGTAGTAAAACCCTCACTTAAACTACAAAGAAGGGCTTACATTAAACCCTGACTATTCCAGTCTTGCTCTATGAAGCTAAGGCCTGGACCTTATCAAAAGCAGATAAAGAAATTTTTGGTCGTTTTGAGAGCAAAATTGGAAAAATCTTCGGTCCAGTTTGCGTTGACGGGTTATCGAGGCGAAGAGTCAACCACGAACTAGCGAGGTATCTGTCGGAGCGGACAATTTTCCGATTTTGTACGATTCGGAGGATTTTAGCTTCGAGGTATTCTTCCGAAAACTTTTCGGAATATTTCTCCTTCTGAAGTGCGTTCAGGTGCATTTTTCGTGAAATTTTTGACAGCTAAGTGCAATTCTTCTTCCGATTTCGTTCGACACAAACTCTTGGCGGAAATTATTGACGAATTGTAGTGAAGTGATTTTGTTCCGATGACACATACCTCGAATGGAATTTTAACCTGCGACGAAGTATGCGTTGCGGAAAATTGTCCGCTCCGACGGATACCTCGCTAGGGCAGATTAGCTGTACAGCCACATAATCATAGTAAAAAAAAAAAACTCCGCGTTGGACGTTTAAGATGGCTAGGACATGTAGAACGAGTGGACACCAATACTCCGGCTCGCAGAGTCTTCGATCCTTAGCCAGACGTCGGAGACATTAGTGAAAGATCTCGGTTAAGGCGACGAGCACAACTAGTAATCGACCTCAACTAACTTGAAGTGCGAAACTAAAGACCAGGCTACTCGGAGAGGCATGTTGGTTGAGGCTTAGGTTCATTTCGGACTATATGAACCTGTATGAAGAATGTTAATTGAAGCTACACTCGATTAATAGGTCAACTTTTTATACCGTTATTTGCATTGTTTTGATCGGCCACACCCCTTCTATAATAACACGATTTTAATGATTTATATAATGAAAGTTCTTGAGATAACAAAATTCCTTTCTATTCACACAAAAGCATGAGATATTGCCTTAGATCGCTGGTACCTTCGCCTCTTTATTATTTTATAAAATATGTAGCCCAAATCTCCAAACAATAAGACCTAATCAGCGTTCCCAAAATAAAAAAATAAACACAAACTTTGACTTCCAAGAACGAATAGAAATGTCCCTCCAACAATCGGCGATAAGGATACTTACAGAAAGATCAAAACGAAAAGATTGCTTTATTAGCCGTTTACTTTTATTTTCAAAAATATATCTCGCCGGTCTAGATACCCCTTACCAATTTGTACAATCTCAAGGCCAGTTCTAGTGGCACACATAAAACCGACGAAAGCACACCCCAGCAATTGTGTACAAGAGAAAAACGCTTATACAGATAAATCTCCTCATTTCACACAGAAACTGTATTCTCTCGGTTCAAAGAAATATTTAGCGAAAGCGAAGCCGAAAAATATCCTCAAAAGGTCCATAAAAAAAAACGAAAGATACACAAGGATTGTAATCTCTGCCTCACAGATACACGGCCAATTTAGCAGGAATTTTCATGGCAAACTTTCAACCAACCGTGCGTAGTATAGAAGTAACATTTCAGTGGCCTCGCCCCCATTGCTGCTACCCATGCATACAGAGGAGCATCCTTCAGTGGCAGAGTTTAGCTATCAATTGGCCATGGGAAGAAACGATGGCCTTGTGCTAACTGGTCGGGATATTCTGCATACCTAAGCACCGCACATAATCATAACAAACAGATTATAATTATTATGGAGGATGATTTACAATTCAACGAGGCGGATGGATACACATCCTTCCGTCGACCGCATGTAAATATAAATACGGACTCACTGAACCAGGGAAAGGAACCGACAACAACGGATATTGGATGGATGCTCGACTATGTTCTTAGAAATATGTATATCATGCTCCTTGAATCAGAATGAGGGAAAAAACCGAAAACCAAAATCGGTGACATTTATGATTTGTTTTTTTTTTCTTTTTGCTATTTCGCGTCCTTGTTGTATCCTCGATTCGTGACGTTGTACACAAACATTCACCGAAAACGTTTTACTTACACTTTTCGCTAAGAGGGGTGTGTCAGCGAACGACGCCCCACCAGTTGACGAAACACAAACACCCCTCGGCTGGTGTTTTTGTATCCTCACCCCTGATAGGGTATGCGAGGACGTGTATGTATATAAAGAGTATCTGCTTTCCTTACATTTATGGAGATTTTTTTTTTGTACACTGGTAACCATATCCTTGGGAAATTATTATGCAATAATGGCAAAAGGAGCACCATGGGGAAACAAATTGAATTTTCACCCATGATAATGTCGGAAGGATATCCTTACGCCATCACTCTGTTTGAATGTGATTCTCCGTCGCTTTTTTTTTCCAGATAGGGATGTAGGATCATATAACGTTAAAAGGGAATGTATATTCAATTGGAGTTGTTTTTGTGCAGAAGAATGAAACAGAAAGCATCAGCGTGTGGAGTGGAAAGTGACATGATGGTGATGATGATAGTCTGGGCTCAGATCATGTACGCAATAAAACAATATCGACTAATAAAATATTTAGATGTGATGATGTGAATGTGAGATGGGTTGGTTCGTGCGAATCTTTGTGTGTGTCTTGTTTGTTAAGGGATGGGACTTTACTTGATTAATTCGTAACAAATGGTGGTAGTCTGTACTGAGAACAAGTATTTTCGGTGGGGTTTTAAGGATTTGGGCACTGAGTTTGAGCTATTGAGTCAAGAACAGAAATTTTCAAGGACACTTTTGAATTTTAATTGTGTGTCAGTGTGGGGTCTGACGGAGACTTTTCATTTACCTTGGAAGTAGTTCTATATCATTTCGCTATAGAGACAAACATTTTTTTTGCAAAATTCTTGTGTGAAAACTGATTTGATATCGGGTTTCAAACCCATCTAGTGGTATATAAAGGAGGTGATAAGACCTTAGATTGGTTTATCAGAGATATCGCCAAGGATGTCAAAGAATAGTTGGCCTAGCGTTACTAATTTGCATAGTAGATGGGCTAGAGTTCTCTCTCCACTTCAGCCACAGTTGGTGATGTGGCGTATGCCTAGTTGTACAGCATGATCGTCGATGAACCTATGTTCACTGTTGTTCGTTAACCCCCTAAACATTACCTTATGGACTCTGCTTATGACATCGCGTTCCTAGCCTAATATCTCTTGATATAACACATCAAGTTAATTTTTCCATCTGAGTTCGGTTATTTTAAGAAAATTTAAGCTCGTCAACTGTTAACTTCTTGCTGGTTTTCATCTATGTCAGTGGTATAGCTATTTGTGGGTTGGACTACAAAGTGCAGTGTTCCAGATTCATATGCCGAAAGTAACAATTCCTACGTTTTTTTGCACTGCCCACGTAGTGCAAAAGTCTGAAAAAGATCCAAGAGTATGAAACTGTCATGAGAAGTTTCTCAAATTTGACGTACGCTTCGGCGTTAGATTAGGTTAGAGGTAGCCAGCACACCTAGACCATTTTTTGGTCGATTGTGATACCACTTGGATCTTTTCCATTCTCCTAACTATCCGAAGAAGACTTTTCGCTTCCGTTTTTGTCAAATCGCTGAGATTTTGAAAATAATAAGATAAGCTCCTAGGTGAAGCTTTCTTTTGTTTGATAGGGCCGGGCAGTTACAAAGGATATGAATTGCTCCTCCTCCTAAAGAAGTAGTTTGAGTAGAGGCCTAGCCTTTCTACGTGTCTGTCTATTAAACAGTTTCCAGTGGTGACACCTATGCGCTAATGTTCAATTTATCAAGCGAAATCAGTCCCTTGGATCTTCTCAAATCCAGCTTTGGCCAAATTGTTTGATTCGGTTATTTGACACGTTTGTCGCGTCGTGCCAAGACTCCATCTGAGAATTGATTTGCTGTTAGTATGTTGCACTAGTAAGCTTTTACATGCATCGGTAGGAATACCTATTGTACCCGTGTCGAGCACAACTGGTAATTTAGCTTCATGTCTGGCGAGTTAATAACTTCATCAGCAGTTCCCTGGAATGTCCCTATACCCAGGCACCAAGCATAGGTGAATGGTAAAATGCTTTGACTTCTCGTGCAGAGATGAGCGGCAATCTTGGATTGTCTTAGAATTTGTTAAAACCGATTCCATGGATTTGAAGGGCGCTTTGCTGTCTGAGAAAATTTTAATATCGTTGGCAGCTATTACATTCTCTTCCAGTCAGGATAAATATTCTTTGATCGCCATGAGTTCCGCCTGGAATAAGCTCCAGTGACCAGAAAGACGGAAAGATAGGCTGAGATTCAGCGTGTAGGAGAAACACCAGCACCCACTCCTTCATTTGTTTTGGAGCCTTCGGTATAGAAATCGATCGAGTTATTTTGCACAGGTTCGCTAATCTCCCATGACGATCTGTCTGACATGGAAACAAAGTTTAACCCTCACCAGATGTAGTCGGTGTTTTCAGGAATTTTCTGTCCAGTTTTTGGCCAGTTTGTATATTTAAGCACTCTGGTATGGCTTCATGACGTATAGCTGAGTTAGCTGCCATTTGCTTGCCGAAAATGTCTAGGGGGAGTTGTTGAAGAGGAATGTCTAGTGCTGCTGAGGGTGTTGTACAGAATGCACCAATGATACGCAGACACGCAGTTCTTTGAAGAGTTAAGTTTTTCAGGTTGGCAGCACTGGTTACTAATGGCGTCCAAACGTCATATGTCAAAGCGAAAAGTTTTCAGCATACTCTGCCATTTAATCATGGAAAGACTTACAAACGAGCCACGATTGCAAATTATTGAAATTTATTATCAAAATGCGTGCTCTGTGAAAAATGTGCACCGTTTGTTACGACCACATTATGGTTGTCATAATCGACCTAGTGAATCAGCAATTCGTGCTGTTATCACAAAATTTTGCACCAAATTTACTTTGTTGGACATTAAACTGTCGACTCGAATGCGTACACCGAGTACAGAAGAGAATATTGCAGTCGTAGCGTCCAATGTTGATGAAGATCGTAAAATGTCAATTCGCCGCCGTTCTCAGCAATTGGGCATGTGTTACTCAACCACATGGAAAATTTAACATGTCGATTCGGGCTTGAAAGCCTATAAAATTCAACTAGCGCATGAATTGAAGCCGAATGACCTACCACAACGTCTAACTTTTGGGAGATGGGCCTTAGAACGGCTCCATGAAAATCCGCTGTTTTATCGAAAAATTGTGTTCAGCGATGGGGCTCATTTCTGGTTCAACGGAAACGTAAAAGCAAAACTGTAGCATCTGGAGTGGTGAACAGCCACATGCCATACAAGAATTACCGACAAGAAATCGACAGTTTGTTGTGGATTATGGGCTGGTGGCATCATGGGTCCATTTTTCTTCAAAGACGACCTTGGAAGAAACGTTACCGAAATACCATCAACGGTGACCGATATCGAGCCATAATACGCGACTTTTTTTTTTTGCCCCAGTTGGCTGAGTTAAACTTTGTTGACATGCGGTTTCATCAAGACGGTGGCACACAGCTCGTTAAGCAATGGAAATGTTGAAGGATGAATTTGGTAAGCAGCTTATCTCTCGAAATGGTCCTGTGAGTTGGCCGCCAAGATCATACGATTTAACGCCTCTTGATTATTTCTTTTGGGGTTTGTAAAGTCGTTAGTCTATGTGGACAAGCCGAACACGATTGAAGCCTTACAGGATAACATAACTCGCCTAATTCGTGGAATATATGCCAAAATGCTCAAAAAAGTGACGCAAAATTGAATCTTCCTAATGGACCCTTTGAAACGGAGCCGCGGACAACATTTACACGAAGTTGTCTTTAAAACGTAAATGGCAAAGGTCTATTTATCGATTACAGTAAAAATGTTAAATATTTTATGCAAATTTGGGTGTTTTATACGATTAAAAAAAAAAAAAAAAAAAAACTACACTTAAATTTACCTTGGCTACATTTTTTTTGTTTGCTGTTTATAGCTATCTCTAGCGCTGTCCACCATACTTCTACTCCATAAAGAAGTATCGGTCTTATAACCGAGATTTAGATCCAATGTGTGATGCGAGGTTTCATTCCCCCCTTCAAGCCGATGGCTTTCTTGAAGGAATAGAGTGCGACTGTTGCTTTCCCTATACTTTCTGTTATGTTCAGCTGCCACTTAAGCTTCCGGTCCCATATTATTCCCAAGTATTTAACTTTGTCTGAGAAGGCGGAATTTCATATTTCCTAATGAACGCAGTTCAGTCTTGTGGGTGCTTCCTTCCCTTAGACCGTGATAGCAACGTCATCCCCGTAGACAATCACGTGACATCCCTCTACTCTTCGGTGTTTAACAGTAAATAAAATTCTTTACCTTTAGGTTTGATTCAAGTATCTGTTCATGTTGGGGGCGCGAGAAACCTAGCACATCAGTTAAATCCGGTCTTATGCCATATGGTATTGGGTTCATCGATACAGGCGGTGTCTTGCAATTGGAGACCTTCGAAATTATTATTTTGTTGACAGTATTGTGGAAAGGAAACCGTGTGCCAGCTAGAAAGGCATTTGTTTCCGCGTCGAATTCAATTGGCCATTAACAACTTAATAAGTCGAAGATGTGTGCATAGAGATAAGTTCTTCTAAGGCGTAATGGGATTCAGATTCATTGAGTTTTCTCTCAATCAAAAAATGTTCACGATTTAATGGTCAAAAAATTGCATTGCGGATCTGTCTATCTATGATTTGCAATCAAATCCTAATCCTATTCTGCCATTGGGCCGTCGACACGTTCAAAAGTTACGAAGTTTCATAGGCCTAAAATAAACTTACATGCACCGACATCAAAGAAAATCAAATCTTCTTGAAAACAGATGTCTTCTCTCATGTTTGGAAGGATTCTATTAATTGTGCATGAATATGACAAGCTTAAGCAACTGGAAACAGTCCAAAAGTGAATTTCGAAATGATTGTAATACAAAGAGTTAAGACATCAGATCGTTACAAATGCGCTGTCTGTTCAAACATAAATAGCTATGTCGCTCCCTTGATAATTGAAATTTTGCTTAAGAGTTCAACACTACTTTGTCCCACCCACTCGAAAACGGTACAGAAAATATATAAAAAAAAAAACAATCTTTTCACTCGACTCAGATTAATGACCTCATCCGTATATCTAAACATATACTCGCAGGAGAATAAAAAGCGACACCGGTCTTATGTCTCTTGGAGAACATCAAAAGCCAAAATGTGAATCGTGTCAAATCCTCACAAATCCCCTCGTTTATAGAATGTATCTGGTGCTTTCATTCCGCACTCGTTTTTCTGGGGTGGCAATTACCTCTGGTTTTTTTTTTTTTTTTCTTGGCACCGAGTAAGTCATTAAACCAAGCGCCCATCCCTTGCATTTTGCGACTAATTCTGCTACCGTCACGTCACGCGTGGGCGTTAATGTGTGTGTAAATTTATTTTGACTCCTCACAACGGGACACGCGTGCCAGAGTAGTTTCGTATGTTTTTGTAGCCAAATGCAGCTTGTCACACACGCCGAGTGTAACCCAAATTCCATGTTTTATGCATTTAGATACATTTGAAGAATTCAACAAAAATTCACCCCGTGAAATGTGAGGTACGATAATGTTTGTAAATCATTTCCCCATTCCATTCGGGAGTTTGTCCCCACCTGTTTCATTTTGTTTCCTTTTCTTGTATCCTGTCACGAGTTGTCGTCATCGATTATACACTCAAGCTGACACCGAAACTGAATGTATCTCGATAATAGTTCTAAAGTAGGATGCAACCAATTAAGTGTGTCGCTACCCTTATCTCATTTGACACAGCCTAGGGGCATATGAACCATCAGAATTAAGGTCAATTTTATTCATGGAAAATCAATGCGCTTATCCAATCTTCATAAAAATAATTCCATAATGGTATGGGCCAACCCAGTAGGGGTGAACATACAACAAAGTATACATGTGCTAATTTTGCTTTTGTTCGTACTATTTTTGTATTCGATGTCGATGGGAGTTTTATTGATGCGTATCCATACAATGACGTTTCCTATGCCATAATTCGTATCGATTATGGATAAATTGCCTCTCTGTGTGGGTGAATTTTTTCGTTTGCGAATGTCATTAGCCCTGTCATGGGGTGTCTATTAATTTCTTACGCAGAACAGAAAAGACAGCGAGAACTCTTCAAAACCAAGAGACGCCAGGCGAAGTGGTTGTTAACTTTTTTGTTTTGTTTATTTCAATTATTTATGCGGATTGGAATTGGCATGGCAGAAATTTTGCTTCACAAAGTGGAACAAGGTAATCGATTAGATTCGTAACTTATGCGCATAAATGTGAACAAATAAAAGTATGGGAAGGAAAATGCAATTAATTTTTTTTATTACTTATCCAATGGGTATAATTAGTCTACTTCTGTATTCGAAATTGATTGCCTATGGATAAATCTCTTGAAAAAAAAATGATTGACGTCAGGCGAAAAATCAAGGCGGATATGAACGAACACAGACTTTGGCAATGGCGCGCGGATGGCTGGTTTAAATCCAATAAGGATCAATGATCAGGTGGCATACCATCTAAACTCCTTAAAGCAGCGGGAGATGGCTTGGTAATTATCATACACTAACTTACTTGTAAAATTTGGTCGGATGAAAGTATACCCGATGAATGGAACCTTAGCATCGTAAGCCACTTTTTTTGAAACATATATCTAAATTCGATGAATTCCTTGACCGATTTGGCTAATATTTTTCAAATGTTTCTAATAGTCCACAAAAAACGACGAGTGCTTTTATTGGCGTTTACTTTAATAGTCAACGTTCGTGGCCCAACATCATTCCAATTGCGATTGTTAGAGAATGACACTCATTGGGATTACACCCACGGAGATGCTGTGCTTTTGTCCAATGCTCATCAAATACAAACATTGTTTCCGATAATTGTCTCAACATGCTTTCCATCCAAACCGACTGGAGTCGTCCGTTTTATGGAAACACTTCATGAAACCCAAACTGAATACGTACATTCGTGTCGATCTGTAGAAGGACAAATCTAGAGAAGTATTTTCAAAGCAATTTCTGGACATTAGAAACGGCAAAATCTCTATTGACATTTTAACTGGCTGTATTCCATTTCCCCTCCCTTTCTGCCAGCCTACCGAATCAAACAAACCCATCCGAAAGGTTCTTCCAAACATTGCACAAAATTATAAAAATCGTGATTGGCTAACCCTTTGACGCCGAAGAATTTTCGGCTGGTAATTCAAAAAAAATGTTTGCGAATTTTTACTCAGAAACACAACATTTCAAGACTAAAGTGTTGGTAAAATTAAAATTTTTTTACTTACTTACTTAAGTTGCGCTACAGTTCAGAATGAACGTGGCCCTCAACTAACATGCCTCTACAATCAGCCGGTCCTTAGCTAACTTCCTCCAAGTTGGTGCGCGCCACTTTTGGCGAGGTCTTCCTCTACTGGGAATCGAAGACTCTGCGAGCCGGAGTATTGGAGTCCATTCGTTCTACATGTCCTAGCGATCTTAAATGTCCAATGCTGAGATTTTTGACCAGGGGCATGTCGCTGTTTAGGACTCATAGTTCTTGGTTTGATCTTCGTGTCCATAGGTAGTCAACGCAAACCGGACCGCAGATTTTTCGAATAATTTTCCTCTCGAATCTAGCAAGGATTTCTTCATTCGCTTTTGATACGGTCACTGGCGCTGTGGTTAGTGCAATGAACTGCCGCGCAGACGTTCGATTCTCAGGCGTAGCACCACCTAAATTATTTTTCACTGGCCGTTCTCTCGTGATGATGTGACAAATCATCCGAGTATTATCAGTTGTCAAGAAAAGCTTATCTCAAATTCGCCGTTCGAAGTCGACATAAAACAGGAGGTCGCACCATCGTGCAAGAAGTACACACGCACACATGAATGGTTACTAACGAGCTTCTTTATACTAGCAAACGTGGCTATGATATCACGTTGGGTCCGACCAATGATGTCAACATCGACGGCGTATGCTAGTAGTTTTACCGATTTTTGGAAAATTGTGCCTCTTGTGTTGGCTCGTGAGTTTTGCACAATCCTCTCAAGAATCAAATTGAAGAAGTCACATGACAGTGCATCGTCTTGCCTAAATCCTTTTTTGGTATCGAATGTGTCGGTGAGGTCGTTTCCGAGCCTGATGGAGCAGCGAGAATTCTCCATCGTCATCCTACACAAACGGACGAGTTTGGGCGGTATACCAAAACCAGACATAGCTCTGTATAGTTCGTATATAAATGCCTTCGTATGCGGCTGTGAAATCGATGAATAGGTTAGGTTATGGGTATCGATTTGGATTTCTTGTTTTTTTTCCAGGATCTGCCGAAGTGTGAAAAATTGATTGGCTATCGACTTTCCTGGCCTAAAACCACTCTGATAAGGGCGAATCAGGTTGATTGTAAACGGTTTCATGCATTCACATATTACGGCAGATAGGATCTAAAAAGCGAGTTTGAGGGCAAACGATGCTGAGGTACCATTCTACAGGCATACTTTCTTCCGACCATATTTGGCTTATGAATTGGTGAATGTTACTTACCAAGTCATCTCCGCCGGCTTTATAAAGCTCGGCTGGAAGGCCGTCATTTCCGGCAGCCTTATTAAGCTTGAGTTTAGATATTGCTATCCTCACTCGGGTGGTTGGCAGTTTTCGCTGTCCTTACCAATATTGAATGTTTCGTTCTGCCTGACCGCGGACTGTTGTTTGTCATCGCCGTTTAACAGTCTGCAGAAGTGATTCCTCCATATCCTCAGCATCGACTGTGTCTCAACTGCGATATTTCCTTGTTCATCTCGTCAGGATTCTGTTCGAGCCTTGTATCCTTGGTTTTGACGTTTTACACTTTGGTAAAACTTGCGAACATCGTTCCTGGATTGGCACCTCTCTATATCCTCGATCGCGCGCTTTTCTTACTCTTTTTTCTTCTTTCTTCTTTCTGGAAAGCCGTTGTTCTTTCCCTCTTCTCTGCCTACAGAGCTAAACATCAGCTCTCGTCTTCACCTGCAGCTTAGCCTTGCAGGCCTCTTTCTTGGCTGCGAGCATCTGTCGGCATTCCTCATCAAACCAGGGGTTTCTTGCGCGAGAAACGTAACACATCAGTTGCGGCTGATCTACTGGCTTGTTGGCATCGTTGCCATTGTTCTTCGACATTCGGTGCTGGTGGTATGGTGTTGATCGAGAGGTTAAGGGATACGCGTTGCTCGAAGGTCTTGCGATTGCAGTCTTTCGACATTAAATTTTTTCACTGGATTTCTGGATTGTTGTGGCGTGGTGGATATATGCATTCTTAGCTTGCTGCAACAAGGTAGTGGTCCGACTCGATGTTAGCTCCTCGGAGTGTTCGGACATACTGGATGCGCGTCTCTTGTCTATCGCAATATGATCAATTTGGTTGACCGTTCTTTGATCTGAAGACCGCCTGTATTCTTATGGATATCCGTTCCGTTCCGTAGTGAAGTCAATTAGCTTTAGTCCGTTACCAGACGTGTTGTCGTGTGGCTATGTTTTCCGACAATACTGCTTAAGATGTCTTCTCTTCCTACCATTGCGTTAAAATCTCCCAGCACGATCTTAACATCGTACTTCGGTAGAAGTTCATAGGTTTTGTCAAGGAGCTTATAGAAGCAATCCTTAGCTATATCATCTTTTTCTTCCGTTGGGGAGTGAGCGCATATAAGGCTTATGTTGTTGAATTTGGCCTTTATGCGGTTTGTTACATTACGGTCGCTAATGTCTTAGAAACATAAAACTTCTTGCCTTATTTTGCACTTATAACAAATCCGCATCCGAACAGTCGCTGTTTCTGCTCACTATAACACGGTACGTAGTCGATGTCATAGTTTCTCATCCTCATTTTGCCCGGCCGATCCCATCGTATTTCCTGGAGGGTAGTAATGTCTGTTTTGTTGCAGTTTAGGGCTTCCGCTAGTTGTTCGCTTGAACCTCTCCTGTTAAATGTTCTCACATTCCAGGTGCAGATACGAATGTCGTTGTCTCTTTTTCGTTTAGCCGGGTCGTCAATAATTAAATCAGTCCTTTCCGAGGCTATTGGTTGCTTCGTAACAAAAACTGTTTTCCATGGTTGGGTAGTTAACCCAAAGTACAACCCCCAACCTGGAGGGTCAGGTCCACTACCGGATTGAGCGCTGGCGTTGGTCTTTCGGGTCATCCGCCACCATCTCTGTTCAAGGGGCCTGACTAACCCTTGAAATGCCTAGACAACCTGTTGTCTGAATATGTCGAAGCAGCTTGTCTAAGTTTGACAGCAGGCCGGGTGTTCATTTCGTGCCATTCTGTTGCCATAGTGTTGCTGTTTTTCGTCGTCTTATCAAGAGGGTTAAGAGGGTTTTTGCGTCTAAGTGAATACTCCTAGTATATTTTAGAAAAAAAATTGTATAAGTCGGTTCAAGCTAAAAAAAAATGCCACAACTTTAATTTCACAGGATTTTCACAGTATATTTCATACTTTCAACAACTAGTCCCTTCACACATCTTTTAAAAGGAAACTGTAAGTCCGATTTCATAAATTCGATTTCGATTCAGATTTTATCCTGGGATTTAGAAATACCATTTTTGTTCGTAGAACTGTGGATTTTTTACTTTTTCCACAAAACCCTCAGTATGCCCCGCCCTCTGTAATAAAACTGCGTTTCTGTGTGTTTATTTTATATTTGTAAGCGACAATCTGAACACTTTATACGAAGCCTAAGATTGGTTCATTTTTATTCCTATATTCCATTTTATTTTCTTTAACCACCTTCTCCTGTGAAAAACTTTTTTTTGGTTCATTTCGAAGTGTGCATTGAAGTGAATGATATTCCACATAAATGTGATATACGGGTGTATCGTCCTCGCATAATTAATAAACCATCAGTTGGGGCCGCCTGCCACCTCACAATAACCTTGGCCCCCGGCTGTGGCATAATATGTGCTCGACGTGTGCTAACATTGCTCACCCATAACAGTTGACGACGCTGCTGCTCTCTGCATGTCGTTAATAATAAATAAATACACAGTCTTCTCTCTGTCAGTCCTTGTTAGCGTACAATACAAAATTAAGTTTTTTTCCGCACGTTTTTTGTTTAATTCGGTTTTTGGACGGTCAAGCGTTCCTTGGCAGGGATGTCGTTGACAGTTGTTAACAACTTTATTAATGCGAAATGTCAATTTCAAAGGTGGTCCCTCTGTTGGAAATTTCTCAAAAGACTTATTTTTGGGAGGGGGCTACGTCATATGAATGGCACTACTACCCGCCATCATTTCAATTGAAAATTCCTTCCTAAAAATACTTTATAAAGAAACATTTTTTTTTAAATTTACTGAGGTTATTGGGAATATCTCTCGTATATACACAAAATAAAATATTTCGCTTAGACTTTATGGGTTATTCAACTTCTCGGTACAGTATATACACACATACTCCGAGGAAACCTACTTACAGCGCGCCAGAGCCAATTTGTTCGCACATTAAATTTTCAAAATTGCCCCAAAAAAACAAAAATACCCACACGTATATCGAAAGAGAATTTTATAGTTTTTCGCGTTTTATTTAGAAAACCATTGCACGCGAATAACGGTCTTGGTAGCATGATGGCGTCACACAGCATCTTTTCACACACAGCTGACATAGTGAAGTGTGTCCGACTGTCTGGCTGACGCCGGTCGTCCTGTTGGCAGATTATTCAAACGCAGGTATTTTGTTTTTCAAAAAGCGTTTCAATATTTTCACAGATGAGTTGCTAGAGGTGATTCTGGAAAATATTGTGTGAAAATTTGCATTTTTGCGCTTGGTGGAGAGTATTATTTTTTTTTTGAGTTGCTACTGCCGCCGCTGAGTCGACATGACAGTGAGTTTAATGAAATGGGAGGCCGGGGGCGATATTGTGTGGTTTTTGAATTTTATTGTCGGCAATAAATTCGGCCGGCACGAGCGGGCGTAGAGGCAGGGGTTATGTTTATGTTTGTGCTTACGTTTGTTTGGGTTAAAAGTATAAAAATGTTTGAAAATATATTTTGTTTTTGAAATGAGCTAAGAAGGTGACGGTGAATAGGTTGATTCAAACGAAGATATGGAAAGCAATAATAATAAAATGGCATCAGGTTGGTTCTTTCATTTTATGCAAATTAGTCGACAATATGGTACTTGTGTGACAGCTTCGAAAGAGGTTTAGATACTGTGTAACTAGTGGAATAGAAAAATCATCAAATCAATTCGCTTGGGTAGACGAACTTAGTACATATCTATATATATATTAAAATTGAGCCTTAAAATGTTTGTCGCTGATTAAGCCTAAACGCATTAAAAATCGCTCAAGTGACAAGGAAAATCTCACCGATTTTAATCGAACTTTCAGAAAACTTTGGTATTGGTCTATATATGGTTTCTGTAAGGTTTATTTCAAATCGAAACGTATGTTGTGGGTGCGTGCGTGCCCACTTTTAAGAAAAACGTTATTTGTTAGGAATTTGCAGAAAGTACCCGAACAAGACAACGGGTGTTTTTATTAGAGGTTGGTTTTTCGAATAGAGATAAAACTGACATTTTGTTATCAAATCGGGCAACTCTAACGTCAATTTAACGCAAAGATCTTGGCTTACGACTTTACAAGATCCAGCTTGTGCAAAAATTAAAGCCGCGAGACCATGAAACACGAAATGAGATTGATCTCGATGCTGATTTTCATCACAAAATGTTGTTCACTGATGAGATTCATTTTTGGTTAAATGGCTACGTCAACAAGTTAAATTGCCGCATTTGGAGTGAAAAGAATCCACATGCGACTCTTGAGACGCCATTACATCCATATGGCGTCATTGGGCCATACTTCTTCCTAAATGATGCTGGAGAGTGTGTTACCATTAATGGAGACCAGTATAGAGGCATGTTAACCGACTATTTTGATCCCGAATCAGATGGCATGAATCTGGATGAGATGTGGTTCCAACTAGACGGCGCTTCATGCCACACAGAAAACATTCGATGAGGGCATTATTCGTGGAATGGACCTGTCAATTGGGCACCAAGATTGTGTGATTTGACTCCATCGGATTATTTTCTTTCGGGATTTGTGAAGTTGCTCGTCTACGCCAACAAAACAGAAACGTTAGGGGACTTGGAAGCCAACATTTGTGGCGTTATTGCCGACATACGGCCCCAAATGCTCGAAAAAGTGGTTGAAAATTGGACCTCTAGACTTGGCCTAATTCGAACGAGGCGGTATAAAATTATCCTCCCAATAAAGCCAAATTGATGGACATTAAAACGATTTTTTTGTGTTTTATTTCAATCTGAAGTTCTATACCTTAAAAAAAACCCGATATTTAGAGATTCTGATTTTGAATATTTCTGCAACACAAAGTTGCACCCTATGCTTTTCGTAAAAAAAAAACTATTTCCGCCCTTAAAACCAATAAATTTTAATCGGTCGAAATTTTTTTAAAATTCTGATCGATAAAAAGAAATTCTGTTGATTCATGTCGGCTTTTTTCGTAGCTACTGGTGATATTGAATGTTACCGGTTTTGTTGTGGAAAATGAAAGTGATTGTTCATTAAAAAATAAATCATATCATCTACATTTTATTGTTTTACATTGGCTGCATCGTCGATCAAATATTATCGATGGTTTTTCTTAATATTGAAACATGAGCATGATAAAGTTTGAACGACACAACGACGCGTTAAATTATATTCAGACATAATTCAATGGAATTGAAATTGTATATTTTTTTTTTAGTATTGTGTTTACGTATAACTCATGTAATTTTCAGCCAATTTACTTGGTTTTTCTTTTCAACTAACTCACAAAACCAATGAGAAGGACATAAGCCCTCCGCACACACATAAAAATTAAATAGCAATAAATTTAGTAAAATTATATGAGCCAGATATATGGAGATTCTGAATTAATATATTACGTTAACACGCCTACTTTTTGAGAGTGTTTTTCGTAAATAAAAAACTGTTTTCTGTACAATTATAGGTAAATTCGATAAAAATCTTTCAATGGAAATATTTTAGGAAAAAAAATGAACATTTTTTCTATCGATGGGCGTGGGTTTACGCCCATTTTTTGGGGCGACCGAATTATGCTGACAGTTTCTGCTAGACAAGTTGAATTCTTTTTTCTTGAATGCATCAGGTGGAACAGGCAAAACACTTAATTCTTTCCGAAATATGATAAAATAATGGCATCGCATTGGCCGTTCAATTATCTGATATTGCAGAAAATTTATTGGATGACAGGTTGTCTAGGAATTTCAGGGGTAAATCATGCTACTTGAACAGGGAAAGGCCAACGGCAGCGCTCAATCCCGCAGTGGATACTGATGGCCCCGTGTCCCAGGGGAATCTGGCCCTTCAGATTTGGTTGTGCTTTAGGTAAACTACCCACCCATGGAAATAGCAATGTTGCGAAGCAATTAATAGCCTCGGAAAGGATTAATTTTACGGTTGAGTATCCTGGTAAAAAAAAACAACGACTTTCGTATCTACACCAGGAATTTGAGAACATTAAGTAGGAGAAGTGCAAGCAAAAGGGAACAAATAGCGGAAGACCTAAACCGCTACGAAGCTGACATTACTGCCATCTAGGAAATACGATGGGCTGGATCGGGCAAAAAGATGATGACCAGCCGTGTTATAGTGAGCAGAAACCTCCACTATTCGGATGCGGATTTGTTATAAGTTCCAGATTTAGGCGAAAAGTCTTATATTTCCAAGACATTAGCGAAGACGTTGTTACAGTCCGCATCAAGGCCAAATTCGCCAACATAAGCCTCAAACCCAGACGGAGGAAAAATCTGATATAGCTAAGGATTGTTTCTTCTTGACAAAACCCATTTTAACACAAAGGTAGGAAGAGAAGACATCTTTAGCAGTATTGGCCTTTTAGAGTTCTTGCTGTAACGAGGTTATAACTACACAGATTTCTAATTTACCACGGACGGCTAAATGAGGAATGATTTTAACATTTTGTTTTCGAAAGTTTGTGCAACCACAAAGAATAATAGCAATTTGTAAAATTATTTTTTTGTGATCAACCATTTCTCGATTACAAGATTGGAATTGGCCGCTTTTAGTGGTACTTGGCTGCCCACGCAACTCTTTTTGTGCCAGCCGGGTTCCGCGTTGCGTCTTATTTGCGTCTCGTCTGTAATTTTTTGGCGATGGTCATAGTTATTCGGAATACATTTTCCGCTATAATCAAACTTTTCCACGTCAAAAATCAATGTCTTGCAACAGAATATGGGCTGCGGCGCAACCACTACTGTGGCAATCATAGATAATGCTCTGACCAGTGTTAACGCTTGCTAACATTTGTCCCTCCGCAAGTATTAGTGGATTCGGATTAAGGTAGCATTTGGCAGTTGAAATGTATTTTCGTTTCCTTCCATTCCAACGTATGAATCGAGGGATAACCGAGACCGAGCAACACATTTTTCGATCACGAGATCAGAGTTGGCCGCCTTTAATGGTACTTGGCAGCCCACGCATTGCTACTTTTTATGTCTAAAGGACAGTCTTTTTTTTTAATCGCGTGAACATCAGATTGGAATGACTACAATAGTCTGTCAGCCGAAAAGATTAGTTTATACTCAGTACCTCTGGGAAGACTCTAGCTCTTGAGCTCCGCTCTGCCTTCAAAGCATCGGTGATGCAGGGTATACGATCTTGGCAGTGTGGATTCCTCGTAATCGATATTCACTACGGCTTTAATAATCCCACCATGTTTGAGTTTTCGTTAAGGATGGACTTTAAAATTCGTTGGCTGTCACGCTCTTTGTAAGGAGCTGAAGATGTAAAAGTTTGGTCAAATCTTGATTCAAGGCGTAGCTTCTGTATGGATTTTATTCATATTTTTCGTTAAATCATGCAAACAATCTTTGACTGTAAGCCGGAGTTCTTTCCAAAGGCTTTGCTGGAAGCAAAAAAGCAATAAAGACAAAACTATTCGCAAAATCCGAGGATCTTCTTTAAAAAATAGAACAAATGCAATTCTGATTTACAGTATAACTATAATGTCACGTAATTCCCTGCATTTCACAGAAAATGCAAACAAAACTTTCGTCTTTCGAAAACCAGCCTTGAACATTTTTTGCCAAGCACTTCTTCAACAAATTAATCCAGTCAATGGCTGGACGTAATGAATTCCATGCAATGATTGGATATGACCGCATAAAATTTACAATTAATTTGAATCTGCAAATGCTTCATGTAACCACATGCACAGAACCGCATTTCGAAAACAGTAAACCATTAAATGCTTCATCATAATACTCGCCTGTTGCAGCGGTCGAAAACCGGGAAAGCTTTCCAATTCCAATTAAGTTTCTGCGCCTCTTAACAAAAACTCAAAAGGGCACACCATGTATGTATGAGTGCACAAAATCCCCATCCCGTGAATGGAGCTTTTTAGTTTGGTCGTCTCTTGACGCATCTTTAACCCGCTTTCAGCCGCACTCATATCGCACTTTTCACAGAGTACCTACATCAGCTCTGGGAATAAAAGCTGAACAATGGGCGCTATAAACCATGCCAATGCATTGAGTGGACTACTCAAGCTGATTTTCAGAAATTCCAAATTCGGAGGTTGATAGCATTGCTTCTGAGAACCATAAATACCCACTATGTGGTAACGTAGTGACTGGAACGCTTCCATGGAGGGAATAGAAAAGCGAGGACAATTCATGGTGAAATGATGAAAACTGCAAGGGATGTTCACTTGTCTCTGCAGAAATCAATTGAGTGGATGAAGATGAATGGAAGGAAATTGCAGAAGCATATAAATAGTGCTCCAACTTTTAATGTGGAGAGTTGATTGTATCTTCTGTTCTTGCAAAAGTATCGATCAATCTAAATATTAATGGAGTTTTAATGATCAATGTGTTTATTGGTTTATAGGGGAATCATTTAAAATATTCATCGACTTATAAATCGATTTAGCGTTATTCTACTTGAGCTGAATTGTTTTAACAAAACTCCCATCTACCTTTTTTTTCATTATTTTCTAATAAATTTTCGCTGAAATGTGTTCCTCTTTATGGAAATCCATCTACCACCTCCTACGATTCCTTGTCGAACCCTGAAAGTATCTCTTTATTCTCATAAATATTTAAATTTACATTCAACGCCATCATCAATAACATCTTCGTCGGTATCTCTGTAATTTCCATGCAAACAGAATCATTGAGTCGTTTGTCTTCGATAAAAAGAAAACGAAATAAACAAAATAATCCGTCAAAAGAGCCAGAAGTGCCACAACAACAACAATTTAAATATTTTGTAGATACAATTTGATCCAACATGGAGACAAAGTAAATGTTTTGACTTTCCGAACGAAATTCGATTTTTATCCCTCGACATTATTTGTTGAATATATTATGTTCCCAATGGAAGCCTTATAAGGTCGATGGTGAATATTATGGACTGCTCTACAAGGACGTTCTGCCTCAAATATTTATTCGGATCTATTGAATTCAATTTAAAGTTGTAATTTCGATTTAGATACAAAATATGTTTTAACGGAGTTGTTTTTTTTTTTTTAAAGGAGAGGAGTTTTTGAATTGTTTATCCTTAGGCAGTATGTTCATATATACTAGTTGAAGAACTCATGTTACTTAGTTATTTGCAGATAAGAAACTTTAACTAAAGAAAAAGACATAAACCAACATCCTGGATTTACACACTTTCAGAGAGGCAAACATCGAATTCAACAATTCTCTTGTCCCGCTCGACTTTTCAGCTGGAAGGATCGACGGTTCCTTCAAAAAATGATACCTCAAGTTTTCTACTCAACAACGAACAACTAGGTGAGAGACTTCCTGGTGTGACCTACACCCAGCGTTGCAAGGTTGCTAAAATTGTATCGAAATGGCAACACGCACTGGCTGCTGTGCAACTCAAAACACGTCTCGCGAGTTAAGATTATCGAACCAAAAAATGGAATAGAAGGAAATTCTGCGTAAGAAAACAGAACACCAAGCCTTCCAGCTCACAGAAAGCGAAGAGACTCTCGGCAAGAAGAACCTCCGTCAATTCTACAAAAAAAGCAAAAAAAAAGCAGATGTCTCCAAAGTTGAAACGCAGCCTCTACGAAGCAACAACGTATTTACTGGCGCACAGGAAATTATCGATGTATCCAGACAGTCTTTTCAGCTGCCGCTTGGTGAACGCAATTCCATGTGAATAATAGGGCATCCCAGCTAATAACTTGGTTCGGTCCTTTACTTTTAACAATACGGATCAATCGGAGACGTTTCTTCATAACTGCATTTCAGTGGTTGATCATAGAATATTTCAGCTATACCTTGATAGAGTTAGGGAGTCAGCTTGAAGAGCTACTTATAGATGCTGAAACTTTAGTTTGGCTTGTTCTTTAGTTTTTCTATGGATGCGTTAAGTTCATCAATTCAAGTAGAACAGCATTATCACTTCCTAACGTTCTTCTTCAGTATTGATGAAATTAGCGCGCCCATAGGAAAGCTGAAGGACAACAAGGCAATCGTTTATGATTGCAGAAAACTTGAAATACAGAATGTTTGCCATATAAGAGTGTGTGCACTATATCATCAATGAATGATGAGCCTGTGGATGCATATAATATGATGGGGAAAATCTCTGCACGTAGATGCTGCTTGTAATAAGCGCCAACGACACAGATCTGATAGTGTTAACAAAATATCTGGTTGGATGACAGGTGCATGTCTCTTTAATTAGCCCGGTCTTTAGCTAACTGCCTCCAGTTGCGAACTGGTTGAGGTCGGTTTCTTCTTGTGTGCGCCACTTAAGGCGAGGTCTTCCTCTACTGCGTCCGAAGTCTGGCTGGGAATCGAAGACTCTGCGCGCCGGATTATTAGTCTCCATTCGTTCTACATGTCCAAGCCGCCTTAAACGTCCAATGCGGAGTATTTTGAGCAGGGGCATGTCGCTTTACAGCTCGTAAAGTTCTTTGTTGAATCTTCGTCTCCATCGCCCGTCCACGCAAACGGGAACGAAGATTTTTCGAAGAATTTTCCTCTTGAATCGACCAAGGGTTTCTTCATCCGCTTTTGAGACGGTCCACGCTTCAGCGCTGTAGAGCAGGACTGGCCTACAACCATACCGATAAGGGCCGATCAGGTTGTTGGTAAACGGTTTAAGGCCTTCATATATTAAGGCAGATAGGATTTTGTAGGCGATGTTGAGGAGACTTATACCTCTGTAGTTGTCGCAGGTTAGAAGGTCTTCTTTTCTGTGGTCAGTTACCACTTCAAAATCATCTTTCACATAGACCGCCAGAATGGTTTTCGTCAGATAAGTAATCTTATGGTCTATTTCAGTGAAAAATTAATGAACTTCTTCTCCTTTTTCAACAAGCTCTAGAGTTCATTGCGACTCAGTCAGCTACACGATTTTGTTGATAACCTATCTCACAGGGTTTGGTGTCCGAAAACGCAGATGCCGCGCGGAGCGTGAGACATTTAATTATGGACAGATTTACACCCAAAAATCATCAACGTTTCGTTGAAAAGACTGTCGACAGACTTGCTGAAGATCCACTGTTTTCAAACAATATTATGTTCAGCGATGATGCCCGTTTCTGGCTCAATGGAGCAGAAATCTGCCGTATATAACCCGAAGAACAGGTGGAAATGGTTCAAGAGCTGCAGTTATATCCACTGAAAACAACCTTGTGGCCGATGGAAACATCGGTCTGTAATTCTTCAAAAACAAGGGCAGCGCCATGATAAAGGGTTATTTTTTGCTTGAAATTGAAATTCGAGATCTCGACGACATTTGGTTCAAGCACCGTTACTTTCCACACAACCCGTAAATTTCAATTGTTTCACGTCCTGTTTGGCAAGTTCACCACTTTGGTGAACAAATAATTTCACGCTTCAAACCAGTGAATTGGCTAGCAAGTTGATGCGATATCTCTCCTTTAGACTTGTTCCTATGGGCTTACGTAAAGTATAAGTGTTTGTTGATAAGCCAACATTAGCCTTATTATTCGCGAGATACCGATGAATATGCTCGAACGCGTCATCGAAAGTTGGAACGTCCAGCTACAATGCAGTTAGGACCAACGTTTGAAAGGGGTTATCTTTAAAATGTGGTTCCTTAGATTAATAATAAAGATCTCACGATGTATTTTAATTTTGTGTGTTATTTCGCATTTAAAAAAATTGGTACCTCTTGATTGATCACATGTTACATTGAATGACACCAACATCATATCAAATAGTCTGGGAAATAGCTTTTTAAGATAATGGCAGGATATTTTCTGTTTTACCAATAGTGCGTTGTCTCAATGTAGCATTCAATAGTGAACACACATCTTTATTTGAGTTTATCTAATAGCACACGTAGCTTATCAGATGTGACTATCGAATATTGGTGTAAGTGCTCTAAAGTTGCGTCCACCAACTTTGAACTTTATCATAACAAAAAAGAAGACCTTGACTGGTGATAGATCATATTGATAGATCATTTTAAAAAATGAGGTCTACATAACGTTTCTCAAACTACAGATGTCCTTCCTTATCAAATGAATAAAATAAACTAAAGTAACGATCGGTAACTGGTACCTCACACTATGCGACATTTGTATTGCCTCATGTGTGAGTCACCTACAAATCACTTTTGGTGTCCGAATTTCGTTTCACATTTGTTAGGAATTACATAGACGAGCCCAAAGAATTTTTACTTCAAAAGTTTGAGGCTGTGTTTGTCCTTATTATGATGTCTAGGATTTGTATTTTTGTTTACTTTCCTTTAAGTGGCGCTACAGTCCGGAAAGAACTGGGGCCCCAACCAACATGCCTCTCCAACTAGCCCGGTCCTTAGCTAACTGCCTCCAGTTGCGCACTGCAAGTTGGTTGAGGTCGGTTTCTACTTTTGCGCGCCACTTAAGGCGAGGTCTTCCTCTACTGCGTCCGACGTCTGGCTGGGAATCGAAGACTCTGCGAGCCGGAGTATTGGTGTCCATTCGTTCTACAAGTCCTAGTCATCTTAAACCTCCAATGCGGAGTTTTTTGAGCAGGGGCATGTCGCTGTACAGCTCGTATAGTTCTTGGTTGAATCTTCGTCTCCATAGCCCGTCAACGCAAACGGAACCGAAGATTTTTCGAAGAATTTTCCTCTCAAATCGACCAAGGATTTCTTCATCCGCTTTTAAGACGGTCCATGCTTCAGCGCCGTATAGCAGGACTGGGATGATCAGGGTCTTATATAAGATCTCCTTAGTAGTTCGAGTGAGGGCTTTACTACTGAATTGCCTTCTTAGCCCGAAGAAACAGCGGTTGGCAAGAGTAATTCTTCGTTTATGTTGTGTCGATGTTGTGTGTCCTTTCGTGTTGACAGCATATACTTCGTCTTGCCCTCATTTACTGCTAAGCTCATTTGTGCCGCTTCCTTCTCTATGACATCACGTTGGTTCCTACCAATGAAGTCAATATCGTCCGCGTATGCTAGTAGTTGTACAGATTTTTGGAAAATTGTGCCTCTGGTGTTGGCTCGTGAGTTTTGCACAATCCTCTCAAGAATCAGATTGAAGAAGTCACATGACAGCGCATTGCCATGCCTAAATCCTTTTTTGGTATCGAATGTGTCAGTGAGGTCGTTTCCGACCCTGATATAGCAGCGAGAATTCTCCATCGTCATCCTACACAAACGGACGAGTTTGGGTGGTATACCAAAACTAGACATGGCTCTGTATAGTTCTTCTCTATAAATGCTGTCGTCTGCGGCTTTGAAATCGATGAATAGGTGGTGGGTATCGATTTGGACTTCTTGGGTTTTTTCCAGGATCTGCCGAAGTGTGAAGATTTGATCGGTTGTGGACTTTCCTGGCCTAAAACCACACCGATAAGGGCCGATCAGGTTGTTGGTAAACGTTTTCAGGCGTTCACATATTACGGCAGATAGAATTTTGTATGCGATGTTGCGATCTCAACCTCATTCCATTACAATCAATTCAGACTTTCCGAAAGTCTTGAGCAAAAAACTTAGCATATCTCAGCTTAGTTCTAGCAGTCCTTGTGACCTTATGAAATATCATTTCTACAGCATTTCAACTAAATTACTCTGCATTCCTTAAAGGATTCCAAGTAATGGACAATTTATTACGAACCATTATATAAATTATATCCTCAAATGGGTGGTGGCGACCTAATCTACCGTTTCTTCAAATGACTCGCAATCATTTATATTACATTCCATCGTTTTTTTTCTTCATCCTGCCTTCTTACGTTGTATTATAAATTACACTCGAGCAGCTCATAACGGCAGGATGGAAAAAAATAAATTCCTGGCACCATCATGCATTTAATAGGCAATACAAGGAAATAACATATAAATACCAAGTGGAAATAAAAATCCACCAGCAATTGTGGCGTCTCTCTTTCAAATAAAAATAGACACAGTTATATACTCGTAGGAATGTTTATATAATATAAATCCATTCCCAACATACCGTGTAATAATATGAAAATCAACAATCCCCTAGAATGTCCTTTTTTTTGTGTTTATATCGATACACCTTCATCATATTGATTTTCATTTAACCCGTAACAAAAGAAAAGGAAAGTATTTATGTGTTATTATTGCAGACGAACTTCATCCTCAAAAAAACCGTTTCAATGTTGACTTTATCCTTTCACCCCAAATGTGCACCTTTTTTCAATTTGTATGTGATACTCTCATGGACACCTTTTTGGTCATTCTAAAATGTAAAAATGTTAAAATGTGACCTGTTATAATTTTATTTTTCATCTATTTTTTCCAGGTCATCTGTCAGAGGATATTTGTATTTCGGATCCTGCATGAACCTTGGTATATGGTAATCGAGTTTGCTTCAAAAGAAAGGTATGTAGATGTGTTTTAACAATTTTTTTTCAAGAGCGGATTGAAAACAAAAATCCTGGTGGTATATTTTGAATAAGCTTTTTGGAATTATATTCGCACGGCTAGTTAAACGCTGGTGGAGTTTTAAAATAAAATGTAGTCCAGCGTAAATTGAAATGTTGGAAAAAATAAATATTTGCCGGAAGTCCCGTTTGACGTGGACATGCAAAATTATATAAATTTTTTTTGCAGCACACACTGTTGTACGGTAAAGGAAAAATAAACATAAAATATTACGGGGCGTATACGTAATATTTTTTGTGGAGGTTTTCTGGTTTTAGGGATTTTTGAATAATTGCCTTTGCATTTGCATTTCTGTATTAGATCTCAATTTTTAGGATAATTGAGCGGACTTTTAAACATTTGAGATATGCAGTCTGTCAAAAACGAGTTCACATTTGTAATATATATTGGTAGAATGTTTTACAAAGTAGGAAACATTTTATGTGTCGAGAAAAAGGTGTTCGCCGTTGTCGAGCTGATTTTTTTAAGTAAAACTTCGTTTAGAACGACGCGAGGGTGTGAATTGGGTTTTATGAAACGAAAAAGTGAAGTATCAAGTATCGTCTGGTCACCGAAATCAAGCAGCGTCGGTCGCGGTTAGTACTTAGATGGTGGACCGCTTGGCAGAATGGACCTTCAATTGACATAAAATCGTTTTTAATTTTTTTTTTTGGAAAAAATAATTTATATTGGAAATTGTCATTTAGTTGTGTTAATTCAACGTACATGTCGTCCAAAATATCATGGCCCACAAGAGCACTCTGACAACACCTATCGAATTTTGTTGAACATGGGCCAGTTGGATATCGTCGACTGGCCGCTCATCAACGCCTAAGAGGTTCTAATGAAGTGGTTACAGCGGTAGTGGAACCATCTTGTAGGTCATTTTGAACGATGATTTCCATTTTTTTCCGTTCAACTCAAAGAATATTGCTGACAGGTCGCTTGAAATACACGCACAGTCGAACTGCCATGGTTGACACTGTTTTTTTTTTTTTTTTGATGACCGCCGAGGCTCACTCCCACACTTTTAGTCGCCGTAAGCAAGCAAAATTGCCGCCTTAGGGGAACAGTTGAACCATATGAAATCCATGAAACACAATTGCATGACCAAAATGTATATATTTGGCGCCAAGACTTCGTAGAAGACGAATTCGTCAATGGGAATCGATATCGGTAGATCTTGGCTTGTCTGTAAGGTGCCGTGACATAAGGCCAAGCGTCATAAAAATCTATAAATTTGGTCTTTTGACGCTTTGTGAAAGTGACATAAGGCCACATTTTAGCATTTGGTATTATGACATATTGATGAAGCGTCAAAAGGTCAATTTGGCTTTATGACCCTTTCGATTGCATATTATATTTACTTCCCTGATACGTGTATTTACAATTTGAATTGAGCTCCATTTGGCTTTATGGCGCTTTCCTTTTTTAGGCCTTATGTGGCGTTATCGAAGTGTCATAATGGCAAATGCGAGAATTTGGTCTTTTATCACTTTTATAAAGCGACATAGGGCCAAATTTAAAATTTTAAGGCCTTATGACGCTCGCGGCACCGTCTGAAATAGGTCTGGACGGTTAATGTTTTCAACAAGACGGTGTGCCATGCCACATTTCAAATCGAAGCAATCCGGCAAATTCTGCAACGATAATTTCCTGGGAGTGGGTGTCAAAAATTGGTAACACTGACTGGTCACCCAGATCTCCGTATTTAACTCCGCTTAACATTTTTTTTGTTGGGCTATTTGAAAAATAAAGTGTATGCGAGTATGCCTGAAACCAAAGACGGGCCGGATATGCTCGAAAAAGGTATGGAAAACTCATTTCGGTTTGTTCACCACAGACAGCCACATGATTGACGCTGCTGTATTCAAAAACTTGCCCAAACAATTGTAGACCATATCATATAAAAATAATTCAAATAAGTAAATCGGTCTTTTTTTCAAAGTTATTCAATATTCACATACCGACATAAAATATGGCGCACCCTATACAAAACAAAGTGAAGTTTGTAAAGTGATTTTTGGACATGCGCGGATAATGAAATCTGGTATGGTAGCTCTATTATACACAAAGCAGAACAAGTAGTATTAACAATTTTCAAATCTCGATTTTCAGAAAAACGTTAAATTTTTTCAAAACATGGAAAATTTTAGAAAAGTGTAATAACAAAATATTTCGATAATGTGTTTATATTTGGCGGATCAAGAAAATCATTTGGAAAAGGCATTTTTAGAACAAGCCGCCATGATACGTACACACGAGCAAACAATTGCAGCAACAATTTGCGGCAAGTGTTTGCATGGTTGTTCACACCTATGCTTAATATTCATGCTAAAAGTTTGTAGACATTTTTTTCAGGCTCATGCTACTAGCTTGCACGAATTTTTGCTTGAATATGCTACACAGTAGGTCAAACCACATTAAAGTTGTTTGCATGGTTATTGCCTTCAAAATTTTTGACAGATCCACAGCAAGTGTTTGCACGGTTATTCACACCTAAGCTAAATTTGCATGCAAAAAGTTTGTAGTTTATACGAGTTTCTGCCTGAAGATGTTGCGCAGTAGGTAACAACACATTAAAGTCGTTTGCATGGTTAGTACCTTCAAAATATTTGACAGTTCCATTTGTCAACAGTTTGTTTGGAAATGTTTGATTAAAATAGACAAAAACCAACAAAAATAATGTCTTGCCAAAAACTAAATTTGTAGAAGCAATGGTGATCTGATAACAATATAAATGTAACTTCAGAAAGTATTCAAAGCAAGAAAATGCATCTGAAAAAGTGGTTGGATAGCAAAAAGAACCGAACTAGAATTTCAACAGCAACTTTTATATGAGCTGAAAATGAAATTTTTTTACGGGTGCAGGCAAACATTTGCTGCAAATGTATTAATCGTTTTAACGTAGCAAGAGTTGTCGCTCAAATGTTGCCTTAAACTTGTCCCTCCTTCGCTGACTGTCGACGCTCACTGCGTAGTCGATCCCTTAGGCTTTGAAAATCAGTATGAAAAAAACCTAACCGCGATTATCCTGACGGATTTATTTATTACACAGTGAAATGAACAGCGATAACAAGTCGGTCACCTGTTACCAAATATATAGGAGCAGTGGTATGTGTCCTTTTACTTTGGCACTTCTTAGTTTTATCATTCGGCAGTGAAATAATTCTTGAGACAAGTCAAATGTGGCGTCTACTGTCCCAAGTGCAAACCTACATGATCTGCACAGATTTATAGTATTTTACAATCACACTGTATGTCACTTGCAACATAAATTTTTGATCAGGTTGGTTTCGATTTCATGAATAAAGCGAACTTGAAATTTCAATTAAAGCTAAAGTAACAATGACAGAAGTCCGAAAAGGTGGGCCCGGCCCTTCTGTTCGTCTGTCAATCTTTTTGATTTAATCTTTGAAAATGATATCAGGTAGGTGAAGCCCCTCATAGCTCATACACTCAGCAAGCCGATTTATTACGTTTAACATGAGCCATAACCATCAAACTACAAATATGTCGGCCATTTCTCTCCGGTTTACTTGGGAGGTTGACCAAAAACACAAAATTTGAAAAATCACATAACAAATCCAAGTTGTCAACGGAAGCTGTTGCTATTCCAAATCAACTATAATTGAGATGAGCCGCTCCGAAAAATATTCTACCAAAACAGCCTCGATATCTTTAGAGTGTGGGTATGTCATCCTGTTGAAACCAAATGTCCCTTAAATAAATTTCATCAAATCGTAAAAAATGGTTCCATTTTCTTCACATACCGTTTTGAATTCACTATCACTGTGAAACTATTTTCTTCAAAAAATCTGCGAAAAACTATTCCATTTAAGGAAAATGCATAGCTTTACCTAAAGTAAATGCAAATACCTGTGATGGTATCTCATGCGTTCCTTCGAGAATTTTAGTCGCATTCGGAGAACTTAAGTTCATTAAAAAATTCAATCGAAAAGTTCAAGGGCAGAAGCATTTTTTGTTCGCAGAAGATTGAAGTTCTCAATGTTCTCAGATGTTGTGAGGGGCTAATGAAATCCAGTTCATCGTTTTGTAACAATCGTGCTTTGTCTGAATGTTGTGACCCATGTAACAATTTATTTCTAGTCTGAGCCAACCTTGGAGGGTGCGGTTAGGTTGCGATCACAAAACATCCGTTCAAAACGTAGGTATTGACAAAAAGCGTACGCTTCTCACTGGTCATATGTAGGATGGCGATGTATTAGGCTAGATGAAATAGTGTTTACTACAACTCCTGTAAAATTAGCTGCATCTCGCTGGAACCTCTAAAGCTTGAATGACACATATATGGAAGAAAGAAGATGTTGTACCGCACTTTGTTTAAGGACAAGAGATTTTATTGGAATTTCAAGGGCTATTAGGAACAGAGATGCCGAGTGAGCCGCAAAGCATCTACTAAATTGAAACTGGTCCTCCGAGTTTTTTTTTTTTTATAATTTGCGCGCACTCAGGGGTTATGAATACCCTTTATATGTTTTAACACAGTGCGGGCGTTTAGGAATTAGGAAAGGAAAAACAGAGTTTGGTAGAGCATTCCACATTCGTGTTGTTCGGTTTATGTACGAATCTCTATATTTCAGCGTACGTCCGAAGATAGGCTTGAGGGTAAACTGATTTGCATTCATTGCGTAACGGGTATTGCGGCTGAATTGTTGAATGGGAGGAATGCAGCTGGCTATTTCATTTGATCATTGGTTGTTAAAATAGCGATAAAACAAGGTAAGACAGGAGATGTTTCGACGGTGTTCAAGCGAAACTAAGGAGTTCGCTATTCTTATGTCTCCTATAAGTTTTTTCGCACGTGTTTGAATCCTATCTAGTAGGTGCAATGTTGATTTTGGTGCACCTGACCAGACGTGGGCGTTGATTTCAACTTTTGGGCGTATAAACGCTTCATATATTGTGGCCTGATCAGGGGTGAAATATTTCTTACATCGATTTAGGAAACCTAGACATTTCGCTGCGTTTTTGCGACTTCGAATATGTGGTCGTTCCAACGTAAGTCGTTACTAACACGCATACCTAGCATGGAAAGCTTTTCGGTTTCTTCGACGTAAGTGCCACTCATGGATAATGGCTCTAGATTTTGGTTACGCTTTAATGACAGAAGACAGCATTGAATTCCACTCTATTAGATTTACCCCATTTGATAATGCTGTCAAGGTCGGAATTCAATGAGCTTAACATATTTTGGCGTTTAGAGTCCGCGTTCGAAGGTGAGGGACGAGGACCTGTAAACGAATATGAGAAGCTGAGGGTGCTGTCATCAGCGAAGGAATGAATTGGATTAGAAGTTGCAGACAGGAGATCATTTATAAAAATGAGAAAGAGAGTCGGAGACAAAACTGAGCCTTGAGGGATACCAGCATTTATTTGGTGAGTTACAGACTTGAAACCATCCCAAACCAACTTGAATTGAACGTTTCGAAAGATAATGTCTAATCCATAGAAGAAGTTTTTCGTCGATTCCAAATGCACGCATTTTCGACAAAAGGGCTTGATGCCAAACCCTGTCAAATGCCTTTGAAATACCAAGCGCAACAATCTTGCTTTCGCCACCATCGTGGATTGATTGGTTCCACTTTTCAGTGAGATATGTCATCAAATCACCAGTAGACCTGTTGCTGCGAAAACCATACTGCCGGTCATTGAGAAGTTTTCGTGTTTCGAGATATTTCATAAGCTGACGATTTATCAGCGTTTCCATGACCTTGGAAAGAAGGGACGTAAGTGCAATTGGTCGGTAGTTGGAGAGAGAAGAAGATTCGCCTTTTTTTGGTACAGGCTGGACAAATGCTGTTTTCCATCTACTCGGAAAGAGTCCTGATGAGTAGGATAGATAGAAAAGCTTACGCAGTGGTTTTGCTAGCGTAGAAGAACACCTCTTCAGAATGATGGGGGATATACCATCTGGACCAGCGGATTTATGTATGTCAAGATCAAATAAAACTCTTGCAACTGTACGAGTACGAAAGTGAATTTGCCCCATAGAATGATCTACGTTCTCAAGTACAGGAGAAGACTGAAGACAATCAGGCAATGTAGAATTGGCTGCGAAATGCTCAGTAAGCAGATTGGCTTTGTCTAAAGAGCTGACAGCTGGAATGTCATTGTGAATGAGCGTCGGAATTGATGCTGATGCCGAATTTTTTATTTGTTTTTAACAAATGACCACAAGTTTTTACTACCTCTGGGACATTATAGAATTTTTTGCCTCAACGTTCGGTCATAGGGGAATTTGACACGCTTTAAATGGGCATTACAGTCATTTCTGGCTTGTTTGAACTTTGCTCGGTTTTCCTCTGTTGGGTTGGTCTTGTACAACCGAAAGTTTGTCTCTCTTATCCTGATAGCTTCTTTGCAGCTCAAGTCATACCACTCTTTTGCCTTTGGTCTGATACTCTTAATTCTGTATGCTTTCAACTCAATCACTTTAAAAATCTTGAGATGAAGGTACTGTTATCAATGTTGAATACCAATCTTATGGAAACAATAACATCAACGTTCGTATCTACACCTGGTAGGTGCAGCCGAGCAAGTAGTGGAAGGCTTAAGGAAGTACAAAGTAGATATAACAGCCATTCAGGAAATACAACGGGATGCGCCGTGCAAAAAGAGGATGTGAAACTGTGACATCAACTCTTGCGGCGATTGATTGGATGTGGATTTGTTATAAGTCAAAAACTCTGGCAAGAATACGAATGCTTCAAAGACATAAGACATTAACCAATATAAGCCTTGTCGGCTCCGACAGAGGAAAAATAAGGCACAACTAAAGACTGCTTCAAGAGATCCTGCACAAAACTAATAATCGGCTACCGAGTGACGACGTTAAAATCGGTGAAGAAATCCTAAATACCACCCAGATAATCCCAGTTGGGCTCTATGGCGATAAAGCATGGAACATAGCAGTTTTGAACGCAAATTTCTTCGCAAAATCTTCCGAAGAAAGAACTAATTAGGTTGACATTTTAAAGTTCAGGTTAACCTCCAATCATATACCGAATTAAGTTATGAATAACGGATTAAATCATGTCCAAGAAAAAAGTTGATAGCTGGCGGAATTGTAGCCATTGGCTCTTAATAAGGTTTTAACCGCATCCTTGGATGAGAACATTTTGTAACCGAGTAAGCGCACATGTAGCGAATTAAATGTTAGGCTTATGATAGTCTAGACCTTGATGAAAGTCACTGCCAAGAGGATGTGGTTCTTCGAATCCATGTCGGGAGATGTATGCGAAGAAAGTTTTTCATTGATATGCCAACAAATATTTCACAACATTGATATTTTTCTTAGAGAATAGGTCTTTACCAAGTATTTTATCATGTTATGGATTTGCCAATGTCCTTACAGCTTTCTGACATACCTCTGTTGTCTGACTTAACATTTGCTAAAATTCTGTTGAAACTGTACAATGGTCTTATAATGAGTACGTTGGACTACCAAGTATGGAATCTTAGCTATTCAACTTGTGAAAACCAGACAGACATCCGAAAGTGTAAAACTGTAGTGAGATGGTTCTCAAATTTGCGTTCTGAGTCGGCGTTAAATAGAAGATCCCATACTTCGTACTAAATAAAGGGTGGTTTAAGGGGCCGATGTTGAATGTGAACCACACCTAAACGCATTTCATTTGACATTTCTTAATTTTAGACTTACTCAATGTGAACCATGGAAAGATACACAATCGAGCAACGCGTTAAAGTTATTCAGGCTTGTTATGAAAATGGGCGCTCAAATTAAAATGCATATCGTGCACTTCGTAATTTTTTCCGTTATTTTAATCATCCAAATGTGCATACAATCAAAAAAGTCGTGCAAAAATTTAAGCAAACCGGGTGTGTAGGAGATGTGAACACACCAGTGCATGCTAGTACAGCTCGTACTGTAGAAAATATTGCTGCTGTTCGCGATAGTGTGGATGAAGAGCTGTCCACCTCAACTCGTCGTCGTGCCCAATAATTGCACCTCCCACGCTCGTCGTTGATGAACGCTATGCATAAAAACTTGCATTTACACGCTTGCAAGGTGCAATTGACTCAAGAACTTAAGCCCCTTGACCATTTCAAGCGTCGTCAATGGTCAGAACAGTGGCAAGAAATGACAACAGTGGATGATCAATTTTCGAAGAAAATCATCTTCAGTGATGAGGAACATTTTCTCCTCAGTGGATTCGTCAAAAAGCAGAATAGCCACATTTGGGCGAATGATAATCCAAGAGTCATTGTCGAAAAACATTGTCATTGTTCCACAAAGAGTGACTGTTTGGTGCGGTTTACGGGCTGGCATCATCGGGCCGTTTTTTTATTCTGCAGTTACTGCGAATGGTGTTCGCTATCGTGAGATGATAACGAACTTTTTATGGCCCAAATTGAAAGATATGGATGTGGAGTATATGTGTTTTCAACAGGACAGTGCCACATGCCACACAGCTAACGAATCAATGGCTATTGTACGCAACAAATTTATTGGCCGAATTATCTCATGTGGTGGCGATGTCAAATGGCCGCCAAGTTCATTTGATTTGACACCGTTGGACTTCTTTCATTTGGGTTATTTGAAAGAAAAGGTGTACATCGATAAGCCAGCAACAATTCAAGAGTTAAAAGATGAGATAATTCGGCACATTAACGGCACAGAACCTCAATTATGCCTCAGCGTCATCGAAAATTTGTACCATCGGATGGAGGTGTGCCGCCGAGGTCGCGGCAGTCATTTGGCCGATATTTTGTTCCATACATAATTGAACCACACCAATATTATCATAATAAAATGAAATGACAGTAAATTACCAAATCATTTTTATTTAATTCAAAATAAACATCGGCCCTTAAAATTTAACCACCCTTTATAACTTCGCAAACTCAAATAAATGAAGAAATTTGTCTTGTGCTTCCCTGTAAATGCCAGATATTTGATTTAATTTGTATCCTTCACTTGTTTAACAGTTTATTTTTTATATTGTCCCATCTAAACTAGGCCTAGCAGCACATTTTCAACATAACATATGCCCCATATCCTAGTTTATTGAAAGCCTGAAGCGGTCATGAATATTCATCCTTAATTGAAAATGCTGACACAATCTCGAGATGGCAAGGCTATAATAATAAATGCCCCCGCTCTCAAACGATTGACGGTTTAATTCTTCTCGTACATGTGTCCGCCCTCAGCCATCATACAAAGTGTTTCATTTGCTTCCAGCAATTCTCAACGAATTCCAATTAAGCTCACACCAACAATGTAGTCAAATGAGGATTATTTCCGAGGCAGTTGAATAGGATCAATTTATTCCAACTACAGCCCCCGAAACCAAATATAACGTATACGCCCCATTGACCCAGGAATATCTTAGAATCCTTCAATAGTTTCAACAAAAAAAATGACGATTCCACAAACACAATCATAAAAGAAGAACACCTCCTCAATATAGATTCTCATTCCACAATAACATCCTGCAATCGTTTCTCATTTCTATAAAGAACGTCAAAGGGGTAAGAGTGTGAGAGAGAGAGTTCGAGTGCGAGTTTCATAAGGATGCTCACAGCAGGATTCTTATGTCACTTGCAGTTGCAGCATCTACCTACTTGCATGGATGATCATTTTACTCTCGACACAAAAATTGATGCTGAATCTTTATCCTTTGCTCTGAACTGTTGTATACATAAAAAGATACAAGAGGAGCAAAGGACCTGCAACTATGCACAACGAGTTTGTTTGCTCCAGTTATTCTCAACATATTTTCATCTTTTTTTTTTTTTTGCTGTTGTGTTGCTCTCTCATTTTTTACTTTCGCTTGTGTGTTATCCTCTCAATTCATTCTCTTGTCGCTTTGTGTGTCACACTGTGAAATGACAAGCAATGAGTGGCTGGCTGGCTATGACTTTTGGTAAAAAAAAAATTGTCACATAAGTATGTCAGGACAACAAAAATCTGGGGACACATGTTTCCCACACTTCTTTCGAATGAATATTTTTGTTTTACGCTCGAGAGAGCTGAAAGAATACATTTTCTCTTTGCATGTCCTTAGATAATAATACATCAAATCGCTTATGAAGAGCTGAAATTATTTATGACAGATTTACCTTAATGGTAAAAGGACACAATTTATCTAACAATTTATTTCCACAAAAGGACATTCACATAGTAAATATGTGAATAGGTTAGAAGTATCCTTTTGTGTGAATGGTAGTTAATTTTCTTAATGAAAACCATTTTTCCTGATAGTTTTCTTAACTGCTGCAGAATGTCCTTGTTGTTCGTTCAATTGCGTGTGCCGAAATCCATTATCTAAGGACTATCATAACTCACCGTCTCCTAGCATGTGTGGACACCATAGATAATGGTCAGCGTGCAGTGCAAGGTAAATGGTTTTTAACAAAACTGAAATACCTCTGAGTGTCCTGGGGGTCGACAAAAGGACAAAAGTAACATATACTAAGGGTTTTTTTTTGACGCCAATGTGTGTGAGTGTGTCGCCTACCGTAGATCACATGATGGACATTGAAGCAATGGTTACTGATGTACATTTGATATTCATGCCAAATGCCGGCGGCAGAAAAAAAATGAACAAAACCAGGACACATGGGCATCAATCTGAATAAAAGGAGCCTATTGGACGAGGGAAATGCAAAAAAATGGGGCTTCCTATGCGTCCGCGTTTTTGTTCATGTGAATGATTAAGCAGTTTAAATCATAGACCAGAGCGTAGCATATGGCATAGATGTTGCCATATGGCGATGGGGAGGATTTCAGGACTTTGTGGGTGGATTTGTGGCATTTAGTTGATGGGATTTTGCAAGAAAGAAAATGGAAACCTTTTAATGATGAAGAAGAGGTAAATCCTTCCTGTTTTTATGCAATGTAAAGTCAACCCCATTTGTGTGCTAATTCATTCAAACGATGGCCTTAACAAAAATGCGTATCAGTTCAAAAGCCTCAACATAATCCCTGAGAATCACTGCGAAACTGAAACCTTTTAAATTATTCGACAATCAGGACCTTCAAAGTGCCTCCATGAGCACATTTATATATAATTAACGCCGTAAAGCAAACTTATTACATCCATTATGGTCTGGATGTATGTGCCATTTTTTGATGCTCCTGATTCTTGTGATATATACTCTGACAGACCATGCGTCCTACACCATCCTGAACGTATGGTTCACGTTGAGAAATTGAATGATGAAGTTTTCTTGTAATTCCACAAAAAATTGTCTTAACAACGTTGCTGAAATGAAACAGTAAAAGATAGAGCGAGAGGGAGAGGGAGAGGGAGAAATGGGAGCCAACTTTAAGGAAACATGATGACAACAACCCAGCGCTAGTGCCAGTGCCGAGGATGGTTTCAGTTGGCTTATGGTTAAAGTCGAGGAACAAACTTGTCTCCTGAGGATGTAATTAAAGGGGGGAAAAGTTGCCTCCACTGGCGGAGAGGCAATTTGCCCACTTTAAAAGGGATGCAGACTGATTAGTTTATGTTGGAAAAGTTTTGCCAAGAATGACCTTGGAAGTGTATTAAGTTTGTTTGCCTTTGAGATACTGTGTTTGGATGTATGGGTGCAATTTGTTCTTATCTGAAGATAGTTGCAATTAGATTTGAGATACATTTGAATATCCTGTTGAGCTGACATGGTGGTGAATGTATCTTGAAACCAATTTACACAGGGTAAGCCTTTTTGTTCGTAATATTCTTCAACACATAGGATTTAGTCGGAGGTTATCAAACCTAGTGATGGAAGAATGAAAAAAATGGGAAAAGATTAAGGCATCTTCGTAGATTGTAGTCATCTAGAGAAACCCACCGGTCGAAGTTCCAAAATCATCGCTTTCGAGTTAAAAATGAACCACACCAATTCGAAATAAGACGATTCCTCGTCGTGCACAGGTATTGGGAATCTCTCGGTCCACATTAAGGTGAATTTTGCATATAGATCATTGCCAAACCCTTACAAGTTCAAATTAACTCTTGAACTGATCCATGTTGATCATATCAAAAACCGCAAATTCTCCGAATGGGCTTTGCAAAAATTTGAGGAAAATTCTAAATTTCCTTGACAGCTCCACAATTTAGCCAATTTTTCACTTAAATCCTTTGTTAATGAGTACAACACCCTGTTGGACACAAAAGAAACCCACATGAGATTCAAGAGGCTCGATTGGATCTACAAATGGTGACAGTATGGTGTGAATTTACTGCCGGACCTGGAGGTGTGATTGGACCGAATTTCGCTCACGCTGTTATGCTCAATGATGTTTACGACCGTTCTTATGTTGGTGGAATATTTTTTTTGTCCGAAATTGGACTTAAAAACGGGTGATATGTGGTCGAACAAGATGTTGCTACATGGCACACAGCTGAGCAACAAATTTATATATTGAAGGTGCAGTTCGGTAATTGTGTAATCTCGAGAAATGGTAGAATTACCTCTTCGATCCTGCGATCTAACGCCGTTAAATTTAATTTTATGGGCATACGTTAAGTCGATAGTTTATTCCCACAAGCCAAAAAACTTAACGAACTCAACACCAATATCATTCACAAAATTGACACCGTGGAAGGTTTCTCCAAAAAACTGATCACTTAAAAAGTGCTCGCTGTAAATGGGATTGAATTAAATTCTTAATATCTGAATTATTTTGTGTTTATCTAAATATAGAATTTGTATGTCCTTATTGAAAACCGTGCTAATTATATCTAAATCCGTTTGTATGTAATATCGATTTCATTGTTTGAGAAATGCTGGGCAACTATCACTAACTTTTGTACCAGCGAGCATAAACAAGCATCGGGTTCTTTAACTTGAAGTCTTTCCAAGTGAATTTTAGCTACATGTGTATAGAAGGAAGCATCCTGCTTCAGATAGAAAGAAAAGTTTTTAGTACTGAATAAGTAGCAGTTGGGTAGTTGGGTAAAGTAGAGAATCGTTGGCGTTGCGAGAGAACAACAGCAGTTCAAATTTCGGTTCTACTAGAGAGTAATCAAATCCAAGAATTATATCATTCACGAATGAATGCATTCTATTTCAAGTTTGAGGAAGTAGATCAAAAGTTAAAAACAATATCGGTGCGATTTCTGAGCTTAAGCATACTCCATCAAATGCTTTTGAGATATCCAGAGGTATCGTTTGCGAAGAACGAAATATCGTAGTTGAGACACAGCCGATGCGGGGATAAGCAAGAACCACTTCTGAATACTGTTAAACGGCGATGACGAAAAACATTCTGCTATGAGGAAGAACCAACCATTCAATATTGGCAACGACAGCGAAAACTGTCAACAATAAGACCGGAGTGGGGTGAGGATAGCGATATCTAAACTAAAGCTAAATAAGGATGCAGGAAATGACGGCCTTCCCGCTTAGCATTATAAAGCCAGCGGATAAAAGTTGTTAAGTAACATCCACCAACTCATAAGCAAAATCTGAACGGAAAGTATCGTTTGCCCGATCCACAAATAGAAGACCCTCTGAACTACGCCAACTACAGGGGTATAAGTATCATCACATCAACATCGCCTACAAGACCCCATCTGCCGTAACCGTAACGCCTGAAACCGTTTACCAACAACCTGATTTTCCCTTATCAGTGTGGTTTTAGGCCAGGAAACTCCACAACCGATCAATTTTTCACACTTCGGCAGATCCTGGAAAAAACCCAAGAAGTCCAAATCACTACCCACCACCTATTCATCGACTTCGAAGCCGCATAGGACAGCATATATAGACACAAACTATACAGAGTCATGTATAGTTTTGGGACACTCGACCATCAGGGTCGGAAACGACCTCACCGACACATTCGATACCAAAAGCGGATTTAGCCAAGGCGATGCGCTGTGATGCGACTTCTTCAATTTGATTCTTGAGAGGATTGTGCAAAACTCACGAGCCAACACCAGAGGCACAATTTTCCAAAAATCTGTACAACTACTAGCATACGCCGTCGATATTGACATCATTGGTAGGACCCAACGTAATGTCATACCCACGTTTGCTAGTATAGAGAAAGAAGCGGCAAAAACGGGTTTAGCAGTAAATGATGGTAAGACTAAGTTTATGCTGTCAACAAGAAAGGACACACAATATAGATGTAATAAACAGAAGGTCCCCATTGACAGATATAACTTTGAGGTAGTACGGGCTCTACCTCGGCTCCGCTATTTACTCTGACAACAACATCTCGTCCGAAATTAAATGAAGAATTACTCTTGCCAACCGCTGTTTCTTCGGGCTAAGAATGTAATTTAGTAGTAAAGCTCTCACTCGATATCAAAAGCGGATGAAGAATTCCTTGAGCGCAACAGGCTCGTTAGTACCCAGGGCCCAGCTTTTTCTCACAACTATTCATGTGTGCGTGTGTGGCAGGGCCTCCTGTTGCTATGCGGATCCGACCGGCTAAGCTGGGATAAGCTTTTCATGACAGTTGATACTGCTCGGAAGATTTGTCAAATCATCACGAGAGGAGGGCCAGTGAAAAATCATTTAGGTGTTGCTACGTGTGGGAATCGAACCATCGCGCCACTGAGCCCGAAATTTCTTGGTCGATGCGAGAGTAAAATTCTTCAAAAAATCTTCGGTCCCGTTTGTGTTATGGAGACAGGCTATTTGGGGAGGCATGTTGGTTGAGGCTTAGGTTCATTCCGGACTGTTGCGCCACTTAAGTAAGTAAGTATTAATATTGACAGCCTCTGATTTGCATGGCTTAAAAGGCAAAAGGGATAGTGGTCCTGATGACAGTACTGATGTTGGAACTGTTCAGCATTGTAAAGCAGAGACAATGTTTCTGCATAGATTTTAGGCAGAGTTATCTAAGTTTTAGATACGTTATGCCGTTTCAATTTGAGCTTGTATTTCTTCATCGGCTCGATTGATGATTTACATATAGGAGGAGGAGCATGCTAAGCATTTATATTGGCGGTACAAATGTTAGGCTAACAACATACTTACCCGGCAGACTAATTTAAAAAAAAAGATAAACTTTTTCAGTTTCGTGGATCAGAATTCATGTAAAGAATTTTAACATCCCTGATCATAATTTAAGGGCCAAATCGACACGCATGCATGAAGATATGGAAGGATAGGTAGATATGACAAGATCGACTTAGACTTAGATTTTGATTCAATCTATTGTGGCCCTCATAATTAGTTCCCAACGCTTGAACCATATAAAAGGGTCTTCTAATAGCGACTTTTTAATTTTTACAGTTGATAGAGGCCACATTGTTGAAGGTACATCTATCAAAATGGCTGTCATTAGTTCAGTCTGTTTTGCCAAATCACCATAGATACCTATATCATTCAACAACACGTGCAAATGAAAAACTTGTTTCATCAAAACAGGTGTTCTGTTCGGGGAACATTCGGCGCGCTTCGTCCATTATATGGTCGTCATAATCGTCCTACCGATAAGACTTTTTGATGTGCTCTGGATAAATTTGACTCCACTGGTTCAGTAAACGATAAACCATAACACATAAGTCGATGAAACGCAGGATCTGCTGAAAAAATCGCCCCTGTCCAGGAGTATCCAAGGAAATCAATTTCTTGTCCCTAAAACGAACTCGGCCTTTCAAACACCACAGCTTGGCGTCGTGATTTGAGATTGCACTCGTACAAAATTCGCTAAATGCGCTCTGGAGCAGTTGAAAACTTGCCTTACATTTCGTAGAAAAATCATCTTCAGCGATGATGCCTATTTCTGGATAAATTTGGAACGATACCATGCATATTAGATCCAATATCGTCCAATGCATACTGAAAAAGTTATTGTTTGGCGTCGATTTCGGGCTGGCGGCGCGCGTCATCGGTCCATATTTCTTTGAGAAATATCTTCAATGATTACCAACTTTCTTTGGGTTGAATTGGATGATATGGAACCGAACGACATGTGGTTTCGATAGGACGGCCGGTGCTACGTGCCACCAAAGATTATATAGTCATACAGATTACGCACTGCATACAAGAAAAATTTAGAAGGTTCTCAAATTTGATGGTTTGAAATTGAAAATACTGTACTTTAGTTGAAATAAAATAAAAAACTTCGCTTCCACAAATAGTTTCAGATCCTGATTGGGTAGTTAATGGCTAATATGTGAATCGCTTTACTTCTATCCCAGTTTATCATTGAATCGTAGCCTCCAAAACCCATCAACGCAATTGGGACAACGCAATTTGTCAATTTCCATCTGAGGAATTCTTCCGCTGTAATTGGAAAGGAATATGTGCCTTCGTGGAGAGCCAATCTTCCCCCCTCCCGCTCTCATCTGGCTTTAAAAAGGGCTTCAAATCCTCAAGCAATAAGCACTCAGCAGTCTCCACAGAAGGCTGAGAGTCGGAGTTGATAGGCATCAGCTTGTTAAAAAAAAGTCAAGTGTTTCTAAAATAATTGCACTGCCTAACAATTACCGTTAAGAAAATGTAATAAATTCTTCCTTCAAATAAAAGAATGGCTGGAATGGACGAGGTCTTATGCAGGAAGTCTTTATTACTCTTATTTAGAACTTGACGATTTGATTCCTGGGAAAAACTTGCATTAAGAATTTAGCTTCATTCCTGACGAGTCTCACAAGCATTTCATTTTCGGATAGAATTAAAAAGTTGGTCTTGCACATCCGTGCTATGTGGATACCGGACTTGTAATTATTTATGAAGTAACTAAGTTTAAGCAGGTTCCTATATTTATAAACTTATGTGAGTGTTACTTCTATGACGGCTGGACGTAGTCCCTTACCATGTCAATGAGAAAGCTAAAGGCAGTGTAGACACTGACAACAAAAGCGCGTGCATTGGCTTAGTATATAGTCCGTCGGTGAGATCCCTGATTCAAGCACCGAAAGTAGCAAGTTTTCTCATTGCCCCACATCTTGTGAAAGTCTGACAAATATACAACAGTGTAAAACTGTCAAGAGAAGTTTCTAAAATTTGCCTTTTGGAGTCCTTGTTGAACAGGATGTCCCATATTTTTGTCGCAAAAATATAACTTCGCAGATATTAACTTTAGTAGAAGAGCTAGGTGTGGCACATCACTGTCAGATACTTAATATCAACACAAGAAGAAGAAGCTCTTCTGGAAATAATTGATCATTCTCCGGTTGCGCTTAACAATAGTCCATACAACCATGAACTTTGCGCAGATATTTTGATCTAAATTGTGGGCTATTCAAAAAGTCAAATTCAATCCTATAACATCGTTGTGTCCTTTTACGTCTTAATGCATTGAAACTAAATGACACAACCAGAAATTCTTTGATCGTTGCGAGGTGCTGTAATTATTAAATAATTTCTGGCGGGTGGATCGAGACCATTTTTAAAACATCACAGAGATGCCAAGTGGCATTGACCAAAAACACTCTCTGGTCAATCACCCTCAATTAGCTTTTTTTGTAAATTCAAATCAGACGTAGAAAATCTTGGCAAATGATTGATTCAATGACGATTGGCGTCCATTCTGATAGAGTGTTCCCTTCTCTGCTTTGTTTTATCACGTTTTTGGCCCGAAATGGGTCTGAATTTTCCCAACGAAGTCTGGTTCCTATATTAATACGATTACTTTTGTTGTTACTCCTTAGAGCTTGCAAATCCCAGTCAAGCTGATTAACATAAAGTGTCAAACAATTTTGTCCACACAAATATGACCCAATCTCCATCAAGAATAAGCACTTGTTCATGGCCTCCTTAGTGGTGTTTACTTGCGAACAGACCCCTTATCGCTGTCACACACACGCTCATATCGGCCCATTCAAGACATCAACTAACTCAACAATATAACGATAGAAGGATACAGTGATACGAAAATGTATCTATCCGTCGAATCCGTTCTCCTTTTGTTCAAATCCACTCATGTGTTTAGTTTTCGAACTAAAAATAGAAAGGAAACCTTTGCGTGTTATAAATCTCCCTTGTGAGGGGGCTTCAATTCGAAGGAGGGCACAATTGCACCATTTATTTCCAACTGCGGATTGGAAGGCATCCAAACCATTGCCCGCCACCAAGAATGCGGAAACACTCCGACCTGACTTGATGGCGGAAAGGATAATATGGATAAACCTATACGCGAAACCAGGCCAAATGTCTATAATTCACTCTTACGGTGTTATTGACGCGTAAAATTAGAACCAATTCAACGCCCTTTTCGTTTTTGAAAAAAAAAAAATGTTTAAGTAGAAATCGATTTCTGACAGCGGTAGGTGGAATACGGTAATAAAATAACTTTTGATTGACAGGTCGGAAGGGAGTCAAGGGGCTTTGTCGATTTAACAAGTTTTCAGCTGATTTGTAAAGTAAGTTGTCGTAGTGTGGAAGAAATATTGGCTTGAAATGCCAAAGTGTTGTATAAATAGAGAGTTAAATGTGAGGGGGTTATGACCTTTTTCAGATTTCTTTTTTAAAAACGAATTCGAAACGTGTTATTGGGAAATAGACTGCAACCTGTTTACATCTTTTTGTCTTCCTTTATTTTTATGAAAATATTTCTGTATGACAATTGCATTAGGCGTGGATAAAGGTGGATAATGGATAAAAAATCTTGTACATGTATTTGTGGAACTTTTAGAAGGTTTGTTAAGTAATGCCGACAAATGCTCGCAGCTAAGAACGAGACCTACAAGGCTAAGCTGCATGTGAAGACGAGGGAGCTCTATATGCAAAGAAGGAATGAAGAAAAACGCAAGATCAAGGACATAGATAGGTGCAACTTCAGGAATGATGTTCGCAAGTTTTACAAATGTGTAAAAAGTCAATGTAAGGGATACACGCTCCAACAGACTTGTGTCGAGATAAACATGGTAAGATCGTAGTCAAGACACAGTCGTTGCTGAAGATATGGAAGAACCCCTTCTGCGGACTGTTCATCGGCGATGAAGAGCAATATTCCGCTGTCAGGCAAAACGAAAAATTCAATAACCTACCAACCACCCGACTTAAGTGAAGTGAGGACAGCTATATCTAAACTTAAGCTTTAAGGCTGCCGAAAATGACGGCCCTTCCCCCGAGCACTATAAAGCGGCGGAAATGACTTATTAAGTAATGTTCACCAACTCATAGTCCAAATTTTAATCGGATGAAAGTATGCCTTTAGAATGGAACCTCAGTATCGTTTGCCCGATCCACAAAAAAGGAGACCCTCTGAAAAGCGCCAACTACAGATGCATGAGTCTCGTCAAAATCGCCTACAAGAACTTATCTGCCATAATATGTGAACGCCTGAAACCATTTACCAACAACCTGATCGGCCCTTATCAGCGTGCTTTTAGGCCAGGTAAGTCCACAACTGATCATCCCATCATGGATGAAAGATTGGATGAAGGAATTCTTAATGGATTTGAGAGAAAAATTCTTTAAAATATATTTGGTCCACTTTGAGTTGACGGGATATAAAGACGATGATTCAACCAAGAACTGTACGAGCTGTACTGTGATATACTCCTATCCGCATTGGAGTTTTAATATGACCAGTGCATGTATGACGTATGGACAACAATACTCCGGCTCGCAGAGTCTTCAATTGGCCAGTGCATGTAGAACGTATGTACACCAATACTCCGGATGTTGCTTCCCAACCAGACGTCGGACACAGTAGAGGAAGACTTTGCCTTAAGTGGCGCGCACAAGTAAAAACCTACCTCAAACTACTTGGAGTGCGCAACTGGAGGCAGTTAGCTAAGGACCGGGCTAATTGGAGAGGCAAGTTGGTTGGGGCCCAGGGTCATTACGGGATGTAACGTCACTTATATTATATAAGAATGTAATTCCAACTGATTCGGAGAACATGAATGGTGATGTTCAATGATGAATGGGGGATGATGATGAACCAACGCTGTGTTCGAATGGTGGTGAGCGGTCTTAAACGTTCGCCAAGCCAGGTATGTGTTTGGTATGATTGGCATGGGATCATTTTCCATAAGCTACTCCCCTTTTACAAAGCTGACCTGTACAATTGGACCTGCAAGCTTTTCCAGCTGAGTCGGAGATCGTGAATGTTGATGTTCAATGATAAACCTACGCCTTGGCCGAATCGCGGTAAGCGCTCTTAAACGATGGCCAAACCAGGTATGTGGTTAGTGTGATTGGCATGGAAGCATCGTCTGTTAGCTCCTCCCACACTGTCAATAGTTGGACCTGTCTGAACGAAGCATTCTCCGAATTACCTTATAGTCTAGTCCTGATCTGGGACCAAGTGGTAACCACCAGTTCCCGTATATAGTATACGGATTTGGTGGTGAAAAATCGTCTCAACAGAGGCTTTTAATAAACCGACTGCTAAAATTCTGACTCAACATTTCTCCACGAGTTATATGTTGCCTTAATATAAAATTAAATTTTATATTTAAATATTTCTTCCTCGGTTTATGCTACGACATATTGCATACCTAACGGACTAATGTGTAATTGAAACGGCACTGACGTCACGTTTTTGGAGATGATCGCAATCGCAAGCTTTATTTTGAGTCTCAGCTTAGCCAAGGCATTGACATTAACCTTTGCTGGGCTCAGGAACATAATAATGCTTCGACTATGTTATTCTCATAAAAAATAGAAGTGTGTTAGTCAAGAAACTTGTAGACACTAGATGGAGCTGTATGCGACTTTACGTTTTTGTGTTTACTTTCATTCCGATGTAATATTTTGGAAGAAGTTGATGGTTCACAGAAATACTTGCAAAAATCCGGGCTCACTTTAGAAAAAATTGTAATGAAACTTCAGGCACTCGTGAGTTTTCTTTTGTGAACATCGTGATACCATAATATACGCAAGAAAACAATGCACTGATCTAGAAATGTTAACTGAAAGGCAAGGAAAAACAAAAACAGAGGAAAATTATGAGAGGCAAAAAGGCTCAAGATGCTAGTTTGGCGTTGGAAGAGGAAACACGAAGATCCATGTTAGAATGTCAGGATACATTTTACACTGAACTTATTCATTTTATACAATTTAAGTACAACGGTTTTTGAGACGGTCTTTGGAATGAATTTACAAAATTTTTCTCAGCATCTACGCATCTCTGGGATATTCTCATATTAAATATAGGTGTGTCGAGCTGTAGCGAGTTTACGTTTTTGTGTTAATTTTCATTCTGATGCGACATTTTGGAAGAAGGAGGGCTCACTCTAGAAAAATTTGTAATGAAACTTAGGAAACTCGCGATAAAACAATGTACTGATCTAGAAATGTCAACTAAAAGACGAGGAAGAACTAAAAAAGAAGAAAATTTTCAGAAATTATGAAAAAGATTCTGGTTTGACATTAGAAGAGGAAACACGAAGATCCATGTTAGAATGTCAGGATACATTTTATACTGAACTTATTCATCGGTTTGATGCCATGGAATACATTGCATCAGTTTTCTCAACTCTTCAAACCAAAATGGAAGAATAGATTAGAAGAAGAACAGCAAGCTAATTTTCAAATGCTTTCCTCTAAACTTACAGAACTTACAGACAAAATTATCACATTGGAAATCGGTACATGGTAGCTGCAAAAAGTAAAAGATGCAGAAATTTAGACAGCCTTTATATTTTTAAGCTAAATTGATAAGTTTGTCTTTTCAGACTCGTTACTGAGTCATTGGCGATGAGAATTTATTTTACAATTTGCGTACGAGTGGCATAGTGTGAACGAAGCTTTCCAAAATTACAATTAGCTAAGACTTATCTAGGATCAAAAATGAGCCAAAATAGGTTCACTAATCTGGTTATACTTTCAGTCGAAAAAGAGCACGCAACAATTTTAGAATTTAATAATTTAATCCAAAGATTCAGTGCCATATATGATCGAAAGCAATCTTTGTTCGTGTTTTTTTCTTAAGTTTTTTAAGGGTTGTAGATCGCTTTACCGGTCCACTTATTCTGACCCAGGAGATAGGTAGAGAGGATCTCATTAAGAGACTTATTAGATCTTTGCTGAAGGCGTCCCCCTTTACTTTTCGAATAATACCATATCAACAATTTCTATAGCGAAAATATTAGTAAACTATACGATCGAACATTCCATGACTATTTTTCTGTCACAGAGCAAGAAGAAATCACATTGCCTTGGCAAAGAATTCCATTCGATTTTCGCAGTCAAAAATAAGTCCTACAGGGCAACGCTACAAGGAAGGAAAAAATAAAATAAAATTTTTGTGAAACAGACTTCTTCCAAGTACATAGGTCCTAGCATTTTCTCACAATCATTCATATGTAAAACCCTTATCGTTCCAGTTTTACTGTGTGATCCTGAAGAACGTTTCAAACGCGTATAAAGAAATACTTGATCCTTCTTTTCTCCTCTCTTCTTTATTTGTCTTTACATTGACGGGTTTTGGTAATGGAGATTCAACCAACCTGGTCAGCAACACAGATCCGGCCAAAAAAACTCGTCGGAGGTTAATGGACATACTATGATAGAGGAGTGGAAAACTTTAATGACACCATCGTAGAGAAAAGGCACTACCTAAGCAATTCTGACACCAATGTTACGTGATGCAGGACTTCAAAAGAAAAATTTATAGTAGGTTGTATAATACAGTCCGATATCTTAACCCTCTCAGTCCCTTAGCTCAGCCATATTCTAGTGACCTAGCCATGGTAATGCGACCCTACTTGAAGAGTCCAAAAGTTGTATTCATCCATAAAAATGTTGTTTTGAAGTTAATTGCTTGTCTATACAAATTTGGTTTATTGTACTGCAATTAGTCCTGGTATAGAAAGTCCAATATATTAACAAGCTTCCGGCCTAACCACAACACAAGTTAATACAACTTTTTAGGGATGCACTTTTAAAAATAGTAAACTCAACAAAATCACGAAACCTTTAAACTTTAAACCTCATTCGTCAAAATGATGTATCCATCTAAAAGGACATCATATCTCCCCCCCTAATTCACGATAACATTTTCATTAAGCTCGCTTATTATGCAAGATTCTAATTATTTCTGCCATCCACCATGTAGTTTTCAAAAAAAAAAAAAAGGAATGTATTCCCCCCTCGCATCTAATATCATCTCCACGTACTCACAGGACATGCTTAACGTGCAATGATATACAAGTATATCTATCTGTCCACTTAGAGTGTTCCTATTTTCCTTGTTAAATGAGCTATTTGTGTGGTGTTTTCGTCCTTTTTTTCTCCATTCTCCACAATACCACACACAAACACAAAACCCATCCATTCTACTCCCTGTTGGAAAAATGCACAATTAGGTGTGTACACGCTAGGGACATTTCAACTATTAAAGTAGAGTGTAGTCCTGGAACGAGATGAGAAAAAAAAACGAGATCTAAATTTACTACAACTCTAGGAATGGCCTTGCATTCTTCGAAAACCTCACATAGGCAAATGGAAATGCATAGGAAATTGTAGGCCAACCCCCACCGAAGGCCCAGGCTGAACCGGGGGTCCGTGGAATAAATTAAAAACGCAATTAAAAGGGATTTCCGGTTTTATGATGCAGTTCAAAATTGTTTTGGGATCTAGTTCTGTGTACCATACCATGAATACGAACAGGACATGCAGCACCATCACTACCACCACCAGCAACAAAACCCAAATTACTCCTAATGAATACCCGAGTCGTGCTTGTGTTTTGCACACAGACAGGATACGAATTAGAAGGCCGCAGGACTAATTAGTCGACGCAGAGATACCGTGCTTCGTTTGGCAGTGCTGTGCGAGCATAAAATTCACTGCGCCTAGGTCGTAGTGCACGATTGCATGTCCGAGAATTAGTTGAATCACACTTATGCAACCGAAATTATCCCTGACTAAGCACCGGTTTTCGAGTTGCATGCGCGTCCTTATGACAAATTTTGTCACTACGCCAACAATTTTAATTGCTTAAGTATTTTGTGTGAAGGCGACGCGGACAAATTCGCATAAATCTCTCTCAAGAGGCACCTTCAAATTGTGCAAAAGTTTCACTCCTCCTGCGATGGTCATCAATCATAGAGTAACCTCGTTTATAGCGTCCTCCTACTAACATCCTCTCCCCGCCCTTCGACTGGATTATAAATTTGTGTGCGTATACCACCATCTGTTGGGAAATGTCTTGAATAAACATTTCTTACAGGTTTTGGGGTGCGTCTTTATCTTATCCTAGCCATTAATCATGATGAGAGATGATTTTCCTCACCATAGAGTCCCTGAACGATACATTCAACTATTCTTAAGATTTTTGTTGGTTTATCCTTGTCTGTTGGTTTTGTAACGAGAAAAAGCTTACCTGACACTCGGTCGGCCATCTGGCGGCCTGCTGTGAGCAGTCATGATCCTTGTCCTTAGGCAGGGCGAATAGATCTCGGGGTTCCTTTAGACGAGCAATCGGGCGCAGGGTTTTCTCATCGGTGTTCACCTCCAATTGATTGGTTTTTAGTCCTTTGGAGAGGAAATTACTTAGGAATCCTGAAAAAAAAATGATTGATGATAAGTTTAGCTTTTTATCTCTTAAAATAAATTGGCAAAGCGAATTCAATAAATGGAAGGCGAATGAATCAGAGGAATGGTTTTCGCTTCGGTTGGAGTGTGGACTTGTGTTCGCTACCATTTGATGGATTGTTTTGACAGAGTGAAATAATCTTATTTGCTGATGCTCATGTGGTAAATATAAACCTGTCACTTTTAATGAGATTGATTGATGTTTGCTGGGAAAATAACTTAAGGGAATCTTCTAAATGAATATGGGAAATGGGAAAAATAGATTTGATTGCAAGTGAGAAGCGTTCTATTAGTGATGACATATACAGGGTGTCCGCCGGGAAGGTATACTAATTTGTTTGTTTCTAATTTTTGATTAAATGAAAAAGAATGGATCTTATATTGATAAATGTTTTATTTAATGTCGGCAATTATGAATGGAATACAATATAAGGAAAATGTCCGTCTCTGTTAGTCTCACAAATGCGCGCCGTTTTGAGCATTTTCTTCATTTAAACAGGTAATCTGTTTCGACACTAGTAGGGATTCTTACTGGACATAACTAACTTAAAAGCTACAATCTGAAAATGAATCTTATAGATGATGAACTTTGTAGAGGCTGCGGTGATGAAGAAATACACGAAGATACCGCTGCCAAGGCATCAGTCAATTAAGAATGAGAACCTTGGGATTTTTCCATGACCTCACGGATCTATCCGAAATCCCTCACCCCTATCTTTTTAGGTTTGCAACAACATCTGGATGGCTAGAATGGACCTTATAACAATGGACATTACCGGGATAAATGAAGGAACTAACCACATACGTGGATCCCCAATGGGCATCACAATTGGTCTGAGTGTGATGAGGGAAGACGCACACCTCATCAACCCACCAACCTAACCTAACCCAACCTTATATCAACTAATTATGGTTAGTCCAAGAAAGAATGGGAACCTCGGTAAACTGCTGTTCCGCGATAGCTACTTCGACAATTCTCTTACCGAAACTTTCTTAACACGAGTTAACTGGAGTTGGCATCTAAGCAACCCGAGTTGTAAATCGAGTTAGATAACTCGGTTTTGACAAAAATATTTGAAATGTACTAAAAATTAATTTATTGTTTTTGTAATATGTAATTGGAGGCTTTATTAACCATTATAGATGAAATAGTTCGATAAATGTCAAATCCTTGAAGGTAATTCCCTTATGCCTCTTTTACATTAAAAATCCTTCGTTTGTATTAGCAAACAACTGGGGTCGTAGTTCACAAATATCTATGGAGACATAAATTATTGCTTGGTCACACTTTGAGCCGAACCAAGGCGATTCGACCAAAACTGTTTTTGTTTTGAAATTGTCGTAAGTGATCGTCACCAGACAACAATCGTTACAGAAATGGGTCGATTCAGAAGAAATTAACAGATGGAAGTTCGGCAGGTGAAGTTTTTTTTTTACTAAGTCGTGGATTCTTTCGTGGCACCTTACATTGAGCTTTGTTTCCAGCCTTATTTAACCCTGCAAAGATAATCTGTGTCAAATCGACTCATCTGACAACAATGTAAAGCTCTCTCTCTCTCTTTAAATATTCCGAATAATACATTTCGCATTCATAACATCCCGGTTAGTTCGAGTATCTATCGGTGAGGGGGCGTGTTGTTGAGGAAGGTGTCACCCATTATGAGTCAAAACTAGGCTGTGAGTCAAACTTACGCATGATTATGAGTAAATTTATTCGGAAATTCAAAAACTATATACCCGTTTCATACCTTACAAAAGATGGGCAGCTACTTGACTTAAGAGGACGCTACTCTTTAAGGTTGTATATATGTACCTAATGGGCCAAGCAAATATGGCTCAAATATTTCTTCTGACCAAAAGACCCACCATTCATTTACCATTTTGTACCCTATCCCATATGGGTTTATTAGTTTTGGTTAGAAGCTATATGTTCTAACATATTGAAATAATTTAGGTAGATATGCCTCAAAGTATATGGATTGACTCAAAATCGATAGCTGATGTCTGTATGTCCATCCGTCCGTCCGACAGTCTATATGTCACTGATTTGTAGGCCTTAAATTTTAAGCTAGATGAATGAAATTTGGTATATAGAATCCTTTTGCGTTTTTATGTTCCTACAGAACAAGGTAAAACTTTATAAAATCCGCCTACTGCCACGACAAATTTTTAGAGAAACTATTTTTCTGGCCAAACGGTGACGCAAAATTTTAGGAGACATTTTCTTTGAAAAAAATTTCAGTCAAATTTCAAAATATTCGAAAAAAAAAACTATTGACACGAAATCATTGGTAATATTTACATGAATATTTCGTCTATAGATAGTTTTAGCCCACGCCTACTTCTTGGGGACGTATTCTAACAAAAAAAAAACTGTATATCCACCACATATGCCATCGAAAAACGTCGTTTTTTTTCCCAAAAAGGCCTAGATGAACATTCCAGTCCTGCTCTACAGCGCTGAAGCATGGACCGTCTCAAAATCGGATGAAGAAATCCTTGGTCGATTCAAGAGTAAAATTCTTCGAAAAGCTTTAGTAAGAAGTCTTTTCAAAACAGTCAAGTTGGCTCAAGGGTGAAAGTCATATCCTAAATGGCCATGATCGTTTGCTGCTACCCCGTGTAACCTCTAGTTACTCCTATGGCTATGATCTCCTAAATCCAACATTTAACTTTTTGATTCATACATTAGAGCCATTGAATATTTAGAATGTATAAAGGTTTCCTTCCTTTATTATGAAGGAATCTTTAATAATCAACAGGATACTGACAAAATTGAATCCTCGAAGAGTTGGAAGAATGTCGCAAAGAGCAATTCGATTCAATTAGATCAGAAATCTTATAATCAATCAGGGATAATGACAACCTTGCCATTGGAGCCACAAAAAAAAAATTCCTAACTTCACACCACCATTTATATTTGCAAGTGTGTTTCTTCCACGAACGACGGGACGTACAACTTTATGCCGAATTCGAAAATTTAGGTTGAAACAAAGATTATAAAGCCATACAGATGACTCATTGAGAACAAAAAACAGAAACTTTTTCTGACCAGCATCTTGAAACGGGCGGGCGGTGTGCACGTGCACATATGAGAAACGATATCCAAATATATGGCGGGCTCTGCTAGTACGACCTGCCATAGATCAATTTTTCTTATATGCAGTGCGTCATCTGTATGATTTAATAATCTTTGGTTGAAGTAAGCTTTTCGTGAGAACGAATGCAAGGTGTCTTGTTTGACAGACCTACTCCGCAAAAATACTTAACCGATCCGAAAGTTTTCTGTAGAAGGCCATTGGAAAAACCAGCGTGCCCTTTAGTAAAGCTGTACATGCACTAAAACATGCACTAGCGATTGGAAAGAGAACAAACGGAATTCCCGATGGACCTTCTTTTGAAGTTAAAAATTAATCTACATTAACCAAACGAAGGGACTAAGTGCCTTTGATGATGATGATGATGAATGAAGATGTTATGTTCAGTACCTTTTCAATTAAAAAAAATAATATAAATAAAGTAAACAGCTGCCCCATATAACCTTTAAATTATAATGCGCACATAAACAGCACCACCTTTACAGTATTCCCTGCCAATTGCCAATAAAAGGAAAAATAACCTCAAAAAATGCCTCCTCCAGTTGATTTTATTTTCCTTATCCCTCTCGGTAAACCAGCAAATCATTCCTAAAGGAATAAAAAAAAACGAAAAATAAAAGCAAAACTCAATCAAACCGCAATATCCGTTTGCCAATGATTTATTTAGCAGCTCCGTCTTGCCCTGCATATTGCAATGTGATTACGCCACCCATGAAGAAAATATCAGAATTATGGTGTGCAGCTTACGTTGTAAAAACTCGACTTTGATAGAGTAATAAACTTTTCGACTTTACTTGCTTCATATCCTGACAGTGTTAATATATTTTATCTCCCCGCAGTCAAACAGATCCGCTTCCATTCCCTCGGTATTTTCCACCATCATTTTGGATACGTTCAATATGTTTATCTACCACCTTCTTACCCTCTGAACATATTTAACACCCATGTGTGCAACCCCAAAAAAAAAATCCTTATTCATGTGTTTTGCAGTTCATCCCTTTTCGATATAAACAAACAAAAAACTAACAACAAACTCGGGACTCGCGAAGGCGAATGAATGAGAGAAGACATAACATAAAAACAGACGAAGAAGAAGAAGCAAAAAAAAAACCTAAAAGGATACCATAAAAGACTGATACTAACGGTTATACGAGCCCTAAATACTTAACGCGTTCCAAGAAGGGCATATAACTTTTTCATTAAATGTGGCAACCACGGGCGGTAGTGTTCGGCAACTAAAGGGAAAGTTTATAAAAATAAAATGGAATACAAAAAATAAAAAAAAATGCTTAAAAGACTAACAGGCTAGGGAATTTAAAGTTTGATTAAGAACAACTTTTATTAGTTGGTTTTACCATTTTTTTTTGTTTTTTTTTTTAACGCAAGAAGGCAAAAAAAAGTTTCAACCTACCAAGTTGTTCGACGCGGTTTTCAGCACTTTTTCCCCTCTGCAAGTTGTGGCGCGGAAAGACTTGTATTTTTAATTAGACACTGTTTTCGTTAGATGAATTTTTTTTAAACTTTTCAACAATTGTAATGGTAATTTAGAAATTTTCTTTTTTACACACTACTGCACTAGCACGGGATAATGAAAGGCAAGGATTAGAAAATTGAATTTGAGCAATTCACTTCAAAACTGAGAATGAAAATGTGGTGTTTTGATTTTATGACTTGATAGGCTTTGATACATCAATTAAAAAAGTATTTTCAAGTGTTTTAAAGTTTTTTTTTTTGTTATTGTTGTTTGTGTTCATATCAAATGCTATAACGAACTAAACTAACTCCTACAATTAAAATTAAATATCCTTCTGATTTGCGACTTTATGGTTTAAATCCGAAATTAATGTAGTCCTTGGTTTTTTGTGACTACCTCTTCGAAAGCCCAGTTTTTCAGTCAACTCTGAGTTAACCCAGGGTTAACTTACCCCGAAATAAATTTAATCCAGAGCTAACTCATGAATCAATTTTTCAGGGCAGGATTACATTTGACTCCGTGCGTGGTAATTTTATTTGGTAGCACTCATGATTTATCGATTTTGCTGTCAAAAAGCTATCGATATGTATAGAAACTGTTACATCTCAGTAATCAGCTGTTTGGTTTATTTTTCCCTAAACAAATGAAAATGCTTTTGTCGCGATCTTACAAGTCTTTTTCTTCTTAAAACAAACTCAATAGTTAAAACAGTTTCGAGTGCATATGAATATATCGTATACGTATTTAGTTTCTTAAAATTTGATGAAATGTCCACACAAATGGAGTTGAAAATAATTGTGTGTTTATTTTACCATCTGTTAAAAACACCTGACCATTTATTCCCAGAGTTAACTCACCAAACTTGCTGGGTTAAGTCGGAGTTAACTCTGGATTTAAATTGACTGAAAAACTACTTTATCGAGTTAACTCAAGTTTAATCGCGAAACTAGGTTCTCGCACGGAAAAACTGGGCTTAAGAGCAAAACTTTTCTAAGAACATCTCAAGATCGGAATTGATGCAAACTCGACTGCGATGCGAGACTAACCTGGCATCCTTATCACATATTTTACGAGATTCTGTAACAAGGAAAGCCATCAAGACTTAACAGTTGAGTCTTCCGATCTTTTTTTAAAATTTCCATTAAGTGCATTCAGTAGATAAGTACCTTCTTCCATGTTCTCAACAATATAAAACATGGTCACGTTCAGTAAGAATCCGTTGCATACATTTTCCAATATCTTCAAAACACCAAAACTATTGACCGAAAAAGGTTGTCAGAAATATCATCGTTCATTCAATTCCCAGCGCAAGCTCAAGGTGAATCCCGACCGAGCATTATTGTAGAAAGGTAGAAAGTTATGACGTCGACATATTTACATATTGACATATTTGTAACATCTTTGACAGACACAGAATAACTGTCATGATTTTATGAAAAATAGCTCGTCAGTGATTTTGATATAATTTGAATATAGTAACCGTTTTCTTTATTTCCCGTCTTCAACTAGATATTCAACGAGGTGCTTACCAACACGGACGGGGTAAGTCGAGCGATGAAATGTAACGTAGAATGTCTGATTTCGATTCCTAGCCATTGCAACACCTAAATGATTTTAAACTGGCCCACCTCTCGTGATGATCTGACAAATCGAGGGGTATCAGACACGAAATTCTTATCTCAAATTCGCCGTTCGGGTTTGGCATAAGACAGGATTCCAACCATATTGCGACACACGCACAAATGAATGGTTGTGAAAAGGCTCGGCCCTGGGTAATAACAAGCCTGTTTCCCCCCAAAAAAATATTTTCTTGCTTAGCAGCACGAAGCTTAGAGACTATAACAACACCAACGTCGTATTAATAATTTTCCATGCCTCTCTAAGACTATCCTATAGCGTGGTGTGAAGCTAATAAAATCTTTATAACAGTACCAGCGAAATGGCGTCACACAACTGCCAAAGATTACATCCCAATAAGCCTGTCATTCTTATTAAAATACTTTGAACAGGCTACTAGGCCTATAAATTGTCAATAGTTTTAACCCATGGTATTTATCTACATGAAGCAGAACTCTCACTTAAAGCCTTCCTAGAAAAAGAAGGAAACTGCATTCAACTGGAATAAATTGAATGAGCTCTTGTAGAAACGGCAATGAAACGGTCATAGGCAATTGCATAAGACTATGAATAACATAATTTAATCATCACTTGTTCCAAACGTTAAGAAGTTCACTGCAGGGTGGAGCACTAACTCCGTTCATTTTGATGCCAGTAGTCATCAATATACTGAAGAAGCTAGAAGTCACTGCAATAAAAGCGGTAAATGCAAATTATCTAGTAGTCCTTATAAACAAATCAACGGCCTATAATGGGCTTCGAACTTAGCTTCTCTATAAAGTCGCGTTTGCGAAGTTATATTTTTGCCGAATGTTAAATTTGAGAGGCTTCTCATGACAGTCTTGTACTCCTGAAAGTTTCCCAGATGTAGTGAAAAAACTAAGGGTTTGTTTTTTTCATGGCATGTGACACATTTCAATGAAGTCTGAGTAAAATTATCCAATTCTAGCTGGGCTGGGCCGATACAATATCTATCGTATTTGTATCGCCGTCTTAGATGGGTTCACCCTTTCGATTTTAGAAAAAGGAAAATACCTAATGGACAGACAGAGTGAATAAAATCTGTGGCAAAAAATAGTACCCATCCCTTGGTAGTTTGGTCCAGTGGACCGCCATGAAGAAATGAACATATGACTGCACTTACAAAGTTACAAAGAACAACATATCTTCCGACAAATAGATTCATGCGTACCAGTACAAAATTAGGTTTAGGAGCAATCAATGATATACCAGCTTATGTATTAATCCCTTCGGTCACAACAAAACACTAAAATCAATGAAATATGTGGACGTCACTTCCGTCCACATCATCCTCTAGACGAAGAGTAGTTGAACATGATAACTTATATGGAACACATCCGATGGCTTAATAGAAGCTTTACAGGAGATATACCATTATATCTTCTATGTACCCTGAGAAAAGGGTCTTCAACAGGTCATGTAGTTACATGGTGACTTATATGGCACACATCCGATAGCTTAATAGAAGCTTTGCAGAAGTTATACCCTTACACCTTCTATGTACCCTGAGAATAGGGTCTTCAGCAGGTCATGTAGTTACATGGTAACTTATATGGCACACATCCGATAGCTTAATAGAAGCCTTGCAGAAGGTTTACTCTTACATCTTCTATGTACCCTGAGAAAATGTTCTTCAACATGCCACGAGTGCAAATAATTCCAACTTTAGCACACAAGGACTATAGAATCATTATAAAAGCAATCGCTTCGGGAAGAAGCTTACAACTCCAAATGACAACTTATAGAGACGGATATAAATTAAAACTTGACTCTGGAGTATATTCCGTAAAAAAAAAATTGGTCTAACTATGTCCCTTCAACTTGCACTGAATTCCGAGCAGAGATACTAGCTATACTGGAAGCTGCCGAATACAATGGGAGTTAGGTTATGACATAACAATATTGTTAAAAACGAGAGAGCGGACTTATTTTCTGGAAGACGATCGTCCAGCTGTTATTCCCAATCGGATTACACACTTTCCTTAAAAAAGGGTAATTACCAAACTTCTAACATCATTAAAAATGGCGGAATAAAACTAACATCGGTTTTCAATGGTAACAAATCAATCAAGTTAATAGCTGTGAAGAGATCTTTATTTCAATAGCGATAAGAGTGACTTTGTTGGGTAGGCACTCCAAGACTTCAGCGTGACTGCACAGCGATCAGGAAAAGTCAGAGGAAACTTCTGGACCTGCAGGACCACTACTTTGAAGCAGACCAATTCGAGTTTTCCTAATCAACTGAGCGTCAACAGTCCTTCAAAACTTAACCTTAGAAATGGGAAGCCATAAACCCGTAGTTTCGCCGTAAGCTGCCGTTGCTAAAAATAACTTTAAAGCTCTGTCGACATCGACCAAATAATTTTCCATGTTCCACGTAATTTTGTAGCGTATTTCGATAAAATACTAAGGATACTAAAAAATGGAAAAATACTAGTTTTCGTACAAAGCCTTTAACGTTCGTTTTGGGAAACTATACATCTGCGAATAGCTTGAAAAACCATTACATCAACTTGAAGACACTCTATGGAGCGCTGTTTACACTAATGATGTCATAGGATTTTTTTAAGAAGTACACAATGTTTGTGAGAAAACTCGGCCCTAAGAACTATCGAGTCTGTTGCTTCAAAAATTTGTATTTTTGATTTATTTCTATAAGGTGAGTTAAAAACTGCGGCAGTTCAATGCTTATTCCACATACGGATCCCTCATAGATTTTCCTCAGTTGCGATTTTGTATTCAGGGGAACTTATTTTGTCACAACCTAAACGGTTTCCTAATTTTACAGCTTTTAATAATCATGAATTCCCTCCATGGTACAAACAAATTAGGTGTGTGGTTCTACTTTTAGCAGAACTGGGTAAGAAGAAAAATCCAACAAAAATGGAGTCTCAGCGAATTGAAGAAAATATCCACCAAACGTTTTCGACTTTTCGTTTTCCAAATGCTTTCGACAGAAAGGAGATATCGGAGGTATCCATGTAATATTTTCGCCACAAAGAACGGGCAATCCATTTTAACCCTATTTTCGAATGAATGTTTGTTATACTTCAGCACTGGTGGGACAGTTTACAAAACTTAGGTATTGTTACTGTATGGATTTGCATCAAAGACCTTACCACCAGGCATCTGCACCCTCATATACTAATATGCTAAGTCGCGGTTTTTCAGAGCCGTGCTAACTCATTTAATCTAAAGTCCTGAAACTAGGAAAATCTTGGACTTACTAACTTGGGCACTCTAGATTAATTTGCGTCTACTAATGAAACCCTTAGATGAAGGCGTAGTTAAGTGACATTTGCATAGTTTCGAGATAATTAAGCTTAAAGTTTTTGACCTGAGGAACAACGTATAGTACAGATATACGGTTTTCTAAGAGTAACGTTTTTATTTAATCAAAGTTATACGTAAGTGCTTTTTTGTTGATTAAAAACAAAAGTTCCTGAAAATATCTTTTAACTCCAACTTCACCTAGCGCTACTTATGTACTCTGGATGCAAATTAATATAGAGTGCCCAAGTTTTTGGTTTCAGTAAAAGCTAATTAACTGCAGAGCTTGATTCATGGATTTGTCGAATTTGTAAGCCCCGATTTTTAGACCTACATAGGTATTTATAACATCTCAGCAAATTTTGTATGTCTCAGATGAGAGGCGATGCAAAGACTTTGTTGAGAGCTACCCCGTTTTTTATTAATGAAAACCAGCATGTCGGCAACTACGGTCGCCTATCCAAATACGAGCACAATCATGTAGCTTTTGTATGACATTTCTTTTTGCCATTATGAATAACATTTCGAAATTTTGTTCGCATTTTGTTTCGAAGTAAACGTACTACTAACCTAAACTAAAAGTCTCTTGTTATCATTTGTTTTTCAATATTCCAATATTCCATTATGAATGACATTTCGAAATTTTGTTCGCATTTTGTTTCAGAGTAAACTTACTACTAACCTAAACTAAAAGTCTCTTGTAATCATTTGTTTTTCAATATTGCAATACTCAGTTTTTATAATTAACTTTTTTTTCTTATTTTCAGAAACTAGAAACGGATTTCTGTAACATTAAATATTTAAAACTTGGTATGTACAAGCAATTTTTGAATTTTAAATTATCTTCGTAAATCGAGAAAATACATTTAAAACTTCAAAAATATTTATCAAATGTGTTGTGCTGTATATTAAACGAATTTAACTGATTTTAGTACCTATTAAGACATGATTTAACTAAATTTTCAGTTAAATGTGAAATTTAAATTATTTTTTGTTGCTTTAATGTTAAGAGAATTTTTTAGCTTTACAGCCAAGTGTTCCCTTTTATTTTTTTGAAAACCTTTGCTTGTTCATACATTTTAAAACATTTTAAAGCTTTATTGTATTATTATATATGGACCTAACCTATAATCGTTTTAAGGGTTACGGTTGCTTTTATTTAAATCAAAGAAGAAACATTTTATACTTCAATTTCACTTTTGTAAACTTTTATTAGTTTAGCCCGAACACTAAAAATGATTCTAGCAAATCTGTTAACCTAACTTTAATTTTGACAAGGTCACCATAGCAGTATTTGACCCACAAATTGTATATTGTGAATTTCTTAAAATTTAAATTCAAAAATACTGGTGAGACTCATTTGTACGAGCAATATCATCACATTAAAATAATACAATTTATTTCTGTTTTACTCGGAGGAAATCTTTTTTTTTATCGCGAGTAAACTCTTAAAAAAATCCAAATATTAAAAATGTATGTAAAACCATAAAACTTCCACATTCTAATACTGAAGTAAGTTACTTAAAGCAATAAGTATTGTTTCTAAACATATATATGTTATTTTTTTAAATATCAGAACAATTCACACATTTTTGAAGGTCAGAAACCCTTTTAAAATATCAAATCTAATTTTAATAAACAGCCTTCTACCTTTTCAAATCGAAAAATACCCGAAATTTCGTAGATTTTTTAAAAATTTTCTGATCACTTTTCGAAAATTAGATTTTGAAAACCGTTTTAAGCACTCACTCAGACAAACCCGCGAAAAAGACACACGAACTAATTCTTTGCACAGACGACCTTTGGAATACGAATTTTCGTTTCGTATTTTTGAATCGCTACTTTCGAATATAGCCGATTGCCGCGCTCTTCGGAGGTTGTTTACGGTACCTCGATTTGTTGATAACTGAACAAACCGACACTGTGTATTGGAATCTTGGCCGTTATATTTTTTGTGCTGTTATTCAACAATCTGTATTGGGGTGCTAGGTGGTGCTTGCTGCCACCTTGTCTCTTGTTGTTGTTTTAATTCGCTCGAAAATTTTTTTTCTTCGCCGTGTTGGTGCGCGGCGCTCTTTTTTGCTTCGGAAGCTGGGTGTGTGGTGGGCGGTGTTGAGAGCTTTTGTTGGTATTTTAGAATTTTTTTTCAGAAGCTCATCAACTACACCCGCACCGATGGGAATACCATACCAACCAACAACATTCATAAACAAAGGGCAACAAGCTTTTCGGTTTGTTTACGTCGCTCTTTGGATATTTCGGTTTCGGGTAGTTTCGTGCAGTTTCTCAGAGAGGGAAAGGTAAAAATGGCGAGAGAACAGAACTTTGAGGGAATTTTCGATTTTGCTTTGAAAAAACTTTCGAAACTGAGAACTAAAAAGTGCTTTTTAGTGCCTCGATTAATTTCTGGGTGGGCGGTTGCGCTGTGAGGAGATACAGACTTTATACCATCTTTTGCGTAGGATTACAATACAATACGAGCAAAAAGGAAAGGAAGCAGAAGAGCTTATGCTGTGCGTCTTCCTGTGTTGGTTTTGATATTTCAGGGTTGCAGAAACTTTTTTTAACTGGGTAAGTTGTACAATTTTTAATTTTCGGGGTAGTTAAAGAATTTTTTTTTTGTATTTTACTGTAAAATCATTTATTTAATTTAAAAAAAAATGCGCTAAAAAAACATAGCATAACAGAGACATGCCTGTTCATTATAAAACTGTTTTATTATACAAAACTCTATCAAAGTGAATTTTTTTTATTGTCAAATCTACAGATCAATTTGTAGAAACTACTACCGTTTGTGCCAGCAAACGTTCGCTTAAGACTGTGCTACACTGTGTGTACTAAATAAAAAATAAATTATGTTATCGCTAAGAATCAAACAGACAGACAGACAAACACAAGAGCCACAATCACATCCTCAACTTACCCGCTAAAAATAACAAAACACTCATAGACAATGTTAAGTTTCCCACAACTTCAAAAATGTCCACGTCCAAAAGTAAGATATTGCCAGGAACCACGTTTCCCACAGAAAGAGATGTTATATCACTATTAGCACTTTCAAGCAAAATGCTTTTTCGACTCAAGCTTTCAGTCAAGTCTTTTCACTCTCACAATTATTTTCTGACTTTGTAAATTTTAAAAATTGTAACTTCGTTTCTACAGCTTTTTGTACATATGTATTACATTTTGGTTGTAGATTTGAAAAATACTTGCTGTAGATAAAACAAATATAGGTAAAACTACCCATGGTGTAGATTGGTTGCCTTAGTGTTTGTCAGATTCTTAAAACTTATTGTAATTTCCAAAGCTTAATGTAATTAGTACACCAACTGGGTCTAGATTTAACAATTTCGCAATGCAGATTTTACAACTTCATATCTGTACATTGAACAACCAAAATTGACAACCGATGTCAATTTTACAACAAGAAATTGTGATTACTTTAACAATTTTATTGCTAAAGTGAAAGCAAACCCTGTTAAAATTATAATTAATTGTAAATATGAACACATTTGCTGTTAATAACACACAAATGTTAAGTATATTGCGAATTTGACTGCCACATTTTGTAAAATTCATAGCGCATTTTTTATTTTGTGTAGAAATGATAATTCGCACAAATAGGTCGTACCCCCCAACTTAATATGGTTTATTTATTTATTTTTTTTTAATTTTTAACATAATTAATTTAAAAAATTTCCTCGACCATGCTTAGGTATAAATATTTTTAGCCTAACTATTTAGAATTTCTCAATTAGGGCTATTTTTTGCTTTTAAAAGAAAGTGAAAATATTACATTGTAGTAAAAATGACAAGTGTAAAAAACGAATAATATAACGAACATTCTTCCCATAGCGTTACACAAATTATTTGCGCAGCAGGCTCTTTAGTACCCGGGACTATCTTTTTTCTCCCTATCACTCATGTGTGCATGTGAACTTCTTGCACGATGGCGGGACCTCCTGTTTTATGGCGTTCCAAATGACTGAGTTGAGATAAACTTCTGTTGATTATTGATGCTGATTTGTCAGATCACCATCAGAGCAGGGCCAGTGAAATGACATTTTAGGAATCGGACCTAAACTTTCTGCACTAACCTTCAATCCACTGATACTGTTATTGAGATATTGGGCTAAAAATGGTGCCATGAAATAACGCCGAGCGAAATAAAGCCGAAATCCGAAATTCGGCGTTAATTCACTTTGTAAAAGCGGAATAAAGCCGTATTTTAGAATTCGGCGTTATCTCACGATGATAAAGTGATATAACGTCGAACATTGTTTGGGGAAAAATGTGAATTCTGAGAGAGAAGGAATCATTCTTTGCACACATCCGAGTGCGAGTTTGGGTGTATGAAGAGTTTTAATGAGGCTGCGACCCCCCTGCTATGTTTCACTGTTGGATTTTGGTTGCGTGCGAGGTGTGATGTCTGTGAATTTAGAATTTATATGCCACTTTTTTCATTTTGTGCAAAAAAAGAAAGAATTGTTCTTGCCATAAAGGGCTCGCGTTTGTGTTTTCATTCATTCGCTTTCTTTCATAAATGAACATTACAAGGATGTGCTTCGCTTTCCCCTTTATCAATTATCTAGGAAATTATTCCTAGATAAAGGGTGATCCATTTCGAGGTTCCCTACTTTTTTAAAGAAAAAAACACAGAAAATTCAAATTTAATGGAGAATGTTTATTATCATTTGAAAGAACATTCTTTGGCATTTATTTTTTGAAGATTGTGTCTATCAAATTTTGGCCGTTGCTACGTCGCAGATGGTCCGTCCGTTGAGTCCAATTTTCGATCACTCGTTCGAGCATTTCGACTGGTAACTAGTGAATGACACGCGTCATGTTTTCCTCCAAGGCCTGAATCGAAGCGGGTTTGTCGGCATAAGCTTTTGACTTTACATATCCCCACAGGAAAAAGTCTAACGGTGTGATATCACATGATCTTGGTGGCCAATCGACCGGCCCAAAACGTGAAATTATGTGCTCACCGAAATGTTCTCTCAATAAGTCCATTGATTGATGCGATGTGTGGGAAGTGGCGCCGTCTTGCTGAAACCAAATGTCGCCGAGATCACGAGCTTCAATTTCAGGCATCAAATAGTCGGTTATCATGGCACGATAACGGTCGCCATTGACGGTTACGTTCGCACCGGCATAATTTTTAAAGAAATATGGACCGATGATTCCACCGGCCCACAAACCACACCAACCCGTTGTTTTTTCTGGATGAAGTGGCAGTTCTTCAATCTCTTCAGGTTGCTCTTCGTCCCAAATGCGGCAATTTTGTTACATACCCATTGAGCCAGAAATGGGCCTCATCGCTAAACAAAATTTGCCTCGAAAACGTCGGATCTTCTTGGAACTTTTCAAGAGCCCATAGAGCGAAGCGATGTCGCTTGGGAAGGTCGAGCGGCTTCAGTTGTTGCACAAGCTGTATTTTGTACGCTTTCAATTTAAGATCTTGACGTAAAATGCGCCAAGTCGTTCCATACGTCAGTCCGAGTTGCTGCGAACGGCGCCGAATCGACTCTCTACGGTCTTCGTGTACGGCCGCTATATTTTCTTCACAGCGTGCTGGACGTGGTCTATTCGGTCGAATATTTTCCAATAATGAATGCTGGGTCTCAAAATGGGTGATGGTGTTGCGAATAGTACGCTCAGTAGGCCGATTATGTTGACCATAAGTTGAGCGAAGTGCACGAAACACATTCCTCACAGAACGTGAATTTTCATAATAAAGTTGAACAATTTGTAAACGTTGTCCACGCGTAAGTCTTTCCATTAGGAAATGCCAAACAATACTAAACAAAAATAACATGACAGCATGACACGACTCACACGTGATCTGTCAAAAAAGGCTATTGAAAAAAGTATCTCTACTTGGATCACCCGTTACCTACAAGAGCTGGTGGCCATTGCTCAGAGGAATGCGTAGTTGACTGCTAAGCCAAACGGGTTCAAACCCCAGCTTCGGCAGCATTCTTTTTCTAAAAAAATCGCCAGCTTATCTCAGACCACCTGTGAGAAAATATCTAGTTATACGTAGGTTTATGTTATATGGCTTTCTTTCTATGTTGGTATCTGTCTCTCTCTGTTGTATTAATGTCTTGCTCTGTCCCAGACGATGTCTTCAGTCGCCAGTGCTGTTATCTGTCTGTAGTTCGTTGCATTCATGCATGAAGTACTGTGATGTCAATGTCAATACCTACAAGACACACCTTAAGCAGTACAAAGACACTTAATCCAACTAGCAATGACACGAACAACAAACACTTTTTTTTTGTTACAGAACATGCAAACCATGGAACGTTTTTTTGGGAGACACGTTTGTAGAAATAAAGAATTTAAAGCAAATCTGCAATTCGATTATCCTTTTCATATTTAATTTAAATGTTTCGACGTGTTGCCTTTAAATGGACGACGCCTTCAAACATGCAGGAAGTTCGTCGAATTTTGTTGATCGTGGAATCATTGGCAATGATTGTCGAAAATCACATGCCAATGGAATCATTACACCACCAAACTGGTTTTGGATGGTGCAGCTTTACGCCCCCAAAAATTTATTGCGTGCCATCGTGTCACCCCAAACGGTCAAATTTGCTTTGCTGCAACGCTTTGTCCATCGCAGAATTCCTCCAAAGGTAGGAAGCTGGATTGGAGTTTCATTAGTTTACATGTTTAACGGCAACTAGACTGCTGAATGAGCTGTTTGACTGCCTTTTAAAAACTGCAATACTTGATGAAGCAGTTATAATGATTTTGGGATCGAATCATTGCCAATATTTTCATCCACCCGTAGCATCTGAAAAAAAACGACGCCAGTTCCATCGTCTACTTCTTTCATGAGCTTATCTCAGCCATAGTTTTGGGAACTTTTCATTCATTGCAAATCTGCATTTGATGTTCTTCGACGCATCTGATGCAATATGAACAAAATTATAGAAAACAGTGTTCGTACATTTTTGTATTCATTTGACGAAATCACAGCATCTTTGACAGTGTAGTCCTTTTGAGTGTCATTCTCTAGCAATCCTATGCTTCTCTGTATGTTCCGCACAATACACCATTACCAGCCGCAGATGTTGGACTACAAACATTGACTATCATCAAACGAAAATAAAAACACTCGTCTTAGATGGGATGGTCTGTGTAAAGGCGTCCTAGTGCATCATTGGAAAATACATGTTGGTAACTTGGAACTGGCTGTCATTGTTTCCGTCGTTGAAATTACATTGACGATCATTGATTCCAAGTAAAATATTTTGGCATTTCAAATAAATGCTGTCAATGGAGGCCTGTCAGCTTTTTGTAACACGTTTTCCGCTGTAAAAAAAAACCATTTACCAAATGTACGGCCAAGTGAACAAAAGTGTGGTGTCGTTCATGTATATTGCGAACCAAAAAAATTCGTCATATCGCCACGTTACTGTACGCCCGACACTAAAATAGTCGTGAGTTTTCTGAAATTGTCCAATTTTCTGCACAATTTCATTAATTTTTTTTCTACAAAGTATTCGAAAAAAAAAGAAGAGTTATGACGGGACTAAGGGACTAATGGAAACAGTGATTCATTTATTCATATAACGGGTATTATTTTAAGCTTAGTTTTTTATTTTATTGTAATCGATAAATAGGCCTTTGCCATTTACGTTTTAAAGACAACTTCATGTAAATGTTGTCCGTCGCTCCGTTGGGCTCAAATGGCCCATTCGGAAGGTCCAATTTTGCGTCACTTTTTCGAGCATTTCGGCATGTATTCCACGAATTACGATGTTATCCCGTTCCATCCGGTTCGGCTTGTCCACATGCACTAACGACTTTATATAACCCTACATGACATAATCAAGAGGCGTTAAATCGCCCATTTTGAGAGATAAGCTGCTCACCAAATTCATCCTTCAAATTTTCCATTGTTTTATGAGCTGTATGGCATGTGACACCGTCTTGATGAAACCACATGTCAACCATGTTCAACTCAGCCGACTGGGGCAAAAAAAAGTCGCGTATCATGGCTCGATATCGTTCGCCGTTGACGGTAATGTTTCTTCCACGGTCGTCTTTGAAGAAAAATGGACCGATGATGCCACCGCATCAAACTGTCGTTTTTTCGGAATGCATCGGTAATTCTTGTATGGCATGTGGTTGTTCATCACTCCAGATGCGACAGTTTTGCTTATTTAGGTATCCGTTAAGCCAGAAATGAGCTTCATCGCTGAACACAATTTTTGGATAAAACAACGGATTTTCATGGAGCTGTTCTTAGGCCCATTCACCAAAAATTTGACGTTGTGGTAGATCATTCGGCTTTAATTCTTGCACAAGTTAAATTTTATAGGTTTTCAAACCCAAATCGACACGTAAAATCGTCCATGTGGTTGAGTAACAAATGACCAATTGCTGAGAACAGCGACGAATTGACATTTCATTAACATTGGTAGCCTTCAATGTTAATAACTTCAATATTCTGCTCGGTACGCACTGTACGCATGCGAGTGGATGGTTTATGTCCAACAAGGTTAATTTGGTGCGAAATTTGGTGATAACAGTACGAATTGTCGATTATGACGACTATAATATGGTCGTTACAAATGGTGCACATTTTTCACAGAGCACGAATTTTGATACTAAAGTTTTTCCATGATTAAATGGCAGAGTATACTCAAAAATTTTCACTTTGACAGATGACGGCGCCATTACTAACCAGTGCTGCCAACCTGAAAAACTTAACTATTAAAAATTCACCCGTTATATACTAGCTGACCCGGCAAACGTTTTAAATTTTGAAACGTATTTTTGAATGATCATTTATATACGTTTGGGATGGATGGATTTTCAAGTTTAAAAGTTCAGCTACAGCTATCATTGAACAGCTTTATTGGGACAAAAACATGATGGACACTTTTCTTAGGTAGATAGTTATAGGAATCATTGGAAAAATCTGTTTCATTTGGGCGGAATCTAAAACGTTTTTTTCAGAAACACAAAATGTGATTTTTTGCAAAAGTTTTGTTTTGACATCAACTCGCCAATGTAAAAAAAAGTCGCAATAAGTTTAAAAAAATGTCCAATGAGGCATTGAATTATTGCTATTGGACCCTAATACCGCAAACACGCAATGATTGCCCTTGAGATTTGTTGATCGTCACTGCGAATGTAAGGCTTACCGCAAATTGCAAGCGCTTAAAGTGGAATGGCAAGTCGTTCCGAACCATTGGTATTCGTGGTATCAAAGCGTCATCTCCCTTGTACTTCTTTTTAAGTAGGCAACATTATGATCATCGATCTGACTTTCAGTTCGAGGTTGTGAGGTAGTAGTCCGAGTAATTCCAGCGAGTCTAAAAACTCGGTTAGATATTTGACGATATCATCTTGGGAAGTAATGGAATCCACCGATTTCGTTCCGCAGCACGTTCGCTTAACCAATCATGATTTTTGCAATTTTGTGCAATGTTTGGAAGCACCTTTCGGTTGAGTTGAGATTTTGATTCGGCAAGCTGACAGAAAGCGACGGAAAATTGAATAAAGTCGAAGAAAACTTCAACAGTGATTTTGCCGTTGGTGATGTCCAGCAATTACTTTGAAAATACTTCTCCCGATTGGTCGTTCTGCAGATGCATGTTCGTAGTCTGTTTCAGTATTTTTTTTTGAAGTGTTCCACAAAACAGACGACTTCAAACATGCATTCAGTTCCATCGAATGACGTTGATCGTGGAACTTCTGTCAAGGCTTGCGAAATCCAACTGCCAACAGAATCATCGCAACGAAACGTTATATAATTGTTTCGTAAAGCTTGCATCGTTTTGTCTAATGTATACTCATCCCAAACAATCAGTTTGCTTTGCTGAATAACTTTGGCCATCGCACTGTTCTTGGAAATGTTGCACGTTGGTTTTTTATAGATTTGCATATTCAATGGCAACTTGAGTGCCGAATGAGAAGTTCGACCCCCTTCCAACAGCTGCAATTCCTGATGAAGCAGGTGCAAGTTCAATTGCCATCCCTATCGAGGTATCAGTATGGATTTTTTCCGAATTTTTTGAAATCGGATAATTTTCTACCGAGGTTTCCGTTTTGATTAGCATTTCGGACATATCTTCCGACGAAATGTAACTTACTTGATCGCACATCGGCGATATGCATTAATTCGACCATTTTTGACAGCTATGCATTGAATTTCTGCCGAAGTTGTCCGACGAAAAATTGTTGCGGTATCAAACGAACGCGATTGTATGCTTTTCTATTTTGTTTCGCGATACTTCGAAAGCAGATTTGGTTCCGATTGGATTTTACTTTCGTTTCGGAGATTGTTCCGAACAGATACCTCGATTTGGTCGATCAATCGGCGAGCGTATCGTTGCCAAAATCAATGCGATCAAAAAAGTTTTTCCATTTCCTCCTGGAACTTCCAAAAAGAACATGCCTTCCATTCCCTAGCTCACAACATTCATAAGAGTGCCGTACGCATATTTTTGTTGTCGATTCCACAGTGGAACGTTCCTTCGAACTGATTTCCTCAGTTCGTCGTCTATCAGACGATTGGGAGCTGTCAAAAAAAAAAATTGGGCCCAACAAATAAAAAAAATTCTTTTCTTAAAAACCCGATTTGGGTTATGGTGAATATTTAAAAAAAAAATTAGAAAACTCGATCCAGCCGTTCTGCGAATTATGATAAATCAAAAAAGTGGGCGTGGTAAATTTTTCTTTCCATAAAAACCCGATTGGGGTTATTATGTATTTTTAAAAAATATATAAATCGATCCAGTGGTTCTTTGATTCTAGATAAATTAAACAAAAGGAAGAGTGGGCGTGATCAATATTTCTTTCCGTATCTAAAAACCTAAGTTGGGTTATGATGGATATTTGATATAAAAAAAGTTCGCCAAATAGGTGCAGCCTTCCTCAAGTAATGCAGGTAGGTACCATCGAACGACATTTGCTTTTTATTTAAATAAATAGAAAAAGATAGACAGATAGTTTAATGAAATCAAAATCAAGTATTTTTTTAATAAAATTCTTGCTAAAGTAAATAGTAACGACCACGCTGCTGAAATTCTCTCAAAATTTAAAAACAAAATTTCCAATGATAGCCAGTGACAGCTGAGCAAATGTGTTTGGGGTTGAATTCTCACCTTTTCATCGGCACGTGTAAAAACCTATTGACCCTTTTTTGTTTGCGCTCACACACTTATCCTCACATCCATTTGAAATAAGCGCACATTCACTTGTCGGCACATTAACCCAAATTAATTGGCCCAGTAAAGTTCACCGAACACATAAATCTCCTACAGTGACCTTGCCGAGCAAAACAAATGAGCCCACGTATAAAAGCTCTTCGCTAATACCTCCCCAAAAAAAGCTTAGCTGCCTGTTTCATGACTTCCCATACCCCATCAACGAGACACAGACACGTTGATGTTGAACGTTGTGGTTAGTTTGTCTGGCTTCTTGGAATTTATTTTTAATATCATTTTGACGTTTAGCCGTCATAAAAATTATTATAAAACTTTTCTGAATTATAATATCCACCATTGTGAAGAATTTCCTCATATTGGCCTTGTCATCGCAGAGAGAACAAAAGCACGGGAGCGGAAAGAATGAACACAAACGGCACATGCATAGAAACATGTATCTATATTGCTTGCATATGCTTGCATATGCTTGCATCTGTATCTATAACTAGGTGAAGTGAATTTCAACAAGTTGCAATAATACTCGCATTCGTAGAAATAGTGGATTTCGAATATCACCCCTGAGCTAACCCACCCTCATTCCACTTAATACGACGAGTGATTGCAACAGCTGTTCGCTGCAAGGTATTTTTTATTTCATTTTGAATTTTTCTTATAGTTTTCTACGCTCACCGATTTTGCTACTACAAACCATTTGAATTAATTTATTCGCTGTTGAACGAGAAGTTTTGCGGTAGGGGGATGCTGGGTGGGATTCGAGATACTCAAAGAGGTACCACTCAGATACTCTTGGTTCGTATTCGTTTGCGTTTGCGTTTGCATTTAGTTCGATTGAAATGGGTAACGGAAAAGTGTTTTTCTTCATTTATTTTGCTATTGCCCTCTCTACTTTTAATGATATCACTAGGAGACGATATGGTGGTGATGAAGGAGGATGGCAATCTTGCTCCAAGGGATCTATTGCATTCAACGACTAAACGAAAAAAAAAAAACTGGTAAAGCATCAATTAATTGGAAATATATCTGTATCTCGTTTTTATGTTGTTTTTTTTCGATATTCGTATGGTGAAAATTGAATAAATGAATATTTGGGGGGTTGTGTATTTCTGCGAGGGTGACTTTTTTCGTATTTCCACAGAATGATAGCATTGACTTTGTTTTTTTTTTATTTAAATTTTCAAATAATAATGCAAATTAAATTTTATTTTCGTTGGCATGCATATTGCACACTCTCAAACGTTTAATTTAATTAAAATTTACACACAACATATTTTTCTACTGAAGAATTCCAATTAAAATGTTATGGGGTTGTGAGCTCAGATGAGTGCTTTGTGAATGGTTGGTAATATGCATTGGTGCAGATTGTTTATTTAATTGAAGGAAGCGTCAGTGGATCGTTCTCTAAATTCGTTTAAATGGAAATGAGGGAACTAATTACTTGGTAGTCCATTTGGGTTTTATGCTACCCTAGGGATACCCAGCAATTTTGTTTGAATATTCAATTATATACTCGTCCTATCTCCCTAAATGTGTCTGTGATTTGGGATTCTGCATTTGGATGTAGGTATCTAGAAAACGCTTCAAGATGCAGATCTTCGTCAAGACTCTAACCGACAAAATCATCACCGTGGGGACTAAGATTTCTAATACCATCCAGAATATTCAACATAATATTTAAAATAAGGAAAGAATTTCTACAGATAACTGGATCATTTCCGTATATTGTTCAACTAAAATATCGGAAAGGAGTCGACCCTTAGTAAATTCTAGTTAGATCCGCCGCCGGACGTGTGGCAGTAGAAATAGTCGACCTTCTTAGATGAAGTAAAAGTGTAATACTAGGATCTGTGTATTTGCGATGAACTGTCGCGCAGAAGGTCTGGGCTCGATTCCCAGACCATAAGTAGGTAGCAATAGCCAAATGATTTTTCACTGGCCTTCCTCTCGTGATAATCGGACAAATCAACCGATTGTAAAGAAAAGCTAAGTTCGGAATCGGCATAAAAAAGGAGGTCCCGCCTGATGTAATACTGTTAAAGTGTAATACTGGGATCTGGATATATGTGATGAACTGCCGCGCAGAAAGTCTGGGTTCGATTAGCAGCCGTAGCAACACCTAAATGATTTTTCACTGGCCCTCCTCTCGTAATGATCGGACAAATCAACCGAGTAGTATCAATTGTCAAGAAAAGCTTAGTCGGCATAAAAACAGCAGCCTAACAAGATCCTCATACATTTTCAGCAAACAGGGCGGAGTCATATCTCATATGTCTTTCATTTTTATCATGAATAAAGTGCTATTCCAACTATGCCGTGTAAGGATGTGTACAAGGAACGTGATGGAAGTATCTTATCATGATTAGCAAGATCTATCCTGGACAACAACCTTAAATAGACAATCAGGGTGGGGTCATCTGTGAAATTTTTTGGCTTCTCGCAGACAACGTGGTGATCTTAAATTCAGGAAAGTTTCTTCTGGTCAGCAGGATCTGTCCTGAATGTCAAGATCAATAAATTTCTACGCCTAAACTATTAGCTAACAGTATAGAACTACACAGAGTGGGCATCTCATACAACGAAATTTTTCTATGTGGGGTACTGATATTGATACCCCAGTGTTAACGTTGCTACCCCAGCATTAAACAGCTGCGTAGCCAAAGCATACGATCGGGGAAGTTTCCCCTTGCACTAACCGCCCGCGTCTGAAATGGCAAAAAAATTTTTTAACTGGGATGCGTACTATATGTATTTCTATACCCTTTGCTATTAGCTAGTTTCGACATCCTTGGCTCACGACCATGTGGAATTAATACCTTAGGGCAACCTAAGGGAACTGATTGCGAAAGCGGAGACGTGCAAAAATGTTCTTAATAATTGATGTGATGCCAATGTCCATCATACAGTTTGGGACAGCTAACACATCAACGAACGAGGGATTTACTCTTTGATTATGTTCAAGAAACAAACCACCTCTTCTGTAGTTCGCGCTCCGTGCCTACTTTCATAAATAGAATAAGACAAACAGTGCCAAACATTACGCTTGCCTCCCACATAATAATCAACCTAATTGGAAACTGGAGAGTCTCTAACGAGCAATCCTTCTTAGACCATAGATACATCCAATTCACTTTGGACGATACTTCCCCAAAGGTTTTGAGGAACCCCAAAAAACACAAGTGGTCACTGTATAGATAAATTTTAACCAACAAACTTCTGGTTGACAACTTGGCACAATCGAGAAACAAAACTGAATTGGATAGACTGGTGAAAACCCTCTTACCAACCCTGAGCGATGCAAGATCATCAGCATTAGGAGGAAGGCCAAGTTCCATAGTGGAGCTCCAACCTTTGCACTCTTAGGAAAAAATGCAGCAGGGAAATATAAAACATCTCTTAAAACATCTCTCAAAACATACAAAAGCGTGTCGAGGAAGAAAAAAAGAGCATCCTAACATACAAGAAACCTCATAGGCTTTGAGACTCCGTAAAATCGTCTCCACTTTTACATTTATATCTAGCTACCTACATAAACCAGATTGTCAATGGACAACCTTCAGTATCGAAACCTTCTTCTATACACCTACTTTCCTCCTCTTGGGTACTGAACCAGATCCACAATTCTTTCTTCTTTGGGCTATCAAAAGCTATAAACCATTTATAGAACTTCGAAATTAAATAAAACACAATAAAATTGTTGATTAGAATGCGTATTATCACATTGTTAACCGAATTAATTGCTCTTATGGACGATTATGTCGACCAAAAAATAGACGGAGATTGCGGTAAGCTTCGCGAACTGAAAAATTATTTTCGAAAAAAATTTGCACGATATGCAAGCGTTGTTCATTGTTTATGATGAAATGGCAAACCATAAATGACATTAGTTGTGCCCAATTTGACCTCAAAATGACACTTTTATCTCTATTCGAAAAACCAACCTCTAAAAAACTCAGATTCCCCAGTTCATCACTTTAGTTATCTCTCCACTGAACCTGATCTTATCCATACAAATAATGCCACTTAAGGTGATTTCCTTCCTCGACTGGGTCTACCTCTCTGAGAATCGAAAAAACGGTGTACTGGTATCCATTTGCTCTACATGTCCTAGCCATTTTGTAGGAACCACAATGCGGAGTTTTTTTTATACCAAGTCTATGTCGCTCTATAGCTCGTTAAGTCCTGGTTGAATCTTTGTCTCCATAGTCCGTCAACACAAACTGTACCGAACAATTTTTCAATAATTTCCCGCTCCAAACGAAAATTGATTTCTTCGTCTACTTTTGGTACAGTACATGCCTTGGCGCCATTGAGCAGGATGATCTATGGCTTCAAAAATCCAGTCGGCATTCTTATTCAAGTCAGAAATTTCATTCTGGTGGACTGAAGAAACCCATCACATCATTTGCGCACGATCTTATGGCGTGTTGTCATCGTCGCAACTGGCCTTCGACAGCCCTATCGAGATATCCGTTTGAAGAATTTCCGCAGCGAAAGTAGGCTCCGATCGGAATTGAGTTTGCTTAGGAGGTATCCGTTGCGGAACAAATAAATAAAGACTACAATCGCGTTCGTTCGATTTCACAACAAATCTTCGTCAGACAACATCGGAAGTAATTCATTGCGTAGCTGTCAAAAATGATGAACAACGCATAATGTCGCCGATCAATCATTTGCGATATAAATTTCTTCAGAAGATCAGTTCGAAATACTAAGGCGAACGGAAACCTCAAGTAGAATTTACATGATTTCGCACAAATCGGAGTAAATATCCTTCCGAAGGAATACCTCGATATGCCTATAGATGCTCGTGGTATAGTAATAATCGAGACATTAGAGGATACGCGTTTTAAAAAGCTCTGGCCGGAGTCTTGGGATTCGACATCAATTTTTATACAGTACTTCACATTTGTTTTAGCGTGGTGTTGTGAGTCGATGTTGGCTGCACAGATTTTTTTTTGGACCTTGCTGCAGATTGTAAAAATGGTGTTTCCCAATGATTCAAAGCATAAGTCCACCTGCCTTAATTTGTCGATGATAACAAATCCGCATCAGAATACTCGCTGATTCGGCTCACTATGGCACGGACCGTAGTTGATGTCACAATATTTCATCCTCCAATTCCGTCATATTTCGTGAATGGCAGGAATGTCTGTTTTTTGTAACAGCTTAGGACTTGCTAGTAGTTTCGTCACTTTCTTAGTAGACTAGCCAGATATGGCAGAAATTACACTTTTTTGAAGAACTACATTTGTTACGTCTGATACGTTACTAAGATAATTGATGCAGTTAAATGTAGTTAACTTAGGAAAATGTTGTAGACGTAGTGGTATCTGTCAAAATGTATTTGAGTTGCTTGTTTCGTCGCCGTGAAAAATAAAATCAGTCCTTTCCAGGGGCATTGGTTGCTTCATCACAATAGTTTTACCGTGAGTGAGTAGTTAAGCCAAATTACAACCTCTAACCCAAAGAGACAGGTCCAGGTCTTGGCCTAAGTACAGAAGGTTGCATATTACAAGCATGGCTTTTTTAAAAGTGTTGACATCCTGCTAACCCCAAGAAATGGACGGAAGAGGATGTTGTATTCATTCCCAAATAAGGAAAGAGCTCTTACGGAAATCCGAAGAATCACCGTCCAATCAGCCTATCGTCCTTTCTCCAAAAAACCTTCGAAAGATTAATTGATCCGCACCTCCGTACTAGTATATAACCGACTGCACTATCCAACTCCCAAGATGCATATTGCAAGGGGAAGTCTGTTGAGACAGCCGCCAAGTCTAGAGGTCATTCCACCCACTTTTTCGAGCAATAACGCCACAAGTGTTGGCTTCCAAATCCGCTAACGTTTCCGGTTTGTTTTCGTAGACGAGCGACTTCACATATCCCTAAAGAAAGTAATCCAATGGTGTCTAATCACACGATCTTGGTGGCCGATTGACAGGTCCATTCCGCAAAATTATGCGCTCATCGAATGTTTTCTTCAATAAATCTATTGTGACGTGCACTGTGTGGCATTTAGCGCCGTCTTGTTGGAACCACATCTCATCCACATTCTACCATCGAATTCGGTAAAAAAAGTCGGTTATCATTGCTCTATTCCGGTCTCCATTAACGGTAACTGACTCTCCAGCATCATTTCGGAAGAAGTATGGTCCATAGAGCACACCAAACAGTCAGATTTTGTGGATATAATGCGGTCTCATGTGGATTTCCTTCACTCCAAATGCGCCAATTTTGCTTGTTGACGTAGCCATTCAACCAAAAATGAGCCTCATCACTGAACAAAATTTTGCGATGAAAATCAGCATCGTGATCAATTTAAATCTCGGAACATACACTAAAATCATTACGCATTGCATGGTCTCGCGGCTTTAATTCTTGCACAAACTGGATTTTGTAAGATCGTAAGCCAAGATATTTGCGCAAAATCTTCCATAAAGTTGATGGACAAAGCTCCAATTGCTGTGCACGGTGGAGAATCGATTCATTCGGGTCCTCTTCAACGCTTTGCTATACAGCGGCAATTGTTTCTTCAGTGTTCGACGTCTCTGCGGATGTTTATTATCACATAGAGTAAACGTAGTTTGAAAACTATCCATGGTTAACCGAATTAATTGCTCTGATGGACGATTATGTCGACCATAAAATGGAAGGAGCTTGCGGTAAACTTCGCAAACTGAACCATTATTTTCGAAATAAATTTTCAAGATTCGCATGCGTTGTTCATTTGTCAACCTATGCATGATGAAATGACATACCAAACTGAACATAAATGACATTAGAGTTGAACGATTTGACCACAAAATTTCTGTTTTATCTCTATTCGAAAAACCAACCTCTAAGAAAAACACCCGATATCATCGAAAACTCACTAAGAGCAAAAGAGTAGACTATGGTAGCTTTTCTTAATACAGAAAGAGCATTGTTAGCTGTGGCGTACCACAAGGTGGCGTACTTTCTTCTGTTCTCTGGAATCTAGTGGTAAACGAGCTACTAGTCTATCTAGAATGGAGGGATGCAAAGTGATTGCTTACGCGAATGACGTGGCTGTCTGCACACTCTTAGTGGGCCGCCAGATGTGGTCTCGGTGCGATCCCCAAGAAACCGATTTGGTCCTTCCTTTTTAGCAGGAAATTCAAAGTCCCTCACATTGGCCCTTCCAAATTTAATGGCGTCAGTTCCATGTTCCAAGTTCGCAGGATCAGCCAAATACCTGGGTCTGGTTTTAGATAGGAAACTGAACTGGAAGCCACCGAGTCATAATTCTGTATGGTGTCTTAGTCTGGTAGACAGACGGTTTTAGAAACAGCCTCCAACCGATACCTACTTGGGAAAGTTCAAGAAATCAGCTGGCATCTGCATTATCGGAGCTCTAAGAACAACCTCCTCCGCAAATGCTATTCTACATCTAGTGCCCTTAGGCAAACAGACCGCAAATTTTGCAGCTGAGACTGAGATCCTCGTTACAATGGGCACCCACTCAAGGTGAACACACAAGATTCTGAATCTCCTTAACATTACAGAAAACACCGACCACATCACTATCCAATTCAGTTTTGAGCATAACTCCAGAGCAACCATTCCCAGTCGCCTTGAATGGGGGTGGTTAATTTTTTATTCTTTTTAAATATTCAACCCTATCGAGGTATCTATTCGAATCAAAAATTTTTCCGATTTGTGGCATAATACCGGTATACCGTTCCTTTCTTGAACTAACCCTAGCGAGTCGATATAAACGAATGCCCCTGGTGGAATAAAGCCCGACATAAGCGTGCTTTCAATGCGTATTTCATTTGGGGTAGTAGGTAAGCCCCGAAGATCAGGCTGTATTCGCTAGCTATCGCTTATAATACGTGGCTTCGAATCACATTAATGAGGAAATTGTCAATTCTATTCATCTGAGCGTATAGGAGCTTCTTGCGATAGTATTTTAGGTAATTGGATTGGAGACAAGGTCTCTAAGTAGCCGTATCTTTTCCACGTAGGCTGGTGCTTCATTGAACCACATGGCACAACCGTCTGCGATGATTGGACTTATAAGGGCCAAGTAGCAAATGACTTTCACAATTGAATCAAGTTGACTGCTTTGAAACAGTCTTCTTGTCAGAGCATTAGACCTCCTTAACCTGACCAGACAAGCGTCTAAATTTTTGTTAAAATACAGAAACTTGTCAAGAAAGATGCCAATGTACCATACGCCAGTGGCTGTCAATGCTAACCAATGATAGAAAATGTTTTTCCAGTTTTTTTCTGGTATCGCAACAGTTTTTTTTTCGGTTCTTTGGAAATCGATCTTCAATTTACAATCGAAATATCCTTTAATGAGGTTGAAGTCAAGTTGCAAAAGTTTTTTGATGACTTCGATTTTGACACCTGATCTGTACGCCACTAGATCATCTGCGTACTCTATAGCGTGCTCACGAAAAAAATAGGATTAGTAAAAAATTGATAGGCGGACTTCAGCGGTATAGATTTTTACAAAGTTTCAAGGACTAGAGTTTTTTTCACATAAAAATAACTCATATCCACTTTTCATTCGTTTCTCTTTGACTAACCATTTATAAGGCAAGTCTTGCCTTGTACGTAAATCACCGACCCTTCGTGTCCCCTTCGTAGCACCTCGGATTTTAATTAACAACGACTGCTTTTTTAAGTGTCCTTTTATTTATGAAATCCAATTCGAGTCAAGTTAACATATGTAGGAGTAGCTGCACCTATAAGCAACGCACATGTCAGGGTTCGATGACTTGCGGACATAATATCCATGTACGACGTACACCTATCGTTACAAAACGCTAGTTTCACGTTGCTAGGCACAGGAAACATATTACAAGGAGTGATAGTGATGTCGAGGCACTTGTTTTAATAACTGACGTATACGCTCTGTTCGGCACGTTCAATTAAACGGATATGCCTTGCTCGCATGTACATGTCTACTCGGTTTTAATAATTCCCCCCTCGACTACTATGCCAGGACCTGACTGTGGGTATAATCCTGTGCTCAGCAAAAATGTTGCACGTTCCAACGATTTAAATTACATCCTACGTACGGGTTAAATGAGTTTCGAGACTGAAGGTGGGCATGGATGAGGTTGGTGTACAGATCCTTTCACGTGGCATGCATTAGAACACAATTTACCATTACATATGTGAATTATCATCGAAATTCAGTAGGGTCCTTAATTATTGAAGTATTTGTATTTGAGACTCATGCCTCATCAACCACATTCCTTTCATCAATTGCAACCGGAAATTGCTGGTTTGAGTCTGTGGGTCTAATGTAAGGCAACTCGATTATGGGGCTAGGGTTTACTCCATTTATGCGCTATAAGACTCTGCCACTTGAAGGATGGAATATGTGATACGTCTATATCTGTCTCTGATCAGACACCAATCGATTCAACGAAGGATGGAGACATGAATCCAATATTGGCTTAATGCCAATCTGTCTTGAGCAAGAGTGCAGGTTGGGTTTACATTGTGATTAGGGAAAGGGATACAGGCACGTGTAAATGAGTTAAAGGATATCGAGTATGGTTTGTAGAGTGGATGTGGAAAGGATATTGTAATCATTCAATCATGAAGGTGGGGAAGATACCTCTTATGCAAAGTACTGCCGGATAAGGAATTGAGGTAGATAACTTGTTAAGGCAGAGGTATGTGATATAATGATATAAACGGACGCATTATGTTACAATTGTTAATCTTCTTTACACTGCGAATAGTCCTTGTATTCGATAAAAGAGTGACGTTGATATGGTGTGTGGAAACGTTGATTTTTTTTGCTTTGGCAATTGGTATGAATATAAAGACCAGCCCAACACAAAAATCGGTCATCTGTTTTAATTAATTTCAGGCACCAAAAAACTCTGAAGATCGATGGAGGAGAAAAATGTCGTAGAAAATTAGGTTATCTACGAGCTGTCGAGCTCCTTGAAAAAACGTATGAGCGTCTACTGAAGTGCCATCTTAAAATCATGCTGGGAGATTTGAACGATTTGAGAAGACATTTTAGGAGTAATGTCGGAAAACCGAGACTACACGGCAACACTTTTGGCAATGAACTTATGCTAATTGACTTTGCTGTTGAACGAAATTCCACTATGGTCAGCACAAATAGCTTCACCTCGATATCCATAAGACACAAACGCGTATTCCTTAAGCTCTCGCGCCCATCATCAAGATGAAAATGTTGAAAGATGCTCGCGGCCAAGAACAATGCCTACTAGGCTAAGATGCAGGCTGCCATTGAAGGAGCGAAGAACGCCGGAAGTTTGTTAAACGACGATGACCAACAATTTCTCCCTGTCAGGCAGAACAAACCTTAAATTTTGGGGGCGATGGCGTTAGCTCATACCCAATCAACCTAAGCGAAGTCCTACTTACTTACTTACGTGGCGCTACATCTCGGAATGAATTTGGGTCTCAACAATCATGCCTCTTCAATTAGCCCTATCCTTAGCTTGTTGCCTCCAGTTGCGCACTTTAAGTTGGTTGATGTCTGTTTCTGCTTATGTGCGCCAATTAAAGCGGGGACTTCCCCTACTGCATCCGACATCAGGCTGGGAATCGAAGAAAAAACAGTTGGCAAGAGTAATTCTTCGTTTAATTTTTGACGAGATGTTGTTGTCAGAGTTAGTAGCAGAGCCGAGATAGATAAAGTCCCGTACTACATTATGGTCGTCCTCTACATGTTCTAGCCAAACGTCTAATGCGGAGTTTTTTTCTATACTAGCAGTGGCTATGACACTACGTTGAGTCCTACCAATGATGTCAATATCGTCGGCGTATGCTAGTAGTTGCTCCAAATTTTAGAAAACTGTGCCTCTTGTGGCTCGTGAGTTTTGTACAATCCTCTCAAGAATCAAATTGAAGAAATCACGTGAAAGCGCATCGCCTTGTCTAAATTCTTCTTAGTATCGAATGTGTAAGTGTGGTCGTTTCCGACCTGATGGAGTAACGACAATTCTCCATCGTCATCCTACACAAGCGGACTAGTTTGGGCGGTATACCAAAACTAGATATGGCTCTGTATAGTTCGTCTCTATAAATGCTGTCGTATGCGGCTTTGAAATCGAGGAATAGGTGGCGGGTATCGATTTGGACTTCCTGGGTTTTTTTTTCAGGATCTGCCGAAGTGTGAAAATTTGATCGGTTGTGCAATTTCCTGGCCTAAAACCTGATAAGGGTCGATCTGGTTATTGGTAAGATCAGATCAGATCGAACTTCAGAGAGTTGCCTCTGTAGCTGGCGATGCTGAGGTTCCATTCTTCAGGCTCTTTTTTCTTCTTTCTGAAAAGCCGGTTTTCTTCCCTTCTTTATATAGAGCTCAATGGCAGCTCTCGTCTTCACCTGCAGCTTAGCCTTGTAGGCCTCGTTCTTACCTGCGAGCATCTGTCCGCATTCATCATCAAACCAGGGGTTTCTTGCTGTTGGGCTCGAGAATCCTAGCACACCAGTTGCCGCTGATATAATGGCTCGTTGACTTCGTTGTCAATGATAGCTCCTCGGAATATTCGGACATCCAAAATACTTGATTCCTGCCTCTTTTCTATCGCAATGTGATCAAATGGTTGACCGCTCCCTGATCTGGAGACGGCCATGTCCCTCTATGGATATTGAGGTGAGGAAACCCTTTGCTGCTAAACCTGTCTTCTCTTCCTACCTTTTCGTTAAAATTTTAACATCGTACTTCGGAGCTTTTGGAAGCAATTCTTAGCTATATCATCTTTTTCCTCCGGCTGGGCGTGAACGCATATAAGGGTAATGTTGGCGAATTCAGCCTTGATGCGGATTATAACAATGCGTTCACTAATGTCTTGGAAGCATAAGACTTCTTGCCTAAGTCTGGAACGTACAACAAATCCGATTCCGAATAGTCGCTGTTTCTGCTCACTATAACACGGTCCGTAGTAGTTGTCACAGTTTTTCATCCTCTTTTTGCCCCGCCCATCCCATCGTATTTCCTAGATGAAAGTAATGGCTGCTCTGTAGCAGTTAAGGGCCTCCGCTAGTTGTTTGCCTGCGCATCTCATGTTTAATGTTCTCACATTCCAGATACAGATACGAACGTAGTTGTCCTTTTTTCGTTAAGCAGGTTCGTCAACAAAAAAATCAGAGCTTTGCGAGGCTATTGGTTGCTCGGTAATAATATTTTTTTCCATGAGTGGAAGGCCAGTACCAATTCATTAGATAACCCTAGGACACGGGCAATCAGTATCCACGGGATTGAATGCTGCCGTTGTCCTTTCTGTTCATCCGTCACCATCTCTGTTCAAGGGACCGGTCTTACCTTTGAAATTCCTCGAAAACCGGTTGTCCGAATATGTCGAAGCAGCTCATCTAGGTTTGCCTGGGACAGCAGACGGGGTATCCCGTGCCAGTCTGAAGAGCCTATTTTTGGTGTTGCTGTTGTCTTGTCTTAGTGATGTTGTCTTGTTATCGACACTGCGGATTTATAGTTTTGCAAGTCAAATCTGGCTCGATGAGGACCTTAATGGTCGATGTGGGGAACCTTAGCATCGTTTGCCAGATCCAGAAAATAAATTAACCGTGCTAATTGGAGAGACACGTTGGTTATGTTATACCCCACAGTATAGATTGGTTCCAATAGCGGAAGAGTATCAGGTACACCATCTCTGTTTTATATGCCAAATGTGTGTCTTAGCTCATCCTTTCTTGGTGGAATTGTGTGAGTTGTTCAAATCCATCGAATTTCTCGAAAAAAAAACGTTCAGTCGTTTGTTCTTTAAGCTAGATATATCCTAAAATAAATAAAACCGAAGTAATGTTATAAAATCTTTTTATTGTTGCTGTATCTCAATCATATACACAATTTTATTACTTGACAGTAGTTCACAATATTTTTTCTTTTCCCATCGACTGAAATTATTTTTCTCTCATAAAATTTGAGTTATCTATCCACTTCCTTCAATTTATATCTGGAAACCGCACCGACTTCAAAAGCTGTTCAATCTGCTCGTCAATGGTTTCCCCTGGGAACTCAACCCGGCACACCGGACACAGCATCTTACCGCGCTTCTGTAACTTCTCATAGCATTTGTGGCATGAAAAATGTTGATTCTTGCAAAACTTTGCATTACTCCGAATGTATTCGAAACAGAAGAGACAGGTGAACTTCTCCAGGCAACTTTCGTTGCGCTCCTCTTCCCAGTTGAAATTGAATCGTCTTCCCTTGTAGAGCGGACGTTCTGTGTATTCGCCAAGGTAAATTTGAACGCATTTCGATTTGACTTCCTTCTCCAAGAATTCCAAATAAGCGTATGGTAGCTCGAGATCAAAATCCCCATTGATGCATGGCGCTGTTATTCCCGGTCCAAGACATTTTGTATAATCATCTCCGTTGCGTCCAATTTTTGTCGTATACTTGAGTACCTCAGAGTCACCGATGGCGAAAACGCCTCGTTTGATACTGTGCACTTTGGGATTTAACAGGAACCAATACATATCCTCACCGTTGCACAAGAGGAATTCGTCCTTCCATAAGTCGTTCAGTGTGAATGTGAAACAATTGTCTTTGTTTATGTGTTTGATGTATTTCTTATGGTGTTTCTGACAGTGTTCTAGCAGATCATCAGCATCACCCTCCCAGCGACATGTGAAGAGGCGACAGGTTTCCATTTTGTTTTTGTTAATTTTGACAGTTTGGACTTAAGTGAGGGAAATTTTTTATTTTACAGAATGTTTGTGTATTGTTTTTTTTTTTAAATATACGTGACGTATTGACTAATTGATCCAAAGATTTGACTGACGGTACAAGTGACTCTAGTCTGAGTATTTATAGGAAAACGTGAGGTAATTTGTGTATGACCGCTGAGGACGTGGCGTCCGCAGGTAAACAGGAACATCTGGGAATTTCCCATAATTTGCAGGACTTTTGCAAGGAAGTCATAAAATTTATCCATTAACGAGGAATTTTCCAAATTATGATTTGTCAAGTACAGTCTGGGACGAAAATTAGTACACAGGTAACAATATTTATTTTGTGACGCATATACTTATATTTAGTTATGGACATGGTATCAATATTCCTCGAAAATAGTTTAGTTATCTATACCGATTTAGTTAAAATGTTTATTACATTGCAATTGATATAAAATTGAGATGTGCATACATATTTATTATAGCCTTATGTACTAAATCTACGTTTTAATTAAAATTTACAATCTTGTGTTACATACATAAATTAGATAAGTATTTCAATAATGATTTAAAATTACTTTTTTTTTCTATGTTGTTCCGTTAATAATTGTCTTTAATATTTAATATTTTCTAGTCGTTGTTTTGGTTGGCATTAGCCGCCCCCCATTGTTGTCCATAGATTCCTATTTTTTGCATCGTTGTACCAGTTGCGATTGAATTTAAACAGGTCATCCTTCCATCTTTTCTTTGGTCGTCCTACTGGTCTATTATCTTCCGGTGTCCACTTTGTTGTTATTTTCGTCCATTTTTGGTCCTGTATTCGTGATATGTGTCCTGCCCAGCTCAATTTTAGTTATTTTATGTTTGTTATTACGTCTGTTATATTTGTGAGTCTCCTTATTTCATCATTTCTGACTCGTTCCATTTGTCTAATATTTAGTAAGTGTCTTTCAAGTTTCGTCTGGGAAATTCGTATCTTCTCGGTTATGCTTGCTATCATTGCTGTTGTTTGTAGTCCATATGTCATAACAGGTAGGATCTTCGAGTCGAATAAATAAAGATTGCATGCTTCAAACATTGCGCGCCACTTAAGGCGAGGTCTTCCTCTACTGCGTCCGATGTCTGGCTAGGAATCGAAGACTCTGGGAACCAGGGTATTGGTCTCCATTCATGATGAAATTATAAACAAATGAAATCCTCCCACTACCACGCCCCTTTTTGAGAAAAACGTAGTTTTAGGCCAAACCGTTAAAAAGTTTTAAAAGTGTCTGAACAAAATATCTAGACAATCCTAATGTCTATATTTTGTCCGTACAAAGTGCTTAGCCACGCAAACTTTTTGGGTGGTTTTCAGTAAAAAACGTTTTTCGGTAAAATTTTAAACATTTCGAAAATTTTTCGATGCAAAATCATTGGCTATAATAATATCAACATTTCGTCTATACATCATTTTTTTTAAGGGCGTTTTCATACAAAAAGCATTTGTATACCCTACGCCATACAGGCGAAAAAGGTTTTTTTTTCGAACCATAAAAGATTTTGAACAATATGTTGCGAAAATGTCAATTTCAATATTTCTTTGGCATAATGCTTACATATTTTTAGGGTATAAAACGATCGCCAAAGTGGATTGTAGGCTTCTCATATTTTTAACTTTCTCTTTTAAGGACAAAGATATTGTTTTCGTAATAATGTTCGACCTCAATATTGATTCTAACATTGCGATGATAGCGGAATTAAAAAAAGTGGTTTTTGGAATTCCGTCCGTCTGTCCGTACAGGTCTATCCAGCCTAAATGACTTGACCAATTTTTTTCAAACTTCGTATCAAGCGTTTTTTTGGTCATAATTTTTCTGTTTGCTTTCAGCCATGTTGTTACCGGTACCTTCCATATAAAAATCATAAATAACCTCAATTTTCTCAAAAATGGCTCTAACGATCTTATATGCTATAAGCATTTTAGTTCCAACAAAACTGCATAGGCATACCCAGTTTTTTCGACAAAATCCATATAACAGATTTTTGCATTTAGGCCCTATAAAGAAAATTGTCAATTTCTCGCAAACTATTTTGCCAAATTGAATGAAATTTAATTAATAATACTGTTTTCATGAGTTCCACATAATTGGTTTTGGCCCAATTATTCGCAGACGCAATTTTCAGTTTTGGCCAATAACGGAAAATCATTAGTATTCACATGAACACCGATTACTTTCAATTACGGAATTAACGTTCGCATTATCTTATTTCGACATTGTTTATATCATTCTAGCGTCATTAATCTAAATAAATATTATTGTGTACTATGGTCAAATTGTTAAAAACGTCAAATTAACTCGCTATAAAAGAGAACGTTGCGTACGACCCAGTTCGTTTTTATGCGAAATATGCTATACTTGAACAAAGAAGGATGGATATCCTTAATCTTGACCACAAATCATAACACAATATTATGTTACTTGTATTTAGCTGATAATAATAAATAATTTAGGGTTCTTCGATGATCTGTCTAAAATTTATTCCGTATTTTTTGAATACAAGAAAATATAAAAAAATTAATTTTATTTCAATTCTCTTGGGAAATTATTTAATATAGGTAGTATTTAAGTATTTAAAACCCCATTAAATCCAAATGACGCAGCAAAAAGCCGATATTTTGGTTACCCCTGCAGAAATGTCAAAAATTAGCTAGTAGATTAAATTTAACCCCTATTTTAACGCAATTGACACACGGCCTTGTTCATAAAATAATTTGTATTCTGTATCTTAAATTGAACATGTATATTGATTTTATTTTTAATTTTCAAAAGTTTATATGACTATAAGTGGCTTTATGTCAATCACAAAAAGGAAACCGCCAAAAATGGATCTAAAAAATTTTTTTCGAAGAACTTTTACCTTTCATTGTCGCAGTTCACACGAGAGGAGCATTGGGTGTTCACACGTAATGAACAATACTCTGCGTATTTTCATTTCTCTCTGCTCTTCCCTTATTCAAAAATGACGAAAACTGAATTCTCGCACCATATCGAGGGTCTACAACAAAGAGGAACGTGGGGAACTGGAATTTCCATCATGGCGGAAAGTAAATTTTCTCGTGCAGATTGAAGCTTGTAATGTAATGTTACCTTTCTATCCTCGAGCTCAAACATAAATGGAATAAATTTGACTTTTCCGGAACAAAAGAGAACGTCAAAGTTACTCACCGAATAAATCTAAATTGTGGTGTGTTTTTTCATTCCCCTCCTCTTACACATATTTCCCTGCACACCATCGCTAATCGATGAAAATCAGTGATTTTACTCTCGTGTGAACAGGCACATTTGCATTATATTTCATAAAACAAAAAACATCCGTTTTAGAAAAAAACGCCGTGAAAGGTATCACAACAAATTTAAATTATGTGTGATTGCTAAATATTTTAAAGGGATAAAAACACCCGTTATACAACTATTAGAGACTTTCGCGGTTTTGGTAAAATAACGCGCTGAATAAAGATTGTCAAATATTTTAAATTTACCTGACAATTTCTTTTGTCGACCACTGTAAATATTTGTTTAATTATGACAAATTACAGTAAACGATGTTTTTGTGCTGAGATCTACCTGTTTGAAACATGGGTCGAGTTTTGGTCCATGCTTATTAAATTACCTAATTTACCTAGCATTAGAGAGACAAATGTATGGCCGACGATGAGGTTGAACGATTTGATTGACGAAATTTAATTTTAATCGATAATTCATATTTAAAAATTAAATGACTTTACATAATTATTTAATCTTCATTCTTGTTGAGATCGTTATAAATTGTAGAATCCCAAACTGGAAACATCTCAACATTTTTTTTTTATAATTTATATGCGCTAAAATAGTTTTTTTGTTAAGAAAAGAGATAGGCAAGATGTGGTATCTTTTTAACTTATATATAAACAGAGTCGTTGGTACATAGACCCTTGCTTTTTCTCACAATCATGGTTGTGTCGATGGCTGAGCCTCCTATTTATTGCCAAATACGAACGCCTGAGTTGGAATAAACTGTTTTTGATATTTGATTCTACTCGGATTATTTGTCAGATCTGTGCAATTTTTGGTGCTAGTATTGGCGTAAACTTTATTTTTTATTAATTTTTTTTTACTTAACAAAATTGTATTTTTGAATTATGGTTTTATTGAGCTTGGCTTGGTCACCCAATCGCGTATGCTAAGTCTAACAACCTTGTCTGTCCGACTGTCCGTCCGTCTGTATGTTAGAAATTGTTGAAAATTTGAACGAAGAATTATAAGTGAAAAAAATTTAATATATTTTTTAACTAAGATATAAAAATTCTAAAATTAGACAGACAACTGTCTTAAATTTGTGAAGAGTGCAGTGAAAACAAATATTTTATTTTGATTTAAGCAACAAGTTAACACGATGTCTCACCTTTGGGTCAACGACCAGGTAACCCAAGGGTGAGACAGCGAATCACGTGGGATTCGCTGAGTCAACATTTGCATGCACAAACATGTTCCCGGTGCATTTGGGCCGGGTTACACACGCCCCAATGCAATCAAATACACACCTGCATTATATTCAATTGACGAATCCGTACCGTAGGGCGAGGTACGGGTGCAATTCCCATGACAAGGTGATTAGTTTCCCAATGGAATTGCACACTGCGGGGAGTTAGTCTAAATTCAGTAGCCAACCGCGACGGTAATTAAGTCTCGATTATTGTAATATTAAGTAAGTCGAACAGTTAGGCCAGTCCCTGGGCTGGCGTTCGCGTTTTTTTTTTTTAAGATCCTCGCGGAGAAATCCTGTAACTAACACCATTGGATAGTGTCTAAACAGCGTATTTATAAAAGTTGATCATACACATTTTATTAAACAAGAAATTAAAACCACTTGCTGGGGCAGTTCAATAAATATTACAAGGTATAGAGTATTTGACAACTCACAAAGCAAGTTATTGCCTTCTTATAATTTGTTTTGAATCTCGGCATAAACCAATTATGTTCCAACCAATAAAAATTAAAAACGTCCTCCGGATTTTTCGTTACTTTGGTATTTTTGAGCTAAATATGGTATGAAAATTCTCGAAACATAATACTTGATTATAACGAGGAAATTCCAATTGCTGCAATGTCCACATGTCACTAGCAATAACTTAAACCCTTGGGTTCTTCGGACAAGAAACCCATGATTTGATGAATAATACTACCATGTGGTCGATGGGTGCCAAAAATTACGCATACAAGTCAACACTGTAGGTGAGGACGAGAGTTCTTGCGGGGTCATTGAGGCGAGTAAAAGGGTAGGGAGGGTAGGAAAATTTCTCGCAAGCGTCATCACACCTAGACGTAGAAGACTGGCATGGAATTTTTTTTGTTGCGATTTAAAAAGGGTCAAGTCCTACACCCACCGACGAGCTATAGAGGGAACTTGCATGCCAGCACCGACCCAACGACAAGATAAATCGTCGCTTCTTAAGCCAAAGAATTAGGAGAGGAATAGTCAAGATTTTAAGGCAAAGAAGAAGGATGATGATGATAGGAATGATGTTCCGAAATCTAATACATTAACACATTGACATTGACATGTATGGCTCATTCAGGGCCTCAAACCTAAGGGTGTGTACAAAGTTATAATTTTGCCACAAATAATGGGACCTCCACGAAATTCATAAAGGGGAGATGGCGGTCTCCAGATCAACGAACGTTCAATCAAGATACACGCAGCCAGTATTTTTTATGTCCGAATAATCCGAGGGACTAACAACGACTCGGAACGAAATGCCACTACAGCCAGCACACGATTTCCTCAACACGGTATTCATAAGGGGACATGGCAGTCTCCAGATCAACGAACGCTCAATCAAGATACACGCAGCCAGTATTTTTTATGTCCGAACAATCCGAGGGACTAACAACGACGCAGAACGAAATGGCACTACAGTCAGCACACGAGTTCCTCAACACGATATTCATAAGTGGACATGGCAGTCTCCAGATCAACGAACGCTCAATCCGAGGGGCTAAAATCGACTCGGAACGAAATGCCACTATAACCAGCACACGGTTTCCTCACCACGATATTCATAAGGGGACATGGCAGTCTCCAGATCAACGAACGCTTAATGAAGAGGCACGCATCCAGTATTTTGGATGTCCGAACAATCCGAAGTTCTAACATCGGCTCGGACCACTACCTTGTTGCAGCCAAGGTAATAATGCGATATCCACCACTCCACAACAATCCAAATATACTGTAAAAAAATGTAATGTCAAAAGACGGCAATCTTAATAGACTGGCCTTGTCAGAACGCCGACAGATACTTGCAGCCAAGAATGAAGCCTGCAAGAATAAAAAGCTGCCAGGGAAGACCATCGGCTTTACAGAAAAAAAAGAACAAGAAAAGGGCACTATAGCGGACTTCAGGAATGGTGTTCGCAAGTTTTACCAAAGTGTAAAATGCAAAGGCAGGGGCACAAGGCTCGAACAAAATCCTGTCGAGATGAACAAGTCATAATCGTTGTTGAGACAGAGTTGCTGCTTGGGATATGAGAGAACTACTTCTGCAGTCTGTTAAACGGCGATGACGAGCAATCTCCGGTTTCAGGCAGAATTAAGCATTCAATATTGGCGATGATGGCAAAACCCAGCAGCCATTGGACCTAATTGAAGTTAGGATAGTAATATCTAACCTCAAGTTCAACGAGGCTGCTAGAAATGACGGCCTTCCAGCCGAGATTCAAACAGCCGGCGTAGATGACTTGCTAAGTAACATTCACCAACTCAAAAGTAAAATTTGGTCGGACGAAAGTACGCCAGAATAATGGAACCTCAGAATCCTTTGCCCGATCTACACAAAAGAAGACCCTTTGAACTGCGCCAAGTTATATAAGCATAAGTCTTGTCATCCGATCAATTGGTTAGAAAAGCTTATCTTAACTTAGCCGTTTGGAGCCGGCATAAAACAGGAGATCCCGCCGACGTGCAGGAAGTACACATGCACACATGAATGGTTGTGAGAAAGTTAAACCCCGGTTGTGAGCATATTTCTCGTCAAGATTGCCTACAAGATCCTATCTGCCGTAATATGTAAATGTTCAGAGTAGAAGTTTGTCGCTCTCAATGTGTGTACATCCAGGATATTGGATGCGTGCCTCCTGTCTATTAACACTTGGTTGAGTTGATAGGCGGTAGGACCAAATGGAGAGTTTTCTTTGTGGATTCGAAGTCGTGGTAACATAGTACTGCTGATAACAGTATTACATGCTGCCGTTAGTCGGAAGCCATCTGTTGTGGAGGCTATGCCTTCAACTAACTCTCTGAAGATGTTTTCCTTACCGACTTTAGCATTGAAGGCCTCAGTACGATTTTCGCATCGTATTCCGGACAGGCTCCGTAGGTTCAATCCAGCAGGTCGTACAATTCCTCATTGATAGGGTCTTCAGTCCCATCTGTAGCGGCGTGTGTACATATAAGGTTGATATTGCATATTTTTGCTCTGACACGGATTACTGGCAGGCGATCATTTAACGACTTAAAGTGTATCTTCTTGTCATAAGCCGGCTCCACACAACGAATCTGCATCCCAATTTGTGCAGGTTTGGGTGGCAGTTGTAAGAAATGTCACATGCTCGTCGTTTATGATCCTGTCCAACATGTTTTCGAGATTGCGTTTCAAACAGTCCTGAACCACGTGAGGTGCAGCTTTTGCACCGCGGGTGTACAACGTAGCTGCGTACTCATAAGTCGTTTTCCGTGGACGTTCCGGGTTTGCTTGGTATTTGAGGGGATCTGTTACCTGCCGTCTCTCTCTTAATTAGCTATTTTCACGTGGTAAAGAAATTACCCTGACGGCACAACCCTTAAGCTGAAGGTGTAATTTTCAATATTACTGATATCCCTAGGAAATGGATAGCCAACACGGGATTAAGCGCTGCCATTGGTTTTTCGCTCATATGTCAGCATCTTTGTTCAAGGGTATCGACTTACCCTTGAGATTGCTAGATGACCTGTTGTGCGGATGTGTCGGAGCAGCTCAAAATAGGTTTTTTTTTACTTTGGCTATCCCCACTGGGACTGCAGACACCCCCATTGACTCCGTCTTGCTAGTTCTTCCTATTCCGATGTATTGGAATATGGCCATTACTGGCAGTATACGTCTTTTTTTTTCTACAATCTGCTGCCGCCAATACATTACACAGCGATTGAGCACTTGTTTACGATCAAAGTACTAGGCACTCAGCGGTTGATAACTTAAGATTTCATATATTCGCAGTGCCTACCATTTGATCTATTTACTAACCCTAAACCACCTACTGTCAAACTTTTTTTTTGTCAACACATTACTGTTCCAATGGTGGCAAATTCAAATCTTGCATGAACTTTGGGAGACCCTTTGTAAAATGTTTCACATTTGCCAAAGTTGCAATTTTTTCGTTTAAAAGATAAACACTAATGACAAAGAGAAATGTTCCAATGGCCCCCCCACCTTACCACTACCTACCTTGACCTGTGACAGGGCAAACGGGAAACAATTGCGCTTGTAGAACCTGCACCCGTCCTTGGAGACCAAAAACACTGCTACTGCCAAATCCACTGCCATAGTAATTCATGACGAACTCGCAAAAACTCCAAATCCACGTCAAATGGCAAAAAGACCGTAAAATTCCATCACCACCATTTTCACTTAAATTTCATTCAACAAAAAAAAAGTCCATCGCCCGATCTATATTCAAACTATGCCTCTGCTAACAACGGCGTCTCTGAAACTTCATCTTCAGCTGGATTTGTGGGTTTATCCAAGGCAATGGGAAACTTTTCACATTCATTCACCGAATAACCGAAATGTGAGTTATAAAAACTTTTCGCCCTCACCCCGGGTTGATTGGTGCATATTTCTGGCCGCTCACGAGCGCCCGATTTTAATTAGATAATCGTTCCGGAACTTAATGGAATCGCACTTGAAAAACTCCCGCTCAGGTCCACGTAAACCGTTTGACTTTGAAAACTTTCATTTGTTGACTGATTTGGCGATGGTAGTCGGTTCCACCGAAAAGTCGTTGTCGATTTTATTTTATTTTTGTTGTTGTTGTTTCGTACCGCCGATAATTCTGGAGAAGGGTATAACGATACTTTGCCATGACAAACGAAACCTAAAAATGTGAGGTTATAAACAACTGAATGTAGGTTTTGATTTTGAGTTAGAAGGTAGCAGCTATGCTATGACGGAGGGCGTTTGTAGAACTGTTTCTTCTTTCAAGGGGGAGGAAGGGTCCTTTTCTCCAACTGGTTGCAAGGAATTTATTTATTTTTGTTTAATTTTATCGAATGAGGTTGTTAGGATGGTTAAATACCGATAGAAGTGCTTTGTTCTTCTTGGTTACCAGTAAAAAACCGCACATACATAGATACAACCCCACACTCTATCCATGGGGTAGATATGTTTCAATATTTCGTCGGTTGACTTATATTTGGGGTTATCTATGGCTTGTGACTTGAAGTAGGTTACGTGTTCCATAATTTAATCAAAATTAATGAAATCCTGGCAGGTTGATGTTATAATTGAATTATAATCCATTTTGGGGCTTTCACATGAATCGTGAATGTATTTTGGTCGGTAGCGTGCCATTGCTGGGTGAAAAATGTTTTTCTATTTCGAAGACAATATTCTGGAGGATTACTGTCAAGCCATTAGTACCATTAATGTTAAATTGATCAAAATCTTGACGAAGGCGCTTGTTTCAATAAAAACAAATCACCGAAATCATCGAAATCACCGTCAGTGATTATTGACATTAAAAAGTCGGGAATGCAGGGAAAAGCCGACAGGACTACATTCAATTTATAGTTAGAAAGAAAGCTAATAAGTAAATGACAGTTCCTTGGCAGCATGTTGCCGTTCGTGCTACACATCCTAATGGGTACTGTCTATGTGGATGCTGACAATTCAGAGAACTGAAATATTAACCAACTTTGTCCCACGAAGTGCTCATTAAATGCTGAAATGCCGAGCAGATTGTCTTGTGGTTCTATTCTCGTGATGATCTGTCAAAACATCCGAATAGAATTAACTATCAGAAATGGCTTATCTGAACAAATCAGATTTAGCATACGACTGGATCCCAACATCACCTGAACACCCGAATGATTGTAAGCAAAGGCTAGGCTCTCTGTACTATCGAGTCTCTTGGGCCATTTTATTTTTCTTCCACGTCGGTTTTACGAGTTTTCCAGTAGAGACTGGTCGATGTTGACAGTGTGGGCGGCCATGTTGTTTTGATGGCTTCTAATGCTAAAATCACCTGTTTTGCGATTGTGCAGCACGTCCAAACATCAAACTTTATTATTAAAATGAAATTTCGTACAAAAGTCACCAGCGTTTAGTGGCAAAGACCGATATCACCGCTTAGGTAAGTTATCAGCCAGCAATTTTACGTCAAATGAACTCTAGATGTGCAGGAGAACACTAATCAGTCCATTCCTCGCCCTGCACAAGAACTCGGCCTTTTATAAATATCAATTGGACGAATTTTGCGTCGGGATTTATGAGTGTACCCGTGCAAGAATCAAGTGGCCAGTTGCTCAAAGCTATCGATTCTTGAAAATGCCGTTCGTTCGCCGACTGAGGTTCGGAGCGTTTGCAAGAGGATCCCGCCAACCACACGAGGCTCACCAAGTGGCATGCATCCACATAAATTACTGTCTCCATCAACAGTGAGTTATACAAATCAATGATAACACTATTTCGTCTGGCCAGGTTAAACGATATGCAACGACAAATGTTTCCAGTAAGACACGCACATACGTGCCACACAGCGGGAACACTGCAATGGTGTTTTGAGGTATTGAGTCATCGCTCGCGGAGATAACTCGAAATGCTCACCAAGGTCGTTGTTTTTTTACTGAAGCCAATCGGCTTGCTGCGCATTTCGCAGCCAGTTCAACATTGCCACAATCTACCCAGTCTCCTGCTGTACTTGAGAACGTAGATCATTCTATGGGACAAATTCTCTGTAATCGTACAGTTGCATGAGTTTTGTTTGATTTTGACATTCATAAATCCGCTGGACCAGATGGTATATCCCCCATTATCCTAAAGAGGTGTTCTTTTACCCTAGCAAAACCACTGCGTAAGCTTTTATATCTATCCTACTCATCAGCCCTCTTTCCGAGTAGATGGAAAACTGCATTTGCCCAGCCTGCAACAAAAAAAGGCTACCGACAAGTCCCTTACGTCCCTTCTTTCCAAGTTCATGGAAACGCTGACAAATCTTCAGCTTATGAAATATCTTGAAACGCGAAAACTTCTCAATGACCGGCAGTATGGTTTTCGAAGCCACAGGTCCACTGATGATTTGATGACATATCTCACCGAAAAGTGGGACCAATCAATCCACCATGGTGGAGAAAATAAGATTGTTGCACTTGATATTTCAAAGGTATTTGACATGGTTCGGCATAAAGCCCTTTTGTCGAATATGCGTGCATTTGGAATCAATTAAAAACGTCTTCTACGGATTTGAAATTATCTCTCAAAACGTTCAATTCAAGTTTTTTTTTGGACGGCTTGAAGTCTGCAACTCACCAAATAAATGCTGGTGTCCCTCAATGCTCAGTTTTGTCTCCGACTCTCGTTCTTATTTTTATAAATGATCTCCTGTCTCCAACTTTTTCGCGAAGTTTACTGCAAGCACCGTCCATTTTATGGTCGATATAATCGTACATCAGAGCAATTGATTCGGTTAACCATGGATCGTTTTCGTCCTTTTCGAAAAGGACCCGAATGAATAGATTCGCCACCGTGCACAGCAATTGGAGCTTTATCAAATTTATGGAAGATTTTGCGCAAATATCTTGGCTTACGACCTTACAAGATCCAGCTTGTGCAAGAGTTAAAGCCGCGAGACCATGCAATGCGTCGTGATTTTGGTGTATGGGCCGAAAATGAGATTGATCTCGATGCTGATTTTCATCGCAAAATTTTTTTCAGTTGCATGGCTACGTCAACAAGCAAAAGTTGGAGTGTAGAGAATCCACCTGACACTCTTGAGACGTCATTACAGCGACAAAAACTGGCTGTTTGGTGTGCTCTATGGGCTGGTGGAGTCATTGGGCCATACTTCTTCCGAAAAGATGGTGGAGAGTCAGTAACCGTTAATGACGACCGGTATACAGCCATGATAACCGACTAATTTGTTCCCAAATTGGATGGCGTGAGTGTGGATGAGATTTTATTGTTAACGACCCTGCTAAACCATAAAAAGAAAACGTCGTTCGTATCTGCACCTGGAATCTGAGAACATTAAACATGAGAGGTGCAAGCGAACAACTAGCTGCAGCCATAAACTGCTACAAAGCAGACATTACAGCCATCCAGGAAATACGATGGGATGGGCCGGGCATAAAGAGAATGAAAAACTGTGACATCTACTACGGACCGTGTTATAGTGACCAGAAACAGCGACTATTCGGATGCGGATTTGTTATAAGTTCCAGACTTAGGCAAGAAGTCCTATGTTTCCAAGATATTAGCGAACGCATTGTAACAATCCGCATCAAAGCCAAATTCGGCAACATAAGCCTTATATGCGCTCACGCCCCAACGGAGGAAAAAGATATTGCTAAGGATTGCTTCTATGAACTCCTTGACCAATCCTGTGAGCTGGGTGCTGGGACGTGCTGGGTGATTTAAACACAAAGGGATGAAGAGAAGACATCTTTAGCAGTATGGCCGGAAAACATAGCCGACACGACAACACGTCTGCTAACGGACTTAGGCTTATTGACTTCGCTACGAACGGAATACCACTACATCCAGCACACGGTTTCCTCACCTCGATATCCATGAGGACGACATGGCGGTCTCCAGGTCAACGAACGGTCAGCCTAATTGATCATATTGCAGTAGACAAGAGGCACGCATCCAGTATTTTGGATGTCCACATTTCGAGGAGCTAACGGACAACTACCTTGTTGCAACCAATTTTAGAATGCGGATATCCACCACGCCTCAACAATCCAAAAATACTGTGAAAAAATGTAATGTCGAAAGACTGCAATCGCAAGAGACCGTTAAGACCTTTGCGCAACGCGTATCCCTAAACCTCTCGATTAACACCATACCACCAGCATCGAATGTCGAAGAACAATGGCAACGATGGCCAACAACCCATTAGATCAGCAGCGACTGATGTGCTAGGTTTCTCGCGCAAGAAACCCCCGGTTTGATGAGGAATGTCGACAGATGCCGGCAGCCAAGAACGAGGACTACAATGCTAAGCTGCAGTTGAAGACGAGAAGAAGAAGTAGAAGAAGAAGGCAGAGTAGTAGGGAAGAACACCGGCTTTTCAGAAAGAAGAAAAAGGAGCAAGAAGAGCGCGCGATCGATGATATAGGGAGATGCCACTCCAGGAACGTTGTTCGCAAGTTTTACCAAAGTGTAAAACGTCAAAGCCAAAGATACAAGGAAATATCGTAGTTGAGACACAGTCGATGTTGAGGATATAGAAGAACCACTTCTGCAGGCAGAACGAACCATGCAACTACAGCGAAAACTGTCCTAAATGAAGTGAGGATAGCTATATCTAAACTCAAGCATAATAAAGCTGCGGGAAATGACGGCCTTCCCGCCAAGCTTTATAAAGCCGGCGGAGATGACTTGGTAAGAAACATTCACCAACTCATAAGCCAAATCTGGTCGGAAGAAAGTATGCCTGAAGAATGGAACCTCAGCATCGTTTGCCTGATCCACAAAAAAGGAGACCCTCTAAGCTGCACCAACTACAGAGGCGTAAGTCTCCTCAACATCGCCTACAAGATCCTATCTGCCGTAATATGTGAACGCCTGAAACCGTTTACCAACAACCTGATCGGATCTTATCAGTGTGTTTTTAGGCCTGGAAAGTCCACAACCGATCAAATCTTCACACTTCGGCAGATCCTGGAAAAAACCCAAGAAGTCCAAATCGGTACTCACCACCTATTCATCGATTTCAAGGCCGCATACGACAGCATTTATATGGACCCATGTCTAGTTTTGTTATACCGCCTAAACTCGTTTGTTTGTGTAGGATGACGATGGAGAATTCTCGTTGCTTCATCAGGGTCGGAAACGACCTCATCTACACATTCGATACCAAAAAATGATTTCGGCAAGGCGATGCTCTGTCATGTGACTTCTTCAATTTGATTCTTGAGAAGATTTTGCAAAACTCACAAGCCAACACCAGAGGCACAATTTTCAATTCACAAAATCTGTACAACTACTAGCATACGCCGACGATATTGACATCATTTGAAGGACCCAACGTGATGTCATAGCCACGTTTGCTAGTATAGATAAGAAACCGGCAAAAATGGGCTTAGCAGTAAATGAGGGCAAGACGAAGTATATGCTGTCAACACGAAAGGACACACAACATCGACGAATTGGAATTAACGTCACCATTGACAGATATAACTTTGAGGTAATACGGGACTTTGTCTATCTCCGCTCCGCTATTAACGCTGACAACAACATCTCGTCAGAAATTCAAAGAAGTATTACTCTTACCAACCGCTGTTTCTTCGGGCTAAGAAGGCAATTCAGTAGTAAAGCCCTCACTCGAACTGCTAAGGAGATCCTATATAAGACCCTTATCATCCTGCTCTACGGCGCTGAAGCATGGACCGTCTCAAAAGCGGATGAAAACTCCATGGTCGATTTGAAAGCAGAATTCTTCGAAAAATCTTTGGTCCCGTTTGCGTTGACGGGCTGTGCAGACGAAGATTCAACCAAGAACTATACGAGCTGTACAGCGATATGCCCCAGGTCAAAAAAAAAAAAACTCCGCATTGGACGTTTACGATGGCAAGGACATGCAGAACGAATGGACAATAATACTCCGGCTCGCAGAGTCTTCGATTCCCAGCCTGACGGTGGATGCAGTAGAGGAAGACTTCGCCTAAAGTGGAGCGCATAAGTAGAAACCGACCTCAACCAACTTGGAGTGCGCAACGGCAGTTACCTAAGGACCGGGCTAATTGGAGAGGCATGTTGGTTGAGGCCCAGGTTCATTCCGGACTATAGCGCCACTTAAGTAAGTAAGTAATCTATATATTTATAATATTACTACATGCACACACACACATTATGACAATTTTCTCGTCTCTACCACATGGCTGTTTAGTTTCCCCTCGACTGATTTCTCTAGATGATCCGCCGATTTTTAGTATAATTTTAGTAACAGTCAAATGTTCAGCCCTTTGGATCAAATGATTTTTAATTTAATTTTAGGGTTTAATAATTTGTCATATAAATTAAAAATCAAACTTTCATCATATGTACTCACTTCTGATCCAAACCACTCGCTCCCAATCAATGCCATTCTCACGTATCTCGCAAAAAAATCAGCAGCATCTCTATCCTAAATGCTTTTTCTCACAATAAGAAAACAAAGCACAAAAGTAATTTCCCCAAATGTCAACTGGGGAATAATGAGTTTTCCATTTCCTGAAAATTGTTCTATACAACCCTGCACTGTCTATATCCATCTATTATTCGCCTAACCACCCTCTTCCAGTATTAAGCCATGAATGCTAATATTCTCGCCTCGCAATAGACCACTTACTACGAAAACGAACAAAAAAAAAAAAGACTGTTGTAACAGCATCAAAGCACACCTGGTGAAAGGTACTTTCTCCGCAATTGTGTCCTACGAGAACCTAGCAGACCCATCCAAAAAAAAACCCCATCACAAAAGACAGCGCTAAGCCAGTGAGGGTTGGAAAATTATCTCATGGCCATAAAAAGCGAATCCACCCATTCTATCCGCCGAAAAAGAAACAAGAAAAATGTCCCACAAACGTAAAAGACAAAGAAAATGTGAAAAAAGGACACAAAAAATATCCTCATCGGGACAAAAAGAAAACTCCTGGCTAGAGAAATTGAAATTTTCACCAAGGATAGACAAGGAACTGTAAAAAGGTGCGAAAATAAAATGGAAAATTTATTTAAATATTCACGACAAGGCAATGAGCGTCGAAAGGACAAAGTGTTGCGAACTGGGGAGTCACTTTTTGTCTGACATAGGCCACAGGTCGTTTGAGGAAAATTGGGATGTCCCTAGCGGGTACTGAGAGAGTTGTTTTTTTTTATTTAATTTTTTAAGTTTTGCATAAATTTTGTTTGCGGGGAAATTGCGTGGCATTCAATTTAATGATTGGAAAGGACTCACTTACGCACCCGACCATACAATTAATTAAACTCCTTAAATAATAATGAATGTCATTGGACATCTTGTTAAACAACCCTCTGCCTAACCACAACTTATAATCATCGTCGTCGTCGTCGTCGTCGTCATTAAATACTTAAGGAGCCACAAGAAAGCAAACTTTCTTTTCCCGAGAAAGGATAAACAAGTTTTAAAGTTGAATAAGCACTCTGCAGTAGTTCACTTTGAGTGTAACTAGAAAGTCTGCTTGTTTGCGACTTAAAAGAGGCTGGTAGGAGGTGCTAAGAGGAACAACTAAAGATGCGATGCGGTACTACAGATTGCTAAAAATTTGCTCAAGTTGGGGTTGGCGAAGAGCTCTTTTGTATAAAAAGTTTGAATTATTGTTGACAATCAGGAAATGATTGTACATGTTTGAGACTTCAAGGATCAACATTGTTGTTTCGGCTTTAAATTGGTTGAAATGTTATTTGATTTGGTGTTGTAGCCTAGAGTTATCATTTTCTTTTTAAAACATTTACCAGGTGTCAGTATTATAAAGGGAGGAAAATAGATAACCTTTCCACTGAATGAATCTTAAAAAAGTAGTCCCTAGTGCAGGGCGTCATAGGGCAACAAAACTATGTGACATAGTGTTGTTCTAATATAGAATTAAGATTATGTAGACCACCCCATGGAAGGCCTTTTTAGTGCTCTTCTTAGTTAAGAGGCTAAGGTTGGATGGCACAGATCCAAGTGATCAAATTTTCAACAACTCTGGCACCAAATTGAAAAAGTCACCTGCGTGATGATTTTGACAAAGGCAAGCGATTTCTAAAATCCACATAAGAGAAAGTCTGACAGGTCCCACGATCACGTTGACCAATTTACGTCACCTGCGTGAGAGATAACTCTACCATCAAATATTTCATGTAGAACGTCCTTTGTGGAGTTCGCTATGTGGTACGTATCGCTGTACTGCTAGAACCATATATCGTCCATGTCCATTTTGTTCAATCTACTTCTGCTAGTTCTACATCTGAACCTGTGCCTCAACCACCATTCCTCGCCGATTCGCCCAGTCCTTAGCTAACTTCACCTCCAGTTGGGCACATCAAGTTGGTTGAGGTCGGTTTTTACCTGTGCGCACTACTTTAATCGAAGCCTTCCTCGTCCGACGTCTGGCTGAAAATCGAAAGCTCTGCAAGCTGGAGTATTGGTGTGCATTCGCTCTACATGTCCTAAATATCTAAACTGTACAATGCGGATTTTTTCTTTGACTAGGGTTATGTGACTGTACAGCTCGTATAGTTCTAGGTTGAATCTTCGTCTCCATAACCCGACAACACAATCGTGACCGAAAAAATGTTCGTCTCAAAATTACCAAGAGTTTCTTCATCCGCTTTTGATACGGTCTATGCTTCAGATCCGTATCTATAGTCGGACATCGATGATCAAGTTCCTGTACAGCGTCCCCACTTACACTACAATTGAAGTGTTTCACTTCACTTTTTTCTACTGTTTAACATTTTCACTACGTCACTAGGAAAAATTCCAAAACACGTCATCCCGCATCACACTCAGGTCAATGTAGACCCATTGTGATGCCCGACAGGCCACATTCTTGAAGAAGTTTCACAGGTGGCTCCCTCCCACCGCTCTTCCACATGTTGTCACATTTAGTATCGTCTGCTGCACCCGTGATTTGAGGTCTCATTGTGGCGGTTTGACAGACATGTCTGCCTGACCAATGCTGGAGGCAGATCCTTTTCTCGCCAGTTCATCAGAAATTTCATTACTCTATATGGTACGCCCTTGTGTCCGTTAACCCAGCAGATCCTTACATTATGTTGGACGCCAAGAAGCGACAACGCTTCACAAGTTTAGATTTTATTTCGTCAGCTGAGATTGATTTTATTGAGTCTGACTGTCGTTGCACATGATGATGTCATCTGGTGGTATCGCCAGCATAGAGGTCGATTTGGCAGCCTCTGCTACTGCCAATATCTCAGCTTGTAAAACACTCGAGCTTCAACGCCTACGTCCATTTTTGAACCATCAGTGTAGATGAATATGCTTTACGTGCCCAGCTCGTTCCTCTCCCACTCCTCTCTACGTGGAAAGATGAATCCTTCCTTAAGTGACGCTACAGTCCGGAATGAACCTGGGCCTCAACCAACATGCCTCTCCAATTAGCTCGGTCCTTAGCTAACTGCCTCATGTTGCGCACTCCTAGTTGGTTGAGGTCGGTTTTTAATTGTGCGCGCCACTTAAGGCGAGGTCTTCCTCTACTGCGTCCGACGTCTGGCTGGGAATCGTAGACTCTGCGAGCCGTAGTATTGGTGTCCATTTGTTCTACATGTCCTAGTCATCTTAAACGTCCAATGCGGAGTTTTTTGACCAGGGGCATGTCGCTGTACAGCTCGTATAGTTCTTGGTTGAATCGTCGTCTGCACAGCCCGTCAACGCAAACGGGACCAAAGATTTTTCGAAGAATTTGCTTTCAAATCGACCATGGAGTTTTTCATCCGCTTTTGAGACGGTCCATGCTTCAGCACCGTAGAGCAGGGATGATCAGGGTCTTATATAGGATCTCCTTAGTAGTTCGAGTGAGGGCTTTACTACTGAATTGCCTTCTTAGCCCGAAGAAACAGCGGTTGGCAAGAGTAATTCTTTGTTTAATTTCTGACGAGATGTTGTTGTCAGAGTGAACAGCGGAGCCAAGATAGAATAAGTCCCGTACTACCTCAAAGTTATATCTGTCAATGATGACGTTCTGTCCAATTCGTCGATGTTGTGTGTCCTTTCGTGTTAACAGCATATACTTCGTCTTGCTTTCATTTACTGCCAAATCCCATTTTTGCCGCTTCCTTGTCTATACTAGCAAGTTGTAAGTAGTTGCGCTGATTTATTGAAGATTGTGCCTCTGGTGTAAGTTCTGGAGTTTTGCATAATCCTCTCGAAAATGAGGTTAAACAAGGCACTCTGTCCCAGTCATCCAAGTCATCGCCTTGTCTAAGCACTTTTTTGGTAGTTTCGGTTGCGGGCTGTATGCTATAACTATACATGGCTCTGTATAGTTTGCTTCTATAAATGCTGTCGTATGCGTAACCTATAAATAGATGGTGGATATTGTTTTTTTTTATAATTTAGACGTACTCAAGGGGTTATGACGTCCCTTTATATGTAAAATCTAAAATCACACTGATAAGGGCCAATCAGGTTCTTGCGAACGTCAGATAGATTCTTTCAGCCGATGTTGAGAAAACTTATACCTCTGTAGTTGGCGCATCACCTTTTTGTGCATCAGGGAAACGATGCCGAGGTTGCCCTTGTATCTCTGGCTCTGACGTTTTGTACTTTGGTAAAACTTTGGGTGTCCTTTCGTGTTAACAGCATATACTTCGTCTTACCCTCATTTACTGCTTAACCCATTTTTCCCGCTTCCTTCTCTTTGCTTGCAAACGTGGCCATGACATCACGTTGAGTACTACGAATGTGTCGGTGAGATCGTTTCCGACCCTAATCGAGCAGCGAGAAGTTAGGGCGGTACACCAATACTAGACATGTCTCTCTACAGTTCGTGCCTATAAATGCTGTTCTATGCGGCTTTGAAGTTGATGAATAGATGGTGGGTATCGATTTGGACTTCTTGGCTTTTTCCAGGATCTGCCAAAGTGTGAAAATTTGATCGGTTGTGGACTTTCCCGGCCTAAAACCACACTGATAAGGGCCGATCAGGTTGTTAGTAAATGGTTTCAGGCGATCGCATATTACGGCAGATAGGATCTTGTAGGCGATGTTGAGGAAACTTATGCCTTTGTAGTTGGCGCAGCATAGAGGGTCTCCTTTTTTGTGGATCGGGCAAACGATGTTGAGGTTCCATTCTTCAAGCATACTTTCTTCCGACCAAATTTGGCTTATGAGTTGGTGGATGTTACTTATCAAGTCATCTCCGCCGGCTTTATAAAGCTCAGCGTGAAGGCTGTCATTATACCGGCAGCCTTATTTAGCTTGAGTTTAGATATTGATATCCTCACTTCACTCAGGTCGGATGGTTGGCAGTTTTCGCTGTCGTTGCCAATATTGAATGGTTGTTCGTCACCTTTGTTAACAGTCTGCAGAAGTGGTTCTTTCATATCCTCAGCATCAACTATGTCTCAACTACGATATTTTCTTGTTCATCTTGAAAGGATTCTGTTTAAGCCTTTTAAGCGTCTGTCTGCATTCGTTATCGAACTAGGGGGTTCTTGCTGGTGGGCGTGAGAAACCTAGCACATCATTTGCTGCTAATCTAATGGCTTGTTGGCATCGTTGCTATTGTTCTTCGACAGTCGATGCTGGTGGAATGGTGTTTATTGAGAGGTTAAGGGGTACGCGCTGTGCGAAGGTCTTAGCACATTTTCTGTTACGTTTTCAAATATTAAAGTTACAGACATGAATGTCATTGTCACTTTTTTATCATGGACGTCGAAAGGACAATATTTCCTTTGCGATACTTTTAGCTTATACGTAACAAATAGGTTTTGTCCGTGATTCAGTAGTAAACGCTAAGCACAATCCCAACCTTATGTGGCGGTTCCAATTTTTAAGAAACCCCTATGGGACCTTCTGTATTTGCTACAGCTACGGGATTGAGCGCTGTCACCTTTCGGTTTAGCCGCAACCATCTTTGTTCAAGGACTTGGTTAAGCAATTCCTTGCAATACCTGTATTTCCTATTGTTAAAGCAGTTCATTTCTTCCTTCGTAGATGCCACCGTTGATTATATCTTGGGAGCTCTTTCTCTGCCATCTGGAGAGGTTTTTTTTATTAGAACAGTAGCCCTAGCTAATTTAAGTCCGCTAGTGCGGGAAATTTGAACTGCAGGTGTCAGCATGCAAGCATTACATTCTGAGAATTTTTTTTTTTTTGAATGTCCTGGATAAACCGTGTTTTTTAATGACATTTAGTCAAATTATGGGATCGGATAGGGTATTAACCGATTCGCACTGCGGGGTGTGTGTTTCTCTTATGTTTTTTGTTTAACTAGGAGGGCGTCCTTGATTCCGAATTCCGCACGAACCCGCATTCCTCCTCAATCTTGAAATGTGGTCTAGGTAACTTAATTTAAATAAGAAATTCAGTTCACACATTCGATCACTTGTGTTTTCCATTTACAAACTTTGTTTCTCAAACAAAAAAACCGACGCCAACAATAGCATTTTGTTCATTGAGGGTATGTTCAATGAGTAAGTCGTATCGTTTCCATCAACAACAAATTTGAAAATTTATTACTAATCGTAAAACATTTTTTTTCAAAAAACACATCAACAGATTTGGGATATTTATGTTAAAATGAGTTATTCTAAGAAAAAAAACAATATTTTCATGAAAGCAAAAGAGAAGGTAGCAAAACTAAAATAACATTAAGATTCTTTAAAAAAAACAACTCTGAAAATCATTCCAGGCAGCAAATCTGTTTCAATTCTAAATAAATAACGTAATACATCTGTAAATAATTCACGTCCCCTAAAGATTATAAAATTGATCTTAAAAAAATTGGTCTCAATTAATATTCGACAGCCAAAACTGTATGAAAAAGTCGAAAACAAAATAATATCTCATATAAATTCCTTTTTATATGTTAACCTTCAATTCTTATTTAAATTTAATACTTTCTACCAACGTATTTTTTAATTTTATTCTGTTTTTTTTTTTAATTTCAAAAACATCATGAAAACATTTCTTTGAAAATGTTGCAATTAATATTCATCCGAATGAACATAAATTTTGAAAACGAAAAATTTTACAAATACAATCCACATCTGTCGTTATCAATCAGGTGCAATCTATAGTGAAAAAAATCCTCATTTTCAATTAAAATTTATTGTAAACATTTTCACTGCCATGGTTTCATGTTAAATTCGAAAAAAAATTGCTTAATTAAATCCGCAGGTTCATGTGAAAAACTGAAAACATGAAAAATATTTCATCATTTATGCTCGGCATGACTCTTGTTTTGGGGTACAGGTGGGCGCGTATCTTAGGTTTAAATTTACGTAAAATAAAAAAAAAAACATTCAACACTCAAAAATGTAATATCTCATTTGTATAGAGAAAAAAAATATTTAAACACAAATTCGCTAAGGGAAATAAATATTTGTTTTAAAGAGTGTTGTTTACGGCTCTTAAATTGTTATAAAATCATTCATTTTATTTTCTCTGCAGAGATGAAAAATAATAATTTTGTCAAATTAGTGAAATGAAAAAAATGTTCATTTTTATCTGACATGTATATTTTATTCGTATGCAATTTACGTCACATGTTTATGTTTCATGGTTAAGTGATAAGTTTTTTTATGGGTCACGTATAAAGTTAATGGTGCGGTGAGTGAATGAATGACATTTATTTTTCAAATGGGACGCAGTTGCCTCATTTTGAAAAGAAACTTCAAAGACTTTTTTTTATATTCCTTATTAGTTTCTCAGGGTTATATAACTTTGTGGGAAGCATACAAATATGTTGAATAGTAAGGTGTAGGTGAGCTTAAGATTATGCGGATTGAAGTATTAAAACTATCGCATGCTCGCATAAAAAAGTTCCCAAATTATATCTGGCATCTGGCAGAAACTCCAAAATATTTTGAATAATATTTGGAAACATTTGTAGTGGGTGTATAGTCAAAGTCAATACCAAATATAAAAAAAACGTCTGTTTAGACAGTGTATCGAAATTCTTTAAGGTTCTTATAGGTCTTTCATTAAGCGATTCGTACTTAAAAAAAAAAAGAAACTGTTTGTGAGAAATCATCGAAATTTTTTATTTATCGATGGCAATATGTATTGATAGAGGGTGATCCATTTCGAGGTTCCCTACTTTTTTAAAGAAAAAAACACAGAAAATTCAAATTTAATGGGGAATGTTTATTATCATTTGAAAGAACATTGTTTGGCATTTATTTTTTGAAGATTATGTATATCAAATGTTGGCCGTTGCTGCGTCGCAGATGGTCCATCCGTTGAGTCCAATTTTCGATCACTCGTTCGAGCATTTCGACTGGTAACTGGCGAATGACACGCGTGATGTTTTCCTCCAAGGCCTGAATCGAAGCGGGTTTGTCGGCATACGCTTTTGACTTATCCCCACAGGAAAAAGTCTAACGGTGTGATATCACACGATCTTGGTGGCCAATCGATAGGCCCAAAACGTGAAATTATGTGCTCACCGAAATGTTCTCTCAATAAGTCCATTGATTGATGCGATGTGTGGGAAGTGGCGCCGTCTTGCTGAAACCAAATGTCGCCGAGATCACGAGCTTCAATTTCTGGCATCAAATAGTCGGGTATCATGGCACGATAACGGTCGCCATTGACGGTTACGTTCGCACCGGCATAATTTTTAAAGAAATATGGACCGATGATTCCACCGGCCCACAAACCACACCAAACCGTTGTTTTTTCTGGATGAAGTGGCAGTTCTTCAATCTCTTCAGGTTGCTCTTCGTCCCAAATGCGGCAATTTTGTTTGTTTACATACCCATTGAGCCAGAAATGGGCCTCATCGGTAAACAAAATTTGCCTCGAAAACGTCGGATCTTCTTGGAACTTTTCAAGAGCCCATAGAGCGAAGCGATGTCGCTTGGGAAGGTCGAGCGGCTTCAGTTGTTGCACAAGCTGTACTTTGTACGCTTTCAATTTAAGATCTTGACGTAAAATGCGCCAAGTCGTTCCATACGTCAGTCCGAGTTGCTGCGAACGGCGCCGAATCGACTCTCTACGGTCTTCGTGTACACTGTCAGCTACGGCCGCTATATTTTCTTCACAACGTGCTGGACGTGGTCTATTCGGTCGAATATTATCCAATAATGAATGCTGGGTCTCAAAATGGGTGATGGTGTTGCGAATAGTACGCTCAGTAGGCCGATTATGTTGACCATAAGTTGAGCGAAGTGCACGAAACACATTCCTCACAGAACGTGAATTTTCATAATAAAGTTGAACAATTTGTAAACGTTGTCCACGCGTAAGTCTTTCCATTATGAAATGCCAAACAATACTAAACAAAAATAAAATGACAGCATGACACGACTCACACGTGATCTGTCAAAAAAGGCTATTGAAAAAAGTAGCTCTACTTGGATCACCCGTTATAACATCGGCTCATTCAAAATGTCCAACTTCCGATGACTAACGCATAAATCAAGTTGTATTTGACCGATGGCATCGGTTATGTTGGTTTTGAGGGCCGTTGTGAGTCTTGCATTATCCACATAGACTTGCGACTTAAGAAAACCCCACAAGAAAAAGTCTAGCTGTGTCAAATCGCTTGATCTCGCTGACCAGTTAATATGAAATTGGAACCTAAACCTAGATTTTTCGATGTGTCGTGAGCTGTGTCTTTGATGAAGACATTATCCAATTCTGGGCAACAGAAGTTGGTATTCATCGACCAATAACGCTCGCCGTGATGGCCCGGCTAATATGTTTCTCAGTAAATTATGGACCGATGACGCCACCAGCCCAATATCCACTCCAAAGAACGTCTTTTTACGGGACGCATTGGACGCTCTTGAAGCTCATGTGAAATTGCTTCGTCCAAAATTCGATTTTGTGAGTTGACGTACCCATTCATCCAGAAATGGACCTCATCGCTGAAGATGATTTTTCAATGAAAATTTGGGTCAGTTTCGAATTGCTTCAGGGTATATTCAGTGAACACACGTCGCTGTCTATGGTTTTACGTGTGCAGGCCCAAGTCACTGAGCAGAACTCGCAAAGTTGTGGTCTGCGAAATGCCGACGACCTGTGCGGGCCGCAAAATTGATTGTGTCGGATTCTCATGTATACTCAAGGACAGCGGCCGTAGTATATTGGTTTATCGTTTACTGAACCAGTGGACTCAAAGTTAACCTGCACATTGCGAAGAGTCCTCTCGGTAGGACGATTATGACCACGGTCACATGGGCGAAGTGCCCGAACAGCACATCTATTTCAATAAAACAATTTTACCATTTGCACGTGTTGTTGAACGCCGGGCTCAGTTGCGCGATGGTTTATGCGATGAACTGCCACCTTCTTCTAGGTTCTATTCCCTGCGGTAGCAACACCTAAATGATTTTTTACTGGCCCTCCTCTCGTGATGGTCTGACAAATCATCCGAGTAGTATCAATCAATAAAACAGGAGTCCCGCCATAGTGCGTAGTACACACGCAATTGTGAATGGTTGTGAGAAAGTTCGGCCCTGGGTACTTACAAGCCTGTTGCGCCAAAATTTTGTATTTGTACGTGTTGTTGAACACTAATTGTGTCCATGATTATTTGGAAAACGGACTGGATAAATGAAAGCCAAGCTTCAATAACATGGCCGCTATCAACTTTCAAAGTTCGGAAGCCAATCTTGGAAGACTCTTTACAAAAATCGACGTTTTTTTCTCAAAAATATTTACCAATACACGCCTATGGTTTGCGCTATGAGATAGGGCATTCAATCTATTTTTTTTTAAAAGGGGGCGTGGTTAAAAATGTTCCATAGGAAAACATTCACAATAACTATTACAATGTTAACGAAGTATTCATCATCATTCATCAAAAGTTTATTCGGATTTCTTAAATCAAATTTTCCAACTTTACAAGTGGCACAGCAAACAATGCGCTGGACTCTTACTACGACAAAGATTCGAAGAACTAGTGGAAACTAATTTTCCAGGCCACAGGGTTTTCGATTCCAAACCAGATGGTAGGGGCGATGGAGAAAGAACTTGCGTGCGTTAGGTGGAGACAACAGGGTTATTTACAAAGAGCATGTTAGTTGAGTCCTAGGTATAAATGGACTACAGCGTGATTTAAGTATGTAAGTAGTAGCCAAAGAAGCACTAGGCTTCCAATATTCCAACAAGCAAGATTTGAGAAGATCAAAGGATCTGATTTCGCTGGATAGACCGCATATTATCGCCACTATAGGTGTCATCTCGGGCCACTGTTTAATAGGCTAGGCAGACACAGTGAAAGGCTAGGCCTCTACTCATACGACTTCTGTAGAAGCTTGATGGACGAAGAGGAAGAAGAAACAATACAATACTGCCCGACCCTATCAAACATAAGGAAGCTCCATCTTGTGGCTTGATATTTTCTAAATCTTAATGATTTGACAAAAACGAAAATTAAAAGCATCCTCCGCTTCATCAAAAGCTGAGAATGGTTTTCTAGCAAGGAGAATGGACAAGATCCACGAGGTATCACAATGGACCAAAAAATGGTATAAGAGTGCTGTCGAACGCTGGCAGCGTAACCTAATCCCTAACCTAATCCAGCAGAAGAGTTTGTCTTGGACAAATACAGGTTTTTTAAAAATTTGTTCACAACTTAAACTAACTTTTCTGTCGCTTGAATTCCAGATTTTTTAATTTTTAATGCTTGTGTTTTATATCCGTTGGTTTGACGTTTGAAACTTTGGAAAAAAAAAACAGAATTATGGACATCATTCCTGGAGTGGCATCTGGGTATATCTTCGATCGCGTGCTTTTCTGCTCTTTTTCGAACGCCGGAGTTCTCCCTCTTCTTTGTGTATTAAGCTTTAATTGTAGTTAGCTCTCCTTTTCACTAGCAGCTTCGCCTTATATGAATGGTTTTTCGTTTCGATCATCTGTCGGCATTCTTCGTCAAACCAGGGTTTGATAAGGAATGCCGACAACGGAGAAGGAAAGAACACTGAAAGAAGAAAAAAGAGCAATAAAAGCGAGTGATCGAGGATATAGAGAGGTGCCACTCCACGAACGATGTTCGCAAGTTTTACCAAAGTGTAAAACGTCAAAGCCAACGATACAAGGCTCGAACAGATTCCTGTCGAGATGAACAAGTATATATCGTAGTTGAGACACAGTCAATGCTGAGGATATAGAAGAACCACTTCTGCAGACTGTTAAACGGCGATGGCGAAGATAATTCCACTGTCAGGCAGAACGAACCATTCAATATTGGCAACGACAGCGAAAACTGTGAACCACCCGACATAAGAGAAGTAAGGATAGCAATATCTAAAATCAAGCTTAATAAGGCCGCCGGGGATGACGGCCTTCCCGCTGAGCTTTATAAAGCCGGCGGAGATGACTTGGTCAGTAACATCCACCAACTCATAAGCCAAATCTGACCCTCTAAACTGCGCCAACTACAGAGGCATAACTCTCCTCAACATCGCCTACAAGATCCTATCTGCCGTAATATGTGAACGCCTGAAACTGCTTACCAACAACCTGATCGGCCCTTTTCAGTGTTGTTTTAGGGCAGGTAACCGATTAAATTTTCACACTTCGACAGATCATGGAAAAAAACCCAAGAAGTCGAAATCGATACCGACCACCTTTTCATCCGTTTTAAAGACGCATACGACAGAATTTTTAGAGAAGAACTATACAGTGCCATGTCTAGTTTTGGTATACCGTCCAAACTCTTCTGTTGCGTAGGATGACGATGGAGAATTCTCGTTGCTTTATCAGGGTCGGAAATGACCTCACCGACACTAAAACAGGATTTAGGCAAGGTGATGCGCTGCCATGTGACTTCTGACTACACCAGAGGGACAATTTTCCAAAAATCGGTGCAGGACTCAACGTGATGTCATAGCCACGTTTGCTATGTTTGGAAATGGGCTTAACAGTAAATGAGGGCAAGACTGAGTATGTGCTGTCAACACGAAAGGACACACAACATCGACGAATTGGAGAGAACGTACCCATTGACAGAAATAACTTTGAGGTAGTACGGGACTTTGTCTACATTGGCTCCGCTTTTTAGCTCTGACAACAGCATCTCGTCAGAAATTAAACGAAGAATTACTCTTACCAACCGCTGTTTCTTCCGGTTAAGAAGGCTACTAAGAAAATGTCCTGCTCTACGGCGCTGAAGCATGGACCGTATCAAAAGCGAATGAAGAAATCCTTGGTACCTGTAAGAAAAAAAATCTTCGAAAAATCTTCAGTCCCGTTTGCTATTGCTATTGACGTGCTATGGAGACAAAGAATCAACCAAGAACTATACGAGCTGTAAAGCGACATGCCCCTGGTCAAAAAAAAAACTCCGCATTGGACGCTTAAGGTGGCTAGGATGCTATCTGTCTCTCTATGTTGTATTAATGTCTTGATCTGTCCCAGCCGATGGCCTCAGTCGCCAGTGCTGTTATGTGTCTGTTATGTGTCTGTAGTTCGATGCATTCATGTGCGAATTACTGTGATGTCAATGTCAATGTCAATCAATGGCTAGGATATGCAGAACGAATGGACATTCATACACACCCGCCTCTGTTATTGCCATTTGAAATTGTCATTATATTCGAGTTTTTCTGTATGCAGTGTTTGAATATGAGTGCCCCTACAGAATATGGGTACTTCCCGGTCTTTAGAAGTCTGGGGTCTATTTTTTTTTTTTTTTTACAAAATAAGGTTTGGCTAAATGGGGCTCTGAGCTATTTAACCAAAACTTAGGTAACAATTGACACACAGTAATTAAAAAAAAAGTTCTTAACCAATCCCTGGAAGTCTTGTAATTTTATAAAGCTAGTTGCTTTTTCAACATATTTGCTTACTCACTAAGGATACCTTCTCGATATCCTTACAAACGCACCAAATTCAAATGTCAATTCAATTTGCATAAAGCAATTACGATAAAAAGAATTGAAACAATGAAGTATCTCATAACAATCTCTTTACTTGGGTAATTTCGTTCTGTCATTAAACATAATGACTGTAGGGAAACGTCTATTATAAGAAGTATGCCTTTGACTGGTTGTCAAATTGCTTTCGTTGTACAACAGTCCCAGCGAGACTATATCCATTTATGTGATGAATAATTAAAAACGTCGGACGATATTTAAATGCGCATAATGAGAAGATCTCAGGTATCTTTAATGCGTCTAAGTGAAACTAAAGGAAGCAGGACTATAGAAATTAAGCATTTGAAAGTCCTTAGAATGTTTGAAAAAATATTTATGACTAAGCTTTATGGAACATAGTAGAACCATTAATATGAATAAAACCTCTGCTTGGTAATTGTGACACCATTGGGGCGTATTGGTGTATTGGACTATGAAACATGGCATAAATATTAAGTTTATGCTGGGCAGCTTATTGTTGGTACTCTAGTAAAGGCCAATTCAAGTTGGCAACACTATTTTAAATGGCGGCCATTTTGTCAGCTGTCAAGTGATTTATTTTTGGTTTGGCTTGGCATTTCTTCATGAATACATGAAAACATTTATTAGGAAAATCGTGGTTCTGTTCGAAATATGTATCTCGCACTACGTCTATTTTACGGTCAACATAATCGTCCATCAGAGCATTTAGTTCGATTAGGTATGGAACGTTTTCGCACCGCGTTTACTCTAAACGATAATACTCATCCACAGAAACGGCATTGCTGCTGTAGAGCGTAGCGTATAGAGGAAGATCCAGATCAGTCTATCTGCCATCGTGCATAGGAATTGGATATGTGTCCATCCATTTTATGGAAGATTTTGAGGTTTTCCTGGTTACAATCACAGGATCACCTAGCAAAGCGTAGGTTCGGTGAATGGGCCCAAAACAGGATTGCCGATGAAGCATGATTCGCGATGAAGCTCTCTTTTGGTTGAATGGATATATCAATAAGCGAAACTGCCCTAATTGGAGTTATGATAATCCTCAAGTGTATGTTGAGACACTGTTACATCCACAAAAACTGACTGTTTCGCGTGCTTTATGGGTTGGTGAAACATCTTTCAAAACAGTGCTCACCAGAACGTTACACTTAATGGTGACACCTATAGATCCATGATTACTGACTTTTTTGTTCATTGATTGAACAACCAGGAGCTTTAGTTTCAACAAGAGGGCGCAACATGTCACACAGCTCGTGTGACATGTTGATTTGTTGAGGGAAACGTTCGGTGAGCGCATAATTGCGCGTTTTGGTCCTGCGAAGATGGCCTCCAAGATCGTGCGATTTGCTGTGACGATACGTGAATTTGGTAGTCCCGATAAGCCCGAAACGATTGGCCATTTGGAGGACAAAATTCGCCTTGTTATTGCCGATATACGGCCACAAATGTTGGCAAATGTCATCGAAAATTGGAACTCCATATTAGACTACGTCCGAGCATGCCGTGGCGGTTGTATGCCAGAAATCATATATTGCCAGAAGATTATTTTTCGAATAAAGTAAATTTCATGTTAATTTAAACAAATCATCTTTGATTTATCCCATTTAAAAATTGTGTGCCTCTAAAAAAACCTTTTATAAGAAACTTTAAAAAAAAAATAATTAGTTTCGCACTTGGTGGTTTTTTGTGGTTGGTTTGGCGTGTAAAATTAAAGTGTAAAGGATGAATTTATATTTATATATTCTCATAATGGTAAATTTAATTAAAAAATATGAATTAGAAAAAATCAAATATCCAAAATGTATTTTTTTTCTCTCACAAAAACTTTTATTTTTTCATCCACAAAACTCAGTCGTATGGGCCTCCGCACATGAGATGAATCTTTTGGTATGAAACCGATTTTATAGGCGAAGGGACTGAGGTAAACGGAGAGAAAATGGAAGAAATTATTCAACATACACATTTTGCACCATTTTAGGTCTGAACAAAATTTATATCTTTCGGCACTAATAGGCGTTTTGTGGGTCGAGCAGTCATTTATTTAACTACATATACAAAAGTTGATCACAGTCAGTTTCGAGTACTTAAATTAATATAATAACAATAAAATTAAATAACATATTATACTTTAAAATTTGATACTTTAATTCAACTGAAAGGACTGATTTTATTGTTGACGACCCGGCTAAACGAAAAAAGGACAAAGACGTTCATATCTGCACCTGGAACGATGGTACGGTCCGGGCAAAAAGAGGATGAAAATCTGTGACAGCTGCTACCGACCGTGTTATAGTGAGCAAAAACAGCGACTATTCGGATGCGGAAGACATCTGTAGCTGTATTGTCGGAAAGCATAGCCTACACGACAACACGTCTGGTAACGCACTTAGGCTAATTGACTTCGCTACGGAACGAAGTTCCACTACAGCCAGCACACGGTTTCTTCACCTCACTATCCATATCACAGCCAAGGTAGGAATCCAGAAATACTGTGAACAAATTTAATGCCGAAAGACTAATCGCAAGAAACCGCCAAGACCTTCGCGCAACGCATATCCCTTAACCTCTCGATTAACCACCATACCACCAGCATCAAATGTCGAAGAACAATGGCAACTATGCCAACAAGCTATTAGATCAGCCGCAACTGATGTTCTAGGTTTCTCGCGCCCACCAGCAAGAAACCCCTGGTTTGATGAGGAATGCCGACAGACGCTCGCAGCCAAGAACGAGGCCTACAAGGTGCAGGTGAAAAAGGGAGAACACAGAAAAGGGAGAACACCGGCTTTTCAGAAAGACGAAAAAAGAGCACTGCCTCTCCAGGAACGATGTTCGAAAACTTTACCAAAGTGTGAAACGTCAAAGCCAAGGATACAAGGCCCGAACTCCAGGAACGATTTTCGAAAATTTTACCAAAGTGTAAAACGTCAAAGCCAAGGATACAAGGCCCGAACAAAATCCTGTAGAGATGAACAAGGTAATATCGTAGTTGAGACACAGTCGATGCTCAGGATATAGAAGAACCACTTCTGCAGACTGTTAAACGGCGATGACGAACAAAATTCCGCTGTCAGGCGGAACAAACCATTCAATATTTGCAACGACAACAAAACTGTCCGATCCACAAAAAATGAGACCCTCTAAACTGCGCCAACTTCAGAGGCATAAGTCTGCCCTACATCGCCTTCAAGATCCGTTCTGCCGTAATATGTGAACGCCTGAAACCGTTTACCAATAACCTGATCGGCCCTTATCAGTGTGGTTTTAGGCCAGGAAAGTCCACAACCGATCAAATCGTCACACTTCGGCAGATCGTGGAAAAAACCCAAACTCGTCCGTCTCTAGAGGATGACGGTGGAGAATTCTCGCTGATCCATCAGGGTTGATAACAACCTAAGAAAAAAAAAGAATTCACTATCATGTGACTTCTCTAATTTGAATCTTGAGAGGATTGTGCTTTACTCCTGAACCAACACCAGAAACTCTTCCATAAATCAGTGCAACTACTAACATACGCCAACGTATTGGTCGGACTCAACGCGATTTTAGAATTAAATTTTGTCAAATGTGAACAATTCAACTCATAACTTGCAATGATTTACGTGAATAACATCATATGCTCTCGGTATATAAATGAGCAGAATTTCTCTCAACTGTCATCTTTCAAATGAAGACCCTATAAGCTGAACTAAAAAAAAACAACCCACCTCAAAAGTTCCCTAATCAGTTTTCTCTTCTTCCATTCTGTCTCGCAATCTATTATTTCCATAACGTCCTTTGGAATACCTACCTGCAACGGTGAACTGATAAACTGCTTACAACTCCTTAAAAACGTGCGCATCTCTGCACATAAATCTCCGCTTCGCGCAAACGAATAACAATGCACTTCCGTTCATGGGAAAGGATATCCTTTGCGGGTAGACTTTGCCTCCGTAAAATTGCTCACAACGTCCCACAGGCGCGCAGTGATATATGAATTTTTCAAAAAGAAAAGAAATATCTCAAACAAACCACGACCAACTCTAACAAGGCGAAGAAGGAATCCTTTCACATAAATTCCCCATAGTTTTCCTTGCTCAAGTTTGGTTTTCAAATTGAGACTTATTTCACCGAGAGACATTCACCCTTACCCTACTCACCAGTGTGAAAATCTTCCAGTGATAGTTCGGCATCCATAGCGTAGTGTTGAAGACCACCACCATCCAGCTTCAGAAAATCTTACAAATCGACACTTTGCTACCAGGAAACCGCTCACAAATCACCATCGAAGATGGTTGTTCCACTCGGTTGCTTCTTTCTTGCCTTGGCGTTGCCTCCTTGTTAACACTTAAAAGGGCTTACACATGAATCACTTGGTCCTGCAGCAGGACCATTCTTTAAAACACCCTTCGTCGTATAGACAAATTGGCGGAGCACTAGACAAACACACAAACGAAAACCGCTTAACCTAATTTGTGAAAAGTTTTCACACCGCAACGCCCTCTTTTGTTCGAAAGTTGAACCTACTTTTTCGCTTTGAACTTTAGAGGGTGTTTGATCAATTTCATGCGAACTCTGAACCGAAATATTTTTTTTTGTCACTCTTTAAAATTAACACTTAAGACCGCCTTTCGAAGGGTTACCTAAACGACAAAAAAACACCGAACCGACCGTAAATCCGCGCTCTTTCAATTAGAATGCCATCTTGCACGGTTCTTGTATAATTGTCGTCATCGTTGGCATACCGTAGTCGTTGTCGGCCTAGCTGTTGTCGTATGTCTTCGTCGTCGTGGTTGTCTCTTCGAAATGTTTCGTCCTCATTGTGTACGAAGTGTACCGAGTGCTGCACCCTGGTGGTTAACCCCGAAAAAGGAAACAAAATAAAGCAGAATGTGTTATTCAATAACAAAGAAACGAGGAATACCATGAGCAGCAGCTAAAGCTGGGAATAAAAAAGTAGCAGCTCTTGCAGCGAATTCCACCGAAAACATATTCATAACACGGGTCTCTGGGTGGAATAACCATGCTGACGACGACAATGATAAACCACTGCCACCACCTTAACCACTGACACAGAGAAATAGGGTGGCACGGCAGTCGTTTGGAGCGCACTACTTGGATGGATATATAGGCGCCTTGTAGAGGGTTTGACTATTTCTATAATAATCGAGCCATCTGGGGGTGCCTCTGTCTGCAGTTTGATATTTGCTGGAAATAGAGCATTAATGCAGTTTTTTTCGTTTTTTGCCGATTGAATTGAATTTTTTTTTTCGATTTAATTTTTTTTTTGCATTTATGCTATGCTAACAGTTCGCTATGACTAATAAGTTTGGTAATAGTAATGAAACTGTCGAGTCATGGCAGCTTTGAGACGGGGATTTACTGCTTGAAGGTGAACTTTATCGGATGATGGATGTTTTCGGGATTTGGTGGTGTAAATTATGATGAGTATGTGGCTTGGGGAGTCTAAGTAAAATGTTATTCGGTCTTAAGTAAGACATGTGTGCGGTTTGTACACATCCTCAAGATATGAAGGGAAGAAGAAGTTGTATTCATACCCAAAGCAGAAAAGAGCTCTCACATAAAACCGAAGGATCTCCGTCCGATCAGTCTATCTTCTTTCCGTCTTAAAACATTGGAAAGATAAATTGATCTACACATCCGTAATAGTATAGACTGCACTCTCCATATCGCAACATGTATATTGCAGGGGTAAATTGGGTTTGAAGACAGCGCACTAAGAGCAATTGTAGCTTTTCTTGATATAAGGAACTTTTGACAAATTTTAAAGCTAAGGCAATCACTTATGCACTTTTGGCTTTAAATGTGGCAGACTCCTTGGGAGTGCTAATAAATCAGCTACTCACATGCCGAATTATTAACACAATGAGATGCCAATCATTCGCATGTAGATCTGTTAGCTGTCGCACCCCTCAATGAAGCGCTCTGTCTCCTCTTCTCTGGAATCTATTAGTTAAGGAGCAACTAGAAAATTTAGAAGGAGAATGATGCCTTCGCGCACAAGTGGCGTCCAAACGTCATCTGTCAAAGTGAAAAGTTTTCAGTATACTCTGCCATTTAATCAGAGAGTGACAAACGAGCAACATTTGCAAATTATTGAGTTTATTATCAAAATTCGTGCTCTGTGAAAAATGTGCACCGTTTGTTACGACCATATTATGATCGTCATAATCGACCTGGTGAATTAACAATTCGTGCTGTTATCACCAAATTTCACACTAATTTTACTTTGTTGGACATTAAACCATCGACTCGCATGCGTACAGTGCGTAATGAAGAAAACATTGCAGTCGTAGCGTCCAATGTTAATGAAGATCGTGAAATGTCAAATCGTCGCCGTTCGCAGAAGTTGGACATGTGTTACTCAACCACATGGAAAATTTTACGTGTCGATTTGGGTTTGAAAGCGTGTAAAATTCAACTTTTGCCAGAATTGAAGCCGAATGACCTAACACAACGTCTATTTTTTGTTGAATGGGCCTTAGAACAACTTCATGAAAATCCGTTGTTTTATCCAAAAATTGTGTTCAGCGATGAGCTCATTTCTCAACGGCAAAATAAGCAAAACTGTCACATCTGGAGTGATGAACAGCCACATGCCATACACGAATTAAATGGACCGCCAAATGTGTGCTCGGCGCGAACCCTGAAAAAAACGATTTGGTCTTTTTAAGCAGGAAATAAAAAGTCACATTGATCATCTCAAACTTCTTAGCGTCGGTCTGAAGTTCGCATCAGCCAAATGCCTTGGTCTGCTTTTGGATAAAAAACTGAACTAGAAAGCCAACATCCAAAAACGCGTTAAGAAAAAAAGAAGTATGCAACCACACATCACTTTCTGGCTTTACATGCCTATTGTTATACTCCTGTATGGTATCTTAGTCTGGTGGGCAGCTCCAGAAAAAGCCTCCAATCGCAACCTACTATATGTACAAAGATGAGATTGGATATATAAAAGCAGGGCTCTAAGAACAACCCCCGCCTCAGCCCTAGATGCTATCCTACATCTAGTGTCCCTAGAGTGAGAATGATAGCATCGTCTCGATGGACACCCACTCAAGGTGAACTCACAAATATTTTGAATCACCTTTACATTACAGAAAACACCAACCAGAGCAAAGCCCATCTCAGTTTTGAGCACATCTACACGGATGGGATTTAAAACAAAATCTGGAGCGGGTTGAGGTGTTCCGAGATGCTTAACCTAAGCAAATCCTTTCGTCTTCCCGATCATTGTATCGCAATTAAAGAAGCCTTGCCCTGTCCTGGCTGAAACGGTATGTGATATCCACGAAGTAAATTAACATATTCAGTCAGAGCCAAGCGGCAATTAAATCCCTGGAATCCATCTCGTTCAAATCAAGATCAGCCCACGAATTCCGACTATCTCTGAATGAGATGGCAGAGCATTCACCGCTTCTGGGTGGCACGCCGAGCAACAGAGGCATTCCAAAGAACTACAAGGCGTATGAGCTTGCCAGACAGGGCACTACCCTTGATATACTGCGTATGTTGGATATGCTATGCATGCCACTCGCTATATGCTACATGCAAAGGCACAACGTGTTAAATATCTAAGCAACTCGGGCCTAACTATAATCAACTTGACAATGCTGAACAGATCAAACATCAGCACCATAATCTGTGCCGTTATAGGATACTGCCCTATACTTTGCGTTTTTAGCAAATACTTCTGAAGAAATGGAGGATTCACCTTCTCTGCTCTTGTCCTGCTTTTTCAGGAAAAATAAAACTCCATCTAGAAAGCAATTTCTTTGATAGTATAGGTGAGCTGGCTAATATTAATGCCAGAAACCTCTTTCGCTATATAGTCAGCTCTGAAGGGAAGTCGACAGATTCAAGTGGTACCACAGTGGACCTTTATGGTCTAAGTGTACACAGGCATCGCGTGCAGCCACTATAAGATATCCTAACCTAAAGCCCATAGCCTAGCTTTCTTACAACCATTCATAAGTGCGTATACTTCTTGCACGACTGCACGACTTCCTGTTTCATGCCGACTCCGAACGGCTATGTTGAGGTAAGATTGTCTTGACAGTTGATACTAATCGACTGATTTGTCAGATCATCAGGAGAGGAGGGCCATCGAAAAATCGTTAGGTGTTGCGTGATAGAAAAGATTTTGGATGTAGTGGAGATTTACTCCATGGGTGGTCTCCGAAATAGCTTTGTGGGGTTACTTTGTTCGTTAAATTCGCAGAGCTGCCAAGGATGGTGTATACTTTTAGGAGTAATTACCGATATTTTTTATTTCTTTGAATAAAAGTTTCGTGGATTTTGGCTGGGATTGAACGCGAAACCTACTACTACCACTCGACCACTACACCGCGGCCACCCACCTTAAACCCGAAGTTCGGGCTTCTTGTGACTTCGGACCTGACGATTCTGGTTGTATCTTCTCCTCTATTCGCCTTCCTCGGATACAGGGCCGACAATTCGACGAAAAATTTTTCGTTTGAAGGTGCCTTATATTTGCTTAGTTTTCTTGCTTATTGCCCAGCACTCGGCGCCGTAAGGTAGAACGGATGAAACAAACATTTGGACTTTCAGGTTAAGAGTTTTGACTCCAGAAAAAGTCTCGGTTACATAGGGTCAGTCTTCGTCGTATCTTCACTTAGGTGTCATTAATGAATTCATATTAACTCCGAGGTAAAAGAACTCTTTAAATGCCACGAAAATGTTGCTTCCCAACAGAGACATTTTGTCAAAGGTTGTGTACTTTGTCTTGCCCTCGTTATCTGTAAGACCAAGGCGTTTCGCCTCTTCCTCAACGGTACGGTGAGAATAATGACGTCGATGTCGTCTGGGTACCATAGTAGCTGGACGGATTTGTTAAATTAAAATTTGTTTCGTATTAACTGCTGCCTTACTCATTATCCATACTCAGATACAGCACAGCTGTATCAGCTTTGATCGTATCCCGAATTCGGCCATCGCTTTATATAGCTCTAGGCAATGGATGCTACCATACACGGTCTTGAAGTCGATGAAAGGATGGTGTGTTTCGACTTTAATTTTTTTTGTTTTTTTTTTTTTCAGGATTTGCCTTACCCTGGAAATTTGGTTTATGGTGGGTCTGCCGGGCCAAAATCCAAAGGCTTAATACGTTTAATCCAGACATACTCTCACCGATCAAGACTTTGTTGATGGGTTGGTGCATGCACACTTTTAATGCAACACCTCCGTACTTGAAGAAGTCTGCTGGTAATTCATCGGAGCCGTTTGCTTTGCTGATCTTCAGTTTTCTTATGGCTGCTCTAACTTCTGCAATACAAGGAGGGAGCGTTACCACTTCGTTAACTGAGGTCTGGTTTCTTGACATTAAGCAGCTGCTGGAAATTCTACCTGCATCTACCTGCGTTTCTGCTTTAAAGCAATCTGCCAGTTGTTAGGCTTTCTTGTAGAATGGACGGATGTTCGTCTTGTCGCTAGGCTCTTCGATTGCCCTGAGATGGGAGGCTGCATGCTCTATTTTTTTTTCCTTCCCTGTGGCACGAGTTTTGCGTTGTTGCTCCTCGCTATGTGCCTATTCTGTCATCTGTTTTAGGCACTTGCATCATACCATACACATCTTTTCGCTGTTGGCTGCGGTAGCCTCTGGTGGGTTTTTGGCTACTCCTTTGATGATATGCGAAACTTTACTGTGTTGACATTGGTGGATGATGAGGGCACACCGGGTAGTCTCTCACTTAGTTGTTCTTTGTAGACTCTCCGGCTCACTAAGGGATTAACGTGACGACTCTTTTCAGCACCATTCGTAGCTTCTTCTCGTTGGACAGTCGGGCTCTGAATTTGGCTGCGCCGAAAAAATAGTCAGAGTCAACGTTTGGTCTTCTGAATGTGTGTACAGAACATGGTCTATTTGGTTAGCGGTTGGACCACCTGGAGATCGCTAGGTAGCTTTGTGGATTCGAATATTCGTAGGAACCTAGTGCTACTGCTAACAATGTAACATGCTGCCGCGAAGTCTGTTAGTCGGAAGCAATTATTTGTTTTGCTTGGTGGAGGCCTTAGCTTTCTAACTAACACGCCGATGATGTTTTTCTTACCGATTTTCGCATTGAAATCCCGTATTACGATTTTCGCATTACATTTTGGACAGGTTCCGTCCAGGAGGTCGAAAAAATCATTCTTTATAGGGTCTCCAGTCTCATCGTTAGGGACGTGTGCACATATTAGCCAAATGTTGTAGAATCATGCTCTGATGCGGATCATAGCCAGGGATTACTAATCGGCATAAAGTCAATTACTCTTGAAATAAGTCGGCTTCTCACAAAGAACCCGCAACCTTTCATGTGCAGCGTGGTAGTTGTAATAAATCCTGAATCACGGTAATGCCTGACCTTATTATTCATTGGGAGTATTAGGAAAGCGTTGATACACTTTTCTCAATATTGAGCCACCAAAATTTGGTTCGCTGCCTTTCTTAATCAGGCTTGTCACGGTCTGATATCGCATCGCTGAAGCGGACGATCTCCTGATAATTGTCGACGTACCCGTCCCGGATTATCCGAAGTTAAGTTGACTGCTTTGGAAAAGTCTTCTTGTCAGAGGCCCCTGGCCCTAGCCACAAGTCATCACATATCACACAAGTATCACACTTTAAGCTAACATTCATTACCAATATTTTTAAGAAAGGATTACCGCTATGGACCCATGCAGGCCTATGCTCACCTGAGCGTCAACAGCACATCAAAAAAACTGTGTTTTCATTTTTCCAAAAGCTGCTATTAAAACGTAAAGTAATTTCGCAAAAGAATCCAATAAGGCAGCCAACCTCTCTTTGCTATCCCCAACTTCATCAAACTTGAGGTAACCGCACTGAAAACAACTACAACCGTAAAGAACTACTTGCCGCTAGCAATCTCGAATAATACGTTCCCATTAAAACCAACAAGTAAAGTTTCACTCTCATGCTCAAATGAAAAACAAAAACTAGCGTGAATGTGCACTACGGTCTGTGATCTCAAGACATCCTCCACCCCGACGGCGTCCTTCCACTACTACATGCTTCCTCAACCAACAACGACAACTAATTCTCTGTTTTATGCAGCAATAAAATCCCATACAAACAGCTTGGTGGCAGAGTCATCATTCCACTTTGGAAGGCCGCAGCTTAGCCCCACACCTCTGTATACAACCCCAAAACAACACTCCAACAAATATGGTGTATGTTTAGTCTTTTTCATTTGATTGCGCGCTATGTTGTGTGAGTCTTTCTTTAGCACTAAGGACTCTTTTTCGTAATCAAAATAAGTGCCGCATATCCTTGCAAAAGAAAACTACTTGGATTTTATGTCTCAGTGTCTTTAGTCCGCCTTCGTCAGTGTCATTATTACCGGCACGCGAATTATATCTTGAGGCCATAATGACACCCCGTCGCACGTCCTTTGTTCCGTTTTTGTACGTGTGGCTGTGACGTTTTTCGAACATTCGCTTCTTTTTGTGACTTTTTGACTTTTAGGACTTTATTCAGAGTCTACGTACCGCTTAATGCAGTCCTCGCTTTGTTTTGCCTGGATAAAGGAGAAGGTTAAAGCTACCTAATTATGACAAAGACAACGGTTGTAACACAGTGGAGCCTAAAAATAAATCGGCGAGCACTGCAAATAGGAATCCGTGAACAGAAGACGTCAGACACTGAAATGGGAGGGTTTGACTTGACAGGAGGGGTAATAGGTATTGATTTAGGGCCACGAGTTAGGTTCGAAAAAATAAGCACTCACTGATTGACGTCAGACGGTTGGGTAATTCGGAGTTTCACGATTTGTGACGAACATAAATTTGAGGTTAATGCCGATGATTTATGGGTTAATCGGGTACGCGATAGGCAATGAAGAAACGGCGTTAGGATATGTTAACGAGTGTACGTTAAGTAATTTAATGTTAATACTAGGTGGTTGCTTTTGTAAATCAAAATATTATTTCATATCAGGGTTTTATTTGTTTGCTATATGAAATAATAACTTCTATGTCCCATTTAGCAATAAAATCAATCCATAAACCATTCTTTCGAAGCGGACTTATTTTAGAATTGAGTCATTTACTCATGGAAATTTAAAGGGTGCCCCAAATTCACCCATGAGATTTGAATTTGGCAACATTTGTGCGGTAAAGTGTTGGAAATAAAACAAAAAGTTTGACAGCTGACAGTGTAGGGTTAGTAAAAATTGAGAACTGCACTAACGTACACCACGATTTCAATGTTGAATAATATTTAGAAAATGCTGCAATTTTGGCTTCCAGAGTTCGCCAGTTTCATACAAAAAATTTTCCGAATATTTATTTAACATCGTGGGCAGTAAAGAGTGATCGAAAAATTCAAGAAAATTCAAACAACAAATGTGAATATCGAAGTAGTGCCAGTAAATCCAGAAACTTCAACTGCAAATTTCAAGAAGTCCTCTACAGCGTATAATTAGGGATGATACTGACAAAGTTCAATTAAAAGAACGCTGAATGGATTATCGAACTTCAATAAGTGTATGCTGATTTTTTGACCAAAATAATACTAAGCGACGAAGTTCCTTGCACCTTAAAGGCTCCGCCAATTGTCAAAAAAAATTCTTCTTGGGTGTTCAGGAATCGTTACTTTTTGGTGTAGATTTTGAGCTGGAGGCATTATTGGACTATATTACCTCAAAAATTAGAGAGTGACTGTATTTGTTGATCGATATCGCGACATGGAAACTGAGTTCTTTCTATCTAAACTGTGGACATGTGGTTTGAACAAGGTGGTATATTCTCTCCTATATGGGATCAAAATCGACCCACAATCTTGCTCACACATTTTTCTTAAATTCCTCAAAGTTTGACCAAAAAATAAGTTATTCTGAAAAGTGGGCGTGACAGGGGGCGGATTTTGTAATTTGTTTACCCTTTATATTTGAGCTACCACAAAGGCAAAATTCCATGGAGTTTAAATCCTAACTACGGGGAGACCAGTTTGTGTTACTTTTTTTGGAGATCGACTTAACATTGAAAATTTCACGAGATTGTTGCAAATACATTTTGGATCTACGATGCAACGTCTTGCTGGAAACATTAAGTTCTTTGTTTATATGTGAGTTTTGCAATTCAGGCACCAAGAAGTCGTCTAACATATCCAAACAACGCTTTGAATTCAATATAATGAGACAAGAGTCTCTGTCTGAGACATTGCAGCCTTCCATCCTCTACGATCACAGGCAATCTGCTTCCAGTTGTCCAGACCAAGCGTTCTGGCGTCCGCGATGGCATGGTCTTTGAAACGGAGGTTCCGTCTTCCTTGTCTTCTTCAACCTCTTGGCTGGGATTCAAAAATCCTCCTAGCCAGAGCATTATTATCAATTCGCATTTCCTCCAGTCCTAATTCGTCCAATTGCGGCAGAAAAACATCGGTTGACATGGCCCTATCCACTGTTGTCGTTTGACCAGCGGCGTTTTCGAAAGAAAAAAATGACCCGATGACTCCTCCAGCGTGAACATGTAGTAACTTTGAGCGGTTGTAATGGCTCCTCGTGTATTACTCGTGGATTTTCGGTGCCCAAGAAGCGATAGTTTTGCTTGCTCACGTACCCGCTGAGGTGGAAATGAGCCTCATCGCTCATTATGATTTTGGTCGAAAAATTGTCCACTTCGTCCTCGAGATTGAGGATGGCTTGGGCATAGGTTACATGCGTTTGGCGGTCGATAGGCAACGGCTGATGCACGGACTGGACTTTGGACGGGAACATGCGCAAGTCTTTGACCAAAATTCGCCTTAGGGACGACCGGCTGATGGCTAATTGCAAGGCACGGCGCCAGGTCGATGTTTCCGGCGATAGCTTGACATCTTCGGCACTAGCAGCAATATTTTCGGCACAAGGGGCGCTCCCGGCCGGCCACTTTTGGCAACGTCTCGTGTAGTCCCATACTCTTCAAGGTTAGTGGCAAAACGGCGCAAACGACGAATTGTTACGGATAGACACGATTATTCAGAGTTCTTGGGAAGTGTATCGCACCATGGCTTGTTCACTTGTATTCTATATCTGTCTGGTCCACATATGTCAAAACAGATTTGACATTGGCGGCCATTTGCAAAAATAAGAGCATCTTCCAATAGCGTGATCTCTTTTGGCCCACCTTGTACTTCACCCCGATGTGCTTCGGTGACTAAGTTTCCTTCACTGTGTCGAAGAGCCTACGTACCGGTTTTTAGCCAGAAGCCAGTTGCTTGTTTTTTTGTTAAACATCTTCTTCCTACGCAGGATCTTCTTTGCCTCCCTTCTCCTGGCTCGATTATCTTCTCTCGCTGCCTTTGTTTTGCGCTACAGCGCTTTCTTGTGTGCATTTTCTGTCCATTTTCCTGTAAACGCATTCATCGTGTTCTTTCTCTGTGTTAGCTGGTACCCTACAGTGGGTTCGGCTCCCCCCTTGATGATGTCGTGATCCTGGCACCACTATTGTTGGTGTCTGTGGTAGCTGAGTGCTACGAGGAGAGTTTCATACTGAGACGCTCGCTGTAGGCTCTAGTTACTCAAGGTGTGCTAAGGCATCCAACGTCGCATTTCTTCTTCTGGGCAGTTCGCAGCTTCTTCTCGTTGGAAAGTCGAGCCCCTTGTACGTTTACCCCTCGGAATGTGTGAACGTCAAGGATGTTGGATGCGTGCCTCGCATCGATTGGGCTTTGGTCGATTTAGTTGGTGGTTCGAACGTCTGGAGAGCGCCAGGTTGCTTAGCCAGCTCTATAGAACGATGACGGAATTCGGGATTCTACAAAAATTCACGCCCAGAACTGGAAACAGCTCATCGGAACTCTTCCGAACATGTACCGGGTTTCGAAAAGGATAGGCGCTGTCATGAAATTTGTTTAATCCCGTGCTAAATCGGATATCAAGCGTTTCAGCGTTTCAGCTCCTTATTTCTCGGCTTTTTCCTTAAACCAAAGATGTTTGACTACTTTGGATAAAGTATGCAGTTGCCCGGCAGCTACTTTCGAATACAACTGTGGATACTGCCTAAAACTTTTTGGCAAAACATTGTAAAGTGTGATCAAACATAGTAAGTGACCGACATCTGAAGGTATTCCCTTTATTAGTCATGAAAAAATGTTTCGTTTATCCACCTTACCATCAATTTTCCTCATGCAACCAAATGGTCTAAATGTTGTACACAAACTCAGCAACTCCAAGGAAAATATGTAAACGACTGCCATAATTTACAACTTCTCATCCATTTTAGAGTTCCATACCTATAAAATGTTGCATTGCAGTGGTTGTTCCAAAATGAAGCTCAAAATATGTTTTCCACAACTAAACGTAATCGCTTAACGAACTGAAACTATTCCACCGTCGAATAGTCCTGCTTTAAACTATAACTCACTTTCTCTCCTTATCCCCGATCCCCGGTGTCCTCGAAATCATTCAGTCTTCTTGAGTTCCTGCAAGAATTTTAAATTCGAATAACATCAGGCAAGAAAATACGTGAAAATACACCTGAGGCAGTGTGGCGCACCCACCGAACGTTATTCCGTCATCCGAAGAAGGAGGGGGTGCCCCTTTTTGTGCCAGACCCAGAGAATCCAAATCGTTTATTCTCACCCATAAATGCATGCAATATGCATGCTGAACTTACCGAGTAACTTGCACGCAGCTTTACAACTCACATACCCACCGAGGGTTGTGTATATTTTTCGCAACTGTGCGCATTTGTTACTTCTGCAAGTAGGCAAGGAGTGAGCAATATTGCAACAATATCCTTGTAACCAACGGTTGTAGGGTAGGTATACATTTTTCATTGGAATTAGCACAGCAAGAGCATGGGAGGAGACTATATCATATACACTGTGGAGTTCAGTAGAGTGTAGGGTCGATTGGAGTGGGCATACCATCGGTACACACATGCCCTTGGAACAAGACCCCGACCTCCGCACATAAATCATGAGATGAGGAAAATTTGTTAAAAAAATTTTCTTCACCCTTCCTCCGTCTGGTTGCCGCAGAATAGGTTTTGAAGAGATTTCAAGTTTTCTTTAATTTCTTGGATTTTTTTTAACTGACGTTGAGTTTCGAGAGATGATGGCCTTTTGCATGCGAAGGATTGAAATAATGTTCATGGATATGGGAACTAAAGCATGCGCTAGTTTTCAAGGATCGCATTTTGAGAGGTATGTCTTATATGAAAATGGAAATAGGTTTCCACATTTTTAATCATTTTTGAAAGGTTTTCTATTTTTATCGTTAGCTTTTAGTAAGTTAACACCTGGAGTGTGCTAATTTTCATTAAATAATTCATGGAAGTTGGTCCCACATATATTTGTTGTGCCGATGAGATACCACCACGTCTTCAAAGAGGCTCTGTGATGTAATTGTTAATACATTTCGGGGCTTAAAAGATGGCCCAAACAAACATAGGTGGCACCAAACCATCATGATGGCACAACCTGGGATAAGCAATTGTGGGGGTAATCTTAAGGGTGTCTCTTAAAGACCACGATTTTTGATTTTACGTTTAAAGGCCAACGGCAGCACTCAATCCCGTAGTGGGAACTTTTTACACGGTGTACTAAGGGCACAGAAAAAAAAAGAAAATGGTCTTCCAGCTTTAGGGTTTGTGCCTTAAAAAAAAAATTAATAAATTTATGGCGCACCAGGCTTGTTAGTACTCAGGGCCTAGCTTTTTTCTCACAACCATTCATGTGTGCGTGTGTACTTCTTATCACGATGGCGAGACCTCCTGTTTTATGCCGAATCCGAACGGCAGAGTTGAGATAAGCTTTTCATGACAATTGATACTACTCGGATGATTTGTCAGATCATCACGAGAGGAGGGCTAGTGAAAAATCATTTAGGTGTTGCTACGGCTGCGATAGACAAAAGGCATGCATACAGTTTTTTTTTGGGGTTTTTGAACATTCCGGGGGCCTGAATCGACTCGGGCCACTACCTCGTTGCAGCCAATGTAAAAGTGCAAATACCAAGCCACAACAAGAAATTCTTTAAAAAAAAAACAATATTGGTGTCACTCCAGAAATGATGTGAGTGTAAAACTTCAAAGCCAAGAATACAAGGCTCGAACAGAATCCTGTCGAGGTGAACAAGCAAATATCGTAGTTGAGACACAGCCGATACTGAGGATATGGTAACGGCGATGACGAACAATGTCCCTCTGTCAGGCAGGAAGAACCATTCGACATTATCGACGACAGCAAAACTACCAACCACCGACCTAGGTGAAGTGAGGATAGCGAAACATAAACTCAGGCTTTACAAGGGTGCTGGAAATGACGGTCTTCCAGCCGAGCTTTAAACAGCCATCGGAGATGACTTGGTAAGTAACATTCACCAACTCATAAGCAAAATTTGGTCGGATGAAAGTATGCCTGAAGAATGGAACCTCAGCATCGTTCGCCCGATCTACAAAAACGGAGTCTCTCTCAACTGCAGTTGGTGCAGCCAAATGTCTACTCAACATTGCCTATCTGCTGTAATATGTGGACCCTGAAACCGTTTACCAACAACCTGATCGGTTCTTATCAGAGTGGTTTTATTTTAAGCCTGGAAAGTTCACAACTGATCAATATTCGGCAGATCGTGGATAAATCCCAAGCAGTCAAAATCGATACTCACCACGTATTCATCGATTTTAAAGCCGCATACGACAGCATTTAGAGACACGAACAATACACAGTCATGTCTAGTTTTGTTATACCGCCCAAACTCATCCGTCTTTGTAAATGACGAGAATTCTAGCTGCTCCATCAGGGTCGGAAACGACCTCACCGACACATTCGATATCAAAAAAGGATTTAAGCAAGGCGATGTCTAGTGACTTCTTTAATCTGATTTTTGAGAGGATTGTGCAAAACACCCGAGCCAAAACCAGAGGTTCAATTGTGCATAAATCAGTGCATACGCCGACGATACTCGAATAATTCATCGGATTGAACGTGATTTCAAAACCACATTTGACACACTAAACAGTCAGTTTTTGTGGATGTAATGACGTCTCAGGGGTCTCATGTGGATTCTCTTCAACCAAAAATGAGCGATGGAATTCAGCATCTAGATAAATCTCTTTTTCTGCTCATACACCAACATCACTACGCATTGCATGGTCTCGCGGCTTTAATTCTTACACAAGCTGGATCTGGTAAGGTCGTAAGCCAAGACTTTTACGCAGAATCTTCCATAAAGTTGATGGACAAAGTTCCAATTGCTCTGCACAGTGGCGAATCGATTCATTCGGGTCCTCTTCAACACTTTGCTATACAGCGGCAATTGTTTCTTCAGTGTTCGACGTCTCTGCGGATGTTTATTATCACATAGAGTAAACGTAGTTTGAAAACTATCCATGGTTAACCGAATTAATTGCTCTGATGGACGATTATGTCGACCATAAAATGGAAGGAGCTTGCGGTAAACTTCGCGTACTGAACCAATATTTTCGAAATAAATTTGCACGATTTCCAAGTGTTGTTCATTTTTGTCAACCTGTTCATGATGAAATGTCAAACCAAACTGAGCATAAATGACATTAGAGTTGCCCGATTTGACCACAAAATGTCAGTTTAATCTCTATTCGAAAAACCAACCTCTAAAAAAACACCTCTACATTCAAAAATGAGTGTAGCAGTATATGAAGGTAAGACGAACCATAAGCTGTCAACTCGAAATGACACACAGCATCGGCAAATTGGACTAAACGTCATCATTGGCAGGTATAACTTTGACGTAGTACGAGAATTTTTCAACCTCGGCTCCGCTATTAACTCTGACAACATCAACTCGTCAGAAATTAAACGCAGAATTACTCTTGCCAACCTCTTTGGGCTAAGGAGGCAATTTAGTAGTGAAGCCCTCACTCGATATATATAACACCCTGATTATCCCAGTCTTGTTCTACTTCTTCCAAAAATCTTCGGTCCCGTTTGGGGTGACGGGCTATTAAGACGAATTCACACCAATACTCCTGTTGACAGAGTCTTCGATTCCCAGCTAGACGTTGGACACAGTAGAGGAAGACCCAGCCTTAAGTGGCGGACACAAGTAGAAACCGACCTCAACTAACTTTGAGTGGGCAACTGGAGGTAAGCTAAGTACCGGGCTTATTGGAGAGGCATGTTGGTTGAGGCCCAGGTACATTCCGGACTGTAGCGCCACTTAAGCAAGTAAGGAGTAGTAGTAGATCCTTAAATCTTAAACCTCTCCCTTTAAACAAGTCAATCAAAGGATTTATTCTTAAATGAAAATGGCTGAGTTCACCTCTTATGACGCGATTTTTACTATCTGCAATACTGACCAAGGATAACGATTAAAAGCATCCTCTGTTTTGTTTCCAAACCAGCTAGTTATAAATCCTTAATCAATATTTTAACAAAGTGCTCACGGCCTTATTAACTCGAATGAATTCACTTGGCTTTGTTCATTTAACCCATCGCATTGTTTCAACAGCCTTAACTGTACTTTTATGCCCAAGTTTAAAAGACCTTCAAAGCCAATTCTCTTTAAAGAAACCTCGTAAATTGGCTAGAAAGTCTCTTACGATGTCCCTACAACATGCAAGGCAAGCACATTTTAAGCCTTTCCTTTGTGCCTCGCCCTTAGGCTACATAATCCTTGAACGGGCATTGTGTAACGTATAATTAAAATTATCCTGCAACCATTTTCGCATTCCCTTATAATTTCCACCACACAAAGTGACCCTCGTAGGTCGGGCTGTTTGCTTCAACTTTTCCTTGCAACGGTAAATTCCTTTGCAAGTTACAAAGGGAACATTGTCTGGCAGGACTCGCCTAGCAACCGTTGGCAAAACCAACATCGTAATGTACACCACACACAATCAGACAGATTGATCGATAATCTCAATCGATTAACATACCGCATACCAATGCAGCTATACACACGGCAGCGCTAGAGACGAATAAGGACGATTCTCGACTTTTGTACGTAATTCAGTTGTTTCTTTTTTTGAATGAGTGTATCCGTTTTTTTTTATGTCATGCTAAAGGATCCTAAGTGGGTGTATACTCGTATTTTTATATTTTCCTTGAATTGCTTATATTTTATTTGTTCTGTTTGTTTTGTTTTTTTCCTTACAGGACTCAAACGAAACCAACTAAAGGAACCTTATTTTAGTCGAGCCAAGTGTCTGGGTGTAAGGATTGCTTTGTTGTCGTCTCACATCGCATATAACATTAACACATTCAAAGGATAACATACCAGCTGGGATAATGGGGAGAAAAATAACAGTGGCGGTCACCACACTTAACCAATGGGCACTGGACTTTGAAGGCAATTTGGCAAGGATATTGCAATCGATATTGGAGGCGAAGGAGATGGGTGCATCGTACAGAACCGGACCGGAACTGGAAGTGACGTGAGTTTAAAATGCGTGTTGTTATTATTAACGTGACATTGATGTTATGGTATAATCGTGATGTGAAGTTGTTCCAATGGATGCTTGAGCTAATGGACGATGGATAATACAAGGGAGTTTCATTGTGGGTAATTGGCATTCATTGGCTGGTTAGGTAGCAGTTTATGTGTGATTTCGAAAGTGAGAGTCAACGTGGGGTGTTTCTATAGAGCCTTTACTTGGCTGGAGTGGCTATTTGTGTGCACGTTGTGACAATAACAAGAGTTTACTTAATTGGGAACAGGCTCATTGTTATTTAAAATACTAACAATCCCTAGTTGTTAGTTGCGTTGCTATACAGAAATTAAAAAAAAAAACTCCACAGGTAGTTATTTCAGATCTTAATTAGTTGACGGGCCCAAAATCATTTCAGTCTATCTTACTAAGAAAATGTAGCCTACCCTCTTCGATTTAGGACGAACTACTTACTTATTCAACCTAAGCGTCATGGAATCGCGATCGCTTGGTACTTCAACCCTCCACTTCGATCTACTTAAAGGTCTACAGTATTGGCGATGTACCAGTAGTTGATAAGCCGCTTTCCCTCACATCACGGTGGCCGAGGTATAATATCCGCAGAACTCAGGAGCTGTTGGCCCATTCTAAGATCAGGCTGTTGTCTTCTTGTTGTCTTATATTCATCTTAGTTAAGAAATTGGCAGTTGAAATCAACTATGCCATATCGGATGAAAGCTTGTTTAATTGGATTCTGTATTTTGGTACAATTATCGACAGGACTAGACACATCATCACTTAAAATTTCGTTGTCTACATGACTGGCACTACGACTTCTTTGAAACAGTCCACTTGTCAGATAAGCATAAGCCCCTTAGGTTTAGCATGTGTCTGTTGTTATTTTTTAGAATACAGAAACTGTCAGGCCAAATACCAATTTATTTGACTACAAGTCTCACCACCCACGGTTGGCCATGCTGCCCAATATTAGCCAATTTTTATTTTTTTTGGTTTTTTTTTTTCAACTGTTTTCGTCATGTGAAAATCCCTTTATGTAAACGAAGTCATACTGCAAGAGTATGTTGATGAACTCGACCCGATCTGTACGCCACTAGAACCTATGCGTACCAACAAGTTCAGTCGTATAAATGTTACAGAAATCACTTCGACGAATGCCCTTCTTGTAAACAATTTTTAATTTGCGGAATAATGATATTTTTAACGGCCCAACGAAATAGAGCTCTTTTTGGCCTGGTCTATGTCGATGCACAGCTCGTTTAGTTTGTGGTTGAATCTTCGTCTTCATAACCCGTCAACGCTAATGGGGCCGAAGATTTTTTGAAGACTTTCTTTCTGCAAACGACCGACGATTTCTTTATCCGCTTTTGCTACGTCCATGCTTCAGTGCCGTAGAACAGGACTGGGATGATAAGGGTCTTGTATATGCTTTTGTTCGAGTGGGTTTTATTTTAAATTGAACTCGTTGCCAGCGATCGCCAGCACACTTAGACCCTTTTGTTCCATTGTGAGACCACGTGGGAAAACCATTCTGAGCTTTTGATGAAGCGGAGGAGGCTTTTCACTTCCGTTTTTGTCAAATCACTGAAATTTTGGAAATAGTAAGCTCCGAGATGTAGCTTCCTTTTGTTTCTTAAGGTCAAGCTGTTCCGAAGGTGATGAATTATTGTTTCGTCTTCTTCTTCATCCATGCATCTCCTTTAGAAGTCGTTTGAGTAGATGCCTAGCCTTTCTGCGTGCCTGCCTATTAAACAATGTCCGCTGATGACAACTCTGGTAATGCTAATATACGGTCTATCGAGCGTACCAAGACTCCATCTGAAGTTTGATTTTTTATTAGCATGTTGCGCTAGTAAGCTTTTGCATGTAGCGATACCCAGTGTACCCGTGTCAGGTACAATTGGTAATTTAGTTCCACTTCTGGCGAGTTCATCAGCTAAACAGTTCCCTGGATTGTCCTATACCCACGCACACATTATAGATGAATCTCAATGAATCTCAATGCCGCGAGAACTTCAGACCAATCAGTCTAACCTCCTTTGTACTAAAAACCCTTGAGCGTGTTCTAGACATCTACATGCGAAGTTTTCTATTACAATCTTCGCTATCCAAATCACAGCACGCCTACCTGAAGGGTAGGTCCACGGAAACAGCTCCCCACGAGGTAGTGCGGATAATCGAAAAATCCTTACACTATAAGGAATACACTCTAGCCTCCTTCTAAGACATAAAGGGAAATTTCAGCAACGTCCTTGCTGGATATTTTCTGGAATCTCTGATCGAGATGGGTATAAAAGAATCTATTAGCCAATGGAAACTGCTCGGAACAATAATTATACAGGCAACACTTGGCAATAGTCACTTAACCAAATTTTCCCGTAGAGGAACGCCACAGTGTTGCGTCATTTCTCCCCTACCCTTTCTAATGGTTATGAATGATCTCCCAGCTAAATTAGACAAGAGACGGGTCAAAGTTGTCGCGTATGCGGATGAGTGGTGATACTAGTGTCAGGAAAATTTTCCTCCGTGATATGCGAAATCATGGAGACTGCAAAAAACAAAATACCCGAATTCACCCTCCCCGTTTAAATGGCCAACCACTCACACTATCTTCCAATGCTAGGTATTTGGGTCTCATGCTTGAACCAAAACTTAATTGGATCCACAACATCGAATATAGAGTAAGGAAGGCGTGTTTTTCCTTACATGATTGCAGCAAAACCTTTTGAAAGAAGTGAGGACTTCAATTAAAGATGACCTTGTAAATGTACGCAGCTGTGGTACGTCCAATACTCACATACGGTGGTCCGTATGTATGGTGGTCCGCATTGAGTAAAGGCTACAAATTCACAAGACAAAAAAGTCTGCAAAAAACAGCCAATTTAGGCAATATGGGCTCACTGATGTCGCTACCCGCGGATGCCCTTACTGTGCTATTGCATCTCTCAAGACTCAAGGAGTCACGATGCTGGACTGCAAGGCCGTATGGCATGGTCGCGTTACCAACTGACTACATCACACCCACATTAAGCTTCAAAAGAGGCTTCCAAGTGGGTTTTTTTTATCAGAGCTCAGTGGAGCAGAAACTAAGTGATAGGGGAACTGCGGCGATAGTTTTGGGGCACTAAATAACCCCCAATGCCGCAATTACAATAAAGCAAATAAGGGAGAAGCCCTCTCCAACTAATCTGCAAATGTACGGCACTAGCAAGAGCCAAATCACGTGCATTAGGACAACCATTCTTAGACAACCTTGGAGACATCTCAGGTAAAGGGTAACAATATCTTATCGGTTTTCTAAGCCTCACAGGCTGGATATAAGGACCGCCTTTATCACATCCACAAGAATCATCATTATAAAGGTCACACGAGTCGTGGTACCAAAAAGGCACATCAGTGCTACTTGGGTTCATGCTAAACCGCCACCATCTACCTACCTACATCCCTCACTTTAGTCAGAAAGAGAAATATTCGCTAGCTCATTCCAAGGCCAGGCCTTCCCCGTTGGTAGTGATGAATGCCGGAATCTTCGTATTGTGAAAATCTCGAGCTAAACCTCTTCACAGTGACTTGGTTGAGTTGTTGCCGTCTCTTTGATATATTGTAGACTCCAGCCTACAATGGATGATAAACTCCAGCTCCATTGTTTCCTGTTACTCCTCCATCCATTAACATACTACCACCAGCTTATCCCTCAATGATGACATCTACAACACTGAGAGTTACATCGTGATTACCTCAAAAAATTGTCGTTAGTTTAAGTCTGAGAGGACCAGACACCTCGAACTAGGTCACCCTCAGCAACCAAGCACAATCCGATATAAGTCACAAAAAATTTTCTCTTTTACAGTGGTTACAGCTGCGAAGACCACTTCCGTGAACCAGACACATTCCTGCACTCATGGGAGGTACTCCTAGAGATCATGATGTCTCCAATCAGGTAAGTTAACATCTTCATTCCTATACCTCATCCTTAAGCTCTTTTGACATATTTTTAGTGACAACATCCTTGTCGACGTTGGTATGCCAGTGATGCACCGTAACGTGGCCTATAACTGCCGAGTAGCCTTCTACAATCGACGTATTCTACTAATCCGTCCAAAGATGTCAATGTGTGATGATGGCAACTACCGTGAATCACGATGGTTTACCTCGTGGACTAAGGTAAGTTAATCCTTCTCCAAACAACCCTCATTCTCATGCAATGCCTTCTTTTTATTAAAGTCCCTTCAAACCGAAGACTTCTTTCTGCCGCGTATGATCTCGGCTCACACTGGTCAGGACACCGTGCCTTTTGGCGACGCAGTCATTGCCACCAAAGACACATGCATTGGCTATGAGATTTGTGAAGAATTGTGGAACGTACGAAGCAAACATATTGACATGTCACTATCGGGTGTGGAGATCATAGTCAATGGCTCTGGAAGTTACATGGAACTACGAAAAGCATACATCACCACCGATCTGATCAAGAATGCCAGCTTTAAAGCAGGTGGTGCTTACCTCTTTAGTAACCTCCGCGGTTGTGATGGTCAGAGAATCTACTTCAATGGCTGCTCAGCCATCGCTTTGAATGGGGAAATTCTTTCCAGAAGTAAACAGTTTGCCTTGCAAGATGTGGAAGTAACCATAGCCACCATCGATCTTGAAGAGATCCGTTCGTATCGTGTCTCGCAAAGATCCCGCTGTCATATAGCCGCTTCAGCGCCAACTTATCCACGAATTGTTTGTGACTTTGAGATGTCCACGCACAATGATATCTTCAAGTCGTCTACGACACCAATGCAGTGGATCTATCACTCACCCGAGGAAGAGATCGCTATGGGTCCAGCGTGTTGGTTGTGGGACTACTTACGGCGCTCCGGGCAGGGTGGGTTCTTCTTGCCACTTAGTGGTGGTGTCGATTCCAGCGCTTCGGCGACGATTGTTCACTCGATGTGTCGAATGATCGTGAACTCGGTTCAATCTGGAGATGCACAAGTCCTGTATGATATTCGAAAGATCCTCGCAGATTCAGACTACACTCCGGACAACCCAGCGGCGCTTTGCAATCGCGTTCTTGTTACATGTTTCATGGGAAGTGTAAACTCGAGCAAGGAAACCAGAAGAAGAGCATCCCTGTTGGCCAATCAATTAGGGAGCTACCACATTGAGATCAGTATCGATTCCGCGGTGAACGCTCTACTGGGAATTTTCAATACGGTGACAGGGCTCACTCCACGATTCCGAACGCAGGGTGGTTGTGCGCGTCAAAATCTTGCACTGCAGAACATTCAATCAAGGATTCGTATGGTCCTGGCATACATTTTCGCACAACTGATCCTCTGGGTGCGAAATCGCCCCGGAGGGCTCCTGGTTCTTGGCTCGGCTAATGTTGACGAAGCTCTACGCGGATATCTGACAAAGTACGACTGCTCCAGTGCGGATGTTAATCCAATCGGTGGCATTTCGAAAATGGATCTAAGGAGATTTTTGATCTACGCCAAGGATAAGTAGGTATTGGTGAAGGTGTTGCTTGAAGTGCATGCTAATGGGTTTGCATCGTAGGTTCAATCTCCCTGTTCTGGAGCAAATAATTGACGCCCCACCAACAGCCGAACTTGAGCCGCTCCAAGATGGACAACTGATGCAAACTGACGAACAAGACATGGGTATGACTTATGCCGAGCTTAGTGAGTTCGGAAGACTGCGTAAACAGGCATGCTGTGGGCCTTATAGTATGTTTTGTAAGCTCGTCGCCACATGGAAGGGTGATTTGACTCCTAAGGAGGTGAGTTGGTGAACATTTTCTCTGTTTTTTTTTACGCAAATGATGATCTTTCCTTCTTCAGGTCTCTGATAAAGTGAAACACTTCTTCCGCTGCTATGCAATTAATCGACACAAGATGACTGTTCTGACGCCCTCTGTACATGCCGAAAGCTACAGCCCCGATGATAACCGATTCGATCACAGACCCTTCCTATACCGACCCAACTGGAGTTGGCAATTTAAAGCTATCGATGATGAGGTATTACATTTCTCAATACAACTCATCTCTCCTCGATGTCATATTGGCAACGCTTTCTCATCTTCTAGGTGGACAAACTAACGCCAGTTTACACGCCCTCTTCAAGTCACATACGACCAAGCTCCGATGATCTTATGTCACACACGCAAGAATCCGAGTCCAGTCATCGTTCCTCGCGTATCGATTCAAAGAACTCATCGCCAATATCTTGTTCTTCGATGGAGGGTCCAAAAACGAAGCCTAGCGGCTACTCAAAGGTGCATGTAAACGTGCTGGGGAAGATCAAGGACCGGACTGGAATACCTGTTTAATGTGGAAGGGTCTTAAAAAAATTAAAATTATTTTTTCTTCTTCGAATTCAAGGTCATTTTTGTCCTCGTATTTGGTTGTTACATTTTTTGTTGCCTTACAAACAAACTATTTTCACTAAGAAACTCGCACATTTACAGTTAATTTAGTTTATAACTGTTTTTGATATAAATGTACGATCTGTTTAAGCTGGATTTGGTTTATCCTTGTTTCTATTTTTGTGTGCCTATGATTGGATAATAAACTTTTTGTTTCAAGATTTTTATTTTTATGGTCAAATGCTTTCAAGCAGGATGTACTCCTTTTTTATTTTCATTCGTGGAGTCTATGTTTACTCCAAGATAGATGAACCCCTTAACTAACTCGAAATTGCTGCTGTCAATAGTGACGTTTTATCTTAGGCGGTGGACAGATGCTTGTTTGTTTGTTGATAGCATGTACTTAGTCTTGTCCTCATTCACTTTCAGGACAACGGATTTCGCCTCTTGTTCAATAGCCGTGAACGCTTCTATCACGGCACGCTGCGAGACACCGATGATGTCAACATCGTCCGCATAGCCCAGCAGCTGGACAGACCTGTTGAAGATAGTGCCATCCGTGTTGACACCTGCCCTGCGCACTATCTGCTCCAGTACGAGATTGAAGAAGTCACATGATAGCGCGTCTCCTTACCGAAATCCGGTGCATGTTTGGAATAGTTCGAAGGATTTGCTTCCAAACTGCACGTTGCAGCGCGTGTTTTCTAGCGTCACGCGGCACAGCTGAATCAGTTTTGCCGAATTCGGCCATAGCCATATAGAGCACCTGACGATGTATGCGGCTTTGAAGTCGATGAATAGGTGGTGAGAAATTCTTTGGTCTTTTCTAGGATTTGCTTCAGTGTGAAAATTTGGTCTACAGTTGATCTGCCGAGCCGGAAGCCGCGCTGGTATGTGCCGACAAGTGTGTTGCACAGTACGTCGGAAAGGATCTTGTAAGCGACATTTAGCACGGATATGCCTCGATAGTTCTTACAAGACATAGGATCGCCATTTTTGTAGATGAGGCATATTGAGCTGATAGTCCAGTCATTTGGCATGTTTTCTTCCACACATACTTGGATGATGATTCGGTGCATGCTCCTTACCAAAACATCACCACCGTATTAAAAAAGCTCCGGAGGTAAAACCATCAGACCCAGCGGCCTTGCTGTTCTTAAACTTTTTTATAGCTAGGCCAACTTCTTCTATACTATGTGGTGGAAGTAGTTCTTCATTCTCTTCTTGCCCTATTACTCTCTACATGATGCTCATTAAGCAGCTGTTTAAAAGCCGTCTTTCCTAAATCCGTTTTTGGTATCGAATGTGTCGATGATTTCGTTTCCGACCTTGATGGAGCAGAGAGAGTCCTCTATTCTATCGTCATCCTTGGGCAACATAACAAAACTTTCCATAGCTCTGTATAGTTTGACTCTAAATGCTCTCGTATGCGACTTTGAAATCGATGAATAGGTGGTGAATATCGATTTGGACTTTTTGGATATTATTCCAGGATCTGCCAAAGTGTGAAGATTGGATCAATTGTGAACTTTCCTGTCCTGGCCTAAAACTACACTGATAAGGTTCGATCAGGTTGTTGGTTAACGGTCTCTCACAACCCCTTATGTGTGAGTGTGTGCTTCTAGCACGATGGCGGTACCTCCTTTATTATACCGACTCCAAACGGCGAATTTGAGATAAGCTTTTCTTGACAATTGATGTTAGTCGGATTTTTTGCCAGATCATCATGAGAGGAGGGCCAGTGAATAATCGTTTAGGTGTAGCTACGGCTTAATAAAAACGTTGGTGTAAAAACAATTTATTTTTACAAAACCTAATCAGATACAACGAAGTATGAATACATCCTATGTAATCTCAAAATTATGTCATAGAACTCGCATTATTCTCATCTCCAAAACGTTGCTCTCAAATGGTTAGGCACCGAAGATTACGTAGCTAAAGTTTACTGATAAACGTTCTCGCAATCATTGGCTGTGTGTTATCAATTGTTTTTTGTTTATCAATTACTTTCAAAGGAATATTTTATGCTTTAATATTTTTTTGATAATAAATTATCTAAAAACAAATAATTATTTGCCATTTCTACAACCTATTTTTACTCCAAACAAGATCAATTACATCACCAAAAATAGTATTCATATCTATTTATAAAATGAAAGTAAAAATATTTTATAAAATTAGATCGTAGAAAGTTAACAAAACAAAATTTAAAAAAAATACAATTCAAGTAGCTTTAAAAAAAATTACAACTTATACAAAAAAAAACACAAAAAACGTTTAAATAAAAAAATACTTTAAAAGTAATAAGAAATATAGTTGTATATTATAAAACAAAGAGTATGTACACAAACAGTAAATTTCCTAAATAGCATTCGTAGATTGATACAAAATAAATTCAGTGGATCAACAAAAAGAATTAAAAACAATAAAACTAATAATTTTATAAAGAAACAAAAATTTAACGAAAATGTAGAATTGCTTATAAAAAATTTCAAAATTCTCATAGAGGTGCTTTCTTAAGGAAACTGTTCACTTTTCTGTTGTGAATTTTAAATTCAATATATTTTTTTTAAATTAAAATTAAGTTTAATGAAAATAAGTTAAGTCTTAAAACTATACATGTATAAAAAGATCAGTTCCTGTGCACAATTTTGTTTCTATTTCTATAAAGTTGTAACATTTTATTTTTTTACAAAACAATTGCGCGTTTATACAAGGTGCCGCAAAAGTAATCCTCCTATCAGGAAATGCTATAAATTTTTCGATTGGCCCCTAATGTCAGTTCTGTTTTGACATTTGTTTTGTAAACACATGCGAAATATACGTTTATAAACAATGTTACGCTACACTGCTCCAGAACGCGGAATATTGGTGACTATTTATTTGAGCAATAATCGGTCGGTGACTTTTGTACAACGTGAATTTCGTCGCAGATTTCCTAGCTGTCCAACACCTACTGGTGAAACACTGCGACGTTTAGCCGCTCGCCTCGAAGAGACTGGCACAACACGAGATGCTGCCAGGCGTGGCAGACCCCGGAGTAGCCGTTCTGCAGAGAAAATTGCTGCTGTAGCCGAAGATGTCATGGAAGCGCCGTCGACATCGACCAGATGACGTACCACGCAAATGGGTATCAGTCGACGGTCTTTACAGCGAATTTTGGTACATGATTTGAAGATGTTTCCGTACAAAGTCCAGACGGTGCATCAGCTGTTAGCTGCTGACCGCCAATCGCGTCTAACATACGCTCAAGCCATCCTTAAGCACCACCAAGAGGAAGATGATTTTTCATCAAAAATAATCATGAGTGATGAGGCCCATTTCCATCTTAGCGGGTACGTAAATAAGCAAAATTTACGCTTCTGGGGCACTGAAAATCCGCGTGTAACCCACGAAGAGCCATTACACCCGCTCAAAGTCACTGTATGGTGAGCTGTTTTCGCTGGAGGAGTCATCGAATCTTTTTTCTTCGAAGACGTCGCGGGCCAACCGGTTACTGTGAATGGTGAGCGCTACAGAGCAATGATCAACGAGTTCTTTTTGCCGCAACTTGATGAATTGGGATTGGAAAATATGTGGTTCCAAAAGGACGGTGCAACGGCACACACTGCACGTGCCACAACCGATATGCTGAAGGATGCATTTCCCGGGCGCCTAATCTCCCGTTTTGTCGATTTGAACTGGCCAGCAAGATCGCCTGATTTGACCGCTCCAGACTTCTTTTTGTGGGGCTTTTTGAAGTCGCGGGTTTATGTCAACAAGCCTCAGACTCTTGCAGCTCTTAAAGACAACATCCATCAAGAATGTGAGGACCTATCGCCGGAAGTTTTGGCCAAAGTGATGGAAAATGCCTTAAAAAGGGCTCAAATGACAATCAACTGTAGCGGCGGCCATTTACATGACATCATACTCTCGACTTGATGTAAAAAAAATTAAAAGATCAAATAAAAATAATCCACAAGAAGAATCAAAGTTTTTAATTTTTTCTTAAATTACAGCCAAAAAACATCGGAAGGTTAGTTTTGCGCCACCTTGTATTATTAAGGAATTTTTTTTAGAGGTATAGAACTTCCGACAGAGATATCTGTCAAACTAGCTTTCATATATGTGTCACCTTGTATTATTAAAGAGTTTTTTTTAGACCAGCTTATAGGGGGGTGATTTTTTAAGCGTAGATTTTTTTTAAAAATCGAATAAAACATACAAATTTGCATCAAATTTTGTTTTTAAAAAACAACTTCATGTAAATGTTGTCCTCGGCTCCGTTTCAAATGGTCCATGCGGAAGGTTCGATTTCGCGTCACTTTTTGGAGCATTTTGGTCTGTAATCCACGAATTACGCGTGTTATGTTATTCAACATTTCCATTGTTTCACTAGCTGTGTGGAATGTGGAACCGTGTTGATGAAACCACATGTCAACTAAGTTCGATGATGCCATCAGCCCATGAACCACACCAAAATGTCATTTTTTCGGGAAGCATCTTGTATGGCATGTGGCTGTTCACAGCTCTAGATGCGACAGTTTTACGTATCCTTAGATCCAGAAATGAGGCTCATCGCTGAACACAATTTTGTGATAAAACAGCGGATTTTCATGCAGCTGTTCTAAGGGCCATTCACCAAAAAATAGACGTACAAGCCGAACTTTATAGGTTTTCAAACCAAAATTAAAACGTGAAATTTTCCATGTGGTTGAGTAACATATGTCCAATTGCTGAGAACGGCGACGACGAATGGACATTTCACGATCTTCATTAACATTGGACGCTACGACTGCATTATTCTCTTCACAGTACGCATGCGAGTCGATGGTTTAATGTCCAACAAAGTAAATTTAGTGCGAAATTTGGAGATAACACCACGAATTGTTGATTCACCGGTTCACATTTTTCACAGAGCACGAATTTTGATAATAAATTCCAATAAGTTGCAATCGTTGCTCGTTTGTAAGCCTTTCCATGATTAAATGGTAGAATATAATGAAAACTTTTCAAAACTTTGACGTTTGGACGCCATTACTAACCAGTGCCGTCAACCTGAAAAACTTAACTCTAAAATAATCACCCGTTATATGGATCAATAAATACTATGGATCGATTCATGGCCACATTTTACTCTTTTTGATAATATTTATCAAGTAGAAGAAGCCATCACCATTCGCCGATGTATACGTAGGTGTGACAGAGGACCCGAATTTATCGACCCGACGCCGTACTCGGGCAACTGGGCCTCTGCCCGTTCACTACTTGGAAAACTTAGAGGAAAGATGTTGGCCTACATCCATTTGAGATCCAACTGGTGCAAGTATGAAAGCCAGCGGATCATCAATTGCTTCGAGTGTTCGGTGGGCTCGGAATCAACTGGAAGTTGAATCATATTTTTATCGTCAAATCTCTTAAGCTATGAGGGTCATTTCTGGCTTAACGAATGTTGCCGTGTGTCAATTGCGTTAAAAAGGTGGTTAAATTTTATCCACTGTTTAATTTTTGACTTCTCTTCACCATACTAATGTCAAAAATTATCCACTGGCTAAAATTTTAACGCAACTGACACACGGCCTATGTAAACATAAAAAAATTATCGTTTTTGGAGTGAGCAAAATAATCATCCCGAAAAAAATCCTGTTTGATGCGGACGAAGGCATCATCAGCCCCTTTGTCTTCAAATACGAAACCGGTGCCAACCTTACAATGACTGGCGAACCCGAACGCTACAGGCAAATGATTCGTTATTGTTTGATTTCTAATGTCATTGGCCAAATGCCAGAAATTATTTTAAACATTAAAAGCCATGATTTGTGAGCTAATAAAGCTTTATTTTTCAAAAGTTCTATGCCTCTAAAAAGCACCCTTTATATACGTTTTCAAAAAATCAATTTTCTTAGCATAGTAAACTCTTTCGTAGTATGAATAAAATATTGTTAACTAATTAAATGAACATGCATTACAACATACAAACATACAAAAACAACATAGAAATATAGAATTTTCCACGTATTGTTAAAATAAAAATCTTTTTAAAATGGATGTATGGATTAATTTTATTTAAGTTCGGTTATATCGATTACAATAAAGGGCGATCCATTTCGAGGTTCCCTACTTTTTTAAAGAAAAAAACACAGAAAATTCAAATTTAATGGAGAATGTTTATTATCATTTGAAAGAACATTCTTTGGCATTTATTTTTTGAAGATTATGTCTATCAAATGTTGGCCGTTGCTACGTCGCAGATGGTCCATCCGTTGAGTCCAATTTTCGATCACTCGTTCGAGCATTTCGACTGGTAACTGGCGAATGACACGCGTGATGTTTTCCTCCAAGGCCTGAATCGAAGCGGGTTTGTCGGCATAAGCTTTTGACTTTACATATCCCCACAGGAAAAAGTCGAACGATGTGATATCACACGATCTTGGTGGCCAATCGACCGGCCCAAAACGTGAAATTATGTGCTCACCGAAATGTACTCTCAATAAGTCCATTGATTGATACGATGTGTGGGAAGTGCCGCCGTCTTGCTGAAACCAAATGTCGCCGAGATCATGAGCTTCAATTTCAGGCATCAAATAGTCGGTTATCATGGCACGATAACGGTCGCCATTGACGGTTACGTTCGCACCGGCATAATTTTTAAAGAAATATGGACCGATGATTCCACCGGCCCACAAACCACACCAAACCGTTGTTTTTTCTGGATGAAGTGGCAGTTCTTCAATCTCTTCAGGTTGCTCTTCGTCCCAAATGCGGCAAATTTTGTTTGTTTACATACCCATTGAGCCAGAAATGGGCCTCATTGCTAAATTAAATTTGCCTCGAAAACGTCGGATCTTCTTGGAACTTTTCAAGAGCCCATAGAGCGAAGCGATGTCGCTTGGGAAGGTCGAGCGGCTTCAGTTGTTGCACAAGCTGTATTTTGTAAGCTTTCAATTTAAGATCTTGACGTAAAATGCGCCAAGTCGTTCCATACGTCAGTCCGAGTTGCTGCGAACGGCGCCGAATCGACTCTCTACGGTCTTCGTGTACACTCTCAGCTACGGCCGCTATATTTTCTTCACAACGTGCTGGACGTGGTCTATTCGGTCGAATATTATCCAATAATGAATGCTGGGTCTCACAATGGGTGATGGTGTTGCGAATAGTACGCTCAGTAGGCCGATTATGTTGACCATAAGTTGGGCGAAGTGCACGAAACACATTCCTCACAGAACGTGAATGTTCATAATAAAGTTAAACAATTTGTAAACGTTGTCCACGCGTAAGTCTTTCCATTATGAAATGCCAAACAATACTAAACAAAAATAACATGACAGCATGACACGACTCACACGTGATCTGTCAAAAAGGCAATTGAAAAAAGTATCTCTACTTGGATCACCCGTTTGTTACTCGATCATTCATCATTCGATAACGTATGCATTTCACTCGGTAACTGATGTCGTAATTCGACCACAAATTTCATCATCCCAGCTGAAAAATCCACAATCCACCCATCGAATTCAATGAAAATAAATAAAAACCATCAAAACAAAAAAAGACAATGCTTCACATATAATTTTTTTTAAATAATTTTATTCATTTCTTCGTCTTCATTAACCAAACAAAACAAAGATATTTCATTCTCCTCGTAACATTTGTCTCACTCTCGCGCATTGCATTATTATATAATAATTATTTATATATAAAAAAAACATTTAAAACTAAATTTATATTTTCTTACAATTGAATACATAATAAGATTTCTTACATGAAGACGGAATATTTGTTTTTGTTTAAGAATACGCTTGTGTATCAAATAAATAAAATTGCAGTAACGCAATATTTCAATTTTATTTATTTAATTTAATTTTTCCAAAAAAATATTAAGAAACTAATTTTGATTTAAAGCCGAAGTGTGGTGGTTTGTTGGAAGATTCAAATATTAACATTAAACTTAATCCTATATAACGCATTAATTATAAAAAAAAAAGTAAAATAAAATAAATATTTTTTGTTCATAATTTTTAAAGAAAAAACTAAGGAAAGTCGGTTTTCAACTTTTTTTTTTCTCTCTGCCTATAAACTAAAGTCTTTTTCTTAAACGCCTAATCGTATTCAGTTAGTTGGTGGTTTTTCTTTTTTTTTTTTTTTTTAATTTTCATATTTTCCTTGGAATGGATTTATCTTGTATCTCTTGTGAGCTTAGGTGGTAGAATCATATATTTTTTTTTTATATAAACAAAGGGAGAGCGGTGCTCTCCCACACTTATGTGCTAGTATTTTCCATCACCGTTATTTGATTGCACAATTTACCCGAATTGTAGTTATTATAGGTTTTGTTTATTTTTTTAATTAATGCGCTGGTGGCATTCTTCGTGGATGATTTCATTTTTTGGGTGTCACACCAACGCGACGTTCCCTACTGTCCATAAACAAGTCTTCAAGTGGAAATTTAGTTTTAATTGCTTTTGAAGAAATTAAAAACTAACTTAACGACTAATAAACAAAAAAAAATTAAGAGATTCAATATCAGTACAGTTTTGCAGTAGATGTAACGTTTTAATCTTAGTCTTACAAGCTAAACTCTTGGTTGAGTGAGATAAATTATTTATACACAAGCTAGGTTCGTCGGTTATGGACAGTAGCGTTCGTTCCAAGGAGGAGACAATTCTGTGTTCGTTTCATAATTTATTGTTAACAAATAAAATAAAAAAAATTAACAAAATTCAGTTGTTAATGGAAATTTAAAAAAAAAATAACAATTTCAATCTGAAATTCAACATTTTTTCTGTTTTTGAGTGATCTTTCCTCTTAAAGAGATGAGTGTGTACAAAATTTATAACAAATTCAATCAAAAATAAATCAAAAAAAATAGATAATTCATGATACGTTCCACAAGCAGAATCCACTTTTAGTAAGAATGTCCAGCATCATAGTGTTTCTGTTGTTAGTTATGGACCGGCATCGGCAGTTGTCCCAGCAAATTGTTTGCAAATTGTGAATTTGTAAACTTGAAATGACGCTTGTCGTAGAATTTGAGCAGTGCCGGTGAATAGGGATGGTTCTCCTTAAGGTGGATGTAATGCACTTCTGGTTCACAGGTTGTATGACCACACTCCTCGCATACGTACATCTGTAAGGCGAACAAACAAAAAATTGGTTAGCAATGGGTAGCAATTGGTTTTTTTAAAAATGAAACCCACCTTAGCTCTACGCTCTTTGTAAGCGTATTGATGCTGCACGCTGTGTACTTTGAGGCAGTGGGACTCGAGCGAACATCGTTGGGTGAAACTCTTCTCGCACAGGTTGCACTTGTAGGGACGGACACCGGTGTGCGTTCGTGTGTGTCGCTTCAGATCGAATGTGTCGTTGAAGCCTTTGCCACAGAATGTGCACAAATATCGCTTGATTTCCGAATGACATTTCATATGACGGTTGAGCAGTCTTTGCAGGGTGAAGGTCTTCGAACAGACACGACAGATGAATTTAGTTGGATCATCCTCACACACGGTGGCAACCACTGATTTGTTTTTTTCATCTTCACGAATACGATGACCATGAGTGTTCTCGATGGCGAGGGGGTTCTTGATGCCATGACCACCATTGACGAATTCGAGTTGCACCTCGGGCGGTAGTCCCAACTGAAAGGAAAAAAGAAGAAGGTATGGACGATTAGATTTTGTGTTAAGATGCAGGGGGATAAGGAAAGGTAGTGATGCAAGCGTGGTTTTGTGTGTGTAAGCAAACGGGCAGGAAGGTTAATTGGCACGTTGGACAAGGTATGGTGGAAGCTTTTCAATAATTTGTATCACATGTGAGGGGGATAGTTTATAAGTTAGGGACACCTACACCTAATTGAATCAATTGTCAGCCATTTGTTTTGAGGAATAGTTGTAGTAGGCACAATCTACAAGCGCCAAGGTACACAGAATTCAGGGAATGCCTGATAAGACTATATTGCTAAAGGCATCTAAAAATATGGATCTGATGTAGGCACGATGATTGGACATGGCAATAGGAAATGTAAATACACCCAAGAAATGGCCAACTGTAGCAAATGACTTTCTACCGAATTTGTTTCCCAGGTTATGAAAACCCCCTCCGGTAATAGACGGACGACTGGTAAAACTAACCAGATGATCTGTGTGATGATGCAGGTGGCATCTGAAATTTAAGGATGCCAATGAAAAAACATGACGGGCTCAGTGACATTCTATCAAATTTGTTTCCTAGATCATGAGGATCATAATAGAAAGACGACTAGGAAATCTTATAAGGAGACCAGTCTGGAATTGACCTAGGAAATCAAATCACAGTTAGGTTCTGAATTTAAGGATGGCAATGAAAATACATTTCGTGTGGAGTTGATAGTCTACCATCGGATCCTAGGGTGGCGGAAATATGAAATTTCTGCAGATATTCGGTGTAGGAGAGAAAAAAATACCACTCATTGACCAGAACTAGCAAGGCGTAAGGCCCCTATCAAAAAAACCTCCCCAGACTGCAGCGAAGAATTCCCAAGATGGAGTGGCATCCCCAGTCTTAGCTAGGCTGGGCAAAGTGAACATCTATTCACACAACAGGTCAATGATACCTTTAGAGACATGTGTTGGTTGATATCCAAGTTGCAAGAGATATTCAACCCTATCCGAGAGGTATCCGATCATAAGAATTTCGGAAACAAAAGTCAGTTCCAATCGAAACTCAGTTTTTTTTAAGGTATACAATCGCATTCGTTTAGTTCCGCAACAATTCTTCATTGGACAACTTTGAAAGGAATTCAAGCCCTGGCTGTCAAAAATTGATGACCAATGCACGATCATGTGCGATAAATTTAGTCGGAAGATCTGGTAATCTCTTCTTATTTGTACGAAAACCTCGCTAGAAAAATCTCTTCTAATGGGAACTAATACCTTGCTAGGAAAATCTCTTCGGAACGGGTGCTTCAGTAAGAATGATTGCATGGATAGCACTAAGAAAACAAAGACTACCAGAAACTTTGGTTGATGCCAGAGTACCAAGAAATCTTATACTGGTTGTGAACGGACATGGACGAGTAACAGAAATCTGCGTTCAGAAAATTAAGGACATGTTTGGCAAGATAGGTCAAAGACAAAGTAAGATACCTAATGGAGGAATTCACAATTAAAGTCGGTGTACATCTCGGAAGCAGCTTTTCACAAATGTGCTTGATTCTCTAAGTATATTATACCTACACCCCCTATCGGGTCTCAAGTCTAGCTTCTCCATTAATTTATGTGTTCCAACGTTTATTTTTGAAACAATGAATGGGTCCTATGGCAAATTTAAGAATTTTCTCATGACATTCCTATACTCTTGGAGGCTTGTCAGACTTTTGCAGTCGGAAATGTTTATTTCAAATAGGGACCTCTGGGTTGGTAGTTCAACATTTCGTTTCCAGTTTAGTTTTCTATTGAGGATGACATCCAAATATTCCGCGCTATCGGTCATTGTACCTTGCAATCATCACTGCAACGAGCGCTTGAAAAATAGGTGGATGGGAGAATGGTACTTCAGTGGCGATTTTCTGAACCACTTTGATCTACTCCGACATATCCCAAAGTTTAATTTAAACTGAAAATTCCATCTCCAGTTTGAAAAATTTAAGATCTATGATCAAAGATCAGGAGAAGCACGCTGTGTTAGCGGGGTCAATCGTCATCTCTTTAAGAAAGATCCGTCAAAAGCCATCAACACTCTTATCCGATAGCTGAGGGAATCCGGCCTTACAATGTCTCGATCATATAAATGCAACAACACCAGAGCGCGATTCCTATTTATGGCCAAACGAGGGATGTCTGGACTAAGTTAAGTGTGAGGGTTATCTTTATATCCACAGCCCCACCGATTAAGAAAGAGGAGAAAGCATTTCCTAGACAAAAGCAAGCTACAGATCGCACAACTAACGATTAGCCAATGCTTTACAAATATTAAGCGGTCAGTTAAAAAGAAAACGCGGAGGAGCTTTGAGTTCATACCAAGAGCATGATTGACGACAGTAAAAGGTGTTCTGGTTAAGACAAGCAATCGTCCAAGTGTTGACTATCACACGATTCATAAAGTAAGATATTCGCAAAGACATCATCAAACCTATCGAGGTATCCGTTCAGATCAATCCCCGAAACTATATTCAGTTCCAATCGGAACTTAATTTGCTTTCGAGGTATCCTTTGCGGAAAAAAAATATAAAAAAGCATACAATCGCGTTCGTTTGGTTCCACAGCGATTCTTCGTTGGACAATTGCGGAAGAGATTCAAAGCATAGCTGTCAAAAATATCCGACCACGCATATCGCCGATGTGCGACGTGCGTTACATTTCGCCGGAAGATATGTCCGAAATGCTAGTCGGAGCGGATACCTCGGTAGAAAATTCTCCGATTTCGAACAATTCGGGGAAAAATTTCTCCCGAGCGAATACCTCGACAGGGGTGCATGTCAGGAGTAAAGATATTAAATGCAAGAATAGGTAAGACAAATTCGGGACTGTACCAATAGATCACAACCGACTTCCACTTTTCATGAAAGACGGCTTTGAAGATGAAACACTTCTAGACAATTTCGACAACCATATAAGCACAGCGAAACACTAAACTGTTAACCAATGGGGCACTATGGAAGCAGCAGAAGAAGACTAGTAGAAATGCAGTAAGAACTCCAGATTTAGATATTAAACCCAGGGAATAATATGAGCTTATGGTGAATAAGGAAGTGAAGATATAAGCTGTACTGCGATAAAAGCTTAAATAAATGGAAGAATTCTAATTTTTTGAAACATGTGCACTATTAAGCAGCAGCAATGTTTACAGTAACACTTTACGTAGATTAAAATAGTTGACACTCAGATTATGTCTACATAAATATCAGAGGTAAGGTAAGGTTGGCAACAACGAAGGTTTGTTGTGAACCAACATGGATATATCGTGATGTGAACCATCCCGTTCTTGCTATGGAGAGTGGCAAGTTACCTACGTTTACCAGGTCACCTAGGTTCTCAAAGAATGAGGTAAAATCAAGACATGAAAAGAAAAAGTGGTCCTGGATATGGTCAAGGCGGTAGTCGAGGTATATAATGTTACCAATGATGATACCGATACATGATCTTTCAGCCTGACGGAGCGTTGCTGGTTTAATATTGGCGACAATTGTAAGCTACCAAAGGGTACACAATCGCCATCAGTCGACTCTAGAGGTGGATAGACAATAGCCTGTCAAGTAAGGCTTAACTGACTACAACACTGCGAGTTAGCACAAGATCACTTTTCGATCTTTAATCGACTCAAATGGTTGCAAAGTTAAATTCAAGTGGTGACTCGAAATATAGTGGAATAGTGGAATAGTCGTATAGGATGTTCAATAGATAATACTACCGATCGTAGCAAGCTTTTGTCGGGATGACGTTGGGAAAATGCACATGAGAAGCTCGTTATAAGAAAATGGATACGAGGATGAAAAATGGCGTACCATCTGAATCCCCAAACATGTCGAAACAAGAAGATAAAATGGAAACACATAGTGGGCATATAGCGGACAGCTTGGTGCATCTCTCGTTAGAGAATTCTTCGTTGCCTGGGATGTCTTTGGTAAGAGACGTACAAACTTTTGACATAGACTTCGAAAACATCAAACCTGTGCTCCGTTTTAAATTGGCCTCAATGGCAATGCACGTGTTTCATATGAGAGTGCCAAAGCTTGCTTCAAATGTCTCGTAAATCCTAGAAACTAGACGACAGCACCCAGGAACCGACATACATCACAACCACCAAAGACTAGGATATTCTATTCGGGCAACAAACAAAACAAAATACAGGACGTTATCTAGAAACACACACAATAAACGAACAAACAAAATTAAAACAATAGAGGAACAGCCACTTCCACCAGAACAACAGCTAACGGGAGAAACATGAAAAATATTGCAATTTCTTAACGAACGATACACCCGCTGGCGACGTCAACGACGTGACATTGGTGTGTATCGTCCTCTCAAAAAATGGAAATATTTTAAATGCTTACCCTTTGCTGGAGTATATGGAATTTGGTCTCGTTCAACGGTGGTACATGTGGTGAGAGTGTCTGGACAGGGCTGCCGCCGTTGCCGTCGCCAACACAACCCACTAACACAATACCATTCGAAGTTGTAAACCTCTGTTCCTGCTGATACGGTGGCTGCTCCATTCTAACCCTCGATTGTACTTCAATTGGACTTACACTTTGGATGATGGGTTTCGCATCGACTGGATCCAATGTGCCAGTAGACGCACTTGACATCTGGTGACTACTGCTGGACGAAGGCGATGGTAACGACAGATTACTGCTGTCGCTACCCATATGATGGTAATTGCTGTTGCTCAACGCATGCGACAGCATTCCTTGGTGATGATGGTTGTGATGATGCGAATGCTGTTGCTGCTGTTGTTGTTGCTGCTGATGCTGTTGCTGGTGGTGGTGCTGTGCGTGTGCATGATGATGATGTGGGTGGGAGTTATGCTGTTGTGCTGTGGAGAAGTGATGTTGCTGTTGTTGCTGGTGATGTTGCTGTTGCTGCAAATGCATATGTGCCTGCTGATAGCTGGGTGGTGGTGTTGAGTCTTGATACAGCTTGCTGTTCTGCAGGTGGTACCTTGACCCGTCGAAACAGTTGTTGTTGCTGTTACGTGAATTTGGCCCCGGAGTATTTGTGATATGTTGCAGCAGATTCTCGTGAAAGGCGTCCATACAGCTGGCCGCATCCACGGGTGTTATCGAATCCGGTGTCAGCGAGGGTGTCGATGCCAACTCCAAGTCCTGTCCCGGGCTTGGTGAATCGTCACTGGGTAAGCGCTGTAGAAATGAACTCAAGTCCACAGCATCGGACAGTGTGTCCAAAATATGATCACCAGGCGAGGAGAACGTTAGTGTCGCCGTAAATTGAAGTGGATCGTGCACTTCGGTCATAATGGAGTCGTTGACATCGTAACCGCCGTTGTTGCCGTTTCCATTGCCATAGCACCCCTGATTGCCACTATGCGCGAGAATTCCCTGCTGAGTAAAGCTACTGATATCGATCTTGGTGTCGTACTCAATGTCCGGTTCGTCCTTGAGGATGATGCCGTACGCTGCATGATTGAACATGGGATACTTAGAGTTAAGACCGTTAATATGATTACCGTTATTATTACCCTGGCCATTGGCAAATGCCGTCGTTGAGCCTAAATGCGTCATCTCTGGTGAATTGCCATGGCCGCTTCCCCCGCCGATACCACCAACACCTAAACCATCGTTACCACCGCCACCGCCGCCCATAAGATAGGCGGCTGCATTCTGTATCAAAAAGTTACCGTTAGCCGCATTAAACGAATTCATATTGTTGCCAACACCCTGTGCCTTTAAACTCTCGTAAAATGGAGGCAGTGAGCCTGTTGGTGGACTATTTGGACCGTAATTTGAGCGTCCGTCACGTCCGCCACCCATACCTCCTCCGCCGCCGCCTGTTCCACCGCCCAGGCTGCCGCCGTTCGAAGAACTATTACCGGTACTGCCACCGCCAAATTGGCCACCAACACTGAAGCTCAGACCAGCTGCTCCTCCGTTTTGATGACCGCCAGCAGATCCTTGACCAGAATTGCCAGCTCCTCCGCTATTCGAGGAACGTCCGTGACCAGCGGCTGCCGCTAAAATACCACTTAATTTGGCCAATCGCGGATGGGCGAGAACAGCTCTCGCCGCTAATATCGCTGATCGTCTGCGAGCTTCGCGTACACGTCGTTCTCGCTCGGCTGCCTTCTCTTCGTCTTCAAACTCGCTGTGCCGTTTCGGCACGTGATAGTCGATCGGTTGCTCCTGTTCTGGACCCAAATGAGCCAGAGACAATGACAACGGTAGGCGGGTATCGTGTGTGTCGCTGGGCTTTGGTGTTCTCTGTATCACCGAACACCGAACTGCCGGTTCAGGTGGTGGCGGTGGACTGGGTCGTGTTTCCGCCGGTGGTGGTGTCTTTGTCGTTCGCAAACTGAGTGGCTGCTCTTCGGGAACGATTGGTTTCTCATCAACGATTAGCTTACGCTCATCCGAATCGGAATCGGTATCGCAAGTTGGTTCTTCTTCGTCTTCACAGGCGGGGGCTGGTATCGTTGCTGCTACCACCACTTCGGTAGGGTATTCCTTGCGCTGGGCTTGTGTTAAAACGTGACCACGACTACCGTAGGGATGATCGCCGCCGAGTATCGACGAAAAGAATCGCCTTGGTCGTGGGGGTGGTGTTAAACGGGCTGTGGCGGCAGGTCCAGGTGGTGTTGTCGCTGCTGCTGTATCGTCGGTTGTTAATCGACTATTGGGCAGGGCAGGCGATGTGGTTATATCTAACGTGGAACTACTATTTTTGGTGTACGAGGTGTGGTGATGGTGTGATGGTAGTTTCGGTTCGGGGGATGCTGGTGGAGCCAAGCGATTGTCCTCGTGGAAGATGTCACGAACTGAAAATATAAAAAAATAAAAATTGGGTTTAGTTTGGAAGATAAAGAGGAAATGAGAGTAAAAAATGCATTTTGAGCAACAGTTCGAGGAATTAAATCATTGAAGACGCCATAGTCGGAATCATTTAATTTTATCTGAAGCGAAACAATCATTCTGTCAAACTTCATGATCGCCAGGTAATAGCTTCACAGATGTTGTTTTTCTTTTCACGCTTTACAGCAAAGAATAGTCTAGAACTGTGCAAGTTGTATGGTAAGATGGGAGCCATTGTGGAACCAACTGTATATCGATGTCATTACAAGGAAAAAGGAATAATTTTCCAATGAGTTTGTGATGGATTTCCCTTTTTACAGATCAACCGATTTACAAGAAAACAAAATGGTGATGAAAAAAATTTCGAAGTTTAAAAGGAAAAGAGTAACACAAGGTCCACCGGCAAATAGGAGTTAACCTCACAAATTCAAGGCTTTTCCTTGCGTCTTTCTGCTAAACATACAAACCACTCCAGAAGGCTCCAAATGAAAAATAATTCTCAGGATTAACTGTTCAACAGTATCCCTACGAAAATATTTTTTTTTTCTATTTTACTTCTATATCACAACGGTTTTCAGCACCAGGCTGCATAAAAAAAAAACTTTACAAAGAACCACTTTCTAACTGTTCCTTCACTTAATTAAAACTCTCCCAAGGAGATCGGCACTGTTATCACACGTCAACTATTGGCAATGGAATGAAAGAACGGTGGCCATTGCAAAATCTGCTAAGGGCAACAACAATCCACAGCGGCCATTGTAGAAAGTAGTTAAAGCGTGATTGACAACTGACCGAAGCTTTCAATGCGTTTTTTTGTTTAGCAACATGTATCTCCCTACTGCTACTACATAGTCCTCTGTAAACGGTGGCGTTTAGCACGTCCGTTTGACATAACTGCCTAATGGGGCTGTTATTTGAAATGCCGATTGTCCATCCAAAACAATTGCACAAATTTCACTGTTTTTCCCCGAGGTGATTTCGACAAATGATTTACGGAATTGATAGAGCACTCCTGTTAACTGATCTTACATGTATCATCGTAGATTTCGATATGTTGGAGGTACTGTACTTCGGTAATGATGAAGAGTACATCGACTTCGGGCACAAGTTGATCCTGCATATTGGTGAAGCATTTAAAGGAGAACAAGGATAAGAGTATCACGTTTGGCTTATTCTAAATGAATTGTAATTCTTTGTCACAAATATTTCGAACGTATTTTTCGTATTGTTCACGTCTAGACGAATTCGCGCAGTGACATGTGCGGTTGTCGCGACGATTACTTGAATTGTGCGTTGTTTTGTCGACGTCAAGAAGCGATGTTTTGAAACGGAATTCATTGCAAGTTTGCAATTTTTTGTAGTAGATTTTTATTGTGTTTTTTTTTTCATTATTATGTTTTTGCAGGTGTTTGAAGAGAGAGAGAGAGAGAGACTGATTAGAATTTGCTTAGGTTGTGGCCAACAGCTGATATCTTATAAGAGAGTGGACGCGTTCAGTAAGAATTTAAATGACTTGGACAATGTTTTTGATTGGTATTATTAGGAGTATTATTGCAATGTCAGAATGTAGTCGTAAATGTCACAAGAGTCGAAAGCTTTTGTGAAATTTATTTAATCGATAAAAATACCAATTAATAAATATATTTTTCAAAATGAGATTAAATCAGATAAGGAAGAAATGACACATTCTTTGAATAACTGCATTTATTACGTCTGCTACGTAAATAAGGTAGTTAATACCTTTGACTTACTGGTGGTATGTCAACTGTTATACCATGGAATTGATACCATTGTATTGGCAACACCTTGGGTGGTGCCATAGATCAGTGCTATGAGTTCAGAAATGGAAATACAAAAATTAGTTCTTCATAGTACCACTCAGGAAGAATAACGCAGCGATCAGTAGAATTCTATGTATACCACGGCTAGCATGCTCGTATTAAGCCAAGCAGATATCATGCTGCTCTCGTGGCATTAGTGTGGTATTTCATGATACATAGATGGTACATCCGTATACCATAGTATTGATACCATCAGTGTGCCAAAGGTTTAATGTAGTTAAACGTAGTTAACGAAGCTTAATGTAGTTAGACGTAGTGGTATCTGTTAAAATGCAGTTTGGGTTGTCTGTTACACGGAATACTTTATTTTGCCCACAAATATATCAATAAAATGCGGTGAATATTCTGAACTAATGAGTGAATTGTAAGTGCTTGATATGCAAAATCAAAATATACAAAAAAACAAGCCTAACGGGCACAAAACTATATTCTAAATTTCAAATTTCAAATTGCAACAGAAATAGGAAATATGTTAACTAATTTCTCATGTCAACTGTTATGACAATGATAAATTTCATGAGAATTTGTGTTCAAAACCCAAATATTTCTATGACATAGACTGGTTCTTTGTTGTAGTCCATGTCCACATCTGTTAATTTTACGCTTTTTGATTCAAAATAAATCCAATTCCAACGCCATGTACATGGAATTGCCCATGAAATTTGAAATCTAACTTTGATTGATGTAAATCAATGCAATCAATGCAATTTATTATATAAAAAATCTTATCCTACTGGAATGCGAGCGTTCTCTTTCACTGTAGTCCAACACGTTATCCACTAGGCCCATTAGTACTCTGGAACATGACAGAACTGTAAGTACAACGAACTATTTGACTCGTGTTGACTCATTCTCCGGCAGGTTACCCATCTTTTCACATTTTTTCCGATCTTTTAACCCTAGCTCTTTGTGTCCCTGTACATGCTTTGCTTCGGATTATCTTATTGCGAAGTTCTTAACGTGTGTTACATGTACACACATCTCCGTAAGCTTAAAAACAACCCTTCAGAGGTTATACTATCATTACTTTGGTTATGCTTGTGAATTTCCCTGCATAATATCTTAAACAGGCTTCTACCCAAACAATCGACTGATAAAATGCTCAACTTCAGCGCACAAGTACTATATAGGACATACAGAAATAATTGCTTGTGGAAATTAAATTATATTGCCTTATGTAAGTAATGTTGGAGTAGGCAATATCCACAGTTATTTTTCGATTCGCCTGAACCACGTTGAAACAGCAATACATATAAACATTATAGTCAACCTAAGGAATCGTTCTTAACAACGACAGCTAATGCTGTCGACTTTGCTGATGTGTGATGTACCATTAAAAATACAGCGGCCAGCGAAATTGTGATGTTTCTAGCATTGCAATGTTCAAAAAAGCGTATGAAATCCATATGCTATCTGAAATTTGAAAAAAAAAACTTGGATTTCAAGCCCAGTACGCTGATCATGACCAATTTCAGCATCACTATTCTCAACTTATTTTCCTACAGACGAAGGTAATTGCTCGCATATTTTTCACACACCAAATATTTGAATTATTTAAATTATTCGCAAAAAAACGATTTGTTTCACCCGATAAATGTAACCATTATTATAAACCGAAAATTTAGTTTTTCTAGATAAATAAGTAAAAAACCGCCCATCACAAATTTTATCTTATTTTGCGGTACGCATCTGTAAGAAGTTAAAAATTCAGCTTGCGAACAGAATATATTGCTTTGTCCGTCAAAATATCATATTTGTAAATATTTTTGTATGGGAGATCAATTTAAGCACGAACACCACACTAATCTTTAAACTTTGCGAAAGCTTGGAAACATCTTAGCTTCTTTCATTTTTCGCAATTTAATTTACGAAGGATTTTGGCAGCAATTGGCCAAGAATTTTGACAGAAAACAAAAAGTTCGTAATTTTTGTGGAAATAATGTGCGAACAAACTTATTATGAGTTACAAAATTTATGCTTGATAGTAATATATTTTTGTGAAATCTTTCTTATGTATAAATTTATATTTATTAATCTGGCTGAATATAAATAAAAATGCTCTATCATTTCAAGTAAAAATTAAGTGGATGAAATTAGTATCGTTAAATTATGAACGAACGAGATCATTGTCCCAATCCTTCTGAAAGTCTGACTAAAAATACAGAACTAACACTGTCATGAGAAGCTTCTAAAATTTGACGTTTACATTCGGCGTTAAACATTAAGTCCTAATCCTTTGTGGAAAAATAAAAACTTCACACACAACTAAAGTTTGCGAATCTGAGTCTGTATGACTATTCCGCTATATTCCGCAAGATCAATTAACTTGCTGGTTTATAAAGTCATTGTTACATAAAATTTTTCATAACAAACGAAAGCTGACAGTAAACTTTTTTTTATATTGCTACAGGTATAGCAATTAGCAACCCACATCAAGAAAACAGTTTTCAATATAAAAAAAGCTTTGTTTTTCAACAGCGTCAAAAACCATTTGTCACACTTGTTTAGAGCTTTTTAAACACGAATGTTCCTGTTAAACTGCATTTTTGTCCATCCAAACAACCTCAATGTTGTGATTAATCGATTATTGAAATCCCTCTCCGTTCAGAACGTTTTTTTAAACAATCACTTCGAGGTCGAAAGTTTAAATATTTCTATATTTCAACAAACCATATAACGCTTGTTCTTAACACATGCGGCACAATACCTTTTAAAACAATCTTCACATACAATTAGTAATTGAAGGTTATAGCACACATAAGCCAACATGACGTCCATAAATCATACAGTATTACTGCTATAACTATCCACCTTGACCTTAACTTGTAGTCACCTGTACACCTAGTTAACTTAAAAGATAGGTGCTTACAACTTGTTGGTAATTCAATTGTAACACATGATCCCGCCAGATTGACAGATGTGTCAAATTGACCAAACACCTTAAAATGATTTATTAAAAAATAATCATCAAAAAACAACAGCTACAGCTATTTCAAACAACAGAATAATAATAAAAAAAAAGGCCTGCTAATCCAACCAGTAAGCTGTCAATTCCATACAATGAATTAATTTCATATACACACAACAACTAGTATGACTTCTTATTTATCTATCGCATGTAAACATGTATACGTAATCCGAGTATACCATACGAAGATATAATTTAATAAAATATTCGCGTAGTCCATTCCCGTTTCGATGACAATATTTCCGTTAAAAAAAAATGTATACACACATGCATGTTTTTTTGTGGGTTCAATAATAAATAAAACCAAGCTCGTGTTGGGATGAAACTTTACCAAAAATCCATTTGATGACGTTCAAATTTCGGTTTTAGTGAAATATTTGCAAAACACGAACGGGTTTTTTTTATTTTGCAAAATCCTATTAAAATATGACATTTTGAAAGGAATATTGCAACCCATCGTTAACATTTTAAAATAGGCTCAAACAAATAATATATGCACGACTTTAACCTTGAATTTTTGAATTATTTTCTGTTATTTGCAATTTAAAAACAGTTTTATCAATCATAAATTATTTATGAATTTAAAAAAAAAAATCAATTACACCCTAACAAGTTTTGTATTATTTTATTGATTTTGAGTGCAATGATCTTTTTCGAAATTACTTTCGAACATAAATGAAGTGTGCATGGAATTTTTAATGCGTTTACTTTTATTACAATTTATAGTTTTATTGTACGAATTTTAGTGAGGAAGTTTCAATGTGAATACCAAGCAACCTACAATTATTTTGGAGAGGGTTATAGGAAACGTCATGTGCGTAGCGATCAGTTAAAGTGACCAAAGAGAATGCAATGCAATGTACTTGACAAAGAGGACATTAACTCTATTCCAGAACGTTTGTTTCATCATTTCAGTTAAAATGACTCAAGACGTTTAGTTATTTAAAAAAAAATTCACCATATAAAGCCTTTGACGTGATAAAATACACTCGTTGCAAAAAAGCTGAGCAAAAAAACAAGTTCTGCTCCCCAACGACATCGGAGTCTGTTGGTTTTTTTATCTCTCCTCGTGCACTCTACCTTCATCTTGAAGTTTTCTTTTCGCTTGCGTTTCTTAGTCGGCGTTGTGCTTGCTTTATGTTTTGTTTTATTTTTTTTTATGGCTTAAAAAAACCTTGATCTTGATTTTAAAGTTGATTTCAATGAGACCTAATGCAGAAAGAATTTGCATAAGTATGCATTTGCGCTAACGAAACATGTTACGGAATTCCTTGCATTCAATTATATGGAAATAGTTACCTACTCGTGTTTTTTTTTATTGATTTTATTACATGTGGGTTCAACCCAAGTGCAATTGCATTGAGAATACAAATGCAAGTACAGCCTAAGGATGAATCGAAAAATTCTACCACGATCCGCCTGTCAAAATTTTAACGAACGTTTTTTTTAAAGCTGCAGTTGTATTCTTTTTTTTTTACAGTTGCATTTTTTTGAATTTTGAATTTTTACGAGTCCTTTGTGCAAATTTTATTCGAAATAAAGTGAAAGAGTAATTTCCCCAGTGATTTATCCGCAAGTGAATATACAATTCGTGGTGAGTTTTCTACAAAATTCCCTATTGACTGCACTGTAACCGTCTACTGGTCCCATGTGGAAAGAGTATTTCCACTCGGAAAAGGCAAACACCACATAATTTTATTTAAAAATTGCATATTGAGTAAGGAATGCTTTACCTGTTGCGTTATTTGAATGCTAAAAAAAAACAACCCAGAGGGGAATAAAAAAACATTAAAATAGAATAGAATCCACAATTGAGTACCTCAAAAGCCAGTTATGGCGGCACTCAACCCCCCCCTACCCCTCCAAATGGATGCACACAGTGCTAAACCCAGATCCAAACAAGAAAAGGGCATCATCCAGCAACCGGCATAGGAAGAAAAAAAAATTACCCGCATGCAGCACAATAGCTGTATAGATTGTAGAAATGACCGTGAATTGGCGACTGGAATTTTATTCTTTTACCTTAACGAAGGTACGAATAAAGAGGAGTGTTTTGTATTTTTTGTTTCTTTTTCCTGTTGCTTCTGTTTCTAACCCTCTTCTTGGGTAAAGATAGTCTGCCTATGTATGTACGTAGGGTACCTGTACATTGGAAGATTCTACGGGTAGAATATAAATGCAACAGGTAATCAATTAACGTAGATGGTAGGGGTTAAGGAATAAAAAATTGTAGAGGAAGCGAAACAGGTTTGTGTGGGCAAGAAGATGAGGAGAAAACAAAATCGTTAGTGGGATTCTTCGTCTAATTAGAAACTAAGCAGAGTTTTTATTTTTAAATATTTGTATTTCAGCCGTATTTGCATTTTAGAGGTTAGCATTACTCAAGTCCTAAATCGTCGTCTACAATCGATTACGAACTACACCCTTAAAAATATTTTGACACATAAAAATTGCCATTCATTGTGAAGTTTGTTTTGTGTAGTTGTCAACGGTGCGGAATTAAGTTGCTTAACGAAATTCGAAATTCTTCTGCTGGGAATCGAAGACTTAAGGCTGTAATAGTTGGAAGCAATCGGAAGCTTATGTCTAAATTCTACGTTAATTTTTCCTCAGTATTGAAAATAACTTAAGTTGCCCATAATATACTTTTGTGAATGAAAGCGATTGTCAGAGTGGAAGTCGTTTTGACAAAAAAAAATTCGTTACTTATGAACTTACAAACTTACAAATAACTTAAGTTGCCCATAATATACTTTTGTGAATGAAAGCGATTGTCAGAGTGGAAGTCGTTTTGACAAAAAAAAAACGTTACTTATGAACTTACAAGCTTACAAACTACTTATGAACTTGCAAACAAACCGTCAACACAAACGGACCGAAAACTTGTCCACAGCTAAGATTCAGCTTAGCGAGTGTGTTCAAAAAGAATAAATAACTTCAACTGTACCTACGCAAATTTTTGACATTTATTAATACACCCTAATTATTTGGTTGATTTCTGAGATGTCTGCAGTTTCTTGGTTCTCATTATTTATCTTTCTTCCTGCTAACAACAACAAACGATGTTGCCCGGATCTTGGACGTAGTTGGCAGCGAATTTTAGTTCGATTTTGATTCTTAAGAAGTGCAGTTGCTTGAATTCCCGTAGCACTGAATGATGAAGGCATTATTCGCATTGTCTCCCTCTAATATTGAATCCGTATGACCTGCATTTCAGTATGCTATTTCTCAAATTTCAAAGCTAGGGGCAATTTGTTGTGCCATAGCACAGACGTTTATCATGCTATATGACCTTCAGTATCATCCGCGATCCATTTTCTTCTCAGACTTTCACCGCCTCTGACAATCATCCAAAAGTAAACAACTGTCATGAGAAGATTCTAGAATTTGACAATTAAAATCGACATTCAACAAGAGGCCCCATTCTTTGATCAAAAAATATTACTTCGCTAAAACAAAAACGAAGGGATAAGGTTGGTTTGAAGATTTTTATAAGTCGGTAATGTAAAACATTTGATTTATTTTTACATCAACTAAAATGAACGCCACCAAAGACAATAACTTAAATATTTAAGAATGCTTAACTAAACAGCCTTTAAAACACATTAAACTCGTTTTGTGACAGAAGATGCACCATTAAGAGTAAAGTTGACGCTTGACAGCAAAATGTGCAATAAAGATAAACAACTAAACTTTGATATCCTGTTATTAGTTTGTTTTGGCTGTTAAACATTTAACAGGATTTTCGAATAGCAATACTAACCAAAATCATATCTTAAACAACATTTTAATCTGCGCAACGAATTTATTTGTTTTAACAAATTAACTAAAAACAAGACAACTCTAAATTTTTAACAGTTTTATTGACGTCAACGTTAAAACACGCCACGATTGACGTCGATGTGATTAATATAAGTATTATTTCATAACTCTCAATATTTAAATCAGATTTAATACTGTAAGGGTAAAAGTAAGATTTCACAATGTAAGTAAAGTGACACTTAAGCTACTTGGAACCCGGAAGAAGCATTATTCTCAACTCTAAACAATCATGTCGTACTTAGAACTGCTGTGAAAAAATTGACACTACATGTCATGCCTAAGTGTCGCATGAATCATTCCAGAACAATGCAATCTACATCGACATGTTGTTATGTTGCAAAATCTAAATGAATAAATTCATGACTAATGACTCCATCCGAAGGAATTTAAAATTCCAGTTATATTTTTGGCCATTTATTCATCTACAACCGGAACCAATAAACTACATCACCTAACCAAGTCATCGACCTAGCTCCCACATCTTTCTTTTGTTTTTTATTGTAATTTTTTCTAGTTTTAACAATATTTTGTTGTATATAATTGAATTCGCTCTAACGAAACCAAAACAAATAAATCTTTTAGCATAAAATTTGCTTTCCGCAATGCCTGCCTTTTTTCCACTAAGAATGAATGGAAAATGTTAATCACACATGTTGTGTTGGTATCTTTAAAAAAAGAAACACGAAAAAAAAATCTAAATATTTACATCACACCTACGCTACGAGATATTAGTGACAACGGAGAAAGAAGCCATTGGCGTGAACCTACCCACATGTTAAACAAAGGTAAAGTTCACAAAGTCCGTTTCTTTTGCTCGCTGACATTCTTGATTCTTAAAGCCTGTTCTGTTACTATTGTTTCTATAAACTTTACAAAACTGTCATCAACACTCGTGTCACACAAAACATAGGCTCGCAAAGGTGCAAAAAGATAAAAAAACAAACATGGCTGTCGCGATTTTTTTTTTCTTTTAAATAATTTTGTTTGCATCTCCAGGAAGAGGTTTTTTGTGTACACATGCGTCGTTGTATCTTCTATTCGACGAGTTCCTAATCAAATATTCTGTTCACGATTAATTGTATCATAATGTACAGTGTGTGGTGTGGAATATATGTATAACCCGCGCAGCCCTAATGTTTGGAGAAGTTATTCGTCGTAGCTACTGTCATTCTAAGGCTATGTGTATGTCATGCTTCTTCGCTACAGTCGTGTGTGACATGATGATGTTTGGAAGTTAACTTGGTTAATTTTACAATCGTGCTTAGAATAGCCAAATGGGGGACAAAAGGCTATTGTCCTTTGGTATAAGAGTACTAGGGAAGAGATATGGAAATTTTACACAGTTAAATGTTTGTGTGTGTTTCTTTTTATTGCCAGTGGACAACCCTTTTGGAATTGTGTCAAATATTAAAGCGTGATCTGTAAAAAGTGAGGTTGAGGTTTTATGTTTATAGCTTTTTGAAAATCTTTTGTTAATGAACATCAATTATAGCTTGTCAAAGTGATAATTATTATTTATGGAAGAATACTTTTTTTATGAAAAACACAAACAAAACGTAACACGTGTTTGTATAACATCTCTGTCAACTTTATTGTTTTCGAATAACTGATTTTCGAACATATTTTTCAGCTGTTCGACTTTTTTATACCCTATCCCATAGAGGTATGTTAGTTTTGATACATACATTGTGACATAGAGAAATAATTTCACTAGACATACCTCAAAGTATATGGATCGACTCAGGATCGCTAGCTGAGTCGATTAAGCCATGTCTGTTTGTCTGTCCGTCCGTCCGTCTGTAGGTAACCGGTTTTTGGGCCTTAAATTTTTAGCTAGGATATTTTAACTTGGTACATGTGATCCTTGTATGTGGTGTTTGAACAAGTGAAAACATTTTTAAAATTCGACCACTGCCACGCCCACTTTTTTGAAAAAACGTTATTTTAGGACAAACGTCGCGAAATTTTAAAAAATGCCTGAACAACATAATGTAGCGGACGTGAATAACTATATTTTGTCCATAAAAGTGTTTTGACACGCCCACTTTTAGGAGGCGTTTTCCTACAAAAGCCACTTGTATTCACTACCTCATAGTATAACCAGGCGAAAAACTTTGTTTTTTGTCGAACCATAAAAGATTTTGATAAACTGTCTGAAAAATATGTTCTGACAATGAAATTTCATCACCATAAAGCCTACATTTTGGGGATATTTATTTTAAGGATGGGATGAGATAGGGTATTAAACGATCCGCACAGCGAATTGTAGCCTTCTCATAAGTATTTTATTATTGATTGATGTGTTCACTGATTTCATCTGTCATTTATTTTTTTATATGCAGTATGGTTGTTCTGTCACATTGATGGTTTTAATTACAGGATTTTCTAATGATTGCAGTAACCATCTTGTCAAAATAGACTAAAACTCCATCATGTTTTGTATTTCATAGATAGCTGATAGCTGATAATTTAATTGAAATTCGAAAGGTCGATTTTTAAATAACGAAAACCACCAAATATGTGGACATAGGTAGTTAATCTGCCATAAATACACAATCTACCTTTTGGTAGCTCTCTCTGGTGCGAAGTAAAAATGTCTTCTTCTTCAGCTTGTTGAATTCCTGTCAATCGGCGGAATCGGCATTAAGCATGGAAAGTATACAACTGAAGCTTCTCAAAATTGCATTCAGAATCGGCGTTAAAAAATATGATCAATCTTTGAAGCAAAAACAAAATTCCGTACATATAAATGAATTTAGAAGCTAGGTTCGAGGACCTATGAATCATTTCTTAAACATTTTCTCAACCCCTGTATTTATGCATGATTACTTTTTTACAGGAATGGCTAAACTTATCAATTGAATGCCGAAACCGAGCATCTTATATATTTCGATACACGACTTTAGTGACAAACTGTGAAAAACTTTCGTTTAAGTTTTTCGAATTAAATTAAAGCGGTATATCGCTATAACTACTTCTCCACTGCTGACCATATCCTGATACAAATTAAAACCAAAGTTGGTATTAATTAAAATAACCTGAAAATTACAGACATAAATAGGTTACTTCCAAATCAACTGACAGATATGTTAATCGAAGATGCAATTTCGAAAAGTGAAACCTATTTGTACACTCTTAGCAAAGGCACCGACTATTTATACATTTTCTCGGTTAACTATGTCAAACTGTTCAAATGTCGAAAAAATTATGTTATTCTGATTGCAATTGCTTTTCGAAAGTCTAACATCTTTCTGCAATTACAAGCCGACATTTTGTTTTTTTTTTTGTCTTTTTAAAACATTTGCGTGTCCGTTTTGTGTCACCGCTGCTGCCCATTGTACGTTTTATAGACGCACCTAAACAATTACACTACGCGTCCGTTGTACATTTGTATAAAAATTTGCATTTTGCAAATTGAAACAGCAAACAAAACACAAAACAGATGCATACTCGCATTTCCATATTGTGTACAAATACGGTGTATATACTCCCCCATTAGAATCGGCTTAGATAAACAGCACGACGTAGTCCATAACCACACACGCACACCGATACATCACCGGGCACCAACTCACTCGACTGTCACAATTTACGCTGGTCAGTCTGTCACCCATGATGTGTAATAAAGCCCCATACAGTGTTTGCTGATTTATTTCGATATTTAGTATTTATTTTTAGCTTCAATGCGTATAGAACAACAACAAAACGAAGTTGCAGCAGCACGGTGCACTACCGCGTTTTTATGCAGTTGCTGGTAAAATTTAGGTCAACGAATAATGGCCGGTAGATGGTGGTAGTGGTTAGGAGTAGTTTTTTTTTGTATTAATGACAGTTGTTGCATTTCATAGCTGATTCTTCAAAAAAAGAAAATTGACAGTTGAATAAAATTAGAAAAAAAAAACGAATTGGAGAATACATACTAATTAACCCAGAATAACGTATCAATGCATCGAAATCGAAAAAAAAAAACGTGTACAAGGTCAATACACATGACATACACATGCAAACATTAAGTCAGTTACAGTTGCGCATGTAATTCTCTCAGCGCAGCAAAAGTGTTTTTTTTGTTCTACATTACATCTCTCTCACCCAACACACATTGAAAGGTTGTTTTTTGTTGTTGTTCGACTTGGCAATGCACTGTTATTATTAGCGTATTATGTCAATGCTAACCTTGATCTGTATATAGAAGTTGGTGTAGGTTTGAAAGACTAGTAATGGAGATGTGAGTCTACTATGACGGAGTTGACAAATAAGGCTTTTGACAGACGAGATTGATGGTGACAGTTAGTTTCAGTTCTTTTTTGGTAAGAGTTGAAGTTCACTTTCGCTTACTAAAACTAACATTTGACGTATGATGATGTGATCGTTCGAAATGACATTTAGATGGTGATACAGATGCCGATAAAAGAGTTCAAGTTCATTTGTGCTGGTAAGAACTGACAACTGATGACGTTTTCGTTCGAAATGACATTTTGATGGTAACAGATGTCGATAACTTTTAAATGTCATTTTTAATGTCAAAAACTTGTTATCCAAAAGCAGCTGCAAAATAAGAGAACGATAAACTTAATTTTATTTGCCATATCAACTGCATAATCCCCACTTTAATATGCCAACGAAAAAAAAACACATAAAACCACCGGAAGTTACATCAATTCAAAGGACATTATCACATTGGGTCTTGTCAATTTTTTGTTTTAAAAAACGCGCATCCCTTTCCAAGAAACCACTCAAAGTCACACCTTGTCTTACCAAACAAAACGAGACCCATCTCAATTGGTAGCCATTTAATTAAATACAAAAGCCTGCACCTCCAGGCGCACACAAGGATTAGAAATTCAACCCTTTTTTGCATATACAGGATAATATACAACAAAATATGACCAAGATTCTTCGACGGCGAAAGGTGAATTCTAAGGCAAATTGGGTATCGACAGGATATGCAGACAAGATGCAAAATTTTTTTATCCAAGCAGGTGGTATAAGTGTCCCGGCTAAAAAGGATAAGAGAAAATTGTTAGCCAATTGTCTACACACTGTTGTCGGACACACACATTGAGATGTCCGCCTATAATAATAGTTTCCTTGAGCTATAGGGTTGAGTTTTGGATTTAGTGGTGAATATCAGCGAAAGTGAGCATAAAAAAAAAAGAAGACAACAAAGGATTACAGCAGGTATTGGCGACTGTTGAAATGTTAGGAATTAAGACGTCAAGCTGTTAGAATTTGTTTTTTGTTTTGCCTGTGTGATAATCTTTAGAGATAGGATCTGTCTGGATGAGAATGAACGATGGGATGGGCAGCCTAACGCCTTTTGAGCAAATATAATGCAAGAGGCGTCAGCTAGGGGTGTATCTTAAAAGGGTTAAAAAGTCAAAGGGATATATAAGGGGCTTTTGAATGTTTTTGCAAACATTAGGCAATGGAATTTGTATTGCAATGCACTTGTTGTGTTGAGGGATTATGGCGTTAAGAGGGTGGGGTTTACATTTTAATCCTTTGAACGGATTATACTAAGGATAGGTATAAGAGCACGAAGTTTTCAATTTTGACGTCTACAGTCTCAAAAAGTGAATAAACTACATGAGCTGAATCGAAATAGTCGTCCGTTTAGTAAACTCAAAGATTAGTAGGACCCCTTTAAACAGAAATGGTGGCGGATAAGCCAAAAGCCTCAAGCCCGTTGGGGATACTGATGGCCCCATATCCTAGTAGTATTGAATAAATTTCAGGTGACCGTCCAGGTTGGATGTTGAGCTTAAGGTAAACTACTCAATCACGGAAGAAAACCTATTGTTCAGAACAACGTGAAGTTTCGGAAGGAACTGATTACAATGTTGGCAGATTAAACTTTGAGGTAGTAGGGATTTTTTCTACAATATCTCCGCTATTTAATCTGACAGCAAGATCTCATCATGAATGAAACGAAGTTTTACTCCTGCAAAGCATAGTTTCTTACGATAGTCAAGCCCTCACTGCTATGGGTCGTAGCAAAAGCAGATAAAAGAACCTTTGGTCGTTCAAAAAAATTCTTCAGTCCCTTTTTACGGGCTATAAAGATAGATATACAGGCAAAATCTTTACGAGGTGTATAGCGACACAGAACTGGTAAAAAAAAACCCCCGCATGGAGCGTTTAAAATTCTTAGGACATATACAGCTAATGGGCTCCGATATTTCAGTTCACAGAGCCTTCGATTCTCAGGCAGACTTCGCCATAAGTGACGAGAACTAGTAGCAACCGACCTCAATCAACTTGAAGTTCGCAACTGGAACCTATGGACCGGGCTAATTGGAGATGAACCAATGGTGGTTCATTGGTGAATTGGCAATCAATGGACATGACGAATCACAAATAAATGATGAAATGACTTGACATCGACTTGCTTTTTCTTATTTCCAGGACATGGAAAGAGACTGGGAGGTCAACAAGGGGCTATATCTCATAATCGTCGCCAGAGGTATATTCATAACGAATTTCTCTAGCCATAAGAGTGAGAAGGTCAGCCTTCTCCGGCATATTTTGTAATTGAGGAGAATATATACTGCTGAGGAACATCGGAAATAACTTTTCCGAGGAGCTTTTTTAGTACTCAGCTTTTCAGCATTTCCATAAAGTACCTTCCTTCTTTTTTTGCTGTTCTGGCAAGACAAAAAATGCTTGAAGAGCTGCGATGATTGGTTGGCAAGGAATTAACTAGAACTCTCCAGAATTAATAAAGTCTCCGTGGCCTAAAGAGCCTCACAACAATGGCCCAGGTTCATTATGGAGTACATCGCCACTTAAGTATGTAAAGATGCCAAGTTAATGGCAACCATATATTCCTGGTTGATGTCGCAAGTACTGTGTCATCCTCTTTTAGATTTTAATACACAGTCCGTCAAACCCCTACGGAATCAGACAATTACCCAACATTATGCCATTTTCGACATCACACTACACAGTTTCAAACCAAATAACGGCGACACATCAGGTCGTAACCCCAATATCCAGCCATTGCGCTGATGACAACTCTCATCTGGCATCATGACGTAACTCTTTTTCCATTTACCCTTGAAAGCCGGTACAGATCTAGAGCACGAACATAACTCTTTCCATCGTTGGGTGATGTTGCTGTTGTACGTTCGTTGTTTTGTATCTCCTTCATTTTTTTTTTTTTTGCATTTCTTCAACTCATGAATTTATTGCCATTTTCCTTCCACTTTCAGTTTTTTTTTTCCTTTACATCATCGAACAAAATTTCATACACATACACCAGTTTTTTTTTGCAGTTCGATACGTCTCTTATTTTCACTGACATCATTTTTGTCTGATGGCTGTTCTCTTACATAACAGTTATACATATACACAACGACCAACAGCGACGTTCAGGCAACATAGCAATTTATGGCTAAAAAAAAAAAACAGCAAAGTATCTGTGAAATGAAAATCCACGCGATGAGTCGATTAAAAATCAAGAAAATCTGAATTTTAACATCATGTGCTTAACAGGTAGCTTTCAAGTGTCCATAGATATAAAAACATCTACACACATGCTCTGTTGAAATGCTTGATAACTTGTATTCTTGGAATTGAAATTAAAAACAAGTTCAAAACGCAAAAATAGAATCACAGTACGACGTCAAGAAACAAATCTGAATAAGCGAAAAAAAAAAAAAATTTAATTGTAGAATTTAATCATTGAATACGCTGGAGAACTGGGGTGCTGTACCGCAGAGGCAAGTTTACTTGAGTATGGGAATTAACCTTGGTCTTGGCATGGATTTCTTACTCGACACTGGCCAACTATAGAAATGGAATCACCTCTGTAAGTATAGATGCAAATGTATCTTACATTATTGTCTTACAATTCGCTTAAGAAAAAAAACTTCATAGTGCCTTTAATGGAGTTCAGGTTGGCGGGACCGCTTGGTGGGCGTTACTGGTTCTTTCTGGTAATGACTTTCCTTAATGGGACTCATATCTCTCGAACTTGTGCTCCATATGCAGTTCATTAAAAGATGGATGTTAACATAGTTCTGAATTACAAAAAAAAAAAAAAATGCTACACCAAAGTATCTGTAGATCTGTATCTACAAATTGTTGTTGGACGTGTATTTTGCTAGCTTTTCTTTTAATCGAACCGCAATATGAGACCGTAAAAATAAATCACAAGCTCAAAGTGTGTGTATAAAGCACACACGGTAGGCTTACCTACGTTTTGTTTAGTAAAAAAAAAATATAGCTTTTAGGTCAGGGTTGACTTGTGATATTGTCTGGGGGCCTGTTTATGTTTGCTTTTCGCCGTTGTGTGTTTTGTATGTTTGTGTTCATTTTGTGAGGCTTTTTTGTATCTCGTGTTTCATTCATTTAGTTTTTGGCTTGTTTCGCGATGTTGATGGTGATTTTTCTTTCATTCGTTGTCAACTAGTTTCGATGTAGTGGTGTTATCACTCATCTATCTATCTATTTATCTATACAAACCGGCGGGTATATTGTCGGCATTTTTTTGTAGTTGTATGTTTGAGATGTATCGTTATATTTGCAGTAACTGTTAAGCACGATGATAGTGAGATCTCTTCGCACGTGTGTTATCTCACTTAAGCTTCGTCATTGCCGCATTGGTTTTGTGGACATAAACGTATGTCGTCAGAGGTAGATATCCAACGGAATAGCCACAAAAAAAGGTTGTCAGAATGAATTAAGCAAAATGTTGATGATACAACTCAAGGTGGTAGGTGGACGTTAAGACTTGTCTATCATCTTATATAACATGCGAGATGAATCTTCTTCGAAAGAGAGTACTGTACGAAAATGTTTCGCTTGAGATACACAAAAGAGTTGATATGCGAACTGGTTTTGTGAGAAATCTTTTCCGAGTTTATTATTTGAGATTAAACGAATCAACCGTTGTGGAATACCGGTGTTAGGAAACGCTCTTGGAAATTAAACGAATGGCATGTGACATTTTAAGCCTTTTAAATTAGCGATTAGTTGCAAAGTCGAGAAGTGATTGGTTAAGTTATTATTTTGTTCGGATGGTGTAATTCAATGTTTTATGGACTAATGTCAGTAATGGCTAAGAAGGATGCCAAGACTTAGTTCAGTTTATGGAAATGATCGTTTTCAACTGTTTAGTAATCTGTATCTCGCGTTGTATACGTGCCATTCAATGTACATTTTGGCTATAAGAAAATTAAATTTCATACTTAAAATGACTTCTCTGACAGTTTTGTGATTGGTTAAGGGCCCACACAGAGCTGTGGGAGATCAATTGTCGAAAATGTAGATGAACTCATTAAAATCGTCAAGTTGCCTAGGAGCTTAAAATTGGCCAAAAAACAGTTTCGACCATTTGAATAATGCTGGATACAAAAGAAGATTTTCATCTGGAAAATGGTGCAAAATCTACCCGATTCTGAATCAGATGGAGAATGATGATGGGAAGTTTTATACTAATGGATTTTATAGGATTTATTTTATTATTAGGTACGAAGACAGAGTTTAGATGAATGTTTTCCAAGATGGAGCATGACGTCTTTTCGGAATTAATAATTACAATAACCCCAATCAAAAAAGGTAGTCGTCGATTCGAGCCAACGCAAACGGTGCCCAAGCCAGAATTAATATTGGGACTCTTCTATGATCTGCTCCCTTAAGACAGAACTCTTTATTCCGAAATAGCTTTGTTAAAGGCAAGATGATTATTCCGCACGTGAATTTATGAAATTAGGTTTCGAAATTATTTGCTAATAAATCAATAAAACGATCAATTAACCCTACGAAGTACGACATCATTTGTGTATTTTTTAGCTTTAGAAAGTCCCCAGCTTTATAAAAAATAGGATTAGGTATGAAAAAAATAATTTAATGAAGCTAACAGCTTGGAAAAATGCAGGCTAAGGATTACATTTTCAGCAGATCATGAATTTGGGAGGATAATATATGTTTAGTTCGACAAGAAGCATATATAGTTCCAGCAAGTCTAGAAGTCATACGGCTTATAGAATATAGGTTGTGGTTCGCGCAGTCTGTGCCGTTGCTCCGTCCTGTTGGAACCACATAAACTCGGTTAACATGGCTCTATAGCGCGCACCGTCCACTGTTGTCGTTTGACCAGCGGCGTTCTCGAAAAAAAATGGCCCGATTACTCCTCCAGCATCAACAGCGCACCATGCAGTAACTTTGAGCTGGTATTATGCCTCCTCGTGCAGATAGTTTTGCTTGTTCACGTACCCGCTGAGGTAAAAATGAGGTAAAAAATCATCCTATTCAATTTTTCCACATTCTTGGGGAGTGTATCGCTCCATGGCTTGTTCACTTGTATTCTACATCTGTCTAGTGAACAACTGTCAAAACAGATTTGACATTAGCGGCCATTTGCAAAAATAAGAGCATCTTCCAATTGGGTGATCTCTTTTCGCCCACCTTGTATAATTAGTAACGACTTCACAACTTCAACAAATAAAAATTGGCGCCCCACGTTGGATCATTCGAAATAGACACCCATGCAAATTCCAAACTAAAACGACATATAATCATTCCTTCGAATATAAATTATTCCTTGAAATATAATGCTTTAACAGTGGTCAAGCCAGGATTGATGGCCAGGAAGGTTTTGCTGTGTGTTTGGTGTGATTGGAAGGGAGTCTTCAACTAATACGATTCTGTAGGGTCAGCGATTATAGGCATTCTCCCAAAAGTGGCCAATAAGAGGGAAATTGTGTAGATCTTTCGCTTTTACGAATTTATGTAATGATTTGAAGACCTTGAATAATACACATCCCGACAATAGTGACCCTTTGTGAAGAATGCTCTGATTGCGGTTTTGAATGAAAGGGTTTCTGAACCCGGCATAGAAATCTGGTTGATACCAAGTAAATTGACAATCCACAAACTGAAAATAAGTTTAAATTGTTTAATATCCACTGGTTACAAAGCGCTTTAAATGTAGGACGCTCTTGTACTTTCGATCGCTGTTTGAGATTTCCATCCTTTCATAGCGAGATTTTCTTGAATAAATATTGTCGTTGAACGTACTTGAGTCAGGACAACGTCAGGCTAGATGATTCGACGGAAACTTCGGGAGCTTAGTTGTGTTTTTGTGCATCAACCGGACCTGGCGAAGTATCACCTCTTCTTGTTTATGGCAAATCATTTTGGGTGATGAGAAATTCGCCTGAAGGGGAGATTGTGAAAAACGATTTTCTCAGTTTTTTGGTCACTAGAAACTTGAGCTTCTATGGAAAATGTTTTCAAACAAAATTTTGCATATTCCACCTCAATTGAATTATTCAAGTTATGCCAAGTAAATCCTTCAATTGATGAACAAATATGGTCTTTCCATTAACTACCCCTTTTCTAAATGATTCTTCTAGTTTGTAAGACAGAGTGCAGCACCAAAATGATCCATTTGTATCTTTAAAGTTGAAAGTCATAAAACTGATCATAAAATATCTCTTATTTTGTTCGTAATCATTAAAAACGTCTAAACGGCAGATTCAATATCATGTGCCTATTGGAATGAAATAAATCTTGAAAAAACAAAAAACAAAATCTACAACGTCCTTTCGAGATATTTTACCTGCTCTCTGATAAATTGATATGATTGCCCTATTAGAACCTTTTATTCCTCAACCCACATACATTTCTTCATCCACTTAAATTTTGGTGAAATATGAGAGACTTGCATTAACAGGTAGAACGAAGGACTTCCATTATCAATGTGTACCCATTTATTTGAAACAAATTACACATATACCTGCTCTGAAGCCCCTTCAATTTACTACACAACACACACCCTACGGAACTCGAACAATTCATATTGGAAATACAGATCTTGTCTGATGATTATCCTTTGGATTTAATTTTGAAATTGTTATCTATTGCTTTGTTGTGTGTGAAAAGAAAGTGAAAATTGCATAAGAATTATGACCGAGAGGATTGCTTCATTTTTATGTGTCCTGGGGATTTTTTTTATCAGTGCTATTGTTTTGGGTAGGTGACTGTTTCATTTATGACCCAGTGAGATGGATTATTAATTGATTGTTCAGGTTTATATTTTTTTTGTAATTGGGAACAGGGACAAAGTTGAGGTGAGTGCTCCAAGATGGATTCTTTTCGGGGTTAATAAATTTACTTTCGAGTTAGAAGTCTTTAAACTCAATAATTATCTGATAGGTGTTAAGTATGCAGTTGAGTTTTTTTTTTAAACTTTCCTCAGTTGCGGCGAACCTGTAACCCTAAAGAAGCGCTGTAAGATGATTTGCCATTTAGGTGATTCATTAATCATGTCAAGATCATATTCTATCCATGAGGTGCTAATTTATATATTGTAAATGGGAATCCCAGGTGATGAAAAAGGATCCCAATTGTTAAATAAAAAAAAAAAGAATATCACTCATTTCTCTGCAACATTTGCAAGGTTTGAAGACAGGGGAATTAAGAAGCGGTACCTGAGGCGATGTCTTATAGAAAAAGGATTGATTGAACACATGAATAGAGATATCAAATAACAAACACCTGCAATGGCAAAAAGAAGTTCTTTATAAATTGTGTATCCTGCAGTATTTCTGGTGCTAATGGATTTTATATGAATGTGTTTGATTACTAAGAACCATCGAAATTACTGCCAAATTACCACCTGACTCAAATTTGAGCTGCAAGTGCATATGTGCACCTTTCATTTGCGTTTTTTTTTTTCAAAAAAAAAAGGCTGAATGTTCCCAACCACGCCTTCCTCCTTTTTGCTTGCAATTGCGCTTATTCTAATTGCAAATGTACACTATATATCCACCAACTGGACTGAAATTTATTCACTTCATCCAGATGTGCCAAAACTCGAAACCAAATATTTAAGAGTATCATACCAAACTTTTCGCTGTTCTTGTCAATCTTCCCGTTCTCCTTAAGGGTAACAAATAAATTTGATAGCATTTTCGCCATTCCTTCTCTGCATGTTTGTTTGGTTAGACCAAAAAAAAAACCCAAAAGACCCTAAACTATCACCTGTTCACCATTTGTCTTTTGATCGCGCTAGAACTTTACTCTCCACATATTTGAAATTATTTTCAAAAAAAATTAACAAAAAACCCAAAGTTAGATGTATTTCGCTCTCTGTTTGCTTACCATTTGTTTGCTTGGTGTTTGGACTGTTAAACCAGCAAAAACAGAACACACAAGGAAACAATTTTGCGCATGGTAGATACATCAGTCAGACAGGTGTGGACCATTGTTCGGAGCTGGCTCACAAATTTAACAAAAAAGTGAAAATGATTTGCGATTAAGGGCTCTTGCAAAAGAAGATATCTTTCACAAATTATCGAAATTCTTTCAGCTCATCGCTTGTATGCGATACAAATTAAGAGGCCATTTGTTCAAATGATCATTGAGCACGTTAATTTGAGTGTAGCCTAAGGATAATAAATTGTTTCAAGTTGGGTTTTTATTTCATTTGGTGGTGTCTTTTTTTCACACTCATTTTTTCATGTTTCACAGCCGTGAAGAGGGCTTTAATTTATTATTTGCATTCATTTTAAATAATATTACATAAAAGTTGAGCCATTGAGAATTCTCTATCCGGCTAGTTCCCATCTGTTCCTCTTTATCTTGGTACCAACTATGACATACACTATATTAATGCTCCACGGTCTGTTGGGAATGGATTTTCTTATATTCCTCCATCTTCCTTTTTAACCACCATGGGGCTTCAGATTTGTTTTTGCTTTTCTTAATGCTGTTCTTTCTCTCTGTGCATCTATTTTTTTTTCTATATTAGTGGTGGTTTGAGTATTAAGAACTTGACTACACTTCTGAAGAAAATAAATTGCACCAAAAGGGTGTAGTTGTGCTGTGATTGGATGTTAGTTTTGTTTTTTTACAATTCTTTATCTTCTTTCACACTCTTGGGACACGAACGATCTGTGTTCAATGAACTTGATTTGAGAAGAAACCCAACGGTTGTCTAGGTTCTGGGATAGAAAAAATCCCATTCAGAGAAATTACAATTAAATGATTTGTCTTAATGAAGTGCTTGATTACTTTGTTTGGGAATGTGAATTCAGGAATTATACAAATCATTCCACAAAGAGTCATTTGCCAAAGTCAATTAATTCCTCCAACACTAGATTTTTTTTTCATTTGATTGTTCGATAGCTTGCCATAATCTTATTACAAAAAAAAACGAATTTATTTGTATATAATTGTTGTTTTGCAAATGTACACCTCCGCAATGTGGATTATATGGGAATAGAGCATGAACACCGGTTTGGTTTTTAAATGGGCAAATGATTGCGTCTTAAATTAATTGTTGGCGTCTTCTGTGGATGTTGTTTTTTGGATAATTGCGAATTTTGCGAAGATTGGGTTTCTTTTTGAAAAACGTATTAAATTTCTTGGTATATTTTTAGAATTTTCTAATTTGACCTTGTTGAAGTAAAAATTATTATTTTTGGAAGTGGATACTACAATTTGGTTATTGGTTATCGGTTTTAAATGCCAAACTATGTTTTGAAAATTTATTTGCAAATAAATCATTCAATTGATCATTTAATCCAGCGAAGTACGACTTCATTTGAGGATTTTTTTTAGCTTAGATAGACACCAGCTTTATAAGAAACATGGATTGATACGAAAACCGTCATTTATTGAAAAAAATCGTTGGTTGCCATACATTTTGCAGATCATGAATTTATGTTGAAAATTTATATTCAAGTAAATCATTGGAACGATCAGCTAATCCTACGAAGTACGACTCCATTTGAGGATTTTTTTTAGCTTAGATAGACACCAGCTTTATAAGAAACATGGATTGATCCGAAAACCGTCATTTAATGAAAAAAAAACTTTGGTTGTCATACATTTTGCAGATCATGAATTTATGTTGATAACTTATTTGCAAATAAATCACTGGAACGATCAGCTAATCATATGAAGTACGAATCTATTTGAGGTTTTTTTTAGTCTTAGAGAGACCAGTTTTATTAGAAATAGATTCGATTCGAACAAACAGTTTGGTTTAAAGCAAGATAAGGATTGCATTTTCAGCAGATCATATTTTAGGAAACTTATATGCAATTAGTTAGTTAGTTAGACATGATGCAGCTTCAGCAAATATTCTTAGTTTCGCTCAATTACACAGCCGTAACGACTTTTTCAATATAATCAAAATAATTGGCGCCCAACGTTGGATCAATCACAAATAAAAACCATGAAACTTTCAACATTTTGCATTTTTGCTTGGTACACCACATCTTATAATTATTTTCTTGAATACAAAATTCCCTTAGTAATATTCTAAAGGGAAAAAAATCCTCCAAGTTCTATTAATAGATACCCCACACCGCTGTAGTTCGAATGCCACCCAAAGGAGGAAAACAAGATTTATGCTCGCTCATCTATCCTCTACAAAAAAAAAAAACATTTTCATCCTCCTTCATCCTCTCCTAACGCAGACAACTCACACTGTTCACTTTTAAGGAGTGCCAGCAAAGTTCTCCTACATTATTTGCATTTATTACCAAAATCGCTTTCATCATTTCGCAACTTATTGACATCCAAAAAAAATATTTGTCACATTGCGAATTCCAGTTTTGTACTCAACTCTTTCGTTTCATATAAAATCTCTTCAGAACAATCAGAATAAAATTCAAATGGCGCATCGCAAAAACAATTTAAACCCCTCAAAAAGTTGCTGTTATTTTGTTTCTCTCGATTTATACACATATAGTTATAGTTTTTTTCAAAAACTCACCTTGTTCATCTTCATCACGACGATTGAATCGCTTTCTCGCCACCAACGATAGGGGTTCATTTGTATGCAAGTCAGCTTCATCTCTTGATCGATTGAATGAGCTTGATTTTTTCGGCGGTGTTGATGGACTTAACGGTGGTACTAATCTATCCTCATCCTTGTGTGTGAGTAAATTTTGTGCTTCCAATAATCGCAATTGCTGCTGATGCAGGCGATTCTTAATTAAAAATATTTTCGGCATTTTGTTGAAGTTTTTTTGTTTTTGTTTATTTCTAGTTTATTTGGAATTGAATTCAAATGAGGAAAAAAATTATCCTATTATAAATAATCCAGTGAGGGTAGGGTTTTTTTTTACTTTTACACTTCACTTTATATTCATTTTTTGTTTGCACAATTTTTTTTTATTTTCTATAAGAAAATATTATTTTTCAAAATCACTTTCTTTTAAACTTGTATATGCATATGGTTGTTTGATTTTTGAAATTCATGTTTTAATATTAATATTTTTTTTTCTTGCACTTAAATCCAATGATGTGATTTTTTTTTTGAAAAAAAATTCCTTTCTGGTATTCCTGTTGGATTTTCTTCGAAACGGAACGAAGATAACGCGACGAACCGTCCAACAACCGCTCTAGAAGAATACCAAAACCACAGACAGAACACTGAACATCCAATTCCTTTTTTGTATTCTTTACAATTTCTTCTTCATCGTCGTCTTTATCAACGTTCCACACGATCAGAAATAAAATAACATGGTATATATCCAAACGAGAATGTAACGATTATCATATGTTCTACCTTCAGAATAGAGGTGTATGAACAAATATCTGAGAGGAATAATAAATATGAGAAAAAAAACAACAGTATTCCTGAAGAAAGAAAAAACGCGTGTGTCCTCGTCGATGGATCGTCTCTTACTGTATTCAAGCGGTGTTTACTCAAAGCCAGTTAGTCTCCTTTACAAAACACACCGTAGCCATATCACGGGAAAAAGAGCAAAAAAAAAAAACAACAAAAAGCTGTTCTATCTCTGAAGTATAACTGAATGATCATCGGAGGTATGAACAGAAAAAAAAACCTTTATGCACACACTAACAAAAACCGATCATGTTGATGATTCCACAACGTATCCGTCGTTGCAAATGAACAGCTACCTTAGCGAACGGCACCGAACGAAGATCGTCTTCGTGGTGCTGCACAGGTTGTCCGGTAAAACATAACACACATACACCCAACGAAACCAACCATCAGAAGCACGTTTGTGCCGTTCTTTTGGTGCTTCATTTACACTAAGTGTGTAACGCACCACACATATCCAACGAAAGTCTCTCTACTTCGTTCATATAACCACGAACGATAGAAGGAAAGAGAAATAACAGAAAAAAAATTCATAGCAACCTGTGTAGAACGGGTATACCTGTGTTTTTGCTAAATCAACTGAGATCGGCGCGTCACCACCATCATCATCGTCGTTCCCACAATATCATCACATCTCTCAGAGTCAAGGTAGAGGTAAGCCCCTAAGCCACGATCAGGTATTCCTCTACTCAGCACCTACACATAGATACATTTCGCACGCATTCAGATAGCTAAAGATACCGATAGTACCAGTTTTAGATACACTACTCAGCTGAGTAGAACCGCTTCGATCGGTTTACGTATACGTGGATTATACTCATCGAGAGAGAGAGATAAAGAGAGCAGCTTTGCTGTGTGTTGCCGGTGGTCAATGTGTGTTGATGGTGACGTATTTGGTGCTCTCCGCCTCTGTATAACGTTTCTTTCGTCAGTGTGTATGCCTACCTTGTGCACAGGTGTAGTGGTCATTTACAGCTAGGTTTTCATATGTATTCTAGATGCGTGATCGCAAAGTTAAACAGTTTACTGAATGTACCTGTGTGTCATTCTTATTCGCGAGAGATACAAATTAAACCGCTTCGTGTTTCTCTTCACTCTCACTAGAACGTTTGCTGAAGCTTCTCACAATCTCACCTGTTGGATTGATTCTCTTTGCTTTCAGAGCTTTGGATATTCAATTTGGATTACATTTCTCAAGCAGGTATTTTCAAAATTGTTATTTTCGAAATGCAGTTATAAATAATAAAACAAAATAAAGGAAATTCATATAAAATCCACATACGTTCCAATAGGATCCACACAGGGTGTACTCGTCATTTATGGATGGAATACCTGTTTTACCTGTTCTATTCTTCAAATACCCGTACTAACACTATTATAGCGGAGTGAAGTGCTCAATCAGATTTTTTCCTCTCTGATTCTTCGCATTTGCCGTGGTCTTGTCCTTTACCTTCATTCGTATCTGAAGAGTAGTGTTGTGCCTTTGATTTTTTTTCTTCAATCTTTGCTTCCTCCCTTTATCGGTTGAGCTGTTCCTTCTATAGATATAAGTACATTTGTTGTTGTTGGAGAGGTTTTTATTTATTCCTTTCTGATGGATGATAATAATAATGGAATTGCAGGTTACTTTGCGTTTAGGCATTAGGTAGCGTTGCGTAGCGTGGAATTCTATAACTATAGAAGAGAATTTAAAAAAAAAACGTGTAAGGGATAGTTCGCATGCGCAAACGACGAAAAGGAATGAACGGATGCAGAAGTAGTTATGTTGGGTTGTTGATGTTTATTTCTTTTGTTGTTGTATTCTTCCATGGATGGTTACAACTTTGCGTGGCTGAGATTTAATAATTTGCGAGAGATGATGAGCTATGCTTTTTGCAACCATGTTCAGTTAGAGCGGATTGACTGCATTGGAAGACGTAAGGTTTAGGATTCAAGTGGTACGTTAGCATAAAAATCAAATTGGAAACATAACCTTTGTAGGATGATGGACAAAGGTACAATCTATGTAGGTCTTAGTCTTAAGATTATGCGTTCAATATATTTCAAGGATTTTTACCAATTTCAACAGAATTATCCTTGATTTGGTGAGAGGTAAAAAGATATTTTGAAATTCGTGCATTATGCAATTGACTGAGCCTTTGGATGTGATCACTTATTCTTGATTCTTGTTTTGGTAGAACATAAAATTAGAACGAAACAGATAAGGCTACTTGTGCTGGGTGCTAGTAGTTGCACCGATTTATGGGAGTTTGTAGCTCTGGTGTTTTATAATTCGCGCACACTCCATAGCCCCTGGAATACCGTTTATATGTTTTAGCATAGTGTGGGTGTTATGGAAATTCGGAGATAGCGACGCACATTTGTTTTAAATGGCTTTAGTAATGGAAAGGAAAAATAGAGTTTGGTAGAGCATTCCACATTCTTGTTGTTCATTTTATATACGAATCTCTATATTTCAGCATTCGTTCGAAGATCGGCTTGAGGGTATTCAGCTTTGCATTCAAAGCGCAAAGAGTATTGCGGCTGAATTTTTGAATCTGAGGAATTCAGCTGACTACTTCATTTGAGCATTGCCTGTTCAAATAACAATAAAACAATGTAAGGCAAGAGATATTTTGACGATGTTCGAGCGAAACTAAAGAGTTCGCTATTCTCATGTATGCTATAGGTTTTTCCGCACGAGTTTGAATCCTATCTATCTATCTATCTATCAATTCTTGATTGTTTTTGGCGTTGAACTCATGTTTAGGGCCCATAAAAGCTTTATCCCTTGTGGCCAGATCAGAAGGGGTGAAATATTTCTTATATCGACTATGGAAACCTAGACTTTTCGCTTCGATTTTCGTGACCAGCATTTATTTGGTTAGTTGCAGACTAGAAACCGTCCAAAACAAATTGAAATTAAAGTTTCGACATATAATTTCTAATCCATAGAATAAGTTTTTCATCAATTCCATATGCACGCATTTTCGGGCTTGATGCCAAAACCCTGTCAAATACACAACAATCTTCATTTCTACAACTTGGTGGATTTATTGGTTTAACTTTTCGGTGAGATATGTCATCAAATCACCAGTGTACCTGTTGCTGCGAAAACCCTACTGTCGGTCATTGAGGAGTTTTTGTGTTCCGAGATACTTTATAAGCTGACGATTTATTAGCGTTTCCATGACCTTGGAAAGAAGGGACGTAAGTGCAATCGGTCGGTAGTTGGAGGGAGAAGAAGGTTCGACTTTTGTTGGTACAGGCTAGACAAACGCAGTTTTCCTACTACTCGGAAAGAATCCAGATGAATAGGAAGAACATCTCTTCAGAATAATGGGAGATATACCATCTGGACCTGCGCGTTTGTGAATGTCAAGATTAATTTAAACTCTTCCTACTGTACGAGTACGAAAGTGAATTTGTCCCATAGAATGATCTACGTTCTCAAGTAGGAGACTGGAAACAATCTGGCTATGTAGAACTGGCTGCAAAATGCGCAGCAAGCAGATTGGGTTTGTCTTAAGAGCCGACAGCTATAATTTCACGATGAATGAGCGTCGGAACTGATGATGAGGCCGATTTTTTTTATATTTTCTTAGAGGAATTGGACACGTTTTAAATGTGAATTACAATCAATCTAGAATTGCTTGAATTTTTTGCAGTTTTGTTCTGTTGGGTTGGTCTTTATCAACCTTTTGCCTTTTGCCTTAGGTCTGATACTCTTTATTCTGTTGGGAATAAAAGATCTCATACATAGGAGAATCATCTTTGATATCATACAGCAACAGCATCCACGTCTGTATAATGCTTCCCAATTGGCTTTCTCATCGTGCCATACAGTCTTTTTGAGAACTTGTGTGTAGTTGTAGTAATAGAAATTTGATGATATGATACAGTAGTCTGGAGAACCTAAAGGCTATAATAAAGGGTGTCCGCCGGGAAGGTATACTATATACTTTGTTTTGCAGGCATTTTGCAAACATTTTATCAAAATCAATCATCGATTACTGTGACAATGAGAAAGTTACGTCAAATTTTTGGGAGAAACAACGTGCTAACAAAACGCACTATTTATCGTGTAGTGAATGATTTCGAAGAAAGAGGGTCTGTAGGTGATAGGCCCAAGCATGGATCACAACGTACTGCAAGATCGACTGAAAACATTACTGCTGCTTAAAGAAGGGTTCAAAATAATCCATCAACCTCAATTCGATGCCGTGCTCAGGAGCTTGGTCTTTGCAGAAGGATTTGCATTTGTTTCCATTAAGATTCAGTTGACACAAGAGCTTCTTCCACAAGACCATTTACGCCGCCGTACATATGCCAATAGGATGTTACAGCTAGCCCATGACAACGCCGATTTTCATGAAAAAAAATCATATTGAGTGATGAGGCACATTTTCATTTGAATGTATATGTGAATAAACAGAATAGTCGGTTCTGGGCAATGGAAAACCCTCAAATTGTTCATCAGTCACCCTTGCATCCATTAAAAATTACAGTCTGGTCAGTTGCAATTTGGTCAGGAGGAATCATTGGACCTTACTTCTTTGAAAATGAAAACGGCGTAACGTTAACTGTGAATGGGGAACGATATCGTGATATGATTGAAAACTTTTTAACGCCACAACTGCGTGCTTTGGGCTTGATTAACATGTTGTATCAACAAGACGGTGCCAAATCGCATACAGCCAGAATTACAATGGAATTACTGCGAGACCTCTTTCCACAACAAGTTATTTCAAGAAATGGTGATGTTGATTGGCCTCCAAGGTAGCCTGATTTGACTGCTCCGGACTTCTTTTTGTGGGGATATCTGAAAAGCAAGGTTTATGCAAACGAACCAGAAATGCTTGAGCAACTCAAACAAAATATTCACATAAGGTTGGACGGCATATCGAATAAAAATTGAGGAATGCTTTGATCTTTGCTCTGATCATTCTCCGGTCATTCTAACAACGAGCGAGTCTATCATTAGAAATGAATACCCACCCAGACTAAGAAACGGAAAAACCAACTGGGAAGGCGCTTTAAAAACGATATTGAAAATAATATTTGACAGGGTGTATCGCTTAGATCCATTAGAACTCGAAGTCGCGGTTGGCTCCTTTATCGATTCTGTTCAAAAAGCAGCATGGAATAATACTCCTCAACAACACAAAACAGAAAGCTATAGTAATACCAAATACCCATGAGAAATAAAAAGGTTTGTTAGACAAAAAAGAAAAGCTCGAAAAAGATGGCACCAAACTCGATCCCTGCAAGATTAAACACATCTCAATCGTTTGAGTATGTTACTCAAATTCGATTAAAAACGTTTAAAACCATGCAGTAGAAACTTATCTGCAAAGCCTAACCGCTTGAAAGGAATCGACTTATTCTCTTTGGAAAGCAAGCGAAAGAACGCCATGCCACCAATTAAGGTAACTCAAGATGTTTGGTCAAAAAGCGATAAGGAAAAAGCAGACGTTTTTGCAGCACATCTTGAGGAAACATTTAAACCATTTGATGGTCCAGAAAACATTAATTTGCTCGAGACTACAACCAATAGTAATCTAGTTAGATATGCAAGTATTGCCGAGCTTAAACTTAAAATACAGAAATTAAAGCCTAAAAAGCTCCGTGTTTGTGACCTAATTACAGGAGAACTTCTTAAAATGTTGCCTCGAAAAGCATTAATTAGACTCCTGTACATTGCAAATGCAGCAATTAGATTAGAATACATACCAAGTCAGTGGAAGGTTGCGGAAGTGATTATGGTTCTCAAACCAGGAAAATCACCGAATGAAATAAAATCTTACAGGCCTATTTCACTTCTTCCAATAATGTTAAAAGTTTTTGAAAGGATATTACTCGGTCGCTTACACCCCATTATTGATCAGAAACGCATTTTACCTGACCATCATTTGGGTTTAGAAGTAAACATTCGACTTTGAACCAAGTTCCTCGAATTACTGATGTAATATAGAAAGATTTTGAAGAAAAGAAAATTTTGGCTCAGCCGTATTTCTTGACTATTTCTCCACTATGCCAAACTTTGTCAAAAGCTTGCGACACGCTTTTGACAAAGTTTGGCAAAGTGGATTTCAATGCAAGCTAAGACAAGTTCTGCCTAAAAAATTGTATAAAATCCTCGCGTTATCTTAAGCATAAAGTCTTCCGTTTGAAACTTGGAAACGAATATTCGTATTTCATAGAAATATTGGCAGGAGTACCCCAAGTAAGGAGTCCTTGGACCGCTCTTGTACCTCCTATTTATACGTGATATCCCACAAACAAACGATACAATAGTTACCACGTTTGCTGACGATACAGCTATACTAGCAGTTGGCACAACAATAGAGGAAAAAAAATATGAAATTGAAAAACGCTCTTAACGAGGTTAACGAATGTACAAAATCCTGGCGGATTACACTTAACGAGAGCAAATCGATTTATTTAGATTTTTCGTATAAACGGACAAACAATTTGCCAGTACTTCTGAATATGGTTCGAGTCCCTTTTGCAAATGATGCGAAATATCTCGGAATGACATTCGATGCAAATTTAAAATGGAAGTCGCATGTAAAAAGGAAATGCGAAGAACCTAATAATAAATAAATACAGAGAACTGTATTGGTTACTCGGAATATATTCGAAGCTTAACCTTGATAACAAGCTGCTATCATACAAGCAAGTGCTAAAGCCGATCTGGAAATATGGTAAACAACTATGGGATTGTACCAGTGAAACGAATCTAAATATTTTGCAAAATTTTGAAAACAAAATGCTAAGATCATTCGTCAATGCGCCGTGGTATATAAGGAATGAAGATCTACGCAAAGATCTGGGTATCCCCGCGGTTAAAGATGAAACGAAAAAAATTGCACGCAAACATAAAAAACGTTTATTGGGACACGTTAACACAACGGTCCTCCAATTCTTGACGAAACAAATTTATTGCAGCTTCTTCAAAGAACTAAGTTTTTAGATTCGGCCCGATAATAACAAACCGCGTTATAAATTGCGGAGAGAGCCGGAACTCTCACAGGAAAGTTACCTGCTAAACATTCATTACTCGTGATAAAAAATACTTAGTTGCAATAAAAATACAAAAAGGGTGGTGGCTTTAGTGGAGTTAAAGTCCCACACTACTTGGGGCACGTGCTCATCGTGTCCTTTATGATTTCCACCACCAACGAAAAAAAAAGAAATACCGCGTGAAATGTGTGTGAATGTAACGAAAAATGTGCTCAAAAGGGCTCGCATTTGTGAGACTAACAGAGCGGGATTTACCTGATATTGTATTTAATACATAATTGCCGACATTAAATAAAACATTTGTCAATATAAGATCCATTCTCTTTCATTTAATCAAAAATTATAAACAAACGAAGGATTATACATACCCGGCGGACACCCTGTACATATTGTTGGTCTATTTGTCAGGGTGAAATGTAAGAAACAAATCCAGGGTATTGGCGGCTTAACTGTTAATATCCGGTATTCGTTTCGGCTAATTTACAAGCTGGGTAAGGTTATTTAACTCAGCAAAGATCTCAACATACCTTCCTTCGGGAGTTGTCTGTCCAAATGTTGAAGCCATGTAGAATTGTGTACATTGAAATCCCTAGCAATGACGATTTCCGTGTGATGATGCAGGGACACTATTTGTCTATTTTTGCACCATACTTTCAAGAATCAGATTGAATAATTCACATGACAGTGCATCGCCTTGCCTTAATCCTATTTTGGTATCGACTGCATCTGTGAGCTCTTTTTCGTCCCTGAGAAATGATAATTCTCCATCGTAATCCTGCACGGACGGACAAGTTTGGGTAGTATACCAAAACTAGACATAGCTCTGCATAGTTCGTCTCTTTAAATCCTGTCATATGATTGACTATGACGGTGCTGGGTATCGATTTGGATTTCTTGGGTTTTTTCCAGGATCTGCAAAAGTGTTTGATTTTCTGAATAAATTAAGAAATGTGAGAAAAGACCGATCGAACAACGTCGATCTGACAGTTTCGTTCCAGGTATGGTTAGGGCATCTCTTATTATAGGCAGTGGTATCTCTCATAACTAGATGTTTTTTTATGTGCTGAAATAAATATCCTCACGGCACAACCCTCCACCCAAACCGGTTTCTTAGGGTCCAGTTGTTATAGCCATCATTGAAAAGCCTCATTGGAAATTTTCTTTTACTTCTTTCGGCTTTTTTATGAATTAAATCAGTGGCTAGTGTGTTTCAAAACGAAGCTTATGAAATTTAAAACAAGAATATTCAAAAATATTTCAATTTTTAATAATGGTTTTCGCAGGAAATCTCTTTTTGTTTTTCAATGATCAGTGATCATATATTTCTGATGTAATGTTTCTCATTCCACCCAAATGAAAGACAATTTTCCAATGGTTCCTACAACCAGCTATGTAGGTGAAATCTCAATGCCATCATATTTTGTGTTCCAACGAAGTTGTTCAATGACAGCTGGACCCTTAATAACACAAAACATTCTGCTGATGAACAAAATATCTGCACACTTCGCTTAATTCTCTGAATTTCAAAGCAAAGGCTTTAACCACAAACATACAAATCTTAACCTTACTTCCGACAACACTCCTTCACCTCTGATTAATTGGAAAATTATATATTCCCATGAAACTCCCCAAGATAAACTGTAACAGAAATTCCAGGCATTTCCCTTCCATTCAACTCATGACACAACACCAAACAACGCCTCATCGCTCACATACCTGTCGCATTCCTGCACAGAAAATCACAAACCATCCGCCGCAATTGGTCATGCTCATATCCATGATGTCTGTCGCGTCCTTTTTAATCCGCAACGAATTATGTGGTTGTGCGCATTTAACGTGTTTCACCTTTTATTTTTTTGCGCATTTCATTCAATTCCAAGTCGCATCTTTAGTGCTGCATTCCACAGGCACATCATCATCATTACTACCGCCATAATCACCATCGCCACACCAAGCAGTGGTGGTAAGCCATTGATGGACAACCGATCCTCTCGCACCGGTCAGTTCACCGAACTGCCTCAAGCATCGGCCGAGATGTTAAATTGATGCAAATCCTATTTAAATCAGAAATCGTATGTTTCGCAATCAATCATTCGTCCCAACTAGACACGATGTTGTCATCGCCACGAGAGGGCGCCTCATCTACCCCAGAAAGACAACTCAATCTGAGGTATACATCTCATTCTGATTAATGACCGTCAAGGTAATCCCCTCCCGTGCCACTTGTTTTAGATTTACTTCAATAAGGTTATTAATTATTCGAGATACATAAGCCCTACTTGTTCAGGCTGCGGTGGATCAAGGATTAAAACGGTTGACATGATAATAGCGAACAAAATTTTAACAAGATTAAGATTAAGTAATTTACATTTTCCTCTTTCGTTGTGTAGATACTTTTGGTTGGTTGTTTATTTATCTGCCAGATACGAGGAGGTCTGTCGTTGATCGGTAGACAGAACTTACAAGTCCACAAATCATGTTCACGGATTAGCCAACAGCGGCTCAGAACCGACTGGACTCGGAACTTCTAACTCGTAGGGAGAGATCACCGCATGAGTGTGGCATATTTATCTGGAAATTTATTAACGAAAGCTAAGCGGGCCATTGAATGGTGGATTTTACTTCACCTGGCTGTGATGGCTTAATCTGGTTCTCGATGGGTTATGGGCTATTAGTTTAGCTAATTTTAGTAGTTGTGGTTGGTTGTGTAATTTAATCCAGATTTTAGGTGTCCAAAAAGATGTTTTCGAACAGATAATGGACGGCTTTTGTATGTGAAATCCATAGTTTGTGTCTTTTTCCCCAGGGGTATCACTGGACCTGGCGCATTCGTGGAGGTCAGGTTATTGTTATTTGATTTGGAAATGTCTTTGAATTAGAAATATATTATGACGATTTTTTTTTTATAAAATCAGTTCTGAAATTGTTTTCTTCTATCAGAGTAGATTCCGTTTCGCTTTTACCTTCATTGTGTTGAGTATCAATAACGGAAACTAAATAGCCAGGTAACGGCGTTATAAGAGGAGATTATGCTTTGGCCACCTTAATCCATAGGTGAGGTCTAAATTTGATTGGAAATAGACGGTGTGACATGACTCGGATAGACTTCATCAGATAGACAAAAGCGTATTGAGTTTGAATCAAGGTTCGAACATTGCGGAAAGAATAATTTTTTGGTATATTAATACTAATTTTGGGCGGCAAATGCAGAGGCAATTTTGTTACGAGTATCTACAATATCTCGTCGCGTGTAGAGTTGCTAGTCTCCCATCGGGTGACGGATAGAGGAATCCTCTGCTGGTATTCGGGATGGGTGGGAAATGAAATACCACTCGTGGACCAAAACTAGCCAGATGTAAGGTCCCCTGTCAAAAAAAACCTCCCCAGACGATTGCGGAAGATTTCCTAAGATGGTGTCAATGGTAGCGTCTATAGTCCCAGTTAAGATGGGAAAAGCAAACAAATTATTTGAACTGCGTAGACATATTCGGAGGAACGGGCTCAGTGGAGCGATGGTTAATGCGATGAACTGACGAGTAGAAGATCTGGGTTCGATTCCCAGCCGTAGAAACAACTAAATGATTTTTTACTGGCCCTTCTCTCGTGATGATCTGACAGATCATCAAAGTAGTATCAATGGCCATGAAAAGCGTATCTCAAATTCGCCGACCGGAGTCGGCATAAAACAGGAGATCCCGCCATCGGATTAATGTGTGCGTACATACGCACACATGAATGGCTGTGAGAAAGCTCGGCCATGGGTACCAACAGCCTGTTGCACCAAAAAAAGTTTGCCCGTTGAATGGAAACTCAGCATCTCTTCGCCGATCCACAAAAAAAGGAAAACCTCTGTACTGCTCACACTACAGAGTCTCCTAAACATCGCCTAGACGATCATATCTACCGTAATATCGTCGAAACCTTTTACCAACAACCTGATCGGCCCTCAACATAGCGATGTTATGCCAAAATCCACAACACATCAAATCACAGCAACTCACAACATCGACGAATTGGACAGAACGTCACCATTGCCGGATATAACTTTGAGGTAGTACGGTACCTTGTCTATTTCGGCTCCGCTATTAACTCTGACAACAACATAGAGTCAGAAATTAAACGAAGAATCACTCATGCCAACCCCTGTTTCTTTGGACTAAGAAGGCAATTCACTAGTAAAGCCCTCACTCGAACTACTAAGGAGATCCTATATAGGATCCTAATCATCCCAGTCCTGCTCTACGGCGCTGAAGCATGGACCGTCTCAAAAGCGGATGAAAAAATCCTTGGTCGATTTAAGAGGAAAATTCTTCGAAAAATCCTAGCGTTGAGGGGCTATTGAGAAGAAGATTATACCAAAAGAATTTTATGAGCTGTACAGCGACATGCCCCTGGTAAAAAAAAACTCCGCATGGACGTTTAAGATGGCTAGGACATGTAGAACGATTGGACACCAATACTCCGGATCGCAGAGTCTTCGTTTCCCAGCCAGACGTCGGCCGCTGTTGAGGAAGACCTCGCCTTAAGTGGCGCGCACAAGTAGAAACCGAACTCAACCAACTTGGAGTGGCAACTTGAGGCAGTTAGCTAAGGACTGTACTGATTGGAGAGACATTTTGGTTGAGGCCCAGGTTCATTCCGGACTGTAGCGCCACCTAAGTAAGAAAGTAAGATCAAATCTTCACACTTTTACAGATCATGAAAAAAAAACTAAGAAGTCCAAATCGGTACCCACCACCTGTTCATCGATTTCAAAGATGCGTACGACAGCATTTATATAGACGAACTATACAGATCCATGTCTAGTTTTGCTATGCCCCACAAACTCTTCCGTTTGTGTAGGATGACGATGGAGAATTCTCGCTGCTCCATCAGGGTCGGAAAGGACCTCACCGACACATTCGATACCAACAAAAATTTAGGCAAGGCGATGCGCTGTCATGTGACTTCTTCAATTTGATTCTTGAGAGATTCTGAGATTGTGCAAAACTCCCGAGCCAACACCAAAGGCACAATTTTCCAAAAATCACAGCAACTGCTATCATATGCCGACTATATACATCATTGGTCGGAATCAACGTGATGTCAAAGCCACGTTTGCTTGTATAGAGACGGAATCGGCAGAATTAGACTAAGGTGTAAATAAGGGTAAGACTAAGTATATACTGTCAACATGAAAGGACAAACAACATCGACGAATTGGACAGAACGTCACCATTGATAGACATAACTTTGAGGTAGTACGGGACTTTGTCTATCTCGGCTCCGCTATTAACTCTGACAACAACATAGAGCCAGAAATTAAACGAAGAATTAATCTTGCCAACCGCTGTTTCTTCGAACTGGGAAGGCAATTCTGTAGTAAAGCCCTTACTCGAACTACTAAGAAGATTCTTTATAAGACCCTGATCATCCCAGTCCAGCTCAACGGTGCTGAAGCATGGACCGTTTCAGAAGTAGATGAAGAAATCCTTAGTCGATTTGACGGACAATTTCTTCGAAAAATCTTCGGTTCCGTTTGGTTTGACGGGCTATGGAGATGAAGATTTAATCTAGAACTATACGAGCTGTACTGCGACATGCCCCTAGTCAAAAAACTCCGCATTGGACGTTTAAGATTTGATTTGATTCCCAGCTAAACGGCGTTGCACGAAGTAGAGCAAGACCTCGCGCACACAAGTAGAAAACTTCACCAGCTTAGAGTGCGCAACTATAGGCAGTGAGCTAAGAACCAGGCTAATTGGAGATTTATGGTAGCCGAGGCTCACGTTTATTCTAGACTATAGCGCCACTTAAGAAAGTAAGTCATATAATGCTATATGTGTCATACTAGCGGATATCATGGCTTCGACTGCAGAATCCAGACCCGAGCAATCAAATATACCCATGGAAGAAAGAAAGTGAAGCCTTAAAGTGTGGCATGAGAGACGGAACCAGTCTATAAACGGATATTGTAAAATGATGGACCGGATATATGGTGAAGTAGATTGATGCTCTAGGATGCTCCTAACTGGGCGCGGCTGCTTTCGAGAATATTTACACAAATATGGGCTCAAGGAATTAAGGCGGTTGGAAAAATTCCGAGAGACCAACCAAAAACCTTCGTCGTCCGCGTTGAGTAGAGCTGTTAAAGTAACGATGAAATGAATACCCATATGGACTCGGTACTTTTTCGTTGACTACCCGTTACAAAAATATCGTTACTTTCGTATGTTCGATACAAATTATATCGTTTATTCGAATAACAAATAGCGAATTTTATACGAGTAACGAAACATGTGAAAATAAATAAACTCAGTTGACAGTAACGTCTCGGTACTTCGATTTGTATAGAATACCCGTTACTCAGTAACGAATACATACGGTTTGCAACAGCTTTAGTGTAGAGAAGAGCCTAAATGGCTTAACAGCCCGCGGAGTAATAGCTAACTAGAACACTCAAGCCATGCTATTAGCTACTATGGGACACAGTGAAACAAGTAGCAGCGATAATTCTGTTGGAATTAAGACGGTTGGAAGGATTCCGAGGGAGCAACCAGTAACTCTTGTCATACGCTTTGGAACAAATTGTGGAAACAAGAACCTAAATGGGTAAACGACCTCTCGAAAAAATAGCTTACCGAAGCTCCGCAGGGAGAGGGGTTGAAATGAGCATGCGCATACCTGAAATCGAGCAGTCAAGTCTGTGAATCATGTACTATCTTTTGATAGTCATCATAATAAAATAAAGGGTGATCCATTTCGAGGTTCCCTACTTTTTTAAAGAAGATTTTTGAAGATTATGTCTATCAAATGTTGGCCGTTGCTACGTCGCAGATGGTCCATCCGTTGAGTCTAATTTTCGATCCCTCGTTCGAGCATTTCGATTGGTAAGTGGCGAATGACACGCGTGATGTTTTCCTCCAAGGCCTGAATCGAAGCGGGTTTGTCGGCATAAGCTTTTGACTTTACATATACCCACAGGAAAAAGTCTAACGGTGTGATATCACACGATCTTGGTGGCCAATCGACCGGCCCAAAACGTGAAATTATGTGCTCACCGAAATGTTCTCTCAATAAGTCCATTGATTGATGCGATGTGTGGAAAGTGGCGCCGTCTTGCTGAAACCAAATGTCGCCGAGATCACGAGCTTCAATTTCAGGCATCAAATAGTCGGTTATCATGGCACGATAACGGTCGCCATTGACGGTTACGTTCGCACCGGCATAATTTTTAAAGAAATATGGACCGATGATTCCACCGGCCCACAAACCACACCAAACCGTTGTTTTTTCTGGATGAAGTGGCAGTTCTTCAATCTCCTTAGGTTGCTCTTCGTCCCAAATGCGGCAATTTTGTTTGTTTACATACCCATTGAGCCAGAAATGGGCCTCATCGCTGAACAAAATTTGCCTCAAAAACGTCGGATCTTCTTGGAACTCTTCAAGAGCCCATAGAGCGAAGCGATGTCGCTTGGGAAGGTCGAGCGGCTTCAGTTGTTGCACAAGCTGTATTTTGTACGCTTTCAATTTAAGATCTTGACGTAAAATGCGCCCAGTCGTTCCATACGTCAGTCCGAGTTGCTGCGAACGGCGCCGAATCGACTCTCTACGGTCTTCGTGTACACTCTCAGCTAAGGCCGCTATATTTTCTTCACAGCGTGCTGGACGTGGTCTATTCGGTCGAATATTATCCAATAATGAATGCTGGGTCTCAAAATGGGTGATGGTGTTGCGAATAGTACGCTCAGTAGGCCGATTATGTTGAGCATAAGTTGAGCGAAGTGCACGAAACACATTCCTCACAGAACGTGGATTTTCATAATAAAGTTGAACAATTTGTAAACGTTGTTCACGTGTAAGTCTTTCCATTATGAAATGCCAAACAATACTAAACAAAAATAACATGACAGCATGACACGACTCACACGTGATCTGTCAAAAAAGGCTATTGAAAAAAGTATCTCTACTTGGATCACCCGTTTCAATCCATGGACTTAAAATGTTAGCTGGACTTGGGCGTTTTGACTGCATTTACAAGCAAGCTTTCATTTCACGTACCCAACTCAACCTCTGCAGTATAAATACACACTTTATCACAATGATCCTCCAGATACCTAGGGGAAAAATAAGCCTACTATCGCATAATCTTATCAAACTTTATTATCCATCGTTTAAATGGCCTCGTTATTACTTGTCCAGTGTTGCACTTACACCTCCAAAACAAGTCCCATTATGCGCATTTAAAACTCCAATCATTATGCAATCCTAGTAAGAAAAAAAAAGCCAAAGGAAACAACATCTTTATGTGTTCCCATAGCCATCACCAGATGCTTCCACCGACTTCATGGAGCAACTACGTACTTCAACTTTGCAACTACTTTTCTGGTTGAGCATTATGGAGCCACCAAGATCTACAGGTTCTTAGCCTGCGCCGGTAGTCGTTTCTGTATTGCACGGCGGCAATGTTTTCATTTTTTTTTTGTTTTTGTATTTTGTATCCACACATACATACATCTCATTAAGGTTTCGTTAATATTACATTACTTTCTTAATTAAGTCGTAAACTCTTCTCCATCAAACATGAAACGGGAGTGCTCCCAAGAAAATTATACACACCAAGATGGGAAGCAACGAGAAACATTGGCACACTAATCATTGGCCATGCACACAGTACGGTTACGGTATGTGCGTTATTTGATTTTAATTTTTTTTTCGTTAGCCACCTAGGGACTATCTGGCTAGCGGGCATTGTACTAGAATTCCCGTGAATTATGGAAACAAAAAGTTGAATCTGCATATTTTTTTTGTAAATTCATTTTTTATTGAAAAATTTTAATGAAATGGATTTTTCGGGGAAGTAGTATCAGCAGGCGGCCATAGACCCTTATGCAATGAGCGGAAAAATGAACGGAACATTACACACTTTTTATTTTTTAGTATTCGCCGAAAATGGCAATAAAAACGAAACTAATACCTGCACCCTGAAATGAGCTGGAACTGACATCAACCCTTTACGCAATAGCTTGCAATTTTATATCTGCGTTTTTGTTTTTATGAACCCGTCTGTTGTTTAACTGGTAAACCCTCGTTTTTTAGGTTTTTTATCTGTCATCGTACGTCTTGGCATGAATTGCGTACCTGGGTACACTGGCCTTTTGTTTGTGTTCCTTTTTTTTTTTGCAATGGATGTATCTATGACCAATGGCTGGCGGTGTGAGGTAGAACAATAAAAAGCCAAAGTACCGGTGAGTTTTTGTTATTTAAAAAATTTTATTATCCTTTTACAATCTTAAATATTTTTTTATATTAGTGAAACGGATGACGAAACCCCTTTATGCAATGTTTCGCGCAAAGACACAAGGCGGGTGATTCTTTTTTTTTTTTTTTTTTAGCGTAACTCGTCCTTTTTTTAAACTTTTTTTTATGTTTTTGTTATGTAAAAAGGATTTTTTACACTGTGAAAGGGAAAGGATTCTTAATTGCTCATTCAAAGAAATGTGTAATTGAAATTTTCGATAGCCTTGTGACTGATTACGAGTTGAGGAATATTGCGTATATGGGTTTTATAAAGACCTTGCCAAGGTCTAGGTCGACGAGCACAGTCATATTCATATTTAAAGTTGGTAATAAATTTTTTTTTTGAAATTTGCCACCTGAGCTGCCGGCTCTGATAGCTTCTTGGACTGAGGGAGATAAACTTTTGATTCTACAAGACTTTCCTAACAGAGGAAACACTGAACAAAGTTCCATCAAGCCAGAAATTGTCATATTCCTCTATGACCAAAAGTTGAGGCAAAAATCAACAATGGCCCAGACAAAAATCTAAAAAAAAATCGATCTCATCATCAGCTCCGACGCTTATTCACAGTGAAATTCCAGCTGCCAGCTAAAAGGTGGTTAAGTTTTAAAGGCCGATGCTGATTTTGAATTGAACAGAAATCATTTAGGAAACTATTGTCATCTCTTTTTGTTATGATACTATTGGTATGGTTCAATTATGTATGAAACAAAATATAGGCCAAATGGCCGTCACGACCTCGGCGGCACACCTGCATCCGATGGTCCAAATTTTCGATGACACTGAGGCATAATTGAGGCTCTATGCCGTTAATGTGCCGAATTATCTCATCCTTTAGTTGCTGCCTTATCGACGTATACATTTTATTTCAAATAACTCCAAAGAAAGAAGTCCAACAGTGACAAATCACATGAGCTTGGCGGCCGATTGACATCGCCACCACGTGAGATAACACAGCCATTGAATTTGTTGCGCAAAAGAGCCATTAGTTCGTTAGCTGTATGGCAAGTGGCACCGTCCTGTTGAACCACATATTGTCCATATCCATATCTTCCGATTCGGGCCATAAAAAGTTCGTCATCATCTCACGATAGCGAACACCATTCACAGTATAACTGCCTGACGGCCTCTTTTTGGAAAAAATACGGCCCTATGATGCCACCAGCCCATAAACCGCACCACATAGTCACTCTTTATGGGTGCATTGGTTTTTCGACAATCAATCTTGGATTATCAGTCGCAATAATTCGGCAATTCACTGGGATGAAAATGTGCCTCATCGCTGAAGATGATTTTTTAAAAATTGATCATCCACTGTTGCCATTTTTTGCCACCATTCTGACTATTGACGACGCTTGAAATGGTCAAGAGGCTTTAGTTCTTGAGTCAATTAGACCTTGTAAGCGTCTTTATGCATAATGTGCATCAACGACGAGCGTGAGAGGTGCAATTGTTGGGAACGACGACGAGTTGAGGTGGACGGCTCTGCAGCCACACTATCGCGAACAGCAGCAATATTTTTTGCAGTTCGAGCTTTACGAGCATGCACTGGTGTGTTCACATCTCCTGTACACCCGGTTTGCTCAAATTTTTGCACGATTTTTCCGATTGTACGCACATTTGGACGATTAAATTGACCAAAAAATCACGAAGTGACGATTTGATCGCCCATTTTCATAATAAGCCTGAATAACTTTAACACGTTGCTTGATTGTGTCTCTTTCCAAGGTTCGAATTGAGTAAAAGTATGAAAACTAGAAATTTCAAATGAAATGCAGAAAAACTTGACGTTTAGGTGTGCTTCACATTCAACATCGGCTCTTAACATTTAACCACCCGTTATTTACACAAAACCAATTTGCTTGCTAGATTGTGCTACGTTACTAGCTTTACTTGAGAACGTATACCATTCTATGAGTCAAGTTCGGTTTCGTACTCCTAAAGTTGCAGGGTTTCTGTTTGATCCCGACATTCATAAATCCTTTGGTAAATTATTCTGAAGAAGTTTTCCATTACTCTAGAAAAATCACTGCGTAAGCTTTCTCATCTGTCCTACTCAACAGGACTCTTTCCGAGTTGATGGAATCCTGTGCCAAAAAAGTCGAATCTGCTATCGATCCGAGGGAAGCCGTCTTTCACGACGATTTCTGTGTAATTGAAGATCTTCAGGAGAAATTGTAGGCAGTGTGGGCTGTCTTTCAAGAAGTGTATAAGGGAATGATAGCATTCCATCATTTCTATCTCCGAAATGACATTATTCATCGACTCATGACATTACTAATTTAACAGGGTGAAACCGCGGTTCTTAGCGCCGTTTCACCCGGTTGAATTACGAAAACTTGGCGAATGCCATCATCGTCGAGCGAAGTGCGTCTAGTCCCCTGTTGATCTCGAAGATATAACTCCAGATCATCTTCGATTCCATAAGGAAAAAGTAGTCAGTGGGAGTCGATAATATATTCAACATTGTACCGCGGCTGTTCAACAACGCGCTGAATAATGCATATTATCCAGTCCGTTGGATGAGGGCAGTTTTTCATCCTCTCCCGTTAAAGGGAAAGGACAACTCCAATCCGGCGAACTTCCGGCCGATGAGTACTCCTCCGAGTATCAGCAAGGTCTTCGTAGTTAGGCTCTGTTCAAGTGGCCTGAGAACAATAAGATAATAGCCGAGACTCAGTTTGGTTTCAAGGCGTTACATGACTGCTTTCATGCCACCTATAAACTCTCTGATAAACAATGGAACAAAGCCTAAAAACAGTGTACTGGTGTATGCCTGGTTGATTAGAGAAGACTTTCAACGGAGGGCCTCCATCTAAAGCTTACCAGACTTGGCATTAGTAAACCACATAACATGTTGACTATCTAGAACGTTTGTTGTCAAAATTGGCAATGCAGGTTAGGTTAGAGTAGCTGCCAGCGAGTTTGCCAGCACACTTACACCATTTTTTGGTCCATTGTGATACCAAGTCGATCTTGTTCCTTCTCTTTACTATCCATGAGAAAACCATTATGAGCTGTTAATGAAGCGGAGGAGACTTTTCGCATCCGTTTTTGTCAAGTCGCTGAGATTTTGAAAGTAGTAAGCTCCAATATGGAGCTTCCTACTGTTTGATAGGGCCAGGGAGTTTTAAAGGAGATGAAGTATTGTTTCTTCTTCCTTTTCGTCCATGCAGCTCCCAGAGAAGTCATTTACCCTTTCAGCGTGTCTGCCTATTAAACAGTGTCCAGTGATAACACCTATAGTTGCGCTAATGTACGATTTATCAAGCGAAATCAATCCCTTTGATTTTCTTAGATCCAGCTTTGGCCAAATTCGTTTGGTTATTTGACACGTCGTATGAAGACTCCATCTGAGATTTGCTGTTAGCATGTTGCACTAGTAAGCATGTAGCCATAGGAATACCTAGTGCACCCGTGTCGGTTACAACTGGTAATTTAGTTCCATTTCTGACGAATTCATCTGCATTACAGTTCCCTGGACTGTCACTATGCCCAGGCAACCAGTGTTGGTGAATGTTGAAATGCTTTGACATCTCGTGCTGAGATGATCGGCAATATAGGGTTGTCTTAAAAGTTGTTGAGACTGCTTCCAGGGATTTTATGGCCGTTTGACTGTCCAAGAATTTGCTAATATCCTGAACAGATATTACATTCTCTTTCATACAGGATAAGGCGTCTTTGCTCTTTGACGTAGAATAAGTGGCAATGTAACTTATACCGCCAATTTTTTCATTAAAAATGGTCTGCAACAGGGAGCGGTAATCTCGCCGATGCTCTTCAGCATTTACACCAGCCAGCAATATGATACTCACTCGACTGGAAGTTAAAAATTGACTTTCGAGAAAGCGGAAACTATCCTGTCAAGGACACTATTATCTAGGGTCTCTAGGAATACGAGAAATAGTTGGCTATCGTTGGCTAACGAACAGCCCCAAGCGAGAAAAAGTGAAGTCAATTATCTTGGCATCTGGCTGGATGAGTATCTAAGTTTCGGAAGATAGTAGATGCTGCTCTGGCAAGAGATAGGGGGTCTATACCCTGACAAGACGATTGTTTTATAGTAATAGTCTTGACATCAGCGTGAAGGTGATTTGCTACATGGCCCTCATCAGGCTGATGATTGCCTATTGGTTCCCGGTTTGGTTCAACGTTGCCCCATCTCGAATGGAAAAAATACGGGTGTTTGAGTTTTATATAACGGGGCCAACATCAACAGAATTGAAAATTTCCTGTTGAAAATCATTCGGTTTGACGCGGCAAGAGCGACGGCCTCGAGTAATAGTCTCATCTTTGGGACCTTCTTCCCCAATGATGGATATTTTTAAAATACGCGTTCGTTTTGTCTGAAGCTTTTCTATATTTAGATAGTTAAGGGATGACACAGAATATAGCGGCGGTTCCGCTAATCTGCTACGTCTTCCGATGAACTTTGGACATACGGATCCTTTAAGACCGAGACTTCGTCGTTCAAGTTGGAGGAGAGCGGTTCAGCAAGAGCGTGTCCGATTAGGACCGTCGGAGTAGGTTGCAACAGGAGAACCTGTTCTGGTGGTTAACGTTGTTAGTTGATTTTTGAAAAAATATGGCCGACTAACATAGTTTTATGGTTAAGCTAAACAGTTGTGTAGGCACAAAAAAATTGACTGCTCCGTGAGGTAGTGATAGAAGTATTTTCCTAAAGCTCTCATTCTAAATTGGTTGCTTCCGATATAATGGCTGACATTATCACCATTTGACTTTGACATAAGATACTGATGGTATGATATTGAGTAACTGAATTATGGTTCACTCATCGCAAGGGTATGGTTCGTCTCTTGGGATTGCATTAACTTTTTTCACAGTATTTCGAATTTCTTGGGCAACAAGATATAGGTGGCAGTTGTGTAACTCCATCGGAATGTTAGATCAACGAATGCGTGCCTCTTGCCTATCACAATGTGATCAATTTGATTGACAATCTGTAGATCTGGAAACCGCCTATCCCTTTATGCCTATCAAGGAATATAATTGCATGTTGTCCTTGTAGCTAACTGCTTCCAGTTGGGCACTGAATGTTGGTTTAGGTCGGTTTCTTCATGTGCCTGTCGCTTAAAGAAAGGTCTTCCTTTACTGCGTCCGGAGTCTGGCTGGGAATCCAAGACGTTTCGCAGCGGAGTCAATTAGCATACGTTTGCTGTTAGATGTCGTTGCTTAAGATGTCGTCTCTTCCTTTCTTTGCGTTAAGATCACCCAGGACGATTAAAACATCGTACTTCCGTATTAGCTCAAAAGTTTTATTTTTGGCAGTAGCAGCTGCTTTTCAACTCTATAGCACTGATCGTAGGTAGTGGCCACAGTTTTTGACCTCCTTTTGCTCATGTCATCCCAAGGTATTTTCTGGATGGCAGTAATGTCAGTTTTGTACAAGCTTAATCCATCTGCCAGTTGTTCGGCTGGCTTCTCTACTTATAAGTTTGCTCTCACATTCCAGGTGTAGATACATGCAGATACTTAAGCATAGACGTCAAGTGTATACTAATTTCTTTCGCATGCTTTAACCTGATTCGTAACTAGCCGAACAGTTGATTGTAATTTAATTGATGAACAAAAACGCAAGTCAACATTTAAAGTAATTTTTGAACTCCCTCTTCGTAGTCAGTTCTCCTTTCGCAACATCCATGATCGGGAATGTCAACCTTCGCCGGTTCTAAAGGTTTCAACTTCATGTGTATCAACATCTGACTTACCTACTTACTTAAGTGGAGCTACAGTCCGGAATGAACCTGGGCCTCAACCAACATGCCTCTCCAAATAGCCCGGTCCTTGGCTAACTGCCTCCAGTTGCGCACTCCAAGTTGGTTGAGGTCAGTTTCTACTCGTGCGCGCCACTTAAGTCGAGGTATTCCTCTACTGCGTCCGACGTCTGGCTGGGAATCGAAGACTCTGCGAAGTTTTGGTTTCCATTCGTTCTACATGTCCTAGCCATCTTAAACGTCCAGTGCTGAGTTTTTTGACCATGGGCATGTCGCTCTATAATTATTGGTTGAATCTTCGCCTCCATAGCCCGTCAACGAAAACGGGGCCGAAGATTTTTCGAAGAATTTTTCTCTCAAATCGACCAAGGATTTCTTCATCCGCTTTTGAGATGGTCCATGCTTCAGCGCCGTAGAGCAGGACTAGGATTATCAGGGTCTTACTTAGTAGTTCGAGTAAGGGCCTTACTACTGAATTGCCTTCATAGCGCGAAGAAAGAGCGGTTGGCAAGAGTAGTTCTTCGTTTAATTTCTGACGAGTTGTTGTTGTCAGAGTCAGAGTCCCGTGCTACCTCAAAGATATATCTGTCAATGGTGACATTCTTTCCAATTCGTCTATGTCTTGTGTCCTTTCGTGTTGACAGCATATACTTCGTCTTGCCCTCATTTACTGCTGAACCCATTTTTCTCGCTTCCTTCTCTATACTAGCAATCGTGGCTATGATATCACGTTGGGTCCGACCAATGATGTCAATATCGTCGGCGTATTCTAGTAGTTGTACCGATTTCTGGAAAATTGTGCCGCTGGTGTTGGCTCGTGAGTTTTGCACAATCCTCTCAAGAATCGAATTGAAGAAGTCACATGATAACGCATCGCCTTTCCTAAATCCTTTTTTAGTATTGAATGTGTCGGTGATGTCGTTTCCGACCCTGATGGAGCAGCGAGAACTCTCCATCGTCTTCCTAGACAAACGGACGAGTTTGGGCGGTATACCAAAACCAGACATGGCTCTGTACAGTTCGTCTATATAAATGCTGTCCTATCTACATCTTGGATTTTTTCCAGGATCTGTCGAAGTGTGAAAATTTTACCGGTTGTGGACTTTCCTTTCCTAAAACGACACTGATAAGGGCCGATCAGGTTGTTGGTAAACAGTTTCAGGCGTTCACATATTACGGCAGATAGGATCTTGTAGGCGATGTTGAGGAGACTTATGCCTCTTTAGTTCGCGCAGTTTACAGGGTCTCCTTTTTTGTGGATCGGACAAACGATGCTGAGGTTCCATTCCTCAGCCATGCATTCATCCGACCATATTTGGCATATGAGTTGCAGGATGTTTCTTACGAACATGTGACAGGCCTAGTTTTTTTTAACCAACAAAAGAGCAAATAGAATAAGTCCACAGTTTCGGAAATCGAAATGGAGATTTCAGCCGTCATATCAAAAGCATTCATGCGGTTTCCAGGCATTGCAATTGGTTCAGATGTATCATGCCAAAACATGTATCCTCTACATACTCTGAACTTTTTGAGATCTATCTACCGACGTGCAGAAGATGTTTTGTCCGGTTCGAGGACCGATACCGCCTTATTCATATTTTGAGGTGGTCCATGCAAGACTTTTTCTCTTCTTCAGTTGCCAATATTTTGCAGCGTTCATGACCTCTGGGGATTATATTTGCAGTACGTCATTCAATACTCGTGGCTATCTTAATTCATAATTTTATTTGAATGACGAGTAAACTGCTGGCGATTTAAAAATTTTAGGTGTTGTGAATTTATAACGCCAGCGCTATCCCTTGTTCGCTTCAGTGACATTATCCTATTACGGTCATTCTACGGTTTTCCATCAACATCCTGTCAAAAAGTTTTTTCTAGTTCTGAAACTTACCGCATGACTTTTGCAGCATAAAACACTTTTGTAATCACATGGCAACCAACTCCACCCCAGAATATTGACCCTTTCACACTAACGGCGGAGCCTGCAGTTTTGTGCCATATGTGTGTGCAAGAACTTTTAGCAGCCCAATAAGATTTAGTATTGTGGGTGATTAAACCTTTGCTCTGACTACTCATTAAGGCAGTAATTTTGAGGCATCTGCATTGACATATTACACCTATTTATCTACCACCTTCCCAAGAAAATTAAAGAATCCTCAAGGCGGTGAGCTATGACCATCGGATAGCCACGAACAAAAGTGCCTTCACATTTCATTTGGACATGCAATTAATCAATGAAATCCTCCCAATCGTCGTCGATAATAATGAGGATGATGAATGTTTTGCGATTTTCCACTTCAACAACCATCCGACCATTGGAAAAAATTATTATTTTGTCTTCGAGCTTTAGGAATACATAGGCATTCCGGGGCTGTGTGATTTTGTACCGCAACTCAAGATGCCCAGCGTATCGATGGCATATATTGTCAGCTCAATTTAACAATCCATCAATTTGGCCGTGTACTCGCGTAGAGCAAAATGATTTGTTACGTCACACAGATACAATTTAACCAGCATAACACCAGCGCACACACTCACACGCACACTCATGGTTTAACCATATAAATTCGGTCAGTGAACAAAACAGAGCAACAATGTACAGCAACAACGAATCAGAGATAACTACCATGCCGTCATACTTCACGTGTAATTGCAGATGGATAGATGGATGGATGGATGGATAGACAGCGACAGCCAGCCGCGTATACATAAGAACCATCGGTGTAGCGAGTATACGCTGAGTACTACTCGCTCAGACATTTAAAAGATACCGCGCTCACATTTTGCCTTAAAGTATCTATTGTGTGAGGTTTTTTTTTTTCTTACTGAAGTTCGTTCTTTTGATATGTACTGTGTGGTAAATCGTTTAGAGATTTTTTTTTCTACAGATAAATGGATACATTGTAATCCGTTTGTAATCGGTAGCTGACTTTTGATTTTGGCGGGTGGCTGTGTACCGACTGTCAAGCGATTTGACAGTGAATAGGAAACTATTTGTTCTTTTAAGATTCTTATCGGATTTTGATTACTTTTTGCCTGAAGGTTAAACAGATGAGGGGCTATTTGGTTTTGTTGTTTCTAATTATGTTGTGGTGTGGTGTGGTGTTAACGTAGATGTTGTGTGCTTTTTGTAGTAAACAAAGATGGAAGATAGCTTGTAGAATATTTTTGTATTCGAATATGGGTGATGGTTAAAAATGGTTTCGCTTGTTGTTGGCGGGATGTTCGATTCATATCACTTTGCCAATCACCTTCATATTAGTGCGGTATAAAGGTTTTGCTTTTCCTGAATGTCCATGAGGAATGCTTACGAAGAAAGTGAAAAGCTTGCAAAAAAGTAAAAGTAAAGTAGCTGATACCTACTTACTTTGACTGTTATAGGGTGTTATCCCCTATAAATGCCAGAAAATGAAAGTGGGAGGAAGTGTGAGTTCATTAAGGCACCTTTATCTATTTAACAGATTGCAGAAGAATGTATCCCAAGCAAACGTCAACGGTGACGTCTACAATCCCAGTTTGTCTGGATTAAGGGAACAACCTGCTCTATCGTATTTGGACAATAGGGCACATTGGAATTTCAATGGTTGTTGAAGCCATGGTTGTTCGTGGAAACTAACAGATCCTTGATATAGGGGTTTTTGGCAAATTGCAGTTGTCCTTTTACCAAAACAATAAGCTGTACGTTGTGTTTTAGAGCCTTTAGTTTGTTTGAACCTATGGCCTTTATATGTCTCACAACAATTCATGAGTGCATGTGTACTTTCTGAGCGATACCGAGACCTTCTATTTTGTTGGCTATCAAGCATAATTTTAGGGTGCTCTCGGGCGTTATAGGTTCGTGTCACCTGAGAATAGTTTAAATAAAAAAAATCTGAATGGCTAAGTTAAGATAAAGTTTTTTTTGAAAATCTGTGCAACTCGGATAATCCTTTCAGAGAGAATGCAATTGAATGGCCTTTTGAGCACCGGTTTATCGCATTAAATATCTCACTACTGAGTTCGAGTATACTAAAAAATCATCGCGACAAAAATGTTGTTTTGTAACGTTGCTGATGAACTATTTGACACCATTCCACGTATCTGCACCTGCCAAGTTAGATTAATATCACATCACCAGGATCTTATATTCTATATAAGCCACATGATCGTGCGCAACTGATGATCTGAATGTTTCCCAGCAACCAGTAACACATCTCTGGCTTGAGAAAGAATGCCGAGAGATACTCGCGGCCTAAAAAGTGGGCTACAAAGTAAAACTCCAGGCAAAGACTAGAAATGCTTTTTTCGGAAAAAGAAAAGCGTACGATCAAGGATATAGAGAGGTGTAACTCCAGATATTCAAATGTTTAGGCAATGTGTAAAATGCCAAAGCCGGAGATACAAAGCCTTAATATTGTCGAGATGCTGAGTAGATGGGAAAACCACTTGTCCAGTATGTTAAAGGGCGATAAAGAACAATGTCCCCAGTAAAGTAAAACAGAACATTCAATAATGGCGTCTAAGTTCCCTGAAGAATGCAAGTCTAGTCTTAGTATACCCTCCAAGCTACTCTGTCTGTCCAGGATGACGGTGGATAATTCTCATAGCACCATTAGGATCGGCATAAACCTAACCGAAACATTCGATGCCAAAAAAAAGTGATTTAGAGAAGGTGACGCATTGTTGTGTTACTTCTTTAACGTCATTGAGATAGTTGGGCACAATCTTCTATAAAACTGTGCAACTGCAAGCAAATACATTCAATATTGAAATAAATCCTCTTAAGTGGATGAAATCTTTCGTCGTAAAATCATAGATCTTGGTAACGTTGCGGTGCTATGGAGGCGATAGTTCAACCTTCCTTTAAGTTCGCAGCTCAACTCTTTTGTCTGTGAAGACGTCAATTTCTCATTTATTTTCTTAACGGACACCTTGACACCTCATCTGAGACGTATTCTACCGATATTGCAGGTTAGGGGGACAAAAGTTTGTGATGAGATTATGTTAGGTTTGATGGAATCTAGAAGCTCAGTTGAGGTGTCAGCCTGCATATGTATTTCGATCAAAAATGAAAGCGGCTGTACTATCCTTAGCGAGTAGCCAATGATTTCGTGAGGTATCTGAAAGTTTCCGAGAAAATCAAAAGTGGGCGGAGTTGGATAACTCTCCTGCCAGAAGATATCAGACTTCGGTTTGATTTTATGTTGGGTATAAGCAATGGATCTTGAAGCATTAGCCGTATTGAAGCGTAATTCAACCTAGCCGCAGGTTTGTGTTTGATATAGCTAGAGAGTTTGATAAGGAGTTAAGCGAAATTTGACGACACCTCGTCGAGATTCCGTCTTTGGTTTACAAATTAGCAACCGTGGCAGGAAATAATATTTTGATTTGTGCAGTCGCTACTTTTGCTTTTCACCGACATGGCAGTTTGTCATTTCCAGTTTGCAGTATTTTTTTGAAGGTTTCGCCTGATTTTGCAGATATGGTGTGGCATAACTCCTCTGCGATACAGAAGAGTTTATCTGAGAGTCGCTTGGAAAAAACAGAAGGTACCAACAGCGTGAATGACTAAATACAAACAAAATAGGGAGTTAGGGATGCAGTTGAACAACAAATTCCCATCGACACCAACGTTACCTAGGTCAAGAAGCATCATCTACGTGAGGAAGATAACTGCCAAAACAAGGGTAATTATTTGGAAATGAATCGTCGTTCTACTGAAGAATGCATTCATCGACATCAGCATCTCAGTCAACAATGCAGTCTCATCCAACCAAATCTGGAATTGCAGTGGCCCACCAGCGGTACAAAAATTTGTACGACCAGTCAATATTTTCATGAAAATTAACCACTTTTCTGGCCATGTATGAATAAACCTGTGCAACTTTACAGTATTCTTCGATGGAGAACATCATTCATCTGCAGAAATGTCTACAAGTCGAAGCCAGATAAGCTGTGTTGTCACTATTAATTTATTCATGCAATGTTGCCCAGGTAATCACAACGCTTTTGTTTCATTTCGAACGCCCAGACCTGTTAGTGAAAGCTCAACTTGCTAAAGTCCAACAGTTCCCTTTAATAACGGTGCTCGCGATGGTCCGTCATGAAGTTGTCAATGATAAAAAGAGTTTGACTGGGCAGGACATGATTTGGAAATACAGCCTGGCTTACTGATATTGCCAAAGTGGTTCGGCTTATTTCACAGAGCAGTACCTCTGTTGCTGCAGCAGAACAACCAACGTATTTAGACAGATTGATGCAACCACCATGGAGAAGAAAAACATTGGAGAAAGGCCTACCAACAAAGGTGTCTACGCTTGCTGTGGAGCCAATCACCAGGTTAGCGAATGTGACTTTTTCAAAACAAAAAATTCTCCATATCGGATTGCTTTAAGCTCGTGAAGCAGTTGCTCGTGCATACAAATTGGTTATAACACTACATCTTGACGCAAAATGAATGAGATGCGATGAAAACGGCTGTCCCAGATTTCAAAGCTCTTACATGATAGCGGAACAGAGGTTCCATCAGCAGTTCAACTTGGGTTACATACTTGTCGCATGGAAAACCATAAAACCCACCTATTTCGAATATTGCCGGCTATTTTGTCAGGTCCAGACAAGCAAACTACGGAATTGTGCTTTACCGGTACATTAATTGTTTAACGCTGCAGTAGTTTGGCGACAAAGTAGCTAATGAGTCATCCAGAGCAGCCATATACATTCGCGGAATCCAGTGAATCTTGGCGTTTTTCGGTAAGAACGTTAGAACCGTACCAAACCTTGCTTACAGAACATTCATTTTGGTGACTCTGTTCTGGACCAGAACTCCACATTGGTCCGAACATTGTCTCCTGGGTACTCCTACCAGCGCAGCGCCGCAATCAAGGGTAGCGGACATGACGTGATTACAACAAACACGAATATAGAAGGGTCGACTTTTGACCAGAGGGAAAAGACGCACAACCTGTTTAACTTCATATCCGTGAAAACGAGGTTCTTGGCAGGCTCGAAAAATTGGTCGACTCATATTTCACGGAGAATTTTGGCGTTCGTAAACCTGATCGAGTATTGGAATCTATGGGAAGGCACCCGATATACAAGATACAATAAGGGTAATTGAAACTGGCTTGCTTCGGTGGCAAGACATTGTTGTCATGCCAGATAGTTTTCCAATGAAAGCAAAGCGTATACACAACATCGAAACAAAGATGCGAAGAGATCCTGAGTTTGCTGAGCTGTGCAGATTGCTGATTAACAATTACACCGATAAATGGTACGCTTACGGAAGCATCCGCCAATAATGCTCCAACATGGTAGCTGTCTTATTTCAGTGTTGTCAACCCCCACAAGCCCGGTAAAATTCGCATCGTATTTTATGCTGCTGCCGAAGTCAATGGCGCTTCACTGAACTCGGTGCCGGCCGCGTGTTTGTTTCCGCAGCCGAATATGTCAAAAGTAGGGCGATATGCTAAAATCATCTGGCATATTTCGGGTTCTTGGTGAACCATTGTCGAAGGGCTCAGTTGCACGATGGTTAGTGCGATGAACGGCCTCGCAGAAGCTCTGGGTTCGATTCCGGGACATAGCAATACTTAATGGTTTTTTCGCTGACCATCCACTCTGGATGATATGACAAATTATCCAAATAGTATCAATTGTCGAGAAAAGCTTCTCTCATATTCGCCGTTCGGAGTCGACATAAAACAGGCGGTCCTGCCATCGCGCAAGAAGTACACACGCACACATGATTGGTAGTGAGAAAACTAGGCCCTGGGTTCTAACGAGCCTGTTGCGCCAGAAATTTGTTTTTTTTTGGATGAACCATTATCGCGTTGAACTACTAAGCGTATGGTTCCTGCTTCTATTCCCGAAAGTTACAGCACTTTCTTTTATTGGGAGAGTCTAAGTCTCAAACTGGGGTGCTCAGTGGCGTGATGATTAGTGCGATGAACTGCCGCGCAGAAGGTCTGGGTTCGATCCCCAGCCGTAGCAACACCTGAATGATTTTTCACTGGCCCTCCTCTCGTGATGATCTGACAAATCATCCGAGTAGTACCAATTGTCATGAAAAGCTTATCTCAACTTAACCGTTCGGACTCGGCATAGAACAGGAGGTCCCGCCATCGTGCTAAGAAGTACACTCGCATACATGAATGGTTGTGAGAAAAAAGCTAGGCCCTGGGTACTAACGAGCCTGTTGCGCCATAAATTTTTTTTTTTTGAAGTCTCAAACTCGCCGTTAGGAATTAGCGTTTAAATTGGTCCCTTCCAGTCTTTGATGCAAAAATAAAACTTCAAATAACCAATTGAATGAAGGTTTGAGGCTCTGAGTGGGCCACACGGGGTAGTAGCACAGGGTAGTGCAGTGTTACGATTTTCGTCTCTTCAGCGCGACTGCTTCATTCTGTCCTGATATGTTGGTTAATGGGACTTAGTTCTGGTCGATATTGCATACTACCAAAGAGTTTAGAACAAAATAGAGTGCGCATATCATAAAACGAATATTTTGTATCTGGGTACTTATATTGATACCCCAATGTTCACATTGCTACCCCAGCATCAAACAACAGCCTTGCTGACGCATACGATCTACGAAATTCCCCCTTCGCACTTACCGCCCACGTCTGAAACGCTACAATTTTTTTAACTGTGATGCGTACTTTATGTAGTTCCCTACTCTTTGGAACTACCAAAGATTATAAAACCATACAGATGACGCATGGTGAACAAAAAACAGAAACTTTTGCTCACCAGCTTGATGGTACGGGCGGTTTGCACGTGCACACATGAGAAACGAGATCAAAATATATGGCGTCTGTGCCAGTACGACCGCCATAGAACAATTTTTCTTGTATACAGTGCGTCATCTGTATGGCCTTATAATCTTTGATACTACTTACATGAGACTTGGCTACTGACTGTCTACGTAGATGATATGACCATTACTCTAGCCCATTTGGCCACTTCAAGCTTATCTATGATCACTGTTTGGCATATAAATACTACACGTGTCTGTTAATCTCAAAGATGTGTTTAGACCGATCTCCGGATTTCTATTTTTGATCCTGACTTTTATATTTCTATTTTAAAACTGGAAACCATATTATTTGAAGACCATTCATCCCTGCTTGGTATTCTGATTGAGTAGTTGATATCGGAATTTTGGTGAGGGGTAATTTAGACAGACATACCTTCCGTATATGTCAAACATAACATTATGGCTGAATTGTTTAATACATACAATTCCAGTCTCTCTCAGTCGGGCTACGCTCGTTACTGATGTATCATTGATATGAAGGTCGATTCGTTTGAGGTTTTGAGATAGTCCTAAAGCTCATCAAATAAGCATGGCTTTTGTCTTCAGAATATATGTCAGTCTTAGTACTCTGTGAATTTTGTCGTAAGAAACAGCAGATAATTTTTAATGGAATCTGTGGGTAGAAAGTTGTAAGAACAATCATTTCCCATAAAGCAAATAAAATGAATCACTCAATGCAAATTAATTATTCTTGATATCATTTACGATTGGTGGTTTCTTCAAAAATTCCACACGAGAGACAGAAAGGGACCCTCCGAGGGAGACCTCGTGGTTATTTTCCACCATATTTGTCAGCGATGTTGTGAGGTTGACTGTATTATAAATAGAAACGGATTTCTACACAAAAACTAATCTTCATAATTTTGTATATGAAAAAATGAATTCGATTCACAAGCGCAATTGATTTCAAAGAAATACTGACGCATTCACTTGTACACTCGAATATTGGTATTAAATTGGTTTTTGTTTGTCTCGTAAGCAGTGGCTTACTCATCATATCAGAATTTTCCAAATATAGCAACCTCTACACCCTTCAAATATATCATAAGCTTGCTTGTACCATATTTACCGACAACTTCTTAGGCACCAATCATTGATGACCGCCATCAACAACCTGTTAATGCATTCAACATTAAGCGGTCTATGAAAGGGCTCACCACACGCATTTCCATCCAGACAAGCGCCACATAAACAACGTAATGGATAAAAACGCTCCTCGTTACACTTTGCATCCAAAAAGGTTCCACCAGAATCGCACAATTACACCACGAATCCCACATGTCAAATATCCATTAACGTACCTCACTCCAGACACATTCTTGAACAAAAAATCATCAATCACCGACATTGGAATGGGGCACTTCAACTTCAGCCACAAAGAGACAGATAAGTTCTTAAGCTCTTAACATATGACCGTGTCCGCCTAAACTTAAAAAAATTCATTTAGCCCCCAAGAACAATAAATGCATTAACAACAAACCACAGATACAAACAACCGGCCAAACAAAAATAAATCATTTAAATTTTGTTGAGCAAGAAACCAACTAAATGCGATTCTCACCCCACAGCGGGCATGTTAATTATTGAAACAAATTTGTTCAGATATCTGATTGACGTCCTCTGAATGAACTGTCTCGATTTTATTTTTCTCGTAACTCAGCAACGCGTTCCATTATTTAGTGGGAGCAGTTTTTTTTTGTCAGTTTGCAACTCAACTCTTTTGTATATTTTTTTGTTTTTATGTATAAAAAATAATTTTCGTTTACAAGATGTCAGTCAGGAATTTTAATATGCATTTAAGCACACCAACTACAACTGTTTAATGAGTTGTAGTTTATGTCTGTGAGATAAATGTGTTCGTTGGTACGAACCGAAATTGGTAGCCCCGAGGAAACCGTCGAAGAGAAAAGTGAATAATTTGAGTTTTAGTGGGCTGTATATTGATTTGGTTACGCCATGAAATTTGATTCTATGCCAAAGACCCTAAATTAGTAATAAAAAAAAACCAACTCTGAATTGAATATGTAAAGTTACAACGATAGACGTGTGAACAATCAATTTATTTACGGTTTTGGACAATGGGACTACCCACGCAACGACAAGAATCGCCTTTAATTTATTCCAAGTCATAAAATCCGTCTTGTTTAGCACCTAATTACATATTTACATGACAATATTGAATGTAAATATATGGCTACCGATTGGAGGTGTTTATTTCCTAAAATTATTCTTTGACAGCTAGTGGTCAGGTAATGAAGGTTTTATGTTGTTTTGTTACATCTTTATGATAAAAATGTAAAGGGTGAAGAATCTTAGATTTTGAAAGAGCGGATACAGTAGTGCGTGAGTTTACATGTTCCTTTTTTAATCTGATGTGACTTTTTTTAATGGTTAAATATTCAGAGAAATAAACACTCCTTTCCTTTTGTTTAAGTGGCACAAAAATTCGCGGTGAACCTGGGTCTAAACCAACATGATTCATGATTCAATTATTATGATCTTTAGCTAGCTGCCTAAAATTGCGCGCCGCTAAAGGATCTCTGGAGCAATCACTCTACATGTCTTAAATGTCCAATCTGAAGGTCTGTATCGCTCTAAGATTTATAATGTTAGCACCTGAACCTTCATTTCCATAGTCCATCAACATAAGGAAACCAACAATTTTTAAATACTTCTGTGTCCGAGGTGACAATGTGCTTTAAAATAAAACTGCGATGGTTAGTGCGATGAACTGACGCGCAATAGGTCTGGGTTGTAGCAACACCTACAAAATTCACTGGCCCTCGTCTCGTGATGATCTGACAAATCTTCCGAGTAGTGTCAAATCTCAAGAAAAGCTTATCTCGAATTCGCTGCTTTGATCTGGGTCTTACATAATACCTATTAGTTTGAGTAAGGACTATAAAACACAATTGCCTTATAAATCTAAAAAAAAACAGCGCTTGGCCAAATTAATACTCCATTTTTGACGAGGTATCATTGCCAGAACTCATACCAGAGCCTTGGTATAAAAAGTTCGTCAGTACTCTAAAGTTTAAGCTGTCGATTGTCATATTCTCTATGAATCGTCGTTATTGGCTGACTCGTCTTTTTGGCAAATTATAAGTCTTTTTCTAATTTTCTCCATTTGTTTCACAGATTTTAAGAAGATGGTGAACCATCCTCTTAAGAACAATATTAAGGAATACGCATGGCCATGCATAACATCCTTTTATGGTATCGACCTTAGTGGAGCAGAATACTCCATCAACACCCTACACTGACGGCCGAGTTTGGAGGTATACTTAAACTAGACAAAGCTCTGTATAGTTTGGCCGTTTTAAGGTTTTCGTATGCGCTTTTGAAATCGTTTTGCTCCTTGGGGTGTTGAAGGATCTGATACGGATTTGATAAGTTGTGGACTTTCCGGCCTAAACACTAATAGGGGCCCTTGGGGAATAGTTTAAGTTGCTTACATATTACGGTAGATAGGGTCTTTTAGGTGACAATCAGGAGACCTTTGCCTCTGTAGTTGGTGCAGTTTAAAATGATGATGATCTTCTGGACAAATTTTCTTTCTGGGCTTAAATAGGAAGTTCCCAGTAATACCAACTAAAAGTTTTACTTCGATACTATATGAGTTTGTACCTCATCCGCATAAATAATTATAAAAGCTATTTCAAGAAGGGTATGTGCTAATGTGCCCTATTGTTATGTTTGTTGGTGTACTAAGATCTTAAAATCCCGAAAGTGTCAACACTTAAGTTTTTTTTTATTGATCTACCTCTTGCGGAAGTCTGACAAACATCCAAGAGTCACACTGCCATGAGAAGTTTTTCAAATGTGTGGTTTGGATACGACGCTAAACAAGGGTCCTCTTCTTTGTGGCAAAAAACTTCACATAAACCAATAAAGGGGGCAGTTACTGCCAGATTTCCTGGAATTGTTAGATTTTATACAGAACCTAAAGTGGGTGGATGTGTTTTTTCCGAGATGCCTAATCTGAACATATTCTTTCGCCTTCCGGATCAAAGCAATTGAAGAAGCCTTGTTCCTGCTGAAAAGGAATATAATCAGAGGCGCCCTTATATGACACTGCCTATGCGAACTGGCTAGTATTTATATCACAAACCTGCTACGCTACATTGTCAGCTCTGAATGGTTCAATTAGGCAAACGAATATAGGGGAAGTCGGCAGAACTACGTGGTACCAGAACGGACCTTTATGGTTTAAGTGTGCACGGGCATCGCGTACAGGCACTGCAATCTAACCTTACCTCGATTTTATATAGTATTCGCTCGAATGGTTGACAATGAACCATATTAGTGGAAGCAAATTTTGTTGACCGACAAGGTATATTTCATATTATCTCCTGCAAAGGAAGCAAAATTGCCAAATATGAGATTCATGAAACACCATTGCATGACCAAAACGTGACTGTTTAGTCCTTCTCCAGAGAAGGCGAAACAGGAATCGATCTCGGTGGGTGTTTGCAGCCTACGAATGTGTGAAAAAGATCTGGACGGTTATTGGTTTCAACATGACGGTGCGCCATGCCACACTGCAAGTAAAATTCAAAAGATAGCGACATTTATTGGACACCCTGATCTCAAGATTTGACCACTCCGGACCTCTTTTTGTGGGTTTGTTTGAAAAGCAAAGTAGACGCCAGTAAGTTTCTTCTCTGGCTAACGGTTATGAATAAAATTTTAGTTAAATTGGACGAGGAACTTATCAAAGCTGTCGCATATTCGGATGACGTGGTGATACTATTGTCAGGAAAATTCCGCTCCACGTTAAGTGAAATAATTTGGGCTGCTCTAGGTTAGCACCTTTGTTGCCTCAGTGTAAACCCGAGCAAAATGGAATAGGTGCTATTTACCACCAAAACCAAAATACCCGATTTCACCTTCCCCCGTCTAAATGTCCAACCACTCAAGCTTTCTTCCAATGCAAGGTATGTGGGTATCATGCTTGACCCGAAACGTAACTAGAAACACAACATTGAACATAGAGTAGGAAGGCGTGTGTTGCCTTTTGTGCTTGTAGCAAAACCTTTGGAAAGAAGCGGGGACTTCGACAAAAGATGACCTTGTGGATGAACACAGCAGTGGTACGACCAATTTTCATATACGGCTCACTAGTGTGGTGGCCAGCATTTAAGAAAGCCTGCAACCTGACAAAACTAAAAATGCTGCAAAGAACAGCCAGTTTTGGCATCACGGACGCATTAGGGTCGGCGCCAATGAATGCCCTTACTGTGCTATGGTATCTCTTGCGTCTCGACCTACACATTTAAGATATCGCTTTATGCAGCTCATTTATAATCAAGGAGTCATGATGCTGGACAAGTTCATATGGCCACAGTAATATACTGGACTCGTTACCAAGAGGCATGGTCACGCTTAGAACAGACTACATCACAGCCACACTAAGCTTCAAGAAGAAGGCTTCCACGTAGATTTTCCTACCAGAGCTCTGTGGAAGAGGAACGAAGTAGTAAGAGATTTAGACACCGTCGTCTAAGCCAACGGATCTCAGATGAATCCTGGTGTGGCGTCCAGAGTCTACTTTGAATCACCGAAAATATTAGGTGATTCAGAGGATCCATATCCTTACTCATACTTTCTGAAAAATTCCGAATCCAAATGGAGAAGGTAAACAAATTGCGTTATATCGAGGAAAATATGAGCATCCTAGGCAAAAAACAGAACAAACGAACTTCTGAATAGATCCCGTTCCGATACTTAGTTACTTAAGTGGCGCTACAGTCCGGAATGAACCTGGGCCTCAACCAACATAATTAGCCCGGTCTGTAGCTAACTGCCTGCAGTTGCGCTGTCCAAGTTGGTTGTGGTTGGTTTCTACTTGCGCGGGCCACTTAAGGCTATGTCTTCCTCAACTGCGTCCGACGTCTGTCTGGGAATTGTAAACCCTGCCATATTCCATTCGTTCTACATGTCCTAGCCATCTGAGACGTTGTTTGACCAAGGGCATGTCGCTGTACAGCTCGTATAGTTCTTGGTTTAATCTTCGTCTCCATAGCCCGTCAACGCAAACGGGACCGAAGATTTTTCGAAGAATTTTCTTCTCAAATCGACCAATGATTTCTTCATCCGCTTTTGAGACGGTCCATGCTTCAGCGCCGTAGAGCAGGACTGGCACGAACATGGTCTTATTTAGGATCTCTTAAGTGGTGTAAGTGATATACTTCTATATTGCCTTCTTAGCCTGAAGAAACAGCGGTTGGCAAGACTAATTCTTCGTTAGATTTCTGAAGAGATATTGTTGTCTGTGAGTTAACAGCGGAGCCGAGGTAGACAAAGTCCCGTACTACCTAAAAGTTATATCTGTCAATTCAATGGTTACGTTCTGTCCAATTCGTCGGTGTTGTGTATCCTTTCGTGTTGACAGCATACATTTAGCCTTACCCTCATATACTGCTTAACCCATTTTCGCCGCTTCCTTCTCTATGCTAGCAAACTTGGCTATGACATCACGTCGAGTTCTACCATTGATGTCAATATCGTCGGCGAATGCTAGTAGTTTTACCGATTTTTGAAAAATTGTGCCTCTGGTATTGGCTCATGAGTTTTGAACAATCCTCTCAAGAATCGAATTGAAGAAGTCACATGAAAGCGTATCGCCTTGTCTAAATCATTTTTTGGTATCGAATGTGTCGGTGAGGTCCGACCCTGATGGAGCAGCGAGAATTCTCCATCGTCTTCCTAGACAAACGGACGAGGTTGGGCGGTATACCAAAACTAGATATGCCTCTGTATAGTTCGTCTGTTTAAAAGCTGTCGTACGCGGCTTTGAAATTTATGAATAGGTGCTGGGTATTGATTTGTACTTCTTGTTTTTTTCCAAGGCTTTTGGTTACATCGTAACAATAGGTGTTTTCTGTGATTGAAAAGCAACCTAAAGCATAACCTACAACTTGTAGGGCTAATTTAAATTTATTAGATACGAGTAGACGTAGGTCCATCAGTATCTACTACGGAATTAAGCGAAGCCGTTGATCCTTTGGTGTCTAACCGTTGATGTGATTTCTTAAAAAAATCGTATTATAATTTCGATAGGAAAGGAGATTGATTGGAGGGTAAATGAACGATTTAGGGTTAGAAAGGAAATTTGGAGGTTTTTGAACTTTTTGGTTCAAAAATGAGGATCTTCCTCCCAAAAGAAGGCTAGATATGATGGTTTTCAATAGAGGACCCCAAGGTATTCAATGCGTGTACGAAGTAATAAGTCTTGCAAAATTAATTGGACCTTCAATTAAACTCCAAAGAGTAAATCTGAATAGCTTCTGATTGCAGATTTATACTCTTGGATTTTTGGCCGTCTTTCGCCAGTGTTGGGACAGTGAGTGATAGGTGGTGTTACAGTCAAAACATGAACAAGCGACCCCTCGCTTAGTAGACCACTGTTCCCAATTAGTTGATTAACTGAAGCTATTGCTAATTTTGTATTCAATCGAGGAAGTCATTAGCGAACAGCTATACGTATTTGTGCTTCAAAAGTTGGATTTTATCTATCCATCACAATTAAAAAAAAAATCAGAACTTTCACTGTACGTATATTACGATCAGTTGGGATCTGGTCAAAGTATAACAAGTTCGCATACTGAAAAACGATTGGACACTTTCACTTATAGGTTATTGCTTAAGCGTCATCAATATGCAAATGCGCGAAATATCAAATCGCAAACTGACCAAGGTCACAAGATTTTACAGAGCAGCGCCAAATGAAAGCCTTCCCTTTTCAAACCGCATTTATGAAACAGATTTTTATTTTAAAGTGTTAAACGGGGACTCATTAACATCATACTTTCGCGTGGGAACTGCACAATAGAAGTCTTGTTAGAGAATATACAAATTGAAATGTTCTTCAGTGGCGTGGTGTAAAATTGTTATTTTGGGGGTCGTTTCTTAGAAAAATTTTTTTTTCTGAATTTCCAGAGAAAATCCATAAAACATACGTAGGCAGTCCTACAAATTTCCTTTACTGAAAGATGTGTACCATGCATACGTTTTGGGGACGAATGAGGTGAAATATGGTCCAAGAATATACATAAAACATACTGAAACAGTATCCTCATAATGTTAATACCCTCATTTGAAGTAGTACCATTAAATTTATGATTTACATTCATGTTTGAAATACAATTGACATTGTATTTCAAACATGAATACATAATTTCAGTAGGAAAGCCGCTCTGAATCGACTCATATTAATGCCACGCCACTGATCTCCTACCATCATGACCTCAAAGTTGTAGCAATCTTTTACAACGTTCTATTCTGCTATCGCTATTGTCATTCATTTTTCACACGTTTTTGTCAGATCTTGCGTTGTCTATGTCAGGTATGATTCACAAATCGACAGAACATACGAAAACCTCGTGGTCAAATAGTTCACTCGATTCAAATAAACTTTACAAAAAATTAAACCCTTAACAGCAATAAAGTGCCAGCATTTACTGAGTCAAGTTTCGTCATCTGTACCCGTGTTGCTAGTGAATGGCAAAAATTAGCCAACAACGACGGAAGAAGTTTTGATTTGCTGTGGCATAAACCGCAGGCGCTAATTACTTCCTGATTTATAATTGTATCGCGTTTTCTTTCCAACTTAATCAAGCCGTGGAATTAGTGCTTTCCGCGAGTATTCAGAACTAAATGTAGATATGCTGCGAAGGTATACCTCAGCCTACATCCAACAAGTGTGTACTTGCGTTGAAGTTAATCCACGTATAAAATTACGAGCCCCGTGTAGACACAAAAAAAAAAACGAACTCTAGCAACAAATTGCTAAGTGCCGCAGACAGTGTAATTTACATTTTAAAATATTTTAGTCACGGTCGATGGACACAGTGGGAGTTCTTCTTTTTTTCCGACGTTGTCTTATGCGACTTCTTGTAGTTAACACTTCGGCGGAAGCAAGTGCCTTCACTGCTGAAGAGTAGTTACCATTGAATGAACGGTGGCATAAAACTTACATCTGATAGCACTTTCTATCGTCAGGATTGCAAAGTGATCTAGGATTTCACCATAACCATAAAATCGGTTGCGATTCAATTATTGACAGAATACAGGATTTCACCATCATCATTATAAAGATGGCTATTCAATTAATGCGATAGTACTATTGGATATCTATTTTAATGTCAAAGTTACGCTACACTTAGAGCAACGCCATTACGTTTAACTGGACGTTAGACTAAGTGTCTACACTTTGTGCGCCAGTATTACGCTTTAGTCGTCCGAAATGTGACATCAAAATATGTCATCATCCACTTGGGTCTGTCAATTTGTTTACAATTCCTAAGTGGCCAGACTCTTCAATAAATAAAAACAGAATGGGGGTACAGGCGGAGCACAGTGGCTACTTTTTTGCAAAGTCCTTGCGAAATTTAATAGTTGGGTGTGTCTGTTGCAAAATTAACAAATTAGTTGAGCTCTGAAAAGAATGCTTTAAAAGTCTGTCAAAAGTGCGATATTTTCCACAATGTTATCTCAGACAATCGAAAAGTGTCTTGAGAACAAAAACTTCCAATTGGTCTATAAAAGCCAAGCAACTGGTAGTTTCCTTTAGGGCAGGCTCAACAAAAAAGCGAAGGGAACTTAGTCATAACCGCGTGAAAAATTGAGAGATTGATATGACAAACAAAAACCACTTGTAGTCTAGGAAAGGGCAATCTTTCCAGCATAGAAATAGCCAAACTCTTTAACTCTTAAATTTAGAACTCAAGATCCTGTCGAATGTAACGTGTTAACCCGGGTATTTTCGAAACATAGATACCAGCATGTATCAGTATGGTTTCCGTCCCTACAGACCGAGAGAAAATCATATTTTCACACTAAGACAATCTTGGGAAGGTTTAATTTTAAGTCGAGACTCACTGTTAAGTCTCGGACCCAACATAAACTCCACACATAATGAAGAACTAAATATCGAACAGAGAAATCGATTCCCAGTCGTCTTCAATGGGAGTCGGATTCGATCTGAATCAATAAATCAATTCACGTTGTCGGAAACAGAATCTGGAGTGGGTACAAGGGTTTTCTCATGGCAATCAAGCCTTGTCCTGGGTGAAAAGAATTTAATATCCACGAACTATTAATAGTCAAGCGACAATAAAATCCCTGGAAGCCCTCTCGTTCAATTCGAAATCAGCCCACGATGCCGACTATCTCTTAACGAGATGGCAGAGCATTTTCCATTCACGTAGAAGAGCTTGCCAGACAGGACACTGAACTTGACATTCTACAGCCAGTAGATATGTAAGGATGGTTGCGTGTTGTAGAACGAGGGCAGACTTTGATTGGCTTTAACTTGGAAATGCCCAATGGTTGCGCAAATTTTTACTTCCAAGTGGTAACCATAAGGCCCTGGTCTCATCCAACCGGATTTGACTTGCTTAACGATTAGTGCGAGTGTTGATAGCAAACCGAAAAACAGCAACACTATTAACAACCAGGTCAGAACGGCACGGAATGAATACCCGGCCTACTGTCCCAGGCGAACTCAGATGAGCTGCTTCGTCGTATTCGGACAACAATTTCAAGCGTTATTCAGGCCCCTTGAACAGAGATGGTTGCAGATGAACCGAAAGGACAACGGCAGCGCTCAATCCCAATGGCCCCATGTCCTAAGGGAATCTAAGAAATTGGAAGTGCCCCTCCAGGCTGGTGGCTGTGCTTTGGGTTTACTACCCACCCTTTGACAAAAAAAAATGTTACGAAGCAGCCAATAGCCTCGGGAAGGACGGATTTTATTGTTGATGACCCTGCTAAATGAAAAAAAGGACAACGACGTTCGTATCTGCACTTGGAGTGTAAGAACTTTAACCCGCATATGTGCCAGCGAAAGACAAGCGGAACCCTAAACTGCTACAAAGTAGACATTACTTCCATCCATAGAAATACGATTGGTTGGGCCGGGCAAAAAGAGAATGAAAACTTTAACATCTACTCGGAACCGTGTTATAGTGAGCAGAAACAGCAACTATTCGAATGCGGATTTGTTATAAGTAAAAGACTTAGGAATGAAGCCTAATGTTTCCAAGACATCCGCATCAAGGCCAATTTCACCAACATAAACCTTATATGCGCTCACCCCCCGAAGGAGGAATAAGATGATATAGCTAAGGATTGCTTCTACAAGCTCCTTGACGAAACCTATGAGTGACTACCGAAGTACGATGTTAAAATCGCGCTGGAAGATTTTAACGCAAAGGTAGGAAGAGAAGACATCTTAAGCAGTATTGTCGGAAAACGGAAAACGCTACGGAACGGAATGCCACTATAGCCAGCACACGGTTTTCTTACCTCGATATCTATAAGGGGACATGGCATTCTCTAGGCAAGCATCCAGTATTTTGGATGTCCGAACATTCCGAGGAGCTAAGATCGACTCGGGCCATTACCTTGTTGTTAGTCTTAATGAGGATAAGATTAAGTTTATGATGTCAACACGAATCTACACACAACATCGACGAATAGGACTGAACGTCAAAGTTGACAGATATAACTTTGGGGTAATAAGGGACTTTGTCTACCTCGGCTCCGCTTTAAATTCTGACAGCAACATCTTGTCAGAAATTAAACAAAGCATTACTGTTGCCAACCGCTGTTTCATCGGGCTAAGAAGGCAATTTAGTAGTAAAGCTCTCACTCGAACTACAAAGGAAATCCTCTATAAGACCCTGATCTACGGCGCTGAAGCATGGACCGTATCAAAAGCGGATAAATGTATTCTTAGTCATTTCGAGAGAAAAATTATTTGAAAAATCTTCGGTCCCGTTTGCGTTAACGGGCTATGAAGACGAAGATTCAACCAAGAACTATACGAACTGTGAAGCAACAAGCCCCTGCTCAAAGACTCCTCAATTTACGTTTAAGATGGCTAGGACATGTATTTAGAACAAATGAACACCAATACTCCGGCTCGCAGAGTCTTCGATTACCAGCCAGACATCGGACGCAGAAAGGGAAGACCTCGCCTTCAATGGTGCGCACAAGTAGAAACCGACCTCAACCAACTTAGAGTGCGCAACTGGAGACAGTTACCTACGGACCGGGCCAATTGGAGAGAATGCTATCAAAAAAGCAAACCGCAGATGGGTAAACTGCACAACGTGTAAAATATCCTGGCAACTCTGACCTGTAGCGCTCCATCTGCTTGACAATGTTGTACAGATCAAAATATTCTGTAAGTACCATCAGTGTACTAACAGGACTCTGTCCCATAGGCCTTTACGCAAAAAGACTACACCTCTTCAGCAATGACTTCTATAGAAGCTATTTAGACGAAGGAGAGGAGGAAAGTAGTTACTACCCACCTTCTATGCTCTTGTCCTCTCTCGGGAAAATGGAAGCTTCATCTAGGAGACTACTTATTCGGCAATCTACATGAGCTGGCTAACAGCAAAAACCTCCTAAGATACGTAGTTAGCTTTGAATGGTTCAATAAAGCTGAAAAGGGTTTATAGTCCTTGCAATTCAGTAGAAAATCACGCGCAAAGCTCGGTACAATTTCATTCTAAAAATTTCGATTCCTCTTCAATAATTTTGGTTACAAAAATGCACCACCGAAAATATCGAGTTTGACTATCCTATAAGCGATTCTTGGATTTCCCATCACCTAAGCATTACAGAAAAAATATTTGAATAAGGCGGGATAAAAAAAGAAGCTTGATGTCATGTAATGGGCACCAGAAAAAAAAATATGACAAGGAAACAATCCCATTCCATACTTAAATTAAACATCCTCAACAAATTCTCTTGGCAAAACACCTAATGGGGATGAAATTTAGAACAGGGCCTTGACAGTTTATTAAAATCTTTTTTGTTTCGAATGTGCTCCCAAAAATTGTGCCCGAAGAAACTCTGGTTGGCAAGAGTAATTCTTAATATAATTTCAGACGAAATATTACTGTCAGAGTTAATAGCAGAGCCGAGGTAGATAAAGTCCCGTACTATCCATATTCTTATGCCTCTGTATTTGACGCAGTGCAGAGGGTCCCCTTTTTGTGTATTGAGCAAAAGATTTAGAGGTTCCCTTCCCTTCATGAGTTGGTGGATGTTACTTACCAAGTCATGTAAGTGTTGTTAAGCTTGGGCTTAGATATTGCTATCCTCACTTTATTTAGGACGGGTGGTTGGTAGTTTTCGCTGTGGTCGCTAATATTTTCCTTACTGCGGGACATTGTTCGTCATCGCCGTTTCCATATCTGTCATAACTACGATATTTCCTTGTTCATCTGGACATGACTCTGTACGAGGCTTGTACCCTTGGTTTTCACATTTTATACTTTGGTAAAATTTGCGAACATCGTTCCTGGAGTGGCACCTCTCTATATCCTCGATCGCGCGTTTTTCTTGTTCTTTTTTCTTCTTTCTGAAAATACGGTGTTGGTTCCTTCTTCTCTGCCTACAGAGCTCAACGGCAGCTCCCATCTGCAGCTTAGCCTTGCAGGCTTAGTTATTTGCTGCGCGTATTTTTCGGCGAGAAGCCTACTATATCAGTTGCGACTTGTTGGCATCGTTGCAATTGTTCTTCGTCATAAGATGCTGGTGGTATGGTGTTAATCGAGAGGTTAAGGGATAAGCGTTGCGCAAAGGTCTTGCGACTGCAGTCTTTCGACATCAAATTTTTGATTTGTTGCGTCGTGGTGTATATACGCATTCTTATCTTGGCTGCAACAAGGTAGTTATCGGCGTCGATGTTAAAATTGAAATTGTTGGACCTCCAAAATACTGGATCTAGTCTATCGCCATTCGATTGACCATTCGTTGATCTGGAGACCGCCATGCCTTCTTGTGTTCTCGTGTCTTTTTTTATTCCTACCTTTGCGTTAAAATTTCCAAGCGCTATTTAAAAATCGTTTTACTGGCTCCTAGAAGCAGTCTTTGGCTATATCATCTCTTTACTCCGTCGTCGTGGATTGAGCGTATATAAGGGATATGTTGGTGAATTCGGCCTTGATGCGGACTGTTACAATGCTTTCGCTAATGTCTTGAAAACATAAGACTTCTTGCCTTAGTCTGGCAGCTATAAAAAATCCACACCCGAATAGTCGCTGTTGCTGCTCACTATAACACGGTCCGTAGATGATGTCACAGTTTTCCATCCTCTTTTCGCCCGACCCATCATATCGTATTTCCTGAATGCAGTAATGTCTGTGTTATAGCAGCTTAGGGCTTTCGCTAGTTGCTCGCCTGCACCTCGCCTGTTTAATGCATCACATTCCAGGTGCAGATACGAAAGTCGTTGTCGTTTTTCGTTTAGCAGAGTCGTCAACAAAAAAATCAGTCCTTTCCTAGGTTATTGGTTGTTTCAATTTATTGGATAGCCATCAGTATCCGCTACGGGATTGAGCGCTGCCTTTGGCCTTTCGGTTTATCCGACAGCATCTCAGTTCAAGGGGCCTGACTTACCCTTGGAATTCCTAGACAACCTGTCTGAATATGCCGAAGCAGCTCATCTGGTTTCGAATGAGGACATCAGGCTGTTCATGTTGTTGTTGTTTAGCTATCCAAAACCATACCGATGAGACCAGTATCCGATTGTTTCCACTTGGAGGTAGAATAAGCACAAGTTGATGTGTAGTCAAAGTTATTTTGACTGTGTTTCGCCTAATTATAGCAATCAGAGCTCGCCCTCGTTCTACAACATCCAACTATCCTTCATGCCATACAGCTAACGCATAAATCGCTTCATTGAGGGAAAAGTTCGATGATAACATCATCTCAAGTAATGGTTCTGTCAATTGGCCACTGAGATCTTGTGATCTAAGAACATTGGATTACTTTCTTTGGTAATATTTGAAATCTCTTGTTTACTTCTATAAACCCGAAACGATGAATACTTTGGAAGCCAACATAACTCATGTTATACATGGAATACCGGCCGATAGTCTTGAAAATTGAACCCACAGAATGGACAACTTGAGAGTTAATCGTGGGCAAGATTTGGATGACATTATCTTTAAACACTAAATGGCATGAACCAAACTAATGCCTCCAATAAACAGGTCCAATTTTTTGTGTTTGAATAAAAAAAAATGGAATCTTTTATTGGATCACCCTTCCATTATATATATTTTTTTAGTTGTTAATCATTATGTAAACCATTTGTTTCTATTATTTTGGCCGCCACTGTATACAAAAAGTTAGTTAAGAACCCATAATGCAAGTTTCAAATGCCCCTCCGTGCGGTGCTCCAACAATCTCTTATATTGAATTTGAAACAAGTCCATCCATTCGTTTAAGCTTTAGGTCCGCGCGAAAGACAGACCCACCCTTATGCCAGTCGTCATCAGTTACATTTTTGCAACCAAACAAATCAAAAGGCCCCACTGTACCATGCATGCCTATGCACAACTGGACACCCCAGTTTAGATCTCAGCTTATTATAGCATTATTTAAACATATTATTAGTTAATAACGGTATAAATTGGTTAATGTACATTCACTCGATGGTCGTAGGCTTTGCAACTGGTTGCTATTAGCTATTAATTATCGAAAAAAATTATTTTCAGATTTATTTCAGATTAGGCGCGGTTACATTAGTAATGGTAAAACTAAACAAAACCTGAAAATAAAGAAAGCCAATGGATATAACAGCAACTAATGGAAAATACCGATAAATAATAGTGGCACTGTTTTTCCCTCCAATAATATGTTAATGTAATATGACGACCTAACGGGATTGTATCTAAAATCAGGATTATATTGAATGGGCATATGCTTGCCCTGTTATGGCGATGAGTGAAAATGGTCCTGCTGCTGTTGGAGATACGTGACATGGTGCTCAATTGCCGGATGTGGTAGTGTTCTTGTGTTGGCAATCGGAAGTTGAATGGGATTTTGTGCGGAAGTTCGCGCCGCTGGTTAATGGCCGCAGCAACATAATTACGATGAAGGAACTATGAAATTAGTCATCTTCTCGCGTATGCATATAATTATCGACTAAAATGTTATAAATTATAAAATCCTTCCTCTTGGTTGGTCGGTCACTTAAACACGCATGTACTCGTACCAACTAAGTGGCAATTATCACAAATTGTTGGTCTTATGTTGGCACCGACTAAGGGTAAGGTGATTTCTGGTTTGTTAATCGCCTTGTTGAATGAAGTCTTTAACACTTTCCATGTGAGAAAGAACCGAAAGGCTACTTAATCGTCTATATTTCAAAATATTTTTTCCACTCAAAATTCAAGTGGCTAAGATGTGCCCAATTATGGAGCGTATGGAGTAATTCAATGGTAGGGCCTATGAGATAACATTTTTGTGAAGGAAAATTATAAGCCATCTAATTTCACTATAGTCTGGCATTTACGACCTATATAGGACCCTAAATTTACGTATACAACGTATACCACAAAGAAGAGGACGTCCTGTTAAACGCCGAATCCGAACTCCAAATTTAAAAAGCTATTCATCACATTTTGAATCTTGGATGTTTGTCAGACTTTCGAAAGAAGTGAAGCAGTGATAAGATTTCAATTCCTGAACTTGAACAAGGAATCCCGAGTGTAGTAGTCAAACACAGCAACCACTATGCCATTACTTCCACACAGAAGACTGGAAAAAGAAGCTTTTGCAGCTTTATTCGCTTGCAAATAGAGCTGTAAAACCTCCTTCAAGTGTCATCCATTGTGAAATGCTTCAAGTATTTTGCACAGGCAAGTTCCCAATTGAAGCTTTTATACCTGGTGGTTTTGGGCGTCAGCCAACATGCTTCTCCAGTAAGTCCCATCCTAGTTACTTACTTATCTAAGTGGCGCTACTGTCCGGAATGAACCTGGGCCTCAACCAACATGCCTCTCCAATTAGCCCGGTCGTTAGGTAACTGCCTGAAGTAGCGCACTCCACTGGTTGGGATCGGTTTCCACCTGTGCGCGCCACTTAAGGCGAGGTCTTCCTCTACTGCGTCCGATGGCTGACTGGATATCGAAGACTCTGCGAACCGGAGTATTGGTGTCCATTCTTTCTACATATCCTAGCCATCCAATGCAAAGTTTTTTGACCAAGGGAAGTCGCTGTACAGCTCGTATGTGTCTTGGTTGAATCTTCGTCTCCATAGCCCGTTAACGAACACGGGGCGAAGATAAGTATTTCATCATCCGCTTTTAATACGGTCCATGCTTCAGCGCCGTAGAGCAGGACTGGGATGATGAGCGTCTTATATAGGATATCCTTAGTAGTTCGAATGGGGGCTTTACTACTGAATTGCCTTATCAGCCCAAAGAAACAGCGGTTGGCAAGAGTAATCCTTCGTTTAATTTCTGACGAGATGTTGTTGTCAGAGTTTATAGCGGAGCCGAGATAGACAAAGTCGCGTACTACCTCAAAGTTATATCTGGCAATATTGACGTTCTGTCAAATTCGTTGATGTTGTGTGTTCTTTCTTGTTTTTAGCATAAACTTTGTCTTGCACTCATTTACTGCTAAACCCATTTTTGACGCTTCCTTCTCTATACTAGCAAACGTGGCTATGATATCACGTTGGGTCCGACTAATGATGATTTTTGGAAATTCGTGCCTCTGGAGTTGGCTCGTGAGTTTTGCACAATCCTCTCAAGAATCTGATTGAAGAAGTCACATGACAGCACTTTGCCTTGCCTAAATCCTTTTTTGGTATCGAATGTGTCGACCTCACGCTTCCGACCCTGATGGAGCAACGAGAATTCCCCATCTCCATCCTACAAAAACGGACGCGTTTAGGCGGTATACCAAAAATAGGCATGGCTCTGTCTAGTTCGTCTCTATAAATGCTGTCGATGAATAGGTGGTTGGTATCGATTTAGACATCTTGGGTTTTTTCCAGGCCTAAAATCACACTGATAAGGGCCGATCAGGTTGTTGGTAAACGGTTTGGGGCGTACACATATTACGGCAAATATGATCTCGAAGACGATGTTGAGGAGACTTATATCTCTGTATTTGGCGCAGTTTAGAGGGTCTCCTTTTTTTGTGTGTGGATCTGCCAAAGGACGCTGAGGTTCCATTCTACAGGCAAACTTTTTTTTGACCAGATTTGTCTTATGAGTTGGTATATGATTCTTACCAAGTCATCTGCACCGGCCTTATAAAGCTCGGCGGGAAGGCCGTCATTTCCGGCAGCCTTATTAAGCTTCAGTTGAGATTTTGCTTTCCTTACCTCACTCAGGTTGGGTGGTTGGCTTTTTTCGCTGTCGCTGAAGTTCCCTGAATTGAAAAGTTCGTTCTGCCTGACATCGTAATGTTGTTCGTCATCGCCGTTTAACAGTCTGCAGTAGTGGTTCTTCCACATCGTCAGCATCAACTGTATCTCAACTACGATATTTCCTTCTTCCTTGTATCCTTGGCTTTGACGTTTTACACTTTGGGAAAACTTGCGAACATCGTTCCTGGAGTTGCACCTCTCTATATCCTCGATCGCGCGCTTTTCTTGCTCTTTTTTCTTCTTTCCGAAAAGCCGGCGTTCTTCCTTCTTCTCTTCTTATAGAGCTCAACGGCAGCTCTCTTCTTCAAATGCAGCTTACCCTTCTAGGCCTTGTTCTTGGCTGCGGAAATCTGTCGACATTCCTCATCAAACCAGGGGTTTCTTGCTGGTGGACGCGAGAAACCTAGCACATCAGTTGCGGCTGATCTAATGGCTTGTTGGCATCGTTGCCATTGTTCTTCGACATTCGATGCTGGTGGTCGAGAGTATTTCCTCGGAAAGTTTGTACATCCAAAATACTGGATACATGCCTCTTGTCTATTGCAATGTTATCAATTTGATTGACTGTTATCTGGAGACCGCCGCCCCTTATGGATATCGAGGTGAGCAACCTGTGTGCTGGCTTTAGTAACGTTCCGTTCCGTATCAAAGTCAATTAGCCTAAGTCCGTTACCAGACGTGTTGTCGTGTAGACTATGTTCTCCGGCAATACTGCTAAAGATGTCTTCTCTGCCTACCTCTGCGTTGAAATCTGTCAGCACGAATTTAGCATCGTGCTTCGGTAGTCGCTCATAGGTTTTGTCAAGGAGCTCATAGAAGCAGTCCTTAGCTATATCATCTTTTTCCTCCGCTGAAGCGTGAGCGCATATCAGGATTATATTTTTGAATTTGGCCATGATTCGGATTATTACAATGCGTTCGCTAATGTCTTGGAAACATAAGATTTCTTGCCTAAGTCTGGCACTTATAACAAATCCGCATCCGAATAGTCGCTGTTTCTGCTCACTTTAACACGGTCCGTAGTAGATGTCACAGTGTTTCAACCTCTTTTTGCCCGGCCCATCCTATCGCATTTCCTGGATGGCAGTAATGCCTGCTTTGTAGCAGCTTAGGGCTTCTGCTAGTTGTTCGCTTGCACCTCTCCTGTTTAATGTTCTCACATTCCAGATGCAGATACGAACCCTATGTTTGTCCATTTCTCGTCAACAATAAAATCAGCCCTTCCCGAGGCTATTGGTTGCTTCGTAACCGTAAGTTACCACTTGGAGGTTAAAAATAAGCACTTGATGTATAGTCAGAGTTACAACCACTGGGCATTGCCATGTTAAAACCAATCAGAGTCTACCCTCGTTCTTCAACACTCAAACCATTCCGAAATTGCAAACCTTAAAAATTAATACAGTTGTTCCCAACAGATGGTTCAGTTTTCGTATCAATCCACAAAATATAAAAATTCTTTCTAGACACCTCGCACTCCTTTTTTGATTTTTTTAAGTTCAGTGCAACTACACTACGGTGGTCTATATCGGTGAAGAAATTGTAAAATCATTACTCCAACTAAGGCACACCTTCTCATCCTCATGAAATCACTATCGAAAGACTCCCTTCCCTCATGTCGAAATATACCATATCGCACAAGTTCGATTACCATTAATGTTTCTCTTACACCAACCTCCAAATAGATACATTCTTTCGCTGGCGACCTTAACCACCACTGTTATTAAGTTAAAAACCATTTCAAGAAATATTTCTCGCAAATACCCTGTAATCAGGTCTAATCGCACAATTAAAAGCGCCCGTAAATAAATATGTGAAAAGGAAACCTTTATCGTGATTGAAATGAACTGGTATGAGTATGTAATTTACTCCCAACGCCACTTACGGCAACCTGTCATCTATTCATCTAGTGTACTCGTGTATCTCAAAATCGTTTGTAATTTTCTCAGATAAACTTGAGAGTTGAACAAATTTTCTTTCATTCAATCTCGAACCAAGCCCACCGCCGACACCCAAACGCCAAAACAAAAAACACACAGATACAAACACCTTGTATGTATGAAGCCGGCAAACACTTTTTTTTGTAAGTTTTTGTCCATAATCTTGGCCTAGGCCTTCAAAAAGTTCCTACCACCTGAGAATACTTGCTCATTGGCATTGTCTTTGGTCTTGGCTCGGTCTTCGATGGCGGAGTTTGTTTTTATTTTGTTTGGTTCAGTCATCCATCTCCGACGGCGGCGGCAGTGGCGGCTCCATTACCGCAAGTACACGGCAACAACAATTCAAGTTCATGTGCCTAGCGTACCGCTGCGCTGCCTGTTGTTACCTAGTTATCCGTTCCGCCTTTTCCACCTTCCTTTTGCTCGAGTCCCGGTACACAATTTTGCGCTTTAATTGTGTAACGTACTTTATCTTTTCCATTTTGGTTGTATCTATTGTTTGGCGGTTCTTGTTTTTTTTTGCTTCGCTTTAGCTTGAAGTTCGTGTATCTATGAGATCACATGCGGTTTTTCGGGGCTTGGTTTGGTGGATGATGCGGAGGGAGTTGGAGATTGAGTTGGGGTTTGATGGCTATTATGCGGCACTTACACTTGGTAATCGTTGGCTCGTTTTTTTTTCTTCTTTAGTTTCTTGTGTTAAACATGTTTGTTGTTGTTTTGTTGTTTTTTTGTTTGTTTGGTAGGAAATGTGGTGGAGGATTAATGGTTCTCGATTCGAGTTTGAGTTTAATATGCAATTAGTTGAGGATCATTAAGTTGGATGTTGATTCTTCTAGGAAGAAATATGGTTTCTGGAAAAATTGTTTTCACATTCTAAGAATGTGGTGAGACTCATTAAATTGTTTTACGCGTGGCTATGGAGCAGGTGCCTCGGCTACATTGTATTCAATTGGTAACATGATCATTATTTGAAAACCGTTCTAGCTTAGCATGAAGAAGACTATTATTCAAAGCATAGCAGAGATACTTTCATGCAAAAGGTATTCATGATTGAGCCGGAGATTGTGATTGACTTCGTAATCATTTTGCGTACCAGGTTCAACGAAAAATGGAGTAGATTTAGCTTTTAAAAAAAAGATGACCTGGTTGAGTATAGATCATGTTTGATAATTGAGGTCAATCGACGTACCCCTGAGTAGTTCCTTTGATAAAATTGAAGGCTAATTATAGTTGAAAATTAAAAGTCAATTTGCAAAAGAATTGAAAACTTTCTGCCAATAATTCCAATGCTTACGGATTCTAGTAATATCAGGAAAAAAAAACTTTATACACCTGTCTTGACTATTTTCTATATTTAAAAAAAAAATGATATAACAGTCTACCTAGAGCGAAGGGGACTTACGGTCTCACACGAAGAAGCAGTTAACTTGGACCAGAAGTGGAAGTCAATAGATATATTTTCCTTAAAGGTATAATTATCACTAAATTATCGCCCGCGTGATTTGATATAATACCGTCCTACTTGTGGAATAGATTCTGCTATTTGGGAGATCCCATCCTGGATCAAACAACAGAATTCGAGTACATAAACTCGCGCCCACCAACAAGAAACCCTATGTTTGATGAAGAATGCCGACAGATGCTAGCAGCCAAGAACGAGGCCTATAAGGCTAAGATCTATAGCCAAAGAAAAAGGAAGAACACCGGAAGGGAATAAATAGAATAAGAAATGTGCGCTATCGAGGATATAGAGAGGTGCTAATCCAGGAATGGTGGTCGCAGTTTTCAATCAAGATATGAACAGAACCATGTCAAGATGAAAACAGAAATATCTTATTTGAACCTATTCTGCAGACTTCTAGAGGGCGATGATGAACAATTTCCCACTGATAGGCTGAATGAAGAATTCAATCTTGAAGATCGCAGCGAAAAATACCAACCATGCGACCTAATTGCAGATAGCATAGCAATATCTAAACTCAAGCTTAAGAGGGCTCGAGCTCCATAAAGCCGGAGGAGATGATTTGGTAAGTGACATCCACCAATGAAAAATTTGGTCGGATGAAAGTGCGCCTAAGAAATGGAACTTCAGCATCAATTGACCGATCCACAAAAAAGGAGACCCTCTGAACTGCGCCAACTACAGAGTCCTAGAAGATCCTATGTGCCGTAATGTGTTGAAACCTGAAACCGTTCACCAACAACCTTATCGGCCCTAATCAGTGCGGTATTAGGCCAGGAAATTCCACAACTGATCAAATTTTCACACTTCGGCAGATCCTGTTAAAAATCAAAGAAGGCCAAACATACGACAGGAACTAATAGAGAGAGAGCCATACACAGGGTCATGTTTAATCTTGGTATACTGTCCGAACCCGTCCGTCTGCAGGATGACAACAACACAGTAAGAAACGAGCAAACTGACATATTCGATAACAAAAAAGGATTTAGCCAAAGCGAAGCCCTGTCATGTGACTTCTTCAATCTCATTCTTGACGGGATTGTGAAGAACCCCCGAGACAGTAGCAGAGGCATAACCTTCCATAAATCGGTGCGAGTACTAGCATACGCCGACCATGTTGACATCATTGGTCAGACTCAACATGATGTTATATCCACGTTTGCTAGCAGAGGAAGCAATTATTTATATTCTGTCAACACGAAAGGATACCCAACATCTCGTCAGAAATTAAACGTAGAATTACTATTGCCAATCGCTCTTTCTTGTTGATAAGAAGGAAGTTCCCTCGAACTACTAAGGAGATCAAATACAAGTCCCAGATCAGGCTCGCAGAAGCTTCGATCTCAGCGTCGGTTAAATGGTGCGCTTAAGTAGAACCCGACCTCAACCAACTTGATGTGCGCAGCTGGAGACGATTTGCTAACGGACAGGCTTATTGGATACATTATGCATATATGTGGATACCTGAAGCCGTTTACCGTAAGCCAGATCGCCCCTTATCAGTTTGGTTTGGCCCAGGAGAGTCCACAACCAATAAAATTTTTACATTTCGACAGATCCTGGGAAAAAAACCAAAGATGTCCAAACCGATACCCACCACTTATTCATCGGTTTCAAAGCGGCAGATGACAGCATTTATAGAAACGAACTATACAGAGCCATCTCTAGTTTTGGTATACCGCCCAGATGGGCATGATTGCGATGGAGAATTCTCGCTGCTCCATCAGGGTCGGAAATGACCTCACCGGCACATTCGATACCAAAAAAGGATTTAGACTAGGCGATGCGCTGTTAGTGACTTCATCAATTTGATTCTTTATGGGATTGTGCAAAACTCCCGAGCCAACACCATAGGCACAATCTTCCAAGAGTCGGTTTAACTGCTAGCACACGCCGACGATTGACATCATTGGTAGGACTCAACGTGATGACGTTTGCTTTTATAGCGGCAAAAATGGATTTAGCAGTAAATGAAAGTAAGACAAAGTATACGCTGTCAACACGAAATGACACAGAACATCGACGAATTGGACAGAACGTCACCAATGATAGATAAAACTTTGAGGGAGTACGGGATTTTGTCTAACTTGGCTCCGCTATTAACTCTGACAACAATATCTCGTCAGAAAACAAACGGAGAATAACTTTAGCCAACCGCTGTTTCTTCGGGCTAAGAAGGCAGTTCCGTAGAAAAGCTCTCACTCGTACCACTAATGAGATCCTTTATAAGACCCTGACCATTCCAGTCCTGCTTTACGGCGTTGAAGCATCAAAAAGTATCAAAAGTGGTGTAAGGAATCCTTTCTCAATTCGAGAGGAAAATTCTTCGAAAAGTATTCGTTCCCGTTTGGTTTAACGGGCTATGGAGATGAAGTTTCAACCAAGAACTATGCAAGCTGAACAGCGACATTCCACTGGTCAAAAAACTCCGCATTGGACGCCAGACGTCGGACGCAATAGAGGAAGAGCTCGCCTCAAGTGGCGCGCACAAGTATAAAACGACCTCAACCAACTGGAGGCAGCTAGCTAAGGACCGTGCTAATTGGAAATTCATGTTGGTTGAGGCCCAGTTTCATTCCGGCCTGTAGCGTCCATTAAGTAAGTAAGTAAGACTTTGTGACATATCATAACAAACAAAAATATCAACTGGTAGTCCACATGGAATGTATACGTTCTAAACTTCATCGACAATCATGATGACACTAAACTCTAGAGTTTGTATTTCAATTTAACTTTCAAAAAATATTTTCTAATTGTTATTCTTGTAAAGACTTTTCCCTTATGTTCCAAAGTGCACATAAAAATTTGCTTTCGAATCCATCAGCTCTGATTATGTTCATCATGTTTAAGTCCCCACTACATGTTAGCTTCCAAGAATCACTTAAAATTCGCTCTTATTTTTTGAGTGACGGAAAAAACCCCACCAAATCACGTTTAACATCTCATGATGTCCGCAAGAGCGCAAACAGAAAAGAAAGGCCACATACAAACCAGAGGTCCAAGTCAGGTGAAGAAAACAAAATTATTGCATAATTCCTGAGAATTTTTCGTGACTTTTTGTCAAATGTAACTCAAGTAGTCGAGTAGTGGATTCTCGAGTAAACATAACTACCCGCAGTAGCAAGAAATCTAATTACCTGAGCAATCAACTTTATTCCCACAACAATGCTGCTCTTGGCAGGTAACAACAACTCCAAGCTCTATATATAGAGTGGGGCATCAAACATTTCAAACATCCTCCAGAGCACATAGGAAAAGGTACCTTTCGAGTTGAAGTTCATTCTTCTTCCTCTCTGTGACAATTTTTATTTCGCTCTGACTCGTTGTCTTCGTTGCTCGTTCAAGTCGTTGCTGGCTTGTGTTTTATTTTTGCATTTTAATTTAGATCCGGTCAACGGAGCTAGACTGTGGGAAATCCAAGTCGAGAGAACCCAAGAACTTGCGATGATTTCATGTTACACCAGACGCAAGGCGATGGGCTCATGGAATAATTGTGTGCAAAAATAAACCAAGCCCAGGAGAACAACAGTAGCTGCAGATGCGGTGCAGATACATTCGAGTTTTTAAGACTCTCCGCTATTGTGGTGGGTAGAATTTTGCAGTTTTGCTTTCATTTTGTATTCTCAAAGAGTTCTGGTTTGTGGCTGCTGTAAGTCTCCATTCTACTTGCGATTCAGCAGAGTGATCTCTGGTTGGTGGAACAAAATCAATTGGCTGGAATCACGAAGATGGTGTAATTTTTTTTTGTGGTTCAGGATAGACCAGATGATTAGAAATGGAGGTCTTCATGGAAGGATTAAGGATCTTTGTGTTTTTTGGTGGAATGGAAGTTTGCACAAAACGAATCAACTCAGTTCCGCATAAATTACCCCACACGATTGCTCTGTCATGTGTGGAAGACGTTTGGAAAAACGAAGTGATATGGAACCAAAAACGAAGACTGGCAATTTTTTTTGCTTTAGATCACGATTTTCTATATTAGAGGGAAAAGCCATGTTCTAGCAATCATGGCTGAGTGGTTTTTTCGTAGATTATTTATTTATTTTTAGTTATAAATTAAAGTAGACGTTCACCTGTTGGGGGAATATTTATCGCATATGTTTGCCACTTTGGAGAAGGTATCTCTTCTGTCGAGTCGGTTTAGCTGAGTGAAAAACACATGTACAGCTGTTAAGATATGACTTTACACACGTGACTTGTAAAATGGTGTTTTTTTTGGTACTTTAGTGGTGTAAATACAAACTTGCGATCGTACATTCTAATAATGTTTGTTTGAGATACGGTTGGGAAAGAAGGTCCTTAGAATGGTACTAAGAAACTGATTGGTCGCCTTCATTTATTTTTTTGTAGTAGTGGCGATATTTGAGCAGAACCACATTCCAAATGTCCACCCCACAACAAATAGGAATAACTGTGGAAAAATTTAATGTCGAATGACTGCAATCGCAAGAGACCGCCAATGCCTTCGCAGAACGCGTATCCCTTCACCTCTCCATACCACCACTGATGTCGAAGAACAATGGCAACGATGTCAACAAGCCATTGGATCAGCCGCAACTTATGCGCTAGGTTTCTCGCGCCAACAGCAAGAAACCTTTGGTTTGACAAAGCATGACGAAAGATGCTCGCTGCCAAAAACGGGGCTTAAAAAACTAACCTGGTAAAGATAAAAGCTGCCATTGAAAGAACACCTGCTTTTCAGAAAGGAGAAACAGAAAAGCAGGATATAGAGAAAGGTGCCACTCCAGGAAAGCTTTTCGCATGGCTCGAAAAGAATCATCTCGATATTAACAGCGTAAGCTATCAAGTGATGTGAGAATAACAATGTCTAAACCTAAGCTGTACAGGACTTTCGGAAAAGACGACCTTTGTGCCGCGCTGCATTAAACCGCCAGAAATGATTTCGTAAGTAACATTTACCCTCTCATTAACAACATTTGGTCGAATGAAAGTTTGCCCGATCCACAAATGAAAGGAGAACCTTTGAATTGCGCCAATTACGGAGTCATCAGCACTGCCTACAATCTGCCGTAATATGCGAAGGCCTGAAACCGTTTAGCAACAACCTGATCGGCACTTATCACAGTGGTGTTAGGCCAGGAAAGTCCACAACTGATCAAATCTTCACACTTCGGCAAATCCTGGAAAAAACCCACGAATTCCAAATCGATAGCCACCACCTTTTTATCGATTTTCAAGCTGCATACGACAGCATTTATAAAAACGAGCTATGATACAGAGCCATGTCTAGTTTTGGTATACCGCCCAAACTTGTCCGTCGGACCAGGGTGGCGATGGAGATTTCAGGGTAGGAAATGACCTCATCGACGCAATCGATACTAAGAATGGATTTAGGCTAGGCGATGTACTGTCTTGTTACTTCTTTTACATCATCTTTGAGAGGATTGTTCAGGACTCCCCAGCCAACACCAGAGACATATTGTTCAATAAATAGGTGCAACTAATTTAGAGGTTAGTTTTTCGAATTTAGATAAAACTGACATTTTGTGCTCAAATCGGGCAACTCTAATGTCATTTACGTTCAATTTAGTTTGCCATTTTATCACGAACAGTTTGACAAATGACCAACACTTGCAAATCGTGCAAATTTATTTCTAAAATTTTGGTTTACCGCAAGCTCCGTCCATTTTATGGTCGACATAATCGTCCATCTAAGCAATTTATTCGGTTAACCATGGATCGTTTTCGCACTGCTTTTACTCTATATGACAATACGCAACAATTGCCGATGTAAAGCGAAGTGTTGAAGTGTTGCATTGGGCGGTGTGAATAAAAACGAGTAGGACAAGTAAATACTTGAACATATCAAAATAACAAGTAAACGCCAAAATTGAAGTGAATAAAACAAGTATTTACTCTTACTCGCGAGTAAATACTTGAGAGGCTAGTAAAACCCGGAAAAATGCCAATTTTTTGTGAATAAACGCAAGTAACTACTTCTGTAGCAAGTAAATATTCGTCTATTCGCAAGTCAACCCGACCCCAGACTTGCAGTCGTACTTGTACACGAAAGATGGCTGCATTTATGTACCTGTGTGGTGTGAAACGTTTTTTTTTTCAATTCATTTTTATTATCTTAAGATACTAACTTATATCTAGACAAAAGTGACTAAATCTAACTTATAATTAACATTTTTTCTTATACTAACTTATCGGTCCAAAGCGGGCGCTCTAAGCTTAAATTAACTTTTTTATTTGCTTTTCAGCTTTAGTCGTTTTTATTTTATTTTATTATGTAGATCTTTTTTTTTTGTTCAAAGAAAATTTAAAAAACTTAATCATTAACATTTTTTGTTTTATATAAAAAAGCTTAAACTAGATTAAAACTAACTGAAGACTACTTAAAACTACTTAAAACTACTTACACCTAACTTAATTATAATCGGGGTGGCGAGCATTCGTTGCAAATGCCCCGAGGGGTCACCATCCCGATCGAGACTTTTGGCCCCCAGGCTGCATGTATTCCATCATATTGTACGCCAATATGGTGCACATGCCCCGCCCCAGACCTCGTTTCTAAATTTTATTTATCTTACAATTAAGGAGTGGACTAAAAGTCCGCAAAGTCAGGAGGAAGTGCAGAATCACTTCCCTCATGTTGCCACCAAAATTCCATACTCTGCCTTTCAGCATCGGTCCTATCGCGATCCGATACCGAAGTGCTATGCGTGTCACGGTAGCGGTGGTATAAAACCGGGATACCGTTCCTGTCCTGAACCAACCTTAACGAATCGATATAAATAAACGCCTCTGGTGGAATAAAGCCCGACACGAGCGTACTCTCCATATATGTTTCATTGCGGTAATAAGCCCCAAAGATCAGGCTGTTGTCGCTAGCCATCGCCCTTGCAGCGTGCCTTCGAATCACCGTAATAAGGAAATTGTCGATTCTGTTCAGCTGGGCCCCATTGTAAAGAACCTCGTTGCGATAATATTTTATGTACTCGGAGTCCGGCGTCCGGTACAATCCTAAGCAGGATCGGAGACAACGCCTCTCAAACAGCCGTATCCTTTCCATGTAGGATGGTGAAATATTGAACCACACAGGACAACCGTAGGCGATGATCGGCCTTATGAGGGCCATGTAGCAAATGACTTTCACCCTTGAATCAAGTTGACTGCTTTGAAACAATCTTCTTGTCAGAGCATAAGCCCCCCTAGCCCTAGCCAGACAAGCATCCACATTTTTATTAAAATACAGAAACTTGTCAAGCCAGATGCCAAGGTATTTGACTTCAGTTCTCAGCGCCAACGGCCGTCCATGCTGTCCAATGATGCACAATTTTTTCCAGTTTTTTCTGGTATCGTAAGATGCCCTCTGCACTGGGGTCCTGAACAGAATTGTTTCGGTTTTTTGGAAATTGATCCTCAATTTCCAATCATCGCAATATCCCTTAATGTGATCGAAGTCACGTTGCAAAAGTGTGTTGATGACTCCGATTTTCGGACCTGATCTGTACGCCACCAGATCATCTGCATACGCTATAGCGTGACTAAGGGAACCTACAAGATCACTTGTATAAATGTTAAACAATATCGGGGAGTTCACCGCCCCCTGTTGTAAACCGTTTTTAATTTCAAAGACTTTACTCGAAGTTACGTTGCCACATTTGACGACGAACTTCTTTCCCATAAGCATTTCATAAATCATATATAGCATGGGTTTACGCATGCCTATTCTGGTCAGCTTGTAGAAAAGCCCCTCTAACCATACGGTGTCGAAGGCCTTCTCAAAGTCAACCAGACAGGCCCCTGTGCACTGTTTTTTGGACTTATTCCATTGAATGTCGGACACTAGTTTCGATGCTGCATGAATGGTATCATGCCTCGCTCGAAAACCAAACTGATTTTCCGGAATAATTTTGTTTTCCTCGACCCACTTAAGCAGAGCCCTATTGACTATTTTCTCAAATACCTTGCTTACATTCGGCAGAAGGCTTATTGACCGAAGATTAGCTGGGTCTGTTTTGTCCGTTTTTATTCACACCGCCCATTGTCTCGCGTCGTGATTTTGGTGTTTGAGCCGAAAATGAAATAATTCTCGATGCTGATTTTTATCGCAAAATTTTATCCAGTGATGAGGCTCATTCCTGGTTGAATGGCTACGTCAACAAGCAAAATTGCCGCATTTGGAATGAAGAGAATCCACATGAGACCCTTGAGACGCCATTACACCCACAAAAACTGACTGTTTGTGGTGTGTGCTCTATGGGCTGGTGGAGTCATTGGGCCATACTTCTTCCGAAATGATGCTGGAGAGTCAGTTACAGTTAATGGAGACCGGTATAGAGCCGTGATAACCGAGTATTTCGTTCCCAAATTGGATCGCATAAATGTGGATGAAATGTGCTTCCAAAAAGACGGCGCTACATGCCACACAGCGCACATCACAACCGCTTTATTGAAGGAAGCGTTAGATAAGCGCATAATTTCGCGGAATGGACCTGTCAATTGGCCACCAAGATCGTGTGATTTGACACCATTGGATTATTTTCTTTAGGAATATGCGAATTCGCTCATTTACGCCAACAAACCAGAAACATTAGGGGATTTCGAAGCCAAGATTCGTGGCGTTATTGCCGCATACGGCCCCAAATGCTGGAAAAAGTGGTTGAAAATTGGACCTCGAGACTTGGCTTCAGTCGTGCCCGAAATTATATTAAAACATTAATGGTATAAAATTATCCTTCCAAAAATGCCAAATATATTGACATTAAAACAAATTTCTTGTGTTTTATTTCAATCCAAAGTTCTATACCTCTATAAAAAAACACCCTTTACTAGCATTCGCCAACGATATTGACATAGTTGGTCGGACTTAATGACGGGTTCAGTGGCGCTATGGTTATTGCGATGACCTGCCGTGCAGAAGGTCTGGGTTCGATACCCAGTCGTAGCAACACCTAATTGATTTTTCACTTTCCCTCCTCTCGTGAAGATCTGACAAGTCAGTCGAGTAGTTCCAACTGTCAAGAAAAGCTTGTCTCAATTTAGCCGTTCGGAGTCGACATAAAAGAGGATGTCCCGCTATCGTGCAAGAAGTAAACGCGCCCACATCAATATTTCTGAGAAAGCAAGTACCCATTGCACTAACGAGGCTGTTGTTCTAAAAATGTGTTTTTGTTTTGTCGGATTAATCGTAATAGGCCTCCGCACATGAGATGAGTTTAACTCTAGCACAAGACTGGTATCTTTCCATACTCATACCACACCAAGAGCATACAAGATGAACATGCCGGCAGAACAAATTGTATACATGAACCCCTGTTTCATTGTGTTAGTATTTCAATCGAAATTGACATATGCCTTGAGTAAAATTCCCAATTCTCAAGGTCTTACGTTTGTGTGAGAGTGTTTCCACCAAATGGATGTTGTCTGTTCGGCTCATAATACGCGAATGAGAGCCGAACGACATAAACAAGTTTTCAGCCCTAAAATGGTGAAAAAAGTGTTTGTTTTCAACCTTGTTCTACCGCAAAAACTTGGTTGAAGAACTTCAACCATTTTTTCTATTTTAACCTCAGTTTCCTTGCCCACAAAACAGGTTTCATACCAAAATATCCATTTCGTGTGCGGAGGCCCAATGTCATAGCCACGTTTGCTAGAATAAAGAAGGAAGCGACAGAAATGGGTTTAGATGTAAATGAGGATAAGTCCAAGTATATGCTGTCAACCTGATCAAGAACCTGATCATCCCAGTTTTTCGCTGAAGCATTGAACGTATCAAAAGTGGATGATGAAATCCTTGGTCGAGAAAAATTCTTCCCAAAAATCTGTGTTCCCGTTCGTGGGAGTTGTACAGCGACACACCCCTAGTCAAAATACTACTCGTTTGACGTTTAAGATGGTTGGTACTTGTAGAGCGAATGAACTCTGGCTCACAAAGTCATACTTTGGAGGCTGTAGAGGAAAACCTCGCCTTAAATGGAGCGCACAAGCAGAAACCGACCTCAACCAACATGAAGTGTGCAACTAGTGGCAGTAAGCTAAAGACCGAGATGATGTTAGTTGAAGCCCAGGTTAATTCAATTCTATAGCGCGACTTATATAAGTGACTAAATAATTAATGTTCCATCGAACAGAATATCAGAATTCTTTATTTAAACTTTTATGGAGAGCAACTTTAGTTGGTTTAATTAATAATTTTGGGGATATCATCACCATATGTTGACATATGATCGTCTAGATCCTAAGACCCTTGACGATAATGGTAACGGCTCCGTTAAGAAGTTGTTACTACATTTCAGGGTTTTTTTTTAAATTAAAACTGCTCCTTTAAACTGGGAACCAAAAACCATGATGTTATATTCTGAATAAACAGAAACAAGTGGAAAATGTGTTCCTCAATTGGACATGATAGAAAAAATTTAACCGAAAGCACTACTGACAAAAATACAACACCAATCTTAAGATTGAATCCCGCCTCATTAGAGGAGTGGATCTTAATTTTGTAAAAGATAGGCAACACTTTCTCTCTTAGACCACAATTAAACTATACGACGGACATAATTTATCATAGCTAAGCTAACTGACAAAAATCTTAATGCACGTATCTGTTAGACAGACTATCTATGTGCACATACAAGGTCTGATCTTGCATGACATAGAGGAGATTCAGTGGAACCATTTCTTTCGATGGATTTTCAAGTTGCATTTACACTATTTACTTCCCAAATGACGATCAATCGGTGAGCCCTCTTCAATTTTTAGCTGAAAATGTTGGCTTGATATTAAATCATCATCAGCAAGCCAAATTCATCGTCTTTGCCAATTTCTACTATGACAGACCCGATTGGATACGGTTATCTTGGATATATGTTGGTTCCTCGACAAGTTGGGTCATGTTGCTGCAAATTACAAAAATTTACCCCGTCTTCATGCGTCATCGGATTACACATCTCCAGCATTTGCTTTCCTCGTATACAGAACCACATATTCTAGAAGATTTTGATTAATATAGCTTTCAATAGCTTTCATGTTCTTCTATTTGCGAATTTAATTGTATTTCCCTGATAAGCACGTGCAATTAAGGGAAAGTTTTATGATGTTTAGTATCCCGCTAGAATAAACACCTTCTTGATCTGATTGCTCCCCATATATCAGGAGACTTAACGACAAGCTCTATTGTCGTGAGAAGCTGTAGTATTGTCGTAGACCATCCGGTCACATATACACGTTACCATCAATAAAAAAAACTTTCTGAACAGGAAGTGATGGCGATGTTCACTTTATAGCCACACGTGTATGTTAAAGACTAGGTCATAAAATGTATTTATGAACCTGGTACAAGCACATTTAAAACAAGTCTTTTCCTTGATAAATGTTTAATTATTATGTTTATAGCTAATTAAACATAAAATACTTTTCCAAACTTGGGAACAACCAGCCCTACGGTTCACGTTCTTCCGCTGCAATTTGACGCATGTAAATACTTATGTCTCGAGAACTGTTAATAAGCCCATAAAACAATTCAGAGCTTTATGGGAATTTTTTTTAAGCGTACTAATTTTCCAAGCTTAATACGCAAGCAAGTGGACATTTTTTGTAAGGCCTTCTAATGCTACAGGTGCAACGTACAAACGTTGGGCGCTTTTCATTTAAGATTGTCGTAAAATCAATTTTGTTCGATGCGATTGGTTGTTTCGTATCAATAGGCTTCTTGCGTAATTGAGTAGATAATCTGGAGCACAATCCCAACCTGAAAAACTACACTAATTTTGAACTGTTGAAGGCAGGCCGGATATGCCACGCCATTCAATCTAACCAGGCCAAACCTATATGTATCGAATCGTCGATACAAAATGCGATGCACTTTAAAAGAATGATTTGGATTTGTTTTTGTAACTCAATACAAAAAAAAAACCGCTCTAATGGCTGATACTGTACCTGCTTTTTAGAAGCAAATTTTGATGATCGACGAAGCCAACTATTTCCCCTCCAGCAATATTAACTATTAATTTGAAGTCTTATGGACTTCACTTTACAGGACTCTATAAGGTTTTCTTACCGAAGACTTACCGGAACTCACAAATAACGGAAATACAAACAAAAGTTCCATTGTTTTATTTATTTAAAATGTTTCTGTAGCCACCATATTTGTTTAATTATTTGTTTATATTAATGATTACTTGCAAGAACTAATTAATTAATTAAGCTTCCCTTTGTTATAAATGCGGGAATTAGATAACAGTGCTTACCAAGAAAGTGGAAAGCCGCGGAAGTTATAATGGTTCTCAAAAAAAGGAAATTCACGGAATGAAATTAAATCTTACAGACCTATTTCACTTCTTCCAATAATTTCAAAAGTTTTTGAAAGGATATTACTCCGTCGCTTACACCCCATTATTGATCAGAAACACCTTTAACCTGACCATCAATTTGGGTTTAGAATTAAACATTCGACTGTGGATTAAGTTCTTCGAATTAATGTTGTTATTGAGAAAGCTTTCGAAGCAAAGGAAATTCGCTCAGCCGTATTTCTTGACGTGTCGCAATATTTTGACAAGGTTTGGCATAGAGGCTTTCAGTGCAAGTTAAGACAAGTTCCGCCTGAACAATTATATAAAATCCTAGTATTCAAATATAATGTTAGGAAGCGCCCTTGGAACACTCTTTTACCTCATATTCACTCGTAATATCCCACAACTTTACTTACATGCTTAAGTGGCGCTACAGTCCCGAATGAACCTGGGCCTCAACCAACATGCCTCTCCAACTCGCCCGGTCCTTGGCTAACTGCCTCCAGTTGCGCACTCCAAGTTGGTTGAGGTCAGTTTCTACTCGTGTGCGCCAGTTAAGTCGAGGTTTTCCTCTACTGCGTCCGACGTCTGGCTGGGAGTTGAAGACTCTGCGAGCCGGAGTGTTGGTGTCCATTAAATCTACATGTCCTAGCCGTCTTAAACGTCCAATGCGGAGTTTTTTTTTTACCAGGGCCATGTCGCTGTACAGCTCGTATATTTCTTGGTTGAATCTTCGTCTCCATAGCCTGTCGACGCTAATGGGACCGAAGATTTTTCCAAAAATGTTCCTCTCAAATCGACCAAGGATTTCTTCATCCGCTTTTGAGACGGTCCATGCTTCAGCGCCATAGAGCAGGACTGGGATGATGAGGGTCTTATATAGGATATTCTTAGCAGTTCGAGTGAGGGCCTAACTACTAAATTGCCTTCATAGCTCGAAGAAACAGCGGTTGGCAAGAGTGATTCTTCGTTTAATTTCTGGCGAGATGTTGTTGTCAGAGTACTACCCGTACTACCTCAAAGTTTTGGAAAATTGTGCCTCTGGTATTGGCTCGTGAGACTTGCACAATTCTCTCAAGAATGAAATTGAAGAAGCCTCATGACAACGCATCGCCACGCCTGAATCCCTTCTTGGTATCGAATGTGTCGGTGAGGTTGTTTCCGACCCTGATGGAGCTGCGAGAATTCTCCATCGTCATCCTACACAAACGGACGAGTTTGGGCGGTATACCAAAACTAGACATGGCTCTGTATAGTTCGTCTCTATAAATGCTGTCGTATACGGCTTTGAAATCGATGAATAAGTGGTGGGTATCGATTTGGACTTCTTGGGTTTTTTCCAGGATCTGCCGAAGTGTGAAGATTTGATCGGTTGTTGACTTTCCTGGCCTAAAACCGCACTGATAAGGGCCGATCAGGTTGTTGGTAAACGGTTTCAGGCGTTCACATGTTACGGCAGATAGAATTTTGTATGCGATTTTGAGTAGACTTTTGCCTCTGTAGTTGGCGCAGTTTAGAGGTTCTCCTTTCTTGTAGATCGGACAAACGACCAGATTTGGCTTATGAGTTGGTGGATGATACTAACCAAGTCATCTGCGCCGGCTTTATGGAGCTCAGTTAGAAGGCCGTCATTTCGGGTGGCCATATTAAGCTTGAGTGTAGATATTGCTATCATCACTTCACTCAGGCGGGCGGTTTGCTGTCGTTGCCAATATTGAATGGTTCCCTCTGCCTGACAGCGGAGTGTTGTTCGTCATCGCCATTTAACAGTCAGCAGAAGTGGTTCCTCCATATCCTCAGCATCGACTATGTCTCAACTACGATATTTCCTTGTTCATATCGACAGGATTCTGTTCAAGCCTTGTATGCTTGGTTTTGACGTTTTAGACTTTGGTACACTTTGCGAACATCGTTTCTGGAGTGGCACCTCTCTATATCCTCGATCGCGCGCTTTTCTTGCTTTTTTTCTTCATTCTGAAAAGCCGGTGTTCTTATCTTCTTCCCTGACTATAGTGTACAACGGCATTACATTTTTGCACAGTATTTCTGGATTGTTGTGGCGTGGTGGATAACCGCATTCTTACCTTGGCTGCAACAAGGTAGTGGTCCGAGTCGATGTTAGCTCCTTGGAATGTTCGGACATCCTAAATACTGGATGCGTGTCTCTTGTCTATCGCAATGCTATCATTTTGGTTGCCCGTTCGTTGATCTGGAGACCGCCATGTCCCCTTATTGATATCGAGGTGAGGAAACCATGTGCTGGCTATAGTGGCATTTCGTTCCATAGCGAAGTCAATTAGCGTAAGTCCGTTACCAGACGTGTTATCGTGTAGGCTATGTTTTCCGACAATACTGCTAAAGATGTCTTCTCTTCCTACCTTTGCGCTAAAATCTCCCAGCACTATTTCAACATCGTACTTCGGTAGTTGCTCATGGGTTTTGTCAAGGAGTTCATAGAAGCAGTCCTTAGCTTTATCATATTTTTCCTCAATTGAGGTGTTAGCGCATATAAGGCTTATGTTGACGAATTTTGCCGGCCCATCGCATCGTATTTCCTGGATGGCAGTAATGTCTGCTTTGCACCCGTTTAGGGCTTCCGCTAGTTGTTCGCTTGCACCTCTCCTGTTTAATGTTCCCACATACCAGGTGCAGATACGATCCTCGTAGTCCTTTTTTCGTTTAGCAGGGTCGTGAACAATAAAATCAGTCCTTTCCGAAGCTATTGGTTGCTTCGTAACCGATAGTTTTTTTTCCATGGTTGCGTAGTTAACCCAGAGCATATCCCCCAACCTGGAGGGCCAGTTCCAGTTTATTAGATACCCCTAGGACACGGGGTTATCAGTATCCACTACGGGTTTGAGAGGTGCAGTTGGCCTTACGGTTCATCCGCCATCATCTCTGTTCAAGGGGCCTGATTAACCCTTGAAATTCCTAGACAACCTGTTGTCCGAATATGCCGAAGCAGCTTGTTTATTTTCGCCTGGGACAGCAGGCCGGGTATTCATTCCGTGCCATTCTGACCCAGCTGTTTATAGTGCTGCTATTTTTCGTCGTCTTATCAACACTGCGCTTATCGTTTAGTCAAATCCTGTTGGATGAGACCAGTACCCGATGGTTACCACTTGGAGGTTAAAAATAAGCACTTGATGTGTAGTCAGAGTTAAAAACCACTGGGCATTGCCAAGTTAAAGCCAATCAGAGTCTACCCTCGTTCTACAATACCCAAACCCAGTGTTTTATCCGATTAAAAAAAAAAGTGGAACGAGTCGAGTGAATGCAAAGTATGGCTGTGGCAGGTAAGTATTTTGTTTTGTTATGGACTATAATTGGGCTCAAGTGCAAGTGAGGCCGGCACGAGTTGACAAATACACTGAGAAATTTTCTAAAATTAGGACTTAGCGGACAAGTGAAAACAAATTTTCTGGTTTGTTGTTCAGTTACGAAAATTATAAAAAGAAAAATATTGGTCTCTTAAAGTTAGGAGTTCATGAACGAAATGAACACTAGGACCCATCGCCACTGCCCTTTAGCTTGTGCTAATTATCAAAAAAAAAAAACTACCAATTATTAGTTTAAACCACTTAAAATGTTACATTTCGCTTTCGAAGTTATACCAACGCAGGACGAATATTTGGTTTCAATCCCTGCTCCATGCTTAAACCCTCTATTCTGAGTATCTTGAGATCTCCGATTTTTCCTAAATGTCTTAACTTTGTTTTTCAATTGAGTAACTAACGATTTTGTCTCCAAATAATGCGCCCTTCTTTGTCAATTCAACACATTAATGCCACATATCTTCCAAAACCCATACGAAAGAGTTGTCATGCGAACTGTCCATTGCATTAAATTTATTACACCCAATTCCTGACCTCGTAATTTCCCACACCATTATCTCAATAATCAGATTACATAATTGTTCTATTCTACAACAGCATTATCATGTAATTCCAAAGTGAAGGTTCTTTCGAAAAGACTAAAAAAAAATCAATCTAAACCCATTTCACAAGAACACGTAATATTTATGCGACCAACACCATTATGTTAGCGTCGGCAACAATGTGATATAAGAATCTCTGTGCTGGGTAACTCGTCTGCATTTTCAATTTCATTACTCAACTTAGTTTCAATGATTGAATAAAAGATCAACGCAAAGCCAACGCACAAGTGAATCTCTTCTCTATACCATACACTTTATTCGTGTGTGCCTGTGTGTACTGTCTTCATAAGAATGGTGTTCTTTCATTCCCCCCTCCTCCTTGCGCTTTCCACGACGTGCTGTTATGTGTGTAGCTAAATAAGAAAAAAAAAGAAGCTCATCATCACGGGTGTATACCGTTAGCTATGACGATTGTTGGTTTTTTGTTGTTTACCAATCCAGTGCACATACCTATACATCGACGAGCTCATATACCGATAATCTAAATATGAAGATGACCAAATATAATAAAACAACAACAACCACAAAAAGTGTCCACAACCAGCCATACTGGCTGTGGCTATCCATTTGGATGTCTTCAGTGAAAGACTGGTACTAGGTACTGTGAAGAAGGAAACAAGGCTGTGGAACGAGTCTGTTGGTAGCAAGTAATAAAATATAATTGGTGGTACCTATCTTAATGTGAAATCAGGTGAATAGGGCATACGTAAAGCGGTACGCGTTTATTTTCGTTCTTCCCCCATTGAAATGTCACGTATTGTGTGCTTACGCAGTTCGATACTCCCTGTCGGGATCATATTCATAATTCATCATAAAATTATCATGTTTGGGTTGTGTTTTGTTTTGCCTGCTATAAATGGATACATAAATATAGCTTTTGTTAAAAGATATTTTAATGATACTTGTGGGGTTCTTTATTGGATTTGTTTATTTTATTATGGTTGATAAATAGAGAAATAGAGGGCGGAATGCCTTATGGAATGAACTGCTGAAGAGAAGGTTAGTATTCAATACCGATCCCAAGCAACACCCAATTTTTTTTTAGTACAATAATGAAAAAAAATTATTTGAGTGGTATATGTAGACCTCGATATTTCATTTAAAAACACCGAATGAAATAGCACATGAAGGCTGGGTTCCAAAAGTTGTTATAGAAGTAGTTTCTCGAGTATTCTTAGAGGCATTGTAAAGCCAACGTACTTTAGTGTTGTGGGGTTGCGCAAAAGTCCGCTGCAAGAATTTAATATCTTCCACTCTAAGAGCGCAGTTATAGCTGACAAATGACAACAACCTGGCAAACGCCATCATCGCCGAGTGATGTGGGTATGGTCACCAGTTAATCTCAAAGGTAGAACTCCAGATCATCTTCTATTCCATAAAAAATAGCGACACCCACCCATGAATCTGTGGACATTTACGGCACGGTGTTCAACAGCGCGCAGAATAATGCATTGGATGACAGTGCACTGTGATTTCGTTTATTTGGAAAGAGTGTTGGAAGGCATTACAAAAAACCTCCTGACCGTCTTACCGTAATTTGAGTGCCCCCACCTTGCTCAGGCTTATCAATAATAACGCCATTAAAAATCATTCTTTCACCACACACCTTATTACTTGATACTGTTTTTTAGATAATTCAGTCTCATCCAATATTTTCAGAGCACCATGTGCGTGTTTTTCAGTGTGAAATATCAGTTGCTTGCAATTTTCGTAAGACGGATTATTGCCATTCCACGGAAACCCCCATGGACTCCGCTAGGCTAAGCAAAATTCTGTCTAAAGAACACTCCAACCCTTCTTTTCTGAGAAGGTCAGATAGAGGGTGGACAAAATCCTCCACGGAGACCCTGGAACTCTTGTTAAACACAAACTTTCCCGGATGCAGTGATACTAGTACGGAACCAGGGACATCTCGAGAAGTACAAACTGCACAACACAGTAAAATCAATTTAATAATTTCCTAGCAAACAATTTCCTAGGCTAATCACAGCTTCTCTCCGTGGCCTAACAGTGATATGGCTGGCGACAATTTTTAGAAGCTGCTTAATACTAAACCACGTATCATACTCTTGGAGACGCGCCCGAGTGGTATTTATACCGAAGGTAGGCAAACGCTGCCTCGAGACTGCGAAGGACTTGAGACCAATCAGTCTAACCTCCTTTGTACTAAAGACCCTGGAGCGCGTTCTAGATCTCAACCTGCGAAGTTTTCTAGAAGGATCTTCGCTATCCAAATCACAGCTCTCCACGAGGTAGTGCGGATAATTGAAAAATCTTAACACTATAAGGAATACACTCTAGCCTCCATCTTTGACATAAAGGGAGCTTTGAACAACGTCCTCACCGCAGCTATTCTTGAATCTCTGATTGAGTTAGGTATTATCTCTATGCTCGGAACAACTCTCTATGCTCTCTATGCTCGGAACAAGAATTATTCAGCAAATAGCCCCTTAACCAAATTTGCCAATAGAGGAACGCCACAGGGTGGTGTCATCTCTCCTCTATTCTACCTAATGGTGATGAACAAAATTCTAGTTAAAATAGACGAGAAACGGGCCAAGGTTGTCCCGTATGCGGATGACTTGATGATACTAGTATCAGAAAATTTCCCCTCCGTGATAAGTGAAATAATGGCGCCTGCTCTGGACAAGGTTAGCACCTGGGCTGCAAGTTGTGGCATCGGCGTAAGCCCGATGAATTGGTGCTATTCAGCACCAGAACCAAAATACCCTATTTCACCCTCCCCCGTTTCAATGCCAACCACTCACACTATGCTTCAGCGCAAGGTATTTGACCAAAAACTTAACTAAAAACACAACATCGAACATAGAGTAAGGAAGGTGTGTTGCCTTTTATGCTTGCAGTAAAACCTTTAAAAAAAGTTGGGACTTCAACCAAAGATGACCTTGTGGATGTACACAGCAGGGGTCCATCCAATTCTCACACACGGCTCAGTACTAGTGCCAAGCATTGATTAAAGGCTACAACCTCACAAAAATAAAAAGGCAGCAAAGAACAGCCAGTAAAGGTACCACGGGCGCACTGAATTCGGCACCAATGGACGCCCATAGTGTTTTTTCATCTCTTGCCTCTGGACCTACACATCAAAGAAACCGCTTTATGCAGCTCATAATGCAAAACCGTATGCACACAGTTATACCCTGGACCAGTTACCAAACGACATGGTCACGTTTCCAACAGACTTCATAAAACCTATACTGAGCTTCAAAAAAGGCTTCCATATAGGATTTCCTACCAGAGCTCAGTTGAAGAGAAACAAAGTAGTAAGAGAGAGATTTCGACACGGTCCTCTACACCGACGGATCGAAGATGAACTGTGGTGTGGGGTCCGAAGTCTACTCGGAATCACCGAAAATATCAGTTTCATACCGTCTAACGGATTTTGGCAGCTTATTCCAGGCGGAAATACAGGTTGTCGGAGAGGCTTGTAGGCTACTGCGGCGTGACACTTCGGAAAAGCAAAATATTGCTATTCTCCTAGATAGCCAAACGATCATAAGGGCCACCAACTCGGGTACCATATCCTTTAAAATGGTACAGGAATGCTGGAATGAACTTGCCCCCCTTGGCGAACGCAGGGTCACACTTCTCTGGATTCCAGGGCACACTGACATTGAATGAAACGAGCGTGAAGACAAGTTGGTCAGGCAAGGCTCAGCTTTACACTGCTCACTTGCGGCAAGGGTCCATATCCGCTAGGTGCGGTTAAGAGACAAATCCAACCATACTTCCTGAAGAAGGCCGACTCCAAATGGAGAGACCATGCGGCAAAACTAGGTATCCCATACAACCCTCAATGACGCAGTTGCGGGCACACAAATAAGAAAGAAACCCTTTCCCATTACATCTGCGAATGTCCGGCACTAGCAAGAGCAAGATTTTGTGCGTAAGACCAACCATTCTTCCTACTAACTTACTTAAGTGGCGCTACAGTCCGGAATGAACCTGGGCCTAAACCAACATGCCTCTATAATTAGCCCGGTCCTTAGCTAACTGCCTCCAGTTGCGCACTCCAAGTTGGTTGAGGTCGGTTTCTACTTGTGCGCGCCACTTAAGGCGAGGTCCTCCTCTACTGCGTCCAAAAGCTGGCGAGCCGGATGATGTCAATGATGTCAATATCGTCGGCGTATGCTAGTAAATTGATCTGTGACGAAAACCTTAAACGCGGGAGTACCACAGGGATCGAAGATTGGACTAATCCTATTCAATCTGTTCACTGCAGATCAACCATCAAACGCAGTAGGTTGTAATACGCTGCTTTATGCTGACGACTCTATTACCCATTCTAGTTCTCTTTCCCCGGAAACAGCAACAAGGAGAATGGAGGAACATATCGGGTTTTTCAACAGGGACGCTACAAAAGTTAAGCGACAGGGACAGCAAATGACGACATATTTCTTGCCGCTCTTTTGACATTTCTCTTCAGTAAGTATTGCCATTTCATGATGGAAAGATATACGATCCAACAACGAGTCGAAATTATTAAAATTTACAACCGAAATTCGGACCAATTTATGGTCGTCATAATCGTCCTAGCAGGTCAACAATTGAGCGTCTGGTGGAAAACTTTTAACCCACAGGCACAGTACAAAATGTTCCCGTGCCAGTGAGACAAAGAAGTGCCCGTAGTGTCGAGAATATTGCTGCCGCTGAGGCTTCAGTTAAAGAAAGCCCCAATGTGTCTCTCACACGTCGTTCTCAAGCGTTGGGCATCTCTGTGACGTCGTTGTGGCGAATTTTGCAAAAAGATCTTGGCCTGCATCCTTACAAGATTAAATTGACGCAAGAACTGAAGCCGCTTGACCACCAGAAGTGTCGTATGTTCGTGAATTGGGCTGAGCAGCAACTTGAAAATGATCCGGATTTTCATCGAAAAATCATCTTCAGCGATGAGGCTCATTTCTGGCTGAATGGCTTCGTCAATAAACAAAATATGCGGTACGGGTCAGGCTGCAATCCACACGTACTCCATGAGTCATCATTGCATCCCGAAAAAATTACGGTTTAGTGTGGTTTATGGGCCGGCGGCATCATTAGGCCGTACTTCTTTCATGATGATCAAGACCGGCACCTTACTTTGAATGGGAATCGCTACCGTTCAATGATAACCGAATATTTTTCGCTCCAATTGGATGATGTGGACTTGAAGGACATGTGGTTCCAACAGGACGGCGCCACAAGCCACACAGCGAATGCCACAATCAATTTATTGGAAACCAAGTTTGGAGAACGTGTTATCTCACGAAATGGTCCAGTCGCTTGGCCGCCTCGGTCGTGCGTTTTACTATACTTTTTAATTCATTTTTTATTTACTTAAAATATTAACTTAATATTAGACAGAAATGCTTAAATCTAACTTATCAATAACATATGTACTTAATCTAACTTATCGGCCCATAGCGGGCGCTGTAAGCTTATAACTAACATTTTTCTTTTGCTTTTCAGCTTAAATTTGTCATTTGTTTTTTTATTATTAACATTAAGACATTCAATTGATTTTTCAAAGAAAAAATTACAACTTTAAACAGTAACATTTTTTTTGTTTTATATAAAAACTTAATCTAGACTAAAACTAACTTAAACTACTTAAGACTAGTTAAACCTAACTAACACTACTTAAGACTACTTAACTACTTAAACCTAACTTAATTATAATCGGGTGGCAAGCACTCGTTGCATATGCCCCGAGGGTTTGCCATCCCGATTGCGTCATTGGGTCCAGCAAGCATTTATGCAAAATATGGTGCATAAGCGCAGCCCCAGACCTTGTACCTAAATTTAATTTACTTAAGTACTAAGGAGTGGACTAAAAGTCCGCAAAGACCTGAGGAAGTGCAGAAATACTTTCCTCGTTTAGCCACCAAAACTCGGTGCGCTGCTTTTCAGCGTCGGTCCTATCGCGATCCGATACCGCCGTGCTAAAGCGGAGGAGCTCCGGAGCATTGTCGACGTACCCATCGCGGACTAGCCGCTTGTCCCTCGCGTCGCGGTAGCGATGGTATAAAACCGGGATACCGTTCCTGTCTTGTATTAACCCTAACGAATCGATATAAATGAATGCCTCTGGTGGAATAAAGCCGGACATGAGCGCACTCTCCATGTACATTTCATTGGGGTAATAAGCCCCGAATATCAGGCTGTTGTCGCTACTCATCGCCCTTGAAGCGTGCCTTCGAGTCACCTTAATTAGGAAATTGTCAATTCTATTCAACTGAGCCCCATTGTATAGAACCTCGTTGCGATAATATTTTATGTACTCGGAGTCAGGCGTTCGGTACAATCCTAAGCAGGATCGGAGACAACGCCTCTCAAACAGCCGTATCCTTTCCATGTAGGATGGTGATACATTGAACCACACGGGACAACCGTAAGCGATGATCGGCCTTATGAGGGCCATGTAGCAAATGACTTTCACCCTTGAATCAAGTTGACTGTTTTCAAACAATCGCCTTGTCAGAGCATAAGCCCCCTTAGCCCTGGCCAGACAAGCATCCACATTTTTATTAAAATACAGAAACTTGTCAAGCCAGATGCCAAGGTATTTGACTTCACTTCTCACCGCCAACGGCCGTCCATGCTGTCCCAGGATACACAATTTTTTCCAGTTTTTTCTGGTATCCCTAGAAGCCCTCTGCACTGGGGTCCTGAACAGAATTGTTTCGGTTTTTTGGAAATTGATCCTCAATTTCCAATCATCGCAATATCCCTTAATGTGATCGAAGTCACGTTGCAAAAGTGTGTTGATGACCTCGATTTTCGGACCTGATCTGTACGCCATTAGATCATCTGCGTACGCTATAGCGTGACTGAGAGAACCTACAAGATCACTTGTATAAATATTAAACAATATCGGGGAGTTCACCGCCCCCTGTTGTAAACCGTTTTTAATTTCAAAGACTTTACTCGAAGTTACGTTGCTACATTTGACAACGAACTTCTTTCCCATAAGCATTTCATAAATCATATATAGCATGGGTTTACGCATGCCCAGTCTGGTCAGCTTGTAGAAAAGCCCCTCTAACCATACGGTGTCGAAGGCCTTCTCAAAGTCAACCAGACAGGCCCCTGTGCACAGACTTATTCCATTGAATGTCGGACACTAGTTTCGATGCGGCATGAATGGTGTCATGCCTCGCTCGAAAACCAAACTGATTTTCCGGAATAATTTTGTTTTCCTCGACCCACTTAAGCAGAGCCCTATTGACTATTTTCGGCAGAAGGCTTATTGACCGAAGATTTGCAGGGTTTGTTTTGTCGTTGTCCTTTTTGGGGATAGGATGTACCACCGCCGGATAATGTGCATTATTCAGTGCATTGTTAAACAGGGTGGCGAAAATATCGACTGCTTCCACTGGCAGGTGTCTCAATACGACGATGATTTGCAGTGAGAATTCGACAAAATCCAAATCCATTGTGATGACTAGAAATCAACTTTCAGAAATCGAAAAATATCCTATCCGAGAAAGAACTGGAGCAAGCTGGTGATTGTTGGACCAAACGAACAGCCAGCCGTGAGTAAGAGTGTAGTGAGCTACCTAATGCTTACACCCAGATAGATTTTGAATGAATCACTTACCTACTGGTAATTCGACCGGAAACCGTACTGTTTGTAGGTAGAAATCCTCTTTTATGACTTATAAGGGTCAACTTTGTTTGCATTATTGATTCCAAAATCTTACTAATGCAATTCAGCAAAGCAATGGGCATCTACCTTTCATCACATGAGCGAGTCAGTTTATTGGGAACTGGAACTTTTGCTATTTTCCAATGAAAGGGGAAGTAGTTGTTGTTTTTACATTCACTGAAAATGATCGTTAGAGATGATAATGCGAGATTTGGTCATAAAAAGGTAGAAATGCCATAATTACCAGACGATTTTTTTTAGTTTCCGGTATGAATAATATTGGAGACTTCTCCAAACTGAGGTGAAGATGCATCAGATGGGTCGTCGAAGGGATTATTCGCATTGAAACCAGTGAAGCAGTTGTTGGGGTTGGTTGTTTCAAATACATGAATTTTCACATGTACTTGCAGGCACTTGTAGGCGATCCTAAAAGCTTAATTCGAAATTATTGGCAATGACATCAGCTTTCTCTTGTGGTGTTGATAGGGTTTGTAGTCAAAAGTTGATATTATGCAGAATGGTGAGCATGTTTGTATTTTTGAAGGCGTCCAGTCTAGGTTTGATGTTCTTAAGGTTTTTTCTCATCTATTCTTCTATGTGGTGTCGTACAGTTCTTTGGATAATAAAGATAATACAACCGAACTGTGATTGTTTACAGTCATCATTTTCCTTGTTCAGCGGCCGGTGGAAAATTCTTTGTAGGCGCTTACGAAGACATTGCTTCTGTACGTAGAAAGCTTCTATGTGTAGTGTATGGAAGGGTTGCCGTACTTGTCCTTGCTTGTGATTGGTTTCTTCTGGCGATCGGTTGATCCATTTAAAGATGCTGAATATTAGGATCGATATCATCGATGCTAGGAGGACCTTAGCAACGATGAGTCCAGTTTCAATATCTGATTGAAAATGGATCCAGTTGATCGTTTTGGTTTGTGAAGACTGCAATCATGTTACGTTTAGTACCTTACTAACTAAAGTTGCGTTACAGTCCGGAATGAACCTGGGCCTCAAACAACATGCCTCTCCAATTAGCCCGGTCTTTAGCTAACTGCCACCAGTTGCACACTCCAAGTTGGTTTAGGTCGGTTTCTAATTATTCGCGCCACTTAAGGCGAGGTCTTCCTCTACTGCGTCCGACGTCTGGCTGGGAATCGATGACTCTGCGAGCCGGAGTGTTGGTGTCCTTTCGTTCTACATGTCTAAGCCATCTTAAACGTCCAATGCGGAGTTTTTTGACCAGGGGCATGTCGCTGTACAGCTCGTATAGTTCTTGGTTGAATCTTCGTATCCATAGCTCGTCAACGCAAATGGGAGGGAAGATTTTTTGAAGAAATTTTCTTTCAAATCGGATTTCTTCTTTAACTTTTGAGACGGTCTATGCTTCAGCCCCGTAGAGCAGAACTGGGATGATCAGGGTCTGATATAAGAACAATCTAGTTCGAGTGAGGACTTTACTACTGAATTGCCTTCTTAGCCCGAAGAAACAGCGGTTTGCAAGAGTAATTCTTCGTTAAATTTCTGACGAGATGTTGTTGTCGTAGCCGAGATAGGCATAGTCCCGTATTACCTCAAAGCTATATCTGTCATTAGTGACGTTCTGTCCAATTCGTCGATGTTGTGTGTCCTTTCGTGTTGACAGCATATACTTCGTCTTGCCCTCATTTACTGCTAAGCCCGTTTTTGCTGCTTCCTTCTCTATACTAGCAAACTTGGCTATGAGATCACGTTGGGTCCTTCCAATGATGCCAATATCGTAGGCGTATGCTAGTACTTGTACCGATTTTTGGAAAATTGAGCCTCTAGTGTTGGCTCGTGAGTTTTGCACAGTCCTCAAGAATCAAATTGAAGAAATCACATGCCTTGCCTAAATCCATTTTTGGTATCGAATTGTCGTTGAGGTCGTTTCGGATCCTGATGGGGCAGCGAGAATTCTCCATCGTCATTTTACACAAACGGACAAGTTTGGGCGGTATAAAAACTAGACATGGCTCTGTATAGTTCGTCTCCATAAATGCTGTCGCCTGCGGCTTTGCAGTCGATGAATAGGTGGTGGGTATCGATTTGGACTTCTTGGTGTTTTTTCCAGGATCTGCGAAGTGTGAAGATTTGATCGTTTGTGGAATTTCCTGGCCTAAAACCACACCGATAAGGGCCGATCAGGTTGTTGGTAAACGGTTTCAGGCGCTCAAATGTTACGGCAGATATTATCTTGTAGGTGATGCTGAGGAGACTTTTGCCTCTGTAGTTGGCGCGGTTCAGAGGTTTTCCTTTTTTGTGGGTCGGGCAAAGGATGCTGAGGTTCCATTCTTCAGGCAGACTTTATCCGACCAGATTTGGCCTAGCACATCAGTTGGCTTGTTGGCATCGTTGCCATTGTTCTTCGTCCGAAATGCAGGGTGGTGGAGAGTGTACTTTCCATCGTTCGAAACGCGGGGATATCCGTTTGTTGGAATTTAAAGAAAGTTCTGAGACTAACTCCTATTATTCTCTTGCCTTCTCGAAATATTTTGTAGCCCTTTAATTTACAGGGGTTCTTCTTATTCAACATATAAGTTGCTTCACTTTGGATTTATAAATAATTGTGTTTTTTTTTGAAGTCAGTTAAAACCAGACACTTCCATGAGTACTCGGTTTCTACTCTCATAGTGTCTATCGAAGATTTTCACCTTCCCTCGGTGAAAAAATAAGATGCGCTATGGTAGTTCTCCTATAAAAAAAAAAACACGCACAACATGCTCTGAAGTGTCTGAGCTAAACACGAACAAAAAAAAATTGTTTTGACAGCTTAGGTTCTACTCTGAACCAAAAAGACAATTTTTACATACGCGCCTAGAACCACAGACCCCTCTATAATATATCCAGTTTTGCTGGCGAAGAATTTTAACCTTTTCTCAATGTTATGACAAATTCAAAAATTTATATCTTAAAACCTCATAACAAGGGCATTGAGCTCAATATTCCTACTTCCATGTGCCCATATTCCACAATCCATTGTTATGATTATTTTTATGATTCCTCACAACAGCTAAATATTATCTCGACTCCAGCCTCACCTCATCTCAGTTTTAAGAAAAAAATCAAAGAAACCAAAAGTATAACCTACAAAAAGACAAATAACCAAGTTTGTAGCCTCGTTTTGTTTACAATACGAAACGTTTGTCTTATTTCGACAAGACCCCCACGCCCTCTTCACTGTACACTCTCATCAACGCCTTTTAGGAATTTCTCAGAAATTATTACGTAGCCGAGATAGCGTACTCGTCTGTCTGGGCAATACAATGAACCTCCCTCCACCTATACTCAGGTGGATGCTCTAAAGAGCCTCTTACCAAAACATTGTAACCAAGTCGCGCATTCGTGTACTCAAGTCTCGGTCAGCGAGCCTCATCAACACACAGGCCCAATACACGACTTAATGGCAGTTTGCGATCATTTACCGCCTTCACCGACTGACTAAACGACGCGACGCGACGCCACCATGATGAATCTCCCGCTGCTACTACTACTACTACAACTACTACACTACTACTACTTCTTGTGTACGATATAAGTGGGTAGACGGATTTTTTCGGTGCTTCGCTTGTGTCTCCATCTGTGGTCGTTGCGGGCGGCGCTGCGGCGAGTTGGAAGACGAGCTACAAAAAAGGTGAATCGATCACTTTTGTTTATTTACCGTAATCTATATGCAGCTTCAATTGAAAGGGTTTTTTCGGTCATTGTGTGTGTGTTTCCATTTCTCGGTAGAACGGGAGAAAAACGAATTCGATTTTGTTTTCATTGCTTTAGTCACCAAAACAAGAAGGAAAACAACAACAAAAGAGTTGGCTTACGTGTGTAGGCCGAGCGGTCCGGATGGCGTTACGAGATGCTGATGGGATTACTTAGCAAGTTAGTGCGCGGGTGACTCACTATATCTACAGCTTACACACAGATGACAGATAATCCAGAAAACAATTGTGACACATTGAGTTTGGTGGGTCATGTGATCCTGACTGGATGGAATTCGTTTGCTAATTCTTTTGTGAAATGTGATAAAGGAGCTTGGGATGGGGTTAAGATGTCAAACGTGGTGATAAATTTGCCTTTTATGATCAATGACCTACAAACACATGGACAAACGCTCTTATTAAACAAAGTTATCAGGGCGTCTGGCCACAGTTTCGGCTAAACGCAAGAAACTGTGGCGTGATAGGATGCGAATAGTGGATTACCTAACCGAAGATATATGTTATCTGAGAATATCTAATGAGCAGGCTTAGAACCAAGAGAGGCAGAAAAGTAAGTCTTCCCAACTTATAAAAACACATACGGATCAGTGTATATGCTTGCAACCCTATACGGTAGCTACGTTTAAGACAGCATGAAGAAACTCACAGGATACGAATATACGTGCTAATTTGGGACTTTTCACAAAAGGACATAACCAAAAAGTTCCCATTAAAACCGAGCTCAGTAGGTAAGAAGACACCTAATAAGTCTGACGACTGTAGTAATCTTTTACTCGAGTAAGCTAGAGTAAAATCTTGTGAAAATAATCTTCGGGTCCATAATGTTTCATCGCTATTAAGTTGGTAGTTTAGGTTGAGATGTAACATCTGTAATTCATACTGATTTGCAGGTGGCCATGGCTCAGAGGAATGCGTAGTTTACTGATATGCCAAGCGCTGCGGGTTCAAGCCCCAGCTTCGGCAGCATTTGTTTTCTACGAAAATCGCCAGCTTATCTGAGGCCATCTGTGCGATAATATGAGACAATATAAATCTATGTCTCCCCCTCTGTGCCACGTAGGTTTATGTTGTATGTCTTCCCTTCTATGTATCTATCCGTCTCTCTCTGTTGTATAAATGTCTTGATCTGTCCCAGCCGATGGCCTCAGTCGCCAGTGCTGTTATGTGTCTGTAGTTCGTTGCATTCATGTGCGAAGTACTGTGATGTCAATGTCAATGTCATACTGATTTGGCTCCAAAACTAACTTACTTACTTAAGTGGCGCTACAGAACCTGGCCCTAAGCAAACATGGCTCGCCAATTAGCCCGGTCCTAACTGCCTCCAGTTGCGCACTTGGTTGTGGTCGGTTTCCACTTGTGCGCGCCACTTATGGCAAGGAATCGAAGAATCTGCGAGCCGGAGTATTGGTGCCCATTCGTTCTTCATGTCCTAGCCATCTTAAACATCCAATGCGGAGTTTTTTTTTTGATCAGGGGCATGTCGCTGTACAGCTCGTATAGCTCTTGGTTGAATCTTCGTCTCCATAACCCATCAACGCAAACGGGACCGAAGATTTTTCGAAGAATTTTCATCTCAAATTGACCAAGGATTTCTTCATCCGGTTAATGCTTAAGCGCCGTAGAGCAGGACTGGGATGGTCAGGGTGTTATATAGGATCACCTTAGTAGTTCGAGTGAGGGGCTCTACTACTGAATTGCCTTCTTAGCCCGAAGAAATATCGGTTGGCAAGAGTAATACTTCGTTTAATTTCTGACGAGATGTTGTTGTCAGAGTTAATAGCGCAGCCGAGTTGGACAAAGCCCCTTAATATCTGGAAGTTATATCTGTCAATGGTGACACTCTGTCTAATTCGTCGATGTTGTGTGTCCTTTTGTGTTGACAGCATATACCTCGTCTTGCCCTCATTTACTGCTAAACCCATTTTTGCCGCTTCCTTCTGTATACTAGCAAACGTGGCTATGACATCGCGTTGGGTCCTACCAATGATGTCAATATCGTCGGCGTATGCTAGTAGTTGTAACGATTTTTGGAAAATTGTTCCTCTGGTGATCGAATCGAATTGAAGAACAAACTCCAACGCTAGGCCTCGTAAAGTATTTTACCAACCGATGCATGAGCTCCCAGCCTGTAAGGGTCATTGGGTGAATAAATACCTAATTAATTGTGGCTTTGAATGTTAACCCAATGGAAACGGCCACATACAACACACACAAAACATACAAATGAATGATTTGAGTATATGTATCTCCATAATAGTACAAGTAGACTGAGTTCCCTAAATAGTTTTTTTTTTTTCAAATCCGAGAGGCTAGGCTAAAAGACTATTTTAAGTGGATACTATAAGAAGTATGGAATCAACGCAATTAGCATCTTGAGACTGCGCCTAAACTTGAGACATTTTCAACAACAGCAAAAGTTGACACTGGTGTGTTAGACACTCCAGCGCCAAGCTGAGCTTTAATTCAGGTGAACAAAAAAGATCTGTGATGGATATGATGCAAGATGAATATCAAGTCGACGATTCCAGCACCGAAGCCAAAACCCAGGCTTTCCGATGGGGAAAAACCTTTCTTGGTATACGAGAGTAAACACTGATTGGCCTTAACATGGCAATGCCCAGTGGTTGTATCACTGACTACACATAAATTGTGAATATTTTTACCAAGTGGTAAACATCGGATATTGGCTTCATCTAAGTGGATTTAACTTGCTAAACGATAAGTGCGGATTTTTATAATAATAAGAAAAACAGCTTGGTCACTATAAACAGCTTGGTCAGACTGTCATGGGATAACCGGCCTTCTGACCCAAGCAAACCATTGACATTGACATTGACATCACAGTACTTCGCACATGAATGCAACGAACTACAGACACAAAACAGCACTGGCGACTGAGGCCATCGGCTGGGACATATCAAGGCATTTATACAACAGAGAGAGACGGATAGATACATAGAAGGAAAGACGTACAACATAAACCTACGTGGCACAGAGGAGGAGACATCGATTTATATTGTCTCATGTTATCGCACAGGTGGCCTCAGATAAGCTGCCAATTTTCGTAGAAAACAAATACTGCCGAAGCTGGGGCTTGAACCCGCAATTGAGCCATGGCCACCTGCTAAATTGGAACGATACAGAGAAGATTAGCATGGCCAAGCAAACCAAGATGAGCTGCTTCGACATATTCGGAAAACAGGTTATCTAAGAACTTCAAGGGTAAGTCAGAACAGATATGGTGAAGGAACAGAGATGGTGGCGGAGGCTCTGTGTCCTAAGTGGATTTAATAAATTGTGCTTTGGGTTAACCACCAATGAAAACAAACATTGTTACGAAGCAACCCATAGCCTATGAACGGACTGATTATTTTGTTGGCGACCCTGTAAATTGGACAACGACGCATTTGGAATGTGACAATATTAAACAGGAAAGGTGCAAGCGAAATACGATTTCCCATTTAGGAAATACGATGGGGCGGGCAAAAGGATGATGAAAAAACTGTGACATCTACTACGGACCGTGTGAAAGTGAGCTAAAACAGACTGCAATCGCAAGAGACCGCCAAGAACTTCGCGCAATCCGTATCCTTTAACCTCTCGATAACACCATACCACCAGCATTGAATGTCAAAGATCAATGGCAACGATGCCAACAAGCCGTTAGATCAGCCAAAACTGATTTGCTAGGTTTCTCGCGCCCACCAGCAAGAACCCCTGGTAATGATGGGGAATGCTGACATATGCTCCTACCCAAGAACAAGGCCTACAAGGCTAAGTTGCAGGTGAAGACGAGAGCTACCATTGAGCTCTATAGTCAGAGAAGAAGGGAAGAACACCGGCTTTTCAGAAAGAAGAACAAAGAGAAAGAAAAGTGCGCGATCGAGGATATAGGGTGCTCCCATTCCAGGAACGATGTTCGTAAGTTTTACCAAAGTGTCAAAGCCAATGATACAAGGCTCGAACAGAACTACGATCAACATTACGCTGTCAGGCAGAACAATTCTTTCAATACAGGCAACGACAGCGAAATCTGCCAACCACCCGACCTGAGTGAAGTGATGATAGCAATATCTAAACTGAAGCTTAATAAGACTGCCGGAAATGACTGCCTTCCCGCTGAGCGTTATAAAGCCGATGGAGATGACTTTGTAGGTAACATCCACCAACTCATAAGCCAAATTTGGTCGGAAGAAAGCACGTACAAATACTTTCATACGCCAAAGATATTGACATCATATTGACGTTTGCTTGTATAGAGATCGAAGCGGCACAAATGGGTTTAGTAAATAAAGGTAAGACTAAGTCAACACGAAAGGACACACAACATCGACAAGTTGGACAGAACGTCACAATTGACAGATATAACTTTGAGGTAGTACGGGACATTATCTACATCCGCTATCAACTCAGACAACAAGGTATCGTCAGAAATCAAACGAAGAACTACTCTTGCCAACCGCTGTTTCTTCGTGCTAAGAAGGCAATTCAGTAGTAAACGCCTCACTTGAACTTCAGTAGTAAAACCCTCACTTGAACTGAGAGATCCTTTACAAGACCCTGATCATCCCAGTCGGGCTGAAACATGGACCATGTTAAAAGTGAAAGATGAACTCCTTGGTCGATTTGAGATGCTCATGGTCAAAAAACTCCGCATTGGACGTTTAAGACTGCTAGGACATATAGAACGAATGAAAAACAATACTCCGGCTCTCAGAGTCTTGGATTCCCAGCCAGACATTGGGCGCAGTAGAGGAAGAGCTAGCCTTAAGTTGCATGCGCAAGTGGAAACTGACCTCAGTCAACTTGTTTTGTGCAGTTAACTAAGGGCCGGGCTTATTGGAGAGGCATGATAGTTGAGGCCCATGTTCATTCCCGACTGTAGCAGTATGAATCCTTCACTTAGAACTCCATAGGTTGATGACAGAATTCGGGATACCGGTCCGTTTAGAAAAAGTTTATCAGAACTTTTCCAAACATGTAACGGGTTCGAAGAAAGAGAAGCGTTATCCTGCGATTTCTTCAATACGTGTGTAGCAGGTGAAACATCAGTTCTGTTACTAGGATACACCGAAAGTATTGACAGCCTTTGTTAGCAAAGGTTCACGCTTGTTCTATGGGCACAGTTTTTGAAATTGTTCACCATCTGTAGTTCAATTTCATGCAAAAAATGTTTATCTGTTATTTAACAAACAGGTACTGCCAACATGAAGGGACTCTAACCATTCACGAATTGGAAAATACTTCATAATTCACAGCTATAACTTTAAGTTAGTAATGTGGTTTGACTTGGTCTATTTGTTTCTTGTATTTCTTGGGCTTGATGACCTCCCAATCAACCATCTCAGAATGCTTATTCTGCACAAAAGTTGCTTAAACTTATACGTTAGTGGAAACATGTATCCTGATTTGGATACATGAATAATGGGTAAAAGAATAGTCTATTAGGAATATCCTTTAAATAGTCAACTTAGTGAGGATTCAGATACAACTCGTTTCTGTAAACTGCAAAGGAATAACATCGGACTTATATAGTGTGAAAAAGGTCCATGTACTCTTTTATTCTGATGCGTTTATTTTCAATGGAAGCATCCTTTTTTTCTCCACACTTCTATGTCATGTCATAACAAACACTCTGTCCACCCATCAACATCTGATTCATCGATTGATTTCCTTCATCACGCCGTTACACAATCACAACTCATTAAAATGTTATCCGCACCTATTTTCAATCGAAAATAACAAACTCCCACAATGTGTCCCCAGTGTCACATGCACTGTACATTAACATCTCATCCCACCACCCCCGTCGAGATACTTATTGAATTCTTAAAATAAAAAAATAGCGATCTTCGAAAGAACTTCCATTCATGAATTATGCAGAAACTGTTTATTGCACGTGAAATCCCCCGGAGAAGTCAATGGAACTAAAAAAAAACCTCAAACACCCCATAAATCCATGGTTGACGAGTGGGCTTTAACATCGATGATGACGGCAGAACCCTAAACTTCTGCCCGACTGAAAATTGAATCTCCCCGAAGTAGACCAGCTTTGGCCGCCTTGTGCATTCGGAAACCATCTAGTTAAAGCTGGTAATTCATATCAACCACACAAGCTCGCAGGCAGGCAAACTCGTTTCGGAGTATCTATCACGTGCGCACGTTCCAATGTGCGAAATTCTGCGATTATCTATGAGACTGACTAATAAATGCCGTTACCCTGCGATACAATTAGCGTGTGTTGCTTGAAATATTTTCAAATTAGCGTCAATTAAAAGACCGATAATGTGTATCAGAGCTTGGGGGTTTTGAGAGTTTTTTTTTTTTTTTGATTGGCACGGTTCATTGACTGGGTGATGAAAGATGATGAAACAGTGACCACAGATTAGGGTTTTGAAATGTTGGTCGGACGATTTTGTTGATATGGTGCGTGTTTTTGTATTGGAAAATGCAAGTGACCACGGGAGATTGGTGTCGACCTTGATCGTTATTGTCTCTCAAGCAAGACGATCGGTTTGCCAATTGCCATTACCACACAAGAGATATATTTCCAAATGAAGTTTCTTAAGATTTTTAAAAGTGCAGATGATTTAAAAAAGGGGTAAAAATATGTGGAAAAAGTTACCTAATACTGGTCTAAAAGATTATAAGACTTCTCTGGGCAACGAAATATCACAATACCCGGTAACCATTTTCAGAAAATGAGATTTTGGTATCCGGAACAACCATATTACGAGTGACAAAAAATTAATATCGAAGTTCCAACGTCGACACTTCTTCTTCTGGGCAAAATAGGCACCTCAACAGCAGGTTTTTTTTTTATTTAATTGCTTTAGCCAAGGCGATCTACATGAGTTCGTTGTTCTGAGATGATTGTGCTTTCCGATGCATTAGATGTGAGCAAGTTTTATATTTGGAGAAACATCAACCGCAAGGTTGGTCAGACCTTTGCAGAATCCAATTCTCAACTCACCAGCATTAATTGTTGAAGATGAGAGCCATCATGTCACATGCTGCTCAAAAACTCTACAACTTATGATTTGGAATTCTTCCACCTATGAAGACAAAGTAAGACTTCAGGCGAATATGAGAGCTGCTAAGAATTTGGATCTAGCTGTGAACATTTTTTTTTAAATACATAAAGAAATCTGGAGTGGTCTCATTCGACATTTGCTCCCTACCCCGGTTGGTGTAGCAAGGAGCGTGGATTTAACCTCGCGGTCCACTTTTCGAAAGAATGTTCTGTGATCGCAATCCACCGCACTTTTAAAAATCACTTCAACGTATCCACATTGGCCATGTCCTGGAAATAAATTACTACACGGATCACGGATTGAGTGTGTACTTCTTTCACGATGACTTAAAAAAAGAAGGCCGAATCGCAAATGTTGATTAGCTCCCCTTGAAAATTGATACTACTTGGATGATTTATCAGATCATTACAAGTGGAAAACTGTAGCAAAAAAAAAAAATCAGGCCATAAAAACCGTTAGCCCGAATATGTTCCCACAAATAAATAAAATATCCATGAGAAAGGATCCTAACAACATTCTATGTGTTCGAATTTCCCTAAAGAACAGACCGACACCCTAGGCTGTTGGATAAGTTTGGAAAGTGTTGACTCGAACGACGGTTTTTTCACGATTAAATATCCTAAGGAGAAAGCGAATTCACTAGACGCTTTTTTCGAAACCTTATATACGGGGAATCCTGTTCTTCCTTGTCGCGATATTGAGGAAACATACCGAACTCTAAGCTTGGTAATCAGAGAATCACGGTTTTAACGTTTACAATGACGAAAACCACTCAAATAGCATAGTCGCCAGTGGTTGCTGTTCGTGGAAAATGATAAGTAGTTCCAGCGATTTTAAAAACTCGTTTGGATAGTTGACGATATCATCTTGGGAAATAATTTGTTCGTCAACTATTCACGGGAAATTTTACTTTGAATCTCAAAACTTAATTCGCCGACATTAATGTTTTTTGCAGCAAATATACTAAATGCGTCGAAAAAATGTGTGCAATATTAGGAAGCACATTTCGGATGAGTTCGGTTTTCAATACACAAAAAGCAATGGAAAAATGAATACAGCAGAAGGAAACATTTATTTTGCCGTTGCTTATGTCCAGCAACGGGCTCAGTGCCGCGCAGAAGGTCTGGGTTCCCAGCCGTAGAAACACCTAAATGATTTTTCACTGGCCCTCCTCTCGTGATGATCTGATAAATCATCTGAGCAGTATCAGTTGTAAAGAAATACGTATCTCAAATTTGCCTTTCGGAGCCGGCATAAAACAGGAGGTCCGCCATCGTGCAAAAAGTACATACGCCACATAAATGATTGCGAGAACGCTCGGCCCTGGGTACTAACGACCTTGTTGCTCCAAAAATTTGTATTTTTGTATTTGATGTCCAGCATTTGATTTGAAAATACTTCTCGAGATTGATCGTTCTGCAAATCGACATGCATGTTGGTAGTCAGTTTGATTTTTTTAAGTGTTTCCACAAAACGGACGACTTTATACATACTTAATGCATGTATAAAGTCGTCCGTTTTGTGGAAACACTTAAAAAAATCAAACTGACTACCAACATGCATGTCATCGGCTGACGTTGATCGTGGAATTACTGGCAATTTTTGCCGAAAATTACCTGCCAACCGACTTATCGCACCACCAAACTATCTCTGATTGATTCGTATATCTAGCATCGTTTTGTCTCATACCTACAAAGACTTTTTATGTTCCATTCATCCTATACGATCAGTTTGCTTTGCTGCAAAACTTTGGCCATCGTGCTTGCACATTTTGCGCCTTGATTGCTGAATGGGCAGTTTGACGGCGTTCCAAAAATGTAGACGCAATTCCTGGATAAGCAATTGCAAGAGCAATATCATTCTGCGAGCGCATCATTGCCAAAATAAATTCGACCGAAAGTCCTTTCAGTATCCTTGCTCACAACTCTCATAATAGCGTCGTAGACATATTGTTTTTCGCATCACAACTCTTGACTAAATGTGTCGTGCTTTGAACGAATGGAAGATATCTTGCCTAAGTCAGAAAATACTTTGTCTGACATCAATCAATTAACCAGCCCTATCGAGGTATCCGTTCAAAGAATTTCCAAAACGAAAGTCAGTTCTGATTGTAGCATCGAAGTATCCGTTGCGGAAATAAATAAATGAAGCATACATTCGCTAGTTATACCTCAAAGTATATAACGGGTGATCCAAGTAGAGATACTTTTTTCAATAGCCTTTTTTGACAGATCACGTGTGAGTCGTGTCATGCTGTCATGTTATTTTTGTTTAGTATTGTTTGGAATTTCATAATGGAAAGACTTACGCGTGAACAACGTTTACAAATTGTTCAACTTTATTATGAAAATTCACGTTCTGTGAGGAATGTGTTTCGTGCACTTCGCTCAACTTATGGTCAACATAATCGGCCTACTGAGCGTACTATTCGCAACACCATCACCCATTTTGAGACACAGCATTCATTATTGGATAACATTCGACCGAATAGACCACGTCCAGCACGCTGTGAAGAAAATATAGCGGTCGTAGCTGAGAGTGTACACGAAGACCGTAAAGAGTTGATTCGGCGCCGTTCGCAGCAACTCGGACTGACGTATGGAACGACTTGGCGCATTTTACGTCAAGATCTTAAATTGACAGCGTACAAAATACAGCTTGTGCAACAACTGAAGCCGCTCGACCTTCCCAAACCTTCCCAAGCGACATCTCTTCGCTCTATGGGCTCTTGAAAAGTTCCAAGAATATCCGACGTTTTCGAGGCAAATTATGTTTAGCGATGAGGTCCATTTCTGGCTCAATGGATATGTAAACAAACAAAATTGCCGCATTTGGGACGAAGAGCAACCTGAAGAGATTGAAGAACTGCCACTTCATCCAGAAAAAACAACGGTTTGGTGTGGTTTGTGGGCCGGTGGAATCATCGGTCCATATTTCTTTAAAAAATATGCCAGTGCGAACGTAACCGTCAATGGCGACCGTTATCGTGCCATGATAACCGACTATTTGATGCCTGAAATTGAAGCTCGTGATCTCGGCGGCATTTGGTTTCAGCAAGACGGCGCCACTTCCCACACATCGCATCAATCAATGGACTTATTGAGAGAACATTTCGGTGAGCACATAATTTCACGTTTTGGGCCGGTCGATTGGCCACCAAGATCGTGTGATATCACACCGTTAGACTTTTTCCTGTAGGGATATGTAAAGTCAAAAGCTTATGCCGACAAACCCGCTTCGATTCAGGCCTTGGAGGAAAACATCACGCGTGTCATTCGCCAGTTACCAGTCGAAATGCTCGAACGATTGATCGAAAATTGGACTCAACGGATGGAAAATCTGCGACGTAGCAACGGCCAACATTTGATAGACATAATCTTCAAAAAATAAATGCCAAAGATGGTTCTTTCAAATGATAATAAACATTCTCCATAAAATTTAAATTTTCTGTGTTTTTGTCTTTAAAAAAGTAGGGAACCTCGAAATGGATCACCCTAGCTGAGTTATCATTGGGTTTAATATAACAAATATTGCGTCCATAGATCATTTAAAACCACGCTCACTTTTTGGAGGCGTTTTCCTACCATACGCCATACCAATATACCATTGGTATACACCACTACAATGTTGAATATAGGGTCGACATTCTATCCACAGATATGATATCGTCCTCGATCTTTTACTGGGAGACACAAGACTGACAGTTACTAAAAGAGCAGGTAAAAACCCGCGAAACTGTTTACGGACGATCCAGCACGACAGTGATCACTGCGGACTCGCCGCCGTAATACAGCTTCCGAACGAGCTTGTGGCGTTGGAGGAGTATGTGCCTGTGCATTCTTACAACTACGGTTAGATGCGCTGGCCTCGCTTCACCAACGCCTTATCAAGAGAACTACGTTCGAGGGCCATTTCACCACTAAGCAACAGAAACCTAACAAACAACGAAATCGACGAATACTTACAACAAATGGACGAAACGATACAACGAACAATGAACAGGACGATACCGAAATACAAAGAACATGACATAACGTCTACGTACAGAAACGCGACCATTGACGCACTACACAGACAAAACAGCGGACTTCTGACAAGACTTAAACTGTTGTACAGACGACTGACAAACCCACGCGACCCGAAGATTAGTACACTGAAGGCGTCGACCAAAAACATCAACCAATTGATCAAGGAGAACTGTCGGTTGTCCATTAATTTGTTTTGAAATAAAATAATTCGGGCAGTAAATTCCAGCGACCCGAGTATGTTTCCACAAATTAATTAGATCTTTAGGAGGAAAAGTCATAACGACCTTCCGTGTATTAAGCTCCAACAAACAACTGACAATACAAACATACTTTTGACAGCAGGAATTGATCCGTCGTCTTCGACGACGATTTCTATGTAATTGAAGATTCTCAGGAGAAAGTGGAGGCAGTGGGGGCTGTCTTTCAGGAAGTGTATAAGGTGAATGATAGCATTCGCCCGAACCGCATCCTGGAAAGCAATGCCCTGCTCCATAATTTCTATCTCCGAAACGACATAACGCAATGGCGATCTGAGAACCGTGGTTTCACCCGCTTTGATGACGAAAACTTGCCAAACTCCATAGTTGCCGAGCGAAGTGGGTATAGTCCTATGTTTAAGGTGGAACTCCAGATCATCTTTGATTCCATAAAGAAAAAGAAGTCGGCGGGAGTCGATGGTATATCCAACATTGTACTGCGACACTTACCCCCTGAAGCTGTGGACATTTACGCCACGCTGTTCAACAACGCGCTGAATAATGCATATTATCCAGAGCTATGGAAGACGGCGGTGGTTCATCCTCTCCCGAAAAGGGCAACTCCAATCCGGCAAATTTCCGGTCGATAAGTCGCGTTCTGAGTATCAGCAAGGTTTTCGAAAAGATTCTCAATCGAGCACTGTTCAAGTGGTCTGAAGACAATAATATTATACCGGAGAAACAGATTGGTTTCGAGGCTGGATATGACTTTCATTCCGCCTCCATACTTGTCTCTGATATAGAATGGAACAAAGCCAAAAAAAGTGCACGGGTGCATGTCTGGTTGATTTAGAGAAGGCTTTTGACACCGTTTGGTTAGAGGGTCTTTGCATAAGGAAACCACTACTATATATGCCTCATGACATGCTGACTTGCCAAACTCCATAGTTGCCGAGCGAAGTGGGTATAGTCCTATGTTTAAGGTGGAACTCCAGATCATCTTTGATTCCATAAAGAAAAAGAAGTCGGCGGGAGTCGATGGTATATCCAACATTGTACTGCGACACTTACCCCCTGAAGCTGTGGACATTTACGCCACGCTGTTCAACAACGCGCTGAATAATGCATATTATCCAGAGCTATGGAAGACGGCGGTGGTTCATCCTCTCCCGAAAAGGGCAACTCCAATCCGGCAAATTTCCGGTCGATAAGTCGCGTTCTGAGTATCAGCAAGGTTTTCGAAAAGATTCTCAATCGAGCACTGTTCAAGTGGTCTGAAGACAATAATATTATACCGGAGAAACAGATTGGTTTCGAGGCTGGATATGACTTTCATTCCGCCTCCATACTTGTCTCTGATATAGAATGGAACAAAGCCAAAAAAAGTGCACGGGTGCATGTCTGGTTGATTTAGAGAAGGCTTTTGACACCGTTTGGTTAGAGGGTCTTTGCATAAGGAAACCACTACTATATATGCCTCATGACATGCTGACTTGCCAAACTCCATAGTTGCCGAGCGAAGTGGGTATAGTCCTATGTTTAAGGTGGAACTCCAGATCATCTTTGATTCCATAAAGAAAAAGAAGTCGGCGGGAGTCGATGGTATATCCAACATTGTACTGCGACACTTACCCCCTGAAGCTGTGGACATTTACGCCACGCTGTTCAACAACGCGCTGAATAATGCATATTATCCAGAGCTATGGAAGACGGCGGTGGTTCATCCTCTCCCGAAAAGGGCAACTCCAATCCGGCAAATTTCCGGTCGATAAGTCGCGTTCTGAGTATCAGCAAGGTTTTCGAAAAGATTCTCAATCGAGCACTGTTCAAGTGGTCTGAAGACAATAATATTATACCGGAGAAACAGATTGGTTTCGAGGCTGGATATGACTTTCATTCCGCCTCCATACTTGTCTCTGATATAGAATGGAACAAAGCCAAAAAAAGTGCACGGGTGCATGTCTGGTTGATTTAGAGAAGGCTTTTGACACCGTTTGGTTAGAGGGTCTTTGCATAAGGAAACCACTACTATATATGCCTCATGACATGCTGACTGTTAGAACGTTTGTTGTCAAAAGTGGCAATGTGATTTCTACCACAGAATTTTTCATTAAGAATGGTCTGCAACAGGGAGCGGTAAACTCGCCGATTCTCTTCAGCACTTACACCAGTGATATGGTAGGTAGTCCTACTCAGGTAATTGCGTATGCGGACGATCTTATAGCGTACAGAACAGCCCATACTGTCGAAGTCATTAGAACTCTTTTGCAACGGCACTTCAACAAGATCCAGACATATTGTGATGACTGGAAGTCTGGAAGCCTCTAGGGATACGAGAAAGAACTGACGAAAGCTGATGATCGATCAACCAAACGGACAGCCACTGGCGAGTAAAAGTGCAGTAAAGCACCTTGGCATCTGGTAAGATCAGTATCTATATTTGCTACTCTGGCTAGAGCTAGGGGAGCATTTGCACTGACAAGACGATTGTTTTATAGCAGTCGTCTTGACAGCAGGGTGAAGGTGATTTGCTACATGACCCTTATTAGGCCGATGATTGCCTATGGGTGCCCGGTGTGGGTCAACGTTGCCCTATCTCAAATGGAAAAGATACGGGTGTTTGGACTTCCCAGAACTCCAGTATCTGACTTCACAAAATACTATTCCAAACGGGTCATATACAACGGGGCCAACATAAGCAGAATAGACAATTTTCCGGTGAAACTCATTCGGTTTCACGCTGCAAGAGCGATGGCTTCGAACAATAGTCTCATCTTTAGGGCCTTCTACCCCAATGATGAATATTTTGAGAGTGCCCCTTTTAGTGGCTTCATTCCGCCCGAGGCTTTCCTATATTTGGACAGTCGAGGGCAGGTACAGGATAGATCGGCGGTTCCGCTAATCTACCACGTCTTCCGACGAACTGTGGATAGGCGGCTCCTGTACGATCGAGACGTCGTCGCTCAGGACATAGGAGAGCGCCTGCGGTTCAGCAGGAGTGTGTCCGAATTGGGACCCTCGGAGTAGGTCACAACAGGAGAACCTGCTGTGGTGGTTAACGTAGTTATAGTTAGTTGAGTCTTGAAAATATATGGCCGACTTACATAGTTTTTAGGTTTATGCGCCTGCATAGGGCCAGTAAGTTAGTTAAGGAGTTGATAAGTAGGCTAGTTTTTCATGAATTTTTGGCTAGCATGTAAGTAAGCTTTAAGATGAAATAAAATAAAAATCATTGAAAAAAAAAGCATATGCAGGAGAAAATGTTGTTTTTTGCCGAACCATACAAGATTTTGATAAACTGTTTGCACAATATGTTGCGACAATACCAATATTTATATTTATTTGCCATAAGGCCCACATTTTAGGGATATTAAGGATGGGATGGGTTAGGGCATAAAACGATCCGCACAGCATATAGTAGTATTCTCATCTATTTATTTATTATTTTATTCACAATTTTGGGGTGGTTTACATTTTCGTAAGAACTCCGCGACAATTTGTCCGCCGGAGAATTTTCAAAGATATTTATTGCGTTGCTGTCAACAGTTGTTGACCTAACGCATTAAGCCGTCATGCGAAAGGATACCTCGGTAAAAAATTCTCCGATATCGATTTTCTCCGAAAATTTTGTTCCGGACGGATACCCCGAAAGGGGATGTAATATTTTTATACGCATCTAATGCAAAATATCATCAGTCGGTTTGGATGGGTAGCATATTGAAATAATTGTTGAAAACAATATTCGCATTTGACGTTAGCTTAGGTTGACAAAATTTCCAAATTAAATTTGAAAGTTGACATCCATGTTATAACCAGGAGCAGGCCAAAGCGTTAAAAAAAAGATTTGAAATTTTCACTGGGAAGCAGTTGAACTGCAGTCATCTTAGGTTTATTCGATTGAATTACCCATCAGTCCCACTTATTATACAATGTGGCGCAAAAATAACCTTCCGATGTTTTTTGGCTGTAATTTAAAAAAAAAATGAAAAACTTTGATTCTTCTTGTGGATTATTTTTATTTGATCTTTTAATTTTTTTTACATCAAGTCGAGAGTATGATGTCATGTAAATGGCCGCCGCCACAGTTGATTGTCATTTGAGCCCTTTTTATGGCATTTTCCATCACTTCCGGCGATAGGTCCTCACATTTTTGACGGATATTGTATTTAAGAGCTGCAAGAGTCTGAGGCTTGTTGACATAAAACCGCGACTTCAAAAAGCCCCACAAAAAGAAGTCTGGAGCTGTCAAATCAGGCGATCTTGCTGGCCAGTGCAAATCGCCAAAACGGGAGATTAGGCGCCCGGGAAATGCATCCTTCAGCATATCGGTTGTGGAACGTGCAGTGTGTGCCGTTGCACCGTCCTGTTGGAACCACTTGTTTTCCAATCCCAATTCATCAAGTTGCGGCAAAAAGAACTCGTTGATCATTGCTCTGTAGCGCTCACCATTCACAGTAACCGTTTGGCCCGCGACGTCTTCGAAGAAGTCGTCACCATACAGTGACTTTGAGCGGGTGTAATGGCTCTTCGTGGGTTACATGCGGATTTTCAGTGCCCCAGAAGTGTAAAGTTTGCTTATTTACGTACCCGCTAAGATGGAAATGGGCCTCATCGCTCATGATTATTTTTGATGAAAAATCATCTTCCTCTAGGTGGTGATTAAGGATGGCTTGAGCGTATGTTAGACGCGATTGTCGGTCAGCAGCTAACAGCTGATGCACCGTCTGGACTTTGTACGGAAACATCTTGAAATCTTGTACCAAAATTCGCTGTAAAGACCGTCGACTGATACCCATTTGCGTGGCACGTCGTCTGGTCGATGTCGACGGCGCTTCCATGACATCTTCGGCTACAGCAGCAATATTCTCTGCAGAACGGCTACTCCGGGGTCTGCCACGCCTGGCAGCATCTCGTGTTGTGCCAGTCTCTTCGAGGCGAGCGGCTAAACGTAGCAGTCATTCACCAGTAGGCGTTGGATGGCTGGGAAATCTGCGACGAAATTCACGTTGTGCCAAAGTCACCGACCGATTATTGCTCAAATAAATAGTCACCAATATTCCGCGTTCTGGAGCAGTGTAGCGTAACATTGTTTATTAGCGTGTATTTCGCATGTGTTTACTGCACAAATGTCAAAACAGAACTGACATTAGGGGCCAATCGCAAAATTTATAGCATTTCCTGATAGGAGGATTACTTTTGCGCCACCTTGTATTTTACAATAACCTCATTGCAAAACCTTAATTTATATAGTGATGGGTTTTAATTTGAATCGCATTTAGTGAAATGACTTCATAATCCGCAAAGAAAATTAGCTTATAAATATGTGCAAAAATCAAACGATTTATGTATAACCTGTGATCAAAAGATTCAAAGTCGTAATTTATACTACACACCTTTTTTAACCAAAAGGAAAATCACAAAAGTTTCAAAGTTGTATTTTTAGAAACGATTTTGATTGCTTTCGAATGAGATAATTCTGCGTAGCTATATATAAAATTAAATGCTATTTATATATAATAAATAATTTATTAAGTTTTTGTAACATAGAATATAGCATGCAGGGGTATAATTTACATAAATTACAGTTAACACCAATCTTGAGCTATTTCCAATATAAAAGTTCTGTTCAATGTGATAACTTACGCTCGTTTGACATAGACCGTGATGGGTGTGTTTATGTTAGGACCTCTGATTTGTGGTCAGTTTGCTGATTTTGCAGTCGTGCGAAATTCTCGACAGCCTTATGATACCAAGAAATTTTAAATAGATTATAAATTATTGTTTTGCTAAAACGACTGCGTGGGGAGATGAGGTGTGACAGGAACAGAATGATTTGAAAATAAATAATCGTCTCAACGTATTTTGCATATCCGAATGGTGAAATGGAACCGAATTATGAATAGAAGAATTGAATTAGCTTTGGCTCGATGCAGGCAATAAACTATAACACAACATTTAATCGATCCTTAGAAAGTGCCATACATCAATAAAATGGGATCTCTAGTAATTCATGTGACGCACAGGCTGTGTCACTGCCCTGTGACAACTGCTTTCTAACTTAAGTGGTGCTACAGCCCGGAAAGAACCTGCACCTCAACCAACATGCCTCTCCAATTAGCCCGGGCTTAGCTAACTGCCTCCAGTTGCGCACTCCAAGTTTGTTCAGGACGGTTTCTACTTGTGGGCGCCACTGAAGGCGAATGCTTCCTCTACTACGTCCGACGACGTCTTGCTGGGAGTATTGGTGTCCATTCGTTCTACATCTCCTAGCCATCTTAAACTTGAAATTCAGAGTTTTTTTTGACTAGGGGCATGTAGCTGTATAGCTCGTATGATTCTTGGTTGAATCTTCGTCATTATAGCCCGTTAGCCTAAACGTGACCGACGATTTTACGAAGAATTTTCCTCTCGAATCGATCAATAATTTCTTCAGCTGCTTTTAAGACGGTCCATGCTACAGCGCCGTAGAGCAGGACTGGGATGCTCAGGGGCTTATACAGGATCTCCTTAGTAGTTCGAGTGAGGGCTTTACTACTGAATCGCCTTTTGAGCCTGAAGAAACAGCGGTTGGCAAGAGTAATTCTTCGTTTAATTTCTGACGGGATATTGTTGTCTGAGTTAATAGCGGAGCCGAGGTAGATAAAGTGCCGTACTACTACAAAGTTATATCTGTCAGTAGTGACGTTCTGTCCAATTCGACGATATTGTGTATCCTTTCATGTTGACCTTGTCTTGCCCTCATTTACTAAACCCATTTTTGCCGCTTCGTTCTCTATACTAGCAAACCTGGCTATGACATTACGTTTAGTCCGACCAATGATGCCAATTTCTTCGGCATATGCTAGTAGATGCCCCGATTTTTGAAAGATTGCGCCTCTGGTGTTGGCCAGGGAGTTTGTACAATTCTCTCAAGAATCAAATTGAAGAAGTCACATGACATTGCTTCCCCTTGCCTTATTCCTTTTTTGGGTATCGAATGTTTCGGTGAGTCGTTTCCGACACTTCGGGGCAGCGAGAATTCTCCATCGTCATCCTACACAAACGGACGAGTGTGGGCGGTACACCAAAACTAGACATGGCTCTGTATAGTTCGTCTCTATAAATGCTGTCGTATACGGCTTTGAAATCGATGAATAAGTAGTGGGTATCGATTTGGACTTCTTGGGTTTTTTCCAGGATCTGCCTAAGTGTGAAGATTTGATCGGTTGTTGACTTTCCTGGCCTAAAACCGCACTGATAAGGGCCGATCAGGTTGTTGGTAAACGGTTTCAAGCGTTCACATGTTACGGCAGATAGAATTTTGTATGCGATTTTGAGTAGACTTTTGCCTTTGTAGTTGGCTCAGTTTAGAGGTTCTCCTTTCTTGTAGATCGGACAAACGACCAGATTTGGCTTATGGGTTTTTGGATGATACTAACCAAGTCATCTGCGCCGGCTTTATGGAGCTCAGTTAGAAGGCCGTCATTTCGGGTGGCCATATTAAGCTTGATTTTAGATATTGCTTTGCGTTGCGCGAAAGTCTTGGCGGTCTCTTACGATTGCAGTCTTTTGACATAACATTTTTTTCACAGTATTTCTGGACTGTTGTGGCTTGGTGGATATCCGCATTCTTACCTTGGCTGCAACAAATTATTGGCCCGAATCGATGTAAGCTCCTCGGAATGGCCGGACATCCAAAATACTGGATACGTGCTTCTTGTCTATAGCAATGTGATCAATTTGTTTGACTGTTCGTTGATCTGGAGACCGACATGTTCCCTTATGGATATCGATGTGAAGAAACCGTGTCCTGGGAGTCAGTACATATAAGGCATATATTGGCGAATTTCGGCTTGATGCTGATTGTAACAATTAGAATAAGACAATCAAAAGCATTATCTTAAATATTTCCCTTGTTTGCAATTCCCATTTCTTTAATGTTCCTTAAAAGATTTTTCCGAGCAAAAGTTGGGCTTGGCCGTGCATAATACAATTTTTTTTCTTTTTTTAGGGATAAGTTGATGTGTCCTAGTGTACTTTCCTAGTGGTTATGGCTTTGGACTATTAGTCGTGGGATCCCTGGTTCCAGTCCCGAAAGTGATAATTACTAAGATATATCACTGCTCCATCCCTTATGAAAATTTGACAAATATCGCAATGTAACAATTTCACAAGGAGCTTCTTAAAAATGCCGTTCATTTTTGGCGTATTATTGTGGAAAAAATAATAACTCGTTAGGCAGACCGCATTTGGAATACATCATGTGGGATTCGCCATATGTAATGCATTCACTTAGATAAGAAAGATTTCAGAAAAATGTCACGAGATACGCATTTCTTGAATTATTTACGTATGAAGAATTGCCTTCTTATGATAAAAGATGTGAACAAATCGATTCATATAGATTTTTCGTATGAGCGGACAAACAATTTGCCAGAATTTCTCAATACGGTTCGAGTCCCTTTTACAAATGAAGCGTAATATATCGGAATGACACTCGATGCAAAATTAAAATGGAAGTCGCATGTAAAAACCTGGAAGTCGCATGTAAAAAGGAAATGCGAAGAACTTAAAAATAAATAAATACAGAGAACTGTATTGGTTACTCGAAAAATATTCGAAGCTTAACGTTGATAACAAGCTGCAAGCAAGTGCTAAAGCCGGTATGGACATATGGTATACAACTATGGAGTTGTACCAGTAAATCGAATCTAAATATTTTACAAACTTTTGAAAACAAAATGTTTAGATCATTTGTCAACGCGTTGTGGTTTATAAGGAATAAAGATCTACGCTGGGATCTGGGTATTCCCGCGGTTAAAGATGAAACGAACATTTTACACGCAATCATAAAAAAACGTTTATTTTGACATGTTAACACAACAGTTTTCCAAATTCTTGATGAAACAAATTTATTGAGGCGTCTTCAAAGAACTAAGCCCTTAGATTTGGCCCGATAATAACAAACCGCGCTATAAATTGCGGAAAATGCAGGAACTCTCAAAGGAAAGTTACCTGCCAAACATTAATTACTCGTGATAAAAAAATTGCTAGATAAGTTGCAATAAAAATACCAAAAGGGTGATTGTTTTAGTGGGTTACAGTCCCACCAGTCCCACACTACTTGGGCACTCGCTCATCGTGTCTTTTGAAATTTCCACCAGCCCAAGGAAAAGAAAAAAAATTGTTTCACCGGAATTGATTTCTCTTAATCATTCTCTTCTCTTACTATATTGTATGTTCCAAAAGTATCGCAACAAAATCCAGTCGTGTAAAGCAATACTGAGATAATACTGCTCTGCGATCAAAATAATAAAAAAAAAGAAAAAAGAATCCAAAAATAAGATCAACAGTCTTAAAACCATAAATAATATTGATAACAGAACTTCTTATACTTTCTACTAAATTTTTAAAGTTGTATGCATAAATTTTCTTCGATAACTGAAACATTCTAATTAAAACAACCGCTTGCACAAAAGCCATAAAGCTTCACAGCCAATACAATTCAGAAAATATTTAGAACATACCATTTGCCAACTTTCGAAGATAAGCTAATACCCCCTTCACCCTCAGACAGTATGTTTTCTATAAGAAAAACTTCAAACCCACGTCAATAGAACAGACCCAGTGTTCTGCTTGTAATACTCGAACAATTGAAATGATCACGTACCTGCACTTATCACTTGTCCCAATGACTTCCGCCTTTAATTACTCACCTCGTGAACACCGTCTTTTCCCATTACCATACTCTGTTAGAATAAATTTCAAATTCAAAATACCCTCATCCAATATCTTAATGAATTCTTTGAAAAAAAAAACTACAAAGCACGCACGCTGTGTGATCTATACAAAAAAGCTATCAGCTAAAAATAATATATTTCGCACGCCTGAGCACAACTAAGGCAACACCACACGTATTCGCATACGCATACGCATATCTATCATTCGACAGAAAATTGATTACCGCGTACCCAGCACACACAAAAGCATGCCAGCAATTAATGTTAATTTCGAAAAAGTACGTAAAAAACTAAAATTATTGGCAACCTTGGCCTTGAGTGGGGTTGTTAGCCATAAACCAGCCACTACCACTATTTTGACAAGAAAATTACTTTTCATAGTATGAAGGCATTACTAACTGTATAGAGTGAGGTGTAGTCGAACTTCTGTAAAGTTGGAGCTGTCAAAGTGACAATGTTCTCTGTCCAGATTTATCCAATGGAATGTTATAGATACTTTTGCGTTTGATGTGTGACCATTTAGCGTGGGAGTAGTCACCGTGCGAATTCTCAAAGCCGACAAGACCTTCCATCATGCGCCATGCGTGGGTTGTCATTCTCATAGTAAAATCATTAATCGTCATATGCGAAATACCAACTAGCTACGGAATGTATCTATGAAATATGCATGAAGACGAGTGGCCAAACGATTAAATGACACGCTAGTTATGGCATAAAGATTAAAGATAGTTTTTTGTTTTCTAAGTTGTTGCTGTTAACTTAAAAGCATAAAGTCTGTCGGTGTGAAATAATTAATTGATTTATTCAATAGTCGCAGTTGCAGCAGCGGCAATTTCAATAGAATTGCGATTTTGTGTTAAGATACTCGGTATAGGTTAGGTACATGCAAAGAGTTTAAGGTGTGAAATGGAACTCGACTTCGAAATGAGGGAAAATCAATTAAGATTCGTTATGCGGTGTCAAGTTGTCTGTGGTATTGATTAACGAGATTTCGCACAACGTAAAGTGGATGAAAGCCATTTAAATGCGACTGAAGACAGATACAAATGCATCTAACAGGTTATTAGTTGAAGTTGTTTTTTATTTGAATGGAACATGGTTTTTTTGTAGCTTAGAACTAAGATGTTGTTTTGTCTGCAGTAATCACCTATTGACAAGCACACTGACAGGACACAGACCGCAGCGATGAAGTTTTTACATCAACTCTTTTGTTTGGTCTATTAACTTCGTTAGTCAGCAGGAAAATAGTTTTGGCGCGTGGTTTTTGTTTGTGAATGGGTGATCTAAATATTATTTTAAAATATTCCGGATTTTATGATCATCTATGACATTTTTTTAGAACAGTAAAATTAATACAAAAGTAAGGCCGGTGGGCTTCTGTTGTCGTCTAGGTAGATGATATAAATAAAACATTTTTCATGTCGCATGAGATAAAGGCCACTTTTATATCTAAAATTATGTGCTTATAGTAGATATTTATTTGCATTACAAAATAGGCTGCTTTAGGTTTGTGGTCTTTGCCACTGATTAATCGATTGCATGAAATTTGTTTGGATATGATTGCTGAAATGCTGACGCCTTTAGAGAAAATCATCAAGCGTTTGGAAGGATAAGAAATTGATGGAAGAAATTTAGCATGGTGATACCTAAGTGAATTATGGTGCAGTGCTCTTGGTGCTCCAATTATAGTCACCTGAACACGACTATTTGCAGAGGCGAATGATATGGCAAAAAAGGATACCTGCCAAAACCTGTATATCATCACAGTATTGTCGGTCAAGAAATAATCTTTGAACGTAATTAATCTCACGACATTGACACAGCGGCGGTCAAATGGTAGCAATGCGATATTATGAAACCTTGAGTTTTTACCAATCTGATGCCTACCAACTCTGAATTTCAGCCTTCTTGGGAATAACGCTGAATTCCTTGTATCTTGACCACAGCCTGATCGGCAATTATCAGTGTGGTTTTAGGCCAAGAAAGTCCACATGCGATCAAATTTTCACACTTCGGAAGATCGAAGAAGTCATCGATACCCACCACTTATTCATCAATTTCAAAGCCGCATACGACAGCATTTATAGAGACGAACTGTACAGAGCCTTGTCTTGTTTTGTTATACTGCCCAAAGCCGTCCGTTTGAGTAGGATTACGAGAATTCTTGCTGCTTCATAAGGTCGTTTCCGACCCACACCAACACATTTGATACCAAAAAAGGATTTAGGCAAGGCGATGCGCTGTCATGTGACTTCTTCAATCTGATTCTTGAGAGGATTGTGCAAAACTCACGAGCCAACACCAGAGGCACAATTTTCCAAAAATCTGTACAACTACTAGCATACGCCGACGATATTGACATCATTGAACGTGATGTCATAGCCACATTTGCTAGTATAGAGAAGGAAGCGGCAAAAATGGGTTAAGAAGTAAATGAGGGCAAGACGAAGTATATGCTGTCAACACGATAGGACACACAACATCGACGAATTGTACAGAACGTCACCATTGACAGATATAGCTTTTAGGTAGTACGGGACTTTGTCTATCTCGGCTCCGCTTTTAACTCTGAAAATAACATAAAGTCAGAAAATAAACGAAGATTTACTCTTGCCAACCGCTGTTTCTTCGGGTTAAGAAGGCAATTCAGTAGTAAAGCCCTCACTCGAACTACTAAGGAGCTCCTGTATAAGACCCTGAGCATCCCAGTCCTGCTTTACGGCGTTGAAGCATGGACCGTCTAAAAAGCGGATGAAGAAATCCGTGATCGATTTGAGAGGAAAAGTCTTCGAAAAATCTTCGGTCCCGTTCGCGTTGACGGCCTATGGAGACGAAGATTCAACCAAGAACTATACGAGCGTTACAGCGACATGCCATTAGTCAAAAAACTCCGGATTGGACTTTTAACGAATGTATATAACGAATAACGTATAACGAATGGACACCAATACTCCGGCTCGCAGAGTCTTCTATTCCCAGCCAGACGTCGGACGCAGTAAAGGAAAACCTCGCCTTAACCAACTTGGGGTGCGCAACTGAAGGCAGTTAGCTAAGGACCGGGCTAACTGAAGAGGCAGTAAATAAGTAAGGATCGGGAATACAAAAAAGGAAGAAAATGTGGCATTTATGACAGCTGACACTAAGGGCTGCACTGACGAGATTGCGGTTTCGATATAGGGACCCGACCTAGGTCAAGAGTTATTTACCTTATGCCGCGTTAGTGATCGCTTTGCTGTGTTTCGCTTCAGAGAAAAATATTGTGACATCATCTCTATATGTGATCATGCCCGATCATACCATATCTATGTGGAATTTAACGACCTCCTGGACGAAACCTACTGACCCTGTCAAGAATACGATTTAAAAAATCAACATTGACTACCATAATGCGAAAATGCCTAAAAAATAAAATAAAATTTGTAAGTTAGTTGGAAAGCACAGAAAATGGTTTCTGATCGTTTCTCCACGACATCTAATGCACACACATTTGGAAGGGTAAACGTCGACTCTGACTATTACCTCGTCGCAGCCAAATTCAGATCCCGACTATCCAACGAAAATATACTACGAATAGTACAGAAAAATTGACGTAACGTTGATTGTTGCACAAAAATGACTCCAAAATGTGCCCTCATCCTCCAACAATACCAACACCCATTGGATAAAGTATCGTAATATCATCAAGGAAGTAGCCTTAACCAAATCCCCCTAAATCCCCTAAATGATTTGATAGAAGAGTTTCATATCAAGGTGATTCAAAGAAATGTCCGCTCCACAGAGGAAGAGTATCGATCCAGAGCAGGACTACTCCCAACGTAAAAATATAATACGCAGCTCTTGAAAATCAAAGAGTCCCACTTTTTTTTTAGCTTTGTATTCCTTAACTTTGGGTGATAGTTCTTCACCTTATGACGTATATTTATATTTAAAAAGCTGTCAAAGTCAATAGCCTCATTGGTTTAAAATGGTGGTCTTGCAGACCACTGTAAATCGCGAAAACGTGATAACAGACGACATAACAGACGATAGGGAAAAAGCCGGATTTGGCTCGTGCAGTATGTGACGTTATTCCATCTCCTTTACCGCTTGTCGCATGATGGCAAAAGAAAAGGTCCAATGAAGTAACCAGCGCACCGTATAGTAGGCTTAGGTTAGACTAGGTAAAATAGGCTGCACGCGATGCGAGTGCTTACTATAACCAGCAAAGTTCCGCTGTGGTACCACGTGGATCTGTTGACTCTTCTTAATATTCATTTCCCTAAGTGAACCATCCCGAGCTACCTAGATTGTCAAAGAATTAGTCTCCTATATGGAGTTTTCTTTGGTTGGAGACAGCTGAACAAGAGCTGAGAAGGTAAAGACTTCACTACTCCTCTTCCTCGTCCAAGTAGCTTCTGTTGAAGTCATAACTAAGGAGGGTCAATAGTTGTAGATGTAGGCCTAGAGAGATTGACGGTACTGATGTTTGATCTGCTCAGCATTATCAAACAGACAGAGCACTTCTAGTTACAATTTGGCTAGAGTTGTCTGCATATTAGACTCGTTGCGCAGTTTATCCATCTTCGGTTTGCTTTTTTGTTCGCATCCAGTTTGGCAAGTGATAAATTGTAAAGAGGGGCATAGCTAAAATTTCTACTGGCGGTAGAATATCATTGGTAGTGTCCTGTCTGACTAGCTCATTCCTGGTTTATCTCTGTGACGCGGTACACATCAAGATATAGTCGGCATTCGTGATATGATTTCGATGTAAATGAAATGGATTCCAGGGATTTCATTGCCGCTTAGCTGTAACGGAATAAACGGAACAGCGTTTTCGCTGTTCTTGCCAATATTGAATGAATCGTTCTGTCTGACAGCGGAATGTTGTTCGTTTAACAGTCTGCAGAAGTGGTTCTTCCATATTCTCAGCATCGACTGTGTCTCAACTACTGTCATCTTGACAGTATTCTGTTCGAGCCTTGTATCCTTGGTTTTGACGTTTTACACTTTGGTAAAACTTGCGAACATCTTTCCTGGAGTGGCACCTCTCTATATCCTCGATTGCGCGCTTTTCTTTGCTCTTTTTTCTTCTTTCTGAAAATCTGGTGTTCTTCCCTTCTTCTTTGCCTATAGAGCTCTATGGCAGCCTTCGTTATTACATGCAGCTTAGCCTTGTAGTCCTCGTCCTTGGGTATTTTGCTGGTGGGCGCGATAAACCTAGCACATAAGTTGCGGCTGATCTAATGGTTTGTTGTCATCGTCGCCTTTGTTCTCCGACATTCGATGCTGGTGGTATGGTGTTAATCGAGAGGTTAATAGATACGAGTTGCGCGATGGTCTTGGCGGTCTCTTGCGATTGCCATCTTTCAACATTAAATTTGTTCACAGTATTTCTGGGTTGTTATAGCGAGGTGGATATCCGCTTTCTTATTTTGGCTGCAACAAAGTAGTGTTTGGAATCAATGTTAGCTCCTCGGAATGTTCGGACATTCTGGATGCGTTTCTCTTTTCTATCAATTTGGCTGAACGTTCGTTGACCTCGAGACCAACATGTCCCCTTTTGAATATCGAGGTAAGGAAACCGTGTGCTTGCTATAGTCGCATTTCGTTTCATAGCGAAGGCAATTAGCCTAAATACGTTACCAGACCATCGAACTCTTTGAGCTTAAATGGAGTGTCTTGTTGCTTGTAAGCTTATCAAAAGCAAGCTGTTATATCTTAAGCCCTAGATAAGTACCTCAATCTCTCAATCTACTTCAGTGCATTACATCAGTCTGCCAATGTAGCACTGCTCTTGGACTTCAGATTTCTTGCACGTCTATTTGTGTTTTTAGGTATCTTCTGAGTATCTAGTAAGGGATATTAAGCTTTCAGTAGATACCATATACATACTAGATACTATACCATGTAGAGCATAATTGTCAACGTAAAGTTTAGCATAATTTAGCCGTTTGGATTCGGCATAAAACAGGAGGTCACACCATCGTGCAAGAAGTACACACGCACACAGTAATTGGGTTGTGAGAAAAAGCTAGGCCATGGGTACTAACGAGCCAATTGCCCCAAAAATTTGTGTTTTTTTGTTATATTTGTATGAAAGTCTATATATATATATGTGTTGTGTTCACAACTATCTTCTATATCTTCTGGATACACAACCACGTTATAATCTCTTGAAATAATTCGTTGATGACTGGCTTAAAGAGAAAAGAGGGACCTATGCCTTCTAGCTGATGTGCCGCCGAAACTGCGATCGTCCTTTGCAATTGTAAACCCCATCTTTTATTAGAACGTCTTTCTAGAGAGAAAAAAAGGACCATCTAGAGTCCATCTATCACTTCAGGGCTGCTTCATGACATCTTGACTAGACTTACATGGATATGAAAGTAACACATCATCTTCCAAAGACACTCTAACCAAAAATAGCTACCACCACTAAGCCAACAAATAAAGTAAAGTCGCTATCTTCGTCACCAAAAAAAAAAAAATCAAAAATTCGTGATTCCGTTCCCAAGGTTATTCAGCCCCAAACTCGTTCAAAGATTCAATGACCCAGAGCCAGAATGTAATTTGAAATCTTTTTCTGGGTCTTTTTTGTTTTGCAATCGTATATGTGTGTGCAGTTTCTGTGTTTGGCTACCATTCACCCAAAAATATCTCGAACATAAAAATGACTTTAACCGGCCAAAAGACATAATCCTCAGTGCCCTGGAATGACCGGCAGCTCCAAGAATATACAAACGGTAAGTGGGGGCCGGAACTGATCAAGAAGACTTTCAACTTTCTGACTGACGACCACAACCGACATCAAGCCAGACGATGAGGTGCGCTGGTGACTTCATTCGCTGGAGTCTTTCTTTTGTCAGATTACTCATTAGTTAACCTATAGACGTATAGAAATCAAAAGTTCTCCGTTCGCTAAGGCTTTACACTGACACTACCAACTTAGTCCCGATTTTGTTGTCAAAAAAAAAACTTAATTGCGTTCTTATGTGGAAGTTGCTTGTTGTGCTTGGATAAGTCTTGAGGTTTTTTTTTCCAGATTATACACCTTCGAGAAGTACAGCTCGTTTATTTTTTGTGAATTGTTGGCAATTAAAGTTGGACCGATTCTGTACCGCCAAGTGTGTATGATATGGTGTTCATTTTTGTTGGGTTTTGACTGCCAGAAGTTGATTATTTCGTCGAGGTGATGTAACCCCCAGCTTGTGTAGCCTCTTCTGCTAAGTCGGAGAAGGAAATACGAATCGGTTGGAGACGCTTAGTGTCACTGGTTCTGTTGTTATTTTTTTTTTAAATTGGCGAATCTACTTAAGTCAGCGTGAAAGGTGAATGGGGTTCTAACTTTAACCATCCATCCATGAGGATTGATTGCTTCAATTTGACGTAATAGATACAAAAATTAGAAATATAATGAGCAAGGTGCTTGTCGTGGAGTGGTTCTCGTTTTGGGTAATTGTGTGCTTGAACGGGCGGGTTTGTTGCACGGTGAGAATTTGTTTTATTACGACTTATGATTGGGGAAATAAAATTTAAGTTTTGGTGGGAATCGACTGTGGGAATGCGATCTTATGGGCGGTCGAGTACTGCTGGAGAGTGAGGTAATATTTTAGAATGATTTAATTCAAAGAGTTTGGGGTTAAACCACTGACGTAAGCTTTAAAATGCAATCTTGAGATACCTGACAGAATATGCTCAATGGTGATATCTGAAACTGATATCTTTTTTTACAAATACACTGGCTGACATTTTTCAAAAGTCATTATTAGTTTATTGAAAAGATGTTGGATTATACCAGTTTAACGGGATTCCATAGATTATACTTAAATTAATCTTTACTGATTGGTAGCTTTGACGCATCTAACAAATTGACGTTGGTAAGGTAGTATCGAAACTTTATCACCCTCGCAATATTAGCTTTATAAGGCCTAATGGAGAAACATTAAAAAATTGGAAGCTGCTGCATGGGTTTGATTTAAACCAGTAAAAGCAAATTAAATTGTCATTTCATAGACCCTACAGAAACTACATATGAAGCACTCACATTCGTAAGAGGATATAGTGGTCTCCAGAGGAACAAACGGTCCATATAATTAAACAAAGCGGGCAGAAAGTTTTATGTCAGAACTTATCTGTTTTGCAAATGTCACAAGTAAGGGTGTTGTCCACTGTCTCTAACATCAACTAGCCATCATTAAGTTCAAATGGCGTTTTTTAACGAAGTATATGTTACTGTGCAGTTCATAATTTTTATGCTGAAATCCTTGTCTCCAAAGCTAACCAAAGCAAACGGGCCATAACATTTTTCGCTGAAAATCAATGATTTGATCATCCGCTTTTGATAAGGTGCATGTTTCCGTGCAGTTGAGCGGAATCGAGAAGAGCCAGGTCATATATACGGTTGGGTGTTGTAGAACGATGGTAGTCTCTGATTGTCTTTAGCTAGGCAATGCCCAGTGGTTGTAACTCCGACTACACATCAAATGTACTTATTTTGACCTCCAAGTGGTAACCATGGCCTCCTACAACCGGTTTTGACTTGCTAAATGTGCGAATGTTGATAACAAGACGAAAAATAGCATGAACAGCCAGGTCAAAATGGCACGACCTGCTGTCCTAGGCGAACCAAGGGGAGCTGCTTCGACATATTGGGACAACAGGTTATCTAGTAATTTCAATGGCAAGTCAGGCCCCTTGAAAAGAGATGGCGGCGGCTAAACCGAAAGGCCAACGGTAGCGCTCAATCCCGTAGTGGATACTGACGGCTCCGTGTCACAAATTGTCACAGTAAAAAATTGGAACAGGCCCTCCAGGTTAGGGGTTATGCTTTGGGCTTACTACCCACCCATGGAAAGAAATATATGTAACGAAGCAACCAATAGCCTTGGAATGGACTGATTTTGTTGTTGACAGTCCTGCTAAACGTTTAACAGAAGAGGTGCAAGCGAAAAACTAGCGGGCAAAAACTGCCACAATGCGGACACTACTGCCATCCAGGAAATACGACGGGATTGGCCGTGCAAAATCAGGATGAAAAACTGTGACCGTGTTACAGTGAGCAGAAACAGATATTATTCTGATGAGGATTTAGGCAAATAATCTTGCTTTTCCAAGAGTGTGTCGGAGGCATTGTAATAATCCGCATCATGGCCAAATACACAAACATAACATTTATATGAGTTCAACCCCCGATGGAGGTAAACTAGGATATAGCTAAAGACTGCTTCTAAGAGCACTTTAAAAAAAATACCTATGAGGGACTACCGAAGTAAGGATAGGAAGAGAAGACCATTTTTTAGCAGTATAATCGGAAAACACAGCCTAGACGACACCGCGTCTGGCAACGGACTTAGGCTTGTTGGTTTCGCTACGGATCGAAATTCCCCTATAACCAGCACACGGTGTCCTCATATCGATATCCAAAAGGTGACATGGTGGTCTATAGATCAAAGAACCGCCAACCAAATTCATCACATTGCGATAGACAAGAGCCAATCATCCAGTATTTTGGATGTCCGAACATTCCAAAAAGCTAACATCGACTCGGACCACTACCTTGTTGCAGCCGAGGTAAAAATGCGGATATCCACCAGGCCACAACAATCCAGAAATACTGTGAAAAATTTAATGTCGAAAGATTGCAATCACAAGAGACTGCTAAAACCTTCGCGAATAGCGTAGAACTGTCGATTAACACCATGCCACCAGCATGGTGTCGAAGAACAATGGCAACGATGCCAACAAGCCATTAGATCAGCCGCCACTGATGTGCTAGGTTTCTCGCGCCCACCAGCAAGGAACCCCTGGTTTGATGAGGAATGCCGACATATGATCGCAGCCAAGAACGAGGCCTGCAAGGCCAAGTTGCAGGTAAAGACGAGAGCTGCCATTGCGCTCTATAGGCAGAGAAGAGGGGAAGAAAATCAGCTTTTCAGAAAGAAGAAAAAAGAGCGAGCAAATCGCGCGATCGAGGATGTAGATACGTGCCACTCCAGGAACGATATTCGGAAGTTTTACCAAAGTTTAAAACTTCAAAGCCAAGGATACAGGGTTTGAACAGAATCCTGTCGAGATGAACAGGTAAACATCGTTGTTGAGACACAGTCGATGCTGAGGATATGGAAGAACCACTTCTGCAGACGGTTAAACGGCTATGACGAACGATATTCCGCTGTCAGGCAGCACGAATCATTTTATATTAGCAACGACAGCGAAAACTGCCAACCACCCGACCTGAGTGAAGTGAGGTTAGCAATATCTAAACTCAAGCTCAATAAAGCTGCCGGAAATGTCGGCCTTCACGGTGAGCTTTATAAAGCCGGAAGAGATGACTTGGTAAGTAACATCCACCAACTCATAAGCCAAATCATTTCGGAAGAAAGTATGCCTGAAGAATGGAACCTCAGCATTATTTGCCCGAAACTCTGAACTGCGCCAACTAACGAGGCATAAGTCTCCTCAACACCGCCATCTAGATCCTATCTGCCGCAATATGTCAACGCCTGAAAGCGTTTACCAACAACCAGATCGGCCGTTATCAGTGTGGTTTTAGGCCAGGAAAGTCCACAACCGATCAAAGTGTCACACATCGGCAGGTCCTGGAAAAAACCCAAGAAGTCCAAATCGATAGCCACCACATATTCATCGATTTCAATGCCGCATACGACAGCATTTATAGAGACGAACTATACAATCTGATTCTTGAGAGGATTGTCCAAAACTTCTGAGCCAAAACCAGAGGCACAATTTTTCGAAAATCGGTGCAACTAATAGCATACGCTGACGATATCATTGACAGCACTCAACGTGGTGTGATAGCCACAATTGCTAGTATAGAGAAGGAAGCGGAAAAATCGCTTAAGCATTAAGTTAGTGTACGACTAATGGACACGCGAATTGGACAGTACATCACGATTGACAGATATAACTTTGAAATCGACCTCAAGCAACTTGGAGTACGCAGTTGGATGCAGTTAGCTAAGGACCGGGCTAGTTGGAGAGGCATGTTGGTTGAGGCCCAGGTTCATGCCGGACTGTAGCGCCACTTAAGTAGGTAAGTAAGTAGTAGATCCATAAAAGCCAAATATATCAAAATTCCAATTTTTGCAGATCCGCCACTTTGTGTTTGAAACTACGATGTGCTTGTCTCGGTCTTTTTTGTTCTTACTGGAAGCACTCGTCGTTTCAAAAGCGAAATCAATTGGAATAACACCTTTGGCAGATTTGGTGTCATGTAGGCTGTGTTTTTTGACAGTTCTGATAAAGCTGCCATCTCTTCGGACCTTTGCGTTAAAATCTCCCAACATTATTTCTACATCGTACCTCGATAGTTCTTGGATGGCGGTAAATTCTGATTTTGTAGCTGCTTAGAGCTTCCCCTTATTATTTGGTTGTTCTTCGTCTATTGAGTAGTCTTACGTTCCAGTTCGTTGTTCTTTTCCGTTTAGTAACATAAGGCCCAAAACAGTGTAATCAGTCCTCCCCGAGGCGTTAGGTTTCTCCTGAATAATAGATTTCCTCCGTAATTGAATATATTTAACGCAAAGCAAAGCACAACCACCGCTTTGTGAGGCTAGCTCAATATTTTTTTAATCCGCTAAGGCACGGTTGACGGTACTATTAATGTTCACTACGGGTTTGAACGCTGTCTTGGACTTTGGCTCATCTGTTACCATTTCTAGTCAAACAGCCTGACTAACCCGAATGTGTCGATGAAGCTGGGACTATAGATGTCACCGTTGACCACATCTCGGGATTTCTTCCACCGTAGTCATAAAAAAGGAATACGTCCCTTAATTTGAGGACACATCTTCCTTCTTCGCTCATCTGCTGCCACCAAAACTATACATAGGGATTCAAATCAAAGACCATGTACGGTTGAGGTACTAGGCATTCAGCGGTTGCCAAGAGTAGGCTGAGTGTTGGAGTTGATAGGCATCTGGTAGGTTAAAGATAAAGTAATTCGAATTCGTATTACCTACCATTTGACCACCAATAACCTTATAGCAAGTTCGTGATTGTACACATTCGGCTTGGGGAGATGCATCCATGTGGCATCAGGATGGAACTACCTGATCAAGCGCGCTATAGGCTTACAGCCACCACAACCCAACTTAGTCTAAGCAAACTGTGAAACGTTCTGCTATTTACTTTCCGAAACGGATTACAACTACGAATACATAATGTGTTGCATTGCAGATACAAGCGACTGCTATTTGTGTACATAACTAAGCTAAAGCGTCCCTATTACGTTCAAATAGCGCCTGGATGTGATGTTACCAGATGTTTATTCACTTTGCTCTTAAATTTTCTTAGATTGTGCATCGATGTGGGCTCAGTCGTGCAGTATTTAGTGTGATGAGTCTCTGTGAAAAGGTCTGCGTTCGATACGCAGCTGAGTTACTACCACAATGATTTACACCGGTCCTCATCTTGCAATGATCTTACAAACCATTCAAGTGGTATCAGTTGTCAGTCGTCCGGATTCCTTATCACATTTTTGCTCCCTCTACCGTGCTTCGAATCTCAACAGACGGAGAAGTCGGGCCTTTATTTTTTTCGATAGACAGCGGTGCAAAGTGTTCCTTATACCTGTCTAACTCCATTAGGGCTCTAAAGACTGTCCCTATTCGTTGGTGGAATAATAATTCGATATTACAGATTTTGACATTTTTGTCAACAGTAATGCAATGAGATACCTAAAAACCTACATATGCTCAAACGAAATTTCGCAGCAGCACGATGTCATAATATATTGCTTTCAGGGCACTCAGGTTTTCGAGAATAGTGAACTGTCAAGACAAAGTTCTCTAATTCTGAATTACAGACATCATTACTTAATCAACTAGCCGATATGTCTTTTTATAAACTCTTTAGCCTCAATTATCCACTACCTACTACAAATATTCACACCTCGACCGGGCATCACCCTTAATAATTTTTTTTTGGAAGCTTCCACCGGAGGCTTAAGCTCACCAATACGTTGCTTACCGTTGGTCAGTCTATGAGATATAGCTTCCGCTTGAATCTACAACTGGAGGCTTGGTAGTTTGAATGAAACATTGAGGTACCTGTTAAATCGAGCAAAGGAGGTAAAAAGGAGTGTGCAGTTACTTACTTTGCTTGAGGCTGTTGAAGCTACTGTTTCGAAATCTGAACTTACAGTTGAATGTTCAAGTGGTCACGGAAGCTATATCATATGAACTGACAGATAGAAAGCATCGTGTAGCTGTTCGAATAGGACCATCAAAGGCTGTCATATTTCATGCAGATAATCTCAACGACTTCACAGCCCGTTAACTTAGCAATTGAATCCGTTTCTCGTTGAAATATTAAAACATATAATCTAGATTTAAAATATTCTGTTAGAGTTGTGTTCCACCAACTAATTGACCTGTTAGACCTCTCGCATACACACATCATTAGCAACTAAGTCACAGTTCCAATGTTCAAAATCAACAAATTACCGCCGTTTTGCTCTGAATTTGTTTCATTAATCGTATTTCAAAACAACTACGTTCTAATGTCGAACAAGTCTTTGCCATGTTCGAACACGGAACCCGGCCGCCATGTTCATTTATTCCACAAAATGCCGTCCGCTTTACTCCCATTAAAAAGAAAATGAACCAATTAGTGGACTGCTGTCTTCGATTAATGACACAAGTCCACAATCATTTCACCTGATCGGTCCTAATTTCTTCTCTTTACGCACCGCATAAACAACCGTACGATCCATCAGTAAAAGTTATAAATCAGTTCACTCCAACGAGCCGGCAGTGTAAATCAATTTCATCCCAGGACGACGACTTCCTCGTCCCGATACATATCAAGCGGCAATAAAATCATCCCTCCCTCCGTTTATCCAACTCCTGCCATCTCTATGCAAATAGCCAAGTGCATCGTGTTTCAAATCTGGCGAGAGCCTTATAAATAATCCCTCCTTCCGTGGCCTCCGCCCATCTGCTACTCATAATAAAAGATGATTAATCGATCAGAGTCTATCTTAGATGGCACGGGTACGACCAATCTACTATGTTGGCTGCCCATCACTGGAATGGATTTTGCAAATTATTTACGCCTGCCTATGGTGCGGGCTGCCCGTCGGACCGCCACCGCGTTGCTGTCCATGTGCCTGCTGCACACCAACACTAGGCCACGACAATTTGTACAAAACTGCCATTCCACCAATGTGGGACCAAGTTCATTCCCACCCAAACCGACCAAACAGCCTTCCAAGTCGTAAATTGTTATCCTTGTGACTTTGGTAACACAGAAAAAATGTTTCCCTCCAACACAAGTGTTCCACTGACTCTGGACCACTCTGAAGGTGTGCGGATTAGAAACTGGATTTCGGTGGTACATTGTAACCTTGCGTGGTTCCATTCCATTGCATATCAGGAAGTAATTATTCCGTCCCAAGTGCGGTGGAGTGGAAACGACCAACGAACGGCATGACTTGGCTTGCAAATATCTACGCCCAAGGAGGCTAGCTTAAGTGATGACTTTATACGATCGCCCCGAGGTTTTAGGCGTGTAAAATAAATTCAAGTCCGGTGGTGCGGCGAAGTTTTTGGTCATGGAATTCTAAGTCTGGATGGAATTCTATAATTTGTAACGGCAAGGTGAGGATTGTTCTGAGACGACTGTGGGTGTGTGGATGTTTTATTGTTTTGTGGGGAGCAGTTCATGTGGTTTTGAGGATTCGTGGAACTAATTCAATTGGATGAGGTAAGGCGGGTTGCTTGTGGTTTAGTCTGGATAATTTGTATCAAAAAAAAAGGAACAAAAAAGTAGTCGGCGGTGTGGGCATTACCCTCAAATGTTCCAAATTAAAACAGGACTTGCTTGATATATTAGAAGAATGAAAAAACTAGGCTACATCGCATAAGGGGTGGTATATATGGTAAAGCTATCTGAATAGCATTCGTGAACCGAATGATTCGACCTTCAGTTTGGATAATTGTTGGCAATGATTTCATGAATTGTTTTGAGCATAGCTCAGCCTTAAGATAGCACAGAAGGATGTTTCATGGCTCAAAGGAATCTTGAACGAATTTACTTAATAAATATTTTTTCGGTTGTAAGTTTGCTAAAGACACATATAACACCATTGTCGACTGACACATAATTGTTGAGTTAGGGGCTGTTTAATGACGAAAAAGTTAATTTCTGCCACTTATACATTGAATGCTCCTCGAATCCTAACCTCCTGTAGGAGATAGGGCAATTTTCAGTACACTATATCCTGCCCAGAAAAATGCAGATTATAACAATGAAAACCACATCGAAATCCGTCCAGAAGCTCTCGAGATTATCGCATTCATACAGACAGATACGTTTTGTATACTAAGAGGAGAGAGATCTATAACGCTCTGATGAAAAGCTATATACCACTATGTGGACAGGATGGATATCGTCCCAAATTCGTCAATTTCGATTGTTGATGTACCCATTTATCCAGAAGTGGGCCCTGTCGTGGAAGATGATTTTTCGATTAAAATTATCGTCAATTTCCAACTTTTCCAGAGCCCATTCAGCGAACAAATGTCGTTGTCCTTGACCGTTTACCTTCAGCTCCTCGGTCAGTTCAATTTTGTACGGGTGAAGGCTTGAATCATGATGCGAAATTCGTCAAGTTGCAGTCTGCGAAATGACTAGTTCTTGCGAGCGACGCGATATCGACTGCCTTGGATTCCCCTGTACACTCTTACTGGCGATGATCTCAGCAGATCTTACGTTTCGTCGACGTACGGGTGTTGGTATATCGTTTAGTAAGCCAGTGGACTCAAATTTACGCACCACACTGCGAAAAGTCTTCACGACAGGAATGTGGGAACATTAAACAGGAGAGGTGCAAGCGAACAACTAGCGGAAGCCCTAAACTGCTAGAGAGCAGACATTACTGCCATCCAGGAAATACGATGGGATGGGCCGGGCAAAAAGAGGATGAAAAACTGTGACATCTACTACGGACTGTGTTATAGTGAGCAGAAACAGCGACTATTCGGATGCGGATTAGTTATAAGTGCCAGACTTAGGCAAGAAGTCTTATGATTCCAAGACATTAGCGAACGGAGGAAAAAGATGATATAGCTAAGGACTGTTTATATGAGCTCCTTGACAAAATTAATGTGCGACTACCGAAGTACGATGTTAAAATCATGCTGGGAGACTTTAACGCAAAGATAGGAAGAGAAGACACCTTTAGCAGTATTGTCGGAAAATATAGCCTACAAGACAACATGTCTGGTAACGGACTTAGGCTAATTGACTTTGATACGCAACGAAATGACACTATAGCTAGCACACGGTTTCCTCATATCCATAAGGGTACATGGCGGTCTCCAGATCAACGAACGGTCAACAGATTGATCACATTGCGATAGACAAGAGGCACGCATCCAGTATTTCGGATGTACGAACAACTACATCTCGTCAGAAATTAATCGAAGAATTATTCTTGCCAACCGCTGTTTCTTCGGGCTAGGAAGTAAAGCCCTCACTGGAACTTCTTAGGAGATCCTATATAAGACCCTGGTCATCCCAGTCCTGCTCTACCACGCTAAAGCATGGACCATCTCAAAAGTGGATCGAGAAATCCTTGGTCGATTTGAGAGTAAAATTTTTTCGAAAAATCTTCGGTTCCGTTTGAGTTGACGGGCTATGGATACGAAGTTTCAGCCAAGAACTATACGAGCTGTACAGCGGCTCGCATAGTCTTCGATTCCCAGCCAGACAGCGGACTTAATGAAGGAAGTCATCACCTTAAGTGGCTCGCACAAGTAACTAGAAACAGACCTCCACCAGCTTGGAGTGCGCAACTGGAGGCAATTATCTAAGGACCGGGCTAATTGGAGAGCCATGTGGGTTGAGGCCCAGTTTTTTTCCGGACTGTAGCGTCACGTAAGTAAGTAAGTAAGAAGTCACTACGATTTTATTAGCGTTTCTAAATATTTTTAACGATTTTCAACATTTTTTAGTCACAAATAGTTTTTCGAGGAGTTTTCATTAAGTTTTTTCCGGACTCTCATACAAATTTCCCCTCTACGCGGTGTTTGAGATACCATTCTCTCACGCCGATGAAGCAAAGATGTTAACAAGACATAGCACTATTCAATGTAGAGCTGAGGCTTCATTCAATTATAACCCTGGGAAGACTCACTAGATTCACTTGCATTTTACGATGACCAAGTCAGAAATTTTAAGATTCAAGAAAAGCTGTAAACGGTTGATTTTGCTTCAACTTGGTTGATTTAATGAAGTGGACTATTTAGTCAAGACATAAAAAATAAAACTCATGGTGGTCCATTATCAGTAACCACTTAGAAAAAAAAGGTTCGTCCATAAATTAATCATCGGTGTACAAATTTATAGCGCCAATTATATTAAGATTGATAATAAATTTTTTTTTTTGAACAACACTTCATTTAGTTTATTAGATGTTTAAACATATTTTTAATTAGTTGATTTAGATTAACATAATGACTGGTTATAGACTATATATACATGAAAATCGCGTTTGCTAGGCGCTAAAATGGATTAAGCGAGCGCGTTTACGATTGTAGAACCTTTCTTCAAACGTTAATGGCTACGGTTCTTAATGAAATTTAAAATTCAGAAAACTGAAATGCATTATTTATTTAGCCGTATCAATCTAACGGTTTTTAGTACTTTATGAGTATGCAAATTATTAATTTGTGCTTCGACCCAGAATTAAGTTAGAAATGCTGAATTTGAATGATAAACTGACAGATTTGGAAGAGAGGGCAATAATGTCGCTCTATTTAAACGTCAGCGCGAAATTATTAACTTTCGATTTTTCTGCGACGGTTATGGCGTTGGATGTAAGGTATTATGAAAGTTATCACGTTGCAGGTGAAGACGAGAGCTGCCGTTGAGCTCTATGGGCAGAGAAGAAGGGAAGAACACCGGCTTTTTAGAAAGAAGAAAAAAGAGCAAGAAAAGCGCGCGATCGAGGATATAGAGAGGTGCCACTCCAGGAAAGATGTTCGCAAGTTTTACCAAAGTGTAAAACGTCAAAGCCAAGGATACAAGGCTCGAACAGAATCCTGTCGAGATGAACAAGGAAATATCGTAGTTGAGACACAGTCGATGCTGAGGATATGGAAGAACCACTTCTGCAGACTGTTAAAAGGCGATGACGAACAACATTCCGCTGTCAGGCAGAACGAACCATTCAACATTGGCAACGACAGCGAAAGCTACCAACCTCCCGACCTGAGTGAAGTGAAGATAGCAATGTCTTAACTGATGCTCAATAAGGCTGCCGGAAATGGCGGCCTTCCCACCGAGCTTTATAAAGCCGACAGAGATGACTTGGTAAGTAACATTCACCAACTCATAAGCCTAATCTGATCGGAAGAAAGTATGCCTGAAGAATGGAACCTCAGCATCGTTTGCCCGATCCACAAAAAAGGAGACCTCTAAACTGCGCCAACTACAGAGGCATAAGTCTCCTTAACATCGCCTACAAAAATTCTATCTGCCGTAATATGTGAACGCCTGAAACCGTTTACCAACAACCTGATCGGCCCTTATCAGTTTGGTTTTAGGCCAGGAAAGTTCACAACCGATCAAATCTTCTCACTTCGGCAGATCCTGGAAAAAACTCAAGAATGCAAAATCGATACCCACCACCTATTCATCGATTTCAAAGCCGCATACGACAGCATTTATAGAGTCGAATTTTACAGAGCGATGTCTAGTTTTGGAATACCGCCCAAACTCGTCCTTTTGTGTAGGATGACAATGGAGAATTCTCGCTGCTCCATCAGGGTCGGAAACGACCTCACTGACACATTCGATACCAAAAAAGGATTTTGGCAAGGCGATGCGCTGTCATGTGACTTCTTCAAGTTGATTGTTGAGAGGATTGTGCAAAACTCACGAGCCAACACCAGAAGCACAATTTTCCAAAAATCTGTACAACTACTAGCATACGCCGACGATATTGACATCAATGGTAGGACCCAACGTGACGTCATAGCCACGTTTGCTGGTATAGAGAAGGAAGCGGAAAAAATAGGTTTAGCAATAAATGAGGGCAAGACTGACTCAACACGAAAGGACACACAACATCGACGAATTGGACAGAACGTCACCATTGACAGATATAACTTTGAGGTAGTACGGGACTTTATCTATCTCGGCTCCGCTATTAACTCTGACAACAACATCTCTTCAGAAATTAAACGAAGAATTACTCTTGCCACCCGATATTTCTTCGGGCTTTTCAGTAGTAAAGCCCCTCACTCGAACTACTAAAGTGATCCTATATAACACCCTGATCATCCCAGACCTGCTCTCCGGCGCTTAAGCATTAACCGTCTCAAAAGCGGATGAAGAAATCCTTGGTCGATTTGAGAGGAAAAGTCTTCGAAAAATCTTGGGTCCCGTTTGCGTTGACGGTGTATGGAGGAGTTTTTCTTGCGGATCACTGATCACTGACAGATAAATCATTTCGAAAAAAATGCTTGGACGGACATACTTATTTTGTATTTTAATATAACCTTAGGTACCACCCGTCCGTAAACTATTTGGATGCTCTGTCAATATCCAAATGGTAGCCAATGCTTAAAACTTTTTCACAATTAAGTTCACGGATGAGGAACATTTGAAAATTCTATAAAATTGTACCGACTTGCTTCACTGGTGGTCGCAGCTATAAGAGCACTATAATTATAATTTCCTTCTGTAATATATTTTACGAAAACTAATTTCCAGAGAAATTCCGAAAATATTCAATTAGAACAAGAATTTTAAGAAAATGACGGTAATTTACGCAAAAACTTTTATAACACAATGATGGAGAGATTTCGCCCTTTTTATTGAATCTTTGGTGCGACCGACGAAGATCGCTTCTATCTGAATGTCCATGTCAATAAGCAAAATTGTCGCCAACGATATCTTATTGGCCAATAGATAGCATTTGGTGCGCTCTATTGATGAACAGAATCGGTGGACCTTTTTTGGAAAACTACAGGAGACAAGACATAGATGTGAACAGTAGAAATTATAGACGCATGATGACCGATTTTATCTGGACCAAATTTGCGAGCACATCACATCACACATGTGGCTTCGGGAATATAGATCGCCTTCGCATAATCCCATCACTTATCAGGCTCTTTGGGGACGTCCATGATGACCGTTATGGGTACAAGTGTTTGGCTAAAACTGGAGAAATTATAGACGCGCGATGACCGATTTTTTTTGTAACAAATTTTGCGAGCACATCCATCACACATGTGGTTTTAGGTAGATGGATCGCCTCCGCATACTGAAAGAACCTCCTAAGAAAGCTCACTAGGATCTTTGGGGACGTGTCACGTGATCATGAAGGTCACCAGCCACACCAGACCCATTGTGAACGTTTTGGGTGCACGTGTATGGCTGGAACAGGAAAAATTATATACGTATGATGACCGATCTTTTTTTGTACCAAATTTGCGAGCACATCCATCAGACACATGGTTTCAGGAAGATGTATCGCCTCCACATATTACCAGAACCTCCTAAGAAAGCTTATCAGGCTCGTTAGGGACGTCCCTTGATAAAAAAAGTCACCAGACACACCAGATCCATTGTGACCGTTGTTGGAACAGGAGTAATAATAGACACATGACGACCGATTTTGTTGTACCAAATTTGCGAGCACATCCATCACGTACGTGGTTTCAGGAATATGAATCTCATCCGCATACTGCCAGAACCTCATAAGAAAGCTTATCAGGCTCTTTGGAGATTTAACGTGATCACGACGGTCACCAGACTTAGGTCATGATAGGTTGGTGGGTGGATGAGGTAGGACGTGTACGTGTATCCCCATCACACTCAGCTCAATAGAGACCCATTGTGATGACCGTTGTCGGTCTGAGTGTGTGATGTTGTTGCAAACCTGCAAGGATTAGAGATTTCGGATAGATCCGTGAGGCCAAGGGAAAAGTGTGTTCTTAAACTTTTAATTCTAAATTGACTGACGCCAGAGCAGTGGCACAGAAGGTGGATAGTATCCTCGTGTATTTATACATCACTGCAGCCTCTACAAAGGTCATCGTCTATAAGATGAATTTACATTTTGTGGCCTTTGAGTAAGTTGTGTAAGTATCTCTACTAGTATCGGAACAGATGTCCTGTTTCTTTGAAGAAGTTTGTGGTTGCTGCCTTTGTCATACTCGAACCACAACCTCTTGGATGATTCATAGGCGGGGGGGAGTTTTACCTGTTTTTGGATCCACCCGTGATTTGAGGTCTGATAGTTTTGGTTTGACAGACTGGTCTACCTGATCAATGTAGGTGGCAGATCTCGCCAGCTTATCAACAATTTCAACGATCTGTATGCCTCTGTATCCAGGGACCCAACAGAGCTAAATCATTCAACAGAGCTTAACTATGTTGGAAGCCAAGAACCTTTAGCTCTTCACGAAAACGCTTCACAAACTTATCTTTTATTTCGACAGCAGGGATTACCTTTATTGCAATGAAGATGGTGTTATCATCTGGTGGTATCGCTGGCCTTGATGTCGTTTTGGCTTCATCTGCTGCTGCCAATATATCAGAATAGAAGACACACAGATTTCCAAGAAGACGAAAAGTTCTGCTTAGCTTTAGTACTTCAGACAACTCTCCAGTTCTAACGTCTACGTCCATTTCCGAACCATCTGTATAGATTGGTTTGGTGCGGCAGCATGTATTCAGTGGAAACATTTGAGCGTGTCCTCCTTAGTTTATTTTCCAGCAGTTGAGGTGCCTGATTTTTAGTGCACTTTTGGCTGCAGAATCTTGCATTTAAAGGTCTAGCGGTTGCAGGTTGAGGATGGTTTCTAATCTCGCTGTTGATGTGATTCCCATAGTAGCTCCCACACATGCTATCCTTTGTTTCTGAGTCATATCACTTTTACACCAGAGGTCACCAGACTTAACTCCCATCGATTTTTTTCTATGGGATACCTAGGTAGTAATAACTTGCAGTCTGTCATGGAGCTAAAGCAAGATATCCGAAGTGAATTCCCCGACACAAGCCTACTGCAGATCATGGAATGAAACACGATAGCCCGCTTTCAACAGTGTGCAACTAAATTGTCGAAACTTGGATGACATCATTTTTCAAAAATATAACTTGCAATTTTTTTTGTTCAAGAAAAGCTGATCCAAAACTTTAAATGGGACGTCTATGGCTGCGCGTACAGTAGTGCAAGAAAGCGTTGCGATGTGAGAAGCTATTGAGTGCGAAAAAACTGTTTGCATGTATTTTTATGCAGGCGCTCACAGGGTGGCGATTTTTATGCAACAAATGCGAGCTTCTCGCAAACCTCTTGCATGCTTCTCGCACAAAAACTCTTCTGCCCACTTTTTCAAGCAATTTTTGCGATAAGTGTTTGTTTTGACGTTTAGAAAAAAAAAATCAAACAGGTAATATCAGTGCTTGTGTTGTGTGGTGCAAATATTTAATTATTTTGGCGCATCTAATTACCGCAACTCGAATCGCTTGTCGCATCACTTCTCGTATCGCATTGCTTTCTCGCACTACTGTACGCGAAGCCTTAGATGGCTGAGGCTTGTAGAGCAAATGGAGAGCAATACGCCGGTTCGCAACTTTCTCGATTCGCAGACGGACGATGGGCGTAGTATAGTAATACCCCATTGTAAGTGGAGCGCATAAGTAGAAACCGACCTCAACCAATTTGATGTTTACAACTGGAGGCAGTTAGCTAGGGACCATGATAATTCGAGACGCATCTTCTTTGAGACCCAGGAATAAAGGATTATTCCGTACCTTAGAACAACTAAAGTAGTAAAAATTTGAGGGCTCAGTGCCGCTATGGTAGGTGTGATGAGCTGCCGCCCAAATGGTCTCGATCCCCAGCCGTAGCAACACTAAAATGATTTTTTGTTGGCCCTCCTCTTCCGATGATCTATCAAACCTTTGGAGTAATATGAATTGCCAGCCGTTTGGACTCGGCGTAGCTCCTGCCATCGTGCAAAAAATACACGTGTAAACATGAATGGTTGTGAGGAAAAGAGAGACCCTGGTTATGAACGAGTTTGATGCGTCATCGATTTGTTTTTTTTTTAATTTCTTAGGGCATGGATACCTCATGCAGAGGCGATGTGAACTGGCTACCGGAGTCGTACGATTTTACACCGTTAGGCCAGTCGCATATTGGATACGAATTTATATCGAACGTAAACGTATGAAAACTGGTCATACGAATTGAGTGCGAACACCGACTACGTTTTTCTTCGTCGAATAGGCTGTTTCCCGATGATATCGCACTCGTGAAGTGGTTTCAACATACGAATGTATTGAAAATTCCCAACCAGTTCGGATTGTTTTCGAACGTCGGAACTAGGTACATGTACGACTAACTCGCACACTGTGCTTGTTCGTATATATTCGCACGAGTCGAATTCTTACGATAACGCGTCCAATGTGGACTAGTCTTAGACTTTTAATCGTGTGGCTATGCCATTAAGTCGCAAATGACAGATGCGCATGATGCTGTTCGTGCAAAAAGATGAACTCCTGGACATTTTAGTATCACTGAAAAATAAAAATTCGGCAGGAGAGGACGGTGTCCCACACGTCGTATTGAGACACCTGCCAATAGAAGCAGTCGATATCTTCACCACCCTGTATGAATAATGCACATTATCCGGCGGTGGCACATCCTATCCCCAAAAAGGACAAGGACAAAACAAACCCTGCAAATCTTCGGTCAATAATCCTTCTGCCGAATGTAAGCACGGTATTCGAGAAGATAGTCCATAGAGCTCTGCTGAAACTAGTGTCCGACATCCAATGGAATAAATCCAAAGGACAATGCATAGGGGCCTGTCTGGTTGACTTTGAAAAGGCCTTCGACACCGTATTGTTAGAGGGGCTTTTCTACAAGCTGATCAGAATAGGCATGCGGAAACCCATGCTATATATGATTTATGAAATGCTTATGGGAAAGAAGTTCGTTGTCAAATGTGGCAACGTAACTTCGAGTAAAGTCTTTGAAATTAAAAACGGTTTACAACAGGGGGCGGTGAACTCCCCGATATTGTTTAACATTTATACAAGTGATCTTGTAGGTTCTCTCAAACACGCTATATCGTACGCAGATGATCTAATGGCGTACAGATCAGGTCCGAAAATCGGAGTCACCAACATACTTTTGCAACGTAACTTCGATCACATTAAGGGATATTGCGATGATTGGAAGTTGAAGATCAATTTCCAAAAAACCGAAACGATTCTGTTCAGGACCCCATTGCATAGGGCTTCTAGGGATACCAGAAAAAAATAAATAAAAAAAAAAATAAAAAAAATAAATAATAAAAAAATAAAATAAAATACTATCGGAACGAGGTTCTATACAATGGGGCTCAGTTGAATAGAATTGACAATTTCATGATTAAGGTGACGCGAAGGCACACTGCAAGGGCGATGGCTAGCGACAACAGCCTGATCTTTGGGGCTTATTACCCCAATGATTTATACATGGAGAGCATGCTCATATCGGGCTTTATTCCACCAGAGGCATTCATTTACTTCCATTCGTTAGGATTAGTACAAGACAGGAACGGTATCCCGGTTTTATGCCACCGCTATCGTGACGCTCGGGACAAACGGCTAATCCGCGATGGGTACGTCGACAATCCTCCGGAGATCCTCCGCTTTAGCACGGCGGTATCGGATCGCGATAGGATCGATGCTCCAAAACAGCGCACTGAATTCTGGTGGCTATATGAGGAAGGTGATTCTGCACTTCCTCAGGACTTTCGGACTTTTAGTCCAACTCCATAGATAAGATTTTAAAATTAGGAACAAGGTCTGGGGCGGGGCTTGTGCACCATATTAGCGTACAATATGGTTGAACGCAGGCTGCCGAAAGACGCAATCAGGATGGCGACCCTCGGGGCATGCGCAACGAGGGCCGGCCACCCCGATTAAAATTAAGTTAGGTTTAAGTAGTTAAGTAGTCTTAAGTTAGGTTTAAGTAGTTTAAGTAGTCTTAAGTTAGTTATAATCTAGAATAAGCATTTTTATAAAACAAAAAAAGTCACTATACAAAGTTTTCTATTTTTTCTTTGTAAATTAAAACTAAATATAAAACCAAAAAACCGACGAATTTAAGCCTAAAGGTAAAATAAAACAGCTAAATATAAGCTTACAGCGCCCACTAAGGGCCGATAAGTTGGTTATGTAAACCAGTTATTGATAAGTTAGTTTTAATCATTTTTGTCTAGTGGTTAGTTAATATTTTAAGTAAATTAAAAATGAGTTTGAAAGTTAAAAAAAAAAAAGACAGATGCGCACAAAGTCAACAAAGCATCGTCCAAATTCAGTCTGAGATATTCACCAATGTAATCGAAAATTGGACTTATCCAGTTAATACACGGGGACCAACGTTGGACTTTTATTGGAAATACATCTACGGATTACCACGTCTATACCACTTAGTACCTCATACGACTTGCAAATCAATATCGAAACACGTCCAGCACTCGTCGAATGTTCCGCATCTGAAAACAATCTCTTGCATTCCTGCACTCTTCCTTGTGGTATCTACGTCTCCATCTTCATATCGGCAGCATATTGACAGTAAGATCCTATTTTTAAGGCTGACTGCACATTTCCCGAGACCCTCGGTTGCAAATAGCAATTACACCCATTTCCATAATCCAATTAATCAGCCGCAACAAGATCTTTCGCTCTCCTACTCACCTGAACGTATAATTATCCGTGGAGATTTATTGCCGCGGTATAACAAGGAAATTGTATTTTTATATGAACCTAAATAATGGGAGTGTGAACTTGACAAATGGACGCGGCGAAACAATTTGTCACCAGCTTCAGACCTCAGCAGCCGCCACTTCAATCATATGCTTCACTTGAGCCGCATGACTATGAAGGCACTAACACATGAACTCTCTCAGGTGGAAATAGACCAACAGAATGATGTCATCCCAATAGGATGCAAATATTTAACGGATAATTAAATGCAGATACGCCGGGTGTTCACACAGGTTCGGTTATCCTTTCTCTCTGCGGGTTCGAGTTAACCACCAATCAAGCGGATTGCATGGGAAAATGTCTGACTGATCCGTGCGCAGTTTCAATTACATTTAGTGACCCCTTGATTGGATTGGATGCATTAATCGCATATGCATTCTAACAGGACCCAGCCGAAAGCAATATGACACAATCTACTCGATTGAGTGGAGAGAAAGACGCAGCACGACGATGATGTTGCGCACCACCACAACCGGCCTTGTCAATATCAATTTTGAAATTCATCGATTACCCGGTGTAATTATTCTCTCTGGGATTCTATTGGCAACATGATCCCGTCCCGGCACACCAAACTGGAACTATAAATACCACAATCCAAACATTGTTAGTGTCATAAAGAATTGCAGACGGACGGGCTTTGCGCGCACGCGTAATCGACTCTTCTATTTGGTGGTGCCTAGCGCCTAGGTGAAAGACATCTCTTGGAATGTAATAGAACAAATGGTCATAAATCTTCACCGGAATACCCAGGGTAAGGAGCTGGTATACACAAGAACATGTTAGTGATAGTTTTTTTTTTTTTTTGAAAATATAATCCGATGAGGACTTGCAGGAACATGATTTCTGCACGGATCCTCATTAATTGAGTCGGACCACTAAATGCCGCTGTTTCGTCGTGGCTTATTTTGCATTTGACCTATTCCATGGGGAGACGGGCTTATAAATTTAAGCTTGATGATGATTTATATACATTAGATGGAAATACTGGGTGACGGGATACGTGAGATGCTTACAGACCGTTTAAACATTCAGATCAACGTCCCTTTTTTTTCCTCTCATGACTAATTGTATAAAATTTTCAAAATGAATGTCAACTGTACTCTAAAAGTCTTTCCGTTAGTCGACAGTAAAAAGGTTGGTTGAGGTCGATTTCTACAGGGTGGGCCAAAAGAGTTCACCCTCTGGAAGATGCTCTTATTTTTGCAAATGGCCGCCAATGCTAAATCTGACATTTGTGGACTGGACAGATGTAGAATACAAGTGAACAAGACATGGAGCGATACAAACTTCAAGAACGCGGAATAATCTTAACGCTTAACAATTCGTCTGTAGTTTTGGCGCAGCGCGAATTCCGTCGCCGGTTCCCCGGCCGTCCGACACTGACTTCGCAAACACTGCGCCGTTTGGCCACCAACCTTGGTATGAGACCACAAGAGACGTTGCCAAGAGTGGCCGGAGCGCCTGTTGTGCCGAGAATATCGCCGCTGCTGCCGAGGATGTCGAGCTGTTGCCGGAAACATCGACCAGACGCCGTACCTCGCAATTAGCCATCAGCCGGTCGTCCCTAAGGCGAATTTTGGTTAAAGACTTGTGTATGTTTCCGTACAAAGTCCAGTTTGTACCTCAGCTGCTGCCTGCCGGGCGCCAAACGCGTGTAACCTACGCCCAAGCCAACCTTAGTCTCGAGGATGAATGGGAAGATTTTTCAACCAAAATCATGAGCGATGAGGCTCATTTCCATCTCATCGGGTTCGTGAACAAGCAAAACTATTGCTTCTGGAGCACAGAAAATCCACGAGAAATTCACGAGGAGCCTTACACCCGCTCAAAGTTACTGCATGGTGCGCTGTTCACGCTAGATGAATCATCGGGCTGTTCAAACGACGGTCAGGCTACGGTGCGCGCTATAGGGCCATATTAACCGAGGTTTTTTCTTCCGCAATTGGAAGAATTAGGACTGGATGACATATGGAACCAACAGGACAGAGCAACGGCACACACTGCGCGAGCCACAACCGATGTTCTGAAGGCGGCGTTCCCGGGTCGCCTCATCTCTCGTTTTGCCGATTTGCAATGGCCAGCAAGATCGCATGATTTAACCGTTCCAGACTTTTTTTTGTGCGGTTTTTTAAGTCCCGCGTAAACGTGAACAAGCCCGAGACCCCACAATCCCTGAAGGACAACATTCGATACATTTTATCCGCTTTCGAGACGGTCCATGCTTCAGCGCCGTAGAGCAGGACTGGGATGATCAAGGTCTTATATAGGATCTCCTGAGTAGTTCGAAAGAGGGCTTTACTAATAAATTGCCCGAAGAAACAGCGGTTGGAAAGAGTAATTCTTCGTTTAATTTCTGACGAGATGTTGTTGGCAGAGTGAATAGCGGAGCCTAGATAGACAAAGTCCGTTACTACCTCAAAGTTATATCTGTCAATGGTGACTTTCTGTCCTATCCGTCGATTTTGTTTGCCCTTTCGTTATGACAGCATATACTTCGTCTTGCCCTCATCAACTGCTTAGCCCAATTTTGCCGCTTCCTTCTCTATACTAGCAAACGTGGCTATGACATCACTATGACCAATGATGTCTACATCGTCGGCGTATGCTAGTAGTTGTACCAATTTTTGGAAAATTGTGACACTGGTGTTGGCTCGTGAGTTTTGCGCAATCCTCTTAAGATTCAAACTGAAGAAGTCACATGACAGCGCATCGCCTTGCCTAAATGCTTTTTAGGTATCGAATGTGTCGGTGAGGTCGTTTCCGACCCTGATGGAGCAGCGAGAATTCTCCATCGTCATCCTACACAAACGGACGAGTTTGGACGGTATACCAAAACAAGACATGGCTCTAATCGGTTGTGGACTTTCCTTGCCTAAAACCACACTGATAAGGGCCGATCAGGTTGTTGGTAAACGGTTTCTGGCATTCACATAGTACGGCAGATAGGATCTTGTAGGCGATGTTGAGGAGACTTATGCTTCTGTAGTTGGTGCAGTCGTAGAGGGTCTACGAGGCTTAGGTTCCATTCTTCAGGCATACTTTCTGCCGACCTGATTTGGCTTAAGAGTTTGTAGATGTTACTTACCAAGTCATCTGCGCCGGCTTTTATAAGGCTCAGCGGGAAGGCCGTCATTTCCGGCTTGAGCTTAGGAATTGCTATCCTCACTTCACTCAGGTCGGTGGTCAGGTGGTTTGCAGTTTTCGCTGTCGTTTCCAATATTGAATGGTTCGTTGTGTCTGACAGCGGAATGTTGTTCGTCATCAACGTTAGACCATCTGCAGATGTGGTTCTTCCATATCCCCAGCATCTACTGTGTCTCAACTACGATATTTCCTTGTTCATCTCGACAGGACTTTGTTCGTACCTTGTATCCTTGGCTTTTATGTTTTACACTTTTGGTAGAACTTGCGAATATCGTTGCGGAATTGGCACCACTCTATATCTTCGATCGCGCGATTTTCTTGTTCTTTCTTCTTCTTTCTGAGAAGCCGGTGTTATTCCTTCTTTGCCTTTAGAGCTCAACGGCAGCTCTCACCTTCACCTGCAGCTTAGCCTTTTAGGCTTCGTTCTTGGCTGTGAGCATCTGTCGGTATTTCACACCAAACCAGGGGTGTCTGCCTGGTGGGAGCGGGAAACCTAGCACATCAGTTGCGGATGATCGAAATGCTTGTTGGCATTATTCTTTGACATTCTATGCTGGTGGTATGTTTTTAATCGAGAAGTTAAGGGATACGCTTTACGCGATGGTCTATGCGGTCTCTTGCGATTATAGTCTGTCGACATTAAATTATTCACAGTATTTCTGGATTGTTGTGGCGAGTTGGGTATCCGCATTTTTACCTTGGCTGCAACAAGGTAGTTGTCAAAGTCAATGTTTGCTCGTCGAAATGTTCGGACATCCAAAATACTTGATGCGTGCCTCTGGTCTATCGCAATGTGCTCAATTTGGTTGACCGTTTATTGTTCTGGAGACCTCCACTCTAATGGATATCGAGGTGAGGAAGCCGTGTGCTGGCTATGGCGGCATTTCGTTCCGTGGCGTAGTCAGTTAGCCTAAGTCCGTTAGAAGGCGTGTTGTCGTGTAGGATATGTTTTCCGACAATACTGCTAAAGATGTCTTCTCTTCCTACCTTTGCGTTAAAATCTCCCAGCACAATTGTACTAGTGGGGTTTCTGAATCCCAAATGCCAAAATTTTAAACGATTAGCGAAGCCATCAAGATGGAGATGAGGTTCATTACTGTAGATGATTTTGTTCGAATAATCAGCACCAATTTGTTGGTGTCGTTAAATCCATTTAAAGAAATCATTTCGCGTTGCATTGCCAGTAGTCTTCACTGTTTGATTCAATTGAACTTTGTAATATGAAGTTTTAAGTTTTTCATGGGTATTCGCTGTATAAACCACAATAATTCTTGATTGATATTCATGAGCCATGAGATTGATATGATCATGTTTTCTGGTAAATGACTTGTGACATGAAACCAAAAGTAAATTTTTGAATTATTCTCTTCACAGTCAAGAATCACCATATTTTATGAAAATTGCGGACTTTAGCTGACAAACCTTCATTATTTTTAAAATATTGCTCACAATGAAAACACGTTGTTCTTTCGCATAGCGCTGCATTTTTACTAACCCCCAACCATCAGCTGTCACATTGTTATTTTTTTTTGCGTTGGCACTACAGAAATATTAAATGGAGCGAAATTCAAAATTTGCGTGAAGATGGGACACCCTTTACAAATTATCGATAAAAGTTATCCAAATATCCTTTTCCCTCTCATGAATAAATTAATAAACTTTCCAAAATGTTGTGGTACCTAGGATGGATAAACCTTGCTAACAATACCCTAACATACAACCGCTTGTATCCAAAGTCAAAACTCATTAATAAGCATCTTCTTGTTCCTATTTATATCCGGCCAAAGAATGACGTCTTTATAGCGGTTTACGTAGGTCAGATAAACTTACAAAAAAAAAAAAAAACATCCAACAATAGCAAGAAAACACCATCACCTTAGGCTACCATAAATCACAAAATGCCTGTCATCGTCCAACTTAATCTTTATGTTAAGTGGGAAACTTTTTTTTTTCCAAAATGCAAATTTTCAACTCAAATCCAACTCGATATGCCACTTGTATCAACCCCTAGGACCTGAGCAATAAATTTCCTAATTATGGCTCTTAGTTCGTTATTAGATTGCCCTGTGACTTTCAAACTAATGAACTCGTATATGGTCAACATTTTTAACTGGTCAGGTCTAGAGCAATAATTTTTCGCGATGTGACATCTGCGCGGACCGTTAGGCTATTGTTTGTCTAATAACTAAAGCTCTGGGGCATACAGTTGAGCGAAATGTAATAAATTTGCCTAACCATTGATATATATTTTGTATACAAACTTGTGAGTGATTTTACTAAGATAAATTGGCTGTTATTAACAAATTATTACCAAAAGTATCTATGGGTATCTACGAGATGGAGAAAGTTTATTGAAGACCTTTTCAAGAGTGGCATTTCAGTTTTGCAATTTTTTGGCAATTATTGGTGGTAGATTATATGTAACAAAACTGTTTACCTAAAGAAAAAAAATTCTTTGCAGGACATGTTTTGGTATTCAATTTAGGAACCTTTCCATTAGATTGTGTAAAATCTTTTCGCATAAAATGGGCCAAATGGAAAATACATTTGAAACAAAGCAGGAAGATATTACTTTGTGAAAACTGCTTTGGAAACTATTTGCAAGCCCTACCGACGCTTTTATTTACCTCAAAATTGCTTCCAATAGCTAAGAACTAGCAGTATACGGGCTGTATAGCAACAATTGCTTCTTTAGAGTAATTAAAAACTCAAACTTGACCAGAGCAAATGTTTTTGCTGGGTAATGAATGCCTTATGCTTAATTTTTACAAGTGAACTCAATGAATTAGAGCTACTAATCCACATCCGACTATCCGAAACGATATCAATATAACTAATATATTGGCCGTAACTCCCGTAGTCTTGTAACAAAAGATAAAATTCCTTGGTCAGTACACATTTTCAAAGCCTTCAAATCCGCTGGACCTGATGACATTGTACCAGCCGAGCCGCGACGCACTCTTGAACTCACTTTTTCATGGAAGGAAGCTATCCTCAAGGGTTGCATCGAGTTGGACTACATTTCCATGGTATGAAGGAAAGCAGTATTTATACTTTAATCTGGTAAAGTTCTCCGAATGACCTGAGATCGATCCGCTTATCATCATTCTGAAAACTTTGGAAAGATTGATTGATATTCATCTCCGCAATAGCATTGATGTAAGTCAGGTATTTGCATACAAGGGAAAATCTGTAGAAACAGCCCAAACACTTTAGTACGCATAATGGGAAAGTCGTTAAGCTGCCATGGATCCATTTCTAGACCTTGAAGGTGTTTTTAACAGCGTAAATTTGGAAGTGATCATTAAGGCGCTAACACGTCTGAAAATCAATCACTAACTTGGAATGCTGGCTAATTTGCTATTCAACAGCCGGATTATTAAAGCTGGGTAGTGCTTCGGCTAGAAGATATATCAGTAGAGAGACCCCACAAGGTGGAGTCCTGGCCACTCTTCTCTGGAACTTAGTGGTAAACAAGCAGAGGGATACCACGTGATTGCTTACGCGAATGACGTTGCTCTCGCAATCTCAGGAGAGCACTTGACCTTATCCAAAACGCTCTACATAAACTCTCCAAATGAGCAGTCAAGTGTAGTCTGGGAACCAGCCCCCATCAGACTGAAATGGTCCTGTTCACTAGGACATATAAAAGTCCTCACATTGACCACCCGTCAATAAACGGAATCGGGCAAGCCTTCTCAGACTAAGCTAAGTACCTGGGATTTATTTTGGACATCTAAGTTAGCTGGTACAGAAAGAGTAAAGAAAAAGAAGGTCGAACTTTATTCTTACAAGAAAGTCATAGGCATGAAGTGTGGAGTATGCAACCTCGTATCACTTACTGGCTCTATATCTCGGTTATAAGACCGATACTTTTCTAGAGAGATAGCTATCAACAGCAACAATCACCCTCTTATCATCATCAATCATCCCTTGATATGTTTGGCAAGCAAAAGGTAGCTAATTCAACAAATATTCCTGAAAACACCAACTACACCCTTACTGTGTTTAACTTTGGTATGAGTTTCCGGGTCACAATCCCTCTAGATCGTAACGAACCTGTGTAAAATGACTCGATCTATTTTTATAGCGATGAAGTGGGTGCTGGTGTCTTCGACGCCATGCTAAAGCTCAGACTAGTTTTCTGTCTTACTGATCATCGCAGCAAGTTCCAGTCGGAACTCATGTCGATCGAAGAAGCCTTAGCTTCTCATAGAGCCAAGTGCTATCAAATCCTTGGAATTAGTCTCCAGAAATTCAAAGACAACACTTCGGCAGATCCTGGAAAAAAACCTAAGAAGTCCAAATCGATACCCACCACCTATTCATCGATTTGAAAGCCGCATACGACAGCACCTATAGAGACGAACTACAGAGCCATATCCAGTTTTGGTATACCGCCAAAACTCGTTCGTTTAAGGAGGATGACGATGGAGAATTCTCGCTGCTCCATGAGGGTCGGAAACGACCTCACCGACACATTCGATACAAAAAGGGTTTAGGCAAGGCGATGCGCTGTCGTGTGGCTTCTTCAATTTGATTCTTGAGATGATTATGCAAAACTCACGAGCCAACACCAGAGCACAGTTTTCCTAAAATCGGTGCAACTACTAGCATACGCCGACGATATTGACATCATTGGTAGGATGTGATGTCAGAACGTGATGTGATGTCTTAGCCACGTTTGCTAGTATAGAGAAGGAAGCGGCGAAAATGGGTTTAGCAGTAAATGAGGGCAAGACGAAGTATATGCTGTCAACACGAAAGGACACACAACATCGACGAATTGGACAGAACATCACCATTGACAGATATAACATTGAGGTAGTACGGGACTTTTTCTATCTCGGCTCCGCTATTAACTCTGACAACAACATCTCATCAGAAACTAAATGAAGAACTACTCTTGCGAACCGCTGTTTCTTCGGACTAAGAAGGCAATTTAGTAGTAAAGCCCTCACTCGAGCTAATAAGGAGATCCTATATAAGACCCTGATCATCCCAGTCCTGCACTACGGCGCTGAAGCATGGACCGTCTCAAAAGCGGATGAATATTGGTCGATTCGGGAAGAAAGTTCTTCGAGAAATCTTTGGTCCCGTTTTCGTTGACGGGCTATGGAGACGAAGATTAAACCAAAAACTATACGAGCTATACAGCGACATGCCACTGGTCAGAAAACACCTCGTTGTACGTTGAAGATGCCTAGGACATGTAGAACGAATGGACACTAATACTCCGGTTCGCAGGGTCTTCGATTCCCAGCCTGACGTCGGACACAGTAGAGGAAGACCTTGCCTTAAGTGGCGCGCACAAATGGAAACAAACCTCAACCAACTTGGAGTGCGCAACTGGAGCAGTTAGCTAAGAACCGGGCTACTTGGAAAGGCATGTGGGTTGAAGCCTAGGTTCATTCCGGACTGTAGCGCCACTTAAGTGGGTAAGTAAGTAAGTGATTGATGATGTCATCGCTTGACACTGTCTAAAGGGCAGGCTATCCCTTCATTTCAACGCTTTCTGCAATAAATGTATGGACGAATAGGAAGAAGCAACAAGATAGGGCTCCATCTTTGTTTTTGTTACAGGTAAAGAGGAAAATGGACAAGATCCACCTGGTATCACAATGGCCAAATAACTGGTCAGTGTGTGCAGGCTGATCCAAGGCATCCACTCTACCCTAACCTTGCTGAAGGCTTTTGGCTGACGTTCGATTTCAACAGATTACCCCTGGTTTTTGTCCAAACTCATGATTAACGCGTAACGTGCCCTAATCAATCACATGTTACTCCTCAACTGTAGTTACATCAACCTTTATCGATCAGGGTCCATTGTCACATTATATTCAGAAAACGTTAGAAAAGGCGGAAGGATATACAATCGGTTCACTGGATACTGCTAATTATACAGAAACAGGTTAATAGTAAAACAAAAAAAACGTCCGACCTTATCCACCATCAATACCAGACGCAGATACATTTATACAAGATTACCCTGGAATTACCTATAACACCTACCTGAGTGTAGACACCTTTCGTGGCAACTTTGCCTCATTCCTAGTAAGTCACCACTTCAGTCAACGCTAAAAAATGGTTTTATTGACACCCTCTCTTGGTAATTCCCAAGTACGAACACCATGTTCCCAATCAATTCCAAGCTTAACAGTTTAATTTGTAAACGCCATATACCTAGCCTGCGCACTTCACTCGATCCCCCATCAGATATTCCATCGAACACTCCTCAATCAATCGTTTGTCTGAAACTGCTGAAACAAGGAATTCCACGGGCACATCACGAATCGTTCTGAAACCTCTGCTATAGGAACGGGCAACCGACCAGCTTAAGAAGCCTGTCATGGCCTAATTTTGTATTCCGCACTCAGAATCCCCGAACGAGAATTTATGAAGTTCAGAAAAGTATGTGTTCCCCATGTGAAGCCTCATCACGACGACGGTGGAGACCGTCGACTCCGACGACGCGACAGAATTAGCATTTCTGGCTTTTTGCTGGCTTTGCTTCTTGGCCAAAGGAATACGAAATGCTCTTCTTCGTTTTTTTTCTTGGTTTTCGGTGCCTTACGTGATCCGCACTCCGATTAATTTGCCATGCGGGAGTAAGGGTTAACATGAGCTGTTTGCTGGCCTTTCGCGGGTTCCGCAGACCCGAAGTACCGCAGCATTGGCATTGCCACTGTCGACATCGTCGTCGGTTATTACGAAATTTAACCGGACTCTTGTGGCTCATGGTGAACCTTTGCAAAGGATTCCGTATGAGTTCGGACATGAGCTGAGTGCAACAACAACCAGCACACGTGAGATAAATAATTGCTCTGGCCGGGGCTGGCTTCTGGTCATGATGGTAATGGTGTGAGGATGTGCGAGCTGTGGAAAGGTGAGGTCCAACGTATGCGTCTGACAGCAAAACGAGACGAAGACGTCTGGGACTTGTACACATACGAATAGCGATGAGATGTTGAGATTTGACTTTTGGAGAATTGCAATGTCAGCAACGATGAGGAGAAGAGGACGCCGGCGAATGCTTGGTACTTTGGGGGCACGCGTTGATAGTCAAGTCGAGCGGGGATATACCCGAAGAGCATATGTAACATCCAGACGAAACGGCATTGTGTGTAAGCCGACATTGGGATGAGAAATTGAGTGATTATGTTAATTGATATCGGATAGGGGCAAACCGCAACTGGAGCTCGTTATATAGCGAAATAATTTAATGATCAAGCCATAAGTGCCTGTCGTTGTAGACGATGATGTGGGGCAGCTTAACACTCCATTTCTTACATTTCACCCATAAAAATTAATTATGGGAAGCGATTAGCGCCATCCTAGTTCATTAATCCCAATTTGGGAGCACACCTTTCACTAATTAATCGGACTTCCGATACTTAACGACCAACTGGTTTACAGCTTTTGTTTGTTGACGAATCTAAATTCAGTTCAAGGACATCCGATCGCGTAAATCAATCCGACTGCTGTCAAATTAACTTTTTTGTTTTTATTGTTAACGAAATTTTAAAATTTTGAACATAAAATCTGGAAAGAGGAGTAAACTTGATTTGGGAGGGGGCCAATGAACGGATTTAAATTGATTGCTTCGTGAGAACTCCAAATCTGTTGTCTGGTTTATGATGCTTTGGTGGGTTTCTGCGTTGGTAATGTCGCTCCTCTTTTTTTTATGTGAAATTAACTAATTTATTTGGAAGCAATAAAAATCGGAAATGTCATCCATTTGATGTTGGGGTTCTTGGGTGGGAACAGATATTTGGTGGTAAGAATGACTTGTTAAATCTCTAGCTAGTAATTGATTATATGAACACGACCAGAATTCTGTAATTCAAGAGCACGGTGCAGATTTTTTTTACTCGTTGGTTTTATTTAAAATAATTTATTGCTTGTGTTAAAAATGTTGATTTGCTCTGTTGTTTGCAGTTTCCAAATGAATAAGTGGCTACAAATAAAACTACGGCTTGTTTTAGGGGGAACATAACCAAAAACTCAAATTCTGAAGCATAATTCCGCTCCGAAATAAGATTAGCAGGTACACACCAAGCAACATAAAACTTCTATCATGATCGTGTTAGTCTATTTAGCAGGGTACCTCTGGAAACTCCAGATTTCCATGTATTATGACAGCCTCTTGCCAAGTTTATTGGGGATACATGCTAAAAACTTAACATCCAATTCGCATTGGAATTCACAGTGCCGAGAAATAACGACGACTTCCTAAATTCCATGTTATAAGCGAAATAACGCCGACATTCCAGGTTCGGTCTTATTTCACATTGCTAAAGTGAAGTTGCCGAGTCGGCCTTATTTCACCTTGCATACATCCAATTTCGCACTCAACCCAACAAAATTTCCATACTTCCTAGTGCAACCCCCTGATTAGGCACACCTAATTGTGTGCGAGGTTGGATGTATGAAAAAAATAAGCCCCTGCCACCAGTGAGCCCTAGCAGAGGGGTTGCATACATGTTCAAACTTTGCATACATCCAACCTCGGACTCAACTGAAATCCAACAGTGTGCCCCAGAAGGGGGTTGCAGACATATTCAGACATTGCATACACCAAAAGGCGCACTCAGACTTGGAATTCGACATTATTTTGCTTGGCGCTATTTCAAGGCACCGGCATTTGTCAACCAATTATTCCAATTAGGGAGGCCTTCAGGTACTCGCTAAAATTGTTGCGTTGATATAAACCGGCAAAAGGAGTTCTCTTTTAACATCCAATCCCAAAGCGGTTAAACTTCTTCGGCCCTGAACTTTTCTTTTGTTAATTCATTTTGAAGAACGGTTAAGAAAGACTCTTAGATTAAACATAATTGCAATATCGAGCGAAAATACTTTAAGAGAGCAGGTCTGGGATGATCAGGGTATTATACAGGATCTTCTTAGTAGTTCGAGTCAGTGCTTCACCACTGAATTGCCTTCTTAGCCCGAAGAAACAGCGGGTTGCAAGAGTAATTCTTCCTTTAATTTCTGACGAGATGTTGTTGTCAGAGTTAATAGCGGAGCTGAGATAGACAAAGTTCCGTACTACCACAAAGTTATATCTGTCAATGGTGACGTTCTGTCTAATTCGTAGATATTGTGTGTCCTTTTGTGATGACAGCATATATATAATTCGTCTTGCCCTCATTTACTGCTAAACCCTTTTCATTCTCTATACCAGCAAACGTGGCTATGACATCACGTTGGATCCTACCAATGACGTTAATATCGTCGGCGTATGGTAGTAAAGGGTGATCCATTTCGAGGTTCCCTACTTTTTTAAAGAAAAAAACACAGAAAATTCAAATTTAATGGAGAATGTTTATTATCATTTGAAAGAACATTCTTTGGCATTTATTTTCGGAAGATTATGTCTATCAAATGTTGGCCGTTGCTGCGTCGCAGATGGTCCATCCGTTGAGTCCAATTTTCGATCACTCGTTCGAGCATTTCGACTGGTAACTGGCGAATGACATGCATGATGTTTTCCCCCAAGGCCTGAATCGAAGCGGGTTTGTCGGCATAAGCTTTTGACTTTACATATCCCCACAGGAAAAAGTCTAACGGTGTGATATCACACGATCTTGGTGCTCACCGAAATGTTCCCTCAATAAGTCCATTGATTGATGCGATGTGTGGGAAGTGGCGCCGTCTTGCTGAAACCAAATGTCGCCGAGATCACGAGCTTCAATTTCAGGCATCAAATAGTCGGTTATCATGGCACGATAACTTTCGCACCGGCATAATTTTTAAAGAAATATGGACCGATGATTCCACCGGCTATGGACCGGCCACACCAAACCGTTGTTTTTTTCTGGATGAAGTGGCAGTTCTTCAATCTCTTCAGGTTGCTCTTCGTCCCAAATGCGGCAATTTTGTTTGTTTAAATACCCATTGAGCCAGAAATGGGCCTCATCGCTAAACAAAATTTGCCTCGAAAACGTCGGATCTTCTTGGAACTTTTTAAGAGCCCATAGAGCGAAGCGATGTCGCTTGGGAAGGTCGAGCGGCTTCAGTTGTTGCACAAGCTAAATTTTGTACGCTTTCGATTTAAGATCTTGACGTAAAATGCGCCAAGTCGTTCCATACGTCAGTCCGAGTTGCTGCGAACGGCGCCGAATCGACTCTCTACGGTCTTCGTGTACACTCTCAGCTACGGCCGCTATATTTTCTTCACAGAGTGCTGGACGTGGTCCATTCGGTCTAATATTATCCAATAATGAATGCTGGGTCTCAAAATGGGTGATGGTGTTGCGAATAGTACACTCAGTAGGCCGATTATGTTGACCATAAGTTGAGCGAAGTGCACGAAACACATTCCTCACAGAACGTGAATTTTCATAATAAAGTTGAACAATTTGTAAACGTTGTTCACGCGTAAGTCTTTCCATTATGAAATGCCAAACAATACTCAACAAAAATAACCTGACAGCATGACACGACACACACGTGATCTGTCAAAAAAGGCTATTGAAAAAAGTATCTCTACTTGGATCACCCGTTATTAACTTGGGCTTCTTCCGTTTTTTTCCAGGATCTGTCGGAGTTGATTAGTTGTGGACTTTCCTCGCCTAGAATACACCGCTCTGGTTGTTGGTAAATTGTTTTAGGCCATCACATAGGCGATGTTGACGAAACTTATGCCTCTGCAGTTGGCACAGTTCAGAGGGTCTCCTTTTTTGTAGATCGGGCAAAAGATGCTGCGGTTCCATTCTTTAGGCATACTTTTCCTGACCAGGTTTACTTTTGAGTTGCTGAATTTTATTTACTAAATCATTTCCATCGGTGTTATTAAGCTCGACAGAAAGGTGTTCTTTTGCGACAGTTCTGTTAGGCTTAAATTTGGATATTGCTATCGTCACTTCACTAAGCCCGGGTGGTTGGCAGTTTTCGCTGTCGTTACTAATAGTAAATGGATCGATCGGGCTGACAGCGAAATGTTGTTCGTCGTCGCCGCTTAACGGTCTGCAGAAGTAGTTCTTCCATATCCTCAGCATCAACTGTGTCTCAACAACGATATTTCATATATCATATCGACAGGATTTTGTTCGCGTCTTGTCCCGCTGGCTTTGACGTATCACACATTGGTTAATCTTGTAAAGATCATTCCTCGTGTAGTACCTCTCTATATCTTCGATGGCACGATCTTTTTCTTCTTTTTGAAGCGAGCTCAATGGCAGATCTCGTATTCACCTGCATGTTAGTCTCTCAGGTTTCGTTCTTGCTGCGACCATGTGTCGACACCCTTGGTGGTCGTGGTGGTGTTGTCTTAGTCGAGAAATTAAGTTATAAACGACTGCATTTGCAGTCTTTCGAGACTAACATTTTGCACAGTATTTCACATGCCATTTTATTTCCTGAATATTGGAGTGACGACTTCGGACTCCTTAATGTATTCAGGATACCTAACAAGCAAACTCAGCTGGTAGAGTTCGATTAGCGCATTCTTTTGACTATCTAAGGACCAAAGAGATAAGCTTCTGGTTCAGAACCCTATTTTCTAGAACTTCTCACGGTCCGCTGAAAAGCTGGAGAAAAATTGGCCATCAATGGGCAGTGTGGATAATCGCTGGAATTGATAAGAGTTGTTAAATGTCATGCTATCTGGCTTGACCAATTTCTGTATTTTAATAAAAATCTAGATCCTTGTCATGGTAGGAGCTTACGCACTCATAAGGCAACCATTTCAAAACAATCAAATTGTTTCAGGATGAAATTTATATGCCGAATGGCTCTTATAAGGCTTGCAGCCGTAAGCCCATGCCATTGGCTTTATGTATAGCGGCATTCTATAATTCGTTCTATTTCGGAACGCCAGAATTCTATGAGGCTCAGTTGAAGATAATTGACAGTTTCCTTATTAAGGTGATTCGACGATACTTTACAAGGGCGATGGCTAGCGACAGCAGTCTGAGATATGGGGCTTACTACCTCAATAAATCATACTTTGAGAATACGCTTTTGTCGGGATTTTTACCAACTAAATCATCATTCATTACATTGAATCCTTAGGGTAGGTTAGGTTGAGTTTCATAGTTTGTTGATGCCCAGGTGAGTTGTCAAACCCTATACTGTGCCTGCGTGGTCCCATAGTGATGTACCAGAAAAGAAAGCTGCGTTAGTGAAAAGAGTGATACTTAGGTGATTTGTGCTGCTCCGTTAGCTCCAAAGAGGTAGTGGCTCCAACCCGACTTGCAACAGAAGCTGACGATCTGTGCTGCGGGGTTTTTTTGCTAACTTCATCAAGTCCTCGTAGTAAAAGCTGCCGAGGAGTATGTGTCGGCTGTTTCTGATTGCGGGGCAGTGACACATTAGGTGGACGATGTCCTCCTCGTCGTCTGGGTCTCCGCACGTCCTGCATAGTTGCTGCGAGTCAGTAAGGTTAATCCTATGGGATTGTTTAGCCAGCAGATTGTTACCTGTTATAACTGCATAGAAATTGAAGCTCTGTTCAGAGCAATAAGCTTGTTAGGGTTACTGTCAGAATGGTTACTTCGACAACGCTCACTAACTCCCTCAATTCAGCGCAGTTTCAGATATTGCCCCACGTGCAGTTTACCACGAGGTAATCTCTCCTTAGCCCTATGAATTCGACATAAAACTAGTGGTCTGTCCACCGTCCAAGAAGCTAAACGATGGGTCTTAACTATCCTGAACATATTTGCGCCTAACATATTTGCCTGTAAGCATGCTACAAGCAAGGACGCATGGTAGCAAATAGAACTTTCAGGGTTTTGATAGCTTTCTTTAGTTTTGTGTTTGATGATTCATCAATTCACCTCTTTCTTGTGGTCGCAACACCCAAAATATCTAAATTTTTGACATTTTTTTATTTTCATATGTTGTTACTCCTAGGGAAAAGCCAATGACGGCCTTCAGGTTTGGACGCGTGTGTTGATCACTTATATTATGATCATAATCACAATATTCCATGCAAAGGTTGTATTCGAGACCTTCATGTATACTATTAAATCACTCATTTTTCTTCCAACTAATGAGTTTTTATAGCTTCATTGATATTTTTATGAAACGCTCCCATATGTCATCTAAGTGGTCTCTTTGTCATTCCCGTCTTAGCCTACCGATGCTGTCCTCTCACCAATACAGCGGTTTTACTCAATAACCATAGTAATGTCTAAGTCTTGTTGGCAAATGTTTCATGATCGAGTTAAGCAGTCTGACTAAAGAAGTAAGAAACAGATGAATCCCTTTTAAGATGGCTGTTCAATGTTTAGCCTTGTATACTGTGGTGAGTTGTGGTGAGCATTATTCTACACAAAACCTCAATATTCCATCGAAACTACTTTCGTTCATACTATTCATACCATATGAACCGCGTATCTTAACTTTTCAAATAATTTTGTTTCAGTAGATACAGTAGATAAATCAAACTTTGTAACAAGTTGGTTATTACAAGCTTTACAGGGTAAAGCTTGCTGATTACCTGAACCGACCTCGAAGCGCACTATAATTACGCATCATCATAAGCTCACAGCATCATCTCAAGCGTAATTAGTGAGATTTATAAGTAAGCCTGAGAAAAAGCATGCACCAGAGGTTATCATCACAACAAAACACTTCCTACATACGACCTTAAACCCTTTGATGTATTCCACACTGGCCGAGCAATTAATCCACCGACCATAACCTTCGTTAAAAGCGCCCTAAATTAGGAAAATCATGAGCAACAAAATCGACTTGTGTGCACCCAAAACCACCGTGGAGAATCAAATTAACGCCCGACCTTGAAGCTAACACGATTACACCGCAATCAATTTATAATCATCAACTCGCACCGGTAACTGAGACACCGAACAACAGCCAATTTGGCATTTCCTTCTCTAATTGTCCGATGCAGTTCCCCAGCGTGTTTGGGACATCGCAATGTCGGGCTGTACTCCAATCGATTCGATGTTCACCTCGCCTAATGTGTGCCCGCGAGTGCCTGCTTAAATTCGAAATTAATGAACACCATTAGGCGGCTAAGACCTGGGTCCATCAATTATTCTAACAATCTACTCGTACTTTACGTTCCATGGGAAGATTAATGTAATGGTGTGTACCTACTACTCCTCCGACAGCGAAACGTTTCACCTTCATTCGGATTGCAATGCACCACATCGCCAGGCTGAGTGGTGCAGGGAAGGGCTTAGCTAACCTACGTCTGAGGAGTGTAGGCAAGCCAGGTCTCCACATCGAACCCAGTGCCTTAGTGGCTCGCAAAAAAAGGTTTTCATTTTCTAATCGTCAACGAGAGAGGACGGCGAATGAGGAATGGAGTAGAACCCCGACTGGTTTGCCAAGTTCTACGCACACAAACATAGGTGGACTGCAATTTCAGGCAACAGGAATTCGCGTAAATTGTTTGGTTCCTTTGGAACAAAGATTGCTGAAACGATGGCGGTGGAAAGGGCGTACGTTTACTTTTCCATTCTATGGCAGAATGTACAAAAGATACAGATTCAGATCCGCAGATACTTTTGTGGAGTTTTTATGGCTTGCATTTCAACTAAAAGGCTATAAAAGCCTTTAACCCGTATACTTGTACTCGAATGCGATGCTCAGCTCAATGATGGTGCTTGTTCATGGTTGGTGGTAGTGGTAAAGGAACCTTTGAATTGATAGACGTTGTTCTCGTCGTCGTCGTCGTCGTCGTCGTCGTCTGTGGATGATCATGCGCGTGATTCCAGGCGAAACGACCTGTCTGGCCGGCCGGCCAACTTAACATTGCATTGGGCTGTATAAACGATGTGTGCGCACAGGCACACTAGGTCTTTGGGCGAAGATATCGGTAACCAGAGGCTGAAATTATTTTCACTTAGAGAAGCTGGCTGGCATGCCTGCGTTGGGTTGAGTTGTTTTGTGGTCAGACGGGATGATTACATTTCTAATCTGTGGGATATGTAGGCGCGATGGTTTGATATGTTTATGGTTATAGGCCGTTTACTTGGCAAATCTCCTGAGTAAATATTAAATTTCGAGTCGATTTTCACTAACAATCTATGATGACTGTTTTATTATTGGAAACAGATAATGAAACGGTGAATTGAACATCAGCAAACTGGAGACATTTCAGTAAATTGAAAACTTATGAACGATTTTGCGGATAATTATCGACAATTCCTGAATCGTCAGAGCTTCTGCGGTTGGTAGATAACCTGCCGCTTAATGGTACGTGTTCATTAGTTTAGTCGTCATTTGATTTTTAATTATCAAACTAACAAAAGTAAAAATCGTGTTTATATTAGAAAACTTGTATGTTGAACTATGTTGTCCTCTACAGTCTTGGAAATGGGTACAAGAGCAGGTTTTCGCACAGTTAAGACGAAATCAAAAATTGTGCCGTTTAAATTAAAATTTTATCTTACAAAAAAAAAGTAAACGCGCCATTTTTTTAAATTATTTAAAATTAAAAATGGATTAGGAATAGGGGATTAAAATTATTTATTTTTAGTTAAAACACCGTGACGATAGTAATATCTTTCATATCCTTCAAAATAAATTACAATTACGCTGTTTCCAGTTAAGATACAATCTTTTCCTTAGCAATGATCTATACTGTGGTGCCTGTGGTTGTCTTTTTCTTTCAACCATTCCTGTAAGCGTGTGCACGAGGGTGGAAACTCCTAATTTAAACCAAATAAAAAGAGGATGAAAAACTGTGACATCTACTAGTGAACAGAAACCGCTACATTTCTTATGCGGATTTGTAATAAGTTCTAGACTTTGGCAAGAAGTCTTATGTTCCCCAAGTCATTAGCAAACGCATTGTTTCAATCCCCATCAAGGCCAAATTCGCCAACATAAGCCTTATATGCGCTAACGCCCCCACGGAAGAAAAAGATGATATAGCGAAGGATTGCTTCCACGAGCTCCTTTACGAAACATATGAGCGACTACCGAAGTACGATGTAAATATCGTAAAGGTAGGAAGAGAAGACATCTTAGCAGTATGTTTCGGAAAACATAGCCTACACGACAACACGTCTGTAACGGAGTTGAGCTAATTGCCTTAGCTATGGAACGAATTGTCACTATAGCCAGCACATGTTTTCCTTACCTCGATATCCATAAGGGGACATGGAGTTCCCGATATCAACGAACGGTCAACCAAATTGATCACATTGCGATAGACAAAAGGCAGGCATCCAGTATTTTGGATGTCCAAACATTCCGGGGAGCTGACATGGAAGACGAGGAGCTGCCATTGAGCTCTATAGGCAGAGAAGAAGGGACGAAAACCGGCTTTTCAGAAATAAGAGGAAAAAGCAATAAAAGTGCGCGATCAAGGATATAGAGAGTTGCCACTTCGGGAAGAATATTGCCAAGTTTTACCAAAGTCTAAAATTTCAAAGCCAAGAATACAAGGCTCGAGCAGAATCCTGTCATGATGAACAACGAAATATCGTCGTTGAGGCACAGTCGATGATGAGGATATGAAAGAACTACTTCTACAGACTGTTAACTAGCGATGACGAACAACACTCCTCTGTCAGGCAGAACTAACAGCGAAAACTGCCAACCATCCGTCCTGAATGAAAGTGAGGATAGCAGTATCTAAACTCAAGCTTAATAAGGCTGCCAGAAATGACGGCCTTCCCACTGAGCTTAATAAAACATCCACCAACTCATTAGCCAAATCTGGTCGGATGAAAGTATGCCGCAAGAATGGAACCTCTGCATCGTTTGCCCGATCCACAAAAAAGGAGACCCTATATGCCGTAATATGTGAACGCCTAAAACCGTTTACCAACAAGCTGATCGGCCCTTAGTAGTGTGGTTTTAGGCCAGGAAAGTCCACAACCGATAATATTTTTCACACTACGGCAGATCCTGGAAAAAACCCAAGAAGTCCAAATCGATACCCACCTCCTGTTCATCGATTGCAAAGCCGCATAGACAGATTTTATAAAGAAGAACTATACAGAGCCATGTCTAGTTTTGGTATACCGGCCAAACTCGTGCGTTTGTGTACGATGACGACAGAGAATTCTCGCTGCTCCATCATGGTCGGAAACGACCTCACCGACACATTCGATATCAAAAAAGGATTTATGCAAGGCGATGTGCTGTCATGTGGCTTCTTCAACTTGATTGTTGAGAGGATTGTGCAAATCTTATGAACCAACACCAGAGACACAATTTTCCAAAATATGGTGCAACTACTACCATACGCCGATACGATATTGACATCATTGGTAGGACCCAACGTGGTGTCATAGCCATGATTGCTAGTATAGAGAAGGAAGCGGAAAAATAGGTTTAGCATTAAAGAGAGCAAGACTGAATATATGATGTCAACACGAAAGGACACACAACATCGAAGAATTGAACAGAACGTCACCTTTGACAGATTTGACTTTGAGCTAGCACGGGGTTTTGTCTATCTCGGCTTCGCTATTAACTCTGACAACAATATCTCATCAGAAATTAAAAGAAGATTTACTCTTGCCAACCGCTGTTTCTTCGGGCTAAGAAGGCAATTCAGTAGTAAAGCCCTCACTCGATCTACTAAGGAGATCCTATATAAGACCCTGCTCATCCCAGTCCTGCTGTACGACACTGAAGAATGGGCCGTTTAAAAATCGTATGAAGAAATCCTTAGTCTATTGGTGAGAAAATTTCTTCGAAAAATCTTCGGTCCCGGTTGCGCTGACGGGCTATGGAGACAATGAATACAAGCTGTACAGCGACATGCTCCTGATCGAAAAACTCCGCAAAGGACGTTTAAGATGGCTAGGACTTGTAGAACGAATGAGCATCAATACTCCGACTCGCAGAGTCTTCGCATCCCAGCCAGACGTCGGACTCAGTGAAGGAAGTGTTCGCGTTAGATGGCGCGCTCAAGTAACTAGAAACAGACCTCAACCAACTTGGAGTGCGCAACTGGAGACAGGTAGCTAAGGGCCGGGCTAATTAGAGAGACATATTGCTTGAGGCCCAATTTCATTCTGGACTGTAGCGCCACTTAAGATGGTAAGTACGAGCTAGATATACAAATTTCTTGAACATCTCGTTGAAATGCAACAATTCATCTGCCGTTATAATGTCGGTCTGCTACAACATACTCAGAGTATGTTGGTCAAAACCCTGCGAGCTGAGAACAAATTCAAAGAAAACTGAATTAATCTTCTTTATGGCACTGACTCTAGAAGGGTTTACCTACTTCTGTCAGTAAGGGCCAAACACCATGTGTCACGGGATAGCAAGCTTAATTGGAAGCAAAATATAAATGAAAGGGTAAAGAAATTAAAAACTGTACTATATATAGCTGCAAAATAATCTGCGGTAGGAAATGGGGCCACTTCTCGAAGGTCAAGAAATGGCTATATACAGCTGTTGTCAGACCAATCCTTACTTATGATTGCCTAGTCTGGTGGAATGCATTGAAAAAGACGTAGCTATAATCGAAGCTGCCGAATTAACTAGAGTATGTCACAAGAGGATATATCCAAGTATCTATATATCACAAGAGATTATTTCTATCTACGCAGATGGTCAAGCGGCCATAAAATCTCTGGTATCCAATATAGTAAAATCACGAATAGTGGGAAGCTGACGCACGGCTCTAAAGGCTCTAAAGGATCTATGTAACCAGAAGAAACTCCAATTATCTGGTACAAATCGCATTTCGGGAAATGAGAAAGCAGACGAGCTTTTAGACAAGGATTGCCCAGCTGCATCTCCATATGGACTTACGTTGGACCCCCAATCGCTTTTGAAAAACAAAAAACAACTAGAAACGCACAAAATGAAACATAAACACTTAACAGATCACAACCTATTGGAAAAGCACTCACATAAAATTAAGCTAACTGACACACCCCGACTATGCAGTAAATGCTGCGACCCAGACGACAAAGAGGACATTCCATACCTACTGTGTGGATCACGCGATCAGCAACAACCGTAACAAACTCCGGAAGATTTTTTAAGCGTAGTTTTTTTTTAAAATCAATAAAACACTCAAATTTGCATCAAATATTCAAAAAAATTATTGTAATCGATAAATAGGCCTTTGCTATTAACGTCTTACGGCTAGGTTTCAAATTGCCCATTCGGAAGATCCAACTTTGCTTCAGTTTTTCGAGCATTTCGGCCTGTGTTCCTTGAATTACGAGTGTTTTGTTATCCTGTAAGGCTTCAATCGTGTTCGGCTTGTTCAAATAGACTAACGACCTTACATAGCCTCACAAGCAATAATCAAGAGCCGTCAAATCGCATGATCGCGGCCAACTCACAGGGCCATTTCGATAGGTAAGCTGCTCACCAAATTCATCCTTCAACATTTCCATTGTGACACGAGCTTTGTGGCAAGTGGCACCGTCCTGATGAAACCACATGTCAACCAAGTTCAACTCAGCCAACTGGTGCAAAAAAAAAGACACGTATCATGGCTCGGTATCAATCGCCGTTGACGGTAACGTTTCTTCCACGGTAGTCTTTGAAGAAAAATGGACCGATGATGCCACCAGCCCAAAAACCACACCAAACTGTCGTCTTTTCGGGATGCATCGGTAATTCTTATATAGAAAGTGGCTGTTCATCACACCAGATGCGACAATTTTGCATATTTGCGTATCCGTTGAGCCAGAAATGAGCCTCATCGCTGAATACAATTTTTCGAAAAAAAGCAGCGGATTTTCATGGAGCTGTTCTAAGGCCCATGCACCAAAAATTAAACGTTGTGGTAAGTCATTCGCCTTCGATTCTTGCACAAGCTAAATTTTTTTGACTTTCAAACCCAAATCGACACGTCAAATTTTCCATGTGGTTGAGTTATAATGGGTGATCCAAGTAGAGATACTTTTTTCAATAGCCTTTTTTGACAGATCACGTGTGAGTCGTGTCATGCTGTCATGTTATTTTTGTTTAGTATTGTTTGGCATTTCATAATGGAAAGACTTACGCGTGAACAACGTTTACAAATTGGTCAACTTTGTTATGAAAATTCACGTTCTGTGAGGAATGTGTTTCGTGCACTTCGCTCAACTTATGGTCAACATAATCGGCCTACTTAGCGTACTATTCGCAACACCATCACCCATTTTGAGACCCAGCATCCATTATTGGATAATATTCGACCGAATAGACCACGTCCAGCACGCTGTGAAGAAAATATTGCGGCCGTAGCTGAGAGTGTACACGAAGACCGTAGAGAGTCGATTCGGCGCCGTTCGCAGCAACTCGGACTGACGTATGGAACGACTTGGCGCATTTTACGTCAAGATCTTAAATTGAAAGCGTACAAAATACAGCTTGCGCAACAACTGAAGCCGCTCGACCTTCCCAAGCGACATCGCTTCGCTCTATGGGCTCTTGAAAAGTTCCAAGAAGATCCGACGTTTTCGAATCAAATTTTGTTTAGCGATGAGGCCCATTTCTGGCTCAATGGGTATGTAAGCAAACAAAATTGCCACATTTGGGAAGAAGAGCAACCTGAAGAGATTGAAGAACAGCCACTTCATCCAGAGAAAACAACGGTTTGGTGTGGTTTGTGGGCCGGTGGAATCATCGGTCCATATTTCTTTAAAAATTATGCCGTTGCGAGCGTAACCGTCAATGGCGACCGTTATCGTGCCATGATAACCGACTATTTGATGCCTGAAATTGAAGCTCGTGATCTCGGCGACATTTGGTTTCAGCACGACGGCGCCACTTCCCACACATCGCATCAATTAATGGAATTATTGAGAGAACATTTCGGTGAGCACATAATTTCACGTTTTGGGCCGGTCGATTGGCCACCAAGATCGTGTGATATCACACCGTTAGACTTTTTCCTGTGGGGATATGTAAAGTGAAAAGCTTATGCCGACAAACCCGCTTCGATTCAGGCCTTTGAGGAAAACATCACGCGTGTCATTCGCCAGTTACCAGTTGAAATGCTCGAACGAGTGATCGAAAATTGGACTCAACGGATGGACCATCTGCGACGTAGCAACGGTCAACATTTGATAGTCATAATCTTCAAAAAATAAATGCCAAAGAATGTTCTTTCAAATGATAATAAACGTTCTCCATTAAATTTGAATTTTCTGTGTTTTTTTCTTTAAAAAGTAGGGAACCTCGAAATGGATCACCCTTTACATGTCCAATTGCGACGAATTGACATTCCATGATCGTCATTAACATTGGATGCTACGACTGCAATGCTCTCTTCTATAACGCATGCGAGTATATGGTTTAATGTCCAACAAAGTAAATTTGGTGATAAAAGCACGAATTGTTGATTCAGCAGGTCAATTATGACCACCATAATATGGTCGTAACGAACGGTGCACATTTTTCACAAAGCACGAATTTTGATTATTGCAATAATTTGCAGTCGTTGCTCATTTGTAAGTCCTTCCATGGTTAAATGTCAGAGTATACTGAAAACTTTTCACTTTGACAGATGACGTTTGGACGCTATTACTAACCAGTGCTGCTAACCTGAAAAACTTAATTTTTAAAATATCACCCGTTACTACGAGGACCTGGCGAAGTTCGAATTCGTTGTAAATCGGGATGGAGCAAGTATATTTTGGAAGCATACGGAACAACACCAATCAACACATAAGTATCGCAATTTACTCAAATACAACATTCTTCTCATGTTCTTAATTCTTGAATAAGGTGTATCGTCATGGGTCCACGTAGGCCTATGAGAGTTGGAAGGCTCACATGACAACAGCTCATCAAACCTAACTTATACTACAAGTCTTCGCTGTGCTAAGGAATGCAGCTTTCAGTAAGGAAAGAATCATCTTTAAGGCGGATTACATGTCCTTGGATAGTTTCCGGTAACTGCAGTGTAAGTGTTTTGTCCGAACTCCAAAACTGAAAAAAAATGTACATGACCAGGTCGTACTTGTAAGGTAAACGACCATAGACAACGACGAACTACCAGTGTTCCTTAATGGAAATTGGAACAGTTGGAAACTGACCCTAATTTTCATCAAAAAATAATTTTTAGCGATCAAACCCATTTTTAGATTCTTGCGATACCATGTGAGATCCAAAACAATCCATCGCATCCCAAACAAAAAATAACTGTTTGGTGTCAATTTTGTGCTGACAGCGTCATCGGTCCATATTTCTTTGAGAACGATGTTGGCCAGGCCATAACCGTCTACGGCGAGCGCTATACGTCAATGGATGATATGGACACCGACGACATTTGGTTTCAACAGGACAATAACACAGCTCACGCCATATTGAAAATCTGCACGAGCGATTCGAAGGTATGGTCATCTCACGTGAAGGTGATCTGAACTGGCCACCAAGATCGTGCGATTTGACCCCGTTAGACGTTTTTCTTGTGGGTTTGTCTGAAGTCGCAACTCTATCCGAATAAGCCACAAAGCTAACATAATCTGTGCAATCGGTCAAAGTCAGCTTGACTTATGCACCACATTCATGGAAAATTGGACATTTCGACTGCGCGTCGCCCAGAGAAGCCGCGGTGGACATTTGTTATATTCCAAACATTATCGCATCGATGGGTCTTTCGAATGAATAAAAAAGTTCGATGATATCTCACACACATGCTTAGTTTTATTTAATCTAAAGTAAGGAAGCACTTAATGAAATATCCTGTACATGTTCTTCTGTAGGTACGTCTTAACACTTGCCACCTTTTATGTATCTCTGTACAATCGAGTACTGTTTTCCTTTTTTGGACGTTTGGCAAAAATTGTTTGGCGTCATGTCATTGCTCTTGTGTTCTCAATGCCGGACAGACTCGCATAGTTAACAAAATTTCAATGGTGTGATCGTTGGAATGTAAAAATTGGACGGGCTCAGTGGAGCGATGGTTAGTGCAATGAACTGCCGCGCAGAAGGTCTGGGTACGATTCCCAGCCGTAGCATTACTTTAATGAATTTTCACTGGCCCTCCTCTCGTGATGATCTGACAAACCATCCGAGTAGTATCATTTGTGCACCATCGTGCAAGAAGTACACAAACACATGAATGGTTGTTGGAACGCTAGGCCCTGGGTACTAACGAGCCTGTTACAAAATGTATTTGTATAAATTTTGGTCGTTGGAATTTTAGTTGCAGTTTTTTGTCATCCAGGGAATGTAATCAAGTTTTCCTGATTCACTCAAGAGCTTTTATTTCTCTGGGTTTTTCCGACTTGAACTCCATGTGAGCTAAATGATTTTACATTTTCGAGCTCAGCTGATGTTTCGAAAACATCTGAATGTATTTCTACCTTTTTCTTTGGCCCTTCTGTACCCTATCTGTGTTATAGTAACAAACTTAACTGATAGGTTTTTCGGCCAATCTGCCAAGAGCCCTTCCCTGTCTTACATCAGGTCTACAACTTTAAACTCATCGAAAAGTTGTAATCGATCCTTGTGTTGCTTATTTAACGTTAATCCTCTGATCAAACCTTTTTAAGTAAATATAACCCTAAGGTGCATTTTCCATTTCGTCAACTATTCAACGAGTGTTAACCTATAGAAACTTTGTAGATACCGTACATCAAATCCCCGAAACGTTTGAAGTACCCTTTCAACCTCATGTGCTCATGTGTTTAAGTTTCAATCTTGAATACTAAAAAGTTCCTTTCAGCAACACGTAGTCTCTCCTAGGCAATATTAGCCTCCACAATCCACAACCACATCCAGCAGTACTCCATCGCGATAATATAAAAAAAAAGTCCTCCTTCCTCCTCAGCATCCACTCTTAGTAAATCTCGTAGCAACGATTCCCGATTTTATACATACATCCACAATACAACCACAAGTGGTATCATATTCCCATCCCAGTTCTCCCTAGAGTCATCTCGCGGCTTAGAAGCTCTACGTGTGTTTGTGCATCGTGATTTTCATTTTCCTTTGGCCGCATCCATTATCTGCACGAGGCGCAACAATTGATTTGTTTTCCACTGCGGTGGTTGGGCCTAAAAGGTATGAAAGGTATCGTGAAGACAAGAACCCTCCATCCGATACCTGAAATACCTGTCTCAGCGTCTTCGTCGGTTGTTGTAAGCAAGAGACGTGAATGCACTCAGCGCGCCCTGTTGCGCCAAAAGATGAGTCGATTCTTGCCTTAGAACAAGAAGTGCCGAAGAAAAAGGAATCAATTTTCAGAATCTACCTTTTCTCGTTCGTGTACGTTTGACTATACCCCGCACTTCCCGTTGGATTATCATAACAACCACACATTCACCATGGCGAGTAACTGTACTCAAATGAAAACAAAATGACCCCGAATCGTTGTCACGGATGGTGTGTTGGGTGTTTTGGGGTTGGAAGACGGTTGGAGGGTATTAGGGATTTTTTGGATCTTATGTGATGGGATGTGTAGCCCTGAAATATTGACTAAGATCTTTTGAGGTAATAAAAGGTGAATCTGAGAGATTTTTTTCGAGAATGACGGCCTCTGCGCAGAGGTTAACTCGGTTGTTATTGTTTGGATTCACATGACCTTTACGAAATTGTATTTTGTTCATGGGGGTCACCATATTTATGCCCTTAGCACATTGAAAGGTTTTTTTTTTTTGTTAAAAGAATTTATAATCAAAGAGCATAAAGCCTATTCGACTTACTGAATAGAATGCTATATGATGGTATAGGAAGGGTGTCTATGACAAGGTCATCCTTTTATGGTGCTGACTTAAATAACTTTTGCAAATTATTGACAATTTATACCGTTATACAAAACATCATGTTATGTGGTCTTAACAACTCGTAGTGCCTTTAGTTTTACGAGACTTGTCATTAGAGGCAATAACTATGTGCCATTAGATTGATACTGTTTTACTACCTTATCATCTGCAATGAACCTCTTATTATAGCCTTTAGCACATATCCATTGATGATGCCTTACGCAGGACAGCTTTCTTTAATCGGCTCTATCCCAAATAAGTTGTCTCTCAGTCAGTTAGAAAAACATTTACGACCGACTTCTGCGGGTAGCTGAATTTCACAATTTATAGCGTAACGACTTCAGAAGATTCCTAAGCCAGTTGGCTTACAGCTGCATAATTTGCTTTATAGATCGAAGGTAGTAAAACTACGAATCCTAATTCTTTTAGTATAGAAGTTGATTTTTATTGAAACACCTAATGAGAACTGGATCCTTAAACTAGTAGGCATATATTCCAATCTATAGGTAGGCTAGGTATGCTGTCTCTGAATCAGTGATTACATGATCTAGTTATGATACCGTACATCCTTATGGGGGAAATATTATATAAAAGCTTGTTTGGGAATTACGAAGAAACCTGAAACAATTAAGTTTAGCAGATATGTCCTGCCTGATTTAAAAGTTCTACTTTAAGTAAGATTTAAGGTTTATTTGGAATAACCTGTTATTTCACAGTTTGCAATAGCTGTACGTGCTTAGACAAATCAGGTCAGACTTCTTCCCAATCAACAAAAACTAACAGTTAACAACTAACAGGTTGTTAACCCATCCTGCAAGATCCAATATCTACGAGACCCAAATTAGTGCCACTTTACAGGGCAATCTAAAGGGCATTTTCGGTTAGCAGTCCGGTTTTCTTATGAGAGTTGTTTTCATTCTTTTATTACAAAATGCAAATTGATAAAATCATTGCTGAATTTTTCGACCGTTTTTTTTTTTATTTTAATGTGGCATTTCGATACTAAACTGTCATTATGTAGCTACTATTCAACGTCTTAACGCGTTTAGCTTATAGTGCTTCTATTCCACGATCAAAAAGTTAGGCCGTATGTGTACACCGATTGAACGTTTAATACCCTATCCCATCCCATCCTTAAAATGAATGTACATGAATGTACACTGAAGTGAAAGGGGCTTAAAACTAAATGGGGATGAAATATACGGCCCAATCGTGGTATCCGTTTGGAGATTAAAAAATCAGCAACCTTTTCTGGTGTTTGGTGAAATTCTGAGCTAAGCTCGGGTTTCTCATGCATCAACTCAACCAAGCGCTAATATTGTTTGGTGCCGGTTTTTTTCATTCAAATTTGGCCTAAAAAGCAGTTTTCAACAAAAAAATCACTTAACAAAATTTCCGCGACGAACAGATGTCGAAGACCATCGGAAAGAAATTGACGCATGTGGCTGTCAAAAAAAGATGCAAAAAATGAAAAAGGCAGACTGCCGATATGCATTACACTTTTTCAATGAAAATTCTCCGACTCGCACAAAATCGGAGAATTTTTCTATCGGAACGGATACCATGGTATCCCGATACATAGTATACAAGAAATGTTTGTATCATCAAACCCAATGATTTTGCATCGAAAGTTCTTTTTCCGAATATTTTAAATTTAAAAAAAAAATTTATTGAAAACGCCCCGAAAAAGTGGGCTTTGCAAAAAACTTTATTTAGATTAAATATAGATATTGAGATTGTCTAAATTCCTAAAGGTTTGTCAAAAAATTAGGTTTTTTCTAAAAAGGAGGCGTGGCAGAAAAATGTTAACATTGGTGCAGCTGGGAGAAACAAATGGCACATGTTCCAAATTTCATCATTTTAGCTCAAAATTTAAGGCCCACAAATTGGTGGCTTACGGACGGCTATTTAGCCTTTATTCCATTGCAATTTTTGACCATCATCTGGCCTGCCTTTGAGAAGATTCTTTGTCGTTCATAAGGAACAGATGATGCCGGAATTTCAAAGAGCAGCTCATCTTTTGTTGATTATCCAGGCCCATAACCAGACGTGGATGGCTGCTGTAGGGTCACATCAGAATCTTCAGTAGTTATATTTTGCGTGACATTTGACGAAATAAATGCAGTGCACCCTTTTGGATGGCACTGTCTGTATCTTGTGGCTTTCGGAAGTCAGTTTTCTCAGGAGCTGCTCTTAATATCAAAGAAGGGCATGGAATCCGTAACGACAGTCGCACTTGCTTTGGTCAAGAGCCAAAATTGTTTGTTGGGTGGTTAGTGGTAACAAAAAGTTGGATTTTAGAAGTATTGAAACTGTCGATAGCTGGTTTGATGGTTTTTTAATACTATCGATGTTCACGATAGTTTTTTACTATCGATACTTTCGATAGACTATCGATGTTTAACCAACACTAGGGAAGGCCCACCGTGAAATTAGGGCTATTCAAGTTAAGCATACTTCACATTATCTTTACATTACCATCCTTACTTCTTTGCCTATAGAACGTCATGGCAGCTATCGTCATCACCTTTAGCTTAGACTTGTAGGCGTCGTTCTTGGCTGCGAGTATCTGTCGGTATTCGTCATCAAACCAGGGGTTTCTCGCTGGTGGGCGTGAGAAACCTATAAGCTTTGTCAAGGAGCTCGTAGATGGAGCTCAAATATGACCTTGATGCGGATTGTTACAATGCGTTTGCTAATGTCTTGAAAACATAAAACTTCTTGCCTAAGTCTGCCACTCACAGCAAATCCACATCCAAATAGTCAGTGTTTTTTCTTACTATAACAAGGTCCTTAGTAGATGTCAGAGTTTTACATGCTCTTTTTGCCCTGTCCATCCCATCGAATTTTTCTGGATGGCAGTAATTTCTGCGTTTTAGCAGCCTAATGCTTCCGCTAGTTGTTCGTCTGCAACTCTCCTGTTTAGTGGTCTTACATTACATGTACAGATACGAATGTTGTTGAATGGCAGTAATGTCTGCTTTTTAGCAGCTTAGGGCTTCCGCTAGTTGTTCGCCTTCAACTCTCCTGTTTAATGGTTTAACATTCCAGGTGCAGATACGAACGTTGCTGTCCTTATTATGCCTTGCATGGTCATCAATCATATGATAAGTCCTTTCCGAGGCTCTATGTCGTTTGGTATCAATGGTGTTTTTTTCCTTGATTGGGTAGTTAATACAAGGCACTGTCCCCAACCGATACAGTCCCAATTCGATACCCCTAGAACACAAGGCCAACAGTATCCGATATTGCATTGAGAGCTGCCGTTGGCCATCCTATAGGTGGCGTGTACAGTGACGGTACACGCCACCCAATACTGTCCCAGTACACGCCACCTTTGACTCAGTCTTGGGAGTTCTTCCGCTGCAGCTTGGAAACAGAATATGTGGATTAGTTTGAATCCACATCATCCCGTCGCTCTCATCTGATGCCGCCATGACTTTACACAGGGGTTGAGACTCTATTTTCCGTCAAGGTACTATTGAGAGTCAGAGTTGGTCGTCATTAGCTATAGGCAAAAACTCAAGGTTTCACTTAATCGCATAGCCAACCATTTGACCACCAATAATCTGAGCGAATCTGTTATAAGGTGGAGTAACTTTTTTTTTGTGTAGAGTTGTTGAATTTGCTCGATAATTAAATTATATCCTTGATCCTTCTACTTAAAAAAAAAAAAATTATGGCGCAACAGGATCGTTAGTACCCAGGGCCTAGCTTTTTTCTCATAACCATTCATGTGTGCGTGTGTACTTCTTAGCACGATGGCGGGATCTCCTGTTTCTGCCGAATCCGAACGGCTAAGATGAGATAAGCTTTTCACGACAATTGATACTACTCGGATGATTTGTCAGATCATCACGAGAGGAGGGCCAGTGAAAGATCATTTAGGTGTTGCTACGGCTGGGAATCGAACCCAGACCTTCTGCACGGCAGTTCATCGCACTAACCATCACGCCACTGAGCCCGTCTGATCCTTCTACATGCTAAGATTTTTAATACGCATGGAAAGTTCTGTTGAAGACATGCCTGTATTCGGACGATTTCAGGATTGAGAGAATTTTAAGAACCGATTCTTTGGATCTTTTCATTATCGATATGTTCGTTTTAAATAGGTTTTCGAGTTCGAAGTCCCTTACTGCCTCAAAGTGAAGCTGTCAATTGTTTTCAATTCGTCGCTGTTGTGTATATGTGTCCTCTTACGTTGACGGCATATAAGCGGTCTTGCCCTTGTTACCTGCGAAGCCCAATTTGGCGCTTAGGGCTCTTCCTTAAAAGAATTTTAAGCAAGCCAAAGCCAGAATTAGTTTTACAAATAGAGTTGCAACTTTCCAAAAAAACTAGGTTTATATCCCCACTTTCCTTAGACGCCTTGAGCAAATTTATTTGTAAATTAAACCAACTAATGTCTTTTTTAAAAAGAATTTCAAACTATCTAATATACCGATGAAACAGTTATCGGATTGTTATTCCACATCTAACTATAAAAATTTCTGGCATACCAATGCCATTTATTCGAAAACATTAAGGTTTATGCTAAATGCTGTTTATGAAAATAGCTTACCACTTAATTAAGTTGCTCATTAGCTTGTGTCAAAAATGTGGAATTTTTGTTCGTTTCGCCTAAGACAGGTGTCACAATCTTGACTGAAGCCGCTTCTCAATTATGGGTTCTATTTTCAAGTCTAAATGCCAATTTAAAAAATAATGTTGATATTGATATTCCAAATATTTGACAGTTTTACATTGTACCGCTATAGAACGGTTTACAAGGTTATTCGATTTTACATCGCTAATCAGATATTGTTACGGTAATCTATTTGCATGGTCGTTTAAATTCCACGCCTAGCCAGAATGGTAATGTGACTTACATTTGAATAAAGCCCTAGGTCTAAAAGAATGACAGACATTCTAAATTGAGCGCTATTTCTCGCAAAAGAGGAATTCCACTTATCAGTAGATTTAGATCGTTAATTCCAAGTTTTCTGATATATACCGGCGTTATTTTGAATAAATCTATCGACCAAATTAAGAAAGCTTGTCAAATGTGGCTCGAGCCAATTGATGTGGCGAAACAGCACGAGCCAGGCTCGAAATGGGGACCTTTCAAAACATGCTTTTTAATTAAGTTCAGAATATCGTATCGTATCGAATTAAAATTAATTAAAATCAACAGATTTATGGACCGGACTTAATTATGTTGATGTTGACGAATCCGATTTCATCTAAAATGAATGAAAATGTATCTTTTGTCAGGCGGGTTATTGGTCACTTTATAACTAATGGGTGATTCAGAATATTGAATATTTAATAAGTTTCTATTGTCATTGGTAATAAAATAATAAAAGCTCTATTTTTGTACCAATATTTGTAATACAAGGGAAAAGAAAGGAATCGGTCGTCGAACTAGCAAAATGCCAGTCGAATCGTAAAAACAAACCAAGTCGGCAATGAAATTTTTTTTTTTAGAATTTTGAGTTGAGCCAGAAAGGCGCCAGAAATTATGCCAGTGAATAATGATTTTTTTTATCAGTTTTATGCCCCGAATGGATTTTATTTATAGCGCGAGTGGAGTATAAAGCGAGATATATTGGCTCATAAAAAACTTCAAAAATAATCGAAATAAAATGAAAAAAAATCCACTTGAGTTGCAATGATTTTTCACTTGTTGATTTAGCTTTGCAGGCCCGGGTCAGAGGTCCAAGTATCTGCGAAAATTCTGCATTAAAAAACATTAAAATTATAAAAAAAACCTTATACCTACGCTTGCGAAAAACCGGTAGCGAAGTCTGTAATTTCGCTTGAACACTTAATGAAACAGCCAGCATTAATCCCACCAATTCACCTCCTTAGCCATGATGTGCCTTTTCACACTTCGGCAGATCCTGGAAAAACATCCTATAAAATCTAAATATCCTATCTGCCGTAATATGTGAACGCCTGAAACCGTTTACTTGATCGGCCTGATTGGCCCTTTTCAGTGTGGTCTTAGGCCAGGAAAGTCCACAACCGATAAAAGTTTCACACTTCGAAAAATAAGCGGCAGAAATGGGTTTGGCAGTGAAGGAGGGCAAGACTGAGTATATGCTGTCAACATATCGACACACAATATCGACGAATAGAGAGATATAACTTTCAGGTAGTACGTGCCTTTGTCTATCTCGGCTCCGCTTTTAACTCTGACAACAATATCTCGTCAGAAATGAAACGAAGAATTACTCTTGCCAACCGCTGTTTCTTCGGGCTACAAATGCAATTCAGTAGTAAAGCCCCCACTTGAACTGCTAAGGAGATCCTATATAAGATCCTGATCATGGCAGTCCTGCTCTACGATGCTGAAGCATGGACCGTCTCAAAAGCGGATGAAGAAATCCTTGGTCAATTCGAGAGGAAAATTCTTCGAAAAATCTTCAGTACCGTTTGCGTTGACGGGCTATGGAGACGAAGATTTAACCAAGAACTATACGAGCTGTACAGCGACATGCCCACGGTCAAAAAATCCGCATTGGACGTTTGAGATGGCTAGGGAATTTAGAACGAATGGAGACCAATACCCCAGCTCGCAGAGTCTTCGATTCCCAGCCACACGTCGGCCCAGTAGAGAAACCCCTCGCCTTAAGTGGCGCGCACAAGTAGAAACCGACATCAACCAACTTGAAGTACGCAACTGTTAGCAGTTAGCTTAGGACCGGGCTAATTAGAGAGGCATGTTGGTTGAGGCCAAGTTTCATTCTGGACTGTAGCGCCATTTAAGTAAGCAAGTAAGTGCCCTTTCAGTAAAGCACGTATACCTTTTCAGCTCTTTGGACAACAGTGGCATCGAAAGTTACAGCTGCGATGAACCCCTTTCATTAGCTGCTTTAACATATTCGGACAAAGATTATCTAGGAATCTCAAGCAAAGCCCCCTCAAGAAGAAATGTCAGCAGTAGTGCTCAATTTTTTTTTAGATACTGATAGCCGCATGTCCTACGGGTATGTAATAAATTGGTACTGGGCCACCAGGTTGAGGTCGGTTATATCAATGTAACTTCCCTATCAGATAAAAAAAAACGCATGCGTATGATAGAAACCGCAGCCTCGTGAAACGGATTCTCTAAAATACCTACTAGACCCGGAACGACCACGGGCCACAAACAACGACTTAAGTATAAATCTGGAACATCTGATGACTAGGATCCACAACGAATGTGCGATAACGCTCCTTATGGTGTGCATCTTGATGCTACTACTTTGGGATGTGTGTCTCCCAGCTTCGCATTTATATTTCTGTGCCTGAGCATACTTCCGATAATATGTATTAGAGAGATAAGGCACCTTAGAGCGAAACATTTTCATCGAAATTTTGGTCCTGTACGCAAGGAAAGCGAACTTTGTGATCTGTACCACGATGTGGATTTAGTACAAGAGGTAGATACACGTCGACTATATTGGTTCAGCAAAAATCGAGCTTCAGCAAAATAAGAGCATTGAATCACAGTCTCCAGGTTTGAGACGGCAAGGGAAAACGAAAACCGGGCTTAATGATCAACTGTTTGTGGATGCAAGGGCTGTTGGACTGAATGGATGGAATCAAAATGACCAGGATCGAAGGGAATGGAAGTCTGCCTTGTCTCAGGCAGAGACCCACTAGTCTTTCTACCTCCTTTCTAGTATTAATTTAGGACTGTTTTATAAAATCGTTTTTAGCAAAAGATTTTCGCTTTTCGGCGTCATATGTGAAAAAGTCTCTTCATTCTGTCGCAAAAGTCAGATTCAACCAATCCTGTGTTTGGGATAAAGTTTTTAAAGTGAATCGTAGTCCAAAATACAACAACTGATCACCTGTGAAAAATGCACAAAAGGCGATCAATGTCCACTGCACGTGCTCAGCCTTCTTTAATTGTTTGCTTGTCCCACCTGCTACTTCCCCAAAAACATGATTGTTAAAATTCTTGTAACTTTTTTTGAAAAAGTGCAACTAAATGCGCGCATGTAGTCCAATTACCCAAATAACATACCAAATCCCTAAGGACCCAGCCCACAATCAACTAAAACAACAAAATAACTTCCAAAACCATCGCGGATGGAGAAAAATGCTAAAGCAAAAAAAAAAAAAAAAACAGCTCATCATCCACTTCCACTTTCAGCAAGGAATGTGCTCGGTATAAGAGTGTCCTGCACAAGAACTCGCCCGATTGCCCTACAGCTCTCAATCACCACCATCATCAGCAAGAGCATCGATTGAACCGAGGTTCGTCTGATGCGCACGCTTAAATTAACCAAACTTGCCAAACACAAAGAGCCCAAAAGAAGGCTAAAAAAGGACTGCACTGAAAAAAAAAACGAATCACAACAATCTCACAACAGGAAAAAAAAAACATTCAACCCAAAATCGTGTCCAATTTGAAGGACCCCATCAATCGTCTGCGGATACGTTTGGCGCGTAACACGAAAATCTCATCTCGTCCATTCATTTAGTGGCGGATAAAAATGTATCTCCGCAGCACACACCAAACGCTACAGTCAAAGTGAAGGCGAAGATGCCAAAGAATACAAGAAAAATGAAAGGGGTCTCAATATTTTGGCCCCATTATTGTTGACTTTGATTGTGTACCTTCTATGCGAGGCGACGGCAGCAGGATTCGCCTGCATCCCATTTAATCTGAGGTCTGACTGTTAACCATCTTTCGTGTAACTATACGAGTATACGTGTGTGGATGTGTACTGAAAGAGGAGACGACAAAAGCGATTGGTTTGCATCATCAAAGGATGATGTTGTTTTTTTTTTTTGTTCAGTTGGGTCCAATGGCTAACTGCGGTGAAGGAACTTACCCAACCGGTTTTCGCTTTTCAAATACAGTTGATTTCCAGGAATCGACTGCCAGCCATTGTGGAGAGTGTTCTCCCCGTTTTGGAAGCATATACCTACACTATAGCGCGCGTGTCGCTTGTGTAGTATCATGTACTAACATTTGAAAGATAATTCGGTATTTAAACAGATGATGGTTGTGATCAATCATCGAGCGCTTAATCCTGTTCTTGGATGACCAGAGTGAATTGCGTCTTTTTAGACTTTTGGATGAAAAAGTTGAATGTAACGTTTCTTTGAAACCGCAGAGATACTGTAAATGGTGGGCAAATGTGTTGGCGTTAACGACCTCTATTGGGCTTCAAACATAGTGTCTCCATGTATTCGTGTGTGGGAATTCGATTTTTGCTAAAATAAAAAAATGGGACCTCCAGTTTAACGCCGATTCGGAATTGTAAATTTGAGTTCCTTCTCACGGCAGTTTTATACTTTACGATCTTTGTCAGACTCTCGCAGGAAGTTCAACAAGAACAACACCCGATGCTTTGTTACCAATGGGATTTGAACCAGCGAGCTAGCAGTAGTAGTTAAATGACCCCGATTCTCAAACTCTGTTTCATGGTTCCGCGGCTTTCGTGATTAAAGAATCGTAAAACACTAAAATGGTTAGGTGTTGTACAACGAGGGTATAGCCTCTGGTTGGCTTTAACTTGGCAATGACCAGTGCTTGTAACTCTGACTACACATCAAATGTGCTTACTTTTATCTCCAACGGGTAACCATCGGGTACTGGTCTCATCCAACCGCATTTGACTTACTAAACGGCAAGTGAGAGTGTTGATAACAAGACGAAAGATAGCATGAACAGCCAGGTCAGAATCTCACGGTCTGCTATCCCAGGCGAACCTAGACAACCTGCTTCGACATATTCGGACAACAGGTTGTCTAGGAATTTCAAGGGTTAGTCAGGCCCCTTGAACAGAGATGGTGGCGGATGAACCGAAAGGCCAATGGCAGCGCTCAATCCCGTAGTGGATACTGATGGCCCCGTGTAGTAGCCCCGTAATAAATTGAAGCTGGTTCTCTAAGTTGGGGTGGGTAGTTAACAAAGAGCATAACCCGCGCTTGGAAAATCGAAAAAAAACTTACGGCTACGGAGCAACCAATAGCCTCGAAAAGGACTGATATTATTGTTGACGAGCCTGCTGAACGAAAAACGGACAACGACGTTTGTATCTGCACCTGGAATATGAGAACAATAAACAGGAGAGGTGCGAGCGAATAATTAGCGGAAGCCCTAACTTGCTACAACGCAGACATTACTACCATTCAGGAAATACGATGGGATAAGCCGGGCAAAAAGAGGATGAAAAACTGTGACATCTACTACGGACCGTGTTATAGTGAGCAGAAGCAGCGACTTCGGCAAGAAGTCTAATTTTTTCAAGACTTTATCGAACGCATTGTAACAATCCGCATCATGGCCAAATTCGCCAACATAAGCCTTATATGCACTCACACTCCGATAGAGGAAAAAGATGATATAGCTAAGGATTGCTTCTATGAGCTTCTTGGCCAAATCTATTAGCGACTATCGAAGTACGATACTAAAATCGTACTGGTAGATTTCCACGCAGAGATAGGTGAGAAGACATCTGTAGCAGTATTGCCGGAAATCAAAGCCCACATGACAACACGTCTGGTAACGTACTAAGGCTAATTGAATTCGCTACGGAACTATATGCCACTATAGCCAGTACATGCTTTCCTCACCTCGATATCCATATAAGGGGACATTGCGGTCACCAAATCAACGAACGGTCAACCAAATTGATCACATTGCGATTTGGATGTCCGAACATTCCATGGAGCTAACTTCGACTCTAACCACTACCTTGTTGCAGACAAGGTAAGAATGCGGATATCTACCACGCCACAATTATCCAGAAGTAGTGTGAACAAATTTAATGTCTAAAGACTGCAATCGTAAGACACCGCCATGACATTCGCGCAATGCGTTCCCTTAACCTATCGATTAACACCATACCACCAGCATCGTATGTCGAAGAACAATGGCAACGATGCCAACAGGCCATTAGATCAGCCGCAACTGATGTGCTAGGTTTCTCGCGCCCACCAGCAAGAAACCCCTGGTTTGATGAGGAATGCCGACAGATGCTCTTAGCCAAGAACGAGGCCTACAAGGCTAAGCTACAGGTGAAGTCGAGAGCTGCCATTGAACTCTATAAGCAAAGAAGAAGGTTTGAACAGAATCCTGTCAAAAAAAACAAGGAAATATCATAGTTGAGGCACAGTTGATGCTGAGGATATGGAAGAACCACTTTTGCAGACTGTTAAACGGCGATGGCGAACAACACTTCGCTGTCAGGTAGAGGGAACTATTTAATATTGGCAACAACAGCGAAAACTGCCAACCACCCGACCTGAGTGAGGTGAGGAGCTGAGCTTTATAAATCAGGCGGAGATGACTAGGTATGTAACATCCGCCAACTCATAAGCCAAATCTAGTCGGATGAAAGTATGCCTGAAGAATGGAACCTCATCATCGTTTTCCCGATCCACAACAAAGGAGACCCTCTAAACTGCGCCAACTACAGAGGCATAAACCTCCTCAAAATCACCTAAAAGATAGGCATATATGCCGTAATATGTGAACGCCTAAAACCGTTTGCCAACAACCTAATTGGCCCTTATCAGGGTAGTTTACGCCCAGAAAAGTCCACAACTGATCAAATCTTTTCACCTCGGCAGTTCCTGCGAAGAACCTAAGAAGTCCAAATCGATACTCACCACATATTTATCGATTACAAAGCCGCATACATCAGCATTTGTAGAGAAGTACAATACAGAGCCATGTCTAGTTTTGGTATACCGTCGATTGAGAATTCTCTCTGCTCCAGCAGGGTCAGAAACCATCTCATCGACACATTCGACAAAAAAAAAGACTTAGACAATGCGATGCACTGTTGATTGTTATGAGGATTGTGCAAAACTCCCGAGCCAACACCAGGAGCACAATTTTCCAAAAATCTATGCAACTACTAGCATTACGCTGACGATATTGATATCAATGGTAGGACCCAACGTGATGGTAAAGCCACGTTTGCTAGTATAGAGAAGGAAGCGGCAAAAATGGGTTAAGAATCAATTGAGGGTAAGACTAAGTTGCTATAAGCTGTCAACACGAAACGACACATAAAATCGACGAATTGTACAGAACGTCACTTTTGCACTATATAACTCTGAGGTAGTATACGGGAATTTATCTACCCCGGGTCGGCTATTAACTCTGACAACAACATTTCGTCAGAAATTAAACGAAGAATTGCTCTTGCCAACCGTTGTTTCTTCGAGCTAAGAAGGCAATTCAGTAGTTAAGCCCTCACTCGAACTACTAAGCAGATCCTATATAAGACCCTGATCATCCGAGTCCTGCTCTACGGCGTTGAAGCATGGACTGTCTCAAAAGCGGATGAAGAAATCCTCTATCGATTCGGGACGAAAATTCTTCGAAAAATCTTCAGCCCCGTTTACGTTGCTGGGCTATGGGGACGATGATTCAACCAAGTACTATTCGAGCTGTAGTGCTGCATGCGCCTGGTCAAAAACACCACATTGGACATTTAAGATGGGTAGGACATGTAGAATTAATGGATACAAATTATCCGGCTCGCAGAGTCTTTTATTCCCAGCCAGACATCGGACGCAGTAGAGGAACTCTCGCCTTAAGTGGCGCGCACAAGTAGAAACAAACTCAACCAACTTGGAGGGCTCAAATGAAGGCAGTTACCTAAGGACCAGGCTAATTGGAGAGGCATGTTGGTTGAGGCCCTGGTTCATTCCGAACTGCAGCTCTACTTATGTAAGTAAGTATGTGTCAGCGTGGTTGAATCTTCGGTTCCACAGCCCACTAAAGCAAAAGGGATTGCCGATTCTTTAAGAATTTTTCTCTCAAAATGCCCAAGGATTTCTCATTCCGCTTTTGATACATATTCGCGCTTCATTCTATATACTTACAAGCGGAGATACAACTTTACATTGAGTCGGACTAATGATGTCAATATCGTCGGCAAATGCTAGTAGTTGCAGCGAACTAAAATCGATTGTGCCTTTGATGTTGGCATGGGAGTTTTGCACAATTCCCTCAAGGATGAGATTAATTACGTCACGTGACAGTGCATTGCCTTGCCTAAATCCTTTTATTTTAGTAGCGAATGTGTCGCTTAGGTCGTTTTCTACCCTGATGTCAGCGAGGATTCTCCATTGTCGTTTTACACGGGCGGTATACCTAAACTAGACACGGGTCTGCAAAGTTCGTCTCTATAATTGCTGTCGTATGCGACTTTGTAATCGATGGATCGGTGGTAGATATCGATTTGGACTTTTTTTTAAAAAAATTTTCCATGATATTTTCAAATGGACTGAATTTTTTTTTTTTTAAATGCTAGACAAAAATTCATGAAAAAACTAGCCTACTTATCAACTACTTAACTAACTTACTTGCTCTATGCGGGCGCCCTAAATTACTCGATAACTTAATTCTAATGCCTTTCGGCCTATTATCTAAGATATAAATATAAAAGTAACAACATTTTTTTACCAAGAAAACTTTGAAAAACTTGGTTCGTTGTATTTTTTTTTTATTTAAACTTACATGCTAATTAAAACTACTTATCGACTAAGTTAAACTACTTAAAACTACTTACACCTACCTAAATAAAAACTTAAACTTAAAAACTAGAACAGCCGCAGCAAGAGTTTTTTTTTTTTTTTTTGTGCCACCATGACTGCTTTGCACCTAAACCTAAGATTAAAACTATGTAAGTCGGCCATAAAATAACAATTTTAAGTCAACTATCTTTAATACTCATTCAACCATCACAACAGGTTCTCCTGTTGTGACCTACTCCGACGGTCCCAATCGGACACACTCCTGCTGAACCGCAGGCGCTCTCCTCCGCCCTGAGCGACGACGTATCGGTCGTATAGGAGCCGCCTATCCACAGTTCTTCGGAAGACGTGGTAGATTAGCGGAACCGCCGATCTATCCTGTATCAGCCCTCGACTATCCAAATATAGGAAAGCTTCGGGCGGAATAAAGTCGCTTAAACGGGAACTCTCAAAATATTCATCATTGGGGTAGAAGGCCCCAAAGATGAGACTATTGTTCGAAGCCATCGCTCTTGCCACGTGAAACCGAATGAGTTTCACCAGAAAATTGTCTATTCGGTTTATGTTGGCCCCGTTGTATAGGGCCTGGTTGGAATAGTATTTTGTGTAGTCAGATACTGGTGTTCTGTGAAGTCCAAGGCAGCTCCTCAGACACTGCCTCTCAAACACCCGTATCTTTTCCATTTGAGATGGGCTAATGGACTGCATACTTTACCTGCTGTGTACCCTTTCAGTGCTAGGTGTTTTTCTGTGCATCAGTACCTACTTGTCTTTCTGATTTTTTGTATGCTGCTCTTTGAGATAACAGTATCCGTGAATGCAATTGTCTGTGCGATATTTCACAAATGCAGTCTTTCGACAATCAAACATTGTTACAGTATGTCTCTCTGATTTTGGTTCCTAGGGAGGGTTGAACTTGCAGAACATTATGACGTATGCCGGTGGTTAAAAGTTTATTGATCCGAAAACGCCCAGTTTCCTTGGTGATAGCAACCTGACGTAACCTTAAGATAAAAACGTCATACAATTATAATAAAAAAAGGATTATCTGCAAGCTACTTAAGTCAACCACATTGAATATCTATTTATCAGTCCAAAGTATCACCACAAAAATGAGATCATTATTGTTTTAGATTTTTTATTGTTATTGCAAACAAATCTATTTTTGTGCTGAACGCGTATATATGTCACACTTTTCTGTCTTTCACATATATTTCGCATATCAAAATCTAATTTATTTCTTTTCTTAAAAAAAATGTGCTTTATGTGAAGTTAATGGGATGCAAATAATTTGAGAGATGTCTATGCGATTTTAACATGCTCCGAAAAATATATCAAAACCGTTATTATTGGTTAACATATTTATTGCTTTTAGTTTAACAAATTGGAAAGAAATTTAATGATTCATAAAAATATTTTTTTTATTTTTAAGTGCAAAGCAATAAAATGGCATACTCTGCACATACTCGCCATGGTTAAAGAAACAACGCGAACAAGTGGTATATAGAGATCTTTCTAACATTAAAGCGATGATCTAGACGACCATTGAAGACCAGAAGTAGGGAGCAGTTAATTGGAATAGGAAATACAGGGTGTCCGCCGGGAAGGTATAGTATTTTGTGTGTTAGTAATTTTTGATTGAATGACAGAGAATGGATCTTATATTGATGAATGTTTTATTTAATGTCGGCAATGACGTATGGATAACAATCTGCCCTAGCGAGGTATCTGTCGGAGCGGATAAATTTCCGCAACGCATACTTCGTCGGAGGTTAAAATTCCATTCGAGGAATATGTCATCGGAGAAAAGCTCACTTCGCTACAATTCATTAACAAATTGAGCGAATAATTTGTGTCGGAGAAAATCGGAAGAACAATTGCACGTAGCCATCAAAAATTACACGAAAAATGCATCTAAACGCACTACAACGCAATTCTCCGGGGTGCGTTACAAAATGTCTGAGAAATATCCCGAACAGCTTTTCGGAAGAATACCTCGAAGCTTAAATCCTCCGAATCGTACAAAATCGAAGATTTTGCCGCTCAGACGGATACCTCGCTAGGGCTGAATATCAGGTAAATGTCAACCTTTGTTAGTCTCACAAATGCGGGCCCATTTGAGCACATTTTTTATTACATTCTCACACATTTCACGCGGTATTTCATTAATTTCATCACGAATATTTTGTTTGAGTTGCTAAAGCGTTTTTGGTTTGTTGGCATAAACCTTGCTTTTCAGATATCTCCACAAAATGAAGTCCGGAGCAGTCAAATCCGGCGACCGTGGAGGCCAATCAACGTCACCATTTCTTGAAATAACTTGTTGTGGAAAGAGGTCTCGCAGTAATTCCATTGTTATCCTGGCTGTATGCGATGTGGCACCGTCTTGTTGATACCACATGTTAATCAAGCCCAGGGCATGCCGTTGTGGCATTAAAAAGTATGACGATATCGCTCCCCGTTCACAGTTACCGTTACACAGTTTTCATTTTCAAAGAAGTAAGGTCCAATGATTCCTCCTGACCAAATTGCACACCAGACTGTAACTTTTGATGGATGCAAAGGTGACTGATGAATAATTTGATGGTTTTCCATTGCCCAGAACCGACTATTCTGTTTATTCACATATACATTCAAATGAAAATGTGCCTCGTCACTCGTTATGATTTTTTCATGAAAATCAGGGTTGTCATGGACTACCTGCAACATCCTATTGGCGAATGTACGGCGGCGTAAATGGTCTTATGTAAGAAGCTCTTGTGTCAACTGAATCATAAATGGAAACAAATGTAAACCCTTGTGCATAATTGTGGCCAAAGTTGTTCTTTGGAAACCGAGCTCCTGAGCACGGCGTCGAATTGAGGTTGATGGATTGTTTTGAACACTTCCTTGAGCAGCAGTAATGTTTCAGCCGATCTTGCTGTACGTTATGGTCCATGCTAGGGCCTATCACCTACTCTTTCTTCGAACTCATTCACAACACGATAAAAAGTGCGTTTTGTTGGCACGTTGTTTCTCCCAAAAATTTCACGTAACTTTCTCATCGCCATAGTAATCGATGATTGATTTTGATCAAATGTTTCAACGATTAAAAGACGTTGGTTTATCGAAAACTTAGCCATAAGACTGCAAATATGAACTGCTAAGACTAATGCTTACCAAAATGGCGGCAAAACAAAGAAGTAAGGTAAGGGAAGGTCCCGGCGGACACCCTGTTTTAACAAATTTTCTTAGAACAAAACTTATGGCTAGGGATACATTGCTTATTACAATATTATTGCTTACTTAATCTAATATGTGATACATATTTAAAAAGAAAATTAACGGTCTTAAGGGTAAAAAGAGAGGGCTTGCCTCTATAGTATCCGTTGGTATTTTTTTTTTCATAGAATGGCAGATCTTCCTTATGGATAATTGCTTCAAATTCTGGGGCTTTGATGGATCTCACGTTAAGGTATCGGTGGCTGGGTTCCAAGGGCTGTTGTAGAAGCTCTTGAATTTCCTGTTTGCTGTGATCGCTGATAATCCCAAAAACTTTCCGATAAAGCAGCATCATGAATTGTTCGATGGACATGCATTTCGCGTCAACATAGAACCTCTTCATCCTGATATATTTCAGTGTTAAAGGGTTTCAATGTAGTCCAGTGCAAGAACGTAAAGTCTTCCTCTTGAATACTAATATTATTACCATAACGACGGGTGAAATAGTGAACCAAATGGAAAAGGCGTAGGTAATGACAGCCCATATCCACTGCTTTTAGCAACTTTGTTCTTTGGCTGAGTCAACTTCTCATATTAAATAGATGGTCCACCAAATGAAGTGCAAAGCTGGCTCGCTTGAGGATGGTCCTGGCGTGGTCGTTAAATTTAGAATTCTTGCTGAAGTTGAATCCAACATATTTCGTTATTGGAGGTGGATAAACTGTAGGTACTAATGTTGATTTTCCTCTTCCTCCAAGAACAGTCATTGTAGTTCTGAAACAGATGAGCTGCGTCTTGTAACTGTTCCGTCCCAAACTTATAATAGTTATCCCAGACTTTCGTTATATCGGGTTTTTCAATAAGAGCGCTACAAAAGTTTTTTTTAATAAATGAAATTCTTTATTCCTGTGAAAGTACGTTCGATGCCATTATGTGTGGAACTCGATTTCTTTTGCATGGCCACCAGGGGCACGCTTGCAGAAGTCCAGACGCTGAACCCAATTTTCGACGGTTTTCAAGCATAAATCGGTCGATACAATTTCATGTTTGATATTAGTACGAAGTTCATCAATCGTCGCTGGCTTGTTAGAATAGACCATAGACTTGACGTAGCCCCACAGGAAATAGTGTAACGGCGTCAAATCGCATGACCGAGGCGGCCAAGCGACTGGACCATTTCGTCAGATAACACGTTCTCCAAACTTTGTTTCCAATAAATTGTGTGGCTTGTGGCGCCGTCCTGTTAGAACCACATGTCCTCCAAGTCCATGTCATCTAATTGGGGCCAAAAATTTTCGGTTATCATTGAACGGTAGCGATTCCCATTCACAGTAACGTGCCGGTCTTGATCATCACGGAAGAAGTACGGCCCGATGATGCCGCCGGCCCATAAACCACACCAAACCGTCATTTTTTCGGGATGCAATGATGACTCATGGAGTACGTGTGGATTGCTGCCTGACCAATACCGCATATTTTGTTTATTGACGAAGTCGTTCAGCCAGAAATGAGCCTCATCGCTGAAAAAATTCGAAAATCCGAATCATTTTCAAGTTGTTGCTCAGCCCAATTCACGAACATACGACGCTTCTGGTGGTCAAGCGGCTTCAGGTCTTGCGTCAATTTAATCTTGTAAAGATGTAGGCCAAGATCTTTTCGCAAAATTCGCCACAACGACGTCAAAGAAATGCTAAACGCTTGAGAACGACGTGTGAGAGACACATTTGGGCTTTCTTCAACTAAAGCCTCAGCACTCACTCTCGACACTACGGGCACTTCTTTGTCTCACTGGCGCGGGAACATTTTGTACTGTGCCTGTGGATTCAAATTTTTCCACTAGACGATCAATTGTTGATCTGCTAGGACGATTATGACGACCATAAATTGGTCCGAATTTCGGTTGTAAATTTTAATAATTTCGACACGTTGTTGGATCGTATATCTTTCCATTATGAAATGGCAAACCTTACTGAAGAGAAATGTCAAAAGAGCGGCAAGAAATATGGCGTCGTTTGCTGTCCCTGTCGCTCAACTTTTGTAGCGTCCCTGTTGAAAAACCCGATATGTTCCTCCATTTTCCTTGTTGCTGTTTCCGGGGAAAGAGAACAAGAATAGGTAATAGAGTCGTCAGCATAAAGCAGCGTATTACAACCTACTGCGTTTGATGGTTGATCTGCAGTGAACAGATTGAATAGGATTAGTCCAAACTTCGAACCCTGTGGTACTCCCGCGTTTATGGTTTTCGTCACAGATCAATCATTTACCTTTACATTTACCTGAATAAAAAGAATCTAATTTTAGACTATTTTTACTATTTCCATAAGATATTGCGGGAAACAAAAACTGAATTCTAGAGCAATCCTTCGATCCACACGCTGTCGAAGGCCTTTTCGATGTCGAGGAGGCAATCCACTGTTGTTTCTTTTTTGTTTAGCCCTCGTTGTGGATACATAGCAGGAGGATTGTTAACAATGCTTCGAATGATTTTATTTTCTCGCAATCAAGCAGGTAGTGATAAAAATTCAAACAAAACTGAATTTGAAGTGTATAGTGACTGAAAGATAACTAAACTTATTTCCCAGCAAACGCACAAGATTATTTTGTTTTTGGCCGAACAAGAAACATATTGACTTTGAACATATTCGTGATACTTTATATATAAAAAGATTTTATATATGAAAAGATACTCAAACAAAATTTGTGTTTCTTTAAAAATTGAGTTGATTGGCTCAGTTGATACTTAAAATGTATCACCGCTGCATTGTTGATTTGAAAATGCGATTTTGTTTGGTTTAATCCCGAAACTTGTTTAAATTCACAACTATTGTTGATTTGCTTATTAACAATAAAACATGTTTAACTCAACCAAGGTTTTTTTTCGGTGTAGCTTTCTTTGATTTTTCATTAAATTATTAACTGAGAAAATAGCCCCCCACTTATCGTACACCTTGAGGGTAATTGAGGAGAAAAATGTCCATTATACGTGCTCAGCCTTCTGTTATTGTTTTGCCTGCCCCATCTGCTACCTCTAAGAACATGATTGTTAAAATGCTTGTACACTTGAATGAGTGCAACTAAATGCTCTCATGTTGTCCAATTACCCAAATAACATACTTGTTCCCAAAGGACTCAGCCCACAATCAAGCAAAAAAAAATCGCTTATGGGGAACATGTCAAAAAAAAATGTTCCTAAACTACTTCCACTTTTTATGAAAGAGTGTGCTTGGTAGAAGAGTGTCCTGCACAAGAACTTGTCCTGCAGCTCCCAATCGCCACCATTATCTACAAGATCGCTAATTGAGGTGATATTCTTTTTATTATCCGCGTGCTTAAATTAACCAATCGAATATGAAGGAGGACTAAAAAAAATCCAAGAAGGATTAGCATTTTAGACCGAATCTACATAACCAACAGAGTCAGGTGTGCTTTTGAATTTTTAAAATCAGCAATGAATAAGTGATTTTCAAATGTTTAAAGGTTGAAACAAATTTTCGATTAATTATTTAAATTAATGAAACTCATCAATGAATTCCGATTTTGTTTTTAATTAGAGCGGTAAAAACACGAAACGCCTTCTCTAATGTATATTTGATTTATGAGGCGGTGGGCTTCCCAATTTAAGGCGCTGCCTTTATTCAGCTGGAACACTGTTGCATATGGATAAACGATTTTTTTTTCTGTGGCATAATAATTCGAAGAAGTAGTTTGTATGCGATCTTTAGCAAAAAATATGTTGATATACCCGCGCATGTATCAGACAAGGACATGAAGCGGGTAGAAACAGCGTTAGCATGAAATCAGAAGCATTTACTCCTGTCTGAATCCAACTACAAATACAAAAATACAAATTTTTGGCGCCGAGCTTTTTCGCTAGTGAAAAATCATTTTGATCATCTGCTCGGCAGTTCATCGCACTAACCATCGCTCCACCGAGCCCGTCGGTTGAATCAAACTAACGACTAATAATCTTGACCGAGTGCTAAGGGAGTGTTAAGGGTGATCCATTTCGGGGTTCCCTACTTTTTTAAAGAAAAAAACAGAGAAAATTCAAATTTAATGGAGAATGTTTATTATCATTTGAAAGAACATTCTTTGGCATTTATTTTCGGAAGATTAAGTCTATCAAATGTTGGCCGTAGCTACGTCGCAGATGGTCCATCCGTTGAGTCCAATTTTCGATCACTCGTTCGAGCATTTCGACTGGTAACTGGCGAATTATACGCGTGCTGTTTTCCTCCAAGGCCTGAATCGAAGCGGGTTTGTCGGCATAAGCTTTTGACTTTACATATCCTCAAAGGAAAAAGTCTAACGGTGTGATATCACACGATCTTGGTAGCCAATCGAGCGGCCCAAAACGTGAAATTATGTGCTCACCGAAATGTTCTCTCAATAAGTCCATTGATTGATGCGATGTGTGGGAAGTGGCGCCGTCTTGCTGAAACCAAATGTAGCCGAGATCACGAGCTTCAATTTCAGGCATCAAATAGTGGGTTATCATGGCACGATAACGGCCGCCATTGACGGTTACGTTCGCACCGGCATAATTTCTAAAGAAATATGGACCGATGATTCCACCGGCCCACAAACCACACCAAACCTTTGTTTTTTCTGGATGAAGTGGCAGTTCTTCAATCTCTTTAGGTTGCTCTTCGTCCCAAATGCGGCAATTTTGTTTGTTTACATACCCATTGAGCCTGAAATGGGCCTCATTGCTAAACAAAATTTGCCTCAAAAACGTCGGATCTTCTTGGAACTTTTCAAGAGCCCATAGAGCGAAGCGATGTCGCTTGGGAAGGTCGAGCGGCTTCAGTTGTTGCACAAGCTGTATTTTGTACGCTTTCAATTTAAGATCTTGACGTAAAATGCGCCAAGTCGTTCCATACGTCAGTCCGAGTTGCTGCGAACGGCGCCGAATCGACTCTCTACGGTCTTCGTGTACACTCTCAGCTACGGCCGCTATATTTTCTTCACAGCGTGCTGGACGTGGTCTATTCGGTCGAATATTATCCAATAATGAATGCTGGGTCTCAAAATGGGTGATGGTGTTGCGAATAGTACGCTCAGTACGTCGATTATGTTGACCATAAGTTGAGCGAAGTGCACGAAACACATTCCTCACAGAACGTGAATTTTCATAATAAATTTGAACAATTTGTAAACGTTGTTCACGCGTAAGTCTTTCCATTATGAAATGCCAAACAATACTAAACAAAAATAACCTGACAGCATGACAGCATGACACGACTTACACGTGATCTGTCAAAAAAGGCTATTGAAAAAGTATCTCTACTTGGATCACCCGTTACATTCACAGTAGGTTAAGCTCGGTTTTATTTTAAATCTTTTTTAAAATAACTTATATGCTACTAAAATTCATGAAATACTAGCCTACTTATCAACTACTTAACTAAATTACTTGTTCTGTACGCGATAAGATTGTCCGCATACGCAATTGCCTGAGTAAGACTACCTATCATATCACTGGTGTAAATGCTGAAGGGAATCCGCGAGCTTACCGCTCCCTGTTGCAGACCATTTTTAATGAAAAATGCAGTGGTAGAAGTCACATTGCCACTTTTGACAACAAACGTTCCACCAGTCAACATGTCATGAAGCATATTTAGATTTTAGATTTAGATTTTAGCAGAGGTTTACTTATGCCAAGTCTGGTCAGCCTTAGATAGAGGCCCTCTAACCATACGATGTCGAAAGCCATCTCGAAATCAACCAGACATGCACCCGTGCACTGTTTTTTGGCTTTGTTCCATTGTATATCAGAGACGAGTTTGGAGGCAGCTTGAATACAGTCATGTCCTCCCTTGAAACCAAGCTGGTTCTCTGGTATAATCTTATTGTCCTCAGACCACTTGAACAGAGCCCGATTGAGAATCTTTTCGAAAACCTTGCTTATACACGAAAGTAGACTTATCGACCGGAAATTCGCCGGACTGGAGTTGTCCTTTCCCTTTTTCAAGAGAGAATGAACCAACGCCGTCTTCCAGGGCACTGGATAATATGCATTATTCAGGGCGTTGTTGAACTGCGTGGCGTTAATGTCCACAGCTTCAGGGGGTAAGTGTCGTAGTACGATGTTGGATATACCATCGACTCCCGCTGACTTCTTTTTCTGTATGGAATTGAAGATGATCTGGAGTACCACCTTCGAGATAAACATAGGACTATACCCACTTCGCTCGGCGACTATGGCGTTTGGCAAGTTTTCGTCATCAAACCGGGTGAAACCACGGTTCTCAGATCGCCATTGCGTTATGTCGTTTCGGAGATAGAAATGATAGATGGGCGAATGCTATCGGTCACCTTTTACTCTTCCTAAAAGACAGCCCCCACTGCATCCACTTTCTTGTGAGGATCTTCAATTACAAAGAAATCGTCGTTTAGGGCGGCTTATCCCGGATAAATACCTGCTGTCAGAAGTTTGTATTGTCAGTTGCTCGTTGGAGCTTAATACACGACGGTGAAGTAAAATGAGCTATACCCCGACACCTTAAGGTCGCTGTGAGCCCCAATGTGATAGCCATCGGTTGAGGTTAGCAATATGCTCAAAGGGTTTCAATCTTCCTGTAATCTTGATTTTCTAGGAAACCTGTAAAGATGGGATAATGGAATTTTGGAATGTTTCTCAAGTGACTGGGGATCGGACGAGTACAAAGAAAATGGGGGCGGTACTAATGCGTCTCCTTATCACCGCATCCTCAGCAGAAGTGGTTTTCCTTCAGATTATGTTTGATTATATCGTTTATTTAGGAAGTGAGGAATCAGTGTTGGCCACAACCATCCTTAACAATTATTTCATTCGGATTTTGTACTCCAACAGTTTTTTGTGATTGCTGAGTTGTGTTTGGACCAATTTTTCAATAATTTATCGGCTATCTCGTTGTCTGATATATTTCCGAAAAAAAAACTCACTAGTCGGCACTAGGACGTGAGCAAATGTCGAATGTAACGAGAGTATTACCCAACTAAAAAAAAAATTCTAAAAGCTTAAAATTTACAATTTACAGATGAATTTATTTTTATTGAGTTTTTGTGTACTTGTGCGCAAAAGTTGATCCTGTTTTATAACTCTTGTATATTAAACAACAGGATGAGATGATATATCTTATGTAATACTTCTATTAAGTTTCCGCAGAAATGTGTACAAAGTTATATAGAAGCATGAACTGTTAACGGCTTCTGATTAAAGTCTTATAGCAGCTGAGACGTCGTAGTTCTTTCCGCTCGCAGTCGTGGCAACACAATTTTTTTTATATAACTTTTTTTAATATTAAATCATTCGGCAGCATAATAATACACATAACAAATAACGTATTTTCAATTTTTCGTTAAACTTTTACTGATTTGTATCTATAAAAATGTAATTTGCAATGCGGAAATGAAAGAATCAGACAGCACATTGCAACAATTAAAATTTTGCAGAGCACTTTTCAAGTACTGCGTTACTGACTCATCTTGACAGATCAGCGTAGTGGATGGCATGTTGGACTGACGTGCTAGTTTTTATGAATACTTTTCACACACAAAAATGCTGCCAACAACATGCTGTAAACAAAAAAAATTGTGAAGAATTTGTGCTTTTCTTTTTCTTGTTTTTTTTTTTAGATTCCGTAATAAAGTAAAGTGGGATCAGTGGCGCGATGGTTAGTGCGATGAACTGCCGCGCAGAAGGTCTGGGTTCGATTCCCAGCTGTAGCAACTCCTAAATGATTTTCCACTATCCCTCCTCTCGTGATGATCTGGCAAATCATCCGAGTAGTATCAATTGTCATGAAAAGCTTATCTCAACTTAGCCCTTCGGAGTCGGCATAAAACAGGAGGTCCCGCATCGTGCAAAGAAGTACAAACGCACACATGAATGGTTGTGAGAAAAAAGTTTGGCCCTGTGTACTAACGAGCCTGTTGCGCCATACATTTTTTTTTTTAATAAAGTCTTAGAGAAGTCCTGTATAGGTACGGTGCTCCAGATATTTTCTACAAGGCTTCATACAGTTAATATTGCTTGAGTGAAAATATATCCGATAGTGCCTTATTGAAGCGAAAGTGTTAGTTGGATAGTACCAAAGAGAATAAAGCCATAGGAAAACGCATTGAGAACAAAAAAAAAAAGAAACTTTTGCTCACCAGTTTCATTGTAAGGGCGGGCGGTGTTTGCGTGCACACATGAGAAACGAGATCCAAATATATGGTGGGCTGTGCCAGTACAACCCGTCATTGAACAATTTTTCTTGTATGCAGTGTGTCATCTGTATGACTTAATAATCTCTGGTAGTACGCAAAACCGGCCCACTTCCAGTATTGAAGAAGTAAGTGCAGACATAAAAAAAAACTGAAGAACAAATAGGTAGCTAGTTCTGATGAATTACCACAAGAACTATTCAAACAGGGTGGTGTTGCCATAGAAGCGTGCATACAAAAAAACCATCAGTTAAGTTGGGATGGATGAGAGCATGCCCGATGAATGGAGTGTGAGCTTTTCTTGTTACAAAAAAATGTCTCCAAAAAGTGGGAGAACACTCTGTTCGGAGAATGTGTTATCTCGAGAAACGGACCCGCCGAAATCGTGTGATTTAACGCCTTTGCTTACTACTTCCTTACTTAAGTTGCGCTACAGTCCGAACCTGGGCCTCAACAAACATGCCACTTCAATTAGCTCGGTCCTTACCTAACTGCCTCCAGTTGCGCACTCTACTTGTGCGCGCCACTTATGGCGAGGTCTTCCTCTACTGCAAGCTGGGAATCGAAGAATCTGCGTCCCGGAGTATTAGTGTCCATTCGTTTTACATGTCCTAGCCATCTTAAACGTCCAATGCGGATTTTTTTTCGACCAGCAGTATGTCGCTGTGCAGCTCATATAGTTCTTCGTTGAATCTTCGCCTCCATAGCCAGTCAGCGCAAACAAGACTCACTATTTTCCGAAAATATTTCGTCACAAATCGACCAAGGATTTCTTCATCCGCTTTTGAGAAGGTCCATGCTTCAGCGCCGTAGAGCAGGACTGAGATGATCACGGTCTTATATAGGATCTCCTTAGTACTTCGTGTGAGGGCTTTAATATTGAGCTGCCTTCTGAGCCCGAAGAAACAGCGGTTGGCAAGAGTAATTTTTCGTTTAATTTCTGACGAGATGTTGATGTCAGAGTTAATAGCGGAGCCAAGATAGATAAAGTCCCGTACTACCTCAAAGTTATATCTGTCAATGGTGACGTTCTGTCCAATTCTTCGATGTTCTAAATTCTTTCGTGTTGACAGCATATACTTCGTCTTTCCCTCATTTACTGCTTAACCCATTTTTGCCGCTTCCTTCTCTATACCAGCAAACGTGGCTATGACATCACGGTGGGTCCTACCAATGATGTCAATATCGTCGGCGTATGCTAGTAGTTGTACCGATTTTTTTTTAAAATTGTGCCTCTGATGTTGGTTCTGAAGCTTTTCGCAATCCTCTCAAGAATTAAATTAAAGAGCCACATGACAACGCATCGCCACGCCTAAATCCCTTCTTGGTATCGAATGTGTCGGTGAGGTCGTTTCCGACCCTGATGGAGCAGCGAGAATTGCCCGTCGTCATCCTACATTAACGGACGAGTTTGGGCGGTATACCAAGACATGGTTCTGTATAGTTCGTCACTATAAATGTTGTCGTATGCGGCTTTGAGGGCTCAGTGGAGCGATGGTTAGTGCGATGAACCGCCGCGCAGAATGTCTGGGTTCGATTCCCAGCCGTAGCAACACCTTGATGATTTTTCACTGGCCCTCCTCTCGTGATGATCGGACAAATCATCCGAGTGGTATCAATTGTCATGAAAAGAGTTTAGATATTGCTATCCTCACTTTACTCAGGTCGGGTGGTTTGCAGTTTTCGCTGTTGTTGCCAATATTGAATGGTTCGTTCTGCCTGAGAGCGAATATTGCTCGTCATCGCCGTTTAACAGTCTGCAGAAGTGGCTCTTCCATATCTCAGCATCGACTGTGTCCCAAATCCTTGGCTTTGACCATTTACACTTTGATAAATCTTGCGATCATCGTTCCTGGAGTGGCACCTCTCTACATCCTCGATCGCACGTTTTTCTTGCTCTTTTTTCTTCTTGCTGAAAAGCCGTTGTTCTTCCCTTCTACTTTGCCTATTGAGCTCAATGGTAGCTCTCGTCTTCACCTGCAGCTTAACCTTGTAGGCTTCGGAATGTTCGGACATCCAAAATACTGGATCGATGAACAGCTGGTTGGACTTCTTGGGTCTCGACGAACAGCTGGTGGGTATCAGTTTGGACTTCTTGGGTCTGCCGAAGTGTAAAACTTTAATCGGTTGTGGACTTTCGTGGCCTCAAACCACACTGATAAGAGCCGATAAGGTTGATGGTAAACGGTTTCAGGCTTTCACATATTACGGCAGATTTAACGCCCTTAGACTTTATTTTAAAAGGCTATATTAAACCATTGGTCCATGCCAACAAGCCGACTGCGTTAGAGGAGCTCATAGCCAATATTGAACGTGATATAGCGGCCTTATCGATCGAAATGTGCGGCCGAGTTATGTAAAATTGGGTTCAGCGTGTCCACCACTGTATAATTGACTGTAGCGGACGTATGAACGAGGTCGAATTGCATTCATAAATGTTTTGATAGTAATTCAAGAAAAAAAGTTTTCAATTTATTTAAAAAAGTAGTTGTCAAGTCCTTCATGAAAGGTCCTTTACTATGAGCCAGCTCAACCAACTTTAAGTGCGAAAACATCTCCACATAAATTCACAGCATATTATTTGAAAGTGTAATATTCTTCAGATGTGTCGTATTGATCTTGGAACTATGTGGATGACAATGCAGCTGTGATTCACACTGTGCTCAAAAACAGTCAAACTTTGTCACATATAAGCACCTATCCAAGAGTTCTAGATCATATTTAACATACTCCATTCAAATAAGCACATGAATTCCTAAAGTTTTCCATTCATACATATGCAACAGTGTATTATCTGAAAAAAAAAACTCACCTCCTTAAATTAAGATGAACAACCCGTCATTAGACATTAAAATAAGGCGTTTAAATTTACCGCTCATTTTTCGGATGACATCGGAATTCATTGATGAGTTCAAACAATTTAAATAATTTAGCAAACAGATATGTTAAAATGTTTAAGCATCTGAAAATCACTTATTTTGTGGTGATGTTAAGCATTCATCTAGGATACACCTGGTTTTACCGTTGAATATGCGCATTTCAATTAAAATGATAATTCTTAACGCGGCAATATAGAAATCGATTATAAAAATTTATTAAGGTGTTTGCTATTATTCCAAGCATTTAAATCATTTTTATAATCAAGTCAGTAAGGTAAAATGAGAAATTCAGCATTATACTGCAGAGGGAGCAGGGTGTTTTTTTCTAAAGGTACAGAACTTTGATATACAGGGTGATCCAAGTAGAGATACTTTTTTCAATTGCCTTTTTTGACAGATCACGTGTGAGTCGTGTCATGCTGTCATGTTATTTTTGTTTAGTATTGTTTGGCATTTCATAATGGAAAGACTTACGCGTGAACAACGTTTACAAATTGTTCAAATTTATTATGAAAATTCACGTTCTGTGAGGAATGTGTTTCGTGCACTTCGCTCAACTTATGGTCAACATAATCGACGTACTGAGCGTACTATTCGCAACACCATCACCCATTTTGAGACCCAGCATTCATTATTGGAAAATATTCGACCGAATAGACCACGTCCAGCACGCTGTGAAGAAAATATAGCGGCCGTAGCTGAGAGTGTACACGAAGACCGTAGAGAGTCGATTCTCTCGGAATCGGACTGACGTATGGAACGACTTGGCGCATTTTACGTCAAGATCTTGAATTGAAAGCGTACAAAATACAGCTTGTGCAACAACTGAAGCCGCTCGACCTTCCCAAGCGACATCGCTTCGCTCTATGGGCTCTTGAAAAGTTCCAAGAAGATCCGACGTTTTCGAGGCAAATTTTGTTTAGCGATGAGGCCCATTTCTGGCTCAATGGGTATGTAAGCAAACAAAATTGCCGCATTTGGGACGAAGAGCAACCTGAAGTGATTGAAGAACTGCCACTTCATCCAGAAAAAACAACGGTTTGGTGTGGTTTGTGGGCCGGTGGAATCATCGGTCCATATTTCTTTAAAAATTATGCCGGTGCGAACGTAACCGTCAATGGCGACCGTTATCGTGCCATGATAACCGACTATTTGATGCCTGAAATTGAAGCTCGTGATCTCGGCGACATTTGGTTTCAGCAAGACGGCGCCACTTCCCACACTTCGCATCAATCAATGGACTTATTGAGAGAACATTTCGGTGAGCACATAATTTCACGTTTTGGGCCGGTCGATTGGCTACCAAGATCGTGTGATATCACACAGTTAAACTTTTTCCTGTGGGGATATGTCAAGCCAAAAGCTTATGCCGACAAACCCGCTTCGATTCAGGCCTTGGAGAAAAACATCACGCGTGTCATTCGCCAGTTACCAGTCGAAATGCTCGAACGAGTGATCGAAAATTGGACTCAACGGATGGACCATCTGCGACGTAGCAACGGTCAACATTTGATAGAGATAATCTTCAAAAAATAAATGCCAAAGAATGTTCTTTCAAATGATAATAAACATTCTTACCCTTTAGAATAAAACAAAGATGTTTTTTTTTTAAATTGACATGAAACTTAATTTCATAGTTTGTTTTCTGGCATATGACCCCTACAGCTGGCTCGGACTTAGTCTAATATGGAGGTAAAGTTATTCCAACATCTGTGCAAGGATATTCGCAAGCCCGCGGTGAATGTTGTCCTCCAAGTGGTCAATCGTTTCGGTCATACCGGTGGAGACAACTTACTTCACATATCCCCACAGAAAATAGTCAAGTGGCGTTAAATCGCATACGATATGTGTGGCCAATTCACAGGACTAAAACGTGAAGTTATGTGCTCATTGAAGGTTTCCTTCAGTAAATGAATTGTGGCATGAGCTGTGTGACATGTTGAAACCATGTCAGCATATCATGTTTGTTCAGTCGATGAACGAAAATGTCAGTAGTCATGATTCTATAGCGGTCACCATTGACTGTAACGTCGTAGCCAGCATCGTTTTTAAAGAAGTGAGGACCAATTACTCCACCAACTCATAAAGAACACCAAACAGTCAGTTTTTTTGTGGATGAAACGGTGTCTCAACATTCACTTGAGGATTATCATCACCCCAAATAAGGCAGTTTTTCATTGATGCATCCATACAAACAAAAGTGACCTTCATTGCTAAACTAATGTGAATGGGCCCATTCAACGAATGGGCGCCTTGGTAGGTGATCCTGTGTATTCAGTTTTCGCACGAGTTGGATTTTATTAGCATTTGTAAGAGAAAACCAAGATCTTTCCGCAAAATCTTCCCTAAAGTGGATGGATACATATTCAACTCCAGTGCGCGATGGCGGATAGACAGATCCGGGTCTTCCTCTACGCTACCCTCTACAGCAGTAATGACTTCTTCAGTACGCATTTACGACGTCTCTGTGGATTCGTATTATCATTTAGAGTAAAAATGGTGCGAAAACGTTGCATACTCAATCGAATTGATTGCTCTGATGGACGGCTATGTTGACCGTAAAATGGACGTATTGCGCGACACGTATTTCGAGCAGAACCATGATTTTTCAAAATAAATTTTCACAATTTGGAAGCATTGTTCAGACGTCAGTCTATTCACGTTGAAATGCCAAACTAAACAAAAAATAAATGACTTGACAGCTGCCAAAATGGCTGCCAGTTAAAATAGTGTTGCCAACTTAAAGTTCTATAACTCTAAAAAAAACAGGATTTACTTGTGAGCGCCACTTAGAGGTAGATCTTAGTCTTATGCGTCCGAAGTATGGCTGGGAATCGGTTACTCAGCGAACGAGAATGCTGGTGTCCATTCGCTTTACATGTCGCTGTTATACGTTAAATGCTAGTTTTGTTCACCAGGTCAAGTATGTTCTTCATAGTAGAATCTTAGCGAATGTTACGCTCAAATTGACCAAGGATTTCTTCATTAGGCTTTGATACGGTCCATGATTCAGCAGGACTGGAATGAAAGGGGTCTTAGGATCACCTTAGCACTTTAAGCGAGTGCTCCTTTACAAAATTACCTTCTAAACCCTCTGTCCTCGGTTGTTCACAGCACGTTCTTGGTCGTGCTTCCATTCACAGTTAAACCCATTTTGCCACTTTGTTCATGTCTGTGATAAATTATTGAGTCCGACCAATGATGTCAATATTGTCGGCGTATGTTGTCTCTTTCTGGCTCATGACCTCACACAATCCTCTCAAAAATTAATTGAAAGAAGCCAAGCGATAGTGCGTCACCTTGTCTAATTTTTATCCTGGTATTGAATTTTTCGAAAGAAGGCCTCCAGCCTCGTTAAGCTATGCTTCCATATTGATATCCTCACTTCATTTAGACTCGTGGGTGGAAGTTTTCGCAGTCGTCGACAATATTGGATAGTTGATTGTGGCTAACTGCGGATATTGTTCGTCATCGTGGTTATGTTCGCTTATGTGGGGCCTTTAGGAAAAGCCCTTTGCATATTTTTTTTTTTTGGAAAATTCGGTGCTGCTCCCTCTTTTTTTTCATATGCATACAAGTTATTTCCAGCTCTCGTCTTCACCTGCAACTTTGCAGTAGTCATCATAGGGGTTTCTTGCTTTTGATATCAAGAAGCCTAGTACATCAGCTGCAGTCGATACTATGGATTGTTGGCTTCGTCAACATTGATCTTTGGGAAATGATGCTGGTGGTATGGTGTTGAAGGATAAGTTAAGGGAGACGTGTCTCACAAAGACTAGGCGGTCTCTCAGGTTTTCACGGTTGTTCTGATTTTTGGTGGTGTGGTGAATTTCCGCATCTTCACCTTGGCAACAACAAGGTAGTGGTGCGAGTTGATGTTAGCCCCTACAGCCCCTCTTTTATATATTAATTTGATCAATCTGATTGATCGTTCGTTGATCTAGAGACAGATTCTCACCTCGATATCCATAAGGGAATATTTATGGACATCGAGGTGAGAAAACCCTGTCCTGCCTATAGTGGCATTTCGTTCCGCATCAAATTGAATTTACTCTTCCCGGTGTGTGCTGCAATATTGCAAATATTGCTAAAGATGTTTACTTTTCTTACCTTTTGCGAGAAAATCCCCTAGCAAGATTCGAACACCTTACATCTGCAATAGCTCATAAGTTTTGTGTATGACCTCGTTGAAAGAGTCTTTCGCAATGCAATCTTTTTCCTCGTTTGGAGCTTGATTGCATATAACCAAAGATTATAAAGTCATAAAGATGACGCACTGCCCACCAAACGTTTGGATCTCGTTTCTCATGTGAGCCCACCCGTAGCTGGTGAGCAAAACTTTCTGTTTTAGGTTCTCATTGCGTCATCTGTATGACTTTATAATCTTTGGTATAATATACTTTGGCGAGCTGGCCTTGATGCGGATAGCAACAATGAGTTCGCAACTTTTGTCCCAAGTTTATCGATTATAACAACATTGCATACAAACAATCGCAGTCTCTGCTCACTATAACATGGACCGTAGTAGATTTCACAGTCTTTCATCGTTCGTATTTCCTCGATGGCAGTAATGTCTTCTTTGTACCAGTTTAGGCTCCCGCTTGTTATTCGACTATACTTCTTCTATTTAATGCTCGCACATTACAACAAGACAGTCAGTCCTTTCCACGGCTTTTTAGTTGCTTTCGTAACGTAGCACAGCTCCGAAATTATTAGATACTTCTTAATATGGCCATTAGTATCTACTATGTGAATACTGATGGCCTTTTAACTCATCTACTACCATCATTATTCAAGGGTCTGACTTAATCTGAAGATATTTTATTAGGATATGTCAAACTAGCTTATTTATGTTATTTACTTTGTCCAGCCTAACTGGGACTAAAAGTGTCGCTATTGATTATAGATACGTTGGAAACTCGTCCTATGCCCGATCCACAAATAAGGAGTCCCTCCAACTACAGAGGCATAAGTCTCCTCAACATCGCCTAAAAGATCCTATCTGCCGTAATATGTGAACGTCTGAAACCGTTAACAAACAACCAGGTCGGCCCTTATCAGTGTGGTTTTAGGCCAGGAAAGTACACAACAGATCAAATTTTCACACTTCGGTAGATCCTGAAAAAAACCCAAGAAGATTGTGCAAAAATCCCGAGCCAACACCAGACGCACAATTTTCCAAAGTCGGTGCAACTACTAGCATACGCCGACGATATTGACGTCATTGGTAGGACTCAATTTGATGTCATAGCCACGTTTGCTAGTATAGAGATGGAAGCGGCAGAAATGGGTTAAGAAGTAAATGAGGGCAAGACGAAGTAAATATATGCTGTCAAAACGAAAGGACACACAACATCGACGAATTTTTACGAATTACTCTTGCCAACCGCTGTTTCTTCGGGCGAAGAAGGCAATTCAGTAGTCACTTGAACTACTAAGGATATCCCATATAAAACCCTGATCAATAGAGTCCTGCTGTACGGCGCTGAAGCATGGATCGTCTCAAAAGCGGATGAAGAAATCCGTGGTCGATTTGAGAGGAAAATTCTTCGAAAAATCTTCGGTCTTGTTAGCGTTGACGGCCTATGGAGATGAAGATTCAACAAAGAACTATACGAGCTGTTGAGCACCATGCTCTGGTCAAAATACTCCGCATTGGACGTTTAAGATGGCTAGGACATGAAGAACGATTGGGCACCAATACTCCGGCTCGCAGATTCTTCGATTCCCAGCCAGACGTCGGACGCAGTAAAGGAAGAACTCGCTTTAAATGTCGCGCACAATTATAAACCAACCTCAACCAACTTGGAGTGCGCAACTGGAGGCAGTTAGCTAAGGGCCGGGCTAATTGGAGAGGCATTTTGGTTGAAGCCCATGTTTGTTCCGTAAGTAAGTAAATAAGTCCACCGCCACCATGCCCGTCTAAAAAACTTTATAAGTGGATCCATTTTCCGCGACCTTATGTCTACTGAAAGTCTTTACGAAGGGCTTAGAATCCCGATTGACAGTTAAGGTTGCCAAATGGAGGCTGAGATTTTGAGTTTGTAAGAATTTACTAAATGGAAACCATTGTGTTTCATGTTATTGTATTGTCAATCAGCGGCACATCAACATTTGAGTAAATATAACAAAACTTTAGAAGACAGAGGCTTTTTATCGGACTGAAAAAGTACAGACTTTCGAGATACGAACTTTTTTTTTAAACAGTTTGCGAAGAAAAGTAAATATTATCTGGTTTTAGTCTATGGCACGAAGTCAGAAGTTAAAATTAATTAAGAAGCACTGGCACACACTGATTTTTGTGTTTCTTCCAATTATTTGTTACCCATAAAGCCAAGAATTTTAATGATCCTAACATACATTTTCGCTTAACGTGTCACACAAAGTTACTAAACGAAAACTATATACCCTCCCAAATTAATGAAAACATCCTTTCAGTGAGATACCGTCTTGGCACACCCTCTACCAACAGTTCAAATGCACTACATAACGCATCAGTTATTTGATCTTTGATTTGTATTGTTCGGATGATATACCATCCAGCATTTCAACAGTAGTTTGGTATCTCAAATAAGGCTGCTCGACATCTAGAACCACCCATTTAACTATCTTTCACTTTAACGGTGAGCCAAGCGATGCGCAAAAAAATCCATTCCATCGTACACTATGGCAAATGGAGAAGACCTCTGACCCCCATGAGAGTTATTATCTCTGAAACCAAATACGGATGTAGCCCAATCTATGAGAAGCCTCCGCTGAAGGAGTATCTCTACGTAAACCTGATTAAAACTCAATTAATTTAAGAGAACAACCATGATAGTTACCTACCATTATATGAGGCATACACATCGTTCAAATTGCGGATAAGTTTCGCAGCCAAATAAATCCATTTAATTCGCTACACCGTTATCGCTTTCCAAACTCTCTCGACTTTAATTCATTGTGCTGAATCGCGAAACAATTTTTTACTGAACAGATATAAATTTCCGAAAACTTGTTAAATAAAAATCGCAAACACTCGTGCCAGTCAGAGTTGAGCTTGAGCATATTATACTCGTCCATTTTATGGCCAAACAAATTCGCAGATACATCGCACTCGGGAATGCAACTGCAACTGATATCGTCTGTTCTGGTGCTCTAAATTTGGACCAACAACTTATACCGGCATGTGTAGTGTGGTGTACTTCCTGCTTCCACTGAGCGCGCGCGCGCATGCGCATGTGCATAGAACAACAGCATCTGAAACAACTACAACTACAACAACGCCAACAGGAACATTGCCTAGATGCAATTTAAGATAATGCAATAAATCTTTGAAAAAAATTCAGTAATTCAACTCAGTTGGCTGACAGGCCAACAGGAACTGCATCCAGCCGGAGCAGGCAACCAGCGACAGTACCAACAACAACGAAACACCACATAAGTTGCCGCAGCACTGAAATCAAAACCAATATTTCCACTTTTGTCCAAGTTCCTTGACCTGGAGCTGGAGCTGCTCTGCACTGGCTAGAGTCCAGCCGAAGCAACGGCAGCATCAGCTTTTACTGCACAGCTCCTGTCATCATTCCTGCGTCTTGTTCTGTTTCAGCCAAACAGAGATTAGTTGATTACCGTGCTGTTTCTGCCGTCAGTCTGTTGGCGGTAACACATGCGGATTCGGTAAGTGAATTAAATCCAAAATGCTGTACCATCTAGCATATCAGAGAAATTAAATCATTCGCCATCGTTGTCGTTGCTGGAGTCATCATCATCGTCATCATCAAGTTGCATCTGCGGGATATGTAAAAATGTTAAATCGAGATCGAGAATCATTTTTTTTTTTGATGGAGATGATTCCTCTCGTATGAATAACTGAGAGTATAGATACAACAGTCTGGTTGTAGATGTCCACGAATTTAGCTAAATCGTTTTGAGATTCGACAACATGATGGCGGATTAACATCGCATTGAATTTTGTTACGAAGCTTGACTGTATAGTACAGTATACGCGGTATAGCAACTCGTAACTGATTCAATGTTCACGTGGGAGTTTTTAACAAAAAAATAATCAGTTAGGGTGCGTATGAACTATTGACGCGATTACGCATTATTTTTCGAGGTCGAAATTGCACGTCAACCATCAATTTTGGAGCACGTACCCTAAAGTGCTCTAACATTGGTGTCACCGCTTGCTTCGAGCTTGTTGTTGAATTTCCTGAAAGCATATGTCGGCATTTTCTGAGACTAATACTGAATCACGAAGTCTATAGCATGATGCGATGGTATCTCTCTGGACGATATAGTATCAAAAAGATACTGCTGTCTGAGAGATCGTGTCTTCGATCCTGTCTAGAATTGTACCAAACTCCAGGATCCGATTACAAAAACACAATTGCAAGGCACTTCGGAGAGGCTTGCTATGCTTAGGTTTTTGGGTTATTGGCTCTGATATGAAACGGCAAACTTGGATAGGAATGCGTGGGTTCTTAGCACTATAGGAATAGCGCAAGAAATGGATGACATGTGGAGAAGTTACGAAAGCAACAGTCGGGCATGAAAAGCGGCTGATCAGCGATGGGTACATGGCATCGACCAGGACTGGAACTGTTTTATGTTTGTCTATGGCATCCTCAATGTAATTTGGCTTAATGACGCTACCGGCCGCCGGCCGCCCCAAATATCACAACATAATCTACGAAGATATACTGGTCTTTCGGGTTTCTAACGCACGTTGTTTCTGCATTAGATACTAAATAATAATTTGTTATCTACCACTCCTTAGCCCTTAACTGACGTAATGGGTCCAGTGGACTCATGTTCGAATTTTTTCTGCTATTTTCAGCTGTTTCTGCTTTACAGTACCTTGCTACAGTAAGTCGAAGAGTGGGAAGGACGCAATTCACTCGCTTTTCTTAACCCTTAACTGATGTCGTGCAAAATGTGAACGCTTCTATAGTCGTGGGGTCCATTGGACCCAAAAGTTTTGATATATGATTAAAATAAAAGTATTATTTTTTTAATGTTTTGTTTTTTATTAAACATTAAACTTAACAACACAAACGTTGTTTTAAAAAAAATTAGCATTAGTAACATTCATTTTTAATTCTTATTTGCACTTTTATTATTAAGTCTCAATATACTTATCATAAAAACATTTAATTTAAAAAAATAAATATAAAATACAAAGCAAAGGAAACTTAATAAAAAAAAACACTTTTCTTCAATCTAAAAAACTTACTCATTGCTAACAAAAACTGAAAATATTGTCTTTGAAAAATGTTGACATTGGCCAAAGTGAGCTGCTTTATAAGAATGAGAGGCAAACTTTTTTTTGAACAAGTCAAGCAAATAGGCAGCTTGCAAGTAGCACAAAGGTGCACAGTCTGGCTCTTTTGTTAGATGGGCACAGATAACAACTTTTTCTTTTATACCTTTCCAATTTTAGAGCTTCTTCATCTTCTGAAGTTGCATCTGCTTCAATTCTAAGGATATTACGTAAGCCAGTCTTCAATTGCACAGGAAGTCTTTGGGTATAAAATCTCTCCTCCATGTCGGGTTCACACAAAATCTTTGCCAGCCCTTTCATAAAAACCAATCTTGTCATCTTCGATGCTGATTCATGGCTCTGCTGGATGATATATCCATTTAGTGCACTCATGTCCTATATAAAACAAAAGCCTATATAAAACAGCCATCGGCCAACGACGTGTTCTGTGACTGCTTGAATAGACTGAACACATTTGGTCTACAGAATCAACACCACCTTTTGTGATATTGTAATGAAGAATAAATCCTTTTTTTTTGTAAAGACTCATCTACAAAGTTATCATGGTGCATGGATGACATGAGGATGACAGATTTGTATTTGCTCGGGACATAACTCACAATTGTTGTATCCTTTGTAAATCCGAACAGCGATGATCCGACTTGTTTATCTTTGTGAGGCAAAAACGCTTTTGAAATTTCCTTCTTATTTTTCTTCAAGGTACCAATGAAAATTAGACCTCTTGACCTCGTCACATTCATAAGTTCCACCGAAGTGTGCCAGTTGTCTGTCGGGATGTTGCGATTGGAGTTCAAAATTTGCGTTGTTATTGGGTACTCTCTTCCTCTGTTAATGTCAGGCCATCTGTATTTTTGCCACAGTAAAGATACGTATAAAATGCGTATTGCGTTGTTTGAATCCGCAAGGCATTGCATTTGTAGCCCGTATTTGTTAGGTTTACTAGGAATGCAGATTTTAAATTTGCAACGACCACGAAAAGCAACCAACATTTCATCTATAGTAGCATTGGCACTGATTGTGTAATTTTCTTGAGCGTTTTTATTGAAAATGTTTATAATTTCTGTCACAATGCAACCTGGATCTGTTTTTTTTCGACATTTCTATCATCTGGATTATCAAAACGAAGACATGAAGGAGTGTATAGAATCGCAATGAGGACATGCATAGTCCAAAAATTTCTCGACCTGTTCCATCTGTAGCAAAAAGCAACAAAACGGCTTCATGATTTGACTTGAATACAGCAGAGTAAACTTGAACACAGCGGTTGTCCGAATACGTCAGAGTATCGCTGGTTGGGTGTTGTAAAACGAGGAAAGACTCTGATTGGCTTTACCTTGGCAAAGCCCAGTGACTGTAACTCTAACTACACATCAAATGTGCTTATTTTAACCTCCAAATGGTAACCATCGGGTATTGGTCTCATCCAACCAGAGGATGCAAAACTGTGACATCTACTACGGACCGTGTTATAGTGAGCAGAAACAGCGACTATTCTGATGCGGATTTGTTATAAGTGCCAGACTTAGGCAAAAAGTCTTATATTTCCAAGACATTAGCGAACGCATTGTAACGATCCGCATCAAGGCCTAATTCGCCAATATAAGCCTTACATGCGCTCTCGCCCCAACGGAGGAAAAGGATGATATAGCTAAGGACTGCTTCTATGAGCTCCTTTGCAAAACCTATGACCGACTACCGAAGTACGATGTTAAAATCATTCTGGGAGATTTTAACGCAAACTAGGAAGAGAAGACATCCTTAGCAGTATTGTCGGAAACCATAGCCTACACGACAACACGTCTGGTAACGGACTTAGGCTAATTGACTTGGCTACGGAACGAAATGCCACTATAGCCAGCACACGGTTTCCTCACCTCGATAACCATAAGGGGACATGTCGGTCTCCAGATCAACGAATGGTCAAGCAAATTGATCACATAGCGATAAACAAGCGCCACGCATCCAGTATTTTGGATGTCCGAACATTCCGAGGAGCTAACATCGACTCGGACCACTATCTTGTTGCAGCCAAGGTTAGAATGCGGATATCTACTACGCCACAACAATCCAGAAATACTGTAAATAAATGTAATGTCGAAATACTGCAATCGCAAGAAACCGCCAACACCTTCGCGCAACGCGTATCCCTAAGCCTCTCGATTAACACCATACCACTAACATCGAATGTCGAAGAACTATGGCAACGATGCCAACAAGCCATTAGATCAGCCGCAACTGATGTGCTAGGTTTATCGCGCCCACCACCAAGAAACCCCTGGTTTGATGAGGAATGCCGGCAGATGCTCGCAGCCAAGATCGAGGCCTACAAGGATAAGCTGCAGGTGAAGACGAAAGCTGCCGTTGAGCTCTATAGGCAGAGAAGAAGGGAAGAACACCGGCTTTTTAAAAAGAAGAAAAAAGAGGAAGAAAAGCGCGCGATCAAGGATATAGAGAGGTGCCACTCCAGGAAAGATGTTCGCAAGTTTTACCAAAGTGTAAAACGTCAAAGCCAATGATACAAGGCTCGAACAGAATCCTGTCGAGATGAACAAGGAAATATCGTAGTTGAGACACAGTCGATGCTGAGGATATGGAAGAACCACTTCTGCAGACTGTTAAACGGCGATGACGAACAACATTCCGCTTTCAGGCATTCAATTCAATATTGGCAACGACAGCGAAAACTGCCAACCACCCGACGTGAGTGAAGTGAGGATAGCAATATCTAAACTGAAGCTTAATAAGGCTGCTGGAAATGACGGACTTCCCGTCGAGCTTTATAAAGCCGGCGGAGATGACTTGGTAAGTAACATCCACCAAGTCATAAGCCGAATCTGGTCGGAAGAAAGTATGCCTGAAGAATGGAACCTCAGCATCGTTTGCGCGATCCACAAAAAAGGAGACCTCTAAACTGCACCAACTACAGAGGCATAGTTCTCCTCAACATCGCCTACAAAATTCTATCTGCCGTAATATGTGAACGCCTGAAACCGTTTACCAACAACCTGATCGACCCTTATCATTGTGGTTTTAGGCCAGGAAAGTCCACAACCGATCAAATCTTCACACTTCGGCAGATCCTGGAAAAAAGCCAAGAAGTCCAAATCGATACCCACCACCTATTCATCGATTTCATAGCCGCATACGACAGCATTTATAGAGACGTACTATACAGAGCCATGTCTAGTGTTGGTACACCGCCCAAACTCGTCCGTTTGGAGAATTCTCGCTGCTCCATCAGGGTCGGAAACGACCTCACCACACATTCAATACCAAAAAAGGATTTAGGCAAGGCGATGCACTGTCATGTGACTTCTTCAATTTGATTGTTGAGAGGATTGAGAAAAACTCATGAGCCAACAATAGAGGCACAATTTTCCAAAAATCTGTACAACTACTAGCATACGCCGACGATATTGAAATTATTGGCAGGACTCAACGTGATGTCATAGCCACGCTTGCTAGTATCGAGAAGGAAACGGCGAAAATGGGTTTCTTTAATGAGGTTAAGACTGAGTATATGCTGTCAACTTGAAAGGACACACAACATCGACAAATCGTACAGAACGTCACCATTGACAGATACAATAAAGTCCAGTACTTTGTCTACCTCGGATCCGCTATCAACACGACAACAACATCTCGTCAGAAATTAAACGAAAAATTACTCTTCCCAACCGCTGTTTCTTCGGGCTAAGAAGGCAAGTAAAGCCCTCATTTGAACTACTAAGGAGATCTTATATGAGACCCTGATCATCGCAGAAACATGGACCGTCTCAAAAGCGGCCTTGGCCGATTTGAGAGGAAAATTTTTCGAAAAATCTTCGGTCGCGTTTGTGTTGACGGGCTATGGAGACGAAGATTCAACCAAGAACTATACGAGCTGTACAGCGACATGCCCCTGGTCAAAAAAAAACTCCGGATTGGACGTTTAAGATGGCTAGGACATGTAGAACGAATGGACACCAATACTCCGGCTCGCAGAGTCTTCGATTCCCAGCCAGACGTCGGACGCAGTACATGAAGACCTCGCCTTAAGTGGCGCGGACAAGTAGAAACCGACTCAACCAACTTGGAGTGCGCAACTGGAGGCAGTTAGCTAAGAACCGGGCTAATTGGAGAGGCATATTGGTTGAGGCCCTGGTTCATTCCGGACTGTAGCGCCACTTATGTAAGTAAGTAAATGGTAACCATCGGGTATTGGTCTCATCCAACCAGATTTAACTTGCAAAACGATAAGTGCGAGTGTTGATAACAGGACGAAAAAATAGCAACACTATGAACAGCAAGGTCAGAATGGCATGGGATGAATACATGGCCTGCTGTCCTCGGACCTAGGCAAAGCTGCTTCGACACATTCGGACAACAGGTGGTGTAGGAATTTCAAGAGCAAGTCATGAGCCTTGAACAGAGGCGGATGAACTGAAAGGCCAACGCACTCAATCCCGTATTGGATACTGATGGCCCTGTCCCGTGTTTTAGGGGCATCTAATACATTGGAACTGGCCCCCTTGTGCATTGGGTTAACTACCCACCCATTAAAAAAAAAACCATTGTTACGAAACAACCAATAGCCTCGGAAAGGACGGATTTTGTTGTTGACGACACTGCTAAACGAAAAATGGACAACGACGTTCGCATCTGCACCTGGAATGTGAGAACCTAAGCCGCTACAAAGCAGATATTACTGCCATCCAGGAAATACGATCGGCCGTTGAAAAACAGAATGAAATGAAAAACTGTGACCTCTGCTACGGACCGTGTTATAGTGAGCAGAAACAGCGACTATTCGGATGCGGATTTGTTATAAGTGCCAGACTTAGGCAAGAAATCTTATGTTCCCAAGACCTTAGCGAACGCATTCTATTAATCCACATCAATGCCAAATTAGTCAACTTATACCTTATATGCGCTCACGCCCCAAAGGAGGAAAAATATGATATAGCTAAGGATTGCTTCTATGAGCTACTTGACAAAGACTATGAGCGACTACCGAAGAACGATGATAAAGTCGTGCTAGGAGATTTTAACGCAAAGGTTGGAAGAGAAGACATCTTAAGCAGTACTGTCGGAAAACACCACGCCTACACGACAACACGTCTGGTAACGGACTTAGGCTAATTGACTTTACTACGCAACGAAATGGCACTATAGCTAGCACACGGTTTCCTCACCTCGATATCCATAAGGGGATATGACGGGCTCCAGATCAAGGAGCCATTAGATCAGCCGCAACTGACTTGCTAGGTTTCTCGCGCCCACCAGCAAGAAACCCCTGGTATGATGAGGAATGCCGACAGATGCTCGCAGCCAAGGGCGAGGCCTACAAGGCTAAGCTGCAGGTGAAGACGAGAGCTGCCATTGAGCTCTATAGGCAAAGGAGAAGGGATGAACAGTTCAGAAAAGCTTGGCCCTGGGTACTAACGAGGCTGTTGCATTAAACATTAATTCAAACGTACATACTATTAAAAATTCTTAGAAACTAATTAACTTAAGAACTAAAACAGATACATCAAGCTTCTTAAGCTAAGCCTTAAACTATGTAAGCAGCGATACAATTTATAGGTCAACTATTTTTAACTAACTAATTCACCGCAAGAGGTTCTCCTCTTAGCGTAGAACCTTGTCCATCTTGCATCAGCCCTCAACTATCCCAATAAAGAAAAAGCTTCAGGCGGAATGTAGCCTCTTAAGAGCGCACGTTCAAAATAGCCCTTAGTGGGGTAGAAGGCCCCAAAGATGAGAATATTGCTCGAGGCCAAAGCTCTTGCGTGTGGCCCCAAATGAGTTTTACAACAAAATTGTGTTTTCTGTTTATGTTTGCCCCGTTGTATAGGACTTGATTAGAATAAGTTTTTAATTGTCAGATACTGGTGGTCTATATATTCCAAAGCAGCTTCTTTGACACTGCCTCTCAAACACTCGAATCTTTTTCATTTAAGATGGGGCAACGTTGGACTACAACGTGCACCTATAAGCAATCTTCGGCCTGATAATGGTCAGGTTACAAATCATCATCCTGCTGTCAAGACTACTGCTATAATACAATCGTCGTGTTAAAGCAAACGATATTCAGGCTACCCAGAGCAACATCTATATGTCTGCCGAAATATAGATATAGATCCACCCAAATGCCTACACTACACTTTTACTCACCAGTGACTGTATGTTTGGTCCAACGATCACCTGCTTGTGCCAGTTCTTGCTTGTATCCCTTGAGGTCCTAGACACGGTGTCCTAAACAGATTTCTGAAAGTTTCAACTTGCATTCGTCAAAATATCTTTGGATTTTATCGATGTTCCCCTGAAATGGAGTTCGAATAACCACGAGCATAGGGGCTTTTCGGTCCGCAACAAGATCGTCACAATACGCAATCGCCTGAGTTAGACTACCATTGCCAAGGGTTTGCCAAGTTTTTTGAAATCATCGTTTTCAGATCGCCATTGCGTAATCTCATTTCGGAGATGGAAATAATGTAGCATTACAATGTCTTCCAGGACGTGGCTCGGGCGAATGCTATCATTACCCTTATAGACTTTCTGAAGGGCAGCCAAGACTGTCTGCACTTGTCCTAACGATATACAATTACATAGAAATCGTCGTCGAAGACGGCTTCTTTTAAATAGATTCCTCCTAACGTATGTTTGTATTGTCTGTAGATCGTTGAAGCTTAATACACGAAAGTTCGAGTTGATCTTCCCTCCTAAAGATCTTCTTATTTTGTGGAAACACACTCGGGTCGCTGGAATTTACTCCCCGAATTCTGTTATTCCAATATATAGTAATGGGCAACCGATAGTTCTCCTTGGTTGATCGAGTGATTGATTTTTAATTTAACGACTTCAGCGTTCTAATATTCGGGTCGCGCGTGTTTAAGTATCGTCAAATGTCCGCATTTTTTGCTGTGTAGTGCGGTAATGGTCGCCCTGTGTCTCGTTCTTTGTATTTTAGTAGCGTTCTGTTCATTGTTCTTTGAAAAGTTCTTTCAGTAACGTTCTGTTCATTGTTCTTTGAAAAGTTCTATCAGTAACTGTCAGTCTTGTATCTCGCAGTAAAAGATCCAGAAAATAACCTATTCTTGGAAAAAAGTCCTATCTGTGGCGAGAAACAACAATATTTCCAGATGACTCAATGTCATGCTGCCCATAATCACTCTATTAAAAGTTACATGACCCTAAAAGTTGGGGACCAGATGTATCATCGGTATTTATACGTTTTAGAGCCAGAACAGCTTTTGTTAAGTGTTGTGAAACTTTTATGTACAAAATTATGTTTATACATATAAAACTAGCAATATTGCACCCGGGCCCCGTTTCGCCCGGGTGCAATATTAATGACGAAAAATTCGATTTCTGCCACTTAGACCTCGAATGATCTTCGAATACTCAGCTCTTGTAAGTTATAAAGCAATTTCGAACACACTACACCATTCCCAGATCATAAGAGTGAAAACCACAGCAGAATCTGCTCAGCAGATCTCAAGATTAGCACATTTATACACGTTTTAGGTCTTAATTTTGGACAGCTCCTCGTAAAAATGCAAATCTTGACTTGTTTACCTGTTTCACTTAACCCAATTCAGTGGCATAAATATATTTGCTTACATATTTGCATTCACCTTATCCCATTCTTAAATTTTATTTTTAACATTTCTATTAATCCGAATCCATGTCCCGAAGGCGACATGTGCCGAAAAAATCAATCAACCAATACCTTGCGGACATTTGTATCTTCCTGTCAATATTCAAACAAAAGCTAACAGTTGTTGTCCCTACCTAACAATAAAGCGACTGTTTGGTAATTTTTCACTCAAAATACAAAAAAAAACACTAAACATTTTGACACTTTCCATAGATTGATTATACAAGCGATTCATTCTCAATCAATTTCCGCCAAAACAAATGACGAACAAAACATATTTTTAGCGCCATTTGTGTTAGCATAAAGCAGCACTTTTTCATTTGTCGATTAACACCTCACCACTGTCCGACCAGTCAGTCTTTATAATGCAAAGCTTAAATTCACACTCTATGATTCATTAGATACAAATGCAAATAGGGGCATTGATTCCAATTTGCCTGCACAATTTTCGGTTTTTGGATCCGGAGGGGGTCATGAAAAAGACCCGCAATCATAGTGAATTGTCCCCGCAATGAGGCTTCATTAATAACCAATCAATTAACACATTTATAGATAAAACAAAATTATACAGATACACGCAGCGAAGCAATCGGAAAATAAATTTCTCGCATCGATTTAACCCCACCATGTATCTACAACGAATAGCCGCGACCGCCGCGCCGTGCCGCCAAGAGAAAATATGTCAAGCACATAATTCGATTAGAATAATATTTTTGACAAGACAAATACCACAAAGAATCGGTGGACATCATGTGAAAACAAAAGAACCACATGACAACAACACACGCAGACAATCGATAAAGTTTAATAACATTTAAATCTACGTGTAACACAATGGGGGGATTGGGAAAATCAATAGATTTCCATACGAATGATGGAAAAGATACACCAAAAGTTGGTAAGGATACGCTTCATTTTTTTTTTGTTTGAAAGATCGAAACTTGTCAAAGTTTTGTAGCACACGATCGCATCTTTTTAAGGTGAAGATGACTATTCTCACAACTACCAAACATATTTAACGATAACGATGTGAATGACGACTCTACTGCACGTGATGTTCTCAAGAGTATCAAATGTATCTGTGACCACATTTAATGATATACTCTATCAACCCAAAAGACCCCCTAATTCTGAAAACAAAGAAACATTTTAATATTGTGATTGCCTCATTTGCATATGGGTAAATGTGTACCTTTGAGGTTTATGTCGGAGATGCATAGTTATGCGGAGATATTTGGATCAGAAGTGACCTATTTTTACTCCCGTATTGTCAGATTTGCAAGATTCATTTCTATTGATTACATATTCTGCCAAGGATAGTCGACATAGATCGGGCCTCTATTAGCTCCTAGTTCTCACCCTGAGATACTAGTTTTATCTAACTGGATTGTACTTTCTATGTCTTTCGCTCCCAACTAGTTGATGTGGTGTTTTGGACCGTCATTTCAAGGATAATAATAAATTTGGTCAGACATTTTATTACCCTTTTCAGTTCTTGGAATTTAATGGAGAAACGGTTTTTTTTTGCATTAGGTAGCAAAAGTTTATGTTATCATCGGTTTGAGCTGCATTTACCTCGTCGAAGCGGTCCGAAACGAGCCGAAGTTATCAGTTCGGAGTGTATAGTTCATATTTTTTGCATGTCAGTTTGACAATATAAATGTTGCACAACAAAATGTGAGACCGGGACTACCAACAGAATGAAAGGCTCAGGGAGGCCAAAAAAGACGACTCTAGGTAGGCAGATGTGGCGGTTCAACATGAATCCCAATTAGCATTTGTGTGCCTTTTTGGAACCTTTACTATGATTGTTGTGTGTGTCTATAGATCCAGCCTATGAGGTTCCATTAATCGGATAAGATCTTATAGATTTGCCTGTCTAGCTAGTCTGCACTCTTGTTTCCTACAATGTCACTGTGCCATGGAACCCAAAGAAGTGTGACCCTGAAAAGGCATTAGTGGTGAAGTGCGCCGATTCCGGCTGCTGGAAGCCTGCGTCATATGCATTCCTCTCCAACAAGAGAAGCGACTATATGTGATATCGGCCTACGCACCGGAAGCACCTCAGCCTACACTTTTTACAACAGAGCTAGGAAAACTTTTCGAATCTCTAAGACTGAACTCAGTGGACAACTTTTATCTTTTGGCCGGAGATTTAAATGCCAAATACGAAGATTGGGGAAATCAATTACAAAATCCTCGGGGTAACCATCTGTACAATTGGATGGTCCACTACAATGTTGAATATAGGATCGACATTCTGGCCACAGATAGGCCATCGTTTCCGAGAAGCGGTGCTTTCCTGGATCTTTTACTGCGAGACACAAGACTAACAGTTACTAACAAAGTAGGTCAACACCCGCGAAACTCTTTACGGACGATTGAGTACGACAGTGATCACTGCGGACTCGCCGCCGTAATACAGCTTCCGAACGAGCTTGTGGCGTTGGAGGTGTATGTGCCTGTGCATTCTTACAACTACGGTTAGATGCGCTGGCCTCGCTTCACCAACGCCTTATCAAGAGAACTACGTTCGAGGGCCATTTCACCACTAAACAACAGAAACCTAACAAACAGCGAAATCGACGAATACTTACAACAAATGGACGAAACGATTCAACGAACAATGAACAGGACGATACCGAAATACAAAGAACATGACATAACGTCTACGTACAGAAACGCGACCATTGACGCACTACACAGACAAAACAGCGGAATTCTTACAAGACTTAAACTCTTGTACAGACGACTGACAAGCCCACGCGACCCGGAGATTAGTACCCTGAAGGCGTCGATCAAAAACATCATCCAATTGATCAAGGAGAACTATCGGTTGTCCATTAATTTGTTTTGGAATAACCGAATTCGGGCAGTAAATTCCAGTGACCCGAGTATGTTTTCACAAATTAATAAGATCTTTAGGAGGAAAGGTCATAACGACCTCCAACGAACAAATGACAATACAAACATACTTTTGACAGCAAGAATTGATCCGGGGGAAGCCGTCTTCGACGACGATTTCTATGTTATTGAAGATCTTCAGGAGAAAGTGGAGGCAGTGGGGCTGTCTTTCAGGAAGTGTATAAGGTGAATGATAGCATTCGCCGGAACCGCATCCTGGAAAACAATGCCCTGCTCCATCATTTCTATCTCCGAAACGACATAACGCAATGGCGATCTGAGAACCTTGGTTTCACCCGGTTTGATGACGAAAACTTGGCAAACGCCATAGTCGCCGAGCGAAGTGGGTCTAGTCCCCTGCAAATCTCGAAGGTGGAACTCCAGATCATCTTCGATTCCATAAAGAAAAAGAAGTCAGCGGGAGTCGATGGTATATCCAACATTGTACTGCGGCACTTACCCCCTGAAGCTGTGGACATTTACGCCACTCTGTTCAACAACGCGCTGAATAATGCATATAATCCAGAGCGTTGGAAGACTGCGGTGGTTCATCCTCTCCCGAAAAAGGGAAAGGACAACTCCAATCCGGCGAATTTCCGGTCGATAAGTCTCCTTCCGAGCATCAGCTAGGTTTTCGAAAAGATTCTCAATCGAGCACTGTTCAAGTGGTCTGAGGACAATAATATTATACCAGAGAACCAGTTTGGTTTCAAGGCTGGACATGACTGTATTCATGCCGCCTCCAAACTCGTCTCTGATATACAATGGAACAAAGCCAAAAAACAGTGTACGGGTGCATATCTGGTTGATTTAGAGAAGGCTTTTGACATCGTATGGTTAGAGGGCCTCTATCTAAAGCTGACCAGACTTGGCATAAGTAAACCACTGCTATATATGCTTCATGACATGCTGACTGGTAGAACGTTTGTTGTCAAAAGTGGCAATGTAACTTCTACCACAGAATTTTTCATTAAGAATGGTCTGCAACAGGGAGCGGTAAACTCGCCGATTCTCTTCAGCTTTTACACCAGTAATATGATTGGTAGTCTTACTCAGGCAATTGCGTATGCGGACGATCTTATCGCGTACAGAACAGCCTCTACTGTCGAAGTCATTCGAACTCTTTTGCAGCGGGACTTCTACAAGATCCAGAGATATTGTGATGACTGGAAGTTGAAAATCAACTTTCAGAAATCAGAAACTATCTTGTTTAGGACACCGATACGAGAAAGAACTGGCGAAAGCTGGTGATCATTGGACCAAACGGACAGCCACTGGCTTGGCATCTGGTTAGATCAGTATCTATATTTCGGAGGACATGTAGATGCTGCTCTGGCTAGAGCTAGGGGAGCATTTGCCCTGACAAGACGATTGTTTTATAGCAGTCGTCTTGACAGCAGGGTGAAGGTGATTTGCTACATGGCCCTCATTAGGCCGATGATTGCCTATGGGTGCCCGGTGTGGTTCAACGTTGCCCCATCTCAAATGGAAAAGATACGGGTGTTTGAGAGGCAGTGTCTGAGGAGCTGCCTTGGACTTCACAGAACACCAGTATCTGACTACACAAAATACTATTTCAACCGGGTCCTATACAACGGGGCCAACATAAACAGAAAAGACAATTTTCTGGTGAAACTCGTTCGGTTTCACGCTGCTAGAGCGATGGCTTTGAACAATAGTCTCATCTTTGGGGCCTTCTACCCCAATGATGAATATTTTGAAAATTCGCGTCTAAGCGGCTTTATTCCGCCCGAAGCTTTCCTATGTTTGGATAGTCGAGGGCTGATACAGGATAGGTCGCGGGTTCCGCTAATCTACCACGTCTTCCGACGAACTGTGGATAGGCGGCATATTTCATATCCGTAGTGCCACGCTCCATGGTGCCTATACTGGCTTTTCTTTGCAGAGTTTTCAATTTTGTGAAGTTTAAACTTTACTCAATGCGGGCCACCGTAATAGTGAGCCGTATGCGAGAATTGGACGTACCACTGCTGTGTACATCAACAAGGTCATGTTTGGTTGAAGTCCCCACTTCTCTCCAAAGGTTTTGCTGCAAGCACCTTCCTTTCTTACTCTATGTTCGATGTTGTGTTTTCAGTTAAGTTTTGGGTCAAGCATGATACCCAAATGCCTAGCGCCATAATATAGTTTGAGTGGTTGGCCCTTTAAACGGGGGAGGGTAAAATCGGGTATTTTGGCTTTGTTGTTGAATAGCACCAATTCCGTTTTGCTCCGGCTTACACAGAAGCCACAACTTGCAGCCCAGGTGCTAGTCCCCATAATTTCACTTATCACAGAGAGGAATTTTCCTGACACTAGTATCACCAGACCATCCGCATTCGCGACAACTTTGCCAGTTTCTTGACTAATTTTACTAGAATGTTGTTCATAATCATCCGCCAGAGTAGAGGAGAGATGAGGCCGCCCTGTGGCGTTCCTCTATGGGTAAATTTGGCTTAGTGGCTATTTGCAAGTATTGTCTGGATAATTTTTGTTCGGAGAATAGAGACTATCCATTGGCTAATAGATTTATCTACACCCTGCTTGATCAAGAAAAACTCAATAGAGAAAGTTGTTCCAAGCTCCCTCTATATCTAAGAAGGAGGCTAGAGTGTATTCTTTATAGTGTAAGGATTTTTTGATTGTCCACTCGTGGAGAGCTGTTTCCGTGGAAGAATTCGGTGTTTTTTGACTAGGAGTATGTCGCTTTATAGCTTAGCTCATATCCCAAACTGGATCGAACTTTTTCCTCTCGAATCGGCCAAGGATTTCTTTATCCATTTTTCAGGCAGTCCATGCTTCATCGCCGTAGAGTAGGTCTGGGATGATCTGTTCACGGTCTTATATCAGGCCTCACTACTAAATTACCTTCTCAGCGCAAAGGCACAGCGGTGTAATTGTCAGATTCAGTATCGAAGCCGAGGTAGACAAAATCCCGTACTAAACCAATGTTATATCTGTCAATGGTTACGTTGTGTGTCCTTTCGTGTTGACATCATAAACTTAGACTTAACCTCGTATGCTGCCTAACCCATTTTTGCCCCTTCTTTCTCTATACTAGCAAACGTGTCTATGACATCACGTTGAGTTCTACCAATGATGTCAATATCATCGGCGTATGATAGTAGCTGCAGCGATTTTTGGAAGATTGTGCCTCTTGTGTTGGCTCGTTAGATTTGCAGAATCCTCTCAAAAATCAGATGAATTAGGTCACATGACCACATGATCCTTTTTGGTAAAGAATGTTTCGGTGAGGTCGTTTCCAACCTTAATGGAGCAGCGAGAATTCTCCCTTGTCATCCTGCACAGACCGAAGAAATACCAAAAATATCTGTATAGTTCGTCTATATAAGTTATGTCGGATGTGGCTTTGAAACAAATGAGTAGGTGGTTGGTATCGACTTGGGGTCCTTGGGTTTTTTCCATGAACTGCCGAAGTTTGAAGATTTCATCAGTGGTGGACTTTCCTTGCATAAACCCACCCTGACAAGGGCCAATCAGGTTGTTTGTTAACGATTCCAGGCGTTCACATATTACGGAAGACAGGAACTTGTAGGCGATGTTAAGGAGACTGATGCCTCTGTGGTTGGCACAGTTCAGAGGGTCTATTTTTTTGTAGATCGAGCAACCGATACTGAGGTTCCATTCTTAAGGCATACTTTCATCCAACCAGATTTGGCTTATGAGTTGGTGAATGTTGCTCGCCGAGTCGTCTCCGTCGGCTTTATAAATCTCGCCGGGAAGGCGTCAATTCGGACAACCTTGTTAAGCTTGGGTTATTGCTATACTCTTCACTTCACTAAAGTCGGGTGATTGGTTTCAATAATAATCGTCTTCAATATTGAAAGGCTCGCTGTGCCTTACAGCAGGATATTGTTTGTCATCGCCGCTGTCAGTTGTAGTGGTTCTTTCTTATCCTCAGCATCGACGGTGTCTCAACTACGATATTTTTTTGTTCATCTCGACAGAATTTTGGTCGAACCATCCATGTCTTGCTTTGACGTTATAAAGGCTTTTTTAAAGCTTGCGAACATCATTTTTGGAATGGCACATCTCTATATCCTCGATCCCGAGCTGTGTTCTTCCCTTCTTTCTTGCTTCAATGGCAGCTCTATGGCTGCTCTCGTCTTCGCCTGTAAGTGCCGTTCTTGGCTGCGAGCGTCTGTCGGCGTTCCTTAACAAACAAGGGTTGCTTGTTGGTGCGCTTGAGAGTGCTACAAAATCAGTTGCGGCTGATCTAACGGTTTGTTTTCCTCGTTGTCACTGTTCTTCGACATTAGATGCTAGTTGTATGGATTTAATCGAGAAGTTAAGAGATACGTGCTGCGCGCAGGCTTTGATGGTCTCTTGAGATTGCAGTTTTTCGACATTCAATTTTTGCACAAAAGTTCTGATTTGTTGTGGCGTGGTGGATATGCTCTTAACATGGCTGCAACAATGTAGTGCGGACATCCATATTACTGGATTCGTGCCTCTTCTCTTTCGCAATGTGATTGATTGACCATTCGTTTATCAGTAGACCGCTATGTCACTTATAAATTTCGAGGTGACGAAACATTGTTTCACGGACCTAAGCCCGTTGCCGGGCGTGTTGTCGTGTAAGTTGTGTTTTCCGACATTACTTCCTAACTTTGCGTTCAAATCTTCAAAGATGATTTTGACATCGTACTTCGGTGGTCGCTGATAAGTTTTGTCAATGACCTCTACTAGCTCCTGTATCATTTTTTTTTTTAGTCGAAGCTAAAGTTTATGTTGGCGGATTTGGCCTATACGCGAATTTTTCTTCACCTGAATATCTTAATGATTGAGGGTTTCATTTAAATGTGGTGTATCAAACATCTATAGACAAAGAAGAGAGAAAGAACACCGGTTTTTCATTAAGAAGAAAAAAGAGCAAGAAAAGCGAAGTATTACTCTTGCCAAACGCTGTTTCTTCGGGCTAGAAAGTAGTAAACCCCTCACTCGAACTATTTAGAAGATCCTATATAAGACGCTGATCATTCCAGTCCTAGCTCTACCTAATAAAGCATGGACTATCTCAAAAAGAGATGAAGAAACCCTTGGTCGATTTGAGAGGAAAATTCTTCGAAAAATCTTCGGTCCCGTTTGCGTTGACGGGCTATGGGGACGAAGATTCAATCAAGAACTATACGAGCTGTACAGCGACATGCAAGAAAAACCTAATTTTTGGCGCAACAGTCTCGTTAGTAACCAGGGTCGAGCTTTCTCACAACCTGTGTGTGTGTACTTCTTGCACGATGGCGGGACCTCCTGTTTTATGCCGTCTCCGAACTGCGAATTTGAGATAAGCTTTTTTGACAATTGCTAATACTCAGATGATTTGTCAGATCATTACGAGAGCGGCATGCCCCTGGTCAAAAAACCCCGCATTGGACGTTTAGGATGGCTAGGACTTGTAGAACGAATGGATACCAATACTCTGGTGCGCGGAGTCTTCGATTCCCAGCCAGACGTCGGACGGAGTAGAGGAAGACCTCGCCTTAAGTGGCACTCGTAAATAGATACCGACCTAAACCAACTAAGCACCGGGCTAATTGGAGAGGCATGTTGGTTGAGGCCAAGGTTCATTCCGGACTGTAGGGCCACTAAACTAAGTAAGTTTCCAACACTGATATGTTCTTATTAAAAAATTCCTTCACAATTTGGCAATTTTGAATTTTTTTTTTAAATAAGTTTCCTTACTTTGTCACTTAAATTACAAACTCAAGTGAACAAGTTAGCGTGTCAGCATACCTGACTTAATTTAAATTTCCTACATTGGTTTTCTAACACCCACATTTTGAATCTCAATCTTTCATCTTTCATCTTTCATCTTTAAAAAAAAAATATTTTAATTGAGCTTAACTTTGACACCAAGAGTATCTTTTGACATATGCATAAACAGGAAAGACGTAGTCCCATTAACAGTGACCCAATGTATCCGCATCTGAAAGCTTGATATTGTCATAAATCGAATTATAATCTCACAGTCGGTTTATTCGTAACTTTCACGCAGTGATACCTTTTTTATTTTAGATACTTTATCTGCAAACACTTAAGCTATTTCCAATTAGTATCGCATTACACAGCATTGATGGATCGCTATTAAAACAAAGAGTTTCGGTCATCAACAGATAGTAACCGAGACGGAAAATAGTTTAAAATGCTAAATTACCAATAGAGCAGGAATCGAAGGAATTGGTGTGTTTGTGCAAAATGACAGCTACTTAGACGTTTACTTCACTTCGATTTAAAACGATTTTCCCAATTGAAAAAAAATTTTAACTTGTAACCACTGCCCACCAGAAGACTCCACCTTAGACGTGAGACTTTTATCCAAACAAGAGAATTACAATTTTTTACGAGTACGGCCTGCCTTCGGCCTACAGGAAGTGACCTCTCCGCCGTCATTCGTTGCTGTAGCCATGTAACTTGATTTACGTTGGTTTTGTGTTGCTGTTGTTCTTGTAGGAAGCACTTCCGTGGATGTTTTACTGAATTATTAATGTTGTTCCTCTCCCCAAAGTCCCCATAGATACGCCGAGTATCCAGTGCATACTTGAAGTAAATAAAAACAAAAATAACAAAAGCCCTACAGCATTGAACACTGATTACCTAGCCCCCCCTTGAGAGGGGTCTACCTATCAACGTGTTCTTTTCGAATTCGTAATTGGTAAATTACACTACCTACAGCAAAGTCAACACTGAAATACGTGTATCACTGTAGATAGTACGTGATACCTTCCAAAAAAAAATGTATAACCGCCCAAAGTGTAGTAAGATACATACAACCAAAAACCAACGAGACACTGAGAACATACTACGTATTACATCACGTACAGCACCTTAACCCAGTGAATTACATAAGCAAAAGATACACACGAGGTAGCTACACCTATAAGCATTGGCTGCACGCATAGATACATTGTGAATCTCGTAAAAGAATCCGCGTTTTGGACAGCGATGCGAAGGGTTACATAATTTTGAAATGAAGCTGGGTGTTAACGGTTCCATGCCAACACTAAACGATTTCATAATTTTTGTCGCACTAATTGTCGCTACGAGTGTATTGTGAATGAACCTGTGAACTTGTATCTCTTGTTGCTACTTGGGTTGAGTGTCTGTCGGTAGTACATGAGAAGCAATTAGCTTGGTAGATGGATAGGTGGATAGTCCAAGCTTAATGAACCTATAAAATTGAAGACACTTGTCACGATGAGTTGAGCTTTGAAATAATTATTTTATTCCCACTGTGCGAAGTCTGGCTCATTTGTGTCAATGAGATAGAAATGTATCTTGACAATCCCATGGGGATATCTTTGTTGGTGGAGACATTGTATGGGATGGTTTTTGTAATTTTCTTTTCTCAGGTGAGGGGAACATTTAACGTTGAAGTATTGCGCGGAAAGAATTGGACATGTTGGCTTAATAAAACTTTTAAAAGATGGAGTTGATGTATCCTTGGGAATGTGTATGCTTTATGATTTTTGTTAAAAATATAGTTTTCCTATAGAGATGTTCGGTATATTGTAAATTGAACGGTTACTGTCTTTAAACAACTGAAGGTCCTCTGCAGGCTAGCAATTATACTTTCGAGTTAGAAGTACCGTCCCGGATACTCACAGACATGTTGGTCAATCGCAAAAGTAGTCAGCAATTATTTTAGCCGATCTCCATTCCCTACTCTACTCAGAACTTGTAAGGAACCTTTGGGGTTCCCCCTGCGGAGTCAAAATATCAAGGTCCGACCATTTGTCCACATTCGAATGAATCCAGGCCTCTTCCAGCACTATCACCGGGCTGGCCGAGGCCTCGTTCCCTGTTAATTCCTAAAAATATTCTTCATTAAGTCGTTGAGGCTAAACGCTCATACTATCACTATTCGCTTTTGTGACCCTAGGTCACAGGACCCACAGGCTAGTCCGGGCCGACTGGCGGGAGAGGTGCCCAGCCATCTTGTGGCACATGCATGACCATCCCCTCGCTGGCTCAGCGGCAGGTATGGGATCTGACACCAAGTCCTGAACTGGGGTAACATTAATTTTTTTATGCCTGAGTGAGACACTTTTGAAGAGGTGTTACGGAACAGTAACCGTAACCAAATTCTCCACTTATATAGGCGATATTCGATTCACGTTTTCTTTACGATTTTATCAATAATGGATGAAAGGATGAGATGTGGGTTGATGTTCTTTTACTAAAAAAATAATTTCCGTTACCTTGGATATTAGCCATTTTTTTAATGGCCCGCCCCTAAGTATCCAGCACAACAGAAAAGGTTACATATTGGTATTTAATTGTATTATACAGGGTGTCCGCGGGGAACGTATTCTTCTTTGTTTGTTTATAATTTTTGATTAAATGAAAGAGAATGGATCTTATATTGATAAATGTTTTATTTAATGTCGGCAATTATGTATGGAATACAATATCAGGTGAATGTCCGCCTCTGTTAGTCTCACAAATGCGAGCACTTTTGAGCACATTTTTCATTACTTTCTCACACATTTCACGCGGTATTTCATTAATTTCATCACGAATATTTTGTTTGAGTTGCTCAAGCGTTTCTGGTTTGTTTGCATAAACCTTGCTTTTCAGAGAAGTCCGGAGAAGTCAAATCAGGCGACGTGGAGGCCAATCAAAATTACCATATCTTGAAATAACTTCTTGTGGAAAGAAGTCAGCAGTAACTCCATGGTAATCCTGGCTGTATGCGATGTGCCACCATCTTGTTGATACCACATGTTAATCAAGCCCAAAGCATGCAGCTTTGGCGTTTAAAAGTTTTCAATCATATCACGATATCGCTCCCCATTCACAGTTACCGTTACGCCGTTTTCATTTTCAAAGAAGTAAGGTCCAATGATTCCTCCTGACCAAATTGCACACCAGACTGTACATTTTAATGGATGCAATGGGTGATTGATGAATAATTCAAGGGTTTTCCGTTACCCAGAACCGACTATTCTGTTTATTCACATATCCATTCAAATGAAAATGTGCCTCGTCACTCATTATGATTTTTTAATGAAAATCGGGGTTGTTATGGGCTACCTGCAACATCCTATTGGCGAATGTACGGCGGCGTAAATGGTCTTATGGAAGAAGCTCTTGTGTCAACTAAATCTTAAATGAAAACAAATGCAAATCCTTGTGCAAAATTGTGACTAAAGTTGTTCTTTGAAGACCAAGCTCCTGAGCATGGTGTCGAATTTAGGTTTTTGAAATGTTTTGATCACTACCTTGAGCAACAGTAATGTTTTCAGCCGATCTTGCAGTACGTTTTAGTCCATGCTTGGGCCTATCACCTACAGACCCTCTTTCTTCGAAATCATTCATTACACGATTAGTAGTGAGTTTTGTTGGCACGTTGTTTCTCGCAAAATTTTCACGTAACTTTCTCATCGTTACAGTAATCCATGATTGATTTTGATAAAATCTTTTAACGAATAAAACACGTTGGCTTATCTAATATTTTTCCATAATAAATTTGCCACGTGTCTACTTCACGACTGCCAAATATGAACTGTCAAGACTAATGTTTACCAAAATGGCGGCAAAACAAATTAGTATACCTTCCCGGCGGACACCCTGTTTTAATTATGTATGAAACGGGTGATTTTCTAAGGGTTAAGTTTTTCAGGTTGGCAGCACTGGTAAGTAATATCGTCTAAACGTCATCTGTCGAAGTGAAAAGTTTTTAGTACACTCTGCCATTTAATCATTGAAAGACTTACATATGAGCAACGATTGCAAGTTATTGATTTTTTTTATCAAAATTCATGCTCTGTGAAAAATGTGCACCGTTTGTTACGACAATATTATGGCTACCAGCGATGAGGCTCATTTCTGACTCTACGGATACGTAAATAATCAAAACTGTCGCATCTGGAGTGATGAACAGCCACATGCCATACAAGAATTACCGATGTATTCCGAAAAAAGACAGTTTGGTATGGTTTATGGGCTAGTGGCACCATCGGTCCATTTTTCTTCAAAGACGACCGTGGAAAGAAACGTTACTGTCAACGAAAACGTTATCGAGCCATGATACGCGACTTCTTTTTTTGCCCCAGTTGGCTTAGTTGAACTTGGATGACATGTGGTTTCCTCAAAACGGTGCCATATGCCACATGCCAAAACAATGGAAATGTTGAAGGATGAATTTGGTGAGCAGCTTATCTATCGAAATGGCCCTGTGAGTTGGCCGCGATCATGCGATTTGACGACTCTTGATTATTTCTTGTGGGGCTATGTAAGGTCGTTAGTCTATGTGAACAAGCCGAACACTGTTGAAGCCTTACAGGATAACATAACACGCGTAATTCGTGGAATACAGGCCGAAATACTCGCAAAAGTGACGCAAAATTGGACCTTCCGAATGGACCATTTGAAACGGAGCCGCTGACAACATTTACATGAAATTGTCCTTAAAACGTAAATGGCAAAGGCCTATTTATCGATTACAATCACAATTATGAATATTTGATGCAAATTTGAGTGGTTGATTCGATTTAAAACAAAAACTAAAAAATCACCCGTTATTATATCTCATTCTGTTTGACTTCTTCACCATCCAACATATCCTAGTAATTTCTTTCTTAAACCGATGTCATGTTTGGCGTAGTCTTAGGGTGCATCTCGTTATGTCCTCGATTCCAGATTTTGGGTATATCGTGTTCTTATTTGATGAACCTAGACTACTTAGCTTATTTTCACAATACATTACGCAGTTTGAGAACTGTCCAGTTCGTCGAGTTTGTATATTGTTTCGTGTTGCCAGCGTATACTTCGTCTTGCCCTCATTTACTGCTAAGCCCATTTTTGTTGCTTCCTTCTCTATACTAGCAAACGTGGCTATGATATCACGTATGCGTATGCTAGTTTCTGGAAAATTGTGCCTTTGGTGTTGGCTAGGCAGTTTGGCAAAATCCCCTTAAGAATCAATTTGAAGAAGACACATGACAGCGCATCGCTGTCGGTCAGTTCGTTTCTGACCCTGATGGAGCACCGAGCATTCTCCATAGTCATCCTACACAAATGGACGAATTTGGGCGAATTAAACTTTAAAACTGCTAACACTGACACAGCCAAGACTTGAAGGAGATCTGTCTCTTTTTTGCCGATATTACAAAACCAGATATTCGGGACGAGCTTAGAGAAATCCTCCCTCGACCTGTTGCATTTCATTGACGGGCAAGATACGCAGTTTCAGCAAACAAACAGATTATTCATCTAGCAAAAACATGAACAACTCAACACCGACATTTTTTTTTTTGTTACAAAATAAGAGAGTACGTTCTCTATTTATTGGATTAGATCCAAAGAAGCAATTTATAGACCGTTCTGGCGTCACTTAGAATCTCCAACCATTGTCTTAGAGAAGACCTTTAGGAGTTCTTTCATTTCATTACAAGTACTCTATCAACAGATCTTCAGGGTAGCTTTAAAAAATTCATCCCTCGATGATTAATTAATTAATTTATTAATTAACAACACAGGCAGCTGGTCATTATACTTCCTCTATAGTGACGTGGATGCTACTGCTGATATGATAACTGACACCATTTTCCTGAGTATGAAATCCTTTATTCTTCACCGGGTGAAGAGTATTAAACCGAATGAATACAGGCATTATGACTCGATCTCTAAGAAGGCTGTTAGGATGAAAGAGTTATGTTTTACGTAAATAGCCAGATGCATTCCACCCCTTTAACAATTCAACAGTGTCATGAACCAGTTCACCATCAAGCCCATCGTCGGACGTTCTATGAAATAAAGAGATTCATTCCTAAGCTGAAGAACACTTATGTGTGAATGCTTTACCAAACCAAGTTTTTCCTCTCCATCACAATTTACAGAAATTCAAAACCAACGCACATCGGTATCTCCTCTTTTCTACTCCTCTATTTCCTTAATGTACGCGGTATGGTCGAACACTATAAGGGTTTCCATAATCCCTTTAGTGCGTGTTAGTTGTAAAAAAGGCAGTCAATCCAAAATCGCAACACCAAAACTATTTTAACTTTAAAACTCGACGTATTTCCATCGGTGCCGTGAAATAACGCCGAGCGAATTAACTCCAATTTCCGGCTTCATTTGCTTTATGAAAGCGAAACAACGCCATTTTCCGAAATCCGGCTTCATTCATATTATGAAAGCGAAACAACGCCGAGTTTCCATGCGCGGGTTTATTTCACTTTGCTAAAGCCAACTAGGCCTTATTTTACTTTGCAAACATAAAATTTCACACCCATCACCAATTAATCAGTAAGTCCAAGCAGTGCTCCATGCTTTGCACACATCCGAGTGCGAGTTTAGGTGTATGCGAATTTTGAATACGTGTGTAGGACACGATGCCCCCTGCAACCCCCCGATTGGGCTGACTGTTGGATTCTGGTTACTAGCTAGGAATTTCGTAATTCAGCGTTATTTCAGAGCACCTTTCCATCTACAACAAGCCAAGATCAGAGTCAATCAAAAACATCAACAGGCTTGATCTCACGGAGCTCTTAAAGCATAATAAGTTCGTCTCACCCTAGAAAAGTTTTTCCAAAAAGGGATAAAATTTCATTAAGTTCGCCGAACAAAACAATGCACTTGCAATTTTTGTAGATGTCCACGTAATAGATACGTCCAATAATTACTAAAACAATTTGTCACCTGCTACGATGCGTGTACACAATCATCGACATTATTCAAAGCCAGAATTCGCCTTGAAGACGCCGCTTTTGATTACTTCACCCAAAACTTCGTCTTCTTCGCAGATAAAGCACATTTTAAGTAGCCATCAATAAACATAAAGCAATCTCGTATCTCGTCACAACCTTCCTATAAATAACCATTAACTTATTCTTATCTCCCGCTCAAAGTGCGTATCCAAGATAAAAATGACGGCCGCGTTCAAAGTCAAAGCCCAGCGGGCTAATTTATATTCCATACGACCATACATCTCATTTGTCGGCGGCCTGGAACGACAACAAAATCTATACCCAACTTCCAATCAGTGATTGCCATTATCTGAGCTCCAAACTAATGTATCTATTCCCATATCTGGCATTCCTTGCCGAAAATGGGAAAACAAAAATCCCCCCGAAAACGTTAAACTTTAGAACGGTACCGCTCCATAGCTCAACGACCATCCGCTTGAAAGGAATTTCGTGTGGAATGACCACTGTGACATGTGCTGTGCGTACTAATGTCAGAGCCTGGGGTGAAAGAAAAAGCAACCCGTGTCTTCCTCCGAAGCACACTAATAGATTCGTCAATCCGTGAGATATTTATGTGGTTTTACTTTTTTTTGTTTTCGTTCCCGCCTCTCTCATCCACACCCCGTCATAAGTAATTCGGCTTCTAACGAAATAATGCAACAAATTGACCACAGGGGGGTTATTGACTTACGAGCACTTGCTGGCGGGATATGGTGTGCGCTATGCGGTCATACGTGATCCAGATACTTTCGAACGTCGCAAGAGGATTTATATGCAAATAGCCTGGTTGTGTTGTTTGCTTTCAATAGATTCCCAGAGAAACAAATCGTGTTGTTGTGCCGCTGCTGGTGGGGAGCGGTCATACCTCATTTGTCAGTTGTTTATTGGTCCTATCCTGGACGGGGTATTCCATTTCGTTTCTTTTGAGAGATGATCACGTATAGTTTCGAGCTGAACAAGGATTTATGTGGAAGCGAGTTGACCTAGTTCTTGGTTTGGTTCCATAGCAAGTGGCTGCTAATTAACATGTTGTATCTTTTGTGTATCTATAAGATATATCTATCTCGAGAGACCATTCATTCATATGGGGAGACAATTTAAATTACTTAATTGTGTGAATGTCACTGAGAAAAAGGTGTCGGAGATTATGTTGCATTGTCTGGAAGCCCTCGGCAACAGGTGGATGCGGGGTAGCATGGAATTGGTCGTTTCTTCAAGTTAAGTGTGTGGTTTATGAGATCGAATGTGTTTCATAATGAGCGGGAATATGTATGGGATCCACTGTAGATATAAAATTAGGTCGAAACCATAGATTTTGAAATCGGTGTTCAGTTTTTCTCTTGAAATTGCCGTTCTATTATAAAAGGGGTTTCATTGAATCAATGTTATGGTGTCCATAACTATTTTGGGAATGCTAACAAGGCTATTTGGATGGTTGGACAAAAGCGCGCTTAGAAGGCTGTGATTTGTTAGTTGGGATTCAAGAATAGCTGAGAATATGATAGAGAGATACTGGCTTAATAAGACAGGCGTGACTATCAGGTCTGTATCGCAAATCAGGTGGTATCTGTGGCAATCTATTGAGATAGATACCGGTACATGACTGAATGGGTTCAGAAACGATGAGCGCATTCATGTGTGTTCAGTTGTTCACAATCATGAAATAGGGCGACAATGGAAATAGTGTTGTTGGGGTTGACCTTCGTTAGTGGAACGGAGGATGAGAGATCTTTTCGATCTTATGGTACTTGAATTGTGTAACATATTGTTAAAAAGTCCGGTATCGAGTCGAGATAAGATGAAGAGTTAGAGACTTTTGAAAATCCCGTGGTCTGAGCTCTGTAAGTATCAACAGCTAAGGGAGGGCAATAACAGCCAGCGATGTCATTGAGGAATATTATTTTATTTTATAAGTTGCACCACAGTCCGGAATGAACCTGGGCCTCAACCAACATGCCTCTCCACTTAGACCGGTCTTAAGCTAAGTGCCTCAAGCTGTGAACTTTAAGTTTGTTGAGATCGGTTTCCACTCCATCGCCATCGAGTTCTTCCTCAACTGCGTGCGACGTATGGCTGGGAATCGAAGACTAGACTAGGGGTATTGGTGTCCATAGTTTTAGTTATCTAAACTTCCAACGCAGAGTTTTTTGACTGGGATATGTCGCTGTTCAGCTAATTGTCAATATCGTCGGCGTATGCTATTAGTTGCACCGAGTTTTGGAAAATTGTGCCTCTGGTGTTGGCTTGTGAGTTTTGCACTATCCTCTCAAGAATCAAACTGAAGAAGGCACATGATAGTGCATCGCCTTCCCTAAATCCTTTTTGATAATGAATGTGTCGGTTAGGAAGTTTTCTACCCTGAGAATTCTCCATCTCCACAGACTCACCAGTTTGAGCGGTATACCGAAACTATACATGGCCAAAACTAGACATGACAAAACTAGATCGCCTCTATGAATGATGCCGTATGCGGCTTGAAGTCGATGAATAGGTTGTGGGTAACGATTTTGACTTCTTCGTGAGGATTTGATCACTTGATCAGTTATGGACTTTCCTGGCCTAAAACCGCACATTGATACAGACCAATCAGGGTGTTGGAAAACGGGTTCAGTTTTTCGTGTATCACGGCTGATAGGATCTTGTAGGCGATGTTAAAGAGACTTATGTTCTGTAGTTGGCGCAGTTCAGAGGGTTCCCTTTATTTTTATTAGTCAAACGATGCTGGGGTTCCATTCTTTAGGCATTAAACAAAATTTTGGTAGTAAAGTGGTGTATGTTGCTGATCAAATCATCTTCACCGGCCTTATGTAGAATGCCATTAAGTTCGTTATTTGCATAAGTCTTAAGTTTAGATATATCTATCCTCACTTCGGGTGGTCAGGACAGATGGTTGTTAGTTTTGCTGTCATCGATCATATTGATTGGTTTGTTCCTACTGACAGCATGGGATTGTTCATCATCGAAACAGTCTGCCGCAGTTGTTCTTCAATATCCCCAGCATAGACTGCGTTGCAACTATCGGCTTACCTTCTTCATCTCGACAGGATTCTGTCCCCGCCTTGTATATCTGAATTGGACGTTTTATACAGGGTGTCCGCCGGGAAGGTTACTTTGTTTTGCCACCATTTTGGTAAATATTAGTCTTGGCAGTTCATATTTGGCAAATTTATTATATAAGCCAACGTGTTTTAATATTTAAATCATTTGATCAAAATTAATAATCGATTACTGTGACGATGAGAAAGTTACGTGAAATTTTTGGGAGAAACAACGTGCCAACAAAACGCACTTTTTATCGTGTTGTGAATGATTTAGAAGAAAGAGGGTCTGTAGGTGATAGGCCCAAGCATGGACCACAACGTACTGCAACATCGGCTGAAAACATTACTGCTGCTCGAGGAAGTGTTCAAAACAATCTATCAACATCAATTCTACCACAGGACCATTATCGCCGCCGTACATATGCCAATAGGATGTTACAGCTAGCCCATGACAACCCCGATTTTCATTAAAAAGCATAATGAGTGACGAGGCACATTTTCAAATGAATCGATATGTGAAGGGCTCAGTGGCGCGATGGTTAGTGCGATGAACTCCCGCGCAGAAGGTCTGGGTTCGATTCCCAGCCGTAGCAACACCTTAATGATTTTTCACTGGCCCTCCTCTCGTGATGATCTGACAAATCGTCCGAGTAGTATCAATTGTCATGAAAAGCTTATCTCAGCTTAGCCGTTCGGATTCGGCATAAAGCAGGAGGTCCCGCCATCGTTCTAAGAAGTACACACGCACACATGAATGGTTGTGAGAAAAAAGCTAGGCCCTGGGTACTAACGAGCCTGTTGCGCCATAAATTTTTTTTTTTTTGATATGTGAATAAGCAGAATAGTCGGTTCTGGGCAATGGAAACCCTCAAATTATCCATCAGTCACCCTTGCATCCATTAGAAATTACAATCTGTTGTGCAATTTGGTCAGGAGGAATCATTGGACCTTACTTCTTTGAAAATGAAAACGGCGTAACGGTAACTGTGAATGGGGAGCGATATCGTGATAAGATTCAAAACTTATTAACACCACAACGGTATGGTCTGGGCTTTACTAACATGTGGTATCAACAAGAAGGTTCCTTATCGCATACAGTCAGGATTACAATGGAGTTACTGCGAGACCTCTTTCCACAACAAGTTATTTCAAGAAATGGTGATGTTGATTGGCTTCCACGGTCGCCTGATTTGACTGCCCCGGACTTCTTTTTGTGGGGATATCAATATAAGATCCATTCTCTTTCATTTAATCAAAAATTATAAACAGACATACCTTCCCCGAGGACAACCTGTATTTGTATTTGTACTTGGGGTCTAACCCAACTGTCGCATAAGATGATGCGACTTGACGATTCTTGTATGGTTACCTCGTTTGCTTTCTAATATCCTGATATATTAATAGGTTATTTCACCCAGATAATTTGGATTTTGTTCTGGTTACATAGAGTTTTAAGCTCAGTTCTGCAGCATCCAATTACTCGTGATTTTGCTGGATGCCAGAACTTTTACTCCCACTGTACTATCTTGTGCGATGATTAATGCTCTAACCGATTCGGATGCGGTTAGTCCAATTTTGTCAGAGTAGACCCGACCCATTCCTAATTCCATTTTAGACTCATCAGTATAGATTGGTACTTCAGTGTTTGAAACCACAGTGTTTGACGACCATTCGTCTTTAGTTGGTATTCTTATTGAGTATTTAAAATCAAAATAGTGATATGGGATGGTGTAGCCAGATACCCCATTCTCGTATGCTACTTATTTCAATAGTGTCATTGATCTGTAGGTCAATTGGTATAAGGTTTGGAATTGTTTCCGGACCTGTTGTGGGTCTGGTGCGCATAGCTCATGTTAAAAGGACACATGGAGTTTCTTAAACCTAGCCTTGCCATATCAATCACTTTTTGGGTACATTTTGGTAAAGCATTTTGAAAATCTAAGCCCAAGTTGTTAATAATTACCCCAAAGTAGCCTACACATCTCAAAGTTACGAAAACATTTAAAAATAATATATAAAAGTTACTTCCAACTTCTTCATCAACGACATCATCCAAGAGTTGACCACCATTTATAACGACTTAGCACTTTACCCTCAATTAGGTATTTTTATTCCACAAATGACAAAACCGACGTTGATGTGATTAAAGCTCAGGGGGTAAAAGGGTAATTAGCCAAGAGGCATCCCATATATATACCCGCATTCATATCATCACAGCATGTCGCTTCTTGAATATGTGTGGTCAATGTACTGTCTTGCCAAAGATGCGAAATGTAAAATGTATCTCACAATAACTTGAAATTAAAAAAAAAAAAAAACGAGATTTTATGATACGGGTGACAGTCGTCGTGTCGTCGCAGATGTTTTGTGAATAAGTATAACCACCGCTCTTGGACATGATATTGTAATTCCTACAAGAATGTATCTTATTAAGATATTTGCATGAAATGCCAATTTGATAAGTATGCCAATACCATTAGAATGCCGTACATTCACTAACATCCCTATCCAATAAAATTAAAATTTTTCTTCAGGTTGCATACAATGTATGAAACACGATAGCAAATAAGGTTGAACATCATTATAATTGCAGGATTTAACTAAATGCAACAAATATATCTCAGTTCTCGTTTTATGTGACAGCTGGGTGTATACAGCATGCAATATCTATTTAGTTTGCATCCTTATCGCAGTTCTCTAGAGCCGATGTTCCAGAGAGATGTTATACCAGTTTCGGGAAAGCACGTTAGTTTTACTTTGAGATTTAAGCAGTCAATGAAATTGCGTGACAAGTTTTGTGGATAAGAATGTATCTAAGGAGATGTTCGTGACAAGCATAGTTCATCCATAAAAAAAACTTGAAATGTTATGCTACAAAGTAAACGAAATAGTTTCAGTGATATAACACGTAAATTCTTTGTAAAATGGAGGCATTTTTCTAACAGTACTGTAATGTATATTGACAGTTATGAATGTTCTTCGAGACTCGGTGACCAGGATTTCAGTTTTATGTTTTTTTAATTTTGTTGGCTGGTGGGACTCATGTCATGATTGAAATTCGATCTCAACCAACATATCTCCCAGGTTATCTAGGTCCTTGATAAATTACCTCCAGTTATGCTCATGAAGTTAATTGAGGTCGGTTCCTACTTAAACGTAGAGGAAGACTACCGCGTCTACCGTCTGGTGGAGAACTGAAGACTCTTTAGATTCATTATCACATTACAGCTTATTGAGTTCTTTAATGACGTCCTGTTTCCAAAGCCCGTATACACAAACAGATCAAACGATTTTTGGAACAATTTTTCATTCAGTGTCCAGTGCTGGCCAAATGAGCCAGGATGCATTGCAGTTGAGGAGATGTGAACATTACTGACACTACTTTGTCAGATTAATACGAGAATATCGTTAGTGGAAAACTTATTGGTTTGGCCACGGTTCTGGAATCACGTCGGGAGCTCTTGTGCAGAGTTTCCTCATAACTACAACATTACCATTGAGCGCTAAGTTGCAGCTTTGTTGTTTCACAGGGGACAAATTCGGATCGACATAGTCTGATGTTAATATTTGGAGAACGCATATCTCTGAAATGTTAGATTGTGATTGTAAGCAGGCCACACTGATTGCAATACTTTTTATTGATATTGGATTATTTTTCAAATAAGCGCACCCTATTAAGCAATAATGTCCTCACTCGAACTATTCAGGAGACCCTCTATTAGACCCTGATGATCACAGTATTGCTCCATGACGAAAACCATGAAGAGAATATTCAAAGATACCTAGATCTTGTATTCTTGCAAGGAATAAGAAGTCCTTAAATATATTTCTACTTTCCACTTACAGCAATAAGGATACTGTAGCTGCCAACATATAAAAAAGGGAAAACAACTACTGGTTAGTCTCGGAATACCTGCCTAACGACCATGTGGGACCAATACCTCAGGGAAACCTAAGTAACCTGATTACCGAAGCAGAGAGGCGCAGAACTGCCCTTATCATTGCATGTGATGACAATGCTCGTCATACAATTTGGGCAGCTCTTTGGTTATATTCTAGAAACAAACTTTCTCTTATGTAACTCATGCTCCATCCAAACCTTCATAATAAGAAGTCCTAGACATCACTCTTGCCTCCTTAACCCTAGTCGACCTGATTTGATTGCGTCAAATATTTGTATTTGTAGTTGGGGTCTAACCCTACTGTCGCATATTGGGATGCAGCTGGACGATCCTTGTTTGGTTAGCTCGTCTGCTTTCTAATTTTCTGGAATATTACTATGTCCTGGCACCCAGATAATTTTGGCTTTATTCTGGTTATATAGAGCCTTAATCTCTGTTCGGGAGCATCCAGCTACTCGTGATTTTATTATGTTGGATGCCAGAGCTCTATGGCTCTAATCGATTCGGCAGCACTGCACGAGTTTGCATAACTAGCTCACGACCATGTGGGACTAACGCTTTAGGGAAACTTAAGTAAACGACTGCTGAAACAGAGAGGCGCAAATATGCCCTTATCATTGGATGTGATGCCAATGCTCAGCATACAGTTTGGGCAGCTCCAATATCAACGAACGAGGTGAGTAACTATTTGATTATATTCTAGAAACAAACCTCGTCCTTTGTAACTCGGGCTCCCTCTTCATAAAAAGAATTAGTTCTAGAAGAAGTTCTAGACATCACTCTTGCCTCCTAATACATAACCGACCTATTTACGAACTGGAGAGTCTCTAAAGAGTACTCCTGTTCAGAGAAATTTTAACTCCTTGATACAACCGAGTAACTAAGATCGTCAGCATGTCCTATAAGGAGGCCTCATTGGAAGGCCAAGCCTCGATGGTGGAACACCAACCTCTGCACCCTTAGATACAAAATGCAGGCAACTTATTAACAAAGCCAAGAGCTCCAAAGAGACAAAAGCGTAGTGAGGAAGGAAAAAGAGCATCAGTCCAGAGTTGTACGGAACATCCATTCCACTTAACAACATAATCATCACCAAAGAAAAAATTTAAATTCCCTGAACCAGATGGTACATACCAGCGGAAATCCAATATAACCTTGAGATCCTGCAACCATGGCTACTTACCATCATGAACAGCTGCCTACGGTTGGTATATATCCCCAAAACATCGACAACAGTAGAAGTCGTATTCATAAATTCTCCGTCTGATCAGCCTATCTTCTATTCTGCTTAAAACCTTGGAAAGATTAATTGATCTACACCTCCGTACTAGTGCAGAACCGACTGCACTCGTCAACTCCCAACGAGCATACTGCAAGCGTAAGTCGGGTGAAACAGCGCTTCACTCACTGGGAACTCATTAAGAGTAAAGGAGTATGCTATGGTTGCCTTTCTTGGAGCTCTTAATAATGTCAAAGCAGAAGCAAATACCAATGCATGTTGAATGTTTATGACTCACTGTGAGTGCTAATAAATCAGCTACTCATAGGCAGAATTATTAACACAAATCTTGGCATGTCATCCGCACGCAGATCCTTTAGCTGTGGCACTTCACAAGGTGGCCTCCTATCTCCTCTTCTTTTGAATCTAGTGATCAACGAGCTGCTAGTAAAACTAGAAAGATGATGACGCAATGTGATTGCCCACACGGATGACGTGGCAATAGCTGTATCAGGGAAATACCTTAATTCTATTACCAAATGGCCTCTCTATACTCTCAAATTGGTCCGTTAAATGTTGACTCGGCGCAAACCCCCAAAAATCCGAACTGTTCATTTTCAGCAGGAAATACAAAGTCCCGCACATTGACTGACTCTCCCAAACTTAATGGCTTCAGTCTCAAGTTCGCAGAATCAGCCAAATACCTGGGGCTGATTTTGTGAACTTGAAACTGACGTCTGCTTTTGGAAAAGAAACTGAGCTGGAAAACCAAAATCTAAGAACGCATTAAGAAAGCCATCGTAGCCTTGTAAAACAGTAATGAAATGGGGTATACAACCATTATATCTCTTTCTGGCCTTACGTGTTTATCATTAGAGCTATACTCCTGTATGGTGTCTTAGTCTGCAACCTACATGGTAAAGATCAAAGATCAGCGTGCATGTGCATTACCGGAGTTCTTATAACAACCCCCTCCGCAGCCATTGATGCTATCCTTCATATAGTGCCCCTTGATATCTACGTAAACAGACCGCAGCTTGTGCAACCATAAAACTGAGAGCCTCGTCACAGTGGACACCCAATCAGGGTGAACACACAAGGATTGTGAATCAGCTTAATATTACAAAAACAAAGATCACACCACTACCCTACGCAGTTTTGAGCATAACTTCAGGACAATCATTCCCAGTCGGCTTGAACGGGAGTTGGAATCCCTCGAAATCAATAACTCAATTCACATCTACACGGGTGTGTCCTAAACAGAATCTAGAGTGGGTATAGGTGTTTTCTCCGAGATGCTTAACATAAGCATGTCCTTTTGCCTTCCCAATAATTGAAGCGTTTTCCAGGCAGAAATCATGGCAACATAAGAAGCCTCGTCTTGGCTAAAAAGGAATGTAATATCTTCGAAGCATATTAGCACCTTCAGCGACACCCAAGTGGTAATCAATTCCATGGAAGCAATTTCGTTCATTTCGAAATCAGCCCAACAGTGCCGACTGTCCCTTTACAAGATGGCAGGGGCATTTTCCCATTCACGTCTTTTGGGTGAAAAGCCACAGAGACATACCAGGGAATTGCACGATAGGTGAGCTTGACATTCTACCGCCAGTAGGTATATAAGCTCTGATTTTTGCTACATGTAAATTACTGATCAAACGAATGCGATCAAGAAAGCTAACCGCAGATACGCTCAACGTACCAAATCTCCAAGCATCTCCGGTCTAGCTTTAACCAGAAGCCCTCCATCTGTCAGTGCTGCACGCGCAAACACTAGGCCTTTTCAGAAATGACTTCTGTAGAAGCTGCTTGGACGAGGAAGAGGAGGAAAGTATTACCCACCTTCTATGTTCTTGTCCAGCTCTCTTGGAAAAAATTAAACTACATCTGGTAGACTTCTTCTTTGATAATCCAGGTGAGTTGGTTAGTGTCAGTGTCAGAAACCTCTTACGCTACACAGTTAGCTCTGAATGGTGCAATTATTCGAACGAATATAGGGAAGTCGACGGATCTAAGTGGTACCACAACGGACATTTATGGTCTAAGTGTGCAGGCGTACACACCTTATCTAACCAAAGACAATAATGGCTTTAAGGTTTCGTTTTATATTTATCTGCAATAAAGATCTTACAAATCACCTGATACGGATTCGGCATAAAATAGGAAGTCCCGCTATCGTGAAAGAAGTATACACGCACAAATGAATAATTCTTGGAAAAAGCTAGACCATGTATACTAACAACAACCTTTGGCCTGTTGCGCCAAAGATTTATATTTTGTAAGCGATGCTAAGCGATTGCGATCATTAGCTCCAGTTCGCCTTTGGTTCCCAATAATTCGTCACCGCGGCTTATAGTTGCTCGGCCGGAAGATCGCCAGGTTTGATTTTAATTAGGTTATTAATTTACATTCTCAGTTGCAAGTGTGGGAAGTTTAGAAATAACCTTTTGGAGTACATCTCATTCAAACAAACAAAAGAGTTGAGCTACGAACTGAAAAATATATTCCGCCCTAACGAGGAATCCGTTGGAGCGGAAAATTCTACTATTTTGTACGGACTATTTTAGCTTCGAGGTATTCTTTCAAAAAGCTGCTCGGAATATATTTCGTAACGCACCCCGGCGAATCGCGTTGAAGTACGTTCACACGCATTTTTGGAATGAGTGGAATTCTTTTTCCGATTACCTCCGATTTTTTCGCGGAATTTATTTACGAATTGCAGTGAAGTGATTTTTCTCCGATGACACATTCCTCAAATGGAAGTTAAGACTCCGAAGAAGTATGCGTTGCGGAAAATTGTCCGCTCCGACGGATACCTCGCTAGGGCGGATTATATTACTAGCTAACGGTGTGTGTATCATTTTGATTCTAAAAGGCATATTCATTCAAAAATCCCATTATTACAATCATCACCCTTCTCCTCCCAAAATTATCTGATTACTTAATACCAAAGCGACTACCGCTCCGTGCGTTCCCAACGATATCCAAATTGAAAATAAAAGACCACAGCTATGCTGGTCACGAAATAAAAAGTTATTTACTTGCGATTTCGCTCAAGCGTAAGAATCTCACTAAGAGAACCGTTTCTACTGGAGCGGTATTAGCCGCAACAGCACTTTCCTGTGTGTTGACCCACACAGATATAGAAAAGCTCGTCTTGGTCTTATTTGTGTTGCTGTTCTCTTAATAATCCACCTATACTCAAGCAAAAATCCACCTGTTGAGCTTTTTTGTTTTGTATCTTTCACCTTCGCCTTACCTTTCCTTCTCTTCGCGATCGAAAGAGAAAATCCGCTCAAATCGCCGTTTACCTAACTTCGCGTTAGACCCATTGAGTGTGTTAGTGTGTTACTCAACAGTACAACACAAGCTTGGCGCTTCTGCGACGACAATGGCAATGACCTTTCACCACATACAAACACAAGATTGCGCGATTCCATTTTGTCAGCTTGTTCGTCGTTGTTCAGATGAAACCTGAAATGATGGTCTTTGCAAAAGAAAAAGACGAACAAGATACAGCAGTAAGAACAAGCCCATGAAGAGAATTGCGTGGACAGTAGAGAAAGAAGGGTTGCCCCTGTAAAATAGCAAAACAAATCGACTAACTAATCAACCAACCAGATCTGCTGTGGTAGGTTGGCTTGATCATGGGTCGACCCTCTCCACCTTTCAAACCCGACTTGAGTTTATTAATTTAAATAAATTATTTTTCTCATTAACAGGTTGAGATGTGTCCAGTCCATATAGGCTGGATGGTTTGTTGTTTTACTTTCTTTTATTTGTTTGCTTGCCTTTCTCTGCAGGAGGAGGTGAGCATGATTGGATTCAATTGGAAATCCGGCATCCTTAAGAAGGAGTTTTATTAACTGTGATCTCACGTTTGATCTATGATTAGAAAACTCGTATTAGTGAAATCGCATAAGACCAGGATTTCTCAAGAGTATGCAAGTTATTCTGATTAGCCTGTCATCACTTGAGATGTCCGTTGAGGCATAGGGAAGTAGCTGTTGACTGCGTTGATCTATGATTGTAAGAGTCATATAAGTTAAACCGGATAAGATCGGCTCTAAAAAAACGTAAACAACTTATTTCAATGAAGTTGTCATCGCCTTTTAAAGTGTGATCTTGGTTGATGCGTAAGCCAGAAGCTGTTTAATGAGTTGCCTTAGAGCACGGAAACCGGATAATTTATTCAATAAACGTACGTCATTATGCGAATAACAGCAAAACAAGCATCGATCTTGCGTGGAGCCATACCAGGAATCCATCTTAAAAGAGTCAGTTTTGTTGGAAAAAGCAATCCATATCCCTAATTAGTGCGTGTCCTTTGAACTAGAACTCTTTGACTGAGAAAGGCAGTAAACATTATTTTAGGTTACAATCTCGATAAGAGAGTTCTTTACTTTTAATTTAGTGCGTCGCTACTAGTTCGACAGTGAGTTTCGTCACAAAAAGTATCAACTAAGTTTCTCATATCCGATTTCGGATTTCTTCTCTTCATCGAATGTGAAGATAGCGGAATTTATCCATTAGCCCCTTCACTTACAGAATCACAAAGCTACAGTTAAACAAAATGTTAATGGGAGCAAAATGGGAGCTAGTTGTTGCCATGGTTGTAAATACATCCAATCCTGTCGTTTTTGCCATCAGTCACAATACTAAATGTCAAATGGTAGGCAATGCGGAACCTTGAGTTTTCACCATAGTTGATGCCTTCCAACTTAGACTGACAGCCTTCTCATGTATAGATAAGGTTTTGATGTAATCACCTTGTGGCAACAGATCAGACTGGACTTAAGAGGTGAGCTAATACTAAGGCACGCATATTCCATTCCATAGCGGAATAATTTCCAAGAACGAATCAATGGTGGCGTCTACAGTCCCCACAAGGATGTACAAAGTAAACAACAGCCTATTCAAGCTATTTCGACATATTCGGACAACAGGTCATCTAGAAATCTCAAGGCCTAGTCAGGCTCAGAGATGAGGGTAGATGATCCATAAGGCCAACGACAGCGCTCAACCTCGTATTGAAGGCCTTGTGTCCTAGTCGTACCTAATAAATTGGAACTGGCACACCAGGTTGGAGTTTGTGCCCTCTGGATAACTTCCTTACCACGTGAAAAATAACAGTTTTGAGAGAAGCAATTGGCACAACCAAGGCCGAGCATTCTCACAACCACTCATGTGTGCGTGTGTACTTGCACGATGGCGGGACCTCCTGTTTTATGCCGACTCCTAACGGCAAATTCGAAATAAGCTTTCCTTGGATGATTTGTCAGATCATCTCGAGAGGAGGGCCAGTGAAAAATCATTTAGGTATTGCTATGGCTGGAAATCGAAATAGACCTTCTGCTTGGCAGTTCATCGCACTAACCATCGCGGCAATGAGGTCGCTGCACACCCCGGGTACTAATCAACAACTTGAATCTATCCTCGCGCTGTACAGGGCAGAGATTGCCGAAATCAGGAAATAAGTTGGATAGAATCAGGAATACATAAACATTTCTAACAGTTGCCACCCAAGGCTTCATATATAATAAGGATGCGGCTTAGTTGTGGGGAGCCAAATTAGGTCAAAAGTAATCGACTTTAAACAGGTAAGCGATCGCCATGTCATCAAAGCAACGTTTTGCAACTTCATCCTTATATGTGAACACGCCCCTTACGATGTGACTAAAGGCCTTATCAAGGATCCTACCGATTCTGTCCGGAACACGATGTGAAAATCGTTCTAGGCGATTTCAATGCACATATTGAGGAAAACATCTTCGTTGGATTAGTTGGAAAGCACAGCCGCACGAAAACAGAACACATAATGGTTCCAGACTTTGAAGCAGCATGTAATACAGCATTAAGTTCTCACTACTTCGAATCCACAAAGTAACCTGTCGATTGCCCGAAGACCTAACCGCCAATCAAATCGACCATATGTTCATTGATGCGAAGCATGCATTCAACACCCTTGATGTACACACATTCAGTGGGTCAAACGTCGACTCTGACGTTTTTCTCGTCGCAACCAAATCCAGAGCCTGACAGTCCAAGAATCTAGGAATGATGCAAAAAGCGGAATTAAAAGGGGTTATGCACATATTGTAGGACTTCTTGATTTTTCAAGGATCTGCTAAAGTGCTACAAAAAACTTTTCACTGGTATGTTACAACTAGGTTGTTCGAGAACGGTTTTGTTTATTCACATACGACAGATAGTTGGCTTAGTGTGTATAAGCATGCTTCTGTAATTGGAGCAGTTCTGAGGGTGGCAGGATGGCGGCCACAGGTTCTACCTCATTAAACTCTTCGGAATGACCAGCTTCCAGCGTTCAGGGACCATTAATATCTCTGCGATCAATCATCGTCCGCACGAGGTTTCCTTTTACTACCACACTGTAGGACATTGATGTAGTGTTGGCGAGCATAGCGTGAATACTGGTATTAATAACTTTGGCCTCCAACAATCTCTGGCGCTTGAATTAACTGCCCTTGCTCTCTTTAGTGGGCACTGCAGTGGCAATTTTTGTAGTCCAAGATGATTGATCTGTCGTTGGTGATGTTAATCTGTAGTCCTACACTAAACCGGAGTTTTTTTATGATTTCCATGTACCTTGCTTTCAGGATTCTCTCTGGCTTGGAAGGGACAAATAACTGCGAGCTCGAAGCTTTGCATTACTCTCCCGTAGTGCCCTTAAGGGACGGTGGATGGAGTTCTGAACCCCTTAGCTCAAGCGACTATTGGTTGGGTTTAGGGTCTGCAAGCTTGAAGCTCTGCAGTTCGGCTTCCCTTCCAGCTCTGCAGTAGCTTTTCCAACAGAAGGTTCTGAGATGCTGGTGTTTTTGATTTTGATTGATTTTTTTTGTGTGCTTTTTTTTTTTTAAATGTTCTTCATGGCTTAACGAGTGGCGGAGAAATAAAGTCCCCTGTCCAGAGATCCGCAGTGCACAGGTAAGGCTAGATAATAGATAGTCGAAGATCGGAACTCGGATACTCCTTTCGCAACTGACCTTTTTATTTGGTTTATTCTCGGAGCGGTTCGTATGACATCTTTATCAGACCCAATTGAGAATGGTGGTGAAGGAAGAGGGTGGAGGATACGGAAGGGACATGGAGGGACGACTTATACTCTTAGCTTCTGATTTCAACTGGGGGAATTCCTCAGATATTTTTGACCGTCCTGAGCTTCTACACCTCTTCAAGGTGAAAAGACGTGTAGACGTTTTAGGCTTACACTGATCCGACCAAATTTTGTTATATCCACCGGTAGAAATACCGAAACTAGCAAAAGCTATGTTAAGCCTTACTATGGTATTGCTAAAAATGTGTACCCCAGTTTTGATGTTATAGACTTTGCATAGATAATTCCTAGAGTGGGACCTCTCTATATCTTTGATCGTGTGTTTCTCTAGATTTTTTTTATTTCTGAGAAGACGGTGATCTTCCACTCTTCTTACCAATTAAGTTTAATGGCAGTTCTCGCCTTCACCCGAAGCTTAAGCCTCGTTGCAAGCATCTGTCTGGTGGACCGTGAAACTTATCACATCAGTTGCGGCTGATCTAATGGATTGTTGACTTCGTCGCCATTGTTCTTCGACATAAGTGCTAGAGGAATGGTGTTAATCGAGAGGCTGAGGAATACGCATTCTAAGAAGAACTTGGCAGCCTGTTGAGTCTTTCGGCATTAAATTTCTTCAAAGTATTTCTGATTTATTGTGGCGTGGTGGATATCCGCAATCTGTCCTTGCTGGAACAAGGTAGTGGGCCGAGTCGATGCTCGTCCCTCGAAATGTATTGTATTTCTTAGATGACAGTAATGTCTGATTATTATCAGCTAATGGCTTACGCTAGTTACGCTACTAAACGACCGCGCTCGTCCTTATTATATTGAGCATCGTCATCAGCAGTAGATGGCTTTTAAGTTTTTCTTGTACAAATTCTAAAACTAGGTCGACTACATCGACTACATCAAGTGAATAAACATTAATTCTCAAGCCAAAAGAATTTTCCAATCACACTTTAGGTTCGAGAAGACAAGGTAAACATAACCTCCAATTTAAGGATTGATAGACAACTTATGCCTGGGTGCTTGGACTAAAAGACTGTCCGCAACGTACTCAAGGCATGACTGCCTTGTGTCTGAGGGTGAGCCTCAACGGGTAGGAGTTCCGTGAGCTTCTAGAATTATCCACATAAATTTATATTTCTGCTGATTGGGTAGGTAACCCAAGTGCAAGTTTCAACATATGGGAACCAGTTTCAATATATTGGATACTAGAACACTACTTGTGTTCGCTGTTATCCCCCACCATCTATACTCTAGGAGACTGATTGACCATTGAATTTCTTCTACGATCTGTTAGTAGAGCTGATGTCGCTTGCTCCTCTACCTGTAGACTTCGACTGATTTCATCTTGGGAACTCTTCCGCCATCTGGGAAAAGCGAGAGTGAAAAAAACTCTGAAATTATTCCAAACGTTGCATCAAATGCAGATCTCTTTATAATATCTCCGGACGTTTGGTCGAGTCGAGTCCTAGCAAGAATATATTTTTCTTGTCATTCCATTATAGCACACCAAAAGCATTCATTTACCAACACCCTGTCTATAACTTTCTTCATCATCGGAAGAATGCTGTCAGAATTTCCAAATACGCCTTTACCCATATACCTACTGATACCACATGTCTACTCCAATCCATGCCTCTAAGCTCATCTATATTCATTAGAAAACCGGAATTTCCATACGCACTTTTAAAGACAGGAAGAAGTCATCCCGTAAACGGTTTGATCGCTATCATTCCCTCCCTCATATCAAGGTTTGCTAAAACAAACAAAAAAATCGTTTCCTAATTGAAATTGTCTAAAGCATTCAGATCCAATCAGTTTGTCCCCTTCCAAGAACATTTTAAGGCACCATAACCGTCAAATTGTGTCACGCATGCTATAATTAAATATGCGCGACTTGTCCTAATTCCAGGGAGCGATTCGCCACCACCATACCACCGGCACAACTGCTACCGGTGTCGATCACTTCCACCGTGTTTGGTTGTGCGGGCACTGATCGTCCGTTCTGTCCAATGCCAAGTCCAAGACCAAAGAACCGAATTACGACGAAGCGACGCGACGCAACGTGTCGTTCGATGGGTTGGTCGGTTGGATGAATCGTAAAAGCACCGACACCGACCCTCTAATAGGAGACCGCTTCCATTACTGACGGCTGCTTTGGTTTCGTTTGTAGCGTTGTGGATTTTTTTTTAATTGAGGTTTTAACCAATTTGTCAATGCCACTGACACAGCTACTGTCAGTGACACAATCCATTTACGCAACAGGTCATCAGTGTCGTTAATCGGACATATAATGACGAGGGAGGCTTTGTATAATTAATTATCATCAGTGTCATTGTATGTGGTTTTTGAGTGACCAAAAGGATTGGCCGGAGATGAAGAGCTTGGGTGCGGACAATGGAGACAATTTAATTGAGTGCCAACATACGCTGGATGATCCTGCGCGCGCTAAATTTCCATTTCCTTTGGTTATCCGATTAAATTGTGATTAAAATACAGGACCTAAGACAAAGTGGATGCAGTGGTCCAATACTTAGTGAGTATGACTAAGCGCTGGGTCCTTGATACAAATTCTCAATTTGACAAGAACAATGTTTTTTCACCCCTTGCGAAAGTAACACTGTCATGGGTGGTTGGGTGTTGTAGGACGAGGGTATACTCAGATTGGTTATAACTTGGCAATGCCCAGTGGTTGTAATTCTGACTTCACATCAAGTGCTTATTTTTAACCTCCAAGTGGAAACCATCGGGTATTGGTCTAATCCAACCGGATTTGACTTGCTAAAGGATAAGCGCGAGTGTTGATAACACGACAAAACACAGCAACACTATAAACAGCCAGATCAGAATGGCACGGAATGAATATGGTCTGCTGTACCACGCGAACCTGGATAAACTGCTTCGACATATTCGGACAAAAGGTTGTCTAGGAATTTCAAGAGTTAGTCAGGCCAACGGCAACGCTCAATCCCGTAGTGGATACTGATGGCATCGTGTTCTAGGGCTATCTAATAAATTGGATATCTGCTGGCTATCTGCCAAAAAATGGAAAAAACTAACGGCTTTTAAGCAACCAATAGCCTCGGAAAGAAGGACTGATTTTATTGTTGACGACCCTACTAAACGAAAAAAGGACAAAGACGTTCGTATCTGCACCTGGAATGTGAGAACATTAAACAGGAGAGGTGCAAGTGAACAACTAGAGGAAGCCCTATACTGCTACAAAGCAGACATTACTGCAATCCAGGAAATACGATGGGATGGGCCGGGCAAAAAGAGGATGAAAAACTGTGACATCTATTACGGACCGTGTTATAGTGAGCAGAAACAGCGACTATTCGGATGCGGATTTGTTCTAAGTGCCAGACTTAGGCAAGACATTAACGAACGCATTGTAACGATCCGATTTAAGGCTAAATTCGCCAACATTAGCCTTATATGCGCTCACGCCCCAACGGAGGAAAAAGATGATATAGCTAAGGACTGCTTCTATGAGCTCCTTCACAAAACCTATGAGCGATTACCGAAGTACGATGTTAAAATCGTGCAGGGAGATTTTAACGCAAAGGTAGGAAGAGAAGACATCTTTAGCAGTATTGTCGGAAACCATAGCCTACACGACAACACGTCTGGTAACGGACTTAGGCTAAGTTACTTCGCTACGGAACGAAATGCCACTATAGCCAGCACACGGTTTCCTCACCTCGATATCCATAAGGGGACATGGCAGTCCCCAGATCAACGAACGGTCAATCAAATTGATCACATAGCGATAGACAAGCCAGTCGCTCTCCAACTCTCGTAGTGGTCAGTCGGCTAGTTAAGTGCGGAAGTACATTTCCAAAGTGAAGTAGTGAATAAGTGGCAAGTAAGCCAAGTGAATTTTATCGTCCACGTGGATTAGTGGTGCTATCACGTGACTCAGGAGTGGGAGTCGTGGGTTCGAGTCCAACCAGACCCCAGTACTTTTAAATTTTTTTCCAATTCATCCGGTGGAGAAAACAACCGAAGAAGAGTGTTTCGGCCGAATTACCGGCTATGGAAACCGGTGCGGTGAAAGAAGTCCCGCAAGAGGGTGGAAGTAGGTCGCCGACTAATAAACGGCAGAAGCTGGCGATGCCTGCATCGCCATCAACAGCAACAACATCATCGGCATCTGCGACGGCAGGTATGCCAACAAAACTGGTACCAGCGACAAATAAAGAGGCTGCACCAACAACAACAGCAGCAGCAAGTGCAATGGCAACAACCCAAATGGGAAGGCGGAGGAAGCTAAGTCCGATGCCTAATCTGAACATGCGGAGATGTATGCAGGTAGCGGAAAATACACCGCTGCCAACAACAATGGAAGAAGAGGAGGAGTGCAACTCTGACCTCGAGGAATCTGAGTTTGATGATGGGGAACCCCGTTACGTTGGTGAGGGAAACCCATTCAGAGAACTAGCGGAAGTTGAGCATGTTCAGCCGGCTTTAAACGATGACGAGGCCAAATTAAAGCTCCTCATCGCAGAATTAACTGCTAAGCTGGAGAGGATTCGAGAGGCAAGGGAACAAGAAGCCCTCGAAGAAAAAAGAAGGCGACAAGAGCAGAAACAGCGATACGAGCTGAAAACGCAGCAAATGCTTCAGCAACAACAACAACAGAAGCAGCAACAACAACAACAACAACAGAAGCAGAGGAGGCGACAGCCGCAACAGCAACAGCAGCAGCGATATAAGCAGCCGCAACAACAGCAGCAGCATCAACAACAGCTACAGCAACAACAACAACAAAGGCAGCAGCAACAATCGCAGCAGCAGCAAAAACAACAGGAAAAGAGGGAAGATGTACCCCCGATTAATGTAAGTGACTTGCCTACAAGCGATAGCATTAAGCTATGTAGGCAAATATTTATTAAGGACTTTATGGTCAAACATATTTCGGCCACACAACATAAAATTATATGCTATAATATGGAGGACTATAAAAAAGTCCGCAAAGAACTAGAGGGGCTAAAGGCAGAATACTTCACGTATACGCCGAAAGCAGAAAAACTTAAAACGCTCATCCTTAAAGGAATCGATCCCAGGGTTGATGCAGAGGAGCTCCTAAACGAGCTCAAGTATTTTGAGAGCGACGATGTAAAGTTCGTCGGCGTAAAGCCGTTTACCGCGGTCAATGGTAGAGGTGGTAACCGAAGGTTACCATTTTTCCTTGTGCAAATAACCCCCAATAGCAAAATCGATAGTGTACGCAGAATTAATCGCGTATACTATCATGCTGTCCATTGGGAAAAATTAAAAAGGACAGATCGCATACTGCAATGTATGCGCTGCCAGAGGTTCGGGCACGCCGCTGCTAACTGCAACATGCGGATTAGATGCGTTAAGTGCGACAAGAAACACATTATAAATGAGTGTCCTCTAGGTAGGGAAAGGGTTGAAGACATGAGCAAGCTCACATGTGTTCTTTGTGGAAACGCGGGACACCCTGCTAATTATAAGGGATGTCCTGTATTCCAACAGAAGAGAAAGAGTATGCTAGCTCGCAAACAGGCTGCTGAAGAAGAAAAGCGATCTAAAAGTCGCTCTTTTACAAATAGGGTAGATCCCAACGTGTCCTTTGCCCAAATGGCAGCTGGACCGGGTAAACCCCAGACATCAAAAATGCCTACGGTTGCTGAGAAAGCACCTGAAGCAGATTTGGATCTGAAAAAGTTCTTGCTGTCGTTGAATAGCAAGATCGAACAGTTCCAAAAACAATTGAACGACCAAGCAGCACGAATAGATTATATCTATTCGATGTTTGCCCAGTCTAGCGCGCCATGAACATGATGAGTACGTTGGATGAGGTAAACTTTAGGATCCTAGGTGTGAATGTTAATTCATTAGTCAGGGTCGAGAGAAGAACCGTCCTTTCAAATCTGTTGAAAAACCAACTCCCGGATGTACTTTTGGTCAGCGAAACTAAGCTAAACCAGAGACACAAATTGGGATACAGCAACTACCATGTAGTAAGAAGAGACCGACCCCACTCCTCCCAAGGGGGTGGGGTCGCTGTCTTATTACGCAAAGGCTTACGCCATAGCATCATATATAGCGGGGAAGTACGTAGGTTCCAGGTGCTGGAAGCATGCATCGTATGCATTCCTCTCCATAGTCGGAGGAGAATGTATGTGGTGTCGCTTTATGCACCTGAAGCAACTCAACAAACTCAATTTATAGCAGAGCTCGAGACACTTTTTCGTTGCCTCCAGCTTGAATCGGTTGAAAATTATTACTTTTTGGCCGGCGATCTTAACGCTAAGCACGCGGCTTGGGGAAATACAATCGAGAACACTAGAGGTCGACTGCTTCAGAATTGGCGGGAGCAAAATATGATTGAGTACAAACTTAGTTTGTACGCGACGGATATCCCGTCTTTCCCGAGAGGAAATTCTTTTCTGGACTTAGCCCTTATGGACAATAGACTAGAACTGACAAATAACGAACACGCGCGGAACTGTGTACGAGCATTCGATTACGATGACAGTGACCACCTCGGACTTGATGCCGTATTCAGGATCCCAAACGAGCAAACTCAACTGGAGGAGTTCGACCAAGTGCGTTCTTTCGACTATCGAAAGACGAACTGGCCGCGCTTCACCAGAGTCGTAAAGCGAGAATTACGTTTGAGCGAAATCATCCCTCCAACAAACAGAAACCTGACAAACGATGAAATTGACCAAAATTTATTAAAAATGAATGAGGTCATCACAAGGTCAATGAACCTAGCTATCCCTGAGGTAACTAGTTCTGACGACCAGACGGAGAAGTATCGAACGCCAACAATCGATGCACTCCACAAACACAAATGTAGGTTGGTCTCCAGGCTTAAACGGCTGCAGAGACAATTTACGGACAGACGAGACCCGGAGATTCGGACATTGAAGTCATTGATCAAAAACCTTAAACAGCTAATATCGGAAAATTATAGAAAATCTGTAAGTTTGTACTGGGGCAAGAAAATTCAGGCTATAAAAACCAGTAGCCCGAATATGTTCCCGCAAATAAATAAAATATTCAGGCGAAAAGATCATAATGACATTCCATGTGTCCGAATTTCCCAAACGACAGAGAACAGACAGACGCTCACGACTGTCGGTATAAGTCCGGAAAGTGTAGACTCGAACGACGGATTTTTCACGATCGAAGATCCTCAGGAGAAGGCGAATTCGATAGGCGCTATCTTCGAGACCGTGTATACGGTGAACAGTCCTGTTCGCCCAAATCGCGATATTGAGGAGAGAGCCTCTCTGAATCACTTTTATCTACGTACCGAACTCCAAGCTTGGCGATCTGAGAATAACGGTTTTACCGTATTCAATGACGAAAACCCTTCAAATGGCATAGTCGCCAATAGCATGATGCTGTTCGTTCAAAAAGATGAACTCCTGGACATCTTCGTATCACTGAAAAATAAAAAGTCGGCGGGAGTGGACGGTGTCCCAAACGTCGTATTGAGACACCTGCCAGTGGAAGCAGTCGATATTTTCACCACGCTGTTTAACAATGCACTGAATAATGCACATTATCCGGTGCACTGGAAAACGGCGGTGGTACATCCTATCCCCAAAAAGGGCAAGGACAAAACAAACCCAGCTAATCTTCGGTCAATAAGCCTTCTGCCGAATGTAAGCAAGGTATTTGAGAAAATAGTCAATAGGGCTCTGCTTGAGTGGGTCGAGGAAAATAAAATTATCCCGGAAAATCAGTTTGGTTTTCGAGCGAGGCATGACACCATCCATGCCGCGTCGAAACTAGTCTCCGACATCCAATGGAATAAATCCAAAGGACAATGCACAGGGGCCTGTCTGGTTGACTTTGAGAAGGCCTTCGACACCGTATGGTTAGAGGGGCTTTTCTACAAGCTGACCAGACTGGGCATGCGTAAGCCCATGCTTTATATGATTTATGAAATGCTTATGGGAAAGAAGTTCGTTGTCAAATGTGGCAACGTAACTTCGAGTAAAGTCTTTGAAATTAAAAACGGTTTACAACAGGGGGCGGTGAACTCCCCGATATTGTTTAACATTTATACAAGTGATCTTGTAGGTTCTCTCAGACACGCTATAGCGTACGCAGATGATCTAGTGGCGTACAGATCAGGTCCGAAAATCGAGGTCATCAACACACTTTTGCAACGTGACTTCGATCACATTAAGGGATATTGCGATGATTGGAAATTGAGGATCAATTTCCAAAAAACCGAAACAATTCTGTTCAGGACCCCAGTGCAGAGGGCTTCTTACGATACCAGAAAAAACTGGAAAAAATTTTGTATCATGGGACAGCATGGACGGCCGTTGGCGGTGAGAAGTGAAGTCAAATACCTTGGCATCTGGCTTGACAAGTTTCTATATTTTAATAAAAATGTGGATGCTTGTCTGGCCAGGGCTAGGGGGGCTTATGCTCTGACAAGAAGATTGTTTCATAGCAGTCAACTTGATTCAAGGGTGAAAGTCATTTGCTACATGGCCCTCATAAGGCCGATCATCGCTTACGGTTGTCCCGTGTGGTTCAATGTATCACCATCCTACATGGAAAGGATACGGCTGTTTGAGAGACGTTGTCTCCGATCCTGCTTAGGATTGTACCGAACGCCGGACTCCGAGTACATAAAATATTATCGGAACGAGGTTCTATACAATGGGGCTCAGTTGAATAGAATTGACAATTTCCTAATTAAGGTGACTCGAAGGCACGCTGCAAGGGCGATGGCTAGCGACAACAGCCTGATCTTTGGGGCTTATTATCCCAATGATTTATACATGGAGAGCACGCTCATATCGGGCTTTATTCCACCAGAGGCATTCATTTACATCGATTCGTTAGGGTTAGCACAAGACAGGAACGGTATCCCGGTTTTATACCACCGCTATCGTGACGCGCGGGACAAACGGCTAATCCGCGACGGGTACGTCGACAATGCTCCGGAGCTCCTCCGCTTTAGCACGGCGGTATCGGATCGCGATAGGATCGATGCTGCAAAACAGCGCACTGAATTCTGGTGGCTGTATGAGGAAGGTGATTCTGCACTTCCTCAGGACTTTGCGGACTTTTAGTCCAACTCCATAGGTAAGATTTTAAATTAGGAACAAGGTCTGGGGTGGGGCTTGTGCACCATATTGGCGTACAATATGGTTGAACGCAGACTGCCGTGGGACCGAAAGACGCAATCAGGATGGCGACCCCTCGGGGCATGCGCAACGAGGGTTCGCCACCCCGATTATAATTAAGTTAGGTTTAAGTAGTTAAGTAGTCTTAAGTTAGGCTTAAGTAGTCTTAAGTTAGGCTTAAGTAGTTTAAGTAGTCTTAAGTTATATATAATCTAGATTAAGCTTTTATATAAAACAAAAAAAAAGTCACTAAACAAAGTTTTAAATTTTTTCTTTGTAAATTAAAATTAAATATAAAACCAAAAAACCGACAAATATAAGCCTAAAGGCAAAATAAACAGCTAAATATAAGCTTACAGCGCCCACTAAGGGCCGATAAGTTAGATTAAGTAAACCAGTTATTGATAAGTTAGATTTAAGCATTTTTGTCTAGTAGTAAGTTAATATTTTAAGTAAATAAAAAATGAGTTTAAAAGTTAAAAAAAAGCGATAGACAAGCGCTACGCATCCAGTATTTTGGATGTCCGAACATTCCGAGGAGCTAACATCGACTCGGACCACTACCTTGTTGCAGCCAAGGTTAGAATACGGATTTCCACTACGCCACAACAATCCAGAAATACTGTAAAAAATTTTAATGTCGAAAGACTGCAATCGCCAAGACCTTCGCGCAACGCGTATCCCTAAACCTCTCGATTAACACCATACCACCAACATCGAATTTCGAAGAACAATGGCAACGATGCCAACAAGCCATTAGATCAGCCCCAACTAATGGGATAGGTTTCTCGCGCCCACCAGCAAGCAACCCCTGGTGTGATCAGTAGTGCCGACAGATGCTCGATGCCAATAACGAGGTCTAGAAGGCTAAGCTGCAGGTGAAGACGAGAGCTCCCGTTGAGCTCTATAGGCAGAGAAGAAGGAAAGAAAACCGGCTTTTTAGAAAGAAGAAAAAAGAGGAAGAAAAGCGCGTGATCGTGGATACAGAGAGTCGACATTCCAGGTGCCACTAGCAAAGTGTACGAAAGTGTAAAACGTCAAAGCCAACGATACAAGGCTCGAACAGAATCCAGTCGAGATGAAATAGGAAATATCGTAGTTGAGACACAGTCGATGCTGAGGATATGGAGGAACCACTTCTGCTGACTGTTAAATGGCGATGACGAACAACATTCCGCTGTTAGGCAGAGGGAACCATTCAATATTGGCAACGACAGCGAAACCACCCGGCCTGAGTGAAGTGAGGATAGCAATATCCAAACTCAAGCTTTATATGGCCACCCGAAATGACGGCCTTCCCACTGAGCTCTATGAAGCCGGCGCAGATAACTTGGTACGTATTATCCACCAACTCATAAGCCAAATCTAGTCGGAAGAAAGTATGCCTGAAGAATGGAACCTCAGCATCGTTTGTCCGATCCACAAGAAAGGAGACCCTCTAAACTGCGCCAACTACAGAGGCATAAGTCTCCTCAACACCGCCTACGAGATCCTATCTGCCGTCATATATAAACACCTGAAACCGTTTACGAACAACCTGATCGGCCCCTATCAGTGTGGTTTTAGGCCAGAAAAGTCCAAAACCGATCAATTTTTCACACTTCGGCAGATCCTGAGAAAAACCCAAAAAGTCCAAACCTATAGCCACCACCAATTCTTCTATTTATAGAGACAAACTATACAGAGACATTTCTAGTTTTGGTATACCGCCCAAACTCATCCGTTTGTGTCGGATGACAAGAATTCTCGCTGCTCCATCAGGATCGGAAACGACCTCACCGACACATTCGATGCCAAAAAAAAAAGGATTTAGACAATGCGATACCCTGTCATGTGACTTCTTAAATTTGATTCTTGAGAGGATTGTGCAAAACTCCTAAGCCAACAGTAGAGGCAGAATTTTCCAAAAGCGATATAACTACTAGCATACGCCGACATCACTAGTAGGACTCAACGTGATGAAATGCAACTCATAGCCACGTTTGCTAGTATAGAGCAGAATGCGGAAAAATTGGGTTTAGCTGTAAATGAGGGCAAGGCGACAGATTGTCACCATTGGCAGATATAACTTTGAGGTAGTACGGGACGTTGCCTATCTCGGCTCCGCTGTTAACTCTCATAATAACATCTCGTCAGAAATTAAACGAAGAATTACTCTTGCCAACCCCTGTTCCTTCGGGCTAGGAACGCAATTCAGTTGTTAAGCCAGCACTGGAACTACTAAGGATATCGTATATAAGATCCTAATCATCCTAGTCCTGCGCTGCGGCGCTGTAGCATGGACCGTCTCGAAAGCGGATGATGAAATCCTTGGTCGATTTGAGAGGAAAATTCTTCGAAAAATATTCGGTCCCGTTTGCGTTGACGGGCTATGGAGACGAAGATTCAACCAAGAACTATACAAGCTGTACAGCGACATGCCCCTTGTCAAAAAACTCCACATTGGATGTTTCAGATGGCTACAACATGTGGAACAAATCAACACCAATACTCCGGCTCGCAGAGTCTTCGATTCTCAGCCAGACGTCGGGCGCAGTAGAGGTAGAAACCAACCCCAACCAAATTGGAGTGCGCAACTGGAGGCAGTTAGCTAAGGACAGGGCTAATTGGAGAGGCATATTGGTTGAGGCCCAGGTTGATTCCGAAATGTAGCGCAACTTAAGTATGTATGAGTTACCTCTCATTAAATCGATTCCCAGACGTAGCAGCATCTTAATGATTTTTCACTGGCCCTCCTCTCGTTATGATCTGATGATCTGACAAATCATCAGAGTAGTATCAATGGTTAAGAAAAGCTTATCTCAACTAAGATGTTCGGATCCAGCTTAAACAGGAGGTCCCGCCATCGTCAAAGAAGTACCAATCACACATGAACGGTTGAGAGGAAGCTCGGCCCTGTGTACTAACGAGCCTGTTACTCCAACCATTTTTTTTATTCTCATATTTATTTTGGCTTACTCCGTGATTGGACCTTGAAACGTTTTCTGTATCTACTCAGAAAAGCTAGCTGAGTCGATTTTGCCATGCCTCTCTCCGTCCGAACCAAAATCCATTTCACTTTAATTTAAAAGAAATAAAAAGGTCGGTGTAATACCTAAAAGTATGCACACCATCATGAATTTCTTCAAATTTAACGAACACAAAAAAAAGTGACTCCCCGAAGCTAGTTCGGACACCACCCATGGAGTTTAAGTCTCCACTACATCCAAAATCTTTCCTATCCTCTCTTTCTTCCCCTTTTCTAACGCTCGTACTATGGTAACATATAAAAGGGTATTTATAACCCCTTGAGTACGTGCAAATTATATAAAAAAAAAAAGCGACATGCCCCTTGTCAAAAAACTCCGATTTAGACGTTTAAGATGGCTAGGACATGTAGAAAAATTGGACACCAATACTACGACTTGAAGAGTCTTCGGATTCCCAGCCAGACGTCGGATGCAGTAAAGGAAGACCTCGCCTGAAGTGGCGCGTACAACCAACCTGGAGTGCGCAACGGGAGGGATTAAGCTAAAGACCTGGCTAATTGGAGAGCCATGTTGGTTGAGGCCCAGGTTCATTCCGGACGGTAGCGTCACTTAAGTAAGTAACTAAGTATATCTAGCTCAGTTATTTCTCTTTGTTGCAAAGTATGTTTCTAAGCTAACATACCCCTATGGGATAGGTTATAAAGAAGGTCGCTAGTCCATATGCATGATTAAACTCATTGAAAAATCCATTTTTAGGATAAAGTTCCTTCGTGGTAGAGGTCACTTTAGTTCACCGACCCGAAAACTGACATAACCTAATAAAACCTTAGGAAACATAATTTTGTCAATTAACATTAACATCCAATTTAAGGGGCCCCAGCATTTTTTTTCTCACGTCACGAGTCTATAATAACCAACTTTTGAAAGCCCTCAATGGCAATATCCGACAAAATTGTGAGAATTCATCGTTGACTCGATTGAAAATATGGTTAAGAAGAGCCCAGATGGTGATCAACTGATCACAAATGGTTGCGCCCACTAGACAATTTTTATCTTCTAAGGGTTATGGAAAAATAAGCTAAAAATATCAAATAAATTATTATGTCCTTCCCATTCAATGATATAGCAAAACTATATCGGGTGAGTATTTTCGAACCACTCTTCATGTATCAAATATGCCATGACACAAATTCGGTCCTTCTCACGTACCTATGGAGTGGCATTTTCATGCCGGAAAATTTCTTGAAAATAAATCAAAGGATTTTTACACAGGATGCCAATTCAGTTGAGTACTTGTTTGTCATACAGTTTCCAACTGCATCCCGGTCGCATGCCAGTATCACAAATTTGCCGAATATCACTTAAATCAAAATCACGTCCAAAGTGTCATATACATGACGGTTTGACATAGTGTTAGCAATTGCAACTTTCAACGTAAACATTTTTTTTTTAACTTCCATAGCAATATGTTCACTTTTACTTATTTGTGTCTAACGGTTAAATATACACTGAAGATTGTACTTAAACCATTTAGGATTGCATATTTTTATAAAATGGAAACTGTTTGTTACAGTCTTAAATATTTTAAGACTTTGGACCGTTAAAACTTTCAAAAGATAGTTTTACCTGCACCCAAAGCAGATCTAGCACAAGTGTTTTTAATTTTTAATTGCAAATCAATAATATACATGCGTCATAATAAAGAAACTCATGATAGACCACCGTTAACCACCCAGGTGTATTTATTTTTTAAGTTTGCAAATGAATTTACATGAACAACGCTAGACCTGTTACGGAGGACGCCAAACATTTTTCTGTTAATTAGCTCAAACTAAATTTAAATTAATTCAAAGGTAAATAGCTAAAATGAATAAACATCTAGATAATTTTTGTTTTCAAAACGCATTAGGGATGGTCATTGATGTGCGGTTGTAAACATAAAGAATTCTCAAATCACTAAAATTGCCGTTAAATCAATAATTTTTTTTGCAAAACAATTATTCAACGGTTCTTAGTTTTTCATGAATATGTAAATTATTGATTCCTGATTTCCGACTTAATATTCAAGAGCGAATAGCCTTTTGGTGATATAATCCATGTAACACATCTTAGCTGAATAAGTGGTAGTAATCAGGGAACTGTAGCGGGGGATAATCATTATGAAAATTGTTTTTTTCTTATGCAGGGTAATAGATAAAAAGTCTTTAACGCGTTTTGAAGTTCTTGCTCGTTTTTATGCTTTATTTTTATATATGGTAAGGGGTAAGCTGATTATAAAGGTAACAAAAGTAACAAATTTTTTTTATCGCAGGTGAAAGCAACCCAATCGCCAACGCGATTGTATTTACAAATTGAACGATGTAAAATTAAAGCACTAGACGGTCTTGAACTTGGTGAAGTTGAAGTAATTGATGAGTTAGGACTAGGAGTAGTAGTTACCTACAAAAACTCATTGAATTCAAAAACCGACTTATATGCCGTCTTGCTACTTAAGGGCCAAGTTATAGCTACCATTGAACGACTTCATTGGAACACAAAACATGATGGAACTGGAATTTTACCTTCATAGATTCGTATACGGGCTCAGTGGCGTGATGGTTAGTGCGATGAACCGCCGTGCAGAATGTCTGGGTTCGATTCCCAGCAGTAGCACCACCTAAATAATTTTTCACTGGCCCTCCTTTCGTGATGATCTGACAAATCATCCGAGTAGTATCAATTGTCATGAAATGCTTATCTCAACTTAGCCGTTCGGATTCGGCATAAAACAGGAGGTCCCGCTATCGTGCTAAGAAGTACACACGCACACATGAATGGTTGTGAGAAAAAAGCTAGGCCCTGGGTACTAACGAGCCTGTTGCGCTATAAACTTATTTTATTTTTAAGAGGAATTTCTTTGTATAGGAATTATTGGAAAATTCCTTTTCAGTTCGGTGGAATGGCAATCATTATTTCACTAAAATAAACCTTGATCTGCGAAAAATAAGAAGTGATTTTCTGCGAAAACTATAAATAAAAATTTAGTTATTCATTGATAATGATGTTCTTAATTTGTTTTCACACCAACTCGCCAAAGGCTGAATTTAAAAAAAAAACCGCAAGAAGTAAATGAAATTTTCCAATGAGGGTTTTTAATGATGGCTAAAATTGGGCCCTAACGTCGCTTTGAACAAAGGTAGCCTTATTCCTTAAAATGAAATGACAGGGCCTATCCCTAAAGATCGAGGCACTGGCACAGTGGGACGGGTTTCCGTTTTTGGTTACAAAAATTATAAAGAAAAATCATTGAACGAGCTCATCACCCTTATTCCACATGGCGTTTTTATTAAACGACAGATAGCGTTTTTTGAAATCGGTATTACAGCTGGCAAGTCTGAAGGCGTTTTATGTCGTTTAACGCTACGTGGTATTTAAGTAGTGTGGAACGTAAGTTCTTAAAACGTCGTTGCAGTTATTCGCATTCTAACAGTCGTTTTAGTTGGATAAAACGACAGGTAAAATGCCAATAATTGTCGAATAGAAATTTGCAAACGACTAGGTGTCGAATTTTTGTTAAAATGTGAGTTTCGATTAATTTGTGTATTAATTTAAGGATTTTATTAATTGTTATTTGTTCAAGGGTGAAAATAACAACCCCAGAACAAATGAAACGTTTGGTTGAATTAATGGAACAAAATGTTTCGCTGGCAAGAAATTTCAAAAGAGGTATTCCCCAGACCATAAAGAAACTAATTTAACATACAATCATAGCATTTAAACTAAAAAATCCTTTCCTGTTGTAATACTTATGTGGTTCGTTTTTTGTCGGTTCCAAAATGCGTATGTGAGTGCCATCGACACATCCTAAGACTCCTGGAATTCCAGCCTTTTCATAAAACGTCATTTTCGCACAGTTCTTTTCTTCATCTGTGTAATGCATGCTTATCCATTGTGGGCAAATATTTTCCTCCATAAGGGAAAGCATTTCTTTGAGGATTTTACTAAACGTTGGTTGAGCAAGACCCAAATTAAAATCATTGCCTACACCCTTTTGATACCCACCTTCCGCAAGAAATCGCATTGTCGACGCAAGTCTTAAAATGACTGGCACTGACAATGAAATACCAGCGATTGGAATTTTATCCTTTAGTTCATTCAGTAAATAGACACGAAAGCTTCTTTGCTAAGTTTGAAGTACATTTTAAATCTGGAAATGTTATCAGAATTAGGTATTTTTACTTCAAAATATTTTTTTCTTAAATCCACTTACTTTGTGTCTGGTAAATCCAAAGGATTAGATTTTTACCTGATTCTTCTTCTGATGTTTTTCATTTCTCTTTTTGCTATGTCATCTTTTTCGTCTTCACTTTCCCATGATATAAACATTGCAATGCTATTCATTGTTTTTGTAATATTATTTTGTATTTTGAATTTTAAATAGGTAAAATAAATGCTCATTTTAAATTTCAAATTGCAAAACATAAACGCCTATCTGTCATTTTTGTATCAGCTGTTGCTGTGGAACTCATTTGGAATGTAAAAAAATGAGAGAGGAGGCGTTCAGAGAATAGAATACCGACACTTAAACGACACTAAAATGAATCGACTCAAAAAACGCCATTTGTCGTTTAATAAAAACGCCATCTGGAATAAGGGTGAATAATCTCCTGAGTTTTGAAACACAGGGTGTTTCAGAATCATTTGTTGAAATACGACGTTTTATTTATTAATTTGTTTGTTTGTTTTTTATTTGCAATAAAAGTAGTCGCAGCTTATTTGAAGGTCTTAAAACCGACACAAAAGTTGTGATTTAAAACAATGCAAGTGTTATGCACAAGCTCAAGACAAAAATATGAAACTTAATGCGCAAAAAAATATTTTTTTTTTGTATTTACATATTGTTAATAAATTGTTAGACATTTTTAATCACATTACATTCAAAAAAGCTTAATTTGCTAAAGATTTTGTTTTTAACAGTTTGAAAAAATTTAGCGAACCAAAATAACAGGTGGTTAAATTTTAAGGGCCGATGTTGAAAGTAAACCGCACCTAAACGTCAAGTTTTTTTCTGCATTTTATTTGACTTTTCTCAATTTCGGACCAACTTAATTTGAACCATTGAAAGATACACAATCGACAAACCGCGTTAAAGTTATTCAGGCCTATTATGAAAATGGGCGCTCAAATCAAAATGGATATCGTGCACTTCGTTATTTTTTCGGTCAATTTAATCGTCCATTGTAGGAGATGTATAGCTCGTACTGCAGAAAATATTGCTGGTGTTCGGGATAGTGTGGCTGAAGAGCCGTCCACCTCAACTCGTCGTCGTGCCCAACTATTGCACCGCTCACGCTGTCGTTGATGAACGTTACGCATAAGGACTTGCATTTACACGCTTACAAGATGCAATTGACTCAAGAACTAAACCTCTTTGACCATTTCAAGGGTAGTCAATGGTCAGAATGGTGGCAAGATGATCAATTTTAGAAGAAAACCACCTTCAGTGATGAGGCACATTTTCACCTCAGCAGATTCGTCAATAAGCAGAATTGCCACATTTGGGCAAATGATAATCCAAGCGTGATTGTCGAAAAGCCAATGCACCCACAAAGAGTGAATGTTTGGTGCGGTTTATGGGCTAGCGGTATCATCGGGCCATATTTTTGCCAAAATCACACCGGTCAGGCAGTTACTGTGAATGGTGTTCGCTATCGTGAGATGATATGGATGTGGACGATATGTGGTTTCAACAGGACGCGACGGTGCCACTTGCCTCACAACTAACGATAAAATGGCTCTTTTGCGCGACAACTTCAATGGCAGTGTTATCTCACGTGCAGGTGGTGGTTATGTCAATTGGCTGCCAAAATCATGTGATTTGACATCGTTGGACTTCTTTCTTTGGGGTCATTTTGAAGAAAAGGTATACGTCGATAAGCCAGCAACAATTCAAGGGCTAAAGGATGAGATAATTGTGCACATTAACGGCATAGAACCTCAATTATGCCTCAGCGTTACCGAAAATTTGGACCATCGGATGGAGGTGTGCCGCCGAGGTTGCGGCGGCCATTTGGCCGATATTTTGTTCCATACATGATTGAACCATACCAATATTATCATAATTGAATGAAATGATAATAATTTCCTAAATAATGTTTTATTGAAAATCAATATTGGCCCATATAATTTAACCACCCTTTATATAGGGTGAGCCATTTTGTGGTTCCTTTTTAAATCATTGTTTCCAATCATGCCACCGCGGAAGGAAATGACTTCCTTACGATTGAACAACGTTGGGAAACATTAAAAACTTTCTTCCAAAGTGAGTGCTGTGTATCGCAAACAGTTCGGAATTTGAAAAGAAGTTTTGGCCGAAATGAAGCACCCACCACGCCTGTGGTACTTAAGTTTGAGCAAGAAGTTCATGCGACTGGTATGCTAGTGGACAACATTAATGGTTCCCGTCGTCATTCGGTACGCACAGACAAGAATGTGCCTTCTGTAGCCGAAAGTGTGAGACTTTTTATTTTTTAATTCATTTATATTATTCTCTTAACATATTTACTTAAACTTGAGAGAAATGTTTACATCTAACTTATCATTTACAGATTTACCTAATCTAACTAACTGACTATTGGCGGGCACTCTAAGCTTATCTCTAACATTTTTTGTTACTGCATTTCGGATTAAATGAATCTGAGTGGCAAGCACTCGTTGCCATATGTCCCGAGTGGTAGCATCCCCTTCATTAAACACGGCCTATATGCTAGGCAAGCCTCGCCCAGACCTTATACCTTTAATATTTAATATTTTTTAAATTTAAAGAGTAGACTAAAAATCCTTAAAGTCCTGTGAGAGTTCCGAAACACTTGCTTTATTTAGCCACTGAAATTCGGTGCGCTGGTTTTCAGTATCAGTATTAACCCAACCTGATATCGCCGTGATAAAGCGGAGGAGCTCCAGAGCATTGTCGACGCATAGTGTAATACCTTTGGCGGTGGTGTAATACCTTTGTAGTTTGGGCTTAAGACCAACTGGACAACGATTTTGGGCGAAAAACCATCCCTTCCGACGAGGTGCATTTTCATGTTGGCGGCAAACGAAATTGCAGCATCTGAGTGAGGCTCTCAAAACCCGCACGTTGTTGTCACAAAACGAGCCATCTTCAGTGACAAATTGGTGGGGATTGTGGAGTTGTGGCTTTATTGGACCATTTTTCCTCCAAAATAATGCAGAGCTGTGTTAATCGACTTTTTTTTTGCTAAAATTGAAGATATGAATTTGGACGACCTGAAGGATGGCCCGTCATGCGACACAGACCATGCCACAATCGATTTATTGCGCACCGAAATCCCAAGCGAGCCGTCTTGGCGATGTCAACTGACCGCCTAAAACCTGCGATTTGACTTGTTTTTGTGGGGAACGGTGAAAGATTCAGGCCCTTAAGGCCAATATCATTCAAGGAATCTGTGAGCTACTGCCCGAAACCATCATTCATCTGCGATTTGACGATTATTTTTGTACGTGGAGCAAATAAAACGATATCGCCGAAAGCAAAAACAATTAGTCCGGAATGAACCCGGGCCTCAACCGACATTCCTCTCCAATAAGCCCGGTTCTTAGCTAACTACCTCCAGTTATGCACTCTAAGTTGGTTGAGGTTTCTACATGTGCTGTCCACTTAAGACGACGTCTTCCTCTACTGCGTCCGACGTCCGCCTGAGAATCCTCTGCGAGGCGGAGTATTGGTGTCCATTCGTTCTTCATGGTTTTTTGACTAGGGGCAGGGTCCTATATAGGATTTCCTTAGTAGTTCGAGTGAAGGCTTTACCACTAAATTGCCTTCTTAGCCCGAAGAAACAGCGGTTGGGATGAGTAATTTTTCGTTTAATTTCTGACGAGATGTTGTTGTCGTGTTGATAGCGGATCTGAGGTAGACAAAGTACTGAATTGTATCTGTCAATGGTGACGTTCTGTACGATTTGTCGATGTTGTGTGTCCTTTCATGTTGACAGCATATACTTAGTCTTACCCTCATTTAAGAAACCCATTTTCGCCGTTTCCTTCTCGATACTAGCAAGCGTGGCTATGACATCACGTTGATTTTTTTTTTAACTTGTAAACTCATTTTTTATTTACTTAAAATATTAACTTACTACTAGACAAAAATGCTTAAATCTAACTTTTCAATAACTGGTTTACTTAATCTAACTTATCGGCCCTTAGTGGGCGCTGTAAGCTTATATTTAGCTGTTTTATTTTGCCTTTAGGCTTAGATTTGTCGGTTTTTTGGTTTTATATTTAATTTTAATTTACAAAGAAAAAAATTTAAAACTTTGTTTAGTGACTTTTTTTTTGTTTTATATAAAAGCTTATTCTAGATTATAACTAACTTATGACTACTTAAACTACTTAAGCCTAACTTAAGACTACTAAAGCCTTACTTAAGACTACTTAACTACTTAAACCTAACTTAATTATAATCGGGGTGGCGAGCCCTCGTTGCGCATGCCCCGAGGGGTCGCCATCCTGATTGCGTCTTTCGGTCCCACGGCAGCCTGCGTTCAACCATATTGTACGCCAATATGGTGCACAAGCCCCACCCCAGACCTTGTTCCTAATTTAAAATCTTACCTATGGAGTTGGACTAAAAGTCCGCAAAGTCCTGAGGAAGTGCAGAATCACCTTCCTCATATAGCCACCAGAATTCAGTGCGTTGTTTTGCAGCATCGATCCTATCGCGATCCGATACCGCCGTGCTAAAGCGGAGGAGCTCCGGAGCATTGTCGACGTACCCGTCGCGGATTAGCCGTTTGTCCCGCGCGTCACGATAGCGGTGGTATAAAACCGGGATACCGTTCCTGTCTTGTACTAACCCTAACGAATCGATGTAAATGAATGCCTCTGGTGGAATAAAGCCTGATATGAGCGTGCTCTCCATGTATAAATCATTGGGATAATAAGCCGCAAAGATCAGGCTGTTGTCGCTAGCCATCGCCCTTACAGCGTGCCTTCGAGTCACTTTAATTAGGAAATTGTCAATTCTATTCAACTGAGCCCCATTGTATAAAACCTCGTTGCGATAATATTTTATGTACTCGGAATCCGGCGTTCGGTACAATCCTAAGCAGGATCGGAGACAACGTCTCTCAAACAGACGTATCCTTTCCATGTAGGATGGTGATACATTGAACCACACGGGACAACCGTAAGCGATGATCGGCCTTATGAGGGCCATGTAGCAAATCATCATCACGTTGAGTCCTGCCAATGATTTCAATATCGTCGTCGTATGCTAGTAGTTGCACCGATTTTTGGAAAATTGTACCCCCGATGTTGGCTCGGTAGTTTTACACAATCCTCGCAAGAATCAAATTGAAGAAGTCACATGACTTTTTGGTACTTTTTTCCGACCTTACCGTTTCCGACCCTGATGAAGCAGAGGGAATTCTCCATCGCCATCATATACAAACGGACGAGTTTGGGCGGTATAACAAAACTTAACATTGATCTGTACAGGTCGACTCTATAAATGCTGTCGTATGCGGCTTTGAAATCGATGATTATGTAGTGGGTATCTATTTGAACTTCTTGGTTTATTTGATTTTAAAAATAAGGACACTTTGGCGTCAGCCAAATACCATCTGTATCAGCCAAATACTTCGACAGTTTTTCAGTTTTTTCTGCTTTTGCAGATTCCAATACTTCCTGATCCAGTTAATAAATTAGTTTTGGATTGTTATCACACGCGAAACATGATTTTTGCAACGGATTCTAAAAAGTTGCGACAGACCATAGATATGATCAGCGAACGCATTTTCAACGGTTTTTGTTATTTTGGAAAAAAAAACAGTTAAATAAAAAATCATAAGAGCCCAGAACGGAAGCTTGTGAAATTCCCATAGAGAGTTCATTGATATTGACTGATTGCACTCTATGGGATAAATAAGAAAATAAAACAAAAAGTAGGTGCACGACTGTTACTGGTAGAATGCGAGAATTTGACAATTTTCATTGTTTTGTGAAATTATACAAAATCATGACATTCATTTTTGGCTATTATTACTACGTCAACTACAGCGGCATATGTCTTCTCGACATCACCTACATGATCCTATCCGGCGTAATGTCACCTATATCCGTTAACCAATAACCTAATCAACCCTTACCAGCGTAGTTTTTGGCCAGAAAAGTCCACAATTGATCAAATATTGACACTTCGGAGGATCTACCTATTCATAGATTTCAAAGCCGCATACGATAGCATTTATAGAGACGAACTATACATAGCCGCATCTGGTTTAGGTATACCGCCCGTGCAAGATGACAATGGAGAAGTCTCGCTGAAATAAGGGTCGAAAACGATCTTAACAACACTTTCGATATCAAAAATGGATTTCGGCAAGGTATGCGCTGCCATGTGACTTCTTTGACTGGTTCTTGATGGGATTTTGCAAAACTCACGAGCCAACGTACAGAGCTTTGTTTCATAGATAAATTGAACTACATATTCATTTTTTTTTTCAATAACCCACCAGCCTACCCTATCTACCGATATAACGTAACCTCTTAAAACATGGGTGTCACGTCTGGTAGTGGAGATCACCGGTTGGTAAAAAAAAAAGTCAATCAAACGCGGCAATCAACAAAAACGTGGGATGAGTGGGGATGCAATTAAGTGGTAGGAGTTTCGTTTGATATTTATATGACAAGTAGTAGCTCAATGATTGCTGCGATGAACAGCGCAGGATGCTTGAGCTCGATTTCCATCCTTCGGAACACCTATTAAATCTTTTATCTCTGACGGTTTTTTTTAAATACATCCCCTCTTATACCCCAACTGCTAGGATCACTTCAATGCAGCCTATCAGCATGCACAAGTGCACCTGTCAAAGGATGGTAAGTAATCAATGACCCCACCTACGGTCCACTTGAGCAAAGCTATCCGTCTTCCCTCTCCGACAGACCATCTGTCAGTCTATCACAGTCTTCGGGTATCCGTCTGTTTATTATCACTTACTAAATCTCGTCAAACACGTAGAAGCAATTAAGTCTGCGTGCATAAATTAATAGTTTCATAAAGCACCAAGAACCGTTGGGTTGTTTTGCCAAAAACCCAAAAATAATGTATTCCCGACGTTTGCGAATTTTTAATTTAATTTTTTAAAACCGTAACGGATTTGATTAGTGGAACAGATGTACACATTCAAACGACAAGGCTTAATGTGCTGCAGAGGCAGATCGCCTAGATGTTTATGCATGGTATTGCCTATAAATTGTTTAATTTTAATTGGATTCAGGCATTTCTGAACGCTAGGTTTGATGTCCACTTAATTAGATGTAGTCAGGTGATTGTTCGTGGATTAATTTATTCGCAATCAAAAAATAAATGCTCCAATAAATTTTACACCCATTACTGAATTATGGAGGAATCTAATTTTCTGGATGGTTAATGGCCTATTGAAATATGAGTGGAAGGATATAATCTTAGCTGTCAAATGCGACCTTATTCAGATTTATTCTTACGTACTAATTGTATAATGAGATTGTTTCGGGTCTAAATTCATTAATTTTAATTTCACGTGTGTTCCTAACTATCACACGTTAAAGGGCTTGTGGCATTTGTAATCAAATATATTTAGGTATTTCGTAATAAAATGAGTTTGTTGACTAAAGACGGTGGAAATATTTAAATGACAGGTTGAATAATGTGTTGTTGACTTTTGGTAGCTATAGGCTTATTGGTTTTGTTGTCATACCTTCCAGGTTAGGTAATGGAGAACTGAGAGAGATTAGCAATCAGGGGCGGAAACACCTCACCGACACATTTGATACCACTTCTTCAGTTTGATGAATGAGAAGATTTTGCAAAACTCCCGAGACAACACCAGAGGCACAATCTTCCTAAAATCGGTGCAACTTCTAGCATACGCGGACGACATTGACATCATTGGTAGGACTCAAGGTGATGTCAAAGCCAAGTTTGCTAGTACAGAGAAGGAAGCGGAAAAATGGCCTTTGCGGTAAATGAGGGCAAGACTAAGTATATGCTGTCAACATGAAAGCAGAGACAACATCGACGAATTATACAGAACGTCAGCATTGACAGATATAGCACTAACGTAGTATGGGACTTTGCCTACCTCGGCTCCAATCTGAACTCTGACAATAATATCTCGTCAGAAATTCAATAAAATTACTCTTGCAAACCTCTTTTTCTTCGGGCTAAGAAGCCACTTTAGTGATAAAGCCCTCACTCGAACTACTAAGGAGATCACATATAAGGCTTTAATCATCCCAGTCCTTCTCTACGGCGCTGAAGCAATGCCCATCTCAAAAGCAGATGAAGAAACCCTTGGTCGATTGTAGAAGAAAATTCTTCGAAAAATCTTTGGTCGCGTTTGCGTGGACGGTCTATGGAGATGAAGATTCAACCAAGAACTATACGAGCTGTACAGCGACATGCCCTTGGTATAAAAACTCCGCATTGGACATTTAAGATGGCTGGGACATGTAGAACGAATGGACACCAATACTCCGGCTCGCAGAGTCTTCGATTCCCAGCCAGACGTCAGACGCAGTAGAGGAAGACCTCGCCTTATGTGGCGCTTACAAGTAGAAACCGACCTCAACCAACTGTGCAACTGGAGGCAGTTAGCTAAGGAACGGGCTAATTGGAGAGGCATGTTGGTTGAGGCCCAGGTTCATTCCGGACTGTAGCGCCACTTAAGTAAGTAAGTAAGAAACAATATTTTTAACTTTTGAAATGATTCTGGTTACTCCCTTTACTTTCAAACCTTCATTGGCAACAAGGTTCACAGTGTGGGCAAAGCAACCGAAATGTTCTCACCTCAGCTCACTAAGAACCGCTGCTTTGATATTAGCTGCGTTATCGGATACAACCATGAAATGCTTTTGCTTTGCATTCCATTCCAAAAGAACTCTTTCTAGCTCAAGAGCAAGGTTTCTTGCCGTTTGGCGGTCCGGTTAGTTTGCACACTCCAAAAGGAAGGAAACTAAATCGAAATTTTGAGTAAGAAAATAGACCGTAACCTCCATATGACTTTCTATGTTTATAGACATCCAGAATTCGGTTGTAACACGTATTTTCATAACAGTCTTTCAAATATTTCGAGTTTCATCTACACACTGTTCATATAGTGCAGGAATGAGAGTCCTGGAAATTGAATGTCGATTCAGTAGCTCATAGGGTAAATTTAGAGCTGCCACAAAAATTGGCGAAATGCAGTTTCCTCGATAATTCGAAACGACTGATTCGAAACGACTGAAAATTGTGAGTAAAAAGTCAGAGCAGTTTTTTGTCGATGGTTTCCTTGAATTTTGGGGTAACTAGCTTCTGAATATATGCAGCCATGTGTGTTTGGCTAGGGCGGGAAGCAGCAGTGTGTACTGGTGGAATATTTTTGGAGGGTGATACTGTTAAATTGTTTTCAAAGATCGGTAATATTGGTTGCAAGTCGCCTTGGTTCAGCACTTCCGATGAATTTGTTTTTGCAGTGTTACATCGATTCGAGGAACATCCTTCTGCATTGCTACTAGTTGAAAAGGCTTGATGCTGAACAACCATCAACAGAGGCAAGTGAGCGATGACCGCACATGACATAGATATTTGAATTTCATAAAAATCCATTCCTTTTCAACGGTATAGGGAGGATCTTCGTTCATGATAACAATGCTTTAAACAGCTTTCATTGATATTATTTTCATTCACCAATTTTTCATTGCTAATTTTGTCGGTTATATAGGAAATTTGCAATGCTTATCTGAATGCTAACCTGAAGACTCGTTGAGATATGCAAGTTATTTAAGGACATCTGCAATGGAACATAATGAAAAACTGCTCTTGAGATAACCTAGCAAATTTTTTTTTTTCGTGTGCGCCCGGAGGTGAGTAATCCTGATAGGATACCAGTTGTCCGTACCATTGGTTATGCCCGACTCATATATTCTCGGGCCTGACAATTTCATTAACCTTCGTGTCAATACGAAAGGAGTACACGGTAAGTCAGCGCGACGGGTACCTGGGTACCCCCATATATTTTGTAGACGTGCTGAAATAAAATTATGTTGAAAAAGCAATAAAAAAGTAGCCAAGAGTAAATTTAATTCAGTTTAGAATGTATATTTCAATTATTGCAAGAATGACATTTATTAATAGTTAAGTTATGCTGGTCACATATAGGTTTTTGACAGAAGTTGCAGCATTTTTTAGTTTTTCGCCTGGGCATGCGTTGCACAGAGCAAACATGGCATGATCCTTGTATTTTGAGACGTCCATCGGGGCCCCTTGGTATTATTCGTGATGTTGATGGATCATTTGAGTTACGTGAACGTATGTTCTCACCAAGCATAGCTTCAATGCCATTTCTGGTGTTGAAATTCCGGTATTTAAGTGGATTTTCTGATCTTTCCAGAATACTCGGCATGCACAACTGCTTTCCCAAATCTTGCAGGAATTTTCGGCGGTTATCCTTTTTCATAGCAGCTGCTTTGTTGTGCTCATTATAAAGAACGTAGGCCGCCAATCCACAAACGTCGAGTATATTATAAAACATCGCAACTGGCCACCGTCTAGTAACTCGTTTTGTAGAATAATGTGATACCATTTTGTCCATTACATCCACACCGCCTCTTGTACTATTGTAGTATTTTATGATGTCGGGCTTATTTTTATCATCCGACATGGCATTGTCGTGGTGCATTGTAGATAAAAGTATAACGGCTTTATCTTTTTTCGGAACATAGGAAACGATGGTCTTACTACCCATGAACCCAAATAGAGACGACTGGACTCTACGTGATCTATTTTTCAGCATTTCTTTTGGGATGCAAGCTTTATTAGCACGTAACGTTCCAACCAACGTTAGATTTTTACTCAATAGATAATCGGCGAGATCCATAGTAGTGAAAAAGTTGTCCATTGTAATATTACGGCCGGATCCTTCGTAATGACGAACTAACCGTTTGACTACCTTTTCCCCTACTTGTGTTTCACGTGGGCCATTTCTCGGTTTTCCGGTGTATATTTCCCCTTTTAGAGGATAGAATGTCTTTGAATCACAAGCCCACCACACTTTCATACCACATTTGGCTGGTTTCGATGGTATGTATTGTGTGAATTGTGTTCTACCTCTGTAGGGGAAAAGCTGCTCATCGATTGTTAGGTTTTCTGATGGCCTATAGTTCTTGTTGAGACTTGCATTCACTATGTCCCATAAATCTCGAATTGGGGCAGCTTTGTCGTCTATCAGTCGATGCATTCGGGTCAGATAGTTATCAAATCGAATAAATCGATTTATGGCCCAAAATCTATTGATGCTCATTGTAGCCCGATATAATGGCAATGCAGTAACCTTCCAGAGCTCTAGAGAATGTTCGTTATTGGAATGGTGGGCACCAGCTGTTATAAGTATTCCAAGATAACCATTAAGCTCCTGAGTTGTAAGTGGCTTCCAAACTTTAGGCTCTCGCGAAGGATTATTTGCTTTCATAATAGCATAAACGCTCACAGCCTTCCGGTTAGTTTCACGAACTACAATAGTTGACATATCGGTGGTGAGAAATAAATTGAACAGCTTTGATTCCGACAGCAATTGAGTTGATTGAAAAGCCCCAGTTCTGCCTCGAACGATGTTATGGCTTGGCGTTCGGGTTGCTTGATTTTGCGGATTCGTAAGCCATATGTCCGTTCTTCAATTTTTTTTTGCCTGCCCATCAGCTTTGCTGGTAACACATCGCTTATCTCAGGCGCCGTTTGGTCATCCTCATTAGTCTCGCTATGTTCATAATTATTACCGTCATCGTAAGCATCAGAATCAGAACTCTCAGCTTGTTCAATCACATCATTATTGTCAATGTCGTCTATGTCCGAGTACTCACCGTCATGTGCTTGATGGTTAGATGGAACATAATTATCATCAGAACCGTCACTGAAGTCGTCTGCGTCGGATTCACTGCATTCATCCAGCAAATTGCATATATATTTTTCTTGTCGTTCGTAAGACCGTCTGAAACATTATCATATGTGTTTTCTTAGATACATTTATGCACAGCCAAAACTATATTTTGAACAAATTGATGTATATTTCTTATATACCTACCTATTTACTAGCGAAGTTTTCCGCTGAGAATTGCTCATAAGGGTGATTTTTTAGCTGGTTTGGTTTTGGCAACACTGGTTTTGACAGCTGACGTGTGTTTAGTACCTTGTGTCACTGTCAAACAGCTTCAGTTTGGTTTGCAATTTAACCATGGATCGTCTTACAAATGAACAACGCTTGCAAATTATTGAATTTTACTATCAAAATTCGTGCTCGGTACGAAATGTTCATCGCGCGCTGCTTCCATTTTATGATCGGCATTCTCGACCTTCTGAGCAGTCTATTCGGAAGATTGTGACCAAATTTCGCACCAAATTTACTTTGTTGGACATTAAACCACCAACACGTTTACGTACTGCGCTAGTGAAGAAAATATTGCGGCCGTATCAGCTAGTGTGACAGAAGACCGCGAAATGTCGATTCGGCGCCGTTCCCAGCAGTTAGGCCTTTGTTACAGCACTACGTGGAAAATTTTGCGGAAGGATTTGGGCGTAAAGCCTTTTAAGATACAGCTGGTGCAAGAACTAAAGCCAGCCGACCTACCACAACGCCGAATTTTTGGTGAATGGGCTCTTGGAAAGCTGGCCGAGGATCCGCTTTTTTATCGAAAAATTGTGTCCAGCGATGAGGCTCATTTTTGGTTGAATGGGTACGTAAATAAGCAAAATTGCCGCATTTGGAGTGAAGGTCAGCCAGAAGCATTGCAACAGCTACCAATGCATCCCGAAAAAGCCACTGTTTGGTGCGGTTTATGGGCCGGCGGCATTATTGGGCCATATTTCTTCAAAGATGATGCGAATCGCAGCGTTACTGTCAATGGTGAACGCTACCGAGCGATGATAACAAACTTTTTTTTGCCCGAAATGGAAGTTCTTGACTTGCATGATATGTGGTTTCAACAAGACGGTGCCACATGCCACACAGCACGCGAAACAATGGCGCAATTGCGAGGCGAGTTTGGTGAACAGTTAATTTCACGTTTCGGGCCGGTCAATTGGCCGCCTAGATCGTGCGATTTGACACCATTAGATTATTTTTTGTGGGGGTATGTCAAGGCTAATGTCTATAGGGACAAGCCCGCTTCGATTGACGCACTGGAAGCCAACATCCATGCATTCATTCGTGAGATACCGGCCGATATGTGTGAAAGAGTATGCCAAAATTGTACTCAGCGGATGGGCTACCTGAGACGCAGCCGCGGTCAACATTTGCATGAAATTATCTTTAAACATTAAATTGCAAGGTTCAAACTATCGATTCAAATAAATATTTCATTCATTTTTTTCGAATTTTTTGTGTTTTTTTTTTAAAAAAAAGTTCTAAACCTCTTAAAAAATCACCCGTTATTTCCAATTTACCTACACCAAATAATGAATGTATGAACTCCACAGCAATAGGATACAATGTGATGAAATCGTTTAACTTTTCAAACGAAACACAATAAAACGCAGTAACACAAATAGTTGTGCTGAAACATGTTCAATCGCGAAAAACACATACAAATCAGTGCAATATGATTATGGGTACCCGGCAGTGGCGTGGCGTGGAAAATGTTAAATGGCAAGTCGGCAAAAATATGCACCTGCAAACGCTTTCTGAAATTATATTGTGTATTGCAACTCGCATATAAGTAAAGCAATTTTAATGATAGGTAAGAATTTAAAAACAGCAAAAATTGTGAAAAGTTATGCTAAATTGATTTTTTTATTTGTACTCTAAGTCTATTCTTCGATATTTTTTAACGTATTCTGCAAGAACTTTTTCATAAAATTAAAGTCTACTCTTCATTTTTAAAAGGAGTTGCTTTTCTATTTGATAAAAGTTCTAAATCAGAGCCTGTTTTCTCCTTGAGAATTTCTTAAATATGTGTGAATTCTTTTCAGAGTGGAAAAAGATCTCTCCACGGAGGCAACAGTAAGCGGTAGTGTTAAAAATAGTGCACTTAATTTTAAAACTTGGGAAAATGTTTCACGCAATATTTCGCTTTTCAAATGTTTATTAAGTGATAGAACATCAAGTTGTTGAAGTGAAGATGTAGTATAGAGAACTTTTAGTTCATTTTTCAAAGCTGTGAAATCGAAAATTCCAGGAAAAAAATTAATCAGAGAAGATATTTTATCATCTGGGCTTGATAGTGCAAAATTACTGTATTTTGATTTATAAATTAAATCCAAAAAAAATAAATTCGTGAAAGATTTATGTCTTTTCTCGCAATAATCGCAATAATCGCAACAATACATCGGTTTTAGCAAAAATCTCGGAAACCGTATTCAATATAAAACAAAATTCCTTCCCTTCTAGTTTAAACAATAAACTTTCAGCCATTGAAAGTACGTCATTATCCCATTCTTTGCCTAATATTTGGTTAAAAGTTTCAATTATATCTAATCTACAGCTAAAAATAACGTTAATTATTCGTGAATGGTAATGCCAGCGAGTTTCTGATACTCCTGGCATGCATCGGTTTGCTATTTGTTTTAAAAGAATTTGAACGTTTAGTTGATTTATTGAAAAAGCGCACTACAGTGTTTATATTGCCAAAAAAAAACTTTTAACTCAGGTATATTTTCTAGTGATCGAGATAACACCAAATTTAAAACATGTGCGTAGCAAGGAAAAAAAATAGCCATTGGACATGCATCGAGGACCCGAAAAAACTCGATGTACACTTGAACACTGTTTTAAATGGGAGTCTATTAATGTGTCATACTTATATAAGTATAAAATTGTTTCAACATAATTACCACGATTAATAGAATCTTGCTTTTCGTTGTGACCCCTTAATGCTTGTTCCTGTTTGCCTAAAAGAATTACTGTATCTATAAACGTTTCATTAACTTACGGTTTCTATCAACTTTTTTGTTGTGAGCTTCGAAGGAATTACCTAAGGAGGTTTCAATGCGATTAGTACCGAATTCGTGCACAGATAAACAGCTTCGAATTTGCCGAATTCACCAAATTGTTTATGTCAGCGTAGCCCGTACGTCTCCAAACACTAGGGGAATTTGAAAAAAGAAGACAAGGAAAACAAAACATTTTGTTAAGCTTACAACTACCAGTCAACTGAGTATATTTTTAGTATATGGATGCATTAAAATGCGAAACAAAACCATCCTTGCGCTTATAATAATCTATTTTCATAGAAGGAGTAGAGCGCCCTATCTCTCTCTACAACTTTTTTTTTTAAGAAAATTCAACTTACAAAAAGCATTTTCTTCCTCCAAAGCAAATCTACCAAACAACAATTTACAGTTAATAATGCCATTATCTCCTAATAATTAGCTATTTGAAATTAGCTGAATTTAACTGAAAATACCACAATTTAAACTTTTCACACTTTTCTTTGTTTTTAATTTCTTTTTTATTGCACATCAATAATTACACTCAAAATTACTTTGAGTTTTCCAACAGAAATAATCATAGGTACACAAAATTCACCAAATAAGTCGTTGAACATCGGGTTATTTTTTTGCATAAGACAGCGTGTGTTAAACAGAGAGGAGTCAAACACAGTGAACCATAAAGGGAAAACAAGGAAAGAAAACCAATTTGTTCTAACCAGACAGATATTTTATAACACGGCTTTTTTCGGCTTACACTTCCAAGCGGAAAGCGGATGACTTGCAGGTTGTGGGGTTGTTGATAGAATTTGTTGCTGCGTGTGCTGTGCAGGTGTGGGAAACACACAAATTGTATGTTTATGTGGGTATATTAAGATTCATGTTGCTTGTACCAATAACATTGTTGAAAAGTAGAATTTTAAAAGGTAACTCGGTAGGAATCGAGTTATATGGACGCCTCGCCACTGGTACCCGGGTGTACTTCGCATATAACGCCGTATTAGAGTTGAAAAATGTATTTTAGAAAATTTACAGATCGGAAATAGTTTAAATGAAATACACCATTCAATGCAGAGTTATATTTCAAGAAGGTACTGAAAATGCCATTATGTGGTCCTATGGGCGAAATTATGTTTTTATTGATTCAAATTCCAAATGGATACCCGGGTGCCCTCGTATTGACACGAAGGTTAATGTCAGTCAATATATGCCTACGGGCTAAACCTCACCCCTCAGAGAGGCACTATAAGAACCGGCTGCGCGTGCTCATAGAAGTATGGAATTTATTCCTCTCATTTTTTTTTATTTTTTTTTTTTTTTTTTGTGGTGACTACGACTAAGTATCCTTAACAAATAGTTTACGCTTCTGTAGTGTTAATCGCGTTTGGTAGGTAGCATTCCAGAGAACGCACCTACTAATACCGTCATTACATGCGGTTTTTCCTTATGGCGCTAGGTCGAACGGTCTTGTTCTTTGTAGCCGGCGCTCAAGGTTTGTCACGTCCAGAGTACGGATTATTTCGATATTACAATGAACATATATACGAGTACGAAGTTTGCGAGCAAAGTTTGTTGATTCGTTACTCACGGTAGCAATTCCTAAATCTCTGTGAATGTCACTATTCCTAATATACCATGGAGCATTCACTATTGCTCTTAAGGTTTTGTTTTGAAATGTTTGCAGTATAGCAATATTGCTTGGTTTGGTACAACCCCAAAGCTGTATACCGTATGTCCAACAAGGTTTTATACAGAAGCAGTTTGTTGTATATGCTTAGCTTCGAGTATCTTCCAAGTAGCCAATACATTTCTCTGAGTCTGATTGCGAGCTCGTCCCGCTTTTTTTTAACGTGTGGCTTCCACTTAAGCTTTGCGTCTAGAGTCATTCCTAGATATTTTGCCTCATTTGCGTATGGTATTTGTGCAGAGTTAATGAAAACAGGTAAGTTGTTTATCGCTTTGTACGTAAAATTGACATGCGTTGACTTGGTCTCGTTAAGTGCAATTCGCCAGGTTTTTGTCCACGCACATACTTTGTTAAGAGCCCGTTGGAGTTTTCCCGTTGATGATTCGACTGACTCATCCATTGTGAGGATAGCCGTATCGTCTGCGAACGTTGCTACGATGGTCCCTTCATCTTGTGGTATATCTCTTGTGTAGAGCAAGAATAGGATTGGTCCGAGAACACTTCCCTGCGGAACACCGACGTTGATTTCTTTGAATTCTGAGTATTCAGTCTCATGTCTAACACGAAACAGTCTGTTTCCAAGGTAGGATTCCAGTACATATTTTGTATAATTTTGTCGGTAGGGTTGTCCTTAATTTTTACCTTAGACCTTCGTGCCATACCTTGTCGAAAGCTTGTGAGACGTCGAGAAAAGCGGCAGAGCAAATCTTTTTCCTTTCTACAGTATTTCCAATTTCATTCGTTATTCGATAAACCTGATCGAATGTGGAATGTTTGACCCGGAAGCCGAATTGATGATCTGGGATCAAGCGTCTTTCTTCAATTACTGGTTGTAATCGTTTTAGCATCATTTTCTCGAAAACCTTAGAATGATATTATCGGCAGGAGCGAAATGGGTATATACGATTTCTTATCGTTTGGACTTTTCCCCGGTTTCGGAACCATAATGACTTCGGCGACTTTCCATTGCCTTGGTACATATAAAAGTCTCAGAGAAGCATTAATATCGTAGAGCAACTTAACTAATGCTTTTTTCGGTAGCTCCTTCAGGATTTGAGTAAAACAACTTATTTTTTTAAATAATTAGCTACCTCACAAGTCCCGGAGTCTCCATTTTTTCATGCGCTAAGTTTCTTTCACATTCATGATCATTTTATTTTCAAGTCTTTATCTGTTTTGCATCGAAAATTTGTATCGAATATTTTAGAACTTGACCGAAAAAATGTTTTTATTTTGTTAATTGAAAACGACCGCAAGTGGGAGTGGCAAAAACTTCATATAGAAGAAGTAATTATATTGAGATTGTATGACTATAAAATCACGTTTTACCGTAAGGGGTGGCAGTGGGACGATTTTTAAAATGTTTACACTTGTTCTTCTTGGACCAAAAAAAAAAGGAAATTTCATCATTCTAGCTCAAAATTTAAGGCCCAAAAACTGGTGACGTACTCACGTTCGGACAGAGACAGGCATGTCAAAATCGACTCAGCTAGCTTTTCTGAGTAGATACAGAAAACGTTTCAAGGTCAAATCACGGAGAAAGCCAAAAAAAAAAGAAAAAAAAAATGGTTGGAGCAACAGGCTCGTTAGTACACAGGGCCGAGCTTTCTCTCAACCATTCATGTATGATTTCTACTTCTTTAACGATGGCGAGACCTCCTGTTTGTGCTGGATCCGAACATCTTAGTTGAGATAAGCTTTTCCTAACAATTGATACTACTCTGATGATTTGTCAGATCATCAGATCACCACGAGAGGAGGGCCAGTGAAAAATCATTCAGATGCTAAGACGTCTGGGAATAGAGATAATGAGAGGTGACTCATACTTACTTAAGTTGCGCTACATTTCGGAATGAACCTGGGCCTCAACCAATATGCCTCTCCAATTAGCCCTGTCCTTAGCTAACTGCCCCCAGTTGCGCACCCCAATTTGGTTGGGGTCGGTTTCTACTTGTGCGCGCCACTTAAGGCGAGGTCATCCTATACTGCGCCCGACGTCTGGCTGGGAATCGAAGACTCTGCGAGCCGGAGTATTGGTGTCGATTTGTTCCACATGTTGTAGCCATCTGAAACATCCAATGTGGAGTTTTTTTGACCAGGGGCATGTCGCTGTACAGCTTGTATAGTTCTTGTTTGAATCTTCGTCTCCATAGCCCGTAAACGCAAATGGGACCGAAGACTTTTCGAAGAATTTTCCTTTCGAATCGACCAAGGATTTCTATATCCGCTTTTGAGATGATCCATGTTACAGCGCCGTAGAGCCGGACTGGGATAGTCAGGGTCTTATAAAGGATATCCTTAGTAGTTCGAGTGCGGGCTTTACAACTGAATTGCCTTCTTAGCCCGAAGAAACATCGGTTGGCAAGAGTAATTCTTCGTTTGATTTCTGATAAGATGTTGTTGTCAGAGTTAATAGCGGAGCCGAAATAGACAAAGTCCCGTACTACCTCAGAGTTATATCTGTCCATGGTGACGTTCTGTCCAATTCGTCGATGTTGTGTGTCCTTTCGTGTTGACAGCATATACTCCGTCTTGCCCTCATTTACTGCTAAACCCATTTTTGCCTCTTCCTTTTCCATACCAGCAAACGTGGCTATGACATCACGTTGGGTCCGACCAATGATGTCAATATCGTCGGCGTATGCTAGTAGTTGTACAGATTTTTGGAAAATTGTGCCTCTGGTGTTGGCTCGTGAGTTTTGCACAATCCTCTCAAGAATCAGATTAAAGAAATCACATGACAGTGCATCGCCTTGCCTAAATCCTTTTTGGTATTGAATGTGTGGTGAGGTCGTTTCCGACCCTGATGGGTCGTCTCCAAACGGACGAGTTTGGGCGGTGTACCAAGACTAGACATGGCTCTGTATAGTACGTCTCTATAAATGCTGTCGTATGCGACTTTGAAATCGATGAATATGTGGTGGTTATGGATTTGGACATCTTGGGATTTTTCAGGATCTGCCGAAGTGTAAAAATTTGATCGGTTGTGGACTTTCCTGCCCTAAAACCACACTGATAAGGGCCGATCAGGTTGTTGGTAGACGGTTTCATGCGTTCACGTATTACGCTAGATATGATCTTGTGGGCGACCTAAGCCTCTTTAGCTGGCGCAGTTTAGAGCCTCTTTTTTTGTGGATCGGACAAACGATGCTGAGGTTCCATTCTTCAGGCATATGAGTTGGTGGATGGTTTTTACCAAGTCATATCCGCCGGCTTTATAACGCTCGATGTGAAGTATGTTTAATACGCGCATCTACAACGGTATGTAGTAGAATCCTTGCGCAAACTCACTGCCTCGGTTGGTATACGTGGGAGTTGGAGGCTCTTACCGTCCCGGCCGGCGGTGGCATTTGAGCCCCTGGTCGGTAGCCTTGATACGCCTGCCATGGCGGTATTGTTGGATAGCATTACTGGTGATTACCATTTCAAGGATAACTGCCGAGTAATTCCGGTTAGTAGGATTGCCCGCTTGGTATTTGAGTAACAGTTGTTGGCTGATACTGTGTAGCAACAGCAACGCCATTCGATGATACATTGGTGGATGCGTTTGTTGGCGGCGGAGGTTACTGCGGTTGATGCAAGTTGTATATTGAGTCGTTTGTCCTGATGGACCGGCACATGATGGAGACGAGTACACAGGTTGTTGCGTTGCCCGTTCACTGGCTATAGATTTAGGCGGAGCATATGAACTGTGTGGTTGCAAGGAAGGTAGCTGGGAGACAGGAGGTTGTGATGGAGCATCCGCTGGTTAAGTAGGGATTTATGGTCTGGGCTAGGCGAGCAAACATATAAACCTGGCGCTGATTGGAGATGCAGGGATCGGCGGTGGTTTCAATGATACTTGACTAGACTATAAAAACCGGGTTAAAAAGTCGCAAAGCCTAATCGAAATTGTGGTAAAAATAAAATGTTGTCGGCCGTAGACGAAAGTGAAAGATGTGATTCTTAAGCTTAGAACGCTTAAGACACAATTCTTTAAAGAAAAAAAATTGCATTACCCGTTCGAAAAAAAGTGGTGCGGGAACGAACGAGGTGTACTTGCCTAAACTGTGGTGCTACAATAGCCTCTATTTCTGGGATGACACCGGTCGGTGATGAGGTTTTTGGGGAGTCAAATGTGTCATTTTTGTCGGTTAGTCAATTTAGGGGCAAATTTTCCTTAGCGTCACCCCCTAAAAAAAATTATTTTTGTTCTTCTAAAACAGGGTATAAACCAAAGCCACATTTTTTTTTGCGCACTTTTTTATTAACAATGTTATAAACAATTAAATTTTTCCACCGAAAACTGCTGCTTGTTCTCAATATAATGATATGAAAATTTAAAACCCCGAAATCACTGTCACAAATCTGTGGCGCATTCCACGACGGCTCCGAATCAACTCACTCATTGAGCATACAGATATGTCTAACAGTGTTTTTCTTCTTACTAGGGGAATTCCCTAAAACACAAAACAATGTCGCCTTCTTACTAGGGGAACCCCCAAATACAACAAAACAGTGTCGCCTTCTTACTAGGGGAACCCCCATATACAACAAAACAGTGTTGCCCTCTTACTAGGGTAGCTCTCTACAATATAAGCCAGTGCTGCCATAATATCAAGTTAGTTATTAGGTATACTCTAACATATATACACTAGAAAATTGTCGTTTTACTTTTTTCGCGTCCAATAATGTATTGTTTATTAACAAATCAATCAAATAATCATTATTTTCGTGTTTTGTATCCCAATCCACATCTAAAACATATTTACATATTTCATATTTTTTGGCGTGGTGACGTAAATGAAAGTAGAGCCCAATTTAGAATTCAAATTACATAATTATTTTATGTTAATATTATGAAAATTTATGTAGGAGCATTTGGATCCCACATCACCAGTTCAATACGTACTAATGTTTCGGTATAAATCTACGATTTTTTAAAAGCTTAAAATTCTATTCAACTACAAGAATGCTTTCTTTTTTTTGCAATAGAAACGGAAAGGCTCTGTATCAGCCCTAGAACTAAAGGCGCAGGAGGCAATTACCACTGCTGAAAAAATAGCTAATGCACCACCATCAGTTCTACGACATTTCCTAGGCAATTTAGAAGAGGAAATGATGATGGTAAAGGATGAAAACCTAATGCGGGAGATGAAGTGGAAAATATATGACGTCGTTAAGGAATTCCAAGTGAAAGAACTGTAGTGTCGTCGTTTCACGTTCATGCACTTCAACTCCATCAGCCCTTACAAATCCCAGGATAAGGTTTTTGTCTGAAATGACCGATGAAGAAAATTCCAATTCCACAGGGTCATCATGCAAGAACATAATTGAGAGTGCAATGGAGGATGTTTTTGATGACAATGATTTTTTATAAGTAAATACTAGTTCTTTTTTTGTTTGTTGATTTTTACTTAAATTTTTTATATTTTAAAAAAAGCAATATTATGCAACTGTTATCTTAATAAATCAATGAAATAAAGTTTAAGTTTAATAACAATCTCTTTGAAATTTTTATCGGAAACTTATATATAAAGATCCTGCAATGGAAGTTGGCCTTCTTCAGCAAAATATTTTGCAAATTCGTCTCTTATTTCAGAAGCAACTTGTATAGACCTTATTTGGTCACTTAGTGCGTTATCTTTCGTAGGTATGTATCGCCTTGGCGGACGTTGAGGGTCTTCGTACTTTCCTAAATTTTCTATTAGAAAATTATGAAGAACGCAGCATGCTTGAACTACAAGCTTGACTTTTTCTGGGCGCAAGTGTATGGTTGTCTGCAGAACCCTAAATCTGTTAGCCAACATTCCAAAGCTGTGTTCGATGCATTGCATCGCATGGCTAACGCAAAGTAAAATCATGGTAATCGCATCACAAACTTTTAAATATTCTCCTTTTAAAGATGAATAAATGGCAGAGCAATATCTGGGAATAAATTTACTAATAAATGAATGCGATTATCGGGTTTGAAAATCCAAGCTCCTAAATGTTTCTCCAGTTGCAAGGAAACGTAGTAGCATGGCCAAACTTTCTCGAGCATCAATCGGATCTCTCATTTGAGTCGTCTTTTTGAGGACCAAGGGTTCCACGTATCTTAAAATTTTATTGAAGCAGTCTTCGTCCATTCCTAAATATCGACGATAATTGTCTTTGTCATCAAGACGAAGTTCGTCATAAAGGAACCTAAATGAGCTATTCTTACTCCTTTGGAGTCTCCAAGTCTTAACCCATTCTCATTACCATTTGATGTTTTTTTTTTGTTTTTCTTCTGCAACCGCATAAAATGACAAACCAGCTGCTGCATACATATATCCTGCTGCTGCCAATAAATCCTCCTCCATTATTTTTGTTTGTATTTAATTTTTTACTACCGTAATCCAAATAGAAGCTCTAGAAAAACCAAAACAATAAAAAATATTATTACGAGTGGTAATAAAAAAGTACCTGTTGCTGAATATCCAACGAAGTTTCTAGAATTTTAATTTCCGACCGTTCCTCTACTGTCAAATTTTTTTGCATGCCCACTTAACTTCTTTTCTGTGTGTATCCACAAAAGTAATTCTTTTTTGCGCTCGTGTAACCAAGCACATTCAAATGGCCGCCTCGGGACGATTCGCAGCGTGTGATTCTTAATTTTAAACCACTTTTTCGTAGATTTCCACCGGTATCTCGGCCATAGCTGAAGAACTATTGGTAGTAGATGATCTAGAGTTTTGATCAAGAGTTCGGGGATTATTCACTGAAACACTATCTTTTTCGTAGTTCCACAAAAAAAAATTTCAATCGCATGATCTTGGTGTCAAAATTGACGTCGCCAAAACGTGAAACTACGCGATCAGGACACTTCTCACGCAATAAAGCAATAGTTGCTCGTGTTGTGTAGCTTGTTGCCCCGTCTTGTTCGAACCACATATCGTCCAAGTCATGATCTTCAATCGCTGGCTAAAAATAATCGGCTATCATTCAACCATATAGCTACGAATTGACTGCATCCTAAATAATAAGTTCCTGAAAATGTGTACTAGCTTCACCTACACCGTTTCCAGGTGGGTATAGTTAAGGCGGTTTTTTACGACATAACTTCCTAAGATGTCCTACGTTGGTGCTAAAATAAAGTGCCACGATCGTAGTATCCCATCTCCCACAGGTTTATCACCCATCAAAAATGTTATCCCAAAATAAAAGAAACACTGTTTCAATGACTTGACATCAAATAAGTGCCCACCACTCCCTTAAGGTGAGGTATAATATGAGAAAAATCTCACACCTCGGATCAAGGCCTTCCACATATACCATTCCATCTCATCAGTGTCAATTTTATTACCAAACTTTATTGCTTTTAAAAGCGTTCCGTTCTGCCGCTTTCCATCACCATTACTTTTATACCAGTTCGTCGCACTAATGTCCGATTGATGTACAATGTCGTTATAAAATTTAAAAGCAATTTCCCCTATCGATGCCTTAAGTGAAATTGCAGTTTGGGTGTTGAAAAATGCGATCGGAATCTAATCCAAGTCACACTCTCTAACATGGAACTCCCATCGCAGTGAGTTTTTGTTTTGATAAATATTTGCCCAGCTCATGTAGTGACGGCACCAATTCCTCTAATCGGCTTAAATTATATCATGTCGTACCTTAAATGCTAATTTCCTCATTCCAACTCCATTCCAATTCCATTCCATGGTGCAGTTACAAAAAATAACCATTCATCCGAATTGGGCCGTGTGACAAAAGAAGAAGCTTAGCGGCGCTACAGATGCAACCACAAACAGATCACCGAAAAGAGTAATCCAAAAAACCTCCGCTCTCCTAGGGCCATCTTCAACGCCTACACACGCACCGGCTTACAAATTACTTCGATCTTTCATATCTCTGAGTTGAGCTGGGGAATATAAAATTAACTCTTAAGTAAATGCTAATCCGCTGTCATCACAATAATTAATTAAGTACCACTTTCATTGGATAAGAAAAACTTATTTAGCATTTTTGTTTCGTTTGTTGTTGTTGTTTCTAATTTCACCACGAGCTTAGTGTTGGGAGATACAAGCCCGGCTAATGTATGCCCGTGTTTGGACCAACATTATATCGGGTATGATTTTTTCAAGAACACGACAAGATTGATTCCGTTTATATCATCCATGAGCCGATTTTGAAACGAAACACTGGAAGCCACTTAGACTGCACTACCATCCAATGGATGCGACTTGATGCGACCGGCAACTTGTCATTTCGCCTTATCGATCTTTCTTGTCCATGAGTGATATATTTACAAAGAGGCCATCTGTATATTGAAATGGAATTTGTCTTCCGAAGTGAAAAACCAACCAACTGTGTAATTCTGGGCCATAAATTCCATCACACCGAGCGACGTTCGATAAGTTAATAGCGCGCATTGCCTCTAGCACCAACACGCGCTTACACACTCTGGTACAGTGAACCTTTGGGGGGACACCTTTGAGGATTGATTTATTCCGCCGTTTAGCTGTTCTCCATTATGGAAACATTTATTCAGATTGCTCGGATTCTATTACTAGCCAACGGCTGAAATTGGTTCTGGTACAGGTGACATTCCAGATTCGATGTATCTGAGTATCTCTTTATCTCGTATGCTTGTGAAAAATGTGCATTTGCATTTTCTACTGTCACATTTTAATGATGGAATTAAAGGAGACCTAGACACATTCCCTCTATTGATGGGGTAATTAACTGATGAAGGGTTCGCTGCAGAAGCTGAAAGTGTTCGGTTTCACTGTGGACAACAGCGCCAGATAATAAATCACAACGACCCACATGAGTGGCAGGAAAAGTCGTATAGAAACGCATTTAGTAGGGTCCAGGTTTTATGGAAAGTTTGAGTGATTTATGGAGATGTGAGATAATGTGTGGGATTCTTCTAAAGTTAAGGACATTGCGTGGACATATGGTTATCTTAACAGTGGCTAACATATTTTGAGTTGGTAGCATTACCTATTCTTGTAGGTATCATCACTTTAAGGGACGATCGCTTATGTCTTTCGAAACACCACATTAAAACTTGGAGTTGGCGGCACTGAGACAATCTGCCCTAGCGAGGTATCCGTCGAAGTGGACAATTTTCCACAACGCATACTTCTTCGGAGTTTCAAATATGTCGTCGAAGAAAACTCACTTAGCTACAATTCTTAAAAAAAATTCCGCGGAGAATTTGTGTCGGAGGAAATCGGAAAAGTAATTGCACTCAGCTGTCAAATATTGAACGAAAAATGCACTTAAACCCAATTCGCCGGGATGCGTTAAGAAATGTCGGAGAATAAACCACGTATGTTCATGAATGGATAGCGCTCGAAGTGTTTTTGACAGTAGGAAAGCCCACACATGACTGGATTCTAAATGTTGCTATTAAAAAAATATGCGTCCAAATTTGCACCTGTTTCTGTAGTTTTTTGTTTGTCTCATTTGCTAAAGACCAACCAATTCCCAGGAATTGAAATATTCATGACTCATAACATACTCATGACTATGACTCATAAAAAACTTGCAGGATTACCTGAACGGTGGATTTTTTTTTAGTCCGAACAGATCATGCCGCTTTAAATTGTTGTTGTCTTCAAAATATCTTGAAACTTAACTCTCCAGGTGGATGGGCACCATCAACAGTATCACTTCTGACTCTGAGTGCAACAGCGAGCTGAAACGTAACACCTAAATGGAAGTGCGCTTTCTCGGGTACCATGTTTGTTTAAAATTAGCTTCAGTATGCGCAAGAGACTGATTCAATCCTTGCTCTGGTGGATAAAAGCTGAAAATCATCCTATATGGCGCGATTCGCCAGTTAAAAGTTGGAGTAATGAATATCATCTAAGAATTAGGTAGGAACTAAAAGACTACAGCCAGCGGGATAACTTATTCCTAAACGCGATATTTTTACGCCAAAGCGTGACCTCAAAAAATGACTCAAGGAGCTCTGTAAATTTATCTGACTGGCGAACCATTTCAACTCGAACCCGTTGACATTCTGGACTTATACCTGAAATAAATATTTGCTGGTAATGATGGACTATTTTTCGACCAAGTAGACCAAACAACAGACTCGGTAGCCAAAGTCTTAGTCAATGAAGTTTTTTTTGACGCTATGGTTTCCCAGCAGGACTAAATTCAATTGAGGGAAAAAGTTTAGAGGCCCAGATCTTTCAAAGTGTTATGAAAATTATGGGTATACGTAAAACTCCAACAACGTCACTTCAACCTCAGTCCTGTGGTCTAGGTGAGGTGATGAATCGAATAATAATAATCAACGATAAGCAGCATGACGGAGCTGACCATTCCCTCCTACTTTCAATGGCCTACCGTTCTTCATGTCAACAAAAAAAAAAAAACGCCTTACGAAATGATTTAGAGACGTAAATGTACCTGCCTCAAAGCATACATTTCGCAACACCACTCGGTTCAGATTCCAAAGCATGTAGGAGCTTTGCCCAAAGACTACAGAGCCCATTCCGAGAAAATCATGACCAAGCAAGGTTTGAATTACAACGCTCTATTAAAAAAAATTAAGAAAACGCTCCTCAATTACTCGCTGAAAGCTATGTATGGTTCCAAAACCCTAACAGAGAAATTCAAGTCTGCCCGAAAATTCAATTGGACTAGAAAAATTCAATTGGACACATTAATAGGCTCACCATCTATCAAGGAAGTGCGATGAACTGCCGCGCAAAAGATCTGGGTTCGATTCCCAGCCCCAGTAACACCAAAATGATTTTTCACTGGCTCTCCTCTCGTGATGATCTGACAATTCATCGAAGAAGTATCAATTGTCATGAAACGCTATTCTCTACTTAGCCGTTCGAATTCGGCATAAAACAGGAGGTCCCGCCATCGTGCTAAGAAGTACACACGCACACATGAATGATTGTGCGAAAAAAGCTAGGCCCTGGGTACTAACGAGCTTGTTGCGCCATAAATTAATTTAATTATTAAGCTATCAAATAAACAATTTGACTCATACTGTTACTTTAAAAATGTGGAGTCGAGTGATACGAGTCTGTGGAAGGCCCTCAAAAATCGGATTTAACGTTTGACAGTTAGGCAATCGCTGTCATGACAATTATGACAAAAATGAAAACTCTATCTAGGGGACTAGTTGACATGGCTAATATTATTGTCAAAAACCTCATCCACTTCATAGTTCGCTCGGATTAATCAATTTTTGATTGGACTAGAGATAATTATGGAAAATTTTCAAAATCTTACTGCAAGCACCAACTCCCGCCACCAAATTTGTTCGACCTTCGACCGGTATGGTTAAAGCCATGTAGCTTCCTCAAGGTCATGCTCAATTTTCTGTGGCAAAATAAAACCCAGACTTCTTAAAAATGAAATGAAATATCTGGCACTAAAATGCCACAAGGATTTTCCAACATAGATTCTCCCTCCGTTTGTGTTATTATTTATGCAACAAAAAAGAAAACTTTCCGTTTAACGCCGAATCCGAGCCGCAAATTTGAAAAGCTTCTCATGAGAGTTTTGTACTCTTCGATGTTTGTCAGGCTTTTATAGGATGAGGATCAGTGGACTAACTAACTAACACCTTCTGAAACTAGTTCACTATGACGTGCAACTTATTTTCCTTACTCAACCGTCGCATCGCCTGACCAATCATTTGTCATTTACCAATTTGTTTATGTCCTTCGATTTAAATTAAAAACATTTACCCGAGTACTTTGCGCTTAGCCTAAGTCATACTTTACGAGGATCACTCCTTCGACAGCAGCTTCAGGTGTGTTAAAGCCTCCAGACAATCAAGAAGCTTTACACTACCCGCTTTGGTTCACAATGTCAAAAAACGTGTATACTTACTTACTTAAGTCCGGAATGAACCTGGGCCTCAACCAACATGCCTCTCCAATTAGCCCGGTCCTTAACTAACTGCCTCCAGTTGCGCACTCCAAGTTGGTTGAGGTCGGTTTCTACTTGTGCGCGCCACATAAGGCGAGGTCTTCCTTTACTGCGTCCGACGTATGGCTGGGAATCGAAGACTCTGCGAGCCGGAGTATTGGTGTCCATTCGTTCTACATGCGCTAGCCATCTTAAACGTCCAATGCGGAGTTTTTTGACCATAGCCCGTCAACGCAAACGGGACGTAAGATTTTTCGAAGAATTTTCCTCTCAAAACGACCAAGGATTTCTCAGCGCCGTAGAGCAGGACTGGGATGATCAGGTTCTTATATAAGATCTCCTTAGTAGTTCGAGTGAGGGCTTTACTACTGAATTGCCTTCTTAGCCCGAAGAAACAGCGGTTGGCAAGAGTAATTCTTCGTTTAATTTCTGACGAGATGTTGTTGTCAGAGTTAATAGCGGAACCGAGAAAGATAAAGTCCCGTACTACCTCAAAGTTATATCTGTCAATGGTCACGTTCTGTCCAATACGTCGATGTTGTGTGTCCTTTCGTGTTGACAGCATATATTTCGTCTTGCCCACATTTACTGCTAAACCGATTTTTGCCTCTTCCTTGTCCATACCAGCAAATGTGGCTATGACATCAATGACGCCCAATGATGTCAATATCGTCGGCGTATGCTAGTAGTTGTACAGATTTTTGGAAAATTGTGCCTCTGGTGTTGGCTCGTGAGTTTTGCACAATCCTCTCAAGAATCAGATTGAAGAAATCACATGACAGCGCATCGCCTTGCCTAAAACCTTTTTTGGTATCGAATGTGTCAGTGAGGTCGTTTCCGACCCTGATGGAGCAGCGAGAATTCTCCATCGTCATCCTACACAAACGAACGAGTTTGGGCGGTATACCAAAACTAGACATGGCTCTGTATAGTTCGTCTCTATAAATGCTGTCGTATGCGGCTTTGAAATCGATGAATTGGACATCTTGGGTTTTTTCCAGGATCTGCCGATGAGTGAAAATTTGATCGGTTGTGAACTTTCCTGGCCTAAAACCATACTGATAAGGACCGATCAGGTTGTTGGTAAACGGTTTCAGGCGTTCACATATTACGGCAGATAGGATCTTGTATGCGATGTTGAGGAGACTTATGCCTCTGTAGTTGGCGCAGTTTAGAGGTCTCCTTTTTTGAGGATCGGGCAAACGATGCTGAGGTTCCATTCTCCAGGCATACTTTCTCCCGACCAGATTTGGCTTATGAGTTGGTGGATGCTTCTTACCAAGTCATCTCCGTCTGCTTTATAAAACTCGGCGGGAAGGCCGTCATTTCCGACAGCCTTATTAAGCTTGAGTTTATATATTGCTAACCTCACTTCACTCAGGTCGTGTGGTTGGCAGTTTTCGAATTGTTCTTCCATATCATAAGCATCGACTGTGCCTCAACTATTATATTTCCTTGTTCAGCTGGACAGGATTCTTTTTGAGCCTTTGGTACACTTTGGTAAGACCTGCGAAAATCGTTCCTGGAGAGGCACCCCTCTATATACTTCATCACGCGCTTTTCTTGCTCTTTGTCTTCTTTCTGAAAAGCCGGTGTTCTTCCCTTCTTCACTGCCTATAGAGCTCACGGCAGCTCTCGTCTTCACCTGTAGCTTATGTCGAGCATATGTCGGCATTCCTTATCAAACCATGGGTTTCTCGCTAGTGGGAGCGAGAAACCTAGCACATTAGTTGCCGCTGATCTAATGGCTTGTTGTCATCGACCCCTTTCGACCCCTTAGTCACTTCAAAGGCTTCAGTCTGTTAAGAAAAATTTCCTTTCCTTTCCAACATCCGGGTGACTAAATAAGGGTCTAAATGTATAAATACGGAACATCGGAGAGAGCAACACACACGCAGGCCCCCAACGGGTCTTCACTGACCTGAGAGCAACTCACCAACCCACCAACCTAAGCTAGTTAGGGGTATCGGGCTTAAGCTTGCTGCCTGCATTTGCGTACTTCATTAACGTATCATCATCATCAAATGTTTTTTTTTCGACACCACCCATCCAACTATTGAAACTCGTCATACATGGCAAGTCTGTCCGCACCTCATTTAATGGCTTTCAAACTCCTTTGTATGGCTTAATCCGCAATTATATGAGTAACCTCACACCCACCTTCTTCTTACCCTATTCCGAAGGTAATTAAAAAAATCTCTTCTGTGGCTTACACCTTCAAATCCAGACTTAAACAGTATCAACCTTAAGCGCAGACTATGTCTACAATTACACACTTTATAGCGTGTATCTGCATTTTTATACCCCTATTAGGGACCAATAAAATACCACTCAACTATGCGATCTTTTTACGCCTCAATGATGCATTCATAGCAGTATCACCCAGCAAACTCATAAACCAGGATAACAACGGATATCGAATGTCACCACGTGTCGGATGAAAGCCTTTCTCCTCCTTCCAACCCGAACAAAAGGAAAAAAAATCTTTGATTGATTCACTCAATTCAATAAAAACAAATAAAACAAACGAACTTTTATGGTTCTAGATGTTGGATCCATCCGAACGTATTTGGGCGTTAATTTAAATTTAATGTTTGGCCTAGGCCGTAAAACAATAATTGTGATCGCGATACAACTAAAATGCGATTAACTCGTCGACTTTTACTACCCTATCAGCATTATCGGTCCTTTGGCTTTTATTAGTCTATTTTGTGATGATAAAGAGAAAGAAGAGAAGAATTTCTTTCTAATTCCGAATCAATCGATGACACATTGACGATAAAAATCATAAAAAAAAAAAAACCAACGAGCCCATTTGAGATGATGTATCTGTGGGCTTGGGTAAGAAATCAAATGCAGGGAATTGGTCACTTGGTTGTTGGTGTGTACAGCCGAAAACGTGATAAACGGACAATAAAAGTCGAAAAAGGTCCTAAAAGTGTTAAGTGACCGTTGCAATCAACTACACGGTGTGTGGGTTGATAAAATCATTCCGCAAGTTTTTATTACCAAATGGGGATTTTATTTTTATTTTTGGGATGAGATGTGATAGATAGGCAGGTATGTCATTTGGAGTTGGAAATTCCTTTTAGGGTAGACCATAATATGTTTAAGGCATTGACATATGACAGAATGCAATGCAATTAAAATAAAAATATCTATAAGAATTCTTACTTATAGACTGAGTAGTAAAGGGTTTTTCAATAAGAGCGCTACAAAAGTTTTTTTTTTTTAAATGAAACAAAAACGGTTTTTGATATCAATGAAATTCTTTATTCCTGTGAAAGTACGTTCGATGACATTATGTATGGAACTCGATTTCATTTGCATGACCACCACGGGCACGCTTGCAGAAGTCCAGACGCTGAACCCAATTTTCGACGGCCGATACTGCTGCAATTTCGCTTTCGATATTCGTACGAAGTTCATCAATCGTCGCTGGCTTGTTGGCATAGACCATAGACTTGACGTAGCTCCACAGGAAATAGTCTAGAGGCGTCAAATCGCACGACCGAGGCGGCCAAGCGACTGTACCATTTCGTGAGATAACACGTTCTCCAAACTTGGTTTCCAATAAATTGATTGTGGCATTCGCTGTGTGGCTTGTGGCGCCGTCCTGTTGCAACCACATGTCCTCCAAGTCCATATCATCCAATTGGGGCCAAAAATATTCGGTTATCATTGAACGGTAGCGATTCCCATTCACAGTAACGTGCCGGTCTTGATCATCACAGAAGAAGTACGGCCCAATGACGCTGCCGGTCCATAAACCACACCAAACCGCTTTTTTCGGGATGCAATGATGACTCATGGAGTACGTGTGGATTGCTGCGTGACCAATACCGCATATTTTGTTTATTGACGAAGCCATTCAGCCTGAAATGAGCCTCATCGCTGAAGATGATTTTTCGATGAAAATCCGAATCATTTTCAAGTTGTTGCTCAGCCCAATTCACGAACATACGACGCTTCTGGTGGTCGGTCAAGCGGCTTCAGTTCTTGCGTCAATTTAATATTGTAAGGATGTAGGCCAAGATCTATTCGCAAAATTCGGCGACGACGTCACAGAGATGCCCAACGCTTGCGAACGACGTGTGAGAGACACATTTGGGCTTTGCTACTAAAGCCTCAGCGGTAGCAATATTCTCGACACTACGGGCACTTCTTTGTCTCACTGGCACGGGAACGACCATAAATTGGACGTAGCGCTCTTAACGTTGAGGCCACTGACTCCGAATTTCGGTTGTAAATTTTAATAATTTCGACTCGTTGTTGGATCGTATATCTTTCCATCATGAAATGGCAAACCTTACTGAAGAGAAATGTCAAAAGAGCGGCAAGAAATATGGCGTCGTTTGCTGTCCCTGTCGCTCAACTTTTGAAGCTTCCCTGTTGAAAAACCCAATAGATATTGCAGATATCGCCGTCAAAGGATAATATGTGGCATATAATTTCAAGCGGCTAACATAAAGTTTCTAGTTGGTCTCGCAGCCTATTACAAAGCACCTACATCCTCTTATCAATCCAATTCGGTGAAGTTGTGTGTCCTTTCTTATTGGCAGCATATATTAAGTCTTAACCTCACTTACTTCGTAACCCAAATTTTCCGCTTCATTCTCTATGCTAGCAAACGTGGCTATGACAACACGCTGAGTTCTAATAAAATCGAATATGTCGGTGAAGTTGTTTCCGACCCTGTTGGATCAGGGAGATTCCTCCATCATCTTCTGCAAAGACGGACGAGTTTGGTCGATATAACAAAAACTAGACATGGCTCTGTATAGTTCGTCTCTATAAATGCTGCCGTAAGTGACTTTGAAATCGATGAAGAGATGGTGGGATCCGATTTGGATTTCTTGGGTTTTTCCAGGATCTGCCGAAGTGTGAAAATTTGATCGGTTGTGGATTTTCCTGGCCTAAAACCACACTGATAAGGGACGATCAGGTTTTTGGTAAATGGTTTCAGGCGTTCACATATTACGACAGATAAGAACTTGTTGTTGTCGGGCTCAAAGGTGAGATGGTTAGTGCGATGAACTTCCGCGCAGAAGGTCTGGGTTCGTAGCAACACCTAAATGATTTTTCAGTGGCCCTCCTCTCGTGATGATCAGACAAATCATCCGATTAGTATCAATTGTCAAGAAAAGCTTATCTCAAATTCGCCGTTCGGAGTCGGCATAAAACAGGAGGTCCCACCATCGTGCAAGAAGTACACACGCACACATGATTGGTTGTGAGAAAGCTCGGCCCTGGGTACTAACGAGCCTGTTGCGGCAAAAGTTTGTATTTTTTTTTGATCTTGTTGTTGAGCAGACTTATGCCTCTGTAGTTGGCGCAGTTTATAGGGTCTCCCGTTTTGTGGGATACTTCAGGCATACTTTCTTCCGACCTGATTTGGCTTATGCTTCTTACCAAGTCATCTCCACCGACTTTATAAAGCTCGGCGGGAAGGCCGTCGTTTCCGGCAGTCTTATTTAGCTTGAGTTTAGATATTGCTATCCTCACTTCACTTAGGTCGGGTGGTTGGCAGTTTTCGCTGTCGTTGCCAATATTGAATGGTTCGTTCTGCCTGACAGCGGAATGTTGTTCGTCATCACCGTTTAATCACCGTTTTCACCATCACTGTTTAAGGTTCTCTAATTCCAGGTGCAGATACGAAAGTCTTTGTCCTTTTTTCGTTTAGCAGGGTCGTCAATAATAAAATCAGTCCTTTCCGAGGCTATTGGTTGCTTCGCAACCCTTAGTTTTTTCCAAAGTTGGGTATGTCGAATCAGCTTGTCTAGGTTCGTCTGGGGCAGCAGGCCGGGTATTCATTCCGTGCCATTCTGACCTGGCTGTTTATAGTGTTGCTGTTTTCGTCGTTTTGTCACACGCGCTTATCGCTTAGCAAGTCAAAAATAAGGTTGGATGAGACCAGTACCCGATGGTTACCACTTGGAGGTTAAGAACAAGCACTTGATGTGTAGTCAGAGTCACAACCACTGGGCATTTCCAAGTTAAAGCCAATCAGAGTCTACCCTTGATCTACAACACCCATCCATCATATTCATAGGTTGATCGGGAACGATATATTCAGATTATGAATTTTGATATTTCCCGGAAGACATGTTAAAGCTATTTAACTCGAGTTTTCAGGTTCAATCAATTCGCTGGATTGCTAGGTCAGATCTTGTATGTGAACGAAGACGTGGATGCAGTTCAACGAAGAAAAGTTTGGTCAATAGTCGAGTAAACTTGAGTTGATCTGAGGACCAGATTGTGTGTTCTTTGCCTTTGAAGATGTTGGTGTACGCCCCATTGGTGTACCTCAAATTTTACAGAATTTAGTCAAAAATGTTGTTTTCATGTTGGTGTTGGTGCTGGATTGAGTGTCAGTTTCGATTGCAAGTCGTTCACTCTGGAATAGTTCAAAGTTGGTGAATACTAATTCAAAGGTGAGCTCTTAAATTAAACGTTTGATACAGTGTTCAAATAATAAAATTCTACAAAACGTTGCTCTAGTGATAATTTTGACAACTGGGTTCAAACAGTCCAAACAGTCTGCAAACAAACTTCAAAGTAATTTGGTAACTTCGCACTAAGTTAACCAATACCAGGTTTCATCAACGGTCCAGCGTTAGTCACATGCTGTTCCATCTGTTCACAAATTACTTTTCGAGGCAATGTTTGTTTCCCCTGAAAATTTAGTTCATTTGTGATGGGCTATTCCTACAATGTTTGACTTTGATCTTGAGGTGATAAGAAGTTGAAAAGATTTTCCCAGGTGTAAGCTTTAATTTTTTTAAGCTTATGCAACATTTAATATGTCTGGTGGAATAACCGATCGTAAACAAAATGATTCTCAGGATTAACAATCGTGCATGAATATTGTTTACCTACGTACTACCGCAAGCTCATCATTCTACCACCAATCCAAGACTTCCTTAACTTCACCCGGCTTCCCTCAATTTGTGGGTTTTTTTGTGTACGCCAATTTGACTTTGTTTACACGCTCAATTCATATAACTCGGTCAGTCACACGTAATACAACCAAAACATCAACCTGAAGTTGGTATTTACCGCCGCGCCAGCCGGTCTTCCCTTACCTATCCGCGTGCTGACCGCAATAATTCGCAAATTACCCGCCCAACAACACTCGCCAGATTTAAATCTTTTTCCGCTGAAAAGAATTTAGCACCACCGGGCAAGTGGGCAATGGGGCGGGAAGCACTGTGTATGGCAGTGGTGGTAGATAGTGTGGGCTACCCTTTACAATTTAATTCCGAAATCTCGCAGTAAATTTCATTGACCACCTCTAGTGGTAGTAGTATGATGGTACATGAAAGGGAGTTTAGGTGTTGTTTAAACTACCGAAAAATAAACCGCCGAAATCGACATTTTTGGTAACAAAAACCCCTCTGTAAGGGGGCTACTGGTTGTGGACCATTTAAGACCTTGTTTTCCGGACTTATTATCGCTGTTATTCATAATTTCATGTTGTTGTTGACACTTACAAATATGTTGACACAATACGACGACCCAATTTACAAGTCTGGACATCCTGGGCTGGGGCGATGTGGGCGCCATCTCAAGAACCTGAAACGTGAATCACAACGCATACACACACAAGTGCGTTAAGGTAGTCTTTTTTTGGACTCGTACTTTTTTGTTCGCACTTACCTGTTTTCATTCTTTCACTTTTCATCCGCACCATTCTTTTGCGCGTCTTGTTTTCCTTTCGCTGATGGACGGTTGATGATGACGATGGTGGTGGTGGTGGTAGACTTGTAGATACAAAACAAAAACCTTTACGTGCAAAGTGGAATAATGCGTACTCAGGTTGTGCTGTTGCTTTTTTCTCGACTTTTCTATTTCAGTTTCGTTTATCCGTTTGTTCGTTATGTCAATTTAACGGTATCTGATGCGAATGGTGCTATTGCGTAGTTGTGTTCAGGTTGTTGTTGTCGTTGACTTGTGGAACGCGCTGTCGTAATAGTTCTGAATTTTACTTTTTAGGAATTGTTTACTGATTTTTATTGTGAATTGGACATACAAAGTGGGTACGTGGGTAAACAGAAGTTGAAGAAAAGGAAAAGAATTGGAATGGAATGTGGAGCGTTGGACTATGCCTGTCATTATGTTTTTCATTGGAATTGTAAGAAATCTGAAATGGGGCTTGTTTACATACACTGAAGAGTGTGGAATAGACAAGGCTTGTGGCCGCTTTCGTCTTATGGATTCTAATATTTTTGAATTAGATATTCATATAGCGCTTGTCAAAAAAGGCGACTTAGGTAAGGTGTTATTGAAAAGCATCTTTTTTTTTTCAATGTCCGAACATTCCTAGGAGCTAACATCGACTCAGCCCACTACCTTGTTGCTGACAAGGTAAGAATGCGGATATCCACAATCTTGAAGGACTGCAATCGCAAGAGACCGCCAAGACTTTCCCGCAACGCGTATCCCTTAACCTCTCGATTAACACCACCAGATTCGATACCAAAAAAGGATTGAGGCAAGCCGATGCGCTGTCATGTAACTTCTTCAACTTGATTCTTGAGAAGATTGTTCGAAACTCTCGAGCCAACACCAGAGGCACAATTTTCCAAAAATCAGTTCAACTACTAGCATACGCCGACGATATTGACATCATTGGTAGGATTAAACGTGATATCATAGCCACGTTTGCTAATATAGAGAAGGAAGCCGCAAAAATGGGTTTAGCAGTAAATGAGGGTAAGACGAAGTATATGCTGTCAACACGAAAGTACATACAACATCGACGAATTGGACAGAACGTCACCATTGGCAGATATAACTTTGAGGTAGTACGGGACTTTATCTGACAACAACATCTCGTCAGAAACTAAACGAAGAATTACTCTTACCAACCGCTGTTTTTTTTAGGGCTAAGAAGGCAACGTAGTAGTTAAGCCTTCACTCGAACTTCTAAGGAAATAATATATAAGACCCTGATCATCCCAGTTCTACTCTACGGCGCTGAAGCATGGACCCTTTCAAAAAGATGAGGAAATCCGTGGTCGATTCGAGAGGAAAATTCTTCGAAAAATCTTCGGTCCCTTTTGGGTTGACGGGCTAGAGACCAAGCACTATAAGAGCAGTACAGCGACATGCCCCTGGTAAAAAAACTGCGTATTGGACGTTTAAGATGGCTAGGACATGAAGAACGAATGGACACCAATACTCCGGCTCGCAGAGTCTTTGATTCCCAGCCAGGAGCAGTAGAGGAAGACCTCGCCTTAAGTGGCGAGCATAAGAGGAAACCGACATCAACAAACTTGAAATGCGCAACTGGAGGCAGTTTGCTAAGCACCGGGCTAATTGGAGAGGCATGTTGGTTGAGGCCCAGGTTCATTCAGGACTGTCCCGCCATTTAGCAAGTAAAGCCTGTGAATTTATTATACATGCTAAACTACTCTTGAGGCTTAAACGGCTGCACAGAGAGTTTACTGACAGAGTTTTGGACATTGACGACATTGCGACAGATAATCTCAGAGGACATACACAAAATCTGTAAGTTTGTATTTGAGCCAGAAAATGTAGGCTATAAATATCTGTAACAATAATATTTTTCCACAAATACATAAAATATTCAGAAGAAAGGGTCATAAGGACATTTCATGTGCCCGAATTTCCCAAACTACAGAGAACAGATAGACACTGTCGGCTGTTGGTATCTTTTCTGAAACTGTTGACTCAAACGACGGTTTTTTTTCGTGATGCAAGATCCTTAGGAAAAGGCGAATTCGGGACCGCATGTATGATGAAACTAGAAACTTTTGTGCAGACAGCAGGAACTGCCGTTTGCAGTGAGAAGTGAAGTTAAATATCTTAGCATCTGCCTTGCCAAGTTTCCGAATTTTTTCTTTAAAAAGTAGGTGCTTGTAGTTTTTATCTTAAGAGAAAATAAAAATTGAATTCAGAAGTATAAATAGTCAGCCTAGCCACCCTTCGATTGAATGATTTTTTCACGAGATAAGCATTTCATTTTGCATCAAGCAACACTGACTTAAGTATGGCAACATATAGAAGTCTCAAATCATTTATCTTCTCCTGTTTGACATTCAACTATTCAACAAAGAAAATATGAATGATACCAATAGTCGGCATTAAGAATTAATTCAAGAAAAAAAATCCATTTGACTCTCAATCATGTACAACTTCCGTTGGAGAAACTTAAACAATTGCCAAAGCACCCACATATGGAGATATGTCTGCGTATTCCACCCCTACCACAGAAAGGAAACACTTAACAAAATTTAAAATTCTAAATACCCACACAAATACTCGTAGGAAAACAAGAAAATTTCCACTATTGCGCAAAACTGAGATACATACTCCATTTCTATAGAACGAACGAAAAAAAAATCTAAATCTAAACAAATGTATCCATTCCAAGATACACAATTTCGCAATCACACATCGGTTTACGCAATTCAGTGTTTGTTGCCATTTCTTCCACCATCCCAAACTCATGTTGCAAGACCAGAGTGGAGACGGCGGCGGACGACGGTGCAGAGCCTTCACATGACAATTCGCCTCGGTCACAGCGAATCACTCATTCATTCACCCACATTGATTGTCCGGAGTATTCCGCATCGGTTCTGCTCCGCAAACAGCCTCCAGCTCTACTCTAAGCGAACATAAAATTTCGCATGCATAAACTGCAGTCATCATCGGCTGTCGACGCTCCGTCGGTCCGGATCTGCTGCGGTGGGGCAGCACAGCAATGTGTCCCTCTAACGCTACTCCACATGTTTTGGCAGGCAAATGCCACAAGCGACGTATGTCGGACCGCAGGTGATAGAGTGCTGCTTATAGAAAATTCCTGGCAACACGGTATTTCAATTGCAAATCGATCGTGTGTGAATGCGCGTGCGCGCATGACACTCGCTTGCGCCGATGCTTTGATAGAGGGGCGACATCCCGCGACGATTGATAGAGGTGGAGGTCGATGTTTTCTTTTAGCCGGGTGATGATGTTTTGCATTCAGCACTGGAATTAGGTCAGGCCTAATGGCGAGCTCTATTGATGCGGGAGGAGGCAGGCGGCGTATGGTATTTGGTTGTCGGCGATGGCGAGGGGATGCCTGGGCATTGATATCACCAAGAGGTGAATGTGTGAATGATGTTTCTAAATAAACGGAAATGACACGACGACTTGAGCATAGAGGATGATGTTGACAACAAAGTATTATACACAAAGTGCTGATTCAATACTCGTGTCTTGTAACAACAAATTCAATTAGTCCTCGAGTTAACATGACAAGCATCGCTTGTTTTCCTAGTAAATTTTCCAAGTGTTTGTATAGAATGTTGGGAGAGCGCAGGCACCGTGCATAATTATCAACTTTCACAAGAAAATTTGTCAAGACTTGTAGGCAAACAATGTAGCGTTTGAAAATGAAAATTGGAGACACAGGACTTGTTATGCTGACCTTTATAGGGAAATCTAAGCCAAACAATTCCAAATTTAATTAATTCAGTGATTGCCTGAAGTTATAATATTTTTAAGTGAACTAGCGACTGAATTTGATTGAAAACATAACTCAATCGAAGTATTAGATACTTTTTCAGGGGCTCTTTCATGGAATGAGATTTCTAAAACAATTAAATGGACCCCTGCTTAAAATTAAAAAAATAACTGGATGAGAGATTGGACTTTTACATCACTTCCAGCGTGTTGTACCCATCCAGTAAAAAACAGACTTTACAGTAAAAGAATTCGCTTTTGAGATTCAGGTTCGCAAAATCCCTAGATAGAAGCTTAAAAAGCATCCAAACTTAGGCAGCTAAAAATATGTAAATTTTTGGCGCAACAAGTTCGCTTTTTTCTCACAATCATTGATGTGTGCGTGTGTACTTCTTGCAAAGTGGCGGGAGCTCCTGTTTTATGCCGAATGCGAACGACTATGTTGAGATTAACTTTTCATTACAATTGTACAACTCAGATGATTTGTGAGATCTTCACGAGAGGAGGGCCAGTGCGAAATCACTCAGGTATTGCTACGACTGGGAACCGAACTTACACGCGGCAGATCATCGCGTCATTTAGCCCGGTGTTACAGCATCTGAATATGAAGGTAACGCTAACCCGACGCTGTCTAGTAAGTAATCCACTGTCTCAAAGGAATGACGAAATAATGTTCATTGGAGAGTCCAAATCGCAAAATGGTGTGAATATTTTATGAAAAGGATATCTTACATCAAAAAGCGAACTCTTTTCGCAACTGCATGTTCGCAAACAGTGTTCTGAAATATTGGGACCAAACATGCTGAGAAGGTCTGTCAGAACTCCCAAGCTATATGAATTAACCTTAAAATGAATCGCCAATATCGATGCTAATAAAGTGACTTGGGAATGTGGACCAGTTATTGAGGAATTTGTAACTAAATAGATCCAATCAATCGGTCAATATCTGTAAATCTCACAGTTAAAGTATTTTTCACTTGGTCTATACATAAGACTACTAAGCGCAGGGTCCCTGCTTCAAATCCCGAAAGTGACAATACCTACGTTTTTGTTCACTGATCCACCTCTAGGCTTCAAGCCCTATATGGACCGCTTATACGATATATTTCTTGTTTTTTTATAAGTACTTGACGGAATTAGGAGTGCCGTTTTCGACCTTAACCAGAAGCATAATCGGACAGCTTTTCACATCATAACAGCATTTAAGACGGGCTCAGTGGCGCGATGGTTAGTGCATTTAACTTCCGCGCAGAAGATCTGGTTTCGATTCCCAGCCGTAGCAACACCTAAATGATTTTCCACTGGCCCTCCTCTTGGGATGATCTGACAAATCATCCGAGTAGTATCGATTGCTAAGAAAATCTTATCTCAAATTCGTGGTTGGGAATTGGCATAAAACATGAGGTCCCGCTATCGTGCAAAGAAGTACACACGGAAACGAATTTTTCAGAAAGTTGTGGGAAAGCTCAGCCCTGGGTACTAACGAGCCTGTTGCTCCAAACATTTTGTTTATATTAAGTAGTACTTAAGAAGGCTTGAGTTTATAACCAATCGCCCTACATTCGCCTTTTGGTTATGTCGTTCCGATCAAGGGATATGTGTCCTTTCACTTAAAGGCCTCTACCTTTTTCAAAGTACCATGCAAGCGCATACTCCAACTATCAGATTCCATGTAGCGTTATGTCAGGTTATAATGGCTGCAAGCGATGCACGTGACTTAGACCATTAAGGCCCGTTGTGGTACCACGTGGATCCTTCGACTTTTCTATATTCGTTCGCCTAGTTGAACCATTCGGAGCTAACTGTGTAGAGTAGGAGATTTCTGACATTGATACTATCCAGCTTACCAAGACTATCGAAGAAGTAGTCCCCCAGTTGAAGCTTTTTCTGAGGGAGCTGGACAAGGTCTTAGAAGGTGAGTAACCCTTTCATCCTCTTCCTAGTCTAAGCAGCTTCTACAGAAGTCATTGATGAAAAGGCAAAGTCCTTTTGCATGTAGGACTATAGGAAAGTGTCCAGCGAGGACACCGATTGTGGTGCTGATGTTTGATTTGTTCAGCATTGTTAAGCAGATGGAGCGCTTATGGTTTAAATTGGGCCAGAGTTGACTGAATATTTGATACGTTGTGCTGTTTATCCATCTGCAATTTGCTTGTATGATCGCACCCTGTTTGATTTGTAATTTACATGTAGCAAGGGGCATACCATACATATCTAATGGCGGTAGAATGTCAAGGGTAGTGCCCTGTCTGGTAAGCTCTTCTCCCTTGCAGTTCCCTTGTATGTCGCTGTGACCCGGCACCCAAATGTAGTATAATGGTAAAATGCTCCGCCATCTCGTTTAGAGACAGTTGGCATTCGTGGGCTGATTTCGAATTGAACGAGATTGCTTCCAGGAATTTGATTGCCGCTTGGCTGTCGCTGTAGATGCTAAAATACTTCGGTATTACATTCCTTTTCAGCCAAGACAAGGCTTCATTGATTGCCATGATTTTCGCCTAGAAAACGCTACAATGATCGGGAAGATGAAAGGATATGCTTAGGTTAAGCATTTTGAAGAAAACACCACCACCCACTCCAGATTCAGTTATGGACCCATCCGTGTAGATGTGAATCGAGTTATTCGTACCGAACGAATCCGACTCCCATTCAAGGCGACTGGAGATAGTTTTCCTGAAGTTATGCTCAAAACTGAGTTGTGTAGTGGTGTAGTCGGTATTTTCTGTAATGTTAAGGTGATTCAGAATCTTCGTGTTATAGGGTGTCCATTGTGATGAGGCTCTCAGTCTTACAGTTGCAAAAACTGCGTTCGTTTGCCATGTATATTCAGCTCAGTTGACCCATGTACAAGGTAGGCCAAAAGATATCATACTATTGGAAGATGCTCTTATTTTTGCAAATGGCCGCCAATGTCATATCTGTTTGACAGATGTAGAATACAAGTGAATTAGCCATGGAGCGATACACTCCCCAAGAACGCGAAATAATCCAAGTGGACGATTTTTCGACCAAAATCATAACGAGCGAGGAGGCTCATATCCACCTTAGCGGCTACGTGAACAAGCAAAACTATCACTGCTGGGGCACCGAAAATCCACGAATAATGCACGAGGAGCCAATACAACCGGTCAAAGTTGCATGGTGCGCTGTTCACGCTGGAGGAGTCATCGGGACATATTTTTTTGAGAACGCCGCTGGTCAAACGACAACAGTAGACCGTGCGCGCTATAGGGCCATGTTAACCGACTTTTTTGCTGCAATTGGACGAATTAAGACTGGAGGACATGTGGTTCCAACAGGACGGAGCAACGGCACACACAGCTCTACCCACAACCGATATTCTGGAGGCCAAACAACATCGAATGACTTCTTTTGGCCCACCTTGTATTTGTCTGATTCTGTGAAATTGAAACTGATGCCGTTAAGTTTGAAAGGCGAAAAGGACCAATTCGGATTTTGGAGGGTTCGCGCCGCGTCCACATTTGGCGGCCCAGTTTTACAGAGATGCCATTTTGTTATAGATCTCTAAGGGTATTAAGGTATATCAATTATACAGCTTTCTACAGTCTTACTAGTAGCACTAGATTCCGTAAAGGAGTAGAGTAGATACTACGCCCCCTTATGGGGTGCCACAGCTAACGGATCTACTTGCGGATGAGATGCCAAGAATCGTGTCAATAATTCTTACTACGAGTTGGTTATTTATTAGCACTCCCATAGAGTGCATTAGTAATGACTTTTGCTTTGACGTTGTTAAAAGCTTCTCTATATCAAGAAATATATATTGGAGTTCCGCTGCTATGATACCATCTGGTCCTAGAGATTTAAATTGGTTGAAGCTCTTAATGGCCCAAAGAAGTTTTTCCTTAGTGATGATAATTTTGGTATGTAGAATGGATGTACCGAACAACTCTGGTTCGGTATCCACGAGTATAGAGGAGCTACCAGGAAAGTGGCTGTCCAGAAGTAGGTCAATGGTTTACCTGTTGGATGTTGTCCTGTGACCATCTGGTTTGAGTAGGTAGTTGGACATAGGTAGATAGGTGGAGGGAATTTAAGAGGTTTCTTCTATGTCACCACAGAAGGTACGCCAGGATTATCTTTTTTCCTTGTCAAACCCGCTTTTTTTGTAAGTTTTGAGAGACAATCTAGTGTATCTTTGGAGCTCTTGGCTTTGTTGAAAAAATGTCTGTTTTTTTCCTAAGGTGTAGAGGTAGAAGTTCTACTTTGGAGGATTGACCTTCCCACTAAGCCTTCTTATAGGACATGCTGAAGATCCTGCATCGCTCAGTGCTCGTGAGATGGTTTCCACCAGGCTGTTTAATTCTGACTTATTACTCAGTTGTACCAAGGAGTCAGAGAGAAGTTTGTTGATTAAAATTTCTCTAAAATGTGACCAGTTGGTTTTTTTTAAGGGTTCTTGAAAACCTTTGGGTCTGGGGAGTTTATTTATATATTTTTAGGGATAGTAAGACACATTCAGGGGAGATGGTGGTAAAAAAAACTCAAATGATGCCATTAACGGCGCATGGATGGCTTAACCTAAAATCTCGCTTTATTTATCTGAGCGAGTTCATTACTTCTGCCACAAGGAAGGAGACCATCCATGCAATTTGAATAGCTCCTCATGACAGTGTTACATTTTTGTGTCGTCAATTTTGGGAATTTAACCAATGGACTTACGAATAGACCACTGCACCGATGATGACCCGAAAGGCGAGCGAAAGCGCTAATAGATCCAGGTTTCACATCGTGCTTTGGGTTAACCTTGCAAAAATATACATGGCCCCATAGGCTCGTTAGAACCCAGCGCATAGCTTTTTCTCACAACATCCAAAATACTGGATGATACTACTCCAAGTGTTTCGTAATTTTTTAAGCAAAAATCTTTATTTTGTCATCTTACTTTCGCAGCAAAAACGTTGTGGTTTTTGCAGTACAAAAACTATTTTTGAACTGAGATTAGACCTTTATCCCCTGTGACGTATACAACCTTTACCTACGACCGAATTTCCGTAGTATTACTCTTTCTGAATGGGTTAAACCAAAAACAAACAAAACAGATACATAATTACCTAGAATAGATGAAAAAAAAAATGTATATCGCTTCTAAGAATCTCTTAGCTGAATTACGTTTCAACTGACTGACTACCGTCTTGCTGCTGCTGCCTTGAGTACTCTCGTTTTGAACGCACAATTTACCGCCTCCTGCTTTAGCTCTAAACCTCAATGAGTGTTCTGGAACATACCTAATGGCGGCTGCCTCTATGTCGCTCTGCCACCATCGTAAATGATCATCTTACTGGTAATTGTTTAAAAAAAAAATTCTTATCTAATTCGAGTGCACACAATAAAAGTAATTAAACAACAAAAAGTGGTTGGCTATTGTTTTGCGCGTTCTTTTCCTGTTCTTTTGTGAAGAGACGCAGAAGCGTTCGACTTTGCTGGCCCGGCAAGAATCTCATTAACAATCTGGTGTGCCTTTTGATGTCTAAAGATACACACATACTCTCGGTATCTAAATGATTTGAAGGCAGCAGAAGCATGATGGCGGCAAATGGTTATTATTACTGATGCCATTACGTCAATCTGATGATTTATGATTTCAACAAAATGCGATAAGTATCACCGTGTTCAGGCACTCTAATGTCAATGCTCTTTGCATTGTCTTATGTGGCCCCCTGGGGGGTAAGGTTTAGCGTGTTTTAAGTTTTTATGTTGATAGATGCATATGATGTATCTTTTGAGGGGTTGTGTGAAGCGGCGAAATTTTCTCAAATTTGATATGTTTATAGAGGGTATGACGCTTAGGGGGGGGACTTTATTAAATCAGTCTGTTTATTTGCATTTGCATTTTTTTGAAATATGTATATGATTCAGCGAAAAATGGTGAATTTTGGATTCTATTTTTCTGTACATCCTTGAACGGCTAAGTGAAGCCATTATTGTTTGTAAAAATCGGAGGGAAAAGTCATCCTTTGCATTGCAAACCGTGCGTCGTCATCTTATTTGTTGGTTCTACTTCGCATTGACGAAATAGGTAATTGGAATACTACTGTAACCAAAGCGGCAGAGCTGGTTAACACAAATGTTAGAATGAAACACGTAATTCGAAACATCTCTCGTGAAGTTATTCCTGTTACGGAGCAATGAAACACGTAATTCGAAACATCTCTCGTGAAGTTATTCCTGTTACGGAACAGCGCAGACTCTCTTTTAATGTCTTCAACGTAAGCTGAATATAAATATAGCACCGGGGTTCATCGCTAGTGTAACCAATTGTGACCTTGTTCTTACCTATTATGAATTTCCTTAACAGTTGAAAAGAAAGTCCTACATGAACCAACGGATATGATAACAAACAGCTGGGGCATCATTACGTCCAAAGTAAGTCAACCGGACCATATTACAGGAAAACTTTAAGGGTGGCCAATTTTATTTTAAAAACCTATTAGCGGCAGTCAAACATATATATCCGAAGAATGCCTCACCTAACGGCTATATGAGCAGGGCTGCTCAGCATGTTTGCAATAAAGCTCAACTCTGTCGAATCGCCACAATACAGTGTACCCAGGTTAATATATAAGAAAAATACTATCTCGCCGCCATTTTAGATATTGAGGGTGCATTTAATAGCTTTCTTAAGGACACTGTCAATCTAGGTCTAGAACGTCTTGAAGTGCATATCGTTATCATTGGAAGAATGGAAATGCTTCTCAGGGTTAGGTTCAGTCGTTACAAGATAACTGCGTATTTAGATAGATCACCGCTTTTTGTGTCAGAAAAATACTTTTCATCAATCAGCAAACAAATGGAAAAGTCTTTTATCTGATGGTTATCTCCCATTAGGCCCACAACATAGGGGCTTGCGATGACTAAAACCAAAACAATATTTTTAGCCTATTTTAAGAATTGTGGACTTCAATGGATAAGACACCTCCCTTTAAGGAAGACCAACAAATATTTTTGTCATTCCCAAATACCCAGGCGGACAAAAAACTAACCTCAACAACTTGAAGCGCGGCAACATGGGGCAGTTAGCTAAGGACCGGGCTAATTGAAGGGGCATGTTGGCCCGCAGGTTCATTCTGGACTATAGCGCCTTTTATGTAAGTAAGTAAGTAAGTAGGTACCTCCTGTGAGTCTGATTGTATATGCCAAAAGTAAAAATAATCATCAGCTCAACTAAAGGGAGAAGCTAGATTTTAGGTCCTGTATGAGCCATTAATGATAGATTTGTCATATATTTTGTACGATGAAGACAATTAATTTAAGTGAATAAATTGCTTTTGCCATCCACCGTGCTTGATGGAGCGCCATTCGGATCATATAGCTGAAGTCGTTTTGATATCAACTTCCTAGTTATTTGAGTTGGAGTTTAAATACCCCTTTGTAGTCATCTCTTCTTAGGAAATTTTTAATGCAGGCAACGTTTTCTATCCGTTTATTTTCTCAAACGTCTTGAAGTGAAATGTCTCCATTACGCTTCATCTTCATCATGTCGTACATGATTGTCAACTGAAAATCCCACTCAGATTGCAACTTCTAAAAACAATGAACGTCGGTACCACTTGATGGTATGCTACAACACTTCTCACATACTCCTTACTTCCTTCACCCGAATCCTTTTTCAATTCTAGTGGATGCACCTGTGATTAGCCCTGTATTAGATCCTGTAGTATCAAAAGACATGCCGATTGTTTTGTCATGCAGCCAAAATCAGTTTACTTGTCGAAGAATTTCTTCAGCCACCTGCTCACTAGGTCACCAGGTACATCAAATAAATTTTCAAAATCTGTGCCAATCACTAGAACTGCAACTCTATCAATCAAAGTTTGAACACTTTCCTGAGCAACTGAAGGATACAGATTACGATCCCAATGCAAGAAGAAGGATTTCCAAGGAATGACTCTTCGAGTTTCTTCGCCATTGTATTTCTTTTGTTCGTCTTTCTTGGTAAACATACACCCGAAAATGTAGAACATCGTAGCCAAAGCTCTTTGCAGTAGTAGTGAATTTCTGATCAAAGGCTTTTAATCTGGGAATATAAAGTAGTTTTTTGGATGCTGGGGCCGAAAACTCCTCCTCTTCATCACTTAGTGTTGATAACGACTAACCTTCGTCTTCCAGTATAACTGTACTGATTTTTTCGATAGAACTAAGGTAATAGGGAATATTTGCATGGCCTTCAATCGAGTTTACTACAAGGCTTTTCTGGCAAATTGATAGCACATGGACTTCCTCAATTCCTTTGCGAAATCTATCTTAAAGAAAGATATTTACAGGTAGTTGTGGGTGGCGTTTCCACAGATATTTTCCCTTTAACCGCTGCTGGGGTGCTACAAGGACCGATTCTCTCCTCAATTTTGTTTTTCCGCTGCACATAAATGATTTTTTGTGGACAACACCGACAACATCGGGACACATAATCGCATTTTTAGTTGAATGATCAAAATTACAACAAAAACTTGTGTGCAAACATCAGCGTTTTTGGTTTTGCAGATGACGAAACGAGTTGAATATTAACGCCATTGCTACGCTCCAGCAAAGAAGCGAATAAATCTGCTCTATAAGCGATTCCCGCAAATTGAAATGGAGACTACAGTCTTCAAATCAGCCTAATCAAGGCGTCTAACAGTCATCCTCATCATTATTGGCAACGACATGTATCCTCTACTACCAAAGCAGCCTCTCCTAGGCTAAGTTACCTTTTTAAAGCTAATAGATAATTCACACCAGCTTGTTTTTAAAGCACAAAAAAGGAGACCCTCTAAACTACCCCAACTACAGAGGTGTAATTCTCCTCAACATCGCCTACAAGATCGTATCTGCCATTATATGTGAACGCCTGAAACCATTTACCTGATCGGCTCTTATCAGTGTGGGTTTATGCCAGTAAAGTCCACAACCGATCTAATTTTCACACTTCGGCAGATCCTGGAAAAAACTAAAGAAATCCAAATCGATACTCGCAACCTATTCATCGATTTCAAAGCCGCATTCGATAGCTTCTATAGCGACGAACTATACAGAGCAATGTCTAGTTTTGGTGTACTTAAGTGGCGATAAAGTACGGAATATACTTGGACCTCAACCAACATGCCTCTCCAATTATCCCGGTCCTAGGCTAACTGCCTCCAGTTGCGCACTCCACTTTGGTTGAAGTCGGTTTCTATTTGTGAGCGCCACTTAAGGCGAGGTCTTCCTCTACTGCGTCCGACGTCTGGATGGAAATCGAAGAATCCGCTAGCCGGAGTATTGGTGTCTAATCGTACTACATGCCCTAGCCATCTAAAACGTCCAATGCGGAGTTTTTTTTTTACCAGGGGCATGTCGCTGTACAGGTCGTATAGTTCTTGGTTAAATCTTAGTCTCCATAGCCAGTCAACGCAAACGGGACCGAATATTTTTCGAAGAATTTTCCTCTCAAATCGACCAAAGATTTCTTCATCCGTTTATGAGGCGGTCCATACTACAGCGCCGTAGAGCAGGACTGGTATGATCATAAGACCCTGTACCAGTCCTGCTCTAGGATCTCCTTAGTAGTTCGAGTGAGGGCTTTACTACTGAATTGCCTTCTTAGCCCGAAGAAACAGCGGTTGGCAAGAATAATTCTTCGTTTAATTTCTGACTTGATGTTGTTGTCAGAGTTGATAGCGCAGCTGAGATAGACGAAGTCCCGTACTATGTCAGGTGTACAAAAAAATATATGAAAAGGCTTCAATCCGCTGTGCAGATCGTTTAACACTCAAACAAAATTCCATTCCATCTTTAAAATTTATATCCCCAAAATGTGGTCTTTAGAGGGATGAAATAAAAAAAAATGGCATTGTCATCACATCTTATTCAGATAGTATCTAAGCCTTTTTCGAATCGACAAAAAAACGACGGTTTTCTATGGCACATGCTATGGGGTAGGGTATACAAATGTAAGAAATGCCCCCAAAAATTTGGCGTGGGCTTAAATGATCAATGAACGTAATATTCAAGTTAATATTACCAATGATTTGGCATGAAAAGTTTTTCTGAATATTTGGAAATTTGTTTGAAAACTGTTTTTTTTTGCGTGTTTTATAAAAACACCCTCAAAAAGTGGACTTTGTAAAAACAAGATATAGGTATTGGGATTGTGTAAATATGTTTTTTAGACATTTACTCAAAATGTCCTAATACTCTGCAAAGTGAGCGTGGCAGTCACCGGTTTTTGAAAATTTGTTCACTTTTGCAGCAACGCACAAAAATCTTATATACCGGATTTAAGGCCTAAAAATCGGTGACATAAATACGGACGTATGGACCGACAAACCTTGTAACAAACTATGTATCAAAACAATTATACCCCTATGGAACAGGGTAGAATGACAATGTTGACAAGCTTATGAATCTGGATTCTCGACAGTCCCACATTTCATTCAATCCTGCAGTTTTTAACCTACTTTTTCAAGCCCTTGTGTTTCCTGGATTGCTTTATAACCAAAGCTATGAGTTTGCCTTCACAGTTTTTGCTCAATACCCTCGCATATAATTACGTCATTCCATCTTTTACATTTAACATGTCCGTCAATAATAAGTCGGCTCTTTATAAAGCTCTACGCTTTCGGTTTTTTGTAACAAATAAGAAGATAATCCAAAACACGTTCAAATACTGCAGAGCCAGGTCCTTTGATGGTCGAAAGGGGCCTTAAATATCTTTACGAATTAGTATTAGTTCGGTTCGAAATTTCATGAAAAAATGCAAGTTTCTCAGACTTTCAAGGAGTTCAAATTGTTCAGGATGAGTATGGCTTTCCAAGGCTTGTATTATATTTTAACCATATGAGCGTACTGTATCTTTGGTCGTAGCCTCTTATTTTCGTGATCCAGAGATCTACCTAAACTGTTCATTCTGCATTGTTCAAACTTGTTGTCAGCTTGTCGATCTTTTTTCGATTTTTTTCGAATACTCCTTGACCGACTTATATAGTTAAGTTTTCAATCTCTTGCTGCCTAACAAAGTCCAATCTATATTGCGTTCGGTTGGATTTGCGGTGCATTGCGATTTCATTTCCACTAATAAAATTTGTTCTCTTACACACTCTTACAATGATGGTAGATGTTGCTGCGATATTCTCAACACACATACTAAAACGGCTGCGCTACTGCAAGTCGTTCCGAAAATCAATCTTTTGCGTGAAATCGATTTCCTAATTTATAATCGTTGTACGCATTCATATTCATAAGGGCGACTAGCCAGATGGATGTTACAAATTAACGCCATAGGGGAAAATCACAGGGGCACCTATTAACCGTACACCACAAAGGTCTAGGTTCATTAGGATTGTTTATGTTGGTCGTGTTAATTTTTTTGGTTTTGTAGTATTCCGACTGCGCACCGCACACGCACAGTTCAGGGGTTCAGTTGGAAACAAAACAATAGGGAGATCTAATGTGTGTTAATGACTTGAATATCTTATCTGGGCATGGGGTATCTGTCACCTGGGCAGAGAAAAACAAACATGTGAATCTAAGCTGAAAAATTATTGTAATTGGATTCATTCTTCAATGTGTTGGTGTTTTGAGACTGATGCTGCGATTAAATTTTAATCTATAATATATGTGCAAGATTGGATTCTAAGGTAGCGATGTATTTCAAATAAATAAGGTCACTTCTGTTAACATCTATAGGATGCACAAGTTTATGAAATTAATTTAAACAAAAAAAAAATATATATGTAGGACGTATTATATCTGGTGTTAGAATTTGTTGTCGTTGGTAATAGAATGACCAGGTTGGACACAGGTTCACCCCAAGTGGTGCCCGTTTCACAAACCATGACTCGAATTAATGACAAGCGATGGTGCTATAATTTCAAAAAGCTGAGTAGATAATCTTCTCACGGAAGCAATGTCTAAGAAAATTAATGAAGAGATGACTAGAGAGCTAATCCAATTCTTGCGTAGGCTTTGCTTGTCAACCATGATAGAGTTACATTAACATTAAATAAAAGTGATAAAAATATTTAAAAAAGATATTTTTATGCAATTTGGATCTCAATGTAATCCTCTGTCAAGACGACCAGACATTCCCCAAATTAAAATAAAAGTATAATTCTGCTCTCGAGGAACTACATGGTGGCGCAAAAATAACCTTCCGATGTTTTTTGGCTGTAATTAAAAAAAAAAGAAAAACTTTGATTCTTCTTGTGGATTATTTTTATTTGGTCTTTTATTTTTTTTACATCAAGTCGAGAATATGATGTCATGTAAATGGCCGCCGCCACAGTTGATTGTCATTTGAGCCCTTTTTATGGCATTTTCCATCACTTTGGCCAAAACTGATCCTATGAATGTCGACAAAGCATGCCATTCTCCTATATGAAAGTGAGATTTGGACAGTAGTGCTTCGACAAGAAATGTACCGGAAGCAGGGATCGGCAGTGCAAAGACGTGGAGGTCTACGCGTGACTAGCTCTCACCGAACGATCTCCAATCGATCTGCTAGCAGCACAAAGGATGTCCACGAAAACAAGGCGGAAATTGAATTGGAAATGGCAAATGACCAAGCAGAGCAGCAAACGATAAGGAAGTGGCAAGAGCGCTGGACCTCGGAAAGCAGAGGAAGGTGGACAGCGAGGCTAAAAGCAATTGGTTGTCACTGATCTGAAGCGCTTGCCTTTGACGTTGATGGCAATGTCGTGATGTATAGCCTACAGGCAGCATTTTTGTACGTATGCATTTCCACCTTGTGAACCTTGGCTTGTCGTCCAATAAGCTCGTTAACAAACATATTAATCCAAAAAGGCATTTGTCGCTAAAATTGATTTTTCGGGTCCCTCTACCAAATGCTCCAATAAGAAGCCTTTTTGATCTGTTATATCTTGTACGGGTGCAGACCAACGTGCTAAACCGACATTGAAATCTGCAAAAGGCATACATTCACGAAGTGCGGAGATATTTTCGGCAATCTGGTGTATCTTTAACGTACGAAAGCTGGATGATTGCTTAAAAACGATGTAGGGACTACATACCACGTCCGTGGTAAAAAGTGTTTGAAACACGTTTGTTGTAAAGAACACTAATTTTGATAAAAAAAATTTAGCATGTGGACGTTATGCTTAATAGTCTTACATGCCATGATAATTTACTATCAGTACTACATCACACAAAAACAAAATGGCCTCCAAAGGCTGTAAACATCGTTCCGTCCCTATTGGAAAGCCATTGTAAATATATTAAAAGAAACCGCCCCAGATTTCCTCGCCGTGAGTTACCTTCTGATGACGAACTTAATCGAAAGTCCACCAACCAAACTCACACATTTGACAACTTTGCATACATTCATCGCTATGCCCCAGCTGTTGCATATTTAATTGGATTGGAAAATTTCTCTCTCAGCGATGATCGTCGGAATAAATTTCCAATTAATCTTGTAAATTATTATTTCGCAGATCAACATGAGCAACATTTCTGTGAATGGATGAAATCAATTCCAGATTATCATCTCTTCGGCGATGACTATTCTAGTATACATACACTCGGAGGTTATTAGCCTCGACGAGTTGAACTTCCAATTTGTAGATACCCATGACCTCTGAAAATTATGACAATTTTACACCCCAAACCCCGTTACATGTCAAGGCTTTCCGGTGTGGCCCAAAAACAATAGCGAATAGATAAACCAAACTCGCATCCGACAAGTCGAAATTAACACAATGAACTCGTATCGATGCCCAAGTCCAATCCGCTTACGTCCCCACTCGAGCGTTAATTATGATGTGAGACCACAACTTGACCAGGTGCTTCGCTTCTGTGCGGTATTGTAGATACAAGTGCTTAGCTAAAAAGAAAAAAAATGTTGCAAAGACCTCGCTGGTCGGGCCGCCGAAAAACTGCATCCTTCCGGTGAGTATGAGCGGGATAGAGCTGCCTTACCAAATCCGCCGTATTGTCATTCTAATTCGTATTCAGTCCATAGATTCTGAATTTTTTTTTTTTTGGCTATCCATACACGGTGGTCGGTCTGTGCCATTGGATTTGGATGGGAGCGCACCACCCTAAAATGGAAGTTCTTTGCCACTTTTGGCTTCCTGGTTACGCACACTCCCAATTCAAAGCGCGCGGCTTCCTCAGAGTGTGTGTATGCAATCAGCCGAGGCTTTTTTAAACGATATGCCAGAGAGCGCGAAATTATAGTCGCACGGTGCGGAGTTATTTTTCAACATTTCTGGCTAATTAAGAGGATGCGGCTGTGTACGCTTTGGTGCCATCCAACAATGGCGAGTCTATGGCATGGATTAAGGAAGGAATTCACAGCTCTATACCAGGCCACCACTTTGGCAGAGAAAAGTTGTGTTTGTGCGTCTCTTGTTAACAAGCAATTAGTGGCGCGGGATTACTTTGGCTAATTTTCAAGAACTCTCGCAGAGAAGTGGAGATGTTAGCGATAAGGGTTTTCGGTGTAATTTGCGATTAACAAGTGCTCAGGGGAAGACTGTTTTGTGGACGACAAAGTACAAGTCATTTGTGTAAGAGAGCATAGCATTTAAGAATGCTGGTATGAATGTGTGGTATTAGATGAGGGTTTTAAGAATGTCAAGAAGTGGGAAGACCGTTATTTCGATAAGTTGCCGAGATTGTAGAGGCAGGAAATAATAATAGACTTGGAATTTGATTACTTCAACTCAAAATTTGAGATCAAATCATATCCAAGATCATATCCAAGAGGATGTTCATCTTGTAATCAGTCTTGCGTGGTAAGTTATCTAGGAATTAGGAATTAGGTAAGTGGTATCTAGGAATTAGGTTTTGATTTTTGAAGTTTGGTATCGTAGACGTTATCCAATTTGTCTTGTTTCAATTTATCTGCAGTTGCTTGACATTTCAAGGCTATGAATGGAAGGTTTTATGCAAAACGTGAGAGCAAGGAGCTCCGGATTGAAAAATAATGAAGGTAAGAGAATGGATCTTTATGGCATCCCAGCATTCATAGAGAATCCATATAAAGGAACGTCACCTCCAGCCTGAAGACTGAGATGCAAAGACTCTTTTGACTGGAGCTCGATGCGGCCTTTTATACCACATTCACATATTGGAAAAGATCATAAAGTTCGCGGTTGTATCTTCTCCTCAAAATTCGAGTGTACCTAGTATTTGCTCCGATTTGCCGCCACCGTAAAGATGGACTGGTCATATACAAGTAAGGTAGAGCAAAGAGTTTGCCTTTCAGGTTAAGAGTTTTGGTCCAGTTTGTTTTGCTAAACCGAAAAAGCATCGGTTTCACAGGGGTAGTTTTCGTCTGGTGGTTTCATTCGTGGGTTTGATGTTAACAGAAGACAGTGCCTTCCGAATAAACTCCTGCCCTGCCAACTATCTGTTTCCGCACGAGATTGAAGAAATCGCATGATAGCGCATGCGGAATCCGGTACAAGTTTGGAAAAGTACTTGTAAGCTGTTTCCAAGCTAAATATTGCATCGCATGTCTTGTAATGTTAGTCGGCAAAGTTGTATCTGTTTTATGGTATCACAAATTCCGCAACAACTTCATAAAGCTCTAGACAACGGATGCTTTCATACGCGACATCATATGATGTGGCATGACCTGATATTCGTTGTTCTTTTTCAGCATTCTCCTTCGAGTGAAAATTTGTCGGCAAATTTGGATCTACAGGGCCGTGTTTTGCAGAAAGGCTTAAGACATTCATACTGTACGTTGGACAGGAACTTATAAGCGACATTTAGGAGGGGTACGTCGCCGTATATGATGCAAGGCTTGAAACTGCCTTTTTGTAGATGGTGCATCCACACTTCAGTATTTGTAGAGATATACTGGTAATATATCAGAACCGGCTGACTAGTTGTTCTTCAGTTATGTTATGGCTGCTTTAACATCTTCAATACTGAGAGGTAGGATTATCTTTACATTGGCTGGAGGTGTAGTCGTTTCTTGCCCTATCACTCTCTTGAAATTACACCCATTAAGCAGCCGCTAAAATGCTTCTTGCTTTTACCAACGATTCCCTGCACGTCAGTGACTAGGTTGCCCTTGTTATTTAGTAAAGCCTGCGTTCCTTCTTTATATTTCTTTTAGAATTGAAAAATGTTCCTCTTGTCTCGAGCTTCTTCGATTTCCCTGAGCTGACAGGCTACTAGTTCTCTTTTTTCCTATTTAGTATTTGTAGAGATATACTGGTAATATATCAGAACCGGCTGACTAGTTGTTCTTCAGTTATGTTATGGCTGCTTTAACATCTTCAATACTGAGAGGTAGGATTATCTTTACATTGGCTGGAGGTGTAGTCGTTTCTTGATCTATCACTCTCTTGAAATTACACCCATTAAGCAGCCGCTAAAATGCTTCTTGTTTTTACCCACGATTCCCTGTGACTAGGTTGCCCTTGTTATTTCGTAGAGCCTGGGTGCCTTCTTTGAAAATAGCTGCCAGGTGTTTATATTTCTTTTAGAATTGAAAAATGTTCCTCTTGTCTCGAGCTTCTTCGATTTCCCTGAGCTGACAGGCTACTAGTTCTCTTTTTTCCTACGCAGGCTTTCCGTTCAACCTAAATTTTATTTGTTTTCAATACTTGTCGCTTTTTTTGTTGGACAGTCGGGCTTTGAATTTGGCTGTGACGAAAAAATGGTCAATGTTGACGTTTGCCCCTATGAATGTTGGATGCGTGCGTAAAATCTATGAGCACATGGTCGTTTGGTTGTTTTGTGTGTTCAAAGTCATGGGAACGTATTGCTCCTGATAATAATATTACATGCTGCTGCGACGTCTGTTAAGCGTAACTCATTAATTAACTCATGTGTTGTCGTTTGGTGGAAGATGGTTTCTTATTGATTCTTACATTGAAGTTCGCTTTCACAATTTTTACATCGTATTCCGAGGATGGTCCATAGGCTTCATCCAGGAGGTCGTAACATTCCGCTATGATATGATTTTCAGTCTCTTCGGTTTGGGGGTGTGCACATATAAGGCTGATTTTGCAAAACGTTGGTCTGACGCGGATCATAGGAGGTCGTAAAGTTCCTCCATGATATCGTCTTCATTCACTTCGGTTTGGGGGTGTGCACATATAGGGCTGATTTTGCAAAAAGATGCTCTGACGCGGATCATAGCCAAGTAATAACTAATCGGAGTAAATTCGATTATGCTTGACCTAAGTCAGCCAACTGACGAATCCGCATCCTAATATATGCAGCCTTTTGTGGCAGCTGTAATAAATATCGCAGGCTTTTCGTTTATGTATTCCCTATTCTGCCCAACGTATTTCCTGGATCGTGGTAAATTCTGCCGTGTACGGCGAGAGTAAGGACTCAAGTTTTTGAGTAGCAGCCAGGGTGTACTGTATACAGCGTGGTCATGCTTCATTTGCATATTTGTAATTCGCTGTCCGTGGTCGTTCCGGGTCTATGGTTGACATTTAAGCGGATCTGTTATCAGACGGTGTTGACCCTCTCATAACTATCTTTTTACGTGGAAAAGAAGTTACCCTGACGAAAAACCTGAAGGACCTGTTCAATATATTAGATTCACCTGGGACACAAAAAAAAACTGCCCCATCTACAGATGAATCTCTCTCCTCAACATCGCCTACAAGATCCTATCTGCCGTAATGTGCGAATGACTGAAACCATTTACCAACCTGATTGGCTCTTATCAATTTGGTTTTAGACGACGAAAGTCCACAACAGATCGAATTTCACACTGCGGCAAAAATCCAAGAAGAGTAAAAAAATCCAAGAAGTGGAACAAAATCCAAGAAGTCAAAATCGATGACCTCCTTTCCATCTTTTCAAAGCCGCATAAGACATGATTAAAGAGAAGAACTATACAGAGCCAAGTCTAGTTTTGGTATACCGCCCAAAATCGTCCGTCTGTGTAGGAGAACTCTCGCTGCTCCATCAGGATCGGCAACGACCTCACCAACACATTCGATTCCTTAAAAAAAATAGGGAAGTCGAAGCGCTGTCATGTGACTTCTTCAACTTGATTCTTGAGAGGATAGAGAGGATAATACAAATCTCCCAAACTGACACCAGATGCATAATCTTCCGAAAACTAGTAGTATACACCGACGATATTGACATCATTGGTATAACTCAACGTGATGTCATAGCCATGTTTGCTAGTTTAAAGTAGGAAGTAGCAAACATGGGCTTAGCAGGACAAAATGAGGGTAAGACTATGTATACGCTGTCAACACGAAAGGACACACAACATCGTAGAATTGGACAGAACGTCACCATTGACAGATAGAACTTTGAGGTAGTACGGAACTCTGTCATCTGACATATCGTCAGAAATAAAACGAAAATGTACTCTTGCCAATCGATGTTTTTTCGGGTAAGAAGGCAATTTAGTAGTAAAGCCCTCACTCGAACTACTAAGGAGATCCTATTAAGACCCTGATCATCCTGATCATCCTGATCATCCCAGTCCTGCTCTACGTCGGTGAAGCATGGACCGCCTCAAAGCGGATGAAGAAATCCTTGGTCGATTTGAGAGGAAAATTCTTCGAAAAATCATCGGTCCCGTTTGAGTTGACCGGCTATAGAGACGAAGATTCAACCAAGAACTATACGAGCTGTACAACGACATGTCCCTGGCCAAAAAAAAAACTCCGCATGTAGAATGAATGGACACAAATACTCCAGCTCACAGAGTCTTCGATTCCCAGCCAAACGTCGGACGCAGTAGAGGAAGACCTCGCTTTAAGTGGTGCGCACCGTAAAAATCGACCTCAACCAAATTGGAATGTGCAATGGGAGGCAGCTAAGGACTTAGTTAATTGGAGAGGCATGTTGGTTGAGGCCCAGGTTCATTCCTGACTGTAGCGCCACTTAAGTAAGTAAATAAGTAAGGACACGGCTACATCACTATCCATTATGCGATTGAGGGCTACCGTTGGCCTTTCGGCTCATCGGCCACCATCTGTGTTCAGCGGGCCTGTCATATCCTTAAGTATCCCAGATGACCTGTCGTCCAACTACGTCGAAACAGCTCATTTAGGTTATGTACTTTGACTTTCCTAACTGGGACTGTATCCGCCTTCTTTGAATCCATCTTGGGATTTCTTCCTCTGCACCCTGGAACGGATTATGTGCATTAGTGTTAGTACACGTTCTCATCTACTTCGGCCAAGACTTTACCTTGGGATTGAAATCCTATCTATGGACAAGGTACTAGGCACTCAGCGGTGGCTACCTGAGTTGGTAGGCATAAGCTAGATGAAAACCCAAGGTTTCACATAATCGCATTGACAACCATTTGACCGCCGGACTATGGAGAACGATGACATATCTTTCAAGGACGCGGTTTCATCGGACTTCCGGAATAGCTCAGTAGCTTACATAATTTTCAACTCTGATGGTTTCCTGGGATATCATCGACAATCGCCGAACTGGCAAGAACATCAACCTTAACATCGATCGCTTTGCAATCCCCATTGTGAACGAAGAAATAATGTAAGCTTATCCCATCTAAACGGTAGTAGACACTCTACTCGTTAACCTAGTAATCAAGCCTAATATATGACGTACATCAAGGAGGCATCTCGTCCTTTTAATTATTGTGATTGAATAGTTAAATTAATAAACATACAAGCAGAATGGCCACTTTGAAGGGTGAATAGCTGAGGACCGAATACTTTTTTTCTCTACCGCATCTTCCGATTAACCCTACGATCTTAATACGTACCACGATTATCACGAAAGTGAAGACCTTGTCTTGAAACTGAAACTATGTGAACATTTTGCTCACTATTGCGATTGATAAAACGTATGAATCTTAACGGTATTCTTGAATCCCCCAGCAAAAGATACAATCAAGTCAAAAATAGAACTTCACTGATGTAACCGATTGGACAAACAACAAAACAATTTTTTTTTATGTTTATTTATCCAAGAAATTAGGTCACATCCACATCGCTTGGTGGTAAACAAAATTTCGCTAATAGTCACCACACAAATCACTCAACTCTGACGGATTTGTCTCGATCATGCATAGTAACACTAAAGATCTCTAGACGTATTTTTTCCATCCCTGAAACTCTGAATTAAAATGAATTAATGGACAAATATTTAGACGCACGACAGCAACACATGGAACTTCAGATACAATACCCGCGTGGCTCAGCGTTCTGCAATCATGAGTTTAGTGTGTGCGCTGTCAGTGATATAAAGAAGCTCAACGATCTTCCGAGAGATGTTAATGGATACGACCAATTAGCATGATGCCAATGAACATTATTGGTACGCAATGGATGGTGTAACCGATTTTACGCTTGACCAGATAGGCTGAGGTAAACACTCGGTCTTGTGGATGCAAATATTTCAACAAAAATAAATACAAGATACACACTCAAATAGAAGATGTGGTGGGAAAAGGTCATTTCAATTCTAAGGCATACAGGTGCTGGGTAAGGAACTATGCCTATGGATGAATTGATTTGTTTATTCTGTTAGAACGTTGTTACAATTTTTTTAGGTCAATGTATTGAGATTTTAGTTGCAAAAGATGCATGGCGCTAATCACAGAGATTATTTGCTTTGACATGTTGCATTGTAGTAGATCGGTTGGATGTTAAGACGGCGATTAGGTTAAGTCAGGCATCGATTTTACGATATTATGCAATTTTAAGGAGTTCGTTCTATGACTTTGGATTGTTGAGGGTTGTCTTTCCTGTGTTGTTAAGAAAGAATTCAATTATTGTCAAGTCAGTAGCTAAGAATGATCCAAGAGTTCCTTCAGATGTAGGATTATAATCTGTGTAAATATTATTTTACTTCAATTCTGGTAACCCCGTGTAAAAATGCGACAAGGATCATAGGCATTAGTCGTAATAGAAATAACGGGTGGTTAGATTTTAAGGGCCGATCTTAATTGTGAACCACACCTAAACGTCAAGATTTTTTCTGCATTTTATTTGACATTTCTCAATTTCAGACTAATTCAATTTGAAGCATGGAAAGATACACAATCGGGCTACGCGTTAAAGTTATTCAGATTTATTATGAAAATGTGCTTTCAAATCAAAATGCATATAGTGCACTTCGTGATTTTTTCGGTCAATTTTATTATCCAAATGTGCGTACAATCGGAAAAATCGTGCAAAAATTTGAGCAAACCGGGTCTGTAGTAGATGTGAAAACACCAGTGCATGCTCGTATAGCTCGAACTGCAGAAAATGTTGCTGCTGTTCGCGATAGCGTGGCTCAACTCGTCGTCGTGCCCAACAATTGCACCTCTTACGCTCGTCGTTGGTTGACAATATGCATAAAGACTTGCATTTACACGCTTACAAGGTGCAACTGACCCAAGAACTAAAGCCTCTTGACCATTTCAAGCGTCGTCATTTATCAGAATGGTGGCAAGTAATGACAACAGTGGATGACCAATTTTCGAAGTAAATCATCTTCAGGATGAGGCACATTTTGACCACAGTGGATTCGTCGACAAGCGAAATTGCCGAACTTGGGCGAATGATAATCTAAGCGTGATTGTCGAAAACCAATGCACAAATAGTGACTGTTTGGTGAGGCTTATGGGCTGTTGGCATCATCGGCCGGTTTTTTTTCCGAAATGAGTCCGGACAGGCAGTGAGATGATAACGAACTTGTTATGGCCCGAATCGGTATATGGACGATATGTGGTTTCAACAGGACGCTGCCACTTGCCACACAGCTAACGAAACAATGGCTCCTTTGCGCAACAAATTCAATGGCCGTGTTATCTCACGTGGCGGCGGTTTCAATTGGCCGCCAAGATCATGGGATTTGACACCGTTGGATTTCTTTCTTTGGGGTTATTTGAAAGGGTACGTCGATAAGCCAGCAACAATTCAAGAGCTAAAGGGTGAGATAATTCGGCACATTAACGGCATGGAACCTCAATCATGACTCAGCGTTATCGAAAATTTGGACCATCGGATGCAGGTATGCCGCCGAGGTCGCGGCGGCTATTTGGCCGATATTTTGTTCCATACATAATTGACCCATGCCAATATTATCATAATAAAAAGAAATGACAATTATTTTCTAAATATTTTGTATTTTATTCAAAATCATCATCGGCCCTTAAAATTTAACCACCTTTTATATAAGAATGATAAAAAGAGATAAATTCACTAGGACATGAACCCGCCAGGTTGGTTATATTTTTGGACACGAGAAGCGCGCAGAAATATAAGCCCCAAATTTTTACTTGCTTCAGACAGAGCAAGTATTGCTGTTGCGATTCCAAAAAATCCTCTGTGGGTATTTCCCCACGAAGTTCGTATCTATTTTTGAACTAAATCCGTCTAGACGTTAAGTGCATATCGAAAGACTAAGGCTGCGCGTACAGTAGTGCCAAAAAGCGATGTGATGCGGGAAGGCTTTGAGTGCGAAAAAATTGTTCACAAGTATTCTTAGGCACGCGTGCACACTGTAGTAGATTTTTTATGCGAAAAATGGGAGCTTCTCACAAACCTCTCGCACCTTTTCACTCTTCTGACCACTTTTTCAAGCGATTTGTTCGAGAAGCGTTTTTTGTTTAAAGAAAAAAAAATCAAATAGGTAATTTCATTGCTTGTGTGTTATGTGGTGCAATTTTTAAATAATTTTCTCGCATCTAATTATCGCTTCTTGAATCGCTTGTCGCATCGCTTTCTCGTACTACTGTACGCGCAGTCTAACAGACATAATCGCCAGGCCTACTATTAGGATTCCCCATTCTTACTGATTTTAAACGAGTTCTATTTTTTTTTTCACGAACCAGTGAAATTGTCTTTTTTTTTGCCAAAAACGAATGGGACTTTCGTCAAGTCCGACGCGCAACTTTAAGAAGCTTTTCATGATAGTTTTCGTCAGACTTTCGGGGTGAGGCAGGGGAAAATCAGAAGAGTTGTCAAACTCGGGATTTGAACCAGTGAACCTGAGCTTACTAGTCCGATGCAATATATATTAATTAGGCCATGGCACCCACAGCCATTATCAGGAATGTAGGTTATGGAAAAGAGTCCGTGAGATGAAATTTTCGTAAAGTGATTATGCCCGAAAGTAAAGTCGGGAAGAACCAACGGGTTCTAAGGAAATTCACGCTACAGAAAAATATTTCTAGTAATGAAGGTCAATTGGTAGATTCTCCTCGAACGAAAAACAAAAGTATGAGCGTATAATGAGGGAAGCATACCCCAGTTTTCAGTTAAGAGTCGTCATGAAATATGTGGTTTCGCCATCGTGCAAGGAAGTAAACACACACATGAATTGTTGTAAGAAAATGCTAGGGCCTGGGTACCAATGAGCCTTTTGCGCAATAAATCTTTTTTAATTATTTATTTAGTTTGTGTAAGGCTTCTAGTGATGATGTTAATGAGAATAATCAAAGATTAGAAAGTCATACAGATGACGCCCTGCATAGAAGAAAAAATGTTCTATGGGGGTCGTTTTGGCACAGCCCGTCAGTACTGTGCCATATGTTTGGATCTCATGTCTCATGTGTGTACCATAAAGCTGTGCTCGTACCATAAAGCTGTTGAGCTTTATGCTTCTTTTTTTATTCTCAATGCGTCATCTGTATGACTTCATAATCTTTGGTATGTTTGGTAAATTAACCGTCAGTCTAAAAAAAGTTTTGCACAACGTACTTTAAATGGCTATCGAACAATTACGGGAGAAGATTATATTTTAACACTGTAGGACTTCTTTTAATATCCCCATAGATAAAATAATTGCATAACAGAAGAAATTCGATACAACCAGATCTAACAAACGTCTATAACATCAAGGAAGATAAAAACCTTATTGCATGGTAAGCTCATGGTGTAGCACTACAAAGTGGGGACATGGGTCTAGAATCCAATCTCAACTATCGAGATCTGATGAAATGGACACAAAGACGCCATTTTCTCAAGCAAGACCTGTAGGGTCGATTTCTACTTCTACATGTGCACACCACTTAAGGTGATGTATCTTTCCACTTACTACTTTCGACGTCTAGCTGGGAATTCAAGCTTCGTGAGCTATAGTATTGGGGTTCATTTCATGTATATACTTTGTAACCAAAGTTTTTTTTTTTTGATGTATAGCTAGTAAAGTTCGTGGTCAGATCTTTGACTTCATTACGCAAACACACACTCGAGACGACGAATTTCCGAAGAATTTAACTCTCAAAACAACTAAACGATTTTGATGTGGTCCACGCATTAGCGCTGCAGTGCTGGACTGATAAGATTAGTGTCTTACATAGGATTCCTAAGTAGCAGGAGAGACTCCTTGACTAATAAATTGCCTTCTTGGCCTGAAGAAAAAGCGTTTGGCAAGAGTAATTCTTCGTTTAATTTCTAACGAAATGTTGTTGTCAAAGATAGTAGCGCATCCTCGGTAGATAAAGTTCCTTACTACCCCAAAGTAATACTTGTCAATTGTCTTACTTACTTACTTAAGTGGCGTTACAGTCCGGAATGAACCTGGGCCTCAACCAACATGCCTCTCAAATTATCCCGGTCCTTAGCTAACTGCCTTCAGTTGCGCACTACAAGTTGATTGAGGTTGGTTTCTACTTCACTTAAGGCGAAGTCTTCTTCTACTGCGTCCGAAGTCTGGCTGGGAGTCGGAGACTCTGCAAGCGGAAGTATTGGTGACCATTCGTTCTATATGTCCTAGCCATCTTAAACGTCCAATGCGGAGTTTTTTGACCAGGGGCATGTCGCTGTACAGTTCGTATAGTTCTTTGTTGAATCTTCCTCTCCATAGGCCGTCAACGCAAACGGGACCGCAGATTTATAGAAGAATTTGTCCCTCGAATCGACCTAGGATTTCTTCATCCGCTTTTGAGACGGTCCATGCTTCAGCGCCGTAGAGCAGCACTGGGATGACCAGGATCTTATATACGATCTCCTTAGTAGTTCGAGTGAAGGCCTTACTACTAAATTGTCTTCTTAGGCTAAAGAAACAGCGGTTGGCATGAGTGATTCTTTGTTCAATTTCGGAGGAGATGTTGTTGTCAAAGTTAATTGTGGAGCCGCGGTAGACAAAGTCCCATACTACCTTAAAGTTATATTGTCCAATTCGCCGATCTCTTATATCCTTACGTGTTGACAGCACATACTTCGTCTTGCCCTCATTTACTGCTAAACTCATTTTTTTCAGCTTCCTTCTCTATACTAGCAAACGTGGCTATGACATCATGTTGGGTCCGACTAATGATGTCAATATCGTCGGCGTATGCTAGTAGTTGAACTGATTTTTGGAAAATTGTGCCTCTGGTGTTGGCTCGTGAGTTTTGCACAATCCTCTCAAGAATTAAATTAAAGAAATCACTTGACAGCGCATCGCCTTGCCTAAATCCTTTTTTGGTATTGAATGTGTCGGTGAGGTCGTTTCGGACTCTTACGGAGCAGCTAGAATTCTCCATCCTCATCCTACACAAACGGACTAGTTTGCACGGTATACCGAAACAAGACATGGCTCTGTATAGTTCGTCTCTATGAATGCTGTCGTATGCATCTTTGAAATCGACGAATAGGTGGCGGGCGTCGATTTAGATTTCTTGGGTTTTTTCCGGGATCTGCCGAAGTGTGCAAATTTGATCAGTTGTGGATTTTCCTGGCCTAAAACCACGCTGATAAGGGACGATCAGGTTGTTGATAAAAGGTGTAAGGCGTTCACATATTACGGCAGATAGGATCTTGTAGGCGATGTTGAGTAGACTTATGCTTCTGTAGTTGGCGCAGTTTAGAGGTCTCCTTTGTTGTTTGTCGGGCTGAGTTTCCATTCTTCAGACATACTCTCTTCCGACCAGATTTGGCTTATGAGTGGTATATGTTATTTACCAAGTCATCTCCGCCGGCTTTTTAAAGCTCGGCGGAAAGGCCGTCATTTCCACCAGCCTCATTAAGTATGAGTTTAGAAATTGCTATCATCACTTCACTCAGGTCGGGTGGTTAGCAGTTATCGCTGTCGTTGCCAATATTGAATGGTTCCCTCTGTTGTTCGTCATCGCCATTTAATAGTCAGCAGAAGTGGTTCTTCCATATCCTCAGCATCGACTGTGTCTCAACTACGATATTTCCATGTTCAACTCGACAGAATTCTGTTCGAGCCTTGTATCCTTGGCTTTGACGTTTTACATTTGATTAAAACTTGCGAACACCATTCCTGGAGTGGCACCTCTCTATTTTCTCGATCGCGCGCTTTCCTTGCTCTTTTTTCTTCTTTCTGAAAAGCGGGTGGTCTTCCCTTCTTCTCTGCCAATAGAGATAAATGGCAGCTTTCGTCTTCACCTGCAGCTTAGCCCTGTAGGCCTCGTTCTTGGCTGCGAGCATCTGACGGCATTCCTCATTCCTCATCAAACCGGGGGTTTCTCGCTGGTGGGGGCGAGAAACCTAGCACATCTGTTGCCCACATTCGACATTCGATGCTGGTGTTATGGTGTCAATCAAGTGGTTTAGGGATACGCGTTGCGCGAAGGTTTTGGCGGTCTCTTGCGATTGCAGTCTGTCGACATTACATTTTTCAAAGTATTTCTGGATTGTTTTGGCGTGGTGGTTATCTGCATTCTTACCTTGTCTGCAGCAAGGTAGTGGTCCGAGTCGATGTTAGCTCCTCGGAATGTTCGGACATCCAAAATACTGGATGCGTGCCTCTTGTCTATCACAATGTGATCAATTTGGTTGACCGTCCGTTGATCTGGAGGCCGCCATGTCCCCTTTCGTTCTATAGCGAAGTCATTTAGCTTAAGTGCGTTACCAAACGTGTTGTCGTGTAGGCTATGTTTTTCGACAATAGTGCTAAAGATGTTTTGTCTTCCTGCCTTTGCGTTAAAATCTCCCAGCACGATTTTAACTTCATACTTCGGTAGTCGCTCATAGGTTTTGTCAAGGAGCTCGTAGAAACAATCCTTAGCTATGTCATCTTTTTTGGGAAGTTAGTACATACATGGCTTATGTTGGCGAATTGCAAATTGTCGGCCTTGTTGCAAATTATTACAATGCGTTCGCTAATGTCTTGGAAACATTAAACTTCTTGCTAAGTCTGGCAACAGTTGTGGATTAAATGCCTACGGACATGGAATTGCAGGCATATAAAATTAAATCCCAGATTGGAACATTGGCCGTGTCTAGTTGGAATTCGTTGGGCTAAGTCGCTACGTACATAATATATGGTAAGACCACGGTGCATAGGGTTAATACTTAGAATTAGTCCCAACCTGTGTTTTACTTAGTGCCAAAACAGCTTGTTTGTGTTTGGAAATGTGGACGTAAGCCGAAAAAAGATTTCACCTGAACGAATATTTCACGCGCCCACTCTTAATTTCCCATCCATTATCACAGACAGCCATATCACACATATGAAGTCTGATTGACTTGACAATTTTCCGCACTAGCGGAAATAATCCATGAAAACTCACAAAAACTAAAATTTTCACTTCAATCGATTGAAGTGTATATAGGGTAGCGTCAATCCGCTATAAGCTCTTAAATATTTGCCTTTGTTTGTCGTAATTTTAATAATTTATGTTCACATTAGGCACGAAGTTCACAGACCTGCTACAACTTGTCTACCAAATACCAAAGAGAGCTGTAAAAGTTCAATAAATAATTTTATAAATGAAAAACGTGCTCGGAAGTACTGCAATCCACTAAACGTATAACTGCACATGTTTCACATCGATTTAACTCTGAACACACACGCCCATCCAGTGGGCATACAAAATGTTAATCAAATAATTTAATTATCCCACCATATGATGGCCGTTTAACCAGCGTAATTCCATCATCGTTAGTTTGTCATCACCTCTGATTGTCAATTAGGGGATTTGATTTTTATTGATATCGTCCATTCAAATAACGTGCACATGCGAATTAGCCGTCATTCCATTCAATAATCATCACCACTTTATGGGCATCTACACCAGGCTACGACCAGACCCGTTCGATAAAACTCGCAGCGACAGCAACAACTTCGCATCCGTCCTTCTAATGGACTCTCGCCATAAAGCCTGAAACAAATGACGGTCAATGCATTAGAACGGGGTTTGCCATCGGTTAGGCTGCCACTGTGCAGATACCCGACATCAGTCATGCGGCTAATACCGCCTTGATCTGCATCGTTCGCTCGCCAGGACCATACCCGAAAGGGAGAATTTACGAGAGACAGTATTAATAACAATTACATCGGTTCGTAGACCAGCGCATTACAGCCACGTCTCAGTCTGCGTCTACTCCAGGTACGGCTACACGGGTAGTTTATTAATTTTCACATTTACCAAGTTTATGGTGGCATCTAATCACTTGACCGTGACGATCGAAATGGCAAACATAGGTGAGCGATCGGTGTACCGGGAGTGTTACGTTACGACGTTCCAGAGAGAGAGAGAAAGAACCCCGAGTCCATTTCAAGTGTATGCCTGTACAGCCATAGCGGACCAGACCAGGTGGATGGGAGCTGCTGCTCCAGCCGAAGCAGTCATGTGCAAATTGAGGATGTATCTCATCGAATAAATTCAAAAACTGGGCGGTAGAATGTCCTCAGCCGATGATAATGATGATGATGATGCTGATGGTTAGCCGCCATCATTGGCCATAGTGGATAAATTATCGATAAGTTTCTCGGGAGGTACGATTTATGGATCTGAGAGGTTGCGCTAGCTTTTGAAGTTCGCAAGTCACGACAAGGTGAACTGCACTCGGCAAAGTTATTCCTCTCAATCTGAAATACACACTCACAAGCACATATACACCTGCAATTAGATATCGATTAGAATAAGCTACCGCGCGCGCGCAGATTCTTTCAACAGCATTTGTATCCGTGAGTAGTGGTATTGACGGTTCTCGATTCCATCCGAGCGCACAATTGGCCATCAACATGGTTTATATGCATATGCATCTATCTGTTCGATGAGAACAGCGGACTGGCTGGTTTTGTGCAAATATGGCTGACGGCACTGCCCGAAGTTGGCATGCACCTCTGGTGAGCGGAGTGGACAAATTTGAAATTGCCTTAACAGGTGTTCGCCGCAGGCGAGATGCCGTGGCACATAAATCAATGTGATTGCGATAATAAAGTGGAATGAATTTATCTGCATGCGATTCGGTCGGATGTATCTATTGATGAGGAATTGCGATGAAATTGTATGGAAGCGGTTTTGTGGGCCGTACCATGCTGAAACCTACGATATCTGATAGCAGGCTAGTTTTGGTACATGGTAGATGATGTCGTAAAAAAAAGAAAAGGCACGGACTGCAAGCTGAATTACCTTTTTTTCATTCGGATGTCATTCAATTGGTGCTTCTGTCATAAATTTTCTTTCAACTAGGAAGCACCATCGAGACTGGTATCGATTTTGATCGCTGGTGGACTTTGAAATGCTGGGACCCGGGCTGTGATCTTCTATTGATGATATAAGAATGATGAATAAGTTTAGTGCCACTTAATAAATGAGGGGTTTATTACAAAGCTGGATTGAAAGCTATTTTTCATGGGCAGTTCCGAAGTGTATACTGCACTACTCTAGGAAGATGTAAATGTTTTAAACCATGAGCTTCTATCTTGTATTTAACATCTGTAAGTATCTGTTTCTATTGAATATATTAAGGGTCTCCAAAATAGGACCAGACCATAATATCTATTTGGTTTGAACTTTGGTTACCTTATGCCTCCATGTGTAGTGCCACCTCTTATTTATTCAGTGATAATAATTTAGCCATAGCTAAGGCATGTGACACATAGGCAAATTTGTCAGGAAATGGCATTTATTTCAGAGATAGGAAATTACCCTTAATTTACAGTAATAATAATGGATATATCTCAGGTCAAAGCATACCTCACTATTAAAAACCGATCTATACATAGCAACCAAGAGCCTCGGTAGGAAAAGGACGAACTGTGGACGTAAATTCTAAACGCATAAATGACGAAGGCGTTCGATGAGAACAGCGGACTGGTATGCACCCCGCATGACATTACTGCCATTTAGGAAATAAGACGTAGTGGGCCGGGCAAAAATAGGACGAAAAAAATAGAAAAAATACGATACTATCCGTGCTATACAAAAAAAAATACAAATTTTTGGCGCAAAAGGCTCGTTAGTACCCAGGGCCGAGGTGTGTACTTCTTTCACGATGGCGGGACCTCCTGTTTTATGCCGACTCATAACGGCGAATTCGAGATAAGCTTTTCTTGACAATTGATACTACTCGGATGATTTGTCAGATCAACAAGAGAGGAGGGTGGCAGGTGAAAAATCAGTTGGGAGTCGAACCCAGAACCCCTGCGCGGCAGTTCCTCGCACTAACCATCGCGCCACTGAGTCCGTCGTTAATAGTGAGCAGAAATAAGGCAACTTAGGCAAGTAGTCTTATGGTTTGAAGATACTAGGGAATGCACTGTTACAATCTGCATCAAGTCCAAATTTTTTTTTTCAAGCATTATATTGCAATAGACTGATACTACGAGCTCCCGGACATAACATACCAAATACGATGCTAAAATCGAGTTGGGAGATTTTAACACGGAAAACACAGCCTACACGACAAAGGAAATTCAAAAAAAGCTAGAAAAGTGCGCTATCAAGGGTATAAAGGGGTCTAATCCAGGAATGATGTTTGCCAGTTTTACCAAAGAGTACAACATCAAAGTCAGGGATAAAAGGCTCAAACAGAATCCTGTCGAGATGAACAGCAAATATCGTAATTAAGAAGCAGTCGATGCTGAGGATAGTAAAGAACCACTGCAGACTATTAAAAGACGATGATGAACAATCTTCTGCTTTCAGATAGAACGTATCATTAAATATTGGCAAGAAAAACTAAAACTAACAACCACCCGACCTAAGTGAAGTGAGAATAGCCATATCTAATCTAGAGCTTAACAAGGCTGCCAGAAAAGACGAGCTTTATAAAGCCGATGAATACGACTTGGTAAATAACATTCACCGACCTATAAGCAAATTTTTACCCGTTGGAGTTTACTTCTTCTCCTATCGGTACGCGTCGCAGGGTGACGGATAGGGTGCCCTGTGTGTGTTAGAATACTCGCAGGTCTGGGGGAAATATGCATTAAAACTCGTGGACCAAAAATAAATAAATTGCTGGATTAAGGTTTCATACGACACGTGCCGATAAACGACCAGGCTGAGGAGCATCCGGATAACAGGCAACCCAGACTTCCCTACATAGCGCGTGTTTATTTGCAGGTGTACCGATTTTTCTCCGATACTCGTGGGACCTAACTATGAATACACCAACAAAAAAAAATGAAAACAAAAACCGGGAGTTTGTTCTTCCAAAAAAAACCCTTTCCAGCACCTCTAGTGTGACACCTGGAAACACCTGCTAAGTCAAAAATGACTTTGGGAAAACTTGGACCAAGCCTAGCAGGCAACTGCGGAAAAGAAAGAACCCCGAAAATTGCTGAGAGCACTTCTGTTCCAAGGGTATAGACAATGTCTCTAAGACCTGGTAAGAACCCAAGCCCTGGACAGGCCTTGCAAGGGACTCTCTCCCAACCAACCCAATCCTTAAAGGTTCAACCAACTATTCGACGAATGAACAGCTTCAACGCTTCGCTAGCTTCTCCGAAGACACCACGAGGAGTGCGCAAAAAGCCAAAACGGATAACCCCCGTTCTCACAGAACCCCTAGAACATATAGAATTTGCGGTAATTGACAGCATTGACCCAGATGGAAATATAACATCGGAAAACAGAGGAAGGTGGAAGTGAAGCTCGCCTCCAGCTTCCTCCAAATACTCTGCGACCATCATCATATAGCATCATATAGGTCTCTATCGGGTAGAAGTTAAGAAGATTGCGTGCGCTGGCCAGAGGTCCAAAGACCTAAGATAGCAGTGTCCAGGACTGGAGAAGTTCGGCCAGGAGCACAACTGGATGTAGTAAGAAAGGATTCCTAAACGCTCTTGCAGTCGTTTAATGATTACGTTCGATCCTGAAAAAAAACCCAAGAAGTATTGAGCACCAATACTCCGTCTCACAAAGTCTTCGATTTCCAACCGGAGGTCTTGCACACTAGAGGAAAACCCCGCCTTAAGAGGTGAGCACCAGCAAAATCGATCTAAAAATACTTGAAGTGCGCAACTGGAGGCAGTTTTCTAGAAACTCGGCTTATTAATAGGCCTGAGGCCCAGGTATATTCCAGACTAAGAATCCACACAACTAAGTTCAACCGCTTCCGCAAGAGCTTCGGGCACTTAGCTATCTTGAACTTTCGTCAAATATTCTCGTTGAGAGTTTTCACAGACTGTAGCTTGATTTCATAGACCCGTGACTTCATAAAACCCTGAGGAATGAAGTATAGAGTGGTCAAACTGGTAGACTTTGACGGTCAGCGCAAATTGCCAAAAAGATTACTTGACGATCTGGAAACGAATTCTTCAAAATTGCACCATCCTTCTGCACCCACATGACCATTAGCAATTCGTCAATTGCGGCAATAAAATCTCGTTGATCATGATCACCATCCAAAGTGATAGTTAGTCCGGCATGGCACTAAATAAATGATCCAATGATCAGATTGTGACTTCGAGAGGATATAATGATCCTTCGTGCATTTTTATGCCACAGAATTGCTGGCTTGTAGTCATTTGCAAAAGATCTTCCGACAGGGTGACACATAGTCGGTCACCTTTTTAGTTTCGCTATTCATCAAGATGATACGTGAAACGGATTTAAAGGTAATCAACCTATAAAAGGTGGGCTATATAAGAGCGGATTCACTTCCGTTTGAAAAGTCTTTATTATCTTCATGTTTAAAATGCGTATGACGCGTATGAATTAACTATCTCGCCATTCCCTCCAACAGCAAACTTTGAAAAAAAAAAAAAATTCAGCAAATGACGAATTGACGAGAATTCATTTCTGATCAATAATAATCAAAGCTAACTGCAATTATAATCACTCAATGCGAACATTTACCGAATTGAATGTGAACGCTGATTAAAGGCAAAACCTAATTAGCCGACTATTGTAGCCTTCTAATTTATTTCGATTGTCTTTCACTTAAATTGCAAACATTTCTCTTATAACTAAAAATCTTTCTTCTACTGAATGTATAAATAGCCCAAATATTAATGTCTTAGGGTCAGTGGACGCATACAAGCGTTAAGACCTTAATTCAATTGGAGAAACCTGTAGTTCAATCAATAATCGCACATAACTTTTCGTAACGAAGAAAGCGTATATTGTCCGGAGACCCCCCAAAATGTAGATGTGAGCGGTTGTCCAAAAGTGTTTTAATGAAAATATCCGTAGAAATAATATATGTGCTGCTAACAACCCAACGGGATATAATAGTTAATTCGAAAACTAATCCCCAGACAATGCAACATAAAAGATACTTTTATATTCAAGAAAAAATATGAAAGATTCATATTTACATGCTGCTCTGTGGCTAGAGTTAGTGCGCGTGCTGGACATGATGAAGCTTCGCTCTGTGTGGGGTATCTAAACACGATGATGTGACAATGTCATCTTGTTGCTCGATGAAAAATTCATAGAAATGTTGTGATGATTTATCACAAATTTATGACTGACGAAAATAAGATAGAACGGTCATAAGGGAGTGTAGATATGACGTAAATTAAAGTGCACGTGGGAAGTAGTATGTGTAAGGAAAAGAGTTCAGAAGGAGGAAATTTAGAGGAACCACTGAATCTAAAGCTGCAAAAAAGACGACGGGCAGACTTATTCTACAAAAAAAGGTTCCAGTCGGAATCGAGTAGGATTTGTTTGATGTCTCTTTGTAATGAACCAAATTTTTGACAACACATTATATCCAGAAAAGACTTTAAAGGCGTATTTGGCTATTACTTATAGTCCTGACATACGGAATACTAAAGCTATGCTTAGACGGTTTAGAGATCATATAATATTGTCAGGTCTGTTAATGAAAAAAAAAGTGCTGACAATTTTGTTATCAGATTCTTTCTTATTTGATTATATAACGTTACAGCCTGGAATAATGCGGCACAGGCTTTAACATACCTGGTGCCTAGCATACTGCCTCCACTTTTGCCTTTCATTTTAATTCAATCCAAAATAATGCGACGATATAATTACGTCCGACGTCTCACTGTGAATCAGAGAATCGGGTATCAATTCGCTCTACATGTCCTACCCATTACAAAAGTCCAATTCGAGATACATAAACAAGATAAATTTGCCCTTTTCGCTTATACCTGCACTTATTGCTTTGATAAGAGCTGTGGCTACCGATTCTAAAATGACCAAAGGATTCAAGGGGATTAATAGTAAGAGATCGGTATTTAGCAATTATTACAGTAGATACGTGTGACAACTTATCTGCTTATAATATTCAGAATAATTCATTTTTTTTCTTCGTCACTAAAGTTCTTTTTAATAATCTCGTTGGTTTCGCATCAGACAATCAGTAGCTTTCAAAACACTTCCAAGCTCAACCAACAGTGAGCCTAAGTGGGGGGTTTTCAAGGGGGCAGTATGACCCCCACTCATATTCAATCATTGCATAGACAATAACTTGATAACACTGCCAAATTCAAATTTCAATATAACAGTCGCGGGTGTAAATTCTTTTTGGTGGATGGGCTTATATCCATGTCGTTAAGGAAAAAATGCCACTAGGGCAATTTCCTCTTTTTTGGGAATTTAACCCCATGGGGCTTAATTCCGCTGGGGTTATCGCACTGCACCATCCTAGGCATCTTAAACGTCCTATGCGCAGTTGTTGGACTAGTGGCATGTCGCTGTACAGTTGATAGTTGACAGCCCGTCAACGCAAACGGGTTCGAAGATTTTTCAAAGAATTTTTCTTTCAAATCGATTAAGGATTTCTTCATTTTGAGACGGTCCATGTGTCAGCGCCCTAGAACAGGAATGGTATGATCAGGGTCTTCTATAGCATCTCCTTAGTAGTTCGAATGGGGGCTTTACTACTGAATTGCCTTCTTAGCCGGAAGAAACCGCATTTTTCAAGAGTAATTCTTGGTGAACGAGATGTTGTTGTCAGATATAAAAGCAGAACCGATGTAGACAAGGTGCAGTACTATCTCAGAGTAATATCTGTCAATGTTTACTTTCTGTCCAATCGACTATGTTGTTTCTCCTTTCGAATGGAGAGCATATACTTAGTCTATAGCTGCACAGATTTATAAAAGATTGTGCCTCCGATGTTGGCTAAGGAGTTTTGCACTCTCAGAATCAGATTTGAAAAGTCACATGACAGCGCATCGCTTGGCCTAAATCCTGTTTTCGTAGTGAATGTGTCGGTGAGGTCGTTTTCAACCCCTTTGGTACGTTGAGAATTCTTCATCGTCATCCTGCACAGATGGACAAGTTTGGTCAGGATACCAAAACTAGACATCGCGTTGTATAATTCGGCTCTATAAATGCTATCGTATGTGCCTTTGAAACCGATGAAATAGTGGTGGTTATTGATTTAAACTACTTGGATTTTTTCCAGGATCTGCCGAAGTGTGAAGATTTGATCAGTTGTGCACTTTTCTGGCCGAAAACCACACTGAAAGTAGCCGATCAGGTTGTTGGTAAACGGTGCAAGCGCTGTTGAGGAGACTTATCCCTTTGTAAATAGTTGGCGCAGTAGAGAGGATCACATCGCTTTTCTTGCTCGATTTTCTTCTTTCTGAGAAGCCTGTATTTTCCCTCATTCTTTGCCTATAACAGCTCTCGTCTTCACCTGAAGCTAAGTTTCTCATAAATATCGAGGGGAGAAAACTGTGTATTGGATACAATGGCAATTAAATACGCACGGAACTTAATAAGAATAATTCCGTTGCTGTGTTGCCATTTCTTCTTAATTTTTCGTTAAAATATCCTGGCAGTATTTTTGAATCGCACTTCGATAGTCGCTCATAAGTTTTGTCAAGGAAAATTCTTTCGCTGTAACGTCTGTTTCCTCATTCGGGTCGTCATCGCATATAAGGCTTGCGTTGTCGAATTTGGCCTTTATGCGAACTGTTACAACGTGTTCGCTAATGTCTTGGAGACATAAGACGTATTGCCTAAGTCTGGCACACATAACAAATCCGAATTTTCGAATTTTCGCTTTAACTACTCACTATAACATTGTACGTAGCAGATGCCATAGTTTTCAATCCTCTCTTTGCCCTGCCCATCCCATCGTATTTCCTAAATGGCGGTAATTTCTGCTTTGTCGCAGCTTAGGGATTCGAATAAATGTTCACCAGCACCTATCCTTTTTTAATTTTCTGACTTTCCAAATTCAGATACGTCGTTGTTCTTTCTTTTCGCAGGGTCGTCAACGATAAAATCGGTTCTTTCGCAACAAGACTTTTTCCAGGAGTGGGTAGTTCACCCAAAGTAAGACCTCCACCCTGCAGGGACAGTTCCTATTTTTAAGATACCCCAAGACTTACTATGTCTATACGGATTTCTTGCCCTATTACTCACTCTAAAGAATTTATCTACAGTTCCCGGTGGATATTTGACTAGGTTGCCATCGCTATTTTCTGGAGCTTTACTCCCTTTGAAACCAACTGCCATTCCGTGTGTTAGTTGGGATACTCTTTACTTTCTTTAATCTGAAAGGCTTCGTGTGGATAAATGTCTGTGTGGATAAACTAGAGAATTTTTCCACACAGGCATTTTTTCTGCTCTAGTGTTCTTACTCGCTAGTTATATGCTTTTGTATTTGTACTGCGGACTTTTTTAGGTGCCTTGTAGCCTAGGGTGGATTCGCCAATATCTTTTAAAACGTTGCAGTACTTCATCCACTGTGCTTTGGCGGTATCGATAGGTGATATCACATCTGAGACATTGACCTATTCAGACCCTATACATCTCCGGTCTTCTAAGGGATCTTATACGTCTAATTAGCGACTCTACTGGTAAAAAAAAGTTCATTAGTCTCCTATAACCCTACATCACAAACGATCACCCTTATATAAGTGATATACAGTTTTCACGAATGGTGATCACTATTAACCCACTTCTGAAGCCGACATTCAGTGACTTCCAGACCTACCTGTAGCTTTATTGTACCATTCTGTTACACATCTCATTAATCTTTTCATCTCATTTGACTGATTTTCTCCGTTCTTCCCACCCAACCTGTAAGACCTGCCCAACACTTACCAACCCATACCTTCATTTTTACAAGAATAAGCTAACATAGGCTAATCGAAATCGGAAAAGAACCAACAGTCATAGATATACCCTTCCCATAACCAATACATAGAACAAACGAGGAATAAAAAATCGCGTGCTTATGAGAACTGACTTCTCCCGGCTGAGCAATTCTCACGGAAGTAAAACGACTTCCATTGCACTGTGTGAATGGTCATAAATACGTCGTTTTGCGTTTGTGTACCTTTTTTGCTCATTACCCTATGGCAGGCATAATTGTTCCAAAGAACTCGCACACCGCAGAGAAATTGAAAAAAAAATCTCAAAATTATTTAATTATGCAAAAGACTATAAGGGTACGGTACCTTTGAGTCAGAGCGCCATCTATTTCCTGATGACAAACTCTTTTTCGATCCAAGTACTTACTGTTAATTCAAGTTTCGGAATAAATTAGTACGCGACGATTTCGATAGACTGGCGTCACACATAAATCCCACAATTAGGCTCATCCGTCTAACGTGAAGTTGGTACTTGGCGGTCCATAAAAATTGTATTAAAATACGATCTTGTGGGACTGAGGCTTTGATTAATATCGGGCGAATAATTAATCGCCCAGCGTTTGTGTCTTTGGGCGATGGTCGTTTATATATTCGGCTTTGGAATCGAGTTCCGTTTGCCTCTGCGTATATTTAAGAGCAGAGACAAACATAAGCAATCCTGGCTTTTGAGTTGAGAATTGTTTTGACGTTTGGGTAACACGGGCTGAGGCTTATTAATTATGCTTCCATCGCTCAATAACATCCCAGTCATTTGTAATGCAATACAACGATTTATTCGGTTTTTTGTAAATTGGTTCGATTTAATCTATAAGTGTCAGGATATCAAAGTGCTCGCAATGCTTGATTTAGTTATAACTTGTTAGTTGTAATTTGATAGTTTGATAAGGCAAGCGATGTTAGTTATTCTTCATCGTTATCCGGTGTGATGTCAATTATATCTTAGCGGCTCTAAGGCGTCATTTTCAACTTTTTTTGAAAACATGTTGGGACCAAAACATGGGACAAACTCTTCAGTTGCTTATCACTATAATTTGACAATGATTTTCGCAAACCATAATATCATACTCCGTTTGAAAATGTGGGACGGAACTAGAAGTTTTGAACTGAATGAGAGACTACCTGATGTGTCCTCATCCTACTTCAATGTCAACACCCAGTGGATACAGTATTGAAATATAACCATAAAAATGGCCGAAACCACCAGCACCCCTGAAAAGATGTTCGTGGTATGATGATATTTGCAAGTACCAAAATGATATAGAAGAAGAGGCACATAACGCCGCATGGGTAGTGTTGAGTACCGAACCAGAAGAAAGGGAGAGAAACAAACCCTGTGTAGGAAAAAATGAGAACACTCAGTCTCCCAGCCCAAAGATGTTACTGACGCGCAGGTAACATTTCAAGCAGCTGCTTAGTAAGCATAATGTCGAGATTATTATAGGGATCAAGCCAACCCCCAATCACGATGAAGTTAGAGCAGCCATCAACAAACTCAAAGACAACAATGCATCCGGTTCTGATGGATAACCAGAAGAACTTTTTCGAATACTGTGATGTTGCACCAAACCATCAACAAAATCTGTATGGATGAGAGTATGCCAGATGACAAGAATATCAGCTTCACTTGACCAATCTACAAAAATCATCTGACATACATCGCCTAGGGCTTTATAAAGTGATGGCGGATTTCGTGATGTGTCGCCTTTCATAAGAGGATACGCGATTTACCATTCAGTTTGGATACAGCTTATCTGACCTTTTCTAAACTTGTACTGGATTCCAATAGAGAGAATCGCTAATATGCGATTTCTTCCATCACGCAGACGACATCGACATCATTTTTCGCTCCAACCGTACTGTCATAGAAGCACTTACACCCATTGAGGAAGAACCGAAGAGTCCACATTGGATCGGCATCATCTAGAGAATGAAAAATAATCATCTAACCACAAGAATCTTTGAAATCCAGCCTTCAGGTTCGACGCGACTACGAAGGGCGAACCTTGAGCTTGATAGCTAAGCGATTGCGGAGGCCAGCGCGCTTGGAATGAATAACTAACAGTATCGAAGAGGATGGAAGGATACCTCGTCTCAGGCAGAGATCCTCAACGGGTCGGAAGCCCGTTGTATAAGCAAGTAAGATGAAAATTGTCAAAGGATGCCAGCCCAGTAGTTTGACCGAAACCAATAAAATGATCGTGTTCCCGATTTCAGTTTCATGCATTGATATTCAGATTTTTCAAAAAAAAATTCTAAATAGTTGATTTTTTCGAAACGGCTCCAGAGTGGCTAAGGGGGGCGATGGTTAGTACGATGTCAAGAACAGCTTATCTCAACTAAGCCGTTCGAAGTCGGCATAAAATAGGATTCCCCGCCATTGTGCAAGAAATGTTTGCGCCAAAAAATTGAATTTTTAACTTTTAGCATTTAGGCCATATAAAGAAAATTGTCAACCAACCAGTTGACATCATTGGTTGGACTCAACGTGATGTCATAGCCACGTTTGCTAGTATTGAGAATGAAGCGACAAAATGGGTTTAGCTGTAAATGAGGGTAAGACTAAGTAAATATGTGCTGTCTACAGAAAAGGACGCACAACATCGACGAATTCGACAGACACAACTTAGAAGCAAAATGCTGTTTCTTTTAGCTAACAAGGCAATTGACAGGAAAAGTCCTCACTCGAAATATCTACTAAGGAGATCCTATATAAGACCTTGCTCAGCAAGGTCTTGCTCTGCAGCGCAGAAGCATGAACAGTATCCAAAGTGGAGGAAGAAATCCTTGGTCGATTAGAGAAGAAAATTTTACGAAAATTCTTAGGTCCCGTTTGCGTTGACGGGCTATGGAGGCAAAGATTCAACCAAGAACTACAGGGTGTCCGCCGGGAAGGTATACTCCTTTGTTTGTTTATAATTTTTGATTAAATGAAAGACAATGGATCTTGTATTGATAAATGTTTTATTTAATGTCGGAAATTATGTATGGATTTAAATATCAGGTAAATGTCTGCCTCTGTTAGTCCCAAAAATGCGAGCCCTTTTGAACACATTTTTCATTACATTCTCACACACAACACAAGCGTTTCTGGTTTTTTTGCATAAACCTTGCTTTTCAGATATCCCCACAAAAAAAGTCCGGAGCAGCCAAATCAGGTGACCGTGGAGGCCAATCAGCATCACCATTTCTTAAAATAACTTGTTGTGGAAAGAGGTCTCGCAGTAATTCCATGGTAATCCTGGCTGTATGCGATGTGGCACCGTCTTGTTGATACCACATGTTAATCAAGCCCAATGCATGCAGTTGTGGCGTTAAAAAGTTTTCAATCATATCACGATATCGTTCCCCATTCACAGTTACCGTTACGCCGTTTTTATTTTCAAAGAAGTAAGGTAAAATGATTCCTCCTGACCAAATTGCACACCAGACTGTTACTTTTGATGGATGCAAGGGAGATTGATGAATAATTTGAGCGTTTTTCATTGCCCAAAACCGACTATTCTGTTTATTCACATATACATTCAAATGATTATGTGACTCGTCACTCATTTGTACGGCGGCGTAAATGGTCTTGTGGAAGAAGCTCTTGTGTGTCAAATGAATACTAAATTGAAACATTTGCAAATCCTTGTGCAAAATTGTGGCCAAAGTTGTTCTTTGAAGACCAAGCTCCTGAGCACGGCGTCGAATTGAGGTTGATGGTTTGTGTCGAACACATCCTTGAGCAGCAGTCATGTTTTCAGCCGATCTTGCAGTACGTTGTGGTTCATGCTTAGGCCTATCATGCTTGGGTTCTTGTGGTTCATGCTTGGGCCTACAGACTCTCTTTTTTCGAAGTCATTCACTACACGCTAAATAGTGCGTTTTGTTGGCACGTTGTTTCTCAAAAAAAATTTCACGTAACTTTCTCATCGTCACAGTAATCGATGATTGATTTTGATAAAACGTTTTAACGATTAAAACACGTTGGCTTACCGAATATTTTTCTACCACGTTACGTGCCACGTGTCTGCTTCACGACTGCCAAATATCAACCGTCAAGACTAATGTTTACCAAAATGGCGGCAAAACATTTTGGTATACCTTCCTGGCGGACACCATGTTAATTGAATTTCTGACGTAGTTGAGAGAGCTTTCGAAGAAAAGAAAATTTGCTCAGCCGTATTTCTTGACGTGTCGCAAGCTTTTGACAAGGTTTGACATAGATGCCTTCAATGCAAATTAAGACCGGTTCTGCCTGAAAAATTATATAGAATCCTCGTGTCCGAATCTTGATCAAAGAGTCTTCCGTGTGAAACTTGGTAACGAATATCCAGAGTTCAAAGAAATATTGGCAGGAGTACCCCAAGGAAGCGTCCTTGGACCACTCTTGTACCTCATATTTACACGTGATATTCCACAAACCAGCGATACAATAGTTGCCACGTTTGCTGACGCACAACAATAGAGGAAAAAAATATGAAATTACAAAACGCTCTTAACGAGGTTAATGAATGGAAAAAATCCTGGCGGATCGAGAGCAAATCGATTCATGTAGATTTTTCGTATAAACGGACAAACAATTTGCCAGTACTTCTGAATATGGTTCGAGTCCCTTTTTCAAATGAAGCAAAATATCTCGGAATGACACTCGATGCAAAATTAAAATGGAAGTCGCATGTAAAAAAGAAATGCGAAGAACTTAAAGATAAATACAGAGAACTGTCCTGGTTACTGGGAAAATATTCGAAGCATAACCTTGGTAACAAGCTGCTATTATACAAGCAAGTGCTGAATCTGGTCTGGACATATGGTATGCAACTATGGGGTTGAACCAGTGAAACGAATCTAAACATTTTACAAACTTTTGAAAACAAAATGTTAAGATCATTCATCAATACGGCGTGGTAATATAAGAAATGAAGATATACGCAGAGATCTGGGTATTTCCGCGGTTGAAGATGAAACGAACAATTTTGCACGCAAACATAAAAGATGTTTATTGGGACACGTTAACACAACGGTCCTCCGAATTATTGACGAAATAAATTTATTGCGGCGTCTTCAATAACTAAGCCCTTAGATTTGGCACGATAATAACAAACCACGCTATAAATTGCAGAAAAACCAGGAACTTTCAAAGGAAAGTTGTCTGCCAAACACTCATTACTCGTGATAAAAAATTGCTCGATAAGTCGCATACTTAGTTGCAATACAAATACAAAAAGGGTGGTGGTTTTAGTGGGTTAAAGTCTCACACTATTTTGGGCACGTGGTCATCGTGTTTTTTGAGATTTCCAACTGCCCAAGAACAAAAATTGTTTTTTCCAATATCTATTCGAGTGGTTTTTAAAATTATGAGTATGGTATTATGCAGATTTTTAATTTTTTTTGTTGCACTTATGGTAAACCGGGGCACATTCGTATTTGGGGCACATTCATCATTGCCGTTTTCAATAAGAACTCTTCTGTGTAAACCACTCATTTTAACTCTGAACGCTTCCTCCTGCAATTGTATATGATGCTTTGTAGTTTGACAGTTCTAATGGGTGATCCAAGTAGAGATACTTTTTTCAATAGCCTTTTTTGACAGATCACGTGTGAGTCGTGTCATGATGTCATGTTATTTTTGTTTAGTATTCTTTGGCATTTCATAATGGAAAGACTTACGCATGAACAACGTTTGCAAATTGTTCAACTTTACTATGAAAATTCACGTTCTGTGAGGAATGTGTTTCGTGCACTTCGCTCAACTTATGGGCAACATAATCGGCCTACTGAGCGTACTATTCGCAACACCATCACCCATTTTGAGCCCAGCATTCATTATTGGATAATATTCGACCGAATAGACCACGTCCGTTTTACGTCAAGATCTTAACCCTTTGTTGACCAAGCTATGGAAAACTTAAATTTTTTTATTTTTTTTTTGATAATATTTAATTTTAGGCTGTTTTAAAAAGGATAACTCATTTTTGTTTTTTGAAAGGACCTCTAAGGACTAAAAGTGAAAGTGGTACTCAAAAGTACCGTTGGGCTATGGGTTGCAAAACAAATCTTTGAACTAAATTTTATTAATTTTCTTTTTTATTTGAATATGATACTAATAATAATGTAAATGGATTTTTTCAAAAAAGGATCAACATTTTAATGAGTACATTCACGTACATTTTAGACCACGTCTGTCAACAGGTAAGTCCTTTTGTGACATAAGTCCAAGGGTTACACATCTTTTGTACTCCAGAAGGGATACTTTTTCATTCATTTGACAGTAGACGATGAACGAGTTTACGAAACATATTTCGAGCATTCCCCAAAAAATACGATGCCACCACTTCTTTGATCTGCGGTCTAATCCATATGCGGACCGAAGTTGATCAGCATGGTCCACTCCTCCCATGTATGTGTTATAATCTTTAACAACTTTTGGACAACTTACTTCGTGTTGCACTCCCGATTTATCCCTTCTGGTAACAGTTGAAAGCTTGTTGCCATGGTAATTTGAGGCCAAAAGTACTATTCTCGTATCTTTCCATTTATAAAAACTGATCCCATCTTTTGAAGATCGATAATCAAAATCTCCTCTTTCCATTTTTTTATCGTCTTTCAAATTTTTCGGGTTGCCTTTTCTGTTTGCTCGAATCGTACCACAAGCTAGAGTTTCTTCGGTTCTTAGCTTCTCTAGCAGTCTTACTGAAGTAAAATAATTATCGAAGAAAATGATTCTTTGCTTTCCCCACTCCTTTTCAGTCATTGATAAGACTACTCTTTCACCGAGACCGTAATTTTCATACTTATTTTCCAGCTGCTCGTCCTTTCCTTGGTAAATCGAAAATGTCTTGATGTAGCCATGTTGATCTGCTAAGCACCATAATTTGTACCCTCTCTTTATAGGTTTCATGGGATTGTATCGCTTCATGGAGTTTCTACCCTTGAAAAGTATCATTGACTCATCAACAGAAAGCTGTCTTGTTCCGTGGTAGGAAGTGCTAAATTTATCATTCAAAGAATCGATCATTGGCCGAAGTTTGAATAGTCGATCTTTGTTATCTTTTGGAATAAGGCTGTTGTCATTTATGTGTAAGCTGCTCAAAATAGCATCAAATCTATTACGGCTCATCGTTTTACCCACCAACGAAACTCCCAAATCCTCACTTTCACTCCAAAAGTGCCTCCAGCTGGGTAGTTTATGATATCCCATAAGAAAGTTTATTCCTATAAAAGCTAGTAGCTCACCCTTCTTCAAGTCCAATACCTTACTTTTTTGAACCGCATAGAGATTAGATTGATAAACAATTTTATCTAGCACACCTTCAACAAATGAGACGAAAAAATCTGTTTGACTAACGCAGCTTTCAAACAAACCTTCAACAGGACCCTCAGGCAATACATATTCAGGAATTTCTGATGGACAATCGCTAGCTTTCCATTGGCGATTTGGTTCCTCGTCGGGTATTTTTTTCTTCGAATGACTGCATCTTGGACGATTATCCGAAATTTCCATGCCATCTCCCAACAACTCTTCAAGCTCTTCTTGAAGTACAGCTTCATCTGGTTCTTCATTCATTTGGGGTGCAGCTCTTATTCTTGAACGAATTGTTATAAGATCCAATTCATCTTCGGATTCAAGGTCTGTATCTTCATTATTGTCCAATGGTAATTCCTCGATCAGAGCTAAAATCTCATCATCCTTCAATAGAACGTTCCGAACAGCTGACATAATGCACTTTATTACATGAAAATAGAACGAAGAAAAAAATCACTATTCTAACACTCGAACAAAAAAATACAATTGTCGCACAGCCCGACGGTACTTACCAGTCCACTTTAGTTTTTTTGTGAAAATATATGAAAAATCCCTATAACTTCAATTGATTTCTTGTTTCTCCCAAAGTTCAACATGCAAATCAATTAAATACTTCATAAAATGACGAAATTTGCAATGGCTACTTTATTCTACAAAAATCAAAATTCAATGAAATTATTCTCTTCAAAGTGCAGTAAGCTTTGAAAAAAAAACCGTTGTAACGGTAGCTAAAACTAAACAAATACTTGTAGACCCACAAAATACATGGAGATTAAATGGTACTAAAAAGTCTCGTTGGGCGTGAATACAGTATTTTAGTCATACAGAGTTTTTACTTGAAGTTAAACATTGTGGTACTTACAAGTACCGTCGGTCAACAAAGGGTTAAATTGAAAGCGTACAAAATACAGCTTGTGCAACAACTGAAGCCGCTCGACCTTCCCAAGCGACATCGCTTCGCTCTATGGGCTCTTGAAAAGTTCCAAGAAGAACCGACGTTTTCGAGGCAAATTTTGTTTAGCGATGAGGCCCATTTCTGGCTCAATGGGTATGTAGACAAACAAAATTGCCGCATTTGGAACGAAGAGCAACCTGAAGAGATTGAAGAACTGCCACTTCATCCAGAAAAAACAACGATTTGGTGTGGTTTGTGGGCCGGTCGAATCATCGGTCCATATTTCTTTAAAAATTATGCCGGTGCGAACGTGACCGTCAATGGCGACCGTTATCGTGCCATGATAACCGACTATTTGATGCCTGAAATTGAAGCTCGTGATCTCGGCGACATTTGGTTTCAGCAAGACGGCGCCACTTCCCACACATCGCATCAATCAATGGACTTATTGAGAGAACATTTCGGTGAGCACATAATTTCACGTTTTGGGCCGGTCGATTGGCCACCAAGATCGTGTGATATCACACCGTTAGACTTTTTCCTGTGGGGATATGTAAAGTCAAAAGCTTATGCCGATAAACCCGCTTCGATTCAGGACTTGGAGGAAAACATCACGCGTGTCATTCGCCAGTTACCAGTCGAAATGCTCGAACGAGTGATCGAAAATTGGACTCAACGGATGGACCATCTGCGACGTAGCAACGGCCAACATTTGATAGACATAATCTTCAAAAAATAAATGCCAAAGAATGTTCTTTCAAATGATAATAAACATTTTCCATTAAATTTGAATTTTCTGTGTTCTTTTCTTTAAAAAAGTAGGGAACCTCGAAATGGATCACCCTGGTTCGTTAACAATCGTAGTTCGAAGTGTTTGTTTGTTTTTTTGCTCCAGTGTTTAGCCCTTTTAAAAAATTCTGGAAAACATCTTTTAACGACTTTTTGTGCGCAAATGAAGGGAAACAAATAACTATATATGACATTACTAAGCTCACTAAACAGCCGTTTTTAAGAGGGTTTTCAGCGGAGAATATATGCAGTGGGTTTAGAAATACTGGAATATATCATCTTAATTCCCAAGTTTTCCAAGAGGAAGAATTTTCACTGGAAATGGTAACAATAGAAACAGATGAAAATGTTATCACAACAAAATCTTTGTCACCAGAGCAAATTCAACCAACAACACTGCAAAGTATAATATCGCCTGATATGATACGTCCAATTCAGCGATTAAAAGCTGCAAAAAACACATTAAGGAGTGGATCTTCTCGAATATTATCAAGCTCCACAGAAAAACATCGGGCAGAAGAGAATGAAGCCAAAAGAAATTTTAAAGAAAATCGAAAAAATCAGAATCAAATCAAAGCAGTGAAAAGGGTTGTCCAGTTTTCATCGAAACCTACGCAACAAGATCAGCAAAACAAAAATCAAAAAGGTCTTAGTCACAAGAAAAAACCGATGGAAGCTGCACCTTCAGAAGAAAGTGACATTGAGATACCGTACGCCGAGTCAGACCAGTCTGACTCGGTGCCCTTATAGAAGACTCGAGTTGTAGCGAGGATGAAGAAAAGCAATTTTCTGGAAATAACTTGACGGATGATGACCATTTCGCTGTCGGAGATTATGTATTAGTTAAATTGAATGGAAATTTAAAAAAACAAATATTTTATGTTGGCGAGATTATTGAAAAATTCAGTGATTCAACATTTAGCATCAACTTTCCAGTGTCGGGGCACATTCGTCGAAATGACTTTTTTTTTTATAAAATAAGAAAATATAAATTTTTATAAGGGATTCGAAAAGTTCTTTGATTCATTTTTTTTTTTTTTTTTTTTTTATTTATTTATTTATTTAATTATTTTAATCTACGATTTTCAATCTACAGATTTTGAGATACATGGAAAATGTATTATATAATATAATTAATTAATAATAAAATAATAAAACTATTCAATGATTAATAAGAGTAATTAGCATATTTTTAAAAATATTTCTGGGCAAAAATATATCTAATTCTGTGCAGTACAAATTAAACATTTGAATAGACAAAGAGATAGGTTCACGCTGACCAAACACTGTACTATGACGACTTTCAAATAACAGTGGTCTTAGCCTAAGAGCTCTAGAAGGAGCATACAAATTCAAACAACTAAGCAAATTCTCACTATCAACTGTTGCACATAAAATATCACGAATAAACATAACGTTGTACATTTTTCGCCTCGATTCAAGAGTCTGCATTCCAAGTAATAAACATTTAGAACAATACGAATGATGAACCTCAATGCCATTATTGAAAAATAAGTGACGTAAAGCAAATCTTATAAATTTTTTTTGAACGCTTTCAATTCTCTGTTTATTTAAAATAGTAGTCGAACACCAAACAACACAAGCATACTCCCAGACAGGACGCACAATACTGCAAAATAATGCATTAATAGTATAAGGATCTTTGAAATCGGAAGAGTTTCTTTTGATGAAACCTAAAAGTGAGTTTCCTCTGGTAACTATGTTATTAATATGTAGATTAAATGTTAATTTGCTATCAAAAAATACCCCTAGATCTTTAAAATCATCAACTACTTTTATTGGAGTACTGTTGATTGTATGGGTAGATTGGATGAAAAGATCGGTTATAGCTCATACAAGCACATTTTTCAACGTTTAATACCAAGTCGTTTAAGCTACACCACTCAGTGAAAGTATTTAAATCTATTTGCAACATGTGACAATCATTTATTGTTGATATCTTTGCAAACAATTTTATATCATCTGCATACATTAGACACATACAACTTTTTAATAAATCCGGCAAATCATTGATAAAAAGAATGAATATCAAGGGACCAAGATGGCTTCCTTCTGGAACACCCGAGTTAACTTGAATTTCCTTAGAATAATAGTCTCCTATAACAACATATTGTTTCCTGTTATGCAAATACGACGAAAACCATTGCAGTAATGGACCATAAAAGCCACAAGCTTTCAGTTTTTCCATGAGAATATTCAAGTTTACTCTACTAAAGGCTTTTACGAAGTCAGTGTATATTACATGCACCTGATTATGACTTTCTAATGACTTCATACAGAAATTAGTAAATTCTACTAAGTTGGAGACAGTTGATCTACCCTTCCAAAAACCATGTTGGTATTTACTGATATGTTGCGTGATTGTGAATGAAAGTTTATCCTTTACAAGACTATCTAAGATTTTAGGAATGACCGAAAGCTTAGTAATTGGCCTGTAGTTAGAAATACTATTTTTATTACCTGCTTTATAAACTGGCTCTATTGTAGACACCTTCCATTCATCAATAAAAATTCCATTAGCAAGGGATTGATTAAATAATTCTGACAATGGAAAACAAAGTGAACTTGCACAATTACGTAGGACGATAGGAAAAAAACCCAAAATGTCTGGTTTACGTTGAGGTTTTAAGTTGTTTAGGGTAGTTTGAACATCACTGACATCAAAGATGTAGGAGGAACAATCAACAACAGATGGAAGAGAATAAAAATAGTTTGAATTAATTGAAGCTGATGAGGTTGAGTTATAAATATGTACCTTGAAAATAATCAGAAAACATATCTGCGATGTCCTTAGTGTCACTAGATTGTTTATCATCAAGGTTCATCATTGCTGGAAACCCAATACTTTTTCTTTTCGTATTTATGAATTTCCAAAAAGTTTTAGGACTATTTTTAAGATTTGTTTCTATAGAACGAATGTAATTACAATAGAGGAATTTAGACAAGAAAACAAACTCTTTTCTCAGACGCGAAAAAATAGCATAATCTTCAACCGAATTCGATTTCTTAAACTTTTTATGTGCCGAATTTTTTGCATTTTTTAATTTAATTAATCTTATATTATACCAAGTCGGGTGAGAATTTACTTTTTTGTGAATCATAGGCACACATTTATTAAGGACATTGTTAAAAATTATTTTGAATGTATAAAATTTCTCTGATATATTTTTGCTCAGAAATTCGTTTGACCAATTAATATTTTTAAAACAATCATTCATACGCGATAGGTTGTTAACATTGAATTTATACACATTTTTTGAATTATGATTAAATTTACTCACATTATTATAATGGTAATTTTTGATACAAATGTTAATTGCAATATGATGAATTGAATTTAAAAGTAATGGACAACATTCTATAACAGATGCATTTAAATCATCTGAAACAAATATTAGATCAAGTAGTCTATTTAAAGAGTTATATACATAATTAATTTGATTTAAGTTATAAGATAATAACGAATCAATTAACAAAATATCAACTTCTGACGAAAGTGCAATTGGCATTAACTTATTATTGCTTGTCTCTGACCAAATTATATCACCGCAATTAAAATCGCCAAGTACACAAATGTTATAATTTACATATTCAGGTAAAGCGGTAACCCTGTCAATATTCTCCATATGTTTGCTATAGACAGATGGTGAACTCCTAGGTGGAATATAACTGAGAAATATCAGCATACCCCCGACAACAGCATCCAAACGCACACATAGTTGATCTATATGTAATTGATTTTCAACGAAAACAACATCAAGTTCTACAGCAACAGCTTCAAGAAAGCGCATAACAGCAATCAGAACACCACCTCCACAGCATTTTGTTACATCAAAGCGGTCGATGCGAAAAACGGAGAAAGAAGAAACGTCGAAAAACTCCTCCACTTTAATGCTCTCATAGAGCCATGTCTCAGTGAATGCAATGATATCGCAGTTACATGCGTCGATTGCAAGAGAAAGCTCTCTTAGTTTTGAAGAAACACCACCCATATTTTGATAATACACACATAATTCTGCAGTGTTGTTGTTTCGCACGTGCGAATGTACACGATGTATTGTTTCCGCTTTCGCTGGTGATGATGGAGCTTGTGATGTATGTGTTCTTAAATCATTGTTGTAGGATTGGAGTTTTTTGGAAGAGACTTAAAATTTCTCACATATACATTTACGGGCCAATTGTTTACATTAGATGCACAAGTTATTTTTTCGGCAGGAACACCAACTTTAAAACTAACAAATTTTATTTTCGATAGATCAGCGTCTTTTTTTATTAGTTTATAGCACTGAACTTTCTCAATAGGAATGTCCAATTTAGTTGACACATAATTCTTTATTGTTTCTTCCGATGTTGTCACAGAAAACTTTGATATATGTAGCCATTTATTTGGGATGATAACATCCATACCATCAGGTAGAATGTCAGTGCCGACAATAACAGCACGATCACGACGCTTTTGGCGTTTATTTTCGACATTTTGCCACACTCTCTTTTCACTCGCACTTTGTCGTAGACTATTGTTATTGTTATTATTACAAGAAGCGGCAGACGAATGGGGCAATGGGGGAGCAATTAATTCTGCATTTGCAGTTGATACATTTGGTTGCAATGCAGATTCATAATCGTAAGCACTCGAAGAATTGTTTAAATTGTCTATGGATAAGTCTCTAACACTAACAACGTTTTTGTTGGGTTTACCATGAGCACAATTTAGGAGTTCACTCAACTTTGATTGAAGAGAGTCTAAATCACACATTTTCTTAGTGAGTACATCTACCACTGAAACTAAGTCATTTACTTTAGTAAATAATTCTCTTATTGGGAATTTAGAGCACTCAGAACAATGGTATGATATGTTACAATTTTTATTTGCAAATTCTTTAACAACAGAATCTGATATTCCAGTACAAATTTTGTGATAAAACTTTCCACAAAATAATCCGCACTTAGTTCCCTCATCAAGTAAAGGATTAAAGCATTTAGCGCACTTTAAATTAACTTTATTTGACATTTTAAGAAGAATCACAACCGCACAGTTTAGAGAGAACTTGAACTTTTGAAGCTGAAATAATAAAGTTATATATAGTATCAATGGTTTTTCAATACGTTTATTGTTTTGGTAAATCCAAGGCTTTGAGCTTTTGGTGCCGAATGTGCCCCGGTTTACCATACTATTATATGTAGCGAAAAGTTTATAATTAAAAATTCGTCATCCTAACTGAGAAATTAAGATCTAGAAATCGATGTTGAGTGACATAGCTGGATTAATTCAGCATTTGGCTTATATGCTGTGCGATTAAATTTGTTTCAAAACAATTTTACATATAAGGTTACTAGGATTGCGATTAAAAATGCCAACATCCTTAAGGTGCAATGTTGTTGGGTGACTACTCTTCAAATTGCTATGGTTATCCATTCCGACTTCAAGTTTATCGACCTTTCCACTTCCTCCATTTATTAATTGGATTTCTCTAATAAATTTCATTCTAATTCTAATTTATTGGCGAGTAATATGGGTGGGAATTTTCACAATTGTTGTGACCCCGAATGGCGAAAACGCGCAGCAATAAATATGAATTTCGTTTGTAAATTCCCACAAACTGTACACTGTTGTGGTTTCTTCTATCTCCAAAGTTATAGTTCTCACAATTAATTTTAAAATTTAAACAATTACAACAATTGCATCGATTTGTCTTCACGTAAGTAGATATATAGTTCCCGTATCTCAACGGTAGTAATTACCATAATTCGATAATTCATCGAAATAGGCACTCACAGAGATGGGGTACGCAAAAACCCCACCAACTATGAGAGCACTCAAGCAGATTAAGCATTGAAAAAAAAATCATTTAGTCGTTAACATATTTTATTGGGAATTAATTTTCATCAGCGAGAAATACGTTTAATTGGCACGCCCCAATCGGCCAATCACCATAACTTTGAACAAGCCCACAGGTGGGATTAGAACCCAGCTCGGCTGTAATTTATCTATTTCCCCACTAATCGCTGTTCGACGAGCATGTTAATATTAACAATTTGATACAAGATACACGAATGAATTTCACTATTAATGGATGCGAACTAATTGAGAGGTTGATTCTTTAATTTTTGTTGGTGGAAAGGGTTTTTTTTTTTTTTTTGAAAATGGTAATTATTCTGATAATCGATTTTCGAAAACCGTATTGCGGTTAACTACAACTAAATATTTTGATTGAATAAAAAGAAAGATGTATGATGGCATTATGCCAGCATGTGTGTCTGGATTAAATTTACATTTACAAGTCATTATCATTCAATTAGGGAGAATGTGTGGCTAAGCATAGCGAGGGCTGAACAAAATATGGAAATTGTTAGGAAAATTATTGATTGTGTTTAATTTGGGGAGAAGGAGACAATTTCTTTCCTCCTGTTAAAATTTCAAGTTTTGGGGTTACGAGGTTTTCTTATTAAGTCCATGATAATCAGCATAATGGAAGCTTGGTCCTTTTTGAAATGGCTATGAAAAAGCAATCGATGTTGTATTTATGATATCAGGTTGCATAGTAAGATGGAAGCATCCCTGACACCGTGCCTACAGCCTGATCAGCTATTCCTGTTAATCCACTAAAACTAATTTTTTTTAAACTAAAATGCTAAAATCAAACTTATCAATAATATATTTGCTTAATTTAACTTATCGGCCCTTGGCGGGCACTGTAAGCTTATGTCTAACAGTCGTTTTTTGCTTTGGGCTTGTGTGTTTATTTAACCATATATTTTAATTTTTAAAGAAAGTAAAGAAATCTTTGAGATACGACCATTTTTTGGGTTTTATATAAAAAAGCTTAATATATATTAAAACTAAAACTATTTAAAACTAAACTAAAACCTAACTTCACTTCAATCGAGGTGGCAATCACTCGTTGCATATGCCCCGAGTGGTCGCCATCTCGAATGAGTCATTGGGTCCCCACCCCAGCCAGCATGTATACAGCCATATTGTCAACCAATATGGTGTACAAGCCCGGCCCCAGACCTTGTTTCTAAAATTAATTGTTAAAAACTTAGGAGTGGAGCATTGTCGACGTACCCGTCGCGAATTAGTCGCTTGGCGCTTGGTGCCTGTCTTGTACTAACCCTAACGAATCGATATAAATGAATGCCTCTGGTGGAATAAAACCTGACATAAGCGTGCTCTCCATGTTTGTTTTAATTGGGGTAGTAATACCCGATAATAAGGCTGTTGTCGCTAGCCATCGCCCTTGCAGCGTGCCTTCGAATCACCTTTATAAGGAAATTGTCAATTCTGTTCAACTGCGCCCCATTGTATAGAACCTCGTTGCGATAATATTTTATGTACTCGGAGTCTGGCGTTCGGTACAACCTACACAGGATCGGAAACAAAGACTCACAAGCAGCCGTATCCTTTCCATGAGGACCATGTACTAACTTACTTAAGTGGCGCTACAGTCCGGAATGAATCTGGGCCTCAACCAACATGTCTCTCCAATCAGCCCGGTCCTAAGCTAACTGCCTCTAGTTGCGCACTACAAGTTGGTTGAGGTCGGTTTCTACTTGTGCGCGCCACTTAAGGCGAGGTCTTCCTCTACTGCGTCCGACGTCTGGCTGGGAATCGAAGACTCTGCGAGTCGGAGTATTGGCGTCGCTTCGTTCTACATGTCCTAGCCATCTTAAACGTCCAATGCGGAGTTTTTTGACCAGGGGCATGTCGCTGTACAGCTCGTATAGTTCTTCGTCTTCATAGCCTCTGGTTTTGCCTCGTGAGTTTTGCGCAATCCTCTCAAGAATCAAATTGAAGAAGTCACATGATAGCTCATCGCCTTGCCTAAATCCTTGGTATCGAATGTGTGGTGAGGTCGTTTCCCACCCTGATGGAGCAGCGAGAATTCTCCATCGTCATCCTACACAAACGGACGAGTATGGGCGGTGTACCAAAACTAGACATGGCATAGTTCGTCTTTTTAAATGGAAGAATAGGTGGTGGGTATCGATTTGGACTTCTTGGGTTTTTCTAAGATCTGCCGAAGTGTGAATATTTGATCGGTTGTGGACTTTCCTGGCCTAAAACCACACTGATAAGGGCCTATCAGGTTATTGGTAAACGGTTTCAGGCGTTCACATATTACGGCAGATAGAATTTTGTATGCGATGTTGAGGAGACTTATGCCTCTGTAGTTGGCGCAGTTTAGAGGTCTCCTTTTTTGTGGATCGGGCAAACGATGCTAAGGTTCCATTCTTCAGGCATACTTTCTTCTGAGCAGATTCGGCTTATGAGTTGGTGGATGTTACTTACCTAGCCGTCATTTCCGGCAGCCTTATTAAGCTTGAGTTTAGATATTGCTATCCTCACTTCACTCAGGTCGGGTGGTTGGCTGTTTTCGCTGTCGTTGCCAATATTGAATGGTTCGTTCTGCCTGACGAGGAATGTTGTTCGTCCTCGCCGTTTAACAGTCTGCAGAACTATTTCTTCCGTATCCTTAGCATCGACTGTGTCTCAACTACGATATTTCCTTGTTCATCTCGACAGGATTCTTTTCGAGCCTTGTATCCTTGGCTTTGACGTTTTACACTTTGGTAAAACTTGCGAACATCTTTCCTGGAGAGGCACCTCTCTATATCCTCGATCGCGCGCATTTCTTCCTCTTTTTTCTTCTTTTTAAAAGGCCGGTTTTCTTCCCTTCTTCTTTTCCTATAGAGCTCAACGGCAGCTCTCGTATTCACCTGCAGCTTAGCCTTTTAGGCCTTGTTCTTGGCTGCGAGCATTTGTCGGCATTCCTCATCAAACCAGGGGTTTCTTGCTGGTGGGCGCGAGAAACCTAGCACGTCAGTTGCGGCTGATCTACTCGCTTGTTGGCATCGTTGCCATTGTTCTTCGATATTCGATTCTGGTGGAATGGTGTTGATCGAGAGGTTTAGGGATACGCGTTGCGCGAAGGTCCTGGCGGTCTCTTGCTATTGTAGTCTTTCGACTTTAAATTTTTTCACAGTATTTCTGGATTGTTGGGGCTTTGCCATAAAATCTCCCAGCACGATTTTTACATCGTACTTCGGTAGTCGCTCATAGGTTTTGTCAAGGGGCTCATAAAAGCAGTCCTTAGCTATTTTTTTTCCGTTAGGGCGTGAGCGCATATAAGGCGAATTTGACCTTGATGCGGATTGTTACAATGCATTCGCTAATGTCTTGGAAACATAAGACTTTTTGACTAAGTCTAGCACTTATAACAAATCCGTATCCGAATAGCCGCTGCTTCTGCTCACTATAACACGGTCCGTAATAGATGTCACAGTTTTTCATCCTCATTTTGCCCGGCCTATCCCATCGCCGTCAACAATAAAATCAGTCCTTTCCGAGGCTATTGGTTTCATCGTTACAATGGTTTTTTAAATGGTTGGGTAGTTAACCCAAAGCACAACCCCTAACCTGGAGGGTCAGTTCCAATTTATTAGGGATTGAGCGCTGCCGTTCGCCTTTCGGTTCATCCGCCACCATCTCTGTTCAAGGGGACTGACTAACCCTTGAAATTCCTAGACAACCTGTTGTTCGAATATATCGAAGCAGCTTGTCTTGGTTCGCCTGAGACAGCAGTGCATTCCGTGCCATTCTGACCTAGTTGTTTATATTGTTGCTGTTTTTCGTCGTCTTATCAACACTGGCGCTTATCTCTTAGCAAGTCAAACCCGGTTGGATGAGACCAGTACCCGATGGTTACCACTTGTAGGCTAAAATTAAGCACTTGATGTGTAGTCAGTGGTTACAATCAGTGGGCATTGCCAAGTTAAAGCTAATCAGAGTCTACCCTCTTTCTACAACACCCAACCATCTATGAGAACGTTGTAGCAAACGATTTTTTTCACCCTTGAACCAAGTTGACTGCTTTGAAACAATCTTCTTGTCAGAGCATAAGGCCCCTCGCTCTGGCATCTACATTTCTGTTTAAATACAGAAACTTGTCAAGCCAGATATCGAGATATTTGACTTTACTTCTCACCGCCAACGGCTGTCCATGCTGTCCAATGATATACAAATTTTTCCAGTCTTTTCTGGTATCGCTAGAAGCCCTATGCAATGGGGTCCTAAACAGAATCGGTTCGGTTTTTTGGAAATTGATCTTCAATTTCCAACCGTCGCAATATCCCTTGATGTGATCGAAGTCACGTTGCAAAATAATGTTGATGACCTCGCTTTTCGGACCTGATCTGTACGCCACAAGATCATCTGCGTACGCTATAGCGTATCTGAGAGAACCTACAAGATGAAAACAAATATACAATTTTTTTCCGCAACAGGCTCGTTAGTACCCAGGGCCTAGCTTTCTCACAAATATTCATGTGTGCGTGTGTACTTCTTGCACGATGGCGGGACCTCTCGTTTAATCCCGACTCCGAACGGCGAAGTTGAGATAAGCTATTCTTGACAATTGATACTACTCGGATGATGTGTAAGATCATACTGAGAGGAAGGCCAGTGAAAAATCATTTAAGGTGTTGCTAGGGCTGGGAACAATATCCATCGCGCCACTGAGCACGTGCTACAAAATCAATCGGGGAGTTAACCGCCCCTGTTGTAAACCGTTTTCAATTTCGAAGACTTTACTCGAAGTTACGTTGTCACATTTGACAACAAACTTCATTCCCATAAGCATTTCATAAATCATATATAGCATGGGTTTCCGCATGCCCATTCTGGTCAGCTTGTAGAAAAGCCCCTCTAACCATACGGTGTCGAAGGCCTTTTCAAAGTCAACCAGACAGGCCCCTATGCATTGTCCTTTGGATTTATTCCATTGGAAGTCGGACACTAGTTTCGACGCGGCATGAATGGTGTCATGCCTCGCTCAAAAACCAAACTAATTTTCCGGAATAATTTTATTTTCCTCGACCCACTTAGGCAGAGCTCTATTGACTATCTTCTCGAATACCTTGCTTACATTCGGCAGAAGGCTTATTGACCGAAGATTTTCAGGGTTTGTTTCGTCCTTGTCCTTTTTGGGGATAGGGTGTACCACCGTCGTTTTCCAGCGCACCGGATAATGCGTATTATTCAGTGCATTGATAAACAGGGTGGTGAAAATATCGACTGGTTTTATTGGCAGGTGTCTCAATACGAAGTTTGGGACACTGTCCCCTCCCGGCGACTTTGTATTTTTCAGTGATACAAAGAATTCCAGGAGTTAATCTTTTTGCACAAACAGCATCACTAACACTGACAAACTTCAACAATTGGAAGCTCTTGTCAAACGTTTGACAGTCATGCAATTATGTTCGCGAACCACTTCATTACGTCGTATTATCCCAACTCATTCCATACACATACCTACTCATCCAGCGAGCAATTCGCAATTCACTTTCAGTTTTGAAACGGAAGTATCAATTACACTTCGACCATCATATGTCATACGTAATTCACTGATCGCGACTTACCAGCGAATCAAGTACACGTTTTCAATCACTGATTCATCCGGTGATTGAATCCACCGTCCACTAATCCCAGGCTAAGCTGTGATTGCGGTACCTCTGTAACTCAAAGCAGAACACCGTCATACCAGCTAAATCTACCACCATCACCACAGCGGTGACATTAAACTGCAAATTAAATTAATTAAAATAATTTTGCATAATCACTTGTGTAGATAGTTCACGATCAAAGCAGCAATTTTCCACCCTCGAGTGTCACGATGAGAGAGACTTGCAGCGATAGTCACACAGGCGCACTCACTTCCATGAGATCTTTTTCTGATGCGGCTTGAGTGCAATTAAAAAACAATTGTCTAGTTCACGGGTGTGAGGGGTAGAAGGACGAGGCTTGAGCGTGCTCCACTACACAAAGAGATCACTCTGTGAATGGAAGTCAGCCCGAGTCCATTAATCATTTCCAAAGTCCAGATGTGTATCCAACGTGTCTGGGAGTGACACACCAGCATACAGCTACCATACCTGGCACTGTTCGCTGGGTAGCAGGTAAATAGTTTTGACAGCGCAATTCGCTCTCAAGTTCAGTCTGGAATTTGGAATTCGAGTGAGCGCGACTATGCGCCGCTGTGTGAACGTTCACACACTGATCGACTAATGGCGCGTCATTAAAGCGATCGTGATGGACATGTCTATCCATATTCATTCATCCGATGTTTATGTAATAGTGTGGCTAGGGCGGTAGGAGTTTGTGCCACTCGGTTGTTACACGAGTTACAATTAATTAACCCAACCCAAGTCTTTGTATTCTCAGCGATTAGCTAAGAAAATTGTATCTATGAATCATTATTATCTGAGATAGTTTATTTGCGAATGGTTAAAGTATCTATCAGAGTGGTGTTCAAAGTTGTGCACATTCTAGTCGTGTGAAGTACAACATTTGAGTAAATATTTGGTGTGATAAACGTTGTTGAGGAAAATATTTTCAGCTCTAGTGTTTGGCAATATCGCATTTTGAGGAGGCCAATCGTAATGGAAGATGAAGTCAAGGATAAATTAGAGCAAACTGTGATTCGCCCCGATGAGCACACATCTTCAGGTAGTGAGAATGGCAATGAAATGAAATGATTTTCAAGCAAACTTGGGTCGTATTAAAATATTTTATTCAAGAATGTACTGAACGGTCTCTTTATGTGTACTCATACTTCTTGCACTATATCGAGACCATCTTTCTTTCGTCGAATCTAAACAGCTGAATTGAGACAATCTTTTCTGAACAAAAGATACTTATCGGTTAATTTAGGTGTGGCTTGCGCGGCACTTCACCGCACCAAACAGCGCTGCTGTGCACTTAAGCTTTACACAACATATTATGTACACCAATTCATGAAGCCGGTTATGAGTGGACAACAGACCTGCAACGACAATGAACAACGACTATGATTTCGATTATGAACCTGGAACCAAAGAGTATAGAACTACATAGAGTGCGCATCTCATACAACGAATATTTTCTATGTGGTTTACTTATATTGATACCCCAGTGTTCACATTGCTATATACCCCAGCACTACACAACAGCCATGCCGACTCATACGATCTACGAAATTTCCCCTTCGCACTTACCGCCCGCGTCAGAAACGGCTACAAATTTTTTATCTGTGATGCGTACTCTATCTAGTTCTATACTTTTTGCTGAAAGGTACGAACACTGTACGCTCAAAAACTTTAACGATACTCAAATACGTAATTTGTCCTCGCTCGGTACAGGACAAATAACACCGCGATTAAAAAAAATCGATGGACAGGTTCAGGATTTTGAGAAAAAAAACATTCGACTTTTATTACAGCTGTTACCAATGGCCGCACTCTTTGGGATGCGGATTAGTTGTAAGAAGCCGACTCGGTTAGTGATCACCAGACTCTGCATAAAAACAACGTTTTGCAACAAGAGCCTTATGTGTTCACATGCCCTTATCGATGAAAACCTATCAAGTAGAAATTCTACGACCTTCTGGGGGAGCTTTTCTGAATACGATGTGAAAACCTTACTTGGGGACTTTAATGCGACAATGGATAAAAAAAACACATTCGACCGGTTCGTTGAAAAACTCAGCCTTTCACGAATCGACAACAGATAATGGTTTCCTATTAATTTGCAGCAGCATGCAATAATTTGATTAGCAACACAAAGTTTGCACGACTTCGAAAACGGAAACTGCCGATATCCAAATGGTCGAACCTCCAACCAAATCGAGTCATCTGTCCACTTTCCTGCAGGTACCCACATTCAGATGAGCAAACGTCAATTCTGACCATTTTCTCGTTGCAGAAAAAATTCAGAGCTTGACTACGAATGGAACGGAAAATAAGACTTCACGTTGGTCACCTATGTGAGCGGAAGACAGCCAGAGTCTACAAGAAACAACTGATTGAGAAACTCCCAGCTGTGCCGTCATCCTACAGCAATGTCAAAGCCCACTGAATAAAGTATCACCGTATCAGCGAAGAGCTGTCCAAATCCACCAAAAGGATGCATGAGGTATGATAATATCGGGTGTTTTTTTTAGAGGTATTGAAACAAAACACAAGAAAATCGTTTTTATGTCCATAAATTTGGCTTTATTGGAAGGATAATTTTATGCCATTAATGTTTAGACATGTTTTCGGGCATGTGGCCGCCGCGGTTGGTCTGAATAAATCCTAGAGGTCAAATTTTCAACGACTTTTTTAGCATTTGGGTCCGTATGTCGGCAATAACGCCACGAATGTTGGCTTCCAAGTCCCCTAAAGCTTCTGGTTTGTTGGCGTAGCCGAGCGACTTCACATATCCCCAAAGAAAATGATCCAATGGTGTCAAATCAGTTGGTGGCCAACTGACAGGTCCATTCCAAGAAATTATGCGCTCATCGAATGTTTCCATCAAAAAATCGATTGTGACGTGCGCAGTGTGGCATGTAGCGCCATCTTGTTAGAACCACATCTCATCCACATTCATGCTATCCAATTTGAGAACAGAATAGTCGGTTATCAATGCTCTATACAGGTCTCCATTAACGGTAACTGACTCTCCAGCATTATTTCGGAAGTAGTGTGGCCCAATGACTCCACCAGCCCATAGGCCACACCAAACAGTCAGTTTATGTGGATGTAAAGGCATCCCAACTATCTCATGTGGATTCTCTTCACTCCAAATGCGGCAATTTTTCTTGTTGCACAGCCATTCAACCAAAAATGAGCCTCATCACTGAACAAAATCTTGCGATGAAAATCAGCATCGAGATCACACTCATTTTCGGCCCATACACCAAAATCACGACGCATAGCATGGTCTCGCAGCTTTAATTCTTGCACAAGCTGGATCTTGTAAGATCGTAAGCCAAGATCTTTGCTCAAAACCATCCATAAAGTTGATGCTCCAATAATGGATGTGCACGGTGCCGCATCGATTCCTTCGGGGCCTCACTTTGCTCTACAGCGGCAATGGTTTCTTCGGTGCGCACTGTTCGACGTCTCAGCGGATGCGTATTCTCAGATAGAGTAAACGTAGTGCAAAAACGATCCAAGGTCAACCGAATTAATTGCTCTGATGGACGATTATGTCGACCATAATATGGACGGAGCCTGCGGTAAACTTCGGAAACTGTACCATTATTTTCGAAATAAATTTTGCACGAGTTGTAAGCGTAGTTTATTTGTCAACCTCTTTTATAATCAAAAATGGCAAACCAAACTGAACATAATTGGCACTTAAGTTGCCGGTATGACCACAAAATGTCAGTTTTATCTCTATTCGAAAACCCAACCTCAAAAACTACCAAAAAGTGTCAGTAGAGGCACATTTGACAGCGCTAAAACTGAAAAGACGCGCCGGGCGAAGGGTTTTAAGCCGGAATGGGGAAATTGAAAAAAAAAATCCTGCGTTACTCGGTTTTGATGTATTTAGTGCAGCTATCAAGGAGCTAACGAACAAAACGGCAGCCCGTTCTGATGGATTACCTGCAGATCTCTACAAGTATGGAGGTGGTGCCATGGAAGTGTAAATGCGTCAATCGGGATGGATACTCGATGAAAGCAATATACTTTCCATGTGTTCGATCTACAAAAAGGGGCGATCTCATGTTTTAAATCAAATACCGCAGTCATATCCCTGCTAAAGGCCGAATAAAAGATCCCATCACACGTGCTATGCGAACGTCCAGATCCTTTCCTCAACACACTTATCGGAACATATAGAACGTATATAGACTAAATTTCCACACAAAGCCAAATCCTGCAAGAGATCAATGAATTTAAAGTCGATACACACCAATTTTTTATCGACTTCAAGGATTCATATGACAACATCCATTGCCTAGAGTTTTATAAAGCGATGGCGGCATTCGGGATACCTTTGAAACTAATATAGCTGTGTCTACCACTACGGGACACGAAATGCAACGTTCGGTTTGGTAAAACTTCATCCAAACTTTTCCAAACATGTACCGGATTCCTAGCTATAAACAGACAAACTATCATGCGATTTCTTCAATCTCGAATTGGAACATATACTGCGTAGGGCAAGAGTAAAAACGGAAGCCATTACCTTTACAAATTCGTCCAGCAGACGATTTTGACATCCTTTGTCGCTCTAATCGTGCTGTCGTAGAAGCAATCGAGGAATTGGCGAAGTAGTGTTGTAGTAAACGAGGGCAGGACAAAGTGTATTCCACCACCAAGTACTAGCAAAGCACAGCCTCGGATTTCACTGAAAGTCCAACGTCGATAGCACTACTTCCAAAGTTGTAGAAGAGTTCTTCTACCCCAAAGTCAACATCAACCACATGAATGCTACCTTAACGGAGACAGGACGAAGATGACCCAAGGAAGTGGAGGCTATCTTGGTTTAACAAAGGTGCTATATATTAAACAGAAAAGCAGAGCATATATAAGGCACTTCCGAAAGAAAAATTCTTCATCGAATTTTTGATTCTGTATTCAAGAAAGACGAATATGGGATAAGATACAACCACGAACAAGTGAAGTACAAAAGTAAAACACGTAGACTACACAGGTTCGGCCACATCGAGCGAATGAACAATAATTCCCAAGCCAAAAGAATCTTAGAATCCCAGCCTTCAAGATCGAGGCGACAAGGAAACCAAACATATTTCTTAAGGATGAAGCGATGGTGAACACCAGACCACTTGAACTTACGTAGGGTTAGGTTAGGATTGATGGGTTGACGACGCCCAAGTGAGTCGTAAAACCCGCATAGGCCTACGTGGTCCCATAGGGATACCCTTTATTGTACCTGAAAAGAAAGCTGCGTCAATGCAAATAGTGATACATATGTGATTTGTGCTGCTCCATTAGCTTTAAATAGTTAATTGCTCCATCCCGACTTACGACAGAAGCTGACGATCTGTGCTATAGGTATTGTAGCTAGCCTCGTAAAGTACTTACTTACTTACTTAAGTGGCGCTACAGTCCCGAGTGGACCTGGGCCTCCACCAACATGCCTCTCCAATTAGCCCGGTCCTTAGCTAACTGCCTCCAGTTGCGCACTCCAAGTTGGTTGAGGTCGGTTTCTATTTGTGGGCGCCACTTAGGCGAGGTCTTCCTCTACTGCGTCCGACGTCTGGCTGCGAATCGAAGACTCTGCGAGCCGGAGTATTAGTGTCCAGTCATTCTACATGTCCTAGCCATCTTAAACGTCAATTGCGGAGTTTTTTGACCAGGGGCATGTCGCTCTACAGCTCGTATAGTTTCTGAGGAAAGTTATGCTTATTTAGTTGGCGCAGTTTAGAGTATCTCCTTTTTTTTGGATCGGGCAAACGATGATGAGGATCTATTCTTCAGGCATACTTTCTTCTGAACAGATTTGGCTTATGAGTTGGTGGATGTATCTTTCCAAGTCATCTCCGTCAGCTTTATAAAGCTCGGCGGGATGGTGCTCATTTCCGGCAGCCTTATTAAGCTTCAGTTTAGGTACTGCTATCCTCACTTCACTCAGTTCGGGTGGTTGGCAGATTTCGCTGTCCTTGCTTATGTTGAATGGTTCGTTCTGCCTGACAGCGGAATAGTGCTCGTCATTTAACATTCTGCAGAAGTGGTTCTTCCATATCCTCAGCACCGATTGTTTCTCAACTTTGATATTTCCTTGTTCATCTCGACACGATTCTGTTCGATCTTTGTATCCTTGGCTTTGACGTTTAACAATTTGGTAAAACTTGGGAACATCGTTCCCAGAGTGGCACCTCTCTATATACTCGATCGTACGCTTTTTTTGTCTTTTTTCTTCTTTCTGAAAAGCCGGTGTTCTTCCCTTCTACTCTGCCTTTAGAGCTCAACGGCAGCTCTTGTCTTCACCTGCAGCTTAGCCTTATGGCCCTCGTTCTTGGCTGCGAGCATCTATCAGCATTCCTTATCAAACCAGGGGTTTCTTGCTGTTGGGCGCGATGTTGGCATCGTTGCCATTGTTCTTCGACATTTGATGCTGGTGGTATGGTGTTAATAGAGATGTTAAGGGATACCTGTTGCGCGAAGGCTCCTTCTATGTCTAGTAGTCTTTCCAGTGTTCTGGACTTAAGTAAGTTATCTGGAAACTTGAACTCGTGAACTGAATGACTGAAAGCAACGTGACCAGGATCGAACAGGATAGAAATCTACCATGTCTTAGGTCGCGGCCGTCAAAGGGTCGGGAGACTGTTAAGTTAAAGTAAAGTAAGTAAGTAAAAACATTTACTTACTCGGCCTACAATAAAAGGAGATTCTTTACAAGACCTTACTACGCTTACCAAAACAAAAAGCGTATAAAGAAACCCTAAGTCAAGTTTTTCTTGTTGATCTATGAAGACGAAGATTTGACCTTTTAGCTTACGATCTGTAGGACAGAGAAAATTCGACTCTGACAATATTTCCGTGGCAGTATGCCTGACAGAATCTGAAGTTTTCAATTTTTTTCTTCGGTGGTGAAGCAAAGACGAAAAAATATCTTGAGTCGACTGAATTTTGACTTGGACACCATCATAAAATAGAGTAACTCTTACAGAGTAATTTTTAATTCGTATATTAGACTTACAGCCTTATCACAAACGCTTCAAACCCTTCAAATCCGAGTGACGGCATTGTACCAGCCGAGCTGCAACATACTGGATCTCATGCTGCCATGGGTGGAAGCTATCATCAGGGGTCGCATAGAGCTTGTTTACATTCCCAAGGTGGAGGGAAGCGCAAATTCGTATTTGTATCTGAGAACCTTTTGAAAACCTTGGAATGATTGATTGACATTCATCTCCACAGCATTGATGTAAATCAGCTATCCGAAACGCAACATGCGTACTACAAGGACAGATCTGTAGAAACAGCCATACGAAATCGCATTATCGAAAAGTCGTTGTGCTGCAAGGATAATTCTGTGCTAACATTCCTAGACATTGATGGTGCTTCTAACAACATGACTTCGAGGCGCTTACATGTCTGAAAGTCGTTCACTCACTTGGAGTTATGATCAATTTGCTATTGAACACATCCGGGTTATTAACATAAAGCTGGTGGTGCTTCGTCCAGAAGAGATGTCAGTACAGGGATCCAACAAGGTTGAGTCCAATCCCCACTTCTCTGCAACCTAATGGTAAACGAGGTGCCACGATATTTCCTACGCGGTATGACTGATAATTAAGGAATTTCTTCAAACCCCAATAAATAAACATTCCAAATGGGCTGTCAGTTGTGGTCTGGAAATCACCCCCCACAAGATAGAAATGGTCTTGTTCACAAGGAAATATAAAATTCCTCACAGAATCTATCTAGCCTTCTATCTATCTATCTATCTATCCAGACAAAGCTAAATACGTGCGACTTATTTTGGACAGAAAGCTTAACTGGAAACCGAAAATAACAGAAGGAGTAACGAAAGCGACAGTCATAGTTTATTCTTGACAAAAAAGCCATAAGCATGGAGTGGGGTATGCAACCTCGTATCACGCACTGACTCGGTTATAAAACCGATACTTCTCTATGGATTAGTAGTATGGTGGGCAGAGCTAGAGATAGCCATAAACAACAACAACCTAGCTAAGGCATTATATTTCACCTTCTACCCCTGGATATCTTTGGTGAGCAAATGGCAGGTAACTCGAATTAAATCCAAGTGGCTATTAATATCCTGGAATCAGTCTTAACAAATTCAAAGACAACCCAAGATTGCTGCACATCTGTACAAGGATATCAGAGCAGTTTAACATTCACCTATGCTCGGTGCCTGGGCATAGTGACATTCCAGGGAACTGTAAGGCTGATGAATTAAATTACCAGTCATTCCCGGCATGAGTACATTTGGTATTCTTTCGTTACATGCATAAGCTTACATTCGCAGCTAACATCAAATCAAATCTCATATTGGGTCTTGGTACAACGTGTCAAAGAACCAAACAAATTTGCCCAAAGCTAGATTCAAGCAAATCCAAGAGATTGATATAGTTCGCTAGACCATACTTGGTATTCCTATTGCTACATGCAAAAGTTTACTATCGCAGCTAACAGCAAATCACAGCTCAAATGAAGTCTTGGTACAACTTGTCAAATAACCAAACAAATTTGCCTAAAGCTGGATTCAAATAGATTCTAGTGATTGATCTTGCTTGCTAGACCATACATAAGGATCACCATAGGTGTCATCACTAGAAACTGTCTAATAAGTAGACACCCAGAAAGTCTAGGCCTTTATTGAATGGATATCTGCAGGAGCTGTATGAACCTAGAGGAAGAAGAAACAATTCTTCATCTTCTTAATAGATGCGTCCTATCAAAAAAAAAAATGTTGAACCACATCAGATCTTCCCTCAAAATATAAATCGTATTAACGCCCCATAATTGAGTTCAAATCCCGCATTTGGTCAGGTGCAGCCATATACATCATTGCACCAACAGGATAGGATACAAAAGCGTTTAATTGGAGACTCGACTTTAGCAAGCTTCATAGTCTTTCTTGAATATCCCAGGAATATAATCACAGATTTTCCTCAAGTCCAACTTAAGGGTGGACGCGGTAAAGTGGTAATGTGTTCGCCTGTTGAGCAGAAGGTTTCGCGTTCAATCACACCCAAAACCCATGAAACTTTTATTTGAAGAAATAAAAAAAGTTCGGTGGTTATTATTGAAAGTATACATCATCTGCGAATTTATCGACCACAAAAAAAAAACAGTGACTCCCCGAAGTAAGTTCGGACACCACCCATGGAGTAAGTCTTCTCTACATCCAAAATCATTCCTATCACTCTCTTTCTTCCCCTCCTCTAACGCTTGTACTGTGGTTAAACATTTAAAGCCTTAAACCTATCCTCTACATAATTTACTCTTTTTGGCACATAGAATTGAGTATCCTTTTTAAGAACGACTCTGAACGCCAAATTTGAGAAGCTTCTCATTATAGTTTTATACTCTTAGGTTTCTTTTCAGAACTTCAGTGAAAAAAGCGTATGAATGTTACTTCAAGGATTTAATCAAGGACTTGATATAGGACGAATCAAGTTAATATAGATAGAGAGTTAAATCAGTATACACAGGCAGGATGTCCTGTATACTATCGGGTCCACTATTAGGTTCTATATCTTCAACATGGAAACACCTTAACCTGTCAAATAAATCTGGATGTGTCCCTTATCGGGTCCCTAGTCCGCTATTATGTTCTATATCTTCAACATGGAAATACCTTAACCTATCAAATATATATGTAGGTATCCCATTTCGGCTCCCTGGTATCTTCTTGTTGAAATTCAGGAAATATCCAATCCAAAATTTGTTCACCCCATGACCGTACTATCGTCTCAAGATTAATTATACCAATTGGTTAAAAAGTCGAATCACCATGCTCTCAATAATGCCTTGAGCTTAATTAATAAAACATATCGCCGGTTCCACACCCACTGCGCGATCCGGTTCAACTCCCACTTAAATAAAAACCTGTGTATCTATTGATCGCCCGATTAAACGATATCTACTCGATACGTGCTAACATTTGCTCCAGTTGAGATCTTCATTTGGCAAAATACTTCTGCGCAACGCGCTAACCATTAATTTACAAACTTAATCGTATAATTTCATCGCTTACCCCGGGGCAGTGCAAAATCGAACACATCACCATTTTGCTGAAAATTAGCGCGACTATTTAGCGTGGGTTCGTCTCCATTTTCTTATCTGCCCACTCTGCGATCGCAGTTAGCAGAGAACTCTGTTCCATTAGTCAAAACAGACAGAGCATCCTTTGAACTCCTTCCACACTGGGGTGGAATGGCCGAACACAACCTCTATCTGCCTACATGCGAGCACAAATTGATTTGTATCTGTATCTTGAAACTGGAAATTCCTTGAGCTTCCCTCTTGTCGGTCGGTCACTTCATTGCGCCAATTTAATCGAATGATAGGACGATATTAATGTCTCCTGTATATACATCTGCGCGGCGCGTTGTTTTTTTTTTTTGCTGTTGTTGGTCCGCCATTATCTATCTCCGCGTGTTCGCAACCACAATAGCCGAGGAGTCAACAAGTTTTTTGCTTCCTTTACATGACTACGTCCAACAATGGCATATCGGGACTATAAAATGGTGTTTGTTATGTCATCCAGGGGGATAAGACGATAAATGCAAACCAGCGCCGGCCAAGTGGGCAGCGGAGGACTGGTCTCACTTCCCTGCTCTCGGTGTATCGTAATTGTAGCAAAATACCTCTCAATGATTATTTTATTGGCTAAATGGTAACATTGTGGTGGATGCTGGTTAACAATTGTTGCCACCGCATGGACATGTCCTCGTCCCCATCGCATAACCAGACCAAATTAAGACGCGCGCAGTACATGCCTGGAAGAGATACTTTTGCCTTGAAGGTATCGGGGTTCCGTGCGACTTTGTGCGGAATTAAAACGTAATCACTGTCAATAGTGAGTTGTCAGTGCGATGAAGGCCAGCCAGGAGAGGCTGTTGTGGCTGTTGGTTGCGACTGAAACGCATGTTCTTCGAGTAGTTCTCCCTGATTAGGCCGCTGTTCCACTCATTCCATCTAAATGTGGGCTGGAAACGTATTCAGTGGTGTGTTTACCGTAGGTTGACAGGAGGTAAACCTCGTAAAGGAAATGCAAGAAGAAATAGAAAATGTCTTGGCCAGAAGTGATTTCCGTTAATTTTTGCCATTGGATTGGGTCATTGTCCTGCGCGTTTGCGCATTAGATGCGATAGTACTCACCGAGAGAGGGAGAAGGAGAGAATAATTGACTTTGACTCTAATAATGTGTTTCTGTTACGTCATTAGGCGCGGACGATGACGATGACGATGATTGATTTAGACGCCAGGTGAATTTAGATTCTAGCCGCCACAGGGTGTACTGGAAGGGGAAAGTGATAGTTTGTCTGATTGATACAACTGTAATCAATTCAATTTGTTGACAGTTGATGGTGAAGGTTTTGATTGATGAACGAACGGGACGGTGTCTAACACCTGCCAGAAGTTCCAACGAAGATACGGGAGAAATGATATTGACGTAGAACAACTGGATGCGGCCATAATTTGCATACAAACTATTCTTTCAGGGAGAAGTGTTTCGAAGACATTGTTGTCAGTGATTTGTAATGAATGCCCAAAGGCGACAAATTGCCGTGAAGGAAGGTCTTGGGTGATTGATGAAGGTAATCAAGTTTGAAGGTGTGACAGCGTATTACAGATAACGATTTATATACCTAATTTAAGAGTATTGATTAGAAAAAATAAGTAATCACATAAAAGGCCTAAAATCCATTTCACCCCGATGTCAATATGTGCAGACTTTTGCAAGAGTTCAGCCATTTAAAACAAAAATGGTTGAATCCATGCTAGATGGCCAAGAATCAACTATTTGTCGATCAATACATCATGTTGTCAGCTCCATTTGGCGATTGGTATGCTAAAAGTCATGATGGCAAACTCTGGCATAAGGGAAAACAGCCCTCTATTCAGATTTTTGATAAGACCACTCGGTGATTAAAAACCGACAGTCATCTTACAAAACAACGATTGTTCCCACTATGTGTCTATAGCCTAGTGGATCAGTAGTCTTGTAAGAACATCTCGTAATAAATCTAAATGAAACTAAGTGAGTTATTCTTATCCCGCCCTTTTATCTGCAGCTAGGCAAACAGTAGATCCCCGGTTATCCTGCGTCATCTTGTTGAATTAGTCTATGTAACGAAAAGCGATACAAAGATTGGCTGGCCTACTTCGGTCATAAAGTGGGAGGAAAAAAATTGATCTTAATGAACCAAAAATAATCCTGGAAGCATAGCAGAGTCATCTGACAAAGAGAGACGAATTCCTCCTCAGCATAAGTGGAATACAGATGCATAAAAAAAGTCACTAAACAAAGTTTTAAATTTTTTCTTTGTAAATTAAAATTAAATATAAAACCAAAAACCGACAAATATAAGCCTAAAGGCAAAATAAAACAGCTAAATATAAGCTTACAGCGCCCACTAAGGGCCGATAAGTTAGATTAAGTAAACCAGTTATTGATAAGTTAGATTTAAGCATTTTTGTCTAGTAGTAAGTTAATATTTTAAGTAAATAAAAAATGAGTTTAAAAGTTAAAAAAAAAAAAAAAATACAGATGCATACCTCTATAAGGAAGAATTGTACGCTGAGGCCGTAGAAGAGATAATTTTTTACTTACTTACTTAAGTGGCGCTACAGTCCGGAATGAACCTGGCCTCAAACAACATGCCTCTCCAATTATAGGCGATGCTGAGGAGACTTCTGCCTCTATAGTTGGCGCAGTTGAGAGGGTCTCCTTTCTTGTGGATCGGGCAAACGATACTGAGGTTCCATTCTTCAGGCATACTTTCTTCCGACCAGATTTGTCTTATGAGTTGGTGAATGCTAATTTCCTCGGAAGATATTACATTCTCTTCCAGCCAAATAAGAATTCTTTGATCGCCATGGGTTCCACATGGAACACGCTGAAATGCTCAGAAAGACGGAAATATAGGCTGACGTTTAGCCTGTTGGTATAAAAAAAGATCAAATAAAATGGATTGTGGCCTGGAAACTCTTTTTTTATAATGTGGGTGCATATCTAATGAGATGTTTTATACAAAATCATAAAAGGTAGCTGATGTTCCCATTACCAATACACATGGCCTCATCATCAGTTGCGACGCTCATCCACAATGACATTCCAGCTGTTAGCTCTTTAGGCAAAGCCAATCACCTCCTGTACTTGAGAACGTAGATGAGAACTATGGGACAAATTCATTTTTGTACTCATACCCCATTGTTCTGAAGAGGTGTTCTTCTACGGTAGCAAAAACACTGCGTAGCTTTTCTATCTATCCTACTCATCAGGACTCCTTCCGATGGATGGAAGACTGCATTTGTCCAGCCTGTACCAAAAAAGGCCAATCTTCTTCTCTTTCCAACTACAGACCAATTGCACTTACGTCCCTTATTTCTATGGTCATGGAAACGCTAATAAATCGTCAGCTTATTAAATATCTCGAAAAGCGAAAACTTCTCAATGACCGGCAGTATGGCTTTCGCAGCAACAGGTACAACGGTGATTTGATGACTTATCTCACCGCAAAGTGGAACCAATTGCACATGATATTTCCAAGGCATTTGACTGGATTTGGTATCAAGCGCTATAGTCGAAAATGCGTGTATTAGGAATCGATGAAAAACTTCTTCTATGGATTAGAAATTATCTTTCGAAACGTTCGATTCAAGTTGTTTTGGACGGTTTCAAGTCTGCAAATCACCAAATAAATGCTGGTGTCCTTCAAGGCTCGGTTTTGTCTCCGACTTTCTTTCTCATTTGTATAAATAATCTCCAGTCTGCAACTTCTCATCCAATTCATTCCTTCGCTGATGAAAGTACTCTCAGATTCTCATATTCGTGTTCAGGTCCACATCCCTCATCTTCGAACGTAGAATCTAAATGACAACATATGTTAAGCTAATTGAATTCTAACCTTGCCAGCATCATCAAATCTAACAGATTAGAATTCAATGCTTCCAAGACACAATGCTGTCTTCTTTCGTTAAAGCGAAACCAAAATCTAGAGCCATTATCCATGAATGCCACTTACGTCGAAGAAACAAAAAACTTTCCATGTTGGGTATGTGTGTTAATAACGACTTATGTTGGAACGACCGCATATTCCAACTCACTAAAAACGCAGCAAAATGTCTAGGTTTCCTTAATCGATGTAAAAAATATTTCATCCCTTCTGATCTGGCAACAATATATAAAGCGTTTATACGCCCTAAACTTAAGTTCAACGCCCACTTCTAGTCGGATGAACCAAAAATACACTGCACATCCTAGATAGGATTCAAACACCTGCGAAAATACTCAAAGGAGACATTAGAATAGCGAACTCTTCAGTTTCGCTCGAACATAGTCGAAACATCTTCTGCCTTACATTGATTTACCGTTATTTTAACAACCAATGCTCAAATGAAACATGAGTCCTTCAATCACGGTTGATGCATAGGACTGCGATAAACTTCCTCCATCCTTCGCTATCTACGGCCAATGATTTAGCTGTGTGCACGTTTTACGCTGTGTTGCTGCTTCGGCCAATACTGTCGATTTCCGAGTTTTTCTTGGTCAACCAACTCGCCGTGTACCTTGAAAATTCCATTCGAAGAACTGCTTTGCGATGTTGTCGTTTGGTTTCCTCAGCTTGTGGCCAATCGAAACCCAATATGCGCCACAATTATTGGCATCTTAAGAGTGCATCGAAGGCAGGGGTTTTCATATGCATGTAATCTTCTCGATATGGAGGTAGAGACTTTCCATGTTTCACATATCACATCAAAGTTGAAGAATGCTTTGAACTTTTCTCTGATCATTCTTCGGTCATTCTAACAACGATCGAGTCAATCGATAGAAATGAAAACCCACCCAGACTAACAAACGAAAAACCAACTGGGAAGATTTCAAAAACGATATTGAAAATAATATTCGACTGGGTGTATCGCTTAGATCTTTGGGTGTTGTAGAACAAGGGTAGACTCTGATTGGCTTTAACTTGGCAATGCATTGTGTTGTAACTCTGACTACACATCAAGTGCTTATTTTTACCTCCAAGTGGTAACCATCGGGTATTGGTCTCATCCAACCGGATTTGACTTGCTAAACGATAAGCGCGAGTGTTGATAACACGACGAAAAACAGCAACACTATAAACAGCCAGGTCAGAATGGCACGGTATGAATACCCGGCCTGCTGCCCCAGTCGAACTTAGACAAGCTGCTTCGACATATTCGGACAACAGGTTGTCTAAGAATTTCAAGGGTTAGTCAGACCCCTTGAACAAAGATGGTGGCGGATAAACCGAAAGGCCAACGACTGCGCACAAGCCCGTAGTGGATACTGATGGCCCCCTGTCCTAGAGGTATCTAATAAATTGGAACTGGCCCTCCAGGTTGCGGGTTGTGCTTTGGGTTAACTACCCAACCATGGAAAAATCTAACGGTTACGAAGCAACCAAAAGCCTCGGAAAGGACTGACTTTATTGTTGACGACACGGCTAAACGAAAAAAGTACAACAACGTTCGTATCTGCACCTGCAATGTGAGAACATTAAACAGGAGAGGTGCAAGCGAACACTTAGCGGAAGCCCTAAACTGCTACAAAGCAGACATAACTGCCATCCAGGAAATACGATGGGATGGGCCGGGCAAAAAGAGGATGAAAAACTGTGACATCTACTACGGACCGTGTTATAGTGAGCAGAAACAGCGACTATTCGGATGCGGATTTGTTATAAGTGCCAGACTTAGGTAAGAAGTCTTATGTTTCCAAGACATTGGCGATCCGCATTAAGGCCGAATTCGCCAACATTAGCCTTATATGCGCTCACGCCCCAACGGAGGAAAAAGATGATATAGCTAAAGACTGCTTCTATGAGCTCCTTGACAAAACCTATGAGCTGGGAGATTTTAACGCAAAGGTGGGAAGAGACGACATCTTTAGCAGTATTGTCCGAAACCATAGCCTACACGACAACACGTCTGGTAACGGACTTAGGCTAATTGACTTCGTTTGACTTCGTTACAGAACGAAATGCCAATATAGCCAGCACACGGTTTCCTCACCTCGATATCAATAAGGGAACATGGCGGTCTCCAGATCAACGAACGGTCAATCAAATTGATCACATAGCGATAGACAAGCGCCACGCATCCAGTATTTTGGATGTCCGAACATTCCGAGGAGCTAACATCGACTCGGACCACTACCTTGTTGCAGCCAAGGTTAGAATGCGGATATCCACCTCGCAACAACAATCCAGAAATACTGTTAAAAAAAATTTATTGTCAAAAGACTGCAATCGCAAGAGACCGCCAAGACCTTCGCGCAACGCGTATCCTTAAACCTCTTGATTAACACCATACCACCGACATCGAATGTCGAAGAACTATGGCAACGATACCAACAAGCCGCAACTGATGTGCTAGGTTTCTCGCGCCCAACAGCAAGAAACCTCTGGTTTGATGAGGAATGCCGACAGATGCTCGCAGCCAAGAACAAGGCCTACAAGGCTAAGCTGCAGGTGAAGACGAGAGCTGCCGTTGAGCTCTATAGGCAAAGAAGAAGGGAAGAAAACCGGCTTTTTAGAAACAAGAAAAAAGAGGAAGAAATGCGAGCGATCGAGGATATAGAGAGGTGCCTCTCCAGGAAAGATGTTCGCAAGTTTTACCAAAGTGTAAAACGTCAAAGCCAAGGATACAAGGCTCGAAAAGAATCCTGTCGAGATGAACAAGGAAATATCGTAGTTGAGACACAGTCTATGCTGAGGATACGGACGAACTAGTTCTGCAGACTGTTAAACGGCGAGGACGAACAACATTCCTCGTCAGGCAGAACGAACCATTCAATATTGGCAAAGACAGCGAAAGCTGCCAGCCACCCGACCTGAGTGAAGTGAGGATAGCAATATCTAAACTGCAGCTTAATAAGGCTGCCGGAAATGACGGCTTGGTAAGTAACATCTACCAACTCATAAGCCGAATCTGCTCGGAAGAAAGTATGCCTGAAGACTGGAACCTTAGCATCGTTTGCCTGATCCACAAAAAAGGAGACCTCTAAACTGCGCCAACTACAGAGGCATAAGTCTCCTCAACATCGCATACAAAATTCTATCTGCCGTAATATGTGAACGCCTGAAACCGTTTACCAACAACCTGATCGGCCCTTATCAGTGTGGTTTTAGGAAAGTCCACAGCCGATCAAATATTCACACTTCGGCAGATCTTGGAAAAAACCCAAGAAGTCCAAACCTATACCCACCACCTATTCTTCCATTTTAAAAGAATGCCATGTCTAGTTTTGGTACACCGCCCATACTCGTCCGTTTGTGTAGGATGACGATGGAGAATTCTCGTTGCTCCATCAGGGTGGAAAACGACCTCACCACACATTCGATACCAAGGATTTAGGCAAGGCGATGCGCTATCATGTGACTTCTTCAATTTGATTCTTGAGAGGATTGCGTGAAACTCACGAGGCAAAACCAGAGGCACAATTTTCCAAAAATCGGTGCAACTACTATCATACGCCGACAAAAAAAAATGGAATAAGCTCTTAACACGAGAGGACACGCAACATCGACAAATTGGACAGAACGTCACCATTGACAGATAAAACTTTGAGGTAGAACGGGACTGTGTATATCTCAGCTCCGCTTTTAGCTCTGACAACAACATTAAACGAAGAATTACTCTTGCCAACCGCTGTTTCTTCGGGCTAAGAACGCAACTCAATAGTATAGGCCTTACGCGAACTACTAAGTTGATCTTATATAAGACCCTGATCGTCCCAGTCCTGCTCTAAGGCGCTGAAACATGGACCGTCCAAAAGCGGATGAAGAAGTCCTTGGCCGATTTGAGAGGAAATTTCTTCGAAAAATCTTCAGTCCCGTTTGCGTTGACAGCGACATTCCCCTGGTCAAAAAACTCCGCATTGGACGTTTAAGATGGCTAGGACATGTAGACAGACGTCAAACGCAGTAGAGGAAGACTTCGCCTTAAGTGGCGCGCACAAGTAGAAACCGACCTCAACCAACTTGGAGTGCGCAGCTAGAGGCAGTTAGCTAAGGACCGGGCTGATTGGAGAGGCATGTTGGTTGAGGCCCAGATTCATTCCGGACTGTATCGCCACTTAAGTAAGTAAGTAAGTTAACCTTGATAACGAGCACTTGCTATTAAACCAATCAAGTGCTAAAGACGGTCTGGACATATGGTATACAACTATGGGGTTGTACCAGTGAAACGAATCTTAACATTCTACAAACTTTTATAAACAAAATGTTAAGATCATTCGGCAATGCGCCGTGGTATATAAGGAATGAAGATCTACGCAGAGCTCTGAGTATTGCCGCAGTTAAAGATGAGACAAAAAATTTTGCACGCAAACATAAAAAAAAGTTTATTGGACACGTTAACACAACGGTCCTCCAAATTCTTGACGAAACAAATTTATTGCGCCGTTGTCAAAGAACTAAGCCCTGAGATTCGGTCCGATAATAACAAATTGCGCTACAAATTGCAGAACTCTAAAGGGAAAGTGACCTGCCAAACATTCTTTACTCGTGATAAAAAAGTTGCTAGATAAGTCGCATACTTAGTTGCAATACAAAAACATAAAGGATGGTGGTTTTAGTGGGTTTACGTCGCACACTACTTTGGGCACGTGCTCATAGTGTCTTTCGAGATTTCCACCAGCTCACGGAAAAAAAAAAAGTTTCACCGGCATACATGCAACATTCCAAAGGCGCTGTGCGCTTTACTTATTCTGTTATTATCATCCAGATCCGTTGCTCCATCGGAACTGCCTATATATAGTTGAATTGTTTCATCTCGTCAACGCCGGGCGCTTGTCTCAGATTAATCGGTTGATGTGCTGAGAAGCCAGTGTGTATAGTTTTGATCTTGTTGCAATTGATGTTAAGACCAGCCATCTCTACATTAACTTGCATTGATTGGTATATCCCGTTCACCCCGCTGTTGGTAATTGCCAGGATTGGGGATTGATTTTCTAATTTGTGAAGTGTCCACGCAATCCCTAAAAAAAAACATTCCGTCAACTGGTACGTCTTCGAGAAGAGCTTCAAATGCGTTCCTCCCAGTTTCAAAATCGAGTTCGCAGAGTTCCTAAAAAGTCGCCAATTCGAAGTACAGGTTAACGTGAAGGATTCGCTTCCTTGAAAGACCGGAAAGTCGAAGGCCTATCGTCGAGTACTTATTTTTGTCGCAATCGCCCTTTGTCTGAAAGTAGTAACGCTTTTAACAATTGATTTCCAATCCAAGACCGTATCGAAGCGATTTCGGAAGGCCTGTCTGATTGCGATCACATAGAACGCACCATCCCAATGCATTATGCCGGCGGACAAGATTAATCTGAATGACACCAACTGCAAACAAAGTTATATTGCTGCAAGAATTGTGCACTTCATGTCAGTTGGTAAAGTAAGCGATTGTTTGATTTTGGGGTCCTTGTAGATATATACAAGGACCCCAAAATCAAACAAACCCTCAAGAATCATTTTTACCATCAAATTTGCAGCCTCGAACGAACAGATACCAATCGTGTTCAGTGAGTAGAAAAGCTACACGAATACCTCTGTAATGAGCGCTTTTCCTATTCTCCCAACTTTTCAAGCTTCAGATATTCTTCAACACTTTGTATGCCTATTTAAGCCCTCAGGGTTAAAATGCTAATTCAAACGCCAATCACCCATATAAGGTATCTTCATTTCCAGTTCCTCAGACTCTGACAAGCAATTTAACCCACCCACAGCCCACCACCCATCCCATTTAAAGAGACCAATCCACACAACAGCACGGCCAGCTCTATCCCTACACTTGATGACGAACAATTCTCATTTTCAATCTTAAGACCCACTGTCCTGTCTAATTCGCCATTCACGTAACCAATCAGCCAAATAAATTGCAACTTAATTAAAGCCAACTGTGCGCGGATTGAAACGGTCTCACTGCCATTTGGCATCACTTCGCGCCTGCCAGCCAAGTGGAAGTGATGTAGTGGCCTCCGGCTACATGTTAGCTGAGGCAGAACGGATTTCGTCTAAATTTGACGAATGACACAGCGATGACGACGACAACAGCAAAAGCACACGCTTGGCCTTGACCGTTTGCCCATACCGGCATAACTCAAGTCTTTCAGTTCATTTCCATGTTAGTCAAGCCACCGCACGCCATTTTCCATGTCAAGTTTGCGGCGAGCTGGTCATAAAGCTGAAGCCGGTATCGCTGCTGTGTTACCACTTTGAATGTTGTGGCAGTTGAAAACTTTAATTGTATGCCGTACAACAAATCCTAAGTCATTCGTTACGAATACACGTATACGTATGGAGAAGGTGCCCCGAGCATTTGATCCGTCGTCGATAGGAGCTCGCTGAAGGGAAATTATGGTCCAGCGAGTTACTGCATGGAGTAGCACGCGCGTGTACTCCCCTCCTGTTGTATGTGTGTGTGGTGTATCTGCATTATTGTGGTGTGGAGCTGGAACGCTGGAACGCTGGATTTGTTTGCACAGTGAATCTTGTGGCAATTGTGGTCTGTTTGGCAGATTAATGACTGACAGTGTGGAACGGATGGGGCATTAAATAATTGAACATCCAGAATTGATGATGCAGGGCGGCGATGTGATGCGATGGCATGAATGGTGATCCGGTTTATTATTGGATTGCTGTTGATAGAAATTGATGGGTGGATACTTTGGAAGCGGCCAGTGTCAGAGTCATGATGTAACACAGCACGTGCTATTGAGAGGAAAATTGCTCCAGCAACTACCGTTTTCTTGGATGGTCTGGTGTCAGAATGTGATTTGTGGTTTATTGGTGGTCAATATGGTTGAACATGGAGAAGGAAGAGTCTTAGATGGTAACGAGATGGACTAGGGTAGTGTTAATATAAGATGTGGACTTTTTCGTTGTTGATATTTAAGGTAGCCCAGTGGCGTGATGGTAAGTGGGATGAATTGCAGTTCGGAAAGTATGGCCCTTTTCTCGTGATGATCTAACAAATCATCCAAGGTATAGCTTTTGCAAATTCAGCAGTTCAGATTCTGTAACGAATTGTTGATCGCATCATCGGCATACATTGCAAGTCCTTGATATTTGAAAGGATTTCAAGCCGAGTGGAATTGAATATGTTATATGGCATGTTTTCAGAAACGATAAGATTTTTAAGCTAAGCATCGATATCTATTAGGGTAAAGCAGTATTTAACACCCCTAAGGAATCCAATATACGATCGCTAACATTAAAGTATAAAATAGTAGGGTCTTGATGTGGTTGACTAGTTATTCGACATGTGTCCCTATTTTGATCTTGTTTGTAACCGACTTTTATTACGGACTTTGAACAGAGGATTACACTATCGTAAGGATGATTGCATTATCGCATAGGAGATGACAAAGATGTATAGAGATCAATAAAAGTCACAAGTCTTTTGGCGACCTTTTTATAATATAAAATATTCACCACAACATAAAATTTCTCAGTTCCAAGGGGGATGTACAAAAACTCGGTACTGCGATCTCAGCAATGACAAAAATAAAAAAAAATACAAATTTTTGGCGCAATATGATTGTTAGGACGCAGGGCCTAGATTTCTCACAACCATTCAAGTGTGCGTGTGTACTAGTTGAATGATGGCTGGAACTCCAGTTATATACCAAGTAGAGATAAGCTATTCTTGACAATTGCTACAACTGGAATGATTTGTCAAATCATCACGAGAGTAGGGCCAGAGAAAAATAATTTTGATGTTACTACCGGATTGGAGTCAAACCTAGACGGTAGTTCACTAACCATAGCGCCACTGAGCCCGTCTCCCGGCAATGATCTTTCTGAAATGCAGGGGATCATTTTATCAGTAATCCTTAATAAGACTATAAATATATAAACAGCCAGGTCAGAATGGACCGGAATTAATACCAGGCCAGCTGTCCCAGGCGTAACTAGACAAGCTGCTTGGACATACTCAACCATGGAAAAGGACAACGACGTTCGTATCTGCACCTGAAATGTGGGAATATTAAACAGGAAAGGTGCAAGGGAACAACTACCGGAAGCCCTAAACTGCTATAAAGCAGACATTACTGCCATCCAGGAAATACAATCGGATGGGCCGACCAAAAAGAGGATGAAAAACTGTAGTAAGCAGAAACGACAACTATTCGGATGCGGATTTTTTATAAGTGTCAGACTTAGGCAAGAAGTCTTATGTTTCAAAGACAATAGCGAACGCATTGTAACAATCAGCATCAAGGCCAAATTCGCCAAGATAAGCCTTATATGCACTCACGCCACCTTGGAGGAAAAAGATGATTTAGCTAAGGATTGCTTCTATGAGCTCATTGACAAAATCTATATGTGCGACTACCGAGGCAGGATGTTAAAATCGTGCTGGGAGATTTTAACGCAAAAGTAGGAAGAGAAGATATCTTTAGCAGTATTGTCGGAGAACATAGCCTACACGACAACGGACTTAGGAAAATTGACTTCGCTACAGAACGAAACGCCAATACAGATAGCACACGGCTTCCTCGATATCCATTAGGGGACATGGCGGTCTCAAGATCAACCATTCCGCGTTTTCCTTAACCTCTTGATTAACACCATACCCGAGCATCGAATGGCCAAGAACAATGGCAACGATGCCGACAATCCATTAGATCAGCCGCAACTGATGTGCAAGTTTCTCGCGCCCATCAGCAATAAACCCCTGATTTGATGTTCAATGACGACAGATGCTCGCAGCCAAAATCGACGACTACGACATCTACGAATTCATAAGCCAACTCTAGTCGGAAGAAAGTACCGTGTAAACTGCGCCAACTACAGTGGCAAAGTCTCCTCATCATCAACAATATCCTATCTGCCGCCGTAATATGTGAACGCCTGAAACCGTTTACCAACAACCAGATCATCCCTTATTAGTGTAGTTTTAGGCCAGGAAAGTGCACAACCGATCAAATTTTCACACTTCGGCAGATTCTGGAAAAAAACCCAAGAAGTCCAAATCCATACCCACCTCACTTTTTGGAGGCGTTTTTCTAGAAAAAATATTTTTGTACCTTACACCATATGTAAAGAGCCTGTGGACGAACTATGCTAGAGCATAGCTGGTGTTAAGTCCTGGACGACGCAGCAGGGTGGCACGCTGGCTTAAGCACGGCTTAGCTCGCCGAAATGGTCGGGGATCTTGCTGCGGATTTTCTCACACAAAATTAAAGAAATCGTGCCAGAAGGAGTAGTCAGATGACTTAAATTAAAATTTTATAAAAACTATAAAGAAGTATTGCACTGCTATGATCTTTTGAAGAATCGATGTGTGATAGCTAACATGGCACAAAATAAATTTAAACTTTCGATTCTTCTTGCACACACTATATCCTATTTTGAATCGATGGCACAGATGTTATTGCCATCATTTGGGATTTCCCACCTCATATGACAATCTAATTATGAGACTGCCACACCATGTCACCTACTTCCCAATTCTATGTAGATAACCCCTTTCACTTATTACACACTTCACCTATTTTTTTACCTCACTTTGATCTCACCTTTATTTTTAAGATTTCACTCAAATCATTTTTCAGTCACAAAAAAAAAAATTAAATCACAATTAAAATAAATAAATGCTGACTTCATGTCATTTTAATTTAATTTCTCTATGCAGATATGTATATACATATATATAAACTTCTTATACATATAAAAGAGCGATCTCTTTCCAATATTATTTGGAACATTATCCTTGCCAAAATTCGTCTACTTATTAAAGAACAAAAACTCTAATTCCCCATTAATTAAATGCGCATCTAACTAACTTGGATCACACTATTCAAAATATATCTTAATTATAAAAAAAATATATCATCACAAATTTCGTATTATCTCTAATGTATATATGTATGCATATAAAATATGTGTATTCTCAATTCTTCGATTGATATTTGTTATCTTATAAATCAATATCTAATTTAAGTCTTTCGTTTGTGATTTAAATGGAATCTATGATTGATATTAGTAGATTTATATGTTGTTTAATATTCAGTTTTCATCTGTTTTTAATTTAGATTTTTAGGTATTTTACTTAGGTTTTTAAGTTTTACTTCTTTTATCATAATTTTCATATAGGTAGCAAATTATTTAGTCAATTTTTTTTTTTTATAAGCAAATAACAAGAACAATTTTACATTGATTGGGCTCCCGTGATCGATACTTTTCAATGATCATGGGCAAGCAAAAAAAAGGTAAACAAGAAAATGTACATGTTGTATTTTGTTGGTATTTTTTGGTTGCTGATGTATTGCTGTGTCTGGTGGTGCACTTGTTTTGGTGATTTTTGTTGTTGTGTCTTGCTCTGCATGTGTTTTGCTATTTTGCTTATCGTGATTATGTGTCCTGCATCACTGGTGGTGGTGGGGGGGAAAGTGTGGGCAACTGCTCGTGGGTATATATATGTTTATGTATAATGATGGATCGGTCCTCAATCTTGGACTTTATAGTCAGATTAAAAGCTTGATCGCTGGGTTTATTTATATCACCAGAGCAGCGATCAAAAGCTTAATTAAGTGCCTGTAGATTGGGGAAAACGACGATGCATGTAAGCACAAATAACAATCAACAGACATATAAATAAAAACAAATTTACCTCGTTTTCTTGTAAAATGCATGTATGTACACATGAGTGTATTCATGTAATATTCTCTATATGTACGGAGAAAAGTGTTGATGCTCCGTCAATTGAAATATTTTATGTTTTTCTGGTACTCTGACACTAGTTTTTAAATGCTTAATCTATTAGAAAAATTTTGTAAATTACAGTAAAAAAAATAAATTCACTTTAGCACGATCGTACCTTTTTGCGTTTGTCACCACACTTCCACGCTGTTCGTAGGTCAGAAAGAAAAAGACCGGAAAAAGTAACATCGGTCTCTTATAGCATGTGCAATGCATTGCACCGATTGCGATCGTGAGTCTAAATTCACGTTAAACTTTTAACGAATAGTATCGGCTAAACAGGGTGTATCGTTTTTAAAAGTATTTAAAAAATGTCATGATGTAGCAGACCATAATCATGGTTCCTATAGCAAGCTGCATGCTACACATGCCATATGCAGGAGAAAAACGATTTTTTTTGTTAACTGTCTAAACAATATGTTGCGACAATATCATTTTCATTTTCATTTTCAATAGTTAGTTAGTTTTTAGTTAAGTTTAGTTAAATCGACTATTTTTCTTTCTTATTTCATATTTCATACAATCTTAGTCTCTATGGTTTGGCTTTTGAGCCGTCTACCAGTATGACATTATTTACTTAGATATTTATTTTATTTTGTTTAATTTTAGATTTTACACATATAAATTAGAAAAAACAAAGACAATTCTTAATGTGCTGAAGTTAAAAGCTTTCATCTATTATACAATTTCTGTACCGCATTGCGTTTACTATATAGTTGTACAGAAGGTCCCAACCTCTTTCGCCATTAAGGATACTCATTGCTTCGTCTAAATCAAGCACCTGTACACCAAAGAAAATGAAGCGAAATTCTTTTAGTACGGGACATCTCGCGATGAAATGGAAAACATCCTCACGCTCCTTTAGGTTGCACAGGTTGCATAAAATTGGTAGTTCGGCACGGTGCGGTATAAAATTTAGATTAAGAAGTTCTCCTCTTATTTTAAAGATTGTGCTTATCTTATCAGTGGAATTGCTGATCAAAAAATATGTCCTAGACTGTAAATGATGCTCCAATCGACTATAGTAAGCTCTGTATTGCGATGACTGTGCTTCGTTTACTAAAGTATCGTAGATTCGTCGGCCCGTTTTCTCCAATAAGTCGTTAAATTTTTGTTTAAGTAGACTCGATTGTTCGTTTGGTCTAACTGAAAAGTCATAACCGCATTCCAATCCTAGAACTTGCCACTCTTGAACACATTTGACTTTATATCGTAGCATTGAGGAAATCACTATTCTGGGCAGGCGTTCTGGATTCATTGCCATGACTTTTATGATATAATCGGAATGGAATTTGAGTGTATCCAGAAAAAGTGGTGCCACTCCCGTTTCCGTTTCAGTTGGGGCAGCTACTCGGTAATCTAAAAATTCTCCTGATAAAAAACTGTAAAAATTTTTCTACGACTTCAAATGAGCAGTATCCCCAAACTTGCGATGCATATAGAAGGATCGAAGTTGCTGTAGCCCGAAATATTTTTTGTTTAGATATTGCGAGATATTTTCATTATTAATATACTTTCCCCAAACCGCACAAATTGCCCTTTTAGCTTCTGCAAGTTTAATCTTAAGGTGAGTGTTCATGTTCAAGTTGGGGGTAATCACAACTCCAAGATACTTATACTGCTTGACGATTTCGATTTACTCCCCTTTAAAAATCCATTTTTCATTTTGAGCATATCTTCCCCCGCCATCTCTGAATATCATCATCTTTGACTTCTCTAAGTTAACTGTCAAATTCCATGTTCTGCAATAAGAATCTAGCCTATTTATCATTAACTGCATGGTATCTACTGTATCCGCAAGAAATACGATGTCGTCTGCAAACATTAGTGCTGGAATTTGAGTTCCACTTAGTTGGATTCCTCCTTTAACGTGCTCAGTAATGTCGTTTATGTACAAAATAAATAGCAATGTACTTAGGACGCATCCTTGTTTGACACCCATTGTTGTCTCAAATTCTTCCGACAAATGGCTGCCATCCCAAATATAAGCAGAATTATTTTTATACATAGCTCTTATCACGTTTATCACCTTGGATAAGACTTTATATTTATAGAGCTTGTATAAAAGCATTTCACGCGGAATCGAATCAAAAGCAGCTCGAAAATCTACAAAAAACGCGTAAAGCTTTTTTTTCTTCTTTTTATAAATTTCGCTTATGTTGATCAGCGAAAATATTTGGTCAACCGTTGAATAATTTCTCCTGAAACCCGCTTGAAACTCCAATAGAATCTTCTTATTTTCCACCCAGTCGGTAATTCTACTAAAAACTAAACTAGCAAACAGTTTGGCAGATGTGTTAAGAAAAGAAATCCCCCTATAGTTTGCTGGGTCGTCGTAGTTTCCTTTTTTATGTAGTGGAAAAATAATCGCTTTCTGGAAAGCCAATGCCACATCAGCTGTTTCGAAAATTCGGTTGAATTCCATGGTAAGAGCTGATCGGAATTCCAATGTGGAATTCTTATAGAATTCAAAAGGAATGCGATCATTTCCTGGTGCTTTATTATCCTTGGAGTTCCCAATAACGAAATCCACTTCAGCCACCGTAAACGGTTCATCCAAAAAAACATCAACTATCATTTTCAATATTTCATTGCCATAAAGCAAACATTTTGGGGATATTATTCTTAAGGATGGGATGCTATAGATTTTTAAACGATGCACACAGCGGATTGCATGCAGCCTTCTCATATGTTTTCCTTTGCGTTTGATTTGTAAAGCAATTAAGTTTTCTGGAAAACCCACACCCCACATCTATATACTCGATTTTTTCAAATTTGCAAAGGAAACGAAAAATCTTTCATTGTAAGAAGAATCTGGTATTAAAAATAAATTTCCAATTTCAATCCATTTGTTTTGAAAATACAGGGTGTCCGCCGGGAAGTCATACTACTTTGTTTGTTTGTTTATAATTTTTAACTAAATGAAAGAGAATGGGTCCCATATTTATAATTTTTTTTATAATGTCGGCAATTAGGTATGGAATATAATATCAGGTAAATGTCCACCTCTAATAATCTCACAAAGTCGAGCCCTTTTGAGCACACATTTTTCATTACATTCTCACACATTTCACGTGGTATTTCATTGATTTCATCACGAATATTTTGTTTGAGTTACTCAAACGTTTCTGGTTTGTTTGCATAAACCTTGCTTATCAGATATCCCAACAAAAAAAAGTCCGGTACGGTCACATCAGGCGACCGATGAGGCCAATCAATATCACCATTTCTTAAAATATCTTGTTGTGGAAAGAGGTCTCGCAGTAATTCCATTATAATCCTGGCTGTATGCGATATGGCAACATGCAGTTGTGGCATTAAAAAGTTTTCAATCATATCCTGATATAGCTCCCATTCACAGTTACCGTCACGCGGCGCCGTTTTCATTTACAAAGAAGTAAGGTATACCTCCTGACCAAATTGCACACCACCAGACTGTAGCTTGTAATGCATAGGTGACTGATGAATAATTTGAGGGTTTTCCATTGTCCACAACCGACTATTCTGTTTAATCACATATCCATTCATTCAGTGCCTCGTCACTCATTTTGATTTTTTCATGAAAATCAGGATTGTCATGGGCTAGCTATAACATCCTATTGGCATATGTACGGGGGCGTAAATGGTCTTGTGGAAGAAGCTCTTGTATCAACTGAATCTTAAATGAAAACAAATGCAAATCCTTGTGCAAAATTGTGGCCAAAGTTGTTCTTTGAGGACCAAGCTCCTGAGCACGGCGTCGAATTGAGGTTGATGGACTGTTTTGAACACTTCCTTGAGAAGCAGTAATGTTTTCAGCCGATCTTGCAGTAGGTTGTGGTCTATGCTTGGGACTACCACCTACAGACTCTCTTTCTTCGAAATCATACACTTTACAATAAATAGTGCGTTTTGTTGGCACGTTGTTTCTCCCAAAAATTTCACGTAACTTTCTCATCGTCACAGTAGTTGATGATTGATTTTGATAAAATGTTGGTTAAATGGTTGTTTGATTAAAACACGTTGGTTTATCGAATATTTTTCCATAATAAATTTGCCACGTGTCTACTTCACGACTGCCATATATGAACTGTCAAGACTCATGTTTACCAAAATTGCGGCAAAACATTATAGTATACCTTTCCGGCGGGCACCCGGTATATACCATGACCCGTAATTTTTTGCAAAGTCTTCAATTTCCGCTGAAATCACGGTAAATGATTGGAACAATCTTGAGCGATGTGACACAATACTCATCACCTTATCTTCTGGCTTCCAAATTAATTGTGGAAATTTTTAAAAATTCACACTGGAAACAGTCAGACAAATTTTTTAAAAAGATCCTCTGATGACAAATTTAAAAAAAAATTAACTCATAAAAAGATACATCAAAACCGATTTCAGATGCATTATCAGGGGACCAAATTAAAGGCCTGCTCAAACCAACGCGAAACGCGAGAGCGGTAGCGATAGCGAATATCGCGCGGGAAAGATGCGGGAGCGGGAACTACTATCCATTCACACCAAACGCGAAGCGGGAGCGAACCTTTTATTTATTTATATATGATCTTATTATCAAAGTAACCAAGCAACATGTTTTCCTCCTCGGATGAAGAAGAATTTCTTCTTTTAATGGCATTAGCAGAAGAAACGAACATGTTTTTATGAATAAGATTATTATATTGCAATTATCTGATACTAAATTTTTTTTTTAGTGAAATATAAGGAAAAAAAGAAAATGGGTTCATGAAATAAATATTGATCGCCAAAGTTATGGAGAGTTTCATACGCTTATGCCAGATCTTCGAAAGGATGAACGGAGATTTTATGTGTATTTCAGAATGACAAGTGACTGTTTTGACGATATTCTTGATCTTATCAAAGACGATATTCGTAAGTTATGTACAAATTATCGTGAGTCTATTAGTCCCGAGGAACGTCTGGCGATTGTATTAAGGTATGATAATGAAAGATATTAATACGATAAATCCAATTACAAATAAATTGAAAGTGTTTTATTAAGTTATTGCAAGTCTTTTCACATAATTTTTAACAGAGGTGAAAATTCTTAAGAATAAGTACAATAATTTAGAAAAAAAAGTATAGTATTTTAACCGATTCTGTGGGTTTTTTTAAGTGAACTGAAAGAGTGTTTGAGAGCTTTCTTCCAATACGGACGATTGTGTATTTTCACAAGGTGAATAAGTAAACGAGCTTGGCACAGCAGATGTACTTGTAGAAGGTCCAAATTCTCCGTAAAATTGTGACGAAGAGGATGATATCTCTTCTATATGTTGTAGCTCCTGTTCCATTATAATTTTGGATATTTGCATTTTCGTTATAGCTTGCCTCTTAGCCGAAAAAGACTTGACGGTTTTAGCGTACCCCATAAATATTAACTCAGTAGCATCCATATTCCGTTGTCCTTTGAAGATACTCCAAAACTGCATTTACCGGTGAAACTTCTTGTTTTTTTTTCTTTCTTTCTTAAGGGTCTCACTTTTTTTTCTCTGTCGCAGTCATGTCTTTGTTGTGTAGTTGTTGCGGTCGAATGACAATTATCTTCTACTCGTGTCTGTTTATCTCTACCTAATAATTCCGACGATAATATTGGAACATCTAGATTTTCTAAGACTACTGCTGGGTCATCCTCATCGATTGCGTTTAGAGAATCCTCAATGTTTGTGTCCTTAATATTTGAGTCCGTTTCTGCAAATGTCAAGTAAGGCTTAAAATATTGCATCAATGGTGCCCATTGCCAATTACTATAATTTTTGGCCTGTCCTGTTTTCGTTTTCGTACTTCTCAGATATTTAGAATATGTATCTCGAAGATTTTTCCATTTCTTTTTAATTACAGGACCTTTAAATAAAAATGTATTATTTTATTTACAGATATCTTGCGACTGGCGATTCGTTTTCTACAATAGGTCACAGTTATCGCGTAGGATTTTCAACAGTTGGCCAAATAGTTAAAGAGGTTTGCAAAGCAATATGCATGCGAATGGAACACCTATATATGCCTGAACCTTCTAAACAAGTTTGGGAGACGTCTGCCAAAGGATTTGAAGATTTATGGCAGTTTCCAAATTGCATTGGAGCGATTGATGGAAAGCACTTTACTATAAAGTGCCCAAAAAATAGCGGATCTAGTCATTTTTGCTTAATAAGTTTTCAATTGTTCTTATGGCGATTGTTGGTCCAGAATATCAATTTCTTTGTGTAGACATTGGGGGATACGGTAAGAATAGCGATGGTGGAATCTTCGAAGCTTCAATAATGGGTAGAAGATTTGAACATGGTCAGATGAATATACCAAAACCAAAAAATCTCCCAGGGCAAAATGAAGCATGTAATCATGTTTTAATAGGAGACGAGGCATTTGCTCTTAAGCCATTCTTAATGAGACCATTTTTCTAGAACCGAAAAACGCAAGAAAAATTATAATGAAAATTATATGAATGAAATTTTAAATCAGTTTCAGTTAGGGAAATGCAAAACGCTTTCTTTGATTTTTATCCTCGCTAGAGCCATCTTGCAAGTTGGTTAATAATAAGCCGATACCAGTACGTCAGTGGAACCCAAGTACTGCTGAAAATATCGCTTTTGTACATGAGAAAAAACAGAAAAATGAGAGGAATTCAACTGCTCTTCGTTCACAAGAACTTGGATTTTCTACGACTTAAGATTTGTTTTGCATTTTGGAGAATTTAGACTGAAAATGTTGCTTACAAATCCATTGAATAAAAATTTGCAATTGAAAAAATTAAATGTATTATTAGGGTCCAGTTATAGCTATCATTGAACAACTTCATTGGAACACAACACATGTGGAAAATTCCGTTTCATTTCGGTGGAATAATGGCAATCATTACTTCACTAGAATAAATCTTGATTAGTGAAAAGTAAAAAAAAGCAGCAAGAAGCAAAAGAAAATTTCCATTGAGGGTTTCCAATGATAGCTATAACTGGGCCCTTAGCTAGATAATGAGTTTGTTAATTTTTCCCCGACGGGAAAATGGTTCAATGATCCACTTCGAAGTAACATTAACCGCTCTGCAAATTCTGCGTCGGGACAATATAAATCGTTGGAAGACATCGAGGAAGACAGTTTTTGGTAACCGCATGTTCCCTAAAATTTATGAAGTGTAGACCGTTGCTTAATGCTTCCATCAGTAAGGTACTAATACCTCTAACACACTGGTGGTATTAATATCTACTATGGTATACGGATGATCAACTGTGTGTCTGCAAATACTACAATAATGGCTCGCAAGCAACATGCTATATGGTTTTCATCAAAACTACCATTTTAACAGTAAAGTACATACAATTTATCGAGTGCAGCGCCATTCTTCCTAAGTCATGTTTAGCTCTATATTTTTGAATAGCCATAGTTGAAAATGTCTGAACAAAATAAACGAAGGAAATAATAATAAGGGTTGTCGAAAAGATATTTCATTCATTACATTTCAACGTTGAAACCTATGTGATGAGTTTTCAAACATGAAGCGAGTGTCAACATCCAAAGTATTTCCAATGACATAGTACAAATAAATGCCATAGTATGTCAAAGGTATACGTGACATTGCGATGACCATGGCGACTTAAACTGCCAACCGAATCTATGCGAATAAACTACAAAAAATTGATGCCCTCATCAATTCGTCAACTAAATTGTTTTTATGATTTTGGGCTGGGTATGCCAGCCTACTTAAAATATAGAATTTCTATATTGTGGCAAAAGTTAGATGTTGTTGCGTTTTCACTTTAAATAAACAAACATTTTGGACGTAAATATTTATACCAAAACAATAGTTCTGTAATATAAAGTCCGTTCGCGTATTGATGAAAAAAAAATTCGCAAAACCGTTAATGTGTTGAAAATGTCTGAACAAAATAAACGAAGGAAATAATAATAAGGGTTGTCGAAAAGATATTTCATTCATTACATTTCAATGTTGAAACCTATGTGATGAGTTTTCAAAAATATGATATAATTATTAGTTTTTCAATCAATACACGAATTTTAAGGAAAACTTTACTTCTAGGTGATGATGACATTTTCCCAATATCGGGTTATGAAAATTACATATACCTAGTCTCAAATAAATTCCTTCTGACCATATTGTGTATTAAGAAAGAAACGAGCAGTTATTCGACGATACTAAAGTAAGTAGTAGTCTTGACAAAAAGCGAATATCGAAAACGGAAAACAACGTTGGCAAACGTAACCGAAAAAAAAAATTTAACCGCCCCACTTTAATTATGTTTAGGACTGTCAACCGATGGATTTCAGGAAGCAAAAACGACAAATCTAAACAAAAGCCCAACGTCAGTCGTACATATCGTACACGTATCGATAAATGCGTAACGTTTTTCGTGTTACGTAGTCGCATTAAAAAGACAAAGACGTTGCCGGCTGTTTGCGCCGCATTCGTAGCTTCCGTCGCGAATCATGCGTTGCCGACATTTTTTTATTTTTAATTTTAAAAATCGAATTAAATCATTACAATATAATTAATATTTTTGCACGTTTACCTTTTATATTTAAGAAAAAAATTAATCTGAAAACGATCAAGGTTTTCTGAAATGGTTCTGTGACGTTTCTATTTTAAATAAAGTAAATTGTACCAAAGCTCTTGATTTAGCATTTCATTGAAAAGCATAGTCGAAACATAAAATAGGATGAAACTGACATTAAATTTGACAAGATGGTGCAGTGCAAGACGGGTAGTTGAAAATGCCTTTGGAATTTTAACCAACAAATGGAGAGTATTTCTTAGTCCTATTGAAGTTAATGTAAAAACTGCAATCTTAATTGTAAAGACAACTTGTATATTGCATAATTTTTTTAAAAACAAAACAATGTGACACTCTTTATTACGAATATTTAGAGGAACTAGAGAGACCTCCTACTAGGTAAATGTAGGAGGTCTCACTAACTGTACGAACGAGTCAAAAAGAGGCACTAATGAAGCGTTTAATATGCGTGAAAAATTTGTTAAATTGTTTAATAATGAAATTTAAATAAAACTAATTTTAAAGTTACATACCATCTTGTTTTAACTCTGCACCAATTTGTCCCCATATTTCATCTTTTTTTTCTTATATTTTTGTATTCAGAGTGAGCCAAATTGTACAACACCGGATATTTTTTTATAATTTCCAAGAGGTTTTCCACTGACACCATCTTCAAAGTACAATAACACACGCGGGACTGCGAAAATATAGTGCATGCAGTGAACCTGCGAAATAACGCTACAATCCCGCTATCGTCTCTCTGAGTATTTGCATGGTACCATATCCCGCCATGTACTTATTTTCGGCGGGAACTTCGATCCCGCTCCAGCACCTAAGTTTCGCGTTGGTTTGAGTAGGCCTTAAGTTGGAACCCCTCATTTTTGGATGTTATGAAATAAGTAATTACGTATGGCCACCTTCGTTCGGGAGTGCAACCACTGTGCACATCAAAGTTTTTACACTCCCCCACCTCTTGCTAGAGTCTGATAAACATTTAACGAACAGAATATAAACTTTTCAAGAGTAGCTTCTAAAATTTGCAGTACGGGTTCGATGTTAAGCTAGCCGTTCGCCTTCGGTGATAAATTTTAAGTACCATACTGTTTGACATTTTCAAAAGAATGGCGAATCTGGGTTTTAGGAAATATTATAAAGCCATACAGATGGCGCATTGAGAACAAAAAAAAAAGAAATTTTCCTCACCAGCCTAATGATACGTGCAGGCGGTATGCTTGTGCACACATACGAAACGAGATCCAAATATATTGCGGGCTGTGCCAGTACGAATATGAATGGTTCAAAGATTTCTAGGATATTGTCTCATAGGAAAGGGTTTCAAACTTCAAACGCATCACAACGCATCTTCATCGCTCCAGTCAACCCATCAGCTAACCTAACCTTACCTGCTCTGAATTTCGAACCGCTGTCTACATCTTAATATGAACTTTCCCAAAAATGAATCCCAGTCCATTCATTCACTGCTAGGAAATTAAAAAAAAATCCATTTCCATTAAATGAGACGAATAAAAAAAGAACCCCCATCGGCGTTGCGAGAAACCGCCTCCATAAATTCCAATCCATTGTTTTATTTTAATACCAATACTTAAGATAACAAAACCAATTAGGTCCATTCAAAATGTGCTCTTTATTGTTTTAACGAGATCCATAGATACAGCTGCTATCTATCATCCCAAAAAATTGAATATTGATGATTCTCCTAAATTAGTAAGATCGCCATTTCGAATATTAATTGGCACACCAAATGGATGTCATCCCACAGCTTAAGACTAGAAAGATACACTCAAGTGGTGTCAATAACTCCCAAATGGTGGCTGCTTATCTCACCATCTTTTAAAATAAATTATTTTAATAGCCTTAGCCGTACAGTTAAGATGGTTTATGAGAATTTGAATTGCCTTTAATTTGGTTACTGGATATTCGTATTGATTTCTTTCCAAAATGGTCTTGACTTGCATAGGGAATGCTTGTTTAAATATTTTGTTGTATTAAAGGGTTCTAAAATAGAAATTAATAAGAAACACCCTTTTGGTATTTTATGTCGTATTTTCTGGCTTAATAAACTCTAAAGTTTCCCATTTTTTTAAGGTTTGTCAAAGCATTAAATGGTGTACAATGCTTAATACGACCCAAATACCTGAACAAGCTTTATCTATGCCACAATCTTTATAATGCCACAAGACACATTTCTATTAATATGTATTTACAAAAATTTAAACTCACATTATTCCGCCCCGATTAGCATCGTTTATTATCAGGGCATTGGCTTAAAACTAAAACTGACTAATCCTACATTTTACCGCCTTTACCTTTTACCCATCTAAGCTTCAGTCTTAATTATTATATCGTCTTAAATAGAGATATTGTCGATTTTAAAAAGTCACCCCAATTCGACTTATGCAAATCACCGCTTTTAATGCGAGCCGCCTTCAAGACATCTGGTGATTAAGTCCACTTTGTATACAATCACTCTATTGTTGGAACGTGAATTTCCGTTACTATTTAAAAAAAAAACAACAATGTCCGATATGTATTGAATGCGATCCAATATCAAGGTCAATAGATGCGATCGTTTTGTTTGACAACAACAAAATGGAAAACTAATCCATTGGATTGTTTATGAGGTGATCTCGAGTGCTGTTGGGGATTTGCGTGACGTAAAATATGTGCCGCTCAACTATCGATATGTGTTTTAAGAGATCGCTGACCCGCCATTCTTTAGTAAATATTTTATTTTTTTTAAACGTAGTTTTGATGTTTCAAAGATCATTTGCATAGTGATTTTTATAAATTAATGGCGTGTGTTGCTCCTCGTGTTAATGACTATGTTTTCGCCACATCCAAACTAATTTCAAAATATAATGATCAAGGGATGTGGTTGGGATCATATTTGGCAAAACGGTGAATGGATCATTTGTCATAATTTGAGTTGGGTATACATTTCGTAAAAGACAAATGATATTACACTTGAGTTATGTGAACGTTTCCGTTATATACCCTTGGCCTGAAATCTAGATCATCACGGGTTATTTAAATGATGAATGATCGGAGGAGACGTCATATAGCACCTTATTAGTGTTCCGTGATCGAAATTTACCTTGATAAATGGTTGCGAGACTATATTTGGGAATGTATACATTATCAGCAGGAATAGGAAGTAAATCTGAAAAAACTCTGATACAACTTGCGAACCAAATCGCAAAAGATGTGAGATTCCTGCCCATTTCGTCTGCAACATATGGGCTCATAAAAAATATTAAATTGGGTTCGAATGTACATTGGTGAACTTTTAGAAAAGATTGTTGAGTAGATCCGATAATTTACACGGGTAACTACTTTACATATTGTGTTATTACACTTTATCCAGGGGAACAAATTTACTTGAGTTGAAAACTTTGCAACCAGTGGTTGGTTGAACGACTGGTTTATACGTTCTTAATCTTAAATAATATAAGGTACGGCATGTTGGTTGGATGTTGTAGAACGAATGCAAAATCTTATTTGTTTTTATACCCTATCCCATAGGGTTATATTAGTTTTGATACATAGTTTGTAACAAAGAGAAATAATCTCGCTAGATATACCTCGAAGTATATGGATCGACTCAGAAATCAGAATCGCTAGATTCTGATTCTGACTAAACGGTTTTTGGGCATTAAATTTTGAGCTACGATAATTAAATTTGGAACACGTGATCCTCGTACGTGTCGTTCGAACAAGAATACAAATTTTCTTTAATCCGCCCACCGACACCCCCACTTTTTAGAAAAACGTTATTTTTGGCCAAATGTTAGGGAATTTTGAAAATAGAACGAATAGTCAATCCCATTATCTATATTTTGTCAATATAAGGTTTCTTGCCACGCACACTTTTTGATGGCGTTTTCAGTAAAAAAAAAGTTTTTGGTGGCATTTCAAAATATTCGAAAAAACTTTTGATGCAATATGATGCTCAATTTTAATATTTCATTGCCATAAAGCCCACATTTTAGGAATATTCATTTTAAGGATGGGATGGGATCTACTGCGTCCGACGTCTGGTTGGGAATCAAAGACTCTGCGAGCCGGATTATTGGTGTCCATTCGCTTTACATGTCCTAGCCATCTAAAACGTCCAGAGGAATGTCTCCATAGCCCGTCAACGCAAACAGGACCGAAGATTTTTCGAAAAATTTTCCTCTCAAATCGACCAAGGATTTCTTCATCCGCTTTTGATACGGTCCATGCTTCAGCGTAGTATAGCAGGACTGGGATGATCAGGGTCTTATATAGGATCTCCTTAGTAGTTTTAGTGAGGGCGTTACTACTGAATTGTGTTTTTAGCCCGAAGAAGCAGCGGTTGGCATGAGTAATTCTTCGTTTAATGTTGTTGTCAGAGTTAATGGGTGTTGTGAATAAAAACTGAGGGAAAACTCCGAGTAAACCCTCTTAAGGGAAGTGCTTTCCTAAAAGGGAACACTCAGTTTTCGGTGTGAATAAAAATGTCCCTCAAGTAGGTTCATCCCCTCAAGTTGAAGTTTTAACAATTGAGTGTAGGACTGTCAAATTGAACGAAATATAAAAATGTTTTTAAACGTACAAACGCGAAAAATAAAAAAATTATAGTTCTCGGCGTTTCGGTTACACGGGTGATAACTTTAAGAGCCTGTATAGATTCGAGTTTCACAATGTGGAGTGGTTAAGCACTCATTTCCTTTCTGGGAGTACTGAGGAAACCCGTGGTGGTGCCATACCAAACTTTGAGAAAATTAAAATCTTTTTAAGATACATTGGGGACCCGGGCTTCCAAGTTGGAGTTGGTGAGGATATTGGAATTCATAGATCCACCGTATTGAAGATAGTGTGGCAGGTGTGTTGCGCTATATGTGCAAAAGCAGTCTTATGGATCAAATTTCCATCGTCCATGGAGGAAATGAGAGAAGTAAAACAAGAATGGCGATCCAAATACTGTTTTCCTAGTGCAATTGGCGCTCTAGATTGCACTCATATAGAAATTGTGAAGCCTCATTTGCATGGCGATGAGTACCTAAATCGCAAGGGCTATTTTTCTCTGAATGTGCAGGCAACGTGTAATGCAAAAGAGTGTTTTGCAAGCGTTGATGTCCAATGGCCAGGATCTGTCCATGATTCACGAATTTGGCGAAATTCAGCTGTGTTTGCTGTAATTAATGATAATTCAGCTGAAGCTATACTCCTTGCAGATGAAGGCTATGGACTGATACCATGGATCATGACACCTTTTAAAAATCCAATCACAGAAGCTGAAAAAGGTATAATAAGTTGCATACTCGTGAAAGAGTAATTATTGAACGCAAGTTTGGACAAGTAAAACGAAGATTCCCTTTATTGTATTCGCGAGTTAGACTAGCTACAGTAAGAGTGCCAAAAGTTATAATATCTAGCTTGTTTTGTTTTACATAACATAGCAAAATATCTCTACGACGAAGACTTCCCAACGAGTGAGATCTTAACGTTCGAAGAAGCGCCTATACCGGAGCCTTCTCAACAAAATAATACTAACGGGTGATTTTTAAGCTGGTTTGGTTTTGGCAACACTGGTTTTGACAGCTGACGTGTGTTTAGTACCTTGTGTCACTGTCAAACAGCTTCAGTTTGGTTTGCAATTTAACCATGGATCGTCTTACAAATGAACAACGCTTGCAAATTATTGAATTTTACTATCGAAATTCGTGCTCGGTACGAAATGTTCATCGCGCGCTGCTTCCATTTTATGATCGGCATTCTCGACCTTCTGAGCAGTCTATTCGGAAGATTGTGACCAAATTTCGCACCAAATTTACTTTGTTGGACATTAAACCACCAACACGTTTACGTACTGTGCTAGTGAAGAAAATATTGCGGCCGTATCAGCTAGTGTGACAGAAGACCGCGAAATGTCGATTCGGCGCCGTTCCCAGCAGTTAGGCCTTTGTTACAGCACTACGTGGAAAATTTTGCGGAAGGATTTGGGCGTAAAGCCTTTTAAGATACAGCTGGTGCAAGAACTAAAGCCAGCCGACCTACCACAACGCCGAATTTTTGGTGAATGGGCTCTTGGAAAGCTGGCCGAGGATCCGCTTTTTTATCGAAAAATTGTGTTCAGCGATGAGGCTCATTTTTGGTTGAATGGGTACGTAAATAAGCAAAATTGCCGCATTTGGAACGAAGGTCAGCCAGAAGCATTGCAACAGCTACCAATGCATCCCGAAAAAGCCACTGTTTGGTGCGGTTTATGGGCCGGCGGCATTATTGGGCCATATTTCTTCAAAGATGATGCGAATCGCAGCGTTACTGTCAATGGTGAACGCTACCGAGCGATGATAACAAACTTTTTTTTGCCCGAAATGGAAGTTCTTGACTTGCATGATATGTGGTTTCAACAAGACGGTGCCACATGCCACACAGCACGCGAAACAATGGCGCAATTGCGAGGCGAGTTTGGTGAACAGTTAATTTCACGTTTCGGGCCAGTCAATTGGCCGCCTAGATCGTGCGATTTGACACCATTAGATTATTTTTTGTGGGGGTATGTCAAGGCTAATGTCTATAGGGACAAGCCCGCTTCGATTGACGCACTGGAAGCCAACATCCATGCATTCATTCGTGAGATACCGGCCGATATGTGTGAAAGAGTATGCCAAAATTGGACTCAGCGGATGGGCTACCTGAGACGCAGCCGCGGTCAACATTTGCATGAAATTATCTTTAAACATTAAATTGCAAGGTTCAAACTATCGATTCAAATAAATATTTCATTCATTTTTTCGAATTTTTTGTGTTTTTTTTTTAAAAAAAGTTCTAAACCTCTTAAAAAATCACCCGTTATTTATAAAAGAGGCAAATCCAGAAGAAACGAAATAACTTCAATTATTCAAGGTTTTGTTATTTGATGTTTTTTTATCTTCCTTTTTTCATGATAATGGTTAATGTATTTGTTGCTTTATATACTTTGTTCCTTCTTGAAGTTATATTTTTTGAGTAATAATAAATGGATTTAGTTTTTATCTGTAAAAGTAATAATATGCCATTTGATTAATTTTGTTTATTCTTCAGTAAGTCTATTTCTAGTAATAATTTTTCTTTTTGTAAATTAAATATTTCCTTCTGTTGATTGTTAAGTTCTTTTTGCTGCTGGTTTAACTCCTTTTGTTGAGTAAGCACTTCTTTTTGGAGCTCAAGTACCGAATATTGATTCACTGAGCATTGATTAACCTGATTTCTTTTTTTAGGTGTTGGCGTAACGTGCACCAATTGTGGAATACTCCTTGACGGCCCTGGTAGTTCTTCCTCTTGAAGCAAGATGTTCTCAGCTACATTGCAATCTTTGCTGGCACTCGGCAACCCACATTGCTCTGCACCTGTAATTCAATTAAGTGTTTTAAAGTTTATAAAATTGTATTTAATAATAATTGTAAATTTTCACCATTAAAAAAATGGCTTACCAGGTATTTTGTTTAGAATAGGATTATTTTTATAATCCATGAGATTTAGCAGCTGCTTTTCATGAGATTTCAATATTATTGGAACATTTCCTGTCTTTTTTTTATCTCCTTTTGCTTTGATGCGCCCCTTCATATTTTCAATTTTTTTTTCTTATTTGGCAGCTATTAAACTGAATGGCATACATGTGCTTAACTTTTTCTTCCACAGCTTGAAGAGCATCTAGCTTTTTCATTTTCATCGCTGGAGTTTGGCTTTTCTCAAAAAGACACGGATAAAATTGGATTATTTGTACAAAATCTTCTTCCTCCATGCCAAATCTCTTTTTTTTTGTTTCTTTTTCTATAATTTCGTATATGTACTCCTCGTCCGAATGATTGTCCATTTTCTTGTTTAAAAAAGTTCCTCTCAAGCACCCTCAACTTTTACGAGTGTTCCCTCAATACAATGCAATTTTATTCACACCAAAATCAAGGGAACCCTCAACTGTCAAAGTGTGTGAGGGGAGTGTTTTCGTTAAGTTTATCGAAACAAATTTTTATTCACCTCAAATGGAGTGTTCCCTCTAAAAACTTGAGGGAACACTCACACTCAGTTTTTATTCACACCACCCAATGTCGAAGCCGACAAAATCCCATACTACCTCAAAGCGATGTCTGTCAATGGTGATGTTCTGTCCAGGGCGGTTCATACTGGCATAGCTTGCAATATATTTTTTTTTTTTTTTAAATTCCTTTTTTATTTAATTTTTCTTAAAACTAACTTAAATGCTAGACAAAAATGCATGAAAAAACTACTTATCAACTACTTAACTAAATTACTTGCTCTATGCGGGCGCCCTAAATTACTCGATAACTTAATTCTAATGCCTTTCGGCCTATTATCTAAGATATAAATATAAAAGTAACAACATTTTTTTACCAACAAAACTTTGAAAAACTTGGTTCCTTGATAGCTTGCAATATATTTTTATCTCGATTCGCATGTGTGCACATGCACACCGCTCGCCCGTGCCAAGTAGCTGGTGATCAAAAGTTTCTGTTTTTTTGTTCTCAATGCGTCACCTATATGTTTTTATAATCTTTGACCGACCCTGATGGATCAGCGAAAATTCTATATCGTCATCTTACACAAACGGACTAGTTTGCACGGTATACCGAAACTAGACATTGCTCTGTATAGTTCCTCTATCTTATGAATGCTGTCGTATGCGGGTATCGATTTGGACTTTTTGGGTTTTTTCCAGGATCTGCTGAAGTGTGAAAATTTGATCTGTTATAGACTTTCCTGGCCTAAAACCACAATGAATAGGGCCCGATCAGGTTGTTGGTAAACGGTTTCACGCATTCACATACTACTGCAGAAAGAATATTGTAGGTGATGTTTAGGAGACTTCTGCCTCTGTCGTTGGCGCAGTTCAGATGGTCTTCTTTTTTGTGGATTGTGGAAACGATGCTCAGGTTCCCTTCTTCAGGTATACTTTCATTCAATTCAATTTTACATACCGTCCTAAAAAATGGCGCAACATCTATTGGGTGTTTTTTTTTAGAGGTATATAACTTCGAATTGAAATAAAAAACCAGAGAATCGCTTTAATGTCCATTAACTGGCATTTAACCGCCGCGGCTGGTTCGAATAAAGCCAAGTCTAAAGGTCTAATTTTCAACCACTTTTTCGAGCATTTGGGGCTGTATATCGGCAAAAACGCCACAAGTGTTGGCTTCCAAGTTCCCTAACGTTTTCTGGTTTGTGGCGTAAACGAGCGACTTCACATATTACCAAAGAAAATAATCCCATGGTGTCAAATCACACGATCTTGGTGGCCAATCGACAGGTCCATTCCGCGAAATTATGCGCTCATCGAATACTTCCTTCAATAAATCGATTGTGACGTGCGCTGTGTATCATGTAGCGCCGTCTTCTTAGAACCACATCTCATCCACATTCATGCCATCCAATTCGGGAACAAAACTGTCGGTTATCATGGCTCTATGCTGGTCTCCATTATTGGTAACTGACTCTCCAGCATCATTTCGGAAGAAGTATGGCCCAATGACTCCACCAGCCCATAGAGCACACCAAAAAGTCAATTTTTGTGGATGTAATTGCGTCTCAAGGGTCTCATGTGAAATCTCTTGACTCCAAATGCAGCTATTTTGCTTGTTGCATAGCCATTCAACCAAGTATGAGCCTCATCACTGAACAAAATTTTGCACTGAAATTCAGCATCGAGATCAATCTCATTTTTGGCCCATACACCAAAATCACGACGCATTGCATGGTCTCGTGGCTTTAATTCTCGCACAAGTTGGATCTTGTCAGGTCGTAAGCCAAGACTTTGCGCAAAATCGTCCATAAAGTTGATGAACAAAGCTCCAATTGCTGTGCACGGTGGTAAATCGATTCAATTAGGTCCTCTTGACAAATGAACAACGCTTGCAAATGCGTTGTTCATTTGTCAACCTGTTCGTGATGAAATGGCAAGCCAAACTGAACATAAATGACACTAGAGTTGGCCGATTTGACTACAAAATGTCTGTTTTATCTTTATTCGAAAAACCAACCTCTAAAAGAACACCCGATATTATTTTCTGTTTCTCTGAAAACATATTAAAGGCGTGGAGGATAGTCTGTTTTTTTTAAAAAGAAGGACTGCGCTCAAGTGAACTCCCTTACGATTTTTCTGCATGAGCTAAAAATACCCCATTTATCTATCCCTGCCTGGAGCAACCAGTTGCTACGACTTCTTCACCGTAACTGAAATTAATTCCCGTTTTTTTTAACTTTTAACCCATCATCTGTAAATCGATTATACTGTCATACGTGTATGTGTCATTGTGTCAACTGCAAAAGGTTCATATATCATGACAAACATGTTAGAAGAGCGGAATTTACTTGCTTCGCAAGTTAGCACAGTGATGCTATTTTTTTTTTAGTAGTTGCCTTCTTAATTCTAGGTTGCCTAACAGATGCAAGCATGGTCACATCAGAATGATGATCTCCATTTATCTTGACCACCGAAAACCAGAAACTTTTAACACGCCGCAGATTAGCCATAAATTGTGTAAAGTGTGCTATTTCTTGGATCATAAATCTCTACACAATGGCGGCGGGGCTAGTGTCCGGCACACGTCTACTCGGGAGTGTGTATGCTTGTGCGATAATCTTCACAGTTCGGCGACAAGATCCAAGAGTGTTGATGTCGTCCACCATAGAGCAGCATAACCCCATCTTCTCATCACTCTTTCACGGCATTCCCTCCTCAAGATAAGCCTTTCAACGTTAATCGCAGCTTGCGTTCGAAAAATGTGTAAAATCACCCAAGATAGCGTTGAACATCGTTTTGGGCGTTTGGATGTGCCAACAGATGCAATCTTCTCACCAGAGTTGAAGATACAGCTGATTCAACACTCTACATCCGATGATGCTCTACGCGTGCTACTCGATTTCGCACACACATATCCATCCAATTATAAATTGGTTATCTTTCATGTCGGACACTTTGCAGCTTGGTAACGCCATTCTCTATAGCCCGTCGCAATTAGTCGGCTAATACTAGAGCGAGGCGCACGTGTGTGCGTTGGATAAGGTAACCGTGCGAGATACTAAAGAATAAAAAAAAAACTCCACTCTCGAATGCATTTAATTAAATCAATTAATCTTCGGGGCCTTGGTTAGTTGGCCAAGACAAAAAGATGCCTCAACTAACGGATCCGGTTGCCGGAGTGTACCGCGGCACAATCGCGGGGGAATCGGCATAAACAGCGTCATCATCATCATCGCCACCATGAGCATGATCAACATCATCATCGGCGTCATGCAAGCGTGTAATGCATAAAATTAATTAATTAAATAAAATTAACTCAGAATGTTGGGCATGACTTGGATTAGATTCTCTTGCTGCATGGTTGCCCGGTTGTTGGTGTTGCTCGTCGGTTGGTGTTCCAGGTTGTTTATGCATACAGAGTGGGGAATTAATAACGCTGAAGTATGACACTGGTGCTTGTGGTTGGCGTGGCGGTTGCGGCCGTGAAAGGGTTGAGCAGGGGATGGGCTTGAACTTTGATATTTTTCTGTTCTTTCGTAAATGCAAATTCACTTGCATAGCTAATCATGTGAACTTGTCGACGAGGGATTCTGTGCACAGGAACGTGCATGACATCATCATTAGAATGGTGGCTAACATGAATATGGCAGTCACAAGTGGTAATAAGCTCTTGACTTAAAAAATGTCTTACATGCGCAGGTTTTTTTTGAGACTTCCATGTTAGGCTGCATAGTGCAGAGTTCAGGTGTGAGCATGACTTTCAATGAGGAAGCAGAATAGGTTGATTGTGCTAAGTGATGAGTGGGAGAAACAATCCTGTTGAATGGTAAACATCTTTCCAAATGAGATATTCCGACTTAAAGAAAAGAAATAGAAGGAAATGGCGAAAAAATAAAATTTTTGAAAAAACTTGCAGGCTCACCGATAAAAGCAATGAGCCCAAAAACGCTTTTAAGAAAATGTTGAAGAAAATCCGTCAAGACGTGTAGAATTCCTTCGTTTGCTTGGTGCAACGATATAGTCCGGTTGACTCGATTAGACGCACAAGAGTTTAAATAAACGCGCGATATAAATTGATAAGTTAACGACAAATGCTTGCACAGAGATAAGCGATGTAATTTTTAAGTTTAACATATTTTTGTCTTTACAAATTTTAATTACATGGAAGAATCGAATCTGAACTTCTTAGGGGACCGTTAAAAACTGCGAAATGCTAAATTGGTACAAGAGAGCATAGGATAACACATATTGTAAAAAAAAGCATGTTTCCTAGAAAATATACAAAGGAAGTATCGGAAAACGTTTAACAGCATAAGTTAAGTAAAATTTGGAATGAGACTTTTTTTTCTGAATAGATACTTTGGCTTGGAAGACGATGCAGTGGTTAGATTGATTTAAGGAGCGGCTTAATTCTTATTTTATGAAGTAGACCTCAGTTCCATCTGTGAAAATGTAAAAGGATTCACCGTAAAGCACTTCTGGAATGTATTTCAGAATGAAGCCCATTCCGGTAAGTAGTGGATAGTTTTAGTGGATCGATTACTTTGTAGCATTAAAATTTAATTTAGACATGGCGATCTCCAGATCAACGAACGGTCAACGAAATCGATCACATTGCATTAGACAAGAGGCACGCATCCAGTTTTTTGGATACCCGAAAATTCCGACGAGCTAACATCAATTGGGATCACTACCTAGTTGCAGCCAAGGTAAGAATCAGGATATCCACCACGCCACAATAATCAAGAAATACTGTGCATAAATTTAATGTCGAAAAACTGCAGTCGCAAGAGACCTCCAATACCTTCGCGCAACGCGTATCCCTTAACCTTCCGATTAACACCAACACCGAATGCATCGAATGTCGAAGAACATTGGCAACGATGTCAGCAAGCCAATAGAACAGCCGCAACTGATGTGCTAGGTTTCTCGAGCCCACCAGCAAGAAACACCTTGTTTGATGAGAAGTGTTGACACATAGAACGAGGCCTTCCAGGCTAAGCTGCAGGTGAAAACGAAAGCAGCCATTGAGCTCTTTAGACAGAGAAGAAAGGAAGAACACCGTTTTTTTTCAGAAAGAAGAAAAAAGAGCAAGAAAAGCGAGCGTTTGAGGATATAGAGAGGTGCCACTCCAGGAACGATGTTCGCAAGTTTTACCAAAGTGTAAAACGTCAAAACCAAGGATACAAGGCTCGAACAGAATCCTGTCGAGATGAACAATTAAATATCGTAGTTGAGACACAGTCTATGCTGAGCATATGGAAGAACCACTTCTACAGACTGTAAAACGGCGATGACGAACAACATTCCACTGCCAGGCAGAACGAACCATTCAATATTGGCAACAGCAGTTGCCGAAAATGATGGCGTTCCCGCCGAGCTATTTAAAGGTTTCGGAGATGACTTGGTAAGTAACATCCACCAACTCTTAAGCAAAATCTGGTCGGAAGATAGTATGCCTGAAGAATGGAACATCAGCATCGTTTGCCCGATCCAGCAAAAAGGAGAACATCTGAACTGCGCCAACTACAGATGCATAAGTCTCCTCAACATCGCCTACAAGATCCTATGTGCCTTAATATGTGAACGCCTGAAAACGTTTACCAAAAATCTGATCAGCCCTTATCAGTCTAGTTTTGAGCCAGGAAAGTCCACAACCGATCGAATTTCCACACTTCGGCAGATCCTGGAAAAAAACGCAAGAAGTCCAAATCGATACTCAAGACCTATTCATCGATTCCAAAGCCGCATGTGACAGCATTTATAGAGACGAACTATACAGAGACATGTCTAGTTTTGGTATACCGCCCAAACTCATGTGGTCATGTGGATGACGACGGAGAATTCTCGCTGCTCCATCAAGGTCGGAAATGATCTCACCGACACATTAGATACCAACAAAAGATTTAGGCAAGGCGATGCGCTGTCATGTGACTTTTTCAATTTGATTCTTGAGATGATTGAGCAAAACTCACGAGCCAACACCAGAGGTACAATTTTCCAAAAATCGGTATAACTACTAGCATGCGCCGACGATATTGACATCATTGGTCGAACCCAACGTGATGTCATAGCCACGTTTGCCGGTATGGAGAAGGAAGCGGCAAAATCAGGTTTAGCAGTAAATGAGGGCAAGGCGAAGTATATGCTGTCAACACGAAAGGACACACAACATCGACGAATTGGACAGAATGTCACCATTGACAGATATAACTTTGGGGTAGTACGGGACTTCGTATATCTCGGCTCCGCTATTAACTCTGACAACAACATCTCCTCAGAAATTAAACGAAGAATTACTCGTGCCAACCGCTGTTTCTTCGGGCTAAGAAGGCATTTCAATAGTAAAGCCCTCACCGGAACTACTAAGGAGATCCTACATAAAACCCTGATGATCCCAGTCCTGCTCTTCGGCGATGGGCCGTCTCAAAAGCGGATAAAGAAATCCTTTGTCGTTTCGAGACGAAAATTCTTCGAAAAATCTTCGGTCCCGTTTGCGTTGACTGGCTACGGAGGCGAAGATGCAACCAAGAACTATGCGAGCTATACAGCGACATACCCCTGGTCAAAAAACTCCGGATTGGACGTTTAAGATGGCTAGGACATGTAGAACGAATGGTCACGAATACTCCGGCTCGCAGAGTCTTCGATTCCCACCCAGATGTCAGATGCAGTAAAGAAAGACCTCGACTTAAATGGCGCGCACAAGTAGAAACCGACCCCATCTGGGGGCAGTTAGCTAAGGACAGGGCTAACTGGAGAGGCATGTTGGTTGAGGCCCAAGTTCATTCCGGGGTGCAGGGCCACTTAAGTAAGTTTAATAATTTTAGTATGAATCACATTACTCCCTTTTCATTGGAGGCTATCCCTCAGTCTCATGGCAGAGTTGGTCGTTATTTACTCAACGCAGCCTCATGACACGTTCTCAACGTACCCCTATGTTAGATTAATATGCAGTATATTTTCCAACCATGTATAAGATAGTGGGCTTATGGTTTAAATTATATTTATCAATTTTTTTCACTCATGAAAAAGAAAAAAAGAATTGGAGATGCCGGGGATCGAACCCGGGGCCTTTCACATGCAAAGCGAACGCTCTACCACTGAGCTACATCCCCCTTTTAAAGTTTCATTCATTCCTGGACCTTGCTGGGTTTGAAAATGAGAATAATTTTTTCATTAACTTGTAACAAATTAACGGCAAAATCTTCTAGTTTTGTACAATGTTCATTGTTTCTATACGCAATGAACTAAGGACTTTTGATGGCAATGGTAACAACTTGCAGCACATTTTTAAGAATGATTTGCATTTGTTTCCGTTCAAAGTGCGATCGACTCATCCAACATCCCTGTCACTTGGATGGTGGTTGCTCAAAAGCGCATCCTATCCCCAAAAAGGACAAGGACAAAACAAACCCTGCAAATCTTCGGTCAATAAGCCTTCTGTCGAATGTAAGCAAGGTATTCGAGAAGATAGTCAATAGAGCTCTGCTTAAGAGGGTTGAGGAAAACAAAATGAAAAGCTATGACTAGTGTCCGACATCCAATGGAATAAATCCAAAGGACAATGCATAGGGGACTGTCTGGTTGAATTTGAAAAGGCCTTCGACACCGTATGGTTAGAGGGGCTTTTCTACAAGCTGACCAGAATGGCCATGCGGAAACCCATGCTATATATGATTTATGAAATGCTTATGGGAAAGAAGTTCGTTGTCAAATGTGGCAACGTAACTTCGAGTAAAGTCTTTGAGATTAAAAACGGCTTACAACAGAGGGCGGTGAACTCCCCAATATTGTTTAACATTTATACAAGCGATCTTGTAGGTTCTCTCAGACACGCTATAGCGTACGCAGAAGATCTAGTGGCGTACAGATCAGGCCCGAAAATCGGAGTCATCCACATACTTTTGCAACGTGACTTCGAGCACATTAAAGGATATTGCGATGATTGGAAATTGAAGATCAATTTCCAAAAAACCGAAACGATTCTGTTCAGGAACCCATTGCATAGTGCTTCTAGGGATACCAGAAAAAACTGAAAAAAATTGCGTATCATTGGACAGCATGGACAGCCGTTGGCGTTGAGAAGTGAAGTCAAATACCTTGGCATCTGGCTTGACAAGTTTCTGTATTTTAACAAAAATGTAGATGCTTGTCTGGCTAGGGCTAGGGGGCTTATGCTTTGACAAGGAAATTGTTTCAAAGCAGTCAACTTGACTCAAGAGTGAAAGTCATTTGCTACATGGCCCTCATAAGGCCGATCATCGCTTACGGTTGTCCCGTGTGGTTCAATGTGGCACCAGCCTACATGGAAAAGATACCGCTGTTTGAGAGGCGGTGTCTCTGATACAGCTTGGGATTGTACCGAACGCCGGACTCCGAGTACATAAAATATTATCGCAACGAGGTTCTATACAATGGGGCTCAGTTGAATAGAATTGACAATTTCCTGATTAAGGTGACGCGAAGGAACGCTGCAAGGGCGATGGATAGCAACAACAGCCTGATCTTTGGGGCTTATTACTACCCCAATGAGAGCACGCTCATATCGGGCTTTATTCCACCAGAGGCATTTATTAACATCGATTCGTTAGGGTTAGTACAAGACAGGAACGGTATCCCGGTTTTATACCACCGCTATCGTGACGCGCGGGACTTTTAGTCCAACTTTATGATAAGATTTTAAAATTAGGAACAAGGTCTGGGGCGGGGCTTGTGCACCATATTGGCGTACAATATGGTTGAACGCAGGCTGCCGTGGGACCGAAAGAGGCAATCAGGATGGCAACCCCTCGGGGCATGTGCAATGAGGGCTCGCCACCCCGATTATAATTAAGTTAGTTTTAAGTAGTTAAGTAGTCTTAAGTTAGTTTTAAGTAGTTAAGTAGTCTTAAGCTAGGTTTAAGTAGCTTAAGTAGTCTTAAGTTAGTTATAATCTAGAATACGTTTTTTTATAAAACAAAAAAAGTCACTATACAAAGTTTTCTGTCTCATCTGGGAAACGACCGTTTTCCCTTTAATAAAATAAAACGTATGAAATTTTGAAAACGTATCTGAGCGAGATATTTAGACATTCTGAATATCTGTATTTCGCCAACACAAAATTTTTTGCTACGACCACATTTTAAGGGGTTTTTTTTGTAAAAAAAAAATAATATTTTCGGTAAAATTTTAAGTAAATACATTTTCTATGAAAATATACTGAGAATAATTCTATAGGAATTTCACCTATAGAACATTTTAACCCACGCCCATTTTTTGGGGCAGTTGTTCTTAAAAAGCGAAAGCATAATTCTGACAGTTTCGGCTAGGCACAGTGGACTCTTTTTGGATGCACAAGGCGGAAATGACGAAACATTTTTCATTTCGTTAACTCTCGCCGAAATATGATCAAATATTGCATTGGCCCCATTTGACATTACAGCAACTTTATTGGATGAAGCCAGAACAGCTCATTCAACATTTGAGAAAGCACAAGATGGATGAAAAGATGGACTGACGATTTACTCGATCATCGAAGAAATTTGTACAACGACGCAAAAGTAAGGTAGCTATGGGGAGTATTTGGCCGATAAACGTTGGTATTTGAAACGGAAGTTCGATGTTAGTGGCCTTCTCGAACATGGGGGCTGGGATTCGAAAACAGTCTTAGCTGGAGCATTATTGTCCATTCGCTCAATGTGGCCGAGCCGATGTAGTCGACGTGTTATGGCGTTTTGGGCTACATCCACATCTTGGTACATCTCATAGAGATCGTGGTTATATCTTCTTTTCCACTCTCCCTCCTCACGCACAGCACTGAAAATCCGCCGAAGTATTTTTCTTTCGAAGGAGCCCAGTATCAGCTCTCCTTTCATGCTTATCCTCAAGCATTCGGCGCCATAAAGCAGAAGTAGCAATGTAAGGTTTTGCATGAAACACATTTCGTCCTTCGAATTAGGGGGTTTAAGCAGTTGTTTCGCCAAACCGAAGTAGCACCGGTTTGCTTGGGTAATTCTTCGCCAGGAGCTATGCGGGAGATAGTGCCTTCGGTGGTGATACCTGCCCTTCACACTATCTGCTCCAGTACTAGATTGAAGAAGTCACATGATAGCGCGTCTCCTTGCCGAAACCAGTGCATGTTTGGAATAGTTCGGAGGAGCTACTTCCAAACTGCACTTTCAGTGCGTGTTTTCTATCGTCACACGACATAGCTAAATTAGTTTTGCCGAGCTTCCGAATTCTGCCCAATTCGGCCAGCTGAACTCCTCAACTACCTCAAAATTGTTGCTGAACAGATGCTTGTTTATTTGTTGATAGCATGTACTTAGTCTTGTCCTCATTTACTTAAAGGCCAACTGATTTTACCTGTTCTTCAATCGCCGTCAACGCTTCTATCACGGCTTTCTGGGAACGATCGATGACGTCAATATCCTCCGCATAGTCCAGGAGCTGGACGGACCTGTTGAAGATAGTGCCTTCGGTGGTGACACCTGCCCTATACACACTTTCTGCTCCAGTACTAGATTGAAGAAGTCGCATGATAGCGCGTCTCCTTGCCGAAACCGGTGCATGTTTGGAATAGTTCAGAGGAGCTACTTCCAAACTGCACGTTCAGTGCGTGTTTTCTATCGTCACACGACAAAGCTGAATTAGTTTTTCTGGACTTCCGAATTCGGCCATCGACATAAGAAGCTCCTGTCTATGTTTACCTCAGTGTGAAAATTTAGCTGGAAGCCACACTGGTACGTGCCGATTAGTTTATCGCAGAACGGTTTTAGGCGTTCAGACAGTACGTTGGATAGGATCTTGTATGTGACATTAAGCAGGGCTATGTCTCGTTAGTTCTTGCAAGATATAGGATCGCCGTTTTTGTAGATACGGCATATGGAGCTGATAGTCAAGTCATCGGGTATGTTTTCTTCTAACCATCATTGCGTGATGATTCGGTATTTTCCATTCCAAAAGCCCTCTGGAAAGCCATCAGAGCCTGCGGCCTTGTTGTCTCAAGTTTTTTTTTTATACCTAGGAAATGCTGCTTAAGCACATATTCTATACCCTGGGCTTCGGTGACTAGGTTTCCTTCGATTTTTCGAAAAGCCTGCGTTCCGGTTTTGGAGTCAACAGCCGGTTGTTTGGCATTTCTATAAAATCTCCGGATGTTGTTACGATCACGCGACTCTTCAATCTCTTTGAGCTGGGAAACTGCTTAAGTATTGAGTCAGGGTAAGGGAAGAAAAGTAGACCATACGGAGAAAGAAGACTCATGGTCTTCTTTTACTTTCTTCTCCTGTTTCAATACTCTTCTCTTTTGCACTGCAGCGCGGTATTGCCACCACTGATTATTGGCGTCTGTGGTAGGAAAGTGCACAGAGGAGAGTTTCATACTCAGGCTTTCGCTCTAAGCTCTGGCTACTCCAGGTGTGCTAAGTCTTCCAACGTCGAATTTCTCCTTCTGGGCAGTTTGCAGCTTCTTTGATTAGCACATGGTCCATTTGGTTGACGAGTCGACCGTCTGCAGAGCACAGGGTATTGTGTGGATCCTTAGCCTTGATAACTTAGTGCTACTTATCACCGTATTGCGAGCTGCTGCAAAATCGATTAGTCAGTAGCCGTTGTCTGTTGTTATTCGTAGATTCTGTGTTTACCAACTAAACCGCCAAAGATCTTTTCCTTTCCGACTTTAGCATTGAAATCCCCGAGTACAACTTTTACATCATACTTCGGGCAGGCTCCGACGGCTCCATCCAGGAGGTCATAAAATTCCTCCTTAATGAGATCTTCAGCCTCGTCGGGTAGGGTAGTGCTTGGGAACATAGCTTTGATGCGGATCACAGAAAGGCGATCACTTATCCACGAATTCTCATTGTAATATCTTCTGTTGCAATTGTAATAAATGTCGCAATTTTTTCTCCCCATTACACCCGTTTCCTATCCATCGTATCTCCTGTATTGCGGTTAAGTCTGCCTTGTACCGCGTAAGGACAAATTCAGGCATCTCTCATATCATGATCCGATGAAGATCCGGGTCTGTTGCTATATGAAGAGTTACATTATCCGATGCTGGTTGTGTCTCTCTTATAACTGATGGGTTTTTTCCATGCTGGGGGAGTTACCTCGACGGCACAACTCCCAACCTGGAGGGCCAAGCCCTTGTTTTGAGCATAGGACAGCAGGCTTGAAATAACGCTATCAGTAACCCATTTTGAGATATGAACGCTGCCGTTGACCCATTGAGGCCTCCTCCGCTACCAACTATTTTCCAACACAGTGGCTTAGTATTGGAAATCCCTACACACCTGGTGTTCAAATATGTCAAAGCAGCACTATAGGGATTAAAGTTACCAGTTCGATCTAACTGGAGCTGTAGGCGCCACCGTTGACTCCATCTAGGCAATTCATCCGCTGTCGCCTGGGAGAGTGAATACTATAGCCAGAGGGGGGAGCTCTTGATCACTGCCACCAACAAACTTCCATAGTATGCTAAAAACACTCAACAGATGATGTTAAATATTTTTTGCATTTGTATCTATCAGTCCCTAAAATTTTTAGCTAGAAATCAACCAATTTGACTAAACGCGAATTTCCCTTGGTGGGAAATATATCTTCGATCACAACATCTAGAGCACAATATATCAACAGATACAATCGACTTTCCCATGGTTTTACAAATTACTCGTTGATGCAAATTATTTTTAAACGTTGACGATTCCTATCACCGATCATGCCTCGGAATCAATTTCGAGAGATTTTCTCATAATTTCCCAGCAATTTGGACTAAATGCCAAACGACACTCTCAGGATATTAACTAAATAAAAAAAAAACAACTCACCAATCACATAAGAACGGTCGGTATGTGTGGAAAAGTTGAAGTGAATTTTTGTAAAATTCTCCGATCACATGATTCACATGCCAAAGAAAGTTGGAAGAGGCAGCAACTTTGATTTTTTTTTTGTTCATAAAAAATTCGTATAACCATGGGAATTGACTGACTGCAGAGCTACCGGTAGTCAGCGAGATAGACTGACCATGGATGTCGTGAAATTGCCACCGAGTTGCGCGCGCACAATCGATTCCATCATCCGACGAACATTCATCAGTGCAACACGACGCGATGTCGGAGTCAAGAGTGCAGTCGCAGTGGCATCATCTTCATTCAGCTGAAGGCTAATTTCCAATTCAAGACCAAAACAGCACGACATTGATGCTAATGACAATGACAACGTTTGGGGGGCGTGTATACCGCGGGACAACTACATAACACATATCGGCGCAGCTACTGTATGCGCCGGCTATAGATACAAGTACTGTTTACCAAGACGTTCTTGTTCTCTTTTGTATTCAAGAAGAAGAGTCAATCTTTCCCACGTGAGTGATCCTGTGTCACGGTCCTCATGATCGCGGGCACAGTTAAATATCAAATTCGTCAGCAAATAGCGAACACATTCCGTGAATGTCTTCCCATCATCATCATCGCCATCATCGTCATTGTGGCGACAATAATGATCGTCTCTTGCTCGCTAATGCTTGGCAATTTTGTAATCATCGTCAATGCTATTGTCGTCGAGGAGAACCGTCAGAAGGAACAGTGCGCCTAAGAACCTCGCATAGTCATACTTACCGATGGCAATGAAGATGGCTCCAGAGCTTTTGTGTGTAGTTCCTTCTAGCGGATGTGATTGCCGATTGTTATGGATGCAGCGCGTTCGGAACAGCGTGAAGATTGCAATTATATTCGCTCTTTGGATGTTGTTGGTATCTGCGCGTCTTGATAGTGGCTTTGGTGCTGCCATTATTGTCGTGCGGTTGGGTGAATGTAAATTGCGTTCCGAAGAGTGTTTGCCATGTTAGGTAAATCTTATATCACTTGACATGCTTCTGGGGATTGAGCACACAGAAACCATTGATAGATGGTGCACTCAAGAAAATATGAATTCTTATGAGCATTTTTGAATTTGATGTTGGGAATTGGAAAATATTATTAACCATCAACTGATAGGTACCCTTGTAACGGGTGATCCAAGTAGAGATACTTTTTTCAATAGCCTTTTTTGACAGATCACGTGTGAGTCGTGTCATGCTGTCATGTTATTTTTGTTTAGTATTGTTTGGCATTTCATAATGGAAAGACTTACGCGTGAACAACGTTTACAAATTGTTCAACTTTATTATGAAAATTCACGTTCTGTGAGGAATGTGTTTCACGCACTTCGCTCAACTTATGGTCAACATAATCGGCCTACTGAGAGTACTATTCACAACACCATCACACATTTTGAGACCCAGCATTCATTATTGGATAATATTAGACCGAATGGACCACGTCCGGCACGCTGTGACGAAAATATAGCGGCCGTAGCTGAGAGTGTACACGAAGACCGTAGAGAGTCGATTCGGCGCCGTTCGAAGCAACTCGGACTGACGCATGGAACGACTTGGCGCATTTTACGTCAAGATCTTAAATTGAAAGCGTACAAAATACAGCTTGTGGAACAACTGAAGCCGCTCGACCTTCCCAAGCGACATCGCTTCGCTCTATGGGCTCTTGAAAAGTTCCAAGAAGATCCGACGTTTTCGAGGCAAATTTTGTTTAGCGATGAGGCCCATTTCTGGCTCAATGGGTATGTAAACAAACAAAATTGCCGCATTTGGGACGAAGAGCAACCTGAAGAGATTGAAGAACTGCCACTTCATCCAGAAAAAACAACGGTTTGGTGTGGTTTGTGGGCCGGTGGAATCATCGGTCCATATTTCTTTAGAAATTATGCCGGTGCGAACGTAACCGTCAATGGCGGCCGTTATCGTGCCATGATAACCATCTATTTGATGCCTGAAATTGAAGCTCGTGATCTCGGCGACATTTGGTTTCAGAAAGACGGCGCCACTTCCCACACATCGCTTCAATCAATGGAATTGTTGAGAGAACATTTTGGTGAGCACATAATTTCACGTTTTGGGCCGGTCGATTGGCCACCAAGATCGTGTGATATCACACCGTTAGACTTTTTCCTGTGGGGATATGTAAATTCAAAAGCTTATGCCGACAAACCCGCTTCGATTCAGGCCTTGGAGGAAAACATCACGCGTGTCATTCGCCAGTTGCCAGTCGAAATGCTCGAACGAGTGATCGAAAATTGGACTCAACGGATGGACCATCTGCGACGTAGCAACGGCCAACATTTGATAGACATAATCTCCAAAAAATAAATGCCAAAGAATGTTCTTTCAAATGATAATAAACATTCTCCATTGAATTTGAATTTTCTGTGTTTTTTTCTTTAAAAAAGTAGGGAACCTCGAAATGGATCACCCTTTATCTTTAAGACGTTGCAACAAGTTTTCTGTGTGTTTGCGACGTGCGCAAAGAAAAATCATATAACACATTTCGACCTGAATAGAATTAAAAAAAAAATATGTGGAAAAAAACCTCGTTATAACCATTCACCATTTTCAAAGAACAGACACTATGAAACTCGGTTGTAAAAGTTTTTTGTAAGTTTCGAGTTTTTGCAACTATATCAGTCGTACGTAAAAGCCGCGGCCTTGGTGCGTGGTATTGCTCTTCACCACGTTTGGTGAACCTCTAACAAATAATTATAAATAACAAGGAAATCGACTTTCTCAGTAATTTTTCCAGACAAATTTTCGAACCCACTAACCCAGCCTAGCAGCAATATTTAATTTTCAGAAACTAAGTAACTAGTTGACGTCAGTCTTGGGGAGCTAATTTTTCGAGATTGATTTCAACCGGTTTGTCGCCAGCATATCTAAATTATCTGAATCAAATACTTTACTCAGAAATACTTTTTTTAAAATGACGAACAAGGGCAAACAAAGCTTCAAAACGGTCTTGATTTCCTGAACCCTGAGTAAAGCTTCCATCTGGTAAGGGTTTCCCTAAAACTGAGATGAAGAAAGTGTTCATGCCACCACCATGCGCCAAGCCATAAAATACTGGATATGGCGTTTGACCTAGCGCATCTGAGCTTTTAAAAAAGGTATCCAGCAAAAGACCCATCACCGGGAGAGGCTGAATAAACAGGTAATGTTAGCACATGACTGAACTACCTGCTGACACTAAGTCATCCATAAGAAGAAGAAAAACATATAAGAAGGATGTTAATCGCATTTTGCCGATATTTATTTAAAGGATGGGCTGGGATATGGTATTAAACGATCCCCCATCCTTTAATGTAATATCGGCAAAATGCGTACTTTATGGGGATGGAATATAGAACATGAGATTGTTACCAAATCTTGTTCAGACAGTTATGAAAATCTGTTATGGATCGCTTAAAAGAATGCGGTAGGGTATACAAATCGAATTTTGAGGTATATCTATCGAAATTATTTTTTATGTCAAAACTATTGTTCATCTATAACAAACTAACAATTATTCCTATAAAAAGCAATCAAATTTAATTTCCACAAACAATTATTTCCGTAGGACTTATGTAGTACTTGTGCACGGAGGTTAAAAATTTTCGCAGTCGATTGTTTGGTTAGAAACCTGTCTATGATGGTATAACCTCTGTGTGATTGTTTTGAAGCTTCCGGAGATGTGAGTGCATGAACAGGGTGTCCGCCGTTAAGGGATGCTTCTTCGTTTTGCCGCCATTTTGGCAAACATTTATCTTGACAGTTCGTATTTGGCAGTCGTGAAGTAGATACGTGGTAAATTTATTATGGAAAAATATTCGATAAGCCAACGTGTTTTAGTCGTTAAAACATTTTATCAAAATCAATCATCAACTAATGTGACGATGAGAAAGTAACGTGAAGTTTTTGGGAAAAACAACGTGCCAACAAAACACATTATTTGTCGTGTAGTGAATGGTTTCGAAGAAAAAGGGTCTGTAGGTGATAAGCCCAAGCATGGACCACAACGTACTGCAAGATCGACTGAAAACATTACTGCTGCTCAAGGAAGTGTTCAAAACAGTCCATCAACCTCATTTCGACACCGTGCTGAGCTTGGTCTCCACAGTACAACGTTGGCCACAATTTTGCTCAAGGATTTGCATTTGTTTCCATTTAAGATTCAGTTAACACAAGAGCTTCTTCCACAAGACCATTTATGCCGCCGTACATATGCCTATAGGATGTTACAGCTAGCCCATGACAACCCCGACGTTCATTAAAAAATCATAATGAGTGATGAGCCTCATTTTCATTTGAATGGATATGTGAATAAACAGAAAAGTCGGTTCTGGGCAATGGATAACAATCAAATCATTCATCAGTCACCTATGCATCCATTAAAAGTTACAGTCTGGTGTGCAATTTGGTCAGGAGGAATCATTGGACCTTACTTCTTTGAAAATGAAAACCGTGTAACGGTAACTGTGAATGGGGAGCGATATCTTATATATGACTGAAAACTTTTCAACGCCAAAGCTGCATGCTTTGGGCTTGATTAACATGTGGTATCAATAAGACGGAGCCACATCGCATACAGCCAGGATTACAATGGAATCACTGCGTTACCTCTTTCCACAACAAGTTATTTCAAGAAATGGTTATGTTTATTGGCTTCTACGGTCGCCTGATTTGACTGCTCTGGACTTATTTTTGTGGGGATATCTGAAAAGCAAGGTTTATGTAAGCAAACCAGAAGCGCTTGAGCATCTCAAACAAAATAGTCGTGATGAAATTAATGAAATAACGCGTAAAATGTGTGAGAATCAAAAATGTGCTCAAAATGGCTCGCATATGTGAGATTAACAGAGCAGACGTTTACCTGATATTATATTCCATACATAATTGCCGACATTAAATAAAAGATGTGTAAATATAAGATCCATTCTCTTCCATTTAATCAAAAAATTATAAACAAACAAAGTAGTATACCTTCCCGGCAGACACCCTGTACAATAAGTTAAGATGTATCGGTAGAAATCCACACGAATTAATCCGATGAAAAACATGTATAGAGCTTACTAATGAAGGCTTAAAAAAGCTATGACTACTGCGTGTATCCTAACCGGCGGACTACCTTGCAAAAGTTCCAAGTTCGATTCCCAGTCAAACCATCAAACACATTAATTTTTATAATTTTTTTAATTCGAAAAATGCTAAATGTTTCGATTCTCAGGAAACATATTGTGACATGCATTTCACCAAACGTCAAATACACACTGCACAGCATAATTTGGTTGTCATAAAAAAAGTTATGGAAAATGGTGAAAAGATCGGTAAAAATGTAAGGAGATCGGGAATCTACCGGAGAATCAGTCAACACTATTCAACTACTTCGTTGTACTTACTGGTCCTTCTTGTTCCAGAGTACAGAGAACGCGAGTTCGAATCCCAGTAAGATAAGACTTTTTAAAAAGTTAAATTCATTGAATTTCCTACTTTTATAATAACGAATTGGTTTTTAATTGTAATGAAAATAATAAAAAAATGATGTTGTTTTTCAACTTCGATAGGGATTGCAAACATTTTCGGTAAGGCTAGCAAATATTTTAGGAAAGAATTTTCGTGAAGCCTATAATTTGCTTCTGTAAAGCCTTTTATAAGCAAACAAAGCATTTTTTGTGAATCTTATAAAAAGTATTTAATGGAGTCTTCAAAGTAAATAGCTACCCAAAAGTGTGCCAACCGTTTTTCCATAAAAATTCATAACGCTAATATTGGTGAAGGGGGAATAGCTTCGATAGTGTTTATTGAATCGAAATTGTCAGTTGGGCACAGCGACATAGAGATGACCAAAAACTCCTCATTGAACGTTTAAGATGGCTAGAACATGTAGATCGAATGGTCACCAATACTCCGACTTTGATTCGAAACCAGACGTCGGATGTAGCAGAGGAAGACATGGTCTCAAGTGGATTGCATAAGTAGAAACCGACCTCAACTTACTTCAATATACCCCTGTGGCATAGGGTATACAAAGAAATTGCTGTTAGCATATTTTTGGAAATGAAAGAAAAAAATATGTTGGTGTTGTCACAACTGGGAATCGAACCCAAACCATTTGCGTGTTAGTTCACAGCAAATCAAATAAGTAGTCACAGCTGATAAAAGCCTTAAATTACAAGCTCTATACATATTATGCTTCTATATTACTTCGGCGAAAGCTCTATCAAAACTGGTTTAGAATCTTTATTACCATTAATCTTCTATAAAGCCTGTGAATTTACCTAAAAAAAAACTCGTATGCATGCTGAACTTCACTGCAGAAGTACTAAAAAAGCTTAATAGAAGAAATTGCTTCCTGAAAATGAAAACTTATGCCTTATAGAAGAAAAATTGTTAGTTGGGTGTACCTCGTAACGCTTTGGTTTAATCTGCTTCGTCATAGCCTATCAACACAAACGGGACCAGAGACTTCTCTTCAACTTAAGCTCGTTTTTGCGGCCAGTCAACTGTGACATCAATTTGAGTCCTACCAATGGTGTTAATTCGTCAGTGTAAGCTTGTAAATGCACAATTTTATGAAAGATTTGGTAGGAATTTTGCACAATCTTCTCAAGAATGATGATAAAGAAGTCACATGACGGTGCGCCGCATTGCTTAACCTTTATTTTGGTATCGAATGTTTCGGTAAGTTCGTGTCCAATTCTGATGGAGCAGCAATGGTTCTCCATCATTATGCTGCAATAACGGAGGGGTTTAGGCGGTATATATGGCTCTGTATGTTTCGTTTCTATAAATGCTATCGTATGCGGCTTTTAAATCGATGAACAGATAGTGGCTATCGATTTGGACTCTAAGGGTTCTTACAAGAATCTGCCAAAATATAAATAATCTCAGTTTCAGATTTCCCTGATCTAAAAACACACTGATAATGGCTGATCAGGTTGTTGGCGAAAGATCTCAGGCTTTCAAATTTTACAGCAGCTATGATCTTGTTGATACTTTTGTTTCTGTAACGGGTCTCCTTTTTGTGAATTTGGCAAACGATGCGAGGTTCCACCCTAATCTGTTGGCGTACATTATTAACCAAATAATCTCAACCGGCTTTATATAGCTCTCCAGGAAGGTCATCGTTTCAATCAGCCTTGTAAACATAAGTTTCACTTGGATGGTTGTTATTTTTCGCTGCTCTCGCCAATATTGCATGTTTTATTCTCCGTGACAGCGGAAGATTGATATTTGACGGTTTTTAAAAACTTACTCTATTCCTGTAGTGACAACTATCTTTGCGTCTTCGATCTCGCGCTAATCTTCTCTTATCTCATTACCAAAAGATGTAAGAAAAGTTTGTTGCCGTTGATAAAGTCGATTCTTAGGTTGACCAGTACCTCTCGTTTTGAAGTTTTGCTAAAACCCTATGTCATGTTGAAATATTGGACCAAAGTAATTGCTCAGTCTTGAAAATTTGTTTATATATCTCTTTCCTCTTTTTAAAAAAAAAGTTCAAATCATACCTTTCTCTTCGTTTCCATTTTATGTGAAATGCCAATAGTCATCATAACCGAGCTCAGCTAAAAATAGAAGCCAACCGATATCAAACATCTAAATACAATGACACTCATCAGCAACATCCATTTCATTGACCTGACCGAAACGGGCGCCGCATCTAGGCCAAAGGTGAATCTTAAATAATTCTCTCAGAACGACAGAAATTAACGATTTCGACATATGAATGACAAATGTGCGCTGTCATGCTGTGCTGTTGAAACAACAACAACGCACACATCATCAATAACACAGCTTCCAAGCCAATCAACATACCAAGAAGCCACATGCCTTTGCCCATATAGCAACCAGCAACAGCAACAGCACCACCATCATCGCATCTCTCTCAAAGAAGACGAGGAAGCTTAACCAATTAGTGCTGCTCTGGAGCAGCACATAAACATCATCAACGAACAGCGGCACACTCGCATCTCGGATCGCAACACAGAACAGTTAACAAAATTATGCAATTATTGAGACCATAAGATAGAAAAATTATTAATCATCGCGTGCCAACAATTTTGCCACACTATCATCGGCATCTAAGGCGTTAAACTCTTGGAGATTCTTTGCTCTTCCATAGTTGGTGTCATCGTCGTCGTGACAGCTTTGATCGAGTGTACCCATATGTGTGTTACATCACACACGACTCGGCACACACTTTCTGACTCATATCCAGTTGTCATATCGGAACATGGAAAGAATCTAGTTTAAGACTTATTAAAGCTTCAGCTTGTCAAGTCTTTAAAATTGCAATGTGACATCAAAGCCTGTGTATTGGATGAGATGTTCGTTTAGAATGCGTGACTCCTACGTCGCTATACGTTATTGCATATGCAAGCCACTCATGTAGATATACCCTGGTTAGGGTCCCGTTGCGAGTTCCATGGGGGAATCTCCTCCTTGAAGACAGACTCTCTTCCTGGACTATGACAGGTTGCAAAAGTCTGTCGCCAATTAACGCTTAATTAAGAAGACAACCTTGGGCAATTGAAGAACCAGCGCGGGAGGGGGTACCACTACATTGCCTTCATATCGAATGTCCTTAGGCGGATTTTTCAATAACAAAATGAGGAGATGCCTGCGTTTATTTATTGTGCCTTAGTCAGACCTCGATGGACGGGTTAGTAAAATGCATAAATGTCCAAGGAAAGAAGATGGATGGCCGGAACGGTTTACTGCATATAATCACAGAAATTAGGGATGATGGTTTTCTATTCTATTGGCCTGCGTCTTTGTTTACATAATAATGATGGTGTGCGGTATATGTCATCCACTCGTCTCTCAGATAATTGGGTTTGGGACTTGTGAAGGAATGTCTTAACGAAGTGGGATATAATAAAAAAACACGTATTGGGTGGGCAACCAGTCAACGGCTCACAAAGAAGAGAAGACTCGCTAAATTGGGGACGATGAATCTTATGCACATTTTTCTTAGCTCCGGTAGATTTAACTAAGTCCATTTGGCGCATTTTGGCTAATGAACTTTCGAACTAAAACCATTATAAGTCATTGTCACCAAATATTTTGAAAAGACCCAAGGATCAGCATTTCTTTTGCACCATTCATGTTTAAGTGTATAATTCTTGAATGAATATCGGGACCTCTTGACATAAAACTTGAACGTCTTGCTTCGAAATCCCTGTGGCGATTTGTCAAACATGGATCACTCACCCAAAGATTCGCAACTCTCGTACGAGAGCCCCGTGCGGGGTTGGTTCGAGTTTCTTGTTCCCACGAAACTCTAACGAAGTTTTTTGACGCCACGCAATTTTCAAAAAAAAAAACGAAACCTGAAAATAAACCGAACGAAAACAAAAAAAAAAAATTGAAAATGAAACCCGATGGTGTGAAATACAAAAAAATAAAAGAAAAGGTTTTACCTACGTAACGATATGGGAGTGCTGCGCCCAATAAAATTTTATTGTGACTAATTTTGAGTGAATCAAGAAAATGGCGTACCACGAAGATGGCCACCGAACAAATTTTACTGCCGGAATTTTAACAAAAAAATATTAAAAAAAGGTCGCGTGTCCCGTCTTTTCTCGGGAATTTTTACCGGCCGCGGAAAAACCAACGTATTTCGCAGATTTTTGCTCTACTAGCATTAACACTATTAACCGCTCTACTTATATTATTTTTTCTTTTCCTTCTTTATTCCGCTCTTCTGTTCTTCCTGCCTTTTTTTCCTTTTGTCCTTCCTCCCTTCATTATATCTCCTAACCACTTTTTTTTCGTTTATAGAACTTTTTTTCAGTACCCGAAATCACAGAACTTTTCCACGAAAATTTACTAACTCCAAAAACGCACGTCTAACCGCTCCGATAGATATCCAAGAAGTGGATTTTCTTTGTTAAACCGACCCTGTGTCCAGAATCGATCCCATTTATGCATTCACACGCATACATTCACACTTAGTACTGTCGACACGTAAGCCAACTGCGACTTCTAACACTTTCTGCCCTTTGGCTGGAAAGTGTGTTCGCGCCTACTAGTTTCGAGATATCCGCGTTCACACGTGACTAGTCTTACTGCGCGTTTTAACGCCTCGAAGTTAGGTATATCCCCAACGAGTACTTTCGCTCCCAGACTCCTCAGACCTGCTCATTTCAATGAGGAATGAGGTGTAAATACTGGAAAACTATTTTCTGTTAATCAAACATTTGATCCGGATGCCTATCTTTGATTGACCGCGAACAATCCGAAAACCGAACGACCCGAACTATGTTGAAGAAAATTAATATCCGAAGGAAGGATGGAGGGCACCGCACTTTTTCAAAAGCAGTGACCTTTGAGGAAGAAGAAGAAGATGAACTGTCAAAAAAAGAGCATTTCCGCGGACTTTGTAGGTGGTCCCGCGTTCAGATTTTGCGGTCAGGGATTTCCCATCGGGTGCCAACTTCACTTTATTTTTGTCTTTGGGCACATGGCCTTGAATTTGAGGTGTCTCTGATATCTGGACAAGTTTCACTGTCCCTTTCGACAGCCGTCGGCTATTGTGACAGCTGCCCTTGGACACTTTGACAGCTGTCCTTGGACATGGTGTCACATGTCTTTGGTGTACATTTGTGCTCGATTTTTTGTTCTTGGAGGTGTTTTTACATGGCCGTCCTCCCAAACACCTCTGTTGCTCCAGTGTTGGGGGATAGAGATCGTCTTATTTTTTTAAATCGAACTTAACCTCTAATAATCGTCTGCTAAATTACATTTGCGTGGATTAGTTTCGAGTCGAAACACTTGAATTTTATTTATTTATTTATTTCATCAATTGTGGCTGTTCTAGTTTTTAAGTTATTTTTAGGTAGTTTTAATTAATTTTAAGTAGCTTAAGTTAGTCGATAAGTAGTTTTAATTAGTATGTAAGTTTAAATAAAATAAAAAAAGACGAGGAACCAAGTTTTTCAAACTTTTCTTGGTAAAAATGTTGTTACTTATATTTTTATATATTAGATAATAGGCCGAAAGGCATTAGAATTAAGTTATCGTATAATTTAGGGCGCCCGCATAGAGCAAGTAAGTTAGTTAAGTAGTTGATAAGTAGGCTAGTTTTTTTCATGAATTTTTGTCTAGCATTTAAGATAGTTTTTAAGAAAAACAAAATAAAAATGAATTGGAAAAAAAAGAAAAAAAAGAAAAAAAAATACAAATGTGAGATTTGTGTCAAAAATAACACCTAAGTCATTTTTTTCGGAAATTCTTAAAAGGGGTGTGTTACCAATCTTATAAGTAAAAATGAAAGGACATCTGTTACGGCAGAAAGTTAAACACTGACATTTGGAAACATTCAGAAATAATTGGTTTGATACACACCAATCCTCCAGTTTGTTTAAATCATTTCGAAGAAGTTTGCAATCTTCAATAGATCTGATGCGCATAAACATTTTTAAATCGTCTGCGTACATAAGGCAGTGAGAGTTGGAAATGATATTGGGGATATCATTTATAAAAAGTAAAAACAAAAGAGGTCCCAAATGACTTCCTTGGGGAACCCCAGATGAGACAAGAATAGGATTCGAAAATATATTTTTTATGAGAACCAACTGGGTTCGTTTTGAAAGGTAGGAATCAATCCATTTTAAAAAAGATGCATGAAATCCAATTTGTTCTAATTTCATTAATAGAATACAGCGATTTACTCTATCAAATGCCTTAGAGAAGTCCGTATAAACTATATCACATTGGTGTCCATTTTCAAAGTCTAAGGTCACCTTATTACACAAAATAGCTAAATTTGATGTGGTTGATTTCCCAGGTACAAATCCATGTTGAAATGGAGAAATAATTTCTTTAAGGAGAAACGATAATTTATTAGAAACTATTTTATCAAACAACTTTGGAATGGTAGACATTTTTGATATTGGTCTATAGTTACAAACATTTTGTTTTGATCCAGATTTATATGTAGGAATAACGTAAGAAGTTTTCCAGTCATCTAAAAATATACCCCTCTCAAGAGATGCATTAAAAAATATTTTTAACCGTTCTGAAATAGCAACTACTGATTTTTTAGAAAGATTGGAAGAATGCCATCAGGGCCTGGATTTGTGTCATCTTTCAGGGACATCAGGGCGTTTTCAACATCTGAGATGCTTAAAACTAAGCTACCAATGTTGACAGAATTAGTGTTAATATCAGGAACCGTTGTTCTTGTTAAAATAGAAGAGTGGGTATACACGGATTGGATGATGATTTTGGGAGAATCGTATACAATTTGGGATTCCATTCGAATGCCTTTTGAGATTGATTTAGCCCCAAAATTGTTTACTATTTTTTTTAAATTTGTTTCAGTGCGGAGTAAAAAATCTTTATATAACAATTTTTTTAAAACATTAAATTCTTTTTGAAGACGTTTATAATTTATCTTCAACAAATTATTATGCGTACAATTCCGGAAAAGTTTGTATGCTTTGTTTTTTTTTTTTTGTTATTAAAGTTGCAAAGCATTTAGTTTTACCAAGGAGGCTTGGAATTACTAATAACAGAAACTTTAGGCACAAATAAGTCAATTGTTCCTTTAAGAGTCTCGATAAAAACTTATAAGCAGCAGACAATTAATTTTTTCTTAGAAGTAATTTCCATGGAATTTCATTGATATAATTCGCAATTGCGTTAAAATTACCTTTGGAATAATCATACCTAGTAAAACTATTGTTTACAGGTTTACAATAATGAAAAAATTTGCCAGTATTGATGAGGCTATAGCCACGGTTGTATTGTAAACTCGAACATAGGACTCTCAATGTTACAGTCTTCGTGCGATACTTCCAAATCCGGGAAACATCTTTACCAGCCGAATAATTGTCCATCTATTGGGGGGAGTGGCGCCAAAGTCCCGCAGAAGCTCTCTTTGGAGGGATGGGAATGAAAATCCTCGTTTCGTTATCCCAACCATTCAATTTAGTAAATATACAGGTGGCGCAAAAGTAATACTCCTATCAGAAAATGCTATAAATTTTGCGATTGGCCCCTAATGTCAGTTCTGTTTTGACATTTGTGTAGTAAACACATGCGAAATATTGGTGACTATTTATTTGAGCAATAATCGGTCAGTGACTTTGGCACAACGTGAATTTCGTCGAAGATTTCCTAGCCGTCCAACGCCTACTGGTGAAACACTGCGACGTTTAGCCGCTCGCCTCGAAGAGACTGGCACAACACGAGATGCTGCCAGGCGTGGCAGACCCCGGAGTAGCCGTTCTGCAGAGAATATTGCTGCTGTAGCCGAAGATGTCATGGAAGCGCCGTCGACATCGACCAGACGACGTGCCACGCAAATGGGTATCAGTCGACGGTCTGTACAGCGAATTTTGGTACAAGATTTGAAGATGTTTCCGTACAAAGTCCAGACGGTGCATCAGCTGTTAGCCGCTGACCGCCAATCGCGTCTAACATACGCTCAAGCCATCCCTAATCACCACCAAGAGGAAGATGATTTTTCATCAAAAATAATCATATGAGTGATGAGGCCCATTTCCATCTTAGCGGGTACGTAAATAAACAAAATTTACGCTTATGTGGCACTGAAAATCCGCGTGTAACCCACGAAGAGCCATTACACACGCTCAAAGTCACTGTATGGTGTGCTGTTTTCGCTGGAGGAGTCATCGGACCTTTTTTCTTCGAAGACGTCGCGGGCCAAACGGTTACTGTGAATGGTGAGCGCTACAGAGCAATGATCAACGAGTTCTTTTTGCCGCAACTTGATGAATTGGGATTGGAAAACATGTGGTTCCAACAGGACGGTGCAACGGCACACACTGCACGTGCCACAACCGATATGCTGAAGGATGCATTTCCCGGGCGCCTAATCTCCCGTTTTGGCGATTTGCGCTGGCCAGCAAGATCGCCTGATTTGACCGCTCCAGACTTCTTTTTGTGGGGCTTTTTGAAGTCGCGGGTTTATGTCAACAAGCCTCAGACTCTTGCAGCTCTTAAAGACAATATCCGTCAAGAATGTGAGGACCTATAGCCAGAAGTTTTGGCCAAAGTGATGGAAAATGCCATAAAAAGGGCTCAAATGACAATCAACTGTGGCGGCGGCCATAAACATGAGACATCATATTCTCGAATTGATGTAAAAAAATTAAAAGACCAAATAAAAATAATCCACAAGAAGAATCAAAGTTTTTCTCTTTTTTTTTAAACTACAGCCAAAAAACATCGGAAGGTTATTTTTGCGCCACCTTGTATATAGTAACCTACAAAATAAAGAAAATTTATTGCATCATCGTGCTCCACCCTGTATAAACAAAACTAATTACAAAAAATGTTCATTAGAAGACACTTACTCTGTTAAGTCTTATTTGACCCTCCCACTAGTCATTCTGATAAAATATAGGAACACTACTTTCAAAATATTTCAGAAAAAGAACCGTCATCCTGATGGATTGTATAAATATGCACGCCATACAAATAAAATGCAAATAATAGCAATCCATTCAATTTCACTAGAATCTATAAAAACAGGTCGACTATTATCTATCCACTTCTATGATGTAATCATATATAACCGCACAATGCGTAGAAATTAATTTTTAGCAACTGTTTCGGTTGGGGTTTGAATTACAAATAAAGATTGTATCAGAATATAGAAACGGAACATCAGATACTAGAACTGATTAGCATTCCATTCAGGATTTATTAACCTATCTATGGGTATCTGCATTCTGGAATGTGGTATAGTGTCATATATATTCAGTATCTATCATCGATATTCGTCGTTCTATTGTTCAGCGAACAATGTATTGCTACCATTAAACTTTTTTTTTATATTTTTTTTTTGCAAAATCATAAATTAAAGTTGTCTAACGACTTACCTTAAATTTAAAAAAAAATATATTTCTTGTGATCGGATAATCTGTAGATTTGCGTCAGATTAAACATTTATCTGTTGAGTTTATTGTTGAAAGATGTAAAGACGATCGTTGTTGAAGTAGGATATGCGAAATTAATTCAATAAATAAGTTTTCGAATAGCTAAACATGATATCTTGTATCCATTAATTGTACGATTTTAAAGGATTTATAAATTTTGTGGCAGATGGATGTCGACCATTAACATGTTTGACTGAGGTTTTTTTTTTTAAATAGTGGTCGGTGCACAACTGTGTTGTATTTAGCCGCTCCTTGAATTGATAATATGCGAGTTAAACTTAATATTAAGAATACAACTAAAAAGATACAAAAACGTTGTCCGACTTAAAATTCTGCTGAAATCTTTTATGTTAAAATAAGCTATTAGGCGTTGACATAAATGTCTCTGACCCATATCAAGTCATCAGTGGGAATTCACTTTCTAAGAATTTTTTTTCATAGTTAGCTAGATTTTTTTTTTCTCGCGACCACCAACAAGAAACCCCTGGTTTGGTGAAGAATGCCGACAGATGCTCGCAGCCAAGTACGAGACCTACAAGGCCTGCAGGTGAAGACGAGAGCTGTCATTGAGCTGTATAGGCCGAGAAAAGGGTAAGAATACCAGCTTTTCAGAAAGAAGAAAAAAGAGCAAGAAAATAGAGCAATCGAGGAGAGAGGTGCCACTGCAAGAACGATGTTCGCAAGTTTTCCTTCCTTCTTAAGTGGCGCAGTCCGGAATGAACCTGAGCCTCAACCAACATGCCTCTCCAATTAGCCGGGCCCTTAGCTAACTGCCTCCAGTAGCGCACTCCAAGTTGGTTGAGGTCGGTTTCTAATTGTGCCGGCCACTTTAGGCGAGCTCTTCCTCTACATCATCCAACGTCTAGCTGGGAATCTAATACTTCGTCTTGACCTCATTTGCTGCCAACCCCAAATTGCCGCTTTCTTCTCTATACTAGCAAGCGTGGCTATGACATCACGTTGAGTCCGACCAATGATGCCAATATCGTCGGCGTATGCTAGCAGTTGTATCGATTTTCGGAGAATTGTGCCTCTGGTGTTGGCTAGTTTTTCACAATCCTCTCAAGAACCAAATTGATGATTGATGGAGCAGCGAGAATTCTCAATCTTCATCCTACAAAAACGGACGGGATTGGGCGGTATACCAAAACTAGACATGGCTCTGAATAGTTCGCCTCTATAAGTTATTATGTTATCAACACTCGCGCTTATCGTTAAGCAAGCCAAATCCGGTTGGATGAGACTAGTACCAGATGGTTACCACTTGGAGGTTCTAAAACAAGCACTTGTTGTGTAGTCAGAGTTACAACCACTGGGCATTGCTAAGTCAAAGCCAATCAGATTCTACCCTCGTTCTACAACAGCCAAACCATCTTAAGGCCTTTTCGCTGACATTTATAAAGACGGCGGAGATGAATTGGTAAGTAACATCCAACAACTCATAAGCCAAATCTGGTCGAATTGAAGTATGACTGTAGTATGGAATCGCAGCATCGTTTTACGATCCAAAAAACGAAGATCCTCTAAATGGACATAAGTCTCCTTAACATCGCCTACAAGATCCTATCTGTCGGAATATGTGAACATCTAAAACCATTTACCAACAACCCAATCGGCTCTTATCAGTCAGGTTTTATGCCAAGAAAATCCACAACCGATCAGTTCTTTACATTGCGGCAGATCCTGGAAAAAACCCAAGAATTCCAAATCGATACCCTCCACTTCTTCATCGATTTCAAGGCTGCCTACGAAAGAATTTATAGAGACGAACTATGCAGAGCCATGTCTGATTTTTGTATATCGCCCAATCTCGTCCATTTTTATAGAATGACGATGGAGAATTCTCGCTGTTCCATCATGGTCGGAAACGACCTCACAGATACATTTTATACCAAAAAAGGATTTAGCCAAGGCTATGCGCTGTCATGGGACTTCTTCAATTTGATTCTTGAGATTATTGTTGAAAACTCCCGAGCCAACAAAAAAAGGCGCAATTTTTTCAAAAATCAGTGCAACTACTAGAATATGCCGACCATATTGACCTCATTGGTACAACTCAACGTGATGTCATAGCCACGTTTTATAGTATTGAGAAGAAAGCGCCAAAAATGGGTTTAGCAGTAAATGAGAGTAAGACTAAGTACATGGACTAAGTAAGGACAGATCGTCATCATTTACAGATATTAGTTTGAGGTAGTGCGGGACTTTGTCTGTCTCCCCTCTGCCATAAATTCTGACAACAGCAACTCGTCAGAAATCATGAAGAAGGAAATTCAGGGGCAAAGCCCTCACTCGAACCACTAAGGACATCCCGTATCAAAAATGGATGAAGAAATCCTTCGTCGATTTAAGTGGAAAATTCTTCGAAAAATCTTCGGTACCGTTTGCGTTGACTGGCTACGGAGACGAAGATGCAACCAAGAACTATGCGAGCTATACAGCGACATGCCCCTAGTAAACAAAACTCCGCATTGGACGTTTGAAATGGTTAGGACATGTTGAAATGGATATCAATACTCCGGCTTGCAGTCTTCTATTCCCAGTCAAACGAAGAAGAACTCGCCTTAATAGGCACGCACAAGTAGAAACCAACCTCAACCAACGTCAAGTGGGCAACTGGACGCAGGATTGAAGGAACCGAGTTTATTGCAAAGGAATGTTGATTGAGACCCAAGACTGCAACGCCACATACTTTAATTCCACCAGATTTGGCTTATGAGTTGTTGGATGTTACTTACCAAAGTATTTGCAAGCTAATACTGAAAAAAATCTGCAATTGTTCGCACGTTGGGTCGGACTAGCTCTGGCTGTGCAATTCCTTAAACGCAAAAAAAAAAGTTGTGAATATTTCAACTTCGAATTTTAGTGCCATCCCAATAATACCCTGTACTACGAATACTGGATAAGTAGAAACGTAACACTGAACTAATAAAGAAAAATCATAACAATTTGACAAAACCTGACGAAAATTAAGGCCGACCTGGGAAGCGACATACGAAGCCACTTCGGCTCAGATACCCTAAGATTATTGATAATAATGCTATAAATTCAAAGAGGAATTAAGTAGCAGTGCTATCTTAACTTGTTTCAAGCTTTCTCCATAGCTTCCATATTAACAAGAGTCAGAGGATTAATTTTAGACCCAATCTCAAATTTCAACAAGTTATGCAGTGGTGTCAATTGTTCTGCGTCTTTGCTGTCTGTGCTATAAACATCCAGATGTCTATCTTAATCAGCCTTCATCAACACAAACCAGCTTCTGATTCTCCTGCAGCTCTGAATAATTATTTTTACTCGCTCCCATTTGATTTGAGGGTCCCGAGCTACCTGCTTGATGTCATTCAAAATTCAAATGCATCAACCTATCGATAGATCGCCAACCGATCTTTTCATCCTAATCAATGAAAAGTGCCAAGTTGAAGTCGTCAAATTGACTACTTTATTGCCTCCGATCAGTAGCTTCCAGGTGATGGTGTTTTCATCACTCCAGACACTTGGACCGTGTCACAATCATCCAATGGGAATTCACTCTCTGATCGAATTAAATTTCTGTGGGATACCATTCCGCATTATAACTTCCACCAAGTTCGATACGTTCAATAAAACTTAAAGGAATTCAGGTCAAGTTCTTCTTGATTCCATGCATATCGGTTCATTAGAATCATGAAATTCCATATTCATGTCAACTGGTTGTATAGGAGATTAGGATCAACATCATTTCAATAATTAAGCTCCCCGGCGAGTGCATCACAAGCCCATTGTACACCTGTCAACTTCGTTTTTTTACAACCGCCAGACAAGCCAATTAGTGTTGAACAACAAGAAGTTAGTGCCCTTCGAATGCGCTGAAAGGCTGTTTGACCCTCTCCCATCTTCGGTGTAGGTATGCGCATAAGCACGTTTTTCTGAAAATTAAAAACGCTTCCCAGTATGCAAGACCCGAAGTAACTTAATCATCATTGGCCACTATCGGGGGAAATCAATATTTGACGACCACGTCTCCGGCCGGCAGACGAGCCGTACTCGTCTCCCGATTGGAGCCCTAATGGAATTTCGGAATTTCATGTGTGCGCACATACAGTCGCCTTCAAGCCAATGTAGGTCAGCCAGCATTCCTTGTATTGGACGGACAGATAGATGTACCTACACAACAAAGTTGGAGGCAAAATGTCGTCGTCGTCGTTGAGCTGATCGACGTTTGCAGCCCCCACCGGTTGAATACTAATTAAGCGACTTGCCCATAATTCTGCACTCAGCTAATGCGCACTTTCGTATATTTGCTGAGAGCTAAAAGTGTTTGGAGCTGGGCTTTTGGGTTCTGTCAGTTGTCACAGGTTCATTATTTCTGGAAGCCCCTCCATTAATCATCACAATATTGTGCGGCTTTACGGTGTGTGATTCGACGCGACGAGATGATGAGGGGGGGGCAACCCTTTTTGGAATTTTAAAATCATATTTACATTACCCAGGCCCTTGGTATAGTGTGGTGTAAATGAGGGTCGGAATGGGTCTTGGTGCAGGTGTGGGTCCTAATGACGAATGATGGGAAACTCATTTATTGGAGGTCAAGTTACGACCGGCGGATGATGATATCTTCATCGTAATATGAGCTTTGTCCAACTGCCACACAAATAAACGGCTAACAACGAAAGACTGGCATTAAACCTTAGGAACAAATGGGAACTAATGGCTAACGAGACAGAAAGTTGTGAGTTATTTCTTTGGAGATAAGAGCTTTGAATATTTGGCAGATGAACGTATAATGGACTTAAACTTTAGAAGTTTGTGGTTCTTCTCTTGGAAATGTGTCCAGAAATTTGGTTGAAGTGCTGTAGAATGAGAGTAAGAACTGAGGGGCATTAACTCAGTCATTGTAACTTTGAAAATGCATATAAGCGGTAACTATCTGAAAATTTCATCAGATAAAATTATTAGTCCGAGTGTTGTTGTTGGAAAATAGCAAAAGAGTTCCATTTTGAAGGTTGTGGTAAAACAATCCAGAAATACTACTATGAATAAATTTAATGTCAAAAGACTGCAACCACAAGGGACCGCCAAAACCCTCGCGCAACGCGTATCCCTTAACCTCTCGATTAGCACCATACCACCATCATCGAATGTCGAAGAACAATGGCATCGATGCGAACAAGCCAACCACCAAGAAATCCCTAGAAATCCCTGGTTTGAGGAGGAATGCCGACAGATGCTCGCGACCAAGAACAAGGCCTACAAGGCTAAGCTTCATTACAGGAATGATGTTCATACGTTTTGCCACAGTGTAAAACGTCCCGTATTCAATGACGAAAACCCTTCCAATGGCAAAGTCGCCAATACCCGTGCAAAAAGATGAACTCCTGGACATCTTGGTATCACTGAAAAATAAAAAGTCGGCAGGAGAGGTCGGTGTCCCAAACGTCGTATTGAGACACCTGCCAATAGAAGCAGTCGATATCTTCACCACCCTGTATAACAATGCACTGAATCAGTTTGGTTTTCGAGCGAGGCATGACACAATTCATGCCGCATCGAAACTAGTGTCCAACATCCAATGGAATAAATCCAAAGGACAATGCATAGGGGTCTGTCTGGTTGACTTTGAAAAGGCCTTCGACACCGTATGGTTAGAGGGGCTTTTCTACAAGCTGACCAGAATAGGCATGCGGAGACCCATGCTATATATGATTTATGAAATCCTTATGGGAAAGAAGGTCGTTGTCAAATGTGGCAACGTAACTTCGAGTAAAGTTTTTGAAATTAAAAACGGTTTACAACAGGGGGCGGTGAACTCCCCGATATTGTTTAACATTTTTACAAGTGATCTTGTAGGTTCTCTCAGACACGCTATAGCGTACGCAGATGATCTAGTGGCGTACAGATCAGGTCCGAAAATCGGAGTCATCAACATACTTTTGCAACGTGACTTTGATCCCATTAAGGGATATTGCGATGATTGGAAATTAAAGATCAATTTCCAAAAATCCGAAACGATTCTGTTCAGGACCCCATTGCATAGGGCTTCTAGGGATACCAGAAAAAAACTGAAAAAAATTGTGTATCATGGGACAGCATGGACAGCCGTTGGCGTTGAGAAGTGAAGTCAAATACCTTGGCATCTGGCTTGACAAGTTTCTGTATTTTAACAAAAATGTAGATGCTTGTCTGGCTAGGGCTAGGGGGGCTTATGCTCTGACAAGGAGATTGTTTCAAAGCAGTCAACTTGACTCAAGGGTGAAAGTCATTTGCTACATGGCCCTCATAACGACGATCATCGCTTATGGTTGTCCCGTGTGGTTCAATGTGGCACCAGCCTACATGGAAAAGATACGACTGTTTGAGAGGCGGTGTCTCCGATCCTGAACGCCGGACTCCGAGTACATAAAATATTATCGCAACGAGGTTCTATACAATGGGGCTCAGTTGAATAGAATTGACAATTTCCTGATTGAGGTGACGCGAAGGCACGCTGCAAGGGCGATGGCTAGCGACAACAGCCTGATCTTTGGGGCTTATTACCCCAATGATTTATACATGGAGAGCACGCTCATATCGGGCTTTATTCCACCAGAGGCATTTATTTACATCGATTCGTTAGGGTTAGTACAAGACAGGAACGGTATCCCGGTTTCATACCACCGCTGTCGTGACGCGCGGGACAAACGGCTAATCCGCGACGGGTGCGTCGACAATGCTACGGAGCTCCTCCGCATTACCGCACGGCGGTATCGGATCGCGATAGGATCGATGCTGCAAAACAGCGCACTGAATTCTGGTGGCTATATGAGGAAGGTGATTCTGCACTTCCTCACGACTTTGCGGACTGTTAGCCCAACTCCATAGTTAAGATTTTAAAATTAGAAACAAGGTCTGGGGCAGGGCTTGTGCACCATATTGGCGTACAATATGGTTGAACGCAGGCTGCCGTGGGACCGAAAGACGCAATCAGGATGGCGACCCCTCGCGGCATGTGCAATGAGGGATCGCCACACCGATTATAATTAAGTAGTTAAGTAGTCTTAAGCTAGGTTTAAGTAGCTTAAGTAGTCTTAAGTTAGGCTTAAGTAGTTTAAGTAGTCTTAAGTTAGTTATAATCTAGAATAAGCTTTTTTATAAAACAAAAAAAGTCACTATACAAAGTTTTCTATTTTTTCTTTGTAATTAAAAATTTAATATAAAACCAAAAAACCGACAAATTTAAGCATAAAGGCACTGTGATGTCCAATGTCCAATAAGCTTACAGCGCCCACTAAGGGCCGATAAGTTAGATTAAGTAAACCAGTTATTGACAAGTTAGATTTAAGCATTTTTGTCTAGTAGTAAGTTAATATTTTAAGTAATTAAAAAATTAATTTAAAAGTAAAGTGTAAAACGTCAAAGCCAAGGATACAAGGCTTGAACAGAATCCTGTAGAGATGAACATGGAAATTTCGTAGTTGAGACCCAGTCGATGCTGAGGATATGAAAGAACTGTTAAAAGGCAACGAAGAACAACGTTCCGATGTCATGCAGAACGGTAACAGCCTTCACGCCGTGCTTTATACAGCCGACGAAGATGACTTGGTAAATAACATCCAGCAACTCATAAGCCAAATCTGGTCGGAAGAATGTATGTCTGAAAAATGGAACCTTAGCATCGGTTGCCCGATCCACAAAAAAACAAAATGCGCCAACTACAGAGGCATAAGTTTCCTCACCATCGCCAACAGGATCCTATCTGTTGCAATAAGTGAACGCCTGAAACCAATTACAACAACCTGATCGGCTCTTATCAGTGTGATTTTGGGCCAGGAAAGTCCCCAACCGATGGAAAAAAATCCAAGAAGTCCAAATCGATACCCACCACCCATTTATCGATATCAAATCCGCATACGACAGCATTGATAGAGACGAACTATACAGAGCCATGTCTAGTTTTGGTATACCGCCCAAACTCGTCAGTTTGTGTAGGATGACGATGGAGAATTCTCGCTGCTCCATCAGTGTGGGAAACGACCTCACCGGCACATTGGACATCAAAAAAGGGTCTTAGGCAAGGCGATGCGCTGTCATGTGACTTTTTCAAATCGATTCCTGAGAGAATTGTGCAAAACTCCAGAGCCTACACCAGAGGCACAATTTTTCAAAAATCGGTGCAACTACTAGAATACGCCGATGATATTGACATCATTGGTAGGACACAACGTAATTTCATAGTCACATTTGCTAGTATAGAAACGGAAGCGCCAGAAATGGGTTTATCAGTAAATGGGAGGGAAAGAAGGCATTAGTAGTAGAACTACTAAGGAGATCCTATATAAGACCTTCGTCATCCCAGTCCTGCTCTGCGGCGCTAAATCATGGACCGTATCAAAAGCGGATGAAGAAATCCTTGGTCGATTCGAGAGGAAAATTCTCCGAAAATCTGCGGTTGCGTTTGCCTTGACGGGCTATGGAGACGAAGATTCAATCAAGAATTATACCAGCTGTACAGCGACATGTCAAAAAAAAACTCCGCATTGGACGTCTATGATGTCTAGGACCAGCGTATCCACTGGGATATTGAGCATCCCCGTTGGCCTTTCAGCTTATCCGCCAACATTATCACTCAAAGGGGTCTGACTAACCCTTGAGACTTTAGACCAGCTTTGGTAGGTTGTCGACTTTCTCCATCCTTACTGCTGCATCTTCCGAAGCTCCGAATGAAACATAATTTTTACTTGGATACCTTACAATAAGGTAAGCGTTTCAAGCTTAATCTTGGAATCCAACATCAATCAATGTCATAAAGCCTGCTCAACTAGGGTCGATGTCTGTTCAACCTTCCCTCCGGGAAACCCCATAATTCGCACACGGCTGAAGATGGTACCGATTCTAATGTGTGTTCAAACTAAGCCACTCTCATCTTAAGTTCTCTAATCAATAAGCAAATTCGCCGACAGAAATCACCGTTACGCTTGATTTATTCAACATAATTAAATTGCTTAAACCAAAAGATCAAACGTCCATAATGCACAAATCAACATCACTATCACTTTTTCTATGGCATTTCACTAGAATCTGGAAATTTCAAATCTTCGACGTTAATCAAAACAAATCCGGCAATACATTTACCGTTAAACCTGCTGACCACACAAATGCAAATGTTATCCATTTCCATTCCTAACCTATGTGGTTACTGCTTATATATGTACGATAATTCCTGGTGTTTAGAGGCAATACCATCCACCTCCTAGGCCAATCATTGGATGCGAAGAGGTGTACTACTTCAGAACAAGACAAGACAAGAGCACTAATTGATTTACCTCCCCCCAAATGATATGTTCTTATGGTCTTTAGAGCAGAACCTTCAATGACCCCATAAAGTGCGTATGGCACATGCTGCCACACTGGGAGCATACACCTCTTCCTAATCAAGAAAATCACTCGTCCGTTAAGACGGACTTGGTATGTTCAATGTTGGGACAGTTCCTCTTAAGAGGGGACCACGATAGAAGTTCACAGCACCATGAGAATTATCGTCGCCGAATTACCCACCATGACGATGATGTGATTCTTGGATTCCATTGAAATCAATTGACAACTGCGGGACGAGCACACACACACACACATCTATTTCCAGCATTGGACTGTGTCTTAACCCTCCCAATCCGATATTCTTGGCTTACGCTAATTACGGTAATTGTCGGTGACATGGAAGTCGCTGGCCCGCGAGTAAGCCCTTGTTTGAGCTGCTGTGTGTATGTTGTGTCATTCTTGGTAATGAATTGTCGTGGCCCGTCATGGCTGTTTCGATGATGGCGTCGCAATAAACCGCGCGGCTACTCAATGCGGTAATTCCTTCGATCATGCAGACAAATGACTTTAACACGGAATTACATTTGTGCCGCCGGAATGAAAGACCGAGACAACATGTGGTAGCAAATGACGAGTACATTTGGATGTAGATAGTGATGGATCGCCATTTGTTGTGGTTCACATTTACCACGGGAGGGATTTTATGCTGAGCTGAGCTGCGCAGTCGCAGAAGTTTTTTTTATGTCGCTCATGATGATGCCTTAAGGTGGCTTATGGCATGAGGCCAATGGACAGAAATAATGGTATTTGTTTGAGCACGATATACACAACCTAGCTTATTGTGATGATTTGATGGATTGTGAGCGGCTTTAACGGTCATCTATTGATATCGAATTAATTGTGAATGATTGTCAATTCGGTGAGTTATTCGATTTGCTTTGACACCAACTTTGACAGAATTTTGATTTATGTATACTGTTTTCTGATATTAGTTTACAGTAGATGATCGGTGTCAAATATGAATTTATCATTTCATTCTGATTCGTATAGACTAGGGCCAGTTCAGTTAGCTGACAAAAATATCAGAATTTGTGATGGAGTTGTCCGTCAAGCTGATTCATCCAAATTCTATGAATATTTTCGGCAGATGCCAGTTATACAGATTTATGAAGATTGTAAAACGTTTTTAACTAAAACTCTCTCAAGAATAATATTGAAGTAATCGCATGAGAGTGAAGATCGGCGAATTCTTGTGTCCTGTATTTGTGGTCTCTTTATGATTTCCTTTTCTTACTTACTTACTAAAGTGGCTCTACAGTCCGGAATGAACCTGGGCCTCAACAAATATGCCTCTCCAATTAGCCCGGTTCTTAGCAAACTGCCTCCAGTAGCGCACTCCAAGTTGGTTGAGTTCGGTTTCTACTTGTGCGCCACTTAAGTCGAGGTCTTCATCTTCAGCTTCCGACGTCTGGCTGGGTATCAAAGACTCTGCGAGCCGGAGTACTAGTGTCCATTCGTTCTACATGTCCTAGCCAACTCAAACGTCCAATGCGGAGTTTTTTGAACAGGGGCATGTCGCTGTACAGATCGTACAGTTCTTCGTTAAATCTTCGTCTCCATAGCCCGCCAACGCAAACGGGACCGAAGATTTTTCGAAGAATTTTCCTCTCAAGTCGGCGAAGGACTTCTTCATTCGCTTTTGAGATGGTCCATGTTTCAGCGCCGGAGAGCAGGACTGGGATGATCAGGGTCTTATATAAGATCAACTTGGTAGTTCGAGTGAGGGCTATACTACTAAACTGCCTTTGTAGCCCGAAGAAACAGTGTTAGGCAAGAGTAATTCTTCGTTTGATTTCTGACGAGAAGTTGTTGTTAACAACGCAGCTGAGATAGGCAAAGTCCCGTACTATTTCAAAGTTATATCTGTATATGGTGACGTTCTGTCCAATTCGTCGATGTTGTGTGTCCTTTCGTGTTGACAGCATATACTTCGTCTTGCCCTCATTTACTGCTAAACCCATTTTTGCCGCTTTATTCTATATACTAGCAAACGTGGCTATGATATCACGTTTTGTCCGACTAATGATGTCCATATCGTAGGAGTATGCTAGTTGTTGCACCGACTTTGGAAAATTGTGCCTCTGGTGTTGGCTCGGGAGTTTTGCACAATCCTCTCAAGAATCAAATTGAAGAAGTCACCTGACAGCGCATGGCGATAATTCTTTTTTGGATTCGAATGTGTCAATGAGGTCATTTCCGACCCTGATGGAGCAGCGAGATTTCACCATCGTCATCCTACACTAACGGACAGGCTTGGGCGGTATACCAAAACTAGACATGGCTCTGTATAGTTCGTCTCTGTTAATGCTGTCGTATGCGGATTTGAAATCGATGATTGGTATCGAAGTGTGAACATTTTATCGGTTGGGGACTTTCCTGGCCGAAAACCGCACTGATCAGGTCGATCAGGTTGTTGGTAAATGGTTTCAGGCGTTCACATATTACCGCAGATAGGATCTTGAAGGTGATGTTATGAGACTAATGCATATGTAGTAGGCGCTGTTTAGTGGTCTCCTTTTTGTGTATCGGGCAAACGATGCTGATGTTCAATTCTTCAGGCATACTTTCTTCCAGTTTCGGCTTACGAGTGTGGGGATGTTACTTGCCAAGCCATCTCCGCCGGCTTTATAAAGCTCAGCGGAAAGGCTGTATTTTCCGGCAGCCTTATTAAACTTGAGTTTAGATATTGCTATCCTCACTTCACTCACTTCACTCAGGTCGTGTGGTTGGCAGCTTTCGCTATCGTTGCCAATATTGAGTGGTTCGTTCTGCCTAACAGCGGAATGTTATTCGCCATCGCCGTTTAACAGTCCGCAGAAGTGGTTCTTCCATATCCTCAGCATCGACTGTGTATCAACTACGATATTTCCTTGTTCATCCACGACAGGATTCTGTTCAAGCCTTGTATCCTTGGCTTTGACGTTTTACACACCGGTAAAACTTGCTCCTTGAGTGGCACCTCAATATCCTCGATGACTCGCTTTTCTTGCTCTTTTTTCTTCTTTCTGGAAAGCAGGTGTTCTTCCCTTCTTCTCTGCCTATAGAGCTCAACCGCAGCTCTCGTCTTCACCTGCAGCTTAGCCTTGTAAGCGTCGTTCCTGGCTGCGAGCATCTGTCGGCATTTTTTTTCCGTTGAGGAGTGATTGCATATAAGGCTCATGTTGGCGAATTTGGCCTTGATGAATTTGGTCTTTGAAACATAAGCCTTCTTGCCGGGTCGTCAACAATAAAATCAGCCCTTTCCGAGGCTGTTGGTTGCTTCGTAACATACTTTTTTTTTCATGGTTGGGTAGTTAACCCAAAGCACAACCCGCAACCTGGAGGGCCAGTTCCAGGTTATTAGATACCTCTAGGACAGGGGGCCATCAGTATCCACTACGGGCTTGTGCGCAGCCATTGGCCTTTCGGTTCATCCGCGACCATCTCTGTTCAAGGGGTCTGACTAACCCTTGAAATTCTTAGACAACCTGTTGTCCGAATATGTCGAAGCAGCTTGTCTAGGTTCGCCTGGGACAGCAGGCCGGGTATTCATTCCGTGCCATTCTGACCTGGCTGCTTATAGTGTTGCTGTTTTTCGTCGTGGTATCAACACTCGTCCTTATCGTTTAGCAAGTCAAATCCGGTTGGATAAGAACAGTACCCGATGGTTACCACTTGGAGGTAAAAAATAAGCACTCGACGTGTAGTCAGAGTTACAACCACTGGGCATTGCCAAGTTAAGGCCAATCAGAGTCTACCCTCTTTCCTGTCATATGCGGCTTTGAAATCGATAAATAGGAGGTGCGAGTATTTGCGCCGCTCTGTGGAAGATCGTGAAGATTCACCCAGTGAATCTCTTCCTTTGAAGTTATACACGCCCATTTTCAAGTGGGTAGACTTGAAAACATTACACCTTTTGTATTTCTTGCTGATTTTTCTTTTTTCTCGTCTTCATCTGCAGCTTAGTTTTGTAGGCCTCATTCTTGGCTGCGAGCATCAGTTGGCATTCTTCATCAAACCAAGGGTTTTTTGCTGGTGGGTGCCAGAAACCTAGATTATCAGTTATTTGAGGTCTGATGGCTTGTTGACAACCTTGCCATTTTTCTTTGACATTAGATGCTGGTATGAGATTAGATGCTGGATTGAGAGGTAAAGGGATACGTGTTCTGCAAAAGATTTGACGGACTCTAGTGATTGCAGTTTTTGGACATTTAGTATGTTCAGTATTTCGCATTTGATGAATTTTATTGACCTTTTGTTGATCTGAAAACCACCATATCCCCTTATGGATATCAAGGTGAGGAAACCTTCAGCAGTCTACAGTGGCATTTTGTTCCGTAGCTTAGTCAATTAGCCTAAATCCGTTGCCAGTCTTGTTGTCATGTTGCAGTGTAGGCTGTGTATTTCGACAACATTGCTAAAGATGTCTTCTCTTCCTACTTTGCATTAAAATCTCCCAGCACGATTTTAACATCGTACTTCGGTAGTCGCTCATAGATTTTGTCAAGGTGCTCGTAGAAGCATTCTCTAGATATATCGTCTTTATCCTCTGTCGGGGCTTGAGCACATATAAGGCTAATTTTGGCGAATTTGGCCTTGACGGGAATTGTTACAATGCAGTCACTAATGTCCAGAAAGCAAGAGACTTCTTGCCCAAGTCAAATAACACATCCGAATCCGAAACGTTGCACTTTCTGCTCACTTTAACAAGGTCCGTAGTATATGTCACAGTCTTTCATCTTCATTTTTCCTTGACAATGTTTTTACATTCCAAGTGCAGATCCAAAGGTCGTTGTCCGTTTTTAGTTTTAAATGATCGTCAACAATAAAATCAGTTCTTTGCGAGGCTATTGGTTACTTCGGTCTCCACCTGAACGACACCGAATGTACCACCACTTAAGTAGTAAGTGAGTTTCTGTCTAAAAAGGGGCTACAAACGGGCAATGCTTCAATATTGTAGGACTTGGCTTTATTCATCTCCAATGGATTCCCGTCGCGGTCTGTATCGCTTTCTGTGACTTTCCAATTTTGGTAAGACTTCCGGACATTATTCCTGCAGTGGCACTTCTGTATGGCTTCGATAGGGCATTTTTCTTGATCACTCTGATCTCCTGAAAGTCTTTCCCGTCAATAAAACTATTCCTTCCAAATAAATTGCACAACATATCATCTATTTCCATTCAGTCAGTTCCCAGCATCATAAGCACCTGTATGCGATGACGACAACGTTGATGTCATCCCTGCTTTGTTGCATGGTGGCTGCTGATACCATCAACTCCATCAGCAATAATGCTATTTACTTCGCCATAAGGACTCTCAGCAAATATCCATCAACGAAGGAGATCCCACAAACAGGAATACGAAACCAGTCGGCTATAAATCTTCGGCGTAAACATCCCGGTCTCCTATCGGCGGGAAAGATGTCAAATTGCTTTTGTGTGTGACCTTTTTGTTTGTTTCCATTTGTTTGTCAAGTACTTCTCGTCTGTGGTTGGGTGTGTCGCCTCCGAACAAATATTCACCAACGGAGTGCATGTGGAGGCGACACACGAAGCATTGGAAATACCTTTTGTACCTGGCGCTCCCACGGTCAACGGTTGGTGGTGGTTGACGATGTTGACGATGATGACACCTGTAGATACACCCAACAATGGTTTCTGTTTGTTTTCAATTTTCCACATAAAACCCGAGGAAACCCGCACCATGCGGGACGCCTACACATCTACAGTTAAACAAATATCACACTTGCGTAATATTGCTCTAGTTGTGGCAGTCTTCGTCGCATGTGCAGACTCAATGCAGAGCATCTTCCACTGTTTGAGATTGAGATCTTGTTTCACTTTTATTTTCGGGAGAAATCCAGGACAAGGTCACACTCAAACAATTGTGTCGAAGTGTTCTTTGAATTTTCTTATCGTTGACACTAACATGGGTTTGACACTGGAATCTGGGTGTTGAACTTGGACGGGCAATGTCACCTTGAAGTTTGTACCCATCCAGCTATGACTGAGCTCCGTTAAGAATCTAATCGAATCGTAACACGAAGATACGCCGGAAGAAAATTAATCGTCTGAGACGTTGCGCACTAATTTTTCGAAAGAATCCGCTCACAAAAATAAACAACAACAACAACAACAACTTTTGATAATTTGCTTTATAGGTGTTTTCCTGACGATAATTGAGAATGTATCGAGAATAATAGAGTTGTCAGAGCAGTATCAGGTCTAATAGTGCTTATGAAGTGACACCTCCCGTAGAAAATTGCTACAAATTAAGTCGGGCTCAGGGCGTGACATGGGAATAGGTATAGTAATCGGATGAGGCAGCAATAGCGATGACTTATTCGACCAGATATTCGTTTAATTGAACGTAAGAGTATTACCGAGTCGAGGTATTATGACTAAGAACTGTAAATACAGCTTATGGGATGAATGTGCGCTATTTTTGTCGGTTCATAAAGCGGAGATTAAAATATGATAATAGAGACGCATAGAGTGAATGGATGCAGATGTTTATTTTGATAGCGATGGTGTTTCTAAGAATAATTTTTTTGGGCAGGTTAGCCTGGGAGAAGAAGATACAAAATCGTTTATGTCGATTTTATGTGGCAACATACAAATTGGCATGTTCCAATGAACCTTCTGAGAAGACAAGTAGACTCCAGATAAACGTGTCACTCTTCAGCGATTTAAATTGAACGATAATCACCATCAAATTTAAAACTGCGCTTACTGTCATCCATTGTCTGCACCTCAATGAGGCGACCACTGCATTTTTTATCCAAGCAAAGCTTATCTAGAAGTCTCATCTAACACTGAAGTCCTCCGAATTTCGGATACTCTTGTGAAAATTGTTAAACATACATCGACTCTTGGCAAGGGCAAGTTTTGGCATGTGGTTTCTGTAATCCCGTGTTGGGACAACATGAGCAGGTGTTAAAATGCTATTTTTACATCCAATGAGTCGACAAGATACGTAGGTGACATCTATAATGTTGGTAAATCCTATCGTGACAATGTAGAGACGCTTGGTGTTATCGCAAACATGTGCAATCCGCCAATCGGGTAGGTAAAGTGGACAAGCCAGACTATATAACTTCAACAGAAAGGCCAACCAACAATCGGTTTTAAAACCTAACTAAGTATAAGCCTTAACCTGGGTAAACCTCGAATTCCACCAACATGCCTTTTCAATAAGTCCGGTTCGTAATTAACATCCTAAAGTTGTGCACTTTAGGTTTGTGAAGGTCGACTTTTGTGCGCTACTTAAAGTGGAGTTTTACTCAACTACGTTCTACGTATGATAAAGGAGTCCAAGTTCAAATTATATCGACCAAACGAAATTAAAGAAAAAGCGTTCCGGAAGTGTCCAGCAATATTCAACTGAGGTGAAAAGTTTCTACTTAGCGTAGGTAGACTATTATAAACCAGTAGAACAGATCGGGATCTGAAAATGAAGCTGCGGTCTGAATTATGGAGAAGGAATCCTTAAGCGGGAAATTGGACGTAAAGTCAACAGCGAGTGACAAATCTTGAAAGTTTTGTAACTCGGTGGTTTCACATAGGTGGGTGCAGTCTTGTCCCCGGTTTAAATTCCGAAAGTTACAATACCTAAATTTTTTACTGTTCCTCCTATTGCGAAAGTCTGACATACATCTAAGAGTAACAATATCATGAGATGTTTCTCAAATTTTCCGTTCGGATGGGCCGAAATTGGTGCCGTCGCCAAACCGCCCCCGATCCATGTGTACGAACCCAACATAAGCAGGTGGAAAAAAAATAATGTCGCACACAAAAATGAAGGGAGAATCTATTTTTTTGATACAAAGAGCTTTCGAAGATCTCGAGCTCTATTCTACACCTTCAAGCGCCAACGGGCCTCATCAAAAACTCCGTTAAACCTGCAACCAAGGGAGGAAGTCTTTGTCGATATAAGATGACAAAAAGGAATACAATGATGATGGAATTTGCATTTTACCCGTGAGTGAACATTATTGTCCCAACGATGAGCATTCACTCTGCAACCCTTATTATAAGTGGCGGCAATGAATCTTGAACTGAACCTGTTAACAGCCACTGACGAGTACATCAAACATCACATCGGAGACATGACTTAAATCGCCTATAAGAGATTTCCAAGAAGAAACAGACTCTATATCTCTAGCTTTGAGGCTTAGCGGCAACAGACGAAGCAACACGAGAAGGGTGATATAAGGAAGACTAAGTAAATTCGTACGTGAAAAATTGCGCAGTCAACAACGTGAACTTGGCTATCTAGGTCTGCCTGCCCCCACTAAAAACTCGCTAAAGTGGAAAACACAATACCGATGACCCATTGGTAAGACCAGCAGGAAGACCACCAAAAACACGCTAAAGTGGAAGCTGGTCTTACCAAAGGGTCGTCGGTATTGTGTTTTCCACTTTAGCGAGTTTTTAGTGGTCTTCCTGAAGGTCTTCGAGAATTTACGGGCAACTAAGGAAGATCACCTGGGAGTCATCGTAAAGAAAACTAATAAATCATCAGGCCAATTGTCGATATCAAATATATCAGACCAGACTGGTACGCCAAGCCAAGAAGGTTCGTATTACATTGGAATAATGCAAGGATTGGATTTTTCTCTTCGTCCAAAAATGCACTGACCTTATCCCTCAGGTCAAACAATCTCTTAAGCATGTTTGAAAGCCACCTTCCTTCAGTGTAGTAAAGCAGTTGTTCATATTCGGAGCTCATATCTTCGCACAAACTTTTTTCAACAACCATATGCTTTAAGGGCTTTCTTTAACAAACAAAACAAAATTTTACAGTTTAAATTGTGTGCAAACCTTCCTTTTACAATCCCAATGCCCCGTCCCCTGGGAGCCGTGCCCCACCTATTGGAAACCACTTGCTTATATTTTTATAATTAAATGCCTTAAAGTTAAAAAATGTGATCGACGCGACGTTAGAAAGAGCAGCACGAAAGTCGACTTGAAGCAACTTATTCTGCCCTAGCGAGGTATCCGTCGGAGCGTACAATTTTCCGCAACGCATATATACTAGGAGATTCAAATTGCATTCGAGTCATGTTTCATCGGAGAAAAATCAGTTCACTACAATTAGTAAAGAAATTCCGCGAAGAATTTGTGTTGGAGGAAACCGGAAAAAAGTTGCACTTAACTGTCAAAAATTGCACGAAAAATGCACGCACTTCACCGCCATTCACCGGGATGAGTTACAAAATGTCGGAGAAATATTCCCAATAGCATTTCGGAAGAATACCTCGAAGCTAAAATCCTTCAAATCGTACGAAATCGGAGAATTTTTCACTCCGACGGATACCTCGGTAGGGCTGATATGTTGTTACTCATAAGCTAAGGCTTCAAATGTAACTCTCAGCTTGATCCGAGATCACCCATGAAAAAATATTTTTTTTTTGAAATTTTTGGTAGAAAATCGATTTTTACACCTCCAAAACTTTAAATGGCCATATCTCTGAAACGAAAAACACAATCCAAAACAGATTTTCAAATTTCGAACTTAAAAAATTCAGGGGTTTTTGAAAAATTCGGGGTACCATCAGTCTTTGAAGTTTTCTTATTTTTTAATATTTTTAGCGCTTTTAAAAACTTTGGGCGAAATCACGGCTTAAGACTGGAATAGTTGTATATTGTACTGCGAATTTTATCAAATACTGGTTTTGGTCGACCACAAAAGTTCTTAAAAAACGTTTTTAGCACATTTGCATAAATGTTAAGGGAAGTAAACATAATGATACCGCCTATTGATTGAATGTTCTGCCAAAACGATGTCGAGACCCTGCAGTCGATCAGTTTATTTTCCAATTTTTTTAAACGTGTTATTTTCCATATTGTAAGGTTTTTATATGACTTGTTTAAGACTTGTTCGTTATTTGCAACTCTACAAAGTTTAAAAAATTTGATTGAATACTATTTTTACGACATCATACTATCCTTTTTAAAAAAAAACAAGGGAGAGTCTAATTATTACCTTCAACCTTGCAGACAACCTAAAAATCTGAGAAACTTGATGCGTTTCATTCTCTACAGAGGCTGTAAGCTCAAGGTTAACAGAGATCACATGTTGATTTGAATAAAAAAATAAATTAAAATAATAATAAAATAACTTGTATGTGTGTACTTCTTAGCACGATAGCGGGACCTCCTGTTTTATGCCGAATCCGAACGGCTAATTTGAGATAAGCTTTTCATGACAATTGATACAACTCGGATGATTTGTCAAATCATTTACATTGCGTCTGCAAATACAGGGTGTCCACCGGGATGTTATACTAATTCGTTTATTTAAAGTTTTTGATTAAATGATTTGATTTGATTAAATGATTTCATAACATTCTCACACATTTCACGCGGTATTTCATTAATTTCATCACGAATATTTTGTTTGAGTTGTTCAAGCGTTTCTGTTTTGTTTGCATAAACCTTGCTTTTCAGATATCCTCACAAAAAGAAATCCGGAGCAGTCAAATCAGGCGATCGTGGGGCCAATCAACATCACCATTTCTTGAAATAACTTGTTGTGGCAAGAGGTTTCGCAGTAATTCCATTGCAATCCTGATTATTTGATTTGATTAAATGATTTCATAACATTCTCACACATTTCACGCGGTATTTCATTAATTTCATCACGAATATTTTGTTTGAGTTGTTCAAGCGTTTCTGTTTTGTTTGCATAAACCTTGCTTTTCAGATATCCTCACAAAAAGAAATCCGGAGCAGTCAAATCAGGCGATCGTGGGGCCAATCAACATCACCATTTCTTGAAATAACTTGTTGTGGCAAGAGGTTTCGCAGTTTCGCAGTAATAAAACATGTGTATGCGATGATACCACATGTTAATCAATCCCAGAGCATGCCGTTGTGGCGTTAAAATGTTTTCAATAATATCATGATATCGCTCCCCATTCACAGTTACCGTTACGCCATTTTCAAAGAAGTAAGGCCCAATGATTCCTCCTGACCAAATTGCACACAAGACTGTAACTTATAATGGATGCAAAGGTGACTGATGAATAATTTAAGGGTTTTCCATTGCCCAGAACCGACTCTTCTGTTTATTCACATATCCATTCAAATGAAAATGAGCCTCATCACTCATTATGATTTTTTCATGAAAATCGGGGATGTCATCGGCTAGCTGTAACATCCTATTGGCATATGTACGGGGGCGTAAAGGGTCTTGTGGAAGAAGCTCTTGTATCAACTGAATCTAAAAAGGAAAAAAACGCAATTTTTTATGCAAAATTGTGGCCAAAGTTGTGCTTTGAAGACCAAGCTCCTGTGCACGGCGTCGAACTGAAATTGATGGTTTGTTTCGAACACATCCTTGAGCAGCAGTCATGTTTTTCAGCCGTTCTTGCGGTACGTTGTGGTTCATGCTTGGGCCTATCGCCTACAGACTCTCTTTTTTCGAAATCATTCACTACACGATAAATAGTGCGTTTTGTTGGCACGTTGTTTCTCCCAAAAATTTCACGCAACTTTCTCATCGCCACAGTAATCGATTATTGATTTTGATAAAATGTTTTAACGATAAAAACACGTTGGTTTTCCACGTATCTACTTCACGACTGCCAAGTAGATACCGCCGGACACCCTGCACTACCCCCTTTCTCAGTTCATCTTAATCTCTGTACAGTTTTGTGCAAAGTTCTGGTCACTTTGCAGAACTTGATTCTCTGGATTCTTGATTCTCTTGAAAACTGAACTCAGAGGATACATTTATAGGAAGCTGTGTAGAGAACTTAGCTGGAAGTAATTTAAAATCCTTTCCAAAACTAAGCCAACTACCCTTTATAAAACAGTAGTCTATGACGGAGTAGTCATGATCAGAAATGAAGGTATAGTGTCGCTTTACGTCGCCCTGAAAACCATAATTTAAAAATGACGACACATTAATTTGGGAACAAAATCTTAGCCCTACACAAAATGTTTATAGAACTATCGCTGATATCAATAGTTAGATAGTTTTCAGTGGGAACGCTGCGACTGGTGTTTAGAAACTTATTGTCGAAAAAGGTTTAACATATTAAGTATTCAATGAGTTCATAATTTATAACAATGCATGCTCTCTATAATTAAAAACACTTTTGTTCACTCTTGACGACTAAATTTATACAAAGTTCTCCATAAATATTTCCCAATAATAAAGATCCAACAAATTCTCCAGCGCCGTGTCCAATAAAAGGCGTTTTATAGAGCGTTTCAACATACAACAACTTTTTTCCCCATAACGATCTTTAGCTGCATTTTCCCACAAAGCCCTCGAGTGCAACCACTCCTCCAAAATATCTTCATGGATGCCCTCACCACCCGTCATTAACGCAACCATTATTGTGGTTAATGAAAAACATAAACTCCCCGTGAACGTCAAGAGAACACGAAATTTATTTTAATTTCTTAAACTGTAATTCATATGCAATATTTAATATAGCACTATGCAATTTAATATTCATAAGAATTTTATTATTCACCTTTTCCCCTCCCCGCAATCCTATTGAGTCTAAGATTGTGATCTGGAAAAAAAAACATAACAAAAAAATGTTCCGCTTTCTTCGTACCTCGTACCTCAATTTTTGAAGACGTACCAAAATTTGATTAATTTTTCGATTAGTTAAACCATTTTCTGCGTTTCAAATAAAAAAAGATTCCCCCAAGAGTGTTTTTCAATTTTCGTGGAATTTAAAAGTGCCAATCAAACGGTGCACACACATCTGGCCAATCGAATTAATAAAAAAAAAAAAAAAAAATGCTCACATTCATTAATATGTATGCGTTCGACTTCATTAGGTTTAAATATTTAGAAAGCGTTTGTCAATGCAAAACAAATCAGACAATTAAGAGTTTATTAATTAGATTTTAAGAATCAAATTTCACTGTACCGATCAGTGACTTGTTAATTAAATAATTAAATAAAGTGAATATGCATTTTTAATAAAATTCGTCTTTTTTTAATCGATTTGGCGAGGTGTCTTTAACATTTATTGCGGATTTTTTTTTATCGTTATGCTAATTTAGTAACAAAATGGTAGGAGGGAAAAAACTTTTCAAAAATAATAACAATTTCGTTTGGAAGACTATTAGATGGTTTTATGCTGTCGTTAAAAAGGGAACATTGATTAGAATATTGATTATAATTTTCGGTTAATTTTTCAACCAGATGTTTCATTTCTCGATTCGCATAAATATTCTAATTCGATTTTTACTACTGTATCGGGACTTGAGTCACCGTCAGGGTTGCCATTTTGAAACGATTCGACTGTGGTCCATTTGATTGGGATTAGTGTAGCAGTGAGAATTCCATTATGTTTGCATGAAATTGGAGACTTTATTCAGCGTAGTTAAAATTATCCAATTCCGGTCAAATACGCGACATTTTGTTCGATATCTTGTTGAACTTTTTTTGTGTTAGTGACTGTAGAAAAATTATTTGGGATGTCGGCATCTGGTTTTTCTTATCATGATCTTATATTTCTAACTTTAGACTTTTCAATAAACTCGTTGGTTTTAAGTTATGACTATAAAAACGTTCATAACATTAATTTCCGTCAGCTAGACACCAGTAACATTGAGTGCAACCATGTGTTATCTCTGTTGTCACCCTGTGACCAAATTGAGTGTCTGATTCATAACATTTGTAGACTTTTTAACAATCATGTACCAACAAAAGAAAAATGTTTCAAACATGGTCAATGCCCTTGATTTAGCACTAAAAACCTTATATGGAAGCATAATAGAGTGTATACCATGCAAGAAAGTTATCGCTCCTTGCGAAATAAGGTGGTCTGCAAAATTCGGGTTGCAAAAGACTTTTTTATAGCAAACAAATTAATACTTCATTAGAGGGCAAATAGCTTTGGAAAATTTTAAGGCCCGTTTGCTAAAACGCAAAATAAATCTTATGAAGGGTTTTTTTTTAGGTATAGAGCTTCGAATTGAAATAAAATACCTCCTATGTGCCACGTAGGTTTATGTTATATGTATTTTCTTCTATGTATCTATCCGACTCTCTCTGTTGTATAAATGTGTTGATCTGTCCCAGCCGATGGCCTCAGTCGCCAGTGCTGTTATGTGTCTGTAGTTCGTTGCATTCATGTGCGAAGTACTGTGATGTCAATATCAATGTCAAAACACAAGAAAATCGTATTAATGTCCATCAATTTGGCTTTATTGAAAGGCTAATTTTATGCCATTAGAGGTCCAGTTTTCAAACACTTTTTCGAGAATTCAGGGCCGTTTGTCGGCAATAACGCCACTAATGTTGGCTTCCAAGTCTTCCACATATCCCTAACGAAAATAAACCAATGGTGTCAAATCACACGATATTGGTGGCCAATTGATAGGTCCATTCCGCGAAATTATGCGCTCATCGAATGTTTCCATCAGTAAATCGATTGTGACGTGCGGTGTGGCACGTAGCGCCGTCTTGTTGGAACCTCATCTCATCCACATTCATGCCATTCAATTCGGGAAAAAAAATAGTTGGTTATCAAGGCTCTATACCGGTCTACATTAACGGTAACTGACTCTCCAGCATCATTTCGGAAGTAGTAAGGCCCAATGACTTTTTTTTGTTAAATTCATTTTTATTTTACTTCTCACTTACATGCTAGACAAAAATTCATAGAAAAACTAGCCTACTTATCAACTACTTAACTAACTTACTTGCCCTATGCGGGCGCCCTAAATTACACGATAACTTAATTTCAATGCCTTTCGGCCTATTACTTACTTACTAACTCAAGTGACGCTACAGTCCGGAATGAACCTGGTCCTCAACCAACATGCCTCTCCAGTTAGCCCGGTCCTTTGCTAACTGCCTCCAGTTGCGCACTCCAAGTTCGTTGAGGTCGTTTTCTACTTGTTTGCGCCACTTAAGGCGAGGTCTTGCTCTATTGCGTCCGATGTCTGGCTGGGAATCGAAGACTATGCGATCCGGAGTATTGGTGTCCATTCGTTCTACATGTCCTTGCCATCTTAAACGTCCAATGCGGAGTTTTTTGACCAGGGGCATGTCGCTGTACAGCTCGTATAGTTCTTGGTTAAATCTGCATCTCCATAGCCCGTCAACGCAAACGGGACCGAAGATTTTTCGAAGATTTTTCTCTCAAATCGACCAAGGATTTCTTTCGGCCTATTATCTAATATATAAATCTAAAAGTAACACAATGTTTACAAAAAAAAACTTTGAAAAACTTGGTTCGTTGTCTTTTTTTTATTTTATTTAAACTTACACGCTAATTAAAACTACTTATCGAATAAATTAAAATATTTAAAACTTATTAAAACTACCTAAAAATAACTTGAAAACTAGAACAGCCACAGCAAGCGTTTTCTATTTTTTTTTTGTATTTTTTTTGTGCCACCATGACTGTTTTACACCTAATGGCCCAATGACTCCACCAGCCCATAGAGCACACCAAATAGTCAACTTTTGTGGATGTAATTGCGTCTCAAGGGTCTCATGTGGATTTCTTCACTCCGAAAGCAGCAATTTTGCTTTTTGACGTAGCCATTCAACCAAAAATGAGCCTCAACACTGAACAAAATTTTGCGATGAAAATCAGCATCGAGATCAATCTCATTTTCGGCCCATATACCAAAATCATTCTTTCATTCAATTCTTGCACAAGCTGGAGTTTGTAAGGTCGTAAGCCAAGCTTTTTGAGCAAAATCTTCCATAAAGTTGATAGACAAAGCTCCGATTGCTGTGCACGGTGGCGAATCGATTCATTCGGGTCCTCTTCAACACTTTGCTCTACAGCGGCAATTGTTTCACCGGTGCGCACTGTTCGACTTCTCTGCGCAAACTGAAGCATTATTTTCGAAATAAATTTGCAAGATTTGCAAGCGTTGTTCATTTGTCAACCTTGTCATGATGAAATGTTAAACCAAACCGATTTGACCACAAAATGTCAGTTTTATCTCTTTTCGAATTTACATAACTATGGTCCACATACATTCAATGTTAACCCTAAATTTACACATGTTGCAGAAAAAAATTTAACTTCAACATAGTGAGGGAGGGGTGACTTTTAAATGAATACAAACTTCAAATCGGTTTACTAAAACGACTGTTAAAATATTGTGCGTAAATGTTCGTTTTTATTATCATTTCACCGTGTAAAAAACTGCAAAATCTCTGCAAATAATAAGAAAAATAATCCGAAATAAAAAAACCAATGGTGCAACGTGAATGGTTAAGGAGAAAGCTTGGGTCCGAATCGAGACAAATTTGAACAGCCAATCCAAAGCATGTTTTAGAAATACCGAGTCACTCACGAGGTTTTATGGTAAAATGGTAAAGCAGAAATAAGAAAAGAGACAGCAAAAGAAAAAAAAATGCAAGTACAAATTGAAACAGGAGGAGAAAAACCATTCACACCTTCTGACCTTAATTTTGAACTGACCGTTACCATTATGAACCCCAAAACAATTTTCGGTTTGGAGAACGAGTTTTATAGTTACAGCCAGGTTGAACAACAAAAGAGCGAAAATGTAACATAAGTGAATAGATATTTTAAACAGCAGTATAAATTACTTACAACAACTTATAACAAATATTTTATAGTGCCGTGAGAAATCAAACGACGGCGTCGACCGAACTAAAACCCAAAAAATACAAATTTTAGACGCAACAGGCTCGTTAGTACACAGGGCCTAGCGCTCTCACTACCATTGATTTGTGCGTATGTACTTCTTGCACGGTGGCGGGACCACCTTTTTTATGCAGACTCGGAGCGGTGAAATTAGATAAGCTATTCCTAACAGTTGATATTGCTCGGAGGATTTATCAGATCATCATCAGAGGAAGGCCAGTGGAAAATCATTTGAGACCTTCTGCGCCGCAGTTTATCGCAATAATCATCGCGCCAATGATCCCGTCAGTAACTATAAACCATAAATGCATAAAAAAAGTTCAATCGAAATTTTAAAAAAACTCCCCAATGCATAGTTAATGATAAAATTGTTTGATGATTTTGAGGATGGCTTTTCGGTTGATGCTGAATAGGAAACAAAACCACAAAGAATGATGTCAAAGTTATTCAAAAAACAATTTGATAACACCATTCGACATGAAAATACAAGACCCTTCGCCTCAACATTGCAAAACAGCAAGATTTCTGAACAGTATTCCGCAATTTCGAAGGTCGAAATTTAACTTGCCAAACTGCAATAGGATACTTTGAAAGAAGGAGCAATTCAGAAAAAAACACCAAAGCAATATTGAGCATGACTTGCAATTGCAAGCATGACAATTGCAATCAAAACTGAAATATTAAGAAAAATAAGCAGGTGGCCATGGCTCAGAGGAATGCGGGTTCAAGCACCAGCTTCGGCAGCATTTGTTTTCTACGAAAATGGCCAGCTTATCTGAGGCCACCTGTGCGATAACATGAGACAATATAAATCGATGTCTCCTCCTCTGTGCCACGTAGGCTTACGTTATATGTCTTTCCTTCTATGTATCTATCCATCTCTCTCTGTTGTATAAATGTCTTGATCTGTCCCAGCCGATGGCCTCAGTCGCCAGTGCTGTTATGTGTCTGTAGTTCGTTGCATTCATGTGCGAAGTACTGTGATGTCAATGTCAATAAGAAAAATACAAAGGAAAGATGCCAAAAGTGTCTTAATAGAGATTGAATTTTTGTTGAAAGAAATTACCTGACAATCTTTTTTCATTTCTCACTTTATATTATTTTAACAATCCTGCAAAATAGTGATTAATCAAATCCACATGCTTTTGCATATTCAAATTTAAGGAGCTCGAGGTATAATTGCTGATTTGGGAAGAATTTTCATTAGCTATCTGCTCAGAAGTAATAACGCGACGAGATTTATCGTCACTAAAATCGAAACTTTCAGGAGGGTCATCCAGTGTACCATTATGCCTCATTATATTGTGCAAAGCGCAATTCGTAATTATATTATTCAATTTTTATCGGGCACCATAAGCCAGAACAAGAAATCATCTTTCTAAAATCCCAAAAGCTTTTTCAATTACACCTCTGGAACGAATTCGAGACTCATTATTAAGGGTGTTTTTTTTTTTTTTTTTTTTGAGGTATAGGACTATGTGTTGGTAACACTATTTTAACTGGCGGCCATTTTGTCAGCTGTCAAGTGATCTATTTTTTAGTTCGGTTTGGCATTTTAACATGAATAGACTGACGTCTGAACAACGCTTCCAAATTGTGCAAATTTATTTTTAAAATCATGGTTCTAATCGAAATACGTATCGCACAATACGTTCATTTTACTGTCAACATAATCGTCCATCAGAGCAATTAATTGGATTAAGTATGGAACGATTTTCCAGCAGTAGCAACAATTTAATGATTTTTCACTGGCCCTGCTCTCATGATAATTTGACAAATCATCCGAGTAGTATCAATCGTCAAGAAAATTTCATCTCAAATTCGGAGTCGGCATAGAACAGGAGGTCCCACCATCGTGCAAGAAGTAGACACGCACACATGAATGGTTGGGAGAAAGCTCGGCCATAATTACTAATTAGCCTGTTTCGCCAAAAAATTGTTTTTTATGGAACGATTTCGCACCGCGATTACTCTAAATTATAATACGCATCCACAGAGACTTCGTACAGTGCGTAGAAAAGGAGTCATAACGTATAGAAGTCATAGAGCGTAGAGTAGAGGAAGACCCGAATCAGTCTATTCGCCATCGTGCACAGGAATTGGATATGTGCCCAAGATCTTGGTTTGAATGCTTACAAAATCCAACTCGGTCAAGAATTGTAGCCACAGGATCTCTTAGCAAGGCGCAGATTCGGTGAATGTGCCCAAAGCAAGATTGCCGTTGATCATAATTCTCATCAGCGAAATTTGTTAAGCGATGAAGCTCACTTTTGGTTGAATGGATACGTCAACAATCAAAACTGCCGTATTTAGAGTGATGAAAATCCTCAAGTGTATGTTGAGACACCGATTTGGTAGATTAATTGGTCCGTACTTCCCTAAAAATTATGCTACCCAGAACGTTACAGTAAATGGTGACCGCTATCGAGCCATGATTACTGACTTTTTCGTTCATCAATTTCAATTTCAGGAGCTTTGGTTTTAACAAGACAGCGCAACATGTCACACAGCTCGTGCCACAATTGATTTGTTGAAGGAAACGTTCAGTGAGTGCATAATTTCGCGTTTTGGTCCTGTGAATTGGCCTCCAGGATCGTACGATTTAACACCGCTTGAATAATTTCAGTGTGGATGTGTTAAGTAGGTAGTCCAAGCCGATAAGCCTGAAACGATTGACCAGTTAAAGGACAACTTCGCCGCGTTGTTGGCGATATACGACAACAAATGTTGGAAAAAGTCATCGAAAATCAGACAGACCTCCAGACTTGGCGGTCATATATATTCTTTTTAAATAAAGTAAATTTAATTTTAATTAACAAAAATCATCCTTATTTTATTTTAAAAAAAAGTTCCATACTTAAAAAAAACACCCTTTATATGCTAATTTATAAAAAAAATAAAAATAAAATTTAAAATTTTTAGGAAATAAAAAAACATGTTGTTGTGAAGAAAAACGTGAGTAAAAAGTATCAAATATTAGTTTCCAGAAAACTTCGTTTTAACGTTTTTCTCTCATGGACAGACTTAAAAAAAATACGCAACAATTTGCCGGCATTATTTGCGTATTCCAAAAATCCGGGTAATGCTCCTCTATGACACTGCAAGCCTGACACACCCAATTATGGTGCCTAGCAGATGCATTGATTCTTCTGATTGGACGACTGTATCCTTCATTTCGATATGCAGAACTGTGGACTTGTTGTGTCTTGAAAATTTTGGATACTGAGATTTATGAGTTAAATTAAACTAGGTTTTCATTTATCCATTTTAAAAAAAACTTGAAAAACTTCCCACAGTTAGAGCTTCCTGACTTTTTTTTTCAATTAAAACAGAAAAGAAATGTTTTGAGGAAAACCTATTGGACGTTATTAGGCCACTTTTCGACCACTCTTTCAAGCCAGTATTCCATGAATAAAAAAAGCTCATGAAACTTCAATCGTAAAAGAGAGATGATTCATGGTCTTGGTGGCCAATTGACAGGTCCATTTCTTGAGAAAGTCTTTTCACCGAACTTATTTACTTACTTAAGCGGTGCTACATTCCAGAATTAACCTGTTCCACAATCAGCATGTCTCTCCAATTAGCCCGAACCTTTACAAACTTCCGCCAATTGCGCACTCGAAGTTGGTAGAGGTCGGATTCCTTTTGTACGCGTCCCTTAAATCGACATCTATCTCTAATGCGCCCGACGTCTGGCTGGGAATCAACGACTCTGCGACCAGGAGTCCATTTGCTCTACATGTCCGTGCCATCTTAAAACTTTAATGCGAAGTTTTTTTTACTAGGGATTTATTGGTGTACAGCTCCTACAATTCTCCATAGGCCGCGACGCAAATGGGAAACAAGAGTTTTCGATGAATTTTTCTCTCAAAACGATCGAGGATTTCTTTATCCGCTTTTGATACGTTACAGCCTTTAGCGTCGCAGAACAGAATTGGGATGATCAGGGTCAATTATAAGATCTGAAATTATTTCGGGTGACGGCTTTAATATTAATTTGCACTCTCAGCCCGAAGAAACAGCGGTTGGTAAGAGTAATTTTTCATTTAATTTCTGAGATGCCTTTTGTCAGAGTTAACAGCGGAGCCGAGGTGGACAGAGTCCCGTTCTAACTCAACGTTATATCTGTCAATGTTCACGTTCTGCCATTTCGTCGATGTTTTGTGTCTTTTCGAATTGACAGAACCTGGTCTTAGCCATATTTGCGACTTCTCACCCCTATTTTGTTCCGAATGGATACGTCGTTCGGAACAAAATTTTCTCCGACTTGTTCGATATCGGAGAAATTTGCATCCCGGTATCCGTTCGGATTTGCATTTCGCACATGATCGCGCGGCTGTTTAATGCGTTAAGGCAAGCAAAAAAAAGTTCTCCAACAAAAACTTGTTGCGGAATTCTTACGAACTAAGAAACCACCACAAAATTATGATTAAAATAAAAAATAAAATTATTTTATTGTTAACTACAAAATCGTGTTCTAGAAAAATCGGCAAGAACGCAACAATAAAAATTTGTTTAAATATTTTTTAAATTTTGAGTTCTACCAATGATGTGCTGTTGCACCGATATATGGAGGATTGTGAATCTGGTGTTGGCTCTTGAGTTTTGCAAAATCCTCTCAAGAAACAAATTAAAGAAATCGCATGACAGTGCATCGCCTTGGGAAATGCTTTTTTTGTATTGAATGATGCGGTTTTCGACCCCAGGGAGCAGCGAGAATTCTCCATCGTCATTCAAAACTAAGCATAGCTCTGTTTAATTTGCGTCTATAAATGCTGTTTTATGCAGCTTTGAAGTCAATGGGCATCCATTTGGACCTAATTTTTTTTTTTCGGGACCTACCGAAGTGTGAGCATTGGATCAGTTATGAACTTCATTGGCCTAAAACCACAATGCTAAGAGTCGATCAGGTTGTTAGCAGATATGATCTTGTAGGCGATGTTGAAGAGACTGTTCAAAGGGTCTGCTTTTTTATGGATCGGTCAAACGTAGCTGAGGTTTCAATCTGCAGACATACTTTTATCTGACCAAATTTGGCGTATGAGTTGGTGAATGTTACTTACAAAGTCATCTTGGTCGGCTTCATAAAGCTAAGCGGGAAGGCTGTCATTTTCGGCAGCCTTGTTAAACTAGAGGTTCAATATCGTCATCCTCACTTCGCTTAGGTCTAATGGTTGGTATTTTTGAAGTCATCGCCAATATTGACTGGTTCGCTCTGCCTGACAGCATAATATTATTGGTGCGGTTTAACAGTCTGCAGTGGTGGTTCTTCCATATCCTCATCATTAACTGTTTCTCAATTACGATATTTCATTGCTGATCTCGACAGGATTCTGTTCGAGCCTTTTATCATTGGCTTTCACCCCTTAGGTAAAACTTGCGAACGACGGGTTCAGTGACGCGATGGCTAGTGCGATGAACTGCCGCGCAGAAGTTCTGCCAGCCATCATAATGCCTAAATGATTTTTTACTCATGGTGGCCTCTCTTGATGATCTGACAAATCACCTAAGTATTATCAATTGTCAAGAATAGCTCATCTCAACTTAACCCTTCGGAGTCGGCAATAAATAGGATGTCCTGACGTGCTCCGTGCAAGAAGTGCACAGACGCATGTGAATGGTTGTGGGAACACTAACCCCAAGGTACTAACGAGCGTCTTGCACAAAAATTTGGATTTATTTTGTCTTGTAAAACTTGTGAACATCATTCCTGGAGTGGCACCTCTCTCGATTTTCTGTTTTTTTTTTCTTCTTTCTGAAAACCCAGTGGTCTTTAATTCTTCTTTGCCTATAAAGCTCAATGTTAGCTCTAGTCATAACCTGCAGCTTAGCCTTGAAGGCCTCATTTTTTTTCTGCGAGCCTTTTGAATATTAGAATTTTTTTTAGAGATTCCGTTAGTTTTATACCTACGGTAATTCTAATTAATATAAGAACGTAAAATATGAAATTTGAGCTAAATCCATCCAGCCGATTATTTTCAGAACAGAATTCAACAAGTAAAAACATCACATCCAGCAACTCTGACAAGCAAAAGGTCTTAAACCTTTAGTAGCCATGAACCTCGGATATATTTCCAATATAATCTAATTAATTGTTTGTTTAGGTCATCGTAAAACAATAAATGTCCGAGATCGTATTTAAATTGAGGTGATTAAACGACTGTGCTGGCAACCATTATTAAAACATTAGCCGCTTAAATGTAGAGTATAATTAAAATTTAGTATTTGATTAAATTCTACCAGATGAATAAATTTAATTGGTTCCCTGTTATTGGACTCCATGTCTTTACGACATGTTTAAATTTAAAAACCCCATTTTAATGCAAAACTATGAAGTCCACCTATAAGCCTTTCTCCTTGCCATAGGTATTTAACTGTTTTTTTTAGCGTGATCACATTAAATGTATTCGAACCTATTAAACAGTAAATTAGGAAGCATTAATACCAAGTATCGTATAGCAAGTATTCATAATCAAATAGCGGTAAATAAATCAGTTCATTGATCAACGATGCATAAACATAAAATAGTTAAGAATTTTTTATAAAAATTCTTTTGTTGAATTAAATTGTAATGGTCATGGAACTAGCATTTCATCCAGAATTGGGCTGATGAGATATGAATTTTCATTGTGTGTCATGATAACGCACTGGATTCAGTAATCCCCATACAAAGGGATTTTTAGTGCAAGTTTGGCGCTTTCTTCTGAGAATAATGCATACAGTGAGAAAGGTAAACTCTTTCGCCGAGCGGGGGAAAATCAGCCAAATGCCTTTCCACTGACCCCCATCAGTTCGGAGGATACATAGTTTGTGTGAAATAATTTAGCTAAGTATACCCCAAAGTATATGGATCGACTCAGAATCGCTAGCTGAGTCGATTAAGCCGTATCTGTCTGTCCGTCCGTCTGTGGGTAACCGGTTTTTGGGCCTTAAATTTTAGGCTAGGATAACGAAATTTGGTGCATGTGACCCTTGTACCTGTTGTTCTAATAAGTGTAAACATTTTTCAAATCCACCCACCGCCACGCCCCTTTTTAGAAAAACATAATTTTAGGCCAAACCGTTAAAAATTTTGAAAGAGTATCTGAACAAGATATCTAGACATTCCTAATGTCTATATATCGTCTTTACAAAGTTTTTTGCTATTTCAAACAAAAATTTTATGCCAAAAGTATGTTTTGGTAATATAAACATTTCTTTCATATATCATTTTTACCTACGCCCACTTTTTGGAGGCGTTTTCATACAAAAACCATTTGTATACCTTAGACATACCATATGCAGGAGAAAAACGAAGTTTTTGGTCTAACCATACAAGATTTTAATGAATTCTCTGAACAATATGTTGCGACAATGACAAATTTAATATTTATCTGCCATAAAACGCACATGTACGGGATATTAATTTAAAGGATGGGATGGGATAGGATATAAAACGATCCACACAGTGGATTGTAGCATTTTCATATGTTTTGTCGACTGCTTTACTATGCGAAAAACTTATTTCTACGAAGCAACTAAGAGCGCTTTCGAAGAAATATAAAAGTGCCTCTCCAGGAATGACGGTCGTAAGTTGTACCAAATTCTAAATCGTCTTAAACAAATATACCGACGTGAAAGGAATCTCATTTAGATGAACAGTTGAACAATAAAAAATCAAGGAAGAGCCACGAACGTCCGCCAACAATCTCCATTTATCAGTGGAGTTTAAGTTCAGGAAAGTCCACATCTGACCAAATCTTCACATTTTGGCAAATAGTGGAAAAAATATTAAAAGTCCAAGGCGAGACCAAGTACACATATGCAAGAAGAGACACTCATCATCGACGAATTTAACAAAATGTCACAATCGAAAGTTATAAACTTCAGGTAGTTAAGGACTTTGTCTACCTCGGACTCTCTATTATCTTACACTGGTATTGAAATTTTGTGAAAAATCAAACAAAGAATTATTTTTTTGAACTGATATTTCTATTAACTAAGAAGGCAAGGTTGTAATAAGGACCTCACTTTACTATCAACATCAATCCCCAAACGTAACGTCCGAGGCAAATTCTGTTGTTGACCACTGTGGTGCACTTAAAATTCAACAACATTTTGTTTACATTTGGTTTTTGAGGTATATAATCATTTTGTTTATAAATTGACAAAATGAAGCAACGAAATATATTCTGTTTTATAATGTTGAGAAAAGCTGGTTTTATTTAACAATAGTTCTGATTTACACAGGTGTTTAATATCCGATTCAGTTAAATCGTTTTTCGAAAAAGGATAAAAAGAATCCGATTTTTCTTTGTTCAATATAGAACAGTTACTAAAAAGTTCCTATGTAAGACCCTTATCATCCTAGTCCTTCGCAAAATAAATTTATTATTACTATTATTTGGTCTCGTTTTGACGAGCGTTGGAGCCATGGAAATGATGATATTACCAAAAACTTTACGAGCAGTAGAGCGATGTTTAGTTGGTATGTACTGTTTATTTCTTGCACGATGGCAGGATCTCATGTTTTACGCCGACACTGAACAATTGATACTACTCGGATCATTTGTAAGATCATAACGAGAGGAGGGCCAGTGAAAAACAATTGAGGTGTTGCTACGGCGGGGAATCCAATGCGCGGCCGTTCATCGCACTAACCATCGCGCCACTAAGCCCGTCTCAACCAGATAGCTTTAATAATTTGTATCTTGAGTTGTATATTTCCTACAGTCGTACACTAAATGCCACAGTTGGGTAAAATTTGCCGGATTTTTTAAATGTCGATTCAAAAAAGTCGACCGTCATATTGTCGAATTTCGAAAAATCGATTAGTAACAATACATACTGATCAAAGTGTCGACTCTTATAAAGTCGGTTTTGAAAATATCGACTCATACAAGATCGACAGTGGCAAAGTGAATGTTGTTCACTGATGTTCGCGGCGCCGCATGCGCGGCGCACTTTGCCATTGTCGCTCAACAAGTCACTCTCGAATAACTGTTTATGTTTCAATTTAAAAAAAGGATACCCTCTAAACTACGCCACCTACAGAGGCATAAGTCTCCTCAACATCGCCTACAAGATCATATCTGCCGTAATGTGTGAACTACAACAACTCCAACCTACCAACAACCTGATCGGCCCTTGTTAGTGTGGTTTTAGGCCAGGAAAGTCCACAACCAATCAAATTTTCACACTTTGGTAGATCCTGGAAAAAAAAAACCAAGATATCCAAAATCGATACCTACCACCTATTCATCGATTTCAAAGCCGCATACGACAGCATTTATAGAGACGAACTAAACAGAGCCATTTCTTGTTTTGGTATAACGCCCAAACTCGTCCGTTTGTGAAGGATGAGGATGGAGAATTCTCGCTGCTCCATTAGGGTCGGAAACATACTCACCGACACATTCGATACCAAAAAAGGATTAAGCCAAGGCAATGCTCTGTCATGTGACTTTTTCAATTTGATTGTTGAGAGGATTGTGCAAAACTCACGAACCAACACCAGAGGCACAATTTTCCAAAAATCGGTACAACTACTAGCATGCGCCGACGATATTAACATCATTGGTCGAACACAACGTGATGTCATAGCCACGTTTGCTAGTATAGAGTAGGAAGCGGCAAAATAGCTTTAGCAGTAAATGAGGGCAAGACGAAGTATATGCTGTCAACACGAAAGGACACACAACATCGATCGCAGAGTCTTCGATTCCCAGCCAGACTTCGGACGCAGAAGAGGAAGACCTCGCTTTAAGTGGCGCGCACAAGTAGAAACCGACCTCAACCAACTTGTAGTGCGCAACTGGAGGCAGTTAGCTATGGGCCGGGATAATTGGATAGGCATGTTGGTTGAGGCCCAGGTTCATGCCGGACTGTAGCGCCACTTAAGTTAGTAAGTTTCCGTTTACAGTATTATTTTAATCATAAGAACCTGCAATTCCTGTTTTATTTCGGGAAATGTATGAATTGCCGACAAAAAAATGTCGACTACCAACAGTGTCGACTTTGGCACTTGCTAAAATATCGAAAAAATTTTGATCGATATTTGAAAATATCGAAAGTTTAAAATCTCCACAAATAAAATCTCGAATAAATTTTTCAAATGTCGGTCATATTGTCGACAAATTTTGCAAATGCTTACCATGTTGTTAATGGAATAGAAGATCATGTGAACGAAAGGCTTTTTCAAACAGTTTGTTTGCTGTTAACAGTAGTGTTTCCACCTTTGCAAGACTTTTTTGTCAAAAAGTATACGAAGCCATCCATCACCAATATATTTTTTTATTTTTCGATATTACATAGCTGATATCCATTACGTGTCAAATTTTACTCTACTAGTAAGGGGTGCAGCATAGAATCACTTAAACAAAACTCCAAGTTCAAAATTTGTGTCATTTATGTCGATATAAAAATCGATATTTTTTTGCCGGTATATTTTTGATCGATTTTTCGCGATCGATATTTTAAAAAACGGTCAATCGTACCCAACTTTTTTATTTTAGATAAAAAACGACATTTTTACCGACAACTTTTCAATCGGCATTTTTATGGTCTGGATTTTGACGGTCGACATTTTAACAGTCGATAAAATTTATATATGTTCAGTCGATATTTTTTTGTCGACCATTCGTATGCTACCCTAAATGCAATTATTGTAGATTTCTCACCGAAAAAAACCGTTTTGTTTCATTTCATGACAAAAGTGGCATCGTTTTATTTATAAAATAAGACTTGCGTCTTCATTCAGATGAGAACGTAGGCACCTGTTCGCACATATTAACTTAGTAACACACTACATAGAGTCCGACATTGAATCACGAATATTTTGTTTGAGATGCTCAAGCGTTTCTGGTTTGCTTACATAAACCTTGCTTTTTAGATATCCCCACGAAAATAAGTCCAATGCAGTCAAATCAGGCGACCGTGGAAGCCAATAAACATCACCATTTCTTGAAATAACTTGTTGCGGCAAGAGGTTTCGCAGTTATTCCATTGTAATCGTGGCTGTATGGCGATGTCTTATTGATACCACATGTTAATCAAGCCCAGAGCATGCCGTTGTGGTGTTAAGTTTTCAATCATATCACGATATCGCTCCCCATTCACAGTTACCGTTACACGGTTTTCATTTTCAAAGAAGTAAGGTCCAATGATTCCTCCTGACCGAATTGCACACAAGACTGTAACTTTTAATGGATGCAAAGGTGACTGATGAATAATTTGAGGGTTTTCCATTGCCCAGAACCGACTATTCTGTTTATTCACATATCCATTCAATTGAAAATGCGCCTCGTCACTCATTTTGATTTTTTCATGAAAATCGGAGTTGTCATCATGAGTAACATCCTATTGGCATAAGTACGGCGGAGTAAATGGTCTTCTGGAAGAAGGTTTTGTGTCAACTGAATCATAAATGGAAACAAAAACAAATCCTTGTACAAAATTGTGGCCAAAGTTGTTCTTTGAAGACCAAGCTCCTGAGCACGGCGTCGAATTGAGGTTGATGGATTGTTTTGAACACTTCCTTGAGCAGCAGTAATGTTTTCTTGCATTGCGTTGTGGCCCATGCTTGGGCCTATCACCTATTGACCCTCTTTCTTCGAAATCATTCACTATACACGATAAATAGTGCGTTTTGTTGGCACGTTGTTTCTCCAAAATTTTCACGTAACTTTCTCATCGTCACAGTAATCGATGATTAATTTTGACAAAATGTTTTAGCGATTAAAACACGTTGGTTTATCAAACATTTTTTCCATAACAAATTTGCCACGTGTCTACTTCACGACTGCCAAATATAAACTGTCAAGACTAATGTTTGCCAGAATGGCGGCAAAACCTTCCCGGCGGACACCCTGTACAAAAAAAAAATACTTGGTGTTTTGCAGTCTTTCGTATTAGCTACCTTTTAACTTCATTTTCCAATATGGGCATGGAATTTAGTTTGATGAGCTTAAAAAAATTGTAAAGGGTTTTTTTTTAACCCAATTGTAAGCCATTTACCGTTTTTAACTTTCTCTTTCAAAATTTTACAAAAAGTTTGATCTCAAGGTTTTGATTGATTACCATCGGTTTTTGACTGAATTTTAAGATATGGATACCAACGACACGTGGCTTCAACAGGACGGTGGAACGTGCCATATAGCTCACGCCACATTAAAAATTCTGCACGAGCGTTTGAAAGCATGGTCATCTCACGTGGAGGTGATGTGAAATGACGACTTAGATCGTGCGATTTAACCATGAAGACATTTTTTTGTACGGTCTTCTGAAGTCGCAGGTCTATGCGAATAAACGAATAAAAGCCACAAACCATAGAAGCCCTTTGGTCCAACCCAACATAACCCATGCACCATCGATCAAATTCAGCCTAATTTATGCGCTAGAGTGATGGAAAATTGGACATGTCGGATGCGCTTTACTCAGGAAAGCCGCGGCTGAAATTTGAGCGATATAATATCCCACACGTAATGGCGTCCATAGGCCTTTCAAACGAATAAAAAATGTCGATGATATTTAACACAAACTTTTTTATGCCTTATCCCATAGGGGAGTATTAGTTTTGATTCATAGTTTGTAACAAAGAATAATTATTTAGCTAGATAAACCTCAAAGTATATGGATCGACTCAGAATCGATAGCTGGATGAGAAGAAGTGGCAGTTCGGCATAAACCCAAGAAGCATTTACGTGCCTTCTTGTTACCACGACTCGTGTGACCTTTATTATGATGATTGTTGTAGAACTGTGAAAGCGATACAGGCGGTCTCTAGATCCAGCCTACAAGGTTTAGAAAACGGATAAGATCTCGAGATGTCGCTAAGGTTGTCGAAGAATGGTTGGTCTAACGCCCATAATATGGTTCTTGCTAGTGCCGGACATTTGCAGATGAAATGGGAGAGTGTTTCTCTCTTGTGTTCCCGCAACTGCGGCTTTGAGGATTGTATGGGATTCCTAGTTTGGCGGCATGGTCTCCAATTGGTTAATGCCCCGTGAATATCGCTGAAATTCTTGCGATATCTGGGTGGGTTCTGTTTAGTACGTCCGTCTGTACGCTACCGATGTTTAGCTCTGATATTGAAATTTGGTATATAGGATCCTTGTCGATGCCTACAGAATAAGTGTTAAAATTTTCAAAATCTGCCAACTGATCCGATTTCTTTTTAAAGTGGCTGCCAGGGGGTTTGCTTGCCGGTACACTTAGACAATTTTTGGTACATTTTGATACCACGTGGATATTGTTCATGTCCATGCTTTTTGTTATCTGTGAGAAAACCATTATGAGATTTGATTGAAACAGAGGAGACTTTTCACTTCCGTTTTTGTGAAATCACTGAGATTTTGAAAGCAGTATCTAAGCTCCAATATGGAACTTCCTTTTGTTTGATAGGGCCGGGTATTTACAGAGAAGATGAAGTATTGTTTTCTCTTCCTCTTCGTCCAAGCAGCTCCTCCCGAAGTCGTTTGAGTGGAGGACTAGCATTTCTGCGTGCCTGCGTATTAAACAGTGTCCTCTCATGACACATATGGTGGCGCAAATTTATGGTCTATCGAGCGAAGTCAGTACCTTGGATCTTCTCATAACCAGCTTTGGCCAAATTTGTTTGGTTATTTGACACCTCGGGCCAAGACTTCATCTGAGATTTGATTCGCTGTGAGCATGTTGCGCTAGTAAGCTTTTGCATGAAGCGATAGAAAAACCTAGTGCACCCGTGTCGGGTATAACTGGTAATTAAGTCCCATATCTTACAGTTCCCTGAAATGTCACTATGCCCAGTCACCCAGCATAGGTTAAACTGCTTTGACATCTCTTGCATAGATGATCGGCAATCTAGGGTTGTCTTTGAGTTTGTTCAGACTGATTCTAGGAATTTGATGGCGGCTCGGTTCTTTGATCGCCATGAGTTCCGCCTGGAACAAGCTACAATCGTCAGGAAGACGGAGAGATAGGCTGAGATTTAGCATGTTGGAGCCAACACCCACTCCGTTTTGGTGCCATTGGTATAAAACCGGATCGAGTCATATTGCACAGGTTCGTTACTTTCCCATGGCGATCTGTCTGGCATTGTGACCTGAAAACTCTTATCAAAGATTAAACTCGTAAGGGTGTAATCGGTATTTGCAGGAAAATTTGTATGTTCGTTTAGAATTGTTTAGTGGCCAGTTTGCATATCTGACCTGTTTGATGGCTTTAAGACGTATGACTGAGCTAGCTGTCATTTTCTTGCCGAAAATTTCTAGGAGTAGTATGTGAAAATTAATGTCTAATCCTGCTGAGAATGCTGTACGGAGTGCACCACCAATACGCAGACACGCAGTTCTTAGATACTTGGCAAATTGTAGCCAATGAACATTTTGTAGTGGTTCTGTCTTAATTTTCTTTTTACAAATACTACAACTTTTGGGACCGCTGGGAGCTTAAATCTTTGCATTCCTCAATTTTACTATGCTGCTGCACATTCTCAATCTCAAAGATCCAAGCTTTGAATTATAATTATTATCAAACTAGACTTTCATCCTTCCTCATCTCTGCACAAATTATGAACTAAAACTCGTCATCAAAGCTTTCACAATTTTTATGGAGCTGTAAACTAGTCGGTCCTCATTGAACATTCTTTACCCAAATGCTCTTAATATGTAAAAACCTACAAAGGTTAATAATTTTTCCAGTCTTGGTTTTTAATAAATTATTTTGGATTAATTTACCCTGTGATATCTTTGCATATCTTATCATAATTTATGTATGGGTACAGGTACTCATCCATTCCCCCACCTAAGTATATGACAAATACTCCACACCTGTTGTTTTCGGAACCTTTTATAAAAGTTTCACCTCATATCTCACAGGGTTAAGCGGGGAATTCCTCACGAAAAAAAAAATGCGCTGACCTACTACCCATTAAATTGCGTTCCACCTATTTAGCTTAAGCACGTTTAATTAACGCGTTAACTGCCGGACATCCCACGCAGCGTTAGTCAGCACCCTTCAACAATTGCCATTGTAGCCTATCCATTTCCAAAGACGCACCAAGAGCTCTCCTCCTACCGATCTAATTAAAACATTCCATTGTTGCCGAAGAGAAATGCAAATCACACTTACAAGGGCTTAGGTGGCATAAAATTTCCCCAATCGGATTATCATCATAAGCCCAGTGATCGCATTTAAGCATAGCCAGCCTATGAGTGTTTCGGAGTTTCCCTCTGAACTTAATGAGTTAATTAACGTCTGTGCTAAGATGAAGAGCTCTTAACTTCAAGAGCCGATAACCGTGTGCCGTCACCGCCACCGCCACCGCTGCCTCCGGCCGACCGCTCTTGTAAATTACCAAACGCTAGTCAGTGGTCATAAATTTTCCTTCTGAGCGCATGGGTCAGTGGGTTCAGGAAAATCTGACGCGATGTTGCACTCTGGGTTAAGTGGTCTCGTTGCAGGTGGCACAAATGATCGTCCCAAAATAAAAGTCCGTCTCGGCAAGCATGTGTTGCAGCCGCCAAATATCGAGAATGAGCATGGAAAAGCCACTTCCCCAGATTGAGATGCAGTGCGATGATGAGGCGGCAAAAGTCGCTTCGTCATCGTTGAGAGAAATTAGCGTGCGGGGTTTAGTTTTTTTTTTTTTGGGCATTCATAGGTCGTCAGTCTGGTTTGATTGGTTTGGCTTATGCACTTTGGGGGCATTAGCGATGATGATGACGGTGGCATCGGTGGTGGCTGCGGCTCCGATGAAGACGATAGCAATTGCACATGTGCACCATGCATGCTACATGCCGCATCCGTGACTTGGGATCATCAATGTACCGGCGCGACTGCGCAATAAAACGATGCACACAAAAGGAAGTAATGACCCATTGTCTTAGTATCTTACTGAGACAGGCTTACGGCACTGCATCGCGAAGACATTGTTTTAGCCCACCATCATTACGATGGACGATGTGGATTTGATTTTATCCGAAAGTGGAATTTTGCCTCGTGGTGCTGCCGCTTAGTGTACTTCGCATATTAGCGAAAAGGAAGAAAGGTCTGCAATTCCATTTGTGGTAGCCGCAGTTGTGATGTATGTGTGCGTTTGTGAATAATCGACATTCCACAGGGTAGATGTGTATCTTTTATATTTTGGATTGCTGTTGAGATTGTGGTTGGGTAGTGATGCATGAGCCTAAGACTGAGTGTGTGTCCTGCGGATGTCTTTGGGAATGTAATTTTGAGGAGCTCATGGACAAAAATTGGTTTCGTTTTATGTTAACGTGGGGAAAGAATTCTCGAGATAACTGGATTTTCGTTAACATTGCCGAATCTGGGAAAAGGTATCTTCCAATCTGTGCGAAAATGATCTGCTTTTTTCGGTCAGCTTTTTACATAAGATGCAGAAACAGCAATTTGATGATTTTATGTCAATAGAAGTGATTTCAAGGCCAGCATGTCAATAGAAGTGATTTCAAGGCCAGCATTGGAATCACCGAACAAATTCAAATAATTGCCACAAAATTCTCAGAGTGTAGGTTTTGATTGCACAAAAGGACCTCCAGTTTGATGCTGTATTGGAATGTATGGTTTGGGATGAGCTTGTCATGAAAATTGATAGTTCTCTATAGAGTCAAAAGTTTCACGAAAAGCCTATAGTTAGCTCCCTGATACTGTTTTGAAAATGACAGCAAAAGTTTGAGTTTTTTGATACACAAACCGCCGAAATCACACAGTAAAGAGACTATGTATGGGCTCTGGGTGAAGATGCCTACGGGAGTATGTCATGGCGTCGCATTGTGATGTCCGAAGTTAACACCCAAATCACTTATTTAAAAGAAAAGTAGGTTAACAGGCGGGTAGATAATTTTAGAAGGGTGTAGGCCCAGACAATTGTTGACATTAATCTCAAGAAAAAAATGTTCCCATTAAGTTAAAAAGTTATTCCAATCTGCTTGGTCAATTCGATTTACACTTTGTTGATCCGGAGGCAACGAAATCCCAAGATGATAGATGAGGATTAACGCAGCATATGCAGCGAACATTTCATTGCAGTACCCAAACGCTTAGACGATAATATCATGATTCCATTCCTGTTCAGCTTCTCCAAATAGCCAGTGATATGCTTGTGCTATGGAGCGCCTAATGAAATATTTGCCATTACAGGCCCATACAAAACTTCAAACCAGACTTCTCACTTCATCTGTATCTGCGAAGTTATATGTTTTCGCCATTTTGATTTTAAGCCAATTCTGAATGGCAAACTTGATAAGCTTCTCATAATAGTGTTATACTCCTCGATGTTTGTCAGACTTTCGGCAGAGATGGGTCAGTGCAAAAGTCTTAGGTGTTACTTTTGGCGGTGGAGCTTGATATAACATGTCATCTCATGGTAGTGCAATCGGTTTCTACTTGTGCACGACACTAAAGGCGACGTCTTCCTCTACTGCGTCCGACGTCTGGCTATGAGTATTGGTGTCCATCTTAAACGTCCAATGCGGAGTTTTTTGACCAGGGACATGTCGCTGTACAGCTCGTAAAGTTCTTGGTTGAATCCTCGTCTTCATAGCCTTTCAAATCGACCAAGGATTTCTTCATCAGCTTTTGGGACAGTCCATGCTTCAGCACCGTAGAGCAGGACTGGGATGATCAGGGTCTTATATAGGATCTCCTTAGTAGTTCGAGTGAGGGCTTTACTACTGCATTGCCTTCTTAGCCCGAAGAAACAGCGATTGGCAAGAGTAATTCTTCGTTTAATTTCTGACCAGATGTTGTTGTCAGAGTTAATAGCGGAACCAAGATAGAGAAAGTCCCTTACTACCCCAAAGTTATATCTGTCAATGGTGACGTTCTGTCCAATTCGTTGAGGTTGTGTGTCACACACTTTGTCTTGCCCCATTTACTGCTAAACCCATTTTTTCCGCTTCCTTCTCTATACTAGCAAACATGGCTATGAAATCACGTTGAATCCTACCAATGATTTCAATATCGTCGGTATATGCTAATAGTTGCACCTTTTTTGGAAAAATGTGACTTTGGTGTTGGGCACAATCCTCTCAAGAAATTAAAAAATTCACTTGACAGTGCATCACCTTGCCTTTTTGGTATCGAATGTGTCAGTGAGGTCGTTTCCAACCCTGACTGAGCAGCGAGAATTCTCCATTTTCATACTACACAAACGGACGAGTTTGGGCGGTATACCAAAACTAGGCATGGCTCTGTATAGTTCGTCTCTATAAATGCTGTCATATGCGGCTTTGAAATCAATGAATAGGTGGTGGGTATGATTTTAACTTCTTGGGTTTTGTTCAGGATCAGGAAGTGTGAAGATCTGATCGATTATGGATATTCCTGGTGTTAGACCAAATTGATAAGGGCCTATCAGGTTGCTGGTAATCGGTTTAAGGCGTTCACATATCACGGCACATAGGATCTTGTAGGCGATGTTGAGAAGACTTATGCCTCTGTAGTTGGCGCGGTTCAGAGGGTTTCCTTTTTTGTGGATCAGGCCAATGATGCTGAGGTTCCATTCTTCAAGCACTTTCTTCCGACCAGATTTGGCTTATGAGTTGATGGATGTTATTTACCAAGTCATATCCGCCGGCTTTATAAAGCTCAACGGGAAGGCCGTCATTTCGCGCAGCCTTATTTAGCTTAAGTTCAGATATTGCTATTCTCTACCTATAGAGTTTAAATGCAGCTCTCGTCTTCAACTGCAGCTTAGCCTTGTAGGCCAAGTTCTTGGCTGCGAGCTTATGTCAACATTCTTCATCAAACCAGGGATTTCTTGTTGGTTTGGGAGAGAATCCTAGCACATCAGTTGTGGCTGTTGGGATCTTTGCCGTTGTTTTTCCACATTCGATGCTGGTGGTATGGTGTTAATCGAGAGGTTATGGTAAAAGACTGTAGTTTGTTGACATAAAATTTTTTCACAGCATTTCTGGATTGTTGTGGCTTGATGGATATTTGTATTCTTACCTTGGCTGCAAAAAGGGAGTGGACCGAGTCAATGTTATCTCATCGGAATGTTCGGACATCCAAAATACTGGATGGGTGCCTCTTGTCTATCGCAATGTGATCAATCACAGAAAACCATGTGCTGGCTATAGTGACATTCCGTTCCGTAGCGAAGTCAATTAGCCTAAGTCCGTGTCTATGTTTTCCGATAATACTGCAAAAGATATATTCTCCTCCGACCTTTGCGTATTTCGGTAGTGGCTCATAGCTACAGATATCATCTTTTTCCTCCTCTATGAGCGCATTGCGGATCATAACAATACGTTCGCTAATGCCTTGGAAACATAAGACCTTTTGCCTAAGTCCGGCACTTATACCAAATCCGCATCCGAATAGTTGCTGTTTCTGCTCACTTTAACACGGTCCGTAATAGATGTCACAGTTTTTTTTTTCCTCATTTTGCCCAGCCCATCCCATCGTACTTCCTGATTGGCAGTAATGTCTGCTTTGTAGCAGATTAGTGCTTCCACTAGTTATTCACTTGCACCTCTCCTGTTTAATGTTCTCACATTCCAGGTGCAGCTACGAACGTTTTTCTCCTTTTTTAGTTTAGCAGGGTCGTCAACAATAATATTAGTCATTCTTTCCGAAGCTATTGGTTGCTTCCAAACCGTTAGTTTTTTTACATGGTTGGGCAGTTAACCCAAAGCTCAACCCCTAACCTGGAGGGCCAGTTCCAATTTATTAGATACCCCTAGAACACGGGGCCATCAGTATCCACTACTGGATTGAGCGTTGCCGTTGGCCTGACTAACTCTTGAAATTCCTAGACAACCTGTTGTCCGAATATGTCGAAGCAGTTTATCCAGGTTCGCCTGGTACAGCAGACCGGGTGTTCATTCCGTGCCATTCTGATCTGGCTGTTTATAGTGCTGCTGTAAATTCGAATTTGGCTAATTGGATCTCTAAATAACGTTCGAAGTATAGCGCCAACAAAATGAGAGATCAAAATCCACTCTTTTATCTTAATGATCACTTTAAATGGCACTGAGTGGATCCACATACTCCGAGTCTGACCCATGTAGTCTATCACCTTTTAAAAACGGCACCCAAGTAATCGTTGATTCTATTCGTTTTAACACGGACAGTATTTAACGTCACAGTTGATCATCGTCCTTTTGTCTGACCCACTGGATGACAGTAGTGTCTGCTTTATAACAACATAGGGAACCCGCTAGTTATTCGGCTGCATGCTTTCTGTTGAAGGTTCTCACATTATAAGTGCAGATAGGAACGTTGCTGTTCTCTTTACGTCAACGAGGTTGCTTATCCGTTGTTATTTTAAAACTAGAACAGGGCACTGCATTCAGTTGTATCATGGATACATTAAATTCTTTCGTAATCGGCTTCAAGGCATCTGTGATAAGGAAACAGGTATCAGATAATATAATGATAATACAATCCTTTTTTAAAAGAATTCGAAATGGATAACTTCACAGGAGTCTAATTTCTACTCTTCTTACAAACTTATTTGAAATAAATTCGGGAACTGGGCAAATCATGGAGGCACACTTCGTTCCGTTCGAAAAAGTATCTACTCGCCATTTAACCCCAAGCGTAGATACCGATTTCCCTTACTCTGCGGGTTACCTACGATATCTCACTTCAGCAGCTTGCTGCCGTGATGTTTATCTTTCGATCCATTTGTATTTCTCCTGGTTCTCGTTCTTAAGTTAACATTCAGGAAAACTTGTTTGGTCTATGGGTTTTATTGATCTTAATGGGTTGCCTTCAATGGTTATTATTTGAAGGGCAGGGAATACCACAGCGTGGGATCTCCGGCATTTAACGCGGCAATCACATGTATTTAGCCTAAATAGGTGGAACAACGTTAAATAGATCGTAGGCATGGGTCGGACAATAATTTTTGTAGTATGTCCGATTGAGTTTAAGAGATAAGGAGTGAATCTGTTATGGGTTCAGAAGACAACTTTTGAAAAAGTAGATTTTAGTCAAAAAAAAATTGATTATATCGAGGCGAGACTGTTTGGCAATTAACTTCGACACAATTATGCATACAAATTAACTTCTAAAAGGGTTCAATACTGACTTTAAAAAGGAGCGGATAGATCTGCATGTTTCAATTAAAGAAAATGTTACTAAGCTAAGTCCAGGAAAAGTGAAGAAGCAACGCACAAGGATAGTGAAATAAAAAATTCCTTTCATGACCTGGCGAATCTATTCGAAATGTACTTTTCCTACCTTATCATTTTTGCTAAATCATCTGGATGTCTTGAAAGAGACTAAATTGCCATCAATTGTACCAATGATGGAACTTCACACACAATTCAACCTCTACGGGCAACAAAATAATGTCAACATGAGTTAGTGCCATGACCTGAGTGCCATATGAGAAGACGACTATCATCTACTAAAACTTACCTAAAATAAATTGTTGAAACTTTATTCTACACACTGTGGACCTTGTGTATGATTTTCCCACCTCACTTATTTCTTTCACTTATTCCTAAAAATGATTTCAGGCATGTAGCCGCCATGGCTGTTTCGAATAAAGTCAAGTCTACAGGTCCAATTTTCAACCACTTTTTCGATCATTTGGGAACGTATGTCGGCAATAAGGCCACGAATGTTGGCTTCCAAGTTCTGGTTTCTTGGCGTAGAGACTTCACATATCCCCAAAGAAAATAATCCAATGGTTTCAAATCACACGATCTTGAAGGCCAATTGATAAGTCCATTCCGCGAATTTAAGCGCACATCGAATGTTTCCATCAATAAATCGATTGTGTGGCATGTAGCGCCGTTTTGTTGGATCCACATCTCATTCACATTTATGCCATCCAATTCGAGAACAAAGTAGTCGGTTATCAAGGCTCTCTACCGGTCTCCATTAACGGTAACTGACTCTCCAGCATCATTTCCGAAGAAGTATAGCCCAATGACTCTACCAGCCCATAGAGCACAACAAACAGTCAGTTTTTGTGGATGTAATGGCATTTCAAGGGTCTCATGTGGATTCTCTTCACTCCAAAGGCTGCTCCAAAGCCATTCAACCAAAAATGAGCCTCATCACTGAACAAAATTTTGCGATGAAAATCAGCATCGAGATCAATCTCACTTTCGGCCCATACTCCAAAATCACGACGCATTGCATGGGCTCGCGGCTTTAATTCTTGCTCAAGCTGAATCTTGTAAGGTCGTAAGCCAAAATCTTTGCGCAAAATCTTCCAAAAAGTTGATGGGCAAAGCTTCAATTGCTGTGCACGGTAGCGAATCGATTTCTTCGGGTCCTCTTCAACACTTTGCTCTAAGGCGGCAAATGATTCTCCGGTGCGCACTGTTCGACGTCTTTGCGGATGCGTATTATCACGTAGAGTAAACGTAGTTTGAAAACGATCCGTGTTTAACCGAATTAATTGCTCTAATTGACGATTATTTCGACTACAAAATGGACGGAACTTGCGGTAAACTTCGCAAAGTGAACCATTATTTTCGAAATAAATTTGCACGATTTGCAAGTGTTGTTCATTTGTCAACCGGTTCATGATGAAATTGCAAACCAAACTAAACATAAATTACTTTAGAGTTGCTCGATTTGACCATGTAATGTAAGTTTTATCTCCTTTAGAAAAACCAACCTCTAAAAAAACACCCGTTGTTTAAGCCCTTGCGATTTATAAATAAAATCACTTGTCACAAACCAGTCCAAGTCTTTGTTTTAATAGATCAAAAGAGATCCATTCAAAAGTTTTAATTTTTTCGAGCAATAGATGTCACAAATTTTTGTTGTTATTACCTTCCTTTTTTGCACGTAAAGTAGCCTTTTCGGCAAGATCTATGGAGCAACTAGGTGAAGGCTACTGATCAGTACAGCGCTTGAAAGAAATGCTGAGCCTAAGTTAAGCGAAGCACAGTATTTGCGCAACATGAATGAACTTTTGTATTAAAGTGACGTTGTGAAACCAGTGGCTTGGGCAACTAACTTACTTCCTTAAGTGGCGCTACAGTCCTGAATGAACATGACTCCAACACTACTCCGATTTAATTAAAATAATCAGAATCATTCTACATGTGTTGGTGAGCAAAAGATTCTGTTTTTTTTTGTCCTCAATGCGTCATCTTTATGACTTTATAACCTTTGGTCCTAGGCAGGGAAGCTATCCATACTTATTTTTGGTGGTTTACTTAGAGTCATGATTGAAATCAAGACAAATCCGAAAATCTGGAAAAGAAATCATCATCCAACAGACGTGATCCTTGGCCATATTGAAATACTCAGCATTATCAACATCTTGCCGAAGAACCAACTCACATTCCTGGTATTCATAATAAGTTTGACAATATCTTAGATATGAAATTAGATATCTGATGCAGACAACCATACAACATATCGATCCCTAACCTATTAAGCTATCAAAAACGTGTGTAATACTGGCTGAAATGAAAAATATGACATAAGACCTCACATCAGTCATAACAACTCACTAGGATGTAGCCGAGTATCCACAATCCACAAACGACCTTATCTTCACATTCGATACCAAAAAAGGATTTAGGCAAGTCGATGCGCTGTCTTCTTCTTCAATTTGATTCTTAAGGGGATTGTGCAAAACTTCCAAGCCAACACCAGAGGCACAATTATGCAAAAATCGGTGCAACAACTAGCATACGCCGACGATATTGACATCATTGGTAGGACTGAACGTGATGTCATGGCCACGTTTTCTAGCATAGAAAAGGAAGTGGCAAAAATGGGTTTAGCAGTAAAGGAAGGCAAGACAAAGTATACGCTGTCAACACGAATGGACACACAAAATCGACGAATTGACAGATACAACTTTGAGGTAGTACCGGGCTTTGTCTATCTCGGATCCGCTATTAACTCTGATAACAACGTCTCGTCAGAAATTAAACGAAGAATTGATACTACTCGGATGATTTGTCAGATCATCACGATAGGGGGGCCAGAAATACACTCTTAGATGAAAGGAATTATATTTCCTGCTCTTGTGCATTAGACGCTTAAAATGTAAACTAATGCAAACAATTGAAATAAACTTGATGGAATATTTTTTTTTAAATTCATTTTTATTTTATTTTTTCTTAAAACTAACTTACATGCTAGACAAAAATTCATAAAAAAACTAGCTTTCTTATCAACTAATTAACTAACTCACTTTCCCTATGCGGGCGCCCTAAATTATACGATAACTTAATTCTAATGCCTTTCGGCCTAATATCTAATATATAAATGTAAAAGTAACAAAATTTTTACCAAGAAAACTTTGAAAAACTTGGTTCCTCGTCTTTTTTTTTATTTTATTTAAACTAACATGCTAATTAAAACTACTTATCGCTTAAACTTCTTAAAATTATTTAAAACTACCTAAAAATAACTTAAAAACTAGAACAGCCACAGCAAGCGTTTTTTTTGCCACCATGACAGCTTTGCACCTAAGCCTAAGACTAAAACTATGTACGTCTGCCATAAAATAACAATTTTAAGTCAACTATCTATAGTACTCATTCAACCACCACAACAGGTTCTCCTGTTGTGACCTACTCCGACGGTCCCAATCGGAAACACTCCTGCTGAACCGCAGGCGCTCTCCTCCGCCCTGAGCGACGACGTCTCGGTCGTATAGGATCCGCCTATCCACAGTTTGTCGGAAGACGTGGGTGATTTGCGGAACCGCCGATCTATCCTGTATCAGCCCTCGACTATCCAAATACAGGAAAGCTTCGGGCGGAATAAAGCCGCTTAAACGCGCACTCTCAAAATATTCATCATTGGAATAGAAGGCCCCAAAGATGAGACTATTGTTCGAAGCCATCGCTCTTGCAGCGTGAAACCGAATGAGTTTCACCAGAAAATTGTCTATTCGGTTTATGTTGGCCCCGTTGTATAAGACCTTGTTGGAATAGTATTTTGTGTAGTCAGATACTGGTGTTCTGTGAAGTCCAAGGCAGCTCCTCAGACACTGCCTCTCAAACACCCGTATCTTTTCCATTTGAGATGGGGCAACGTTGAACCACACCGGGCACCCATAGGCAATCATCGGCCTAATGAGGGCCATGAAGCAAATCACCTTCACCCTGCTGTCAAGACGACTGCTATAAAACAATCGTCTTGTCAGGGCAAATGCTCCCCTAGCTCTAGCCAGAGCTGCATCTACATGTCTTCCGAAATATAGATACTGATCTAACCAGATGTCAAGGTACTTTACTACACTTTTACTCACCAGTGGTTATCCGTTTGGTCCAACGATCACCAGCTTTCGCCAGTTCTTTCTCGTATCCCTAGAGGCCCTAGACTTGATGGAATATCCATTGAAGCTTAAATGTCAGTCAGCTTACCAGTTGCTTCATAGGTATTTCACAAATACATTGTCAATCAATGTTCCCATAAAATAGCAGTGTTATGTCTGAAAATGTGGGTCAGACAGGCTGGAATTATCATACAATCTAAAATACTGTTTACGTTCAAGCTTTGATACTTATCTACATATGCCCACACATGCTTACTGCAAACTTAGAACCCAATGAACTTTTTGACGTCATCTTAATTGAACAGCTCTAAAAAATTACTCCAACATTTCACAAAATGTCTGGCTTGACCTTTCAATTTCTTCTTGAAAATACAGTTGACGTTTACTAACGGGCTTCCGCCCGCAGGCCATTTCAACATATGTATGTAAAGCCTCGCTAATAGGATTAAACAGTAGCCTTCACAATTCACTTCGCAAAGTCTAGTAGCTCACATCAAAATTGACTTCAATTTATCAAACAATTCATGAATCACCCGAAGATCATAATAGAAACATTCACCCTAAGGACCCAATAAATAATATTATTATCCGACGAAAATCCCCCTTTTAGAAAAACATAATTCTTCCAAGCCCCAATCAAGACATTCCATCACTTTTCAGTTTCTCGAAAGCTATAGAAAGCTAACTATACCCACCTGACCTGAGTGTAAACTGACAGAATTTGACTTATATCTCTATCTTTAAAATTTAGTAATCAATTTTTAGATACAAATTTAAAGCTTGAAAATCTTGATTTATGGAATCATTGGTGTGGCCAAAAAAAAAAAAGTCAGATTAAAATAGTATTCGTGCTGGCTTGTAATAAGATGTGATTTGTGGCATCCAATTGTTTTGGAACTGTCACCGTTTTCTAAAAAAAAAAAAACAACATTGACCCAAGACTTGGTAGAGGGTCCCTCACTTGGGAATAACCTTTCCCCGATCGATGGCGGTGGCCGATGAAGATGTATGCTAATCCAAAGCGTCGCCCAGCTTTTGTTTCCTAAGAACATTTATTTATTTTTTAATTTTTGTACGAGATACAAATTCTCGAATTCCCATGAGACGGGATGGAATTTCCCACCTCCATAGTGACGTAGATACATACATGCTTTCGGATTTGGATAAGACATTAATAATGTCTATAGAGTGTGATTGTCAAGTGTTGAATTGTGTCACCTAGGTATGGTTTATTACCCAAATTTGGTTCATTGGTATTGAAGAGGGTCTTCCTTGACTAACTAAGAAACAATTCCACGTGAAGACAATGCCATGAATCATCGAAACAATCAGTTCTTCGATTTACCAAAAAACAATAACAGTGCGCACTGTTCTATTTTTGGGTTTTGAAAAAAAAAGAAGATAAATTGATGTTACATATGACTTATAGATACTTTTGATATGTTAAGGAGAAAAGTAGAAGCCCATAATCGTATGTGATTTGAGATATTTTTTTGTGATACTTCAAATGGCCGCTTTGGTGGTCTCCTATATTATTTATAGGACTACCATTTTATGATATTCTCTGAATTAATATTAAACCCATTTAGGGTGAAAGAATATTTAAATGCTAGATACATTTACATTTTAACCTGTGCCAACAATAAAAGTAACGACACTGAACAGCTACTTTTGTGAATAAAATAGAATGGTTTTATGGAGCGAATATGTTAATAATACATAAGGAGAATGGATTGGGATAATTTGGTCAGTATTTTATTGGCTCGGCTTGTATGAGGAAACCTATTATTCCATTAAGGAATTGATCGGACCCCTTTAATCTGCTTGCGAGCAAAGTACACAAGAGACTGAATATTCAAACGTTGACAGATCTGGAAAAAAAACCGTATTCAGTTAGATACTTGTTCGTAATTTATCGGTCTGTACACCGAAACTGAAATCCTTACAGACAGAACTATTAGCCAACTACAAAGGAAAATTCAACTAAAAATAGAAAATTCAATGTTGGGCAACTACAATCGGAGGCGACCTATTAGTGACTATACCGGTCGCCTCCGACTGCATATCATTCGATTTTATAAGAATCTCAACCACAGGGAATGTGAAGTCTTAAGAACATGCGATACGACGTCCCGAAACCATCAGAAATGTACTTATGCAAGCAAGATAAATCTGAAGACTACTGCCAAAAGGCATTTCACTCTTTTCGCAGATGGAAGTCGAGGGATTCCTAAGATGGAATCAAGTGAACCCCAACAGGGAGGCATCTCTGAAATATTCCGACAACATACCAGGCACCTTGAATAAAGATGGTGGTGAATAGATAATGATGGCTTTGTATTTTAGGTTTATCAAATAATTTTAAACTGTCTCTCCAGAATAGGGATTGTGCTATTCTTTTATGAAAAAAACTCAACTGATTTGAAGCAACAAAAAGCATTAGAAGGATTGATTATACTGTTGAAGACCATGCTTAACGCAATGGTCCAACATTCTCTAACAGAATCGATGTAGTCGAACAACTAGTGTAAGCCTTGGAATTTTACTACAAAGCAGACATTACTGCTATTGAGGAAGTACATGGGGTCGGCCGGCAAAGGGTGGATGAAAAACTGTGAAATTTGATTAGGCCTGTGTTACAGTAAGCCGCGGAAATTATTAGAACAAGCTACTGACTTAGGCCAATAGTCAAGCGCTTTGAAGACATGAGCGAACGCATAGCGATAATCCGCAAAATTTAGAAATTGGAAAACGCATCCTTAAAAAAGGTAATTGACTTCGCTCAGGAACGAAATACGACAATATACAGCACACGATATCCTATCCTCGATATCCATAAAGGAACATAGTCTCGAGATCAATAAAAGGTCAACCAAATGATCACATTGCGTGAAATAACAAGGATGGAGCCAGTATTTCGGGTGTAAGAGTGGGTAATATCGGCTCGGACCAAAACATCGTCGCAGTCAAGGCAAGATTGCGAATTCCCGCGCTACAAGAAATGCGAAATATCAATGATGACGAAAAATTATATGTTCAGGCAGAACGATCCATCCAATATTGGCAACGACAACGAAAACTACCAACACCCCTACCACTACCAACGACCTACGTGAAGTGAGGATAGCAACATCTGAACTAAAGCTTAACAAGGCTGCCAGAACCGACGGGCTTACTGCCGAGCTTTATAAAGCCGACGGAGATGACTTGGTAAGCAACATCCACCATAACATCAACTCATAAGCCAAATCTGGTCGGAAGAAAGTATGCCTGAAGAATGGAACCTCAGCATAGTTTACCCGATCGACAAACAAGAAGACCCTCCGAACTGCACCAACTACAGAGGCATAAATCTCATCAACATCGCCTACAAAATCCTATCAGCCGTGCTAAGTGCATGCATGAAACCGTTTACGAACAACCTGGTCGACCCATATCAGTGTGGTTTTAGGGCAGAAAAGTTCACAACTGATCAAATCATCACACTTCGGCAGATCCTAGAAAAACCCCAAGAACTTCAAATCGATACCCACCGGTGTAGTGTAATAACCAACGTGGAAATAAGCCACATGGAGATTAATTCCTGAAATAAAGCAAAAAAGCCCCCACGAGGCTTATTTCCTTTTCGAAATCGATACCCACCGGTGGCGGAAATAAGCCATATGGAGCTAAATTCCCAAAATATAGCAAATAGCCTCACGAGGCTTATTTCCTTTTCGAAATGGAAGTAAGCTCCGCTTTCGTAAAGCATTAACAGCCGCAGGTGTTAAGGCCAATTAAAATTGGAGTTCCATTTAAGTTAGATGTATGGAAAGTTTGAATGTGAGTGGGGGGCTGCTGCCCCCCTGCAACTCCCCTGCTTGGGCTCCCTGTTGGATTTCGGATGTATGCGAGTTTGGATGCATGCAAAAGGAAATAAACCCCATAAGCAAAAGCATTAACAGCCGCTTATATCCAGTTCCAAAATGTCCGCGGGGAATGGTGCTTATTTCCGCAGGAGTTATTAAACTGCACAATACCCACCACCTATTCACATATTTCAGAGCAGCATACGATAGAATGTATAGAGACGAACTATACAGGGAAATGCCTAGTTTTGGTCTACCGCCCAAGCTCGTCCGTCTCAGCAGGATGGCGAATTTTCGCTGCTCCATCCGGTTCGGAAATTAAAACTTAAAAATGAAGCCAAGTTTTCGAGCATTTGGGGCCTTATGTCGGGAATAACGCCACGAATGTTGGCTTCCAAGTCCCCTAACGTTTCCGGTTTGTTGGCGTAGACGAGCGACTTCAAATATCCCCAAATAAAATAATCAAATGGTGTTAAATCACACGATATTGGTGGCCAATTGAAAGGTCCATTCAGCGAAATTAAGCGCTCATCGAATAATTCCTTCAATAAATCGATTACCGTGCGCTGTGCGGCATGCAGCGCCATCTTATTGGAACCACATCTCATCCACATTCAACGGTAACTGACTCTACAGTTATCACTGCACAAAATTTGGCGATAAAAATTAGCATCGAGTTCAATCTCATTTTCGGCCAATACAATAAAACGATCCACGGTTAACCGAATAAGTTGATCTGACTGACGATTATGTCGGCCATAAAATGGACGGAGCTTGCGGTAAACTTCTTGAACTAAACCATTATTTGCGAAATAAATTTGCACGATTTGCAAGCTTTGTTCATTTGTCAACAAGTTCATGATGAAATGGCAAACCAAACTGAACATAAATAACATTCCAGTGGCCCGATTTGACCACAAAATGTCAGTTTTATCTCTATTCAAGAAACCAACCTCTTAAAAAAACACCCGTTACTAGCATACCACGACGATATTTGCACTATTGGTAGGACTCAACGTGATGTCATAGTCACGTTTGCTAGTATAGAAGGAAGCTGCAAAAATGGGTTAAACAGTAAATGGGGATAAGACCATGTACATGATGTCAACTCGAAAGGACATACAACATCGATAAATTGGAAAGAACTTGAGTGATATAACTTGAAGGTGGAACGGGACCTCGGCTTCGCCATTAACTCTGACAACAAAATTTCGCCGGAATTAAACGAAGAATTACTCTTGCCAACCCCAGTTTTTTTCGAGCTAAGAAGGCAATTCAAGTAAAGGCCTCAAGCTAGTCAAAAAACTCAGCATTACACGTTTCAGGAGGCATGGACATTTAGACACCGACACTCCAGCTCCGACACTTCCATTTACAGCCCGTCGGACGCAGTAGAAGAACATCTTTCCTTAAGTGGTGCGCACAAGTAGAAACCAATCTCAACCTTATAGTGTGCAAGTGGTGGTAGTAAGCTAAGGACCAGGCTCATCGGAGAGGCATGTAAGTATTGTGAGATTTTATATGTTCCGCTAGTTTATAGAAACCGCAGATTATATCTCACTGTCTTAATGTTATCAGTTAATCTGATGGGTAGAGGAATCCAGTTTTACATCTGGCGGTTTGGGTGAACTAAGTGACCGAAATATTTGTTTTCTAGTCAGGCACTGGGCCGAACTATGTTACTGTAATGATTTTGTAAAGCGCCTTAGACGAACGAGAGAAATCCCATGCTGGAACTACACCCATTTAAAAAAAAGGATGATCTGTTCCCAAACCCCTTTATCACGACATTAATTCTCCCACTTAATTTCTTTATATATGAATAGACCCTTTGCGATTATCACTGGGACCTGCTCAGGCTTATGCGAGCTTGATACATCAACAACTCATCAAACCTACCAAGACTTATCTAAATGCAAATGCAAACAAAAGAGTTGAGCAGCAAACTGATTTTAAATGTCCGACGTTTATTTACTGTTATTGTTGTGAATTCACAATTTTCTCTTTCTTTAAAAACAAAAATCGATAAAAACTACCCAAACCGAATGAATAATAGCGATATCACTATCCAAAAATTTAAGTAACACTCATATTTCCCTATCAACACTTTTGACCAAGCATACATTCACCGGTTCCAATCAACAAATAAAAATATTTCTTACACTAGCTTTATTGCATCCTACATTCATTCATTCACGTATCGACTTCCTTCATAAATTTGACAAATCGGCCCGATCGCATAATGCACAGCTTACTTTAGGTCGCCACACAAGTTGTCAACTCGTACATGTATCTTGCCGCCCACCTTGCCCCATTATACTCAGCTTTCAAAAATTATCGTTTACACATATTTTGTCACTATTTTGACGGGCCTGCTTAAGCACACATGACCATTAACCTCTTCCATATCAGCAGCATTAAGACATTTAGAAAAATATCCCTAAACGGTTTTCTATGTCCGAATGTGTTTCACTTAGGGAAAATTGAATAATCCCATAAAATATGAACATTAGCCTACATGGAAATGGATATCTATGGGGAGTTTGGTCCAAGCTCATAAATTGGGTAGTTTACTTGAATTTCAATTCGACTTAGATATTTATCACCTAAATGGGATCAATTATAATAAAATTACAAGACCGATATTAACTGGGGAGATTGGTTCACTGGACGTTTAGAATAAATAAATGGAACATTTATTTGGTCCCGCATATTCAGAGACTGGAAATATTTTGTCTAAGTTATGTTGACAATGTTTGTCAAATCGATTTTGTTTACTGTTGACAGGTAAGAGAATGAGATTTACCTAAGAGCTAAAGATTGTGGCCCACCTGCTGCCTAATATGTAAATAATTAAAATCCGAAATGATGATTTGATATTCATCCCCTTACACACGAAAGATTCTTCCTTCCTGATAAAACAGCAAACACAAAAACCAACTCTAACCTAAGATTACGGCATCACACATCTGACATTGAATTTCCTTTCAATTTGAATTCAAAATCCACAAAAATCGCGTAAAACCTAATCCTGTTTCCCACGATCACAGCCAACATGCGTTCGATAAACAAAGACTTGATAGGTTCCTTTCCGGGATATCAAATTCCTCTTCCACCTCCGCTTCGGCATAGCACATACGCACGCAATGAATAGAAAAATCTCTAAATGCACGCACATCCTGTGTAATCGTATGGATACCCTATGCGAATAGGGAGCTCGCAAAAATAATATTCAAAACTCTACGCACACCTATCCAACAAACTCAACAACGCTCTGCCCTTGATTACCTGACCTTTGTGCAAAAAATTCTTGAACAATGGAAACCCGAGAACAAAGGACATCACAAAAAAAAAATACTGAAAGGAAGGTCATAAGCGATTTTTCATTTTATTTTGAGGAACAAAAATAGGATTTCAACACCGCACTTGAAAAGGGAGAGTCCTTTTGTTTGTTTGTCTTTCAACAGACAAAAAAATATGAACAACAACACAAAATCCTCGTGATTATTATTATTTCGTTGGCTATGTGTTTATCCTTGGGTGCTGATTGTAATTGCTGTACACAATCAGTGTAATCAGTTTATAGGCTTAAATATTGGTGTTGAGCAGGTAGCATGGAGTGCAGTACTTTGGCATGGTCATGTCGTGATGTCCTTTTAGAAGATTGATAGATAGGACGATGTGACCACGTTCCGGGGAACGTTTCAATGACCTGTCAGGTACAATGGCGACATAGTTGTGGTGATAGGGATCTATGGCCGAAACTGCAAGTGTTTGAATGGTCACTCGATTGCAATTGATACTAATTTCACAGAGGTCAAGGATGTCTGACGGGCGGTCATGGTATTTATTTCAGGGAAAATTGTCTAGATAAAGTGATAAGGTTTTCAAAAGCAAATAAATGGTAGAAAGATGATGTGTTCAGGTTGGGCGTCTGTTATTGCATTTTCTGATATTGGGATGATATCAGAAATTATTTAATCTTTGGCGGTGATCACAATGCAAAACATACATACTGAGTGTCAATACTAATTGCTACAAATGTTAAAAAGCTTTACAAAGCAGGGTGAACTTTTAAATGTATACCCGTGCAGTGTAGTTGTGCTCACAGTACAGTCCACTACCCCTTTGCTTATTATTTGCGAAATGAAGTCATTTTTGTTATTTAAAACGTCGATCTGCACATTTCGAACTAGCTGATGCCTACCAGCTCCTGATCTCAGCCTTCACGTGGCGACCGCTGAGTGCCTACAACCTTGACCGTATATATGGTCTCAAGTCTTGTGTAAAGTCTGTCACCATGGCTGATGAGAGCGGGGGGGAGACATGCATTCAATTCAAACTAATGCGCATAAACTTTTTCCAAACACCAGCGGAAGAACTCTATAGATGGAGTCAATGGTAGTGTCTGCAGTAGATGGTCTACTTCTACATATTCAGACAACAAGTCATTTACGAATATCGAGAGTAAGTCAGGTCATATAAACAGAGATAGTGGCGTATGAGCCGAAAGACCTACGGCAGAGCTCAATTCCGTAGTAGATACTGATGGCCCCATGTCCTAGGGGTACTCAATAAATTAGAACATCGACTCGGACGGATCGACATCGACTTGTTGCAAAAAAGGTAAAATGTGGATGTCACGCCATAGCAAATCAAAAATGATTTGAAAATTTTTGTGTCGAAAGACTGCAGTAGAAAGAGACCGCCAAGGCATTCACAGATCGCGTCTCTTAACCACTCGATTTACATCATACCACCATCATCTATTGTCGAAGAACAATGGAAACGATACCAACAAGCCATTAGATCAGCCGCAATTGATGTTCTGGGTTTCTTGTGCCCACCAGCAGGAAACCCTCGGTTTAATGAAGAATTCCGACAAATGTTCACACCCAAAAACGAGGCGTACAAATCTAATCTGCCGGTGAAGAAGAGAGTTGCCATTGAGCTCTATAGGCAAACTAGTGGAGAACGACACCGTCTTTTCAGAAAAAGACAAAAAACAGAGCACGCTATCGAAAATATAGAAAGGTGTAACTGCAGGAATGATGTTCGCAAGTTTTACCAAAGTGCAAGACAAGGCTCGAACAGAATCCGGTCGAGATGAACAAGAAAATCTTGTATTTGAAAATAAGAACGAATTCTGGAGACTGTTAGAGGGAGATGACGAACAATCTTTTCCTGTCAGGTAGAACGAACGAATTATTATTATAGGAAACGGCAGCGAAAACTGCCAACAACCCGACCTAATTGAAGAGAGGATAGCAATATCTAAACTCAAGCGTAGCAAGACTGTCGGAAATGACAGTCTTATTTCTAATATGGTAAGCAACATTAATTTACTCATAACCCAAATTTGGTCGGGTGAAAGTATGTCTGAAGAATGGAACCTCAGTATCATTCGCCCGATCCTTAAAAAAGAAGACCGTCTGAACTGTGTGCTTTAAGTCAAGCAAAGTCCATAACTGATAAATTATACACACTTCGCAGATCCCTAAAAAAAACCTAAGAAGGTCAAACCGATAACCACCACCTATTCATCAATTTCAGAGCCGCATACATCAGCATTTGTAGAGACGCACTATACAGAGCCATGTCTAGTTTTGGTATGCCGCCCAGATTCAACCTTCTGCGAAGGATGACCATAGAGAATTCTCGCTGCTCCATAAGGGTCAAAAACAACTTGGTTCAGGTCGCTGCGAGCCACTTGAGAAGTGTTCTTCCTCTACTGCGACCGACATCTGGGTGGGGGATCGAGCTGGAGCTGGAGTTTAGGCGTATATTCGGTTTACATGCAGCCATCTTCAACGTTCAATTCGTAGTTTTTTTGACAAGGGGTATGTCGATGTACAGGTCGCATAGTTCTTGGTTAAAACTTCTTCTTAATAGCCCGTCAACATACACGGGACCGAAGATTTTTCGAAGGATCTGCATCCACTTTTGATACGATATAATACTTTACCGCCGTAGATCAGGGTTGGAATGGGATCATTGCAGTTTGGCTTGGGTGACTGAAGAAATCCGTTTCCATGAAAAATGATTCGAAAATTATTTAAGTGACAGCATCTACTTAACTACCGAAATTCTCAAAATTAAAATGTCTGACGGGCTGAGTGGCCCGATGAACTGCATCGCAGAAGGTCAGAGTTCGATTACCAGGCATAAATGATTTTTTACTGGCCCTCCTCTCGTGATGATCTGACAAATCATTCGAGTATTATCGAATGTTAAGAAAAGTTAATCTCAAATTCATCGTTCTGAGTCGGCATAAAACAGGAGGTCCGGCCATAAACAAACATAAGAATATGTGGAAACATCAACTTCAACTTTTCGCACCAGCATAATACTTCCATATACTACGTATACTAGGAAGTAAACAAAATTATCATTGGCACCTCTTTAATTGGCTTAAGCCCTGAACTGTGTGCTTGGAGAAATTTAAACAAGCATGAATGACAAATGACAGAATTTCTGTGTACTCTGCGATCCTTCGTGACATGAAAAGTTGTGAAATTACAAACAATCTATAGGCTCTTTAGCTAGCCTCTCATAAATGCCACTCCAACTGTCATCTAATGCATAATTGCAATTTTCGAGCCCCACCTATATTTTTTCTGTAAGTGTCCTCCGTGCTGTCTATTCAAACAGAAATTCTCCCAAACAACACTGCATCTGCATCCGTCCAACTAATTATGCGAAGACACATCAACCGAAGGCCAATTTGCAATTCTCCGTCGCATAGAAAAAGGAAGTTCAAGTGATTTAGCCCGCGTCGCGTCGTGTCACATAGCCCACGCACTCTCTTCGGCTGATTTATTCCTAGCCACAGTCTGACCAGGCACTTCTCATTCACATGACACTGACACTTTAATTGGCAACCACACCCAGCCCCACCATACCTGAAGGCAGACAAAACTATGAAAACACTTCCGTCTCGTTTTATGTGTGCGCGGGTGACGCTCATCACATCTTATGGTCATTCCAGCTAGCTAGCAGCACTTTACGTCACACTCGATGTTTAGCTGAAGAGCTCACCTTGAGGCAGCTACTTGTAAAATGTACCGGTCCCCTCTATGGTGATTAGATTTTTCGACGCAGCAAGACGCACTCTTATTGCTAAGATATGCTGGGCACGTCGTCGTCGTCATGCGGTCGCGCCAACATCCAGAGAGGAGCCATACCCTCAAAAGTTAGAGTCGCCCCACAACAGAACACGACAAGAGGACGCATAAAACCTCAGCGGACCGTCTCGCGAAAATAGTGACTTCTTGCCCTAGTGCTCTAGAGCACCATAGAGCTCTGGCAGCTACGAATAACCGTCATCATCGTCGACGGTGAGTGTGTGTGACCAACCTTGCGATGGCGCGGCGGCGGCGTTCTATGCCTTTAAATATGCAATAGTCTCACAGCTAATATGCGTGCAAAGGCACATACGAAGGGGAACCGGTTGCCTGACTATATGACTACCCGGCATAGATGGCTTCATGGTGTTTATCTCGCGTTTTTTTTTTTCTGCGGCACTAGACCAGGCTTGGCTGACTGGATGACTGAGTGACTGAATGACTGGGGCGCGCTTAGCGTGGATATGCAGCTCCGCGCTATAGCAAGATTATTGCAGTTGTTGTTGTTGTACTTCTTTTTCTCTTTGCCTTGTGGGTTTTTACGTGTATGCACACATTTGGCGTGTTTACCTGTCATTACATGTGAATTAATGCCAAGTCCAAGTTTGCCATAGGAGACTCTTTGCTAAACGAGCAGCTAAGAGGAGAGTGCATTGACTTTTGTCGCGTCGTCATCGTTATGCTGGTACGAGTACGAATGCGAGCTGGCTATGCATAAATCTAACAGAGCTCATGGAAACGTTGCACTGAGAAAATGGAAATGCTGTCTCTGTTATGGCTTCGGAAACTGGAAGAAAAACTTTTTTTAAATGTGGAATCCTTTGGCATTAACATTGGTGGTCGTGAATTTGACAGATCTCTTCATTTTCCCAAGCAATAACGAAGGCACACGGTAGCTTGATATTTTAATTAAGATGAATCCAGAATCCAATGGGCAGAGACACTTTGAGTGGCTAGACTGCCAAGTACGGTTGTGACGAATAACTCGTTCCCTCAATTTTTTTTAACTTTTGATTCAAACGATTTTGATTTGACGAATATATACATCCCTGCCGTGGAAAGTGAATGAAGCTGAAATATCTTGCATTATGGATCCATACAGGGCATAATTTGTGGGTACGACGATTCATTTTTCTTGCTATAAAAAATCGGACCGCCTGTTAACGCCGAATCTGTACAACGAATTTCAAAAGCTTATCACGACTTCCTCTTAGAGGTTTGTCAGACTTTCGCTGGATCTGCGAAAAAAACTTTTTTTTATGTTGTCACTTTCGGGATTTAAAAGTCACTTAATATTCCAATACATTTAGCACTAGCCCACTGCGGCCTGATAAGGGGCGAGGCTTGATCAAGCGAAGCTTGCTTTTACTTACTTACTTACTTACTTACTTACTTAAGTGGCGCTACAGTCCGGAATAAACCTGGGCATCAAGCACACATGCCTTTCTAATTAGCCTGGTCCTTAGCTAGGTCGGTTTCGGTTTCTACTTGTGCGAGCCACTTAAGGCGTGGTCTTCCTCTACTTTACATGGCTCTGTATAGTTCGTCTCTATAAATGCTATAGTATGCGGCTTTGAAATCGATGAATAGGTGGTGGGTATCGATTTGGATTTCTTGGGTTTTGGACTTTCCTGGCCTTAAACCACACTGCAGAGGGCCGATCAGGTTGTTGGTAAACGGTTTCAGGCGTTCACATATTAAGGCAGATAGGATCTTGTAGGCGATTATGAGGAGACTTATGCCTCTCTAGTTGGTGCAGCTCAGAGGGTCTCCTTTTTTTGTGGATCGGACAAACGATGCCGAGGTTCCATTCTTCAGGCATACTCTCTTCCGACCAGATTTGGCTTATGAGTTGGTGGATGTTTCTTACCAAGTCATCTCCGCCGGCTTTATAAAGCTCGGCGGGAAGGCCGTCATTTCCGGCAGCCTAATTAAGCTTGAGTTTAGATAAGGCTATCCTCACTTCACTCAGGTTGGGCAGTTTTCACTGTCGTTGCCAATATTGAGTGGTTCGTTCTGCCTGACAGCGGAATGTTGTTCGTCACCGCCGTTTAACAGTCTGCAGAAGTGGTTCTTCCATATCCTCAGCATCGACTGTGCCTCAACTACGATATTACCTTGTTCATCTCGTAAGGATTCTGTTCGAGCTTTGTATCATTGGCTTTGACGTTTTACACTTTGGTATAACTCGATAACATCGTTCCTGGAGTGGCACCTATATATATCCTTTATCGCGCACTTTTCTTCTTTCTAAAAAGCCGGTGTTCTGTCCTTCTTCTCTGCCTATAGAGCTCAACGGCAGCTCTCGTCTTCACCTGCAGCTTAGCCTTGTAGGCCTCGTTCTTGGCTGTGAGCATCTGTTGGCATTCCTAATCAAACAAGGGGTTTCTTGCTGGTGGGCGCAAGAAACCTAGCACATCAGTTGCGGCTGATCTAATGGTTTGTTGGCATCATTGCCATAGTTCTTCGACATTCGATTTTGGTGGTATGGTGTTAATCGAGAGGTTTAGGGATACGCGTTGCGCGAAGTTCTTGGCGGTCTCTTTCGATTGTGGCGTAGTGGATGTCCGCATTCTAACCTTGGCTGCAGCAAGGTAGTGGTCCGAGTCGATGTTAGCTCCTCGTAATGCTCGTAAATCTCCCAGCACGATTTTAACATCGTACTTCGGTAGTCGCTCATAGGTTTGGTAAAGGAGCTCATAAAAGCAATGCTTAGCTGTATCATCTTTTTCCTCCGTTGGGGCGTGTGCGCATATAAGGCTAGTTTTGGCGAATTTGGCCTTGATGCGGATCGTTACAATGCGTTCGCTAATGTCTTGGAAACATAAGACTTCTTGCCTGAGTCTGGCACTTATAACAAATCCGCATCCGAATAGTCGCTGTTTCTGCTCACTATAACACGGTCCGTAGTAGATGTAACAGTTTTTCATCCTCTTTTTGCTTGGCCCATCCCATCGTATTTCCTGGATGGCAGTCATGTCTGCTTTGTAGCAGTTTAGGGCTTCCGCTAGTTGTTCGCTTGCACCTCTCCTGTTTAATGTTCTCACATACGAACGTCGTTGTCCTTTATTTCGTTTAGCCGTGTCGTCAACAATAAAATCAGTCCCTTCCGAGGCTATGGTTGCTTCATAACCGTTAGATTTTTCCATGATTGGGTAGTTAACCCAAAGCACAACCCCCAACCTGGAGGGCCAGTTCCAATTTATTATATACCCCTAGGACACGGGACCATCAGTATCCACTACGGGATTGAGCGATGCCATTGGCCTTCCGATTCATCCGCCACCAGCTCTGTTCAAGGGGCCTGACTAACCCTTGAAATTCCTAGACAACCTGTTGTCCAAATATGTCGACGCAGCTTGTCTAGGTTCGCCTGGGACAGCAGGCCGGGTATTCATTCCGTGCCATTCTGACCTGGCTGCTTATAGTGTTGCTATTTTTCGTCGTGTTATCAATACTCGCGCTTATCGTTTAGCAAGTCAAATCCGTTTGGATGAGACAAGTACTCGATGGTTACCACTTGGAGGTAAAAAATAAGCACTTGATGTGTAGTCAGAGTTACAACCACTGGGCATTGCCAAGTTAAGGGCAGTCAGAGTCTACCCTCGTTCTACAACACCGAACCATCTAGGAGCATACCTACCTCAGAGTAAACACAGACTCCCTGATTGACACCATCGTGGAGATCCGGCGATTTTAACACTAGGAAACCGTTGTTACTTCGGTTTGGCGAAACAACTGGGTTCAAAACTCCTAACTCGAAAGACGAAATGTGTGCTCTACAAAACCCTTAATCTACCAGTTCTGCTTTATGGCACGGAGTGCTGGACTATAAGCAAGAAGGGACAGCTGATACCGGGATTTTTCGAGAAAAATAATACTTCGGCGGATTTGGTCCTGTGTGCGAGGAAGGCGAATAGAGGAGAAGATGCAACCGCAAATTCTATGACCTGTACCAAGGTGTGTATGTAGTCCAAAAAGCCAAAACAGGTCGATTACATTGGCTCGGCCACATCGAGCGAATGGACAATAATGCTCCAGCTAAGAGGATCTTCGAATCCGAGCCCCCAGGTTCGAGGAGGCAAGAAAGACCGAACCTCCATTTCAAATACGAAGCCATCGCGGATGCCAGAGCGCTGGGTCTAGACAACTGGAAGCAGCGAGCCTGGGATCGTAGAGGATGGACGGCTGGAGTGTTTCAGAAAGAGACAGAGTAGTATTTGGAATAAATGTTGTTTCCTTGATCAGTGCGGTATAGGTGTAAGCATGAAGTCTTCCTGAGTCATCCACTCTGTCATATGGCATGATCGTAGCTTCATTCTGCAACCAAATCATTAGACATTCCATGTCCGTTGACATTTAAACAAATATCTGAACATATGTAGATTCACAATATCAGGTTCTTTGACATCGTTGAACTTCTATTAAAAAAAACTTCAAGACCAACCAATTCTGTCCACGGTTTTGATGTATGCATTCACCTTAATGAACATTTTTGAATGCTGACTTAAAACAAAAAATCATTTATTTGAGCTCAGCCTTCACATTGTCCTACCTTGCTTATTATTCATTTAAATACTATCCAGTGTCCTCTCGCTGGCATATTTTTCCAATTGTAAGACCGAATCTAATAAGACCCCCAAGGTAAACGAACATATATTCTGAAATGTGCCACATTAGTTCTACAACCTTGTGTAACAAGTACTCCAAGCATCTTCGACACAAATCCAAATAGTTCAATGGTTATGCTACGCGCCTCCAGTTAAGTCCTACGATATAATCCAAATAACAACCGCCAATCCGTGTCCGATTGGGCACCAAGCCCCCTACTGTTCGTCATCAGGATCTACAGCAATCCTTTCCAGAGTACAAGATTAATTAATCGACAGAAGGATTATATTTGTCATCTGAACGAAACACACACATATCATCTGTAGGATTATAGTGATGCCCGACACATAGACGACGACGACGACGACGACGATACGACGCGACGGTACAAGAGTAAACAAAAGACACGCTTATCTTTCGCTACGAATCAGGAAGTTGTTCAAAGCCGAATGGAATCGGTCAAAGGTCCGATGAAACAGGCACACATCTCTCTCGCATGCATCCACGGTGCACACCATAGAGCGGTACTCGAGGAAGCGCTTAGCAATTATCAATCACACTTCATGAGATTGGATAATTGGAATCGATCTGTATCTTGGAGGTATTATCAGCTAAAGTCTGCACCTTTTTTTCTGCCCCTTGTGCTCACATCAGTACACTCATCCGATGGCGATCCGGTGTGTGATCGATTGTGCCGTTGACCGTTATTTAATAAGGAAATTCCATAATCTGCTAAAAGATGCGCAAGAGGGTATAGTACCAGTACGGGTATGAGTACTCCACGCTTATTCTAACGCATTTTCGTTCGCGCATCAAATGATTTGAAATTGAAATTGCAGTTTGACTGGATGAACGTAGATACAGATGCAGAGTGCGCCGTGTATCATCAGAGTTGAAGATATGTGTGTGTGTGTGTGCGTGCCTTGATTCGTGCCATGAAGTATGCAACTAATCAATGTCCTGCTGAGGCGCGTATGATTAGCGGCATAAACGAGTTGTGCGGTGTTTGCTTAAAGATGGCTTCATGTGATTTATTGACTGACGCTTCTCATTCATCTATTCAGAGGAGGTTTCCCATGCCATACTCCATGATGAACTTGATTAGAAAATGTGCCGACTTACTGATTGCCGAAACAGGAAACACACGCAAGTCGACATTCCAATAGCAAATTCGATCACGTCCTGCGAAAATATTCGCTCGACTGCGATATTGTCACCGTGAGAGAATACTCAGATATCCTGCATCCTCGACTAAGCAACCGAATTGATTCATCGGCATGTGCGCAAATTTTGATCATCCTTCCTCGAACATGCATCCTGTCTATCGATTATGGATTAGCAAATAAAAATTCTACAGGATTTCAACGAAATTCTCTCAAAATAATAAGAAAAGATATTAAATTTCAAGGATGCAGCACCTGTGTTCTATTCCCACGATGAATAGTGAGCACCCATAAGGTTCGAACACAGATCGAACCCCAAATCGATTCCATGATCGTGCGAAGGATTTTCTCTAGGTATTCCTTTTGTTTTGATGTCATCGTGTCGAGGAAATCGGTGGAAGATCACGTTATGCTATTCGTGTGTAAGGCGAATGGAAAATTAGAAATGGGTGACACTCCCTTTAGTGTCGGAGCACACGGAGGCGTTGTGCATTTTTATTGATGTGTATATCCTGGTAACAGGTTTTTGATGAAACGTGGGAAATGCACAGTCGAAGGGGTTCACTTCGGCTCTGTTGAATGTATGAACCTGTAATTGGGTGCCACCACCTTTGTTTACTACAGTTTTCTCTGCGCTAACTGTAATCGATTTGAGGGAGGATGATGGGTTTTATTGGACCTCTTATCCTTTTGATATATGAAAAGGTGTCATTCGAGTGATTCTGTGTAGTTGTTTAACATCTTTGCGGTTTCCTCCCGGAAGCGAATATTGGACCCCCATTTTATTAGGATTCTGTTGATAGATTTTTTGGTTCAATTCGGAAAAGTTCTCATGAAACGAGTGATGGATGTCGATTGGATGTTAGAATAGAAAGGAAGCGGGTCTGGAAAACTCAAAAGGGTTAAGTAGAATAATGACACTTGGGTGGATAAAACATCCTCAACTTATTGTAATTTACTGCTGTCAAAATTATATCTTTAGGAAATTCTCACGAATCTGGTTGGGGAGATCCTTCAGTGGAACTAGTTTTTAAAAATTTTCATGCCGATAGTGATCCTTATACACTTTTTTGAAGACGGTTATCTAAAATATTATAATTTGTTCGCAGGTATAAAAATATGTACCTGCCTTGAACTGATATTTACTTAATCTATGGATGAGCAGGGTGTACAATATTTCTAGCAAGATTTGAATTTACCGCCATTTGTGCGTTTTGGTAAAAATGGAGCTCAGTTCAAGAAAACACCGGTTTTTGATTGTTAAATACTATTTCAAAAATAATTATGAATGCATCCAGACTATGTCATTGTTTGGTGTGGATTTTGGGTTATAGGCGTCATGGGACCATACTTTCAATATGAGGCTACTGATTCTTACTGATGGTCGATGAGGCGCCTAATAATCGAGTTTTTTTTATTTCTTATTTGGATGATGTGGACTACACCTAGATTTAACAAAACAGTGCAATATGCCATACAGCCTGGTGGACTCCCTGGTTTCAGTGATAAGAATTGGCTCCCTAGTTCATATGATTTAAAATTTCTTTCGGTTGAAGTCAATGGTCTACAGCAACAAGCTTAGAACGAAATTCAGCAATTCAGAAATTGGCAATCGAAATTTCGACCTTTTTCGGTAGTTGCGTAAGTGGCAGGTTTAATTTAAGGCTTGAGTAAATCTTAAAACCTCCTCCATATACATACTCACCTGTTTACTACAGAAAGTTACTTATTAACCTGGGCCTGAACCAACATGCCTCTCCAATTAACGTGGTCTTTAGCTAATTGCCTCCAGTTGCGCACTCCATGTTGGTTAAGGTCGGTTTTTACTTGTGCACCCCAATTAAGGAGAGGTCTTCCTCTACTGCGTCCGGCATCTGGCTGGGAATCGAAGACTTTGTGAGTAGGGGTGTTGGTGTCCATTTGTTCTACATGTCCTAGCCATCTTAAACGTCTATTGCGGGGTTTTTGACTAGGGACATGTCGCTGTACAGCTCGTTTAGTTGGTAAAGCTCTTATAGTTCTTGGTCTCGTCTCCACAGCTCGCCAACGCAAGCGGGACCGAAGATTTTTCGAAGCCTCTTCCTCTCAAATCAACCAAGAATTTCTTCATCCACTTTTAACATGGTCCATGCTTCAGCGCCGTAGAGCAGGAGGAGCCTTCAATTGAAGGCTTTACTTTTGAATTTTGCCTTCTTAGCCCAAAGAAACAGCGGTTGGCAAGAGTAATTCTGCGTTTAATTTCTGACAAGATGTTGTTTTCAGAGTTAATAACAGAACAGAGGTAGATAAAGTCCCGTCCTACCTCAATGTTTTATCTGGCAATGTTGACGTTCTTTCATCTTAGGCCCATCCTCGTTTACAGCTAAACCAATTTTTTCCGCTTCCTACTCGATACTAGCAAACGTGGCTATGACATCACGTTGAGGCCTGCCAATGATATCAATATCGTCGGCGTATGCTAGTAGTTGCACCGATTTATAGAAAATTATGCATCTGGTGTTGGTTCAGGAGTTTTTCACAATCCTCTCAAGAATCAAATTAAAAAAGCCACATGACAGAGCATCACCTTGCCTTTTGGTATCGAATGTGTTGTCGATGTCGCTACCGACCCTGATGGAGCAGCGAGAATTCTTCATCGTCATCCTACACAAACGGACGAGTTTGTGCGGTATTCCAAAACTAGAAATGGCTCTGTATAGTTCGTCTCTGTAAATACTGTTATATGGGGCTATGAATTCGATGGTGGTGGCCGAAGTGTGAAAATTTCGGATTTTCCTGGCCTAAAACCACACTGCTGAGGGCCGATCAGGTTGTTGGTAAACGGTTTCAGGCGTTCACATATTACGGCAGATAGGATCTTGTAGGCGATGTTGAGGAGACTTATGCCTCTCTAGTTGGTGCAGCTCAGAGGCTCTCCTTTTTTTGTGGATCGGACAAACGATGCCGAGGATCCATTCAGGCATACTTTCTTCCGACCAGATTTGGCTTATGAGTTGGTGGATATTTCTTACCAAGTCATCTCCGCGGCTTTATAAAGCTCGGCGGGAAGGCCGTCATTTCCGGCAGCCTTATTAAGCTTGAGCTTAGATAAGGCTATCCTCACTTCACTTAGGTCGGGCAGTTTTCGCTGTCGTTGCTAATATTGAGTGGTTCGTTCTGCCTGACAGCGGAATGTTTTTCGTCATCGCCGCTTAACAGTCTGCAGAAGTGGTTCTTCCATATCCTCAGCATCGACTGTGCCTCAACTGCGATATTTCCTTGATCATCTCGAAAGGATTCTGTTCGAGCCTTGTATCATTGGCTTTGACGTTTTACACTTTGGTAAAACTTGAGAACATCGTTCCTGGATTGGCACCTATCTATATCCTCGATCGCGCTTTTTCTTGCTCTTCTTTCTTCTTTCTGAAAATCCGGTGTTCTTGCCTTCTTCTCTGCATATAGAACTCAGCGGCAGCTATCGTCTTCACCTGCAGCTTAGCCTTGTAGACCTCGTTCTTGGCTGCGAGCATCTGTCGGCATTCCTCATCAAACCAGGGGTTTCTTGCTGGTGGGCGCGAGAAACCTATCACATTAGTTGCGACTGATCTAATGGCTTGTTGGCATCGTTGCCATAGTTCTTCGACATTCGATGTTGGTGGTATGGTGTTAATCGAGAGGTTTAGAGATACGCGTTGCGCGAAGGTCTTAGCGGTCTCTTGCGATTGCAGTCTTTCGACATTAAATTTTCTCACAGTATTTTTGGATTGTTGTGGCGTGGTGGATATCCTCATTTTTACCTTGGCTGCAACAAGGTAGTGGTCCGAATCGATGTTAGCTCCTCGGAATGTTCGGACATCCAAAGTACTTGATGCATGCCTCTTGTCTGTCGCAATGTGATCAATTTGGTTGACCGTTCGTTGATCTGGAGACCGCCATGTCTCCTTATGAATATTGAGGTGGAGAAACCGTGTGCTGTCCATTCCGTAGCGAAATCAATGAGCTTAAGTACGTTACCAGACGTGTTGTCGTGTATAGGCTATGTTTTCCGACAATAGTGCTCCAGATGTCTTCTCTTCCTACCTTTGCGTTAAAATCACCCAGCACTATTTTAACATCGTACTTCGGTAGTCGCTCATAGGTTTGGTCAAGGAGCTCATAGAAGCAATCCTTAGCTGTATCATCTTTTTCCTCCGTTGGGGCGTGAGTGCATATAAGGCTTATGTTGGCGAATTTGGCTTTGATGCGGATTGTTACAATGCGTTCGCTAATGTCTTGGAACCATAAGACTTCTTGCCCAGGTCTAGCACTTATAACAAATCCGCATCCGAATAGTCGCCGTGTCTGCGGTCCATAATAGATGTCACAGTTTCTCCTGGATGGCAGTATTGTCTGCGTTGTAGCAGTTTAGGGCTTCCGCTATTTGTTCGCTGGCACCCCTCCTGTTCGCACACTCCAGGTGCAGATACGAACGTCGTTGTTCTCTTTTCGTTTAGCATGGACGTCAACAATAAAATCAGTCCACCAAAACAGGACCCCCAACCTTGAGGTCGAGTTTCAATTTATTATATACTGAGCGCTGCCGCTTCCCTTTCGGTTCATCAGCCCACCATCTCTGTTCCAAATATGTTGAAGTAGCTCATCATCTCGTTCTACAACTCCCAACCATCTCTTGGTTACTTCGTAAATGGCAGTACTAACCCTTGAGATTACTAAACTTCCTGTTATCCAAAAATATCAGGGCACCTCGTGTAGGTTGTTCAATTTGTCCTTCCTAACTGGGAATTTTTCAATTGCCGTATTAGAAAAGTAATATGTGCCTCTCTTCCCCTCCCGCTCTCATCTGCTGCCGCAAGACCTTAAACAGGAGTTCATACCCCATCTGGGGTCAAGTTAATAGGCACCCAGCGACGAATAAAACTCGTTCTCATCCAGTTCATGTGCTTTTTTTTTGACACAAAAGGAAGAACATATTCGAAGCCACACAAACTAAAAATGTCGAAAGAGTCTCCCAAACAGTCAGCCATTTGTCCGAATTGACGCTTTTAACAAGTTTAGATGGAATACTTTAAAACCTTGTACTCAAATGGTTTCCAGTCCTAACATGGATCTTACTGAGCATACAAAGTAACCCCAAACAGCCTTATCCACTTAGACTAGACACCTATTCTCTGATTCCATTGGATCGAATCAATCAACCATTTCGCCATTTATGTGTGAAATACCAAAATTCCTGTCGAATTCCCGTGACTTTGCGATTTTCTCATTCTCACTGATAAAATCCCACCAAACATCCACGGAAATTCCGTCTCCTGCTCCTTAGAAACCATACGATCAGACCACTTCATGTTACCAAAACAACAACACCAGTTCTGTCACTTCAAACGACGCTTTTGGTGTTGTTGTTGCTGTGCTTGGTCGGGGCGACCGACCATCAGAGTCCCTCAAAACCAGAAGTGTTTACATCGGTGTTACTCTATGTTAGTGCGCGAAAATGACCATGTTAGCTCACACATATCACTGGTTTTGCCGATGTCGACAGCCCATTCAATGTCGGCCCCGCTCGCAATTACCCACTAGAAAGGCAGCACTCATCTACTCCCATTCAGTAGGAAGAACTAATTAAAACGGTTCCAAGGTAACAACAACAAACACACCGTCGCACTGTCGCATCATGAGAGGCCAGCGATATGCCTACCCCCTGCAAGAGATACAGAGCAGAGACTCTAGGAAGGGATTAGGTTGCAGATACACGGATACACGTACAATTGTCTTACCTCTGACTACTGGAAGTGACGACGACTATGATGATGATGATGTTTTGGGATATGCGAAGATGAAGACCCGCACGTACGTTTTTATGATCTCGATTAAGATCCCACCGGAGGCCTTCTGTACACACTCCAGTCACAGTGCTTAGACTGGCGTAATATCCTCCTCACACTAGTAGCTGCAGCAGCAACAAGCCTTCTGTTCATCGCGTTATTGTGTGGACACTTTTAATGTGTTCGCGTTCTGAGAAATTACCAGCCACTGCATGCATGGAGCTGTTGCTCGTAAGGATGGCAACGCGTTCGGTCGGCCGGCGTAATGGAATCGTATGGACGAGTGGGTCGTAGGAATTCCTCCTCTTTAATTGCAAATTGCTACTGAAGATGATCTCGTAAGAGGCGGTGATCTTGTACATCCACAGGGTTTAATCAACTCGCGTATGCCTGGTCAACTAGTTGCAAACGCTGAGACTAATTTACCAATTTTGGTGATGAGGCCGTTATGGGAGTTTAATTGCCGCGCAGACTATGATGCGTAGATTAAGATACAAAGTTGCGGTTCCCAGAAGAGTTGACATTGTAAACGAAAGCAATTTCCATTCTTTAGCTGGGAACGTTTTTGTAAGTGTAAACCCACCAGTGGTTTTCAATCGAAATAATTACAATACAATGTTGCCACTTGCTGCGCGCGTTGTATGTTGCACGTGGTAGCTGGTAAAAATGAAGCATTCTAACATTGCTGTCGCCTTACATGTCTTCGGGTATTTGCGATGGAATGGCTGAGCTTGAATGTTTCAAGTATTCCTAATAGACTTGCATGGAATGAATTAAGTGGTGCAACATTCGTGTTTTGGACATGCGTGTTTTTTTTTTTTTGACTCTTGGCGACAGCATTGGTAGATGCATTTCCTGCTTGGAATCCATATCGGTAATTTTTAATTGATTCTCGCCAGGTTTAGAATATTACATTTGGTTGGCTACCTGGATTGAATGTTTTCTATCCGAGAGACGTGTTACAATTGAAATAAATTTGGAACAAGGTTTCAAGTAATAGCGTTCGCTATTGTGCCAATTATCGTAAAAGTTTCTACAACGGAACGATGGGAGTGATTAAGATTAAGTTTGGATAAGTTCAGAAGAATTCTAAACAAACTGAATGTTACATCGCTGTATACATTTTAATGGAACACAAAATTCCGTTTAAATTCGATGAAAAGATGAGCCATCTCGACTTGAAATTTATTGGTCTTTCCCAGGAATTGCTCTAGTGTGCAAATTTGGTATATGGACGATCTGCCGGTCCGGAAGACATACGAATAAGCGCCGATAAATGTGTTGCAGAATAGCTTCAGAAATTATCACAGCTGATATCTATCAACACCGACTATTAGCCTAATATCGGCGACCGCTGAGTGCCTGTTATCAAGACCGTAAAGGGTGCAAGACCCGTATAAAGTTTTAGCTGCAACAGATGACAGTGGGATGAAGACGTGTATTCACACAAAGACAGCTCTTCCTTTTTCAAAGAAGAAGAATTCCCAAGAAAGAGTCAAGGACTTCCTATATTGTCTACAGATAGGATCGACGAAGTGAACAACTTAAATTAGCTGCTCCGACATATGCGGACAACAGTTCATCTTGGAATCTCAAGGATTAGTATAGTAAGGATGCAAACCCCAATGTACAGCTTTGGCTGCAGCAGATGACACTGCTAGGAAGACATGTACTCACGCAAAGGCAAGTATGCACCTTAAATATAAACTCGTTATTCTTCTCGGGTTGAAGAACGTGGTTCAGGAAATATTATGGATATGATCAGGAAAAAAGGAGACCATCTAAACTGCGCCAACTACAGAGACATAAGTATCCTCAACATAACATACAAGATCCTTTCTGATGCAATATGTGAACGCCTGAAACCGTTTACCATCAACTTGGTTGGCCCTTACAAGTGTGGTTTTAGGCCAGAAAAGTCCACAGCTGATTAAATCTTCACATTTCGGCAGATCCTTAAAAAAAACTCAAGAAGTCCAAATCGATATCCACCACCTATTCATCGATTTGAAAGCCGCATACGACAGCATTTATAGAGACGAACTATGCAGTGCCATGTCTAGTTTTTGTATACCACCCAAACTCGCTACTCCATCAGGGTCGCAAATGACTTCACCGACACATTTGATACCAAAAACGGATTTAGGCAAGACGATGCGCTGTCAGACGACTTCTTTAATCTGATTCTCGAGAGGATTATGCAAAACTCCTGAGGCAAGACCAGAAGCTTAATTTTTAAAAAATCGGTACAACTATACTAGCATACGACGTGGATATTGTCATCATTGGCAGGACTCAACGTGAAGTCATACGCACGTTTGCTAGAATAGAGAAGGAAGCGGCGACAGTGCGTAAGACCAGGTGCTGGAAACTCGAAAAACCTCAACGAAATGGCCAGAACGTCACTATTGACAGATATAACTTTCAGGTAGTACGGGACTAGGTCTACCTCGGCTCCGCATATTAGGTTAGTGTAGGCAAAGATCATAAAGCCACACAGATGACACATTGAGAGCAAAAACAGAAACTTTTGCTCACCAGCTTCACGGTACGGGCGGGCGGTGTGCACGTGCATACATGAGAAACGAGATCGAAATTATATGGCGGGCTGTGCCAGTACGACCCGACATATAACAATTTCTCTTGTATGCAGTGTGTCATCTGTATGGCTTTATAATCTTAGGTATAGGTAAGAGTGGCTGCCAGCGTTCGCCAGCAAACTTAGACCATTTTGGTACATTATGATACCACGTGGATCTTGTCCATTCTCCTTTCTATCCGTGGGAAAACCATTCTGAGCCTTTGATGAATCGAAGGAGGCCTTTCAATTCCGTTTTTGTCAAATCAATGAGACTTTGAAAATTGTAAGCTCCAAGATAAAGCTTTCTTTTGTTTGATAAGGCCGGGCAGTTACAAAGGAGATGAAGTATTGTTTCTTCCTACAGAAGTCGTTTAAATAGAGTCCCAGCCTTTCTGCGCGTTTGTATTAAACAGTGTCCCGATATGACACCTATGGTGGCGCTAATCGGTCGAATGAGCGAAATCAGTCCCTTTGATCATCTCAAATCTAGCTTTGGCCAAATTTGTTTGGTTATTTGGCACGTCGTTCCAAGACTGCATCTGCGGTTTGATTTGCCATTAACATGTTGCGCTGTAAGCTTTTGCATGTAGCGATAGGAATACCCGTGTCGGGTACAATTGGTAATTTAGTTCCATTTCTGGCGAGTTCATCAGCCTCACAGTTCCCTGGAATGTCACTATCCCCAGGCACTCAGCATAGGTGAATATTGAAATGTTTTGACATCTCCTGCAGAGATGATCAGCAATCTAGGGTTGTCTTTGAATTTGTTGAGACTGACTTCAGGAATTTGATGACCGCTTGGTTGTCCGAGAAAATGCTAATATCCTTGGCAGATACTACAATCTCTCTCCGCCAGGATAAGGCTTCTTTGATCGCCATGAGTTTCGCCTATAACACGCTTCAATGATATGGAAGACGGAAAGATAGGCTGAGATTAAGCCTGTTGGATAAGACACCAGCACCCACTTCGTCATCTGTTTTCGAGCCATCGGTATAAAAGTGGATCAAGTCGTTTAGCACAGGTTCGTTACTCTCCCATGACATACCGGGTAAGGGTGTAATCGGTGTTTTCATGAGAATTTGTGTGTTCGTTAGGAGTTTTCGAGTGGCCAGATTGATTATTTGACCACTCTTGGATAGCTTTAAGACTAAGTTAGCTGCCATTTGCTGGCCAAAAATATCCAGGGGTAGTAGGTAAAAAAGAATGTCTAGTGCTGCTGAGGGTTTTGTACGGAGTGCACCACCGATACACAGACACGCAGTTCTTTGCACCTTGGCTAGTTTTTTTTTGCTGTTTATAGCTATCTCTAGTGATTTCCACTATACTACTCCATAAAGAAGTATCAGTATTGCGTGATACGAGGCTTCGGTCCTCGTTTCAAGTCTTTGACTTTATTGCAAGAATAAAGTGCGACGGTCGCTTTCTTTACTCTTTCTGTTATGCTAAGCATCCAGTTAAGCTTCCTGTACAAAATAATTCGCCGGTATTTAGCATTTTCTGAGAAGACTAGTTCGATCCCGCTTATTTACGGGGGGGTAGATGTGAGGAATTTGATGTTTCCTAGTGAATAGGGCCAGTCCAGTCTTGGGTGGGTTGACACACAGCTGGTGCCCATTTGTAAAGTTTTGTTAAAGCTCATTGAGATTATACAGGTGCTTCCCTGAGTCAGCGATAGCAACCACATTCGCGTAGACAATCACGTGGCATCCCTCTGCTACCAGGAGAAGTAAAAGCTCGTTTTCCAATAAGTTCCAGAAATTAGGAGACAGAACTCCACCTTGCGAGGTCCCCCTACCGACATGTCATCTGGTCGAAGCACCGCCCAGTGTTGTGTTGATAATCCGCCAATTTAATTGCAAATTATTCAACATACCAGTGATCGACTTTCAGACATGATTGCACCTTAATGATCGCTCCCGAATTAACGTTGTTAAAATCACCTTCAATATCCACGAATGCAAGCAAAGTATACACCTGTTATTCTACTTTTAGATAATACGGACTAATGTGTGTGGGGCTGTTTCTATAAATTTTCCGTTGCAGTGCGCATGTTGGGATGCAGGCTCCGCTGTTAACTCTGAAAACAACATCTCGTCAGAAATTAAGCGAAGAATTACTCTTGCCAACCGCTGTTACTTCCGGCTAATAAGACAATTTAGTAGCAAAGCCTTCACTGGAACTACTAAGGAGATCCTATATAAGACCCTGATCATCCGAGTCCTGCTCTACGGCACTGACAACATATAAAAAAGTGAATGAAGAAATTCTTGGTGGTTTTGAGAAGAAAAGGCCTTGAAAAATCGTGGGTCCCATTTCGTGGATTTTTTATTGGATCCAGAGTCTGATATTGGAGATGTGGATGAGGAAGATGAACATAATGAGGCAATATGCCTTCAAAACGAGGTAGATTTTGTAGCCATTCCTTCTTATGGTGTTGAATCTAGTCAATCTGATTGCGAGCCTGCAGAGCTCGGCCTTGAACATTAGAACAAGCGAATCATAAGCACTTTTAACCTAATGTTTCGTTGGAGAGGACATATGACCAGTCACCAGAGTCAACATACTTTATTTCCAGACGATGTGCATATTTTAGTACAAAAAGTGAACCCCATCGATCCAAATGGTGCTGTTCAGTCTGCCAAGAAGCAGTGGTAATGCTTGCCAGCGGAGAAATACATTTTTCGAAATATTTCTTCAATCCAATTTTGTTGTTTGCTTTCAAAAATAAATTTTCCCATCTCATTCTACTACGACGAATTGTCATCACTTGTTCCAATTTATTAAGTCTTTCCCTACTATCTATGCAATCATCTAAGTCAAAAATTGAGATACCAAACTTAATATAGACTTAGTGGAACTCGCAATCTGTTCCCCTAGCCATATTATTATAAAGGGTGATCCATTTCGAGGTTCCCAACTTTTTTAAAGAAAAAAACACAGAAAATTCAGTTTTCATTTATCCAACGTGAGAAGAACCTCTAACACGATGAGCGCCTCTTAGCGGCAACAACCAAAACATCCCAAAGTGGTACACTTATTGGTTCTTGCATTTGATTAACTTCACCGCGCCATCTATTAATTCAAAATGAACTAAAGCTGACACCATATTCTATACACACTTCCATTTTCATTTCTACCCTATACAAAAACCAATCGAATACCTCGCCATCAGATGTCACTGCAAATAATTTGTATATTCTCTCTAACTTGCTTTGCAGACCCAGGGTTGTTAAATGTAAACAAACAACCAGTCTGCCAACCACCACCAAACAAACTCACACCAAAGCAATCAAAACAAAAAAATCTGTTGATTTCTCTCCCACACAAACACAACCACCACTCTGTTGCGAGTGTGTTGAAAGGTGAATTTCCACCGAAGTGCGTACGCACACAGCTACCAAACAGTGCTGAGCTTATCCCACAACAGCAGATTCGTTTATTCAGTTCATTCGAGTAAAAACCATTGTTGCGTTTTGTTCACGTTGGTTTGCGGTCCGTGTGGAAAATAAAAACAAAAACAAAAATCGTTTTTCGGTATACACAAACAAAATAGTCTTCAGAAACGATTTGTTTGTTCCGCTTTCGTGTGGATTTTCGGTGTCCAATTCTTGTTTTTTTTTTTTTTTTATACGCGTTCACCTTGAAAGATGTTAATAAAAAATAAAATTTAAAACCAACCATCAAAGGTAGAAATCGAGATCGCGAGTGTTTGATTTGAGTGTTGATTTCGTTGAAACTTCATGTGAATTAAAGAAAAAAAAGTCAAATTCTAATAAATACCATCGCTTCCGGTTGTCGTCGGCGGTTTTGCATTCGTCCTCTTCCGAGTGTGTATAGTGAAAATGTAAAAAAAAATTGCGCAAAAAAGTGCGAAGCAGAGTGTTTTCAATATTTTCGTGTGCAATGTGCAATAGTGAAACATGTCCAGTTCGAAGCAGCTACTAACCTCGGATAAACGCAAACACTTGGGATTACTACACTACTCGTCGAATTACCTGCAAATTGGAAGTCCACCTTTGACAGCTGAGATCGACGTCGACAGAAACTAAATTTTATCAACAAAACCTCCCACCACTCTCAGCGCCGCGACTTTTTCTTTTTTGTCCTCATTTTCCGCACAGTTTTCTTTCCGATTTTTTTTTTGTTTTCAATTTTTTTTCTCCTCTTTCTACCTTTTGGCGATCGCACTCACTCTCGTATACCTAGTCAATAAATAAAAAAAAAACAAATCCACTGTCAACTGGTTGAAAAGAAAAGACAGGTTTTCGATATCCACCACACCTGTCTGTCTGGTTAAAATTCACCATACACCAAACCAACACATAGCAAGCGAAAATTCACTGATCTTCTAGTGGGGAAACTAGTTGCTAGTTGTGTATAAATTGATTGGTATTTTACCGTTCTTTTTCGTGGTGAATCTTGAATGTGTGAGTGGTCTTAACACTCACACCACTACACTAACCCCAAAGAATTCATTGAGTAGCGAGAGACGATTTTTTTTTGTTGCTTTCGGAAATTTTATGTAAAAAAAATAAAAACAAATCGGCTGCCAATGAAATAAACGATAAACGTCAATTTTTGACAGCGAGGGAATTTTCTTATTCATCAAAAAACCCAACCTACCACGACGACTTTTGCTGTGTTGTTGACCAGCCAGCGTAGAGCGAAACAAATGGAAAAGATGTCAAAATTATTTTGGATACAACGCATACAACAAAAATCGATGCTGTCGCTGCTGTTTGGATATGTATTCTTCATATGCGCACAGGTGAGTTGAGTTTTTATTTACTTGATGAATTAATTTTATTGAAATGGTGTGGGGAAGAAGAAGTATTTGGTTGCGTGTGTAGGTGCGTCATTTTGACAACTCGACGTGCGTTGTTTTTTTTCAGTGAGATGAGATGATAAAATGTATCTTTTAGATGGAAATTACGTTGTTTTTATTTCATCTGTTGGAAAGGGGAACATTTGGCACGATTAGCGTGATCACATTTCATTCTGAGAATGAGTCAGAAATGTGATTAGCACAATACAGTCCGGGGCATAACTATACTTTAGCTGCCTTTCACTTTTTGCACTTTTTTTTATTTTTTATTAATCGATTCGTCTCTGCGCACTGATCATTTATATGCTTTAAAAAATTGTCGCTCACGTTTAGTTTAAAAGTTATTAACAAAATAAAATTGCACTTTTTGGGTTATAATCCCATACAAATTGTTTGTAGTTTGACACTTCATTTATTTTTTTTTCTGCTGCGGTGTACGCAGCATTGCCATGTTGAAAAAAACATACCAAATAAAAATATTTTAACAAAAAGAAATGTTGACTAAGGCGCCTGCCTAACGACTTTATATACCCTGAGCGGAGCAACGAAGTTGCGTGAGCGTGGACTGTCCACAGAAAGAGAGTTGAAATCCTTTGTTCCCGCGAAGCGGGCCACGCAGAGTACCGCTTAATAGAAAAACTGTTGACTTAGGCGCCTGCCTGACGACTTTAAATACCCTGAGCGGAGCAACGAAGTTGCGTGAGCGTGGACTGTCCACAGAAAGAGAGTTGAAATCCTTTGTTCCCGCGAAGCGGGCCACGCAGAGTACCGGTTAACAGAAAAACTGTTGAGTTAGGATTTAATTTATTTATTATATTATACTAATTTATGATGAATCGTCAGAATCATTAGAACATGGTTCTGGAATTGCTTCTTGCCCGTTGTATAGTTTGCCGGCACATTTAAAAAATTCTTCGAGGGGGTCTAAATTTTCGTTACGGCATTTTTTAAGATATTTTGTTTAGTCATTTTTTATTATTAATTAATGATTGTTAATAATTTTTTTTTTAAATTTTTTACATTTTTTACATATCTTTACATTTTGGGAAATATGTAATTTTTTTTTTCTATCTGGCAATGCTCCATTGGAGTGTTTTTTTTTTCATATTTATCATTCAGCTATGTGTGAACTGTCAAAAGTTGGTTGATTTCTATAGGGATTTTTGCAAATTTCATTGTTTAATAACTTTTGAACTAATTGAGAGCGACAAAAAAAAAATTGCTAAATTTTTAGCTTAATTTAGTGAGTGGAACAAAAAAAAAAAAGTGAAAAAAGTGATTGGAAGCTAAAGTAACAATGTTCCCAGTCCGGTACGTATGGTATACGACTGCGTGTTTTGACTTCTGAGAATCAGAGAAATACAATTTAATTTCTGTTTATAATAATCACGGGATGTCGGGATGGATATAGGAAACATGATTTGAAATTCGTGATGTTGATGTAAATATCGCCACATATTGAGTTATTCTAAAATATTCTGGTAGATCCCCTGAAGTGTTTAAATGGGTTACGTACCGAGTTTATTATCTACCTACTTGATGTGATTTTATTAGGTGTGAATAAGCTGGCATATACAAAAGAGGTGCCTATTGTTATCGAAACTATTAGAGTAACCGCGATCTCCGACATATTCGCAAGTGGAACACTATTCCTCACTTGCCAAAGCAGAGATTTTCCGGAATATGAAGAGATAAAAATTAGTTGGATTATTCTCCTGAGTTTATTTGTTAAAATAGTACATCTGGTTATTTTGTGTTTATAACGAAGGTATCATTATTAAAAGCTGCTAAGTAAGGAAATTGTGGTTTGACAGAAAAAGCCCCACATTACTGAAAAAGTTGTTCAACTGTATCAAAACCTTCAGCGGAACATGCATATTAACAACTGAAGGACCGCTTTTTTGCGACCAAACTACTCGGATAATTTGTCAAATAATCTAGAGATCAGCGTTTCACAAGCCTAAGCCTGGAGTTAGCTCGGGCCTCAATTTCATAAACATTGACAGTTGAAAATCCTAAAAATGTTTCGCACCTGTAAGTGTATGTAGGATGTCATGATATAAGGCCTAGCGTCATCAGGCCACAAATTTGGAATTATGTCGCTTTATAAAAGTGACATAAAACCAAATTCTAGCATTTGGCATTATGACATTTAAACGTCATTAAGCAAAGTGATAAAGCCAAATGAAGCTCAAATCAAATTTTTTTATACACGTATAAGGAAGCAAATATTATATGCAATCGAAAGCGTCATAAAGCCAAATTGGCCTTTGGACGCTTCATCAAAGTGTCATATTACCAAATGCTGGATTTCGTACGGTCAAATCTATTAATTTGGTCTTATGACGCTTTATGAAATGCTGGATTTTGCACTATGTCACTTTCATAAAGGTATGTAGGTACAAGGTGGGCCAAAATAAGTTTTCCGATGTTGTTTGGCCTTCAGATTATCGGTTGTGGCTCTCGCATTAAGTGACGCTGCTCCGTCCTGTTGGAACCACATTTCCTCCAGTCCTAATTCGTCCAATTGCGGCAAAAAAAAACGCGGTTAACATGGCCCTATAGCGCTCACTGTTGTCGTTTTCACAGCGGCGTTCTCGAAAAAAAGGCCCGATGACTCCTCCAGCGTGAACAGCGCACAATGCAATAACCTTGAGCGGGTGTAATGGCTCCTCGTGCATTACTCGAGGATTTTCGGTGCCCCAGAAGCTATAGTTTTGCTTGTTCACGTACCCACTGAGGTGGAAATGAGATTCATCGCTTTATTATGATTTTGGTCGAAAAATCCTCCACTTCGATTATTCCGCATTCTTGGGGAGTGTATCGCTCCATGGCTCATCGTGCATTACTCGTGGATTTTCGGTGCCCCATAAGCTATAGTTTTGCTTGCTCACGTACCCACTGAGGTGGAAATGAGATTCATCGCTCATTATGATTTTGGTCGAAAAATCCTCCACTTCGATTATTCCGTATTCTTGGGGAGTGTATCGCTCCATGGCTTGTTCACCTGTATTCTACATCTGTCTAGTCCACAAATGTCAAAACAGATTTGATATTGACGGCCATTTGCAAAATAAGAGCATCTTCCAATAGGGTGATCTCTTTTGGCCCACCTTGTACATCTAAATTAATTTTAAATGATGACCCATTAACTGTGCCAGAAGCACAAGCTATGTGCGAGATATCAAAATCATGGAGGTATCGAAATTTTATTATTTACAGGCTCGCAACCGAATGAAATTTGTTGACGCACTTATCCATCGCCAACTGCATAGTACCAAGGAGTAAAGAACTACGTAGAGTGCGCATCTCGTACAACGAAGTTTTCTATGTGGGGTACTGATATTTAAACACTAGTACTCACATTGCTACCCCAGCATGAAACGCATAGCCGACGCATATGATAAACGAAATTTCCACTTCGCACTTACCGCCCGGGTATTGAACAGGAATATTTTTTGTAGGTACTCCATTCAGTGACATTGCACGATTATTTTTACCATCTAGAAAGAAACCCAGCGTTCATTCGTGAAATTAGTTATAAAATCACAATGAACGTCGGTAGTGTTTCTCCCAGGATTACGGAAAATCCGTATTATCCCTACACACCCCGGCTACGGCTACCAAATTTTTTAGCTGTGATGCGCACTCTATGTAGTTCTATACTCTTTGATGGTACCTACAGAACTCCACTTCTAAGCCAGTGCAATGCAGACATGCAGGCATGTTCGATTTTGTGGGCAAAATCGAGTGCGTTCTGGAACTTAGATTTATTAAGATATCTTAGATAAACCTCTGTTCTCATTGTTCCAGTCAGGTGACATTTGAAAGCAAATGCCTGACGAAAATAGGTACTCGTCTGAGTACTCAAATAATTCTGGAAAAGCTGAATTTGATAGACCTGTCATGAAAGTGGTTAACAATATGAAAGCGAAAAGTTTGTTCTCTGTCACAGATAACACCCAATTCATGCAGTAAAAGAACAAAGGCAAGGACTCATCATTGATAAAATTGTATCCAAGAACTAGAGGGAGACGCTTTTGGAAGTATGTGATGGCTTGCAATTTCTTAACATTGAGTTAAAATAAATTTTTTTGACACCAGGTTGAAAAGTTGTTCAAACAATTTTAACGTTATCGTGCTAGATTAAGGCGCTCCGGAGGTAGCTACGCTGAAAAAATTGATTACAGATTATTATGTAAAAATTTACTATGACGAAGCCAAAGTAGACTCTTCAAACAAGGAAGTCAATACCAGCATGTTTTTTTTGTTTTCACTAGCCTACCTCTCGGATATTAGGCCTAATTTTTTTTTCAACCATTTTGCGTGCGTACTTTTTTCACGATGACAGGACCTAAAATTGTATGAAAAATCTAAACGCCTGAGATGAGATGAGCTTGTCTTGACAGCTAATACTTCGATTTTTTTTTCAGATAAAAGCGAGAGGACCAGTGAGGAACATGTTGGTGCTTAGTTTGGGAATTAAAGCAAGAACTTCTATGTGACACTTCTTTGTACCAAACATTACTTCAACCTTCGTTTTCAAAATGATAGCGCGAGAATTTCTAAGATTTAGTCGATCATGGCGTCTAATGCCACAGTTATGATGGATAAAGTGTAAAACTTTCATGAACTTCTCCGAAATATTTAGACATCAAGTCATTAAGAAATCACATGGGCTAGGCAGGCCCATCTATGTTCTATGGCGGGTCGTACTGGCACATCCCGCCATATGTTTGGATCTCGTTTCTCATTTATGCACGGTGTGCACGTGCCCGACCGTACCATGAAGCTGGTGAGCAAAAGTTTTGTTCTCAATGCTTCATCTGTATGACTTTATAATCTTTGCTAATACATACGAAATAGAACTTTGAGTTTTGGGTCGTGCCTACAGAGATACTTCATACCACATAAAAAGCTGTAATTTAAAGCCTCGAAAAGGGATCCCCTCAGTGCCAAAGTTTAGACAAAGTTTAGAGTATGCACTTTGAACGTACGGGTGTTATCTACCCTCTCGCGATATAGGACAGACAAAACAACATCGGAAATTTAAAGCACGATCATGAACAACCGAGTGAGAGACTCCTCGTGGTGCTGGAACCTTAACCAATAACAAAACTTAATGGACACAGTATCCAAATATGATCAAAGAGGTAACAAATTCGGTCATAGTCGACCGGCCACATCCGAAAAGGTGCTTATGGTATGATGATATTTACTAAAAGGCTGAACCAAGATGTGGGTAAAGTTCACGTCTAATACATAGGCTCGAGTTATAATATTCAAGCCAAAAGAATCTTCGAATCCTAGCCTTCACCCTCAAAACTAGAAGAAAGACCGAACCTAGACTGAGGTAGCCTAATCGATCGATATTTAATTAATTACAGGCCGTACCAAGATATGTGTAAAGTACACGTACACTTTACGACAGACTCGAATTTTAATATTCAAGCAAAAAGAATCCTCGAATTCTAGCCTTCAGCTTCAAAACTACAAGGAAGACCGAACATCCACTGTATGGATCAAGCGATCGCGGATGCTGGAATGCTTCGACTGAATGACTGCAATTATGGAGTCAAAGATCGATGAGATTAGAAGACTGCCTTTTCTCAGACAATTAACCTGCCTAAACTTTTCACTGCTTCACTTCTTGCACATATCTTGCTTGTCAAAATTCGCTGTTTGGATTCGGCGTTAAACGGGAGATCCTCTTCGTTGTGGCAAAAATAATAAAACACTCAATGAAGGCCCAAATGAAGTTTAAAGGTATGTTCGAGGCCCTCAAACTCAAACTTTTCAATTTAACTCTATTCCAAGCAACTCGACCTCTGCTCATACACTAAGCAAATGGTGGTTAAATTTTAGGGGCCTATGTTGTCTATAAAACTCTAATTTTTTAGGAAATGACTGTCATTTCTTGTTATTATGATAATATTGGTTCAATTATGTATGGAACAAAATATCGGTCAAATGGCGGCAGCGACCTCGGCGGCACACCTCCATCCGATGGTCCAAATTTTCGATGACACTGAGGCATAATTGAGGTTCTATACCGTTAATTTACCGAATTATCTCATCCTTTAGCTCTTAAATTGTTGCTGGCTTATCGACGTACACCTTTTCTTTCAAATAACCCCAAAGAAATAAGTCCAACAGTGTCAAATCTCATGATCTCCGCGGCCAATTGACACCGCCACCACGTGAGATAACACGGCCATTGAATTTGTCGCTCAAAAGAGCCATTGTTTCGTTAGCTGTGTGGCAAGTGGCACCGTCCTGTTGAAATCACATATCGTCCACATACAAATCTTCCAATTCGGGCCATAAAAAGTTCGTTATCATATCACTACAACTAACACCGTTCACATTAACTGCCTCACCGGCTTCATTTTGGAAAAAATACGGCCCGATGATGCCGCCAGCCCATAAACCGCACCAAACAGTCACTCTTTGTGGGTGCATTGGTTTTTCGATAGTCACTCGTGGATTATCATTCGCCCAAATGCAGCAATTCTGCTTATTGACGAATCTACTGAGGTGAAAATGTGCCTCATCACTGAAGGTGGTTTTCTTCTAAAATTGATCATCTTGCCACCATTCTGACAATTGACGACGCTTAAAATGGTCAAGAGGCTTTAGTTCTTGAGTCCATATTGCACCTTGTTAGCGTGTAAATGCAAGTCTTTATGCGTAATGTTCATCAACGACGAGCGTGAGAGGTGCAATTGTTGGGCACGACGACGAGTTGAGGTGGACGTCTCTTCAGCCACACTATCGCGAACAGCAGCAATATTTTCTGCAGTACGAGCTGTGCGAGCATGCATTGGTGTTTTCACATCTCCTACAAACCAGGTTTGCTCAAATTTTTTTTCACAATTTTTCCGATTGTACGCATTTGGACGATTAAATTGACCGAAAAAATCACGAAGTGCACGAAATACCTACATTTGAACGCCTATTTTCATAATAAGCCTGAATAACTTTAACGCGTTGCTCGATTGTGTATCTTTCCATGGTTCAAATTGAGTCGGTCTGAAATTGAGAAATGTCAAATGAAATGCCAAAAAAGCTTGACGTTTAGGTGTGGTTCACATTCAACATCGGCCATTACAATTTAACCACCCGTTAGAAGATTGAGAAAAGAAAAAACAAATTAAGATCCAACTGGGATATTGAAGTCAATGGACCGAATGCGAATGTTGAACCGATGTTTTGATGTCAATCATTTTTAGCGATGAGCCTAATTTAAAAGTAAAATTTTCAACAGACTCTCCAGATTTTGAGACCCCATTTTATCCTAAAAACTCTGTTTATTGCAGTTGTCATGCCGAAAGCATGATGAATCTAAAAAAACTAATAGCGGTTTCCCTGTGTCAATGTGTCTCAGAGAAAACATGTCATTCAATGGGCCAACGCATCACTTTGTTGGGTCTAACATTTGGTAAGCAAATCATTTCAAGAAATTAACCTGTGAATTGATCGCAAAGATAAGCTAACGTGATTTGTCGCCTTTTTGTATTTGTAAATACAGCCGATGACTTTATAACCCAAAATTTGGTTTGTCATTGGTGGAATTGGACCTGGTATGCTTGAAAAGGTATTGCGAAATTTGACCGGTACAATGACCTCCATGAGACGCAGACTCCGTGACCGTATTCCCGATATTGTTTACAAACTCTAAATGCCATTAAATTTGCAAGCTAATAAAAGCTCCGTACCTGTAGCTGTATAGTTAAATACATCAATAAACATTTTAAGCCTATGTAGTTAAAGATAACCCAACACACTTATTTCGAAAGATATTCACTAAATTCTTTCCAAGTCTGTTAACCAGCCTTTTTTTCTGAAACCAATTATAAGCGCAACGAACTCAGCCGCACAAACGTGAGGCAATTATTAATTTAAACTAAAAAAATCCAACCTACCTACCGCCCTTCATTGTTAGACATATGTTAAGGTTTTTGATTTCCCGCTTTGATTAGCATTCCCACTGTAAGATGTAAGCTGTAAGCTGGAACCAACAATTTACAAAGATTCGGGGTCACAAAACTGTATCAATTCGAGCGTTAATTGCTGAGGCAGATATTTACAAAACCTCCGAGCTTATTATTGTGTTTACCGACTTTCGATTTCATTCGAAAGTACAAGCCGACACTTGGACTTTTACTTCTTTTCTGGCAGCAAAATAAGAAAACTAATATCCATGAGTACACAAAAGAATCGGATCTTTCAATGGTAGTGTAAAAAAAATACAATCCCATTTGTTAGGCCTTCGCCTATAGATATAAGATACTTTCACTTTCCATTATTGTGTGTGCATAGATTCTTTGGTTGCTTGAGTTTTTTTTTTAAGATTTAAATGCTTTATTGCTATTGTTGTAGTGATATATGAATGGAGATTAAAAGTAAATATACGCGTCGGCGTATCCACATATTTAATGCTATAAATTTGAAATATCTCAAGCTCACTCTAAAGCTTCGCCAATGCATTTATCTGATGTGTGTTTACAGTGATTTACATCGCATGTCATAAACATAAACGTTTACTAAAAGAATTGATAAAAATGTAGATACAACTAGGAACAGCTTGCTTCTGTATCGAGATAACAGGAGGAACGGAATAGACTTGCTGTCAGACATCGAAACAATAGAGATAAGAACTTTTGTATAGGTGTGTCACAAATTTTCGATGACGGTAGCAGTATTGGAAATTCCATCCATTTGATAACGCAATATAGTTGCGCACCCTAATGGGTTAAGGGGTTAGTTTTGGCAATATTTCGGTCTTGAGAATGTTTTGATTTATCTGAAAATGGGGCATTTACAGTGAGTAACTACTACCTATGTGGCATTATAAAGAGCGGTTTATCGCCTGGTATCTCAGAAAATTGAAGATGAAACATATAGACTGATCAATTGTTATCAAAGGTTGTGATTTCAGTGAGGCGGTATTCACAGAACTGCATGTCGGTATAGTGAAAATTAAGGCCCTGGCGAGGAGCTAAGTCTGGTGGCCAAAGATCGACGAAGATATGTAGAATAAACCACGCGAATGTTGTCATTGCAGGAGTGTGATGAAGCAGTCAGGCAAGAAAGCTCAACATATATGGGAATACGTTTACCCATCTGGCCTAGGCAAAGGATCCATATCGATTTCGCTGGTCCGTTCGTGAAAAAATCTGCCCTATCAAGGTATCCGTCGGAGCGGACAATTTTCCGAAACTCATATTTCGTCGGTGGTTGAAATTCCATTCGAGGTATGTGTCATCTGAACAACAATCACTTCACAACAATTCATAAATAATTTCCGCGTAGAAATTGTGTCGGAGGAAATCGGAAGAAGATTTGCACTTAGCTGTCAAAATAAACGCACTTCAACGCAATTCGCCGGCATGTGTTACAATATGTCGGAGAAATATTCCGAAAATCTTTTCGGAAGAATACCTTGATGCTAAAATCCTCCGAATTCATACAAAATCGGAGAATTTTCCGCTCGACGAGGTATCCGTCTAGGGCTGAATTTTTTTAATAGTTGTCTACGCTCATTCTACCGTTGAATGGCATGACAGCATGGAAGGTGACCATTTTCGTAGGTAAGCGATATCGGCCCTACTTTTAGGTCGGAGAAGTTAGGGGAGTTTATCTGAGAGTTCAACACAAATTCGTTGCACCATATCATGAAGCCACAAACGGTCGGGTGGAATGATTTGTGCAGAATATGAAGGGTGTACGCTGAAATATGATGAACGATCCTGGTAGCAATTAAACAAAAAATTGCTGACTACCTTATGCAATATAGGAAAAGGGATATTCGCATCGTTCTGGACTACGTTTGAAACAACATCGAAAATAACATCCGGGGAAAGCTGTGGACAATATATCCTACCATCTGGGAGATACAGTGCAGGTAAGGAACTGCAGCAATAAGTACAGGAAATGGAAGTTCGGCAAAATAGTTCGCAGAGATGGACTTCTTGATTATCCCATTAATGTAAACGAAAGACTCTGATTGTTTGAAGACATGCTGAACAACTCTTAAGAAGCGTTGTGAATTTAGCCGAAGTGATCGAAGTCTTGGACCCACAGGTAATTCCAGAACTCCCTACAGTACATACAAGCATCAATGTTTCAGATGTAACGGTTACACCAACATCAACGAAGGGGCTGTAAATGCCAAGAAGGGAGTGTTATTAACAAAACAAGTGCAAAGCCAAAACAAGGAAGCTGTCCAGTTAAAAACAGTAAGACATCCGCATTGCGAAGGAGCTCTGGTCTTAAGAGGTGATCGCATCGGTACACTCCAAATCAGTGGGGAGGACTATTGTGTATTTTCCTGAACTAAGAAATTAAGAACGACAGCGCAACCTACAGGAGAATTCCGTCTGAAGTGCTTATATCCACGAGCTGTCCAATCTGTGCATGTGGCTTTTACCTTCTTCTTCCTTATTTTGGCTCTCGCACCAGCAGGTTATCTTTTGTAATTATTATAAGTACAACTTAAGTGTTAATTAACAGCTAAATTAAGTGGTGGTATCCATCTATATTCAAGACTCATGAAGATATCTAACCAACAGTCTCTGCGAGGCCGTTAGTTCGATGCCACGCAGAATGTTTTGGTTCCATTTGAAAACTTTTTTCACTGGCACTCCTTCGGCGACGACAAGTCATCCTAGTATCAATGCCCGTTAAATTTTTGGCTTAACCCAGCGATGAACACATAATGGCGTAAAACTCTTGCAAACAATGATTACGCAAACATGAGAGGTTGGTATAAAAAAAGGTCTCCGTATCGCAAGGAAGCAGTAGCCCCAAGAACTTGCATTACTATTCGTAACTCTTTATTTGGTTATGGAAGGCTTTGCAATACCGCAATCTCACATCGGATTGATCAATCAACAAAACATATCTCATCAAACAAAAAAAAAAACACAAAGAATGTCTACAATGGAAGAGTAACTCACAAACTTATGGCATGTCTGGGAGGCTCACGGACAATGAAGAAGTAGTTAGGAATAAATCTTGCTATTTCTTATGCCCTCCACTAATAACAACGGTGTCGTAAAATTATGCAGAATGTCAAAATTGCCCCTGCTTGGGTTCACTGTTGGATTTGGGATGAGTTCGAAATTGAACGTATGCAAAGTGTAATAAGGCCGGCTTGACTTCAGCAAAGTGAAATAAGACTAAACATGGCTGGCTTTGATAGCCTCTGTGCTTGTGCCTTATTTTCATAAATCAGTGACTTCAGAAAACACTTCAAGAAAAAGTCTAATGGGCTCAAATCGCAAGCTGCTCTTGCTAGCGCGCATCCGAATATTCTAATATTTATGTCTCTGACGCAGAAATAAGGCGAAACTTGACCGATAGCATGGTATTTGTTGGTTTTGATAGCCGCTGTAGTTTGTGTCTTATTCGCATAGACTTACGACTTCAGAAAACACCACAAGAAAAAGTTTAACGGGGTCAAACCGCACGCTTCTCTTGGTAGAGCGCATCCGAAATATCTACATCACCTCCACGTGAAATGACCATGCCTTCCAATCGCTCGTGCAGACTTCCGAATGTTGCGTGAGCTGTGTGGCACATTGGGCAGCATGTTCATATCATCTAATTCAGGCCAAAAGAAGTTGGTAATCATCGACCTATAGAGATCACCGTTGACGGTGATGGCCTGGCCTACGTCGTTCTCAAATATGACGCCGCCAGCCCAAAATTCTTACCAAACAGTGACTTTTTCGTGATGCATTGGACGCTATTCGATCTCATGTGGATTGGCACCATCCCAAATTCGTCAACTTTGTTTGTTGACGTACCCATTCATCCAGAAATGGGTCTCATTTCTGAAGATGATTTCCCGATGAAAACTAGGGTCAGCTAACAACTGCAACTGGTCGTTTACCTACAGCTCCTTCGTCAGTTGAATTTTTTAAGTAACGAGGCAAAATTCGCGAAGTTGTGGTCTGCGAAAGGCCGAGTCCTTGTAAACGACGCGAAACTGACTGCCTCAGAACATCACAAACACTCACGAATAGCGGCGATGTTTTAGGCATATCTTGGGTTTCATCGACGTACGGGTGTTGGTTTATCATTTACTAAACAAGTAGACTCAAATTTATCCACCAGACTGTGAACAGACGATTATTGTGAAACGCGCAAAACGTTGCCAGAACAGAACACCCATTTTGATAAAACAATTTGATCATTTGCACGTGTTGTTGAAATCTATGTCCTTCCATAGTGACTTGTCAAAGTAGGGTTAATAAATGACAGCCAATTTGACAGATGTAGCTTCAATAATATGGCTGCTATAAAACGTCACAGCACAAAAAGAAAAAAGCCAACTTATTCGCCGAAATATTTACAGAAAATTTAACACTTAACTCGGAACTAACTCTCAAGTAACTCAACTAACTAACTTCAAGTAAAATTTCAGCCACAAATAATATAAAGCATCATGAAAATTTTTGAGTATATTGAACCCGATGGATCCGACGGAATTCCTCACATTGTACTTCAAAAATATGCAACCGACTTTGTACACTTCTTTGCAAGTAATTTCTCATGTCGTTAGATCGGCAAGTTTTCCCCAGTTGCTGTAAAATAGGTCGAACCTAACCGAAAAAAGCACGCCTCAATAATTTTCAAAGGTAGTGGAAAAAATTAATAATTAGTACCCAAAAGCGAACTTCAAGTGGTAGTACAAAATTCCAAATCATGGTCCAAATATACTGACAATCAGCTACCAGCTATCTTAACTTAAATAAGCTTTATTGCATGATTATATCAGAAGTGAGGTGCTATGTACTGCGGCTCAGAATACCTGGAAACAACACCATATGCAGGAACACGGAATTTTATTCCACTGTCACTCCTCACATGGTAGTCTGATATTGCGAGCGGTATCAAGTGCCCTGAAAAGCTTATCTCAATTTAAGTTTTTAATTTTTTTTAAAGACGATAGATCTTGACATCGTGCCACAAGCATAAATAGTTGTGGACAAATAAATAGGGTCTAAGTCCTAACGAATCGAATGCACCGACATTTATTTTTTACAACTCTGTGGCTGTGTTTAGATTTTCAATGACAATTTGCGGCTTCTCAATATCACAAGATACAATCTACCGCCAGTTCAGCCGCCAATACTGACCTACAAACGCTTTATATGACAAAAAAAAAAAACATTTTCAAGCTTCGTGTCAACAACCAGCTAAAACGTAACGTCAACGTAATATCGCTAAAATAAATCAACCAGGCAAATGCAAAGCTGTAAAATCCCCAACACCCCAGGCATCTCAAAGCAAACCAAACTAGACTTTTCCAGTTTTGCAATTTTCGGTAGTGAAGAGTTGGCTAGGTTCATAGGAAATCTCCTATATACCTAACCTACCCATATACTACTCCATTTTCTTTGCATAAAACAAAAATCACAAAACATACAAAAAACGAAAAGCAAAACGTAAACAATTTGCCTCTGAGTAAGTCACTAAAGCAACCATACCATACCTCTATAGCTACTGTATCTAAGTATCTATACATGCGCTGACCGTAGCCAGGTCTGCGTCAAAAGGCAATAGAAAAGAAACCCACGAGTGAACGTGGTCTAACCAGTTTATATTGTTTTTTTCCAGCAAGTACACACAAAGAGAAAGATTTATGAAAACCCGTCAATACAGGCGAATCGCGCAGAGCTATCTATCGATATAAAGATGGGAAAAACCGGGCGCAAAAGAAAACTCCATAGAGAGTGAAACCGCAAATTGCAATGCGATTCTGTTTCCATTTCTTTTCCTTTCAACACTTAAACGAGTCTTAAACGATCAACGATCATGGATCATGGATCCCACCCAAAGTGCTTGGCGATTTCTCTTGTCTACCTTTGCCGGCGATCGGACTTCTGATGAAGACAGCGGTTACATATATCTACATAAGCTTTCCATCTGATTGATGATCGATTGAGATCACTGATCGTGCAAAATTTACGCAGGCTTGACGATCAATAAGACTATGATGGTGGTACACTACATTCAAATGTGCGGATTGGAAAATATAAAACTCTTCGATACTGTATCGGAATATGCGGTGGCATGACCGGTGAATGTGGGCCAATCGACACAGTGAATTGAATTCTCATTAACATTCCATTGTCGTGATCGACGCGGTATCTGTTTTTATGCGAACAACACCCTCGCACCACGATATCGAGTGCGGTACGGGTTTTTGTGTTGAAATTTAATTCAATTGCCGGCGGTGATGGTGCGCTGATGATGATTTATGTGTACTTTCACATGGCCAAACGAAGGAAGAGACATCTATTGAAGTTGCACACACAAAGAGTATTTGGGTTTTGGACGACCCAGAAGTGCGACTGGATGTTTATTTGCATTGTTCGGAGGAGAGTATTTATTTATGCAGGTCATCGAGAAAGATGAGAATTACCAACCAGATGAGGTATAGTCCGTCATGTGGTTGTCATATGTTGCCATATTGGGTATTTTGTATTTTTTCATGAGAAGTTCGGCGAAGAAATACATGCTGAGGCTGGAAATATCTTGTTACCTAGTTTGGGTGCGAAATGATTTAAGGATTTCATGGTTTAAACAACGCAAACAATGGGATCGTGAGACGTTAGAGCACGCACTAATAATTAGATTTTCTGTTTATACAAATGTGTGTTTTCATAGTACCTTACTCATGTAGATAAATATATTTGAGGAAGAACAATATCTAAAACCCGGAATTTGTTCAGATTTAAAAAAAAATCCAGAAGTAGCCGAGATTTAACGTTATTGCTATGTCGTTAGTCTGGGCGTACCTATTAAATGCCTACTCCAAACAATGAAACCAATTCTCTCTCCACCGGCAGTTTGCTCCCTTATTTGCAGATGCATGCTCCTGTTTTACGATATATCTGGAATCGGCTGCCCCTATAGGATCTTAAACTCAGTTTCCATTCATTTGTGTGTGCGCAGTTATATTTTGGTAGCAATTACACAACTCCTGCGATAACAACTCGTGTGTCTATTTTTATATGTGATATGAGTCCCTAGGCCTATCAGAAGCATAAATTTGAATCTATGGCTGATAAAATGTAGGGCTGAATCTTGACTATGGACCCTGAGTGTCAGGAGCCGCCAAAACATTTGCATACTTGCCGAAAATGTAGCTGCAAAGTTATTTTTCCATAAAAGGTTGTTTAACGGAAAAAGCTTTCACCCATTGGCCTTGGACATTTAAAAAAACAATTTTTTGGTCCAACTGGCTAATTATGACCCAAGGCAAGGCATGGCTTATTTTTCTATTCATTGTGAATCTGCACTTCTTGGTCGATGGCGGCACCTTCTGGTCTATGCCGAATCCAAGTTGAAATAAGCTTTCCTTGACAATACTACTCTGATAATTGTTAGATCAGTGGTGGTGGGGGCCTTGGCAAATGGTATGTGATGAAAGGTCAACTTTCGAGCAGCTGCAGCTATTGAAATGAAATAGCTAGCATTGGACATATCACAAGAGGATATCTCCCTTTAAGTAGATAGTCCAGCGGTCATAAAAGCTCTGGCATTCAACACAATACCATCACGAATAGTTGGACGCTGCCGCACAGAGCTACGGGCTCTATGTAACCAGAACAAAGTCCAAATTATCTGGGTGCCAGGATGTAACATTTCTGGAAATGAGAAAGCGGATGGGCTAGCAAGACTATAGGATCGTGTAGCTGCAACTCTTTATGGTTAGACCCCACTTGCTTCTAAAAAAAAAAAAAAAAAAACAGGCAAACAAAACTAGCAACCTATTGCGCAAATCGTTAGTTCCTTCTGCAAATCGGGATGGAGCAAACATCTGTTTCAAGCGGATTGAACAACGCAGATCACCACATAAGCTAACTGCCTCCAGTTGCGCACTCCAAGTTTGTTTAGGTCGGTTTCTACTTGTGCGCGCCACTTAAGGTGAGGTCTTCCTCTACGGACGTAGCTGGCTGTGAATCGACGACTCTGCGAGCCGAAGTATTGGTGTCCATTCGTTCTACATGTCCTAGCCATCTTAAATGTCCAATGCGGAGTTTTTTTTTTACCAGGGGCCTCCATAGCCCGTCAACGTAAACGGGACCGATGATGGACCGTAGAGCAGGACTGGGATGATCAGGGTCTTATATAGTATCTCCTTAGTAGTTCGAGTGAGGGCTTTACTACTGAATTGGCTTCTTAGCCCAAAGAAACAGCGGTTGGCAAGAGTAATTCTTCGTTTAATTTCTGACAAGATGTTGTCAGAGTTAACTGCGGAGCCGAGATAGACAAAGTTCCGTACTACTTCAAAGTTATATCTGTCAATGGTGACGTTCTGTCCAATTCGTCGATGTTGTGTGTCCTTTCGTGTTCTCTATACTAGCAAACGTGGCTATGACATCACGTTGGATCCTACCACTGATGTCAATATCGTCAGCGTATGCTAGTAGTTGTACCGATTTTTGGAAAATTGTGCCTCTTGTGTTGGCTCGTGAGTTTTGGTTCTTTCTGCCTGACAGCGAAATGTTGTTCATCATCGCCGTTTAACGGTCTGCAGAAGTGGTTCTTCCATATCCTCAGCATCGACTGTGTCTCAGCTACGGTATTTCCTTCTTCATCTCGATAGGATTCTGTTCGAGCCTTGTATCCTTGGCTTTGACGTTTTACTTTTTGGTAAAACTTGCGAACATCGTTTCTGGAGTGGCACCTCTCCATATCCTCGATCGCGCGCTTTTCTGCTCTTTTTTCTTCTCTTTGAAAAGCCGGTGTTCTTCCCTTCTTCTCTGCGTATAGAACTCAGCGGCAGCCTTGTAGGCTTCGTTCTTGGCTGTGAGCATCCGTCGGCATTCCTCATCAAATCAGGGGTTTCTTGGTGGTGGGCGCGAGAAACCTAGCACATCAGTTGCGGCTGATCTAATGGCTTTTTGGCATTGTTGCCTTTGTTCTTCGACTTTCGATGCGGGTGGTATGGTGCTAATTGAGATGTTAAGGGATACGCGTTGCACGATGGTCTTGGCCACTTGGCCACTTGGATTGATGCCTAGTCCATATATTTTGGTCCATTCGGCAAGAGTCTGAAGAGCACACTCGAGCAGCTCACGGATCTTAAAAAGTGAGTACTACCACAAAAAAAAAACTAGAAGTGACCAGGATGGTTTCACAATTAACATCTAGTAGTGTAAGCACAGAAAATATGGAACTCAATCAATTTATAGAAAGAAAAACCTAAGTAAGTACACCCTCTCAGAAGTTCATTTTGCGACGCTACTCAGTTAACAAAGTTTCAGCACTTCTTATTACAATTCTTCCTATTTTCCATCGAATGGGGATATATATCATATATCATCCCGTGTCATCGAATTTATTGACCAGAAACAGTTTCATCACAATCCCATTCACTTGACCATAGCATTTGTATGTGCAATCTAAATCTACCCTTCAAAATGCGATCTGTTTCACTCACATCCCCTTCGGTTAGAGATACTTTTTTGGTACACAAAATGTGTTTTTCGCAATGTCCCGTGACGGACAAATTTCCGCTGAATAAACGGCACTGGGAATTAGATCATGTGTTACTAGAGATGCGGCAACAGCATTGCATCATCACATTACCTGTCATAGAGAAACGTAATTTCCTTCGCCCTTTGAAGTGCAACGGAGAGGAAAATTCACCGAAATCTGGCAAAGGGCGCAGCAAAAAAAAAAACAGCCAACAACGCAGTAAAAGAAAAATTGCATATAAGGACCCTTGCCGAAGGAATATGTATATATGATGGAAAAATTTGATTTGGATCTCTGTCCTATTCGTTTATATACCTAGCAATGGGGAAGAGCGGTTTCCTCGTTGGGTCGAACGGAAAAAAATAATGCGAAGCAGTGCACTTGATTTGATTCCGGGGGTGGTTAGTCAGTTTTGTGGGTGTGGGCGGTTGAAGCACTAAGGAATGGTGAAAACTTAATCATCCACTCCAGGGGTTGCATAGATATTACGCTATTTGGTTACACCGAATAGTGGAATGAGCTAAGGGCTTGCATTCTTTGGGCTTAATCAAATGATAGGAATCATAAATCGGGGGGTAGATGTATTGTAGAATACCTATCTGTGTACATAAAAATGTTACGTGATACAGAGACATTCCGATTCTCAAAAGGGACCGGTATTTTATTGTGTTGCATGGGGTTACATTGGTTGTCAAAATAAATGACAAACAAAGCAACCAAAAGGCCGGTATGCTCATAAGGCTTTAAGGATGGTATAATATAACATCTGTTGCTAGGTATACAGAATGATGGTCTTTATAATATTTTGAGGGGTCGACGTATAACAAGGTATCTTTAGGAGTTGATATTGATCCGATTGGAAAGAATTTGGAGTTATTTTCTTTTAATTTCTAAATTTTTAATATCTAAGTGAATTCTGGCAAAGGAATCGTCTTATTTGCATTTGAGGAGGACTTTTGCACGGTTACCGTTATTTAATTTGTAATTGTCAGTTAGCTGCTCTAGCCAAATCGCTCTTAATTTATAATGAGCAATGCCACATTGAACAAAATAAAAAGATAAAAGATACCAAAAACGTAGAACGCAACGAAAGAAGAAATCGATCGATAATTTATGTCATTACCCATAAACAAGAACCCCAATTTGATACCATTGAAAAATGTACTTACCGAAGCTATATACAAGCCGAGTTGTTTAAAAAATACTGCGTATATTTTCGATGATTAATTTTCATGGGTCCTAGTGTAATTCTTCAGAAGAGAACACTCAAATAGTAGACGAATAGTTACTTGTTGTTTATTAATACAGAACAGAACAGCTCATTATATCCTAATTGTTATGTTCGAAGTCTTTATTTATACAGTACTAGCGGACCCGGCGAACTTCGTTTCGCTCTAATTTAACGCCTTCAAATAAACTCCAGAGTGATAATAAAACGAATGAAGTTAAAATTTTATGCAATTTATTTGAATGGAATCGAAGTCAATAGAGAGCGATACGATAAACAATGTTTTTCGGCGCAAAAACAACACGCGAACAGACAACGTACAGCTGAACGTACAAAAAAAAAAACAAGGAAGAAACAACGAGATTAATCCCACAGACTTCCAACCTTGCGATTTATTGATTGTCATCGCAAAAGCCAATCGAATGAGAAACTGGATGCGCTTCTTTTCTTCCTTTCCTTTGAATTTGGTCTTCATGATCGTCGCTTGAATCACATTGTTCATCAGTTTCTTGACGCACGGCCGCATATAGTTGCACAATTCGAGTGATTCAGATTCCGCAACATGATTACGATCGGTCCAACCTTCAGCTGTATATTATGCGAAGGATCTCCTGGCACATCTGAAAATTCCGTCGGATAATTGATAGCTGCCAACCACCCGATCTGAGTGAAGTGAGGATAGCAATATCTAAACTCAAGCTTAATAAGGCTGCCGGAAATTACGACCTTCCCGCTGAGCTTTATAAGGCCGGCGGAGATGACTTGGTAAGAAACATCCACTAAATCATAAGCCATATCTGGTCGGAAGAAAATATGCCTGAAGAATGGAAACTCGGCATCGTTCGCCGATCCACAAAAAAAGAGAAACTCTAAACTGCGCCAACTACAGAGGCATAAGTCTCCTCAACATCGCCTACAAGATCCGATCTGACGTAATATGTGAACGCCTGAAACCGTTTACCAACAACCTGATCGGCGCTTATCAGTGTGGTTTTAGGCCAGGAAAGTCAACAATCGATCAAATTTTCACACTTTGGCAGATCCTGGAAAAAGCCAAGAAGTCAAAATCGATACCCACCACCTATTCATCGATTTCAAAGCCGCATATGATTGCATTTATAGAGACGAACTATACACAGCCATGTCTAGTTTTGGTATACCGCCCAAACTCGTCCGTTTGTGTGGGATGACGATGGAAAATTTTCGCTGCTCCATCAGTGTTGGAAATGACCTCACCGACACATTCGATACCCAAAAAGGATTTAGGCAAGGCGATGCTCTGTCATATGAATTCTTCAATTTGATTCTTGAGAGGATACTGGAGAGGATACATACTGGTTATAAATTCCACTCCTTTTATATCAATTTTATGATTTAACACACTCACTTTGTACTTTCATAAGTTAATAATTTGTGTTTCACAGTAAAAAGCTTGTATTTTTATATTTTTAATGCAATAACCTTGGAAAACAGCACTCCCGCCATATAAATTTCTCAAAAATGTTTCCTCCATCCAAGTGATTTTGACGTTTTAATGAAAGAGACAACGCACTTGTGAGGGAGAAGTATCATGAACCATACAAAATTCTCATGGTTTTTCCTCAAAAAGAGACAACGCACTTGTTAGGGAGAGAGTTTCGTGAACAAATCTATCGACGTCCATATTCTTCGCTGCTACTAAACCAACCGACATTTTCATAATTTCCTGCAATGCCCTCAATCTAATTACATAACCTCAATTTTTACACGCAAGCTTATTTACTAAAATAAATAATCGAATTGATAAATATCGCATTGAATTTCAATTGATCGTAATGCTTGACCCGTTTGAGGGTGTGATGGGCGATCTACGACTAAAAAGGACACCTGCAGAATTGCGCACAGCCTAAGTCAACGTGAAACGGATTGTGGCATTGATCGCAGAACAGCGCCATCTTGTATTTACCTCGTTAACTTCTTCACCCAAAGTTCACGCAAAACGTCTTTTATTACAACGAATTTCATGGCTATCCGAATTTTTTTAAGTTTCACAACGAATTTTCTGCCTTTAGTTCGTCCAAAATCATCAAAATTTCGTACAAAAAAAAAAAGAAAACTGTTCGGGTTCTGCAAATTTATTTCTTCTTCAACTCTTCAACTTATGCAGAAGTTATTTGTTACAACTTTTAGCATTTCATAAATAAATGTTTCATATGAAGCACCGTGCGGTTAATACCTTGATTAGCCACCAGATTGGGATTCCATCAAAAGTGACAAAAGGATTTGATACCAAGGTAAGGTCATACCGTTGCACAATCCATCCGTTGATGAAATTATCCTACAACTAGCAACCCTGCTCGACTTCGCCCGGTTACAATTTTAATGACGAAAAATTTGATTTCTGCCATTTGGAGTTCGAATGCTTCTCAAATGCCCAGCACCTGTAAGTGATACATCATTGAAATAACATCGAAATCCGTTTAGCTCTTCTAGAGATCAGCGCATTCATACAAGTTTTGGGACTTTATTTTATACTATTTATGTATTGATATAGATGGGAGAGAAAACATAGTTTGATAGAGCATTTCACATTCGTGATTTTCCGCTTAAGTATGAACCCCTACCCTATGTTTCAGCGTACGTCAAACGATAGACCAAGGGGTAAACTGATGGATGTATATCGTAGCGATCGCTGCGACTGAATTTATGATTGGCTGAATGTATTATTATTGGGGAGGTATAATCGACTTCTATGTCTTTCTCATATAAGCCGCTCTCCCTATTACCAAAAAAATTAACATGCCTTGTCAGAAGCCCCTCTTGACGCGAATTTTCAACAAGTAAAATTGATTTCTTTAAAGTAGCGCTGGTACAGATACATATCACTGTTGTAGAGAAATCGATTTTGGTGATGAAAAATGCTCGTCAAGAAGAGATTGTAGATACATTATAATATCCTCGTCAAAATCTGGTTTTAATCTTGGAAAAACTCGGATGTGCTGCTTAGAAACTGAACGCTGCTTTTCATTCAGTGTTTGACGGCACTGCTGTATTAATTTGAATGAAATTGCAAATTCGGTTATCGTTCAGTAGAGCTGCTGTTGATGGATGTTATCACACGCGACCTTGAAGTTGATCAAAAGATGTTTAGTTTTGACTTGAAACTAATCGACTTTTCCAGGATGGTTGTCAAAAGTCAATCTTGTACTATGATGTTTATGTATCCGAAACTAGGGAGTTCGCAATGTTTATGTGTCCTAAAAGTTTATTTCGCACGCGTTTATGTTCTATTGTAGATAGTAGCAACATTTTTCGTCATTCCTGAGTTGTTATATACAAGCTTTTTATAAAATTCAGTATTCGGGGTTATTTTAATCACAGTAACACGAAAACTTTGAATTGAAATAAAACACAAGAAAATCGTTTTTATGTCCATCGATTTGACTTTATTGGAAGGACAATTTTATGCCATTAATGTTTAAATACGATTTTGGGCATGTGGCCGACGTGGCTGGTTCGGCTAAAGCCAAATCTAGAGGTGCAACCACTTTTTCGAGCATTTGGGCCGTATGTCGGCAATAACGCCACGAATGTTGGCTTCCAAGTACCCTAACGTTTCTGGTTTATTGTCGTAGACGAGCGACTTCACATATCCCCAAAGTGTCACATATCCAACGGTGTCAAATCACACGATCTTGATGGCCAATTGACATGTCCATTCCGCGAAATCATGTTTCGAATGTTTCCTTCAATAAATCGATTGTGACGTGCGCTGTGTGGCATGTAGCGCCGACTTGTTGGAACCACATCTCATCCACATTCATGCCATTCAATTCGGAATAAAATTGTCGGTTGGCTCTCTACCGGTCTCAATTAACGGTAACTGACTCTCCAGCATGATTTCCGAAGAAGTACGGCCCAATGACTCCACCAGCCCATAGAGCACACAAAACAGTCAGTTTTTGTGGATATTATGGCGTCTCAAGGGTCTCATGTGGATTCTCTTCACTCCAAAGACGGCAGTTTTGCTTGTTGATAGCCATTGAACCAAAAATGAGCCTCATCACGGAACAAAATTTTGCGATGAAAATCAGCATCGAGATCAATCTCATTTTCGGCCCATACACCAAAATCACGACGCATAGCATGGTCTCGCAGCTTTAATTCTTGCACAAGCTGGATCTTGTAAGATCGTAAGCCAAGATCTTTGCGCAAAATCTTCTATCAAGTTGATGGGCAAAGCTCCAATTGCTGTGCACAGTGGCAAATCGATTCATTCGGGCAATTGTTTCTTCGGTGCGCACTGTTCGACGTCTCTGCGGAAGCGTATTATCACATAGAGTAAACGTAGTGCGAAAACGGTCCATGATTAACCGAATTAATTGCTAGGATGGACGATTATGTCGCCCATAAAATGATGAAGTGTCAAGCCAAACTGAACATAAATGACTTGAGTTGCCCGATTCGGCCACAAAATGTCAGTTTTATCTCTATTCGAAAAACCAACCTCTAAAAAAACACCTATTACTGCTTGATTTTCGATATGACGGTGGATGGATGGCTGTGTAAAGCTTATTCAAAATGGTTGACAGATTTCAGTTATATTATGATTTATTTTGAACATTTTCTAACTATTCCGAAAAATGCTCTAGGAATTATTCCAAACAAATCGGTTTGGCCAAAATGGCAGAATTTACAGACCTATTTTTCGCACTACTGTATCATCGTACTGGTAGGTTAGACTGTATTTTGTCTCATAAAACCAACACTTGCCAACGCTAGGAGCAAGTAAAACAATTCCTAAAACTTATACGAAATCTTGTAACTCATTCTTTTCAAGTTTCTTGGAAAATCAAAATCTCTGAATGGTCGTGAGTGATTCGTAAACAAAGTGTAAAGGACACGATCTTATACACGTGGTTAAATCCCCCTGCAAATGATTTTAACATTTAAAAGGCGTAACCGCGATTTTTGTTGCAATAAGTTCACTTAAATAACTCATTAAAAAAATAAAAAGTAAGCTACCTGTCTGACTTAACTTTTATGACACCTATTTCTGAAAGAATTTCTACGTGAACATCCTTTTTGCTTCAATGAAACCTTTTTATCGTAATTAATTTCAATATCATATCTACCTGATAATTGTGCAATATCTTAGTGGCCTCCTACAGGTAGTTAGTTCTATAATTCTGTACTATAAAGACTTGCGAAAATTCGCAAATCTATACAGTTGTCGATTAACTTCATCAAAACAAGTAGCTTTTGAACTAATAACAAATAAAAATCCTTCAGAATGGAAAATTTACAAAACCACCACCAAGAATTTAGGACCCCATTGTACCGGAGTCTTCTACGTTTATACGAGGAAGCAAAACAAAAGTGGAAAGATACATATTTGGAGATCTATATAGAACCACTCAATCCAAATTCATTAATAGAGCCCCAGCAACACACGATCAAAATTTGGAAATGCATCCCAGAGTTCGATGACGACGAAGATGCTGATGTAGTCCTTACGACAAAAGAATTATTTAACGAGATTGAAAAATTTGCGGACTGTAACAGATCTCTTTTGAATTCGGCGCTTCAGACAATAAACGTCTTGAGAAACAAATTAAAGGACCGATTTAAAGTCAGAGTTACGAAAATAGTCCAGCAGGAAGAGGTGCAGCCACTTTACGGCCTGGAGCTGGACGATGAGTTCCAAGATAGAGAACTTCAAGCTGAGCCTATAAAAGAAGATGAAGAACAGTTCGACAATGAGAGTGAAGACGATATTGTGGAATGGCAGCCCGAAATGCAAGAAGAAGAATGGGAATCTGATTCAGGGCAGGAATCTGCTCTAGGTGATGATTTTGAAGAGTCATATGAACTCGACTCAGGACTGCAAACCGTGTCTGAAGAAGAATTTGAAGCGGAATCTGACAGAGATTCCGAAGTGGATATCGATGTTGTAAATTAACTTATTTTTATATTAGAGGTATTTTTTAGATAACGTGGAATTCAAAGAAAATGTTACAAACATAATTAAATGTATATACAAAAAAAATTATATTTTTATTAAATAATAATAAATTCGCATCAAAATAATTAAACATAACTTTCAGTTATTTGAATGGATACAGTTCCGTGGTAGATTTGTAGAAGCGGAGTGCAATGGGACCCTCTGACCTTTTGTTTACTTAAAACATAAATTTTTTTTAGAATGTTAGTATGTATTAAGGAAAGCATTTCAAAATCTTTTACCAACAAAAAATAAGATTTCCACCGATTGATAGATTTTCCATGGGTTATACGGTATTTTATATACAATATCCAAACAGTCATGAATGATATAAATCGACGAATCAATTTTTTACATTTTAGGGAATGAGTTTCTTACAAAGTCATCTCCGCCGGCTTTAAGCTTGAGCTCCACTCAGGTCGGGTGGTTGGCAGTTTTCGCTGTCGTTGCCAATATTGAATGATTCGTTCTGCCTGACAGCAGAATGTTGTTCGTCATCGCCCTTTAACAGTCTGCAGAAGTGGTTGTTCCATATCCTCAGCATCGACTGTGTCTCAACTACGATAATTCCTTGTTCATCTCGGCAGGATTCTGTTCGAGACTTGTATCCTTGGCTTTGACGTTTTACACGTTGGTAAAACTTGCGAACATCGTTCCTGGCACCTCTCTATATCTTCGTTTGCGCGCTTTTCTTGCTCGTTTTTCTTCTTTCTGAAAAGCCGGTGTTCTTCCCTTCGTCTCTGTCTATAGAGATCAATGGCAGCTCTCGTCTTCACCTGCAGCTAAACCTTGTAGGCCTTGTTCTTGGCTGCGAGCATCTGTCGGCATTCCTTATCAAACCAGGGCTTTCTTGCTGGTAAGCACGAGAAACCTAGCACATCAGTTGAAGCTTATCCAATGGCTTGTTGGCATCGTTGCCATTGTTCTTCGACATTCGATGCTGGTGGTATGATTTTAATTGAGAGGCTTAGGAATACGCGTTGCGCGAAGGTCTTGGCGGTCTCTTGCGATTGCAGTCTTTCGAATTTAATTTTTTTTCACAGTATTTCTGCATTGTTGTGGCGTGTTGGATATTCGCATTCTTATCTTTGCTTCAAGGTAGTGGAACGAGTCGATGTTAGCTCCTCGGAATGTTCGGATATCCAAAATACTGGATGCGTGCCTCTTGTCTATCGCAATGTGATCCAATTAGTTGACCTGAAGACCGCCATTACAGAACACAGCGAGGAGGAGCTATAGACCTTCAAAACCTTCCGTTCCGTAGCGAAGTCAATTAGCCTAAGTCCGTTACCAGACGTGTTGTCGTGTAGGCTATGTTTTCCGACAATACTGCTTAAGATATCTTCTCTTCCTGCGCTTGCGTTAAGATCTCCCAGCACGATTTTAACATCGTACTTCGGTAGTCGCTCTTCGGTGGAGCTAATAGAAGCAATCCTTAGCTATATCACCTTTTTCCTCCGTTGGGGCGTGAGCGCATATAAGGCTTATGTTGGCGAATTTGGCCTTGATGTGGATTGTTACAACGCGTTCGCTAATGTCTTGGAAACATAAGACTTCTTGCCTAAGTCTGGCACTTATAACAAATCCGTATCCGAATAGTCGCTGTTTCTGCTCACTATAACACGGTCCGTAGTAGATGTCACAGTTTTTCATCCTCTTTTGCCCGGCCCATCCCATCGTATTTCCTGGATGGCAGTAATGTCTGCTTTGTTTCATTTTAGGGCTTCCGCTAGTTGTTCGCCTCTCCTGTTTAATGTTCTCACATTCCAGGTGCAGATACGAACGTTGTTGTCCTTTTTTCGTTTAGCAGGGTCGTCAAAAGTAAAACCAGTCCTTTCCGAGACTATTGGTTGCTTCGTAACATAGAGTTTTTTCCATTGTTGGATAGTTAACCCAAAGCACAACCCTCAACCTGGAGGTCCAGTACCAATTTATTAAATACCCCTAGGACACGGGCCATCAGTATCCACTACGGAATTGAGATCTGCCGTTGGCCTTTCGGTTTATCCGCCACCATCTCTGTTCAAGGGGCCTGACTAACACTTGAAGTTCCTAGACAACCTGTTGTCCGAATATGTCGAAGCAGCTTTTCTAGGTTCGCCTGGGACTGTTTATAGTGTTGCTGTTTTTCGTCGTGTTATCAACACTAGCGCTTATCGTTTAGCAAATCAAATCCGGGTGGATGAGACCAAGTGGTAACCCAATGGTTACCACTTGGAGGCTAAAAATATAAACTTGATGTGTAGTCAGAGTTACAACCATTGGACATTGCCAAGTTAACGCCAATCAGAGTCTACCCTCGTTCTACAACACTCAAACTAGACATGGCTCTGTATATTTCGTCTCTATAAAAACTGTCGCATGCGGCTTTGAAATCGATGAATGTGGTGGGTATTGATTTGGACTTCTTGGGTTTTTTTTACGGTCTGCCGAAGTATAAAAATTTGATCGATTGTAGATGACCAAAAACTACATTGATAAGGGCCGATCAAGTTGTTGGTAAACGGTTTCAGGCGTTCACATATTTCGGCCCATAGGATCTTGTGGGCGATGTTGAGGAGACTTATGCCTCTGTAGACGGTCTCCTTTTTTGTGGATCGAGCAAACGATCCTGACGTTCCATTCTTCAGGCATACTTTCTTCCGACCAGATTTGGCTTATGAGGTGGTGGATGTTTCTTACCAACTCATCTCCGGAAGCCTTTCATTTCCGGCAGCCTTATTAAGTCCTTTGCTGCAACAAGGTTGTGGTTCAAGTCGATGTTAGCTCCTCGGAATGTTTGGACATCCAGCGTCTCCGAAAACCACTAACAAAAAGGAATAGATACTCCCCTTGTACTTGCAGCTGAATCTTTCAATCATATTTTCTTCTCAACCTGCAATAGTGTCCGTTTGTTTTTTTTGTTCTTCTTAGTTCGGCTTAAAAACCGACGCTATCATTCTCCGCAACTCCCGTCTTCACTCAAAACGTTGCCTCAGGCCTGGTTCATACCTAGATGCATTTTCCGTCAATCTAATGGTTTTTAGTTAATAAGCGGGAAAACCCATTACATAAGGTGCAGGTAAAAGATGCTAAGTGTATAGCTCCAAAAATAATGTCAATTGGTCACCGATATATATGAGGTGTAGAAAAATATTTCTCACCCCATTGCAAGGTGATTATTAACTTTTTTTATGGTTGACACCACGACAAAACTAACTCCAACAACATTCTAAAAATAACACAAATCCGGGAAAAAACGTGCATTTGTTTTTATATCTAATCCTTCAAAATTTATAAACATTTATTTAATTAGTAGAACCAGTTGCATACCTTAATCAAAGTGCTACTTCGAAACCAGATAAAACTGAATTCCTGCGGTTGAATTAACAGCCCATGCGACAAGCGTTAGTAACCTTGACTAACAATTTGTAACTGACTTGTATCTCTACCCATGCGATTCACCGATTTCAAAAAAAAGTCTCTACTCGAATTTGTGTGAATCGAATTCGAAAAAAAATCTTAGATACTTCTTTCTAACTATTTAGCTGCTCGTTTGACGATAAATTTATCTTCAAATCGAGGCGTACGATAAACAAACAAAAACCAACACCACGCTAGCTGACTGAACTGTTAATTTCCTTAAATGCCTCTGCAACTGGAAAGTACCGCAGCGGAGTAGCGCAATGTCTGCTTATAAAGTATCTATAAGTGAAACAAAAAAAAATACATGAAAAGATATAAAATCAAATTAAACTGCTTCCCGTTTATGTGTGTATCTACACATAGCTCTAACGCGATATACAGACATACTTTCCACTGCATGTACCAAGAGTATGCTGTGCTGCAGCCCAAGTACCGATTTACTTTATTTAGATTAATTAGCTGAGGGTAACACGAACGCAAGATACACAGATTAACCCCCTGAGTAGGGCAGGGGGACTAGAGGGTACTAGAGACCAGAGTGAACAAAAAGTGAAAAAGGGAAACACGGTAGAGTATCACCGCGCCAGAGCCAATGGAGGAGTCAATGGAATAGAGACCCAGACGCCAAGACGTGAGCACCTCCGGTTGTGTATCATGCTGGCTACGCGCATAAACAGAGTGTACTCCTCTCGGCGTTTCGCGTATCTATAGGTACAATCCAGAGATGCAATTGCATGTTGCACTGCATCGAAGAAGTTGACGAAGAAGTTTTTTTTTATTAGCTGTGGTGTTGTTGCGCAATGTTGGCGAGTGCTGGTGAATGGGGGGACCAGTAAATCAGGAAAAATAAGACAACGACGACGACGCGTTGCAGTACGCACTTATTGCTACAAGCAATCGGTTAATTCGAGTTTTTGTATCTAGATAGGCAGTGAAACGGGATGCTTTGTTTCTTGTGTCGGTAATTTTGTCAAGCGGCAATTTCCCGTTGATGTACGAGTTTACAGATACTGTATCTGAATACCCTTAGTTGTGGGTAATTTTTATTGTTTCGGTCCTCAGGAGGTAATTTTGGTATCAGCGTATATCTGTGGGTGTGTAGAAGAACCGAATAAAAAATGGCATATGCCGCATGCGGATACATGAATACATTTAGCGAATTAGCGATTTAGAGTGAGCAAACTGAATTCGCCAGTCGCCAGTGAAAGCCGGTTTTTGGGGTCAAAATTTCGGCTCACGAAAGTGGTGGGTTTTTACATCTTCTCTGCAGGTTCTGTTTCACGAAGATCAGAAGAAAAGAGATGACTCGATAATTTGGATGGATTCCAAGGGCATCGCACAAGTTGACGTACGAATTCTATTTTGAAATATTGTTGAACGTGGTTGATAATTTATGTTTGTTTGCATTCCACCGAACGAATAGATTCGGATACGATGAGATAGGATGTGAGATACATATTATGTTTTTTTTTCTACTTATTGTTTACTTAAGCAGGTGGCGATAGATTTCTTGTATTTTTGTGAAAGAACGTGTGGACTATTTTGATGTCATCGACACCGATTTTAGGCGTTTTTGTGTGTCACACTGAAATGGGTCAATGAGCATTTTATTATAATTTTTATGAATATTAAATGATTGGAAATAACGTAATAATTTAGTGGGTTCATATCCACTTTGAAAGTTTTATGATTTTTTTTAATGATGACACACTTTTTGGGTCTTAAGATGTTAATAGCTGGACAATGAAAATATCGTATCCTTAAACATAAGCATACGTCTTATGAAACAATTGGACCTAAATTAATCAGTTGGAAAGCGATCTGGTACCGAACACAGAAAATCGAGATATTTCAACTTATTTACAAAAATATATAAGCGGAATTTTCATGATACCCAAAATCTATGCACATGATAATAAACAGCTTGGAACATGATAAACAGAACAATGGACGATTGAAAAATTATGTCAACAAACTCCTTTATCGCTTTTGAAGATTCAATCATTCTCGGTTTTTAATATTCATGGGTTTCATAATCTGCCCTAGCGTGGGATCCGTCGGAGCGGACAACTTTGCGCAACGCATACTTCGTCGGAGGTTAAAATTCCATTCGAGGTATGTGTCATCGGAACAAAAATCACTTCACTACAATTCGTAAATAAATTCCGCGAAAATATCGGAGAAATATTCCGAAAAGCTTACCTCGAAAATAAATTCCTTCGAATAGTACAAAATCGGAGAATTTTCATCTCCGACGGATACCTCGCCTAGGCTGAATAAGGCAGTTCCTGTGAACTTCATCGAAAAAGCTGTCTGTAATCTCTCATTCATTCTGATAAAGACTATGAATATATCAATGTATGCCTATTATACCAATAAACCTATGTATGGTTATCATTGAACAAGTTTGGGAACAGAAGGAACGCATAAAATATACTGACCTTAACCGGGTATTTCCTGCTTTAGATCGGAGCCAAACGAATTACTGTTGGCCGCAATTCTCGATTTAGAAAAAGTCTAAAAAAATACTCCGCCGGCCCACTTTATAAAGTCAATCCAAAAGCTTTTTTTTGGAAAAGACTTCCTTGTCGTGCCATAACCTAATTAAACTATGGGAAGTAAACTTTGAATTACACTTGGTTACATGATCGTGCAGGTGTTTTTTTAATTGCAGTATGTACTAGATAATTCTGACAACTCCAACCACAGCATCTAAAAAAGATATTCTTTGCATATTCCAAATGAGACTTCCTGCTTTGGTCGCCTCAATAAATTGTTCCGTCGTGAACGTGAAATGCTAAATTTTTACGTTCAAGGTTTCTACAGTAGCCTAGTGGATAGTGCGTAACATTACTAAGCGCGGGTTCCTTGTAAAACCCGAAATTAACAACACCTAAGCTTTTTGTTCACTGCCCGACATCTTGCGAAAGTCTTACAAACATCCATGAGCATAAAAATGTCACGAGGTGCTTATAAAATCTGCCGTTCGTAATCGGCATTTAACTGGAGGCCCTATTCTTGGTGGCAAAATTATAACTACGCACTAAATCGAATGGAAATTCAAGGCTTGTCACCTTTAATGTTAGATTCTTCATTTTATTTCTAGGTGTACAAGACGTATTTTGTCATATAGAAACGGATTTTGAAGGGAATAGGAACTCAGGAACCGATTTGCAAAAAATTGAAAAGTCGAAAATGCTGTTCAAAGGGATGAGGCAAAGATTATAAAGTCATACAGATGACGGAATCAAAAAAAACACAGAAACGTTTGTTCACCAGCTTCATTGTAAGGGCGGGCGGTGTGCACTTGCACACACGAGATATGAGATCCAAACATACGGCGATCTGTGCCAGTACGACCCGACATAGAACAATTTGTCCTGTATGCAGTGCGTCATCTGTATGACTTTATAATCTATGGCTGAGGTTAGTAGCAGTATATACTACTGAATAAGACTCATGCTGAACTAACGTCCTATAAATTTGGATTTCAAGAGAAGAAAATAATGCAGCAGTTGCGGGAACACAAATGAGAGAGAAACCCTCTCCCATATCATCTGCAAACGTCCGGCACTTGCAAGAGCCATATTGCGTGTTAGACCAACCATTTTTCGACAACCTTAGCGACATCTCGAGTAAAAGAATACAAGGTCGTATCTGTTTTCTAAACCTCACAGCCTGAATCTAGAGACCGCCGGTATCACATCCTAAACAGCAATCATAATAAATGTCACACGAGTCGTGGTAACAAAAACGCACAAAAGTGCTACTTGGGTTCATGCCGAACCGCCACTTCTACATACCTACCTATCGAAGGCCTTGATATTATTAGGTGCTCTGTCTACCTCGTCTCCGCTATTTATTCTGACCTAGTCAAACAAAATTTCCCTATTGATCTCTTAAGATGATCAAGACATGTATTTTGAATGAACAACAACACTCCGATCCGCAAAGTTTTCGATTTCTAGCCATGTGTCAGACGCAGTAGAGGATGCCCCTGCTTAAAGTAGCTCACACAGGTGGACATACAGAACTCAACCAGTTTGAAGAGCGCAACTAGAGGCAGTTAGCTAATTGCTGGCTTATTGTATAATTATCATGGTTTAAGCCCAGGTTCATTCCTGAATGTGACGCAAGTGATGGCAGACGAAATCCTTAAACAAAATTGTTTATATAATTTACACGCACTCAAGGTGTTATGAATACCCTTTATATGTAACCAGAGTACGAGTGTTACAGAAGGGGATGGAAGAGAGTGATAGAAAAGATTTTGGATGTAGTGGAGACTCACTCCATGGGTGGTGTCCGAACTAACTTCGGGGAGTCACTTTTTCGTTAAACTTGAAGAAATTCAAGATGGTGCATACTGTTATTTATAAAAAATGACCTTTATTTTTTCTTTAAATAAAAGTTAAATGGATTTTGGCTGGGATTGAACTCGCAACCTTCCACTCAACAGGCGAACACATTACACCGCGGCCACCCATTGAACTCCTTTCTGTAAGGTTTATTCCGAAAATGTGATCTGTTTATCATGATTTCAGATAAATTCAACTAAGAAAATCGCTTAGTTGTAACGCACCCTACGACCGACAAACAGATGGATACTTTTGCACAAGAAAAAATAGTGAAACAGGTTTCAAGCCGCCAGACGTGAGGGCTTAAAACAAAAATTTATCCAATTTTTATTACGGCACGGCAGTCTTGGAATGTTTTTGAGTTTGTTGAGACTGAATCCAGAGATTTGATGGCGGATTGGTTTTCCGAGACCATGTTTATATCCTTGGCAGATATAACATTCCATTTCAGCCAAGATAAGATTTTTTTTGATCGCCATGAGTTCCGCCTGAAACACGCTGCAATGATCAAGAAAGCGTAATGAAAGGCTGAAGTTTAGCTTGTTGAAGAAGACACCATCACACACTCCGTCACTTGTTTTGGAGCCTGGTAACAGTTTTATATGATTCCATTTAGAATGAAGGTTCAAGGAAACTTTGACATTAGATCTGTTGCTTGTTCTTATATACTATAGACCTAGAAAAACAAAAAAAAAAGTCTGTCGACAAGTGCAAAAACTACTCGACCTAGAAAATGGTAATTTCAAATACACATTGAGCTGTGTGTGGGTCCTTCAATCCTAATTCACTGCAAACTTGTTACCCAAGGCGTCCTCAAATGGATTTTGGCTGGGATTGAACTCGCAACCTTCCACTCAACAGGCGAACACATTACACCGCGGCCACCCATTGAACTCCTTTCTGTAAGGTTTATTCCGAAAATGTGATCTGTTTATCATGATTTCAGATAAATTCAACTAAGAAAATCGCTTAGTTGTAACGCACCCTACGACCGACAAACAGATGGATACTTTTGCACAAGAAAAAATAGTGAAACAGGTTTCAAGCCGCCAGACGTGAGGGCTTAAAACAAAAATTTATCCAAACCACATTGATAACGACTCAAAACCAACCCGAAAGGACATTATTAAGAATCGTATAAAAAATGGAATGCTCTTGTTTTCAAAACTTATCCTATGTGAGGCGAACCTATATCGCTTAAACACTCCTACGGCTATGAACTGGTGATTCTATGCTCTTGCATGAAGTTTTTTCAATTGTTGGCTTCTTTTGTAACAAAAATATGAAATATGTGTATATGTGCTGCAACTATACGTTCCTTGTCTCACGCATATCTCTTACAGGTCTCTGTGGAACTTAAGTTTTAGAAGTGGCTAGTGCGTAGGACTATATACCGATGTGTGGCTGATTTAAGTGTCGCAACGTTACGTTTTGTTCATTAGTTACCTCATGGACCTTTTTTTTCGGTTTTTGGAGATAACCACTTGACCAATAAGTGGTAGCCGCCATTTGTGCTGCATTATCCATTGTACTCGCACTATTGCCGGAAAGTCTCTTTAAGAGCTTGCAAAAACCATCGTTATATTTTGTTATATAACCAAAATTTTGTAGTACCCCTTAGTTCAAGATTAGTTAAGGGTCCCAGCACACTTAGACCAGTTTTTGGTCCGTTGTGATACCACATGAATCTTGTGATTTCTCCTTGTTACCCGTAGGAAAACCACTCTGTGCTATTAATGAGACGGAGGAGGCTTCTCATTTTCGTGTACAGACTTTGAAAGAAGTAAGCTCCAAGATGAAGCTTTCTCTTGTTTGATAGCGCCGGACAGTTACGAAGAAGATAAAGTGTTTTCTGGTCTTCCGATTCGTGCATAGATCTCCTTATAAAGTTTCGAATGAAGGCATAGTCTATCTGCGTGCCTACCTATTAGAAGGTGTTCAGTATTTACACCAATGGTGGCGCTAGGGTATGATCTAGCGAGCGAGATCAGTCCCATAGAACTTTTTAAGTCCACCTTTGGCAACATTTGTTTGGTTATTATGCAAGTCGTGCCAAAACTCCATCTGAGATTTGATTTGCTGTTCTAGTAGGCTTTTGCATATAATGATAGGAAAACAGGCACACCCGTGTCGGATTTATCAGCCTTACAATTCCCTGGAATGTCACTGCGCTCAGGCACCCGCATATTTCAATATAAAACGGCACGGCAGTCTTGGAATGTTTTTGAGTTTGTTGAGACTGAATCCAGAGATGTGATGGCGGATTGGTTTTCCGAGACCATGTTTATATCCTTGGCAGATATAACATTCCATTTCAGCCAAGATAAGATTTTTTTTGATCGCCATGAGTTCCGCCTGAAACACGCTGCAATGATCAAGAAAGCGTAATGAAAGGCTGAGGTTTAGCTTGTTGAAGAAGACACCATCACACACTCCGTCACTTGTTTTGGAGCCTGGTAACAGTTTTATATGATTCCATTTAGAATGAAGGTTCAAGGAAACTTTGACATTAGATCTGTTGCAATGTTCTTATACTATAGGCCTATAAAAACAAAAAAATAGTCTGTCGACAAGTGCAAATAGCCAAAACTACTCGACCTAGAAAAGGGTCATTTCAAAACCACATTGAGTTGTGTGTGGGTCCTGCAATCCTAATTCACTGCAAACTTGTTACCCAAGTTCCCAAGTTCCTCAAAAAAATTGTGTCCGATTACACTTTCGGCGTAAATGGCGCACCATGTTGTGACTTAGTAGATGTAATGGATCTTCGTTGATTCTCAGTTCCCCAGAAAGGCAATTAAAATTTGTTTACGTATCCGTTCATATGAAAATGGGAATTGTTGCTTAAAATTAATTTCTACCAAAATCCCCTACTGGGTTGTAGAGGAGTGTGAGCATAGTTAAGCCACGACTATTGATAAGCAGTAGCTGATTGTTCATCTGCACTTTGGGTACATCCTAAAGTATTTCCCTAAAATGGTGCGACGATGAATTATCACAGGAGGTGATGCGCTTAAACTTCATTATCGGGGGGTTGTGATACTTCCTTTAGTAAACAAATGCACTTACTACACTTACAAAATGATAAGTCATCACATAACCGTGACTAGATTAGAACAAGGACACCCCAATTGTTAAACCCCATTCCAAAGTCGTAAAGCCCTGCCTTTTTCAGGATGACTATAAGTAATTAATGATTGAGAATCTATAGCTAGTCACAACCAGGCTAGTGAAAGTAATTGCTTCATAATTCATTCACCACTCACTTACACCCCCTCTTCAATTGTCCCCTCGGCAAGACTACACTTCCCATCTGCGTTTAACTTCGATATAAGAACTCCCTTCACCAAACGTCAAATGATTGCAGCCCGTCGATTATGAAAATACCCCTCTTCACCCCGGGCATCATTGGCCGCAGATGTAATTACATTGAGATGGTATTTCTACAGATCTAGTCATCCCCAACAGGAATAGTAGGAAAATATTTTTCCACAATTTTTTTTTTGTTCTTTCGTTAAGACTCCTTAGACGGGGGGTTCTCTCAAGTGAATATCATTCCACCGACACAAGATGAATATAAATCATATCTCCTTCTCTTCATATATCGCTTTATAAAACTCCATGGGGTGCACTTTGGCCGCCGCAGTTTTCTCATTTCAGCCAGAGTGCTACTACACATTGTAACCGAAGAGGAGGTGGGTGGTGGTTAAAAAGGATCAAACTTTAGTCTGTCTGTCTGTGAGATTATCTACCACTGAGACTACTAAGGGATAAGAGTTCAGAAATGAAAAAAGTCAAACGTGTTCCAAGTACATATCTACTACCATGCCAACCCAGACTCTATCAACTGTCAAATAAAACTTTATAAAGCTGACAGTTCGGGTTGTGCACTTTCCGCACACAAACTAACAAAGCTCATGTCTGAGTTTCGTCGTTTGCTGTGGGGGGATGTCCCTGTAGGTCTGCGCGATTGCACCATCATCAGCAGTATTTTGAAGGAAAGTAATTACCGTTAAGTTAAAACGCGATGACAATTCACTGGTAAGGTACAAAGAGAGAAAACGGCAGAAGGTAATTATTCCAGTCAATGATAGTAATTCGTAGCCAAAAGCAACTCGCCCGTCGCCAACAAAAAAGCGGCTTCAACCCTTCTTCATCCCCCAGATGGGCCGGCCGTTTGAGGTGTCAATTAGATTAAACTTGTCCGAAACGACGCGACGCAGATAATTAAAAAATACACGTGTACGTACATGTCTGCGTGATAATATTCAATTGTTGGCAATGTTTTGCCACGGCAGACTTTGTGCCGCCATTATGCAAATGACTATGAACATGAAGACAGTCCCAGTGACAGCCCTTGATCACAATCAGCAGGGGTACATGTGCTCTGCATACAGGCATCGCGTCGCTGCGGTGGGAACTTATTCCATCCCCCATTCCGGCATGAACTTAAATTGAGACCATCTTTTGGCATATTTTTCGACACAGTCGGGTACGTGCGTAGTCGATGTGTGTGACCATTTAAGTTGATTAGATAATTCGGTTTAATTGAGTGTCCTTGACAGGGGGATGTCAATTTCCAAATACAGGGCGCAATGGAGGTTGTAAATAATTAAGTGACGGGCGGTATTCCTTTTCGCATGAAATAAATTCAAATTTTTCACTTCAGTGGCTGTCGGATGGTGATGATTTTGATTTTGTTCAATGGATGCAGTTGTTTTTTGTCGAATGTGGTAATACGGAAAGGAGCGTTGATTCGATTTATAGACTTAGACGAAATTGTCAAAGTTGTGTCAGTTGTTGTGGAAATATTTAAATAGTACCCCACTCTGTTGAGTTATTTCAATTTGTAATATGGTGGAAAGTTTTGCCATTCACATAATAATTATTTATGCAAGCATAAATGAACAATTTACGGATCTGTAGAGTATAAAAACACTGCCAAAAGAGGTTCTTTCTTTAAAAACTTCTATTACTTGAGATATCTCAAAAAAAAATGATTGCCTTAAATTTCCATCAAAATATTTATCAATGGAACTTGACTTCCTTCATATCGGGTGATCCATTTCGAGGTTCCCTACTTTTTTAAAGAAAAAAACACAGAAAATTCAAATTTAATGGAGAATGTTTATTATCATTTGAAAGAACATTCTTTGGCATTTATTTTTTGAAGATTATGTCTATCAAATGTTGGCCGTTGCTACGTCGCAGATGGTCCATCCGTTGAGTCCAATTTTCGATCACTCGTTCGAGCATTTCGACTGGTAACTGGCGAATGACACGCGTGATGTTTTCCTCCAAGGCCTGAATCGAAGCGGGTTTGTCGGCATAAGCTTTTGACTTTACATATCCCCACAGGAAAAAGTCTAACGGTGTGATATCACACGGTCTTGGTGGCCAATCGACCGGCCCAAAACGTGAAATTATGTGCTCACCGAAATGTTCTCTCAATAAGTCCATTGATTGATGCGATGTGTGGGAAGTGGCGCCGTCTTACTGAAAACAAATGTCGCCGAGATCACGAGCTTCAATTTCAGGCATCCAATAGTCGGTTATCATGGCACGTTCGCCATTGCCGGTTACGTTTGCACCGGCATAATTTTTAAAGAAATATGGACCGATGATTTCACCGGCCCACAAACCACACCAAACCGTTGTTTTTTTCTGGATGAAGTGGCAGTTCTTCAATCTCGTCAGGTTGCTCTTCGTCCCAAATGCGGCAATTTTGATTGTTTACATACCCATTGAGCCAGAAGTGGGCCTCATCGCTAAACAAAATTTGCCTCGAAAACGTCGGATCTTCTTGGAACTTTTCAAGAGCCCATAGAGCGAAGCGATGTCGCTTGGGAAGGTCGAGCGGCTTCAGTTGTTGCACAAGCTGTATTTTGTACGCTTTCAATTTAAGATCTTGACGTAAAATGCGCCAAGTCGTTCCATACGTCAGTCCGAGTTGCTGCGAACAGCGCCGAATCGACTCTCTACGGTCTTCGTGTACACTCTCAGCTACGGCCGCTATATTTTCTTCACAGCGTCTGGACGTGGTCTATTCGGTCTAATATTATCCAATAATGAATGCTGGGTCTCAAAATGGGTGATGGTGTTGCGAATAGTACGCTCAGTACGCCGATTATGTTGACCATAAGTTGAGCGAAGTGCACGAAACACATTCCTCACAGAACGTGAATTTTCATAATAAAGTTGAACAATTTGTAAACGTTGTTCACGCGTAAGTCTTTCCATTATGAAATGCCAAACAATACTAAACAAAAACAACATGACAGCAAGACACGACTCACACGTGATCTGTCAAAAAAGGCTATTGAAAAAAGTATTTCTACTTGGATCACCCATTATGTCTACCATGCGGTCGCTACGTTGAAATCAATTTTGGATGGTCGGTCCCACATTTCGATCGATACGCCGTGATTTCTCGTTCAATATTGGCTTTGAACTCCTAACGTCGTTATCATAAACCAACAAGAAAGTCTATAGGCATCACACGATCTAGGCGGCCAATCGTCGGGTGCGTTTCTCGAGATGAACCGAACTGGGACTTCAATAACTCAGCTGTTACTCTCGCTGTTTGGCTGGGGGCATCGTCTTGTTGGAACCAAATATCACAAATGTCCAATTCATGCAATTGCTCAAAGAAATAACGTTCCAACATGTCTCTGTAGCGAATACCATTTACCATAATGTGACGGTCATTTTCATCGACAAAAAAAAGGGCCAATGACGCCACCGGCATGAATACTTTTTTTGGGGATGAAGTGCTGGTTCATGAAGCACATGAGGGTTCTCACCTGTCCAGTAATAAATATTTTGCATATTGACGAAGCCGTTTAACTAAAAATACGCTTCATCGCTGAAAATGATTTTGCTATGAAATTCTTCATTTTCTCTGCTAATGTCCAGAGCCCAATTCGAGAACGTACGGCTTCATATCGTCGTTCCAAACGCGAAGTGGCATATCTGCAGAAATTGACAATTTGAGATATTTGGCGTATATTATCTACCGACCCTGTATCTCTCAAAACGTTATAGTTTTGGCAATACTTTAATTTTTGACTTAAATGTTTTTCTGAAGTTTAAATTAAGATCAGACACATCCGACGTATACGCCAATTAAAATTTTGCACATACACCACTTCGTGTTTGGAACGACGATATGATCAAGTACCCTTAGTTCATTATTCAGCTTGATCTTGGAAGGGTGTATGCCAAGATTATTACGAAAAATTGACCATCATGTGGTCTGGGAGAGGCCCAATTCTGGAGAGTACCGTGAAATTGACTCATTTTGCTCGTTTGCGATGGAATATTTTGACTCAGTTTTGTTCCCTAGACAATGAATTGCTTGTCTACTGGGACGAGTATGACGGCCGAAAATTGGCTTTAACGCTCTTAAAGTTTCGACCACCGACGCGGAATTTCAGTAGTAAATTTTAATTATTTGTATAGAAAGGAGACAGATAGCTCGTGAGTCATTGCAAATTGAACAAAAATATTTTTTTGGAATTCTTGGACATTTTGTCATATATAGAATATGCCCGACACAACGTCTAAAATATCGGCGTTTTCTGGGGGTTGTGTTTTTCATTCACATAGACCAACTTATGGTACAAACAGATGACCTACCGAATCCAAGATTCGATGTACAAGGTGGACCTAAAGATATCACCCAATTGGAAGATGCTCTTATTTTAGCAAATGGCCGCCAATGTCAAAACTGTTTGGACATTTGTGGACTAGACAGATGTAGAATACAAGTGAACAAGACATGGAGCGATACACACCCCAAGAACGCGGAATAATCATGTCCACTTTTTTGCGTAGCAATTCGTCTGTAGTGTTGGTGCAGCGCAAATTCCGTCGCCGATTCCCCGGCCGTCCGACACCGACTGCGCAAACACTGCGCCATTTGGCTACCAACCTTGAAGAGTATGGGACCACACGAGACGTTGCCAAGAGTGGCCGGTCCTGGGGCGCCCGTTATGCCGAGAATATCGCCGCTGTTGCCGAGAATGTCGAGCTGTCGCCGGAAACATCGCCCAGACGCCGTGCCTCGCAATTAGCCATCAGCCGGTCGTCCCTAAGGTGAATTTTGGTCAAAGACTTGCGCATGTACCCGTGCAAAATCAAGTCCGTACATCAGCTGCTGCCTGTCGATCCTCAATCTAGAGGACGACGTGGACGATTTTTCGAATAAAATCATAATGATGATGAGGGTCATTTCCACCTCAGCGAGTAAGTGAACAAGCAAAACAATCGCTTCTGGGGCACCGAAAATCCATGAGTAATGCACGAGGAGCCATTACACCCGCTCAAAGTTACAGCATGGTGCGCTGTGCATAGAGGAGTCAACGGGCCATTTTTTTCGAGAACGCCGCTGGTCAAACGGCATCAGTGGACGGTGTGCGCATTAGGGCCATGTTAACCGAGTTTTTTCTGCCACAATAAGACGAATTAGGACTATAGTACATGTGGTTCGAACAGGACGGAGCTACGACACACACTGCGTGAGCCACAACCGATAAAAATGAGGGCCAAACAACATCGGATGTCTTCTTTTGGCCAACCTTGTATAATCAAAAATGTTTATACCCAATTTTGATAATGTGCGTGCAAAAAGCTGGGAATGTACCGAAGACCGTATTTAATCGATTCGATATCGTTCTCAGCAGCTTGCCATTTCGTATAAAGCAAGTTAACATCTTTTACGCTTAAAATCATAGAAACAGCCAGAATTTAAGCAGGGCGACCTACTGAATCGTCAACTTTTCAGTCTTCATGGCACTGAAAAACTTGAATAAAATCTAAAAACCTGTTTCTACATCCAAACAAAACGCTGGATTGGTAAATGGCTAATGGTCTGGTAAAATCATCGGTCTATACTTACTTACGCGCTACGGTCTGGAATCAATCTGAGCCCCAACCTCGAATGAGCCAGAAAATACTGAAATGCACACATAAAGCGTGTCGAATTCTTCCACGATCAAAAGTTGAGGCAAAAGCTAATTTACAATGACTTTCCGGCTGTCACCTCTCTAGGCAAAGCCAATCTGTTTGCTGCTAGTTCCGCGGTGCCAGATTGTGTCCAGTCTCCCCCTGTACTAGAGAACGTAGAACGCTCTATTGGATTAATGCACTTTCGTACTCGGATGTCGCAGTAGTATTAATCGATTTTGACATTCACAAATCGGCTAATCCAGATGGTATCTTCCCCATAGTTCTAAAGAGGTGATCTCAAAGCTGGCGAAACCATTCCGTAAGCTTTTCGATCTCTCCTATTCATCAGGACTCTTCCCGAGTCGATGGAAAACTGCATTTGTACAGCCCGTCCCGACTACCGACCAATTGCACTTACGTCCCTACTTTTTAAGGTCATGGAAACGCCGGTAAACCGGTAAAAAAAAAAAAAAACAAATACAAATTTTTGTCGCACCTAGCCAGCAGAGACTAGCTTTCACACAACTATTCACGTGCGTGTGTACTTCTTGCACGGGCCGGACCTCCTGTTTTTTAAGCCGGCTAACACTTACTGCTAAGCAATTTTTGACAATTGATACAATTTAGAGGATTTGTCAGAATATCACGTGAATAAAGCCAGTGAAAAATAATGTAGGTATTGTCAAGGCTGTGTATCGAACCCAGACTTTCTGCACGGCAGTTATTTGCACTAACCATCGCACCACTGAGCCCGTCAGCTGATTAAATATCTTAAATCTCAGAAACATCTCAATGACCGACAATACGGTTTTCATAGTAACGGGTCCACTGGTGATTTGATGTCATATCTCATCCAAAAATTGAACCAATTAATCCAGCGAAAACAAGATCGTTGCACTTGATATTTCAAAGCCATTTGACAGGATTTGGCATGCAGCCCTTTTGTCTAAAAATCGTGTTTTTGGTATCGATGAGACTATGGATTGGAACTACCTCTCGAAACGCTTAATTCTCCGTTCCGTTTTGTTTCCCATTCTCTTTCTCATCTGATGACCTCTTGTCGGCAACATCTAATTCAATCCATATCTTTGCTGATGAAAGTATCCTTTGCTTCTCATATTCCTTCTCGAATCCACGTCCTTCACCTTCGGATGTGGAAAAAAACGACAAAATATGTAAAGTTCATTAAATTCCGACCTCGACGTCAAAATTAAATTGGATGAATCTAAAGAGCGGAATTTAATGCTTCCATACTGCTGTCTGTTGTCTGCCATTTAAGCGAAACCAAAATTTACAGCCATTATCCATGGTACTTGCATCCTCGAAACCAGAAAAACTTTCTATGCTCGCTATTTGTGTTAGTAATTACCTTCGTAACAACCATTTATTTGAAATCAGTAAAAATACAGCGAAATGTCTAGGTTTCCTAAACCGATGCAAGAAATATTTCACCCCTTCTGATCTGGCCTCAATATTTAACCAAATTTGAGTTCAACACCTTGCATGATCAGGTGCAGCCAAAACAAAATTGCACCTACTAGATAGAATACAAAACCGTGCGATAAAATTGATGATGGAGACCCAACTATAGCGAACTCCATAGTCTCGCTCGAAGATCATAGGAATGTCTCCTGCCTTACATTATGTTACCGCTATTTTAAAAGCAAATGCTCAAACGAAATATACCTTCCTACCATTCAACAATTTAACAATAACACTCGTGACATGAATGCTAATCATTTCACCCTCAACCATATATTCGGACGAACTATGAAATATAGAGATTCATTCCTGAACAGAAGAACACGAATTTAGATTGCTTTACCAAACTCAGTTTTTCCTCTCCATTACAATTTTCAGAAATTATAAACCAACGAACATCGGTATCTCCTCTTTTCTTCTCCTTAATTACAATAATGTCCGCGCTGTGCTCAAACACTATAAGGGTATTCATAATTCTTTAAGGGCGTGCCAGATAGAAAAAAAAAACAACAGGCCTCTCCAATTAGTCCGGTCCTTAGCTAACTTCCTCCAATTGCGCACTTTAAGTTGGCTGATGTAGGCCTAGGTATCAACTTGTACGCGCCACTTAAAGTGAGGTCTTCCGGAATATTGGTGTCCATTTGCTCTTCATATCCTAGCTTTCCTAAACTTTTAATGAGGAGTTTAATGGCGAGAGCGAAAAACTCATAAAATCTAGCCTAACATTATCAAACCCATTAATAAAATTGGTGCCAAGAATCTACAGCATATCGAAAAATTAAACGTCTCTAAGCAGGTGAGTGTTGGGAAGTGTATCCAAAAGTGTTTGCATGATTTTTCCTAACTCATACTGCATACTCACTCGTGAACTTGAACAACTGCATCCTTTTTTCTTACTTCCTAATCCATTATCGTACAATGCACCCATGAATCGCTTTATACATCCTTGTTCACCCCAACCATGAATACTTTTTAAAGTCATGCGCTCATTTACATGCAACTTACCGCAAAATTTGTCCTCATTGTGTTCCAAACAAGCAACAGACAAATTCTTACTAGAAATAATACCAAACGCCAACTACCCCCCAGACACGCCTTTGTTTACAACACACTAGTTGAATGGAGCCAACAAAAGTAGTCGAGAGTCCAGACAATGCTCAAACAAAGGCCTCATAAAAAGGCTCACAAAAAAAAAATTATGTGTATGTGCTCAAGGATGCCCACCATCACCCGTCATCCCGGAAAATAGGAACACCATTGTGGGTGGGTATGGGTACCTCTTCCATGCAGACAAGGAAAAGCTGGTAAAAAAAATAATCCTGCTGATTGCAGCAGAAAAAAAGCGCTTCCAGAAAATATGTAGGAAGGTGTAACCCGACAGGAAAACCAAAAACAAAACTCCAACCACGGTTGGGTTAATGTGCTCTCTCCTGGCTGCTGGATTCCTGGCGAATATCCTCGTCTCCATTAAAGCAATTAGACGCCTTTTTTTTATCCCAACAGAATTTGTGTATGAGTGATTTTTTTTTATGAAATGTCAGGACATTTCACTGCTTGGTATTAGTTACCTTGCTGTTCAAGTGCAGGCATACTGTAAAAAGCACGTGATTGTATGTACCCGTATATGCTTTTGCCAGAATCTTGGCACCTGATATTGCATCTGTCCTGAAGGAGTAAAAAAGAAACTTTTGGGAAAGTTTTGCATAATTTCTCAAAAAAAAAAAAAAAAAAAACAATGGACAACTCTTCGGAATGTTGTTGGCTATTGTTAGACAGTGCTTCTGAGAGGGAGTTAGTTAGACAGGGTGTGATGGATTCGTTGCATTTTTTTTTTCTCAACACAAAAACGGAAGGAAACTATCATACAATTTTCAAACTCATTCCTTGTGAAGCAATTGAGGTACGAGTGCGCGACTGAAAGGATCAAAAAGCGACAAAGTTTCAACAGTAAGCCCAACTGAATGACTTAAGGTGTTAATTGGAAAACTTTTCAATTTGCAAAGTGGTTGTTGCCAAATGAGTTTCCGTTTTTTAGGAAATGTTTCATTTTTACAGGAAGGACATTTCTATGGAATCGAAAGGTATACCTAGTTCCTCTTTTTCTCCTCCTTTTCTCTAAAATGTACAAAGAATTTGTTCACTTTGGGCGATGAGGAAGGGGAGGATTGTTTTGTATCTAGATTTAAAATGGCTAATGAATTCGTAGGGAAGCAATTGGTGCACGAATTTTCATTAACTTGGTTGGAAATATGGGATGCATACATTGTGCACGTACATTAAGGAAGCCCTATGTAATACATCTTCTTGGTAGAAAAAGATTTTTTCACTGAAAGTCGTGTCGACGTTTTTGAAGCACTTGAAAAACTGTGCATTCATGTTTGCATATGGTCCCTAAACCTTAACCTGTAATGTGCTGAAGTATTTCGTGATTCCCCATCAACCACGAAATAGTTTAGTCATTTACGAAAATGTTGTTTGAAAACCGTTGTCGTGAAGGCGGCATCATTTTTTCAAATATCTATCAATATCATTTTTAAAAATATCAGACTAGCTGGATCGTTATCAATCCTTACAAATCCCAGCCTTAGATGCGCGGAGCAGCTGTAACACCATACGAATATTTCATTCTTACTGAACCTCCCAATCCGATCGAAAAGCAATCATGAATCGGACTTTTACTCCATGCAGTCTCGAGAAATTTCACAAAGGATTAAGTTGTATCCTTGGAATCCTTGTGCACTAATTTGATGTTTTGAAAATAGTTTTTTAAAAAAAGCTCTAGATTTTTTTTTTCAAACCCCCACAAAGACCAGTATAGTACTTAATTCACGGAGTGGTCCACTGTCTTTGAAGAAATAACAGCACTGACAGTGATGCTAATATTTTTCAAAACTCACCCGTTCCTCTGCGACTTGCTGTAATGATTGCTGGCGAACAGAAAAAAGTCACATGGCAAAACCGAGTCGCTTCTTCTTCTAGATTTTGCAGGCCTATGCGCATAAGCTTCGTTCGTGAATCTATGGATCTTACCAGGGATGAAATCAATTTCATCAGAAACCAAAGACCAGTATAGTACTTATTTCACGGAGTGGTCCACTGTCTTTGAAGAAATAAGACCAATGCCTTGCGGTAGCTTTGCTGTGAACGTTTTCTACAAACATGCGCACTACAAACAAAGATTCAGAGTTCAGTATCCATAAAAGTTAATGCAGCGTGCATAGACTTGGAGCCACCGGATTGTGAGCGCAAAGTTTTGTTTCTGAGTCATTATATCCAAAAGTAGGACAACAGCATAGAGTGTGTACAATGTACATCATGCTTAAGGAGAAAAGATAATTAATTGCGACTCTAGCTTGGAAAGACTGAGACTTTCTTAAAGTTTGACAAAAATTGCAAGTGTTAGTGTCTCAACTCAACGTTTTCTTCTTCATCTCGACAGGATTCTGTTCGAGCTATGTATCCCTGGCTTTGACATTTAACACTTTGGTAAGACTTGCTAACATCATTCCTATAGTGGAACCTTTCTACACCCTCGATCGAGCGCTTTTCTTGCTCTTATTTTCTTCTTTCTGAAAAGGCGATGCTCTTCCCTCCTTCTTCGCCAATAGAGCTCCATGGCAGCTCTCGTCTTCACCTGCAGGCCCCGTTCTTGCCTGCAAGTATCTGTCGTCATTCGTCATCAAACCAAGGGTTTCCCGCCAATGATGTGGTGTTAATGAAAAGGTTAAGGAATACGCCATATGGCGGTCTCTTGCGATTTAAACCATTCCGAATTAAATTTTCCCAAAGTATTTCTGATGGTTTGTGGTATGGATATCCGCATTCTTGCCTTGGCTACAACAAAGTAGTAATCCGAGTCGATGTAAGCAACTCGGTATGTTCGGACATCCAAATTACTGAATGCGTGCCCTTGTCTATCGCCATGTAAACAACTTGATACTTGCGATGTCAACCCAATACTTGCGAAAACAGCAAAAACGGTTGGACATATATGTGAAGTGAGGTTGAGCGAGCTTTATAAAGCCGGCGGAGAAGACTTAAGTAACATTCATCAACTCATAAGCCAAATTTGGTCGGATGAAAGTATGCCTAAAGAACGGAACCTCAGCATGGGTTGCCCAAAACAAAATACAAATCGAACAAAAAAGTTGTGTCAGCTTTCAAAAAAAAAATGGGCTGCTGCGAGCTTTAAAGATAAAGGGTTCCTTAAAAACAATGAAAAGTGGCTTCAAACAAGCATTAAACTGTCCTTTGTTAAGCCCTCGCATAAACAAAGGCGACCATCCAAACCGTTGGAAGAGCTTATTGACTGCAGTAAGCGGCGAAAAACTAAAGACCTTCGCGAACAAGTATCTGTCGAAGAGTTGACGTTTGCAGCTAGCGTAAGTCAGTGTACTTAAGGAAATTCTGATGCGTCCAAAATAATCAAAAAAGTTACTAACTCGCCAACCCCAACTTGCCAATGCTAAAGAACTTTGTAAGCTGGTTTCCTCTTCTGCGAAAAAGTTTACACCTCAAGAGGCATTAGCAATATTCGTTGAAAGTGACTTTACAAGGAAGCAGTGGGAAGTGATACAAAGATACCCCTGCTACACATTGATAATAAAAAAAAAGTCAAAAACTGAATGTTACCCTGATAGGAATTCATCACAGTCACTGAAACCTGTGCAGAAATACAACTGCAAGCATTGCTTGATCACACTGCATAACGCCTTTGCAAATATGTCGAAAATTTATTAGAGGAAGAAAATAAAACGTTGGTTTTGAATTCAAAATGGGCTGTGATGGGTCGCAACAGACGCAGTATAAGCAGAAATTTAGAAAGAGCACTGAAAGTGATGCTAATATTTTTCAAAACTCACCCGTTCCTCTGCGACTTGCTGTAATGATTGCTGGCGAACAGAAAAAAGTCACATGGCAAAACCGAGTCGCTTCTTCTTCTAGATTTTGCAGGCCTATGCGCATAAGCTTCGTTCGTGAATCTATGGATCTTACCAGGGATGAAATCAATTTCATCAGAAACCAAATTGCGCATCTCAGAGAAACAGAAGTAATCAGTTCTAATAAAATAGCAAAAATAAAGCATACCATGTTGCTTACAATGGTTGATGGGAAAGTGTGCAATGCTACTACAGATACTGCCTCTACCTTGTGCTATATTTGTAAACAGACTTCTAAGGATTTCAATAAGTTTATTAAAACATAGCAAGAAGCACTAAAGTTTAGACTCTCAATTCTTCACGCACGGATTCGCTTTTTCGAATCGCTTCTCCATGAAGCTTATAAAAAAACCTTTAAAAAAACAGCAGGCACGATCGGTTGAAGAAAAAGCAGTTGTGAAAGCTACAAAAGAGAAAATTCAAGACGCATTCAAAGAGCAAATGGAGCTCCTAGTAGATGTACCCAAAGCGGGATTTGGTAATACCAACGTCCAGAAGATTTTTCAATGACCCGGAGTGTTCTTCTCGTATAACTGGGGTAAATCTTAATTTGATAACTCGCTTCAAAACTATGTTGGAAGTGATTTCTAGTTGATATAGAAATTATGCAGACAAATTTAATACCTTCGCCCACGATACCGCTAAATTGTACACTGATCAGTACGGCTGGTATATGGTTGAACGCAGGCTGCCGTGGGACCGAAAGACGCAATCAGGATGGCGACCCCTCGGGGCATGCGCAACGAGGGCTCGCCACCCTCGTTAGGTTTAAGTAGTTAAGTAGTCTTAAGTTAGGTTTAAGTAGTCTTAAGTTAGGCTTAAGTAGTTTAAGTAGTCTTAAGTTATATATAATCTAGGATAAGCTTTTATATAAAACAAAAAAAAGTCACTAAACAAAGTTTTAAATTTTTTCTTTGTAAATTAAAATTAAATATAAAACCAAAAAACCGACAAATCTAAGCAAATAAAACAGCTAAATATAAGCTTACAGCGCCCACTAAGGGCCGATAAGTTAGATTAAGCAAACCAGTTATTGATAAGTTAGATTTAAGCATTTTTGTCTAGTAGTAAGTTAATATTTTAAGTAAATAAAAAATGAGTTTAAAAGTTAAAAAAGTGGCAGTTCGCTTGGGATCAAACGAGTTCTAGAAGACGATAACAACAGAAGTATGAACGATATTGAAGAAGAAGAACATGTTGACGACCTTTCACATTCAGATTCTGATTAAAAACATTTTCCTTAAAATTCTTCTTAATATTTAAGAATAAACAATTAATTTTCTTAATATATTGTGTTTCAATTGATTTATTTACAAAAAAATTATAAAATCATTTTGAGCGGTTTTTTTTATACAAATACTGCACTGTGCATCGCACCACTGAGCCCGTTTGCCAGATCCACAAAAAGTAGACCATCTGAACTGTGCTAACTCAACATCGCCTACAAGATCCTATCTGCCGTAATATGTGAACGAGTAAAATCGATTACCAACAACCTGATCGGCTTTTATCAACATTGGTTTAGCCCAGAAAAGTCCACAACTGATCAAATCTTCACACTTCGGCAGATCGTGAAGAAAACCCAAGAATTCCAAATAGATACCCACCACCTAATCATCGATTTCAGAGCTGCGTATGAAATCGACATTGGTTTAGTCCAGGAAAGTCCACAACTGATCCGATCTTCACACTTCGGCTGATCCTGAAGAAAATCCAAGAAGTCCAAATAGATACCCACCACCTCATCATCGATTTCAGAGCTGCGTATGAAATCGACATTGGTTTAGCCCAGGAAAGTCCACAACTGTCTTCACACTTCGGCAGATCCTGAAGAAAATCCAAGAAGTCCAAATTGATACCCACCACCTCATCATCGATTTCAGAGCTGCGTATAAAATATACGTAATGTCTAGTTTTAGTATACCGCCCAAACTTGTCGGTCTGTGCAGGATGACGATGGAAAATTATCAGGGTGACCTCACCGAAACATTCGACATCAAAAAGAGATTTCGGCAAGGCGATGCTGTGTCATGTGACTTCTTTAATCTCATTCTTGTGAGAATTGTGCATAACTCCCAAACCAACGCCAGAGGTATCAAACATCATAAAAATGCTTGACTGATATAAAAACCGCTTTAAACGCCCATAACCTAACATCTCAAAAATATCAAATAGTCAATATCATCTTTTCGAAACCGATGAATCTGCCATCTTTTCTTAGTCATTATTGATTTGTGGCCGCTATTTATCGCAGCGCGATCGCCTTGAGAAGGACTTGTAACTGTATCCATCGATAGATGCTGATTAATCAAGAGCTCTTGAAGTATCAAATTATATATATCAGTAGTTCCTATATATTTTATTATAAAAACAAAGGCCTTCCTCCAATAACGATTCGTAGGCATTTTTTTGTAAAAGATATTCGCCTTCGATCAGATTACATTCCGCTTCATGTTTCATCACAACCAAAAAAGATCTCATCGCCCTACCCGACCAACAACATTCACCCGGCTTATGACAACAAAATTGTTTGTTTACACACTCAAAAAGTGACAGCTAAGTGTAGAGCAAATTTTCGAAATTAAAAAAGCCACCGAATGGAACATGTTTTCACCTCCCCAGTTGTCACTCTCCTCTGACTGTTGAGCAAAAAAAAATTAATTCAATTAATTACGATGAAGAAGAGGATCACCCACAAACTGTGAGAAAGACGTGACGCAAGTCGATGATTAATAGCGCTGCCACATATTGAGGCCACTCTGCCTTACAATACACTCGCAGTACAAACACACCGCGCATACACTCACCCGTCACCAATTTATCTTCTTATGCAAAAAAGATACAAACACCGTCTCGAATAAATCACTTAATTTACCATGGCGGCGCCCACTTCTGCTACTCATGTTCTGTACTCGCATTCTTTAGACTGCGACGCGATACGTGATAACATCGCTAACGTTGAAAGTATCTCTTCTATCATCAAACGTCCGTTGTCATGTATCTTTGGATAGAAATCTGCCATCAATCGATTACTATCGATTTGGGGTCTATAACTACACAACTAGCCCTGGAGTGCAGTGGCTTACCAATCCCAAAATGTGTGTCCTACCCACACAGATACGATTTACCACCCAAAACAACTGCAATTGATGTTGCCATAGCATCGGAACACCACATCCGTTCTTAGTAATCGCGTGCATGGAGGGCGCAGTAAAATACCTTAAAACCCCCCCATCCCTTCTGTTGTGTTAGCCTACTTTATCGCAGGCCAAATAGTTTCGAAAATAGTTCAGCTACTCTGGTGTTTGTGGTTTTGTTTCGCATGCAATTGCACCCAGATCGACACGTAGTGTACCCGACCGGTAGCAATTAATTAAATTGCATCTGAAGCACTCTTGTGATGTATCTCAAGCTTGACGGGTCTCGAGTGTCGAGCGGCGAATGGTAGTCTTTGGATTGTCTATTCGTACACAAAAAAATTAGCTAAACAGTTAGTTGGTGAGACAAAACAATTTTATCTCATTGGTTTGTGTCGACATTGAAGTTTAATTACCATCAAGCCCGGAGTTGGTTTAGTGATTGATAATGATTGTTGCGGTTGAGAAGTGTTTAAAAATGTCGACGATTCTATGTTTGCAGATACTCTTGTTGGGCGAAGCTTTTGAGGGGATCTTTTTTGTTGTAGGTATGCAGACCGCAACAATGGATGTTTTTTTTTTTAATGAGAACTGAGTCAGATATATGATTGGGCCGAGGTGACTTTGACGTTTTTATTAAGGTAAGATAAAATGACTCAGGGATGTGAGTTAAGAGTAGTTTTACGAGCTTATATAGACAACAAAAAAGTGCAACTTTAGGTATACTGTTTGGAAATAGTTCTGTGTAACTTTGTACTGTAAAATAGGACTATCTAGGCATACTGTTTTCACATTTCGAAGATGTTAAAGAAACATTTCGCTGTATTAAATGTTTCTAGACCATTGAGAGATTAAATGTACGCCATTAACTGCACATATAGGTCCTCAAACCTAACTAGCTTCTCAAATGATGTGTGTACGTAAATTTTTATTTCGAAGGGTGGCAGTTTTATATTCTTGAGAACACTTTCGCAAGAACTGTGAGATAAACTCGGGTGTGATGATAAACTCGGCTGTGAGGTTAACTCGGGCGTTAGTACTTTCGGGATTTCAACAAGGCAACAGTAATCTAATACACTTACCATTAGGCCACTGAACCACTGTTTAATCATTAGTGTAAACAAGGACCCCCATTTGGCGGTACTCAGTGCGACTAAAGCTGCTTGTCTCACATATAACGGCCGTTGTTATCAAACGCACTTGAACTAATTTACTGCTTATTTAAACAAAATCCCCCATACCTCATCCTAATCCCGATAAGCAGAGTGTCTTTAGCTGCCACTTGCCAAATTGATCTTATTGCGATCGCCAGAAGGCACACTTCTAGTATTTTTAAAACCTGAATGCTTTAAGCAACGATATTCCGAGACGATGTTCTCGGAATATCGCCATTTTGGATCTAAGGTACTAGCGCGATGTCATACTATTATAGACTTCAACGTCAAAACTAGTTAATCGCAAGAAGCGAACCATCCATTTTCCTTAATTCAGTCCTACACCGCCTTTGATAATAATCGATGAAGTGGAGCCACCCAGCATAGGTTCACATCTAAACTGAAGGTCTTATAAATTTAAATTACTAAAGCAACGATTGTATACACCTCGTCAAGTGCGATGTAATCTAGTTTTGTATCCTGCTTTTTATAGACCTCGATGAGTTTTATCAAAATGCGATTAACTAACATAAGTTATGTATCCAACAGTACTAAATTGACGGCCGAGAGATTGGTTCTTGCCCAACTCTCGGCACCTAGCTTCCCTGGCCTGCTTTCCGACAATGTTTTGTTAAGAAGCTGGAGAGGCTCGAAGATGTTCGTTTTCGGTAACCTAGTGGAACGTAACTATCTCGATTTGCGTGACCCTGATTGTTTAAAAAAGGCAAGACCATCAAGCTACCAGAATCATCAGTTTTCGAAACTCGACCATATGAAATATAAGGTCTACGAACCGCTCTTCGAGAGGATTTAGAGGCCTCATCAGCAGAATTAGTGTTCTGAAAAAGTCTGTGGCTGAGTTTTTACGATCAACCGGATTCTTAAAATTTCTGTCTTCTGTGTGTCTTTGTGCGAACTGATACTGTTCGATCTTCTCATCATCTGCCCGAGACGATCCTTTCTAGATTGACACAGGAGGTAACATACTTTTTTCGATTATCATTGATTGGTTGATTGATCGGTTGAGTTTGATTAGTTTAATAGAGGGAATCAACCTGTGCCTAAACCAACATGCCTCTCCAATTAGCTCGGTCCTTAGCTGACTAAACGTCCAATGCGGAGTTTTTTGACCAGGGGCAAGTCGCTGTACAGCTCGTATAGTTCTTGGTTGAATCATGTCTCCATAGCCCGTCAATGCAAACGGGACCGAAAATTTTTCGAAGAAATATCCTCTTGAATCGACAAAGGATTACTTCATCTGCTTTTGAGATGGCCTATGCTTCAGCGCGGTAGAGCAGGACTGGAGTGATCAGGGTCTTATGTACGATCTCCTACGCAGTTCGAGTGATCGCTTTACTACTGCCTTCTTAGCTCGCAAAAAGGGTAATTCTTCGTTTAATTTTTTTACGTTATGTTGTTGTCAGAGTTAATGACGGAGCCGAGATAGACAAAATCCCGTACTACCTCAAAGTTATATCTGTCAATGATGACGTTCTGTGCAATTCGTCGTTGTTGTGTGTCCTTTCATGTTGAAAGCGAATACTTCGTCTTGCCCTCTTTTACTGCTAAACACATTTTTTCCGCTTCTTTCTCTATACTAGCAAACGTGGCTATGACATCACGTTGGGTTCTAGCAATGATGTCAATATCGTCGGCGTATGCTAGTAGTTTCACCGATTTTTGGAAAATACGGCCTCTGGTGTTGGCTCAGGAGATTTGCACAATCCTCTCAAGAGTCAAGCGCATCGCCTTGCCTAAATCCTTTTTTTGGTATCGAATGTCCCGTGAGGTCGTTTCCGACCCTGATGGAACAGCGAGAATTCTCCATCGTCATCCTACACAAACGGACGAGTTTGGGCGGTATACCAAAACTAGACATCACTCTGTATAGATGGTTTCTAAAAATACTGTCGGTGGCTTTGAAATCGATGAATAAGGTGGTGGGTATCGATTTGGACTTCTTGGGTTTTTTCCAATACCTGCCGAAGTGTGAAAATTTGATTGGTTGTGGACTTTCCTGTTCTAAGACCACACTGTTTCAGGCGCTCATATATTACGGCAGATAGGACTTGTGGGCGACTTATGCCTCTGTAGTTGGCGCAGTTCAGATGGTCTCCTCCTTTATGGATCGGGCAAACGATGCTCAGGTTCCATTCTTCAGGCATACTTTCTTCCGACCAGATTTGGCTTATGAGTTGGTGGATGTTACTTACCAAGTCAACTCCGCCGGCTTTATAAAGCTCCGCGTGAATGCCGCCATTTCCGGCAGCCTTATTAAGCTTAAGTTTGCTCTCCTCACTTCACTAAGGTCGGGTGGTTGGCAGTTTTCGCTGTCGTGACCAATATTGAATGCTAAGTTCTGCCTGACAGTGGAATGTTGTTCGTCTTCGCCGTTTAACAGTCTGCAGAAGTGGTTCTTCCATATCCTCAGCATTGATTGTGTCTAAACTACGATATTTCCTTGTTAATCTTGACACGATTCTTTTCGAGTCTTGTGTCCTTGGCTTTGACGTTTTACACTTTGGTAAAACATTTGAACATCGTTACTGGAGTGGCAACTCTCTATATCGACGATCGCGCGCTTCTATTGCTGTTTTTTCTTCTTTCTGAAAAGCCGGTGTTTTTCCCTTCTTCTTTGTCTATACAGCTCAATGGCAGCTCTCGTCTTAACTTGCAGCTTAGCCTTGAAGACATCGTTCTTGACTGCGAGCATCTATCGGCATTCCTAATCAAAGCAAGGGTTTCTTGCTGGGAGGCGCGAGAAACCTATCACATCTGTTATGGCTGATCTAGCTCGTTGGCAACGATTTGCCATTGTTCTTCAACGTTCAATGCTGGTGGTGTGGTGCTAATCGAGAGGTTAAGGGATACGCGTTACGCGAAGGTCTTGACATTAAAATTTCTCACAGTATTTTTGGATTGTTGTGGCGTGGTGGATATCCGCATTCTTACCTTCGCTGCAAAAAGGTAGTTGTCCAAGTCGATGTTAGCTCCTCGGAAAGTTCGGACATCCAATATACTGGATACATGCCTCTTGTCTGTCGCAATGTTATCAATTTGGTTGACCGTTCTTTGATCTGGAAACCGCCATGTCCCCTTATTGATACCGAGGTGAGGAAACCGTGTGCTGGCTATATAGTGGCATTGCGTTCCGTAGTGAAGTTAATTAGCCTGAGTCCGCTACCAGACGTGGTGTCGTGTAGGCTATGTTTTCCGACAATACTGCTAAAGATATCTTCTTTCCCTACCTTTGCGGTAGAATCCCCTAGTACGAATTTAACATCTTATTTCGGTAGTCGCTCATAGGTGTTGTCAAGCAATCCTTAGCTATATCACCTTTTTCCTCCGTTGGGGCATGAGCGCATATAAGGCTTATGTTGGCGAATTTGGCCTTGATGCGGATTCTTACAATGCGTTCGCTAATGTCTTGGAAACATAAGACTTCTATCCTAAGTCTGGCACTTATAAGCAATCCGCATCCGAATAGTCGCTCTTTCTGCTCGCTGTAACACGGTCCGTAGTAGATGTCATAGTTTTTCATCCTCTTTTTGTTCGGCCCATCCCATCATATTTCCTAAATACCACAAATGTATGCTTTGAAGCAGTTTAGGGCTTCTGCTAGTTGTTCGCTTGTATCTCTCATGTTTAATGTTCTCACATTCCAGGTGCAGATACGAACGTCGTTGTCCTTTTTTCGTTTAGCAGGGTCGTCAACAATGAAATCATTCCTTTCCAAGGCCATTGGTTGCTTCGTAGCAAATACTTTTTTCATGGGTGGGTAGCTAACCCAAAGCACAACGCCCAAACTGGAGGGCTTATTCCAATTTATTAGATATCCCTTGGAAACGGGGCCATCAGTATCCACTACGATATTGAGCGATGCCGTTGTCCTTACGGTTCATCCGCCACCATGTCTTCTCACATTCCAGGTGCAGATAAGAACGTCCTTGTCCTTTTTTCGTTAACAGGGTCGTCAACAATGAAATCATTCCTTTCCAGGGCTATTGGTTGCTACGTAGCAAATACTTTTTTCCATGGTTAGGTAGCTAACCCAAAGCACAACGCCCAAACTGGAGGGCTTGTTCCAATTTATTAGATATCCCTTGGACACGGGGCCATCAGCATTCACTACGAGATTGGGCGATGCCGTTGTCCTTTCGGTTCATCCGCCACCATCTCTGTTCAAGGGACTTGACTTGCCCTTGAAATTCCTAGACAACTGGTTGTGCGAATGTGCCGAAACAGTTTGTCTAGGTTCGTCTGAGACAGCAGGCTGGGTCTTCATTTCGTGCCATTCTCACCAGGCTGTTTATAGTGTTGCTGTTTTTCGTCTTGTTATCAACACGGGTTTTATGAGACCAGTACCAGATGGTTACCACTTGGAGGTTCTAAAACACCCAACCATCCAATACCTACACTTATTTCGTCGGATTGTCTCTAATATTTTAGTACTTTGTGTTCTTCCCGTCAGGAAGGAATGAATTGAACCAATCCATAGCAGCCTACTTATATGTTAAAATATAGAAGCTGGTCAAGCAACATCCCAAGAAAATTCGATATACTTCTCACTGACAGCGGTTGTCCATGCTACCCAATGATGGTCAACTTTTTCCTGAGTCTGGTGCCGCTAGAAGTCATAAGCAATTGGGTTCTTAACAGAATTTGTTGTTTTGTTGAAAATGGATTTTTCTTCGCAATGTCCCTTAATGCGATCAAAGTCACACTGCAAGAGTATGTTTATGACATCGATTGTCGCCCCCGATCTTGACGCCACCAAATCATCATCGTAAGCTATAAATGTTGAACAACATTGGAAGTTCAAAATCGCTTTTAATTTCAAAGACTTTACTCAAAGCTACGTTGCCAGGAATTTATAATATGCTCCTGGCGAATGACAAACAGAAAAGTACGTTGCTTTATACATCTCGACAATAAAAAAAAACTGTTCGCCAATTGCGCATTCATGTTTAAAATAAACTTTTACACTACGAGGCTAAAATATAAAAGCTGTCATAATGAATTAACATTGTTGACACTTCACAATGACGAGGTCAATGTTTTTATTTCGTTGTCATCATAGACTGTTACATTCGAGCTGTCATATAGATGAGGTGAGATATTATGATAGTACCACTCCCAACCTACCACTCTGCAATAGTTTTGACCTTCAGTCAACGTCAATCTAAATTTGGAATAAAAAATGTTAACGTTCCATTAGTTTGGCCTTTCACCAACGCACATAAAAATTATTCCGTTCCCACATGTATAGTGGCCTCATTGAGATGAATCATATGAACAGTTTTCGCCTAATTGAGAAAATAATTGACTTTCGAAAAATGAAAACCCCCTCCGACCAAAACTGCATTAGATTCATAATTCATCAATGGAACACCATCGATCTTTCACGTTTTACAAATTTGTCCGCTTTTCCAATGGTGACAAGTGAAAAATTTGTGACAAATTCAGGGCCACCAGAACAAGCCCCTCCCCAGATGTCAAAACTATAAGTACCATCAATATGACATACTATCCAGATTGCCTATTAAAACCCATCGGAATGACTTTTTTTTTCTTAACTTCTGATCATGGGAAAGATATCACTTTGATCGTTTTGTATCTGTATCTGCGAGTGTGTAGATATTTTTTTTTTATTTTCGGGGGCACACATGACTGTCAAACGATGTCATTAAATAAATTTGTACCGCTTTACCACAAACGCACAACAACAACAATTTCCCTCTATTCGCATGAGCAAATGCGAGTTGAAAGCCTGCGACTACTACTATGACTATGAATATGAAATTTATTTATAGCGAGGGGCTTGAGGTTCACATAGAAAATTTTTCGTGTCCGCCAACGACCGTGGCAATCGGTCGTCCGTCTGACAACGCATAGAATCCGTTGACATTCGACTGTAGAAGCACTCCGAAACGATAATAATTTTGCGCCAAAAGTATCTAACTACACATGTGCTCCGCGCAGAGCTTGAGTATAATCGTCTTGTTGATGTGTATTTTAAATTGAATTTATTTTCTCGCTTTTAAAAGGGTGGGGCTAACATGGGGAGAGGGACAACTGTCAAACAGGCCGAATGGGGTAGGAAAGGATAAATAGCCTCATGTGGTAATTATTTATAAACATATTTTGCTTTCATTGTTAGGTACTCCTGACATGCTGTTAAAAAAACAAAACCTGAATGCATATGTGAGTAGAAAAAAAGTTTTTCAACAATTTGAATAAACAAAAAGTTGAGGCATAGATTGCGGATGAGGGAAAGAGATACGATACGACGACGACAGAGAACGTGACCGAAGGTAGATACAAATTGTTAAATGTCTGCACGTACATATTTGATGGAGTGTCATGGAGTATGGAGAAGGAAATAAGTATATGTACGTTGGCAGTGTACAGCAGATAAATTAGAGATGACCAAGAAGAAAATAAACTGTCAAATGGTAGAGACTACCCATCTCTTTCTCTCTCTCTTCATCAGTAATTTATCTGTTATACACTTCCAATGTAAGGTTGCCTTTTTCGGAATATGAATGTTTTATTGAGTTACTATTACGAGGTACCGGAGGAGGTACCTCAAGTCAAGTTTGCTTAAACACCGGGGTAGACTACTTTTACCCGGACTTGTCGTAGACATACTCAATTTCAATAATGCAAATTGAGGTCGCGTTGCAGTCATGCTGTGTTTTTTTTTTCTGCCCCTATACTGAGCGTAGTTACACCAATATGCAATATGTAGCTCACATCTGTCCAAATGAGTGATGGCGGTCATTTATCTTGTTTGAGCCGTTTTGAGCGAGCAAGCAATTCATGAGTGTTTGAATTGACTACTTTCAGCTATGGACATTTTTTTGCGGTTTTCATTCGTTCCCAAAAGTTCAAAGGCGGATAATTGCGAAAAGTTTATGATCTACTTACTCACCTTTGGGTAATTATTTTGAATTTACGAAATCTATAGATAAATGGCTGAGAAATAGCTGGACATGTGCATTGAAAAGTTTTGTAAGCCGGTCATTGGGCTGCAAGATGGCACAAAAGTCACATGAATAATGTTGTGTTTCAGACATAATTGGAAGGTTCAAATTATTGAGAACTGCACCCAGCTACAAAAGAATAAGTCTCTTCAACCTCTTAGAGGAACCTACCTAGAGGCACATGGATGCTAACATATTTTTTAGATATAATCTGCCGTATGTGAACTCGGGAAATCGTCAAGCAACAACCTGATTGACTCAGCGTGGTTTTAAGTCCGGAAAGTCTCCGAGCTTGCTAGTATACAGAAGAAAGTGGCAAAAATAGGTTTAAAGTACATGAGTATATGATGTCAACAAGAAAAGACGAGGAACATTGGCAAATCAGACTTTGTAATGGTGAAGGATTTTTTATATCACGGCTCCTCTATAAATTTTGACAACATTAGCTCTTCAAATATTAAACAATAAAGGCAATCTCGGACCTTTATCACCAGTATTTAAACCGAGTGAAAAAAAAACTTTCGAAAAATCTGCCGGTCCGTTTGCAAAAGACTTTAGAGACGAAAATTCGACCAAGAGCTTAACAAGCTTTACAGCGATAATGGAACGATAGTATAGCGATAAAAACTCCGTATTAGACATTGGAGATAGCTTGAACAAGTACAGCTAATAGACGCCTAAGCTCCACCCCAAAAGAATTTCGATCTAGATGATAGACGCAGAAAAAGAAGACCTCGACTTAAATGGCAACTACAAGTCGAAACAGACCTCAATTAAAAGGAAGGTGCAGCATTTTAGGTATGTATCTACCGTAAGTATATGCTGTCAACACGAAAAGGCACACAACATCAACGAATCGGACAGAACGTCACCATTGGCATATATAGCCTTGAGGTTCCGTTTCAACAATATCTCGTCAGAAATTAAACGAAGAATTACTCTTGCCAGCCGGTGTTTCTTCCAGCTATGAAGACAATTCAGTAGTAAAGCCCACACTCGAGCTACTAAGGAGATCCTATATCAGACCCTGATCATCCCAGTTCTGCTCTACGGCGCTGATGCATGGACCGTCTCAAAAGCGGATGAAGAAATCCTTTGTCGATTCGAGAGGAAAATTCTTCGAAAAATCTTCGGTCCGGTTTGCGTAGACGGGCGTGAGACAGAGATCCAACCAAGAACTATACGAGCTGTACAGTGACATGCCCCTGGTTAAAAAAAAAACTCCGCATTCTACGTTTAAGATTGCTAGGACATGTAGAGCGAAAGATAATAAAGTCATACAGATGATGCACTGTATACAAGAAAAATTGTTCTGGATCGTTCTGGCACAGACTGCCATATATGTGGATTTTTTTCTCATGTGATCGTGCACACCGCCCGGCCGTACCATGAAGCCGGTGAGCAAAATTTTCTGTTTTTTTGTTCTCAATGCGTCGTCTGTATGACTTTCTAGTCTTTGGTAGAACGTAGGGACACCAATATTCCGGCTCGCAGAGTCTTCGATTCCCAGCCAGACGTCCGTCGGATGTAATAGAGGAAAACTTTAAGTGACGCGCACAAGTAGAAACCGACCTCAACCAACTTAGAGTGCTCAACTCGAAGCAGTTAGCGAGAGACCGGGCTTATTGGAGAGGCATGTTGGTTGAGGCCCAGGTTCATTCCGGACTGTAGCGCCACTGAAGTAAGCTACCGACCGAGCAAACTGAAGTGGCATTTTTAGTTTAGGCTCAGATTCACCGGGACTCGAAGAAATACATAAGTTTGCTCTCAGTCTTTGAATGGTCAGAGAATAAAGTTGATTATTATTGATCGAGGCTTCTTTTAAGAAAACCCACTTCGAACGCAATTAGAGGGCTACAAGCTTTGGAGCAATATTCCAAAATAAATAAATAAAGTTATGGCGCAACAGGCTCGATAGTACCCAGGGCCTAGCTTTTTTCTCACAATCATTCATGTGTGCGTGTGTACTTCTTAGCACGATTGCGGGACCTCCTGTTCTATGCCGAATCCGAATGGCTAGCTTGAGATAAGCTTTTCATGACAATTGATATTGCTCGGATGATTTGTCAGATCATCACGTGAGGAGGGCCAGTGAAAAATCATTTAGGTGTTGCTACGGCTGTAAATCGAACCCAGACCGTCTGTGCAGCAGTTCATCGCACTAACCCCGCGCCACTGAGCCTGTCAATGAAAAATTCATTCATTTCATTTCGATATTCCGGCTAATTAATATATTAAGACATTCCTAGTCTCTCATGGACTTTTTGAAGACCTTCGTGTATTACAGACGGGATAGGTTAATAGAAGACGCACACATAGAATTTTAGCCTTCGCACTTATGTTTGTTAATTTTGTATTTGTATTTGAGTCAACGTGAGGGTTGATACATTTATATGTATATTCCAAAAACCAATGAAGCCTTGGATTGTTTGCATCCCATATTTATGAGACCATAAACTTTCGTTTTCGGAACCGCCCAAATATTTTAATATTGCTTTGAAGTTCATTTACGGATTTCCCTTCTTCTAAATTGTAAAAGAAGTATTCTTGTGGATTAGAGTCTTTGGATACATAGACTGGATCAGCACCATGGTGAAAGTTCTGCGTCCTCATATACCTCTTTGGCTGTGGCGGCACAGCTTCTTGAGAGGTCGTTTGAAATATTTTTGTAGAATGGACAACCAGAGTTAGGCAGAGTATATTTTTGTTCGTCTTATGTTAGGTTATAGTGGCTAGACACTAAACGCACCCTTAGACTAGAAAAGGCCAGTTTTCTTTACCACTTGTATCTGTCGACTTTTGCTAATATTCGCTTGCAAAAGTGAACCTTTTCGAGACAACTTTATGAAGCTCAGGATATTTATGATATTTATATTAGCCAGCTTACCTAGATGCTGTTCGGATGTCTATTTTCAACTGATGTTTACCATTGTTGAATGGCTGAATGCAACTGGTTACTTTATTTATTTTATGAAAGTTGTAATACAAAAAAAAAAACAAGATAGAAGGCATTTCTACTATGTTCGCGCGAAACAATTGAGTTCGCTATACAATTGTCTCCTGTTTTTTTTCGCATGAGTTTGTCAATTAGGTGCAAAGTTGGTTTTGTTACACTTAAGTTTGGCTTCAATATAGAAACGCTTTATATAGTATAGCCAGATCAGAAGGGGTCTTCTTTTTTTTACTCATTTCTCAGGTAAGCAGAACCAATCATATCTAAAGAGCGGCCTGAGATGATGCTTGCTACTATTGAACTGTTGCAGACGAAATTCGTCTGCTGGAAGTTCGTTCCATTGTTTGCTTATTCCAAACGCTTGTAACAAACAACGCAACATCAATACTCTGATGTTGCGTTGTTCCTTACGTTGTTCGATGGAATGTTCGGTTGACTCAGCTGAAGGAGACAGATCTCCTACAAGTCTTACATAAGGCAAAGGTTGTAGATTTGAAGTAAAGAAAGAATTGGTTTTTCGTTTGTTGTCGAGATCGTGAGGACAGTATTCAAAACTTTGTTTTACATGTGCTTTTTAGAGAACTGCAGACCGGTGTAAAATATCCCTGAGCTCTAAATAGGTAGCATAGTTTATCCCCACTGATTTGGCAATATAGATTACTTGTTGTCGCTATGATTACCTCGACTGCGAATATTTGTCATTATTTATAAATATACCGACCACGAAAAGCTTTAAGGTCTCTTTGATGCTACAAATTGTGGCCATGTGGTAAAGTGTTTTCAGTTCTGAGACATGGCTAGCTAGTTCGTCAGCTTGTAAGATTTCTGTTGTTGGATGGGACCCAGCATAGTTTGAAATCAGCTCTAGTTCTGGAATTTGGAAAAATCCGTTGGTGGAACACGATTGAGGGACCGGATTTTTTTCCTACTTATTGAGACTAAAATTTCTTGGATTCATCTTCTCACATTCTCTACCAAAACTGTAGAGGTTTATTATTTTTGACGTTTAATGAACGCAATTTACCACTTTTAGTTGCTGTAAGGAAAGTTTTATTTGACAGATAAAATTCGTTATTGCTGAACATGTTGTCTCAGTCAGGGTCGCTTGCTCAAACGCATTTATTTAATTTGTTTTGGTAAGCCGTCAGAAACCGACCAGAAAATGTTAATGCGTTCCCTAAATCTCTCACAAAAAATTGTTATATAAGGCGGCGGAGGAAAATCTCTGAGAGATTCATAAGAGATGTGTTCCATAAACTAAAAGAACTTCGCGACATCATTCGCAAGCTTAATTGTTTTACGACTTGACTATCAATAGAAGAGTTTGCATTATGGTGGTGGTACATATACCGCATTCAATACTTATTTTGGGCTGATTCTGTCACTGCTTAAATACACTGTAGTCCCGTAGTCTGATGGAAAGATATTTTTATCAAACTCTTGCGAGGATGAGTAAATGGTTTCTTGATTCTGCTTGCGCATGTAAACCTACAGGTAAAAAGTTAACACCATTTACTTTCGATCATTCAATTGATAATCGGCCACCAATTTCACAACAGAAATTTCCAGGGGCTGCCCCCCTTAGAGTTAGAATCGTTGTTACTCCTAACTCACCCACTATCATAAGAAAAAAAGTAATATCGGTGAAAGCATTGAACACTGTGGTACTACTTCTTTCACAGGTAAGATTTTAAATTTTATTTCACAGACCACAAGTTGAGCAGAAAATAAAGTATATATCCTCTCAGTCGTTCAGCCTGTTCCTGTGTAGGGCCCTATACCAGACTTCAGCTTTAGCTAGAGCTTATTCTCCATGCGTTTTGTAGTTGAGAACGTTTTTTTGTTCGGCTTCTACCCGTGGGGCAAAGAAAAAACAATTTTTCCAACCAGCTTGAAACCCGATAAGCCTTACAACTTTAATGAACCAAAATAAAATGAAACATAAACCATACGACACACCATAGGCTACCAGTGATAACTCGGTGTCCTTTTACAAATCATTGTGATCTCCCTTAATCACAATGCCCCTCGGGTTGTTGTTGGCAAACATACAACTCAAGTCACTGAAGCAAATTAAAAATAATCCACGTTCACGCTAAACACTATTCCATCCCCTATTAGTGAGTAAATCGGTTTTTACCCATGTAATTACCAAGGCACCCCCACCTCGAACCCATAAAATCCTCGAATGACGATTCTAATGAAAAAAAAATCTAAACGCGATTATTTATCTCCAAATTGCTTCGAGCTGTTTATAAAATTGGTTTCACTTTCCATATACCCCATAGGCGGTAGAAAAACAAAATTCTTCACCCCTAAAAAAGGAAAATAAATAAAAAACCGAAAAATGGATAAAAAATCAATTTGTCCTGGGACTTTCCTAAAAATGCAGAAGGGTTCATTCCGCCTTTATCCATCCGGCTGTGCATTGATGGGAAATGCAAAGGACTATAAATCTTCCGCCCTAACCCGGAATTGAAATCGAAAACGAAATCCCAAATATACTGTCTACCACCACCCTGACACCAATCAACCGAAAGTAGTAGAAACCAAAAAAAAAAAAACAAAAAAAAAATCCGATTTGACCTTGATCCTTGAGATGCTTATAACAAAATTAGCCGAATAGAAAATGCAAGCAGTGTTATCGTATCTGCACACATGGATTAAAGTGTTGAGAGCATGTGTGTGCACATGCTGCGAGTATGGTAACGTCTCCCTAGAGGAAAATAAACCTCCGCCAAACCAGACAGGGATGTGAAATTGAAAGATTGCACACAGACTGCAAGAAAGGAGGTAAATGGTAAATGGATTTTTGCTCAACAAAATCGATGTCAGTTTGTTTTAAGGACTATTTATCCACCCTAAAGGAATTCTCTTTTTACCACATGGTATAGAGGTATTGATCGAACACATTCCTTTAAGGACGAACTAAAGGATGGTGAAGCACCTTCTCTGTTATGAATCTTCTATGTGTGCGGTCAATAAAAGGATTTGCACTTTCCCTAGATATAGAAGGGAAATGCTTATGCAGCAGACATCTCAAATGGGGGATGGTTAAAGTACTTCTTAAACAGACGGGGGCGAATAACTTTTTCGCACAACCCTCAGCATTTCTATGGTCCCTGTAGAAGGTATGCCGTTTGGGGTTGAAATTCAAATTGAAAAAAAAAATCCGCATAGGACACAGCTGAGCTAGGACTACTTCGTGCACACTGGACACGTGACTAGGCAGATTTTTTTTGCATTATTTATTTCTGCTCAATAGGTCCTTGTCGCTTAAAGGCTATCGCTTGTTTCTTTAGGTGATAAATGGAATTGGTTGATTTTTTTTTGGGTTGCTCTGTTTTTTTTTTTTTTCAAAACCTTATAAAAACGGCGTGTCATTGACGGCCAAACCATGTCGGCACACTCCCTTATTGTTCCAAAGTGTAAATTACTTTCCCAGGGGTGCAAATGAGACAATAACTACAACCGATTGCCAAGGGTTGACTTTGACACTTTCTGGTGGGATACTAGGAACGGGCAGGCTGTAAGAGATTTTGACTGATAAAAAAAATCGAGGCTTACATTTTTTTCTATCTATTCAATATTCGGATAGGCGGAGCTGGTGAGTTTATTATCATCTATTGGGTTATTTTATTGATATTATTTAACAACCATTAGGTGCTTGTTTCAAATTCTTATTGTAGTCGAAGACAACAAGAAAATTCACATTTTCCCCTCGAACCTGGTGGCTGGTTTTCGAAAACGACAACCTTTAAAGCTAACGAATGGCTTGGAAAGGGTTGTCTGGTAGTCAGACTACATTCACACGTTGGTACAGCTTGCAGAAAGTTCGGTTCTCTTTATTTCATAAGTGGCTCACAATACTTAAATGCTAGGGGGTGCCGTCATACATTCATTTTATTGTTGATTCTGGGCATTCGCCGGTCTTTTTAAGGATTTGCGTTAGTGTGAACATTTGGTCTATGGTGGATCTCCACACGTGCCGATAAGTGTGTTACAGAAAGGCTTAAGACATTCACACGATTTGTTGGAAAGGACCATATATGCGACATTTAGCAAGGATATGTCCCGGTAGTTGGTCCAAGGCATTGGATTGCCTATTTCTGAAAATAGTACATACAATGGAGATGATCAGTTATATGAAAATATCCGTTCAAAGAATTTCCGAAACGAAAGTCAGTTCCGAGCGGAACTCAGTTTACCATCGAAGTTTCCGTTGAGGAACAAAATAAATGAAGCATACATTCGCGTATGTTTGACAAGCACTCAGCTTTGTAATTTTATAAATGCGAAAAGTGAGTGAAAAAAAAAATATTTAAACGAATTTATTTTGCTGCGTTTTTGTCGTTTTTTTTTTTCTTTTAAAACACGATTTCATAGTAATACACATAAAAAATTAAATTATTAATTTAGGGACAATTTTGGAGTGGTTTCCATTTTCTTAGGAATTCCGCAAATATTTTTCGTCGGAGAAATTCCGAAGAAATGCAACGCGTAGCTGTCAAAAATTGTTGACTTAACACATTAAGTCGTCGCGCGATCATATGCGATGTATTTCGTCGGAAGATCTGCTCAAAATGCAAATCCGAACGAATACCTCGGTACGAAGCTCGAACAAATGGGAGAAAATTTTGTTCGGAACGGATACCTCGATAGGGGTGTATATTCCAGTCATCGGGCATGCTCTCATCAATCCAGACCTTGTTGACTATTTGGTGCATACATACTTCTCCGGCGATAAGTCCGTACCTAAAAAACTGCTGGTTATCCGGTAATCCATTAACACTGACTACCTTGTTGTTCTTAAATTTTATGATGGTAGGTATCACAAACTTCTTCAATACTTGGTAGCCTTACCTCTTCGTTGCCTGTAGATTGACTGGTTGCTAGCCCTTAAAATGTCTTCGAATTATACCCAATAAGCAGCTGCTGGAAATGCTGCCCGAATGCATATAAGAATCCCTGAGTATCAGTGACTAGGTTACCATTCCTTTTTGTTCCTTCTTTGAACACAGCTTCCAGTTGTTTGGCTTTTTTATAGAATTGACAGATGCTCTTCTTGGCGCGAGACCTTCGATTTCCCTGAGCTGGAGGGCTGCGTGTTTTTTTTTTGCCCACCCCGTCTAGCTCGATACTCTTTTCGGTGCAGTTCTTGCGTTGTAGCGCCTTGATATGTGGCTCATCTGTAATCTCTTTGGTACTTGCCAATATCATCATATCACGGCTAATGCCTTCGACTACTTCCTTGATGATATTGCGATACCGTAATCACTGAGTGGTGATATCGATGGATGATGAGGGCACAGTGATGAGTCTATCTTGTGCTTGTTGTTTGTAGACTCTGGAAATATGCCGCTCATTAATAAGATCAACGTGAAGTCTCGTTTTGCACTATTCGTAGCTTCGCCTCGTTGGATATTCGGGATCTGAATTAGGCTTCGACGAGAAAATTGTATGGGTCGATGTTTGCTCCTTTGATTTTAGGATGTTAGATGCGTGCCTCGAATCTATGAGAACATGGTCGATTTGATTGTCGGTTCGACCATATGTAGATCGCCAGGTTGGATTGTGAATTCGAGGTCATGAGAACCTAGTGCTGCTGATAATTGTACTACATGCTGCCGCGAAATCTGTTTTTGGGAAGACATTATTTGTTGTCGTTTCATGGTTGTTTTCCAACTTAACAGCCGTAGATGATTTGCTTTCACATAATATTCCCAACAGGTTCGGTATGCTATGTCCAAAAAAAATAAGAAAATTTAAATTTTGGGCACAACAGGCACGTAAGTACCCGAGGCCGAGCTTTCTCAAAGCAATTCATGAGTGCGTGTGTACTTCTTACACGATGGCGGGATCTTCCTTTGAGATAAGCTTTTCTTGACAATTGATACTACTCGAATGATTTCTCGGATCATTCCGAGAGGAGGGCCAGTGAAAAATTATTTAGGTGTTGCTACGGCATTGGATTCGAACCCAGACCTTCTGCGCGGCAGTTTATCGCACTAACCATCGCGTCACTAAGCTCGGTCCCGGAAATCATCAAATTTCTCCCTGATATGTTATTAAGTCTTATCGGTATGGACCTGTGCATATAACAGGTGGGCCAAAAGAGATCACCCTATTGGAAGATCTGTTTTGACTTTTGTAACCTACGCCCAAGCCATCAATCAATCTCAATCAATCAATCTCGTTGACGAAGTGGACGATAATGAGCGATGAGGCTCATTTCCACCTCAGCGGGTACGTTAACAAGCAAAACTATCGCTTTAGGGGAATCGAAAATCCACGAGTAATGCACTATACTGCATTTTTCCCAATTCACGCTGGAGGAGTCATCGGGCCATTTTTTTTTTCCTAGAACGCCGCTGGTCAAACGGCAACAGTGGACGGTACGCGCTATAGGGCCATGTTAACCGATTTTTTTCTGCCGCAATTGGACGAATTATGACTGCGGGACATGTGGTTCCAACAGGACGGAGCAACGGTACACACTGCGCGAGCCACAACCGATAAAAATGGAGCCAAACACCATCGGATGACTTTTTTTTGGCCAACCTTTTATAAGGCTGATGTTTCAAGACTTGACCTGATATGGATCACAGCCAGGCGATCACTAACCAGCTTAAAATCGATTATTCCTTAGTTAAGTCGGCTCCTCATAACGAATCCGCATCCTCAACATTGCAACATTGGGTGACAGCTGTAATAAGTGTCGCATGTTTTTCGTATATGCATTTCTGATCCTTTCCCATGGGTGTATAGCGTGTGTACCAGTTTGTACGTGGCTCTGGTTGGCATATTGAGTGGATCCGTTTTTTTCAAGACTGTTGTCTCTCTCATAACAAGCTAATTTGTACGTGGTAATGAAGTTATCCAGATGGAAGAACCCCCAACCAGAAGTGCCATGTCCAATTCATTAGATCCCCCTACGACACGAAGCCATCAGTATATCAACTACGGGGTTGAGCTGCTGTTGGCCTTTAGGTTTATCCGCACCTTCTCTATTCAAAGATCTTGACTAACCCTTGAGATTCATAGATGGCCTCTTGTCCGAATATGTCGAATCAGATCAAATAGGTTTTTCACTTTGTCCTTCCTTACTGGGATTTGGAGTTGGAGTTGGGAATCCTTCCGCTGCCGCCTTTTGAGTGGAATATGTACCTTAATCTGTCTTTGCCAAGAGACCTTATCTACAGTCAATGTAATAGTAGCAGTCGCTACGAGAAGGCTGAGAGTCGGAGTTGGTAGGTATCAGCTCGCTGAATCTTCAGGGTTCCATATAATCGCATTGCCCACCATTTGTTGGCCGATATCACGTAAATGGTCGCTGCTAAAAAAATGACTCTTAATTTTTCGGAATTTCCCATCACTTTTCAAAATTTTTCTGGTTGAATAGTTTCGCATATATATATGTCTTTCACGGCTTTTTGGATCCATCGCTTGTTGTCATCAACTTTGGACTTCATATTTACACAACAGAAAGAAAATTTTGAAGGAGTTAAGTCATGTGATAGCGTAGCCAGTTAAAATCAGGATTTGTTCAGATTTTTGTTTTCCAAATTAGGCACCCGACTTTGTTGTCGTCCTGGTGGTACTATAATTCGTAATCGGCTATCATGACTCAAAAAAGCTGTTGTTCGACTAATGGTCTGATGCATCGCCTTCCAAACGGTCAAACGATTCTTTTGGCAGTAATTCCAGCTTAAATATTCACACGTAAATTATTAAAGGTTTTCATTAGCGTTAACCGCCGTTTTTGCTGATATGCTGAACCATTCAATGAAAAGGGAGGCTCACCGGTCAGTATATTTGTTTTGCAAAAAAAGCTCAACACAAGCGGCGTGGCTTTTCAATTGGGAAAGCTTAAACTGTAATCGGTTTTGAATACCAATAAAGCGCTTTCGAAATCCTAATATTTCAACTCTGCTTTCAAAACAAGTGAGTTGTTTCGCGCTTTATCACACACATTTTCGCAGAATTTGGCAACAAAGTTGGGCTAACTGCTTTGCTTCGTCGAACTTGTCGCAATAACTTAACAAAGTCAAATCGTTGGGTCTTAAATTTTCCTAGTAAAACATTCGTTTAAATTAAATGATTTGGATAATTTGAAAACTACCCTTTATTACCACCGCCAACTCTAGCGATTCCAAGAAAATGCTTTTAAAACAATTACCCAGGAGAGGGTTAATACGAACAGCACTTATTTTCCATCCAAGTCCCGCATTCCGACCCAAGCTATGCGAATATTAGGCGGGTCTGTGTAACCGAGCGTGATTATCTCTCTGTTCTGGAATTCTTTCGGTTTTCTCTTTCCCTCTTCGAAAGAAATGCAATTTAATACTTCACAACAAAACTACTTTTTTTCAATGGAAAAGCGCGCAAATTATGCATTTTCGCAGAGAGCCACCCATCAACCGCCCCTGAAAGACGCAAGAGGCAGAAACAGCTTGAAAGTTAACACGCTCTCATAAAACACCAACAACAACTTTTGTCGAGTGGAAAATGATATTTCCTCCCTTCCTCCGGTCGGGTAGTTAGGTGGCGGCGGTAGTGGTGTGGCGGCGCAATTGTGTTAATTTGTTGAGGAATTATTTCCGGAAAACTGCAACTGCAACTGCAACTGCACCAACGTTGGTTTGTTGTTGTAGCGCTATAGTTTGGCGAGTATTTTAGTTTTGAGTATCTGTAGCTAATTAATAAGTGTTTATAATAATTTTGAAGTGCAATCGATTGTGCAATGCAATCGAATGCAATGCAATTTCGTGTGTTTATGGTTGAGATAGTTGCATTCGGCGTAACTATGAGCACGAATTAGTAGGCCAATAGGTTGAAGGAGTTGCTGGAAGGGGGCAGTATGTGTGTGTTTTGGTTTCGAATTGCATTTAAGTAATCATTTATTTGTTAAACGTTATGGTTTCGATGAAAGCGAACGCAGAAAGTATCTATGAGTATAAGTATTGAGTGGGTTATTTATAGATAGCATGAAGTGGTACTTCTGTAAAATTAAGTTCTAATGGAATTTTAATAACTTCCTCGGTGGCGTTTGGGGTCTAGGAAATACATTACCGTTATCAAATGCAGAGCAACAAGCTAGGGGTTATGATAAGGTAACTCGAGTGCGAAAATTAGTTTGGTCTTAACTTTTTTTTTTCCGTGGGCCGGTGGAAATCTCGATAGACACGATGAGCACGTGTCCAAAGTAGTGTAAGACTTCAAACCCACTAAAACCACTTTTTTGTATTTATATTTCAACATTTCTAGAAATTATTTTATCACGAGTTATGAATATTTGTAAGTAACTTTCCTTTGAGAGTTTTTTTTTGTCGCAATTGAACGAATTAGGACTGGAGGACATGTGGTTCCAAAAGGTCAGAGCAACGGCACAAACTGCGCGAGCCACAACCGATATTCTGAAGGCCAAACAACATCGTATGACTTCTTTTGGACCACCTTGTAGTTGTGATAACGGCGGATGTTCGGAAGAGCTAACAGCAATCATCCCTAGTCTGTTTGCAATTTAAGTATCTACAAGATGCACATTTTCCATCTAACAACGACAAGAACGACGCAATACAAACGTTTTTTTTTTTGTTACAAAACAAGGAAACAATGTAACGAACTTCCTAAAGAATTCATTCTACAATTATACAATCTACAACAAGAAAATAAACATCTGCAAGCATAATCTCAAAGCACTCTTTGATCGTTATAGGTTCTCCTAACCTGAAAAAGGTTTTAATAAAAAAAAAATGTAAAAGACATGGATTTGGAAAAACAGAGTAACAACTACCTTGTCTGTGTCAAAAGCCTTTGGCCTTTGTATGTACCAATAGCTCCATTTTCTTCCCTATTTCAGAGGTGCCTAAAGGAAACGACTCATTGCAGCCAACATCCCCGTGAGATTGAAACCAAATGTTTGTTAAAGAATATTAAAACGAAATCGCAGCCCTGTTTCACAATTTTCATTTGTAATGGGTAGAGATTGACTGGTGTAAAATAGTTTGAGCTCACCTTCTTCTTAATATCTATTCATTCCGGTATTGCATTTCTGGTCTGCGAATTGTCTACCTAAGAAAATTACAACCAACTTCAGAACTTAAGTTTCCCTCTCGAAACAAGTAGCCTTATCAAGTTTCCGTCCAATAAGCTTAACTCAATGAATCTATTTGAAGACTCACCCGTTCTGTAATGTTTAAAATAAATGTAGTTACCGCTGTCCCTTTAATGCTTTGAAACTCCAACTAATCGTCCTCAGCAATGGAAAAACTTTTCCAGTACTTGTGTGACTGCCTCAAGGTTCCACAAAGTTACATCTCCCATGTGCACATGGTCGTCGAAAAAGTAAATCTCCAAAATCTGAATGGGCAAAAAAAAAACTTCACCCCCAAAAGCCCGAAAACCATTTGCTGAAAAGAAAACAGATTTTCAACATACATATCGTCTCCGGCAGATATTTCATAACCATGTGCCTCAGCCAAATACCCAAAGAAGAGGTTAAATATTTGCATCGCTGCCTTTGGATGATCTACCACAGTTGCCGTTGCCGCCGCACAGCACCACATCCAGAAGGAAGCAGTCCCTCCTCATATCCTTGTATGTCCGCATGCTATAGTGCGCGCCTTCCACACCAGAAGATACATCATACACGAGTGAAAATGGTGAAATTGATTTAGGGACGATTGGCTGAGTCGACTTGCTGGCTTGCTGTCATGATTCTCGGTATCGTACTCGTATGTAGATATGAACGCTTCGATGCCTGTTTAGTAATCACGCCGCTGCTGTGCTGCCGGACGAAAACTTTCACCGGGAATATGCAAAGGATATTGTATTGCCATTATGGTTGCATGTGTGTTTGTGTGTGTTTGGGGAGCTTGTTATATATACCGCCACTACCCCCCAGGCAATTATCTGCCTGAACCGGAGTTTTTGCTGTTGCTATTGAATATTCATGAATCATGAAGGATGTTGATTTTTTTTTCTCTGTTGCGTTCTCTCTTTCTTTTGATCTTTGCTACCAGGATACCGCCATTTTTATGTTTTTTTAAGTCCGCCTGAAGCTAATAGAGGGGGTAGCATCGCGTATGCTGGTGGGCTTGAAAATGACTCTAAAAGCTTTTTTCACTTGACCTTTTCTCGTTTAAACGATGACAGACGAGAGGGAAGATATTACGGATGTGGAGGTCACGCCTTCACTATCGAAGGGGGTTTGTTAATTAATGGATAAGGGTATACAAGAATTTTTTTTTCTGACGATTTAACTGGTTTCGAAAGTGCTAATTGTATAGATCGGGAATTGGTGAATCGATGAAATATTCAGCCACTCCAGGGCTTGAGAATGGGCAAAAGTCAAAGCAATCAAGTTGTTGCCTTTGGCGGGTCCGTTCATTATGAAGTTAAGCTGTTTTCAGGGGTCGGTTTAGAGTGGTTGGGTACTTTTTACGTATTTTGGGAATACGGCTTTGAAAGGCTAGTCAAGGGGACTAAATAAATCTTGACTTTAAGGGGGAATTAAAATAAAAAAACCGCAAAATAATAAAGACTTGGGCAATGTCGTCTCGGGCGATATGAATAAAGATGAGCACTTGGTAAATTGCTATATGGTTTAAAATGTTTAAAGTGTGGCGGTATTTTTTGCATTTTGAAAAATATTTTTATAACATAACCAACTTGTATGCCATGATTTGGATTGTTGTATTTTGATTTTTTTTTTATATAACTGCGCGCACTCAAGGGGTTATGAATAAACTTTATATGTTTTAACACATTGTGGTCGTTAAGGAAATTCGGGATAAGAAGAAAGCAGATACCGGAGATACCATTGGTTTTAAATGTCTGTAAGTTATAATGGAAAGGAAAAACAGAGCTCGGTAGAGCATTCCACATTCGTGTTGTTGGTTTATCTACGAATCTCTATATTTCAGCGTTCGTCCAAAGATAGGCTTGAGGGTAAACTGATTTGCATTCAAAGCGTAACGAGTATTGCCGATGAATTGTTGAAGGGGAGGAATACACCTGGCTATTTCATTTGAGCATTGGCTGTTAAAATAGCGATAAAACAATGCAACCCAGGAGATATTTCGACGGTGTTCCAAAAAAACTAAAGAGTTCGATATTCTTAGGTCTCCTATAAGTTTTTTTCGCACACTTTTGAACCCTATCTAGGAGGTGCAATGTTGTTTTTGGCGCACTTGACCAGATGTGGGCGTTAAACTCAAGTTTAGGGCGTATAAACGCTTTATATATTGTGCCCAGATCAGAAGGGGTGAAGTATTTTTTTACATTGATTAAGGAAACCTAGACATTTTGCTGCGTTTTTTTGAAACTTGAAAGTCGTTAGGATTTTCCATGCTAGGTATGAGTGTTAGATACCTAGCATGGAAAGTTTTTCGGTTTCTTCGACTTAAGCGCCATTCATTGATAATGGCTCAGATTTTGGTTTCGTTTTAACGACAGAAGACGACAGCATTTTGTTTTGGAAGCATTGAATGCTACTCTGTTAGATTTGATTATGCTGTCAAGGTCGGAATGCAATGAGCTTAACATATGTTGTCGTTTAGATTCCACGTTTGAGGTTGAGGGACGTGGACCTGAAAACGAATATGAGAAGCTGAGAGTTCCGTCATCAGCGAAGGAATGAATTGAATTAGAAGTTGCCGACAGGAGATCATTGATGAAAATGAGAAAGAGAGTCGGAGACAAAACTGAGCCTTGAAAGACACCAGCATTTATTTGGTGAGTTGCAGACTTGAGTCCGTCCAAAACAACTTAAATTTAACGATTCGAAAGAAAATTTCTAATCCATATAAGAAGTTTTTCATCGATTCCAAATGAACGCATTTTTGACAAAAGGGCTTGATGCCAAACCCTCTCAAATGCCTTTGAAATATCAAGTGCAACAAACCTACTTTCTCTACTATGGTTATACATATTGGTTGGTGGATTGATTGGTTCCACTTTTCGGTGAGATATGTCATCAACTCACCAGTGGACCTGTTGCTGCGAAAACCATACTGCCGGTCATTAAGAAGTTTTCGTGTTTCGAGAAATTTCATAAGCTGACGATCTAACATCGTTTCCATGACCTTGGAAAGAAGGGACTTAAGTGCAATTGGTCGGTAGTTGGAGCGAGAGTTTTTGGTACAGGCTGGACAAATGCAGTTTTCCATCAACTCGGAAAGAGACCTGATCAGTAGGATGGATAGAAAAGCTTACGCAGTGGTTTTGCTGGAATAATGGAGAAATACCATCTGATCAAGATCAAATAAATTGCAACTGTACGAGTACGAAAGTGAACTTGTCCCAGAGAATGATTTACGTTCTCAACTACAGGAGGAGACTGGGCACAATCTGGCAATGTAGAAATGGCTGCGAAATGCGCAGCAAGCAGATTGGCTTTGTCTAAAGAGCTGACAGCTAATGAGGCCGAATTTTTTATATTTTTGAAAAATGACCAAAAGTTTTTACTACCTCTGGGGCGTTGTAGAATTTGTTGCCTCAACTTTTAGTCGTATAGGAATTTGACACGTTTTAAATGGGAATTAAAGCCATTTCTTGCTTGTTTGAATTTTGCTCGGTTTTATCTATTGGATTTGCTTATGTATAACTTAAAGTTTGTCTTTATCAACCTGATAGCTTCTTTGCAGCTCCAGTCATACCACCCTTTTGTCTTTGGTCTGATACTTTTTATTCTGTTGGGAATAAAAGATCGCACACCAAGGAGAAAGATGTTTGATATCATATCAGCAACAGCATCCACGTCACTATCGTGGAAACATAGTGACCAGTTAAAATGTAGTATTCAATGTAGTATTTCACTTTTTTTAATGAATTTTTCTTAAAAGTAACTTTGAATTATTTTTTTTCATTACAGGTAAGAAATATTGACGAAGCATACATTTTTTATGGTTTTTGGTAAGCCAAGCTATTTATTATATTTAACATTCTCTGAGTACCTAAAAGCACTTAAAAATCCACCCGATTTAGAATTAAGTTTCAATAAGGACCAATTAAAAATATTTTCATCAGTACGTAAGAACTGTAAAAGAAACCCATTGGAACCCATTTTGCCCAATTTATTTACTGTGGTGGTACAGTCGGTCCAGAGTAAACTTGAAGTTTTTTTCCTGCAAAAGCATTCTTCACATACGCACATACAAAAAGACTTGATTCCTGGTCTTATTTTATGCAACAATATCTCTCATTAGTAGTTTTATAAACTGTCTCCAATAAAAGCGTTATTTAGTGTAAGTGAATAATATTATTAATAAAAATTTTTCAAATACAATGCTGGTGATCAAAATTGCACCGACACAATCATAATTCACAAGCTATCGACATTATTTACAGGGTATCCTCCGGGAAGGTACACTACTTTGTTTGTTTAAAATGTTTGATTAAGTGAAAGAGAATGGATCTGATATTGATAAATGTTCTGTTAGTATCACAAAAGTGAGCCCTTTTGAGCACATTTTTCATAACATTCGCACACATTTCACACGGTATTTCATTAAATTCATCATGCACAGTTGTTGTTTTAGTTTTTTAAGCGTTTCTGGTTTGTTTGCATACACCTTGCTTTTCAGATGTCCCCTCAAAAATCTTGAAATAACTTGTTGTGGAAAGAGGTCTCGCAGTAATTCCACTGTAATCCCGGCTGTATGCGATGTGGCATCGTCTTGTTGATACCACATGTTTATCAAGCCCTAAGCATGCAGTTGTTAAACGGTTTTCAATCGTATCACGATATCGCTCCCCATTCAAAGTTACCGTTACGCCGTTTTCATTTTCAAAAAATTAAAGTCCAATGATTCCTCCTGATCAAATTGCACACCAGACTCTACATTTTAATGGATGCAAAGGTGACTGATGAAAAATTTGAGGGTTTTCTATTGCCCAGAACCGACTATTCTGTTCATTCACATATCCATTCAAATGAAAATGTGCCTCGTCACTCATTTTGATTTTTTTCATGAAAATCGGAATTGTCATGGGCTAGCTGTAACATACTATTGGCATATGTACGGTCTTGTTATGGTCTTGTCAAAGAAGCTCTTGTGTCAACTGAATCTTAAATGGAAACAAATGCAAATCCTTGTGCCAAATGCAAATTGTGGACAAAGTTGTTCTTTGAAGACCAAGCTCCTGAGCACGGCTTCGAATTGAGGTTGATAGATTGTTTTGAACACTTCCTTGAGCAGCAGTAATTTTTTCAGACGATCTTGCAGTACGTTGCGGTCCGCGCTTGGGCCTATCACCTACAGACCATTTCACGTAACTTTCTCATCGTCACAGTAATCGATGATTGATTTTGATAAAATGTTTTAACGATTAAAACACGTTAGTTTATCGAATATTTTTCCGTAATAAATTTGCCACGTGTCTACTTCACGACTACCAAATATTAAGTGTCAAGACTAATGTTTACCAAAATGGCAGCAAAACAAAGGAGTATACCCTCCCGACGGACACCATGTATCGGGTTTTTCAACAGGGACGCTACAAAAGTTGAGCGACAGGGACAGCAAACGACGACATATTTCTTGCCGCTCTTTTGGCATATCTCTTCAGTAAGGTTGCCATTTCATGATGGAAAGATATACGATCCAACAACGAGTCAAAGTTATTAAAATTTACAACCGAAATTCGGAGTCAGTGCCTCAGTGGCCTCAACGTTAAGAGCGCTACGTCCTAGCAGATCAACAATTTTGAACCCACAAGCACAGTACAAAATGTTCCCGTGGCAGTGAGACAAAAAAGTGCCCGTAGTGTCGAGAATATTGCTGCCGCTGAGGCTTCAGTTGAAGAAAGCCCAAATGTGTCGTTCTCAAGCGTTGGGCATCTCTGTGACGTCGTTGTGGCGAATTTTGCAATAAGGTCTTGGCCTACATCCTTACAAGATTAAATTGACGCAAGAACTGAAGCCGCTTGATTACCAGAAGCGTCGTATGTTCGTGAATTGGGCTGAGCAACAACTTGAAAATGATTCGGACTTTCATCGAAAAATCATCTTCAGCGATGAGGCTCATTTCTGGCTGAATGGCTTCGTCAATAAACAAAATACGCGGTATTGGTCAGGCAGCAATCCACACGTTCTCCATGAGTCATTATTGTATCCCGAAAAAATGACTGTTTGATGTGGTTTATGGGCCGGCGGCGTCATTGGGCCGTACTTCTTCCGTGATGATCAAGACCGGCACGTTACTGTGAATGGGAATCGCTACTGTTCAATGATAACCGAATATTTTTGGCCCCAATTAGATGATATAGACTTGGAGGACATGTGGTTCCAACGGGACGGCGCCACAAACCCCCCAACGCCGTTAGACTATTTCCTGTGGGGCTACGTCAAGTCTATGGTATATGCCAACAAGCCAGCGACGATTGTTGAACTTCGTACGAATATCGAACGTGAAATTGCAGCAGTATCGGCCGATTTATGCTTGAAAACCGTCGAAAATTGGGTTCAGTATGGAAATCGAGTTCCATAGAAAATGGCATCGAACATACTTTTACAGGAATAAAAAAATTCATTGATATCCAAAACCGTTTTTGTTTTATTTCAAAAAAACTATTGTAGCGCTCTTATTGAAAAACCATTTACATGGATTAGATTGCTTCAAAAGTGGTTATGGATGAATTCCCGATACTGAAAACTCAATTGTCCAAATTCTGAATAAGAAAAGCCCAAATAACAAATTCACAACTGGCTTAGTAGCACCAAAGTGTGTAGAACTACATAGAGTGCGCATCTCATTCAATGAAATTTTTCTATGTTAGGACTGATATTGATACCCCAGCATCAAATAACAGCATAGCTTCCCATACGATCGACGAAATTTGCCCTTCGCACTTACCGTCTGCGTCTGAAACGTCAACAAAATTTTTATCTTTTATGCGTACTCTATGTAGTGCTATACTCTTTTTTTTATAATTTACTCGCACTCAAGGGGTTATGAAAACCCTCTTTATGTAACCACAGTACGAGCCTTAGAGAAGGGGGAAGAAAGAGATTGAAAGGAAAGATTTTGGATGTAGTTTAGACTTACTCAATGGCTGGTGTCCGAACTAACTTCGGGGAGTCACTTTTTCAAGACAAATTCAAGATGGTGCATACTCTCAGGTATAACAACAGACCTTTTTTTATTTCTTTCAAATAAAAGTTAAATGGATTTTGGCTGGGATTGAACGCACAACCTTCCACTTAACAGGCGAACACATTACCACTACACCGCGGTAGCACTTAATGTAAAAATGTTCGTTCTTCTTGATTCTCACCTGATTAAAGGATTTCAGTTCTTATTGAAAGCAATTTAATACTTTTGTAATTTGTTCCACGATCATTGGATTCGTGTTCCTCAAGATATAAGCCTTAAAAAAATCCAATAACAATAAATCAACTCTTCCGGAAGAAAATTCTGAATGGTCGCATTGAGATCATCGACATCTGTATGTTTTGCCGCCAATATTGCTCGTTCACTCAGCCAATTATGGTTATTAAACTGGAAAAACATACTGAAAATTCTGAATAGTCGCATTGAGATTATCGATATCTTTATTTTTTGCCGCCAAAATTGCTCATTCACTCCACCAATTATGGTTATTGAACTGAACACTGAACAAGCTCCTTGTTCGAGACTATCAAGTGACAGAAATCTGTGGGTAATGTGATAAATCCGACGAGGTGTCAATGGCGACTATACCCTTTCCAATGTCTAACAAATACCTCGAAAACACAATTGCAGGTGGTCTTGTTCCAAAAACACTCACATGTTAGTTGGCTTATGGAGTTTCGAGCCGCTATAAATATCCAAAAATGTTTTGGCTATCACGAATATCTTTCAAAATTCTGTCCAGTGCCTCCAGTGATGAATTTCCATCAATTTTCGCCATGGCGCTGCAAGCTGCTGGTATGTTGATTTACATGTTCATTGTTTATTTCAAGGCGGAATGTGCGTTCCGTCCGCTTTATTATAAAGTCGCAGCCATTCCTAGTGAAGCCAACGCTTGGGATATTTCAATTTGCACTCTGATCCTCACCAATAACAATGATATCAGGGACGTTTGTCCCACTTCCTTTCGGAGCATCAAGGTAGTAATTTCCACAAGACCCACAGTTCACAGCTTCTATCAAACTATCGTATCCAATCCTTTGTTCCTGATTCAAGTGTGTATTATTTGTAAAAACTATTCCGTCAACGCCTTAGTGCCTGCTGTTCTCTTTGTAATTCGTGGTTAAATGCATCACGCATAGGACGCAATCGGCCATATCATGATATCGGTTCGAAAGCAAAGTTCTCTTTTTTACGAATCGTAGAATTTTGCTTCATGGTAATCGTTCCGATCAGTTGTTCGGGACATTTATCCGACAAAGCGCAACCCACATCGGCAGTATACGTTTCATTGTTCAATTGAGCAAAATATGTTTAAGTGAGCAAAATGTAAGCAATAAAATAATTTCAGTTAACTTTTGTTCAAAACTGCAGCTTCAAAAATTGAAATGAAAAAACCATCACCAAACAATATTAGCGCTTGGTTGAGTTGATGCATAAGAAACCCGACGTAGCTCGGAATTTCACCAAGGGGACACCAGGAAAGGTTCCTAATTTTTTTAGATGTCAAATGAATGCGTTGATGAATCTTCAGAAAGCGGATGCCGTGAACGTAAATTCAGTCTGCGACTCTCCGAACGGATACCACGATAGGGCCGAATACTTAATTCGCTTTTACACACTTACTTAAGTGGCGCTACAGTCCGGAATGAACCTGGGCCTCAACCACCATGCCTCTCCAATTAGCCCCGTCCTTAGCATAATGCCAACAGTTGCGCACCTCAAGTTGGTTGAGATCGGTTTCTACTTGAGGTCTTCCTCTACTGCGTCCGACGTCTTGCTATGAATCGAAGACTCTGCGAGCCGGAGTATTGGTGTCCATTCGTTCTACATGTCCTAGCCATCTTAAACGTCCAATGCGGAGTTTTTAGACCAGGGGCATGTCGCTGTACAGCTCGTATAGTTCTTGGTTGAATCGTCATCTCCATAGTCCGTCAACGCAAACGAAACCGAAGATTTTTCGAAGAATTTTCCTCTCAAATCGACCAAGGATTTCTTCATCAACTTTTGAGACGGTCCATGCTTCAGCGCCGTAGAGGACTGGGATGATCAGGTTCTTATATAGGATCCCTCATTAGTTCGAGTGAGGGCTTTACTACTGAACTGCCTTTTTAGCCCGAAGAAACAGCGGTTGGCAAGAGTAATTCTTCGTTTAATTTCTGACAAGATGTTGTTGTCAGAGTTAACTGCGCAGCCGAGGTAGACAAAGTCTCGCACTACCTCATAGTTATATCCAATTCGTCGGTGTTGTGTGTCCTTTCGCGTTGACAGCATATACTTCGTCTTTCCCTCACTTACTGCTAAAACCATTTTGTCCGCCTCCTTCTCTATATTAGCAAACGGGGCTATAACATCACGTTGAGTCCTACCAATGATATCAATTTCGTCGGCGTATGCTAGTAGTTGCACCGATTTTTGTAAAATTCTGCCTCTGGTGTTGGCTCGGGAGATTTGCACAATCCTCTCAACAACCAAATTGAAAAAGTCACATGACAGCGCATCGCCTTGCCTATATCCTTTTTTTGGTATCGAATGTGTCGGTTAGCAGCGCGAATTCTCTATCGTCATCCTACACAAACGGACGAGTTATGCGGCTTTGAAATCGATGAATAGGTGGTGGGTATCGATTTGGACTTCTTGGGTTTTTTTCTAAGAACTGCCGAAATGTGAAAATGTGATCGGTTGTGGACTTTCCTGGCCTAAAACCAAACCCAGAAGGGTCGATCAGATTGTTGGTAAACGGTTTTAGGCGTTCACATATTACGGCAGATTGGATTGAGGAGACTAATGCCACTGTAGTTGGCGCAGTTTAGAGTTTATCCTTTTTTTTGTGGATCGAACAAACGATGCTGAGGTTCCATTCTTCACGCACATTTTCTTCCGACCAGATATGGCTTATGAGTTGGTGAATGTTACTTACCAAGTCATCTCCGATGGCTTTGTAAAGCTCAGCGAAATTTTATAAAATAATTCGAAAAAAATGTCGCTTGTCCCGTCTTTTCTCGTCCGCTCGTAAGCCCACTGCGACTTCTAACACTTTCTGCCCTTTGGCTGGAAAGTGTGTTCGCGCTTGCTAGTTTCGAGATACCAGCGTTCTCACGTGACTGGTCTTACTGCGCGTTTTAACTCATCGACGTCAGGTATTTCCGCAACGCGAGTTATCGCTGCCAGACACCTCACACTTTCTCATTCCAATTGGATATACCATTTTGATTTTAACAATCACTCAGGTTTTTCCATAGAACAACTATTTTCTGTCAATCAAACATTTGCCCCGATTTTTTGACCGCGACCAATCCGAAACCCGAACGACCCGAGCTCTGGTGGAGTAGATTAAATATAAGAAGTATGGTAGGGGGGCACCGCACTTTCGCAGAAGCAGTGAGCTTTGTGGAAGGAGGAAAAGATGAACTGTCAAGAAAAACTACATTTCCCCGAACTATGTTGGTGTTTTCTCGTTCAGATTTTGGGGTCATGGATTTCCCTTCGGGTGTCATCTTCACTTTATTTCTTCTTTGGGCTCATGACCTTGAATTTAAAATGTCTCTGATGTTTGAGACACATGTCGTCGTCCTTTTCGACAGCCGTTTGTCGGTTTGACACATTGACAGTTGTCTTTGGACTGTCTTTAGACATGAAAGCCCATGTCTTTGGCGTCCATGTGTTGAGAGTGTTTTTACATGGCCGTCCGCCTATACACCTCTGTTGCTCCTCCGTTGCTCCAGCGTTGGGGGAAAGAGATCGTCTTATCTTTGCCATTGAATCTAACTTTTATAGACTCTGTTGGAGGAGTATCTTTTAGGCCGTCCTCCCAACGCATCTGCTGCTCCTCCGTTGCTCCCTAGTTGGGAGAACTTCTACTCCCAGCCATCATACTTTTTTACGTTTGCGCTTGTTTGGCATTTTTCTGTCGTGAGTCTCCCTAATCTCCCTAGGGCTGCACCGAATTTAGTTGGGCAATATTCTTCTTGAGTGGACTCATTTTTCGCACTCATTATACCTGTTATTGGTTGCATTACCGGATCTGAAGATCTTGGACCAGTGGCTTATGGAACCCTGGCTGCGCGCCACTTCCTTTAAATACATGGGTTTTCCACCACAAAAAAAAGGAACGAAGGGATTTAAGGAAAATAGGAGAGTAAGCCTTGTTGCGGTAAATTAACCATAACAAAAGCAATGGGTTAAAGCCTTGAACCCGCCTCTCAAAAAGAAGGGGAAGGTATCTATATACTTATTTCTTCTAGGACTTCCCTTGCCTATGTTTTGATCTCTGGATTTCATCTACATTGTACAAAAACTGGAGGATAAATTTTGGAATGTTCTGTTTGGAAGCAGCTCATCCGATGAATAATTATTCTTGCAAACTGATGCTCCTAGGGTTAACTAAAACAAATAGGATTACAACTCCTAATTCAAATGTTCAAATGCTTGATTTACCAATCCTACATTAAGGCCCCAAAAAATTAGTTTTAATGAGCGGGAAAGCAAAGTAAATATTGGGCACCTTCGAGCGAAATTTTTTTTTGTCGAAACTTTGGTCAGTCAATATATGTCTTTTATCTTTTGGATAAGCACTTTTAAAGACCCGTTATGAAGTCCCTTAAAAGTATAAAAGTATCATCCTGCAAACAAAAATCCATCCATGAACACCTAGCCGTCTTTATTAGCAGATGCTACTAACTACATAAAGGAGCACCTATCCACCCAACACTAACTAGAAAATGAATCTCTGGTGTAATATACACAAACACATGGGCATCATTTTAACGTCCAACCAAGAACCATATGGAAGATCCTAAAACGCTCCATCTGCGAAAATTCAAATGACTAGCTGTCTATCGTAAACGTAAATCAATTATCCAGTCCATTAGCTGGCGAAGTGAATTTCACTCGGAGTTCCTTCTGCCAGGAACGTGTCTGACGGTGATTGACTAAATCCGTCTCGTTTTCGTGTTCCTTATTTTTTGTTTGCTCATTTTTAACATCCCTATCACCATGGCAACAGCTTTGAAGAGCGATTCCTTTTTAGATGCCCCTTAGCTATGGAGCAGTAGCATATAGATGTAAATTTCACATCTATCCTGTACGATCCTACATCGTTATGCGAAATATGCTTTTGTAAATATTTACTGTTCACCTGAAGGAAATTTCTACCTTGCACTGTTCTCTCCAATGTTATCGTTTTTTTTTTTGGGGGTTGGACACCATTGCAGCCGTCGTCGTTGTCAATGTGATTATGAGGAAAGGAAAAAATAAAATACATACATACAGGAGAAAGGATATCGATTTTTTGTGTACACTCCTGTCTCGAGTTTCAATTTCCTTTCGCCAGTTCCTTTTCTATTTACCCTATGTGTCTGTTGAATGTTTTTTTTTTTTTGTGCCATTCCCACGAAAATGTTGTGTATATGGGCGGGAATTCACATTAATTTTGCATAAGGAAGCTTTAAACTAACTACGCGTAGATACTAGATACTGTTGCTGGTGGTGTACATATTTGTTTTGAAAGTGAAAGGATCTCCACCAAAGATGTTTTTTTCGGTTTTCTTCCACTTGCCCCTTTTCTAATCAACACACCCTTAGGCAGGCTTTGCTTGCGTTGCTTCTTCTGGTACCTGTACTTTGGCTGCGCTTTTGTTAAAGGACTTTCCGTTTTCAAAGACATGTATATACACACCATATATATCTTTGAAAACGGCATTCAAATGCGTTTCCTGGGTGCACAAAGGAAACCCCATTCCAAAAGTCGAAGCGTCGCCATTGTTTGGGATGTTTATTTTCAAGGACCGATGATGGTGGCGGGTCCTTTTAGCAATTCAAATTGCGAAAGCACAAGTTCATTCAGTCGTTCAGTCGTTTCAATTCGCTTAATTAACATGGAGATTATCGTAAAAGTTGACATTTCGAGGACGAAACAATGGACGCGAGTGCACTACGGCAGAAAAATACGGGGGGGGTGAGAGATAGGTCATTGTTGGGATTTTACAACTTTTGGCAATTAGACGCGAAACTGGGATGAAAGCCAATTCGTTTGTTTTTTCCTCATTGATGCACATCTGTTCGAAACCACTCATGTTCGTAAAATGAAGAACATCACTTGAAAAACTATGTTCATCCTTGCGAACGAATGAAACCACAGACAATTTTTTTTTGCTTTCTTAAAAGACAACATTCACGAAGAAAAGGAAGGCACTCCTTAAGAAGTTTCACACAAGTGGAGGAAGTTTCCTCTGCAACATGTTTCAATTCAGAACAAAACATCCTTCAAATGAGATTTCCTTTCCGGCCTCCATTTATATACTTTTATCCTTGTTGCTTCGGGTTTTTTTTTGTTAATCTTAAGCCATCACACAGGTGGCTGTGTAACCGACTGACGACGACCAGTCTAACAATCCTAACCATCCATCCACGCCGTTGGGGAGTCGCATGCATAATGCATGACATTAAGGAGTGCAAGGACCTGCTGCTGTTGTCGTGTGTTGTCTGGTTGTTGTTTTTATTTTTTGTCCTCTCGTTCCCTCTTTGGAGTGTTATTATTTTTGCAACATCCTTCAGCTCAGAACAGTGGGTTGTGTAGTACATTTAACGTTCCACTGCTCCCCAATGCAGCCGCAGGTTGAATGCGACGCATTTACATTGCACTCGAGAGAGTTAGCTGCTCCTGTTGGTGGTGGAAAGATATGCCTGCCGTTGAGTCCTTCAACAGCAGAACCAGCAACCAACCTAGAACAACAACAACACTGTCAACTCGCAATAATGAGCATTGTAGGACTATGAAGGTGGTGGCGATGCTGATGGTGCTGCTGCTCGTAGCGTGTGGAACGTATGTGTCCCTGTCTGAAAATTGAAGAGGTATTTAGCACGAGGTGATTTGGAAAATTTTCTAGATGATGGATGATGAGGCTGTGATGCGACGCGACAGCACCAAGGATTATGAACCACACTTTGGAGGTGTTCTCTGTGTGCGTGTGTGCTTGTCTGTCGAGTGAGCCTAGAGACAAAATGTTTTAAATTCCCTATTCTGATTGGACCGCTAGGGATTCCGCATTGATTGCAGGAAACAAAGTCATATCGTGATGCTGCTGCTGCGTCGATGATGACGGTGACATTGATGAAGCAATGGATTCGAGTGATATTCTGTTTTGTGACGAATAATGAAGAGAATTGACGCAGTATTTCGGAAATCATTTGCATCTTCAAACTCCTCCGGGAATTGAGTTCGATTGGATTTGTGATCCTCATTTAATCTGATGGGGAATCCTTTGAAGGGATTATTTGAATAAAGGAGACATTCAGGTAGGATGTTGGTATTAGTGGCAGGATTATTGAATTTGAATGCTATGTTGAAGAACTATCATGGGGGAAAATTCATTTGCAAGCAAGGATTGCAGGCACATTAATGATAAATGTGGACGTTAAAGTCCTTGGGTTTGTCGTTGAAATTTGGTCAATATCATTGCTGCCTGGTATTTAAAAAAAATATTGCTACCCGCTCAGATGAAAACCTTTGTTTACTAAAAGCTTCTCAGGCGTTTTTATGATAAGCGGCAAATTTCTGACATAAATAACGCTTTAATGCTGGGAAAGGACATAGGTACGGTTTTATTAATCAATAACGATTTAAATAACCCGAATTTGTACGTATATAGTGTGATGAACTGTCGCGCAGACGGTCGCAGCCGTAGCAACACTTACAATGATTTTTCAGTAGCCCTCCTTTCGTGATGATCTGACAAATGATCGGAGTAATCTCGACTGTCAAGAATAGTTTATCTCAACTTCGCCGTTGACACTTACTTACTTACTTAAGTGGCGCTACAGTCCGGAATGAACCTGGGCCACAACCAACATGTTTCTCCAATTAGCCCAGTCATTAACTAACTGACTCCAGTTGCGCACTACAAGTTGGTTGAGGTCGGTTTCTACTTGTGCGCGCCACTTAAGGCGAGGTCTTCATCTAATGCATCCGACGTCTGGCTGGGAATCGAAGACTCTGCGAGCCGGAATATTGGTGTTCCTTCGTTCTACATGTCCTAGCCATCTTAAATGTCCAATGCGGAGTTTTTTGACCAGGGGCATGTCGCTGTACAGCTCGTTTAGTTCTTGGTTCTTGGAAAGAAGATTTTTCGAAGAATTTTCCCCTCAAAAAGACCAAGGATTTCTTCATCTTTTGAAACCGGATGATCAGCGTCTTAGGATCTATAGGATCTCCTTAGAAGTTCGAGTGAGGGCTTAACTACTGAATTGCCTTCTTAGCTCGAGGAAACAGCGGTTGGCAAGAGTTATTCTTCGTTTAATTTCTGACGAGATGTTGTTATCAGAATTAAAAGCGGAGCCGAGATAGATAAAGTCCCGTACTACCTCAAACTACCTTTATGAAGCTCAGCGGGAAGGCCGTCATTTCCGGCCGCCTTATTAAGCTTAAGTTAAGATATTGCTATCCTCACTTCAGTCAGGTCGGGTGGTTGGCGTTTTTCGCTGCCGTTGCCAATATTGAATAGTTCGTTCTGCCTGACAGCGGAATGTTGTTCGTCATCGCCGTTTAACAGTCTGCAGAAGTGGTTCTTCCATATCCTTAGCATCGACTGTGTCTCAACTACGATATTTCCTTGTTCATCTCGACAGGTTTGCGTTCGAGCCTAGTATCCTTGGCTTTGACGTTTAACACTTTTTTAAAATTTGCGAACATCGTTCCTGGAGTGGAACCTCTCTATATCCTCGACCGCGCGCTTTCCTTGCTCTTTTTTTATTCTTTCTAAAAAGCCGGTGTTCTTCCGTTCTTCTCTGCCAATAGAGCTCAACGGCAGCTCTCGTCGTCACCTTCAGGATAGCCTTGTAGGCCTCGTTGGTTGCGAGCATCTGTCGGCATTCCCCATCAAACCAGGGGTTTCTTGCTGGTGGGCGCGAGAAACCTAGCACATCAGTTGCGGCTGATCTAACTTTGCCATTGGTAGTCAGCATAAAACAGGAGGTCCCGCCATCATTTGTATTTTTTTGTAGATACCAACGTCGTTGTTTTTTTCATTTAGCATTGTCGTCAAAATTGAAATCAGTTCATTTCGAAGCCCCAAAGCCAAGCCCCAATACATGAGGGTCAGGGCCAATTTTTTGACATAATATAGTATGGTGGATATACCAACCCTTAGCACACTTGAAAAGTGAATCTAAATTCAAACGAACCCTGCCGAGTATACAGCGACGATAGTGTGCATTGGTATACACCACCTTTGGTTCTGCTCGAATCTTTGTAGTCTGAAATGTGAAGTTTTCGAAGAATTCTGCTTGGAGTTAAGACTTTTTGGCAAGAAGTCTTTTAAGAACCAAGGTTTAAGTCTCACAACCCATCTTGACAGTGTAAGAGTAGCTCCACCCCTCCTTATCAAGCCATTGAACCCAACTTATCGCAATTCTTTTTGAAGATTTCAGGCACCTGTTATAAAAATGTCCCTACATTCAGCTCTTAAACCTTCTACCAATAATCATGAATTAGTTTTCTGCCTTAAAAAAATCACATCCTTCTGAGGATATGCCAAAAACAAATATAAAACCTAACCTAATAATTTCACGATTTTCTAACACCTAACCCTCACCCACACATTAGTACCATGCACACCCGAAAACATAAACAATTCGACACCCCCAAATGAGGATTTTTCATCATTTTTCAAAGTATACCCGTGCATTTTTCAAAAACTCTACCAACACATGTCCTATAGTTCCTCACTCTCCTCATATGTCCAACTGTCAACGAACCATTGGTAGACGCGGTTCTGGGCTATAAATCATTTCCCGTACACTGCGTCGTTCGCCTCCACATTCCCCGCGTATCTTTCGAATCCAAAAATATACTCAAACTCTGAAGTATTTCGCTCGGATAGGTATTTGAAAAGTCACGCGGATATATCGCATCGCACCCTCGACTACTGGCAACGACGACAAATCCCAAAAATAGGACAAACCGCACTCGTCCTAATGAGATGTTGGCGTTTTTCTTGTTCTTCTTGTTGTTGTTGTATTGTGTCATCTACGATTGAAATGTCTTCGAACCGAGACGGAACTTCCTCTTGGGGGTGACTGCGAAGGATGATGTGGACGATTGTAATTATTTATTTTTGGTCCTAGGATATCCTGAAAGTATTAACAATCATTTGCGGATGTCATGAGCAGCACGGTCCACGTCCGTCATCTATTTTTCATTTCCAGTTGGATCTTCAAGTTGATTGATGACATTCAAGTGTTTAGCAATTTTTTTAAGGATTTGTTGTTTGTTCACCTTGAAGAGGATTTTTTTCCCTTATAAATCCCTTAAAGCCCTCATTAGTTCCGCACGAAGACAGAGACAGCATTTAAATGGCCCAACCCCAAGCCTTTGACAAAACCTCAATTGAGTTGTAAAACTCAATTACCACACTTTGCATCGAGGTGTGTCAACCCCTTTCGTTCGGATGACCACATTAAGGCCAATCATTTCGATAGCCAGTTCGGCTGGCAGACAGACCCTTTTTTGAGAAATTGATTTCGAATGGATGCGCGAGGGTGCATATTATATATTTAGTCGATGCGACACACATACCTTCTCAGTCGACACGACACGACAGTGGGAAAATGTCACGTACGGCATAGTGTCACTAGAGGGGGTTAGATGTGCCCGATGCAAATGCAACTCTCGAAAGTGCATTCACAGCGAAATGACGTGCGAATCGACTATGCATGCATGCATGCGTTTTTTTTTTAATTCGTTTTTTATTGCGATGGATTTATCGTGCACTCATCCCTACTGGTGTTGATTTAACTGGAGTAGAAGTGAATCGAGCGAAGTGGTGTGTGCCGACGTAGACGGGTCGTGTGGATGTAAACAAAGGACACTCGCGGTCCTGACAGATGGTTGTTATTCTTTGGAATAAGGATAGGCTTAGCTGAAGAATAAACATTAGATGGTGGCAGAGCATTGATAAATAGGGAAAAGAAGAAAAGATTAAATGTGAATTATTGTTAAATAAATATTGGCCCATGGAGGGTTGCTTGTGGGACGTCACCTCAATGGTTTGCAAGTAAACGCGCCGCTTTGTATGCTGCTGATACTTATTGCGCATGGGAAATTGATTGTTATGAAATTGCGCAGATAACACGCATAATGTCGAATTTGGATCGTCGCGTAGCTAGTGGGTCTGATATATTAAACAACTGCGTAATAGTCAGCGAGTTTGTGAACTGGGTAAACTAAAATGTTTGCACGAATAAAGGAAGTTCCCTAGAAAAGTGTTTTGATTTGGACAACAAACACGCAATCCACTAGGATGTGCTCTGAACTCTGAACTTGAATCGTGTTGAGGCATTCTCCCGATCTTTTCAACTTAGCTTTTTTAAGCCCTCATACGTAAGCCACATACATGCTATCCTTCGGATTAACATCGTGTGAAGTTCTACCGAAAAATCTTAACGTACGGTACATGCACACAAATCTCCGGAAGCTTAAAAGCAACCTTACAGTGGTTATACTATCACAAATGCTATTATGCTTGTGAATTTTCATGAATAATATCCTTAACATGCTTCTTCCCAACCAAGCGGCTGCAAAAATGTTCAACCTATATAAGGCCTACAGAAATATTTGCTTGTGGAAATAAAATTATATTGCGTTATAGAAGAATAACTGCTAGTTATACTTCGTACCACACATTTTCGAGAAAGGCGACGGAGCACATGCATTTTTTTGATTCTAGAGTTTTTTTTTCAATTTCGTTATTCAATACACCTGAGCTATTGCACCTGATCTAAGGTTGTATAAATGTAAGGCTTCTATAAAGTTTCAAGGGATGTGTGAATATGTGACAGTTGTAAAGTTGTTTTATTGGAGCTTTTGCCGAAGTATTATAAAAGCGTATGCATTTCGGGATTTTGGGTTTCCTTATAAACTTTCAAGCTGTATCAGGGGGTGAGCGGGATTGTTTCCATCTCGTAAGCGCTCTCCTCCTATCTGACTTTATTGTTGCGTGTTGCCTTGCTGTCTGTTTTTCTGAGTATTTTTCAACTCTGTGCTCTGAGTGGCTACCAATAGATTGTCAATTACGTCTTCAATTTATCTTTGCATTTCTTACATTTTCTTTGCAGTCTTTTCTGAAAACGTCGCAGGTTTTGTTACTAGAGACCTAGGCGCTCCTTCTGTTTTTGCTAGACTTCGACACATTTTCAGAGTGACTGCTTAGTGATCTGAGCATAGATGATAGCATTCTTCGACTTCCGTCAGATTGTTAATTAGCCCTTTTGCAATGAAAAAGTCAACAAGGTCAGGGATTTTTTTGTCAGTTTGGCCAAAACCTTGGCTTTCCAGTAAAAAAAAAGCCTACCCCAAGCTGTTGAATTGCAACTTCAACCCCAGAAAGTGTGTTTGCAATAAACTCCGTACCGATGATAAAATTAGACCCAAGGAAGTTAAAGGGGCGATCGAGGTCGTCGTCTATCAGTCTATATCCCGGAGGAGAAGTAACTTGATCCGCTGAGATAGTCTTATTGGTTACCTTCCAAGTGTATAACAATATTATTATTTTTTTCGTAAAAATACTTCAAGTAAGTCAATTATTTTTTTATGAGGCCATTTGCGTTTCATGTCAGTATTCTATGAAACTGTATTCATGTGTATGAAACTGTATTCATGTTTGGTTTGGTTTGCCCTGCGAGGTTTTAACTCGAACTTGCTCAGTGTGTCAAATATATATATAACATGATTAATCTTGCTTTGCTCATCAAGTTTTTCAGATATAATTTGCGGATCGGATCTTTTGTATCTGACCTTTCCAAGTATCGCCCCCTTTCTCATATGATATCGCACCAACCAAAGACGGTTTTTCCTTTGCACTTATACGCCGACGTTCTGTTGCGCCATTTTCTATTTTTATTAATCGGTTTCTTCCTTTTAACTGGCTTAACTGCCCTAGGCTTTCGCTAATTAAAAGATTTTAATGTCGATTTGCCTTTAAAGATATCTTCAGAGCTTAGGAGGTATAAGGTAGTGTATAGGCCGTGAATGCCAGATATTTCATTTTCATATCTTCAGAGCATAAAAGCAGAAACCCCTTTAAATATTTTAGTTGAGTCATTATTTGCTGAATCATTAAGAGATTTCAGTTCTTCTTTTCTTGTGGCTTTAAGGCCAGTATGCATTGGTTACGTGGAAAAAATCTAAATCCAGATGTTAATCAAAACTTTCTTGACGATGATAAAGAACACCAAAAGGTTGTGATAATTCTACCTGTTCGCCAATCTGGACTGCGTCAACGCCTAAAAGGATTTACTTCGAATTTATATACGGGCCTATTTGAATTAATACACGGAGGGTTCTTATTGGTGAAAAACTAACAATACCTCTGAAGCTAAAACTAACTTTCATTACACATCTATAATGTAGCTTTTTCGTTGTATGTATTTTAGCCTCTTATACCTTAGTGCTGACTCTCTTTAATCTGCAAAAAAGAAGACTTGAAAAAAATTCTTTCAATTTAAACATCTCAAGACCATCTAACAAAAACCGCATTCACCTCATTCACAAACGTAGGTAAACTAGAAAAACTTCTTCATTCACAAAAAGTCCTCTGAAATGGCAACCCAGACTCTGGAAACGTGCATTTCTCAGTTCTCATCAAAACCAAACAAAGACGGTTTTGGATGGAAACATCTTTTTTCACTCTACCCGGCCAGATATTATATTTTCTTTAGGCTGTTGACAGAAAGGGTACACACGCAGAAGGCATTCGCCGTTAGGAAAACAGTTTTCTTTTGCTCTCTGCGTTAGCCCTCCTCTTCAGGTATCTTTTTCACAAAGAATAGTTGGTGGAAAGCTACCATTTAGGGTATGTACCGGGCCATAAACGAGAAAAACTAGGCCACCAGGTAGCACAGCTTTTTTTTGCACATCAATCGTTGTTTTCCACCCACTATTCGTCTGTCGTCCTAGTCGTCATCGCGTCGCAGGACGACAAGTTTGAATGAAAAGGACGAGTTCTTGAAAAAAAAGAAGAAGGAAACACCACCTCAACTGTTGAGATTGCAAAGGGATACATGGATTAAGGTGAATTGTAACCCTGTTTGTGAATGTCCTTCTTTTTTTTAGGTCATCCACGCTTGTTTTCTACTCTGCCCCCTCATCTTCTGTTGTCATTTAGTTGGTTTGGCATTCTCCTTTTTTTTTTACTCCACCTCAACGGGTATGTTCATTTTCTGGCCATTCTCCAGTTGGTTGTAGTTTTCGATGTTTACCCTGCGCCTTGTTGTCATTGCTGCTCCGCTAAGTGTATCGCTGTGTGTGCATTCAGTTCTCTATTATTCCAGGACACACAGGAATCGCATTGTCGGTTGCTTCCGGATCGGAGCTCCATTTAACGATGTTGGATGTTGGATGCTGTGCTGATGTCGTTGTTGCGCAGCCATTAACTGGATGACGTTTGTGTAATAAAGGATCCAATCTCACCCCTTAGCCTAAAATGTTCAGCTACACGAAGCGAGATTTTTCGCAAATCCCTTTAGTTTTGTGTGTGTGTGGGGATTTTTTTTTTCTCGTCTCTATTCTTATCTGTCATTAGAGCTAACATTAGTGCGGAGTGTTTTGGGATGGATGTATACGTTGTGCAAAAGTCACTAGACTATAACAATGATCTCTAGCCCGGTGGAGGCAATATTTTCGAAGTAATAAAAGTGCACTCAAGTGCTCCAAATGTAGGCCAACTGGGGAGAGATAGACGCCCGCAAACAGCATACGGGACACGGAGTTTTGCAAACTATTTTTATGAGTGCTTCAGTCTTTCCTCACATGGAAGGATGCTCCGCATTGTATCACTTCAATTGGATAATTTCCTCGTAACTACCGCTGTTGAAATGGGGCTCTTTGTCTACCCGGATAAATGAGGAAACAATTTGCATTACACATTCGTATGCCTATCTCGTAGATCTTTCAGAGTTTCAAGCTGGGTGGCCCCTATCTTGTGCGATGACATAAGGCTGGTTGGGAATATCGATTCTGATTCAAATTACGAAAATTGAAATCGACAAAAAAAGGAGAGCTTATCAAAAGTTTGTAAATCCTTTGAAGCTGAAGCATTGAAGGATCTCTGCAATGAATCCTATTTTAAAGGCTCTTTTGTGTCTTTTTTGGTAGTTTGTGCAAATGGGAAAATTATCCACTGCCCAGGACTGTTGAGTGGTCTATTCATTCGATTTGAAAGGATATTGCCTGTAGTCAGTGGACTATGAGATATTTGGGATGCAATTTTTGTATACCACTGACAAGGCAGAACTATGCTTGAGTTGCATTTGTAAAGAAAGTCAATGTAATGGCTCTCAAAATAGACCCATTTCCGGATGCACTAATCGGTTTTGATACAGGACTTTGAAAAATCTCGTGTTTTGTGGGATTTCTTTTCAGGACCATTTAATTGATTGTTTTTATCTTTGTAAATTCTATTGGGAGACATAAGTCTTTCACTGCTTAACAGATTCTAATGAATCTATAGGACTTAAAAAGTGGGTTCTTGAACCGTACCCATTTCTTTAATCAAATGGGCTTTAAAAAAAAGACACTCTTCGTCCAATTTCCATTGAGCGCCATTCGCTGCATCAAGATTGGAACTGAGGTTAGTTACCTCTGCCTGTCCCAAAGTTGTAGATCTCAAGGTAGTGAATCGGTATTTTGCATGGTTATGCTCCACGCTGACGGGCTCAGTGGCGCGATGGTTGGTGCGATGAACTACTGCGCAGAAGCCGTAGCAAGACCTAAATGATTTTTCACTCGTGATGATCTGCCAAATCATCCGAGTACTATCAATTGTCAACAAAAGCTTATCTCAAATCCGCTGTTCGGAATAGGAATAAAACAGGACGTCCCGCCATCGTGCAGAAGTACACACGCACACATGAATGGTTGCGATAAAGCTCGGCCCTGGGTACTAACGAGCCCGTTGCGCCAAAAATGTGTCTTTTATTTTTTCATGCCCCACCTTTCTACAGCAAAATATTGTAAGTCTTCTTCATTTTACAGCAGCTTACAACTTTTTTGAACACACAATTTTAAATTTTTTTTGGAGTAGGTACTCCATTTAAACCAATGAGTGATGAGCTGTCTTGAGCAGTCTGAGTTTGGCTGGATACTGAATTTTAAGATCTTCTGACGCTAAGCGTCGTTTCAATATTGATGATTATGGACTGTGTGAGGTAGGTGATTTATCCATTTATCGTTTTTTCGTTTGTAGCGAACCTATCAAAGAAAGTCAGCTTATCACAATAAAGGATTCACACAAATAAGCTTTAAACTTGAATTTCAGAAGATTTCCTTGACTTTCATAGATCGATAAATAGAGGCTATTAATCATGTAAGGACATTTTTGTGCAATGGCGAAAGCAACAATTTTGGGTTCCAATCCAGGGTTTCCTTCAAAGCTCTTTATCGACCTTTTTTGACTCCTTTTGAGTTATGAGTTCTGTAGTTCGGGTGCTTGGATTACAGTACACATATTTTTGAAAATCGGACCACTTTTAAGAATCTTTATCCAGAAGGATAAATCTGCATCTGCAATAATTTTTAATTCAACATTAATACGTTCAATTAAATCTGAACATTTGGCGTTTTCATTTTTTCTTTAGAGTCCGAAAAGTGCTCTGGTCAATGTTCGACCTTTGTGTATTGAATTTCAAGTGAATCCTTTAAGCTGTCTTTAGTTTCTTTTTGCATGTACAGAAACGAAATGTATTTTCGACCTATTTTTGACTTTAATCATATCAAAATGAGATATGATAGCCTAAGATGCTAAGACTCATAAATGTTGTCCACTTATGAGACTTTTTTTCAGCCTGGACTCCCTTTTCAGACTGTTTTTGAAAATTGTCTTTCGTAATCCTGTTTGAAACTGTTTGATTGAAATAATCATCTTATCAGAACACCACCCAAATGAATTGTCAGAATAGAGATTCTTTATTGCTCAAACAAAAAAACAAACGCAAATCTAGTGTAGCTTCTCCAATTTGTTTTTTGGACGGATCTTCTGCTTACCATACCTTACATACTTCCTTACTTTAGTGGCGCTATAGTCCGGAATGAACCTGGGCCTCAACTAACATGCCTCTCCAATCTGCCAGGTCCTTAGCTAACTGCCTCTTCTTCGTTTAATTTCTGCAGAGATGTTGTTGTCAGAGTTAATAGAGGAGCCGAGATAGACAAAGTCCCGTACTACCTCAATTTTATTTCTGTCAGGTGACGTTCTTTCCAATTCGTCGATGCTGTGTGTCTTCGTCTTGCCCTCATTTACTGCTAAACCCATTTTTGCCGCTTCCTTCTCTATACTAGCAAACGTGGCTATGACATCAAGTTGGGTCCTACCAATGATGTGAATGTCGTCGGCGTAAGCTAGTAGTTGGACCGATTTTTGTAAAATTGTGCCTCTGGTGTGGGCTCGGGTGTTTTGCACATTCCTATCAAGAGTCAAGTTGAAGAAGCCACATGACAGCTCATCGCCTTGCCTAAATCCTTTTTTGGTATCGAATGTATCGGTGAGGTCGTTTCCGACCCTGATGGAGCAGCGAGACTTCTCCATCGTTATCCTTTGGAGGTATACCAAAACTAGACATGGAGCTGTATAGTTCGTCTCTATAAATTCTGTCACGGTTAGCTTTGCAATCGATGAAAAAGTGGGGGGGGGGGCGGGGGTTATCGATTTGGGCTTCGTTTGTGTGGAATTTCCTGACCTAAAACCACACTGATAAGGGCCGATTAGGTTGTTGGTAAAGGGTTTCAGGCGTTCACATATTACGGCAGATAGGATCTTGTAGGTGATGTGGAGGAGACATATGCCTCTGTAGTTGGCCCAGTTTAGAGGGTCTCCTTTTTTGTGGATCGGGCAAACGATGCTGCGGTTCCATTCTTCAGGCACACTTTCTTCCGACCAGATTTGGCTTATGAGTTGGTGGATGTTTCTTACCAAGTCATCTCCGCCGGCTTCATAAAGACGTCGGGAAGGCCGTCATTTCCGGCAGCCTAATTGAGCTTGAGTTAAGATTGTTGTTCGTCATCGCCGTTTAAGAGTCTGCAGAATTGTTTCTTTCATATCCTCAGAATCAACTGTGTCTCAACTACGACATTTCCTTATTCATCTCGACAGGATTATGTTCGAGCCTTGAATCCTTGGCTTTGACGTTTTACACTTTGGTAAAACTTGCGAACATCGTTCCTGGAGTGGCACCTCTCTATATCCCCGATCGCGCGATTTTCTTGCTCTTTTTTCTTCTTTCTGAAAATCCGGTGTTCTTCCCTTTTTCTCTGCCTATAAAGCTCAACGGCAGCCGTCGTCTTCACCTGCAGCATAGCCTTGTATGCCTCGTTCTTGGCTGCGAGCATCTATCGGCATTCCAGGGGTTTCTTGCTGGTGGGCGCGAGAAACCAAGCACATCAGTTGCGGCTGATCTAATGGCTCGTTGGCATCGTTGCCATTGTTCTTCGACATTCGATGCTGGTGGTATGGTGTTAACCAAGAGGTTAAGGGATACCTTAACAGACGAAATCGCTTCTTGATATTGGAATGTTATGCCTCATAGAAAAAATTGTCCAAATAACATCGACACGAACATGGGGATAATCAACTTCTAAAACTGCTATCTTATTCTAAATAGTTAGCTTTGCTATTCGTTTTGATCATTACCAGCCTGGTTTCCAGGTGAGTTTTTTATTAGAAAAATGTTATGAGCGAGCTCCCGGTAAGTTAAGTGCTAGTAGTTGAATTTCAAAACCTATTTGTAGGACGACTAAAACTATGCATAACCGATTGCTATCAAAAAGACCTCAAAACATTGACTTCAGATCAAAGGCTAAGATAACAGACCATATGAAGGAAACATTCAATTCATGGTCGATGCCATTGTTAATGACATTTTCGGCTTTTTTAGCGTGTTTTAATCATTTTGGCATGAACTTCTTAAAATAAGTTCTTGTACTCTTCTGGAATATTTTCTTTGAGAGCTTTAAGAGTCAGCGGCTTCTTATCATGGATCCCCGACTTCGGAAAAAAAACCCAAAGAAAAAATGTTTTATACGGCAAATCTGGTCTAACGGTAAAATAACAAAAAACAAGACTTAAGTCAACCCTCAAAAACATGTTTTAAAATATCCATAGTGCAACCGTACACTGTCTTGTTGGAATAACATGTCCTCCTGTGCTAACTCCAAAATGTTCATCGTATTTCCTGGATGTAATTGATGTTTCTCTTGCTTAGGGCTTCCGCTAGTTGTTTAGCTGCAGCTTTTTCTGCTAACAGCCGGAATGTGCAGATAAGAGCGTACTTGTGCGTTTTTCTCTTATCGTTTACCATAAAACCCACAGAAGAAAGTCAGAAGTTATCAAAGTAGATAAACTAGTCGGCATGTGCAAATCGTTGAAACGAGAATTTAGACTTAAGATCGGGAAACGTGTACTTAAAAATATCCATTGTATTGCCAGCTTTGTACGCAGTTCCTGCGTTGGAACCATATGTCCCCCAGTCCTAATTGTAATGAATTGTGTTATGTGGTCCTTACATTCTACTGCAATAAAAACATGTTAATCATCACTCATCAGTCGCAACAACCGTATTTCCCAGTCTTTTGCGACTGGTGTCCTCGCAAAAACAAAATAGTCCAGATGACACCTCCGGCTTAATGGAACACCATACAGTAATTTGAGATGATGAAATAACTTTTCGTGAAAATCTATTCATTCAAACGACTTTTAATCCTATTAACCGTATACAAAAATTGATATTAGAATAAAGTCAACATTTACAGCTGGAACCCTTGTTATCACAAACAACCCCCTCATCTTTTCGTGTGTCTCTGATGCCGATATTTAAGGTCTGTACTCGGCAAAGAGAAATTTTAAATGAGGACTTATATCAAAATAGAAATCGTGTCGGATCTTTATTTTAAAGACAGAACTTCTCCCTATAGAATATTTTTTTGGTGTTAACCGGTACAAAAAAAACAAATTTAATGCCTCAACTATGAATATATTTCAAAATCCTGCTACTCGAAATCAACTGACACAATAAAAAAAAACCGGATTAACCCAAATCCCAATTTCCCCCGACTTCTTATATTCATCTCTTCAGAATCCCACCTCAAATCCCCAAAGTAACCTCATTACGCACTAAACCCATGCTCATGTTACCCCCTGCACTACCATGTCAAGGATGCACTTTCTCAAAAACAGAAAAACAAAATTCACTCAAAGACTGACACCATTTCCAAGTCATTGCGTTTCAAGGCAACAGCAAATGTTTGTCAACAAAATTAGAGCACGCGATTTGAATTTTATCATCTTAATCTCGTCTCCCCCGAAAGTGTACACAACAAAATTCCATACACGTGTACTTTGAAGCTTGGTCTCCATCAGTCTCCATATCTCCTCAGTTCCACAAAGGAGCAGAAAACTACACAACATGAGTCCTTGAGTTAGATTCTCTCATTTTGGTCTGCTAAGCTTTATTGCAGATGGAACAGGAGACAGCAATAAATTCCCAATCAAACAAGTCCGGTCAGCCTGGTATGGTGGTCTGCTTTCCTGCTATTTCCTCTTTTGCACGACTCTGGTTTTTGCTTCACAAGGATTTATCACGCGCCACTAACCACAACTGTGGTAATTTATATGCTCCCTTGAGAGCCCTGACTATCGATTTTTGCGCTTTCACAATCGATAAGGAATTCAGGATACCATTAAATTTTCCTGGTGAATGTCCTTTATTTACCCCCTGAAATCAGCTTCACAATTTAAGCTCTGAAAAGGGCGCTATTAGAAAGACATAGCAATGCGCACAATAACCATTACCACATTCAAGGACAAGCAGACGCGCTGCCAAATTAAAAAAAAAAGCAAAAAAAATGTAAAATTCCTTGAAAGCTCTCCACAACGATGCGGTAAAGCACAAGCATACCCTTCATTATGCGGACAATGAACGACGAAAATTAAGATAGACAATCTAAAATCTCCTGACACATCCTTATCGCCTGGATTTAAAGAGGATTTTCAGAAAATTTCGCCACAAGAATATTTTCGGGGACATTTAGGATATCGTGTGTGGGTTGTTGACCTTTAAACATCTGCTTCTAAAAGTTGGAATTGGAATTTTCTGGTTGTGTTCTCGGTTGTGCTTGTGACTGTTTGTTGGAAAAGTATTTCCCATTGCGATGGAAGAAAATCTCGCACTCAGACTTGAGCTAGACATGTGCGATGAAGTTCTTAACGTTTAACGCTTTTCGTTGTTAGAGATGAATGCCTTTGAAAAAGATAGCCTGCAACATGCATTCAATGAATAGTTTGTGTGTGTGAGGTTTTTTTTCCCTCTAAGGGATTTTGTAGAATTTTCCAATTTCACCCGATGCATTCATGTACACAAACTGCACCATAAAAACTTCATCTATTCGTCCTGAAACTGTTGCTTGCTGAGGCTTTTGTGTAGCTGGTGGGACTGTGGGTGTGTGGCAAGAAAAGTTGTTAACCTTTCTATAGTTTGTTGTGTGTGAAAGGATGCCATCAAGACAAAACAACAGCAGCAAATGTGATCTGGAAAGGCACAGATAAAAAAAAAAGGAAAATCATCCCCATATAGATGCGTGAAGGAGGACTTTTATTATTGTTCTTCCTGAATCGTTTGATGGGGTATCTCTCGAAGGTATAGTTGGCAGCTTAACTTTGTCGAATATACTTATTTAAATCTCTTTTTTTGGAGTTTACAGCTTCGACTAAATTTGACGAACATTCTTAAATATTAAAAACGACACATGAATCATACAATTTGTCCGTCATATTGCTTCTGCAATAGAGAATTCTTAATACTGAAACATATTGTCATTTGACCTTCAGCAAACCAGGTGTATAAACAAAACACACGTACCTCATGCTGTTTGAACAATAACGCCACCTTGTTAAAACCTAACGTAGGTAATGACCTGTAAATGAAAAGGATCAATCATTGCGCTATACTTCTGGTCATTTTTGAACCGAAAATAAAAATGTTAGAGATAAGCTAAGAGTGAACGCTAAGTATGTGTTAGTTAGATTAATCAACAGGTTAATGATAAGTTAGACTTAAGCATTTTTGTATGAGATAAAGTTAATATAGGTTAATTCTTAAGATGCACAGAACTTCGCAAAGGGTTAATTGTCAAACTAGCTGTCATAATAATCAAATGTGTTTGACTTTTGTGTCAGTGTACTTTGGCAAATCACCATAAAAAGACTCACATGATATCCGTTTACAAATCGTGGAAATTTATTTCTGAAATTCGTGCTCTATTCGCCAAACTTATAAAGCACTTCATCATGTTTACTGTGCTCGCAATCGTCCATCTGAGCAGCTAATGCGGATCGATTCATGACCACATATAATATTTTTGATAATTTTCATCCAAATCAAGCCCGTACTGTGGCTACAGAAGAAGCCATTGCCTCTGTAGACTTGAGTTAGACAGTGTTGATCCCGATTTATCGATCCAACGCCGTTCTCAGCAACTCTGTTTTAGCCCGTCCACTTCATGGAAAATTTTGAGAAAAAATAGTGGCCTACATGCAGCGGACCAACCATTGCGTCGTGTTTTCGGTGAATGGGAGTTGAATGAGATTTTCATAGTCAAATAATCTTTAGCAATGAGGCTCATTTCTAAATTGACGTGTCTTTGAACAAGAAGAGTTTTCATTTTTGGAGCGAGCACAATGCATACTCATGAGACTCTTTAAACTCCATTACATCCCGAAAAAAATCAGTATTTAGTGCGGTTTACATGCCGTATGCGTCATCGGCCCATTTGTCTTTAAATCCGAAACAACTTTCAACATTACTGTAAAAGGGCAAACGCTACAGGCAAATGGTTTGTGCCTTTTTTATTCCTCATATCAGTAGAAATCATTTGGAGGAGAAATGGTTCCAACAAGACGGCACAATATGGGTGCCATGACTTTGTTGAGCGAAACTTATGGTGGCTGAATCATCTCAAGAAATGGACCTGTGAATTACCCAACTCGTTCGTGTGATTTGACACCTTTGGACTACTTTCTGTGTAGGTACATCAAATCTCTGGTCTAAGCTGACAAACCAGCACCCATTGATCTTACAGAATTCAACATTCAACGCACTATTGACGAAATTTGTGAAGGGGATCGCACCAGCGACCGTTTAATATCCACATAGCAATGCATCCATTCGTGCTCGATATTTGACACTCACGTATGCATGGGCATAAAGTATTTTATAGCCGACCGGTAATAAACATAAGAGTACACAATAAGCACGCGCCAGAAAGTGTATCATATGTTTGTTGCGAGCTCAGCATTAGAAGTCCGCTGCAGTGAGTGTGTTTGGATATTGGATTGTGCAAGATGGACAATTCTCTGAATGTCCAGGCATTAACCCAAATATGCATATGAGGCAATCGAACAACGAGAGGTCAGCGATCGATGTACGATGGATATGTTCGATAGAACAAAAGAAATTGTATATAAATACCATACAAATTTATTAATAAAATCAGTCTTGAACTTACTCTCGACTCTCATCTTATTTTCACTGCGGCCGTAACTGGCCATACTCTTTCGGCGAGCTGCGCCTTAAAATCAGTAGCGTGCTGCGCTTTAAACAGCTTAGGGCTGAATAGGTATTCATCCGGTAGTAATTTACAACTTTACAAATTATACTGAGTATGGTCGAAAAAGTGGTGCGAAATTGGACAGATTTCAAAAGCCGCAGTCACGAGGGCCATATGCCAGAAATTATTTTTAAGCATAAGATGCAATGGAATAAGTTAACAAAGCCAACATTATAATCAATCCATTGATTTAGTTGTGTTTTATTACTTTTAAAAGTTCTATGCCTCTAAAAAAAAAGCCCTGTTACGTGTCTGTAGTTCGTTGCATTCATGTGCAAAGTACTGTGATGTCCAAGTCCAAGTCCAAAAATGCCCTGTATTTTAAGAGAAAAACCTATTTGCTGCTTCAGAGAATTAGAACACAATAATTCATTCCGGGAAATTATGACTCAAAGTAGATGCATTCGTCGCTCCGGAAATAATAACAGACTTGGAAATGGTCTCCGCCTTAAAATAAATATCAAAATTATTGATATTCGTTTTTTTATAAATGCAAGACAATATGCAAGTTTCCTTTGAACTGATCCTTCACCGACTCCGCTGAAATCTATGTGATTAAGTGGAACACATTCTCAGTAGAAGCGATCAAAGATTCCTTTTTGTAAACGTCAAAAATATCCAGGGCCAACCTTTTACCAAAAAGGATAATAAGATGAACTCAACAGATTCTACTGCAAATTTAACAAAAAAAAGTCTCCATTCGGGCTACGTTCCACTTATGGATTTTTCAGAGATCTTGGAGTGATCAGTAAGTGGCACTAAGCTGATCATAATCCACTCGTGAAGTAAAAAGTAAATGCAAATCAATCATATCTGAATATCCCTCTATCCGCCACCCGAGGATACGTCCGATTGAAGACTACTCCACACGGATATGTATATTCCGGGAGTGATATTTTACTGAGTTCAGTGTGATCAGGTCAATGCCGAAGGGTGTTCATAAAAAATGACTAGATGGGCCTCACTTTGTAGGATATATAACTCGGCCTCGTTTTAACACGGTTCACTTTTGGCGGCATATTTTCATTTAACACGGTTCAAAGCCTTGTGTAACAAAGTTTGGAAAACAATTGTTTGGTTGCTTAACGATAAATAGGCCTTTGCTATTTACTTTTTTAAAGACAACTTCATGTATGTCCTCGGCTCCGTTTCAAGTGACCCATTCGGAAGGTTCGATTTTGTGTCACTTCTTCGAGCATTTCGGGGTGTATTCCACGAATTACGCGTTGTTATGTTATCCTGTAAGGCTTCAATCGGTAAATCGCGTGATCTTGGCGGCCAACTCACAGAGCCATTTCGAGAGATAAGCTGCTCATCAAATTCATCCTTCAACATTTTCATTGTTTCACTAGCTCTGTGGCAGGTGGCAACATCCAAATTTTGGAACGTTTATCCAATGGCGAAAATGTCACTTCAATTGCAAAAATCTTAAATTTAAACACATTAAGCATAGAGTGGTTTTTCTTAAATGCAGAACCTTTAACTGATAGGCTATTGAAATTTTAAAGAGAGTTAGCATTGTGCATGTAACCTTATGAGGAAGCATACAAAAAGCTTTGTACCAAGCTTTTCTTTTTGGAGATTGTGGAAGGTAACTCCTCTTTTGAACTGGCTTCTTGTTTCGTTTAGGACGATTTTTTAACACGATATTATTCAGGAAAGTTAGCCCCGTGTTAAATGAGGTCTACGGTATACGATGCTATACAAGAAACGTGCAGGCATAGGTCTCAAACTTTATATATAATTCTTCCATTCTAAAACGAGATAAGAAATGCGAGTTGGCTTTCAATAAATTTACTTTCAATATCAGAGTTTTCCAAAGGTACCATTTAAAATTAAAATCAATTGTCGGATCGCTTAGTGGATCATTTTTTTAAATCGAGAGGGGAAAATGCGCAAAATGGGCTGAAAAGTTATTAATTTTCAACGCGTACATCACAAAATACCCAAACAAAGTAGGGCCCACTAAGGTTTTTAGCTTTCATTTGAAAAAAATTAGTGATTTAATTTTTTTTTGTTTTGTTTTAGCTTAGCTTGTTTTAGTAGCGACAAGGGCCTTTTTTTTTAATTCATTTTTATTTTGTTTTTCTTAAAAACTAACTAAAATGCTAGACAAAAATTCATGAAGAAACTAGCCTACCTATCAACTACTTAACTAACTTACTTGCTCTATGCGGGCGGCCTAAATTATACGATAACTTAATTCTAATGCCGTTCGGCCTATTGTCTAATATATAAAAATATTAAGTAACAACATTTTTACCAAGAAAACTTTGAAAAACTTGGTTCCTCGTCTTTTTTTTATTTTATTTAAACTTACATACTAATTAAAACTACTTATCGACTAACTTAAACTACTTAAAATTAATTAAAACTACCTAAAAATAACTTAAAAACTAGAACAGCCACAGCAAGCGCTAGCAACAAGGGCCTCCTCTACTCCGTATGCACGCTTTCGATCAGGCGCGGTACATTTTGTTCGATACAAATGCGCTCCCAACTGGCTTTTAAGTCGCTTATTAGCTTATCAGCTTATCAGCTAGGGTTGACACTGCAGTGGTTTGCTTTGAGTATTCTTTTTAGTTGGTCCATAAGTGCTCGACGGGATTGAGGTCTGAGCTCTTTTTCGGCCATTTGTAAAAGTGAAATATTGGCGTCAGAAAGTTCTGCTTGAGTTAACGGGCTGTATGTGGGTATATTGTCTTGCATAAGAACAAACCAATCGCCAACTCTCTATAAAATCGGGATCACAATAGGTCGTATCACCATCTCAACGTAACTGGATGCGGTAACGGTGCCCTCCAAACTTATTCCCATACCATAGCACTAGGGCATCCAAATCGGTCACTTCCGTGAATGTACGGGTCGGTAAAACGTAAAACGACCGAATAGCACGCACTCTGAAACTATGATCATCTTCGTGGGGTCGATTGCGAATGTTTTGGTCACTGACTTGAGTGCAAGTTGACTGTCGCAGTTGAGTTTGTTAAGCACGAGCGGTTATGTTACTCTGCCGACGTTCAGTTATTCGAATGAACTGGTCTTCCCGATTTGTGGCTCTGATTCTACCTGATCCAGGTCTCCTTGCTACACTCACGGTCTCCTGGTAGCATTGCCACATATTCCGGATAGCTCGCCTTGGCACACTGATACGATTTGCAACAGCCTTTTGAGACTCTCCTTGCCCCAGATAATTTGAAGCTCATATTGCGTTTTCCGTATCCAAAGAAATAAAGGGCAACAATTAAAGAAAGTAACACTTAGCAACAACGATAGAATCGGACTGAGAAAACAAATGCAATAATTGTTGCATTGATTGTATTTTCGAGGCATGTGCTTTATTAGGCCTATACACGTGGTAAAATTGTTGCACAAAGCATTGAGAGGTTGTGCATACTCTTCAGTAAAAGGCTTCCTTTCGCTAATTTTTTTTCGTGTGCGCCCGGAGGTGAGTAATCCTCATAGGATACCAGTCCGTACCATTGGTTATGCCCGACTCATATATTTTCGGGCCTGACAATTTCATTAATGTCAGTCAATATATGCCTACGGGCTAAACCTCACCCCTCAGAGAGGCACTATGAGAACCGGCTGCGCGTGCTCATAGCAGTATGGAATTTATTCCTCTCATTTTTTCATTTTTTTTATTGTGATGACTACGACTAAGTATCCTTAACAAGTAGTTTACGCTTCTGTAGTGTTAATCTTGGTTTGGTAGGTAGCATTCCAGTGAACGCACCTACTAATACCGTCATTACATGCGCTTTTTCCTTATGGCGCTAGGTCGAACGGTCTTGTTCTTTGTAGCCGGCGCTCAAGGTTTGTCACATCCAGAGTACGGATTATTTCGTTATTACAATGAAGATATATACGAGTACGAAGTTTGCGAGCAAAGTTTGTTGCTTCGTTACTCACGGTAGCAATTCCTAAATCTCTGTGAATATCACTATTCCTAATATACCATGGAGCATTCACTATTGCTCTTAGGGTTTTGTTTTGGAATGTTTGCAGTATAGCAATGTTGCTTGGTTTGGTACAACCCCAAAGCTGTATACCGTATGTCCAACAAGGTTTTATACAGAAGCAGTTTGTTGTTTATGCTTAGCTTCGAGTATCTTCCAAGTAGCCAATACATTTCTCTGAGTCTGATTGCGAGCTCGTCCCGTTTTTTTTAACGTTTGGCTTCCACTTAAGCTTTGCGTCTAGAGTCATTCCTAGATATTTTGCCTCATTTGCGTATGGTATTTGTGCAGAGTTAATGAAAACAGGTAAGTTGTTTATCTTTTTGTACGTAAAATTGACATGCGTTGACTTGGACTCGTTAAGTGCAATTCGCCAGGTTTTCGTCCACTCACATACTTTGTTAAGAGACCGTTAGAGTTTTCCCGTTGATGATTCGACTGACTCATCCATTGCGAGGATAGCCGTATCGTCTACAAACGTTGCTACGATGGTCCCTTCATTTCGCTAATGAACCACAGTGCAGTGGTAATATGTTTTAAAAAGTATCACCAATTTTCGGAATATTCTGTGAATTATAATCAAACAAAAGAAAAGCCTCAGGCTCTCATATATATTAGTTCCGGCACCATGGGCATGGAGTAAATCATCACTGCAAACAATTTTTGTCTGTCGCTCCCCCTTTTTTTGTGAATACACTCACTCAGTTTTACCAAATGAATTCTGAAACAAAATAACTTTTTCATCAGCCATTCAATATTTCTTCGACACACAATTTGTAAAAGTTATACAGTTTCTTCATGAATAATTTTCCTACTGAAGTGTAGGTCCTTGACAAAATTTGTGCCGAAACTTTAAGTGGATTTTTGTTCTCTATTTCTCTGACGATGCACTTCACCAGAAGTCAAGTACCATTCTAGTCTTAAAGTTGGATGTCAATGTAGACCACTTTCAATGATTTTCCTCACAGTTATAAGGAATTGAGTGGATTGTTGATTCGGATGAATGGCATGGTATATTGTCACAAGAGAAATATTTGTTTAAGTGATGCTCTCTATAGAATTATTTTCGGTGTAACTATGGTATTCAAAGAAAGTGGTTTCGTCATCGAGTGGCCGTAATGTAGATTGATGACGTCAATAAAATTGGGTACAAAAAAATCCGAAGGACTTTGTAATCCTGACCTATATAGCGCTGGATATAAACGTTTCGTTAAACAGAGATGTCGTTACTTTATTTACGATTGTCAAAATGGTCCCAAATAATCATTTAACTGTTTTAATGATTTCATTTTGAAATCTACTTCTATTTAGTTTTGGTCGGTTCTTGCTTGCACGCGCCATTTAAGTCGTGGTCTTTCTCAACTGCGTTTAACGATTAGTTGGGAATCGAAGAGTTTTGATGTCAATTCACTATATACAAGGTGGGCCAAAAGAGACCACCCTATTGGAAGATGCTCTGATTTTTGCAATTGGCCGCCAATGTCAAATCTGTTTTGACATTTGTGGCCTAGAGAAATGTAGAATACAAGTGAACAATCCATGGAACGATACACTCCCCAAAAACGCGGAACAATCGTGTCTATTTTTTTACATAACAATTCGTCTGTAGTGTTGGCGCAGCGCGAGTTCCGTCGCCGATTCCCCGTCCGTCCGATACCGACTGCGCAAACACTGCGCCGTTTAGCCACCAACCTTGAAGAGTATGGGACAACACGAGACTTTGCCAAGAGTGGCCGGCCCCGGAGCGCCCGTTGTGCCTAGAATATCGCCACTGTTGCCGAGGATGTCGCGCTGTCGCCGGAAACATTGACCAGACGCCGTGCCTCACAAGTAGCCTTCAGCCAGTCGTACCTAAGGCGAATTTTGGTCATAGACTTGCGCATGTTCCCGTACAGAGTCCAGTCCGTGCATCAGCTGCTGCCTGTCGACCGCATAACGGGTGTAACATACGCCAAAGGCATCTTCAATCTCGAGGACGGAGTGGACGATTTTTCGACCAAAATCATAATGAGTGATGAGGCTCATTTCCACCTCAGCGAGTACGTGAACAAGCAAAACTATCGCTTCTGGGGCACCGAAATCCACGAGTAATGCACGAGGAGCCATTACGCCCGCTAAAAGTTACTGCATGGGGCGCTGTTCACGCTGAAGGAGTCATCGGGCCATTTTTTCGATAACGCCGCTGGTCAAACGAAAACAGTGGACGGTGCACGCTATACGGCCATGTTAACCGAGTTTTTTCTGACGCGATTGCACGAATTATGACTGGAGGACATGTGGTTCCAACATGACGGAGCAACGGCACACATTGCGCGAGCCACAACCAATATTCTGAATCGCCAAACAACATTGGACTACTTCTTTTGGCCCACCTTGTATATCCAAACCTGAGATTTTTTAATTCATGATGCTGAACAGCTCGTCAAGTTTTTGGTATAATCTTCGTTTCCATACCTCACCAACGCATCATCACAAACGGGAAGATTTGGCGAAGAATTTTCGCTAAAAACGATCAAGGATTTCTTCATGCGGAAGGAATGCCCAGGGTCTTATATAGGATCTCCTAAGTTGTTTGAGTGAAGGCTTTATAACTAAATTGCTTTCTAAGTCCGCAGAAACTGCGTTTGGCAAGAGCAATTCCAGGTTTGCTTTCTGATGCTGACTTGTTGACTGAATAAACATGGTCTTACCACTCTCTCTATATTTGGAATCGTGGGTATTACATCACATTGAATTTGGCCAATGATGTCAATATCGTGGGCCTATGTTTTTTGTTGCACAGATTTATAGAAGATTGTGGTACATCAAGAATGATGTTAGAGAAGTTACATAACACATACGTCTCGTTGCCTTAATCCTATTTTGGTATCGAATGTGTCGTTGAGGTCGTTTTCGATCCTGATGGATTTCCTCCATCGTCATCCTGCACAGACGAACTAGTTTGGCGGGATACCAAAACCAAAACATGGCTCTTCATAGTCCGTCTCTTTAAATGTATGCGCCTCTGAAATCGGTCAATAGGTGGTGGGTATCTATTTTGACTTCTAAAGATTTTCCAATATCTGCTAAATTGTGAAGATTTGATCAGTTATGGACTTTCCTAACTTGAGAAAAGCATATCGACTAAATGACCACCGCCTCAATTAATGACGATTTATGCATGGTGTATGACATTTTGCATGCGAAAACTTACGGCGATAGATCCCGAAATTTTTCCGAATGTTCTTATTAACCGATCTTGATGGTCAGTTAAAATCTCCCAAACGATAGATAAAGCAACCCGGAAATGCAGCCCTCAGATGTTGTTCGGATTTGTCTCATGCAGTACGTGCTGTTGCTCCATCCTGTTGGAACCACATGATCGCTTTTCCCAATACATTCCACATTAAGAAAGGAGAGAGTTATTGCACTTTTTTGAAAAAAAAAACTCGATGACACCTCAAGCGTAAAGAGCATACCATCCAGTTACTTTGAGCTGCTGTAATGGCTCTTCGATGGTTATTACGGATAATATTTAGATTTCCACATTTCATGATGATTTTCGATTAAAAGTTGTGTACCTCGTGGTAGATGTTCAGGATCAACAAACAGCTGAAGTACTGTCTGAACTTTGTAAGGCTCTTACAGTCTTTCACCAAAATTCTGTGTGACGACTGCCGATTGATGCTTAATTAAGTGGCGCTATACTCCGGCGAACAGGGCCTCGTCGCTCATGATGATTTTCGATGAAAAGTTGTGTACCTCGTGGTTGATATTCAGGATCAGCAAACAGCTGAAGTACTGTTTGAGCTTTATAAGGCTCTTACAGTCTTTCAACAAAATTCTATGTGACTACCGCCGATTGATGCTTAATCGCGTGGCACGTCGCTTCGTCTGATCGATACTCCGGTGACCCTTCCGACATATTCAACCACAGTTTCGATATTTCCAGCCAACCTTATGCTCCGGAGCTGGCCAGATCTGGCAAATTCTGATGTTGTCTCATGTTGTCCCATACTGTCTTAGGCGAGCGGCTAAACGTCGTTGTGTTTACGCAGTTGGTATCATACTACGCGGTAATCTGATCTGAAATCCACGCTGCAGTACAAAAAATCGTCGGCGTATGCTATTGGTTGCACAGATTTATAGAAGATTGTGACACATCAAGAATGATGTTAAAGAAGTAACATAACAGTACGTTTCCTTGCCTTAATCCTATTTTGGTATCGAAGCTATTCATGCCTTCTTAACATACAATCTTTATATGTTTACTTCACAGATGTCAAAATTTAAATTGAAATTTTCCACCATCTGCAAAAATGATATCATCTTCCTAAAGGTAGATGACTTTTGCGCCACCTTGTAGAAGCTTTTGCAATTTATGGATCAGTCCTTTTTGCCATACTTTATGGAACGTAGCTGATATTATATCATCTTGTCCATATGGGTTATATTTTTTTTTTTTAACTCGTGTAGCCTACTTCGGGAAGCCATTTGATCATCAAGAAAAACACCCACGAGGTTTTTTCCAACCCTATCTTCGTATCTGAATTCTTCGGTACTTTAGGATAACTTTTTCCAATACACAACACTTTTTGCCTACTTTCTTGAGTGGGATTGAACCACAAGACAAGCAGGCTCAGGACAAAGCCATTCAAACTCAATATCGAACAATCTTAAGCGCAGGTGCAGTGGCTCAGTGATTAGTAACGACCTAGTCTGTAGACCTACAGGTTTGATTTGCAGTACAGCCACAACTTCCAAAAATCAGTAAACATCCAAAAATGTGATGAGAAGTTTCTCAAAACAAATGGTATGCCACCTACTGGTAGGCCCCCAATACTATCCAGACCTGAAGGGTTGTTTTACATTACTCCAACATTTCCACGTGTCTGCGAATACCAAAAGCTGAGAAGTTCCTCCGAAAAAGTTAAAGTCACATTCGTTGTGTCAAAAACTTACAAAACTACTGGGGAAGCTAGGTCTAAGGCCTTGTTTTTCTTTTGCAACAGACTCATTAGGACCAAGGGCATCGGCAAGAACATACTTCTTACACGATGGACCTACAGTTTTATGCTGAATTTAAATGGCTGAGTTCAGATAAGATATGCGTGACTATACTGAACATCAAACCACTAAGTAAAGAAGCAACACTTGCAAAATCTCTACAGCTGCCCCAACGTTATAAGTTCACCTTGGAAAATTGTTGAAAATGCCTTAAAAGTTTGAGATATCCTTATTCGTTCATATTCGGCTCACAGATGCTTCAAAAGTGTTCATTCCACTGAATAAGTGTCACAAAAGTAATTTAAAAAAAAACCCTTTCATAATCCTAGCAACAGCAACTACAAACTTTGTAGACCAACTCTACTATAGCATATCAAATATTTATTAAAACAAAAATTTACAACTGTAAAGCCGACAACTAAATCCAAAGATACCCCACACATACAACTCCCTCTTATGCGTGGCGCACTCTTCAATTTGTGTACCCTTCAGTGAACCTTATACACAATGCTACCGTAATGAATCCCAATTCCACAGACATGAAGGGGGACGACGAAATGCTATATTCTGGAATTCCACTCTCCTTGGATACATTTCAGCAACCTCCCTGTAGCCCTCCAAATATTCTACCCCTCAAGGTTCCAATTTCAACTTTGTTTCTCTTTGAATGCTGTGTGTATGCATACACTCTGCACACACACTTTGTTTTTGTGTGGACTGAAAAAATAGCGCGCATACGTCTGACATAACGCACACAAACACGACCGAAATTTTCTGCAAAAAGGATATTTTCTCTTGTACATGTTTGTAGACAACGTTTGCAGACAAAATGTATAACAATGCCGTTGCAAGAATGTTAATCCATATATGAGTACAATGCCCACATGATTTTGTGTATTCACCACACAAAAGTTGTATGCATGTGTGTGTTCGTTTTCATTATGTTGGTATACACCAAACTTCGTCCTAAGCTATGAATGAACCTAACAATCGAATCCCTTTTGTGAATCGACCGACTCGGATATGCAAAGATTTTCTTTTTTCTGTAGTAAAACAGTACCCACAGGTGCAAAGGAAGGGATATTTCCTTCTCTATGGTAATATCCTTTATAGCATAGTTAAACCCGCACTATCCTGCCGCCGCAGTCTTGTTGAATTTATAGTATGCGTTAGTAATAAGGTGTACGAAGCGACGAGGAATTCCACAAGGAAACGTCTACAATAACAAAACACACCCGGTACCATGGATCCTGTGTGTTTGTGGACAAAATGTGTTGCTCCCTTTATAGGGAAGATAATATTTTTTCTTTGGATATACCTTCCTTTTTCCACTTTCTTTGTTGGACTTTCGCATATCCTTAAATCGAATCCGATGTGTTGTAGCAGTTAGGGTCGGGGAATTTGTCTTACAATCAAATCTTGGGGGGCGATAAATCGTCCTTCATTATTTGCTATAAATATGCGAGGGTGGGAACAGCAACAAGGAAGTGTATTCCAAAGAAAACGGGACACTCAAAGGCATAAAATGTATTCATAACCAGACATTTTTCTTTAGGTCTTGTCATAGCAAAAGCCAAAGAAATTGCGTTAAGTTTTCCTTAAACAGGACAACCATCTGCTTTAGGGATAGTAATGGTTGCTTTATGTCTGCCTTTTTGTCTGGCTAGGCGATCTTTGGAAGTGCGTAAGCAGGGGTTTCAAGATAGGTAAACAACACTCGTGTCCATTCGGAGTAGAAGGAGTTGAGCAGTAGAGGAAATGATTTTGAATATCAATGAAGGGTTTGTTTACTTTCAGCAGGACATTGATGCTGTATCGATGGATTTTTTTTGTGGATGTGCTCATATTTAAGGATGAAATGGGTCAAAAGCGGAATGAGTTGCGACAAATCAAGGGCTATGACAGGAAGTTGTTGTCCTTTTATGGCAAGTAATTTGCATGCGTAGTAAGAAGCAGATGCTTTGAAAGTTTTTAGATGAAAACGTGGACTTTTCTTCCGGAAAATATGGGAGTAATTTGTATCCTTGAGGCCCATGGAGGTTGGAATGGTCTTACCAATTGGGTCTCCAAAAAATGGAACATTTATTGAAAGCTTGGAAATTTTTGGTCCTATAGGTGTGTCAAAATCTTTTCTCCGGTGAATGCTGACTTACTTACTTAAGGGGCGCTATAGTTCGGAAAGAACCTGGGCCTTCACCAACATGTCGCCCTAGATTCGCACTTCAAGTATATGGCTAATCTCGTTTAAAATCTACATGCGCAGAGCTACAAAATAAAATAATAAAGTGCCTTAGATCTACCGTTTTAGAGGGTGCTGCCATTCAGACTGGGGAGTGGGTAGTGTGGTCTCATTCGGGAGAAGTGCTTTTTAAGATTTTTGTGGGAATCATCATGCGTTGGATAAGTGGAGAGCATGTGCTTGTCATAAAGGCCTACTCTTCCAACGGATGTTTTGCAGTAGCTATGCACACGCCGAAATCGCTTTAATTTCCATTGGACCCTATCCCGGATCGAATTGTTATTAGGCCCTATGTTCAGATAAAACACTAACGTGAAGAGACAAAGAGGTATCTCGGTTCATCAAGATCACATGAGCATTTTGTGTCAGAAAAAGCTTCAATCTGGTAATCTCTAAGTCTTCCTGGACACAAACATACGTCTGATCTTGAACTTTTCGATTTTCTTTAGAAATTACGCAGAAGATCTTTGAATGCGACTTCAATTCTCAGAGGATCGCATATGTGGCGCTCCTCGAAAACTTACCAAAAGTCGTTTCGTTTTTTTATTTCAAGGATGTTTTTCAATTCTCACCTTAGTGGATGCATCAACAAACAGAACATGCACTGGATGCACTGACATCAAACCCTGAGAATTGCATCAAAGGCCTCAAAGTAGTGTACCACAACTTGATGAACTAGACTAAGTTGGCATTTCGTTCCAACGAGACGGATCAAGGGTTCACACTGAAAGGGCCTTCCTTTATTACTGTTTTGCGGGAAAACCCGCCGTAGAGCTCAATAAGGGACAATTAGGAATGTCCAGCTCGGTCTCCCAATTTGGGCCCTTCCGATTTTTGTTGGAGTTGTTGGAAGATCCACCTTTATTTCGACCTACCAATATCCTTACAAGTATTTAAGACCAACATACCGCAAGAAATTGCCAACATACCTTCTGCTATGCTAGTAAGGGTCATGGCAAACGCCAGAGATCAGGTATGGGCAAGGGAGGGCGTTATCTACCAGATATGATTTTCTAATAAAACATTGCTTAGGTCACGAGGCTTTAAAAAAAGTGAAATACTTGCAGATATAACTCCATTATTTGACCCGCTAGAGAGCAATGCCCTGTGTATCATAAGGGCTGATTTCTTTCATCAGCAACATAGGCTCGAGGGTGATTGTCGCAACTCGCCAATCTCTTCAAAAACTGAGTAACAGAAAAGCATTTAAAACTGTTTTGAATGACGAAACATCAAGGCGGATTGAGTTCACGAACTCATTAGAGGTAGAACTTCGTGTTTCAGCTTTGTTTCACAGAAGGCTTACGCTGCCGGGATATATGCGCACATTGGAATTGACGGAAGCGGGCATATACATCTTGTTGCAGACAAAATATGAGTGGTGACAAAGCCTAACAGGTCTTTCGGTCAACAGCCAGCTTGTATTCAACCATATTGACCGGCAATATGGTGCAATATGGTACCTTGTACCTAAATTAAATTCTTAAAACTAAGAAGTGGACTAAACTTCTACAAAGTCCTAAGGAAGTTCAGAAACACTTTCCCCATACAGCCACCAAAATTCAGTGCGCTGCTTTTCAGCATCCCTTTTATCGCGATCTGTTATCGTCGTGCTAAAGCGGAGGAGCTCCACTCGTCACGGTGGCGAGGCTGTTGTATAATACCGGGATGCCGTTCCTTTCTTGAACTTAACCTAACGAATTGATACAAACGAATGCCTCTGGTGGAATAAAGCCTGACATAAGCGTGCTCTCCATGTTTATGTTATTGTGGGTATCGCTAGCCATCGCCGTTAATACCTGCCTTGAATCACCTTAGTAAAAAACTTGCCAATTCTATTCAGCTGAGCCTCGTTGTCCTTGTTGCGATAATATGATCACATGGAGTCCTTCAAGAAGCATTTAGAAAACCGGGTTAGTGAAATGCAAACGCTAACTAACAGGAATGTGGAAACATGTTGGATTTAAGCTGATATCGTCTTATGAGCATTTTTACCACATGAACTTATTCACATACATATGTAGTGTTTAAACCGTCAAGGAAAAAAGATAATAAAATATTAAGACAAGATAATTCTTAGTTGCGTAGTGACTAGGCTTATGCCGGTATACAGCTCGTCGATTTATTTTGCTCCAAAGCATATAACCGTATACGGGACGATTGATTTTTCAAAAACTTTCTTCACCTTTGTGATCACTAAAAAACGACAAAGACAGGAAGGAACAAGGAAACATGAAATCGAAGAAATTTAGAGATGTTACAGCGGAAAAGTCTCCCAGAAGCTTTCCAAACCGGATCCATAAATTACGATGAAATGAATGGCTTAGGAGCTAAACTAGTTGCAATTTTAGCTAGAAGTAAAAGATTCATAGGAATATAATGGCGGTAGATTTTTTTGGGGCATCCTGCACATTTAACGTTTCGGTGTTCCTTACTTTGTTGCAAGATCATAGTTATTGTAATACAAGAGTGCTGAAAACCTTAATGACAACAAAATAATTTACTTTCGTCATACTGCGTCGTCACAGCGTCAACACCCATCGACAGAATATCAAGGCTTTGGTTGAAAAGCTTATTGGACAAAAGTCTATTTAGTCCGAACTTAATCCAAGCAAAGTAGAGTTGATTGGCCATATTATGATAAACCCTTCATGATTGTGGGAATGGATGTGTTAATGTTTTATTAGGCCAGCCTTTAAAGAAGCTGAATTTGCATCAGACCCGAAATATTTGTTGCCAGGAATTATACTCTCCCCTCGCGCCGTTAGTTATTACATCCCAGTGGCGATACGGGTTTTTATGCCACTGTCTCTCCTCGTCCTTTTTATACCCTATCCCTAGGGGTATATTAGTTTTGGCACATAGTTTTGTAACATGGAGAAATAATTTAGCTTGATATGCCTTAAAGTAAATGGATGGACTCAGAATCGCTAGCTGAGTCGATTATGCCATTTTTGCTGTCTTTCCGTCCGTCTGTATGTCACTGATTTTTAGGACTTACATTTTGAGGTAGGAGAATGAATTTTGGTACAAAGATTTCTTGTGCAATGCGTCAAAACAAGTGTAAAAGCTCATTGCCACCGCCATTTTTCAGAAAAACGTTGATTTTGGTTAAACGGTAAGAAAATTTGAAAAAGTGTCTGAACAAGATATTTAGACAATCGTAATATTTTGTCTATACAACGTTTTTTTTCCGCGTCCACTTTTTTGGGAAGTTTTCATTGAAAAGTAATTTTAAAATTTCAAAATATTCGAAAAAGCTCTTAAGGCAAAATATGAATATTTCGTCCATAGATCATTTTACCCTACGCCCACTTTTTGGGGGCGTTTTCTTAACAACATGATTTGTGTGCCCTACCCTTTAGCGTATGCAAAAGAAAAGCCTTGTTTTTTTTCTAACGATAGAAGATTTTGATTAACTGTGTGTATTGTTGTTTTTTTTAAGTTTTTAGGCACGCACACTTTTTGGGGATATTAGTTTTAAAGATAGGATGGGATGGGATAGGGAATTTAACGATTCACAGAGCGGATTGTAGGCATCTCATATGTTTTTTGACAACATTTGCTCGAAAAGGCACTGACTGACCCAATACTTGTATGATTGGGTCTTCAGAATAGAATAGCCTGTTTCGAATCTTCTTCCTGATCTTGGCAGTTCGTGAAAAAAAGGTGAGTTATTGTATGCAAACCGGTGTATATATTTTTGAAAGTTAATGTGTCATTCGCAGTCACCATAGAGTAGATGTGTCTAGAACTCTACAGTCGGAATTAACTTGTAGGTTTATCTCAAACTGCCACGTCGACAAACAAAATACAAATTTTTGGCACAAAAAGCTTATTAATACCATGTGAATAGCTATTTTCTAACAACAATTTTTGCGTGTGTAATACTTGCACAATAACACTCCGAACGTCTGAGTTCAGATAAGCTTTTCTTGACAATTGATATTAATCGGTTGATTTCTCAGATCATCACTAGAGGAGGGTCGGGGAAAAATTATTTAGGCTGGGAATTGAACCCAGAACTTCTGCGTGGCAGTTCATATCACTAAACATCGCGCAACAGAGGAGGTCATGTAGACATGGAATTTAATTACTCCCTAATGGATCCTCTTCTCCATTTTTCCTGTACCATTGCAATATAGAGACAGATGGTTTTTCCTCCTAGTTGCTGTTGATTTCTGTTTGCTCCAGTTGACTTGACCTCGACGATTTTTAGAATCTCGTCCACGTTAATGTTACTGAGAATACTTCGACCGAAATAATCTGTTGACTGACTGACAATAGCTTCGTTTCATCCGTCATCGATAGTACTATTGGCCAAACCGCAGCAGTGTACAATAAGACTGAGCACACTACTCAGGATATTATAATTCCTGTGGGATATTATAGTTTTTGGAGGTTTTTGGAAAAGGGCTGCCTGCAAGAGTTAAACTTGTCCACTCCTGTCTATGGTTAGTCAGTACTCTTAGGTATTCTAATGCTTTCTTGATAACAACTTTCTTTTCTTTTTATCGAGATGACTCTAGATATGAGAATGCTAGGGTACTCAGATCCCCCAGAGTGTCGGAATTTCGTTACAACTGAACACATCAATGTCGTCTTATTTTTCGAGTCGTCAACATACACTATAAATTGAGGTCTTTGGCCGCTTCCTTCGATTCTTATTGGGAGTCTGTTTTTGGGTCCACTAATTCCAGGTTGGTGACTACCAGCCTGTCTTTTAATTTAGCCCTTGCTTCGTTGGTAGCTGTCCTCATATCGTAAATATGTTTGCCCAATGTAAAAATACAAATTTTTGGCACAACAGGATCGTTAGTACCCAGGGTCGAGATTTCTCACAACCATCATGTGTGCGTGTGTACTTCTTGCACGATGGTGGGACCTCATGCTTTCCTTGCAATTGATACTACTCGGATGATTTGTCAGATCATCACGAGATGAGGGCCAGTGAAAAATCATTTAGGTCTTGCTACGGCTAGGAATCGAACCCAGACCTTCTGTAACCAAGTAAATATCAGTAAATCTAAACCTATTGTGCTAAAACTTGTCACAGAACTCAATTAGAAATGATGTGCTATTGGAATCGTCCAGTTTGAATCGCTTCGGGGCTCGTGCGGAGTCGATTCGTCGTAGTATCGGGTTTTTCAACAGGGACGCTACAAAAGTTGAGCGACAGGGACAGCAAACGACGCCATATTTCTTGCCGCTCTTTTGACATTTATCTTCAGTAAGGTTTGCCATTGCACGATGGAAAGATATACGATCCAAGAACGAGTCGAAATTATTAAAATTTACAACCGAAATTCGGAGTCAGTGGCCTCAACGTTAAGAGCGCTACGTCCAATTTATGGTCGTCATAATCGTCCTAGAAGATCAAAAATTGAGCGTCTAGTGGAAAAATTTGAATCCAAAGGGACAGTACAAAATGTTCCCGTGCCAGTGAGACAAGGAAGTGCCCGTAGTATCGAGAATATTGCTGCCGCTGAGGCTTCAGTTGAAGAAAGCCCAAATGTGTCTCTCACACGTCGTTCTCAAGCGTTGGGCATCTCTGTGACGTCGTTGTTGCGAATTTTGGGAAAAGACCTTGGCCCACATCCTTATGAGATTAAATTGACGCAAGAACTGATGCCGCTTGACCACGCCGTATGTTCGTGAATTGGGCTGAGCAACAACTTGAAAATGATTCGGACTTTCATCGAAAAATCATCTTCAGCGATGAGGCTCATTTCTGGCTGAATGGCTTCGTTAATAAACAAAATATGCGATATTGGTCAGGCAGCAATCCACACGTACTCCATGAGTCATAATTGCATCCCAAAAAAATTACGGTTTGGTGTGGTTTATAGGCCGGCGGCGTCATTGGGCCGTAATTCTTCCGTGATGATCAAGACCGGCACGTTACTTTGAATGGGAATCGCTATCGTTTAATGATAATCGAATATTTTTGGCCCCATCCAATTGGGGCTTGGAGGACATGTGGTTCCAACAGGACGGCGCCACAAGCCACACAGCGAATGCCACAATCAATTTATTGGAAACCAAGTTTGGAGAACGTGTTATCTCACGAAATGGTCCAGTCGCTTGGCCGCCTCGGCCTGTCAAGTCTATGGTCTATGCCAACAAGCCAGCGTGAACTTCGTACGAATATCGAACGTGAAATTGCAGCAGTATCGGCCGATGTATGCTTGAAAACCGTCGAAAATTGGGTTCAGCGTCTGGACTTCTGCAAGCGTGCCCGTGGTGGTGGCCATGCAAAAGAAATCGAGTTCCATACATAATGGCATTGAACGTACTTTCAAAGGAATTTCATTAATATCCAAAACCGTTTTTGTTTTATTAAAAAAAAAACTTTTGTAGCGCTCTTATTGAAAAACCCCTTACCTACTCTATAATTTTATTTGTTTCATACCTCAGTTCGTCAGATATTTTGATGACTTCCTCCGCATGTATGTCTACTTATGCCGACGAGTGATCTTATTCTCTGAGTTTAAGGACATTTGTATGTGTCTAGGCTTACACTGTAATATTTCTCACTATCTTTCCTTACTTATTGCTTCGTTTGTGGTAGTTAAACTTTAACGTCGATGGTTGAACGCATTTTTCTGAACCCAATCGGATGATTGTATGACAAGGATCCTCGTTCCTTTGATGTTGGAAATATATTGGAATATTTTTCTCAGCATATTGAACAGGCAAATTCGGCGATATGGTGAATGATCTCTAAGTTTTTTGGTGATGTATCAAATTAAACCGCCCACTCAACATATGCCCAGGACACATGCGAAAAACTGTCGCCCCTTTAAAAACACCGCAATTCCTTATTGATTTCACAAGATTACTTCCCAAGTTTATTTCGCAGCTTTTTCACTATTTCGAGAATAGTTTTGCCTACCCTTAACCTGTTTTAGCATGTGCCTCACTAAAACTAGCCCCAACCATTGACTTGCGAAAAAGTTTTGCCCAAAACATTTAAAACTCGAGTGTGCATTGCCATCCGCATGAACCAACCAACCTACCGACTGAAGCCAAAGCACGTACAGTCAGGTCCTAATGATTCTGGCACAAGTTTCTCCCAAAAACCAATGTCATCCTGATTTCATGGACTTTTCTCAAAAATAAAACTACAAACTGTTGGCAACACGATCCCCACATACTGTCAAACACTCGGTTCTGTCGAGATTTCCTCGTCATTCCCACAAACAAAGAAACGCAAAGCTACTCGGATGTGTTTTAGCTAGTCCTACAATGGAATGCAATTCCAAGCAGGTACACAACTTAAGAGGCTGGGGTTGGGGTTGGTATATTTGCCAACTAAGCCACTTTTCACTTGTCTCGTGTGAGCGCAATTTTATTATCTGCACGAAGGCGTGAATATGGTCGCCCTCTGCAGGTGTTGAAAGGGCTTTAGAGTTGTGCTCCTGTCAAACAACCCATTGTGGCCAGAAACCCTATACCAGGTGAGTGATGTACGTTTCTGTCAAGAGGGTGCGTGTACACTTTACCCTTTTGTCTCTAAAATCGAGAGGTATTTGCACATGCTGGTAAATTTATTGTTCGTCCTTTTAGGAAATTGCCAAAAACCGCACTGGAGTTTTACCTTCCACCTCAAGTGTGGGCTGTTATGGGGTAAGGGTTTTCAAATGAATCTTTTTGCATTTTTTGACAGCTCGTCTTCGTTTGCATATGTGGGAAATGACACCCCGATAGAGTTGTGGATTGCTTACCAATGCTTTACAAAAGATTTTCAAAACTTTTGTTACTAAGGGGTGGTGGTATGTGTGTGAGTGAGTGTTGAATTGTTAATGCGTAGAGGAATGTCAATTCGATTTGTTTTGTTTTAAGTTTGCGGGGAGGGGTGGGAGTGCGGTTATATGTAACTCTGGTGGGGTTGTTTACCATTTTGGTGGTTAAAGTGTTATCAATTATTTAAACGTGGCAAGGGTTGATTTTAAAAGGGCGTCCCCACCCAACTTCGAAGTCTATAATTACGAAAATTATGCTTTGTCGTGTAGGTAAATTCCTTGCAAGGGTAAATATGGTGGAATTTCGGTTATTATTCAAATATGTGGGGATGTGTTGATTTGCTTTATGTAAATAATTTATGAGGAGATATATCAAATATAAGCCCCAGGGATTAGTTTTTACACTTGCCTGCATTTCAGGAAGAACATACGGCAGACGGTGACAGTGTTTGTCATCAACAACGACGTGATTATTTATTACGATTGTAGGACAATGTCAGCCGGCAGGGAACTCGAATGTAGCTTTCGATCAGTTAAATGGGACTTGAAGCTGCAAATGACACATTTCATTTGCAGCTACATTTAAGCATCTAACAGTTTCATACACCTCTGACATTTTACATTCATATTAACTTAGGCCCTCTCAGTATTTTGGTAGTAAATAAAATTCAAGTGCAGTGCAGGTCCGCTGTACTGCCCTTGATTTTGTTTGTACATTCGCCAATAATTCCAAGAGACCTAATTATTTCCTACGCATTAAGGCTGATTTCTCGCCCAAATTTCGGAAATAAAAAAAAAAAAAAAACATGAGAAGGCTCATCCCATTCCATCCTTACATAAACATACCCAAAAAGTGGGCTTGGCTGTAAACTTTTTACGGATGAAATAAAGCGAATGAGGTTGTCTAAATATCATGTTGACACTTTTGAAAAATTCATTACGGTAAAATTGGGGGTGGCAGTAGGCGGATTTTGAAAATTTGTACACTTGTTCTGTACGCATGGACATGGAGCCTATATACCAGATTTCATTATCCTAGCTCAAAATTTAAAGCATGAAAATCATGACACGGCTCAATCGACACAGATCTCCTCCTTAAGTCATCACCCCAACTGCGCTTCCACATACAGTCCATTATTACAATAGGATAAGTGACAAAACGCAACCAGGAAACGGTCCCACGTCCAGCGCGAAAAGTGTTGTTCTACAGCCATTTACCTAAATACAGCTTTTATAGTTTGTGCAAAGAGATGCTTCTCAGCTGAAATTCCATAATTTAATGCAATTACAGAGCAGTCCCAAAGGTCACTGTGCTTCGGTCAGGTTGAAAATCGTCCTACTCAAGCCAATCAATCTGGACACGTCTACATATCTGCCACACGTTTTCAACTCGTTGGCAAAAACATGTCTACTACGCTACAGTATGGAATAAACCTGGGCCACAACCAATATACACCTCCAATTCGTTATGCAAATAAGGTTCATCCGCTGATGTACGGAAATGGAAAAGTGACGTAGTTTGATGATGAATTGATAAGAAAAAGTAGTTCTGCGCAATCGCAGAAGTAACATTAACATGCATGGACTACTTTTTTTATAATTTGCTCGCACTCAAGGGGTAAGAATACCCTATACCCGCACAGTGCGGGCGTTAATAAAATTCGGGATAAGAAGAAAGGAGATACCGATGCACATTGCCTTTAAATGCCTGTAAGTTATAATGGAATGGAAAAACAGAGTTTGCTAGAGAATTCCACATTATGGTTGTTCGGTTTATGTACAAATCTCTATATTACAGCGTTCATCCGAAGATGGGATTGAGGGTAAACTGATTTGCGTTCATAGCGTAACGAGTACTGCGGCTGAATTGTTGAACGGAAGAATGCAACTGGCTATTTCATTTGATCACTGATTGTTAAAATAGCGATAAAACAACGGAAGGCAGGAGATATTTCGACGATGTTCAAGCGAAACTAAAGAGTTCGCTATTCTAATGTTTCCTATAAGTTTATTCGCACGCGTTTAATCCTATGTTGCTTTGGGTTCACCCGACCAGACATGGGCGTTGAATTCAGGTTTAGGGCGTATAAACGATTGAAGTGCGGTTTCTTCGACGTAAGTGCCATTCATGGATAATGGCTCTAGATTTTGGTTTAGCTTTAACGACAGAAGAGAGCATTGTTGTTGGAAGCATTGAACTCTACTCTGAAGGATATACCCCCTTTGATAATGTTGTCAAGGTCGAAATTCAATGTGCATAACATATGTTGTCGTTTAGATTCCACGGTCGAAGATGAAGGACGTTGCTACGAAAATTTCTATGTGAGCGAACTGTCAAACACAGATCACTCATACAAAGATTCACAACTTCTCGTATGCGTACTACGAGAGCCCCGTTGACTCAGCGTGCGGGGTGGGTTCGAATTTCGTGTTTGTACGAAACTCAAAAAGTTTTTGGACGCCACGTAATTTTCAGGAAATTACGAAACCTGAAAATTAAAAGAAGGCAAGAAAAAAATAAAAAAAAAAACAAAACCGATGAAATTAAAAAATATTTTACCCACGTTATAATATGGGGGTGGTGCGCCCAATTAAATTTTATTATGGCCGCGGTGTAGTGGTAATGTGTTCGTCTGTTTGAGTGGAAGGTTGCGCGTTCAATCCCAACCAAAATCCAGTTCACTTTTATTTAAAAGAAATAAAAAGGTCGGTGTAATACCTAAAAGTATGCACACCATCTTGAATTTCTTCTAATTTAACGAACACAAGAAAAAGTGACTCCCCGAAGCTAGTTCGGACACCACCCATGGAATTTAAGTCTCCACTACATCCAAAATCTTTCCTATCCTCTCTTTCTTCCCGTTCTCTAACTATGGTATCATAAATTCATAACCCCTTGAGTACGTGTAAATTATAAAAAAAAAATTTATTGTGGCGAACTTGGTGGTTGATACTCAGTATATCAAACAAGGAAAGATGGCCCCCGAACTTAATTTTCTCCCGAAATTTAACAAAGAACTTAATTTAACAAGGGTCGCGTGTCCCGTCTTTTCTCGGAAATTCCAACCAACTAATTTAACACTATTCTGCACTACTCGATTTTCCACTGTTAATCACTCTACTTATCTAATTTCCTTCTTTTCCTCCTGTCTTCCTCCGCTCTTCTGTTCTTCCCACCTCTTTTTTTTGTCCTTCCTCCCTTCCTGATATCTCCTCTCCTCGTCGACAATCTTTTTATTTTTTTTTTTTTCCAAAAAAAAGGAGGAATTTTCAAACACAAAAAAAATTCTCACAACAACTAATTGAAGATTTATCCGCGAAGATTTTTTTTTTCTTATCAAAAACACGCACGTCTAACCGATCCGCTAGTTATCCAAGAAGTGAATTCTCTTTGTTCCCACGATTCCGTTGTCCAGAATCGATCCCGTTTTGCATTCACACGTACATTCACACTTAGTACTCTCCACTCATAAGCCCACTCCAGCCCTTTGGCTGGAAAGTGCGTTCGCGCTTACTAGTCTTGAAATACCCGCGTTCACACGTGACTGGTCGCTGCCAGACACCTCCCATTTGCTCATTCCAATTGGGTACCCCCATTGGATAGCACTCACACCGGTTTTTCGTTAGTCACTACAGTGTCCTAGGAAAACCCCGGTGTCAATACTGGACAACCATTTTCTGACAATCAAACATTTGCCCCGACTGCCTATGTTTGATTGTCCGCGACCAATACGAAACCCGAACTACGATGGAGGAGATTGAATGTCAGAAGGAAGGAAGGAGGGCACTGCACTTTCTCAGAAGCAGTGGGCTTTGAGGAAGAAGGAAACGATGAACTGTCAAAAACAAAATTTTCCGCGAACTATGCTGGTGGTTTCGCGTGCAGATTTTAGATTTTAGGGTCAGGGATTTCCATTCGGAGGCCATCTTCACATTATTTTTAGGTTTGGCTCTAGGCCATTGATTTGGGTGTCGATTATGTTTGGACACGTTTCGCTGTCCCTTTCGACAGCCGTTTGCCGTTTTGACAGCTGTCGGGTAATATGACAGCTGCCATTGGACACTTTGACAGTTGTCTTTAGACATGATGTCCCATATCTTTGGTGTCCGTGTGTGTGTAGAGCGTGTTTATACATGGCCGTCCGCCTAAACACCTCTGTTGCTCCAGCGTTGGGGGAAAGAGATCGTCTTCTCCTTGTCATCGAACCTATCTTTACATAATGCGACTTTGTTGGAGGGGTGTCTTTTGGGCCGTCCGCCCCACGCCTCTGCTGCTCCTCCGTTGCTCCCTCGTTGAATGAAATAGGAGAACGTCTACCCCATGCCATCGTACTTTTTTTGTTTGCATTTGCGCCAATAATGCGGTGGCGCAAACGAATTGATGGGGCGTAGGTTCCAGGGATCGTCCTCTCCCACCCGTCATCATCGTATTGGGATCGTCCTCCCTCACCCGTCGAACTTTTTGGACCGCTCCTGTCCGATGCTGCCCGTCGCGAGTCTCCCACGTCCTTTGGGCTCCGACGACGGCGTTTCCTCGTGGACTCCTGTCGCACGTTTTGCGTGGCGTTGCTCTGTCGTGAGTCTCCCTAATCTCCCTACAGAGTCGCACTCGTTATACCTATTATTGGTTGCATTCCCGGATCTAAAGGTCGTAAACCAGTGGCTGATGGAACCCTGGCTGCCCGCCACTTCCTCCAAGTTCTGGGTTTGCGACCACAATGAAAAGAGGGAACGAAAGGATTTAAGGGGGATTAGAGAGTGAGCCTTGTTGCGGTAAAATAAACAGCGACAACGTGGACCTGAAAACGAATATGAGAAGCTGAGAGTACCTAATGTCATCAGCGAAAGAATGAATTGGAGAGGAAGTTGCAGACAGCAGGTCATTTAAAAAATGGGAAAGAGAGTCGAAGATAAAACTGAGCATAGAGGGACAACAGCATTTATTTGTTGAGTTGCAAACTTGAAATCGTCTAAAACAACTTGAATTGAACTTTTCGCAAGATGATTTCTAATCCATAGAAGAAGTTTTTCATCATTTTCAAATGCACGCTTTTTCGACAAAAGGGCTTGATCCAAACCTGTCAAATGCCTTTGAAATATCAAGTGCAACAATTTTACTTTCACCACCTTGGTGGATTGATTGGTTCCACTTTTCGGTGATATGTGTCATCAAATCACCAGTGGACCTGTTGCAGTAAAAACCATACTGCCGGTCAAAGAAGTTTTCGTTTTTCGAGAAATTTCATTAGCTTACAATTTACCAGCGTTCCCATGACCTTGGAAAGAAGATACATAAGTGCAATTGGTCGGTAGTTGAATAGAGAAGAAGACTGGATAAATGCAGTTTTCTATCTACTCGGCAAGAGACCTGATGAGTAGGATGGATAGAAAAGCTTACGCAGTTGTTTTGCTAGCGTAGAAGAACATCTCTTCAGAACAATTGGGGGAATACCATCTGGGCCAGCGGACTTGTGAATGTCAAGATCAAATAAAACCTTGCAACTGTGAGAGTACGAAATTGAATTTGTCCCATAGAATGATCTACATTCTCAAGTACAGGAGGAGACTGGGCATAATCTGCCAATATAGAGCTGGCTGCGAAATGCGCAGCAAGCAGATTGGCGTTGTCTAAAGAGCTGACAGCTGGAATGTCGTTGTGAATAAGCGTCGGAGGCCGACTTTTTTATAGTTTTGACAAAAGACCAAATTTTTTTACTATCTATGGGACATTGTAGAATTTTTTGCCTCAACTTTTGGCCGTATAGGATTTTGACGCGTTTTAAATGGGAATTTCATTTATTTCTGGCTTGTGTGAATTTTGTTCGGTTTTCCTCTGTTGGATTGGTTTTGTATAACCGAAAGTTTGTCTCTCTCAACCTGATAGCTTCTTTGCAGCTCATGTCATACCACCCTATTACCCTTGGTCTGATACCTTTTATTCTGTTGGGAATAAAAGATCGCATACCAAAGAGAAAGATGTTTGATATCATATCAGCAGCAGCATCCACGTCACTATCGAGGAAACATAGTGACCAGTTAATATTCTTTAAACAAAAAAACAGTTTAATGCTTCCCAGCTGGATTTCTCGTATAGCCATACAGTCTTTTTGGGAATTTGATCTTTAACTCTGTGGTTGCAGTACGAGAAATTCGAAGATATGACACAGTGATCTGACGAACGTAGAGACGATAATACATTGAGGGTGTTTTTATCAGTGTGAGAGGTTAGAAACAAGTCCAGGGTATTGGCGGCTTGACTGTTAACATCCGGTATGTGTATCGGCTCATTTACAAGCTGGGTTAGGTTATTTACCTCAGCAGAGATCCCAATATACCTTCCTTCGGGTGTTGTCTGTCCAGAATGTTGAAGCCACGTAGAATTGTGTTCATTGAAATCGCCCATAATGACGATTTCAGTGTGTGGATGCAGGGATACAATTCTAGAGATCGAGCGAATCAAATTCATTAAAAGTTGAATTACTGTCAAGGTACGCTTCTCTAAATGAAATAGTGGCTTAAATGCCTACGAACATGGAATTTCAGCCATAGAACATTAAATTCCTTATTGGAACATTGGCCGTTTGAATTTGGTAGGCTACATTATTACATATATACATGGCTAGACCGCAGTGAATGTTCACCCTCCTTAGCAATGCTTAAAATTGATCGATTATTTTCAACATTAGAGTCGCCATAACCAAAAGTAGGCTTTGCATGATCGGTTCGACAGAGGTTTATAGATATCGTTGGTACCGTGAAATAAGACCGAGCGCAATAACGTTGAATTCCAAAATTGCGCCCTGCTTGGGATCACCGTCGGATTTGGGTTGCGTGCGAAGTTGGAAATATGGAAAAAAATCCCACCAAAACAGGGTTGACTGTGGCAGGTGGGTTGCTACATTCAAAGTTTGCATACACCCGTACTCGCTTCAACCCAAATCAAACAGTGAGCCGAATCAGTCATGTTGCAGACGGCAACGCCGAATTCAAAAATTGTGTGGGCTGCCATACACAATTTTTTGAATTCGGCGTTATTTCGCAGATTTCGCGTGATCGCAGATTCATCACATGCTGACATCTATTGCTCGATTGACATCTGGACTACAAAAGTCATCCTTCATCATTTGTCTCTTGTCAGTTCCAATCAATTTTTTGCAGTAATGCCCATTTTGTATCGCCCTAAGATTTTTTATAGTACTTTGCCTACAATTGGAAACGTTTAAAGGCGAAAACTGATGGCAGACTAGTGGCTAGTGGAACTGAGCTAATATTTACAACGTGGTGCTTTTATAGTATGGGAATATCCTCTCGTGATATGATCAGTACACCCCATTCAAAAGCTTTGAGTAGGCATAGGATCTCTATACTACTTTGCTAATCTTATAGAAGTGCCTAGCCCAAATTTTCAGAGTAGACTTCACAGCCTATACCTCTTTTTATTGTTGATCCATAGGTGATGATTGCTATTTCCATGTTGGATACCATATTATTAGAAGAGCATTTGTTCCTGCATGAAGGGCTCAGTGGACCGATGGTTAGTGCGATTAACTGCAGTGCAAAACTTAAATGATTTTTCACTGGCTATCCTTTCGTGATGATCTAACAAATCATCCGAGTAGTATCAATTGTCAAGAAAAGCTTATCTCGAATTCGCCGTTCGGAGTGGGCATAAAACAGGGGGTCCAGCCATCGTACAAGAAGTTCACACGCACACATAAATGGTTGTGAGAAAGCTCGTCCCTGGGTACTAACAAGCCTGCAGCGGCAAACATTTGTTTTTATTTATTTATTTGTATTCGTTCCTATCGTAATCGGCGTTAAACTGGTGGTGCCGTTTGTTGTGGCAAAAACATAACCTCGAACACTACATGAGTCTCAATCGACAATCTGAAGCAGGTGTTTTCGGTTGTTTGATACTGGCCCAAGATCGCCAAATATGAGCGACCTTGACTTATTCCAATAAAAACACGGGCTTATGAGAACAAGCCACAAACTCTCGCAGCCCTCAATTAGAACGTTCGCTAAGACGTCTATCTCCAAAAGTTTTGAATAAGACCAGCAAAAATGCTTCAAAAGTACCACAAACAGTAGTCAAGGCGGGTAGCTTAAAATAACACCCTGTCCGTAGTCAGTCTTGCAAACACAACTTCGTTGCTCCGCTAAGGGTATATCCAGTCGCCAGATTTATTAATCAACATTACCTAGGTGAGCTACTTTGCGGGAATCGTTCTCAATGCCCGCGCTATGTCAAAATCTTATCAAGTTATTCCTAGTCCTGAATTGAGAAGCCAGGTTTTTGCTGATAATCCCAGAAAATTGTATTTTGCCAAATTCCTAAGTAAATACGCCCTCCGAATCGAACTGGGACATATGCCATTTTCATTAAATATGTGAGAATTGGTCCAACTACAGTTCCTTGTAACCAGGGTTATGAAAACCCTTAAAGATAGTCATTATCTTTTCCGATGATTTATTATTATTCTTCCTTCACCAACGAGGTCATTATCTAGACTATGGGGTCATAACACTTCCTTTTGCCCGCATTCATCCACCTCCAACTGTGGATTTCACTGTCAAGACATAGCCTTTACAAAGCAAGATCAAACAATAATGAGACGTCTATCATTCCCCAGCACTTTCTCAACGAGTATGCCCTTTGTCTGCTCCCCGGAAGTCTAATCTTACACTTGTCACCTTAAAAATTTAATATATCCAACTATTTCCCTAGATCTTTACAGTGACACTATAAAATTCTTTCCCCAACACATACATCCCAACGTTGAAGAGCACTCTCTAAAAAAAAAATGTCCTCCAGCTATCATGAGTGTCTACACATTCCTAAGAGAAGTTCATTTTAAATTATTTACAATCCACTAACATAAACAAGTACCCACACACATACTCAGACAGTCATTGCTGGATGTTGTTAGAAAAAGGACTCGTCACTTTAACGGATGCACTATAAACATTTCACACAAAAAAAAAACAAGGCTTAGGTACTTCGTGTTCCTTAGTGTGCGCGCAACGAAATGGAATCATTTAGAATTCTTTCAATATCCTGCTGAGTGCATTGGCTGTACTCCAAGTCAACATAACTGGTCCTTCAACTCCACTCTTGGTATCCTACATAAACTCGTGTACACCGTTGGGATGTACATTTGTGTTTGTCTACTTCTGCTATTACAAATAATCTACCAAACGAACAGACAACAAAAAAAAACAGGAAGAGGATCCACTCAAGTCTGTTAACTTACTCGTCTACACTGGCAACACCATGGATACCCTCACCATAATATCTATCTTAGACTAGTAAACACCAAAGGAGCCAGTTTTCATTAATGTTATTGCCTTTGTGTCCTTGATATGGGCGCAATTTAATTTTCTTTCGATAGTGTTAGACCAAACCCAACGGAAGATAGGGAAATCAAATAAATCAAAACATCGGTGCTAGCCATGGAACAAGCCTTTTTCGTCCTGAATTTTGCATTTCTTTTGCTGGAGAGAAATACCTTCAAAAAGGGATATGAAATATTTTATGATTTATATTTCATTTCAGAACTAGGTCATCCCCTGTATACACACAGTAAGGCACAAAAGATGCTTTTCTAAAAAAGGAGTCTTCTACTTGTATAATTTTATGAGCTTGGGTAGGATTGACGCTCCCTTCATCATACCCCCGCCGGCCTTAAATGTTACGATTTTTTGCGCTTCAATTTGAAGAAAAAAATCCTTTCAATGCGTATGCACGTATATTAACAAGAAATTTAAAATGTAAACAGTTTCCTTTGAAGGAAGAGCGGAAATGTTTTTCGTTTTTGCAACATCTACCTAAGTTCCTTTTTGGCAAGGATCACAATTTGGAATGGCAACCATATTTCATAGATTTTCTATGTGGTGGGTGCACGGGGTTTATGGAATTCTGTGCAAAAATGAAATGTTCGAGCGAGGAGTATAAATGGGAAGGAAGTAGCGTGAGGTTGTTTGCAAACAGGCTCTGTCCTGAAAATTGACAAGGATAATCATATGCCAGTGCACACTGGGTAAACACTTGAATAGACTCGAAATTCAAAATTTGAATAATGTGTTGCTTGCGTTTGATTTAGTTAAATCATGTTAATTAGATGTTCTTTCACGTTTAAAAAAAAGGCAGCAGATTAAGGTAAGTTTTTGGATAGACCTAATGTGAAAAATATCTATAACCAGCAACAGTCATAAGCTCTACGATTTTCTTCTCAAGGGTAAGTCAGGTCTCTTGAACAGAGATGATGGTTAATGGACCGGAAAGCCAACGGCAGCGCTCAATCCCGTACTGGAAACTTATGGCACCTTGTCGTATGGGTATCTGATTAATAATAACTGGCCCTCCAGTATGGGGGATGTGCTTTTGGTTAAGTACCCATTTACGGAAAAAATGTTGCTACACAGCAACCAATAGCTGAAGGAAGGCGAAGGAGAAACACCAGCTTTCAGAAAGAAGAAGAAAGAGCAAGAAAAGCAGGCTATCGAGGATAACAAAAGTGCCACTCCAGGAACGATGTTTGCAAGTTTTACCAAAGTGTCAAAAGTCAAATCCATACAAGGCCCCAACATAATCCTGCGAGATGAGAATTGAAACGTCGTAGTTGAGACACAGTTGATGCTGAGGATATGGAAGAACCACTCATGCAGAACGGATCATTAAATATTGGCGACGATAGCGAAAACTGCCTACCTAACTACTAAGTTAAGTGAGGATAGTATATATCTAACGTTAATCTTAACCAGGATGCCGGAAATGTCGGTATTTCCGCCGAGCTATATAAAACCATCATGATTTGGTAAGTAACATTCAGCAATTCATAAGCTAAATTTGGTTGGGTAAAAGTATGTCTGAAGAATGGAACAACAATCATCGTTTGCGCATCAACAAAAAAGGAGACCATATAATCTGCGCCAAGTACAGAGCCATAGGTCTCCTGAACATCGCTTACAAGATCCTGCCGTAATATGTAAACGACTGAAACGGTTTACCAACAATATGATCGGCCCTTATCAGTGTGGTTTTAAGGCAGGAAAGTCCACAACTAATCAAATCTTCAAACTCCGTCAGATCCTGGTAAAAACCCAAGAAGTCTAAATTGATACCCACCACCTATTCATCAATTTCAAAGCAGCAAAGGGCAGCATTTATAGAGACGAACTATACAGAGCCATATGGATGTTTTGGTATTATGCTCAAGCTCGTCCGTCAGTGTAGGATGATGATGGAAAATTGTCGCTGCTCCATCAGTGTCGGAATACCAAAATAGCGATTTAGGAAAGGCGACGTATTGGCATGTGACTTCTTTAACATCATTCTTGAGAAGATTATGCAAAACTCCCGACCCAAGACTAGAATCACAATCTTTTATAAATCGGTGCAACCACTAGCATAAGCTGAAGATATTGACATCATTGATGGGACTTTTCTTGTTCTCATAGCCACGTTTCCTTGTTTAGAGAAGGAAGTGTAAGAAACGAGTTGAGCTTTAAAAATGAGGGTAAGAATAAGTGTTTGTTGTCAACACGAAAAGACGTATCTACAACATCGACGAATTGGACAAAACATCACCATTGACAGAAATAACTTAGGAAGTACATGACTTTATCTACCTCTGCTGCGCTATTAACTCTGACACCAATAACTCGTCAGAAATTACACGAAAATCTACTCTTGCCGCTGTTTTTTTTGGACTAAGAAGGCAATTAAGTGGTAAAGCCCTCAATCGAACTACTAAGGAAATCTTACACAAGACCCTGATCATCCCAGTCCTGCTCTACGGCGCTCAATCATGGACAGTAAAAAATCGTAGGTCCTGTTCGCGCGAACGAGCTTTGGAGAAGATTATTCAACGAGCTATACAGGGACATACCCCAAGTCAAAAAAAAATGCGAATGTAACGTTAAAAATGGCTACGACGTGTAGAGGGAATTGACATCAATCACCCCGCAAAGTTTTCGATTCCCAACAAGACATCGGACGCTGTATAGCAAGACCTCGCCTTAAGTGACGCACACAAGTAGAAAGGGCCGTAATAATTGGAGAGGCATGATGGTTGTGGCCCAGGTTTATTCTGGACTGTAGCGCCAATTATTTTAATTCAAAAAAAAACTTTTTTCAATTTAACTCGAAGAAAACGCAGCATACTTACAGTATTTACAAGAAAGAGCAAGTCCACAGTTCCGAAAATCGAAGTGGAGACTACACATTCGTCAAATCGAAAGAATCCATGCATCTGTTAGAATTGCGTCATGTATATCCTGGCAACAACTTGTAACCTGTAAGCATCAGCGTCTAAAGCGTTTAGGAAGAGTAATAAGAGCAAGAGCTGTACTACACCAGGTACACCTTCTACTTGTCAATAAAACCCAAGTACGATCAGATCTTGGATAATGTTCTCATGTTTGGAACTCGGCCACTAAACATAGACTGGAAATACAAGTGGACTCTATCCAAAAACGATTCTGCTTAACATTGCTAATATTATCGACAGAAGTACTTGATTGTAAAATGGAAATATTTCCAGTCGACAGAAAATTGCTTTTAATGTCAACAACTTACTTAGTAAATGGGCTCCACACCCTCTTCGTCCCTGCTTGATCCTTAAACCTCACAGTTTCAGTATTTCTAGTTATCTCGAATCTGTAGGCTGGAATTCGCAGATTCGTTTGTCTGTACCATTTATAGTCATTCGCTCGATGTACTGCATCAACTTTTTGGTGCACCCCGTAAAATTTGTGGTTGTATCTTCTCCTTCAATTGCATTCCGAAAAATGGTCAGAATACATCATTTAATGCTACACGGTTTCGGTGTGAACCGATTTATAATGAAAATATCACTCAATTGACGTTTCAAAAACATATCTACTCAAGTCAATCGGTTGATAAACGTCAAAGTTATTCAATAGTCTCATACCGACACAAAAGATGTATGTGTATATATATATGCTCATTATTTTCTGAAGTCCCCAATGCATTGATTTGTCTTTCATATCTATTCATTCAATTTGTCTCGATTCTTCAACCCTGTATGACAGATTCCAATCAGCATTTTTGCACAAGCTGTTGGATCAATAGTTATCACCGCACAAAATGACAACAGCTCGCATTTCCATTAAGTCCTGATACCATTTCAGATTCCATCCAAGGATTCATCATCATCATCATCAAATAATAACAACCATTCCGCTTCAATTATATCATCACCCATAGATACATCCCTCGTCGTCATCACCTCGGGTCCTCGCTCGGATTGTTGATTCCGAATGAACACCCAGCCACAATGGAATGACAAACAGTGACTGTCGGCGCAACGCTCGACATTATGAGCTTTAATTGTGGCAACAGAGGATTTATTTTGTCGCGTACTGTTTGCGGATTTCTTTTTCTCTGCACATCCCTCCATCAGCAGGGTGAGTGTCTTATTGTTGTCACTGCGACTGGGACTGGAACTGTGTGCAAGTGCAACCACAATCCAAGGAAGAAAGTGCCAAAGCATTCTTTATGGAGGAGTCCAATCCCACTGGCGCGCAGTCAATAGACTGACTGCCTACCGGTAATCTATCTTTTTGCCGCACACGAAGAAGAGCATGAAGCGAACAAGCCCAAGCAATAAGTCGCGCAATGTATAGGCACCCCCGCCTTGCAAACTATTGTGCAACGTACTATTCAAGTACCGCCTCGCATTTAATGGGCGGCATTTGGAGGATATACAACCCCAGCACCAGCTCCGGCATTTCGACGGCGACAACGTATGGTTGGTGTCAAGTGCTGGGTAGACGTCGACAACGACAACGATGACGACTTGTTGGACGGGTTGTTTTGCATGAGGATTCTTGCACTTATTAGTGATTTTTCAACTTGCTTAAGCGGGTTTTTATTTTAATTTCTATCTTCGTGGTGTTTTAGATACTCATTGAGAATGTGGTTTATTGCATGTTGATGGCATTGTCATTTACTGATTTGCATTTTATTTTCTCTTTCTCGTTTCAGGTATGTTATGGAGTCATATGGTAGCGGCTGAGTACCACCTAGTTACCGAGCGGAACTAGTTCGTTAAAAGATCCTTCTTAAGCATAAATATTTATAGCTTCACGGCTCAGATACGGAACTTCCATGGTATTTTAAACAATTCAACACATTTGTATAAGTTTTGCGACTCACAAAATCCCTTTAAGTTAAAATTTATTTTGGAAATAATCCTTTTTTATTTACCTACCCAGTGTGGTGCCCTCCACCGTGTATTGTATAGCTCTTGACACCTTCAAGCACAACTCTCATCTCATCATACTTGGCTGGCGCCCAACTAACTCTGTGCTTCATGCAACAATCCCTTGGTTTGGTTTTTATCTCGAATTTATTATATTTTTCATTCATTTTTAATTTTTTTTGTATTTCTGTCGTCCTGTCGGTTGTTGTTGAGTTTTATATCCTGTGATGTTTTAAAATTTACGGCGGTTTTTTGTCTGTCTAAAGCGCGAACTGTTATTTGACTTGACGTTTGTTTTTTTTCGGACATTTGTATTTTTTGCAATTAAAACTGAAGTGGAGGTGCCAGTGCCTTTATCAAATTCTAAAAATGTGCCCTTCAAAGTCAAAGGATTTTCGATGTTTTCGCACATTATTTGCATATCACTAGGGGAATTAAGGTCTTGTATTGACTCTCCTTTGTGATTCTTGAAATCATTTTGTTTTTACAAAAAGTAGACCCTGTTTAAAATGGGGAAGAGTAATTTTTTGACGGATATACAGTCAATGGCAAAATTATTTACACATTGCATTGATAGCACTTTAACCAACCTATAAAGCGAGATAACTTTTGAAATAAGAACAAATTGTTTATTAACTTTTCTCATTTCTAATGTTTGCAGTTTTATTCAAAAAGTAATTAAAAAACTTAAATCAAATTTCAACAATTAACAATTAAATTCATACAATATAAAAGTGGCACAATTATTTACACATCCATCAGACAGAGGCAAAATTATTTACACAAACCCAGTTTTTTCGTTTTCACTATATCTGGAAGCGAACAAGAAAAATATTTTTAAGTTTTAAGTTAACTGTTATTTAAAGTAACACTACTTAATAGGTTGTGCTTCCTCCTTTTGCCGCAATAACTTCTGCAAGGCGTCTGGGCATTGAGTCTATTAAGCCTTGAACTTGCTCTACTGGAATGGAACTCCAAGCCGTTATAAAATCATTCCAAGTTTGGTCTGCAGTTCTGCCAATGTTTTCAGCAATTTTAGATTTTACTATGTGCCAAAGATTCTCTATTACATTAAGGTCAGGACTTTGCGGGGGCCATTTTAAAACTTCTTGGCCCACTTCTGCCAAATACTTTTTTATGTTCCTGGCGGTGTGTATCGGCGCATTATCATGTTGAAGGATAAAATCGCTCCCGATATATCTTGAACCAGCAACTAGTGCAACATCATTTAAAATGTTTAAATAATGTGACTGTTTCATGTTATCGGAGCACCTTACAAGTGGACCTACGCCACTATTTGATATGCAACCCCATATCATGATCTTGCCTCCTTTGGAATGTCGTGTGGGTTGAGTGACGGGTTGCTTGGCCTTCATTTTAGGGGTGGAATAATAAAACTTACGCCCATATGTACCGTCCAAGGAACAAGCTGTTTCGTCCGTCCAAAGAATGCTGCTCCAAAACTCTGGTGGTTTGTTGATGTGGTCCCTTGCAAATTGTAGCCTTACTTTCCTGTTTTTGGGTGTTATATGCGGCTTTTTCTGGATAACGTAAGCATTTATTCCGTTTTCTTTTAATCTTCGTCGCAATGTTCTCTTACTTATATTATTATTTTGGCGATCTGTGTTTATGTCTATAAGTACACTTTTAACACTTTCACGTGGGTTACTTTTGAAGGAACGAACAATCTTAGCATCTTCCCTTTTTGATGTTACCCTTTTTCTGCCCCTACCAGTTTTATTTTTTACACTTCCACATTCGTTAAACTTATTAATTATATTATAAATGGTTTTCCGGGTACAACCATATTTTTTAGAGAGTTCCACTGCCGAAACACCCCCCTGGAGTTCTGCAACAATGGCTGCTCTTTTTTCAAGTGAAAGCTCAATAGTTTTTGGCATCTCGTATAACTTTTCTCTATTATGGACCTTGCAAAACTGAGCGCAATATTTGGACACCAAGCAAAATATCATTTAACGAAAGAAATTTAGAACCGTTACTTTGCCAATGCAGTTATTTGCACTTGTGTAAATAATTTTGCCTCTGTTCGATGGATGTGTAAATAATTGTGCCACTTTGAATTTAACTATTACTTGTTGGAATTTGATTTATGTTTTTGATGTACTGTTTGAATAAAACTGCAAACATTAGAAATGAGAAAAGTTAATAAACAATTTGTTCTTATTTCAAAAGTTATCTCGCTTTATAGGTTGGTTAAAGTGCTATCAATGCAATGTGTAAATAATTTTGCCATTGACTGTATGTACGAATGTATGTTGTGCATTACAAGACTTATTTTTAATTTTTCTAAGCTCTACTTAGCGTCTGTCGATTTCTCCTTAACATTCATTACTTAAATGGCTGCAGATCGGTCGAGGATCTCTGGTTGAGACAAGGCTAGGTAAAGGTTATTTCCCTCCCATCCTTTTTAATTCTCGAGACTTTGCTTTCAGTTCAGTAGAAGAGCCCTGGCATCCGCGATCGTCGTTTGAACCTGAAAAAGATCTCGTAGGTGGGGCATTACTATTCGTTCATTTAATGGGCAGAAGTGGTTTTACCTTTCCACATCATGGTACAGCAAAGGGGTTGTATCTTCTTTTCCTTTCGACTTCCTCGCATATGGGACCAACAATCCGACGAAAAAGAAGTTTTCGATCGAAAGTGCCAAATGTTTGCTCCGTTTTTTCTTTCGGCTCCGTAAATTAGAACTGGTAGGAAAATTTCCCAGTAGAGCACTAATGTTTCATATCAAGCTAAAAATGGTTGATAGCAAAGGTTTTGAGTTGTACTTTGCTTGTTGATAGCAGTTTCGCTGTCTCAATTGCGTCATTAATTGCCGTTAATGTTTCTACAACGTAATGATAATTTAATTTCCGACGAGATGTTGTTATCAGAGTTAATAGTCGAGCCTAGATAGAAAAAGTCCCGCACTAACTCAAAGTTTTATCTGTCAGTGGTGACGTTCTGTCCTATACTAGCAAACGCGGCTATGACATCACGTTGGGTCCGAACAATGATGTCAATATCGTGGACGTATGCTAGTAGTTGTACAGATTTTTGGAAATTGTGCATCTGGTGTTGGCTCGTGAGTTTTGCACAATCCTCTCAAGAATCAGATTGAAGAAGTCACATGACAGCGCATCGCCTTGCCTAAATCCTTTGTTGGTATCGAGTGTGTCGTTTCCGACCCTGATGGAGCAGCGAGAATTCTCCATCGTCAACCTACACAAACGGACGGATTTGGGCGGTAGTCGTATGCGAATTTGAAATCGATGAATAGGTGGCGGGTATCGGTTTGGACTTCTTGGGTTTTTTCCAGGATCTGACGAAGTCTGAAAATTTTATCGGTTGTGGACTTTCCTGGCCTATAACCACACAGATAAGAGCCGATCATTTTGTTAGTAAACGGTTTCAGGTGTTCACATATTATGGAAAATAGGAATCTTGTAGGCGATGTTGAGGAGACTTAGGCCTCTGTTGTTGGCGCAGTTTAGAGGGTCTCCTTTTTTATGGATCGGGCAAACGATGCTGAGGTTCCATTCTTCAGGCATACTTTCTTCCGACCAGAATTGGCTTATGAGTTGGTGGATGTTTCTCACCAAGTCATCTCCGCCGGCTTTATAAAGCTCGGCGGAAAGGCCGTCATTTCCGGCAGCCTTATTAAGCTTGAGTTTAGATATTGCTATCCTCACTTCACTTAGGTCGGGTGGTTGGTAGTTTTCGCTATCGTTGCCAATATTGAATGGTTCGTTCTGCTTGATAGCGAAATGTTGTTCTTCATCGCCGTTTAACGATCTGCAGAAGTGGTTCTTCCATATCCTCAGCATCGACTGTGTCTCGACTACGATATTTCCTTGTTCATCTCGCTTTGACTTTGGTAAAACTTGCGAACATCTTTCCTGGAGTGGCACCTCTCTATATCCTCGATCACGCGCTTTTCTTCCTCTTTTTTCTAAAAATCCGGTGTTCTTCCCTTCTTCTCTGCCTATAGAGCTCAACGGCAGCCCTCGTCTTTGCCTGCAGCTTAGCCTTGTAGGCCTCGTTCTTGGCTGCGAGCATCTGTGGGCATTCCTCATCAAACCTGGGGTTTCTTGCTGGTGGGCGCGAAAAACCTAACACATCAGTTGCGGCTGATCTAATGGCTTGTTGGGATCGTTGCCATTGTTCTTCAACACTCGATGGTATGGTGTTAATCGTGAGGTTAGGTGATACGCGTTGCTCGAAGGTCTTGGCGGTCTCTTGCGATTGCAGTCTTTCGACATTAAACTTTTTCAAAGTATTTCTGGATTGTTGTGGCGTAGTGGATATCCGCATTCTAACCTTGGCGGTAGCTAGGTAGTGGTCCGAGTAGATGTTAGCTCCTCGGAATGTTCGGAGATCCAAAATACTGAATGCGTGCCTCTTCTCTATCGCAATATGATCAATTTGGTTGATCTGGAGACCGCCATCTCCCCTTATGGATATCGAGGTGAGCAAACGGTGTACTGGCTATAGTGGCATTTCGTTCCGTAGCGAAGTCAATTAGCCTAAGTCCGTTACCAGACGTGTTGTCGTGTAAGTCATGTTTTCCGACAAGACTGATAAAGATGTCTCTCTTCCTACCTTTGCGTTAAAATCTCCCAGCACGATTTTAACATCGTACTTCGGTAGTCGCTCATTGGTTTTGTCAAGGAGCTCATAGAAGCAATCCTTAGCTATATCACATTTTTCCTCCGTTGGAGCATGAGCGCATATAAGGCTTATGTTGGCGAATTTGGCCATGATGTGGAATGTTACAACGCGTTCGCTAATGTCATGGAAACATAAGACTTCTTGCCTAAGTCTGGCAACTTATAACAAATCCGCAGCCGAATAGTCGCTGTTTCTGCTCACTATAACACGGTCCTTAGTAGATGTCACAGTTTTTCATCCTCTTTTGCCCGGCCCACTCCATCGTATTTCCTAGATGGCAGTAATGTCTGCTTTGTAGCAGTGGCGGCCAGTTCCAGTTTATTAGAAACCCCTAAGACACGGAGTCATCAGTATCCACATGGCTAAAAGCAAACAAAAAAATGGCCTAGAATTGTGAAAAAAAAACTCTGGATACGAAGTTTCGGACAAACGAATTTTTGGTTCCGCTATCGTAATGTTAAAATCAATCAAAATCTCGAGGTCGAAATTTTTCACGAAAACAGTGTCTTTCTCTTCTTAAGAGAAAGTTAAAAACATCCATTTTGGTTTTGGAAAATTTGCTTGGTGAATTTCGTTACTTGGGTTTTATTTGGGAGATTTTCTGGCTGGAGATTTTGGACCTAACCATTTTTGGGAGCGTTTTCAACAAAACAAAACGATTGTTTACCCTTTGCCATGTGGGTAGTCTGTCCTTAAAGTTTTAGCTTGAGGGATGACTGAATTAAGAACAAATGTAATCGTTTTTAAGTTCCTCTCATAAGACGCTTACTTTGGCAAATAAGAAATTCAGAAAAAGTTTCAGGTATTTATTAATTTCCCACATAAACTTTAAAGCCACACTCACTTTTTGGAAGTGTTTTCCTAAAAAACGACTTACGGTGAAAATTTAAGTAAATTTGAAGGTTAAGGTTAATAGTTTTTGAATAGTTTGGATGTGAAAGGGTATTAGGCCAGAAAACGAGTTACAATATCGAACAACAAAACGTAGTAAGACCTACTTTACGGATGTTTTAGCGCGATGTGGTGATATCTCACCGGAAGACCTTGCTTTCCACTAAGTCTCTGTTCGAATTGATAAAATAATGAAAACATCTTAATTATGATAGTGAATATCTCCTGAATAAAATATTTTTAAATAACTTTTAATATGTGTTGGATCATTTCCCCCTCATTACGCCTACCAACACGACAAAAAATGAATATCCGTCCATAACTAACGAGGGAATCCGACATTTTATTGAAGCCCAACAGTGCTTTCCGATACGAATAATGATTGCAATTACACGACCACTGACGACGACATATTCACTGAAAAGTGAATACTTTTTTACTTTTCGAATTTCCAATGCAACGAGATAATTAGTGGAATTACAGCGAAAATATATAATGACACCTTTTTAATAAATGATTTCCATTCATTGTTGATCCGAGTGGTCCGATATAGTAGGTAATTGCTTGTATAATAAGTATCTGCGTGGAATTTATCGTCTCACGAACGTACTACTAGAAGGGGCCTCATTTGTATATGATAATTATATAGACTTGAGGTTTTTTTTTTATTTGAAAAACATTTATACTTTGATGAACGAATTAAAGTTTAAAAAAAAAGCATTTTCACGCGATATAAATATTATCTAAGTTTGTTCCATTTCCCAGATGTTACTCTTCAGATATTCGTTTGAAATTTCCCGTGCTTTTAGGAAAATTGTTTGCATTTTCCCACCCGAACTCATCTATCAAAAATATGAATAGAGATGTGGGAAAAAAATTGATAAAAACATTTTTTCCACAATTATGCAAGCGCTTGGTATCGCGTAATCGAAAAATGATTGTGTGGCTATGGGGGTTTCAGTATGCTAAATGGCTGACCGCTAGTGTTAAAATCCTAATCGATTGTGAGGCATTCATTTACTGCTAATATAGGTTAGTTATTCGAAATACATTGTTTGAGACGTGTAGATACAACTACTATTCCCAGGCCAGATACTTACATTTTAATTGCCATCACTTAATTGGTAGTGTGTTTGACGGATTGATTTCCTGGTTACGTATCCATTTTGCGATTTATTTAAATCGAATAGTTTTTCTGTTTTATTACGTTATGGATTTTGCAAATTTATTTCGCGGTAGGCTGGTAATTTGCTGGGAAACTTTCTGCTACTTTGTAGTCGCGATACAATGTGCTGGAGGTAAGTTGTTTATTGGGATTTGTTATGGAATACAACCGCAAATTATTCGCATGTTTTCGTCAGTTTATAACCACTGGCAGCATTACGTCAATCTGGTTTACTACCTACGTGAATGTTGAACTATTTTAGCAGGGCGGACCTGACTTCAAAGCTATCGTCGAAACAGCTGAAATGTTTGCATACCCTATTTTATATGTCTATAAAGGGGAATTTCAGATTTCTCATCTCATACAACTTACCCCACCAAGAAGTACCCAAGACCATGGCAGAGTGTTAGCTTTATCATCCTCATGTTCTTTTTATAGTCTAAGTTTGAACGATACTTCCGTGACAGTTTTCAAATCTATGAAAACAGATCGTCAACGTAGTTGAGGTTGTTCGTTGAACTGCGCACTAAAGACTTAGGTATGGCTCGTGGCTTTTCCAAATGTAGCACGTTTAACGATGATTTCCTTTAAGCTCTGGAAAGGAAAGGATGTAAGCGGAGAAGTGTCTCTAAGCAAACCGCAAATCTTTGAATGAATTCGAGTAAGTTAAGGCCATTTTTAACCCGAACTAAAAGCGATGTAATATGTTTTCCCTAATGCGTCTGCTATCAGATTGGCATTTTTAAATTGCCACTGAATTAAAAAACATGCCTTTGAAAAACTTGTAATGACGAAGACTAATCACTTAGTTATTGACTTAGGTCAAGTTAGGAGTTCCTAATTTAATTTCTAACTAACTAACTTACTTGATAAAGTATGCCTACATTTTGGGGGTGAACTTGGGGATCAACCACCATGTCTCTTCAATCAGCACGGTATTTTGATAATACTTTCCAGTTACGCTCTTCGATGACAAACAACATTCCCCTGTCAGGCAGAACGAACCATTCAATATTGGCAACGACAGCGAAAACTACCAACCATCCGACCTGAATGAAGTGTGGATAGCAATATCTAAACAAAAGCTTAATAAGGCTGCCGGAAATGACGGCTTTTCCGCTGAGCCTTAGAAAACCGGCTGAGATGACTCGGTAAGCAACATCCACCAACTCATAAGCCAAATCTGGTAGGAAGAAAGTGTGCAAGAAGAATGGAACCTCAGTATCGTTTACCCGATCCACAAAAAGGGAGACCCTCCGAACTGCGCCATCTATAGAAGCACGAGTCTCCTCAACATCGCCTACAAGATCCTATCTGCCGTAATATGTGAACACCTGAAACCGTTTACCAACAACCTGATCGGCCCTTGTCAGTGTGGTTTTAGGCGGAAAAGTCCAAAACCGGTCAATTTTTACACTTCGGCAGATCCTGGAAAAAACCCAAGAATTATAAATCGATACCCACCACGTCATGATCATCGATTGCAAAGCCGCATACGACAGCATTTATGGAGACGAACTATACAGAGCCATGTCTAGCTTTGGTATACCAAACTCGTCCGTTTGTGTAGGATGACGATGGAGAATCCTTGCTGCTCCATCAGGGTCGTAACGACCTCACCGACACATCCGATACAAAAAAAGTGTTCAGGCAAGGCGATGCGCTGTCATGTGACTTCTTTAATTTGATTCTTAAGAGGATTGTGCAAAGCTCCCGAGCCAACACCAGAGACACAATTTTTCAAAAATCGGTGCAGCTACTTGCATACGCCAACGATATTGACATCATTTGTAAGACTCAACGTAGTGTCGTAGCCACGTTTGCTACTTTAGAGAGGGAAGCGGCAAAAATGGGTTTTGCAGTAAATGAGGGCAAGACTGAGTATATGCTGTCAACTCAAAAGGACACACAACATCGAAGAATTTGACAGAACGTCACCATTGACAGTTATAACTTCGAGGAAGTCTATGTCTGCTCCGCTATTAATTCTGACAACAACATCTCGTCAGAAATTAAACGAAGAATTACTCTTGCCAACCGCTCTTTCTTGGGGCTAAGAAGGCAATTCAGTACTAAAGCTCACTCGAACTACTAAGGAGATTCTATGCAAGACCCTGATCATCCCAGTCCTGCTCTACGGTGCTGAATCATGGACCGTTTCAAAAGTAGATGAAGAAATCCTTGGTCGATTTGAGAGGAAAGTTCTTCGAAAAATCTTCGGTCCCATTTGCGTTGACGGGGTATGGAGACGAAGATTTAACTAAGAACTATACGAGCTGTACAGCGACATGCCCCTGGTCAAAAAACTCCGTGTGGAACGAATGGATACCAGTACTCCGGCTCGCAGAGACTTCGAATCCTAGACAGACGTCGGACGCAGTAGAGGAAGACCTCGCCTTCAGTGTCGCACACAAGTAGAAACCGACCTCAACTTACTTGGAGTGCGCAACTGGAGGCAGTTAGCTAAGGACGGGAATAATTGAAGAGGCATGTTGGTTGATGCCCAAGTTCATTCCGGACTGTAGCGCCAATTAACTACAACTAACCACCATTATTATTACAACTTACAGATTATATAACTATATACAAGGTGGGCCAAAAGAAGTCATCCGATGGTGTTTGGCCTTCAGAATATCGGTTGTGGCTCGCGCAGTGTGTGCCGTTGCTCCGTCCTGTTGGAATCTCATGTCCTCCTGTCCTAATTCGTCCAATTGCGGCAGAAAAAATTCGGTTAACATGGCCCTATAGCGCGCACCGTCCACTGTTGTCGTGTGACCAGCGGCGTTCTAAGAAAAAATGGCCCGATGACTCCTTCAGCGTGAACAGCGCACCATGCAGTAACCTGGATCGGGTGTAATGGCTTCCGTGCATTTCTCGTGGATTTTCGGTGCCCCAGAAGGGATAGTTTTTCATCATCTGTCATAATGATTTTGGTCGAAAAATCGTCCTCTTCATCCTCGAGATTGAGGATGTCTTGGGCGTAGGTTACACGCGTTTGGCGGTCGACAGGCAGCAGCTCATGCACGGACTGCACTTTGTTCGGAAACATGCGCAAGTTTTTGACCAAAATTCGCCTTTTGAACGACCGGCTGATGGCTAATTGCGACTCACGGCGTCTGGTCGATGTTTCCGGCGACAGCTCGACATCCTCGGCAACATCGGCGATATTCTCTACACAACGCGCCCTCCGGGGCCGGCTACTCTTGGCAACGTCTCGCGTGGTCCCATACTCTTCAAGGTTGGTGGCCAAACAGCGCAGGGTTTGCGCAGTCGGTATCGGACGGACGGGGGATCGGCGACGGAATTCGCGCTGGGCCAACACTACAGTAGAATTCTTACGCAAAAAATAGACACGATTATTCCGCGTTCTTTGGGAGTTTATCGTTCCACGGCTTGATCACTTGTATTCTACATCTGTCTAGTCCACAAATGTCAATACAGATTTGACATTGGCGGCCATTTGCAAAAAAACAGCATGTTCCAATAGGGGTATCTCTTTTGGCCCATCTTTAAAATTGAAAATTTGTATCTAAAATTCATTAGTAATTCTAAGCAAAAGTAGAAAAACCATATATGAGCAATTATATCAATTCATTTAATGTTTTTTGATACCTGGTATATCTGCTGATCTGTACGACGTGTGAATCACATATGTGGAATGTCTCAAAAGGTGTTTTTGATAATGGCTTCTACGAAGCAGTTTCGAGACGGTTACATTGTAACCTGACTGGCAAATAGCTGGCAAAACTTTAGATCCGATAATGGTTCCAGATGTTATTTTTCAAAACCTTAATAAAAAAGGTACTCCATGAGTTCAAATCCACAAACGATAGTCGGACTCAATTTAAATTACTTTTTGTATGGGTGAATCACACACCATCTCAAAATACCTCAATCGCACGTATATGTCATTAACTATTAATACGTCAAAACCACGCTCATAGTTAAAAATAAACAAAACAATCAAATAAAATAAATTTAAATATTTTCTACAAACAATTTGTCGGTCAATGGAGTTCATCGAGTTTCTTTTCACCACCATCCATCACTCGTCAGTCTTTTGGGCTTCTATGTCATTCGCCTTTTCCTGTGTGGTTTTTTTTTTTTTTTTGCGAAAAAATGTCAATGGCAACAGACCACGAAAGTGGACGTTTAATAATCGCTTATGTTTAGTTTTTGTTGTTTTATTTTTAAGTCAGAAAATTTTTTCGATTCTTTTTTGTCGTTTTTTAGACTGCGGATTTAAATGCTAATCACGTACGTTTTAGAATGAAATTCCTCTTTCGTTTTCGTCTTTTTGTTGTTTTGATTTTTTCTTTCGTTCTTTTTGTTCGTTCCTTTAGGTATTCGATGATACTTCTTTCTTTTAAGTCCATAACGTCGACGGAATACCAATTGTTCAAGTGGCTTCTAATGGCGGGCTGTAAGACGATTTTATGAGACACATGGGTGACCAAACAGTTTTATTTTCTTTTAAAAGTTTTTTTTCGATTTGTTTCCTAAAGCACCGACAACGCCTTGAGACTTGTGCAAACACTAAACAACAAAATACCGACCGACGTTTTGAAGTTAAAACGTTTTCAACTGCATATGACTGCCAAAGGAAAAGTTAAAGTTGCACCCACAGGTGCAAGTGACACCTTTCTATTGCTACAATATGTATACAGAAGGAATGAACAAAATCCGAGTCCTTTGACAATCTTACAACACTTCCTCACTCGTTGGGGATTATTTGCGACTGAAAGGAAAACCTCTGCAACCTGCTAGCAATCCATTGTTCTAAGGATGCGTCTGTGGTGTGGCCCGCAGAGGATATGAAACATTTACTTGTGCGGAATGAGGTTAAATGCGGTGAGCATATATCAAAAGAGTTTATGTACACATAACTCCTGTGGGTGTAATGGAGGTATTGAGTTTTGTATCCTGTCAACGGAGGTTTGGCTATGGATGGTTGGGGGAGAAAGTGACATTCAGATGCGGCTTGGATTTTCTATTCTGTACGGCAACGACGACTCGCCTCTGGATGTTGTATGTCAGTTGATTGACATGCAACATGGAGTTTGAACACAGGTGTTTGTTAAGGGTTATGTAATCTTTTCAAGACGAGATTAACATTGAATGCTGGATATATGATGAGGAGTTAAAGCATATCGTTGCCAGAAATTTATTCAGTGGAATAGGTCTTAATTCTATCTGATTACAAATCGTCCCAAAAAAATGTATGTCTGGGAAGTCGATGGCTGGAAGGTGTACTATGTATCAAACCAATATTCTTTTTTTACATAATTTGGTGCTTTAAATTACCAAGGATTTATTCATTCGGGTTTGATAAGGTCCATAATTCTGTACCATGAAGCAGGGTCTTGATGGTATCCTCTATATCACAAACCGAACTATGTGTCATAGTTTATCATCCGTTTTCATCCAATCCCGATCCATTTTGTATGGCAGTGAAGTAAGCTTTGTAGCAGCATCATGATTCAGCTGTTCACTTCCTTTTGGTATGAATTTGCAAATGGCGGCAATTTTCAGTTTTACTTCGATATTTTAAAGTAAACAAATGCCGAACAGGGGGTGACAAGCCGAGGAACAAAACACTCCTCCAGATTGAGGAATATTCGTGACACTTTGATTAAGGAATAATCTCAGTGAATTTCGGCTCAGACGAAAACGGGCTCCATGCGGCGATGGTTAGTGCGATAAACTGCCACGCAAAAGGTCTGGGCTTGATGCCCACCTAGATGATGTTTCACTGGCCCTCCTGTCGTGGCGATCTGAGAAATCATCCGAATGGTATCAATTGTCAAGAAATGCTTATCTCTACTTAGCCGTTCGGAGTTGGTATAAAACAGGAGGTCCCGCCATCGTGCAAGAAGTACACACGCACACCTGAATGTTTGTCAGAAGGGGTAATAACGAGTCTGTTGCGCCAAAATTTATATTTTATTTCATGTTGGTCAAACAAAAAGAGCCATTTTAACGAACTAGTGGTTATTCAACTAAACAGTGGTTCTCGTGGCCCATCGTTTAGCCGCTCCTTAGAGACGAGAGCAACACATGACAGAAGGAGCGCCTAGAATACCCGTACCTCTCAATGGGCCAAGAATATCGCTGCCATAGCTTATGAATTCGTTGAAGCTCTTACAATTCGCTTTTTCACTTTCGACTCTTCAGGGCATTTTATAGAAAGTCATGAAAATGTTTCTTACAAAGTGCCATGAGCTACTACTTGCAGACTGAAAATTGCAACGCTCAAGCTCAACGGATCCTCAACGAGGCATTGAACGATCTTCGGCTGAAATTTCTTCCATTCCTTTTTAATTATTGCAAAAGATGTCAGAAAATTTTAACATTCACCTATGCTGGGTGCCTGGGCATAGTGACATTCCCGGGAACAGTAACGCTGACATGGGACGAATCTACCTGGCGTACCCAAAACGGGTGCACTAGGTATTCCTATCGCTACATGCAAAAGCTTACTATCGCAAAACAGCACGACGTGTCAAAAAGCCAACCAAATTTTGACAAAGCTTTACTTAAGAAGATCCAAGTTACTATTTTCGTTCGCCAGATCACACACTGGCACCACCATAGTTGCCATCACGGGACACAGTCTAATTTGTAGGCAAAAAGAAAGGCTAGCCCTTAACTCAAACTATTTCTGCAGGAGCTTTATAGACGAAGAGGAATAAAAAAATTTACTTCATCTACTATAACTGACCGGCCCTATCAAACTAAAGAAAGGTTCACCTTGGAACTTACTTACTTACTAACTCAAGTGGCGCTACAGTCCGGAATGAACTTGGGCCTCAACCAACATGATTCTCCAATTAGCCCGGTTCTCAGCTAACTGCCTCCAGTTGCGCACTCTTATTTGGTTGAAGTCGGTTTCTACTTGTGCGCGCCACTTAAGGCGAGGTCTTCCTCTTCTGAGACCGACGTCTGGCTAGGAATCAAAGACTATGCGAACCGGGCTATTGGTGTCAATTCGTTGTATATTTCCTCGCCATCTTAAACGTTTAATGCGGAGTTTTTTTTTGACCAGGGGCATTTCGCTGTACAGCTGGTATAGTTCTGAATTAAGTCTTCGTCTCCATAGCCCGTCAACGCAAACGGGACCGAAGATTTTTCAAAGAATTTTTCTCTCGAATCGACCAAGGATTTCTTCAAGATCATTCCTCAATTTCTCAGTTCGTTTCGAGTGATCTTCAACAAAGGGAATATTTGGTCTCGGAAAATTTTTTCTTTGATAACCTAGATTACCTGGTAAGTCATAACATAGGTAACGTACTCCCTTTTATAGGAAGATTGAGGTGGTTCACATAGGAAGCCGCATGAAGATCGATCTCCCTGGGACTAACCATGCGGGCTAAGCATAACCATTGAAACTTTTGATGAGTTTTGTGGTAAAATTGATGTTTTTTTGGAGGTGGATATACAATCTGCTCAACATCGATGTTAATGATTTCAGATCTTCTATTTGCTTTGTAAAGTCTAAAGAACAAAAAATCGGTATAAAAATAGAGACACAAAATAAATATTTAATAAGAAATGCACATACCAAATCTCCTAAATCCACCCACTCAAAGTTCTCCTAATTAAATACAAAAATCTATCTGTCAGATGAAAGTTGCAAAACGTCAAACCCCATAAAAATAAATCATGACACAAAATGGGTGTTGGCACTAAATGAATGGTTCGTAAACAAAATGATTCCTTGACACGAAATAGGTGAGTGCACCTATCTCGAAACATCAAAATGGCCATAGATAATCCATTCATGACCCACTAAAAAAACGCTAATTTTACCCTGTCATTTAATTAAAATCCATTTCCCAATATTCCATTAGCAATATGTCATTGAGTTGTAATAAATTCTATAGGCAAACGTTTAAACAAACAACACTTCCCTGTTGTTCAAAGAGAAATTAATGATGCGCAACATGTGCAGCACATCTGAAATAAACATCACCAGACACAGATACATGCACTCTCCTGCTGTTCATGTTTTTCCAGCACCAATATTAATTCACAATCTACCTGAGCTTAAACACACAATCTAAATAAACAAAATGAAAACATTTTCGGTTTGGGATGAGGTTAATGCACTACAATAACCATAAATAAATGAACTTAACTGTAAATATGCGTATATACCTCTATACAAAAATATTTACAAAAAGATAAAAAAAATCATTTAATTTAATTAACATAAAGCCTAGCTACCATAAAAAAAAACTGACATTTGCGAAACAGTATAAAAATTTAATATTCATCCTTCCACATGACATCTCTCCCGTTCCAAGTGACATTCAGGTCCAATCAACTTGAAACATCACAAAAAGCCAACTAGCGGTAGAGCAGCCAGCAGCCATATGCTGCTGCGCTCCGGTATTTGGTTTTGTCGTACAACCACAAGTTGTTAGAGTATAAGTGTATAGCTAAAGTGAAAGTTTGGCACATCATGTGTAGCGTGTACCCCTTTTTTCACTTTTTCCACACCCAGTCACATTTTCAATTCCATCCCGTGGATGACGTATACCCAGTGTGAGCTCTTTTCAATTTGGTTAATCAACCATGAGTTGAGTTTCCGTACACTCCGGAGACATCATGGAGTCAGAGACACTGCGAGATCAGAAGCAAACTGTCATGAAAAATGTTGTTGCAACGTTGAGATGCGCGCTGCTGCCAATGAATGTGAATTAATTGTTTGCTGTCCCATCAATACGCACCGATTAACAAGAAATAACACAAACAAAAGCGACGAGTTCACTTTCGATATTCATGCAACATTACCCGTTGGCTGGATACATACAGATAAATTTGACACTCAAGTAGACTGTAGTCCGTCATTTAACCTCTTCTCTCTCATAAAGCAATTACGCTCGGAATATAGTGTTATTATCCATATCGATGCACGACATAACATTCCCGCTGACGTTTGATATTGTGTGCACACTGTACACACATTACCATCGTTTGAAGTATCACTGCGCCCACCGCCGCCATGTTATCATTTATTTGCATATTTGCGTATTTTACCATCCACTTGACAGGTGGGAAAGGGTGAACAAAATTATTATTCAATTTGATGAAAATTGCATGCAGAGAATTGAGATAAAATTAAATCAATATGATCGATAAAAAAAAATTCCAGCCAGACATAAAAAAAATTAATACAATGATGGTTGATGTTTTGAAATTTCTTTTTGACATAATATTTCATATTTCACCTTGAATTACTAAAGAAGGCAGACGTCAGACCTCGATACGATTATTTCTTAAATGACACATATTTTATACAAGACAATGAAGTGTAACGATGGCATCAGCTTCTGTTTATTGTTTTGACATGGAAACGTCATAATTTGTATGGAAGCGGGTTAAATATGTGTAAGACTGTCAAATCGTAACAAATTAGTTAATATTTGGTTTCTTTTGTTTGTGAGTTAATCGTGGTGAAAGTGTGCAGTAATATGTAGCATAAATGTGGAGATTTGTAGATAACTTCATTGTATGTAGTAAGAATGTCATCTGTGGCAGTTGTAATTATGGTGATTCTTTTGTGTGTGTTTTTTTTTTATATAAATAAACAGCTTGTTCTCTCAGCAATGTGCAGCAGGAATGAAAGTTGCGTTTTCACAACTTTCTTTCATCATTAACAGCGTTGACGTGACAGTTATGTAACTGGTACAAGATTTACTATCTTAAAAACATAGATGGAATGTTCCCGTTCTTTTGAAGAACGAATTAGTTACTTCCCTGTTTTCTCTAGAGAAACTGTGGGAACGCAGTTGAGTAAAATATAGTAAAATTATTCGTGCCTTTAAAGAACAGTTGTCTTTAAACTCATGTCAAATCTGTCTTGAAGCACCTGCCCCTGTATTAATTAACACTGATTAGGTAACCAATGACTAACATCAGTGTTTTTCCCACAAGAAATAACAGCTCAAATGTCAAAGCTATTCACTGGTTCAACTACTCAGCGTTTATTAATACGGGGACTACTGTTTGGGATTAAACAGTAAAGACCTGTATTGAATTTCAATAAATAATATTTATTTATTTATTTATTTCATTTCATCATTTAAGAACAAAATTCTCTTATAGACTAATAGATAACAATATTTTATTTAAGTTACATTAATATAGACAACAGAAGATAAATATATATATACAAACATCAAGTAGATCTTGGTACATTTAAAACATAAATTTTGAACGTGTCTCTATTACAAATTCTAAAAAAGTCTAACCTAGTACAAACTGAATTTGCTTCCCTGATGCAACGAGAAAACGGTTCATTACGACCATAATTAGATCGATGAAATTGCTCGTAAAAAAGAACATAATCTCTAGAATTGTAACAAGGAACACGAATCGATATAAGTGAGAGAAGTTGTGCACATTTGATATGATGACTTAGTATAGTCCGTACCAAAACAGTTGGCCAACGGTCGATTGCGCAGAGAGAGGATTTAAGAGAACAAAAATGACGCGAAAGAGATTTAATAACTAAGCGTTTTTACCTGTAATTTACAATGCGTAACCCAACTTTACAGTGCTTAGAACTAAAATGCTGTTGAATATCTAAATAAACTTAATTTTTTATTATGAGGTCGACTTTTATACATTTCTACCTAGAAGTCCGATTGTATTTGAAAGGGTTCCCAACCCTTTTTATGGTTGAACATTTCGTGGTTTAGCGCTAGGTACCTGAATGGGTGGTGTGCTCAATTTTATCTCGCTATAATTTACACTTTTAATCAAGGTTACAAATTTAAAAGTGGTGGGTAGTTCAATAAGTTTTAAAAACTGCATTTCTTAAAAAAAATTATTGAAGAATCAAGAACGTTCACCATTTTGTCTTTAACGAACCGTTTAATACCCCATCCTCTTTTTTGTGACAGAAAATCGTGCCTATTGTTATTGGGTATAACATCGTTTACGTTTCCAAAAAATTCCCAAATTGTAATTTTTTTTTATTAAATTTACCTACCTCGCCCAAATTCAATGATATAAACAAAAAAAATTTGGTGTGACACTGCAATTTACTTTACTTTGCGTGCCAATATCAGTACCTACATGATCAATATGCACGACACAATTAATAATGATCAACGAAAGCATAATGAGCAAATAGGGTTTAAATCTAAAACCGTACACCTTCATACAGACACAGTCACACAATCAATTTATGTGCAATGTTTTGCTTAATCTATCCGACCGTGATCACATCATACTCCTACAAAGAACCGACAAGACAAAAAACGAAACAATATATTTTCCTCCAAGTAAAGTTGACATATAATGGTCTATATTTTTCCTCCGCTCCTAATTTCAGTATAAAAGAAGGAAAATGAAGAAACCACCCTCAGTGAGATCGCGACAGCGATCTTGAACACAAGACAGGGTATACGTCGTTTTTTATTATGGCTCCTCCCATTTTAGTCTCTTAATGCTTGTTTTTGCAATTTTAAGAGATTGTAAAACACATTTTAAGAGACCTGCGCAGTAGAATGGCCAACTGTTTTGGTACGCACTATATATCTCTAATGAACATTATCGCAAAATATGTACGTCGAATTTCCAAAGTCTGCATACCAAATAAGAGACATCTAGTTTCGTAAGGTGGTCTAACATTACCCCAGTGGAGTTTATGATACATAAACCTTGAAATGTTTTTTTTGAATTTTTTCGATTCTTATACACGAATTATTGTAGTAAGGGTTTCAAACCGTGCTGCAGTATTCAAGCGCTGAGCGAATGAGAGAGATGAAAAGAGTTTTTATAGTGTATGGATCTGTAAACTCCTTACTGTTTCTTTTAATAAATCCTAACATTTCGTTGGATTTGTTTATAATGTAGTCTATATGAGGAAGAAAGGAAAGTTTGGTATCGAGAATAACACCTAGATCTTTTTTTTGCACTACACGATCCAAAGAAGTACTACCAATTCGATAGTCAAATTAGATCGGAGAAATCTTACGAAAACAAGACATAACTTGGCATTTTGAAACATTATGATGTAAGAAGTTTAAACTACACCATTGTGCCAGTTTATTCAAATCATCATTTAGTGAAGTACAATCCTCGAAGCATTTTATACTACGGTATAATTTAAGGTCATCTGCAAAGAGAAGACATTGGGATTTTAAGAAGATTTTTGGAATATCGTTAATAAAAAACAAGAACAATAATGGGCCTAAATGGCTACCCTGAGGGACACCGGATGGTACCAATATTTGATTTGACTGATGATCGTCAATCTTAACAACTTGAACTCTGGATGTTAAATATGATTTAAGCCAATCAAGAATTTTAGAATGAAATCCCAATTCCAAGAGCTTGTGTAAAAGAATATGATGGTTAACGCGGTCAAATGCTTTGGCGAAATCTGTGAAGATTATGTCGGTTTGACGATTTGATTCAAATTTGTTTATGATAAAGTTTGTCATTAGTGAAAGATTTGTGGACCTTCCAGAAATAAATCCGTGTTGGGAATCTGATACAAAACCTTTTAGTTGAAAAGTAAGTTTATCACAAACTATTTTTTCAAATAACTTAGGTAGAGCAGATATTTTGCAGATTGGTCTATAATTCGTTATTTCTTGTTTCGATCCAGATTTGTAAATTGGTGTTATATAAGACAGTTTCCAACAATCTAAAAATTCACCATTCGAAAGCGATAGGTTGAAAATTGTCGTCAATCAAATAGCTAAAGATGAGGCACATCTAAACAATAGGACTTGTGGGATCCCATCAGGTCCTGCCGTTTTGTTTTTATCTAAACCTAATAAAGCTGATTCTACTTCAGAAGACGATATAACCATAGACCCTAGATTAATGATAGTAGAAACTTTTGGTAAATTTACGAAAGTTGGAGTGGTTGTGGAGTATACAGACTGAAAGTAAACAGCAAAGAGGTTACAAATTTCCTGAACATCACTCGTTGATTGGTTCAGGTACTTCATGCAGCTAGGATACCCGTGCTTTTACGTTTTAAGTTAATAAATTTCCAAAAAGCGTCACTGTTATATTTAATGTTTGATTCTATAGAGAATAGATAAGCACGATATAAGAACTTATTAAGTGTATCGAATTCTTTTTGAATAGTTAGATGGTTTGACCGGAAATTTACATCGTCGCGGTTTGCTTTAAATAACTTAAAAGATTTATTTTTTCTATTTTTAAGATTTTTCAGTCTCTTGTTAAACCATGCAGGATTACACCTAGACTTGACTTTTTTATTTGGAACAAATTTACGTACAGCTTCATAGATAAAAGATACTAAATTATCATTAGCATTATTTAAATCAGTTTTGGATAAATGCGATTCCCATGGAATAGATAAAAAATATTCATTCATTGCATCAAAGTTAGCCTTGTTGTAGTTAGGTACAAAAATATTATTACTAAGAACATTTTTCATGCAGGTAAAAAAAACATAAGGTTCCCTCTAGTGCAATATGATGGACCGAGTTATTAACAATTGGAGTACCAGATTTTTCAACATAAATATTAAATTCTTTATCTACAAAGATTAGGTCAAGAATTCGGCCTAAGCTGTTAGAAAAATCATTGATTTGTATCAAGTCAAACTGACTAAAAAAGTCAATTAAATTACTCTCAATTTCCATATCGAATGGAACTAAATACTTATCATCTGAGTCTAATAACCACTTAATATTACCTAGATTAAATTCACCAATACAAATAATATGTTGCGATGGACTTAAATTTTCAAGAATAGATTTACAATTCTTTAGAAATATATTATAACAATCACAAGTACTCCTTGGAGGTATATAATTAATATTAATGAATAATTCAATATTTTTGTTTATAGTTAATGATACAATCAATTGATCAATATCATAATGATTTGTAGGTATACTATTTGAGTTTAATTGTACTTCCTTACATGACAATGACGAACGAATGGCGATCAGAACACCACCCCCTCTGTCCATACCAGTAGTTAAGTTTGACCTGTCTTTTCTAAATACAGTATAGTCTGAGTTAAATAATTCGGATGTTAATTGATTTTCGGTTAACCAGGTTTCAGTTAATAAAATAATATCATATGAACAACATGAGAAAGTAAGATACAGAGATTCTAACGATAAACGATAAATTACTTGATGAAGCAGCAACGTTGATTTCATTTGAAGCTGAAGAAAGGTTGTTTGTAGGTCCATGAGTGGCGTTTGGTTCGTAGCTTCTTACGTCAAATTCACGGACTGGCCTGCAGAATCGTTTTTTGTATGGTTAATGAACTTTTTAACTTTAACGGACATAGGCCATATAGAAGAGTCGCTCATGAGTTTGTCGTAACAATCAGATGGGACACTCAGTTTAAAATTCACATGGGAAACGTCGTTTAATTAGACTGAACAGATATATGATTTATTAGGTCATCCGGTTGGGTGTCTACATTAAATTTCGAAATGTGTAACCAAACAGATGAAGTCAATGTATTTAAATCACTTATTCCACTACCCATTAAGTAATCATTTCGATGTTTGTTGATTATTTTATTTATATTAATAAGTAACAATATTTTGGATAAAATTGCCGAAGGAGTCAGGAATCCTAATGGTTCGAATACCTGAACAATTCCCGACAGAAGTGTTCTTGTTGCTGAAGTGCAAAGTCGAGAATCTGTCATACGAAACCTATACTGTAATGCCCATTTAAAGCGTGTCAAATTCCTCTATGACCGAACGTTGAGGCAAAAAATTCTACAATGTCCCAGAGGTAGTAAAAACTTTTGGTCATTTGTTAAAAACATAAAAAATTCGGCATCAACATCAATTCCGACGCTCATTCACAATGACATTCCAGCTGTCAGCTCTTTAGACAAAGCCAATCTGCTTGCTGCGCATTTCGCAGCCAATTCTACATTGCCAGATTGTGTTCAGTCTCCTCCTGTACTTGAGAACGTAGATCATTCTATGGGACAAATTCACTTTCGTACTCGTACAGTTGCAAGAGTTTTATCTGATCTTGACATACATAAATCCGCTGGTCCAGATGGTATATCCCCCATCATTCTGAAGAGGTGTTCTTCTACGCTAGCAAAACCACTGCGTAAGCTTTTCTATCTATCCTACTCATCAGGACTCTTTCCGAGTAGATGGAAAACAGCATTTGTCCAGCCTGTACCAAAAAAAGGCGAATCTTCTTCTCTCTCCAACTACCGTCCAATTGCACTTACGTCCCTTCTTTCCAAGGTCATGGAAACGCTGATAAATCGTCAGCTTATGAAATATCTCGAAACACGAAAACTTCTCAATGACCGGCAGTATGGTTTTCGCAGCAACAGGTCTACTGGTGATTTGATGACATATCTCACCGAAAAGTGGAACCAATCAATTCACCATGGTGGCGAAAGCAAGATTGTTGCGCTTGATATTTTCAAAGGCATTTTACAGGGTTTGGCATCAAGCCCTTTTGTCGAAAATGCGTGCATTTGGAATCGACGAAAAACTTCTTCTATGGATTAGACATTATCTTTCGAAACATTCAATTCAAGTTGTTTTGGATGGTTTCAAGTCTGTAACTCACCAAATAAATGCTGGTGTCCCTCAAGGCTCAGTTTTGTCTCCGACTCTCTTTCTCATTTTTATAAATGATCTCCTGTCTGCAACTTCTAATCCAATTCATTCCTTCGCTGATGACAGTACCCTCAGCTTCTCATATTCGTTTACAGGTCCTCGTCCCTCACCTTCGAACGTGGACTCTAAACGCCAAAATATGTTCAGCTCATTGAATTCCGACCTTGACAGCATTATCAAATGGGGTAAATCTAATAGAGTGGAATTCAATGCTTCCAAAACACAATGCTGTCTTCTGTCATTAAAGCGTAACCAAAATCTAGAGCCATTATCCATGAATGGCACTTACGTCGAAGAAACCGAAAAGCTTTCCATGCTAGGTATGTGTGTTAGTAACGACTTACGTTGGAACGATCACATATTCGAAGTCGCTAAAAACGCAGCGAAATGTCTAGGTTTCCTAAATCGATGTAAGAAATATTTCACCCCCTCTGATCTGGCCACAATATATAAAGCGTTTATACGCCCAAAACTTGAATTCAACGCCCACGTCTGGTCAGGTGCACCAAAATCAACATTGCACCTACTAGATAGGATTCAAACACGTGCGAAAAAACTTATAGGAGACATAAGAATAGCGAACTCCTTAGTTTCGCTTGAACACCGTCGAAACATCTCCTGCCTTACCTTGTTTTATCGCTATTTTAACAACCAATGTTCAAATGAAATAGCCAGCTGCATTCCTCCCATTCAACAATTCAGCCGCAATACCCGTTACGCAATGAATGCAAATCAGTTTACCCTCAAGCCTATCTTCGGACGTACGCTGAAATATAGAGATGCGTACATAAACCGAACAACACGAATGTGGAATGCTCTACCAAACTCTGTTTTTCCTTTCCATTATAACTTACAGACATTTAAAACCAATGTGCATCGGTATCTCCTTTCTTCTTATCCCTAATTTCCTTAACGCCCGCACTGTGCTAAAACATATAAAGGGTATTCATAAACCCTTGAGTGCGCGCAAATTATAAAAGAAAAAAAATTCTTGTCAATGGTAAGACTTAAATGCGTACCAAGCACCCTTATGGAAGTATTCGAATTGTCAAACTACGAGAATTCACAACGGTCTTGAGGGAAGCGGGTCAGCATGGGCACTTATTTCCGCAGCTCGAGTTTGGCAAAAGACAAAAGGGTAGTCAATTCAGCAGGTAAATATTAGCGCTTCTGTTGAATTTGCATCTGTAGTATATGTACATCACTTAACAAAACACGAGCGAATAATAATCCATAGCAATCTGTTTCAAAACTCTAACGGATAACAATGGTGTCTAAGCTCTTTTATAAGTTACCGTACGCAATCTGAAATGATGAAGTTTTTAAAAGGATTTTGAAGCCAATCGATCCGCCATCAACCCATACCTGAAGGAACATTTTGACTAAGTCAGCGTTAAATACGTATTTATGTTGATGAAGGCGTAACCATACTCCGACATAAACATTAATGACGTTGAATGCCGATGAGTAGCTGACTATTAACCAAATTTTCCAAAAGAATCCTTAGCTGAGACATCGAAAACAACACGTAATTTCGTCGACGAACTGTCTGGCTCCAAAATGGCATACCCCGAGACGAAGATATCAAGCTATTTGAACATTTCATCAATTTAAAAAGGCTTTCTATGGAGTCCAATCGATTAATTGCTAATTTTATAAAGGAGCTGAAAACTGTTGATTGGGATTTTGAATGGCAACTGGACATACCTTCCGTCCGAAGCTCCCGGGAATGATTTTGTAAAATGTCTGTCAGCTTCGTCATTGGAAAATGAGTCATCGGGTATTGGCGTAACTCAAAGCTCCCAAAACCGTTTCAGAGAACCGTCACCATCTGACGTGGAAGGTAACGATGAAATAGCAGAATATTGCGAATGTCGAAGGTCTAAAAGTCTCCCAATAACACCCATCCAAATGAAGTGGTTTGCTTCAAAGCAGTCCTGTAAATCTACGAGCTTGTCCTCCCTGGATAATGCAACAATGATTATCTGCACCTAAAAGAACATGGATGGGACCTGTCCCATTGTACTTGAACTCGAGATTTTGAAGATGTTTGCTACGTCGATTGGCTACATCAATTGATTGGCAAACTTGAAGTCAATCTATTTAGCACAAATGCTTCAATGATCAAATGTGTTCCGTTAAATCAAAAGGACATTTTTAGACACACAACCCCTAATATGACCTGCGTCAGTAGATGAAACATAAAGAATAACAATTCCAGCATGCCTACGAGGAAGGCCCATTCCTTGCGCAAATGATTCAACAAGAGTATGGGATCACACGAGACGTTGCCAAGAGTGGCCGTCCCCGGAGCGCCCTTTGTGCCGAAAATATAGCTGCTTTTGCCGTGGATGTCGAGCTGTCGCCCGAAACAACGTCCAGACGCCGTGCCTCGCAAATATCCATCAGCCGGTCGTCCCTAATGAGAATTTTTGGTCAAAGACATGTTCCCGTTCAAAGTCCAGTCCGTGCATTAGCTGCTGCCATTTAGAAAAAAATGAGAGCCAAACAATATCAGATGACTTCTTTTGGCCCACCTTGTTTATTCTCCTTTCTTTTACGAATGCGTTTACAAACGCTTTCACTACGCAAAATGTTTTCACATAAATAAATTTTCATGTAAAATATGTTCATGAAGATCAAAAAAATCCTATTAACCAAAATGAATCATTTTTCCTTTAATACCATGGTAACGAATAAGTAAAATATTTCTCTCTAAAACATTAATAAAATATTTAAATACTTGCATTTTTTTGTAAACATAAATGTTTTCTTAAATCGCTGCAGCCAAAATTAATGGCATCGCAATCTACCCGACCGATGCACTTCAGCGTCTTTTATTGATAGCAGGTACTGGTATTTCAGCTAACCTGTGTTAGTTCAATAGAACGTCTCTTTCCTCTTTTATTTACGACGTCTATGAATGCACCAAATTTTATAGTTAAAATGTCAACGATTCTGTAGAAAATCAAAGACTTTTACGTGTCCCGTATTTTTGTAGACTGATTTGAAGAATTATATGATAAATTATTTTGTGACAACAAACAAAAAATTTATTTTTTTAAATATTTAATAATCTAAATATCTGTCACACCAGTTCGACTTACTATGATTATTTGCTGCTAAAAAAAAAATCTTTTCTGACTCATTAAGCCTCCTTTCGTATTGGTCTTATTAGTTATAATGGGTTTGGTACCACTCAAGCTTATCTCCAATCTTGTACAGACATGCGTGGGTCCTAAACGATCTTATTTATTTTAAATTGAGCTCCTGAAAAAAATACAAATCGAAGAAGTAGTGGCTAAAACGCAATCACGCTTAGGCGGGCTTCGTTGGCACGCCTTGTTGAATCGTATGAACCTACCTATGAATAGTCAAAATCGTTGTTGTTGTTTTCTGTACTATTTTCTGATTATGATATTTCAAACAGAGATTTTAATCTTTTCCCCAATTTTGTATTTGTATTGTATTTCGTACTTTTTTTCAGAGCGTTTTTTTGACAGCTGGCGCGTGAGCAGGGTCAGGTTGTTATGTGTTTATACCCTATCCGATAGGGTTATGTTAGTTTTGATAAATAGTTTGTAACATAGAGAAATAATTGAGCCAGATATACCTCGAATTTCCCTCGTGATGATCTGACAAATCATCCGAGTAGTATCAATTTTCAACAAAACTTATCCGCCATTGTGCTAGAAGTACACACGCACACATGAATGGTTGCGAGAAAGCTCGGTCCTGGGTACTAATGAGCCTGTTGCTTCAAAAATTTGTATTTGTATTTTTGTATACCTCAAAGTGCAAGGTGGGCCAAAAGAGATCACCCTATTGGAAGATGCTCTTATTTTTGCAAATGGCCGCCAATGTCAAATCTGTTTTGACATTTGTGGAGTAGACGGATGTAGAATACAAGTGAACAAGCCATGGAGCGATACACTCCCCAAGAACGCGGAATAATCGTGTATATTTTTTGCGTAACAAATCAGCGATTCCCCGGCCGTGCGACACCGACTGCGCAAACCCTGCGCCGTTTGGCCACCAACCTTGAAGAGAGTATGGGACCACACGAGACGTTGCCGAGAGTGATCGGCCCCGTAGCGCCCGTCGTGCCGAGAATATTGCCGCTTTGCAGAGGATGTCGAGTTGTCACCGGAAACATCGACCAGACGCCGTGCCTCGCAATTAGCCATCAGCCGGTCATCCCTAAGGCGTATTTTGGTCAAAGACTTGCGCATGTTCCCGTACAAAGTCCAGTCCGTGCATCAGCTGCTGCCTGCGACCGCAAAACGCGTGTAACCTACGCCCAAGCCATCCTCAATCTCGTGGACGTAGTGGCCGATTTTTCGACCAAAATCATAATAAGCGATGAGGCTCATTTCCACCCCAGCGGGTACGTGAACAAGCAAAACTATCGCTTCTGGGGCACTGAGAGTCCACGAGTAATGCACGAGGAGCCATTACACCTGCTCAAAGTTACTGCATGGTGCGCTGTTCATGCTGGAGGAGTCATCGGGCCATTTTTTTTATTTTTGAGAACCCCGCTGGTAGAACGACAACAGTGGACGGTGCGCGCTATAGGGCCATGTTAACCGAGTTTTTTTCTGCCGCAATTGGACGAATTATTATAATTATATAGGACATATGGTTCCAACATTACGGAGCAACAGCACACACTACGCTCAACTTTGAATTTTCGGGTCGTCGCAGTACTTACCCAATACTACCTATACTAAGGTAATAAAAGCCATCCAATCCCAATCACAGATTTTAATCGAGCTACCATTTTCAGCCATATACCATTCCTTCCATTTCTGTTGACTGAATTGGGTTGACATGTGGTCAATGTGCCCTGTTTAGAGTAGAATTCTGTCAGAGCATTTCTACAAGTATATCTACACAAAAGAAAAATGAAGAAATGTCAACAGGAAACGGCCCTTCATAGCATGTTCATTATATTGTAAACTTTTAAATGTTTGTTATACAAAAAAGTTATAAAATTTGTCCAACATATTAATACTCCAAAATTCTATTCCGCCAAATCAATTTGAACTTCAAATCAGAACTGTGGAAACCACATTCCCTAGGATAACCGCAATGCAAAAACCATTCTCAACCATAACGATTTCAATAACAAAATCTCGCAAAAAGTTCTTTCTCATCAGACAGAAATGCCAAACCACTGACATCCTATTTCCTGTTTCTGTTCTCTGTGTTTATATCTATTTATCAAACATTTGCCGCCCGCGAATTCTGACAATATTTGAGCCATGATGGATGATCCAATTATTATTCCACTGCACTGCACTCTCATATTGAGCCTCCCACCTCCCATTCGCCACCACCCTCTCACCAACAATACCGTCTGCCAGGCTCAAGCTCCAAAATGTAGTACATTGTCCTGTGGAACATAAACCTCTGTTGCTGCACTATGGTGGATTAATTGAACGAAATAACTGGATCTGGGTTTGGTGCATTGGAATGGTTGACTATGTGCGGTTCCTACCACCACCAAGTGGATGGATACATTTTGGGGGTTTCTCTGCGATTAAAATTGGAAATTTCTCCTCCCTACATCTGTCAGAGACGGAAGTGTGATATCCTTTCAGATATATCCTTGCCAGAGTTCATTTTTAAAGTTGGCAAATATTTTCGATTTCCAATTTTAAATTGTAAAACGTAATTTCCAGAGACAATAAGAACTCGATGAGAAGGAAGGAGGATGAAGGACAAGCCGGAGCTGGTAATTAATGAAATGATAACTAACGGTAGAGTAGAGGTTTATAGTTGTTAGAAAGATAGTATGCGGGATTAAATTATGGGTTTCAATGCACTACCTAAAAGGGTTTCGTTGTCCTGTTAGGTATACGATAGAGAAAGAGAGAGAGAGAGAGGGGGTTTTATTTATTATAAACTGTACACCGAGTGGTGAGAGCATAAAATTAAATTTAACGATGACATTGTTGGGAATTTATGGATTTAGTGTGAAATTTGATTTTATAGTCCCGCCGGCCACGCGAGTTGTAATTATTGATTGCGACAGGATAAAATGAAGTTGAAATTAAATTAGAGCTTAATGGGTTTAATGGTTTCAGGTGGCAAACATAATTAGACACCTTAATATACCTTCAACAAATAAAAAGACTGACTTGTATACGGTGTAAGTTCATGTGGTAAATGTACGTTACATTTTATTAAGCTAGAATATGATTTTACCTATCAACAAATTTAAATGGCTTCTAGGCGAATATGATAACGAAGGTAGGTAAAGCAATTTTCTGGCACTCGTCCCAACGGAAAGACTGGAATGGTTTTTGTTGTGATAACACCAAGAGTCAAGTCCCACACTCACCGACGAGCTTAGAGTGAACTAGAATTCCAGCAGTGAACTAATTTCACAGAAGGTCTACGCAACTTAAAAGTTCGATAATCCGTGGAGGTTTACATGTCGAAAACTCACTTTAAAAAGAAATGGAAAGCTACCGACTCAGGTGCAAACTAGAGATTCTACTTACTGCTTCCATGCAGATCAAGGTCACAGGTTCGCATATTTTTAGCTAAAGTGTTGTGAGCCTGATAAGCCACGGGGGCAACTTCGATGTCGGTGAGAAGGGCGCGGCACGCTAGTGATTGCTCAGCTATACTCGTCGGACGGGGGAGTTCTTGCCCCCTCACCATAACATCCCAGCTCTACTAACACTTTTATCTCGTGCCAAAAAAAAAATAAAACAAAAGAGAAGAAGAAAGCTACGTTAATTTGACCACAGACGGATATAAAGGACTCTAAAAAGGATGTGGATAGAAGTAGAAAAAAAAAAAAGGTAAAAGAAAAGATCAAATATCTATGCCAATTCGACAGAAAGATACCAGGAAAACGACCGCGACGACTAAAACTAACTTATCTAATAAAACTAATAAAAGGCATTAGTTCACTAACTAATTATAACCCTAATCTAATCTTAAACTAACCTAAACACGATAAACTTGTTCCCGGCATCTTTCAATCGAACAGGATCGTCGCAATTCCGAAACATGCCAGATATCATCGGCAGAGTTTGGCCTTCCCACCCCTTCGTGTCACGAGACACATCCGATGGCTAACCCCCTTGGCCACGTTTGCGGGGGACAGCCCCTTGACCACTCATCAGCCGCAATCTAAGTCCTGTAAAGTGAAAAGAAAATGTATTTGTCACATCCTGTCGTCGTTAGTTATAGTCCTGTCATGTCAAGTCAAACCCCAAAAGACGGCCCGCCCACCGTCCACACACCACTCACGAAAAGGATCTAAACCACCATCTTATCACAAAAAAATCTCACCACAAAATTGTGCTATTATAGCCATCAAACATTATTTATTTAAAATAAAGACTAAAACTAAAAAAAAAAAAAGGAAATTTCTGTTCTTAATACTACTTAATGGATGTGGATATTCGGATAGGAAGTGGGGGTGGATGGTGTTAGGTGGTAGTAAGTGGTGGAACAGGGGGTTAGTGATAGTTTGTTGTGGTTAAGTGTTAATGTATGTATTAATATTAAAGGCGACTTACGTCGCGTTCTGAAAAGTATATTGTTTGATTGTTTTATTTTGTTTTCTGTGTATATAAATTGACTGTGACGAAGGGCTGCCGTAACAGGCTCGAAACGGAGTACGAGTGGTCGGGAGTTCTCCGATTTCGTAAAAAAAGGATAGTCCTTCGACCAGTACTGAGGTGGGATGGAATTTAAGCAACAACGTGTGGCAAGGGCCCACTCCCTGAGTTATCATTGCTTTACCCTGATTGCTAACCGGGCAAATAGTTGAACACACTTGGAAAATAGTAAAAAAAAAAAATATAAACTAAACTAATCTATCACAGTTAATGTTATCACAGATGACCCTTAATAAACTAGAGTGTAAATAAATTAATAAATAGCTTAATAAATAAAAAGATAAATAAATAAATAGATAAATAAATAAATAGCTAAATAAATATATAAATAACATGGAAAACATAAAGGTGTAAATAACATAATCAATACAGACACGGGATAATAAATAGTTGATCATTATTAAATATTTGAATAAATAAACTACTTGAATACTACATACATATCACAGACAATCGGGCAACGACAGATAGAGTGCGTCAGTTTCATATTGCACTTATACGTGTAAATCTTTGGCGTGAAAAACACCGACTTTTTCGCCATTCTGATTTCCTACTTCATACAGGGAATTGCCTATAGTCCTTAATATCACAGACTTAATAAATTTTGGGCCTAATTTGGCATTATAGTTTTCTGGTTGACTACTTTGTTTAAAGTTTCGTCGAAAAACTATCTGCCCCTCTTTATACTTTACGTCTCTACTCCTGGTATTATAAGTTCGCGTTGCCTTGTCATGAGATAACTTCAAGTTATCGAAAATTTTTGTCCGTATCAATTCTAGTCTATCATTTTTCTCAATTACATCGGTCGTCATATCTTTTATTACGTCAAGTTTGCGTAAGAGCTCGTATGATTTAGCATGTTGGATCATGTGTGTACCAAACACAGTAAAATATGGTTCGAATTTAGTCGCATCATGTATTACGCTCCTCAAAGAAAACGCTGCGTCACTTACATGTTGGTCCCATGTTTTCTGGTCTCCCTGGATGTATGCCCTTATTTTGGCCAACACCGATCGGTTGACTCTTTCCGAAGCGTTAGCTTGAGGAGAGTAAAATGCGGTGCGGACATGTCTAACTCCATATTTTGCTAAGAAGCTGGCAAATAGTTCAGATACGAACTGCTTGCCATTGTCAGAATGTATGTGCTCAGGTACACCAAACGTATGAAATACGCTTTCTTCTAAAAATGTTACTACCTCTATCGCCGTTGCCTTCTTAATGGGTTTTAGAAACACATACTTAGAAAAATGATCTAGGACTATAAATATATGGGTGTTTCCTGTCTTTGTACGCGGGTATGGACCTAGGAAATCAATGTATAGACGTTGGAAAGGTCGCTCCGTAATCACCTGTTGACCCATCGGCGGTCGAGAAATCATATTAAGTGGCTTACAGCACTTACAAACCTCACAAGACTTAACACAAGTTTGAACGTCGGATACCATTCCTGGCCAAAAGTAAGTTTGCCGAAGTTTGGCCAAAGTCTTGTGAATACCGCCATGGCCTGAGGCTGGCGAGTAGTGTGCTGATTCCACAAGGCTTCCACGCAACTCCTTCGGGATCCAGAGCTTCCATGCTCGGTCGTCCTGTACAGCGTCACCTGTCCGTATGTCTGTTCGTTTATATACAAACCCGTCTGAAACGCAAGTGTCGGGTAGTCTGTCTTGGTTTTCTGTTACGGTTTTCTTCAATTCCTCATACTCTTCTGAAGAAAAGTATGGAGAATCAAGGTCAACCTGCAGAATTTCGGTGTCTGTAGTAAGCTCTTCCATATGAATGCGCGAGAGAGTATCAGGAACTACGTTTTGGGTACCCTTCCTATGTTCGATCATGAAGTCGAAGCACTGAAGTTTAAGGCTCCACCTGGCCAATCGACCAGATAGGTCCTTTTGTGTCATCAGCCACTTCAGACTTGCATGATCGGTAATTATAGTGAAAGGTAAACCCTCCACATAGGCCCTGAACTTCTTTACCGACAGAACGGCCGCATAGCATTCAAGTTCCGTTACGCTATAGTTCCGCTGTGCGGAATTAAGCTTCTGGGACATGAACGCTATCGGTCGTTCGTTATTCTCCGCATCCATCTGAAATAGCACACTTCCTACACCTGTTGTTGAAGCGTCACATTGTATGTAGAAGCGTTTCGAAAAGTCCGGATTTGTTAGTATTGGTGCGGACACCAAGGTTGCCTTAAGTTGTTCAAACGCGTGTAGCGCTACGTCAGTCATTGAAAATGTTTGTCCTTTCTTAAGGCAGTCAGTCATTGGAGCAGACAAGGAGGCATAATTTGGTATAAACCTTCTATACCACCCTGTCATACCCAGAAATCGACGGAGTTGCTTGGGAGTCTTGGGAATCGGAAAATCTTCGACCGCCGATATCTTATCGGGGTCCGTCCTTAGACACCCATCGCCTACAATGTATCCAAGATACTTAATCTCTCGATAGCAAAACTTGCTCTTCTCCACATTAATGGTCAAACCCGCTCCCCTTAGACATTTTGCTACTTCATCAAGCATTTTGACATGTGATTCGAAATCCGGAGAACAAACCAAGAGGTCATCGAGGTAGACAAAGACATTCTCTTTCAAACGAGAGGGAATGACTTTGTCCATGAGCCGACACATTCTCTGGGCGGCGTTACACAGTCCGAACGGCATTACCGTATACTGGTATAACGGTCGTCCAGGGACTGTGAAGGCTGTCTTCTCCCTTGATTTGGGCTCCAGAGGAATCTGCCAAAATGCGTCTTTAAGGTCGATACCCGAAATGTATCTTGTATCTTGAAGGCGGCTTAAAAGACCTTCAATGTGGGGAAGCGGGTAAGCATCTTTCTTTGTCACAGAATTCACTTTCCGTGAATCTAGACATAATCGATTCTTACCAGGTTTTCTCACCAGCACTACCGGTGAGCTCCAGGCACTATTGCTCTCCTCTATTACTCCAAGAGAGAGCATTCTATCAAGCTCGTCATAGAGCAATTTTTGTATTGCGGGTGAGATAGGGTAGTGTCGTTGTTTTATGGGCATTTTCTCATCATCCACCTCGATTACATGTTCTTCGAACATAGTCTTACCCAATCCCAACACCGCAAAAGAAGGATAGAGCCGTTTTACTCTCTCTAGCTCAGCGTTCTGTGCTGGTGAGAGTTCCTGTAATGGCGAATCCACCTTCGTAGACGAGGGTGTGTCTAATTCTTCAATGATGTTGGGAGCGACCTTGAATAACTTCCAAAAATCTACACCAAGATATAGCGCCTGTTGCAAGGATGGAACAACATACAGTTCCATTTCGTGTAATTGGCTACCCCAGGAGACTGGAATTTTGAATCGTCCTAAAATTTGTTGGTGTTTCCCGTCAGCTGTTCTTATGTCGGTCGTCATTTTAGTCATCGTTATTTTATGTCTGTCTAAAAGTTGTAATACTCCTTTACCTAAACAGCTGACTGACGCTCCGCTATCTAACAGCCCTACCATCTCTTCTTCGCCTACTCTTACCTTCGCGTAGGGTCTGTTATCGTCGTTTACCGTTATCACAGAAGCTAAAATTTTATGTAATCGGCGTTTATGTCTATTGCACTTTTCCCTTAACCTACTTATTGTAATGTAATTTCTTTTCTTTCCCACCGGCCATGTCACTTCTTCGCCAAAAATTCTTTTACGGGCAAGGTTGTAGTCCAGGATTCTTTGGTGAAGGCTTTTCCGTTGAGGAGCAGGATTTTTGGTGGAAGAATCTGTTTTACTTAAAGGACTCTTTAAAATGGTGATGGTTCCGAGCTTTCCTTCTTCGCCGGGACAGTTCCGGTCATCGGCAGATTGCTCCCGGAGGCTCCGCCGACCATCTTGTTTTCCTGGCACCGAAGACACTTAAAGCTAAGATTTCCCTGGCCACAACTAAAACAAGTAAGTGTGTGGAAGTTAGAAGGACATGCCGGTGGAATCGTCGTCCCTGTAGTTGTCCTGTAAGTGTCCGCTCGGTTCGTATTTGTTCGTTCAGTCCTATTCGTATTGTCTGGATTAAAGTATTTTGTCGGTCGGTTTGTTCGATGCGAGTGGAGGGCGGCAATCTCCAGTCCTTCGTCTTCTAAGTTGTCTTGTGAATCGTCTTTTGTCCCACAATCTAAATGCTCGCCAAGTTCGTTCACGTTTCGTCTAAAGCGCACTTCTCGACTTGTCAGATGTCGTTCTGCTCGTCGACATTGTTCGCGTAAATCCTGTATGGATGTAATCGAGCAGCCAAATATCAAGTTGGCGATTCGGTCCTTTACATTTTGTCTAATAATGTCGATGAGGTCGAGTTCGTGTGGTCGGTTTGTCATTTGAAGTGTCAGTGCGCGTATGTCAGAGTAAAATTCGTCGTATGATTCCTGGGGTAGCTGCTTACGTTCCATTATCGCTCTTAAGATCTCATGGTCCCTCTTGTTGTGTCTAAACTGCTTAACCAAACTAGCTTTTAGATCGTGGTAATTAAGATCTTCGTCACTCTCATTTTCTTCTAAAAATTGCCAAAACCACTTTTCGGCTGGACCCGAAAGAAGATGGTGGAATTGGTCGAACAAATGATCATCTGATATCGCACTTTTCCTTTGGAGAGTTTCGACTCTAAAAATAAAGCTTTCGACGGACATCGTCTTCGAAGTACCGTCGAATTTAACCCCCCATTTGTGTATGGGCATTTCAATTTTTCTGCCCGTATCTCTAGCGGTTAAGTGGTCCGCCCTAGTAGATTGTCTAGTTCTGTCTATCGGTGGTGTTGTTGTTGGCGTTCTGTGATTGTCCCTTGTCATAGTAGATTGTCTGTCGGTCACATTTGGCGAGTCTCTTTGTGTTGCAAAGGTATCCTCTAAGCCGCAAATCTTATCGTTAACAGTCTTTAAGCTATCCTGAAAAGTTACCATTAAACTCTTCATCGATAGCTCAAAGACTGACATCATTTTAGCCTGATTCTCCTTTACAGCACTAGAGACCACTTCATGTATTTTCATTGTTATTTGTTCGTCTTCTTTTTGTGCTTGTTTTCGTACTACGTCATCGTCCGTATCATACGTTAGTTGCTTTCTGTTTATTCGTTCCTTTTCTGTTCTGTATTCGTTGTTGGAGGGTGACTCTTGTCCAATGTTCGTAGCATCTTGTCGTTCCATGGGTCTTCGTTTGTTTGTTGAAGTCCGTTTGGTGGTTTCATGTCGTAAGTCTTGGTTGTCTATTGACAGAGCTTGGGGTTCACTCCCGGATTCTTCCTGAATCACTTTCATAGGAGGAACTCCCTTCGCGTTTGTCGTGTCTTGTGTATAGTGTTCGTTTCGCCGTTTTGTCTGGTCATCGGGGCTAAACCTCATAAAATCGTAAGAGTAGAGCGTTAAGTCTGTCATGTCTAGTGTATGAGTGTCAACCCTCTGTCGTCTCGTCCCCTGTTCGATTCTCCTCGGGTTTACCCCGGGATCACTCCATAAGCAATTCGCACCATCTTCCAGTGCGTTTCGCCTATGGCCCAGCCCTTCGAAACCTCTGCTACTGCCCTCAAAATCCCCAATCCCAGAGAGCTCGCTTGAAGCCTCAAAACCCATGCGTTTTGGGATCGCACCTGACTTCTTATTTGAGTCCCCCATTGAAATTCAAAAAAAAAAACTTTAGCTTTTTCTAGACGAAAGGGAAATAAAAAAACTTGTTGGTCTTATGCCAACTCCTAAGCAATACCAGCAGTAAAATAAAATCAAATTTCAAAAAAAATATTTCAAAAAAATTATTCAAATTCAAAAAAAAACTATTCAAATTCAAAAAAAATTATTCAAATTCAAAAAAAAATATGTCCAAATATTTCAAAATAAAAAATGTATTTAAAAAAAAATTCCTTTCGGTAAATTCCAAAGACTTCAAGGATAAATTTTTGCTTTAAATAAAAATTTATTATAAATAATGTTTAACGCTTTGAAGAAAATTCGTTTGTTGACGTTGTAGATATTTATGATTATAATAAGCTCGTAGTGGTGTGTAGACTTTTACGACGGGTTTTCCAATCATTTTGGAGAATTTGTTTGTCTGTCCTGTATCGGTTCGTAATGTAAGTCCCTAAGTCTCGTTTGATTGCGACTGCTATTTCGGAATTACGACGAGTGTTGAAGCATTTCCATTATACTCCTACCACACTGGTATCTGGCTTAGCCAAAACCAGGATGGCTGGGGTAATTTCGGCTATACTCCAACACGGCCACAGCTTCGAATCCCACCGCTCACGCCTCACCAAAGATAAGGCCCAGGCCTTTATCTGTTGGGGCAGCAGCTAGCAGTTTGGATTCTCCACTCTAGCCCGCTATCGATTCTAGAACAGCCTTCCAGCTACCTCACTAAATCCATTGGCTATTAGCCTAAGGATCGGACAGCCACCTTCAGACATATCTGAAATCAATAGCTTGAACGACATTTGATCAAAGAGAAAAGATATGAAAGTGAAATTTAAAGAAAAAAAGTTTGTATAAAAAAAATCTCGACGAGACTATTGTAAATCCAAGGCAACGATCTTCTAAGTCGAAAATCGTCCCCTTGGAGTTACAATTCGGCCTCTTAGCCAAAAAAAAAGCGTTGGGCGCCATTGTTGTGAGCCTGATAAGCCACGGGGGCAACTTCGATGTCGGTGAGAAGGGCGCGGCACGCTAGTGATTGCTCAGCTATACTCGTCGGACGGGGGAGTTCTTGCCCCCTCACCATAACATCCCAGCTCTACTAACACTTTTATCTCGTGCCAAAAAAAAAATAAAACAAAAGAGAAGAAGAAAGCTACGTTAATTTGACCACAGACGGATATAAAGGACTCTAAAAAGGATGTGGATAGAAGTAGAAAAAAAAAAAAGGTAAAAGAAAAGATCAAATATCTATGCCAATTCGACAGAAAGATACCAGGAAAACGACCGCGACGACTAAAACTAACTTATCTAATAAAACTAATAAAAGGCATTAGTTCACTAACTAATTATAACCCTAATCTAATCTTAAACTAACCTAAACACGATAAACTTGTTCCCGGCATCTTTCAATCGAACAGGATCGTCGCAATTCCGAAACATGCCAGATATCATCGGCAGAGTTTGGCCTTCCCACCCCTTCGTGTCACGAGACACATCCGATGGCTAACCCCCTTGGCCACGTTTGCGGGGGACAGCCCCTTGACCACTCATCAGCCGCAATCTAAGTCCTGTAAAGTGAAAAGAAAATGTATTTGTCACATCCTGTCGTCGTTAGTTATAGTCCTGTCATGTCAAGTCAAACCCCAAAAGACGGCCCGCCCACCGTCCACACACCACTCACGAAAAGGATCTAAACCACCATCTTATCACAAAAAAATCTCACCACAAAATTGTGCTATTATAGCCATCAAACATTATTTATTTAAAATAAAGACTAAAACTAAAAAAAAAAAAGGAAATTTCTGTTCTTAATACTACTTAATGGATGTGGATATTCGGATAGGAAGTGGGGGTGGATGGTGTTAGGTGGTAGTAAGTGGTGGAACAGGGGGTTAGTGATAGTTTGTTGTGGTTAAGTGTTAATGTATGTATTAATATTAAAGGCGACTTACGTCGCGTTCTGAAAAGTATATTGTTTGATTGTTTTATTTTGTTTTCTGTGTATATAAATTGACTGTGACGAAGGGCTGCCGTAACAAAAGTTCTAAGCAATCCTGTTCTCCATAAATAGCTTCGTACCTCCGTGAAAAGAACATAAATTAGGTTAGGCTGATGAGTTAGGCGGTGTTAGTCTTCCCTCAACTCATCAGGTCAATATAGACCCATTCTGACGACCGTTGGGGGTCCACGTACTGAGTCGTGTTCAGTAAGTATTCCCACCAGTGGTGAAAGAGATTTTCGGTTTCTCCGAACAAGTTTTTGGGTTCTTGCTTTGTCATACTCGGGCCACATCCTCTGGCATGTTGCACAGGTAGCTCCCTCCCACCTGTTTTGATTATAATCAGTGTTTTCTGTCCCACCCTTGATTTGAGGTCGCATATTAGCAGTTTAACAGACTGGTCGGCCTAATCAATGCTGGTGGCAGATCGTTTCCTCGACAGTTCAGCAGCAATTTCGTTGCCCTGTATGCCTCTGTGTAATTTACAGATCAAACTGGATGCGATCAGGAAAGCAAACCGCAGCACAACGAGTCAAATATCCAGGCAACTCTAGCTCAACTTTAACCGGAAGCGCTCAACCTGCATGACAATGCTGAACAGATCAAACATCAGCAGCATAATCGGTGTCCTTACAGGACCCTGTCCGATAGGCCTACACGCAAGAAGGCAAGGCCTCTTCTGCAATGACTTTTGCAGCCTAAACGAAGAAGAGAAGGAGAGTATTACTTCTATTGTCTTGTCCTGCTCTCTCAGTAAAATGGAAACTTTATCTGGGAGAGTACTCCTTTGACAATCTAGGTGAGCTGGCTAATATCAATGTCAGAAACCTCTTTCGCTACAAAGTTAGCTCTGAATTGTTCAATTATAGGAAGTTCGACAGATCCACGTGATACCACAACGGACCCTTATAGTTTAAGTGTGTGGTCTACTACAACCTAACCTAACCTAACCTAACCTGTGCCTCTGTGTTCGTGGACACAGCAGAACTTAACATTATGTTTGACGCCAAGAACCTTCAGCTCTCCAAGACAACGCTTCATAATCTTGGACTTTATTTCGACAGCAGATATTGCCTAAATTGCAGCCTGACTATCAATAAAGATGGTGCGATCATCTGGTGGTCGACAGCATGGAGGTCGCTTTGGTTGCCTCTGTTACTGGCAACTGGAGACAAAAAATGCAGTTTAGCTTTGGTCTTTCGGAAAATACTCCCGCTTCAACGACTACGTCTATTTTTGATCCATCAGTATAGATGAATATGATTTCCGTGCCCAGTTCGTTCCACTTCTACTACTTTCAGGAGAATGGTCTTTGAAAGACAGAAGGTACACCTGAGCCTAGGTATCTGTTTAGAATTCGATGGTGACCAACGACAAGTGGTTTCAACAGAACGGTGCTACGTGCCACACAGCTCACGTCATATTGGATATTCTGCACGAGCGATTCGAGGACATGGTCATATCACATTGAGGCCATGTGAACTGGCCACCGAGATCGTGCGATTTGACCCCATTTTAATTTTTCTTGTGGGGTTTTCTGAAGTCGCAGGTATTTGCGATCACACAGCAGCCCTCAAGAAGCCGCATGCCATCGGTCAAATTCAGCCTCATTGAAAATTGGACATTTCTGACTTATGACGGATGTGAAACATGAGTACATACATAAAGGGTGATCCATTTCGAGGTTCCCTACTTTTTTAAAGAAAAAAACACAGAAAATTCAAATTTAATGGAGAATGTTTATTATCATTTGAAAGAACATTCTTTGGCATTTATTTTTTGAAGATTATGTCTATCAGATGTTGGCCGTTGCTACGTCGCAGATGGTCCATCCGTTGAGTCCAATGTTCGATCACTCGTTCGAGCATTTCGACTGGTAACTGGCGAATGACACGCGTGATGTTTTCCTCCAAGGCCTGAATCGAAGCGGGTTTGTCGGCATAAGCTTTTGACTTTACATATCCCCACAGGAAAAAGTCTAACGATGTGATATCACACGATCTTGGTGGCCAATCGACCGGCCCAAAACGTGAAATTATGTGCTCACCGAAATGTTCTCTCAATAAGTCCATTGATTGATGCGATGTGTGGGAAGTGGCGACGTCTTGGTGAAACCAAATGTCGCCGAGATCACGAGCTTCAATTTCAGGCATCAAATAGTCGGTTATCATGGCACGATAACGGTCGCCTTTGACGGTTACGTTCGCACCGGCATAATTTTTAAAGAAATATGGACCGATGATTCCACCGGCCCACAAACCACACCAAACCGTTGTTTTTTCTGGATGAAGTGGCAGTTCTTCAATCTCTTCAGGTTGCTCTTCGTCCCAAATGCGGCAATTTCGTTTGTTTACATACCTATTGAGCCAGAAATGGGCCTCATCGCTAAACAAAATTTGCCTCGAAAACGTCGGATCTTCTATGGGCTCTTGCATAGAGCGAAGCGATGTCGCATGGGAAGGTCGAGCGGCTTCAGTTGTTGCACAAGCTGTATTTTGTACGCTTTCAATTTAAGATCTTGACGTAAAATGCGCCAAGTCGTTCCATACGTCAGTCCGAGTTGCTGCGAACGTCGCCGAATCGACTCTCTACGGTCTTCGTGTACACTCTCAGCTACGGCCGCTATATTTTCTTCACAGCGTGCTGGACGTGGTGCATTCGGTCTAGTATTATCCAATAATGAATGCTGGGTCTCAAAATGGGTGATGGTGTTGCGAATAGTACGCTCAGTAGGCCGATTATGTTGACCATAAGTTGAGCGAAGTGCACGAAACACATTCCTCACAGAACGTGAATTTTCATAATAAAGTTGGACAATTTGTAAACGTTGTTCAGGCGTAAGTCTTTCCATTATGAAATGCCAAACAATACTAAACAAAAATAACATGACAGCATGACACGACTCACACGTGATCTGTCAAAAAAGGCTATTGAAAAAAGTATCTCTACTTGGATCACCCGTTATATTAAAAACCGCTCTTGCAGCTTTTATCAAAGTAATTTTAAGTCGAGCGACCGAGAGGCAAATACGATCGTACCAAAGCTTATAATGTCATACAGATGACGTACTGCATACAAGAAAAATTGTTCTATGGCGGGTTGTACTGGCACTGCTGCCATATGTTTAGATCTCGTTTCTCGTGCCCGCCCGCACCATGATGCTGGCGAGCCAAAGTCTCTGTTTTCTTTATTCTCAATGCGTCATCTGTGTGACTTTATAATATTCGATCGTACCCATCGCTCATTTTGAGCCGTCAAAAAATAAAGATTTTAGCCAGTTGAAGACATTCATGGCGGTTCCTTTTATGTGGTTGTCTTCATTTATTTAGTAAATTCACCCGGCGAATATTTATTAAGTCCCACATAGACAAAAAATATACTTTTAACCAAAAACAATTTACTTCCATCGTTCTCATTTAAACACAATACCAAACTGACCTTTTGCCATACACTTTACCAACTTTCGCTTAACTTTGCAAATAAAGCCTCAACTAGCACGCTAATTCAGCAATTGTACTGCAGCATGCATTACACAAAAGCAGTTTCGCTTAACGACCAAAATTTAATTTAAAATTCAATTCCAACTTCAATCGTACCTGCTGCTCGTAATTAAAAGATCAAATTTCATGGCTGACATTCGGCCTTGCGAATTAAAAAAAAAAACAGCGACGAAAAGCAATAGCATCGCCAGTCAAAATAAACAACGGAAATGTGTACTTTCAATCAAAAAAAAATGGAATACACAAATAAACGCAAACAAAAATCAAATTTTCTCCATGAAGCTATATCTATGTATTTAGGTGTGTACACTCAGACAATAAATGAAAAAACAAAACGACGAAAATGGGAAAACATTGCTAACTGACAACAAAGCAAGCTTCTGACGTTTATACTCGACTTCCGGAGTTTTAATTACAAATGCCATACGGTGGCAGCGCAGCGCTTTGACACTTTTCTATCTGCAGTTCACCGGCACAACACCCACCACCTACCACCCATACCTGGGTATTGTAGAATTTGTCCTTATCAGGATTGCAGCACACACCACTCGTACATGCCATCGCAGGTGAAAGTTTCCACACCCAGATTTCAACTGTTTAACTGCGTTCAAGTGTCATGAGTCCTTATCAATGGAACCGGCGCCGGCCGGTTCGCAATCTCAATGTGTGTGTGTGTCAATGCTGAAATCGATTCCTTGGTCAATTGCCAGACAAAAATTTATTTTTTTCATGCTCCAATTCATTAATCAATTTCTGAAGAAGTTCCTCGTTCGATTGGGTGGAGGTAGGGATGAATGGCTTGGGTTGTTGTGTGTACCAAATGTCTGGAGAGATGGCTGCATCAGTTGCAACCCGAGTCGTCGGGATGGGGTGAAAATTGTTCCTTTTCTCGATTCAGGGAGCAGGCACTCTTCTGTTGCAGACAGACGAAGCGTATGAAACAGTTTCAGGTGATTTATTTATTTAGCCAATTATTGGCTGATTTTGAGATTGCAAGTGCAGGGTGGGCACACGCTTTGGTGGTGATTAGCGAAAAGTTGTGTTAGCGAAGTGTTGCTAATTGATTGAGACGCTTAATTGCATTCGGTTTAATTAGGCTGAGGTATAGTGGCTAGACTAAGGATTTCGATTTTTTTTTGTATTCGAGTGCGAAAAGTAGCACTCAATTGCGAATCGCATGATAGTTTCGTGGTGCGTGTATTTGGAAATTGTTTTATAAGGCTTGGACTTTCAATAGGGACGCTTATGATTTATTTGGTTACAGCCGAGCGGCCATGTTGTTAAAGCAAAACCTGCCTAATTTGTTCGGAATTATGCAACATTGAAGGTAATATTGTTCTACAACATGTGCAAATCATAAAAGTTGGTTTTCAAACTCTGTGATCCGTTCAAGCTAGAAGTTTCATGGAAGATTGTGCCTCTGGTGGTGGCTGCGGAATTTTGCGCAATCATCTCAAGAAAGATGAAAGTCATGACATGACAGTGCGTCGCGAGTCGATGAGGTCGTTTCTAACCCTGATGAAGCAGCGACAGTTCTCCGTCGTCATCCTGCACATACGGACGAGCTTGGGCGATATAACAAAACTAGACATGGATCTGTATAGTTCGTCTCTATAAATGCTGTCGTATGCGACTTTGAAATCGATGAATAGGTAGTGGGTAACGATTTGGACTTTTTTGGGTTTTTTTCCTAGGATCTACCGAAGTGTGTCTGGTTTAAAATAACACTTATGAGGGGCGATCTGGTTGTTGGTAAACGGTTTTAGGCGTTCACACACTACGTCAAAAATAATCTTGTAGGCCTTTGCAGATAATGCATTTCAGAGAGTCAATTTTTTTGTGTATCGTGCAAGGCCTGATTTCATCCGACAAAATTTGGCTTATGAGTTGGTGAATGTTACCTAATAAGTCATCTCCGCCGGCCTTATACAGCTCGCGTGGAAGGGCGTCATTTGCGGAAGCTTTGTAAAGCTTGAATTTATATATTGCTTACCTTATTTCAATTAGATCGGGTGGTTGGTATCCTTCGCTGCCATTGCCAATATTGAAAGGTTCTTTCTGGCTGATAGCGTCATTGCAGCTTAACAGGGGTGCCAGCACATAACCTGATACAATCGAGTTTTATTGAAATAATCGATGGTTGGCAGCAAATATTTTGGTTAAATGGGCTTTCCTCGGTTGTACCGTTATATTTGGCAACGCACAATGTTGAACATGGCGTTTGTAACAAAAAAAAACACTAGATAGAAAATAAATACCGTCTGTGTCTGCAGGAATTCTATTTGAAAAAAAAAATGGAACCTTACCAAAATATTTCCATAAATAAAAAAAAATAAAATTTCGACCAGCGCCCTATTTCGTTAAGGAGATTGCAAATCTAGTTAATCAAATGTATATTTCAGTATCAAATAATAATATTCAAAATATACCACCATTTAAGCCATGAAACCCTTTTCGGTTGAAATAGTGTATCCTTTTTTGAACACTTTTGCGCATAATTCTGAAACACCTCCTTGGATTTTTAGTATTAGCTCCTTATTCATCCTCAAAGAATGTCATTTTGTATTTGAACTTGGAAAATGTTTTACGAATTTAAAATTCCTATATACCCATTTGATTTTTCACATAACAATTCACAATGACATTTTTAAGTACAAATCACAATCAAACTCGTTTCAAGTTACGTGCTGCCAAGAAACATTTGTTTCAAGTTGCAGGTCGATATTGCATGGTGCTGGTATTGTATTAATCAGTGGTTTAGATCAGTGGGTTTCTCAAAATCCATTACAATTAGAAACAAAATATTTTATTACTACTATTACTAGTAGTAATAAGCAGCGACACACACCATCTTTTATACGAACTGATTTTTTTCAAACAGAAATCTACCTCAACCCGACGTGCACTGCGCAGAGCGATTTATCCTCCACTGAAACTCAATGGGCAAGGATATGATGGTTGTTCAACCATGTCGGGAAAAGATAACGGTGTGCAAGCAATTTTAAGGAAAAAGTATGCTTATGCTTTGTATTTTCATTGTGCAAGCCATAAGTTAAATTTAATAGTAAATGACCACGAATTTTGGCTTCCAAGTCCCCTAACGTTTTGGCGTAGACGAGCGAATGCACATATCCCCAAAGAAAATAATCCAATGGTGTCAAATCACACGATCATGGTGGCCGATTGACAGGTCCATTCCGTGAAATTATGCGCTCATCGAATGTTTCTTTCAATAAATCGATTGTAACGTGCGCTGTGTGGCAAATAGCGCCGTTTTGTTGGAATCACATATCATATACAATCATGCCTTCCAATTCGGGAACAAAATAGTCGGTTATCATGGCTCTATACCGGTCTCCATTAATGGTATCGACTCTCCAGCATCATTTTGGATAAAGTATGCCCAATGACTCCACCAGCCCATAGAGTACACCAAACAGTCAGTTTTTGTGGATGTAATGGCGTCTCAAGGAAGAAGAGGAAGAACTCAAGACTGATTCGAAACTGGTGGCTGAAGAAGTTGAAGTCGAACTGAAACACCAAGAACTGTCGAACGCCAAGCACATCGCTCAAACCATCCTTCATCGAATGCAATTGAGTTTTAGAAGAGATCGCTCCTGATTCCATATTTAGATTCGTTGATTTCTTCACTTGAACGAAGCTTTCCAAATGAAAACTTACCGGCATATTGTCATTATATCCCATAGGGGTATATATGTTTTGTTTAATAGTTTGTAACATAGAGAAATAAGTTCGCTAGATATACCTCAAAGTATACGGATCGACTCAAAATCACTAGCTGAGTCGATTAAGCCATGTCTGTCTGTACGGCCGTCTGTAGGTAACCGATTTTTGAGCTAGGATAATGAAATTTATATGTGATCCTTGTACGTGCTGTTCTAACAAGTGTAGAAATTTAAAAAAAAAAACCGCCCACTGCCACGCCATGATTTAGAAAAACGGTATTTTTAGCCAAACAGTAAGGAAATTTAAAAAATTTTCTGAACAACATAATATGCAGTCAACCTATATATCTATATTTTGTCCATATAAGGTTTTTTTGCCCAGCCTACTTTTTCACATAAGGAAAAAATGCAAAATCATTAAATCATTGGTGATATAAACATTTTCTCTTTATATCATTTTAACCCACGCCCACTTTTTGGAGTCGTTGTCATACAAAAACCATTTGTATACACTACCTCACAGCATAACCAGACAAAAACGTTGTTTTTTATGGACCCATACAAAATGTTGATAAGCTGCCTGCACAATATATTGCGACAATTTAGGGATATTTATTTTAAGGACGGGATGGGTGAGGGTAGAAAATGATCCACACCGTGGATTGTAGCCTTCTCATATGTTTTTATTTTGCATCATGTAAATATGTTAAAGTTTAGCTTAAATGATTTTAAGTGAAACATTTTTGTCGAGTTTTACCCCGGATTACAACATTTTGTTGAGTTATGGTACAATCTTTGGAAAGATGAAAAATTATCTCCCAGAGATCTCCAAAAACTCGACTTTTGCGACATCGTACAAGAAGCAGACTATTTTTCGCCGACATCGAAACTTGCTCTTCATATTGCTCTTTCTTTACTCTGCACACCCAGCTCTGTTGAAAGAACTTTTAGCACGTTGAGGAGAGTCAAAACGCGGCTAAGATCAACCACGATCGAAGATCATTTGAATGTAGATATCTGTTTGAATGTTTTAATTTACAGGATTATGTATGCTGAGTGAGTGTACACCGAAAAATAGTTTCGGAAAGAAAGAAGGAAATCATAGATGGTGTACTCAATAGATTTGCTGAGGACCCACACCGCTTGGCCTTCATATGATTATAATGATTCATGATATAATTTGTTAATCTGTATATACATATATAAAAAAAAATACAAAAATTAACTAAATAAGTTCTCGAATGAGTTTGCTCCAATATGTTCACATTTTTACCCTTTTTCTAACACCAGGTAGGAAATTTCGGATATTTAAAACACCGTTTACCGTTCGTTGATCTGGAGACCGCCATGTCCGCTTATGGATATCGAGGAAAGGCTCTTGTGGCATTTCGTTTCGCAGCGAAGTCAATTAGCCTAAGTCAGTTACCATACGTGTTGTGGTGTTGGCAGTGTTTTCAGATGGTACTGCTAAAGATGTCCTCCTTTTCTAGCTTTGCGTAAAAATCTCTCAGCATGATTTTAACATCGTATTTTGGTAGTCACTCTTAGGTTTATTCTAGTGGAAACCCTTTTCCACTTAACTATTTTTAGACGAAGCTCTTCTTATCACATGCAACCTACCGAATAAGATCGCGTTCTGTATGTATAAAAAAATAAAAAATAGTTACATAATGTAGCTACCGTGTTTTTTTTTTGTTAAAAGTGAGGTTTCAGAACGGCTATACATATCACCAACAAGTTTTTCATATTTGAATTAAAACGTGTCATCCAAATCCTTGACACTTTCTACCCAAAAACTGAGTGCCATTAAAAATGCGACAACACTTATTAGTTCAGACGCCTATAAACTGAATGAAAACTAACCACCTTCAAAGGAGCAAGGACAATCTTGCCAGTGCCACTTTACCGTGCACTGATTGGAATGTAGCTAAAATCCATTCAATAGTAAGTTCCACCCTCGAAAGTACACGACCCCACTTGTCCTAGCCTGCAGCTGAATCCTCTGTCTCCCATTTAATTATCTTTCTGCACAGTCGCGTCCTTATCGCAACTCCTGCATACCACCTTTCCTGCGCTCCCGGGAGAACATAAAAATGAAAATAACTACAAAAACCGACAGCATCGGCATAAAATATCGCGCAGAAAACTATGCTAACGTGTCGCCCAAATGACCATACCCTGGAGTGTTGTTCCTTATATTGTCCTGGGCCATAATTAACCATAAAACAACCAACAAAAAGGAGTAAAAAAAACACTCAGCCAAAGTGCAAACATGGAGAGAGAGACCAACAAAAACGAGTTTAATTTTATTTCGGTGACACCACCACCTCTTCAGGGCGAAGCAAAGTGTAGGCGTGAAAAATATTAATTTTAAGTAGCAGTAAAGGACAAACAGCAGTAGTACTGCTGTGTCTCATTAGTGCAAAGATCCTTGGAAATATTATGCTACGTGTAGTGCTACAGCTATCTCTCTCTCTCTCTCTCTCTCTGTTCACATTTCTTTGGGACAAGTAGTCGTTTTTTTTAAGTGTATCTCAACTAATTAAGCGAATGGTTTGCATAACCAATGAGCCAAGCAAAAAGGAGTATGGGACAGGAGCAAATAAACGATCCTAGCCAATGAAATTCATATAATTACTGTTTGAGTAGTTGATATAGAGTGAAAGCGGTCAAATAACAGAAAGCCGTTTGAAATGTCTTACTCTACACGAGAGGCTTAGCTTCGTTTTAGTCCACGATGAAGGACTCTTGTCATGCGATGTTTCGTGCTGAAAATTGTATTCATCAAGTTCAGCCATGTTCAGGAAATGTACGAAAAACGAATCCTTTCGTTGCGTTGTCCCTATTCTGCCGTCTCGCGTTTCCTGCCAAGTTAATTGAATTTCATGTCGGAAAAATGTTAAAACTCAATTCGAAGATGGGGTGAGGATAGATTGAACTGCCTCTGTGAATGATTGATGTTTCGCTCTTCAGGGGTAGGGTGGCGTATGCGTGATTTTTTTGTATTATTCATTTAAATTTAGATTTTGATTTTGATTTTACCGCTTTAGAAAGACACGCAACTAGTAATGCTGGAGAGGGGGCTATTTGGTAATAAGAATGTGTCTGGGGAAACAGAATTTACAATAATCTTCAGCATGCTTAAAATTTGTTTCGAGAAGTTTGTCTTGGTGTGTCTAGGTAGACTAAGTCCTTTAGTTAGTCCTTCCAAAAGAAACATACCGTACTTTTCAACCGAAATTATAACTTTAAGTCTGTATACAATCGCTTATAGTTAACCGTGAGACGCATATAGACTCGTAGACTCTGCCTGCCTGCTATCACAAATGCACTAGATGATCAGCTTGAAGATCAGAAAACGAGCTTTGGATAAGTGCAAACATAACTTAAGGAAATTAGTTAACTTACAGTGAACGCAGATTATTTAATGTAGAGTTGACTCACAAAAGTTATTGGGTTGACTCTTAATTTTGCCTAATACTAAAACTAGAACGATCTCGCACTAAAAAGCTGGTCGTTAAATGCTTTAAATACAGAAAACGCTTTACAAATCAAAACTGGGCACAGTTTGCAGTCAACATGGGAAAATATTTTAGGATTTTGAGTACAGATGTAAATTGGCTTACCAAACGGAGTCGCTAGATTTTACAGATTATTGACGGAAGCAGTATATAAGCTATTCTCAGCATAGGAAAGAAAACAGGAAATATATGCAAACAGAAAGAATGGTAGCATCTATTTTGTGAAACGTCAATCAATGATTTATTTCGACTGTTCTGAGAATAATGCTATTTGCTTTGCATCTTGTGTGTGATGTTGATATTTTGACTTCTATCATGAGGATCTAACAAACCATGAATGTAGTATCAACTGTCAAGATAATATTTTCTCAACTTAGCCCATCGGACCTCGTACAAAAGTCAGAAATACATGCTAACGTATAAAACTGTTGCGATCAGCTTCTCAAATTTGCCGCTTGGAATCGGTGTTAAACTATTCATTCAACATTCTTGGTGGTAAAAATATAAATTCGCACATACTAGCTAGGTTTGAGAACCTGTTTGGACCATCAATGGTGCAGACCTTGACTGTTTTCATTTCCCAGGTTCTAGAAATAATCTTGCTTTCTCACATCTCTTATAAAGATTGCGTAACTATCAGGTTAGTTCAGCGAATACGATATAAAAGTAGGATTAGCAATGGTTGGAGTGCCTTCCTCCTTTTAACTCAGGGAATAAAGACATATATCTTCATACATTAAATGTTGGAATGTTTTTCCTCATTCCTGTTATCATTCTTGTTATCAGTTCTAAACACGAGGTTGTGACATCTAGAGAAATCCAGATCGCTATAGAACTGTGAACCATATGAAATTCTAGTTAAGGCTCAGCACCGTAGATTGTATTCTGAGCATAACCTCTCACCAAAAAGTAGTTCGACAGGGCTAAGGAAGGCTCTATTTGTGGGCCGCTTTTGGGGTGAATAGTGATTACAGCCTAATATTTATGAAGCATATATATAAGCTGAAAGACGTCAATAGGTATGATAGTAAAATCGAACATAAATATTCAATATATAAAATTTGTACAGGGTGTCCGCCGGGAAGGTATATTACTTTGTTTTGCCGCCATTTTGGTAAAAATGAGTCTTCACAGGTCATATTTGGCATTCGTGAAGTTGACACATGGCAAATTTAATTTGGAAAAATATTCGATAAACCAACGTGTTTTAATCGTTAAAACATTTTATTAAAATCAATCATTGATTACTGTGACGATGAGAAAGTTACGTGAAATTTCTTGGAGAAACAACGTGCCAACAAAACGCACTTTTTATCGTGTAGTGTATGATTTCGAACAAAGAGGGTCTGCAGGCGATAGGCTCAAGCATGGGCCACAACGTACTGCAAGATCGGCTGAAAACATTACTGCTGCTCAAGGAAGTGTTCAAAACAACCTCAATTTGACTCCGTGCTCTGGAGCTTGGTCTTCAAAGAACAACTATGGCCACAATTTTGCACAAGTATTTGCATTTGTTTCCATTTAAGATTCAGTTGACACAAGAGCTTCTTGCGCAAGACCATTTACGCCGCCGTACATATGCCAATAGGATGTTACAGCTAGACCATGACAACCCCCATTTTCATGAAAAAATCATAATGAGTGACGAGACACATTTTAATTTGAATGTATGTATATGTGAATAAACAGAACAGTCGGTTCTGGGCAATGGAAAACCCTCAAATTATTCATCACTGGACCTTACTTCTTTGAAAATGAAAACGGCGTAACGGTAATTGTGAATGGGGAGCAATATCGTGATATGATTGAAAACTTTTAAACGCCACAACTGTTGCTTTGGGCTTGATTAACATGTGGTATCAACAAGACGGTGCCACATCGCATACAGCCAGGATTACAATGGAATTACTGCGAGACCTCTTTCCACAACAAGTTAAAGAAATGGTGATGTTGATTGGCCTCCACGGTCGCCTGATTTGACTACTCCAGACTTCTTTTTGTGGGAATATCTGAAAAGCAAGGTTTATGCAAACAACCCAGAAACGCTTGAGCAACTCAAACAAAATATTCGTGATGAAATTAATGAAATACCGCATGAAATGTGAGAGAATGTAATGAAAAATGTGCTCAAAATAGCTCGCACTTGTGAGTCTAAGAGAGATATTGTATACCATACATAATTGCGTACATTAAATAAAACATTTATCAATATAAGATCCATTCTCTTTCATTTAATCAAAAATTATAAACAAACAAAGTAGTATACCTTCCCGGCGGAAACCCTTTATATACATATGTACATTAAAACTCTCACTCTATCAAGGGAGAACTGACTGACTCTGCTTCGTATATTCTAACTTTGTATACACGCAATCTCGCACTCTTGCATTTCGATATTTCCGCCATCCAAATTCCATCTCTGAGCAATACCATCAGATCGTTATTTGGGTCTAAACACCATCATTTTGGATATTTCTTTTCGTTTTCCGTGGGCTAGTGCCCATAGTAGTGAGGGACTTTAACCCTAACTAATGCCACCACCCTTTTTGTATTTGTATTGCAACTAAGTATGCGATTTATCTAGCACTTTTTTTTATCACGAGTAATGAATGTTTGGCAGGTAACTTTGCTGTGAGAGTTCCTGCTAAAATCTAAGGACTTAGTTCTTTGAAGACGACGCCATAAATTTGTTTCATCAAGAATTTGGAGGACCGTTGTGTTAACGTGTCCCAATAAACGTTTTCTATTTCGTTTCATCTTTAACTGCGGGAATACCCAGATCTCTGTGTAGATCTTCATTCCTTATAAAGGGTTTTTCATTAAGAGCGCTACAAACGTTTTTTTTTTAAATAAAACAAAAACGGTTTTGGATATCAATGAAATTCTTTATTACTGTGAAAGTACGTTTGATGCCATTATGTATGAAACTCGATTTCTTTTGCATGGCCACCACTGGCACGCTTGCAGAAGTCCAGACGTAGAACCCAATTTTCGACGGTTTTTAAGGATAAATCGGCCGATACTGCTGCAATTTCACGTTCGATATTCGTACGAAGTTCATCAATCGTCGCTGGCTTGTTGGCATAGACCATAGACTCGACGTAGCCCCACAGGAAATAGTCTAACGGCGTCAAATCGCACGACCGAGGCGGCCAAGCGACTGGACCATTTCGTGAGATAACACGTTCCCCAAACTTGGTTTCCAATCAATTGATTGTGGCATTCGCTGTGTGGCTTGTGGCGCCGTCTTGTTGAAACCACATGTCCTCCAAGTCCATATCATCCAATTGGGGCCAAAAATATTCGGTTATCATTGAACGGTAGCGATTCCCTTTCACAGTAACGTGCCGGTCTTGATCATCACGGAAGAATTACGGCCCAATGCCGTCGCCGGCCCATAAACCACACCAAACCGTAATTTTTTCGGGATGCAATGATTACTCATGGAGAACGTGTGGATTGCTGCCTGACCAATACCGCATATTTTGTTTATTGACGAAGCCATTCAGCCAGAAATGAGCCTCATCGCTGAAGATTGTTTTTCGATGAAAATCCGAATCATTTTCAAGTTGTTGCTCAGCCCAATTCACAAACATACGACGTGTGAGAGACACATTTGGGCTTTCTTCAACTGAAGCCTCAGCGGCAGCAATATTCTCGACACTACGGACACTCACTGGCACGGGAACATTTTGTACTGTGCCTGTGGATTCAAATTTTTCCACTAGACGCTCAATTGTTGATCTGCTAGGACGATTATGACGACCATAAATTGGACGTAGAGCTCTTAACGTTGAGGCCATTGACTACGAACTTCGGTTGTAAATTTTAATAATTTCGACTCGTTGTTAGATCGTATATCTTTCCATCATGAAATGGCAAACCTTACTGAAGACAAATATCAAAAGAACGGCAAGAAATATGGCGTCGTTTGCTGTCCCTGTCGCTCAACTTTTGTAGCGTCCCTGTTGAAAAACCCGATATACCACTGCACATTGACGAACGATCTTAACATTTTGTTTTCAAAAGTTTGTAAAGTATTTAGATTCGTTTCACTGGTACAACCCCATAGTTGTATACCATATGTTCAGACCGGCTTCAGCACTTCCTTGTCAAGGTGCTGAAGCCGCTTCCTATCAAGGTTAAACTTCGAATATTTTGCGAGTAACCTGCACAGTTCTCTGTATTTATTTTTAAGTGACTTCCATGTTAATTTTGGATCGAATGTCATTCCGAGATATTTTGCTTCATTTGCAAAAAATACTCGAACTTGAGAAATAGTATGTACTGGCAAATTGTTTATCCGTTTATACGAAAAATCTACATCAATCGATTTGCTCTCGTTAAGTGCAATCCGTCAGGACTGTGTCCATTAAATAACTTCGCTAAGAGCGTTTTGTAATTTCATATTTGTTTCCTCTGTTGTTGTGCCAACTGCTATTATAGCTGTATCGTCAGCAAACCTAGCAACTATTGTATCGTTTGTTTGTGGGATATCACGTGTAAATAAGAAGTACAAGAGTGGTCCAAGGACGCTTCCTTGGGGTACTCCTGCCAATATTTCTGTGAACTCTGAATATTCGTTTCCAAGTTTCACGCGGAAGAGTCTATGCTCAAGATACGACACGAGGACTTTATAAAATTGTTCAGACAGAACTAGTCTTAATTTGTATTGAAGGCCTCTATATCAAACCTTGTCAAAAGCTTGCGACACGTCAAGAAATACGGCTGAGCAACTTTTCTTTTCTTCGAAAGCTTTCACATCAGTAATTCGATGAATATATCCACAGTCAAATTTTTACTTCTAACCCTCATCTGTGATCAGATAAACGGCGTTTCTGCCCAATAATAGGATGTAAGTGACCGAATAATATCCTTTCAAAAACTTTTGAAATGATTTTAAGAAGTTAAATAGGTCTGTAAGATTTAAGGTTAAAAAGGAAAATTTCTAGACTAATAAATAAGACTTTGTTTTGCCCGCTGTTGTAAGTATAAGTTGACCTTAATAGTCTTCGATGACCAACCGAATGTTCGGTGCCGATTAGCGTGTTTATTTTTTTTACAGGATTTAATATTAAAGTCTTTTTTTTGTCCCTAAATCATTGGGTCTAGCAACTCCTTTTCTGCATCAATGTTTTATTTAAATTGTAAAAATGTCATATCTGGCATGAACGGCCCAAAAAGGGTCTCAAACCTATCTTCTCTCTTCATTTGTGTGTGGCGTTCTGTTTAATGCCGAATCCGAAAAGCAAATTTGAAAAACAATTTTTCTCTTGGATGTTAGTCAGATTTTCACAAGAGGTGGAGCATTAAAAAAACGTTGGTGTCATTTTTGAGATTTAAACCAAGTACCCCACCATTCTATGCCACCGCTAGGCCACTCCACCCACTTTATTTACTATACGTTGTGACAAAATCCAGGGCCTTAAAATAGGTCTTACAATATATCCCTTAGTACGTAAGGGGTCACCTATGACTACATTTAAGTCACAGTCTTTGGCATCTCTGACATGAAGCAATAATTATGGTGGCAACTTCACTCTTCCTTATGACATAACAACTCAAGTTACCCGACCTAAGACTGTCGAATGCAAGTTTTACAACACAGCTTCGCTCCTAGGAAATCGTACATCCGCTTTTAATTAAAAATACTTTTTCCGTCCTTGGTCAACTACTTATCCGTTTAATATGCAACATCGCCCCTGCATCGAGTTGACTTCCCTGGCCTTACTAGTGCAAGTACAAGTACGAGTACTCTCCGACTATATCTCCCCCATCCAGCACTGCTTATTTATATTCACCTCACTTGTCCAGGAAAACGAATCAAAATGTCATGCTAATTGCGTTCATTAGCAGAAACGTCGTTTGCATTTGATTTTCGTATGAAAATCCGCCGTTTTATCATTCCAATCACCACGGACGGCCTGGGTGCTGTCCATGCCCACCTGCTTTACCATCAACCTCTACCACCTGGTTAGGGTGCCACTCGAGAAAGTTAAACTTGAATAAACAACACGATAAAAGCTTTTACCATTTGTTTCTCCTTACTCTATCCACCTCCTCGCTGTCCGGCTCCTCACTGTTCCTTCATCATCATCTGCAATTAATTTGATGGCTTGACATAAAAAAATTGCATTTGCCAAGTCACGGAATAACGCGAGCGCACATGCTATACTGGAGGAGGGAGATTAATGTGAACCAAGTGGGCCTGACAGCAGGCTCAATGTTAATTCTGTTTGCTGAAGTAATGGCGGTACAAAGTCAGGTGCCTCTGTTACACGTGTAACCTCGTTTGTTTGTTTTAATTAGCTACCAATGTGGGTATGTGTGTGTGTGTGTGAATCGACATTGTGCAACTTTATTGCTCAAATTTAAATTACACTTTAAATCCTTGTTGGGTAATTGAAAACCCATTTCATTTTTCGAGCACCCATCTCCAGACGCACTCCCACTTATCTTTCATGCCAACTTAAGCACATCATTGTGAGAGTGGAGAATCCACTCCATTACTACCCCACTACGTTCATCATAGTTCTTCATAAACATCACTGAAGCATACCTCGCACTTCAAATCCAATCTTCATTTTAAATGTAACCAGTGTGTGTGTAACTACTACATCCAAGTCGCTTGGCTTTTAGGTATCCTTGCCTCGTAATGCAAAATGAATATTTCATGATATTCAAATCGACATGTATACCTTCCTCTCTCTTGCTCTCTCTCTCTCTCTATCTATCTACGTCCTTCCTTGTCGAAGTTTATTATGCAATGCATCTCTGAAATCGAAGGAAAGTCGAACGAATGTTTCGAGACACACCGGGAAGTAAGTGTCGCCGTTGTCTATAAAGTTTTTATAGACACAGTCGACGTAGCATTGAATTTTTGCCAATACTCACTTAAATAACAAAAAAAAAGTCGAACATCTATCCTGAAATGGATAACGTTGGCCTTATTTTTAATTTCCATCTACATAAGGACTCGAATTTGATTTTTTTTATTTTTTTCCAGACTGCACGAGCTGCTGATTTAGTGATTGAGATTCCGGGCAATTTGGGACAGGATGACTCGTACTACCGCCTCGACTATAGTCCTCCATTTGGATACCCGGAGGCGAATACGACAATTGCGTCACGGGATGTTGGCGATGAAATACAATTCTCCCATGGCCTGCCCGGAACAACATACAACTTTTGGTTATACTACACGAATGCGACACATCATGATTGGCTGACATGGACAGTGACCATCACAACAGGTAGGAATGATTTATTTTTCGAATGAGTTGTAGCTTGTCAAAGTTTGTTGGAGCCTGGAGCTGGGAGCCGCTAAAGCAAGTTAAAGTGCTTTAAAGGAAGAAGTTTGCAGACAAAATGTTTTTTTTTTGTTTATGAGGTCTGTCCCTAATGTTGTTCCATTTTTTGGTTGATGTGTTTCATACAACAGCCTTTTTCTGGGCGAGCTTTTTCGTTATTTAATTCTTTCCCACCTATTTCTCACAACAAATTTTGTGTGCGTGTGTTCTTTGCGTCGAACTTATGAGTTGGGATAAGCTTCTTGCTGTTAATTAATAATACTCTGGTGATGAAGGCCTTTACAGAACGCGCATCTCTTAACATTTAACCTTAACTTTTAAGATGGCTAAATCATGTAGAGCTTATAGAGATTTTTTGATTCCCAGGCTGGCGTTGGACGCATTGTAAGAAGACCGCTCGCAAGTAGAAACCAACCTCAACCACGTAAAGTGCTCAATTAAGCTATGGACGGGGCTAATTAGAGATGCACATTGGTTGAAGTCCGGGTTGATTTTCGACTACACCGCCACTTATGTAAGTAAGAATGGTCAGGGTCGGTTGAAATACATTGCAGATCAGCGCAGGTGTTGCGGATGAAACTCATTTGGGTGATCTTAGTCTGCTAGAGATGTCCACCTATGAACTACCTCGAGTTTGCCCCCTCAAATGAAATATCGGACTTAGATGAAGCATACGGACCTTCAATCTAGCTGCTCCATTGATTTGTGGGTGTGAAGTTATACTTATGCCCCCAAGAACGGGACCGGCAGTCTTACGACGATTCAGAACGACAAGTTTGAGAAGGTTCCCATCAAAGTTGAACTTACATGGCGCTACTGTTCGAAATGAACCTGGGTTTCATAACACAACTTGCCTCTCGTATTAGCCCGGTCTTAAGCTAACTGCCTCCAGTTGCGCCCTTCAAGTTGGTTGCGATTGGCGTCTACTTGTTCGCGCTACTAAAGGCGAAGTAGTTTTCCTCTATTGCGTCCGACACGTTCCATGCTTTAGTACCGTAGAGCATGGCCTTGCATAGGATTTCCTTAGTAGTCCGAGTGAACACCTTACTACCTAATTGACTTTTTATTCTGAAGAAACAGCGGGTGGCAAGCCTAATTCTTCGTTTAGTTTCTGACGATATGTTGTTGTCAGAGGTAATAGCGAAGCCGAGCTAGACAAATCCCCATACTACCTGTCAATGGGGACGTTCTGTCAATTATCGATGTTGTGTGTCTTTTCAAGTTGACGGCATAAATTTGGACTTACTCTTAGTTACAGCTAAATCCATTTTTGCCTCTTCCCTATATGACCAAACGTGGATTACGTTGAGTCCGACCAATAATGTCAATTCGCCGGCGTATGCTGTTTATGACGATTTATGGAAGATTGTGCCCCTGGTGTTGGCTAGGGAGTTTTGCACATTCATCTCAAGAATGAGATTATTGAAGTCACACATGACAGTGTGTTTCCTTACTTAATTATTTTTTTTTGTATCGAATGTGTCGGTGAGGTCGCTTCCGACCCTGATGGAGCACCGAAAATTTTCGGCGGTATACCAAAACTAGACAACGCACTGCATAATTTATCTCTATAAATGCTGTCGTATACGGCTTTGAAATCGTTGAATAGGTGGTGGGTATCGATTTGAACTTCTTGAGTTTTTTTTTCAGGTTCTGCCAAAGTGTGAAGATTTGATCCGTTTCAGTTTTTCCTGGCCTAAAACCACAGTGATAAGGACCGTTTATGTTGTTGGTAAATGAAGGTATTACGGCAAAGAGGATCTTGTAGGTATTGAGTAAGGAGACTTATCCCTCTATAGTTAGGGCAGTTCATAGGGCCTCCTTTTTGGTGGATCTATCATATTTTCAGGCATATTTTCATCTGACGGAAAATTTGCCAAAGAGTTGGTGAATGTTGTTGGCTTTATAGCTCTGTGGGAAGGCCTTGTTAGTCCATTGCTGTCCTCACTTCACATAACAAGGAGGATTGGTAGTTTTAGCTGTCGGCGCGAAAACTAGTGGTTCGTTCTGCCTGACAGCGGAATATCGCTCGTCATCGCCGTGTAATAGTCGGCAGAAGTGGTTCTTCCACATCCTCAGCATCGACTGTGTCTCAACTTACATACATATGCTTTGGTAAAACTTCCAAACATCTTTTTATCTACATCCTCTATCTCGCGCTTTTCTTTTTAAAGAGCCGATGTTCTTACCTCCTTCTTAGCCTATTGAGCTCAAGGGCAGATCTCATCTTAACCTGCGACATATCATTATAGGCCAAGGTTTTCTGGCTGGTGATCCAATCACATCAGTTGCTGCAGATCTAATGGCTTGTTAACATCGTTGTTATTGTTGTTGCTGGTAGTTTGGTGTTAATGGAGAATTCAAATGACTTGGTGGTCTCTTAATTCCAGTTGTCTATAAACCTGAAATTTAAATGCTGCTTCACATGGCAATGAGTTCCAATGGTTTTGATTTATGATCACTGATTCAGCTTATGCAAATTTAGTTATTCGAATTGAGCTCGAATTTTAAAATTTGTGTCATACCAACAACATTTGGTGCTGAACAATAGCTGTGAAAAAAAACACTTTGGATAACTAAATTTAACTTATTTTGTGATAGGAAACTGAAGATCTCACACATATATAACCTAAATACTATAATACTAAATACTGAAAAAAAATATAAAATACTGAAAAAAAAAAAGAATTTGCATCGGCCGGGAATCGAACCCGGGCCGCCCGCGTGGCAGGCGAGCATTCTACCACTGAACCACCGATGCTTGTGAAAACCTGATGTTAAATGTTGGTAATGAAGTGTTCGACGAAAGCAGAAATAAACAGCCCTAGCAAGGTATCAGTTGGAGCGGAAAATTCTCCGATTTTGTACGACTTGGAGGATTTTAGCTGCGAGGTATTCTTCAGAAAAGCTGTTAGGCATATTTCGCCGACATTTTGTAACGCATCCCGGCGAATTGCTTTGAAGTGCAACTGTACGATTCGGAGGATTTTAGCTTCGAGGTATTGTTTCAAAAAGCTGGTGCATTTTTCGTGTAATTTTTGACAGCTAAGCGCAATTCCTTGTCCGATTTCTCCGACACAAATTCTTCGCAAAAATTATTTACGAATTGTATTGACGTGATTTTTGTTCCGATGACACATACCTCGATAGGAATTTTAACCTTCGACTAAGTATGCGTTGCTGAAAATTGTCTGCTCCGAATAATGGGTAGCTGATGAAGAAACATCATAACATAAAGAAACTCAAATCATTTTTTTCAATGTAGTTCTAAGAATAATTCAGTTTTATTCACTTTTTTTTTATTGTTCCCAAAAATAATCATTTTTAAATGACCGTTACGCTCATAGACGCTTGTGCTGTATTTTGTCAAAAGTTGTTCATCGCTAGCTGAAGTGTTGAACTGGGAGTTAATTATTGAATTGGTTTTATATTTAAGACTATACAATAATCCCACAAGAAAAAATCCGGTGCAGTCAGGTCTGGAGACCTTGCGGCCAGTATAATGAAGACTTTCTGGAAATGGTTTTTGGAATTGGTTTGAATTTTTCGTATGACCCGACAATGCAGGTTAAGGAAACTGCACATCACTCTGTGACTCGAACTGGATGAAGTTCATGAGACTGAATTTGTTGATTCGACTAACTTCAAATTGGACAATAGTTAGTTAACATTGCCATTTAAGTCGAAGTGTGCTTCATCCGACAATTGAAGCACCTTCTGACGAAATTCCAAGCAGGTCGGAAGGACTGCGGTGTTCAGCTTAGACAGATCTTTAGTTGGCGGTGAGATATTCTCTATTTTCCGCCCACCTCATACAATACAAGATAAACAATACTTCTCAACAAAAAATTATCACTCAAAGATAAACGTACAGAACTTGGATGCTTATAGTAGGACTGGGAGAATAAGGGTCGTCTAATCCGTCCATTTCGCAGTCATCTTTCAAATGTTTCTATTAGTATTGCATAATTGCCCTCACGTGATGATCTAACAAGTCATCCGAGTAGTATCAATTGTTAAGCATAGCTTATCTCAACTTCGCAGTTTGGAGTCGGCATAAAATAGTAGGTCCCGCCATCGGTACTAACGAGCCTGTTGCGCCAAAAATTGTATAATTGTATTGCATAATTGCCACAAGAAGCTTTTATCTATACTGAGCCACACGAATTTGTCATAGAATTACAGGCCCCGCTATTGTACAAGACCCATATCTACACATGAATGGCTGTTCACGGAGAATCCACATAAAACTTTAAAGAATACAAAAAATTATCAAAAAGTGACGGTTTGAGCCGGCGGGCGTTTGCGCCAACATCATTATTGGGAAAATTATCTTAAGGGAAGGCGTATCAGTCGCTGGGACGTTGGTTCAATATCTCTGCCTACAAATGTGTGAAAAATATTTGGACTGTTACTGGTTTTAACAAGACAGTGCGCCATGCAGTTTCTGCAAAGAATACTCCCTGAACGTGTGCTGCAAAAAAATAAAACACAATCAGTCAATGCCGTTTTTCAGGTCTTAACCCTTCTGGACTTCTTTTCATGGCGTAATGTGAACAGCAGCCAGTCTCTGCCGCCCTATATGCTTCAAAAAAAAATCATGGAAAACGCAAAAAAGGGCACATTCAGCTTTGGTTAATAGGGGTGCCGATTAATTGATTAAGTTGTATTAAAAATTTACTTACTTACTGAAGTGGCGCTACAGTCCGCAATGAACCTGGGCCTGAACCAACATGCCTCTCCAATTTGTCCGGTCCTTAGCTAACTGCCTCCAGTTGCCCACTCCAAGTTGGTTGAGGTCGGTTTCTACTTGTGCTCGCCACTTAAAGCGAGATCTTCCTCTACTGCGTCCGACGTCTGGCTGGGAATCGAAGGCTCTGCGAGCCGAGAATCGGCTATCGGTGTCTATTCGTTCTACATGTCCTAGCCATCTTAAACGTCCAATGCGGAGTTTTTTTTACCAGGGTCATGTCGCTGTACAGCTCGTATAGTACTTGGTTAAATCTTCGTCTCCGAAGGTTTTTCGAAGAATTTTCCTCTCAAATCGACCAAGGATTTCTTCATCCGCTAATGAGATGGTCCATGCTGCAGCGCCGTAGAGCAGGACTGGGATGATCAGGGTCTTACATAAGATCTCTTTTGTAGTTCGAGTGAGGGCCTTACTACTGAATTGTCTTCTTAGCCCAAAGAAACAGCGGTTGGCAAGAGTATCGATTTGGACATCTTGGGTTTTTTTCCAGAATTTGCCGAAGTGTGAAAATTTGATCGATTGCGGACTTTCCTGGCCTAAAACCACACTGATAAGGGCCTATCATGTTGTTGGTAAACGGTTTCAGGCGTTCACATATTACGGCAGATAGGATCTTGTAGGCGATGTTGGGGAGACTTATGCCTCTGTAGTTGGCGCAGTTTAGAGGGTCTGCTTTTTATGGATCGGGAAAACGATGCTGAGGTTCCATTCACAAACATAAATACATATTTCTATAGTTTTCTTCGCGAACAGTACCGGATGCCCCTATGCTTAAAGGACTTTAGTTTTCGCATCTTGATCAGTACATGCTTGGCTAAATATCACATAGAACCATCTGATTTTCAGCGTTTGGTTAAGGTGCTAATTTAATATTTAACTCTACAATTTTGAAGCATATTTGAAAAAAAAGCTCGTAAAGGTTACCGTAAAATATTTGTAATCGTTTTCTAAACAACTTTCCATTGAAACGATGAGGGGATTCTTCATTCACTTTTTGTAATCGTTTTCTTAAGAATTTTCCCTTGAAACGATGAGGGGATTCTTCATTAGGGTTGGTTTGATAATGTTCTGATTCAATATCAGGTAGGTCTATATACGGTATTTTTCCTTATTTACTGACAATGAAGCAGCGGTTGACATGAGTAATAGTTATCTGACAAAATCTTGTTGTCAGAAATAACACATTTACGATAGATCTTCTTATGACAGCTATTTAATCATATTCTGTAAACGCTATTAAAGCGTATTGGGTCATTTTACACATTCCTGTTTACTGGAGAACTGTTTGCCTGCCCTTCCAACTTTTTTAAGGGTTTTTTTTTTTTTTAATATAAAACAAAATCCTACTGGCAAAACCCTCCGGACACCAAATGGATCTCCAAAGTTAGCCAGCATAGTTGAGTACATTTATTACGTAACCTCGTTATACTGCAACTGCCACCGGAATCGTATACAAATGATGCCCTCATCCGCAGTTATAACCTTTCAAGTGGTTTTTCCGCTTCGAATTTATAAAATCGTGCACTCTATCGAATGAATTCTTACCCTCCAGGTGAATCACAAGAAAGGTAAGTATATCCTGGTCCCACTACCTGGTGGATATACCTACCCATTCCAGTCAAGCAAACTAGGTCGCCGATACGGCTCAAGTGGATTCATCTCACAATCACAATCAAAATCACATCCCCTCATTATTTCTTGTGATCCTTAAGAGTTTCACAACTCGACATTGTAATGGAATAAACTTTAAAAACTCAAACCCGCATCCATGTACTAGAATCCCTCCGCCATGCAAAAGTCAATTCGCCTCTCATTAGGCCTACAGAATGTTTATTGTTATGCGATTATAGAGAATTTCATTAAGAATAAGGACTAGCCCTAACAAGGAGTTCCTTCATTCCATCCTAACTATGCGGCTCTTGTGTCTTATTATGGTTTTAGGAAACAAGAGAAAAAAAGTGATTTACACAAGTGTCCTCAATTCGTCGAGCACATATGCTCTATGCATACTTAGCATGTTAATTTCTCTTACCCAGGAACTAGGCAGACAGGGTAAGGGTATGAAAATCATAAGCATAACACAACTACTTGTAGACGTTGTTCCAGCTCCTTGGGGAAAGATGATTCAATTAGAGTGTGTTTAAAGCTAAATGTAGGCATATACGCTCTGGAATGAAGACTCTCCGTACTCGTGTGGAAGGAAGTATTCTTGTTGTTGAACGAGGTCAACTATTGAGGTCCTGTTGTCTTTGGAGACGACAATTTGCATTGTTGGGAAGTGGTGACATGGCATGAGTTGGAAGATTGTAATGTTTCCAAGGATAAGTATACTGTCAACAGGATGATGTTAATACAAAGGTATTTTGGCTCTACACATATAATTGATGTCATGACTTAGTTATGAAGTTGGATAGAGGCAATTTTAATTTGGTTATGCTACTCTTTGGCATAATACCTTGGATACCAATTTGATAGGATTAAAAATGTAGGAAAAGGAGGAGATGCAGTCGAACATAATTGGAGTACCTTGCGGTACATAATTCGTTATCTGGTTGTGGAAAGGTAAGTGTTTTAACTGGCCACATGAATGGGGAATCCATGACTAGTCATGAGTGCTTAAGAAGGCTACATTCGGAAAGCTTTTATTATCGATATTTAGATTTTGTTTATTTTTAAGACTATGGCATCTATATAGAAATTTTGCAATACTCAAACAATTATTGAAAGCTAGTGGCTAACATGTTTAAAATCTGTACCGTCAGATGTTTATGCAAAGCAGCTTCTTTGCGAGAATGGGGCTAACAGCGGATATCCTTTTTCGTAAGTGGAACTACAGGTCGGCAGCCTTTTCAATTAAGTCCACATCTGGCTACCTGCCATAATTTTCGCACTCTAAGTTGATTGAGATCGGTTTTAGTGTGTGGACGTCCTTAAAGGCGGACCCTTGCTCTACAAGTTCTACTATTTATCTGGATGGCTTTTGTTTTTGTTTTTTTTACTTCAACCACGAACTTTACCAGTTGCACAGCAAGGCTGGTAAAGTTCGTGGTTGAATCTTGGTCAATATATACGGCAGCGAGGATTTGGTGAAGAATTTTTCACTCAAAACGACCTTGTTTCAGTGACGAAAGTAGTACTTGAATGATTATGGTCTTACATCCCATAAATACTTCGAGTAAGAGCTTTAATGCTTAACTGCGTTATTAACGCGTAAAAAATGTGATTGACAAGATTAATCCTTTGTTTGATTTTTGATGAGATGTCGTTGTCAAACCTAACAGTAAGTCTTTTACTTTACTGATGTTACAGAAATGAATTTAGGCTTCAACAAAAATGCCTCTCTAATTATCCCGGCCCTCATCTTACTGCCTTCAGTTGCGCACTTCAAGTTGGTTGAGGTCTATGTACTTGAGCGCTCCACGAAGTCTTTCTCTATTAAGTCTGACGTCTGGCTGGGAATCTAAGACTACGATCCGGAGTTTTAGTATTTGGTATTGATTCACTCTCCCTCCCTAACCTATTTTTTCAGGACTAGTTGTGGACTTTCCTGGTTTAATCTTATACGGGCCGATTAGTTGGTTAACCAAGGTTTCTGTGCATTCACATATAGCTGGGTTTCCAATAGGAACGTGTCGATGTTGACAGTCTGTGGCGTCTGTTAAATCGTTTGTCAGTCACTGACAATCAAGCACTTGTACGTTAAAGAACTTCACGAGACAGTCGGTTCCTCTCCGTGCACAAGAACTCCGCTTTCATAGACATCAACGTAACAAAGCCTAACAACGACGTTTCTTCCCTGGCTGATCTTCAGAGCATTTAAATAAGAACCGAAAATCATCTTTATAGAAGTTATGCGAATTTTTGAATGAAAGGCTAAGTGGCGTGATGGTTAGTGCGATGCACTGCCGCGAAGATGGTCTGGGTTCGACTCCCAGCCATCGCAGCACCTTACTGATTTTTCACTGGCCCTCATCTCGTGATGATCCGACAAATCACCCGAGTAGTATCAGTTGTCAAGACAAGCTTATCTCAAATTCGCCGTTTGGATTCGGCATAACCCAGAAGGTCCCGCCATCGTGCAAGAAGTACACACGCACACATGAATGGTTGTGAGAATGCTCAGCCCTGGGTACTGACGAGCCAGTTGCGCCAAAAATTTGTATTTTTGGCTAAATTAACAAGCAAATTTGCCGTAAATGCAACGACGCCACCCCAAAAAGAGGTGGCACCAGAAACTTATACTGGAAAACAAACATAGAAAACAACATCAAATCTATTAATGCAGAGTGAAATCTAACAAGCCTTCAAAAGTCAGCACAGATTCGCTCTAATTTGGTTCCAGGTAATGGCCGCATGAATAGAAATAAAGCAAGCTAACGCCTCCGCCAGATTGGGCTCGACACTCCTTAGTCGATTGAACATTTTGTCTGAAATTTCGAGCAAAGCCTATATGAAATGTCTGTCAGGACCCTTTGTTTTGATGCACAGTAAAAGAGTGACAAAAATGCAACAATCTATTTAGAACCTAAGTCTGAACATTTTTGGTAATCAACGGACCAATCACCATAACGTTTACTTGTTTGCGGATTTCTTCTGTCAGTAAAGTGTTAGCTATCTTTTAAATTTATTTCGAAACTAATCCGAACTAATCTTCAAGCACGGTTTGCGTCATTTGAAACAAATGTTGTAATTAAAAGATAACCCAGCGGAAGAGGATGTTGTTTTCTTATCTAAAATGAATTACCTCTGAATATGCTTTTAGAAGTTTTCTGTAGTTGTCCTACAACTTAATCCTACGCTATCGATCCACCGGCGAATTTCACACTCCAACAAAAGTTTTATTCCTCGCTGAGAACTCAACTTTGCCGCGCCGAATTAAAATAAACTTAACAACGAGAGAAAAAATATACTAAAAAAAATCCCTAAAAATACAAAGTGCCAGTAGATAAGTCCTCCAAAAAGCCGTCCGCATTTATCTACACCGACACCAAACCATTTTCAAGGATTTGCACAATCCCTCGTCACGCCGCATCTCTTTTGCCGTTCAGTAGCCTGAATCGCCTTAAACAACCAACAGGACGGTTGTTTCAGTTTCGGCTTCCTTTGCGTAGTCCTAGAAGCGGATATTATTAAAATAAGAATTTCAAAAAAAAAATCACAAAAAATGGATAAATATCCTTGAAGAAGTACTGAATTGAAAGAAAACTCATTTCACTTGATTTATTTCGTGCTTCTAATTAAACGCGAAACATGACAAGGATAAGGATATAAAATGAGTTCTCCTCGTTCGATATTTTCACTTCGTCGAGAGAATTTAGATGAATTTACGATGTATGTCTGCGACGTTCGAGCTAATTAGGGAATATCCTGCAGCAGGATATTACACGATTTTCGTATTTTCTTTATCACAGTTGAGCATAGAGCTTACACCCCTCATGCATGCTCGCTAGGTCATTTTAACACGCAGGAAATGAAATAACCGAAAACGACACACCCCCACCATTGTGCAGCATAACCATTAAGCAAACAGCCTTAAGCAGGAAATGGTCAATACGAGGTATTTACGGGGTTGAAAGGTGATTAGCTAAAACACTTTTTTTTCATCCCCTTTTTGTAAAACCTCTGCCAGAGAATTTCATTAGTTTTCCTGACAGAAATCGATACATCCTGGGGGCGATGATTAATCCTGCAGACATAATCTACTCAAAAATTTTGTGTTCCCTCATTTTCCTCTGTTTAGTGTTAAGTTTTTCTCAACTTTTCCATTAACTTAGTTTTTCTTCTCAAATTTCAGCTCCTGATCCACCCTCCAATCTATCAGTGGCCGTACGCAGTGGTAAGACTGCGATTATAACATGGAGTCCACCGTTGCAGGGCAACTTTTCCTCGTTCAAGATAAAAGTCTTGGGTCTATCCGATGCGTACGATACGAATCGTACGATATTAGTCGATGACAATGCATTCCAATATCATATACGAGAGTTGACGCCTGGCGCAACTTACCAAGTGCAAGCCTACACGATATACGATAATAAGGAATCCGTGGCGTATACAAGTCGCAATTTTACCACAAGTAAGTATGAGTAAATTAAAATGAATTTGAAAGCCCCATCTTTAAAAAAAAAAAAAAACATTTGACTTTTGTGACATTTTTTTGTGGTGGAGGTGACTAACTTTTGTGGTGTCCCCATTTGATTTTTGCTTCCCCTTTTATCCACTATACTCCTTTTCCAGTCAATAAATGTTGTTAACATCACCACTCTATCTCATGCAATTAACCAAAACAAAAAACTAAACATTTTCTTTTAAACTTTAACTCATACACAAACTAAAGGTAGAAGGACACGTCACAAGGAGTTGTTGGACATTAAAATCCTTAGAGGTAAAACATTTTACAAAAATGCTTATTTTATGTGTTAAGTGTTTTTGTTTGCATGGAAATTGTGATGAATAGATCTTAGAATTTATGTAAATCCTGTAAATTAATATACAATCAAATTTTTTTACCAACGTTGCATGTAGTTTATCATTAGCTTATGGAGCATGTTATTATCTTTAAGGCTTGTCAATTTTCCTTAGCTACAGAACTTAAGTTTAAACTTTATGAGCAAACTAAAATCCGCACTTTCTGATGGTTGTCAATAAATGCTGGATTCATGATGGCTCACCATTAGGACGAATGTCAAGTAGATTGTCTTCCAATAGGGTCTTTCGAAATATGACAATTGATGGCAGCCATATTGTTGAAGTTGCATCTGTCAAACTGGCTGCCTTGTGTTCAGTATGTTTTGCGAAACCACAATTTAAAGACACGCCGTTTTTTTTTTTTTTCAAAGTAGGTGTTTTGTTCGGACAACGTTCGGCGCGCTTTGCACTTTTTAGGGTCGTCATAATCTTCCTACCCGCTACCGAGAGGACTATTCGCGGTGTTTAAGATAAATTTGAGTCCACTGGTTCAGTAAACAATGAACCAACACCCGTATGTCCACGAAATGCAAAATCTGCCGAAAACATCGCCGCTGTTCGTGTCCGTGGGAGTGAGACCACAATTTGGCAAACTTTGCGTCGTGACTTGATCTGAAGGCAAACGTCTATAGAAAACGTTGTGCGTTCGCTCAATGGGCTCTGGGGTATGCTTTGGAATAACATTTCAAGTAAATAGAGATTCGCTACAATAAATCATGACTTTGTTTAAAATATAATTTTTTTTTATTAAAAAACCAAAGCAAGTCAAATAGCATACACTTGGGCCCATGTTGGGGTAAATGTACGCATTTGCGAAGGCTTGTGGATGCAAACGATACTAAAAAAGATAGATGTTTGCAATCGATGTTTCGAGTCCGATATGAAATAAAGTCGATACTAAGATGTTTTTTTCGTTTTTTTTTGTCATTCAGAATTTTGAAAAATCAAATTCATTGGTAATGATGTTTTTTTAACTTCCAGTAGAACTTTAATCTGTTAATTTAATTGTTAATATTATTTTTTATGTACATATGTAGCATGTAAAATTTGTAAAGAGTGATTTTTTAAGCGTAGTTTTTTTTCTAAATGGATTGAAACACTCAAATATTAAAATTTTTTTATTGTAATCGAGAAATGGGCCTTTGCCATTTACGTTTTAAAAACAAATTCATGTAATTATTGTCCGCGGCTTTGTTTCAAAAGGTCCATTTGGAAGCCCCAATTATGCGACACTTTTTCGAGCATTTCGACCTGTATTCCACGAATCGCGCGTTTTTTTTCTTCTGTGGGCTGGTGGAAATCTCAAAAGACACGATGAGCACGTGCCCAAAGAAGTGTGGGACTTTAACCCACTAAAACCACTACCCTTTTTGTATTTGTATTGCAACTAAATATGCGACATATCTAGCAATTTTTTTATCACGAGTAATGGATGTTTGGCAGGTAACTTTCCTGTGAGAGTTCCTGCTTTTTCCACAATTTATAGCGCGGTTTGTTATTATCGGGCCTAATCTAAGGGCTTAGTTCTTGGAAGACGCCGCAATAAATTTGTTTCGTCAAGAATTTGGAGGACCGTTGTGTTAACGTGTCCCAGTAAACGTTTTTTTATGTTTGCGTCATCAAGAGCATGGCTTGGCGGCCAACTCACAGGACCCTTTCGAGAGATATCTGCTCACCATATTCATCCTTCAACATTTCCATTGTTTCACGAGCTGTGTGGCATGTGGCACCGTCTTGATGAAACCACATGTCAACCAAATTCAACTCAGCTACTTGGGGCAAAAAAAAACGCGTATCATGGCTCGATGTCGTTAGCCGTTGCCGGTAACGTTTCTTCCACGGTCGAAGAAAAATTGACCGATTATGCCACCAGCCCATAAACCACATCAAACTGTTCAAACTGTCGTTTTTTTCGGCATGTGTCTGTTCATCACCCCAGATGCGACAGTTTTGCTTATTTACGTATCCGTTAAGGCAGAAATGAGCCTCATCGCTGAACACAATTTTCCGATAAAACAGCGGATTTTCATGGAGCTGTTCTAAGGCCCGTTCACCAAAATTTAGACGTTGTGGTAGATCATCGGCTTCAATTCTTGCACAAGTTGAATTCTATAGGCTTCAAGAAGAAGTGACATTTCGCGATCCTCATTAATATTTACAAGTACAATATTCTCTTTGGTTCGAACTGTACGCATGCGAGTCGATGGTTAAATGTCCAACAAAATAAATTTCGTGGGAAATTTCGTGATAACTGCACGAAATGTTGATTCACCACGTCGATATGGTCATAACAAACGGTGCAAATTTTTCACAGAGCACGAATTTTGATAATAAATTTCAATAATTTGCAATCGTTGCTCGTTTATAAGTTTTTCCATGATTAAATAGCATCAGTCAAAGTGAAAACTTTTCACTTTGACAGGTGACGTTTGGTAGCCAATACTAAATAGTGCTGCCAACCTGAAAAATTTAAGTCTTAAAAATCACCCTTTATAACCAAAGTTCCCAGTATGTTAAAAAACAAACAATAAGCCTCAATACTTTTCCTCATTGAGGCATAAGTTAGGTTGGGTTTAATGGCTTATTGCCTCTCGGATGAGACGTCAAAATTGCATATTCCTGCCTGGGCCCTTAGCGATACCCTATCCTGAAATAATACATAAGTGAGATTATGGTGTGGTGCTTCGGGTTTCCAAAGGAAATATACGGATCCTTTGCAGTTGATGGTAATTTGGCCCGCATAGGCTTATGTTTCTTAGATTGCTTGGATCTTTGTTGTATAGGGACTACCAAGATTTTCTTCAGAAGATCTTAACGATATCATCCATAGACCTGCGACGTTTAAACATATATTCCAAATAGAAACGAATCGAACAAAACAACACCATACTTTCAGTTCGAAGTCTTCAATGTAGGATAATGGCCCAATGAATATTTGCTAACGCCACCAAATCTGAAGTCGACACAAGTTTATGCTAAGGTTCATCTCTATGATTAGCGCGATGAACTGCCGCGCAGAAGAAAGGGAGACAACTGTTAGGCCAGCCGTTTTGTCTCGAACAAAAAAAAAACTTCATCTTGGACCCCACTGCTTCGAAAATCTTAGCGACTAGTCCAAGTAAAATTAATTGTGTGTTTTATTCGAAGTTCATGATTATATTTGCGTGGCTTTCGTTGCAATACAAGGGAACAATTCGAGTCTAACAGTTGGCTAGAAGGTAGCTGAACCTATATGAATGCCCAGGAAGACTTCTAATCTACTCAAGTAAAAGATTTATCTATCTCTCTCCCGCATTTCTGTCCATATGTCTCTCATTTTACCCCGTTTCCAAAAGTCTAACTATGGCAGTATATTAGTTCCCAAGGGACCTTATATATTTATTCTCTGCCACAATGAGTCTGTCTTTTGGAACTAGTCATATGCCAGAATAACGTCTTAAGTTTTTTTTATATCACGCTTCTGGATCGTAAATGATTAAAAACTTGACAAACTGTTGTTTACCAATTTTTCTATCGGGATTTCTAGATAACGCAAAGGTTTTGAAAAGCCTTGAAGCTAAAAGAGTGACAAACGTTTTGCAAATAATCAAAAAATCTATTGACATATAAAATATGTTCGCCTTTTCTGGTGTCTAACACCTTAGCTTTTTCGGTTTCTTCAGTGAATCCCTGTTACATATCATATTCGACAACTTTAAGGATTCTGTCATCATTTATTTTGAACCCTGGGGTTCCCCCCTGTCTTTGGGACGTTCTGTAGCACCAAACATTTTAAAAGCGGTTTACATATGAATCTTACTCCAGATTGTTTGTCTTGGTCCAGACAGAACTGTAAGAATTCTTAAAAATTTTCAGAACTTTTATTTTGAAAGGTTTGTATATATGTTTCAAAGTATATGTGTAATGTACTCGTTGAATATCAAATTATTAGTAAGCCTGTATATGTATAACCACCTTTCATCCTGCACGCTTTGTATATTTAGCATCTGTAAAGATTTTTCCGATATATATTTAATCTATTTCCGTTCATCATCTAGAACCAAACACACCCGGAAAGTTTATCGTGTGGTTCCGTAATGAAACCACCCTTCTCGTTCTCTGGCAGCCGCCTTATCCTGCCGGCATCTATACGCATTACAAAGTCTCCATTGAACCTCCGGATGCATTGGAAAGTGTCCTCTACGTTGAAAAAGAAGGTGAACCTCCTGGTCCTGCACAAGCTGCGTTCAAAGGCCTAGTTCCTGGTCGTGCATACAACATTTCTGTTCAAACAATGTCCGAAGATGAGATTTCCTTGCCAACAACAGCTCAATACCGTACCGTTCCGTTGCGTCCGTTAAACGTAACCTTCGACAAGGACTCGATAAGCTCGACCGCTTTTAAAGTTCTCTGGGAGGCTCCGAAAGGTGTCAGTGAATTTGACAAATATCAGGTATCCCTTTCCACATCGAGGCGACAATCGACAGTGCCACGCAACAATGATCCAATTGCTTCTTTGGAATTCCAAGACAATCTAGAGCCTGGTAAGACTTATAATGTGATTGTGAAGACTGTTTCTGGGAAGGTGACTTCATGGCCGGCCACGGGTGATGTGACGCTGAAACCACTGCCTGTTAGAAACCTCCGATCATTTAATGATGAAAAGACTAACAGCATGATCATCACTTGGGAACCGGACACAGGAAGTACGCAGGAGGAGTATAGGATTAGCTACCACGAAGTGGAGACTTTCAATGGAGATGCCAGTACCATGACTACAGAGAGGACAAGGTACAATTTGGAGAGTCTGTTGCCCGGACGAAACTATTCACTAACCATCCAGGCTGTGTCTAAGAAAATGGAGTCAAATGAGACCACCATGTATGTTGTGACGAGGCCATCTTCACCGATCATTGAAGATTTGAAGAGTATCAAGGAGGGTCTAAACATCAGTTGGAAGAGTGATGTGAACTCTCGCCAAGAGAAATATGAGATTTTGTACTCCAGGAATGGAACATCCGAAGTTCGAACGGTGTTAACCACGGAATCCAGATTAGTGATTAAGAATTTACACCCAGGTGCGGGTTATGAGGTAAAGGTGTTTGCCGTCAGCCATGGCTTGAGGAGTGAACCACATGCCTATTTTCAGGCTGTTTGTAAGTATAATTTTATGAAGCTATGGAGTTGATAACTAAAAAATGTGCATATCTTTCGCAGTCCCTAATCCTCCGAGGAACCTTACGATTGACAAAGTGACCAGTAACTCGGTTCTCGTTCGTTGGACGCCACCAGAACGCGGAGAGTTCTCAGAATACTCGGTCCGCTATAAGACTGACAACGATAAACAGTGGGCTCGATTGCCTAGTGTTAAGGCCACCGAAGCAGACGTCAACGAAATGACTCCAGGCGAGCGGTACACCATCCAAGTAAATACCGTCAGCTATGGCATCGAAAGTTCGACCCCACTCCAGATAAACCAGACCGTGCGACCCAATCCTGTGTCGAAGATCATTCCGTTGGTCGATTCTACGAATATCACTCTTGAATGGCCCCGTCCAGAGGGTAGAGTGGAAGAATACGTTCTTAAATGGTGGCCTTCTGAGAGCCCTAGCAAGATTTACACGAAAAACGTCTCCGAAGACAATCGAGGTAAGTTTTTGTTAAAAAAAAAAGTCTGATCCCTATTTCTGACTATCGTTTGTTTTAGATGACCCCGAAACGGTCCGCGTTCTAATTGGCGACCTTATGCCGGGTGCTCAGTACAAATTTGATATTTACACGATCTCCTATGGTCTTACTAGTGACACAAACCACCTTTCAACACGCACAATGCCACTGATACAATCCGAGGTGGTTGTTGTCAATAATAACATTCTTCAAGAGCGCGATACGATTACCTTGGCGTATACCCCCACCCCACAGTCCTCATCCAAATTCGACATTTACCGCTTCTCGCTGGGAGATCTTTCAATTCAAGACAAAGAAAAACTGTCCAACGACACCGATCGCAAAGTGACCTTTACTGGTCTCATACCCGGACGACTATACAACATCACGGTGTGGACTGTAAGCGGGGGAGTGGCAAGCCTTCCAATTCAAAGACAAGATCGTCTCTATCCCGAACCGATCACACAAATAAATGCAACACATATCACCGACACAGAAATCTCCTTAAAGTGGGACCTACCCAAAGGTGAATACAACGCCTTTGAAGTGCAATACCTCAAGACCGACTCTAATTACGTTCAAAACTTGACGACACATGATACGATAACCATAAGTGATCTTCGTCCCCATCGGAACTACACCTTCACAGTCGTGGTGCGTAGTGGTACTGAATCATCGGTACTTCGAAGTAGTTCGCCGGTCTCTGCGAGCTTTACCACAAATGAAGCTGTACCGGGACGTGTTGAAAAGTTTGAACCGATAGACGTACAACCTAGTGAGATTGTCTTCGATTGGTCACTCCCGTCGAGTGAAGCAAACGGTGTTATTCGACAGTTTTCTGTCATGTTTGGCCTTGAGGGTACAACGCAAACCCAAACCAAAGACTTTGACGCTGATGAGACAAGAGGTACCATAAAAAATCTGCTGCCTGGAAAGACCTACGTTTTCAAGATACAAGCAAAGACAGCGATCGGTTATGGTCCAGAAAAGGAGTGGAAACAGAAAATGCCAATTCTGGCGCCACCAAGACCGGCTACACAAGTCGTTCCAACGGAGGTTTACCGCAGCTCATCGACAATCCAAATACGATTCCGAAAGAACTATTTCTCTGATCAAAATGGAGCGGTATGTATTCAAAGGCGGGGTTATATGTGTAAGAGGAGCTTAAAGGTATTTCGTTGTAGGTCATAATGTACACGATTATCGTAGCTGAGGACGATACGAAGAACGCTTCGGGTCTTGAGATGCCTAGCTGGCGTGATGTTCAGTCGTACAGTGTATGGTTGCCTTATCAAGCCATCGAGCCTTATTATCCGTTTAAGAATAGTTCTGTAGAAGACTTTACAATTGGAGCAGAGAATTGCGACAATCGACAAACCGGCTATTGCAATGGGCCCTTAAAATCAGGAACGACATATCGCGTTAAGGTCAGAGCATTTACAGCACCGGATAAGTTTACGGATACCGCCTATAGCTTCCCTATTCAGACTGGTAAGTGTGCATTTAACATGTCAATCCACCTACGAACATGCTTCTCGACGAGCGACGGTAAGAGCTTTTGATGTTGCCCTAGGATTTTCCTTCTCAAAAACCGTTTTAAAAGTGATGGGAATCGGGTCGTGGTTTTTCAGATTGGGTGACTCGTTGAACTCATTCTGACTCGTGAATACTCGCTTTGAAATAAAATCTGGCGATTGAGACGCATTCCTCTTTTGACCTCCTCTTTTGATTCGCGAGGTAAGGTGAATTTGGAATCCGATAATTGCTTTCTTAGAAAATGCTTACGGCCGTGGTCATATCGAGTTTCCTTGAGTGCGAGTTGAATCGTTAGAGCATGTAGGAAACCTAAGCTTTTCCTAAAGCTTCCTAAAACTTCATTGATTTCATCCTAAAATCACAACAAACCCCAACACGAAGTCTGAATCCCCCTCGAATCCCATCGCTACCCTCAAATCTGCATCTCGCTTTAATTGTTCTCTCCTTCCCCAATTTTTTTTACCATGTCTTGCTTAATTTATAATTCAAAGATCTCCTGACATCGGGTAAGAATAAAACCTTTATATGAACCTCTTTCCTACATGCTTACAACCTCCCCCTTTCATAATTCGAACCTCTTTCAGATCAAGACAACACTTCCCTGATCGTAGCGATCACGGTACCGATGACGATCATCCTTATCCTCCTTGTCACTCTAGTCTTCTTCAAACGTCGGCGGAATAGCTGTCGAAAGACAACTAAAGACTCACGGGCAAATGATAATATGTCCCTGCAAGATAGTGTGATCGAAACAAATCGACCGATCCTAATTAAGAACTTTGCCGAACACTATCGATTGATGTCAGCCGATTCGGACTTCCGCTTCAGCGAGGAGTTCGAGGAACTGAAACACGTCGGTCGAGATCAACCGTGTACCTTTGCTGATCTTCCATGCAATCGACCGAAGAACCGTTTCACCAATATCCTGCCATATGATCATTCTCGCTTCAAACTTCAACCGGTTGACGATGACGAGGGATCGGATTATATTAACGCCAACTATGTGCCTGGTCACAATTCACCGCGAGAATTCATTGTGACCCAAGGTCCGCTGCATTCCACCCGAGACGACTTCTGGCGAATGTGCTGGGAGAGTAACTCCCGAGCGATTGTGATGCTAACTCGATGCTTTGAGAAGGGCCGTGAGAAATGCGACCAATATTGGCCACATGATACTGTGCCGGTGTTTTATGGTGATATCAAGGTGCAGATCTTGAATGACAGCCACTACGCCGATTGGGTGATGACTGAGTTTATGCTGTGTCGGGTAAGTTCAGGGCATTTATAAACAAACGCTTCATCTATCTTAAATGCGGTCTTCCTTTCAGGGAACCGAACAAAGAATACTGCGTCACTTCCACTTTACTACGTGGCCTGATTTCGGTGTACCGAATCCACCACAAACGCTGGTGCGCTTTGTGAGGGCCTTCCGCGATCGAATTGGCAGCGAACAACGGCCAATTGTAGTCCACTGTAGTGCCGGTGTCGGCCGATCGGGTACGTTTATCACGTTGGATCGCATTCTGCAGCTGATCAACACATCGGAGTACGTGGACATTTTTGGCATTGTGTTTGCAATGAGAAAAGGTAAGCGGTGCATTTGGGCGTTGTGTGAGCCAGTCTTGTAATTCCAAGCCTTTGAACTATTACAGAACGCGTTTGGATGGTGCAGACGGAACAGCAGTACATCTGCATTCATCAATGTTTATTGGCTGTGTTGGAGGGTAAGGAGAATATAATTGGACCTGCTCGTGAGATACACGATAATGAAGGTTATGAGGGTGAGTTTTGCAATTTCTAACGCTTTTGTGGACCTTTTTTTTGTTAATTCTACGTAATCCTGGGATTTGTTTTATTGTGTTTGGTGTTGGGCGGTTTCAAGACACAAAAACACAAAATAGAAAACGTTTGTTTGCAAGTTGTAGTTTTATTTTTAATGTGGATTGAGTCTATTATTGATTTAATGAAGTTCAGGGAAATGTTGGCAGCTTTAAAAGTATACAGTTAATCTTTCAAGATTTGCTGCAAAAAAAAGTTTGCTTCAGTCGTCAGATCGGGTTCTTTCGAATAAATGTATTAAACTGATCATTGATGACCAGCTTGACTTTTCCACCTACGGATCCCTCAGAGATTTTTCTCTCTCTGGAATCATATTTAACTTATGGAGATCTGGGTGATATGCGTAAGTGGAAGATGCCTATTTATGTTTCGTGTCATCCCAAAATGAGATCCCTGAAATGATAAACGGATATAATTCTTGCAATTAGCATGGACAACGAGATTTTGAGTCAGAAAGTGCTTTGTTGTGATATCTGTTTCCGTACTTTTAATGTAAAAATCTGTATTCTTTCAAATCGCCATTAATGTTAACGAAAATACACTCAAAGAATTATTTTCCAATGTCTAAACAAGAGATTCCTTCCCAAAGCTGTGGTTAGATATTTACTCCATTTTTGTGAGCTTAGGTAGCGCCAACCAAAGGAGTTTTTGTTTTTTTTTAGTTTAGGGGCCCTATACTTAATTTCGAAAAGTGAAGAATTTGTTTTACTCTCCATCTTAGTGTGTTTTTACTCACTTGAGTCAAGATTTTTTCGATGTTCTCTTTGTTAAGTTTCTGCTGTGAGTCTCTTAAGAGTCTACTACGTATAAAAGCAGGCGTAGCGAAACCGACTCTCCAAGCAACGAAATTATATGAAGCAATATATAATGATAAGAAGAAGAAAAGGAAAAGAAAACGTCAAGATGAGTCGCTGAAAAATTTACCTACGACTCAACTTTTCGATTTTTTTTCTCTTTTGCTCTTACATATGTCTACTTATGTCTTAAGAGTCTACGTGCAAAAGCAGACTTACCTACAATTGAAGTGTTTAACTTCACTTTTTCTACTTGTCAACATTTTCACAACGCAACGACGAAAAACTCCAAAACACTACGATTTGGAAAAAAAATTACGTCATCAAAAATAATGAAATAATTCGATTCAATATTTCAGACTGAATCTATGCAATATTAACGCGTTTCCCTCACACGTCGTTCGAAAGCGTTGGGCATCTCTGTGACGTCGTTGTGGCGAATTTTGCGAAAAGATCTTGGCCCACATCCTTATGAGATTAAATTGACGCAAGAACTGATGCCGCTTGACCACTAGAAGCGTCGTATGTTCGTGAATTGGGCTGAGCAACAACTTGAAAATGATTCGGATTTTCATCGAAAAATCATCTTCAGCGATGAGGCTCATTTCTGGCTGAATGCCTTCGTCAATAAACAAAATATGCGGTATTGGTCAGGCAGCAATCCACACGTTCTCCATGAGTCATCATTGCATCCCGGAAAAATTACGGTTTGGTGTGGTTTATGGGCCGGCGGCGTCATTGGGCCGTACTTCTTTCGTGATGATCAAGATCGGCACGTTACTGTGAACGGGAGTCGCTACCGTTCAATGAAAACCGATTTTTTTTCCCCAATTGGATGATATGGACTTGGAGGACATGTGGTTCCAACAGGACGGCGCCACAAGCCACACAGCGAATGCCACAATTAATTTATTGGAAACCAAGTTTGGAGAACGTGTTATCTCACGAAATGGTCCAGTCGCTTAGCCGCCTCGGTCGTGCGATTTGACGTCGTTAGACTTTTTCCTGTGGGGCTACGTCAAGTCAATGGTCTATGCCAACAAGCCAGCGACGATTGATGAACTTCGTACGAATATCGAACGTGAAATTGCAGCAGTATCTGCCGATTTATGCTTGAAAACCGTCAAAAATTGGGTTCAGCGTCTGGACTTCTGCAAGCATGCCCTTGGTGGCCATGCAAAAGAAATCGAGTTTCATACATAATGGCATCAAACGTACTTTCACAGAAATAAGGAATTTCATTCATATCCCAAACCTCTTATTGAAAACTCTTTATTTGGCAATTAGGTGCATGGAGGCACCGCATAGCAATGCAGCAGCCGAGAGATGTTTTTCGACTGTTAACAACGATAAGAATATTTAATTAAATAATTTTAATGAAAGATTACAGAATGCCCATTAAAAAATGGGAAAGCGAAAGCAGTTACGAATAGAAACGACTTTCGTAATTAAATACAGAATAGGGCCCCAGAGCATGCCCGAATATGATTTCGGGCATGTGACTGGCAGCGGCTGGTTCGAATAAATCCTAGAAATATAATTTTCAACCATTTTTCGAGCATTTGTGGCCGTATGTCGGCAATAACGCGACGAATGTTGGCTTCCATGACCCCTCATGTTTCTGGTTTGTTGGCGTAGAGGAGCGTTTTCATGTATCCTCAAAGAAACTAATCTAATCGTGTCAAATCACTTGGTGGCCAATAAATCGATTGTGACGTGAGCTGTGTGGCATGTAGTTGGAACCACATCTCATCCATATTCCTTCCATCCAATTCGGTAACAAAATAGTCGGTTATCATGGCTCTATACCGGTCTCCATTAACGGTAACTGGCTCTCCAGCATCACTTCGGAACAAGTATGACCCAATAAGCACACCAGTCAGTTTTTGTGGATGTAATTGCGTCTCAAGGGTCTCATGTGGATTCTCTTCACTCCAAATACCAAACAGTCAAGCGTTGTGGATGCATTTGTTTTTCAATAATTACTCGTGGGTTTTTTGAAGCCCAAATGCCACAATTTTGACCATTAACACAGCCATCAAGGATCAAGATGAAAATGAGCTTCATCACTGAAGATGATTTTGTTCGGAAATTCAGCAATCACTTGTTGTTGTTCCAAAATCTATTTTACGGATTCTCTTCGCGCTCTCTGGGCTTCTGTTCTTGAATCAATTAAACTTTGTTAGCATGAAGTTGCAAGTCTTTCGTGAAAATTCGTGGTAGAGAGCTCATCGAAATACCCAATTCTTGACTACAGTGCTGATTTGAAGTTCCGAGACAGTCAGCAATTCTCTCACGATCTGCTTCGATAATTTCTGTTGTACGATTTGCGACGGACACCAAGAGTGTCCAAGATCTCTAATTGATCTAGTCACACGACATTTTAATTTTTTTTTCTTTTTTGGATGGGCGATGGGATAGTTCTATTAATCGTCTTTTGAAAATGCTTATGTACAATTGCCTGGACCCTTCATCATATACCACATATACCCGAACGGACGGACGTTTCCGTTTACAACCCATTTGATAACAATTGCAATAAATAGGTTTGGCCTATCCAGGCTAAAAGCAGAAAACTGAACAGATGATTTCCTAGCTTCATAAAATCTAAGGGATTGTTGTATTTTGCACTTGAATTATTTTCTAGTGCGATATAGCTTAGGTACCAACAAACCACGAGTCTTTTATATCTGTGAAGTGTATAAATTGACTTTTTCCAAAAGACCTTCACATATTGTTCTAGGCGCTTGATACGAAAAGAATTCACCACAAAGTGACAAATATCTTTTAATGTCCTTACTCCTTATTCCATACCCTAATCTATAATGAATACATGGGCCGTGTTCCGGATTTCATTGACATTGACATCACAGTACTTCGCACATGAATGCAACGAATTACAGAGACAGACACGTCATAATAGCACTGGCGACTGAGGTCATCGGCTAGAAGATTAGTAAGATATCTTAGATGAAGGTCTGTTTTTATTGGTCAATCGACCAATGAGAATAGAGTTTCATCTAAGTAGTCTTACTAAATCTGAAATCCCAAACACGACCAATCTAAATGAACTATAAATCTTCATCATAAAATCGACAAGTAGTAGCATCTATCTATCTAAGTGCCTACTTCTTGAAACCAAACACTTTGAATTCCTCAACAGTCAACAAACCCGAAACAAAGTACCACAAGTGTTACAAAAACAAAAAACACATGCCATACCGATGGAACATTCTGATGATAGAATACATACCGCTGACGTCACTATGACGTGTAGCTCTATCTAACACACACAAAAGCGTTTTCTAACAAAAATGCTACAAGATTCTATTGGCAATGTGACGTGGAATTTTTGTCAATTTCCCTTCCATTGGATTTTTTCACTCTGCCTTATAGTTCACATTCACTTGCGGCTATGGAACCATGGTATACCACTGCTTCGCAGTGTAGAAGTTAAGACTATACTTCACAGGATCATTTCTGTAGTCAGTCTTCATTCACTTTTAGAGCAATCTGAAAGAATATACACCCGCGATGACGAGGTATATCGTTTTATCTGCAGCGTGAGAGTTTGACTGTTGTTTGGCGTTTAATCGCATTGAACAGCATGTCGTCGATGATCGCTCGGTTTGATAGATAAAACGACTTCCGAGTGGTCTCTTTTAATTAATTTATCAGTTAATAAATGTCTAATAGGTTAAATTGTTACTTGTAAGTGTAACTCGAAGGCGTTTACCGCTTCTAAACAAAATTTTTCTCGAATTCCCAGCTAATGCTTGGACCGATTTTGCTAAGTCCATTACCAGGCGTGTCGCCACAACGGGCGCTTCGGGGCCGGCCACTCTATCGTTCCCACCCCACCACCATCCATAAATAATTATATTTGCTGTATAAATAAAAAAAATACGTTTGTGCTTAAATGTTTGTATGTTGGAAAGTCAAAGGGTTAGATTGTTCATTGTTAGGTCGCTTTGACATATCAAAATGGATTTGTGTTGGTGTGCAAATAAATATTTAAATTTACAAAACAACGAAAGTGAGTCCAAGTAAAAAAAAACAAGTTTTTCAAAACACCTAAAAGAATGAGTCTCAGTAATTTTAGAGCTAAATAAATATTTAATTGATTCTTTGGAACTTTTGTCAGGCAATATTATTGTTGTTTGTTATTAAAAGCTGGTAGCACAAATATTGTGTCGCAACCGCAAGGCTTTTGCAAGACACGTGGATGCGATTGCGAGTCCATAAGAAAGATCTGACAACGAGCGAGCTATCGGGTGCAGATTTTATCAAGCTTAATGGTCGAAGTCAGAAATGCACTTGTCAATATGCATATTAGTATCGTTTGTGGACCAATCGAAGCATGAACAAATGTTCCACAAAAGTTTGGAAATTCCGCAGCACAATTCCAGGCCATTATCCGACATTTACACCCCGTATCCACGGCAACATTTGATGGCTTAATATCTGTCACTTTTCATAGAAAGAAATAATGATAGGATGCTATAAAATTTAGGGTGGGCATTTCCATTGCTTACCATCTCAAACAATCTTACCCGGGGTCTCCACGAGCAATGTTTCATAGCATTCAATGTGTTATTTCATGAAAATTGCTTGTGGAGTCCTTAAATAAAGGGTTTTTCAATAAGGGTTTTTCAAAAAGAGCGCTACAAAAGTTTTTTTTAAGTAAAACTAAAACGGTTTTAGATATCAATGAAGTTCTTTATTCCTGTGAAAGTACGTACGTTCGATGCCATTATGTATGGAACTCGATTTCTTTTGCATGGCCACCACGGGCACGCTTGCAGCAGTCCAGACGCTGAACCCAATTTTCGACGGTTTTCAAGCATAAATCGGCCGATACTGCTGCAATTTCACGTTCGATATTCGTACGAAGTTCATCAATCGTCGCTGGCTTGTTGGCATAGATCACAAAATTGACGTAGCCCCACAGGAAATAGTCTAACGGCGTCAAATCGCAAGACCGAGGCCGCCAAGCGACTGGACCATTTCGTGAGATAATACGTTCTCCAAACTTGGTTTCCAATAAATTGATTGTGGCATTCGCTGTGTAGCTTGTGGCGCCGTCCTATTGGAACCACATTTCCTCCAAGTCCATATCATCCAATTGGGGACAAAAATATTCGGTATCACTGAACGATAGCGATTCCCATTCACAGTAACCACACCAAACAGTAATTTTTTTCGGGACGCAATGATGACACATGTAGAACGTGTGGATTGCTGCCTGACCAATACCGCATATTTTGTTTATTGACGAAGCCATTCAACCAGAAATGAGCCTCATCGCTGAAGATGATTTTTCGATGAAAATCCGAATCATTTTCAAGTTGTTGCTCAGCCCAATTCACGAACATACGACGCTTCTGGTGGTCAAGCGGCTTCAGTTCTTGTGTCAATTTAATCTTGTAAGTATGTGGGCCAAGATCTTTTCGCAAAATTCGCCACAACGACGTCGCAGAAATGCCCAACGCTTGAGAATGACGTATGAGAGACACATTTGGGATTTCTTCAACTGAAGCCTCAGCGGCAGCAATGTTCTCGACGCTACGGGCACTTCTTTGTCTCACTGGCACGAGAACATTTTGTACTGTGCCTGTGGATTCAAATTTTTCCACTAGACGCTCAATTGTTGATCTGCTAGGACGATTATTACGACCATAAATTGGACCTACCGCTCTTAACGTTGAGGCCACTAACTCCTAATTTCGGTTGTAAATTTTAATAATTTAAACTCGTTGTTGGATCGTATATCTTTCCATCATGAAATGGCAAACCTTACTGAAGAGAAATGTCAAAAAGCTGCAGAAATATGGCGTCGTTTGCTGTCCCTGTCGCTCAACTTTTGTAGCGTCCCTGTTGAAAAACCCGATAGTATTCTATGAAAAATTTCTTGCTATGTATTGCTCAGTCAATTGCCTTCTATGGATAGAATGCTATGGGCTGTCATTTCTGCTTGAAGTTGTAAGATTGTTTGAGATAGTAAGCAATGGAAATGCCCACCCTACATTTCATAGCATTCTATCATTATTTCTATCTATGAAAATTGACAAATAGTAAGCTATCAAATATTTCTCCTGTAGTGTTATGAAACATTTCGCATTTCCAAGAGATTGTGTCATCATTCCGCATTGGTCCACATATGTCAGAATGGACAAGTTGCAATCGTCCCGATGTCTTCTTTTCATTGTTTTTCGGGAAAAGCAGTTGAGTCTGCTTAGCTCAAAGCGAATGTAGTGCATGCAGTTCGAGCTAAACAGATCTTCGTTAAATTTATTTGGCAGCCCGTGAACTATTTTTTTTTGTAAGCAATTGTTTTAAGGAATTTATATTAACGTGTCCCAGCCGTTAATTCCAGATCATTAGAGATCCAAAGTTAACCTTTGGCGTTATGCTGCTGCTTATATGTGCCTTTTCGTCAACTGCTGTATAATACAAACCAGTTATCTTTTTTGCTGTCATTAGACGATTTGCCTTGTCGAAGATATTGGTTTCAAGAATTACTTTGCAGCCATTTTCCGTAGCTTTGCTGACTGACATGAGATTGTCTGTTAATTTTGGAACCAATAAAGTGTTGTAAAGGTAAAATGGTTCCTTTCCACTTTTAACACTGAAACCTAATTTGGCCGTTCCGATTCCTTTTACGTTGACAAGATGGTTGTCCTCCAATTTTGCATGGTTGGTTACGTCTTTTTTGTTGAAATTAATTACTTTTGTCTTCTCGGTACACATATAGGAGGTAGATTTACTATCTTGGCAACATAACATAATATTTCTGTTGCTTGATTCACTCGTAGCTCTAACTGATTGTGATGCACACTTCTGCACACAAAACCCTTCCAGTCTGAGCTTGGTTGACTCTGTCATTTTTGCTCCAGCATTCCTTGGCCTTGGCCTTCCGCACTTTCTGCAATTAAATTACATATATAGAAAAGAATCAGCTTGTAACTTGTTTTGGATTTGTTTTTTACGATATTTTGGAGATTTGGTGTATTTAGCACTAAGAATATTGTTTGTCAAATTATCCTTTTTCGTATCGCCTTCTTCCAGCAACCTAGTGCACACTGTTGCAACTTCAGGATATACGCTTTGGACATCAAAGGCAGATCGTATGGCTTTGTAGTTTTCTGACAATTCATAAAAAGAACAGCTATAAGCTGATCCTCATCCAAGGTAGCTGCTAACTCTTTCAGTCTGTAAGTTATGGTTTTAAATTCACGAACGTATTCTGCAATCGAATTACCTTGGATCAATTCTGGGTTAGTAAATTTTTGTTTCTCCTCTGTCTTTTGGCGTACGTAGCTGTAACCGAAAATCCCAAACTTCTTTAGATGATTTATAATTTACTGTTAAGGCTACAATGCTTGGTTCCATTGCTGTTAGCAACTCTGCACGGGCGTCCAAATCCTTACCATCCCACTATATCCGTTCCGGACGTGGTACTTGGCCTTTAACATATTGCAAGAATATTCCACGGTAGAGCACTGCTTGCATTTGTGCCTTCCAAATAATATTGTTTTTCCCATTTGAAAGACGTATGCGAACTTGATGAACTCATGACAATTCCAAATAATTTACGCTGTGCAGTTTGTAGCAAATTAATATTTCCGCCCTGAGTTTCTTTTTATTCTTGTTATGGCCTAGGCCCATAATTTGATGAGTTGCGCTTTAAATTTTTGACGATTAAAATACAGCCATCTTGTTGTGGGCTGTGGAAAGTATAGATGAGCATAAAAAAGGATTGTGGAAATGGATGTGTTCACTGTGTGTTTGCTAAGCGTCTCTCACCCAACAAAACTAAATATTTATTTGCACACTACACCGGAGAAAGCACAACAACAAATGGATATGACGTAAAGTTGCTTGCGATTAAAATATGATCGAGTTCAGAGTTTTGACAAAGTAATTATCAATTGGCGGAAGTTTTTTCCCTGAGAAACCTGACGCAATGTCTGTGTTGAGTAGGTACTTTTTCCCCAACACAAAATCTCCAACTCAAAATGCCCGAAGTGAAATCTTCAGCACGAAAATCTGCAGAAAATTTGGGCTTGGAAAGCAAAACGTGCGTTTGCGCTGCCGTCCACAGTTTGAGTTACTTCAGAATGACATTTGACAGTCGACTAAAGATTGAATTTACAGGATTCTTCACAGCAAAGCTTAATCCGTCACCCATATATATTTTTTTAAAATTTAAGTAAATATGTAACAGTTCGATATTGCAACAAACGGTTGCGATTTACAAATGCTAGGAAATTTTTTAAATTGTTAGGTAGTATATGTAATGTATAATCCATTATCAAACCTAGGATTATGTCTATCGAAACTTTAAATTGAACAAAAATTATTTCAAACTTTGCAAACAAACGTTTTTTATTACCCAACTTTACAACACTAATCACTAACTAACATTCTATCACAGAGCTTAATTTGTCCACAGTTATCCCTTCCCCTATCCTATATCCTTTCACTATCATCATCATGTGCTTAAATACTTAAATGTATACGTGTATCATAATTTAACAAAAGGTGTCGGGCCCACATTGTAACTAACCCCATGTCATCATATTTTCTTTTCTCCTTATCCCTCGCTGCAATCTTACACGGACATAAATCCCTAAAAAATCTCCCCACGTACAAATAAAACTCAAATAGAACAACAAAACCTGGACGACGAGGATGAAGGTACCGGTGAAGAAATAATTGTCACAGCCGAAGGACACATCGATCGCGACGAAGACGACATTGATCGTGCAAACGAAGCGATGACCTACCACGACGAACACCAACCACTTACCGCCAGCGATCAGGACATCAGTCACTCAGCTCCATCACCACCAAGTCAATGGAAAGCCGCCACACTGGACAGATGACATCAACTCAACCAGAACGATAACAACAATAGTGTGGTTATCGTTCTGGTTGATGACAAGCCCAGCTCAATGATCTGCAGCAAAGAGACGTTGCACCACCAACAGCCGGAGCGTCGAAAGTCACAAATGATCACATTCAGCTCGTCGGCCTGTGATATCAAGAATAGTCTAAGTCACGAGATAGTCCTAGTGAATAGTACATTTGGTGGGGGGGTGATGCATACCATAACGACGAACGGTAAACGTCGGAGTTTCGACGAAGAGGAAACCCACGACGATGATATTTACCGACGACGATCCTCATCGCACAACGAAGAGGACGAAGATGATTTCGAAACAAATCTGGAAGAGGCCAACAATGCCAACGATGACAGTGGCGGCGGTAGCTATGAGGATTCAAATCCAATGCAATCGAGTACGGGCGGATCGAATAGGAATAGTCTGGAAAAGGACGATGACGACGATGATGATGAGGAGGACATCGATGTGATTAGCACGGATGTCAGTTGTTACGATCAGTTACTGGGCAATAGGAACGACGATGATTGTACGATAATTGGGGATGAAGGGGTCATTAGGATAAAAAATGGCAGTGGCACTGGTGAAGGGATCATATACGCTAATCCCTTTCTTGGTTTGTAGCTAAATTAATTTAATAATTGTTTTGTTAATTTTTTTTTCTAATTTCACACTTTTTGTTGATTTTTTATGTTTTGTATTTTGGTAGTTTGAATTTTTGAAGCTTTTTGTGTTTTTATGCTTTTTAAAGGAAATTGCAAACATTTTCTGAAACGTAAATCCATTTTTTAGCTTTCATTGTTTTTTTTTTAATTGGGAGCAATTTGGATATAAGATAATGGTGAATTGGTTTATTACGATTTTTTTTTGTAATTTTTGCATGTGAACTTTTCAGACATACTTACTCAACTCTGCGAAAAAAACCGCTGTTTAGGACTGCATTTTATTCTTTCCATGCTTATTGGTTATTGAGCTCCTAAATAGAGATTAAAAACTCCACGATTTTTAACAATCCATCTCATTCGCTGTGTATTATATTCAAATAACACCAAGGTTTTTGGTACGACATTTATATCTCAAGGCACATCACATTGGCCCAAAAATTTAAAATATTTTAAAAACCTTGAAAGGGTTGTGGATTGTAGTGAGTGGCCGCTGTGTAGTAGTAATGTGTTTCCCTTCTTAATGGAATGTTTCGCCTTCTATTCCACTGGAAATCATCCATGAGATCAAAATTTTAAAAAAATAATACAAAGAAATGTTTCGTAGATACACCGCAATAACGCGAACTTTTGATAACAAAAAAATATCGCGAACTATAAGCGAACACAAAAGAAAAATAGCGACTCACCAAATCTTTAGTTTAAACACCATCCATAGTCATCACTACTCCCAAGATGTTTTCTATACCTCTCGCCATTTTTTTTTTCTAAAAAATAACAGCGAGTCTTCGATAAGCTGAAAATAATTTACAAGGTTTGTAAAAGTTGTCACACTATGCTTTTTAGCTGTCATGTTTTTGAAGCTAAAACGCTAACAGACCAGGTCTGTTGTTTGAACGCAACCTTAAATTCAACCGGGCAAAAATGTGTATCGACTCAGGAGGTAGTCATTTCATCCATATTATTTCTTGAACATTAACTGGGTTTCCACATTCTTCTATATTGCTATATAAACTTGTCATATGAGTTTAGGCAAATCACCTTACTTTTAAGCTCATCTTGGAGCTTACGTTCTTCCTTAGCTAACTGCCTTCAGTTTCCGAGTCCAAGTTGGTCGAGGTCGGTTTCTACTTGTGCGCCCTTCTTAAGTCTAGTTCTTCCTTTTCAGTGTCCAACGCCTGGCTGGGGATCGAAGACTCTGCGAGCCGAGATCTTGATGTATAAAGTATGTCGGTACAGCTCGTTATAGTTCTTGGTTTAAATCATAGTCTCCGTAGCCCGTCTACTTAAAAGCGACCGATGAATTTTCCTCTCAAATCGACTAAGGATGTTTTTACCCACTTTTGATACGGCCCACGCAAAGCGCCGTAGAGCAGGCATAGGATGATCATGGTCTTATATAGGATCTTCTTAGTAGTTCGAGTTTTTGCTTTACTACGGAATGGCGTTCTAAGCCCGAAGAAACAGCGTGGGGCAGTAGTTAAACTTCATTTAATTTCGGACGAGATGTTGTTGTCAGAGTAAATGGCGGAGCCGAGCTAGACAAAGTCCCGTACTACCTCAAAGCGTGACGTTCTGTTCATCACGACAGGAGTTCTAGCCTTGCATCCCTGGCTTTGACGGTGCCACGTCAAAGCCAGGGATGCAAGGCTAGAACATATATCCCCGATCGCGCGCTTTTCTTGGTCTTTTTGCTTCTTTCTAAAAAGCCGGTGTTCTTCCCTTCGTCTCTGCCTATAGAGCTTGACCGCAGCTCTCGTCTTCACTTGGAGCTTAGCCTTGTAGGCCTCATTCTTGGCTGCGAGTATCTGTCGGCATTCTTAATCAAACCATAGGTTTCTTGCTGGTGGTCCTAGAACCTAGAACCTAGGATATTCTCATTCTCACCTTGGCTGCAACTAGGTAGTGGTTCGTGTCGAAGTTAGCCGCTCATCGCAATGTGATCAGTTTGAACAAAGAGTATAGAACCACATAGAGTACGCATCACAGCTTAAAATTTTGTAGCCGTTTCAGACGCGAGCGGTAAGTGCGAAGGGGAAATTTCGTAGTTCGTATGCGTCGGCAAGACTGTTGTTTGATGTTAAGGTAGCAATGTGAACACTGGGGTATCAATATCAGTACCCCATATAGAAAATATTCGTTGTAAGAGATGCGCACTCTATGTAGTTCTATACTCTTTGGTTTGATTGACCGTTCGTTGATCTGGAGAACGCCACAGTGTACTAGCTATAATGTTATTTCGTTGCACAGCAAACCTAAGGCCTTTTCTAGACGTGTTGTCGTTTAAGCTGTGTTTTCCCACAATACTGCTTATAACTTCTTGTCTTCTTACCTTTGCGTTAAAATCTCTTTGAACGTTTTTAACATCTTACTTCGGTAGTCGATCATAAGTCTTGTCAAGGAGCTCATAGTCGGTATTCGCTCATAAATTTTGTCAAGGAGCTTATAGAAGCAGTCTTTCACTTAATCATCTCTTTCCTCCGTCGGAGCGTGAGTGCATAATAGGTTAATGTTGGCGAATAGGATCGTGGATTGTGGATTGCCTTGATGTGGATTGTTACAAAGCATTTGCTAATGTCTTTCTTGAAAGCATAAGACTTTTTGTCTAAATAAATGTGGCACTTGTTACAAATCAACATCCGAATAGTCGGTATTTTGGCTCACACGGTTCGAAGCAGATGTCACAGTTTTTCGTCCTCTTTTTGCAAGGCGTATCCCATCGTATTTCCTGGATGACAGTAATGTCTGCTTTGTTGCAGCTTATGGCTTCCGTTAGTTGTTCTTCCTTACTTCTCCCGTTTAATGTTCCCACATTCCATGTGCAGATACGAACGTTGTATTCCTTTTTAGGTTTAGGGTCGTCAACAATAAAATCAGTCCTGTCCGAGGCTATTGGTTGCTTCGTAACAATGGTCTTTTCATGGATGGATAGTTTACCCAAAGCGCAAACCTTAAACAGTTCCAATTTATTAGATACCCCTAGAACACGTTGCCATCAGTATCCACTACGGGATTGGGCGCTGCCCATGGCCTTTCGGTTCATCCACCACCATCTCTGCTCAAGGGGCCTGTCTTACCCTTGAGATTCCTAAATGACCTACTGTCCGAATATATCAAAGTAGCTCATCTTAATTCGCCTGAAGGCTGTTTATGGTGTTGCTGATTTTTGTCTTGTTATCAAGACTCACACTTATTAGTTTAGCAAGTCAAATCCGGAAGGTTAAGACCAGTATCCGATGATTACCACTTAGAGGTAAAATAAACACAATTGATGTGTAGCCAAAGTTATAGCGAACAGCTTCAGCTATATCGTACAAAAAAGACCAATTGAATATTAACATACAGTTCAGGATATATCTTCGTTAATATTTTAAACTTTTATTTCGCAGATGCATCTATACTTGTACCTACTTGTTACACTATTTTATTTATTTTCAGCATGCGACAAAATATTAAGACCGTTCAAGTAAAACAGAAAATGTTTGCAATTCAAAATTATTAAATAAAATTTTATTTAATTGAATACCAAAAAAATACTAATCCAACCATTTTCCCTTACAGATGACGAAGGTATTGCGGAATCGGGAATGTAAAATAAGGGAATCAAAAAAACTGCTACAATAATCTTTTTAATTTACATAACAACCGAATAATGATATTAACTCTTAAAAGAAAAACAAAACTCTTTAAGCGAAAAATGCAAATCAATCTTATTCTATAAAATACATACATACAAATATGTAATCAAATTTACATAGTTACGTACAAACAAACAAGGAAATAAATAGACGCATATAATGAACGCATTTTTAAGTGAATCATTTTTGTTGTTTTCGATTTAACACTTTTACACTCTTAATAAAAAAAAAACAATAACTTTTCATAAACGCGCAATAGACAAGAGAAAGAAAATCCGTGATTTGACAATACAATACAAATATCTCTTCTGACCAAAAAACAAGACAACATTCCACTGATTTTTTTTTAACTACGAACAAAATTGCAAAAGTAAACAACAAAAACGAAATCGAAATTTGTTTATATATACACACTTATAATATAAGCAGACATTTAAATGATTGATTAAATTATTTTTTTTTATTGAATATATTTTATTTTAAATTGTTTGTTTTGTTTTATAGCCAAGAATATTTAGATAAATTATATTATAAACAACAAATGAAAAAATAATAATTGCATGTTAAATATTAAATAATTATTGTATATGTAATAATTTATAAATTGTATTTTTACTAAATATTATATACTTGTATGTAAAAAAAAAGTAGCAAACAAGAAAGAAAATAAATTCTAAATGTTTATATATAAATATATATTACCTACATATACCAATACGGAATGGTAAAAAAAATAATATTATTATTATTATTGTAATGTACTCGTAAATTTGTAAAACAAAAAGAAACTGTAAATTAAGACGTAGCTCTAGAAATTAAACTAAGAACAAGAAATTAAAACAAAAATGGCCAAGAATAAAACTAAAAAAAAGAAGAAAATTGTAAATTCATTTGCATTGTGAATTGGAGTTGGTAATAGAGCTCAACGGGGTAATTGGAGATTGAAAGGAAGAGAAAAACTAAATATTTTCATTTTGGACTTGAAATCGTGACAGAAAAAATTCCTGTTTTAAAATTTAAACGAACTCAAAAAAGTGTCAATTTCTTAGGCTTCGTTTTAAGCAAATCCCTCTTTAAAAAAAGGGTAATAAGAGATTTTCATTTTGGGACTCCACTTATAAATCATCCAAAGTTAGGTAGACTAAATTCAATAAAAGGCGTTTTATTTTACCCATATGATCATGAAAACCATTTTTGTGAGTTGTCAAAACCTTGGGGCTTATTTCCAAAAGATGATGGGTATGCACTTTTTTATTTCCAAAAGTGATTTGGTTTTATTGAACGCGATAGGTGTATAGGATTGCTGGCGGAAACAATCCCCATATTTGCACATGAAAATTACCATATAACAGAAATAAGATGTCAAATTGTTGGCGAAATAATTGAAACATTAGAAGTCAAAATGTAAAAAAAAACTGGGGCCAAATTTTATAAAACGAATATCATTGAAATCACTTAATTTTCGTTGAAATTCGATTACATAAAACGAGTCTCTTTCTAGGTTTTACGATACTCGCAATTTCTTACGACTCAACGACTGGCATTTGGCAATCGTATAGCTTTCGTTTTCATTGAGCTGTCATAAATATTTCTCGTTGTAATACAATACAATCGCACTTTGTTGTGACTATCGTTTACTTGCTGCTCATTTCGTTTTATGTAAGAGAGCCCCTGTGAAAAACTGGAAATATCATTTTCGCTGTTGATAATAAAGAAAACAATCGAAATTAAGCTATCACTGTCAAAGTGTTACGCCGCGCATTTGGTAAAAGCCCTCTTTACGTGGACTGGGGTCGAATTACCACATCAGTTAACGAGTGAGTGAAATGCATACGTTATCGAATGATCAAGTGACTGCATTGGGATTATCACATACGAATGGTCACGTATCGAATGTACATAATAATTGTACCAATTGTACTAGCAAAATTCTGCTACATCAATGTTTGATAACTGACAAATGTCAGATGCATTGTTTTTCTGTGAATGTTACGAACATAAATTGGTATATTTTTATCTTCAGAGTCCGAAGATGGACATTTGCATTACGCAGTACTTTTGCATTACTGCTAAGTCAAGCTCTCCAAAACGCATACGAATTATGTACTATGATGCAATGCATTATATTCTAAAACGAGCTAAAACGCTTCAACAACGTGAAAAAAAAGCGCATTGTGAATGCAAACTGCATTTACTTTTTTTTCATAATTAAATTAGATTATTTGCAAACATTTTTTGATAAAAGTGTCGTGTTTAAATGTGTGAGTTTTGAAAATATATATTGTTTTAAGTTTTAAAATGCATTAAAAAAAAGTAAACAAAGCGCTCGCGAAAAAAAAGATGTTGTGTCGTCTCAAAATAACTGTTTATTGCTTGATATTTTAGTGAACGATATGCATGTGTCTTTTGATTTAGTATTGACGAATCAAATATCGACAATTGCCAGGATGATGGAAGGCGAATCACTGTTCACGTAGACGAGATAGCAGCCTATTTCCTTTGTGTCTAAATTATCAAGAGGATGTATGTCTCCACTTATAGCCGGTTGTTTGAGCAATTTCTTGGGACAGACATTATTAGCTTTAATGAGTTTTATATAAAAAGGGTTAAGTAGAGTAAAAATACAATTCTCTTTGGGCTCTTCTTTTAATCAACCTTTCATACCTTGCTCTGATTTTTTTTTTAACACATTGCTAAGTAGAAAATGGACGTGTTTGGTAGATTTAATGTAGGAAAGGCTGAATACAAGAGATTTAATTTTCTTTTTTTCTGTCCCTTAGCAATAGGAACAACTATTTCGTCTTTCTTGAAGTGTGTAGTCTTCACTTCAAAAAAGACGAAATATTTGTTCCTACTATTTCGTCTTTCTTCACTTCAAAAAAGACGAAATATTTGTTCCTATTGCTAGGGGACAGTAAACAGTTTCCAAAATATTTTGGAAACTGTTTTCTCATTTTTACACTCTTTTAGAAATTCGATGCACAGAAACATTACTACTTCTATACGAATTGCTAGTGCTAGTGTGTTTTTTAATCTTAAATCTTTGTATTGATACTTGAACAAGTCCTGTGGACACAAATTTTTATATTTTAAATTTTTTTTAAACAAGTAAAGCTAATATTTTAAGAGTTATTTACAATAATTGAATTTTTAATTGCCGATCTTATTTTTTCTAAAAAAAAAACAATTTGATTTGACAGCTACAAATTTATCCGCTAGGTTTTTCGTTGCATATGTCAATAGTACCATGCTAACAACAGAGCGACATCTTGTGCGAAGAGATTCATTTCCATAGCCACAAAAGATGGAAAACTACAAAGAAAGCTTTAAAATAAAGTCTGCAAAAACAATCAATTTGCTTACTGAACAAGTTTTGTAAATTTATTTCTAAGTAATGCCTAATGATCATTTACATCAATTTCTTTGCAATGCGATGAATCAAACGTTTTTTTTTTTTGCTTACTTAGTTTTCCACAGTGAAACAGTGGCATAGGTATATGAAGTTGGCTACTAGCAGTCTATATATTTCAAGTCAATGTTTGCGCAGTTGATGCTTTCACAATGCGTTTTTGAAAAATGTACTGTACATAGTAATTGGTTTGTGTTTTAGAGCGCTTGATTAAGTAGTAATGCAGAAGTACTGCGTTTTGGAATTCAACCGAGCTTCGTGAATGTTTGTGATGAACATAGGCGTGCTTGGTTATACGAGCGCAAAAAAGAATTAATTCACGAAAGAGAACGGATGATTTTTAGAAAAAAGGAAAGGGATGGGGAAAAAAGGCCAAGTCTCGTCATTTCCTCATCTTCAGATAATGGGTTATGCGTTAAAAATCACGTTTGTTTCTTAAAACGTTCTCCTTTTGACAGAAATGTTCATTTCTTTTTGTTGGCGAAGGAGAATGGTTTTGTTTTGAGTTCTGTAAACCGTTATTTTATACAATGACTAGTTTGAATCCAACGAAGTTTCTATTATTTTAATTTCCGACCGTTCCTCTACTGTCAAATTTTCTTGCATGCCCACTTAATTCCTTTTCTATGTGTATCCACAAAAGTAATTATTTTTTGCGCTCGTGTAACCAAGAAGTAATAATGCAAAACTATTCATAAACTGTCATCAGAAAAGTAGTGTGCATTCGCAATGCGCATTTTTTGAGGTTTAGAAATTCAGCCTAGATGGAAGGATAAATTTTCAATTTGTTTGCATATTGCCCATCACTATAAACCGGTAGAAAAAAATGATTAAAAATCGAAAAAAGGACGTACAACATTATGCTACAACTTTTTTGAAAGCTAATACTATGTTCTTAATTTTGTTTTTTTATGCAAGTTGTTTTATTGAGTTAAAATAAAATTTTAAGTTATTGATCCTCTGTCAATATTCAATGGTTTGATTAATTTTCAGTCGAACAATAATAAATATACAATTTTAACATTTTGAAAAAAAAAATATTTGTTCCCAGAAAACCCCTTTGCAAACCGAAACCAAGTCTAAATCATAAATTTGGCAAATTTGAGATGTGGATATGTTGTACATTTTATGATAAGGTCAATGATTTCATAAACCAGATAATTCTTTTTTGCTTCTCCTTCTTCAAATGTTGTCTTATATAAAACAATCGACCTGGATTAATGTTTCCCTGTTCTCAAAGCACTATCGCGATGTTGTGTGATCCACTTAATCTTGGAGCTTCATTTCAACTATACCACTGACGCTGTTTTTAGTGGATAACAATCTTGTTTAGTTTTATACACTGAGAATAACACGGATATACTGTCAAAATCGGTTAAAACGACCATCAAGGTACTGATGAATTTGGTCGCTGTTACCAATATTATGGTAAATATGACGGGCTCAGTGGCGCGATGGTTAGTACCGTTGGCCCTCCTCCCGTGATGATCTGACAAATCATCAGAGTACTATCAAATATCAAGAAAAGCTTATCTCAAATTCGCTTTTCGGAGTCGGCATAAAACAGGAGGTCTCACCATCATACAAGAAGTACACACGCACACATAAATGGTTGTGAGAAAGCTCGGTCCTGGGTATTAACGAGCCTATTACGCCAAAAATTTGTAATTTTTTTAATTGTATGTAAATTATCATCATTTCATCATCAATATTAAAAATGTTTTAATCTGTATAGTTTCTACGAAGTTAGTGCCAAACAATCTGCAACAATTGTCAACTGCATCTTTATGAACACTTTTGGCATCTTCCACTATATTGCCACTAAAAATTCAATGACATTGGCGAAAACGCTTTATCCACCCTGAAGAAGACGCAAAGTGGTTCTTCCCCATCTTCTTGGCAAAGTCATTTGCTGTAGCTAGCAAAATTGGTCCACTGATGTGTATACCGAAACTTCTCTTTTCATTGAACCGTATTTGCAGAACCTTTTCAACGTCAGTGTGCAAGAAGCTCTTGACTTTTTTTACTGACAGTTTTGCTTCCTTAAATTGTTTTTTTTTTTTCCTTTAAAATTCTGGATTTAGTAGATTGTAAAACGGAAAATTCTTTGGCAAGGTCTTTAATTGGAAGCTTTAAACTCGATTGACTTCACAAGTTATCTACCTGTTATGGGACCCAGACACTCAGCTTTAATCCTAAGGTGGGAATGTTGACAAAATTATTGTTTGGCCACGTTTTAGGTCAAAACACCGTTAATGCGAAGGAAAGTCATTGGGATGAACGTATAGCTAGGCACTTATCCAATGTTCAGTAGTACTGACCCTTTTTATTGCAACAGAATTTTGAACGAATTTATAAAGAAGTAGACTTTAAATTTCTTTTACATTCAATAGATTTCCATATAAAGGTTTACAATTCAACCGCCCTTACGAGCCCTATCCTTCTTCAATTTGATAAAAAATATAACAAAAAATAAAATAAATGTACACTCCTTATAACCATACCTACCTAATATATATTTTATACAAATATTTTGTACCACTTATACCAATTTTTTATCGACATAAAAAAATTAAAAAAAAAAACATTTAAACGAATCTAAAAGTCTGCATTAAAATTTTACAAAACCAAACATAACCTGCACAATTTTTGTAATGTAAATATTTTTTTTAAGTATAAAAGTTCAATCCTAAGACGCAAAAAAAACAAAAAATTAACATATGACCTAATATTCCACCTTCTGGATTTTTTCTAATTAATCATCATCCCGTAAAAAAATAAATTGTTATAACAATTTTTTACCAACATAACACAAATAAACAAAAAAAAAATATTAAATGCCAAATTTGTATAATAAATATCAAACACATTTACAAACTATACATATATACTTAACGAAACAATAATAATTCGTACTAAATGTCTAAATTTAAACAAAATAAAATTAATTTCCTTGTTCCTTCCATATGTGCTAAGATGTATAAAACAATAAGGAAATAGTCGAACAAATAAAATTTAAAATAAAAAAACACACAAACAACTAATTTTAAACAAACGAAAATATATCATAGAATTATTTAATTCTAAACCAAGAAAATGTAAATTAAGATAAAGAAAGAAAGTTATAAAAAGCATTAAATAAAAAAAATCACATATTCTAAATGCAACTAAAAATTAAGTTAAAACATATTATATATACAAAAAATCTGTGTAATAAGTTGCATTCGTTTTTAATTTTTTTAAAACAAATTTACTTAATTAATGTTATTTTTTCCTAGGTTATTTTATACACCCAAACACACACACAAAGGTTAAATGTTTTATTTTTTATAGGTTTAAATAATTGTTAATATTAATTTAACACCAGGTTGATGGAACGCAATTCGCCAGCAGAATGATATTAGAATTTTAAATGTTTAATTATAGTGATGGGACAAGTTGGGAGAACCAATTTTGTTGCATTTAAGGGAGATTTGGAATATTCTGCAAAAAATATTTTATTTGTTTTTCATTTCTTATTGTAAAATGGTGTTAATTTGTAAAAAAAAAATGCGGCGAAACGTGAAAGGTCAATAATAAAATCGAAAAACAATTGTATATTCAAACAAAAATGTTGTTTTATTTTTTATATATTTATAAACAATCAAGTTGCAGCTTTTGAAAGACTTTATTTAACTGGCTCCCGATTCGGCTGCATCTGTCAAAGACAGCCAACTTTCTAACCTCTTCGAGCCTCGACAAGCTGCTTTCAGTCTTTCAGAAAGCGCCACCAGTGATTCGATCTCCCTGAAGGCAAGGATTAAAAGACTCTCGTGCTGGGATCATTTCTTACTTTCTTAAGTGACTCTACAATCCGGAATGCACCTGACCATCAACCAACATCTGCCGTATTAGATCTAACTAACTGCAAACTGCCGACGGGAAAAAGCTGCAGCTAAACAACTAGCGGAAGCCCTAAGCAAGAGAGACATCAATTACATCCAGGAAATACGATCAACATTTTGGAGTTAGCACAGAGGACATGTAGTTCAGTTTACGGTTGCACTATGGATATTTTAAAACATGTTTTTGAGGGTTGAATTAAGTCTTGTTTTTTGTTATTTTACCGTTAGACCAGATTTGCCGTTTAAAACATTTTTTCTTTGGTTTTTTTTCCGAATTCCGGGACCCATGATAAAAAGCCGCTGACTCTTAAAGCTCTCAAAGAAAATATTCCAGAAGAGTACAAGAACTTATTGCCAGAAGTTCATGCCAAAATGATTAAAACACGCTAAAAAAGCCGAAAATGTCGTTAACAATGGCATCGACCATGAATTGAATGTTTCCTTCATATGGTCTGTTATCAATGTCAATGTTTGGAGGTCTTTTTGATAGAAATCGGTTATGCATAGTTTTAGTCGTCCTACAAATAGGTTTTGAAATTCAACTACTAGCACTTAACTTACCGGGAGCTCGCTCATAACATTATTCTTTTAAAAAAAAATACACCTGGAAACCAGGCTGGTAATGATCAAAACGAATAGCAAAGCTAACTATTTAGAATAAGATAGCAGTTTTAGAAGTTGATTATCCCCATGTTCGTGTCGATGTTATTTGGACAATTTTTTCTATGAGGCATAACATTCCAATATCAAGAAGCAATTTCGTTTGTTAAGGTATCCCTTAACCTCTTGATTAACACCATACCACCAGCATCGAATGTCGAAGAACAATGGCAACGATACCAACGAGCATTAGATCAGCCGCAACTGATGTGTTTGGTTTCTCGCGCCCACCAGCAACAAACCCCTGGTTTGATGAGGCATGCCGATAGATGCTCGCAGCCAAGAACGAGGCCTACAAGGCTATGCTGCAGGTGAAGACGAGAGCTGCCGTTGAGCTTTATAGTCAGAGAAAAAGGGAAGAACACCGGCTTTTCAGAAAGAAGAAAAAAGAGCAAGAAAATCGCGCGATCGAGGATATAGAGAGGTGCCACTCCAGGAACGATCTTCTTTAACCAAAGTGTAAAACGTCAAAGCCAAGGATTCAAGGCTCGAACGTAATCCTGTCGAGATGAACAAGGAAATGTCGTAGTTGAGACACAGTTGATGCTGAGGATATGGAAGAACCACTTCTGCAGACTGTTAAACGGCGATGACGAACAACATTCGTCAGTCAGAACGAACCATTCAATATTGGCAACGACAGTGAAAGCTGCCAACCACCCGACCTGAGTGAAGTGAGGATAGCAATATCTTAACTCAAGCTTCATTAGGCTGCCGGAAATGACGGCCTTCCCGACGTCTTTATGAAGCCGGCGGAGATGACTTGGTAAGAAACATCCACCAACTCATAAGCCGAATCTGGTCGGAAGAAAGTATGCCTGAAGAATGGAACCTCAGCATCGTTTGCCCGATCCACAAAAAAGGAGACCCTCTAAACTGCACCAACTACAGAGGCATAAGTCTTTTCAACATCGCCAACAAAATTCTATCTGCCGTAATATGTGAACGCCTGAAACCGTTTACCAACAACCTAATCGGCCCTTAGCAGTGTGGTTTTAGGTCAGAAAGTCCACAAACGATCAAATTTTCGATACCAAAAAAGGATTTAGGCAAGGCGATGAGCAGTCATGTGGCTTCTTCAACTTGACTCTTAATAGGAATGTGCAAAACACCCGCGCCCCACCAGAGGCACAATTTTCCAAAAATCGGTCCAACTACTAGCTTACGCCGACGATATTGACATCATTGGTAGGACCCAACGTGATTTCATAGCCACGTTTGTTAGTATAGAGAAGGAAGCGGCAAAAATAGGTTTAGCAGTAAATGAGGGCAAGACGAAGTATATGCTGTCGACACGAAAGGACACACAACATCGACGAATTTGACAGAACGTCACCATTGACAGATATAACTTTGAGGTAGTACGGGACTTTATCTATCTCGGTTCCGCTATTTACTCTGACAACAACATCTCGTCAGAAATTAAAAGAAGAATTACTCTTTTACAGTGGCGCGAAGAAGAAAGTCTGGGTTTGATTCCCAGCCGTGGCAATACCTAAATGACTTTTCACTGGCCCTCCTCTCGTTGATCGTTGTCAGGAAAAGCTTATCTCAACATAGCCGTTCGGATTCAGCTTGAAACGGGAGGTCCCGCCATCGTGTAACGAGCCTGTTGCTTGCGCCAAAAATTTGTATTTTTAGCAGCTTAGGGCTTCCGCTAATTGTTCATCTGCCGTGTCGTCAACAGTAAAATCACTCCTTTCAGAGGCTATTGGTTTCTTCGTAGCAATAGTTATTTTTTTTTTTACTTGGGTGAGTAGTTAAAATCACTCCTTTCGGAGGCTATTGGTTTCTTCGTAGCAATAGTTAATTTTTTTTTTGTTTAACCTGGGTGAGTAGTTAACGCAAAGCACAACCCCGAACCTGGAGAACCAATTCCAATTTATTATAAGGGGCCATCAGTTTCAACCAAGGGATTGAGCTGTGACCTTTCGGCTCATCCGCCACCATCTCTGTTCAAGGGGCCTGACTTACCCTTGAGATTCCTAAAAGACATGTTGCCCGTACATTTCGACGCAGCTCGTCTAGGTTTTCTTGAGAGCATCAGGACAGATATTCCGTGACAAAGATTCTGAGCATTCTTTTTGCTGATTTTCGACTTGCTATCAACACTCGCACTTATTAGTTTAGCAAGTCAATGGATGAACTTAAAACGGCTGGGCTACGCCAATTCAAAGGCGATCAGAGTTTGTCCTAGTTCTACAACATCCAACCATAATCCTATCATATGGCTGAACTTTATTTTCGACTTCGTGCATTTTTTGGCCTAAATAATTAGAACATCAAGAATGCCACTTCGGAATTGATAATCGGTCAGCAATGAGTTCTAAGAGAAACGCTGAACTCGAGAACTCCTTATCTATTTAAAATATTTATGGAATTCTCCGTTGGCGCGAGAGAATCGAAGGATGTGTGAAGGATCGAGTGAGACACAATTTCAAGGACAGACTGGAAAGTCTGAGGGAACAATTCTGCTGCAAATCCATACATCATATGAGGGATTCATCACAATGGGTTGAGATTGAGATGTAGCATGGCTAACCTAAGTTACTTATTTAGACCTAAGAGATATTTCAGACCAGCCAAGCCTTATAAAAGGTGACAATCAGAAAATCGGAGAGGCGGAGAGGCGAAATTGTGAGGGTCTACTACCAATGTTAGAACAAAACGCACGCTTCCAGTATACTGGATGTGCAAACATTGCGAGCAACTTCGAATTATGTCCTTATCTTGTGTGATTTGATAAATTCCATGTCATCAGCATTTAACACCGAAGACCAATGGATACGATTCCAAAAAGTCATAAGTTCGTCCTTAACTGATGTGCTGGGTTTCTCCCGCCCACTAGAAATAAACCTTTGATTTCACGATGAATGTCGATAGACGCTCGCAGGCAAATATGAAGCTTACAAAGATAAGCTGTAGTGAACAGAATCGTGTCCAAAGAAAGCTTTAACTTTGGTATAAATTATCGTTTTAAGCATGGCAATAACAGCCAGACAACGCGCTTCATTTTGGCTTAATGCCTATAAAGAACCAAGCATGATCGAAGCGCTTTTTTATGTCTGCTGCCGTAGATGTTCTCTCATTCTGTGGTACGAAGTACACTTTGTAAGCAGTGACGGACTCACATTAGCGTGTTACATTCATTAAATTGGAGCAGTTTATATACCTACAAATAATCCATCTATCATCCTGTCAATTAACAGGTTGCAGTCAAACACCAGGAGCTCGTTTAATGGCTCCACTGTCAGCAAAGAAAAAGTAATCCTCATTGGAGCATCACCGTGCCTCTGGACTCGTACATGAGCTACGCTGCTAAGTTAGGTCATGTAATGCCTTCCTATCTAATTTTAAACGCTGTACAACCATCAAGTTTAATAAAATAAAATCAAAAAAATAGTCTTAGATGCGCATAACTTTATTTTCCATTATTTGAGAGCAGTTGCGATACTCTGCAAGCAGGATATTCTCTACAGAGGTTGTAGACTTTAGGCTTCAACATGACGTGCTCCTGGCTTTTCGGCCAAGAAGTCAGCGAACTCTTGGTATGGGGTCATGCCGAGTGGCATATCCTTCCACAAATCTGGGGTCAAGTAAGCGTATGTTTTGGCAATAGCAGCATAGGTGGCCTTGGCGAAGTTACCCAAAGTACCAGTGGAGCCACGGGCCGAGGTGTAACAATCCTCAATACCAGCCATGGTCAACAGCTTCTTGGGGACTGGAGCTGATACGATACCAGTACCACGTGGGGCTGGGATCAAACGCACAGATACGGAACCGCACTTGCCAGTGACCTGGAAAAAAAAATAAAATAAAAATTCACATAAGCACGAGGCTTTAAGAGAGAGCACAGCAAATTATTTTTAGAATTCAACAAAATCAGACCATCTTGACCGTCACTAGCGCAATGCTTCCGGTGGAAACCGCAAAAGGAAAGACAAAGAGTTTCATCATTTGAACAAATTCGAGTTGTTTCACGTTTCAGTCGACTTACCTTGCATGGCACGGTATGGGGTTTACCGATCTTGTTACCCCAGTAGCCACGACGAACTGGAACAACCGACAATTTGGCCAAGATGATAGCTCCACGAATGGCAGTGGCAACTTCCTTGCTGCACTTAACTCCCAAACCAATGTGTCCATTGTTATCACCAATAGCTACAAAGGCCTTAAAGCGGGTACGTTGACCAGCACGGGTCTGCTTCTGGACAGGCATGATCTTCAAAACCTCATCCTTAAGGGCAGAACCCAAGAAGAAATCGATGATCTCGAACTCTTTGATTGGCAACGAGTAGAGATAGATTTCCTCCAAGCTGTGAATCTTTGCATCACGAACCAAACGTCCCAACTTGGTGACTGGAACCCACTCCTTGGAGTCTTCCTTGCCACGTCCACCACGGCCTCCACGACCGCGACCACGTCCACGACCGCGTCCACGGCCACCACCGCCACGAGAACCAAATCCTCCACGGAATCCACCACGGGCTGGAGCTGCGTCCGCCATTCTACAAAAAGAAATGAAAATTTCACATAAGTTCAATCCAAGCTGACTTTGTTTGAATTTTATAGTTTATAGTGAAGAATCAGACACCTTTAACCATCCTTAGGATTTCGAGAAGAAATCCTTCTGGTGGAAACCGCAAAAGGAAAGTAAAATAATCATCATTTTAATTGCAATTTAAAATTGTGAAAAAATTATTCTGACACGCTAGACGACGCCATTTTGAAAAAGGTTAAATATCAAACACGTGTTGGAAATCGACTCTTCAGTGACCAATATGGAGATTTTAATTTTTTATCGAAAAAAAAACTTAAAATCAATAACATGGAAAACTTTTTTCACAATTTTTTAACACAAATTCCATCACTTTTATAAATTTAAGAGAAAACCGATGCTTACCTGCAGTCTATGAAGTTATATCGGTGAAGGGTAAAAACCGAATGAACGAGACGATGAAGTGAAAACTTCCTTCTGCAGCCATTGCCGTGGAGAGTTGTCGATGTCGTCTCCACTTCGAAAATGAACAACTTCGAAGTGTTAAAATATTCTTTATCGAATTATAAATTGATTTTGGTGTTTATGAACGCATTTTCTGGGCGCATGGAATTCCGAATATATAAAATATTGATTAGATGGTCGAATTGTTATTTTTTTATTTGTTAAATTACAAAGGAATATATATAAATATCCTACAAAGGGCTTGGATGTATTTCATGAAACAGTTATTAACAGTTATTTTAAGACTTAATTTCATAGTGAATCAACTTTAATTACTATTATTAAATCGATTAGCCACCATCAGATCCAACATTAGGGGTATTCATGCACCGTCGGAATGTCGTCATAAACGTTGTAAACGTGATAAAATTATGTTGTGATAGATTAACTGTCAAAATTGTTTGGGAAATCTTTTCTAACAATATCGGAATCTTCTCATGGGAATTGGCTGCGTAAACTGAGATGGTAAACGTTGTAAATTTTTGAAATCCTATTTTGACATTTAATCAGTCACTTTCACACATCAAACGCATTTGCTAAACTGAAAAAAAGTGTGTAGAATGGAAAGAGAACAATAGGAACGAAATCCGATCAATAAATAAATTACTAAATTGATATTCAATTCAGTGGGTTACCGCATTTTTTAGTGGTACAATTTTAGGCCGTGTGTGAATTGACATTTGTGTCATTTTGACATTAGTATGAGAAAAGTTAAAAATTAAGTAGTGGATACAATTTTAACGCAATTGACACATGGCTTTAGGGTCGTTCATGAAACGTCGTGGTAAAATTACAATCTTTCGCATGTAGTAAAATTACGACGTTGCATGAATACCCTTAATGTTTGATATATCATGTGACGTAATCCAGAACGCAATCGGGTCTTTGCACACGAGTATACTTCAACCCGTTGAACCTCATGTTTAATGATGGGACGGGTGAGGAGGGTGCATTGTTTGAGAACCACTGAATAGCAATATTTCATCCAAAATTAAGTGGTTGAAGAGGGTAGACTACATCTATCCAACCACTTAATGCATGTGTTTCTGACAGTTGTGCTATTTAAAGAAGACAGCGGCTAATTCTGTGTCTAACGAATTAAATAAAAACATTTCAGCAACAAATTATTGTATTCACACATTATAAGTCGATAGTTCCAATTTTAATTATTCGTGTTGTATATTATCGCAGAAAAGAAAAGAAACAAAACTGAAAACAAATAATTTTACACAAAATTCAACCGGTTGAATATATTGCCATGTGTTTGGAAAGTAACCATAATGAATGCAGCTCAAGCATACTCGTGTGCGCCTGCCCATTTACCCGGCGTTCAGGCTAAGGAGTATAAAACTTAACTTTCCTTGCATGTATATGTGTTAGTGCATCTGTACATGAGAGCTTGCTGAAGGGCCGCCCAGAATGCGTATCTGTAGCTGACACTTGTAGCTGAGTCAAAAGTTAAAAACAAGGCAAGCCGTAAGCGCTTACACAACGTGAATGAATGGCAACTTCATGCAAGAAATGTATCTCTCTTTTGACAGCGATACAGTACAGATATGCATTCTGGGCGGCCCTTTACGAATAGATCGACAACTGCGATGAGTGTGAATATGGCTCTTTTACACTAGTGCACTTTGTGATTATCTCATATCTGTCCCTTTTCAGTGAATTGCCAGGTAATTTCATGCCAGCAGTTAGAATCCACCACCACCGGATAGTAACGTATTGTAATACCAGGTAATTTCATGCGTCCAGGTCAAACCCATCACCGCACTTGAAAGTTACACAAGTACTCACAAAATTCACACCATAAAAGAACTAATACGTAAATAAATGTAAACGCTGGGAGACTCGAATTCCAACTCGAACTTTTATCACTTTTAGGGTCCATTATAGCCATCATTGCACAACTTCATTGATACTCCACACATGATGGAATTGAAATTTTACCTAAATTGCTTCTTATAGAAATCACTGCAAAATTCCGTTTTAGGGCCCAGTTTTGGCTCAGTTAAAGCTATCATTGAAAACCCTCATTCCGTTTCAGTTCTATCATTACTTTTCATAGAAATAAATGTTGATCAGTGAAAAATAAGAAGTAATTTTCTGCGAAAACTATAATTAAAAATTTTAATATTTTTGTATAATCATATTTTAAGACTTGTAAGCTTTGTTTTGAAACCAACTTGCCAATGATTGAATTTGTATAAAAGCCGCAAGCAGTAAAAGAAAATTTCCAATGAGGGTTTTCAATGATAGCTATAACTGGGTCCTATAGATATCATTGAACAATTTTATTGGAACACAATACATAATGGAATTGAAATGTCACACCCATAGCTTCTTACAGGAAATCTTGGAGAAATCCATTTCAGTTCGGTGGAATGGCAATCATTACTTCACTTAAATAAATCTTGATCAGTGAAAAATATGAAGTGATATTCTGCACAAACTTAAGTTAAAATATTTCTGGATAACCGTATTTTAAAACTCAATGATTGAATTTATAAAAAAGCCGCAAGACGTAAAAGAAAATTTGCAATGTTGGTTTTCAATGATGGCTATAACTGGGTTCTTAATAATTTTTTTATGAACTCATAAAATATGAACTTAATGATTGAACAAAAATGCAGCACCGTATTAACAAACGCTGAGTAGCTAATCATTGGCTAACTTTTGACATTTGAATCATTCTTACGGGAAAATTTGTCATGTTAATCATTGATTAGCTAATATCAGCGTTTATTAATACAGGGCTAACAGTTTCGTATGTCTAAATAAGTGTAGTCTGGTGAATACCTCTAAGCTTAATTATATTTTTACTGCCTCTCAGCCTTAAATTGCATGATGCTTGAAATTTATTTTCAAATTTTAATTTTCACTGAAATTCGATGAGCTGCTTTTCAGTACCAGCTCAAGAAGATTGCCTATATGTTCACATCGGGGACAGGCCGCATGGCCTGTGGTACAATACCACGATATCGTTCCTTTTTCATTGTGCTGTGCTGCCAACGGGGAAAAAAAGATAGCAAAGTGACAGCATACAGTAGTTCGGGGTTAGTAAAAAATGGAGTGCTGTACGAAATTTTTATTGTTAATAATATGAAAATAATTGACAAGACAAGACCTTGTATAAATGTTAAACAACCTCACCGCCCCTGTTAAAAGCCTTTTTTAATTTCAAAGAATCTACTTAGCTAACGAGCTAAAGTTAGAAAGTGTCTCGGCATAAGGTACTGCTTTTTATTTTAGAGGTCCTTGGTTCCAGAAGATTATTGTCAAATCAAGATGCTTCTGAAGCTTATAAACAACCATAAAAACCCTTTGATTTGTTTGTTATTTTCAAAATACAACCGTTTTTACCAATTATGTCCTACTAAAAAACCAACATCCGGTAATACTTCCATTTTCGAAACTCTCCACTACAATTTTTCGCATAACAAAACTATAATGTGCAACTGAGACAGCAGTAGTTGCACTTACATGCTGTCAAAAAAACCTATGATATGTCAAAATAATTCATTCATTCATTGTTTTGTTTATAAAATCTTTATCACTCGGAGGAACCACCCATTTCCTCCGATAAAATATCACCTCGAAACTATGAAATATCTCTAAATACTCCCACGCAACATGTCGCCTTGCATTTCAAAAGTAAACTCTCACCTAGCGGCCACAACATTCTTCGCAAAGACCCATCCAGGCGATGTATGCGGCAGCAATGGCTTGCCTCTGACACCGAATTCCATAGCAATACTTGGTCGAGCACAGCGATTAAAGGAGATTAGACATCCGAACTTGTGCCAATACCTGGACATAATCCGTGGGAAGCATGGTGATTAATATGAGTTTCTCCAGTTGCTAGAAATAATCGAGTTTATATATTTCGTAGAGCGCACAATTGCAGTCTCGGAATTTTGTGGCGAGACATTGGAACAAAATTCAAGAGTTTCCTTCAACTCGACAAGAATTTTAAGGATCTTCTATCAAATTGCCTGCGGAATCGACGAAGTGCATCGCAATAAGTTTGTCATCCACAATTTGGAGCCAAAAAATGTCCTCGTCGATGATTTGGACAATGTCAAGCTGTTCAACTATGGATTGTTTTATATGACCAATGGCGGGGAATATGTTCCATTTCCAATTGGGTAAGTTGCGGATGAAAGCAGATCATGAAGATTGACGGATTTCATTGTAGCAACATTCGGTATATGGCTCCAGAACGTTTGCTCGGAGCGAAGCATAATATTAAAAGTGACATTTGGAGCTTAGGGATGATTATCGCAGAACTTCTATTGGACTGCCAACTGTGGGCTAATTTGAAAATCTCCAATGTAGGCCGGAAGATTCTCTCCTTCTGCAAGACGAATAGTGTTTTTGAGAAAATCGCTCGGGAACACAATAGCTACGAACGCTATCAATCTCTGGATAAAGATCTGCGACAATTGGTCGAAAAATGTCTGTCTGTGGTGGTGAAAAATCGACCTCTGCCAGGAGAACTTGTGGCAAGTATTATATTTCAGAGGAACAACGATGTGTGTGCAATAAAAACTCCGGAGAAGCCCAAGTTCCTCTTACTTCGCTGTCCGCTTGATCAGATCTACTACCTCTGGCAGCTGGCTGGAGGTGATGTACAGACAGAGCTCAAAATGGAAGGTCTTATTCGGAGTGAGGCGCCTATATTAGCCATTCCTCGTGTGGTTTGTCTCAGCGGAGCTATTGTGGGACCAAAGAGAAGTCAGAGCTACCTCATGGATGACCGCGTTGTGATCCTGAAGCTTAATAACCTTCTCGAGCGTTTGAAGTCGATCCCAGCGATGGCATATTTTCCACTGATTCACTCGCCAAAGTTTGCCTACAACTTCGGCTGCGGAATGGAACAGTTGCCTCTAATTATTCGTGAAAGGGACACCGAGTACCAGTTTCATCGTGTAATGTTGTTCTCAAGACTGCTGAAGGTGGGTATTTTAGAACACCGTGTCGAATTGATGATGAAAACATGTTTTGTGTAGGGCTATCCGTTCACTGGTGACATGATTGAGAAGGAAGCTGCAGTGGACATACCACCTCTGTTGCGTGGACAAATTTGGTCATGTCTGCTTGGAGTCATACCCAACGGAAGCTATGAAAAAATTGACAAAGTCACACCAACAACAACCGACCGACAGGTACTTAAACAAACCTCAAAGCATTCAATAAATGTTTGTGTGCCCCTAGATCGAAGTGGATATCCCCCGATGTCATCAATATGACGAACTGCTCTCATCGCCCGAGGGTCACCGGAAGTTGAAGCGACTGCTGAAAGCTTGGGTGACATCCCACCCACAATATGTGTACTGGCAAGGCCTAGACTCGTTAACAGCACCCTTTTTGTATCTCAATTTTAATCAGGAAGGTGGGTTCGATTTATTACGCTAAACATCCGTTCAAGAAGGCTTTCTTTTTCAGAGATCGCATTCCTCAGTCTGTATAAATTCATCCCGAAGTATTTGCAGTGGTTCTTCTTAAAGGACAACTCCGCCATCATCAAGGAATACTTAAGCAAATTCTCCCAGCTGACAGCGTTCCATGAACCAGTTCTGGCGAAACATCTCAGTGGAATCAACTTTATTCCAGAACTTTTTGCAATCCCATGGTTCCTCACGATGTTCTCACGTAAGACCACTACTCAACCCCTAATTCCTTCACATAAAAAATAACCCTCATCCGCAGATGTCTTCCCATTGCATAAAATCCTTCATCTCTGGGACAAATTGATGCTCGGCGACAATTCCTACCCGCTGTTCATAGGTATTTCCATTCTCAAACAACTCAAGAGCACTCTTCTCACATCCGGATTCAACGAGTGTATACTCCTCTTCTCTGACTTGCCGGATATTGTCATGGAGAACTGTGTCGTTGAGTCACAGAAAATGTACCAAACCACACCGAAAAGTGTATCCCACCGACAGCATGTGCTGCATGAACATGAACCGCATGACTTTGTAAGGTTTTCAATTAAAAAAAAGCGATTTCATAAATTCAACCATTTTCCAGGACATTTCTGGAGTTACGCTGGCCGAACTACAAACGGAGATGAGTCCACGAATCAGCGCGAATGATTACTCCCACCTACTCATGCATACACCCAATGAAGTGGTAACAATTGATCTCCGTGGAGTGCTGGAGTACTCTCGGGTGCGAATCGAGGAAAGTATAAACATTCCATTTACTTCGGTTCAACTTGGTGACACACGATTGGAGGCGCTGAATGTTAGCAATTTAGAAACTATGCTAGCGGAGAAGGTCGTCGTTGTTGTTAGCACAATTCATGAAAATGCTATTCTGGTAAGAACACTGATGGATCTATGCAATGACCAAAAGCTCATCGTTTTGCTTTGTAGTTCTCGAAATTTCTGGTCGACTGTGGCGTGGAAAGGGTGTGCATTCTCCATAAGGGTTTCGGTATACTGCATGCAATCGAACCTAACATTCTCGTATCAACGTAAAGGAAATGTCTCACATATCCTTTTTTTTTGTTATAATTGTCAAAATAAATTTATTTAGATCAAGAGAATTCATTTTATTCATAAGGACGAAGGAGTTAGACTTTTGACGGTATTCTGTAACCATTTTAAGAGTTCGAAGAAGATACGCCAATGATTTGTTGCACGATGACGAAGCATTTTATAATAAAATTCGGACAGAAGGTAAACTGCTTAGCTTAGCAGTTACCATTCAAAACGCAATCACCAGTATTTGGGTCTTCATTTAAATCACATGTTAGTCGATTACACCGAATGGGACCGCGTTTCCCTAGGGATACGTTGCATGAAATGTTTATGGAAGAGTACCTTCGTCTCGGACACATGGTACATATTCCTCCTGCCGAAATCGATACCAATCCTGAAAAGCAATTTTACTTAGTTCACCATGCCTTTTCGGAGCCAGACATCTCTTCGACGAAACTACGCGTTGTGTTTGATTGACAATTGGTAATGCGCTTATTATTTACCTACAAATTGTCCCAATTCAATGTGAATCACTCGGGGTACATTTACGCTTCCTATAAAATCCATATAAACAAACGTAATCTTAGATTGCGTACCGAACAACTTCGAGACCTTTTCGATCTGTGAGGTTTTTAAAACAGATTGCTTTGCATTATCAATCGCGGTTTTCAAATGTACCACGTGTTTTGTTGAGTAATGCTTATACGTATACTTAAAAGGAAGCAATATATCCTCAAGCTGAATTGGTTGCCCTTTTGTCTCTTGCAAAACTCAACCTGCTAGTATGGAAATCAAATTGTTGGCCGTTTCTTGTTTGCTTACCTCAAGTACATTTCAAATTCGTATTGGCTAGATACAGAACGGTTAAAGACCTTAATAAAGGTCCTTTGTATTTGTTGGAGACCTTTTCCTGATTATTATTACATTTGGCATACTAAGATTGCAGAAACCTTCTTAGTTTACATAAACATTTTTAAAGAACTTTGGTAATCTGAGCTCAAACGCAGTTGACAGGATCCGTCAGCGAGGGATACTCGCTAGAATATCTATCAAAGTGATGTGTTAGGGCTTACATTGGCAGCTGTAACTTAACGCTAGCTGCAAATCAGTATTTGGAGATCCACCAATGTGGATCCTCTAAAAGCAACTTCGATCCCTTGACTGGAGGTCTGTAAAGATATTATTTTATTCCGCTTATTTCCCTGAAAATTCTCGTCAGTACCATATAATATGAAGTTTGCAACATACCTGAATGTCAAATCATGCTACTCCACCAAGTTGTTGAACCACCTCCGTCATGACCCATACAGCAGATTTTCTTTGCTGTCCATTTGCTCTACATGTCCTAGCTTTCTTAAACATCCAATGCGAACTTTTTTGACTGGCTGGGAAATGTCGCTGTGCAGCTCGTATAACCAGTGGTTGAATCTTCGTCTCCATAGCCATACAACGCAAACGGAGCCTAAGATTTTTCGAAGAATTTTTATCTCAAAACGACCAAAACATTGCATGTGCCCTGCTAAATGTCACATACAAGATCCTATCCAATGTACTGTGTGAACGTTTAAAACCTTTCTGCAACACACTAATCGGCACGTAGCAGTGCGGCTTCCAGGCCGGCAGATCGACTATAGACAAAATTTTCACAATGAGGCAAATCCTAGAAAAGACCATCGAATTTTAAGTCGATACTCACCACCTATTCATCGACTTCAAAGCCGCATACATCGTCAGGAGCTCTATATGGCGATGGCCGAATTCGGAATCCCGGCAAAACTGATTCAGCTGTGTCGCGTGACGCTGAAAAACACGCGCTGCGACATGCAGTTTGGAAGTTACTCCTCCAAACTATTCCAAACATGCACCGGACTTCAGCAAGGAGAAGCGCTATCATCCGACTTCTTCTGTTTCGTACTGAAGCAGATAGTATGAAGGGCAGGTGTCAACACTGAAGGCACTATTTTTAACAGACCGTTTAGCTGCTGGACGATATTGACAACATCGGTCGCTCCCAGCGTGCCGTCACGGCGATTAAAGAACAGACGAAATCCGTTGGCCTTGTAGTAAATGAGGACAAGACTAAGTGCATGCTATCAACAAACTAACAAGCATCTGTCTACCGCCGTTGCTACTTCCGTTTGGCGAAACAACTGGGTTCAAAACTCCTAACTCGAAGGACGAAATGTGTGCTCTAAGAAACCCTTATCCTGCCAGTTCTGCTTTATGGCGCCGAGTGCTGGAAGATAAGAAGGATGGAGTGCAGATACTATAGGTTCCTTTGAGAGAAAAATACTTCGCGGATCTTTGGTCATATGTGCGAGAATGGCGAATGGATGAGAAGATACAACCACGAAATCTATGAGCTGTACCAAGATGTGGATGTAGTCCAAAAAGCCTAAACACGAGGCTCGGCCACATCGAGCGAATGGATAATAATTTGCAGAGGATCTTCAAATTCCACCCCGCAGGTTCGAGAAGGCATGAAAGGCTGCAGTGTCTCAGGCAGAGCCTCTTCACAGGTCGGTAGCCCGAAGAGTAGGACATGCATCTAACCAACGTTATCCCATGAAACTAATTGAAATCTATGTTTTCACGGAATCATACAACGAAGTTTTCATATTGAAAAACAAATTAAATTCATAAAAGAATAATCCGCAGTAATGATACACAAATATACGTGCCTTCCGAGTCATAATGACATAAACAGTCAAAAGTTTAATTACCCACAATAACAACAACGTGATCGTTGAAATTGTTAACCTAGCATCCAAATCCCGTTGTTTTCATCACAATTAAGATATTGTCTACCATCTCAAATTTATGTTCGTCTACATCCAATTGCAGTGCGTATGAATGCTTATGAAGTTTTCTGGTTTCTTTTAATTTATTGTTCGCAATATTTACTCTCAGATAAACTATTTAAAAACCGTTGTCAACTGATTTTGAATTTGAAAAAAAAGAAGCTTCGTGTGGGGTGTCAAAACAACCGCAACGCGGCGCCGGTTTGTCATGCTACATAAGAGATACCATGACACAATAAGATAGTAAATGATTATACAAGATAGTACAATCTAAAAATAACTGTTTCCATCATTGTAAATACATAAGCTAGACATTCTTAAGAAATTGAAATATGAATGTTTTTTTTAAGTACACAAGGGATTAAAAAGTGAGTAAGATAAAAGCCTCCAAATGCTTAAATTGCAAATAGCAAGACGTTATCGTACGATGTTCCTATGTGAGACAAATGACCTGGGAACGTCCTTATGCACTGAAAGATGTTTCCATTATGTGGCGTGATTACTTATATGCAGACATCCATTTCGGTGGAACTTTCTTATCTACATCTATGTGGCCTTCATATGTGTCTAAAATTTTTAATTTATTCATTTCAATTGCAAATAAATAAACTACTAAATTTAAAAGAAAATCTGCATGAGATAGAGGATTGCTATGATAAAATATCTGCAGGTACATGTGTTGTATAAAATTTGATACACTTGTCAATATTAACCCTACAGACTAGACTTTGTTTGAATATGTCTTAGACCATAATCTCACTATTAATACGTAATGTCTGTAAACTGAAGTGATCTCACATAGGGTGCAGAGATGTCTGCCTAGGGATTAACCAAGAATTGACGTAAAACTAGAGTAAACTTTGGACCAGGAAGAAGCTCAGTAGTTGATTCTCATACAAATGCCAAGCTAATATAATTTTTTAATTAAAATAAATAGTGTCTTACTTACTGACTTAAGTGCAGCTACAGGCCGAAATAAGCCTAGACATAGGCCAACAAGCTACTCCAAACTTCGTCTTCATAGTGCATATCCCGTCAACGCAAACGGGACCGAATAGTTTTTATCCTCCTTTTGCTTGATCCATCCCATCTAAGTGTGTTTCTGGGTGGAAGTAATGTCTATGCTTCTCCCTTCATCCGGACGTTCGGTCTTTCTTGTCGCCTAAAGCCCGCCTGAGACAAAGTAACCAACATCTTCAATCTTGGGCACGTTGCTGCAAGTTATTTAGTCCAAGCGGAAGTTCAAAGATTCCCTCAACTGGATCAATTTTGCTCATTCGCTCCATAAGGGCAATCAAATTGAGGTCAACGTATTTTAGCATTTTGTGGTTAATCCACATCTTGGTGCAACTCAAATTTTCTCTCTCTCTTGCTCTAGCCACCACAAAAATGGACTGGTTGGATAGGGTTCAGAAAAGCAAGCATTTGAACTTTAATGTAAGAATTTTTGCTCCCATTTGGTTCGCTAAACGGAAATATCATCGGTTTCCTGTGGTCAATCTTCTTCAATAATGTGTCATTCGTGGAGTTTTATCTTCACTAAGATGTAAGGTGACAGGCTCAGTGGCGCTATGGTTTATGTGATGAACTGCCGGCGGCAGAGGTCTGGGTTCGATTCCCAGCCGTAGCAACACCTAAATGATTTTTCACTGGCCCTCCTCTCGTGATGATCGGACAAATCGTCCGAGAAGTCAAGAAAATGTCTCCAATTCGCCGTTCAGAGTCGGCATAAGACAGGAGGTCCCGCAATTGTCTAAGAAGTACACACGCACACATGAAAGGTTGTGAGCAAGCTCTGCCCTGAAACGAGTCTGTTGCGCCAAATATTTGTATTTTTTGTGCCATTCGTGGAGTTGAAGTTGACTACAATGTAGATGAACTCTTTAACTACCTCAAAATGGTTGCTTCTTCGGCGACATTTTGTCCAAGGTTGTGCGTCGACTGTACTTTGTTTGTTGATAGCATTGTTTAAAGCTTTTGTCCAACATACTGTCCTCGTTAACTACAAAACCAATGTGTTTTGCCTCCCCAACAATTACCGTAAACGCTGTTGAATAACACAGTAGCTAGACGGATTTGTTGAAAATAGTGCCTTCCGTACTTATACCTGCCCTATGCACTTTCTGTTCCAGAACGAATGAAGAAATCGCATGATAGCATGTCTCCTTGTCGGAACTCGGTGCATGTAGGAAAAGTTAAGATGATCCCCCAGATTTAGGCGAAACAGCTTTATCAGATTTGATGGTATCCCAAACTCCGCCATCGCTCAATAGAGCTCTACATGATGGATGCTAGAACACGCGGCCTGAAGTAAATGAAACGGTGATAACCTTGACTTGAAATTCATTTACATTTTCAAAGATTTGTCTTACTGTGAAAATTTGGTCTATGTTCGACAGATCGACCGAAAACCACCCTGATACACACAAATAAGTTTGTTGCAGAAAAACCCAAGACGTTCATAAGAAACGTTGAATAGGATCACATGTGCTACGTTTCGCAAGGATATGAATTGGTAGTTTGTGCAAATATGGGTTTGCATTTTTTTTTAGATGGAACTGATATTCTAGTTATCGGTCATGCTCTCATTTATCCAGATTTTGTTTTAAACATCAACACTTACCTTCGTATTTGAAGAGTTTTTAATCCATCGAAAGCCTTATAGCTTCAGCTTCTTCTCTACTTTGATGTCTTCGTTGACATGAGTTTTGAGGGTTTCTTGACACATCTCTCTCTCGAAAAATGTTCCGCTTTTACCTTCGTATTTAAGGAGTTTTTAATCCATCGAAAGCCCTGTTGAGCTTCAGCTTCTTCTCTATTTTGATGTCTTCGTTGACATGAGTTTTGAGGGTTTCTTGACCCTACGCTCTCTCGATTTTTTTTCCATTAAGCAGCTGCTGAATACATCCACAATTCTCTGCTCATTAGTGACTACATTTAAATTGTTGTTTCGTAGAGTTTGCGTTCCTACATTGAAGCCATATACCACATGCTTTACCTTTGTGGAATTAAAGGATTTTCTTCTTGTCGCGAGACTCTTCGACTTCCCTGAGTTTGGAGCTGGTAGCCTATGGTGGTTTCGGCTATTTCTTAGCTGGTATTGCGATACTGTATCCATTGAGTTTTGATAATCGTGGAGGATGAGTCTTTAACTGAGTTGTTCCTTGTAGACTGTTACCATTTCCGGCATACTAAGGCGACTAACGTAAGTCTCTTTTTCCACCATTCGTAGGCTCTCCTCGTTGTCTCTGTATTTGGTTGCTACGAGAAAATGTTTTGAGTCGACTTAATGTGTGTACATCACAATGTTGGATGCATTCCTCGCATCTTTTAGCACATGGTCGATTGGGTTGGCGCTTCGACTATCTAGAAATCGCTATGAGAATTCAGAGTAGTCATGTCGCTGATGGCAGTATGATATGCTGCTGCAAATTCTATTAGTCAGAAGCCATTGTATGCTGTTGTTTCGTGGAGGCTTTTTCCATTGATGTCCTTAAATATGATTTTCACATCGTATTCCGGTCAGACTTAATAGCCTTCGTCCAGGAAGTCGATCCTTGATAGGATCTTCAACCTGGACGTGTGCTGATATTGCAAAAAATCGAGTCGAGTTGTAGCTACAAAGTCCACTGTATGTAACCAAAATGTCTCCTTAAAATCATTTACAATTATCGTTTAAAAAGTTATTGAATGAGTTCCTAGTAAAGATAAGCTACTAGGTTTAACACCTGAACTGCCCGAGTGCATGAGTTTCAAGTAACTTACATAATTTCTTTAAATATAGAAACTGTATTCAATTATGAAAGATGCTACTTACGATACTGATTAGGCCATCTCATAGAAGATAGTAGGACAGTACATAAACGGAAGATTGATAGTTGAAACCCACGTTCCCTCCGCGTGCACCTTAGTTAGTTTCTACTATATAAAAACCTTAAGGGTGGTCATAACATATTTTACCGTCAACATGAATAAAAATATTTCTCTATGTTTAATCAGAAGCACAATTTTCAAATTCAAAGTGCTGTTTGAATTTAATTTCTTCCCAATAAAAATTACTTTGAGCAAATATTGTCCTTCTATGAAAAGATAGAACAACACAAATAACTCATTTAGCCAACAATGAAGCACTTATCACTACTAATAGTTTATAAAATCCCCTCAATAAAATCCAGTTTATTCCACATTATCATAAGGTTTCCACTTGTAAATTAAAAATTTTAAATTATTTTTCAAATGTATCTACTGCGCACTGCAGATCAGCTAATCTGACATTCATTTTAAATAAATTCGGTATTTGTTTTCAAATAAATACCAAACTTGTAATCCCTCTCACAAAATAACTAAGTATTAATGTGCGACATTTATCTCGTATGCTATTTTTTCGATGCATCTGTACTGGTAAGAATGATAAATCATTCATGTTCTACATCACAAAAGATACCAGTATCTAGCACGTGATAAGAACTAGAAATCAACCTGCCAGTTTTATTGTGAATGAAAGTGGAGAATCTATTATCTGTTTTTTTTATACGTTCATTCAGAAAACAGAATATCGCGCTTCCTATTTGTGAGGTAGGTCTTGTTTATGTCATAAAATAATTACTTAAATTGAACCGGATGTGCTTATAACGTACAGTGGCGATAAAAAATGATCAGAAAAAGAAACTTCAAGATACGTTCAAATGTGAAAATCTTCAATATGAAATTAATCGAACATTTTACCATGTTGGGGAAGGTTTGGAGGAGTTGTAGTCTAGGTGTCCATTGCAGGAATTAATTTCACAGGTGTTTCTAATCTGTTCGGATGGAGGAGTACAGCACAACCAAGCTTAGGGCATTTTCAATCTTTGCAGCATTATACTATTACATTAAATCGATGTTTCTCATTTTCATTAACACGGTCCGGTTCTTGTTTAAAAAAAAAAGTAAATTAGGGAATGGCATACCTGCGTGAAGCTGACAGCAACAACCCACACCCAAAAGTAAGGCTTCAAAACTCAAGATGACTCTAAAATTACAGCCGGCTAGAAATTTCAGAAAGACTAGAAATAACAAATTTTAAATTTTGTTACTTAAACTGAATTTGAGACTAAAGGCAGAAATAAAAATGTTATAGATAAGCTTAGATTGCCCGCTTAGATCAAAAAAGTAGATTTACCGAACAAGTTAATCACAAGTTAGATTTAAGCATTTCTATCTAGTATTACGCTAATATTTTAAAAGAAAAATAAAAGAAATCAAAAGAAAAAAATATTTTATATGTTTAAATGTATCACTTTTCACACTTAGCCAAAAATTAAATTTTCGAAAAAAAAACACTCAAAACCATCTTCGAAAACTGAAGACTACCAATTCACTTTTAGTTTTTGATAACTATAAAGGTTACAACGTATTCACCTCAAATCGCTTTTCAGACATCACATTGTTCATGGTTATTGGAGCTGACACACCATAATACATTCCACACGTGCGTCCCGCAGAACAGCTGACAAACAAGCTGTCAAAAAAATATACTTTTCTTCGAAAATATTTCGGTTTCAGTATCACCGTCAGGTGTCAACAAGGTTTCAACAAGATGAATCGTCACGCAATTCATGATCACGCCTTTTACCCCTGATATAAAAATTCAATGGGTGGATACATTTGTATTAACTGAGTGCATTATTATATTATTCTTAAAGCCGGCTACACACACGCAGTTTTAACTGTCCGGTTTGCCTGTTCAGGCCGCCTGTTCAGTTTCACCGGACCGCCATAGCGCATTCACAAGCTCCGGTAAATATGTGAGGACAATCTGTTTGTTTGGTTTTGTCATTCAATAAATATGGCATCTAGGGATGACGGTCTTGACATGTTCTATGTCTATGCATTCTTCGATACACTGTTTAGCCATATTCAACGAAAACCGCCTGATGCTACACACCCTCCGGTTTTTCTAATAACAGGCGGACTGAACTGGCAAAATCATTGAATTTTCAATTTTTCTCCGACTGCCTGCTCAGGCCAAAAATCTGACAACTTTATCATACACACGTTCAGTTTTAATTGCGCAGGCGGCCTGAACAGGCAAACCGGACAGTTAATGTTGCGTGTGTGTAGCCGGCTTTAGAAACGTCAAAAGAAATCTACTCGATGTGTGTGAAAGCGCAAAATATTTTTCGAAAACTCAGTTTTCGGCTCGGTGCGGTGTGAAAAATACGTTTCTTCAACGTATTAAGCTTCAAGAAACACAATTTTCTGCAGCCATACCCATATCAAGGGATTGCAAAGTAGAAGATTTAGCTTCGAAGTAAACAGCAACGTTGACTTGGTAAAGAAACTGGAAATTCTGCACGAGTACAATCATTTAGCCACAACAAAATAATATGCTCTGTTCTAGGCGGAGAAGCTTAGGCTTTGAAAACCTTTCATAACAAAATTTTGAAAATATGGCAGGTCGTCGGGTACTTATGGTTTGAAGTAGACTCATTTGAAGAAACAAATACGACCAAAGCCAACCACTGTGAAAGAAGTGCAACTGACAAGACAATTCAAATACCAAAAGATCGAGATTAGTGTGGTCTACACAAGACTTGACCTAGAGTTAACACTTTTAAACTATTTTTGATGTTTCAAATATGAATACAAAAGCATCTTTTATATTCATACATACAACGTCGAGAAGTCGTAGTAAACGTAGTTGATGTGCTAAATATAAATAAACTGCAAAAATGTGTATGGGAAATCGTTTACAACAGTATCGAAATTTTTAAAAACAATTGGGTATCTAATCCGAGATAATAAATGTAAACTTTTGAAACGGTATTGTGACATTCCTTAAATCAAACATTTGTCCTAAATTAAAGAAAGTATCAAATCCCAAAAGATCAGAGAAAAAACTGAAACTAAAAACTGAATTGAGTGGTCAGAACATTTGAATCAACGTCGGTCGTTTACCATTTTTTCGCACTCTGTAAACCTACGACGCGAAGTTGCATGAATACCCCAAATAATCCAATCCGTTCGTTTTGATGTTAAAACAGATGCAAATAAATGATCACGATTTGCCTTTTGGATTTATATGTTGAAAACATTATCGAAATCAATTATTAATTTTCTATTTATGAAAAAAAGCTGAAATTGCAATATTTACGGAAATATATTGACATATTGACAGCTAGTCTGAATAGAACAGCTGATATCAAAAGTTTACACCACCAACCTTTAAATTTCGAAAAAATTTCAATAATTGATTTCAAGCTTTACAGCGATTTTGAACGGAAAAATTAGAGAAGCTTTGAAAATGCTTGAACTGAAATAGTTACTAGAAAAACTTCAACTTTCGATGCAGGATCTTCAGTTGAACGCCGATTTTAAACGGCAATTTTGATAAGGTTCTTCGGAAGAAATGCGGTTTTTGTTTTCGATATTAAAAAAAAATTGAAAATTTTGAAATTCATAAAAACTCCTTTTTTTTATTGCCGCTGAAATGGAGTTTTTAAAAACTTAAAAAATCTGCATACAAATGTAGATTCGGTCATTTTTACAAGAAGTGCAAAAGCACATTTAAATGGTTTCTTACAACCATCATGTATGCGTGTGTACTTCTTGCACGATGCCGGGACCTCCTGTTTTATGCCGAATTAAAACGGCGATTTTGATATAAGCTTTTCTTGACAATTGATACTACTCGGATGTTCATCACGAGAGGAGGGCTAGTGATGTGGACTATTGTGAACAAAAACTGGATATAGGTGCCCTATTTTTCTAGACTCGAATACTAGAAAAAAACTTGAACTATGGAATTATGAGTAAAGGCTTAAAAGTGGACGAAAAAACGCAAATAATTTGCTTCATAAGTGAATGGGATTTCTATAATATATCTTAACCTTAAACTTGTTATTTGTTGCAACTGCTTTCTTTATATACAAAAAGTCTTGCCAATATGAGCTTTTCAAATTCCTTATTAGATTTTAAAAACAGATCTACAATACTAGTACAACATTATTTTTTCTCAGTCGTGCTGATTTTCATGAATTTTTACCTTTTACTGCTTTCTTACGTTTGTTTTGGCAGGTGTTTCATGTCATTTTATCTATGAAAGGTAAACGAAATTAACTGCGTTCCTGTACTTCTTTATGAATTATATTCTGTCAAAGAAAACTCACCCCCAAAAATTTAGAATTGCTGGTTTTCACTGCAAATGTACTGGAAAAGACCTAATGGAATAGACCTCATTCATGAAACGCAAAGAAAACAAAGTAATTACTAGCACTTTAGAATGATGGATTCCCTTTACGCAAAATTAGTAAATGTAAGAGCTTTTTTTTGATAGTCATTTACAAAATTATTTCAGAAGTTTCTCTTGGTAAAAATCAGTAAAATCAGTGTCAATTTCTGTCTGAAATTGTCAAATCGTTTCTTTTGGCAGGTGTTTCATGTTATTTCATCAATGAAAATGAAAAAAAAACGCAATTTACTGCGATCCCGTACTTCTCCGAAAAGTCTATTCTCTCTAAGAAAATTTACCCCCGCAATCTTTGACAGAGGCTGTTTTTTACTGAAAAAGTACTGGAACAGACCTAAGAGAACATACCTAGTTCATGAAATGCAAAGAAAACACTGTAATTACCTTAAAGCATATTAGAATGATGGATTCCCTTTACGAAATATCGAAAACAACCACAAAACTGAAGAGCTGAGGAGATGAACCATCAAATTTAAGCCTCGCTAAACTGCAAAAAAAAATTATTTTTGAAAAGATCTTCACTAATTGAAACTGAGCTAATATATGCTCACATAAATGTCAAGTTAATATTTAGCACCTAGATTACTAACAAGGTCTTAATAAGAACCACAAATAGTCAAGCGGGAATTGTAAAATCTAAATTCGAATTACCTATCCCATGACTAGTGTCTTAAATACATACATGCTGGTAATTATGCCAGCTGTTCCGTTGTGATGACACAATGCATCGGTAGCGCACACACATGCCACCAACTGTTCCGGCGTGTGCATCAGACATGACAACACACCGGAACAGTTGTCCAAATGATCCATAAAAAGCTTCCCTCTTGAGATTTACAATCAATCAGCCAATTTAGGCAATTGGATGTACCATTCATATGATCCGCCATCTTCGAAACAATTCGAAATGTGTTATCCATCTCCATTCAAAAATAAATTGAAATATCATCGATTCAAAACAATTAACACCTTCAATTGATACGAAGCACAATCGCTAGACAGAGATCTCAATACATTTGACAGTTAGAATGCACGAGTTCATTTCTTTTTTCCTCAATATAATTTTATGCACGTACACATATGATTCAGGATCTGTGTGTTGTAGTTGTCAGTTATCATAACAATTCAATAAAAGTCAAATTTGCTCTGAGAAAAACTTCTCAGCTCGTACTCGTACATTATAGTGATCATTGAAATCTTTAAGAAGCGGAAATTAGAATTGTCTGACAGTCGTATAAATTGGAATATATTCCTTGTGTACCTATATCTTGAACTGGGGGTATAGTGAGAATTGTCATGCAAACAAGGGAATTTTTTACTCTACAGCCGTTTTGAAAAAAAAAAAACGTGTCGAAATATAAACTAGACTTATCTCAGTTAAGCCTCGTGCGATGAGTGATCTGTTATTTATTGAATTTATCAGAAAGTGTAATAGCGGAGTTCTGACTACTGGGAAGCTTATTATGGCTTTCACTCAGCGTCGGAAATTAAATTATTGAATTAAATGAGTAGATCACTAATATGATAGAATTTTTTTTGTAAAATTTGGTATGGTCTTTATTGCAGTGATCAAGTGGACAGTAGATACATGTTTGAGCTCGACTGAAGATTATCCAGTTGGTCCAGTTCTATCCCATCTATGTTTCTTCAACTGTAAAACAAACATAAGATCACATCTTTTGACCGAGTAAAATATGAAATTTTTATATGGTAGAATAGTAACTTAACGAAATTGTTTTGTAGTAGTAGTTTTTATGTAATGCTTCCATTGTTATATGCTTTAAAATGCCATAAATACTCATACACCTAAATCGCACTACTGTTCAAATTTACAAATTAAAAAAATGCAAGAATAAGTATTGTCATACTTTTTGATAATTTAGAGAACACTCATGGAGTTGGCAACACTGATTTAAACAAAAGTCGTTTAGGAATATGAAATGCGGCGGTTGTATTGCGGCTTTCTCAAGTATAATATTTTCGATTTTTCAGGACTCATTTCATCATCCTCTACTTTGAGAAACCAACTGTCAAGTTTTCCGACATCGTTGGCATATTTATGTTTTTGACAAAAATTGACAGATAACCGTGAAAGCGGATCAAATATCAACCTAAGTTTTTACTGGTCGTTAAGGGAAGTTTTAAAAAAGACAAGTTAACTGTCATCGAATTTTCCGTCTGCCATTGTTTATTATTGGCAAAATGTCACTTCATCTTTAACTGACAGTGCATAGATTGACATTCTGTTGAATGTTTGATCAATTGAAACCAATATGAAAAGAAAACAAACAGAAACAGTAAATCTTGTTAACTTAGTTCTGTACAAAAATGATCGGTTGCGAATATAAAATTTTACAATCGCCAATTAAATGCGTAAATGGAAATAGGTGTCTTTTAACAGGTAAAGATATCTTGTTTGTCAATGTGAGTGGAAAATAATTGGCAATAGTACCTATAAGTTGTTGACACAAAACCCAACTGAAATTTCTCACTATTTGCAAAAGTTAAAACATACAATATATCAGAATATTTGTTACTGTTTTTATTAAAATCATTAAATATTATTATAATTTATCGCTGCTGAAATCTGAAATTTTTATTTGTTAACAATCATATTCGGCCCTTGCAAGGTATCCTTTGGAGCTGAAAATTATCCGATTTTGTACAATTCGGAAGATTTTAGCTTCGAGGTATTCATCCGAAAAGCTGTTCGGAATATTTCTCCGACATTATAAAACGCATACCTTCGAATTGCGTTAAAGTAAGTTCAGGTGCATTTTTGACAGCTAAGTGCAAGTCTTTTTTCGATTTCCTCTGACACAAATTCATCGCGGAATGTAACTGGTTACGTACAAGACGAGACAGTGAAACTATAAATTTATCTGAAGCATAAAACCTTTAAATGGTCTGTGATTTCCAGTGCAAGCAACACTGGTAGTATCAATTGTCAAGAAAACCTTGCGGGTATTCCGTAAACGATTATCACTCAGACAGTAGTCGAGACCTCATGATCAATCGCTCCATAATCGTCTGCGATTTGACCACGATTGTTTTATGTGAAGCAAATAAAGTGATAACGCCGAAAGCAAAAAACGACTATTGTTCTTCGTGATGCAATATGTACCGTCGAAATGTTATCGTCAAACGAAAATCACTTTACGTAATGAGAGTCCTTATTTCAACTCAGCTGTTCGGATTCGGCATCAATGTTTGTGCTAGGCCCTCGGTGCTCCAGTCGAACACGACGCTACAGATCAACATGCCTCCAATTATCTCTTAAGCCAGCTGCCTTCAGTTTGTTTTCCCTAGATAATAAAAAAGGGTTTGTGTAATTTTTCCTGCAGATATGAAGTTAGGCACTCAAAATTTCCACTCGTTACTATCAAAGTAAGAAACTTTATCATGCAACTTATCAACCTAATTTAGAAAATTTATAAACTAAACATTTCCTTTGGGAAAATGCCGATATTGCATAGATTCTTATCGCGATCAGTTCGAGTGATATTGTTCAATAAACTAGTAATTTTATAGCTCGGCATTAAATAGTTTAATGTTTAATTTTTTCTTCAGGTCTAGTATTGCTCACGACAATTACATTTGTTCAGATGACATTCATGCATTTAATACCACACTTACATTTTAGAGTTTCTCCACTGTAGCTAGTATTCCACTTTGATATATGAACCTATTTTATTTTTTGGTACTCATTTGAGTTATTGGCTACGTTCCGAATACCTCTTGATCATTTTTGTTCGAAAGTGAAGTTATGTTAACCTTTTACATTGGTCGAGCTGAAATAAGTAATTTTACTAACCAGTTATTCCTTTGGGGTGTTCCTTAAGAGATTTTCCTCCGCTACCGAATATAATTTGTTTCTGTCCAAACAAATGTTTCCTTAATTCGCAGTTATAATAATGATGAATACCCTCATGTTACATAACCAGCTGAACTCTTTTAGGGGAAAGGAAGAGTAATCCAATAAATTCTAGTCTCAAGACACTGCAGAAAATTTCCGCTTTGCCAACTGAAAAATCGTGTTCAACTTACTTATTTGTTTTTGATCTTGAAGTGGATCCATATAGGGTGCAATGAAATAAGGCCGAGCGAAATAACGCCGAGTTCCGAAATTCGGAGTTATTTCACTTTATAAAAGCGAAATAACGCCGAATTTCCATATTTAGTTTTACTTCAATTTAAAATAAAATATTTTTCTGTCTGCAAAAGATATTCTGCTTGCCAATGTGAAATGGGATTTCTCATTAAAATATATCAATTTTAATGAAATTCTTTTTTAAATGAGTTAAAGACCAATTGAAATATAGCATCCAGCTGTAGCAACATCTGAATGATTTTTCATTGACCTCCTCCTCTCGTGATGGTCTGACATATAATTCGGCATAAAACGGAAGGTCCCGACATCATGCAAGAAGTACACAAGCGCATATGAGTAGTTGTGAGAAATGTGTGCGTTCCTGAACTCAGATTTTGTAAGATACTTTAAATGGGTGTAACTTATAAGAGCAGAGATTCATTTAAGATATATTACTAAATCTGTGTTTTGGAATATGGCCAATAAAAATTGCTTAAAATAAAGAAAAATTAAGAATTCGACACAAATTATCTCCTTTTTCGAGACCGAAAATCAAGTCAAAACTACATTTGACTGTGCGCATTTTCCTCAAACAAACTTTGGCTCCATATTACAAAGCTTAGCGAAGTATCCACAAGATTCACGATCTAGGAAATGGTTCGGTATCCAATAATTAAACAATCCTCCGTTTTATACTTTCTTCTTATTCTGCAGCCTGTAGTTTTACACTCGAGACCATCACCACGAATGAAGCAAAATCAACTTTGTTTTCTCTTACATTATGAAAAACTTAGCAGAAAACGTTGAAAATACATTTCCAATAGCAGATTTTTTATTGTAAAAATATGGAAATTATAAAATTTACTATTGACAGTCAACTGGCAATGAATGAATAGATAAATTGATAAACAAAACGTAACTTCGTCTTTAACTGACACTGAAATTGATTGGTACAGTGTTGAATATTTGGTCAATTGAAATACATAAAGAAAAACAACATAAGAATAATTTCTAAACTTAAATTCAAAAATAATTGAAAATCCCTGGAAAGTTATGACATATCCTGATGATATTATTAAATTTTGTATATTTGTAGATTGGATTGGCGGACATTTTTTTTATAGTGTATAAATTATGAATTCCACATCAAAATTGGAGTAAAAACATGTAGTTTGGAATGGCATTTGCTATCGTTTGTTGGTCTCACATGTTCGTTTACGTTGTTCAATACAAAAAACATCGCCAGGATGCGCAGACAAAATATGTTTTTATGAAACGATGAAATGTCATTTTCAATGAATTTGAAAAAAAATTATTTCACTAAAGTAGAAAGAAACTGCGGATAGTGTTGGTTATTTACGAACACTAGAAATTTCAAGCTATGTTTATTTAGTCTTGTGGAAACCAAGCTTTATTTCAAAAGAAGTATAATTTGTATTCCAATACAAATAACACTGGTTTTTGTTGTATTTATTAACTGCTGTACACAAATATCCACTGAAAGCTTGGAAAATAACTTATAACTTCAGTTCTCAAGTGGAAATGGATGCCTTTGCATAGAGAACTTCGCGACGTCACTATCAAACGAGTAAAACAAAAACAAATGTGACATCTTAAAAAATTGAAGAACAACAGACAAAATTTGATTCGTTTGACTATTTTTGGTTTTTAAAACATTATTTTGTCTTAAGTTTAATGGTGAATTAAAATGGTATATATGGAAAAACAATGCTTCTCATATACACATATTAATTGTGATCCCACGTGTTCGAAATATATGAAACATTTGTGAGAGAGATATCTTCGCGAAGTATTCTACGGACAGAGTTATCTGTCAAACGATTTTGTGTCTATTGACTACTGAAGGACCACTTTTTTGCACCAAACTGAAAAGCTTACCACGTTTATACATTTATAAGTTAGAAAGTATTGGACTCCAAATTTCGTCTTTCGAGCAGTCAAAATTTGTGAACTCGACAACAAGCTAGCTTAGCTTATCAAAAGACTTTATGGATAAAAGCGATTTTGTTTAGATTGGAATTTTAAATTCTTGAAAAAAGTTGATTCACAAAATACATGACCCCTTTTTGAAAAAATATAAAAGGTAAAAGGATAAGCAAACGTCACTAGGTTTAGGTTCTTCCAGACCCTGCGCCACTTAGATAAGGTAATCAGCCCTATCGAGGTATCCGTCGGAGCGGAAAACTCTCCGATTTTGTACGATTCGGAGGATTTTAGCTTTGAGGTATTCTTCCGAAAAGCTTTTCGGAATATTTCTCCGACATTTTGTAATGCATCCCGGCGAACTGCGCTGAAGTGCGTTCAGGTGCATTTTTCGTGCAATTTTTGACAGCTCAGTGCAATTCTTCTTCCGATTTCCTCAAACACAAATTCTTCGCGCATTTTATTTACGAATTGTAGTGAAGTGATTTTTGTTCCGGTGACACATACCTCGAATAGAATTTTAGGCTCCGACGAAGTATGCGTTGCGGAAAATTTTCACCTCGCTAGGGTAAAATAAGTAAGGTTCTAGCATTAGTTGGTTGTGATGCTTTATTAATTATAAGGTTTTAGCCAGCTAACGTTTCGCTTAAAAAACAAATAAAAGCTTAGTATTGCTTCCTTGGATTATTCTTACAAAGAATTGTAGAAAAAATAATATGATTTCACACTTTTCCTTCGTTGGTGTAAAGTGTAGCTTTCTTTTCGCTTTTTATCTTTATTTTCCTTACATAACAAAACACCGTCTAAGTACTCTTTGTATTGTATTGTCTATTTAGTACCAAAATATTTTACCCAGCACTGTAAAAAAAAAATAAACCTATTCGAAGTCTCGCAGCTGAAACAATACTTAACCAATTTTCTATGTGGTGTCACCCTATTATCATCGTTATCAGCCTCTGTGGGTAATACATCTCATCAGCGACACCATGACCTACCCGAATAAAGCAACTTTGTGAATCTGAGGAAACCCATCAAATCCCCGGATATCAGCATCAGTTCTCTTACATCTGAAGCGCCTTATTTGACCATAGCAACCAATGTTGACATTCCATAATCCATTCCCATACGTTTTCAATTAAAAATAACACCAGAAACAAACAAATCACCCACATCTGCGAATCCGAGACACCCGCGCTACCAACCCTCAATTGAAATTCCATCTCATCGACCTCCACGATAAAGCCCAGATGTCTCCTCAAATGACTAGAGCCTCCTAGTAACAAAGAAAGTCACCACAAAATAGCCAGCCAGATAATTAAACAGCTTCGTAGATACTTTTCCAGCTCTTTTTTGTGTTTCTGGCATGAAATCTTCATCCCAATACATACACAGGCGAATCAACCCCGCGCGCACAGCTGGGATTCTCGAATACACTCGCAGGCAGAGTTGGCACCTACATCTGCATGCTTGGGGGTGTAAATGAAACAATACGGCCTGTCTTGTCTTTTTTGGTTTATAGCTGCCAGAGGATTAGCGTGCTTTTGCTACGGATCGAGATGGTTTTCGTTTGGTAAATATTGACAACACTCCCACTTTTTGTTGTTTAGATACGTTTTACACTTGTTTGTGCAAGGGTTAGAGTGAGTTTCGTTTATTTGCTCTGACTATTAGGACGTTTTCGCTGCTACATGGGTATATAGATACATTAATGCTGTTTGGCGCGCTATCTATGTATTTGTTTATTGCATTGAATTGGTATTGCTGTTTGGCTGGCTCCTTGAAGGGGTTGCAATTTACGAGGTCATTTGCGAGTGGGGAGCTTGCTTTCTAATTCGAATTGTATCTGCGTAATGGAAATTGACAAAGACTCTCGATCTACCAGTTGATTTTCATCCCCTATGATATAGCCTGTTGGTGTTGGTATTTGCACGGTTCTATAGCGTATAAAACATTGATACTGCGACAGTTCTTGATCAGTTAGAAGGGAGATCTCAAAGGCGGTTGTTTTTTGGAGTTTAGTTTAATTTTTTTTAAGAAATTTAATTTTTCCATCGAGACTGTTACATTTTGGAAAATGTGAACTGGTTTCTTAAAGTTCAGAGTTTGTGTTTGCTTTGCTATGAAAGTCTGATTTAAGTTTGCTCTTATAGTTTATTTTTTATTACTCTAATTTATATTTTTAATATTTTGATACTCGCGTGATTTTTTTATTAAAAAAATAAAATAAAATGTGTGAATATCGTGAAAAAAGTGAAGAATCACAAGGTGTGTTGGTTATTCAAGTATAAATTTAAGCCGTGTTATGTGGTGAAGGGTGGTAGACAAGTTTGACGGTTAATATTTGAATTTTGCAATTCTTCCGATAATGGATTGAAAGTGAATTTTACAGATTTTTTTTAACAGTTCAAAACGTGAAATTACATTCTATTAACAGGTTGCGTAAAAGGGGTTTCGTTTTTAAGTTTAAGTTTTTTTTCATACAACAAAGTTTGTCAAGTTGTCTTATAAGTTTATATAAGTTTTGTATCATCACTGAACACTTTCACTTGCTGTTGAAACATGGGTTTTACTTTTTATAACACCAGGGCTTAAAAAAATTAATAAAATTGTCCAGGTTTTTTGTGGGTGCAGTGAACTAAACGCAAGGTCCCTGGTTAAAATCCCGAATGTACCAACGCCTACGTTTTGTTTTCACTAAAACCGCTCAGCGCGCTTTTCAAGGTCGATGTTCCGAAACGGCATTAAACCACAATAGTTGTATTTCTTTATGGCTAACATATAATTTCGCCCACACATATAAATAGAGAAGATATTTATGAGCCCTTCTGTGAGTCGTAAATACCTTTTATAAAAGAAGTTATTAAATCCTTAATGTAACATCCATTTTGATTAGAAAGGACAAGAAGGCCTTAGGTCTGTTACTTACTTACTTATTTAAGTGGCGCTACAGTAACAGTAAGTAATGAACATAGGCCTCAATCAACCATCTAACTATCCCGGTAATTAGCTAACTGTGTTCAGTCACGTACTTCAAATTGTTTTAGAGCGGTTTCTACTTGTGCGCCCCACTTAAGGCGAGGTCTTTCTTTTCTGGGAAGTCTGGCTGGGAATCGAAGGCGAAGTATTACATAGATACCACCCATTCTCTCTTCATATTCTAGCCATCTTAAACGTCAAATGCGGAGTTTTTTGTTTAGGGGTATTTCGCTGTGTAGCTCGTATAGCTCGTAGTTGAATCTTCGTCTCCATAGCGTGTCTACGCAAACGGGCCCGAAGATTTTTCTAATAAATTTTCTCTCACAACGACCAAGGATTTCTTCATCCGCTTTTGATACGGTCCATGCTTCAGCGCAGTAGAGCACGACTGGAATGATGAGGGTCTTGCATAGTATCTCTTAAGTAGTTCGAGTTAGGGCTTTACTACTTAATTGCATTCTTAGTCCGAAGAAACAGCGGTTGGCAAGAGTAATTCTTCGTTTTATTTCCGACCGGAAATAGTCCGGTACTAACTCAAAGTTTTATCTGTCAATGGTGATGGTCTTACAATTTCGTCGATAAAGTGTGTCCTTTTTTTTACAGCATGTACTTGGTCTTACCCACAATTACTGCTTAATCCACTTTTGCCACTTCCTTACCTAACTAGCATACGTGGCTATGACATCACTTTTAGTCTGACCAACGATGTCAATATTGTCAGCATATGATAGTAGTTGTAATAATTTAAGAGGATATGCACAATCTTCTCAAGAATGATGTTAAAGAATTGTGTCATGTCACTTGCATCGTCTTCCTAAATCGATTTTTATATCGAATGTATCGGTGACGATGTTTTCGACCCTGATAGAACAGCGAGAATCCTCCATCGTCTGTCGATTTATGAGGTTTCATTCTTCAGGCATACTTTCATCCGACCAAATTTTGTTCATGTGTTGGTGAATGTTACCTATCAATTCATCTCCATGGGCTTTATAAAGCTCGACAGGACATTTCCGACAGTCTTGTTAAGCTTAAGTTTAGATATTGCAATCATCACTCGACTTAAGTTGAGTGGTTGGTCGTTTTTGTTGTCGTCGGCATTTATTTTTTGAAGATTATGTCTATCAAATGTTGGCCGTTGCTACTTCGCAGATGGTCCATCCGTTGAGTCCAATGTTCGATCACTCGTTCGAGCATTTCGACTGGTAACTGGCGAATGACATGCGTGATGTTTTCCTCCAAGGCCTGAATCGCAGCAGGTTTATCGGCATAAGCTTTTGACTTTACATATCCCCACAGGAAAAAGTCTAACGGTGTGATATCACACGATCTTGGTGGCCAATCGACCGGCCCAAAACGTGAAATTATGTGCTCACCGAAATGTTCTCTCAATAAGTCCATTGATTGATGCGATTTGTGGGAAGTGGCGCCGTCTTGGTGAAACCAAATGTCGCCGAGATCACGAGCTTCAATTTCAGGCATCAAATAGTCGGTTAGCATGGCACGATAACGGTCGCCATTGACGGTTACGTTCGCACCGGCATAATTTTTAAAGAAATATGGACCGATGATTCCACCGGCCCACAAACCACACCACACCGTTGTTTTTCTTTTGGATGAAGTGGCAGTTCTTCAATCTCTTCAGGTTGCTCTTCGTCCCAAATGCGGCAATTTTGTTTGTTTACATACCCATTGAGCCAGAAATGGGCCTCATCGCTAAACAAAATTTGCCTCGAAAACGTCGGATCTTCTTGGAACTTTTCAAGAGCCCATAGAGCGAAGCGATGTCGCTTGGGAAGGTCGAGCGGCTTCAGTTGTTGCACAAGCTGTATATTGTACGCTTTCAATTTAAGATCTTGACGTAAAATGCGCCAAGTCGTTCCATACGTCAGTCCGAGTTGCTGCGAACGGCGCCGAATCGACTCTCTACGGTCTTCGTGTACATTCTCAGCTACGGCCGCTATATTTTCTTCACAGCGTGCTGGACGTGGTCTATTCGGTAGAATATTATCCAATAATGATATGGTCTCAAAATGGGTGATGGTGTTGCGAATAGTACGCTCAGTAGGCCGGTTATGTTGACCATAAGTTGAGCGAAGTGCACGAAACACATTCCTCACAGAACGTGAATTTTCATAATAAAGTTGAACAATTTGTAAACGTTGTTCACGCGTAAGTCTTTCCATTATGAAATGCCAAACAATACTAAACAAAAATAACATGACAGCATGACACGACTCACACGTGATCTGTCAAAAAAGGCTATTGAAAAAAGTATCTCTACTTGGATCACCCGTTACTTCGTCTCGCCCTCATTTACTGCTAAGCCCATTTTTATTGTGCAGTCAGAGTTTCAACCACTGGGCATTGTCAAGTTAAAGCCAATCAGAGTCTACCCTCGTTCTACAACACCCAAACCATCTACCTGGAGTAGCACCTCTTTGTATATTCGATAGCGAGCTTTTCTTATTGCTAAGTTGATGTTCTTCCCTCCTTCGAGGGCTATACAAGTCCATGTCGGCACTCGTTTTCACCTGCAGCTTTGCTTTATAGACCTTGCTTGCTCGAGCATTTGTCGGCATTCTTCCTCGAGTCAGTGGTTTCTTGTTTGTGGGCTCGAGAAAACTAGCACATCAGTTGCTTTTTCACGTTATCACCATTGTTCTTCCACATTAGTTGCTGGTGGTATGGTTCTAATGGATTGGTTAAGGGATACGCGTTCTGCGAAGAGCATGGTGGTCCCTTGCGATTGCAGACTTTCGACATTCAATTTTTTCACAGTATTTCTCATTTGAAGTGGTGGATATCCGCATTCTTACCTGGGTTGCAACAGGGTAATGGTAAAGGGGATGTTTGCCTTTTCTATTCCAATGTAAGCCCGCCATGCCCGCTCCGAGATATCGATGTGAAGAAACCGTGTGCTGTCTATAGTGGTAACGCCTTCCACAGCGATATCAATTAGTTCATTAAAAGGCATGTTATCATCTAGGCTATGATTTGTGATACTTTTGCTAAAGAGGACTATCGTCATATTTCTCCGTCATCCGGCGAAAAATGGCGCATATAATATTTTTGTTTTCGAATTTTTCCTTGATGCTGATGATCACAATGAGTTAACTGAAGTCATCGAAACATAAGACCCTTTCCGCAAGTCTGTGGTTCTTGACAAATCCACATCCAAATAGTCGCTGGTTCTACTTACGATAACACGTACAGTAGTAAATGCCAAAGTTTTTATCCTCCTTTTGACTAACACATCCCTTCGTATTTCCTGTATGGCAGTCATGTTTGCTTGTAGTAGCTGTTTGGCTGCAGCTTTTCTTTGAAGCGTTCGAACATTACAGATGAAGAAATGTTTGTCGTTGTCGTTTTTGCATTTGACATAGTCATCAATGGTTAAATCAATATTTTCTTATGGTTTTGCTTCTTTTCATAACAAAAGGGTCAGGCCCATGGTTAGACCTGGGAACAGCACGCCAAATATTTCGTACCAGACATTCTGACCAGGCTATTTCATGGTGGTAATATTCTTCTTCGGTCATCAATCGCAATTTTCTGTTAAGCAAATTCAATATGCATGAAGCAGTATCCGATAGTTATGGAATAATATGGATGGTGGCTCAAAAAGCGACCGACCTTAGTACGGATTTTACCCCTACTAATGCTGCATTGCATTATCTCGTTGTTCGTTATAGTTGGTTCATTATTTTCAGGCGAACCGATAACTTATTAAATTCAAATATTTATACATAAATAACTTTTTCTATCTCTAAATGAAAATTTTCATAAAGAATTTAAAAAATTGTCATACGATAAATTTACAACTCACGTGCTTGAATGTATAAAAAGAACTCAAAGTAAGCACACACCATGCCGAAATGTATTCATGAAAATGTAACAAATGAGTGTCATGCCAGCAAATTTAATTTCAGTTACTTAGTATCTAGTTATGCTTTGTAGTGACGAATTCTCTTATTTTGGTATAGTGCTGTCGTTTTTTTCAAATTTATTAATAAACTCCAATTGATTAACTGACAATGTGTTTCTCAGGTAATTGCAATATTAGTTATTTGAAGGTCTGGATAATTTATTGGTTTTGCAATCACTTGAGAGTTAAGATGAGATTTGTGCTAAGAAATAATAATAATGAGTGGGAGATACTATTCACCAATTTGCTGGTAAAGTTAAATCTAGAGTGTACTAAGATATTTTCATTATTTAGACTTAAATTGATTATTTTACGTTGTCTCTTGTAAACCAATAGCCAAAAAATCCAATAAGAGCTTCATGATTTGTTAAATAAAACACAAAAAATCAATGTATTAAGAAAACACATCTTTATTTGATGTGTGTGTTAGTTTTGTTCATCCAATTTGTTGTTTACAGATAATATCCTTCAAATATTGCCCACAACTAGCTCTTAATTTGTCCATTCTGGAGGTTTAGTTTTCGACTTTCGAGCATAACGTCCGGTATTCCATGAATAACAGGAGTAATATTGGCATCCAAAGATTCAATTTCGGATTTATTGGCGTAAATAAAGATTTCGCACATCCTCATAGAAAGCAATCCGATGGTGTCAAATCACAAAATCATGGTGACCAATTAACATGACCATTTCTAAATATTTCCATCAAATATTTCCATCAACAAAGCGATTTATTCGTTAGCTGTAACACGCATTTTTAAAGATATATGGTCGAAGATGCCGCCGCACCAAACAGTGCATTTTTAGGATTGCATTGGAAGCTGTTGGATTGCCTCTGACTGATTTAAAATATTTTTGAATAATCAAATTCATGATATTTTATTGTATTACTCCTGTAGTACTACTTCAGTGGCGCTATAGTCCGGAATGAACCTGGGCCTCAACCAACATGCCTCTCCAATTAGCCCGGCTTAGTCCCGTCAACGCAAATGGGACCGAAGATTTTTCGAAGAATTTTCCTCTCAAATCGACCAAGGATTTCTTCATCCGCTTTTGAGACGGTCCATGCTTCAGCGCCGTAGAGCAGGACTGGGATGATCAGGGTCTTATATAAGATCTCCTTAATAGTTCGAATGAGGGCTTTACTACTGAATTGCCTTCTTAGCAAGAAGAAACAGCCGTTGGAAAGAGTAATTCTTCGTTTAATTTTGTTACGTTAGGTTGTTGTCAGAGTTAATGACGGAGCCGAGATATACAAAATCCCGTACTACCTCAAAGTTATATCTGTCAATGATGACGTTCTGTGCAATTTATCGATGTTGTGTGTCCTTTCGTGTTGACAGCATATACTTGTCCTTGCCCTCATTTACCGCTAAGCCCATTTTTGCCGCTTCCTTCTCTATACTAGCAATGGCTATGACATCACGTTGGGTCCTACCAATGATGTCAATATCGTCGGCGTATTATAGTAGTTGTACAGATTTTTGAAAAATTGTGCCTCTGGTGTTGGCTCGTGAGTTTTACACAATCCTCTCAAGAATCAGATTGAAGAAGTCACATGACAGCGCATCGCCTTGCCTAAATCCCTTTTTGGTATCGAATGTGTCAGTGAGGTCGTTTCCGATCCTGATGGAGCAGCGAGAATTCTACATCGTCATCCTACACAAACGGACGAGTTTGGGCGGTATACCAAAACTAGCCATGGCTCTGTATAGTTCGTCTTTATAAATGCTGTCGTATTCGGCTTTGAAATCGATGAATAGGTGGTGGGTATAGATTTGGACTTCTTGGGTTATGGACTTTCCTGACCTAAACCAAACTGATAAGAGCCGATCAGGTTGTTGGTAAACGGTTTCAGGCGTTCACATATTACGGCAGATAGAATTTTGTAGGCGATGTTGAGGAGACTTATGCCTCTGTAGTTGGTGCAGTTTAGAGGGTCTCCTTTTTTGTGGATCAGGCAAACGATGCTGAGGTTCCATTCTTCAGTCATACTTTCTTGCGACCAGATTTGGCTTATGAGTTGGTGGATGTTTCTTACCAAGTCATCTCCGCCGGCTTCATAAAGACGTCGGGAAGGCCGTCATTTCCGGCAGCCTAATGAAGCTTGAGTTAAGATATTGCTATCCTCACTTCACTCAGGTCGGGTGGTTTCACTGTCGTTGCCAATATTGAATGGTTCGTTCTGACTGACGAATGTTGTTCGTCATCGCCGTTTAACAGTCTGCAGAAGTGGTTCTTCCATATCCTCAGCATCGACTGTGTCTCAACTACGATATTTTCTTGTTCATCTCGACAGGATTCTGTTCTAGCCTTGTATCCTTGGCTTTGACGTTTTACACATTGGTACAACTTGCGAACATCTTTCCTGGAGTGGCACCTCTCTATATCCTCGATCGCGCCCTTTTCTTGCTCTTTTTTCTTCTTTCTAAAACGCTGGTGTTCTTCCCTTCCTAAAACGCTGGTGTTCTTCCCTTCTTCTCTGCCTATAGAGTTCAACGGCAGCTCTCGTCTTCACTTGCAGCTTAGCCTTGTAGGCCTCGTTCTTGGATGCGAGCATCTGTCGGCATTCCTCATCAAACCAGGGATTTCTTGCTGGTGCACTTCCCTTTATGTATTGTTGCTTCGATAACGTTTTTCATCAGTTTTTTCACCGCAAATCGAGTGCGACTTTTAGTTTGAGATTTTAAGGTATTAATTCGAGTAATTCTAACGAGTTTAAGAACTCGGTTGGAGTTGACAATATCATCTTGGGAAGTAATGGAATCCACCGATTTGTACGTCACTTAACCAATCATGATCGTTATAATTTTGTGCAATATATGGAGGCACCTTCGGATGTGTTTGGATTTTGATTCAGTTAGCTGAAAATGAAATACATCCGGTCTTCAACAGCAACTTTGCCATCGCTAATGCCCAGCAATTGGTTTGAAAATACTTCTCCAGATTGGTCGTTTATTTTGAAATTCTTGAAGTGTTTCCACGAAACGGACGACTTCAGTCGGCTTGGATGGGGAACATGTTGAGATAATTATCGAAAACGATGTTCGTATGTGATGAGATTTTGACAACAACACACCATCTCCCAGGGTGTAATCCTAATGAGTGTCGTTTTCCAACAATCGAAAACTGTTGAATGTGCTCTTTTTTTTTAACTTTTAAACTCATTTTTTATTTACTTAAAATATTAACTTACGACTAGACAAAAATGCTTAAATCTAACTTATCAATAACTGGTTTACTTAATCTAACTTATCGGCCCTTAGTGGGCGCTGTAAGCTTATATTTAGCTGTTTTGTTTTGCCTTTAGGCTTAGATTTGTCGGTTTTTTTTTTTATATTTAATTTTAATTTACAAAGAAAAAATTGAAAACTTTGTTTAGTGACTTTTTTTTGTTTTATATAAAAGCTTATTCTAGATTATATATATCTTACTTAAGACTACTTAAACTACTTAAGCCTAACTTAAGACTACTTAAACCTAACTTAAGACTACTTAACCACTTAAACCTAACTTAATTATAATCGGGGTGGCGAGCCCTCGTTGCGCATGCCCCGAGGGGTCGCCATCCTGATTGCGTCTTTCGGTCCCACGGCAGCCTGCGTTCAACCATATTGTACGCCAATATGGTGCCTTGTTCCTAATTTAAAATCTTACCTATGGAGTTGGACTAAAAGTCCGCAAAGTCCTGAGGAAGTGCAGAATCACCTTCCTCATATAGCCACCAGAATTCAGTGCGCTGTTTTGCAGCATCGATCCTATCGCGATCCAACACCGCCGTGCTAAAGCGGAGGAGCTCCGGAGCATTATCGACGTACCCGTCGCGGATTAGCCGTTTGTCCCGCGCGTCACGATAGCGGTGGTATAAAACCGGGATACCGTTCCTGTCTTGTACTAACCCTAACGAATCGATGTAAATGAATGCCTCTGGTGGAATAAAGCCCGATATGAGCGTGCTCTCCATGTATAATTCATTGGGATAATAAGCCCCAAAGATCAGGCTGTTGTCGCTAGCCATCGCCCTTGCAGCGTGCCTTCGAGTCACCTTAATTAGGAAATTGTCAATTCTATTCAACTGAGCCCCATTGTATAGAACCTCGTTGCGATAATATTTTATGTACTCGGAGTCCGGCGTTCGGTACAATCCTAAGCAGGATCGGAGACAACGTCTCTCAAAAAGCCGTATCCTTTCCATGTAGGATGGTGATACATTGAACCACACGGGACAACCGTAAGCGATGATCGGCCTTATGAGGGCCATGTAGCAAATGACTTTCACCCTTGAATCAAGTTGACTGCTATGAAACAATCTTCTTGTCAGAGCATAAGCCCCCTAGCCCTGGCCAGACAAACATCCACATTTTTATTAAAATATAGAAACTTGTCAAGCCAGATGCCAAGGTAATTGACTTCACTTCTCACCGCCAACGGCCGTCCATGCTGTCCCATGATACAAAATTTTTTCCAGTTTTTTCTGGTATCGTAAGAAGCCCTCTGCACTGGGGTCCTGAACAGAATTGTTTCGGTTTTTTGGAAATTGATCCTCAATTTCCAATCATCGCAATATCCCTTAATGTGATCGAAGTCACGTTGCAAAAGTGTGTTGATGACCTCGATTTTCGGACCTGATCTGTACGCCACTAGATCATCTGCGTACGCTATAGCGTGTCTGAGAGAACCTACAAGATCACTTGTATAAATGTCAAACAATATCGGGGAGTTCACCGCCCCCCGTTGTAAACCGTTTTTAATTTCAAAGACTTTACTCGAAATTACGTTGCCACATTTGACAACGAACTTCTTTCCCATAAGCATTTCATAAATCATATACAGCATGGGTTTACGCATGCCCAGTCTGGTCAGCTTGTAGAAAAGCCCCTCTAACCATACGGTGTCGAAGGCCTTCTCAAAGTCAACCAGACAGGCCCCTGTGCACTGTTTTTTTGGACTTATTCCATTGAATGTCGGACACTAGTTTCGATGCGGCATGAATGGTATCATGCCTCGCTCGAAAACCAAACTGATTATCCGGAATAATTTTGTTTTCCTCAACCCACTTAAGCAGAGCTCTATTAACTATCTTCTCGAATACCTTGCTTACATTCGGCAGAAGGCTTATTGACCGAAGATTTGCAGGGTTTGTTTTGTCCTTGTCCTTTTTGGGGATATGATGTACCACCGCCGTTTTCCAGTGCACCGGATAATGTGCATTATTCAGTGCATTGTTAAACAGGGTGGTGAAGATATCGACTGCTTCTATTGGCAGGTGTCTCAATATGACGTTTGGGACACCGTCCTCTCCTGCCGACTTTTTATTTTTCAATGATACCAAGATGTCCAGGAGTTCATCTTTTTGTACGAACAGCATCAGGCTATTGGCGACTATGCCATTGTTGAATGTGCTCTACACGATGTTGTGCACGAATCTTGACTAATAGTAAAACGTTGCTTCGAGTCATTTAGTCCAAGCGCCCATGCGCGATCGCTTGATCCTTAAACCGATGGTTCTGTATTCCTCGTCGTCTTCATCGTTATTTGCCTTTCTCACATTTTTGTTTGAAGTGCCTAAAATTTTCATTAGGATATGGTAGGGCAAGCATTTGCAATTTAGTTTGAAAAACTTTGATTCCGAAACTTTTCCGTGCGACGCTGACGCCTTCATATGGACACTATGCTTCTTTTGTCATCTCTTTTTGGTACTATCTGTTTAGTAATAATACATTACTGCATCCTCTGAGAGTTGATATCGTCACTCAACGGCTCCTTGTAAGTTCCAGCGAATATGTTTTCCTCCTGCTTTTCGCATTGAAGTCCGCAAGTACGATTTTGACATAGTTATCCTGACAGGCTACGTAAGCTTCACCCAGGACGTCGTAGAATCCATCCTTCATATGGTATTCAGTTTAATCAGTAGGGGTGTATGTACATATGAGGCTGATGTTACAAAACTTCTCTCCGATGCGAATCAGAGCCAGGCGATTCTCGACAACTAATCTGGGTCCTTATGTGTGCTGCCTTTGGCGTCAACTCTTATAAATGTCGCACGTTTTCTTCATTTAATTCCTGATCCTGCCCAACGAATTTCCTTAATCGTGAGTGAGAATAGTTTCAATTTTTTGAGTTGCACCTGGGGTGGACAGCGTGCGAACGTTCTAGATGCATACCTTTAATTCATAGTCCATGGTCATTACGAGTCTGTTTGGTATTTGAGGGGATCCGTTTCCGAGGCTATTGTCTCTTTCATATCAGACTGTTTTGGGAGAGACTGTCACTTGCAAATATAGTAAGCCCCCTCTATTCAAGGGGCTTGAGTAAACCAGAAGATTGCTTCAAATATCTCGTATCAACTTATGCAAGTTGTTCAGTTTGTCTATCATAACTGAAACTGTCGACGACACCAATGTCTTCATCTCTTGGGAACTCCTCCGTTTCCGTCTTGGAAAAAAAGAAGACCTTGAGGACACGTCATCCTCCCGTACTCATTTGCTACCGCAAGACTTTAGACAAACACTCTATCCAACGGTCGCCACGAAGAGGCTGAATCGGAATTGATAGGCATCAGCTATGCCTAGTCAATTAATGAAGGTAACTAAAACCACTCTTCAAAAATCAACGAAATTTATTTAAGGTGCGCCTAAAAACCAACTACCATATTTATACTTTTGTTTTTTTGACATGGAGTTAGAAGGCAAACTATGAACGTATGAATGTATGTATATATATATGAACATTTATTTATTATTCCAAAAGATAAAGATAACCATTTGTTGGCACATTCGAACTAGCCATATATTTATTTACATACGAATACTGTTGAAAGAACGGTTAATGAAATCAAGAAGTTAATTAAAATGTTGCCTCTTGGAGTAGGTATGGTATACATTTCATCATTATTTGTTGTTATGTGATCTCTACAACGGCAAGGAATTCTAGGAAAGTAGAAGACTTATACCTTATAGAAGAAGCTTTTTCCCCTGGGTTTCATTGGAAGCCTAAATATACAAACGGGAGAAAGTAAACTATTTTTGCAAAAAGCCTGATTCATCTTAAGTGTGACTTCCACCAATTTATTTCTTTAACTATTGAGCCATTTATTTTGAATAAATACGTTGATGCAAGTTGCATTGAGTCATATATCTGCATTGATATTAAAGACAGGTAACGATGTCCTTAAAGTGGAATACAATAAAGGGTGCTCCATTTCGAGGTTCCCTACTTTTTTTTAAGAAAAAACACAGAAAATTCAAATTTAATGGAGAATGTTTATTATCATTTGAAAGAACATTCCTTGGCATTTATTTTTTGAAGATTATGTCTATCAAATGTTGGCCGTTGCTACGTCGCAGATGGTCCATCCGTTGAGTCCAATTTTCGATCACTCGTTCGAGCATTTCGACTGGTAACTGGCGAATGACACGCGTGATGTTTTCCTCCTAGGCCTGAATCGAAGCGGGTTTGTCGGCATAAGCTTTTGACTTTACATATCCCCACAGGAAAACCTCTAACGGTGTGATATCACACGATCTTGGTGGCCAATCGACCGGCCCAAAACGTGAAATTATGTGCTCACCGAAATGTTCTCTCAATAAGTCCATTGATTGATGCGATGTGTGGGAAGTCGAGCGGCTTCAGTTGTTGCATAAGCTGTATTTTGTACGCTTTCAATTTAAGATCTTGACGTAAAATGCGCCAAGTCGTTCCATACGTCAGTCCGAGTTGCTGCGAACGGCGCCGAATCGACTCTCTACGGTCTTCGTGTACACTCTCAGCTACGGCCGCTATATTTTCTTCACAGCGTGCTGGACGTGGTCTATTCGGTCGAATATTATCCAATAATGAATGCTGGGTCTCAAAATGGGTGATGGTGTTGCGAATAGTACGCTCAGTATGCCGATTATGTTGACCATAAGTTGAGCGAAGTGCACGAAACACATTCCTCACAGAACGTGAATTTTCATAATAAAGTTGAACAATTTGTAAACGTTGTTCACGCGTAAGTCTTTCCATTATGAAATGCCAAACAATACTAAACAAAAATAACATGACAGCATGACACGACTCACACGTGATCTGTCAAAAAAGGCTATTGAAAAAAGTATCTCTACTTGGATCACCCGTTAGTTAGGGAACATGGTGTATTAGTTTGGAATTCATCTTTTATTTTGAAAATAAATCCAGAAGAGTTTCCTAACTAAAATATCAGGAATTCATATGCCTTATTGAATATTGCCCCTGTTAAGGATAAATTCAGAAGTAATCTTATCTTTAAATGCAAATATACGACGACATTTATTTATGTGGTTTTTCTAAGGAACATTGAAACTTCAGCCTTGCTTTCTGTTGTCTGTTGTATTTTATCGGCTTTTAACGAGAGAAACAAATACCAACCAAAACCGGAACGGCGTATGTACCAGAAACGTACGCACGCTGTACAACCCGAGTGCTACGCAAAAACTTGAACCTGTCCTCGCTCTGTACATAGCAGCAGACATTACCGCTATTCATGCGCTTTTTTTAAGCTAACACAAAAAGCTGCACATATTAGGATGCGGATCTGCCGACCTAAGTCAATAGTAATCGCATTTGACGGTTTTTTCTTAATCATCATTATATGCGCACACTCCTCAATGAGACGGTATAACCTCCCAAGGAAGAATTCTACGTTCTTTTGGACGGAACCTGTATGAAATACGATGTGAAATTATACTTGCGGACTTCAATGCGTAAAATGTTAGGGAAGCTATCTTTGGCGGGTTTGTTGGAAAGCACAGCTTCCACTAAACAACAATAGAGAATGGCTTCCGAAAATGATAAGACTTTCGAATCGAAAAGCAACCTGACGATATCCAGCCAGTCGAACAGCCAAAACCAAACATAGATGAAACCAAAGATTATAAAATCATACTGATGACGCATTGAGAACAAAAAACAGAAATTTTTGCTCACCATCTTCATGGTACGGGCGGGCGGTTTGCACGTGCACATATGAGAAAAGAGATCAAAATCTATGGCGGGCTGTGATAGTAGGACCCTTCATAGAACAATTTCATCCAGCAACTCCTTAATGGATAATGTCGGGAGAGTGATAGGCTTGATAGTATTGAAGAAGTTGGTGCAGTCAGAACTTTTTCTATACGGAGGGGTTGTCGTAGAAGTGTGAATGTACCAAACAATCAATAAGTCTGAATGGATGAAAGCAGGCTCGATCAGTGCAATACATATTCCTGCTAAATGTTGTACAAGGTGGGCCAAAAGGTATCACCCTATTGGAAGATGCTCTTATTTTTGCAAATGGCCGCAAATGCCAAATCTATTTTGACATTTTTGATATCGACCATAGAACAACTTTTCACATTATGGACAAATCCGAGAAAAGATCAAAAAGTACTTTAATTCGGAATACCACCAACAACGTTACAGCTGTATCAGATTTGGCTTATGAGTTGGTGGATGTTACTTACCAAGTCATCTCCGCCGGCTTTACAAAGCTCGGCGAGAAGGCCGTCATTTCCGGCAGCCTTATTAAGCGTGAGTTTAGATATTGCTATCCTCACTTCAGTCAGGTCGGGTTGTTGGCAGTTTTCGCTGTCGTTGCCAATGTTGAATGGTTCGTTCTGCCTGACAGTGGAATGTTGTTCTTCATCGCTGTTTAACAGCCTACAGAAGTGGTTCTTCCATATCCTCAGCATCGAATGTGTCTCAACTACGTTATTTCCTTGTTCATCTCGACAGTATTCTGTTCGAGCCTTTTATCCTTGGCTTTGAAGTCTTACACTTCGGTAAAACTTGCTGTGTCGCATTACACTGGAGCATACGCGATGCAACATTCAGTTTGGAAACTCCTCATCTGAGCTTTTCCAAATTCGTGCCCGATTCCACCAAAAAGACGCGCTATCACGCAATTTCTTCAATCTCGTGCTGGAACAGACAGTGCGTAGAGCAGGTGGAAATACGGGAGGCATTATCTTCAAGAAATCCCACCAACTACTGGAGTACGCAGACGATATCGACATAATTGGTGGCTGCATCGACCGGATGAATTATACTACTCCAGATAAAAGAATCTTTTAATCCCAGTTTTCAGGTTGTAGACGCCAAGTAAGATCGAAGTTTCGGTTCAAGGATCATGCGATCATGCGATCACTTATGCCAGAGAGTCTTCAGTTGCATGTATTTTTAGAAATCGAACTATTCCAACCTTAAGTGAGCAACTTGAGCCAATTAGTTGTAGACCAGGGGAACTATAGAGGCTCAGCTGCAAGTAGTAACTAATTATAACATTTCCCTAAATCAACATTGGTACATCCAAATTTGTCGACTTTCGCAAAAGGTGGATCAGTAAAAAACTGTTCACTTTCTGAATTTAGAGCAGGGACCCCGCACTTAGTAGTTCAAATTCACTTAACACTAGGCCACTGCACAACAAATTTTGGTTTGACTGATAAGAAAATAAATTTATGGCGCAACAGGCTCGTTAGTACGCAGGGCCTAGCTTTTTTCTCACAACCATTCATGTGTGAGTGTGTACTTCTTAGCAAGATGGCTGTACCTCCAGTTTTATGCCGAATACGAACGGCTTAGTTGGGATAAGCCACGACAATTGATATTACTCGGATGATTTGTCAGATCATCACCAGAGGAGGGCCAGTGAAAAATCATTTAGGTGTTAATACGGCTGGGAATCGAACCCAGACCTTCTGCGCGGCAGCTCAACGCACTGAGACCGTCAACGTTGAATGATAATAAAAAAAAGTTCAAGGCACAAAACTCAGTCTTGATTTCAAGCCTAACATTCAAAAGATATTCGTAATCGCCGAATAACAATACATTTATACGGATACATAATATCACACTCGAGTTTCTAGTACAATGTCTATGTCATTCTTAGACCGAATCATGTATTCCGAATATTTACATTTTTTTTTGGTACACATGTACTTTAAAGAGCATTGCCCTCTTCCTAACCCGCGAATTGAGCACTTATTCGTCTTACTTGCTCGCAATAGTTTGTGCCTGTTATGTATTCGTCACATACTCACACAAAAAATGCCTAAAAACTTCAATGATTTCAATGCCAGAGGCTTCATTTCTTCACTTCAAGGTGACTGTTCTTCAAAGTTATTCAGTTCAGAAATGAAACTAAATTTACAAAAAGAGTAAAAGAAAAACAAATTGAACTTGAATCGTCTTAATGACGCAACAGTCTGCATTTCATCATTCCAACTGACCTAATAACTGACTTCAATCAAAACATGCCACGCCTTCAATTTTCAACTAACACGCCCAAGGCCATAATTCCACTTGTATAGATAAATTTTATTAATAGCATCTGCAGAACATTTCTGATATACTTCGTAGAACTATCTTGTGTGAACACATTCACTCAAATTGACCTACTGAATCAAGGGTCTCAATTAATTGAAATGTGTCAGAAATCCATTTGAATAACTAAACCTCTTAGGGAACTTGGCTTCGTCTTGTAGTGTTTTGCGTCTTTCCAGCAATTGCTTTCTTTTATTAATTTGAAAAGAAAACATTGGCTTCTTCCATAACTCATTTCACGCTCAATTTAGGAACTCACGTGCTATAGATAATATCCAACCATGAGACCCCCTTAAACTCGATTGTTTTGTGTTACTTAATAAAACTCGCATTTGTCATACGTCTATGTGAGTGTTATTAACCCCACTACGACCGACGGGTTTATAATTTGTTTATTGATCCCTACCCTCACCACATGAACAATTACTCGTAACGGATACTGATGTCTGTGTCAGACTATATAGATTGCTTACAATCAATTAGCAAGTGAAACTTATGAAACCTTCATTTCACGATCTAATCTTATTTTCAGATTCGACTGCAACAATTGCCACTATAGAGGGTGGCAATGTCGGAGGCGCACCAACTCTGGGGACTGATGTCATTGCGGGGCAACCCCAACCAGCTAAAGGCTCAGAGTACTTTGAAGATGCTCTACAAGCAACAAGTAAGTTCCAGCACCGTAACATGTGTTTGCGTCGTTATATCAATTAAATCAATTAGCGGACAAGTTGATGGTTAAATTTATTTATAACAACAAATGAAATGTGATTTCTACTGAATCACGAGATGTGAATATGAATATTTAACAGTAACGAGTTTTTAATGGAATGTTAGGTTAGAATGCACGTTTTTTTTTTTAAATTTTTTATCGTGCCGAACTGTAGTTGTTGGGTATTTTTCATTATTACAAATGTTCCCACTTAAGTACGTTCCTTTGAAAACATTTGCATTTTAAATTGTATTTCGAAGCTTTTATATAATTCCAATGTGTTAACCTCAAAACTCATCCGGTTACAAAATGAGGTGCCAATGAACTGATTGGGATTTAAACGTGCGATTGAATTTCTTAAAATAAACACGACGATCAACCCCATCCTGGGTAAGACACACGATATTCAAAACGATACCCATTACCAGTGTTGCCATTTTTAAGTGTAAAACTAATCAAAAACTATTTTTAATAAAATTTTAAAGGAATTCCAAAAAAAAAGTGTTTTCCTGAGGATTTGGTATTTCCAAGTGGGATATCCAACCCTTCTTCGATCGTTATTCTTACTGCATATTGTCCCATAAGCATATGTGGTTTAACGATCGGGCATTCTGAGTTATGACCCTACAATGGTCACCTATGGTACAATGTACTCCGCCCTGGCGTTGCTGTCATTACATTGTATCTACAATATGTTTTGAAAGATTGTTTCTTTTACAAATTGCGTTAGTGCTATTTATTGCTTATTTACTTTAGTAGACGCTGAGGCGATTGGTATGCATGTATCAACTATCGGAAGAGTCTTGGATGTTTTTTTTTGTTTAATAATGTTGGTGCATTAAGTGGTTGCTGCCGCGATCCCCTCTACAACTGGCTATTTGTTGACATTTCAGCAGGGGTAAACAAAAAATAACCCTTTTGCTGTGTCAAGTAGATTAAATTTCCAACAGCATTGCAACAAAATTTTTTTCTTTATGTTGCCTTGTAAAGGGTTTTTCAGTAAGAGCGCTACAAAATTTTTAATTTTTTTTTTAAATAAAACAAAAACGATTTTGGATATCAATGAAATTCTTTATTCCTGTGAAAGCACGTTCGATGCCATTATGTATGGAATTCGATTTTTTTTGCATGGGCACCACGGGCGAGCTTGCAGAAGTCCAGACGCTGAACTTTTCGACGGTTTTCAAGAATAAATCGGCCGATACTGCTACAATTTCACGTTCGATATTCGTACGAAGTTCATCAATCATCGCTGGCTTGTTGGCATAGACCATAGACTTGACGTAGCCCCACAGGGAATAGTCTAACGGCTTCAAATCGCACGACTGAGGTGGCCAAGCGACTGGACTATTTCGTGAGATAACACGTTCTCCGAACTCAGTTTCCAATAAATTGATTGTGGCATTCGCTGTGTGACTTGTGGCGCCGTCCTGTTGGAACCACATGTCCTCCAAGTCCATATCATCCAATTGGGCCCAAAAATATTCGGTTATCATTGAACGGTAGCGATTCCCATTCACAGTAACGTGGCGGTCTTGATCATAACGGAAGAAGTACGGCCCAATGATGCCGCCGGCCCATAAACCACACCAAACCGTAATTTTTTCGGGATGCAATGACGACTCATGGAGTACGTGTGGATTGCTGCCTGACCAATACCGCATATTTTGTTTATTGACGAAGCCATTCAGCCAGAAATGAGCCTAATCGCTGAAGATGATTTTTCGATGAAAATCCGAATCATTTTCAAGTTGTTGCTCAGCACAATTCAAGAACATACGACGCTTCTGGTGGTCAAGCGGCTTCAGTGCTTGCGTCAATTTAATTTTGTAACGACGTGTGAGAGACACATTTGGGCTTTCTTCAACTGAAGCCTCAGCGGCAGCAATATTCTCGACAATACGGGCACTTCTTTGTCTCACTGGTACGGGAACATTTTGTACTGTGCCTGTGGATTCAAATTTTTCCACTAGACGCTCAATTGTTAATCTGCCAGGACGATTATGACGACCATAAATTGGACGTAGCGCTCTTAACGTTGAGGCCACTGACTAAGAATTTCGGTTGCAAATTTTAATAATTTCGACTCGTTGTTGGATCGTATATCTTTCCATCATGAAATGGCAAACCTTACTGAAGAGAAATGTCAAAAGAGCGGCAAGAAATATGGCGTCGTTTGCTGTCCCTGTCGCTCAACTTTTGTAGCGTCCCTCCCTGTTGAAAAACCCGATAATACAAAATAACAGAAAGATGTCAGAGAGAAAATTAAAATCATAGATATACTTAAGTATTCATTATTTTTATTAAATCAAATTTGGTTCTACTATTTGTGTTCATATTGAACGATTTTTTTAATACAATATACTGCCAACAAATGTTATAATAACATTTTCGTAACCATCCTTTTTAAAAAATCAATTTTTATTTATCTTACATTTCCTTTGGTTGCTGATATAGTCCCTGAGTGTGTGTTCCATCTCTCCCAATCTTCAGTTGGTAAGGGAGAGGTAGATATACCAAATGTCAAAAATAAACAACTATTTCCGCAAGCTCCTGAGCAGGCTACAAATTTGAAGTCTTTATTCACCACACTCATCTCAAAGCTCCTGAGCAGGCTAAAAATTTTAAATCTATATTCATCACACTAATGTCAAATAATATTCACTGGCTAAAATGTTCCTACAATTGGCACACGGCCTTATTACCGTAGCTTTGAAATTTATTTCTTTAAAATAAGATCGTTCAAATGTAAACATTCGCCTTAGTCGAACATTAAAGTTTCATATGACGGCTCTGCTGGTAGATTCCGTGGAGGCTGCCATTTCGTGATGAAAATTTTCTTCCAAAAGAAAAATGGGAACCATTTTACTGGCGTAAGCTTTTGATTTGACAAATAGTCGACAAGGGTTAAATCCGGACTTCGGCAGGGCCATTTTATCACTTAAGAGATAAATTTGCTAGGAAAAATTTCACGAACACGAGTCAGAAATGATGCCGTTACATAAGGCCAAGCGTCATAAGGCCAAATTTATAAATTTTGCCTTATGCCGATTTATAAAAGTGGCCTAAGACCAAATTCTAGAATTCAGCATTAGGCCAAATTTATAAATGTCATTTTGCAAATGAGGAAAGCGGCATAAAGCCAAATGGTGCTCTAATCGAATTGTATATACACTTATCAGGGAAGCAAATATAATATGCAATCGAAGGTGTCATAAAGCCAAATTGCCTTTTTGACCCCTCATCAAAGTGTCATAATACCTAATGCTAGAATTTGGCCAATTAGTCACTTTCATAAAGCGTCATAAGGCCAAATTTATGAATTTGGCCTTAAGAAGAAATGCCTTATGTCACGGCACCTTCAGAGACGTATTGGACGTGTGTGACGTTGTTCTGTTCTACTGGAACCATGTTCTTTGGTTGTAGATAAGTATTCGCATTAAGGCAACAAAAAGTCGTCTACTTAATTATTTAGTTGGTGTCGCTAAGGCCTTTTCCTAGAAACCATCAATTAAAGCCAACAGTGTTGGAGCAGCATTCATTGAGTGATGAAAATGCGTGTTTCTTGGCCGACACCTATGGAAAACTCTGATACTAACAATAAAATAAAACAGCCCTACACGCAACCCAGAAGATATTTCAAAGGGTATAAAATCACAATATGGGGTTGCATATAATGTATATTATGTTGTGTATACCAATTTATTTATTTATTTATTTTCTACCTCGGCTCCGCTATTAACTCTGAAAACAACATCTCGTCAGAAATTAAACGAAGAATTACTCTTGCCAACCGCTGTTTCTTCGGGCTAAGAAGGTAATTCAGTAGTAAAGCCCTCACTCGAACTACTAAGGAAATCTTATATAAGACCCTGATCATCCCAGTCCTGCTCTACGGCGCTGAGGCATGGACCGTCTCAAAAGCGGATGAAGAAATCCTTGGTCGATTTGAGAGGAAAATTCTTCGAAAAATCTTCGGTCCCGTTTGCGTTGACGGGCTATGGAGACGAAGATTCAACCAAGAACTATACGAGCTGTACAGCGACATGCCGCTAGTCAAAAAACTCCGCATTGGACGTTTAAGATGGCTAGGACATGTAGAACGGCCCGGAATGAACCTAGGCCTCAACCAACATGCCTCTCCAATTAGCCCGGTCTATAGCTAACTGCCTCCAGTTGCGCACTCCAAGTTGGTTGAAATCGGTTTCTACTTGTGCGCACCACTTAAGGCGAGATTTTCATCTATTGCGTCCGACGTCTGGCTGGGAATCGAAGACTCTGCAAGCCGGAGTATTGGTGTCCATTCGTTCTGCATGTCCTATCCATATTCTTTTTTGAATATTCGTCTCTATTGCCTGTTAATGCAAACGGGACCGACGATTTTTCGAAGAATTTTCCCATTTGTTAGATACTCCTGTAATACGAGGAACTTATATTGTTTAAACATTTTAAATGATTTGTTCGCAAGCTCAGAATGTATCTGGAGTAATTTTTTTCTTCTACAGGATAATGCGCAGATACATACAGCCTGAATCATTAAAAAGTATTTTGAATCAAACCTTAAAAAAAAATAGTAAATGTTTTTGGTCCTTCATCAAAAGCAAAAAAATCAAATGGAATAACTAGTAGTATGCAATACTTGGGCTCTACATATTCTGATCTTTCAACTATTTGCAATTTATTTGCGGAAGATGGTCTTTTGAATTTGAACTGTGATAACAATCCTGGTCCGGATGGGATTCCTCCAATTGTTCTTAAGAAATGAGCTGCACTGAGCCCCTAGATTTTTAATAGCTCTCTTGTGAGTGGAGATTTTCTTTCAGAGTGGAAAAAATCCTTAATTATTCCAATTCACAAAACTGGTCCGAAGCAGGAAATATCTAACTATCGTCCAATTTGTAATCTATCGTCTATACCAAAACTTTTTGAAAAAATTGAATGCACTAAGTTGGCCTTTTTACTCAGGGAATATATTTCACCGTTTCAACATGGCTTTGTCGCAGGAAAATCTACAACAACCAATCTTGCAATTTTTTCAAATTGTATTCTTAATAAACTCGGGGAAGGTTACCAAATCGATGTAATTTACACCGACTTTGCAAAGGCCTTTGATAGAGTCAGACACCTTATTTTAATCAAAAAATTGGAAAGATTGGGTTTGCATTCAAGTATGTTGAAATGGTTAATATCCTACCTGAAAGATCGTATACAATTTGTATCTATTGACACCTGTCATCAGGTGTTCCCCAAGGAAGCCATCTAGTTCCACTTCTTTTTCTTATTTTTATTAATGACATGCCTGAAATCTTTAAAAATTCAATTCGACTTCTGTTTGCAGATGATTTAAAATTTCTTAGATGTATAAAATCGATTGATGATTGTCTCCTTCTACAGGATGACCTTCAAAGGCTAACAGAATGGTGTTGTGTTAACCAATTATTCTTGAATGTCTCTAAATGTCAATGTTTTTCGTTTTTTCGTAACATGTCACCAGTTTTCTTTGAATACAAAGTTGAAAACAATGTTCTTGAAAGAGTATCAGAGAAAAAAGACCTCGGTGTAGTCTTTGACCAAAAATTGAACTTTGTGAAACACGTGGAGTATATTGTAACCAAAGCAAACTCAATGTAAGGTTTCATTAAACGCAATTCCAAAGACTTTAAGGATCCATTGACTATTAAATCACTATTTAGCTCGTATGTTAGATCAATTTTAGAATACTGCTGTGTGATTTGGAATCCATATTGCAACGTTCATTCGAAAAGAATTGAAAATATACAAAAAAAAATCACTAGATTTGCTATATGGAAACTAGGTTGGAACATCGAAACTCCTTCCTACTGTACTAGATGTGAACTTCTCGACATTCAGTCGCTTGAAAATAGACGGAAAATTTACTCAATTATGTTTTTAAGTGATATTTTATCATACCATATTAAATGCCCTTTTCTATTATCTTTGATTGATCTTTATGCACCATCTCGACAGCTAAGAGAACGTTGTCTGCTCCGCGAAAATGAACATATGGTTAACTATGCACGAAATGAACCTATAACTCGCTGTGTTAGAAAAACCAATTTAATATCTGACACTATAGATTTTAATTTCCACACAAGAAGACTTACTTTAAAAAACAACTTGTTATTGCACTTCTTAATTTAGTAAATTATATTCAATTATATATACATGTACATACATAGGATTATATATTAAGAACTATCTATTTATTTTTATTTTTGATTGAATGGTTAACTTTCTGTAGCCTAAATGTATATTTAAAAGATTTCGAATTGATGTAAATAAGTAAACTAAACTAGACCAACAAGTTAAAGAATGTCGTCCGCAAAGTCTGATATATTGTAAAATCGAAATGTTTAAAAAAATATGCAGAACTTCAAACAAACTTTGAAGGACTTCATTGCGACTTGGAGTACAGTCCCATTGGAGCAAATGTGAGGATTGAAAAAAATTCTATTCCCAAGCGGCTTGTAGTAGTTATTGCGGTAAAAGTTGGAAATACAACTTTTGATATACTGCTGTTTTTAATGACTGCTTACTTCAACCTGAAAAAAAATATTTCTTTGATTTTTGTTTTTAGAAGTAACAAAGTATGACCTTCAACAAAACATTTACTCAAAATTTCATTCATACATATTGACCGAGTTATAAAGACTTCAGTATCAATAAACGTATTACACTTATAACCTTTAATTTGCTGGGACTAACATTTGTTGCATTCATCTCTTATCTTTTCTACATAAAGTATACAGCCCGTTATTTAAGACGTTTCATAAGAGGAATTCATCACACTAATTCATCAAAACTGAGGCAGAGGAGAAAAGTCCTGAGGGATCCTATTATAAACATATGAGAAGGCTACAATCCACTGTGTGGATCATTTTATACCTTATCTCATTCTCTCCTTAAAATGAATATCCCTTAAATGTGGATTTTATGGCAAAGATATATTAAAATTGAAATTGTCGCAACATATTGTTCAGACAGTTAATCAAAATCTTGGATGTTCGACCGAAAACAACGTATTTCTCCTGCATATGGTATGGCGTAGGGTATAAAAATGGTTTTTGTATGAAAACGCCCCCAAAAAGTGGGCGTGGGTTAAAATGATATATAGAAGAAATATTTATATTATCATAACCAATGATTTTGCATGAAACAATTTTTCGAAATTTTTCGGGCATTGCAAAAAACTTTGTATAGACGAAATATAGAAATTAGAATTGTCTAGATATCTTGTTCAGAGGATTTTTCAAAATCTCTAATGGTTTGGCCTAAAACTACGTTTTTCTAAAAAGGGGGCGTGGCAGTCGGCGGATTTCAAAAAATTTTACACTTGTTCTGCTTTGTCGAATAGAGAGTCTGTATACAAAATTTCACAACAATAGCTCAAAATTTAAGGCCCAAAAATCGGTGACACACAGACAGACGGACGGACGGACAGACAGACATGGCTTAATCGACTCAGCTAGCGATTCTGAGTCGATACATATACTTTGAGGTATATCTAACGGAAATTATGTCACTATGTTACAAACTTAATGTCAAAACTAATATACCCCTATGGGATAGTGTATAATAACATACTTTTTACATTCCGTAAACTGCATGGTTCATGCATACTTTATAAAAAGGTTGTGTCGCCTTGTACCGAAAACAACTTTGCTGTTGTTTTAGTCCAAGCAATTCTGTCAAAATGAAAGTACTACCCCATTTCCCCTTTAGTTATCCATAAAAAACAGAAGCACTACCATACACAGATGCAGAAATGCCATCAAGCACACTTCCTGTCCTGACAAGTGCGCCAAGAACACTTGTATCTATTGATGAGGTTCGTCAGCATATCGACCAAGATCAATTCCATTTCCAATTAGCAGTAATTGTCGCTTCTGTGTACCGTGTTCATATCCGTTCAATGCTAGTGTTTGTATTTTTAAACCTGTCTGTTTGCAAAACAATAAGCGAATATACAATAGAATTGGGTTGTAAAATAGTTGACGTTATGGGAAAAAATAGCCTTAGCAAATAATAGAATGTTGTTACTGTTGCACGTGTTAAATATAAATAAACAAATAAAACCCGTTAAATAGCGCTTTAGGTGCGAGATAACCTTTAATCGAATGGGAACAGTCACAAATGTACAAATGCATACTCGTATGTGTATTAGGAGGTCGAATAAAATAATTTGCTTTATAGATTTATTTAGAACTACTTTTTTGGATGAGAATACTTCCGGGTGAACATGTTTTTATGAATAAAACTGTAGAGCTTACATTTCAATGGTCCGTTAATTAAACAATTCTATTTCGTTGAAAGTAAAATAGTGGGCATCACACAGGAGAAATGGAGTGTGAAACATAGTTTTTAGTTGTATAGAACTTTATTTTGGCAACACTACTTTAACTGGCGGCCATTTTGTCAGCTGTCAAGTGATTTCTTATACCCCATCCCATAGGGGTACCTATATTAGTTTTGATACTTGAAGTATATGGATCGACTCAGAATCGATAGCTGAGTCGATTTAGCCATGTCTGTTCGTCCGTCTGTACGTCAGCAGTTTAGTTTTTGGGCCTTAAATTTTGAGCTTGAATGATGAAATTTGGTACACGTAATCGCTGTTGCTACCAGCAGAACAAGTGTACAAATTTTTGAAATCCGCCCACTTCTACGCCTTTTTTTTTAGAAGAACGTCGTTAGAGATTTTGAGGGGCGTTTTTAGTAAAAAAAAAACGTTTTTCGGTAAAATTATAGACATTTAAAAAAAAAATTTATGCAAAATTATTAGTTATGGTAATATAAACATTTGTTCCATTCATCATTTTACCCACTTTTTAGAGGCGTTTTCAAACAAAAACCATTTGCATACACTACATCATAGCAAAACCAGGCGAACCATAATAGATTTTGATAAACTGTCTGGTCTGAACAATATGTTCTTACAATTGACATTTTCTATATTTCATCGACATTTTGGGGATATTTAATTTAAGGATCGTTTAATACCCTATCCCATGGGTATTAAACGATCCGCACAGCAGCGGATTGTAGCTTTCTCATATGTTTTTTAGTAAGTTTGGTTTGGCATTTCAACATGAATATACTGACGTCTGAGCAACGCTTCCGAATTGTAAAAATCATGATACTGTTCGGGCTCAGTGGCGCGATGGTTAGTGCGATGAACTGCCGCGCAGAAGTTCTGGGTTCGATTCCCAGCCATAGCAACACCTTAATGATTTTTCACTGGCCTTCCTCTCGTGATGATCTGACAAATCATCCCAGTAGTATCAATTGTCATGAAAAGCTTATCTCAACTTAACCGTCCGGATTCGGCATAAAACAGGAGGTCCCGCAATCGTACTAAGAAGTAAACACACATGAATGGTTGTGAGAAAAAAGCCAGGCCCTGGGTACTAACGATCCTGTTGCGTCATACATTTATTAATTTTTTATGGTTTTATTCGAAATACGTATCGCGCACTAAGTCCATCTTTCGGTCAACATAATCGTCCACCAGACCAATTAATTCGATTAAGTATGGACGTTTTCGTACCGCGTTTATTAATTACTCACTTACTTAAGTGGCACTACAGTCTGGAATTAACCTGGGCATCAACCAACGCGCCTCTCCAATTAGCTCGGTCCTTAGCTAACTGTTTTCAGTTGCGCAGTTCAAGTTGGTTGAAGGGCCACTTAAGGCGAGGTCTTCCTCTGCTGCGTCCGACATCTGGCTGGCGATCGAAGACTCTGCGAGTCGGAATATTGGTGTCCATTCGATCTACATGTCCTAGACATCTTAGACTTCCAATGCGGAGTTTTTTTTTGACCAGGAGCATGTTGCTGTACAGCTCGTATAGTTATTAGTTGAATCTTCGTCTCCATAGCCCGTCAACGCAAACGGGACCGAAAAATTTTCGAAGAATTTTCCTCTCAAATCGACCAAGGATCCGCTTTTGAGACGGCCCATGCTTCAGCGCAATAGAGCAGGACTGGGATGATCAGGGTCTTATATAAGATCTCCTTAGTAGTTCGAGTGAGGGCTTTACTACTGAATTGCCTTCTTAGCCCGAAGAAACAGCGGTTGGCAAGAGTAATTCTTCGTTTAATTTCTGGCGAAATGTTGTTGTCAGAGTTAATAGCGGAGCCGAGATAGACAAAGTCCCGTACTACCTCAAAGATATATCTGTCAATGGTGACGTTCGTCGATCTTGTATGTCCTTTCATGTTGATAGCATATACTTTGTCTTGCCCTCATTTTCTGCCAAACCCATTTTTGCCGCTTCCTTCGATAAACTAGCAAACGTGGCTACATCACGTTGGGGTGTCAATATCGTCGGCGTATGCTAGTTGTTGCACCGATTTTTGGAAAATTTTGCCTCTGGTGTTGGCTCATGAGTTTTGCCCAATCCTCTCAGGAATCAAATTGAAGAAGTCACATGGTAGCGCATTGCCTTGCCTAAATCCTTTTTTGGTATCGAAAGTGTCGGTGAGGTCGTTTCCGACCCTGATGGAGCAGCGAGAATTCTCCATCGTCATCCTACACAAACGGACGAGTTTGGGCGGTATACCAAAACTAGACATGGCTCTGTATAGTTCGTCTCTTCAAATGATGTCGTATGCGGCTTTGAAATCGATGAATAGGTGGTGGGTATCGGTTTGGACTTCTTGGGTCTTTTCCAGAATCTGCCGAAGTGTGAAAATTTGATTGGTTGTGGACTTTCCTGGCCTAACACCACACTGATAAGGGCCGATCAGGTTGTTGGTAAACGGTTTTAGGCATATAAAATCTTGTAGGTGATGTTGTTGGAGACTTATGCCTCTGTAGTTGGCGCAGTTTAGAGGGTTTCCTCTTTTGTGGATCGGGCAAATGACGCTTTCTTCCGATCAGATTCATCCATGTGACAAGCAAAATGGGTGGTACGTGCGTCGGCAATTTTCTTTGAGACAATTGCGTTTTATACAGAAACAAATGCAAATTATCCTTTAAAATTCGCGCAAGGTTGTTTCACTAACCGCTTTGGCGATACGATACATGTGGGTTTTCGGCAACACTCTCTCCAACCATTTCATTGGAACGTCTTAGGAGTTGATGCACGATAAGTCGAAGATCACCAACTGTCCGGCGCTCAACCAAAGTTCGACACCAAATGACGAATAGTGTTGTCACACAGTCATAAATATTTGGTAACATCACGACAATTTTTTGTACCTGCTGTCCAGCTTTGGAAATCGTTCCCTTCAATATTAAGCAATCATATGGTATTAACCACATTCGCTAAAAATATTTTTCAATACTTCGCAGAGACGTTTTAGTGCATTGAAGAACCTTTTACTTACTAATTATAGTTTGTAAATTTAATTGAATTATGTAATAATATCTATCATGAATATTAATACAAAAACAAAGCATGTACAGTCTTATATAAGATTTATCTTTTGGTATCGTGCATTAACTGAATAATAAATCTAAATCTAATCCAAACGGTGGATGTTGGCTATGATATTTTCAATGTACAGCGTCACTATTTCGACGCTGAATTGACGTTTCAAAACAATGTCTTCTCAAGTCAATCGTTTGATAAGAATCAAAGTGATTGGATGTATACAGAATGTTTAAGAATGGCCTGTAAACCGAGTGATGAAATTTACGATTAAAATAAAAATACAAAAACTTCAATAGTTGAACTAACAAATTACTGTAACACCACGTTACAAAAATGTTAGACGCATTTTCTTAAACAAGTCACTATTCAGTTGAGAAAGCCCTTATGTTGTATCAAAGTTTTTGAGTGCACTTCATATCAAATAGACATATAGGGTACATTATACAATCTGTTCACATGAGTTGTAGCTTTTATGTATTAACATTTTTATCATGTTTGAACGAAACATTTACAAGTCATCATTGCTATTTCATTCAATTTGCAGTTTTGTCAAATAATAGGTGCTATCGCTAACATGCGTGCTTTTATCATACATCATGACGCACGTTTATACGGCTAACCATGCGTTTAAATTACGCAGATTCTGAAATGTCAAAACAGATATTTTTGTTTGTCTTAAGTTTTATAACAAAGTACCGAATAAGATTAAGCCGTCTTAACGGGCCACGTGCTGAGACGATTCGTGCACGATGATCTGTATATACAGTCATAGTTCGTAATACCCAAACATACACATTAAATAAACTCGTAATGCGGATATACATTACTGAACAAATTAGCAATAGTACGCGTGTACTATAATCCATTCAAGAGAATATAGTTCTGCCAACTTTCTGTCACCAAACTTAGATAAGTACCAGACATCAAGATCAAAAGCCTTACAGGTGATGAGTAATAAAACGCAAACATTGAAAGAGCTTTTCTCAAAACTCGTTGTGTTTCCTATGTCATTGCCTTATCATTTTATCATGTGCGTTACTTTCATGTTTTTGTTTTCATCTCGACGCTTATCGTGCATCTCAGAAATTTATATTATGTTTGCCTTAGCCCGAAATCACTCGAAAAGAGTTTAACTTTTTTTTTTAAAATGTGTCATGTGAATTGATTGTTTCTTTACATACTAAGCTAAGTGTGTGTTCAAGGACGCAACAGAAATTAAAAGTGTAAAAACTTGAAACGTGCATACTTGTAATTACTACTTGTACTTCAATGTAAACGTTTAATTGTGTATCTATAAAATAGCATAGCTATATGCGTTTATTTCATAAAGATCTTTGCGATATTACCGACAGACAATTTACAATTGTTTTTACTTTGCTTAACCAAACTGATGGATGAAATCTGCTTTAAAAAAAGTAACGATTGATTTTTTTAAGAGTTAAGTTTTTCCGGTTGGCAGCACTGGTTAGTAATGGTGTCCAAACGTCATCTGTCAGAGTGTAAAGTTTTGAGTATACTCTGCCATTTAATCAGTAATAAAGGAAGTAAAGAGATACCAAACTTCTACCTCTCTCATCCTGAATCCCCGCAAGAGTTGGTTGTTTTTGTTGTAATCCACCACTAATGTACTGCTGTCCGTGAATAAATGTATTTCCGAGTAAAAGAATTCAGCAGACGCGAAATTTTGGGTTTGGACACTTTCATTAACAGCTGTTAAGCAGTGAGGTAGATTTATTTTTGTTTTGACATTTCAATCGACATCGATTTATTTTGTCGCGTTTGTTGTTTTTGCGTGCGTGGAAATATATTCGCACTTTGTCCTGTCGCACTTCACAAATTAACTTTATGTAAACTTTTGAGTGCACTTTTTTGTTCCAATTTTACACATAATTTTACATAAACAAACGAAAATAATAAAAATAAATGTAAACAAACCAAATCGTTAATGACAGCTCAGAATTTTATGTTTTGGTGAATATAATCATATGTTTTTGAATATATTCAGTGAAGTAAAAATGTTTTTTTTTGTAAATTATATGAATTGAATGTATTCAACTCCTCCTTAAGGACAGAAACAAAATATTTAAGTTTAATAATTCATTTCTTAACAAGATGATATCCGAGAGGATATTTTAATTTAATAATTCCCTACGAGTTTTCGTAGTTGATTCCTACTTTGGAGTGATGGGGTGTTGCATAATTTGATAAACAAGATTCTGAAGATAGCATATTTCCAACTCAGAGTAATTATAAGTAGGGTAATTTCTACTTCCCTTAATTACTTCCCTAATCTCTGCATTTAATCATGGAAGGACTTACAAACTAACAACGATTACAAATAATTGAAATTTCTTATCAAAATGCGTGCTCTGTGAAAAATGTGTACCGTTTGTTACGACCTTATAATGGCGACCAGCGATGAGGCTCATTTCTGGCTCAAAGAAAAAACGACAGTTTGGTGTGGTTTATGGCTTATACAGCTCGTGAAACAATGGAAATGTTGAAGGATGAATTTGGTGAGCAGCTTATCTCTCGAAATGGCCCTGTGAGTTGGCCGCCAAGATCATGCGATTTAACTCCTCTTGATTATTTCTTGTCGGGCTATGTAAAGTCGTTAGTCTATGTGGACAAGCCGAACACGATTGAAGCCTGACAGGACACTCGTAATTCGTGGAAAACAGGGCGAAATGCTCGAAAAGTGACCCAAAATGGATCCTTCCGAATGGACCATTTAAAATGTAAATGGCAAAGGCCTATTTATCGATTACAATAATAATTTTGAATATTTGATGCAAACTTGAGTGTTTTATTCGATTAAAAAAAAAACTATGCTTGAAAAATTACCCGTTACAAATTAGTACACGTTTCTCTGCACCTACTTTTGAGGAGAAAGTTTTTGTTGTTAGAAGCGTTTTCCACTTACAAATCCCTCGACGAACTTTTAAAAATCCCTAAATGGAACACGATTCTTTACTTGTCAATGCGAAGATTTTCCGCTACATGCTGATTCCTGAGACTAAAAGTTATTATGTATTAGGTAGGGAAGTAATCATAATTAAGGATTTATATTTTTGATAATCAGTTCCTCTCTGTTGAAAATGTTGTTCCACTTAATCAAAATAAATTAGCAGTACAAATTAGTTAATTCTTAAATGCCTTTAAATCTCAAAAAGAGACTAACGTACTGAAAAGTACGGGAATGTGTTTAGGAAATTACAGTAAAATCATTCGTGTCATTCATGTCGTGTGTTTTTAAGAACTAAGACTCATGTCAAAACAAACAATTCGTTGCTTTCATATTCCAACTGTCCGTTAGCTGACGCTTACCTACCAACAGAAATTTGTGCAGTAAATAGTTTTACAGATTTTATTATTAGCTCTATTTTTAACTAATTTCTGTGTACGGGAACGGGAAGAAGTAAAAATCAGTAAAATTACTTAAGAATAGTATTTTTACGGGAACAAACCTAATCAAAGCTAAGACAAATCTGTCAATGTGAATGACAAGTTGTCCATTTTAAACTCTGGGCGATTTTGTTAGTTGATTTTAATTGAGATCAGATGTTGGTTCTGAAAATCCGTTCTGCTGATATCAATTTTTAGAGCGTGTGCCTCGTAACGGCTACTTCAAGTATAGTTAGTTAGTTAGTTAGTTAAATCGACTATTTTTATTTCTTTCTTATTTCATATTTCATACAATCTTATTCTCTATGGTTTGGCTTTTGAGCCGTCTACCAGTATGACATTATTTACTTTGATATTTATTTTATTTTGTTTAATTTTAGATTTTACACATATAAATTAGAAAAAACAAAGACAGTTTTTAATGTGCTGAAGTTAAAAGCTTTCATCTATTATACAATTTCTGTACCGCATTGCGTTTACTGTATAGTTGTACAGAAGCTCCCAACCTCTTTCGCCATTAAGGATACTCATTGCTTCGTCTAAATCAAGCACCTGTACACCAAAGAACATGAAGCGAAATTCTTTTAGTACGGGACATCTCGCGATGAAGTGGAAAACATCCTCATGCTCCTTTAGGTTGCACAGGTTGCATAAAATTGGTAGTTCAGTGGAATTGCTGATCAAAAAATATGTCCTAGACTGTAAATGATGCTCCAATCGACTATAGTAAGCTCTGTATTGCGATGACTGTGCTTCGTTTACTAAAGTATCGTAGATTCGTCGGCCCGTTTTCTCCAATAAGTCGTTAAATTTTTGTTTTAGTAGACTCGATTGATCGTTTGGTCTAACTGAAAAGTCATAACCGCATTCCAATCCTAGAACTTGCCACTCTTGAACACATTTGACTTTATATCGTAGCATTGAGGAAATCACTATTCTGGGAAGGCGTTCTGGATTCATTGCCATGACTTTTATGATATAAACGAAATGGAATTTGAGTGTATCCAGAAAAAGTGGTGCCACTCCCGTTTCCAAGTATATCATGTAGTTGGGGCAGCTACTCGGTAATCTAAAAATTCTCTACGACTTCAAATGAGCAGTATCCCCAAACTTGCGATGCATATAGAAGGATCGAAGTTGCTGTAGCCCGAAATATTTTTTGTTTAGATATATGCGAGATATTTTTATTATTAATATACTTTCCCCAAACCGCACAAATTGCCCTTTTAGCTTCTGCAAGTTTAATCTTAAGGTGAATGTTCATGTTCAAGTTGGGGGTAATCACAACTCCAAGATACTTATACTGCTTGACGATTTCGATTTGCTCCCCTCGAAATATCCATTTTTCATTTTGAGCATATCTTCCCCCGCCATATCTGAATATCATCATCTTTGACTTCTCTAAGTTAACTGTCAAGTTCCACGTTCTGCAATAAGAATCTAGCCTATTTATCATTAACTGCATGGTATCTACTGTATCCGCAAGAAATACGATGTCGTCTGCAAACATTAGTGCTGGAATTTGAGTTCCACTTAGTTGGATTCCTCCTTTAACGTACTCAGTAATGTCGTTTATGTACAAAATAAATAGCAATGTACTTAGGACGCATCCTTGTTTGACTCCCATTGTTGTCTCAAATTCTTCCGACAAATGGCTGCCATCCCAAATATAAGCAGAATTATTTTTATACATAGCTCTTATCACGTTTATCACCTTGGATGAGACTTTATATTTATAGAGCTTGTATAAAAGCATTTCACGCGGAATCGAATCAAAAGCAGCTCGAAAATCTACAAAAAACGCGTAAAGCTTTTTTTTCTTCTTTTTATTAATTTCGCTTATGTTGATCAGCGAAAATATTTGGTCAACCGTTGAATAATTTCTCCTGAAACCCGCTTGAAACTCCAAGAGAATCTTCTTATTTTCCACCCAGTCGGTAATTCTACTAAAAAGTAAACTAGCAAACAGTTTGGCAGATGTGTTAAGAAACTAAATCCCCCTATAGTTTGCTGGGTTGTCGTAGTTTCCTTTTTTATGAAGTGGAAAAATAATCGCTTTCTGGAAAGCCAATGCCACATCAGCTGTTTCGAAAATTCGGTTGAATTCCATGGTAAGAGCTGATCGGAATTCCAATGTGGAATTCTTATAGAATTCAAAAGGAATGCGATCATTTCCTGGTGCTTTATTATCCTTGGAGTTCCCAATAACGAAATCCACTTCAGCCACCGTAAACGGTTCATCCAAAAAAACATCAACTATCATGGGTGCAGCATATTGTGGGGATGGAGATATCTGTACTGAGTTGAGAAGAGTTTTAAAATGGTCTCTTAACTGCTCTGCTTCCAATCCTAGTGCTAATCGGTTCGTTTTACCATTAATAGTTTTAACAGCTTTCCAAAAGTCGGCTGATGATCTTGATCTGTTAATCAAGTCAATTTGTTGTAGATCGAATGAAATCTTTTTTGTATAGCAAAGTTGTTATACTTCAAGTATATTAAGATCATTATATGAGATAAAGTAAAAACATCCATTATTTTTTCACTAGATCAGTAATTTTTGATTAGATCAGTAATTTGTATCTCGCGTATCTTACTAAAGATAAAACTTCGGTGATAGTTTTGTAATTTGTTGACTCAGTTTTGCTTGAGAGCGTGTCAAAGATGGACACCACAAGGGATTTCGATTAACCCGAAAATGCAAGCCAGACAGTTTATGGTACTGGCACCATAACAACCAATCGCGCGCACGGTTTCGTTGATAATATTACGCTAATGTCGTTGTTAAAGACACACTGTGGTCTGAAAGATCAATTATACAGGAGCTATACGCACATAAAACCGTTTAAAACCATTTGAATATGGCTGGATACAAACCGAATTTTGATGTATGGGTGCCATGATAAAGCAAAATATGGAAGTTATATCAGCGAATCGCAATAAAATCGATTAATTTCTGAAGCGTGAGCGATAGTGACTCGTTCGGAGAGCTTGATTACCTTATAGTATGTGCCTGACACCAAGTTATTATCATCTGTATCTGTTTAATGCGAACGATTTTGCTGGTTAAAACTTAAGAGAGGGGCGAAAGTCACAGTTGTTTACCAATAGGGACGAATGCTTTCATAAGACAGGAATAATGGAATTACTTTCAACACATTTGACCTAAAAGTCTTCAATGTAAAAAGAATTGATTTCAGCTTACACCTTGATCGATATTATGAAGTCTTTTTTCAGTCATGACTAAATTTAGCTTCATACTTACATACTTAAGTGGGGCTACCATCCAGGGGGAACCTTTTACTAAACTAATGCCTCTCCAATTAGCCTAGTCCATAGCTAACTGCACCAGTTTTTCACCCTAAGTTGTTTGCGGTTGGTTTCTACATGTACGCTTTACTTAAGGCGAAGCCTTCCTCTACTGCCTCCATCGCCTGGTTAGGAATCAAAGTCTATGCGAGCCATGTCGTCCTAACCTCTTAAACGTCCATTAAAATACAAACACAAATTGTTGGTGCAACAGATCCGTTAGTACCAAGTGCCGAGTTTTCTCACAACCATTCATGCGTGCGAGTGTACTTCTTGCACGATGGTGGGACCTCCTGTCTTATGCCGACTGCTAACGGTGAATTCGAGATAAGCTTTTCTTGACATTTGATACTAGTTGGATGATTTGTCAGATCAGCAACGGCATTGAGTCGAACCCAGACCTTCCGCACGTCAGTTAGTCACACTAACCGTAGTCCGACTGAGCTCCCTCGCAGCCATAATGCAGTTTTTTTTAAAGGTCTACGTCGCTATAGTTCTTAAACAGTTTTCAATTGAATCTTTGTCTCCAAAGCCCGTCAACGCAAACGGGTTCGAAGAATTCTTCCCTCAAACCCCTTGGTCGTTTGATGTTTCAATGTTTCAGAGTCATGAAAATAGATTGGGTACATCAGGATCTTATATAACGGGTGATTTTTTAAGAGGTTTAGAACTTTTTTAAAAAAAAAAACACAAAAAATTCGAAAAAATGAATGAAATATTTATTTGAATCGATAGTTTGAACCTTGCAGTTTAATGTTTAAAGATAATTTCATGCAAATGTTGACCGCGGCTGCGTCTCAGGTAGCCCATCCGCTGAGTCCAATTTTGGCATACTCTTTCACACATATCGGCCGGTATCTCACGAATGAATGCATGGATGTTGGCTTCCAGTGCGTCAATCGAAGCGGGCTTGTCCCTATAGACATTAGCCTTGACATACCCCCACAAAAAATAATCTAATGGTGTCAAATCGCACGATCTAGGCGGCCAATTGACCGGCCCGAAACGTGAAATTAACTGTTCACTAAACTCGCCTCGCAATTGCGCCATTGTTTCGCGTGCTGTGTGGCATGTGGCACCGTCTTGTTGAAACCACATATCATGCAAGTCAAGAACTTCCATTTCGGGCAAAAAAAAGTTTGTTATCATCGCTCAATAGCGTTCACCATTGACAGTAACGCTGCGATTCGCATCATCTTTGAAGAAATATGGCCCAATAATGCCGCCGGCCCATAAACCGCACCAAACAGTGGCTTTTTCGGGATGCATTGGTAGCTGTTGCAATGCTTCTGGCTGACCTTCACTCCAAATGCGGCAATTTTGCTTATTTACGTACCCATTCAACCAAAAATGAGCCTCATCGCTGAACACAATTTTTCGATAAAAAAGCGGATCCTCGGCCAGCTTTCCAAGAGCCCATTCACCAAAAATTCGGCGTTGTGGTAGGTCGGCTGGCTTTAGTTCTTGCACCAGCTGTATCTTAAAAGGCTTTACGCCCAAATCCTTCCGCAAAATTTTCCACGTAGTGCTGTAACAAAGGCCTAACTGCTGGGAACGGCGCCGAATCGACATTTCGCGGTCTTCTGTCACACTAGCTGATACGGCCGCAATATTTTCTTCACTACGCACAGTACGTAAACGTGTTGGTGGTTTAATGTCCAACAAAGTAAATTTGGTGCGAAATTTGGTCACAATCTTCCGAATAGACTGCTCAGAAGGTCGAGAATGCCGATCATAAAATGGAAGCAGCGCGCGATGATACGAATTTTGATAGTAAAATTCAATAATTTGCAAGCGTTGTTCATTTGTAAGACGATCCATGGTTAAATTGCAAACCAAACTGAAGCTGTTTGACAGTGACACAAGGTACTAAACACACGTCAGCTGTCAAAACCAGTGTTGCCAAAACCAAACCAGCTAAAAAATCACCCGTTACCATCTCGTTGATAGTTCGACTAAACGCTTTACTACTAAAAAGGCCCGAAAATGAGTTTGGAAAGAAATGTGTGCTTTGTAACAGCTTAGGTTGTTCGCTAGTATAGTTTGGTTGCACCTTTTCTATTTAATGTTAGCACATCCCAGGCGAAGGTAGGAACTTCATTATCTTTTGCTAGTTAAACATGTTCTTCAACTTCTTTTCCGAGGCTCTTGGTTGCTTCGTAACAATAGGTTTTTCCGTGATTTTTCCTAGAGTACTACCTAGAGGGTAGGTATAGATACCCCTAGGAAATGGGGCATCAGTCAGCTCATCCATTACCTCTTATTTCAAAGGGCCTGTGATGTACCCTTCAGGTAAGTAATCTATTGTTTAGTTGTTCACTATATCCATAGCAACTGGGACTGTAAAGACGTCAGAATGGACTCCATCTCGGAAATGCTTCCATAGCAGTCTTTGAAAGGAAATATGTGTCTTAGCGTAAGAACACATTCCCCGCTCTCATCTGGTGCAGCTAACACTTTAGCCATAGGTGTATACAACGCTCCACACTACTCCCTGAGGAGTCTAAGTGTCTTCTTCTCTTAATGGCTTCATCATATTTTAGGCCAGTGTCTCTAACCATTTTCAGTTCTTACAGAATTTTCAAAAGAAAGCTTTGTCAAGTTATTTTTCTCTGACCCGGAATGTTGACTGATGGCTCGAAAGACAATAAGGATTCTGGTGCTGGATAATATCAGAAGATCGATATTTTCCTATTTACCACGTTTTAGGAAATTATATATTTTTCGCGCAAGAGACTCCTTTATACAAAGGCCTAACATATTCATAAGTGCTTCTTGCTCAGGACCTTTTGTTGTAGCCTAATCCGAACAGCTGAGTTCAGTTTTCGAGTCTATTGATACTTCTCGAATAATTTTTGGAATCACTGCGAAAGGAGAGCAAATGAAAAGCATTCTACCACTGACCATTGCACCATTGAGCCCGTCGGTTTACATTGTGGAAAAGGTACAATTGACGCAAGGACGTAGTGCATAGTTCTGTAACTGGCTAAAACAAGTTAAAAAAAATATAAAACAAGGTCGGGAATGGTAGGTAATTTTTATTGTACACATTGCCCTGATCTGGATTGCGCGGTTCCCAGCTAAAATCGTTCTATTTCCTCTGTGAGATGATATCATTTGCTCACAGTTGGCTTGGTTTAAGACCTGCAAAAAACGGGTTTACCAATTCAAGTTTTACTCTCTGTCTTTGACCTCTGCCTATTTTTGAAAAACTTTGCAGAAATACACATACAGACATAGTGGAATTGCAGAATTTTGGAATCATATGGTTGGCTGTCCTGGCTATCCTTATACTAATCATTTGTCGTATTATCTTGAACTCCTATATGTTCGGATTTGACATAAAATTGTGGGCGCTTCTATTGAGCATGAATCCGGCTCCTAAGCAGCCTACTTCGTAACAAAAAATTAAATTTTGAGAATAACGCTGAGTTATTATAACTTTTAAAAAAAATAACTAAATAAATTTCTTTTAATTTTAGAATTCGGCAAGTTTAACTACTTCGTCATCCTTATTTCGGGACTGATTTTGTCAAATGTTTTATTGGAAACTCTGGGGATAAGTTACGTCTTGCCCGTGTCACAATGTGATCTGCATTTAAGCATTAAGAAGCGTGGAGTTCTGAGTGCCATTGGATTTGTGGGGATAATCACCACGTCTCATTTGTGGGGCTTTCTAGCCGATACTACGGGGAGAAGGCAAATAATTCGACCAACTCTACTCATCGGCTTCGGTTTTACAGTCCTGTCAAGTTTTACCAACAACTTTTGGGCCTTGGTGGTGTTGAGGTACCTGAATGGATTTTGGTAAGGATATTTTAAGGGTGTTTTTTAGCGATTTTTTTTTTAACGTTTACATATTCCTTAGTATATCGGGAGGATCGGCAACAATCTATGCCTATTTGGGTGAGTTCCATACTGAGAAGACTCGCTCTAGAGCCATCATGGGAGCGGCATTCATTTTTGGTGTTGGAGCTATGTTAATGCCTGCCATAGCATGGGTTGTCATTAATCAGGAGTGGCGTCTTGATATTCCCTTCTTGGCTATAACATACAAGCCATGGAGACTGTTTATGGTGGTTTGTGGAATTCCAGGGTTCATTTGTGGACTGTGCTTGTTTAAGATACCAGAAAGTCCAAAGTTCTTACTGTCTCAGGGGAAGGAAGAGATGACAGTGGAGATTTTAAGGACTATGTTTAGATGGAATACGGGGAAGGCTAAGGAGGAGTATCCGGTAGGAGAAAATTTTAATTAAATTGCTTAGGGGTGGTTTAATTGCTTTTTTTCTTAGATATCCCATGTGCTGGAGGACATTGATTCTTCGATGAGGCCTAAAATGGCGGTGACTACATCCAACCCGGCTGTAGCTCTCTTTAAATCGATGTGGGCGCAGACTCAGCCGCTTTTCAATAGGGAATACATGCGTACTACCGTTTTGATATGTTCTATACAGTTTTGGATTTTTGTAACGTCAAATGGAATGTACATGTGGTTCCCGCACATCTTGAATAGCGTCGCTGAATTTATGAATGAGAATCCGAATAACAATACGTACATCTGTGATGTGGTTTATGCCAAGCAAGCTCTTCTGTTTGAACAGGATCTTAATCAGGAAGAAGAGATTTGTAATGAAAAGCTGGAGATATCCACTTATCAACATTCTCTGGTGTTGGAACTGCTTTACGCTGTTGGTTTTGCTCTTATTGGAGGAGTCATCAACAACGTGGGGAAGGTCCTGATTCTTTGTAAGTTAAGATGAACATTTAAAAAATAGGAACTTTTCAAATCGTTGTCTTCGCTTTTTAGTTATAATTCTAGCAGCTTGTGGAATCTGCGGAGTTGTCACCATCTATGTTGATCTACCCATGGTGGCCATATATCTATACCTGATGCTACTACTCTGCGGCTTAGGCATCAATGTCCTTAGCGCCGCTACCGTCGATCTATATCCAACTAGGCTAAGGTGAGTCTGCATCCACAAAATAAAAGTCCATACTAATTGTTCTCCTCTTCCCACAGAGCTATGGCGGTCTGCATCTCCCTAATGATGGGTCGTTTGGGCAGCGTTGTAGGTGCCAACATCATCGGCATGCTAATCAGCAACCATTGTGAGAGTGCATTCTTAGCATCTGGTATCTCGCTGATAGTTGCCGGTTTCCTGGGCTTTCTCATTCCAAAGCCAGTTAAAGCCGGATCCGAGTCTCCACGGCGTATAAGCCTTATCTCGATGACGGGGAACTGATGAGACAAAGTATTTTCTTAAAATATTTCATTTTCTGTTCTGTTTTGTGTTTTTTTTTTAAAGTCTGATATCTAATACCTGAGAATTTAAGTTGAAACGTTTGTTTTCTGTTGTCAACTGATAAAATGTTTTCATTTTATGTTATTTACTCATAAGTCGTAGTCGGTAGTGTTAAGTTACAAATAGTTAAGGAAATAGTTTTTTGTTGTAATGTACTGGAAATCATGTTTTTTTTTTTATTCACAACAATATTCAATTTGCAATAAAACAGTCTGAATGATTTTAGGAAATGTATTTAAAGTGGTGAGTTTGAATTATGGTAATCATATGGTTTTTAGACGGAAATATGTTAATAAAAGGTTGGTTTCATTTTCACAGTCAAAGCTTACAGCAAGATGTAAAAAAAAATATCAAGTCTTAAATTTGCATACTAAACATACGCGTCTTAGATAGATGTCTGTCCAATGGCGAATTATGGTTTTAATTTAAAAATTATTAACAAGGGTAATTTGTTTAAAACAAATCCAATAACAACTCAGATCCGGTTAATCCGAACACACTATTAATTGACCCGTTTGTCGGCAGATATAACCGTTCTTAATTTTATTTCATAACACTAATTATCATTTCAGTTGTCAGAAGATATTTCACAGATTTTTTTCCGATTATTAACTGTTTTATAATGAGGGTATACTTTGAGCGGAATTAACCAGTGGTTGAAACTTTGACTAACATCAATTGTGCTTAGTTAATAACCCAGTGGTAACCATTGGATACTCGTCTCATCCAACTGGATTTGACACGATTGACTTAAAACTGTCAACAATATAATAATATTGAATGGCTTCATATCGAAATATCAGTCTGCCCATCTAAGTTACCAGAAACATCGAAAAGGCTTGACAACGATGGTAACAAGCAATAGAGCAATGACGTTCGTATCTGCACCTGCTTAGCAGGCATTACTGCCGTCCAGAAAATATGATGGACCGGACAAAATTGCGATCAAATTACGATAGACAGAAGGCACGACATGTTTCAATCGACAAAAGATTTGTTTCAATTATCGAAAGCGCCCTCAATGGGGTTCCCGTCACACATCGGACAGCCATCAGATATAGCTGGCGATGAAGACTTTCAGTCCAATCGATTATTCTTGAATCCAACGGACTTTGATTTTCTACTAACCACGTTTCAGTATTTCAGCTCCAAACTCTTTGAGGGCGCATGCCTGAGATAATGAAACTTCGATTATCATCGATCCTGGACACGTTACTTTCAGTTATTTACTCCAAGCACTTTGGAATCCGCAGTCGCTTGATCTTCCGCGATTCCTCGAACCTGAAGGCTGGGATTCGAAGGTTCTCTTGGCTGGAGAATTACGGTTTATTCGCTCGATGTGACTAGCCCAATGTAGTCCATGTGATTTTACTCTCTGTACAACATACAAATCTTGGTGGACCTTATACAATTCTTGGTTGTATCTTCTTAGATTGAAGATTTGTCGGTCGAAGGTACCTAATATTTGGCTTGGTTTTCTGCTTATCATCCAGAAATCGATGCCGTAATGTAGAAGTGATGTTCATGTAGAGCAAACATTCGGACTTACGGGCTTAGGGTGTTGATCGCGTTTGTTTCGCTAAACCAAAATGCAAGGTCAGTCTTCGTAAAATATACACTTCAGTCCCGTTCGTTGGGTTGATGTTGACTCCGAGATAGATGAACTGATGAACTTCACCGTACGACTCATGAATGTTGTGAAAAAGCTATCCCGAAGTTAGTAACGAGCCTGTTGCGCTAAATAATTTTATTGGTTTTATATATGTCATCATACCACAGACATCTTTTTGTGGTGGCTGGTAGCATATGGTGGTTTCTGTCAATTTTTACATCATTCGAAGCCTGTTCTTGTTGTACAGTCGAGCTCTGAATTTGGTTGCGGGTGCGATGAAATAATGGTCAGAGTCGACGTTTACCCCTCTGAATGTGTGCATATTCAGAATGTTGGATGCGTGTCTCGCATCTATGACCACCATGGTCGATTTGGTTGGCGGTTCAACAGTCTGGAGATTGCCAGGTTACTTTGTGGATTCAAAGTCGTGGGAACCTAGTGCTGCTGATAACAGTTTCATTATCTATTGTCGTTTTCTGTAGGCTTTGCTTTCCAACTTAACCGCCAAAGATGTTTTCCTTTCTGATTTTCATATGAAAGTTCCCTAGTACGATTTCCACATCGTATTCCGGAAAGGTTCCGTCCAGTCCTACTTGCTAGGGTCTATAGTCTCATCGGCAGGGGTTGCGTATAAGGCTTATGTTGCAAAACAGTGTTCCGATGTGGGTCACAACCAGTCAACCACTCTTCGAATTTGCATCCTAATATCTGCAGCCTTGGGTGGCAGCTTTAATAAATGCCGCTTATTTTTCGTCTTGGTGTTCCCGATCCTTTTCAGCATTTTTTGTTATGTCAGTCTTATACCGCGCAAGGACTCTCTCCTAATTATGTATTTCTTAAGTGGTAAACTACTTTCCCTGACGACACAATGCTCAAAACTGTGGGACCAGTTGCAATTAATAAGATACCCCAAAGGACACGGGGCCATCAGCCTTTCGTCTCATCCGCTACCATATCCGTTTAACGGAATTGACTAACCCCTGAGATTTCTAGATCATATGTTCTCCGAATATGTCGAAGCGTCTCATTTGGGTTTCTCACTTTTCCAATTATAAGGCTTAAGGCGAGGACTTCCCCTCTACATCGTGTCGACAGCATACACTCTATACTAGCAAACGTGGCTATGATATCAGGTTGAGTCCTATCAGTGATGGCAATTTCGTATGCGTATGCTAGTAGGTGCACCGATTTTTGAAAAACTGTGCCTCTGGTGTTGGCTCGAGAGTTTCGCACATTATTCTCTAGAATCAAATTAAAAAAGTCTCATGACAGTTCATTGTCTTGACTTAATCTTTTATTGGTATTGAATATGTCGGTGAGTTCGTTTCCGACCTGATGGAGCAGTGAGAATTTTCGATCGTCATCCTATACATACGGACGAGTTTGGTCGTAATACCATAACTAGACATGGTTCTGTGTAGTTCGTATCTATAAATTCTATCGTATGAGGCTTTGAAATCAATGTATAGGTAGTGAGGTATCGATTTCGACTTTTTCGGTTTTTCCCGGATCTGCCGAAGTGTGAAAATTCGATTATTTGTGGACTTTCCTGGCTTAAAACCACAGTGATTAGGGGTGATTAGGTTATTGGTAAACGCTTTCAGACGTTCACATATTTCGGCAGAAAGGATCGTGTAGGCGATGTTGAGGAGACTTATAACTCTGTAGTTGGCCCAGTTAAAAGGGAACTGTTTTTTGTTCATGTCTTAAAAAGCGAGCCATTAAAATAAAATGTTTAGTAAACGGCTATCTTATCTTCAATCTCAATTGATAAGATTTATGTTTTATACTCATTCTTTAGGCTAATAACATCCCCGCCCGGATCATTGTCTGTGTCTCCTAGTTCACAGCTAAGTCTATAGCATACCTTATCGGTTTCTGTTTCTTTAGTCACAAATGCGAAGATGACAGCTCGCTGAGTTCTGCACAATGACCGATATTATACAAGCGGCATGATAACGTACTTTGTTTACATTTTTTGGTGTCAATTGCCTGTGAGATTAGAGTCAGGCTTTATGGCGCAACAGTCTTTACCTTGAGTAGATGTATGAGTTTGGGGGTGCACCAAATCCCTGAGATGTCATTGATAGTTGATTGTAAAATTGGGAGCTCTACCGTGTTAATTTTGTTGCTTTTTATGTACAAACTTATGCTCATTAATGATGAACTAGGAGTAAAACGATTTCTTATCGATTACTTAGCTCTGCCAGTGAAGACCTCTCATCTGCACCATTAGTCAAATACAGTAGTAGCATTGGTTTTCAATTTTCTTAAGCTTGAAAGTATAGCTCACTAGAATTTGAAGATTTTTGTATTTAGCCTGAATATGAATTAAACAGAAAACTAAATCTGTGGGACGTGTGGAATGTGTCAACAGCTTTCAACAAAATGGTTTCGAGATGGTTATGTCGTAACCTAAATGTTTTCTAAAACTGTTTTACTGCCCTCTCTTACGAAACCATGTCATTAGTAAAAAAAAAAATACTAAAAGCAACCAAATAATCCCTCTACGTTTCTTTATATGTACTCATCATCATCATGATAGTTATAGCTTTTTAGCAACTAGATGGTGGGACAAGGCGGTCAAAACCAGACGCAACCAGTTCAGTTTGACACTATTGATTTATGGCATAAACTACTATCTAGTAGCGATGTTCAGTCGTAAAAGTCTTAATGGTCTGAATTATGTATTCTGCGGTCTTGTTACGCGTTCTTAAGTGATCGATGTTGTGTTTATGTGGGGCTCATTAGAACATCAATAATTTCAACTAATTGAAACCAATTCAAGGGAATGAGAGGCTCAAATTACCGCGACACATGAAGCGGAATAATCTTTTTGAAGACCAAAACAAAGAAACAATAACACAATTAAATGGTAGATACGTATCCATTACACATTCTAAATTAATTGTTTGCAAATTATAGGAATTATTCACAAGTTAAGCGGTAGATGAAAGTGACTATCTAGTTCTGAAAGACCCGCTAATTGAGATTGATTTAAGACATTGACAGTGAATACGAACACATTTTAAGGGACTAATTGTTATTAAGCTTAGACGACATTGTATATGTTATTCGATTGAATGATTGCTAATCAACCGATAGAACTTTATAATGCATAGAACAAATCTGTTACTAGAAAACCTTTGTCCAATGCGGTACATTTGTTTCAATTGCAAAAGTACTTAGACTTAGCCAACCTTGCTTTCCTCCCCTAATCAAAACTGATTGATCGCTACCTATATCACAAAAGGAAAATGCTGACTTGTTTGATTAAAAGTTGTCGGAATATTCAATATTAAACTCAAAATGATAGAGCGTCGATGCGAACACTTAGACGCATCCTGAACAAGAACTGTCGGGATTCTCGCAATTATTCTTAAGAAATACACCCCTTAACTTTGCAAAATATTTTCTATGTTTTTCAGGTCTAATTCAAAATTTCTTAAAAAAAAAATTGCTCGAATCTAATCGAATTCAATGTTCAACTGGACAAGCTTTTGAGCATCTTCTTTAAAACAACATGTTCTAATTAACAACTCTTGGATATTTTTAAGCTGTCCTTACAAGTTTGGTAGATACTTTCAAAATGCAAAATTGCCGCATACGTACTAGATGTGAAGTTTTCTTAAGAATAAATCTTTTTAAGTAATGATCGTAAAATATAATCTGATAATTGTATAGAAATAGTGGAGTACCACAGGGTTAATTTCTTTCTCCACTCTGTTTTTGCTTTGAATATATAATGGATTTCCAAAATCAGTGCTCAGTTAACTATTTTTCAGAGTTATTCGACCACATTTTGGATCATGGCCAAATTCCGAACCAATTTTACACAATTGTCATTCATGCAACAACTAGAGTGAATGTAGCCCGCAGTAGTAGAGAGTATTTGTGAGGACCGTGATCAATCTATTCGTCGCCGTTTTCAAGGTTTTCGCATCCTTTATAAAACGTTGTTTCGTATTTTGAAGCGTGTTCTTGGTTAAACAGTGTATAAAATAAAGCTTGTTCAAAAATTTAAGCCGACTGCTTCCATTTCCGAAGCGATTAAATGCGCGTACTGTCTTTAAACATTAAATGGCATAAACCAACCATTTTTTTATTGAAAAATTGTTAGCGCTTTAGACAATTTTGGTTAAACAGCTACCTTTCGGCCAATGAAAAGCAAGAGGCAATCAAATAGCTACCAATGTAAAGCCAAAAAATGCACTGTTTGGTGCGCTTTATGGGCAGGTGGCATCATTGGACCCTATTTATTTAAAAATGCTGAAGGAACGCGTGTTGACCACAAAATTCAAGAAATTGGTGTAGTGGAATTTTGAGTAGAACAAGATGAAAGTTCGATGAATACATCATCTCAAGAAATGTTCAATTTGCCACCAAGATCCTGTGATTTGACAAAATTAGATTACTATCTGCGGAAATATGTGAAATGCGCTGTTAACGTCGATAACCCCGAAACAATTTAAGCTTTGGTAACCATCATAACTGATAACATAACCGGCTGATATACTTGAAAGAGTGGTTGAACATTAAACCCACATTATGGACCATTTAAGAGTTAGTCTTTAATTGCGCCATCAACAACATCAACATCAAAATTTTAGAACATCAACATGAATTGCACGAATTGCAACCAACTTCATTACATTTTGGCATTTTTGTAATTGAATTTCGATTAAACATTAAAAAAAAGTTAACATCAAGTGAGAAGGTTAGGTTTTTCTTGTTGTAATCAATTTCATCCGCGAATATCATTTATATCCTCAAGTAAGACCTTAATCTGGAGTGATGTAAGGCGCGTATAGTCTATAAACATTGAATGGCATGAACCAAACTAACTGGAGGTGTTAGTATATAAAGATTTTTCTCAATACGTTCATTTTGGTTTTAATTTAAGGAATAAGTCTTGGATCATGCTTTGCAAAACTGCAGTGTCAGTTAAAGTGGTACAATCTTCCATAAATCTGGGCAGCTATTGGCATACCCGACGATATTGACATCATTGGTTGGACTCAACAAGATGCAATATTTGCTGGCACTATAGAGAAGTAAGCAGCGAAGTTGGTTGAGGCGGTAAATGAGGACAACACCAACTGTATTCTATTCATAACTCCGACAAAACACAAAGAATGACAGCTATTACACTGAGTTCTTAAAGATCTTTGTATACCTGGGGTCGGCTTACAACGACATCTTGTCAGAAATGAAACGAAGGGTTATTCTTACCAATAGCTGTTTGTTGGGGCTATGAGGTGATAAAATTTTCTTTGAACTACAAAGGATATATATATATATACTATACGAAACTCTGATTTTCACCATCCTACTTTACGGTGCTGAAGTATGAACCAAGCAAAATCTGGGTCCCATTTGATTTTATGGACTATGGAGAAGATTATTTAACCACAAACATTGCCAGATCTGTAGTGACATAAATTTAAGACAGCTACTACGTGTATAGCGAATGAACACCATTGCAGCCATGATTCTAGACAGCTAACGCAAAACCTACATGTTGGTTTAGGTCCAGGTTCACCCTATACTGTATCGCTACTTCAGTAGCTATGTACGAAAATTAAATCGGATCCAATTTAAAATGAAAAAACATAGTCTACAGACTTCTCAAGAATAAACAAGCCCCATGCAAATAATAATAGTAATGGCGCCCAACGTGGGATCTGTTTTCAGGCTGGATAAATCGACAGCGATCTGGAAAAACAGGGGATCCCATGAAAAGAGATAACGTCAGAATTTTGGTTACTGAGCGTAATCAACGAGAAGCAAGAGCTCTGCAGTAATCACAACCATCCTGGACACATTTTTTGGGATCTATTTATGGGTATATGTGTCGCTATCAAGTAACAGATGATTTTGAAAATGTTTTAATGTTATTTGTGATTATTTGTAGAAATATATTTTTTATTGTTTATTTGTTTATTTATTCACAATCTATTAAAATTTTCTTGTTAGCCTAAAAATGTGAAACAAATCTTATAGGCCAGCCGAACTTCCGATTTTATGATTCATTTTTTCAGTCTAACGTTACCATGGTATTTCTTTCCTCCTCGAAGTATTTGACTTTGTTCAGCCTGTTGTGTTATTCTAATCTCTTTCAGGCACGATTATGCAGTATCTTAGATATGTATTTCCAAAATCCGAGTCAAAAGACATGTAGCATGATATATTATCTGAACAGTAGTTGAGTCTTACAGATAGCCATATGCATCCAGAAACAGAGAAGTCTCCGGTGCAACGAAAGTTTCATAAGCGTTTCTAAACTACACAGGGTTGGGATTGAACAATCCCAAAATAAGCCAATTTTTTACAACATCCGCCAAACGTGCAAATTGATTCCTTCTGAGGTCGAGTATTATCCGTTCTGGATACTCCTGAAGCATTTAGTTGCCTTTGACTAAGACTTATTGTCGAAAGCCCATCTAAAAGCCCATCTGCATGCATGTTGTTAAGCATTTGCGATCAGACTTGAAGGTTTTCCATATATGATGATGATAAGTTAACTGCACTCGTACGAATGAATACTTGGTAACAAATAATCTTCACATCGGATCTTAGATAGCTGGAGTATGGAATACTACGTTAAGCCGTTTGAACATTTCTAACTTTCTCTTATGAAGAGAAAGATATTGTTTTCGTGAAAACTTTCGACTTCGAGATTTTGATTGATTTTAACATTACAAGGATAGTGGAACCCAAAAAAGTGTTTATTGGAATCCTGTCCGTCTGTCCGTCTGTCCGTCTGTCCGTCTGTCCGTCTGTCCGTCTGTCCGTCTGTCCGTCTGTCCGTCTGTCCGTCTGTCCGTCTGTCCGTCTGTCCGTCTGTCCGTCTGTCCGTCTGTCCGTCTGTCCGTCTGTCCGTCTGTCCGTCTGTCCGTCTGTCCGTCTGTCCGTCTGTCCGTCTGTCCGTCTGTCCGTCTGTCCGTCTGTCCGTCTGTCCGTCTGTCCGTCTGTCCGTCTGTCCGTCTGTCCGTCTGTCCGTCTGTCCGTCTGTCCGTCTGTCCGTCTGTCCGTCTGTCCGTCTGTCCGTCTGTCCGTCTGTCCGTCTGTCCGTCTGTCCGTCTGTCCGTCTGTCCGTCTGTCCGTCTGTCCGTCTGTCCGTCTGTCCGTCTGTCCGTCTGTCCGTCTGTCCGTCTGTCCGTCTGTCCGTCTGTCCGTCTGTCCGTCTGTCCGTCTGTCCGTCTGTCCGTCTGTCCGTCTGTCCGTCTGTCCGTCTGTCCGTCTGTCCGTCTGTCCGTCTGTCCGTCTGTCCGTCTGTCCGTCTGTCCGTCTGTCCGTCTGTCCGTCTGTCCGTCTGTCCGTCTGTCCGTCTGTCCGTCTGTCCGTCTGTCCGTCTGTCCGTCTGTCCGTCTGTCCGTCTGTCCGTCTGTCCGTCTGTCCGTCTGTCCGTCTGTCCGTCTGTCCGTCTGTCCGTCTGTCCGTCTGTCCGTCTGTCCGTCTGTCCGTCTGTCCGTCTGTCCGTCTGTCCGTCTGTCCGTCTGTCCGTCTGTCCGTCTGTCCGTCTGTCCGTCTGTCCGTCTGTCCGTCTGTCCGTCTGTCCGTACAGGTCTCTCCAGCCCAAACGACTTGACTGATTTTCTTCAAAGCGTTTTCTTGGTCATAATTCTGGACCATTTTTTTTTGTTTCCTTTATCCATGTTATTACCGGTCCCTGCCATATTAAAATCATAAATAACCGCAATTTTCTCTAAAATGGCTGAACCGATTTTGATTAAACTTCATATATAAAGGGTGGTTAAATTTTAAGGGCCGATGTTGAATGTGAACCACACCTAACCGTCAGGTTTTTTTAACATTTTATTTGACATTTCTCAATTTCAGACTTACTAAATTTGAACCATGGAAAGTTACACAATCGAGCAACGCGTTAAAGTTATTCAGGCTTATTATGAAAATGGACGTTCAAATCTAAATGCATATCGTGCACTTCGTGAATTTTTCGGTCAATTTAATCGTCGTGCAATCGGAAAAATCGTGCAAAAATTTGAGCAAACCGGGTCTGTAAGAGATGTGAAAACACCAGCATGCTAGTATAGCTCGTTCTGCCGAAAATATTGCTGCTATTCTCGATAGTGGCTGAAGAGCCTGAGGTGGACGGCTCTTCGTCGTCGTGGCCAACAATTGCACCTCTCACGCTCGTCATTGATGAACATTATCCATAAAGACATGCATTTACACGCTTACATGGTGCAATTAACTCAAGAACTAAAGCCTCTTGACCATTTCAAGCGTCTTCAATGGTCAGAATGGTGGCAAGAAATGGCAACAGTAGATGATCAATTTTCGAAGAAAATCCTCTCCAGTGATGAGGCACATTTTCACCTCAGTGGATTCGTCGATAAGCAGAATTGCCACATTCGGGCGACTGATAATACAAGAGTGACTGTCGATAAACCACCCACAAAGAGTGACTGTTTGGTGCGGTTTATGGGCTGGCGGCATCATCGGGCCGTATTTTTTCCAAAATAAGGCCGGTCAAGCAGTAACTGTGAATGGTTTTCGCTATCGTGAGATGATAACGAATTTTTTATCGCCCAAAAAGGTGGATTTCTGGTTTTTCTCTCTCATTTTTGTGATACGAACGTTGTGATCCGAAGTGATAAGTGTCGACACAACTTCATATACGTTGCATCATCTGGGTAATATTGTCTGTGCTATAAGTTGTTTCGAAAAAATGTCTCGCAAACTATTTTGCCAAATGGAATAAAATTTAATTACTGCTGTCATGAGTTTCACATAATTGGTTTGGCTTAATTTTCCCTAAACCGAATTTTCAGTTTTTGCCAATAACGGAAAATCATTATTATTCACATGGACACCGATTACTTTCAATTTCGTAATAAACGTTCCTATACTCACATTTCGACATTATCTATACGATTTTTAGCATCATTAAGCAAAATAAATATTATTGTGTATTTCGGCCAAATTAATAAAAACGTCAAATTAACTCGCTGTGAAAGATAAAGCTGCGTACGACCCAATCGTGCACCCACCACTCGTTTATTGTTATTTTAGGGCAATGGAATACAGATTTAGAAAAAAAAAAGTCCTTTAAATAACAGAAGAATTCGGTCAGAGTGTTGTAGAAAAGACTTAGTTGATAAACAAATAAATTTACATATTTGCAAATATCTATCGCTGACATATTTTATTTTTTTGATATCTTTATGTGTTCGTGTAAACAGAACTGTGATTAATTAAATGTATTTAAAGCTCTTTTGCATTATCAAAGCGAGTGTGATATTTAATTTATCGCTTGTAATACTAATCCGATTGTGAATTTTCTACATCATAAGTGGGTGCTCTTATTGTGTACAGACGTGCCCATACATATTCCTAGACATTGAGCAGACAAGTATTATATGCACTGCTGCGTCGATTGTGGGTAATCCAATACTCAATGTTATCAAATTCAGATAGACGGAATATAAATACAGCGAACAACTCATTTTGTTTTATGTTCTTTATACATTTTCTGCACTTTCGACTACAGATAAGTTCAAGGCAATCACTTAAATATGCATGATTACATAACATGTAACTTTGAGTTAATAGGTATGTTCCACTAACGGTTCTCTCAGAGATTTTCCGGCTCTGCTTCAGCTGGATACAGTTCGAAAATGTTATGCCTATGCTATGAACTCCTGGGTTCTATTCTGGGTTCGATTCCCAGCCGTAGCAACAATTTATATGATTTTTGAATGGCCCTCCTGACGTGATGATCTGACAAATCATGCGAGTAGTATCAATTGTCAATAAAAGCTTATCTCAACTTAGCCGTTCGGATTCGGCATAAAACAGAAGGTCCCGCCACATGAATGGTTGTGAGAAAGCTAAGCCGTTTGTACTAACGAGCCTGTTGCCTCAAAAAGTATTAGTAACTCAGAAAGAATGCTTATGGGACGATCTGATGTATCATTATGGCAGTGATCAAAGGGTGCCGATTGTAAAATAAACATTTTTGTACTTTCGTCCGTTAAAATTTTGCTAATGAGCTGGTGTAGTCCGGATACTGTTATCCTCACTTCGTTTAGTTCAGGTGGCAAGTAGCTTTGGCTATCGTACCGTCGCCAATATTAAATGATTCTGCATAAAATCGGAAGATTGTTCGTCGCCGCTGTTTAACAATCTTGTTCTTCGATTCTCCCTTATCTATCTAAACCTTTTCGCCTAAGAGCCTTGGTGTAGACGTCAAACCAAAGGATTGTTACTTCAGGTACGTACTAGATTTTCAGACAAAGGCTAATCCAGGAAAATACCAACGAGTTTCAATTCAAAACTCATTATAAGTTTATCGACTTAAAGGCCGTTTATGACATCATTCGGGATTCCTGATAAAGCTGCATCGCCTAACACAAATAATTAGGACACAGCTAAAAAAAGTACTGTCGACTCACAGCCTTAGACAAAATGTCACTGATAATAGCAACAAACGATTGTGGAGATACGACGGAGACTGACCATATAAAGTCGATATCGGTTCAGCGAATCGAATAGGGTCGAAACTAGAACCTGAAGATCCAAACGCTACCGGTCCCTAATCCTTCCAGTCCTACTCTACTGCGAGTGCTGTACAATAAACAGGAAAGCGTTGCAAACGTAGGGTACTTTTGAAAGAAGAATTCTTGATGAAATTTTTGGTCCCGTAGTCTTATTCGCTAAATTTAAGTTAATTTAAGAGTATATTGTAAAAAAATAATCATAGGTTTAAGGAGCACGCGGTAGCAATTCGAAAACAATTAAAATTATGTGATCAAGGTTCACTGCATCTCCGTTCATATTGAGCCGTGATAGAAGCTTAAAATATTCAAAAATGCCAAGAGAAAGTATTGTCAAAAAGAAACACGTCTTGCTTTAAAAAAAAAAAAACTTCTTAATGAGGCAGGAGTTAATCCCAAGGAAACTGACTAGTTACATGACTCTATTTTCGAAAGCGAAGGAGCATAGATTACAACAACTTATGTGTCTGGCTATTCTAAAGACCTTCGCAATGACGCTTTTTGCGTAATGATCTTCGACTTATTTCTTAAAAACAATGGATGCTGCCTTGGATGGCATTCATATGTCCAGTGAGAGATGTAGATTGAGACGAGGAGACCACAGTCATATTTTACAGTTTTCTATGAACAATATTCGCAGCCTATTTCTCATACATACTGATAGACGAAAATATGGTAAATTTTAGTATTGTACTCAATTAATTAATTTCTACTAAATCAACTATTCGAAACTTTGATATATCTTATCATCTTTAACCTTGAAAACAAGCATGGTCATTCGGGCAGAGTGCCAGAAGGAGCGGTTGTATCTACATAACATGGAAACAGCTTTTTGAACTTAATCCACCTTTACGGTACAAAACAGACCATTTTTTGATTAATTTTAACTTTTAACTTTCTTTTATAAAGAAAAAGATTTTGTTTTCGCGAAAATGTTCGACCTTGAGATCGTCGGTCCGTACAAGCCTCTCCAGCCTAAACGACTTGACCGATTTTCTTCAAAGTTCGTATCCAGCGTTTGTTTGGTCATAATTCTAGGCCATTTTTTGCTTTTAGCCATGTTTTTACCGGTACCTGCCATATAAAAATCATACATAACCTCAGTTTGCTCGAAAACGGCTCTAACGATTTTGATAAAACTTCTTATATGCTATAAACATATTAGTTCCAACAAAACTGCATACCCAGTTTTTTCGAGAAAATCCATATAAAGGCTTTTTTGCATATAGGCCATATAAAGAAAATTTTCAATTACTCGCAAACTATTTGACCAAATTGAATGAAATTTAATTTGTATACTACTATTAATGTTTTCATGAGTTCCACATAATTGGTTTTGGGCGAATTATATCTAAACGGATTTTTCAGTTTTGGCCAATAACGAAAAATCATTATTATTCACATGAACACCGATTACTTTCAATTACGGAATAAACGATCGTATAATTTCATTTCGACCATACCATTCTAGCATCATTAATCGAAATAAATATTATTGTGTATATGGGCCTAACTCGCTGTGAAAGAGAAAGTTGCGTACGACCCAGTCGTGCATCACCACTAGATTTATTATAACTTAGCGCGGCATGTTTTCTAGAACGGAATATGGCTGCTCTTCACATCACTTATCTTCACTTATCAAATCACCGCTTTCCTGAAGCATACCTAACTCAACATCTGTCAAGGCGACTTTTATTCATACCAATCCTTTCCAATATCCTCAAATCGAAACAAAAATAGCTCCAGGTTAGGTAGGGTTAGGTTGCAGTGGCAGCACGCGATGCGCGTGCACACTTAGACCATAAAGGTCCGTTGTAGTACCACGTGGATCTGTCAACTTTCCTATGTTCGTTCGACTAATTGAACCATTCAGAGCTAACTATGTAGCGTAGGAGGTTTCTGACATTGATATTATCCAGCTCACCTCGATTGTCGAAGAAGTTGTCTCCCAGACGAAGCTTCATTTTTACTGAGAGAGCTGGGCAAGAGCATAGAAGGTGAGTGATACATTCCTCCTCTTCTTCGTCCAAGCAGCTTCTTCAGAAGTCATTGCCGAAGAGAACTAGTCTTTTTGTGTATATGCGTGTGTACTTCTTGCACGATGGCGGTACCTCCGGTTTTATGCCGACTCCGAGCTGCGAAGTTTAGATAAGCTATTCTTGACAGTTGATATTTATTTCCCGGATCATTTATCAGATCATCACGAGAGGAGGGCATATGAAAAATCATTTTGGTGTTGCTACGGCTTTGATTCGAACCCAGAACTTCTGCGCGGCAGTTCATCGCACTAACCATCGCGCCACTGAGCTCGACTGTAGCTGAAAATGTTAATATACTTCGTGCTTATATATCACCTTTTTGTCACACTCTTGCTGAAAAGTTAAAATACTAAGGTTTGAATGACAAGTCGAGCGATTAGAAGATGAAGGGGCTAAGCGACATTTTCAAAAATTTGATTATAAGCACATATTTTGAAGTAAAGAAAACAGGAGTGTTGTATAATGTGAGTAATATATTTTAATAAAACGACAGGATTTGCAAAATATTTTCAGTATGCATCAAATATCAATCCACATAAAAAGTTTATAAAGTACAGACACAATTTTAGACAACTTTTTCAATATTTATATTCAGCATTTTATGGGCTATTGCTATTATAAAACTAATTCCTGACAGTTAAACCATTTCCTGCATCTTTCAAAACAAACCATCATACATCAAAAACACGTCATCCTTCGTATTTGTCTAACCTGAATAGATATGAAATGGTATGTAGCACATGTAGATAACAGGATGACATTTTATTTAAAAAGTGACTAAGATGTCCAAAATCCGAATCTTTACAAACTTCCACAGGTGCCACAAAGTCGTAGATATACGCTAATTTCACGACATCTCTTTCTTTTTGTAAAAAAAAAAAAAAAATACCACTGCCATCACGTTACGGGCTAGCTGGATTTATTTTGGCACACGCATTCAAAGTCAACATGTCAGAAGTATTTTCCTTGACTATCATCCAAAAGCTTTAAGATAAGCTTTTCGAAATTTTATCAAAACATACGCAATTTCATTTCGAAAATTATCTCTTAATGTTGAACGCACTAATAATCTGCGCCGAGGAGGGTGGATTTATTTTTGTTCTGTTCAAGGATACGCCTAACAGCACTGACATCACTCAGACATTCACGTGTTCTTCGAGTGAAATAAGCTCTTATTTGTTATTTGCACGCAATGAGGTTTCAGTTAGGGGTGTGTGCCTTGAGAGGGTCGTATTTGTAGCTCTTCCTATATGGAATATATGTGGTATGGAAAACTCATCGAGAGAGAGAGAGAGAGAGAGAGAGAGAAAGCTTATGGTATTTCGTTAAATTTTCTTTACATATGGTTGACATTACCCCCCATTTTAGGAATGCCGGCATGACGCCGACGACGGCAGCTTTCAGAATGACCTCAAAACACTAGTGCGGAGATTGTAAACACCGCAACTACAACGAACATCTGATAAAAGTTATTAGAATGCGCACGAACAACAAACTTACCAGTTATAACTGAAAGAATCCACAATTAGCTAGACGTCTGTCATTCATCATGAGTCGTAAAAAATAAATAAAAATACAAAACTTAAAAGTAATATATAAGGAATGGTGACGGGTGAATAACTTCTCTTTGTCAGATAGTGCGTACAGAAACAAAGCTTTTGTCAGGGAACATTATTTCTTATTATTATTATTAATTCATCTACAGTGTGATGGAAAAATATCCTTACTTGGATGGTATATCAACTATTGACATAAAGCAATCCAATTGGAATTAAAATACACCAAGGTTAATATTATTAAATTAAAGGTCCGACACGACTCGGACAAACTTTCCCAGGAATGTAGGAGAGTACATAAGCTTTTTACAATTTTAAGGAATAACCTTTTTTGTACACAATAAACAAGATATTTGGTCCATGTTGCGACTTTCCATCTTTATCGACTCGCTGTGTGTCGATTGTTTTTGGTTGTGGTATTTTCCAAGACAATCGACTGAGATCTTGATAATTGTGAACGAAATTTGATTATTGTGGATGCAGTCGACTTTGAGAGCTGGAATCGTACATCATTCATCGAATCATAGGTGTCTGAAAAATATTGATTTGGAATGATCGCACACGAGATTCGAGTATCGGATATCGAATTTTGGTATTCTGTCATCAGTGATCGAGCATATTTTCATACCTTCGATTGGATGCTTTTTTGTGAGACAAAATGAAAGATATTTTCATTTTGTTATTTTAAGTTGGTCCCTTAAAAACAGGAATGCACTCTTATACACTCTGAACCTTTATTACAGTTTTATTACTCTAATAAGTTAAAGTTATGAAATATGTTTCAAGAAAATTAAAATTTAATTTGTAAAGAAAAATGATTACTAATCGTTTTCGTTAAATGGTCTAACAATGTCCATCTTCTGACTCGGAAGATGAAAACACAGCCAATTATCCATTTTAAAGTAACGTTTTAAATAAACGAATTTATTTTCATAACATTTACAGAAAAATAATATATTTGATAGTTTTCAGCCATCAAACGTCAATGCAGCACAATTGTGCTAGTACGATTGGTATAATTTTCAATGTGCAAATGTATTTCAAATGCGAGAAAATGTTAGTTTATGGGGGTTGAAGTATTTGTTTGTTTCTTGTTGGTCGTTATCCTGCTGGTAGTTCCCCTTTTTGTATTTGCCGCAGGACCATCAGACATTCCCTTCAGTCTAGCCATACCCGTCAGAGGTTTTAATGCTGCTGGTGAAAAGAGGTTTTTCAGAAGATGGTAGGTCTTCTTACTCTTCCAAGTTTCACCCTACCTTTGTCTGGTCAGACTTACTGCTGCTGGTGCTATATCCTGTGCTGGGCTCTGCCTAATAGCGGTCTTCTTCTTCTTCCAAGAGATGGTAGCTCTTTTTGCTCTTCCATATTTCACTTGTGCCTTATCTGGTCATAGGTCTTACTGCAGCTGGTGCTGAACCTTGGCAAAACGTAATATCTTTACACTCGCGACTAGCGTTGTCGATTTCAATGACTCTTGTTGCAGGTTTCACTGACTAGAGCGAATTGCAGACAATTCCATTGGGAACTCGAGCCCTGATTCTGGATCGCCACTTGGTCCTTTAACAAAAAATATGGTTATGTTTCTAAATACGGTACTAAGCAATTTACAAAACATGGTTAAAATTAAGTTAAAGTTTAGTTTTCGAGAAATCATTGAATTTATCATCATTATACAAATTTTTAGCGAAAAAATGGGTATGCAGCATTCTAAAACACAGCTACATCAGCTTCAAAATCTAATCAAAATCGTAAAATCCGTTATTTTTTAGAAAATTGTGCTTAAAAGAAATCTTATCTAGCCAAAAGCCCTAGCAGCTAGAACCATTAAAAATAAATAATATTGCAATTTATTATATAACAATAAAATTACAATAATAATTATAATATGAAATCTTATATGGGAGGTACCGTCAATTGAGCTAAAACCGCAAAAACAAAAAAAAAAACCTCATGGAAACTTCGTAGCCACAGGTTCACTGATGTTATAATGAAAACAAGATCGTTGCACTTGATTTTCTTAAGACATTTGATAGTTTTTTTGTACAAAATGCGTACTTTGGGAATCCATTGATTTATAGTAAAGAAACTGCTTCTTGACACATTCCATTCAATTTGTTTTTGACAATTTCTTCAGCTTTTGCTTCTCACCCAATAAATGCTGGTGTTCTGCAGGGTTCCGTTTTGTCTACGAAACTCTTTCGAAAGTGCTTCGAAACTTGAAAATTCGTCAAAACACGATGACAATCTAGAATAATCAGTGAGTCTTATTAAGCTTCAAATTTATAGAATGATTTTTTTTTTGCGTACAGGTTCCATAGATTATAATGAATCATGTGTCTTCGTTTGCAATTGGAACGAGGTCTTTTGGTCTTCCATTAGAACAGCAGCTTATACCTTCAAAGTATACATTTTATATTAAGTATTAAAGAACGAATTGTTTCTTATGGTCTTAAACATCTAAGATATTGTATTGGTAATATAAAAAAACGTTTGCAGTTTCCGTTTCCAATATAATATTGGAAGACTATTTCAAAAAAAAAGTTAATAATATTTTAATATTATTCAAAGTATGTCCGGAAAATTATGTCAGAGTTGTCGATCGTTTAACGTTTCCAAATAAACTCAGATTTCCTGCTAAGTAACTCTTATTTTAGTTAAAAGAATCGCTATTATCAAAACCTAACATTTTAAGCCTTGAATTTATTTACGTACGTTGAATATTTGGCTATACAATTAATGTCTGTGACGTAAATTTGTATGTAATAAGACACGGTCGAGAAATTGTTAGCATAATCAGTAAGTAGTAACCATGAGTTTTATTGGGCATCCCCATAAGAACAAACTTTTTTAGATAACCTAAAAGTTCGTTTGATAAGAACGAGCCATAAAGGAATTTTTATTGATTTGATAATGTTTATAACCGTACTTAACGTCAATGTCTTCATTCACTAAGATATATTTCTGTTAAATTTTTATAACAGTGACGTCGTTGTGGCGAATTTTGCGAAAAGATCTTGGCCTACATCCTTACAAGATTAAATTGACGCAAGAACTGAAGCCGCTTGACCACCAGAAGCGTCGTCGTTGCTTAGCCCAATGGCTAAGCAACAACTTGAAAATGATTCTGATTTTCATCGAAAAATCATCTTCAGCGATGAGGCTTATTTCTGGCTGAATGGCTTCGTCAATAAACAAAATTTGTGTTATTGGTCAGGCAGCAATCCACACGTACTCCATGAGTCAGGTTTGGTGTGGTTTATGGGCCGGCGGCATCATTGGGCCGTACTTCTTCCGTGATGATCAATACCGTTCGTTTCGTTCATATTTTTGTAAGTATTCGTCTATTTTGTTACTCCTTATGATTCTGTTGTTATATTGTTATATTATACTCGAGTACCATATACCAAAGCGCCCAGCGCTTCTTCATGCAGTTGTTAAAATTCACAGGCACATACTCCTCGAACGCCACAGGATCCATTGAAAACTAAATTTCAGTGGCGTCAGTAAGTGTCAGTCTTTTGTATGGCAGTAAAAGATCTGCAAAATCACCGAGCTACCTACTACCACAATAGGGGGGTTTTGTGAGATTTCGTCACCAAGTGAAGTAAGATTTCACATGGAGTACAAATACAACAAACGACTTGGAATTACTTTACCTTTTTTATTTAAAGCAAGATTAAGTTGGAATAGACAGTACATTCTACGCAACACCAGTTGCGTTGGTACCCCTTCCATATACTGAAATTTTTTTGTTTCGTTGAAATAAAATGGCGGCCACAGTTTTTTTTTATAATTAGCACGCGCTAAAGGGTTTATGAATACCCTTTTGGTGTTTGAGCACAGCGGGGGCATTAAGGAAATTGAGGAGAAGAAAGGAGGAGAAACCGATTTGCGTTGGTTTTAAATATCTCAAAATAATTAAAAAAATCAAACCCAGGGCCGAGCTTTCTCACAACCAATCATGTGTGCGTGTGTACTTCTTGCACGTTGGTGGGACCTCCTGTTTTATGCCGACTCCGAACGGCGAATTTGAGATAAGCTTTTCTTGACAATTGATATACCTTCTCGGATGATTTGTCAGATCATCACGAGAGGAGGGCCAGTGAAAAATCATTTAGGTGTTGCTACGGCTGGGAATCGAACCCAGACCTTCTGCGCTGCAGTTCTTCGCACTAACCATCGCGCCACTGAGCCCGTCAAAAATAATTCTAGTGTGGAGGAAAAAGAGAGTTTGGTAATGCATTCCACATTCGTGTTGTACGGTTTAGGAATGAATCTCTATATTTCATATTACTTCCAAAGATAGGCTTTAGGGTGTATTGATTAACATTCATGGCATGGCGAGTATTACGGTTAAATGGAAGCTGAATATTTCATTTGAGCATTTTTTGTTTTAATAGCAGTAACAAAGTGTATGGCAGGATATTCCTACGATGTTCAAGCGAAATTATGGAGTTCGCTATCTGCTATCAGTTTTATCGCACGCTTTTGTATCCTATCCAGTAGGTGCAACGATGTTTTTGCTGCACCTGACCAGATGTGGGCGTTAAACTCAAGTTTGGGGCGTATATACGCTTTTTATATTGAGGCCAGATCAGAAGGGGTGAAATATTTATTACATTGATTGAGGAAAGGCTGCTTTTTATGCGGTTTCGAATATATAGTCCTTCCAACGAAGGTCGTTACTGACTCATACAACGAGCATGGAAAGTTTTTCAATTTCGACGATGTAAGTGCATTTAATGGATATTGGCTGAAAATTTTGGTTTTGCTTAGATGACAGTAGACAGCATTGCGTTTTGGAAGCATTAAATTCCACTCTATTAGATTTACGCAATTTAATTATGGTGTCGAGTTCGGAATTTCATGAGCTGAACATATTTTGTCCTTTTTCTCCACATCCGAAGGTTAAGGTCGTGGATTCGAGAACGAACATGAAAAGCTGAGGGCACTGTAATCAGCAAAGTAACGGATTGGATTAGAAGTTGCAGACAAAAGGTCATTTATAAAAATGAGAAAGTGTCGGAGGTGGGCGAAATTTTTAAAATCCATTGCAAAAATTATATTTCGCGTATGCTTAGCTAATATATTTACTTGATTAGGAAATATTGGAACTTCACAAGCCGAAAATGATTTTTAAATCAGTCGAAAGATTGGCTGTCATATATTTCTTCGGACATTAGTAGGCAATCAAATAATTGACAGGTGTGTAGCATCCTGAATTAGATCAGTCATCTCTACCACCAGACTGTCAAAAAAAAAAGTTAGGTCAGATATTCAACCCCACTCTTGATGTGTGTGTATGACAGCTCCGTCCTTCTGGAATCCCATGATTTTAAATTTGATTTATTATTTTAATTAAAATGTCCACATGCTAAAAACATCAGTTCCCGTGTCCCATGTTTTCTATTTATTTGTTTAATTTTTTTTTCGGATTAATTTCAGATAAAAATTAAATTAAATCATGATATCATGTTTTAAATTTGAACTTTGGAATGAAGGTATAATTTTAGGAATGTTTAAACAATTTAGGTATGAGTACATAATAATATTTAGATTTGCAGACTGATAAGAGACCAGCATTTTTTAATAAAATATAAATGTTGTTTTTATACCTTAGAGGTATAGAGGTTTGTACGTTTTATTACATAGTTAATAACATAGAGAATTGAATAAAAGTCAACAACTAATACGAATTAGCCCGTTCGCACGTTCGATACAACTTTTAAGAATGACAAAATGTTGTATGCAAAATCTTTGTAGAAATATTTTGTTACTACCCTCTGACAAACAAAAAAATTACAAACTTTTGGCGCAACAGACTCTTTGGTACCCAGGTCCAAGCTTTTTCACAACCATTCATGTATTCGTTCGTGTTTACTTCTTTCACGACCTCCTGTTTTATGCCGACTCCGAACGGCGAATTTGAGATTATCGTTTCTTAACAATTGATACTATTTGGACGACTTGTTAGATCATCACGAGAGAAGGGCCAATGAAAAAACATTTAAGTGTGCTATGGCAGACAATCGAACCCAGACTTTCGGTGCAGCAGTTCACCGCACCATGGCCCACGGTTAGAGGCTTTTTTAGAGGTATAAAACTTCTGATGGGGATAACTTTCGAACTAGCTGCTATTGTTATGAAGTGTGTTTGACTTTTTTCAGTATACTTGGGCAAATCATCATGAAAAGACTTACACCAGAACAGCGTTTACAAATTTATTTCGGAAAATCACGCTCTGTTCGTCAAGCTTACGGTGCTCATTATCGTCCATCTGAGGAGCTATTTTGTATAAGCTGCTCAGATTGATTCATGACCTCATGTCATCTTTTTGATAATACTCATCCAAATCGAGCCTTACCGCACGTACAGAAAAAAACCATCGCCGGTGTAGATTTGAGTGTGACAGAGGACCCAAATTTTTCGATCAGACGTCATGCTCAGCAACTCGGTCTTTAACCACCCAACTGGAAGTTAAACCAGATTTTTATGGTCAAATCCTCTTCAGCGATGAGGCCCATTTCTTGCTTGTCAGGTATATAAATAAGCAGAACTGTAATTTTTGGAGTGAGCATGATCCGCAAGAGATTCTTGAGACTCCATTATATCCCGAAAAAAACACTGTTTGGGGGTGTTTACATTCCGAAGACGTCATCCGCTCATTTCTCCTTAAATCCGAAACCTATGCCAACATGACCGTGAATGGCGAATTCTACATGCAAATGATTCTCCTCATTTGAAGGAGAAATCGTTCCTTCAAGACAGCGCGAGATGACCGAAACTTCTCAAGAAATGGGCCTGTGAGTTGACCACGTTGTTGGTGGGTGTACGTCAAATCTCTGGCTTATGCTGATAAACCAGCAACGATTGATAACTAAGAATCCTATATTCGACAAACTATTAACGAAATAAGACAAATTAGGCTCGAAAAGTGGTGCGAAATTGAGCCGACAGGATGGCGCTCAAAAGGCGCAATCGCTGGGGCCATATGATTGAATCATTCTAAAACATAAGGCCGAAATTTTGGTCATTGCATTGAATTTCTTGTCTTTTATTTTTCAAAAAGTTCCATGCCTCTGAAAAAACCCAAAAAAAAACTCAAACCACACAAATTTTTGAAAAAGGTGTCATAACAATATGATTAGGCAACACAAACTTTCAGTATACTGACGAGACTAATTTAAGACACGCACCCTCTTTTTCGTCCTTCCTAAAAAAAAAGATTAGGAAAAGTAAAAAAATATGAACCTTGTCATCTCTATCGAAGTATCCGTTCAGAACAATTTCCGAAACGAGAGTCAATTCCATTCGCAACTCATTTTGCTTTCAGGGTATCATTGCGGAACAATGACATAAAATCGCGTTCGATTAATCCCGCAGAAATTCTTTGTCGGAAAACTTCGGATGAAATTGAACGCATAATTGTCAAAAATTGTTGACTTAACGCACATTGCCGATGCGCGATTATATCATTTCGTCGAAATTTGTTTGATGAAAGTGCTGCCAGATATATTATAATTACAAACATTTTACTTGGTTTTATTGGCTCAGTGTCGCGATGGTTAGTCCTGTGAAGGTATGAGTTCGATTCCCAGCCGTAACAACACCTAAAATTATTTTTTAGTGGTCTTCCTTTCGTGATGGTTTGACAAATCATCCGAGTAATATCAACTGTCAAGAATTAAAACAATAATTATGGGTGAAGCACATATAAGCGAAAGTACAACCAACACCAATACTAGTGTAACCAATAGGGTAACGATTAACGATTCGCAAATTAAAGCTTTCTCCTATGTGTTTTCACAAACTTTTCGCACTCTAACTACGCAGTGAGACCGGAAAATAATAACACCTTGGTATGATGTAAACATTGTCAACCAGTTAAGTTTCGATTCTCGATTTGAGCTCCTTTTGTGTTCTTTACCTTGCACATTCTTGCCGTTTACGCCTTGAAAATTTATAATTTTTTTTCAAATTCGCAACCAAGTCCAAACATCTAATTACGAATTAATTGCATTTTTACTTTACTGTACTTACAACCATGCAATTAATATTGTTGCACGTCACTGTCAAAGGTTTTGCGATCAAGGTTAACTTCCATCGTCATAAAAAACTTTTTTAAATACTAAAAATATTTAAAGTATTAAGATTGTGAGTAGAGATCGGGAAGGGTTTATTCAAACAATTGATTTAGTATTTTATTAAACACTTGATTTAATGATATAATCAATTGTTTGCCTTTAAATGTACAGCAAACAATTTGGAAAGTTTTTCAATTGCAGTTCCTGCTTGTTGAGCTTAATCCCAGTATTATTGCATGCCAATTAGTTGTCAATAAATAAATTATTTTCTTCATAAGTATTCCAATTGCTGCGGTTAAGTCAAGATTACCCGACCATTTTATTTTTTTTTCTTATTGATGTCCGTTTGTTTTTTATATTATAAGTTCGGAATCGGATTAATTTATATAATTGAGAAATGCTTTGAAATATATTTAATGTCATAATTAAAGAGAATTTCAACCAAAATCCATTGAAACGATACATGTATGTATACAATAACACTTGGAAACCAAATCACCTGCGTTGAAATACAAAACTCAAATGATCTGGAGTCACCACGATGACTGTTGTTTTTGTGAATAAATCTGGAATAAACCGCAAAAATCATTCTAAGTGCATTTATTCTCGTTTGTGACCTACTATTAGCCAGTTCTGAGTTCTAGTTATGTGGCAATACCACATCCCAACCCAGAATATCCAATCTAGAATCCCAAGAACCTGCAGAAGATGGTGATAATGGCAAAGGTAATGAAATGATCTAGATGACTCGATCAGAGGTCTGGAATGTCTTTAAAAGCATCAGAAATTTAAGATTCCCGATTAAAAAAAAAAAGAAATCTAGTAACACCCAACACAAATATCCCGGTTCATTGCACATGGGAAAAAGACTTGTTCCCATTATTTTCCAAAGATGTTGGCTGATGAGCCGAAAGGCCAATGGCAGTTTTTAATCACATCCAACAAATCCTAGACGTACAACTAGCGGAAAGAAAAAAAGCAGACATTACTGACATTCAGAAAATACGATGGGATGGACCGGGCAAAAAGGAGATGAAAAACTGTGACATCTACTACGAACCGTGATATAGTGAGCAGAAGTGTCATTCATTTTCATGACATTATCGAACACATTATAGCAATCCGAAGCAATGCCAAACATGCAAGCATAAGCCTTACATACCCTCACGCTACGACGGAGGAAGAAGATGATTATATATGTTTCAACGAGCTCCTGGACTAATTTTTGAGCAACTACTGAAGTACGATGTTAAGATCGTGCTGGGAGACTTAAACGCAATTAAGAGCTCTTTAGCAGTACTGTCGAAAAACACAGCCTCCATGATGACGCGTTTGGCAATTGACTTAGGCTAATTGACTTCGCTGCGAATTGGGACTATCACAAGCAAGAAACAGGCATTTTAGAAGCACTGCTTTCCAAGGGGCTAACATCGACAGCATTCTGTTCAAGCCATGTATCACAGACTTTGACGTTTTACACTTTGGTAAAACTTGGGAACATCATTCCTTGTCTATATCTTTGATCGCACGCTAATTCAGAGAGCAATACCATCTCCAGCTCCCCCCACTACAACAAATCTGCGGCATCCAAAGAACGTTTCAGGCCTCGTCTTTTTCGTAAATTCTCTGGCATATAAATACGTAACAAGCAATCCAGTGCTGCTGACAGCAACAACCCCCCATCGATGAGCTAGAACGTGCTAATGATAGCATGCCAAGCGGTAATAGCCTGAACACCCTTCCACTTAAGCTGCCTGGACTGGCTTAGTGTACCCCTTTAATTTTGAGCTGGGATAATGAAATTTTGTACATGTGATCGAACACGTGTAAACATTTTGAAGTCCGTCTGCTGCCACGTCCCCTTTTTAGAAAAACCTAATGTTAGGCCGAACCGTTAAAAATTTTTAAAAAGTGTCTGAACAACATATCTAGACAATCATTATGTCTAAACGAAGTTTTTTGCCATGCCCACTTTTTGGAGGTGTTTTCATAAAGCGCTATAGTCCGGAATGAACCTGGGCCTCAACCATAATGCCTCTCCAATTAGCCCGGTCCTTAGCTAACTGCCTCCAGTTGCGCACTCCAAGTTGGTTGAGGTCGGTTTCTACTTATGCGCGCCACTTAAGGCGAGGTCTTCCTCTACTGCGTCCGACGTCTGGCTGGGAATCAAAGACTCTGCGAGCCGGAGTATTGGTGCCCATTCGTTCTACATGTCCTAGCCATCTGAAACGTCCAATGCGGAGTTTTTCAACCAGCGGCATGTCGCTGTACAGCTTGTATAGTTCTTGGTTGAATCTTCGTCTCCATAGCCCGTCTACGCAAACGGGACCGAAGATTTTTCGAAGAATTTTCCTCTCAAATCGACCAAGGATTTCTTCATCTGCTTTTGAGACGGTCCATGCTTCAGCGCTGTAGAGCAGGACTGGGATGATCACGGTCTTATATAGAGTCTCCTTAGTAGTTCGAGTGAGGGCTTTACTATTAATCTTAACCCAAAAAACAGCGGTTAGCAAGAGTAATTCTCCGCTTAATTTCTGACGAGATGTTGTTGTCAGAGTTAAAAGCGGAGCTGAGATAGACAAAGTCCCGTACTACCTCAAAGTTATATCAGTCAATGGTGACGTTCTGTCCAATTCGTCGACGTTGTGTGTTCTTTCGTGTTGACAGCATATACTTCTTTTTGCCCTCATTTACTGCTAAACCTATTTTTGCCGCTTCTTTCTCTATACTAGCAAACGTGGCTATGACATCACGTTGGGTCCGACCAATGATGAATGGTCGGCGAATGCTAGATTTGTACCGATTTTTGGAAAATTGTGCCTGGCTCGTGAGAGTTGCACAATCCTCTCAAGAATTAAATTGACTAAGTCACATGATAGCTTTGATGTTTTACACCTTGGTAAAACTTGCAAACATCATTCTTGGTGTGCCATCTCTCTATATCCTTGATCACGCGGTCCCTCAGAGAGCAATACCACCTAGGAAACCAAGTTTTTTTCAAATGTTTCTTGGTAAACATCATTACATTGCTATTAGATTTACTTATTAGATAATAGGCCGAAAGGCATTAGAATTAAGTTGTTATCATTTAATTTAGGGCGCCCGCATAGGGCCAGTAAGTTAGTTATGTAATTGATAAGTAGGCTAGTTTTTTCATGAATTTTTGTCTAGCATGTAAGTTAGTTTTAAGATAAAGTAAAATAAAAATAAATACCAAAAAAAAAGAAAAAAAAAAGAGCAATACCACCCAGCTCTCCCCAATAGAACAAAAATCAGCGGCATGCAAAAACGTTTCAGGCCTCGCCTTTTTCATAAATTCTCTGGCATGTTAATGCGTAACGAGCAGTCCCTGAAACTGACGGCAACAACCCCCCACGGACTAGTTGGAACGTGCTAATGCTAGCATGCCAAGCTGCCTGGACTAGCTTAGTGCACCCGTAAGCATTTGGTCATATAGGTAGAATGGGAAGTGGAAGGGGAAGTATGGGAGATTCGGAGATTCTCGTTATGGAAGGGTACTTTTATGTGGGATTTCATCTTACAGATAAATCCATTACCTGTTGCTAAATTTTCGAACTCTCCCCCTTCAAACAACACCGTCGAACTGGAAATTCGTTACATTTTTTGATTTTGTTTTCTTCTTTCTAAAAATCTGGTGTTCTTCACTCCTTCTTTGCCTATAGAGCTTGATATCGTTTCTGTCTACGATAGTAGATGCTGGTGGTATGTCATTAATTGGGAGGTTAAGGCGGTTTCTTGTGATTGCAGTTTTTCGAAATCACATTTTTTTACCGGTATTTCTGATTTGTTGTAGTCTTCTGCAATAAGGTAGTGGTTCGAGTCTATGTTAACCTAGTTTAACCTCCAGTATCAATAACAAACTTCAGACTCCGGACGGCAGACACACATTGACACAACATTTTTAAAAAACTTATTCTTTTAACTCAAGGTACCTTAAAACAAAATAATTTATAAAATATCGTTCTTCGAATTTTCGCGCCATCACAATACTGCTCTATATTAAGTATACCTTTTTTGTCTCAAGTACTTTAAAACGTATAAATTTGTTAAAAACTCAACTTCCAAACAGAATCATAATACCTATACCTGAAGCAGAACTTTCAGGTTTTCTCTTAATCACATTTAACCAGTACCAGTATATAAGAAGTACTTAATAAATCACATTGTAAAACAAAATTCCGTTTCTGTCTACACGCTTTTCGTCGGCCTTCAAAGATGGGTATTATTTTGCACACACTGTCAAAAAACCCGATAAAAAACGAAACAATAAAAATGTTGCGTATACGCCATGTAAGCGCCACGCGAACATAATTTATTCATCACTCAAACCGCCATCGCCACCAAAAATGTCGGCGTTCTCTTAAAGAAAAACATCATATGTCAAATCGTTGAGTTTAATCGAATTCGCATTCGAATCAACACTACAAAGTCCAACCGTCTCGTGTGATGCACCAACAACACCCGAATTTATCGCATCGTCTGGCTGCTATTACCCTACGTCATCGCCCCATAAGCAGGCCAAATAAAAGCTAAGAATGCTCTCCTTCTCTTGTGTGCTTTTTTGCGGAGGCCAAGAGAAACATACATAGGAATTCAAAGCAAAGGAAAAAAAAAACAAAAAAACTCGTGTGTTTACGCAAATCGTTTCCAACCGCATTTATATACAAAGCACCACCGTCGTGCTGTTTCCCCCGCTCTAAGAGTACATAAGAGAAGTCCCAAGTTCGTACATACTTCAGGAGTATTATGTTCGTTAAGTGTTTTGCGTTGATTAGGCTTTAGGCGCCAATATACAGCACATCGCCGTCTGAACCCTCACTCAGTCAGAGTAAACTTTTCGCGAAGAATTGTCCGACAGTGTAACACAGCCAGCGCGCACAGCACATATTCCGCGTTTTCATTTCATTGTCGTCGGTGTCTATCACGGTATCGGAAGTGTGTTATCGGTTTTAGATTTATTTTATTTTTTTTATTTTTTACGAGGTGTTTCCAACTCGTTTATTTTTAGTTTTGAAATTAATTTTCTTGCCCCTTAAAAAAATGTGTTTCTAAAAAAATTCTCCCACAAGGAAATTAAAAAAAAACCAAAAATTGTTAAATTATCATCAAAATAAGTCAATTATTTTACAAGTGCAAATAAAAGTGAGTGCGAGGATATAGTGACAAGAAATATGGCAGCTGAGGATCGGGATCTACTCGATGATGCTGTAAATGTTAAATGTAAGTGAGATCAGGCAGTGTGTTTCAAAAGCAGATTAACACCAAACTGACACAATGGAATTAAAGTTCTTGAACTTTCTGCGCTTTCTATCAACAACAAACGTCGTCCTTTTTTGTGTTTTGTTTTTTTTTTTTTACTCTACACCCTCTTGTTATTAGTCGGAGACGGAGTAAATCTCTTAGTTACCTCTCTTCATCGGGTGGTGGTGAAAAAACACCATCCACATACAATCCACCACTTGTAACTCGCACTTGTAGTTCATAGAATTCGTGTACAGTTTGTCCCAAAAATCATATTAAGTTAAGAGTCGCAGTCACGTGTTTCGTTAACTCAATCATTTTCGTAATTTGCCTAAATTCAGGCACAATCATAGTACTATAGATAGATACTCCAATTTGTAATGTTTGCTAGATACTATCACTAAATTACCAATAATTATAGAAAAAAACTCAATTGAAACAAATTACACGGTCAAATCAGAGTTAATGTTGAAACAAATTATACATCCATCACTTGTGTTATGTCAGATATTCCATGCGTTTGGGTTCCAATGAATTCCTCAATCATTATCTAATCGCACTATTTCAAAGTAAAAAAAAAATAATGTACGTCTGCTACGATACATTTGAACGCCTCTCAATTATGATTCAAGTCGAAACCAGAAATATTCAGATGCTCTCGGGCGATTATTTGCTAATTCGCCGCGTCTGGATTAATTAAGGTTCATTACATGGCGCGAAAATATGTTTTTTTCGTCATAAACGTTTTTGCTGTTTATGATGAAAAAACAAGTGTTTGTGGAATCATAATAAGACGTACCGATTTTGAATTTTTAAGTAGGTAGCTATTGTGAGTTATTATGACAAGCACTTCAATGACAGTACTAGGTTGTGAAAAAAAAAACAACAAATAAAGCACATTGGAAGCGGTGTAGTTAAAGGCCATTTGATTGTAAATATTTATTGCGAGCATTAAAATTCAAAGCGTTAGCGAAAGTGATTAATTATTGATATTGCGGGAAAGAGGAAGTTCACGATTTATTGGGGGTCAATCATTGATGTTGGCAGTGTTACCAACATCAGTGTACAGGGGTCTAATCTCAATCGGACTATATCGGCTTGATGATTTATCACAACAATTAATTAATACAAACGAGTTAAATTTCTTTAATGCTTTTAAATTTGTTTTATCACAATAAAATGGCGAAAAGTATTTGTAATGAAACAGTGTCGTCGTAACAGCTTTTGAAGTAAATTTTCTGTGTATACTTAACTTTGTACGCAATGACTCACTTACTTACCTTTAAGAATTTGCCTTTCACAAGCAGACTACCATCCTCTTAGAACCTGTGCACGTTGCTCCCAGTCTTTCAGTTCAAGCGCACTCGCATCCACTATCGCTTTGTTTACACCCTAAAGGTCTAAAACCCACCGAACAACCGAACCTAAACTTTGTTATGTCCTATCCAGTGGGGGTATATTAGTTTTGATACATAGTTTGAAACATAGAGAAATAGCTTAGCTAGGTATACCTCTAAGTATATGGATCGACTCAGAATCGCTAGCTGAGTCGATTAAGCCATGTCTGTCTGTCCGTCCGTCTGTAGGTAACCGGTTTTTGAGCCTTAAACTTTGAGCTAGGATAATGAAATTTAGTACATGTGATCCTTGTACGTGCTGTTCGAACAAGTGTAAACATTTTCAAAATCCGCGTACTGCCACGCCAACTTTTTAGAAAAACGCTATTTTTTGGCCAAACGGTAGGGAATTCTGAAAAATTGTCTGAACTACATTTGTAGCCAACTTTATTCTTTATATTTTTTTCATATGAAGTTTTTTACACGCCCATTTGTTAGGGCGTTTTTAGTAAAAAACGTTTTTCAGTAAAATTTTAAAATATTCGAAAAAACGTTTGATGCAAAATCATTGGTTATGGTAATGTAAACATTTCTTACACATATCATTTCAACATACGCCCACTTATTGGAGGCGTTTTTATACAAAAACCTTATTTTTTGTCGAACCATAAAAGATTTTGATAGACTGTCTGAACAATCAGCCCTAGCGAGGTATCCATCGGATCGCAAAATTCTTTGATTTTGTGGGATTCGGAGGATTTTAGCTTCGAGGTATTCTTCCGAAATAAGTTCGGAATATTTCTCCGACATTTTGTAACGCATCCCGGTTAATTGCGTTGATGTGCATTTAGGTGCATTTTTGTGCAATTTTCACAGCTAAGTGCAATTTATTTTCCGATTTCCTCCGTCACACATTTTTGGTGGAATTTATTTACGAATTGTAGTGCAGTGATTTTTTTTTCTGATTACACATGCCTCGAATGGAATTTGAAGCTCCGACGAAGTATGCGTTGTGGAAATTTGTCCACTCCGACGGACACATACCTCGCTAGGGCAGAATATGACATTGACATTGACATCACAGTATTTTGCACATGAATGCAACGAAAGACAGACACATAATAGCACTGGCGACTGAGGCCATCGACTGGGACAGACAAAACATTAATACAACAGGAAGAGAGAGAGACAGATATACGCATAGAAGGAAAGTCTTATAACATAAACCGACGTGGCACAGAGGAGGAGAAATAGATTTATATTGTCTCATATCATCGCACACGAGGCCTCAGATAAGCTGGCGATTTTTGTAGGAAAAAAAAGCTGTCGGAGCTGGGGCTTGAACCCGCAGCGTTTTGGCTTAGCATTTAACTACGCATTCCTCTGAGCCATGACCACCTGTTAGGACAGAATATGTTGTGAAAGTGACATTTTCAATATTTCATCCCCATTAAGCCGGCATTTTGGGAATATTTATTTAAGGATTGGATGGGATAGGGTAAAAAACGATCCACACAGTGGATTGTAGCCTTCTCATATGTTTTTTCTTTGTTTTTAAACAGCTCATTTCTTCCCCTTCGCTGTTTTTTTAGTAAAAGAACTTCTTAGTTTCTTAAATCTTTTCATTTTCATATAAAACGATTTTATTTATTTTTGCGTGTCAAAATTTTACTTTTTATTTTGCAGTTTTTTATTTCTTCGTACGGAAACTTGCAAGTTTTGTTTTCCTTCTTAGTAAATTCTGTTTGCCAAGGTTTGTAGACGTCACTTTTCCTACATTTTCGTTATTTTGTTTCTGTTTCTGTACCATTCTCGGTGGGAATGAAATGTCAAAACTGAACATAAAAATGAAAAAAATAAATAAAATAGAGTTTCGGTTTGGGTTGCTTAGTGGTTTTGTGCCCTAAACACATAGTTCTGATAGTTTGGAACATAAAAAAAATAATTTAGCTGGATATAACTTAAAATATATGGGTCAGCTCAGTCAGCTCACTCGCCAGCTGAGTCGACTTAGCTATGTCTTTCTGTTCAACCGTCCGTCTGTATGTTACCGAATTTTAGGCATTAAATTTTAAGCTAGAATAATCAAATTTGATACAACAGGCTACATAACAAGTGAATCGCTTCTTTAAAAAAATGATTCTTATATCCAAATACGTGGCAAATACCAAAGGCAAAGAGCTATACAAGTCCGCACAAAAATGAAATTCTAAAAAAAATTTAAATGCTTGGAAAACAGTGTAATATGCATTTCGTCTGTATTTCATTTTAACCGAAGCCCATATTTTGTGGGCATAGAAAAACGTAGTTTTTGTAAACTGTTTTAACAGGATGTGCTGACAATAGAGGTGTTTTCGTGAGTTTTCGCTACCAAGTGAAGTAAGAGCTCACACGAAGAACAAATACAACAAATGATTGGCAACTACTTTAACTTTCAATGTAAAGCAAGATTGAGTTGAGGTAGATCGTATATCCTACGCAACAACTTTTTTAGTTTCTGAGTTAGGTACCCCTTCCATAGAATGACATTTTGTGTATTTGGTTGAATGAAAATGGACGTCCATAGTGGCCCAACATTTTAAAGTCCATGGCAAAAATTATATTTCGCGTGTGCTTATTTTTTTTTATTGTTATGATTTATTTTAGGAAATATTGAAAGCTTCAAAAGCCAAAAGAAAATTTAAAATCGTTCGAGAGATTATTTGAGCTTATGAAAAGGACCATTTGTAATGCAATTATTAGATTTTCGGAAAGCTGTTTTCGATTCAATTTTTTGACCTTGAGTTGAGTTATAAAAAGCTTTTCAGAGTCTTTAGTCTAAGCTCAACGGATATTAATTAAATTTTTGATTTCTGAAACATTTACTTTAAAAAATAAACACCTATAATTTTTTGCATATTTGAGTTTTTGAGAGATTTTACGGAATGCAGCCAATAGAACTATGCTCTCCAAAATGAACATTTTTCATACCACTATCCTTGCAGTTTTTTGAGAAAGCTTTGTATATTTTGGTCGCTTACTTTTTTTACACAAAATCAATTGATAAAAAAGTCGTATTTTCAACACATGATTCTGAAACACCCCTGTACTATTTTTTTAAGACTCACGAAACTGGTAGCTGTGGGTTTCACCTTTATTTAAATAATAAATATCTTAACATCTTAACTCGTTCAAAAGTTGTTGTTTTGCAACAAAAGACGAATGTGTATTTTGACAACTAACGTCAGGTGACTACGAGTAGGCGAACTTCAAATACTAAATAGCAAATTGAGTTTGGATTGTCTGGTCGAGTATCTTTTGTTTTGCTTGGAAAAATTCTCGCGAAAACAGGCCTAATCTTATTTTCTATATTTCATCCCCATTCAGGTTTTAGCCATGACCACTATTTCATCCTTCTTTGCCTATCCCCAATATATTAGATACCCCAAGGACAGGGGTATAGGAATACTTCTACCAATGTCTTAGGTATCTTAGTATGAGGACACGTGTTCCTTTTTTAGGTGTAATAATGCCGACTTCAGAGTTTTGCATAAGGAACTAACCCTAGCTACTTGTTATAAACGATTGGCTCTCGTCAAATAAAGCCCGATATAATCGATATGCAGATATCATTTGGATATAAGGCCCAAAGGACTCAACGGATGATTTGTAGCCTTTCATAGTTTTTAAATTGGAGTTACGGTCTTCCTGAAGGCTGGGATTCAAAGAATCTTTTAGTGTAGTCGACGTGTTTTTAACTTTTTTGCCGGTATTACCTTGTGTGCGCCAGCTTATAAAAGAACACCGATTTCCATATATTGTGGTCCTTTACAATAAATTTGAATTGGTTTCGAATGAGACATCAATCAAATGGCCGGCTTTATTGACCAAAGCAAAATGTGTCATTTGTCTGCGTTTTCCATTACTTTTTCGGGCGTCTTGTCGGTATATCGACTAACGCCAGCAAGTTTGCTTTTCAAAAATAAGTGCAGTGGGTTCAAATCTAGAGTCAATGTCGTTATTATTTAACAGCACACGCCCAGGAAATTTTCCTTGCAGAAACATTTTTTCGAGAATCTCCGGTGGTATATGAATGATTTCGTCACAAATGTTAGCCTTGAGCTCGTCAATGTGTGGGGTCTGAGACTTGCTGGAGTACACTTTTATTTTCAAATAACTTCAAAAGGTGGGTGGTGTGAGGTGGCACTTTAATGACACTATTTTTTGACAGCGCACGCGATATGTCAAAGATGCAAAAGCGCAATGCACGGTAACGATACGACGCACGTGGGTATGTAACACTAATGATAATAAACGACATGTCGACATATTTCCTGTGTTTAACAAAATTCGACACCATATGACGAACAATCTTCCCTGACGGTACTTGCTGGCCACGATATTTTCGATGATATGCAAGTTGAGTTATCACAATTGAACGACTAGATTCAATGTTTCAACTTTTTCGGAGTGCTCTTTCGGTGTAAAGCAAATATATGAGATTTCGAATGACTTCGCTTCCCTTTCTCGTCTCGTCTTGTTTTGATTTGAAATTCATTGGTCTTTTCCATGATTTCTCTTAGTGCAAATTTGTTCTATGGTCGGTCTGACAGACTGGAAGTCACTCTGCTTATGGCCAATAAGTGTGTTGCAAAAAAGGCATATGCCTTGATAGTGCATGTAAGACATTGGACCGCCTTTCTTGTAAATGGGACTTATTTAGCGGATATTTCGCTAATCGGGTATGCTTTCATCCATCTAGACTTTGTTGATGTTTTGTTGCATGAAGACTTCTATATGAACACCTTAGTATTTCTGCGGGAAATCCATCATTCCACTGGTAGGTAGCGTTATATCTTCGTTAACTGGAGGTGAGTCGGTTTCCTTCTTATCATTCTCTAAACAAACATCCCTTTGGAAATTCCTTCCATCTTCTTGAGCAATGCTCTTCCCGCATTGCGTAGGTATTGCTTTGCAGCGTCTTGAGATATGCCTCTTTGTTTATATAGCAGATTTCTTCGCATATCTCCTAGTGTGCATCAGTTGTGCAAATAGGAGTGCTGTTTGTGACATTCGCTACCAGAGGACTATCATCTGCAAAACTTAAAACTTATAAGTGTACCCAAGCGAAAAATGGAGAAATAGAGTGGCCTAGAGAATGGATCCTTGTGGTACCCCAGCGTTTAAAGAGAATCTATCTGAGGTAACGCGATAAACCACTTTTCTAATAGCTGGGGAAAACCTGTCAATTTTACGACATAGAATATGAATCGGTACGACATAGAATGAATCGGTAATCTGCAAAAAAAAAAACTGGTACAAGCGCGGTTATGCATTTTATAAATAAAATAATGAGCGCAAATCCGCAAGTGCCATTTTACATTCTAAATTGTTCAGGATTTGTCTTATTTTTCGGTGTTGAAATTTCACTTTACCCATCCTTGAGTTTATGTGCTCTACCGTTGGTGGCACCACTTGTTCCGAGTTTAACGTTGAATTCTTTGAAAATATTTTATTGATGCTGGAAGTTTAATCGTTACCCATGCGTTGTTACATTCTTTGTGAATTCTATTGTTTTAATATTTTCGCTTCATTGGATCTACAAGCCATTATCCAACATTCCATTTTGCTTCTAAAACTTGCCCGCATTGCTTATTGAACCATGATTTGTTGGACCAAAATGATAGCGGTTATTAATGTATGATCTGAGTTTCTTTATGAAGCAGAGATTATGATGTGAGAAATAGATCTAAGACTTTAGCAAAGTTGTTGTACACATGTATGTATCAGGAATGTTTGTTGGTTTCTCGAAAAATTTCGTCAAGCTGCTGGAAATCTCAAATGTTTGGACTTGTCTTCCTGTCTTATTTTGTTTTGTTAGCTTTAAAATCGCCAACGGTCATGTGGTTTTACCCAGTAAATTTGTTGGAAAATGATGAAAAAAACTTTCGCAGGTTGATTTCACATCATATTCCGGAGAGTCTCCTTAGGCTCCATTCAAAATAAAATACAAATTTTTAGAGCAACAGGCTCGTTAGTACCCTGGGCCGAGCTTTCTTACAACCATTCATGTGTGTGTGTATGGCGGGACCTCCTGTTTTATGCCGACTCCGAACGGCGAACTTTAGATAAGCTTTTCTTGACAATTGATACTACTCGAATGTTTTGTCAGACCATCACGAGAGGAGGGCCAGTAAAAAATCATTTAGTTGTTGCTACGGCTGGGAATCGAACTCAGACCCTTCTGTGCGGCAGTTCATCGCACCAACCATCGCGCCACTGAGCCCGTTACTAGGCTCCATCCAGTCGATATATATTTCTTTAATAGGATCCTAATGGTGTAGTGGCCTCATGGGAATTTTAGCTTTGCTTGCGAGTACCCTTGTTCAAATCCCGAATTTAACAAGTCAAAAGTCTAAATAACACCAATAACATAAAACTCTCATGAGCTCTCATACTGACCGTTTTGAGTCGGCATGAAATAGTAAGTTCCATTCTAAGGGGCAAAAATTGAACTTGGATTACACAAACGAATGGAGAAACTAAGTTTGTAAATCTGTACGAGGCCTACATTGAGTTTATTAAAAACCCGGTCTTATGAAGCCGATTATGGTATGTATTACCAATGTTGGTATGAATAAGTATGACTCGCCTACTTATTTTATAACTCAGAGATACTCTATTCAATGGTGAAGTCACAGTAAGGAGTGTCTCACATAGATGAAGAATCTAACATATTCGGGTTTGTTAATGATAGTTAATGATTGACGGGACTATCGGAAGCAAAACTCTAAGTTCGATTCCCGGTCTAAGTAACACCAAAACTATTTTTACCAGCTTCTTCTAGCGGTGATCTGAAAATAATCGGTGTAGTATAAATTGTAGTGCAAATGCAAAACTTAGATCAGCCGTTCAGGTTCAATATAAAACAGTAGGAAACAGTAGTAAACTGTCGTCTAAGAATGGATGTGTCAAAAAATTAGGCCTTATGTTCTAACTAGGCTTTTGCGCTAAGACTTTGTATTTATCTAACTAGGTTTTTGCACTCAGACTTTGTAGTTATCCTTGGATCTATATAAATTAAGAATTAATGGTTTCTTCATCAGTCACCATATCTGTTAAAGGCGGACTTACTAGGTTGATTGTCCGAAAATATGAGAACTGCTCATAAAGTATATTTTTATAGTTTAACCTAACTGAGCCTGTAGATACCCCCTAAAAAAAGTCGCATCTTAGTATCCGACGCTTAGTATAGAAATTCCATATTACCTTATATCAAACTGACAGCTATTAACCAACCGCAGTATATAAATATCTATTTTTATAATTAAAAAAAAAAAAACTTCTCGTCCCCCATGGGCCCATAATTATTCCCCTATAATATGTGTTATTACCTATATAATAGCGTTCATTATTTATACGCATACATTCATGTTAATTCCCTTGAATCAATTGCGTTATGAATCTAAACGATGTCCGATGACTCATGTTAAAACTAAGTGATTTCACATTAAGGAGAAATCAATACAATGGGTCTGGCAAATGCAATTCAGGAAATAAATCATAATTTCATCTAAAGCAGTAAACAAACGTTTCAAAAATTATTTCAGTTTATTGACTTCAATTCGTATTGAGCGTATGTTTCGATAAACCAATAAACTCGGAAGTATAAACATTTTTTTGTCGGATTGGGGTTACTGACTTTGTTTAGGTTTATTGATTTAATTCGCGTGAAATATAAGAAGCATGATTTTGCAATGTGTTTTGGGTAATATAAATGATCGGAATTGTTTATCTTTTTAACCTAAATTCAATTATTTTTCAAAACACTTGACTGATTAGATTATTTCTGCTGTCGTGGTTGGAAAATTATCTTTAGAGTTTATGTTCACGGCGGTATTTAGTTGGATATTCGTAAGATATTGATGCATAGCTACGATGAATAAAAAGTTAAGAAAATGTCAGTTTGACAATCCAGTCTGTCTGTCTGTATATCTCTGAGCAGATACTCGATGTTTTAGGTTTTGAAACAAAATGTTTACAAGCAATAGTGTCCCAATACAATGCTACCATTTGCTCCTAATAGTGCAGTTTTGAAAAAATCCAACTCGTGATTTTAATCAATCCTGACATTACGATACTAGGAAATAGTGGGTCTCGCAATGTTCACACATCTGAAGGCTAAATAGATAGGGGGGTAAAATATGGTACAATAGGTTCTTGAGTCAATATTTAATATCCAGAGAAGTTTTTGTCACTATTCGGCTAAACTGATGGTAGGTACCATCAAAGATTATAAAGTCATACAGATGACGCACTGCATGCAAGAAAAATTACTCTATGGCGGGTCGTACGTCTGCACGTGCACACCGCGAGTTTTTTTTGTTCTCAATGCTTCATCAGTATGGCTTTATAATCTTTGCTACCATATAACGGCTTTGATAAAGTTGACATTTTTTTGAAAGCAGATCTAAAAATGTTGATTTTTGCAACTACGTATATTTTATTGTTTTTGTTTGCGGTGCACCTGCGGTGCACCTGCCATTATTTGTTTCAACTCCGAATATTTGTTACCATGTTCCACACGAAAGAGTATTTTTTCAAGTAATGCTATGAGAATTTAATGTAATTGTTCAGCCAGAACTTGTCTTGAATTGTACTAAAAGGCTAAGTGCCACACCTTGTCAAAAGCTTACAATACGTCAAGAAATACAGCGGACTAAATTTTCTTTTTTGCGAAACCATTCTCAATTACATCAGTAATGCGATGTACTTGGTTTTGATTCTCAAGTGCTTATTTTTAAGCCCGAATTGATGTTCAGATAGAAAGCGTTTTTTTATCAGTAATGGGTTATAAGGAACCGAGTATTAAAAACAGTGAAATGTGTCTGTGAAACTTTATTTCATTCGGATATTTTCCCGCTTTAAGAATCATAATCACTATTCCGAGACTTTTCCTTGACTAGGTATATAATTGTATTCTGTATCATCGTACGTGGTTTGATTGAAATCTTGAGTTCTAGTGAACTACCTGAAATGAAGTGTTCCGTAAAGCAGCCATCGATGTCCTTAGATTATAAGCCGTTGATTCCTCCAATTGGAAATGTCCGCTATATTTTGTTTGTGTTTGTTTCATCAAGTCCTGGAAACGAATGTCCCCAACATGTTTAAATGCCGATCTGAATACACTGTCACTGTGATCTTATTATCTTCAAAAGTTCAGGGATCAACAATCCCAGCTTAAGCAATTGCACACCATACTGTGACTTCAGGTGAATCCTAATGTCTTTTTAGCAACTATCGGGGATTGGTGTGTAAGCCCAGCAGCGAATGTTCTGTTTGTTGACACATTCGAGTGAAAATCGACTTCCTCCCCGAAAAAAAATGATGTCCTCTGGAACGTTTTCGAGAAGCGCATCACATGCAAAAATACAAATTTTTGGCGCAACAGGCTTGTAAGCACCCAGGGCCGAGCTTTCTCACAACCATTCATGTGTGCGTGTGTAGATACCTCTTGCACGATGGCGGGACCTCCTGTTCTATGCCGACCCGAACGGCGAATTTGAGATCAGCTTTTCTTGACAATAGATACTACTCGGATGAATTGTCGGATCATCACGAGAGGAGGGTCAGTGAAAAATTATTTAAGTGTTGCTATGGCACCAACCATCGCGCCACTGTGCGTGACTGAGCATCACATGTGTTCCCCCCGAAAATTTAACTCGCTTTATGAGAGTTCCTGAAAAATCTCCAACTAGTGTGGATGGTAATAAACAGATCACTGGACGATCGGTGAAGATTGCCAGCTTAACGTTCTCACAGCCTCAAAGTTCTTAGAGGAAGAAGTAATCCAGTTCATCTCATTGTCATACTTTCGGTTTGTCTGGACGTAGCGACCCATGTAACAATCAATTTCTGGTTTGGGACAGGTATAAATAGGGCTATATTGAGTCAACTTCGACAGATCCTAATTGCGGGATACCTGGTTGAAATCCAAAAAGTGGAACGACTTAAGTTTTGTTCATTGACCCACCTCTTACGAAAGTCCTTAAAAAATTCTTAAAATCATAAAAAGCTTCTAAAATTTGCTTTTTGGAATCGGCGTTTAACTGGAGATCTCATTCATTGTATTTAAAAATATAGCTTCGCACACACAAGTAAATGTAGAATGTTGGTTTGAAATCAATATTAAGACTTCGTAGCAAACAGATTGGGAAAACCTTTTTTTGTTATTTTCAGAAGACGCTCATGAAAATTTTCAGAAACATTAGTAAAAATTATTTCTGGCAGATTTGAGCTGTGTTTTGAGCCAGCTACTCTATTGGGGTGTATAAGTCTTGACACGATTTATAAGATGGAGCAATAATAACGATACCAAAGTCAACCTATCAATGTATGGCCATCCGTATGACACCAATGCTTAGCCATTAACTTTGAGCTAAACTGATGAGATTTGGAACACGAAATCTTTTTATACAAAAAATTTCAAAATCAGTGCATTGCCCACTTTTTAGATAAAACACAAGCAATCATTATGCATTACGCCCATTTTTACAAAAAAAAATGTTTTTGTGAGCGTTTTATAAAAAAAGTTTTTATACCACATCTTTAGTATTAGACATTCCGAAAATTTTAGCTAAGATGCTGATATTTTGTACATGACCATTTCTTAACTTTCAGCATATCTAGCGCTAAATATATCCAAAACTGCCAACATTAAAAAAAAAACGTAATTTTTGATCAAACCATTAGAAAATGAGGCCAATTTTTTGAAAAAGATTTTAAGAAAATTGCAGTAGGTATCTAAATTTCAACCACATAAAGTGTTGACTTATTTTTTGGGAGTGTTTTCTTAAACGAAATTGATGGTAAAAGTAAAAAAATATCCAAAACGTTTCAAACTTACTTTGACAATATTATTACGGGATAAAGTAATAAACGATCGATTGTAGTCATTCTCATATATTTCTTTCGTGTGAACACACCTTAACAGTGGGAAATAATACGTGCGCTTTAAGGAGGAAAATAAGTGCAAATTTGTGTGTTTTGATTTTACATCGCAAGTCACTTTTGACTCTTGATTAAGTAGCACGGGCATAATTGAAAGTTTATTCTCAAAATTTCAATTAAAAAAATCACCCAAAGAAAAATACTAACTTCCAAAATGACCACCTTTCGCAAGCACACCCTATGCAAACCTGTAAGAAAATAAAATTAAGCCATGGCGACGTCTCTACTTATCATTTGCCAAAATCCTGCTTAAGTGCCCAGCCTTTTCGGAATAATTTGCAGTCATTTTCTCCAACTTACCGGTTTAATTTATTTTATTTATAGATTCGTTGCACAACATTGCCTCAATAAACCACGTTCGCCGAATGAAACTGGGAAATTGAATGTAAAGAGCAGGCGCAACCCGTATCAATACTACATGCGTTCAATGTGTCTTGTGTCTTGTGCACTTGAGCACCACTTGTAGCACAAATGCAAGTTGATTAGCAAGAGTATATTCGACGATACCTGAGGCAAAGAGCCAAAATGAAACCCCGTGACTTTTGTTTTGCCATTTCGGAGACCAGCTGTGGCACTTGCCGCACAGCCTTCTTTGGCATATCCAAATTCAACCAGTCTGGCAAGTGGCAACCAGGTATTGAGGGTTTGGCTTTGATTAACTAACCATCATGCGTTTAGTTGCAAAGGAACCGCAGATCACAACCGTTCGCCCGATCGGATAACAGTTTACATACAATAACCCTTTTAAAGACAAGTTTGAAAAAGAACAATTATCCTTGCGTAATAATGGTGTCAAATGTCAAGGATATTGGCATTGGTGGTATGTGATTTATGCGTTGTGCAACTTTTGTTATTGTGTTCATTGTTGTCAACTGATTTTTTTTTTTCTGAGTAAAAATTAGTGGTATAGGAACGTGTATATACGATTTTATAAATTAATTTGTTTAAAATTATGTTTTTTTTTAGTTATACTTTTTTATAACCCTACTTTTTATATCGGGGTTTTGAGTAAAATATGTGAGCGCCAGCTAATATCCTTTTCGAATTATTCTCAAATGGCTGCAATCTCCACGATGCTGTGTTAATTTGACGTTTTTGGACAGTGGGGCACGTACTTGTTATGAGTTTGTGCTATAAATAGAAAAGTGAATGTTGACCGTGTCCAAAGTCCATACCATTGCTGGCATTTTATGCTCTCTGAATTTTAAAGCTAAAGGATGCCTGAAGTAATAACAATCACGCAAACAATCTTTAAGATTTAACCTAAATTCCTGGAATGATCAAATCCTAGAATGATAATCGTATAGTGTGTCTCTGTATATTTCGTGGTAAATTTGATTGTGTGTTATGGTAACATTATATATGTAACATGTAAGACATTTAAGCCCTCCTTCGTGGTTGCACCATCATGTCGTTTTATTCATTGCAGTTTCGGCTGAAAGCCTTAGTAGCTAGTGCCGTAGACATACGATTAGTTGTGCAACTTATTACCTGTTGATAAATTTGTGGTAATAATAATAATTAATCTCAATTATTTCTATTGGCATTCGCGATAAATTGCTAAAGCACAACTTGGTCCTTGTAGTAGCAAAGTATGTTGAACCTTCACATATTTCGATCGAACGATTTGAGGTTATTTATTTTTTACTAATATACCATACAACAGCATGTCTGCTTCTAATTAAAACATTACAAAATTTATATATTAGTGTTTTTACATATAAAAAAAGTAAATGTGTTAAAAACTGCCGGTATAATCATACCATTTCCCAAATTCGATATCCTTAATGCTTAACCTTCATAGTTTCATGCTCGAACTTCTAACAATTAATTAACCAAACCCACAGTATATTTATTCAGGCCTGAACTGACTCTCTGCTCGAGAAACCATTATACTAGATCTTTACAACCAATCATCCTTTTTAATTCCTTCCCGATCTTGTGGCCATATATATTCGAATCCTGAAAATAGTGACATAACCGACATTTTTCCATACCCAACATTTATCTTCTCAAAGATTAGATTCAAATTGTTCGTGTGATTGGCTCGTTAGGGCTAGGATCCTAGCTTATTTATCACAACCATTCAGGCACTATGACTGGACCTAAGATTTAGAGGTATAGAACTTCGAAATGAAATAAAACACAAGAAAATTGTTTTAATGTCCATGAATTTGGCTTTATTGTAAGGATAATTTTATGCCATTAATGTTTCACTATGCCAAGTCTAGAGGCCCAATTTTTAACCACGTTTTCGAGCATTTGGGGCCGTATGTCGGCAATAACGCCGCGAATGTTGGCTTCCAAGTCTCCTAACGTTTCTGGTTTGTTGGCGTAGACGAGCGACTTCACATATCCCCAGAGAAAATAATTTTATGGTGTCAAATCACACGATCTTGGTGGCCAATTGACAGGTCCATTCTGCGAGATTATGCGCTCATCGAACGTTTCCTTCAATAAATCGATTGTGACGTGCGCTGTGTGGCATGTAGCGCCTTCTTGTTGGAACCACATGTCATTCACATTCATGCCATCCAATTGGGGAACAAAATAGTCGGCTATCATGGCTCTATACCGTTCTCCATTAACGGTTACTGACTATCCAGCTTAATTTCGGAAGAAGTATGGTCCAATGACTCCACTAGCCCATAGAGCACACCAAACAGTCAGTTTTTGTGTAGTTAATGGCGTCTCAAGGGTCTCATTAGGATTCTCTTCACTCCAAATGCGGCAATTTTGCTTGTTCAGGTAGCCATTCAACCAAAAATGAACCTCATCACTGAACAAAATTTTGCGATGAAAATCAGCATCGATATAATTCTCATTTTCGGCCCATACACCAAAATCACGACGCATTGAATGGTCCCGTGACTTTAATTATTGCTAAAGCTGGATCTTTTAAGGTCATAAGCCAAGATGTTTGCGCAAAAATCATCCATAAAGTTGATGGACACAGCTCCAACTCCTTTGAACGGTGGCGAATCGATTCATTCGGATCCTCTTCAACACTTTGCCTTACAGCGTCAATTGTTTCTCAGGTGCGCACTGTTCGACATCTATACGGATGCGTATTATCACATTAGTAAACGTAGTGCGACAACGATCCATGGTTAACCGAATTAATTGCTCTTAGGGACGATTATGTTGACCAAAAAATGGACGGAGCTTGCGGTAAGCGTTGTTCATTGTTTATGATGAAATTGCAAACCAAATTAATCATTAATGACATTATTTGTGCCCAATTTGACCTCAAAATGATAGTTTTATCTCTATTCGAAAAACCAACCTCTAAAAAACCACCCGCTAACATTTCGATGTTCCTACGACTAGATTCGAACTCTCACTTTAATTATCTCTCCGTTGAACCTGATCTTATCCATCCAAATAATGACAAAAAATGGTGATTTCTTCCTCGACTGGGTCTACCTCTCTGAGAATCGAAAAAACGGTGTACTGGTAACCATTTGCTCTACATGTCCTAGCCATCTTGTAGGAACCACAATGCGGAGTTTTTTTTATACCAAGTCTATGTGGCTCTATAGCTCGTTAAGTCCTGGTTGAATCTTTGTCTCCATAGTCCGTCAACACAAACTGTAAAGAACAATTTTTCAATAATTTCCCGCTCCAATATTCAAGTCAGAATTTCATTCTGGTGGACTGAAGAAACTTATCACATGATTTGCGCACGATCTTATGGCGTGTTGGCATCGTCTCAACTGGCCTTCGACACTAGCAGCCCTATCGAGACGAGATATCCGTTTAAAGAATTTACGCAACGAAAGTAGGCTCCGATCGGAATTGAGTTTGCTTAGGAGGTATCCGTTGCGGAACAAATAAATAAAGACTACAATCGCGTTCGTTCGATTTCACAACAAATCTTCGTCAGACAACATCGGAAGTAATTCATTGCGAAGCTGTCAAAAATGATTGACAACGCATTATGTCGCCGATCAATCATTTGCGATAAATTTCTTCAGAAGATCAGTTCGAAATACTAAGGCGAACGGAAACCTCAAGTAGAAGTACATGATTTCGAACAAATCGGAGTAAATATCCTTACGAAGCAATACCTCGATATGCCTATAGATGCTGGTGGTATAGTAATAATCGAGACATTAGAGGATACGCGTTTTAAAAAGCTCTGGCCGGAATCTTGGGATTCGACATTAATTTTTGTACAGTACTTCACATTTGTTTTAGCGTGGTGTTGTGAGTCGATGTTAGCTGCACAGATTTTTTTTGGACCTTGCTGCAGATTGTAAAAATGGCGTTTCCTAATGATTCAAAGCATAAGTCCACCTGCCTTAATTTGTCGATTATAACAAATCCGCATCAGAATACTCGCTGATTAGGCTCACTATGGCACGGACCGTAGTAGATGCCACAGTATTTCATCCTCCAATTCCGACATATTTCGTGAATGGCAGGAATGTCTGTTTTTTGTAACAGCTTAGGACTTGCTAGTAGTTTCGTCTCTTTCTTAGTAGACTAGCCAGATATGGCAGAAATTACACTTTTTTGAAGAACTACATTTGTTACGTCTGATACGTTACTAAGATCATTTATGCAGTTAAATGTAGTTAACGTAGGAAAATGTCTGGTATCTGGTAGTGGTATCTGTCAAAATGTATTTGGGTTGCTTGTTTCGTTGCCGTGAAAAATAAAATCAGTCCTTTCCAGGGGCGTTGCTTGCTTCAACACAATAGTTTTACCGTGAGTGAGTAGTTAAGCCAAATTACAACCTCTAACCCAAAGAGACAGGTCCAGGTTTTGACCTTAGTACGGAAGGTTGCATATTACACGCAAGGCTTTTTTAAAAGTGTTGCTAATTTTCTCTCTGTGGTCAACACTCACTCTTATAAGTTTAACATCTCAAGAGCAGCTGGACCGGTGTTAGATGATTATCCATGGTAGGTATAACTAGCAGAATTATTGTGTTATCGGCTCACAACATCTCTGAAATTAATTTCCGAATAGCAAAGGGCCCCCAGGATGTGTATCTGTAGCTGGTAACTTGTATCGCCGTTAAAAGAGAGATTCATTTCTTGCATGAAGTTGCCCTCCATTCAACTTCAAGCTACAGATTCACGAAGATACACATTGTGTTAAAGCCTTGTTTTTAACTTCTGACTCAGATTCAAGCATCAGCAACAGCATTCTATGTGGCCCTTAAATTTAATTTGATAATTGTCAAAATTTACAAGCTTTGATATCGTTACAATCGAATAGACCTTATGGCCAACGCATGTTTCCATGCAATTCATCTAGTTTTTACCGATTCTTTCTGATTTTTACTGCAGACAGTTAATTGCATATACAAAAACTGCTTACGTGAACGGGGTTATGTAAAAATTGGTGAAACTCTGTAACAAATTTGTTTACTGGAACAGAATGAATTTGTTTCTTACAAAAACTGCTTACGTGAACGGGTTTATAAAAAAGTTGGTGAAACTCTGTAACAAATTTGTTTACTGGAACAGAATGAATTTGTTTCTTACAAAACTCACTCTTTTTGTTGTTGTTAAGCTTGTATTTGACAGGTGATAATTAATTTCGATTATCTATGAATAGCAACTGTACCACATTTTACTTAACCGCGTTCCTGTAGTATTTCATAAATTTGTTTTCTCTATCTCTCTCTCTTTCTCTACATATATTTAAACAAATTTCGAAGCCAACATGCGTATTCATTTCCTTGTCTGACAGCCGTGTGAAATGCAACGTCAGTTGGATGGTAGTTTTTTCTCAGCTCATTGGCATTGGGGGCTCAGTGGCGCGATGGTTAGTGCGATGAACTGCCGCGCAGAAGGTCTGGGTTCGATTCCCAGCCCTAGCAACACTTAAATGATTTTTCACTGGCCCTCCTCTGGTGATGATCTGACAAATCATCGGAGTAGTATAAATTGTCATGAAAAGCTTATCTCAACTTAGCCGTTCGGAGTCGGCATAAAACATGAGGTCCCACCATCGTGCTAAGAAATACACACGCGCACATGAATGGTTGTGAGAAGAAAGCTAGGCCCTGGGTACTAACGAGCCTGTTGCGCAATAAATTTATTTATTTTTTTATTGGCATATGATTGTCATATGTCAGCAAATTGTGAAATATGTTAATCGCCTTAACACAGCTTTATTCGACCACCTCATTGTAATCCGGGAGGACACTTGATCTTTTCTGCCGTTCTGGTAGTATGATACACGTGTTCGTTTGCGTTGAAAATCGGCTTCCTTTGATTCAACGTCGAGAAATTGAGACTGTTCGGTTTATATAATTGTGCTACAGTGTCTCGTCCCATTATAGAGGTAAACTAGTGTAAAATACCGAAAACTTTTGTGTTCCACTACTCAAACTTCCTCATTCATTAGCCCAGTAGGTCTGTGTACCATTTAATTTCAAACACATCAAATTAACTCCAAAATAACATGACAACATGTAGATAAATTTCTATACATAAATACGTTTTTATTTATTATTTATAAACGAGTTATTGAGTTCCAAGAACATCGATTTTAAAATCTCCAAATTAGTCCGCTATCGAAAATTCCCACTAATTTGATTTATTTGATTTTCCACCTCGCCTAGTTTCATTAAGAATCTCAAGGTCGACAAGAGTCCGAAACCAAAAACACATTTCTTGCAGTGAGGTGCGTGACAAATTTAAAAATAAAATTATCTGACAATGGTGACGTCACATCATATCAGCGAACTTGATTCTTTATATACTGCCCCTGAAAGTAGGCAACAAATATATATACGATACTTGAAATTGTAGTAAGCTGTTAGGAGTTAAGACATAACTCTACAATTAGAGTGACCAGCACAATTTATTTGAGACATTAAATTTACGAGAATGGTTCTATGAAATATTTTAGTTAGAACTTCGAGTATATGACTGCAAATTGTAATTTTTTATTTTGTTTACACTCAGAAGACATGCAATTATCTTTCGGTATGTGACCAGGGATTTACAGGGACACTAAATTTTAATTTTCAATGTTCCTAGAAAGCCAATTTTATATAGAATTTAACAACTTTAAACGAAAACAGTATTCCTCTTATGTTTTTTGAAATTTTGCTTTCGAAAGTAACTTTTTCAGCAACTTTTACTAGAAATTTTAACACACATTTCTGAACTTTAAAGCTTTTTATATATAGATGATTTTAAAGAATTCATTTTTATTTTGCGGCTCCTAAGTTGTCGTACTCCCAACTTACATCTCACTTGGTTTTGTTTATTAAATGCTTTCTTTGCAATTGATATTTTCAATATATGTATTTAAGTTGTCTGATGCATTAAGCTGGCATTCAATAAAGTTCCTATAATGACTTACTTTCAAGGACATTGAGTTTTACGCTGAATCCATTAAATCAATTAAAAGGTGCATTACGTCCTTGTACACGAAACACAACTCAAAATGAAAAGCAATAAACTTAAATGAATAGACATATGTATATAGCGAACAGTGTCTTGGAATAAATTTATTTCTGTAAAGTATTTTATTGTGCCTTTTGAAGATAACATACTTTTAAAGTATTTGATGTTTCCTGCGAAGAAATACAGTGTGTCCACCGGGAAGGTATACTACTATGTTTGTTTATAATTTTTGATTAAATGGAAGAGAATGGATCTTATACTGATAAATGTTTTATTTAATGTCGGCAATTATGTATGGAATACAATATCAGGTAAATGTCCGACTCGGTTAGTCTCACAAGCCCTTTTGAGCACATTTTTCATTACATTCTCACACATCTCACGCGGTATTTCATTAATTTCATCAAGAATATTTTTTTTTGAGTTTCTCAAGCGTTTCTCGTTTGTTTGCATAAACCTTGCTTTTCAGATATCCCCACAAAACGAAGTCCGGATAAGTCAAATCAGGCAACCATGGAAGTCAATCAACATTACCATTTCTTGAAATAACTTGTTAAGGAAAGAGGTCTCGCAGTAATTTCCATTGTAATCCTGGCTGTATGCGATATGGCACCGTCTTGTTGATACGACATGTAAATCAAGCCCAAAGCATGCAGTTGTGGCTTGAAAAAGTTTTCAATCATATCACGATTTCGCTCCCCATTCACAGTTACCCCTACGCCGTTTTCATTTTCAAAGAAGTAAGGTCCAATGTTTCCTCCTGACCAAATTGCACACCACACTGTAACTTTTAAAGGATGCAAAGATGACTGATGAATAATTTGAGGGCTTTCCAGTGCCCAGAATCGACTATTCTGTTTATTTACATCTCCATTCAAATGAAAATGTCACTCATTATGATTTTTTCATGAATATCGGGGTTGTCATGGGCTAGCTGTAACATCTTATTGGCATATGTACGGCGGCGTGAATTGTGTTGTGGAAGAAGCTCTTGTGTCAACTGAGTCTTAAATGGAAACAAATTTTCATCCTTGTGCAAATTTGTGGCCAAAGTTGTTCTTTGAAGACCAAGCTCCTGAGCACGGCGTCGAATTGAGGTTGATGGATTGTTTTGAACACTCCCTTGAGCAGCAGTAATGTTTTCAGCCGATCTAGCAGTACATTGTGGTCCATGCTTGGGCCTATCACCTACAGCCCATCTTTCTTCGAAATCATTCACTACACGATAAATAGTGTGTTTTGTTGGCACGTTGTTTCTCCCAAAAATGTCACGTAACTTTCTCATCGTCACAGTAATCGATGATTGATTTTGATGAAATGTTTTAACTATTAAAACAAGTTGGTTTATAGAATATGTTTGCATAATAAATTTGCTACGTGTCTACTTCACGACTGCCAACTATGAACTGTCAAAACTAATGTTTACCGAAATGGCGGCAAAACAAAGTAGTATACCTTTCCCGCGGACACCCTGTATGTTCAAAAACATTTTTTGGCGCAGCAGGCTATTTAGTATCCAGAGCCCCAAGTATGTATTTATTACAACCATTTATGTAGCGGGACCTCCTGAGATAAGCTTTTCTCGACAGTTGATCCTACTAGAATGATTTGTCAGATCATCGGGAGAGGAGGGTCAGTGAAAAATCATTTAGGTGTCCCTACGGCTGGGAAAAGAGCACAGCGCTTCAGCGCGAAGTTTATCTCACTAACCATCGCACCACTAATCCCAAGTGAAATATGTGCAGGTCAGTAAAATAAACAGGATCATGCAATTTTTTTTAAATGTGCTTACAAAAACATTTTAAAGGTGTGACAAAAAATTAATCAGACAATGATCCGATTATATCACATATGCGCCGTTTTTCTCGAAAACTTGTTGTTATTTTTATGGTTGTTCCAATAGTCTCTCTCATAGCAACAGCAAAATCGTTTGCCATGGCGACCATCAATTGGTGCCGGGTCCAAATTAAAAGTTGGAAGCATAAGAACATTCTAAGCAAGTTCCCGAAGCTTTTGAAGAGTCACTATCGATATATGTGACCTAAAATGGCCCCGATGGAACTGACTTCCACTCAAGAATCTGTGGCAGTGACTTAAAAGATCCCAAAAAAAAAGTTTTGGGGTATCCAAATCGGTTGAGACATTTTTCAATGTATTTTTGTATGCGTTTGGACACCTTTTTTGACTCCTATCTTCATTAATGTCAGATGAATTCACAGTTACCCAATTGTTTATTGTTTACGTTTACCACTGCATCAGTTTTAGGAAAGCTTAGTTGAGACGCGATTGGCGGTCATGCAGGCCGTAGTTACTGGACTTTATTATAAAACATCGTTCAGGATGAATTTCAAACGAAAATCAACCATTTCGATAAAGTTCAGGGGAGTGTGAGACATGCTTTGGGGTCTCACGCCAGTAGCTAATGGAATATCTGCGCTTTGTAACTCCAGTTTAACTCAGAGTTAGCTTAGCACTAAAAAACCGGGTCTAAGAGATATAATTTTGGTCACCTTGTACCAAATAGAAAACAACAGTGATGCCAAATTTGCTGATGAATTAACAAACTGAATACCATTTAGCCCTAAAAACACATGTGCAGAGGTATTGGATATAGTGCAACAAAAAAGACGCACGAGCATGTCGTTTGACATACATGCAGTGCAGTGACTCCTCTTATAACATTCAGCTTTCAAAATTGTTTTACTGTAGTATTTGGCGATATTTATTTGAACATTTAACACAAACAATGTCTATCGTTGGATATGTCGCTACTTTGTGTTTTTAAATGTTAACGCCGTGTAAATATTTTGGTTGAGTTAAGAAAAAGTCTCTCTTCTTTTTTTGTTACTTTTAATTTTATTTGTTGTTTTATTTAGTACCGAATAAACGTCATAATCCAATGATGCCAAACACCTTATCTTTTTTTTTTTTGTGTTGTTGTGGACTTGATTTAGAAATAAAGACATCTAGCAGAACTGCAACGCTTGCAGATTATACATGTGCTTACTCGCATTGAAAACTGTGTATTCTATTTTTTTTTTCTGCAAGAGAAAGAATTCTGCATGTGTGTTTCAGGCTAAAGTTTTCCTAATTATCTGCACGCGTCAGTAAATCATAAGCGTGGATGTTATTCCGGTCATGTGAATACGAATCTCACTTTAATGTTTTTCAGATGCAAATTAAACGCTGCTAATGTTTTCAATACATAATTCATGTCAACCGAATTGAATTAAAAGAAAAGAAAATGACTGCTCATTAATTTCGCCGAAGTTATATTTGATTAGTTTCCATGCCGCTAAAATTCGTAGCTAAACGAAGAATTAAGTGTTCCAACGTGATTCGAAAGATTCAGACATTGATCTGCTTACGTAATTAGGTATTCTCGGTTAAGCAACCTCCAGTTCATTAGGTACTATCTTATCATGGTGTTCACACCTCTGCTCAAGCCTCTGTAAACCACATTATATAAGGATGCCTTGTCAACTCTACTAACCTTAATTAGCCACTTCCTATTCAATTCAGAGGACATCCCCTAATCACCCAGAAATTTTTCATACCGCACAGGTCTAGAAGTAATTGAACTTGAAATTAATTTTAGAGCAACCTACGTAGAGTATGCAAATAAGGCGGGTGTCGGTCTAGAAATAAATGGAAACCGATAAGAACAAAACGCAATTGTATCCATATGTAAATAAATTGTAAATGACTTAGTTTTGATTTGTTTGGACTCAGATTTAATTTGTGCTTGTGGTACCCGTCATTAGTTGCCTCTGTGAGATATGTATTCCCAACAGATTTGATTTGAGAATAAAAGAGCTAATCGTTGGCTATCTACTTTACAGTCGCTTATTGTGAGTTAGAATGATTGGAACTAAGAATGAGTTAAATCTTGGTTCTAAAGAAGTAAAACAGTGAAGAGAAATTAAAATATAAATATATATTTTTATATTTTTCGTTATTAAATTGCACCAGAGAAATTTTGTGAAAATGGGTAAACATTTAAATTATAATACGCTGAAACATTAATAGTTGAAGTGAATGTTGTTAAAATAAGTTTGAAGGAGTAATTGGTACAAGTTGGTAGGCTAGGGTTTCGAACTTATTCTCTGATGTCCAGCAATTCAAGTTATCCATAAACACAAGTGAATCCTATCCTATTCTTATAGAAGTTCTACTTTTGAAAATTAAAAACAATGTGAGACCTAGTGCAGTAATCATTTGACAAATTTCAGAAACAGTGGTTTGAATTTAAAAAAAAATCAACTGCCAGGTGTCAACTTACCAAGTGCCAATGTGTTCATTTACGGATCTCTCCAAGCTTTCTCAGCTGAGATTTTTTGATTCAATTGAACTAAATTCTCAGCAAAGCGGAAGCTATTCTGGAACGCAACAGTTTTCTTACTTCGCGGCTTCTAACAACGATGAATCCCCTTGATGCAGGGTGAGGGCGTAAATCCAACAGATTTTGGCCTCTGCATATCCGCTTTGACAAACAAGAAGTCGTGTTCCACTTTTTCTCGGGAAGCATGCCTGAACGGGATGTCACAAAAGCACTTAACCGATGGTGTCTTTTTTAAATGTTCATTTCCACCTTTAATCGTTTTTCCTTTACATTTTGAAGATGATATCTGCAAAGTTGAGGCTGCTACTAATAATGCCCATTCGTGCTCTTTTTTACCACATTTTAAGTGGTTTTAGCGAGAACTAAGGGCGATTAGTTTTAGCACTCTTGTCGTTCTTCGGCTTGTTCTTTCTTATATAACCGTGACTTCAAAACTTCCTTAATACACTTAAAGAGTCACAGTAACCGTGTTACCAATGGCTTCCTCGAAAAATCAAGACCCGATGATGCCTCCTTCGTACTGGCGCACCATGCAGGTTGGCGAAGGAATCTGCGTCGAAATTCATGTTGCGTCAAAACCACGGACTATTTTTTTTTTAAAGACAAATATTTTAGAGGACTATTGCGTTTCTTGTCTTTTCGACGTATTTACTTTAGAAAAATCAAAACAAATCTGACAGTTGCCAACATTTGTACAGGTTATAGCACTTTCCGACAGGCTGATTCATTTTGGGACATTCGTTAAATGAGATGCCAAGTTGACACCTGTTTCAAGATCTCTACGCCTTTTAGATTTGGCGAGGGAAGTGAGATCTTAGCAATTCCGCCAGGTTGTAGTATTACTTTTCAAAAATGGTAAATATATTTGTATACTTGGAGAATTGTATATTAGAAATGTTTCATTAGTAGTCCAAATGCTGTAGAAGGCATTTTTCTTAAATTCAGAGTTGAGGAGTTCATAGGGCGCTTCGAGTTCATGTCATATTAATTTTGTTGATACTGGTAGTTCCAAAATATTTAGATTAGACTATCACTTTGAGGATAGTAAGATTATATGGTTACGATTTGCGTTAATTGCTATTGTTCGAACTAAGAAATTCCCATCAACACGTCAAACATTTCAGTTTTCAAGCGCCAAACTTCCCACGCTGGGTGTCAAGCTTAATATACTTGGTCCATTGAGCTCATAAAGCGCTAGCGCGGATTGATTATACTCTAAATGAATAAAAGAAAGGAGCATTCGGAGATCTGGAAAGCAACAACGTCATTATTGACAATTGAAATGTCTGCTGTCGCCTTGAGGTTTGTTTAGAAAGTATTTCTATCAAACATAACGAATGGAAAATAACTCGATAAATTTTTTGTTAAATGAAAAAAAAACAAGTTTTATTACTATTAATTCAATTTATATAAATATTTATATGTGTATGTGTATGGGTTTACGTATTCTTTTAAAAAGTTATATCATCTCTACATAATTGTGTCACATGTACTTATGAAGGTAGTTTAGCCGGTCGTCGTCGTCACATGTGATCAGCTGTTAAATGTTAAATAGCGTAAACTTGTCATTTTAGCCAAACATGAAAAAAATTGTATGAATATGACACATCAGGTTCTATAACGATCCATCAAAAGTTGGATTGATAACAGAATTTTTTGAACTTTTAAATTATGTATTGCAAAATATCGAGGAATGGTAAAGTGCAAGTACGGCGAAATATATATCTGTGTGTGTGAACAATGTGAAGGCTGAATTGGATCATCAATGCACAAATTCAATACTTCTTATTTTCAATCAAACATACGGTTTGTTAGCTTAAAATTCTGTCATGTGCATTTCTTGTGTATCAAAAATTCGATTCAACCTAATTAATGAAAGATCATAAGGTCAGAGCATAAAAATCAAACTATCCTTAAAAGCTCTAAAGTGTTGAAAAAAACTTAACAAAATCAGTTTGTAGTACTATTGATCTTTTTTAGCTGCCAACTTAATCTACTACAGTAAATTTATACGGGTAATGATTATTTGTTAGAACCACTGGCTATAAAATCATGTGCTGATGATTTCCACTAAGCAGTTTTTTAAAATTCCCTTGCACAGACACTGTTCAACTATCAAAAACGTATAGCTTATGTAGTTTCTATTATTTTTTTTAACACTAAGCGCATTCTAACGATTGCACAACTTATTCACACACTTATTTATTAGAATTCACAGTCACACATCTAAACGGTAGTATACGTATATAGTGTGTAAGCAGTCATGCTCCCGTTATTCAGAATCGCACATATTATTTTTCATTAAAAATTTCCCTATTCATAATATACTTATATGTAAAGGGTGGTTACATTTTAAAAGCCGATGTTGATTTTGAATAAAACACGAATTATTAAGGAAATAATTTTTTTATTTTTTTTTTTATTATGATGTATGGTTCAATTATGTATGGAACAAAATATCGACCTAAGCGGCATACCTCCATCCGATGGTCCAAATTTTCGATGACGCTGAGGCATAATTGAGGTTCTATGCAGTTAATGTGTCGAATTATCTCATCTTTTAGCTCTTGACCGGCTTATCGACGTACACCTTTTCTTTCAAATAACCCCAAAGAAAGAAGAAGAACAGTGTCAAATCACATGATCTTGGCGTCCAATTGACATCGCCACCACTTGAGGTAACACGGCCATTAAATTTGTCGCGCAAAAGAGCCATTGTTTCCATCATCAATCCATATCTTCCAATTCGGGCCATGAAAAGTTCGTTGTCATCTCACGATAGCGAAAACCATTCACAGTAACTGCCTGACCGCCCTCATTTTGGAAAAAAAAAAATACGTCCTGATGATGCCGCCAGCCCATAAACCGCACCAAACAGTCACTCTTTGTGGGTGCATTGGTTTTTCGACAATCACTCTTCGATTATGATTAGCCCAAATGCGGCAATTCTGCTTATTGACGAATCCACTGAGGAGAAAATGTGCCTCATCACTGAAGATGATTTTCTTCGAAAATTGTTCATCCACTGATGCCATTTCTTGCCACCATTCTGACCATTGACGACGCTTGGAATGGTCAAGAGGCTTTAGTTCTTGCACCTTGTAAGCGTGTAAATTCAAGTCTTTATGCATAATGTTCATCAACGAAGAGCGTGATAGGTGCAATTGTTGGGCACGACGACGAGTTGAGGTGAACGGCTCTTCAGCCACACTTTCCCGAACAGTAGCAATATTTTTTGCAGTACGAGATGAACGAGAACGCACTGGTGTTTTCACATCTCCAGACCCGGTTTGCTCAAATTTTTGCACGATTTTTCCAATTGTACGCACATTTGGACGATTTAATTGACCGAGCAAATCACGAAGTGCACAATATGCATTTCGATTTGAACGACCATTTTCATAATAAGCCTGAATAACTTTAACTCGTTGATCGATCCTTCCATGGTTCAAATTGAATTGTCAAATGAAATGCAGAAAATAGTTGCCGTTTAGATGTGGCTCACATACAACATCGGACCTATGATTTAACCACTCGTTACATGCTTTGTATTAAAATAGCACCAAAAAGAGGAAAATCTATTACAATTAGCAGCTCCAAAGCTCAGTAGAGTTACCAATAGATCTTTTTTAAATGATCGTGAAACTCATGGCGATCAGTTTATAACATGTTGGTTACTTATATTGACTCAATAACGCTACTTTTGATTATACCATATATTATCCAGCGAAACGAAACCGCAAAATAAAAAAATTTTATGTTTGACGATTATTTTTGCGGCTTTAAATCGTGGCAGTGGTAAGGCTGTAGCTCAGTCGCTTCTGACAGACAGGGATAAAATATTTAAAGCACCCTTATACAGACAACTATCAGACGCGTTTAGGTTATGCAACGGATGGAACTCGAGTAATTTATTTTTATCCGGATCTTGACGTTTAAATCAAATATGTATTAACACTATTCCATATAAACAGTAAATGAAAGTACAAGTCGCGCCATCGTGCATGAAGTACACACGAGAAGAGAAAAAAAAAAAACTGAAAAGCGAACATTTTTACAATTTTACAAATCTACTACCATTTTAAGCTGGGTCCTTTGATTTATTCTTTTGCCCCTTCTTTCATAATCTTAGCTATCGAAATATTTTTGGTATGTCATTGCCCTCAGAGGCACTCCATGGGTCTATGTCATTGTTTATCTTTTCTCTCCCTGGTTGTGAATTTACTTGGTAATTGGTGTTGACGTCATTTAAAGTTGGGGCGCGCCTGTCCTAGATAATTTGTTTATCTTTGTTTACTTATAGATTTGCCTTCCTATTTACAATTTCCATAACTTTTTTCATAATCCCAATGAATGTCGGAGAATGGAAAAAATCAAGAAAAATTGTGTTCTCTTCTAGCTATTTATTGCTATTTGAACGAATCCATTAAGTAATATTGAATTGTTAAGTGTGTTGTCCACCATCAATTGTTATTAGAATTTATTATTTAGGCTGGTATCCACTAAAGAGTATAAAACTGATAGTATAAGCTGGGGATTCAGGTAGACTATTAGATAAACTAGGAGTTTAACCCCGAAAAATAAAAGCACGTAATCATTCTTATTATGCAAAATGTTGAGCCAGCTATAGTACATTTTAAAAATCGTCAAACTCAAAAAGGTCACAAATCCCATTTAATCTTTTGACGTATGACGCATGAACGGACTACATAAATTATATGAAACAGATAAAGTTAAGCAAATAAAAAGTAGATTTAGCGGACTAAAATATGACTTTAAAATATTCCCATTGGTACCACTGTGTTCAGTCATTGTAGCTTACTGTATGTTATGTACTAGCTGAAGTTTATATTTATATGAATATTAAGAGTAGATTATATTTTTGTAAACATAAGCTAGCATTTGATTTATGGATTCCATGTGTGTCTACTAGTTCTTCATTTGAATTTCATTCATGCACAATATTATTCCAATAATATTTATTCTAGTACAATTCGGTGATGAATACCACTTTGTCGAATATTAGGAACAGTATACCACTTTAATCTATTTTACAATTACAATTTTGTTAATTTCCACCCAGTTAGTGTTTATACTTATCCTGTCATAGCAACTTGCATCACCGCATTTTTAACTTGCCAGTGGTTAGTTGCTAAAAATTTATCAGTAAGTGTCTTAATTATTCAACGAATACGTTGGTGCAAGCGGCCCTTAAAATATATTCAATACCAAATGTAAATTAGGACCTAACTATTTTCTAAAACGTATTATTCTTATTTTTATGTATGGTAACGAAGTTTATCAACTGCTAACAAAGCGAATTTCAACTCGTCGCCAAATGGTGTCTTGGATGAAGAAGGCGTCCAGAAAGCTGCTCAAAAATATGTCTATGCTACGAATGGAAGCTTCATTTTCTCAACCATTATATTAATATGCTACATATTCGTATTGTATTATCCTGTACCTGTAATCTTTATTTTTAAGAAAAAATATTTAAATAAAACTAACAAGTCTTAAGTAGATACCCAAAGAATTTATTGATGATGTAGGTTGGAAACATTGTTAGGGCCTATTTTTCAGAAATGGATCAATAACTTAATCTTTTCCATATGACTCTTCTAAATGTTTTGTGTTACAAGTGTGTGGATTAAGGGTGGAGCTCTTGTTAGGTACATACGTCTAAGCATTTTTGAACAATTTATTATGAAAAAATTTCTTCTGATTTCAGTACTCGTCTTAAAAAATGGACAGAAACCCGAGAAAGGACCTATTGCGTTCTCAGATGCCTTAGAAAAGACAAGTGAGTTGAAATTAGCCCACAACTTGATGTACTATTAGCTAATTGATACTCTTTTTAGAGTTTGGAATATTCAATTACTTCCTTATCATCGTCGCTGGCTTAGTGTTGGCCAATGTGCTCCTTGAAACAGCATCGATCGGTTTCATCCTTCCAATTGCCGATTGTGATCTTCAGCTGTCAAATCAGGACAAGGGTATCCTTAGTGCTATTGGCTTTGCCGGTATTATTGTAAGCTCCCATCTATGGGGTTTCTTAGCTGATACTAAGGGCAGACGCAAGGTGATCATGCCAACCCTTTTGATCACATTCGGTGTTACGGTGCTCTCATCATTTTCACAATCATTCTGGGTGCTGGTTTTACTAAGATTCATCAATGGATTCTTGTAAGTTTAAGGTTCTTCTTCATGATTGATCGAAACCAAAGATATTGTGTTTATTTTTTATAGCGTTTCTGGAGGATCAGCGACAATTTACGCCTATTTGGGTGAATTTCATACTGATCGTACGAGATCGAGAGCAATGATGGGATCTTCATTTATTTTTGCCGTCGGAGCAATGATACTGCCGTTGATTGCATGGATAGTGATCAATCGAGAGTGGTCACTCCCAATTACTACGTTGGGTATTACTTACAAGCCATGGCGTTTATTTATGATTGTGTGTGGTGTTCCTGGATTTTTGTGTGGGCTTTTCCTTTTGGTCTTGCCAGAAAGTCCGAAATTCTTGTTGTCTGTAAGCAAGGAGAAGGAAGCTATTGAGGTGTTAAAGAAAATGCATAGATGGAATGTTGGAAAAAAGGAGGACTTTGAGGTAAGACAACATCATACCAACAAAAAAAAAATTATTTTTAAATTACATATTTTCTTTATAGATCTATGGAATTATTCCTGAAGAAGATACCACGGTTCGAAAAGAAGAGGACACAACGGTGCATAAAGATAAAAATGCCAATTTTATTAGTGCTTTCGTGCGCACTATGTGGGCTCAAACTACGCCTCTTTTCGATAAGAAGTACTGCCGAGCTACTGTGATTATTTGTACTATACAGTTCTGGTTATATGTTACCACCAATGGAATGTACATGTGGTTCCCCCATATTACAAACAGTATGGTGGAGTTTATGGGACAAAATCCTGGAACAAAAACACTCATCTGTGATGTTGTCTATGCCAAACATGCAGCTATTTACAATACAAATGGCGTAAGTTAATATATCGAATTCCATAAAGTCTTGTTACTTACTTGTTCCACCTATAGACAATGCAATGTGTTCAGAAGCTGGAAGATCCCACCTTTATGTATTCCCTGGTGATGGAGATTCTTTATGCCTTAGGATTTGCCATCATTGGGCTGATTATCAATAGAGTTGGAAAAGTTCCAATTCTCTGTAAGTAACACTTGTAAACTGGCGCCCAACGAAATACCGCTTACACAAATTCAATTGTTTCATTTCAGTCGTGGTTTTGGTTTTCTTTGCATCCTGTGGAATTGCAGCAATCCATGTGGATAATCCCTCTATATCTGTGTACCTGTATGTACTACTCTTCCTATCAGGAGTGGGGATAAATGTGCTCGGTGCAGCTACAGTGGAACTATATCCAACGCATTTGAGGTTAGTTTTTTTTTAAACCCATTTTTTTCATTTAATGATTTTTCCATTTATTGTTTATTGCAGAGGAATGGCAATATGCATTTCATTGATGTTCGGTCGTTTGGGTAGTGTTGTTGGAGCAAATATCGTAGGACTTTTGCTCTCCGACCATTGCGAATCGACGTTTTATATTTCTGCTATTGCGTTGATACTTTGCGGAGTGCTGGCGTTCTTTATACCAAAGCAAGTGAAGCAAAAGGAAGACGAGGAAAACCGCCTTGATAATTAAGGCTATAGACTGATTTTAGAATAAGTTTTATTATTTTTTTTAGTCAATTACAATAAAGACGTTTTTTTTGTTTTTAAAGTTAATTTGGTATTTTGATTTTGAATGACGTTTGAGATTCGAGTATACTTGTACCGAATGATTTCTTGTGATCACAAAACTTTTTAAAACGCGATCACATAAATGACAACATTTTTGTTGGCTTTTTTTTACAGAAGTTCCTTCTGTTAATCACAGGTATATGTGTACGTAATAGACCCACTGAAATGCTTCAACTACAGAGTCACAAGTATCCTTAATCATCGGTCGCATTAGCAGTTTGACGTTTATGATGGCTAGGACATATAAAACAAATGGACACAAACACTTCTTCCCTCTGAGTCTTTGATTCCAGAAGCAGCAGAAGATACCCTCACCTTAAGTGACGCGCACAAGTATTAGGTGGCGCAAAAATAACCTTCCGATGTTTTATGGCTGTAATCTAAAAAAAAAAAGAAAAACTTTGATTCTTCTTGTGGATTATTTTTATTTGGTCTTTTAATTTTTTTTACATTAAGTCGAGAATATGATGTCATGTAAATGGCCGCCGCCACACTTGATTGTCATTTGAGCCCTTTTTATGGCATTTTCCGTCACTTTGGCCAAAACTTCCGGCGTTGGGTCCTCACATTCTTGACGGATATTGTCTTTAAGAGCTGCAAGAGTCTGAGGCTTGTTTTCATAAACCCGCGACTTCAAAAAGCCCCACAAAAAGAAGGCTGGAGCGGTCAAATCAGGCGATCTAGCTGGCCAGTGCAAATCGCCAAAACGGGAGATTAGGCGCCCGGGAAATGCATCCTTCAGCATATCGGTTGTGGCAAGTGCAGTGTATGCCGTTGCACCGTCCTGTTCGAACCACATGTTTTCCAATCCCAATTCATCAAGTTGCGGCAAAAAGAACTCGTTGATCATTGCTCTGTAGCGCTCACCATTCACAGTAACCGTTCGGCCCGCGACGTCTTCGAAGAAAAAAGGTCCGAGGACTCCTCCAGCGAAAACAGCAAACCATACAGTGACTTTGAGCGGGTGTAATGGCTCTTCGTGGGTTACACGCGGATTTTCAGTGCCCCAGAAGCGTACATTTTGCTTATTTACGTACCCGCTAAGATGGAAATGGGCGTCATCAGTCATCAGTCACCAATATTCCGCGTTCTGAAGCAGTGTAGCGTAACATTGTTTATTAACGTGTATTTCGCATGTGTTTACTACAATCGCAAAATTTATAGCATTTTCTGATAGGAGGATTACTTTTGCGCTACCTTGTATAAGCTTACCTCAACCATCTATAAGTGTCCAACGGAGATAGTTGTTTATGGATCTGGACAATTGAAGAGGCACGTTGGTTGAGGCCCTGATTTATTCCCGACCATTGTGCCACTTAATTATTTAGTAATATTGAATAATAAAATCAGAAAAAAGAGGATATAAGTCAATCATGACAGTCACCACACCATAACAACACTTAATTATTATACCCCTTCATCTATTACCCAGATCCCTTCAAGAGGTTGTTGTTTTGTTGTAATCCACTTCAATGAAAGAATCCAGCAGTAAAGTTAAAAGTTAAAGTATATTTTTGTTTTGACATTTCCATGGTCAATGTTATTTTCAGTCATGGACTTTTGGCATTAGTACCTAAGAAACAGAAAAAATGTTTCGACACTTGATAGTAGAGATACTTAAGGGACACAACTTACCTTTGACCTTTGTAAGGCCTGATGAAGAAATACACGAAGATACCCTCCGATTTCTGTGCCACTGCCACGCATCAACTCACACCTCTGTCCCGAATCCCGACTCTAATCTTTTAATGTTTGCAGTAACATCTGGATCGCCGGAAAGGGACTAATAATATTAGCAAGTAACGGACAAATGAATGAAATTGAATTTTGCTCCATTCAATAGTACTGTGTTGCCAACGAAAAAAAAAAGATAACAATTTGGCAGCTGAAAGTTTGGGGTTAGTAAAAATAAAGCGCTATACGAAAGAACAATGCATTTCGATTGTTGAGAAATATTTTAAAAATAATGGGCCATTCTACTTCGAAAATGCAGTAACGATTAATGGTATTCGTTTATCGCACCTGGACTACCAAGTTTTAAGTTCCTCAATTACAAGATATGAATGTTACGAACATGTGCTTTCAAAAAGACAATTATTGCATAAGCCATTCACATTTTGTAAAAATTTTGAGACACCCTTTAGTTATAAATGTAAATAGACTTGACTCCGAACTCTTTAATCATGATTTCTCCGTAGAAAAGACTGACCGCCATATTTGATTAAACTTATTCGCAGACAAATTAAGTAAATCGTTTTATTTATTTTATCTCAGTGACTGTCCTGAAGTTAGTTTCAGTAACGTTACATTTGATGATACCTAAATATTTTTTTTTTTAATAATAGATATTCTGCGGGGCCCGATGAAATCCCACTAATAGTCGTTAAGCAATGCAATAATTCTCTTTTGCCATACCTTCAGTATATGCTTAAAAGCTCCCTTTATCATAGGAGTATTCACAATGGAACTCAATGGAAAAATGCATTTATTACACGCTCAAAACTATCTTCCATTCCTAAGTAAATCGAACACATGTTTGTCGAAACATTATCTTTCAAAAAAGCATCAACAGTTTTGTAAAAAATCGAAATTTCTTAACTTTTATGAACCATTGTTTTAAAAGCTTGGAAAATAAAAAAGAAAAATAAATCACATAACATGTCTTAAACTTAAGGCACATGGATTCCGTATAGGTTTCATAAATTCTGTTTAATCATTGAGAACTTATCCGGTAAATTTTAATGGTTCTATATGTAACCCTTTTGTTGCACAATCTTGAGTACCCCAAGGAAGTCATTTATGCCCTATCTTATTTATACATGCTATTAACGATGCAAGAGTATTCGAGAGAGCATATTGTATATGTATGCTCATGACATGAACATTCTAAAAAGCGAGATCTACACGATTCATTTTCACTAGAAACCGATAAAAATTGTTTTACCATATGCTGTTTTAAAAACGGTTTGAATCTGAACCAAAAAAAGTGTCAGGATGACATTTTCGAGAAAACGTGGTTTCTTAAATTGTCATTATACTATATCCGTGTTCTTGATGTTTTTTTTACCTAAAATACGATAACGTAAAAAACACATAACGTTAGTGGTCAAAAGAGTTAAATGGCCCTTGTGTCACCAAATAATCGTCTAGTTCGCCCTCACTTGGAGCAGCCTTACAAGTTTGAACACCCTTCTATGTAGTTTTACTTACTTATTATTTAAGTGGCGCTACAGTCCGGAATGAACCTGAGCCTCAACCAAAATGCCTCTTCAATTAGCACGGTCCTTAGCTAACTGCCTCCAGTTGCGCACTCCGAGTTGGTTGAGGTCGGTTTCTACTTGTGCACACCACTTAAGGAAAGGTCTTCTTCTACTGCGTCTTACGTCTGGCTGGGAATCAAAGACTCTGCGAACCGGAGTATTGGTGCCCATTCGTTCTACATGTCCTAGCCATCTGAAACGTCCAATGCGGAGTTTTTTGACCAGGGGCATGTCGCTGTACAGCTCGTATAGTTCTTGGTTGAATCTTCGTCTCCATAGGCCGTCTACGCAAACGGGACCGAAGAATTTTCCTCTCAAATCGACCAAGAATTTCTTCATCCGCTTTTGAGACGGTCCATGCCTCAGCGCCCTAGAGCAGGACTGGGATGATCAGAGTCTTTTATAGGATCTTCTTAGTAGTTCGAGTAAGGGGCCTACTGAATTGCCTTCTTAACCTGAAGAAACAGCGATTGGCAAGAGTAATTCTTCGTTTAATATCTGACGAAATGTTTTTTTCAGAGTTAATAGCGGAGCCGAGATAGACAAAGTCCCGTACACCCCACAGTTATATCTGTCAATGTTGACGTTCTGTCTGTTGTGTGTCCTTTCCTGTTGACAGCATAAACTTTATCTTGCCCTCATTTACTGCTAAACCCATTATTGCCGCTTCCTTCTCTATACTAGCAAACGTGGCTATGACATCACAATGAGCCCTACCAATGATCGTCAACATCGTCGGAGTATGCTAGTAGTTACACCGATTTTTGGAAAATTGTGCCTCTGGTGTTGGCTCGGGAGTTTTGCACAATCATCTCAAGAATCTAATTGACGAAGTCACATGACAGCGCATCGCCTTGCGTAAATCCTTTTTGGTATCGAATGTGTCGGTAAGGTCGTTTCCGACTCCATCGTCATCCTACACAAACGCCAAAAACTAAACATGGCTCTGTATAATTCGTCTCTATAAATGCTGTCGTATGCTGGGTTTTATTTTGGGGGTCTGTCGAAAGGTAAAGGTTGTTGGTAAACTGTTTCAGGCGTTAACACATTACGGCAGATAGGATCTTGTAGGCAATGTTGAGGAGACTTATGGCTCTATAGTTGGCGCAGTAAACTCCTTTTTAGTGGATCAGGCATTGCTGAGGTTCCATTCTTCAGGTGTACTTTCTTCCGACCAGATTTGGCTTATGATGTTATCTCCGCCGGCCTTATAAAGCTCAGCGGGAAGGCCTTCATTTCGCAGCCTTATTAAGATTCAGTTTAGATATTGCTATCCTCACATTACACTACTGCAGGTGTTGCATTTTTCTAAATGTAGACTTAACAAAGAGATGGTTTTCAGTGATCCTTAAATGCAAACACATAGAAACACCTTATCTTTGCTTTTACGTATCAAGACACCTCAAATTATTCCATAGCTAGATGACTCCAAATTTAAATTAGCGGTAGCTATATTTGTTTTTTAGACTTATGGGGGGTAAGCTTTATATAGCTGTAAACTTTATGGATAAACGTTATAGCTATCTATGCTATAAATCATTCTGCTGACGCTGAGCACAGACCTGCGTACATTTTTGGTAGATTTGTTTTTTTCGTAGAGCCAGTAAAATAAATAAAGAAACTGTGTACTGCTTGACAACATAAAAACAACTTTAAAATAGGCCCGAAAATATAACAGGAACGTAATATTATCAGTAGGCTTAAAGCTGCCTGTATGAGGATGAACGTCCAAAGAGTTACGTAAATAAATTAAATATGCTAGGAGGCCCCAAAGATATTGATTAGACGGCGTTCGTTCGTCTCTGCAACGCAGTTAAGTGAAAGATTTTAGAATTTCACCTTAAAAATTGCACCAGTAAGTCCACTTCTTGCAGACCGCCAATCGCCTTTAAACTACGCCCACAACGACGCTCATCGACTCAGTAAACGACTTTCGTTAGAAGTTGTAGCGCGAGGCTCGTTTCCATTTCAAACCAAACCATTTTACTGCATGTTTTCGAGGACGAGGTGAAAGACATTTACTACGTACCTACATGGATACTATCTAGCCATTACAGCTCTTATTTCACGGTGGGTCTACAAACAAATCGCAACCATAGAAAAGTGTTAGTTAACAGCCCAATAAAGGACACACTATATCATTGCATTACAAAAATCGTGTATTTTAGGCACGATTGGGAAAGACCGAGGTTCAGAAATCAAGCAAGATAGGAAACTTTCGGACGTCTTCCCAATTATCAACCGATTTTTTTAATTGTCGTTTTGACACATAAATTAGCTGGGCTTCGAACAGGATTGTGTGAAACAAGAATTTGTATCTGGTTGGACCGTGGTGATCTATTTATCTGACAAAATCCTGGAAAATGGCAGGATCAGCTTGTAGATAAAACGTAAAATAATGGAAAGATTCCTATCTCTTCTCTACCTGATCTCTGACGAGGTCTATCTATACCTCTTGTATTCTAAGGCCACCACCAACTTTAGAATACTAAACGTTCCCGCGATTTTAGGTAACCATCAGCCACCACGATACTCTTACAAGGGGGCCTTCTTCTCAATCAGGCTTAGGCAAGTCTGAGGGGCTCGTATGTGAAACAAGGAATGTGTATCTTGTTTGACGGTGGGGATCTATTTATCTGTCAAAATCCTGGAAAATTCGAGGATTAGCTTGTAGGCAAAACGTTAAGTCCTGGAGAGTTTGCTATCTCTTCTTAGCCTGATCTCTGCTTTAGAATACGATACGCTCCTTCAACGAAACTCTTTGGGGCTCCTGATTAGCCTGGTTCCAGTCATATAGTCTCTGCTAAGACTCCTTACGATCTTTCTTAAGGGTCAGTTAACAAACCCAGTCCAGAATCTCATAAGTTACTAATTCACTACTAACCAGGTAAGTAATCAGTAGCAACAACAAGTAGCTTTCCAACTTCATGCGCCATTAAACTGTAATTGCTTATTGAACACAATGTTTTATAAAACTTGTTCATCTGGCAAAACTATTGCTTATTTAACTCACTGCTTCAAAAACTTATTAATTTAAGAAAAGAGCCTGACTACATCGCCTTTTCGAATATTAATTATTCTTACGGCTAGTTTTAGTAGTCAGATGGACATGGACCTACATGGAGCCGTCTTGGATTTGTTCACAATGGACTTTTACAGTCACCTGATATGAAACCATCAACCGCTTATCTCCCTAGTGTCAAATGGCAGATACTTAACTTTCACCCAAGGACGCGCCCAGTAGGGACCCAACTCCTCTGGGCGGTAAACGATACAGAAATATGATGAGCATCCACCGTCTGGCTATGAATCTAAGGCTTGAGGCCGGAGTCTTTGTATATATTCGTTTTAAAGAGCCTAGCCAATTTGAAAGCAAACGCAGTACCGTCTGGCTATAAATCAAAGGCTTAGTTTTTGTATCTATTCGCCTTATAGATCCTAACCAGTTTGAAAATCCAACGCATTGTTTTTTTTAACCAGGTATATATCATCTGCATGGTTCGTCTCTATAGATGCTATCGTCTGCGTCATTTTCCAAGATCTTTATCCTGGCTTATCACAGACATGGGCCGGTCAGGCTTTTGATGAGCGTTTGCAGAAGTTCGAAGCCACGATTTTGTAGAAAATGTTTAGCAGACCTAATAGCTTGTTTTCGTTGTTGACGATCTCCATCACCTTTTAAGGGCCTGGAAGTTCTTTCCATTCATTCAGAACTTGTATATGCTTCAAACGTTCAAACGGAACCATGCATACAATTTTTAGATATTTTTTATCGATCGTAGTTTATTTAGGAACCGGGATTTGTGGCTTTTCACTTTGAAGAAGTTTGAGCGCAATTCCCGCTATAAAAGGACCAACTGGTTCACGGAACTTGTTGCCTCTGTTTCGTAAGAATCATCCAAGATTTCAACATTTGAAAAGGGGAGTGGGGGTCATTCCGTAACTTTAAAATGGATTAACACTCAGAAGGTAGTCGAGAACTTATGAGCAATCACTCTATAATCGTCTGTGATTTGACGATTATTGTTTGCGTGTACCGTCGAAATGTTATCGTCAAACGAAAATCACTTCACGGAATGGGGGCCCTGTTGTTTTCCGATAAAAGGGCGCCTGCTCGGCTTGTTCCAAGAAGACCCTTCGTTCGCTATTAGCTGCAATAACTCGAAAGCTCTCAAGAAATTGCTCTGAGAAGGAGTTTCGCAGTCCATGAAGAAGAACTTGGTATTGTCTTGGTATTTTGTCCCGTTTGGTATTCTGAGAAGTTGGTCTAATTTGAGATTGAGATGCATTTGAGCAGTTGTTTATTTTGTTGTTCTACCCCTTTGAGATGTGTACCGGCCTCAGGCAGCTTATCATGTCTGAGTTTTGGAGCTTCATAGGTATAATACCAACAGGTCTAGGGGATTCAAACTCTTAACTACGAAGAGAAGTTGTCGTTTGCTAATCATATCTTGGATATACGGAATGGGTTTTTCTAACGTGTTTGGTTGAGCCCGTTAAGGGTTGGAGGAGCTAACTGGAAAATGAGTGTCTAGAAATACTTCTATGGTTTTCAGGCTAGAAGATATGCATTGACCATCTGGTTTTCATAGGTAGCAATAGGTGGATTTGTGTAGGCCTCCAGACCAGAGACTGTTTTTCAATTAAGCCACACAATGTACGTCAGGATTCTGTCGTTTTTTTTTGTCATATTTATATGAGACAACTTACATTTGTACCTACCATTCCGCTTTGCTTTGAAGCTTTTACCTGACATTGACATTGACATCACAATACTTCGCACATGAATGCAACCAACTACAGACACGTAACAGCACTGGCGACTGAGGCCATCGGCTGGGACAGATCAAGACATTAATACAACAGAGAGAGAGAGACAGATAGACACATAGAACGAAAGACATATAACATAAACCTACGTGGCACAGAGGAGGAGACAAAGATTTATATTGTCTCATATTATCGCACATGTGGCCTCAGATAAGCTGGCAATTTTCATAGAAAACAAACGCTGCCGAAGCTGGCAGTCAACTACGCATTCCTCTGAGCCATGGCCACCTGCAAGCTTTTACCTTTATTCAATAGTTGCCTAAATCTTTACCGAAGAGTACCGAGATTAAAGTTCCACCAGAGATTCTCGTCTCCTCCATAAGGTCGTCTGATATAGCTTGCTGTTGAAATTGTACCATTTAAGGCTCGTAAAAGGACTGCTACTAGGCTCAGTTAGTTTAAGGCGATGGAGAGAAGTTTATTGACTAAGGTTTCTCTCCATTGGGCCATACCGGGGCTTAAGCCTAGCTTCTTTCTTTATATGCTTATGCGAAGTTAAATTGTGGACACAATGGATAAGAAATCCTGCTTAACTCCGACTCCGTACGGCTAACCTGTCTCATGACAGGGTTAACTATTGAATGTTTGTCAGATTATATCAAGAGGTGGAACAATGAAATAACTTTGGTGTTGTCCCAATGCACCAGCCTGTTGTCCACACTCTGTGGAGTGATCAGTCTTTTTTATGGTCTCTGAAATCCTTCGGACTATGAGGACATTCTTCCAAGGTGAGTTGTATATTGTTGCAAAGGAGGAGGTTTGATTCCAATAATTCTTTCGGTTTGGAACTGCTAAACATTTGCGTTGTCATAACATCTGATGATAATGCCAGTTGTGTACCTCTCTGCGTCTACAATCAGATTCCTAAGGTCTCCCTAAAAAATTGGTCTGCTATGGTCGTGAGCCAGATTTGCTGAAACCAGCCAGTAGTTGCTGTTTGCTATTTCAACATTGGCTGCGACAGTTGTCTCATTGTTGTAATTTGAGAGTAGAAATATATTTATGGGGCTCTTGGGAAGAACAGGCTTACATGTTTCTTACGTACGAGCACTTTATTATTTGTCGTACACAAGGTTTTTGACAACCCAGGGTTCCTGGATCAGATATTACGTACTCAGCCAGACGGAAATAATGGTGACGGAAGCCGCTTCGGGATGATGTAGAATAATCTGTAAGAGTTCCTTTATCGGAACTTCAAACATAAACCTTATTCACTGTGTTATTGGCTTCGTCAGAGTTGGACGCCAGTAGGTCCTCTTCCACCACTAGAGTGTCAGTTGCGCTAGCCAGCTCTAGGTCCGTTTGGTGATGTCGAATTCTGAGTTTTGACCAAGAATTAGTAGTGTTTCCACCAACTCCGTCTTCGTCGATTTAAAACTATGACTTCCAGTAGAGACTTATAGTTGCAAAATGTAAGAGGTATTGTAGCATTTGGGTGATGATAAAGATGTATCTTGTCACACCTTTATATATTGAACTGGATCAGCATCATATAAAGGAGCCAGGGATTCCTCGTTCAGAATTATGCAAACGTTCTTGGAATCACCTTTCGCCCATCATTTTTGCCAATACGCCAGTTATAGGTTGAAACAAGCGGATGTCATCCAAAATTACTTTCGACTCTGAGAGTTCAAACATGATTCTAGCACAACATCGAGGGTGGTTACCATTGTGATCTATAAATGAATAGATAGCTGATCAGCACAACCAATCCGCTTAATATGACCCTGTATAAGCCCTAGATCACGGCAGTTTGGAGCAGAGCCGTTCTGATCAGACAGAAGCAAGTAAATCGCTGGGTATAATTACCCCGATTTCCAGGCTAAATGTCTTTTCATTCCCTGTTGTGGACTCTATCTTGTACCGACCTTTGCCCTTTGGACGTGGTGTCATTAGAGGAGATGGCGGATACTTGATTTTGCTCTGTCGCGTAGCCCAGCACTAATAAGACGCTTGCTTCTCTGTAAGTAGATCCATCCAACCTATTATAGGCTGCCAGTGGAAATTCGGGGCTTTCTAGTTTAGAGCTGGGGGAAGTGCAGAATGTTGTTAACACGGGGGTTCGCCAATATTGAGATCGAAGCCTTACAAAAGACTGACCCACAACGATTCGTAGTTTCTGAATCTAGCTAGACGCGAGCTCGAAGCCTTTACATTATGTCGAGACCCAGGTGTATCAGAAGAGAACGGGCAAAGTACGTGTATGGTACCTCCCAAGCTTGATTGCTTTAGAAATGTTACTTTATTTCCAAAAATAGAGAATAAATTACAAAAAAAAAAGAAATAAATAGAACAGAAACAGGATCCCCGCCCTCTTTTATCCGATGGGCGTGTAAACAGAAACTTTTAGCCTTTAGAAAAGAGTTACAAAAAAACTTTTAGGTACAAACTATAAGAGGGAAACCATTAACAGATAACAGGTATAAGTACGAAGCAGCTCAAGCATGTAGTCTTCAACGTCCAGTTCGTGGAAGCTTGTTTTCTTTGTTTTTATCCGCGGCACCGCTCGTCGTCGTTGTTGCTGTCTGTCGCGTCAATCGAAGGACCTGCGAATGAAAAGTGTTCTATTAGCTCAGGGAAATGAACGAGTTTAGCTCAATTAACTCACCCCCTTTGACGTGGTCGGTGCCATTTTGTTGAGAGTTTTGGAAAAGTTCTGCGGAAGCTTTACTGTCTTCACAGCCGGCTTAGAGATACCCGAGGAAGTTGGTTTTTCTATAACCTTTTTGGGTGATCGCATCTCACTCATCGTTCGACGACGCACCTGACTCGAGGAAGATGTCGTCATGCTTGACGTCTTCGGATTTGGAGTTGCCGCAACGAAGGAGTACCTCGATTTAGTTAATCCACTTCGTTTGATTGGTGACACTTCCACCATTGGCGTTGAGCAGGCACTTGGATAGCCCTTTGAGCCGGCCAACTGTACGTTGGGAGTGGATGTGACTGATTTGAATTTCACCGAGTCCTCAATGGGTGAGTCAGCAGTCGTGGTGACAATCATGGGTGCGACTTTTTTCACAGGAATTGTGGCCTTCATGGGATTATTGGCCTTGAACATCGACTCTGTCGATTGTTTGAACTTAAGCTTCTTCGCATTTAAGCTAAGGCCACCCATTGGCATTTGCAGATGTGGTTGGGGCACATTCTGCTGCTTTTCATGGTGTGTATCAAGCGCCATAGATCGCCGTGGCATCTGTGTCTGCTTTGTGACACCCTCTGTGGTGTTAGGACCTCCGGTATATATCGATCGGCGGTTCATCTGTACACTGGGAGTACTGCAAGTCGAACTAGAAAATGAGTTTCTCCGAATCATCGCCCCACGTGCTGGTGTTTTACACTGCACACTTGGTATTTCTGGGACGACGAACTGCCGTTCTTTGTCGGGAATACTTAACGACTGACTGCGACGTCTTACTTGACTCTGGGCCAAATCTGGCGAGCCGTCGTTTTGATATTCCGTCGCAACAATGGACGGGCTTTGTTTCTGTGGAACCGGTGTGTTCATGACGACGATGTATGTGGGATTAGTGCCTCCACCTACGGAGGCATTGCTAAGATTTGCTTGGACGACGTTCACATTCTGATTGGTTAGCAGGCGTCCAATTTGTTCCATTATATCCGACATTTCTGGTTGAGAGATTTCTGGCGCAGCAATTTCTGGAGAGTGGAAGGAGTGTGTTTTCCCAGATATGGTTGAGTTAGTATCAGAAATGTGATGGTGATCCTCATAAGCCATATCCTCACATGACAGCGGATCTTGTTCGATGTTCTCCTGCTGCTTCTCACGTTCTTCTCGTTCTGCGTTCTCTTTCAAGTCCATGTCGAAGGTTCCCTGGCGGACAATCGGCTGTGGAGGCGGTGTAAGTGTGTCCATATTTTTACTGGAATCTGAGGAAGAAATATATATCACACCCTGAGCTCTTCAATTGCTTCTCATACCTTACCTCCGCCGGTTTTGTCACTCATCAAGTTGCTGAGACTCTCTAGCAAATTGTTAGCCTCCGCCTTTTTCGTGTCATTTGGGCAATCCTTGATCACCTGCTTGAGATTAGCAATCAGTGACCCAATTTCATGGTTGTTGTTATTCTCAACTTTATGTTGGTGGACCTTCTCCTTGAGGGCTTCGAAATCGGGGGAGTTCTTGCAAATCACTGGTACAGGCGGATTTTCCTCTTCCGGAACCTCCACTTCCCAGGGCATTTGATTTTTCGACACTACCGGCGACGCAATCTCCTGAAGAATGGGGATTCGCATCAGCTCCAAGTCACTGTCTATGTCTGTCTCGGAATCGACCCAATTTGGCTTAATGGCCATGATATCATCGCATGAATCATCAAACGACTTTGGCGAATCGAAGGCAAATCGTGATATAAAGTCATCTGCTAGATTTTCAGCTTCGGAGAACACCGACAGGGGGCTACTGTTATCGTCATCGAGATTCCTTCGAATCAGCGGTGAATTCGACGTGGAATTGGACAAACTTAGCTTCAGAAGTCGCTTACGTGCGTCGACTGCCTTCATCGCTCGTCCTCTTCCAGAACTATCCGAATTTTCTGGCTGTGGTCCAGCACCTTCAGGTGTTAGATTACCAGGAGACTGGCTGACATCAAAGGAACTAGTTGAACCAACGAACCCTTTGTTCATCAAACTCTGCGTTCGACTGTCCTCTGAGAAGCATGAAATGGAATTCTCCGTAATGAAAGCTTTATTCATGGTCTTGGAACTATCGTTACGCGATGTGAATGCACTATCATCACCAGCTGAAAATGCTCCTGACCCGATACTGGAAAGAGAGCTAATTGGCTCCCTGAATTTCGAAGGCACTTGCAGCTTACTAAACTCCTGAACTGGTGGGGGATTATCATCTTCAACTTTGATATTATCATCACTTATCCACAGCAGATTTTCACAGCGTACTTCTGCCTGACTAGCCGCTGCAACAGATTCCGAGGGATGTGCTTGGTAGGATGCCTCTCTGGAAAGTAACTCGAAAGGATCATCTGGACGGTTGGCTTGTTTCTGAATACAGTCAAAGGGATTATTTTCAAGACTTTCACGTTCACCGCCATGGGCAATGGGTGTTAGTACAATTGGCGGTGTGTTGACTTTTAAACTGGACGGATTTGTTTCAAGGTGAGGTGACAACGATTCATCATCCGCACTGAGATCGATTAGATTTGCTACTGTATTTGTGTCATAAGACATTGTTTGGGCGGAATTTTTGCAATCAACTGCAGTCTATAATGATTGAACATTTACGGCTTGCGATTAAATGAAGTAAATTAACAATTTTTCGTTTTCTCGGTGAATTCGCGGATTTTGAAATTCTTTTTGTATTCAAACCGAAATCAGCTGTCACTTTTGATGCGGTTTTGTTAAGTTGAAACTGTTATTCAGCACATAGTTGCTGAATTGGGACAGTGATGGTGTGTTTTTGTCGCATGTGAACGTAATAGATCACTTTTTTCTCAATAAAAAAAATCGCAATTGCCGCGGTGAAGATTAACCTTATGTGCCTTTAGACAAATGCAACTTTTAAAATTTAATGAATTTGTATTCCTTCTACAGGACTTCAATAGTCTATGCATAAATTTGATTAAGGGAATATGTCTGTTCTATTGTTTGTTGAGAAAAATAAAAAAAGGCGTAACTCAAAACATCGATTAATAAGTATAATATTTCCAGCAATAACCTTAAATCGTGAAGTTCAATATGATTATAGACTTGGAAGTGAGAAAATTGTTAAATCCTCTGCTGAGAATGTTGTTCCACTATTTCTGAGATAATGCCTCAAATAGGAAAGGGATCAGAATCATCCGAAACTTACAATTGGAATGGGAACAAATTGGAATGGGAATGCAAACAAATTGTTAGGAAGAAAAATTCGAATATGTTTTGGTTGCAATGTAAACAGTCGTTCGAAATCATAATTTATGATATCGATAAATATTTATCCAGTTGGTATCACTGCAGAACTTGTCAGCATGTCATGTGCTCTCTGGACCTACGCAAATGTAAAGGCCGCATGTACATGAAACAATGATTGGTTTAATTAAATACAAAAAACGTTACACACCAATGGGATAGCATGAAAAAATTAATATTCGAGAATCAAAGACTTTGAGGTTGACTTTGAATTTCCGCGATCATATTTAGGGTTATCGGGAATTATTTTTCCAAGGAATTTTTCCTTAACTCCTTGACTCTAATTAACTCTCCTTCCTTGTTCAAGTATCACTTCCTTGAAGATAAAACCTCTTACTCTGCGTCGGTCGAGTAAATATTTTCTCGGAATACGACCTAATCAATGTCAGTTGGGTAATAGGATTCAATAATATCTGAAACATTCCAATTAAACAAATTTCTATACTCGAGAATCTATTACAACTACTACAATTTCAAAAAAAAATTTCAATCCCAATCTGTAAAATTTCCCTCTACCGTCAGCTGTCACTTGCGTATGTTGTCATCGAACTCCAGTAGAAATTGTTGTTTAACTTTTCTAAATTTTTTTCATTGCGAATAATTTGAACTTTTTGCAATGGCAAATTTTATGCAAGATAGTGTAGTTAAATTCGCATGCTCTTGTGGCATTTTGAATCCTATTATGAAGTTGTATTTCTGTCGGCATTGTCTCAAATTGAGGTGTGGTTTCTGTGTCTGCCACGAAGTGAGTAATCTATCCCTAAATACATCCATAAACAGAACCATTTGCCCAATATACCGTTTAATATTCAATAGGTGGACTCGCACTTTTGTTCAAATTGCTTGGAAAACATTCCCTCGTCCGAGGCTAGGCGTATGAAAAATCGCTGTACAAGTTGTTTCAATTGTCCATGTTGTCAGCATACTCTCTCGGCTAGGGCTACCACTGTTGTTGTTCAAAGGTTGGTCTGATTGTTATTTTAATGGTAATTGTTCTGTATGCTCTGTCTCATAGGAAGCCAGATGAACCCCCAAAAGAGGGTGATACTGAGCCTAAAGTCATGACCAAGAAAATGTATTATCTGTCATGCCTGGCATGTCGCTGGACTTCAAGGGATGTTGGTATTCCAGATCAATCTGTTGCAACAGGCGCATGGCCAGATAATGAATACGCACACCAGACAAGGTTTGATGCTCTTCTAGAGTACTACCAGTCGATAGTTCTTCAAGAGAAGCAGGAGAAACAGGAATACAACCGAAGGAAAACTCCAAAGGCACATAAATTTCCAACATTGACCGTAAGTCTTGCTAACTATTAATGGGTTGTTTGTTAACCTAATGGTGTTATATAGGATCGCACTGGCTTAACTGTCGCTATCATTCGTCGTCAAATGGGGTGGCCTGACAAGAATCCCCAGAAAGCCAAGCCGATTCAAATCAGCCCCTCTGCAGCTACTGACGATGTTGGCGAGCTTAATGCTTCAATTTTCACCCAGAAAATCAACGTTAAGAATAGTAAGTCGACCGAAATTACTCCCAATGTGACTGTAACACTCCCTCTTTCCTAGTAACAACAATTCAGCAACGACATGGTCAGCCATCGGATCAACCATTCACTGTAAACAAGTTGTATCCCCAACGCAAGTGCTTGTGGATCAAACGGTCACTGCGTTGCCGTCAGTGTGAGCACAACGTTATCAAGCCAGAGTATCATCCAGGTTCGATCAAGTATCGCATTCAATTGTTTGCCAACTATCATGTCCCAGATGTTCTACTTGTGCGGTGTGAAAAGCCTCTAAAGCCGGGCACTCCCAGTCAGCTTATTCTAAAGCTAACCAACCCGACCATGCACGATATGGTCATCACCATAATGGAACTTCCAACGGAAGAGGAGGAACTCCGAACAATCGAATTAATGCGCAAGCATTTCGAAGATCAAGTCTCCGTGGCTGGAAATACATCGACTCCTAGCATTAACACAAGTCTTTCAAGGCAAACATCTCTCACCGAGGAGCCGCGTTGTGTGAAGAGTGCTACCAATGCACAATTGGAAATGCTGGACTCTTCGTTTGTTTTGAATCAACGAGATGATTCCACTGAGTTTGACGAAGAAGTTCAGGTCCAAAGAGAGGAACCCAAGTGAGTATACATAAGCTTCTTATAAGCTCCTCCTATATGTGATTTCTTGTCTAGATTTATCATATGGAGGAAGTCGAACAAGGTCTCCATCAAATTGAATTTCACCCCGGATGCTGAGCTCAAGGCCGGCGACGATGTTACTCTTGGATTCCTGATGCAATACACTTATGTCAACACGGTAACAAATACCCCCGAGAAGAAGGAACCACAGAAGCACGCATTATCCTCGAAGGTGTTTGTGAAAATGGGACAGATTTGTGCAGAGCCTTAGAAATCTGAGATAGGATCTCCTGGCGTGTATCCCTTGCGAGCGATTTGTTTATTTATTTTCTGTTAACCCTTATCTTATTTTGTATTCTCCACTCAAATAACGCTTAATCTAATCTAACGGAAGTTGAAGGTGAATGGAACCACGATTAATATGAAATGAATGTTCCAGTGTACTGCAGTTGTATGTACTGTTACAATAAAGAGACAGCTTTGTTCTAAAATGATGTCTTGACTTTGATGTTGATCCTCAAAGACACTGGTTATGTAATGTGTTTTGTATTCGAAACCAGTCTAGTTAGAGCTCTTTGTAGGTGAACTTGTCACGCTGAAGTTACCATAAAGGAGGACTATTACGATCTTTCTAAACTCATTGGAGGGAGAGTTTTTGATGAAATGCTTCAGTCATTTTCAGAAGCAGCCAAAATGTTGTGGTATATCATGAAAAGTACTGCCGACAACAAATGATTTTGATGAAGTGTTGCTCCTTTCACAGCTCTATCATGATCTGCAGCATTCAGCTAATTTTCGTTTGTTACAGCAGTGACTACCTAATATTTTCAAACGACTTTAGCTGGCGAAGTGTAATATGTCCTACTTAGGCTTAGAATCTCTGCATTTCCTGCAAGTAACGGGTGGTTAAATTTTAAGGGCCGATGTTAAATGTGAAGCCTAAACGTCAAGTTTTTTCTGCATTTCATTTAACATTTCTCCATTTGTCCACCTCAACTCGTCGTCGTGCCCAACAATTGCACCTCTCACGCTCGTCGTTGAGGCAATTCTCAGTGGTTGTAACTCTGGCTACACATCAAGTGCTTATTTTTAACCTCCAAGTGGTAACCGGTACTGGTCTCATTCAACCGGATTTGATTTGCTTAACGATTAGCGCGAGTGTAGATAACAAGACGAAAAACAGCAACACTATTAACAGCAATGTCACAATGGCACGGAATGAATACCCGGGCTGCTGTCCCAGGCGAACCTAGACAATCTGCTTCGACATATTCGGACAACAGGTTGTCTAGGAGTTTAAAGGGTTAGTCAGGCCCCTTGAATAGAGATAGTGGCGGATGAACCAAAAGGCCAACGGCAGAGCTCAATCCCGTAGTGGATACTGATGGCCTCGTGTCCTAGGGGTATCTAATAAATTGGAACTAGCCATCCAGGTAGGGGGTTGTGCTTTGGGTTAACTACCCAACCATGGAAAAAACTTTATGTTTTGAAGCAACCTATAGCCTCGGAAAGGACTGATTTTATTGTTGTCGACCCTGCTAAACGAAAAAAGGATAACGGCGTTCGTATCTGCACCTAGAATGTGAGAATATTAGGCAGGAGAGGTGCAAGAGAACAACCAGCGGAAGCCATAAACTGCTACAACGCAGACATTACTACCATCCAGGAAATACCATGAGATGGACCGGGCAAAAAGAGAATGAAAAACTGTGACATCTACTACGGAGCGTATTATAGTGAGCAAAAACAGCGACTATTCGGATGCGGATTTGTTATAAGTGAAAGACTTAGGCAAGAAGTCTTATGTTTCCAAGACATTGGCGAACGAATTGTAACAATCCGCATCAAGGCCAAATTCGCCAACATAAGCCTTATATGCACTCACACCCCAACGGAGAAAAAAGATGATATAGCTAAGGATTGCTTCTACGAGCTCCTTGACAAAATCTATGAGCGACTACCGAAGTACGATGTTAAAATCGTGATGGGAGATTTTAACGCAAAGGTAGGAAGCGACGACATCTGTAGCAGTATTGTCGGAAAACATTGCCTACACGACAACACGTCTGGTAACGGACTTAGGCTAATTGACTTCGCTACGGAACGAAATGCCACTATAGCCAGCACACGGTTTCCTCACCTCGATATCCAGATAACCGAACTTTCAACAAAATTGATCACATTGCGATAAATAAGAGGCACGCATCCAACAGTTTGGATGTCCGAACATTACGAGGAGCGTACATCGACTCGGACCACTACCTTGTTGCAGTCAAGGTAAGAATGCGGATATCCACTACGACGCAAGAATCCAGACATGCTGTGAAAACAATTAATGTTGAAAGACTGCATTCGCAAGAGACCGGCGAGACCTTCGTGCAACGCGTATGCCTTAACATCTCGATTAACACCATACCACCAGCCAGTCAGGCAGAACGAACCTAGGCGAAAAAAACTGCCAACCACTCGACCTGAGTGAAGTGAGGATAGCAATATCTAAACTCAAGCTCAATAAGGCTGCCGGAAATGACGGCCTTCCCGCCGAGCTTTATAAAGCTGGCGGAGATGACTTGGTAACTAAGTAAGTAAACCAAATCTGGTCGGAAGAAAGTATACTATAGAGGCATAAGTCTCCTAAACATCGCCAATAAGATCCTATCTGCCGTAAAATGTGAACGCCAAAAACCGTTTACCAAAATCGATACTCACCACCTATTCATCGATTTCAAATATTCATCTCGGCTCCTCTATTAACTGTGAAAACAACATCGCGTCAGAAATTAAATGCAAACTGTTTCTTCGGGCTAAAAAGGCAATTTAGTAGTAAAGCCCTCACTCGAACTACTAAGGTGATCCTATATAAGACCCTGATACGGGCTATGGAGACGAAGATTCAACCAAGAACTATACGAGCTGCGTGACATGCCCTTGTCAAAAAAAATCGCATTATACGTTTAAGATGGCTAGGACATGTAGAACGAATGGACACCAATACTCCGGCTCGAAGAGTATTCGATTCCCAGCCAGACGTCGGACGCAGTATAGGAAGACCTCGCCCTAAGTGGTGAGCACAAGTAGAAACCGACCTCAACCAACTTGGAGTGGGCAACAGCGGGCCGGGCTAATTGGAGAAACATGTTTGTTGAAGCCCAGGTTCATTCCGGACTGTCACTTTTGTAAGTGGCGCTACAGTCCGGAATGAACCTGAACCTCAAAAAAGCAAGAAGACTCCGAGTATATAAAATATTATCGCAACAAGGTCCTGTACTTAGATTCTCAGGAGCTTTTGCTCTCAACCAGCCGTATCTTTTCCACGCAGCATTATGCTACATTCAACCGCACAGGATAATCGTAATCAATGATTTTCCTTGTAAGCGACTTGATTACTTTGAACATTTTCCTCATAATAGCGTAAGCCCTCTGGTCCTAGTCATGCAAGTATATAACTTTTTTTTGTTAAAATACAAAAACTGCTAAAGCCAGATACCAAGATATCACACTACACTTCTTCCCGCCAACATATTGTCGGGTATGGGTTTGTTTTACTTTTAAAGAACCGAACCGCTCTCCTGCAATGCTCCGATGATGTGTATTCAGATTGTTGGTGAACGCTTTCAGGCGTTCACATATTACGAAAGGTAGGATCTTGTAAGCAATGTTGAGGAGACTAATAATCTCCCTGTAGCGGAAGCAGTTCAGAAGGTCGTTCCTTTTGTCAATCGTACATACAAACGATGATTAGGTTTCATCTGAATAAAGTTCGCTAACGACTAGTTTGGGGTTATCGGGAATTCTTTTTCACAGAGGAATTATTCGCATTTAGCAATCAATTTAAAATGATTGACAAATAATTCACGATAACCCTAATTGTATGTTGCTTACCAAATGATCTTCTACGGCTTTATATTGCTTGGCAGGAAGCCATTACTTCTACCTGTTATGTCTTAGTCTTGATATTGCTGTTCACAATCATCACAGCATGTCACTGCAATTAAGTAGGTTGGTTGATAGTTCCTTCAAGGGAAGATTGCAAGCCATCACCGGTTAATAGTCTGCAGTCGTTTTTTTTTTTTTCATATTATCAGCGCCGACTGAGAATTTACGAATTTTCCTTGTTCTATATTATTTTTTTCTAAAATGCCGGTTCTTCTCTACTCCTTTGCTTATAAAGCTTTTCAGCAGCTCTCGTCTTCGCCTGAAACATTGCATTAGAGTGGCTTGCTAATGAGTGGCAGCAAGTTGCCATCGATCTTAGCTGCATGAAGACATCGCCATTAGATGCTGGTGTTATAAGATATTAAGGAGGATAAGCGTTCTGCAAAGTATTGTGTATTGACATTCCACGCCCGCTAAATATTTAATCCGCAGATGTCTCAGAGCTTAATAGATTGCTTTACATAAGCGAACAAAATTCAATCAATAAACTGGTACTTACAGAAACCGGTTGCAAAATCATGTTACATTTATTCAATTAAAATAAAATAATGTATCGTAAGACCTGTTAGGACTTTAATGAAATACGCAACTCGAAATATTCAACCTTAATCCAATAAAGGGAGTAACAGGGTCAAGACACATACATTGCTACCTTATGCACTTTATCATCAGTATGTCCAAAAGCCTTTATTCATAGTTTATTGAAAGGATGTAATCCTTAAGAAAGTAATGTCCAACCAATGGCTTCGATCTGTATGCAAATGTCTTACTTTTGCTATAATTCACGCGAAAAATTCTAGGTAAACATTGACCACAGTACAGTATTCTTTCTCAAGAAAGCTTTGAAAACAATTTTCCGAAATCACAGGACCGCTGTCCATGTTCGAACATTATAATGGACCGTAAAAAATCCTCTTGACCAAATAAACTCACTGCTTCATTATGGACTTGTCAATCGGCTAGCCGGACATCCGAAATCTCTAGGAACACTGTCAACACAACGACCTCACAATCCAATTTTTAAAGGAAAACTCCGTGGTTCTTATTTACGGTATTTGTTTATATCAATAAAAAATCAAATTTGTTGCCAATAGACGTATTGGAGTGGTCCGTCCAATAGCAGAACAAAAGTAATCCAGCATACAATCTACAAACGGCGACCGCGACGACCACCCTTCCTGCGTGTGGAATCTGATGGAATTGGAGTGACATCCTCGATGCGGCCAATCTTCATCGATGAACGAGCCAAAGCACGGAGTGCAGACTGAGCTCCAGGTCCTGGTGTCTTTGTCTTGTTGCCACCAGTGGCACGGAGCTTGATGTGGAGGGCAGTGATGCCAAGAGTCTTGCACTTCTCAGCAACGTCCTAAGAAGAGAAACAAACAAGTTGTTAATATCTGTATTTTTCTTGTTTATTTGAAAACTTACCTGAGCGGCCAACATAGCAGCGTAGGGTGAAGCCTCATCACGATCAGCCTTCACTTTCATGCCACCAGTGACACGGGCAATGGTTTCACGTCCGGACAAATCAGTGACATGTACGAAGGTGTCGTTGAAACTGGCATAGATGTGAGCAACACCGAATACGAGCTCACCGTCGCGCACTTGTGGTCCTAGGGAAACCTGGACTTCTTCTTTTTGAACTTTGTTCTTCCTTGGTGGCATTTTGATTGAGTTCTGGAAGAAAAAACACTGTCAAACATTTCCATTTTTTTTGTTGTGGATGCAATTGGTTGGAGGCAAATTCTAATTCACAAACATCGATCAAAAATCAAATAAAATCGTTAAGCAAATTGTTGGATTTTATTAAAGCACACATTGAATTTTAAATTTGCACAAATATTTTTGAAAAATATAAGCGGATTATCAATATAATTGAATTTTTTTGAGACCTTTTGAAAAACACAGTCCAATCGCACGAACCGGATATACGGAAAAGAAAGTACAGCAGTTTACTCATGTCAAAACTGTCAAATGACTGCTAGAATGTTCAAATTCTTTACGTTCTGCTACAAAAGGAACAAGGAAACTGGATTTGCTTGGGCTGTGGTTACATTAGTGCTGTTTTTGAAGGAATTTATTAAATAAATTTAAAAATTATTAAGAGTAAGGAATAATAAAAAATGTGGTTTAACGAAAACTATTTGCTTATATATGATGTGAATTATAAATTAATAAATAAATGGCAAATGTTTAAGTATCACTTTTTCAGTGAGACCTAAGATTTAGCCTAAAAACTTAACATGGGAAGTTTTTTTAACAATAAATAACTGTGTCTGGTTAAAACTTTTTTGGCATTAAACAACATTCTCAGCTGAGGGGTACGTTTCTGTTAACCAACAGTTTTACTTTGCAGCTTTCAATCGCTGTTATAATAAGCTTTAATTGACAATTTTTTATTCTACTCGTCAGATCATCTCTTGAAGAGAGAGGGTCAGTGAAAAATCATTTAAGTGTTGCTACGGATGGGAATAGAACCTAGACCTTATGTGCGGCAGTTCATCGCACTAACCATCGCGCCACTGGACCCGTCATTAATAGCGCTTTTTTCCCAGTAATGTTGTCTTGGAATAAAGCATGTGAATTATAATTATTATTTATAAAAATATATGAGGAAAATGTAATCTTAAATTTATTATATAAATAATTTATGTATTTTTACGAACTTATGTGTTCGTTTTCCATCCATCTGAATTGTTTTCGTTAAAACAATTAAAATAATTGACATTGACATTGACATCACAGTACTTCGCACATGAATGCAACGAAATATCCAGATCGCTCTTATACGAATATAAAGAATAACAAAAAGAAAAAACAAATACATACATGAATGAATACAAAAGTCTCTTTGATGTGAATTTACTGAAAAATTAATCGTTTAACCTTGAAACAAATGTGCGTAGTATAGTATAGAGTGCTAAGCAAAAGTTCTCTTTTGTTATTGTCTTTCATGAGTCTCACGCTTTTATACCTGCGACTTTTTGTCATGACTCAAATTTTACATTCCTCTTTTATTCTGCTTCACACACTGCGCCTTTTTTCTCAAGAGCCTATGTGCAAAAGCAGACGTAGCGAAACCGACTCTCCAAGCAACGAAATTATATGAAGCAACATAACGATAAAAAGAAGCAAGAGAAAGGAAAACGTCAAAAAGAGTCGCGGAAAAATTTAACCACGACTCACAGGGCAACATATGTTCCCTCTCAACTTTTCGAACTGTCTTTCTCTTTTGCACTTAAGTGATTCGTGATACAACAGTCAAAGTGTAAAAGCAGACATTTGAAAAAAATAGCCACACAGCACAATCCAGCAAGAACTTTGCTCAAACAAAATCTCAAAATGTGAAACATACTCAAAGAACTAACAGCAAAAAATTTAGCTACAGGGAAGTCCAATCGAATTAAAATGTTTATGGTTTATTCAAAAATCTGTTGTCATGAATGCATTATACCAATGGTCCAAGATTTTTCTCAGCTAATACAAGGATTTATAGAAATAGAATGTAAATTCGTTCATTATAATTTTTATAACATAATTACGACGCTAAAAGAGAGTACTAAAGGGCCCATCCAGCAGTACAAAATTTATACAAAGTTATTAAAACTATAAATATTTTGTAAATAACTCTTGATTGCAAAATATATGTTATTTTTGCACACATCTTACGCATCGAATTATCGTGCCTCTTTTTTTAGACATTATTTGATATCTTTTAAAATGATATCAGTGAAGGTTTATCGAGAAAATATTAATTGTTTAGGTCTTGCTACCATTATGTTACCAAAATATCACACGAGTTCAGTGAAATGCGATATAGCATGTTACTGCTCTTAGAAATTTAATATGGTTTTACGTTCATTAGGTGTGCTTTTTGGTCATTTGGAAAACAATTTACGTGAAAAATACGACGACAACTCGTAGAATTAAGCTGGTAGAATTATCCGCACTCTTACAATGTTAGCTTGGATAAGAAATGTACTACCAAACCTACTTATTGTAATTAATATTGAAAACCCTCATAGACCATGCTAACAATGGCTGCCGGTAACATCCGCTAAACCATCGCTGCAGAACGTGTTTCAGAGGAATGATTTATGAAAGAATCCGATGTGAAAATATTTTTCTATAGGCTTTGATTACTGTATTAATAAATTCTGCAAATTTGTGACGCTTCTGCACGAACATGTTCAATGGAATGAGGAATAAATAGGTAGAAATAAAAGGAGTATTCATGCATAGTGCGAAAGATTGTAATTTTACGACGACATTTCATGAAGAACCCTTAAACTGTACAACTAAACAATGCGGTAACCCACTGAATTGAATCTCAATTTAGTTACTTATTTATTGATAGGATTTTTTCTTATTGTTCTTTTTTCGTTCTAAATATTTTTGATGTTCAGTTAAACGAATACGGATGATGTGTGAAAGTGACTTTTTATACGTCAGAATATCATTTCAAAAGCTTACAACATTTACCATATCAGTTTACACACCCGATTTCTGTAAGAAAATTCCGATATGGAAAAGATTTCCCATACAAATTTTGACAGTTCAATAAACACGTCGTAATTTGATCACGCTTACAACGATAACGACGACTTAATATTTCCCAGAGTAAATACTAATAATTAAATCAGAATGTCATGTTACCCAAATTTCTGTTAGCTTTAGCTTTTATAAAATTACAATGACTTTGAAAACATTTACAGCCGCATACTAATAAACCTTAAAAGTGTGAATCATCTTTCATCAATGGATAAAATTAGAAATCTTATTAATAAAAAAATTAAAGGTTATTGACGTTAATAAATATAAATAAAACTTACTCAACGAAGAAGGTGAATTATTCCGAAACTAAGCGAAATAAAATAACTCCTATGGCGGATATGCATGCACACATACCTTATTTACTCCAGATCTTAATCCAGCAAACTCGCCTAAAGGAAATTACAATTTATACTTCCTAAAACAAGTCTATTGGAATGCTTTTTGGCACACTAAATTTTCTCTTACTCGAACAGACTACGCATAATTGACAATCTAATCGGTCCATCCGTTTTGGCGATGGCGTCAAAAACAAGATATTGATTCATTTATTTATGTAAATATTACTGAGTACAAGAAAATAGACCGATTGAACTTTGAGAACTATGCAAATTCATTTGACTTACTACAATCTGCCAAAAAATTTTGTTCACTATACCCAGGGTTAACTCACCAAACTTGCTAGTTAACCGATGTTTACTCTAACTATTTTCTAGAGTTAATCCAATTTTAATCCTGCAACTCATCCTAGAGTTCTCATCTAGCACTGAAAATATCGGTCTTAATGTATTTAATTATCAGGGATATTTTTTAAAAACATAATTCCATTAATTTCTTTATAGAATTGGAGGAAAACCCCCATGTTTTTTGTTTTCACAAAACAAAAATAACTCTGTTATTCTTATTTTGGACTTATTAACAATTTTAAAGCAATTTTAGGCCGTCTGCCAAATGCGTTTACACGTCGGTTAAATTTTACCCACTGGCTTATTTTGAAATTCCTGGATGTGAAAAAATGCCCTTTTGTTGTGTCAATTGAATTAAATGAGATTTTATTTTAAAACAATTTTCAATATTTTTTCCAAAGAATTGAAACAAAATTAATTTCTTAGTATTTTCTTCTATTAAATAATAAGCAAACAATTTCAAAATTATTATTATCAGTAACAAAAATATTGTTGTATGATTTGTGTTCATAATTAAGGATATCCATCCTATTTTTTTCCAGTTAAGTATATTTCGCATATAAAATATACCGAAACCAGAAATTATCTCTGTCTAAAATTTTATCGCAATTGACACACGGCCTTAAAAACTTCAAAAAAGTACAGCCGTCCCATGCCAGTTGTCAGTATGTCAAATGACAAATGTTCTGAAGTACTCTATACAAACACTGTCAGTTCGCCTACCGCGTCGCAAGTTAACCACGTTTGCAACTTTAACGACGAATTTCCTGCATTAATTCATATATGGTATTTAATTTCAAAACATTCCACATCAATAGAATCGCCACTCTGCGAACACATTTCTTCAATTCATCAGCTGGTAGGCGCATCTTCAAATTCCCTAATTTCACTTTCATTTACCAGTCCATTTCCATGTATAAATCCCAAATCATTCTTTTCACACAAGTGAAATGAGATAAACCGAAACGAACAAAGGGAAAATGCCTGATACGACCCATTTTCATTTCATTCTCGCATTGTGTCGCCATATTTGTTGTTATCTTCTTCGATGGGGAGCAAGTACTAATATTTTTTCGTCTTCAGTGAACGTGAAAGACTGAAAGCAATTAATAATTCTCATAAATTTATCCAACATAATATTCATATATTCGGTTTTCGTTTCGAATTCAGTTTTCAGCGTTTGCGCGAAGTGTAAGCAGAAAATATTTCCATCTAAATTCAACAAAGCAAATTTTTTTTGCTCTTCTCCCCAAGAAGAAAAAAATCCGAGAAAAGACAATCTCTTGGAAAATTAACCCCCCCAACCGAGTGTATAGTGATCATCTCCGTTCAAGAACTCTTGAGGCTACCGAAGTGATTGTGTGTGTGATCAGAGAAAACATTAAAAATGCTAATACAAAGCCTCGATCCGAGCTCAAATTATTGTGGCAGCAATGGTGGTGATTGAAAACAAAGAAAGGACTTTAAAGGACTGTAAGTTGAGGTGAAAAAGAAAAAAAAATCGTTAAGAAATAATATAAAATAGAAAATTGCATCGAATCAGGAGGAGCTACAAAGAAGAAAAACCACGGCTGGGCGCTGTGTTGTGTTGTTTGTTTGCTGTGTGTATAGATTTTCATCATTTTCTCCTTTTATCGTTTCTCCCCCCCTTGCCCATCATCATTCGCGATAAGTATTCTCAGAGTCTCTACTTTGCTGGAAATTTATTCTTTGTTTTCATTCGGAAAATAAAGAACGAAAAAAACTATCAAAGTGAGTCCAATCGCCAGCTGATCGAGTGTTTCTTGGTTCAACAAAAAAGAAAACCGATTCCAAGAACAAAAAGAAGAAAAATCATCTCTTGTACATATATATATATATATAAATATATACCCAAACACAATCATTCGGGCGCACGCATATGCACACAAGCAAGCTAAAGACACGCACACACCCGACGAGCGCGAGCAGCAGAAACGTTTGCCTACCTACTCACCACCGAACTACCTCCCAAATGCGACACCATTCCGTGAAAAAGTGAAAATTCAAAGCGAGTAAAAGGAAAACACCATCCCGTGTGTGCTGGTGGTGTGCAGAGGGGTGAATCCTTTGTCTTCGCGCGTGGTGTAGAAGTGGTAGTGGTGGATCAGAGTCGGTTTACAACAACAACAACTACTAGGATAGATTTGGAGAATTTCGTGTGTCCCCCCAAAACCGAATTTTCTATTTGCGTTCCCCTCTTTTCTTGGCTGAGGATTTTTTTCAAGTCTTTTGTAACCATTTGCTGTAAAACTGGCGAACCGCATAGGCAACGGCAGTGGGGGAGGTGGACATCCGAACCCCGCTGTTGCAGGTGGTAATGGTCATGGAGCTGCTGATGCAGGTGCCGGAGGAGTAGCCTGTGGTGGTGGCGGCGGCGGTGGCGGTGGCAATGGAGGTCATCAACATAGGGTCAACAATCACAGAGACAACAACCAAGGCAATGACCAACAAGCGGTTGGTGATTGGAATCAAGAGGACATCGATCGTTTTAGCTTCGATGATTCGGATCGTTTTGAAGAAGATTCATTGTGCAGCTGGAGCTCAGAACCGGAGTCTGTGTGCAACAATTGGCGCGGATGGAAGCGTCCATTCACAAACAATACCAACGGGGGCTGGGGTTCATCCGTATTTAGCCAGACAGGATATTCAAAGAGGCAAAACGATGCCGATGGTGAGTTGAATTTTTTTTTTCTTAAAAAAAGTCCTTTACATTATAAAAAAATAGCGATAGGTATTGGATTTTCTGGTAGGGGTGCAAAGTTCTAAACAAATGGAGTAGGTAGGTATCTACTGTCGAGTTTTGAGAACACGATATGTGATAAACGTTTTGAGGTGTAGGTAGGTAATACGAGTTTGCCCTAAGTCTTACGAAAACACATTTTCCAGGAAAAATTCGGAGAGCAAGACGCCAAAATATGGAATCTTTTAATTGAGTCCGCAGTTGCATGTCCTTGTAATAATATTGTTCGGTTGAAAGTAAGATGTAACCCGTTTCTCTGAACTGGGTTGACTCGGCAGGTGTATTGTTTTGTACTTACTAATATTCGGTTAAATGTTAACCGATGATACAATGTAGCCGTTGTAACTCTTCGATCTTAGACATATTGCATCCAGTGGTTCTCTGTAAGCTACGTGCTATCCACAACAGTTTGATCCCGGATTTCTTCGGCTCATCTCGAAGTTAGGGACTGGGTCTCTAAGATTTTCCTTATTTAAAATAAAAATTGTTTGTTTTTTCTCACAACCGTTCCTCTAGTACGCTAGCGGTACCTCCTGTTTTAAGCTGAATCCGAACGGCTGACTTGAGATAAGCTGTTATTGACAATTGATATAACTCGGATGATTTATTTGTTTATCGTTGAAGGTAGTCAGCGTATTTTTACCCTAGTATTGCAACCACATCTTAGTACAGCTCATGACAATTGCGGTTGTATCTTCTCCTCCATTTGTCTTCTTTTCACTCCTTAAACGAATCATTTTTTTAGTCCATAGTGTCTGCTATTGCTCCGCTTTCCTGCTCATGTCCTGGATTCGTCGCCTATAATATTGAGATTGATTGGATACGAGTCGGGTAGATTCAGAAACATTGTCTTTATATATATATCCAAACCAAATAAGCATTGGCTTCCAAGTGTTATTATTCTCGTATTTTCCAGTAAGGTATCATATGTCAAGTTGAATGTTGCTGAACAGTGGCGTTTTTGTCCAACAATTTGGACTAATAGGTAAGGATTTCCTGATTTAAACTTTTAAGATTATCAAACTGTTTTGAGATGCTTCTCAAAAATGCCGCTCAGGGTTGGGATTAAACACAAAAAATGGACAAGCTACATTTGAGGCTTTGTATGCGGCATTAATTCTAGATATTTAATTATTGTGGTTCAGTAAAACTGTTGAGTATACGTCTTGTCTTCGTTAACTAAAAAAACAACACCTTTGCGTTGTTCTTCAATTTCCTAAAATTCTCCAAGAATTCTTTGTCAGACAACTTCGGAGAAATTCTACGGTCAGCTGTCAAAAATGTTTGTTGTTAAACGCATTATGTCGCTGCTTGATCATGCAGGGTAAATTTCGTCGGAAGATCAATGAGAAATTCTAATCGGATCACAAACCTGGGTAGAATATTTCTCCGATTTTGAACCTCGATAGGGCTAATTACCTTCAGGTCAAGCTTTAAGAAAACACCGAAATCCATTACATGGTTGAAAAACATCACATGAGCTGTTTCCAAACTGAACATCGAATCGCGTATCCTTTCGATGGATGCCATCGTACAGGGACACAGTCGATGAAATGGGCTTTTCCTCAATAGCAAGACACATGATCGCGTTTCATTTGGATGGGACATATGTAATTGATATTCCAGTCATTTGGGCTTGCTTTTCTCCTTACATTATGTCTTGGTCATGTACATTTCCATGGCAGCACTTTTGTGTTTCGCATGTAAGACCGGTTGTCTTGTTTTTAAGCTTTTGGTGAGATCGCTGACTTCTTAAAAAATATAACGCAATACTCAATCTTCCTTGACTTAAGGTTTACGTTGGTTTCTTGCCATATCACTCTCTCAACATTGTTCAAAGTAGCTGAAAATGCTGTTTGAATACGTCTGTAACAGGCTTTCCATCCTGCGTTCCCACTTTTATGTCAAGGCAGATGTTCAGAGGACCTCTAAGAAATTATGCTTAAATTAGTGGCATATCAACCACGAATAAAACACGCAGTTTTAACTCACGGACACACTGTCCATTTGACACTTGACTTACACAATACAAACAAAAAAAGAACAATGAAACAAACTTCCAGAACACATACTTCCACCAATTTACAATCAATAAACATCTGCAAGCTTCATCTCTCCTGCTGTCTTGGAAAACAAAGTGTTTCCTTAGTGTAAGCACAGTTCTTGAACATAATTTACGTTCAAGGTACTTATAACACAGTGATCGCAACGTAGATGCTAAAAGTCGGAGCTGATGAATATAAACTAAGTTCAACGCTAGCATTTTCATATAATCGCATTAGGTCGGTCCCATCCCACCTACTCTGAAAAATCCGTAAAATCTTAAACTGTAAAACCGGGCATAATTTTAGCTGAACCTAAAATTTGTTAGATTCATCTCATACTTCTTACCTTTTCTGCTACAAGAGTGCATGTTATGTTCTGTGTAGGACTAGAAAAATTAATAGTTAGCGTTTTTATTTTAAAAACGTTATAAGAAAATTTATTTATTGTAAATAGCCGTATGGGAAAGATCGAATCAAGCGAATTACCTACATTCTTATTCGAAGTTGACTTTATATTACATTTTTGACATATTGGACTTACACAGACTTACACATTACTCGTTTGCAGGGCACATCCTGTATGCGTATCCTAATCCTAATTAGCGTATCAACTGGTTTCCAAATAAAGCAACAAGAAGAACCCTTTATCCATTTTATTATTAAACTTAATCGATCCACTATTTCCATGAATATTTTTATTTACAAAAAAGTTGTTAAAAAAAAAACCAACAGCACCGAGACACTTTATCTCTGCAATTATAAGCCATTTGTTTAGTTTCCTTCCATCAATCATAATTTTTTTCGTCCTTCCTTTCCAATCGAATTCATAAGGATGCACTCAACTAAGTACATACGCGAATAACAACACAAGGGAATGAAAAAAACAAAAAAAAAACGAAAGAACAAAATTACAACCTGAAATACTCTTTACAACCCCAATGTCAATTGCTTTTTTACGTTTCTTCTTCGAAAAGAAGAAGAGTCAAATCCTTGGCAAGGTTCTTTGACTTTTATTCGCTTGTTCGTTTTGATTGTAAACAAAGCACGAACAAAAAAAAAGGAACCCTCGCAACTCTCCGAGACCAACAACCTGGGTTCGCGTTTGTCCTCTCCGTACCATGTAAAGTGCACCTTCTTCCCTCCATGCACCAACCTTACTGTTTCTCTGCGTGTGTTCCTTTGTGTGTGCAAAAGCCAAAGTTGATATTAAAACGAACAAAAATAGAAAAAAGCAAATAAAAGTAAAAAAAAAAATGCAAAAACCAGTTTTGAAACTCCTCCAGTACGACAAAAACGAACGGTCTTCATCTCGGCTGTTTGTTGTTTATGTTGTTTGTGCACTCACATGTACAGTGGGTCAGAGAAGTTGTCTCTTTAGAATGCAAAGCGAACAAGTTTGCATAATTTCGTTCATAAAGGGTCAACTACAGGCGCAATTATTTATTTTCGGAACTTCACATACGTCTGATGGGAATTGGAAAAACAGGTTTGTGCAGATTTTGAAACAAAGAATATCAATGGATGAACCAATATTTGGTAGGAGGGACATCTTGACATCTTCAAACCAAAAGACATTTAAATAGTTTAATAAAAATTCATTTAGTTAAGGATATACTTTTGACATGAACAAATGACGTTTAGTAAATAAAAGTAAATCCATCATGCTTTTATTAAAGTGACACTCGGCATCTTGATTTTTGACAGATGGCATTTCAGTTTACAACTGAAAAATTGAGGTGTAGTAACGTGGAACTCGAAATCTTTCTAAGTTGAAATGTAAATGTCAAAACCATTCCAACCCTTATCTTGTAATTTAATTTTTCCATATATATAAACATTTCTGTCTACTTTTATCTATTGAGAATAAGAATAATTACTTACTTTAGTGGCGCTACAGTCTGGAATTAAACTGGGCCTTCATAAAACAGGGTGTCCGCCGGTAAGGTATACTACTTTGTTTTGCCTCCATTTTGGTAAACATTAGTCTTGACAGTTCATATTTGGCAGTCGTGAAGTAGACACGTGGCAAATTTTTTTGCAAAACTATTCGATAAACCAACGTGTTTTAATTTTTAAAACAAGCATGGACCACAACGTACTGCAAGATCGGCTGAAAACGTTACTGCTGCTCATGGAAGTGTTCAAAACAATCCATCAACCTCATTTCGACGCCGTGCTCAGGAGCTTGGGTTATAACAACAACTTTGGTCACAAATTTGCACAAGGATTTGCATTTGTTTCCATTTAAGATTCAGTTGACACAAGAGCTTCTTTTACAAGACCATTTATGCCACCGTACCAATGACAATAGGACGTTACAACCGGCCCATGACAATTACTGCGAGACCTCTTCTCACAACAAGTTATTTCAAGAAATGTACTCCGGACTTCTTTTTGTGGGGATATCTAAAAAAAAGCAATTAATGAAATATGAAATGAAATATTAAATGAAATATGAAAAGAATTATGAATTTGTATTCCATACACAATTACTTACTTACTTAAGTGACGCTACAGTACGGAATCAACCTGGGCCTCAACCAACATCCCCCTCCAATTAGCCCGGTCCTTAGCTAACTGCCTCCAGTTGAGCCCTCCAAGTTGGTTGAGGTTGGTTTCTACTTGTGCGAGTCACCTATGGCGACGTCTTCATCTACTGCGTCCGACGTCTGGCTGGGAATAGAAGACTCTGCGAGCCGGAGTATTGGTGTCCATTCGTTCTAAATGCTCGAGCCATCTTAAAAGTACAATACGGAGTTTTTTGACCAGGGGCATGTCGCTGTACAGCTCGTATAATTCTTGGTTGAATCTTGGTCTGGCCGTCAACGCAAACGGGACCGAACATTTTTCGAAGAATTACACATTTGCCGACATTAAATAAAACATTTGTCAATATAAGATCCATTCTCTTTCATTTAATCAAAAATTATAAACAAACGAAGTAGTATACCTTCTTCGCGGATACCCTGCAATTATCGGGTAATTTTACTGAAATCAAAAACATCTTGATAACAGGTCGGAGAAAAAGCAGCTGTTTCACTCATAACTGCAGTCCCATGGGTAAATTTTCAACTCGTTTTTTCAGTCATTCCCCCTCAAATGTCAAACTACTAAAATGGTCGATTGACCAATTAGAACAGTGCGCCGGCGAAGTTTACTGAAATCCGGAACGCACCCAATGGCCACGTTCCGAAAATTAGATTCAGTAAGATATTTTAGAAGCTAGAAGTTGTTCTCATTGTTCAATCGACAATTATTACCAATGAGAACAGAGCTTCATCCTATATATCTTACTCAATCTGAGTTTTGGAACGCGGCCAGTGAAATCTGGTTGACAACAGATTTTTTTTTAAGTCGTTATGCTTGGAAACATTGTTCTAATTAAAATGTCATGCCAAGGTGTGAAGCTTCTCATGACAGTGCTATTCTGATTAGTCGAACGCACTGCCACACGAGTTACCGCAAAATATTTCAGATCGAATTTCCATTAGCAAACCGTTGCTGAATCGCAACAAAATCGACCCATTACTGATTGTGAGTAATAATTAAGAAGTAATTTCTCGATGAAGACGCGGTTGATAAGACTAAATCATCGACTAGATATTTACCTTAAAGTTGTATCTATAGACGATGGCGTTCTGTCATATTCGTCGATTTAGTGTCTCCTTTCGTGTACACTTGGTATTTATTATTAAAGCCATTTGTGTCACTTCTCTCTCTCTCCGATTCATGATGTCATTATCGTAGGTATATGCACATACTTATGAAAGATTGTTCCTATGGTGTTGGCTCTGGAGTTTTGCAGAATTCTCACAAAAAATATGTTAAAGAATTCAAACGACAATGTATCAATCCTTTCTGGTACCGATGCATCCATCACATACGGAAGAGTTTGCTCGGTATAACAAAACTAGACATGGCTCTGTATAGTTCGTCTCAATTAATACTGACGTATGCGGCTATCAATAGATTTGTGGGTATGGATTTGGACTTCCTGTGGATTTTAAGGATCTGTCGAAGTGAGTAGATTTCATCAGCTTTCAATTTTCTTGGCCTAAAACCACACTGATTAAGAGTATATTAGGTTGTTAGTGATTTGTTTCAGATTTAGTGATTTGTTTGGCGATGTTGAGGAGACTAATGTCCGCTTTTTTTCTGAAGGCGGCAAACGATGATTAGGTTCAATTCTTACATCGTACTTACATCCAATAAAGTTTTGCAAATATGGTGATATCTGTCATTTACGCCATAAACTTAGCTTGTCCATTTAATTATGTATACGAAGTTATATGTTCCTGCTGTTTAAAGTCGAACGGAAATGATTCTGAATCACCATAACATTACAGAAAACACCGACCACACCACTACCCAACTCAGTTTTGAGCATAATTTCAGGACAATCCTTTCCAGTCGCCTTTAGTGCGATTCGGGTTCGATCGGAACCAATAGCTTGATTCATATCTATACTGATAGATCTAAAAAATCTGGAGTGTGTGGAGGTGTTTTCTCCGAGAAGCTTAACCTAAGCATATCTTTTCGCCTTACCGATCTTTGTAGCGTTTTCCAGGCGAATGTCATTGTAATTAAAGTAGCCTTGTCCTGTCTGAAAAGCAATGTATATCGACGAAGCATATTAACATCAACAGCTAAGCGCAAACAAACACCTGGAATATACTTTGTTCCAGCCTACGAATGCCGACTATCTCGTAATGAGAGAAGAGCATTTCACTATTCTTCTGTATGCTGGGCTACAGAGGCATTCCAGGGAACTGCAAGGCAAATGAGCTTGCCAGACAGGGCACCACCCTTAATATTCTACCACCAGTAGATATGTTAGATATGCCCCTACCTATGTACATGTAAATTACAGATTAGACTGGATGCGATCAAGAAAGCAAAACACACGTGTCAAATATCCAATCAACTCTGGCCTAACTACTAATATCAGGGTAAGAAACCTCCTATGCTATATAACGGGTGATCCATTTCGAGGTTCCCTACTTTTTTAAAGAAAAAAACACAAAAAATTCAAATTTAATGGAGAATGTTTATTATCATTTGAAAGAACATTCTTTGGCATTTATTTTTTGAAGATTATGTCTATCAAATGTTGGCCGTTGCTACGTCGCAGATGGTCCATCCGTTGAGTCCAATTTTCGATCACTCGTTCGAGCATTTCGACTGGTAACTGGCGAATGACACGCGTGATTTTTTCCTCCAAGGCCTGAATCGAAGCGGGTTTGTCGGCATAAGCTTTTGACTTTACATATCCCTACAGGAAAAAGTCTAACGGTGTGATATCACACGATCTTGGTGGCCAATCGATCGGCCCAAAACGTGAAATTATGTGCTCACCGAAATGTTCTCTCAATAAGTCCATTGATTGATGCGATGTGTGGGAAGTCGCCGAGATCACGAGCTTCAATTTCAGGCATCAAATAGTCGGTTATCATGGCACGATAACGGTCGCCATTGACGGTAACGTTCGCACCGCATATGGACCGATGATTCCACCGGCCCACAAACCACACCAAACCGTTGTTTTTTCTGGATGAAGTGGCAGTTCTTCAATCTCTTCAGGTTGCTCTTCGTCCCAAATGCAGCAATTTTGTTTGTTTACATACCCATTGAGCCAGAAATGAGCCTCATTTGCCTCGAAAACGTCGGATCTTCTTGGAACTTTTCAAGAGCCCATAGAGCGAAGCGATGTCGCTTGGGAAGGTCGAGCGGCTTCAGTTGTTGCACAAGCTGTATTTTGTACGCTTTCAATTTAAGATCTTGACGTAAAATGCGCCAAGTCGTTCTATACGTCAGTCCGAGTTGCTGCGAACGGCGCCGAATCGACTCTCTACGGTCTTCGTGTACACTCTCAGCTACGGCCGCTATATTTTCTTCACAGCGTGCTGGACGTGGTCTATTCGGTCGAAGTGCACGAAACACATTCCTCACAGAACGTGAATTTTCATAATAAAGTTGAACAATTTGTAAACGTTGTTCACGCGTAAGTCTTTCCATTATGAAATTCCAAACAATACTAAACAAAAATAACATGACATCATGACACGACTCACACGTGATCTGTCAAAAAAGGCTATCGAAAAAGTATCTCTACTTGGATCACCCGTTAGCTCTCTATGGTTCAATTAGGTGTTCGAATATATGGATTTCATCAGAGTAAGTGGGCAAGTAACAACAACAAAATATTAATTATTTAGGGTTATCGGGAATTCTTTTTCCCATTCAGCAACTGCTGATTGATTTCTGAATAGGAAAAATTCCATGGGAAAAATAATTCCCGATAAACCTAATTAAGTGCATTTAACGCTTTATACCTTTATAGGGTTTTTGACCCAAAGAGGAAGAAATAAAGAAATATAGTTATGATGCTAGTGGAAACGTGGGTTAATTAACGCAGACAAGATCTCGTATTCGCTATTAAGAGCACTTTAACAGATCAAAAATTCTCATGCTGCAAAAATGTGGTGTTATGCCATCTGGGTAATGGTATATTTAAATCTGCGTATATTGTAATTTGCATGATTTATCATATTTTCAAGAATTTCCATTTATGAAAATAATAAATTATCGTGGGCAATACCTTTTAGATAACTCATGATTCATGAGCCATATGATTCATGACCTTTTTTTGATTAAGTGGTATATGAAAGAATCATTGAATCATAGAAATCTAACACTATGAAGGAAGCATATGCTATATAAATGTGCAACACGAATAATTGTTATATAAAAAATATTAATCAATTGATAAGCAAATAAAAATGGTCTAGAATTATGACCAAATTAACCTTGAAGAAAATGGGTAAGCCGTTTTGGCTAGAGAGACCATTACGGACCGACGAACCGACAGACGGAATTTTAAAAACCACTTTTATGGGTTCCGCTATCATCGAAATGTTAAAATCAATTAAAATCATGAGATATAAAATTTTCATGAAAACAATACAATTCTCTTTAAAGGTAAAAAAACGAAGCAAAATCATATCAATGCTGCAAAAATCCGCCCTGTAATGCCTTCTGAACTTTGTTGGCTATCCTATCTGGTATAGGAAAATTGTAAGCTAATTTTTTATATATGCCGTTATAGGACACATTAATTTTTAATCCTCAAGTGTATAGGGTAGATTATCTTATTAATGGATAATCTACCCTATTATGCCGCTATTATAATTTAGTCTTCAGCAGTATAAGAAGTAGAGTGAAGTATTGTGATAACACGAAAATCTTTGTCTCCATAGCTCGTCAACGCAAACGGAACCGAAGATTTCTCGAAAAATGTTCCTCTCAAATCGACCAAGGATTTCTTCATACACTTTTGATGCTGTCCTACTAAAGAGATACATATATAGGATCTCCTTAGTAGTTCGAGTGAGAGCTTTACTACTAAATTGTCTTCTTAGCCCGAAAAAGCAGCGGTTGGCAAGAGAAATCCTTCGTTTATACGGGGCAGGATAGACAAAGTCCCGTACTATATCAAAGTATATCTGTTAATGGGTGAAGTTCTGTCGAATGCTATGATGTTGTGTGTTCTTTCGCGTTGACAGAACATACTTAGTCTTACAATCATTAACTGCTAAACCCATTGATGCCGCTTGATTCTCTATACTAGCAAACGTATTGATGTCAACATCTTCGGCGTATGCTAGTAACAGGTGGGCCAGAAGAAGTCACCCGATGTTGCCGGAGCCTTCAGAATATCGGTTGTGGTTCGCGCAGTGTGTGCCGTTGTTCCATCCTGTTGGAACCACATGTCCTCTAGAATTAAATTGTCCAATTGCGGCAGATAAAACTCGTTTAACATGACTGTAGCGCGCACCGTCCATTGTTTCCGTTTGACCAGCGGCGTTCTCGAAAAAAAATGGCCCCATGACTCCTCCATGACAACAACTTTGAGCGGGTGTAATGGCTCCTCGTGCATTACTCGTCGATTTTCGGTGCCCCAGAAGCGATAGTTTTGCTTGTTCACGTATCCGCTGTGGTCGAAATGAACCTCATCGCTCATTATGATTTTGGTCGAGAAATCGTACTTCGCCCTCGATATTGAGGATGGCGGTCGATAGGCAGCAGCTGATGCACGGACTAGACTTTGTACGGGAACATGCGCAAGTCTTTGCCCAAAATTCGCCTTAGGGACGACCGGCTGATGCATGCTTCCGGCGACAGCTCGACATCCTCGGCAACAGCAGCGATATTCTCGGTACAACGGGCGCTCCGTGGCCGGCCACTCTTGGCAACGTCTTGTGTGGTCCCATACTCTTTAAGGTAGGTGGCCAAACGGCGCAGTGTTTGCGCAGTCGGTGTCGGACGGCCGGGGAATCTGCGACGGAACTCGCGCTGCGCCAACACTACAGACGAATTGTTACGCAAAAAAATAGACACGATTATTCCGCGTTCTTATGGAGTGTATCGCTCCATGGCTTCTTCACTTACATTCTACATCTGTCTAGTCCACAAATGTCAAAACAGATTTGACATTAGCGACCATTTGCAAAAATAAGAGCATCTTCCAATAGGGTGATCTCATTTGGCCGACCTTGTAGTTGGACCGATTTTTGGAAGATTTTGCCTCTGGTATTGGCTCCTGTGAATGTGACTTCACAATCCTTAATCTACCTAAATCCTTTTTGGAATTTCAGTGTTTCACTTAAATGTAAACAAAAATATTATAAGTGTCAATAGAATATTTACCGAAATTGGATTTTTGCAAATTTAATATAAAACACAATTGGATTCTTGATATCTGGGGAACTTTGGGATTTGGTCTTGTCGAACCTTGTGTTATATCAAGTTTTCTTAAGTTTATCAATATTTAGGATGTTTGCAAGTCACCTTTTCAGTTTCTTCATCTTTCACTTAGATAAAAAGAACTACATATATCAACTTTTTTTAGATATTTACTTCGAAAAAAATAGTCACTCCACTTTGTTGAATCTAAATTCAGGCATCAAAAGATGACTCAGCGGTGGAAGTAAAATGGCCGTTAATGTTATACTGTATACTACTTTCCATTTGTGGTTTAAATGTCTGTAGCCGGGCATGCATGTAGACGTATGAGAATTAGTGAGGAGAATAAGCCCCGTGAGTTCCAAAAAAAAAAACTATTCTTCATAAAATTGTGGTTGTTGATGATTTTTAGTTAAACCTTTTAAAAATGAATGATCCTGCACTTTAAGAAAATATTTAAAATCTTAAGATTGACATAATTTGGGCACACATTATTCCATTCGGGTAGGAACTCTGGTGGCGAAAAAATAAAACTTTCTTCTTTTTTGAAATAAAAAAACGGGACGTAGTCTTTCAAAACTTAAATTTTAAATATATAAAAACATGAATTTGGGAGTAAAGCTTCAAAATATACACAGTTGCGAGGGTTTCTATAGATTCTTGTATGCAAAACATGTAGCGCCGCATATATTTGACATTGTTGTTATTTTCATTCACGCCGAAATATAGGTGTTTATTATTTATACACACTATTTGCGTGCAAAATTTCGGCCTGTATACAAATAAAAACTTTAAAGGTATAAATTTGACAGAATCCAATCAAATGACATTTGCCATACAATTTTAACAAAATGAAAAAAAAAAACTTTCAAAGAAAATATTTCAGTAATATTAATATGAACGTTTCGTCAATAGATCGTTTAAACCTGGCCCAATTTTTAGGGCGTTTGCAAAAAATAGAAGTTGTATATGGGGTTGGGTGGGATTCGCACAGACGATTGGAGCATAGGGGTATATAAGTTTTGACATAAAGTTTGTAACATAATGAAATAATTTCGCTAGAAATATTTCATAGTATATGGATGTCCGATACTGTGTGTCACCGATTTTTTGGTCCTTAAATTTTTAGTTTTGTAATTTGGTATACAGGCTCTCTCCCCGACCAAGCAGAACAAGTGTAAATTTCGAAATCCGCCCACTGCCATGCCCACTTTTAAGATAAACGTTTTTTTTCGCATAATGGTAAGGAATTTTGAAAAAGTTTTTTATTAAGATATGTAGACAATCCCAATATCTATATTTCGTCTATACAAAGTTTTTTTTTTTAGTAAAAAACGCTTTTCGGTAAATTTTTAAAGTATTCGAAAAAACTTTCGATGCAAAATTATTGGTTATGATAATACCAACATTTTTTCAAAACATCATTTTAACCCACGCCTACTTTTTGGAGGCGTTTTTCTACAAAAACCATTTGTATACTCTACGCCATACCATGTGCTGTGATTTTTTGTCAAACCATACAAGATTTTGATAAATTGTCTGGTCAAAATTCAATTTTCTATATTTCATCGCCATAAAGCCCACATTTCGTAGATATTCAACTAAATGATGGGATTGGATAGGGTATTAAACGTCCCCACAGCTGACTATAGCCTTCTCATATGTTTCTCTATAACTTTCTCAGTTTTTGTGAAGTTTTACCTACAGGTTTATTCAAATTTACGATTTATCATGAGTACGCAAACATATTATTATTTTGGTCGCAATACGTATAATTTTTTTGTATATTTGTTAAAATGGTTGAACCATGACCTGGGGTAATTAATTGGGTTCGTGTTGTTCGTCATGTATTCGTTATATTTTGAACTTTGACGTTTTTAATTTGTCTTTGCAAAAGCATACTTCTTTAGAATCCGCTCTCGATTGTGAATATTTGACAACTTTAATTATTCTTCTCACAAATATGGGCGGATGCCATTAGTATCGTGGACAAATTTTCGTAATATAGTTTTTTATAAGTTTCTTAAGGGTTCTGTTTCGGTTGCTCAGTGGGCTTGGCCCTTTAGTAAGTGAATGCGTTTGAAGATTTTCATATCTAAGTTCATTCAAATAAACATGGATGCACATCACTTCGAAAACTTTATCACCTTGGAACTGCTCGTATGGGTAAAAAACAGTGTTAACTTATTTCACATGTTGAATGTGAGGTTATGTCTGTTCTCGTCAAATATTTATTATTGATATTTACTAATACTTAAACGTTAAAAACTTTTCCGTACGCAATTTTTATCTGCAAACAAATTTCTGCAGTAAAAAGCGAAAGTGTTTTGCTTTCTGTTTTGTGAGTCTAAGTTGGCAATCTAGAACAAGTTTTTTTGCACCTTCTTTTGAAGGTAAACAAAAGTCTCAAATGTCAACGTCTAGTTGTTAGTTTTCTAGTTTTGATTGTATTTTGTATTTTATTATAACAAAAGTCAAAAGCTGAAACACTGATTGTGCTTACATTTAACAGCTACTTGATTTGGAATTTTTACACATTATAATAATTAATTTTTTAGTAGGGCAAACAATAACATAACTACAAATACATTACAAAAACATTACTAGGAGTAGGAATATAAACAAATGTCTTCTCTTTTAAAATTTAACAAACTTCAATGTAGAACAATTTTACCATGTCTCGGATCGGTACTTTTAATTTTTTTTAAGTTGTGCTTTTATGTTCTAAGTTCATCTTCAATAAACAAAGCTATTGCTGGCAGCCGTAAGTTTTTCTCATAATCTACAGGGTGTCCGCCGGGAAGGCAGTCGTGAAGTAGACTCGTGGCAAATTTATTATAGAAAATATTCGATAAACCAACGCGTTTTAATCGTTAAAACATTTTATCGAAATCAATCATGGATTACTGTGACGATGAGAAAGTTACGTGAAGTTTTTGGGAGAAACAACGTGCCCACAAAACGCACTATTTATCGTGTAGTTAATGAATTCGAAGAAAGAGGGTCTGTAGGTTATAGGCCCAAGCATGGACCACAACGTACTGCCATATAGGTTGAAAACATTACTGCTACTCAAGGAAGTGTTCAAAACAATCCATCAACCTCAATTCGACGCCGTGCTCAGGAGCTTGTTCTTCAAAAAACAACTTTGGCCACAATTTTGCACAAAGGTTTGTATTTGTTTCCATTTAAGATTCAGTTGACACAAGAGCTTCTTGTACAAGAGCATTTACGCCGCCGTACATATGCCAATAGGATGTTACAGCTAGCCCATGACAACCCCGATTTTCATGAAAAAATCGTAATGTGTGACGAGGCACATCTTCATTTGAATGGATATGTGAATAAACAGAATAGTCGGTTCTGGGCAATGGAAAACCCTCAAATTATTCATCAGTCACCTTTGCATCCATTAAAAGTTACAGTCTGGTGTGCAATTTGGTCAGGAGGAATCATTGGACCTTACTTCTTTGAAAATGAAAACGGCGTAACGGAACTGTAAATGGGGACCGATATCGTGCTAATTTTGAAAACTTGGGTAACGTTACAACTGCATGCTTTGGGCTTGGTTAACATGTGGTATCAACAAGACGGTGCCACATCGCATACAGCCAGGATTATAATGAAATCACTGCGAGACCTCTTTCCACAACAAGTTATTTAAGGAAATGGTGATGTTGATTGTCCTCCATGGTCGCCTGATTTGACTGCTCCGGACTTCTTTTTGTGGGGATGTGTGAAAAGCAATGTTTATGCAAACAAACCAGAAACGCTTGAGCAACACAAACAAAATATTCGTGATGAAATTAATGAAATACCGCATGAAACGTGTGAGAATGTAGTGAAAAATGTGCTCAAAAGGGCTCACATTTGTGAGACTAACAGAAGCGGACATTAACCTGATATTGTATTACATACATAATTGCCGACATTAAATAAAGCATTTATCAATATAAGATCCGTTCTCTTTCATTTAATAAAAAAATGATAAACAAAGTAGTAATTCTTCCCGCCGGACACCCTGTATATAGGCTTAGAAATTATTTAACGAGCAAAAATCAAAACACCTATGTCTATAAATTCTGTCAAATCTGCCCTCAGTCACTTTAGAAAATAATATGCTGCCGAATCAAATAATTGCAAATGTTTTCGAAATCTGTCATCGAAAATGGCTACCAATACGAAATTATGTACTTGCGAAGCGCAAATTAGAATCTTTTCAATTTTCAAATGCACTTTTGAACAATAGGGTATTTTAACTCTATCCTTTCATCTTGCAACCACCCTATACCACTAGTTTTCAATTTCACATACCCATTCCCCCGTTCAATAAAACAGTGTTATTATTTTTGCAGCTGCTTTGTATGTACATTTCTTAAATATCGTTCCGCACCCTACCAAACAAGCTAAACAAAATGAAACCGAAAAAAAAGAAAATGCGTGAAACCATTCAACGTAATGTCGCAAGAAACAAACGGGAACAAGAACACATCAAATGACCTTATTTTTTTTTCTTGTGCAGCCAAATTGGACAAACAACGGAAAAATTGATAAACAGGCCAATAAAAATATAATTGACGGGTTATTTTCATTGAAAATGATGGCGTACCATTTTTGGACGCCACAGTAATTGTAGTGCTTTGTCTGAAAAGAAATCGCCAGTCATACGCGCCCGTCAAAATATATACTCCACTCTGAGGAAAGTGAAAACATTTCTGCTTTACCATGTGTTTTGCTGACACAATATATTGCTCATGATGGCATGCGTCATGTTTCACGTTTGGCACGTCATCCTCGTACGGTTCTATGGTGTAATGGTTAGCACTCTGGACTTTGAATCCAGCGATCCGAGTTCAAATCTCGGTAGAACCTTTTTTTTTTTGCTTTCTCTTTATTTTATTTAGTGTTTTATGCTGGTACTGATTTGCTGCGGGAGGGTCGAGATTTGTTTTTTTTCTATTCAAATTAACGCTAATGAATAGGATAGGTTACTTATACATTCAGAGATTATTTTTGAGGGGGTTACCAATGAGAGGTGTAAACAGTGAGTGCTTGTACGAAAAAGCTTAACTTTACTTGTTCCTCAGGGGTGGAATCGAAACAGGGCTGTGTGCATTGGTTGTCCATGTTTTGATTGCAACATATTGAGCAAACTAACGCTGCATCTACGTTGATTAACATAAACTGTAAAAAATAACGGGTGATTTTTTAAGAGTTAAGTTTTTTTTCAGGTTGGCAGCTCTGGTTAGTAATGGCGTCCAAACGTCATATTGCAAAGTGAAAAAAATGTCAGTATACTCTGCCATACAATTATAGAAAGACTTACAAATGAACAACGATTACAAATTATTATGTGGAAAATGTGAAAATCCGCTGTTTCATCGATAAATTGTCTTCAGGGATGAGGTTCATTTCTGGCTCAACGGATACGTAAATAAGCAAAACTGTCGCACCTGGAGTAATGAACAGCCACATGTCATACAAGAATTACCGATGCATCCTGAAAAGAACGACAGTTTGGTGTGGTTTATGGACTGGCATCATCTGTCCATTTTTCTTCAAAGAAGACCGTGCAAGAAACGTTACCGTCAACGGCGAACGATATCGAGCCATGATACGCGATTGTTTTTTGCCCCAGTTGGTTGAGTTTAACTTGGTTGACATGTGGTTTCATCAAGACGGTGCCACATACCACACAGCTCGTGAAATAATGGAACTGTGGAAGGATGCATTTGGTGAGCAGCTTGTCTCTTTAAATGGCCATGTGAGTTGGCCGCTAAGATCAATAAAGATTTAACGCCTCTTGATTATTTCTTGTGGGGTTATAGGCGTTAGTCTTTGTGGACAATCGTTCGCGAAAAATTGCACGCAGTCCATAGTTTACCTAAAACTTGGAATCATGCTGTCCGCCAAAAAGTTGTCGATTATGGAAATGTAATAAGCCCGGAAATCGTTTCTTTTATTATCGAAGAAATATGGGCCGATAATTTTGGTGGCCGTAAGACCATACGAACAGACAGAGTCCCGTACTATCTTTAGAGTTATATCTGTCAATTGTAACGGAAAAAGGTTTGTCATCGCAGTTTAACACTCTGCAGATATGGTTTTTCCATATTTTTTTGTCGCATCGACTGTGTCTCAAGTACGATCTTTCCAGGTGTACTTCCCTTGAACTTTGCCTTAAAAGCAGATCACGTCTTCACCTGTAGCTTTGCCTTCTAGGACGGTATTCTTCGTCAATGCACGGATTTATTACTGGTCCGCGTGTGAAACCTGTCACATAAGTTGCGGCTATCTAATTGCTTGTTAATATCGTCGCAATTTTCCTTCGACATTAGATGCTGCTAGTAGTATTAATCAAGATTAAAGTATAAGCGTTCTTTGAATGACTTTGTGGTCTTTTAGCTTGTAGTCTTTCAGCATCCAATTGGCTGCAACAGGGCAATGGTCCGAGTCAATGTTAGCCACTTGGAATATACGGATGTCAAAAATATTGGGTGCGTCCTTATGTGCTTGCTATAGTTGCATTGCATTTTGCAAAGCTAATTAGTCTAGGTCCTTTTCGAGGCGTGATGTCGTGAAAGCTGTGTTTCGCGAAAATACTGATGTCTTCCCTTCCTACCTTTGCGTTGAAATCGACCAGCATATCTTACTTTGGTGGTAGCTCAGAAGTTTCGTCCATGAACTCGTAGATACAATCCTTCGCAATGTCATATTTTAACTACACTCTCTGATAAATTTTCAAAAAAATAAAAAAAATAAAATGACAACAAATCAAATTCGGCCCTAGCGAGGTATCCGTTGTATCTCCGATTTTGAACGATTTGAAGGATTTTAGCTTCGAATACTTCGGAATATTTCTCGAACATTTTTCTAAACATTAGCGAATTGCGTTGAAGTGCGTTCAGATGCATTTTTCGTGCAGTTTTTGATAGCTTAGTGCAATTCTCTTTCCTATTTTCTCCACACAAATTCTTCGCGGAATTTATTTACGAATTGTAGTGAAGTGATTTTTCTCCGATGACACATATCGAATGGAATTTAAGCCTCAGACGAAGTATGCGTTGCAGAAAATTGTCCGCTCTTCCGCTAGATTATTTTTTGTGTTTCCCGTTTTTACAAAATGACATTAAACGCATGTCTAATCAAATGACTACTCGCAGATACCAACTGACAATTGGCATGCGATAAGTTAAATATAAACACATTTTTCATCATACCAACTGTCAGTCGGTATCTGAGAATAATTTTTTGTTTAGCCATGCGTTTCATGTCATTTTGTAAAAACGGAAAACACAACAAATAACTTGATTTGTTGTCGTTGTTTTCAGTTTTCGCCGTTAAAACCGTTTTTATACCAACTGAACTCATCTCTTGTGCGGGGGCCCATTAAAAGCATGGGTGACGGATTGCTGACTGGTACCTTCTACCAAATATACACAAAAATTTACCAAAGACCAAAAATTAGACAAACTGGTGCACCCACATCTCACATTTTTGAAAAAATAATTGAAAGATTCACAATTGGGAAAAAACGGAAAGCACTGGAAATATAATTTTCGCTCGCTTTTGATAATAAACAAAACCTTTTCTATAACCTTAATCTTTAATTTTAATCGTACGGGAACGATAATAAATAAAATTCAGTAAATAAATATAATATTGTACAGGAACAGTCCTAAAACCCATATATTACAATCATAAAAAGACTTCGTCTCTGTGCTTGTCATTGTTTAGATAAATTTGTTTCACTTTTCACCTCATGTTCTGAAGAAGTTCTCGGTCCTATCTATGGCATGCAATACAGAAGATACAATCAACCAGTTGGCCTTTTCCACCATTAGGATTGACCTACCACCCACTTATGATTACCTCATGCCATCATGCACCGTGAAGCCATCCTAACAGCAGAGTGTGCAATATCTTACACACAAACACACTCAAATTGCAAATACAGTTGTATGCCTATCGTATTCCACACGCCTTCGTCATAGTCTGGTAGCAAAATTGCGATGACGGGTTGCATGAAGTGCATATAGATGTATATGTCCTCCTCATCATCGTCATCACCTTCCACTATGTATATCCTTCTCATTCAACGTAAATAGAGTACGGGGGAAAAACATGTGCATGCATCTTGAAGAGTCGTCTTCAGGTCTCGTCTTACCGCGTTGACCATATCAGCAGAACTCAACTCCCCTCTGACAGTTTTCGTTTTTTTTTTATCACACCTCAAGGTGTTTCTTTTTTGTTGCTATGACGGTGCTTTCGTTGTTCCTTCCTTTGGTCATAATTTTGTGTTCGTCTCTGTTAAGACAATTGGTACGTTCTCATGCGAAAGAGGGCAGCGATTCCGTTGGTACTATCCACACTACATACGTGTTCATGTTGAAATGTTTTCTTCTGTGCACAGTATTTCGCGATATTTGTCGTGAATGGTGGTTGCGTTAGGTCAGGGTTTGAGTTCACATGGTGGCGTTTAATCACTTGCTGTACCTGTCATAAAATGGGTTTTCAAAAATCAGTACAAATGTACCTATATCCTTACTTTGAAGCGTTGTTCATCTTTTTTATTTGAAAGAGGTTTGTTCACCTAGAAACCCTAATTTTTGTTTTTAGACGTATATGTAGTATATATTACCATGAAAAGATGTGGCTTGTTCCACTTATGGGACACGGTTAAGTGGGACCACTAATGTTTTCATGAAAAATATTTCTCCTCAAGATGCGACAAAAAGATACAAAATATATTCAAAGATCTCCGAAAAAATGAAACAAAATTCCCGAAAAAAAAAAACAAAACACAAAAGCGAAGAAAAATTAAGATTTGCGGAGAAAATTAGTAAATAAAAAAAAGCAACGTTCTACGAAAGTCCCTTAGCGGAAGAACTTTTTTGAGTAGATTCTTATTACTTTCAACAAGTTTCTGATGTCTTCAGTCCCAATCCTTTTTTTTCCATTGGTAATACTAAAAAATCCACTCATATTCTGCTCACTGCTTCTGAACTATTCCAAAATTATTTTGGTGAACTGTCAAACATCGATGAGTTGACAGAACAATAATCTGCTGATTTTGGTTGCATAACCGCGTAAGTGTTTTCTAAAACAGAAACAAATTTTTCTCCTGAGAACTATTAGAAACGTTTTTTGTTTTAGCTATACGGATAGGTTTTCCAAAAGTTGTCTCTCTTTCAGACGCTTCTAAAAACTTTTTCGATTTTTACCAATCGAAAATGCCATTAAAATACTGCAGCTCTGACGCATGATAAAAGGAATTCGTAAATATTTTTATAAACGAATTTCCGCTTAGGAAGCAAAATAAAATCTCACGGAAATCTCTTATTGGGTCAGGATTATTTTTTTAAACTAAGCCGTTCGGAATCGTCGTACACTTTAAAGTCTGACCATCGTGCGTGAGTAGTTGTGAGAAAAAAAAAGCTTGGCCCTGCCCCTGTGTATTAAAGGGGCGTACTTACTTACTTACTTAAGTGCCGCTACAGCCAGTCCAAAAACCTGGATCAACCTCAACCAACATGCCTCTCCAATTAGCCCGGTGCTTAGCTAACTGCCTCCAGTTGCGAACTCCAAGTTGGTTGAGGTCGGTTTCTACTAGTGCGCGCCACTTAAGGCGAGGTCTTCCTCTACTGAGTTCGACGTTTGGATGGGAATCGAAGAATCTCCGAGTCGGAGCATTGGTGTCCATTCGTTCTACAAGTCCTAGTCATCTTAAACGTCCAATGCGGAGTTTTTTTTTGACCAGGGACATATCGCTGTACAGCTTGTATAGTTCTTGGTTGAATCCTCGTCGCCATAGCCCGTCAACCCGTTTCCGATCCTGTTGGAGCAGCGAGAATTCTCCATCGTCATCCTACATAAACGGACGAGTGTGGTTGGTATACCGAAACTAGACTGTATAGTTCGTCTCTATAAATGCTGTCGTATACGGCTTTGAAATCGATGAATTGATGGTGAGTATCGATTTGGACTTCTTGGTTTTTTTTTCAACGATCTGCCGAAGTGTGAAATTTTATCTGTTGAAGATTTTCCTGGCATAAAACCACACTGATAAGGGCCGATCAGGTTGTTTGTAAACGGTTTCAGGCGTTCACATATTACTCAGATAGGATCTTGTAGGCGTTGTTGATAAGACTAATGCCTCTGTAGTGGCCGCGCTACGTAGGGTCTCCTCTTTTGTGGATCAGGCAAAAGATGCTGATGTTCCATTCTTTAAGCACACTTTCGTCTGACCAGATTTGTCGTATGAGTTAGTGGATGTTACTTACCCAGTCATCTTCGCTGGCTTTATAAAGCTCAGTGGGAATGCCGTCATTTCTAGCAACCTTGCTATCCTTAATGCATTAAGGTCGTTTGGTTGGCAGTTTTCGCTGTCGTTGCCAATATTGAATCGTTCGGTCTGCCTGACAAAGGAATGTTTTTCGTCATCGCCGTTTAACAGTCTGTAGAAGTGGCTCTTCCATATCCTCAGCGCCGAATGTGTCTCAACTACGAAACTTCCTTGTTCATCTCAACAGGATTCTGTTCGAGCCTTGTATCCTTTGTTTTGACGTTTTACACTTTGGTATAACTTGCGAACATCGTTCCTGGAGTGGCACCTCTCTATATCCTTGATCGCGCGATTTTCTTGCTGTTTTGTTTTCTGTTTTCTTCTCTTCTTCTCTGCCTATAGAGCTCAATTGTAGCTCTCATCCTCACCTGCAGCTTAGCCTTGTAGGCCTTAGTTGTTGGCTGTGAGCATATGTCGGCATTCCTCATCAAACCAAAGGGTTTCTTGCTGGTGGGTGCGAGAAATCCAACACATCAGTTTCTGCTGATCTAATGGCTTTTGGTATCTTTGCCATTGTTCTCGACATTCGATGCTGGTGGTATGGTGTTAATAGCATCTCAAACACCCAACATTTTTCTGTGTGGGGTACTGATAGGATACCCGAGTGTTCGCATTGTTAGCCCAGCATCAAACAAAATCATAGCCGATGCAAACGATCGACGAAATTTCCCCTTCGCACTTACAGCACGCGTCTGAAACTGCTAAACAATTTTTAGCTGTGATGTGTACTCTATGTAGTTCTATACTTTTTGCTATGACGTACGAGTATGGACTAAATGCTTATCGATCTGGTCCTCTGGACCATATCTTTTTAGAGCCACGGTACACGTCGTTAGAGAGCTTATGCATTCGGATCTAAACTAACCTTTTCCTATCCTACCATTCTCATCCTTTAATAATTGCTTCAAGTGGCTAAACATTCAATAACACATTTTCACTGTTCCAATTCAGCTTATCAATCAGTCAACAAAATGGAGGCCAATTTTGCTCTGAAAACTTAGTTCAAGTCTCTCAAGTTTCTTTCACAAGAGCCTCTCACCAAACAAAGCTTCTTTACAGATTTAAGGAATTAAGAAGCAAAACTCTATTTTTGCCTAACTTAAGTACCTTTTACCGTATTCTCTTATTTTTACTAACAACAATCACTATAACCTGTTAACAATTTTTTTTTATTAATATTTCAGATGTTCCATCTCTAACGGAGCTAGCAGCAAAATGCGTTGCATCACACATCCCATTCGAATTGGTTGAGCACGTTTATCCACCGGTTCCAGAACAACTTCAATTGCGTATAGCATTCTGGAGCTTTCCCGACAACGAGGAAGACATTCGTTTATACTCCTGTTTAGCAAATAGTTCCGCAGATGAATTCCATCGCGGAGATCAGTTATTTAAGAATCGTTTAGTTAAGGATCCATTGCAGATAGGTAACATAAATTCGCCCCAGAACAAAACCCAACAATGCTCATCTGTCTGTCTTCCCGATAGGTTTCCATTTATCAGCGACTGTGGTTGGTCAAAGTCAGCTAAGTGGGCATTTCAATGTGGCAGTCACTTTCGATCGAAGGCGGATATCGTCATGCAATTGTACGTGTACATCATCCGCCTATTGGTGTTCCCATGTCGTTGCTGTGTGCTTATATCGAATACATTGCGTAAGTAGCTCTCGATTTATATCTCTCATTAAGAATTGAATGATTTTTTTTGTTGTTGCTTAGCCAAATGAGGTGTGTCTTCGTGCGCCAGTGTCAGAATCACTTACCCGCCTGCAACGGGATCAGCTGCAAAAATTCGCTCAATATCTTATAAGTGAGTTACCGCAACAGATTCTGCCAACAGCGCAGCGTCTGCTTGATGAATTGCTAAGTGCACAGCCGACCGCCATCAATACAGTATGTGGCGCCCCAGATCCAACAGCTGGCGCATCTGCAAACGATCAGACCAGCTGGTACTTGGACGAGAAGACTTTGCACGAGAATATCAACCGCATATTGATAAAGTTTTGCCTACCAGCACCAATTGTATTTAGGTAAGAAATTTTCGTTACATGGGTTAGGGTGATGAAAGTCCTCGAGTCACATGCATGAATTGATGTGTGGAACTTGAGTGTTCGTCGCAAAATTAAGAAATCAGAGTCACTAGAGTTCGAACTTGACTTTCAACTGTAGGTTCAACGAAAAACTGAGTTCATTGATGCAGGAAACCCCAGGAATCTGAGAGTTCCGAGTCAGCTCACTCAAAACATGGGTGTTTAGTGTTTGAGATTGGTTTCGAAGTTTTGAAGAAGCTACTTTCAGTATATTTCGTCAAATTTTGAGTCAATCATGTAAACTAGAGCTATTCGTGTGAGGAAACTATTTAGGCGCATCCATGTTAACTCGGTCTGAGAAGATATGGCAGTTCGATTCTTTATTTTTCAACGTGGTTATGAACCTCATCGGTTTGGTTCGAGAATACTTTTCCGATCATTGATTCCGAAACTACGATAATCTCGCATTATGAAAAACTTGCTCTATGTAACTTAGTTTCCTACGTGGGCCTTCAGCTCAGTATAAACGTGCCACCTTCCTCTACCGCTTCTAACATCTGTCCAAGGTTCAAAACCGATGAGTTTCGTGACTAATACCGCCTCCCAAACAATTGAATGTCTAATCCACTTTTCCCTTATTCCACTTCCAGTGATGTAAATTATTTAACCAATTCCGCCCCACCGGCCGCTGCCGAATGGAGCTCTCTGCTGCGTCCATTACGCGGACGAGAACCAGAAGGCATGTGGAATCTACTCTCGATCGTGCGAGAGATGTATCGCCGCTGCGATCGTAACGCAGTACGATTACTCGAGATCATCACCGAGGAGTGTATGGCCTGCGATCAGATTTTAATTTGGTGGTTCCAAACAAAGCTGTCGATGATGATGGGATCACATGGCTACAATGGCGGAAAACACAGCAACACACATAGTAATTCGAATTCGTCACAACACGCCTGTTCGTCGTTATGTGATGAAATTGTTGTTCTTTGGCGTCTGGCAGCGTTGAATCCGGGTCTCGCTCCAGACGAGCGCGACATGTTGCATGCCCAGTTCACCGCCTGGCATCTGAAGATCCTCGATCGGGTGGTCAAATGCCGGATGCTGCCCTCTTCGTACAGCAGCAAACATCAGCAGAACTCAAGGTAAGAGGGTTGAATTATTATTTTGCGTTGCGCCTTGCGGGGACCCGTTTTTGTTCGTTTTCTTTGGTTTCTTGAAATACTATAATAATTATTCACAAAGATTACCCTCACGCAGAACTGACGCAGAAATGTTTGTCGGCTTTAAGCCGGCCATCGAAGCTTGCTATTTGGACTGGGAGGAGTATCCCATACCGGGGATAACACATACTCAGGATACCAATCCGATATATTACTCGCCGTTTACATGTTTCAAGCATACCGACGCGAAGAGCGAACCGGCGACGAGCAGTCATCAGTTGAACGCCACACAAGCTGTCATGGCCAATAACAAACACTACAACTACATCAGTACATCATCGGATCACCACAGTATGCATCTGGCGCAACACAAGAATCGGTATGAGCGCCCGTTCCGCGACCGATTTTACATCTCGAGCAGCAACAACTCTAGCAACTCGAGCAGCGAGAGTGTCCCAGTGCGGGTGCATCATCAGGCAATAATCGTTTCCGGAGGAGGTGTTTTGCCGGGCATTGCCAGCGGGAGTGGTCTTGTTGGTGCCGTGTCCGTTAGCGGAGGAGTCAAGGTGGGCGATGGAAATCGCTCGAGTGCGAGTAGCGAAGGATTCTGCGAGAATGAGGACTTTGGCGGCGACAGCAGTGGGAACAACGAAGGCGGTCGAACTTTGCAACCCCCGGCGGTCCAAAGCAAGCAGAAGAATACGAGTGAAACTGATTCACAGAATAGCTTAGAGTTATCGTCACCGTTGCAGGGTGTTATGTTGCCAGTCACCGGTGAGGAGTTAAAATTTCTTGAAAATTTCGTTGGAAGTGCTAGTGGAAGTGCTGGTACGCGACAGACATCATCGCTTTCCTCGGCATCATCATCGTCGTCGTCGATGTTGGGTATGAAAGTTGGAGAGGTGGCTATTCCGGCGCCTGCAACATCTCAAGCACTGCCCGTGGCAATAGCTGAAGTTGCCGTAGTCGGCGATGCAGTAGCGGAACCACGTCGCATCTCAAAAGACGAGTCGTTCTCGAGCTCCAGCGATGAGTTTATTACTCCTGAGTGTCAACCTATTAAGTCCACACCACCATCGGCATTCGCAGCTTCGGCGTTAGGCGCTGCGGAATGCAGCCCTATCGCTGGATGCAGTAAGTCTGTGCAAATACCGCTGTCAACAGAGAAACCGCAGATTTTCTCAAATGTCAGACCCACAGAGGATGCATGGGATATTCTACTCGCACGGGCCGAAGGCTTACACGCACACGGACACGGCAGAGAAGCGTGTATTCTAGCAGTACGATTGGCAGAAGAGATGCTCGCGAATCCACCAAATTTAATGGTAGAACTACCACCACCGCCTAAGCGTAAGGGCAAGAAGCATAATATCAATCCGATTTCGCATCAACTAAGCGTGCTAGCGTCGTCAACATTGTCAAAATGTGCATTCCTCTGCACCGTTTTGTCGGAGAACTCCGAACACTATCACAATGCGTTTAGAATTTGTCTCTTCGCGTTGGAAATGCCCCGACCACCGGCGAGCACCAAACCTTTGGAGGTAAAACTTGCCAATCAGGAAGCGGATCTGTTGGCGTTGTTAAAGAAAATCCACTTGAACCAGCCCAAGTTACGGGTGATCCGTGAGAGAGCCGATCAACTGAAGAACGGTACCCTGAAATCACGAGGTGAAGCCTTGCTGCCAATAAACCTGGCGAGTTTCATCTTTGACGCACTCGTTATGCCCTCGGTCACGGGCAAAGAAAACCGCAACAAGGTGATGAGTATAGCATATCGGATACCCACGGATGAAAATTTAGGATTCGAAGCGGCCGTGTCTGCACTTGGGCTGAAGGCGAACGTCTCTGAAGCAGAGCATCCTTTACTTTGCGAGGGCACTCGGCGGCAAAGAGGTGATCTGGCGCTAACTCTTCTCTCTTACTACAAGGACGAACCAAGGAAGATTGCCAAGATCATGGACAAACTCTTGGACCGGGACATACATACATTGCTGAAAAGTCCGCTTTTGCCAGCCTATTACTCAAATAACCCCCCAGTACGTAACCCAGCATCTCAAGCGCGTCGTGACGAACAAGAACAATTCAATGCACATGCAGCCGCAGCGTCTAACTTTGCAGACTCCTGCGGATTCCCGTCGTCAGACAATAGTCGACCGCACAGCAGTACTAGTGCCGAATTAGAAGTGAGCATGGGGTCGTTAAACGTGGGCTCAGGACAGGGAAACCTCGCCGGAGCATCACCCAGCCAGACAGTTGGGGGAAGCAGCAGTGTTGGTGGCAGTGGACCCGGACCTATCATTCGAGCCAAAGATATCCGGTACAAAGGCAAGCGTGCCTATCCGTCCATACCCAATCAACCGTCAGAGGCCAGCGCACATTTTATGTTCGAATTGGCGAAAAACGTGCTCACCAAGGCGGGTGGGACAAGCTCTACGTCGCTGTTTACACAGGCGACTACAAACCACAATCACCATGGACCGCACCGTGCTCTCCACATGTGTGCCTTCCAGTTGGGTCTGTACGCCCTTGGCCTGCACAATTGCGTCAGTCCCAATTGGCTGTCACGCACATACTCGTCACACGTGTCCTGGATCATTGGACAAGCGATGGAGATCGGTGCACCAGCTATATCTTTTCTCATCGACACCTGGGAGGGTCATCTAACACCGCCAGAGGCTGCCGGCATGGCCGACCGTGCGTCAAGAGGTTGGGACCACAATATGGTGTACCCGGCTGCTGAACTGGCGTTATCCGTACTACCCCACGCAGCAGCTCTAAATCCGAATGAGATCCAGCGGGCTATACTACAGTGCAAAGAGCAGAGCGACCAGATGTTGGAGCGCGCTTGTATAACCGTCGAGAATGCGGCCAAAGGTGGAGGTGTCTATCCTGAAGTTCTATTCCAAGTCGCCCACTATTGGTACGAACTGTATCTGCGCAACACGCCTAACAGCGAGCAAGATCACGACGTCAACGACATCGATCACTCGGTTAGTTTGAGTGCGCTTATCGAATCAGCTGAAGCTCAGATGCAGCAGCCGCCACCACCGCAACCCTCCCAAAGCCAACAAGTGGTTGTGACAACGGCACCGCCTCCGTTCCAAACAGGGGTGACCACACTGGCACCGATTGGAATTACCCCCTACCCGCCGTACAGCTTCTGTCAGAGCATCTATCACCATCACAATCTGTCATACCCTCCAAATCAGATGCAGATGTATATTTCAGCGGCGCCGCCACCACAGGCCTACCAGTCTTATCCCCAGCAGCCGCCAATTCCCCAGGCAGGACCACCACCATCGGCATATGGAGTACAACCAGGCTCTTTCCAGTCAATGCAACCACATCCTCAAGTACCACCAGGTGGAGGCTACCCAGGCGGTCCAGGCACACCACAATATGCAGCTGTACAGATGCCCGTGCAAGTAAATACGACAGCACCACCACCACCGCAACAGATGCCACCGCAGTACTATGGCCAACCGATGGCGATATCACAGCCGCCGCCACAGGTTTCACAGCAGGGCAACAATATGCGACAGCAGCCGTATCCGTTTGTTCAACAGGCACAGCCACAGCCCCCTGTACGACAGAGGCATCCACATCAATTTAGGTAAGTTGGAGCAACAATGGTTGGTTGAGTATGTAGTTCTTACATTTCCACCTCTCTTACAGCCCAACACAGCTGCGTTACTTGCTCGCCGCCTACAATGTTGGTATGCTCGCAATGGAAACACTCGCTCGTAGAGTTCACGATGATCGTCCACAAGCGAAGTACGCACGCAACCCTCCTTATGGAGAGGATGTCAAATGGTTGTTGCGCATCTCGAAAAAACTTGGGACACAGTACTTGCATCAGTTTTGCGTATGCGCCGTGAATTCGATCGTCAGCCCGTTTGTGCTGCACGATGTAGCTATAGAGTCAGCGCATTACTTGGGTCGCAACAACCACCAACTGGTGATGCAGCATTTGCGTTCAGCCCTAACACCGCTCGTTCAAAAGTGTCAACAGATGTAAGTAGTTGTTCGGTCTGCATGCTAAAGGCTTACTATAATGTGTGTTCTATTTGGCTAGGTACATCCAGTGCATACACCAGAAGCTGTACCATCTCACGCAGGCAGATTACGAAGATTTCGCCAGTATTATCTTAGCGGCACGTGCAGCGTTCCAGATCACACCCGAAGGCAGCGCTCAATTCAAGGACTGGCTGCAATCCATCAAGAGGTGAGTAGTGTCTACCACCTAGAGAATGTCAAGTTTATCCCTCCCTCTCTTATTTTAGGTCGAAATCGTGTAAAAAGGACCTGTGGACGCAAATAAACGCCGCACTTCAGAGCAATTCCAAATGACAAAGACTGGACTCGGTCAGTTCCGAAGCACATACTCTCAAAAGCAATGCGTCGTCCCTCACTTCATTACTAGCCGAATCGGAAACATCCACACCCACAATGGGTCATGACCGATCATCGTCATCGACGCCGTCCCCTTCCGAATCACCAGCTAGCTCAGTGATGGTAGCTCCTATGATATCGAGAACGAAAGCTCCACCCTCGAATTCTCCCGGCCTCAATCAGCCGCCATCTTCTGCGTCCACCCCGTCGATAAGTTCATTTCACCTGCAACAGAACCAGAATCACCATCATCATCATAATCCACACCAGCAGCAGCAGCAACCACAACAACAACCGCAACACCAGCAACAACCGTTTGGGTTGGGTTCTTCGTCGACATCAATAGCTGCCACGTCCACATCATCAGCGAGCAATAGCAGCTTGAGTTCTGTCGCTCTGCCGCAATCGATAGCTGGTTCATCTAACGGTGGTCATCATAACCATCACCATCACTATCACCACCATCATGGCAAACAACAGCAGCAGCAACAGCAAGACCAGCAGCAGCACCGTCAGCAAATGTCTGGCCCTCCCCAACATCACCATCAACAGGTTTCACAACAGTTTCACCACCTGCATCAACATCATCAACAAACTCATCCGTTGCCACACCGTCATCACATGCAAAAGCCCCATCAAATGCACCATACAACTCTCGAGCTTCTGACGCAACAACCACCTCCAGTGGTTTCATCGTCCGCTCAGCAATCCCAGCACACCATAGCTTCGCAGCATATTTCCCTAAATATGCCTACACCTGTGACGACAACGGTTCAACAACCACCTCCGCCGCAACAGCAGCAAGTCTACCCAGCTGCGATGCTAACAATAGCAGCGACTGGTGGTCCGGCGACAAATCAAAATCTCAACGTAATCGCAGCGGCTCCCATCGTGGTGGACTTTAGTAATTTCACGGTGAATTGCTTGACGACACATCCCCCGCAGCCACCACCACCGTCGTCATCGTCGGCGCAACAGTCCCAGCAACAGCAGCATCAGGATCACCATCAACTGCTGCATCATCAGCAGCATCAAGATCATCAACTGCTCCACCATCAGCAGCATCAAGATCACCATCAACTGTTGCATCATCAGCAGCAACATCATCATCAACCGCATACGCATCAACATCGACAGCATATTGTTCACAGCCATCTGAGATCGACGTCGCCAACGTTGTTTGCGCCGCAGAAATGATGCACCTTAAGTGTGGTGAATATCCAGTAGATGAGGTAAAAAACAATTTTAAATAAAAAACAAAATTGCGTTATAGTTAAAATTTGTGTGATATGGCAGCTATTTATATTTTTAAAATTATAACCTCTACCCTATGTTGTCAAAGTGGAAGTGAACTAAAAAGAAGAAAATGTCATGCAGCTTTGACGTTTAATAGAACGGTGTTTGTTGTTTGCATGTATAAAATTGGAATCAATTTAAAGCGTACTAACATTGATGTAAGGCTAGCAGCAGTTGCGGATATTCAGAACCCAATAAATAGGTCTGTTTTACTAACTGTCATTTCCGTACGCAAAATAGTAAATGAGAGAGGAAAACTACTACCCCTCCATATAATATTCAAAATAATTTACCGTGGAAGTTTTCCTTGGTAAAAATCAGAAAACTGTCAGTTGATTTATAAAAGTGACATGTCGTTTGTTTTGACATGTGTTTTCTTTTATTTGTATTTTAAAAGCCACGCAAAACGAATGGGTTCACTTTAATTTGTTTAAACGCGTTTCAGTACGTTTTAGTTAACTGACCTCCAAAATAACTTTTCTGTCAAAATGACACAACAGCTGATTTTTTGTGACATTAACCAAGAAGTTTTACAAAAGAAGTCATCCGATGTTGTTTGGCTCTCATTAATATAGGTTGTGGCTCGCGCTTTTTTTTATTCCACTCATTAAATTAAACTAAAAATTTAGCAATTTTTTTAATCGTCGCTCTCAATTATTTAAAAAGTTATTGAACAACAAAAATTCCGAAAATCCCTGTGGAAATCAACCAACTTTTGACAGTCCACACATAGCTGAGTGATAAATGAGAAGAAAAACATTAAAATGTAGCATTGCCAGATAAAAAAGTAAGACAACATATTCCCCAAAAAATGTAAAAAAAAATGTTGACAATGATAAGTTTTTCTTTATATTCATGTTTCGGAACTACAAATCCAAAATACTTAACAGTGCAATGCGTATGGGGAGGCATGCTGCCCCTGCTTGGGCTCACTGTAGGATTTGAATTGAGTGCGAGTTTGGTTGAATGCAAAATTTCCTTATATTCACGTTTCCATGTTCCAACTTAAGAATGAAGTGTGCAGAAGTAATATTATGACCTCAAACATATTCGAACGTTTTTCAATCTTGACTAACAATGCCAAATGTCCCGATGACTCCTCGTGAACAGCGCACTATGCAGTAACTTTGAGCGGGTGTAATGTCTCCTCTTGCATTACTCACGTACCCGCTGAGGTGGAAATAATCCTCATCGCTCTTTATGATTTTGGTCGAAAAATCGCCCACTCCGTCCTCGAGATTGAGGATGGCTTGGGCGTAGGTTACACGCGTTTGGCGATCGACAGGCAGCAGCTTATGCACGGACTGGACTTTGTACGGGAACATGCGCAAATCTTTGACCAAAATTCGCCTTAGGGACGACCGGTTGAAGGCTAATTGGGAAACACGGCGTCTGGTCGATGTTTCCGGTGACTGCTCGACATGCTCGGCAGTAGCGGCGATATTCTTGGCACAACGGGCGCTCCGGGGCCGGCCACTCTTGACAACGTATCGTGTGGTCCCATACTCTTCAAGTTTGATGGCCAAACTGCGAAATGTTTGCGCAGTTAATCGGTTCGGACAGAATGGAAAATCAGCGACGGAATTCGCGCTGCGCCAACACTACAGACGAATTGTTACGCCAAAAAATAGACACGATTATTCGGCGTTCTTGTATTCTTATTCACTTGTATTCTACATCTGTCTAGTCCACAAATGTCAAAACATATTTGACATGGGCGGCCATTTTCAAAAATAAGAGCATCTTCCAATAGGGTAAGAAGATCAGTTGTGTCAGTTGTATGAAGATCAGTTAGAGCAGAGATTGGCGTCCGAATTTCCGAAACGAAGGTATCCGTTTTGGAACACAAAAAAATGAAGCATACAGTCGCGTATGTTTAATTTTATAACAATTCAACCCCGGACCACTTCGAAAATTCTTTTCCTAACAGATACTTTGGTTGTGCTGAATATTGTCAACCCATGAGGCTTCAAACTAAAAACCTATCCTCTCAGCATCGAGAGTATTAATTCAGATGTTCCTTAAATCATCTTGGAACTATTTCAGGCATTACCTTACCAACAACTGAAAGCACACAACTTTTCCAGCCAGCCAGCAGTTCAAGATTGGAGTCAGTTGATGTTTACAAGCATTATATTGGTGCGCTCACATGAGAGAAGTAAATGCAACAAAACTATCAGAAAAAGTATCATGTTTCCATTCCTTCCAGATGTTTCATTTCATTTCACCTGATTGAACATCAGCGGGTTGAAAATTGAAGGGAAGTATTACATCCGTCCATAACCGTCTTTCGACTTTTAATAGAGTCGGATACTCGTGTCTATATCTCCAAAAGGATTTATTTTGAAAGCAGTTTTTCGTTCTATTCGATTTCGTCGAGAATCTGAATGCTATTGGATTATTTTTGTTATTGGCTTACAATATTAGGCGTTTTGTATTTTACCCAAGATCATTGATTTGTATAAGATTACAACAACTGTAGGTGAACTTTGTTATTAGCTGGAACATGAGCGTTTCCTGAAAGGTATTTGGTTTTTCATTTTCTTCAATAAGCTATATTGATCAAGGGGTAATAGTTGATACCGACTTCTGATGTCAAAGAAAATTGGCGAAAACCAAACGCGCAAACAGTTCCCTGCGAGATCTACGTACTCAATTCTTCATCTGGCAGAGCAGCAATATTCTTCTCCTCACCCTATCGGCAAAATGGTTGCGGATGGTTATTTTGTATCATTGTTATAAGCCGCGAAGTAAGGAAACTGTTGTTTGACAGAAAAAGTTTCCCTCCTCTGATCATATTGTTTCATTGAATCAAAAACACAGCGGAAATAAATCTCTAAATAATCTGCAAGTGGACCGCGCATATTACACAAATTATTTAATGACCTCCTAAAACTCATCTGACATGTTTTCCCTTAACATGTAATTTCAGACGTTGCTCGTATTTTTCAATTCCCTTTATCATGTGAATAGAACGCTTTGTTTTATTTTCTTTTTTGTCCAAGCATAATTTAAACGTCAAATTGTCATCAAATCTTTGGGCTACGATATCCCCTATTTCAATGTAGTGTAGGTAATCACAATTTTTTCTAATCATCAATATTCTACTAAAATTCAAAAGAAATAGATCACAAATGGTCTTAATCAACTAACTTCTGTACAGACATGATGCATTGTCCTAGATTACAAAAAAAAATCGCTTCATCTACATATTATATTTATATCTTTTTAGTTATTTCCGTTAACTGTTTTTTATTCAATTTTTTTTAGACTGAATTTACCTTCATAAATAAAAATAAAACTAAATAAAAAAAAAATAAAATAAAATAAAAATAAACTAAATAGAGTTACAAATTTTTTTTGTTTCATTATTATTCTTTTAAGCTTTACAATTAAATAGACAGAAAAATTGTGTTCAGACATAGAAATTACATGAATATATACTATACATAGAATCATATATTATTATTTTTGTTTTAATTTAAAGTCTATTTTTTAGTTTAAAAGAATTTTTAGTAATTTAAATTTAGCTGCAAAATATAGTTATAATTTTTGAAAATAAAGTTAAGATGCTTATTTTTCGTTTACACTTTACACGAGTTATATATATTTGATTTTTTTTTTTTAAATATATACATTAATATTTAACATTCATCAACATTTAAAAGGAACATATTCTTTGTTTTTATATATATAATTATTTTTTCATTGTCATTTTATATTTACATATACACAAAATATTTTTTTTCTTCATTTTCATTGTAGTTTGTAAGTAAATAATAAAAAAAAGGAAGAACCACACTGGAGGAGATAAAATTGTGTTTATTTTTTTATTTTAGTTTTTGTTTTTTTTATATTTTTTCTTCATTTTTGAAGAGTTTTTTTTTTATTCTTAATAAACAAATATTTTTCGTGTTAATACACACAACGAATTATTTTGTGTTTGTTTTGCTCTCTATTTAATTTTAAGTTTTTAATTTTGGCGGGTTGGACCCAACTTTTCCTAACTTTAACCTTAAAGTTAAGAACAGGTTGTTTTACTATGGCGTTTATTTTAAATAGTTTAAACATTACTCGTCGATTACGCGCTATCGTGATTAGAACTCAACATGAAATGTTTTCCATTTTCGAAAACTCGGTATCGTGCAAAGCGGTAGAAAAAAATTCTTTGGGAAATAGACTTACATACAGTGAAGTATTCTGCCATTTCCCCAAAACATTCCCCAACTTAATTTTATTGGAATAAAAGCGCATTCGAAGAAAGGAAGACCGGAGAAATGGGCTGAATTCCAAAACGCCAAAAAAAATGCGCATTGTGAATGCACACTGCTTTAATGATGCCAAGTATGAATGCTTTTGCACTGCTGCACATATGTTATGCATCACAAACATTCACGATGCTCTTTTTGCGTGTGTTTGCGCAGTTGATGCTTCACAATGCGTTTTAGAAAAATATGCTTTGCATCATAGTAATTTGTTGCTCTTGATTAAGCAGTAATGCAGAAGTAATGCGTTTTGGAATTCAGCCATGATTGTACATGCGTGCAGTCTACACATTCAATAACACCTGGTATTCGATGTTGTTCATGGTTTGAAGAAGCTTTCTTATTTTTTGTACACAATTAGCAAGATATCTCGGCCATATTGCGCCTGTCCATCTGACAGATAGGGGTTTATGTTTTGCAATTGAAAGTTTCAAATGAACATTTATTTTACTATTTAAAATTTCGTATACAAAAGAATATAATAAAAACAATGAATACATTGCAATGTTTATATCATGGCAAAGCGTAGACGAAGAAGAAGATGAAATTGCAAAAAGAGAAGTGAAAAACATTAAAAAAAGAATCAGGTCAAAATCCGATCCTTTGGATTTACCAGACTCACTTTAAAATTCGCATCGAACCAAACCTGTTAAGTATACGTTTATTATTTTGATTTTACATGCTAACGTTCTGCAACGCTTTTCGAGTTCTTACGGGTGGTCCTAAACAATTGAGTGTCACAGCTACCGACTCCCATCCGTTTTTGATATCGTCGGTCTGGGGAATACCTCTTTTGAAATTTCTTTCCACGAAACATTTTGTTCCATTACCATTATCCAACTAAAACTACTCTTAGAATGCGAATAACTGCTATGACGTTTTATGAACTTACGTTCCACACTACTTGAGATGCCACGTATCGTTAAACGACATAAAACGCCTTCAGACTTGCCAGACTTACCGATTTAAAAAAAAAACGCCATCTGTCATTTAATAAAAACAACATTTACAACAACATTACAACAAAAAACTGTTTCTGTTCATAATTGCATTAAATCAGTTTTTTTATCATGGCATGTGTAACAATGTTGGTATGAACGCACACGAGATTCGAGTATCGATTATCGAATTTTGGTAGGTATTCTGTCATAAGTTTTCGAGCATATTTTCATACCATAGGGTTTTTTTTTTTAAATTCATTTTTATTTTATTTTTCTTAAAACTAACTTAAATGCTAGACAAAAATTCATGAAAAAACTAGCCTACTTATCAATTACTTAACTAACTTACTTGCTCTATGCGGGCGCCCTAAATTATTCGATAACTTAATTCTAATGCCTTTCGGCCTATTATCTAATATATAAATATAAAAGTAACAACAATTTTTTTACCAAGAAAACTTTGAAAAACTTGGTTCCTTGTCTTTTTTTTATTTTATTTTAACTTACATGCTAATTAAAACTACTTATCGACTAGCTTAAACTACTTAAAAATAATTAAAACTACCTAAAAATAACTTAAAAACTATAACAGCCACAGCAATCGTTTTTTTTTTTTTTTTTTTTTTGTAGGTATATATGTATATAATTTTTTTTCTTTTTATTTTTTTGTGCCACTATGACTGTTATACACCTAAACCTTAAGACTAAAAACTATCTAAGTCCACAACAGGTTCTCCTGTTGTGACCTACTCCGACGGTCCCAATCGGACACACTCCTGCTGAACCGCAGGCGCTCTCCTCCGCCCTGAGCGACGACGTTTCGGTCGTATACGAGCCGCCTATCCACAGTTCGTCGGAAGACGTGGTAGTTTAGCGGAACCGCCGATCTATCCTGTATCAGCCCTCGACTATCCAAATATAGGAAAGCTTCGGGTGGAATAAAGCCGCTTAAACGCGCACTCTCAAAATATTCATCATTGGGATAGAAGGCCCCAAAGATGAGACTATTGTTCGAAGCCATCGCTCTTGCAGCGTGAAACCGAATGAGTTTCACCAGAAAATTGTCTATTCGGTTTATGTTGGCCCCGATGTATAGGACCTGGTTGGAATAGTATTTTGTGTAGTCAGATACTGGTGTTCTGTGAAGTCCAAGGCAGCTCCTCAGACACTGCCTCTCAAACACCCGTATCTTTTCCATTTGAGATGGGGCAACGTTGAACCACACCGGGCACCCATAGGCAATCATTGGCCTAATGAGGGCCATGTAGCAAATCACCTTCACCCTGCTGTCAAGACGACTGTCAGGGCAAATGCTCCCCTAGCTCTAGCCAGAGCAGCATCTACATGTCTTCCGAAATATAGATACTGATCTAACCAGATGCCAAAGTACTTTACTACACTTTTACTCGCCAGTGGCTGTCCTTTTGGTCCCACGATCACCAGCTTTCGCCAGTTCTTTCTCGTATCCCTAGAGGCCCTAGACAACGGTATCCTAAATAGGATAGTTTCTGATTTCTGAAAGTTGATTTTCAACTTCCAGTCATCACAATATCTCTGGATCTTGTCGAAGTCCCGCTGCAAAAGAGTTCGAATGACTTCGACAGTAGGGGCTGTTCTGTACGCGATAAGATCGTCCGCATACGCAATTGCCTGAGTAAGACTACCTGTCATATCACTGGTGTAAATGCTGAAGAGAATCGGCGAGTTTACCGCTCCCTGTTGCAGACCATTCTTAATGAAAAATTCTGTGGTAGAAGTTACATTGCCACTTTTGACAACAAACGTTCTACCAGTCAGCATGTCATGATGCATATATAGCAGTGGTTTACTTATGCCAAGTCTGGTCAGCTTTAGATAGAGGCCCTCTAACCATACGGTGTCAAAAGCCTTTTCTAAATCAACCAAACATGCACCCGTGCACTGTTTTTTTGGCTTTGTTCCATTCAGAGACGAGTTTGGAGGCGGCATGAATACAGTCATGTCCAGCCTTGAAACCAAACTGGTTCTCTGGTATAATATTATTGTCCTCAGACCACTTGAACAGCGCTCGATTGAGAATCTTTTCGAAAACCTTGCTGATACTCGGAAGGAGACTTATCGACCGGAAATTCGCCGGATTGGAGTTGTCCTTTCCCTTTTTCGGGAGAGGATGAACCACCGCCGTCTTCCAACGTACTGGATAATATGCATTATTTTCGTCATCAAACCGAGTGAAACCACGGTTCTCAGATCGCCATTGCGTATGATACCATAGGGTTTGTGGTGTCGAGTGGATGCATTTTTGTGAGAAAAAATGTAAGTCATTTCCATTTTGCTATTTTTAGTTTCTCGATTATAAACAAGAATACGCCCTTTTTCACCCCGAAGCAAAAAAAAAAGCCTTTATAAGTTTAAGTTGTGAAATATGTTTCAAGAAAATTAAAATTTCATTCTAAAGATAAACGTTTTCGTTCAGTGCAGTCACTCTAAATACAAAAATTCACCAATTTATTTACAATACATTTGACATTTTTGTCAGCCATCAAACAGCAATGTTGCAGAATTTTGCTAGTACGATTGGTACAATTTTAAATCTGCAATTCTTCAACAGAGATTTTTCGGTAGAGCAAGGTTGAAGACCAACACAAACACATTTGTCATCATTTTAGGCATTGACTTATTATATATGGATCGCTTGTACATACACGTTCCTGTTTCACTGCGGAAAACTAAGTAAGCAAAAAGAAAAACCGTTTGCTTCATCACAGATGTAAATGATCATAAAACATTAGTAAGAAACGAATTTACAAAACTTGTTCAGTTTATGGGTCCAATAAGTAAAGAAATGTATTACTATAGCAGAATTTGTTCGAAATCATTCTTTGTAGTTTTATATCACTTAAATAGATGACGCTACATGTCGCTGTGGAGTAGAATCTTATGGTACAAGATGTCGCTTTTTTTTTCACGGTACTATGAAAATTTAGCTTGAAGGCATCATGTGTTTCTTTGCTAAACCGCAGTAAAACAACGGATCCTGTGCTGTTTTGGAATATATTTTCTCGCAGAAGCATATGGAAATGACATATCACTAGCAGTCCATATATAAAAAGTCAATGGTTCATAGACGTCAGATGTTCAAAATGTCCGAGGACGAAGTTCCACTTAATCTTATTTGTGAATCAATAACAAAGGAGAAGAATGTTTTGTTTTATGAATTAATAGCTTAGTTTCCACCACAATATACTTCGCAGCTTTTTCTTCCGTTTAAAAAAAGGTTTATTTTATTGTATACAAACAATTTAATAAAAAAATAAAAAAAAATTCTTTACTTCCCGATGCGGATGACACTTATGACGTTTGTGTACATAACAATTGCGATTCATCTGGGTTTTTTCGAGCAAAAATCTGACTATGAACACGTCCAACGCAGATCTGAGTTAGGCAGACATTTATGAAAACACCTAAAGTTCCGTACTGCCTCAAAGTTATGGTGACGTTCTGCCAAATTCGTCGATGGTGTGTGTCCTTTCGTGTTGACAGCATATACTTAGTCTTACCCACATTTACTGCTAAATCCATTTTTGCCGCTCCCTTTTCTATACTAGCAAACTTGGCTATGACATCAGGTTGAGTCGGACCAATGATGTCAATACCGTCGAAGTGTGAAGATTCACTATCGACTAACTCAACTACGATATTTTATAAAACTTGCGAACATCGCACCTGGAGTGGCACCTCTCTACATCATCGATAGCGCACTTTTCTTGATCTTTGTTCTTTTTTCTAAAAGGTGTTCTTCCCTCTTTTTATGCCTGCACAGCTCATAGGCAGCTTTCGTCTTCACTTTCAGCTTTGCCTTGTATGTCTTTTATGTTTTTTTCTGCGTATATCTGTCGGCATTCTTCGTCAAAGCAAGGGTTTCTTGCTAGTGGGCGTGATAAACCTGCACATCAGTAGCACTAATCTAATGGCTTGTTGACATCGTTGCCATTGTAGAGGATACGCGTACGTCTCGTGCAATTGCAGTCTTTGGATATCAAATCTTTTCATAGTAGATATTTATACCCTATCTTATAGGAATGTATAAGTTTTGATACATTTTTAACATAGAGAAATATTTTAGCTAGCTTTAAGTATATGGATCGATTCAGAATCGATAGCTGAGTCGATTTAGCCATGCAAGTCCGTCAATTCGTACGTCCCAGTTTTTTGAGCCTGAAATTTTTTGCTAAAGTGATGGAATTTGGTACGCGTGTTTGTTATTGCTCCGAGCAGAACAAGTGTAACAATTTTTTAAAATCCGCTTACTGCCACGTCTCCTTTTTAGAAAAACCTATTTTAAGGCCAAACCCTTATATATTTCGAAAAAGTGTCTGAACAACATATCTAGACAATTTTAATTTCTATATTTCGTCTATACACGCCCACTTTTTGGGGGGCGTTTTTAATAAAAGAAACGTTTTTTTGGTAAAATTTTAAACATTTCGAAAAAAATGTTGATGCTAAATCACTGGTATTGAAAATATAAACATTTCTTCCAAATATCGCATCCACTTTTTGGATGCGTTTTCATATAAAAACCATTTCTACACACAGTATAACCAGGCGAAAAACGTTGTTTTTTGTCGAACCATAAAAGATTTTGATAAACTGTCTGAACAATATATTCTGACAATGACATTTTCAATATTTCATCGCTATAAAGCCGACATTTTGGGGATATATATTTTAAGGGTGGAATGGGATAGGGTATGAAACGGTCAGCACAGCGGATTTATTTGTCGTGGTGTGGTGTTGAATATCCTTGGTTGCAAGAAGGTAGTGGTCCGAGACGATTTTAGCAACACGGAATGTTTGACAACCAAAATACTAGATGCGTGCTTCTAGTCTATCGCAATGTGATCAATTATGTTGACCTTTCGTTGATCTGCAGACCGCCATGAGCTCTTATGGCTATGAAGGTGAGAAAACTGTGTGCTGGCCATAGTGGCATTTCGTTCCGCTGCGAAGTTAATAACCCTAAGTCCGTTGTCAGACATGTTGTCGTTAGGACTGTGTTTTCCAACAATACTGCTAAAGATACATATCAACTTTTCCCACCTTTGCGTTAAAATCTTACCAGGATTAGAAGACTTCTTGCCTAAGTTTGGCATTTATAATAAATCCACATCCGCATAAGCGCTGTTTCTGATCATTATAACATGGTTTTTAGTAAATGCCATAGTTTTTCATCTTCTTTTTTCCCGGCCCATCCCATCGTATTTCCTGGATGGCAGTAACATCTCCTCTGTCTTTACTTTCGCTAGTTGTTGCCATGAACCATTCTTGTAAAATGCTCTCACTTTCCAGGTATAGATACGAACATGTTAAACAAGATTATCAACAATAAAATCAGTCCCTTCCGAGGCTTTTAGTTGATTGGTTAAAACTCGGAGGTGAAATAAGCAAAAACCGTAGTCAAAATTACAAATTTTGGCAATCGCCAAGTTAACGCTAATCAGAGTTTTCCCTCGTCCTACAATCGTTCATTATTCAAATGCGAATTTATTTTCACGTATTAAAGTTCAGACCAGCTCCCGACCCATTAAGGGTGTCTGCTTGAGACTATGTAGCCTTCAATCCTGGACACGCTACTTTCAGTCTGACATAGCGATCTCCTTACAAATACAAATGCTTTGTAGTTATCAGTACCAAATTCAGTTCAATTATTTTCTATTTTATTTCTCTTAACACTTGGCAAAAACAATGAAAGCACAGCAATTATGACGGAACCAACGAAATATATATAAAATACCAATTCACAATTCGATTTGATTAGCATCCCAACAAAATTACTTCCAGCAAATGATCCAATTCGTCCAATCATCATCATCAGACACATGCCCATTGCGTTGACATTAGTGGGGAAAAATTCCATTGCCAATGTGCTAACAATTCCACCAGATGAATTCAAGCTTGAGATGAGTGTTAAAACTACTATAGACCATGCGAAATCCTTCACATGCACAAATACAATACAAGCTACACCGGAACTTGCTATCCAGCCGACTGAGAATAACAAAATTAAAATTACAGATAGACTTCTTTAAACAAGGATACTCACACAACATATTTTTTCTCCCGACATTCTCGACGAGTATTGAGATGACGTAATATAAAATAGTAAATGCAGCACCAAAACAAATCAGGATAATGAAAATTGTCCTATCTAGTAGATCCTCATCATCATAATCATCGGCCATTGTGGTTGTAATAACTGATTGGTTTCTTGGTAAATTCATTACTTGGCAAGCGGTTAAGCTGCCACCTTTGTTTTCAGTTTGTTGAATTAGTATCGTTGGCAACCTTAAAGAGAAAATAATATTTTAAGCATAAAAAGTGGTAAGAAAAAATCAAATTTAAATAAATTTGTGAAGCTGTAAGCCAGGTACCAGAACGCTTAAAATTTAAACCAGTGTGGTGTAGGCGTTATAATAAAGGGAATCCAGAATGCGTATCTGCAGCTGTAGCTTGAATTTGAGTCAGCGTCAGAAGTTAAAAACAATGCAACAATAAGCGCATATACATTGATGTTGAATGATGGGCAACTTCATAATACTAGGGTCTACACACTACACACGCTTGCTTCCGCAGTCTAATATAGTTTAGCGCATACAAACTTTTAGCGGTTAGAGTAAGAAGATGAATTCAAACAATTCAAGTGTATTCCTGGGAGTAATCGTGTTCCTCTTACAGATTTTTCGGAGAGCTCGAAGGAATCCGTAAGCCAAGCCTGACCAAGAGCCCGCAGTCATATTTAGATGCGAGAGGTAACCAACGAATACCCAGATGAGTTGAAAGCTATTTTAAGCATTATGTTAAAATTAAAAGTCAGGAAATTGTCGCGGCTTCAGTGTGTAAAGCGTGCTGAAAACTAATTGTTTATTTTTTAAATGCCGATTTCACTGCGTAGTGCATTCTTATCTGATCCCAGAAATGTTGGTTTAAGACTTTTAGAGTGTGGCGACGCTTTTCCCAGACAATTTTAAAACCAAAAAATAATAATTGGTGTTTTTTTTTAGAGGTATAGAACTTCAAATTAAAATAAAACACAAGAAAATCGTTTAAGTGTCCATCAATTTGACTTTATTGAAAGGAAAATGCCATTAATGTTTTAATATCGTCACCTGAATGCAAAAAGTAGATAACTCGATTTTTTTCATTATTGAGATATCAACGTTTTCTGCTTCCTTGATTCGACATAAATGTGCTGCAATAACCAACGAACTGCTGCCACCAATGGGGTATAAGAAAGAGTTAGTGCAAAAAATGCAGTTATCCATTTTTTGCACTAAATCTTTTAAAAAATTTAATATTTTATTCTGAGCAAAATATTTATATAAATACCAATAAATATTTGTCCCAATATTACTCTTTTAACTTTAACCAGTGTAACAGTTACAAAACATATCTTGTAGCTATGTCAGAAATACAAAAAACAAAAAAAGGTCGGAATAAGGTTTTCAAATAGTCGTTTGGAAAAGAAGCAAAACTTTTTTTTGCCGATTTCTCAAAGGTGTGGAAAGTGAAGTTGCCCACTTATTGCATTCAGGTGACGATATGATTTCGGGCATGTGCCTGCCGCGGCTGGTTTGAATAAAGCCAAGTCTGGTTCAATTTTCAACCACTTTTTCGAGCATTTGGAGCCATATGTCGGCAATAATGCCACGAATGTTGGCTTGCACGTCCCCTAACGTTTTGTTGGCGTAGACGAGCGGCTTTATATATCCGCAAAAAAAATAATCCAATGGTGTCGAATAACACGTCTTGTTGGAACCACATCTCATTCACATTCATGCCATCCAATTGGGGAACAAAAAAGTCGTTTGTCATGGCTCCATACCGGTCTCCATTAACGGTAACTGACTCCCCAGCTTTATTTCGGAAAAAGTATGGCCCAATGACTCCACCAGCCCATAGAGCACACCAAACAGTCAGTTTTTGTGGATGTAATGGCGTCTCAAGGGTCTCATGTGGATTCTCTTCTCTCTTCAAATGCGGCAATTTTGCTTGTTGACGTAGCTATTCAGCTAAAAATGAGCCTCATCACTGAATAAAATTTTGCGATGAAAATCAGCATCGAGATTAATTTTATTTTCGGCCCATACACCAAAATTACGACGCATTGCATGGTCTCGCGGCTTTAATTCTTGCACAAGCTGGATCTTCTAAGGTCATAAGCCAAGATCTTTGCGCAAAATCTTCCATAAAGCTAATGGAAAAAGCTCCAATTGCTGTTCATGGTGGCGAATCGATTTATGCGGGTCCTCTTCAACACTTTTCTCTACAGCGCCAATTGTTTTTTTCGGTGCGCACTGTTCGACGTCTCTGCGGATGCGTATTATCACTTAGAGTAAGTGTAGTGCGAAAACGATCCATGGTTAACCGAATTAATTGCTCTGATGGACGATTATGTCGACCATAAAATGGACGGAGCTTGTGGTGAACTTCGCGAACTGAACCATTATTTTCGAAACAAATTTGCAAGCGTTGTTCGTTTGTCAACCTGTTCATGATGAATTGGCAATTCAAACTGAACATTAATGACATTAAAGTTGAACGATTTGACCACAAATGTCCGTTTTATCTCTATTGGAAAAACCAACCTCTAAAAAAACACCCTTTACATGACATAGCTAAAGGTAGAAAAGTCATGCCCTATGAAATAAATGAGGAATCAAGACCATATGAAAGTGGCAAACACTCTACCAGACAGTTTTGGAACTCTCAATTTTTGAAATAATTTGTATAACCCAAAATTTGGTTTTAAGTTCTCCCAGATCGTTGTGAAATTATGAAAAAAATGGGTTTCAAAATACGTAAAACCATTCTTTTGATTATCGTTTTTCAAATAACGCAACAAATTTGAATTTTGCAGCATTTAATAGTACTGTGTTGCTAACGGATAAAAGATAACAATTTGACAGCTGACAGTTCGGGGTTAGTAAATACGAAAGAACGTCGGAAAGTCGTCATAAACGTTGTAAACGTTATAAAATTACGACGGACGTGACAAATGAACTGTCAAAATTTGTGTGGGAAATGTTTTCCAACAATATCCGAATTTTCTCACGGCAATTGGGTGTATAACTGAGATGGTAAACGTTATAAACTTTTGAAATGCTATATTGACAATTATTCAGTCACTTTCAAACATCAAACGTGTGCACTAAACTAAAAAAAGTTGTGGAGAACGGAAAGAGAACAATAGGAACAAAATTCTGTGAATAAGTAAATAACTGAATTGAGATTCAATTCAGTGGGTTACCGCATTATTTAGTGGTACAATTTATGGGTCGTTCATGTAATAAAATTTCGAAACAGCACAAACTCAGTGTGCAAGATACAGGAGACAATTTTTTGAACAAAAAGTATTACCAAAAAGATTATCGTTTCTGGATTATTTTTGTGCACACACGACGCACGTACGAGATAATATTGGGTCCTACGTAATTGCTCTTGCAGCTCAAGAATTAATTTTTTTTAAGTATATTAGATCGGTATATAACATTTACATATATACAAATATTTACAATACTTAAACTAATATTGAAATATATACATATGTATAAAAAAAAAGCATAAACAATTAAATTAATATAACAACTTGTCTTAAAATTCCTATATTGGAAGTTAAAAAAAAAAGTCAGCTGTTTAAATCATGGAACTTCAAAATCGAGAGATTTTTAAAAATTCTACGTGACAAAAAACCAAAAACATCGATGTAAAACATCGCTTCAAATAACATCGATTCATCGATGTTTTAAGATTCAAAACATCGATGTTTATGAACAAAAGCATCGACGTTTCAAAAACATAGATGTATCGTTTGCATCCATACTCATACAGAATGATGTCGGATGAATAAGCTGCTATTGAAGACCAAAACCCTCTAAAAGTATGGAAGAACTAAAGGTAAAGCTCCAATCCATTGTAATCACCCCAAAATATAGTGCAAATGCTTTGCGTTCGTAGTTTGGTATCACATGATACGCAAATGCTTTCGATTACCAGAGAATTCAAAAATAGTTTCCAGAGTGGAAAAGTTGTTTTATTTCTCACCTTCATGGCTGCTTTCGCACGTTGTTGACCTTGTTCGAAATTAACATTTAAAATTAAATGTATTTTACTGCTTATAACGGGTGGTTCACTTTTAACCACACCTAAACGTCAAGTTTTTTTCTGCATTTCATTTGACATTTCTCAATTTCAGACTAACTCAATTTGAACCATGGAAAGATACACAATCGAGCAACGCGTTAAAGTTATTCAGGCTTATTATGGCTTATAAGGGCATTCAAATCAAAATGCATAACGTGCACTTCGTGATTTTTTCGGTCAATTTAATCGTCGAAATGGGCTGAAGAGCCATCCACCTCAACTCGTCGTCGTGCACATCTCACGCTCGTCGTTGATGAACATTATGCAAAAGGCTTGTATTTACACGCTTACAAGGTGCAATTGACTCAAGAACTATAGCCTCATGACCAATTCAAGCGTCGTCAATGGTCAGGATGGTGGCAATGGCGCCAATTTTCGAAGAAAATCATCTTCAGTGACGAGGCACATTTTCACTTCCGTGGATTCGTCAGTAAACAGAATTGCCGCATTTGGGCGAATAATAATCCAAGAGTGATTGTCGAAAAACAAATGCAGGCACAAATGGCGGCATCATCGGACCGTATTTTTTCGAAAATGAGTCTGGTGGACGATATGTGGCTTCACCAGGACGGCGCCACTTGCCACACAGCTAACGAAACAATGGCTCTTTTGCGCGACAAATTCCATGGCCGTGTTATCTCACGTGGTGGCGATGTCAATTGGCCGCCAATATCATGTGATTTGACACCGTTGGACTTCTTTCTTTGGGGTTATTTGAAAGAAAAGGTGTACCTCGATAAGCTAGCAACAAGTCAAGAGCTAAAAGATGTGATAATTCGGCACATTAACGGCATTAACCATACCAATATTATCATAACAAAAATAAATGTCCGCTTCTCCGTTTCAAATGGTCCATTCGGAAGGCCTAATGTTGCGTCACTTTTTCGAGCATTTCGGCCTGTATTCCACGAATTACGCGTGTTATGTTATCCTGTGAGGCTTCAATCGTGTTCGGCTTGTCCACATAGACCAAAGACTTTAAATACCCCACAAGAAATAATCAAGTGGCGTTAAATCGCATGATCTTGGCGGCCAACTCACAGGGCTATTTCGAGAGATAAGCGGTTTACCAAGATCATCCTTCAACATTTCCATTGTTTCACGAACTGTGTGGTATGTAGCACCGTCTTGATGAAACCACATGTCAACCAAGTTCAACTAAGCCAACTGGGGCAAAAAAATGTCGCGTATCATGGCTCGTTATCGTTCACCGTTGACGGTAAAGTTTCTTCCATGGTCGTCTTTGAAAAAAAAAAATGCACCGATGATGCCAACAGCCCATAAACCACACCAAACTGTCTCTTTTTCGGGATGCATCGGTAGTTCTTGTATGGCATGTTGATGTTTATCATCCCAGAATCGACAGTTTTACTTATTTACGTATCCGTTCAGCCAGAAATAAGCCTCATCGCTGTACACAATTTTTCCATAAAACATTTTTCACAAAGCATGAATTTTGATAATAGATTTCAATAATTTGCAATCGTTGCTCGTTTGTAAGTCTTTCCTTGGTTAAATGGCAGAGTATACTGAAAACTTTTCACTCTGACAGATGACGTTTGGACGCTGAAAAACTTAACTCTTGAAAAATCACTCGTTATGTAGATCCCAATCCTAATGTCTAGTTTCTCTACACACAGTTATTTTCCACTCCCACTTTTTGCGAGCGTTTTCAGTAAAAAAAAACACTTTTCGGTAAAATTTTGAAATATTTGAACAACTTTTGAAGCAAAGTCATTGGTTAATATAATATCAACGTTTTGTCTACATATTATTTTCGATATATTTCGATATATTTTATTAATTTGTAATCTCTATTTAAGATTACGGTTTGTAATCATATAATTTAATTTTTAGATTATATACAGCCGGTAAGGTATACTACTTTGTTTGTTTATAATTTTTAATTAAATGACATAGGATGAATCTTATATTAATAAATTGTTTATTTAATGTCGGCAATTATGTATGGAATACAATGTCCGCCTCTGTTAGTCTCACAAATGCGAGACCTTTTGAGCACATTTTCATTACATTCTCACACATTTCACGCGGTATTTCATTAATTTCATCACGAATATTTTGTTTGAGTTGCTCAAGCCATTCTTGTTTGATTTCATAAACCTTGCTTTTTAGATATCCCCACAAAAAAAAGTCCGAAGTAGTCAAATCAGGCGACCGTGGAGACCAATCAACATCACCATTTCTTGAAATAACTTGTTGTGGAAAGAGGTCTCGCAGTAATGCCATTGTAAGCCTGGCTATATTCGATGTGGCACCGTCTTGTTGATACCAAATGTTAATCAAGCCCGAAGCATGCAGTTGTTGCTTTAAAAAGTTTTCAATCATATCACGATATCGCTCCCCATTCACAGTTACCGTTACGCCGTTTTCATTTTCAAAGAAGTAAGGTCCATCGATTCCTCCTGACCAAATTGCACACCAGATTGTAACTTTTAATGGATGCATAGGTGACTGATGAATAATTTGAGAGTTTTCCATTGTCCAGAACCGACTCTTCTTTTTCCATTCAAATGAAAATGTGCCTCGTCACTCATAATGATTTTTTCATGAAAATCGGGGTTGTCATGGGCTAGTAGTAACATTCTATTGGCATATGTACGGCGGGGTAAATGGTCTTGTGGAAGAAGTTCTTGTGTCAACTGAATCTTAAATGGAAGCAAATGCAAATCCTTATGCAAAATTGTGGCCAAAGTTGTACTTTGAAGAACAAGCTCCAAAGCACGGCGTCGAATTGAGGTTGATGGATTGTTTTGAGCCTATCACCTACAGACCCTCATTCTTCGAAATCATTCACTTCGCCATAAATAGTGCGTTTTGTTGGCACGTTGGTTCTCCCACAAATTTTACGTAACTTTCTCATCGCCACAGTAATCGATGATTGATTTTGATAAAATGTTTTACCGATAAAAACACGTTGGTTTATCGAATATTTTTCCATAATAAATTAGCCACCTGTCTACTTCACGACTGCCAAATATGAACTGTCAAAACTAATGTTTACCAAAATGGCGGCAAAACAAAAGTAGTATACCTTACCGCCGGACACCCTGTATTTTAATCATCAATCTGATTGTCTTTCGCCCAACTGATTGACTTTTCACAAATGGAAAACTCTAGTGCTTAAAGTAACCCCCATATATACACAGTAATGGCTAATAAATCACTCACCACATAAACACACCATGCGATATGGCGTATATAACGAACATCGAGAAACAAATGTTCATAGTTTGCAGAACTTTGTCCTTATAGAATATAGGTGTTGTCTGTGTCCAAACTAGATGGAGTGCATCTTTTACTCCTGTTACACTTTTTAAACTACCACCAGACTCAACGGCGGAAATCTGTTGTACTGGATATTCATATGCTGGCTTACCCATATTCTTTGAGAAAACCATTCGCAATGTCTTCAATGTTTTGTCATGATCACCTTGAATAAAATCATATTTAGGCGATTCGGGTACTGTTAGAAGTCCAGCCAAAATGATGACTCTTATAGAACAAATAACAAGGAGAAACAATCGCCACGAATGAAATTCCATTTCAAATATAGTGAATTGTATGTGTAATGGCAAGATTGCTAGCCCCAATGCTGAAAAAAGAGAAAAGTATAAAATTAATAAAGGAAAAGTAAAAGAATTTTATTTTGGTTATCCGCAGGAAATAAAAAACTGGAAAACTGCCAAAAAATAGCAGCCCAAGAGTTTGACAGAAATCAACAAATTACATTGCAAATATTTGGATAGGTCCGTTCTGGTACTTTTGTGTAGAGAAAAAATGTTAAATCACCAAATTCATGACAGAATTCTCTCATTTCAACGAAAAGCACCCAAATGCTTTCGATAAAAAAAGTTAATGGCTACTTTTACAACGTGGATTATATTAAGACCGGGACCCAATTCCAAAACGTAAAAAAGCGCATTGTGAACACACACTTTAATGATGCCAGGTTGTGAATGCTTTTGCACTGCTTCGCATATGTAATGCATCACAAACATTGATGCTTTCACAATGCGTTTTAGAAAAAAAAATGCTTTGCTTGCTTGCTTAAATGGCGCTACAGTCCGGAATGAACATGGGCCTCAACCAACATGCCTCTCCAATTAGCCCGGTCCTTAGCTAACTGCCTCCAGTTGCGCACTCCAAGTTGGTTGAGGTCGGTTTCTACTTGTGCGCGCCACTTAAGGCGAGGTCTTCCTCTACTGCGTCCGACTTCTGGCCTGAAATCGAAGAATCTGCTAGTCGGAGACTTGGTGTCCGTTCGATCTACATGTCCTAGCCATCTTAAACGTCCAATGCAGAGCTTTTTTGACCAGGGGCATGTCGCTGTACAGCTCGTATAGTTCTTGGTTGAATCTTTGTCTCCGGAGATTTTTCGAATAATTTTCCTTTCAAATCGACCAAGGATTTCTTCATCCGCTTTTGAGGTGGTCTATGCTTCAGCGCCGTAAAGCAGGACTGGGATGATCAGGGTCTTATATAGGATCTCCTTAGTAGGTCGAGTGAGGGCTATACTACTAAATTGCCTTCTTAGCCCGAAAAAACAGCGGTTGGCAAGAGTAATTCTTCGTTTGATTTCTGACGAGATGTTGTTGTCAGATTTTATAGCGGAGCCGAGATAGACAAAGTCCGGTACTACCTCAAAGTTACATCTGCCAATGGTGACGTTCTGTCCAATTCGTCGATGTTGTGTTTCCTTTCGTGCTTACAGCATATACTTCGTCTTGCCTTCATTTACTGCTAAACGCATTTTTACCGCTTCTTTCTTTATACTAGCAAACGTGGCTATGACATCACGTTGGGTCCGACCAGTGATGTCAATATCGTCAGCATATGCTAGTAGTTGTACCGATTTTTGGAAAATTGTGCCTTTGGTGTTGGCTCGTGAGTTTTGCCTAACCTTCTCAAGAATCGAATTGAAGAAGTCACATGATAGCGCATCGCTATCTTACCCTTTTTTGGTATTAAATGTGTCAGTGTGGTCGTTTCCGACCCTGATAGAGCAGCGAGAATTCACCATCGCCATCCTACACAAACGGAGGAGTTTGGGTGGGTTGTTTGGCAGTTTTCGCTGTCGTTGCCAATATTGAATGGTTCGTTCTACCTGACAGCGGAATGTTGTTCGTCATCGCCATTTAACAGTCTACACAGCATCGACTGTGTCTCAAGTACTATATTTCCTTGTTCATCTCGACAGTATTCTGTTTGTATCCTTTGCTTTGACGATTTACACTTTGGTAAAACTTGCGAACATCGTCCCTGGAGTGGCACCTCTCTATATCCTCGATAGTGCGCTTTTCTTGCTCTTTCTTGCTTTGCCTTGTAGGCCTCGTTCTTGGCTGCGAGCATCTGTCGGCATTTCTCATCAAACCAGGGGTTTCTTGCTGGTGACCGCGAGAAACCTAGCACATCAGTTGCGGCTGATCTAATGGCTTGTTGGCATCGTTGCCATTGTTCTTCGATAATTCGATGCTGGTGGTATGGTGTTAATCGAGAGAAAAAAATGTTTTGCATCATAGTAATTCGTTTGCGTTTTCGCCTATTATTTTTAGGATCGCAAATATTACGACAAATCTAAAAAATTGACGAATACATTTGAAATTAAAAGAAAAATATATTGTTGTTTCCAATCAAACTCCTCAAGTGCTGTCATCCTTTGGCATTTCATTTCATCATCAGCCGAAAATCTGCATGAAAAAAATATATAACACATGACATCAATCCAATTCAGTCTCTGGCGAATAGAGTCATGGAAAATTTGACTTTTCAGATGCGCCCCACCCAGAGAAGCCGCGACGGACATTTGAACTACATATGCTATATTTTGTAGATATTGGCATCGATATACCTTTTAATCGAATAAAAAATGTCGATAATTTCTCACAATCTTGTTTTATATAAATTCAAAAAAACGAGGCGCTTAATAAAAGACCAATATTTCAGCTTGATTTGTATTGCTTCTGATATGTATGTTGCATTAATCTTTCCATTGGTTTTATTAAGAATGATGACAGGCTTATTGTTCTGAATTCTTTAGCCACTAAATGGTTGCATTTCTCCGCTCTCGGAATAAATATAACGTTTACTTTGCGCCATGCTTTGGGTACTTGAACAGCTGTTTACAGTATAAAGCCCAGAGTTTCAGTTGCTGATTTGGTTCAAGAGTCTGCTGAAATTTTCAAAAAAAAAAACGTTTTCAACTTGATGTCTTCAATATAAATGCAGAATTCTCTCCAAGCATTGCTTTTGATTATCCTGATTTAATTTTTGAAATAAGTTAGACTTCATTCGTAAGATATCCAGTCAGCTTCAGAATATGGGCTTTAAAAAGCTCTCTGTTTTTTTTTTGACATGGGATAAAAATTCTTTGATCCACCAGCAATCTTGCTTTTTCATTCGTTTTGCCTTTCGAACTGAAGATGCTGGAGTTATTTCGACTTTGTTTTTATTGACGATATCGTTTGTTGTCGAATCAATGCCTAACTCGCTGTGGATTTCAATCTCACAGGTGGTACCAGTAACCATCAAAATAAATTTACTTCAGGTTGGCCTCTATCTAGTTGCGTAACTATATGTTAACATTTTTAGGGTAGAGAGGCGAGTATGGGAACCACGGGAACCACATGTTCGTTCCCCTACCACCAAAACGTAAGAATCAACCATCTACATGAGTACATTTGAATAAAACATAAAAAAAAAATTTATGGCGCAACAGGCTCGTTAGTACCCAGGGCCTTGCTTTCTTTTCACAACCAGTCATGTGTGAGTTTGTACTTCTTTGCACGATGGCGGTACCTCCTGTTTTATGCCGAAACCGAACGGCTAAGTTGAGATAAGCTATTCATGACAGTTGATACTACTCGGATGATTTGTCAGATCACCACGAGAGGAGGGCCAGTGAAAAACCATTTAGGTGTTGCTACGGCTGGGAATCGAACCCAGCCACTGAGCCCGTCCCATTTGAAAGCCAATCACAAAAAAATCAACTTACCTGGTATTAACATGATTCCCAATGGCGAAAACATCGACAACATTGTTATATATTTTGCCCTTGTTCGTTGACTGTGAAATTCACCAACTAAACTATAAACAATGGCCATACAACCAGACAGCACCAATCCAGATAAAAATCTAAATGTTATAAGCATCCAAATGTTAACAGAGAACGCTGTAATAATTCCAGATACAAAGCTTATCGCTATTGTCGTGCGTAACATCTTGGTACGGCCCCATGTGTCCGAGAAAAATCCAAATGCATGTGAACTAGCGATGGTACCCAGATACGATACAGAGGAAAGAAAACTTAATTCTCCAACAGTTGCAGGGATGTCATTACTAAAGAATGGTATAACCATACTCGTACCCATAACATCGATAACTGCTGACATTAGACATAGTCCACATACTAATTGCAAGAAATAATGGTATATTCCGATACCTGTTAGCTCAATCGCCTCTTCAAAGGTGTAAGCTATGATATTTTCGACTTTTGGCACAGGGTTGTCATCTTTTTCTGATTTTTCTGAAAAAAAAAGAGAAAATTAAAATCAACATTCAAAAAAATTAAGTATTTTTTAGTAGCAGAGAATATCCCATACTGCGGTGTTTTAAAAAAAAAATTTTTGATTTAAATTTGATTTTTTAAATTTGGTTTTCCTATAAAAAAAACACTCTTTTTATAACATATGCCATAGGTTATGGGGAAATATTGGTCAGTGCGAAATTGTTGAGCTAGGATGATGTAATTTTTCTGTATTCTTCAATTCAAAACCGAAATAAATATTTTAAAAATCTACAAAGGGCACGCCCAATACAACGACGGGGCATTTTAATTCAAGTTATTCAGACAATGTCAATCTCTATATTCCATTGACAGTTTTTATCTAGGCCCAATTTAAGCCTCGGTTTTTCAGTGCGAGGTCATCCTATTCATCGGAATTAAACTCGAGTTAACTCGAGACAGTAGCTTTTCAGTCAGTTTAATTCCAGAGTTAATTTCGAAGTTTGTTGGTCCTGGGATTAATAATCAGATGATTTTGACTGATGATAAAATACCAAGCAAACAATCATTTTCAATTCCATTTGTGTGGACATTTTATTAAATTCTAAGAAACTAAATACATGTACGATATATTCATATACAGATCTCCGCGACTCAAAATAATTGTTTTAATCATAAAGTTTAGCTGTTTTAAGAAAAAACGATTTTTAAGATCGCGGCAAAAATATTTTCACTTGTTTGGGAAAAAGAAACCAAACTGATGTCTGAGCTGTGGCAGACTACATTTGGCAATAAAATCGATAAATCGTGAGTGCTACTACATTCAGAGCTATCGCAATTAGATTTTCTGTTTCCATTCAGCAATCTGCTGACAAGGAAAAAATCCCGGGAAAATGTATTCGCGATAGGCATGATTAAATCACCACACACGGAGTCAAATTTACCCCTGCACTGAAATACTGCTAACTCTAGATTAAATTTATTCCGGGGTAAGTTAACTAGGGGTAAACTCAGAGTTAATTCTGCACTGAAAAACCGGATCTAAGGGATGTTTAATTTGAGGATGAAATAGAATAGTTTGGCTTGTTTTCAGTTTGACATAATTACAAAAAGTTGGAGTTGGTTTTTTGTCATGAAGCAACTACACGCCCCATACCCGGAACTTTAGTAATCGCAATTATTTAATAAAATTTTGGGAAACGTAAACACACGAAACTGCACATCCCCGACTCAACAGGGAAGTGTGTCAAAGCGATATTGGACATCTTTCCTAACTTATTCTTTCTCATCTTTCGATCGTGAATATCCATGGACACCTTGATTGCTGATCATTTATTTTAAAGACAAAAATCACTAACAACATTTTTTACACTTTGATAAGTTTTTAGGACTTACCTAGAGGTCCTTCAAATTCACTTATATATGCAAAGTTATCCATTTTTGGACCGAGGAAATTTTTTTTTTTATATTAATCTAATGTTTCTTACACTCTGCTCACTTGAAAGTAATTTTGTATATTAAAATAATGACTGTCGATCAGTATGTTTTATAAAAATGCTCTTATTAAATTTATTATTACGCTGCTTATATATAAACGTAGATGTTTATACAAATTCGTACGAAGTCTCATTGAAAAAGATAATAAGATAAATATATAATTAGTATAATTATCATTTTCATAACGTTGAAATCTAAGGGTTAGTGTGCACGAGGTTACTTTAAACGGTATGGAAAATGGTTGATCATGATGTTTTTAACAAATATTTGTGAGGTGGTGAAATCATAAACGTCATATTAACAAAGAACTTCCTTATCCGCGTTCATTAATGCTGATTTTCTAGTTCGTTAATATTAAATTGATTTTCTCGAAAACGGGTCTAAGGATTTTGATCAAATTTTGAAGCTTAGAAGTATCAGGGGGTTCAATATTCAGTTTTTTTCCATAAAATGTGAATATTACGGTTATTCGGTATTGATTTCTTTAAAATTTAAATTATTTGTTTATCAAATAACGTGATTTATAACTTACTTCGCGATTGCGTAGAAGGTAAAGAGTTAAAAGAAATTTACTAGCGACATTTAACAAAAAATAATGTAAACCAAGCAAAACCCTAAAATTCCGCCTAAACTTCTCTCAAAGTCAAGGCAGGTTACAATTGAAATACAAAAATCTACACAAGTACCACGGTTATCAGAAATGCGTTCGGATTTAGTATTATTGAACCCGTTTCTAATGCGGATTGTAGTGGATTGTAGCCAAAGTCAAAAGCAGACAACACTTTCTGAAGATTTCTTCTATTTAAGGCAGATTAAGATGCAAAGTTAAGAAAATTGATTTTAAAGGCATGCTTAATTCCCTTGGACACTATTTTATCATCGGATGAGATTCTTATGCAAAATATAAATTCTGGGGATCTAGAAAAATATTGAATTCGTGAATGTAATTGAGATTTATCCAATCGGGATTTTGGCATTGAGGATTGTTTAAAATTTCCATTCAGGCTTATGCTCTTGTCCTTGTTTGAATTTTATTCTCCAGAGTATTTCAACATATATGACATCTAAATAATTTTTCACTGGCCCTCCTCTCGTGGCGGTCTGACAAATCATCCGAGTAGTATCAATTGTAAAGAAAAGCTTATCTCAAATTCGCCGTTCCAAGTCGGCGAAAAACAGGAGGTTCCGTCATCGCACACGCATACATAAATGGTTGTGAGAAAGCCAAAATGTGTGTTTGTATTTTTTGCTTAATTCCCTTGGACAGCGTTTTATTACCGAGGGCGACTTTAATGCAAAATATAAATTCAGGGTATCCAGATGTATATCACAGATAGGTAGGATACGTAGTAAAAGGTTTTCAATAAGAGCGCTACAAAAGTTTTTTTTAAATAAAACAAAAACGATTTTGGATATCAATGAAATTCTTTATTCCTGTGAAATTACGTTTGATGCCGTTATGTATGGAACTCGATTTCTTTTGCATGGCCACCACGGGCACGCTTGCAGAAGTCCAGACGCTGCACCCAATTTCCTACGGTTTTCAAGCATAAATCGGCTGCAGTTTCACGTTCGATATTCGTACGAAGTTCATCAATCGTCGCTACTGGCTTGTTGGCATAGAACATAGACTTGACATAGCCCCACAGTAAAAAGTCTAACGGCGTCAAATCGCACGACCGAGGCGGCCAAGCGACTGGACCATTTCGTGAGATAACACGTTCTCCAAACTTGGTTTCCAATAAATTGATTGTGGCGTTAGCTCTGTAGCTTGTGGTGCCATCCTGTTGGAACCACATGTCCTCCAAGTCCATATCCATAATTGGGGCCAAAAATATTCGGTTATAATTGAACGGTAGCGATTCCCACTCACAGTAACGTGCCGGTTTTAAATTTTAAGAAACGGCCCAATGACGCCGCCGGCCCATAAACCACACCAAACCGTAATTTTGTCGGGATGCAATGATGACTCATGGAGTACGTGTGGCTTGCTGCCTGACCAATACCGCATATTTTGTTTATTGACGAAGCCATTCAGCCAGAAATGAGCCTCATCGCTGAAGATGATTTTTCGATGAAAATCCGAATCATTTTCAAGTTGTTGCTCAGCCCAATTCACGAACATACGACACTTGTGGAGGTCAAGCGGCTTCAGTTCTTGCTTCAATTTACCTAATCTTTTTAGGATGTAGGCCAAGATCTTTTAGCGAAATTCGCCACAACGACGTCACAGAGATGCCCAACGCTTGAGAACGTCGTGTGAGAGACACATTTGGGCTTTCTTCATTTGAAGCCTAAGCGGCAGCAATATTCTCGACACTATGGCACTTCTTTGTCTCACTGGCACGGGAACATTTTGTACTGTGCCTGTGGATTCAAAATTTTCCACTAGACGCTCAATTGTTGATCTGGTAGGACGATTATGACGACCATAAATTGGACGTAGCGCTATTAACGTTGAGACCACGGACTCCGAATTTCGGTTGTAAATTTTAATAATTTCGACTCGTTGTTGGATCGTATATCTTTCCATCATGAAATGGCAAACCTTACTGAAGAGAAATGTCAAAAGAGCGGCAAAAAATATGGCATCGTTTGCTGTCCCTGTCGCTCAACTTTTGTAGCGTGCCTGTTGAAAAACCCGATACAATACCGAATTAGATTAGAATACATACTAAGATAGTGGAAAATCGCTGTACCAAAAACATTGAATTACTGATCTAATTGCGAAAGTTTTCGAAGAAAAGAAAATTTGCTCAGCCGTATTTCTTGATATGTCGCAAGCTTTTGACGAGGTGAAGCATAAAGTTCTAAAATGCAAACTAAGACAAGTTGTGCCGAACAATCATATAAAATCCTCGTGTCATATCTTGAGTATAGGCTCTTTCGTATGAAACTTAGAAGCGAATACTCGCAGTTCAATCAAATCATGACAGGTGTACCGCAAGGAAGCGTCCTTGGACCAATTTTGTACCTCCTACATACAAATGAAACAATAATTGTCACGCTCGCCAAATATAAACTGCTACACTAGCAGTTAGCACAACAACAGAGGAAATAAATTTGAAATTTTAAAACGCTCTTAATGAGGTTAATGAATAGTCAAAATCCTGGCGGATGACAGCAAATCGATTCATGTAGATTTTTTTACAAACAGACAAACAATTTGCCTGTATTACTAAATACTAACGACTCGAGTCCCATTTGAAAATGGTGCGAAAAATCTCGGAATGATGCTCGATGCAAAATTAAAATTGAAGTCAATTGAAAATGTGAAAAACTTAAAAATAAACACGGAGAACTCCAAAACTAAAAATACGGGTATTATTTGATCTTCAAAAGAAACAATTTATCTTTGAAGCAATCCAGCGAATTTAAAAAATATATCTAAAGAAACGAATTGTATGAGGTAGTCTGCCAAACTTGATTGAAAGCCTTGCAAATATCTAGGGCAGCAGGTCCCAACTAACAATTTTTCCTCTACAAGGTATAAAATTTCCAATTCCAAGAAGCAATTTCTTCTATTAATCGCTTTTATACTTGTGCAGAGAATTTCAGCATGTATAATAACTCTTTTAGGTAAATGCACAGGCTTGATATAACATTAATGGGTATAATAGTGCTTACACACCGAATCATAAACTGAGTTTTTGGCAAAAAGTTTACGTAAACCACTAGATGCTTTCACACCGAACTCTGACCAGGTTTCGTTTGACATTTCAATCAGCTGTCAATTGTGATTTTGATACTAGCTGCAACATTTGTGTGTGAAAATATTGTGTAGTTTTGTTTTTATTTCATCTGGTGTGTACATTTCTTTTCTTCCTCCGAATGCTGCAGACATTTCGCGAAAAATGTGTCCATTCTTTCTGCATCCTCTTAGTTCTTCATTTTTGGCTGCCCATAACTCCACCAGGTACTCCTCATCTTGCACACACCAGAGCTTCTTCTTTTTGTTTTTTTTTCTTTTCTAAATCCATTTTATTTAAACTATTCAATCCTGTGAAATGAAATGATAAATGAAATATAATATGAAGAAAAAAAACATTTGTTTTGACAGCGAGTTCATCAGCTGTTTTGTGGGACGTGTGGAACACGTGTAGAATCTATGAAAAGGTGTGTTCGTTCCAACAACCTTTAGCGAGATGACGTCTGTGAAGTGGTTTTGAGATGGTTACGCCATAACCTACTTGTTTTTGAGAACTGAAAACGTATGGAAAAACTCGGTTTATGATCAAGGTTTCAGGTGTTTTTGCGTAAACTCCGTTTTTGGTTCGGTGTGAATGCCCTATAAGGCTTCTAAAAGGTTTCCGGGCATGTGTGTACATGTGACAGTTGATAAGATGTTTTGGTAGAGCATTCGCCGAAGTAATAAAGAGGTATAATAAGTATAGAGCTTGTGACTTAAGGGTTATATCAGCTGTGACTACTAATTCTGTTTTGCAATGAACTACCACGCAAAAGGTTTGGTTTTGATACCCAGTTGTGTCAACACCTACATGTTTTTTTTTTCCATTTCATTTTGTGTAGGTACATTTTATGCTATAAATGATGCCTATGGTTTGTAACTATAAACAATTCATGTTTAGTGCACCAATGATCGAATTTGATAGCACGTTACTTTGTCTTTCAATCAATGGTTTTACAGAACATGCTTCAAGTGTTTTGTTACTGAGGCTAGTCTTGCATGTTTCAGAATACAGCCTAGAGGATGGAATGGTGGACTGACGTGTAAATAGACCCGAGTTCGAATACCAGTAAGAATATTATTGACTTAATTAAAGTTAATATATCAAATCAATGTTCCCATTAAAATTGTTGTAAATAATTATTAACATTAACAATTAAAGAAACAAATTTGGTGGGATGTATTTAAAATAAATACACCAATTAATTTTGTTTTCATTATTTGTGAATTTCGGTAAGGACACCTTATAAAGTATTTACCACAGAATGCGCCAAACATGTTTCCATCTGACTTTATACAGCTAACAAAGCTGGAAAGGAAATAGCTTCGATAGTGTTTTATCGAAGCGAAATTGCTAGTTCTGGTCTTGCATCTCCATGATTTTCAATTAGCAGTTTGTGACATTATTAGATCAACTGTCTGCCTATGAACTGCAACTGGGTGTATTGTAGGTGCTTAAAATGCAGCTTGACATTGGAAAACCTGACATGCTTAATATGAAAATTGCTTATTTCTTGTTTTAATATCTTTCGATTTTCCTCTGATGAGTTGGTCTTCTAAGACAGAAATATTAGCAAACTCAACATAATAGCTTCTGTAAGACCAAAATCTTGGCATGCTCAACTAAGTAGTTTCTTTGACTACCCGTTAGCTTTGGCCTGGTATTATTTATTCCATTTGTAAACATACCAAGAAGAATGATGTTAAATATCACATCAGCATCACCCTCCACTATGATTCATTCCCAATTGCGACCTTGTCATCCTAGTCTTTTTGTTGGATTTTTTTTTTAACTTGCGAAAGGAATACCAAAAACAAGCTGATATGAAACAGTCCAGAGCCTGTTTTTATCAGCTTCAAGTGTTATCTGTGATTAAAAATTTGATGCAAATTAATTTCTTTACGTTATTGACATAAAAAAAACTTTATTTATAAAATAAAAAACTTAAACTAAATAAAAAAAACTTAAACTAATACATGGAAAAAGACAGTGAGTCGATCTACCGCTGTGGATCGATTGATTCGTGTGTGCTGCTGACCGTAGTATTTATATCTACCAGTCCTATTGTGTTTGGCGTGGATGAGGGATGTTTGGTTTCTGGATGGCACATGTTTTTTATTGCTTTCCAATGCTCGAATTTCGGTGATAGCCTATGGTTTTATTGCTTCCAAATGGTAGGGTTATTTCATGGGTGCGTTGAGGGTCACGTATCGTCTTCAAGTGGATCAATGTGTTGACTTACATTTAGTTGTGAAATCTGTTTTTCTGAAACACTTTTTGAAATATTTCTGCAAATAGCAAATTAAAAAAAAGACAATAATTCTAATTTTAATATTAACTATGTTCTATTTTATTTTAAGCTTTAAATATCTTATTTTCTAATTATTTAAATCACATTTTCTACTTAATGGTTTTCTAATGACTTATCTTCAGTCGGTGGCTTCATATTTGTTTTGCTTGTTGGTAAAAATATTGAAATAATCGCAAAAAGGAAACACAAGCCCATAAATAGGTAGTACAATAAATTACAATGCGAAAATATCATGAACGCGACAAAATTACTGCCAGCAAATGATCCTATTCGTGCTATCATCATTATCAGTGACATGCCCATGGCACTGACATTTGTTGGGAAAAATTCCATAGCAATAGTGCTGACAATACCTCCACTGCTATTTAAACTCATCATAATAGTAAACACAACTATCGACCATACGAAGTCCACCATGTACTGGTAGATTGCGCAAGCAATTCCTCCGACCACCATCCAACAGACTGTAAATGAAAAAAGTTAGTCACAATATTTTAGATGGAATGGACAGTAGGGTTGTTTCATGAATATGTACAGAGCAGGACAAAAGAGCGAAATACTGGACGTTTTGTGCCTTTTTCTCTAGCTCAGATTCATTAAACAAAGCTTATGACAACTTACAAAGAAGCTTCTTTTTGCCGACAATGTGTATAATCCTAGAGAAGGCAAAGTATATGATCGTCATTACTGCACCGATTATTATCAGAACTATGAACATTGTTGTATCCACTGATGCTTCTTCATCTTCTGACGATTGGTTACCCGCAATTGACATAATCTCGCACGTAGTATATCCCATAGCTTCATTTTCAACTTGCAGTTTTAACATTGTTGGCAACCTGAAGGAACAAACAAATTATTATGAATATTGCTTTCATTTTATAGCGAACTGTCAAATGTTGATGATCTAAGAATGTTTGACGTTATTAGCCTGAATTCGAATAACATATTTGAATGCCTGCATGAGATGAAAGCGTGATACGCTGATCACAATAAATTTAAGTGCCACATGACACTACTCTCCAATTGATTTCTTCAAAGTTCAAACCGATGATACATTTTTACTCAGCTATAGATGAGCCAATAAAATTGCATTCATTGTAGATGTCAGTAAACACTATCTTATTTAATCGCGACAATACATTTTTTTAATGTCATAAACTAATGACTTTCTCAAAATAATGCGTGAAATGAATATCTTCCAAGTATAACACACCATATCGGTATGTCCTACCCACATTTTGTGTGACCCATCTGTATAATGTTAAGAATTATGCTCGTCGAATGACAGGACTCCACGTGTCTATTATTTCCTCCTTCTCTGGCTCATCTATAGCTGAGTAATAGTCATTTGAACTAGTTGATGTGTTAGAAGTTAGAGAATTGAAATTCTGTCTCATCTAAGAAGTTAGAGAATTGAAATTCTGGCTCATCTATACATGATTTAATTATTTTGTTTGCTAGCAATTATCTTCGATTTAGAAAGGACTAGTGGAAAGTAGTGATACTAATATTATTGCCAGCATCATACCCATGTCGAAAACTAAATGTTCATTAAGGCGCATGTTATAAAATGTAAACATGGTCTAAGACTTAAGACTATATGCTCAGGCGATTATAATCTACTGATATGAGAAACAATAAAATAAAATAAAACAATGAAATAAATTACCACATAAATGTTCCTTGTCCAATGAAATAAAGAATAAACATGGTAAAGCACAGATTCATTGTATGCAGTATTTTATCCTTGGCGAACAGTGGAACAGTTTGTGTCCAAATCAACTGGAAGGCGTCTTTTACTCCAGAAACATTTTTCAATTTACCGCCTGAATCATCCGCGAATATTTGGTGTACAGGATAGTCAAGAGATGGCTGGCCAGTATTTGTCGAAAATACTTTGCGTAAAGTTTTTAAGGATTTTTCCTGATGACCTTGCATCAGATCAAATTTGGGAGACTCTGGTAAGATGAAGAGTCCGACAAAGGCAAACACTCTTAAAAAAGAAATGACTAAGAGAAAAACCCGCCATGCATGAATTTGCATACCAAACAGTTGGAATTCTATTTTTAACGGTAGAATTGCGAGGCCCAGCGCTGAAAATTTAAAAAGAAAAATATAAATTAGTTCGAGTTGAGTAGGTTGAAGTATTGAAATGGAATAAGAACACGATAAAATATATAAAACGTTCACAGACACAATAAATGCAATAAATAGTTGAGTTTGTTCGTGCACAAATATAGTTATATTTTCATTTTTTTTTTTTTACAAAAATCACTTTTTGCAGTCAAAATTATATTGTATAGGAACATACAACGAACGTTGTGGGCCTAGAATATGCAAGAGTTTTTAATGGAGGTTGACATGTTTTTTTCCGTGGGCTGGTGGAAATTTTTATAGTAATTTTTTATTTTTGTATGTGCCCACAGTAGTGTGAGATTTTTACTCCCCAACTAGGTATGCGACATATCAGCAATTTTTCATCACGAGTAATGAATGTTTGGCAGTTAACTTTGCTTTGAGATTTCCTGCTTTTTCCGCAATTTATAGCGCGGTATATGATTATCGGGCTAAAACCAAGGTTGTACATCTTTTAAGACATCGCAATAAATTTGTTTCGTCAAGAATTTGGAGGACCGTTGTGTTAAAGTGTCCCAATAAACTTTTTTTATGTTTGCGTGTAAAATTGTTCGTTTCATCTTTATCCGCGAGAATACCCAGATCTTTTAGTATTTCTTCATTCCTTTCATATCACGGTGCATTGACGAATGATCTTAATATTTTGTTTTCAAAAGTTTGTAGAATTTTTAGATTTGTTTCACTGGTACAACCTCATAGTTGTATATCATATGTCCAAACCGTTTTAACACTTGCTTGTATAATAGCAGCTTTTTAACAAGGTTATGCTTCGAATATTTTCCGAGTAACGAGTACAGTTCTCTGTCTTTATTTTTAAGTTCTTCGCATTTCTTTTTTACATGCGATTTCCAGTTTTATTTTGCATCGAGTGTCATTCCGAGAAATTTCACTTCATTTGCAAAAGGAACTCAAACCGTATTGAGAAATACTAGCAAATTGTTTGTCCATTTATATGGAAAATCTATTTACATGAATCGATTTGCTCTCGTTAAGTGCAATTCGCTAGGATTTTGTCCATTCATTAACCTCGTCAAGAGCGGTTTGTTATTTCATATTTGTTACCTCTATTGTTGTGCCAACTGCTAGTATAGCTGTATCGTCAGCAAACGTGGAAACTATTGTATCGTTTGTTTGTGAGATATCACGTGAAGAACAAGAGTGTCCCAAGGACGCTTCGTTGGGGTACTCCTCCCAATATTTCTTTGAACTCTGAATATTCGTTTCCAAGTTTCACACGGAAGAGTCTATGCTCAAGATACGAGACAAGGATTTTATTTAATTTTTCAAGCAGAACTTGTCTTAATTTTTATTGAAGGCCCCTAGACCAAAGCTTGTCGAAAGCTTGCTACACGTCAAGAAATACGGCTGAGCAAATTTTCTTTTCTTCGAAAGCTTTCTCAATGAAAGCAATAATTCGATGAACTTGGCTCACAGTCGAATGTTTACTTCTAAACCCAAGTTGATGGTAAGATAAAAGGAGTTTCTGATCAATAATGGATGTGTATGCGACCCAGTAATATCCTTTCAAAAACTTTTGAAATTATTGGAAGAAGAGAAATAGGTCTGTACGTTTTTATTTCTTTTGGTGATTTTCCTGGTTTGAGAACCATAATCACTTCCGCGACTTCTTACTGTCTTGGTATGTATTCTTATCTAATTGCTGCATTTACAATTTATTTAATGCTTTTCAAGACACCATTTTAAGAAGTTCTCCTGTAATTAGGTCATAAGGTCATAACCCGGAGCTTTTTTAGGCTTTAATTTCTGTATTCCCCTATTAAGCTAGGCAATACCTGTATACCAGTTGATGGCCCAGAAAACATTAATTTATTCAAGACTACAACCGATAGTAATACAGTAAGATTAATATTGGTTGTAGTCTTGGATAATTTATCTTATCTAATTCTTATCTAATTGCTGCATTTACAATTTATTTAATGCTTTTAAAGACACCATTTTAAGAAGTTCTCCTGTAATTAGGTCATAACCCGGATCTTTTTTAGGCTTTAATTTCTGTATTCCCCTATTAAGCTAGGTAATACCTGCATATCATTTGATTGTCCAGAAAACATTGATTTATTCAAGACTACAACCGATAGTAATGTAGTTGTTGTAGTCTTGGATAATTTAACCGATTGTAATATAATTAGATTACTATCGGTTGTAGTCTTGATGTTAATTAATGTTTTCTGGACCATCAATGCTTGAATTTTTCCTGAAGATGTGCAGCAAAAACGTCTCCTTTTTCCATATCGCTTTTTTCCCAAACGCCTTGAGTTACCCTAATTGGTGGCACAACGTTTTTTGGCCGTTTTAAGTCTTTGATTGCATTCTAAAGTGAATAATTCGATTCTTTTACAGTGGTTAGGCTTTGCAGCATCGTTTTTACCCGATTGAGATGCGTTTTATCTTGAGGGGCACGAGTTTGATGCCATCTTTTACCAGCTTTTTTTTCGTCTAACCAAATCTTTTATTTCCCGTGGGTACTTGATATTACTATAGCTCACTATTTTGCATTGTTGAGGAGTATTATTCCATGCTGTTTTTTTAACGGTATCAATAAAGGAGTCAAACGCGACTTCGAATATTATTTTCAATGTAGTTTTTGAAGCCTTCCCAGTTGGTTTTCCCGTTTGCTAGTCCATTTCTAACGATGGACTCGCTCGTTGTTAGAATAACCGAAGAATGATTAGAGAAAAGATCAAAGCATTCTTCAACTTTGATTCGATTAGACTGCAGAAAAAAATACAAATTTTTGGCGCAACAGGCCCGTCTGTAACCAGGGCCGCGCTTTCTCACAACCATTCATGTGTGCGTGTATACTTCTTGCACGATGGTGGGACGTCCAGTTTTATGCCGACTCCCGAACGGCGAATTTGAGATAAGCTTTTCTTGACAATTGATACTACTTGGATGATTTGTCAGATCATCACGAGAGGAGGGCCAGTGAAAAATCATTTAGGAGTTGCTACGGCTATGTATCGAACCCAGACCTCCTGCGCGGCAGTTCATCACATTAACCATCGCGCCACTGAGCCCGCCATTTAGACGGCATAAATGAAGAAAAACTTCACTATTTACAAGTGCACAAAAAAAGTTTTAAGTTTTTGGCGATAAATAATTTAAATTTGTTATTTGTTATGATTTGGTGGACAAATTCCCGTGCTCTTTGAATAGTCAAACGCTTATGAAATAAATAAAAGTTCCCTCCCATTATTGCGCCTCGCTTAAGCGATGATTTGAAATGTCATATAAAAATAGATATATTTTCATTTTTAAGTTGATAATATTGTAATGTGTAACATTTGTTTCCTAACTTCTTAACTTACCTGGTATAATCATCAGTCCCATCGGTACAAACATTGACAACATTGTTATATATCGCACTCTTGACTTCTTGGAATGGAATTCACCAAGATAGCTATACACAACAGCATTACAACCCGATATAATAAATCCAGATAAAAATCTGAACGTAATAAGCATCCAAATGTTGACGGAAAATGCCGAGATAATTCCAGTTGTAAAACTCAATGTGATGGTCGTTCGAAGCATCTTAGCTCTTCCCCATGTATCGGATAAAAATCCAAAAGCATGAGCACTTAAGACTACTCCCAAATATGCCGATGACGCAAGTAAACCAAGTTCACCATTTGTGGCATTGATGTCAACCCTAATAAATGGCATAACGACACTGGTACCCATGGTGTCGATGGTAGCCGATATTAAGCACAGTCCAGATATTAATTGAAGGAAGTAGTGAAACTTGCCAATCCCGGTTAGTCCAACTGCCTCTTCAAATGTGTAGATTTTGCAGGGTGGTTCATCATTTGGACTGATTTTGATGTCTTCAATAGGCTGAATTGTTTTTTCTAAAGAAATAGAGAAACAATGATAAAATGAAAATAAAAAATGTTTTCTTAAAAAGATGTAAACAAAAACATAAAACGATAATCTAACTTAAAACGTGTGTTTGCTTAACATTACAATCTCATTAAAATGCTACTAAATTCGGTATTTACTAAGAGCTAATTGTTTGTACATAAAGTAATGTCGTGTAACGTGATTAATAATATTTTGGGAGAAGGTGTTAGGTAGATTGGTAGAAGAGGCGGTTTGACATGAACCCAAGTAGCACTTATGTGCCTTTTTGTTACCACGCTCGTGCGACCTTTATTATGATTGTTGCTGTGGATATCAAACAGGGGGTCTCCAGATCCAGCCTGTGAGGTTTAGAAAACGGATTAGATCTTGTATCCTTTTACTCGAGATGTCGCTAAGGTTGTTGACGAATGGTTGGTCTAGAGCATGCAATCTGGCTCTTGCTAGTTGAGGGTTGTATGGGATCCGTAGTTTGGGCACATGATCTCCATTGCCCCTAGACTGTCGCCGTTACTCTTGCGATATCTGGGCAGATTCTATTTAGTAGATCGTTTGTTCTGCTCCTGTTGTAGGAGGGCCATATCGTCCGGGATATGACTCAATTTGTTAACCTTCTCCATTTGGAGTCGGTCTTAGGTATTAGAGGTTGAAAGTGTGATCAGAGTGTAATCTAATCTCTGATAGTATAAGCAACTCCAAGTACCAAAAAGAGATGACAGTACCCGCGCCGGGAGGAAGAGTATAGAGCTAGAAGAGGAGAAAGGAAAAAGATCCAGCGTAACAAAAAAAAAATGGAAGACGCAGAAATCTCAAGACGCAAGAAGTCAAACAATTGGCAGCTGATTTCAAAGTAGGAACGTAGACTCTACGAAACAACAATACTAATCTAATCATGGACATGCAGGCAATTGTAGATGTATTCAGGCAACATTTCCAGCTGCATTCAGTATTTCTATCGAAATTGAAATTTGCCTTGAGTACTTTTGACAATTCTCAAGCTCTTAGGTTTGTGTGAGAATATATGCAACAACATGGATGTTGTCTGTTCGGCTCACAAAAAGCGTATGAGAGCCGAACGACAAAACAAAATTTTAGACCTGAAATGGTGAAAATGTGATTTTGTTGGTATTCAACCTTGTTCTACCGCAAAAACTTGGTTGAAGAATTTCAACAATTTTCTCTCCGTTTACCTCAATCCCGACGCCAGCAAAACCGGTTTCATACCAAAATATTCATCTCATGTGAGGAGGCCCAATGTGTCACATCTACAAAAATGGCGGTTCCATGTCTTGTATCAACTACCTTCCTAAACTCCCCATATAAGATCCTATCTAACGTACTGTGTAAACGTCTCATGCCATTCTGTAACACACTTATCGGCACCAGTATGGCTTTTAATTTAAGGCACATCACATTTTCATCTATTTGAATTTAGAAATCCACACTTCACACTTCGGCAGATCCTGGAAAAAAACACAAGAAGTCCAAATCGATACCCACCACCTATTCATCGATTTCAAAGCCGCATACTACTGCATTTATAGAGACGAACCATACAGAGCCAGCCATGTCTAGTTTTGGTATACCGCCCAAACTCGTCCGTTTGTGTTGGATGACGATGGAGAATTCTCGCTGCTCCAACAGGGTGGGAAACGACCTCACCGACACATTCGATACCAAAAAAGATTTAGGCAAGGCGATGCGCTATCATGTGACTTCTTCAGTTTGACTCTTGAGAGGATTGTGCAAAACTCACGATCCAACACCGGAGGCACAATTTTTAAAAATCGATGCAAATACTAGCATACGCAGACGATATTGACATCATTGGTAAGACTCAACGTGATGTCATAGCCACGTTTGCTAGTGGCTATGACGAGGAAGCGGCAAAAATGGGCTTAGCAATAAATGAGGGTAAGATGAAGTATATGCTGTCAACATGAAAGGACACACAACATCGACGAATTGGACAGAAAGTTACTATTGACATATATAACTTTGAGGTATTACGGGTCTTTGTCTACGTCGGCTCCACTATTAACTCTGACAACAACATCTCGTCAGAAATTAAACGAAGAATTACTCATGCCAACCGCTGTTTCTTCGGGCTAAGAAGGCAATTCAGTAGTACAGCCCTCACTCGAACTACTAAGGAGATCCTATATAAGACCCTGATCATCCCAGTCATGTTCTACGGCGCTGAAGCATGGACCGTCTCAAAAGCGGATGAAGAAATCCTTGGTCGATTTGGGAGGAAAATTATTCGAAAAATCTTCGGAGACGATGATTCAACCAAGAACTATACGAAATGTACAGCGACATGCCCCTCGACAAAAAACTCCGCATTGGACGTTTTAGATGGCTAGGACATGCAGAACGAATGGATACCAATACTCCGGCTCGCAGAGTCTTCGATTCCCAGCCAGACGTCGTACGCAGTAGAGAAAGACCTCGCCTTAAGTGGCGCGCACAATTGGAAACCGACCTAAACCAACATGGAGTGAGCAACTGGAGGCAGTTAGCGAAGGACCGGCCTAAATGGAGAGTCATGTTGGTTGAGGCTCAGGTTCATTCCGGACTTAAGCGCCCCTTAAGAAGTAGAGAAGACTGCCGAAATAAACACCCTTAACGAATGTAAGCCTAAAATACACCACGTACGGAATTATCCTTGCTGAAAAATTAGAACACACCGTTTCCAAAGGGAGTGAACACACTGGAAATCTACAAGTGTTGCATCTCTGCAAGTCTATATTTTTAAATTCGTTTATTCCACATAAAATAATAAAAGTCCTTAAAAAAGTGGAGAGATACTATTTTCATCTCAACCTAAATATTTCTTTAGACTTTTATAAACCTTTCTCTCTTATTTTTAATGCAAAAATATGGGAAAATAAAAGAGAAAAAAGAAAAGACACTCAGTACCGCTAAATTATTCTCATACACATTTTAAATGTTTGCTCGAATTAACGAGTTTGTATAAGGATTAGTTCAGTTTAACTTGTATTTAAACAACTTATGGGTAGGTGAAACTTTCCAAATCACTGCTACTAGACTATTTGACACTTTTTTTTTTACATTTGATAGCGTTTGATGTTCATACAATACTATATTGTATAAGGCTGGTTAAAAAGTGGAAAACGACTAGTGTGCAGTTATAGCTCTCATTCGAAATTTTCTTTTTCGATTTTTTTTTATAAAGCGTGTTAATAAAAAAAACTTTTAAATTATGGTTTATGTTTATCCAAACATGTTTATGTTTTCCATGAGAGTATCGTGTATCACTGTCAAAAGAGAGATGCACTACTTGCTAATGCACAACTGTCAAAAACTTTTACACATTCTGTATTCCGCTGGGAAGGTGTACTACTTTGTTTGTTTAAAATGTTTGATTTAATGAAAGAGAATGGACTTATATTGATAAATTTTTTACTTAATGTCGGCAACTATGTATGAAATACAATATTAGGTGAATGCCTGCCTCTGTTTGTTTGAGTTGCTCAAGCGTTTCTAGTTTGTTTGCAAAAACATCAGACATCCCCACAAAAAGAAGACCTGAGCAGTCAAATCAGGCGACCGTGGAGGCCAATCAACAGCAGCATTTATTGAAATAACTTGTTGTGGAAAGAGGTCTCGCAGTAATTCCAATGTAATCCTGGCTGTATGCGATGTGGCACCGTCTTGTTGGTACCACATGTTAATCAAGCCCAAAGTATACAGTTTTGGCGTTAAAACGCTGTTAATCATATCACGATATCGCTCAACATTCACAGTTACCTTTACGCTGTTTTCATTTTCAAAGAAGTAAGGTCCAATGATTGCTCCTGGCAAAATTGCACAATAGACAGTAACTTTTAATGGATGCAAAGGTGACTGATGAATAATTTGAGGATTTTCCATTCCCCGGAACCGACTAATCTGTTTATTAACATATCCATTCAAATGAAAATGTGCCTCGTCACTCATTATGACTTTTTCATGAAAATCGGGGTTGTCATGGGCTAGCTGTTACATCCTATTGGCATATGTACGGCGGCGTAAATGGTCTTGCGGAAGAAACTCTTGTGTCAACTGAATATTAAATGGAAACAAATGAAAATCCTTGTACAAAATTATGGCCAAAGTTGTTGTTTGAAGACCAAGCTCCTTAGCACGGCGTCGAATTCAGATTGATGGATTGTTTTTAAAACTTCCTTGAGCAGCAGTAATGTTTTCAGCCTATCTTGCAGTACGTTGTGGTCCATGCTTGTGCCTATCACCTGCAGACCCTCTTTCTTCGAAATCATTCACTGCACGATAAATACTGCGTTTTGTTGGCACGTTGTTTCTCCCCAAAAATTTCACGTAGCTTTCATATCGTCACAGTAATCGATGATTGATTTTGATAAAATGTTTTAACGATTAAAACACGTTGGTTTATGGAATTTTTTTCCATAACTAAGTTGCCAATTGTCTACTTCATGACTGCCAAATATGAACTGTCATGACTAATGTTTACCAAAATGGCGACAAAACAAAGTAGTATACCTTCCCGGCGGACACCCTGTGTTAATATTATGAAGATGTAGAGTTACAATCAAATATTCACAAAATATATTCGCTGCAAGGATTCATTAAAATAAAAAAAAATATTCTGCAACAATTTTAAGCCAATTTAAGAAGTGATTCAAGCCTTCAATTCTAGTAGGTATGAACAATACAAAGTGAAAATGTTTTATCATTAAAATCGTTCATGTAGCTCAATTGTTATTCTCATCTCATTATAATAGGAATCACGGAAGCCGGTAACTTGCAAATTTTAATGTGGCAAACGTTAACCCGTAACGTATAGTTTAGCAGCAGTCAACTTCTTGCTGCAGATTTACGTATACCTGTACGTATTTTTGCATAAGGCTTGCCTTGCTCATACTGGTCAGCTATTAGTCCCGCATACAAAATCCATTTCACAGACTTTACTCAAGTACCTGTATATCCGTATAACAAAATTCCGTGATAGTACTATTTCGCACAATTTGCAATTGCAGTTCTCTTTTTAAATTAATTTATTATTTATGCGAATGAAATCTTCCCTCACTCGAACTTCTAAGGAGATCTTATATAAGACCCTGATCATCTCAGTCCTGCTCTACGGCGCTGAAGAATGGACCGTCTCGAAAGCGGATAAATAAATCCTTGGTCGATTTGAGAGGAAAATTCTTCGAAAAATCTTCGGTCCCGTTTGCGTTGATGGGCTACGGAGACGAAGATTCGAGCTGTACAGCGCGTGCCCCTGGTCAAAAAACTCCGCATTGGACTTTTAAGATGGCTAGGACATGTCTTCGATTCCCAGCCAGACGTCGGATGCAGTAGAGAAAGACCTCGCCTTAAGTGGCGCGCACAAGTAGAAACCGACGTCAACCAACTTGGTGTGCGCAACTGGAGGCAGTTAACTAAGGACCGGGCTGTAGCGCCACTTAAGTAAGTAAGTTAGAATGACATCTTCCATATCGTTGATGTTTTTTTTTTAAAGAAATGACGCATGAAGTTTTCATACAAGTTATCCAAAACATATTGTTTATTGGAGTCTGGTAGCACAATTTTCATTGGAATGGGAAAAAAATTTAAAAGCATTTGAGAAAAGTCAATACGAATATTCTTATAATACTTAGAAGCGAATATCGTTCTTGGATTTCAAAAATTACAAAATAGCTACATTGACATATTTTCTTATATATAATAAACCAAAAGCTAATAAATTGCAAAAATAAGTCCAATGTAGTGTTGAATACTTAAAAAGTAGATCAACAAAGTTGTGATCTAAAGGCATTTATAGAATCTTTGACGTCAAAGAATCGCTTCTCCTAAAAAATGTCAAATAAACAATTACCCCTGCAATAAGTGGAATAAGGAATCAGGTATTGTTTATGAATCCCTGGGGGATTTCAGGGGAATTCATAGTTGCGACTGCGCAAATGAATTTGACGTTACTCAATAATCATGTGTGGATCACAGAACAGGTTCTCAGGTTTGCCGTTCCAAATGAACGTTAAACTGTGGGTCCCATTTATTTTACCAGAACCATATTTTCGCATCTTAAACGAATGGAGCAATGCCAGATGACATTCATTTTCTAATCAGTTGCTACGAGGTAACGAATTTATCTAAACCATGCCAAGCGAATTTTAGGGTCATAAAATGATGCGGTGCGACAAAAAGTACTTGATACGTCATAGATACAAACCAAAAAAGTGCTTCATCACTGTAATATGAACAAACCACAAGTTTTGTTATTCTTATTCTTATCGGTTGATTAAACTGAAATCACTATATTTACTGCACAATAAAACCCACTTTGTTCCATGCGACCGAATCATTTATTTAAATACGTGCAAATTAAAGATCACTTTGACACATTTGTGAATTAAAAAAAAATCACCAAAACACAAACACATGCACACACAAATTTAGGACTCACCCAGAGACCCATTATGATCCTTTTCATACGCTTTGTTGTCCATTACTATAGTTATTCGAATCGATACCTAACTCTAATTAAACTGCTACCGATAACTCGATTAAAATTTTCTTCAGAAAAACCGTCTGATCGCGTCGAACTCATTCGCTAGAATAACATTTTATCTAACTTAAGGCAACAACTAGTCCTCTGGCTGGATGGATGTGCAATCTCATTCAATAATATACCGGATTTAGATAAGACGTTTAGACTTTAAGTCTTGCGTCTATATGGTGGTGTTTTGTTTGCCTTTTCGTTCATCGTCTCTAATTTTTGATATTACAAAGGTGTTGTCATGGGGCATCGCCCTACGTAAGAATTATATATTGATGGTCTTTCGTGTGGCACCAGAGTGATATAAAATAATTATTTAAAGATTCACAGCTAGCTAACAAAGACACAATACTCATTAAGCAGATAATTCGATGTTTGTCAATATATGTCAGACCTAGACGTCAGAATTTCCATTGTCATCTTTTAGTTTTAAGCGCTCTAGAAGATTGGTAATGTTGTGAAATAGATAAAAGTTTTGTTTTGTTCTTAAAGACCCAGTGCTCCCAATAAAGTTGCATAGATTATCACTATCACGCAATCAGGATGTAAAATAAAATATTACGTACTACTTTTACTAATTTCTGTGATCACTTTTAGCCGCCTTCAATAAGTTTCAGGCATTATATCTGCCGATTATTACTGTAAAATTTATAGTGTGCATGTCAAATTGATACTTTTAACACCTCCATTAAGGTTGGGAGGCAAAACGTAACGTAAAGTTGTTTGGGCGAATTAGAATTACTCATCTGATTGACACACTATTGACAGTCGAAGACAGCGCCAAATGTCGATTGCAATTTCAGAATTAAATCCTCATATTCTTAATGAAGGATACAAATTGTTCATTCGGATCCGGCAAGAAGTAAAGCCACAGGATGCCATTCAAGGGCTTAAATTCGTAAACCAGAAAATTTAGTTCTTTTCAACGGTAACCGAAATCAATTTTTCGGATGAAGATAATTTTTATCTTCATTGATATGTGAATAAGCAGAACTGCTGCTACTGGAGCTTACAAAATCTGATATACAAGGATATCTTACTTACTTAAGTCTCTCCAATTAGCCCGGTACTTAGCTAACTGCCTCCAGTTGCGCACTCCAAGCTGGTTGAATCTTCGTATCAATAGCCCGTCAACTCAAAAGGGACCGAAGATTTTTCTTTAATAATTTCTTCATCCGCTTTTGAGACGGTCCAGGCTTCAGCGCCGTAGAGCAGGACTGGGATGATTAGGGTCTTATATAGGATCCCCTCAGTAGTAGTTCGAGTGAGGGCTTTACTACTGAATTGCCTTCTTAGCCCGAAGAAACAACGGTTGGAAAGACAAATTCTTCTTTTAATATCTGACGAGAGGTTGTCAGATTTAATAGCGGGGTCGAGATAGACAAAGTCCCATACTACCTCAAAGTTATATCTGTCAATGGTGAAGTTCGATTTGGACTTCTTTGGTTTTCTCCAGGATATGCCAAAGTGTGAAAATTTGATCGGTTGTGGACTTTCCTGGCCTAAAACCACACTGATAAGGGCCGATCAAGTTGTTGGTAAACGGTTTCAGGCGTTCACATATTACGGTAGATAGGAACTTGTAGGCGATGTTGAGACGACTTATACCTCTGTAGTTGGCGCAGCTTAGATGGTCGGTGTGGGTCGGGTAAACGATTCAAGGATCGTTAGACGACTTCTTGGTGCCTGAATTGCATACTCACCTTGCTAAAATCAAGGAACATGATTTTCCCTTGCAAATTGACATCCCGAAGAGGTGACAAAAATTAACCTCAAAGCTGTTCTGATTTTACCTTATGGACCTTTTGTGTAGGGTTCTGACCTTTTTTCTGTAGGCTTACGACAATAAACCAACCTCCTCTTTATATATATAACATAATTTTCATCATGAATGTAATGGCAGCCATTATGTCGGCGGTGATCGTCTTCCGAGTATTGTTCCACTAAATTATTTCCACAAACGTGAGGGTTTACATTTGGACGATCATATTTTTGATTGTGTCTTTATTTATTGCCCATCAAGCTTCCTGGATAGCTGTAATATAAACATATCAATATATCAATGAAGAGTGGGTGCACTAGATCTGAAAATTCTGTCCATTATAAAATATTCCTGACAAGTTATTGAATTTGAACTTCTTGGAGAAGCTTAAGCCTATTAGACCTATTGGGTAAATTGATCTTGATATGTTGTCATCCACCTAATACTACCACATGTGTTCAGAAATATGTTAGCTCTACCTTGCTACTGTTTATCTTGAGACTCCATTGGAGGTAGTCTTCTCAGATTTGCTTTATATGCTCTTTCACTGTCTTGAATACAATTTGGCTTGAAGAGAGTAGATATGCATATATCACTTAGTTGTCTCTGCTTGGAGTGGAGACTTGTATTAAGCAAAGTTTGATCTGCTGTATATATGTTTTAAAAAAATTGGTCCCATATATATTTTTCATTTCAGACATGATAGCATGTACGAAGAGGGATCTTGCTATTCAGGATCTCAATATGTTGTGGATGCAGTGGCCTAGTTGTTATTTTGTTCGGTTATTTAAGCGCGAGGTCCCTGGTTATCTACTACCAAAGGCCCAAGCAATTGGAAAGCAAAATGGATGTTTTTGTCTACTATTCTGCAGAAAATTGTTAATTTTTCTATCGGCTCTCTTGAATATGATATTCCCACGTTCAAGTTTTGCTAATGGATGACCTTTATAATATCGTACCAGTAGTCGTATATGAAATTGCATTTAATTCACACTGAAATCCCTTCATGGCTTTGCACACTTATTTTTTGTTAAACCACTCAAAATCTTTACAAAAATCTTATTTGAATAACTTATTCTAATATAAAATATTATATTGATGATTTTCCATTTTATGTTGTATTTTAACAATAACAAGCTTTTCCACTATTTTTTTTAAATGCCTAATAAAACTATTTTTACTTTTCAGATTCAAATTGGAATTATACTTTGGATCATGTTTAAAAAACTAATCAATCGTCACAAATGTCAACAACAACAAAAACCAGAAAATATAACATCCCTGGGAATATAAACAAAATATACTGCCAACAATATGTGCGCATTCGTTAATTATTTACTGCAATATTATTTTTAGTATTTGATAACCCATGGTGTTGTACTAAACTTTGAGCTTTATTGTTTGCCGAAAAAAATCACAACATTTTGTGTTTTTTTAAATAAAAATGTTTTACTACCCTGACTCTATCACATAAACATCAGATCACAGTTAAAAATATATAAAAAAAACTAAAATTATTACTGTGAATTGCAAAAAATCTAAGAAGAGTTAAACTAATTTTGTTTTCATAACTACATAATGTAATATGTATGTAGAGTATGTAGAGTTTAAATAAATAAATTCTATTCACAATAGTGATACTTAATTTGCCGCCGATGGTAGCTTTTGTGAATTTAATTAAATGCTAGCAAATGCATTTCTGAACAGCGAAGCAATTATTATTTTCTTATTAATAGCTCAATGACAAGCAATTGTAACACTGAATAACTTAGTAACGGGTTTAAAAAAAAATCAAAATAACAAAAGCAATGCTCTTATAAAACACAAAGTATTGTATGTGTATCATCGTTTTCATCAGCTAATGATTTTCGTTCTTATAAATATTTAACTCGAAGTTGTAAATAGTTAAATTTAAAATTAAAATAGATTAAGAAAAAAAGCACGTATATTAAATATAATAGAGTTAAAAAACATAAAATAGAAAAAAAAAAACAAACAACTCAGCGAAACCAATTAAATCTACTTAAAGTGTAGAGCTAACTCTTACTAATACGTTACTAAACTAAACTAAACTAAAAAGGACATGTATTCTCATGAACATACTCATAACTTATGCTCGTTAGTTTTATTAACATTTTGTTATAATTTAAGTGTCAAATTTGATTTTTTTTTTAACTCACAAATTACGCTTGTGACCCAAATTTCGAGAATAAAAATAAAAACATGTGATTAGTTTTGGCTGCACAATAGGTCTTCACAATATAAGAGGTGAAGATGTAATATCAGTACCTTAAATGTAGGTGTCATAGGTCACAATAGCAAATTCTGTATATAAAACTGTTGCCATTGTTAAATTTTCAAATGGTGCCGGGAACTAAAAAAATGCTAGTACCTATCATTAACTCTATTAATATGTTATTTATATTAATAGTTTCAATTTTAAAATCGGATTTTATTACTGTGAACTTATTGCGAATAATCCAAAATGATCGTTACATACAGAGCTATTGTTAGAAATATTGTTATTTGATTAATTATTTCAACTGACAACTGGATAGCCTTTGTAGCGACATTTTTTGTGTCAAGATTAATATACAATATTCTTGCCAAAAAGTATAGCAAATATTTTTAGTTCCCAGTTCCAATACCACGTCATTAAGTCCAGAATTTTAAAAGCTCACAATGTGGTACTTTTCAATATAAAAAATGCAATTGTGACTTGCGGTATGTTGACGATTTAAAATGATTACACAAGTAAAGCTTGATGTACAATGCCAAACTCACAATTTTTTTAAGTTCACAATGCAAAATTGTTCTCATAAAATATTTAAGCCCTTGTGCACTATTTTACAACGTTTTCCAGGCATTTGCATCTCCACCAAGGATCAGATTCGGTTTTTTTGTCGATCTAGGGGATTTTAGTATCTCCTCTTTTTTTGGTGGTGCTTTCCGCCAATAATTTATGGGTAATTTAGGATGGCGTTGACTAACGCCACTCATGTTTTCAGTTTATAAATTAAACACCTGCTAGGTTTTTAGCAAAAGAATTGGTAGTCTAGTGCTGTTTTCAATTGCAATAGTTATTGAGAACACAATTGTTTTATTTTCTATGGAAATTAAATTTATTTCTATAAAAGTTTGTGTGTTTTTTAATAATGTTTTCAATTTTCTTCTATTATCGATTCTTATTCGCTTTTTTGGAATCTATTCACTGGATCTATTTAGAGCATTCGTACCATTACATATTTGTTGAACAGAATGTCATTCATTTATCTATGTTTACAAAAAATAAATAACCGTTTCCCTTTGTCGAATCCAAATTTTAAAATTTTTTATGCATTTTCAGCGTAAATCATTCTGAATTCGACCAGTGCTTTGACGGCCACTGTGGCAAAGACCTGCGACTTTAGAAAACCGCACTAGTTCACATCACCTCCATGTGTGATGACCATGCTCTCGTATCGCTCATGCTGAATTTCCAATGAGAAGTAAGCTGTGTGTCACGTAGCTAAAACACATGTCGCTGGTGTCCATATCTTCACATTCAGGTGAAAAGCAGTTGGTAATAATCAACCTATAGCGCTCGCCGTAGATCGTAGATCGCCCGGCCTCCAAAACATATGGACCAAAAACGACAGCCCCAAATCCACACCAAACATGAAACAGTGATAATTTCGGAATGTATTGGACGCTCTTGGATCGTTTATCCAGTGAACTCAAATTTATCCACCGCACTACTATACTTATAGTCCAGTCCGGAATTAGCCCGATCCTAAGCCAACTGCCTCCAGTTGCGCACTCCAAGTTGGTTGAGGTTGGCGCCGTAGAACAGGACCGGGATGATTAGGGTCTTAATATGATCTTCTTAGAAGTTTGAGTAAGGGCTTTACAACTACATTGCCTTCTTAGCCCGAAGAAACAGCGGTTGGCAAGAGTAATTCTTCGCTTAATTTCTGACGGGATGTTGTTTTCGGAGTTAAAAGCGGAGCCTAGATAGACAAAGTCCCGTACTACCTCAAAGTTATATCTGTGAATGGTAACGTTATGTCCGATTCGTCGATGTTGTGTATCCTTTCGTGTTGACAGCATATACTTCGTCTTGCCCTCATTTACTGCTAAACCCATAAGCGTGGCTATGACATCACTTTCTGCCCTATCAATGATGTCAATATCGTCGGCGTTCGCTAGTATTTGTACCGATTTTTGGACAATCCTCTCAAGAATCAAATCCTTGACTTGATCCTTTTTGGTATCGAATGTGTCGGTGAGGTCATTTCCGACCCTGATAGAGTAGCGAGAATTCTTCATCGTCATACTACACAAACAAACGAGTTTGAGTCGTATACCAAAACTAGGCATGGCTCTGTATAGTTCGTCTCTATAATTGCTGTCGTATGTGGCTTTGAGTTCGATGAATAGGTGGTGGGTATCGATTTGGACTTCTCGGAATTCTTGTTTTTTTTTTTCAGGATCTGCCGAAGTGTAAAAATATGATCGGTTGTGGACTTTCCTGGCCTGAAACCACACAGATAAGGGTCGGTCAGGTTTCAGGCGTTCACATATTATGGCAGATAGTATCTTGTAGGCGATGTTGAGGAGACTCATGCCTCTGTAGTTGGCGCAGTTGAGAGGGTCTCCATTTTTTGTGGATCGGGCAAACGATGCTGAGGTTCCATTCTTCAGGTATACTATCTTGCGACCAGATTTGGCTTATGAGTTGGTGGATGTATTTTACCAAGTCATGGTAATGCGTGCCTCTTGCCTATCGCAATATGATCAATCTGGTTGCCCGTTCGTTGATTTGGAGACCACCATGTCCCCTTATTTATATCGAGGTGTGGAAACCGTGTGCTTGCTATAGTGGTATTTCGTTTCGTAGCGAAGTCCATTAGCCTAAGTCCGTCAAACATGTTGTCGTGTAGGCTATGTTTTCCGACAATACTACCAAAGATGTCTTCTCTTCCTACCTTTGCGTTTAAATCTCCCAGCACGATTTTAACATCGTACTTCGGTAGTTTCTCATAGGTTTTGTCAAGAAGCTCATAGAAGCAATCCTTAGCTATATCATATTTTGCTCCGTTGGGGCGTGAGCGAGGCTTATCTTGGTGAATTTGGCCTTGATGCGGATAGCTGCAATGCGTTCGCTAATGTCTTGACAACATAAGACTTCTTGGCTAAGTCTGGCATGTATAACAGATCCGTATCCGAAAAGTCGCTGTTTCTTCTCACTATAACACGCTGCGTAGTATATGTCAAAGTTTTTCGTCCTCTTTTTACCCGACCCATCCCATCGTATTTCCTGGATGGCAGTACTGTCTGCTTTCTAGCAGTTTAGGGCTTCCGCTAGTTGTTCGCTTGCGCCTCTCCTGTTTAATGTTCTCATGTTCCAGGTGCAGATACGAACGTCGTTGTCCTTTTTTCGTTTAGCAGGGTCGTCAACAATAAAATCCATCCTTTTCGTGGCTATTGGCTGCTTTGTATTAATTTCAAATGTTGTTTCAACAATATGGCCGCTGTTAACTGTCAACGTTCGGAAATCCCTATTGGAAGACACTTTACTGCTTTTGAGCTCTGCCACTACTGGTGAGAAATCTGGGAACTCTTCGATTATTCACAAGTTCGTTGACATATGTTCCTCCGATATGTTCATAAGAATAGGATATAATATTCTCCAGATTTTCAGCTTTACATCATTATTCAAAACCATATGAAAATCATTGCTACATAAATCAAAGAACAATAAAAACGTTAAATTTTGACGTATGTTGCGTATGTTTAAAGAAACGACAGATAAAACGATCCCCCACTGAAGTGTTTTGCCTATAAAACAATCAAAGATTATTATATACAAAACACAAACATTTCCGCTTACATTTTGAATAAAAGAAAAAATTACATTCTTGGTTTCTGTCAAACTCCTTGCTGTCATCCTTTGACAGTTTTCATTTTTTCACCAGCAATTTCTATTCGTTCAACTTTTTTATAATTGTTTTCGCGATCGACTTTCTGATGTTTAACATGATAGTTTATTAAAATGTATTCTTGCATATATCTGTAAAAAAAAAAGCTGAATTTTATTTATATTTGCAAAAAGCATAGCAAGTGCTTAACGCTTAGTAAAATTCAGAAAATACCAACGACAATAATGTCTCAAATCACGTTTTGATTAAATTTTATTGTTCAATTATCATAACTACCTATTCGTACAATTTTGTTCATGAAACTGTTTTGCATATTTTATAACTTTTCATTTTTAGATATTTTTTTGTTGCACGTAAGATTATTTTGAGTGCGCTGAAATAGTCTAAAATATGTCACTACCGACATATCATTTCCTTATCCGAACGCAAAGTTTATTTTTTGATATCGCAACATTTAAAAAAAAATTAAAAAAAAACGTTTATAGTTTACACGCGCTCAAATAGTTATGCTAATATCTTATTCATACCTTTTCAGGGCCTTAGTACACAGTTTGCATTCGAGGATCCGATTAGGAAAGATAGAGATAGGAAAGATGTTAATAGCGGAGCTGACTAACCTGATGGTAAGGTTAGGTTGTTCGCGCATATACCTGCTTGGGCACTATGCGATACCCGTTCCTTAAGAGATTAAATCAGTTGAAGGGATATGACGATACTTAGGTGGGATTATGGTGTAATGCTTCGTTTGTTCGAATGGGACAATCACTCCAGCCCGATCGATTGCTGATCCTGTCGTCAGTTGTAGTAGTGGTTGCTTAGAAATCTTCTGTGGCTTTTGAATTTTCTACCTCAGGGTCGCTTCATTGCCTGCATAAGCGATATAATTGAACTGAAGTGTTTAACCAACAGGTTATGGCCTGTTACTACTCTTACCGCGCATTGTTGAAGTTGTTGTTAAAGGTTATTTTTCTTTCGATATGCCACCGTTTAGTTCAACTGTGTGCTTACATGTGCTAATGTTGTACAGGGTGTCCGCCGGGAAGGTATACAACTTTGTTTTGCCGCCATTTTGGTAATCATTAGTTTTGACAGTTTAATTTGGCAGTCGTGAAGTAGACAGGTTAGGAAAATTTAGGCAAATTTATTATGGAAAAATATTCGATAAACCGTCGTGTTTTAATCGGTAAAACATTTCATCAAAATCAATCATCGATTACTGTGACGATGAGAAAGTTACGTAAAATTGTTGGGAAAAAAAACGGGCGAACAAAACGCTCTATTTATCGTATAGTGAATGATTCCGAAGAAAGAGGGTCTGTTGGTGATAGGTCCAAGCATGGACCACAACGTACTGCAAGATCGGCTGAAAACATTTCTGCTGCTCAAGGAAGTGTTCAAAACAATCCATTAATCTCAATTCGACGCCGTGCTCAGGATATTGTTCCTCAAATAACAACTTTTGCCAAAATTTTGCACAAGAGCTTCTTCCACAAGACCATTTACGCGCCGTTCGTATGCCGATAGGATGTTACGGCTAGCCCATGACAACCCCGATTTTCATGAAGATATCATAATGAGTGACGAGGAATATTTTCATTTGAATGGATATGTTAATAAACAGAATAGTCGGTACTGGGCAATGGAAAACCCTCAAATTATTCATCGGTCACCTTTGCATCCATTAAAAGTTACAGTCGGGTGTGTAATTCGGTCAGGAGAAATCACTGGACCTTACTTCTTTGAAAATGAGAACAGCGTAAAGGTAACTGTGAATGAGGAGCGATATCGTGATATCATTGAAAACTTTTTAACGCCACAACTGCAAGCTTTGGGCTTGATTAACATGTGGTATCAACAAGACGGTGCCACATCACATACAGCCAGGATTACAATGGAATTACTGCGAGACCTCTTTCCACAACAAGTTATTTCAAGAAATGGTGATGTTGATTGGCCTCCACGGTCGCCTGATTTGACTTCACCGGACATATTTTTCTTGGCATATCTGAAAACCAAGGCTTATGCAAACAAACCAGAAACGCTTGAGCAACTTAAACAAAATATTCGTGATGAAATTAATAAAATACCGCGTGAATTGTGTGAGAATGTAATGAAAAATGTGCTCAAAAGGGCTAGCATATGTGAGACTAACAGTGGCGGACATTTATCCGATATTGTATTCATTACATAATTGCCGACATGAAATAAAACATTTATCAATATAAGATCCATTCTCTTTCATGTAATCAAAAATTATAAACAAACAAATTAGTATACCTTTCCGACGGACACCCTGTACCATCTGGCTCTTGCTTTTTTGTTGATATGGTCGATTTATTGAAAGCCAAGATTTACCCTGCTACCGGATAGGAAGCGCGTGATAACTATCCTAGTGTAGCTTATTCGGCTACATTTTTATTTTCTATTTTGCCTTTGTGTTCTGGCACCCAGATTATTTAGACCTTACGGAAGTCAAACTTATTTTGGGACGTTGTGGATTGGATTTAATGAAACGAAATAGTGTAACAAAAAAGAGAAAAAAAATCGGTTCACGCCTGATCACCGAAATCTAGAAGCGTTGGAAGGATGAGGAATCTCCTCCTGTAGAAGTGAAACTATACGGTGGGAAGCTAGTCGATGTTGGGGAAACTTAAGCCTCTGTAGTTGACACAGTTCAGAGGACAGCCTTTGTTTTTGTATCGGGCAAAAGACGCGGATGTGGAGTCTTCTCCTGTTAAAGTGTAACTCTACGGTAGGTAGATAGTCAAAGTGGGGGGAACTAAAGCCTCTGTTGCTTACACAGTTCAGAGGTCAAACTTTTTTTGTGTATCGGGCAAAAGACGCTGAGGTTCCATTCTTCAGGTATTCTTTTATCCGGCCAAATTATTACTTGGTGATATTTACTTACGAAATCATCAGTACCGGCTTTATAAAATTCTCCAGGAAGGCTGTCATTTCCGGCAACCTTATAAGGCTTATGTTTATGATAACGTCGCCCTAACTTCACTTAGGTCTGGTGGTTGATAGCTTTCGCTGTCGTCGCCAAATTGAATGGTTCGTTCTGCCTAATAGCGGGAAATTGTTCGTTATCGCCGTTTAACAGTCTGTAGATGTTTATTCCATATCCGCAGCATTGACTGTGTGTCACCTACGAGCTTTCCTTGCTCATCTTGACAGGGTTCTATTTGCACCTTGGCCTTGGTAAAACCGGTGTTTTTCCCATATTTTTTGCCTAAAGAACTCAATGGCAGCTATCGTCTTCACTTGTAGTTTAGCCTTGTAGACTTCGTTCTTGGCTGTGAGCATCTGTCGGCATTCTCGATCAAAGTAAGGGTTTCTTACTGATGGCAAGAAACTTAAACATAACACATCAGTTCAGGCTGATCTAATGGTTTGTTGCCATCGTTGCCACTCCTCTTCGACATTACAAGCTACTGGTGTGGTGTTAAAGAGAGAGAATACGAAATCTTCATTTTTCTTCACAGTATTTTGCATTTAATGCGGCGTGATGAATATCAGCAGTCGAAGTTTAAGCCTATAAGCATGATCGTCAACAATAAAATCAGTCCTCCCCGAAACTCTTGGTTGATTCGTACACATTTTATTCCGCAAAGTACTATCACCCAACCTGAACATCCCATATTATGACCCTCAGATAGCGGGCAGTAGAATTCGCGCAATAGATCTGTTGTCATAGTAAAATTGGCTGGATATTGCCAAATTAACGCCACTCATTGTCTACCCTCGTTCTAAAAAATCCAACTTTTTCAAAATTAATTTAATATATTCAGACCTTTAGAAAAGATAATCAACAGGTATTGGGTATTGCAAAAGTTATGCAAATATAGTGGGCTTAACTTGTATTTGCTTTAACTCGTCTTCTAGTAATCATTGTAGGTCACAATGGCTTTTTCATCAACAATTGTAAAACAAAATCACATTACTAAAAATGAAAAGTGTGTATGTAAACAATTGCACTCTTAATAAGAATGGCATAGTCTACAAATTAATTTTATATCCTTATAATAATAATATTTAATTGTAAATATTTTTAATCCTTTTCTTTCAAATAGGCAAAGTCACAATAGCTTTTGTGTTACTAGTAACTGTAAAACGAAACCAGGTCACTAAAAATTAGTAGTGTCAATCAATGTGAACGCAATAACCGGGCAATGGTACACAGTTGAATAAGAATATTATTCCTTATCTTACAATTATGGTAGGTCACAATAGACTATTTTTTATGGAGAATTTGTCTGGAGTTTGAAAAATATAAGCAGTCCATTAAATATTGATACATATTAGCAGTGAGAGTATGTACATTTTCGTTTAACAACTGTCAGTGTGAACTAAATAAGAACGATGATATTATGCAAACTTGTTAATCCCAATATCATGTTTCTTAAAGTGCAACTAGTTTCATCAAGTTCTTACCACAATTTAATCTTTTTATTGTTGGCCCACCATTTTAATTATCTGTAAGCAGTTATACTCGTTAGTAGTTAGAAAACGACATAAAACATTTAAAACAAAAATATATATATAAGAAAATTTAAAACATGAATTTGTATATATACAATGCGATTAGCAATAACTTAGGAATTCATTTATAAGAGGTGTAAATATCTCATTGATTCAATTGATATTGTTAACTACATAGTATGTAAATTTTGTACTAAAATCAGGTCATCTCTATTGCGCATATATTCGTTCGAAATTTCATACTAAAAGCAAACAAAAACAAAAAAGATCATGCTTAACAATTGTTTTCCAAAAAAAAAGGATTTGAAGAAAATATATATAAAAATAAATGTTTGTTTTGCGTAACTTTTAAACCACAAAGTGCTACATCTAGTACTAATGTAAATTTTGTAAAATAATTTAAAATCAGCTTAAAAACGACACGCTAATATTTATTTACTACACCATCTAAAAAAAACGAGACCACAAAACCATGAACCAACATGTAAAATAAATAATACAAATAAATAAAACATAATATAGCAATTGTTATACAAACCAATATTAAGTGTAAAAAAAACCCTATTAAATATACAGAAACCGGTTAATTTATGGACAAAATATATTATCATCTACACATATATTAATATTAATCAATTTTCGTTTATAAGGGACACTGCCAATATTTGACGACAACCTAAAATTTAGTCCTATTTCTTTGCTATTTTCTAATTAGTTGCAATTGTTATTTAAATGTAATTATGTGTAAAAAATAATTATAATACGTATATGTGCAGTCTATGGCAAAAAGGCTTAACAGTTTGGCAGTTGGTCAACTTGATTACCTCATTTCAGTGTCAATACTTTTATTATCTGTTATATCAAATAAATTGTTTTTATTTTTTTATACTTATTTCACCTTTAAAAATAAATAAATTGTATATAGATAAAAAGAAATTAAATATATTTTAAAAAAGTAAAGAAAAATATTCTAAGTATAATACACGTACTAAGATATACAACGCAATCTTGAAAAAAATATTTTTAACTAATGGCGTAAACGTTATTAATAAGTCTACTATTAAGTAAGTTAAATTTTAAAATAACGTAAAACACTGTAGAAGAAATTGAAAACAAAAACGTGTCTGCACGCTTAAAAAAAATATAGTAATTCAAATTGCTTAAGTAAAATTAAAATTAAAGTAAATATCTAACAAATAAATTGTAAAAAAAAAAACAAATTCATACATAAAATAAAACTAATCAAACAATTGAAATATAAAATAAAATATATATAGTATATGTATTTAAATTTTAAGTACTAATATTAAAAAAATGTAGAATAAAAGAATTCATTGAAAAAAAAAACAAAGTGTTCTTCAAAATGGAAAAAAAAAAATTATTATAAATGAACATATTTTAAAATACACCCAAAATTAGAATATTCTCCCTTTCTATATATATATTATACATAAATATTACAAAAGGAAATTATATATATATATACATCATATATACATATAGAATTAAAATTATATTGTTTTTTCGGTGTAACTTTTCGAATTAAAATAAATATATAAATTTAAATTATATATATACATACTAAATATAAATATACATAAAAAATTAACGAAAAATAATAAAAAAAAACACACACACACACAAGAAACTGAGAAACAATTGTGTTTTACTCTCTCCCATTGCAGGTGCAGGTGCGAACGTCATTGTCCGTTTTTTGTTTAGCATGGTCGTCAACAATTAAATCAATCCCTTCTGAGGCTCTTGCTTGCTTCGTAACAACCAACCAGCTCAAATAGGTTGTTTACTTTATACACCATAACTGGAATTTTTCCGCTTCCGACTGGTGAGGCTTTTTGATTTTATGATCTTTCTCACCGACCCGCATATCTGCAGAGGATTCCTCTATCCGAGGACGCTTTCGATGGGAGACTAGGAACTCCATACGGATAAAAACATCCACATAAGTAAAATATCAGATCCATATGGCTAGTCTACAGTATAGGCGATTATAATGTCTTATATTCGTCAAGAACGTCTTAAGCTATTCTGGAATGCAATTATGAAACAAGTGGCATCTGGCTCGGAAGATTGACTAACCAAATTTTCATGCAAATCTGGAAAAGAACAACGAATTTCAAGTCGAGACACGTCAACATTTCACCGACTTTAAGTATTCCATCGCCTTGGGCATACCTCGAGCTACGTGGTTGCACGGACGATTTCGATATAATTGGTCACTCCTATATAACAATAGGCCATTGATGAAGAGACGCTTCCTAATGTTTGCTCTAACAGTCCCACATTACGACGCCAAGTGTTGGACAATAAGCAGGAAATGACATCGTCGATTATTCGGAGCAGGAGGCACAAAACATGTCGGATCTAAGCTCGGATACGACTGTATCGTTTATGCATCAAACGACGCATGGATTGAATAACTAAAGGGTGATTTTTTAGAAGTACAAAATTTTGAAATGAAATAAAATAGAAGAAAATCGTTTTAATGTCAATCGATTTAACTTTATTTTAAGGATAATTTTATGCCATTAATGTTCAAATATGAATTCGGAAATGTGGCCACCGTGGCTGGTTCGAATAAAGCCAAGTCTAGAGGTCAAATTTTCAAAAACCTTTTTCGAACATTTGGGGCCGTATGTCGACAGTAACGAATGTTGGCTTCCAAGTCCCAAGTCCCAAGTCGACGAGCGGCTTCACATATAGCCAAAGAAAATAATCCAATGGTGTCAAATCACACGATCTTGATGGCCAATTGACAGGTGCATTCCGCGAAATTGTGCGCTCATCGAATGCTTCCTTCAGTTAATCGATTGTGACGTACGCTGTGTAGCATGTACCGCCGTCTTTTTGGAACCACATCTCATCCATATTCATGCCATCCAATTCGGGAACAAAATAGTTGGTTATCATGGCTCTATACCGGTCTCCATTGACGGTAACTGACTCTCCAGGGTCATTTCGGAAGAAGTATGGCCCAAGGACTCCACCAGCCCATAAATTGCTTGTTGACGTAGCCATTCAACCAAAAATGAGCCTCATAACTGAATGATTTTGCGATGAAAATCGTCCACCAAAATCACGACGCATTGCATGATCTCGATCCTTTAATTCTTGCACAAGCTGGATCTTGTAAGGTCGTAAGCCAAGATGTTTGTGCAAAGTCATCCATAATGTTGATGAACAAAGCGGGTCCTCTTCAACACAGCAGAGGTGCGCACTGTTCGACGTCTCTGCGGATGCGTATTATCACATAGAGTTAACGTAGTGCGTAAACGATCCATGGTTAACCGAATTAATTGTTCTGATGGACGAAGCTTCGCGAACGCACCATTATTTCCGAAATAATTTGCACTATTTGCAAGCATTGCTCATTTGTCAACCTAAAAACACCCCCTAGAAGCAACGTGCACAGGTTTGAAGAAGGTGGATAGTGTTATACAGAAATATTTACTGAATTTAAAAATACTTTTTTTTTATTTTATAAATTACAGAATAGTATTTACAAAATGTAATGTTTGTCTAAACATTCAAAACATCAATAGGTTGAGTCACTTTCCCACAGTCGTTATAAAATTCTTCTACTGCATCAAGCCCCAATTCTTCTTCTTCTTACATAACTGGTTACCACATCCCAGTGTTCTTGATTTCCATTATCAACTTGTTCGTCGTCTTCCATAGGTTCCCATTCTTCTTGATTTCCATTATCAACTTGGTCTTCGTCGTCCATGTGGTCCCATTCTTCTTGATTCTCATTGTCAACTTGTTCTTCGTCTTCCATGTGGTTTTCTTGAAGTTCATTATCTTCATGATATTGCGAATCCGGGTCGTAAGGTGGTTGTGTTTCTTCCTGCTGGATTATCCTGGTCACAGTGATTTTGTATATGTGTTTGTATTCGTTTTTCATGGTTTCTATAGTCTCAAGCGCCGAATTCATAAGAGTTTTGAAGTCGGTCAGCTTTTCTATTTCGTTGAAGAGTTCCTTTGTGGTAAGGAGTAGACCAGTATCATCATCGTCATCCAACTCTGGTATGCACTTAGAAATTTTAATAAAGTGCTGTTGGGGCTCTGCCAATGAATTTTGATCAAGTTGCTCAACGTGGACCTCGAAAAATGAGTTTCTCCACTTTTGTTTGGCTTGTTCGTATATCTTCAGAAAGGTTAAATAAAATTCATCCTGCTTTACTGATTCCATTTTGTAGATTCTTGATTATTTGCGTAATAGCACTTACTTTAAGGAAGTTATAGAACAACTGTATGGACTTTCAAATTTTCGCAAGCCTTTATAGTAAGGGAATTAGAAACTTACTACCTGTAGGTGACAATTGTCAGGTGTAGATAATGTATGGTAATTAATCCCAACAAAGGGTTTTATTGAAGCAACGAGGATGCTTAGGTGCCTTACAGAAATAAAAGTCATAAAAGTCAAACAGGTAGAATAAGAAAAATTAATTTATTTTCAAAATTATTTTTATTGCAGCAATAAGAAATTAATTCCAGGATCAGAAACTTTAATTCAGAATATGTGTGTCTACCTCGCTTTGAATTACATGCCTGTCCAATTAGCTCATACCATATGGCGTTCCCTGAAAGCGGGTAATTGACCGATCTTCCTGAACACGAACCGAGAAAGGTAGACTTGACATTTGAAAAGAGAAGATCCACAAAAAAAAAAAAAAACGAATGAGATGTTTGTGGGCGTTTCTTGATCTGAAGTTGAACTATAATTGTGGACTTCAAGTTGGTTGGTCGGCTTTTTATTGTACGCGCTTCTTAAGGCCAAGTTGTATGATTCCTAAATACTCTGTTCGACAGAACCCTCTCAAACGTTTAATTCAGAGATTTTTGACAAGGTCTATATCGTTGTAGGGCTCGTCAACCGTTTTTGATATTAGGACTGGCATTAGCAGGGCTTATTACTGAATCGTATTCTTAGTCCGACGAAATATTGGTTTCTAAGAGTAATTCTAACATCTGGAGTTTTGAAAAATCCTCTCATGAACGAAGAGGAACTCTTTTAAAGAAGCTCATGGCAATGAGCAAAGAGAATTCGTCATCCTTATCAGATGGATTTTAATCGATATACCAAAACAAGGAATAGCTGTTTAATGTTGAGGAGACTTATGACTCTATTAATGCTGTGGAACCTCAATGGTCAATACTCTCATCCACTCGCTTAATCTTTTAAGGACAGCTAATCGCATTTACAGGCATATAACCACTTAGCTACACATCAGCAGAGATATGATAATAAGGAAAGGAAACTCAGTGCAATTTAAATAAACATTTACACGACAGAATAAACTCACAGTTCCATAATTATAGAAAAGTGTCCTTAAATCAAGAGAATCCATGCAATTGCTAGGCATCGATTAAGTCTGATGTATCATGGCAACAACATGCAACTATACTGTCATATGAGCGGCATCCAAACTAAATTACCCTTTTAGAGATAAGAGATATATAACGTCCAGCTTCTTCTTGTTCTGTATAAAGCCCAGCGACAATCGTTGACGAGAGTAAAGGAAACTTACTGGGTATGTGTGCGTCTAATTGTATACATATGCACATATGTGTACACGAACAATATAATTTTATACACGCTACGTCCTTATGGATACCGAGGTGAGGAAACCTTGTGCTGGTTAGAGTGGCATTCCGTTCGGTAGAGAAGTGTAGGCTATGTTTTTCCACAATACTGCTAAAGATGTCTTGTCTTCCTACCTTTGCGTTAAAATCTCCCAGCACGATTTTAACATCGTACTTCGGTAGTAGCTCATAGGTTTTGTCAAGGAGTTCGTTTGAAGCAGTCCTTTGGTATATCATCCTTTTCCTCCTTTGGGGCATGAGCGCATATATGGCTTATGTTGACGAATTTAGCCTTGATGCGGATTGTTACAATGCGTTCGCTTATGTATTGGAAACATAAGACTTCTAGCATGTCTGGCACTTATAACAAATCTGCATACGAATATTCGCTGTTTCTGCTCACTATAACACGGTCCGTAGTAGATGTCAAAGTTTTCCATCTTGTTTTTACCCGACCATCCCATCGTATTTCCCGGATGGCAGTTATATCTGCTTTGTAGGAGTTTAAGGCTTCCGCTAGTTGTTCGCTTGCACCTCTCACATTCCAAGTGCAGATACGAACGTCGTTGTCCTTTTTTAGTTTAACAGGGTTGTCAACAATAAAATCAGTCCCAAGGATATTGGTTGCTTCCTAACCGTTAGTTTTTTCCATGTTTGCAATGCATTTTCTGATGCCTTCCTTCCTAAACCGGTAATATATGAGGAAACAGCATTCATATGGTCGCAGGTTTTGTACACAATAGAAGGGCCGTAGTAAATGGCAGAGATTTTTGTATCATCCTTTAACTGGACACCTGGAATTTGAACACCACTAGTTTTAAGAAGTATGTGCGATTTAAAACAAAAGGTATAAGCCCCCCTAAGCCTATGTTTTTAAGAGCTCATCATTGCATCGAAAGCTCATCTAACCGAACTTAACTTAAAAGATAAATTATATTGCATTCCTCATACTTTCCAAAATAAATTGCCTGGGGAGTGTCCATCCCTTTCATGTTGACGGAGCTTCATTACCTTACTCAATTCTAACTCTTAGTTGCAGTTGAACTCTTTAAATCAAAGAATATATCCATGGCTACGGCTATGGATACCAAGTTATCTCGGCGATTCACCTGAGACTCAACAGCCCACCTAACCTTGCTTTAACGACAAATAAGATTGTACTATTATTGCTTTTTCCCATCCCTGGCGCGTGTCTTAAAGCAATCCGTTGTCAACTTCAACTTACTTACTCGAAAGCAAATATTTGACAGTCATTCCCTCAAAATGAAAATTAAAATGCCATTTATATCACCCGATTTCATGACGTGCCTACAAATGTTTGTTTTTTTTTTTATCAAAATTCTTTATGACCAAATAAACTCTTAAGATCTGAATTTCTGAATTGCCTGCTATAAATGTGACGCAGCATTCCCACGAAAGACTTTTTCGTCTTCTTGATAAAATTCATTTGATACCAACATTCATAGTTTTGTGAATGTGATATAATAGTAGATTGCTATCTATTCTGACACAAATGCTCTTCAAAAGACGAATGTCATGAAAGTGTTATCAGATTGATGAACATTTTAGCAAATATTTGACAAGTGCAGTTTGTTGAAACTGGCTGAAACTACATAAAGTTGAATAAATGGTTTTTTTTTTTAGAAATGCGGATACAGAATCGTCATATATTCTCATAGTATATCTATGTACTTAATTTATATGACACAAACAAATTTGTTATGCAAATTTTCCACCATCTTTAAGAGTGCAACCAAGGGCTTGATAAAATGTAAATAATTTGTTCTAGTCGGTATGTACTTCATTACTACTTGTCAAATATTTGCTGTACTTACTTGCAAGTACTTCTTGAGTACAGAACAATGTAGTTCGCTTACCATTTCATTACGTGTTTATTCTCAGGCATCAAGATAAAGTAATCTTTATGAATCAATGAGTCAGGGTGTTTTGTCATTTTGTGGAATCATTTTTGTACCCAGCAACTCTTAATATATTTTATCGTAATATATTTGTAAATGGAAACATGCAAGTATGCTTTGCTGTCAATTTACAGACGAACCAACTAGAAAATATGCAAACAAATTTGTTACATCTATAAACAAAGATCTATACAGATCACACATACTCAAGTGGCGCTATAGTCCGTAATGAACCTGGACCTCTACCAACATGCCTCTCCAATTAGCCCAGTCCCTAGCCAGTTGCGCACTCCAAATTGGTTCAGGTCGGTTTCTACTTGTGCGCGCCACCTAAGGCGAGGTATACAGATCACACATACTCAAGTGGCGCTATAGTCCGTAATGAACCTGGACCTCTACCAACATGCCTCTCCAATTAGCCCAGTCCCTAGCCAGTTGCGCACTCCAAATTGGTTCAGGTCGGTTTCTACTTGTGCGCGCCACCTAAGGCCACTCTACTGCGTCCGACATCTGGCTGGGAATCGAAGACTCTGCGAGCCGGAGTATTGGTGTACATTCGTTCTACATGTCCTAGCCATCTTAAACGTCCAATGCGGAGTTTTTTTTTTGACCAGGGGCATGTCCCTGTACAGCTGGTATAGTTCTTGGTCGAATCTTCGTCTCCATAGCCCGTCAACGCAAACGGGACCGAAGATGTTTCGAAGAATTTTTCTCAGAAATCGACCACGGATTTCGTCATTTGCTTGTCCATGCTTCAGCGCCGTAGAGCAGGACTGGGATGATCAGGGTCTTGTATAGGATCTCCTTAGTAGTTCGAGTGAGGGCTTTACTACTAAATTGCCTTCTTAGCCTGAAGAAACAGCGGTTTACAAGAGTAATTCTTCGTTTAATTTCTGACGAGATGTTATTGTCAGAGTTAATAGCGGAGTTGAGATAGGCAAATTCCCGTACTACCTTAAAGTTATATCTGTCAATGGTGACGTTCTATCCGATTCGTCGATGTTGTGTATCCTATCGTGTTGACAGCATATACTTCGTCTTGCCCTCATTTACTGCTAAACCCATTTTTGCCTCCCTTCTCTATACTAGCAAACGTGGCTATGACCTCATATTGGGTCCGACCAATGATGTTGGTGTTGGCCGAGAGTTTTGCACAGTCCTCTCAACAATCAAATTGAAGAAGTCACACAATAGCACATCGCCTTGCCCTAATCCTTTATTGGTATCGAATGTGTCGATGAGGTCGTGTCCGACCCTGATGGAGCAGCGAGAATTCTTCATCGTCATCCTACACAAATGGACGAGCTTGGGCGGTATACCAACCTAGACATGGCTCTGTATAGATCGTCTCTATAAATGTTGTCGTATGCGGCTTTGAAATCGATGAATAGGTGTTGGGTATTGATTTGGACTTCTTGCGTTTTTGCAGGATCTGCCGAAATGTGCAAAATTTCATGGTCTAAAACCACACTGATAAGGGCCGATCAGGTTGTTGGTCAACGGTTTCAAGCGTACACATATTACGGCAGGTAGAATCTATACAGATCACAAGCTTACAATAATAGTTCATAGTTGTGCAAATCAAGAATGGAGAATACTTACATAAAATTGGAGAAATCCAAGTATCATCTATGTAGGCACCAATGTTGGGTAAGATGCATCAAGGCAAAAGATGTAATTCCACTAAGTGTTTTAGAGCTAAGAGATATCATACACCAGCCTAGAACCTTTTCCTCTTTAAAACAGAAGTATTTCTAGGTCTTGAATAATTTATATCGTATTTTTAGAGTTCTGCTGCGACAACAAATAGAGACTTTAAATTGGTCGCCTTAATGAGACGGAAACTTTCTAATAACTGACTGAGAGACACTCCAACGCGCCCTTATTATCCACCAAGTCAACATCCAGAGTATCCTCTAGATGTTGATGTTGGTGGACAATGGATATTATAGCAAGGTCATCAAAGAAGTAGCAGAAACCATCATAGGCCACTACACCAAAAAGATATCAGTGGTGTGATAATGTTTGCAAGCACCAAACAGTGATAACAGTTTAAGAGACACATATCAAGGCGCTAATGTGAAATATATGCCACGCGGGAAGATTATCCAAGAAAAGGAAAAATTTATAGAAAACAAAAATAGAAAACGCTGCCTCCCAGCGTCCATCAAATCTACAAAAAGCGAAACAACTGGCAGGTAGCTTCAAAGTAGGAACGCAGGCTCTACGAAATAACAACGACCACCTAGTCACTGACGTGCAGGAACTTGTAGATGTATTCAGGCAGCATTTCCAGCAGCAGAAAGTGATAGGACGAGAAATTTTTTTTTTTGTATTTTTTTTTTTGCTACCACGACTGTTTACCTTAATCAAAAAAAAAAACCATATATTAACATGACTCAACTAACTATAACAGGTTCTCCTGCTGCAACCTACTCCGGCGGTCCCAATCGGACATACTCCTGCTGAACCGCAGGCGCTCTCCTCCGCCCTGAGCGACGACGTCTCGGCCGTATAGGTGCCGCCTATCCAAAGTTCCTCGGAAGACGTGGTAGATTTGCGGAACTGCCGATCTATCCTGTATCAGCCCTCGACTATCCAAATATAGGAAAGCTTAAGGCGGAATAAAGCCGCTTAGACGCGCGCTCTGAAAATATTCATCATTGGGGTAAAAGGCACCAAAGATGAGACTATTGTTCGAAGCCATCGCCCTTGCAGCGTGTAGCCGAATGAGTTTCACCAGAAAATTGTTGTATAGGACCTGGTTGGAATAGTATTTTGTGTAGTCAGATACTGGTGTTCTGTGAAGTCCAAGGTAGCTCCTCAGACACTGCCTCTCAAACACCCGTATATTTGAGATGGGGCAATGTTGAACCACACCGGGCACTCATAAGTAATCATCGGCTTAATGAGGGCCATGCAGCAAATCACCTTCACCCTGCTTTCAAGACGACTGTTATAAAACAATCGTCCTGTCAGGGCAAATGCTCCCCTTGCTCTCGCCAGAGCATCATCTACATGTCTTCCAAAAAATAGATACTGATCTAACCAGATGCCGAGGTACTTTACTACACTTTTACTCGCCAGTGGCTGTCCGTTTTGGTCCAACGATCACCAGCTTTCGCCAGTTCTTTCTCGTATCCTTAGAGGCCCTAGACAACGGTTTCCTAAACAGTATAGTTTCTGATTTCTGACAGTTGATTTTCAACGTTCTACCAGTCAGCATGTCATGAAACATATATTGCAGTGATTTGCTTATGCCAAGTCTGGTCAGCTTTATATAGAGGCCCTTTTACCACACGGTTGATCTACAAGCTATTTTCCAAAGTAATGTACAAACATATTAAGGACGCTTTGAACAGAAGTCAGCCAAGGGAACAAGCTGGGTTTCGATATGGTTTCACAACAACAAACCACCTACAGACAATGAATCAACTGATGGAAAAATTTAACGAATTCAAAAAACCATTGTATCTTTTATATATAGACTTCAGTAAAGCATTTGACTCAGTAGAACATGACAAAATATGGCCAATGCTGACGAATCAACAAATTAGTCCCACCCTTATAAGAACATTGAAGAATATATATATACAGACAGCACGGCGGAAATTAAAACTGAACTGTCACCATCATTATTGTCTGCTGCATTGGAAGAAATATTCAAAGCGCTGAACTGGGACGATCGATACGGAATAAATATTTGGGGGAAAAAACTTAACAACTTAAGATTCGCTGACGACATAGTTCTAATCTCATCTAGTTCCGGATAAATACAAGATATGCTCATAGAATTGACTTCACAAAAACCAATCAAAAACGAAAATAATGACCAACCATAGAAATATTAATAACGGGTGATCCAAGTAGAGATACTTTTTTCAATAGCCCTTTTTGACAGATAACGTGTGAGTCGTGTCATGCTGTCATGTTATTTTTGTTTAGTATTGTTTGGCATTTCATAATGGAAAGACTTACGCGTGAACAACGTTTACAAATTGTTCAACTTTATTATGAAAATTCACGTTCTGTGAGGAATGTGTTTCGTGCACTTCGCTCAACTTATGGTCAACATAATCGGCCTACTGAGCGTACTATTCGCAACACCATCACCCATTTTGAGACCCAGCATTCATTATTGGATAATAGACTTTTTTTAGACTTTTTCCTGTGAGGATATGTAAAGTCAAAAGCTTATGCCGACAAACCCGCTTCGATTCAGGCCTTGGAGGAAAACATCACGCGTGTCATTCGCCAGTTACCAGTCGAAATGCTCGAACGAGTGATAGAAAATTGGACTCAACGGATGGACCATCTGCGACGTAGCAACGGCCAACATTTGATAGACATAATCTTCAAAAAATAAATGCCAAAGAATGTTCTTTCAAATGATAATAAACATTCTCCATTAAATTTGAATTTTCTGTGTTTTTTTCTTTAAAAAAGTAGGGAACCTCGAAATGGATCACCCTTTATGATATTGGATAACCAAAATATATAATATGCCGAATACTATATCTATCTACGTCAAGTTAAGTCATTCATAAAACAAGAGAAAAAGAACTAAATAGACGCATCACAAATAGTTGGAGACAATTTTAGATTATGAAACAACTATTCGAATCAAATTAAAGAAATAATACACGAAAATACTTATAAATACTCCGCTATTTTACCTGTAATGACGTATGTGTTACAAACTATCACTTTGAATTAAAATTTACTCGAAAAATTACGAATATGCCAAACCAAGATGGAATGAAAATTGCTCAACGTGAGAATTGTTCAGAGGGTTATGAACACAGAAATAAGGCCAACATTGTACTGCGACACTTACCCCCTGAAGCTGTGGACATTTACGCCACGCTGTTCAACAACGCGATGAATAATGCATATTATCCAGTGCGTTTGAAGAAAGCGGTGGTTCATCCTCTTCCAAAAAGGGGAAAGTACAACTCCAATCCATCAAATTTCCGGTCGATAAGTCTCCTTCCGAGTATCAGCAAGAAGGTCTTCGATAAGATTCTCAATCGAGCTCTGTTCAAGTGGTCTGAGGACAATAATATTATGCCAGAGAACCAGTTTGGTTTCAAGACTGGACATGACTGTATTCATGCCGCCTCCAACCTCGTCTCTGATATACAATGGAACAAAGCCAAAAAAACAGTGCACGGGTGCATGTCTGGTTGACCAGAACTGGCATAAGTAAACCACTGCTATCTATGCTTTATGACATGCTGACTGGTAGAACGTTTGTTGTCAAAAGTGGCAATGCAACTTCTACCACAAAAATTTGCATTAAGAATGGTCTGCAACATGGAGCGGTAAACTCGCCGATTCTCTTCAGCATTTACACCAGTGATATGACAGGTAGTCTCACTCAGGCAATTGCGTATGCGGACGATCTTATCGCGTACAGAACAGCCCCTACTGTCGAAGTCATTCGAACTCTTTTGCAGCGGGACTTCGACAAGATCCAGAGATATTGTAATGACTGGAAGTTGAAAATCAACTTTCAGAAATCAGAAACTATCCTCTTTAGGACACCGTTGTCTAGGGCCTCTAGGGATACGAGAAAGGACTGGCAAAAGCTGGTGATCGTTGGACCAAACGGACAGCCACTGGCGAGTAAAAGTGTAGTAAAGTACCTTGGCATCTGGTTAGATCAGTATCTATATTTCGGAAGACATGTAGATGCTGCTCTGGCGAGAGCAAGGGGAGCATTTGCTATATAACAATCGTCTTGACAGCAGGGTGAAGGTGATTTTCTACATGGCCCTCATTAGGCCGATGATTGCTTATGGGTGCCCGGTATGGTTCAACGTTGCCCCATCTCAAATGGAAAAGATACGGGTTTTTGAGAGGCAGTGTCTGAGTAGCTGCCTTGGACTTCACAGAACACCAGTATCTGACTACACAAAATACTATTCCAACCAGGTGCTATACAACGGGGCCAACATAAACAGAATAGACAATTTTCTGGTGAAACTCATTCGGTTTCACGAAGCAATGGCTTCGAACAATAGTCTCATCTTTGAGGCCTTCTACCCCAATGATGAATATGTTGAAAGTGCGCGTTTAAGTGGCTTTATTCCACCCGAAGCTTTCCTATATTTGGATAGTCGAGGGTTGATGCAGGATAGATCAGCGGTTCCGCTAATCTACCACGTCTTCCGACGAACTGTGGACAGGCGGCTCCTATACGACCGAGACGTCGTCACTCAGGGCGGAGGAGAGCGCCTGCGGTTCAGCAGGAGTGTGTCCGATTGGGACCGATGGAGTAGTTTGCAACAGGAAAACCTGTTGTGGTGGCTAAAGTAGATACAGAGAGTTGATGTATAAATTGTATGGCCGACTTCCATAGTTTAAGGCTTTAAGGTTTTTAAGTCTAGGTTAGGTACAACAGTCAGAGTGGCACCAAAAAAAAAAAAATTGCTGTGGCTGTTCTAGTTTTAAGTTATTTTTAAGTAGTCATACTTAGTTTTAATTAGTTTATAAGTAGTTTTATTTAGGGTGTAAGTTTCAATGAAATAAAAAAAAGATACAAAGTTTTTTAAAAACAAACTTTTCTTGGAAAAAAAAGTAAAGATATGTACATCATTTTAAAATATATATAAGACAATAGGCCGAAAGGCAGTAGATTTAAGTTGTTGGCGTGTAATTTAGGGCGCCCGCATAGCGCAAGCAAGTTAGTTAAGTGGTTGATAAGTAGGCTAGTTTTTTTATGAATTTTTGTCTAGCATGTAAGTTAGTTTTAAGATTATTTAAAATAAAAATGAAATGAAAAAAAAAACAGAAATAAGGCGACGAACCGGTATAATAGACGTCGTGGAACGACTAAAAAAACATAAATGGTAACTGGGCGGGACATATTTCTAGAATGCAGGACCAAAGATGGACAGAAATTATAACTAAATGGACACCACCAGAAATCAGAAGATCGGTAGGGCGACAAAAGAAAAGACTTTTTTACTTTTTAATTGATTTTTTATTTACTTAAAATATTAACTTAATACTAGACAAAAATGCTTAAATCTAACTTATCGATAACATATCTACTTAATCTAACTTATCGGCCCATAGCGGGCGCTGTAAGCTTATAACTAACATTTTTCTTTTGCTTTTCAGCCTAAATTTGTCATTTGTTTCTTATTATTAATATAAAGCCATTTAATTGATTTTTCAAAGAAAATATTAAAACTTTAAACAGTAACCATTTTTTTTGTTTTTTTAAAAAAAACCTTATCTAGACTAAAACTAACTTAAACTACTTAAGACTAGTTAAACCTAACTAACACGTTGCGTCCAGCAAGCATTTATTCAACCATATTAAATAAAGTATGGTGCATAAGCCCAGCACCAGACCTTGTACCTAAATTTAATTTACTTAAGTACTAAGGAGTGGACTAAAAGTCCGCAAAGACCTGAGGAACTGCAGAAATACTTTCCTCGTTTAGCCACCAAAACTCGGTGCGCTGCTTTTCAGCGTCGGTCCTATCGCGATCCGATACCGCCGTGCTAAAGCGGAGGAGCTCCGGAGCATTGTCGACGTACCCATCGCGGACTAGCCGCTTGTCCCTCGCGTCACGGTAGCGATGGTATAAAACCGGGATACCGTTCCTGTCTTGTATTAACCCTAACGAATCGATATAAATGAATGCCTCTGGTGGAATAAAGCCGGACATGAGCGCACTCTCCATGTACATTTCATTGGGGTAATAAGCCCTGAATATCAGGCTGTTGTCGCTACTCATCGCCCTTGAACCGTGCCTTCGAGTCACGTTAATTAGGAAATAGAAAAGACTAACGCGTTTTAAGTCAAAACACACGATATTTTCATTGACTTCAACGTCGCGTAAAATGCGCATGTACGGAAGGCACTATCTCCAACAAATATCCGTCCAACTAATGGGGTACGCAGACGATATTGACAAGATTGGTTGCCTCCGTCTTTCCGTTACTGCCATTAAAAAAAGAGGCGAAACACGTTGGTATTGAAGTTAACTAGGACAAGATAAAGTATCGGGTGTTCCACCGCTGGACCGCTGGACCACTAGACGAAATAACAATACAGTTTTAATGTCGAGAAATTTTTTTAAAACCTCCTAATGAAGATTTTTCGTACAAAATATAGTCGTGATTTAAAACCATCAAATGTGAAGAGAATGACGTGTTCCTGGTTTAAAAATTTCCCAAGTTAACTTTGCCATGTCAATCGACCATGTCAAGTGTCTAAGAATTCTCGATTGAATAATATAGCGCATCGGTAAAGTTAACACTGTAAAACTAAATTCGGCATCGTAGTCGAGAATTGGGCATTTCGAGAAGGTTTCTACAACAAATTCTCACGAGAGACTTGAAATTTCATTCTACAAAGTTTAATTGACTCAAGAACTGAATACTACTGACCATACATCGTGAAGAGAGTTCGTTAAATGGATTTTGAAACAAAAACAAGTGGCTGCTGATTGTTTTTACCAAAATCATCTTCAGTGATGAAGCTCATTTTCATCTTGATAGCTTCGTTAATCGTCAAAATTATTCTATCTGAGGATCAGAAAACCCACGAGTAATTGTTGAGAAACAAATCTTCACAACGAGTGAAAAATTTTGTGCGGATTTTGGGCTGAAGGTATTATCAGACCATTCTTATTCGAAAATGCTACTGGTCGTGACATGACAACTGTGCTACATAACATACAGCTTGAGAAGTGCTAAAAAGTTTTTTAGGAACCAAATAAACTTCGTTGGTTTTAATGAAACCCATCCGACTTTTTTAAAAGCAATGCTGGCATATTGCTATGATTTATGTCTTCATTTCGATTCTCAAGACCAGCGCGGAGGTTTTTCTTGCATAAGGAAACTGTATACAAGTTATTTCTATACCAACAAAGAAGGTGTAAAAATGAGTACAGACCGATTGCATTTTTTATATTTTCTTTCGAAAATCTTAGGGAAGATAATGAACTCTGATATACGTGGGTATCTTTCTACAAAATATATCAAGCTTTACTGAGAACAGTCTGGTTTACGTCCTAAACAAAGTTTGCAAAAGTTTTGTTATATGTAATGGAAGTAGAAGAAGAAGACTAGAGCTGCCATTGAGCTCTATAGGCACAGACGAAATGAAGAACACCGGCTTTTTAGAAAGAAAAATAATAGATATAGAGAGGTGCCACGCCAGGAACATTGTTCTCAAGTTTTACCAAAGTGAAAAATGTCAAAGCTGAGGATACAAGTCTCGAACAGAATCCTGTCGCGATGAACAAGGAAATATCGTTGTTGAGACACAGTCGATGCAGAGGATATGGAAGAACCACTTCTGCAGACTGTTAAACGGCGATGACGAACAACATTCCGCTGTCAGGCAGAACGAACCATTCAATATTGGCAACGACAGCGAAAACTGTCAATCACCTGACCTGAGTGAATGGACGATAGCAATATCTGAACTGAAGCTTAATAAAGCTGCCCGAAATGACGGCCTTCCCGCTGAGCTTTAGAAAACCAGCGGAGATGACTTGGTAAATAACACCCACCTACTCATATGCAAAATCTAGTCGGAAGAAAGTATGCCTGAAGAATGGAGCCTCAGCATCGTTTGCCCGATCCACAAAAAATGGATACCCTTTCAACTGCGCCAGCTACATAGGCATAGGTCCCCTCAACATCGCCTATAAGATCCTACCTGTCGTAATATGTGAATGCCTGATACCGTTTACCAACACCTGATTTGCCCTTATCAGTGTGGTTTTAGGCCAGAAAAGTCCAAAAATTATCAAATTTTCGCATTTCGGCAGATCCTGGAAAAATGCCAATAAGTCCAAATCGATACTCACCACCTATTCATGGATTTGAAGTCCGCATACGGCAGCATCTATAGAGACGAACCATACAGAGTCATGTCTAGTTTTGGTATGCCGTCCAAACTCGTCCGTTTGTGCAGGACGATGATGGAGAAGTCTAGCTGCTCCATCAGGGGAACGACCTCACCGATACATCCGATACTAAGAAAGGGATTTAGGCGATGCGCTGTCATGTTATTTCTACAATTTGATTCTTTAGAGGATTGTGCAAGACTCCCAAGCCAACACAAGAGGCACAATTTTTTCAAAAAATCGGTGCAACAACTGCCGACGATGTTGACAACATTGGTAGGACTCAACGTGTTGTCATATCCAAATTTGCTGATATATAGAAGCAAGCGGCAAAAATTGTTTTAACAGTAAATGAGGATAAGACTAACTACATATATGCTGTCAACACGAAAGGACACACAACATCGACGAATCGGACAGAACGTCACCATTAATAGATATAACATTGAGGTAGTACGGGACTTTGTCCATCGCGATTCTCGGCTCCGCTGTCAACTCTGACAACAACATCTCGTCAGAAATTAAACGAAGAATTACTCTTGCCAACCGCTGTTTCTTCGGGCTAAAAAGGCAATTCAGTAGTAAGGCCCTCACTCGAACTACTACTAAGGAGATCCTATATAAGACCCTAATAATCTCAGTCCTGCTCTACGCGCTGAAGCCTGGACCATCTCAAAAGCGGATGAAGAAATTATTGATTGATTTTAAAGGAAAATTGTTCGAAAAATCTTCGGTCCCGTTCGCGTTGACGAGGTATGGAGACGAATATTCAACCAAGAACTATACGAGCTGTACAGCGACATGCCCCTGGTCAAAAAACTCCGCATTCGACCTCTAAGATGGCTAGGGCATGTAAAACGAATGGACACCAATACTCCGGCTCGCAGAGTCTTCGATTTCAGCCCGACGTCTGACGCAGTAGAGGAAGACCTCACCTTAAGTGGCGCGCACAAATAGAAACCGACCTCAACCAACTTGGAGTGTGCAACTGGAGGCAGTTAGCTTAGGACCGGGTTAATTGGAGAGGCAAGATGGTTGAGGCCCAGGTTCATTCTGGACTGTAACGCCACTGAAGAAAGTAAGTAAGAAGAAGCGTAAGGCTGGCCTTATTGATACTTCTTTCCCTGCTATATATTCTGAAGTCAAGACATACTCTGTTGCTCTCTGTTGAATCTAAGTGGTAGATTACAGACATCCGTAGATGACAAGAGCATGTCATCCTTTAAATAAAGGCATTCACCAGGGTTCTATTTTGGGACCGTTCTCCTTCTACCAAAATACCAAAATATGCCAAAAACTCCTCCATACACATATATAATGTCTGCTGACGATGTTCAATAGCAATAGCTTTTGACTTCGTTTGGTTGAAAATGGTGCCTGTAGGGATAACGATGATCTACAAACAATATTTCACTTTGCAGAAAAAAAAAAACAGTCTGGCTCTCAATCCCACCGTATCTAAATGTCTTTTATAGATACAAAGATAATTCATTTTGTATATAATTTAATATTAGGTTTGTTACCGCACATTTTACACAAGATTTGAAAACTAGGAAAGGCAAATGTAAGATTGTTGCTAAAGGAAAAATACAAACAAAAACTCCAAATGTCTTTTAACTCCAACTTTTCAAGGATTAATGTGGACAAGTCATATTTTCCTCTAATTGAATTTAACAGCGCGGGTATTCAGTTTGTCAATACTACGACTAATCCAGGCCTCATTTACAAATAAGCTTACATAGGACTAATGCGATTTTAAAATGTTATTCTATACTTGGTTGTTCCTATTAGAATCTTTTGTGGCCATGAATTAAAACGATATCAGCACGTGCCTTAGCAAACCCATTTTACAAATCATAAATTTTATAGCATACAGGCTGTTAGTTATATTCCAATTAACTCCCGTCAAAATAACTCTCTATTGACAATGTCGAACGCATTTTCCAAAATGACGAACAAATAGTAAAGCGAAGTTACGGTCACAGAGGTTCTATTTCGTTACACCACCGCGCCCATCTGAGTACGTGACGAAGTGCAAGTCAGAATACCGGTTCTCCAGGGTGTCTCAGTACCTTTCCAAAGACTTGCAAGTGAATATAAAGAAATTGTAGGTGTAAACAAAGTCAAATGAAATGCATTTACTGGGCAGGCAAACCAAAAATCACAACGAAAAAAATCAAAGAACGAATGGAAATTTCCGTTTTCATGGTCATTAGAGGTAATTAAGGTGTGGCAACATTACAATATCTCATCAGGTGCCAATTATTGTGATAACCCGCTAGGTATACCAAGCATATATTAAAACAAAGAAGTTGACTATAAGTCCGCAGTGCCTGTTAGCAAAGAGAATAGAACTACGTAGAGTGCAATTTTCTATGTGGGGAATTGATATTGATACCCCAGTGTTCACACACTGGGGGACTTGATATTGATACCCCAGTGTTCACACTGCTACCCAGCATCAAACAACAGCACAGCCGTTGCATACGATCGACGAAATTTCCGCTTCGTACTTACCACCAGCGACAGAAACGGCTAAAATGGAAAGCCTACTCTACTTTTCTGTTTCACATTTATCGAGACTGTTATCGCTGTTATCGCCATGCCAGAGCTGAGGAGCGGATCAGAATCCACGTTGGTGGTGCAACAATTCGCGAAACCGTTCCGTCATCTAGAAAAAAAAAACTCTGTAGGAAACTTAGTAAGGAAGCCTTCTAGAAAACTAGTATTTACATACTTTAAACTATTTTAAGGGCATCTTTTTAGGCGTATATTAGACAATCGGCTTACACACAACGCCTGCAAACGCTAAATGTCATCTCTATACAATTTGAAAATATGTATAAATAGTTGACATCAAAAAATATAAAATGAACCCAAATTCATTAACAAATCTGAATACTGAACATTACAATTAAAAAAACTTAAAAAAATGTAACAAAGAAATATGAACATCGAAAAAGAAATTTGTGCATACTTTTAAGTGAATGGACAAATTTTAAAAATGGACTAGATTTGTATTTTTAAATAAAAGAGTATACTTAGAAGAATTAAAAAAAATTTCATGGGTGGTAAGGGTCTAGCGTAGCCTAGCCGCTACAGTCCGGAATGAACCTGGGCCTCAACCAACATGCCTCTCCAATTAATCCGGTCCTAAGCTAACTGCCTTCAGTTGCGTTGAGGTCGGTTTCTACTGGTAGCCAAACTCTTTAACTCTTAAATGTAGAACTCAAGATCCTGTCGAATGTAACGTGTTAACCCGGGTATTTTCGAAGTGGCGCGCGCCACTTAAGGCTAGGTCTTCCTCTACTGCATCCGACCGACGCACAGTGGGGCAGCTCATATGATGGAGTCGGAATAAACTCAAAAATGTCAAAATTGTCAATATAGCTTGACTTCTTGTGTATACAATACAAAATAAAACGGGTGCTCATATGTACACCATTTTTTTAATTCAGTTTTTCCTAATCCACCACTTCAACAAATGTGGTTGGTGTATTAATTCACACATATTCTTAAAAAGTTCTTATTTTCGTGTAGGTTCGCATTCAAATGTTGTGTTTTATACAAGGATGGAGTTGTTTAACCTTATGAAGGAATCGGGGCTTCAAACCCTACAACAAAAATTTAATTTTTTGGAGTTACACCTTGAAGCTCACCACAATATAAATATTAAAGAACTCCAGCATACAATTTCGCAATTTAGAATAAGATTTAGAGAAAAGTGGTTAAAACCGGCTAGGAATGAAATTCGTTTTAAAAAAGAAAATGAGATTTGGTTGCATACATCAATAGCCTTCAAACTCTTGGATAAAGCAACTCCGCCAAAACAGCGAGGCGGCCGCCCAGAAAAGCCGTTTGAAGAAAGCAGCGATAGAAGCAAACGATTCAAAACAGAAGCAATGCGAAAGGAGCTGTCAACTTCGCAATTAGGATTTGCGACAAAGGTAAATCTACGAGCAGCAGGTCATCCAGTTGCATCAAAATAAGTAGACTACCTAGTGCGTTCATCTCAGCGTGCAATTAATTATAAAAATGTGTTCCATAAAGAACAACAACGAACTCGACAGATGTCAGGGGAAGAAGCACTGTCAACCGTAGTCGAGGCCAAGCTCCCAAGACACCAATATGATGTTATTAGAGCCAAAGACCCTGAAACTGCAAAAAAAAACGTGCTATCCGAAAAGAGAAGACATGACTGTAACAGATACATCAGCCGAAGTGACAGTTCAAGCTTTGATGAATCATACTGTGGAACGTTTGATATTAGCTCAAAAAGATGTAATATTTTCTTTGAAAGATGAGCAATTAAGCAATTTGTGTTTGATTTCTAAGTGGGGCTTTGATGGTAGTTCTGGGCACAGTTCATACAAGCAGAAATATGTTGGAAAGGGTGCTGATGATTCTAGTGTATTTATAAGTTCTGTGGTACACCTCCAATTGGTTTGTGAGAGCTCAGAAGAAAAAGCTGTAATATGGCAAAATCCTAGACCTTCTTCAACCAGGAACTGCCGTCCAATAAAATTTGTATATACGAAAGAATCAGCTCAAGTTTCGGTATCTAAAAAGCTCAGAATAGATGCTCAAATTCAGAGTCTTTGCCATTCAAAAGTTAGCGTTGAAGAAAAGGTTGTTGAAGTGGCACATAAACTCGCCTTTACAGTGGTGGACGGAAAAGTTTGTAACGCTTTGACAGATACCGTCTCATCTCAGCGTTGTTATATATGCATGTTCCAAGGACTTTAATAATATGGAAGAGCTGCTGTTAAAACCCTACGATCCCAGTGCATTGCAGTTTGGCTTGTCAGTGCTGCACTGTTGGATTCGAGTTTTTGAGTGCCTTTTGCATGTGGGCTATAAGCTTCCAGTAAAAAGATGGAGAGTTCGTCAAGAGGATAAAGATGTTGTAGCATCAAATAAGGCTCGAATACAAAAAAAGTTCAGAGATCGAATGGGTCTCATTGTTGATCAACCTAAGCCTGGTTTTGGGAACTCCAATGATGGCAAAACTGCTAGGCGATTTTTAGCAACGCAGATGTGGCGTCTGAAATCTTGGGTGTCGATAAGACATTGATTGAAAAACTGCATGTTGTACTGGTAGCCATTTCAAGTGGCTATGATATAAATACTGAAAAGTTCAGAATATTTGCACTGGATACTGCCAAATACTTTGTCAATATTTATCCGTGGTATTATATGCCTCCAACTGTACATAAGCTACTAATCCATGGTCCAGATGTTATTTCTGCTGCTCTTCTTCCAATAGGCCAACTCTCTGAAGAAGCGCAGGAAGGCAGGAACAAAGACTTCAAAAAATATCGAGAGAGCTTTTCAAGGAAATGTTCCCGGCAAAAATGCAATGAAGATGTTTTTAATTTAATGTTAATAACATCAGATCCGCTAATAACAAGCTACAGGCAATTGCCTAAAAAAAACGGGTTAAATCATTTCCTAAAGAAGTTTTCGATTTAATCATTGCTCCTAATGTTTTTTATTCTGAGAACAGCGATGAAAGTGAGAGTGATTGTCTATCAGAAGAATCTGAATTTTAGTTATTTCTTGGTGTGTTTATTTACTTGTTGTAATATTAATTATAATTTATAATTTAAAAATATGAATAACAAAAAAAAAGTCGGAACTATTTTTTTTTTTCAATTTAAAAAAAAATCATAAGTTAAACAATAAAAATAACTTTAAAAAGTCAAATATGGTCTTTCTATGCACTAATAAAAGATTCATACATAAAAAAATATTTTTCAGTATAGCTAGCCCATCACATGAATTGTTTCCGGTTTTTGGGGTATCTTGCCCCACTGTGCGACGCCTGGCTGGGAATCGAAGACTCTGCGAGCCGGAGTATTGGTGTCCATTCGTTCTGAATGTCTTAGCTATCTTAAACGTCCAATGCGGAGTTTTTTGACCAGGGGCATGTCGCTGTACAGCTAGTATAATTTTTGATTGAATCTTCTTCGCAATAGCCCGTCAACGCGAACGGGACCGAAGATTTTTCGAAGTATTTTCCTCTCAAATCCACCAAGGATTTCTTCATCCGCTTCAGCGCCGTAGAGCAGGACTGGAATGATTAGGGTCTTATATAGGATCTCCTTAGTAGTTCGAGTGAGGGCCTTACTACTAAATTGCCTTCTTAGCCCTAAGAAATAGCGGTTGGCAAGAGTAGGCGATATAGAGGAGGCGAGATAGACAAAGTCCCGTACTACATCAAAGTTATGTCTTGCAATGGTGAAGATCTGTCCAATTCGTCGATGTTCTGTGCCCTTTCGTGTAGACAGCATATACTTCGTCTTGCCCTCATTTACTGCTAAACCCATTTTTACCGCTTCCTTCCCTATACTAGCAAACGTGGCTATGACATCAAGTTGGGTGCTACCAATGATGTCAATATCGTATGCGTACGCAAGTAGTTGTACCGATTTTTGGAAAATTGTGCCTCTGGTGCTGGCTTGGGAGTTTTGCACAATCCTCTCAAGAAGCGAATTGAAGAAGTCACATGACAGCGCCTTGCCTTAATCCATTTTTAGTATCGAATGTGTCGGTGAGGTCTATTCCGACCCTGATAGAGCAGCGAGAATTCTCCATCGTCATCCTATACAATCGGACGAGTTTGGGCGGTATACCAAGACTAGACATGGCTCTGTATAGTTCGTCTATATAAATGCTGTCATATGCGGATTTGAAATCGATGAATGGGTGGTGGGTATCGATTTGGACTTCTTGGGATTTTTTTCCAGGATCTGCCGAAGTGTGAAAATTTAATCGGTAGTGTACTTTCCTGGCCTAAAACCACACTCATAAGGGCCAATCACGTTGTTGGTAGACGGTTTCAGGCGTTCACATATTACGGTAGATAGGATCTTGTAGGCGATGTTGAGAAGAATTATGCCTCTGTAGTTGTTGGCTCATTTTAGAGGGTCTTCTTTTTTGTGGGTCGGATAAATGATGCTGAGGTTCTATTCTTCAGGCATACTTTCTTCCGACCAGATTTGGCTTATGAGTTGGTGGATGTTACTAACCAAGTCATCTCCGACGCCTTTTTAAAGCTCGGCGGAAAGTCCGTCATTTCCGGCAGCCTTATTAAGCTTGTATTTAGATAGCTATCTTCACTTCACTCAGTTCTTTCTGAAAAGCCGGTGTTCTTTCCTTCTGATCTGATGGCAACTCTCGTCTTCATCTGCAGCTTAGCCTTGTAGTCCTCGTTCTTGGCTGCGAGCATATGTCGGCATGGTGTTAATCGAGTCGTAAAGGGATTCGCGTCGCGCGAAGGTCTTGGCGGTCTCTTGCGATTGTAGTCTTTCGACATTAATTTTTTTACAGTATTTCTGTATTGTTGTGGCATGGAAGATATCCGCATTCTTACCTGGGCTGCAACAATAAAGTGGTCCAAGTCGATGTGAGCTCCTTCGAATATTCGAACATCCAAAATAATGGATGACTGTCACAGGTCTTTCGCAATGTGATCAATTTGTGTGACCGTTCCTTGATCTAGAGACCATATGTAAGCAATGTGCTGCCTACAATGGCCAATTGCCGGATGTGTTGTCGTCTAGTCTTTGTTTTCAGCACGATCGGCACGGTAGTTAACCCAAAGTACAACCTCTAAATTGGAGGGCCGACTCCAATTTATTGGATACCCCTAGGACATGGGACCATCAGTATCCGCATTGGATTGAGCGCTGCTGTTTGCCTCTTAGGTCTTCCGCCACCATCTTTATTCAAAGGCTCTGACCAACCCTTTAGATTCCTATATACCCTGCGCCGTCCGAATATCTAATTGTCCAATGTCGACTCAGTTCAAATAGGTCGTTTACTTTATCCATCATAATTGAGACCTTAGACGCAACCGTTGACTCTATCTTGGAAATTCTTACGCCCGGGAGAATGGTAGAAAACGTAGATAGTTCGAGACGATCTGAACCTTTTAATTCGTAAGCTTACGAGTGTTTTAAATGAGCATACACCATCATTACGAAGACCTAAAGCTGCAGACCTATAATATTGGTGTAAGAGTCAAATTCAGTTAGAGGCTTGTCTTTGGGAAACAGGCAATTTGACTTTCAACAGTGTAAACACATGATACGAAAACAAAAAGTATTAACTACTATAATTTTATATAGTATGGTAGCTCGGGCATATGAGTGTGTGAAAGGAATTGTTCAGTTCAATCCCTACACGCGCCAACGATAGACGTATGTCCAAGTTCACCTTCGACGATAAGGTATTTTATATTGTTTTATTTTATTCAGTTTATAACTCAGAAGTGGGATAATCCTGGCCGCACAATGCTAGTTTTCTTATTTATTATTATCGCATAAATTACCTTTACTATCTTACTTATTAAAAGTACATGCATATATTTATCGCAACGCAATTCGAATTACCCACACCTATCGTGCAATACACTGTATAGTTTTTTCGCTCACACAATCCACGTGGTTTTCGTATCTATATTGTGAATGTGAAATGAATACCTAACCTTATAAACATTGGTTTGTCTCTTTCAACTCAACGTGATTTATTCTTCGCATACAGTTCTGGATACATAATCATGTACAGACAGAGATTTGTCTCTCTCTCTCTCTCTGTATAGGGAAACTTCAAAAATATTTCAACAGTTGAACATTTCCATCGTTAGCACGCGGTACAGTAATAAATCTTAATTTTTCACCAAATTGCTCACCATTTACTCGACAAAATGGAAAGGAGAGATGGAAAAAAACGAGTGACAACTAAAAGCAGCAACGAACTTATTGAAGAGCTAAGACAGGAAATAAATACGCTTAAAGCTCAAAATGTAGAGCTGGGAAGAGAAATTGCAGTCAACAACCGTTCTAGTAGTAACTCAACTGAGTGTTCAGCAATATCAACGGGCCTACCACAGCAAGCTATCAGGTTAGGACCAGAAGAAGTAAAAAATGTAATCCCTCCTTTTAACCCAGCATGCAGCTCTGGTTTGAGTGCTTCTCAGTGGGTAGAAACCATTGACAATATCAGCCATCTTTACAACTGGGATGATCGTTCAACTTGTATATATGCATCCTTGCGACTTGAGGAAGGAGCACGTAAGTGGTTTTCTAACAAACAGCATAATCTTACTGGGTGGGGTGAATTCAAGACCAAAATAATGGAAGACTTTCCAAGCTTAATTGATGAGTCCGAAATTATATCAAAATTAATGGTTCGTCGTAAGGAAGCAAACGAAAGCTATGAAAATTACGCATACCACATTGAAGAGACAGCGAAAAGAGCACACTTCGGCAATGACACAGTAATGAAATATATAATATCAGGGTTAATGAACCGTGACCTACGCACTTACTTGACCGCTAGTAATTGCACAAATATTACAGACCTTCTTTCGAAAATCAAAACATACAACATAGTTGAAATACAGCATGAAGTTCGAAGTAAATTCGAGCAGAGGCATAACGCTCCACATCGATCTAATATACGACAATCTAGTCCCGACCGAAGACGGTCTACTCCTTCAAGTTTGATAAGATCAACCAACTATCGTCTGCAAAGCAATGACCTTTCCAACACAAAATGCTATAACTGCAACAAATATGGGCACATATCATATAACTGCACTGCTGAAAGACGTCGTCAACAACCATATGAACCTGCTCGAAAAATGCGTCGCTTACTCGAATCCGGCGACGATAGTGGACTTCTTAAAACGGTAACTGTAGACAACCAGCCTGTTAAAGCCTTTGTTGACCTCGGAAGTGATTGTACAACGCTGACAATGGCTGAAGTAGTCAAAAATGACTGGGAAATGAAGCCATGCCAAATTAGACTCAACGGGTTCGGAAAGGGTTCCGCTAAAGCCATAGGTAAAATTACTAAAAACATATGTGCAGGCGAAGTTTCAATGGCAACAGAAACACTTGTCGTCGATGATTCCGCACAAGACGTATCTATGATTCTTGGGCGAAATTTTCTTGACTCTCCTAACGTATGCTTAATAAAAAAATACGGTAGTCTACTAATAAAAAATGCAAATGATGACGTCGTTACTCAGAATTCTTGACTGAGAAATTGTCCCAAACCCTCGGATACAAACATCAATGCCTGTTATTCTCCAATAACCCAAAACGATATCAACATCGGCAACTTCCAATACTGCGAATCAGACAAGAACAATTTAATTGTTCTGCTTAATCAATATCGAGATTGCATAGCAATCAACCTTAAGGAGCTCGGTAAAACAAGTCTCGTAACAATGACAATCACACTTAAGGAAAACAAAATCATTCGCTACAAGCCTTATCGAGTAGCATACAATGAAGTTGCGCACCTAAATACTATAGTCGATGAACTATTAAAAAATGATATTATTGAAGAGTCCAATTCAGAATATGCTAGTCCAGCTCTGTTAGTAAAAAAGAAAAATGGAACTTATAGAATGGTCATCGACTATAGACAACTTAACTCGATAACATTACGAGAAAACTTTCCGACACCCAACATCGAGGAACTAATTAATTCAATGGTAAATGCTCGCGTGTTCATAATATTAGATCTAATGAGCGGTTATCATCAAATTCCGGTGGATGCAAGTTCCAGACACCTCACAGCATTCGTAACTCCTCAAGGTCAGTATCAGTATAAAAGAGTCCCATTTGGTTTAACCAACGCCCCATCAATTTTCCTTCGACTAATGAATTCACTCACACGAAAATTACCACATGGCAACATATGTATATACATGGACGACATCGTTATATTTGGAGAAAACACCAACACAATTTTACAAACATTCAAAAACCTTTTGGAAGTACTAAGAGAAACAAAACTAACTCTTAATCTAAAGAAGTGCAACTTCTTTTCTGAAACAATAACATATCTGGGCCACGAAATTAGTGCCGATGGGATAAAACCAGGAAATTGTAAAGCGGAAGCCATTAAAGCATTTCCAGTTCCCTGTGAACCTAAGCATATCAAACAATTTCTCGGTTTATCCGGATACTTTCGACGTTTTGTTCCCAATTTCGCCACAATAGCTGCACCTCTAAATGCGCTTTTGAAGAAGGATGCCACTTTTATATGGACACCAGTTGAGCAGGCTTCTTTCGAAAATTTAAAAGAAAAACTATCCACTTCTCCAATTCTTACAATATATAATCCTTCAAGAAATCATCAGCTTCACACAGATGCTTGTTCTTCGGGTCTTGCTGGAGTACTGATACAACTTGAGGATGGTGATACAAAAAAAGCAGTATCTTTCTTCAGTAGAGCAACAACCGAATTGGAAAAGAAGTACCACAGTTACGAGCTGGAAGCCCTTGCAGTCGTTGAGAGCCTGCAAAGATTTCGATACTACTTGTTAGGTAAGAAGTTCACTATATACACCGATTGTAACTCACTTAAACTGACGCAAAACAAAAGAGATTTAATACCAAGAATAGCTAGATGGTGGTTAAAAATACAAGATTTTGATTTCGATCTCGAGTATAGGCCAGCATCTCAAATGTTGCACGCTGACGCACTGAGTCGTAATCCTGCTGAAAAACCCGTTGACGTAGAAGAAGTGGGTTTAAACATGAACATAATTGGCATGCAGGAAGATGATTGGATTTCAGCCATGCAGCGGCAAGATAACCAATTAAAAGAAATATTTCAAGTTCTTAATCATGATGTTGACAAATTTCCTAAAAGGAAAGATATTGAAAGTAACTATGTACTAAAATCCGGACGTGTCTTCAAAAAAACGGCAGATGGTCCCCGCTTCGCGGTACCACAAGGGGTACGTTGGCGTATCATCAAGTCTGCTCACGACGACATTGGTCATTGTGGTCTAGATAGATCGATAGAAGAAATAAGAAAAATGTATTGGTTTCCCAGAATGCGACATACCGTATTGAAATACTTAAACAGTTGCGTTCCTTGTTTATACAACAAAAGATCAAAGGACGAAACTCGTTATCACATTCACCCTATTAAAAAACATCCCACTCCATTTCACACTATCCATGTAGACCACTTAGGACCACTACCAAAAAGTAATAAAGGTAATTTTTACATATTGGGAATTATTGATGCCTTCACTAAATTCTTAATATTACGAGCTGTAAAAAATACGTCGTCTAACGCTGTTGTGCGAACACTGGAAGAACTATCACAATTTTTCGGAAGTCCCGTGCAAATCATCAGCGATAGAGGCACCGCCTTTACATCTAAAATGTTTGAAAGTTATTGTGCCCAAAACAACATTCGTCATATTTTAAATGCTGTACGAACTCCAAGAGCGAATGGGCAGATTGAAAGATATTTTAGAACTATAAGCTCATCAATCTCAGCAATGACTAAACGAAATGATGGCAAAGACTGGCAAGATCATCTGTCAGCTGTCCAATGGGGACTAAACTCATTAAAACATCGAGTAACAAATCGTACTCCACAGGAATTGATGTTTGATTTCAAACCCAGGAATGGTTTGGCAAACCATCTTAATATAGCATTACAAGAAGATGACTCCGATGAAGATTGCGATGAAAATATTCCTCTTTCCGAGCTCCGTGAAAAAGCATTGCAGCGGATGGAACAGTTGCAAACGACGCAAGCCAACAAATTTAATAATGCTCATCAGAGTCCTCAAAATTATGAGCTTGGAGATTTAGTTCTCATACAAGCAGAACATCCTGCTACGGGGCATTCACGAAAATTACTTCCCAGATTCAAAGGTCCATACGAGATTAAAAAGATCCTTCCAAACGACCGATACGTCATAAGTGATACAGCAACAACCAGCGTTTCTTCAAGACGATATGAATCCATCCATTCTGCAAACCACATGAAGCCATGGGGAAGACTTCAAGACTTCAGTCTGTACGAACACGAAGAGATTCCCGACGATCCACAAACATACGACGAATAACATTAAAAGCTAGAAATAACAGGAAGACAATTAATAAAAATAAAATAATAATCTCAACAATACTTTTCAGAGTCTTTTTTTCTTGACGCCTTGACGGTTGACGATGACAATTGAAAATAATATACGAAAATAAAATCAATTGGATTTATTTTTGATTTATAAATGAATTATTTTCCATAGCCTACTTACATGAATTTGAATTCTATTGTTGTTTGTTTGTTTTTCTTTGGCTATTTTGTTAATAAAGTTGAATTAATGAAAAGGAAGAATTCGCAGTAACTTATTTGAATCGTTTTCAGGTCGATAGTAGCCGTAATGACTGACGGCTTCTATACGATATATGTACATAGATATTGACGGGTGAGGACATGTTTTGTTTTCAACTATAAGTTACCCGAGGTATGTATAACCCAACAAATTGAGTTTTTAGTTGAAAATTAAGTGGTTGTAAAACACACTGTTTTGAGTGAATGGACTGTACAGTGTACGCGTAATTCTGTTGAGGGTATTAAGTAGATGATGTCATAATAAGGATGGAATATTCAACAATAATTGTTGTAGGTGTTTTATGTTAGGTGCTTTTATAAATAAGGGGTATTTTGATTCACGAGTTTTCGCGTTTTGATGTGCTTTGAACGGCGCATTAAGTGTTTTTCTTTGGATATACTGAGCTGTTTGAGAATTGCTTACACTCTGAGGATTCGTGTGACGAAACTTTTGATTATCGCTTGTTCCTCATAAGTGTTGGTGGAATTTAGTGGAAGTCTTGGACAGTGTTGTTTTTATTTCTGATTTAGTTCTATGTCGGCGTTCTGGTTTGGAAGACAGAGCTCCACTTTTCTACGCCGCTTTTGAGAGGGTTGATTCGTTAACATGAAGCACATCAGACGTGGTGCTTTAATGAATTTCTGAAGGGGATCGCCGGAGTTTTGTTGATTACTGTCGCAGTGGCCGATATCATTGGGTTGAATTTGACGTTATTATTGCTTCTATGTAGAGGAATCAGCCTGTGTGAAAATTAGGAGTTTTTTAAAAAAAAAAAAAGAAAAATGAAATGATGTTAAGGATGAAACGGTTACCTTCGTAAGAAGATGAAAAGGATACCTTCGAAAGAAGATGAAACGGTTACCTTCGTAAGAAGATGAAAAGAATACCTTCGAAAGAAGATGAAACGGTTACCTTCGAAAGAAGATGAAACGGTTACCTTCGTAAGAAGATGAAAAGGATACCTTCGAAAGAAGATGAAACGGTTACCTTCGAAAGAAGATGAAATGCATACATTGAGAAGATGTTACGAGGCTACACTGAGGACAGTGTAATGTCGGATGGCCGAATATAAACACATGATACGAAAACAAAAAGTATTAACTACTATAATTTTATATAGTATGGTAGCTCGGGCATATGAGTGTGTGAAAGGAATTGTTCAGTTCAATCCCTACACGCGCCAACGATAGACGTATGTCCAAGTTCACCTTCGACGATAAGGTATTTTATATTGTTTTATTTTATTCAGTTTATAACAGTTAAAGTAATTCTTCGTTGACAAGTGAATAAGCTGAACTGCCTCTACTGGAGTGCAACGAATTCGAAACGCAAGCAACATAAGCCCCTTCGCTCGCCTAAAGTGACCGAATGGTCTACGGCGCAGGCGCGAGGAATTGTCGGCCTCTGATTTTTTGAAGGGGTCTGAAAAGGGGCATGCAGTTAGGTACAGTGAATGCAGAAAGCAGTCCCTGAATTGCAAATTATTGGACTAAGTTTGTGTCGTGTACGCGAGGGTTTACATTTGGACGATGTTTTTAAGAAACAAATTCCCAAACTCAATAGTTGGCTTTCATTTTTTAATAGATCCGATAAATATAATTCATGTGTAACATAACTTACTAGGTATATATGTGTTCACTGTTCATCCATACATTTGCTTCAACAATGGAAATATTTCCAAACCTTCAAGTGATCACCCTGTTTCTCTAAGATGCTTTCCACATTCCTCTGCATAAAAAAGCTTCTTTGCAAAAAAAAAAACGGATGCATTTTTTCGTAGTTCACTTTATCAAGAAGTTTGCAAAAATCATAACAAATACGAAACGCGTGCATGAAGCTTTCTCTTATCAGAACATCGCAAACAGAAAAGCTTCAGTCTTCTTAATAGACCCCCATATTGTCGGCTGTCGCCATCACATTTGAGAGAATAGAAAATAACACTTGCGCGTTTTAAAATTACACGCACACACCCACAGATAACATACTGACATAGAGAAATCGAACTTCCCAAGTCCAAACGGGGAGCTCGACATTTATAAAGTACCTACAGTTCTTCCTCGACTCATTCAGTTAGCAAAGGAACAAGTGACAGCTCATATACCTCCTCTACCTTCTGTGTGAACAATATCTTGATACATTTCTCCTATCAGCTGTTGCCAGTCAAGTCAGCGTTGCACTTGCACCCTTGCATACGACATTATCTGGTTGGCCTAGCAAAGCAAAAGCAATCAGTCGCAGCAGACAACTCGTGCTGTTCAGTGTGCATCGTTGTTTACGTTCCATTTCGACAGAATTTTGTCGAAACGTGCCAATTAGTCTATTTACCAAGTGTCACGAAACCTATCTAAAGTGAGAAATGCCATTTGCACGGGAGCAACTAGAAATTACTGCCGCGGAGCAGTTGTGCAAAGCAGATACCATCAAGTTACGAAACAAATATATTGGGTAAGTTCGAGTGCTAGTCCTTGGGTGTCCTTTTGAACCACCAACAACAACAAAGTGTATGTGTGTTTTTTTTTATTGTCTGTTTTGATTCTTCCTCTGAACTTTTCCCATTGAAGGTCGAACTTTCTCTGCCAAGGTCAATTATCCGCCTTGGAATTGAAACGTTTTTTCGTTTGTTTTTTTTTTTATGTTCATGGTTGAATCTTCTAGCGGAGCTTGTTTACTTGCTCCTTTGTTGTCTATAATGATGGTGTGGTTTGAGTTAGATTTTCTTGAGAGCATGTAGAAGGGTCATTTCCGTTGTCCCTTGTCATTATGTTTGTTAAGATGTTGTTTACATAATAAAGAATAGTCTTGAAAAAATGCTGAAATTGAATGGCCATCTATAAATTGGTGAAAAATAGTTTAATTATATTTTAAGTTCATTGCGGTAACATATTTTGTAACAAATGTGTGACTTTGTAAGTTCGATAGACCATTAATCAGAATTCGAGGGTCTTTTCAAATTTGATAAATCAATTCAAAAGCACAGATGTCGTCTTGATTAATAAAATTGTTTTGTGAGAATTCAAATTTAAAAAAAAAACGGAGATTAAAAAAAATGTTTTGCGAAAAAAGCGATGTTTTGAAAACAATGTTGGATAACCTGAAATATAGAAATAATTATTTGAATTATCTGACAAAATTAAAAAAATAATTTGCTCAGATCAACTTTGATGCTTTTCTTCGATTAGAATAGTTCAATGAACAACTAAAGGGTGGCCAAATTTTAAGGGCCGATGTTGATTTTTAAAAGAACACAAATTGTTTAAGAAATTATTTACATTTCTTTTTATTATGATAATATTGGTATGATTCAATTGTGTATGTATATGGAAGAAAATATCGGCCAAATAACAGCCGCGACCTCGGCCGCACACCTCCATCCTATGGTCCAAGTTTTCGATGACGCTGAAGCATAATTGAGGATATATGCCGGTAATGTGCCGAATTATCTCATCCTTGAATTAATGATGCCTTATCGTCGTATACCTTTTCTTTCAAATAACCCCAAAGAAAGAAGTTCAACGGTGTCAAATCACATGATCTTGGCGGGCAATAGACATCGCCACCACGTGAGATAACGCAGCCATTGAATTTGTCGCGCAAAAGAGCCATTGTTTCATTAGCTGTGTGGCAAGTGGCACCGTTCTTTTGAAAACACAATTCGGGCCTTAAAAAGTTCCTTATCATCTCACGATTGCGAACACCATTCACAGTAATTGCCTGACCGGCCTCATTTTGGAAAAAATACGGCCCGATGATGGCGCAAGCCCACAAACCGCACCAAACAGTCACTCTTTGTGGGTGCATTGGTTTTTCAACAATCACTCTTGGATTATCTTTCGCCCAAATGCGGCAATTCTGCTTATGGACGAATCCACTGAGGTGCAAATGTCCCTCATCACTGAAGATGGTTTTCTTCGAAAATTGATCATCCACTGTTGCCATTTATTGCCACCATTTTGACCATTGACGGCGCTTGATATGGTCAAGAGGTTAATAGTTCTTGAGTCGATTGCACCTTGTAAGCGTGTAAATGCAAGTCTTTATGCATAATGTTTATCATCGACGAGCGTGAGAGGTGCAATTGTTTGGCACGAGGACGAGTTGAGATGGACGGCTCTTCAGCCACAATATCGCGAGCAGCAGCAATATTTTCTGCAGTACGAGCTGTACGAGCATGCACTGGTGTTTTCACATCTCCTAACTTTAACGCGTTGTTTGGTTGTGTATTTTTCAATGGTTGAAATTGGGTTAGTCTGAAATTGAGAAATTTCAAATAAAATGCAGAAATAAACTTGACGTTTAGGTGTGGTTCGCATTCAAAATCGGCCTTTAAAATTTAACCACCCTTTATATGCGCCATGAAGATGTATGTTCACTCTGGTGTTGAATTATTGTAGATCTGACAGGGTGTGCGAAATGAGACCTACCGATGTGTATCACGTATAACTCTAGTAATAATCATCTGTTTTAATTACAGTCCAACTTCGATAACTCGAACCATTAATTGCCGCATACAATTTTCGGGTTATCAACACTTCGAGCTATTAATTTAATTACAAAATTGATATAAATAAATAACGAGCCCTTACTGCAAATTCATCGTAAGCGACAAAAGATGGCTTTTACAGGAGACGTTTTTTCATTTTTTTTTTTTTAACATTTTGAACAATTGAGCCGGTTTTCCGCATCTGACCACGTCTGGGAGAATTGAATTGTATGACTTTCAAACTCATTACTTAAAATATTAACTTACTACTAGACAAAAATGCTACAATCTAACTTATCAATAGCTGGTTTACTTAATCAAACTTAACGGCCCTTAGTGGGCGCTGTAAGCTTATATTTAGCTTTTTTATTTTGCCTTTAGGCTTAAATTTGTCGGTTTTTTGGTTTAATATTTAATTTTTGAATTGTATGACATTAAATAAGATATTGTCCGTGTTCCGCATTCCAACCCATTCTGGTAAGGTAACGTGGAACGCAAAATCTTACTAAGTTGAAATGTAAATGTCAAACTATTCCAACCCTTATTTTGTAATTTAATTTTATATCTATTCAGAATAATTATTTTTTATCAGAAAAGTAGAAAAATAACTTAAATGAAAATGTATTGTGGGGTAATTTTACTGCAATTAAAAACTTCTTCATGACAGGTCGTAGAAAAATCAGCTGTTCCACTCATATCTGTGTAAATTTTCAACTCGTTTCGTCAGTCATTTCCCCTCAGTCACGTGACTTAAATGGTCGATTGACCAATGAGAACAGTAAATCGGCTAAAATTTTAGCCAGTAGATAATTTTTGAGATTTGGTATACCTACTGAGAAGTGAGAGACAAGAAACTTGTGCGCGCCACTTAAGGCGAGGTCTTCCTTTACTACGTCCGACATCTGGCTGGGAATCGAAGACTCTGCGAGTCCATTCGTCCATTCGTTCTTCATGTCCTAGCCATCTTAAATATCCAATACGGAGCTTTTTGAACAGATGCATGTCGCCGATGTACATATGGTTCTTGGTTGAATCTTCGTCTACATAGCAAACGGGACAAGGATTTTTCGAAAAAATTTCCTCTCAAATTAATCGTCAGTACCAGTGTTAATTTGTGGCGGGAAAAAAGCACATCATTCAGATTATAAAATACAATCCAGAGAAATTTTATCCCGTGGGCTGGTGGAAATCTTCATAGACAAGATGAGCTCGTGGCCACAGTAGGGTGAGATTTTTACTCACAAAAACTACCACCTTTTGTATTTGTATTGCAAGTAGTTACTTAGTTCTTTGAAGGCGCCGCAATAAATTTGTTTTTTCAAGAATTTGGAGGACTGTAGTGTGAGCGTGTCCCAATGAACGCTTTTTATGTTTGCCTGCAATATTTTTCGTTGCATCTTTAACTGCAGATTACCGGGATCTCTGCGTAAAGAACATTCATTACTTACGTACCACTGCGCGTTGACTAATGATCTTCAAATGTTTGTAAAATGTTTAGATTTGTTTCACTGGTACAACCCCATAGTTGTATACCAGAAGTCCAAACCGGCTTGTAAAGGGTAAACTTCCAATTGAAACAAAACACAAGAAAATCGTTTTAATGTCCTTAGATTTGGCTTTATTAGGAGGACAATTTTATGCCATTAATTTTCGAATATGATTTCTGGCATGTGGCCGTCTGGCGGCTGGTTCGAATAAATCCAAGTCTAGAGGTCTAATTTTCAACCACTTTTCGAGCATTTGGGGTATGTCGGCAATAAAGCCACGAATGTTGGCTTCCAAGTCCCCTAACGTTTCTGGTTTGTTGGCGTCGACAAACGACTTCACATATCCCAAAGAAAATAATCCAATGGTGTCAAATAGCACGATCTTGGTGGCCAATTGGCCGGTCCATTCCGCGATATTATGCGCTCTTCGAATGTTTCCTTCAATAAATCGATTGTGACGTGCGCTGTGTGGCATGTAGCGCGGCTTTAATTCTTGCACAAGCTAGTCGTAAGCCAAGATCTTTGCGCAAAAGATCTTGATGGACAAAGCTCCAATTGCTGTGCACGGTGGCGAATCGATTCATTCGGGTCCTCTTCAACAATTGTCTATTCAGTGCGCACTGTTCGACGTCTCTGCGGATGCGTATTATCACGTAGAGTAAACGTAGTGCGAAAACGATCCATGGTTATCCGAATTAATTAATCTGATGTACGATTATGATATAAGATAAAATGGACGGAGCTTGCGGTAAACTTCGCCAACTGGACCATTATTTTCCAAATAAATTTTCACAATTTGCAAGCGTTGTTCATTTTTCAAACTGCTCATGATGTAATGGCAAACGAAACTAAACATAAATGACATTAGAGTTGCCCGATTTGACCACAAAATGTGAGTTTTATATCTTTTCAAAAAAAAAAAAAAAAATCACAATATAAAATAGCAGCTTGGTATTAAGGAATATATTCCGAGTAACCAGTACAGTTCTTTGTATTTATGTTTAAGTTCTTCGCATTTCTTTTTTACATGTGATGTCCAGTTTAATTTTGCAGCGAGTGTCATTCCGAGATATTACGCTTCATTTTCAAAAGGGACTCGAACCGTCTTGAGAAATACTTGCAAATTGTTTGTCCGTTTATACGAAAAACCTACATGAATCGATTTGCTCTCATTGATAAATGATCGGATAGACGGGCAGATATATGATTAGATCGGCCCAGCTTTCGATCCGGATTTGAATTAATATATCTGTGGTTATTATTTTTGTATGTTAGAAACAAAGTGTTAAAACGTATCTCTATTTTAGCGTTCCAGATGTATAACTATGTGTCACACATCAGTTCCATTCGGGTATCCTTTGTGGGAAGAAAATTTTATTTTATCAAAACTCTTAAAAAAGAAAGTGAGGATTCACTGTCACACTTCTGCATTTATAATCAAGTCTAGCCAGACTGCATATGGATTTCCTTTATTAAAAGAACATCAAGGAAACTAAACTTTTTCTTGGTTAATTATTTTCAAAATTTCTTAATACGCAAACGTTTTTGCAAAGTTTTGTATACAAGATTATTCAAATATTCACTTACATATGGGTATGCAAATAGACCTTTAAGGTTTGGCATATCACTGACAGTTTGGAAATACTACGAAATTTCAAATGCCAAAAGAATAATTGTTTCGCTCTCAAGTGACATTTATTACCACCAACCTAAAAAAAATTTGATCTGTCGAAAGATAATACTATTATTTTTTAAAAATAAACTAAACTTAACTTTATCATAAAAAATCGTATAAATAAACTTTTTTTTTACAATCATTCTAGCAAAGCATGTCAACTGTTTTATCGTTCAGATCCACTCAAGATAGTCCGTGGTCAAGGCCAGTATATGTTCGATGAACAGGGAACCCGCTATTTGGATTGCATCAACAACGTTGCTCATGGTAAGCTATCTCTTATTTAATAATAAATTTAAAATTAAAAAAAAATATTTTTAATCTTGTGACAAAGAACGCCAATACAACTTGTTTGACATCACTTAATCTCAAGTTGATTGCCAACTTACTCTTGTCTAATCTTAATTGAGGAGTAGTAATAGATTTCAAAAAAGGAAACAATTTATATATGGGGCATGGGTCACTTTCTTTGTTAGCTTCTATGGAGATCCCCCTGAAGGAATTGCGATTGACCAATTTGAAGGCTATTGCCAATGGCGGCATCTTATCACACTTCGGCGTTAGCTTTTTTAACCTGTAGCGTATTTATAACAGTTGAATGTTATTATTTCATATAAACTGACAAGTCATCATCGTTTATTTAGATTTAAATTTATTTCTATTGCGCTGACTAATTTTTTCTACAGTGACTCAACATTATAATGGGAGACTTAACAAAATAAAAAAAATATTAATTATTTTCTAGGAACTTATAGATGTTATAAATGAAACAGATACCGAATTTGAATGTTCATATTATCAGTTTATTAACAAACAAAAATCATTTAAATTCATCAACACAAAGGCAAAAAAATGATAAAAAAATAACCAAAAAAAAAGTCAAATTTTGAAGGTCAATGTAATAATGAGACACACCACATAAATATACAAAAAAAATATAATCCTGTCTCATAATTTCAGACTTAATATTTTGTTGGGATGCCGTTTTGCCGTAGTACTGCTTCTAGGCGATTAGGCATCGATTTCACCAATTTTTGGCAGTAATCTGGTGAAATGTTTACCCGTTCATCCTTCAGAGCTGAAATCAGATAATTGTTATTTCTAATTTGGTGATTTTTTAGTTTTTCTTCTAAATAACTGCACACATGCTCTATGGGATTCAGATCCGGTGACTTTGGTGGCGTTTCGAGCACATGGGGGCAGTTATAGAGAAGCCAACTTCGGACATTATAGGCCTTGTGTTTTGGATTGTTATCCTGATAGAATTAGTAATCGGCCGCAATACCCAATTTTTCAGCTGTTTTCGATTGATTTGATCTGAAAATGTTTAGGTAATATTTGTGGTCCATTATTCCTTCTATAATATGAATATTTCCAGGCCCTGCTTGCGATATTGCAACCCATACCATAACTGATCCCATACCTTGCGCTCCTGTTGGCTTCAATTTTGTTTCCCGTAGCTCTTCATTTGCTTTTCTCCACACATGAGAACGGCCATCTGATCGAAAAACATCGTATAGCCCATCCTAACTTAAGTGAAAATTTCTTGCGCAGGTCTCTTCAAATCAGGGATTTTATTCTCTTAGTGACAATAAAACTACTTTTCCAACCAGAACTACAGCTAAAAAAATGAGTGCACATTTCAACAAACATTCGAAAACATTTCTCTCGATCGACGATCGAGGCAATAGACATGATTGATTGTCCACACAGAACCGCGTCGTTTGCGCTTGCAACAGATACACATTTACAAACCCCAAAGAAAACGGATATTTGCTGGGTGTTGCACTTCTCAAATATGTGTTTAGTAATGAAAGCCAGAGTGTTGAGTAACTATCTATATACTATATACTTTGTGCATTGACACGCAGGTCTCCACAGGTAGACAGGTAAAGGGTGATCCATTTCGAGGTTCCCTACTTTTTTAAAGAAAAAAACACAGAAAATTCAAATTTAATGGAGAATGTTTATTATCATTTGAAAGAACATTCTTTGGCATATATTTTTTGAAGATTATGTCTATCAAATGTTGGCCGTTGCTACGTCGCAGATGGTCCATCCGTTGAGTCCAATTTTCGATCACTCGTTCGAGCATTTCGACTGGTAACTGGCGAATGACACGCGTGATGTTTTCCTCCAAGGCCTGAATCGAAGCGGGTTTGTCGGCATAAGCTTTTGACTTTACATATCCCCACAGGAAAAAGTCTAACGGTGTGATATCACACGATCTTGGTGGCCAATCGACCGGCCCAAAACGTGAAATTATGTGCTCACCGAAATATTCTCCATTCCATTGATTGATGCGATGTGTGGGAAGTGGCCCCGTCTTGCTGAAACCAAATGTCGCCGAGATCACGAGCTTCAATTTCAGGCATCAAATAGTCGGTTATCATGGCACGATAACGGTCGCCATTGACGGTTACGTTCGCACCGGCATAATTTTTAAAGAAATATGGACCGATGATTCCACCGGCCCACAAACCACACCAAACCGTTGTTTTTTCTGGATGAAGTGGCAGTTCTTCAATCTCTTCAGGTTGCTCTTCGTCCCAAATGCGGCAATTTTGTTTGTTTACATACCCATTAAGCCAGAAATGGGTTATAAAAAAACATAATTATACGTTTTTCAATATCGCTGCAAAAAAGTTAAAGTAGAGAAAAGCATTAACAATTACATGCGATCAAAAGTACCTTAAAAGAGAAAATATCCCTTAAATAAATTGGTACTGTGCATGTTGGGATGTTTCGTTTGCTTTCGGACGGGCTATATTTGCGTTCATCACTAAAAATTTCCTTACGCAAAAACTTTATTTTTATAAAGGGTGATCCATTTCGAGGTTCCCTACTTTTTTAAAGAAAAAAACACAGAAAATTAAAATTTAATGGAGAATGTTTATTATCATTTGAAAGAACATTCTTTGGCATTTAATTTTTGAAGATTATGTCTATCAAATGTTGGCCGTTGCTACGTCGCAGATGATCCATCCGTTGAGTCCAATTTTCGATCACTCGTTCGAGCATTTCGACTGGTAACTGGCGAATGACACGCGTGATGTTTTCCTCCAAGGCCTGAATCGAAGCGGGTTTGCGGCATAAGCTTTTGACTTTACATATCACACCGTTAGACTTTTTCCTGTGGGGATATGTAAAGTCAAAAGCTTATGCCGGCTGGTTGTTGATTTGCCTTAGAAGCCACCGTTCATCAGAATCTGTAAAAAATGTCTGCTTGCTCGGCTTTGCTTTGTGAGCAAAATTATCTCCATCGTTATAGTGTTTATTTATATTAAGCACTGTATAACGAGATTGATTCACAATTTCTGCAATATTTCGCACAGATTTACCAGATTTGGAATGCGTTAATATTAATTCCCTAATATCTTCTGAGGTTTGAGGACCACGTGGTGCCCTGACTGATATTCTGTTCGAATAAGCGTTCTTTACTGATCGAAATGTAATTTTAAACGAAAGAACGAAAAATTCCCGTAAATGCCATAAAAAGAAACCCACATTATCTACCGTTACCTAGAGCAAAACCATTTAGAGTTGCCATGTGTCCCATTATTACTTTGAGCTATAGAATTTGACTTTTTCAGTTTTGATCGGTTTTTTGCCTTTGTGTTGATGAATTTAAATGATTTTTGTTTCTTAACAAACTGATAACATGAACATTCAAATTCGATATACGTTTCACATATAACATTTAAAAGTTCCTAGAAAATAATTTATATTTTTCATTTTTGCAAGTGTCGCATTATAATGTTGAGCCACGGTAGGTCTGTTCGCGTACTCATGTTTGAGTGTAGATTTGAATTAATTTGTACGTATAAAAAACTTCATGAAACTGTTCGATTTCAAAGGTTATTCAACACTTGGAATGCGTTTATGCTGGTGGGTCCGCTTTATTGGAATGAACTTAAGGGTGTTTGTTCAGCAGGATTATAGCAAAAAATATATGGATAATGAAGGTCATGTTTAAGGTCATACGAAAGACCAAGAATGGAATGAAAAAGAAAGTGTGGTAAACTGATATTTTTCGAAGAACAAAACCAAAAAGGATTGTTTTTTTTTTTGGTTTTGTCATCACATTTTAGCAAAATCATATATTTAATATGTTTTGGTATTTTTAGGGCATATCCCACTAGGGTAAATTAGCCTTGGTACATAGTTTGTTTGGATATCCTAAATATTCTGGATGTCATGACATAATTACGTAATAGAAAAAGCAGTAAGGCAATGGATAAATATACATAAAAAGAAGAAAGAGCCAGGTGGTACAACACTAGTACATGTAAGAACACGAAAGCCCTCTGGTCGGAAATAAACTGCGAACAATAAAACTAGCTTATAGCCCTAAACAGGGCATTCATTCATTTCAATAGCGGTAATAGTTATAACTGTATACACTATTTTGGATGAGCAGCATAGAATGCTGCTGGGGTTAAGCAGCATGCACTACTTATGGTGGATATGTAGGAATCCTGAAATAAATTGTGATCCAAATAGAGCTTATCCTGACTTGTTTTCAATAAAACACATAAAAGCAATGTATTGAGGAGGTTTTAGTTTGCTTCATGACATCAAATGTTTGGAGACAATTTCCTTCAAATGTTGACCAGACAACTAACTCTTAAATGCTCTACTATGTGGGTCCAATTTGTGGCCCCTCTTTCAAGTTTACCGTCTGGTATTCCATGTATTCAATCGTTTCGGGCTAATCGACGTAAGCAAGAGATTTCACATATTTTTGTCAGGTTTAAAAGATCACGCTATAAAATTCGACACAACGTTCCATAGGAGATGCCCAAGCCTTGAAAAAATGAAACGACTGGATTGATCACTGTCTTTGCGAATACTCTTTTCTATACTGCAGCAATATTTTCATTATTAAGGCTCTACAAACTCTAGCTGTTGGATGAATCGGTTGGTCGTCATAATCGACGACCAAAATGAAGTAGAATAACTCTATAACAATTTTTAACTGAAAACTGTTTCACTGTTTCCAAAATTAGTAAGTATTGTTCCGGCGTAAAGGCCCACTTATAGCTTTCATTGAGAACCCTCATTAGAAATTTTCTTTTACTTCTTGCGGCTTTTTTACAAATTCAATCATTGGCGAGTCGGTATTAAAACAAAGCTTATGAATCTTAGAGCATGGTTATTCAAAAATATTGAAATTTCTAATTATAAAATATATGGTTAAACTTTTAGGGCCGATGTTGATTTTGAATAAAGCACAAATTATTTATTTATTTATTTATTTATTTATTTATTTCATCTACTTTCTTAGACTAGAATGATATAGTAATATTATATATAAAATTAAGTAATACGTAATCTTTATTATTCAATTGCTTCGAAAATCTTAATCTTAAAAGCATTTCTGTTCAAATTAAGGTCGATTGCATTCGCATATTGGTTAAAATAAAGACATGCGTTTGTGACAGGTTCATTACGACCATAATTTGTTTCATGTCTTGGTATGGCAAAATAACACTGCAGCCTAGGTCTAAGTAGACGTGCTGGAACATAAACATTAAACAAAGATAGTAAGGGGATGCAATCAATATGACCCGTAACAACATCCCTTGCAAGTGAAATAAAGAAGAATTTCCTTCTTGTATAAAGAGGTTGTAATTTTATAAGAGCGCATCTATTTACATAAGGTGGCAAAGGCAGAGACCAATTTAACTTACGAAGAACAAACCGAGTAAATCTTTTTTGAATTTTTTCAATACGAATCATGCTATTATTATAGCATGGACACCAAACTACGCAGCAATATTCGAGTATAGGTCTAACAAAACTAATAAAAAGCGATTTCAATGTGTATGGGCAGCGAAAATCATTTGAATTTCGAAAAAGGAACCCAAGCATAGAATTTCCTTTGGAAATAATGTAATCAAAATGCATTTTAAAAACTAATTTTGAATCTAAAATTACTCCTAAATCTGTTTGATTAAAAACTCTTTTAAGAGCAGTGTTTGAGATCGTGTAATCAAAGATAATAGGACAATGACACCTTGTGAACGTAAGGACAGAACACTTAGATATATTAAATGGCAATTTGTTTATATCACACCAATTTGATAAGTTACTAATATCTTTTTGTAGGGCGATACAATCCGACAAGGAATTTACCATTTTATATATTTTAACATCGTCGGCAAACATTAGACACTTTGAAGAAGTTATTTGTGAGGGCAAGTCATTTATAAAAAGAAGAAATAAGAGAGGTCCCAGGTGGCTACCTTGAGGTACACCAGAAAAATTAAATATTTTTCTAGCTTTGCTTGAACCAATTTTAACAAACCGAACTCTATTTGTTAAGTAACATTCAATCCACTTCAATAAATTAGAATGAAAACCTAGCATTTTAAGTTTTTGAACTAAAATTGAGTGGTTTACTCTGTCAAAAGCTTTTGAAAAATCCGTAAATATAACATTTACTTGTTTCCTATTTTCCATGCTATTAGTGCAAAAATTTGTCAACAGGGATAGATTTGTGGAAGTGGATCTTCCACTCATAAGCCCATGCTGAAATATTGAAATGTGATTTCGAACCATAATATATAATCTTTTTTTGACAAGTGATTCAAAGACTTTTGGGATCAATTGTAGTTTGGCAATGGGTCTGTAGTTTTCTATACATTGCTTGGATGATTTATGTATGGGCGTTATGAATGAAAACTTCCAACAATCTAAAAATATCCCAGAATCTAGAGACGCATTAAAAATTTGTAAAAATTGTTTAGGAAATTATTGTCATTTATTTTTATTATGATAATATTGGTATGGTTCAATTATGTATGGTAGAAAATATCGGCCAAATGGCCGCCGCGACCTCGGCCGCATACCTTCATCCGATGGTCCAAATTTTGGATGACGCGGAGGCATAATTGAGGTTCTATGCCGGTAATGTGCCGAATTATCTCATCCTTTAGCTCCTGAATTATTTCTGGCTTATCTACGTATACCTTTTATTTCAAATAACCCCAAAGAAAGAAGTCCAATGGTGTCGAATCATATGTCGCGCAAAAGAGCCATTGTTTCATTAGCTGTGTGGCAAGTTGCACCGTCCTTTTGAAACCACAATTCGGGCCATAAAAAGTTCATTATTATCTCACGATAGCGAACACCATTCACAGTAACTGCCTGACCGGCCTCATTTTGGAAAAAAATACGGCCCGATGAGGGCGCCAGCCCATGAACCGCACCAAACAGTCACTCTTATTCGCCCATAAGAGTGACTGTTTGCTTATTGACGAATCCACTGAAGTGAAAATGTGCGTCATCACTAAAGATGATTTTCTTCATCCACTGAAGCCATTTCTTGCCTCCATCCACTGTTGCCATTTCTTGCCACCATTCTGACCATTGACGACGCTTGAAATGATCAAGAGGCTTTAGTTCTCGAGTCAATTGCTCCTTGTGAGCGTTTAAATGCAAGTCTTTATGCATAATGTTCATCAACGACGAGTGTGAAGGTGTTTTCACATCTCCTACTTGCTAAAATTTTTGCACGATTTTACCGATTGTACGCACATTTGAACGATTAAGTTGACCGAAAAAATCACGAAGTGCACAATATGCATTTTGATGCGAACGCTCATTTTCATAATAAGCCTGAATAACTTTCACGCGTTGCTCGATTGTGTATCTTTCCAGGGTTCAAATTAAATTTATCTAAAATCAAGCAATGTAAAATGAAATGCAAAAAAAAACTTGACGTTTAGGTGTGGTTCACATTCAACGTCGGGCCTTAAAATTTAACCACCCGTTAGTTTTCGCAGAAAATCGCTTTTTATTTTTCACTGATCAACATTTATTTTGATGAAGTAACGATTTCCATTCCACCGAACTGAAACGGATTTTCCCATAATTCCTATAAGAAGATATGGGGGTGACTTTTCAATTCCATCATGTGTTGTGTTCCAATGAAGTTGTTCAATGATAGTTATAACTGGGCCCAAACTGCGCCCTAATGTTTGTCATTCCACCCAAATGAAACAACATTTCCTAGTGATTCCTATAAGCACCTATGTAGGTAAAATTCTAATTCCATCATGTTTTGTGTTCCAATGAAGCTATCATTGTGTCCAGTTATAGCTATCATTGAAAACCCTCATTGGAAATTTTATTTTACTTCTTGCGGCTTTTTTTATAAATTCGATCATTGCCGAGTTGGTGTCAAAACAAAGCATATGAATTTTAAAACATGAAGGAATGATTGCCATTCCACCGAACTGAAACAGAAATTTCCAATAATTCCTATAAGAAGCTATGAGGGTGACATTTCAATTCCATCACTGGACATATTGTACAACTTCATTGAATATTGAAATACATACTAAAAAAGATGGAGTTGAAATTTTACTTCGCTAGCTTAGCTTAGCGTAGATTAGAAATCTATGTTTCATTAGGATGAAATGTAGAAACATTAGTTCAGAAAATGAAATTTGACATGATTATGAATGTTTCCACAGCATTCATAATCATGTCACTGACTTTACAAATCTAAATGCGAAATTACATCGTTTGTATTGACGTATGTAAGTAGCAACTACGTAAGACTACCATTAAGAATTGACGTATTCATCTAAACGACGTAGGTATGTTTTTTTTGATAAACAAATTGATGTTTTTTTTGATAAACAAATAAGACGCTGTTTTATTTTGCATTGACCGGAAGTAGCTTCCGAAACTTAATTTAAGCTTATCTTCTGGAAATATCTTTAAGAGGTCACCTATTTTCAAAGCGTGAGACATATTAACTTATGAAATATAAAACAATAACATGCCCATTCCAAAAGCCCATCCCATTAAATTCAATCAGTGTTTGCTCTCGTGAGTCTCACGTGATTCAGATTACAGAGCGCGCTATAAAAATAAACTAGCCGCCAACTGAAACCAACAACAACAAGTGTCAAGCCGTGCCTCCCCTAAAATTGAACTGAGAAAACAACACTCTTGGCGATACGCATCATAAAGTGATTCAGCATGAGCTGATAACGCACTCGGACAACACTCAACCATATCAAGGGGTGCTGCTGTCAAGTGTTGTTTTCCATCCAAATCTGGGGCACATGAAGTGTACACACCACTGGCCACAGCAAGCAAACAAAAAACGTGCATGTCTGGCGTATGCGTTCACGTGAACATCAAAACGTTCCAGTTGAGTATAATCTCGCTCGCACTAGTTGATGTACAGCAACCGTAACGTAAACTAATCAGCTAGAGCTAATGTGTCAATTTGTTAACTTAATTTTATGAACAATTGAATTGCAAATTCGGACTGAAGGTTGCATAACACATAGTTATCGGATGCAGAAACATCTAATCTGTCATGATTACATATCGCAATCAAGAACTGCACCCACACAGAAGTCACGTGTATGCTAGATGTCAAACGAGCGTAATCGGGATGGCACGTACACGGTATGCAATCGTTTTAATCATCTGCTCTGTGGGAGGTAATTTCTCGGGCGTTATACAATTTTGTTTGAAAACCCCTACTTGTAAAGTCTTCGTCAGCAGCTTGTTGATTGATTGCAGCTGTTTTTCTTTTGATCGCTAAGTGTAGCTAATAATAAAATAATTATAGGAAAGGGTGACCGATAAGAACAGATTGGTGGAATTGTTTTTTTGAACGTCTAGCGACCAGGAGTAATGGGTGCATAAGGTTGCATCATGCACTGGTATTAATTTATTGTTTTATTTATTGGAATAAGAGTGAAATTTATAAAATAGCAATACATTGCCTGTGAATACATAATCTTGCGATTATTTGTTTCCGCAGAAAGGTTATCATTTGGGGCACGTTAGATTAAAACCCATTTTCGAATATTTTCCCTATATCCAGTGTTGTCACTGAAAAATTTGACAATTTGAGACGATCACCGACATTATGCACACTTGTGCAACACGTGACAGTAAAATTAAGAGGGTCGCTCATCTCATTCCTCCACAACAATTCCACTGTTTATACTAAAAATTAACAATAAATCGCAAAAGTCGTTTTGATTATCATAAGCTGTTGATGTTTGGAGATGACATTTTAATTATTGGCTTCGATGGTACTTCTGTACTGCAAATAAACGGTCACTTCCTATCTGTAAATTTATATATAAAAATTGTGTGTTAGATATCATCTAAATTTTTAATTCTTTTGAAATGCCTACCGATGCCATTATGTATGGAATATTACACGTTTTCAATTTCCATGGCGGATTCTCAATTTTCAATGGCTCCGGCGCATAAATCTGGCTGAATTTGACCGATTAAGTTGGCTTTGGGCCGCTGGTGGTGTGTAGCTTATTTGCATAGACCTGCGTCTTCAGAAAACCCCACAAGAAAGACTTAAAGGGTGGTCAAATTGAACAATCTCGGTGGCCAGTTCATATCACCATCAACTCAGGTGACCTCGAATAGCTCGTGAAGAATTTTCAATATGGCGTAAGCTGTGTCGAACGAGGCTCCGTCCTGTCCACATCATCCAATTCAGCTCAAAAGAAGTTTGTAATCATCGACCTATAACGCTCGCCGTTAATAATCTGGCCAACATCGTTTTCCAACAAATATGAACCGATATCGCCGCCAGTCCAAAATCCAAACCAAGCAGTGACTTTTGGAAGCTATTGGATCTTATGTGAATTGGTATCGTTCCAAATGCGACAATTTTGTTTCTTGATTAAGTCATTCATTCAGAACCGGCCTCGCTGAAGATGATTTTCCGATAAAAGTTAGTAATAGCTCCCAAATGCTCCATCAGAGCCCATTCAGCGGACATACGTCGTTGTCTATGTTCGTTTACCTTCGGCGCCTAGGTCAGTTGAATTTTGCACGAGTGCAGGCTCAAGTCACGACGCAACATTTGCAAAGTTGTGGTTTGCTAAAAGTCGAGTTCTTGTGAACGACACTATGGACTGCCTCGGTTTCCTCTGCACACTCTCACGGATAGCGGCGATATTATCGGTAGGACTGAAATTCTTCCATCACACTGGTAATAGTCGTCTCGATGTGACGATTATGGCGACCGTAATTTAATAAAAGAATTTTACCAAATGCGCGTGTTGGGATTTTTGGGAAACGTTATGTCCAAAAAACAAAAAAATATACAAAATTTTGGCGCAATAGGCTCGTAACTAGGGTTAGCTTTCTCACAACCATTCATGTGTTCGTGTGTACTTCTTGCACGATGGCGGATTCTCCTGTTTTATACCGATTGCGAACGGCGAAGTTGAGATAAGCTATTCTTGACAATTGACACTACTCGGATGATTTGTCAGATCATCACGAGAGAAGGACCAATGAAAAATCATTTTAGGCTGGGTATCGAACCCAGACCTTCTGCGCGGCTGTTCATCACACGCGCCACTGAGTCCGTTATGTCCGTCTATGGTAATTTGGCAAAACTGACTGAATAAATGACAGATTTGACCAATTTAGCTTCAACCAAATGGCTGCTATCAACTGTCAAAGTTTGGAAATCAATATTGGAATACTCTTTACTAACAGGATTTGTCACATGTGAATAATTGCATGCCAGGCTAGTGGTTTTTTTGAGTATCAGCGACGACACTTCAAGGAAGTAATACGAATAGCTAACAGATTCGCGTCCAGCTCGGAACTGGCTCGGAACTCCATGACCCACGATAGGTTTTGGCTAGAAGTATCATTGTTCCTATTGGGTTTATAATAGTTTCTTCGTTCCAACAAGGATCTCTAGTAAAATCTCTATGATACAATAGTTTCTTCTTGGGTGAAGTACGTAATGCTGTAATAGTTGATTCACTTTTTGAACAATTTTTCGACACATTTGCTTCCGGGACGCCTTTTAGGGTGAAGGTCTTAATTTACAACTTCCTGATTCTATTGAAATATATAATTTTGGCCTTCGCAACTTCGGGTTAATTGTTTAATTTAAACAGCCCCCAGTGCCTTCGTATAGCATCTCAGTAATTCGGACTTGCAATATATGTGACATTACTGTATATGACTAAAGTAACTAGTTAAGGAGTCTGTATAAAGCATTTGGTCGAATATTTTATCATATTTTCAATAAAATCTTTCATTAGCTAAACATACACCTTGCATCAAAATTGTTCAACTGAAGCAATGCGCTCTAAAAAGCCATCGAAATATTCAATTAGTTGAATCATCAATCATCTGTTCATCGTATCAGCATTGAAGTGAAGAAGAAGAAGCAGTGATGCCAAATTGCTGCACTAATATTGACGTTTCAGAATTTACACCTATTGCGGTACTTCAAACTCTGAAAAGGGGTTCTATAAATAATAAGCTGAAACACATGAGAAGGCTTTAATCCGCTTTGCGAATTGTATTTTTCATACAAAAGTACTCGAACAGACCTATTGTCAAAATAATTTAAAAAAAATACTTCTTGGCCAATACCTTTAAATGTAAATCACGACATCAGAAATGCATATAACGGGTAATTTGTTTAAATCGAATTAAGCACTCAAATTTGCATCAAATATTCAAAATTTTTACTATAATCATTAAATAGGCCTTTGCCATTTACGTTTTAAAGACTTCATATAAATGTTGTCCGCTGCTCCGTTTCAAATGGTTCATTCGGAAGGTCCAGTTTTGCGTCACATTTTCGAGCATTTCGACCTGTATATCACTTGTATCCTATGTTATCCTGTAAGTCTTCAATCGTGTTCGGCTTGTCCACAGACTAACGACCTTACATAACCCCAAAAGAAATAATCAAGGGGCGGTAAATCGCATGATCTTGGCGGCCAACTCACAGGGTCATTTCGAGAGATAAGCTGCTCACCAAATTCTTCCTTCAACAGTTCCATTGTTTCACGAGCTGTGTGGCATGTGGCACGGTCTTGATGAAACCACATGTCAACCATGTTTAACTGAGCCAACTGGGGCTAAAAAAAAAGTCGCGTATCATGGCTTGATATCGTTAGCCGTTGACGGTAACTTTTCTTCCACGGTCGTCTTTCTTTGAAGAAAAATGAGCCTATGCTGCCACCGGCCCATAGACCACACCGAACCGTCAATTTTTTGGGGATGCATCGGTAATTTTTGTATGGCATGTGGCTGTTCATCACTTCAGATGCGACAGTTTTGTTTATTTACGTATCCGTTGAGCCAAAAATGAGGTCGATTATGACAAACATAATATGGTCCGCAACAAACGGTGCACATTTTTCACAGGGCACGAATTTTGACAATAAATTTCAATAATTTGCAAATGCTGGCAGAGTATACTGAAAACTTTTCACTTTGAAAAATGTTTGGACGCCATTACTAACCAGTGCTGCCAACTTCAAAAAAAAAACTTTACTCTTAAAAAATCACTCGTTAAATAAAAGACAAACCACTGTAGATACACATACAACCTTGTTTAAAGTTATGTACTTCTTATAATGAGATGAAAAGGGCTGTTTAACCATAACGCGTCTGATGACCCATTTTTGAGGTTTCCTTTTCCAAAATAACAAACGCGGCTGTGAAATAATGCTAAGTCTGACAAATGAAGTCAATATCGTCACTTATGCTTATACATAGTTACACCGACTTATGGAAGATTGTGCCAAGGTGTTAGAAAGGGAGTTTTGCGCAATCCTCTCAAGAATGATGTTAACGAAGTCTCACGAAATTGCGTCACATTGCCTAAATTCTTTTTGATATCGAAAGTGTTGATGAGGTAGTAGGCGACTTTCATCTTTATATTGCACAGACGGACTTGTTTGGGCGGTATACTAATACATGACATGGCCCTGTATAGTTCGTCCCTATAACGCTGTCGTATTCGGCTTTGAAATCGATGAATAGGTAGTGGGTATCGATTTGGACTTCTTAGGATTTTCCAGGATCTGCCGTAGTTTGAAGATTTCATCAGTTTACTGAGTTTAATGGCACAAAGACACACTGATAAGGGCTTAAGTGTGAAGATATCTTAAATTTTCGGGGTTTTCTGGCTCAAAGCCACACTAATAACACTTATGCCACTGTAGTTTCCGCAGTCCAAATAATGTATTGGCTCGAATCAGCATAAGCCCCTCGGAATGTTTGGACATCCAGAATACTGGATGCGAGGCTTCTTATCTTTCGCAATATGGTCCATTGTATTGACCGTCTGTTGAACTAAAAACTGTCATCTTCCGAAATGGAAATCTAGGTGACGAAACATTATGCTGGCTATAATGGCATTTTATTCAACAGCAAAGTTAATCTTTAAAATCTTTCACCAGGATTTTAACATTGCATTTCGGTAGTCATTCATAAGTTTTTCCGCGAATTCATATTCTGCTTAGCAATCTCATCCTGTTCCTCTCTAGGAGCGTAAGCGCATATAAGTGTTATGTTGTCAAATTTTGCCTTCATGCGGATTGTTAAAATGCGTTCCCTAATGTCATCGAAGCATAAGACTTCTTGTCTGAGGTTGTCGCTGATACCAAATAAGCATCCGTTGTTTCTGCTTACTAGAACATGGACTTACTTTTGCACGCCTCATCTTATTGTATATCTTTGATCGCAGTAATATCTACTTTCTGGGTCATGGGGACATCTTCTAGCTGTGCCTTCTTACATTCACACTCCAGGTGCGGAAAGCGGATTTGAATGTCGTTGTTTTTTTTCATGTTTGTCAACAATAAGTCAGTCTCTCCGAAGCTATAGCATCTCTTTTTATAAGGTAGTTGACCCAAGGCACATGCAGGGTCAGTTAATATGTGGCCGTGTGCTAGGGTTCTAATATGGGGTTATCAGCGGCAGAAGCTCATCTGTTACCAATCAATTAGTCCGACTGAAGCTTAAAATTCATATATGGTCCCTTGGCAGAAAATATCAGAGCAGTTGTAGTTTTTTTTCCACTTCGTCTTGCCAAACGGGGGCTTTAAACGCTATCACTGATTCTGGAGATTTGATTCGGTTATTCTTTCGCTGCCATCTGGTGACTATTTTTTTTTTATTGAGAGACCTTACCCCTAGATGGCCTGTGGATCTGTGTGCGCGGTCATTGACTTAGCCTAGAAATACCACCAATAATCATGAACTAAAAAAGATTCTTCTCCTGCTTGGTAATCAATAACAATAAATACAATTTTAAGGTTAAGTATAGCTCTAGATTCATGCAATACCAATTCACAATTAAGCTTGCCCGGAATAGTGAGTTCCGTCAATATTTGGGTAGACTTGTGAGGTGTATTTCAATTAGAATTGTAAGTCAGAATAAATACTCAAATCGATACACCAATTCGTGGAACTTACTTTTAATTACAATCCACATGACTTCATGTTTCCAAAAAACACACGATTCAGTTCTTCTTATACCAGTCGAAACCAGTTCATATAACTTGCAATGCAGTTATTAATTAATCAAATCCATCACCACCCGGCCCGTATTTGCTCCATACAAAGTGCAATGCAAGCTAATATGATATCGCTGTTAACGTGGAAAAATGCATTTAATCTCCACATGCCTGGGTCTACATTGTTTGCTACAATCTATCCAATTCACGTATGAAATGCCTTGACAACGTGACAAACAACGATAAGGTTGTACCCAGCTCAGCTGTTGTAATGCAAACAACCTCGATGCAGCCGATCCCATTCCAATCCAATTGGTCTCTTGAGATAGCTAAGCTCTTCACAAAGTTTTCCACTATTTGTGTAAGGCGATAGGCTTTAACTAGCCCGATAAGGGTGCACAAAATCATGTCTCGTGCTACATGTGATCATCACATGTGCGCGGTCTTTAAGTATCGCCTTGATAAGCACACACTTTATGTAGACGATGACTAAATATATTTATTTTTCTATAATTATAGTGGGTCATTGCCATCCAAAGGTCGTTAACGCGGGTTGCCTTCAAATGGCCGCACTGTCCACCAATAACCGGTTTTTGCACGATGAGTTGGTTAAGTGCGGAAAGAATTTGACAAGCAGGATGCCAGCTGAGCTGTCAGTGTGTTTCTTTGTCAATTCCGGATCTGAGGCGAATGACTTAGCTCTGCGATTGGCGAGGAATCATACCAAGCGTAAGGATGTTATAACCTTGGACCAGTAAGTTTGACACAAGTTGCAGTTATTCGGAGACGATTTTAATTTGTGTTTGTCTTTTCAGCGCTTACCATGGACATCTCCAGTCGGTTATGGAGATCTCGCCGTACAAGTTCAATCAGCCCGGTGGTGATAAAAAACCGGACTTTGTGCATGTAGCCGCTTGTCCTGACAGCTATGGTGGCAAGTACATAGACAAAGATCATCCAAATGAGGACATGGCTGCGATATATGCCAAAGATATTGAAGACATCATTGAAGGTTTGAGGGCGGAAGGCAAGGGTGTCGCCGCCTTTATTGCCGAGAGCTTGCAGAGTTGTGGTGGACAGATTATTCCCCCAGATGGGTATTTTAAGAAGGCATTTAAGGCTGTTCGCGCTGCAGGTGGTCTCTGCATTGCCGACGAGGTGCAGGTTGGATTTGGGAGAGTCGGTACACACTATTGGGCTTTCGAGATGCAGGATGTCGTTCCAGACATTGTTTCAGTTGCCAAACCAATGGGTAATGGCCATCCGGTTGGAGCTGTCGTTACAACGCAGGAGATTGCCGATTCATTTGCCGCTACTGGAGTGGCCTATTTCAATACCTACGGAGGCAATCCGGTGTCCTGTGCCATTGCCAATGCTGTGATGAGTGTTATTGATGAGGAAAAATTGCAAGAGAATGCCTTGAAGGTTGGCCAGTATTTGCTCAAACAATGCGAAGAGCTTAAGTATGAATTCGACTGTATTGGGGATGTAAGAGGTGCAGGACTATTCATTGGTATCGAACTCGTGAAAAGCAAGATTAGTCGCGAAGCTGCTACTGAATCCGCTCATTGGGTGGTTAATCGCATGAAGAATGTTCATAAGATTCTGGTCAGTTCCGATGGACCACGTGACAATGTTGTCAAGCTAAAGCCTCCTATGGTATTTAACACGGAGAATGCTGATGAGTTTTTGCTTGGATTTAGGGAGTGTCTTTCCGAATTGGAGAAGGATCGCCGGGTGGTAAATGCTGCCGCAGTAAGTTGTAGTATACCAAGCAATAAGATACACGAGAAGCGGGATAATTTAATTAAGTCCGTTTGAGCGGGGACGTATTAAAAGCATATAGGGCCTTGTCTTATTTTGTATTTTAATTAGTGTAACTTTACTTTTAGTTCTAGCATCTAGAATTGTAGTTTCATAAGTCATATATGTTGAGCTTCATATAGAGCTCAGGGCTTAAGCCCTTCAATAGCGTTAAAAATATTAAGTTTAACTGTTGATTTTATAATGTTTTATACTAATACTGTCTTTTATTCGAAATATATGAAAAAATCTTTGCCTCAAGCTGCTAATCAATATGCCTATACCTTTTATTTCATTAGTTGTGGTAACTTATCTAGTCATGGGGAACGGTTTATATCGGTTTGTAGGATCTCCAAGATAGTTGTTTGCAATCAAAATCAGGATAGTTTTCCATTGGGGGGTAAGATTTCAAAGTTCAGCGCTTAGAGCACAATGTCTACGAAGAATCGCAATATTAAGATCAGGCTCAAGTTCATGATAAGGCTCAAGTTCATGATCAGGCATAATTTATGTGTTCAACCCACAGCTCTGAATTCGTAGGGATTGCGGATACAATTAAAATGAAAGTCAAGATCAGGTGAAAGTCATTTACCCCCTGTGACATATCCTGTACGGTATGAAATAACAATTTTATATTAAGGGTAGGTAGGGACACTTACTGGTCCTAACCGTTAATGAACTTACAAAAAAGAATTTGATGTCAACAATGACCACAACTGCAGATGCTGCATAGCTGTGCACGAAGAATAAGTTATAATAAGATTCCCATCAAGGGAACAAGAGCTAAGGCTAAAAGAGACGAGGGAGACACTCAATCAGCGTAAAAGGATTAGGACTTCTTCTTCTTCTTAAGTGGCGCTACAGTCCAGAATGAACCTAGGTCTCAACCAACAACCCTCTGCAGTTAGCAGTTAGCTAAGGGCCGGGCTAATTGGCCATTAGCTAACTGCCTCCAGTTGCGTATACGAAGTTGGTTGGGGTCGGTTTCTATTTGTGCCCGTCACTTAAGGTGAGGTCTTCCTCTACTGCGTCCGACGACTGGCAGGGAATCGAAGACTCTGCGAGCCGGAGTATTGGTGTCCATTCGTTCTACATGTCCTAGCCATCTTAAACGTATAATGCGGAGTTTTTTGACCAGGGGCATGTCGCTATACAGCTCGTATAGTTCTTGGTTGAATCTTCGTTTCTACAGCCCATCAACGGACGATTTTTCGAAGAATTTTTCTATCAAATGACCAAGGATTTCTTCATCCGCTTTTGAGACAGTAAATTCTTCAGCGCCTTCAGGATCTTCTTAGTAGTTCGAGTGAGAGCTTTACTACTAGATTGCCTTCTTAACCCATAGACACACGGTTGGCAAGAGGGATTGTTCTTTTAATTTCTGACGAGATGTTGTTGTCAGAGTTAATAACGGAGCCGCGATAGACAAAGTCTCGTATTACCTCAAAGTGTCAATGGTGACGTTCTGTCCATTTCGTCGATGTTTTGTGTCCTTTTGTGACTATGACATCACGTTGGGTCCTACCAATGATGTCAATATCGTCGGCGTATGCTAGTAGCCGTTCCGATTTTTGGAAAATTGGGTCGTGAGTTTTGAAAAATCCTCTCAAGAATCAAATTGAAGAAGTCACAGGGCAGCGCATCGCCTTGCCTAAATCCTTTTTTGGAATTGAATATGTCGGTAAGGTCGTTTCCGACCCTGATGGAGCAGCAAGAATCCTCCATCGCCATCCCACACAAACGGACTAGTTTGGGCGGTATACCAAAACTAGACATTGCTCTGTATAGTTCGTCTCTATAAATGCTGTCGTATGCGGCTTTGAAATCCTGGAGTGGCACCTCTCTATATCCTTGATCGCGCGCTTTTCTCGCTCTTTTTTCTTCTTTCTGAAAAGCCGGTGTTCTTCCCTTCTTCTCTACCTACAGAGCTGAACGTCAGCTATGGTCTTCACCTGCAGTTTAGACTTGTAGGCCTCGTTCTTGGCTGCGAGTATCTGTTGGCATTCCTTATCAAACCAGGGGTTTTTTGCTGGTGGGCGCGAGAAACCTAGCACATCAGTTGCGTCTGTTCTAATGGCTTGTTGGCATCGTTGCCATTATTCTTCGACATTCGATGCTGGTAGTATGGTGTTAGTCGAGAGGTAAAGGGATACGCGTTTCACGAAGGTCTTGGCGGTCTCTTGCGATTACAGTCTTTCGACATTACATTTTTTCACAGCATTTCTGGATTGTTGTGGCGTGTTGGATATCCGCATTCTTCCCTTAGCTGCAACAAGGTAGTGGTCAGAGCCGATGTAAGCTCCTCGGAATGTTCGGACATCCGAAATACTGGATGCGTGTCTCTTGTCTATCGCAATGTCATCAATTTGGTTCACCGTACGTTGATCTGGAGACTGCCATACCCCTTATGGATATCGACGTGAGGAAACCGTTTGCTGGCTTTAGTTGCATTTCGTTCCGTGTTTTTTCATTGGAAAAAATAAGTGTCGAGCCCGACAACATATAGAACAAATGCATCATACAAGGGCGTGGATAGCAAAGGCAGGGTCTCAACTGTGGAGAAAAAAGTTTGTACAAGTACAAAGGGCTCACAGTTATCAGTACATAACAACAACTTTCCAAACAGTAGGAAAAACGAGCTCTAAAAAAAATGTTAAGATATAGAGGAACTTCATCTTGGTCGCCAGAGTCCATGAATTTCAACCTTAGGAAGACACCCGAGAAAGGCAAAGGCAAACTGAATTAACAGAGCAAACTAAGGAAAGATGCTCGATTTCAGGAGACCTGGCGGCGAGAACACCATCTCAAACGCAACCTTCGCCATGGAATCCATATCGAAACAGGAGAGTCATCGAGGACTATACGGGCAGCAATTATCCTTACATCGTCTTTGATCTATACCTAACCAACCGCGCCGCTAATAGAACTAAACACGAACTCCTTATCAAAACAAGGACACAATGTATTGTTGTGTTAAGAATAGAGCGGTGTTTCGCAGGATATTCTGCCATCATATACTCAAAGTCACCAGGGAAGGAGAATTCACAAAGAGTCTGTTATGGAAGCCCTAGAGTGACATAACAGACCACACAAACGTACTCACCGAGAGAGTTCATTTGTTTAAATAACAAACCTAATTTCTTTTTGTTTATCAGTACCAACTGCCACTTAATCACTTTCATTAAATCCAATCAGACCGCACTTGAAATTGATTGGAACAAACAACACTCCTTCGCTAGTAGTTTCGCTTCTGCAGATTAAGCATTTTCATTCGCTCTCGGACCACAAAGACAAGCGTCTTTCAGTTTATGCCAAGTAAGCACATCAGCACTTCGATTGTTTATCTACCGAGGTATAATTTTAAGTCATGAAGATGTTCAGAGTTATTTGTCATCAACCGTAATATTGTTAAGTTTTCGGCAGTCGATAACAATTCTCCATATTCTTGGAACAACCAAAATGGGTGCTGAGTATGGTGATTGTGAACACTGCATAATATTCTGCTCTAACAATTCTTTTATTTATTTAGCCACTTCATCAGTATGGGCGTATGGATACCGATATAGATTTGTATAAATGGGATCCTCATGTTTTGTTTTAATTACATGTTTAATTTGGCTCGTGAACGTTAAATTTTCACCTTCACGAAAACAAATATCACTAAATTCGCTAAGCGGCCTTTTTATCTGGATTTTTCTTCCTTATTTAAATGGCCTAATCGGAATTCATTACATTGTTTCTTGTGCATATCTATATTTTGTTTATTAAAAACTTCTTTTATTTCGTTTTCACAATATATTTGTATATTTATTAACATTTAGTGTTAATTCCTTGTTTTTGTAATCGATATCATTTCCTAATAAAATATTGTAATAACTACTAAATTTGTGAACAAATAACTTTATCTTCCCTTGAATATTACCTACTGCATCGATTAACTGTATTTTATTAACTTTAGTATATCCGGTCATAACGGGTGATCCAAGTAGAGATACTTTTTTCAATAGCCTTTTTTGACAGATCACGTGTTAGTCGTGTCATGCTGATATGTTATTTTTGTTTAGTATTGTTTGGCATTTCATAATGGAAAGACTTACGCGTGAACAACGTTTACAAATTGTTCAACTTTATTATGAAAATTCACGTTCTGTGAGGAATGTGTTTCGTGCACTTCGCTCAACTTATGGTCAACATAATCGGCCTACTGAGCGTATAATATTCGACCGAATAGACCACGTCCAGCACGCTGTGAAGAAAATATAGCGGCCGTAGCTGAGAGTGTACACGAAGACCGTAGAGAGTCGATTCGGCGCCGTTCGCAGCAACTCGGACTGACGTATGGAACGACTTGGCGCATTTTACGTCAAGATCTTAAATTGAAAGCGTAAAAAATACAGCTTGTGCAGCAACTGAAGCAGCTCGACCTTCCCAAGCGACATCGCTTCGCTCTATGGGCTCTTGAAAAGTTCCAAGAAGATCCGACGTTTTCGAGGCAAATTTTGTTTAGCGATGAGGCCCATTTCTGGCTCAATGGGTATGTAAACAAACAAAATTGCCGCATTTGGGACGAAGAGCAACCTGAAGAGATTGAAGAACTGCGACTTAATCCAGAAAAAACAACGGTTTGGTGTGGTTTGTGGGCCGGTGGAATCATCGGTCCATATTTCTTTAAAAATTATGCCGATGCGAACGTAACCGTCAATGGCGACCGTTATCGTGCCATGATAACCGACTATTTGATGCCTGAAATTGATCTCGTGATCTTGTGTAAACACAAGCATCATTCAGTTTATGCAAGTTAAGCACATCAGCACATCGATTCTTTATCTACCGAGGTATAATTTTAAGTCATGAAGTTTTCAGAGTTAGCCTTAAGAAACCAGTCGTGAATAAAGTTGACTAGTGAACTGGATTCAAATGTTGTCTTTTTTTTATTTGAGAAATAGTTTAATACTTTATTCTAGGAAAGTTTAGAATGAAGAGATCTGAGCTCAAGAAGAAGTAGATGGATCTCCGTCTAGACATCAACGGCGACCAATTGGGGGTTAGTCTACTGGATTGTAATGCGGGATGAACGACATTGTGCGCACACTTTTCCCAACACAACCCAGACACCACATTGTAGAACAAGAGGAAATACCACCCTTCCGTATAGAAAAGTTGTGCTATGCAGCAAAAAACCTAAAAAAACAAAAGGGTAGGATACCGTCAAAAGTGATAAATGTGATCGCCTACTCATGCTAACAACTATTGCTGAACATATACAACAGCTGCCTGGTGGCACGTGCATTTCTCAGAAGCTGCAGACACAAAGTCTAGTGTTGATAGCTAAAGGAGTCCCACGTTTCGCATCAGCGTACAGACCTTTGTGTATGCTCGATACTACAGGGAAACTCTTGAAAAAGATGCTCAGACCGCGACTCACCGTTTCTGTACAGAGAGAATGATACCTGCTCTAATATTTGGACCCTTTGAAGAAGGTCGATCGTATGGTTAGCAACTTTGGTGATGGTTAGATTGATCTTATTAGAGTCGGGTCTTGATTGTCAAAGTGATTGACTGGTGAAGGTCCTGCATTGGAAGAACCTTAGCTGTCATCAACATTAAACCACTGGCTGAAGTGATATCTCCAGATAAAAAATATTTATTACGTATCGACTACGGTATTTCCATCCTCAACTGGGTGGCTCGTGAATCCTATTGTTGATTTTTTCACTCTTTTTAAGGAGATCCGCCCTTCTCTTCTACTGAGCCATTTCTGCATCTACTCGATTTCACGTTAATGCTGGTCCCTTTTTCCTCCCGAGCAAGTATTTCACATCCTTCCTACGGCCAACATTGAGTTTACGGTACAAAATTTGCTTTCTTTCGTCTTTGTTTGTCAAATTGGTTTATCGAAGGTGATTGTGAGAATCCCAACACTTCTGAAGCAGCGTTTCTTATATATTCTTGAACTCACTGCCATTGGTGCCTTCGGGTTCATTGCAACAGCCCTGGGAAGTCTCGCAAGTTCAAGGCATATGTGATCAGTATTGGCTGCTGCCGTCGATCGTACCCGATAGAAGTCGACCAACTTTGAATTTCCGCTGCGTGGTTGTTGATTTTGAACAATCGTACCGGAACTTTGACACCGAGTGATCCGAGTAGATGTTGGTCGCTAGAAATTTAATGACTTCCAGGAAGAAAAAGAAGTTTCTTCCTGTCCTGTTTTTTTTCCTATCGTGTTCTCTCCCAATATTGGCGTCAATGTCTCCCAGGAGGATTTTAATGCCATGTCTGAGCGATTGCTTATAAATTTTGGTAAGGAGCCCGTAGAAACTCTCCATGGTTGCGTCGTCTTTCTTCTCTGTAGTGGTATGTGCACTAATTAGGATCAAATGGTGGAACATGGCCCTGATGCAGATCGTCGTCATTCTATTGCTGATTTTGTTAACGCTCAGCACACTTTTATCTGAGTCTTCATCTGACAGCAAAACCGCTTCCGAAAAGGCGCTACTTCCCATTGATTTGGATTCAACTCGGAATGTTTTGCTCTGCTAATCCCATCGCATTTCCTGGATGGCAATAATTTATGCATTGCAGCAGTTTAGGGCTTTCGTTGGTGTTTGGATGCACCTTTTCTGTAAAGTATTCTAAAATTCTGGGAGCTAATACGAAAGTCGTTGCCTTTTATCATATATCTTGGTCATCAAGGGTAACCCCTTTCAGTTTCGAGACTTGTAGTTGCTCCATACGAATTATTGATTGGCACAAGACGTTCAAGCTGGATGGCCAGTTTCAGTTTATTAGTTACGACACCAGTATCCACAGGGTCCTAATTTAATCTTAACATGTCTATTTAAAGTGTTATCCGAATGTATAAGAGCTGCTCATATTCAGACTATCTTTAAAATTCTATTTTTGCCATTTGGGAAAAGGAGGGTACTTACACCGAAAACATGGTCCATGAATAAAAATCCCTGCCAATCAGCTATAATGGCAACCAAAAGTTTTGTATTTCGTATTGAGGATATATAAACTGAACAACATAACAATGATATAATATATTGGAATGACAAGTCTAGAAATCATTTACCCCTTAGACAAAAAAAAAGTTAGCAAAGTGGCACATTATTTTAATATTTTAACCGTGACACTCCCGAACTCTCCAGTTCTTAACATCGTACGTTTATAGTATACAACTCCGGCCAACACAATCATAATAGCAAGGATGCTGCAAATAACCGCCACCATTGCTGTGGAGGATTTGGAACCATCCGCACCGCTCTTATTAGATACCTCGCTTTTGGAAATTTCAAGCGATGGCCTTGTCGGACACATGTAGTATTCATCAACGATGCCACCATCAGCACACATACACCCAAAGCTGAGCGGACCTAAAACGCAAAGCCCTGAACATTTTTTGTGATAACAATCGTTGCCAACTATTTCCTGACGTGAGGGGCTATACACGACGATGTCTTCGGAATTGTGAAGATTCCAATAGAATGCTTCACAAACTGTATCACCGTAGAGGCGGCAGCGAATGCCCTCCTTGGCGCCAATGTTCACAATAAATGCCACATTCTCATGAATACTTATTGCCGATGGTTGGATTAGTGCGTTTTCATTCCGGATGATTGTCCTCACCAATCGATCAGTGTTCTCTCCATAGCCAACGGATTGTATGCTCTTAGAATTAGCGTCTACGAAGAAGAGCTGTTTTTTCTTGGTGTCCACTTCTAGTGCGGTAATAAGAACTTTAATGGTGGCCAATGTGACATGCTTGTACCCGTCCATTTCGGCAAGGCATATCACTGTCGTTGGGGTGTTAAAGCCCTTGGATGTAATCGCAGCATAGAAGATTTTTCGACTGATTGGATCCACAGCTATGGCTCTCATCTCTTCCGGTGGTAGAAGCTTGATAATATCGGCACAGAATTTTTTCTCAAAGTTGCATGCTTTGAGTAGATAGCTGCTGGTTTGACTAATGACGTATACGTTTCCTGTGATCCAATCAATGGCCAATTTGCTGGGGTTCTCAACAGCAAGTCCTCCGCTAACCACTCCGTCTGACATGTTCCACTCAAAAACTCCATTCATATCGTGAGTGGTGTAGTATAATCTATTTCGACCAATGTCCACGTCAAAGGAAGCTATCTTGGTGTCATTTGCCGATAGTATCACCTTCAGTGCCATGGGAAACTCTGTGAGGCTTCGAATTTGATTGTGTGTAGAAAATAAAAGAGAATAGTTACTTTCGAGCGACTTACAACTGGACTTATCTAGCCGCAACATGAAGCCACTATAGCAACGGCATCTATAGCTACCAGGGAGATTATCACACAACTGTGCGCAGGGGTTGGCATCTTCTAGGCATTCATTTATGTCTACACATTTTTTGTTGTCAACGTTGAGTTTGTATCCTTCGGGACAGGTGCACTTAGGACCAAACGGGGTTGGGCGACACTTATGCTCACATAAGTTATTCTTTTCACATGTAGTATTACACCTTTTTCCTTCATCCTCACCATTTCTGCAGTCCTTTTTGCCATCGCAGGTCTTTGAATCATCGATGCAAGTTCCATCCTTACAGTCGAACATGTCTGGGTCGCAGGCTTTGACAATTGGCGCAATTGTTGAAGCGTTATGTGGTTCACAATTCAATTCGTCTGTTCCATCTTTACAATCTTTATCGCCGTCACAGTGGAACTCGATCTGAATGCACTCTAGAGACACCTTGCACTGGAACTCATACACGCTACACTTATAACAGTCGATCTCATCTTCTCCTTTGGAACACTCAGCTGTGCCATTACACTTGGCCTTCCAATCCAAGCAAATCATTGGCTCCGACGGACATTGGAATTTTGTTGGTTTCCCTGAAGCGTCAAAGTGTTTGTTGCATACAATCGTTCCGTTGTCGGAGCAGTTATTTTCTTCTGAATTATCACCGCAATCGTTGTGGCCATCACACACGAGGCGTTCATCAATGCATTGGCCATGTTTGCATTTGTACATATCCTTGGGACAGTCCTTGGGATCTGAAAAGACAAAATTAGTATTGAGCTATTTAAGGGTGCACCACTCAGACTAACCGCATCTGCCGTGCTCATCAGAGCCATCGGTACAGTCCACATGACCGTCGCACTCCCAACTCTTGGCTATACATGTTCCTGATGTACATTGGAACATATTCATTCCACACTTAGGCTTGGGATTTTCAACATTCTTTGCACAGGTTGTCTCGTCCGACTTATCACCGCAGTCATCAACGCCATCACACATGACGCTTAGATCCACACAACGTCCATTGCTACAGGTATGCTGGTGACTGTGACAGATTGTCGAATTATCTAATGATACAAATATTAGTAGTGATCCTTGAGTGATCTTTGATCCTTTATTACTCACCAAATGACTCACAATGTTTCTCGTCACTACCATCCCGACAGTCCTTCACCTTATTGCATCGCAGCTCGTTCCGCAAACACTGCAAGCGGTCGCTACACATAAACTCGTCAAATGCGCAGGCAACACGCGTTTCATTTGCTGCCGCATTACATAAAGTCTCATCAGATCCATCGTGGCAATCCTTTCGGCCATTACAACGTTTGTCAACAGTCAAACATTCGCCCGACTTGCAGCGATACACGCAGTCTGAAGTCTCAATGCAAGTCTGATTCTGTGCATCTTTGAACACCCAACCTGTAGCACATAAACAAGACGCTCTGGAATTTCCTAACGCCACACAAATATGCGAACAACCACCATTTTTATTCATGCAAGGATGCTTGATGGTCGTATTAGCATGACTTGACAGCAGCTGAAGCTTAAAGTCAGTCGTTGGTCTGGTGACCTCTACTTGCACTTTTTTCTCAAAGACCAGGTTGGACTTGTGAGTCAAATGAAGATACGGAGAATTCACGCATGTCCAAAAGATATCATTGTTGATGACCGCTACTGCCCATGGTTGGATAAGACGAGTCCTTAAGATGTGTCTGTGCAAACTATCGAGGTTTGTCGACTCTATCTTACCTCCGTCAGTATCCACCCAGTAGATTTTGCGTGTCTGAAGTTCAACTAAAATTTGAGCAGATCCCGTGCCGCCAATGTCCTCAAAAAGTGTTGTTGCACCACTTTTGCCATCGAGACCAATCTGAACCATTTTGGTCTTCTTCGGTGATCGTACCACAATGAACATTATCCTGTCAGAGAAAAAACTCATATATAACTGTTGAGAAAAATTAACATGTTTTTAACTCACCCATCCTGTGGCATAAGTGCAATTCCAACTGGAGCATCGATTCCAGTAAATGCAGCAACTGCACGTTGCTTCATTCTCAGTGAATAAACTTCCACTACATGCCTTTCCGAATCTGTCCAATACAGATTCTGTGTCAGATGATCTGGAAAAAACAAACTCCATAACATTTTTTTTAAAGTCCTCAATCCAAACATACCGTATGCCATTCCTGTGACATTTCCCAGACTTCCAGAAATCAGAACCTTCAACTCTTTCCTAATCAAATCGTATTCTGCAATCTCCTTGAGAACATTGTCAGCGATTAGTACCGTACCGTTGGCACTATTGTAAGCCATGTGATCGATGTACATTGGAAGGGCATACTCCTGTAAAACTGCATGCTTCCCAAACGACGTATGTTCCATTTCAAAGATGATATTCCTCAGACCCATGAAAAGAATCTGTTTGGTAGCATTTTGAATGCACCGCTTTCCATCTTTTGCCAAAGACATATTATCAGGGCATGCGCAGCTTGACTGTTGATTCGCTGCCAGCAAGCACATATGCGAACACTTATGTTCTTCGCAAGGATTCTCTGATTGGTAGTAACCTTTATCTTCTATTTCATAGGCACGAATGCCGTACATACGATCACCTTTTACGATAACTTCATGATTCAGACCGGTGAATTTGTGACACGATTCTATAGCCCTTGTGCCCCAGTCAGTCCAGTACAATCGATCTCGAACAACTGCAACACCATATGGATACTGAAGGGTATCCGAAACGATCGTTCTTCGATCGGTACCATCCATTCGTGCGCTTGCGATTATGTTCATCTTGGCGTCGGCCCAATAGAACCGTTCGTTGAATATATCCAGTGCAATTCCGTTTGGCCAGTAAATGTTTGCAGTCACAAGGTCAATAGAATGTGATCCGTCCATAGAAGCTCTCGAAATGGTTGAATTGATGCCCCACTCTGTCCAGTACATTAATCCCATTTCTGGCCAAAGGGCAATGCCTAGCGGCTTGTTTCCCTCGCGTGTGCTCACAAGTGAGATGCATAATTGTCCGTTGCTATCAGAGCAGACTGCTATATGCCTGAAGCCAGAGTCAGTCAAATAGATCTTTTGAGTTATAAAATCTATAGCTATATCTTCTGGAGTGTCCAGACCCGAAGAGAGAACGATATTTTGATAATGTCCCTTTTTATATTTGACAACGCTTTCAGCTCCATTCTGGATGCTGGTCCAATATATATTCTCCTGATGATCATACTCAATTCCGATAACTCGGTTAAGGTTGCCCACAATTTCAAGTGACGTTTTTGTACCCCATATAATTTGATTCACTGACTTTTGATCTGAGTAAATTATATATGGTGAACCTAATTCTGAATAACAAGTGCGATCACTGTGTCGGAACCCATGAGGACAGGTACATGAATAAGAACCTAAAGTATTTTCACAATAATGGGTGCATAATCCAAACATATCACATTCGTTGATGTCTTCACAGGTGTTCAAATCTGAATTGTACTTGTATCCTGAAATGCATACACATTGCGACCCGTTGGGAAACGAAATACATCTACTATCGTCGGGACAAGCTTCTGAGCCGCAGTCAATATGTGTACATGTTGACTCGTCACTGTGATCCAAACAGTCGAAATTACCATCACAAATTTTAACATTATCAATACAAGCATCGTCTTGGCAACGGTATTTCCCAAATTCACAATCAATGGCACCACTTAGATCTATAAAAGATTGAACAAAATTTATTTTATATATTCATAAAGAAAACATATGAGATCGTTTAATATGCGGAGCGTTTAATACCCTACCCCATCCCATCCTTAAAATAAATATCCCCAAAATGTTGGCTTTACGACTAGATATGATGCTCAGTCACTTTTTCAAAATCGCTAACCGTTTGGCCTAAAATTAGGTTTTCTAAAAAAGGGGCGTGGCAGCCTTACGAGGAATGTATGAAGCAGGGTTAATGCTGGTAAGTCATATATATGTATTAACCAAATTGCCGCCCCTAGTCAAGTGCCGGGGCCTGTGCCCCCCTTGCCCCCCCTCGCTCTGCTACTGGGAGACTTTGGTAATAGCAAACGCAATATCAATTTTGGAGACACCTTAATATTAGTTCACCGTATTTACGATAGTTTACTGAACACAGAAAATCGCCTGCTTTATCAACAAAAGGTCATAACAGAATTCTTTCGAGATAAGAAAAAGGACAAATTGAAGTACTGGAAGAAATATTTTTGCTATCGCTATCGATGTGAACCACCTAGACTACATAGACTAATTGATGATAGTTTAATCCAAATTAGCAACGGCATTTCTTCCGATTTGTATAGAAACAATAAAGAATTACTTGGTCCCTTCTATTTCTGCAAACTTAACAAAAATCAGTTACAATCAGTTCAGAACGTGCTCCAAATGTCTTGTATTAATATTCCATCGGCATTATGACCATTCACCAAGGTGTCTCAAAAGAAACTTAAACTAATGTGATCCAAGTAGTAAAGGGTGATCCAAGTAGAGATACTGTTTTCAATAGCCTTTTTTGACAGATCACGTGTGAGTCGTGTCATGCTGTCATGTTATTTTTGTTTAGTATTGTTTGGCATTTCATAATGGAAAGACTTACGCGTGAACAAAGTTTACAAATTGTTCAACTTTATTATGAAAATTCACGTTCTGTGAGGAATGTGTTTCGTGCACTTCGCTCAACTTATGTTCAACATAATCGGCCTACTGACCGTACTGTTCGCAACACCATCACCCATTTTGAGACCCAGCATTCATTATTGTGATATCACACCGTTAGACTTTTTCCTGTGGCGATATGTAAAGTCAAAAGCTTATGCCGACAATCCCGCTTCGATTCAGGCCTTGGAGGAAAACATCACGCGTGTCATTCGCCAGTTACCAGTCGAAATGCTCGAACGAGTGATCGAAAATTGGACTCAACGGATGGACCATCTGCGACGTAGCAACGGCCAACATTTGATAGACATAATCTTCAAAAAATAAATGCCAAAGAATGTTCTTTCAAATGATAATAAACATTCTCCATTAAATTTGAATTTTCTGTGTTTTTTTCTTTAAAAAATTAGGGAACCTCTAAATGGATCACCCTTTACATTGGCAGTCCTACTTACACCCTTTGCCTGAATAGAAAGTTCCAAAATAAAGCAGATGATACCACACCGGTATTCTTACGCTGCAAAAAGGGTGTAAAACAGCGATAAGAGATATCTGTCTAACTCATTCTGTGATATTTTGATATATTATCTATGAAAAAACGGATAAGAGTTTGATTACACCTACATGCAATTAACACAATGTGTGGAAAAAGGATATAAGTTTTATTACGTGTATCCGGCTGTAGCAGACCTTCATAAAAACGCTTAATGAGGAAACATTTTTGTTGTTTTTTTTTTTCATTTTAAAAATTACATATTGACAAAAGTTCGAATCGAGAACATCGTAAATTGAGGAATAAATATTGAAGTGCGATCAGAAGTTTAGCCATTTGATTTATATTGCGGGTTTATGCCATACTAAAAAACATTTTTCACTTCTATCCAAGCATAAATCTTACTACGAAAATTATTGGAACTAGAATATTTTACAAGATATACATACTTTGCTTAGTTATGCCAAAAAATAACAGGAATACAGACTGTGACACAACTGTTGCTTAAAAGCTAATTATGAATTAAAAAAATTTTTAATAGCTAATTGACGTTTAGTGACAAATCTCTTACTTAGTACATATATTCCATATTCCGTTGTTGTTTTTGTTATTTTCATTCTATATGTGCAATATAGTTTGCATTTTCATGTGCAGAAGAAGTCACAATTCAATTCACCTGCTTCGGTAATTAAGTTTATTTTATCGTTAGCAACGTTAATAAACTTATATTTGATTTATTTTAACCTGCTCAACGGCTCGCTAAAATTTATCCAGTGGCTAATTGGATATTAAAAAAAATGGGTTCAAATATGTTATGATTACATTTGCTTCTGTTGAAAATAAGATCAAAATGTAATTTATATTGAAACGTAGCATATCACTGTTTTGTATGGCATGTACGGTTAACAATTGAAATAAATTGTTCTTTGTTTTGTACCTACCGACCAGAAAACACGTGTTTTAGTTTAGGAGTTTTCTCGTTAAATCCATTCATTAAAGATAATTCACATTTAATTTGCTTAAAATAATACGACTGTTGGTAAGTGGAATATTTCTTTTTTGCAAAGAAATAAATTTATCAGCAAAAAAACAGTTCATCAAAAATATGAAATGGGCGAATTACCATTAAATATGAAACTCAACTTTTTCTGATCAACAGAGACATAATAAAAGTCGGTACTTCAAACCCCATTTATATAATTTAAAAAAATAAGAATTTATCTTACTTGTAATAATTCTGAGTTGGAAATATACTATCTTCAGAATCTTGCTTATCGAATAACGCAACACCAGATCACTCCGAAGTAGGAATCGACTACGAAAACTCGCAGGGGATTATTAAATTAATACATCCTCTCGGAATTCATCTTGTTTAAAAATGAATTATTTCACTTAAATAGCTTGTTTCTGTCCTTAAGGAGGAGTTGAATACATTCAAATCATATAATTTACAAAACTTCACTGAACACATTCAAAAACATATGTTCGTATTCACCAAAACATATAATTTTAAGCTGTCATTTAATTATTTGGTCTGTTTACATTTTTGTTTTACTATTTTCGTTTGTTTGTGTAAAATTGAAGTGCAAAATAAAACAGAAAAGTGCGCCCAAAAGTTTACATAAAGTTAATTTGTGAAGTGCGACAGGACAAAGTGCGAATATGTTTCCACGCACGCAAAAACAACAAACGCAAAAAAATAAACGAATGTCGACTGAAATGTCATAAAAAATAAATCTACCACGCTGCTAAACAGCTGTTAATGAAAGTGTCAAAATCCAAAATTTCTCGTCTGCTGAATTCTTTTACTCGGAAATACATGTATTCACAGACAGGAGTGCATTGGGGGTGGATTACAAAAAAAACAACTAACTCTTGCGGCGATTCAGGGTGAGAGAGGTAGAAGTTTGGTATCTCTTTACTTCCTTTATCTCTGGTGTAAAACAAATGAATTGTGATATAATATCATTTGAAAATATTTTTGCATTATTGAAATCCATATCATAACACACTTTTCTCTGAATGCACTCCCTAAAATGCACTGAACTATTATAATCTACGATATTAATGCAACTAATGAACTATGAATAAACTTTGTTTCCTTCTTCTATCTTTCGAATTCAACCAGAGCAGATGCCTTTATTTTATCAATTTTTATATTTGCTTTGAACCGAAAATCAAAACATTACAATAAGTGTAGACGTGCATAATGTGTAAAAAAAAAGTTGGTTTTTATTTACAACAAAATGAATGACAGCGAAAATTGCCAAATTGCCATCTGTTGGCGTTTCAGTGGTGCCAGATTCCGTTTTATTTCCTCATTTTTATCTAAGCCTATAATTAAAGGCCCAGTTATAGCTATCATTGAAAACTCTCATTGGAAATTTTCTTTTACTTCTTGTTGCTTTTTTATAAATTCAATGTTTGGAGAGTTGGTGCCCTTTGTTATGGCACCAAACATGACTATCCAAAATTATATAAATTTCTGCTTTGAGTTTTCGCAGGAAATCACCTCTTATTTTTCACTGTTAAAGATTTATTTTAGTGAAGTAATGATTGCCATTCCACCAAACTGAAACCGAATTTTTCGATAATTCCTAAAAGAATGTGTTGTGTTCCAATGAAGCTGTTCAATAATAGCTATAACTGAACCCTAAGTGCCTGGCCACACGTTCATTGGAATGACAGTCATCTCCAATGAGACAGGTAGATTTTATGCGAGCCAAAAAGAGAAAGTACGATTGCCCCGAAAATCCACCGAGAATTCATTTCAAACTGAATTCTCGGTGTGGGCATGAACGATTTTTTCTCAATCCATTCCACTTTTGACAGAAATTTCTGTTGGCATTTGCTTTCAGAGAACGAAGACAACAACAAAAGTACAAAAAATGTTCATATGACGGTTATTTTAGTTTTCAAATCATTCCAGAGGTATTTTTAGTTTAAAACTTTTGTTTGAGGTAGCAAAAAAACGGCTTCTTGGACACCAAATCAGACAATTGAATTAATTGAGTTATATGAGCAGTACCCAAAATCTGTACAAAATTCGACAAAACAATAGACTAGCGGTTGTCAACATTGTTGCTGCTATTGCTAATAAATTTTTGTTAACAAAATTAGAGAAGTAAAAACAAACAAATAAAAACAACCGTCCGAATTGAATTCACAGGAGAAATGTATGTTTATTGTTTTGTTTTATATTCCAGCGTTTCCCATCTGTCAAATTGCCTATATTCCAATGACGCATTTTTTGTGTGTGGCCACGGAGTTCATGGGAATGAAAGTCGTTGGGATGAACGTGTGGCCAGACACTAAGAAAAAGTTAGCAAGCCTTTTATTTACTTCAAAAAACTGGAAGCAGGAAAAATAGTTTGAAAAAATATATATAATATATAAAATATATATAAATAAAATATTTTTTAAGGAAGCATTCAAAAAAAAAAGATTTGAATTTTTAGAGACCGATTTCACTTTTCCTTTGTTTATTAGAAATATTCCACCGGGAAGGTATACGACATTGTTTTGCCACCATTTTGGTAAGCATAAGTCTTGACAGTTCATATTTGGCAGTCGTGAAGACACGTGGCAAATTTATTATGGAAAAATATTCGATAAACCAACGTGTTTTAATAGTTAAAACATTTTATGAAAATCAATCATCGATTACTGTGACGATGAGAAAGTTACGTGAAAGTTGCAACGTGCCAACAAAACGCACTATTTATCGTGTAGTGAATGATTTCGAAGAAAGGGATCGGCTGCAAGATCGGCTGAAAAAATGACTGCTGCTCAAGAAAGCGTTCAAAACCATCCATCAACCTCAATTCGACGCCGTGCTCAGGAGCTTGGTCTTCAAAGAACAACTTTGGCCACAATTTTGCACAAGGATTTATATTTGTTTCCATTTAAGATTCAGTTGACACAAGAGCTTCTTCCACAAGACCATTTACCCCACTGTACATATGCCAATAGGATGTTACAGCTAGCCCATGACAACCCTGATTTTCATGAAAAAATCATTATGAGTGACGAGGCACATTTTCATTTGAAAGGATATGTGAATAAACAGAATAGTCGGTTCTGGGCAATGGAAAATCCTCAAATTATGCATCAGTCACCGTTGCATCTATTAAAAGTTACAGTCTGGTGTGCAATTTGGTCAGGAGGAATTATTGGACCTTACTTCTTTGAAAATAAAAACGGAGTTACGGTAACTGCGAATGGGGTGAGCACTAACGTAAAATGATTGAAAACTTTTTAACATCACAACTTCATGCTTTGGGCTTGACTAACATGTGGTATCGACAAGACGGTGCCACATCGCATACAGCCAGGATTACAATGCAATTACTGCGAGACCTCTTTCCACAACAAATTATTTCAAGAAATGGTGATTATGATTGGCCTCCACGGTCGCCTGATTTGACTGCTCCGGACTTCTTTTTGTGGGGATATCTAGAAACCAAGGTTTAATATTTAATTTAATTTATTGAAATATGTGGGAATGTAATGGAAAATGTTGTCAAAAGGGCTCGCATTTGTGAGACTAACAGAGGCGGACATTTATCTTATATTGTATTCCATACATAATTTCCGACATAAAAAAAAAATTTACAAATTTATGATCCATTCTCTTTCATTTAATCAAAAATTATAAACGACTTCCCGGCGGACACCCTGTATATAACTTTAATAACCCTTGCCCTTACCCTTCAGGAAGCTGAAATTTAATTTATACGCTTATCAAATCTATATCTGAGAAGTTAATACACAAACACTGACTGATTCTGATTTTGACAAGCAGTCGATACACCAGCAATTCGGGTATCTCTCTTTTGACACCGATACAAGATACAAGCTACAGAAAATATAACTAATGTTATAAAAACTTAGTTGCAGATTGCAACATGGAGTTGAACGGTTTTTTACTTTATCACTCTCAGCTAATTTTAGCCATACGTTATCCATATGGGAGTTAAATGAGAATAAGCATGGGTTATGGATAACCTAGACGGAGCATACATATGATTTTATTTATAAATCGTATAAGAAGTTATTGCGCATGTTTCTTAATTTAATGTCCGCATGCGGACTGTGCTTTCATGAGTTTAAACTGATTAGTGGAGACAATATGCGCGTTTTTTTAATCTTAATAGGCTTGAATGAGGAGGAAAAAAAATGCTTATCGGTGATCTGGCACCACCGAAACGGAAACACGTAAACGCCAACAGATGGCATTGTGGGGTTTCAATTTTAGCTGTGTCAATAATTTAGTTGTAAATATTAATTAAAATTTCTAAATTTTTTACACATTATGCACTTCTACAATAATTAGAATGTTTTGATTTTAGATTCAAAGCAAACATAAAAATATATTCACATTAAATTTTCTCATAAAACATTGATGTCCCACCTATTTTGCAGGGTATAATTACCGGTTACTGCATTAGCTGCTATTTTTTACAATTCTAGCATTTTCTACAACCGTTTTCGATAACAATTGAAAACGAGTACACGACTGGGTCGTACGAAACTTTCTCTTTCACAGCGAGTTGGGCGTTAGATCAAATCCCAAGCATGAGGGCACTTGGTGATCTTCATAATTTGGCCAAAATACACAATAAAATTTGTTTTAGTTATTGATGCTTTAAACGCTTTATTCCGGAATTTGAAGGAATCAGTTCCGTTGTGGATAATAATGGCCAAAACTGAAAATTTGGTTTAGGGATTTTTAGGCCAATACTTATGTTGTGAAATGGTTTTAAACAGTAATAGTAGTATATGAACTTAATTCCATTCAATTTAACCAAATAGTTTGCGAGAAATTTATAACTTTCTTTATATGGCCTAACCCTTTACTGCGTACGAAGCCATTTATGGTTTTGCATTTTCGTGACGTATTTGTACTTCCCCTGTAATTCGAAATAAAAAAGTTGCAGCGCGATTCGCTAGAGTAACCTATCTGTCACACACAACGATAAGTATTTTAGGTATCTGCCAAACAACGACGGCAGGAATGTTCATGTTTGCAAATTCAGTCTACCGATCGAGTGCATGCAAGAGAGTGCAGGAAAAAGTCGTTTTTAAGTGCTAGTTACTGTGATTACAGATTAATTGGTAAGTAAATTGAATAGAGAAATACATTTTGGGAAAAGTGTTTGATTCTGATCGTTACTAATGCATTTTGAATGAATAAAAAATACAAGTATAGCTTTGTGAGCGTTTTTGTTATAGTGCGTACCAAAACAGTTGGCCAACGGTCGATTGCGCAGAGAGAGGATTTAAGAGAACAAATATGACGCGAAAGAGATTTAATCACTAAGCGTTTTTGCCTGTAATTTACAATGCGTAACCCAACTTTACAGTGCTTAGAACTAAAATGCTGTTGAATATCTAAATAAACTTAATTTTTTATTATGAGGTCGACTTTTATACATTTCTACCTAGAAGTCCGATTGTATTTGAAAGGGTTCCCAACCCTTTTTATGGTTTATGGTGTGACACTGCAATTTACTTTACTTTGCGTGCCAATATCAGTACCTACATGATCAATATGCACGACACAATTAATAATGATCAACGAAAGCATAATGAGCAAATAGGGTTTAAATCTAAAACCGTACACCTTCATACATACACAGTCACACAATCAATTCATGTGCAATGTTTTGCTTAATCTATCCGACCGTGATCACATCATACTCCTACAAAAAACGAAACAATATATTTTCCTCCAAGTAAAGTTGACATATAATGGTCTATATTTTTCCTCCGCTCCTAATTTCAGTATAAACGAAGGAAAATGAAGAAACCACCCTCAGTGAGATCGCGACAGCGATCTTGAACACAAGGCAGGGTATACGTCGTTTTTTATTATAACTCCTCCCATTTTAGTCTCTTTATGCTTGTTTTTGCAATTTTAAGAGATTGTAAAACACATTTTAAGAGACCTGCGCAGTAGAATGGCCAACTGTTTTGGTACGCACTATACTAACGCCATATATGGCTTAGTATGCATTGCTGTCTGTTTCTTTCTATTAATTTCTATCCTTTTGGTGCCGTGTTCAATATTTTGAACTTTCTCTTATAAAGAGAAAGATATTGTATTCGTGAATTTTTTCAAACTCCAGATTTTGATTGATTCTAATAAAGGGTGATCCATTTCGAGGTTCCCTACTTTTTTAAAGAAAAAGAAAGAACATTCTTTGGCATTTATTTTTGAAGATTATGTCCATCAAATGTTGGCCGTTGCTACGTCGCAGATGGTCCATCCGTTGAGTCCAATTTTCGATCACTCGTTCGAGCATTTCGACTGGTAACTGGCGAATGACATGCGTGATGTTTTCCTCCAAGGACTGAATCGAAGCGGGTTTGTCGGCATAAGCTTTTGACTTTACATATCCCCACAGGAAAAAGTCTAAAAAAGTCTACTATCCAATAATGAATGCTGGGTCTCAAAATGGGTGATGGTGTTGCGAATAGCGAAGTGCACGAAACACATTCCTCACAGAACGTGAATTTTCATAATAAAGTTGAACAATTTGTAAACGTTGTTCACGCGTAAGTCTTTCCATTATGAAATGCCAAACAATACTAAACAAAAATAACATGACAGCATGACACGACTCACACGTGATCTGTCAAAAAAGGCTATTGTAAAAAGTATCTCTACTTGGATCACCCGTTATTACGATGATAAGGGAACTTACAAATGAGGTTTTTGGAATTCCGGCCATCGGTTCGTCGGTTCGTACAACCCTCTCCAACCTCAACAACTTGGCCGATTTTCTTCAAACTTCGTATTCAGCGTTTTTTTGTTAATAATTTAAGGCAATATTTTTTTTGTTTGCTTTTAGCCATGTTATTACTGGTACGTTCCACATAAAAATCATGCATAACCTCAATTCTCTCGAAAAGGCTCTAAAGATTTTGATGAAACTTCATATATACCGTGAGCATATCAGTTCCAATAAAACTGCATACCCAGTTTTTTTTCGAGAAAATCCATATAACGGATTTTTGCATATAGACCATATTAAGAAAATTTTCAATTTCTCGCAACCTATCTTACCAAACTGAATTAAATTTAATTTGTATACTACTATTACTGTTTTCATGAGTTCCACGTAATTGGTTTTAGGCCAATTATTTCTTAACGGAATTTTCAGTTTTGGCCAATAACGGAAAATCATTATTATTCACATGGACACCGATTACATCCAATGACGGAATAAACTTTCGTATAACCACATTTCGACATTATTTATTTGATTTTAAGCATCATTAATCAGAATAAATACTATGGCGTATTTTGACCAAATTGTTAAAAACGTCAAATTAACTAGCTGTGAAAGAGAAAATTGCGTACGACCCAGTCGTGCACCCAACACTTGTTATTTCTGCTTCAGAAATGGATCCTCTTCAATTCTATGGTAAATCGTTGCATGTAAATTGCATTCCTGGGGATGGATCAATTAGTGATGACGATCTTGCACCAGATTCTGATATGGAATTTGAGCCCCAAAAAAGGACTCTTGACCTCATACGACGAACAAAACTTGAATTTTATGGGTGTTACTGAATTGCCAGAAACCGTAAATGCGTTAAACACACCAGTGGATTGGTTTTCACTTTTTTTTCTGAAGATCTGCTCACTTTTATTGTAGAGCAATCAAAAGTCAAAGCACTTCAAGACGATATCAATAAGCCAGTAAATATTACAAAAACCGAAATGGAGCAATTTATCGACATTGTAATTTACACGTCATATATCAAACTACCTTCATCGAGGCATCACTGGGGTAAAGCTGTTGGCCAGCGGAATGTTTTCGAGGCGGTGGCGTGCAATAGATTGGGAACCATTAAAAGATTCCTTCATCTCAATAATAGCAATGATTTTAAGCCATTTGGGACAGAGGGATATGACAAACTTCTTAAGGTAAGACCCCTTTTAGATAAATTAAGGGAAAAGATGCTGCTAATTCCAAAGGAGGAGTTCCTAGCCATGGATGAACAAATAATACCCACTAAGTGCCGCCACGAAGTTAAGCAATACAATCCAGCCAAGCCTCATAAGTGGGGTTACAAAAACTAAGTTCTCAGTGGGGTATCTGTATTCAGGTGCGATTTCGATATATTTGCTTGTGAACAGAGCAATGCATATCCTAAAGATACGCCGGACTAAGGTGTAAGCGGGAACGTCGTAACAAGGCTAACATCCACAGTCGTAAGGAATGTGAACCGTACTTTTTTTTCGATAATTGGTATAATAGTCCAAATTTAGAAGTCTTACTTACTTACTTAAGTGGCGCTACAGTCCGGCATGAACCTGGGCCTCAACCAACATGCCTCTCCAATTAGCCCGGTCCTTAGCTAACTGCCTCCAGTTGCGCACTCCAAGTTGGTTGAGGTCGGTTTCTACTTGTGCGCGCCACTTAAGGCGAGGTCTTCCTCTACTGCGTCCGACGTCTGGCTGGGAATCGAAGACTCTGCGAGCCGGAGTATTGGTGTCTATTCGTTCTACATGTCCTAGCCATCTTAAACGTCCAATGCGGCGTTTTTTGACCAGGGGCATGTCGCTGTACAGCTCGTATAGTTCTTGGTTGAATCTTCGTCTCCATAGCCCGTCAACGCAAACGGGACCGAAGATTTTTCGAAGAATTTTCCTCTCAAATCGACCAAGGATTTCTTCATCCGATTTTGATACGGTCCATGCTTCAGCGCCGTAGAGCAGGACTGGGATGATCAGGGTCTTGTATAAGATCTCCTTAGTAGTTCGAGTGAGGGCTTTACTACTGAATTGCCTTCTTAGCCCGAAGAAACAGCGGTTGGCAAGAGTAATTCTACGTTTAATTTCTGACGAGATGTTGTTGTCAGAGTTAATAGCGGAACCGAGATAGATAAAGTCCCGTACTACCTCAAAGTTATATCATACAATGGTGACGTTCTTTCCAATTCGTGGATGTTGTGTGTCCTTTCGTGTTGACAGCATATACTTCGTCTTGCCCTCATTTACTGCTAAGCCCACTTTTGCCGCTTCCTTCTCTATACTAGAAAACGTGGCTATGACATCACGTTGCGTCCTACCAATGATGTCAATATCGTCGGCGTATGCTAGTAGTTGTACAGCTTTTTGGAAAATTGTGCCTCTGGTGTTGGCTCGTGAGTTTTGCACAATCCTCTCAAGAATCAGATTCGGATTGAAGAAGTCCACCTATTTAAAAATGGACTATTACCTTTGGGTACAGTTCGGCTAAACCGAGTACCCAATTCTAAAATGCCATCAGAAATGGAAATGAAGAAACAGGGACGGGGAAGTATAACTGAAAAAGTGGCAACCATCGAGGGTGTAAAACTTAGTTTGGTATCTTGGTTTGATAACAAACTTGTAAACATCTTGTCGCCTTATGTTGGAAGTGAACCGGTTACCAGCAAACGCCGATATTTCAGAAGGAATAAGCAATATAAAGCCGTTCCTGCTACTCAAGCTGGAGAAATCTATAATAAATAAATGGGTGGTGTGGATTTACTTGATTCGATGCTTGGACTGTAAAGAATTCCACTGAGATCTAAAAAATGGTACAAAAATATATTTTTCCATATGATAGATCTTTGTGCAATAAACGCTTGGATTCTTTGGCTGCGTTAGAATGATTTCCAATGCCTATTTATGATTTCAAATTGGCAAAATATGAGCATTTACGAAAAGCTAACAAAGCACCTAGAAAACGTGGACGGCCGTCTACTGGATCTCTTACAGGAACGCCAATATTAGTCTGCAGTAGATTCCGATCGAGGGACGGATACGAAATCGATTAGTCTGCCAAAACGAAAACGTCCCGCAAGACATCAAGATCTTCCTCTGCAATCCGTAAGAAGGGATAATTTGGTCCATTTGCCCAAATGGCAGAAAAATCGGCAAATATGCCAAGATAATTGCGAATTTCGGTCAAATACTTTCTGTGAAAAATGTGAAGTATATTTACGTTATAACGAAAAGAGGAACTGTTTTACTCAGTTTCATTTAAAATAGACAAAGTGTCTTTCTTTTTCGCGTTCAACTTTTTATGTGAATGAATGAATTACGTTGTCTTTGTTTTTAATAATTTTTATGTGACACTAGGAATTGCTTTGTTTTTTTTTTTGTAAATTCAATATGTTTTGAAATAGCTTTATATTATTTTTTTTTGTTTTCACAATTCTTTTCTTTATTTAATGTTATTATGCATCATTTTCAATCATCTAAGGCGCCAAAAAATTGAACTAATGAATGTCTTAATATTAACATTTTTAGTTAATGAATGTATCGCTTAATGCACACGAAGTTTTTAAATTTTGTTAATAAAAATTGTTTAAGAAAATCAAAATAAAGCTAAAACAATCGATTTTTTTTTATTCGGGAAGTTTCATGCAGTAGAGGGCTTAGTTCGAAAATCCTTTCTATGGATTTTTTATCGAAAAACCTGTGTATGCAGTTTGGTCGCAACTAATATAAGTTTAGTATATATAAAGTTTAATCAAAATCGTTAGTGCTGTTTTAGAGAAAATTGAGGTTATGTATAATTTTCATATGGCAGGTACTGTACTAGAATTATGACCAAAATTAACTTGAATACGAAGTTTGAAGAAAATCGGTCAAGCCGTTTAGGCTGGAGATACCATTACGTACAGACAGATAGACGAAAAGACGAACCGACTGACGGAATTCCAAAAAACATATTTTTGGGTTCCGCTTTCATCAAGAACTAATCAAAACCTTGAGGTCGAACTTTTTCACGAAAACAATAAATTTGTCTTTTTAAGAGAAAGTTAAAAATAGTTTTTGTAGCACATTTTCTATTCCGGCTAAGGGTGTAGGCTCGATAATTATCCAGGCTTCACAAAATATATATATATAGGCTAAGGTGTTGTTGTATTTTACAGGTAAATTGTTTGCTAAGCCTACATATATTTGGAGTAAAGAGAAAAAAGCATGCCTAATAAAAATTACAAAGTCGAGCGCCAACAATTTTTCGAACAAGCAAAAGCGTGGGATTATTTAGTATTAAAAAAAAAGAAATACTTAAACGATGACAATTATAATGACCGAAAATAAAGCGAATTAAGTGGCGCTGCAGCCCGGAATGAACCTTAACCCCAACCAACATCCAAAAAACCTTGCTGATTGGGAATCAAAATTACCAACATTGCACACGTCTTAAGAGTTAAATATAACCAAAGAGTATAGAACTACATGGAGTACGCATCACATCTAAAAATTTTGTAGGCGTTTCAGACGCGGGAGGTAAGTGCGAAGGGGAAATTTCGCAGATCGTATGCGACGGCAAGGCTGTTGTTTGATGCTGGGGAAGCAATGTGAACATTGGGGTATCAATGTCAATACCCAACACAGAAAATATTCGTTATATGAGATGCACACTCCATGTAGCTATTGTAAGAATGGAATTTATCATTTTCGTAAAGCTTGTTGCAGTCTTAAAAGGCTTTGTATTACCGGTGTTGAATAATAAAAAATAACAGAATCATGATCTTTTCGAACGTTTAAAAAAACCTAAACAAAATCATCACTCCTCTACGTTATTGAAACTATACGTGTAGAACAACCACAAAAAAATTCGAAAAGTTCATAAACTGATCACGTCACGACACATTATATTTATCAAATTTGACTCCTTCATGTCGGATAGCATGTGTCAAAAAAAAAATCTGCAAATTATAATGAATTCAAATATACTTGCCGCAATTAATTTCATCTGATTCATCAGGACAGTCATTGCTATCGTCACACTTTTTATCATCAGGAATACATGTCCCATCATTGCACTCAAACTCATTATCTTCACAGAATGAATTGACACACAAAATGTGCACACTTAAAACTACCAGTACGGATAAAAAGTTTATCTGAGCCCTAAAATAGACAAAAAGGCTATATGGCGGGTTGCACTTTAATTGTTACACTTACATTTTAAAAGAAACATTAAACCTTGTCAATATAAACAGCTTCAAGATGAAAACAGGACTGACTTAAGTTTGAGTTAAACTGAATTTGCGATTTGAAATGGAAATGAAATGAAGTTATCTGCAATGCCTTGTATTTAAAATGTCATGTATAAAAGAAAACACATGCAGAAAGTATATCGAATTGTTGTTTTGGGTGCATCTCTTCATACCCTATGTAAAATTTTAAATAAATTCACATTTTTGTCGTTCGAATCGGTCTGGTATAAGCCTCGCTATAATATTTACGTTTTAATATGAGTTCTGATTGTCACCATTTATTCAAAAGTGACATTTACTGTCGTAAGGCAAAGATCAAATAATAACGGGTGATGGAAATAGAGATACTTTATTCAATAGCCTTTTTTGACAGATCACGTGTGAGTCGTGTCATGCTGTCATGTTATTTTTGTTTAGCATTGTTTGGCATTTCATAATGGAAAGACTTACGCGTGAACAACGTTTACAAATTGTTCAACTTTATTATGAAAATTCACGTTCTGTGAGGAATGTGTTTCGTGCACTTCGCTTAGCTTATAGTCAACATAATCGGCCTACTGAGCGTACTATTCGCAACACCATCACCCATTTTGAGACCCAGCACTCATTATTGGATAATATTCGACCGAATAGACCACGTCCAGCACGCTGTGAAGAAAATATAGCGGCCGTAGCTGAGAGTGTACACGAAGACCGTAGAGAGTCGATTCTTTAAAAATGATGCCGGTGCGAACGTAACCTTCAATGGCGACCGTTATCGTGCCATGATAACCGACTATTTGATGCCTGAAATTGAAACTCGTGATCTCGGCGACATTTGGTTTCAGCAAGACGGCGCCACTTCCCACACATCGCATCAATCAATGGACTTATTGAGAGAACATTTCGGTGAGCACATAATTTCACGTATTGGGCTGGTCGTTTGGCCACCAAGATCGTGTGATATCACGCCGTTAGACTTTTTCCTGTGGGGATATGTAAAGTCAAAAGCTTATGCCGACAAACCCGCTTCGATTCAGGCCTTGGAGGAAAACATCACGCGTGTCATTCGCCAGTTACCAGTCGAAATGCTCGAACGAGTGATCGAAAATTGGACTCAATGGATGGTTCATCTGCGACGTAGCAACGGCCAACATTTGATAGACATAATCTTCAAAAAATAAATGCCAAAGAATGTTCTTTCAAATGATAATAAACATTCTCCATTAAATTTGAATTTTCTGTGTTTTTTTCTCTAAAAAATTAGGGAACCTCGAAATGGATCACCCTTTAGTTTGAATGTGATTCTCTATTGAAAAACTTCAGGCTACTCAAAATTCGCTCTTTTTCAAACTGCGTTGATCGTAAAGTGTCATTTTGTCTAATTTGCAGCCGGGCCGGGTAAGCCCGAAACTTTGGACATGCCCAAGGTTGAACAAGTTCTGGATGTCACTAAAGAGCTAGATCAGCCAGTTCCAAAAACGCCTGAACGATCAGCAGCCCGAACAGACTATGGGCCTTATAATGACTCGCCAGTCGAAAGTTCGAGGAAGAGCGAACCTTTAAGCGATTGTATCTAGTCGTGGTATTGATGAAGGCGAACCCCGGCATTCTCCGTCTTTTGTTATAATTTGCGCGCACTCAAGAGGTTATGAATACCCTTTATTTGTTTTAGCACAGTGCGGGCGTTAAGGAAATTCGGGATAAGAAGAAAGGAGATGCCGATGCACATTGGTTTTAACACTAGAAAGACGTAAAAATCTTCTTACCAAGAAAGACGGCAAGGGTCATTTGACCCCATACAATAAAAATGTAGATTTTGGTCTAGTAAATCATTTAAAAGTGCTAATCAATGAGTGAAAAAATATTTAAACTCAATTATAACCATATCACGTGTTTTATTTATTAACAAAAAGTTTTTTATTTCTTACTACAATCATGACAAATAATTGCTTTTGACTGATTACATTTTCCGCATAATGGATTTTTACAAATATCGCACACATAACTGGATTTATTATTACAGCTAGAAATATAATAGTGACGTCTTTTACCTGTACCTACAGCTGAAGGCTGCATCGGTATTGGTGGTTGTGTTGAAGTACTAGTGGATTCTTCCGACATGTTGCTGAGTTCGAGAGCCAACTGTAGTAAAAAGTCCCGTCTACGCACTTGCTTGTTTGCCACTTCCTGATCTAGAATCCTAGCATTTATCTCAGCGAAGTCCAATATGTTATAAAATACTTGTACCGGTCATCTTCTCGAAGCTGCCTTGACACTGTAATTCCTAGCCATTTGGTCAAGAACATCAACACCATATTTCGTAGAATTATAATATATAACGGTTTCAGGTTTTTTTTTCGGGGTACTTTCATCTTTTTGAACATTGTTATGTACTGTGCTTAGTAATAACACCATTTTTGTTCTTTTCGCTTAATAAATTTCAGTAAACATTTTTCATCTTCTGTTTTCGAAGCTTTCGTTTCGTATAAGTTTAGTTTCATGTTTTTTGACATATCGGGGAATGTCGCGCCTTCCTTTATTTACAGTACACACTATTGTTGTTCGTTTGGAAAGTAAGTTTCTGGCTAAAGAAACAGATTTAAAAAAATTGTCAGTACTCACATTTCGACCTTTATTGACAAACGTTTCTACTAGACTCATGACCACATGTTGTCCAAGACTCTGATTTTCCGGACGAGTTTCATCCCTGCCCAAATAGGGCGAGGCATTCAAAAGATATTTTGAATTCTTATCTGCGCACAGCCAAAATTTTATTCCAAATTTATCTGGCATGTTCGACATATATTGAATAAATGCACATCTTACTTTAGTTGGAAACAGTTGTTCGTCAAGAGTCAGATTTTCACCTGGCTTGTAGCAAGATATACAGTTTTCTATAAAACGGTTCCACACCTGACAAATAAGTGCAAACTTATCTGTTTGCATTCTTGAAGATCATTCAGATCGCAAATCGAATCTTAAATATCTCATTATCTTTTTGAACCGATCTCTTGAAATAGTTTTAGAAAAAAAAGCTATACCCCAAGTCTTACTCCACAAATCAACTATAGAAATATTTTTAGCATCATACGCACCTCCGACATATGAAATTGAGATGAATTTATCAAGTTCTTCAATAGAAATTGACCAGTTTGAATGACCAAGTACTCGCTTAGCTTCAGGTTCTGTACATAGTTTGATATGACGCAGAATATAATCGTCAATCAAGAGTCTCCAAGCACTCACAAACGTATCACCAATTGCTCTTCGTGCGTACAGAGTCGGTCCAGGCTGTTCGGTCAAAATGTTGTGACCTGCTCGTCGACCTACAGTTTCATTTTCAGTGGCGATTTTCCATAAAACTCCACTGGGGACATCATACTATTTACCTCAACGTTTTTCGAGCCTCGCATGCCACGGGCACCATGTGCACGCCTTTGAAGACCTAGTCCCCTATTTCGGGCTCGATATTGCACATCAGCTGAATAATAATAAAATAATGAACAAACATAACCTCACATAATAATAAAAAGTAATTACCTAGTGGCATACTGTTATCTGGTTCGTCACTAATAGAAGAACATGATTCGGGAATATTTGCAAATTCTTCGGGAACAATTTGTAACTCCACACCTTCACCCTCATCATCTTCACCCTCACCAGCTGAATGATCTTCCGGTAATGATTGTAAAATCCCTAATATTTCACTATCACCAAGTCGAGACATTATAGCAGATCTAAATTACACTTTTCCCACTAAGAAAAACCAGTTTTTTTATAAATCAAAAAATAATTCACCTGGCACATCACGAAAGAACTTCCCACTTGTTTTACCGTCGATGCGAATCTTCCCGCCGGGACTATTCACAAAAAATTCATGTTGGACAGGGTCAGGACACGGAACTAGATTTGGCCTAATAAAATTCTTATTAGCTCCGGTGTCCACTAGAAAATTCAAAATGACCCCATCCCGCGTAACATACTCTAAGTATGGTACGCTGGAAACGAGGCACCTTGCATAAAATTTTCCGGCGATGGTTCCTCGTAGGGTAGGATAGCGGCTTCCGCTTCTTCCTGCGTGTCAGGGCCGACAGATTCTAAATGGTATAACCGCTGTTGTTTGCGCGGGTTGTAATTGTCGGACCGCGGTTCCCTTTTGAACCTGTTGTTGGGCCTATTCATGTAATTCACGTTCCTTGTCTGAACGGAACTATCCACCTCCATTTTGATCTGTGGTTTTGGAGCTGTTGGCCTCTGAGGTGGGCCTTGTTGTTGGAATCTTGAGTTCCCATATGGATATGGCCTTTGACCAAAGTTGTTCCTTGCTACCAGTGGACCGTCGAAGTTTCCGGGGGTCCCTACACTATTCCTGAAGTTATGGTTGACAGGCGAAGTTATCGTGTTAGGGCCCCTCACGTGCAACGAGTTGGTCCTGAAGTTCAGGTTCTGCATTTCCAGGCAAGCTGAATATGCCTCTGGTAGGGTTCTCGGCCTTTGGATGATCAGAAGCCTTGAGAGGTCCCCACTTAGTCCACGAATGAACACGTCTAGTGCTCGATTCCTGTATGTTTCCACCAAGGCGTTCATTGTCTCGGTGGAGTAAACCTCAGCCCTGATTTTACTTATAATCAGGGAAAACTGATGGTTTACAGTTGCATAGAATTCGTCGACTTTTGTATTACCTTGGGTCAATTGATTAAGCTGATGTTCCAATGTTCGTATGTCCCTTTTGTCGGCGTAGTGGAGTGAGAGGACCCTTTTCATCTCCACCCAATCATCATCGAACACATTATAATATACCAGGGCAGAGTCAGCCTTGCGTCTGACCTTCTGCCGGATGTGTTGGAGTATTGCCCTGTATATGGGCTTACTACGAACTATTTCGTAGTCCTTCAACACAGTCTCGACACTGTGGACCCAGGAAACGTAGTGGATAGGATTTCCATCGAAGGTCTGGAGTTCCTTGACGGAATCCGGAAGTTTCGAGATGTCCTTTAGGTCTTGTTCATTTTTCGGACCTTGTAGTGGTTCTACTTGTTCCGTTAAGGGAATGGGGATACCTGTCAAAGCTGCCTGTTCCAGGACAAGGATACGATTTCCTATCGTTCCCAACTGGCTGTTCACGGAATTAATTATCCCTTGTGAGCAGGATTGCTCCATCCTACCAATTCGTGTTTCCAGGCCTCGAAGTTGTTCGAGGACGGAGTTGACCGCCCCCGTGAGGTGTGTAACCGAATTCTTAAGCTCATCCATTCTTAAATCTTAAAGCGATTGAGAGTGTGGATAATGGGGTGTTTATTAAGATATGCGAGTGCGAGTGAATAAGTTTTTTTATATACTAAATAGACAAGTAGTGGCAGAGTTTAACTCGTAATTGATTAATATAGAATTTCTTAATTCGTTTTAAATTTGTTAAACATGGGTTTATATAAAGATTTTTCCTTTTAACCCTTTTATATCCTTAAAGTGTTTATTTTTCTTTTTTTTTTGATAAATTTGTATATTTCTTAGTTTTGATGCCTGCTAAGCGCTCTCTGTTTTAAAATTTCGGGGTAGCCACTGTCCTCACGGAAAGCTCGTATGCGCCCTTTTTAGTCGTTAATGCATGTATTTCTGCAGCGACCTACTAATGGTACGAGTGATTTCACACATTGATAATTAGATTTAATTCTCAGTGAACCGGTCCCTTTTTTCAAGAGAGTTGGCCCCTAGGCATGATTGTTACAAATAATTTTTAAATCAAATAGGTAAGTACTCGTAAGTACATAGTAGCTGCTCAAGCAGTATATAATTTTTAAGTTATCACTTAATTGTTTCTTAGACTAAATCTTACTACAATCCTATTATTGTCAGTGACGTCTTCATCTTCTGCATATCTCCAATTTGCTCCTTGTTTGGATTCTGCGACGGTATTTCTTCCTTCAATGTAGGCAGCTGCCTTTTCCAATTCTCCTCGGGAAATTTATTGTGGTTTTTGCTTTTCGCAGGTTTTCACTTATTGTTTTTTCCTTTTTTTGTTTTTTTTTTTTTTATTTTTAGTTCATAGCATTTTGCTTGCATAAATTTAAACTTATTGCTTTTCGATGTTCTTAGCACTTCGTTTTTCACAGATTTACACTTATTGCTTTTCTGTTCATAGCATTTCGCTTTTCACAGATTTAAACTTATTGCACTATTATTTCACTTTAATTCTTAATGCGTAATTGCTTTTTTACCGGACACTGACTCTGTCTTGATATCCTTTAAGTCAGGTCCCTGCTCGGGCGCCAGTAAAGGACTATTGTCCTGTCAATTCTAAAAAAATGTAAATCCCGCACGAAATCGTGCGCCACGGAGATTATCTTAAATCAAACGACTAATAACGTTGTAAATTATGTGTGCTTTATTCTGCTAACCAATTCGAACTGACTACAATTATTATTTTACCTAACACCTAAACTTCCTTGGCCTTGGTTCCCACGCAGGCCCATCGTCGTACACTCGCCCCTGGAGCATGTAATGTGATCTCAATGATTATGCGGCACATAACGGATGCGCGTGTAGGAATGAATTGCGGCGCTTGCACTTTTATATCGACAGGTGAACAGACGATCGATCGTGTTAACTGACTATATGGCGGATTAATGTTTATGCATATAAGAGAAACCATCGAAGTTGACAGTCTGTATGAAAAATTACACCAATGGGTCAAATGACCGGCGCCGGCTTTTTTAGGTAGATGATATGTTTATTTAATTCTATATTTTAATATTTATATTTAAAATATTTTAGTAAAAGTCACAAGAGAACATGCCATGAAAATTAATAGTTTTGTTAGTCTGTGAGTTATAATGGAAAGGAAAAACAGATTTTGGTAGAGCATTCCACATTCGTATTGTTCGGTTCATTTACGAATCCATATAATATTTCAGCGTTCGTCCGAAGATAGGCTTGAGGGTAAACTGATTTGCATTCATAGCGTAACGAGTATTGCGGCTGAATTGTTGAATGGGAGGAATGCAGCTGACTATTTCATTTGATCATTTGGTTGTTAAAATAGCGATAAAACAATGTAAGAAAAAATAAAAATAAATTTATTGCGCAACAGGCTCGTTAGTATCCAGGGCCTAGCTTTTTTTTCTCACAACCATTCATGTGTGCGTGTGTACTTCTTTGCACGATGGCGGGACCTTCTGTTTTATGCCGAATCCGAACGGCTAAGTTGAAATAAGCTATTCATGACAATTGATACTACTCGGATGTTTTTTCAGATCATCACGAGAGGAGGGCCAGTGAAAAATCATTTTCTGCGCGGCAGTTCAACGCACTAACCATCGCGCCACTGAGCTCGCCGAGATACTCTAAGGCAGGAGATATTTCGACGGTGATCAAGCGAAACTAAAGAGTTCGATATGCTAATGTCTCCTATAAGTATTTTCGCACGCCTTTGAATCCTATCTAGGAGGTGCAATGTTGTTTTTGATGCACACGACCAGATGTGGGCGTTAAACTCAAGTTTAGGGCGTATAAATGCTTTATATATTGTGGCCAGATCAGAAGGGGTGAAATATTTTTCACAGCGATTAAGGAAACCTAGACATTTCGCTGCGTTTTTATCGACTTGGAATATGTGGTCGTTGCATGGAAAGTTCTTCGGTTTCTTCGAAGTAAGTGCCATTCGTGGATAATGGCTCTAGATTTTAGTTTCGTTTTAATGACAGAAGACATCATTGTGTTTTTGAAGCATTGAATTCTACTCTGTTGGATTTACCCCATTCGATGATGCTGTCAAGGTCGGAATTCAATGAGCTTAACAAATGTTGTCGTTTAGATTATACGTTCGAAGATGAGGGCCGTTGACCTGAAAACGAATACGAGAAGCTGATAGTACTGTCATCAGCGAAGGAATGAATTGGATTAGAAGTTGCAGACAGGAGATCATTGATAAAAATGAGAAAGGGAGTCGGAGTCAAAACTGAGCCTTGAGGGACACCAAATCCAAATCCGTCCGAAACAACTGGAATTGAACATTTCGAAAGATGATTTCTAATCCATAGAAGAAGTTTTTCATCGATTCCAAATGCACGCATTTTCGACGAAAGGAAACCCTGTCAAATGCCTTTGAAATATCAACTGCAACAATCTTACTCTGGATTGATTGGTTCGACTTTTCGGTGAGATATGTCATCAAACCACCAGTGGACCTGTTGCTGCGAAAACCATACTGCCGGTCATTAAGAAGTTTCGTGTTTTGAGATATTTCATAAGCTGACGATTTTACAGCATTTCCATGACCTTGGAAGTTGAAGAGAGAAGAAGATTCGCCTTTTTTTGGTTTAGGCAGGACAAATGCAGTTTTCCATCTACTCGGAAAGAGACCTGATGAGTAGGATAGATGGGAAGGCTTACGCAGTGATTTTCCTAGCTTAGAAGAACACCTCTTCAGAATAATGTGGGAAATACCATCTGGAACAGTGGACTTGTGAACGTCAAGATCAAATGAAACTCTTGCAACTGTACGAGTACGAAAGTGAACTTGTCCCATAGAATGATTTACGTTTTCTAGTACTGGAGGAGACTAGGCACAATCTGGCAATGTAGAACTGGCTGCGAAAAGCGCAGCAAGCAGATTGGCTTTGCCTAAGGAGCTGACAGCTGGAATGACAATGTGAATGAGCGTCGGAACTGATGATGAGGCGAATATTTTTTATATTTTTAACAAATGACCAAAAGTTTTAACTACCTCTGGGACATTGTAGAGTTTTTTGCCTCAATTTTTGTCGAATAGGAATTTGACACGTTATAAATGGGAATTACAGTCAATTCTGGCTTGTTTGAATTTTGTTCGGTTTTGCTCTGTTGGATTGGATTTGTATAACCGAAAGTTTGCCTCTCTCAACCGAGGAAACATAGTGACCAGTTAAAATTCCTAAGAAAAACTGTTTAATGCTTCCCAATTGGCTTTCTCGTATTGACATACAGTCTTTTTGGGAATTTGTTCTTTAACTCTGTGGTTGGAGTACGAGAAATTCGATGATATGACACAGTGGTCTGACGAATCTAGAGGTGAGAATACATTGAGGGTGTATTTATCAGGGTGAGAGGTTAGAAACAAGTCCATGGTGTTGGCGGCTTGACTGTTAACATCCGGTATGCGTATCGGCTCATTTACAAGCTGTGTTAGGTTACTTACCTCAGCAAAGATCTCAACATACCTTCCTTTGAGTGTTGGCTGCCCAAAATTTTGAAGCCACATAGAATTGTGTACAGTGAAATGGCCCGCAATGACGATTTCAGTGTGAGGATGCAGGGATACAATTCTAGAGATGGAGTCTGACAACAACACAGACACTCACGGCTGTTGGTATAAGTCCGGAAAACGTTGACTCGAACGACGGTTTTTTCACGATCGAAGATCCTCAGGAGAAGACGAATTCGATAGGCGCTATTTTCGAGACCGTGTATACGGTGAACAATCCTGTTCGCCCAAATCGCGATATTGAGGAAAGAGCCTTTCTGAATCACTTTTATCTGCGCACTGAACTTCAAGTTTGGTTTTCGAGCGAGGCATGATACCATTCATGCCGCGTCGAAACTAGTGTCCGACATCCAATGGAATAAGTCCAAGAAACAATGCACAGGGGCCTGTCTGGTTGACTTTGAGAAGGCCTTCGACACCGTATGGTTAGAGGGGCTTTTCTACAAGCTGACCAGACTGGGCATGCGTAAACCCATGCTATATATGATTTATGAAATGCTTATGGGAAAGAAGTTCGTTGTCAAATGTATCAACGTAACTTCGAGTAAAGTCTTTGAAATTAAAAACGGTTTACAACAGGGGCGGTGAACTCCCCGATATTGTTTAACATTTATACAAGTGATCTTGTAGGTTCTCTCAGACACGCTATAGCGTACGCAGATGATCTAGTGGCGTACAGATCAGGTCCGAAAATCAAGGTCATCAACACACTTTTGCAACGTGACTTCGATCACATTAAGGGATATTGCGATGATTGGAAATTGAGGATCAATTTCCAAACAACCGAAACAATTCTGTTCAGGACCCCAGTGCAGAGGGCTTCTTACGATACCAGAAAAAACTGGAAAAAATTTTGTATCATGGGACAGCATGGACGACCGTTGGTGGTGAGAAGTGAAGTCAAATACCTTGGCATCTGGCTGGACAAGTTTCTATATTTTAATAAAAATGTGGCTGCTTGTCTGGCCAGGGCTAGGGGGGCTTATGCTCTGACAAGAAGATTGTTTCATAGCAGTCAACTTGATTCAAGGGTGAAAGTCATTTGCTACATGGCCCTCGTAAGGCCGATCATCGCTTACGTTTGTCCCGTGTGGTTCAATGCATCACCATCCTACATGGAAAGGATACGGCTGTTTGAGAGACGTTGTCTCCGATCCTGCTTAGGATTGTACCGAACGCCGGACTCCGAGTACATAAAATATTATCGCAACGAGGTTCTATACAATGGGGCTCAGTTGAATAGAATTGACAATTTCCTAATTAAGGTGACTCGAAGGCACGCTGCAAGGGCGATAACAAGCGACAACAGCCTGATCTTTGGGGCTTATTATCTCAATGATTTATACATGGAGATCACGCTCATATCAGGCTTTATTCCACCAGAGGCATTCATTTACATCGATTCGTTAGGGTTAGTACAAGACAGGAACGGTATCCCGGTTTTATACCACCGCTATCGTGACGCGCGGGACAAACGGTAAATCCGCGACGGGTACGTCGACAATGCTCCGGAGCTCCTCCGCTTTAGCACGGCGGTATCGGATCGCGATTGGATCGATGCTGCAAAACAGCGCACTGAATTCTGGTGGCTATATGAGGAAGGTGATTCTGCACTTCCTCAGGACTTTGCGGACTTTTAGTCCAACTCCAAAGGTAAGATTTTAAATTAGGAACAAGGTCTGGGGTGGGGCTTGTGCACCATATTGGCGTACAATATGGTTGAACGTAGGCTGCCGTGGGACCGAAAGACGCAATCAGGATGGCGACCCCTCGGGGCATGCGCAACGAGGGCTCGCCCCACCCCGATTATAATTAAGTTAGGTTTAAGTAGTTAAGTAGTCTTAAGTTAGGTTTAAGTAGTCTTAAGTTAGGCTTCAGTAGCTTAAGTAGTCTTAAGTTATATATAATCTAGAATAAGCTTTTATATAAAACAAAAAAAGTCACTAAACAAAGTTTTAAATTTTTTCTTTGTAAATTAAAATTAAATATAAAACCAAAAAACCGACAAATCTAAGCCTTAAGGCAAAATAAAACAGCTAAATATAAACTTACAGCGCCCACTAAGGGCCGATAAGTTAGATTAAGTAAACCAGTTATTGATAAGTTAGATTTAAGCATTTTTGTCTAGTAGTAAGTTAATATTTTAAGTAAATAAAAAATGAGTTTAAAAGTTAAAAAAGTCTGACAACAACAATGGTGAATTAAATGCCTACGGACATGGAATTTCAGCCGTAAAAAAAATTACGGATTGGAACATTGGCCGTATTGAGTTTGAATTTTTTAGGCTACGTCACTACGTATATATATGGCGAGACCGCGGTGAAAAACGAATAATGGCACTAAATATATCCAGGCAGGGTTAATTCGGATAAGTCAGAATTTGGCCCACCTGTGTTTCACCTAGGGCCAAAACAGCTGGCTTTTATTTGGAAATATGGACGCAAGCCGAAAAAAGATTTGATTTTAGCCCACGGATATTACACACGTCCACTCTAAATTACCTATCCATTATCTCAGACAGACATAAAAGACATAATACCGACGACAAACTAATATCCAATACAACTTTTCATAGGTGTTATGCCCTTACGACAATTTGCATTGAATACTTAACAAATCTTCAATTCACGACCCACTATTCATCGGTTATTACCAAGGCAAATAGCAGGCGAGGTGTGAAAGGGCCAGATGAATTACCACACACTGCACTTACTTTTATTGCTGTTATATAGGTATATATATATTTTTTTAGCTACACCTAAATGAGTTTTCACTTGCCCTCCTGTCGTGATGATCTGACAAATCATTGTCTTGAAAAGCAACTTAGCCGTTCGGATTCGGCGTAAAACAGGAGGTCCCGCCATCGTGCTGAGAAGTACACACGCACACATGAATGGTTGTGAAAAAAAAGCTAGGCCCTGGGTACTAACGAGCCTGTTGCGCCATAAATTTATTTTATTTTTAATGTTGCCGGCATGTTGAAGTGAATGTGTTGTAAGAAATCACTAAAATTTCCAACTTCTTATTTTCAAATGTCTTATTGTCAGGGGGTCTATTTAAAATTTCCGGAAGCGTTGCAACCTTTTATTTAGAACTAGAAGTCCGCACTGTATTGTTCAGATTGTAAGGGAGATGACTGGAAATGTGTTTAAGAAGGAACGTGGCACTGTGGGGCAACGTAGTCCAAAAGCTGGCATTAATTCAAATTACTAAATTGAGAATACTTTTTTTTCTTAATCTACTTGATAGCCACAAAAAAAAATGCCTACTATGATGAAAATCACAGCTAGATCTGCTGAAGTCAGTTCTCAAGCTTTGCTTGACATTACATCCAAAAGATTACTTTTGATGTTGGATTTTGTTCTTGAAATAATAGAAGATGCAGAACTTGAGAAATGTTTTAAATTATTAAAGTACCTTTAAGTAGCTTGTGACATAGCTCCTATATACAAGCCTTACCCTAGATAGAAGTATGCTTTTATGCTTTTTTCATAACATGTTTTGTTTCCATTTAACTTATAAGTTGTGAACATAAAATCTGACAAAACTCTCTTCCAGCTTCCGCGAATTATTGCAGGCATTTACAAATTGAATATACAGGGTGATTTTTTTTTAAATCGTAGATTATTTTGACACTGACAGCTGTTTCCCGCTCGAAATCTTCAAAGAATGTCAGTATCATATACCTCCACGGAACGAAAAGACTCGTTTTGCGCTTGAACAATGTTCGGGAAATATTGAAAACTTATTTCCAAAGTAAGCGCTTTTTAGCCCAAGCAGTGCGTTATTTGAAAAGAAGTTTTGGCCAAAATAGAGCATCCACTGCTCCTGCAGTACGCAAGTTTGTGCAACAGAGAATATGGCTGCTGTGGCCGAGAGTGTGAGACTCAATTCAAGAACATCAATTCGTCATCGATCTCAACAGCTCTACATTTAACGCACTAGCCTGAGGAGAATTCTGCACGAGAGCTCGTATTATTCGCTTATGCAAGGAGCAATTGGAGGTGCACGACCATCTGCTCATTTATCGCTTCGTAGTTTGAGCCTAAGAGGAGCTTGAATTTTAGGCCGCCCACTGACACGCCCACGTTTTAGAAAACGTTATTTTTGGCCAAATGGTAAGTTATTTAGAAAAAGTGAGAGAACAACATAAATATTCAATCGCAATATCTATATTTTGTCCATATAAAGTTTTTTGCACGCCCACTTTTTGAGGGCGTTTTCACTAAAAAAAAGTTTTTCGGTTAAATTTTAAAATAGGTTTGATAAAACAAATATTTTAAGGCGTTTTCTTACAAAAACCATGCGCTATACCTTATGCAGGAGAAAAAGTTTTTTTTGTCGAACCATACAAGACTTTGATAAACCGTCTGAACAATATATTGCGACAACGTCAATTTTAGTGTTTCTTTGCCATAAGGCCCACATTTTAGGGATACAAGTTTTAGGGATGGGATGGGATAGGGTATGAAACGATCAGGCGTTACAGAGCCTACCGTTTTCTTGAAATTGAAGGCATGGATTAGGACGCTTTGGTTCATGCAGGATAGCGCGCCGTGACACAATCAATCTTTTGCGCCACAAATTCACAAATCGTGTTTTCAGCTGTCTTAGCGATTTCAATTGGCCGCCTCGGAGCTGCGATTTGACACCTTTGGACTTTTTTTTATGGGAAACCGTGCAGGAACGGATGTTTTGTCAACGATCCGGAAACAATTCAAGCACTTAAGACTTATATCATTCAAGCAATCCGTGAGCTATAGATCGAAACCATCAGCAAGGTCTTGAAAAATTGGAGTGACAGAATGCGCTACTGCGAAGCCAGCCACTTGAATGACGTTTTATTCCATAAAAAATGGGAATGGTTGCTCCTACTAATGAAGCCGTGATACATGGACAAAATTTAATTTTGTTAAAGAGTCAACTGAAGTTATTAAAGCTGAAGAAGTCCAAGTGTATGCACGGATTGAATCGGTTTAAGAAGTGGGCGTTGTCAGTTTTTTCTTGCCGTAAAAAAACTAAGTTGGGGTATGAAGAAGATATACAAAAATATTCAAATCGGTGCAGCCGTTCTCAAGAGATGCGGTTCCCAACGAACGATATTTGATTTATATTTGTATAGGAGAAGAAAGAACAGCGGATTGTAGTCTTCTTAGAGGAATGTTTTAATCTGAGTTTATAGTCAAGGCAAACCCATCAGCATTTTCTTAAATAACACACTAATTACTTATTTCTATAAAAGGCAAATCAGATTCAAAACTTCTACCACGCAATTTCACGAAACTACCGAACGGATTTGTGTGGGGTTTTTTCAGGAGTGGAGTGGAGTTTTTCTGCGGATTTTTTTATACCACAAATTAAGTTTCTTTAAACAAAAACCTTTTAAATAAACAAACGTATGAGAAAGCTACAATCCACTGTGTGGATCGTTTTATACTCTATACCATCAAATCCTATCCTTAAAATGTGGGCTTTATGGCAAAGAAATACTAAAATAAAAAAAATAAAAAAATGTCGCAACATATCAAAATCATGTATGGTTCGACAAAAAAAAAAACGTTTTTCTACTGCATATGGTATGGCGTGGGGTATAAAAATGGTTTTTGTGGGAAAACGCCTCCAAAAAGTGGGCTTGGCTTTGAATGATGTATGGACGAAATCATTTTTTTATCATACCAAATGCTTTTGCATCAAAAGTTTTTTTTCCAACATGTTATGTTTTACCGAAAAACGCTATTTTTTTTTACTGAAAACGCCCTCAAAAAGTGGGCGTGGCAGAAAAACTTTATCTGGACATAATAAAGATGTAAATATTGACTAAATAGTTCAGACACTTTTTCAAAATTCAATACCTTTCGGCCAAAAATAACGTTTTTTTCAAAAATAGGGCATGGCAGTGGGCGGATTTTGAAAAATTTTACACTTGTTTGAACAGCACGTACAAGAACCACATGTACGAAATTTCATTATCCTTGCTCAAAATTTAAGGCCCAAAAACCGGTGACCTACAGACGGACGGACGGACGAACAGCCAGACATGGTTTAATCGACTCAGCTAGCGATTCTGGATCGATCCATATACTTTGAGGTATATCAAGCTAAATTATTTCTCTATGTTACAAATTTTGTATCGAAACTAACATACCACTATGGGATAGGGTATACAAAAAAAATTCCATAGTGTTAATTTCTCGTTTTCTTATCTCGCGCTCTAGATAGATCCCACAAGCGTTTATTAAAGAAACAACAAAATGATTACCCGTATAGATTCGGTACTTTTTCACGGACTACCCGTTGAAATTAATTCGTTACTTTCGTATGTAAACCGAGATAGTCTTTCTGATGAAGAAAAGGATCCCGACTTTAATCGACTTCCATTACATCCATCTCAACCGATGTAAGATTTGGGCAGACAGGCTTTGAGAGGGTACAGAATACCGATAGCAGTTGTGCAGAGACACGAAGCTCTACGTGCCGCAGGATCCTATCGAACGGTGTCGAATCATTTATCACCATCGGGTCCCATGAAATAGATTAGGTACTTTGAGATGGGCGCGTTTCAGGCAATAATATTCGGTATCAGTAAGCAACAGCGTTTTTGTCCTTCTTCCATGTTGATAGTATCGTAAATGTTTTCGACCTAAGTATACAAATCGTTAGGCTGATGCCACCCACTATCGTTGTCCTCCTCTACCTTATGCGTGCCAATACTTGTTTATTTCAACTCCTGAAACAAATCTTAGGAATGCGTGGCAGGTGATAAATTCTTCGCCGATATCCGATTGCAATGATGGAAAGAGGTGCTGCCATTCAATGTGGCCATTTCGTGCAGTGAACTAGAATCACGATCGATCTCGTTGACAATTGTACTGCCATATGCAGTCAATGCCCCACTGAGGTCTTTGTTGTTTTATATTGCCGCGGAAGTTTGTTGTACGTAACACTGTTGATGAAGTTTAGTCCACCAATGAATGGCGCAAGTAAAATAGTATTCGTACCAGATTTGTACTCCATTCGATACTGATGATGACGATGATGCCGACAATGGCGTCATAAATGTGGACGATGTTTGTATTCGTACCAGATTTGTACCCCATTCGATACTGATGATGACGATGATGCCGACAATGGCATCATAAATGTGGACGATGTTTGTGGGGATAATGATGAAGTGAAGCTGGACCTGAACCAACATGCCCTACCTAATTATCCCTAGATTTGACTTCGGTTGCGCAATTCACTTTCTACTTGTGCATCCGATGTTTGCGAATCGAAGAATCGGTGACGCGGAGTATTGGTGTCAAATTGCTATAAATTTCCTAGCCATCACGCCCAATGTGAATATTTTTTTTGAAGCGGGTCTATCTCGCTGTAGTTTTTGGTTCTAGGTTTACTAACCACAGCCCGTCAATACAAATTCTTAAAAAGACCAAGGAATCAGTCAGCTACGGAGCCTGAGCATAGGACTGGGATAGTCAAGTCAGAAGGTCTCCTCTTTTTTGTATTACATTCTTGGGGCACACTGTCTTTCAACCAAATTTTGCGAATATAGATCCCCAGGAATTCCGTCATTTCCAGCACCCGTCAAAAATTAAATCCTCGGGCATACTTTCCTCCGACCTTTTTCCTTTTTCCTCCTCAGCAAGTGTTTCCCAGTCTACTTTGAGCTTACGGGACAAAACTTGTTTTCATCTGGATCCACGACCTGTATTCTCTCTTTTTGCCTTTGTTTGTCTGATGGGGTTATCGGAGGTGATTTTGAGAAACAGCGAAGCAGCGTTTTTTTTTTGTTGAATACACTGCCATTTCCGGTTCAGTTCGTGGTCCAACGATGAATTTCCTTTGCGTGGTTGTTGATTTTTGGATATTCGTACTCAAATTTCGTCACTAAAAATTTCAATGACTTTCAGGAAGCTAAAGAAGTGTCTTCCTGTCAATCGCAACACCATCGCTTTATTTGGATGTTAGACCATCTTGTGAACACCATGTGTCCTAACGGATTGGGAGAAATAGCATACTGCATCATGTTTTTCCCTACTGAAAAATCGATGATTCCAAGTTCGTTACTGAAAATGGTACTCTGTAGGCTGTGTAGGCTATCGTCTTACCAAATAAGTGTTTCTCCCAATATTGGGGTTAATGGTTTTTTATGAGAATTTTTGTATTTTTTGGCCTGGGCCATTGCTCGTAAGTTTTGGTAAGCAGTCTTGAGTAGTTTATGGCCTTGATGCGGATTGTCGTCATTCTATAGCTGAAAACTGCTTGAATATTTGTCTGACAGCAAAATCGCTTCCGGGACATATGCGACGTTCCATTGATTTGGCCTCAATTCGAAATATTACAATGCGCTTGCTTGTGACTTCTACACACTTAGTCCGTCGCTTATTACTGTTTCTAATTATTTCAACACGGATCGTGGTGTCACAGTTTTTCATTTTCCTTTTTTCCTGCCTAACTCCATCGCATTTCTGGATGACAGTTATGTCTGCGTTGTAGCAGTTTTAGGTTTGGGTGCAACTTTGCTGTTAAGGGCTCTAAAATTCTAGGTGCAAATACAAAAGTTGTTGCTTTTATCATATATCTTGGTCATCAATGGTAAGGCTATTCATTTTCGAGACTTTTAGATGTTCTATAAGAATTACTGATTAGTTACCTTATTATTGGCTAGTTACCTTAAAGCAAAATGTTTAAGCTGGATGGCCAGCTCGAATTTATCTGATACGATGTCGTCAGTATACACAATGGGAATGAGGGTCTCATCCACCTACTCTATCTAGTTTAACCTGTTGTCCGAATGTGCCAGAGCTGCTCATATTCAGGCCACCGTGAAATGCTATTTCTGCCATTTGGGAAAAGGAAGATACTTATCCTGAAAACAGGTACCAGAGTAAAATTCCACCTGCCAATCAGCTATAATGGAAACGACAAGTTGTATTGTTGTATTTCATATTATGGATATATACACAGCATGGATATATTTAAATGGCTGGTCTAGAAGTCACTTAACCCAGAGACAAAAAAGTATGCAAAATTGAATGTTATTTTAATATTTTAACCATGACACTCCCGAACTCTCCAGTTCTTAACATCGTACGTTTATAGTATGCAACTCCGGCCAACACAATCATAATAGCAAGGATGCTGCAAATAACCGCCACCATTGCTGTGGAGGATTTGGAACCATCCGCACCGCTCTTATTAGACACCTCGCTTTTGGAAATTTCAAGCGATGGCCTTGTCGGACACATGTAGTATTCATCAACGATGCCACCATCAGCACACATACACCCAAAGCTGAGCGGACCTAAAACGCAAAGCCCTGAACATTTTTTGTGATAACAATCGTTGCCAACTATTTCCTGACGTGAGGGGCTATACACGACGATGTCTTCGGAATTGTGAAGATTCCAATAGAATGCTTCACAAGCTGTATCACCGTAGAGGCGGCAGCGAATGCCCTCCTTGGCGCCAATGTTCACAATAAATGCCACATTCTCATGAATACTTATTGCCGATGGTTGGATTAGTGCGTTTTCATTCCGGATGATTGTCCTCACCAATCGATCAGTGTTCTCTCCATAGCCAACGGATTGTATGCTCTTAGAATTAGTGTCTACGAAGAAGAGCTGTTTTTTCCTGGTGTCCACTTCTAGTGCGGTAATAAGAACTTTAATGGTGGCCAATGTGACATGCTTGTACCCGTCCATTTCGGCAAGGCATATCACTGTCGTTGGGGTATTAAAGCCCTTGGATGTAATCGCAGCATAGAAGATTTTTCGACTGAATGGATCCACAGCTATGGCTCTCATCTCTTCCGGTGGTAGAAGCTTGATAATATCGGCGCAGAATTTTTTCTCAAAGTTGCATGCTTTGAGTAGATAGCTGCTGGTTTGACTAATGACGTATACGTTTCCTGTGATCCAATCAATGGCCAATTTGCTGGGATTCTCAACAGCAAGTCCTCCGCTTACCACTCCGTTGGACATGTTCCACTCAAAAACTCCATTCATATCGTGAGTGGTGTAGTACAATCTATTTCGACCTATGTCCACGTCAAAGGAAGCTATCTTGGTGTCATTTGCCGATAGTATCACCTTCAGTGTCATGGGAAACTCTGTGAGGCTTCGAATTTGATTGTGTGTAGAAAATAGAAGAGAATAGTTACTTTCGAGCGACTTGCAACTGGACTTATCCAGCAGTAGCATGAAGCCACTATAGCAGCTGCACCGATAGCTACCGGGCAGATTATCACACAATTGTGCACAAGGGTTGGCATCTTCTAGACACTCATTTATGTCCACACATTTTTTTTTATCAACGTCCAGTTTATATCCATCGGGGCAGGTGCACTTCGGCCCAGACGGGGTTGGGCGACACTTATGCTCACAAAGGTTCTTCTTTCCACACGCAGTTTTACACCTCTTGGGTTCATCCTCACCATTTCTGCAGTCCTTTTTGCCATCGCAGGTCTTTGAATCATCGATGCAAGTTCCATCCTTACAGTCGAACATGTCTGGGTCGCAGGCTTTGACAATTGGCGCAATTGTTGAAGCGTTATGTGGTTCACAGTTCAATTCGTCTGTTCCATCTTTACAATCTTTATCGCCGTCACAGTGGAACTCGATCTGAATGCACTCTAGAGACACCTTGCACTGGAACTCATACACGCTACACTTATAACAGTCGATCTCATCTTCTCCTTTGGGACACTCAGCTGTGCCATTACACTTGGCCTTCCAATCCAAGCAAATCATTGGCTCCGACGGACATTGGAATTTTGTTGGTTTCCCTGAAGCGTCAAAGTGTTTGTTGCATACAATCGTTCCGTTGTCGGAGCAGCTATTTTCTTCTGAATTATCACCGCAATCGTTGTGGCCATCACACACGAGGCGTTCATCAATGCATTGGCCATGTTTGCATTTGTACATATCCTTGGGACAGTCCTTGGGATCTGAAAAGACAAAATTAGTATTGAGCTATTTAAGGGTGCACCACTCAGACTAACCGCATCTGCCGTGCTCATCAGAGCCATCGGTACAGTCCACATGACCGTCGCACTCCCAACTCTTGGCTATACATGTTCCTGATGTACATTGGAACATATTCATTCCACACTTAGGCTTGGGATTTTCAACATTCTTTGCACAGGTTGTCTCGTCCGACTTGTCACCGCAGTCATCAACGCCATCACACATGACGCTTAGATCCACACAACGTCCATTGCTACAGGTATGCTGGTGACTGTGACAGATTGTCGAATTATCTAATGATACAAATATTAGTAGTGATCCTTGAGTGATCTTTGATCCTTTATTACTCACCAAATGACTCACAATGTTTCTCGTCACTACCATCCCGACAGTCCTTCACCTTATTGCATCGCAGGTCGTTCCGCAAACACTGCAAGCGGTCGCTACACATAAACTCGTCAAATGCGCAGGCAACACTCGTTTCATTTGCTGCCGCATTACATAAAGTCTCATCAGATCCATCGTGGCAATCCTTTCGGCCATTACAACGTTTGTCAAGAGTCAAACATTCGCCCGACTTGCAACGATATCCGCAGTCTGAAGTCTCAATGCAAGTTTGATTCTGTGCATCTTCAAACATCCAACCCGTAGCACATAAACAAGACGCTCTGTAATTTCCTAACCCCACACAAATATGCGAACAACCACCATTTTTATTCATGCAACGATGCTTGATGGTCGTATTAGCATGACTTGACAGCAGCTGAAGCTTAAAGTCAGTCGTTGGTCTGGTGACCTCTACTTGCACTTTTTTCTCAAAGACCAGGTTAGACTTGTGAGTCAAATGAAGATACGGAGAATCCACGCATGTCCAAAAGATATCATTGTCGATGACCGCTACTGCCCATGGTTGAATAAGACGAGTCCTTAAGGGGTGTCTGTGCAAACTATCGAGATTTGCCGACCATATTTTACCCCCGTCAGTGTCAACCCAGTAGAGTTTACGAGTCTGAAGTTCAACTAAAATTTGAGCAGATCCCATGCAGCCAATGTCCTCGAAAAGTGTTGTTGAACCACTTTTGCCATCGAGACCAATCTGAACAATTTTGGTCTTCTTCGGTGATCGTACCACAATGAACATTTTCCTATAAGAAAATAAACTCATCTATAACTATTAAGAAACATTTTTTTTATAGCTGACCCGTCCTGTGGCAATAGTGCAATTCCAACGGGAGTATCGATTCCAGTGAAAAAGTGTACCACTGCACGTTGATTCATTCTCAGTGAATAAACTTCCACTACATGCCTTTCCGAATCTGTCCAATACAGATTCTGTGTCAGATGATCTGGAAAAAACAAACTCCATAACATTTTTTTAAAGTCCTCAATCCAAACATACCGTATGCCATTCCTGTGACATTTCCCAGACTTCCAGAAATCAGAACCTTCAACTCTTTCCTAATCAAATCGTATTCTGCAATCTCCTTGAGAACATTGTCAGCGATTAGTACCGTACCGTTGGCACTATTGTAAGCCATGTGATCGATGTACATTGGAAGGGCATACTCCTGTAAAACTGCATGCTTCCCAAACGACGTATGTTCAATTTCAAAGATGATATTCCTCAGACCCATGAAAAGAATCTGTTTGATAGCATTTTGAATGCACCGCTTTCCATCTTTTGCCAAAGACATATTATCTGGACATGCGCAGCTTGACTGTTGATTTGCTGCCAGCAAGCACATATGCGAACACTTACGGTCTTCGCAAGGATTCTTAGATTGGGAATGACGCTCATATTCTGTTTCATAGGCACGAATGCCGTACATACGATCACCTTTTACGATAACTTCATGATCCATACAGGTGAACTTGTGACACGATTCTATAGCCTTTGTGCCCCAGTCAGTCCAGTACAATCGATCTCGAACAACGGCAACACCATATGGATGCTGAAGGATATCCGAAACGATCGTTCTTCGATCGGTACCATCCATTCGTGCGCTTGCAATCACTTTCAACTTGGCGTCGGTCCAATAGAACCGTTCGTTGAATATATCCACTGCAATTCCGTTTGGCCAATAAATGTTTGCAGTCACAAGGTCAATGGAATGTGATCCGTCCATAGAAGCTCTCGAAATGGTAGAATTGATGCCCCACTCTGTCCAGTACATTAATCCCATTTCTGGCCAGAGGGCAATGCCTCGCGGCTTATTTCCCTCGCGTGTGGTCACAAGTGAGATGCATAATTGTACGTTGCTATCAGAGCAGACTGCTATATGACTGAAGCCAGAGTCAGTAAAATAGATATTTCGAGTTATTAAATCTATAGCTATATCTTCTGGAGTGTCCAGACCCGAAGAGAGAATGATATTTTGATAATGTCCCTTTTTATATTTGACAACGCTTTCAGCTCCATTCTGGATGCTGGTCCAATATATATTATCCTGATAATCATACTCAATTCCGATAACTCGGTTAAGGTTGCCCACAATTTCAATTGACGTTTTTGAATTCCATACAATTTGATTCACTGACTTCTGATCTGAGTAAATTATATATGGTGGATTGTAATTTGTATAACAAGTGCGATCACTGTATTGGAACCCACGGGGACAGGTACATGAATAAGAACCTAAGGTATTTTCACATAAATGGGTGCATAATCCAAACAAGACACATTCGTTGATGTCTTCGCAAGTGTTCCGATCTGAATTATACTTGTATCCTGGAATGCAGATACATTGCGCTCCGGTGGGAAACGAAATACAGCTACTATCTTTGGGGCAATATTTTGTTCCACAATCACTATTTGTACAATTCGACTCGTCGCTGTGATCCATACAATCGAAATTACCATCACAAATTTTATCATTATCAATACAACTATCGTCTCCACAACGGTATTTCCCAACATCACAGTCTATGGCACCACTTAGAGCTAAAAGATTAAAAATATTATATTATAAAATAAAAATTAAATGTAAGAAGATTTGAGAAGAACAAATTAAACACGTAAAGTCTCATATGGATGATAAATAGGCTGTGATCGACCAAATAATTGAGCAATGGGGCACGGTAAGTGTTTTTCTGAAAAAGGAAACCTCAATTTTGTCACGAGACATACTTCCATATTTTTATCATACGCTTTATATATGATTAACCATATGAATAATGAAATGATATCAGAGCAAGCAAGACTACATTTTTTATTCAAACATTTCTGTCGAAATCTGATGTTAAAAGCAGCAGTGGCCGAACAAGAAATAGAGTTTAATAATCAAAATGAAAGTCATTTGCCTAACAGAATATTTACTGTCGTACCCACCCACATCTAAAGAAATTCATGATACAGATATTTTTTTTTGAATTTAAGAAACGAGTACATACAATCATTTCTGTAAGATTTAAAAAAATGGTTTTCAAATCTTTACCGTATTTTTCCCAAAATTTAGTACTTACCAGCGAATTTAGTTCTTTTGGTTCCATTTATTGTCAAAAATTTCCCAAATTCGAGACTTGCTTAAGCCTGATTGAAAGGAACATCAACCTGATTTAATATAGAAAGGTACAATTAAGAAAAAATCCAGCGAAAAGATCCGCTTGAAACAGACGAGATTCTCCAAAAAAAGAAGGGTAAATTTTACTTTTTTTGGGTTGATCCGGTAGATCTAATCCGCCAAAAGAGTTTAAAGGTGGTTTGAGCTCAGCGCATGAAAATCTATAGGATTAATAAATGAAAAGATATAATTTTTTTGAATGTTTCTGAAAAGTAACATTTTGGGAAAATAAAGTGTGGGAAGCTACTAAATTTTCCAACGATTTTTTTCAAACTGCTGTAACACAGCAATCAAATTTATTGTCTCGTTTAAGCGAGTGTCGTTGAGATTTCCGAAAGCGTTTGCAATTTAAAGAACTAGATGGCAGCCCTGCATCGTTCGCAAGGGAGATGACTAGCAAGGTGTTTGAGTAGAAAATATGGTTGGCACATGTCGTAACATCGTGGGTTTTTTTTGGCAGCAAGAGCTTGGTCCGATAGGACCTGTGTAGCGTGGTAAGCGTGAAGAATTGGGAAAAAGGGAATAAACCAAATTCAGGATCGACCAACCTTTTTCGGCTTAGAGACGTTTTTTTTTTTGGTTCGTGAGGAAACCGGTCATGGAAATAAGCAGCGGAGACGTATCCTCAGGCCCCTTCTTCAGGCCCCACTTCAGTAAAAGATGCTCGACGGGATCTAAGCGATTATACCACGCCAAGTCCGATACATCCTACGCTAGAACCGAGGAGTGAGCTAAGAGGTAAGGCCTGATCTTCTATCGGGGAGCCTGCACGCACTTAGGCTACCTAAGCTACACGTAAGCGAACGAAACAACGCTTGGCCGCTAAAAAGTGAACAAGAACAAAAATTCCATTTGCCAAGCCTGCGCCTGGTGTGACACAAGTGCACGTGTGTTCGTGTTGGCAAAGCTGTGTAAAACCAAACAAATTCCAACTACAAAACACTTACGCGAACCTCACCCACACCAATTTGCGGTCGACGATATTGCGCATGTGCCTTAATCTACTACATGAAAGGGCCCGACAACCGCCTAAAAAAAAGACGAATGTACGCTGTCAAAATTGACTTATTATATATGGACTGCTAGTAAAATGTCATTTTCATATGCTTCTGCGAGAAAATATGCTCCAAACCAGCACAGTCTCCGTTGTTTCACTGTGGATTATCAAAGAAACACATGCCGCCTACAAGCTAAATTTCCATAGCATTATGCTAAAAAAAGAGCGACATCTTGTACCAACAGATTCTTTTCCTCAGCGACATGTAGCGCCATCTATTCAAATGATGGAAAACTACAAGGAGTGATTTCGAATAAATTCTGCAATAACAATACATTTCTTTACTTATTGACCCATAAACTGAACAAGTTTTGTAAATTTGTTTTATGATCATTTACATCATTTTTTTTTTGCAATGTGATGATACAACGTTTTTTTTTTTTTTTGCTTACATAGTTTTCCGCAGTGAAACAGGGGGTGTATGTAGTTTTGGAACACGCGTGAAGTTGGCTATAGTCCGTACCAAAACAGTTGGCCAACGGTCGATTGCGCAGAGAGAGGATTTAAGAGAACAAAAATGACGCGAAAGAGATTTAATCACTAAGCGTTTTTGCCTGTAATTTACAATGCGTAACCCAACTTTACAGTGCTTAGAACTAAAATGCTGTTGAATATCTAAATAAACTTAATTTTTTATTATGAGGTCGACTTTTATACATTTCTACCTAGAAGTCCGATTGTATTTGAAAGGGTTCCCAACCCTTTTTATGGTTTATGGTGTGACACTGCAATTTACTTTACTTTGCGTGCCAATATCAGTACCTACATGATCAATATGCACGACACAATTAATAATGATCAACGAAAGCATAATGAGCAAATAGGGTTTAAATCTAAAACCGTACACCTTCATACATACACAGTCACACAATCAATTCATGTGCAATGTTTTGCTTAATCTATCCGACCGTGATCACATCATACTCCTACAAAAAACGAAACAATATATTTTCCTCCAAGTAAAGTTGACATATAATGGTCTATATATTTCCTCCGCTCCTAATTTCAGTATAAACGAAGGAAAATGAAGAAACCACCCTCAGTGAGATCGCGACAGCGATCTTGAACACAAGGCAGGGTATACGTCGTTTTTTATTATAACTCCGCCCAATTTCGTCTCTTTATGCTTGTTTTTGCAATTTTAAGAGATTTTAAACACATTTTAAGAGACCTGCGCAGTAGAATGGCCAACTGTTTTGGTACGCACTATACTACCAGTCCATAAATAATAAGTCAATGGCTGTCAAATTTCGCCGGCTTGAAATAATTACAGCTTCTGAGCTACCTCACCTGAACGCCGATCATCGCCGTAGCGGTTATTTTTAAATTTATGGTAGGATCACTATCGGACCACAGAGGGCAGTAAAGTCATTAAAAAGAAAAAAAAAATAAGTATTGGGTTTTTCAACAGGGACGCTACAAAAGTTGAGCGCAGGGCAGGCACAGCAAACGACGCCATATTTCTTACCGCTCTTTTGACATTTCTCTTCAGTAAGGTTTGCCATTTCATGATGGAAAGATATACGATCCAAGTCAGTGTCCTCAACGTGAACAGCTCTACGTCCAATTTATGGTCGTCATAATCGTCCTAGCAGATCAAAAATTGAGCGTCTAGTGGAAAAATTTGAATCCACCGGCACAGTACAAAATGTTCCCGTGCCAGTGAGACAAAGAAGTGCCCGTAGTGTCGAGTTGAAGGAAGCCCAAATGTGTCTCTCACACGCCGTTCTCAATCGTTGGGCATCTCTGTGACGTCGTTGGGGCGAATTTTGCGAAAAGATCTTGGCCTACATCCTGACAAGATTAAATTGACGCAAAAACTGAAGCCGCTTGACCACCAGAAGCGTCGTATGTTCGTGAATTGGGCTGAGCAACAACTTGAAAATGATTCGGGTTTTCATCAAAAAATCATCTTCAGCTATTTCTGGCTGAATGGCTTCGTCAATAAACAAAATATGCGGTATTGGTAAGGCAGCAATCCACACGTACTCCATGAGTCATCATTGCATCCCGAAAAATAACGGTTTGGTGTGGTTTATGGGCAGTCGGCGTCACTGGGCCGTACTTCTTCCATGATGATCAAGACCGGCACGTTACTGTGAATGGGAATCGCTACCGTTCAATGATAACCGATAATTTTTGGACCCAATTGGATGATATGGACTCGGAGGACATGTGGTTTCAACAGGACGGCGCCACAAGCCACACAGCGAATGCCACAATCAATTTATTGGAAACATGGTTTGGAGAACGTGTTATCTCACGAAATGGTCCAGTCGATTGGCCGCCTATGGTCTATGCCAACAAGCCAGCGACTATTGATGAACTTCGTACGAACATCGAACGTGAAATTGCAGCAGTATCGGCCGATTTATGCTTGAAAAGTCGAAAATTGGGTTCAGCATCTGCACTTCTGCAAGCGTGCCCGTGGAGGCCATGCAAACGAAATCGAGTTCCATACATAATGGCATCGAACGTACTTTCACAGGAATAAAGAATTTCATTCATTCATTTTTGTTTTCTTTAAAAGAAAAACTTTTGAAGCGCTCTTATTGAAAAATCCTTTATATGTGGTCAGTTAAAAATTTGAATTTGTAAACTTGCTGTTCGTATGTATTTCTCATTTAAATTTAAAAACTTTAGCGCGTACCCCAACTGTAGCGATATACACCTAAGCCCGAGGACGGATTGCGGTGCACCTCAAGCCTTCACCTTGGACAGCAAACGGGAATATAAGAAGTTGACCCTTACATAGAGAAACGGGGTAGGTCCTTATAAGAAATACGTTATGAACAAAAGAAGTAAGTTAGATAATATATTACATATATATTTAAAGTGTTATAAACAAAAAAAAACGAGAAAGGGCACAGCCCAATTACCCTTTTTTGAATAAAAATGTCAGAGAATTGTTTATAAAAATATCAAAGTCTATTTTTTTTAATAATAAAAGCTTAGATTGATTAAAAACTAAAAATATGTTAATATAGAATCAACGAATGTTCATCGAATTTCCAATTAAGATGGTTGGTTTTCAACTCCAACTAAGTTTCGTCACAATATTATTTATTTATTTTTCCAAAAAGGGTGGGTTCGATAGATTTTTTTTATATGGAAATAGATAGATAGATAGATATTTTTATTTCGTTTTAAGTTAACAAATAAAGCTTATTGCCGCACAATTTACATACAGAGATATGATACAATATATCTTTCTACTGGGGAATAATTAAATATTAATATAAACATTTTTATACTGTTTTGAAGAAAACAAATCTTTGAGGAAACAACGAAAAGAAAAACCTCAATTAAAAAAGAAAAAAATAATAATAAGATAAACAAATGAATAAATAAATAAATAAATGAATTAATAAATAAATAAATAAATAAACAAATAAATAAATAAATATACATGTATAGGTAAAATAGTAAAGATACAAAATAAAATAAATAAATAAATAAATACAACAAACTAATAAATAATGACTACAATTAATAATAATAAATAAAATAAATAACAACAAATATTTATGAACATTTAAATAAATAATAAGAATAAGACAACAAATGAAATTATATAGATAGATAAATAAATAAATATAGAAATATAATAAATTAATACAAATAACAAATAATTGAATTTACAATTAATGACTACAATTAATAATAATTAATTAATGTACTAGGTATTAAGGTTTAGCTCATTTATTAAATAATTATCTGAAAAATTGCATCTATTTCTAAATGTAACGCATAGTTAACGTATTCTGTCGGAGAGCAATTCAACATTTGCTCTATTATGTAGGTCTACTGTGGAATGATGCCATGGAAGATTAAACATCATTTTTAATATTTTATTTTGTGAGATCTGGATTTTTTTAGTATGACAAACAGCACAATAACCCCACTCTTGACAACCATACAGGAAAATTGCTTGAAATATTACTTTGTGTATAATAACTTTGTTTTCATTTGATAACATTGCTTTTCTATTAACAAATGGATATAACATTTTGACTGCAATATTTATTTTTTTTAAAATTCTAGCTGTATGCTCTTTAAATGTTAGCTTGGTGTCAAGATGAATGCCAAGATACTTTATATAAGGCTCCCACTTAATTTGACGCCCAATTATTGTAAGCTGATTTGCTGGAAGAAAACAGGACTTTCTTTTTCTAGTAAAAAAGATAGCCTGGATTTTACCTGCATTAAGCTTTATTTTCCATTTTGTGTAGTACTGTTCTAATATTTTCGCCGCATTATAAAGATTTGTCTCAATGTCCAGACCAAATTCATGCGACGAAAGTATCGTCAGCATAAATAGCCGCTTCACATTCCGGCAGCCATTGTAAGTCCGATGTATATAAATTATATAAAATCGGACCAAGTACTGAGCCTTGTGGCACACCAGCATAAAAGTGAATTATGTTAGACGCATTATTGTTGACATACACTCTAAAACAACGACTTGACAAAAAACTTTGGACAATTTTACAAATATAGATAGGTACATTAAAGTTTAGCATTTTATAAACAAGACCATTGTGCCATACAGAGTCAAATGCTTTCTCAATATCGAGCAATATCATACCAGTTGATTTGCCTATTGTCCGGTTTCTTTTAATGGTATTGCAAATTCTTAACACTTGATGGGACGTGCTATGATGGGGTCTAAATCCAAATTGTTCATTTGGAAATATTTTATTTTCCTCAATAAAATTTGACAATTTTTCTTTGAGTACTCTTTCATACATTTTACTTAAGCTGCTAAGAAGACTTATTGGTCTATAACTTTGAGGGCTGTCAGCTGGTTTTCCAGCTTTAAGTATAGGAACCACTTTCGCTTTTTTCCACGCATCTGGGAAGTACTGCAATTTTAAGCATGTATTAAACATAAAAGCCAAACATTTTATACCTATCTTTGGTAGTTTTTTTATGTAGATGTTTTTGACATTATCGATTCCACCTGTTTTTCTTATATTTAAATTTCTTATAAAGAAATGCATATCTGATTCAGATACAAACAGATTTGAAGGTGTTTCTGAATCATGGATATTGAAATGTTGCACTGCATTGTTTACAAGTGTATCTGTGTTTGCATCTCCTAGGTGTTGAGATACAGCATGATTTTGTGAAAAATTAAAACCTAGTGCGTTGGCTTTATCAGTGTCTGTGTAATATGTTGTTATATTATTTTTAAGGCATGGAATTTGATTCTTTTTATTTTTAATGACTTTCATTATATTCCAAAAGGGTTTAGAGGATTTATCAAGTGATTGAAGTTTTGTATTCCATAGCTTGTTTCGATGGTTTTGAATACATTGAGATATTTCCTTGTTTAGTTGTGTAACTTGATCTCTGAAAAATGGTTGTCTGTGTTTTTGCCAATTACGTCTATGCATGTTTCTTATTTTAATAAGCTCCAATACATGAGCAGGCATTTTAAAACAATAATGTTTTTCAGCAACTTTTGGGACACTAACATCAACTGATTCTAAAATGTGATCTGAAAATTGTTGGACAACAGCATCGACATCTTGTTTATTAGATATATTTTCAAGATTCATATTCATAAATTGTAATTTTCTTTTTAATACACTACGGAATGTTTTCCAGTTAGCATTTTTAATGTCTTGGAAATATTGCACTTTTTTTATACCCGAAGAAAGAAGACGACAGAAAACAGGATTATGATCAGAGCTAAGCTCATTAAAAGCTATAGGTTGAGAAATAAGACTAGATTTGTTCGTTACAAATGGATCTAAGACAGACGGACTTCCACGAGAACTGGCAGGGACATAAGTAGGACTGGGAGGATACAAAACAGATATTGGTAATAAAATTGAAAGGTTCGACAGTACATTTCCCCATGAGTTTGCTCTAGTGCAGCCCCAGTCGCTGTGCCTGCAATTAAGATCCCCTCCTACCACGAAATGATTATTTGTGCTTAACATTTTTCTTAAATCAGTCTTAAATCGTACTTTTGTTCCTGTAGTAGACCTACCTCCAGGAAAATAAACACAAAATATGTTGATAGTTTTATTATTGCTCAACAATACTTTAATTCCCACATTTTCTATATAATGAGTTTGAACTTCAGGCAAAAGCTTATGCTGAATTGACTTCCTTATGAGAATTGCGACACCTCCACCTCTTCTACCATTTCTATCAACGCGATAGCATCTATAATTTGAGGTGGATATTTGAATATTAGACGTTAACCATGTTTCTGTGATTAGTGCTATATCAATTTGTTTACGATTTAGGAAGCTAATAAATTCAACATGTTTTTTTCTGATACCTCTGGCATTCCATGTTACAATATTTAAATAGTTATCTATCACATTACTTGACATTGTTATACAAAAACTTACTAGCTAATTGTGCGACAACATTGAATTGATCTTATTTAGATTTACAGGAACCTAGTTTTGTAATCATCTCCATAACAAGAGAGTTTAATTCATCCATAGTAAATAGATCAGCGCTTGAAGTGTACACATTGTTGGTGGGATTGTCGTTCCTTACAGATGACCGCGGTATATTAGCTGTTGTAGTACGCTCCCATGCGGTTGGGCGAGAAATGTTTCTGCTCTCTCTTACGATCTCGGTACGCTTTACAGTTCCAGCAATGCGTGTTGTTGGAAGGGCAGGGAAATCGTTCATTGAAAGAATAGAAATGTTGGAATTGTTGTTAGTGCTAAACTTTGGCGGAGGGCGACTAGTTTTCGGTGCAGTTTTCCCTCGCATTTCAATGTATTTATTTCTACTCTCGCAAGCGGTGTCAGTTGACTTATGATTTCCATTACAATTCGCACATTTGTACACATTAGCATTGTCGCAGTCAACAGTTTTGTGAGGACCAGCGCAGACAGAACAGTATGTTTTGATGTGACAGTTTCGTTCACCATGGCCAAACATTTGGCAGTTCCTGCATTGTGTTAGTCTGTTTTTTTGTTTACGTTGAAAGCTCCAGCTGATTTGTGTATGAAAAATAGAGCGAACATTTTTTTTAAATCACTGATTTTAACTGTGCCACTTTCAAAGAAAATGATATAAAATATTTCAGTGTAATGTTCGTATTTCTTTGATATCATTTTGATTTCCTTGAGCCCGAGTCTCAATAATTGACTTTTTAATTTAGTGGTTTCAAATTCACCTAAACCAAACAAAACCACTTTGAAAGCTTTTTCGCTCTTCAGATCGTGAGTGAAATATTGACAGTTGTCATCTTTTAATTTATTAATAACCAAATTATATGAGATTATAGATTCACACATGATTTTAATGCCTATGGACATTTTTTTAATACAGTAGTCAGTAACACTAATGGTTTCCAATAATTTATGCACATAATCACAATGCTTCTGTAATAATTTTATTGGAGGAACAACATCTTTCTTTGATTTAGGCAACACATGATGGTCCATATTGTTACTATCATTGTCACTATCTGGCAAACACTGCAATGGACTATAATAATTGGAATTTAATCCATTTTTATTGCTACTTGTAGCCATTTTAGGAATATACTTTATTTTTTTTGTCCGAGGACAGAGAAACGTCCTCGGTATGGGGCGATCTTGCGCGTTTATTAATTTTGAAGTACGAGTATAAATGTGAAAGGAAAAAAAATAAATATATCAAACGATTTTGTATCGATGCGTGTCGCTGTAAAGCTGTGGGTTCGATAGATTTTTTTTATATGAAAATAATTTAATTGAATAAAACTGAAATTTAAGCCTAATGTTAAGCAATCGAAAAGTCGTTAGTGTATTTCTTAAAAAGAATCTGTTGCTTCTCAACGGTTGTGAAGAATGTGATGTGTCGGGATAGTTTAGATAGTTCGCCTTATTCGTTGGCGAAATAGTAAGTATGTTAAGCCGTTAGAATGTATATTAACCCATTACCTGCCATTGTACTCAATTGAGTACAGTATTTTCGAAAATTTCAATTTGATTTTTTTCAAAAAGTACGTTTTGATTTAAATTTCTTTCGAATTTATATCAATCATAGACATGTGTTTTGACACTTGGAATTAACTTGTTGAGGTTAAAAGTCATTTTCAAGCTTTTCGGATAACTTTAGTATCCATTATTTTTTGTTTCAAGCAGTTTTATGTGTTTCCGGAAATAAAAAATTTGTTAAAGCTTACACTTTTGACATACATGTTAATAATCTATTGGTTTGGTTGGATTTTTTTTATCAAAGAACAAACTTTCAAACGAACTTCACAAAAAAAAAACATTTGTTGTCCATGGTAAGTGGAATCCAAAGATGGTGTACTCTATTGAGTACACTGGCCAAAACTGTGCTAAATATTTTTTTTCTTTTTTCGGATTATTATTATTAGAAAAATGGAATTTTCAACAATTAACTGCACCAGCTTTTATGGTAGGCGCTATCCAAACCTCTGCATGGCTGTTGATGATATCCCAGATGATGGAAATGAAATAGACGTAGTAGTGATTCCGCCGGATGTTGATATCCAAACCGACGAAGATGATATATGTGAGCAGCGATGCCAACTAAGGCTTTTTCATGCCTTTTAGGCATTATTTCATGAGCTAAGGCTTTAAGGTTTTTTTTTTTATTTCAAAAAGGCATCTTTTTTTTATTTATTTTACTTTTTATTATTTTAAACATTCTAAAAACATCTTGGCCAAAAAGATTTTTATGTGTAACCTCGGTCTTAAACAATGTGTTTCCACATTCAAACTCTGCGCATTTTCCGAACACTTCCACTTTCAGTAAGTGGAATGAAATTTGAAACAAATTTGAAAGCTGTGTCTGTGTGTTGCTGTTGTTTGTTTTTGTTATTGTTACTTTGTTAGTTACTTTGCTATCAATCAATACAGAGATGCAAAGTGAGGATACAAAAATTCATGTTATCTACAAAAGAGTGGCTAGTTTTTATAAAACCATTTTGGAAAATTATATGAATTTTCAGTATGTACGGAATAATAATGTAGCTTTTTTGAAACACGATAGCGAAGAAAACTTTTTGCCACTAGAAGGAATATATTTGGGAGGGAAAGTAGCTGCATACTTGGCTGTTAATTCTTGCACTTTAAAAGCAGACGATTTAAAAATATTTCGTGAAAACTGTAGAAATTTTTTTATCGAAAGTGCAAGACAAATTTTGTTACGAACCTTCTAGAACCTTCAGAACTGGTAAAGAATCAGTCAATAATACCACTTACACTACATTTTCCTCATGTTATTAATGAAAATAACTACAATGATATTGATTTGGAGTTTAGGGCTTTGAGAAATTTAGATCTTGCTACTGATGATACCAATATTTCTGAGTTTTGGAGAAAGATATTTCAATTAGAAAAAGGAGATGGTTGTAAAATGTTTCCTTTTCTTGAAAAATTAGTATACCATATTTTATGCTTGCCGCATTCTTCGGCAACTGTTGAAAGGATATTTTCAACCATTAATTTAAATAAGACGAAGCTCAGGAATAGGCTTAAGACAGAAACTTTATGTGGAATTCTGCACACAAAGTCACTTTTCAAAGATAAAACCTGCTATGATCTGAAATTCAAAGAAACGCAGATATCGTTGTTTCAAAAATCAATGTATGATTTCAAAGACCAAGACGATCTGATGGACTAAAGCTATGTTTGTTTTGTATTCAATACTTTGTACCTACTTAGTTATTTTTCTGTGATTTGATAATTTAAGTTTTATTTTGGAAATAAAAATTGTTTTTGTTTATCTATTATATAAAAATGTGTTTAAAATTAGTTTTAATGTTTATATCTCGAGTTTGGCTACACCGAATTTGATAATTCTTTTTTTCTGGAAAGGTATTCTTTTGTAGCGGGTTTGTATGTAAATAAAAATTGGTCAAAGGGGCGTGGCACCGCCCATACATACAAGAACATACAAGAAAATTTCCAGCAAATCGATTTATTCTCATTTCTCGCATTTTACGAAGAAACATTATTATCTAAGACCTAAGCAATACAATTCCTGTGCAAGGGCAAAGCCGGGCGGGTACAGCTAGTTTTTTTATATTTGTGTTTAATTTTCGATTTATTGCTCCACTTTACCTAAGCAAAATTATTTTAGGCATTATTTTATTGAAAAAGGCATCTTATTTTTTCAAGTTAGGCGTTTTTTCGTCAAAATTGGTTGGCAACGCTGTATGTGAGGATGAGTTTTTTGATTCCCATATTCCTGTTGACATTCCTGGAGCGGTAGAGATTGAAATCAACGATGGGTTTGAAAGCGAAGACGACATTACACTTGCTCATATAAGGGAAGAATTTTTAGACAGTGGTGAATCACAGAATAATGCTCCAAAATGGTCAAATCATGTGGTTTATACTACTGAAATAATTTGAAACGTTTTGTTATTTTTACAATTTGGCCAAAGTTAAAGAACTGTTGGAATTGAAAGACGAAATTCAAATTTTTGAACATTTTATCGATGATGGTGTTATGAATATAATTGTAGAGCAAAGCCTAATATATACGCACTCGACAAAAACTGCCACACATTCCAATTTACGAAAGAAGACTTGAAAAAGTTTGTTGGTATAATGCTTTTTTCTGGATACCACACGTTGCCTCAAGAATCATTGTACTGGTGCCTAGACGAAGATGCTAGATGCCCATTGGTAGCTAATGCCATGTCCCGAAATCGCTTCAAAGAAATCAAGCGCTTCCTTCATCTGGCCAACAATTCTTCTCTGGATAGATCTGATAAAATGGCTAAGGTTCGACCTTTGATGAAAGTCATTTGTAATAATTATCAAAAATGGGACTTTTTTCATGATAAACTGTCAATTGATGAGGCGATGGTTAAATACTTTGGTCATCACTCCGCAAAGCAATTTATACGTGGAAAGCCTGTTCGTTTTGGATACAAGGAGTGGATGCCTTGCAGTAGTGATGGATATTGCTATAATTTCGATGTATATTGTGGTGCCAAAAATGTCAGTGTAACGAATAAGTGCTTACCTCTCGGATCGCGTGTGGTACTCGATTTGCTAGATGTAGTAAGAATGCCAAGTGATCACAGTGTGTTTTTTGATAATTATTTTACCAGCCATGACCTCATGACAACTTTACGTAAAAAAGGATTTCGCGCAACAGGTACGGTTAGGGACAGTAGAACAAAAAAATGTCCACTCAAATCCTTGAAGACGATAATGAAGGCCAACCGTGGTTACTTCCATCACAAATTCGATAAAAACAATAACATCTTGTTCGCGCGGTGGAAGGATAACGCTGTTGTTACCATTGCAACTAATTATGACACCTTGGAACCACTGGGTAAAGTCAAAAGATGTTCAACAACCCAAAAACAAAAATTAGTCATTCCTCAGCCAAAACCATTGGTTCCTTACAACAAGGGCATGGGTGGGGTCGACCTTTATGACCAATTCGTAAACAATTACCGAATAAAAATAAAGGGTAAGAAATGGTGGTGGCCATTGTTTACACATTATGATAAACTCATATATGTGAATGCTTGGCGACTCCATTGTTTAAAAACCAATGAAAATCGCATTCTGCTTTCCTTTGTACGGACCATAGCAAGGACTTATTTACGTTCAGGGCCTACAGTAAAAGTGCAAAATAAACCAAATGTTCCGAAATCTTTGGTTCGCAGTGAAGGGGTGCATTTCCCCAAAAAATATAAAAGCAGTTACGATGCAGAATATGTCACAGCAGAGTTCGATGGATATGCGATAAATGCCAAATTACTCTTTGCATCGAAAAAGAATGCTTTATAATATTTCACAATTCACAATAACAATTTAGGTGTCGATGCTAGTTGAGCCAAGCATTTGCCAAGGCAGCTGAATATAAACTTAGCTTGAGGGGTGGGTGAGCTCAAATAGAGTATCAACAGCGTCTCTCTATTCCTTTTCCCACTATGGCGGCAACCCTAAGAATATTGTAGACTTTGCAAATTCGGGACTCATTATTTCGGTTTATTGTTCCGGTTATGATCACGGTCGTTCAAAACATCTTCATATCGTTTTTCTGGCATTAAAAAAACAAAACGTAACCAATGTTCAGATCTTGTAGCAAGAGCCCACGAGTCCCACTGAGCTAGCGGGTGATGGCAATGCCTAAGTTGAAAGATGACTGAACATCCCTTCTTCTAGTCTACTAGGACTGGCTCAAGGGTCCTGTAACCTTGAGTCATAAGGGTGAAGAGCGGTGGTAAAAAAGTTTAACCTAGATGCAAACCTTAAATGACTATATTCCGCGTCTTTCTCGATAGATTAGGCTTTCACCAGCATGTGTGATAGTGCCGGGGAGGTATAATCTATGAGCCCGGAATATAAAGTGAATCGAGGGCATACGAACATCGGTCTGGGGAATCCAGAGTCCGTTACAAATGATGTATTATCTTTGTGATTGTTCTTGTGATTATCTCGAATATAGATATGCACCTGATAAAAGAATTCGTTTGAAGGGTTTAAAGTTCATTTTGAAAGTTTTTTATTTTAATGTTTTTGTTTACATGCAAATTCCTATTTTTGTTTCATTGTTAAATAAAAAAAGTACTTTTTTGAAAGAAAATTTTGATACAAAATTTTTTCAACTTTCAATATATTGCTTAAAAGACATTTTTCATCACTTATACAGAGCAAGGTCTAGTTTTGGTATACCGCCCAAACTCGACCGTCTGTGCAGGGAGACTATGGAGAACTGTCGCAAACGACGTCACCGAAACATTCAATACCAAAAAAGGATTCAACACCAAAAAAGGATTTGATGCTTTAGAGGATTGTGCAAAGCTGCAGGGCACAATCTTTTATAAGGGCCCAATTGTAGCTATCATTGAACAACTTCATTGGACCAAAAAACATGATGGAATTTAAATGGTATCTCCATAGCTGCTTATATGAATAGTTGAAAAATTCTTTTTTATTTTGGTTGAATGACAATCATTACTTACTTTCTTAAGTTGCGCTACATTCCGGAAAGAATCTGCGCCTCAACCAACATGCGTCTCCGATCAGCCCGGTCCTTAGCCAACTGCCTCCACCTGCGCACTCTAAGTTGGTTGAGGTCGGTTTCTACTTGTGCACGCCACTTAAGGCGAAGTCTCTACTGCGTCCGACGTCTGCCTGGGAATCGAAGACTCTGCGAGCCGGAGTATTGGTGTTCATTCGCTCTCCTAGCCATCTTAAACGTCCAATGCGGAGTTTTTTTGACCAGGGGCATGTCGCTATACAGCTCGTATAGTTCTTGGTTGAATCTTTGTTGCTACAACCCATCAACGGACGATTTTTCGAAGAATTTTTCTATCAAATGACCAAGGATTTCTTCATCCGCTTTTGAGACAGTCCATTCTTCAGCGCCTTCAGGATCTTCTTAGTAGTTCGAGTGAGAGCTTTACTACTAGATTGCCTTCTTAACCCATAGACACACGGTTGGCAAGAGGAATTGTTCTTTTAATTTCTGACGAGATATTGTTGTCAGAGTTAATAGCGGAGCCGAGATAGAAAATGTCCCATACTACCTCAAAGTTATATCTGTCATTGGTGACGTTCTGTCGAATTCGTCGATGTTGTGTGTCCTTTCGCATATACTTCGTCTTGGACTCATTTACTTCTAAACTCATTTTTGCCGCTTCCTTCTCTATACTAGCAAACGTGGCTATGACATCACGTTGGGTCCAACCAATGATGTCAATATCGTCGGCGTATGCATAGTTGTACCGAATTTTCGAAAATTGTGCCTCTGGTGTTGGCTTGAGAGTTTTACACAATCCTCTCAAGAATTAAATTAAAGAAGTCCCATGATAGCGCATCACCTTGTCTAAATCCTTTTTTGGTTTCGAATGTGTCCCTGTGTTCCTATGTTCCGACCCTGATGGATCAGCGAGAATTCTCCATCGTCATCCTACATAAACGGACGAGTTTGAGCGGTATACCAAAACTAGACATGGCTCTGTATAGTTCGTCTCTATAAATACTGTCACATGCGGCTTTGAAGCCGATGAATAGGTGGTGGGTATCGATTTGGACTTCTTGGGTTTTTTTTTCAGGATCTGCCGAAGTTTGAAAATTCGATCGGTTGTGGACTTTCCTGTCCAAATTACTAGATGCATGTCTCTTGTGAGGTGAAGAAACCGTGTGCTGGCTATAGTGGCATTTCGTTCCGTAGCGAATTAGCCTAAGTCCGTTACCAGACGTGCTTCGCCTTCCGACAATACTGCTAAAGATTTCTTCTCTTCCTACCTTTGCGTTAAAATCTCGCAGAACGACGTTAACACCGTTCTTCGGTAGTCGCTCATAGGCTTGGTTAAGGAGCTCATAAAAGTAATCCTTAGCTATATCATCTTTTTCCTCCATTGGGGCGTTAGTGCGTATATGGCTTATGTTGGCGAATTTGGCCTCGGTACAATGCGTTCGCTAATGTCTTGGAAACATAAACATAAACGTAGTAGATGTTACAGTTTTTCATCCTCTTTTTTCCTGGCCCATCCCATCGTATTTCCTGGATGGCAGTAAAATCTGCTTTGTAGCAGTTTAGAGCTTCCGCTAGTTGTTTGCTTGTTCCTCTCCTGTTTAATGTTCTCACATTCCAGGTGCAGATACAACGTCGTTGTCCTTTTTTCGTTTAGCTTGGTCGTCAACAAAAAAATCAGTCCTTTTCGAGGCTATTGGTTGCTTCGTAACCGTAACTGTTAGTTTTTTTCCGTAGTTGGGTAATTAAATATTTTTTTGATAATCATAAGCGTTGTTTTGACAAAGATTGAATTTATAAAAAAGCCACAAGAAGTAAAAGAAAATTTCCAATTAGGGATTTCAATGATAGCTATAACTGAGTCCTAAATCGGTGAAACGACCATATTTACATAATTTCTGGGACTCAACGTGATGTCATAGCCAGGCTTGCTATTATAGAGTAAGAAGCGGCAAAATTGGTTTAGCAGTATATAAACGAAGATAAGATACCATTCACAGATATAACTTTGAGGTAGTACGGGACTTTGTTTACCTCGGCTACGATATTAAATCTGACAAAAACATCTCGTCAGAAATTAAACGAAGAATTACTACTACCCGCTGTTTCTTTGGGCTAAGAAGCCAATTTATATTAAAGCCTTCACTCAAACTACTAAGTCCTGCTCTGACACATGGATAGTATAAAAATCTAATTGAGAAATCCTTCTTCGTATTGAGAGAAAAGTTATTCGGTCTCGTTTTGACGATGTAAGGCTTACATACACCTAATGAGAATGTTTCGAATTGGTTATTAAGGACTAGGACATGAAGAGCGAATGGACACTATTACTCCAGCTCGCAGAGTCTTTGATTCCCAGAAAGACGTTTGTTAGAGTAGAGGAAGACCTCGCCGTGACGAACATACTGAATGCAGTTAGCTAAGGACCGGTCTAATTGTAGAAGCATCTTTGTTAATGCCCAGGTAAGTATATTCAAAAGGCAAATGGTAAGATAATAAAACAGAGAGTATTATACAGCTTAGGCAGGAAAGTGTAATGGAAAATGTAGCGGAACCTCTGTGTCGAGCAAAATGGTGGATATTTGATGTTATGTTTGTTATGTGTTGTACAATAAGGGTTATCGGGAATTCTCAACCTGTACAACAATTCAAGAGAACAGTCAATTAACATTTGCAAGCATCATCTCAGGCGCTGTTTGAGAGTTAAAATAAAACTACTGCTACAAAAACTCACTTGTAGATGCAGTTGACAGATTTTTGATTTTATTACGAACCAAGAATAAGTTTATTCACTCTCAGTTAATTCTAGCTAATCGTTATCAACATTGGAGTTAAGTGAGAATATTCATGGGCTATGGCTAACCTAGAGTGAACAAAACGTGAATTAAAAGGTTTAATTGTATTTGTAATTCGTGTCTGAACTTATTGCGCATGTTTTATAATTGAACGCTCGCATGCGGACTGTACTTTCATGAGTATAAACTGATTAGTTATACAATTAAGATTACAAAGTCGAATCAAAAGCGTAGGATTTTTACAGAATTTACAAAAATAAAACACTCAAATGATGATAACAATAATGGATAAAAATTTAAGGTATTTAAGGGACACTACCACCCGGAATGAATTTCCAATGAAAAGCACTCCGGATGTTAAAAAAAAAGCTAGACAAATGTGAAAAAAAATTCACAACATTTCACACGTTTTAAGAGTTTATTAAAACGCACATTCTCATCTCATGAATGATGTTGAATTGTTTAAATTAAATCAAATACAATAAAAACAATATCTTAAGATGTTGTAAGAATGAAATTTGACATTTTCTTGACCTTTGTTGTTGTCTTAAAAGACCTTGTATCACCGGTGTCGAAAAAAAAAACAACAACATAGAATCCAGATCGTTACGAACTTTAAAAAATAATCCAAACAAAGTGATCACTCCTCTACGATATGAAGTATACGTGTAATACACACCACACAAAGTATTCGAAAACTTCATAAACTGATCACGTCACGTCACATTATGTTAATAAAATTTGACTCCTTCATGTCGGATAGCATTTGTCAACAAAAAAAATATTCCTGCAAAATACATTGAATTCAAATATACTTGCCGCAATTCATTTCATCTGATTGGTCCATGCAATCCACAATACCGTCACAGTAGTTATAGTCAGGAATACATCTCCCATCATAGCACTCAAACTCATCATCTTCACAGAATGAGTGCACACACAAAATGTGAACACTTACAACTGCTAGCAAGGATAACAACCTCATTTGAGCCCTATAATAGGCAAAAATAATGTATGACAGCTTGCACTTTAATTGTTACACTTACACTTTAAAAGAAATATTAAACCTTGTCAATCTAACTAGCTCCAAGATGAACACAGGACTAAGTTCGAGTTCGAGTTAAACTGAATTTGCGACTTCGAATGGAAATGAAATGAACTTATTTGCAATGCCTCGCAATTAAATTTGTCACTTATAAGAAAAAACATACAGAAAGTATATCGCATTGTTGGGTGTATTTCTTCATTCCCTATGTAAAATTTTAGGATATAATCCTCGCTATAATCTTTACGTTTGGAGTTACGATTTGCAGTTTTTTTTTTTAAGTGAGTGAACGGTGTGATTTTTATGAAACGATTCAAAACTGACATGAACGCCATTTACCAGTAAAGTGAATTCAAAAGTACGCGCAAATCTATTAACAGTTTGAATGTAATTCACCCTTGGCGAATCAAAAGTCGCTCTCTTTCAAACAGAGCTAAGTCGAAATGACAGCTGGACCAGGAAAACCCCAAACGTTGTACATGCCCAACGTTGAACTAGATCTTGCTGTCACTAAAGATCGATCAGTTTCAAGAACGACCGAAAGATCAGCTGCTCTAATAGACTATGAGCCTTATTATGACTCGCGAGTCAAATATTCGAGTCAGAGCGAACTTCTAGCACGAAAAAGTAGTGCAAAATTGTACTTACAGGATGGCGTTCATAAGGCGCCAGAAATTATTTTTAAATATTATTTGTGAGCAAATAAAGCTAAAGTTTTGGGCTTTCCATTGAATTTGTTGTTATTTAAAAAAAAAAAGTTCTACGCTTCTAAAAAAAACACTCTATATCTAGCAATACTTAAGACGTTTTTCTTGCATCTCCGTTTGCTTTTGGAATAGTTGCAGTATTTTCCGTTCGCGAATATTCCATGGTGGACGGTAAGTCGTAATTTCAAGATCTGGCTAAATTTCGGGATGTTATTCTACAACTGCACTAGGACGTGTAGCGATGACACTTTTCGAAGAGCTCAAAGCCTTGTGAAGGTGGAGTTAGTCATCCACAGCCTGTTCCAAAGGTCGTTGCCAAAGGCCAAAGAAAGTTGAATATTGCACTAATAATTTTTATTTGTCTAATTACTTAACGACACCATTTTCCTTCACGTGAAATAGGCCTCAAGAAGTTGAGGTCAATTGCAAACCTTTCTCTTTATTCAATTTGGTTCTTTATTCTCGATCCAAATAATCCCATGCCTTTGGCCATGTCTAGAACAGATTCCATTAAATTCCACAAGCTTTGATAATCCATTTGTGTTTGTCATTTCTAGACTAAATAATTTAGAGGCATAATTTTTCATTTTAATAACTTTTAACAACCAGAACGAACCATTCAATATTGGCGACGACAGCGAAAACTGCCAACCACCCGACCTGAGTGAAGTTAGGATAGAAATATTTGATTGGGGATACCGATGGAGAATTCTCACTGCTCTGTCAAGGTCGAAAACGACCTCACCGACACATTCGATACCAAAAAAGGTTTATGCAAGGCGATGCGCTGTCATGTCACTTCTTCAATTTGATTCTTGAGATAATTGTGAAAGACTCCCAAGCCAAATCCAGAGGCGCAATTTTCAGAAAAACGGTGCAACTAGTAGCATCCGCCGACGATATTGATGATAGGACTCAACGTGATGTCATAGCCACGTTTGCTAGTATAGAGAAGGAAGTGGAAAATGTGTTTAGCATTAAATGAGGGTAAGACAACATCGACGAATCGGACAGAACGTCACCATTGACAGATATAATTTTGACGTAATACGGGACTTTGTCTAATTCGGCTCCGCTATTACACGGACAACAAATTAAACGAAGAATTACTCTTTCAACCCCTGTCTTGTAGGGCTGAAAAGGCAATTAAGTAGTCAAACCCACACTCGAACTACTAAAGAGATCCTACATAAGACCCTGATCATCCCACTCCTGCTCTACGGTGCTGAAGCAAGGATCGTAAAAAAAGCGGATGAAGAAATCTAAGGAAATCGATTCGAGAGGAAAATTCTTCGAAAAATCGTCGGTCCCCTTTGCGTTGTCGGGCTATGGAGACGGAGATTCAACCAAGAACTATACGAGCGGAACAGCAACATGGCCCTTGGCCAAGAAAAAATCAAAATCCGCATTGGACTTTTAAGATGTCTAGAACGTATAGACAACAATACATACTTCGGCTTGCAGAGCCTTTGATTGCCAGGCAGACGTCAAGCGCAGTAGAGTCATTAGTGTCTTTAGTGGCGCCCACAAGCAAAAACCGACTCAACCAAATTGGAGTGCTCAATTGGAGGCACTTACGGTAGCCCTAAACGAAGAACATGCTCGCCGAACTAGCTCGTTTGCGTTATCCCCTAAACGACGAACACATTTGGCGAGCATTCATTTCGTACTGATTCTTCATACCGTGAACATGTGCGATAAAGAAGCACAAGCCCATTAGCCACAATATGAACTCGGCGACGTTTACAGTAAAAAATAGGTTTGCTCGCGAACATAGCCCTACACGGCGAACATCGAAGCCAACGAACACAAAAAAATCGATTTTTTTCGCGAACAGCTAGCGGCTTGCGAACCAGCCCCTACACGAGAAAAACATAGCGAGCATGTTTGTCGTTTAAGGCTACCTTTAGCTTAGGACCGGACTAATTGGAGAGGCATTTCGGACTGTAGCTCCACGAAAGTAATTTTTAATAATTACTATGCATACCTCTTTTTATCTGCAACGGTCATTTTGATTCAACCCCATTTTTTAATTTTAAAACAAACAGCGATTTTGTTCAAAATCACCAAGAATTACAGTCTGTTCGATTTTGACAGATAAAGGCGAACATTCGCTTAAGGTAATTTTGCGAGCTTTCAATTCGCCAAACTTGTTGACATTTGAAGCAAATGTCGCTAGGTGAGTTGCGACTTGCGAGCACTATTACCAAAAAGTCACATTCGATAGGGTAAAATGCCTCCCTATCGAATGTGACTATTCGATGTTTGCCGAATGTTATGCAACATGAAAATGATGAGGCAAACTTTAAGATCCTTTCTGTGAATGTAAGTTCACTGGTCAGGGTCGTGCGAAAAGCGTCTTTTCAAATCGGTTGAAAAATCCACTTCCTGTTGTTCTTTTGGTCGGAAAAATGGTCTAGTGGTTAGTGCGTTGGTCTACTATTCGCATCGCTGGTTGAAATCCCCAAAATTGGCAACGCCTTAGTTTTATTTCACTGCGAAAGTCGGACCAATAACCAAGAGTAACACTGTCATAAGAAGTCTCCCAAATTTTCAAGCAACTTTGAAAAGTTGAACTCGGATTAAGTCCCTTTTCTTAAAAGCGTGTTCTCCGTTTTAAATCGCGTTTCAAAATGTGTGCTACCCTATGAAAAGGGTTGTTTCAGCTTACTCCGCATTTTCTCTCTTATCATAATTTTGTGTATGTATAATATGCTCGTATGCAAATCAAATTCATAGATCTCAAATATGCTTATTCATAATTTACTTTGTAAACAAAATAAAATGTTTCCTCTCTTTGATTTTGTAAACAATTTCGTATGAGCTTTCGAACTAGGGGAATACCCGACATTCGACAATTAAGTGAACGTGTTGAGTGTTTTAGATTCGAGTTATGGCATACATACATAATTGACATGTGGAAAAGAAAAAAAAGTAAACAAAGGTCGTGTGAAAAAATTGTTTAAGTTGTGTCTTTTGAATTAGTTTTGAGGAGAATGGTATCGACGTTTGTCAAGAAGATGAACTGCGAATATGCATTCACAGCTTATTTTCAACGAACGCAACGCCTCTTCATTACTTTTCCACATGCAGGTGCTTTTAACAGATTATTACTTTTGTAGTTGGAATAAGTACATGTTCTAACGGTGCTTTATCAAATCATAACAACTTCCATCTTTGTGAAATCGGCTAATGTTACCGTATTCGGATTTTGGCTAAAACATTTTTGGCGACATGCCTTTGCTCTGGTGTTCCGAGCCCCGAAGAGACTCGCACAATTCAACAGTTTGATGGATTCAGTTGCAATTTTGAACGTCTTATCCGTATCGAAGCTAAAGGGCAACGTATTCAAGTTTTTCAATCAATTTTTCCGTTTTGTTCATTATTTGTAACCCATATGTAGGATTTCAATCGGAATGTCCTTTTTCCCTTTTTTAGAGAAAAAGATTGTGTGGCGCCCCATTTTAATTCAACCAAGTTTAATACCGAATTGAAAAACACTTGGGAAATTGTTTACCCATTCAAATAACGATCGTCCATTGAGTCAATCCTCAGACTGAAATCTTCATTGCGGGCGATTTCGATGCGGGCTGGGTACGATCTACAAATACAGGGTGGGCCAAAAGAAGTCATCCGATAGTGTTTGGCTCGCATTTTTTTTTCTAAATGAAAAACTTTGATTCTGTTTTTTGATTATGTTTGTTTGAACCTTTAGAATTTTATTGGTCAAGTCCAGAAGATGGTATCGGCCAAATTGGCGCCGTCACAAGTGATTGCCATGTTAAAAAGTGTTAGGCAGGAGATATTCCTACGATGTTCAAGCGAGACTATAGAGTTCGCTATGGTTGGAGGTTGAGGGTGAATTGATTAGCATTCATGGCTTGGCATGTACCACGGTTGAATGATTGAATGGGCGGAATGCAGCTGGCTTTTCCGATTGAGCATTTCCTGTTAAAATAGCGGTAAAAAGTGTTAGGCAGGAGATATTCCAACGATGTGCAAGCGAGACTATAGAGTTCGTTATGGTTGGATCTCCTATCAGTTTTATAGCACGCTTTTGTATCCTATACTTTTGCAATGATGTTTTTGCTGCACCTGACCAGATGTGGGCGTTGAACTCAAGTTTCGGGCGTATATACGATTTATACATTGAGGCCAGATCAGAAGGGTTGAAATATTCTTTGCATCGATTAAGGAAACCTAGACATTTCGATGCGTTTTTAGCGGTTTCGAATACGTGGTCGTTCCAACGAAATTCGTTACTAACACACATACCGAGCATTAAAAGTTTTTCGATTTCGGCGATGCAAGTGCCATTCATGGATAATGGCTGTAAATTTTGGTTTCGCTTGGATTACAGAAGAAAGCATTGTGTTTTGGAAGCATTAAATTCCACTCTATTGGATTTACCCCATTTAATTATGCTGTCAAGATCGGAATTTAATGAGCTTAACATATTTTGCCATTTCTATTCCACGTCCGAAGATGAAGGACGTGGATTAGAGAATAAATATGAAAAGCTGAGAGTGCTGTCATCAGCAAAGGAATGGATTGGATTAGAAGTTGCAGACAAGAGGTCATTAATAAAAATGAAAAAGAGTGTCGGAGACAGAACGGAGCCCTGGGGAACACCAGCATTTATTCCGTGAAAACCAGACTTGAAACCGTCCAAAACAACTTGAATTGAACGTTTTGAGAGATAGTTTCTAATTCATAGAAGAAGATTTTCATCGATTCCAAAATCACGCATTTTCGACAAAAGGGCTTAATGCCAAACCATGTCAAATGCCTTTGAAATATCAAGTGCGACGATCTTGTTTTCGCCACCGAGGTGAATAGATTGGTTCCACTTTTCGATGAGATATATCATCAAATCACTAGTGGACCTGTTGCAAAGAAAACCGTATTGTCGGTCATTTAGGAATTTTCGTGATTCAAGATATTTCATAAGCTGACGGTTTATCAGCGTTTCCATGACCTTAGAAAGAAGGGACGTAAGTGCGATTGCTCGGTAGTTGGAGAGAGAAGAAGATTCGCCTTATGGGGGAGATACCATCTCGACTATTTGTGAATGTTAAGATCTAATAATACTCTTGCGACCGTACGAGTATGGAAGAGGATTTGTCCCAGAGAATGTTCTACGTTCTCAAGTACAGGAGGAGTCTGGACACAATCTGGTAACGTGGAACTGGCTGCAAAAAGGGGAAGCAAGCAGATTGGCTTTGTCTATTGAGGTGACAGCTGGAATATCATTGTAAATGAGCGTTGGGATGGAAAATGAGGTCGAATTCTTAATGCTTTTGACAAACGACCAAAAGTTTTTACTACCTTTGGGACATAGTAGAATTTTTTGCCTGAGCTTTTGGTCGTGGGAGATTTTGACACGCTTGATGCTTGCATTACAATCGTTTCTGGGTCGTTTGAACTTAGATCGGTTTTCCTGAGTAGGATTTGTCTTATATAACCGAAAACATAACTCGTTTAACCTTACAGCCTATTTGCAGCTCGAGTCATGCCACCCGTTTGCCTTATGTTTGATATGGTGAGGGATAAAGGATTTCATACCCAGCAGAATGGTGTTCGTTATCGCATCGGCAGCTTCCCAGTTGGCTTTCTCGTATTGCCATACGGTTCTTTTTGGAATTTGTTCTTTAAATACGTGGTTGGAGTACGAGAATACAGGGATACAATTCTTGAGGTGGAGTTAGACAGCTCATCAAACTCATTAAAACACGAGTTGCTGTCCATATTTAGGCTGCTATAAATAAAACAGTAGTGGATTATTTGCCTACGGACATGGAATTTCAGAATTTCATATAAATATATCTTCCGGATTGGAACATTGGCCGTATTGTTGTTGAATTTGGTAGGCTACAACACTACGAATGTAAACGGCGAGACCGCGGTAAGAGAAGAATAATGGTACTTAGTTATATCCAGGTAGAATTAGCGCCCACCTGTGTTTCACAAAGTGCCAAAACAGAAAAGAGATTTGTTCTTAACCTACGAATATAACTTATTCTCTAAAATTCCTATCCAATACATTTTACAAATATAAACAACACAGCTCCGACGCGAACTAAGCAGAGCCGTGAAGTGAATATTTATAGTTTGGTTTCCAACAACAATTTGTCACAGGTGTTATGTCCGTATGTCAACTTGCTTTGGTCACCAGAGATAAAGGAATTAAAGAGATACCAAACTTCTATAGCCCGTCTCAAAGTATAGCCCGTCCCAAAGTACCTGAAAATATCTTGCGCAGGTCTCTTCACATCAGGGATTTTATTCTCATAGAGAAAGCAAAACTACTTTTCCAACAAAAACTACAGCTAAAAAAAATGTGTGCGCATTTCATAAAGCAAGCATACCCCTGCTTGCGAAAACATCTCTCTCGATCGACGATCGAGGAATGACTGATTGCCCACACAGAACCGTCGTTGGCGCATGCAATAGATACACTTTACCCACCCCAAAGAAAAGGGAAATTTGCTATGTGTTGCACTTCTCAAATATGTATTAATAAAAGCCAGAGCTTTGAGTAAGAACTATTAAAAAGGGTTAAAATGGAATTTCCATTATACTTTGTGAATGGGCACGGATGCAGGTAGACAGGTCGATTTTTAGGTTAATTGAGAAAAGATGGGTTTTCTTACTCACTTAAAATAGACCCATCTTGCCGGATAGAACTTTGGAAAACCCATGTTTTCAAGTGAATAAAAGGTATATTTTTACGCGTTTTTGCATGATTTTATAATTTTTTTCTTTTCTTTTATGACTTGTTTGACTTTTACCACACTATACCTATTATAACTTAAAAAAGAACCTCATATTAAATTTTACAAATGCCAGGAAACATGCAAAAATTATAATTTTTTTATTTTCTTTTACGACTCGTATGATCTTTACCACACTATACCTAGTTTAACTTAAAAAAAAAGTCATAGGTATGAAAGTTTTCGAATGCCAGGAAACATGCCAAACTTATATAAAAAAGCAAGTATTAGCTTTTTAGCAGGCATTCATTTTTTGTCAGTAAACCAAAATACATCTTAAAACACCATTATGGATTCTATTGGCAAAGGAAAATCAATAAGCAAGCAAACACGAGCGGTTATCATCAACGTTATAAAACATGAGATGGGGAAGGCCGAAACACATTTGAAAGTTCAGAGCTGGAAATTTATTGATAAAGCATCCAAAATAACAGGAGTATCCAGAAGCTCAATATGGAGGATTTTTAAAGAGTATGAAAGAAGCGGTACAGTCAGAAGTCCAAAAAAAAAGGACCTCACAACCATTATGTCACCGGACTGGACAACTTTGACATCAGCGTAATGAAAAGAATAATTCAAAATTTTCATAAAGAAGAAAAAATGATAATTACACTAAATGCACTGAATCAACGAATAGCTTCGGATTTGCAGATCAACATGAGCCGATCATCTTTACACAGGGTTTTACAATACAATGGATACAGATTTAAAAAAAAAAACAGAGAACAACCGAAGAATTTTATGCGAACGAACGGAAATAAAACTTAAACGCTACGAGTATATTGCCCAAGTACGAGAATTCCGAGAGAAAGGCTACGCAATTATTTATATAGATGAAAGTTATATTCATAGCACACATACTCGACCCAATACTTGGACAGATGGCAGCTTGGACGGCTTAAAGTCAAATATTTCCAAAGGATCACGGTTGATTATAGCTCATGCTGGTGAAAAAGGAGGATTTGTTAGAAATTGACTACTGCTTTTTAAATCTGGAAGCAAGACTAGTGACTACCATAATGAGATGAACTACGAAAACTTTTCAAAATGGTTAAGGGAACAAGTTCTTTGTAACTTAGAAGAACCGTCAGTTATTGTTATGGACAATGCAACATATCACAATAAAATTGATGGTACTGTAACCAACTCGTCATCATTAAAGGCTGATATGATTAAATGGCTATCCGAAAACAAAATACCTCACCAACCAGCTAGATGCAAAGTACAGCTATATGGATTAATAAAACAAAACAAGTCCTCCCGAAAGCTTCAAATTGATGACATCATTAGGAGTGCAGGCCATGAAGTCTTACGATTACCCCCTTATCATCCGGACCTAAATCCTATAGAAAATATATGGTTAATAGTAAAAAGCAGAGTAGCAGCAAGAAATACAACTTTTAAACTGGACGATGTCAAAAATATTGCGGAAGAAGAATTCAACAAAATAACTCCGGAAAATTGGAACTCTGTTTGTGAAAAAGCAATACGCACAGAAGATGAATATCATCGCGTAGAAATTGCATGGGATAGAACAACTGAAAGAATTGTTATACACCCAGCAGATGATTCATCTGATGGAGATGATTTTCAAACCGACACAACGGATTCCGATTAATATTATCCACTATTTATAAAACAAATAACTTTTTATGAAAAAAAACACTATTTATAACTCCAAATAAAATCTCAACTATTTATTTTTTCAAACAATATCTTTTTTTGATACGTATTCAGTTTCTTTGCTTTACATCATTTTATGTCAATTTTGATATTTTTCATTATTTCTTTATTTTCTTGAATGTAATGTTCTACTTCGTGCATGAAACTTTTTTCATGAGTTACTACAATAATTTATTGGTGAAACTCAATGACAGTTAAAACACGTATCAATAATAAAACAATTACGTTTTCCAATATCGCTGCAAAAAAGATAAAGTACAGAAAAGCATTAACAATTTCATACGATCAAAAAACCTTAAAAGAGAAAATTTCCCTTAAATAAATTGCTACTGCGCATGTTGGGATCTTTCTTCTCTTATGGGACGGACTAATGACTATACCTCTCTCACCCTGAATCCCCGCAAAAGTTGGTTGTTTTTGTTGTAATCCACCACCAATGCACTCCTGTCTGTGAATACATGTATTTCCGAGTAAAAGAATTCAGCAGACGAGAAATTTTTGGTTTGGACACTCTCATTAACAGCTGTTTAGCAATGTGGTAGATTTATTTTTGTTATGACATTTCAACCGACACTCATTTATTTTTTTGCGTTTGTTGTTATTGCGTGCGTGGAAATATATTCGCACTTTGTCCTGTTGCACTTCACAAATTAACCTTTTTTGTTATATTTTGCACTTCAATTTTGCACAAACAAACGAAAATAGTAAAAAATAAAAGTAAACAAACCAAATAATTAAATGACAGCTAAAAATTGTATGTTTTGGTGAATACAAACACATGTTTTTGAATGTATTCAGTGAAGTAAATATTTGTTTTGTAAATTATATGAATTGAATGTATTCAACTCCTCCTTAAGGACAGAAACAAGCTATTTAAGTGAAATAATTCATTTTTAAACAAGATGAATTCCGAGAGGATGTATTAATTTAATAATCCCCTGCGAGTTTTCGTAGTCGATTCCTACTTCGGAGTGATGAGGTGTTGCGTAATTTGATAAGCAAGATTCTGAAGATAGTATATTTCCAACTCAAAATATTGTAAGTAGGGTAATTTCTTATTTTTATAAATGATATAAGTGGTGTTTGAAGTACCGACTTTTATTATGTCTCTGTTGATCAGAAAAAGTTGAGTTTCATATTTAATGGTAACGAATTGGCCCATTTCATATTTTTGATGAACTGTTTTTTTTTTTTGCTGATAAATTTATTCCTTTGCAAAAAAAATATTCCACTTAACAACAGCCGTAATAATTAAACCAAATTAAATGTTAATCAATGGATTTAACGAAAAAACTTCTCAGGCCGTGTGTCAATCGCGTTAATATGCGGGTTAAATTTTATCCACTGTTTAGTTTTTGGCCTTTCTGCCGTGGGAAACAAAAAATTGGCTTGTTGCTGTGTCAATTGGATTAAATGGGATTTGATTTAAATACTGTTTTTAATAATTTCCCGAAAGAAGTGGAACAAAATTCCTTTCATTTGCAGTTTCTTGTAATAAGAATATACCAAATAGATTTCAGAAAAAACATCAAATCTTCCTTAATTATTATTTTCAGCAAAAGTAATATTGTTGTACAATTTGTGCTCCTGATTAAGGCCGTAGGTCAATTGCTTTAAAAAGAGGGTTACATTTTATCATCTTTTTTTGTTTAATTTTTTACTTTTCTGCACCATACTAAAGTCAAAACTTATTCACTGACTAAAATTTTAACGCAATTGACACACGGAATAAAGATATCCGCACTACTTTATTCATGTTAAACATATTCAACATACAGCGAAACTGATATTATTCAGAGTTTAAACACAATATTGGAAACCTTAAATAATTAAAACACGTGTTTCCTGGTTGGTAGGTAAAAAACAAAGAACAATTTTTTTCAATTGTCAACCGTACATGCCATACAAAACAGTGATATTCTACTTTTCAATATAAATTACATTTTGATGTTATTTTCAACAGAAGCAAATGTAATCATAACATATTTGAACCTTTTTTTTTTAAATATCCAATTTTATTACATTTTCTGAAATAAAATACTTGCTCTTTGGTTTTTATTTGATATTCTGAATGATTTACTATTTTCCCTATTTTTCCACACATTGTTTTAATTCCATGTAGGTATAACAAAACTCTTATCCTTTCTTTGAATATTTCTTACAAAAATAAAAAAAACTAACACAACACAAACAATATCAGATAAATAATTAGGAAAATTGGAACGATTTATCGCAAATATGTGGACTTACATATGCAGTAACAATACAAATACAATATTAATGGAAGTATTAATAAATTGAACGCACACGAATAATCAGAATTCTATTTTATTGTTCTCTGTAGTTTTTTTGGTACTATTTATTCAATCATAAAAAATAAATAAATATATTTTCAAAATTTGATTAAATTAATTATTCAATACTGAACGCGGTGCTTATGTCTTAATTTTTTCTTGGATGCGCTCATTGGTGGTGGCAATGCTATAGCTGTTTTAACTCCGATGTAAATTTTCACCCCTTTCTGTGATGGTTCTTGGTGTGGTCGGTGAGGTGGCGGGGGGAAATCGAAAAAATTTGAGCTTATACTTATCTCACGCACACTTGTTTTTAAATGTGATAGTATGTGTAAGATACGTAATTATGGGTGAATTTAGCTTGTAGACAAACCCCGAAGATTGGTATCTCTTTACTTCCCTTATCACTGTTGGTCACCCAACAAAATAACGAAGTGGTAGGTGCACGACTGGGTTGCACGCAACTTTCTCTTTCACAGCGAACTTATTTGACGTTTTTAATAATTTGCCAAAATACACAATAATATTTATTTGATCAATGATGCTAAAAATGGTACAAATAATCTCGAAATGTGATTATACGAACGTTTATTACGTAATTGAAAAGACTCGGTGTCCATGTGAATATTAATGATTTTCGTTATTAGCCATAACTGAAAATTCTGTTTAGGGATAATTGGGTCGAAACCAATTATATGGAATTCATGAAAATAGTAATAGTAGTATATAAATTAAAATTCATTGAATTTGGCCAAATAGTTTGCGAGAAATTAACAATTTTCTGAATATGGCCTAAATTCAAAAATCCGTTATATGGGTTTCCTCAAAAAAAAAAGTGTATATAGTTTTCTTGGAACTAATATGCAGTTTAATCAAAATCGTTACAGTCGGTTTCGAAAATATTGAGGTTATGTTCAATTTTCGTATGGCAGCTACCGGTAATAACATGGGTAAAAGCAAACAAAAAGGGCCTAGAATTATGACAAAACAAACGCTGTATACGAAGTTTGAAGCAAATCGGTCAAGTCGTTTAGGCTGGAGAGGCCTGTACGGACTTACGGAGCGACGAACCGACGGACGGAATTCCAAAAACGACTTTTTTGAGTTCCGCTATCATCGTAATGTTAGAATCAATTAAAATCCCGAGGTCGAAAATTTATTGAAAAGTTATTCAGAAATTGGAATGAGGTGAAGTTACATCGAGTTTGTTCCGGCAGTACGGTGTAGCCAATTTCTACAATTTCTGTGATAAAAAAATAAGGACAGAATCTTTAAAGTGGTGACCACTAGCCAAATTAGTTCTTTGAAAAGAAAAACATTAAAATAAGGCGAGTATCCTCGTATGGACAAATGGTTTTTAAAGCAGCGTGGTAAAAATCTACCAGTTAGTGGGGATGTGCTAAAAACGAACTCAACATTATATCAAAGTAACTTACAGAGAAAGAATGAGATTTTAACGCAAGTTCTGGTTGGCTAAGTGGGCTTTAATCACATTATGGTTGTACAGCGTTGACATAATTACATCATGCGTGTCCACCCTAAATACATATGAATTTGTTCCCTTTATTATTATTTTTTGTTACATTAGTTAGAATGATTAAGATCATAAGTCAGTCTTGTATATACACTCGATCTGGACAGAAGTCTTCCTTTGTAAAGCTTGCCGCGGCTATCTCGGCTTATTAAAAAAAAAAAATTATTAAATACAACGCGTTCAGTTTTATTTGGAAATTTAAATTGAAAAACATTTGGTCCTAATCGAGCCGGATTACCGGAATTTATCGACACGCAAAAAGCGTAATTAAAGTGAAGTTAGTACAAACAATATATTCGCTCATATATATATGTATGTATGTACTTATATGCTACGCGCGGTGCACGTGCTTCAGTGTCGTCGGTCGTTACTTTGTTGCGCTTTGATATTTAAAAATATTCCTTTTGATTATTGCTTACGGTGGGGTACGGCGTGTGATCTTGTTGCCCGAGTGCAGAGACATATACCACAAAGTGATTGCTAACGGACTTTACAGTATTTCACATACATTGCAATCCATTGTGCATTACCGTTCCCATAGCATCGAAACGAAAAGCGTCATCGTGTTAAGTTCTTGTCGCCCGAGTGCGAAGAAACTTGAAAATATATCCCATTGACAGTGCGGTTACTAACGGGTTAGCCCTGTGCAACTTTCCTCAATTTGTTTGTTCATTTTCGGTTTGCAAAAGAGTTCTTGTCTGGTGTTCTTATCTCTTGCTTCTCTTCGTCTTTCCCATCATACGATTTGTCTGCTTTCCATCGGTGAGTATTACTGTTGTTGGTAACGGACGAAAGTGAAACGACATATAATTTATATTGGTTTTGGATCCTGAAGTGTACATTGACATTTGAGTGATTCGGTGGTATCGCGTGTATAAAAAAAAATAGATCCAACATCGCGAAATGGAAGCGCTAAAAAGGCAACGCGCGGCGATCAAAGGTCAGGTCACTCGTATCGTGTCGCATGCTAAGGAAAAAGACATTACCTATTCCAAGGCAAACAGTTTAATCTTGCGGTTAGAACATTTAATGAGTGATTTTGATCGAGTTCAGACTTGCATAGAGGAAGATGAAGCTGACGAAATTCATCGCGCGGAATTCGAGTCAATTTTTTTTGAAGTGCACGCGCAACTTACAGACATTATTAGATGTAAAAAAGGTAATGTGCCGTCAGGTTCCGGTGATCTCAGTGATACGTTGAAAATTCTAGCAGAGAAACAGACTGCTCTTGGAGACATCGTGAAACATCTAGTTGAAACGTCGGGAAAAAATACACCTACCTATATAACACGTGTGGAATCGAATACGCGATTACCTGAAATAAAATTGCCGGAGTTTTCGGGAAGGTTCGATGAATGGGTGCGATTTCGGGATTTGTTCATCGCAATGGTGTATTCCAAGGCCTCTTTAACGGGTGTCGAAAAAATGGAATATTTACAGACTCGTTTACGAGGAGATGCCGCATCGCTTATACGACATCTCGCACCAAGCAATACCAATTTCGAGGTAGCTTGGAATTTAATTAAATCCCATTTCGATAAACCAAATATTATTATGGTTTCGCATTTGGATAATATATTTGAGAGTGCGGTTCTCAAGACGGGTTCCCTCAGCGATATTAAAGTGCTGTTCAGTAATATAAACGAAAATGTTAATGCTCTACGTGCATTGAGTCAACCGGTTGATGATTGGAAAACACTTCTAATTTATGTTCTCGCTAAAAAATTGGACTCGGAAAACCGAATACTTTGGTATCGGAAAATCAAAGACATATCAAATCCATCGCTTACGGATTTTACCGGGTTCTTAACGGACAGAATTAATGAGTTAGAATGTGTGAATACATTTCGTGCTGGTCGCAATAATCAACAGATCGGTAAGTCAATGCCTAAAGACTCAAATAAACGTATGCTGAACGTTCACACCAGCAACATTAGTCCATCGTGCGTTAAATGCAAACGCAACCACCTGCTATACCAATGCAAGGAGTTCCGAGAACTCCCGGTAACATCGCGATTGGAGCTCGTCACCCTTAATAAAATCTGCTCAAATTGTTTACGTTCGCGACATGTGTTGTCTGAATGCAAGTTCTCGGTTTGCAAGGTTTGCTCCGAAAAGCATAATACGCTTTTGCATCAAAATGTCTCTAACGCAAACGCAGGACAGCCATCGGTTTCGGGAACGAACGACGTCGTCTCGAGTGGCTTGTCTGTAAATGCGTCTCAACACGGTTTTCGCGATACCTTTACTATGCTGCCGACAGCAGTGGTATCTGTTATGGACGCTAACGGTCAGATGCACGAATACAGGGCGTTGCTTGACTCGGGTTCTCAGTCGACGCTTATATCCGAGGCTTGCGTACAACGACTACGGTTGAAACGATCTCATGCCAGAATCCCTATTTCGGGTATAGGGCAGGATGGATGTACTCAGGGAACAAACGGGTTGGTCAGTCTTGTCGTGGGCTCATCCGCTAAAACTGATGTAATCCTTACCACCAAAGCCTATATTCTATCAGTCCTAACAGGCAATATACCAAGCGTAAATATTCCAAGATCGAAGATTTCGTTTTTCGATCATTTAATTCTTGCTGATCCTGGATGCTGTACCCCAAGGGACATCGACATAGTGTTCGGAGCAGACCAATTTTTCGAAATCCTTACCGAGGGAAGGATAATTCATCCAACAGGTTCACCCGTAGCCCAAAACACGAAATTTGGATGGGTAATTGCGGGAAATGCTTCAACGGAAGCACCCACGCTAAACCTACTGCACGCGAAGGTGGACCTTGATAGTCTGCTTCGCCGCTTCTGGGAGTACGAGGATATAAAGGATAGTCAACATTCAGTTACGGATGAAGCTCAACAGATCGAGGAGCATTTCGTCTCTACGCATGGCATCCAGTCCGATGGCAGGTATGTAGTCCGTCTGCCATTTAAAGGGCATATCGCAGTCGAGTTTGGGGATTCCAGAAAAGCAGCATTAAGGCGACTTCATGCGATGGAACGACGTTTCTTAGCGGATCCAAATCTTCAACGCGAGTATACTGCATTCATGCAAGAATATGAAGATCTGGGTCATATGGCACCTGTATCAACCATCAGCGATAATCCTCAACAATCGTTTTATTTGCCCCACCACGCTGTTCTCAAGCCCTCTAGCACTACAACGAAGCTGAGGGTAGTCTTCGATGCCTCTTGCAAATCTAGCAACGGAAGTTCACTTAATGATTGTTTGCAAGTGGGACCAACAATCCAAAATGATCTCATAACATCATTAATAAGGTTTCGGAAATTTGCGATTGCGGTTAAAGCAGATATAGCTAAGATGTATCGACAAATCAGAATTCATAACAGCGACATCAATTATCAGCGCATCATTTGGCGAAAGAATCCGAGCGAGAAGCCACAGGATTACCAACTTCTGACCGTAACATACGGTACGGCTCCTGCATCATTTTTGGCAACGAGGGTGCTTAAACAGGTTGGTATTAATAGTTTACCTTATTACCCTCAAGCGAGTGCTAGCATTATAAACGATTTTTATGTCGATGACTATATGTCGGGCTTTCACTCTCTTGAAGAGGCTCTGGTACTCAAGAATGATTTGCATGCAATTTTAAATGGGGCTGGGTTAGACTTGCGTAAGTGGGCATCTAACTCTTTAGAATTCTTAGCTGACATCGAGCCAAGCTGCCGCGAAATCTCTACGGATCTAAGTTTTAATCGAGGCGAAGTTAAGACGCTAGGGTTAATTTGGGATACCATATCCGATTCTTTTAAATTTAGTTTTTCTACGCCATCGCTGAATTCTCAAATAACGAAGAGGGGGGTGCTTTCACACATTGCACGAATGTTCGATCCACTTGGATGGCTGTCACCAGTGATCGTTAAATTGAAGATTTTTATGAAAAAACTCTGGATCCTTAAGGTAGGATGGGATACGTTTATTCCACCGGACTGTTTTGAGGAGTGGGCGTCTTTTAGTATGGATATGAACCAACTCAGTCTTGTTAGTTTACCTCGATGGATCGGCTACACCCAACAATGTTCCGTTGAGCTGCATGGTTTCGCGGATGCCTCAGAGTCAGCGTATGCTGCGGCAATTTACTTTCGCGTGGTTGAAGCCGATGGTGGCGTTTATACATCGTTACTGTGCGCTAAATCACGTGTTGCGCCAGTTAAACCCTCACTAACTATACCTCGGCTAGAATTGTGTGGCTCCCTATTACTAACTCGTTTGTTTAGTAAAGTGAAGGATGCCCTTGGAGTTTACGAACTTCAATGCTTCGCATACACTGACTCCTCAACCGTACTCCATTGGATAAAAGGGTACCCTCGACCAAGAAACATTTTCGCTGACAATAGACTATCGATTATCAACGCTCAACTTCCCGCATCAGCTTGGCATTATGTCCGTTCCGCCGAAAATCCCGCAGATTGCGCAACACGTGGCCTAATGCCAAAACATTTACCTAGGTTGGACATTTGGTGGAAGGGCCCCTTTTTTCTTAGGGATCCAGTAGTTGTATTCAACGAGCTTCCAAGTATGAAGGAAACAACCGAAAATGAGTCGATGACATCCTTAAGAATCAACATGGAGCCTGCGTGGGATATATTCGCAAAATTTTCAAATTTTAATCGGTTGCTGCGTGTAGTTGCACTTTGCTTAAGTTGGCGCAACCGACTCAAGAGTTGCAATTTGACTCGCCCCACTTGCATTCTGTCGCCGCAAAACATCAAGGAAGCAAAAATCGTGCTTTTCAAACTTGCTCAACATCAAGATTTTTCAAGTGAACTTGCATGCTTACGAAGAAATCAACCTGTGCATGCGAAGAGCAAAATTTCTCGGATGAATCCATTTATCGACGACCATGGTATTCTTCGGGTCGGAGGTAGACTGCAGAACGCGAATATTCGTTTCGAACAGAAACACCCGGTTATTCTACACAAGGATCATCAGCTAGTGAATCTCATTGTCCTTGATTGCCATAATGAAAATATGCATGCGGGCATCCGTCAGATGTCATATCTGCTGTCACTTCATTATTTTGTAATCGGTCTACATCATTCCATCAAACGAATTGTATACCAATGTGTAATTTGTACTAGGCAGCGTGTAATGTAATGTGTAATGGCGAATCTTCCTCGACAGCGGTTGGAACCTGGGGTTGCTTTTGGCAGTACTGGAGTTGACTTCGCTGGTCCATTCACCATTCGTTCCTGGAAATGGCGCGGCACTAAACAATACAAGGCCTACATATCACTGTTTATTTGCATGGCGACAAAGGCGTTGCATTTGGAAGCAGTGACAGAATTGTCCTCCGACGCGTTCATAGCAGCTCTTCGACGCTTCGTGGCTAGACGTGGTAAGTGTCACACGATATTTAGCGACAATGGCACCAATTTCGTAGGTGCCAATCGCCAGCTACGAGAGTGGACAATGATAATGCAGACAACCGCATTTCAAGAATCAGTTTTCAACGAATTGACAACAAAATCAATCAATTGGCAGTTTATACCCCCGCACGCTCCGCACTTCGGCGGACTCTGGGAAGCAGGCGTTAAGACTGTTAAATATCACCTCAGAAGGACGCTCGGAGATTCTTCGGTCACTTTTGAGGAATTTACTACGTTGCTGTGTCAAGTAGAGGCATGTGCTAATTCCCGCCCACTCTGCGCAAAATTCGATGGCGATATCGATCCACTGACACCAGCGCATTTTTTAATCATGCGTTCGATGGGTAGTGTTCCGGATCAAAATCTTCTAAACACCGATGTGACACCTCTAAGGCGATGGCAATACCTTCAACGACTAGTCCAGGAATTTTGGAGAAAGTGGTCAACTGACTACTTAAGTCAACTACAACGACGACCAAAGTGGAGTTTTCGGGAAGGTTCGATGAATGGGTGCGATTTCGGGATTTGTTCATCGCAATGGTGTATTCCAAGGCCTCTTTAACGGGTGTCGAAAAAATGGAATATTTACAGACTCGTTTACGAGGAGATGCCGCATCGCTTATACGACATCTCGCACCAAGCAATACCAATTTCGAGGTAGCTTGGAATTTAATTAAATCCCATTTCGATAAACCAAATATTATTATGGTTTCGCATTTGGATAATATATTTGAGAGTGCGGTTCTCAAGACGGGTTCCCTCAGCGATATTAAAGTGCTGTTCAGTAATATAAACGAAAATGTTAATGCTCTACGTGCATTGAGTCAACCGGTTGATGATTGGAAAACACTTCTAATTTATGTTCTCGCTAAAAAATTGGACTCGGAAAACCGAATACTTTGGTATCGGAAAATCAAAGACATATCAAATCCATCGCTTACGGATTTTACCGGGTTCTTAACGGACAGAATTAATGAGTTAGAATGTGTGAATACATTTCGTGCTGGTCGCAATAATCAACAGATCGGTAAGTCAATGCCTAAAGACTCAAATAAACGTATGCTGAACGTTCACACCAGCAACATTAGTCCATCGTGCGTTAAATGCAAACGCAACCACCTGCTATACCAATGCAAGGAGTTCCGAGAACTCCCGGTAACATCGCGATTGGAGCTCGTCACCCTTAATAAAATCTGCTCAAATTGTTTACGTTCGCGACATGTGTTGTCTGAATGCAAGTTCTCGGTTTGCAAGGTTTGCTCCGAAAAGCATAATACGCTTTTGCATCAAAATGTCTCTAACGCAAACGCAGGACAGCCATCGGTTTCGGGAACGAACGACGTCGTCTCGAGTGGCTTGTCTGTAAATGCGTCTCAACACGGTTTTCGCGATACCTTTACTATGCTGCCGACAGCAGTGGTATCTGTTATGGACGCTAACGGTCAGATGCACGAATACAGGGCGTTGCTTGACTCGGGTTCTCAGTCGACGCTTATATCCGAGGCTTGCGTACAACGACTACGGTTGAAACGATCTCATGCCAGAATCCCTATTTCGGGTATAGGGCAGGATGGATGTACTCAGGGAACAAACGGGTTGGTCAGTCTTGTCGTGGGCTCATCCGCTAAAACTGATGTAATCCTTACCACCAAAGCCTATATTCTATCAGTCCTAACAGGCAATATACCAAGCGTAAATATTCCAAGATCGAAGATTTCGTTTTTCGATCATTTAATTCTTGCTGATCCTGGATGCTGTACCCCAAGGGACATCGACATAGTGTTCGGAGCAGACCAATTTTTCGAAATCCTTACCGAGGGAAGGATAATTCATCCAACAGGTTCACCCGTAGCCCAAAACACGAAATTTGGATGGGTAATTGCGGGAAATGCTTCAACGGAAGCACCCACGCTAAACCTACTGCACGCGAAGGTGGACCTTGATAGTCTGCTTCGCCGCTTCTGGGAGTACGAGGATATAAAGGATAGTCAACATTCAGTTACGGATGAAGCTCAACAGATCGAGGAGCATTTCGTCTCTACGCATGGCATCCAGTCCGATGGCAGGTATGTAGTCCGTCTGCCATTTAAAGGGCATATCGCAGTCGAGTTTGGGGATTCCAGAAAAGCAGCATTAAGGCGACTTCATGCGATGGAACGACGTTTCTTAGCGGATCCAAATCTTCAACGCGAGTATACTGCATTCATGCAAGAATATGAAGATCTGGGTCATATGGCACCTGTATCAACCATCAGCGATAATCCTCAACAATCGTTTTATTTGCCCCACCACGCTGTTCTCAAGCCCTCTAGCACTACAACGAAGCTGAGGGTAGTCTTCGATGCCTCTTGCAAATCTAGCAACGGAAGTTCACTTAATGATTGTTTGCAAGTGGGACCAACAATCCAAAATGATCTCATAACATCATTAATAAGGTTTCGGAAATTTGCGATTGCGGTTAAAGCAGATATAGCTAAGATGTATCGACAAATCAGAATTCATAACAGCGACATCAATTATCAGCGCATCATTTGGCGAAAGAATCCGAGCGAGAAGCCACAGGATTACCAACTTCTGACCGTAACATACGGTACGGCTCCTGCATCATTTTTGGCAACGAGGGTGCTTAAACAGGTTGGTATTAATAGTTTACCTTATTACCCTCAAGCGAGTGCTAGCATTATAAACGATTTTTATGTCGATGACTATATGTCGGGCTTTCACTCTCTTGAAGAGGCTCTGGTACTCAAGAATGATTTGCATGCAATTTTAAATGGGGCTGGGTTAGACTTGCGTAAGTGGGCATCTAACTCTTTAGAATTCTTAGCTGACATCGAGCCAAGCTGCCGCGAAATCTCTACGGATCTAAGTTTTAATCGAGGCGAAGTTAAGACGCTAGGGTTAATTTGGGATACCATATCCGATTCTTTTAAATTTAGTTTTTCTACGCCATCGCTGAATTCTCAAATAACGAAGAGGGGGGTGCTTTCACACATTGCACGAATGTTCGATCCACTTGGATGGCTGTCACCAGTGATCGTTAAATTGAAGATTTTTATGAAAAAACTCTGGATCCTTAAGGTAGGATGGGATACGTTTATTCCACCGGACTGTTTTGAGGAGTGGGCGTCTTTTAGTATGGATATGAACCAACTCAGTCTTGTTAGTTTACCTCGATGGATCGGCTACACCCAACAATGTTCCGTTGAGCTGCATGGTTTCGCGGATGCCTCAGAGTCAGCGTATGCTGCGGCAATTTACTTTCGCGTGGTTGAAGCCGATGGTGGCGTTTATACATCGTTACTGTGCGCTAAATCACGTGTTGCGCCAGTTAAACCCTCACTAACTATACCTCGGCTAGAATTGTGTGGCTCCCTATTACTAACTCGTTTGTTTAGTAAAGTGAAGGATGCCCTTGGAGTTTACGAACTTCAATGCTTCGCATACACTGACTCCTCAACCGTACTCCATTGGATAAAAGGGTACCCTCGACCAAGAAACATTTTCGCTGACAATAGACTATCGATTATCAACGCTCAACTTCCCGCATCAGCTTGGCATTATGTCCGTTCCGCCGAAAATCCCGCAGATTGCGCAACACGTGGCCTAATGCCAAAACATTTACCTAGGTTGGACATTTGGTGGAAGGGCCCCTTTTTTCTTAGGGATCCAGTAGTTGTATTCAACGAGCTTCCAAGTATGAAGGAAACAACCGAAAATGAGTCGATGACATCCTTAAGAATCAACATGGAGCCTGCGTGGGATATATTCGCAAAATTTTCAAATTTTAATCGGTTGCTGCGTGTAGTTGCACTTTGCTTAAGTTGGCGCAACCGACTCAAGAGTTGCAATTTGACTCGCCCCACTTGCATTCTGTCGCCGCAAAACATCAAGGAAGCAAAAATCGTGCTTTTCAAACTTGCTCAACATCAAGATTTTTCAAGTGAACTTGCATGCTTACGAAGAAATCAACCTGTGCATGCGAAGAGCAAAATTTCTCGGATGAATCCATTTATCGACGACCATGGTATTCTTCGGGTCGGAGGTAGACTGCAGAACGCGAATATTCGTTTCGAACAGAAACACCCGGTTATTCTACACAAGGATCATCAGCTAGTGAATCTCATTGTCCTTGATTGCCATAATGAAAATATGCATGCGGGCATCCGTCAGATGTCATATCTGCTGTCACTTCATTATTTTGTAATCGGTCTACATCATTCCATCAAACGAATTGTATACCAATGTGTAATTTGTACTAGGCAGCGTGTAATGTAATGTGTAATGGCGAATCTTCCTCGACAGCGGTTGGAACCTGGGGTTGCTTTTGGCAGTACTGGAGTTGACTTCGCTGGTCCATTCACCATTCGTTCCTGGAAATGGCGCGGCACTAAACAATACAAGGCCTACATATCACTGTTTATTTGCATGGCGACAAAGGCGTTGCATTTGGAAGCAGTGACAGAATTGTCCTCCGACGCGTTCATAGCAGCTCTTCGACGCTTCGTGGCTAGACGTGGTAAGTGTCACACGATATTTAGCGACAATGGCACCAATTTCGTAGGTGCCAATCGCCAGCTACGAGAGTGGACAATGATAATGCAGACAACCGCATTTCAAGAATCAGTTTTCAACGAATTGACAACAAAATCAATCAATTGGCAGTTTATACCCCCGCACGCTCCGCACTTCGGCGGACTCTGGGAAGCAGGCGTTAAGACTGTTAAATATCACCTCAGAAGGACGCTCGGAGATTCTTCGGTCACTTTTGAGGAATTTACTACGTTGCTGTGTCAAGTAGAGGCATGTGCTAATTCCCGCCCACTCTGCGCAAAATTCGATGGCGATATCGATCCACTGACACCAGCGCATTTTTTAATCATGCGTTCGATGGGTAGTGTTCCGGATCAAAATCTTCTAAACACCGATGTGACACCTCTAAGGCGATGGCAATACCTTCAACGACTAGTCCAGGAATTTTGGAGAAAGTGGTCAACTGACTACTTAAGTCAACTACAACGACGACCAAAGTGGGCGAATAAAATGAAAAATATCAACGTTAACGACGTCGTTATTGTCAAAGAAGATAATCAATCGCCATGTGATTGGCTTGTAGGAAGAATTACGTTTGTTCATCCGGGAAGAGACGGCTTGGTACGTGTCGCATCAGTGATGACATCGAAGGGAGAAATTAAACGTCCTATCTGCAAATTATGTCCCCTGTTTATCGACGGCTGTTGAAGAAGGTCTTCGACGGGGGAGTATGTACAGCGTTGACATAATTAAATCATGCGTGTCCACCCTAAATACATATGAATTTGTTCCCTTTATTATTATTTTTTGTTACATTAGTTAGAATGATTAAGATCATAAGTCAGTCTTGTATATACACTCGATCTGGACAGAAGTCTTCCTTTGTAAAGCTTGCCGCGGCTATCTCGGCTTATTAAAAAAAAAAAATTATTAAATACAACGCGTTCAGTTTTATTTGGAAATTTAAATTGAAAAACAATGGTCTTCGGCTTCTCAAAATCTGTGAAGACAAGTTATCAGCCAGTCAAATCATCATCCAATCTTCAAATGCCAGACGAAGCTGATTGCGAAGACATTATTTCTGATAGAGAAGAAGTGTTTGAAGAATCGGCTGATCAACAGCTACCAAAAACTATTGCCGCTGAAGCCATTCAAATTTTCGAGAAAGCAAAGGATTTGGCGGAAGCTTACACTCTGGAGTATTCCGACAAATTAGTTTAAAAAAAACTTCGCGAAAATTCTGCAGAAAGTACTAAGAAAAAAAAAATAGTATTAAGGATTTTTTTTTAACAAAATAATAGAATTGAAATTAAATCTCAGTAAATGTTTTGTTATTTGTTTCATTATTTACTAAAGTGTACCATTATTATTATTACAACTTACAGACTATATAACTTTATATAAAAATAAAACTCTTCAAGTAAGAGAAAAACATATTTTTTTACAAAATTTATAATAAAATAATCAATTATATAATCCTGAAAAAATGTTAATTTATTGTTATGAAAAAAATTCTCTTCGAGTGAAGAGAAAATATGTACGAAAACTCTAAAAAAAAATTCAGTCTAATGTGGAATAAATGACCCAAAGGGAAAAACTTGTACTTTTAATAATAACATTCGTAAGTTATTCTTAGCAAAAGTAAAAATACCCTATACTTACTTAAGTGGCGCTACAGTCCGGAATGAACCTGGGCCTCAACCTACATGCCTCTCCAATTAGCCCGGTCTTTAGCTTACTGCCTCCAATTGCGCACTCCAAGTTGGTTCAGGTCGGTTTCTACTTGTGCGCGCCACTTAAGGCGAGATCTTCCTCTACTACTTCCGACTTTTACCTGGGAATCAAAGACTCTGCGAGACGGAGTATTGGTGTCCATTCTTTCTACATGTCCTAGCCATCTTAAACGGCCAATGCGGAGTTTTTTGACCAGGAGCATGTCGCTGTACAGCTCGTATAGTTCTTGGTTGAATATTCGTCTCCATAGCCCGTAAACGCAAACGGGACCGAGGATTTTTCGAAGAATTTTCCTCTCAAATCGACCAAGGATTTCTTCATCCGTTTTTGAGACGGTGCATGCTACAGCGCCGTAGAGCAGGACTGGGCCTTCTTAGCCCGTGTTGACGGCATACACTTCGTCTTGCCCTCATTTACTGCTAAACCCACTTTTGCCGGTTCCTTTTCAATACTAGCAAACTTGGCTATGACATCACAATGATGTCGATATCGTCGGCGAATGCTAGTAGTTGTACCGATTTTTGGAAAATTGTGCCTCTGGTGTTGGATCGTGAGTTTTGCACAATCCTTTCAAGAATCAAATTGAAGAAGTCACATGACAGCGCATCGCATTGCCTAAATGGTTTTTTTTGTTGTCGAATGGATACCAAATGGAGCAGCGAGAATTCTCCATCGTCATCCTACACAAACGGACGAGTTTGGGCGGTATACCAAAACTAGACATGGCTCTGTATATAAATGCTGTCGTATGCGGCTTTGAAATCGATGAATAGCTGGTGGGTATCGATTTGGACATCTTGGGTTTTTTTCCAGGATGTGCCGAAGTGTGAAAATTTGATCGGTTGTGGACTTTCCTGGGCTAAAACCACACTGATAAGGGCCGATCAGGTTGTTGGTAAACGGTTTCAGGCGTTCACATATTACGGCAGATATTATCTTGTAGGCGATGTTGAGGAGACTTATGACTCTGTAGTTGGCGCAGTTTAGAGGGTATCCTTTTTTGTGGATCGGACAAACGATGCTGAGGTTCCATTCTTCAGGCACACTTTCTTCCGACCAGATTTGGCTTATGAGTTGGTGAATGTTTCTTACCAAGTCATCTCCGCCGGCTTTATAAGGCTCGGCGGGAAGGCCGTCATTTCCGGCAGCCTTATTAAGATTGAGTTAAGATATTGCTTGGCAGTTTTCGCTATCGTTGCCCATATTGAATGGTTCGTTCTGCCTGATGTTGGAATGTTGTTTGACATCGCCGTTTAATAGTCTGCAGAAGTGGTTCTTCCATATCCTCAGCGTCGACTGTGTCTCAACTACGATATTTCCTTGTTCATCTCGACAGGATTCTGTTCGAGCCTTGTAACCTTAGCTTTAACGTTTTACACTTTGGTAAAACTTTCGAGTATCGTTCCCGGAGTGGCACCTCTCTATATCCTCGATCACGCGCTTTTCTTGCTCTTTTTTTTTGAAAACCCGGTGTTTTTCCCTTCATCTCTGCCTATAGAGCTCAACAGCAGCTCTCGTCTTCACCGGCAGCTTAGCCTTGTATGCCTGGTTCTTGGCTGCGGGCATTCCTCACCAAACCCGGGGTTTCTTGAAACCTTGCACATCAGTTGCGGCTGATCTAATGGCTTGTTGGCATCGTTGCCATTGTTCTTCGGCATTCGATGCTGGTAGTATGGTGTTAATCGGGAGGTTAAGGGATACGCGTTGCACGAAGGTCTTGGCGGTCTGTTGCGATTGCAGTCTTTCTACAATAAATTTGTTAACAGTATATATATCTGGATTGTTGTGTCGTATTGGATATCCGCATTCGGATATGCTCGGACATCCAAAATACTGGATGCCGTGCCTCTTGTCTATCGCAATGTGATCAATTTGGTTGACCGTTCGTTGATCTGAAGACCGCCATGTCCCCTTATGTACAAGGTGGCGCAAAAATAACCTTCCGATGTTTTTTGGCTGTAATTTAAAAAAAATTAAAAACTTTGATTCTTCTTGTGGATTATTTTTATTTGGTCTTTTAATTTTTTTTACATCAAGTCGAGAATATGATGTCATGTAAATGGCCGCCGCCACAGTTGATTGTCATTTGAGCCCTTTTTGTGGCATTTTCCATCACTTTGGCCAAAACTTCCGGCGATAGGTCCTCACATTCTTGACGGATATTGTCTTTAAGAGCTGCAAGAGTCTGCGGCTTGTTGACATAAACCCGCGACTTCAAAAAGCCTTACAAAAAGAAGTCTGGAGCGGTCAAATCAGGCGATCTTGCTGGCCAGTGCAAATCGCCAAAACGGGAGATTAGGCGACCGGGAAATGCATCCTTCAGCATATCGGTTGTGGAACGTGCAGTGTGTGCCGTTGCACCGTCCTGTTGGAACCACATGTTTTCCAATCCCAATTCATCAAGTTGCGGCAAAAAGAACTCGTTGATCATTGCTCTGTAGCGCTCACCATTCACAGTAACCGTTTGGCCCGCGACGTCTTCGAAGAAAAAAGGTACGATGACACCTCCAGCGAAAACAGCACACCATACAGTGACTTTGAGCGGGTGTAATGGCTCTTCGTGGGTTACACGCGGATTTTCAGTGCCCAGAAGCGTAAATTTTGCTTACTTTTACGTACCCGCTAAGATGGAAATGGGCCTCATCACTAATGATTATTTTTGATGAAAAATCATCTTCCTCTTGGTGGTGATTAAGGATGGCTTGAGCGTATGTTAGACGCGATTGGCGGTCAGCAGCTAACAGCTGGACTTTGTAAAGACCGTCGACTGATACCCATTTGCGTGGCACGTCGTCTGGTCGATGTCGACGGCGCTTCCATGACATCTTCGGCTACAGCAGCAATATTCTCTGCAGAACGGCTACTCCAGGGTCTGCCACGCCTGGCAGCATCTCGTGTTGTGCCAGTCTCTTCGAGGCGAGCGGCTAAACGTCGCATTGTTTCACCAGTAGGCGTTGGACGGCTAGGAAATCTGCGACGAAATTCACGTTCACGTTGTGCCAAAGTCACTGACCGATTATTGATCAAATAAATAGTCACCAATATTCCGCGTTCTGGAGCAGTGTAGCGTAACATTGTTTATTAACGTGTATTTCGCATGTGCTTACTACACAAATGTAAAGACAGAACTGACATTAGGGGCCAATCGCAAAATTTATAGCATTTTCTGATAGGAGGATTATCTACTTTTGCGCCACCTTGTATATCGAGGTGAGGAAATCATGTGCTGGCTACAGTGGCATTTCGTTCCGTAGCGAAGTCAATTAGCCTAAGTCCGTTACCAGACGTATTTTCGTAACTATTGGCCTTGATGCGGACAGTTACAATGCGTTCGCTAATGTCTTGGAAGCATAAGACTTCTTCCCTAAATGTGGCACTTATAAAAAATCTGCATCCGAATACTCGCTGTTTCTGCTCACTATAATAACACGGTCCTTAATAGACTTGGCAACGCTGGCTACAACCACTGGGCATTGCCAAGTTAAAGCCAATCAGAGTCTTCCCTCGTTCTACAACACTTCTAAGCCAATAGCACTTAGTCGATACGAAAATTTGTCACCAGGTATTTGTCTTCAGTCGTCAATTCGGTTCATCGAAATTTTCCGTCCGAAGTGTAATAATAAACGTCAACTCACCTATTGTGTACACCAACCATACAACTATTGCAAAGCTTTATCTAAAATCTCGAAAGCTGTACAGTTGTAACAAAAATGCTTCGAAATAATAATAAATAAATCTTTGCATGTTTTTAGGAATCTCCATCGAAAATTCATTTTTTCATTCTTATAATATATTATCCAAAAATTATATCAAAAGCAACTGTTTTATGTTTGAAGTAAAAATATTATTTGTTCTGCAGCTTATTTAGCTGAATGGAAACATTTCAGCGCATTAGGAGGAGTAGGATGTAGGACTCTCTTCTAAATTCAGCACTTGATAGGATTTGCGGGACGTGTTGTAGCGATTACATAGGAATGAAGAAATAAACCGTTTACTATCCACATTTCCAATACATAGACTGGCAAACAGTTTTAGCCCGGCTTTCTATCAAGCCGTTCGCTGTTCGTTTTGTTCGTTCATTTGCTCTGGTTCGGTTAATTATATGATTTTCTAATTTATTTGTGCAAGTTCTTAAAATTTTTTGTTTGAAAAGTAGTTATAACGAGTAAAATAATCGTATTTGTCGATTTTCGAGTTTTCGCGAAAATGTAAGTCAATCTTCATGTGACGCGTTTATGTCTTCACCACGTGTTTTTTTTTGTCTGTCCTTTCAGGTCTAGGATCCACTTTTTGGTGGTCCTAACAGTGGCGATCGTATGCATTTCGGAAGTCCACCCACTGATATTCTGCGACGACGACCAATTCGAGTGCATTGATGGAACATGCATATCCGAAGAGAAGGTGTGTGACTCTCGCCGGGATTGCCCAGACGGTTCGGATGAAAGAGATTGCGGTAAGTGTTAGGAAGCTCTCAGTTTGGTAATGACTACCTATCAATGACGATAGACCATTCTCCTGTACGTGCCATTCTAGATGCTAGACTCTGTAAGAAGCCCAATTGGTTCATGTGCTCGGATGACAAAACATGCATATCGTCATCATTTGTCTGCAATGGAAATGATAATTGTCCGGATGGAGACGATGAGATGCATTGTGAAGGCAGGAAAAAACCGATCATCAGGAATTGCACAGACAGTGAGTACACGTGTGCCGATCAAACCTGTGTTCCATTAGATTTTATGTGCGACGGAAAGAAGGATTGCTACGATGGATCTGATGAGATAGCCGGCTGTTTGAAGGCTGAGCACGAGTGTACGGGATTTTTCTGTCACAATCGCAAGTGCTTGGAAAGTCATATGTGGGTGTGCGATGGAGTTGATGATTGCGGTGATGGCAGCGATGAGAAAGGATGTGGTAAGGTTTGATAGACAATTTTTTTTTTTTACTATTTTTAAATTCAATCAAATGACAATGGCGGATAAATACACTCATTGTGCGTTGCTTGGCTGCATTTTATTGAAAAAAATATTTTATGGCGTATTCATCTCATATGTGCTTTATTATTTTTTTTTATATTCGATTTATAAAATAGGGTATACAATTCGGTTTTTTTAAGGAAAACGACCCAAAAAGTGGACTTTTCGAAGTAATTTCATCGACATTTTAAAAATGTCCTGATGGTCTGATTAAAAAACAGATGTTGATATAAACAGTGGTCGTGTGATTTTTTTTTTCAATTTTGTTTACACCTCTAAAAGGTGCGTGTAATTTAAAATGATCTATTGAAGAAATATTTAAATTAATATTACCGAAGTATTTTTGTCGAATCTTTTTCCGTATTTCCTTACAATTATACTAAAAAAATACAGGATATCCGCAGGGAAGGTAGGTATACTACTTTGTTTGTTTGTAATGTTTGATTAAATGAAAGAGAATGGATCTTATATTGATATATGTTTTATTTAATGTCGGTAATAATGTATGGAATACAATATCAGGTAAATGTCTGCCTCTGTTAGTCTCACAAATGCGAGCCCTTTTGAGCACATTTGGCATTACACTCTCACACATTTCCCGCGGTATTTTATTAATTTCATCACGAATATTTAGTTTGAGTTGCTCAAGCGTTTCTGGTTTGTTTCCATACACCTTTTCATATATTCCTACAAAAAGAAGTCCGTATCAGTAAAATCAGGCGACCGTGGACGCCAATCAACATTGCAATTTGATGAAATAACATGTTGTGGAAAGAGGTCTCGCAGTAATTCCATTGTAAGCCTGGCTGTATACGACGTGGCACCGTCTTGTTGATACCACATGTTAATCAAGCCCAAAGCATGCAGTTGTGGAGTAAAAAAGTTTTCAATAATAGCAGGATATCGCTCCCCATTCACAGTTGCCGTTTCGCCGTTTTCATTTTCAAAGAAGTAAGGTCCAATGATTCCTTCTGGCCAAATTGCACACCAGACTGTAATTTTTAATGGATGCAAAGGCGACTGATGAATAATTTGAGGGTTTTTCCATTGCATAGAACCTACTATTCTGTTTATTCACATATCCATACCATACAAATGAAAATGTGCCTCGTCACTCATTATAATTTTTTCGTGAAAATCGGGGTTGTCATGGGCTAGCTGTAACATCGTATTGGCATATGTACGGTGGCGTAAATGGTCTTGTGGAAGAAGCTCTTGTGTCAACTGAATCTTAAATGGAAACAAATGCAAATCCGTGTGCTAAATTGTGGCCTAAGTTGTTCTTTGAAGACCAAGCTCCTTAGCACGTCGTCGAATTGGGGTTGATGAATTGTTTTGAACACTTCCTTGAGCAGCAGTCATGTTTTACGCCGATCTTGCAGTACTTCGTGGTCCATGCTTGGGGCTATCACCTACAGACCCTCTTTCTTCGAAATCATTCACTACACGATAAATAGTGCGTTTTGTTGGCACGTTGTTTCTCCCAAAAAACACGTTGGTTTATCGAATATTTTTCCATAATAAATTTGCCACGTGTCTACTTCACGACTGCCAAATATAAACCGTCAACACTAATGTTTACACAAATGGCGGCAAAACTGGCTGTACCGTGTATGGGATAGCAAAAAAAAATATTTTCGTTCTTAGGTAAGGTTTACCTAAGTCGATAAACTTTGAGTGTCCTTTACCCCACTGCAATAAGGACAATTTTTTTCTAGTGTGATGATGATGACCTTGTGGGGATGATATATAGTTCACGCCCTTGCTTCTGATTATTCAACTAAATACAGCCATTTTGATGTCCTCAGAAGCTTGATGTTGTTCTTATTTTTGAAAGTTCTTTGATATTTTTGAAAGGGCATATTTGCATCCAAGCGTTGTTTTGCTTAAGAGAGGTTTGTTGCCATTCTTGGGATACAGTTTCATTGGGTGGTTTTCCAGTAGGTAATTGCCAGTGTGGACCACTACAATTATACACAGTCAGATTTTTTCATATGGTATACGTTCTTTGTTCATATAAAGAAAAACTTTTCGGTTCAAATTGCAAGATTTAGTCTGAATTTTGGGTCTTTAATTTTCGTGTAGGACAACAAAATTCGTTATAAGAACTCTCTGCCCATTCCAAAATCAAATTTCTTTATATCCGCTCACTGCAACGACCACTTTAAGAGAAACTACGTTTTTGGTCAAAAAATAGGGAATTTCAATAACGTGTCTAAACCAGATATTTTGATAATGTTAATACCTATCCCATAGGGGTTTAATAGTTTTAACATTAAGTTTGTAACATAGAGAAATAAATTCGATAGTTATGCTTTAAAGTACATGGATCGTCTCAGAATCGTTTGCTGAGTCAATCTAGCCATATCTTTGTGTCTGACCGACTGTCAATCTGCCTGTCAGTCATTTTTGGACCTTAATTATAGAGCCAGAGTGATAAAATTTGCTATAAAGGCTCTGTCCGACGGATCAAATCAAGCGTAAAAATATTTTGGGGAATTAGTAAATAATTTTGATAATAAGTATATTTTGCCCCTAAAATTAATTTTGCCATGCCCACTTTTTGTGGGCGGTTTCAGTCAAATTTTGGTGTCAAATGTTAAAATATTCAAAAAAGTTTTCGGTACAAAATCATTGGTAATTTTAATATAAAAATTTCCTCTGTAAATCATTTAATGCACGCAAAATTTTTTTCCTATAAAAAAAAATTTGTATAACTGTATGCAATAGAAAATCGTCGACCATGCAATTTTTTTACAGCGATTTTTGTCACGCCCACTTTTTAGGGAAATTAATTTAAAAGATACGAAGAGATGGGATAGGTTTATAAACGATTCTCCTCATATTTATACCATATCCCATAGGGGTATATTAGTTTTGATACATAGTTTAAAACACAGAGAAATAATTGAGATAGGTATACCTCAAAGTATATGGATCGACCCAGAACCGCTAGCTGAGTCGATTAAGCTATGTCTGTCTGTCCGTCCGTCTGTAGGTAACCGTTTTTTTGGGCCTTGAGTTTTGAGCTAGGATAAAGAAATTTGGTACATATAATCTTTGTACGTGCTGTTCGACCAAATGCAAACATTTTTGAAATCCGCCCAGTGCAACGCCCCCCTAAAAAAAAAAACAAATTTTAGGCCAAACCCTTTAAAATTTTGAAAAAGTGTTCGAACAACATATCTAGACAATCTTAATGTCTATATTTCGTCTAATCAAAGTTTTTTGCCACGCCCACTTTTTGGGAGCATTTTCAGTAAAAAAAACTTTTTTCGGTAAAATTTTAAAAATTCCGAAAAAAATTTGATGCAAAATAATTGGTTTTGGGGTAATGTAAACATTTTTTCCATATATCATTTTTACCCACGCCCACTTTTTGGATGCGTTTTCATACAAAAACCATTTGTATATCCTACGCCATAATATATGCAAATAAAAACGTTGTTTTTGGTCGAACCATACAAGATTTTAATAAACTGTCTGAACATAGGGACAATTTCTATATTTCATCGCCTTAAAGCCGATATTTTAGGAAATTTTATATTAAGGTTGTGATGGGATAGGGTATCAAACTTGTTCTTCTCATATGTTTTTTTTAATAGTTTGGTTTAAAGTATCAAATGTGAATTATATAGAAGTCTGTGTGTGTCGAATTCGAACCAGACTGATAAAATTCAGTACACGATTGCGCGAACAATGCCCACTTTTTGGTCAAACCATATGAAATTTGGAAAAACTGTCTGATATATGTTTTTAGACAATGTCAGTGCCTAAATTCAATCGTATGTTGCTGCGGTGCAGTGGTAATGTTTCGCCTTTTAAGTTAAGAGATGTGCCGTCAATCCAGGCTAAAATATATGAAACCAAAACTCAAAAAAAAAAATACAAATAAAGTTCAATGACTAATCGTCCAAAGGAAGGAATAACTTTCCTAGAAGGATCTGCAAATTAAACGAACAAAAAGCGACTTCTCAAAGATAGTTCGGACCCCAACTCCATGCATGAGGTCCCTACTCATCTTTCTTTCTCTTCTTATCAAATACCAACGCTATGGTAAACCTTACAGTTGACATTTTTCTGGGCCGAGAAAATAAAACATTTTAACTGGTTTACCTAACTATTATCTAAAAGACGTAAGAAGGTGCATGGTTGATTGAACTACGAGATTTCGTTCATTCTCTTTACACTTACTTACTTATGTTGCGCTACAGTCCGGAATGAACCTGGGCCTCAACCAAAGTGCCTCTCCAATTAGCCCGGTCTTTTGAAAAAGCTAGATAAATAGAGATAGATAAAGTTCCGTACTACCTCAAAGTTATATCTGTCAATGGTGACGTTCTGTCCAGTTCGTCGATGTTGTGTGTCCTTTCGTGTTGATAGCTATACTTCGTCTTGCCCTCATTTACTGCTAAACCCAGTTTTGCCGCTTCCTTCTCTATACTAGCAAACGTGGCTATGACATCACGTTGGGTCCTACCAATGATGTCAATATCGTCGGCGTATGCTAGTATGTAGTTGTACAGATTTTTGGAAAATTGTGCCTCTGGTGTTGGCTCGTGAGTTTTGCACAATCCTCTCGAGAATCAGATTGAAGAAGTCACATGACAGCGCATCGCTTTGCCTTAATCCTTTTTTGGTATCGAATGTGTCGGCGAGGTCGTTCCCGACCGCAGCGAGAATTCTCCATCGTCATCCTACACAAACGGATGAGTTTGGGCGTTATACCAAAACTAGACATGGCTCTGTATAGTTCGTCTCTATAAATGTTGTCGTATGCGGCTTTGAAATCGATGAATAGGTGGTGGGTATCGGTTTGGACATCTTGGGTTTTTTCCGGGATCTGCCGAAGTGTGAAGATTTGACCGGTTGTGGACTTTAATGGCCTAAAAGAACAGTGATAAGGGCGATCATGTTGTTGGGAAACGGTTTCAGGCGTGCACATATTACGGCAGATAGGATCTTGTAGGCGATGTTGAGGAGACTTATGCCTCTGTAGTTGGCGCAGTTTAGAGGGTCTCCTTTTTTGTAGATCGGGCAAACGATGTTGAGGTTCCATTCTTCAGGCATACTTTCTTCCGACCAGATTCGGCTTATGATTTGGTGGATGTTACTTACCAAGTCATCTCCGCCGGCTTTATAAAGCTCGGCTGGAAGGCCGCCATTTCCGGCAGCCTTAATAAGCTGGAGTTCAGATATTGCTATCCTCACTTCACTCAGGTCGGGTGGTTAACAGTTTTCGCTGTCGTTGCCAATATTGAATTTTTCGTTCTGCCTGACAGCGGAATTTTGTTCGTCATCGCCGTTTAACAGTCTGCAGAAGTGGTTCCTCCATATCCTCAGCATCGACTGTGTCTCAACTACGATATTTCCTTCTTCATCTCGACAGGGTTCTGTTCGAGACTTGTATCCTTGGCTTTGACGTTTTACACTTTGGTAAAACTTGTAAACATCGTTCCTGGAGTGGCACCTCTCCATAACATCGATCCCACGCTTTTCTTGTTCTTTTTTTGTGCCTATAGAGCTCAACAGCGGCTCTCGTCTTCGAGGTGAGGAAACCGTGTGCTGGCTATAGTGGCATTTCGTTCCGTAGCGAAGTCAATTAGCTTAAGTCCGTTACCAGACGTGTTATCGTTTAGGCTATGGTTTCCGACAATACTGCTAAAGATGTCTTCTCTTCCTACCGTTGCGTTAAAATCTTCCAGCACGATTTTAGCATCGTACTTCGGTAGTCGCTCATAGGTTTTGTCAAGGAGCTCGTAGAAGCAGTCCTTAGCTATATCATTTGTTTCCTACGTTGGGGCATGAGCGCATATAAGACTAATGTTGGCAAATTTGGCCTTGATGCGGATCGTTACAACGCGTTTGCTAATGTCTTGGAAACATAAGACTCCTTGACTAAGTCTGGCACTTATAACAAATCCGCATCCGAATAGTCACTGTTTCTGCTCACTATAACACGGTCCGTAGTATATGTCACAGTTTTTCATCCTCTTTTTGCCCGGCCCATCCCATCGTATTTCCTGGATGGCAGTAATGTCTGCTTTGTAGCAGTTTTGGGCTTCCGCTAATTGTTCGCTTGCACCTCCCCTGTTTAACCCTGTTCTCACATTCCATGTGCAGATGCGAACGTCGTTGTCATTTTTTCGTTTAGCCGTGTCGTCAAAATAAAATCAGTCCTTTCCGAGGCTATTGGTAATAAGATTTTTTTTTATGGTTGGGTAGTTAACCCAAAGTACAACCCCCAACCTGGAGGGCCAGTTCCAATTTATTAGATACCCCTAGGACACGGGGCCATCAGTATCCACTACGGAATTGAGCGCTGCCGTTGGCCTATCGGTTCATCCGCCACCATCACTGTTTAAGGGGCCTGACTAACCCTTGAAATTCCTAGACAACCTGTTGTCCAAATATGTCGAAGCAGCCATTCTGCATTCCCAGGTTCGCCTGGGACAGCAGGCCGGGTATTCATTCCGTGCCATTCTGACCTGGCTGTTTATAGTGTTGCTGTTTTTCGTCGTGTTATCAACACTCGCGCTTATCGTTTAGCAAGTCAAAGAAGTAAGGTCCAATGATTCCTCCTGACCAAATTGCACACCAAACTGTAACTTTTAATGGATGCAAAGGTGACTGATGAATAATTTGAGGGTTTTCCATTGCCCAGAACCTACTATTCTGTTTATTCACATATCCATTCAAATGAAAATAAGCCTAGTCAAGCATTATGATTTTTTCATGAAAATCGGGGTAAAAAATCGGGGAAAATCCTTGTACAAAATTATGGCCAAAGTTGTTGTTTGAATACCAAGCTCCTGAGCACGGCGTCGAATTCACGTTGATGGATTGTTTTTAAAACTTCCTTGAGCAGCAGTAATGTTTTCAGCCGATCGTGCAGTACGTTGTGGTCCATGCTTTAGCCTATCACCTACAGACCCTTTTTCTTCGTAATCATTCACTACACAATAAATGGTGCGTTTTGTTGGCACGTTGATTCCCCCAAAAATGTCACATTACTCTCTCATCGTCACAGTAATCGATGATTGATTTTGATAAAATGTTTAAATGATTAAAACACTTTAGTTTGTCGAATATTTTTCCATAATTAATTTGGCACGTGTCTACTTCACGACTGCCAAATATGAACTGTCAAGGCTAATGTTTACCAAAATGGCGGCAAAACAAAGAAGCGGATATACATTTTTTACTTTTGTTAAATTCAACTTCAATCTCTTATAATTAAAACCCAATTCGTTATTATGAAGGTAAGAAAGTCAATGCAATTCATAAAATCTCTTATCTTACTCGCGTCCTCTCGCTTTTTTTTAATTTTTTTTTATTTTAATTCCACTCAAAACTGACTTATATTCTGGACGAAAATTCATGAAAAACTAGCCTACTTATCAACAAATCGACTTACTTACTGGCCCTATGCGGCCGCTATAAATTAAACAACATTAACTTAAATCTAATGCCTTTCGGCCTATGCTCTAATGTGTTTGTTTAAATATGTAAATCTCTTTTTAAAACCAAGAAAACCAAGAAGAAAATAAAACTTGGTACAAAATTTTTTTTTATTTTATTTAAACCTAAATACTAATTAAATGACTGTACTCCGGAACATGAAAGACCAGGCAGTACTTGAATCGTGTTAACTCCCGATCTTTCAACCTAAGCTTTTTTAAGCTTTCCTTTCTAAGCTCTATACATGCTAGGCTTCGGATTAACTTCGTGCGAAGTTCTACCGCAACATCTTAACGTATGGTACATGTACACAAATCTCCGGAAGCAACCATACAGAGGTTGTACCATCATAACTTTGGTTAGCTTGTGAATTTTACTGCATACTATCTTAAACAGGCTTCTGCCCAAACAATCGACTGCAAAAAATGTCAACCTCCGCGCACAAGTACTATATGAGGCCTACAGAAATAACTGCTTGTAGGAATTCAATTTTACTTACTTATAGAGGAATAAATGTTAGTTGGGCTATTAATGAAACGGAGAAGGCGTATTACTTATGTCTTTGTCAAGTCGCTGAGATTTTGAAAGAAGTAAGCTCCATGATGAAGCTTCCTTTTGTTTGGTAGGGCTGGGCAGTTACAATGAAGATGAAGTATTGTTTCTTCTTCTTCTTCGTCGTCCATTGTTAAAAATAAAGAAACGCTCTGTTCTTTTTGGCCAATCGACTATTTTGACGAATGAGAGCAGTTATATTACTAAATCTTATATCCGGAACACAATCGCCTGACAAATGGCAATAGATACTTGGGACTGTTCTTCACATATGTGAAACACGATGGGAGTGTTCCGGGTTAGTTTTACAAGTTTTACTTTGCCGATGCACTGTTCTCATCGGTCAATCGAGCATTTTGAGTCACAAGACGCGGTCGATGACCAATGAGAACAGTGCATCGGGAAAGTTAACTTGGGAAATCTAAAACCCGGAACACGGAAAATTTTTAACTTGTCACATTGCGAAATTGACAACTAAAGGGTTACTGTTTTTGGCGTTGTCAACTTAAGAGATGTGGTTGTCAACTTAACAGATGTGGTTCAGCACAAAGGTTACGACCAGGGTGGCCAGATAAACTACATTCATCAATTCAGGATTGTAGGCAAATCGTGTTGCACAACTGTTGAGCATAATATACATTGCTTAGATAAGATATTTAACAGCTTATTACAGCGTTAAATATTGATCATCACATGAAGTGACGTTTTCAATTGAAATTGGTGCATAGATTGTCGTCTGCAGCTTTTACTGCTGATAATAATATTCGCCACCATAGCGCTATCGTCGAATCGTTTTATAGTTATTTACAGATACGCTCGTAAGCGAGGCGCTTTAACTTTTTTTTTACCCCCAATAGCACGCTCTTAAGAATAAGTTTTGATTTTGACTATGAGACATGGGCAACAGTCTTCCCTGATACCAATTTCGAGGACATTATTTGGTTAGGGTTGCTTAAATTGGCCTTCTGTTTGTCGGTGCTTGGTAAAATTATCGTTATATAGCTTTCGATTAAGCATTTTATAATGCTGGTCCTAACCTTTGATTTGTCACAATTGCTTCACTAGCTCTCTGCCTTAGTCTCTAAGACCTTCATGCTAATCATGGATAACTCTTCCCCAGTTTGGAACTGCGTATTGGATCAACGGAAATTCCTATGCAAGGACAACGATACCTGCATCGATTTGGATAAAGTTTGCGATGGCAAATCCGATTGCCACGATCATAGCGACGAGGGCGGAATGTGCTCAGATCCCAAGGTGAACTGTCATACGAAGAACTGTCCAGCCGATAGTACCTGTCATTCTCTACCAACAGAACCGCATTGTCTATGTTCCAAAGGCTACAAATACAACAGCGTACGAAATACCTGTGAAGATGCAAACGAATGTGAAGAATATGGTGTATGTAGTCAAGGCTGCATAAACACAGAAGGCTCTTATAGATGCACATGCGGTGAAAAATACAAACTAAAGAACGACAATAAGACTTGTGTCGTGCGAAATGGAGAGCCCTTGCTCTTGTATTCGACACAGAAGACCGTTGTCGGAATCTATTTAAAGTCAAGGCATATCTACACCGTCGCAGACAATCTGACGTTAGTAATTGGAGTAGCATATGATGGTCAAAACGTCTATTGGACCAACATTCATCACGAGTCTGAGAGTATTGTGAAGGCGCGCGAAGATGGTTCAAAGCAGGAAATTCTACTAACATCTGGATTGGATGCACCAGAAGATCTTGCTGTAGATTGGCTAACCGGAAATATTTACTTCTCCGATAACGTTCTAAGGCATATAGCAGTGTGTTCCAATAACGGTCACTATTGTACACCTCTTGTGGTTATTGACGTCCATCAACCGCGCGGAATCGCACTCTGGCCTCAGAAGGGACTGATGTATTGGACAGATTGGGGTGTAAGGCCAATGATCGCAAGGGCTTCCATGGATGGTGCTGATCCGGTGGCTCTGGTGAAAACGGATATACACTGGCCGAATGGAATCGCTTTGGACATTAATAATGAAAGGCTCTATTGGGTCGATGCAAAGTTAACCACCATTGAGAGCGTGCGAATGGATGGTTCTGATCGTAAGGTAGTCTTGTCAGAAATCCTTAAGCATCCCTATGGAATTGCGGTTTTTGAAGATAACCTGTACTGGTCCGATTGGGGTACGAAGAGCGTCCATACATGTAACAAGTTCACCGGTAAGGGTCACGAAGTGATCGCAAAAGATCGTCGAATGTATGCCGTTCATGTGTACCACTCTGCGAATCAGCAGAAAATGGAACACGCTTGTAAGGATCGAAGGTGCACACATTTGTGCTTGCTGGCTACTAATAACTCATCTACATGTGCTTGCCCTGACGGCATGTCCCTATCGAATGATCATACACGTTGCGTTAAGTCGGTTAAAAAGCAGAAGCTGTACGTAGGTCTGAGAAATGTCATCTTGGAAATGGAACACACAACTTTTGGGAAGCACAGGATCCTGCAGGAATTTACCCTGCCTATGTTCATCGATCATATGACTTACAATAGTGTCAATGGAACGATACTGATCGCGGATAATATTCAGAAGGTGATCATTGAGTACGATGTTGTCGAAAAGGAGATGAAAACTCTGATTCGAGGAACTCTAGGAAACGTCACTGGATTGGCCTTCGGTAAGATAAAGTAGGAGCATAAAATTGGTTGTGTGCTTAACTGTCTCATCCTTGGTAGATCACTTGGCCCAGAATCTTTATTGGACAGACTCTGAGAGACATGTTGTGGAGGTTTATTCGTTGAGGACAAAGCAGCGGGCTATCGTTGACTTTTTCGCCGGATTAGATGCGCCAATAGGAATCGGACTGTTGCCAGAAGATGGGTGAGTCTAATAATGATAACTCTTATGTTTTTGAACGACTTGAATCCCTTTTAAGGAAAATGTTTATTGCTCTGCGATCATCTAAGAGTGTCCACATCGATCAGAAAACTCTCAGCGGCAATGGCGATCATACGCACGTCTTTGAAGATATTGATGGCAATGGACCGATACAAATCCTACCGGACCATGATACTCGCACGCTTTACTGGGTGGATACTGAAGGAGGCAAGATTGCGTTCTCCATGTTTGATGATTTGCATAGTTACCCTCTAAGGACGCGTCTTACACAACCAACATCAATGGCGCTCGTCGATGATGATGTGTTTTGGACGTCTCTTGGTTCTCCGTATCTATACTGGACACACAAGAGTAACCTGGGTTCGGTTAAGAAAACTGCAATCGAGGTTTCAAGCTTAAAGATGGTAAATAAAATCAAGCTATTGTCGAGTCATCCGGTTATGACAACCGACCATCCATGTTTGCATTATAATGGCGGATGCTCTCATGTATGTGTGTCGTTGGGAAAGTCCTCCGCGAGTTGCTTGTGTCCCGCAGGAATGGTGTTTAACGATTCACGCAATCGCACCTGCATTGAAGCTCTGGATTGTGAGTTCCGTTGCGGATCGGGAGAGTGCTTGACTTCGTCAAGACGATGCAACGGTCGCAAGGATTGTCCTGATGGATCAGATGAGATACTATGTGACTCAAAGCCAAAAAAGGCACCAGTCATTTGCGCCTTTGACGAGTTTATGTGTCACGACTCCACGCAGTGCGTCCTGAATGAGCTGCGGTGCAACAAGGAAAAGGACTGCCAAGATGGAAGCGACGAGGAGCATTGTGAGACTTTTGGTAAGTAATAGGAAGTGACTTTTCAGTGTTCCTTTACAAATCGTTTAATGCCGTAGATGACTCAAAGAAATGCCACAACCATCAGCATGCCTGTGACAATAGCCGATGCGTGGATCTAAGTGCCATGTGTGATGGCTTCGATGACTGCGGCGATAGGTCAGACGAGACCAATTGCGACAAGAAAACGGAAGAATCCAGGCCCAAGTGCGGCAAGAACATGTTCCAATGCACGTCTGGAACGTGTATCGCTAAGAGCTGGGAATGTGATGGTCATGTGGACTGTACGGACGGTTCCGATGAGCACGACAAATGCGGTGAGTTTGGCTATCGTAGATCTTCGAGCGGCTTAACCATATTCATTCTATAATTCTAGTTCTTAAAGCCTGTCCAAAGGGAATGCACAAATGCAAGCTTGGCCAATGCATCGATGAACGGCTTGTGTGTGATGGCCACAACGATTGCGGTGATAATTCGGACGAGCTAAGATGCGCTGATGATAAACGAAAGATTGTGTGCGGTGATGGCGATGATGAGTTTGACACTTTCGGGAAACCGAAAAAGTTCCAATGCCCATCGGAGCCTACGATTTGCCTCGACATGATGGCAAAGTGTAACGGAACAGCCGAGTGTCCACGGGGTGAGGATGAGGTTGACTGTCATGGGTGTAGTGTGTATGAGTTTCAGTGCAAGTCGACTGGAGAGTGCATTCGGGCTGAGTTTCACTGTGATGGTGAAAAGGACTGCCCCGATAGAAGTGATGAACTGAACTGTGATCGTTATAGCAGTAGTACACATTCGCAGTTTGTCAAGCCCTGCGAGGCGGGTATGTTCGACTGCAAGGACGGAACTTGTATCGATGAAGTGAGAACCTGCGATGGAAAGCTGGATTGTGAGAACGGCCAAGATGAGACCAAAATGTGCAAGACCGCATGTGGCAAGGGGAATTTATGTGAACACAAGTGTCATGCTACGCCGTATGGTGCCAAGTGCAGCTGTTACGAAGGTTACAAGCTAGAGGTGGATCAGAAAAAGTGTGTGGATATCAACGAATGTGTTGAGGGACATAATCCTTGTGCTCAGGTATGTGAGAATTCTCATGGCGGATACCGGTGCAGCTGCTATAGTGGTTTTATGCTACGACCGGATAAAACTAGTTGCAAGTCGATTGAGAGTGAATACTCACTTCTGTTTTCTACGCACAATGAAATTCGAAGCCTGACTGAGTCTCCGATCACGCTGAAGGTCTTGTGGTCAGTAAATGATACCAGAATAGCCGGCCTTGACATAAACATCGCTCGAAAGAAGCTGTATTATACCACCGATGATAACAATGCTCTCTTCGAATGGAGCATGACAAAAGGTGATGTAAGTGCAGGCCTTGTGGTAGAGAGTCCCAGTAAAGTGGCCGTAGATTGGATCACAGGGAACGTTTACGTCATTAGTCGCATGAATACCTACCGCTTGAAGGCATGCAACTTTGAGAAGAAGCTGTGTGCTGAAATAGTCAAGCTTCCCCCTATGGAAGTAATGCGGGCTATAGCCGTCGATGCCATTGGTCGTAAAGTCTTTTACGCCGCTGTATCAGCAAAAGGCTTCAGTGCACCGTCAACACAAATCTGGATCGCAAGTTTGGATGGGTCAAAGCATATAATCTTGGCCCGGAAACAAGCTCTAGTAACCGCACTAGAACCAGACACATACAAAAAGCAGCTCTACTTTGTTGACGCACATTCGAGGACTTTACAGTCGGTGAGCTATCGTCTAGGAAGTGACAGATCCGTCAAGACCGTCGTTCGCAGAGAAAACGCAATAATACACCCCTCTGCAATAACTATCCACGAGAACACAGCTTTCATAGTGAACACAGGCGCCAAAGAAGGTGTACGCTGTCGTCTATACGGAGAGCCATCTTGTCAAGCCTTCTATTTGAACGTCTACAACGCCGAAGACATCGTGGTAAACAGTCCATCTCGTCAGAAAATCGTTTCCAATGTCTGCGAACGTAGAAAGTGCTCAGGCCTCTGTGTTCAAGGTGCCTTCAGCTATGAGTGTGTCTGTCACGATGGTTCCATTGTCGATGAGTACTATACCTGCCCGAATCAACAGTCCAATGAAATTGCCGCAAGTCTTGTATCCAAAGAGAACGATGCGGATGATGCGACATCCTCAGCAGCGGCAGCAGTTTGGTACACCCTCTTGGGAATCCTTATTGTCTTCGGCATAGCTGGGTACTTTTACACACGCAGCAAGCATGGACATCGCAATTTCAATATCAACATGCATTTCCAGAATCCTTTGTCACGTTTTCAAGCTACATCTGCGGGTATGGGACCGGCGACCGGTTATAAAGCCGGCGAGGAAAAACTTCAATTTGGACTGCCTATTCCGAGGATATTACGCGGCGCGAAGGGAACCGAACTCATCCTCGACACGCAAGAAGAGGTTTGTGCCGCTTAATAGGAACTGTATTGTGTCGAGTTTTAATTTGGTTTCTCTGTTTCAGCCGAAAGGGATCAAAACGATTGGGAATACCAGCCGAACACCATGTATACTATTGGAGGAGTCCGATGGTGATAGTCCCCGAAGTCTGGCAAGTTTCGACGATGATCAGCGAGCTCGTTTAGTACCCTAAAAGATTATGGTGTATGTTTTGACAAAAAAAAAAAAAAATAGAAAATCCTCATCGACGTAGTGTAAATTTTGTAAATTCAATTTGTTCGTGTCAATATGTCTGTGCACCTGACCGATGCTCTGGTATTTAAGTGAAAGTGAGGTTAAGTCGAGAATCGTGTGAATATGTATTAACTGTATGGTATTTCAAATTGTAAATTTCGCGTGTAGTTATATTAAGAATTTGTACATTGATTATATTTAATAATAATATTTTTTCCATTATTTAGATATTTGTGTTTTTTTCCCTTTAATTAACAGCCTTCCCTGGTCCGCATATGTGGATTTGATCTTTTAATTTTTAAGACACCGGTTATCCTTAAACGTGTTAAGCTATACGGTAAAGGTTATGTACCTATCAATGTACTTTCCGCACTTCATGTATTAGATCTGTATAGATCTATACTTGCACCGTAGTATTTATAGGTGCATCTTATTAACTGTGTATGGTGCACCATCTTTTATGTCGCTACGTAAATATTAAATAACTTTTTAAGAAAACAACCGATTTCTATATGTGAAGCAATTTGGTTTAACTTGTATCTTTAAAATTTACTTGGAATAGTTTCTGAATACCACATCAATCAAGTGGCCGCCTCTATTGACCAAAGCAAAATGTGTTCTTTTAGCGTTTCACTTTTTCAAGCATCTCAGACGTCTTAGCTATGATTTGCGAACGAATATTTGGGTAGATCTCGTCAATTGTCTGAGACTTGCTTGCATAAACAATCCTTTTCGATCACTCCACAAAGCGAAGTCAGGAGGGTTCAAGTCTGGAGATTTGGGTCAAGGGAATTTTCGTTGCAAAAACTGAGTTCTTTGATTTGCAGAGTGGTAAGCGGTACCATCAGCTGAAACCAGTATCCTTCCAGACCTTTTGCTCACATTTGTGTAAACAGTCGAGACCTATCGACTGAAGAAAAACCGCCCAATGATGGTGTTATGCTGTTTCAGGGATCTCGTGTGAATTCTCCCTTCTCCAAATTCGGATATTTTGCTTGTTAATGGTGCTAAGGAGTGTGACATAGACCTCGTCCCAATAGTGTACTTATACAAATCAGGGGGTAAATCACGACATCCGTGAACGGATAGGCAGTCGTACGAAAGATAATTACGTGACTCATCGAACGATCGGATTGAGATCACGGCATTCAAAGGCCGCTCCCTGACTTGTCAGTACAGTATCCGTAATCGGTATTTCTTACCCAGAATCTCCACGAGCAATATTTCATAGAATGCAATGTGGCATTCTATGGAAATTGATTGTGGAGACTTCAAATAGTATTCTATGAAAATTTTATTTCTATGTATTGGTCAGTCCATTGCTTTCTATGGATAGTACTCTATAGACTGTCGTTTCTGTTTGAAATTGTAAGATAGTTTGAGATAGTAAGCACTGGAAATGTCCACACTACATTTCATAGCATTGTATCTTTATTTCTTTCTATGAAAAGTGACATATAGTAAGCTATCAAACATTGCTCGTGGAGCCGCGTTGTTACCTTACCGAGAGGATATCGATACCGCGTTTGTCTGCTCACATGTCAGTATTTAAACTTCAACTTTGCAGAATCTTCGGGAGCAGCATTTCGAAAATATTTGACAAACCGAATGTTCACGAAACTGAATTTTCTATTTGCAATAAATATCGTACTAGATTGGAATGGTTAATTGTAATAGTTCTAACTTTCATTGGCATTCAGAATAATCTGCGCTAGCGAGGTATCCGTCAGAGCGGACAATTTTCCGCAACGCATGCTTCGTCGGAGGTTCAAATTGCATTCGATTCGAGGTATGTGTCATCGGAGAAAAATCACTTCACTACAATTCGTAAAAAAATTCCTTCCACAATTTGTGTCGAAGGAAATCGGAAAAAGAATTGCACTTAGCTGTCAAAAATTGCACGAAAAATGCACCTGAACTCACTTCAACGCAAATCGCTGGGATGCGTTGCAAAATGTCTGAGAAATATTCCGAACAGCTGTTTCGAAGTTAAGCTCCTCGCTAGGACTGAATATTAAATTCAAACAAAGATGTAAAGTGCTTTATTTTTTTATATCAGTTCTTCTGAGGAGAGTGACAGTGTACGTATGTGCTTTGAAGGCAACTGAGAGATAAAAGCAATCCTTTTTCTTTGCCAAAAAGAGCGTACGAATATTTAAAAACATCCTTATAAAAAATTCATATTTGTATTATCATTTTATTGACAGATTTATAAGAAACATTGTTTAAGCAAAGAAGCACTTAAGTACGGTCTATTCAAGTTAAGTTTTCATAACCAACAATTATCAACCTCCAGTATTGCAACTAGCATCCACACTTTCCCTTCTGGCAAACGGCATTCATATAGTTCAGTCGGCAAAGATTACTAAGTTGGGTTGGCGCAAAGTACGGTTTCAAAATTCACCTCCATGATTTGTCTCTAAGTAAAAGGGTGTATAGACGGGAAACACTGTTTTTTCAAATACCATCTCTGAATGATGGTTGGGTGTTGTAGAACGAGGCTAGACTCTGATTGGCTTTAACTTGGCAATGCCCAGTGGTTGTAATTCTGACTACACATCAAGTGCTTATCTTTTACCTCCAAGTGGTAACCATCGGGTACTGGTCTCATCCAACCGGATTTGACTTGCTAAACGATAAGCGCGAGTGTTGATATCACGACGAAAAACAGCAACACTATAAACAGCCAGGTCAGAATGGCACGGAATGAATACCCGGCCTGTTGTCCCACGCGAACCTAGACAAGCTGCTTCGACATATTCGGACAACAGGTTGTCTAGGAATTTCAAGGGTTAGGCAGGTGGATGAGATGGTGGTGGATGAACCAAAGGCCAACGGCAGCGCTCAATCCCGTAGTGGTTACTGATGGCCCCGTGTCCTAGGGGTATCTAATAAATTGGAACTGGCCCTCCAGGTTGGGGATTGTGCTTTGCGTTAACTACCCAACCGTGAAAAAAAAACTAACGGTTACGAAGCAACTAAAAAGCCTCGGAAAGGACTGAATTTATTGTAGTCAACCCTGCTAAACGAAAAAAGGAAAACGACGTTCGTATCTGCACCTGGAATGTGAGAATATTAAACAAGAGAGGTGCAAGCAAACAACTAGTGGAAGCCCTAAACTGCTATAAAGCAGGAAATACGATGGGATGGGTCGGTCAAAAAGGGGATGAAAAACTGTTACGTCTACTACGGACCTTGTTATAGTGAGCAGAAATAGGGACTATTCGGATGCGGATTTGTTATAAGTGCCAGAGTTAGAAAAAAAGTCTTGTTTCCAAGACATTAGCGATAGCATTGTAACAATCCGCATCAAGGCCAAATTCACCAACATAAGCCTAATATGCGCTCACGTCCCAAAGTAGGAAAAAGATGATATAGTTAAGGATTGTTTGTATGACCTCCCTGACGAAACCAATGAGCGACTACAGAAGTAGGATGTTAAAATCGTGCTGGGAGATTTTAAAGCAAAGGAAGGAAGAGAATACATTTTTAGCAATATTGTCGGAAACATAGCCTACATGACAACACGTCTGGTAACGGACTTAGTCTAATTGACTTCGCTACCGAACGGAATTCCACTATAGCGGGCACACGGTTTCCTTACCTCGATATCCATAAGGGGACATGGCGGTCTCCAGATCAACGAACGGTCAACCAAATTGATGACATTGCGATGGACAGGGGAAACGCATCCAGTATTTTGGATCTACGAGCATTCCTAAAACTAACATCGACTCGGAACACTACCTTGTTGCAGCCAAGATAAGAATGCGGATATCCAACACGCCACAACAATCCAGAAATACTGTAAAAAAATTTATGTCGAAGGACTGCAATCGCAACAGACCGCCAAGACCTTCGCGCAACGCGTATCCCTTAACGTCTCGATTACCACCATACCACCAGGATCGAATGTCGAAGAACAATGGCAACGATGCCAACAAGCTATTAGATCAGCCGCATCTGATGTGCTAGGTTCCAAGAAACCCCGGGTTTTATGAAGAATGCCCACAGATGCTCGCAGCCAAGAACGAGGCCTACAAGGCTAAGCTGCAGGTGAAGACGAGAGCTACCGTTGAGCTTTATAGGCAGAGAAGAAGGGAAGAACACCGGCTTTTCAGAAAGAAGAAAAAAGAGCAAGAAAAGCGAGCGATCGAGGATATAGAGAGGTGCCACTCCAGGAACGATGTTCGCAAGTTTTACCAAAGTGTAGAACGTCAAAACTTAGGTTACAAGGCTCGAACAGAATCCTGTCGAGATGAACAAGGAAATATCGTAGTTGAGACACAGTCGACGCTGAGGATATGGAAGAACCACTTCTGCAGACTATTAAACGGCGATGTCAAACAATATTCCAACATCAGGCAGAACGAACCATTCAATATTGGCAACGACAGCGAAAGCTGTCAACCACCCGACCTGAGTTAAGTGAGGATAGCAATATCTAAACTCTAGCTTAATAAGGCTGCCGGAAATGATGCCGCTGAGCTTTATTAAGCTAGTGAAAGTGACTTGGTAAGTAACATCCACCAACTCATAAGCCGAATCTGGTCGGAAGAAAGTATTCCTGAAGAATGGGACCTCAGCATCGTTTTCCCGATCCACAAAAAAGGAGACTCCGCCAACTACAGAGGCATAAGTCTCCCCAAAATTGCCTACAAGATCCTATCTACTGTAATGCGTAAGCCTGAAACCGTTTACCAACAACCTGATCGGCCCTTATTAGTTTGGTTTAAGGCCAGGAAAGTCCACAACCGATCAAATTTTCACACTTTGTCAGATCGTGGAAAAAAACCCAAGAAGTCCAGATCGATGACCACCACCTATTCATCGATTTTAAAGCCGCATACGACAGCATTTATAGAGACGAACTATACAGAGCCATGTCTAGTTTTGGTACACCGCCCAAACTCTTCCGTTTGTGAAGGATGACGACGGAGAATTCTGCTGCTCCATCTGGGTCGGAAACGACCTCACCGACACATTCGATACCAAAAAAACATTTAGGCAAGGCGATGCGCTGCCATGTGACTTCTTCAATTTGATTCTTGAGAGGATTGTAAAAACAACCCCGATCCCCACAACAAAAATCCAAAATGGTCAAATCGCAGCTCTGGGTCAGCCAATCTATATCGCCAAGACGGCTGATAACACGATTTTAAATTTGGTGCGAAAAAGTTCGATTGTGGCATGGGCTGTGTGGCATTGGAGCGGCATCCTGCATGAACTAGAGGTCGTCAAAACTCATGTCTTTAAGTTTGGTCTGCAACGCCCATCGTAGACCGAAATGTTGTTCCCAGCCTCGTTTTCGAAGAAAAGTGGTCCAATGATCCACAACAAACTGTCACTCTCTGTGGATGCATTGGCTTTTTGATAATAACGTGCGGGTTTTCTGAGTCCCAGGGAATTTTGTTTATTAACGTAGCCGCCGAGATGAAATGCGATGAAAATGCGCCTCTTCTGAAAAGATGATTTTTTGCCCAATATCTTCGTCCAATTCAAGCTGTTCTAAGGCCCAAACTGAGAAGCAATAACGAATCTGATGGTCGCGCGCCTTCAACTGCTCAGTCCATTGGATCTTGTAAACGAATAATCCAAGAAATTTGTGTAGAATTCTCCTCAAGCTTGATGGCGGACTGATGTTCATGAATTTAGTCTCACACTTTCGGCTACATTCTCGTCTGTGCGCACCGTACGACGACGAAGCTAATGAGTGTTGTCCAAAGACCACAAAACTTTTTCAAATAGTGCACTGTTTGGGGTACACAAAACTCACTTTGGAAATAAGTTTTCAATATTTCCAAAGTTATTTAAGCCTAAAGCGACTCATTTCGTTCCGCGCAGGTATGATACTGACTTTCTGTCAAGATTTCGAGCGGGAAACAGTTGCAAGTGTCAAAATATTCTACGATTTAAAAAGAAATGACTAGATGGTCCACCCTGTATGGTAAGAAAATGATTTGCTTTCAGACTTTTACAACGATATCGGAATTGGATTTGGTAGTTTAATTGTTTGCAGTGGATTGTTTGACTGAGCAGTGTAATTTGCCAAAATTACGCAGTACGGTATGAGTAAATAACAGTATAATATTGCTATTGCAATACTCTTGGCAGCACTGGGTGGTGGCTGAGGGTAGATTTTAATTTACTCTTGACCATGTGATCAGATAGTAACTTCCAAATTTCATATTCCTGGTACGCGTATACATGAAATTTTGCAATTCTAAGTGAGAATCAGATTCGTGCAAAACAATAACTTTAGATAAATGCCATCGTGCACCATATTTTATGATGTTATGCAAATATTGAATATCTTTGACATTTATAAGACGATTGACTCATGTTTTGAAAAAAATAATGACGTAGTACATTGAAAATAGACATTTAGCTGAGTTAATTGCATATCATCAAAAATATCGTGGCCAACAAGCATGTTCTGACAGTAATAGATATTCGTCATTTAGTGAAGAATTTTGTTGAGCTCTGGACACGGAACAGTGGAAGATTATCGAAAAAGATTAATTAGTTAATCTAGTTAATTAACTAGCTTATCTCGTAGTCATCCCATTTATTATCGCCCGAGACAACTGGTTGAAGCGGTTAACAAGAGAGTGTTGCCGAGGACCTGCATGTGTTGTAACGTCACCGGGTTCAGCATTTTGCCGTCAGTGAAAGCACCTTGCGGCACATTTGAATACAATTGATTCAAAGAATATTGGCAACAGACCGTCCATGTACTAGAATACGGCCAAACAGTCGCAAATTAAATTAAAAAATTTCTCATATATGAAAACCCGCAACACACCTGGCCGATATTCGTATCTCAACATATGTACTCCTGAGTTGATCATCAATTCCAGTAGTTTATTGCAATATAATTGACCGCAAAACAGAACCAATCCATTGCGGTGCATCATTCATTTCAATTAACATTTAGAAATTTAATGGACCGGTCCCACCTCCGATTTTCACTTTTGGGTTGGTATTTTAATAGCGCCTTTCGATTTCGCTTTCTTGACGTTCCTTAAATATTAAACAAACTGCACATACCAGTAAGCAACGTATAAAGGAACGGATGCTGGGCATTTTGCATTTAAATCCGTTGAGTGCTTGTCGTATCTTAAGCAACAAAAAAACATGGCAAGTTCCTCCGCCTCCTTTCAATGAACTTTATAAATTGTTAACTATTCTTGTTTATAGAAGTTCCTAATTCTACTCCTCGTCGTCTTGTGCCTGTGCCTAGCATCAGTGACATCTGTCCAACTTAACCATCTTCGAAATGTGCTGTTTTATCCGGAAAACTCTAACGCGCTTATACAACCAAACGTTTGGATTAAACCAGGTGCTGTGGTAACTCGCACTGGCACAACAGACCCGTTTAAGTTTACTGAAGATCCACCGCACTACCCTTTTGTGATTCCAGAAAATGTCTACATAAAGCCAGGAGGTCTAGTTACTAAAACGTTCTAAGATTAAAAAATAACAACAACATTTTTTTTTAAACAACAAATCGAGTTTTATTTCAGTTCAACACATTGAACACAATTATCAATTCGACATTTAATAACACGTTTCGCTAATTCACTTAATGCTTGTTGTAAACATAACCTCCATTGAGACCGTATTCAGTACCGATGGTGGAGGCAGCTGGGATGGTGTCGAATCCGGTAGAGATGCTATCGTATGCGGATCCGTAGCTGGCTGCTGGAGCAATGTATGAGCTGCTGACAACTGGGGCGGCGTAGGAGTGTGAGTAAGCTGGAGATGAGTAGGAAATAGCTGGGGCTGAGTAGGAAAGAGCTGGAGCAGCGTAGGAAATAGCTGGAGCAGAGTAGGCGCCGCTGTAAGCTGGGGCAGAGTAGGCAACCGATGGAGCTGAGTAGGAAACAGCTGGAGCAGAGTATGCTAGTGATGGAGCAGAGTATGCTAGTGATGGAGCAGAGTAGGTTACAGCTGGAGCGCTGTAGGTGCTGAGTGCTGGGGCGGTGTAAGTGGTGCTTACAGCTGGTGCGGAGTAGGTGCTGACAGCTGGTGCGACTACGGTTTTTGGTGGCAAGTAGTCCTTGGCCAAGTGGCTGACATCAGCGGAAGCCAAAGCGACAAAAGCGAAAACAATGAGGAATTTCTGGAAGACAAACAGTTAGTTTTAGAAAAAAATAATGGAAATAATGGGTAAAGGCTTTAAATTGTTGCGTTTTTCTATTATGATGGAGTATCATATATTTTAAAAGAAAAATCCTAAAAAAAACCTTTCGGTAAAATTTTTCTGAAGATAGTTTTTTTTTTAAGAAAACACCCAAAAATCTCGGTGTATGAAACAGTCGTTTTTAAGGAAGTGGCCAAGAAAAATTAGGTTTCACATTTCAAGTCAATTGAATTTTAATTTCTTAAATTAATTTAATTAATTTTTTTAAGAATACTTGGTCTTTAGCCGGTCCTTATTTTAGGAATCGAAGATGACGCCTTTTTATGTTATGAATTAATTTTTTTAAGAAAAAAAAGGTTTGGCCTAAAATTTGTTTTTTTTTTTCTAAAAAAGGGGCATGACAGTGGGTGGATCTCAAAAATTGTTACACTTGTTCGAACAGCACTTACAAGGATCACATGTGCCAATAGATATACCTCAAAGTATATGGATGGACTTAGAATCGCTATTTGAGTCGATCTAGCCAGCTCTGTCTGTCCGTCAGTCCGTCCGTCTGTCTGTGTGTCACCGATTTTCGGGCCTTGAATTTTGAGCTTCAGTTTTGAAATTTGGTATATAGACTCTCTATCCGACGAAGCAGAATAAGTGCAAACAATTTTTGAAGTCCACCCACTGCCACGCTCACTTTTAATATAAACGTTCTTTTTGTCAAAATGGTAAAAAAAATTGAAAAAGTTTTTAAACAAGTCTTTACAAAATTTTTTGCCACGCTCACTTTTTGGGGGCGTTTTTATTAAAAAACAATTTTTAAGTCAAAGTTTAAAATATATATTAAAATATTCGAATAAACTTTTGATGCAAAATAATTGGTTTTGATAATACCAACATTTCGTCAATACATCATTTAAACCCACGCCCACTTTTTGGACTCGTTTTTCTACAAAAACCATTTGTATGCCCTACGCCTTACCATATGCACAAGAAAATCGTGATTTTTTGTAGAACCATACATGATTTTGATAAACTGAACAATATATTGTGACAAATTTTAATTTTCTATGTATTATCGCCATAGAGCCCACATTTTCACATTTTGTGGATATTAATTTAAAGGATGGGATGGGATAGGGTATTAAACTATCCGCACAGCGGACTGTAGCCTTCTCATATGTTTTTTTTCAAAGCATCCACAAAAAGTAGGCTGAAAATAGTCGTTTACTTTACGGAATCAGCCCCAAGACGTTTACTTTCGTTTTTTTAATGAAGAAAACTTACAAAAAATCATAGTTTTGTGGTTGAACAAGACACTTTTTTGAATTTCGTAAGACTTTTTCAATTTGTTAATAATGTTAATATTCTTATGCTTAATGTTAATATGCTTACAAAATATACATATATACAAAAAGTGAAATTAAAACGATACTTTTTTGGAAAACAACCAAGACACTCCAAGAAATGTTTCGAAGTAATTTTTCTAAGAAAGCGTTCAAAAAAATTGGACTTTAGGACTTTAGGAAACTATCCACAAAAAGTTTGTCAAAAAATGATTTTGTTTAAAAGTAAACAAAAGCGTACTTTACGGGTTAATTTTTTGAAAAATGATAACGAGCTTTTGGATTATTTACAACTTTTTTTTATAAACACCCTCAAAAAAGTGATCCTAATAGTTTTTTTTTTAAAAGCCACCAACAAAAGGTTGGCTTAAAACGGTCGTTATTATTATGCAAACCGGACAAGACACTTCCAAAATTGCTTTAAATTCTTAAGAGTTTTCAATTCGGAATATGATTAAAAGGAGTAGCTCCAAGCTGTCCATTTAGGAAATGCGTATGTAAATACTAACTAAATATGAATGAACCTCAAAGACTCTTTTCAAGTTTCTTATAATTCATGTGCTTTATAAAAATAGTTGGCTTTGCACATTCATTGGGCGACCAATTTTTCAGAAAATAAAACACTTTTCAACTTATAAGAATCTTTTTTTAAGAAATTTGTCACTAACAGTGGAAGTAAAATCGCCACAAAAAATGTTCTTGGTAACTGTCAGTATTAGGAAAAGTGATAAAGAAATTGAAAAGGAAAATGAGTTTCATAAATTTGTTATTTTTTTAAGAATACGATAATAACGCTAGTCTAAACGCTAAAATTTTCTATATACAAATCCCTTATGATTGTTTTGACTTAATATAATGCTAAGAATTTTTTTCGACTTCCTTAAAAGAGGGGGTTTTTATTTTTAAAAAAATGCGATAATTTTTCCATAAGAAAATGAAAAAGTGTTCTTTAATCTTTTTTTCAGAACATGGTTATCATCTGTATATAAAATAAATACATTTCGAAGAGTATTGCTCAAAAATAATGTTTACAGTTTTTTTCCCTTGAACATAGAGCAGTTTTTTTTTTCAAAATTTTTTTAAAACTCGATTTTTTTTAGAAAACATCTTCTAAGAAAAGTATTTCTGCGTTTTCCTAAGACGTAACAATTGTAAGTCCAATTTCAGTGAACGTTTTCTTAAAAAAATTAGTTCTTAGAAACTCCAATTATAATGGTATACTTCTGGAATTTCCAAGAACTCCCTTTTTTGAAGAAAACGTTCACTGGAATTGGACTTAGAATGGTTATATCTAAGGAAAACGCCGAAATATTGAATATTTTTGAATTTATTCGAAATCGATTTTCTTAGAAGACACCCACAAAAGGTAAGATTTAAAAATTGGTTTTGAGGATAGCGGCCAAAAAATATTTATAATTTTTCAGAACTTTTTCTTTAAGAAAACTTCCATAAACAATTTGCTTAAAATGACCGATTTTTGTGTGAAACACCCAAGACACTTTTTATAATTCAAACAATTCGTGTTTTTAAGTAGACGTCCACAAAAAGTTTGCATTATGGGATTGGTTTTTAAGGAAAAGACCCAAGCCCCTTTTTAGGATTAAAAGGGAAAAAAAAACGAAAAAAAAGTTTGTTAAAAGTGCGAATATTTCAGGAATTCGCCCAACACACTTTTTTATAATTTATAAAAACTCGATTTGGACACAAAAATGTGGGTTTTAATGGATAGTTTTTTTTTTAAACCAAAACACTTTGAATGTTTTGGACTAATTTTTTTAAAATCCTTCTTTTTTCTTTAAAAATCAACACAATTTGCAAAAACTTTACATATTTTAGGTAAAATTCTGAATCAAATTAAAGATATAAAACTAGATCACGTTTATTAGTTAAAAAAAAAATTAAAAAAAAATGCTTTTCAACAGCAACCACAAGTATACCACTTTAGTCCAAAATATTTACTCAATAGCAAAATTTAATAAAAATATCAAACACTTTTATTTTTCGAAAATAACATTCACTTTCAAGACACAAAGTAAATTCTCGTCTACTAACCATTTTGATAATTGTGTTGTGTTGTTTGGTATTTGGTTCACTTAGATGAAACAAATTTCAAGAACTGATGATCTTCCCCAATCGGGCTATACAATTTATACCCAAGTGGATTGTCCCTCAAAGCACAGTCACCGAATAAAAAAGCAATAAAAAAGTATATCCATATGTTTAACTGACAATGATTCGTCTTAGCGCTAGAGAAAGGCATATGTCAAGTTGGAGAACGGGTGAGGTAGAAAAAGCAGAATAACTCGTTGCATCGTCAATCAACACCATCATGTAGACAGGAACACTTATATTCGAGTTCAGATATCGGTATCATTTCCTTTGGCTAAGACTAGCCTAACGACAAAATGCTTTAAATGATTTTATGCGAAAATTATATCATGTTTTGCATATTTAATTCGGTAATCAATGGTTTGACGTTTGTTATCGATTTTTGGCCGACTTTGAAGGTCAGTAATGTTTACATGGCAGCACAGTATTTGGCGAACGATGATGGCTTGAACAGCTCCATGGTGGCTGCTTTTACAGTTTATATATTTAATTTTGAAAAATTATTTTTTTTGATTTTCGGATGAACCATCCCTTTTTTTTAATTGGAGTGTTTGTACCTGCTTATATCCGGTAATGCAATTCAACCGGTTGGATATGTTAAATAATTTGAACAGCTTACCGAAAATGTGTTAATAAATTAATTTAGTCTTAAGTAAGAATGCTCACATAATAAAACCTTTAAATAACTGTCATTAGCATTACTGCAGTGATAAGAAAATCAAGTTTACTGATGGAAATAAATTTGTCTTCTTAATTTAACCTTTAATTCGGAACTGCAAAAAAAATATTTCTTTTTGAAAAAAAACAACAAATTTTTGGCACAGCAGTTTCGTTAGTATCCAGGGCCTAGCTTACTCACAACTATTCACGTGCGTGTGTACTTGCTGCACAATGGCGGGACCTCCTGTTGCATGTCGAATCAGAACGGTTTAATTGAGATAAGCTATTATTGACGGTTAATAATACTCGATGATTTGTCAGATCGTCACGAGAGGAGGGCCAGTGAAAAATCATTTAGGTGTTAAAACGGCTGGGAATCTAACCCAGACCTTTTGCGCGGCAGTTCATCGCACTTACCATCGCGACACTGAACCAGTCTAACAGGTTAATTATTGTGAAAGTGAGAAAAACTTCAATGATGAAACTTAATTCGTCTTTTTTGGTCGCAGATACAAAGAACAATGTTTTCATAAATGATTGCTTCAAGAGTTATACTAGAGCCTTATTTATGAAAGCAAAGGAGAATAAAATTCAAAAGTCTGTCAAGGATTCTTGTGAGAAAAGGCTCTATCATTTTCTCAAAAGAATCCTGTTTGCTATTCGAACATTTTTTCATTTTTCAGCACTGAAATGGCAATCGTCTTTGACTTTACCTAAATATATCGTAATATGTGTTTTCTTTATATATATATCAAGACTGATTATAAACATAAATATATTGTAAACATAAATAATGAACATTTTTGTATTTTCAAACAACTTTTTCAAGGGCAAATATTTTTTGTATACGTCGTTTCAGGCAAAAATTTATTTCGTTAGCTTTTATTCCATAAGCGCTTGATTTCTTAACGGATTTGACATTCCTAATATGGATTTTTAATTGTAAACCAGAGGATTATCAGATTGCGGGCTATCATTTTTATGCAAACCCAAATGAAATTACTTGGCCAATTTCAAGTACTTGTCTGGATCGTGTATTAAAACGTTTTATAAAAAAAACCATAACCGAAAATCGTGAAATTAATTTTGATCTTAGCATTACTGATAACATGACTGGTTTTCTGATCAGGATGTTAGAAACTAAGAGACGTGCCAAGTGATTTTTGTCGCTTAGGTTAACCAAAGTAAACTAAGCCCTGCTGAATATTACCTTACGTCCCGTACCTGGGACGAAATTTATAATATCGGTGATGTTTCTAAGGCTTACTTATTTACTTTCTTAAGATACGCTGCAGTCCGGAATGAACCTAGGCCTCAACCAACATGCCTCTCCAATTAGCCCGGTCCTTAGCTAACTGCCTCAAGTTGCGCACACCAAGCTAGTTGAGGTCGGTTTGTACTTGTGCGCGCCACTTAAGGCGAGATCTTCCTCTACTGCGTCCGACGTCTGGCTGGGAATCGAAGACTCTTCGAGCCGGAGTATTGGCGTCCATTCGCTCTACATGTCCCAGCCATCTTAAGCGTCCAATGCGGAGTTGTTTTGACCAGGGGCATGTGGCTGTATAGCTCGTATAGTTCCTGGTTGAATCTTCGTCTCCATAGCCCGTCAACGCAAACGGGACCGATTTTTCGAAGAATTTTCCTCTCAAAACGACCAAGGATTCCTTAATCCGCTTTTGAGACAGTCCATGATTCAGCGCCGTAGAACAGGACTGGACCTTCTTTGCCCGAAGAAACAGCGGTTGGCAAGAGTAATTCTTCGTTTCATTTCTGACGAGATGTTGTTGTCAGAGTTAATAGCGGTGCCGAGATAGATAAAGTCCTGTACTACCTCATAATGGGCAACCATTTTGTAATCGCCTTTAAGGGTAATAAGGTTCTTCCCTTATAAAGCTATCGCATTGCATATCTTTTTATAGATTAGATTGTATAAGGATAATAACCAAAAATTCAAATCACAAGTTAATTTAATCCTCCTCACCTATATCGTAGGTTGTATTAGTCTGGTTGCAAAAGTGCGATTGTAAACACATCTGAAACTGGTTACCTGAATAAATGAATTGGTGCCAGTAGCCCTAAGTGAGTTAGTAAGTCATACAACTCGAGGAAGTCATTATAAAATAATGCACCACGCCCACTTTTGCTTTAATTTTCAAGGATACATGTTTGTTCTTAACTAAAGTGCTAAGTATTTCAGTGCATCATAAAAAAAAATTAACATAACCCCATTTGAAAATGTAATGCACACTCGACCGGTTCTGTACCCCCTATAGACAGACGTATTCGATTTTCAGACAATCTTTTGCTTTGTGTTTTTGGTTCTCTCATAAATGCCAAATTATATGAAAACAAGTTGCGATACAGATGTCCAAAGAATGATAACTAATTGTTGAAATACAAATCCGGTCATTTGATCATTTTTCAAAACGGCATGTGTTCTTTGCTTCCCGCTCGGTATTGCAGTTTATATTTCATGAAAGCATCCGAAATTAATTGGTTTCTTGAGATATCTGTTTATCAGTGACTAGAAGCGTGGCATGCCGTTGACCTGATAGTAATCAATTCCTCTCATATTGGATTCTTCAGACGGCCCTTTTGTTGACAGTGCAGGTATGACTACTTTTTTTTTGTAAAAGATAAGCTCATAGTAGATGATTTCAAGTCAATTCTGTCAAGCGTATCAATACCTTCCTGGCCGTAAACCCTGATTGGCCAACGTTTGTACCGGCTCACCGCAGTTCGACTTCAACCGTTTTCACTTATGGTTCGATTTCTTCAGAAATAGGCCATTCGGAGATGTTAATTAGGTCTATGATGTTTTTGGCACCATACATCAGCGTTGTTGTTGTACTCTTCAAATGGCTTCAAACGGTTTTTTCTGCAATCTTTAACTTCTGGATAATCCTTATAGTGTTAACATAATGGTCAGACTTGACGATTTCCGTAATCTTATCCACAGTCTCGACCATTAGATGTCCAGAGGGCGGTGCATCTTGGACATCGAAATTATCGGGACGGATCAATAAAACCAAAACTGCATGTAATTGGCTGTTACATTATCAGGACGAGAATGCATATCTAAAGAGGAGATTGGTAGAACCCGCTCTTCATGAGGTGAAAGGAACCATCGAAAAATTTGGAAACCATTCAAATACATAGCATGCTTGAAGGCTTATTTTAGCACGTTGGAGTAGTGGTAAAAGTCATGGAAGGCTTTTAATATATTTCTACCATTCAGCGATAAATAATGGCTTCAACCAAAGACAATACTTTGGATTTATATAGTCTTAGTTCGTGCGATATATACTTGAGGGGCACTTCTATGGGAGTATTACATTAGTAAATAATAAATTTTCGACAAACTTCAGAGGATACACATATAGCGAATATGGAGTCATGCTCCACTGATGCTCTCATGTTACTTCTTCACTTACTCCCTTTGGACCTCCATAGTGAAAAAAGTTACAATGTACAGGTGCAGCGGCGTAGTGTTTATTTCGTTGGACTAGACGCGGGGTCCCCGACTGAAAGTGACAACACTTTATTTTTTTTTTACTGCCACACCTCTTCCGAAAGTGTGACAAACATGCAAGAGTATAATATAGTCATGAGAACCTCCTTAAATTTGCCATTTGGAATCGGCGTAAAACAGAAGCTCCCATTTTTGCTAAAAAATAAAACTTTGTACACACAAATATATAGAAAAGCAAGGTTTAGGTCACTATATGGGCCGATAATGCGAGATATTTAATTTTCATTTCAATTAAGTAATGCAGCGATGCATATGTTGTGTTGATTTGAAATGTGCCATCTGCCTCAATGAAGTAGTTGCCCCATTCCGAACAATTAAAGAAGAAAATACTACAGGGTGTCCCTCGGGAAGGTATACTAATTTTTATAAAATATTTTAAGTATTTTATTTAATGTCGGCACTAATGTATGGAATACAATATCAGGTAAATGTTCGCCTCTGTTAGTCTCACAACTGCGAGTCCTTTTGAGCATATTTTTCATTACATTCGCACACATTTCCCGCGGTATTGCATTAATTTCAACACGAATATTTAGTTTGAGTTGCTCAAGCGTTTCTGGTTTGTTTGCATAATCCTTGCTTTTCAGATATTCCTACAAAAAGAAGTCCGGAGCAGTTAAATGAGACGGTGGAGGACAATCGACATCACTATTTCTTGAAATAGCATGTAGTGGAAAGAGGTCTCGCAGTAATTCCATTGTAATCCTGGCTGTGTGCGATGTGGCACCCTCTTGTTGACACCACATAATATCCCGATATCGCTCCCCATTCACATTTACCGTTACGCCGTTTTCATTTTCAAAGAAGTAAGGTCAAATGATTCCTCCTGACCAAACTTCTTATGGAAGCAATGGTGACTGATGAATATTTTAAGGGTTTTGTATTGTCCAGAACCAACTATTCTGTTTATTCACATATCCAATCAAATAAAAATGTGCCTCGTCACTCATTATGATTTTTTCATGAAAATCGTGATTGTCATGGGCTAAGTGTAACATCCTATTGTCATATAAACGGCACCGTAAATGGTCTTGTGGAAGAAGGTCTTGTGTCAACTGAATCTTAAATGGAAACAAATGTAAATCGTTGTGCAAAATTGTGGGCAAAGTTGTTCTTTGAAGACCAAGCTCCTCAGCACGGCATCGAATTGAGGTTGATAGATTGTTACGAATACTTCCTTGAGTAGCAGTAATGTTTTCAGCCGATCTTGCAGTACGTTGTGGTCCATGCTTGGGCCTATCACCTGCAGACCCTCTTTCTTCGAAATCATTCACTACACGATAAATAGTGCGTTTTGTTGGCACGTTGTTTCTCCCAAAAATTTCACGTAACTTTCTCATCGTCGCAGTAATCGATGATTGATTTTGATAAAATGTTTTAACGATTAAAACACGTTGGTTTATCGAAACATTTTCCATGATAATATTGCCACGTGTCTACTTCACGACTGCCAAATATGAACTATCAAGACTAATGTTTACCAAAATGGCGGCAAAACAAAGTAGTATACCTTCCCGGCGGACACCCTGTAGATACAGATGTAGTAGTTCATTCCTGTATGTTCTCTTAGTAGAAATCACCAAGTAAGGGATATTGTTTTAGAGGTATAGACATTCAAATTGAAATAAAATACAAGAAAATCGTTTTAATGTTCATCAATTTGGCTTTATTGAAAGGATGATTTTATGCCAATAATGTTTAAATATGATTTCGGGCATGTGGCTACCGCTGCTGGTTCGAATAAAGCCAAGTTTAGAGGTCCAAATTTCAACCAATTTTTCGGGCCTTTGGGTCCGTATGTCGGCAATAACGAGAATAATGTTGGCTTCCAGGTCCCCTTACGTTTCTGGTTTGACCAATGGTGTCAAATCAAACGATATTGGTGGCCAATTGACAGGTCCATTCCGCGAAATTATGCGCTCATAGAATGTATCCTTCAATAAATCGATTGTGACGTGAGTTGTGTGGCATGTCTTGTTGGAACCACATCTCATCCACTTCATTCCATCCAATTCGGGAATGAAATAGTCGGTTATCATGGCTCTATAAAGGTCTCCATTAACGGTTACTAACTCTCCAGCATCATTTGGGAAGAAGTATGGCCCAATGACTCGACCAGCCCATAGTGCACACCAAAAAGTTTTTGCAGCTGTAATGGCGTCTCAAGGGTCTCATGTTAATTCTCTTCACTCCAAATGCGGCAATTCTACTTGTTGACGTAGCCATTCAACCAAAAATTTTGCGATGAAAATCAGCATCGAGATCAATCTCATTGTCGGCTTTAATTCTTGGACAAGCTGGATCTGGTTAGGTCGTAAGCCAAGATCTTTGTGCAAAATCTTCCATAAAGTTAATGGAATTGCTGTGCACGGTGGCGAATCGATTCATTCGGGTCCTCTTCAAAACTTTAATCTACAGCGGCAATTGTTTCTTCGCAAGCGCACTGTTTGACGTCTCTGTGTATGCCTATTACCACATGGAGTAAACGTAGTGCGAAAACGATCCATGGTTAACCGAATTAATTGTTCTGATGGACGATTATGTCGACCATAAAATGGACAGAGCTTGTTCATTTTTCAACCTGTTTATGGTGAAATGGCAAACCAAACTGAACATAAATGAGATTAGGGTTGCCCCGATTTAACCACAAAACTTTCAACTACTACTACAGGTCGGTTGGATGTGGTACAGCATAATGTAAGATGTCCTCCTCATCATATGCATATCTACAGTTCCTGTCTAGTTGGTGTTTTGCAGTTACAATATTTCTGGAGTCTCAACACCAGTAGCGTCATCATCGCTATTGAAATAGAAGCTGAACACAGATCTGTTAGCCTGTTTAATTTGCTACTGCTAAGATCTTTCACTTAAACCGATGGCGATATAAAAGTAAAAATAACAAGTAACGTTTTTTTTTAAGTTTTAATTTCTATTTCTACAGTTTGAAAAATTTCATCTTAGTGCCTGTTATAAACATAACCACCATTGCTACCGTATACGGTATCGATTGGAGAGCCTCCGACGAGACCGTAATCGAATCCACCATTGTAGACAGTGTTGTAGGCACCGTCAAAAGCATTATTGTAGGCACCTCCAATTAGACCGCTTTCGAAAACACCGTTGAATCCACTGTTGAAACCGCTGTTTACTAGAGCACCATAATTGGTTGCTGGAGCAATGTATGAGGTACGAACAGCTGGGGCAATATATGAGCTGTGGAAAGCTGGAGCAGAGTATGAAACAGCTGGGGCAGAGTATGAAACAGCTGGGGCGGAGTATGTGGTTTTTACAGCCGGTGCGGAGTATGAGCTCTGGATAGCTGGTGAAACATGTGATTTCTTGAAAGCTGGGGCTGAGTGAGCCTTGACGGCTGGTGCTGAGTGCGAGATTTGCTCCTTTGGAGGCAAGTAATCGCTAGCCAAGTGGCTGACATCAGCTGAAGCTAAAGCTACGAAAGCGAGAAAGATGAGGAATTTCTGAAAATAAATAATAGAAGAAGAAATAAACGCAAGTGCTGTTACAAATGTATAATATTAGAATGTAAATTTATTTATATTGTAATAAATAATAATAAAATAATAATAATAATAAACGCAAGTATTAAACAAAATTAAATAAAATAATTTTGGAATTATTAAAAGTTCACATGGAAGCAAACGTTGTATACGAACAATTCCATTGTTATAACAAGAACTACTTGAACTTGATATTGAAATATCCAGGCCTAGAGTCTGGCAGGTTTAATGTGAGAAAATTTGAAAAACAGAAACGCTACCAAAGTGCGAACATTTGCAATGTGAATTCTTAGCAAAATACATTTTTTTGGCGCAATAGGCTCATTAGTACCCAGGGCCTAGCTTTCTCACAACCATCCATGTGTGCGTGTGTACTTCTTGCACGATGGTGGGACCTCCTGTATTATGCCGACTCGGAACGGCGAATTTGAGATAAGCTTTTCTTGACAATTGATACTTCTCGGATGATTTGTCAGCTCGGATGACGAAAGGATGGCCAGTGAAAACTCACTTAGGTGAGTATGCTCTGATGCATATCTCTTAATGAAACAAAATCAACAGATGATCAGAACCCTGTGGTCTGGATTTAAGCCCAAAGAAAACTGAGCTACTTATTTTTACTGGCAAGACTTTGCGACACCGACTCTTTGGGAGCCTCCACCTCACATCTGCAAGTGCTAAATACCTGGGGGTGATACTTGACAGCAAGCTAAATTGGAATCTTAATATCAACGAAAGGGCAATGAAAGCAAATATTGCACTATTTAGCTGCAATGTAATCTGCGGGAAGAAATGGGGCATCAAAAGTCACGAAATGACTATATACAGCTGTTGTCACACCAATTCTCAAGTATGGTTGCCCAGTCTGGTGGGATTCCACGAAAATGACAAAGCACATGAGTGCACTCATAAAGGTACAAAGAACAACATGCATTCTCAAAACAGGAGATATGCGAACAAGCCCCACAGTAGGGTTGGAAACCATTCTCAACTTTCCACCAATGGACCTTCAAATCAATGACACAGCAGCGAAAAGCGTATAACATCTTAAAGAAACAGGCAACCTCTATATCAAACCCGTTGTTCATAGCAAAATATTAAAATTAGTAGCATACGAGAATGGGATATCTAACTACATAATCCCAAATCAACTCTTCGACATTATTTACTCAATTTAAATACATTGCGCTGTGCAAGAGGCACGTATCCAGTATTTTAGATGTCGAACATTCCGAGGAGCTAACATCGAGTCGGACCACTACATTGTTGCAGCCAAGATAAGAATGCGGATATCAACAATCCAGAAATACTGTAAAAAAATTATTTTCGAAAGACTGCAGTCACAAGAGACTGCCAAGACCTTCGCACAACGCGCATCCCTTAACATCTCGATAAACACCAAACCACCAGCATCGAATGTCGAAGAACAATGGCAAACATGCCAACAAGCAGCCGCAACTGATGTTACCCTGGTTTGATGAGGAATGCTGACAGATGTTCGCAGCCAAGAACGAGGCCTACAAGGCTAAGCTGCAGTTGAAGACGAGAGCTGACATTGAGCTCTATAGACCGAGAAGAAAAGAAGAACACCGGCTTTTCAGAAAGAAGAAACAAAGAGCAAGAAAAGCACGCAATCAAGGATAGCGAGAGGTGCCACTCTAAGAACGATGTTCGTAAGGCTTATCAAAGTGTAAAACGTCAATGCCAAGGAAATGAACAAGGAAATATCATAGTTAAGACACAGTCGATGCTGAGGATATGGAAGAACCACTTCTGCAGGATGAGCCATTTAATATATACAACGACAGCGAAAACTTCCAACTTCCCGACATAGTGAAGTCAAGATAGCAATATCTTGACTCAAGTTTCATAAGGCCGCCGGAAATGACAGCCTTCCCGATGAGCTTTATAAAACCGGCGGAGATGACTTGGTAAGTAACATCCACAAACTTATAAGCCAAATCTGGTCGGATGAAAGTATGCCTGAAGAATGGAATCTCAGCATCGTTTGCGATCCACAAAAAAGGTGAATCTCTGAATTGCTCCAACTACAGAGGCATAAGTTGCCACAACATCGCCTAAAAGATCCGTTCTGCCAAAATACGTGAACACCTAAAACCATATACCGACAATTTGATCGGCCCTTATCAGTGTGTTTTAGGCTAGGAAAGTCAACAACCGATCGAATTTTCATACTTCGGCAAATCCTGAAAAAAAACCCAAAAAGATAAAACCGATATCCACTATCTATTCATCGATTTCGAAGCCGTATATGACAGCGTTTAAGGAGACGAATTATACAGAGCCATGTCTAGTTTTGGTATACCGCCCAAACTCGCCCGTAGGATGATGATGGAGAATTCTCCATCAATGTCGAAAACGATATCACCGACACATTCGAGAGCCAAAAAGAATTTAGGCAAGGCGCTGCGGTGTCATGTGACTTATTCATTGGTAGGACTCAACATCATGTCAACACGAAAGGGCTCACAACATCGATGAATTGGACAGAATGTCACCATTGAAAGATATAACTTTGAGGTAGTAGGGGACTTCCTCGACTCCGCTATCAACTCTGACAACAACATATCGTAAGAAGTTACTCTTGCAAACTGCTGCTTCTTCGGGCTAAGAAGGCAATTTAGTAGTAAAGCCCTCACTCGATCTACTAAGGGGATCCTATATAAGACACTGATCATCCGAGTCCTTCTCTACGGCGCTGAAGCATGGACCGTCTTAAAAGCGGATGAAGAAATCCTTGGTCGATTTGAGAGGAAAATTCTTCGAAAAATCTTCGGGCTATGGAGACGAAGATTCAACCCAGAACTATACGAGCTGTACAGCGACATGCCCCTGGTCAATAAACTCCGCATTGGACGTTTAAGGTGGTTAGGACATGTAGAACGAATTGAAACCAATACTCCGACTCGCAGAGTCTTCGACTCCCAGCCAGTCGTCGGTGGCAGTAGAGGAAGACCTCGCCTTAAGTGACGCGCACAATTAGGAACTGACCCTAACCAACTTGTAGTGCGTGACTAGAGTCACTAATTGGGGAGGCATGTTGGTTGAGGTCCAGGTTCATTCCGGACTGTAGCCCCATTAAAGTAAGTAAGTAAGTAAGTATAGATACGTTCAAGCTTAATTGAGAAATTATAGAATAATGCTAAGGTTGGAAAATGTGCAAGGTGCGAGAATGTGTCATTTTAGAGGTTGTGGATATATGACTAAAGAAAGAATTAAGAAACTCCAAAAAAATTGGAGACGTTAATAAACCATACACATTCTGTATTGTGAAAATTCGCATATCATCTTCATTTGAAAATTCAACTTCAAAATTCTCTTCCACTTAAGTTGATGAGACAAAAAAAAATTGACGATGTGTATTAGAGTAAAGTGATGGTAGGCATTTCGCAATGTACACGTCAACAAATTTTTATTGCAAACAAAAATCAACATCGTTGCGAATATTTTTAATTATTTTTCATGACATTCTTCTTGTCAATAACTTTCAATTGTAAGTCCATTTTAATTTCAAGAAAATGAAACACTTTGGTTAAATAAAAATAACATCACATAATAAATAATTGCAACACAAATTCGTAGATCTCGATCACTTCAGTACCCCGATTTTATAATATTCACTTGAAAACAAGAGTATAATCCTGATGGTAATCCTTCTATACTAACCATGTTGATAATTGTAGTGCTGCTTGTTCACTTAGATGAAACAAAACTAAAGAACTGGTGATCTCCACTAATCTGACCAAACAATTTATACTAAAACTCAAATCCATCCGAAACAGTATAAGTTGTCTGATAAGTCATGTGAAGATACAAAAACAATAAAAACAAACCATAAAAAAATTAATTAAGAAAGCAATCTCTGAGATTCGACCAAAAACTATAGCGATAGTGAAGGACCGTACCTGAGGCGAGAAGAATACAACTTGCCAGTTGGTCGTAAAATGGCAAAAGTGCGTATATCCAACAGCGCCTACTTCAGACATTAAGATTGACTTATGCATAAATTAGGTCTAGTTTGGCATAAATTGTATGCGAAACTAGCTATTGAATCTGGTTGACGTTGAAGATAAATCCTGTTTACCCCTCTTAATTGGTTTTGGGGTTCGATTGTGTAATTTGAATAAGTTAATATCACCGGCGTATAGGGGTTTTAGAACGACATAAGTGCCAGTAAGGTTTGTTTTTTTAACTTAAGTTCTGCTGATGTTTTCCTCTTTCTAAAATTTGATTTTTTTTTAAAAACTTACAGCCGAATTTAGAAAGGAATTTTAGAGTTTGTTTAACTTTAAAACACCTCTAAGTATCGCTTAAATTCAAAATCGGTGTCTGTAACCGATTTTTACATTTAAGCAACGTTGCTTAGAGGTCGCTTTATTTAAACACGATCGACTGCGTTTTGAGGTTTTTTTTAGAGCAATTTTAAAATGAATTTTGACAGATTGGAGAATTTCCATGACTTGAATGTAGTGAATGTGATAAATATCGGGTTTTTCAACAGGGACGCTACAAAAGTTGAGCGACAGGGACAGCAAACGACGCCATATTTCTTGCCGCTATTTTGACATTTCTCTTCAGTAAGGTTTGCCATTTCATGATGGAAAGATATACGATCCAACAACGAGTCGAAATTATTAAAATTTACAACCGAAATTCGGAATCAGTAGCCTCAACGTTAAGAGCGCTACGTACAATTTATGGTCGTCATAATCGTCCTAGCAGATCAACAATTGAGCGTCTAGTGGAAAAATTTGAATCCACAGGCACAGTACAAAATGTTCCTGTGCCAGTGAGACAAAGAAGTGCCCGTAGTGTCGAGTTGAAGAAAGCCCAAATGTGTCTCTCACACGTCGTTCTCAAGCGTTGGGCATCTCTGTGACGTCGTTGTGGCGAATTTTGCGAAAATATCTTGGCCTACATCCTTACAAGATTAAATTGACGCAAGAACTGAATCCGCTTGACCACCAGAAGCGTCGTATGTTCGTGAATTGGGCTGAGCAACAACTTGAAATTGATACGGATTTTCATCGAAAAATCATCGTCAGCGATGAGACTCATTTCTGGCTGAATGGCTTCGTCAATAAACAAAATATGCGGTATTGGTCAGACAGCAATCCACACGTTCTACATAAGTCATCATTACATCCCGAAAAAATACGGTTTGGTGTGGTTTATGGGCCGGCGGCGTCATTCGGCCGTACTTCTTCCGTGATGATCAAGACCGGCACGTTACTGTGAATGGGAATCGCTTCCGTTCAATGACAACCGAATAATTTTGGCCACAATTGGATGATATGAACTTGGTGGACATGTGATGCCAACAGGACTGCGCCACAAGCCACACAGGGAATGTCACAATCAATTTATTGGAAACCAAGTTTGGAGAGCGTGTTATCTCACGAAATGGTATTGTCGCTTGGCCGCCTCGGTCGTGCGATTTGACGCCGTTAGACTATTTTCTTTGGGGCTACGTCAAGTATATGGTCTATGCCAACAAGCCGGCGACGATTGATGAACTTCGTACGAATATGGAACGTGAAATTGCAGCAGTATCGGCCGATTTATGCTTGAAAACCGTTGAGAATTGGGTTCAGCGTCTGGACTTCTGCAAGCGTGCCCGTGGTGGCCATGCAAAAGAAATCGAGTTCCATACATAATGGCATCGAACGTACTTTCACAGGAAAAAAGAATTTCATTAATATCAAGCGTTCTCAAAATATGCGGTATTGGTCAGGCAGCAATCCACACGTACTCCATGAGTCATCATTACATACCGAAAAAATGACGGTTTGGTGTGGTTTATGGGCCAGCGGCGTCATTGGGCTGTACTTCTTCCGTGATGATCAAGACCGGCACGTTACTGTGAATGGGAATCGCTTCCGTTCAATGACAACCGAATATTTTTGGCCCCAATTGGATGATATGGACTTGGAGGACATGTGGTTCCAACAGGACGGCGCCACAAGCCTCACAGCGAATGCCACAATCAATTTATTGGAAACCAAGTTTGGAGAACGTGTTATCTCACGAAATGGTCCAGTCGATTGGCCGCCTCGGTCGTGCGATTTGACGCCTTTATACTACTTTCTGTGGGGCTACGTCAAGTCTATGGTCTATGCCAACAAGCCAGCGACGATTAATGAACTTCGTACGAATATCGAACGTGAAAATGCAACAGTATCGGCCGATTTATGCTTGAAAGCCGTCGAAAATTGTGTTCAGCGTCAGGACTTCTGCAAGCGTGCCCGTGGTGGCCCTGCAAAAGAAATCGAGTTCCATACATAATGGCATCGAACGTACTTTCACGAAAAATAAAAGAATTTCACTGATATCCAAAACCGTTTTTGTTTTATTTAAAAAAAAACTTTGTAGCGCTCTTATTGAAAAACCCTTTACAAACAGACTACGAGACCATACAAGGGTACAAACCGAGAATTAACCCAATCGAAATTCAAGACAAATAATTGCGGCAAAAGTATCGATTTTCTAAGCCCAATTTGTAAAAGTTTATCCGATCTTATAGGGGTGGTCACATGTCTCCAAGTGATGGCTGCTTTAAGATATTAAGGTCGAAGTTAGGTATATTATATTATCTACAATATCACTTTTTAGATGCAAGATGCGCATATTAACGGATTTAGTCAATCTTCGATATGTGTTATGTATCAGAGGGTTGCAAAGGCATTTGCCTCAAAGAGATCGCAATTTGTAAAAATGCCAAAAACAGTGTCTAAGCAAATAAGAGACATAAATTTGACATAAAATTGTATAACATTTTTCTTTTTTGTACTAGGTTTGCACATTTAATTACCTGTTGCCTTGGATATTGTGTAATCTTGTCCTATTTCTTTAATTAAAAAGAAGTGCAAAGGGATTTCTTACTAAACCGATAATACTATCTCAGAGCTGTGCTTGGCATGTAGGCGGCATGACAGGGTTAAACTCGCCGGATTTGCGATGATACTTGCCCTAATAATAGTCGAAACAACACTAGAAATAGTTGTAATTACGGCAAGGTATTACTTACTCATACAAACTATACAAACGCTTGTTGATATTATTTATATCGAAGTTTAGTTCGGGATATAGATCTGTTTAAGAGGATATGGCTTGAATCTTGCTTTCGCTGCAATTTTAAATGCCAGTTAGATCCAAACAATTATAGAATTGTTGGCTTAGAACTGATACCATCGTACTTGATATTTAGATTTGTCTTGTATTTAGCTGTCATAGCTAACCAATGAATAATCCAATCCAATGTGTGGGAGTCTATTTGCAGGATATTTAAGCACTTTGAGTATATAGCCAAAATTAAGCTCTAGGGTAAAACCGAAGAGATTTGAGAATCCTGTTTCTAAACTTAAAACGTAGTTTATGGGAAGGTGGAATAATTTTTATGTATAAAAAAACCGAAGCAGGTATAACACGAATTCTGATAGCTACAAGGTGGGCCAAAAGCAGTCATCCGATGTTGTTTGGCTCTCTTTTTTTTTTCTAAATGAAAAACTTCGATTCTGTTTTTCGATTATGTTTATTTAAGCTTTAAGAATTTTATTGGTCAAGTCGAGAAGCAAAATGGTTACCGTCACAACTGCCATACGGACTCGTTTTATGACATTTTTCGTCACTTCGGCGAGAACTTCGGGCAACAGATTTTCGCACTCGTGTCGAATTTTGTCCTTGAGGGCTTCTACGGTCTCGGGCTTGTTCACGTAAACACGGGACCTCAAAAACACCCCATAAAAAAAAAGACTAGCGGCGTTCTCGAAAACAAAAAAAAATGGCCCGATGACTCCTCCAGTATGAACAGCGCACCATGCAGTAACTTTGAGCGGGTGTAATGACTTCTCGTGTATAACTCGTCGATTTTCGGTGCCCCAGAAGCGATAGTTTCGCTTGTTCACGTACCCGCTGAGGTGGAAATGAGCCTCATCGGTCATTATGACTTCGGTCGAAAAATCGTCCACATCGTCCTTGAGATTGAGGATGGCTTGGGCGTCGGTTACACGTGTTTGGCGGTCGACAGGCAGCAGCTGATGCACGGACTGGACTTTGTACGGGAACATATGCAAGTCTTTGATCAAAATTCGCCTAAGGCGCGAACTATGGACAGCTAATTGCGAGGCACGGCGCACGTCTGGTCGATGTTTCCGGCGACAGCTCGACATCCTCGGCACAACGGGCCCTCCGGGGCCGGCCACTCTTGCCAACGTCTCATGTGGTCCCATATACTTCAATGTTGGTGGCAAAACGGCGCAGTGTTTGCGCAGTCGTTGTCGGACGGCCGGGGAATCGGCTGCGATAACACTACAGACGAATTGTTACGCAAAAAAATAGACACTTTTATTCCGCGTTCTTTGGGAGTGTATCACTCCATGGTTTGTTCTTTTGTATTCTACATCTGTCTAGTCGACAAATGTCAAAACGGATTTTACATTGGCAGCCATTTGCAAAAAAAAAATAGCATCTTCTCGTCAGCTACACGGAAGGAGACTTTTTCGGGAGAGGATGAACCACCGCAACGCCAAATTCGGCCAACCTTCAGGTATATGATCGATATCCACGCGGAATATATTCTCACCGTCGAAAAAGTTGTGTCCACTGTCGTCGTACTTAGGGTAACCGGCCTAGTATAGCTGCATCCGCAATCGGGTCCAGAAAATTCCTATAACATAACTACGTCACACAACAACAGCACACTTTCAGTTTCAAATGAAAAACATTTCACTTTCGATTTATACTTACGTTCGATTTTTTGAGGTCGATAAACGATCGTTCTATTTTATTAATTAAATTTTAATTCATCCCTTTCAACAGGTATATTAATTTTGTACGCCTATTCAAAGGTCCGGTACCTAGTAGGAATGTGGTAACAAACTATCGTCCAATTTCGAAGTTGTCAACGATTCCGATTTAGTGAAATGAAAGATATCCTTCTTTGTAAAGGAATGTTTATCCACGTATGAACGTGGCTTTATGAAAGGAAGACCCACAGTTACTTATTTAATTGTATTTACTAATTTTAAACTGAAGGCTATAGGTGCAATCTATACAGATTTCTTCAAGGCTTTTGGTCGGGTAGACCAAAAATTGCAAACAAGAAAATAAGAAGCACTTGGTATCCATTCAAGACTTAACAAGTGGATTGCGTCCTACATAGGAAATACTTTTTCGATTCAGCTTGAAGCAAGGTCTGGTGTTCCTCAGGGAAGTCCCTTAGGACCTTTGTTATTCGCATTATATGTGAACGATATAGATTCAAGGGTGTCTTTGTAAGTGTCTGGGATTCGCAGATGACTGGTTGTTTTTTGGGAGATTCAACTCTCTCAACTCTCAAAATCTCGCATTGTTCTTTAGTAAGATCCGTTACAGAATACTGTTCTATTATTTGGTCACTAGATTATCAGGTACATATAAGTCGAATTGAATGTATACAAAAGTCTTTTTCAAGATATTGCCTTTGTCACTTTAATTGATCAGGGTCAGTAGAAATGCCCAATTATGAACAAATAAGTCGGATAGTAAGCTTGAATTGCTTGGAATAGAGAAGAAATATTAAGGACATAACGTTTATTAAAGACATCGCTTCCAGAAGAAAAAACTCAACGTTTTTACGTTTCGGGTATACCGTTGCGTGAGCATGTCTTGTTTTATGAACCTAATCATTCAACAAGGCATGGAAGGGATAAGCTCTAAACAAGGGGAATTAGGAGTTTAATATGCAATTCCGTTGATTCTAGCATTGATATTTCGATCAACAGAATTGCATTTAAAAACATGAGAAGTCTGCAATCCAATGTGTGGATCGTTTTATACCCTATCCCATCCCATCCCTAAAATTAATGTCCCAAAAATTTGACCTTTATGGCAAAGAAATATTAAAATTGACACTGTCGCAACATATTGTTTAGACGGATTATAAAAATCTTGTATGGTTCGACAAAAAACAACGTATTTCTCCGTAAAGTATGACGTTGAATGATGTATTGACGAAATATTTGTTTTATCAAACCCAAAATTTTGCATGAAAAGATTTTTTCGAATATTTTAAAATTGTACCGAAAAACGTTTTTTACTGAAAATGCCCTCAAAAACTGGGCGTTGCAAAAAACGTTATATGGACAAAATATAGAAATTGGGATTGTTACATATGTTGTTCAGTCACTTTTTTTTTTCAAAAAATATAAACATTTTTAACACTTCGAAAAAAATGTTTGATGTAAAATCATTGTTTATGGTAATAACGGGTGATTTGTTAAGTGTAGTTTTTTTTCAAAAATCGAATAAAACACTTAAATTTGCATCATATATTAAAAACTTTTATTGTAATCGATAAATAGGCCTTTGACATTTACGTTTTAAAGACAATTTAATGAAAATGTTGTCCGCGGCTTAGTTTCAAATAGTCACTTCAGAAGTTACAATTTAGCGTCTCTTTTTCGAGCATTTCGCCCTGCTTTCCACGAATTACGCTTGTTATGTTATCCTATAAGGCTTCAATCTTGTTCGGCTTGTCCACATACCCACACAAAAAATAATCAAAAGGTGTTAAACCGCACGATCTTGGCGGCCAACTCACAGGGCCATATCGATAAATAAGCTGTTCACCAAATTCATCCTTCAACCTTTCCATTGTTTCACGAGCTGTGTGGCATGTGGCACCGTCTTAATAAAACCACATGTCAACCAAGTTCAACTCAGCCAACTGGGGCAAAAATAAAAGTCGCGTATCATGGCTCGATATCGTTCTCCGGTGATGGTAACGTTTCTTCCACGGTTGTCATTCAAGAAAAATGGACCGATGCTGCCACCAGCCCATAAACAACACCAAACTGTCGTTTTTTCGGGATGCGTCGGTAATTATTGTATGGCATGTAGCTGTTCCATCACTCCAGATACGACAGTATTGCTTATTTACGTATCTGTTGAGCCAGAAATCAGCTCGTCGCTGAACACAATATTCGATAAATAAGCGGATTTGCACATTTTTCACCGAGCGCACGAATTTTGATAAAAAGTTTCAATAATTTGTAATCGTTGCTCGTTTTTAAGTATTTTCATGGTTAAATGGCATAGTATACCGAAAACTTTTCCCTTTGACAGATGACGTTTGTCCGCCATTAGTAACCAGTGCTGCAATCTGAAAAACTTAACTCCGAAAAAATCACCCATTATAAACATTTCTTCCACCTCATAGCAAAACCAGACGAAAAACTTTGTTTTTTTATCGAACTCGAACCATAAATGATTTTGATAAACTGTCTGAACAATATGTTCTGACAAAGACATTTTCTTTATTTCCATAGAGCCGACATGTTGGGGATATCCGCACAGCGGATTGTAGCCTTCTCATACGTTTTTTATTGTATTTTTTTTCTCTTGCTTTAATGGTTTTATTATCTGTAAATTGTAAAATATAAATAAATAAATAAAAAAACAAGAAAACAAATTAATATCCGCTTCGAAAACACGATACTATATGTTTGGTTCCAAAATTAAGCCGATTTATATTGGCTGACAATTTTTATTGTTTTAATTTTTACTTTTACTTTTCATTCTCTGTGGTTAATTTTATGTGTTTCGTAGTTCGATTATCTTTGATTTTTATAATTTGACTCTCAGATTCTACATTTTGGATTGTTGATCATTGGTTGTAGGCCATGAGGTCTAAGATTTCGCAGAAGAGAACGATTTTTTCTTGAAGTGGATGGCCTCAGTTGAATCTGACTTCAACCGTATAGGGTATGAGATAGTTATGTAGTGTTGCTTTGAATTCTCCATTTGTCTAACTTGTGCAGAAGCAGGCAATCTTAGTTATTGGGATATTTTTTAGATCTTGCTGGTGAAGTAGTTTCCTATGATTTATAATGATTGCTGTGAGTAGTGGTACAATTATATAAAATGTTCTTCTTGATGTCTAGATCGCTGCATTTCCTGCATAGTTAGGGTGACCAGATCCATGCTAACCAAATTTCAAAAATTTCTGTGGGTTAAACTGATCTATTGACGAACATTTTATATTACCATTACCAATGATTTTGCATCGAAAGTTCTTTCGAATATTTTAAAATTTGACCGAAAAACATTTTTTACTGAAAAAATGTGGGCGTGGCAACAAAACTTTATATACATGAGTTATATATTGGGTCAAAAACTACGTTTTACTAAAAAGTGAGCTGATAATTTTTACACTTGTTATACTGCTTCGGACAGAGAGTTTATATACCAAATTTCATCACTCATGCTCAAAATTTAAACCACGAAAATCGGCGACACAAAGATGGACGAACGGACGGACAGACAGACCGACATGGCTAGTTCGGCTGAGCTATCGATTCTGAGTCGATCCATTACAATATCCTTATATCCATCAAAATATACTAATATATCCCTATGACATAGGGTGTACAGAAATATGGCGTTGTGTTCAGAAGTTAATGAGCTTTTGTTACAAAAATATTTTAAGTCGTGTTCATACCAGAAATATGCAGAAAATTTCTGATTTTTCTAAATAGTTTTGTTGTATTTTTGTGATCTCAAAAAAATTGGTTTACTGAGAAAACCTAAAAAGAGGACAAATTGCATGGTTTTCAAAAAGATACCGGACATTTTATTTCTTCGCAAAAAGAGAACATGTCCTCTTAAAAGCGGACGTCTGGTCAGTCTATGCATAGTTGATGTGAGCCAGTAGGTAAAAATGTGTAACCTCTTTAGTTCTTGACTATTAAGGTGTTGATTTCTTTTACATAAAATTAACAAAGTTTTTTTTTTTAATCAAAATGAGTTTTTATTTGTGTTTCTACACTTTGAACAATTATCTGTTGTCGTTAAAAATAATCACACATTCGCTACATAACTAAAAGCATCTTAGTGCTTGTTGTAAACATAACCACCATTGCTACCGTAAACGGTGTCGATTGCTGAGCCCTGTGCGAAGGAGTTTCCCCCGATGAGACCACCACTTAATCCACCGTTGAAGCCACCGTTGAAGCCACCGTTGTATGAACGTCCGACGAGACCGCTTTCAAAACCACTACCAAATCCACCGTTGAAACCGGAGTTGAAGCCGCTTCTTATTGGGGCACCATAGTTGATTGCTGGAGGAATGTATGAGGTAGAAACAGCTGGGGAAACATATGAGCTCTGTATAGCTGGGGCAGAGTATGAGACAGCTGGGGCAGAGTATGACTGAACAGCTGGGGGAATATAAGAGTTGTGGACAGCTGGGGCAGAGTATGAGATAGCTGGGGCGGAGTATGAATGCACTGCTGGGGCAATATATGAACGCTGGAAAGCTGGTGCTGAGTATGAACCTTGTGAGATAAGCCCATTTGGAGGCAAGTAGGTGTTAGCCAAGTGGCTGACATCAGCTGATGCCAAAGCAACAAAAGCGAAAACAATGAGGAATTTCTGAAAATAATTTAAAGAAGAAGAATAAATTAAAATCTTGAAAAATTGTATTCAGCAATTAAATAATTTTGAAATTTTGATAAAAACTCGCATGGATGAGTTGAATAAATTAATTGATTCAAGAAGCCCTTAATGTAACTGACAATTTTGCATTTCAGAAATTCTGTCGAAATGCGAACATTCGCAAAGCTACCTCAAGTATTTTGAATACCAATTTTTCAAATGATGATTAAAACATTTGTTCAGGTAGAATTAGTTGAAATTTTAAGCAGAAATAATGTAATTGTATTGCAAACTTTCGCATATATTCCGATATCTCGTGTTTTTCTATTTTATAATATTTGTTGACATGAGATTCAAAGTATTCGTTCAGAAATAAGAGTATGTAAATGTGTTTACTTAAAATTCGCATGTTGACAGACGAAGTAGCAGGAAAATGTCAGAACATTGAAGATGTAAAAATATGTTAAAACCAAATTAAACATTTTTTGATGAATGCTAATTTTTGAATATTTGCAAAATCGAAAGGTGCAATGTACACAGCCGATGCAAAGGAAATGATAACCTGTTGTGGTTTCAATGATTGTGTATGAATCATTAGAGAAACAATACAAAATCATTATCACTCGAATTTATCTTAACCTATATACAGCGATTTTGATTTCAAAATTGACATTAAGAATATTTTCAATAGTCCAAATTAATACTGACAAAGAGAATCAGCAATACGTGATGGCAGGCAGTAGGTAAATATATCTATCAAGCAATTCCAAATGCGAATAAAAATTAAAACCAACGTTGCTAAAATTAAGCATTTCAGGTTTTTTTTTATGACTCTCAATAGCTCTGAATGGTAATCCCATTTTTATTCCAAACAAATTTCGGCACTTCAGGTTTCGAAAAAATCTTTTAAAAAAATGTTTAATGCACCAGGAACAGATAGCTATCGACGATTTTTTAGATCCCATTCGAAAAAAATTGACTACTTTAATCCTGAGTGTAATCCTTTTCTACTAACCATGTTGATAATTGTAGTGCTGCTTGTCCACTTAGATGAAACAAAACTCAAGAACTGATGCTTTCCACCATACGGACCAAACAATTTATACTAAAACTCAAATCCGTCCCAAACAGCATAAGTCGGTTGATAAATCATTTCAAGAGACAAAAAAAAAAAACAAAGCAAGAGTTAAACAAAGTATATCTCAAAGATTGCTATGTCCAATAACTGTAGCGACGTCAGGTAGGTATGTTGTTGAGTCACTTTTGCGGTGCATATTTTCAGTAGAGCTACTACCACCTGTTAAGAATGACTTTTGGATAAATTCTGTCTAGTTTAGCATAAATTGCTGCGGTTATCTGTTTTTTTTTCGAAATGGTTATCGATTTTTGTTCACGGTGAATGTCAATGCTGTCTACACCACGCACCCCCGCACAGTGTGAGAAATTGCCAATCTAGAAAGACAAAACTATAAAATGGCATCGGATGAACTACAAATGAAGCAATTTGTTGATTTTTCGATGCTAATTGATTTCTCTGAACAAAGAGTAATAAATAAATTGTTTTTAAATATAATAATGTATTATTTTTTTAATGAAAAAAAAGGGCCGGTAAATACTTTTTTGTTTATAATCTCATTTGACTTACATTTTTTCTTGTGAGGTTATTTCTAAATCTATTTACAGATCTTTGGAATGTTTTAGTAAAAAAAAAAACAAAAATAATTCAGTCTTTAAATTCATGGTATTTCGTCAATAAATCTGTAGAATTAAATTATTTAGGATATGAAACAAAACAAAATAAAATTGAAACAATTACTTTTTAAAATTCAGTCACTTTCGCTGTCGCTAAAAGCGTGTTCTTCAAATTTATTTGCAGACAGCAAAGAAAGAACCTGTCGTGTTATGACACCACGAGTTCGTTTGGGAACGTGCCTGAAACTAGCTATGAAAGGGTCCGAGGATATTAATAGCCTATTAAGAAGGTCTATATTTGTATCGACTCTTGATGTTTTTTACGGTGAAGAGCTTCCTAAATTTTCGCATGTCTTTATTTCTTGCCTCTTGCGCTTCTTCTGATAGCTGCCCTATAGGAAGTATACAATTGGCTATGACTTCCCTTCCATGGAAGAGCAATTTGTGGACGCTGACCGGCATAGTATACCACGGGTATTCCTTCAGATAAAATTCTCGAGTCTCCATGACATATTTATATTTATGAAACGAGTATTCATCTACAGCATAAGCACAGCCCAACGTTTCCAAAATTATATGAAATCGCACAATAAGTTCATATTTTACTTCAGTAATTTCGGTACTTTTCTCTGCTGGCTGGAAGAACCGTCTAGCCGTATTGCCGTCATTAGTGTTGCCTGCATTCTGTGTAGGCATATATAAAGGGTGATCCATTTCGAGGTTCCCTACTTTTTTAAAGAAAAAAACACAGAAAATTCAAATTTAATGGAGAATGTTTATTATAATTTGAAAGAACATTCTTTGGCATTTATTTTTTGAAGATTATGTCTATCAAATGTTGGCCGTTGCTACGTCGCAGATGGTCCATCCGTTGAGTCCAATTTTCTATCACTCGTTCGAGCATTTCGACTGGTAACTGGCGAATGACACGCGTGATGTTTTCCTCCAAGGCCTGAATCGAAGCGGGTTTGTCGGCATAAGCTTTTGACTTTACATATCCCCACAGGAAAAAGTCTAACGGTGTGATATCACACGATCTTGGTGGCCAATCGACCGGCCCAAAACGTGAAGTTATGTGCTCACCGAAATGTCCATTGATTGATGCGATGTGTGAGAACAGAACAGAACACAGAACGTGAATTTTGTTAATAAAGTTGAACAATTTGTAAACGAACAAACAATACTTAACAAAAATAACATGACAGCATGACACGACTCACACGTGATCTGTCAAAAACTGCTATTGAAAAAAGTATCTCTACTTGGATCACCCTTTATTAGCAAGCCCAGGTCACTGCGGAATTTTTCTTGAATTTGTTTTTTTCTAGCTGCTACTTTCGCATTATTTTCAGCTCCAGGAACTTGCCACACTTTTACATCAAGCCTGTATGCTATGTGCAATACACACTCCATGAACCGTATCCAAGAATGTAATGGAGATAGTCCAAATGATATTGATCTCTTGTCTACGACCTTATTTAAAATTTCTTTGGGCTTAGCCTCGCATATAAAGCATGTTTGCGATGAAGTTGTAACTGACGAGAATGTAGTGCAAGTCTTACCGTCTATCATTGTAAGCATAAAAAATGGCCTAGCTTTGAAATTTATCTCTTGGTCTTTTATTACAGTTTGAGTTAAGCGAGTTATTTCCTGCTCGACAAAATGTACTTCCTGAGAAATCAAATCCGATGTCTCTTTCGCAAAAATAAACTTAATTGATGGATTTTGCCATTAATTTTTTTTCTGCTACATCATTTAAAAACATTTGAATTGGAACCATTGATTTACGAAATACGTTTTCATCATTGTCTTGAAAACTTCTGTTTGGAGCTGTTTTTGTTGAGCTTCATCGCATCCCCATTTCACCATAATATTCAGTTCATTTTACCCACTCCTTAACTGACCAAGTCCAAGCAAATCATCCCTTTGAGCCAAGCAAAGTCTTTGGATAGTATGATCAACTAAGGCCGTGTGTCGATTGCGTTAAAATGGGGGTTAAACTTTATCCACTGGCTAATTTTTCTCTGTCACCCCTCAGTAGTTATATCAAATGTCAAAAATTAGCTACTGGATACGTTTTAGCGAGCTGTTGAGCATGTTAAAATTTTGAAGTCTCTAGTCACCATACTAATGTCAAAATGTATCCACTGACTAAAATTTCAACGCAATTGACACACGGCCTAAAGACTGAAGTACATTTTTGGAACATAATTCGGTAACCTCGATTGAACCCGGATTGTTTTTTTTTGGCTTGTTTTACTTGTTCGTAGGAATAAACCAAATCTTTAACTTTTTGATTAGCTTTTTGTCGAATGACATCATTTTGATGCGTTGATAAATTTGCATCAATTATGATAGCTAACGCTTCGTCCGAAGATATAACGAAAGTGGACGTCTCTAGGCTAAATATTTGCACAAGCTTTTTCACTTCTGTACCCCTACTAGAAAAACCTATAGAAAGATCCTTGACCAATTTTGCTGAGTCTCTTTTGCCCATTTTGTGAAGCATCATCTCATTAGCCATCCTTATTTCTTCAGAGCTTTTTGCATTTAAGAGTTTTTTCGTTTTTCGTTTTTTCGTTTTTTCACTACACTCTTCGAATTTTTTGGGTATTCTTCCACGTTTTTTTGATTGTTCCACGTTAACGGTTGATGAACTTGGTTGCAGCTCACTCAGTATAAGACAAGGTAACACGTAATCCTCATCTCACCAATCTGAATTCACAGATAAGAAGCGGGTACGTAGCTTATTACTTTTCAACCACCTTGCTCCAATTTTAAAGCACAAGTCGTCGATGGCTAGCTTTAATTTTTTCTTTGCTTGTTAACAAGCTCTCGAAGACAATATTTATCAACTATCAAAGCCAAAACTGTGTCTTGCGATCGGGTTTGTCGGTTCGGACCCAAACCTTAATTTTATCCGCGCGATATTTTGGAGTCATACAAAAACGTGCACAACTTTTTTGGTTTTCTTAAATGCCAACACTCCATTGGTTCATCTATATGTAATTTGAAATCGGAATTCAGCGGAATAATTGCTTGAATGATTGGATGAAAAAAAAGTACTGCCTAGAGGTTGCATTTTTTTTCTCAAATTTAAAACGTGTAACATAAAATTGCAAAACAGAGTACAGCTAAAATGAATGTGCCAAACTAACCTTTAAGAAGTATTTAACGATGGAAAAAAAAGTATCATAATTCAACAACTGTAAGTGCCGGTGAGGTTTGTTTTTGACTTGAGTGCTGCTGATGTTTCCCTAATTCAGTTCTAATAAGATGCCTTAATCTGCCAACAGTTAAAAGGAATTGAACCTATTCTCATATCCATGTATATTATATCGTCAAGCCGGGATTGGCTGGGGTACAAAGGCTCACAACAATTTTGATGACGCAAATGTTTTCGTGATATGATAAGAAAAATAAGTAAAAGGATGTTCTTAGCATTACCTTCAAGGAAACCTACGTGTCATTAGCTTGACGGTATTCTGAACGTTTGTTAATGGAATGGGTGGCCGCGGTGTAGTAGTAATGTGTTCGTCTGTCACTCACAGCTGTTGGTATAAGTCCGGAAAACGTTGACTCGAATGACGGTTTTTTCATAATCGAAGATCCTCAGGAGAAGGCGAATTCGATAGGCGCTATTTTCGAGACCGTGTATACGGTGAACAATCCTGTTCGCCCAAATCGCGATATTGAGGAAAGAGCCTTTCTGAATCACTTTTATCTGCGCACTGAACTTCAAGCTTGGCGATCTGAGAATCACGGTTTTTCCGTATTCAATGACGAAAACCCTTCCAATGGCATAGTCGCCAATACCCTGATGCTGTTCGTGCAAAAAGATGAACTCCTGGACATCTTGGTATCACTGAAAAATAAAAAGCCGGCAGGAGAGGACTGAGTCCCAAACGTCGTATTGAGACACCTGCCAATAGAAGCAGTCGATATCTTCACCACCCTGTTTAACAATGCACTGAATAATGCACATTATCCGGTGCACTAGAAAACGGCGGTGGTACATCCTATCCCCAGAAAGGACAAGGACAAAACAAACCCTGCAAATCTTCGGTCAATAAGCCTTCTGCCGAATGTAAGCAAGGTATTCGAGAAGATAGTCAATAGAGCTCTGCTTAAGTGGGTATTCCGGATAATCAGTTTGGTTTTCGAGCGAGGCATGACACCATTCATGGCGCGTTGAAACTAGTGTCCGACATCCAATGGAATAAATCCAAAGGACAATGCATAGGAGCCTGTCTGGTTGACTTTGAAAAGGCCTTCGACACCGTATGGTTAGAGGGGCTTTTCTACAAGCTGACCAGAATGGGCATGATGAAACCCATGATACATATGAAATATGAAATGCTAATGGGACAGGAGTTCGTTGTCAAATGTGGCAACGTAACTTCGAGTAAAGTCTTTGAAATTAAAAACGGTTTACATTTATACAAGTGATCTTATAGGTTCTCTCAGACACGCCATAGCATACGCAGATGATCTAGTGGCGTACAGATCAGGTCCGAAAATCGGAGTCATAAACACACTTTTGCAACGTGACTTCGATCACATTAAGGGATATTGCGATGATTGGAAATTGAAGATTAGTACAAGACAGGGATGGTATCCCGGTTTTATACCACCGCTATCGTGACGCGCGGGATAAACGGCTAATCCGCGACGGGTACGTAGACAATGCTCCGAAGCTCCTCCGCTTTAGCACGGCGGTATCAGATCGCGATAGGATCGATGCTGCAAAACAGCGCACTGAATTCTAGTGGCTATATGGAGAAGGTGATTCTGCACTTCCTCAGGACTTTGCGGACTTTTAGTCCAACCCCAAAGTTAAGATTTAAAAATTAGGAACAAGGTCTGGGGCGGGGCTTGTGCACCATATTGGCGTACAATATGGTTGAACGCATGCTGCCGTGGGACCGAAGGACGCAATCAGGATGGCGACCCCTCGGGTCATATGCAACGAGGGCTCGCCACCCCGATTATAATTAAGTTAGGTTTAAGTAGTTAAGTAGTCTTAAGTTAGGCTTAAGTGGTTTAAGTAGTCTTAAGTTAGTTATAATCTAGAATAAGCTTATTTATTTAAAAAAAAAAGTCACTATACAAAGTTTTTTATTTTTTCTTTGTTAATTAAAATTAAATATAAAAAAAACCGACAAATTTAAGCCCAAAGGTAAAAAAAACAGCTAAATATAAGCTTACAGCCCCCACTAAGGGCCGATAAGTTAGATTAAGTAAACCAGTTATTGATAAGTTAGATTTAAGCATTTTTGTCTAGTAGTAAGTTAATATTTTAGGTAAATAAAATAAAAGAATTTTATAGTAAAAAAAATGTGTTCGTCTGTTGAGTGGAAGGTTGCGCGTTCAATCCCAACCAAAATCCATTTCACTTTTATTTAAAAGAAATAAAAAGGTCGGTGTAATACCTAAAAGTATGCACACCATCTTGAATTTCTTCAAATTTAACGAACACAGTAGTAGTCTCCACTACATCCAAAATCTTTCCTATCCTCTCTTTCTTCCCCTTCTCTAACGCTCGTACTATGGTAACATATAAAGGGTATTCATACCCCTTGAGTACGTGTTAATGATAAAAAAAACCTACTATTCAATAAGGACTCATCTTGCTATTATTTATTATTTTTTATACTTTGTGCTAGGATGGACATATAATTATTATCGCAAAGAAAAATTTTTATTTTATTTGGTAAACTATTATTGGGGAATCGAGTTTAATCAAAGACAAAATGGTGACAAGACTTAGACAAAATGGTTCATCGAAGGTATTTTAAGACGTTTTCATGTGGAAGTCTCGAATCCTGTAAATATTCAATGTGATGTAAGCATCGTGGAATCTGACAGAATGCTCAAATCGGCAGCTGCAACTTCATGGTAATAAAGGACCTTGGTTCCGCTAATACCTCTGCTTACTTTAATTTGCTGAAATCAAATAACAACAATTAGTCTCTCCAACCGATTTTTTTCCAGGCTGAGAAAGCCATTCTGTAAAAACGCTCTCACTTGATTGCTAGGTAGTTAGACAAAACATTCACGTCACGCCCTACGGGACTAAAAAATTAACATAGTCCCATTGTCGATTCGAGCGAAAATTCTTCAATTCCCAACAATTTGGGTGTCATATAAGTTGAAATACTCTGTAGAAGAAAATTCAAACAAGGACAAGAACATAAGCCTGAATGGACATTTTTAACAATCCTTAATGCCAACATCCTGATTGGATAAATCTCAATTACATTCACGAATTCAATTTTTTTTTTTAATATTTTATTACAAAAATTAAAATTCATTTACAACGTATCATAGTAAAAAAAAATCGTTCTTCTCGATTCTCACTTTTTTGGAGTATGATGTTTTTATAATGCAAAAAGTTTATATATATCTAAGCAGACGAATAATATAGTATTCGTAGGCTTAAAAGAATGAAACCGCATAAAATTTCTTAACAAATATAAGAGCCTGCATTTGAACCATAATACCTTCTGAAAACCGACTTAACGTTGAATCTTTTGTCGATCACTGGTTGATTGCTCATGATCAAGGAGATGTCTTTAGTGTGGTTTAAGTCCCAGACTAATTTTGGTTTCGAACCGAACTGTGTAGATTTTCACCTTCATTACCAAAAAGACAAAAATTCTAATATTTAAATTTTTTAAATTTTTCTTGACTCACGTTTGGTCAGAATTACCGAAAGATTTAACGTACAAATTTTCGTATTATTTCTTCATATTCTTTTCATCGTTGCAGTATTTCTTGCATTCGCTCTGTAATAGATTTTTGGTTTATTGTATTAGTAACTGAATATCCATCTGTTGAACATCGTAATGTTGTCAACGCCATCTATGAGTTAACAACATAAATTATAACTTGCCAGCTTTAACCAACCTCAGTTTCTACTCCTCCTCATTCCCGTGTTTTTCATGTTACTTGGATTTCTACTTTGAAGCGTTTGGGAAAAGTTCAAACTGCGGTAAGATAATATACAAATTTTTAACTCAAATAATCTTGTAACTTATTCCTTAGGAACAAAATCCATTCATACACATGCGATTATTTTCGAATTTCCCCATTTGCATCTCAAAGGCACAGCATTTCTTTCAATGGAGTCAGTCAGTGCGATAAACTGGCAGAATGGTTCGATTCCTAGCCGTAGCAAGAACCAAATGATTTTTGGTTCTCCTCTCTCCTCCTCTCGCGATGATCTGACAAATCATCCGATTGGTATCAATTATCAAAAGAAGCCTCAACCGTTCGGATTCCGTTTAAAACAGGAGGTCCCGCCATCGTGCAAAAAGTATACATCCGCACATATGATGATACTTTGAATTGCTCTATTTGTCTCAATGAAGTTATTGCTTCGTCACCAACTATTGCGAAGGTTTACAATCTCTTCTTCAAGGTGTCCCAGAAGAGATCACCCTATTGGCAGATGTTCTTATTTTTGCAAATGGCCGCCAATGTCAAATCTGTTTTGACATTTGTGGACTAGGTAGATGTAAAATATAAGTGAACTCCCCAAGAACGCGGAATAATTGTGTCTATTTTTTTGCGTAATGATTCATCTGTAGTGTTGGGGCAGCGCGAATTCCGTCGCCGATTCTCCGACATCGACCAGAGGCCGTGCTTTGCAATCAGCCATCATACGGTCGTCCCAAAGGCGAATTTTGATCAAAGACTTGCGCATGTCCCCGTACAAAGTCTAGTCCGTGCATCAGCTGCTGCCTGTCATCCTCAATCTCGAGGACGAAGTGGACGATTTTTCGACCAAAAACAAAATGAGCGATGAGGTTCATTTCCACATCAGCTGGTACGTGAACAAGAAAAACTATCGCGTCTGGGGCACCGAAAATCCAGGAGTAATGCACGAGGAGCCATTAGACCCGCTCAAAGTTACTGCAATGGTGCGCTGTTCACGCTGGAGGAGTCATCGGGCAATTTTTTTTTCGAGAACGCCGCTGGTCAAACGAGAACAGTGGACGGTGCGCGCTAAAGGGCCATGTTGACCAAGTTTTTTTCTGCCGCAATTGGACGAATTAGGACTGGAGTACATTTGGTTTCAATAGCAACGGCATACACTGCGCGAGCCACAACCGATATTCTGAAGGCGGCATTCGAAGGTCGCCTCATCTGTTGTTTTGGCGATTCGCAGAATCGCCCGATTTAACCGTTTCATACTTCTTTTTGAAGTCCCGTGCTTACGTGAACAAGCCCGATACACTAGAAGCCCTCAAGGACAACATTCGGCACGAGTGCGAGAATCTGTCTCCCGAAGTTCTCGCTGTGATGAAAGTGATGAAAAATGTCATAAAACGAGTCCGTAAATCAATTGTGACAGCGCCTATTTGGCCGATATCATCTTATCAACAGAATCGAAGTTTTTCATTAAAAAAAAAATAGAGTAACACAACATCGGATGACTTCTTTTGGCCCACCCTGTATAAGGCTAGAAATAGGAACTGCCAAATATTTAGTTTCTTGTGACTACTACTAATCGCTGGTCAGTGGTAAAATACGTGTAATATGTTCTCCTCTATCGGTGGATCGTTACATTTCATAGTTTTTGTGTTACAAAATTTCGTTGTCACCTATTCAGAGCAATTAGCTCGTTTAGATGACTATTGACAATTAACGCGCATCACTTGGGTGTTTTTTTATGGTACCAACAAATTATTCTTTATTTCTATTTCTACACTTTGGACAATTATCTGTCATAGTTAAAATCAATCACACATTCCCTGCTTCATTAAAAACCTCTTAATGCTTGTAAACATAACCACCATTTCTACCGTATACGGTATCGATTGATGATTCCTGTGCGTAGGTGTTTCCCCCGACAATACCGCCATCGAATCCACCGTTGAACCCACCGTTGAACCCACCTTTGTAGGCACCTCCGACGAGACCGCTTTCAAAACCACTACCGTATCCACCGTTGAAACCGCTGCTTACTAGAGCACCATAGTTGGTTGCTGGAGGAATGTATGAGGTGGTAACAGCTGGGGCAACATATGAGCTCTGCACAGCTGGAGCAGAGTATGAAACAGCTGGGGCCGAATATAAGGTCTTGAAAGCTGGGGCAACATAAGAGTTATGGACACCTGGAGCGGAGAATGAGACAGCTGGGGCGGAGTATAAGCCATGGAAAGCTGGAGCTGAGTGGACTTCGACTACTGGTGCTGATTGCGAGATTTTTTCATTTGGAGGTAAGTAATCGCTAGACAAGTGGCTGACATCGGCTGATGCTAAAGCTAAGAAAGCGAAAACGATGAGAGATTTCTGAAAATAAATAAGGGAATTAATTAAGAAAATGTTGGAATTAGTCCTTTACGCAACTAATAAATTTTAAAGAAAATCTATCCAAATGCGAACATTCGCAAAGTAAATTTGAAAATTCCCATTCAATTCTATGAAATTGTTAACTCAGGAATTAGAAAAATTAAAAAAATTCGCATGACTGCAAAGGTACCGCTCTCAGAATATTGATGATGTATATTCAAGCCATATTGAGAATTTGTAGAACAATGCCAAATTTGTATTACTTGCAAAGTCTGGAAATTCGCAAAGTTAAACGATCACAAGTGATCCATTTCAAAGGTATAATTACCGTGGTTTTTAAAATGTTTAATAAATAGTTAAAACAAAACGATGACAAAAATTAGCTTTAAATAATTGGAGACATCATATAACCCCATACAATTAATGTCGCAAATATTCGCATACAATTTTCATTTTAAAATTCACTTGAAGTTGACGATCCAAAAAAATATTGACGGTGCACTGTGGAGTATTTGTATGAAAAAACCGCTCAAAAGTAAAAAAATCAGGTTGTCATCAATTTCGGTAAGCACCGCTATTCTTCAAGCTTGATAACCGATCCATCACGCATTATGCAAAAAAAGTTGCACCGCTATTGCCACTCGCCACATTATCAGTCAGAACCTAGCCATTGTTGGAGCTGCATTTATTGGTTATTTACACTTTTGTTCGCGACTCATTTTTGATTTGGTTATTGTTTTTTTTGTGTGGTGAAATTAAGAAAGAAATTATTTGATTATGGAAGTGCAAGGTATAATCGATGTTAAGATATAAAATTAGATTTTTTTGTCTGCATGATTTTGTTGTATGCGTACGGTGTTCATGAAGTCCTAATTTAATGTTTAGTTTTAAGAAAACGTTTTAGATAATGGTGTTTTTGTTTGTGAGTATGTCATGATCGGGCTATAATATTGTTATGGACATAATCCTTAGTCTCTTGGCAATCATAGACCGCAATAAAACTGTCCGCCTACGTCCGCCATTTTATTTTATGTCACTTCGAATACTATGATAGCTTATGGTAACTTAGACAGAATTTCGTACTTGCATTGCAGATTCGTCGTTTAGTGTCAAGAGTTTTACCCGACGGGAATTATACGATGTGCTAAAAGATTTTAGAGATAAAAAAGTTGATGAAAAACTTTTGTTGTTGGAGGAAAAGCTTATCCAAATTTTAGAATGTCCAATAAAACAAAAAAGTTGTGTCAGCAATGCTTTGAAATATTTTAAAAGCGATTTCAAGAAAAAATGGGCTGCTGCAAGCTATAAAGATGAAAGATTCCTTAAAACCAATGAAAAGTGGCTTCAAACAAGCATTAAACTGTCCTTTGTTAAGCCCTTGCACAAACCAGGGCGACCATCCAAACCGTTCGAAGAGCTTAGTGACTGCAGTAAGCGGCGAAAAACTAAAGACCTTCGCGAGCAAGTATCAGTCGAAGAGTTGACGTTTGCAGCCAGCGTAAGTCAGCGTACTTTAGGAAATTCTGATGCGTCCAAAATAATCAAAAAAGTTACTAACTCGCCAACCGATGCTAAAGAACTTTGTAAGCTGATTTCCTCTTCTGCGAAGCAAGTTGCAGTGAAAAAGTTTACACCTCAAGAGGCATTAGCAATATTTGTTGAAGGCGACTTTACAAGGAAGCAGTGGGAAGTGATACAAAGTGCCAGCAAAAGTATCTACCCCTGCTACTCATTGATAAAAAAGTCAAAAACTGAATGTTACCCTGATAAGGAATTCATCACAGTCACTGAAACCTGTGCAGAAATACAACTGCAAGCATTGCTTGATCACACTGCATTACGCCTTTGCAAATATGTCGAAAATGTATTAGAAACGTCTTCAGAGGAAGAAAGTAAAAATATGGTTTTGATTTCAAAATGGAGCTGTGATGGGTCTCAACAGACGCAGTATAAGCAGAAATTTAAAAACAGCACTGACAGTGATGCTAATATTTTTCAAAGCTCACTCGTTCCTCTGCGACTTGCTGTAATGATTGATGGCGAACAGAAAAAAGTCATATGGCAAAACCCAGTCGCTTCTTCTCCCAGATTTTGCAGGCCTATACGCATAAGCTTCATTAGTGAATCTAAGGATGTTACCAGAGATGAAATCAATTTCATTGAAAACCAAATTGCGCATCTCAGAGAAACAGAAGTAATCAGTTATAATAAAATAGCAAAAATAAAGCATACCATGTTGCTTACAATGGTTGCGGCAAAGTGTGCAATGCTGCTACAGATACTGCCTCTACTATGAGGTGCTATATTTGTGGACAGACTTCTAAGGATTTCAATAAGTTTATTAAAACTGAGCAAGTCAATGTAGAAGCACTAAAGTTTGGACTCTCAATTCTTCACGCACGGATTCGCTTTTTCGAATCGCTTCTCCATTTAGCTTATAAAATACCTTTAAAAAAATGGCAGGCACGATCGGTTGAAGAAAAAGCAATTGTGAAAGCTACAAAGGAGAAAATTCAAGGCGCATTCAAAGAGCAAATGGGGCTCCTAGTAGATGTACACAAAGCTGGATTTGGTAATACCAATGACGGCAACACGTCCAGAAGGTTTTTCAATGACCCGGAGTGTTCTTCTCGTATAACTAAGGTTGATCTTAATCTGATAACTCGCTTCAAAACTATCTTGGAAGTGATTTCTAGTGGATATAGAATTGATGCAGACAAATTTAATACCTTCGCCCACGATACCGCTAAATTGTACATAGATCAGTACGGCTGGCATCCCATGTCACCAACTATACAAACAAGCACAAGCGAGCTGCCTATGCCTCTAGAAGACGATAACAACAGAAGTTTGGACGATATTGAAGAAGAAGAACATGTAGACGACCTTTCACCTTCATATTCTGATTAAACACATTTTCTTTAAAATTCTTCATTCTTCATTTTCAGAATAAACAATTAATTTTCATAATATGTTGTGTTTCAATTGATTTATTTACAAAAAAAATCATAAAATAATTTTGAGCGGTTTTTTCATACAAATACTCCACAGTGCGGTGGGTATTAGAGGCAGTTAAAAAAATCTCATTGCTACCAAAAGTTTACAACAAATTTCGGCACTTTGGTCAAAAGATAAAACGTCACAGGGGCAACTATTCTACCACAAATTCTTAGTTATCGATCACTTTAGCCCATACTTCAAGAAAGAAAAATTCCTTGTCTACTTACCATGTTGATAGTAGTAGTGCTGCTTGTCCACTTAGATGAAACAAAACTTAAGAACTGATGCTTTCTACTAATCGGACCAAACAATTTATACTAAAAGTCAAATCCATTCGTAACAGCATATGTTGGCCGATAAATCATCTCTAGTTACAAAAACAATAAAAAATAAACCATCAAAAAAGTTAATAAAAGACCAATCCTTAAAATTGCTCCAAAAACTGTTGCTGTTTATCATAACTATAGTGAAATACCATACCTGAGGTTTGCGTAGCTGAAAAAAGGAAAAGAAGAAGAAGACTTATCATATTTGGTCGTAAAATGCCATAAGTGCGACTACTTTAAGACATCAAGATTGACTTATGGATAAGGTCTAGTTTGGCATAAATTTTACGACGTTATCGGTGTTTTCCGAACTGGATATCGATTCTAGTGAAGGTCAATGCTGTTTACTCACACCGGCTAAATCGTCTTAGAGTACATATTCTATAATGGTGAAAACTGTGCAACTCTGTGCGACAGAGTGTAAGGGTTTTGGAAATACATCAATGCAGGTCAGGTTTAATTTTAAGTTCTAAAATTTGGATAGTATTCTACAGGTACTTACTTAAGTGGCGCTACAGTCCGGAATGAACCTGGTCCTCAACCAACATGCCTCTCCAATTAGCCCGGTCCTTAGCTAACTGCCTCCAGTTGCGCACTCCAAGTTGGTTGAGGTCGGTTTCTACTTGTGCGAGGTCTTCCTCTACTGCGTTCGATGTCTGGCTGGGAATCGAAGACTCTGCGAGCCGGAGTATTGTTGTCCATTCGTTCTACATGTCCTAGCCACCTTAAACGTCGAATGTGGAGTTTTTTGACCAGGGGCATGTCGCTGTACAGCTCGTATAGTTCTTGGTTGAATCTTCATCTCCAAAGCCCGTCAACGCAAACGGGACCGAAGATTTTTCGAAGAAATTCAAATTCAACAGGTAAATATTTAAATTAGATTCCCAAATTTGGCAACGGTTGAAGAGAACTGAACCGATTCTCGTAAAATCCAAGTCCATTTTATCCTCAATCGGTTACATAAGCTAATCGTAAAATTATCCATAACATTATGGTGCCGTGAAATAACACATGCCTAAGAATTCAGATGTTTCCATTCCCAGACGGACAGCCTGATGAAAGGGAATGAGATAGGCGGTATTAAGCGCATGTTAAAGGAAACAGAAAATGGAAAACTATCGTAAATCCCCAACTTCCAAAACTGCACGAAGTTCAATGGATGGTAAATGAAAATATCTACCACTAACAGCCCATAAATGACCTCAAACCTAGCTTCTTCCATCATTTGTCTGTATAACAATGAACCCCATTGGACAATTTTAGAAGTTTCTCATGAAAGTGTTACTTTTGAATGTTTATAACACTTTCGCAAGAGATGGAGAAGTGAACAAAAAACGTATGTCTTGACAATTGAAACCACGGAATCCGCGCTTACAAGCTGCACCAGTATATACAGGGTGGCGCAAAAGTAATCCTCCTATTAGAAAATGCTATAAATTTTGCGATTGGCCCCTAATGTCAGTTCTGTCTTGACATTTGTGTAGTAAACACATGCGAAATACACGTTAATAAACAATGTTACGCTACACTGCTCCAGAACGCGGAATATTGGTGACTATTTATTTGATCAATAATCGGTCGGTGACTTTGGCACAACGTGAATTTCGTCGCAAATTTCCTAGCCGTCCAACGCCTACTGGTGAAACACTGCGACGTTTAGCCGGTCGCCTCGAAGAGACTGGCACAACACGAGATGCTGCCAGGCGTGGCAGACCCCGGAGTAGCCGTTCGGCAGAGATTATTGCTGCTGTAGCCGAAGATGTCATGGAAGCGCCGTCGACAACGACCAGAGGACGTGCCACGCAAATGGGTATCAGTCGACGGTCTTTACAGCGAATTTTGTACAAGATTTGAAGATGTTTCCGTACAAAGTCCAGACGGTGCATCAGCTGTTAGCTGCTGACCGCCAATCGCGTCTTACATACGCTCAAGCCATCCTTAATCACCACCAAGAGGAAGATGATTTTTCATCAAAAATAATCATGAGTGATGAGGCCCATTTCCATCTTAGCGGCTACGTAAATAAGCAAAATTTACGCTTCTGGGGCACTGAAAATCCGCATGTAATCCACGAAGAGCCATTACACCCGCTCAAAGTCAAAGACTTTTTGAAGTCGCGGGCTTAGTCAACAAGCCTCAGACTCTTGCAGCTCTTAAAGACAATATCCGTCAAGAATGTGAGGACCTATCGCCGGAAGTTTAGGCCAAAGTGATGGAAAATGCCATAAAAAGGGCTCAAATGACAATCAACCATTCAGCCATTTACATGACATCATATTCTCGACTTGATGCTAAAAAAAATTAAAAGACCAAATAAAAATAATCCACAAGAAGAATCAAAGTTTTTCATTTTTTTGTAAATTACAGCCAAAAAACATCGGAAAACATCGAAAAAAAAAACACTGTGAATCAACATCTATGGCGCTGATTGCACAAAAATAAAATCCTAGATAATAGTCGACGCCTTCAGGTTCACTGTTCCAGTGGTAGTCCACCCCAGCAAATAAAAGAAGTGGTGGGTGCACGACTGGATCGTACGCAACTTTCTCTTTCGCACTTTTTTAAGTTCCGCTATCATCGTAAGGTTAGAATCAATCAAAATTCCGAGGTCGAAAATGTTTACGAAAGCAAATCTTGCTCTTTATAGGAGAAAGTTAAAAATATCTGAGCTGTTTTAAAATTAAGCCGCAAGTCGAGAGAGAGTGTGATCATTTTGTTGGAAACAAAACCAACAAAAATTTAAAAGAGATTTTTTCATGAAAGTAATTTTTGTAAGTGAAAAAGTTCCTGGAGTAGTGAAACAATTGGAGCAAGAAATAAAAGGACTGAGTTGAAGTCACAAAGAAGAAGCGGCAGGCCTCTTTAGTGAGTCAGGACAGAACGGAAAACACCAAAAGGTCCCAGTAGAGTTTAGAAGAGAGAAAGATAAGTTAAGCATAGTGCTTGTCTGACGCCATGTTGTTAATCGCTTGAGAAAGACGCTCGAGTAAGACGGTTTGAATATATTTTCATCTTTTTCTAAAAATGTTCCTTATTACTTTGGACAGCAATAATTTATATCTTTTTATAACGCATAACCAGTAAGATATATAATTTTGATCGGAATAACCTTTTTTTAGAAACACAGTCGGGAAAATTCCAAAAAAAAAGATATTGTGGCGCCGCTTTTTTTATACAACAAAACTAAATACCCTTAAACTCGCTCGTAGCGGAGCGGTTGAGTCAGCATTTAACCGACTGTTTGTTGTACTCTCTTACATGGGAAATTTTATTTACTTTTCCTTTATCCGTTTTCCTTATTAATTGACTTCCATCCTTCGTCTCAGTGGCGACTTCAAATTTACTTCCGACCCTTGTCTTTTTCTTTACGAAGTAAATTTGTTTTCCCGGGAAAAGTTTATACAAAATATAGAATTTTTGGAAAAAAAATTCTTATACCAAAATCCAAATGGATAAATCACGAATACATCCGCGATATATCATAATATCAGTACCTGCTTTTTTAGTACTTTGTACCATTTCGAGCATTGAAAAAGTTCGTTCTTCCTGATTCTCACTGGTTTATGGAATGATAGTTTAAGAATTCTAAATTATTGCGATTAGTTTATGAATGTAGTATGTAAGCTTTAATATGAGAGATGTAGTTTTTCTATTTCAAACATATTTTACATTTGAAAGCTGTCATCTTTTGATTGGTTTTTTCGTTTTAATTAGAACTTATTTTTAAAAGTCAAGGGCTTCATGTATGTTTTTATAATTTTGAAATTATTTTAAGTGATTAGTTTTTTAACGGTTAGCAATAAAATCCACTAAAGAGGATATGAAGACAAAGAATATAATGGTGAATTACGAATCCGAGCTGCTTAGTAGATTTCATTTTTTTACTGGTTGGTGGAAATCTCCTTTAGAGTGTGTATTTTTAGATGCATTGAACTTTTTATAGGGGTAACTGTAAAACCAGCTGTCAGGCTAGTAATGTGTGTTTGAATTTTTGTCAGTATAATTTGGAAAATCACCATGGAAAGACATAGTTACTTACTTACTTAAGTGGCGCTACAGTCCGGAATGAACCTGGGCCTCAACCAACATGCTTCTCCAATTAGCCCGGTCCTTAGCTAACTGCCTCCAGTTGCGCACTCCAAGTTGGTTGGGGTCGGTTTCTACTTGTGCGCGCCACTTAAGGCGAGGTCTTCCTCTACTACGTCTGACGTCTGGCCATCTTGAACGTCCATTGCGGAGTTTTTTTTTTTTGACCAGGGGTATGTCGCTGTACAGCTCGTATAGTTCTTGGTTGAATCTTCGTCTCCATAGCCCGTCAACGCAAACGGGACCGATAATTTTTTGAAGAATTTTCCTCTCAAATCGACTAAGCATTTCTTCATCCGCTTTTAAGACGGTCCATGCTTCAGCGCCGTAGAGCAGGACTGGGCCTTCTTAGCCCGTGTTGACGGCATATACTTCGTCTTGCCCTCATTTACTGCTAAACCCACTTTTGCCGGTTCCTTCTCAATACTAGCAAACGTGGCTGTGACATCACAATGAAGTCGATATCGTCGTCGTATGCTAGTAGTTGTACCGATTTTTGGAAAATTGTGCCTTTGGTGTCGTGAGTTTTGCACAATCCTCTCAAGAATCAAATTGCAGAAGTCCCATGATAGCGCATCACCTTGTCTAAATCCTTTTTTGGTATCGAATGTGTCCCTGTGTTCCTGTGTTCCGACCCTGATGGGTCAGCGATAATTCTCGGTATACCAAAACTAGACACGGCTCTGTATAGTTCGTCTCTATAAATGTTGTCGTATGCGGATTTGAAATCGATAAATAGGTGGTGGGTATCGACTTGGACTTCCTGGGTTTTTCCCAGGATCTGCCGAAGTGTGAAGATTTGATCGGTTGTGGACTTTCCTTGCCTAAAATCACACTGACAAGGGCCGATCAGGTTGTTGGTAAACGGTTTCAGGCGTTCACATATTACGGCAGATAGAATATTGTAGGCGATGTTGAGGAGACTTATGCCTCTGTTGTGGCGCATTTTAGAGGGTCTCCTTCTTAGTGGATCGGGCAAATGGAGCTGAGGTTCCTTTCTTCAGGCATACTTTCTTCCGACCAGATTTTGCTTATGATTTGATGGATGTTACTTACCAATTCATCTCCTCCGGCTTTATAAAGCTCGGCGGGAAGGCCGTCACATCCAGCAGCCTTATTAAGCTTCGGTGTATATATTGCTATCCTCACTTCACTCAGGTCGGGTGCTTGGCACCTTTTGCTGTCGTTGCCAATATTGAACTGTTCGTTGTGCCTGACAGCGGAATTTTGTTCGTCATCGCCGTTTAACAGTCTGCAGAAGTTGCTCTTCCATATCCTTCGCATCGACTGTGTCTCAACTACGATATTTCCTTGTTCATCTCGACAGGATTCTGTTCGAGCCTTGTATCCTTGGCTTTGGTAAAACTTGCGAACATCTTTCCTGGAGTGGCACATCTCTATATCCTCTATCGCGCGCTTTTCTTGCTCTTTTTTCTTCTTTCTAAAAAGCCGGTGTTATTCCCTTCTTATCTGCCTATAGAGCTCAACGGCAGCTCTCGTCTTCACCTGCAGCTTAGCCTTGGAGGCCTCGTTCTTGGCTGCGAGCATATGTCGGCATTCCTCATCAAATCAGGGGTTTCTTGCTGGTGGGCGCGAGAAACCTAGCACATCAGTTGCGGCTGATCAAATGGCTTGTTGGCATCGTTGCCATAGTTCTTCGACATTCGATGCTGGTGGTATGGTGATAATCGAATGTCTTGGCGGTCTCTTGCGATTGCAGACTTTCGACATTAAATTTTTTTACAGTATTTCTGGATTGTTGTGGCTTGGTGGATATCCGCATTCTAACCTTGGCTGCAACAAGGTAGTGGTCCGAGTCGATGTTAGCTCCTGTTCGGACGTATAAAATACTGGATGCCTGCCTTTTGTCTATCACTATGTGATCAATTTGATTGGCCCTTCGTGGATCTAGAGACCGCCATGCCCCTTTATGAATATCGAGGTGATTAAACCGTGTGCTAGCTATAGTGGCATTTCGTTCCGTAGCGAAGTCAACTAGTCTAAGTCCGTTACCAGACGTTTTGTCGTGTAGGCTGTGTTTTCCGACAAAATTGCTCTCTTCCTACCTTTGCGCTAAAATCTCCCATCGTACTTCGGTAGTCGCTCATAGGTTTTGTCAAGGAGCTCATAGAAGCAGTCCTTAGCTATATCATCTGTTTCCTACTTTGGGGCGTAAGCGCATATAAGGCTAATGTTGACAAATTTGGCCTTGAAGCGGATCGTTACAACGCGTTTGCTAATGTCTTGGAAACATAAGACTTCTTGCCTAAGTCTGGCACTTATTACAAATCCGCATCCGAAAAGTCACTGTTTCTGCTCACTATAACACGGTCCGTAGTAGATGTCACAGTTTTTCATCCTCTTTTTGTACGGCCCATCCCATTGTATTTCCTGGATGGCAGTAATGTCTGCTTTGTAGCAGTTTACGGCTTCCGCTAGTTGTTCGCTGGCACCTCTCCTGTTTAATCCTATTCTCACATTCCATGTGCAGATACGAACGTCTTTGTGTTTTTTTCGTTATCCGTGTCGTCAACAAAAAATCAGTCTTTTCCGAGGCTATTGGTTGCTTCGTAACACGATTTTTTTCTATGGTTGGGTAGTAAACCTAAAGCACAACCCCCAACCTGGAGGGCCAGTTCCAATTTATTAGATACTCCTAGGACACGGGGCCATCAGTATCCACTACACAACGGGATTGAGCGCTACCGTTGGCCTTTCTGACTAACCCTTAAAATTGCTAGACAACCTGTTGTCCGAATATGTCGAAGCAGCTTGTCTAGGTTCGCTTGGGACAGCAGGCCCGGTATTCATTCCGTGGCATTCTGACCTGGCTGTTTATAGTATTGCTGTTTTTTGTCGTGTTATCAACACTCGCGCTTATCAAATTCGGTTGGATGAGACCAGTACCCGATGGTTACCACTTGGAGGTAAAAAATAAGCACTTGATGTGTAGTCAGAGTTACAACACTGGGCATTGCCAAGTTAAAGCCAATTAGAGTCTACCCTCGTTCTACAACACCCAACATACACCAGAACGAAATTTACAAGTCGTGGAAATGTAAATTTGCCAAATTTATATTTTTGTGAAAGCGAAATAACGCCGAATTTCCATGTTCGGTCTTATTTCATTTGCATAAATAAAATTTCGCAAAGTGAGACTAAGCAGGGGGGTTGCGGGGGGTTGCGTATTCAAACTTTGCATAACCCAATCCCGCACTCGGATGTATGCAAAGTATGTTTTTCCATTTCTCGAAATTCCGCTTTATTTCTCTGAATTCGGCCTTATTTCACAACAATGTTCGGCGATATTTCACAGCGGGCCATCATTTGATTTTAATTCTAAGGATGGGATTGGATAGGTTATAAAAAGATCCGCACAGCAGACTATAGCCTTCTCATATGATTCAAAATTAAACTGTTTGACAGAAAAATACGTTTTTCCAATAAGGGGCGTTTCTGTGGGAGTATTTCGAAAATTTTTACACTTGTACTGCTGGGAGCAACAACGCGCACGGTAGCTCAAAATTTAAGGCCCAGAATCTGGTGACGTACGGAAGGACCGATGGACAGAAGTGGCTAAATCGACTCAGCTATCGATTCTGAGTCGATCCATGTACTTTGATACATTCTCTATGTTACAAAATATGTACCAAAACTAATACCTGTTTGTCTGTTCACCACCAAGTCTTGGGCCTTAAATGCGGAGCAAGGATTGTGAAATATGGTATACACGATCCTTGTCCGTGCTGTTGGAAAAGTATGTAAATTTTCTAAAACTACCCACTGCCGCTTTTTAGAAAAACATAGTTTTTGGCCAATCGTTATGAAACTTTGAGAAATAATTCGAACAAAATAGTCAGACTATCCTAATTTTATCCAAACAAAGTTCTTTGTTACGTCCAATTTTTGAGTAAATGTTTATTAAAATATGGTATGGATAAAGGAGTCAACAGAAATTTCCAGTTCCAATTGGGTTTAGACCAGTACCCCCAGTCGAATATTATTTTCTAAGTCGTTTCTAAATTGTTTTTTTTCATTCATAGTCTGGGTTCACTAGTTCACTTTGCAAACTTTGCAAACTATGAAACACTCTTACGATTATATATTTATGATCTGTTTGCGGTGTTTTCAGGCACTGTTTTTGCCTTATGAGCAATTAAAACTGTCGGTATTTTGCAACACAATAAATGTTCAACCGACTATCATCGCAAAGAGGAAAATATATATGTTTTCACTTAAAAAGGAGTCAGGTTTCAGAAAGTTTATCTTAATCTCCTATGGTCCGACAAAATAGGATAACGCCCCCTAAACATTTCGCGTAGGTTAAACTAAACGAAATACTCATGGTATTGTTCTTGAAATATTTTCATCAACAGTTTGTTCGTAGCGGGAATGTAGATAGTAAGATTGTCTAAACATCTTGTCCGGACACTTCTTCAAAATCCTTAACAGTTTTACCAGAAAACGTTCTTCTAAAAAGTTGGATTTCGAAAAGCACGGACAAGGATCACATATACCAATTTTCATTATTTTAGTTCGAAATTTAAGGACTAAAAATCGGTGACCTAGAGACAGATGGACTGACCGACGGTTTTACAGACAGACAAAACTAAACCGACTATGCTAGCGATTCTGAGTCGATTCATATATTCTTACGTTTATCTCTCTATGTTACAAACTATGTAACACAACTAATATGTCTCTCTGGGAAAGGGTATATTGAAAATCAAAAGGAACGAACCTTGTATTTATCTCTGACTGCCGAAATTTTAATTTATCTATTAAAAATTGTGGGATTTTTTATAACAAACAACGTAAAAAGCCATCAGGGATTTTGCCATCCGAGATTTTATCCCAAAATATGCAACAACATACACCCATCTCGAAAACTAAGCATTTAGGATGGTAAGGACATGTAGATAGAACGGAAAAGAATCTGATGTGTCTTCGATTGGGGCACATATCACATGTGGTAGACGTAGTAGAGAAATACCTTATCTGAAGTACTACGCATAACTAGGAATTAAACTCAAATAACTTGAAGTGAACAACAGGAGGCAGCTATCAAAATACCGCGCTAATCGAGTAGGGTAGCGAATAGTTATGTCGTGTTGGTTTTAGTTGCACCGTCTGCCTATATAGTTAATAAATCTCTGACCATTACGGGAGTATCTGTGTTATGGCCCTAGTTTTCAGGTTCGGCAGGTCGCCAAAATAGAAACCACCAAGTGGTTTCCTACAACTGCTACTGATCACGGGCAATTGGTACAATAAGTATAAGATGTACGTCTCGGTGTATAGATTGTTGCATGTCTCGCATTGTTAATGTGCGCCAGATGTTAGACATTTGCTGGAGTACCTTACTCCAGCACTGTTATAATTTGCTACCGCTTTAATAAATGACTATTTAATCGCATTTCGTGGATGACTTTTTAAAAACTAATGACTTTTTTTTTTATAAAAAATTGAGTTTTTATTTCTATTTCTACACTTTGAACAATTATCTGTCGTCGTTAAACTTAATCACACATTCGCTGCTTGCTTAAATAAAAACGTCTTAGTGCTTGTTGTAAACATAACCACCATTGCTACCGTATACGGTATCGATTGATGAGCCCTGAGCGTAGGAGTTTCCTCCGACGAAACCGCTATCGAATCCACCGTTGTATGCACCTCCCACGAGACCGCTTTCCAAACCACTACCGAATCCACCATTGAAACCGGAGTTGAAACCGCTGCTTACTGGAGCACCATAGTTGGTTGCTGGAGGAATGTATGAGGTAGAAACAGCTGGTGCAACATATGAGCTCTGGATAGATGGGGCAGAGTATGAGACAGCTGGGGCAGAGTATGAGACAGCTGGGGCAGAGTATGACTGAACAGCTGGGGCAATATAAGAGTTGTGGACAGCTGGGGCAGAGTATGAGACAGCTGGGGCAACGTATGAGCTCTGGACAGCTGGGGCAGAGTATGAGATAGCTGGTGCGGAGTATGACTGGACAGCTGGTGCAACATATGAGCTCTGGAAAGCTGGGGCAGAGTATGAGGCTTGAATGGCTGGTGCTGAGTAGCTGCTGACAACTGAAGCTGAGTGTGATACTTGTTCATTTGGAGGCAAGTAAGTGTTAGCCAAGTGGCTGACATCAGCTGAAGCCAAAGCAACAAAAGCGAAAGCGATGAGGAATTTCTGAAAATAATCGGAAAAAGAAAACATAAATTAAATGTAGGAAATTCGCAAATTTATTTATTTTTTTAAATTATGGTTATGTATGGAATATTTGTAAGGATAAATTGTTGTTTATTTAAAGACACTATATGAATCATTCAAGAAAAATTTTAAAAAAGCAATAAATCCAAAATACATATAACTATTATGTCTGCAAATAATCGCATACATATGGGCCGATGACCAGCAAACTTGGTCTGAAAATTCACATTACGAAAGATCAACTTAAAGTGTTGGTTCAAATAAATATTGACGATGAGAATAACCAAGAAGTGGGGACAGGCAGTTGGTAAATTTATCCTTTAAAAAATTCGCAATGTGAACAAAAATTAACAACTCTGCGAAAATTAAGCATGTCATAGACATTCACTTTGTCAATAGCTTTGAATGGTAATTTCATTTGAATATAAAACAAAATTCGACACTTCAGTTTAAAAAAAAACTTCAAAACAGTTACTATTGCACAACAAATCCGATGTTATCGATCACTTTAGTCCATGGGTTTTTATTAAACCTCACACCAATCAAGATATTCACTTGAAATCACAACTTTAATCCTGATTGTTATCCTTGTCTACTAACCATGTTGATAATTGTAGTGCTGCTTGTCCACTTAGATGAAACAAAACTCAAAAACTGATGCTTTCCACCAATCGGACCAAACAATTTATACTAAAAGTCAAATCCATTCCAAACAGCATAAGTCGACCGATAAATCATCTAAAGAGACAAAAAACAACAAAAACAAACCACAAAAAGATTTACAACAAAAAAAACGTATCCCAGAGATAGGTCCAAAATCTATAGCGACGTGAGGTAGTTATTTTTGGTGTCACTTTTGCGGTGCAGAAAGAAGAAGAAGAGAAGAAAACTTGTCAGTTCAACGCTAAACGCCACAAATGCATACCTCCAGTAGAGCTACTACCACACATTAAGATTGGCTTATGGATAAATATTTCTAGTTTGGCATAAATTTTATGCGGTAATCGATGCTTTCCGAACTGGCTATCGAAGGTCAATGCTGTTTACACCGGTTAATTGGTCTTGTAGTTCGAGTTGTGTAATTTTAATGAGTTACGCGCACCGGTGCGTAGGGGCTTTAGAACGATTTAAGTGTTGGTAAGGTATGCTGTTCAACTTAAGTGGCGGTGATGATTTCCTTATTCAATATTAAAATTTACATTAAATAGCTTAGTATTTAAATTAAATGCCCAAATCCGCCTACAGTTTAAAGAAATTGAACAGATTCTCGGAAAATCCAAGTTCATTATATCCTCAACCGGTTACAAATGCTAACCGCAAAATCATTAATAATTTAAAGACTGGATACAAGGGTTGACATCAATACTGACGACCCCAGCTCTTACGCAATGTGTATTAGCTAGCAAAATCAGTTAGCAAATTCGCAGATCCTCTGTAGGAAATTTGAAAAAGAAGGAATTGAAATTCAATTTGAATTGAAGGCTCAATTGCAACATCTCATCTGCAAATAGTGATGTTTTACTAGCTTTCGAATAATTTTGGTAAACGATTTGGTAATACGAAGTCTGCATTTTAATTTTGTTTATTTTTTATTCGCACATTTTAAACTTCCGAAAAAGAAGTAACGATGCTGACATGTTGGCTATGACGAATTTAACTGTTGGGAGACTGTGGTGGAAGTGAGTAATGTTGGATAAGAAAAACCTATAAATCTATTTGAAGCCCTTTATGCCTGCGCCAATTATAATAAAATACGATCTAACGGAATTAAGCGAGTACATTTTTTTTGTTATGATTAAAAATTCCGTTTCAGTTTGGTGAAATGGCAATCATTACTCCACAAAAACAAATCTTGATCAGTGAAAAATAAGAAGTGATCTTCTGCGAAATTATAACTAAAAATTTAAACATTTTTGGTTAACCAAGTTCTAAAACTCATAAGCTTTGTCTTGACACCAACTTCAAGAAGTAAAAGTTCATTTTCAATGAGGCTTTTCAAAGATAGCTATAAATGGGCCCTAAGGGTTCAGTTGTAGCTAGCATTGAAAAACTTCATTGGAACACAACACATAATAGAATTGAAACGTCACCCTTAGAGGGTTTTCAATAAGAGCGCTACAAAAGTTTTCTTTGACCATAGACTTGACGTAGCCCCACAGGAAATATTCTTACGGCGTCAAATCGCACGACCGAGGCGGCCAATCGACTGGACCATTTCGTGAGATAACACGTTCTCCAAACTTGGTTTCCAATAAATTGATTGTGGCATTCGCTGTGTGGATTGTGGCGCCGTCCTGTTGGAACCACATGTCCTCCGAGTCCATATCATCCTATTGGGGCCAAAAATATTCGGTTATCATTGAACGGTAGCGATTCCCATTCACAGTAACGTGCCGGTCTTGATCATCACGGAAGAAGTACGGCCAAATGACGCCGCCGGCCCATAAACCATACCAAACCGTAATTTTTCGGGACGCAATGATGACTCATGGAGTACGTGTGGATTGCTGCCTGACCAATACCGGATATTTTGCTTATTGACCAAGCCATTCAGCCAGAAATAAGCCTCATCGCTGAAGATGATTTTTCGATAAAAACCCGAATCAGTTTCAATTTGTTGCTCAGCCCAATTCACGAACATACGACGCTTCTGGTGGTCAAGCGGCTTCAGTTCTTGCGTCAATTTAATCTTGTAAGGATGTAGGCCAAGATATTTTCGCAAAATTCGCCACAACGACGTCACAGAGATGCCCAACGCTTGAGAACGATGTGGAGAGACACACTTGGGCTTTCTTCAACTGAAGCCTCAGCGGCAGCAATATTCTCGACACTACGGGCACTTCTTTGTCTCATTTTGTACTAGACGCTCAATTGTCTAGACGACCATAAATTGGACGTAGCGCTCTTAACGTTGTGGCCACTGACTCCGAATTTCGGTTGTAAATTTTAATAATTTCGACTCGTTGGATCGTATATCTTTCCATCATGAAATGGCAAACCTTACTGAAGAGAAATGTCAAACGAGCGGCAAGAAATATGGCGTCGTTTGCTGTCCCTGTTGCTCAACTTTTGTAGCGTCCCTGTTGAAAAACCCGATAGCTTCATACTGGAATCATTGGAAAATCCCATTTCATTTCGGATTAATGGCAAACATTACTTCAAAAAAATAAATGTTGATCAGTGAAAAATAAAATGTTATTTATATTTGGATAATCATGTTCCAAAATTCATAATTTATAAGCTTTTTGTTGACACCAACTCGCAATGGTTTAATTTATAAGAAAGCCGCAAGAGGTAAAAGGAAATTTCCAATGAGGGTTTTCAATGATAGCTATAACTGAACCCTAACGAAATTGAGGAGTAGGAAAGATGCGATATCTGCCATTTGTAACAGAAACTCCCAGGATAATGCCAAAAGTATCCCTAAATTCCCACGCATGGCTCAAAAAACCGTATTATTGGTCATTGAAAAGTTTTTAAGATGCGAGACCTTTCACAAACTGGCGGCTTATCAGCGTTTCCATGAGCTTAGAAACTTACGGCGCTACAGTCCGGAATTAACCTGGGTATCAACGAACATGCTTCTCCAAATAGCCGGGTCCTTAGTTGAGCAATCCAAGTTGGTTGATTAAGGTTTCTACTTGTACGCACCACTTAAGACGAGGTCTTCCTCTACTGCGTCCGACGTCTGGCTGGGAATCGCAGGCTCTGCGAGCCGGAGTATTGGTGTCCATTCGTTCTACATGTCCTATTCTAATGCGGAGTTTTTTGATTAGGGGCATGTGACTAGGCATCTGTACAGCCAAGCTGGTATAGTTCTTGGTTGAATCTTCGTCTTCGAAGAATTTTCCTCTCAAATCGACCAAGGATTTATTCATCCGCTTTTGAGACGATCCATGCTTCAGCGCCGTAGACCAGGACTGGGATGATCAGGGTCTTATATAATATCTCCTTAGTAATTCGAGTGAGGGCTTTAATACTTAATTGCCTTCTTATCCCGAAGAATTAGCAGTTGGCAAGAGTAATTCTTCGTTTAATTTCTGACGAGATGTTATTGTCAGAGTACTACCTCAAAGTTATATCTGTCAATGTAGACGTTCTGTCCAATTCGTCGATTTTGTGTGTCCTTTCGTGTTGACAGCATATACTTTGTCTTGCCCTCATTTACTGCTTAACCCATTTAAGCCGCTTCCTTCTCTATACTAGCAAAGGTGGCTTTGACATCACGTTGGGTCCGACCAATGATGTCAATATCAATGGAAAATTGTGCCTCTGGTGTTGGCTCGTAAGTTTTGCAAAATCCTCTCAAGAATAAGATTGAAGGACTCACATGACAGCGCTTGGCCTTACCTAAATTATTTTTTGGTATCGAATGTGTTGGTGAGGTCGTTTCCCACCCTGATGGAGCAGCGAGAATTCTCCATCGTCATCCTACACAAACGAACGAGTTTGGGCGGTATACCAAAACTAGACATGGCTCTGTATAGTTCGTCTCTATAAATGCTGTCGCATGCGGCTTTGAAATCGGTGGTGGGTATCGAGTTGAACTTCTTGGTTTTTTTGCAGGATCTGCTGAAGTGTGAAGATTTGATCGGTCGTGGACTTTCTTATGCTAAAACAAACTGATAAGGGCCGATCAGGTTGTTGGTAAACGGTTTAAGGCGTTCACATATTACGTCAGATAGGATCTTGTAGGCGATGTTGAGGAGACTTATGCCTCTGTAGTTGGCGCAGTTAAGAGGTTCTCCTTTTTTGTGGATTGGACAAATGATGCTGAGGTTCCATTCTTCAAGCATAATTTCTTCCGACTAGATTTGGCTTATGAGTTGGTAGATGTTTCATTCCAAGTCATCTCCGACGGCTTTATAAAGCCCGGCGGGAAGGCCGTCATTTCCGGCAGCCTTTTTAAGCTTGAGTTTAGATAATGCTATTATCAATTTACTCAGGTCGGGAGGTTGGCAGTTTTCGCTGTCGTTGCGAATATTGAATGGTTCGCTGTGCCGGACAGCGGAAGGTTGTTCATCATCGCCGTTTAACAGTCTGCAGAAGTGGTTCTTCCATATCCTTAGCTTCGACTTTGTCTCAACTACCATATTTCCGTGTTCAACTCTACAGTTTTCTGTTCGAGCCTTGTATCCTTGGCTTTGACATTTTATACTTTGGTAAAACTTGCGAACATCGTTCCTGGAGTGGCACCTCTCTATATCCTTGATCGAGCGCTTTTCTTACTCTTTTTTCTTCGTTCTGAAAAGCCGGTGTTCTTCCCTTCTTCTCTGCCTATGGAGCTCAACGGCAGCTCTCGTCTTCACCTGCGATTAACCCTGTAGGCCTCGTTCTTGCAGGTGGGCGCGAGAAACCTAGCACATCAGTTGCGGTTGATCTAATGGCATGTTGTCATCGTTACCATTGGTTTTCGACATTCGATGCTGGTGGTATGGTGTTAATCGAGAGGGTAAGGGATACGCGTTGCGCGAAGGTCTTGGCGGACTCTTGCGGTTCCATTCTTTCGACATTTTTTTTTTCACAGAAATGCTGCGTAAAAATTTAAATTCTAACCATATATTTCGTAAAAAATATTTTAAAAAAATGCATAATTCATCCTTTGTAAATATGGGCTCTTGTCTTTTCCATACAATGCCAGTTTAATCAGTATGATTATGTAATTTTTATCAATTACTCTTAAGGATATTTTTCCGAAAATTCGATTATCTTACCATTTAATGACACAAAGCTACAAAACAGATTTGATATGGCCGCCTCAACGATTAAGGAAGAAAATAATCTGTAAATTCTCATAACACCGCTTTTCATCGTCGCGTTGTAACGCCCCGTTGAATTCAACGCAAAACGGAAAACGCGCCCTGTGTGACAGATGCTATATGTCTTAGTGCATATAATACAGCGCGGCGGTTGAACTCGGCGATAAAACGCGACGTTAAAATGCGCTGTCTGAAGGACTCAAAGTACGCCAAAATATTTCGATATTCATTTACTCAGATGGCTGTTAGAAAAAGCTATATCCTGGATCCTAACCAGCTTATTGCGCCAAAAATTTGTTTTTGTAAAAATATAGCATCGCATAGACAAATGAATGAAGAAGCTGCGCAACAGGGCTAGCTTTTTATCATAACCATTCATTGTGCGTGTGTACTTCTTGTACGATATCGGGACCTCCTGTTTTGTCCCGAATCCGAACAGCTAAGTTCTTGGCACGGAGATGAGTGAAAAATCATTTAAGTGTTTCTATACGGTTAGGAATCGAGCTCGTATCTTGTGCGCGGCAGTTCATTGCAAATAACCCCAAAGAAAGAAGTCCAACTGTGTCAAATCACATGATCTTGGCGGCCAATTGACATCGCCACCACGTGAGATAACACGGCCATTGAATTTGTCGCGCAAAAGAGCCATTGTCCTGTTGAAACAACATATCGTCCACATATAAATCTTCCAATTCGGGCCATAAAAAGTTCGTTATCATCTCACCAAAGCAAACACCATTCACAGTAACTGCCCGACGGGCCCCATTTTGGAAAAAATACGACCCGATGATGCCGCCAGCCCATAAACCGCACCAAACAGTCACTCTTTGTGGGTGCATTGGTTTTTCGACAATCACTCTTGGATCATCATTCGCCCAAATGCGGCAATTCTGCTTATTGACGAATCCACTGAGGTGAAAATGTGCTTCATCACTGGAGATGATTTTCTTCGAAAATTGATCATCCCCTTAAAAGGAAGATAGAATAATGAAATAATTAAACTCAAGAAAAAGGTATCAAGATGGAACAACTAGGACCTGATTTGTTTGTTTAATTATTGACCAAAAACCCGAAAAAATTATCATCGTGGAATAATTGTTTCTGTGTTTCTGTATATGACAACTTTTGCAAACATGTACACTTCTGCTCAAAATCTAACGCCCAATATCATCAAGTTGGATGAAAATATAAAAACTTGTACAAATACTTAACTACATGTATAATTTTATTATTTCATCGTGCATTGTAATTAATACATCCAATGGGATATCTGTCGGTTTAAACTCAACTCGTGATCATTATGTTTGAATGCCATTTTTTTGTTTTCATTTTATGAATATTAATCACAACAATGGTTTGAATATTCAAAGAAAATACTTCAATAAAAACATGTTTACTTAATTTGTCTCACGTTTCAATAAATATATCAATATTTACTTTTACTTTTATCTGTTAAGTATGAATAATGGGCAATAATTAAACGACCTAACTCCATGCTGTTAAGTTTGATGTTTATAATAAAATTTAATTTCAGTGATAATAGTTATTAAGCGCTTTTTCCAGTGTAATGAGAAATCAAATCTTGTCATTTCTACCAAATGCCATATGGTTTAATCTTTACATTGACCAAAAGATATATCTGGCATTGAAATCGAAAGTTGTGTTAACATAACAACAACAGGTGTTACGAAATTGTAAGCTTATTAATTTGCTAGTGTAACAAAGCCTAAATCCGATTAATAAGCTTGTTATTCGTGAGTATACTAGTGCTTAATCGTTGAGTCGCGGATTTAAAAAAAATGTAAGCTTATTTGTTTAGAGCGGTACGTAATCCACAAAAAAATTTCAATTGGACAAAATCTCCGAAAAGGTAAATCTAACTAGAGCTAATCTTAGACAAAATATTTATGGACAAAATCGTCAGCGAACAAATATGTTCAAGTAGTGGTTCATTCAAATCACATAGACCTTTTGATAATCAGCAACATCTATCTACGTATCTCCAAGTAAGGCTAGGATCTCTTCTAGGAATAAACTACACGAACACACTCCTCAAGCCAGAAATGTGCGGATTAAGCCCCGAGCCTACAATGTAGGAGGATAGTTAATATATCTGATTAAGAATTGGATAATTAGTATTTTTGTTCCAGAAAATAGCAGGAAATAAGCATTTGATGTGCAAAGTTGATATCTTGAGGAAGTTCAGAGAAATCTTGAGTGTAAACTGTTGTCACATGATTTATAATATCGGGTTTTTCAACAGGGACGCTGCAAAAGTTGAGCGACAGGGACAGCAAACGACGCCATATTTCTTGCCGCTCTTTTGACATTTCTCTTCAGTAAGGTTTGCCATATTATGATGGAAAGATATACGATCCAATAGCTAGTCAAAATTATTTAAATTTACAACTGAAATTCGGAGTCAACGGTCTCAACGTTAAGAGCGCTACCTCCAATTTATGGTCGTCATAATCGTCCTAGCAGATCAACAATTGAGCGTCTAGTGGAAAAAATTAAATCCACTGGCACAGTACGAAATGAGAAAAAAGAAGTGCCCGTAGTGTCGACAATATTGCTGCCGCTGAGACTTCAGTTGAAGAAAGCCCAAATGTGTCTCTCACACGTCGTTGGCAAGCGTTGGGCATCTCTGTGACGTCGTTGTGACGAATTTTGCGGAAAGATCTTGGCCTACATCCTAAAAAGATTAAATTGACGCAAGAACTGAAGCCGCATGACCACCAGAAGCGTCGTATGTTCGTGAATTGGGCTGAGCAACAACTTGAAAATGATTCCGATTTTCATCGAAAAATCATCTTCAGCGATGAGGCTCATTTCTGGCTGCATGGCTTCGTCAATAAACAAAATATGCGGTATTGGTCAGGTAGCAATCCACACGTACTCCATGAGTCATCATTGCATCCCGAAAAAATTACGGTTTGGTGTGGTTTATGGGCCGGCGGCGTCATTGGGCCGTACTTTTCCCGTGATAATCAAGACCGGCACGTTACTGTGAATGGGAATCGCTACCGTTCAATGATAACCGAATATTTTTATCCACAATTTAGTTAGGGAAAACTTGAAAATTTTGTTTTTTTGGTAATAACTTAACCTAGACCATGATAATATGAGCTGAATAACCAATCATGAATAAGCTGCCATTGACAGTTCGAAGCTCGCGCTCGCTGTCTAGTTTTTCTACTTTTCAAGCGGATGTTCCGTGATTGTATTTTAACCCGCTTCCATAATCTCATGAATGTAGTTCTGTTGTTACCTGCCTCGGACCGGTAAACAATTGTTAAATAGATCACTGTTTCTTTTTGTACAGAACATTCAGATTTAAATAAATACGACCTGGTCGTACGCAACTTTCTCTATCATAACGAAATCCCAGGCATGAGAGAATTTGACGATATTCATAATTTGACCAAAATACACAATGGGTAATAGACTTTTCGATTATTGATGCTAAAAATGGTATAAATAATGTCGAATTGTGATAAACCGAACATTTATTCCGGAATCCATGTCTATGTGAATAATTATGATTCCGTTAAGGTGTAATTGGGCCAAAACCAATATATAAACCAGTAAATTATATTTCAATCATTCATTCATTCATTTGGCCAAATAGTTTACAAGAAATCGAAAATTTTCTGTATATGGCCTAAATGCAAAATTCCGTTATATGGATTTTCTCGAAACAAATGGATATTCACTTTTATTGGAACTAATATGGTTATAAAAAACTTCATATAGTTTAATCGAAATCGTAAGAGCCGTTTTCGAGAAAATTGAGGTCATGTGTAATTTTTATATGGTAGGTACCGGTAATAAGATGTCTAAAAAACAAAGAAAAAATGGCCTAGAATTATGACCAAAAAAGGCTAGATACGAAGTTTGTAGAAAATCGGCCAAGTCGTTTAGGCTGGAGAGACTTGTACGGATAGACGGACCGGCAAACCGACGTGAGGGACGGAATTCCAAAAACCACTTTTTTGGATTCTGCTATCATCGTAATGTTCAATCAATCAAAACCTCGAGGTCGAAAATTTTCACGAAAACAATTTCTTTGTAAGAGAAAGTTAAAGATACAAATTTAGAAAAATATTAAAATTTTGGAGCAACAGGCTCGTTAACTCCTAGGGCGGCGCTTTCTCACAACCATTCATGTGTGTGTGTATACATCTTGCACAATGGTGGGATCTCCTGTTTCATGCCAACTCCGAACGGCGAATTTGAGATAAGCTTTTCTTGATAATTGCTATTACATGGATGATTTGCCAGATCATTACCTGTGAGAAATAATTTCATGAGCTTCTACGGCTGGGAATCGAACCCAGACCTTCTTTGCTACAGTTCATCACACTAACCATCTCACCACTGAGCCCCGTTTCATATCGTAAAGGCGAAATTCTTTACGAGAATCTCCAATAACTTCCGTACAAAAAAATATACTTAATGTTGAAAAATCGCTGCTTTGAATCAGACTAAAGAATTTTATTGTTAGTTCTTTTAATATCTTTTAAAGAAACGATTTATAGCTGTTGATATAGGTGTCCTTACATATCCTAAGCGAGGTAGAAGTTTCGTAAGTGTGGGCTGTCCACATATCAAATTAAAATCCATTAATCCAACAGGCGCGTGTCTGACTACTTCACTTGATTTAAAAATGTTTGCAGACTTATAGACAATTATATGGAATTTCTATTACATATGTAAGTAATTGAGTTTGAAATAAAATGAATCTTTTCGAAATAGAATTTTAGTTCTTGAAATACCTCTCAATTTATTCGTCCGAAAGTGAGTACAATCGGAAAAATTGTGCAAAAATTTGAGCAAACCGTGTCTGTAGAAGATGTGAAAGCAACAGTGCATGCTCGTACAGCTCGTACTGAAGAAAATATTGCTGCTGATCGCGATAGTGTTGCTGAAGAGCAGTCAACCTCAACTTCTCGTCGTGCCCAACAATTGCACATTTCACGCTCGTCGTTGATGAACATTATGCATGAAGACTTTCATTTACACGCTTACAAGGTGCAATCGACTTAAGAACTATAGCCTCTTGACCATTCTGACCAAGATCAATTGTCAGAATGGTGGCAATAAATGGCAACAGTGGTTGATCAATTTTCGAAGAAAACCATCTTCAGTGATGAGGCACATTTTAACCTCTGTGGATTCGTCAATAAGCAGAATTGCCGCATTTGGGCGAATGAGTGACTGTTTGGTGCGGTTTATGGGCTGGCGGCATCATCGGGCCGTATTTTTTCCAAAATGCTGCCCGTCGGGCAGTTACTGTGAGTGGCGTTCACTTTCTCGAGATGATAACGAATTTTTTATGGCCCAAATTGAAAGATATGGATGTGGACGATATGTGTTTTCAACAGGACGGTGCCCCTTACCACACAGCTAACGAACAATGGCGCTTCTGCGCGACAAATTCAATGGCCGTGTTATCTCACGTCGTGGTGATGTCAATTGGCCGCCAAGATCATGTGATTTGACGCCGTTGGGCTTTCTTTTTTTGGGGTTATTTGAAATAAAACGTGTACGCCAATAAGCCAGCTACAATTCAAGAGCTAAAGGATAAGATAATTCGGCACACTAACGGCATAGAACCTCAATTATGCTTCAGCGTCATCGAAAATTTAGACCATCGGATGGAGGTGTGCCAACGAGGTCGCGGCGGCCACTTGGCCGATATTTTGTTCCACTTATAATTGAACCATATTAATATTATCAAAATAAAAAGAAATGACAGTCATTTTCAAAATAATTTGTTTTTTATTCAAAATCAACATCGGCCGTTAAAATTTAACCATCATTTATATGTAACCAGCAAACGTTGTTTTCAAATATGCATTCAAATATTAAAACGCATTTTTTAATGATCATTTTTATTTATATGTTTCAATTACGTTTGCAATTATTTGCGTAATTTATGCTGCGAACACGCAATAACTGCCCTTGCCCGGTACGGATTGCTGCGAATGCCAGCAGCAACAGGTCTACTGGTGATTTGATGACATATCACACCGAAAAGTGGAACCAATCAATCCACCATGGTGGCGAAAGCAAGATTGTTGCGCTTGATATTTCAAAGGCATTTGACAGGGTTTGGCATCAAGCCCTTTTGTCGAAAATGCGTGCATTTGGAATCGACGAAAAACTTCTTCTATGGATTAGACATTATCTTTCGAAACGTTCAATTCAAGTTGTTTTGGATGGTTTCAAGTCTGTAACTCACCAAATAAATGCTGGTGTCCCTCAAGGCTCAGTTTTGTCTCCGACTCTCTTTCTCATTTTTATAAATGATCTCCTGTCTGCAACTTCTAATCCAATTCATTCCTTCGCTGATGACAGTACCCTCAGCTTCTCATATTCGTTTACAGGTCCTCGTCCCTCACCTTCGAACGTGGACTCTAAACGCCAAAATATGTTAAGCTCATTGAATTCCGACCTTGACAGCATTATCAAATGGGGTAAATCTAATAGAGTGGAATTCAATGCTTCCAAAACACAATGCTGTCTTCTGTCATTAAAGCGTAACCAAAATCTAGAGCCATTATCCATGAATGGCACTTACGTCGAAGAAACCGAAAAGCTTTCCATGCTAGGTATGTGTGTTAGTAACGACTTACGTTGGAACGACCACATATTCGAAGTCGCTAAAAACGCAGCGAAATGTCTAGGTTTCCTAAATCGATGTAAGAAATATTTCACACCCTCTGATCTGGCCACAATATATAAAGCGTTTATACGCCCAAAACTTGAATTCAACGCCCACGTCTGGTCAGGTGCACCAAAATCAACATTGCACCTACTAGATAGGATTCAAACACGTGCGAAAAAACTTATAGGAGACATAAGAATAGCGAACTCCTTAGTTTCGCTTGAACACCGTCAAAACATCTCCCGCCTTACCTTGTTTTATCGCTATTTTAACAACCAATGTTCAAATGAAATAGCCAGCTGCATTCCTCCCATTCAACAATTCAGCCGCAATACTCGTTACGCAATGAATGCAAATCAGTTTACCCTCAAGCCTATCTTCGGACGTACGCTGTAATATAGAGATTCATACATAAACCGAACAACACGAATGTGGAATGCTCTGTTTTTCCTTTCCATTATAATTTGCAGGCATTTAAAACCAATGTGCATCGGTATCTCCTTTCTTCTTATCCCTAATTTCCTTAACGCCCGCACTGTGCTAAAACATATAAAGGGTATTCATAACCCCTTGAGTGCGCGCAAATTAAAAAAAAAAAAAAAAAAAAAGAACGGAATTTTTTTAAAAATGGAACGGCAGGTCAGTCGGAACTATTGGGATTCATGGTATCAAAATGTCTTCTCCTTTTAATTATACTAATGTCTCTGTCGTGTAGACATTTAAAAAAAAAGTGTTGGTGTTAATTTTTTTATTCTCAATTGTTGTTTTGTAAAACACTATAATGTTACCGTCAATATATCTAATTTTATATTAGGATTTATAAAAATGTCTCAAAAGAGTAGACCCTTATGTTACTCTTTTGCTATATAATTCCGCCCTCATTTGGAGTACCTATTCTGACAAGCTTAGACACCCTTCTATGTTCTTCATTCAAATATAATTGAAGCAGTCCAATTCATAAGTTTGGTTTGATAGAAATCCTATACAAAATTTGCTTCTGTTTAAAAGTTTTGTTGTCACCTACCTCGGACATGTAATTTTAGTGAATTTTAATTGAAACATCATTTCACAATGTGTCCATTGGCTATGTGCTCATGGCAATTTATTAAAGTCAGCTGAACTAATTGCTTACCTTCTGTTGTGGTCACCAGTGGAATGCTGTTAAATTTGTTTTATTTTTTCTAATTTTGCACATTCAAGAAAAATCATTAACCGTCAATTATTTTATAAATCGGATTATTTCAAGTGAAAACGAAAGGTGTCTCTGTACTGTGTGTGGTTTTATTCGGATCCATACTTCTATTATTGTGTGGTTGGAAGATAGATATGTATGAGAACGATTGACAGACCGCTGTTAAAAATATGTGTGCTTGGTGTTTTGACAGAGTTTAATGCGTAGGCTTAGGTCAACCATGTTAGTGATATATTTCAGTGTCGTGGTTGCAATGTCGAACGGGATCAGTGGCAGCGAAGGTTTATGTTTGATTTTTAGTAGTAGGAATAACTTAAGAGTATCTTTTATAGGAATTTTGTAAAGATCTGATAAATCATCATATTAGTCACCCAAAGCTTATCTCAACTCAGACGTTCTAATTTAGGATAAAACAGGATACACCACCATCGTGCAAGAAATACACTCTCACACATTTATATAAATGTTTTTGGTAATTATAGAGCCCGTTGCGGGAATAATTTGAACTTTTTTTTATAATTTGGTTGGAATTTAAGCATTTTAGAAAGCAGTCAGAACGTTCAGTATATTTGAGTGTGGATTTTGCGAGTGCGTATTCCAAAATTCCAGTATACATCTTATGCATCTCAAATAAGATGTATACTGACACATTCAAACAAAGGACAAATGTTTTCTCGTCGCCCTTGCTGAACGCGTGAATGCCTAAACAGCCTTAATAAACAATAATATCAGCCGTAGGCCTTTAGGGGAATTCTAAAAGGGAACCCAGAGATACCATTATACTTAATAGGAAAATAAGCAAAGAAAATCATCGCCTATTCAGAAAAATGAGTAAAATAGCAGGTAAATCACGCTTTCGAAGACCACGCTACAAACACTTCCAGCCACCTAAACTAAATAAAGTAAAGATAGAAATATCTAAACTTAAGGTAAAGAATGCTGCTGGAAATGACGGTTTCCTAGCCAGTTAGAAAAAGCCGTGGTAGATGGTTGGTAAGTAACAAAGAATTTGAAACAAAAGTCGGATGAAAATATACCTGAGGAATGTATCTAAGCTCACGGTCATTTGCTCGATCCACGAAAATGGATATCCTCTGAACTGGGCCAACTACAGAGGCATATAAGTCTCCTCAACATCGTCTGCAAGATTCAATCTGCCGGAATATGTGAAAGCCTATGGCCATTTACCAACAACCAAATTAGCCCCAATAATGTATGCCAGGATGGGATACAACTGATCAAATCTTCGGCAGATCATAAAAAAAAACACAACTTGTTCAAGTCGACACACACCACCCATTCGTAGATTTTCAAAGCTGCATTTTCATACAGGGTGTCCGCCGGGAAGGTATACTACTTCGTGAGTTTATAATTTTTGATTAAATGAAAAAGAATGGATCTTATATTGATAAATGTTTTATTTAATGTTGACAATTACGTATGAAATGCAATATCAGGTAAATGTCCGCCTCTGTTAATCTCACATTTCTCATTACATTCTCATACATTTCACGCGGTATTTCCTTAATTTCATCACGAATATTTTGTTTGAGTTGCTCAAGTGTTTCTGGTCTGTTTCCATAAGCCTTGCTTTTCAGATATCCCCACAAAAAGAAGTCCCGAGCAGTTAAGTCAAGCAACGTTAAAATGTTTTAACGATTAAAACACGTTGGATTATCGAATATTTTTTCATAATAAATTTGCCACGTGTCTACTTCACGACTGCCAAATATGAACTGTCAAGACTAATGTTTACCAAAATGGTGGCAAAACAAAATAGTATACCTTCTCGGCGGACACCCTGTACAACAGGTCGTATATCGGCAATAACGCGTGAATGTTGTCCTCCGAGTGGTCAATCGTTTCGGGTTATCGGCGTAGACTACCGACTTCATATACCCCACAGAAAATAGTCAAGCAGCGTTAAATCACACGATCTTGACGGCCAATTCACAGGACCAAAACCGGAAATTATGCGCTCTACGAACATTTCCTTCAACAAATTAATTTTGTCACAAGCTTTGTGACATGTTGCACCTTCATCTTAAACCACAGAACCTGCACATCATGGCTGTCCAATTTTTAAACGAAAAAGTCAGTAATCAATTTAGCTCTGTAGCGATCACCATTGACTGCAAAGTTCTGGATAGACTGATTCGGTACTTCATCTACGCTACGCTCTACAGCAGCAATGACTTCTTCTGTAAGCACTTTTCGACGTCTCTGTGAATACATTTTATAATTTAGAGTAAATGTGCTCCGACAGCGTTCCATACTAAATCGAGTTAATTGCTCTGATAGATGGTTATGTTGACCGTAAAATGGACTTAGTGCGCGATAAGTATATCGAACAGAAACATGATTTTCATGTTCAATAAATAAACTAAAAATAAATCATTTGACAGTTGACAAAATGGCCGCCATTTAAAACTGTGCTGCCAACTTAAAGTTCTAAAGGTGTAGGACTCCACCCTTTAGAAACGGAATATATAGAGAAATGTTTAATTTTGATATACCGCCCAAACTCGTCCGTCTGTGGAGGATGACGATGGAGAATTCTCGCTTTTTCATCAGTGTCGGAAACTACATCACCGAAACATTCGATAAAAAAAAAATATTGAGGCAAGGCGATGCATTGTCAAGTGACTTCTTTAATCTCATTCCTGAGAGGATTGTACAAAACTCCCGAGCCGATTCCATTGGCATAATTCTTCATAAATCGGTGGAACTACTAGCAAACGTCGACAACAATGCTATAACCCCCGCGTAATAAGGCCCAGCTGGGCTAAACTCCCAAAAAAATGATATAGACCCGGTGGGGCTTATTCCTTTTGTCTAGCAGCTATTAATGCCTTCAACTCTTCGGGCTCATTTTCTTAGCATGCATTCAAACTCGCACGCACCTCAAATCCAAGAATGAGCCCAAGCAAGGAAGTTGAAGATATTAATACTCCGATCGATAATTCTTCGATTCCTAGCTAGCATCAATCGTAGAAGATGAAGACCTTGCACTAAGTGGTGCGCACAAGTAAAGGGTGGTTAAATTTGAAGGGCCGATGTTAATTTGCAATAAAATACAAATTATTTTGAATATTACTGTCATTTTTTTTTATGTTAATAATATTGATATGTCTCCATTATGGATGGAATAAAATATCGGCCAAGTGGCAGCCGCGACCTCGTCGTGGATCCTGTTGAATCCACATATCGTCCACATCCATATCTTCCAATTCGGGCTATAAAAAGTTCGTTATCATCTCGAGAAAGCGAACACCATTCACAGTAACTGCCTGACCGGCTTCATTTTGGAAAAATACGGCCCGATGATGCCGCCAGCTTATAAACAGCACCAAACAGTCACTCTTTGTGGGTGCATTGGTTTTTCGACAATCACTCTTGGATTATCTTTCGCCAAAATGCGGCAATTCTGCTTAATGACGAATCTACTGAGGTGAAATAAGCCTCATCAATGAAGATGGTTTTCTTCGAAAATTGATTAGCCACTGTTGCCATTTATTGCCACCATTCTGACCATTGACGACGCTTGTTATGGTCAAGAGGTTATAGTTCTTGAGTCGATTGCACCTTATCAGCGTGTAAATGCATGTCTTTCTGCATAATGTTCATCAACGAGGAGCGTGAAAGGTGCAATTGTTGGGCACGACGACGAGTTAGTTGAGGTTGACTGCTCTTCAGCAACACTATCGCGATCAGCAGCAATATTTTCTGCAGTACGAGCTGTACGAGCATGCATTGGTGTTTTCACATCTCCTACAGACCCGGTTTGCTCAAATTTTTGCACGATTTTTTCCGATTGTAAGCACATTTGGACGATTAAATTGACCGAAAAAATCACGAAGTGCACAATATGCATTTTGATTTGAACGCCCATTTTTATAATAAGCCTGAATAACTTTAACGCGTTGCTCGATTGTATATCTTTGCATGGTTCAAATTGAGTAAGTCTGAAATTGAGAATTGAACCGATATGCAGAAAAAAACTTGAGGTTTAGGTGTGGTTCAACATCGGCCCTTCAAATTTAAGCACCCGTTAGAACCAGACCTCAACCAACATGAAGTGCGCAACGTATTAGAGAGGGCTTGTTGAAGTCATATTCTATATTTCATCCATATAAAGTGAATAAAAATTCAATGGCAATGTTTAATTGAAAGAAGCAATGAGGATTGTTGTAAATATGGTTGTAGGTCTGTAAATAATTTAAAAAAAATTGGTCCCAATTAATTACCTAAACAAATTTGTGTTTCCATTAGACTTAGTAAATTATTTGTACAACAGATTTCTACTACTTGCTACCTACTACCTACTTGCTTTTGAGTATTACAACAATTTCGGCGAATGCAGCCTCGACCCAATATGCGAAAGCTTAAGTTGTAATCACTAACAAAATTAATTATATAAATTATACCACTCTTTTTTTTTTTTTTAATAACCATCGCACTTTCGACAGGGTGACTCACCTATCAAACGAACCGCTATCGATTTGTTTGACGAAAAGTCATTAATAATGCTTTGCTTGAAAATAATGACTTAAGTCTGATGAGTTCAGCTGAATAACTGATAATCCTAACATCGCAATTTTCGCATATTCCACTGTTCCTCGATTAGCTGTTTCTTTGAATCTCAAACTGTTGGTAAGTCTAGATTTGACAATCACCAATAACTTTTCTCATATATAAGGCTACAATCATTTTTTTTTAGTTTCACGCCCCATTAATTGTTTGAACTGTTCTTGCCGCAAGACAAATTAGTCAAGACCATTATTCAGTTTAAATAAATTCAACGGGAGCTTAATACCCATCGATAAAATGAAACACTAAAGCAATGACAGGCGGCATAATAACTCCACACTTAGTTTGGACATGATGTCATCATAGATTGATGTGATGAAATATCTGCGATCGCAAAACTTGTTCTAGTGCTGTCTGGAGATGATTGAGAAAACACATAATTCGGTCCCTATTAATCCGCAATTATTTCATAATCGGATTCTGATCCATCAAAATGAAAATTATTACTTGAGTCGTTGACCGCATTCAGGATTTCAACACAATCTCGTTCAGCCGTCGAACTTACATTATTTTGCTTTTCTTTGAAGCTTTTTATACAAATTGCCTTCACATTGACAAAATAATTGCAATTACACACAATAGCTAAGTACGGACAAATTTGTGGTAATTTGGTATGATTAAGTCAAGGTTGGTGATAAAGATGTGTGTACCGGAATTAAACATCGTTAATGAAGGTCAGTGCATGAATACACGAAATTTATGCACGAGATTAACTGTTGAACTGTGAAGATACTTGAAAGTTGGAATAAATTGTGGTAGGGCGTTTAGAACGTACTAAGGTCCGTTTCATGTAACAATGTTATTATTACAATGAGCGGTATTTAGGTTTCAGATTCTTATCCTGGCAGTCTTGGCAGTTAATAAAGTACTAAAGTGCGTTTCATGTAGTTAGAATGAGTGGTATTTAGGTTTCGAGATTCTTATCTGGGCAGTCCTTGAATTGCGCACTTTTATGGACCATTTTAATGCTTTGGAACCCAGCTAATTTTATGGGCAAGATTCAAGGATCTTATCACTATCATAAGCGATATCGGTAGTCTGACGAATAGCCTTGTATACCGCGCTGATCAAGAAAAACCAAGCTGATCGCCACGTAATGGATTCAAATGTTGTGAATTTCCGAAATACCAAAGGGACACTTCTTTTAAACTCCTTTTACTTTTCTCCTAAATATCAACTTACTAGACAAAAATGCTGACTTTGTGGGCCTTAACGGGCAATCGAAAACAGTTTTTTATTCTGACGTGGAATGCCAACAGCCTTTGGCAGAAACCTGGAGAACTTAAATTGTTTATGCAGGAAAAAGATATCGACGTCTGTTTAATATCCGAAAGAGTAACTCGAATATAAAGATTACCTCGGCTATCATGCTCTACATTCATCGAATAAGGCTAGAGGAGGATCCTCACTATGTATAAAAGAGTGTGTCGAACATTCGATTGATCTAAAATTAGAAATCGAAACAATGCAAGATAGCTCTATACAAGTCAGAAGCAGACAATCCTTTCTGAAGATATCTTCTATTTACTGCCCACCACGATGCAAGGTTGGAAAACTAACTTTGAAAACTTACTTAATTCCCTTGAACAGCGTTTTGTCATCGGAGGGGACTTTAATGCAAAGCATACATTCTGGGGATCTAGATGCATATCACAGAAGGGTACGTTGCTTTATGATGTAGGTAGAAAGTATCGGGTTTTTCAACAGGGACGCTACAGAAGTTGAGCGACAGGGACAGCAAACGACGCCATATTTCTTGCCGCTCGTTTGACATTTCTCTTCAGTAAGGTTTGCCATTTCATGATGGAAAGATATACGATCCAACGAGTCGAAATTATTAAAATTTACAACCGAAATTCGGAGTCAGTGGCCTCAACGTCAAGAGCGCTACGTCCAATTTATGGTCGTCATAATCGTCCTAGCAGATCAACAATTGAGAGTCTAGTGGAAAAATTTGAATCCACAGGCACAGTACCAGTGAGACAAAGTAGTGCCCGTAGTATCGAGAATATTGCTGCCGCTGAGGCTTCAGTTGAAGAAAGCATCACTGTGACGTCGTTGTGGCGAATTTTGCGAAAATATCTTGGCCTACATCCTTACAAGATTAAATTGACGCAAGAACTGAAGCCGCTTGACCACCAAAGCGTCGTATGTTCGTGAATTGGGCTGAGCAACAACTTGAAAATGATTCGGATTTTCATCGGAAAATCATCTTCAGCGATGAGGGTCATTTCTGGGTGAATGGCTTCGTCAATAAACAAAATATGCGGTATTGGTCAGGCAGCAATCCACACGTACTCCATGAGTCATCATTGCATCCCGAAAAAATTACGGTTTGGTGTGGTTTATGGGCCGGTGGCGTCATTGGGCCGTACTTCTTCCGTGATGATCAAGACCGGCACGTTACTGTGAATGGGAATCGCTTCCGTTCAATGACAACCGAATCATTTTGGCCCCAATTTGATGATATGGACTTGGAGGACATGTGGTTCCAACAGGACGGCGCCACAAGCCACACAGCGAATGCCACAATCAATTTATTGGTCCAGTCACTCGGCCGCCTCGGTCGTGCGATTTAACGCCGTTAGACTATTTCCTGTGGGGCTACGTCAAGTCTATGGTCTATGCCAACAAGCCAGCGACGATTGATGAACTTCGTACGAATATCGAACGTGAAATTGCAGCAGTATCGGCCGATTTATGCTTGAAAACCGTTGGAAATTGGGTTCAGCGTCTGTACTTCTACAAGCGTGCCCGTGGTGGCCATGCAAAAGAAATCGAGTTCCATACATAATGGCATCGAACGTACTTTCACAGAAATAAAGAATTTCATTGATATCCATAACCGCTTTTGTTTTATTTAAAAAAAACTTTTGTAGCGCTCTTATTGAAAAACCCTTGCCGTAAGATACGCCCGGTGGTACAGGCAAGACTTTTCTTCTTTTACTCATTTTGGCAACCATGCGATTGTAAACAAATATTGCACTGGCCATTGCATCGTCTGGAATTGCGGCAACTCTTTTGGATGGTGTCCAAACAGTGCATTCAGCATTGAAACTGCCTTTGCAAGACTCTGAGGTACCGACATTTAACAGCAGCAAAATTACTGGAATGGGTAAAGTACTCCAAACGTGTTAAATTATCATATGGGGCGAATGTACAATGTCTCAAAAGAAAACATTAGAATCATTTGGATCTTCGGTGGCGCCACTCATTTTATAGTCACAGAGCTACAAAAATCATCAGTGGCTCAGTATCCGTGCTATATTAGCTGCCAAAAACATCGATGTAAATACCATTAGCTTCACCATTCAGAACATATAAGTCAATCTATACTGCGGTGAATCAAGATGAAGTGAATGAATTCTTGAAATCGCTTTATTTGCCAGGCATACCACGCACGTTCGTACATTGACAATTGGCGTACCCATCATTCTTTTTCGAAACATAAATCCACCACGACTTTGCAACGGAACCTGACTCTCAGTCAAGAAAATGATGAAGAATGTTTTCGAGGCAACAATTTGATTGGAAAATTCAAAGGTGAAGACGTCATTTGCCGCGTATTCCAATGATCCCGACAGATATGCCATTCGGAAAACCTTCTGATTTATTCGTTTACGCACCAAATAGAAAAACAAAAAACAACGATGTAAACGTTCCCAAAGTAGTGTGAGACTTTAACCCACTAAGACCACCACCCTTTTTGTATTTGTTTGCAACTAAGTATGCGACTTATCTAGCAATTTTTTTTAACACGAGTACCGAATGTTTGGCAGGTAATTTTCTTTTGTAATTTCATATTTGTTTCCTCTATTGTTGTGCCAAATGCTAGTATAGCTGTGTCGTCAGCAAACGTGGCAACTATTGTATCGTTTGTTTGTGGGATATCATGTGTAAATATAGGGTACAAGAGTGGTCCAATGAAGCTTCCTTGGGGTACTCCTGCCAATATTTCTTTGAACTCCGAATATAAACTTCCAAGTTTCACACGGAAGAGGGTATGCTCAAGAAACGACACGAGGATTTTATATAATTTTTCAGGCAGAACTTGTCTTAGTTTGTATTGAATGCCCCTATGCCAAACTTTGTCAAAAGTTTGCGACACGTCAAGAAATACTGCTCAGCAAATTTCCTTTTTTTCGAAAGCAGTCTCAATTATATCAGTAATTCGATGAACTTGGTCCACAGTCGAATGTTTTCTTCTAGGCCAAAATTGATTGTCAGGTAAAAGGCGTTTCTGATCAATAATGAGATGTAAGCGACCGAGTAATATGCTTTCAAAAACATTCGAAATTATTGGAAGAAGTGAAATAGGTCTGTAAGATTTTATTTAAATCGGTGATTTTCCTGGTTTCAGAACATTATCACTGTCGCGACTTTCCACTGTCTTGGACGCCATACCTCTTACGACGAAAATATCGATCAAATCCGGTATTTTTGTAACATCAGTTGGACAGTAAGTTGGTTTCCCGTTAAATAAAATTAGGTATTGTAAAGGGTTTTTCAATAAAAGAGCTACAAAAGTTTTTTTTAAATAAAACCAAACGGTTTTAGATATCAATGAAATTTTTTATTCCAGTGAAAGTACGTTCGATGCCAATATGTATGGAACTCGATTTCTTTTACATAGCCACCACGGGCACGCTTGCAGAAGTCCAGATACTGAACCCAATTTTCGACGGTATTCAAGCATAAATCGGCAGATACTGCTGCAATTTCACGTCCGATATTCGTACGAAGTTCATCAATCGCCACTGGATTGTTGGCAAATACCATAGATTTGACGTAGCGCCACAGGAAATAGTCTCACGGCGTCAAATCGTACGACCGAGGCGGCCAAGTGACTGGACCATTTCGTGAGATAACACGTTCTCCAAACTTGGTTTCCAAAATAAATTGATTGTGGCATTCGCTGTGTGGCTTGTGGCGCCGTCCTGTTCAAACCACATGTCCTCCAAGTCCATATCATCCAATTGGGGCCAAAAATATCGGTTGTCATTGAACGGTAGCGATTCCCATTCACAGTAACGTGCCGGTCTTGATCATCACGAAAAAAGTACGGCCCAATGACGGCCCAATACCGCATATTTTGTTTATTGACGAAGCAATTCAGCCAGAAATGAGCCTCATCGCTGAAGATGATTTTTCGATGAAAATCCGAATAATTTTCAAATTGTTGCTCAGCCCAATTCACGAACATACGACGCTTCTGGTAGTCAAGCGGCTTCAGTTCTTTCGTCAATTTAATCTTGAAAGGATGTAGGCCAAGATCTTTTCGCAAAATTCGCCACAACGACGTCAAAGTGATGCCCAATGCTTGAGAATGACGTGTGAGAGGACACATTTGGGCTTTCTTCAACTCGACACTTCGGGCACATCTTTGTCTCACTGGCACGGGAACATTTTGTACTGTGCCTGTGGATTCAAATTTTTCCACTAGACGCTCAATTGTTGATCTGCTAGGACGATTATGACGACCATAAATTGGACGTAGCGCTCTTAACGTTGAGGCCACTGCATCAGCAGAACTGAAGTTACAAAACAAACCTTACTGGCACTTATGTCGTTCTAGAACCCCTATACGCCGGTGATCTTAACTTAAACGTTCAATCAAAACGATGTAAAATTTATTTTCAGAACTTGCCAAACAAAAGTGGATTTCAAAGACTTCCTATGACAAAATGCGAATGCATGAGCTCCCATTTTCTTATTTGCATTGGACGTTAATAGCTCATATAATTTCCGCTAAATTAAAAATTCAATGTTTAGCCTTACATACCCACGTGATGACGATAAAACTAAAAAAACAGAAATACGCGTTAAAAAAAATAATAAAAAAAAGAACATCCTCGATAGCAGAGCGTAGTTTCGATCTACGGACCTCTGGGTTATGGGCCCAGCACGCTTCCACTGCGCCACTCTGCTCTTGTACATTTATTTGACAAACGGTCAGATGCGGCGAAGATTACATAAGAGGGTATGAGAATGATGAAATCCATGAGTACTTTAATACCCTATCCCATCCTATCGTTAAAATAAACGTCCTTTAAAAGTGGGAAGAGTTAACTCTGAGTTGACCCAGAGCTATCTAACTTCGAGTTAACTCATGCGTTCTTCAGTAAATTTGACTCAGTGTGTGATGATTTAGTTTGACAGCACTCATGGTTTATCGGTTTTGCTGTCAAAAAGTTGAACTCTGGGAGGAAGCAAAGGATCTATGAAGGCAGGTTAAGTGATGGTTAAGTTAGTGGCACTATTATTGAGAGTGCGGGAATGTATGAAATTAGCGGTTATCTGGGGGAGTTGCATTAGTAATTGGTAGAGCGGACGATAGGTTGAAAATCACACTTTTAGCCTTAGGTTTATGAGATCGTATAAAGTTCAGATATTTGGTACTTACTTACTTAAGTGGCGCTACAGTCCGGAATGAACCTGGGCCTCAACTAACATACCTCTCCACTAAGCCCGGTCCTTAGCTAACTGCGTCCAATTGCGCACACCAAGTTGGTTGAGGTCGGTTTCTACTTATGCGCGCCACTTAAGGCGAGCTCTTTCTCTACTGCATCCGACGTTTGTCTGGGAATCGAAGACTCTGCGAGCCGGTGTATTGGTGTCCATTCGTTCTACATGTCCTTGCCATCTTAAACGTCCAATGCGGAGTTTTTTGACCGGGGGCATATCGCTGTACAGCTCGTATATTTGTTGTTTAAATCTTCTTCTCCATAGACCGAAGATTTTTCGAAGAATTTTCCTCTCAAATCGACCAAGGATTTCTTCATCCGCTTTCAAGATGGGCCATGTTTCACCGCAGTAGAGCAGGACTGGTATGATCAGGGTCATATATAGGAGGGCTTTACTACTGAACTGCCTTCTTAGCCCGAAGAAATAGCGGTTAGCAAGAATAACTCTTCGTTTAATTTCTGACGAGATGTTTTTGTCAGAGTTAATAGCGGAGCCGAGATAGACAAGGTCTCGTAACACCTCAAAGTTATATCTGTCAATGGTGACATTCTGTCCAATTCGTAGATGTTGTGTGTAATTTCGTATTGACAGCATATACTTCGTCCTGCCCTCATTAACTGGTAAACCAATTTTTGCCGCTTCCTTCTCTATACTAGCAAACGTGGCTATGACATCACGTTGGGTCCGACCAATGATGTCAATATCGTCGGCGTATGCTAGTAGTTGTACCGATTTTTGGAAAATTGTACCTCTGGTGTTGGCTCGGTGGATGTTTCTTACCAAGTCATCTCCGGCGGCTTTTTTAAAGCTCCACGGGAAGTGTTCGGCAGTGTTATTTAGCTTAAGTTTAGATATTGCTTTCCTTATTTCACTCAGGTCTGCTGGTTGGCAGTTTTCGCTTCGTTGCCAATATTGAATGGTTCGTTCTGCCTGACAGCGAAATGTTGTTCGTCATCGCCGTTTAACAGTCTGCAGAAGTGGTTCTTCCATATCCTCAGCCTCGACTTTGTCTCGACTACGACATTTCCTTGTTCATCTCGACATGATTCTTTTCGAGCCTCATATCCTTGGCTTTGACGTTTTACACTTTGATAAAACTTGCGAACATCGTTCCTGGAGTGGCACTTTTCTATATCCTCGATCGGGCGCTTTTATTGCTCTTTCTTCTTCTTTCTGAAAAGCCGGTGTTCTTCCCTTCTTCTCTGCCTATAGAGCTCAACGGCAGCCCTCGTCTTAACCCGCAGCTTAACCCTGTAGGCCTCGTTCTTGGCTGCTAGCATCTGTGGGCATTCCTCACCAGGGGTTTCTTGCTGGTGCGCGCGAGAAACCTAGCACATCAGTTGCGGCTGATCTAATGCCTTGTTGGGATCGTTACCATTGGTCTTCGACATTCGACGCTGGTGGTATGGTGTTAATCGAGAGGTTAAGGGATACGCGTTGCGCGAAGGTCTTGGCGGTCTGTTGCGATTGCAGTCTTTCGACATTAAATTTTTTCGCAGTATTTTTGGATTTATTTGGTGTGGTGGATATCTGCATTCTTACCTTGGCTGCAACAAGGTAGTGATCCGAGTCGATGTTAGCTTCTCGGAATGTTGGGACATACAAAATACTGGATGCGTGCCTTTTGTCTATCACTATGTGATCAATTTGATTGGCCGTTCGTTGATCTGTAGACCGCCATGTCCCCTAATGGATATCGAGGTGAGGAAAAGGTGTGCTGGCTACAATGGCATTTCGTTCCGTAGCGAAGTCAATTAGCCTAAGTGCGTTACCAGGCGTGTTGTCGTGTAGGCTATGTTTTCCGACAATACTGCTGAAGATGTCTTCTCTTCCTACCTTTGCGTTAAAATCTCCCAGCACGATTTTAACATCGTACTTCGGTAGTCTCCATAGGTTTTGTCAAGGAGCTCATAGAAGCAGTCCTTAGCTATATCATCTGTTTCCTACGTTGGGGCGTGAGCGCATATAAGGCTAATTTTGGCAAATTTAAGCTTGATGCGGATCGTTACAACGCGATTGCTAATGTCTTGGAAACATAAGACTTCTTGCCTAAATCTGGCACTTATAACAAATCCGCATCCGAATAGTCACTGTTTCTGCTCACTATAACACGGTCCGTAGTAGATGTCACAGTTTTTCATCCTCTTTTTGCCCTGCCCATCCCATCGTATTTCCTGGATGGCAGTATTGTCTGCTTTTTAGCAGTTTAGGGCTTCCGCTAGTTCATCGCTTGCACCTCTCCTGTTTAATGTTCTCACATTCTAGGTGCTGATACGAACGTCGCTGTACTTTTTTCGTTGCTTCATAACAATTACTCTTTCCACGGTTGGGTAGTTAACCTAAAGGACAACCCTCAACCTGGAGGGCCAGTTCCAATTTGTCAGATAGTCCTAGGAAACGGGGCCATCAGTATCCACTACGGTATTGAGAGCTGCCTTCGGTTCATCCGCCACCATCTCTGTTCTAGGTGCTTGACCAACCCTTGAAATTCCTAGACAACCTGTTGTTTGAATATGTCGAAGCAGGTTGTCTAGGTTCGCCTGGGACAGCAGGCCTGGTATTCATTCCGCGCCATTCTGACCTGGATGTTTATGGTGTTGCTGTTTTGTGTTATTAACACTCGCGCTTATCGTTAAGCAAGTCAAATCCGGTTGGATGAGGCCAGTACCCGATGGATACCGCTTGGAGGTTAAAAATAAGCACTTGATGTGTAGTCAGAGTTACAACCACTGGGCGTTGCCAATCAGAGTATACCTTCGTTCTACAACACCCAACCATCAAAATTTCATCTATAGATCATTTTAACCACGCCCAATTTTTGGGGACGGTTTCTTTTAGAAAACATAAAACATAGAAAGCATAAACATAGAAAAACTTCAGTTTTTAGAAGCCCCACTTTTTGGTGTCATTTATTATTAGGATAGGATGGGATAGGGTGTTCAACAATTCACACAGCTTTATAAAAGCCCGGTGTTCTGCTTTCTTGTATCGCCTATAGAGCGCAACCCGTTTTTTTTTAGGTTGTTAGTCTTCGGCATAAGATGCTGGTGCTGATGGAATGATTTGTATATGATGTAAGTATAGGAGTTAAGGGATACGACTTATGCAAAGGACTTAGCGGTCTCTCGCAAAATGCACAGTTGTGTATATCCTCATTATTTATTACAGAATAGAAATAATGCAACTTAGTCGCAAGGGCCGATGTTAGCCCCTTGAAATGTTCGGACATTCAAAATGTTGCGTTCGTTGTGTATCGACTAGCGATTAATTTGATTGATGGTGAGGAAATCGAGTGCTGGCTGTAGTAGTATTTCGTTCCTTGGCAAAGTCAATTCGTATTTGCCCGGTGAAAGACGTAGTGTCATGCGTTTGGTTCTGTCGTCATGGCATAACACCTTTTGCCTTCTTGTTATTGTTGCTCCAACTGTAAGGCAGTTTAAAAAAGTATTCAACGATAGGTGGGAATGTCTATAAAACGTTTCGGGTAATTGTTTTTTTTACTAAACATCTAACAAAAATAGTCTTTGTAAGAATATTTCGTATGACCAGCTGTAAACGACCCTTATTTGCATTGTTTGCTAGCGATAAATCATATTAAAGCACTGGATTCATTCATCAACTCTGCATACCACTTTCATTGAGGTGGAACTTTATGGCCTCATAAGTTAAGCATAAACTCCTCATACAATGGTTCGTTCATACGTCATATTTGGTAAAGTCATTAGCTAGTGTAAATTACTTTTATTTGACTTTGGCATTTTGTTTACCTCTAACTCGAAAGTTGTTTCTCAGTAAGGTTGGGAAATAAGTTGCAAAAAGAAAGTAATACACAGTCAAACAGTTCAAGACAGATGATTTAATTATTTGTATATCATCACAGCTTATGGACATTCTCAATCAACACTAAAGGGCTCAACTCGAAATTGATTTAATAATTATTCAAATCAGACGCATAATAATAAGCCAGTTCGCCGAAACGATCCAGGACCGCCTTTCCAATCTCGTGGACGTATTTGTTTTATGTCATCTAATCGAAGTTAGGCAAGGACAAGGTGGGCAATTAAAATAGGAATATCGACAGGTTTTAAATATGCAAATTGAACGCGTAGGTAAGGAAAGTAATTTGGACTTATTTTGGCTAAAAATATGTGATCACTTATTGGTCTTGCGTCAAACGTGCGTGACATAAATGTCAAAAACATCGTTGTAGAATACTAATTTATTGAAAGAACTATGACGTCTGACTAGCGCGTATTGAAATAATCACTTGGTTATGTCATTAGCTTGTTAATCTTTTAGAGAATACATCTTCATAAGAACAATCTGGATTAATTCAATAGTTTTATAAAAAAAATTAGCATTTTAATGAAAAAATATCTCACGGCAGGAGAAGGCATTTTAAAATATGTAGTAGATCCGTAAGTTTTTTATTATGCTAAACTGTTCAGAAAAGGTTTCGAAGACCTTGCCGTCATAAATGTAACTTTGAAAAAAAAAAAACATTCAGCACACGCTCTGGATGACGTATACATTAAAACTGCATAATTAAAGAAATGGTCATCGGTAAGGAAATATTCGACATTAGTTTGATCGGTGATAAATTGTTTTTTAAGTTTTTTAAAGGTAAAAATGAGCAGCTAAAACTTATTGAAGCTGGTGAAATTGAAGTAGCGGATAAATATTGGATCCGATTTTTCCAAAACATACATTTTAATAATGAAATCTTATGTTTACTTAAAGGAAATCCAATTCCTTGGTCATCAAAGCTACTGAGTTCAAACCCTTTTTTTAGATGCAGAAGGAATAATTCGCATTGGTACCAGGTTGCAGTTACTAGAGGAGACATTCGATGTAGTAAACCCAATTTTTCTACCTAGATCAATTCATTTAAGTCAGCTGTTGGTAAAATACTTTCATGAAATTACGCTGCATGGAGGAGTTAATATTGTTCTTTCGCGACTTCGTGAAAAATCTTGGATGCTTGGTAGTCGTCAACTGTTTCAGAAGATAATACGGAATTGCAAAATTTGCAGAAGATTCAAAGGGAAACCAGCATCGAATCCAATCGCAACTCTGCCGAAAGAGCGAATGATGGCCTCCAAATCATTCAAAACTGTTGGAGTCGATTTCGCTGGACCACTCTATACTCATGACGGAGGAGAATCCAGTAAGGCTTATATAATGCTGTTTACCTGTGCTGTTGTCAGGGCCATACATTCCTAGAATAAGTACTGAGAACTGTCTACTTGCTATTAGGCGGTTTATTGCTCGCAGAGGTGCTCCTAGAATCATATATTCGGATAACGCTAAAACCTTTAAGAGAGCAGCAACCGATTTACAGAGCATGGGGAATATTTTGGACAGTGAGATTTTTTTATATATTCTTGAGCAACCGTGGAATTATTTGGCGACTCAGCGTGTAGCGAGCGCCCTGGTGGGGTGGTTTTTGGGAGCACCTTGTCAAAAGCGTTAAAGACGTTTTGAGGGTCACAGTCTGGAAAGCTCAATTATTTTACGAAGAACTCTACACTCTTCTAACTGAAGCTGAAAATTTTGTAAACATGCAGCCTCTAACGTATCTTAACGAAGATCCAATGGATTTGAAAGATCTTACTCCAAATCGTTTTCTTGCTGGCTATTTCGGAAAATCAACTTCAACTCAAATGTGCCAACTGTAGTGGAGATCATAAAGCTAACGATGCAACTTGCTTAAGCAGAGCAAAGTTCCTAGAGCTTAAGAACAACCTGGTCAATCGAAGAAACCAATTTCACCAACACCCGAAAAAAGCTTTTTCCTCAGTGCAAGCTCCTTCCTCTTCTGCACCGGTGCGTTATATGCATGTCAATTTGTCCTCAATGACAGATTTTCCCGCTCTGCCCCACCGGAGTAAACCGATCGAAAGAAGTATTTTCCAACCAGATGCCAGCAGTTGTTTACAACCATCAAACATATCATGTGGGACTAATACTCGCCAAACAAGTGGTTTGATCGCCAGCAACAACAATCTTTTCAGTATGGAAGAATTAAATAGTTTAGTGTTGTAAATGATTTCTAAGCTATCAAAATGTAAATCTAAGTAAAGATCAGTTTCAAGTAATCGCACAGTTAGCAACAGGCTCAGGGCCTAGCTTTCTTCTCACAACCATTCATGTGTGCGTGTGTACTTCTTAGCACTAGTGCGGAACCTCTTGTTTTATGCCGACTCCTAACGCCTAAGTTGAGATAAGCTTCTCATGACAATTGATACTAATCGGATGATTTGTCATATCATCACGAGAGGAGGGCCAGTGGAAAATCATTTAGGTGTTGCTACTAATTTACAAAGAAAAAATAGAAAACTTTGTATAGTGACTTTTTTTGTTTTATAAAAAAGCTTATTCTAAAAGTTATAACTAACTTAAGACTACTTAAACTACTTAAGCCATACTTAAGACTTCTTAAACCTAATATAATTATAATCGGGGTGGCGAGGTGTCGCCATCCTGATTGCGTCTTTCGGTCCCATGGCAGCATGCATTCAGCCATATTGTACGCCAATATGGTGCTTAATTTTAAAATCTGTTCTTAATTTTAAAATCCTAAGTATGGAGTTGGGCTAAAAGTCCGCAAAGTGCTGAGGAAGTGCAGAATCACCTTCCTCATAAAGCCACCAGAATTCAGTGCTCTGCTTTTTAGCTTCGATCCTATCGCGATCCGATACCGCCGTGCTAAAGCGGAGGAGCTCCGGAGCATTGTCGACGTGCCCATCGCTAATTAGCCGTCCCGCGCGTCACGATAGCGATGGTATACAACCGGGATACCGTTCCTGTCTTGTACCAACCCTAACGAATCGATGTAAATAAATGCCTCTGGTGGAATAAAGTCCGATATGAGCGTGCTCTCCATGTATAAGTCCCAAAGATCAGGCTGTTGTCGCTAGCCATCGCCCTTGCAGCGTGCCTTCGCGTCACCTTAATCAGGAAATTGTCAATTCTATTCAACTGAGCCCCATTGTATAGAACCTCGTTGCGATAATATTTTATGTACTCGGAGTCCGGCGTTCGGTACAATCCAAAGCAGGATTGGAGACACCGCCTCTCAAACAGCCGTATCTTTTCCATGTAGGCTGGTGCCACATTGAACCACAATGGGGTCCTGAACAGAATCGTTTCGGTTTTTTGGAAATTGATCTTCAAAGACTTTACTCGAAGTTACGTTGACACATTTGATAACGAACTTCTTTCCCATAAGCATTTCATAAGTCATATATAGCATGGGTTTCCGCATGCCCATTCTGGTCAGCTTGTAAAAAAGCCCTTCTAACCATACGGTGTCGAAGGCCTTTTCAAAGTCAACCAGACAGGCCCCTATGCATTGCCCTTTGGATTTATTCCATTGAATGTCGGACACTAGTTTCGACGCGGCATGAATTGTGTCATGCCTCGCTCGAAAACCAAACTGATTATCCGGAATAATTTTGTTTTCCTCAACCCACTTAAGCAGAGCTCTATTGACTATCTTCTCGAATACCTTGCTTACATTCGGCAGAAGGCTTATTGACCGAAGATTTGCAGGGTTTGTTTTGTCCTTGTCCTTTTTGGGGATAGAATGTACCACCGCCGTTTTCCAGTGCACCGGATAATGTGCATTATTCAGTGCATTGTTAAACAGGGTGGTGAAGATATCGACTGCTTCTATTGGCAGGTGTCTCAATACGACGTTTGGGACACCGTCCTATCTTGCCGACTTTTTATTTTTTAGTGATACCAAGATGTCCAGGAGTTCATATTTTTGCACGAACAGCATCAGGCTATCGGCGACTATGCCATTGGAAGGGTTTTCGTCATTGAATACGGAAAAACCGTGATTCTCAGATCGCCAAGCTTGAAGTTCAGTTCGCAGATAAAAGTGATTCAGAAAGGCTCTTTCCTCAACATCGCGATTTGGGCGAACAGGATTGTTCACCGTATACAAGGACTCGAAAATAGCGCATAGCGCCTATCGAATTCGCCTTCTCCTGAGGATCTTCGATCGTGAAAAAACCGTCGTTCGAGTCAACGTTTTCTGGACTTATACCAACAGCCGTGAGTGTCTGTCTGTTTTCTGTCGTTTTGGAAATTCGGACACATGGAATGTCGTTATGATCTTTTCGCCTGAATATTTTATTTATATGGGGGAACATATTCGGGCTACTGGTTTTATAGCCCGAATTTTGTTGCCCCAGTAAGAATTTATAGATTTTCTGTAATCAGTTCACCGCACTAACCATCGCGCCACTGAGCCCGTCACAGTTAGCAACTAAATTTCTATATTCTAATGATGACAAGTAATGTGATAGATAGTAATTTAAATATCATTACGTGGAATGCTAGCGGAATTCGGCACAAATGTGTAGAGTTCATTAACTTTTTGAATGCAAAAAATATTCATATAGCTTTGATAACTGAAACTTGGCTTAATCAAGATATTCGTTTGTCTACACAGAATTATAAATGTAACAGAGTTGAGCAAAATTTATGAGAGGATTCTTAGAGAAAAATCATTAAATTTTTTGAAGTCAACCAGATCCTTCCCGATGAACAATTTGGGCTTAGGCGGTTTCATAGCACTTCCCATCAAGTAATGAGGATTTGCAATCATGTAAGAAGTAATCGGTTATTAGAAAAGTCAACTGGCATGATTTAAGTCGATATAGAAAAGGCTTTCGGCTCAGTTTGGCATAATGGTCTGATCTTTAAAATGACCAACTTCCATTTCCCACCTTATCTGTGCAATATAGTTCTAAGTTTTCTGTCTGATCGATGTTTTGAAATTCATGACAACAGTGGTGTGTATAATTTAATACATTATGAGTCAGGTGTGCCTCGGGGCTTAGTCTTGGGACCTATACTTAACAACCTGTACACGTCCGATTTTCCTGAGTTACAGGGGTGCGAAACAGATATTTTTGCTGATGATACGGCTATATTTTCATCTCATGAGCTTGCTCTTAATATTGAGAACAATCTTAAAAAATGAGATGGAAATCTTGCAAGAGTACTTCACGAAATGGAAAATTAAGCTAAATGAAGACAAATTGCAAGCAATCTTTTTAACTCGAAAAAGAAACCCTTGTTTTCTTCCTTCTTCTAGCTTGCGGGTAAATGGAGTTAATCTGGAGTTTAAAAATTCCATTAAATACCTAGGTATTTACCTTGACAGTAAACTGACATTTGAGGAACATATTAGCCAGACTGTGAATAAAGTAAAAATCACAACGAAAATGCTTTACCCATTAATAAACAGAAAATCTTCATTATCTGTACCAAATAAAATATTAATAGTGAAAGTTATTTTTCAAGCAATACTCCTTTATGGCTGTCCAGTATGGCGAAAATCCGCAATATTTCACTTGAAAAAACTGCAAGTAGCTCAAACCAAAGTTCTTAAACTTATGTTGAGCCAAGCTAGGGACTATCCCACTTTTCACCTTCACAAAAAGCGGGTGTTGAACTGATATCTTCGAAAATATTAAAACAAACAAATAAATTTATCAATTCCTGCACTTTTGCTGAAAATCGCTTAGTCAGAGCCCTATTTGCCACAAACATCAACTAAAAATATTATTTGTACTTATTTGTTTCTATATTTATCTTATTTGTTTACTTAACTTATTAATTTATTTTTTTATTTGTTTGTTTATTTATTTATTTATTTATTTATTTGTTTAGTTATTTGGATATTTATTTTACGCATTTTGAATTTGCGCTGCAGTATTTTTGTGTGTGACCATACTTTTGGCAATTTTTGCATTGTGGAACGAGTTTAGATTTCCTTAATGTGTGGATTTCAACTTTCATTCCAAGTATGTCTTTTATTCCGTAGATTTTTTTATGTCTTCGTCATGCTCAAAACTGAGCATAAAGTTTGGTACTTTGCTTTTAAATTTAAGCATATTGACTACTTCTATTATTTTGAACTTTTTCTCTTTTAGGTCTTTTTTAATGCTTTCAGGCGAGCATGAGTAGTGTAATTTTTTTTCTACTACCTTTATAAGAGTACCATTGGACTTTTTTTTTGTTTAGTATTTTGGTGAGGTTTCTGTGCGTTGCCTCTTCAACCACATTAATTTTTATATCATTATTATTAATAAGGATTGTGCTTGCTTTTATTTAATTTTCCTCCAATAATTTGGTTAGGCATTCACATAGTTGTTTATTTGCAGCGCTATGATTGATGGAGGTTTGATTATTTTTTTAATTTGGTTTCCTTTACCTGGATCAATCTCAATATTTTGACAGCTTTACATTTGGGATAAGATTTTCGGGGATGTACTCATCTTACGTTTTTTATTTTTATTCCCCATGTGACGATGCCCTTCCGTCTCTTTTTTAAGTTCTTCTTAAATCCGTTGATTTGTTCTTTCAACAATTGCAACTCCTGCTTCAGATTATTTATTTCTCTCAGTAGTGCCTCATTGAGTTGCTTAAACCCATCTCTTTCTTCACAGGCTTTTGAAAATTTAGCCTTAAGCTTTTCATTGTTATCTACCTTTTTAGATGGGGGTGTTCTTTCGACCCTTTTACATCTTCCGAAAGGGTCGCTACTAGGCAATAAATGGCCCCCCCCAGAATCCATGGGACCGACCTCCGAAGAGGGTGGACTTACCAGTGTAACTGGCCTACCACCTGGGGTATTCAAATCTTTTGTTTTGTTCATTGCATGTTCTTTTCTTTTTAACTTTTGTGAAAAGTTTAAACTTTTTGGATTTAAGTCGCCTTTTACGACAGGCATACCCTACCTGGGGAATATTCTACATTTATTATTTATTATTTGTCTTCTTGTTTATTTATTTTTTATTTGTTTTTATCTTTTTTTATGTATTTATTTATTATTTCGTTTTTTTTTTTACTTATTTGCAGGTTTTTCATCGTGTTTTCCTTCAAAACGAATCTTCATAAACGTAAGTATTTAATGTGTCTATACTGTTGAAATCATTTTTCAGAAGAAAGGTATAAATGTATCACATCTCTGTACCTTTTGCTGTGCGATTACTAAATTATGTTAACAGATATCTTAATACGAAATACAAAATCTATCTATCTATCTAACTTCAGAGCCTATAGAACTTGGTAATGACGCTACGTTGCGCAAGAATTGGGTATCTAGAACTGAATACATAAGTTTTTCTGTGGAAACGATGGAATGCAGAAAATCTTCGTACGTTGAGATCTGCTGATAATTCAGGTAAAGCAGAGTTGTATGAAATTCAACCAGGGGACGTAGTATTAGTTTATGATGCTGCTCTACCACGATTGCATTGGAAGCTGGCTGCTGTTGAGACTTGTTTTCCAGGACGCGACAATAAAATAAGGGCCTGCGAAATACGTTTTGGGGAGGGTAAGAATATGAGGCGTCCGATTCAGTTGCTATACCCGTTGGAGATTCGTACCCCCGCCCCCCGGAGGATGTTGAAAATAATATTCGTTCATAAAATATATTATATGAATTTCTGTGTCCAATTACTTTTAATTAATATTAAGGCCATTTAGAAGTTTGCCTATATAATTGTTTCTATTAAAGTTGTTAAAATTCAGTCTAATATAGTTTTCTCTTTCATTCACCAAGCGGCATAACTTTTGAGTATAAATTCAATGCAGGGTTATCTACTGAGAGTCAGTCACTTTTGCATTACATCGCTTCGCATATTGTTTGATAGTAATAAATATAATATTCTACTTTAATTGTTTAATAAAGTTTGTGTGTTTTAATTTGGTGCGGATCCATTCGTTCTTCTTTAATATTTTTCACAAATTGTCAAAACAATGGGGCCTCTACCACTCAATAGCTGGATAGATTTTACACATGCCATATGCACTATTCGTTTCAGCACTGTAATGAAAGTACACATTTGGAAACGTTCAGTTTCCAGTTTTCCAGCAGTAGGCGACTTAATTTCGAGTTTTGACGGATTCGCGAATTTGGCTCTAAGGAGCACTAGGCGATGGATGATATTATACGTGGCCCAAATGTCGATTGAAGGATGATGTGTCTAGACTCGAACTTCAGAATGTTCCTTCCCAACGAACAATTTTTCTTCTCTAAAACATAAATTTCCAGTTTCAGAAAGCAATTGTTTTTATTGAGCTTTTTTGTACTTGTGCGGAGAAGTTCAGCATGTTTAATAACTAAAGGGTTTTTCAATAAGAGCGCTACAAAAGTTTTTCTTAAATAAAACAAAAACGGTTTTGGATATCAATAAAATTCTTTATTCTTGTGAAAGTGAGTTCGATGCCATTATGTATGGAACTCGATTTCTTTTGCATGGCCCGTGGTCACTCTTGCAGAACTCCAGACGCTGAACCCAATTTCCGATGGTTTTCAAGCATAAATCGGCCGATACTGCTGCAATTTCACGTTCGATATGTGTACGAAGTTCATCAATCGTCGCTGGCTTGTTGGCATAGACCATAGACTTGACGTACCCCCACAGGAAATAGTCTAACGGCGTCAAATCGCACGACCGAGGCGGCCAAGCGACTGGGCCATTTCGTGAGATAACACGTAGTTTCCAGTAAATTGATTGTGGCATTCGATGTGTGGCTTGTGGCGCCGTACTGTTTCAACCACATGTCCTCCAAGTGCATATCATCCAATTGGGGCCAAAATATTCGGTTGTCATTGAACGGTAGCGATTCCCATTCACAGTAACGTGCCGGTCTTGATCATCACGGAAGAAGTACGGCCGAATGACGCCGCCGGCACATAAACCACACCAAACCGTAATTTTTTCGGGATGCAATGATGACTCATGTAGTACGTGTGGATTGCTGCCTGGCCAATACCGCATAATTTGTTTGTTGACGAAGCCATTCAGCCAGAAATGAGCCTCATCGCTGAAGATGATTTTTCGATGAAAATCGGAATCATTTTCAAGTTGTTGCTCAGCCCAATTCACGAACATATGACGCTTCTTCCAATCAAACGACTTTTGTGGAGCTGCATGGACGAAGAGGAAGAAGAAACAATACTTCATCGCGATTTTAACTGTCCGCCCCTATAAGACAAAGGGAAGTTCCATCTTGGAGCTTACTATTTTCAAAATCTCAGTGATTTTATAAAAGCGATAGTGTAAAGCCTTCATCCAAAACTCATAATGGTTATCTCACAGATTGTAAGGAGAATGGAAAAGATCCACGTGGTATCACAATGGACCAAAGTGATCTAAGCACGCTGACGAACGCTGACAGCCAATCTAACCCAACTAATGAGGCTTGCTGCCAAAAACGTTATCAGCTATGAGAGTACGTGTGATATGATTAGTGATGACCAGTATAATAGACGTATCCCCAATGAAATGAGAAAACATCTTGCTCGTCCTGTTCTTTCATCATTATTTGGATGTCATGAAGATTTGGTCTCAATATGCAGCTACGTGTCAAAAACGAACAAACGTGCGTACCTTAAACAAAATATTGTGAAAGCCAAGCAATGAAATCCGAAGCAATTTCGTTTTGTAATTCAAATAACGCGGCCTGCATTTTCTGCATATTGCATTTGCAAGGAAGTCGATGGCCTCATCAAAAATGATGCCAAATACAAATACGTTATCTTATACATTCGTTAACCCAAACTTTGAAAATCGAATGAATAATGTAATGATATCAACAAAATAGCATATTTTCCATATAAATACATTCAGACATATTTTGGATCTACCCAAACCCATATATTTCGAATGTGACTATCGGAACATATGTATGACGGAGGGTTAACACCTTAACACGTTTTTTTTAGAGCCTTACAATCTATTTAATTAAAATAATCTTAACTTAAAAAATATATTTTTAATCTTCACGGATTTGAACAAATATCGTGTTGACTATGGCGAAACAATCCGGTTTTTGATAGTGCTATAGCATAAATAAATAATATTGGGGGTAAAAAACAATTGGGAAAAAATTCCGTTCTAAAATTTGTGGATTATAACTTTATAACTTTTAAAATTCGCTTTAGCCGAATGTTTTTTTTTAAACAGCAATTAAACTAATCCGATGCCATACAAGGCGTACATATTTCATAGTAAATCCGTAAACTATAAATAAATTAAAGATTATAGAAAAAAAGTTTGTTTTAAAAGAATATAAAAAAATTCATTCTTACTAATTTGGGCATTTCTTCAATAAAACAAACTAGAAAAACAAAACACATCATAAATAGCTAAAACTTGTTTGGTGGTAGATTAATTCTATAATTTGCATTCAAATGTAGCAATTCTTCTACTTTTAGAAATAAATAATCAGAAAAAAAAATAAATAAAATAATTTTTTTTATGCGTTGGTTCACGCTATTATGGTATCGTGTTCAAATAGATATTTATAAGGTATAATGGGATCATCACTAGTACGGAAATGTGTTATGTGATCCTTAACTGGTGACTGGTAAAACAAGATATTCGATTCGAATGACAATTTGGGGTTGAATTTTATATATCAATTTGATTGCATAATTTAGCCGCATGGAATGAAATAAATGGACACGCGCCGACATTTTTTTAGTTTTCTTACTGCATGAGCACATCGACCATTAATATCTGCGAAGCATGACTGATGAAAACCCTAAGTCATAAGATCATCTCGTGCGAACAGCAACTTTTTTTTATAACAATAGTATTCATGATAGAACGAAACTCACACCAATGGAATGTCTATATGGGTTCACACCTGACATAGCGTCTAACCTGAAAAGAGATCCTGAACCCATATATTATCATGAAAACTACTGCAATATTCTAATGTATAGAATATAAGAATTGTATTCCATAGCCAGACGAAACATATAAGCAAGCAAATGAGCTGTTTCTGCTCACACAAACAACATAAACAATTGTGATAAATGCAAAAATGCAATTCGTGGAGAATCGGGCATAAGATGTGCGGGAGTATGCGGTAAAATATTCCACTATACAATTAAGTGTAGTGGTTTGGACTCATACAGTAGTGGTTTATTTGATTCATGTACAAGAGTGCGATATATATATATGCGATGATTGTATGATGTACATATGTATATTGAAAATGTTGATAACGGGTGATCCAAGTAGAGATACTTTTTTCAATAGCCTTTTTTTGACAGATCACGTGTGAGTCGTGTCATGCTGTCATGTTGTTTTTGTTAAGTATTGTTTGGCATTTCATAATGGAAAGACTTACGCATGAACAATGCTTACAAATTGTTCAACTTTATTATGAAAATTCACGTTCTGTGAGGAATGTGTTTCGTGCACTTCGCTCAACTTATGAACAACATAATCGGCCTACTGAGCGTACTATTCGCAACACCATCACCCATTTTGAGACCCAGTATTCATTATTGGATAATATTCGACCGAATAGACCACGTCCAGCACGCTGTGAAGAAAATATAGCGGCCGTAGCTGAGAGTGTACACGAAGACCATAGAGAGTCAATTCGACGCCGTTCGCAGCAACTCGGACTGACGTATGGAACGACTTCTCGCATTTTACGTCAAGATCTTAAATTGAAAGCATACAAAATACAGCTTGTGCAACAACTGAAGCCGCTCGACCTTCCCAAGCGACATCGCTTCGCTCTATGGGCTCTGAAAAGTTCCAAGAAGATCCGACGTTTTCGAGGCAAATTTTGTTTAGCGATGAGGCCCATTTCTGGCTCAATGTGGGAAGAGCAACCTGAAAAAATTTAAGAACTGCCACTTCATCCAGAAAAAACAACGGTTTGGTGTGGTTTGTGGGCCGGTGGAATCATCGGTCCATATTTCATTAAAAATTATGCCAGTGCGAACGTAACCGTCAATGGCGACCGTTATCGTGCCATGATAACCGACTAGCTATTTGATGCCTGAAATTGAAGCTCGTGATCTCGGCAACATTTGGTTTCAGCAAGACGGCGCCACTTCCCACACATCGCATCAATCAACGGACTTATTGAGAGAACATTTCGGTGAGCACATAATTTCACGTTTTGGGCCGGTCGATTGGCCACCAAGATCGTGTGATATCACACCGTTAGACTTTTTGCTGTGGGGATATGTAAAGTCAAATGCTTATGCCGACAAACCCACTTCGATTCAGGCCTTGGAGGAAAACATCACGCGTGTCATTCGCCAGCTACCAGTCGAAATGCTCGAACGAGTGATCGAAAATTGGACTCAACGAATGGACCATCTGCGACGTAGCAACGGCCAACATTTGATAGACATAATCTTCAAAAAATAAATGCCAAAGAATGTTCTTTCAAATGATAATAAACATTCTCCATTAAATTTGAATTTTCTGTGTTTTTTTTCTTTAAAAAAGTAGGGAACCTCGAAATGGATCACCCTTTATTACAAAACAAGGCGATGCGAACCATTCTCAAATGCAACTTTTATTCACCAATCGTGTGGATGCTATCGTGTCTTAGATGGTTAAATATTTTTTTATTTATTTCATCTATAAGTACATTTTACTTTCTTAGACTAGAATGATTTAGTAATATTATATATAAAATTAAGTAATACATAATCTTTATTATTTAATTGCTTCGAAAATCTTAATCTTTAAAGCATTTCTGCTCAAATTAAGGTCGATTGCATTTGCATATTGGTTAAAATAAAGACATGCGTTTGTGACAGGTTCATTACGACCATAATTTGTTTCATGTCTTGGTATGGCAAAATAACACTGCAGCCTAGGTCTAAGTGGACGTGCTGGAACATAAACATTAAACAAAGATAGTAAGGGGATGCAATCAATATGACCCGTAACAACATCCCTTGCAAGTGAAAAAAAGAAGAATTTCCTTCTTGTATAAAGAGGTTGTAATTTTATAAGAGCGCATCTATTTACATTAGGTGGCAAAGGCAGAGACCAATTTAACTTACGAAGAACAAACCGAGTAAATCTTTTTTGAATTTTTTCAATACGAATCATGCTATTATTATAGCATGGGCACCAAACTACGCAGCAATATTCGAGTATAGGTCTAACAAAACTAATAAAAAGCGATTTCAATGTGTATGGGCAGCGAAAATCATTTGAATTTCGAAAAAGGAACCCAAGCATAGAATTTCCTTTGGAAATAATGTAATCAAAATGCATTTTAAAATCTAATTTTGAATCTAAAATTACTCCTAAATCTGTTTGATTAAAAACTCTTTTAAGAGCAGTGTTTGAGAACGTGTAATCAAAGATAATAGGACAATGACACCTTGTGAACGTAAGGACAGAACACTTAGATATATTAAATGGCAATTTGTTTATATCACACCAATTTGATAAGTTACTAATATCTTTTTGTAGGGCGATACAATCCGACAAGGAATTTACCATTTTATATATTTTAACATCGTCGGCAAACATTAGACACTTTGAAGAAGTTATTTGTGAGGGTTACCTTGAGGTACACCGGAAAAATTAAATATTTTTCTAGATTTGCTTGAAACAATTTTAACAAACTGAACTCTATTTGTTAAGTAACATTCAATCCACTTTAATAAATTAGAATGAAAACCTAGCATTTTAAGTTTTTGAACTAAAATTGAGTGGTTTACTCTGTCAAAAGCTTTTGAAAAATCCGTAAATATAACATCTACTTGTTTCCTATTTTCCTTGCTATTAGTGCAAAAATTTGTCAACAGGGATAGATTTGTGGAAGTGGATCTTCCACTCATAAACCCATGCTGAAATATTGAAATGTGATTTCGAACCATAATATATAATCTTTTTTGACAAGTGATTCAAAGACCTTTGGGATCAATTGTAGTTTGGCAATGGGTCTGTAGTTTTCTATACATTGCTTGGATCCTGATTTATGTATGGGCGTTATGAATGAAAACTTCCAACAATCTAAAAATATCCCAGAATCTAGAGACGCATTAAATAATGTTCAACACTTTAATGTTCATATTTAAAATGAGAAATAACCTGGTACCCAAATATTTAACGACAAACTTATCCTATGTGGGTAGCAGTCAACTTTATAATTTAAGATCGAATGATAATTTTAGACTTCAACTGTATAGAGACTCTAGAACACAATATATGCTTAAATATCGAGGATTAAAATTATAAAATTATTTAATGAATTGCCTACAGAAATAAAAAATGAAAATGCTTTATCAAGATTTAAAGTACTGTAAATTGAGCATATTAGAAATATAAGTGTATAATTATTAATAATTTATGTATTTGTATACTAAATTTAATTTAATTTATATCTAAATGAATTGTAATAGTAAATTTTACTGAATAAATATATACATACATATCGAAAAACTATTACGATAAAACAATATGTAGGTGATAAAGTACTAATCAAAAGCGAAAATCTAAAAGGAAAATTTTCACCAATATGGAGAGGGACCTTATTTAGTAACAAGTATAAAAGGACCAGTAAATACAAATATCAAATATTGTAGAAAAGAAATTGTGATCCATAAAAACCAATTAAAACTTTACTATAAATAAATAAATTGAATAATTAAAGTCAAACCCTAGTCATAACTAATCCCTTCTCGGTGATCAAAAGATAACAATACAATACAATAAACTATAGAGCTGATGATATTGGGTTTAGTCATGCTTCCTATTGAGAAGAATATATGCTTGGTAAGAAGCATACATTCAGTGACACCTCTGAGCAACACAGGTAGGTGTGGTTTTCGAGGTCTTTAGTGATTCATGAGTCTACCAAAAAACGTGGTCTATACGCACAGAGATTGATCTGTCCGAATTAGGCAACCAAAAAATGCAGGTGGAACATGCGGAATACCTGCTAAGCCAGCTGTGTACTAATAACAATAATACCTTCAAAGATAATTACAAACTACAACAACGGCACATTCATGGGGCTATGGAAACTATTAAATCAAAATGATCCAAGAACTACTTCCGAAATCCAGGTAACGAAGGGCTCCCTTCAACTGCATCTGAAACGTTTTCCACTGTCTTTTCGGCACGATGGATAATGAAAACGTAGAGGAGATCTGTAGTAAATTGTATGAACTGCAAAATAACGAGCGAAAATTAGCTTAACTCAACAAACAACCAATCTCTATAGTTAGTACCAATCTAAAACAAATTCAAACCCCTTTTAAAAAACCCTTTTGGAGCAGGTGGCCATGGCTCAGAGGAATACGTAGTTGACTGCTAAGCCAAGCGCTACGGGTTCAAGCCCCAGCTTCGGCAGCATTTGTTTTCTACGAAAATTGCCAGCTTGTCTGAGGCCACCTGTGCGATAACATGAGACAATATAAATCGACGTCTCCTCCTCTGTGTCACGTAGGTTTACGTTATATGTCTTTCCTTCTATGTATCTATCCGTCTATCTCTGTTGTATAAATGTCTTGATCTGTCCCAGCCGATGGCCTCAGTCGCCAGTGCTGTTATGTGTCCGTAGTTCGTTGCATTCATGTGCGAAGTACTGTGATGTCAATGTCAATGTCAAAAACCCTTATGGATAGACAGCAACAAACTGGACTGAAATAAACGAGATCATAGAACCGACGATTTCACCAAAATGCAGTTGAGGTAGGAAATCGTTACAAGTATGCTCCAGAAATAACCAATTACATCCTTTATTGATCTTCCCGAATACATTTTCAACTATTTACAAAAGGTCGAATTCAACCTGCGAAAACATATGCTTTCTAATGTTATACCAAACTGCAGAAGTAAAGTCACATCTCTTATAGGAAAAACTTGTAATTAAAGTCACTCTTCCTATTTTCGCATTACCCAAGATACAATTTTTTAAAGTTCTTTGTTTTCCGATACCCATTTCAGCGTGACACTCTTTGGTACCCGATATAAAGTATTCCCATACAGTTACACAAACAGAATACCAAGAGTTTCTCTTATTTAAGAGCGATGAAATGAAATCTTTTGTCACAATTACCCGCGGGTCCAACGTTACCACTTATGTGGGAAAACTGGAAGTTCCGATAACTCGAGCAACAGCTACAATGCATCGTTGAAATATTTTTAATCCTCCTAATGACAGTAGCCAATGTCATTATCGAATACAATTTCCCTCACAAGAAACGCTAATAAAAATGGTCAGACCAAATAGCTGGAGGTATTCCAACCAACCGTTCTACACGTGACCTGTTCGAAGACGTTGTTGACGCCAAAGTTAACCTTGTCAAGTGCACATTCTTGATAAAACTATCTATTATCAAGTTGACTTAGGGCTCACCTTGTATTTATAACAACCGCAATATTTTCCCCCTGTTAGTAAAGAGTTCTCCAGCTTAAATATTACTTCCTTTGTCCCCAGTGCTGCAATCCTGAACACAACGCAATTAATAATAGGTTCAGATACAAATGCAATTCTTCACAAAGGCATTCAATTCCTAGTAGAATTGGTGACCAGATTCAGGCCCATGAAAAAGTGGACACCTTCAAAAACCTCAAATGAAAGGTTGAAAAGCAAAGTATAGCAACCAAATATTTTTTAACGCCTCCAAAAAGTGGGTGCGGGTCAATCTATTTACTAAAATTTTATATTCACATTACCAATTATTTTACATCGAATTTTTTCTTCGAATATTTAAAATTTTACGAAAAAATCATTTTTTACTGAAAACGCCGCAAAAGTTGACGTGGCGAAAAATTGATGTCAAAAAATTCAGTTAACTGAAAAAACCTAAAAAGAGGAAGAATTGGATGTCTTTTCAAATAGATACTACTTAAGTGGCGCTAAAGTCCGGAATGAACCTTGGCCTTAACCAACATGCCTCTCCAAATAGCCCTGTCCTCAGCTAACTGCCACCAGTGCGTGCCACTTAAGGCGAGATCTTCCTCTTCTGCGTCCGGCTAGGAATCGAGGACTTTGCGAGCCGGAGTATTGGAGTCCATTCGTTTTACATGTCCTAGCCATCTTAAACGTCCAATGTGGAGTTTTTTGCCCAGGGGCATGTCACTGTACAGCTCGTATAGTTCTTGGTTGAATCTTCGTCTCCAAATCCCGTCAACGCAAATGGGACCGAAGATTTTTCGAAGGATACCGCATTTTTTTTTCTTTATAAAAAGCGGACATGTCCTCTTAAAAGAGGACGTCTGGTCAGCCTATGCATGATGAACGGAACTGACTCTTAATTTGAACGATCTCGCTGTATTGCTTGTCGTTGTCAGCTAGTGTGGTCTTACGTCTTATATGCCCAATGCTTGCTTATGGTCACACTGTATGGTTAAATCGATTTTAACAATTTGCTTATCAAGGTTATATGAAGGCAAGTATCAAGGACGATGGCTAGGGACAGCAGCCTAATCATTTCAACGCAAATGATAAATACATATCCTTTATATCGGGCTCTATTTTTTCAGAGGCAATCGCTTATATCAAGTCACTAGGGTTATTTCAAGAAAGGGCAGGTATCCAAGTATCGTACCACTATCAACTCAATGTTTGGGCGAGATGAGCGGCTCACATACGATGGGTAATGCTCGCTTAGAACTGTTCTATCAGATAAATTCATGTCTTTCTGCCTTCCATCACAACCTTACCATTATCTATTTCAATTATTAGTTTTAAGTACATTACGTATAGTTAGAACGTCTGAGAGGCTTGTGCACTAGGGCGGTGCTCCATGATGGCTGCCCGGGCACCCAAAGGCACACTTAAGAGGATAATTAGTGCTTTCCACCCAGGTTTTGTTTCAATTGCGTTCAAGCAGTTCTAACATTTTTTTCAAAGAATCTGAACAGACGCCATAAAGTGCATATTTACAGCATTTATAGCGGCGAGTTAATTAGTGTAGTTTTTAGTTTCAGGAAGCTCTATCAGGCTTCGAAACGACAAATTGTTGCAATTGTTAAAGATATTAAAAATTCGGCCTCGTCATCAGTTCCGAAGCTCATTCATAGTGACATTCCAGCTGCCAACTCCTTATACAAAGCCAATCTGCTTTCTGCAGCGAGTTGTCAGATTGTGTCCAGTCTCCTCCTGTACTTCAGAACGTAGACTATGGGAAAAATTCACTTTCGTACTCATACAGTTGCAAGATTTTTATTTGATCTTTACATTCAAAAATCCGCTGGTCCAGGTGGTATATCTCCAGTATTCTGAAGAGATGTTCTTCTACTCTAACAAAACGACTGCGTAAGCTTTTCTTTCTAGCCGACTCATCAGGACTCCTTCCAAGCAAATGAAAAAATGCATTTATCCAACCTTTTTCTTCTCTCTCGAACTACCGACCAACTGCACTCTGGTCCTTCTTTCCAAAGTTATGGAAACGCTGATAAATCGTCAGCTTATGAAATATATCGAAACATGAAAACTTCTCAATGACTTGCTGTATGGTTTTCGCAGCAACAGCTCTACTGCTGATTTGATGACATATCTCACTCAGTTTTGTCTTCGACTCTCTTTCTCATTTTTATAAATGATCTCCTGTCTGAAACTTCTTATCCAATTCATTCCTTCGCAGGTGATAGTACTCTCAGCTTCTCATATTCGTTTTCAGGTTCACATCTTTCATCATCAAACGTGGATTCTAAACGACAAAATATGTTAAGGTCATTGAATTCCGACCTTGACAGCATCATCAAATGGTGTTAGTCCAACTGAGTAGTATTCACTGCTTCCAAAACACAATGCCGCCTTTTATCATCAAAGCGAAACCAAAATTTAGAGCCATTGACCATGAACTGCATTTACGCCAAAGGAACTAAAAAAACGTTCTATGCTAGGAAGTCGTTTGTTAGTAACGACCTACGTCGAAACAACCATATATTTCAAGTCGCTAAAATGCAGCGAAATGTCTAGGTTTCCTTAATCGATGTAAGAAACATTTCACCCCTTCTGATCTAGCCACAATATATAAAGAATTTAAACGACCTAAATTATAATTCAACGCCCACGTCTGGTCGGGTGCACCAAAAACAACATTGCATCTCCTAGATAGGATTCAAACGCGTGCGGAAAAACCTATAGGGTACATTAGAATAGCGAATTTCTTAGTATCTCTCGAACATAGTCGAAGTATTTCCTGTCTTGCATTGTCTTATCGCTATTTTAACAACCAATGCTCAAATAATGCCAACTGCATTACTCCTGTTTAAAAATTCAGCTTCAATATTCGTTACGCTGTGCATGCAAATCAGTTTATACTCAAACCTATCTTCGGACGAACGCTGAAATATAAAGATTCGTACATTAACCAAACAATACGAATGTTGAATACTCTACCAAACTCTGTTTTTCCTTTCCATTATAATTTGCAGGTATCTCCTTTCTTCTTATCCCGAATTTCATTAACGCTCGCAATGCGCCAAAACATATAAAGGGTATTCATAACCCCTGGATGCGTAAGTTATAAAAAATGTCATTAAACGGTTTAAAAAATATGACTCACTTGCAATTGACTTCGCTAACTTTGTATTTGGAAGCAAAACTCAAGTCAACATTATTACACCAAAAGAAGGAAGACGGGTCCTTACACTACGATAACTAAGACGTTGGTAGAATATTTCCTAGGTTGGAGTCACCCTCTATCCTAGGAATATCTAATAAATTGGGGATAGGCAATGAAGGATGCACATCTATCACGTCTACTTCGATCAGTGTTTTGGAGGGCAGAAGAAGCGACTATTCGGATGCGTTTTTGATATAAGTGACAGACTTAGGCAAGAAGAAGAAGTCTTATGCTTCGAAGACATTAGCGAACGCATTGTAACAATCTGAATCCAGACCTAAGACGTCAACATAAGCTGAATAAAGCAAATGAAAAGAAAATGAACACTTCGACACGATAATCAGGAGGATGGCATCTTATATTTTGGATTCCCCAGCGGTTTATTTTCCACTTGGTACACTACCTTGTTGCAGAATGTGGATATCCACAAATGCATCTAAAAATGTGTAATGTAACTCAGCTAGCGACTCTGAATCGATCCATATACTTTAAGATAAATTTGCAGCTTAAAAGGCCATTTATTTTTGACGGCAGCGAAAATTATCAATCACCCGAAATAAGCATGGTGAGGAAATTATGTCTGTAAAATAGAACCTCACTGAACCCCCCTGAACTCCGTCAACTCCAAAAAGGCATAAAGTCTGATCAACATCGCCTACAATATCCTATCTGCTTCAATATGTGATCGCCTGAAACCGTTTACCAACAACTTGGTTTAGCTTGGTTTTAGGCCAGGAAAGTCCATAACTAATCAAAACTTCACATTTGGCCAGATCAAGGAAAAAACCCAAGAATCCCATATCGATACCTAGCACATATTCAGCCATTTCAATGCCGCATACGACAGCATTAATAGAGACGAACTGTACAGAACCTTGTCTAGTTTTGGTATGCCGCCCGAACTTGTCCGTTTGTGCAGGATGACGATTAAGAATTTTCACAGATCCGTCAGGGTCGGTAATAACCTTACCGGAACATTCGATGCCAAAAAAAAGATGTAGGCAAGGCGATGCACTGTCATGAGCTTCTTTAATCTCATTCTTGTGAGGATTGTGCAAAACTCCCGAGAAGAGGATCAATCTTCCATTAATCTATGATTAACCGACGGTATTGACATTATTGACAGCCCAGCATCGCCGGTTGGTTGACTTGGCTCCGCCATTAATTCTGACAGCAATATCTCGTCGGAAATTAAGCGAAAAAAAAAATCTTTGTCTTATCAGAGATAATAAATGTATTCCTGATTTAAGAGCTCACAATATTTTTCAGAAAATTTCGAGTGACATAGTCCTGATCCACTGGTGGCTAGGAAGCATCGGACATTAATTATCCGGTCTCGTAAAGAAAATATGCAAAACATGACGCGGATAAGAAGAACCAAACTTGCAAATAGGAGGTAGGGAGAGAATGACCTGTCTAACATATTTATTATGGTACAGGTTTTAAAGATCGATGTACCAATACGATTTGAATATTGAAAAGTCCATGACCTTATCAAAATCTTCTTTTTTTATTTAAAAAAAAAAATAATGTGTCAGTGGTTGGATTAGAAAAAAAATATTTAAATGCCAGAAAATTTTATTGTGTGTCATGTAATAAATTTTATGAGCTACGTCAGGTAGTTTAAAACCGCATGCGCAACAGACAGATATCGATTCACGACTTTATCTTCTCGTAGACATGAATAAAGAAATCTTTTATGAAAACATTAAAAATCTCTAGAACAGCATTTCATGGGTATCGGTTTTATAAGGTGAACCAGTTTTTGAATAATTTAAGAACTTAATATGACTTTCACAAGTGACAAATTTAAACGTGACAATATCCTCTGTCCAACAATTCCCCGGTGCGGGTCGAAGAACTAAACTACAGATGTTATATCATTAAGATGTTGACTAATGATATACTTTTGACAAACGTCGATTTGCTGACTTAATGTGTCATTTTGGTTAACAACAAACACATCATTATGTTAGCTCATGCCATTTTTTAGCAAACACTTTCGATTTTTCAACTTGCAATTCAATGTCATTATCCAACGGATTGACCAAATATTATCCGTGTTTGGCGTACTCATCAAACAAATCGCATCATTAACACTTGCGACGGAAAGTTACACATCACATCTTAACAACTTTCTAATTTCCCGCCTCGATTAACAGAAACCAATTGACAGATTGCAGCTTCATAATAACAATGAACGAACATCGAACGTATGTTAATGAAGGTGTTTGAACCTCAAGAGTGCCAAAGGCTCTCAGCTTGTTGTCAATCTCAATTATGTTGTCAACCAGTAGGGTATGAATACGAAAAGCGCATTTGTTATGTTAATGCAACTAATTATGATATTGAACGGGTTTACAATTTATTCGGCTTAATAAACTGCCCCAGTAGGCATATTTTATCTTTTGAAGAAAAAGTGAATTGACCTTGAACTGTCTAGTTAGATATGAGTTAACTCGTTCGTGTAAATTGATGTAGCTGTTCGCATTCCAAATTCGATGAGTGATAGTCCATAAATGATTCAATTGGATTGATTGATATCAGAAAATATATAGAAAATGAAATATGAAAATGGCATTGACACCACATCCTGTTCAGATGTGTTCAGATAGCGTCCAAGTCTTGTTCGGTTCGACCAAAAACCACTATTTTCTATGGCATATGCTATGTGGTAGGTTATACAAATGGTTTTTGTACAAAACACACCCAAAAAGTGGGCGTGGGCTATAATGATCTTTCTTACTTACTTAAGTGGCGCCCGGTCCTTAGCTTACTACCTTTCAGGTTTCTACTTGTGCGCGCCACTTAAGGCGAGATCTTCCTCTACTGCATCCGACGCCTGGTTGGAACCGGAGATTCTGTGAGTCGGAGTATTGTCGTCCATTCGCTCTTCATGTTCTACCCAACTTAAACGTCAAATGCGGATTTTTTTGTACTAGGAGTATGTCGTTGTACAACACGTTTAGTTATTGGTTGAATCTTCTTCTCCATAGCCCTTCAACGCAAACGGGACCGAAGGTTTTCCAAGAAATTTTCTTTGAAAAATGACGGAAGCTGGTATATGGATTGTGTGTAGATGAGCTGGCCAGGCCAGGCTCAGCTCTACAAGGCTCACTTGCCGCAAGGATCCGTATTCCGCTAGTGGCGCTACAGTCCGGAAGAAACCTGGGCCTCAAACAACATGCCTCTCCAATTAGCCCGGTCCTTAGCTAACTGCCTCCAGTTGCGCACTCCAAGTTGGTTGAGGTCGGTTTCTATTTGTACGCGCCACTTAAGGCGAGGTCTTCCTCTACTGCGTCCGACGTCTGGCTGGGAATCGAGGACTCTGAGAGCCGGAGTATTGGTGTCCATTCGTTCTACACGTCCTAGCCATCTTAAACGTCCAATGCGGAGTTTTTTGACCAGGGGCATGTCGCTGTACAGCTCGTGTAGTTCTTGGTTGAATCTTCGTCTCCATAGCCCATCAACGCAAAACGGGGCCGAAGATTTTTCTAAGAATTTACTTCCAAAATCAACCAAGAATTTCTTCATCCGCTTTTGAGATAGTCCATGCTTCAATGCCGTAGAGCAGGACTGAGATGATCAAGGTCTTATATAGGATCTCCTTAGTAGTTCAAGTGAGGGCTTTTCTACTAAATTGCCTCCTTAGCCCGAAGAAACAGCGGTTGGCAACAGTAATTCTTCGTTTAATTTCTGACGAGATGTTGTTGTCAGAGTTAAAAGCGGAGACGAGATAAACAAAGTCCCGTACTACCTCAAAGTTATATCTGTCAATGGTGACGTTCTGTCCAATTCGTCGTTCGTTGGAAAATTGTGCCTATGGTGTTGGCTCGTGAGTTTTGCACAATCCTCTGAAGAATCAGATTGAAGAAGTCACATGACAGCGCATCGCCTTGCCTAAATCCCTTTTTGGTATCGAATGTATCGGTGAGGTCGTTACCGACCCTGATGGAGCAGCGATAATTCTCCATCGTCATCCTACACAAACGGACGAGTTTTGGCGGCATACCAAAACTAGACATGGCTCTGTATAGTTCGTCTCTATAAATGCTGTCGTATGCGGCTTTGAAATCGTTGAATATGTGCTGGGTATCGATTTGGACATCTTGGGTTTTTTCCAGGATCTGCCGAAGTGTGAAAATTTGATCGGTTGTGGACTTTCCAGGCCTAAGACCGCACTGATAAGGGCCGATCAGGTTGTTGGTAAACGGTTTCAGGAGTTCACATATTACGGCAGATAGGATCTTGTAGGTGATGTTGAGGAGACTTATGCCTCTCTAGTTGGCGCAGTTAAGAGGTCAATATCGATGCTGAAGTTCTATTCTTCAGGCATACTTTCTTCCAACCAGATGTGGCTTATGAGTTGTTGGATGTTTCTAACCAAGTCATCTCAGCTGGCTTTATAAAGCTGGGCGGGAAGGCCGTCATTTTCGGCAGCCTTATTAAGCTTGAGTTTAGATATTGCTATCCTCACTTCACTCAGGTCGGGTGGTTGGCAGTTGGCAGTTTGGCAAACCCACTCATACTTCCTAAAAAGAAGGCCTACTCCAAATGGAGATAGTTAACAAATTGTGTCATATCGAGAAAGATATGGCTTTCCTACAATAAGAACAAGAACAAAACTACTAAATATAACCCTACCAGATATCGCAGGAATTAAGGCGATAGTCACGGGCCACTGGCGAATAGGAGACCATGCGTCCAAACTAGGGATCCCATACAACCCCAATGCTGCAGTTAAGGGAACACAAATGAAAGAGCAACCCTCTCCAATTTCATCTCCAAATAACATTTGCAACGCAACTTGGTCCGACATTTTTTTTTTCTTTTTTTTCAAACAACCTCGTTGTTTCCGAGGAAAACAAACTCCAGTTCCCTATAAATGGAATAAAAATGCTTACAGGACAAGCGCGCTTTGGACCAAAATCATTAAATAGACGGATGATAAAATCTTACTTCTGGTGGATAATGCCTCCCTTCATAAGCCTAGTTATACACCTGTCAATATTGAACATTTTCAAAGGAGTTTGGTGGCTGGTTACACCGCAAACAATCAAAAACTGTTTCAGGAAAGCCGGGTTTTTCGAGACTGAATCGGATGCTGACATTAAATTTCGAAAGAAAAGAAAGTGAAGACGTGCCAGAATTATTACTACAGACAGCAAGTACCGAAGCTATAGGAGCGTTCTTCGTTTTTTTATGACGACGAAGAACAACATTTGGATCACATTGAAGAACTTCTTTTCAAAAACGTTGATAACAAGATGATGCAAAACAAAAATTGAAAAATAATAACTGGGATATAAATTGTTCCTTTTAGAAATGTTCCCATATATTTTCCGTATTTAATTGCGTAGGTAGACAATATCTTGTTAATTTGTTATTTCATTTACATTTGTTATTTAAGTTTGAAAAAAAAAATGGAGAAGTATTTATTAAAAAAAAATTATTTATTATATCCGTTGTTTGCATATAAGAAAAACTTCGATATTTAAAAGAAATTTTCGGAATCTTTAAAGTTTCTTATATCCGTGGCGCACTGAAGAACCAATTCCAGTATCTAATCTCAATAGTCCTTCAAATAATCAAAGTTACGCTGCTGAACGATGTTAGTGATATCTATTCTGTACCCGACGAAATCTTCTGCGTTCACTGTAGCGCATCCGAGGCAACCTTTAAGATCGCTGGTACAAATATTTAACAATATCGGGGAATTCACTACCATCGGTGGAAAATTTTGTTTTGAAAAATATTTGACATAGGCATTCCATAAATAATACACAACTTATGTTTACACTTACGCCTTAAGTAAGCCCCTCTAAATTTACTCATCACATATTTGCGCTTATTAGAGGTCTAACTACTTTGTCTACTTAGCATAGAGTAAACCCCTCCAACTATTCCCCTTGCATATTTTCGCTGGTAAGCGGTCTGACTACTTTTCAATTTTTACTATTCATTCTGGACTAAGAAGATGTGTAAAATTTAAAAAAAATAATAAAAAGTTAAGCTGATTTATTGACAGTTACAATCAATGGGATTCAGGTCTTTACAACCTTGCCATACAAAAGAAACAAGTTCTGAGGTATCATTGTAAGGTGTTACCAGAGTGCTGTTTGATTCACCTTCAAACTCCGAAATTCCAAATCGTTTTCCATTTATCTAAAGCTAATATTATTCCATCACCAAACATATCACATCCGAAACTCGTGGGAACTACATTTAAACATTCTTGCTAACGCCCAACTTGTCCACAAAGCGTTGCCTTCAATTTTTAACCAAAACACTTAGGCATTACAAGATGTAAACCTGTTTATGTGTTTGCTTTACAATTAAAAATTCAACTCTTAAGTACATTTGAGGATGATTAAGTTCATGACATTAAAATTTAATGTCAGCGCCTACAAACACGATGAAATACCGGGTTCACACTTTCCATTGTCAATGTCGTTGACAGTTAAGTTAATTTATGTAAATTAACTTCAAAGCGTACAAATATTTCAGCTCACTTAGATGCGACATGTCATAAGACATAAATAGAAAAAAGATGAGAACAAGTATAATTTTTGACATACAATTGTCTGATTTGTTGTCATTTAATTTGTAGATACATACGTCTTAGTGACAACAGATCGATCGACATATAGCTTCATTGGAATATCAGATGAATAATTCAGAAGTTAATTTATGTTTATGACTGATCGCGTGATTGATGTGAAATAAAATTTATTAGGCGGATCATGTTGAGGTGGATATTACTGTTGTATCTCCCAATTACTATCTTCAAAATGGTTATAGTCGAAATCGGAACGATTAATTTGCTATTTGGTGCATGGTCAAAATCATTTCGTAAATCGAGCAAAGCAGTTATCGTATCCATTAACCGACATGTGCTTATTTTGATGGGCATATGACGACTCGATTCTTTTAAATGGGTTCGGCTTTTGGGCGGGACACGAGCTCTCACTTTCATTGAGTTTTGATGGAAGAACAGTTTTATATTTATGATACTGGTTATGTGATGAGTCGTTTGGGATGCTATCTGGTGATTTAAATTCGATTTCCTGATGTTTTGGGTTGTTTTATGGGCCCTCGCTTAGACGGCTTGCCTATCTTAGTCATTTAAAAATATTTTAATACACGAATTAATAGAATACTCGTTTTTCGAGAACGTTCTTAGATAATTATCAATTAATGCATTTCTAAAAGCCTTTTTTTTAAACTTGACATCCTGTTTATCCAGACATCTGGACGTTTGTTTTGCTTGATTATAAAAGCATATTTCAATTATATAGTCTCCAAGACGTACATTTATTTATAAACCAGTATAACAGGATGCAATCTAGTTTGTTGCGGTGCGTTAGCTTAGTAATTAAGAACATTTAACGGATGTATGAAGTATATGACGTTCAAATTTGATGACTATTTTTAAAATATCTGAAGCATGCGGGAACACCTCCTTTTATACAACTCTTTCAGGTTAGGCAAACGTATAAATACGATCAGCCGCAAGATGCTTGCAGATGTTTGTTAACTTGCTCTTAAATACTTACTAAGGAAAATAGCGCTATAGTCCGGGATGAACTTGAACCTCAACCGACATGCCTCTCCAGTTAGCCAGACCCTTAGCTAACTGCGTACAGTTGCGGACTTCAAGTTGGTTGAGGTGGGTTTCTACTTGTGCGAGGTCTTCCTCTACTGCGTCCGAAGTCTGGCTGGGAATCGAAGAAACTGCGAGCCGGAAGATTGGTGTTCATTTGCTCTACATGTACTTTCCATCTTTTTCATTGGAGGGGTGTCGCTGTACAGCTCGTATAGTTCTTGGTTAAATATTCGTGGGTCAGTGCTTAACAATTAACACCATACCACTAGCATCGAATGTCGAAGAACAATGGAAACGATGCCAACAAGCCATTAGATCAGCCGCAACTGATGGGCTAGGTTTGTCGCGCCCACCAGTGAGAAACCCCTGGTTTGATGAGGAACGCCGACAGATGCTAGCAGCCAAGAACGAGGCCTACAAGGCTAAGCTACAGGTGAAGACGAGAACTGCCGTTGAGCTCTATAGGCAGAGAAGAAGGGAAGATCACAGGTTTTTCAGAAAGAAGAAAAAAGAGCAAGAAAAGCGCGCGATCGTTCGCGCGCAAGTTTTACCAAACTGTAAAACGTCAAAGCGTATCGATTTGGATATCTTGGGTTTTTTCCAGAATCTTCGAAAGTTGTTGGTAAACGGTTTCAGGCGTTCACATATTACGGCAGATAGGATCTTGAAGGCGATGTTGAGGAGACTTATGCCTCTGTAGTTGGCGCATCGGACAAACGATGCTGAGGTTCCATTCTTCAGGCATACTTTACTCCGACCAGATTTGGCTTATGAGTTGGTGGATGTTTTTTACCAAGTCATCATAGGCCGTCATTACCGGCAACTTTATTAAAGGCTCTATAGGCAGAAAAGAAGGGAAAAACACCGGCTTTTCAGAAAGAAGAAATAAGATCAAGAAAGAGCGCGATCGAGGATATAGGCAGATTCCACTCCAGGAACGATGTTCGCAAGTTTTACCAAAGTGTAAAACGTCAAAGCGTATCGATTTTGACTTCTTGGGTTTTTTCCAGGATCTGCCGAAGTGTGAAAATTTGATCGGTTGTGGACTTTTTTGGCTGTGGTTGGCAGTTTTCGCTGTTGTTGCCAATATTGAATGGTTCGTTCTGCCTAACAGCGGAATGTTGTTCGTCATCACTTCTGCAGAAGTGGTTCATCTATATCCCCAGCATCGACTGTGTCTCCACTACGATATTTCCTTGTTCATCTCGATAGGATTCTGTTCAGCCTTGTTTCCTTGGCTTTGACGTTTTACACTTTGATTAAACCATCGAACATCCTCCATGGAGCGGCAACTCTCTATATCTTCGACAGCGTGCTTTTCTTGCGTCATATTTTTCTTCTCTCTGAAAAATCGGTGTTCTTCCCTCCTGATTTGCCTATAGACAGCTCTTCAGCTGCAAATAAGCATTGTAGGTCACGTTCTTGGCTGCAAGAATTAAATTTGTCAGCACTCTTATTCAAACCAAAGGTTTCTTGATAAATTGGCTTGGTGACATCATTGCCATTGTTCTTCAACATTATCTGCTGGTGGTATTGTTTTAATCGAGAGGTGAAGGCAAACGAGATGTTCTTATTCTTACCTTGGCTACACCAAGATAATTGTCCAATTCAATGTTAGCTCCTCGGAATGTTCGGACATCGAAAATACCGGATGCGTGCCGTTCTTGATCTGGAGACCGCCATGTCCCCTTATAGAAATCGGGGTGAGAAAACTGTATGTTGGCCAAACGTGTCAGCGTGTAGGCTGTGTATTGCAACAATACTGTCAAAGATCTACTCTCTTCCTACAAATGCGGTAAAATCTCCCAGCTCATAAATTTGATCAAGAAGCTCGTACCAGTCTTTCGGAGTATCATATTTTTCTTCCATTGAAGAGCATATAATGCTTATTTTGGCGAGTTTAGCCTTGATGCGGACCATATGACTTCTTGTCTAAGTCTGTCAATTATAACAAATCCACATCCGAATAGTCGCTGTTTCTGCTCGCTCTAACTCGATCGATAGCAGATGTCGCCCTTTTCATCCTCTTTTTGCCCGGTCCATTTCATCGTATTTCCTGGATAGCAGTAATGTCTGCTTTTCAGCGAACAACTAGCATAAGCCCTAATTCCGCTAGTTGGCTACATTTTTGCTGGCTTAAAACTGATAGAGGCCGATGATGATTGTTAATAAATAGTTTTTGAGCATTTAGATATTACGGAAGACAGAATTGCTCTCCAATGCACTTCCAAATAGAATTTTCTCATTGTATTCGAATATATTTCCATATTTGTGAGTATAACTTTGAAATTACAACACCGAATTTCAACCTTTCTTACCACTTTTGTTAGCAGTTCCCTAACATCCTCTCGTCACCGGTGTTCTCAAATGCTACACTTTTTCCAATCGAAAATTTCCTAATCATCTGAAATTCATCAACCAAAACAGCGGACGTTTCAAATCTAAACTTAAAAACACTTCCGGTACAACGGACAACGAATATTAGCTCAGACACGGCACACACTAATCTCAGACTCAAACCATTAATACATTTTGAAATAGCTTCATCACAATGTGTTGCATACTTTTCGGTTTTATAATATATTATTGTGAATCAACGTTTTCTGTTCAAAATTCACAATATGACTATTGTGAGTGTTAAAAGTGAGTAAACACCCATGCGATTTCCGATGTAACATGTAACTCAAGCAAAAAGGCAAACAAGAAAAGGATTTCAAAAATACCATATAATAGCTTTTTTCAATAGTAAAACAATTAACAACAATAAAAATGCAAATGAAAATTTATGCATTTTTTTGGGAACAAATAATAGACATACTCCCTATTTTACTCGTCACAAGTAAGTAAACATCATGTAAACTTCCATCGTTTAATATTAAACAGTTAGGTTTACTGTTATAATTTTTCATTAAGTTCATCTCTTAGCATCCCTTCAGAGTGTACGCTAATTGTGATTAAAGGCTTAATAACAGTGCAAATCGATTTTTTCATAATGGGGAGTGAAATTTCGTTGGAAACACGGAAAATTATAGTGGATTTGAGGAAAAATGGGGAATCATATCGGAATATTGGCAAAATAGTTAATAGGAATCATGTTTCGGTGAAAAATATTATCGATAAACACAAAAAAAAGAAAAAACATTGAAAAATTTCAAACGGCCAGGCAGAACAAAAAATCTAAATAAAAGAGAAGAAAGACAAATTGTAATTGAAATGAAGAAAAATCCAAAAATGTTCTATTCGGAAGGTCCAATTTTGCGTCACTTTTTCGAGCATTTCGGCCTGTATTCCACGAATTACGCGTGTTATGTTATCCTGTAAGCCTTCAATCGTGTTCGGCTTGCCCACATAGACTCACGACTTTACTAGAGATAAGCTGCTCACCAATTTCATCCTTCAAAATTTCCATTCATTTAGGAGCTATGTCTTGATGAAACCACATGTCAACCAAGTTCAACTCAGCAAACTGGTGCAAAAAAAGTCGCATATCATGGCTCGATATCGTTCGCCGTTGACGGTAACGTTTCTTCTACGGTAGTCTTTGTAGAAAAATGGAGCGATGATGCCACCAGCCCGTAAACCACACCATACTATCGTTTTTTTCGGAATACATCGGTAATTTTTGTATGGCATGTGGCTGTTCATCACTCCAGACAGTTTTGCTTATGTACATATCCGTTGAGCCAGAAATGAGCCTCATCGCTGAACACAATTTTTCGATAAAACAGCAGATGGAGCTGTTCTTAGGCCAGGACACCAAAAAATAAGACGTTGTGGTAGGTCATTCGGCTTCGATTCTTGAACAAGATTAATTTTATAGGCCCAAATCGACACGTACAATTTTCCATGTGGTTGATTAACACATGCCCAATGGCTGAGAACGGCGACGAATTGATATTTCACGACCTTTCATTAGTATTGGACTGCAATATTCTCTTCGGTACGCACCGCACATGCGAGTCGATGAGATTCGGTACGAAATTTGGTGATAACAGCACGAATTGTTGATTCACCAGGTCGATTATGAAGACCATAAACTAATTTGCATTCATTTGAGCATTGGTTGGTAAAATAGCGATAAAACAATGTAAGGCAGGAGATATTTCGACGGTTTTCAAGCGAAACTAAAGAGTTCGATATTCTAATTTCTCCTATAAGTTTTTTCGCACGTGTTTGAATTTTATCTAGGAGGTGCAATGTTGTTTTTGGTGCATCCGACCAGAAGTTGACGTTAAACTCAAGTTTAGGGCGTATAAATCCTTTTTATATTGTGGGCAGATCAGAAGGGGTGAAGTATTTTTTACATCGATTAAGGAGACCTAGACATTTCGCTGCGTTTCTAGCGATTTGGAATATGTGGTCGTTCCAACGTAAGTCGTTACTAATACACATACCTAGCATGGAAAGTTTTTCGGTTTCTTCGTGCCATGAGTGCCATTCATGGATAATTTCTCTAGATTTTGGTTTCGCTTAAACGACAGAAGCATTGTATTCTGGAATCATTGAATTCTACTCAGTTAGATTTACCCCATTTGATGATGCTGTCTAGGTCGGAATTCAATGAGCTTAACAAATGTTGTCGTTTAGATTCCACGTTCGAAGATGAGGGACGTAGACCTGAAAACGAATATGAGAAGCTTAGAGTTCTGTCATCAGCGAAGGAATAAATTGGATTAGAAGTTGCAGACATCAGAGATCATTTATAAAAATGAGAAAGAGAGTCGAAGACAAAACTGAGCCTTGAGCGACACCAGCATTTATTTCGTGAGTCGCAGACTTGAAACCATCCCAAACAATCGAATTGAACGTTTCGAAAGATAACTTCCAATCCATAAAGAAGTTTTTTTTCGATTCCAAATGAACACATTTTCGACATAAGGGCTTGATGCCAAACCCTGTCAAATGCTTTTGAAATATCAAGTCACAACAATCTTGCTTTCACCACCATTGATTGATTGGTTCCACTTTTCGGTGAGATATGTCATCAAATTACCAGTGGAACTGTTGCTGCGAAAGTTTCATAACCTGACGATTTATCAGCGTTTACATGACCTTGGAAAGAAGGGACGTAAGTGCAATTGGTCGGTAATTGGAGAGAGAAGAAGATTCATCTTTTTTTGGTACAGGCTGGACAAATGCACAATCTGGCAATGTAGAACTGGCTGCAAAATGCGCAGCAAGCAGATTGGCTTTGTCTAATAAGCTGACAGCTGGAATGTCATCGTGAATAAGAGCCGGAACTGATGATGAGGCCGAATTTTTAAATTTTTTGACAAATTACCAAAAGTTTTTACTACCTCTGGGACATTGTAGAATTTTTCCCCCACCTTTTTTCGCATAGGAATTTTACACGTTTTAAGTGGGAACTACAATCATTTCTGGCTTGTTTGAGTTTTGTTCGGTTTTCCTCTGTTGGATTAGTATTGTCTCTCTCAACCTGATAGCTTTTATGCAGCTGAAGTCATACCACCCTTTTGTCTTTGGTCTGATACTTTTTATTCTGTTGGAAATAAAAGATCGCATACCAAGGAGAATGATGTTTGATATCATATCACCAGCAGCATCCACGTCACTATCGAGAAAACATGGTGACCAGTTAAAATTCATAAAAAAAAACTGTGTAATGCTTCCCAATTGGCTTTCTCGTATTGCCATAGTCCTTTTGGGAATTTGTTCTTTAGCTCTGTGGTTGGAGTACGAGAAATTCGATGATATGACACAGTGGCCTGAAGAACCTATAGACGATGGAGAAAGTGGAGGCAGTTGGGGCTGTCTTTCAGGAAGTGTATAGGGTGAGTGATAGCATTCGCCCGAACCGCGTCCTGGAAAACAATGACCTGCTCCACCATTTCTATCTCCGAAATGACATAACGCAATGGCGATCTGAGAACCGTGGTTTCACCCGGTTTGGTGACGAAAACTTGGCAAACGCCATAGTCGCCGAGCGAAGTGGGTTTAGTCGCCTGTTAATCTCGAAGATGGAACACCAGATCATCTTCGATTCCATAAAGAAAAAGAAGTCAGCGGGAGTCGATGGTATATCCAACATTGTACTGCGACACTTACCCCCTGAAGCTGTGGACATTTACCGCCACGCTGTTCAACAACGCGCTGAATAATGCATATATCCAGTGCGTTGGAAGATAGCGGTGGCTCATCCTCTTCCAAAAAGGGGAAAGTACAACTCCAGTCCATCAAATTTCCGGTCGATAAGTCTCCTTCAGAGTATCAGCAAAGTCTTCGAAAAGATTCTCAATCGAGCACTGTTCAAGTGATCTGATGACAATAATATAATAATAAGGACAACAATTGGTTTCAAGGCCGGACATGACTGTATTCATGCCGCCTCCAAGCTCGTCTCTGATATACAATGGAACAAAGCCAAAAAAAGTGCATGGGTGCATATCTGGTTGATTTAGAGAAGGCTTTTGACACCGTATGGTTAGAGGGCCTCTATCTAAAGCTGACCAGACTTGGCATAAGTAAAACACTGCTATATATGCTTCATGACATGCTGACTGGAAAAACGTTTGTTGTCAAAAGTGGCAATGTAACTTCTACCACAGAATTTTTCATTAAGAATGGTCTGCAACAGGGAGCGGTAAGCCCGCCGATTCTCCTCAGCATTTACACCAGTGATATGATAGGTAGTCTTACTCAGGCAATTGCGTATGCGGACGATCTTATCGCGTAAAGAACAGCCCCTACTGTCGAAGTCATTCGAACTCTTTTGCAGCGGGACTTCGACAATATCCAGAGATATTGTGATGACTGGAAGTTGAAAATCAACTTTCAGAAATCAGAAACTATACTCTTTAGGGCACCGTTGTCTAGGGCCTCAAGGGATACGAGAAAGAACTGGCGAAAGCAGGTGATCGTTGGACCAAACGGACAGCCACTGGCGAGTAAAAGTGTAGTAAGGTACCTTGGCATCTGGTTAGATCAGTATCTATAGTTCGGAAGACATGTAGATGCTGCCATGGCGAGAGCTAGAGGAGCATTTGCCCTGACAAGACAATTGTTTTATAGCAGCAGGGTGAAGGTGATTTGATACATGGCCCTTATTAGGCCGATGATTGCCTATGGGTGCCCGGTGTTGTTCAACGTTGCCCCATCTCAAATGGAAAAGATACGGGTGTTTGAGAGGCAGTGTCTGAGGAGCTGCCTTGGACTTCACAGAACACCAGTATCTGACTACACAAAATACTATTCCAATCGGGTCCTATACAACGGGGCCAACATAAACCAAATAGACAATTTTCTGGTGAAACTCATTCGGTTTCACGCTGCAAGAGCGATGGCTTCGAACAATAGTCTCATCTTTGGGGCCTTCTACCCAAATGATGAATATTTTCAGAGTGCGCGTTTAAGCGGCTTTATTCCGCCCGAAGCTTTCCTATATTTGAATAATCGAGGGCTGATACAGGATAGATCGGCTGTTCCGCTAATCTACCACATCTTACGATGAACTGTGGATGGGTGGCTCCTATACGACCGAGACGTCGTCGCTCAGGGAGGAGGAGAGCGCCTGCGGTTCAGCAGGATTGTGTCCAATTGGGACCGTCGGAGTAGGTTACAACAGGAGATCCTGTTGTGGTGGTTGAATTAGTTAGAGAGAGTTGACTTAAAATTCTTATTTTATGCCCGACTTACATAGTTTTAGTCTTAGGTTCAGGTGTAAAGCAGTCATGGTGGCACCAAAAAAAAGAAAATATTTATACATAATATATATAAGGTGGCGCAAAAGTAATCCTCCTATCAGAAAATGCTATACATTTTGCGATTGGCCCCTAATGTCAGTTCTGTTTTGACATTTGTGTAGTAAACACATGCGAAATACACGTTAATAAACAATGTAACGCTACACTGCTCCAGAACGCGGAATATTGGTGACTATTTATTTGAGCAATAATCGGTCGGTGACTTTGGCACAACGTGAATTTCGTCGCAGATTTCCTAGCCGTCCAACGCCTACTGGTCAAATACTGCGACGTTTAGCCGCTCGCCTCGAAGAGACTGGCACAACACGAGATGCTGCCAGGCGTGGCAGGCCCCGAAGTAGCCGTTCTGCAGAGAATATTGCTGCTGTAGCCGAAGATGTCATGGAAGCGCCGTCGACATCGACCAGACGACGTTCCACGCAAATGGGTATCAGTCGACGGTCTTTACAGCGAACTTTGGTACAAGATTTGAAGATGTTCCGTACAAAGTCCAGACGGTGCATCAGCTGTTAGCTTAATCATCCTTAATCACCACCAAGAGGAAGATGATTTTTCATCAAAAATATTCATGAGTGATGAGGCCCATTTCCATCTTATCGGGTACGTAAATAAGCAAAATTTACGCTTCTGGGGCACTGAAAATCCGCGTGTAACCCACGAAGAGCCATTACACCCGCTCAAAGTCACTGTATGGTGTGCTGTTTTCGCTGGAGGTGTCATCGTACCTTTTTTCTTCGAAGACGTCGCGGGCCAAACGGTTACTGTGAATGGTGAGCGCTACAGAGCAATGATCAACGAGTTCTTTTTGCCGCAACTTGATGAATTGGGATTGGAAAATATGTGGTTCCAACAGGACGGTGCAACGGCACACACTGCACGTTCCACAACCGATATGCTGAAGGATGCATTTCCCGGTCGCCTAATCTCCCGTTTTGGCGATTTGCACTGGCCAGCAAGATCGCCTGATTTGACCGCTCCAGACTTCTTTTTGTGGGGCTTTTTGAAGTCGCGGGTTTATGTCAACAAGCCTCAGACTCTTGCAGCTCTTTAAGACAATATCCGTCAAGAATGTGAGGACCTATCGCCGGAAGTTTTGGCCAAAGTGATGGAAAATGCCATAAAAAGGGCTCAAATGACAATCAACTGTGGCGGCGGCCATTTACATGGCATCATAATCTCGACTTGATGTAAAAAAAATTAAAAGACCAAATAAAAATAATCCACAAGAAGAATCAAAGTTTTTAATTTTTTTTTAAATTACAGCCAAAAAACATCGGAAGGTTATTTTTGCGCCACCTGTATATGTAAAGAAAAAAAAAACAAAACAGAAAACGCTTGCTGTGGCTGTTTAGTTTCAAAGTTATTTTTAGGTAGTTTTTATTCGTTTTAAGTAGTTAAAGTTAGTCGATAAGTAGTTTTAAGTAGCATGTAAGTTCAAATAAAATAAAATAAAAAAATGACAAGAAACCAAGTTTTTTCAAAAATGTTTCTTGCTAACCATTATTATAGCTATAGATTTACATTTTAGATAATAGGCCGAAAGGCATTAGGATTAAGTTGTTATCATTCAATTTAGGGCGCCCGCATAGGGCCAGTAAGTTTTTTTCATGAATTGTTGTTTAGCATGTAAGTTAGTTTTAAGATAAAGTAAAATAAAAATCAATTTAAAAAAAAAACCTAGAGCCGATAATACATTGAGGGTGTATTTATCAGAGTGAGATGTTAGAAACACGGGTGTTTTAACAAACGGTGCACATTTTTCACGTACACGAATTTTGATAATAAATTTAAATAATTTGCAATCATTGCTCGTTTGTAAGCCTTTCCGTGATTAAATGGCAGAGTAAACTGAAAACTTTTCACTTTGAAAGATGACGTTTGGACGCAATTACTAACCAGTGCTGCCAACTTGAAATACTTAGCTCTTAAAAAAATCACCCGTTGTTAAGAATCAACATATACTAACAATCGAATTGTTCTGATTTGTCGATGACATTATATTCTGGATAAGCGGCATCGCAACTCTCCGACTTTAGTTCATACTAATTTTTCTGCCCTATTAGTTGATTCCATCCGATACATGCATACCTTTTATAAAGCAGCTAGCTAGGAGCTGAATTGAGTATTCAAATAAAACCCCACTTACAGTTTTATGCAACAACAAAGTATTTATGCATCATTAAGTATCTATAAATATGTCCTTCAATCGATTTCAATAAACAATCTCCGCTTAACCTTTCCATATCAAGTCATGCTCCAGTGTACACCATACACCTCCACTCCAAGCTCATTTGCATAAATTAGGTCACCAGACCATTAGTCCAGTTAGTCGGTGCAAGCACCCAACAAATTCACTCCACAATATCGAATTGGCTTTTGGCTTCCCCAAGTCAACCTACTACGGGTACACCCATCAATCAGGCCAATCGGAAACCAATTCTACTCGTGTCACTTAATCGATGGCAGTTTCCAATCGAAAACCACTTGTGACAACATTAACTGCAGCACATTGGATTCGAATTGGAATTTCCCAGCTCTGACTGTATGACTGCTCGCACAGCGGTCTTATTTTGTTTTTGCATTGATTGATTGATTGATAAGACCTGACACAATACAAAACTCTCGCAAGCACCAGGACTAAGCGGCCCGGTTATCTGGGTGTGTGAGTCTCTGGTGGTATGGTACCTAACGAACGCGAGTACCAATCGCAGAACATGTCACATAAATTACCTTAGTCGAGATATACAAAGAAGACGCAGGCGAGGGAACCCCAAATACCAGCTAAGCCACGATTTATATCTGATTTGCGAAATTAAGCTGTTGACACATAACATCATGTACCACTTGTCCGCTGTGTGTGTATACAAAAGCGTATATCCAACCGGCAGATACGACCCCGGACGCGTACACACACTTCGCGTCCGACAATATAACGACAACGACTTGCGGCTGCAAGTACTACGATGACGACGACGACAACAACGACGACGACAACTCCGACGACTGTCCAAATGGATTCAAATAACTCTAACTCACGACTCTGCGTTCGATTTGACTTCGAGCGTAGAGTCCGCCCTGGCCGGGCTGCAGCCGATCTCTCCTCGTTCCGTCGCTTGTATGGAAATGGACTCACAGTCGCTCAATGATTAGACCATATCTCTTGGTCAAGTTGACAGAGAGACAGAGCTCGAGAAGTCCCGCTTCTATATCCCAACCAGGAACACAACGCGTACCAAAGATAGTGCCGAGTTTAAATGAGTCGATGATTAGGACCGGACACTCCGCGCTAGCTAGCCTCCATAATGTGCACTTGTAAATTATGCGTATGCAGTCCGGCGAAGGGCTGCACATGCGCGCCGCAGCTCATTTTCCCAATCTTGATAAACGTACTTTGGGGCGAGCATTCCATGGACGTGTGCATCACGCATCATGCATGATCGGAGCACGGCACAGCGTATTGTGCATACAAGGTTTGTGCCAGCGCGGGGTACTCATTACTTCATTATTGTTGCACAACTTTCCTGGTTTTGGTTGGTTTCTGTCGTCCCCAGAGGTATCTAGTTAGCTAGCGTATAGTGCCGGATATATGGTATAGACCCCTGCACATGGCGACATAAGCTTAAGCTCACAACTCTTGAAGTTAAATTTATTCATTCGACATAATATCGTGATTTAATGAAAAATGCTAATCGTGTCATGTCTTCCGAATGTTGTGCACGTGTATGGAGGAGGTATAGCGATGAAATCCCTCCGCGCCTCTTAGCAGGAGACAACGCCAGGCATACGTTGTAGCACATAGGTAGGTGTGTATGGTGCATTTGGAATCGACCGGATCTTTAGGAAGGAATTGTGGTTGTGATGGGCACTTACGAAATGAGCATGCTTCGTGGTTTAGATGCGTTTGACTGTCGCGATGCTAATGAGTACATTGAGTGACTATGGAGGTCAGGTGTCGCAAGTTGCTGAGAGAAAATGGATGACATTGTAGAATATTGCAGAAGCGTGAGAAGCACCTACATATCGACTTGTGATGCCTGTGAATCGTGTTATTATAGTCGGCCAAAATGTCCAATGAGCGTGATGTGTTTATGTTGAAATCATCCCTCAATATGGGTACTAATTAGAAATAGGGTCGTTAGGCCCAAGTCAAAAAATCATTAGACCATCGACTGGCTAATAAGAAACAACGGGGAGTTCCGAAAACCTAGAGATATGTATAATTGATATCAAGATCAATAGACTGGTGTACCAGTCGAGTCTTAATGTTAATGCTTCTTCTATTATAAGGTGTTAGGAGTTGTATGGAATTGAAAAAGTTTGTACACGTTCAATAACTGCTATTTAAGCTGTTTAAGTATTTGTGTGCCTCCAGCAACATCCACTGGGGGAAATCATTTTATTTTTTGAAAACCTAAGTGAACCTGTGTCAACCTTTGTCACCATCAACCTCCGCATGTTGCTGTTCCAAAATCCACTCAACAAACTCTCTTAGCGCTGGTCACAAATCTTTAGTTCTTAAGTCGATTCACTTTGTAGGCATGGAGTTTCAAGTTTTTCCTTAACAAAGTTTGAAGACTCTGGCTCAAATATTTGATTTGATGATGAAAAGGAGACCCTCTTTACTGCGCCAAATACAGAGGCATAAGTCTCCTAAGAATCGCCTACAAGATTCTATCTGTCGACATATCTTAACACCTGAAACCGTTTACCAATAACCTGATCGACTGGATCATCAGTGTGGTTTTATGCCAGGAAAGTCCACAACTGATCAAATCTTCACACTTCGGCAAATCCTGGAAAAAACCACCACCTATATATCGATTTCAAAGTCGCATACGACAGGATTTATATAGACGAACTATACAGAGACATGTCTTGTTTTGGTATTTCGCCCAAACCCGCCCGTCTGTGCAGGATGACGATGGATAGTTATAGCTGGCCCATCAGGTTCGGAAACGTTCTCACAGACACAATCGATACCAAAAAGTTTTTAGGTACTGTCGTGTGACTTGATTATTCTGCTTCTTGAGAGGATTGTGCAAAACCAGAAGCACAATCTTCCAAAAATCGGTGCAACTACTAGCATACTGGCATTATAGCCACGTTTGCTAGTACATATAGAGAAGGAAGCGGCAATATGGGTTTAGCAGGAAATGAGGGTTAGGGTAAGACCTAATAAATGCTGTCAACACTAATAGGCACACAACATTGACAAATATAAGTTTAAGGTAGTACTGGACTTTTTGTACATCGGCTCCGCTAATAGCTCTGACAACAACATCTCCTCCAAAATTAAACGAAGAATTACTCTAGCCAACCGCTGTTTCTTCGGGCTAAGGAGGCAATTCGGTAGTAAAGCCCTCAGTCGAAGTACTAAGGATCGTCTACAAGGTGGGCCAAACGAGATCACCCTGTTGGAAGATGCTCTTTTTTTTGCAAATGGCCGCCAATGTCAAGTCAGTTTTGACATTTGTGGACTAGATGTAGATGCAGATGCAGAATACATGTGATCAAGCCATGGAGCGATACACTCTCCAAAAATCTCTCTTGATTTTTCAACCAAACTCAATCCTAATGAGCGATGAGGCTCATTTTTACCTCAGCGGGTACGTACAAGCAAAACTATCGCTTCTGGGGCACCGAAAATCCACGAGTAATGCACGAGGAGCCATAACACCTACTCAAAGTTACTGCATGGTGCGCTGTTCACGCTGGAGGAATCATCGGGCCATTTTTTTCAAGAACGCTGCTGGTCAAACGAACAGTGGTAGGTGCGCGCTATAGGGCAATGTTAACCGATTTTTTTGTCGCAATTGGACGAATTAGGACTGGAGGACATGTGGTTCCAACAGGACGGAGCAACGGCACACACTGCGCGAGCCACAACCGATATTCTGAAAGCCAAACAACATCAAATGACTTCTTTTGGCCCACCTTGTATATAAGACCCTGATCATCCCAGGCCTGCTTTACGGCGCTGATGCATGGAGTGGATGAAGAAATTCTTATTCGATTTGAAAAAAAAATTTCTTCGAAAATTTTCGATCCCGTCTGCGTTGACGGCCTATGGAGACGAAGATGCAAGCACTAGTTATACAAGCTATACAGCGACATAGACCTGATAAAAAAATCCGCGTTGAACGCTGCTTTGTCAAGGCCGGCCATGACTTTACCCAATAATACCGTCGGTCATGTTTTCGTGCTATAGTGCTAATTCAGGCTCAATTTCATCCGAACTCTTAAGAAGACAGGAATGTCATAATGTTTGTTTGTTCATCTCGATAGGATTTTGTTTTGGACTTGTATCTGCACTGGATAAGCAGAAAGGGCTCCGCACATCAGTTGCAACAAATTCGATCCATAAATATAATTAGCAGTTTATTTGATATTTGTCTCCTTTGTATCTATCATAACAACACAACAAGAGCAACATCATCTTCAATCGAAATATCCTTTTTGAATCATAGTCGGAATCACACGCTTAACTTCTTTGATATAGTTTGGATTATCATAGGTTCCCTTGCGTAATTCCTCTGAGTTTATCAGCTCATCCAGGTCAATCTTAGCCTCTCCTAATATAACATACCACATGGGCAGGAAAGTAACCAACAGGAATAATTCTGAAATAATTTAAACATCATACATGCGCTTAGCTGAATTCCTTAATCAATCCTTACCCCAATGCCGGTTTTTAATGAATTCAATCATGAAATCAGAAACTTTAGGTATCTCTCCTTGGAAGCCTAATTTTTCCAAGGTTTCGATAAAATTCAAGCAGTAAAAATAAGTTAGCTCGTCACGATTGTTCTCACGCACATCCTGATTGACTAGCATGTATATCGCATAAGTGACATCTATTACTGCAGGCCCGAAGAAGCTCATTTGAAAATCGAGCTGAAAGCAACGAAATGAATTTCAGTTTTATTTAAAAATTGAATGCGAATGTAGCTTACCAGCATTATGTCATCGAGCTCACCAGCATCAGTCATTCTTAACATCATGTTTTTGACATGAAAATCTCCATGACAGAGGACGAAAATTCCTTTTTTTGCTTGGTCACTGTATGAGTTAAAGGAATCGATGGTCTTTTCCAAGAGATCGTTCTCTAGTGATCGTAGTTTTGGAATGTAAGGTCTTAGCTCTTTTAATTCGTCAGTTATTTCTATTTTCTTTATAAATGTTTTGAGTCCTTCGTTCAAGTATGCCATGGATCTAGTGCCCTTCATATTCATTGCACTCTCCTTATAGGCAGTCACTGATTTGTCACCCTGTCATTGGATTTTTTTTAAAAGGTTTGTGTCATGATTTATAATGACCTACCTCAGCTGCAAGTTTGTAGCTCACAGCGTGCCACTTAGCTAACTTCAAAAATGCCGCCTTAGCCTCTGCCAAGTTTAATAACCTACCGCGAAGGGTGGAATACCCCAACGGGACAATGTCTTCAAATATGATGAACTTCCTTGGCGCCAAAGAATGAAACACCGTTCTACAAGTAAAAAAAATATAAAATTCTTCGAAAATAGTTAACACAACAGGACCTGTCAGGGAAGCCCTGCAGAAGAAACTTCGTAAGAGAGCATTTGACTACGGTAGACTATATACAAGGTGGGGCCGATAGAAGTCATCCGATGTTGTTTGGCCTTCAGAATATCGGTTGTGGCTCGCGCAGTGTGTGCCGTTGCTCCGTAATGTTAGAACCACATGTCCTGCAGTCCTAATTCGTCAAATTGCGAAAAAAAACTCGGTTAACGTGGTCCTATAGCGCGCACTGCCGTTTGACCCAGCGGTGTTCTCGAAAAAAAATGGCCCGATGACTCCTCCAGCGTGAACAGCGCACCATCAATTAACTTTGAGTGGGTGTAATGGCACCTCGTGCATTACTCGTGGATTTTCGGTGTACCAGAAACGATAGTTTTGTTTGTTCACGTACCCGCTGAGGTAGAAATGAGCCTCATCACTCATTATGATTTTGGTCGAAAAATCATCCACATCGATTATTCCGCGTTCTTGGGGAGTATATCGCTCCATGCCTTATTCACTTGTATTCTACATCTGTCTAGTCCACAAATGTCAAAACAGATTTGAAATTGGTGGTCATTTGCAAAAATGAGAGCATCTTCCAATAGGGTGATCTCTTTTGGCCCACCTTGTAGAAGATACAAATATCTGGCTTGGCGGCCCATAACGGCCTCATTTATGTGCGAAGTTATTATTTTTACCACAAAAAAAGCTTATAAAATAATTGAATGTTCGTAGATATCAATTGGAACAGATGCCTCTATCAAAAATGCATTAAGAATCAGAGCCCATACTATACTAAACGGATACCTTGACAGGGATAAATATCTCTCACTTACTTTACCCCTAAAACAGTGCTGTCTCCGATTTTCCTCAGCTCAGCTTCGATTTTTGGAATCGTGTCCGAATACATTCCGATTTCTGTTTCAAAAATAAACGTCTCCCCAAGGATGTCTTTTTTTGAACTTTCAACCTCTGGCATAGCTTTGACTATTAACGATTTCCAGTTTCCCTTCGACTCGTCCGTGTCATATCCAATACCAGCGCGAAACATAATACTGGCATAGTGATCGCCCTTAAAGGTTGCGGGTGTTATATTAACCTCGGTTATCTAAAAGACACACATATAAACAAACACTTTTCACTGTCACGTAAATTTTAAAACTACCAGAACCGAGTCATCGTTTTCGCATTTTCTCAAGACCTCTTTAAAGAACACGTCATTCATCCAGCTGGGAGCGGTTAATTCATCGTCATTGTACACGGTCTCATCCATATTTGTATTGAATTATAATTCAGTCTCCGCAAACCGCCCAACCGTGTGAAACACTCAACTTAAAGTGAAAGTGAATTTCAGTAGATGTTTAGACACACCACATGCCCATTATGAGATAACCATGTGCCTCAAATCGTGTACATGAACAATCGGGGAAAGTAAGTGTGGAACAAAGCGATAACTGATAACGATTGTCTATCTAGAACTACGAGTTCCTTATCATGTTAAACATTTAAGTGTGATATATGTTTGTATGTAGGCGATAGAACCAATCTTTAGATTTGTTAGGTTAAATCTTAAAGAAGCATGGAGATAATGTTCATTAATTGTACGTAAAACCCTGACATTCGTGCGAAACAAACGAAATCGTTATAGGCCAATGGACTGTAAGTTACTCACTTCAAATCTAATTAATCGAACGAAAGTAAATCCACTCAATAGGTACTGACCTCGTTTAGCCCCCAAGACTGTCGAAGGTCCGTTTTAATTAAATCGATCCATGAGCAGTTACGATCGCTCATCAATCGTTAGAGGATATAGGCAAAGGATGCTACAAAAAAATAACGCCATTCATCAGGCCAGCTAAGATTCACAAAATACACCAAGCAACACGTGATACCTGCGTGATACCTCCCTGCAGTTGCACACTTCAAGTTGTTTAAGGTCGATTTCTGCGATTACTGCGTCCGACGTCTATGGAATCGGAGACAGCGAGCCGAAGTATTGGTATCCATTCGTTCTACATGTCCTAACCAATGCGGTATTGACTAGGGGTATTTCGGTGCATTGCTCGTATAATTCTTGGTTGAATCTTCGTCTCTATTGCCCGTCAACGCAAATGGAGCGAAGATTTTTCGAAGATTTTTCAAATCGAGCAACGATTTCTTCATCCACTCCTTGCTTCAGCACCGTAGAGCAGCACTGGGATGGCCAGGGTCTTATATAGGATATCCTTAGTAGTTCGAGTGATGGCTTTGCTACTGAATTGCCTTCTTATCCCGAAGAAACTGCGGCTGTCGCTTACGAACCTGATGGAGCAGCGAGAATTCTTCAAAGTCATCCTACACAAAAAGACGAGTTTGTGTTGTATACCAAAACTATACATGGCTCTGTATAGCTCGTCTCTATAAATGCTGTCGTATGCGGCTTTGAAATCGGTGAATAAGTGGTTGGTATCCTGCAGTTTTTCCAGGATCTGCCCAAGTGTGAAGATTTGATCATCAGTTGTGGATTTTCAAGGCCTAAAATCACAATGATAAGAGCTGAACAGGTCGTTGGTAAACGGTTTCAGCCTTTCCCATATTATAGTAGATATGATCTTGCAAGCGATGTTAAGGAGACTTCGCCTCTGCAGTTGGGGCAGTTCAGAGACACTCCTCCTTCTCTATGGTCGTGTGGTTGATAGTTTTGGCCGTCGTCGCCAATAGTTGATCGTTCGTTCTGACTGACTGCGGAGTTGGGGCAGTTCAGAGACACTCCTCTTTTCTCTGAATCAAGCAAAGCTGAGGTTCCATTCCTCAGGCACACTTTCATCACTTTCACTTTCATTAAGATTATTAGTTGCTGAATATTACGCAACTAATTATCTCCACCAGTTTTATAAAGCTCGACAGGAAGTCTGTCGTTTCCTGCAGCATTGGTCAGCTTAAGTTAAGATATTGCTATCCTCCCTTCACTATGGTCGTGTGGTTGATAGTTTTGGCCGTCGTCGCCAATAGTTGATCGTTCATTCTGACTGATTGCGGCAGGTTGTCCGTAATAGCCTCTTAAGAATTTGCTGAAGTCGTTCTTCTATATTCTCAGCATTGACTGTCTCTCAACTACGATCTTCCATTGTTGTGCTCGACAGGATTCTGGTTTCTAAGATTTGAATAATTTGATTAAACGTTCGTTGATCGTGAGTTTCGCTATGTCGCTTTATAAATATTTGGGTACAGAAAGAATGTACTGGCAATAGTGGCATTTCATTCAGCAACGAAGTCAATCAGCCTAACGGCGTTGCCAGGGGTGTTTTTTTTTAAACTTTTTAGCTTCTTGCTGTGTGCACATACCGAAAGACAGGCACAATCTTTCTGGCTTCTCTATCATCGTATTGTTAGATGTGATTAAAATCTCGAGTTTATTTTTTTTATTGGACTGCGACAAATGATACGAAGATACGTTACATCAAGTAAAGAAGAAGAAGAAGGTTTGATTCAAACATTGAGATACATTCTACGTGATCAATTGTACAGGTTCTATAATATATTTCCTGATGCTTGCAAAGCGTCCTTTAGGTCTTAATCATTCTCAGACCCTTTTCGAAATCGAAAAGAGGTGTGTAACTCCGCAATAGCCTTCATATTTTGAGTCAGTGCGATGGCGATCATGTTTGTTTGCTATAATTTTGAGAGTAAATCGTTTAAAAACTGAGTGTACATGCGGTGTGTTGAAGAGTGCGGTGTATTTGTGCAGATCTCTGCCCATGATTTTAGCGATTTCTTTGTTCATAACCCTTAAATGCCCACTGTACCTTTAAAGATACAACCACTCAAAAAATTATTTCTTTGTTAGTTTTTACTTTTTTTGATTATGGCTCACTATTTTTGCTTTATTGACTCAAAACGTATCCACTGTTAAAAAAATAGATCCTTAGTTTTTAAATTTAATTATTTATAAGCTAATATTAATTTTTTTTAATTTTAAGCAATTTAAAAAAAAAACTTTTTTTTTAATTTATAAATTTATAGTTGGTAACACAGCTGTGACAGAAAAAAATATTTCCTGGTAAACGTATATATTTTGAAGTAAAATACAGTTATTTTATGCAAATACGATTTACCCAGCTCATATAAAATAGCGGTAAATGGTTGTATCTTTAAAGATACACTGGGCATTGCGGCCTATATCATGATTTCGGTTGAATTTTCTCTTATTTCTTCATTTTCTGTGTATTCAGTGTAGCTGCGTATCGTTACAAAGTGCAAGTTAGTTGGCTGTGTTGTTTAATTTTGTTATTTAGTTGTTGTTACTAGTTTGAAGGTATATATTTATAAAAGTTTACGTAACAGTGCACTGTAATTTGGATAAATAAATTACAATTATTGTATTAAAAATTAAAATATCCACAAAAATTTGTGTCGTTCCTCAAAGTGGTAAAATTTGGATTGCGATCTAAACGGAAAATAATTCTATATGGTAGTTGGTGTGATAGTTTGCTTTTTTTTCTTATTTGGATTTTTTTTCTAATGGGTATTAAATTAAACATGAATTTCACTAAAATTAACGGTGTGAAGATGACTGACGAAGAGGCCAGTGCATTGCTGGATGATTTTAGTTTTGACAGTACTGATAATTTGGATGATGACATTGATGAGCTTTGCCAACCAACATCAGTAGCAGGTGTAAGCAAAATTGCAGTTGTAACTGACGATAGTAATGAGGGTAGTACAGATGAGATTTCTGAAGAGCGTGGTTTGTCGGAGAATGGGGATGCGGATGATTTCGATCTTAGCATTTCAATAAACGATAGTTTCGTAAGTATGATAAACAATGACAATCCAGATGCAGGCCATTTCATACCGGATCAAGTTCCTCTACTATCATCGATTCCATCCGTAAGCAGTTCCTGTAATCCATTTCCCTCACAATTTTCTCAAACAAAAATTAACCCGAAGTCCGTGGAATTTGAAAAAGTCATGTGGAAAAAAGCATACCTTGTTTATTATGCTGAACAAGTGAGATTTGGAGGGGGTTACTAACATTCCCGAATTTCTACAGGCTTTGGAGACGCCCTATCAAGTTTGGTCATATTTGTTTCCAGAGACTTTGGAGCAACGAATTGTAGACGAAACCAGAATCTATGCGGGGTGAACGAGACATTCCAGTTTGATATGTTTATTAGTATATTATTTTATATGACATATTTTAATCTACCGAACACTAGAGATTTTTGGACCGAAAAAATACACCGTTGCGTACCGGTAGTTCAAAATCAAATGATCCATTTCAACGACAGAAGTAGAGCCGGAAAAATAGATGACCCCGATCGAGACCGCCTTTATCTTATAAGGCCTCTAATAGAATATCTGAACAGAACTTTTGGAAGCATACCACGATTAGATCGGCTTTGTGTAGATGAGCAAATGTGTTCATCAAAAATTGGACATTTTATGAAGCAATATTTACCAAACAAGCCTCACAAGTGGGGATTCAAGCTATTTGTTTTATGCGACACAAGCGGATTCGCGTATAAGTTTGAAATTTACAGCGGATCAACTGAAGGACCTTCTCAAGACGAACCAGATCTGCAACCATCGGCAAATATTGTTGTAAGATTGCTCAGGGAAGTGCCACAGTATAAAAATTACATTATATACTGTGACAACTACTACACAACCCTGCCTTTGGTGACATATCTTCGGACTCAAGGCATACTTACAGTTGGTACTATACGTCGAAACAGAATAAAAAACTGTAAGCTACCGGAAGAAAAGACGATGATGAAGTGCGAACGTAAAACAAGCCAGGAATTTGTTGCTTCTATTCACGGCATGGATGTTACGTCCATATCTTGGAAGGACAACCGTGTTGTCAATCTCGTGTCAACATATGTCGCAACAAAACCACCTTCTTCTTCTCCTTCTTCCGATAGTCAAACGGGTCTAAGTGTAAGGAGGTTCGATAGAAAAGAGAAGTCTGTAAAAATGATACCGTGTCCACAAATTATTAAAGACTATAATCAGCTCATGGGAGGAGTGGATTTGATGGACAGTTTCATGGGTCGCCATAAAATAGGCATGAAAAGCCGAAAATGGACCAACCGGTTATTTTTTCATATGCTAGATATGACTTTAGTAAATGAAAACTTTAGTAAATACAAACAAATGAGACTCATCGATTTTAAGTTGGAAGTTGCAGATGTTTTGTTTAGTTACGGCTCTGTGGAACCTAACAAAAGTGGGTGGCCGACATCTTTGGAATCACTCATTCAAACCAAACGTTCCAAACCCAATTCATCCAATGCTCCTCCTAAAGACATACGGCTTGATCAGACAGACCACTGGACAATTGTCGACAAAAAGCGAAAGTGCACGTTACCTAACTGTTCGGGACAAACAAAAATGTACTGTTCTAAATGTAAGGTAAACTTATGTTTAACGGCAGAAAAAAATTGTTTCTATAGCTATCATAACTCATAATTTATCCTGTAGTTAACTTGTTTGGTTTTGTGTTTTACATAAATCGTAATGTTTGCTTTTGTAGTTTTTCTCATTTATATGATTTTTGAAATTACTAAATAAATACCTATGTAATAATTTATACTTTTTACTAATATTACTTTTTAATCACAGATATATCTTAATTAACAAAACTATTATATTTACTCAAGATTTTCTTATTTGCTTCTGTTTCGGTTTTTCATAATTTTGTTTACTAATTAAATAGCATAAACAGTTTATTAATATTATTTTTTTTATATCAACAACATTTGAATTAACAATAAATGGTGCAATACTAAATTATTTATGTACAAAAAGGGAACTAATTTAACTGATAAACTAAAAAAATCCTATGCATTCGATATAATTTTCTCTCCGAATAGCTGTGGGGGGTTAATGCCCAGTGTATCTTTAAAGATACAACCACTTTTTTGTTAATAACTTCGTCAAAAAAAATATTTTTTTTTGTTTAATAGCGGATTTGTTGTTTTTTTTCCATCTACATACAATATATTTTTTTCATCAAAATCGGTTTCCTTGGGCATTTAAGGGATAATGTCTATTCTAGATAGTCTTGGAATTATTTTACGTCTTAAAAAAAACTGCGTCCAGTATCCGTAATTGCTTCTAATAAATCGATATCGATTTAAATTTCAAAGAGAGACTCAATGAAGCCCTAACCGTCTCAGTGTAGCCATTTTTTTTTTGGGGGGAAAAAATAGAATTTTCCCCATTTCTTCTTCAAAGTCTATTTCTCGATTCCTGCAATATCAATGCCTTCAATGCATGTCTTATTTTCTTCAGCACGACATGACTAGAACAAAAAAACTAAAAATGTCCTCAATCGCCGAAGGTTAAACCTCCGCAACGATATCTTATCGATCGATATTCTCTGCGACATAACCGCAAAAATAATATCGTCGTCGCAGTACTCATATTTACGATGTCATTGCGCACGGGACGCGGCATGTAGATGTACGTACGTGTACTCCTTGTATATGTAAGTAAATAGGTACCTGTGCCTTATGGCCTCTGTGCGTGGGAACGTGCATTTTGTGCAATCCCCTGTGGTGGTTTCTCTTCCATTTTTTTGTTGGTGGCTTAGTTCCTCCACTAAACAGTGGCATGCGCGACAAAGTGAACAATCTCCCCGTCCCCTCCTAGACCGTTTCAAGCCTTTAGAAAAGAAAAACTTTTTAGTTACTCGTATTTTTGTTGACTGCACATATTCCCCAACGGCTGGAGGATCCTCCGCGTGCAGTTCAATCATAGCGTGCGCAATGATCACGACTCATAGATGCACGCATTCTTCATGTGTAAAGGAGCATATCGAAGCGACACAGAGCGCCATCCTTCTCCTGTGTGTACAGCATAATGTGGTGAGGAAGAGCCTTCGCCTCTCAAAAGGGAAAATAACATCGTCATGAATTTTCCAGGTTTATTACTTGCAAGAGTACTATAGAGCACAACACTGACGACTACATGATCGGCGTGGCGGCCAAAGTTACACTCCATCGTATGTGTGTGTGTGTGTTCAAATGTTTGGGTCTCATCCTGGCCCCTACTCGCAATGGCAAATTAACCGCCATCGCCATATAGTACCTTGGATTACAGATTTTTCGCTCGTTGGAATTTTGTGCGTGGCCTAGGTCTTGGATTACGTTTGTGCCCACAAAAAGTTCACGACTTTTCCACCAGATCGGCTCATGACTGGGATATACTACGCGAATGCATGGTGCTGATGCGCTGGGAGGGTAGGTCATGAGATATCATCTTGCGAGAGTGCGCGTGTTGTTTTCTACCAAGCAGCTCCGAGCGGTATAAGTAATTGCTGCGTGAGCTATATACGTAAAAACGTGCCCGTGTGACTTGTGATGATCTAGCCGAGATCTCTCTGCTTCGAGCAGCTGAATGTGTGATCATCGGCTTTTATCGAGTCGAAACGATCAGTTTATTAGAGATTATCGAAGACAATCTATTGGGTATGTCATAACGTGTGTTGAAAGAGAAGACACACACAGCAGGGTCTTCATTAATGTTAGCTGTATAGTGTATAGTGTCTATACAAGGCGGGTCTTCGTCTTCGTAAGGTAACCAGAGTTCATGAGCGAGCTCATACTTTGCAAAGCGATTAAGAATTAGTGATCCAATAATATGTTAGTACTAGATGTGAGCTACAATAATTGGGGTCTTTCACTAGGAGAAATCTTGTTTAGGAAGTCAGCAGACGAACTTTTTAGATGGAGCCAAAGAGTTCGTGGGATAAATTGATGAGATAACTTAAGGAAACAGTAGATCATTTCAACAATTTTACCAAAAATGGTTTGAAGAAGTATATTATAAATACAACTGAAAGTTCTTTAAGCTTGAAAAATAGATTCTTATATCTTGCAATCAGGCCCGATAATGCAAATTTGTCATCGACATTTTCGTTTTCAGAGGATTGTCTGACAGTGATTTAAAAAAAAAAATGTTTCGGGTGTACCATAATTTAATGTAAAGTTTAATTTTGCGCCATTTAATAGTCCTGTGTGGCCAACGAGAAAAAAAGATAACAACGTGACATGGACCATTCTTCTGGGCTGATCAGGCAGTAACAATTAATGGTGTTTGATAATCCAGTTTCTATTCTTTAAATTACGAGATATGATCAATATGTGGTTTCAACAAGACTGTGCCACATGTAAAAGTGCCAAAGAAACCATTCAATAATTACAGCATGAGTCATTTCCTATTTGTGTAAACGGTCATGTTTGCATTCAGCCTAGGTCATCCAGATCTTGCGGATTCGATGCCATCAGACTTTTTTTTTTGTTTTTTTTTAATTCCAACAAGCCTACGACGAACAACGCCTTGAAAGAGGAAATTAAATGGTGTATTATTGAAATTCAGACACATTTATGCGAAACAGTCTGAGAAAATTAGCGGCTGTTCCATACAATCGAAGGACTCTATGAATCAATAAAAAATGTAAGCTTTCTAATTAAAATTACATTTTACGTGAATTATCGTGAATAATTATAAGAATAAAAGAATCGTGATGATCTGAAAAATCATAGGAGTGGTATCAACTGTCAAGAGGAGTTTTTGTAAAATTCGCCATCCGAAGTCGGAATAAAACAGAAGGTCCCGGCATCGTGCAAGAAGTACACACGCACACATGAATGGTTGTGAGAAAGCTTGGCCCTGGGGACTAACAAGTCTGTTGCGCCAAAAACTTGTATTTGTAATTAAAAGAATACTATGTTCAGAGGACTGTTAAATCTTTTTTTTTCAATTGAAAAGCAATCAAAAATTGTCAGGCACTTACTTTTCATCAATAGGGCTGACAATATTGTAATCATTTGCGAGCAGGGATCTATAGCATAAACAGATGATATTCAACAAAAGCTGGGTTTCTTTTTAGTTTGCTCAACTTACTTGCAAAATAGCAGAAGCAGAAACCGGCATCTACAAGTTCATAGCTAGTACTAAAGGATTGCACCTAATATAATGCGCATTCATAGTCTGAAACCGACTAAGGCCAAAAAACATTTACTTTAGGCTTCTCAGTGATATCCCTTGAGTTTTTATGACAGCAGCTTCATAAGTGCTGAAACTCGAAACTATAAAACATATGCCCTATCAAGAAAAAATTGAACGACTTCCTTGACGGAGCATATCTATCAGAGTTCAAGTTTTGTGAAGACCAAAATGTACAACTCTGTTGGAAGATGGAGTAACTTTTGCAGTAACTTTTTATTTGTGAAGTTAATTGATTTAGCGAAAACGTCAACACGTCATGAAATACTATGCTTATTTATACCGCGGAATATTTGTCAACGACACAGCTGGAGTTTTGGCTTAAGTTTTCTGTCCGTCTTCCTCAAACTGGTCAAATATAGGGCGTTTAACCGCTTGCTTCGAAAAATTGTGAGAGAAACCGGAAGGCGCGTACTTTTCATTCGGCTGAGATTTTAGCTGCTGAATGTGATAATGTCGTGGATGATTCAAGAATTGGACTAAATCACTTGCAGACACAATGACCTTTTACCGCGCATTTCGGTATGATATATGAAAACGTTACCTCGTTAAGCCGAGACAGTTAATCAGTTCTTGCCTGCAGGCCGCCAATCGCATCTATACTAAGTTAGTGCTCCCCTTAAACCGAACGACGCGACGCTGAAAAAGATTTTCTGTCGAAATTTATCACACGTGACAATCTTTTTGATCGGAAAGTGGCTCTTTCACTGAAAATTCACGTACTGTTTACGATAACAACAGTCAATCTCACAGCATTTTCAGCCAAGTGACATAGGGCTTAAATTGTTCGATGACGCTGTGGGTAACACGATAACTGTGACACCAAATTGTAACTGCCGAAAATTGATGAAGTGGGTATTGAGCACTTGTGGTTCCAATAGGAAGGTGCAATTGCAACCAGCTAGTGCAACAGTAGACATTTTTAATTTCTCGTTTGGGAAGTTTGCACTGACCCTCAAGATAAGGTACCGAAGTAGACCACTTCAGATATTTTTCTTTATTTTTTAGATACAGGTCTATTCGAACAAGCCACTCTGGAAGCTCTAATGAAGAATTTCCAACAAAATTGCGAGATCTTAATACCCGAAGCTCTCTCCGAAAAGATTAAAAATGCACCTAAAGAGTTCAAATATACTTCAATGATGGCGGACCCCATTTGCCAAAACGATCATCAAAAATAAATGGTACAACACTTTAAGATCTAAATGAACATTCAAAAAAAAATCGTTTCATTTTAAGGATAAAGTAAAACAATATCGCGTTAGAATACAGGCTGCTAGGTAAATTGTAGGTTAAGATTTTAAATTAAGCTGATGAGTTCAGCCTTAATGAAAAGACAAGAGATTATGGCTTTGGACTACTTTATTCTGCATACTTGTTACTTGTTATAAGCTGATGATGAATAGTTTTCTAAACTTAAAATCCACAAGGCAAGTATGGTATCTACAGATGATCGAATCAATAATGAAAGTTGACAACATGCTCATATTGCCATAAGAATCTCTAATCTGAACATGTGTTTTACAACTGGTAACATCGCAGTCTAATCGAGTGGTTCAAGGAAGATGCACCAAAATCAACAGAAGAAAAACTTCATGTTGGAGACCTTAGATCGCCTGGAAATAATCAGAAACTACAAAGGTAAACTTCGCTAAGGATTATCATCAACGTCGATGACTATTGCGACATTTTGAAAGAGGTATCTGAATTCGCCCTAGCTCAATACTTTTAGACGGATTATACCCGCTCATAAGCAATTAAGAAATAAAACAAGATCGTACTTGGGACTACGAAAAATGGGCGCCGCCCAATCCTTTACTGACCACAAGACCCCGAGAGAAAGGAATTATGATCTGCGGGAAGAAGCTTGTTAGGAGTACGATTTAAAAAAAAAAAACAGGGATAGCCAGAGTCTGCAGAAAACAGCTGAGTGTCTGACTAATTGCTGCGGCTTTTACCCTTGACCATCGATTTTTGTCACGCTTTGGAATGCAGTACTGCAACATTAAACCTTTCTTCAAAAGTTTGCGAAATTTACCTTATATTACTTGCCAACTTACAGAATAAGTCCCTGATGATGTTTCCAAGTCGAAATAAATGCTGCTGCGATGCGAACTAGAGCAGCTAGTAAAAAGTATAAGGACAGATGATGAGAGGGGAAAACATACTGTCGCGACGTAGGGAGAAGAGTCCCTGGAAGATACAAAAAACACCTAGCAGCAAAAATAACCTAGTCATAACCCCCCTGGGAACAGTAGAACTGAACTGAAGAATGGAGTTTTCAGCAGCGGCAAGAAATCATCCTTCGTGGCAGTACAGACCAGGTCAGTGCTCTTATCAAAAACTTAAGAAACGAAAATTTTGGTTTTAGTGACAGAGGTGACAACTTCAATTCTCAGAATGGATTGATGAAAGCATGCCGTATGACGGGTTATTAGCTTCATTTCTCCCAAGAAAGATGATTATAGATCTTGCTCCAATTACTCCTTCTTATTTGTAAACGTTTAAAGCCTTTCTGTAACAATCAGGCACAACAACCATGAACCAAACTTTCAAATAAAGGTTAATTCTAGAAAAGACCAAAGAGTTTCAAGCAGGTAATCACTAATCATCATCTGTTCATCAACTTAATGGCACCTTGTTTCTAAAGGTCTGTAAGAAGATGACCATGTGCGTGATCATGATACAGTTCTTTCAACTCGAAAGTCAAATTGATTGCCTGCTTTTGGTGCAACAGGCTCATAAGTACCCAGGGCCTAACTTTTGGATCTTTTCATAGAGTGATATATTGTGTGGCTGTACCACAGCAATCTTCGCGTGGTTTACTAACATGCTGATAAAATCCAAAATGAAAATAAAATCGATTGCATTAGCTTAGTCACATTGATGATTTTAAGACAGAACAGCTATGCGTTTCTGTTGATATTGATGACGGCAGCGAGGCAACTGGACGACAAAAATTGTTCTTCATTTTGAGCTACATACCTCCAAAAAGCCCGCTATGTGTGTACGAATGTCATCTAGCGAACATCGATTTCATTGCTGAACAGCTGCTTGAACATCAACATCTTATTGTTTTGGGCGATTTTAATCTTGGTGATATTAAATGGTCATTTTCAAATGAAGATAAATGTTTAATTCCATATAATTTGAAAACGGAATGTGAGTTCAAGTTTATTGATACTATGTTTACTTTTAATGTATATCAACAAAATTATTGTCATAATTCATTAAATAGAATTCTTGATCTTATATTTGTGGATAATAACTTAAATTGTACAGTCAAAGAAGTTGTATGTCCATTAATTAGAAATTCTATTCACCACATCGCTCTATGTCTTGATTTAGTATGCAGTTTTCCGTCATCACTAAAATCTAATTTAAATAATCATGAAATAATTTATAATTTTTCAAAAGCAAATTACAATGCCTTAAATAATTACTTGGGCTCGATTGATTGGTCGAGCGTTCTTTCTGGTCTTCAACTTAAAGAAGTCTATGATACATTTTTAAGTATATTAGACTATGGATTTTCTCAGTTCGTTCCACTGACTAAGAAAAAACAATATTTTAAGCTACCGTGGCATAATCAAAGGCTGATCAAATTAAAGAACGCCAAAATCAAAGTATATAAATTATTAAAAAAGTCAAAATCTGATTTGGACAAAAAAGGTTTTTGCCAATTACGTCGCGAATATGAATTTTTGAACAAGTTCTTGTATAAACAGTATGTTATGAACACTGAATCTTATGTTTCAACGAATCCTAAAGCATTCTGGACATTTTTAAACAACAAAAGAAAGCAGAATGGTGTTCTGCAAAATATGGAATTCGAAGGTACTGTCTCCTGTAGTATTGACTCAACCTGTGAGCTCTTTGCTAAGTTTTTTGAGTCAGTTTATGTCGATCACTCGAATCATTATGTCTCCTCCGATACTAATATAAATCCATGTAATGGCAATATAAGTTTAGGATCACTTAATCTTTCGAAAGATGATATTTTGCAAGGCATAACTTATATGAATACTAGCCAAAGTGCAGGTCCAGACCGTATTCCATTTCATGTGCTTAAGCAATGCAATTTATCCTTGTGCCTTCCATTAAAATTAATTTTTAATTTATCCTTAGAGTCTGGGATGTTTTTAGATGAATGGAAATTTTCATTCATAACTCCCATATTTAAAGCTGGATCTCGACAAAAAGTTGTGAATTATCGTGGAATTTCTAAACTTTCAGCTGTTCCTAAATTGTTTGAGTCTATTGTTACAAAAAAACTTTACTTTTCAATAAAGGAACAAATATCATTGCAACAACATGGATTTGTTTCTGGTAGGTCCACATCAACCAACTTGACACTCTTTACAAAATATCTCTTTGACTCTGTGGAGTCAGGATATCAAGTGGATGTTATTTTCACCGACTTCACAAAAGCTTTTGACACAATATGTCATAATATCCTTATTACAAAATTAAAATCATTTGGCATACACTCGATGCTTCTTAAATGGATTTCGAGTTATCTTTCCAATAGGAAGCAGTACGTAAAAATTGGTTTTGCTCAATCTAGGCTCATTGAGGTCTTATCTGGTGTCCCCCAAGGCAGCCATTTAGGGCCTATGCTCTTCAATGTTTTTATTAATGAAATCCCCTCATTGCTTAGTCATGCTAACTGCCTAATGTATGCCGATGACCTTAAGATCTTTTTGCGTGTTAAAAGTATGTATGATTGTGAACGTCTTCAAAATGATTTAAACAAACTTGTTTATTGGTGTGAGCTTAATCACCTGACCTTAAACATAAATAAATGTCATTCTTTTTCTGTGTATCGTATATTAGTCCCTATGATTTATGACTACACAATATCCAGAATCTGCATATCTCGAAAAACTGAAATAAAAGATCTTGGTGTGATCTTTGACACGAAACTTTCTTTTTCACTTCACATCGATTACGTTGTTGCTAAAGCAAATTCAATGCTTGGTTTCCTGAAACGAACATGTGCTGAGTTCTCTAACCCATATGCCCTTAAGTCTGTTTATATGTCTATAGTACGTCCTTTCCTGGAATATTGTTCTATGGTCTGGTGTCCAATCTACGCGAATTGTCAAATGCGACTGGAAAGAGTGCAAAAGTCTTTTACAAGATTTGTTGTAAGACAAATGAAATGGAACCTTGACAGAATGCCGTCTTATTCAACAAGATGTGCGTTAATTGGTTTAGATTCCTTAGAAAAAAGACGAAATGTTCATTGTATACTATTTATTTATGATGTTTTTTCTTATCGTATAATTTGTCCCGATATCCTTGAACAATTTAAGTTATATGCACCAGAAAGAAGTCTTCGAACCAGAAATTTGTTATTGAATCCTAGGCATTTTTACAATTATGGTCTTCATGAACCAATAACAAAATGCATAAAACTTTTTAATTCTGTTTGTACTGAAATAGATTTGTGTGATGATAGAATAAAATTTAAACTGTCAATTTTATATATAAATATATCCCAAAAGATAAATTTTGAACTTTAATAAATCCGTTGATCGTTAATAACGTAATTTTTATTAATTAATTTAATTATTTATGTAAATATGTTAAAAAGAAATATTATTTAAATCCAAATCTGTTAGAGTTAAGCTCGGCAGATAAATAAATAAATACATAAATACATAAAATGTGACTAAGAAATAATTTGTGTACCCAGTTTTCCCAATTTTGGACGACATAGTAACAGATCGAACCTTGATCGAGGGATGCATCTATTTCGCTTGGCTGACTGATTCAGAGAAGTGTACTCTTAATCAAAGTGTGTGCAAAATTTTCTAATCTAAGGCAGAAATCCTCAGCAGTTCTGAAACCCCTGTAAGTACAATGCATTCCAGTATGACCGAGTCGACGAGGATGGAAAGCTTCATGGCTTCAAGCAAAGATTGCCAACAGCTTGGGCGCCATTTAAGTAAGACTAAGAATTATATGCATTCCAAATGGAAACACAATTCCTATCAATTCCTCACTACTGTAAAACTACTGCAATTCAAGTTTTACAACAACATTTGATAAATCTAGCATCAGTTGGATCATGATTTGCATAACATTTCTATAAACTAACCAAACCTCAATCAATCAAATTTAAATGTTCGCGTTAGCTCAGCACGCATTCGCATGTAAACAATCGGACAGGTCAAAGAAGGCAGATCCACCATCATCATCATCATCAACCAACCTCATCTCATTTCCATTCCATTCCAAAGGCAATCCGTATCTGTATCGTATCCCGCCTCCCTATTTTGATTAAAACATCAAAAAGCATTTTCTAAAAGAAGAATACATAATAAATCTGACGTCGTCCTCCGCGGTTTTTGTTGGTCCTTCTGACTTCGCAGAACGCAGCGAAGGAGATACAAAAAAAAACATGCAAATTTTATGCACCATCATAAAGTTGGCAACTTTAAAAGTCCACTCAAGCCATGGCTTGGTAGAATTTAGGTCGTTGGCACAGTCCACCGATTGGGACACAGCAAGAAAGAGGCTTTGTTGCGTATGTGCAGCATCTTGATGGACGAATAGAAATGTGTCATTTGTGTTGGTCCGTCCATTTTATTGTTTTCCTATGCGCACCTCTCTGCGGGTCGTAATTTTGAATTCTCGTACTTAATGCCATTCAACGAACATAGATAGATGCATTTCACGTTCACATTGATGATCCACTGTCACAGGAACTGCTAATAAATTATAAGAAGAGGTAAATATATGCAAAGCAGGGTTTTCGAGAAGAAAAACTGAAGGCTGGGGTTTAATCCATAATGCGTTAGGAAATGTAGGCATACGGGAAAACTATTTGCATATAATTTGTGCATTGACATCTAGTCGGTTATGTGGTACTTCTCAGATTTACTGAGGTGTCATGATAGGATCTGGTAGGATAGCTGCAAATGAGGAATCTTTTACCGAATTCATTCAGCTCGACCGTTCAGAAATGCGAGGGTTAACTTTTGTGAACCAAGTTTGATTTATTATCATGGCAGAGGAAACCGACCTCGAAGGGCGTACCTCAAAGTTGTTTTCTGCTGCTCTAAAAAAAATGTCCATCTCGATTTTGTTGTGCGTTTTATCAATATAAGCATTTTTATTGATATAAAGGGTGGTTAAATTCTAAGGGCCGAAGTTGATATTGAATAAAACACAAATTATTTAAAATTATGGTATGGTTCAATTATTTATGGAACAAAGTATCGGGCAAATGGCCAGCGCGACCTCAACGGCACACCTCCATCCGAATATCCAAATTTTCGATTACGCTGAAGCATAATTGAGATTCTATGCCGTGAATGAGTCGAATTATCTCATCCTTTATCTCTTGAATTGTTGCTGGCTCATAGACGAACACCTTTTCTTTCAAATAACCCCAAAGAAATTAGTCCAACCTTGTCAAATCACATGATCTTGGCGGCCAATTGACATCGCCACCACGTGAGATAACACCGCCATTGAATTTGTGGCGCAAAAGAGCCATTGCTTCGGTAGCTATGTGGCTTGTGGCACTGTCCTGTTGAAAACACATATCGCCCACATCTATATTTTCCAATTCGTGCTATGAAAAGTTCGTTATAATCTCACGATAGCAAACACCATTCACAGTAACTGCCTGACCGCCCTCATTTTGGAAAAAATACGGCCCAATGATGCCGCCAGCCCACAAACCGTCCCAAACAGTCACTCTTTGTGGGTGCATTGATTTTTCGACAATCACTCTTGGATTATCATTCTCCCGAATGCGGCAATTCTGGTTATTGACGATTCCATTGAGGTGAAAATGTGCCTCATCACTGAAGATGATTTTCTTTAAAAATTGATCATCCACTGTTGCCATTTCTTGTCACCATTCTGACCATTAACGACGCTTGAAATGGTTAAGAGGCTTTAGTTCCTGAGTCAATTGTACCTTGTAAGCGTGAAAATGCAAGTCTCTATGCATAATGTTCATCAACGACGAGGGCGAGAGGTACAATTGTTGGGCACGATGACGAGTTGATGCCACACTATCGCAAACAGCAGCAATATTTTCTGCAGTACGAGCTGTACGAGCATGCACTGGTGTTTTCACATATCCTGCACGATTTTCCCGACTATAAGCACATTTGGAGGGTTAAATTGACCAAAAAAATTAATATGTGCCCGATATGCATTTCGATTTGAACGCCCATTTTCATACTAAGCTGGAATAACTTTAACGTGTTGCACGATTCTGTATCTTTCCATGGTTCAAATTGAGAAATGTCATATGAAATGCAGAAAAAAACTTGACGTTTAGGTGTGGTTCACATTCAACATCGGTCCTTAAAATTTAACCAACCGTTAGTAACCTCATTTAAATAGATATTCATAAGGGAATATGGCATTCGGTCTCCAGGTCAACGAACGGCCAATCAAATTGATCACATTACGATAGACAAGAAATACGGCCCAGTATTTTGAATGTCCGAACATTCCGAGTGGCTAACATCGACTCTAGCCCCTAGCTCGTTGCAGCCAAGGTAATAATGCGTATATTCACAGGGCCAAAATAAAACAATCGTAAGAGACCGCCAAATTCTTCACAGAACGTGAATACCTTAGCCTATCGATTCAAAGCATACCACCAGCATCGAATGTTGAAGAACAGTGGCAAAGATGTCAACAAGCCATTAGATCAGCCTCGGATTCCTAGGTTTCTCGCCCTCAAAATGCTGGCTCATACTCGAAGCCAAATACTGGGCCTACACGGATGAGACTTAGCTCAAGACAAGAGCTGCTATACGCGAAGACGGAAATAGAGCGAGAAAATCGTGAGAAAAAGATGTTCCTAAGTTTTACTAAAGTGTAAAACTTCAATGCCATGGTTGTAAGGCGAATAGAATCCTGTCGAGATGAACCAGCAAAGATCTTAGTTAAGAAACAGTCGATGCTGAGAATATGGAATATCCAATTCTACAGGCTGATAAGTGACTATCTTCCTAACAACCTTTATAAAGCTGGAAGAGAAAGTTTTGTAAGTAACATTCAGCAACTCATAGGCAGCAACTTGTTAAATGGATTCTCAGCATCGTTTGCTCGATCCATAAAAATGGAGACCCTTTTGAACTACGCCAACAACAGTGGCATACGTCTTCTCAACATTGCCTTGAAGGTCCTATATATCACAATACGTGAAAGCCTGAAACAGTATACCAACAACCTGATCGGCCATTATCCGTGTAGTTTTAGGTCATCAAAGTCCATAACTGATCAAATCATTACACTTCGGCAGATCCTGGAAAAAAATCAAGAAGTTCAAATCGATACCGAGCACCTATTCGTCGATGTCAAAGCCGCATACGATAACATTTACAGATACCAAATATATATAGTTTTGGAATACCGCCGTATACTCCTCCGTCAGTGCAGAATGACGATGGGTGTTTTTCGCTGCTCCACCAGGGTTGGAAGAGAACTCACCGAAACATCCGGCACAAGCCACTGTTTCTTCGTGCTAAGAAGGCAATTCAGTAGTAAAGGCTTCACTCGAACTACTAAGGAGATCCTATATAAGACCCTTATCATCCCAGTCCTGCTCTATGGCGCTGAAGGAAGGACCGTCTCAAAAGCGGATGAAGAAATCCTTGGTCGGTTCGAGAGGAAAATTCTTCGAAAAATGTTGCCCCCGTTTGGGTTGATGGGCTATGGAGACGAAAATTCAAGCAAGAACTATACGAGCTGTACAGTGATATGCCTTATGTCAAAAAATATAAATATAATAAATATACCAATACTCCGGCTCCCAGAGTCTTCGATTCCCAGCCAGACGTCGGACGCAGTAGAGGAAGACTTAGCCTTCAGAGGCGCACACAAATAGAAACCGACCTCAACCAAATTGGAGTGTGCACTGGAGGCAGTTAGCAAAGGATCGAGCTAATTGGAGAGGCATGTGGGTTGAATCCCAGGTTATTTCTGGACTGTAGCGCCACTTGAGTAAGTAAGTCGATAGGGGTGATTTGAATATATGATATCGGTTTGTTGTCTTAATAACTACCACAAAATACAGTTCGTTCGTGTATCTTCCACAGAGCAATGTCATTGTTGGAAAACGATTAGAACTGAATTAATCAGACGCATTGTGAAGCGGCTACCATAAATCTCCTCCGACCCTGCTACAGGGAAGCCATAAAATATATGCGAACTCATTGGATAAAATGTTACGACATAACTGTCCCGCTACCATCGTTCCAACGTCATTCGACATTCCCTGATCTTGGCCATTGGCCACCCGCACAATTTTATGGTTCGTCTAATATACGATATCGCTTACCATTAATGAATTGTTTGTACGCTGATTTTACGACCAGTAAAAATCACCATCACCACAAAACTAGAAACGTCGGTCGTCTCGACGACAGAGAATTTTCTCCCAAAATCACGATCTAAGGTCTTCATATATGCGCCTCCCGATTTGCACCTCGCATAGGTTAGTTTTTTTTTTTTAAGTGCAACATCTCGAGGAACAAGTACACAAGATTGCGTGACTGAATCCACCCCACTATAGCCGTGGGCCACAGGAGCGTATGCCGTACGCCGTATGCTCCATAATCCATATTCTATGCCAACCGGAGCACAGACCAGCGAAGCATCTAACACTCCCAATTGTCATTAGGACGAACAATAGACCTCACGAGTTACACGTACACCGCGATGACGATGGCGACGACCATAAGCTGTGTACACATTGCATGTTTCCAGAATTGTTCTGCTTCCTTTGCCGGCCGGTGTTTGGTGTGGTGATGGTGATTCCTTCTAAATGAACGATGGATATATACCCATATAGGCGGACATAGCCAGACATCGCTGCGGCAGAAGGAATAGTTCACGATTATTTTGGTGGACTTCTTGGTCTCGTCTGGCGCGACTCTATGCTTAGCATACCTTCAGGAATTCATGCGACGTGTGTAAATCTTTAGAAATGAATCCTCCTACTACAATAATAGCCAAGAGATGGGTCTACACGAATGAGAGAGAAATGTGTAAACATGAGAAGAATGTCATTCTTTTACCTGGACCAAGGAACAAAATTCCTGCAATGAGTTGGCACTTGTAATGGGGTGGATCTGGTTGTGAGGGCGCCTGAATGTGTTGAGCTTACTAATTTAATTAGCGTTTATGAGTATATCATCAAAAATATGCCCTTAATATTTTTGGTAATCTTTCTTCCTGTATTTAGGAATTTGTTGCCTTTCAAGATGCCTAAACATAATTTGGAAATAATTTGAAGAAGCAGTATGTTTCAATCCTTGAGGAAGCAACGGGAATGCTCCAATGCTATCCTTGTTGCTTAGTGCGGTTCGTAGGTTGAATCATGTGCTTCTTGGTTAGCGTCTCGAATGTAGATAAACTAACATGTTTATGGAGTATCGAGTCTCGAATGAAGGGGTTGTGGACCTGCATTGACCAATTGAATGCTCAAATGGTAAGCAATGCGATTATATGAGACCACAAGCGTTTTTACCTAGCTAACTAACATTTAACTCCGTAGCTCAGCCTTCACGTGGCGACTGCAGGGAGTTCTCACTAGACAGCAGATACGTTGTGAACCACTGTATCATCGCACTAAGGCACCTGTTCAGTTTCCAAGATGGCAGCGGAAGAAATCCCAAAATAGTGTCCCAACGGCAGCGTTCACAATCCAATTTAGGATGCTCAATGTGTACAACATATACTCAAGCTGCTCCGACATATTCAAACAACAGGATATCTAGGAATCTTAAGGGTTACCCAGTGCGAACATAAATAGTGGCTGATGGGTTGAAATGAGATAAGAGATAACTGATGCTCTCAACTATACTAGACCCAGACAACCACTGGCAACGAATTACGAGTATATAATTCACGTGCTACTACAAACCTTGAACCTGTTCATTACAGGGCATGAATCACCGGAATTCAGGAAATAAGAAAGAAAGGATCAGAAACGCAAAAACGAAAACGTGCAACATTTATAACAGCTACAGGGTACACATGCTAGAGTGCAGATTCTTTCTGGAAGTCGTCCGATACCAGGAATATGGACTTTAATTCGGTACGTGATTGCCTGGCTGTGATCCGGATCAGAGTAACATCTTGCAACATCAGCCTTACATGTACCAAGACATATCCAAGACATATTACAAGACTATATCCACAACGACTTTCAGGTGGGATCCTACGGATCCTATCTGGGGTTCAAAAAGAAAATCTTACTTGGTGACTTCGAACCCATGGCACAACTTGCAATCTCCAGATGATCAAACTACTAACCAAGCCGACGATATACGTATAGATGCACACATCCAAAATCCAGTATATTGCAACATCATCAAAGAGTTAGCCTTCCAGGTACTAAAAGATGCCCGTAGTATGATTATATCTTCAGGATAAAAGAAGTTAGAAGAAGCATATTCAAGGTGCTGAAACGCAAAACACCCCCCGCGCGGAAAGAGTGTCGAACCATGAGAAGGGATGAAAATAAAATTTTGGGTAGAAAACAAAATATAACACACAGCCTCTTAGTTCAGGGAAATTGAAGAGTCTCTATCAATTCAACAGAAAAGCCAAGCAATTGTCAGCTGGCTTCAAAGTTGAAATGCAAGTTCAACAAAATAACAATGGAAAACCAGACAGTGATGCGCTGGGAATTGAAAATGCATTTGGGCATCGGCTATGTAAAAAAAACCAGCCCACCTCCAGAAAGTGAAGAGGTTACGCAAAAGCTGATGTAAACCGAGGCAGCCGATTCTGAAGGATTACCGATATCACTCTTCAAATGCGTATGTTATACAATGGAAGCATCTATTCATGCACCTAACCATCAACAAAATCTGGATGGATGAGAGCATGCCGATCACTTTAATACCAGCTCCTATCATATGTCCTATCTAGAAAAAAGGTGATCCCGCGTCCTGCGAAAACTATCGAGATATATCCTGAATGTCGCATGCAAGATCCCATCCAATGTACTGTGTAAACACCCATCATGACTTATCAGTGTGGTTTCCAGCACTGTAGATTGACCATTGAACAAATTTTCTAACTAAAGCAAATCCTGAGTGAGATTGACGAGTTTCAAATCAAGACACATAATCTTTTCATCTTCTTTAACGCAGCGTCTGATATCATCCATCGCCTAGAGGATCTATAGAACGATGAAGAAAATCGGGATTCCATCTATCGCCTAATACTGGAAGACGCACGATATGTCCTTCAGTTTGGAAGTGGCTAATCTAAAATTTTACAAAATTATACTATATTCCGGCAAAGAAACTAGTTTTCTGCGGTTTGTCCAATCCCGTTCTGGAACAGATAGTGTGTAGTTCAGGTGTATTTTTATCCCCTATCCCATAGGGGTATATTAGTTTTGACATTAAGTTTGTAACATAGAGAAACAACTTCGTTAGACATTCCTTAAAGCATATGGATTAACTCAGAATCGCTAGCTTAGACAATCTAGCCCTGTCTGTCTGTCCGTCCGTCCGTTAGTCCGTAAGTGCATACGCGTGTCACCGGATTTGCTGCCATAAATTTTAAGCTAGAGTAATAAAATTTGTTATATGGACTCTCTGTCCAACCAATTTTTAACATCTCCCACTGCCACGCCCACTTTTTAGTAAAACGTTGTTTGGCCAAAAATTTTTTGAATTTTGAAAAATATGTCTGAATATCATATTTAGACAAACGCCCAATTTTTGTGGGTGTTTTACTGAAAAAAAACTTTTATAAAACCTATTCCATAAAAACCGTGGTTTTATGCTGAACAATAAGATATTAAGACAAATTTGTTGAAGAAGATGTTGGGAGAATGTCTCTCTCTATATTTCATCCAAATTCAGTTTTTGGCACTCCCACTATTTGGGGATGTTTTATTCAAGGATGTAATGGGATATGGTATTCAACGAGTGTAGCCTTCTCATATGTTTTGTTTCTATAAAGTTATTTTCAGATATGGCGAATTAGAGCTCTGAACTGAAAAACCACATACAATCTCAACTAGGCCTACGTTTCTCTTTAAGCCTATCATACTAAAAATATTTTCTATTTTTTGTCTGTTAATGGTTTATACAGCTCTTTTATATGAAACCAAAGAGTATAGAACTACAAAGAGTGCGCATCTCATGATATTGATACCCCTGTGTTCACATTGGTACCCCAGCATCAAACAACAGCCTTGCCGATGCATACGATCTACGAAATTCCCCCGCACTTACCGCCCGCGTCTGTAACGGCTGCAAAAGGTTTAGCTGTGATGCGTACTCTATGTAGTTCTATACTCTTTGATGAAACCCACTTCCAATAAAACGCCCCTTGTAAGGCGTCGAGCTTTAACCGTCACTATCCGCTCCCTGTAATAAAACAATTTCCAATAAAAAGACCGATTTTCCTTTCTCTTGCTCTCTCTCTCTCTCTGTGAGTGCAAGTGTAAGAAAATCGTGCATCTTATGCGATGTATCGCACTTGAGGGCACGCACGATTTCACTGCTCGTTCAGCACTCTCTAGCGTATAGTCTCTGCCCGGACATTCCCCCCAGCAAAATAAAAACAACAACGGTATGCCTGGCTAGATATCACTGTGGCGCATCACCAGTCTATGACGATTTACAACTTCATATATCCCTGCAGCAGCAGCAATAGCATCCTGGGACAAAGTATCCGTACCAATGCGCACACAGGTTGTACACTCGTGTCTGAACGAGAAGACGATGTCAACAAATCGCGCGTTCCTCGGATACGCGCGCGCACGCTTTTCCGCCGCGACATACCTTTGTGCGACCGGTGCACAGATACACAGATCGGTACCGAAAATTCCGAAATTGCCAGGCGACACTCCTAAGTCGAGGCACGAAAAACTAATTTAAATTTAAATGGCCAAGGCACGACGACACCGCCACCACCACCACAACACCATCATCATCAAACATGGCTCGAAGGAGGGTGACGATTGTGCCGAGGCGGAAGGACTCCGCGCAGAGGTGGAGGTGGAGGATTAAAGGTTATCTGCGCACTGCTGCAATTAGTTGGCACCGATCGCGGAACCAATCACACGCTAGCCACCGGCCAAAGCAAACAGAAACAGCTATACAGCGCAACAGCAGCAACAAACATGACTTCCACTTTGTGTCCTAATTGAAATTATGTGATAACAGGTTACAACTGTTGTTCCCTACTCACATAGAGATGGAGTGAGTGGGGACAAGGGAGCAGAGACAGATCTCCAGAAGGCTTAAAGTGTTTGGAGCTGGTTTATGGGGTCCTGCCTCTTTAACGCGCGACACCAGTTTTCCATGTTTCGCCAACGAAGAACTTTGCTGCCTAGGTCAGGTGTGGGGTTTTGATTTTTTTTGTTTGCATTGCCTTGCTCATTCTGCTGTCCCTGGAGTTGGACATCGGCGACAGGGAATGTATGTTGCATTACATCAAGTGGATTTGATCAGCAGGAACAGGTACATTACTCCAAGTGTCCTGAGGAAATCTCAGTTACTCCTCGTTTTGTGTGGACTGCTATATGTTTGTAAAAGGGTAGAATTGAATTTCCTGCTCACGGCTGGCATGGCGCGCAAATGGTGGAGGACGACGATGCTGGTTACCAGTCCCCCCGGTAAAAACAGTTCATGTCACATAGGCGCACATTAAATGAGTGTACTACAAGTTGGATGGACACCGAAGTCATTAGTTTAGTTCTTTGTCGATGGTTGTGCACTTGGATGAGCAAGGATGAGGTTGGGAATTTCCTCTCAGAAATTGGATTTTCAAATGACATCCTTGAGTGTTGACATTTTTGGAAAATTGATTTTTTTTATAATTTTGAAAGATGGGGATTTTCTAATGGGAAGGGTGATATATATATGTGCGGCAGATATATAAATATAAACCAAGTGCAGGGTTTTCGTTTTTAAACAACTTTAGCCTATATGTAGAAATTGGGTATATTTTTCAGACCTCCAGATTTGAACCCTCCGGAATTTTTTTGTGGGGTGGTTTGAAAAGCAAAGTGTACGTCATTAAGCCGCAAACCATTGACGAGCTCCATGAAAAAATTTCCTACATAGCATGAGATACTCGAAAAGTAATTGAAAACGCTGCAAAAATGACACATTTAGCTGAGGTCAAAAGAGGCGGCCCTTTGATTTATGTTGTATTTACAAACTGGTCCAAGTACTGTTCTGTTTTGACATTTGTGTAGTAAACACATGCGAAATACACGTTAATAAACAATGTTACGCTACACTGCTCCAGAAAGCGGAATATTGGTGACTATTCATTTGAGCAATAATCGGTCGGTGACTTTGGCACAACGTGAATTTTGTCGCAGATTTCCTAGCCGTCCAACGCCTACTGATGAAACACTGCGACGTTTAGCCGCTCGCCTCGAAGAGACTGGCACAACACGAGATGCTGCCAGGCGTGGCTGACCCGGAGTAGCCGTTCTGCAGAGAATATAGCTGTTGTAGCCGAAGATGTCATGGAAGCGCCGTCGACATCGACCAGACGACGTGCCACGCAAATGGGTATCAGTCGACGGTCTTTACAGCGAATTTTGGTACAAGATTGGAAGATGTTTCCGTACAAAGTCCAGACGGTGCATCAGCTGTTAGCTGCTGAGCGCCAATCGCGTCTAACATACGCTCAAGCCATCCTTAATCAGCACCAAGAGGAAGATGATTTTTCATCAAAAATAATCATGAGTGATGAGGCCCATTTCCATCTTATCGGGTACGTAAATAAGCAAAATTTACGCTTCTGGGGCACTGAAAATCCGCATGTAACCCACGAAGAGCCATTACACCCGCTCAAAGTCAATGTATGGTGTGCTGTTTTCGCTGGAGGAGTCATCGGACCTTTTTTCTTCGACGACGTCGCGGGCCAAACGGTTACTGTGAATGGTGAGCTCTACAGAGCAATGATCAACGAGTTCTTTTAGCCGCAACTTGATGAATTCGGATTGAAAAACATGTGGTTCCAACAGGACGGTGCAACGGCACACACTGCACGTGCCACAACCGATATGCTGAAGGATGCATTTCCCGGGCGCATAATCTCCCGTTTTGGCGATTTGCAGTGGCCAGCAAGATCGCCTGATTTGACCGCTCCAGACTTCTTTTTGTGGGGCTTTTTGAAGTCGCGGGTTTATGTCAACAAGCCGCAGACTCTTGCAGCTCTTAAAGACAATATCCGTCAAGAATGTGAGGACCTATCGCCGGAAGTTTTGGCCAAAGTGATGGAAAATGCCATAAAAAGGGCTCAAATGACAATCAACTGTGGCGGCGGCCATTTACATGGCATCATATTCTCGACTTGATGTAAAAAAAATTAAAAGACCAAATAAAAATAACCCACAAGAAGAATCAAAGTTTTTCTTTTTTTTTATATTACAGCCAAAAAAATCGGAAGGTTATTTTTGCGCCACCTTGTAGTAGGCCAAAATAAATAAGTTTAACCGAATTGTTCATGCTGACCAACACACCCCTATGACCTATGATATAAACGGAAACGGAGACGAAATGCATATTATATTATTTTCGAAGTAGATTATTAAAAATTTTTCGAACCGTATTAAGCTTATGACAACAATGTGGCTGTGGCAAAAACTTTGCAAAGATAAAACACAGATGTTGAAATTCTAGAAATATTTTGTTCAGGCATTTTTAAAAATTTCTTACCATTTGGGCAAAAATAACGTTTTTTTTAAATTAAGCATGGCAGATTTTTAAATTTTAAACATTTGGGAGCAACAAACAATTCATGTAGGACATGCCAGAATGATGATACGTAGGACGTTAGTTTTAAGATAAAGTAAAATAAAAATCAATTCTTCCACGAATTGCCTAGAGGCAACAGTTTTGCTTATTTACGTTGAGCCAGAAATGACCCTCACCGCTGAACACAATTATTCGATATAACAGCGGATTTTCACACAGCACGAAATTTGATAATTACTTTCAATAATTTGCAATCGTTGCTCGTTTGTATGTCTTTCCATGACTAAATGGCAGAGTATACAGCAAACTTTTCACTTTGACAGATGACGTTTGGACGCCATTACTTACCAGTGCTGCCAACCTGAAAAACTTAATTCTTAAAAAAATTTCACGTGATATAAAAAGGGCAAGTTGTGAATGGTCAGCAGGATTCAATAGTTTCGTAATTCTTACTTTATAAGTATAGAGATGGAAATCCAAAATAAGTCAGAGTGAGGTGAACGAGACGTTCAATTGCTGCAAACGACAGATAATTGAAAAATTCATTTACACTTGCACTTGCAGTTGCAGACTTAGCGTGCATTACGATGGTGCACAGGCCCTACAACATCAGTAACGCTTCAACTCTCTTCAAATTTCTACACAACGTTATTGGTTCACAACGATTTTTTATGACATATGCTGTTGTATGGGTATACAGTCGTTTTTAGGGGGGAAAATCCCAAAAAATTGGACATTAGTTGAAATGGCTAACTGTTAAAAGAACTGTTGCCGCAAGTTGTTGTTCGTCGTAGATTTATTCTATCCGCGCTTGCCCCTTACCCATTAAATTTTTTGATGTGCATGCCTTGGACTCACAGCAAAGTGCTTTCTCATGCTTACGCTCTTGCTCTCTTTTGCTGAAACAAGTGTTTGCTGGTTGTACCACCACGATAGCCTTCCACTACCCATGACTTTTCGTGTTAAAATTTCGTTTCATATGAGTTTGGATTTACCCCGATGAGTCCAAAAAAGTTTCACTTAAAAAAAAAAACTGATTTTTTTATTAAGGCCAAAATTATAAACAGACAAATGAATGTGATTATCTGCTTTCGTATTAACATTTTCAGCATTCTTAGTCTTGCCAATAACGTAAAACCACTTTTCTGCTTCATTACCACTTTCATTTATTTTCATTAATTTCAGTAATTTTGTAATTCAGTAATTAAATAGTTGCCAAACAAATTTACCATAGGAAAAAAAAATTCTGGAGATGCCGGGGATCGAACCCGGGGCCTTTCACATGCAAAGCGAACGCTCTACCACTGAGCTACATCCCCACATACAAAATTCGAGGAAGTGCAATGTTTCGTTACTGGAATTGCAACCATTGCAATGGGAAACAACGTGGTTATTTTGTGCTCATGATTAATTTTGAACGGAATTATGATCTATTGTAGCTATTTAGACATTGGTTACGTGCATTTAATTTATACATATGCAGGTTTAAGCCACGCCCACGATTTTCGGATCGGTACGTACCATATTCATATATCTAGTACGTCAGCTTATTTCCTTCGAATGAAAATTATAAACTAGATTTCGTTTGGACACGTCTGTAGTAAAGTTAGTTTTGCCATTCCTGGCTTAGAACACCAACAAGAAACCCTTGGTTTGAGGAAGAATGCCGACATAGGCTCGCAGCCAAAAATAAGGCCTACAAGGCAAGGCAGGTGAAGATGAGAACTGGAATTGAGCTTTATGTGCAAAGAGGAAGTTTAAGATGGCTAGTGGGTATAGTCGAATGGACACAAATACTCCTGCTCGTAGAGTCCTCGATTTCCAGTAACGAGTTGACGTGGTTTAGATCGTTTGGTAAGTAAATAAAAAATTCCTTTTGAATTGGACAGCCAACTCAATTACCCGCTCAGATTTAACAAGGTCAATATAAATACGTCTCATGTAATTTTGAAGGTTTTTCCATAATTTCTCTTTTTTTTTGATGAATCTCATACATTTTGTCACAATACTAACGCGCAACATTTGGTTAAGAATTCCGTAATGTTTCACCTTTTATCTTCTTCTTCTTCTTCATCTTCATAGTCTTCATAGCAACTTCGCTTAATTCAAAATTTTGTTGCAAATCAACATCATCTGACATTTCCACTGCGTTCAATGCATCTTGCACTTCCAATAGGATGATGTTTGTTTCCTTGATTTGTCAAATCATCACGAGAGGAGGGCCAGTGAAAAATCATTTTAGGCGTTGCTACGGCCAAGACCTTCGCGCAACGCATATCCCTTAACCTCTCGACCACCAGCATCGAATGTCGAAGAATATTGGCAACGATGCCAACAAGCCATAAGATCCGCCGCCACTTATGTGCTAGGTTTCTCGCGCCCAACAACAAGAAACCTCTGATGAGGAATACCGACATATGCTCGCTGCCAAGAACGAGGCATACGAGGCTAAGCTGCAGGTGAAGACAAGAGCTGCCAATAAGCTCTATAGGCTGAGCAGAAGGGAATAACACCGGATTTTCAGAAGAAAAGAAAAACGAGCAAGAAAAGCGAGCGATCGCGGATATAGAGAGGTGCCGCTCTAGAAACGATGTTCGCAAGTTTTACCAAAGTGTAAAACGTCACAGCCAAGGATACAAGGCTCGAACAGAATCCTGTCGAGATGAACAAAGGGATATCGTAGTTGCGACACAGTCGATGCTTAGAATATGGAAGAACCACTTCTGCAGACTGTTAAACGGCGATGACGAACAACATTCCGTTGTCAGGCAGAACGAACCATTCAATATTAGCAACGATAGCGAAAACTGCCAACCAGCCGATCTGAGTGAAGTGAGGATAGCAATATCTAAACTGAAGCTTAATAAGGTTGCCGGAAACGACGGCCTTCCCGCCGAGCTTTAAAAAGCCGGCAGAGATGAGTTGGTAAATTGCATCCACCAACTACTAAGCCACATCTGGTCAGAAGAAAGAATGCCTGAAGAATGGGACCTCAGCATCGGTGTCCCGATCAATACAAAAAAGGAGACCCTCTAAACTGCGCCAACTACAGAGACATTAGTCTCCTCAACATTGCCTACAAGATCCTATCTGCCATAATATATGAACACCTGAAACAGTATACCAACAACCTAATCGGCCCTTATCAGTGTGGTTTTAGGCCAGGAAAGTCAACAACCGATCAGATTTTCACAATTCGACTGATCCGGGAAAAAAACCCATGAAGTCCAAGTCGATACCCACCACCTATTCACCGATTTTAACGCCGCATACGACAGCATATAGAGACGAACAAACATAGAGACGAACTATACAAAGCCCTGTCTAGTTTTGGTATACCTCTCAAACTCGTCCGTTTGTGTGGGATGATGATGGAGAATTCTCGCTGCTCCATCAGGGTCGGAAACGACCTCACCGACACATTCGATACCAAAAAAGGATTTAGGCAAGGCGATGCGCTGTCATGTGACTTCTTCAATCTGATTTTTGAGAGGATTGTGCAAAACTCCTGAGCCAACATGAGGGCCACAATTTTCCAATAATCAGTGCAACTACTAGCATACGCCGACGATATTGACATCACTGGTAGGACTCAACTTCATATCATAGCCACGTTTGCTATGAAGGAAGCTTCAAAAATAAGTTTATAAGAGAGCAATACAAAGTATATTCTGTCATCACGAAAGGACACATAACATCGACGAATCGGACAGAACGTCACTATTGAGAGATATAACTTTGAGATAGTACTGGACTTTGTCTATCTCGACTTCGATATTAACTCTGACAACAACATCTCGTCAGAAATTAAACGAAGAATTACTCTTTCCAATCGTTGTTACTTCGGGCAATTCAGTAGTAAAGACCTCACTCGAACCACTAAGGAGATCCTATATAAGACTCTGATCATCCCAGTCCTGCTCTATGGCTCTGAAGCATGAACCGTCTCAAATGCGGATGAAGAAATCATTGGTCGATTCGAGAGGAAAATTCTTCGAAAAATCTTTGGTCCCGTTTGCGTTGACGGGCTATGGAGACGAAGATTCAACCAAGAAATATACGAGCTGTACAGCGACATGCCTTTGGTCGAAAAAAAACTCCGCATTGGGCATTTAAAATGGCTAGGATATCTAGAACAAATAGACCCCAATATTCCGCATAGCGGATCGTAGCCTTTTCATATGTTTTTTTTTTTCAAAGCCAATGGTAATATATTTTTGCTCGAGTCCAATCAAGATGTTTTGTATTATATTTTGGTGTTTGTAGTTAGTTTAAGAAGCGCACTGAAGATGTGCAGCTTTGGTGGTATTTGTTTTCTTTGTAATTATTTTTGGAAGTGTTCGCTTACAGTGAGACAGTATAGAACGACAAACGGTGAGATAGTGGCTCTTTGGATGAATTGACTGTTTCTTTATATGTGAAAAAGTAGTTTTTTTACGGGTTTTACGGGTTTTACGAGTTGCCGATATTAGAGTAGAGAAGGAGCATTTGACATGGTAGTAACAAACAATAAAAAAGGCCTTAAAATTTGAACGAAATTTTGATTTGCTAATTTTTGACAAAAACATCCCAATCCATCATTGCAACCTCCCGAAGACTGTAATTTTTTTTACATTAAAAACTCAATAAACAAAATTTAAGTTATGCTTAATATATTTATTTATTTTTATTTTCACCAAGGAAAGATTATATTTAAGTCACATGTCTCACTGTTGGGTATCAACTCTCTCACTGTATGTGAGACAAAAGGGTTCTGCTGACTTTTTGTACCACCAATTCTATGCCACAAACACAAAAACTAAACTTGATATGCAAAAATATAGGCGAAACCCAAAAAAATGGATAAATATTAGAATTTCTAAATATTTTGAAACTTTTTAAGTTACAATAATTTAAAAAAAAGTGTCTCGCTGTTGGCGTGCCTCCCCCCTAAATATTTTTTTATTTTTTCATTTAACGGATTTTTGTTTTACGCCTAAATGGTTCGAGAAGGCAAGGAAGCCTGAGTTTCTGGTTATCGTGGATGCAAGGATTTAATAGTATGAAAGGCAGCCTATTCGCAGACAGAGAAACTGAAAGATTTGGCAGACAATTAATAAAAGTTATTATTTAAGTCATGGGGGATCGGGTTTTGTCCGTAATGTCTTGGTTGATAATTCTAGCATACATACTTCTATTTTATAAGATTTTTTTCGGAAATCAAATAGAACTTGAATTCGTCTTACTAACTTAACGGACTCCCGACATGTTGAGGGTCTCTGCTTGAGAATATGCAGCCTTTCATCCTCTTCGATCCAGGTCGCATTGCTGTCAGTTATTCAATGCCAGCGTTCTGGAATCCACGACCAATTGATCCTTAAACCGGGTACTTTTCGGTACTTGCAAACATTACTTGCAAGCACATCTCCAACCTCACTCATAAAATTGTCGTCACTGTATCCACAGAATGTTGGTGACGGTTGATGTCACGACGCACGGGTAGTCTTCCTCTCGGTTCCTTTTTATTAGCTTCGGTTCTAGAGGCAAGCAACATGAACTTTCTTATTTTGTAGGACTCGTAGCTTTATCTTTTAGTGGGCACTCTGTTTACAACTTGCTTTGTGGATGCAAAGTCGTGGAAACCAAATGGTAAAAAGATACTTTCACGCTAGAAGAAGACGTTTCTTTGAGGCTGATGACACAACGAATCCTCATCATCCCTACATTTGAATTTCTGATCCTGTCAATCGTATTTACTGATTCGAGAAAATATCCGTTCATTCCGTGTGAGGATAGATTAGTGATTAGAATCCGGTTGAACAGCCTGCGTACGATTCAGGTGTATATTTTTATTTCGTTGCCTGTGGTGCTAGTTGTCATTTGAGTTGATGCGCTTATCCAAGGCTCTTGTCTCTCTCCTAATTATAAGGACTAACATGGTATGCAATAATGCTTTCAGTATTAATTTCCTGCTGTCTACCCTGATTAATATTCTTTTTTTATAGATATTCCATATACCTACACTGCCTGCATCCAAATCATGTCCTGTTTCATCCTCACTTCACTGAATTTAAAAAAAAGTTGCACATACATCAGGTAAAACAATTTGGACCGCCTTCCATTGCCATTTGATTATTAAAAATTAATCCACTCCTTCGCCATCCCATCTATCGTAAGACATCGTTGTAAACTAAATAAAGACAACATGCATCCATCTGTTCATGTCCTTTTCCTAGGAAAATACTATTTTTTGGCAACATGCAGGATGTTAAAAATAATTAACATCAGCACGAGTCCCCCAAGATACTTCCTTTACATTAAATATGCATTTCACCATTGTTCTAGTTGCATTCCTAGCCCACACCCGGTTCTCTCTCCCACCAAAATACCCAGAAGTAAAATGCATAAAAGGACCCCCCATCCTCACATAAACGTCTGAATTCCATTTCATTTATAGCTTCTTGACAAAAATTCCAACTGGCACATCACCCCCATCAGTCTTACACCTATACCTCCCTGCCAGGACGAAAAATTCCATTACCAAAAAAACATTCGCGAGAATATCCCTCAGTCCTCATTAAGAAGTAACCGAAGTGAAAAGATGTTTGGGAAGGTCCTTTCATAATATACAGGTTACCCTATCAAAAGAAGCAAAAAAAAAAACGAATTCGCCCAGGAGCACTCGGCAGATAAGTTTCACTTGATTTTCTTTGGTTTTTATTTTGCTTCAGCGTACTCTGCCAGGACATTCACAAATAATAAATCCACTGAACCAAAACTGTCTCTCTCTCCCTCTCAACATCTCACCATCATCGTCATAGGGCTCCTGCTGCGCTCAGTTGGGGCAGCATAAGAAAATGAAGTTGCAATAAGGACATGTTACTCGTACGAGTGTAGGTAGTTTTTGTTAGCTTGTTCTTCTTATATTTTTGTGACTTTTCGGGTATGCATTGAAGAGTGCTTTCCTCGTGAAAGGATTTCGCCCACTCGATCCGCGATTTCTTTGTATTTCGTTCTAGATATATATTTTTGGAAGCTAAGCCTCATATGCCTTGACTGATGATGTAAATACTGTTATTGCTCTGTGGAGAGTTATGTCACGGAATTCTGAATGTGCAGTGAAGGGTAAGCCCTGTACAGTATCTAGCTCATATGCGCCTCTATAATAATTTGTTAATTAAGTATGGATACATGAGAGTGGATATTATTTGGCGGGATTATTGTGCAAATAGGGGCGAGGAGATGTATCTTTCACATGTTCCCTAAGGCCTTGGGGTATATGTACCTTTGCTTTGAGTACACCGTTAATGGTAACATATAATTTAAAGAAATGGATTTGGAGGAACATACTTGTAAATTGGGAAGCAGTGGGCTGGTAAAACTTGCAGGTCGTCAGGGGGATGTAGCTCAGTGGTAGAGCGTTCGCTTTTTCTTTTTTTTGAGAGGCGGTATCTCCGATCCTGTTAAGGATTGTACCGAACGCCGGACTCCGAGTGCATGAAATATAATCGCAACGATGTTCTATACAATGGGGCTCAGTTGAATATAATTGACAATTTCCTGATTAAGGTGACGCGAAAGCACGCTGCAATGGCTAGCCACAACAGCCTGATCTTTGGGGCTTATTACCCCAATGATTTATACATGGAGAGCACGCCCATATTGGACTTTATTCCACCAGAGGCATTCATTCACATCGATTCGTTAGGGTTAGAAGACAGGAACGGTATCCCGTTTTTATACCACCGCTATCGTAAGGGTACGTCGACAATGCTCCGGAGCTCCTCCGCTTTAGCACGGCGGTATCGGATCGCGATAGGATCGATGCTGTAAAACAGCGCACTGAATTCTGGTGGCTATATGAGGAAGGTGATTCTACACTTCCTCAGGACTTCGCGGACTTTTACTCCAACTCCATAGTTGAGATTTTAAAATTCGGAACAGGGTCTGGGGCGGGGCTTGTGCACTATATTGGCGTACAATATGGCTGAATGCATGCTGCAGTGGGACCGAAAGACGCAATCAGGTTGGCGACACCTCGGGGCATATGCAGCGAGTGCTCCCCACCCCGATTATAATTAAATTAGGTTTAAGTAGTCTTAAGTTTGGCTTAAGTAGTTTAAGTAGTCTTAAGTTAGTTATAACCTAGATTAAGCTTTTTTATAAAACGAAAAAAAAGGGTGACTATTCAAAGTTTTTTTATTTTTTCTATGTAAATTAAAATTAAATATAAAACCAAAAACCGACAACTTTAAGCCCAAATGCAAAATAAAACCGTTAAATATAAGCTTACTGCGCCCACTAAGGGCCGATAAGTTAGATTAAGTAAGCCAGTTATTGATAAGTTAGATTTAAGCATTTTTATCTAGTAGTAAGTAAATATTTTAAGTAATTAAAAAATGAATTTTAAAGTAAGAAAGTAAGAGCGTTCGCATGTGAAAGGCCCCTGGTTCGACTCCGGCATCTCCAAGTTTCTTTTGTAAAAAGTTATGTTATACCGATTATGTTTCCAAAATTAAAGCACCCTGTAACAACATTCACAAATTCTACGTTCGTACTCTGAAATGCTTCTACGTATACGGTGTTACGATGAAATTTACTGCTACAAGATTCAAACTTTTCCGCTTAACTCCATTTTGGTACCCATTTGTTATGGTCGGATGCCCATATTCTGAATGAATATCAAGTACTGGAACATGGAGTGGATAAAGGGCCCAGCTAATTGCAAACGTCCAATGGACGCCAAATGGACTTTGGGATACTCACAGCGGACTGCATCAAATAACTGAAGTCTAATGCGTTTATTACTGCGGGAGAAACAAATTCGATGGCAAAGGATGGGCGACTTAATTTTCACACATCGAGCGAGCCCTGAAGGAGCAGCAAAGTCTTTTGGCGGACAGCCTAAGAGACCCACCTTCCAACAAAGACATAAGCCATGGCGCAACGGACCGGGAAACTGAGGTGTTTAGGCAGACGGACAGACCCGAACACATTTGCCACAATCACAATAAACATTACCAACGAATATCTGCAACATCTTATGTCGTAGATATGTGATAGTGATATCTTCGAAACGATTTAGACAATTATCCGACTTTTAAACGGCAGTGGCCGACAGCTGTCAAAGTGGCAACTGCGTTCGAAGGAGATATCAAAATCACATTTTCGGCGCATCAGGCTCGTTATTACCCAGGGCTTTGATTTTTATCACATCTACCCATACGTGCATGTGTTATTCAGCCGAATACGAACGGCTGAGTTGAGATAAGCTTTTCTCTACAATTCAAATGGAAGGTTTCCTGCTAAAAAATCTTCATGCTAAATCAGTTCCTTCATACAGGTACATATCCCCTCCCCGGGCTATTTTTTGTAGTAGATGCATTAATTTCCATCATTGTGGCGTATGAGCCAAAAGCCAACGTCTGCGTTGAATTCCATAGTGGCTACAGATGGCCACGTATTCCAAGAGTATTATATAAATTGGAAGTAACACCCCAGGTTAGGGGTTGTGGAGCAAGGTGCCAGTGCGAAAAAAGCACTAATTGTAGAGCCAACAGCAGGATCGTCATATAGCCCTCATTGTTGAATAAAAAAGGTCGGTTGTTATATAAATTTTATTACTCTGAAAATGAAAAAAATTGGTTGAACAAGTTTTTTTTTAAATCTGAGTGGTTTTGAAAACGGCCATAGGTTATTTAAAATTATTTCCTTAACCCAAAATTCAGACATTTTTTTAATGAAGTATGTGAGACATACAGTCAACAATTACAAAAATAATTGGAGATGCCGGGGATCGAACCCGGGGCCTTTCACATGCAAAGCGAACGCTCTACCACTGAGCTACATCCCCATTTTTCAATCCCTTTGCAAGTTTTGTTCCGCAGTACCCAACTTTGAAACCCTTTTAACCAGCCGTGCGTCATCAATTACCCCAAAACGTAATGTAATAATATTACATAATTTTTCCTTCAGATTTCCTTAAAAAATAACCAAAAACCGCTTTTTTAATGAAAATTGCCTTAACATGTAAACGTGGCTAGAATCTATATAAGAATGGTATACATACAAGAAAACATTTTAAGAAAATCTTTTTGCTTTGGCATTTTCTAAAATTAACAAAGAGTTCGTTTACCAGATTTTGAGAATTTGGAGTAACATACAGACGGAGGACTGGACAAGTCTAGAACGACTCTACATTAAAAATTTAAAAAAAGAGCACATGTTCTGTTTAAGAAGATGTTCAGAAAATTGTATCCTATGGGATAGGGTACATAAATATAATTCTAGCTCTTAAACTAAAGACTAAACTTAAGGTACTGATCATATTTATTACTCCAAAAACTTTAAAACCAAGCCATTAGCTTTAACGTAAAACCAAATGCTGTAATATTTACTAAACCTAATGCTCAATTTAATATTACAGAGAAACCCAAAAGCCTATGCATTCAACATAAGGCACTCCTCTAGCGATATTAACTGTATGAAATATTATGGTGCACTCTTAGGAAGCTATTTACTTTTATAAGACTTCCTTAAATACTCTTAGTAAGCCTTACAGAAAAATACATCTTTCGCTAATAAAATGCCTTTTTCCAAAAATATTTGCAAGTCTTTCTTTCTTTTTGGTTTTTACATTCTAAATTATTTACTTTTATATTATCAATTTCAATTTCAATCGTTTATAGTTATGAAATTCAATCCAATGCAAAAACTCTAATCTTACTGGGATTCAAACTCGGGTTCTCTCGCACAGGAGTCCAACACGCTATTCTTACTTTCAAATTATTTTGTTACTCTCTTAAAATATTATCATAATACTAGACAAAAATACTTAAATCGAAATAATCGGTAACTTGTTTGATTAATCTAACTTATTGGCCCTTAGCGGGCGCTCTAAGCTTATCTCTAACCTTTTTACTTTTGCCCTTCGAATCATATCTATCTTGTGTATATTCCTTATAACGAATTTTAATTTTGAAAGAAAAAATTAATAACTTTGAGTCATGTAACTTTTTCGGTTTTAACGGGTGATCCAAGTAGAGATACTTTTTTCAATAGCCTTTTCCTTTTCGGTTTTAACGGGTGATCCAAGTAGAGATACTTTTTTCAATAGCCTTTTTTGACAGATCACGTGTGAGTCGTGTCATGCTGTCATGTTATTTTTGTTTAGTATTGTTTGGCATTTCATAATGGAAAGACTTACGCGTGAACAACGTTTACAAATTGTTCAACTTTATTATGAAAATTCATGTTCTGTGAGGAATGTGTTTCGTGCACTTCGCTCAACTTATGGTCAACATAATCGGCCTACTGAGCGTATTATTCGCAACACCATCACCCATTTTGAGACCCAGCATTCATTATTGGATAATATTCGACCGAATAGACCACGTCCAGCACGCTGTGAAGAAAATATAGCGGCCGTAGCTGAGAGTGTACACGAAGACCGTAGAGAGTCGATTCGGCCCCGTTCGCAGCAACTCGGACTGACGTATGGAACGACTTGGCGCATTTTACGTCAAGATCTTAAATTGAAAGCGTACAAAATACAGCTTCTGCAACAACTGAAGCCGCTCGACCTTCCCAAGCGACGTCGCTTCGCTCTATGGGCTCTTGAAAAGTTCCAAGAAGATCCGACGTTTTCGAGGCAAATTTTGTTTAGCGATGAGGCCCATTTCTGGCTCAATGGGTATGTAAACAAACAAAATTTCCGCATTTGGGACGAAGAGCAACCTGAAGAGATTGAAGAACTGCCACTTCATCCAGAAAAAACAACGGTTTGGTGTGGTTTGTGGGCCGGTGGAATCATCGGTCCATATTTCTTTAACAATTATGCCGGTGCGAACGTAACGGTCAATGGCGACCGTTATCGTGCCATGATAACCGACTATTTGATGCCTGAAATTGAAGCTCGTGATCTCGGAGACATTTGGTTTCAGCAAGACGGCACCACTTCCCACACATCGCTTCAATCAATGGACTTATTGAGAGAACATTTCGGTGAGCACATAATTTCACGTTTTGGGGCGGTCGATTGGCCACCAAGATCGTGTGATATCACACCGTTAGACTTTTTCCTGTGGGGATATGTAAAGTCAAAAGCTTATGCCGACAAACCCGCTTCGATTCATGCCTTGGAGGAAAACATCACGCGTGTCATTCGCCAGTTACCAGTCGAAATGCTCGAACGAGTGATCGAAAATCGGACTCAACGGATGGACCATCTGCGACGTAGCAACGGCCAACATTTGATAGACATAATCTTCAAAAAATAAATGCCAAAGAATGTTCTTTCAAATGATAATAAACATTCTCCATTGAATTTGAATTTTCTGTGTTTTTTTCTTTAAAAAAAGTAGGGAACCTCGAAATGGATCACCCTTTATATAAAAACTTAATCTAGATTTAAACTACTTAACTTGTTCGACCTACCTTAACTATAATCGGGGTGGCAAACACTCATTACGTATGTTCCGAGTGGTCGACATCCTGATTGAGTATGAGGCTAGCCCCGCCTCAGACCTTGTAAATAAATTTAATGTTTTTAAAACTAATAAGTGGACTTAAAGTCCGCATCCGTTTTATCGCGATCCGATATCGCCGTGATAATGCGGAGGAGCTCTAGATCATTGTCGACGTACCCGTCACGGATTAGCCGCTTGTTCTGCGCGTCACTATGGTGTTGGTATATTACATGGAAACCGTTCCTCTCTTGTACTAACCTAGCTAAAGATCAGGCTGTTGTCAATTCTATTAAGCTGAGCCCCATCGTATTGGAATTAATTGTGATAATATTTTACATACTCCGAGGCGAATCGGAGACAGCGCCTTTCAAACAGCCGGTTTCTTTTCGCATGTAGGCTGGTGCTACATTCAACCACACGGGACACGGGACGGTGATTGGCCTTATAAGTTCCATGTTCAGGTAGAAAATGAGTTTCACCCTTGAATCAAGTTGACAGCTATAAAACAGTCATCTTGTTTTGCTCTATATATATTATGCTTCGGATTGTTGTTAAAATACAGAAACCTGTCAAGCCAGATGCCAAGGTATTTAACTTCACTTCTCACCGCCAACGGCCGTCCATGCTGTCCAATGATATACAATTTTTCTGGAATCGCTAGAAGCCCCAAGCAATTAGGTCCTAAACAGAATTGTTACGCTTTTTTTTATCTTCAATTTCCAATAATCGCAATATCCCTAAAATTGATTGGAATCACATTGCGAAAGTGTGTAGATGACCTTGATTTTGGACCTGATATGTACGCCACTATATCATCTGCGTACGCTATATTGTGTCTGAAGGAATCTAGAAGATCACTTATATAAATTTTAAACAATATCGGGGAGTTCACTGCCCACTGTTGAAAAACGTTTTTAATTTCAAAGACTTTACTCGAAGTTGCATTGACTCTTTTGACTACTTTCCCCTAAGCATTTTTATAAATCACAAAGTATAAAGTATGGGTTTACGCAAGTCCAGCTGAAGAAAAGTTCAGAAAAGCTCCACTAAAATCAGACTCGAATTCATTGCACTGAAATTTTGCACTGCACTTTATGGAAGCATAAATAATTATTATTACTGCAACGACGATTTATTCGTCTTGATTTAAATATATCGGAAACGTCATATGCTCTTCGCAGAACTGACTTACTCTCCTTTTGAACTATTCTCCGATAGGTTTCCGATATTTTCCGCCTTTTCCATGACTTAATCCCTATGACAACAAAATTGGGCTGTCTAGTGTTTATCTGACGTTTGTTGACATACATCTTACATTTGATTAAAAAGGGTTTTTCAATAAGAGCGCTACAAAAGCTTTTTTTAAATAAAACAAAAAGGGTTTTAAATATCAATAAAAATCTTTATTTCTGTGAAAGTACGTTCGATGCCATTATGTTTGGAACTCGATTTCTTTTGCATGGCCACCACGGGCACGCTTGTAGAAGTCCAGAAGCTGAACCCAATTTTCAACGGTTTTCAAGCATAAATCGGCCGATACTGCTGCAATTTCACGTTCGATATTCGTACGAAGTTCATCAATCGTCGCTGGCTTGTTGGCATAGACCATAGACTTGACGTAGCCCCACAGGAAATAGTCTCACGGCGTCAAATCGTACGACCGAGGCGGCCAAGCGACTGGACCATTTCATGAGATAACACGTTCTCCAAACTTGGTTTCCAATAAATTGATTGTGGCATTCGCTGTGTGGCTTGTGGCGCCGTCCTGTTGGAACCACATGTCCTCCAAGTCCATATCATCTAACTGGGGCCAAAAATATTCGGTTGTCATTGAACGGCAGCGATTACCATTCACAGTAACGTGCCGGTCTTGATCATCACGGAAGAAGTACGGCGCAATGACGCCGCCGGCCCATAAACCACACCAAACCGTATTTTTTTTCGGGATGCAATGATGACTCATGGAGTATGTGTGGATTGCCGCCTGACCAATACCGCATATTTTGTTTATTGACGACGCCATTGAGCCAGAAATGAGCCTCATCGCTGAAGATGATTTTTCGATGAAAATGCGAATCATTTTCAAGTTGTTGCTCAGCCCAATTCACGAACATACGACGCTTCTGGTGGTCAAGCGGCTTCAGTTCTTGCGTCAATTTAATCTTTTAAGGATGTAGGCCAAGATCTTTTCGCAAAACTCGCCACAACGACGTCGCAGAGATGCCCAACGCTTGAGAACGACGTGTGAGAGACACATTTGGGCTTTCTTCAACTGAAGCCTCAGCGGCAGCAATATTCTCGACACTCGGGCACTTCTTTGTCTTACTGGCCGGGAACATTTTGTACTGTGCCTGTGGATTCAAATTTTTTCACCAGACGCTCAATTGTTGATCTGCTAGGACGATTATGACGACCATAAATTGAACGTAGCGCTCTCAACGTTGAGGCCACTGACGAATTTCGGTTGTAAATTTTAATAATTTCGATTTGTTGTTGGATCGTATATCTTTCCATCATGAAATGGCAAACCTTACTGAAGAGAAATGTCAAAAGAGCGGCAAGAAATATGGCATCGTTTGCTGTCCCTGTTACTCAACTTTTGTAGCGTCCCTGTTGAAAAACCCGATAGTTGCTCTATGCTGGAAGCTCTCTCTATAATTTAAAATAATTGTTTTACTGGGAGTCGAACCAGGAACTTTGGCAAGGTAGTTCATCACTTAAGATACACAGTAGCAAAGATTATAAGGCCATACAGATGACGCCTTGCGAAGAAAAAACTGAAACTTTTGCTCACGAGCTTCATGATATGGCGGGCTGTACCAGTACGACCCACCATAGAACAAATTTTCTTGTATGCAGTGCGTCATTTGTATGACTTTATATTCTTTGACAGTAGTCATAGCTTTTCTATGCCTTCATTCGTAACCTCTATGTATATTATGCTTCGGATTAACTGGGTGCAGAGCTCTTAACGTATACACATATCTCCGGAAGCTTAAAAACAATATTTTAGTAGTTATGCCATCATACTTTCGGTTATGCTTGTGAATTTCGCTGCAAAAGCCTTAAACAGGCTAACAAACGAAACATACTTGAGGCATGAATATAATATTTTCATAGGTTTTACTTAAACTACTTAGTAAACTTACTTGAATAGCTTTCTGAATAATTCGGAAACTTAACTGGTTTGTGAATTGGAATGACTTTTGCAATTTTCCATTATGTAGGTAAGTATTAAGTTTTAATGCAAGGATAAGAAAACGTTTATGCCTGACTTAAATAGTTCTTAAAAAAAATATGCGAGCTTTTTTTAGTTTTTTTTTGTTTTTACCCTCCACTTGCCCGGCCCAACTCGTCACATTTCTTTGATGGTAGTAATTTCGCATTGAGGCAGCTTAGGGCTTCCACTTTTTCTGTAAAGCGCAATTATATTTCTTGTGCATGTTATTAACATGGGCGTCAACAATTAAGTCAGTTCCATCAGAGGTTCTTGGTTACTTCGTAACAATTGCCTGTAGCATGAAATCCCTACCACTGTATGTATGAGACCAAGTTGACATTATTATTTCATAGAGCCTGCGTTCCAGCTTGTATTTACTTGAATCTCTCAAAGAATTGTGAAACGGTTCTCTAGTCGCAAAACTCTTCGATTTCTGATTACCTTATCCTCCAATGAAACTGTATCGGTACTCTAATTTTTCGTAATTTTTGATACAATATATCTGCTACTAAACCCCCACTTCCAGGTAGCTCTCATAATCAGCATGACCTTACTTTCATTGGTTTCATTAAAATCACAAGAATGCAAGGTTAGGATTTTTGAGGAACACGAAAATATTGTCATGACTCATGAGTATCAATAAATGAGCTTCCAGTTAATATTGACATCACCTGATTATCTAACACTAATCTCAGACAAATAAGCATCTGCGTTTTGTATTATATTGACTCATATAATTTTTATGTGGCGTCGGTGGTGTAATGGTCAGCATAGTTGCCTTCCAAGCAGTTGATCCGGGTTCGATTCCCGGCCGACGCACATTGCTTTTTTGGTCAAGTTGGCATGTTTGTTTCACATTGGAATGTTTACTTGAAGTACCATTAGCGGAGTTTTAATCAAAAAGAAAAAATATATAAAGAGTCTTTCAATAGGCACGCCTGAAATTTGTCATGTTGTTTGTTTTGTATTGAAAATTATTGATGGTTATTAGGGTTATTTGCGTGAGTCATCAAATTTGATTTTTAATGAATTGTTGATTAAGGTTTCGAGGAATATCGTTTTTTTTACAATTATGGTTGTAATCTGAATAAATTTACCTTGTTATCGAATTTTTTTAATCTGTTTATCATATTTTCAAAAATTGGTGCCATAAATGCTAACATGGGCAACAATGGGTCAGTCAAGGAGCAAATTTCGCTGCAGCAGCACGGATTTGTGTCTGGTAGATCTGCATTAACTAACTTGACGCACTTTGAGAATATCTGTTGAGTCAGGATATCAAGCTGATGTTATCTACTGATTTTAAGAACGTTTGTGACACTCTGCTCTTTAATGTTTTTGTTAATGAAATCCCTTCACTTCTTAGCAATGCTAGTTGCCTATATACGCTGATGATCTAAAGATTTTTTCGTGTGTCAAATACATGTATGATTGTGAAATTCTTCAAAATGTTTTAAACATACTTGTTGGTGTGAACTTACCTGAATGTAAATAAATGCCATTATTTTTCTGTATACTGGTTATGTGAAAGTGGTTTGCAACCACTTTTTTACGAAAAATAGAAATAAAAGATTTTGGTGTAATCTTTGATACGAAATTTTCTTTTATCCTTCATGTACAGTGTGTCCGCCGGGAAGGTAGACTACATTGTTAGTTCATAATTTTTGATTAAATACAAGAGAATGGATCTTTTATTGATAAATGTTTTATATAATCTCGGCAATTATGTATGGATTACAATATCAGGTAAATGTCCGCCTCTGTTAGTCTCACAAAAGCGAGCCCTTTTGAACAAATTTTTCATTACATTTTCACGCAGTGTTTCATTTATTTCCTGACGAATATTTTGTTTGGGTTGCTCAAGCGTTTTTGGTTTGTTTGCATAAGGCTTGCTTTTCAGATATCCCCACAAAGAGAAGTGCGGAGCAGTCAAATCAGGCGACCGTGGAGGCCAGTCAACATCACCATTTATTGAATTAACTTGTTGTGGAAAGAGGTCTCGAAGTAATTCAATTGTAATCCTGACTGTACCTGATGTGGCACCGTCTCGTTGATATCACATGTTAATCATGCACAAGGCATGCAGTTGCGGCATTAAAAAGTTTTCAATCATATCACGATATCGCTCCCCATTCACAGTTACCGTTACACCGTTTTCATTTTCAAGGAAATAATCTCCAATGATTTCTCCTGAACAAATTGCACACCAGACTGTAACTTTTAATAGATTCCAAGGTGACTGATGAATAATGTGAGGGTTTTCCATTGCCCAGAACCGACTATTCTGTTTATTCACATATCCATTCAAATGAAAATGTGCCTCGTCACTCATTATGTTTTTTTCATGAAAATCGGGTATGTAGCTATTTGGCTTAAAAAACCGATACTTTTGCCGAAAATATTTGTCTTGAAGTTAATTGTCGGTTTGTACATTTTTGGTCTCGTAGCTGTTGGTTTGTTTGTATGTATTTATTTATCACAGTCACTACGTTTAAATCATTTACAAAGGAAATGTAGCTTGAGTTCTTTTTTATAATTTTGCTTTCGCTTTTCAACACATAAACTCAAAATAAATATTAAAAAAAAATATTTGTATGGCAATTCTCTGATCTGTCAATTTTTTTTTAAAATGGCTCTAAACAGGCATAAAACGCGGTCGATCGTGTTTAAATTAAGCAACGTTGCCTATATGTGAAAATTGGTTATAAATACCGATCTTGCATTTAAGTTATACTTAGGGGTGTTTTAGAGTTAAGCAACCTCTAAAATTATTTTATAATACGGCTATTTGTGTATAGAGTGAAGTTTGATGCAATTTGTTATTTTGAAATGCTAATCTGAGCTTTCATGAAAGAATGAAATATTTTAAATTCATATTTTTTGGAAGAAGATTTAAGGTTTTTTTTTATTAAAATTTAAGCTAATTAAATAAGGGATTTTTATAGTAAAGTATATTTAAGAATTTACCAATATTGCAAAGTAGGGAGTAGATTTCATTTTTTTTTTTCAAAATTGAAGTAGATCTACTTGAACTGTAGTAAAGTGGTATGGTTTTGAGATATCGATACCAAGAGTACATGAAATATAAATCGTATAATGTCATCACAAAGAAGATAAAAAAATCGTTCAAATAAAACATATTTGTTTCTAATATTTAAAAATATATTTATTTCTACTAAATATAATATAATTTAATGTTAAATGTAATTTTCTATATTATACAGATAATAATGATTTTTTGTCGCTTATATCTAACTTAACATATAACTTAATTAAAAAAAAAATATATTATTCCAATATAATACCGACGTACTCTCTTTCGTCTTCCTCCACATATTTACTTAATCTCTCTTCAGTGGAGTCTGTGGTGTCCAACTCGGTGATGGTTAGCGTTTCAAACATATAGTTGGTTGGTATGTCAGCGGTACACACGGGACAACCGGATTGACCCAATTCATCATCGAAACAGGCAATACAGTCAAACTTATCCAAATTGTAAGTGTCACAACGCATCATGGGTTCTAAATCCACGTCAGCAACACCTTGATCCGTTATATATCTCCAATCTTCGTCCTGATCACTAAACACATCATTGTCGTCAGATGTACCAAAGTATACCTCTACGGATGTTGTGGAGATCCGGTGGTATAGACTTATAAGAGACCAAGAAAGATCGTACTGACTATAATCGGTTGCAGTCTGGTATGGTCCAATGTATGTTTCGGTTTCCTCGCCAATATTCATTTTGGCTGTGTATAATGATTTATTGGATTGGTAGATGGCAAATAGAGAAGAATAGAGAGAATCCTCTAGAAGATCGTTGACGGTGAACATAAATCCATTTGAATTGTTGATTTTCTTGACGTTTTCGGTGTGGAATTCTTCACAGTGGCAGAAGAGGTCGTTGGAGCTACCTAGCCAGGAGCAGTTAGGGAAACGGCACGATGTATTCATGTTTGATATATAAAAATAGTAATTTGATAAAAATGCTAACAATCTTATTAGTGTACCGAACGAAATGCGACTGATAATTGGAAGGACTCTGCAGAATGATTTTATATGTTAAGAATAGATACCTGCAAGCTTGTAATCTATTTCCATGCAGGTAGGCTTGATCGTAATATTATATCAGACTCTTTCTGGGAAACAATTAAACAGGTAGTTGGGTAATTTTTTTCTAGGGGTTAAGTTATGTAACTTTCTCCAACCAAGCGGCTACCAATGACTGACTCCATTTTAATGAAGTTCTTTGTTTCGATGTGTTAAAGTGCAGTTGAAAATGTCCCATCAATAAGAGCTTACGAGAGTACACAATAGAAATACCCTAAGTAACACTCAAAAAATTCGTAACATGTTTTGAATGCTTCTAGGAATACCTGCGGAAGTACTGAACCAAAGATGATTTTTTTTTTTTAATTCAATTTTTATTTTATTTTACCTTAAAACTAACTTAAATGCGAGACAAAATTTAATGAAAAACTATCCCGATGCAAAAGAGTTTGAATGACCTCGACAGTAGGGGCTGTTCTGTAAGCGATACGATCGTCCGCATATGCAATTGCCTTCGTAAGGCTGCCTTTCATATAACTAATGTAAATCCTGAAGAGAATCGGCGAGCTTACCGCTCTATTTTGTAGACAACTTTTAAAGAAAAATTCGGTCGTAAATTTTACATTGCCACTTTGATGTCATGAAGCATATATAACTGTTGTTAACTTGTGCCATATCTGTTCAGTTTTAGATAGGCCCTCTCACCATGCGGTGCAGAAAGCTTTCCCTAAATCAACCGGACATGTACCAGTTCACTGTTTTTTGGCTTTGTAGATACGAGTTTGGGGCGGGATGAATACAGTCATATCACGCCTTGAAACCGTACTGACATACAATCTGGCATAATATTACTGAGAGTTTTTTCCAATACCATGCTGATAATCGGAAGGAGACTTATCGACCGGAGTTTCGCTGGATTGGGTTTTTCCTCTCCCTTTTTCGGGAGTGGATGAACCACCGCCGTCTTACACCGCACTGGATAATATCCATTCTGTCCAAGCGAGGTATCCGTCATAGCGAACAATTTTCCGCAACGCATACTTCGTCGGAGGTTCAAATTGCATTCAGTATGTGTCATCGGAGAAAAAATCACTTCACTACAATTCGTAAATAAATTCCGTAAAGAATTTGTGTCGTAGGAAATCGGAAACAGAATTGCACCTGAACGCACTTTTACACAATTCGCCAGCATGCGCTACAAAATGTCGGAGAACTATTCCGATACAGCCTTCGGAAGAATACCTCTAAGCTAAAATCCTCCGAATCGTACAAAATCGGAGAATTTTTCCGCTCCGGTCGGATTATTCAGCGCGGATTGTCGTTCATGTTACTCGCAAAGAAAGGGTGGGACGTCATCTACATTCCCAATATAATGCTGAAAAACCAACGAACATAAATAGGAAAGGAATCCTTGGACTTTAAGAGGAAAAAGCCATGAAGCCAAAACCTGCAGAGTGAAAAACTATGCCTATTTGTCCATGATAAAGTTAGCAGAAACAGTGACTATTCGAACGCAGATTTGAAATAACTCATGAGCGACTACTGAGGCATGAAGTCTTATAACTCCGATGAAAAAAAATGGGACATCACCAAAAACCGTTTCCACGAGCTGCTCGACAGTACTTATAAGCCTCTGCCACCAATACAGGAAGAGAGGACATCTTTAGAATTATTCTCTAACATTACAGTCTACATAACACCACGTCTTTGAATGGACTTAGACTAATTGACTTTGCTGAGGGCGGAAAAGTAAGTATAGCCAGCACAAGATATTTTCACCTTGATAAGAAAACAAGGAGGACTCTTTCCTCATAAATGCTCAATCAAATTGACTACATACTTACTTACTTACTTAAGTGGCGCTACAGTCCGGAATGAACCTGGGCCTCAACCAACATTCCTTTCCAATTAGCCCGGTCCTTAGCTAACTGCCTCCAGTTGCGCACTCCAAGTTGGTTGAGGTCGGTTTCTATTTGTGCGCACCACTTAAGGCGAGGTATTCCTCTACTGCGTCCGACGTGTGGCTGTGAATCTGAGACTCTGCGAGCCGGAGTATTGGTGTCCATTCGTACTACACGTCCTAGGTATCTTCAACGTCCAATGCGGAGTTTTTTTTTTACCAGGGGCATGTCGCTGTACAGCTTGCATAGTTCTTGGTTGAATCTTTGCCTTCATAGACCGTCAACGTAAACGGTGCCGAGGATTTTTCGAAGAATTTTCCTATCGAATCGACCAAGGATTTGTTCAACCGCTTTTGAGATAGTCCATGCTTCTGTGCCGTAGAGCAGGACTGGGATGATCAGAGTCTTATATAGGCTCTCCTTAGTAGTTCGAGTGAGCGCTTTACTACTGATAGGACCTTGTAGGCGATGTTGAGGAGACTTTTGCCTCTGTAGTTGGCGCAGTTTAGAAGGTCTGCTCTTTTCTGGATCGGGCAAACTTTGGTGAGGTTCCAAGTTATCTCCGCCGGCTTTATAAAGCTCGGCGGGAAGGCCATCATTTCCGGCTCACTACATTCAGGTCAGATGGTTGGCAGTTTTCGCTGTTGTTGTTGTCTGTATTGAATGGTTCGTGCTGCCTGACAGCGGAATATTGTTTGTCATCGCAGATAAACAGTCTGCAGAAGTGGTTCTTCCCTATCCTCAGCATCGACTATGTCTCAACTACGATATTTCCTTGCTCATCTCGACAGGATTCTGTTCGAGCCTTTTATGCTTGGCTTTGACGTTTCACACTTTGCTAAAACTTGCGAACATCGGTCATGGAGTGGCACCTTTCTATATCCTCGAACGCGTGCTTTTCTTGATTTTTTTTTCTTCTTTCTGAAAAGGCGGTGTTCTTCCCTACTTCTCTGCCTAAAGAGCTCAACGGAAGCACTCGTCTTCACCTGTAGCTTAGCCTTGTAGGTCTCGTTCTTGGCTGCTAGCATCTGTCGGACAGATATAGGGACAGAATAAGGACATATGTTTGCTGCTTAAGAAGCTAGCATAGATCTTTATAGACAAGAATATCGGCTTTTCAGATTTATGAGTTTAGAAAGGTCCCACTCCAGGGATAATGTACGGCATTTCAATATCGATTTATGGAGGTTCGCATTCCATATCCATTGTGAACTGTGCCTTTCAGTTCTCTCTATGTGTGGTAAATCAGATTAAATCACGAATTGTGTTAATGTGTTCAACTCAACAAATTTCTGTCATGCCCCTTTCGACCCAATATCCTTGCAGTGTTCACACTTTATTTCATCGCATTGCATGCCAAATGCCACATTTGAATGCAAATACCAACCTTCGAAGATTAATCCATTCGTGTTTACCTCCCCAATCTGGTATGACGAGCTCCAACATAAGTTTCCTTTAATATGGCACTGCCAAACCGCGCAGTCGAATCCCGATACGTATGCTCGATGCCACTTCTTCGCCACCATCGCCCGCCCGCCAGGGATTAAGATGTTTCCAGGCCTAAGGCCTGCATAATCTGCACATGATTACCTCCTCATCGCGCCTGCATAATGAACTGATAAATAATTTTGCATTTTGCCAGAAGGATACCAGAGAGATTCCTCCTCCAGCTCCACCTCACAAAAAAAAAAAAATACACACACACAATGGACCCACTACAGTTAAAACGACAACGCGCGCGGCATCATCTTGCCTTAGAGTCCAGAGGCTATCACATGCAACAAACAACTGTTTTATATGTACATCCAGATATACTGATAGCCCGATGGATATCATACAGAGATCGCGCAGCTCTGAGCCTTTCTGACCGCAGCGACAAAACTCATTACGGATTCAGCGCCGATTTGTTTGTTGCCTCCATTTGACTTACAATCGATTCTATCGCGCGCATTTATTATGTTGTTTGGTGCTCCCCAAGTGAGTGTGTGTGTGTGTTTTTTTTTGCCTTCCGCATAAGTTTGCATACCTTATGAAGGAAGCGTGGCCGTCCAGGGAAGCGCCTTGGTCACTACGCGTATCCCGGGCTTCGGCTCATCCATTCATGCATGTGTGCCGAGAAATCTCTGAAAATCTGGCGTTTTGACCGTTTTTTCGGTACATATTTTCGACCTTTTTTCTGTGCTTTGGATTTTCTTTGTAGGTTTTGCATATTTCTGGAGCGTTTTGCATGTGCTAAGAGGAGAGAAGCAAACACAACAGATGCCATGTGTTTGGTGCGTTTGTTACTCCTCGCGTGGTTCAAATGGAATCCAATGTACGACTGGATGTGGGGACCTCTACTATATCGCCGGGAGATACGGCTGCAATGAAGATGTCAGAGGATATTTGGGAGACAATGTGTCCAGAATTTTATGAGACGGACGAGTCTCATGAATGAATGGAGGAATTTTTGTGATCCTTTTTTTGCCATTCAGTGCGCACCTCGTTGCCTGCCTTCGGTTTAGTGAGTGACTTTGGAATTTGATTTGAATATCTCAACAAGAGAGGTCATGGCATGGAGTGAGTGCACTGAGTTGTGGCTATCGATTTAGTGAACTTATTTATATCGTAGAATGGGGCTGGAGAAGATCGGACGAAATATATCCTGAAGGAATGTATATGTTTTGGTTTTCTGAATGTCTATTGAATGACAGTGACAAACAGGTGAATGGTTGAAGTTTTATTGGATCTTGAATCGATATCAAAGGAAGTTCACTGGGATGATTTTTTTTAAAGCAAATCCTAAACAAGGATTTCTAGTGCTCTAACCATAATTGTAACAAACTAGCTGTTTAACGAATTTCGGCTGCGAGAAGGTATGGTCAGTATGCATTCTCGGTTTACATAAAACGAAATCGGGAATTAAGTGGTTGAACACCTAACAGCTTTTATGTCAAACAAGAAGACTAATATAGACCTAGGTCTCAGATGATAAATGGATAGAATCCAGCGTTGAGACACTAGATCTGCTTCTTAACACCCACTTTCCTATCTGCAACAACGTATCGGATGTTGACAACACAAATGACAACAGTAGACAACATACTCAGTAGCTGGTCAGAAGATGGTTGGGTGCTGTAGAACGAGGGTAGACTCTGATTGGCTTTAACTTAGATGCCCAGTGGATGTTACTCCGACTACACATCAAGTGCTTATTGTAAACCTCCAAGTGGTAACCATAGGGTAATGGTCACATCCAACCGGATTTGACTTGCTAAACGATAAGCGCGAGTGCTGCTACTACTACGAAAAACAGCAACACTATAATGAGCCAGATCAGAATAACACGGAATGAGTACAAGGCCTGCTTTCCCAAACGAACCTAAACAAGCTGCTTCGAGATATTCGGACAACATGCTGTCTAGGAATTTCAAGGGTTAGTCAGGCGGATGAGATGGTGGCGGATGAACCCAAAGGCCAACGGCAGCGTTCAATCCCGTAGTGGATACTGATGGCCCGGTGTCCTAGGGTATCTAATAAATTGGAACTGGCCCTTCAGGTTGGGGGTCGTGCTTTGGGCTTAGTAACCAACCATGGAAAAACTGAAATTTTGGGAAGCAACCAATAGCCTCGGAAAGGACTGATTTTATTGTTGACGACCCGGCCAAACGTCAGTCGCTCTCCAACTCTCGTAGTGGTCAGTCGGCTAGTTAAGTGCGGAAGTACATTTCCAAAGTGAAGTAGTGAATAAGTGGCAAGTAAGCCAAGTGAATTTTATTGTCCACGTGGAGTAGTGGTGCTATCACGTGACTCAGGAGTGGGAGTCGTGGGTTCGAGTCCAACCAGACCCCAGTACTTTTAAGTTTTTTTTCAACTCACACGGTGAAGAAAACTTACAAAGAAGAGTGTTTCGGCCGAATTACCGGCTATGGAAACCGGTGCGGCGAATGAAGTCCCTCAAGAGGGGGGAAACAGGTCGCCGACAAACAAACGGCAGAAGCTGGCGATGCCTGCATCGCCATCAACAGCAACAACATCATCGGCATCTGCGACGGCAGGTATGCCAACAAAGCTGGTACCAGCGACAAAAGAGGCTGCACCAACAACAACAGCAGCAGCAAGTGATACGGCAACAACCCAAAAGGGTGAGATGAGGCGGAGGAAGCTAAATCCGATGCCAAATCTCAATGCAAGGAGATGTATGCAGGTAGCGGAAAATGTATCGCGGCCAACAACAATGGAAGAAGAGGAGGAGTACAACTCTGACCTCGAGGAATCCGAGTTTGATGATGGGGAACCCCGCTACGTTGGTGAGGGAAACCCATTCAGAGAACTAGCGGAAGTTGAGGATGTTCAGCCGGTTTTAAACGATGATGAGACCAAATTAAAGCTCCTCATCGCAGAATTAACTGCTAAGCTGGAGAGGATTCGAGAGGCAAGGGAACAAGAAGCCCTCGAAGAAAAAAGAAGGCGACAAGAGCAGAAACAGCGATACGAGCTGAAAGCGCAGCAAATGCTTCAGCAACAACGTTTGAATATGCAACAGAAGCAGCAACAACAACAACAACAACAGAAGCAGAGGAGGCGACAGCAGCCGCAACAGCAACAGCAGCAGCGATATAAGCAGCCGCAACAACAGCAGCAGCATCAACAACAGCTACAGCAACAACATCAACAACAAAGGCAGCAGCAACAATCGCAGCAGCAGCAACAACAAAGGCAGCAGCAACAATCGCAGCAGCAGCAAAAACAACAGGAAAAGAGGGAAGATGTACCCCCGATTAATGTAAGTGACTTGCCTACAAGCGATAGCATTAAGCTATGTAGGCAAATATTTATTAAGGACTTTATGGTCAAACATATTTCGGCCACACAACATAAAATTATATGCTATAATATGGAGGACTATAAAAAAGTCCGCAAAGAACTAGAGGGGCTAAAGGCAGAATACTTCGCGTATACGCCGAAAGCAGAAAAACTTAAAACGCTCATCCTTAAAGGAATCGATCCCAGGGTTGATGCAGAGGAGCTCCTAAACGAGCTCAAGTATTTTGAGAGCGACGATGTAAAGTTCGTCGGCGTAAAGCCGTTTACCGCGGTCAATGGTAGAGGTGGTAACCGAAGGTTACCATTTTTCCTTGTCCAAATAACCCCCAATAGCAAAATCGATAGTGTACGCAGAATTAATCGCGTATACTATCATGCTGTCCATTGGGAAAAATTAAAAAGGACAGATCGCATACTGCAATGTATGCGCTGCCAGAGGTTCGGGCACGCCGCTTCTAACTGCAACATGCGGATTAGATGCGTTAAGTGCGACAAGAAACACATTATAAATGAGTGTCCTCTAGGTAGGGAAAGGGTTGAAGACATGAGCAAGCTCACATGTGTTCTTTGTGGAAACGCGGGGCACCCTGCTAATTATAAGGGATGTCCTGTATTCCAACAGAAGAGAAAGAGTATGCTAGCTCGCAAACAGGCTGCTGAAGAAGAAAAGCGATCTAAAAGTCGCTCTTTTACAAATAGGGTAGATCCCAACGTGTCCTTTGCTCAAATGGCAGCTGGACCGGGTAAACCCCAGACATCAAAAATGCCTACGGTTGCTGAGAAAGCACCTGAAGCAGATTTGGATCTAAAAAAGTTCTTGCTGTCGTTGAATAGCAAGATCGAACAGTTCCAAAAACAATTGAACGACCAAGCAGCACGAATAGATTATATCTATTCGATGTTTGCCCAGTCTAGCGCGCCATGAACATGATGAGTACGTTGGATGAGGTAAACTTTAGGATCCTAGCTGTGAATGTTAATTCATTAGTCAGGGTCGAGAGAAGAACCGTCCTTTCAAATCTGTTGAAAAACGTTGGTTGTACTTTTGGTCAGCGAAACTAAGCTAAACCAGAGACACAAATTGGGATACAGCAACTACCATGTAGTAAGAAGAGACCGACCCCACTCCTCCCAAGGGGGTGGGGTCGCTGTCTTATTACGCAAAGGCTTACGCCATAGCATCATATATAGCGGGGTAGTACGTAGGTTCCAGGTGCTGGAAGCATGCATCGTATGCATTCCTCTCCATAGTCGGAGGAGAATGTATGTGGTGTCGCTTTATGCACCTGAAGCAACTCAACAAACTCAATTTATAGCAGAGCTCGAGACACTTTTTCGTTGCCTCCAGCTTGAATCGGTTGAAAATTATTACTTTTTGGCCGGCGATCTTAACGCTAAGCACGCGGCTTGGGGAAATACAATCGAGAACACTAGAGGTCGACTGCTTCAGAATTGGCGGGAGCAAAATATGATTGATTACAAACTTAGTTTGTACGCGACGGATATCCCGTCCTTTCCAAGAGGAAACTCTTTTCTGGACTTAGCGCTTATGGACAATAGACTAGAACTAACAAATAACGAACACGCGCGGAACTGTGTGCGAGCATTCGATTACGATAGTGACCACCTCGGACTTGATGCTGTATTTAGTATCCCAAACGAGCAAACTCAACTGGAGGAGTTCGACCAAGTGCGTTCTTTCGACTACCGAAAGACGAACTGGCCGCGTTTCACCAGAATTGTAAAGCGAGAATTACGTTTGAGCGAAATTGATCCACCGACAAACAGAAACCTTACAAACGACGAAATTGACCAAAATTTACTAAAAATGAATGAGGTCCTCATAAGGTCAATGGATCTAGCTATCCCTAAGATAACTAGTTCTGACGACCAGACGGAGAAATATCGAACGCCAACAATCGATGCACTCCACCGACACAAAAGCAGACTGGTCTCGAGGCTTAAACGGCTGCGTAGACAATTCACTGACAGACAAGACCCGGAGGTTCGGACACTGAAGTCACTGATCAAAAATCTTAAAAAATTAATATCGGAGAATTACAGAAAATCTATAAATTCTTACTGGGGCAACAAAATTCGGGCTATAAAAACCAGTAGCCCGAATATGTTCCCCCAAATAAATAAAATATTCAGGCGAAAAGATCATAACGACATTCCATGTGTCCGAATTTCCAAAACGACAGAAAACAGACAGACACTCACGGCTGTTGGTATAAGTCCGGAAAACGTTGACTCGAACGACGGCTTTTCACGATCGAAGATCCTCAGGAGAAGGCGAATTCGATAGGCGCTGTTTTCGAGACCGTGTATACGGTGAACAATCCTGTTCGCCCAAATCGCGATATTGAGGAAAGAGCCTTTCTGAATCACTTTTATCTGCGCACTGAACTTCAAGCTTGGCGATCTGAGAATCACGGTTTTTCCGTATTCAATGACGAAAACCCTTCCAATGGCATAGTCGCCAATAGCCTGATGCTGTTCGTGCAAAAAGATGAACTCCTGGACATCTTGGTATCATTGAAAAATAAAAAGTCGGCAGGAGAGGACGGTGTCCCAAACGTCGTATTGAGACACCTGCCAATAGAAGCAGTCGATATCTTCACCACCCTGTTTAACAATGCACTGAATAATGCACATTATCCGGTGCACTGGAAAACGGCGGTGGTACATCCTATCCCCAAAAAGGACAAGGACAAAACAAACCCTGCAAATCTTCGGTCAATAAGCCTTCTGCCGAATGTAAGCAAGGTATTCGAGAAGATAGTCAATAGAGCTCTGCTTAAGTGGGTTGAGGAAAACAAAATTATTCCGGATAATCAGTTTGGTTTTCGAGCGAGGCATGATACCATTCATGCCGCGTCGAAACTAGTGTCCGACATCCAATGGAATAAGTCAAAAAAACAATGCACAGGGGCCTGTCTGGTTGACTTTGAGAAGGCCTTCGACACCGTATGGTTAGAGGGGCTTTTCTACAAGCTGACCAGACTGGGCATGCGTAAACCCATGCTATATATGATTTATGAAATGCTTATGGGAAAGAAGTTCGTTTTCAAATGGGGCAACGTAACTTCGAGTAAAGTCTTTGAAATTAAAAACGGTTTACAACAGGGGGCGGTGAACTCCCCGATATTGTTTAACATTTATACAAGTGATCTTGTAGGTTCTCTCAGACACGCTATAGCGTACGCAGATGATCTAGTGGCGTACAGATCAGGTCCGAAAATCGAGGTCATCAACACACTTTTGCAACGTGACTTCGATCACATTAAGGGATATTGCGGTGATTGGAAATTGAGGATCAATTTCCAAAAAACCGAAACAATTCTGTTCAGGACCCCTGTGCAGAGGGCTTCTTACGATACCAGAAAAAACTGGAAAAAATTTTGTATCATTGGACAGCATGGACGGCCGTTGGCGGTGAGAAGTGAAGTCAAATACCTTGGCATCTGGCTTGACAAGTTTCTGTATTTTAATAAAAATGTGGATGCTTGTCTGGCCAGGGCTAGGGGGGCTTATGCTCTGACAAGAAGATTGTTTCATAGCAGTCAACTTGATTCAAGGGTGAAAGTCATTTGCTACATGGCCCTCATAAGGCCGATCATCGCTTACGGTTGTCCCGTGTGGTTCAATGTGGCACCAGCCTACATGGAAAAGATACGGCTGTTTGAGAGGCGGTGTCTCTGATCCTGCTTAGGATTGTACCGAACGCCGGACTCCGAGTACATAAAATATTATCGCAACGAGGTTCTATACAATGGGGCTCAGTTGAATAGAATTGACAGTTTCCTGATTAAGGTGACGCGAAGGCACGCTGCAAGGGCAATGGCTAGCGACAACAGCCTGATCTTTGGGGCTTATTACCCCAATGATTTATACATGGAGAGCACGCTCATATCGGGCTTTATTCCACCAGAGGCATTCATCTATATCGATTCGTTAGGGTTAGTACAAGACAGGAACGGTATCCCGGTTTTATACCACCGCTATCGTGACGCGCGAGACAAACGGCTATTCCGCGACGGGAACGTTGACAATGCTCCGGAGCTCCTCCGCTTTAGCACGGCGGTATCGGATCGCGATAGGATCGATGCTGCAAAACAGCGCACTGAATTCTGGTGGCTATATGAGGAAGGTGATTCTGCACTTCCTCAGGACTTTGCGGACTTTTAGTCCAACTCCATAGGTAAGATTTTAAATTAGGAACAAGGGCTGGGGCGGGGCTTGTGCACCATATTGGCGTACAATATGGTTGAACGCAGGCTGCCGTGGGACCGAAAGGCGCAATCAGGATGGCGACCCCTCGGGGCATGCGCAACGAGGGCTCGCCACCCCGATTATTATTAAGCTAGGTTTTAGTAGTTAAGTAGTCTTAAATTAGGTTTAAGTAGTTTAAGTAGTCATAAGTTAGTTATAATCTAGAATAAGCTTTTTTATAAAACAAAAAAAAAAGACACTAAACAAAGTTTTCAATTTTTTCTTTGTAAATTAAAATTATATATAAAACCAAAAAAACCGACAAATTTAAGCCTAAAGGCAAAATAAACAGCTAAATATAAGCTTACAGTGCCCACTAAGGGCCGATAAGTTAGATTAAGTAAACCAGTTATTGATAAGTTAGATTTAAGCATTTTTGTCTAGTAGTAAGTTAATATTTTAAGTAAATAAAAAATGAGTTTAAAAGTTAAAAAAAAAAACCCGGCCAAACGTAAAGAGGACAACGACGTTCGTATCTGCACCTGGAATGTGAGAACACAGGAGAGTTGTGAGCGAACAACTACCGGGAGCCCTTAAATGCTACAAAGCAGACTTTACTGCCGGGTAAAAAGACAAGGACTGCGTCTATGAGCTCATTGACAAAACCTAAGAGCGACTACCGAAGTACAATGTTAAAATCGTGCTGGGTGGGGCACGCATCCAGTATTTTGGATGTCCGGACATTCCGAGGAGCTAGCACTACCTTGTAGCAGTCAGGGTAAGAATGCGGATATCCACCACGCCACAACAATCCAGAAATACTGTTAACAAATTTAATGTCGAAAGACTACAATCGTAAGAGACCGCCAAGACCTTCGCGCAACGCGTATCCTTTAACCTCTCGATTAACACCATACCACCAGCATCGAATGTCGAAGAACAATGGCAACGATGCCAACAAGCCATTTGATCAGCCGCAACTGATGTGCTCTGTTCCTCGCGCCCACCAGCAAGAAACCCCTTGTTTGATGAGGAATGCCAGCAGATGCTCGAAGCTAAGAAAGAGGCCTACAAAGTTTAGGTGGCTGAGAAGGAGGGAAGAACACAGGCTTTTCAGAAAGAAGAAAAAGGAGCAAGAAAATTGCGTGATCGAGGATATAGAGGTGTGCCACTCCAGGAACGATGTTCGCAAGTTTTACCAAAGTGTCAAATGTCAAAGCAAGGGTTACAAGGCTCGAACAGAATCCTGTCGAGATGAACAAGGAACTATCGTAGTCGATGTCACCGACCTCACCGACACATTCGATACCAAAAAAGGATTAAAGCAAGGCGATGCGCTATCATGTGACTTCTTCAATTTGATTCTTGAGAGGATTGTGCAGAACTCACGAGCCAACGCTTGAGGCACAAATTGGTACAACTACTAGCATACTCAATACTCCGGCTCGCAGAGTCCTCGATTCCCAGACAGACGTCGGACGCAGTAAAGTAAGACCTCGCCTTAAGTGGCGCGCACCAGTAGAAACCGACCTCAACCAACTTGGAGTGCTCAACTGGACTGGAATTATGGACTGTAGCGCCACTTAAGTAAGTAAGTAAGTAGATGGTCAGAACCATGCTGCCGAAAAAGACCGAATTATTACTCTTCACCAACAAAAGATCAATCTCAGAGTTTGTGGCACCGACTCTGGTAGGTGTCAAATACAATGGGATAACACTTGATAGCAAGCTAAACAGGAACCTGAACATTAACGAAAAGGTAAAGAAAGCTAACATTGCATTTTAAAGCTGCAATAGGATCTGTGGTAAGAAACGGGTCCCGTCCCCGAAGGCCACAAAATGGCTATACGCAGCTGTTGTCAGACCAATACTTACCTTTGGCTGCCTTGTCTGGAGGAACTCCATGAAATGGACAAAGCATATGACTGCATTAACCAAAGTTCAAAGACCAGCATGCGTACTCATAAAAGGAGCCATACGCACCAGTCCCAATTGCAAAACGCCTCCAAGAAGCGGGTAATCTGTGTATCAAACCCTTTGGTCACAGAATACCAAGCAAGGACGAATGTTCGTCAAACACTGTGGTATCCAACACTTATATATCAATCTATACCGATGGGTCTTAAATGGAAACAGGAGATGCCTCTGGGGTCTACTGCGATGAAATCGAGTCATCCACATCCCTACGACTAGCAAACTCGGTGTATTCCAAGTAGAGATCCTAGCCATACTCAAAGCTGCCGAATCGGCTAGAGTATTGGACATATCACAAGATGATATACCCATTTACGTTGATAGTCAAGCGGCCATAAAAGCTCTGGCAACCAACATAATAAAATCACGAGTAGTTGGACGCTGCTGCGCAGAGCTAAAAGCTCTATGTAGCCAGATTAAAGTCCAACTTATCTGGGTACCATGACATAATAACATCCCAGGAAATGAGAAAGCAGACGAGTAAGTTATACTAGGTTTCTGCATTTCCTTATGTGACAACAAGGTTAACTCGCTTCTTAAAAACAAGCAAGCACTAGATACACACAAAGCCGTACAAAATCTAGATGGCAAAACATTAAAACTTTTTAAAACACCAAAGACCTTTGGCCGGAAATAAGCGATAGCAAATCAAACAAGCTTATAGCTCTGAACAGAGCTTTTATTTCTATAGCGGAAAGAGTGATAACAGGTCACAACCTGTCGGGTAATCACTCCCATGGAATCGGACTAGCTAACTTACAACAACTATGCAGAAAATGCGAAGACCCTGAAGTCGAGGAGGACATCAGACACCGCAACAAACTCTTTGGAATCTTCTACTACTAGCATCTGATGGAGCTAGCAACGAAACCCATAGCGAAGATCGTCCGTTTCTGCAGCAAATCGGGATGGAGTAAACATCTGTTGGTAGCGGGTGGAACAACGCAGATCACAAGATAAGTATCACACTTACTATAGTTTATACATTCTTTTCAGGTACCTTTACCTCAACAAAGGGTATCGCTATGGGCCCACATCGGTCTATGCGAGTTTTACGACTCACCTGAGCGTCAACAGCCCATCAAACCTAACCTAACCTAAGACCTAGGTTGCGATTCATAAACTATGAGTTAGACGCCCTTAAAGGTACTCATACCTAGCTTTTCCCTTTGAAGAAGAGGAAATCCTGTTTTATGCCGAATCTGAAACAAATAACAAATATTAGAGGTCCCAGACAGCACATAAAACTAATTCTGCCAAGGGTGGTGCACCCCATCGTAATCTATCCGGCACCCTTATTAAATCAATAATGGAATTGAAATTATTGTATGGGAAATTCGGTTGGATTATATCATTATTCGATAGTTTCTACTGGGAGGTAAAATAAGCACAACTGATGTGTAGTTTCAGTTTCAACGGCTAGGAGTTGTCAATGCTAACGCCGCCCCACTCAATGTCGACCTTCATCTATGTCATACAATACCCAGCTATCCTTCATTGGAACCTCAGAGTGTTATTAAATAACATTTCACTTGAAAATTCTGTCCTACACAAACAGAAAGGATTCAATCCCATAAGTAGTAAGCCGCAGACGACATTGGCTGTATCTTCCAATTCTGAGCCATCCTTCACACTCCAAATCAATAACACGTCACCGAACAGACATAAACTTTTCCCAAATATATCATTTACGATGCATCACCGACCAATCCTATACAAACAGTTGTATCCACACCTAACCACTCCCACCATACAAATCATAAATAAACGGTACACAAAAATATTTCGCATGTCAAGCGAAAATATTCCTCAGATCCTTCATCACAACCACCTGCCCGCCCCGAGCTTGACGATGGGGATGGTGAATGATTAAACATAAAACCCGATGCAGCGCCGCTGAACCCAAAAACCGAAAGGAGCGCACAACTTTAGCGATTTCTCAATGTGTCAACTCGAGGAGTTGCACACATGTCCTGCCCACCACCCATCCGCACACAACGCGATTCGAGGGCAAACACAAACTAAAAAAATTGGCTAAAAAGACAAATTGCTTCCGTTCACGAAACGATAGCGCAACAAACAAGGACTCTCCCGGGTAATAACACAGACAAGAAGCCGCGCAAAGAAGGAGCCTGCACCGAACGAAAACAATATCCTTCCACTGTTTACAACACTGTGCACCCGCCAGAGAGTCTTAATGGCGGTATCAGTGATACACGCTGTAGCTAGCCGTTCCTAGTCTGCCTGCAAGGGCGCTAGCTCAAGTTCGCTGTCCCATTCACTACGCGCACACCCACCGCATGAGGATAAGCTGGTTTTTGTGTTCGCTAGCCAGGTGAAGAATAACAAACTCATCGTTTGTGAACTTTTGCTTATCCATTCCGAGTTCGTTGTAGTCGTATACAACCTACAGGATGGCAAACAATAAAAATTGGAAAAACATAAAGTTGTTGGGCTTTGTCGACAGCCTTGTTGTTGATGTCCTTTCTTTGTCAGAAAATATAAATTTCGATAAATATGCGCCGATTGCATGAGGGCGGCATCTGAGTGATATGTGCGATGAACTTTTCCAAAAGTCCATGACAGCTCTATAAGGTTTCACAATCGTGAATTTAGTTCCGTGCTGATATTGGAGTCATCACCAAAGGTGCAAGGGGAAGAATACAAAAGACAATCTTATTGGGACCTAACTAAAGTAATCCCTTCGAAACAAAGAGTCCTGTGACACATATCAGCAGTTAGCATCGTTATGATTTGTTGTTTCCTTAAGTTGTGTACATTTATGTGAATTGTAAATTCGAGGTGGTCCTCCAAGAACTCGATTCAATCGCAGTATGTAAGGTTTGATACTGTTATATTTTTAAGGACTGGTTAACTAATCCGTTTATTCCCGAGACAAGGCATTTCAAGCAAGTGGTCGTGGTAAGGGGGAACAACTTTGAAGGTAATTTTTCGGTTGAAGTTTTCAAATCAGGCGTAGCAAACAATTTTGTCTTACATGCAACGACCTCCTTCCTACCTTTAAGACGAAACTGGAGATGTATTTTGAAAGGCTTATCGAAGGAGGGTTCCCCACATTTCCTTAAAGAATTGATAAACTTATTTCTCATGAACCCCCTCATCGGACAATAAGTTTTTTTCGTGGGCTGGTGGAAATCTTCATTGACTCTAGGAGCACTTGCTCACAGTAGTGTGAGATTTTTACTCACTAAAACCACAACCCTTTTTGTATTTCTACTGCAACTAAGTATGCTACCTATCTAGCAATTTTTTTTTTGGCAGGTAACTTTCCTTTGAGAGCTCCTGCTTTATCCGCAATTCATAGCGCGGTTTGTGATCATCGGGCTAAATCCAAGAGTTTAGCTCTTTCATCAAGAATTTGGTGGACCGTTGTGTTAACTTGGCCTACTAAACGTTTTTTATGTTTTCGTGCAAAATTTTTCATTTCATCTTTAACTGCGGTAATACCTAGATCTCTGCGTAGATCTTCGTCCCTTATTTACCACAGCGCATTGACGAAATCTTAACATTTTGTTTTTAAAATTTCGTAAAATTTTAAGATTTGTTTCACTGGTATAACCCCATAGCTGTATAAGTAACAAATATCTCAACAAATTTTACCACTTGCTTGTATAATAGCAGCTTGTTATCAAGGTTAAGTTCGAATATTTTCCAAGCAACTAATACATTTCTCTGTATACATTTTTGAGTTCCTCGCATTTCTTTTTCATACGCGACTTATTTTTAATTTTGCAGTGTCATTCCGCGATATTTCGCTTCATTTGCAAACGGGAATCGAGCCGCATTTAGAAATACTGGCAATTGATTTTTCCGTTTATACGAAAAATCTACATGAATCGATTTACTTTCGATAAGGGCTAGCCGCCAGGATTTTGTCCATTCATTAACCTCATTGAGAGCATTTTTTAATTTCGTATTTGGTTCCTCTATTGTCGTGCCAACTGCTAGTTCGTTTGATTGTGGGATATCACAAGTGAAAAGGAGCTACAAGAGTAGTCCGAGGACGCTTCCCTGCGGTACACCTGCCATTATTACATTGAACTACGAACAGTCGATTTCAAGTTTAACACTATGCTCAAGATAAGATACAAGGGTTTGATATAATTCTTCAGGCTGAACTTGTCTTAATTTGTATTGAAGGTTCTATTCCACAACTTGTCAAAAGCTTGAGACGTGTCAAGATATACGGTCGAGCTTTCTCATAACCACTCATATGTGCATGTGTACTTCTTGCATGATGGCCGGTCTTCGTGTTTTATGCAGACTCCGAACGGAAAATTTGAGATAAGCTTTTATTGACAATGGATACTACTCGTATGATTTGTCAGATCATCACGAGCGGAGGGCCAGTGAAAAATCATTAAGTGAAGCTTATGACATGCTTTCTGAGGCAACATTTTGAGAAGTCCTCCCGTAATTAGGTCATAACCTTGAGGTTTTTTAGGCTTTAGTAATTGCCTCTCTGTATTTCCCGTTTAAGCTCGGCAAATTGATGTTTAATGTTAACGTTTTTATGTTGCGCTGGACTATCAAATGGCTTAGATATGACATCTATTTAATATTTTTGAATTCTTGCGAAGATTGCCATCAAATGACGAGCAATAGCAATATTGGAAAATCTTTAAACTGCCATTTTGTCAATTTCAGAAACAATGCGCCATGGGAAAAGTGGAGAAGCCCGCTGTCGTAAAACTAACGTACAAAAATAATAGCAGAGCCTGGAAAAATCTTAGAAATTGTTCCTGATGTGGTTGGTCCATCAGGACCCTGAGAAAGTAACTATAGACGAAGAAACGGTAAATAATGATGATCAAGATTTCCAAGTACAAGTGGGAGCCTCTGGCCTTGCATAGTTGCGAGCACTTTCAAGCGTATTTTGCATAACAATTTTGCAGACTTCTTGTGTTTTCCAAAAGCATCGAGACTGTGATTGCTTGGTGATTATCCTTCAAGCAAAGGAAAGGACTCAAATCAGGTGATTGTGGGGGTCAGACGATATCACCGAACTGGAAAATTTCTTTTAAAATTCGTATGGAAGAACGAGCTGTCTGTGATTCAACACTGTTTCTCCAATATGTGCACAAGAGCCGTAACTGTTACAGCATTGATTGCCTATTATGCGTTCGACGCCTGGGTTGACGGCCAGCCATTTTAAAAATCGCTGTACAGGTTAAATCTTCGTCTCCATAGCCCGTCGACGCAAACAGGACCAAATTTTTATAAATTTTCCTTTCAAATCGACCCAAAATGAAGAATGATGAAGAATGATCAAACCAATGGTTTTTTGCTGGTGGTCTTGTAGAACATAACACATAGGTTGCGGCTAGTGTTGGTGGTGTAGTTGAGGTAAACTCTTTTGGCGAAAGCTTTGGAGATCTCTTGCGATTGCGGTCTTTGCATATTAATTTGTTTCATAGTATTTCTTATTTGTTGTGCCGTTTGTGGATATCTGTATTCTTACTTTGGCAACAAGTGGTCAAAATTGATGTACTGCTTAAGAAGTGTTTTCTCCTTACACAGCATTAAAAATTCCGAGCACTACTTTAACATCGTTTTATCGAGGAGATCGTAGAAACACTCTTTATAATCTTTTTCCTCCCTCGGAACATGACCGCATATAAGACTTATGTTTTCTAATTTGGCCTTGGTGCTAACTGTTACAATGCGTTCGCTAATGTCTTAAAAGCATACGACTTCACTGTTTCCACATCCCAATAGTCACTGTTTCTGCTCACTACAACACGGTCCGCGCAAGATGTCACAGTCTTTCATCCTCCTTTTGCCCGGCCCATCCAATCGTATTCCCTGTATTGCAGTAATGTCTGCTTTGTGGTTGCTTAGGGCTTCCGCTAGTTGTTACTCTGCAATTCTCCTGTTTAATGTTCTCCTATTACATGTGCAGATATGAACGTCGTTCACCTTTTTTGCGTTAAGCACGGTCGTCAACAACAAAACCAGTCCTTTCCGAGGCTCTTGGTGGCTTCGTGACAACATTTTTTTTTTTGTTTGATGGTAGTTCACTTAGAGCATAACACCTGACCTGGAGGGCCAGTTTCAATTGATAAGATACCCCTAACAGTATCCACTACGTTAGCCTTTCACCTCTTCTGCCACCATATCTCTTCAGGCGGCATAACTTACTTTTGAGATTCCTAAATTACATGTTGTTCCAATATGTTGAAGCAGCTCATTTACGTAGGTTATTCACTTTATCCATCCTAACTGGGACTGTAGACGCCACCTCTGACTCCATGTTCGGAGTTCCTACTTGACGACCAGAAATAGTGTGTATTCCCTCCGCTCTCATCTGCTGACCTTACACAGAGATTTTGACCTTATCAACGGTCAAGTAGTTGATTGGCATCAGCTAGGTAAGGACTATAACAGCTTGGCCTACAATTTGATCACCCAATTGAAAAGTTCGTTGAATAAAATGTTTGAATAACTTCAACGCGTTTTTGTTGCGTTCAATGTTTTATTAAATTAAATTATTGACCACATTAAACGATTGTCAAATAGCAACAGACAATTTTTATTCGCACAAAAATGTCAACCATATAGAATCGACCTGGAAAAAAACGCACCTCTAGGAAGACCAAATTGTCCCTACTACAAAAGACTTTGATCGACAAGTAAAAACGATTTATCGAGGAAAGAGATGCGCGGACAGTAACGGGTGATCCAAGTAGAGATACTTTTTTCAATAGCCTTTTTTGACAGATCACGTGTGAGTGTGTGATTTCGGTGAGCACATAATTTCACGTTTTGGGCCGGTCGATTGGCTACCAAGATCGTGTGATATCACACCGTTATACTTTTTGCTGTGGGGATATGTAAAGTCAAAAGCTTATGTCGACAAACCCGCACGAGTGATCGAAAATTGGACTCAACGGATGGACCATCTGCGACGTAGCAACGGCCAACATTTGATAGACATAATCTTCAAAAAATAAATGCCAAAGAATGTTCTTTCAAATGATAATAGACGTTCTCCATTTAATTTGAATTTTCTGTGTTTTTTTCTTTAAAAAAGTAGGGAACCTCGAAATGGATCACCCTTTACTATGCCTTGAGGCAAGCCAACGCGCACATATAGCAGATCAACTTCCGTTCTTAGTGTTAAAAAGGCAATTAACAAAAAAGTATCTATACAAACAAATCACGTAAACGATACCGCCCGGTGGCCCTGACGTCTGGTATTTAAAATCTGCGTACTAATGCGTTTCTAATTGTTTTCCCAAATACAAACAGTTCAACTAGTACATACCTACTAGATAATACATCGACTCACGATTTAAGTTGGATTTATCATCATCAGCCTTATTCTGACCATAGCTCTGACGCCCCACTGTGTTTACTAATTCACCAGCAACCTGCGCGCTCCAGTCAGCGCAGGTGCCAATTTTCACCGCCAGACCATTTAACTTAACGGAAGATGTTTAAGTAAAACAACACCACCGTCAGCAACAACAAATAGCAAGAAACGTCAAAGATATTTAAATAAATTGATTATCTGTCAAGCATGACGAAGAAGTCATTAAATGCAAGCACACACACTTAAACGCCACCACCTTTGAACGTTTTTTTCGTCTTAAGTGTCTACGCTTCTTTAACTCCGCAGAAGACCCAGATCGTCTCATCTTCCTTATGTGCCGGAATAAGAACGCAAGAAAAACGCAACAACATGGAAAAACGAAAAACGAAGAAACACACAAGGCCTTAAGTAGGCTTTGCACGCAACGAGCCCATTAATACTGTCGGCGGCAGCTTGGGATTGGGCTTCCCTCTCCCTGCTCAATGCAGCGCAGCTCTTATCTGGTCGGAGGAACGCGGCTATAATTTGGACGACGGCTGATGCAGTGCGTACATATTATTAGCGCACATTAATTTCATAAATGCAATCGCTTAATTAATTTATTCGCGCTAATTAGAGCTGGCGAATAATTGTGCTGTGCGGTTGGTGTGCGGGGCGGGAGGGTATCTGGTGATTGAGGCGGCATTTTTTTTTCTTTTCTCCATGCTATCCGGTTGTGTCTCACGGTTCCATGCAAAAATGCAAAACTTTACGATAAGCGAACAACTTTTAATTTTAATGGCGCAGATATAGGAGGCGAACGATATTTATTCGTCGTGACTACGAGTGATAGAGATAAACTAGGTGTTGTACATCATCTGACAGGGGGCCAGCCTTATCACTATGGTGTTCGCACTGACGTTCTACGACATGTTAGGTTGTGGAATATTTAAATGGAAAGTGGACCGCACCTGTATCTACGTGGTGGTGAATACGGATGCCCACATGCGAGCTGGGTTTTGTTTTTATTTTTTTTTAAATAACTTAAGTACTCGTATTGCTTGTTTGCACACTCTTTATCGGTTAAAGTATATAAGCTTAAGTGGCTTATATCTCGAGATAGCCTTTAAAAATATATCGGGGTTTTCAACAGGGACGCTGCAAAAGTTGAGCGACAGGGACAGCAAACGACGTCATATTTCTTGCCGCTCCAACAACAAATCGAAATTATTAAAATTTACAACCGAAATTCGTCAGTGGCCTCAACGTTAAGAGCGCTACGTTCAATTTATGGTCGTCACAATCGTCCTAGCAGATCAACAATTGAGCGTCTGGTGTTCCCGTGCCAGTGATACAAAGAAGTGCCCGTAGTGTCGAGAATATTGCTGCCGCTGAGGCTTCAGTTGAAGAAAGCCCAAATGTGTCTCTCACACGTCGTTCTCAAGCGTTGGGCATCTCTGTGACGTCGTTGTGGCGAATTTTGCGAAAAGATCTTGGCCTACATCCTTACAAGATTAAATTGACGCAAGAACTGAAGCCGCTTGACCACCAGAAGCGTCGTATGTTCGTGAATTGGGCTGAGCAACAACTTGAAAATGATTCGGATTTTCATCGAAAAATGGCGATATTAATTTAAGAGTTAAAAAGCGTGACTTTTAACATTTATTTATTTATTTTATTTTTTGAAATCGTACTTTTGATATGAGTGGCATTTTTTCACTAATTCTGGGTTCCGGTTAAGCATGGCGGAAAACGTTTCACAGCAGCCCATGTTGAATTTTAATATTAGCATTACACGTAACGTGTCAACTTTTAAAGACGATTTCTCGGATGTCCATAATGTATTCATAAGAGAAAATACCCTCTCTGTAGGTGCATTTGTTCCTGGCAAACAGAGAAGGTACTGGACGATGGCCACGCAATTTTTGAATGGTATCCCGTTTTCCTTAAAATGTTGGAACACCTCCATCCATCGTTGTTCTGTACTTTTCCCCATCTCTTCCCATCTTTTTAGGACATCCTGGTTCACGTAATTTGACACGTAATGTATTTCGTCGAAAAATCTATCTTCGTTTAACAATAAAGACGTAGCCGCCGTAGGCATCTGTGCTAATACCTGTTGGTATGTCTGTTGAACATCAGTCCATTTCGGTGTTTGTTTGAGTAGAATCCAAGTATATGTTTTGAACTCATTGTATTGATGAATATACTTTTGCAAGTACTGGATGCAATTGTGATACAAGTTACGAATATGCCCCATAAAATAATTTCTATCGATTTGACCACTCTCAACAAGTTTGGCCAGTTCTGTTCTTATGGTTAGAGGAATGTAATCATTTTCTAACCGATTGGTGTACTTGTTTTTTAAATCCACAAACAAGTGAGAAACTTCGATAAAACTGGTCTTGTCTCCTTCCATCATTTTCACGGAATCGTTAAAAAGTGATGCCTGCACATGGATAAAGCTCAACCACAGCTCTGAGCATTCATTAGAGAATACTTGGTGTCTTGTTTTACTGTATCCCAACATTCTTTTGTATTGCATCTCTGCTTCTTCGCAAAAATCTTTGAGATTTTCTACACGCACGGTGTATATAAAAGTACGAATAAATCTTCGTAACTATATGTTCAACATACACTGGTAACAAATCTGCGGCTGTTAGAATAGCGTTGTGCGCGATATGCGCGATATGCGCTGCGCAGCCCACACCGACTATTTGTCTTCCCAATCCATCTTGAAGTTTTTTGAAAACGTTACATTTACCTTCGCGTTTAGTCCCACCAAAATTCGTATTTGCATTATCGGCACAAAATCCAACCACTTTGTCTTTCAAGTTGTGCTTTTCAAAAATGTCCATCAAGGACCTGTATATAACTGCTGCTGTTTCTCCGGGTAAATTCACGAGGTCTAATATTTTCACATTAATGCCGGTTGTAGGGTGAAAGTACCTCACTAGCGTTGGAAATATTTTGATGTCGTTATGGTTTGAAGCATCTGTAAATATACAGACAAATGGGACATCGTCAAGTTCTGTTTTGAGAATATCGGCAGAGTACGGCGCAATCACATTCTTTACTATCGCTTCGCACTTAGTTTTTTCCACAGCAAAACTTCTTATCAAACACTTTTTGAATTAACTTCGAAGTGCACTCCATCGATCGAAAGCTTTGGTTGTGACATACCGTATGGAAAGCCCACAAACCTTCCGCTTTTGCTAGATCTGCTTTTTTGCCACCGTATTTTTGTTGTCGGAAGAAAGTCGTTATGGACGACGATGTACTTGCAGCGGTTAATGATTTTTTGTGCTTGTCTGATGTTAAATGCCTTTGTATATCATGTATGTTTGCCACTGTGGGCAACAGAAAATGTTCCATTGCATAAATTGCAACGTACTTCAGATGGTTCTAAACACTTTTGCAAAAAAGGAAATTCTTTTTGCAATTCTTCACTGAATTAACAGTGTCGTTTTTTCGCGGTCGGCGGGATTTAGTACAACAATAACGATTTTCAAGCTCAACGAACAAATAAAAATATTTACAACGTTTCACGACGGCGTGCAATGATTTTATGGGCCATGCCCTCCTATGGCCTGTAAAAGCGAAACGAAACAAAGCAATCACACATAGACATGCGTTCCAGTTAGGTAGGTGTAACAATATATGTAACAATAAAACAAAGCAGATGAAAGAGTAATTATAGGTAAAATATGTTGCGTCACTTTTCTTCTCAAGTTTTCGTCATATTTTCATGTAAAAAGCTATTTTTGGACCTACTTCCACTTATTGTACGTTTTTTTCTGTATCTTGCTTTGGAGTAGTAGGAAATGCATATGTGGAGAGGCGAGAGGGTGTCCTTATTCATTAGTGGATGTACTTTGGGAGACATCCGTATGGCGTATATCTGAGTCTGAGGTAGTAGTTAGTAGTAGTAGGAAAGTACTTCATCGTTCGTTTTTTGTGGTGTATTGGTTAGAGTTGGAAATCTATAAATGAATTTGCTGAATGCGGGACATGCGGGACGCATAACAAAATTTGCGGGACAATTTTTGAAAATATTAGAATGCGGTTTTACACCTGCAAATGCGGGACGGTACCGCAGAATGCGGGACGGTTGGCCGCCCTAATTCCAACAGGACGGCGCCACAAGCCACACAGCGAATGCCACAATCAATTTATTGGAAACTAAGTTTGGAGAACGTGTTATCTCACGAAATGGTCCAGTCGCTTGGCCGCCTCGGTCGTGCGATTTGACGCCGTTAGACTATTTCCTGTGGGGCTACGTCAAGTCTATGGTCTACGCCAACAAGCCAACAGCGACGATTGATGAACTTCGTACGAATATCGAACATGAAATTGCAGCAGTAGCGGCCGATTTATGCTTGAAAACCGTCGAAAATTGGGTTCAGCGTCTGGACTTCTGCAAGCGTGTCCGTGGTGGCCATGCAAAAGAAATCGAGTTCCATACATAATGGCATCGAACGTACTTTCACAGGAATAAAGAATTTCTTTGATATCCAGAACCGTTTTTGTTTTATTAAAAAAATATTTTTGTAGCGCTAATTAAAACACTTATTTCTTACTTTTAAAATTAAACAATATTTATTTGGAACTATGTCCTTTATTATTGAAATACTTTTTACTAATTCTAAAAGGAGCTTAAGGCTACTATGTAGTTACAATAAGACTGTTGATAAATTCATCATACAGTCGTATTTATATACTTTTCTTATCTATCTACAAGGAGACCCAAGCGTACAATCGTCTTGCTTGATAATGAAGAAGAGATAATATTCCAACATTGTATACAAACGATATTATCTCTTTTACATATGTTATCATTGTAGCGTTGTGTGCAAGACTGTACTAGAGACTAAAGATATCATTGAATACAAATAATGTTATCTTTTTTCTCAATATGTCTTGCTATGGATACTTAACTCCCCCCCTTGTTAAACGAAATCGTCCCGATTTTTCGACGCTATTTTTAACATTTCTCTTTCATAAGTTTTGTTATATGCGTCAATCTTTTTTTGTTTTTGACGATCTGTTATACATTGTATAGTTTTTATCATTACGTACGTAAATGCTAGAATAACAATCAGTGTTACAATTGTGTATATAGTTGATAATATCGGTTTTTCTTCAAAAGGAATAATTAGTTTTTTTAAAGTATCTATGTTATCGAATTTGTACATTGTATCTTCTTTAATTATTTGGTCGATGTAAGATTCTGAATTATGATTTCTTAATATAACTTCTTTAATTTGCTTATGCATGTTTTTGTATATTTTATCGTCTAGATTTATAGTATTTTCATAAGTAACTAAGTTTATACCATTAATTGTTTGATTATTTAACTTATGCTTACCGCTTAATAACATAACACCGGATTCAATTTCCAAGTCGTAATCGTATTCTTGTTTAATGTTGCATTTTGAAGTTATATTCTTTAAAAGTGGAATAAGACAATTTTCTTCTTCAAAGTTAATTTCACAAATGTTTTTACTTAGATGATTTTGACAATTTCTTGTTCTTAAATAAGTTTGGTTACATAAGGCAATTGTTTTATCTGTAATGATTTTTCCATGTTTTGAATTTAAAGGTGTTACTTTATACAATTTACATGATTTAATTAGAACTGGATATTTATATATTGTGATGAAGAATTCATCAGTTCTAGCTAATAATATTTTAGAGTACTCAAGTATATTTATTATGGGTACTTGAATTATTTCATGTTGAATAATATTTTTAATGTCATCTAAGTCTAGGCTTTCTGATAAATATTCATTATTTTTTGCTGCATTAATTGTTCTGGTCAATAATAATAATTGTTCGTACACTTGTTCTATTACTAAATGTTCTTTAAGGCTCTGACCTTCGAATTGTTGCAAAATTTGTTCAAATCTAGAATTTATAGTTTTTTGTTTATTATTGTTTTCTATGAGATTATTTATACTCGTTTCTATGTTAACTAAGTCATAATGGTCAGGATTACCAAACACATATTTGAAAGCTGTTCCTAAAAAGTTAATTGATCTAGTATGCCTAGTATGTTCTTGTAATTGGTCTGCTAAATTCTTAATTTTACTTAACCAAATTTTTTCTTCTTGTGTAGGTTGATATTTACTAGTTACGATATTTACGTAAGGTTGAAATATCGAAGTCAGGTTGGTGGCATGTAACAAATAAGTTTGTTCTTTGAATAAATACACGTCATCTGTTTGCGTAAGTATAAACTTCTTGTTTAGTAACTCAGTTATTTGAACGTTTCCTTGCCCTTCTTGACTCTGTACAATTCCTAGTAATGTTAGGAATATTAATATTTTCGTCATCTGAAAAATGATAATTCTTTATGTTATCCTTGTGAATTTTTGTTCCTTCTTTAGAGATTACAGTGTCTCCTTTATCTTCTTCTACTATTCTTGTTATGTATCTGGCGTTAGATTTCTTTCTAAGACCTGTGATTCTTACCATTATCTTATCTCCTTTTTTATACTCTCTGTGTCGAGTTCCTTTATTTAGACGTTCGATCACTTTTTTGGATGCTGAGTTTAGTTTATTTATTATAATTTCACTATTGCTATATTTATTTTGATTAAAGAAAATGTCTCTAGGTTTCAAACCGGTAACTGAGTGTATAGAATTATTTAATTCACGCACTGTTCTAAATATTTCTTCGATAAGTCTTGTTTTATTCTGAATTGTGAATATTCTAGACAGTTCAGTTATTGTACCGTTTACACGTTCTACCTGACCGTTCGCTGTCGATCTGTATACTGGAGTTTCTACTTTAGTTATGTTGTATTTCAAACACATTTGGTTCACCATTTCTGTTTTGAATCCCTTCTCGTTATCTGTCATGAGTCGTTCACATTTTGGGAAATAATTAGATAAGACCTCTTCCATAACGTCGTACAGTCTGTTTCGAGTTTCGATTTCCCGAAGGATTGTATATTTAGAATACTTATCTACTGTTACAAGGAAAGTATACTTGTCGTTGAAGTATATGTCCATATGAATGTGTGTTCCCACATGTGTTGGTATTTCTGAATTATTCAGAGGTTCTCTGATAGGTTTTCTTTCATATTTTCCAAATAGACATGCTATGCATTTTCTGTTGAAACTCTTTGCTTGTTTATTTAGATCGGGCCAGTAATATTTCTCTGAGATTTCTTGTATATTGTTACGTAACCCTCGGTGTGCTCTTTCGTGAGTTACCCTTACAAGTTTTAGTTGTTCCTCCAAATTTGTCACGTCTTGAAGTTTTCTTGGTGTGAATATAAATCTTACTAGTGGGAATTCTTTTTTTATGTTTTCACCATATTTGTATATGTTTTCAAATTTCGTATGCAAAGCTACAATCTTTTGGGGTTGTATAACTTCTTTCATCTGCCTTAGTAAAGAGTCTTTGTCCTTAAACTTTATTATGAGTCTTATTTTGTTACTAAAATAGATTTGTGTTTCGATATTATTTGTTATATCTTCAATAAGTTCGAACTGTGCAGTGTATGCATTAAAAGGCTGATTCACGGTTTTTATTATATCATTAGAAGAACTTTCAGCTGAATGTGCTGTTTCTATGGTAGAAGCATTTATGCGTTGACGTGATAATGCGTCAGCTACAAGATTTAGGTTTCCTGGTTTATAAACTAATTTTGCTCCAAAGTCTTCAATGATTCCCTTCCAACGTTTCAGCTTTGTGTTGGGATTTTTTTCTGATACAGAATATATAAGGCTCTGGTGATCGGTATATATGGTTAAGTCTGCTATACCATATATGTAGTTTCTGAGTTTTTGTAAGGACCATATGATCGCTAATAGCTCTTTCTCGTTTGTGCTATAGTTCTCTTCTGTCTTACTCAGTGTTCTTGACAAGAAGTGTATAGGTTGCTTATTCTGACTTAGTACGGCTCCAATAGCTATGTTGGATGCATCAGTAGTAAGCTCGAATGGTTTACTATAATCCGGTTGAAAAAGTTCGACTTGTTCTTTCAAATAATTTTTTAAAATTCTAATCGCTTCTAATGCTGAATCATTCAGATTTAACTTAATATTTTTACTTTGTTTTTTGTTTACTTTACCGTTATCTCCTCGTAAATATAATGTCAGGGGCTTGGCTATGCTTGCGTATCCTTTTATAAACTTACGATAGTAACCTGTAAGACCTAAAAATCCTCTCAAATCCTTTACCGTTTGTGGGACTGGAAAATTTTCTATAGCTGCTATTTTCTCAGGGTTCGTAGTGATTCTACCATGTCTGATTATGTGACCTAAGTATTCTACTTCTTCTTGAAAAAACTTACTTTTCTCATCAGATATTTTTAATGTGGCTTTATTGAGTACGTCGAATACTTGACTTATGTGCTGTATATGTTCTTCCTCAGATGAGGAATATATCAATACGTCATCAATGTAAACGTGTACGAATTTACCTACAAAGTCTCTCAAAATGTCGTCCACGCATCTCTGAAATATGCTTGGTGCATTTTTGAGCCCGAAAGGCATTCGTTTAAAATGATATTTTGCGCCATTTATAGCAAAAGCTGTTTTTTCTTTATCATCTGTTTTGATTTTAATTTGGTGGAAACCTGACTCCAAATCTAATGTTGTAAAGTACTTGGCTTTACCTAAATTTTGAATTGTCATGTTGACATCCGGAATGGGGTATCTGTCTGTTACAGTGTGAACGTTAAGTTTTTGGAAATCAACAACCATGCGCCGTTTTGGTTTTCCTTTTTCGTCCAAACCTTTTTTAGGTACTGTCCATATGGGACTGTTATAAGGACTATGGCTTTTTTCTATTATATCGTCATGTAAGAGTTTCTGTATTTCTTTGTTTACGAATTCGTTATCTGCTATGGGATATGGATATTGTTTAACATAAACCGGATTATCATTGGTCGTCCTAATGCTTGCTTCTATAGTATCTGTAAAGGGTAACGGTCCTATGCTGTTATTAATCTTCATCAGTCTATCTATGTCTGCTTTATAAATATTATTTTCCCCAATTATGTAATTAATTTTCTGAATAGATTCGACACTGCTTATGGTAGTTAGAGTCATATTACTGAAATTTATTTCCGCGTTTAGAACTTTAAGTCCTTCATATCCTAATATCATATCAAAAGACTGAATATCCTCTAATTCAAAAAATGTTATATTTTTCTTTAATATCCTAACTACTTTCTTTGTATCTACCATAGAATAACCATGCATTGTTTTTATTTTTATAGGTTTAATTTTAATTTTTTCGCTAGAATCGCATTTTCTATTAATGTAATTATGGGTTGCACCAGTATCAATAAGAATTTTATAAATTTCCTTAGAAATAGTACTAGTTAAATTTAAGCAGGGCAACCCGTCTACTAGTTTAAATGATCTATTCTTATGTTATTATTTACCATACATTCCGTTTCATCTGCTTCTGCATATGTACTGCTGACATCGTCTCTGCGTTGTTGTCGGGAGTTATTTACTCTCTGCTGCTTGAAGTTCTGCTGATAAGATCGTTGCGGTCTGTTGTGTGTGTTGAAACTCCCGCTGTGTTCACGTTTCGCTGGTGGATTATATACATCGGGTTTGTATTGATTCCAATTTTGTCGCTGTGCATGTACAATTTGTCTCGAGTTTATCTCCATCGGCTGTGGTCCTTGATTGTGTTGCTGCATATTATCGTATTGCTTCTGGGGTTGATAATTCGTTGTTTGGCTCGAATAATTTGGTCTTCTTTCGTTTCTGCGTTCATGTGGCATATTTTTGTGGTGCTTATCTTGAGTGAGATGTAAATGCCTGTGCACATTATCATGTTCTATTCTGCGAGCAATTGCGAATGCGTGTTCTAGATCATTTATTGTAGCTGAATATAATGATCCTCTTGTAAAGTTGTCACTCATACCATCAATGAATATACGAACTGCGTCGTCGTTAGCATTTTTAATTAGTCTGTCGATTATATTCGGCGGATCACCTGACATAGTGATTTTTGATATTATTAAATTGAGATTTTTATTTATCTCGTCGTGGTATTCAGACAGTGTGCTTCTTTTTTGCGTGATGGCTTTCATCATGTCTTGTAGCACGTATAGAGGTTCTTGATTAGAGTACGTATAATCTAATCTGTTACGTATCGCCTCAAAATTAAAAATTGTGTTATAATTAGTTAACACATTCGCGGCTGCACCCTGTATTTTACTTTTCACTATAGTCAATGCTGCTGCGTACTTACTGTGTGTTTTGAAGTTTTTAATGCTGTCCATTAATCTGGATGCTTCTTCGCGCCACGACCGATAATTTGATTGATCGCCGTTGAAAATAGGTAGGCTTTTAAATGCGTCTAACTGTATTTCACTACCATCTGTATATGTGGTTCTTATTTCCTCTAGCACAGGTATGTTTGGTACTATGCCTAATCCAGATTTTACTTCATTTAGTTTTGTTTCTAAATTAGTGTTTATTTGATTTTGGTTAGTTATTATTGCTGCTAACCTTGCATTCTCTGTGCGTGTGTGCTCTAGGGTTTGTGTTACTGTGTTGCTCCTGGTTTCTAAAGCTTCTAATCTTGCCATTAATACTGCGAGTTGTTCCATTTTGAACTCGTGTCTGTTGTCGTCGAATTTGTGTGTTTTTTTTTCTCCACATATACACTTTCACTGAATTGCTTTGCTGCTTCGTACGAAGAAGCTATATTTGTACCTGCTATGCTAGGTAATTCTTGTAACCGGTAACGCGAGTGTTCTGTTTATACTAGATTTCACTACTTGTTCCCGAGGTCCGCTCGATTGAAGTTAAAAAGTATATTTAACCTCCTGGCAGGATCGCCAATTAAAACACTTATTTCTTACTTTTAAAATTAAACAATATTTATTTGGAACTATGTCCTTTATTATTGAAATACTTTTTACTAATTCTAAAAGGAGCTTAAGGCTACTATGTAGTTACAATAAGACTGTTGATAAATTCATCATACAGTCGTATTTATATACTTTTCTTATCTATCTACAAGGAGACCCAAGCGTACAATCGTCTTGCTTGATAATGAAGAAGAGATAATATTCCAACATTGTATACAAACGATATTATCTCTTTTACATATGTTATCATTGTAGCGTTGTGTGCAAGACTGTACTAGAGACTAAAGATATCATTGAATACAAATAATGTTATCTTTTTTCTCAATATGTCTTGCTATGGATACTTAACTCGCTCTTATTGAAAAACCCTTTATATACGTAAATATGTGCAATAATCGCGTAGTATTTGGTAGGTTCTACGATAAGGAGAATTCGAAATAATTTTTGTGCACAATCAGTATTGTTGTGGAATCTAAGTAACAGCGAGGTTGTAGGTGAGTTTTTAAACTCTCATAGGTCTATGAAAGCCTTTTTCGATATCCGTTACTGAATAAAAATTATGACAGCTTTATGGTCTTGAATGTTTGTCAGACGTATCTATTGTCATTTGCGAGAACTGCTTAAGTCCATGTGTTAGGACTTAGGGCCGATTCTCTTGTAATATGTCTCTTGGGACAGGATGTCCCCTTGTGAGGTGCCATAGCTTAGGTTAGAATAGCTGCCAGCATTCGACAGCATACTTAGATATTTTTTTGGTCCATTGTGTTACCACGTGAATCGTGTCTATTCTCCTTGTTATCTGTGAGAAAATCATTCTGAGTTTTTAATGAAACGGAGGAGAATTTTCGCTTCCGTTTTCGTCAAATCACTGAGGTTTTGAAAATATTAAGCTCCAATATGGAGCTTAATTTTGTTTGATTGGGTTGGGCAGTCACAAAGTATATGAAGAACTTTTTGTTGTTCCTTTTCGTCCATGCAGCTTCTGCAAAATTCATTTCAGTCGAAGCTAAGCCTTATTGCGTGACTGCATATTAAACAGTGTCCAGTGATGATACCTATGATGGTGCTAACATTCGATCTATCGAACGAAATCAGTCTCTTTGATCTTCTTAAATCTAGCTTTAGCCAAACTGGTTTGGCTTAGAATCCATCTGTGGATTGATTTCCTGTTAGCATGTTGCGCTAGTAAGCTTTTGCATGTAGCAATAGCATACCTTGTGCACCCATGTCGGGAACAACTGGTAATTTGGTCCATGTATGGCGACATCATCAGCCTTACCTCTTGAAGGTCAATATGCCCAGGCACCCAGCATAGGTGAATGTTAAAATGCTTTGACGTCTCCTGCAGAGATAATCGGCAACCTAAGGTTGACATTGAATTTGTCGAGACTGATTCCAGGGATCTGATGGCCGCTTGGCTGACCGAGAATATGCTCATAAGTCATAACCTTGGCAGATGTAACATTCTCTTTCAGCCAGGATAAGGCTTCTTTGGTTGCCATTAGTTCCGCTTGGAACACGCTGCATTGATCAGGAAGACGGAAAAATTTACTGAGTTTTAACCTGTCGGAGAAGACACCAGCATCCAATCAGTCATTTGATTTGAAGCCGTCGGTATAGTAATGGACCGAGCCATTTCGGACCTAGAAACTCTTATCAAAGTTTAACCCGGTGCTGTCAGAAATATTTGTGTCTTCATTTAGAATGTTTGCTTTAAGATGTATGGCTGATTTAGCCGCCATTGGTTTGCCGAAAATATTTAGGGGTTGTGTGTCTATTACAGCTAAGGATGTTGTACGGAGTGCACCAACGATACACAGAGACGCAGTTCTTTGCACTTCGGCTAGCTGTTTGTTGTTTATAGCTATCCACCTTCCTACTACTCCATAAAGAAGTATCGGTCTTACAACAAATATATAGAGGCAATGCGTAATACAAGGTTTCATTCCCCATTCCATGTCTATGGCTTAGTAACAGGAATAAAGCGCGACTATCGCTTTCCTTACTCGTTCTGTTATGTTCAGCATCAAGTTAAGCTTACTTTCCAAAATAAGTCCCAGTCCCATTTGGAAAGTTTATGTAGTGCGTTTTGGCGAAGCTCAAGTGCTTCCCTGAGACTGCGATAACTTCATCCGCGTAGGCAATCAAGTGTTATCCCTCTGCTTTCAGGATGAGTTAAAGCTCCTTTACCACTTCTTTCCGGAGAAGTGGGGACAGTACTCCACCTTGCAGGGTGCCTTTACGGATATGGCCTCTGGCCCACATTTGTGTTGATAATCTGGCAATTTTATATCAAATTAATCACCATGTTAGCGCCATAGTGTACTCTTAACAGCATTACGACTTTTCGATAATACGCACTAGTTTGTGTAGTGCTGTTTCTACAGATTTGACCTTACACTACGCAGGTTGAGAAGCAGATAGCTGATTAAGATCAATGCAGCTGCGGAGATGAATACCAGGGTTTTCAGAAAGAATGATGACAATGTAATCTGTCTCAGGTCTTTCGGATTGACGTGAGAACTTTTACCAGATGTGGGTATGAATAGTACTTTGAGCTTCCTCCAAACCATGCTACATTCCCATGGTTTGGAGGAAACTCAAAGTACTATTAATACATTCATCAGATCGATGCAGCCCCTAAGGATGTCTTTCCACCATGGTAGTATAAGATCCAATAAGCGCTGTAGCTCGGCGGTTAAAATGCCGTCAGGTCCCGCGGATTTAAAGTGTTTGAAGCTGTGTATTGGCCAAAGTATTTTATATTTTGTGATAAGATCTTGTAAGTTGTCGGTCAATAAATTGGTTGGTTCTACTGATATCATCTTGGAAAGCTTACTATGAGCTGCCTGGGAAATAGGTGTCCATCAATAGCTGTAAGGATTCTTTGCTTGAGGTCGTCCAAGTGTCATCTGTTTTTTTTTTGAGATAGTTGAACTAGTAGATAGTACTTGTCGGAGTCTAGACGTATCGGAAGTCTCTTCTATGTTATCACAAAAAAGACTCTAGTATTTGCGCTTGGACTTTCTTAGATCTTTTTTGTGTTTTCTTTGAAGGACATCCAGAGATAAAATAGGAACCTAGATGATGGGTTCTCTTTGCAGGACATTCAGTTAGAAGAATCGTTCAAGCTTTAAGCTTTATATATATTTATTATTTACACTTCTGCCTTAGCATTCCTAGATTTGCAGACTGCCATGAAGGTTTTCGTTTCCCTATAGGTTTGAATAATCGACAAGAGGATGACAGTGATTCGTTAAAATCGGCTTGTGAAGAAGTTAATCGAGCACCTGGGTACTTCTAGGAGGGTTAGGTTGAGCAGAATAAACTAATATTTGTATAGTTGCCAGAGCTTACATTTTGCTTTTAGTGAGTTTACAATAATGTAAGTGGGGCGCTTTCCCAACTGAATTTTCATCGCAATATGCATGTTGAGAGTTTAGAGAGAGATTACAGTCGGTTCGACAGGACCGGGCATGTAGATCAATTAATCTTCAGAAAGTTTTTAAAAAAAAAAGGATATACTTATCGACGGAGATGCTCCTGATTTATGTTCACGTAAACTCCTAAATGAACGACATAATTGTTCACATAACAACACTGGTCCACTGGTACTTTGATGACATATCTTGGCGAAAAGTGGAACCAATCTATCCACCTTGGTGGCGAAATCTTGATTGTTTTACTTTATAATTCAAAGACATTTGCCAGAGTTTGTAATCAAGCTCTTTTGGCTAAAATGCTTGCTTTAAATCGATGAAACATTTCGTCTATTGGTTAGAAACTACCTATTGAAACTATCAATTCAAGTTTGCACGGCTTCAAGTCTGCTTCACCGTTAAACCTGGTATTCCCCAAAGGCTACGACTTGTCTCCCAAACTTTTTCCCATTTTAAGTAATGTCCTCTTGCCTGCAACTTTTAATCCAATCTATTCCGTTTTTATGACAGTACCCTCAGCATTTTACATACGCTCCCGAATCTTCGCCTTCCACATTCGGATGTTAAATAAAAATGACAAAATATGTTAAGTAAGTTAAAAGCCGGACTCGATAGCATAATTAAATAATGTAAATCTAATAGAGAGGAATGGAATTTTATTCTTACAAAACGTAATGTTCCTGCTGCCCTGTCATCTAAGCTAAACCAACCTTTATAATCATATTATCGATAATAAGCACGTTGATTGTCAAAATCGTAAAACATTGTATGCTTGCAGTGGCGTAACTACACCATTTGGGGCCTGTGGCAAATTCTTGTAATAGGGCCCTACCAGTAAAAATCGCCACGTTGTACAATTTTATTTTCCCTGGCAAATGCTTCAGATGTGTCTTTTATATGTATCAACAAATTCTAGAGTTTTTTTTAATAGATCAGTGACGTTTAAATCTTGTAAAGTTCAAGGCTGCAAAACACTGAAATTTGAAACAATTTCATTCATCGGAAGGAAACGCGATTTCAGTTGATTAGGAATTATGTCCAATACGCCAATAAAATATATTCATTCTGAACAAACTCTCGGGATCTTGGAGACGCTCATATTCGCAAAGCTCTTCAAAATAGCGTTTTACCTTCCTCTGATGAGTTTTAGAAATTGAATTGAATTGAATTGAATTGAATTGACATCACAGTACTTCGCACATGAATGCAACGAACTACAGACACATAACAGCACTGGCGACTGAGGCCATCGGCTGGGACAGATCAAGACAATTATACAACAGAGAGAGACGGATAGATATATAGAAGGAAAGACATATAACATAAACCTACGTGGCACAGAGGAGGAGACATCGATTTATATTGTCTCATGTTATCGCACAGGTGGCCTCAGATAAGCTGGCAATTTTCGTAGAAAACAAATGCTGCCGAAGCTGGGGCTTGAACCCGCAGCGCTTGGCTTAGCAGTCAACTACGCATTCCTCTGAGCCATGGCCACCTGCAAGCGTTTACCTTTATTCAATAGTTGCCTAAATCTTTACCGAGGAGTACCGAGATTAAAGTTCCACCAGAGATTCTCGTCTCCTCCATAAGGTCGTCTGATATGGCTTGCTGTTGAAATTGTACCATTTAAGGCTCGTAGAAGGACTGCTACTAGACTCAGTTAGTTTAAGGTGATGGAGAGAAGTTTATTGACTAAGGTTTCTCTCCATTGGGCTATACCGGGGCTTAAGCCTAGCTTCTTTCTTTATATGCTTATGCGAAGTTAAATTGTTGACACAATTGATAAGAAATCCTGCTTAACTCCGACTCCGTACGGCTAACCTGTCTCATGACAGGGTTAACTATTGAATGTTTGTCAGATTATATCAAGAGGTGGAACAATGAAATAACTTAGGTGTTGTCCCAATGCACCAGCCTGTTGTCCACACTCTGTGGAGTCATCAGTTTTTTTTATGGTCTCTGAAATCCTTCGGACTATGAGGACATTCTTCCAAGGTGAGTTGTATATTGTTGCAAAGGAGGAGGTTTGATTCCGGTTTGGAACTGCTAAACATTTGCGTTGTCATAACATCTGATGATAATGCCAGTTGTGTACCTCTCTGCGTCTACAATCAGATTCCTAAGGTCTCCCTAAAAAATTGGTCTGCCGATTCCAGTTGATTAGGAATTATGTCCAATACTCCAGTAAAATATATTCATTCTGAACAAACTCTCGGGATCTTGGAGACGCTCATATTCGCAAAGCTCGTCAAAATTGCGTTTTACCTTCCTCTGATGAGTTTTAGAAAATTCAAGGGTGATAGAAAATTTTTCTGCTACACTATTTGCTTCCATTTTAAAATTTACAAATTCATGTCTATACCTTTCCAATTCTTCTGGACAAATTTTCAAACGTTTTAAGGCATTTGAAAGATCGGTGGCTTTCGACTGAAATGCTTTAGAGACTGCATCGGTAGTTTGTAGAATTTTGCAATGGAAAACCATTAACATAATAAAATTGTAGTTTTCGATCTTCTTCTTGAGTGAAACAGCTTCATTTTTTCATCTGAACTGCAACTTAACAGAATTGTTTTCGTTAGCGCTTTTTGAACTTCAACAAACCGAACTTTTAGTAGGGTTTAATGATTTTAATGTTATTGAAGTTGAAGATTCACTTTCTTTATTAGATATGAAACTTGATAAAATATTCCATCTTTTGATACTATGCCCCAAAGAATTATTGATATGTTGAACTGTATCAAAAAAATTTTGCATATCAATAACCTCTCTCACTGCATCATTGAGTGCTAGATTAAAGTTAAAGACACAGTGAACATACGGCATTTGGCTCGACGTCTTTAATGAGTTTTTGAACTCCGCAATACTATATGAATTTAATATTTTGTTTGGACATTGGTAAGACAGTTTGATCGTTAACTTCATGAAATCCTCAAAATGTATCTTTAATGACAAGTGCCTTTGGGATCCCATTAACAACTTTTTGGATCATACAATAACGGTAAAGTTCACACAGTTGATCAATTTTTAAAATATCTTGAGTCTTATCGAATATGATAGAGTAGAATGCCGCACCATATGTTTCATTTATGAGTGCATTTTCATCTTTTATAACCAGGACAGAAATTATCTCATTTTGTATTTTTGGACTTAAGTAATTTATCTGGCCCTTTGGTTTACTAAACAGTTCTTGTAAAATCGAGTCGTGTTTTCCTAAAAACTCAAAAATACTCAAAAACTTCCTTTGGAGTTTGGGTCACTGCTATCATCGTTTTCTCTGTGGCCACGATAGGCCAAATTACACGTTGAAAGTGTCAGAGTAACATCAAGGAGTCTAGAAAGTACTTGGCGCCAAAAAGATTTTTCTTTTTTGATCATGGATTCTTGGTCTTCATCGAGTGTTCTATGCAGCCGCCACTGTTGATACGTAAGACAAGAATCCAGATGAATTTTCGATGTCTGGTGTCTTTCTATGGCATCAACAATATGTTTCCAGTCGTCATAGCGCTTAATCCAAACATTTTGTATTATGGTCTTTAGTTGTCTCACTCTAATGGATTTTAAGCAGAACTTAAAAAAATATTAGAGTACTCAGGTACAAATGGTATTTACACATTTAAAAAAATTATTTATGAGCTCGCGGCCTCTTGGGTCGGGGGTCCGTGGCATTGGGCCAGCCTTGCCACCCTATAGTACCGACACTGCATGCTTGATATCTGTGTTAGTAATGGCCTAAGTTGAGCGACCACATATTCACATATCACTAAAAATGCATTGAAAGATCTTCCGATCTAGCCTCAATATAAAAATATATGAGAAGGCTACAATCCACTGTGTGGATCGTTTTATACCCTATCCCATCCCATCCTTTAGATTGATATCCTTAAAATGCGGGTCTTATGTGACTGAAATTGTCACAACATATTGTTTATCATAATCTTGTATGATTCGACCAAAAACATCGTTTTTCTCCTGCATATTGTATGGCTAAGTTATACAAATGGTTTTTGTATGAAAACGCCTCCAAAAAGCGGGCGTGGGTAAAAATTATATTTGGGAGAAATGTTTACATTACCAAAACCTATTTTTTTTGCATCAAATTTTTTTTCGAAATGTTTTAAAGTTTACCGAAAGAAGTGTTTAACTGAAAACGCCCCAAAATATTGGGCGTGCAAAAATTTGTATGGGCGATAAATAGGCATTAGGATTGTATAGATATTTTGTTATAAAACACTTTTTCAAAATTTGTTACAGTTTGGCCTAAAATTAGGTTTTTCTAAAAAGGGGGCGTGGGAGTGGGTGGATTTCAAAAATGTTTACACTTGTTCGAACAGCACGTACAAGGACCACATGTACCAAATTTCATTACACTAGCTCAAAACTTAATAACCAATAACCGGTTACATACAAACAGACAGTTATAGCTTAATCGACTCAGCTAGCGATTCTGAGTCGATCCATATACTTTGAGGTATACCTAGCTAAGTTATTTCAATATTTTACAAACTATATATCAAAACTAATATACCCCAATGGGATAGGGTACACACATCTACTGTGTGGATAAAACTGATAGGAGATTTAACCGTATCGAATTATAGTATTGATTGAACATTATAGGAATATCTCCTGGGTAACACTTTTTAACTGCTACCAAAGTCAGTTTTTCCTTCGCATTACAATTTACATACCTTAACAAACCAACGCACATCGGTGTTTCCTTCTTTCTTCTCCTCAATTTTCTTTATGACCGCGCTGTTATTCATAAGCCCTCTAGCGAGTGGTAATTATAAAAAAAAAACGTTAAGTTTGGCGACTGTCTCAAGGGAGCACTTATTGGAGCACATCATCTCTTGGAGTGGTCAGCCCTCTCATTCGATATGGCGACTTTCGTTTGGGGATTTTCTAAAATTCCTACTTAAGTAATTCTTCCAAGGATCAATTAAAGCCAATGTAAGTGAGATACCGGCAAGAAATCATTCAGTGTATGCGTATGGGGATCGTCATCTACCAGATATGAGTTACGAAACTGTGTTTAGCTAAACTTTAGCAAAACTTTTTGTATACTGTTTGTGGATAATTTCCTTAAGAAAATGCCTTCCAGACTATTAAAAAAAAAAATATTTTATTGGTAGACTGACCCAGTGACAACCAACTATTTACACTTCCTTTGAGCAGTTACCTACAATTTCAGTCATCAGTCCAATCGATCAACAGCACATATACGTTTATTTACTGTTGATTGATTGTCTACAGAAGGATCCGACAAAAAGCCTTTCCAAACGACCATCATTCCTAAATCATTAATGATTCGATGAATTTTCAGTCAAAAGTCAACCGCGTGTTGGTATGTCTCGCATTGCAATTCCTCATTAAAATGCATCAGGAAACACCAGCAACACGAAGACTACTTAAGCTCCCAGAGACTCCTCGTCAGCCACCACAACACCACCTTATCCCAACAAAGCGAAGGGTAAAAACAATTAAAAAAAGAGTAAGACTCACAGCCACAAGGAATAAACTGGAAACCGAAACCGAAATAAATGCAAAAAAATCCCTCATTTGCACATCGCGATGTGTTATAGTTGTGGACTGCATCTGCATCCGCTCGCGTCCCCCTACATCCCGTACTCCAATTCAACTGCCCACTTGTTTAAGGTTAATTTTATGCCTCTGTGATTCCGCAGTCAGTCAGTGTCTGACCTTGTTTTAGGTGGTGACTGTGTGTGTTTTGTTGTCTTCTGATCCGAAATGTCTGGCAACGGTCTAAAGGGATTCGACTATGACGACGGAATCGTCTGATTCTTTATGCGACCAGAGTTTCCTTTGCGCTTTTGACTGCCTCCTCTTGGTTGTCACCTTTTGTTTTTTTTTTACCGTTGGTAAGGTTTTTTTTTTTTGTTTAATTGACCCGAAATCCTGAGCCGAAACTGGAGCTGGCATCGTTCTTCGTTCAGTCAAACGAAGTGACATCTTCTAGAAGAAAATTCAAAAATTTAATATGAAGATTGGCGTTCCATTTCTTCTAGTAATTACCAAAGATGCAAACGGCCATAAATGACCACCTGGATGCAATTATTTGCATACCACCAAACTAGACTTCCTTGTGGCCCACTCTCAAATAAGTGCGCATGTGCGCGCACCTTAAATGACCACCATGCGGTCATCTCCTAATGCGCAAACACAGCACATTTGCATGACATCGGTCAAATTCGGAATTTGACAGCTGCTGTCATATTTCTCTGCATTGCAGATCGAATCGTTTCGGCCAAGTTGGTAACTTCACTTGGAAGTTCGATGCGAGTCAATTACCATAAGGAAATGTAACATGAATCCGAGTGTGTGGTACCCCATGACATCCAAAAGCGGTCACTGAGCACGCTCTAAGTTTACCTGGACATTTGCATATCGACCAGTTGTATCGTACTATGGTGCATGTGCCATATAAAAGTGGACACAGTACCGAGATGGTATGGTACGCTTGTCAGTCCAAAAATAGTCGCAATTGCACTGACAGAGGATAATAGAATGCCAAAGTCAAAGCCGAGAGTGCAGGACTTGAAAGCAATTAAAATTTCAAACTCAAGAAGGAGTCACTGAAGCAAGTCCGGAATATAGAATCGCAATGTTAGCACTTAAATTGTAGATGGAATATATGCGTCCGTCATAGTTGTGAATGTGAATTCAATGTATACGATGTGTATCTGGAGAAATTTGTTCCCCAATTTGTGTGCATAAAAATGTGGACTACCACCGTTTTATATGAGCCGGTTCACAAAATCTGATTTGGTATTTTAAATTGATGAAATAATGACTTATGACTGAATCAGCTGTGGGAGGTCATCATATAATTAAATATTTTGAATAAGTTTCGAGAAGTAAGCAAGAACACGGTTTCAATAAGCAGTCAATAAGGATACAGTGTTGTTTTGAGTCAAGATAAGGCAGATATAAGTATCTTTGATGCAATAGCGGAGGGTTTGTACGCTCACGGTTGCACGGTCAGCTCGTCAGACAGGGTAGTGTTCTTGCTCACTCACTCTACATCCTTGCTCTATGAAACATTTATCTCGTGCAATTTCGTTTTCAACTAGAAAACTTAGACTTCGGACGGAAAAAGAAAATACGAAAGAAAGATTTAATTTCAGTGAAAACTCGATCACAAACCTATGACACTATCACTGAAAAAGATCAGAAATTTACCACGAAACTAAGCCTTAAATAAACTCAAGCTAAAACTAAAGCTTAAAACACACCCCAAAATATATGCTTTTACTTGTTTACTTAAGTGGTGCTACAGTCCGGAATGAACCTGTGACTCTACCAACATGCCTCTCCAATTAGTCAGGTACTTAGCCAACTGCCTCCTTGCGGAGAAAGAAAACTTGCGGTCTTCCTCTCTGCGTCCGACGTCTGGCTGGGAATCGAGGACTCTGCGAGCCGGAATATTGGTGTCCATTCGTTCTATACGTCCTAGCCATCTTAAACGTCCAATGCGGAGTTCTTTGACCGGGGGCATGTCGCTGTACAGCTCGTATAGTTCTTGGTTGAATCTTCGTTTCCATAGCCCGTTAACGCAAACGGGATCGAAGGTTTTTCGAAGAATTTTCCTCTCAAATCGACCAAGGATTTCTCCATCCACTTTTAAGACGGACCATTCTTCAGCGCCGTAGAGCAGGACTGGGATGATCAGGGTCTTATATAAGAGCCCCTTAGTAGTTCGAGTGAGGGCTTTACAACTAAATTGCCTTCTTAGCCTGAAGAAACAGCGGTTGGCAAGAGTAATTCTTCGTTTAATTTCTGACGAGATGTTGTTGTCAGAGTTAATAACGGAGCCGAGGTAGATAAAGTCCCGTACTACCGCAAAGTTATATTTGTCAATGGTGACGTTGTGTCCAATTCGTCGATGTTGTGTGTCCTTTCGTGTTGACAGCATATACTTCGTCTTGCCCTCATTTACTGCTGAATCCATTTTTGCCGCTTCCTTCTCAATACTAGCAAACGTGGCTAAGAGATCACAATGATGTCAATATGGTCGGCGTATGCTAGTAGTTGTACCGATTTTTGGAAAAGTGTGCCTCTGGTGTTGGCTCGTAAGCTTTGCACAATCCTCTCAAGAACCAAATCAAAGAAATCACAAGACAGCGCATCGCCTTGGTTTATCCTATATTTGGTATCGAATGTGTCGGTTATGTCGTTTCCGACCCTGACGTAGCAGCGAGAATCTTCCATCGTCATACTGCACGGACAGACGAGTTTGGCGGTTTATCAAAACTAAACATGGATCTGTATAGTTCGTCTCTAAAAATGCAATCATATGAAGCTTTGAAATCGATGGCCAGCAGATGACTATCTCTTCCTCCCTCCGAAGGGGTAGAATATAGCTTATCACTAGATTACGACATATAATAAATAAGAATAAATCAATTAATCACTGCGCTTAAAAAGGAGCAACGGAGGAGCAAGCGAAGTGTTAAGGCGGCCGGCCAGACATAAACACCCTCTCCACAACACGACCAACACAAAAATTTGAGACATCACCAAGCATGTCTGCATTAAAGCAAATAAGTTTCATGTCCACAACTAGGACTCGTCGAAAAGTCAGTTATGACAAACAAGACCGAAGGCACAAAAAAGCGATAACCACAAGCACATGCTTGAGCAATGATTATTGTAAAGGATGACACTCGAATGATACCCCAAAATCTGCACTCGAAACCACCAACGTAGTTCGCGAAAATTTGTTTTTGTTAGGATTTTTCTGCTACTCAAGGCTCACTGAATTCTACAATGAGAGGCATGTTCTAAGCCGAAAAGTGGTTGGTGACAGATTCATAACGCTGGAAATGTGGTATCACCATAGGTTGTAATTTAGGCACTAAGAATAAAAAGGTAATTATTTTGAGAAGATTGTATATATTTAGGTTATTTAATTGAGTAGAAATGGAATATATGTACAGTGTACACGTTACTAGCATTCTAAAATACATGGTCTAATATCAAATTAAGTTGTCAAGATCTTCTTCTGATGGCCAATTCGGAATCGATTAAACCTTGGAATCTGTGTGTAGCCTCGAATCATATCCCCCAAGAAATATTGCTTATTACTTGTTTTTTGGCGTCGTAAATCGCATTTTGTTCAGATCCACCTATCTCGTATTCCGGGTCAGTATCTTCCTCCGAATTCGTGTGATATTCAGCCTATTGTGTTGGTGTGATGACTCTGTTCAGTGTAACCTTTTACCCATCCTTGACCGCCTCTTTAATGTGATCGATGGTATGATATACATGCTGCATCATAAACATAGGACTTTGAACCTCAAAAACTCCTTTATCTGCACCTGGTATACATTTGATGAATGTCAAGTTTGTGGAGTATGACGCGTTCCTACTCTGGATCTAGTAGATCAAGTAAAATTTCAAACTTTATTCTCTTAATCAGCTCAAATGATTGGGTGTAGAAAATACGAAAATATTTCACTGTGTTCAATATTTTCCATGCTTTGAAATATGTCTCACGTTGATGGTTCAAAGGACTAACTTGAACTGATTGACCTGATCGATTTTCGCAAGATTTTATAGTGCTAGGCCTGTAATAATTGACGTGGTCAATCTACCTAAGATTGTTTTTTTCCATGTAATTGTTCATGAAAAAAAGTCACTTTTAATGTGTTCCTAAGTAATTTTTACTCAGTTATTGGCTTCCTGAGAAATAATAGCTTTTCATCATCATCGATCCTGGGCACGTTGCTGCCAGATATTCAGGCCGAGAGCTCTTGCATCCGCGATCGCTTTATCCGTAAACCGGAAGTTCGGTCTTCCTTGGCGCTTCGAATCTGATCTAATCATAAGATCTTCAGGTAATGGCAAGATACCATCGTACCCCCAAATCCGACCTGGAATCCAAACCCACTCCTCAGTGTATCCCTATAACCAGCCAACATATATTCTGACACGAAATTAACTAAAAATTCCCAACTCACTATATGTCGACTCAACACCTAATACGGATAGGCCCCCTTCCCACTAACACGAAAAATGGTCCATTAATTATTTTTTAAAAAATTGCTTAACAATGAAAATGCGTTGTTCTTTCGTATAACGCTACATTTCTATTAACCCCGAACTATCAGCTGTCACTTTTGTTATCTTTTTTTTCCATTCGCAACGCAGTACTACTAAATGGCGCAAAATTCAAATTTTCCGTGAATTACAGGACATTGATGTCAAATCTTTTCCATGATTCTTGGAATTTGGAAAAGGGAGACATCACAACAATACTGCACAACGTGTTATCTCATTGTTTTCGCATGTTCCTAAAATGAAAGAAAGTACACGATGCCAAGGGTGAATAACCTTCCCAGCTTATATCTGTCCGTCTATAACTGCTTATCTGTAGTATTTGGTGTCTGGTGAACGAACAATCGTAGAGTTACTGAACCGACAGCTTCGGAAAATCAATCAAGGATTTATTTATGTTTGTGCGCAATGTGTGTATGTTTTTGGATTATTCTGCGTAACGATGAAGACTATGCTTTGAATTTTTCAAAGGCTAAGGATAAGCAGTGATTGACTCGAGTTATATGTTTCAAAGCAGAGTCAGTGAGCGTCTGGACTAGTATGATTAATATTATTGGCGGTTAATCGATTCCTTTTGTATGTTTATTTTGTTTGAGGTTATGTCAATTTTGAAAACCGAATTATTTTTAACCATATTATATAAAAATTTGTTTTTTGTACTCTCTAAAACAAAATTACATGCAATATGCAAAACATTTACGTATTGACAGATTTTGGTAATCTTAATATTAATCCAGTCTGATACGATTAGCCTGGATAAAAAATGGGATAACGAAGTAATTCTGATAGTTTAATCTATGAAGACTAATTAAATAAATGGCCTGACACGACTCGGAAGAAACTTCCCCAATAACATTGATGTGTATTGTGTTTGTTGTGGAGTTGGCGGTAAATATTCTGGAAACGTCGAAGTTCAGACATAGTCTACACTGAGAAAATGGAAGGACCACTTCTGCAGACTGTTAAACGGCGATGACGAACAAAATTCCGCTGTCAGGCAGAACGAACCATTCAATATTGACAATGACATCGAAAACTGGCAACTGAACTGAGTAAAGTGAGGATAGCCATATCTACACACAGCAATATAAGGCTGCCATAAATAGCGACCTTACCGCTGAGCCTTATGAAGCCAAATAAAGTGGATATAGGCCAGAGAAGTAAACAACTGTTCAAATCATCACACCTCGGCAGATCCTGGAAAAAAAACCAAGTTATCGATACCGACCACCGCTATTAACCCTAACAACAACTTCTTTTCAAAAATTGTGCCAAAAATTCTTCTGCCTACCGCTGTTTTTTTCAGTCTAAGGAATCAATTTAGTAGTAAAGCAGTAACTCGAACTCTAGTTGAAATCCTATAAAGGACCCTGACCATCCCAGTCTGATGAACTGAAGCATGGACCGACCTTATCAAAAGTGGATGAAGAAATCCTTAATTGATTTGAGAGAAAAATTCTTAGAAAAATCGTCGATCACGTTTGCGTTGACAGGCTATGGAGACGAAGATTCAACCAAGAGCGAATGGATGCCAATACCCCGACTCGTAGATTCTAATATTCCCAGCAATACGTAGGACGCAGTAGAAGAATTCTTAGCCTTAAGTGGCGCGCACAAGTAGGAACTACCATCAATCAGCATGGAGTGCACAACAGTTATCCCGGTCCTTAGGGCTGATTGCAGAGGCATCTTGATTGAGGCCCAGTTTCTGTAGGCCCATTCCGGACTGTAGGGCCAGGTACATAAATAAGTAATGAGCTTGCCAGAATGTCCACCACCCTTGAAGATCCTCCACACAGGGTATGATACTCATGTTTCTCGCTACATGTAAACTATTTCTTAAGAAAGATGCAAAATAAAACTGTAGCAGAGAAATCGGCACAGTACGTCATTTATCTAAGCCATTTACGGTCTTAGTTTAACAAGGAGCACGCTTTCAGTCTCATAAAGGTGAAAAGATATCACTGATCAGCAGCAACATCAGTGTCCTTTTTCCCATAGGCCTATACGTAAAATGACTATACCTCGTTGGCAAAATCTATGTGCAAAGAAAGTAAACCATATTTTCTGTTCATATCCAGTGCTCTCCATATAAAGAAGAACTCATCTCGGTTAGCTCCTTTTTGGACATCCTATGCAACTTAATCCGCTCAATGCAAATCTCGGGATTGTTTACATAGCCAACTACTTGAGGCTAGATGACGAATCAATGTGAATACAGTGAACCTTATTGGTCGTAGTGCACAACCTTTCAACACAATTAATCTAAAAATTAAGGGACCACGATTTTTACTAATCAGTTGAGTATATAAGACCTTCAGATCGATTACCAACTCATATAAAACGATCCTCCCGTTCAGTGTCTCACTATGCCACAAGTAAAACCATATGTTGACGAGCTCACCCAGGATTAGCAGCTTTTCTCAAACTAGAAGATTTTATATTGGTTTGGAAAAAAATCTGGCATAACCGGCCAATACAGAGCCTAATTTTCGCAACAATTGCCATTGGAAAGCAACAATTCAAATGATTTCCAGGGACCGCGTCCAATAGAAATGCAATCAATACTAGCAGGTTGTAGCACTGTGGGCTATAGTAAACGTCCCTCTAGTAAATTCCGTACTTTCATTTTTACTCAACGGGTTTCTTAACAATTGGGGGTCACAGCCCGAGAAAAGACAACCTTCCATCCACTTCATTCCTGGGCACGTTGCTGTAAGACAATTTTTTAAATGCCATGTCAGCCGAGATTGCTTGGTTCTTAAACCGTAGATTCCGTCTTCCTTTTTATTTCAATCCTGAGGGTTTGCATCCAATAAATCTCTTAATGAACCCGAGCCAACGTAGTCGGCTAGTTAATGTTTTATCTTCTCCTCTACTCGCCTCCATCACATACAGGATAAAAATTCCACGAAAAATTGTTTCGTTCCCTTTTCACAATCCGCTTTCATGGTTTTTGTCAAGTACTCAACACCGTAAAATGGGACCGGTAGATTACGGTCTTCTAGAGCAAGCATATGGGTTTCCTAGTTAAGAGTAATCCTGACTTGAAATTCGTTGTAACTGGTGGTTAAATTTTAAGGGCCGAGGTTGATTGTGAACCAACACCTAAACGTCAAGTTTTTTTCTGCATTTCATTTGACATTTCATAGTTTGAACCATGGAATGATACACAATCCAGCAACGCGTTAAAGTTATTCAGGCATTTAGTGCACTTCGTGATTTTTTCGGTCAATTTAATCGTCCAAATGTGCGTACAATAGGGAAAATCATACAAAAATTTGAGCAAACCGGGTCTGTAGGAGATGTGAAAACACCAGTGCATGCTCGTACAGCTCGGACTACAGAAAATATTGCTGTGGTTCTCGATAGTGTGGCTGAAGAGCCGTCCACCTCAACTTGTCGTCGTGCCCAACAATTGCACCTCTCACGCTCGTCGTTGATGAATAATATGCGTAAAGACTTGCCGCTTACAAGGTGCGATTGACTCAGGAACTACAGCCACTTGACCGTTTCAAGCGTCGTCAATGGTCAGAATGGCGGAAAGGAATGGCAACTGTGGATGATAAATTTTCGAAGAAAGTCATCTTCAGTGATGAGGCACATTTTCACCTCAGTGGATTCGTCAATAAGCAGAATTGCTGCATTTGGGCGAAGAGTGATTGTCGAAAAACCAATGCACCCACGAAGAGTGACTTTTTGGTGCAGTTTATGGGCTGACGGCATCATCGGCCGTATTTTTTCCAAAGTAAAGCCGGTCAGGCAGTTACTGTGAATGGTGTTCGCTATCGTGGGATGATAACGAACTTTTTAAGGCCCGAATTGGAAGATATGGATGTGAACGACATGTGGTTTTAACAGGACGGTTCCACTTGCCACACAGCTAACGAAACAATGGCTCGCGCGACAAATGCAATGGCCGTGTTATCTCACGTGGCGGTGGTGTCAATTCATGTAATTTGACACCGTTGGACTTCTTTCTTTGCAGTTATTTGAAAGAAGAGGTGTACGTTGATAAGCCAGCAACAATTTAAGAGTTAAGGATGAGATAATTCGGCACGTTAACGGCATAAAACCTCAATTATGCCTAAGCGTCATCGAAAATTTGGACCATCGGATGGAGGTGTGCCGCCGAGGTCGCGGCGGCCATTTGGCCGATATTTTGTTCCATGCATAATTGAACCATATAAATATTATCAAAATAAAAAGAAATGACAATAATTTCTTAACTAATTTGTGTTTTATTGAAAATCGACATCGGCCCTTAAAATTTAACCATTCACTTTGTCATTATTTTTTTAACAGATGATCTTACTGTGAAAATTTGTCTATGATTGATCTGTCGGGGCCAAATCCACATTAGTACGTGCCAGTATGTGTCTTTCAAAAGGGCGTTTACGTGTAACGTTGGATAGAATCTTATATGCGATACTTAGCACGAATATGCCTCCTTAGTTGCAATAAGACAATAAGACATGTTATCGCCTTGTCATCGTATACGAGTGATCTGGCATACTTCTGTCCACCAAGACTAAGTTGATACTTGTTGGAAAGTTTCATAACGTTTGCAAATGACATCGAATGTCAATTCTAATTAACGCTTTGATTCAAATCTTATCCTTGATAATAGAACCATCATTATGGAGAGGGATACCTGAATATATCTGTATTCCGTTCTGGGGTGGTTTTTAATGTCGAGAGACTGGAGACGTTACTTGCAACTCTGATTGAGAGTTTTCGGATTAACGTAATATTAGGTATAAAGGCAGAGACATAGGTCTCCGGCTGTACAGCTCCTATAGTTCTTGGTTGAATCTTCGTCTCCATAGCCCGTCAACGTTAACGAGACCGAAGACTTTTCGAAGAATTTTGCTCTCAAATCGACCAAGGATTTCTTCATCCGCTTTTGAGACGGTCCGCGCTTCAGCGCATTAGAGCAGGACTGGGATGATAAGGGTCTTATATAGGATCTCCTTAGCACTTCGAGTGAGGGCTTTACTACTAAATTGCCTTCTTAGCCCGAATAAACAGCGGTTGACAAGAGTAATGCTTCGTTTAGTTTTTGACAAGATGTTGTTGTCAGAGTTAGATAGACAAAGTCCTGTACTAAATTAAATATATGTCTGTCAATGGTGACGTTCTGTCAAATTCTTCGAAACTTCGTCTAGCACTCATTTACTGCTAAACCCAACTTTGCCGCATCCTTCTCTATACAGCACGTTGGGTCCTGCCAATGATGTCAATATCGTCGGCGTATGCTAGTAGTTGTACAGATATTTGCTGTTTTTCATCGTGTTGTCAACAATCGCGTTTATCGTTTAGCAAGTCAAACCCGGTTGGATGAGACCATGACTTGGAGGTTAAAAATAATCTTTTGATGTGTAGTCAGAGTTACAACCACTGGGCATTGCCAAGCTAAAGCGAATCAGAGTCTACCCTCGTTCTAAACACCCAACCACCCAAATATTCCACTGAATTGGTATCAACTCTCTGTTTGAAGATATGCAGACCTGTTCAATAAGCTTCCGGATCAACTCCAATTGATTGCAACTGCATTTTAATGCAAATACAACTATATAGACCAATTCTTAAATCGACTTCCATTCAAAGAATCACACCCAACCTACCCTAGGCGAATATAGTTGTACTCGACAATATATCATCTCATCCTGGTTACCGCAAATTCTCTAAATCACCTGACAACCCTAGCATTCTAAAGCGCATGCCACCACTTTCACCCGCCACCAATATGATTGAGTCATTTACTAAGCCTGTCATCGTCTTAATGGAACGCGACATTAAGCGTAATCAAGACGCTGTGCACTGTGCTAAGCCCGCAATCCTTTTCAGGATTACCACCGAACGCCTAACGAACACAGCGCTCTTCGGTAGGTGCTCGCATCCATCATTATCAACCGGCAGCAGGTTTGTTTGTTTTGATAACAAATTGGCACATGCATTCGCGACTTTGCGACTCAAGACCGCCGCTCGCTCTTACTCCGTTGCGCGCACCTTCCAGCTGATATATCGACTTGTGTCAACCTAAAGGATACAAAGTCTAAGCCGGTGCAGTGCGGTGCGGTTACACACCTCGAGGCATTTAAACGTTTTCCAATTAGTGGCACATTTTCACAGTGATATAAGCAATCATCAGCCCCAAAGACGCGATGATGAGATTGCCGTTGCCGTTGCATTTGCATCTAAGCAACGAAACCGCCGTGCCACCGCACCATCGAACCACCATCACCACGCCAAGATTAAGCGCAGTGAGGCGGTAACATGATGCGAATAAGGAGAGAATGCGGTGTTGTGTGTGTAAGCGCGTCTCTAATCATAACATTTTCAGGTGACAAAAGCGCTCTGTGGCTGCGTGTAAGGAGAGAAAGGATTATCGAGGTGCACAAGGAAGGTTGTGGGTAATCATTTTTTTTCCGGTTGATTCTTCGTCCTTCGTGCAGAAGAGTGCGATGCAATTTTCAATTGAAATTGATTTATCGTTCGGCAATTTGTTAAGTGAGGCGCTAATGAGTGGAGCGACTCTTGTTCGGCGTGTGCGTGGAGTGCATGAATGCATGCAGGCGCACAGTTCGATGATTAAACGGTCGTGTGACTTAGCTTGATTGGATTATGTCGTGTATGCCACGATGAATGAGAGGGTGCATTTCTCATTCGAGGCGATATAATGCTGGCGAGTTGATTAAGAAAAATAGGTTACCGAACTGGAGAAATTGTTGTTTAATTAATGTTAGAGCGGGGAGGGGGAGGATATGGCATACACGCCTTTTGAATACTGAAAATGAACACAGAAGGTTTTGGATTGATGAACAAAGGTTTTCCAAGGTATAAATATACTACTTGGTTTGAATTCAATAACTATTTCATATGGCACCTTTTGAGCACCCTAAGGAAGCTGGCAGGACAATTAAAGCAGTACTGGCCACGTGCGTACTAGGGTTTCCCATTTTAAAATGTTCACATTAAAAGCCAGTCCTATCGCCCATTGTGTCTTCTGGAAACCTTGGGAAAGAGAATCAAGTGAATAATCTACAATACATCACTAGCAGTAGCAGAATAGAAAGAAGCCCTTGCAGACCACCAATTTTATTTTTAGAAAAGCGCGATCTTCTGTTCATGCCATAAGCGCGGTAATCGATGTATCAGAAAAGGCCATCGAAGGAGAAATATGTCTTCACATCATAAAGGAGCACTATGCAGTAGTAAGCGTAGACGATTAAAACGTCTGGGAGTGCAATAGAATACCATTTTCCAGGATGGACACGCCATACTACCTGCTGCGGTTAGTGACGGACTACTTCAACAACAGACGACTTAGATAGTGTACCGATGAAGGGTGAAACTATTAAAACGTATTGTGGAACAAAACGTACGACGGATTTAAACGATTAACCTTACATAGGAGAGTAACGATGAATGGATTCCCCGTCATAACAGTATAGGAAAACTTATCAGTGCAGTACTATCAGCTATAAAAGAATAAATTTCCCGGATAACAGATCAGCTAGTATCCGAAGAACTAGAACTAGCTGACCATAAAACATAAAACTAGCGGTCCATAAGCGTGCAGATTATTTTTCCCAAATTATATATCTCCCGCGCATATTTCCGGGGTCAGTAGTGCGATGCGATGAGCTGTCGCGCAGAAGGTCTGGGTTTGACTCCCAGCCGTAACAACACCTAAATGATTTTTCACTAGCCCTCCTCTCGTGATGATCTGACAAATCATCCGATATCGATTGTCAAGAAAAGCTTATCTCAAATTCGCCGTTCGGAGTCGGTATAAAACAGGAGTTCTAGCCATCTTGCAAGAAGTACACACGCTCACATGAATGGTTGTGAGAAAGCTGTTGCGCAAAAAATTTGTTTTTTGTGCATATTGCCTAATATCGGTAGAACAGGATTCGCCAAAATGATTCTATTTTTCAAAATCATCAGGTCAGTTATTTAAAGGCCGCCGAAACTTAGCGCATGCACTAAGAAGAGCGTGAATCAAGAGATGACTATCACCAACATACATACTCTGTGCGCTACGAACCATTTCAGCCAAGGTGGCGATTATCATAGCAGGCATGGTCATTATCGACATCCTGGCAGATAGGATGTGGAAAATAAACAATAGACCCAAAACGATTCCAATGACACCAAGAGAATTAAACTGGAATAGAAGGCAGCGTCAGCAGCTAGGTTGCAAGCTCGTTGGGGCGATATAATGAAAAGCCGATTGAAAGACAAACTGATACGGACAATCCAAGTTAGTATCCAATGGATAAGTCGAGAGCATGGAGACTGCATTTACCATATCACGCAGTTCCTGTCTGATCACATTAGTTATCGCAAGTACCTTGACCGATTGTGGACACGATACCTCATCATTCTGCCCAGATGAAGACGAAGAAGGGGAGCACGCAGTTTTTTACACGCTTCATGATATGGAGAATTACTCTGCCCAATCCGTTGCTAGTTCTCGACCAAGTGTTGCGCTCAGAGGAGAACTCGGTGGCAGTACGTAACTTTGTAACGACTTTACAAAGTGAGCTGCAGCGAATAGAAAATTATTAGCAGCAGCAATAGTTGACACGATTCCTCGAAGTAATAACTATCGGACCATCTCTTAACCTAAATGAGTTAAGTTTATATGCGGAAGTGAGCTTTAATACAGGGTGTCCGCCGGGAAGGTATACTTCTTTGCTTTGCCGCCATTTTGGTAAACATTAGTCTTGAAAGAATATTTGGCAGTCGTTAAGTAGACACGTGGAAAATTTATTATGGAAAAATATTCGATAAACCAACGTGTTTTAATCGTTAAAACATTTTATCAGAATCAATCATCGATCACTGTGGCGATGAGAAAGTTACGTGAAATTTTAAGGGAGAAACAACGTGCCCACAAAACGCACTATTTAACGTGTAGTGAATGATTTCGAAGAAAGAGGGTCTGCAGGTGATAGGCCCAAGCATGGATCACAACGTACTGCAAGATCGGTTGAAAACATAACTGCCGCTCAAGGAAGTGTTCAAAACAACCCATCAACCTCGATTCGACGCCGTGCTCAGGGGCTTGGTCTTCAAAGAACAACTATGGCCACAATTTTGCACAAGGATTTGCATTTGTTTTCATTTAAGATTCAGTTGACTCAAGACATTCTTCCACAAGACCGTTTACGTCGCCGTGCATATGCCAATAGGATGTTACAGCTAGCCCATGACAACGCCGATTTTCATGAAAAAATCGTAATGAGTGACGAGGCACATTTTCATTTGAATGGATATGTGAATAAACAGGATAGTCGGTTCTGGGCAATGGAAAACCTTCAAATGTTTCATCAGTCAGCTTTGCATCCATTAAATATTACAGTCTGGTGTGCAATTATGTCAGGAGGAATCATTAGACCTTACTTCTTTGAAAATTAAAACGGCGTAACGGTAACTGTGAATGGGGAGCTATATCGTGATATGATCGAAAACTTTTTAACACCACAACTGCATGCTTTGGGCTTGATTAACATGTGGTATCAACGAGACGGTGCCAAATCGCATACAGCCAGGATTATAATGGAATTACTGCGAGACCTCTTTCCACAACAAGTTATTTCAAAAAATGGTGATGTTGATTGGCGTCCACGGTCGCTTATTTTGACTGCTCCGGACTTCTTTTTGTGGGGATGTCTGAAAAGCAAGGTTTATGACAACAAACCAGAAACTGTTGAGCAGCTCAAACAAAATATTCATGATGAGTTTAATGAAACACCGCGTGAAATGTGTGAGAATGTAATGCAATATGTGCTCAAAAGGGCTCGTTTTTGTGAGACTAACTGAGGTGGACGTTTACCGGAAATTCTGTTCCATACATAATAGCCGACACTAAATAAAACATTTATCAATATAAGATCCATTTTCTTTCATTTAATCAAAAATTATAAACAAACAAAGTAGTATACGGCGGACACCCTGTACTTGGAAATGTATCGTCTGATGCCTCTACGTCGGGACAAACACAAGATCTTTTAGATTGACATGAATTACGCCTGTATCAGGCTTAAATAATCAGGAAAACTGAGAAAAAGCATAAAACTGAGGCTATTGAAAAAAACACCTGCAATCACTCTTTCATTAGTTTTGGCCTAAAAAGCGTGGGGTTCCTAGTTCAAATCCTGAATATACAACACCAAATCTTGAGAAAGTGAGACAAGCCTGTCATAAGAAGCTTCTTAAGTTTGATGTTATGATTCTGCGGTAAACAAGAGGTCCTATTCTTTCCGAAAATAAAACAGTAGCTTCGCTCATATAAATTAAAGTTTAAGCTAGGTTTGAGGCACTCTTTGGGCCATTTATACCAGATTTTGTTTCCAAGACTTAAGCTCATTCGACGACGTCTTAAGTCTACTCAGTGCTACTCAGACATAACAGTCGATTATTTCTGGACAATCACCTATATTAATTTAATGGCATTGAAACTTCGATGAGTACTATTGGCGCAACAAGCACTATCGAGCCAGGGCCTAGCTTTCTCATAACCATTCATTTGTGCGTGTGTACTTCTTACACGATGGCAGGACCTCCTGTTGTATAAAAACTCCGAACGGCTAAGTTATGCTAAGATTTTCTTGACAACTGATACTAGTCGTAGGGCGAGAGAGAAATCATTTAGGTGATGCTACAGCTGTGAATCGAACCCACCCCTTCTGCATGAAGAAGCACTGACCATAGCGCCACTAATGAGTCTAAAGGCTGTTTTTATATCTATAAGCTTATAATGGCTACGGTCGCTGGAAAACTGTTCTTCCGGGTCATATAATGGAGCTGACCCTTAAGCATATTTAGATATCGACATGGGTGTTTACTTCCCTATAGAAGTAGTAGTAGGGATCTATTGTGATAGAGCAAAATTTCGAAATATTTTTACGAATTCTGCAGTTAAAAAAATGAGTCTTTAAAAAGTGTATGAATGTCATCTGGAGTTTTGAGTCTAAAATCTGCGATCTGGAGACTGTTGTAGGTGTTCCTGTAGAGGAGTTTTTCGAAGTGGTGTTCTAGCTCAAAAATTAACGACACCTTTCACATTATGGTTTTTCCTAAACATTATTACCTCGATAGCGGCTCTAACGATATTTGTAACAATTACTTACTTACTTAAGTGTCGCTACAGTCCGGAATGAATCTGGGCCTAAACCAAATTAGTTCTTCAATTAGACCGGTACTTAGCTATTTATCTCCAGCAGTGTACTTCAAGTTGGTTATGGTCGGTCTCTACTAATGGGCACCACTATATGTGAGTTATTCCTTTGCTGAGCCCAATGCCTGGCTGTGAATCAAAGACCCTGAGAAATGGAGTATTGGTGTCTATTCGCTCTAAGCGTCCAGTGTGGAGTTTTTTTCACTAGGAGTATGACGCTGTAAATCTCGTATAGTTCTTGGTTTAAATCTTCGTCTTCATAGCCCGCTATGAAAATGGAACCGAAGATTTTTCAAAGAAATTGTTTCTCAAAATGACCAATGACTTCTTCATGCATGCTTCAGCGCCATAGAGCAGGACTACGATTATCAGGGTCTTTTATGGGAACTCCTTGGTAGTTCGAGTAAGAGCATTACATTAAATCGCCTTTTTAACCCGAAGAAAAATCGGTTGATGTCGGGAATGACGCATTATTCTGCGACCCCTTCTTATTTTTGTTGCGGATTCTGATAGGCAACTTAAATGACGCTTCATATCTACCACTTCACACAAACTCTTCCACTTGAATCGATTTACAACGTCAGAATAATCAGTTATATGGAACTATTCACAATAATGCACTAAAGTCGACCAACCAACACAAACACACATCTCACGTAGCGTTCGGGTACCTATATCGCGTCATCCACTCTGCATGCAGTGTTGCCTCTTTTTTTTTATCGCACCGTTAAAAATATTCCAAATATCGACCATTGAAATGTCACTCAAGCTGTCACATTGATTGGTCTAACAAGTGAATGCACTTGAGCCACTTTGCGAGCACAAAAACAAAATTCAATAAATAACAGAAAATGGCAACCAACCTGTGCCGCATATGTAAAAGCATTTCCCTGTTTCGCATTCGCATCTTGTCGTCATTGCCATCACCATCGTCATCATCATCGTCACACGATGCAATGACATGCGGTGTTGTATGTAGGCAGTGCCGTATTTATGTATTTATATCTATCTGAACAAAGTGCGGTGACGCATTTAAAAAAATCTTCATCATCCATTTGCTGTAATTACGATGAACGGATTATGGATGTCCTTGTCATTTTCCGGCTAATCGTACAATTGAATGTGTCAATTTAAATTGACAAAACTCAACATCACCACACTGACATTTGACATAAAAATATTGTGCGACTCTCACACTATCTATGTCTTTCGCAATGACAGTTCTAAGGAACGTTCTAATTTACGCACTGGCAACTCACCTCACGCGCATACTGAAGAGCAAATAAATCTCCACGTCAGACGTCAAAGAGTGCCGAAGCTTTAATTTAATCTGCTCACGACAAACGCATTAATTATCCTCAAAGTGTAGCAGCAGTGTGCAACAGAGACGACCGGCGGTTACCGACAAAAAGGTGGCAACTTACACCAACTCGCTGGATGTCCAGTTCGCCATGATTCTTTGGCTCTCTTAACTTCGTGGATTGGCGATTACGTTTCATTAATTTATTTGCCTCAACCCACTGCCGCCGCCGCTGCTGCCATCACAACCGCCACCGCAGAAAAATGCGTCAATTGACAGTTGTTGTTAGTTGCGTTGCAAGCGCAATTCAGTGGCGGCGCAATTCGTTTCAATGCCCGCGGCCCTTTTGTGCACGGTGGTGAATAGCATAAATCTGTCAGATGAACGTGTGGTGGATTTAATAGCGGCGGTGACGGTCAAACAAAGATGGCACCAAATCGCATGTCAAGTGTGAAAATGCGTACGACTCAGCCGTAATTGGATTTTAAATGTGTGTGTATGCAGAGGATAACGCATTTCGCTGTCGTATTAATTGACATTTAAGCGACGAGCTGACTAGCCAGGGGAGAGGGGGACAGACACATGTAATCCAATAAGAACGATGTAGGCAGTGGACACATACGTAATGGTCGCCACAATTCAATGGCAATTGAGGTAGGTTGCGGTTGGCATACATTTCGAACGAGTGTTTGACGTTTCGCTCTATATAATCTGTCACATTTCCACCCTCGATGTTCGATTGACATCACCACCCCTGACATTTGTTTTATCGTGCTTTTCCCTTGTTGAACTAACACTCTACCTCAACGTGGTTTTAGACGGTTTTATCGTTGCTATTGGTTGTTTTTTTTTTTTGATTTCATGCGGGTTTACGAGAGGGCGCTGCTAATGGGCAATTAGCGCCATTTGTGACAGCTGTTTACATTAATGGACGGATAAATCGATTAAATTGTAATTTGCTCTACTTGTGTCCGCGAGGAAGGTAAGATAAAAAGTGCATTTGAGAGCAAGAAACGTTTATCCTTTTTCAAATTTCGAGATCGTACATCTACAGAACGAAAAAAATGTCCTTATCGTCCCTCCATTGGCTACCAGAAACCCTGTCCGAAATTGATTAATTTTTTTTGTTGTTAATTACTGCAACTACTACTACTCCAACTTGTGTAGACGGTGGTGTGGCAAGATACGGCACAGTTGTGAAACTGTCTACACTTTGAGAGGCCATCAACGAGGACTAAGGGTTGTTACGTCGTATTTATTATTACTCCACCAAAAAACCCATCAAACTCATTTCAAGAACGTATACCTACGTACCACAACGACCTGCTACACCTATCCGCTGGCAAGGAGTCAATGACTATCGGTCCGGGATGCGAAGGAGCTGTTTGCTTGCTTATGCTTGTGCTCGTGCCCAAGGAACGATGAACGATGAGAAGGACTACGTCGACGATGATGAGGATGCGATGATGTGAGGGGTGAACCGGGTGAAAAAACAATGACCCCGCACCTTTTCGTGAATTTTGAAACTTCGACGAAACGACGTCGACAACTTTTATATCCACCCACACACACATGCACAGAAACTCGTCTATGTGAATGAGACTTTCCTCGGCCTCCTTAATACACAGTTTTTCGACATTAATTCGTTTTTCTCCGTTTCATGGGACGATTGCGAGAGGTTCTCCTGTTATAGACTGGAATTTCGGGATCAGTCACGTGTGTACGTAAAGACATCCACGTTTTTGCGGGCTAAGTACATAGTTATATGTGTGAGTGTAGGGACAACCCGCACCCACTCTGCCAACCGAAAAGGATAATAATCATATATCCTATTTCTTTGTGCATGGTTTTGGCTCTTCTTACCAGGGCGCACCAGGTTGGGCCTGCGGACGGCAGGAGCAGTGAGCTCCTTCAAAGCACATGGTTCGTGTCATGTCCTGAACATGTGAGTGAGTGTGTGCGCGGTATTTGTTTTATTTATTTTATTTTCGATGAGGCTGGCTGAACATTTTTGGAAGTCATTGAACTCCAGTTGTGTATGGATGTGAATAAGGACACGGGAAATGAGTTTGTTGGAACATATAGAAGGAGCGGGTTTTTTAGCTGGAGGAATGAAGCAATAAAACACATGCCACATGAACGACGACTGTCATTGAGTCCTGTTATTTTTTTGTTTTAAGATTTGGACGAAGCGGTAGATGGAGGGATATTATATCCTTTTTACAGGTGGGTTTTGTTTTTTTTTTTATTTAGGGGGTGGTTGGAGATGGTGGTCTAGGGCAGTAAAGGTTGAATTTGCGCCTCGTCGCGTTTATTCAATTTTTGTTTTGTTTAGTGAAGGTAAGGATGGATACTTCTATTCCAGAAGGACATCCTTGGAATGGGTTTTAGTGGATTAAATTCATTCTTTTCTTTGAGTGTTTTTAAACGTGCGGCTGTTGTTTGGATGTTTTGTATAATTTTGAAGGGTGTTGTCGATGGGTAATCAAAACTGCATTTATCATAATTTTTCGTTTCCGAGTTTCAAAACGGGCTTGCATGGGACTTAACGTAATGTCTTGCACTGTCCTAGCCGATGGCTTCAGTCGCCAGTGCTGTTATGTGTCTGTAGTTCGTTGCATTCATGTGCGAAGTACTGTGATGTCAATGACAATGTCAGTTGGTTGTATACCGATGTGATATCGGTACGAGGAGTTTTGGGACTTCGGTTCACTTCCGCGGTTAGGATGTGCGAAATAAGATTACGGCCTAATATCTCTGTGGGGCTACGCTATCTTTATTATATAGATTCATTCAGATCTGATACTGATTTCAGACGTTATGTCCCACTTAGAAGGTGATAAGTAGATGCGTTTGACACTTCGAGATATAGTACCTATAGATCTAAGAATGCTTACCATCACCAAGTCGATTTATTTATGTGCATGGGCCCTTTGTAGACTGGTCATATCCTCAACATTCCTTGCAAAAGTACTGGTAGGATCTAAAAGCCGTCGGATTTCGTTACCTCGGATATGAGAAGGCAACTATAAAAGAGGCTTAACAGGTTCATAGGGAAAATACCATTAAGATATTTTAAGCAGATTTATTTAAGCTTTATTTCTAAGTGCATTCACAAAAGCTCGGATTTGGTTACCTTGCTGGATACACTTAAATTCAGTTATTGCCTTGTGTATGCCTTAATGAATTTCGAATCATTACCTTATACAGGCAGATTGATACGAGCACAGAGTAAAGTAAATGATAGGCTCGTCCGTTGCATTGGTATCAATGATCTCCCAAATAGTATGATGGGCACTGTTATAACATAACCAAGAACTTGGTCATGATCGTTGGGTGTCTTTATGGTGTCTTAAGAGAAAATGGATTGTACACTGGATAGATTGTACACATCTCCCCAACTGCAAGGATAGCCGAGATTGAAGACTTACTGACTTGAATGGTGCCTTAGTCATAGGTGAGCTAATTTAAACGACATACCCCAGGGAGACCGAGTAGTGCAAAACGTAAGAATCTGCGGAATAGGTGTAGTGACATGGCGATCATACTTTGCTAGCATATTCAAAGACAAGTCTAACAAATGAGAAAACGATAGATTTCGTTGTATAAGCGTTGAAATTTTTACCAATATGACAACAAAAAGTAGGACCTTTGTCTCAGATACCACCCAATTTATGCAAGAATATGGCAGTAGATACATGCTCGACACAGATTACATATGATCTTTCGACTGGTTGTAGACGTTTTCGGGGGTATGAAATTTTGTTAACACCACCTTGAAAAATTGTTCAAATCATTTTGAAGTTGGTAAGATATTACAGACGAGGCATATTCGTGCTTCATGTCCAGGCTATCTTAAGCTCCAATACGAAGTTTTTTTTATTGAAAATCTTGGTTGAATTTTTGTCTCCATTGCTTGTCAAGGAAATCGGATTTCCGAACTAAGCGGTCAACTATGAGCTTTACAAAAGGTTTTTCCGAATCTGTAGCCACCACCGGTATAATGACAAGTAAAAGGGCTTTAAAATATCATAACTGCCCCATTTTCCGACTATGTAAGAACAGTGGGATGAACCTATAGTTTATATAACGTAATTTGCACTATGAAAAACGTCGTTGGCTATATCATCGAAGTTGTGATCTATGCCCTCTTAAAAATAAAAGATACCAAACAACAATCTAGTAACTGTTGGGCCCTGTCGTTATACCGAAAATTGAGTTCACACTTGGCACTATTAGTGTAAAACTACAAATGACCTCAGTTTTAGCGTAATTACACATCCGATAGCTCCTTTGGCGATACATATCGTGATTAAAACCCTCTGAACAGCGCAAACGATAGAGGCATAAGTCTTCTCAACATCGCCTATAAGATGCTACCTGCGGTTGTATATGAATACTTGAAACCGTATCGAACACCCTAATCGTCCCGTATCAGTGTGGTCTTAGGAAAGGAAAGTCTACGACTAGTCCAATCTTCACACTTCGGCAGATCCTGGAAAAAAACTCAAGAAGTCTAAGTCGATGCCCACCACCTACATCGACTTCAGAACCCGCATACTATCTACAGCTTTTTTAAGTGACGAACTATACAGAATCAAAGTTTTATTATACCACCCAGACTTTTCAGTCTGTGCATGATGACGATGGAGGCATCTTGCTGCTCAATTGGGATCCGAAACGACCTCACCGAAAATTGCGATACCAAATAAGATCTTAGGCAAGGCGACGCACTGTCGCGTGTCTTCCTTAACTTGGTGAATACACCTTGGTGCAAAACCTTTGAGACACCTTTTGACACCATCAAGACCTGAAGTAATGGCTGCGTTTATCAAGGCTCCAGGACCGAGAAACTACCTGGAACAGAGAACGAGTCAACTAAGAGCACCCCGATGTATGGCAAGAAGGCTATCACTAATAGTATGCTGGGCCCCAATATGATTAGCATGCTCTGAGTGCTGTCCTATAACTGAACTAATGCAACTATAAAATTCATATAGAGTTGGAATTAAGCAAGCTCAGGCTCGCAGAGTCTATTCTGTGATGTTGTTTGGGCTTTAATATCCAGCCAAGCACGAGCTGTTTAAATCAAAAACTTATATGTTGTCAATTTTGGGACTTATACCAACAACCCCGTGAATAGCAGTACACACAGCTGAAATTAAAAAAGTACGAAGCCTTGAAAAATATTTTACAAAGAGGAAAAAGCAGTGACCCGACAAAGATACATAACGTTCATGATATCCAGAAAAAAAAATAATGAGACACCGTTAAGAGCTTTATTGACATTGCATGCGGTGGCAAAAGTAGTTGATGACTTAATGTAATGGGGTCCTAGCACCAAAAAAATTGAGATATCAAAACCTTGACCAACGGAGTAATGCCATAACGCGCATTACAGTACTGGGTTACACAGTATGATAACAAGTTTTATCCAGAGTTTCCTTAATGAATTTTTCCTAACAGTATATTAAAAAGTGTTCTGCCATCTCAACTCAGTCTTCCTGATTCGGAATTAAATTGCGGGTCCAATATATTGCAAACTTACACATGAATGGTTTTGAAAAAATCTGGACCCTGTGTTCTAACAAAACAAACAAAAAGTCACCTGCAACAAAAGCTATCGTATTGGTCTTATGTTGACCAATGTACGACATAGTGCGACCAATAAAGCAATCCATTCCAATTTACAAATCTCTTTCCAATCAATATTGGCAACGCTTCAGAAAATATGCAATCCACAGATCAACAATCGGTTCACGTTCATGGAGTCGTCTCGTTTGTCACGGACCGCTGTATTCTCCAACCGCAGCCAAAAAGGTCAAAGACAAAAGAAGTCAAGTGCATCTGCCGTGTGCATCATCATCATCATCATCATCATCATCATCATCATCAACATCATTGGAGCATCATCGGCAACATGCAGCAGCAAAAGCAGCAGCCACATGATCTTCCCAGCAGCTTGAGTTAGTGTGCCCCCTAAACAAATCCCCAATAACTAAGGCGCACGTTTCGCCGCTTGATCTCGATCTGCCTCGGATGCAGGAGAAGAGTCCAATACAAAGAACAACACAGAATCCAGTAAGATCTCAATGTGGAGATTAATCCGCGATGCTGCACCATGCAAAGCATTCCCCCAGCATCGCGCTAACCAGGCGGCGTAATCTGCTCCAAATCGCGAAATTGCTTATTAAACGTGCCAAGGTGCCCCACAGATACGCTCGCGGTGGTACTCCTCGCTACTCGCGCCCAGTATCAGATTTCAAGAAGCGAATCGAATCTGTCCACCATACTAGTAGACTTGATGGTGGCACTTCTCCCCAAATGAGCATCGAAGTGTAAACGTGATAGAACGACCTGCCGAATGCACCACACGAATGTGATCTATGCGATGATAGATGCTGCGGCGGGGGGTGGTACAAATTTCCAACTTCCTGCCAGATCAATTTCGCGGCGCAAGATCGTGTGGTATAGTCCCGCAGGCCGGGATCCCCGAGAGGTCAACAATCGGAGCGCGAGAGAGCAATGGATTCTTCCGCAATCCGCAATTGGAGCAGCTTCTTGATGGCAGCGCGCTGATCTCCAAACGATAGAGTTGCAGTTCCCATGATTTCGAAGAAAATCGAGCTCGGTAGCGGTGCAGATTGATTGCACTCACATAGTGAAGCTTCCAATTATGTATCTATGCCTGATCTGAATTTGATTTTGGAAGCGATTTGAACTTGCGGGGTCAGCAAGTCACCGTTGTGTTGGCCATTTTTCGGGCTGCAAACTTGTAAATCACGACTTTTCGAGAGAAGCCAGTAATGGTCCAATTTAAGGTGGATATTCTCTCCCCCGGATAAAGTTGTTGCCATGCACACCAGCACCTTCCATGCTGGTCATCGGCTGCATCGCCACTTTGTGAAGTTCTCTTCCTAGTTGGAGGCGGTATAGACTGCGTACGTCTGCAGAGTGTGGGTGTCGAGGGGTGCATGAGCAATTCTGCACCGGAGTGCAAGTGGAGTGCAATTACTTCAATTACCTGGGATGCGATAGGATAATACCTGAGCTGGGGAGAGGGATGCGCACACACACACAAGTCGCATTTCGCGATTCACGCGGGAAGAAAATTACACAAATTATATTCGCCTCGGAAAAGATCGAACCAAGATGCAGGGTAATTCCACGGACACGGTGCTCTATGAATAGTATGCTGTTGGACTGGGTCTGGAGGACCGTATGGGATGATGGAAGAGTTCGCATGGTTGCTGTTAATTTGTTTTCTCGCCAAGATTGCGGAGCTGTGATAATTTGGGCGTCCCATTCGGTGGTATGGTGTCTGATGCGGTATTTGGAGCGAGAAATTTTCTTGCGTTTCGAAATGGGCATCAGATACGAGGTTATGGCGGGGAATTTACTAGGACTTCACGTGATTTGCCAGTAAAGTGAGAAATCATGACTAAAAGTGGTTTGATAAGAGGCATGAAAACACCATTTTCGCATGATGCTGGTGGTGTTGGAAGAGTGATTGAATTTAGACGTGATTGGGAAGGGACTTCCCAAATACGGTGCGTCTTTATCGTTTAAAGAGTAACTTAATGGTATAGAGTAGGAAAAGTTTTTCATCGACAATTTCTGATTACCAGTGGCGAACTTGGAAGTTAGCGAAAATTTGCCACATTCTTGTTAGGAATGGTCGAGAAGGTAAAAGCAGAAAGGACAGTACACATGAGAACTAAGTCTGGGTTACAAGTTCCTTTATCAGGTCTGTTCCACGTTGATGCTCTATGGCTGTTTCAATCGCAACTCCCAAATCAGGTGGTAATTAGCTCAAGTCTTCAATATTGTTCTCATATTTGGAGTTCGGGACCAAAAGATACATCAAACTGAATGAATTTTATTGATTGACGAGAGGGTCCTATCTTTAATTTTCATAGACAAATGTTGTGTTTGTTTGAAACATTATGACAACATTATGATGCTTCTCTGGGTGTCACTCATCCGAAATGTCCAATTTTTCATGACTCTGGCGCATAAATCAGGCTAAATTTGACCGATGGCATGGGTTTTGCTATGAGAACGCCGTACTGGCAAAACCAGGTGTCGTTGGGATTTTTTTCATCCTATTCAGGCCAAGAAAAGTTTTTAATCATTGAACTTCGGAGCTCCCCGCTGACTGTGATTACCTGGCCAACGTGGTTCTCAATGAAATATTGACCGAAGACGCCGCCTGCCAAAAATCTACACTGACCGGGACTTTTTCGTGACACCTTGCACGCTAATGGAGCTCTTGTGGATTGTTATCGTCCCAAACTCGACAATTTTGTTTGTTGAAGTACCCGTTCATTTAGAAATGGAAATCATCTGTCAAGATGGCTTTTGGTTGAAATTAAGGTCAGTAACTAACTGTTTAAGCAAACACACGTCATTGTTTATTGGTGGAGTGCAATAACCTTCGCTCCCCAAAAAAGGAAATATACCCCGCGGGGCTTATTTCTTTGGGAAATAAAAATAAGTCCCTCGACTGCATGCCTTTTGCTTGTAGGGCTTGTTTACTTTGAATGCATTCAAACTTAAACGCAATCCAAATCCATCATTAAGGAAAAGCACTGGGGTTGCAGGCCAACATGCCCGCACTGAAACTCAATCTTTGCATACACAAAAAACTTGAATAGAATGCCAATTTCAAGTGACAATAAGAGCTGCGGGTGTTAATGCTTTTTGGTGGCAGGGCTTATTTCTATTTCGAAAATGAAATTCCGCGAGGGTTATTGCACTACACCGTCTATGGTAGTTTACCTTCAGCACCTGGGATAATCCTAGGATAATTATGGCTTCCGTAAAATGGACAAAGAGCGGGGAAAAGTGCACCAAGAGAACACTTATTTTTATAAGATAATTGTATCATTTGACTCTGTTTTTTTAACGCTTTAACGCTTTACTTACTTAAGTGGCGCTACAGTCCGGAAAAAACCTGGGCCTCAACTAACATGCCTCTCCAATTAGCCCGGTCCTTAGCTAACTGCCTCCAGTTGTGCACTCCAAGTTGGTTGAGGTCGGTATCTACTTGTGCGCGCCACTTAAGGCGAGGTCTTCCTCTACTGCGTCCGACGTCTGGCTGGGAATCGAAGACTCTGTGAGCCGGAGTATTGGTGTCAACTCGTTCTACATGTCCTAGTCATCTTAAACGTCCAATGCAGAGTTTTTCGACCAGGCACATGTAGCTGTACAGCTCGTATAATTATTGGTTGAATCTTCGTCTCCATAGCCCGTCAACGCAAACGGGACCGAAGATTTTTCGAAGAATTTTCCTCTCAATTCGAACAAGGATTTCTTCATCCGCTTTTGAGACGGTCCATGCTTCAGCGCCGTAGAGCAGGACTGGGATGATCAGGGTCTTATATAAGATCTCCTTAGTAGTTCGAGTGAGGGCTTTACTACCGAATTGCCTTCTTAGCCCGAAGAAACAGCGGTTGGCAAGAGTAGTTCTTCGTTTAATTTCATATACTTCGCCTTGCCCTCTTTTATTCCTAAACCCATTTATGCCGCTTCCTTCTCTATACTAGCAAACGTGGCTTTGACATCACGTTGGGTCCTTGTACAGATTTTTGGAAAATTGTGCCTCTGGTGTTGGCTTGTGAGTTTTGCACAATCCTCTCAAGGATCAGATTGAAGAAGTCACATGACAGCGCATCGGCTTGCCTAAATCCTTTTTGGTATCGAATGTGTCAGTGAGGTCGTTTCCGACCCTGATGGAGCAGCGAGAATTCTCCATCGTCATCCTACACACACGGAAGAGTTTGGGCGGTATACCAAAACTAGACATGGCTCTGTATAGTTCGTCTCTATAAATGCTGTCGTATGCGGCTTTGAAATCGATGAATAGGTGGTGGGTATCGATTTGGGCTTCTTGGGTTTTTTCCAGGATCTGCCGAAGTGTGACGATTTGATCGGTTGTGTACATTCCTGGCCTAAAACCACACTAATAAGGGCCGATCAGGTTGTTTGTAAACGGTTTCAGGCGTTAACATATTACGGCAGATAGAATTTTGTATGCGATGTTGAGGAGACTTATGCCTCTGTAGTTGGCGCAGTTCAGAGGGTCTCCTTTTTTGTGGATCGGGCAAACGATGCTGGGGTTCAATTCTTCAGGCATACTTTCTTCCGACCAGCTTCGGCTTATGAGTTGGTGGTTGTTACTTACCAAGTCATCTCCGCCGGCTTTATAAATCTCGGCGGGAAGGCCGTCATTTCCGGCAGCCTTATTAAGCTTCAGTTTAGATATTGCTATATTCACTTCACTCAGGTCAGGTGGTTGGCAGCTTTCGCTGTCATTGCCAATATTGAATGGTTCGTTCAGCCTGATAGCGGAATGTTGTTCGTCATCGCCGTTTAAAAGTCTGCAGAAGTGGTTCTTCCATAGCCTCAGCATAGACTGTGTCTCAACTACGATATTTCCTTGTTCATCTCGACAGGATTCTGTTCGAGCCTTTTATGCTTGGCTTTGACGTTTTACATTTGGTTAAACTTGCGAACATCTTTCCTGGAGTGGCACCTCTCTATATCCTCGATCGCGCGCTTTTCTTCCTCTTTTTGCTTCTTTCCAAAAAGCCGGTGTTCTTCCCTTCTTCTCTGCCTATAGAGCTCAACGGCAGCTCTCGTCTTCACCTGCAGCTTAGCCTTGTAGGCCTCGTTCTTGGCTGCGACCATCAAATCGGCATTCCTCATCAAATCAGACTGATTAAATGACAGCCAATTTCGCAGATGTGGCTTCAACAAACTGTAAAAGTTCGGAAGTCCCGATTGGAAGACGCTTTATATAAAAGTCTCTTTTCTCCAGAATAACTAAGCCGACTTCATTGACAGCTAGTCAAAATAGCTCTTTACTTCATCAACACGCAAAAGACCCAGCTGACAAAAAAAAAAGTGTGCGTCGGCCGGGAATCGAACCCGGATCAACTGCTTGGAAGGCAACTATGCTGACCATTACACCACCGACGCATTTGAGTTTTGTCTAACTAGTAAAACACAGATGATTTTGTTTAGTAGTTAATAATCTTGCATCGACACAGCTAGTTTTGACAATGAATGATTAGAGAAGAAGTGGATCATTTAATAAAACATGCAAACTATTGAAAAAAGTGCTGACCAAATGCTTTTTGAAATATTGTATGTAAGTATTATTTGGATCTTTTCTTTGAGGTTTTTCGAATTATAAAACAAAAAAATAAGATTGAGCCTGGAATTTTAAGAAAATGTCAGAGCAAGATATTTAGACATTCTGAATGCCTACCTTTCGGCAACACAAAGTTTTTGAGGGCGTTTTACGTTGAAAACTGTTTTTGGTACATTTTAAGTAAATTTAAAAAAAATTTCGATGAAAATATTTTAAGAATAAAACTGTGAACATTTCGTCTATAGATAGTTAACCCACTCCAATTTTTTTTTGGGCATTTTCATAAAAAAAAAACGAACGCATTATGCTGGCACTTTCGGCTGGACATGGTGGATTATTTTGAAAGTTTGATATTGCTCCCAGCAGATCAAGTGTAATTTTTTTTAAAACCCAGTTCACTAACGCCCACTTTTTCACATAAACGTTATTATTGGCCAAATGAAAAAGTGTCTGATAAATATACCTCTTCCGTACCCTTTTAAATCACAGGTTATTATGGTACTGACAATTCTTTCCCGCTCGATAGAAAGAAAGTCAGTATCATAGCTCGAATTCATATCATATCGAGCGATTAAAAACTTTAAAAACCATGCTGTAGAAACTTATCTGCAAAGCCTAACCGCTGGAAAAGAATCGAATTATTCACTTTGTAAAGCAATTAAAGTCATAAAACGCCAAAAAAAACGCCGTGCCACCAATTAGGGTACTTAAGGCGTGTGGGCAAAAAGCGATAAGGCAAAAGCAGATGTTTTCGAAGCACATCTTGAGGAAACATATAAACCATTTGATGGTCCAGTAAACATTAATTTATTCGAGACTACAACCGATAGCAATATAATAAGATATGCAAGTATTGTCGAGCTTAAACGAGAAACACAGAAATTAAAGCCTAAAAAAGCTACGGGCTATGGCCTTATTACAAGAGAACTTCTTAAAATGTTGTCTCGAAAGGCATTGACTAAACTTCTTTACATTGGAAATGCAGCAATTAGATTAGAATACATAACAAGGCAGTGGAAGGTCGTGGAAGTGAGTATGGTTCTTAAACCAGGAAAATCACCGAATGAAATAAAATCTTACAGACCTATTTGAATTCTTCCAACCCTTCCTTCATATTATGTCCTTCAAAAGCTTTTGAAAGGATATTACTCGGTCACTTACACCACGTTAGTGATCAGAAACGCCTTTTACCTGACAATTAATTTGGATTTAGAAGTAAACATTCGACTGTAGACCAAGTTCATCGAATTACAGATTTAATTTAGAAAGCTTTCGAAGAAAAGAAAATTTGCTCAGACGTATTTCTTGACGTATCGCAAGCTTTTGACAAAATTTGGCATAGAGGCGGAAACTACGACAACTTCTGCCTGAAAGATTATATAAAATCCGTGTTTCGTATCTTGAGCATAGACTCGTCCGTGTAAATCTTGGAAACGAATATTCAGAGTTCAAAGAAATATTGGCAGGAGTACTGCAAGGAAGCCCTCCTATTTACAAGTGATATCCCAAAAACAAAGGATACAATAGTCGTCAAGTTTGCTGACCATACAGCTATACACGCAGTTGGCCCAACAATAGAGGAAACAAATATGACAAAATCCTGGAGGATTGCACTTACCGAGAGCAAATCGTTTCATGTAGATTATTCGTATAAACGGACAAACAGTTTGCCAGTATTTCTCAATACGGCTCGTATCCCTTTTGCAAATGAAGCGGAATATCTCGGCATGACATGAATGCTAAGAACTAAAAAAAATAAATACAGAGAACTGAACTGGTTACTCGGAAAATATTCGAAGCATAACCTTGATAACAAGCTGCTACTATACAAACGGCATACAACTATGAGGTTGTATCAGTGAAACGAATCTAAACGTTCTACAAACTTTTGAAAACAAAATGTTAAGATCACTCGTCAATGTGTCGTGGTATATAAGGAATGAAGATCTAAACAGAGATCTGGGTATTGCCGCGGTTAAAGATGAAATGAAAAATTTTGAACGCAAACATAACAAACGTTTATTAGGACAAGTTAACACAACGGTTTTCAAAATTCTTGACGTAACAAATTTATTGCGACGTCTTCAAAGAACTAAGCCCTTACATTTGGCCCGATAATAACAAACCCCGCTATAAAGTGCTGAAAAAGCAGAAACTCTCAAAGGGAAGTTTCCTGCCAAACATTCATTACTCGTAATAAAAAATTGCATAAGGCGCATACTTAGTTGCAATACAAATACAAAAAGGTTGGTGGCTTTAGAGAGTTAAAGTTTTACACTCCATTTGGAACTTGCTCATTGTATCTATGACATTTTAACAAGCCCACGGGAAAAAAATCTTACCTCCGCGGGAAAAAAATGAGTCGCTTTACGCTTGAACACCGTTTGTAAACATTGAGAACTTATTTCCAAAGAGAATGATGTGTAGTCCAAATAGTGGATTTTTTGGAAAACAATCTTTGGCCGAAATGAAGAATACGCCGCACCAGTTGCACGCAAGTTTAAGCAAAAAGTTCGTGATACTGGAATGCTATTGGACAACACTTATGGTCCCCATGGTAGTGCAATGCATACAGACGAAAATGTGGCTTCTGCACCCGAGAGCATGAGACTCAATTCACGAACATCAGCTCGCCATCGATCTCAACAGCTTAACATACCACGCACTAGCCTGAGGACAATTTTGTACAAATATCTCTGCTTATTTGCTTACAAGGCCCAATAAATTCAGCAATTAAAGGCGTCGTGCGCCTTCGTTACCGCTTCGTAGTAGGATTAAAGCAGCGTGAATTGGCCAACGATTTTGACAGAAAAATTATATTTTCTGATGTGGCTGGGAAACGGTGGTCTTTACAAAGCCATGTTAACCAACTTTTTTTTTACTGAAATTGAAGAGCTGAATTTTGAAAACCTCTGGCTTATGCAGGATTGCGAGCCATACCATACAGCCCATCCCACAATCGACCTTTTACGAACCAAATTCCCAAATCGTGATATCAGCCGCCTTGGCGATATCAAATGGCCGCCTCGGAGCTGCAATTTGACCACTTCGGACTTATTTTTTGTTGGGAACCTTAAAGGCCCGATGTTATGCTAACAATCCGGAAACGACTGGCTTGGACGTAGTTTAATCTGGAGGTGAAGTTTTCGATTACTTTTTCCAACATTTGTGGCCCTATATCGGCAATAATGTGGCGAACGTTGTCCAAGTGGTCAAGCGTTTCGGGCTTTTTGGCATAGACTACCGATTTTACATGACCCCACAGAAAATAGTCTAGTGGCGTTAAATCGAACGATCTTGGTGGCCAATTCAAAGGAACCAAACGCGAAATTATGTGCTTACTCGACATTTCCTTCGACAAATCAATTGTAGCTCGAGTTGTGTGACATGTTGCGCCGTCTTGTTAGAACGTATCCATTCAAGCAAAATTGAGCTTCATCGCTAAACAAAATTCGCTTTTGAGGATCGGAAGCAACTGCAATCTTGTTTTGAGCCCATTCTCCGAATCTACTCCTTGCTAAGTGATCCTAAGGCTTCAATTCTTGCACGAGCTTACTTCCATAAAGTAGATGGACACATATCCAATTCCTGTGCACGATGGCGGATAGGCTGAAGCGTAACTGGTTCTGGTAGAGTAATTTTTCAATTAAATTACGGAATTTTTTGGTTGTTTGGATGCGGATACAGATGTACAGAAAATATTGTAAAGGTTTCTAACCCTTGCATTTTCAATTTTCATACAAAATACAACTTGTAGGGGATTACTAAATCCAATGAGGTAAGACCTTCCTATCTGCAAAGATGTGTTGGTTGAGCCCTAAGTTCACCCCAAACTGTATTATTCTTTAGTAAAGAGACATTTTGGGCAAAGCAATCGACGTATGTATATCAAACTAATTATGATGTGATATCTAAGCAGTCTTGATTGTATTCCTTATTCCATGGAAAAAATTACGATCACGTGCCGGAACTCTAACAATTTTCCAAAGCAATCGCAACCACTTTACACCACGTAATTTTCACTTAACCCGATTACAAGACAATAACAATTCAAAAAAAAAATCCTTCATACACATACACAACACTTGGATACACCCATCCAATGAATGAGAATTTCGTGTTCCAGAAAAATCATGCGGCTACCTCCGCCAACCCTCACCCATCACGGCGCAGTTCATTGCTATTTTATGACCAAAACACGAGCGATGAATGCTAAGCAGATAACAATAACAGCACCCAGCAGAAGCAACCTCCCTCCTCCAACCTAACCACACTACCAAAAGCAACAACAACCCAAAAATACCCATCACTAACACTAAATCTATTCATCTAAGTGCTCCGCATAAATTGATAGCTTCAGATAGACGCGACGACGCGATGGGAAATCCAATATGGTCCCGAGCAATAAAATCCTTGTTCGGCTGCGGCATATCGCTTCGGATTTCGGCTGAAGCTCACCGCTATACAGCTCGCACATACATGCCACGAGCAAGGAAGCCCCGCTTTACCTTGTTCCACCGAATAGATAAGATTACACCGGCGCGCCGCAACATACTCGCGTATACCACGCCGATGATGATGGACGTGTAGACGTGCTCCTTTGGTCCAAAAAAGGGTATCTGGTAGTTATCTCCATGCGGTTGTGTTCGCAGGGAAATTACCGCAGCGTAGTGATCGTTTGGAAATTGCTCACGCAGTTGGTGCCGTATACTTGAGGGCGACGAGGACGCGAAAAGGAACGCCACTACCTACATGTGCTAGAGAAGAGATGAATGTTTCCGCGGCAGCGACGGTATCTTTTGGGCCAGCCTAAAGGTTGTCTAACAAACTCGGTTAGGATGAAGATTAGATAATTGGGACATGTTAAACATAACAGCCTTAGACCGGGGCTGCGCAGCGAATTGAAATTATTGAGTGGTGTGTGTTGCGCGAGATATGATCACGACATAAATTTACGCTATATGTACTTGAAGGGGCAGATTATCAACTCTGCAGCGGAAGGTAGGGATGTGGGGATACTTGGTCCTACAAGGAAGAAGTTGTGATGAGAAGAGGCAATTTCGATAAATTTTTTGTATGAGGAATGAAGCCATTAGTGGACGGGTAAAGTGGTTGAAGGCTTAAGACGATCAGCTAGCCTCCGTTTGTCGGGGCTATGAGTATAGTATTGTGACCGGGGTAGCTATGAGGGATGGACATATGTCAGACACTACTAAGGGTTTTGTCAACATTTGAACTGAGTCAACCATCATAATGGCAGGTGGTCTGTTCATAGGATTTAGAAAAACCTGTGGAGGATCCTTTTTTCCAACCAATTGCACAAATATCCTTCCATCGATTTTATGACTGAATCTCACTGCTCAATTATCGAAGATTTACAACAAGAGAGGATTGAAAATTCCTGGTATTTACCAAAACTATGGCGGCCCCAAAACGATCTGCGGTAGATTCATTAGTTTAGGTAATGTCTTCCAGAGTCATGGAGATTTCCTGAGACAATGCAGTCTTAAATCCTCTTCACTGTTCTGGCTACATTAATTCCATCCATTCAGTCAAAACCCATATGGATACCAATTCATAATCGCTTGATCAGATCGGAGGTTCGTTCGTACTTTTCGTCTATGATCTGAAAGCTGGCATTCGAAAATTCTATTGGCTGGAGCATAAAAGTTCATTTGCTTGATGTAGCCGAGCCAACGAAGTCTTTGTGTTTTGGCCTTTTTTACTAGAGTTGGCAATACCCGCTCTACTATCCTGACTATTGTCTCATTTGCGTCGTAAGGTAGGACATAAAGGATTAGGGTCTGGTAGAACAACCATTTGGAAACCGAATTATGACTTTTGATTCCATTTCTTTGCATCAATACTTTTGTTGACGTAATGTCAAATTCTATATGAAAAATTATTTACGCCACGTAAATTTCTGCGGCAATTTTGGTTCGGAAATCACCCTCGGAAATTTACACACATTGTGCTGCTCTGATGGAACTATGTCAGAGGTGGGAATACAAATTAAAACAAAACATATGAGTAAGAAATAAACAGTTAATTTAATTACGCAACTGACTTCCAAGGGATGGTTTCCTCGTAAATTTATAAAATTACGAAACGCGTGAATCTGTCAGTTTAAGTGAATACCCCTGGTATTTGATATCAAAACGGCGTCCACCAGATGGCAGATAAAAATGGAATCAACGGTGGTGAATATGCTATGGATATGTCACTTTCCAAAAAAACTCCCAAATCGTATTTGTTTAGAAGTTTTTCAGGATATTCCGTTTCATTATAATAAGCAAAGCCTCTCCTCTATACCTGACGGATTAAGTATATAGATGGACGTGTAGACGTGCTCCTTTGGTCCAAAAAAGGGTATCTGGTAGTTATCTCCATGCGGTTGTGTTCGCAGGGAAATTACCGCAGCGTAGTGATCGTTTGGAAATTGCTCACGCAGTTGGTGCCGTATACTTGAGGGCGACGAGGACGCGAAAAGGAACGCCACTACCTACATGTGCTAGAGAAGAGATGAATGTTTCCGCGGCAGCGACGGTATCTTTTGGGCCAGCCTAAAGGTTGTCTAACAAACTCGGTTAGGATGAAGATTAGATAATTGGGACATGTTAAACATAACAGCCTTAGACCGGGGCTGCGCAGCGAATTGAAATTATTGAGTGGTGTGTGTTGCGCGAGATATGATCACGACATAAATTTACGCTATATGTACTTGAAGGGGCAGATTATCAACTCTGCAGCGGAAGGTAGGGATGTGGGGATACTTGGTCCTACAAGGAAGAAGTTGTGATGAGAAGAGGCAATTTCGATAAATTTTTTGTATGAGGAATGAAGCCATTAGTGGACGGGTAAAGTGGTTGAAGGCTTAAGACGATCAGCTAGCCTCCGTTTGTCGGGGCTATGAGTATAGTATTGTGACCGGGGTAGCTATGAGGGATGGACATATGTCAGACACTACTAAGGGTTTTGTCAACATTTGAACTGAGTCAACCATCATAATGGCAGGTGGTCTGTTCATAGGATTTAGAAAAACCTGTGGAGGATCCTTTTTTCCAACCAATTGCACAAATATCCTTCCATCGATTTTATGACTGAATCTCACTGCTAAATTATCGAAGATTTACAACAAGAGAGGATTGAAAATTCCTGGTATTTACCAAAACTATGGCGGCCCCAAAACGATCTGCGGTAGATTCATTAGTTTAGGTAATGTCTTCCAGAGTCATGGAGATTTCCTGAGACAATGCAGTCTTAAATCCTCTTCACTGTTCTGGCTACATTAATTCCATCCATTCAGTCAAAACCCATATGGATACCAATTCATAATCGCTTGATCAGATCGGAGGTTCGTTCGTACTTTTCGTCTATGATCTGAAAGCTGGCATTCGAAAATTCTATTGGCTGGAGCATAAAAGTTCATTTGCTTGATGTAGCCGAGCCAACGAAGTCTTTGTGTTTTGGCCTTTTTTACTAGAGTTGGCAATACCCGCTCTACTATCCTGACTATTGTCTCATTTGCGTCGTAAGGTAGGACATAAAGGATTAGGGTCTGGTAGAACAACCATTTGGAAACCGAATTATGACTTTTGATTCCATTTCTTTGCATCAATACTTTTGTTGACGTAATGTCAAATTCTATATGAAAAATTATTTACGCCACGTAAATTTCTGCGGCAATTTTGGTTCGGAAATCACCCTCGGAAATTTACACACATTGTGCTGCTCTGATGGAACTATGTCAGAGGTGGGAATACAAATTAAAACAAAACATATGAGTAAGAAATAAACAGTTAATTTAATTACGCAACTGACTTCCAAGGGATGGTTTCCTCGTAAATTTATAAAATTACGAAACGCGTGAATCTGTCAGTTTAAGTGAATACCCCTGGTATTTGATATCAAAACGGCGTCCACCAGATGGCAGATAAAAATGGAATCAACGGTGGTGAATATGCTATGGATATGTCACTTTCCAAAAAAACTCCCAAATCGTATTTGTTTAGAAGTTTTTCAGGATATTCCGTTTCATTATAATAAGCAAAGCCTCTCCTCTATACCTGACGGATTAAGTATATAGAGGAGAAGCTTTATCTTTATCTGATCTTTATTCAGAATTCGTTTTTTTTTGCAGTTTAAAAAAACGCCGAAAACTTAAAGGCATTGAGGCCTAATACTATCAACATTCTTACAGAACTTTCTGATAGTTGTTGTAATTTTATGGTGATCTTTCAAGTTTGTTCTCCAAAACAAATTAGTTTTTAAAAAAAAATCACATCAGCTAAAATATATTTAAAAAAAAAAACTGAAAGTCGTTTGAAGAATGCAGGAAGCAACTAGCTTTCCATTTTCATTTAACACATTAAGATAATTCATCGAAAATTTACGACCTAAGAAAAAAGTAGCCGTATGCAAAGATGACGAAGACAAAAGAGTAAAAGACTATGAAGATGCCAAATCTAGAAAACGAAATCTGACTCGACACAAGTCATCGATTTGTGCAATAAAAATTAATTCTCACGACTCCTTTATCCAAGAAAAATGTACAATTCGATATAGAGAATGTGGAAGAACCGCTTGAACATATTGATAGACAGGGATGACTAAAAAACTCCCGAAGGCAGAACGAAATCTGCAATATCAGCAAAAAAAAAAACCACCTGGATTCAGCAAAACAAAGGGTATCGGAGATAACGGCCTATCTGTATAACATACACCAACTCATTAGCAAAATTTGGTGGCAACAAAATATGCCTGAATAATGGTAGCTCAGCATCCACAAAAAAAGAACCCTCTGAACTGCGCCTACTACAGTGGCATAAAGCTATGCATCCAATATCACTCATGAATGTCATTCCTTAGGTCTGTTTTAGCAGCGCAGTTAACAGGCTCTCAATACAATTTAAAACTCTTTCAGCCGTAATTATTAGATTTTCTTAAAATATCTCTCAGAGGTTGTTTAGTTTAGCATGCTCAAATATTTAAATTGTTTCAAGGTAACGTTGCTAAACTCTTATCTATAATCGATTTTTCATTACTGTTTAACTAAACGATCGATGATTTCAAAAAAAAAAAAAAAACAAAAAAAAATTTACAAATCTAGTACAAAAAATTAAATTTGTGAAATGTTTAGACACTGTTTGCAATTATTCTTACAACAGCTGTATCTTAGAGCTAAGAAGACAATTTAATAGTAAAGCCCTCACTCGAACTACTGGGGATATCCCATTAAAGACCCTGACCATCCCAGCCCTGTTCTACGGCACTGAAGCATAAACCGTATCGAAAGCGGATGAAAGACTCCTTTAAGCAAAAATTTCTTTCAAAAATCTTCGGTTCCGGTTGCCTTGACGGACTATGGAGACGAAGTAAAAGAAAACTCGCATTGGTCGTTTAAGTTGGCATGATCGAGTGGACACCAATACTGCGGCTTGCAGAGTCTTCGATTCTCTGCCAGACGTCGGACGCAGTATAGGAAGACTTCCCCTTAGGTAGCTTTCACAAGTATAGAACGACTTCAACATACTTGAAGTGCACAACTGGATGTAGATGGCTAAGGACTGGGCTAATGGAAGAGGCATGTTTGTTAAGGGCAAACTGTCAAGAGAGATTTCATCGTTGGGCATCGTTTTCGGCACCAAGAATCTTTATGAAGCTTAAAAAAGAAGTATGTCACCTTTCGATGTAAACCCTTCAATGATTTCTTCCTCTGAGACAGCGAACGGTCTACCAGGAAACCATACAACGAAAGCATTCTTGTTTTCGTCAATGGAGCCTTGGGCTTGATGTACAGTTATTATAAAACCACCAAATATAACACCGAGATGCCTGAAAGCGTACTTTAAAACCGCCATTTGTTCATAAAACTCTATGAAACAGTTACAATATTGCTTTCTTTACCTAGAGACCTTTAATGCATTCCCAATACCTCCCATAGATAGGTAGATGCGTTTTCATTTGTAGTTACATGTATATGTACTGAGCCATCACATTTCCTGAGAAATTGAAATACATTTGAAACAGCACAACGTCTTCTGGCGTCATAAAATGTTGCCTCTGGCAAAAGTCCCATAAATCGTAATGCGATTCAGCTGTTGCCTACTGTCACCATACAGCGCTACCCACAGCCGTATCGTCCTGATTCGTTGCATGCATTATACGTACACCTCACAATGCGGCACTCATAAAATATCCAAACGACCTTCTTGTAGGACATGCAGTTGCCACCGTACGTAAGCAAGTAATTTCCACAACCCCCTCCCTCGAAAGACACGGATCAACATTACAGCTAAAGCTTTTCCCACCCCAAGTTACCGACAACCCTATATACCTCCATTTGTCAAGTTATTGACTGATAAAATATTGAAAATAATTCACCAACCGCACCAAGGACATTTTTATTACACACACAAAACTACAACGGTAAATAAAATAAAAATAACAACAAAATTGAGAAAAACAAAAACATTATTTGTTACATCATCGCATAGGGGCACACAGAACAGCCAACAATGAAACAAAAAAAAAAAACAGAAAACTCACTTCATGGCGGTACCTAGTTTGGCTCGGACGACCACCCCCTCCGATGACTCGTTTTCGAAGAACACAGCTCAAAACAGCCATTACAAGGATACAACTACTTCGCATGAAAAATGCACGAAATAGCAAGGAGCAACTTCAATCCCCACTATGCCGAAGTGAAATGCAACTCCTGGTGCGCGTTATTCGCTATATTGCCGTCGAATGGAAGCATTCGCACTCATACACACACAGCGTTTATATTTTGGATGAAGATGAAAATAGCAAGTATCCTATTTTTATTTTATAACCTAGAGAGACAGAGGTAGAGCTCTAAAAACTGGATCTCGTCGGGATACAGCATCACCTTTATAGTTCGGGTTTTTGCAGGCTAGTAGAGAGACAATTTCACGTGGAAACGTGTGCATCGCGTCCTTTTCGCGTAAAGTGGATTTATACATATGCGGAGGTCTTACTGCAGGTGATGTTGCTGTTGCCGATGGTGTACTATTAAGTGCCTTTTTAGACAAGAAACACAGTGGAGGCCAATGACGTTTTTGATTTTATAAAGTTTGACTAAGCTGTATCTGGTATATCCGTCGAAAGGATATGGAGTTCCTTCAAGCAATACATACATATGCATGTACCTAATCAAACAGACATTACGTTCTTCAAGGAAATATAATGGGGAGGGCAAGAGATGAATGAAAAACTGTATCACACATTAACTAAGATGATTGATGTAGAATCAGCGACTGTTTGGATAATGATGACATCATCGAAGGCAATTTTTGAATATAGAACAAGGCCAAGTTCACCTACAAAAGCCTTACATGTGCTCACACTCTCATGGAACTTGCTAAGGAACTCCAAATATTGAAAGTATTCAAGTCCTGGTCGTACTTTGGCTTCATATAGAAGACGAAATGGGCTGATATCTCTTAGCCCGTGTGTCAATTGCGTTAAAATTTAAGCCAGTGGATAAATTTTGACATTGGTATGGTGACTAGAGACTTCAAAATTCTAACCTGCTCAACAGCTCGCTGAAATGTATTCAGTGGGTAATTTTTGACATTTGATATACTTACTGAGGGGTGACAGAGATGGAAAGCACCTGCAGAAATATCAAAAATGAGCCAGTGGATAAAGTTTGACACCCATTTTAACGCAATTGACACACGGCCTTAGCTCTGAAAAGTAGCCGGAGTTTTAGGGTAGTGATGCGATTACAAGAGAACACAAGCGTTCTCATTGTACCCTTCCTACTCCAACCTCCACGCTGGTGACTGTTAGGTGCTTACTACCTCGACTGGTGATGGGGTATCAAACCCATGTGGGAGGTTGTTGGTGGCAGCAACGTGCAGTTAAGAATAAGCTCGTACGAACTATTCCAAACATGCACCGGATTTCGGCAAGGAGACGCGCTATCATGTGAATTCTTCAATCTCGTCCTGGAGCAGAGAGTGCGAAGGGCAGGTGTCATCACTAAAGGCACTATTTTCAACATGTGCGTCCAGCTGCTGGGCTATGCTGACGCTATTGACATCATCGGTCGCTCCCAGCGTGCCGTAAAAGATGCGTTCACGGCGATTGAAGAACAGGCGAAATCCGTTGGCCTTGAAGTAAATGAAGACAAGACTAAGCACATGCTATCTATACACCAACAAGCTTCTGTCCACCACCTAGGACAAAGCGTCCCTATTGATAGCAGCAATTTTGAGTTAGTTAAGGAGTTCACCTACATAGTAAGCATAGACTCCACGAGTGACACACTATAGGAGATCTGGGGAAGAATTACCCTAGGAAACCGCTGCTACTTCATTTTGGCGAAACAACTGGGTTCAAATCTCCTAACTCGAAGGACGAAGTATGTGTTCCACAGAACCCTTATCCTGCAAGTTCTGCTCTATATCGCCGAGTGCTGGGAGATATGCAAGAAGGTTGAGCTGATACTGGGCTCCTTCGAGAGAAAAATACTTTGGCGTATTTTTGGTCCTTTGTTCGAGGAGGGCTAGTGAAGGAGAAATCACAACCGCGAACTCTGTGAGCTGTACCAAGATGTGGATTAAGTCCAAAAAGCCTAAACACGTCGACTACCTTGGCTCGGCCACATCGAGTGAATGGACAATAATGCTCCAGATAAGAGGATCTTCGAATCCCAGCCCACAGGTTCGAGAAGGCAAGGAAGACCGAACCTCCGTTTCAAATACCAAGCCATCGCGAATGCCAGAGCGCTTGGTATAGACAACTGGATACAGCGAGCCCGGAATCATAGAGAATGGAAGGCTGTAATGTCTCAGGCAGAGACTCTTCACGGGAGCCCGATAAGTAAGTTAGTCTGAAAACTGAAGTCTAAAGTTTGGATAGTGCTGATTGGACAAGTTACATGTTGTCGCCAAGATAAATCTGATCTTATTGTAATGCCCTCCAGATACATGGATTCTTCTTCTTATTTGAGGACTGTATTCTCTATTTCTTTGCGCAGAACTGTGGGCTTGTTCTTTCTTGAAAATGTTGTATACTGCGTTTTTTTACTTGAAGTTTGAGTTTGAGTTTCATTCCCGTTGTATAAGCTTTTGCAAGTATTCGTTTGTAGAGCCGATTTGTTCGCATCTCTATTGGTATTTTAAAAAAAGCGGTAATTGGGATTTTGTGTCGGTGAGTTAGTCACTAGTAGAGTGATTTCACCTGCAAAACTAAAAATGCGGCCTGTCTTCAAGAGATCAATATTGTGAAGCAGTAGTAGAATAAGTGAGAGAATTGATTCTTGAGATACCGCAGAGTTTATAGAGAAAATATCTGAAGAAATATCTTGTCATCTATGTTTAAGAAAGTTGTCCATCCCAGCCTCACAGTTTTTAAGAAAGTCCGTATGCTGTCAATTTTGGCTAGCAAAGCCTTGGAAACAGGGTAACAGCTCTATAATTTTGCATAGAAGATGTCCATGTATAGGTTATATATTTTATTAGGTCTCCAGCTGAGCATTTTTGTTTTTGGAACCCATATTGCCGATGGTAACGCAATGGATCTTTAATTTTCAAGCATTTATTGGCTTGTTTCAAGCAATTTTCCAGCAACTGGAGAAAGCCTGCTGATCATTATGACTTTTTTAAGTACAATAGGTGGAATGCCGTCAGATCTTATTTTTTCGAGATCAAACTTTCACTTCAACCATCCTTGAGGGTATGTGCTTTATATTTGGTGCCACCGCTGCTTCCATATTTAATGTTAAATTTGATGCATACATTGCGGCGAATAAGTCTGCCTCATCTTTAGTTAATAATCAATTCAGTTCATCCATCAATTCTGGGATATATTTGCCAAGAAAGGGCATCCAGACAGACTGTTTGGTTGGCTATATTTCGCTGGCCAATGATTGTTGTATCCCAGACCTGGTAGGTAGCTGGTGTTGGTGCGCGTGTTTGATTTTGTACGCTCCCTTTATCTACTGCGTCCGAGGTTGGCTAGGAATCAAGGACTCTTCAAGTTCTCTGCGTTCAATGCAGTGTTTTTTTTTCGAACAGGAACGAAGGTTTTCGAAAAATGTTTCTTTCAAATCGACGAAGGGTTTCCTCGTTGACTTTTGAGCCGTAGAGCATTGTCGATCAAGGCCGAACAGGTTGCTGGTATATGGTTTCAGGCTTTCATATATTACGGCAGATGGATCTTGTTTGCGATGTTGAAGAGACCTTTGCATTCTATTTTTTCTTCTTCTTCTATTTTGCGAATGAAGCAAGCTATACTGAGGTTCCATTCATTAGGAGGTTTACTTGCATCCGACCAAATTTGGCTTATGATTTCGCCGGCTTTATGTTGCTCATCCATCTTGATGTGGCCGCCATTTTTGGCAGCCTTGTTAAGCTTAAGTTTAGATATTGCCATCATCCCTATACTTAGTCGGGTGTTTGTTAGTGTTCGGTGTCGTCATTAATATTAAATGGTTTGTTCTGCCTGTTCATCAGCAACGTTTCACAATCTGCGGAAGTGGTTCTTCCATACCTTCAGCATCGACTATATCTCATCTTGATAGCTCGAGCCTTGTCTCCCCTACTTTGTCGTTTTTCATATTGGTAAAACCTGCTAACATCATTCGTGGAGTGGCACCTATCTATATGTCCGATCGAACGCTTTTCCTCCTATTTTTTTTTTTTTAAAGTCGGTGCTTTTTCCTCCTCCTTTGCCTATTGGGCTCAATGGCATCTCGCGTTTTCACCTGCAGCTTAGCCTGGTAGGGGCCGTTTAAGTGAGCATCCCTAGGCAATCTTAATCAAACCGGTGGTTTCTTGCGCTTGGTCGTTAGAAGACACGCCAGTTTCGGCTGATCTAATGGTTTATTGACATCGTTGCCATTATTCTTCGACATTAGTTGCTGCCCATTGTATTTTCAGGATGGCAGTAACATCCGCTGCGTAGCAGCTAAGGTCTCTAAAACATCTTTTGTAATTAAACTAAAGACAAGAGCTGCTGTTGATATTTATAGGCAAAGAAGAAAAAGAGCATGAAAAGCTCGTGACTTGAAAATTCTTGGCTATTTCCAGGATTTTTCATATTTGAAAAAGTAAAATATATTTAACATTTGCGACATCCTTGAGGTAAAAATAGATTTAAATTTAAAATGTTACGTATACGTCTGAGTGAATTCTTTGAACTTTATGTAGGTAGGCTTGCCCTTACGCTTAATTTTAACACTTAGAAAAACTTTTTTTTCTGTTTTGCATCGTTAAAACAATAGAAGAACTAACCCCTTATTGGCCCCATTGTTATTCTCCACCCACGGTGAAATTCGTTTATGAGTCTTTTCGAACTCCAGGTAGGTAAGGAAGTGCATGCACCTTGGTTCATTGGAAAGGCGATTGCATGGCAATTCAGGGAAAATGGGAATTAAATCTCCTCGCACCAAAACACACACATATCCACACAAAGATAACGTAGAACAGCCGATTGCTTGGGTTCTTGCATTTTTCAAAAAAGGTTCCTTCCTTCACCATGCATTCTCAACTCCAACCATTGCAGCGTCATATCGTCGGCGTGCGAAAACAGATAGCAACGGCTATGTGCCACGAAAATCCATGGCACGTTTTTTGGATTATTTATTAAAATATCGCATGAACGAAAGATGAGTTCCATTCGAATTTCCTCCTTCAGCAAGGACTCTCGTGTATGCAGGCAGATGCATAGTATTTACACCCCCATCGAGCGAGGACTGCCTGGGCTCTACTACGCTGGGCTGCTCATTTTCAATTTTTATTATCGTGCTTACAGTTTTTTTTTCTCGTCTCTCGATGTGCAATATCCTTGAGATGTCCTTGCGTGTTGTGAAGCGCGCGCTGTTATGATGGTCTTCCATTCACATAAAACTCCCAACTCCCAATCGGTGTGCCCTAGCCCCATTGCACGGCAGCTTGTAATTTTCGTGTGAAGCTTTGGGAAGCATGAAAGAATTCCTTGGAAACAGCGCGTCGCATCGAGGAGGCATTCAGGCACGAGAGGTGGATAAAAACAGAATCCTGCTGACAATGTCAGATATGCAGCGTGTTTGTGTTGAATTTGTGAGCGAGAACATTCCATAGGCAAGAGGTCTTGCACTTGCATTCAAAATTGATGACTAAGACGGAGTAAATTTGTTATGAGTAAAGATGGGCAACAGGATATTCTCTATTGAGAGAGTGGTGCTTGAGAGTCGTCGTGTTGCAGGGCACACTGTGCAAAAGTGTATGCGAATGTGTTTTTTTTTCTGGTGAACGTTCTGAAGGACCTCGCGGGAGCCATTGTCTGAGCCAGTAAATGATTCTCATTCAGTGTTTGAATTAATTTAGAGTTTTCCAGATGGTGTGGTGGTAGAATACCTTCGAAGGGATATTGGCATCACCTAGGGGTGGGTGTGAGCATTAATTTTGAGAAAAAAATTCTGCCAGGTGGGTGGCAGATTATATCTTATGAAATGAGGTTTACATACTGAAATTTGGAAGGGTTGCTTTCATTCATTGGCAAACTTAAGGCCTTTTAGGGATGAATACGAGTTATGGTAAGATGATGCTTCATTAGCGGGTGAATTTTGATGGACGAAGGGCTTATTCGAAGGCTCTTTTTCAAAGTCATGGTGCCAATTGTTTTGCCCTTAGTTTCAAATTTGTTCGAATTTATCTCAATACACAGATGTAAGCTGTATTGAGTGTTCTATGCTTAGCTTGATTTAAGGCAGTCAACAATCTTTGCACTGGAAATATGTGTTTTTTTTGTCATCACGGACCTTAGACTTGGGCTTCAAGAAAGGACTGGGGCACTGTGTTTGATATGTTCGATTGTTGCTTTTAGCATTTTACAAACCATCTTAGCCATTTCAAAATTGTCAACTTAAGGTCTTGAAATGACCTCAAACCATCTTCTATGTATACGAAGTAATATTGTTGTCACAAAAAATGGGACCTCCAGCTTAATGCCGAGTCAGAACGGCAAAGTTAAGACGTTATATTGACACTTACAAAAATTTGAATTTTCGTCAGACTTTCGCAAGAACGACGGCGGTGAAATCAACTAAGGTTTTTGAACTTTTATGATTTGAACTAGGGACACAGAGCTTAGTAGTGGCACTAAACTAGGTAATATTCAGAGATTCAGCCGAAGGCCTCTTTCTAGCTCAAGGTTCAGTCATGGTGCACTGTTTAAGAGTTTTGTTAACTTCTCTTGCCTTTTTTTAATCATTCGATTAAGGAAATTAAGAATGTTTTAGTCAGAATATACCAATGTCCGTAGGTTTGGAATATCTGTAAATTCTAATAAAAACGAAAAGTGATCCAGAATTGCGTTGCCTGAATTGAATCTCTATCTTCCATAGAAGTCTTGATAAGAATTAATTCCGTATATTGTTCGCTAAATCCAGATGGATAACTCTTTCCGTGATTTTGAAGCATTAAACAGCTTTTTAACTGGCCACTATGTTTCCTCGATATTGACGATATCATATATCAGCTAATGCTGATATGATACTAGTCATCATTATCCTTAGTATGAAATCTTTTATTCCCAACAGAATAAAAAAATATCAGACCAAAGGCAAAAAGGTATGACTTGAGCTGCAAAGAAGCTATCAGGTTGAGAGAGACAAACTTTGGGTTATAAGAGACCGATCCATCAGAGGAAAACGAACAAAATTCAAACAAGCCAGAAATGACTGTAATTCCCAATTGAAACATGTCAAATTCCTGTACAAGCAAAAGTTGAGGCAAAAAATTCGGCAATGTCGCAAAAGTAGTAAAAACTTTTGATCATTTGTCAAAAATATACAAACTTCGGCCTTATCATCTATTCCGACGCTCAGCCACAATGCGATTGCAGCTGTCAGCCCCTTAGACAAAGCCAATCTACTTTCGCAGACAGTTCTACATTCTACGGGACCATTTCACTTTCGTACTCAAATAAAAAAAAATGTTTGGTGCAACAGGCTCGTTAGTACCCAGGACCTAGCTTTCTCACAACCATTCATGTGTGCATGTGAACTTCTTGCACGATGGCGGGATCTTCTGTTTTATGCCGACTCCGAAAGGCGAAGTTGAGATATGCTATACTTGACAATTGATACTACTCGGATGGAAAACCATTTAGGTGTTGCTACGACTAGTAATCGAACCTAGACCTTCTGCGCGGCAGTTCATCGCACCAACCATCGCGACACTGAGCCCGTCTCACTTTCGTACTCGTACGTATAAGTACGTGTAAGCCAGACTTAGGCAAGAAGTTTTATGCTTTTAGACATAACCGAACGTATTGTAACAATCCGCATCATGGCCAAATTCTCGAACATAATTCTGAAATACGCTTACGCTTCGAGGGTGAAAAGAAATGATCTAGCGAAATACTACTTCTACTAACGACTACCGAAGTACGATGTTAGAATCGTCCTGTGAGAGAACAGAACATATTTTGATGATCTACAGGCTTTACAGGATGCACTGTAGAAAATACATCCTACAAGACACCACATAGGGAAACTGAATTAGTCTCATTGATTTCGCTGCGGAACCAAATTTCACTATAGTCAGGACACGATTTCATCACCGCGATATTCATTCCGAGGGGTCAACATCGACTCGGACTTCTGCCATATTCCAGCCAAGATAAGAATGCGGATATCCACTACGTCACAAGAAATGAGAAATATTTTCAAACGAATTAGCGTCGAAAGATTGCAATTACAATAGTTCGCCAAGGCCAGAGTTCGCCAAGACCGGAATTCATTGACAAAGACCAATTGCGAATATTTCAACAACAATCCGTTAGATCAGTCGCAACTAATGTACTACGTTTTACGAGCTCACTAGCATGAAACCCGTAGATGAAGAATATTGAAGAATGCCGACTTAGTTCGGAGCCAAAAACGAGGCCTGCAGGTCAAAGCTGCATATGAAGATGAGCCATGGAGCTTTGTGGGCCGAGAAGAAGGGAAGATCACCGATACAAGAATTGACATAGAGAAGTGCCAATTTAGGAAAGATGTTCGTAAGTTTCACCAAAGTATAAAACGTCAAAGCCGGGAATATAAGGCATGAATATAATCATGTCGAGATGAACAAGATTATGTAGCAGCTGAGATACAGCCTATGCTAAGGATATGGAAGCCACTTCTACAGACTGTTCAACGGCCATGAAGAACTATCTCCTGCTATCTCTCTGGTCAGGCGGAACGAACCATTCAATATTGGCGACAATAGCGAAAATTACCAATCACTGACCTAATTGAGTGACAATAGCAATATCTAAACTAAAGCTTACTAGAGGAGCTGGAAATGACGGCCTTTCCCCTGGGCTTTATAATGCAGGTGAAGATAATTTTGTAAGTAACATCAAATCATTCATAAAATTTGGTCGGGTGATAGTATGCCTGAAGAATGGCACTTTAGTATCGTTTGCCTAACCCACAAAAAAAAAGACCCTCTCCACGATGACATAAGTCTCCTCAAGATTGCCTATAAAATCCTACCCGCCGTAACATATGAACGCCTTAAACTGTGCACCAGTAACCTGATCGACCCTTATCATTGAACGTTTAAGGCGGCTAGGACATGTTGATCGAATGGAAAACAATACTTCGGCTCGCAGTGTCTTCGATTTCCAACCAGACGTTGGACTCAATACAGGAAGACCTCTTCAGTTTCCCACACAAGAAGAAACTGGCTTCAGCCAACTCGAAGTGCGCAACTGGAGGCAGTTAGGAAAGTTCGGGCTAATTGGAACGGCATGTTGGCTGAGGCCCAGAATAATTCCGGACTTAAGCGCCACGTAAGTAAAGTCGTGCTTACCTCCATCTAGATTTAACTGGGACAGATATTGAGCATGTTAATTCTGCAAGAAATCTAGGTTTACCACCAGAACTGTTGCATACGTCCTGTTCTTGGTAAAATGTAAGGGGGCTTAAGGAAGATTTGGAAATCCCATCACATAAACTATAACTGAAGCTCTAGTTATTCTTGTACTATTTTTATGCTTTTTAAGTTTATTACATGCAAAGTTTTTTTTTTCCTAAAAATGGAAGAAATATCATCTTGCTTTTGTATGCTCTGAGCGATTTGGGTGAAAAGGATTACTCAGGCCTCTGCGCTTGTATCGTGTGTCAAACTAGCTGGCATACTTATGAAGTGTGTTTGACTCATTAATTTAGTATACTTTCGAACACCCTCATGGAAAGACTTGCACCAGAACAACCTTTTGGTAGGTAAAAGTGGTTCATAAAGAACCCAAGTAGCACTAATGAGCCTTTTTGTCACCACGACTAGTGTGCACATTGTTATGATGATTATTGTGTATTTTATACGGGCGGTCTCTAGATCCAGCCTTTAGAAAACGGTTTAGAAAAAGGAAAATATTTGGTAATAATAATATTATTTGGTCTAATGCAGCTGGTCCGGAGCTGCGGAATAGGGGATTGTATGGGATCCCTAGTTTGACCGCACAGTCTTCAATTGTCCAGTGTCCCGTCTTGCGATGTCTGTGAGGGTTCGATTTAGTAGATCGTTCGTTCCGTTCTTGTCGTAGCAACGCCATATCTTCCTCGATATGACGGAATTTATAAACCTTCTTCAGTCGGTTAACTTCAGGAAGTATGATTGGATTTGTCTCTTAATCGCACCTTCTGACCCTTGCCGCAAGTGAGCCGTGTAGAGCAGTGCCTTACCTGGCTAGCTCGTTTCCTTCAATGCGACTTTGCCTTGGAACCCAGAGGAGTGTGACCCTGAAGCGCACAGAAGCGTTCGCCCAGGTGGGCAAGTTCGTTCTGGCATTCCTGTACCAGCATGAAGTTGCGGAGTTGACGGCTTTAATGGGCGCTTGACTATCTTTGAGGATAGCAATATTTTGCTTTTTCTTAGTGTCACGCCCCAATAGCATGCAAGCCGTTCGTTTAGTAGTTCCGCCTGGAATACGTTGGCAAAATCCGGTAGGCGTTATGACATGATATTTTCGGTGATTCCGAGTAGAGTCCGGACCCACACCACAGTTCATCTTAGATTCATCGGTGGGGAAATCCCTTGTTCCTATTCCAATTAGCTCTGGTAGGAAACTCTACGCGGAAGCCTTTCTTGTAGCTTAGCGTAGCTGTTATGAAGTCTGAACTTTCCGTTTGATATCGAGTCCAGGATATTACTGTGGCCATGCGGCTTTGCAGTCCAGCGTCCTGACTCCTTGAGTCTTTCTGAGCTGCATAAATTGGCATTTTTATTATGTTACTCAAGAGGCAAGAGATACAATAGCACATTAAGGTCATCCGTTGGCGCCAACCTCAGTGCACCCGTGGTGCCTATACTGCCGCCTATTTAGTTTTGTGGGGTTGAGCACTTAATGCGGGCCACCATACTAGTAATTCGTATGTGAGAAGTCTCCACTTCTTTCCAAAGGTTTTGCTGCAAGCGCGGAAGGCAACACACGCCTTCCTTACTCTATGTACGCTGTTGTGTTTCTAGTTAAGTTTTGGGTCAAGCATGATACCCAAATACTTAGCTCTGGAAGATAGTGTGAGTGGTTGACCATTTAGACGGGGGAGCGTGAAGTCGGATATTTTAGTTTTGGTGGTGAATAGCAACAACTCCGTTTTGCTCGGATGTACACCGAGGCCACAAATTGCAGCCCAGGTGCTAACCTTGTCTTCAGCAGCCCCAATGATATAACTTATCGCGGATGGAAATTTTCCTGACACCACGTCATCCGCGTACGCGACTACTTTGACCGGCTCCTCGTCTAATTTAACTAAAAATGATTTCATAACCATTAGAGTAGAGGAGAGATGACTCCGCATTGTGGCGATTGTCCGCGCTACCTCATGGAGAGCCATTTCCGTGGATCTGCCCTTGAGATAGGCGTGCTGTGATTTTTAATGCGAAGATTTTTCTAGAAAACTTCGAATGTGAATGTCTTGAACACACTCTAGGGTTTTCAGTACAAAGGAGGTTAGACTGATTGGACTGAAGCGTTTGCCTACCTTCGGTATAAGCGCCATTCGATCGCGTCTCCATGAGTAAGGTACGTGGTTTCGTATTAAGCAGCTTAATCCTCCATCTGAGCAGCTACTACGAAATCCCTATTTACTATTTTTGTAATGTTCATCCAAATCCTACCCGTGCGTAGAGAAGAAGCCATCGCCTCTGTTGGCGTCAGTGTGGCCGAGGACCCAAATTTATCAATCCGACGCTGCGTCATTCTCAGTAATACTTGTACAATTTTGAGTAATCATGGTCATCCTATAGATCCGAATGAAGACAGCATTCACCTCCAGAATTCTTTATTCCAGGAAGTACCATCATGATTTTTGGACTCCATCCATGTTAGTACGTGCCGTGACGGAAATACGGTTGTATCTTTAAAAAATTGTTAAATATAAAAAATAATTAAGAAAAAAATCGACTAATATCATTATTGGGTTGTTAGTTCCCTTTTTGTCCGTAGTATCTTCATCAATGGGTTGCTCCTAATAGGTTACTTCACTCTTTATAAAAACTAACGAGTTTGCTTCTATCATGCTTCCATCATGCTTCCATCTTTGTTTTGATTCTGAAGCCCCAATCAATGGATGCATGCATTAATCAGCATCAATCAAATTCACCTGCAAGTCATTCTTCCAGGAAATACCAATTCATATGCTGTCAATGCATGTTTTCCATTTACTAATTTCACACAGACTATTCCAATGCTTCAAATGGACACTCCCACAATATTTCCTGATTGGTTATCAATGCACCCACTGGACTTTACTTGTTATCCTTTTGCAAAAAAAAATTGAGCATTACCAACAAAAATTCAAAACGCTTCCATCAAAGGCGCAGAAAAAGCAAAAAACATCTCGGTGAAGGAAAGAAAAACAAAATTCAAAAATTCAAATTCATTTGACTGCGATTCGTTGCATGCACATACACAACACCCATCAGGATATGCGGAACCCTTAACAAAAGAACCAAAAAAAAGGAAAAAAAAAGAACACCCATTGCACGGATGCGGCGCGCGGTCATTCATTGGACATGCACACCAAAACAAACGCATTTGCTCTTTGCCAGGATGCTCAAAGGATACTTCTCTATAGTATCATTTTTATTTCCATTCGTCCTTTCCAGCATATTTTTTTCCAGCTTTTACAGGCTTTCATATCGCGCATCCAGCCTTCAATTTCATTATCCTTAAAAGGCTTAGTTTTTAGTCCCTTTTAGGCCGCGCGTTGGTTGCACAAAAAAGGATCCAAATGGGTCAGCAAAAACAAAGCATCAGTAGCATCGGAACGATGCAAACAACACACAAACAGGATATTGGACACTCACTCGCAACAGCAGTGAGAAGAGTTGGAGGCCACCGTATCGTCCCTTTTACTACAAAATGGAGTAGTACTGCACACAGAAATAAAACATCGTAAGAACGAAGGGAAAATAAAATTTCCAAGGGTTAATCGAATCACTCGCATGCACATGAGAGGCTCAGATTGCATTCACTGTAAAGGACAAAGGACTAGTTTTTCTTTCGTCCGCAGCTGCAGTGGGTGGTTGGGGAGGAAAAAAATTCGATACACATCACTCTTTACGGTTTTTTTTGTTTTTGTCACACATCGCTCGTCGTTGTTTTGATGATGGTGATGCTTTGCATCTCTATACCAACAGGGATCGATTGGACCAATACGGCGCTCAAAACATAGGAACTTGCTGGTGGTCTTCTGCGCTGCAATCTGGAGCTAATCAAATGCACACATACAGGCAGGTCCACAATAATAACACATGACGCGCGCTATGCTTCTAGTAAACCTATGCAGATGGTTGGATGATTTTCGTGGTTGCGCCAGTAGTGCCACCATATCCTCGTTTCTCCTCCTCATCGCATATCGTTCTCACACACATGAAAAACAAAATTGATGGAAAGTTTTTCATTACATAATGTCCTAGCTGGTTTGGTCATCAGGAGTTGGAGTATAGTGTTGGGAACATAGTGCGCAAGGGATGCAAATGGAAAACAATGGATAAAATCAAAGAAAATATTGGCAAACACAAGAGGAGGGAATTTTTCGAATCTGCATAGCTAGATACGTTGGAGGATGTGAAGGATATGAGTTGCTGTTGTTGTGTAGGAAAACATAGGTACATCTAAGCAATTTATGCATCCATACCCTGTCGGGAGGGATTGATTGGAATCGAAATGGATTGCCAGAGCAAAGCAGCGCAAATGAATGATGGACAGACAGAAGGACGAAATTGTAAAGTTTTGTATAGAACTCAGAATTCGATAGAATAATAGTGAAGAGGAGGTGGAGTTGATGTCGAGATCTGTGATTTAATAAATGGAATCAGTCAGGCGTGCGGGAAGGATTTTTTGGAAGGCACTTCATGGGGTTTTACAAAGTATTTCCCTGAGAGTGCTAAGGGAAATTGCTAAAACAGGATTATTTGACTAGGACTTTGATGAATCTCTTGATTACCAAAAGGGCGCTTAAAACGGTCAGCCTGTGGCAAGGTGGTTTATGCTATCGCAGACCGAGGGTTTCCTGAAGAGCATGTAATATTCACTATTACAGTTATGATTATACAGGCAGAGAAATAACTCGCATGGCGTCTACATTGATATGCAGGGTAAATACTCATTTTTATAAGTATTCTATGCTTTTATCCAATTTGTAATAGGGAATAACGCCACGAATTTTGGCTTCCAAGTCCCCTAACGTTTCTGGTTTAGTAGCGTAGAAAAGCGACTTCACATATCCCCAATGAGAATAATCCAATGGTGTCAAATCACACGATCTTGGTGGCCAAATGACAGGTCCATTCCGCGAAATTAACAATCCGGGAACAAAAAAGTCGGCTATAATGGCTCTATACCGGCCTCGATTAACGGTAAATTACTCTCCAGCATTATTTCGAGAGAAATATTTCACAATGATTCCACCAGCCCATAGAGCACACCAAACAGTCAGTTTTTGTGGATCTAATGACGTCTCAAGGGTCTCATGTGGATTCTCATCACTCCAAATGCGGTAACTTTGCTTTTTGACGTAGCCATTCAACCAAAAATGAGCCTCATAACTGAAAAAAATTTTGCGATGAAAATCAGAATCGAGATCAATCTCATACACCAAAATCACGAGGCAAGATCTTTGCGAAAGATCTTCCAAGTTGATGGACAAAGCTCCAATTGCTGTGCACGGTGGCGAATCGATTCATTCGGATTGTCTTCAACACTTTCCTCTACAACGGCAATTGTTTCTTCGGTGTGCACCTTTCGACGTTTTTACGGAGGCGTATTATCACACAGAGTAAACGTAGTACGAAAACTATCCATAGTTAACCGAATTGATTGCTCTTTTTTTTTTTTTTGTATAATTTGCGCGCACTCAAGGGGTTATGAATACCCTTTATATGTTTTAGCACAGTGCGGGCGTTAAGGAAATTAGGGGTAAGAAGAAAGGAGATACCGATGCACACTGGTTTTAAATGTCTGTAAGTTATAATGGAAAGGAAAAACAGAGTTTGGTAGAGCATTCCACATTCGTGTTGTTCGGTTTATGTATGAATCTCTATATTTCAGCGTACGTCCGAAGATAGGCTTGAGGGTAAACTGATTTGCATTCATTGCGTAACGAGTATTGCGGCTGAATTGTTGAATGGGAGGAATGCAGCTGGCTATTTCATTTGAACATTGGTTGTTAAAATAGCGATAAAACAAGGTAAGGCAGGAGATGTTTCGACGGTGTTCAAGCGAAACTAAGGAGTTCGCTATTCTTATGTCTCCTATAAGTTTTTTCGCACGTGTTTGAATCCTATCTAGTAGGTGCAATGTTGATTTTGGTGCACCTGACCAGACGTGGGCGTTGAATTCAAGTTTTGGGCGTATAAACGCTTTATATATTGTGGCCAGATCAAAGGGGGTGAAATATTTCTTACATCGATTTAGGAAACCTAGCCATTTCGCTGCGTTTTTAGCGACTTCGAATATGTGCTCGTTCGTAAGTCGTTACTAACGCACATACCTAGCATGGAAAGCTTTTCGGTTTCTTCGACGTAAGTGCCATTCATGGATAATGGCTCTAGATTTTGGTTACGCTTTAAGGACAGAAGACAGCATTGTGTTGTGGAAGCATTGAATTCCACTCTGTTAGATTTACCCCATTTGATAATGCTGTCAAGGTCGGAATTCAATGAGCTTAACATATTTTGGCGTTAAGAGTCCACGTTCGAAGGTGAGGGACGAGGACCTGTAAACGAATATGAGAAGCTGAGGGTACTGTCATCAGCGAAGGAATGAATTGGATTAGAAGTTGCAGACAGGAGATCATTTATAAAAATCAGAAAGAGAGTCGGAGACAAAACTGAGCCTTGAGGGAGACCAGCATTTATTTGGTGAGTTACAGACTTGAAACCATCCAAAACAACTTGAATTGAACGTTTCGAAAGATAATGTCTAATCCATAGAAGAAGTTTTTCGTCGATTCCAAATGCACGCATTTTCGACAAAAGGGCTTGATGCCAAACCCTGTCAAATGCCTTTGAAATATCAAGCGCAACAATCTTGCTTTCGCCACCATGGTGGATTGATTGGTTCCACTTTTCGGTGAGATATGTCATCAAATCACCAGTAGACCTGTTGCTGCGAAAACCATACTGCCGGTCATTGAGAATTTTTCGTGTTTCGAGATATTTCATAAGCTGACGATTTATCAGCGTTTCCATGGCCTTGGAAAGAAGGGACGTAAGTGCAATTGGACGGTAGTTGGAGAGAGAAGAAGATTCGCCTTTTTTGGTACAGGCTGGACATATGCTGTTTTCCATCTACTCGGAAAGAGTCCTGATGAGTAGGATAGATAGAAAAGCTTACGCAGTGGTTTTGCTAGCGTAGAAGAACACCTCTTCAGAATGATGGGGGATATACCATCTGGACCAGCGGATTTATGTATGTCAAGATCAGATAAAACTCTTGCAACGGTACGAGTACGAAAGTGAATTTGTCCCATAGAATGATCTACGTTCTCAAGTACAGGAGGAGACTGAACACAATCTGGCAATGTAGAATTGGCTGCGAAATGCGCAGCAAGCAGATTGGCTTTGTCTAAAGAGCTGACAGCTGGAATGTCATTGTGAATGAGCGTCGGAATTGATGTTGATGCCGAATTTTTTATGTTTTTAACAAATGACCAAAAGTTTTTACTACCTCTGGGACATTGTAGAATTTTTTGCCTCAACGTTCGGCCATAGAGGAATTTGACACGCTTCAAATGGGCATTACAGTCATTTCTGGCTTGTTTGAACTTTGCTCGGTTTTCCTCTGTTGGGTTGGTCTTGTACAACCGAAAGTTTGTCTCTCTCATCCTGATAGCTTCTTTGCAGCTCAAGTCATACCACCCTTTTGCCTTTGGTCTCTTAATTCTGTTGGGAATAAAAGATCTCATACCAAAGAGAATGATATTTGATATCATATCAGCAGCAGCATCCACGTCACTATCGAGGAAACATAGTGACCAGTTAAAATTCCTAAAAAAACTGTTTAATGCTTCCCAATTGGCTTTCTCATATTGCCATACGGTTTTTTTGGGAATTTGCTCTTTAACTTTGTGGTTGGAGTACGAGAAATTTGTTGATATGATACAGTGGTCTGACGAACTTAGAGGCTCTGATGGTTCGCGAACTTAACCATTTTTTCGAAATAAATTTGCACGATTTGCAAGCATTGTTCATTTCTCAACCTGTTTATGATGACAAATGACAAATCAAACTGAATATAATTGATATTAGAGTTGCCAGCTTTAACCACAAAATGTTAGTTTTATCTCTATTCAAAAAACTAACCTCTAAAAAAAACACCAGTTACAAGCAGCATCTGCGAGGCGAGATTTGCCACATCATAAAATATGCATCCACAGGCTCATCATTTTATGCAATATTGTCAGTGGGACATAACAGCATATAGAAGTTCTTAAGTTACTAACAAAATTATTAAAAAATAAAATTACAATTAGATAATATACATTACTAGTTGTATCCTGCGCGCATTGCAACGCAGATATTCCATTCATTTTGAGTCATTTTATCGATTTTGTTCAATCATTCATATCGAAAAAAATGTGACATTTCAGCATTTTGTTTCAGTTCGATATTTATTGAAATGCTGTGGGATACACAGTATTTCTTGTTTTTCTATCTGGTGCGTCAAAGAATAAATCAGAAGGTTTTCCGACGCGTGAGCAGGCCACATAGAGCTGCCCATGTGAGAAGCATGGATTCTCTAAATTTAATCCACACACTTGCTTTGTTGATAATCATTGCGTAAGCGAATCGCGCCGGGAACGTTTGAATTCAAATGGCATATCTGTTGGGATCATTGGGATACGCGTCAACAGACGTCTTCACCTTTGAATTTTCCAGTCAAAATTGTTGCCTCGATAACATTTTTCAACATTTTCTTCAAAGAGAGTCTGGTTCCGCTGCAAATTTGAAACATAAATTTAAATTTATGTTTCGTAGAAGAATGATGAGTACTCCAAATTTTATTGTTAGAACGTGCGGTGGCATGCCTGGCAAGTCAAGGCAAATTCAAGAATTCAGTTGGCATGGCGGTCTCCAGGTTAACGAATGGTTAACCAAATTGATCACATTGCGATAGACAAAGGGCGAGGGTCCAGTATTTTGGATGTCCAAACATTCCGAGTAGTTAATATCGACTCGGGCCCCTACCTTCTTGCAGCAAGGTTGAGAATGCGGGTAAACAACAGGTCACAACACTCCATAAATACAGTGAAAAAAATTTATGTCGAAAGACTGCAATCGCCAGAGACCGTCAAGACCTTCGCGCAACGCGTATCCCTTAACCTCTCGATTAACACCATACCAATAGCATCGAATGCCGACAAACAATGGCAACGATGCCAACAAGACAGTAGATCAGCCGCAAGTGATGTGCTAGGTTTCTCGCGCCCACCAGCAAGAGGGATTCTGACAGACGCTCGCAGCCAAGAACGAGGCCTACAAGGCTGTGCTACAGGTGAAGACGAAAGCTGCCTTTGAGCTCTAAAGGCAAAGAAGAATGGAAGAATACCGGCTTTGCAGAGGGAGAAAAAAAAGAGCAAGAAAATCGCGCGATCGCATATATAGAGAAATGCCACTCCAAGTACGACGTTCGGAAGTATTACCAAAGTGTAAAACGTCAAAGCAAAGGATACAAGGCCCGAACAGAATCCTATGGAGATGAAAATGGAAATATAATAGTTGAGACACAGTTGATGCTGAGGATATGGAAGAACCACTTATGCAGACCGTTAAACGGCGATGAAGAACAGCATTCCGCTGCAAGGCAGGACGAATCATTAAATATTGGCAACGACAGTGAAAACTGCCTGAATAACTTGGTAAGTAACATCCACCAACTCATAAGCCAAATCTGGTTGGATAAAAGGAACATAGTTGAGAATTCAGTGTAAATAATAAGCATAAACTCCTCATATACCGAATCCACTATTGCAGTAGACTTTCACCATAACATACATTGCATCTGCAATTAGCCCGATCCGTATCTAACTGCTCCAGTTAAGCCCTACAAGTTGGTTGATATCGGTGCACGAAGAACTTGAGAGCCGGAGGATAGGCGTCCCATGCACAGTATTAGGACCAGATCTACGTCGCTGTACAGGTCACACAGTTTTTGATTGAATACAAATCAACTTGAACCGCCAACGCAATCAGAAGCGAAGAATTTTCATGATGATTTCTTCATAATCGCCGTAGAAAAGAACTGGGATGAACAGGGTCTTAAAAGTATCCAATATCCGTAGTAGTTCGAATGTGAAGTTTGTAATTGAAGTAATTGGCTCTTATCTCGAAGGGAAATAGGGCATATTACTACCTCGTTGTAGCTTTCGGTTGTGACGATCTTTTGCGGACGATGTTGTGAGTCCCTTCTTCTGCAAAGCAAATACTTGGCTTTACTCTTGTTTACTGATTAATTATTTTGGCCTCTACCATTTTATACGAACGTAAGAGGGGGTGTCGCTGCTTACACTGTGAAGAGACGCGCCTGGGTCTCTATAAGCTGAGAAATAGGAAATATTAATGTCCGTGGAAATCCATACGCGCAATTTATTAATTCTATCATGTTACACGACTTGCTGTCCGAGGCAATCCGTACGCGCAAGTTCGCTTCACCCTAGATCTTGGTGTTATCTGAATTGTTGTCCAGGGTACTGTACGCACAATCAGAATATACACCTCAAAAATTTAATTTCCAAAGGAAATTGTATTTTACCAAATCAGGAACTTTACCAATAGTCTAAACTACTTCGCAACAAGATACAAAAATTACCAAAACTTCAAAATTCGATTACGACTGCCAACTTATTAAGCACGACCAACGATAGCTAGTAGTTGCTCAAATGTATAAAATGTTGTGGTATTGTTTCGGACGATTCGCACAATCCTCTCAAGAAATAAATTAAAGAAGTCACGTGACAGTGCGCTTACCTAAATCTTTTTTTTTTTTGGTATCGGATGTGTAGGTGAGGTCGTTTCCGACCCTGATAGAGCTGAAAGAATTCTTCATTGTCATCCTTCATCGTATTAATGCTGTCTAACGCGATTTTGACGCGATGGTTAGTGTGATGGTTAGTGCAATGAACTGCCGCGCAGAAGGTCTGGGCTCGGTTCCCAGCCGTAGCAACACCTAAAATGATCTTTCACTGGCCCTCATCACGCATTGATCTGACAATTCATCCGAGTACTATCAATTGTCATGAAAAGCTTAGCTCAAATACGCGCGCCGTTCCGGAGTTGGCATAAAACAGGAGGTCCCGCCATCGTGCAAGAAGTTCACATGCGATTCTGCGATTTTAAATTCAATCAAGGTTCATCCTTGCTTAACAATATCCAACCATCACTATAACTGATCTACTCCTCGTATATAGCGACTATGATTTCGAGATCCAATAGTTCAGACTCCAGCACCACAACACAATTCACTTGCTTGCCTTAGAATTCCAACACCATCCTCGCCTACCTAATTAAAATTCATCGGAATAACCATAACTCATCGCGATTAGCATTCCTCTGTCGACTAGCCACCACCACTAGGACCAGCGGCAGCAAGCTTGAAGCGAATGCTCACAAGTCGATAGTAATCAATCTTTGGTCACAGTCAAACTAAAGGATTCGCAACTACTGCTGGATGATCATGATGACGATGATGATGAAAAGGATATCTTCACTTCATCTTGATTGACGTGCGCATTCACAGCGCCGACATAATGATGGACATACCCTCTCGTATTATACTCCATGCTGATGGTCACATTCGCATCGCCACCGCATCAGCGCGTCACTTGGCTTGGTGATGAATTTGTGCGATGGCGCTTCTGCCAGCACGTTTTTGCTCTTTCCTTCGTTTCCCCCACACATGGACATTCCGACCGATCGACTCATCTCTCGCACACACAAATGCTCGGTACGATCAAAAGATCGAGAACATTACCTATAAAGCTGGGAGTTGAATGTGGATCCACAAAATTCGAATGGGTAGCGGCATGGTCGCGCACCACCCATAATTGAAAGGACATCAGCGTCGAAACACTCCGAATGTCAATCAGTGCCGCAAGGAAGCCGAGAGACAAAATTGCAACTCACAAGTGACGTGATGTGATCTGACGTAATAGACCAATTAAAGTTATCTCGCCACATCAGCGCACAGTGCGGTACGACTGATGCCGGTTGAACGATGACACGCTTGCTGCTCCTGCACATCCCTGGTGATGTGACTTTTGTGCTGAATGCGTTTAGCTTTGCATTTCGTTCATCGTCGTCGTCGTTGTCGTAGTCGTTGGTGATATACGAGACTCTGACGACTTCTTAATCCGGCAATGTGCATGTGTCTGTATGGTCTTTCTGATTTCCATATCCTTGTTGCAATCTTCGCACGTTCATCGTTCGTTTATGTCCATCGATTCTTTTCCCATCCAATTAAGGTGTAGGTGTGTGTGTATTTGTGCCTGTCTACATGCGGTCTGGCAGCATCTAAAAGATTCATATTAAGTGCTCCCCCCAGGGTGGGGAGGGTTGAGATTGAACAATTGCTCTGTGTGCGGCACACATCAACCGGAAAAAGGTACAATAAATTATTCCCGAAACCAGATTCCAGACTTTGGGGCCGAAAAATCGATTAAATGCTCAAAAGGACTATATTTTGGGCATATATCCCAGACAGACAGATGGTATGGGAAAATGGGTAGAAATTAGTGAACGCTTTTTTCCACCTGTCTGCCACCTGGAGAGTGCCCGATTCCTGCCGCCTTCGTCAACGTAGTTATAGTCCTTTCCTAGGGATAATTCATTTTGCATATGCGAATGCGGAATTTTTGAATCGGAAATTCATTGAAGTGCGCTACGAATGGCAAAGAGCACATAAACACACACATACACAGTGTATCCTTTGGGACATTTGGTTCGAATAATTCAGATAGCCATTGAGGCGTGCTACTTCGAAGACAAGTTTGCTGAGGGGTGGAGTATGAAGAACTCGATATCGACAATTCCGATAGGGAAATCCATTTAAAAGCTTTTTTTTCGTAGTTGGGCAGAGGAAATTGTTAAACGTTCAGGGGACGACATTAAATTGTCCCTTTGTTTGACGCTTTTATTGTACAATATAGACATTGGGTGAAATGTCCTTACAGGAAATCTTTTTTTTTTTTCATTCCAAAATTTAATTTCAACGCTCGGATAGAAATTGTGCGTCTAGGTAGGTAGCAAGGATACTTCAATAGGCGACCTTTTATTAACTTTTTTTGTTGTGCGGTTGTTATGAATGAACGTCGCGTAGTTTATGGATTTGAAGGAAAAATCCGGGCTACAAAAATCTCTACTGCTACTACTACTACTGCTATTGGTTTCTGACATTTGTAAAGCAAACAAAATTTTAATTTGAGCGAATATACAATGGGATGTTAAATTTCTGGAGAGCCCTGAACAATGGTCACGATATTTTTGGAGAACAATTCGCAAGCGATTTCGCTGGAACTTGAACTTCCGGCTTTTTTCATTTGTGCGGGTGCTAGGCAACCAGTGCAGAATTCATCGCAAGACTTTCCTGTTTATGCTGGATACATCATTGGACCATTTTTTTTGGAACGATGATGATAAAACGGGAACAATAACAATATGTGACATGAAAACACAAACACAAAAAATAAAACCGGCTTTGTCTCAATTTAGCGACAACTGGATGCTAAGTGATCACAGATTGAGTACAGAGTTACAGACCCTATTAACACCGATACACAAGTGTACCAACTCAAGACTGGTCTCAACCAATCGCCCTGAATGGGCTTAGCTCTGACCATAACCCAGTTTCCTGTAAAATTAGTGGGTCGGGAATAGAAAAAGTCCAACGTATTTAAGTTCTGAAAAACGCTAAGTGGAAAAGTTTTGGTTTGGTATTGAAACAAAAATAGTAATAAACAAAACTAGCCAAATACCCTTTCTGAAAAGTGGTGGTGATACATTTTTTACAGATACTGAAAAAGCCAAAGTATTAGAGCAATAAATTTTGTGAAAAATCACGAAGTATCTCAAAGATTCGCGTACTAACTCAATTGTTCAAAATACTCTAGGGGATCTTAATGCAGTAAATATACACTGAAACCGATACTAAATATATTTTTAAATAATTTGCAGATAAGAAAAATAAATTGCTTGAGGAAGGAATACAATTTTTAATATTTATTTTCAATACTTGTCTTAAAATGAAATACTTTTCTGATTCGTGGAATTGTCTATAAATTGTTAAATTTTAATTTTTTTCCTTATCTCTGTAGGATTGTCCAAGGTTTTTTAACAAGACTTAGTTAATTTTAGCGGGGCATAGGCCCCGGGCGACACTTTGTACCACCATTAAACCTGCTTCACCGTAAATTTGTAAGTAATTACAAAAAAATCCAATGAACCTTGGTCTATGCAATTGCATCTTAAAAGAAATGACAACCCTGGGTACTTATCCCGTAACTTTTGAAATGATTACCGTTGAACATAGTGTAGGAAACTTGCTAGGGGTAGAGTCTTGTTTCCAATTGTGTATTATAATTTTGAAAGTTACGAATATAAAAATTTCATTCTAGGTACTTAGCAAGTCTCCTACCTTATAGGAGACTTGCTGAGTACCAGGGTTGTCAGTTCCGATAAAATGTAGTTGCTTACTACGGGGCAGCGTTCATTGGGTTTTGCTGTTAGTAACTCTGTTAGCAACTCGAGAAATGGCTGATTGCTTACTTTGCAGCTGGGTTAATGTTGGTAAATTTTGTATATTTTAATCGGTCTAAATTGCCGCCCTTAGCAAATTACCCCGTGCCTTTAAAATCCAGATGTAAGTAATTTTTATCCGCTTAGAGATTTGGAAATCGAAATTTTTTAATCTGCGGCTTCGTTATTATCTTTTATTAACAAGCAATTTAAATTGCATGGTAATCTTAAACTTAATGAGCCTAGCTGCGGTGATGGTTGGGTGTTGAAGAGCAAAGGGTAGACTCTAATTGGCTTTAACTTGGCAATGCCGAGGGGTTGTAACTCATCCACACTTCAAGTGCTTGTTTTTAACCTTCATGTGGTAACTATCGGCAAAGAGTATAGAACTAAATAGAAAACGCATCACAGCTCAAAATTTTGTAGCCCTTTCAGTCGCAGGCGGAAAGTAAGAATGGGAAATTTCGTAGATCGTATGCGTCGGCTAGGCTGCTTTTTGATGCTGGGGAAGCAATGTGAACACTGAGGTATCAATATTAGTACCCCACATAGAAAATAATTGTTGTATGTGATGCGCAATCTATGTAGTTCTATACTCTTTGCCATCGGGTGCTGGTCTCATCCAACCGGATTTGACTTGCTAAACGATAAGCGCGAATGTTGATAACACGACGAAAAACAGCAAAACTATAATCAGCCAAGTCAGAACGGCACGAAATGAATACCCGGCCTGCTGTCCAAGGCGAACATAGGTAAGCTGCTTTGATACATTCGGACAACAGGGTGCCCAGGAATTTCAAGCGTTAGGCAAGCCCCTTGAACAGAGATGGTGGCGGATAAACCGAAAGGCCAACGGCAGCTCTCAATCCCGTAGTGGATACTGATGGTCCCGTGTCTTAGGAGTATCTAATAAATTGGAACTGGCCCTCCAGGTTGGGAATTGTGCTGTGGGTTAACCAATAGCTTCGGAAAGGACTGATTAATTGTTGACGACCCGGCTAAATGAAAAAAGGACAACGACGTTCGTATTTGCACAACAAGCCATTAGATCAGTCGCAACCAGCAAGAAACCCATGATATGATGAAGTATTGCGACGGATGCTCGCAGCCAAGAACGAGGACTGCAAGTATAAGCTGTAGGTGATGACGAGAGCTGCCGTTGATCAGTATAGGCAGAGAAGAAGGGAAGAACACCTGCTTTTTAGAATGAAGAAAAAAGAGCAAGAAAAGCGCGCGATAGAGGATATAGAGAGGTGCCACTCCAGGAACGTTGTTCGCAAGTTTTACCAAAGTGTAAAACGTCAAGGACAAGGATACAAGCCTCAAACAGAATCCTGTCGAGATTAACAAGGAAATATCGTAGTTGAGATACAGTCGACGCAGAGGATTTGGAAGAACCACTTATGAAGACCGTTAAATGACGAACAGCATTCTACTGTCAGGCAAAACGAAACATTCAATATTGGCAACAACAGTGAAAACTGCCAACTACCCGGAAATGATGGCCTTCCTGCCGGGCTTTATAAAGCCGGCGGAGATGACTTGGTAAGTAACATCCACCAACTCATAAGCCAAATCTGGTCGGAAGAAAGCAGCTCCATTAAGACATCATTCCATTTGATTTCCCTGTGTTCGCTATATAGCCTACAAAACATCGAAGAGAGTTTTGGAATCAATGGAAAGAAATTCCATATTTTCTCGGTCTCCTTATTAGAACTGCCATGACCTGCTCAGCTACTACAAGAGCCAAGAGCTTGTACGTTATCACTGTCCATATTATTCGGGGTCGTCTGCTGCCAGGGTTGGTTGAATATTTGTTGCTGCTTTCTTAAATCTAAAGCCTAAATCTAAATGCCCGATCTTTATTAGGCAAAGAAACCCATGCATGAGGAGGCACAGGCTATTCCTATACCTTAAGACTTTAACTTAATGTTTGAAATGAATAGTTTCGCCATCACTTTTGTACATCTAGAATCAACGGCCCACGCAGGTCCTCAACCCTAGCTTCTCCCTTTGCGTGTGCGATGTTATTGTTTTTGCCACAAAAAAGAGGACCATCAAGCTTAACGTAGAATCCAAACTGCAACTTCGAAAAGCCTCTCGTGACAGTGTTACTAATGGATGTTTTTCAGACGTTGTTGGATGTGTCGTCCCTTATTGTATCGAATGCCAGTTCTATGGCAGAATAAATGACATTTAATCAATAAAATCTTCCAGCACGAGATTAAAGAAATCGCTATTGTCATTGTCGGAAACCGGTACATGTTTGAAAAAGTTCAGTCCAGTTCCAAAGTAGCACAGCTGTTTCAATTTAGTTATATTTAGCTGAAGGCGATGGACGCTACATTATGTCAACGGCAACACTTATATTAGAGTAGAAGTCATAACATGAGTAATTAGTTTTTAGTTTATGCTCAACACTCATAAAGAGCACATCGTTATATTGACCTTCTAAATCAATAAAGTTAACCCTTTTTTTTATACGTAGTGTTTTTATGCCGGGCTCGGTTTGTTTTTTTCTCAACTTTGACAAGTCAGAAGTGCGATAGACTTAAACCTACAAAACAAAAGAAAACTCTGGAAAAAAAGAAAAATAACGTCGCGGAAAAAATGTGCAACGTCTAGCACCAAAGAACGAACGAAGTCCGTTATAAAGAAAAAGAATCGTATATATTTATACATATGTGCAACGTCTAGCACAAACGAACGAACCTCGGTTAAAAAAAAAAAAAAGTGCAACGTTTAGCGCAAACCAACGGAGCCCAGTTAAACACAAAACGGAATATATGTATGTACAACGTCAGGTACATACATCATAACTAGCATCGCTAACGTATTAACCCAGCCATACCCAACGAAGCGAAAACGAAAGAGACAAATATAGTCTTACGCGAACTGTTTTTCTATCGGAAAAGCAAACGGAAAAAAGTGACAGTTGTTTTTTCCTTCAAAAGTTTTATCATCACGATGATTAAATTAGCAACACTTAAAGTAAGTGAACTAAATAAACTTTTACAAAATCACGAATTACCGATCGTTGGTAATAAAGCTAAAAAAATCGCGAAGCTCGCAGAGGTCTTAGAAACTGACGAGGTGGATGCAGAGGAGTTGTTCGTCGAGGAAGAAGAATTGGAACCTTGGCAAGCTGGAATGGATGATCTGCGGAACATCGTGGAGAGTCTGGCAAAAACTGTGGGAGAAATTTCGGTGAACCTACGTGCGGCACCGTCAACGACTGTTCCACAAACGTTGCCTGGCGCTGCAGCCACACCGCTCCAAAGTATAACGCGACCTATAACACCTGTGTCACAAACGCAGTACCCAACCGGATCTCGGGACATAATCGGCGCTCTTCCAGATTTCGATCCATCGAAACGAACATTGTCCTCAAAGCAGTTCATTCAAAAGGTCCAGCAGCTGCAAGAAATGTATATGTGGAGCAACGAGATGATCTTATTTGCGGCTCAACAAAAACTGAAAGGCATCGCCAAAGATTGGTTGGATGCGCAACCCGTTTTCCAAACATGGACTGGGTTTGTTCTCGAGCTCACAAAAGATTTTCCGTGCACAGTGAACGTAGCTGACATACATCGAGAGCTGATGAGGCGCAGGCGAAGGCAGAACGAATCGTTGACGGAATACTACTACGCAATGCTCACCGTCGGGAGGCGAGGTAAGTTGGATGACTTTTCCATAAATTCATATACTATTAATGGGTTAAATGATTCCACACTTACACGAACACTACTCGCTCTCAACCTCCAAACGTGCAACGAGCTTCTGAATGCACTAGATAATGTGTCTTCGATGCCAACAACACCAGGCCGTGCCACATCATCATTTTCATTGGAATCGAAAGAACAAGACACTGATTCTGTTCGTATTGCAAATGCCCGAGGAAATTTTAAGTGCTTCAACTGCAACGAAGTGGGCCACATTGCAACCAAATGCCCTCGTCCGCAACGTAAGCCGCGATGTACCATCTGCGGTAAACCAGGTCACGATGCGAAGGAATGCCGCTCCAAAAAGCCTACAGTAGCAAAAGTCGAGCAGAGCATGCCGAAGGACGTTACTCCGGCACCTGTCACGAAGGAAGTTATGTTGTTTGGGCAGTCGTATTCTGCATTCGTCGACACTGGAAGCGACAATTCACTGATAAGCGAAACCTCCGTTCCAAAAGAGGCCTTGAGGAAGAAATCTGGCAAATTGTTGAAAGGTTTCGGTGGATCGGTAGTTGAGTCAACAGATGCCATTGACGTCGTTATAACCATAGACGAGAACGAACTTTTAACAAAACTTAACATCGTACCAGATGAGTTCTTACCGCAAGCCATACTTTTGGGCCGCGATATCTTGTGTCGAAAGAATCAACGTTTAGTTTTTGAAGCAGGCATTTTACAGATGCAAACGAGTTCTTCAGATAAATTCAACGTGGGTGATCAACTGGACGTTACTCAACGACACGCAGTGCTAGATCTTCTCACCAACTACGATGATTGCTTTAGCGAAGATGTGTCTCGTATTGGACGCTGTAAGAATGCAAGCATGGAAATAAACGTAACGACCGACAAGCCAATTATAGGTAAGCGCTATCAAGTACCATTTGCTCAAAGAGAAAAGTTGTTTCAGATTGTGGAGAATTTACTCCAACATGGTATCATCCGGCCGAGTGTTTCACCTCACGCAGCCTCGATAGTTTTGGTGAACAAAACCAATGGAGAGCTGCGGATGTGCGTCGACTACCGCGCGCTGAATTCGGTTACAGTGAAGAAGCAATTTCCAACCCCCACCGTTGAGGAGCAAATATCACAATTAGCGGGAAATAAAGTTTTTACCACCCTTGATATGACGTCCGGTTATTATCAAATCCCCTTGAAGGAGGAATGTAAACAATTTACAGCTTTCCTCACTCCAGATGGTTTATACGAGCATAACGTCATGCCTTTTGGCCTAATCAACGCTTCTATGTACTTTCAAGAGATGATGGCAGAAGTTATACGTCCTTTAATGCATCGAAAGAACATAGTGAGCTACGTAGATGAAGTTATTATAGCGACTGATACGATTGAGAATGGAATCTTCGTCCTCAATGAATTCCTGGAGGCTGTAAGAGAAGCTGGTTTAACGTTGAAGCCATCGAAGTGTTTTTTTATGGAGACGAATGTACATTTCCTCGGTCATGTCATCAGTGGCGACGGTGTGCGACCGGGAGAGAGCAAGACAAAATGTATAAAAGAATTCCCGACTCCGACTAACACCACGGAAGTAAGACGTTTTCTAGGCATCACTGGTTTCTTCAGGAAGTTCATCGAGAGTTATAGTCGAGTAGCCCAACCGCTTTTTAATTTATTGAAAAAGGACACAGAATTCCATTGGCGTGGCGAACAGGAGGAGGCATTCAAAATGCTGAAGGTTGCTGTCACGGTCAAGCCAGTCCTAACATTATTCGATGTGCGTAAAAATCATGAGGTGCATACGGATGCTAGCTCTGCGGGATTGGCTGGGATTCTATTTCAAATCGAAGATGGTGATCCGAAACCTGTCTCTTATTACAGTAGGCGCTGTAGCGATGCAGAAAGCAGATACGCAAGCCATGAACTGGAAGTCCTCGCCATCGTGGAAACTTTAGAAAGATTTCGTGTCTATTTATTGGGCACACGTTTCCGAGTAGTCACGGATTGTAACGCCATCGCAACTACGAAAGCAACAACTCCGTTACCAGCACGCATTGCCAGGTGGTGGCTACGTCTTCAAGAGTTCGACTTCGAATGTACGCATCGACCCGGAGATAGAATGCTTCACGTTGATGGAATGAGCCGAGTTCCCACCTTACCGTCGAAAGAAGCAGCTACAGTGGCAGAGGATGTGCTTAAGGTATGCGAAATAGACGATGATTGGATTTTCGCTATGCAGATGCAAGACGCTCAACTGAAAGACATCGTTATGATCCTCAAAGACAAGTGTCCTACGAATTCATCGGTGAAGAAACAGACTGAGCTAGACTATGTTTTGGAGGGTTCACGATTGTTCAGACGTCTAGACGGCAAAAAGAAATTAGTGGTACCTCATCTCGTAAGGTGGCGTATTGCTCGAGTTTGCCACGATGATGTCGGACACTGCGGGATAGAGAAGACCATCGAACGAATCAAACGAGACTTCTGGTTTCCGCGGATGAGACGTTACATCAAATCCTACATTGGCGCATGTCCTGAGTGCTGCCTTAACAAAGTTAAGGGCGGTAAATCTGAAGGCCAGCTGCATGTGATGGAAGTGTTACCAGTTCCATTTAGGTGTCTTAATATAGACCACCTGGGACCATTCCCGAAGAGTAAGAAAGGTAATGTTTATATAATCGTGTTAGTCTGTTCTTTTAGCAAATACACCAACCTGAGGGCAGTGCGTAACACAAAGACGACACCAGTCATAACCATGCTGCGAGAAGTATTTTCCGTATTTGGACAACCAATGAGAATTACCTCCGACCGTGGAACAGCCTTTACCTCAAAGGAATTCGCCGACTTTGTTACAGCGTACGGTATTCAGCATGTGAAGACTGCTGTACGAACACCGCGAGCCAACGGACAGGCTGAGCGTACGAATAAGACGCTCCTCAGCATGCTTAAGTGTTCGGTTGTGAGCAACAGAGACTGGGACGTAGCCTTGTCCACGCTTCAATGGAGTCTCAACACCCAGCGAAACTCAACAACCATGTTTTGTCCTAATGACTTAATTTTTAATTTTAATCCTAGGTCCGTGAGCCAAAATCGTTTAGTTCAAGCGATACATGATGAGGAAACCGAAAATGGTGTTGTTGATTTGAGAAGACGGCAGGCCGCCGACAACATTCAAAGAGAGCGGAACAAGTGGAAGGTTCTGTATGACAGGAGACATCTACCTCCACATCGATATGCTGAAGGCGATCTGGTTGTGATTGACTATGCCCCTCAAGCGACTGGGGAGTCACATAAACTAGATCCAGAGTATAAAGGACCTTATATCGTCACGAAAGTCCTGGAGTTTGATCGATACATCGTGGAAGACCTTCCAGATAAACCTTTAAGTCGTAGGAGGTACACGAATGTCATATCCAGTGACCATATGAAGCCCTGGTGTAACCTCAGCCCGGACTTGGATTTTGACAACAGGGATGACTCTAAGAATGCTGACCAAGGGGACGAATCCTTCAACGAAGATGAAGCGTCAGGAGAGGCCGAGCTGTCAACGGCAACACTTATATTAGAGTAGAAGTCATAACATGAGTAGTTAGTTTTTAGTTTATGCTCAACACTCATAAAGAGCACATCGTTATATTGACCTTCTAAATCAATAAAGTTAACCCTTTTTTTTATACGTAGTGTTTTTATGCCGGGCTCGGTTTGTTTTTTTCTCAACTTTGACAATTAACGAGAGTCAAGGGGCAATTTAAGCTTTAGGATGGATCTTGTTAATATTTAAACATTTAAACATTCTTAGGGATGTGATGACATTCTAGCGAAACGGTTGAACGCATTGACATTACCGTTTTCTGAATTATGGTCCTTGAAGATATTTAGAGAACTGTAAGACTACATGCTACTTACCACAAAAGAGTATAGAACTACATAGAGTGCGCAAGTAATACAACGAATATTTTCTATGTGGGGTACTGAAGAAAGTGATGCAGAAAGCCCGATCAACAAAAAAGGAGACTCTCTAAACCGCGCCAACTACAAAGGCATAAGTCTCCTCAACATCGCCTACAATATCCTACCTGCCGTATTATGTGAACGCCTGAAACCGTTTACTAACAATCTGATTGGCCTTATCAGAGTGGTTTTAGGCCAGGAAAGTCCAAAACCGATCAAATTTTCACAGTTCGGCAGATCCTGAAAAAAACCCAAGAAGTCCAAATCGATACCCACCACCTGTTCATCGATTTCAAAACCATATACGGCGGCATTTATAGAAACGAACTATACAGAGCCATGTCTAGTTTTGCTATACCGCCCAAATTCGTCCTCTTTTGTAGGATGACGATGGAGAACTCTCGCTCCGAACGAACTCACTGACAAATTCGATACCGAAAATGGATTTAGGCAAGGCGATGCGCTGTCATGTGACTTTTTTAATTTGATTCTTGAGAGGAGTGTGCAAAACTCACGAGCCAACACCAGAGGCACAATTTTCCAAAAATCTGTACAACTACTAGCATACGCCGACGATATTGACATCATTGGTAGGACCCAACGTGATGTCATAGCCACGTTTGCTAGTATAGAGAAGGAAGCGGCAAAAATGGGTTGAGCAGTAAATGAGGGCAAGACGAAGTATATGCTCTCAACACGAAATGACACACAACATCGTCGAATTGGAGAGAACTTCACCATTGACAACTATTAACTCTGATAACAACATCTCGTCAGAAATTAAACAAAGAATTACACTTGCCAACCGCTGTTTTTTCAGGCTAAGAAGGCAATTTAGTAGTTAAGCCCTGACTCGAGCTACGAAGGAGAACCTATATAACACCCTGATCCTCCCAGTCCTGCTCTACGGCGCTGAAGCACGAACCGTCTCACAAGCAGATGAAGAAATCCTTGGTCGGTTTGTGAAGAAAATTCTTCGAAAAATCCCGTTTACGTTGGCGGGCTATGGAGACGAAGATTCAAGCAATACGAGCTGTACAGCGCCATGCCCCTGGACAAAAAACTTCGCATTTGACGTTTAAGATGGCTAAACGTCAAATGCGAACCGGAGAATGGAAACCAATACTCCGGCTCGCAAAGTCTTCAATTTTCTGTTAACACAATTTCGGTAAATTGTGCAGTAACAAAGCTTTGACTCTGCTTATATATTTAATTGCATTTACACAAGCCTTACGGCTCAAAAGACTGAACCCATTTAAAACCAGACAATGTACGAAATATTATCATCCTTACTCTGCATAGCCCGAAGCTTCAAATAACTCTACATTACCAGTTCTCCATCTCCATCTGCTTTGGTTCCCTAAATCTCGGTTTATCCATAGATAACATTTATCTTCGCCTAATGGTACCCATTTTCGCCCACTAACGCTCTCTACCATGGCATAACTAGCTATCAAGTGTGCGTCACACACAGAGTCTTCAATCTTTCGCCATATACGGACCCCTCCTCCCATCATCGTCCTCATCATCATCTTCATCAACGACTACGACTACGTCGTTTTTGTGCTGGTGGTATCCTATTCCATCCCAAGAACTAGAACAACCACATTCATCCTGTGTGGTGCATTTTGTCGCACAAGTGGAATCATCACGTTTTTCCCTCGAACAACATACCACCACCTCTATTAGAGGATCGTGCGGATAAGGCTGCGTTGCAGTGCCTATACCTAAACTAAACTAAACTTCTGCGTCCCGAATCCCGATCCCGTTCCCGAACCTGAGTGCATGCAAATCTCTTCTCGTAATGACAACATAATTACTCGGTACCGTTTTAATTGCACAATGCACTTGGCCCCAACTGCAGGCTCTGTGGACGAGGAAGAGTGATTGTTACTTGGTTGCTGGGGATACAAGTTGTGTTACAGCATCGCTGTGCAAAGCAAGACGCATAGTCGACGAACGACGACGCCTACACGTGAGTCCGGCATTGGAGACGGTATGGGTACCAGTGTTTTTCTACGAAATCGTGCGTACCAAAAACTGGGGGCGTTATCGCGCTAAGACCACCAATGGATTGATTGACTGTTTGTTTTCTTTTTATTTTCAAGTCGAGTGGGTGCATTTCAAATGAATTTAGGTCTTGAGTCGGGTTAAAGGTATACGTAGATACAATGTTGGTAGTGATTTGAATGGGCTCCCTAGATGTGACTTTGACCTATATAGATGTAGATAGATTGCGTAATGAGGAAAAAGATGTTCACTATATGGTTTCATATAAGTCATAGAGTGGTCCAAACTTTAAAAGGTTCTGTAACTAAGCTACATCAGGTCGATGTGAATATCTCCACCCAGACATAAAAAGAACATAAAATCAAAGAATGCGTCGGGTAGCAATGTGAACACTGGGGTATCAATATCAGTACCGCACTTAGAAAATGTTCGTTGTATGATATGCGCACTCTATGTAGTTCTATACTCTTTGGTTAACCGTAGATTTGGTGTGAAAACCTCAGTCTTGTCTGCAGCAAATGACAACTATTCCTCTTCGAAGATCAGAGCGGGAAAATTCCCAACATGGAACATACGTTGGCGTGTATAGTCTTATTAAGGATGGACAAAGCGAAAAACTTATATGAGCAGCTCTGACATATTCGAATAGAAAATCTAAGAATCAAAGGGTTAGTCAGGCTCCTTGAACGAGCGAATGAGCCTAAAGGCCAACGGCAGTGCTAAATCCTGTGGCGGTTATTGAAAGGCAAGTGCTCTAGGGCGATCTACGAATGCCTGATTTTATTTATATTTTCATAGTAAAAGGAGTGAATACGAACCCTGTGTATATCGCGAGAAGTTTTGACCTCTCATCAGATCACTCGCCGGTTATACTGTCTGTAAGTTATAGCTAACTATTAATAACGAAGAACCCCAATACTAACCAGCTTCAAAACTTACTGGAACACCTTTAAAGGGGTTTGCGAGCAAAATATTACTTTCAGATCAGTTCGGTTCAAACGAACTTGAGGAAGTAATTGAGCAGTACATTGGAAAATACTTTCAATAAAAAGCAATTGCCACCAAAACCAAAATTTTAACCGAGAACAACAATGTAGCTCACCACAGCACAAACCCTTCTTGAATAATCTTTACGATAAGCTCAGAAACCTCATCTGAGATTTAAAGATTCGTAAAACTGGGACATTACTTGAATGTCTAGGTGCTGACAAAAGCTCAAACTTACTATTTTTGAAAGCTATAAAGGCATTAAAAAAAACATCGTTGAATAACCTATCCCCTCCCATCTTTAAAATGTGACTAAGAACTGAAAATTTTGTTTACACTTCTTCTGAAGACACCGACAAGGAGAACACAAGCCTCGTGGATATGATTAATTTAGCGAGGATATTACTTTTTTAAGTGGGCTTAATCCAGAATAAACTTGGGCCTAAACCAACATGTCTCTCCAAATAACCCGTTCCTTAGCTAACTGCCTCCAGTTGCACAATCCAAGTTTGTTGAGGTTGATTTTTACTTGTAAGTTCCGCTTAAAGCGAGGGGTTAATCTGCTGTACCCGACGTCTGGATGGGTATCGAAGGCTCTGTGAGCCAGATTATTGTTGTTCAATTGCTCTACATATCCTAGCCATGCTACATGCTTTTTTTTTTTATAATTTACACGTACTCAAGGGGTTATGAATACCCTTTATATATAGAAGGGGAAGAAAGAGAGGATAGGAAAGATTTTGGATGTAGTGGAGACTTTAACTCCATGGGTGGTGTCCGAACTAGCTTCGGGGAGTCACTTTTTCTTGTGTTCGTTAAATTTGAAGAAATTCAAGATGGTGTGCATACTTTTAGGTATTACACCGACCTTTTATTACTTTTAAATAAAAGTGAAATGGATTTTGGTTGGGATTGAACGCGCAATCTTCCACTCAACAGACGAACACATTACCACTACACCGCGGCCACCCGGTTGGTGAACGTTATTTACCGAATCATCTCCGCCGACTTGATAAAGCACGGCGGGGAGGCTGGTATTTCCGGCAACCTCATTCAGCTTAAGTTTAGACGTTGCTATCCTCACTTCACCTTGGTCGGGGGTTAGGTTGTTAAATGGTACGTTCTTCCTGATAGCGGATTATTGCTCAACATCGCCGTTTAACATCCTGCAGAAATGGTTTTTCATATCCTCAGCATTGACTGTACCTTAACTACGATATTTTCTTGTTCATCGCAACCAGATTTTGTTCATGCCTTGTATCCCTGCATTTGACGTTTTACATAAATCTTACAAACATCATCCCTAGATCAGCACCCCTCTATATCTTCGATATCGAGGTTTTCTTGTTCATTTTTCTTTTTTTCTAAAAAGCCGATGCTCTCCACTCGTTCTTTGCATATAGAGCTCAATGGAAGCTATCAACACTTCACCTGCAACTTAGTATTGTAGGCCTTGTTCTTGGCCGTGAGCATCTGTAGACATTCTTCATCAAACCAAGCATTTCATGATGTTAATCGAGAAGTTAAGGGATGCGAATTCTGAGAAGGGCTTGACGTTATCTTCCGATTGCAGTGTCTTGACATTAAATTTTAAATTTTTTTGCAGTATTTCCAAATTGTTGTGGCGTGGTGGATATCCGCATTCTTATCTTATCGCAGCAAGGTTGTGGTCCGAGTCGATGTTAGCTCCTCGTAATGTTCGTATATCCAAAATACTGGATGCGTGCTTCATGTAAATCACAATGTGATCAAGTTGATTGAGAATTCATTGACCAGGAGACTGGCATGACCGGTTATGGATATCGAGGAAACCTTGTGCATTTCGCTACGTAGCGAAGTCAATTAGCCAGACGTGTTGTCGTGTAGGCTGTGTTTTCAGACAATACTGCTAAAGATTGCGAAAAATCGCACTTTGGTAGTCGCTCATAAGTTATGTCCATGAGCTCGTACAAACCTTTTTTCCCAATATCATCTTTTTCATCCGTCGGAGCCAACATTAGCCTTGTATGCGGCTAACATTGGCGAATTTGGCCTTGTAGAGGATCATTGTAATGCGTCCGAAAACGTATAGGAAGAATAAAACTTCTGTGTGGCACTAATGAAAAATCCGCATTCAAATAGTCGCCGTTCCACTTTAACACATCACTTCTTGTCATTAAACAACAAAACGATTTCCTAGGCTAATTGCTGCTTAGTAAGGGCCCAGTAATAGCTATCATTGAACAACAACATTGGAACGTTTTGGTTGAATTGGTTGAATTAAAAAAATAAAAAATCCGCAAGAAGTAAAAGAAAATATCCAATGAGGGGTTTTCAATGATAGCTATAACTGGACCCTACCAGAATCGTGATGACAGGTGCGATGAACTGCCGCGCAAAAGGTCTGGGTTCGATTCCCAGCCAAAGCAACACCTAAATGATTTTCCACTTACATTACTCTCGTGATGATCGGACAGATCATTCGAGTATTATCAATTGTCCAGAAAATGTTAGTCAACGTTCGGAGTCGGCATAAAACAGGAAGTCCCGCCACCGTGATAGAAGTACACATACACACACAAACACATGAATGTAAGTCTCACAAATGCAAGCACATCATTACATTCATCACGAATATTTTGTTCAAATTGCTTAAGCGTTTCTGGTATGTTTGCATAAACCTTGCTTTTGAAATATCCCCACAAAAAGAGGTCCGGAGCAGTCAAATCAGTCGACCGTGGGGGCCAATCAACATCACCATTTCTTGAAATAACTTGTTGCGGAAAGAGGTCTCGCAGTAATCCCATTGTAATCCTGTCTGTATACTATGTGGCACCGTCTTGTTGATACCACATGTTAATCAAGCCCAAAGCATGCAGTTGTGGCGTTAAAACGTTTTTAATCATATCACGATATCGCTTCCCATTCACAGCTACCATTACGCCGACTTAATTTTCAAAGAAATCCAATGATTCCTCCTAACCAAATTGCACACCAGACTGTAACTTTTAATGGATGCAAAAGTGACTGATGAATAATTTGAGGGTTTTTTATTGCCCAGAACCGACATATCCATTCAAATGAAAATGTGCCTCACCCATTATGAATTTTTCATGAAAATCAGGGATGTCATGGGCTAGCTGTAACATCCTATTGGCATATGTACGGCGACGTAAATGGTCTTGTGGAAGAAGCTCTTGTGTCAACTGAATCTTAAATGGAAACAAAAGGAAATCCTTGTGCAAAATTGTGGCCAAAGTTGTTCTTTGAAGACCAAGCCCCTGAGTACGGCGTCGAATTGAGGTCGATGGATTGTTTTGAACACTTCCTTCCGCAGCAGTAATGTTTTCAGCCGATCTTGCAGTACGTTGTGGTCCATGCTTTGACCTATCACCTACAGACTCTCTTTCTTCGAAATCATTCATTACACGATAAAAAGTGCGTTTAATTGGCACGTTGTTCCTCCCTAAATTTTCACGTAAATTTCTCATCGTCACAGTAATCGATAATTGATTTTGATAAAATGTTTTAACGATTAAAACATGTTGGTTTATCGAATATTTTCCCATAATAATTTTGCCACGTGTTTACTTCACAACTGCCAAATATGAACTGTCAATACTAATGTTCACAAAAATGGCGGCAATCGATACAGCTTTTGTGTTTCGACATATTGAAAACAAAGCACTTAAGCTAAATTGGTCGGAAAAAGTTCTGACGAGTAAGTCAGATAGAAAAGCTTACCCAGTGATTCTGCTAATTCGTAAGATCACCCTCCATCAGCAATTGACTTGACGAAAATTGACCGAGCTGCAAAGCTGCATTCAAGACAGGGAGGGATAGAACACAAACTTTTCCGAACAATGGGATACATAACATCTAAACCAGACAAATGTCGATACCAAATATAACTCGGCGATGTTAGTTACCCAGTGATTCTGCTAATTCGTAAGATCACCCTTCATCAACAAACAATTGACTTGTCGAAGATTAACCGAGCTGCAAGGCTGCATTCAAGACAGGGAGAGAGAGAGAACACAAACTTTTCCGAACAATGGGATACATAACATGTAAACCAGGATTTACAAATGTCGATATCAAATATAACTCGGCGACAAGGAGTCTTAGGCAAACTAATTTTAGCTTCTTTTCTTAAATCCCCCCTTTAATAAGTTTAGCTGATCCCAATTACCGCCTCACCCTAGATAACCCTATCTACCAGACGACCGACATGACCATTACCCAACCTATTGTTGCTTAATTACCAGCATAAATGAATGCTTTCGCATCGCATATGTAAAAGACTCAGCGAGAGCGTAACTAATAATTCCTCGCATGTATACCAATTATCATCTCGATAGAGCAGGAACTAGGGCCAGGTGAGAATAGGGCGTCATACACACGCTGCTCTTGTCATGGTTATCGTCATGAGGCTTACCCCTGCGAATAACCTATACCGAGGGATGAATGCGAACGCATTTGATATGCAAATTGCCGGTGAAAAGGAGGAGAAAAAAAACGCAAAGACGACCCGACGTCGCATAGTCTTCCAATCTCTCACTTTTGGTCTTGCGGTCGAAGCAATTTGTTTTGTTGTGTTCAGGTGAAATTGATGAGACCGCAGGTAATTGGCCTTAATAATTATTTAAATCGCGCGATGAGGTCGGATCTGCATAGATAGACACTTGTTACACACATGCAATGCCATGCGATATACCAACCTATCTACGAGTACGAATAGGTTTAGCTCTAGCAGCGGTCCTCGCCCGCTTTCACGAAGTAGATGATGATGATGATGCATTCATAATCACGAGCAATTATTGTCAGCGATTAGCGAATGGAAGAAGAAGCTGAACAAGTGGAGGCTCCCGCACATGGATGAAGGGGGCCAAGAGAGACGATCGAAAGTCGAATGTAATTGGAGTTCACCTGTTGAAATGTGTTCGCACATAGCAATTACCTGACAGTGAAATGAGGAAGATAAATGAGTGAAGAATGATGTGTGTAAAATGTCCTTGTTCCATTTTATTTTTATGAAGATGAGCGCTCATTAATAGCAGTAAATTTGAAATTGACTAACTTCTCAATGGAAGCCGATAGATTGAAAGGCACTATAGGACTCAACTTGATAGTGAGCTAATTTCATTAAAATATGTTTGAAAGTATATCTTGATTAAGAGATACATCGACTTTTATGTAAGTTGCATCATCAGATCCATAAAGTTGGTTAGTCAGGTCATGAACGGGTTGCTTGCCAACCAGTTGAGGGTTTCTGCCTGAAACAAGGCAGCATTTCATCGATCCTGGCCACATTGCAGCCAGTTTTTCAGATCAAGCGCTCTGGCATCCGCGATCGCTTGATCCTTAATCTAATCCTTTTCCTTGTCGCCTTAAGCTATAGACCAGTAGGTTCACTCGATGTAGCCGAGCAAGCGTGGTCTACATGTTTTTACAATTTGCAATATGGTTACGACCTGAGAAATCTTCACCGAAAATGAATTGGTGTAAAACAATTTGTCAAGCTACTGCATGGTCTGGGGGAGTTAACACCCCAAGGGAGTTGATCGCAAGTGTTGGCAACGAATGATAGTATTGTAACTCAAGTGAATTAGAGTGGTCTTATAGGAAAAAATAGACACCAAACACGAAGGGTGGTTGGGTGTTGTAGAACGATGGTAGACTCTGATTGGCTTTAACTTGGCAATGCGCAGTGGTTGTAACTCTGACTAGACATCAAGTGCTTATTTTTAACCTCCAAGTGGTAACCATCGGGTACTGGTCTCTCATCCAACCGGATTTGACTTGCTAAACCTTGAGCCTTGGGTTAACAACCCACCATGGAAAAATTTTAACTGTTACGAAGTAACCATAGTTGACGACCCAGCTAAACGAAAAAAGGACAACCATCGTATCTGCACCTGGAATGTGAGAATATAAAATAGGAGAGGTGCAAGTGAACAACTAGCGGAAGCCCTACACTGCTACAAAGCAGACATTACTGCCATCCAGAGGATGAAAAGCTGTGACATCTACTAGGGGCCGTGTTATAGCGAGCAGAAACGCGAACTTGCGGATTTGTTATAATTGCCAGACTTAGGCAAAAAGTCTTATGTTTCCAAGGCATTAGCGAACGCATTGTAACAATCCGTATCAAGGGGAAAGTCACCAACAAAAGTCTTATATGCGCTCACGCCCCAACGGAGGAAAAAGATGATATAGGTAGGGATTGCTTCTATGAGCTCCTTGAAAAAATCTAAGAGCAACTACCGAAAAACGATGTTAAAATCGTGCTGGAAGATTTGAACGCAAAGGAAGGAAGAGAGGACATCTTTAGCAGTATTGTCGGAAAACATCGGCTACACGAAAACACGTCTGGGAACGGAGTTAGGCTTCGCTACGGAACCAAATGCGAGTATAGTCAGCACACGGTTTTCTCACCTCAATATCCATAAGGCTACATGGCGGTATCCAGATCAACGCAAGAAAGTATGCTTGAAGAATGGAATCTCAGCATCGTTTTCCCGATTCACAAAAAAGTTGACCCTCTAAACTGCGCCAACTACAGATGCATAAATCTCCTCAACATCGCCTAAACAAGATCCTATCTGCCATAATGTGTGAACTACTGAAACCGTTTCCCAACAACCTGACCGGCCCTTATCAGTGTGGTTTTAAGCCAGGAAAGTCCACAACCGATCTAATTTTCACACTTTGGCAGATCCTGGAAAAAACCCAAGATGACCAAATCGATATCAACCACCTTTTCATCGATATCAAACCAGCATACGATAGCATACATAGAGACGAACTATACAGAGCTATGTCTAGTTTTGGTATACCGCCCAAACTCGTACGTTTGTGTAGGATGACGATGGAGAATTTTCGCTGCTATATCAGGTTCGGAAACGACCTCACCGACACATTCGATACCAGAAAAGGATTTAGGCAAGGTGATGCGCTATCGTGTGACTTCTTCAATTTGATTCTTGAGAGGATTGTGCAAAACTCACAAGCCAACACCAGAGGCACAATTTTCCACAAATCGGTGCAACTACTAGCATACGCCGACGATATTGACATCATTGGTAGGATCCAACGTGATGTCATAGCCACGTTTGCTAGTAAATAGAAAGAAGCGACCAATATGGGTTTGGCAGTAAATGAGGGCAAGACGAAGTATATGCTGTCAACACGAAAGGCCACACAACATTGACGAATTGGACAGAACGTCACCATTGATAGATATAACTTTGAGGTAGTACGTGACTTTGTCTATCTCGGCTCCGCTAATAACTCTGACAACAACATCTCGTCAGAAATTAAACGAAGAATTACTCTTGCCAACCGCTGTTTCTTCGGGCTAAGAAGGCAATTCAGTAGTAGAGCCCTCACTCGAACTACTAAGGAAATCCTATATAAGACCCTGATCATCCCAGTCCTGCTCCTGCGCTGAAGAATGGACCGTCTTAAAAGCGGATGAAGAAATCCTTGGTCGATTTGAGAGGAAAATTCTTCGAAAAACCTTCGATCCCGTTTGCGTAGACCTGCTATGGTGATGAAGATTCAACCATGAACTATACGAGCTGTACAGCGACATGCCCCTGGTCAAAAAACTCCGCATTGGACGTTTAAGATGGCTAGGCCATGTAGAACGAATGGACAGCAATTCTCCGGCTCGCAGAGTCTTCGATTCCCAGCCAGACGTCAGACGCAGCAGAGGAAGACCTCGCCATAAGGGGCACGCAAAAGAAGAATCCGACCTCAACTAAATTGGAGTACGCAACTGGAGGCAGGTAGCTGAGGACCAGGCTTATTGGAGAAACATGTTAGTTGAGGACCAGGTTCATTCCGGACTATAGCGCCACTTAAGTAAGTAAGTAAGTAAGAGCTTGGGTTCCTACTTTGAAGCTAGATGTCTTTGTTTGGCATTTTGATATGACGGATGTTCTTCTTGTCGTGAGACCTTTCGATTTCCTTCAGCGTGTTATATTATCTTCCTATATACAGGATTTATTTTTCTTCGCTGCTCCTGGTTCGGTACTCTATATATAAGGCTTGTGTTTCGTGCTGTAGCGCCTTGATATATTTCTCTTCTGTCATCGTTTTTTTTGTACCTTCAAATATCGCACATATTTTCGGAAGGGCCTGGTAGCCTATGGTGGTTTCGGCTACTTCTTTGATGGTTTTCGTATTGAATTCCCCTACAACGATTTTGACATCCTATTAAGGACAGCCTTCGTCCTGGAGGTCGTCAAATTTCTCATTGATATAGTCTTCAGTCTCAGCCGTAGAGGAGTGGGCATATATAAGGCTGATGATGAAGAACGTTGCTCTGATGCAGATCACAGCTAGACCATCAATTTTTAAGTTTAAAGTCGATTTTTCTTGACTTAATTCGACTCACCACAACGAATCCGCATCCCAATATGTGCATTGTACAGCCTTGGTAGGAGGCTGTAATAAATGTCGCATGCCTTTCGTTTCTGTATTCAGTAAACCTGATAAAAAAAAACAAAAACAAATTGTTGGCCAAACAGGCTCGGTAGTAAATAGAGCCTAGCTTTCTCACAACCATTTATTTGTTCGTACGTACTTCTTGCACGACGGCTGGGCCTCCTGTTTTATGCCGACCCCGAACGGCGAAGTTGAGATAAACTATTCTTGACAGTTGGTACTACTCGGATAATTTGTCAGATCATCACAAGGGGAGGGGTAGAAAAAATAATTTTAGATGTTGCTACAACTGGGAATCGAACCAGACCTTCTGCGTGGCAGTTCATCACACTAACCATCGCGCCACTGAGCACTTTTACAGCTGAACGTATTTCCAGGATCGCAGTAATGTCCACTTTTAATAGATTCAAGTTTTAAAATAGCTCCTAGTTCCTAATGCATACTCGTTAGTCGTTGTCCTTGGAAGTTCGTGGTCTGGTTCATATATGACGGGATCTGATATCCGAGGCTGTTGTCTCTCTCATAACAAGTAAGAAAGTTACCCTGATGGCACAACTCTAAACCTCGTGTGCCCAAGCAAATTACACGCCTTTGGATATACAGAATGGACCGCAGTAACATCAGCAAGTAAATTGGCTTCCTCAACAATAATGTTAACATAAGTCGTAGGCAAAGCCTTCACCTTGCGGTTGGAATGTTTCGTGGGGTAAACTATAATCGATCCAATAAGAATCACAAAGGACCCGGTACTAACCGTTCAATTTGTTCAGCTGTTCAATAAGTAGAACGCTATTCGGGGTTTGTGCCTCAGGGGTTCGCTTCCGAGCGAAGCAAAGTCAGGGTATAACAATTTTATTAGGAGCTTAAAAAAATTGACATTCAGAAATTGGGCGATTTTGGATTTCTGATCTTTATGAGCCTCATGCGTAACAGTGGACAATGTGTTTAACTACCGATTAGCGGTACACTTTTTACTAAAAAGCTTGTAAGCTCAACATTGCATTCCTCATTGGTACGAGCATCTGTTACAATGTTTAAGGACTATTACTACGGACATTATAGAAATGTAAATTTCAAATCGATTTGGTTTAGCCCAACATCTGTTGTGAGTCTTAAATTATACCTAAGGGCAAACATCCAATACAATGTACCCGAATAATTAATCTCAGTCAAATACTGCTACACAGTTCCGTTCATACCTCCAAATCGTATTCACCTCCACCCAGCCAGTAAAAATCCCAATTTCCAAATCCAAATCCGAAGACATAACAATTGAACCCAAATAGCACTGGCACTCCGCCAGCCACTTCCTTCTCCTTCTAGATTCAATAAGATCCACGATTTTCCTGCTGTTGCAAGTCGATGGAAAAAAAAATTCATTAGATATCCAATGGGACACGCCAAGCGTCTGGCGCGCACATTTTTGGATCGCTTTTCCATGGAAACAAAAGGAAAAGTCCAAGCCGCAGAACATTGTTTTTTTTTTGCATTTTAATCGTAACGCTCGACTTATGTAACAATAGACAAAGCCACACAGATCTCCATTCCAACCTCAGCTCCAACCCGCCCGTGTCGTCAGGCTCCGCACATCCAGTTCAGGGGCGCAGCCGCCAGAGATACCAAAATTCTCGCTCGACTGGGATTGATCATGGCTCACGCAAAATAGTCGTGCACGATTTGCTTCGTGATTTTAGGGCTTCAGTAAACATAGAGTTCCATAAAAATTAACAGAAACGCTGGATGCTGAGAGGGATACTCCACTCATCCTGACTGAGAAGCTGAGTTCGTCCTCGGTTTACAGCAAGTGGATGCGAGACACAGCTCTCCGATTGTCTGGTTATTCCCTGATTACCTGTGTGAGTTCGTTTCAACAAGAGCATCTTCCCGCCCGGACACCTGCACCGCACCTAGATAATCACTGCGTCTGCGCGCAGCCGTTGCACTGTTGGACTCTGAGAATGTGTTTTGTGCTACTCATTGCTGATTGGAGTACATAAATTCTGGAATAAACAATTCGTAACAGTCGCATCAGCTTGTGTCGTGTTGTGGAAGGCTCTGATGTGGTTCTTCTAGTCTGTAAGTCTCTATTTTGCTGTGCGCTGCGATGTCGTTTTGATTTATGCGATTTATTGTCCGAAGGTGCCTTCACAAATGGGGGAATGGCGCTTTAAGACGCTCATTTGGGGAGAGAGAGTCGGGAATTCTATGTGGCTCCAGTTGGCCTGTGGGAATGTACCAAAAAATAGTCGTGCCTCGAAGGGAATTGTTCTAATTTGGCAATGGGGTATGATACTGTGGTGATTGGGTAAGGAGCGGGAGTATTACACTGGAAATGGAAATGACCGATGTTTGATAATCTAGGGGGTTTGGGTTAATTGGTATGGACTTGCGCAGAGATTTGAAAGCCATTTGAATGTCATGGAAATAATGAGACTGTCGATAGGGGGGATTTGACAGAACACATGGATGATTTCGGTGGGTTTATACTTAAAAACTGGTATGTCTCAGCATACACATGAGGATTATCATCACTCCGAATACGGCAGTTTTGTTTATTGATGTATCAATTCAACCAAATGTTAGCTTCATCGCTAAACAAATTTCAACGGCAATCTTGTTTGGTCCCATTCGCCGGAGCTACTTCATGGTGGGTTATCATGTGGCTTCAATTCTTGCACGAGTTAGATTTTGATCTCTCCGCAAAATCATCCATAAAATGGATGGACGCATATCCAATTCCTATGCGCGATGGCGGATAGACTGATTTGGGTCTTCCAATACGCTATGCTCTACAGCACAAATAACTTCTTCTGTACGCACTGTACGACGTCTCTCCGGATGCATCTTATCATTTAGATTAAAAGTTTTGCGAAAAGGTTTCATACTTACCTACTTAAGTGGCGCTACAATCCGGAATGAACCTGAGCCTCAACCAACATGTCTCTCCAATTAGCCCGGTCCTTAGATAACTGCCTTGGTTGCGCACTCCAACTTGGTTGAGGTCGGTTTCTACTTGTGCGCACCTCTCAAGGCGAGTTCTTCCTCTACTGCGTCCGACGTCTGGCTGGGAATCGAAAACTCTGCGAGCCGGAGTATTGGTAAACGTTCGTTCTACATGTCCTAGCCATCTTCAACGTCCAAAGCGGAGTTTTGACCAGGGCATGTTGCTGTACAGCTCGTATAGTTCTTGGTTGAATCTTCGTCTCCATAGCCCGACAACGCAAGCGGGACCGAAGATATTTCGAAGAATTTTCCTGTCAAATCGACCAAGGATTTCTTCATCCGCTTTTGAGACAGTCCATGCTTCAGCGCCGAAGAGCAGTGTCTTATATAGGAGCTCCTCAATATAGGATCTATATTAACGATCTCCTTAATAGTTCGAGTGAGGGCTTAACTACTGAATTGCTGTCTTAGCCTGATGAAACAGCGGTTGGCAAGAGTAACTTTTCGTTTAATTTCTGACGAGATGTTGTTGTCAGAGTTAATAGCGGAGCCGAGATAGACAAAGTCAAGTACAACCTGCAAGTTATATCTGTCAATGGTGACGTTCTGTCCAATTCTTCGATGTTGTGTGTCCTTTCGTGTTATCAGCATACACTTCGTCTTGCCCTCATTTACTGCTTCCTACTCTATACTAGTCAACGTGGCTATGACATCAAGTTGAGTCCTACCAATGATGTCAATATCGTCAGCGTATGCTAGTAGTTGCACCGATTTTTGGAAAGTTGTGCCTTTGGTGTTGGCTCGGGATTTTTGCACAATCCTCTCAAGAATCGGATTGAAAGTAGCCGTTCACATAGTTATTACTGCAGATAGGATATTGTAGGCGATGTTGAGGAGACTTATGCATCTCTAGGTGGCGCTGTTTAGAGAGTCTCCTTTTTTGTGGATCGGTTAAACTTTGCTCCTATTTGGACGATTATGTTGACCGTAAAATGAACGTAGTGCACAAATTTTCACAATTTGGAACCGTTGTTCAGACGTCAGTCTATTCATGTTGAAATGCCAAACCAAACTAAAAATAAATTAATTGACAGCTGAAAATTGGCCGCTAGTTAAAATTGTGTAGCCAAATTAATGTTCTATACTTCTAAAAAAACACCCGTTAGTTACATTTTAAATGTTTGAAATTTCCTAAATATTTTAGCGAAAACAGTTTTTAAAAGAAAAGGACCCCGTAAAAACATTATAAGCACATAGTACAGATATTAGCATTGTCTTTATATCTTGTTCAGAAACTTTTTCAAAATTCCTTACCATTGACCAAAAATAACGTTTTTCTTAAAAGTGGGCGTGGCAGTTGGCGGATTTTGGAAATGTTCACACTTGTTCGAACAGCATGTGCAACGATTGCATATTCAAAATTTAAGGCCTCAAAACCGGTGACCTGCAGACTGACGGAAGGACGTCCCTCGGTCCGGACTCAGCTAGCGATTCTGAGCCAATCCATATATTTCAAGGTATGATAGTTAGGTAGAGGTGGAAGTTCAGCATGAAGTAACACTTATGGTCCTTTTTGTTACCACGACTCGTGTGACTTTTATTATGATGATTGCTGTGGATGTGATGACGGGTTGAGTGGTGAGATGGTAAGTGCGATGAGTTGCCGCGCAAAAATCTGGCTTCGATCACCAGCCGTAGCAGAACCTTTATGATTTTTTCACTGGCCCTCCTCTCGTGATGATCTGACAAATCATCCGAGTAGTAGGTATAAGTTGTCACGAAAAGCTCATCTCAAATTCGCGGTTCGGAGTCGGCATAAGACAGGAGGTCTCACCATCGTGCAATAAGTACACACGCACACATGAATGGTTGTGAGAAAGCTCGACCTTGGGTACGTATGTTGCGCCAAAATTTTGTATTTGTATTTTTTTTGTGCATGTGATACAGGCAGTCCTTAGATGCAGCCTGTGAGGCTTAGAAAATATATAAGATCTTGTGCCCGAGATGTTGCTAAGTTTTATGTTACAAACTATGCATCACAACTAATATTTGGCACTTCATAGTAAAAATTGATACCCATCCTCTATCACTATTTAAACTCCGCAAAAGATTGCATCTATTGAGACTAAATATAGAGGGTTATGTCTAGCGTGATCAGGTTTTTTCAAACTCCGCCGACCAAGGATGACTTGGATGCCAACTATAACACATGTTGGTTGGTCTCAGGTTTGCCACGGAACCTTGGAGCTGGGAAGATATGAAAAGTTTTCAAAGAGTGAGATAACTCTTCAACAATTCCTGTGAACTCTGTAACCGCAGAGTTATAAAAAAAAATGTTTGGCCAATTGCAAGTGTGGCTGCATCGATGAAGATCTGTTGTAATCGAATCTGCTTCCGTCACACAGATAGTAAAGAGAATCTGTCATCCATTTTGGTGTACAAAAGTCCTGCGAATGAAAGCTGTAGTCATATGTGTAAGTAGGTATCATATCAATGCTGACCTTTTTGTTTTGACATCAGCTAGTACCTGGATGAAGGATTTGGTTACTGTTTAATCGTATCTTTATGTTTCTTTAATGATAACTATCCCCGACATGTAAAAAAAACAAATTTGCCTATAAATGCTTCACCAATGTGCATTGACGGGCTATACAAGCTAAACGATCTGCACAGCGACATGCTCCTGGTAAAAACTCCGCATTGGCCTTTTAAGATGGCTAGGACATGTAGAAAGAATGACCACTAATACTCCGGCTCGCAGAGTCTCGATTGCCAGCCAGTCGTTGGACGCAGTAGAGGAAGACCTCGCGCGAAGTGGCGCGAACAAGTAGAAACCGACCTCAACCAACTTGGAGTGCGCAAGTGAAGGCAGTTAGATAAGGACTGGGCTAATTGGAGAGGCATATTGGCTGAGGCCCAGGTTCATTCCGTACTGAAGCGCCACTTAAGTAAGTTAGTAGTAATGTGCGTCCTCGATTTTTGGTCATTGATTGATTCCTAGATATTTTAAAGCTAAAAACAGAAATTATATCAATATCTGACTTCGGAATAGACCGAAATCTAAATGTAGCCCTTTCTTTCATACCGGGGAAGGTAATCAATTCCTTTCAACACATATTAACAAATAGAGATGCATACCTAGAACGGCCTTGCTTTTAATTCAAAGTCATTCATTGCTTTAATATTGTAAGGTCTGTTCCAATTGGTAAGTTGCCTTATAAAGTAATAAGCCTCAATGAACCTGTCAAATGTTGAGAAATGAATTAAATTTCGATACTCTTCTCATTCCTTTTATTGTATATTACCTAGGTTAAGGCACCTCTATAATATAAGCATAGCTTATACAGTTGTTTTTGGTCTTTCTAAAAGTAACGGCCAGTTCAAAATTTAATCCGTATTTATATAAGTCATCATTAAACACCAACACCAGTTGAGGGTTTCCTTCACTATCCAATTCCTTATATCAATGTAGATCCAAATAATTTAGACCTTCTAACTGAAGGGGTTACTACACTACACCTATCTAAGATTCAAGTTCAAGATCAAAGGTTCAAAATGAACAAGTAATTCAAAAACAACGAGAACTTCCAATCGACAATGAAACGCACCCAAACCCCGGTAGATCCAAACAGCGCAACAAGCACCTTCTTTAAAGCGTTTTCGCGCACACACACACACACCGACAAAACTACCAATCTCTGGAACCGGCAACAGCAAAATGTCACGTTTTTCATGGTCGAAATGCATACATAAATCCGTCGTCATCGTCATCGTCATCGTCGTCGTCGATCCCGATCCTGCCCTGCAACACAGCCAACAGTCGTGACATCTCCCGTCGTCCTATTAATTTGTAGCATTGTGTGTGGTGCTGTTGCTAGTGCGCACTCTATCCTCAAGCTTGGTGTGCTGCAGTGCTCGCGCATCCTTCATAAGTTCACTTGCTTGCACTGAGCGCGCGCACATAGATTCCTCATTCCAGCAAAGCCTTGAAAAGTACAAAGGGGGGTAAGGCGAACCGCACCAAACAAATGCAAATCTCCTTAACCTCACATTGACACTGATATATCTGTTCAGTGATCTGATTGCTTCCCGACTGAATCGAAGCCCAGCTCTCACCGGCTATACAAGAACTCTGTGCGGGACACAATTGATCTGATTCCAATTTCGCGCTGAGAGCTAGAAATGTCTCCATGCGACAACCGTGCAACGAGGGCCACAACGACTACGACGACGACAACGACCTGCGACGAAGATCCGAAACGGCCAGCGATGAGGATGTGGGAATGAGAATGATGATGAGGCGAACGTAGATGATGATGATGATGATGGAGGCAGCAACCAAAGTAGTACCTCGATACAGCATGTGGCTGCGCGGTGCACCATTTAAGGTCGTGATGCGTTCCCGTGTTGTAAAGTGAAAGATTCGAAATTGATAATTTCATTTGAATGGAGTAGGAGACCGAGCGAAGCCCATCGGATTGTGCTTAAGGCCGCAAGGATGGGAATCGAAGTGAGGTATGTGTGATGCGGCTGTGCGCCATTCGTCGCCGTTACAGCGGATGCCATGGAATTCACTGGAAATAATGAATAATGCTAACCAGGATGCGAGTGCAGTGCAAAACGAAGATGGAATGTTACCTGGATGCGAAAAAGCGGTAATGATTTTTGGGTTCAACTTTTTTTTTATTGGGGAGCCATTGTGATGATAAGATAACGAGATATTTGAGACTCGCTGCCAATATGTGTTTCGTACTAAATTATTTTAATGGGGTATTACGCTCGTTGTAAGGAGGAGATGATTTATAAAATCTAGACCTGAATGGGAATTAGAAGAAAAGGATTTCAAAACTGTTTCGGTAGGATCAACTTATAGATAATTATCCACCTCTAATTCAATCCCACGGGCTCAGTGGTTCGATGGTTAGTGCGATGAACCGCCGCGCAGAAGGTCTGAGTTCTATTCAAAGCTTTAGCAAAGGATGATTTTTCATTGGCCCTCCTCTCGTGATGATCTGACCAATCATCCGAGTACTATCAATTGTCAAGAAAAGCTTATATCAAATTCGTGCACACATGAATGGTTGTGAGAAAGCTCGGCCCTGTGTACTAACGAGCCTGTTGCACCAAAAATTTGTATTTTTTTAATTCAACCCCATAAGCTTCACACCAACTACTAAGGAGATCCTATTTAGGATCCTGATCACACCACGCATGCTATACGGCGCTATTGCTAAAGCATTGATCGTATCAAAATTGGAGGATAAAAATCCTTAAATGATTTGAGAGGAACATTTTTTTGAGAAATCTTCGGTTCCGTTTGAGTTCACGGGTTAGGGAGACTTAAATTGGCCATACGACCTGCAACATTTCTCTAGTCAAAAAACTTCGCATTGAACGTTTAAGATGGACAAGACATGTAGATCGAATGGAGACCAATACTCCGGGTCGCTGGGTCTTCGATTCCCAGTCAGACGGCGGACGCAGTAGAAGAAGACATCGCCTTAAGTGACGCGTACAAGTAGAAACCGAACTCAACCAACTTGGAGTTGGAGGCAGTAAGCTAAGGACCACACTAACTGGAAAGTCATGTCGGTTAAGGTCAAAGCTCATTTCGGACTATAATGACACTTAAGTAAGTACGGGTTTTGCGCGATATACCAAAACTAACCATGGATCTGTTTAGTTCGTCTCTATAAATTTTTTCGAATGCGGCTTTGATATCGATGAATAGGTGGTGGGTACCGATTTGGACTTTTTGAGTTTTTTTTCAGGCTCTGCCGAAGTGCAAATTTGATCGGTTGTGGATATTCCTTGTCTGAAACCAGACTGATATGGGTGGATCAGGTTGTTGGTAAACGGTTTCAGGCGTTCACATATTACGGCAGATAGGATCTAGTTTGCTATGTTGAGCAGACTTATGTCTTTGTAGTTGGAAGACTTCGCCTGAAACTGATTGGTTCCATAGAATGTTCTTAGTTCTCTAGTACAGGGGGAGAATGTGTACAATCTGGCAGCATGTAATTCGCTGCTCACTTTGAAGCAGATTGGCTTTGTCTAGAGGGTTGTCAGTTGGAATGCCATTGTAAACAAGCGTTGGGATGGAAGATGATGTCGAATACTTAATGCTTTTTACAAACGCCAAAAGTTTTTACTACTTTTGGGAAATAGTAGAATTGTTGGCCTCAGCTTTTGGTCGTGAAAGAATTTGACACGCTTAATGTGAACGTTGCAGTCGTTTCTGGCTCGTTTGAATTTAAAACGGATTTCCTCAGTAGGGTTGGGCTAATATTACCCTACCCTGTTGTAGAAGGAGGGTAGACTTGATTGGCTTTAACTTGGCAATGCCCAGTGGCTGTAACTCTGACTACACATCTTGTGCTTATTTTTAACTTATTTTCCAAGTGATAAGTATCTGTAACACCATACTACCAGCATCGAATGTCGAAGAACAATTGCAACGATGCCATCAAGCCTTTAGATCAGCCGCAACTGATGTGCTAGGTTTCTGGTGCCCACTAGCAAGGAACCATTTCATGAGAAATGCCGACGAAGCCTACAAGGCTAAGCTGCAGGTGAAGACAAGTGCTGCCGGTTAGCTCAATAGGCAGAGAAGAAGGGAAGAACACCGGCTTTTCAGAAAGAAGAAAAAAATGCAAGAAAATCGCGTGATCGCGGATAACGAGATGTGCCACTCCAGGAATGATATTCGCAAGTTTTACAAAAGTATGAAACGTCAAAGCCAAGGATACAATCCTCGAACAGAATCCTGTCGATATGAACCAGGAAATTTCGTAGTTGAGACACAGTTGATGCCGAGGATATGGAAGAACCACTTCTGGAGACTGTTAAACGACGATGAGGAACAACATTCCGCTGTCAGGCAGAACGAAATATTCAATATTGGTAATAACAGCGAAAACTGCCAACCACCCGACCTAAGTGAAGTGAGGATAGCAATATTTTGGTAAGAAACATCCACCAACTCATGAGCCAAATCTGGTCGGAAAAAACCCAAGAAATCCAAATCGATACCCACCACCTATTCAACGATTTCAAAGCCGCATATGACAGCATTTATAGAGACAAACTATACAGAGCAATGTCCAGTTTTGGTACACAGCCCAAACTAGTTCGTTTGTGCAGAATGTCGATGAAATTCCCGCTGCTCTAACAGGGTCGGAAACGACCTCACCGACACATTCGATACCAAAAAGTGAACTACTCTTGCCAACCGCTGCTTCTTCGGGCTAAGAAGGCAATTTAGAATAAGGCCCTCATTCCAGTCCTGCTCTATGGCAATTTGAGAGGAAAATTCTTCGAAAAATCCCATTTGCGTTGGCGGGCAGTGGAGACGAAGATTCAACCAAGAACTATACGAGCTGTACAGCGATATTCCCCTGGTCAAAAAAAAACTCCGCATTGGACGCTTTAGATGGTAAGGAAATGTAGAACGAATGGACACAAATACCCCGGGTTGCATAGTCTTCGATTCCCAGCCAGACGTCGGGCGCAGTAGATGAATACCTTGCCTTAAGTGGCGCGTACAAGTAGAAACTGACCTCAACCAACTTGGATTGCTCAACTGGAGGCAGTTAGCTAAGGACCGAGCCCCAGTTCTTTTCGGACTGTAGCGTCACTTAAGTAAGTAAGTACCCACTTACCTTCGGCTTGATACTCTTTACCCAGTGATGGATAAAGGATTCCATACCCAGGAGATTGGTGTTAGTTATTGTATCAGCTGAAACATTAACATCACTATCGAGAAAGCATATTGACCAGATAAAATTCTTAAAGAGACCTTTTAGAGCTTCCCAGTTGGCTTTCTCGTATTACATACAGTTCCTTAAGGAATTTGTTATTGACCATGTGCTTTCAAGAGGTAGTACGAGAAATTAGCTGATACGATACAGTGGTCTGAAGTGCGTAGAGGTGATAATATATTTTTTGTGTATTTATCGGCGTGGGATGTTAAAAACAAGTCCACGGTGTTGGCGGCTTGACTGTCAATATCCAGAGTGCGCGTTGGCTAATTTACAAGCTGAGTTATGTTGTTTACGTCAGGAAAGACCTCGAGATACATTCCTTCGGGTGTTGTCTGTCCAGAAGACAATAATTTTGTACTTTGAAATCGCCCGTTATGACGATTTCAGTGTGAGGTTATAGTGATGCAATTCTTAATATGAAGTCAGATAGCACATCGAACTTGTTAAAAGTAGGTTTGCTATCCAGGTTTGGGCTTCAATAATGAAAACAGTAGTGAATTAAATTCCTTCAGAATTTCAGCCATATAACATTTAATTCCGGATTGGAACATTGGCCGTATTGTCGTTGAAATCGGTAGGCTACATCGCTATGTAAATGGCGAGACCGCGATGAAAAAATAATAATAAAGTTATATACAGATAGATATAACTTATAGAATATCAGAGTTTTCGCTCACCTGTGTTTCACAAAGCGCTTAAACCGCTGGTTTATATCATAAACGAAAACTCCCTTAAAGAATGAAATTAAACACCAATCTGCCTTATGGCGTTTAAATCCCTATGCCCCGTATCCATTTCATAAAATTAACCAAATGAAGTGAACAAAAATCTGCAATCATCATACAAGACTAAGCATTTCATCAAAAGGATTTCATTGAAACTGTCAAAGAACACTGTCCTTCGACTCAGAATAGTTTTCATAATCCTATACCCATTATATAATTAAGTAATGAAACCCTGCTGCTCGAATACATTTAGCTAATGAGATCCTTTTCCATTTCCATCGCTGATTGATCCTTCTACAATGAATATTTTTTTTTTTTTCACCAAAAGAATGGAAGCTCCACATATCCTGAGAACATGCAGTTAATTAAAATCTTTTAATTCGCTTAAACGCGCTTTGATTTCACGTCAGTGCGATTGTCCTGCAGCGCATATCTATGTGAATACGAGAAAAGGACTTTTAAAAGAGAAAATTAAACTTTTTTCGCCTGACATCGAATACACATCCTATCATGTCAATGGCGCGCACAACCCACTCCACCATGATGGGGCTCCGTTGGCCATTTCATGTTTCGTTATGGTTACCCTCTATGCAAATTCAATCGAACAGGGAAATGCAATTAGCCTGTTGTTGAAGTTCCCAGAATTAATTAAAAAAAAGCCAAGCAGAAACGGAACTCACGGTGCCGAAAGGAAGCGCTCTCAAAAAAAAAAAAAACGAAATTCGATGATATTTCGATGGAAAAAGGAGGAATCAATTTTTTTGCTCCTATTGCTGCTTTCTTTCCAATATCTCACAAAGGACATCATCTTCATCATCGGCATGGCATCATCATCGATGGGTATAGAGAATGCCTGGTCAGAAATGGTGTGGTTGGGTACCTCACTCACTGATTGGAACCTCTCTGGTAAAAAAGAATCCTTTCTGCTATTGATTACTGCCACCCCGCTGCACATCGAGCAAACTCAATTATATTTCTTCCAATTGCATGGTTGATGCATGTTTTCCATGTTTGCATACATACCTATATGTGGTTGTACATACATGGGGGGAAAGCAAAATTTGATAAGGACATGAGTGTGGAAAAAGAATCGCCAGACAAAGGTTCGTTGGGAAAGACAAAAGAATATCCTTTCATAGTTTTCTGTTCCTCTTGGTTTTTTTTCTGTGTATCCTGTATTCTCGTCCGAGGATGCAGTAATTAACGCCCCGAAGCAAGGATGGCCTGAAATATAGTGTACGGAAATGGTGAACATGCTCTGTCGTCGTTGCTATATGCGGCGCCTAACTCCCATTGGTGGTTTAACGGTGCAAATGTTCCAATTCCTGTTTTTTTTTCGAGTCTCAAATTCGATACCCAGTCGATAGGTGGAAGGATTCTACTTTTTTCAGTACTCCTTTGCATGGAGGATAATTGAAAGGGATGCAGCAGCAACAGCAACAGCAGCAGGATGGATGCTGCTGCGTCATGTGCACAGGTACAACACACACATGTAGCACACAGAACGCCCATGGGAAGCCCATGTGTACATCGTACACACCATGATGTGGTCAAATCAAAGGGTGAAATTAATTGCAGCAATAGCAACGGCATAGGCAACAGGACGACGAAGCATCCTTCTCTCGCTCCAATCGATTGCAACAGGAATAGCAGCCGCAGCAGCAGCGCATATCGGCTGAGTTTCAAATTGAGAAAAAAATTCGAATCCATGTCTATGGATATTTCTGGTCCTGTGTAGGTATGGTTGCCTCTCTGATCAAGTGGGAGCAAAACAAAAAACAAAAATAGAAGGATGCACCCACAGGAAAGTGATTCGTAAAATTTCAATGGAACGCCAACTAGACCTATGGACACATCACATGGTGATTAGGATATAAACGACGCGATTGGAGGGAAGACTCCACCTATGCCTTGGACAACCGGCGACAACGGAGGAAGTTCATTGTTTCTCAGGGTGGTCGGATGCAAAAGGATATGCGAAAAAGCGGGGTAGCCTATGGAAAAGTGCACACGCTAGGATAAATAAGAATTATGTACATGTTGGTGAGAGTCCTATGAGTATAGAGGAATTGAGATACACTTTTGGATGGTAAAAACTTTTTCAATCCATTTTTTTGTTTGTATGGAATGGACACTCGTAAGTTAATCTAATATTCAGATCCATTTGATTGTTGTGGATCAGGCTTTAGTTAGGTGAATTTCCGATATTTTTTTAACTTAAATCCTGTTCTAAAAAGTCTTTGTTCGTTGGGTGATCTAGGTTCTATAATGGACTGGTCACCTAGGAAATACTTCCTGGGAGTTCTTTTGCTTAAAATAGATATGAGTTAGGCGTATTCTGGTTTAGTTATATAATAATTTTACCAATTGGTGCCATTTGACAGTATCAAGGGGCATTAATGGCTCATACAGGAGCTCAACCCCAGCTTTTCCATTAATTCGGTATGCTCCCATTTTTTTCATGATTCTCAACGCAGTTTGGCGAAGCTTCTCATGATAGTTTTACATTTTTTTGGATTTTTGTCAAACTTTTGCAAGAGGTAGGGTAGTTATTCCGTGCTTGCTGTGGGAAGTTTTGTTGTTCTCCAGTCGAACGCGTCCTCGGGCGGCGGATAGTCGGCCCCTGTGTGTGCAAGTCTTACGACCCGCATACCCGCAGGGCTGGTGAAAATATACAATACCACCGGCGGACATAAAATAATTTAAATGCTATATTAACATGTTAAACATCCCGTGCCAATAATTGACCGGGCTGAGGAATCTACTAAATGCTCAGTCACAAACAGAGTATCCTAATACCATGAAACCTTTAGATTACCCTGCCTTGTCGACATAATGCGGATATTTTTGTAGGTTTATCGACATTCTAAAATCTTGTCCACACCCAAACCCTAGATGAGTTTTGCCAGTGGACTCTCTTCCAACCACCCTACACCTGAAAGGATTGACCGGCTGTTCGGCTTTAAGCTCTCACCGCGTTGTAGCCCCACTTCTAACGAGAGTGGTGCATCCACTTCTACGACCCACACCCTGGTCCAGCATATTGGTATCCTCACCTCGAAGTGTCACCGCCGCTAACGTAAGGGTTTTGAGAAAACCTTGTCTTATCCCTTAAATGCCCAAGGAAACCGATTTTGATGAAAAAAATATATTGTATGTAGACGGAAAAAAAAAAACAACAAATCCGCTATTAAACAAAAAAAATATTTTTTTTTGACGAAGTTATTAACAAAAAAGTGGTTGTATCTTTAGATACACTGGGCATTAACCCCCCACAGCTATTCGGAAAGAAAATTATATCGAATGCATAGGATTTTTTTTTAGTTTATCAGTTAAATTAGTTCCCTTTTTGTACATAAATAGTTTAGTATTGCACCATTTACTGTTAATTCAAATGTTGGTTGATATAAAAAAAATAATATTAATAAACTGTTTATGCTATTAATTAATAAACAAAATTATGAAAAACCGAAACAGAAGCAAATGAGAAAATCTTGAGTAAATATAATCGTTTTGTTAATTAAAATATATCTGTGATTAAAAAGTAATATTAGTAAAAAGTATAAATTATTACATAGGTATTTATTTAGTAATTTCAAAAATTAAAAAATGAGAAAAACTACAAAAGCAAACCTTACGATTTTTGTAAAACACAAAACCAAACAAGTTAACTACAGGATAAATGATGAGTTATGATAGCTATAAAAACAATTTTTTTCTGCCGTTAAACATAAGTTTACCTTACATTTAGAACAGTACATTTTTGTTTGTCCCGAATAGTTAGGTAACTTGCACCTTCGCTTTTTGTCGATAATTGTCCAGTGGTCTGTCTTATCAAGCCGTATGTCTTTAGGAGGAGCATTGGATGAATTGGGTTTGGAACGTTTGGTTTGAATGAGTGATTCCAAAGATGTCGGCCGCCCCCTTTTGTTAGGTTCCACAGAGCCGTAACTAAACAAAACATCTGCAACTTCCAACTTAAAATCGATGAGTCTCATTTGTTTGTATTTACTAAAGTTTTTATTTACTAAAGTCATATCAAGCATATGAAAAAATAACCGGTTGGTCCATTTTCGGCTTTTCATGCCTATTTTATGGCGACCCATGAAACTGTCCATCAAATCCACTCCCCCCATGTGCTGATTATAGTCTTTAATAATTTGTGGACACGGTATCATTTTTACAGACTTCTCTTTTCTATCGAACCTCCTTACACTTAGACCCGTTTGACTATCGGAAGAAGGAGAAGAAGAAGGTGGTTTTGTTCCGACATATGTTGACAAGAGATTGACAACACGGTTGTCCTTCCAAGATATGGACGTAACATCCATGCCGTGAATAGAAGCAACAAATTCCTGGCTTGTTTTACGTTCGCACTTCATCATCGTCTTTTCTTCCGGTAGCTTACAGTTTTTTATTCTGTTTCGACGTATAGTACCATCATTTTTTTCATCTATTTTTCCGGCTCTACTTCTGTCGTTGAAATGGATCATTTGATTTTGAACTACCGGTACGCAACGGTGTATATTTTCGGTCCAAAAATCTCTAGTGTTCGGTAGATTAAAATATGTCATATAAAATAATATACTAATAAACATATCAAACTGGAATGTCTCGTTCACCCCCGCATAGATTCTGGTTCCGTCTACAATTCGTTGCTCCAAAGTCGCTGGAAACAAATATGACCAAACTTGATAGAGCGTCTCCAAAGCCTGTAGAAATTCGGAAATGTTAGCATCCCCTCCAAATCTCACTTGTTCAGCATTATAAACAAGGTTCGCTTTTTTCCACATGACTTTTTCAAATTCCACAGACTTCGGGTTAATTTTTGTTTGAGAAAATTGTGAGGGAAATGGATTATAGGAACTGCTTACGGATGAAATCGATGATAGTGGAGGAACTTGATCCGGTATGAAATGGCCTGCATCTGGATTGTCATTGTTTATCATACTTACGAAACTATCGTTTATTGACATGCTAAGATCGAAATCATCCGCATCCCCATTATCCGACAAACCACGCTCTTCAGCCATGTCATCTGTACTACCCTCGTTACTATCGTCAGTTACCACTGCAATTTTGCTTACACCTGCTACTGATGTTGGTTGGCAAAGCTCATCAACGTCATCATCCAAATTATCAGTACTGTCAAAACTAAAATCATGCAGCAATGCACTGACCTCTTCGTCAGTCATCTTCACACCGTTAATTTTAGTGAAATCCATGATTAATTTAATACCTATTAGAAAAAAAAATCCAAATAAGAAAAAAAAAACGAAATATCACACCAACTACCATATAGAATTATTTTCCGTTTAGATCGCAATCCAAATTTTACTACTTTCAGGAACGACACAAATTTTTGTGGATATTTTAATTTTTAATACAATAATTGTAATTTATTTATCCAAATTACAGTGCACTGTTACGTAAACTTTTATAAATATGTACCTTCAAATTAGTTTAACTGCACTGATACACAACTAAATCACAAAATTAAACAACACAGCCAACTAACTTGCACTTTGTAACGATACGCAGCTACACTGAATACACAGAAAATGAAGAAATAAGAGAAAATTCAACCGAAATCATGATATAGGCCGCAATGCCCAGTGTATCTTTAAAGATACAACCATTTACCGCTATTTTATATGAGCTGGGTAAATCGTATTTGCATAAAATAACTGTATTTTACTTCAAAATATATACGTTTACCAGGAAATATTTTTTTTCTGTCACAGCTGTTGGTATAAATTTATAAAATAAAATTTTTTTTTTTAAATTGCTTAAAATTAAAAAAAATTAATATTAGCTTATAAATAATTTAATTTAAAAACTAAGGATCTATTTTTCTAACAGTGGATCAAAAAAAAAGTCAAAACTAACAAAGGAATACTTTTTTGAATGGTTGTATCTTTAAAGATACAGTGGGCATTTAAGGGTTATCATAGTGGATCGTTGTGCCAAGAAATGTCATATCCCTTGAGAAACGAATCAAGATTAATCAAGTTGTATTTGAAAACTTGAGTTCAAACCTCGCAAGCTAAGCAAATAAAATGGATTTTGGTCGCAAACTGCGTCGTCAAAAGTAATTGACGAACTAGAATTATTTATACGAAAAAATCATTTTGATATGTGATTGACTCACTTAAAAAAAAACCTGGAAACAAAATAAAATGTTTTATTCGTCAACTTCTTTATCGGAACAAGGCAAACTAAAAATATGGTGGACGTCGATAAAAGTTAAGCAGAGAATGGGTGGAAATCTATCAAACAAGGAGCACCTAGGTTAACTAGTAACGAAACCAAAACGGACGTTTTCAGAATGGCGCAGGGACTTTGAGATAAGCTTTTCATGACAATTGATACTACTCGGATGATTTGTTAGATCATCACGAGAGGAGGGTCAGTGAAAAATCATTCAGGTGCTGGTACGGCTGAGAATCGAACCCAGGCCGTCTGCACGGCTGTTCATTGCACTTACCATCGCGACACTGATCCCGCCATAGAAGAAAACAACTTCAACACTAAAGTCAAATACCAGATTAAAATCGAAGAACTCATACGAGAAAAGAGAAGAGCTCGCAAGAGATGGCAATAATTCTGCGCAATCCCCTATAAAATTTAATCTGAACCATATTTGCAACAAACTCGAGAACGAGCTACAGGATTTAAGAAAGCGGCAGACTTATACATAACTCGGGGGCTTGACTGTTGATAAGAGCTCAAACTACTTACAAAGATGTAAGGGTTTGGCTCAGCTCTCCAAGGTTGTAATTGGCAGACCATAAAACAAAGGCCGTTCTCAATAGCAGTCATACAAAAGTGATAGAGCACACAATCGAGTCGAAGCCCTACATAAAATACGAAAGGGTGCTCCCAGACCACAGGCTTAATTTCAGGGTAAGAAAGCGAGCCGAGCAGTCGCCGGCATATCAATGCTTATGCCGAATGTTGGCAGACCAAAGTAGTCAATATGAAATCTGCTTGCAACCACATTTGCTACATTTTGTTCTCGTCCCTCTGGAACAGTTTTTTGTACCTATAAACATTCCTGGATTAGTATTATCTACAGATTCAGTCCGTCTTTTTGTATATCCGTTGGTTCATCCGACGGTATGTATTTTTTATATATCTGTGTTTCTGGGCAATACTTCCTTAATTCCCATTATAAATTGCACCAAATCCTTTATCTACTTTTTTCGGTACGAAGCTGAGCTGATTTGTATCTTCAATTTACTACCTTCAAGAGTTGCAGATTGCCATCTACCAAATGGAATGCATTTTTGAAAGTCCTTTTTAATTTTTTTTTTGTTAAATCCTGTTGTATTAATAGGTTTCATCAACTCGATCCATTTTTGCGTTGTACCTCTTGATAATATCTGAACAAGGGATTAATATGTTTATGTGATCATTTTTTGTGCATCTTTGCACACCCCCAACAGGATCTCTTCCACATTCTGTTGAAAGCAACGTTACACACTTTGTGTCTCACCAACAGCAGCGACAGCATTTCTTTAAAACTGCGTCATGTCTCCTTGGTTCATATTTTTTTATCCGTATGAATATTGATTCCCTTGAGCCGATTTGTTATTACAGTACCCGTAGCGATGTATACGATGATTTACAGAATCCTTTCCATTAATAGTAATGTTGTAAAATATCGTTAAAAAGGCAAAAAAAAACACATGAGAAGGCTTCAATCCACTGCGTGTATCGTTTTATACCCTATCCCATCCCATCCTTAAAATTATTACCCCTTAAAAGTGGGTTTTATGGTAAAGAAATATTAAAATTAAAATGATCGCAACATATTGTTCAGACAGTTAAGCAAAATGTTGTATGGTTCGACCAAAAACATCGTTTTTATCCTACATATGGTATGGCGTAGGGTATATAAATGGTTTTTGTATGAAAACGCCTCCAAAAAGTGGGCGTGGGTAAAAATAATATATTTTTATACTGAAAAAACTTTGTAAATAGAAAACATAGATATTAGGATTGTCTAGATATGTTGTTGACACTTTTTCAAAATTTTAAACGGTTTGGCCTAAAATTAGTTTTTTTTTTTAAAAACGGGTGCGTGGCAGGAGGAGAATATAAAAAATGTTTACATTCGTTTGAACAGTACGTACAAGGATCACATGTTCCAAATTTCATTATCCTAGCTCAAAATTAAAGCCCCAAAAAAGCGGTTACCTACAGACGGACGGAAAAACGGACAGACAGACATGGCTTAATCGACTCAGCTAGCGAATCTGAGTCGATCCATATAGTTTGAGGTATAACTATCTCAATTATGTCTCTATGTTACTAACTATGTATTAAAACTAATATACACCTATGGGATAGGGTATGAAAATACAAATAGGAAGCGAAGGAGTAAACTTGATTACAACAGACGGACCAATACCCCAAACCAGTGTCAGGCCTACTGGTATCGGCTTGTTTTTTGGATCTTTTGCTCATCACAGAGTATTTGTAGCAAGTTACGGGCATCAACTTCAGACACAATCTATAAAAGGCACATCCTGTGTGTCGACGAGGGTGTATCGGGGTCCGCATAGTGTAGAACATTTCTAAAGTTGAAAAATGTATTACCATACATCCTTTTTATGTTCATAACAAAGCATATAGTCCAATACAATCGAACTCTATGTAACCCTATGCATCCCATTAGTATATGGTTATCATTGAACTTTTTGTGCATTTGCAGATTTGAAATAACTCATTAGGGACTCAGCGATGGTCGTCTCTAGGGATGCAATTAGAATTGGCAAAGATTTCTTTTCAAATTTAACTTTTTTCCATATGTTCCTAATATCAAGTACATGGCTTTCGCCAGATAAATCTTTTTTTTTTAATGTTGTAATCTACAGGAACGTTTTCTTGATTTTCTTCATCTTCAGTATCAGATTCTTGAATTTCTGGTTGCAGCGGAGACCTCCATGTCACATAACCTTGCTCATCGCCATCACGGTAGAGTTACATCAGAGTTTTCTAGTTTATCTAGGAGCTCCTGAATATCTTCCTGACGGGCTCAGTGGCGCTATGGTTAGTGCGATGAACTGCCGCGCAGAAGGTCTGGGTTCGATTCCCAGCCGTGGCAACAAATAAACGATTTTTCACTGACCCTCCTCTCGTGATGATCTAACAAATCCTCCGAGTAGTATCAAAATTATCATGAAAAGCTTATCTCAACTTAGCCGTTCAGATTCGGCATAAAACAGGTGTTCCCGCCTTCGTGCACACATGAATGGTTGTGAAAAAAAAAACTAGGCCCTGGTTACTAACGAGTCTGTAGCGCCATAATTTTTTTTTATTTATTTCCTGAATATCTTCCACTCGATTAAAGTTGAAAATTCCTGAAGTAAAGTTTAGGAACACAAATGTGCGTAGTTAAAAATCTACCTAGGGGAGAACCCAACCCACACAATTGTTCTCTGTAAATTTTCAGTGTAGCAATACTTTACACACTGAGCAAAAGTAAAGAAGAAAGAAATCAATACTGTTTCATGCATTCTGACTACCCTCACAATAGCATACTGAAGGGCTACCCAGAATGCGTATCTGTAGCTGAAGCTTGAATGTGAGTCAGAAGTTAAAAACAACAAGGAAACCCGTAAGCTGTGTAAGCGCTTATGGGTATCTTCGTGAATCTGTATTTTGAAGTTGAATGAAGGGCAACTTCATGGATCCCGTAAAATATAATCGAGCGAAATAACGCCGAATTCCACATATCCAACAATAAGCCCAAGTAGGTGTTCATACTTCGAATACACCCTAGTGTGAGTTTGGGTGTATGCGAAATTTGAAAATGGGTCGGGTTAGGCCACCCCCAGCATTCTTCCTGCTTCGGCTCACTTGTGGATTTGGGCTACGTGCGAGGTTGGATGCATGGACAAACAAGCTTCCAACAACAGTTTGCCCAAGTAGGGGGGTTCCGTACGAATTCTTAATCCGACCATGCACGCAAACCCATATCCAACAGTGAGCCCAGGCAGGGGGTTGCACCCGTATTAAGACTTTTCATTGTGAAATAACGCCGAATTTCAAAATCCGGAGTTTTTGAGAAGACTGTAAGGCATAAGGCAGATAATTTCATCCAATTTAATTTTTTTCAAAACTCCCTTACAATTAAGCACCAAATAAAAAGCTATTTACACAAAATTCAGTACAAGTAACTGTACTGATGCAATAAAATGTTAAAAAAAAAACCTTCCAAAGAAAAGGTCCATTCACTAGAAGTCGACACCCCGATCACCCGCCCATTTGTTCGCCACTTCCAACCCATACTTCACATTCACCAAGCTAATACCCATTCAATCACTCATCTATCGACAGACCAGGTTGACATTTGAATATCAATTTGCATCCCATTAAGATGTCACATCCGTCATCTGTCACATCGAATATATTGAAGAAGTGCGCCCACTTTGAAAGCAGCCATCGATACCTCCTGGCCGTCATCGGTCCCAAACGAGCTCACGTCGTGGACATAAATTGTCAATCGCAGCCCACTCCGTGTGCCAGATTGCGCTGCATCATCATACGAATCGCATCATCACTGCTTAACTGGGAAATGTCACTGCGAACAGAACGGGTGATTATTAATTTCACACCTCATCCGAGCGTCGCACAAGGCTCTTAGCCGTTAAGCTGACAGACTTAGTGTCAGATAAGTATGTGCGGGCATTCAGAAGCCGCCACCGCCACCAGCCACAGTTGACACTTCTTGACTTCAAAGGCTTTCGGCATTATGCCGCATGTGAATGCGTATGTGAGTGCCGCCTGCTTAAGCCATTGCCACCGTCACCAGGGATGTCGTTAAATCTGCTGCTCCTGTTCCTCTGACATCTCAATTATGCGGAATGATACCATTAAGCAGCCGCCCTACTATGCACACAACTCAGGTGCAATACACACAACCGGTATGCTGCGCTGCAAACGGCACCCGTGGGCTGTATGTTTATGTGCATCAGCGCGGAGGCACCTTTGGGGGCTGCGCGCATGCGCTTTACGCTTGACTGCGGTACGTTCGCCTTTGCAGTTTTGCGTACGAATTCGTATGCGCAGCTATTAATTATCGCGAAATTAATTCGTGTGATTTGATAAGAAATTGACATCCATTACGGTAATTGCCGCGCTCGCGTCAATAAATGGCGCAGATAGAATGCGTAGGCAGCGCCGAGTCGGTGGCCGGCCGGCAAACTGCCAGGACAAGTAGTCTTATTCAATATTTTGTTGGTTTCGCCTTGCCCTCGTGTGTGAGAGCGTTTGTTTATGTAGATTCGCGAGGACCTCATGCAGTGCTGCTTGTTGTGATGTTTGTAATGGGCTCGTGTTTAATGGGCCCCACAGGCAGGCGATAGGCGGCCGGTTATAGGTCTCCCCCGAGGATACGAATATGCATGCGTGCAATTAATGAGTGCGCGCCTGGTTAATGAATGAGTGAGTGCAGATTCGAATGTATATCTGCGAATTCCTGGCGTGTCCTTTCAAAACACTTCGGTTGGTGTCTCACAATGTATTGCTTGCGGGTTCCGGGAATTTCGATCGCCGCAGTTATTGTGATTCTCTCGCACGGGTTTGCGATGAAAGCCTTAATTAACTGCCCATCGGGATGTTTGACGGAGGACGTGGCAGCGGGAAAAGCGTGCTACTGCTAATCTGTGCTACGGATGAGCACCTGCAGGAAAGTTGATGCAATTGTGCGTGGGATTGGAATGTGCGGAGGTCGGTGTAGCTGGTGCACCCATCGCAATCGCGGCAAAAGGAAGGCGGAATTTTAATTTACCTGCCGTTGGCGTTGTTAATCACTTTCAGATGGAGGGGCAGGCCAATAGGCCAATGACTCGTAATCCCTGGGGATAAATGTTGGATTAGTTCAATTATATTTTCTTGTTAACTAATTGCTTCCGATCATGCAGGAGAGTCGTTAAGGTGTGTGCAAGGGTTGAACGGTGCTTTCGGTAGGATAAATTCCACACTTAAACTCGTTTTTCGCGTCTTCGATTTAGTGTAGGCAGTAGTAAATCATTTATTTCGGATGAAGTATAAATTAATTAGAAAGCGTCAGTGAGGATTACTCATGCAGCATCCACGAAATATAATTCTGGAAATCTAAGGCAAGAGACCAGCCCAGTTCCCAAAACTAACGGGTACCAAATGTAATAAAAGATCTTTCGATATGAACACATTCGAATAGGTGTTGAAAGTTCCGGACAGGAACTGTCACCGATTTTGACACGACACCTCACCATTCTGTCCATAGTGTACAGGTGAAGGCTAAGATGTAGAGCACGTAGTTTTTCATTGCACAGACTTTATGGCATTTGAGAAATACTCCGTTCAATCCCAAGAAGTAATTGCTAACAGGCAGTCCCGCGTGGGAAACGTTCGAAGTCTGTATGCGGTGGTGATGTTTATTAATTAAAGGGTGGCTAAATTTTAAGGGCCGATGTTGATTCTGAACAAAACACAAATTATTTGAGAATTTATGATCATTTTTTATTAATTATGATAAGATTGATATGGTTCAATTTTGTATGGAGCAAAATATCGGCCAAATGGCCGCCGCAACCTTGGCGGCACACCTCCACCCAATGGTCAAAAATTTCGATGATGCTGAGGCATAATTGAGGTTCTATGCCGTTAATGTGCCGAATTATTTCATTCTTTAGATCTTGAATTGTTGCTGGCTTATCGACGTACACCTTTTCTTTCAAATAACCCCAAAGAGAGTTGTCCAACGGAGTCAAATCACATGATCCTGGCGGCCAATCGACATCGCCACGTGAGATAACACGGCCATTGAATTTGTCGCGCTAAAGAGCCATTGTTTCATTAGCTGTATGGCAAGTGTTGAAACCACATCCATATATTCCAATTCGGGCCATAAAAAGTTCGTTATCGTCGCACGATAGCGAACACCATTCACAGTAACTGCCTGACCGGCCTCAATTTGGAAAAAATGCGGCCCGATGATACCGTACCAAACAGTCACTCATTGTGGGTGGTTTTTCGACAATCACTCTTGGATTATCATTCGCCCAAATGCGGCAATTCTGCTTGTTGACAAATCCATTGAGGTGAAAATGTGCTTCAACACTAAAGATGATTTTCTTCGAAAATTTATCATCCATTGCCAGTCTTTAGGCATAATGTTCATCAACGACGAGCGTGGGAGTTGCAATTGTTGGGCACGACGACGAGTTGAGGTGGACGGCTATTCAGCCACACTATCGCGAACAGCAGCAATATTTTCTGCAGTAAGAGCTGTACGAGCATGCACTGGTGTTTTAATTGTACGCACATTTGGACGATTAAATTGACCGAACAAATTACGAAGTGCACGATATGCGTTTTGATTTGAACACCCATTTTCATAATAAGCCTGAATAACTTTAACGCGTTGCTCGAATTTATATCTTTCCATGGAGTTAGTCTGAAAATGAGAAATGGCAAATGAAATACAGAAAAAACTTGAGGTTTAGTTGTGGTTCACATTCAACATCGGCCCTTAAAATGTATGCTACTTAGGCATATAACGGATGCCACTTCTACATCCGTGCAAGGTATATGAATCATGCATGGCTGTATAACGTGATACTGTCATCTGAGGAAGATTCCCCATATCCTAGGTGCAACAAACAAAGAAATCTCGAATCTACAACTTTTCGCCCTTAACATGAACAGCTTTCGCGCTTACTCGTTTCAATGTACCCGCGTTTACACATGGCAGGTATCAATGCTCATTTAAACGAATCGACATCAGTAGTTTTCCAAAGGTGCACTCCGTTGCTTACACGTTGGGTCGAAAAGGAGAACGTTTACTTCTCAAAATCGAACCCATAATACTTCGTTGGGTTCCATCGATGGTCCTTCCCCACCAGTCTTCATCGTCCAGGGTCGATGAGTAATGCCCATCTACACCCATATATCCCTTCAGACCGTCTTGTCTGACGCTGCCCGTCGCCAGTCACCCATCGTCCGTGGGCTTCGACGACTGTTTGCACGCCTATATTGTCTGTGTCTCCCACTCTCTCTGGGGCTGTACCGCACGGAGGTTAAATTCACTCGCTGTAGGTACGTGTTTTTTGTTGCCTAACTAAAAATTGTGGATCAGTGGTTGATCAAAACTATTCGGAAACAATATGTATGTGTCGTATCTAGAAGGTTCACAATCCTTAAATGCCAACAACGGTTACGGTACCGTTGTCTGTAGTAGCAGTTAGGTTGGACGCGTCCTACGAGGCAAAGCTGCAGGTGAAGACTAGAGCCGTCATTGAGTTTTACAGCCAAAAAGGAGGGAAGAACATCAACTTTTAATTTGGATACTAAGAATTCGGAAGAACCACTTCTGCAGATTTTGTAAGAGCCATGATAAACAACTTCCCGCTGTCATGAAAAAAGGACGATCAATGAACTAGAAAAAACGTCTATCAATATCCATCGACTATCTACCTTCTATCAATAGCTACAGCGATTTTTCACTAACATCTGATCAACAATCTCTAGCTCAGCCACTGTCGTACCAGGTCTTAATTCTTGTCATAGAGTTCAGCGAAATTTCCTTTACGTGCGATACTTAAATAACATACGAGACTAAGCAATTGAGACACATAGACGCACCATATCTAACAGTTTCACGGAAATTCAACACCAAGGATATAAGGAACGAGGAACCAGGCGATTTACTTTCACTAATGTGTAATCCCTAGAAATTTTAAAAAACTTCTGTGACATATGTGACTGCTAAAGCGTTAAAGGTGCTAAAGCTGACAAAAGCTTATAAAAGTGAATGTTAGACTGAAGTTAATACCTGTTCTGGACGAAAATGTTAAAACCAGCAAGAACGCCTTAAAAAATCAAGTATCGTTGCTGTTTATTTTCGCATTCAGGAAATGAATCAAAGGCTACACTTAAAATGCATTGATTCATCCGAGATGTTATTTAACTTAATTTCCAAATATTAACACTTAATGGGTGACAAAAACCAAAACCTTAAAAAAGTAAAAAAAATATCTGTGTCCACTTAACCTCAAAACAATAAACCACACGCATGAACTGCAAAAGTAAATGTTAGATACAAATCTGTCTCTGAATGCCATGCATCACAGATTCCCCTTGAAAATAGACATAACCGCCAGCGACCATCGCAAAGGATAGCAACCCAAATAAAAATTTGTCAAATAATTCCCATCTTTATGCCAAGGAAATAAAGCATTCCCACCCGTCAGGCGACCAAGCAGCCGTCTTTGCTATTGCACAGCTAGCTACCACCGGAAAGAAGACACGACTAGTACACGAATATTATCATTCAGGATAGGAAACAAAAAGAAAACCCTTACAGGATAATGTTTCTGTCCCAAAAATGTATACGATTTCAAATGGAGTCGATCCATCTATCTATCTCCGCCATCCATTAATCCCAGTCTGCCGCCCAGCCCTCAAGCCCTTCAAAATAAATAAACAGATATCGTTTCGTAGAGAAGACAGGCAAAAAGTTCCAACAAAACATTAGCAACGAAACAAAAAAAAAGTAAAAAAAAAAAATCCGCAGACGAATGCTCAGAACTTATGTCCCAAAGCAACTGACTTCCGGAAAGGATTTATTTCCAAAATACACGATTAGCTTAGTCTAACCCACTGGGATGGGGTGTGGTTGCCAAAAAACGAACGACCCCACCATTGCCTCCCACTCCGCCACTATCGTACAAGAGTGTACCTTGAGTATGTTACTTGTGCTGGATACTCGGAATTCGAGAGTCAACAAGGTGGCAATGCCAACAAAACCCCTAAAATATAACCCGGGCCAAATAACCAAAACACAAAGAGCCTTCCGATGTTTGCCGAAAATGCCAAAAATTCAAAATTCAACTTAGTTTGCACCACCCCCGGCCCCAGCCTGTTCGTCGTTGTCCCGCTGGGGCAAGTTAACTTGTGATGATTTCATCCCTTTTTCGGCCGACACCGCACAGCCCCTACCATTGCGAGCCGCGCCGGTATGGCGTAGCAGTTTTACCTGAGTTTATATATTTTTTTCAACTTCCACATAATGTCTGACAACGTGTATCCGGTTGAAGTCAGCATGACAGCGTTCGACAGAAACAGAGAAAAAAAATCCATTTATATATAAAAGCAAAATTGTCAGGTATCCGTTGTTGGACGGGCGGTTGGGGATAGCGGATGGTTTGTCAGGATTCAAAGGGCGGCCGGTTGTGAGAGGAAGAAAACTTTCGACACTGACAATGACGACGTGGAAGGAATCTAGCTGTGTGGTGGAATTTTTTTTAAGAGTAAGGAAATCAACACCAAGAAATGTGTTTCTGAGGGGGTTGTTTGCAATAATCGGGGAATTAAAGGGAATTCAAGAAATTGGATGTTGTACTTGTGTCGGCGGTAGTCCAATGTAAGGTTTCAATTGTTGAACATTCCGTGACAGCACAGATTCTACATAGAGCAGCTGCTGTGTCCATGAGACTGAATCTACAAGTAATTGGTCATGAATTTCAATATTTCGACGTTTTCATCAATTTCATCATTAGGAAGTAAAGCCTTTTGCTTGCGTTCCGATGAGCCAAAAGATGTGAGTAGTTTGTTACTAAAAACCTGCGCAAAAAAGTTTATAACTTAGATACTAAGATACATAATTCTTCTCTACTTCTTCCGGTTTTTAACTAAATGCCTTCAGTTTCGGTACTAGGGGTCGCGATTTCAACTTTCGACCGGATATCAAAGACTCGCAGGTGCCCAATCACTTTACATGCCGTAGCCCTGTTAGATATCCACAACGTATGTTTAATCAGGCTTACATCACTAGTCCTTGAACGAAATCGGGATCGAATCATTTTTAGCTCAAAATGATAAAAATTTCTTTATTCGCTTCTGATACTGTCCATGCTTCAGCGCCGTACACAACACGAGGATAAGCAGTGATTGAGAGCTTATTTTTGTAAAACTGCCTTCTAAATTAATTGTTGATTCCAGTTTCGGAATTCATCTGTTGGGTGTCTGCGGACGCTAAATAATTCGATGACCTAACCTCTACATAATTTTGTTCCGCGAGTGGTTTTTTAATTCGCACCTGCCCTGTAAAGCGTGTTCCTAAATCTCCCAGTATGGACGCGTCGATTTTATTGTTGGAACCGAAGGAATGCATTTCCAACTATCGACCTACACAACGAACACTTATCGGCACATTCCAGTATGACTTTTTCGGTTATCCGACCCAGGGTCTTTAAAATTAAGGAGGTAAGGTTGATGAGTCAGAAACTATACCAGCAAGTGTCCTCGAAGTGGGAACATATTTTGCTAGCCATGGAAATGATGGTTGGGTGTTGTAGAACGAGGGTAGACTCTGATTGGCTTTAACTTGGCAATGCCCAGTGTTGTTACTCTGACTACACATCAAGTGCTTATTTTACCTCCAAGTGGTAACCATCGGGTACTGGTCCCATCCAACCGGATTTGACTTGCTAAACGATAAGCGCGAGTGTTGATCACACGACGAAAAACAGCAACCCTATAAACAGCCAGGTCAGAAGGCACGGAATGAATACCCGGCCTGCTGTCCCAGGCGAAACTAGACAAGCTGCTTTGATATATTCGGACAACAGGTTGTCTAGGAATTTCAAGGGTTAGTCAGGCCCCTTGAACAGAGCTGGTGGCGGATGAACCGAAAGGCCAACGGCAGCGCTCAATCCCCGCTCAATTGGAACTAGCCCTCCAGGTTGGGGGTTGGGCTTTGGGTAGACTACCCAACCATGGAAAAATCTAACGGTTACGAAGCAACCAATAGCATCGGAAGGGACTGATTTTATTGTTGACGAAACGGCTAAACGAAAAAAGGAAAACGACGTTCGTATCTGCACCTGGAATGTGAGAACATTAAACAGGAGATGTGCAAGCGAACAACTAACGGAAACCCTAAACTGCTACAAAGCAGACATTACTGCCATCCAGGAAATACGATGTGATCTCTACTACGGGCCCTGTTATAGCGAGCAGAAACAGCGAACAGGCGGATGCGGATTTGTTATAAGTGCCAGATTTAGGCAAGAAGTCTTATGTTTCCAAGACATTAGCGAACGCATTGTAACGATCCGCATCAAGGCCAAATTCGGCAACATTAGCCTTATATGCGCTCACGCCCCAAAGGAGGAAAAATATGATATAGCTAAGGACTGCTTCTTTGAGCTCATTCTCCAGATCAACGAACGGTCAATCAAATTGATCACATAGCGATAGACAAGAGGCACGCATCCCGTATTTTGGATGTCCGAACATTCCGAAGAACTAACATCGACTCGGACCACTACAATGTTGCAACAAAATTAAGAATGCGGATATCCACCACGCCAGAACAATCCAGAAATGCTTTAAAAAAATGTAATGTCGAAAGACTGCAATCGCAAGAGACCGCCAAGACCTTCGCGCAACGCGTATCCCTAAACCTATCGATTAGCACCATATCACCAGCATCGAATGTCAAAGAACTATGGCAACGATGCCAACAAGCCATTAGATCAGCCGCAACTGATGTGTTAAGTTTCTCGCGCCCACCAGCAAGAAACCCTTGGTTTGATGACGAATGCCGACAGATGCTCGCAGCCAAGATCGAGGTCTACAAGGCTAAGCTGCAGGTGAAGGCGAGAGCTGCCATTGTTCTCTATAGGCAGAGAAGAAGGGAAGAACACCGGCTTTTCAGAAAGAAGAAAAAAGAGGAAGAAAAGCGCGCGATAGAAGATATAGAGAGGTGCCACTCCAGGAAAGATGTTCGCAAGTTTTACCAAAGTGTAAAACGTCCAAGTCAAGGATACAAGGCTCGAACAGAATCCTCTCGAGATGAACAAGGAAATATCGTAGTTGAGACACAGTCGAGCTGAGGATATGGAAGAACCACTTCTGCAGACTGTAAACGGTGATGACGAACAAAATTCCGCTGTCAGGCAGAATGAACCAATATTGGCAACGACAGCGAAAACTGCCAACCACCCGACCTGAGTGAAGTGAGGACAGCAATATCTAAACTGAAGCTTAATAAGGCTGCCGGAAATGACGACCTTCCCGCCGAGCTTTATATAGAATGGAACCTCAGCATCGTTTGCCCGATCCACAAAAAAGGAGCCCCTTTGAGCCGCGCCAACTACAGAGGCAACATCGCCTACAAAATCTTATCTGCCGTAATATGTGAACGCCTGGAACCGTTTACCAACAACCTGATCGACCCTTATCAGTGCGGATTTAGGCCAGAAAAGTCCACAACCGATCGAATTTTCACACTTCGGCAGATCCTGCAAAAATCCCAAGAAGTCCAAACCGAAGTATATGCTGTCAACACGAAAGGACACACAACATCGACGAATTGGACAGAACGTCACTATTGACAGATACAATTTTGAGGTAGTACGGGACTTTATCTATCTCGGCTCCGCTATTAACTCTGACAACAACATCTCGTCAGAAATTAAACGAAGAATTACTCTTGCCAACCGCTGTTTCTTTGGGCTAAAAAGGCAATGCAGTAGTAAAGCCCTCACTCGAACTACTAAGGAGATCTTATATAAGACCCTGATCATCCCAGTCCTGCTCTACGGCGCTGAAGAATGGACCGTCTTAAAAGCGGATGAAGAAATCCTTGGTCGATTTGAGAGGAAAATTCTTCGAAAAACCATCGATCCCGTTTGCGTTGACGGGCTATGGAGACGAAGATTCAACCAAGAACTGTACGAGCTGTACAGCGACATGCCCCTGGTCAATAACACCGCATTGGAAGTTTAAGATGGCTTAAGATTCTTAGCCAGACGTCGGACGCAGTAGAGGAAGACCTCGCCTTAAGTGGCGCGCACAAGTAGAAACCGACCTCAACCAACTTGGAGTACGCAACTGGAGGCAGTTAGCTAAGGACCGGGCTAATTGGAGAGGCATGTTAGTTGAGGCCCAGGTTCAATCCGGACCTTAGCGCCACTTAAATAAAAAAATAAGCAATGGAAATATTGTATCCTGTACGTCCTGGATTATTATCGGCAAAATCCGGTCAAGCCAAGTTGACTTACAGGGCGTTTCATTGCCACCCTAGAAGTTTCGATAGACAGACTTTCAGATGCACTTTTCATACGATTTTGTTAGGGATGGTATAACTTACTAACTTACTTACTGACGCTACATGCCTCTCAAATAAGCCTGGTCATTAGCTAACTGCCTTCAGTTAGGCACTTCAAGTTGGTTGAGGTCGGTTTCCACTTGCTTTAAGTGCCGTGGCCTTCCTCTACCGCATTCGACGACTACCTGTTAATCGAATACTTAGCGGGCTGTGGTACTGCTGTTTATTATCTATCTATATGTACAAACATATATTTGGCATTTACTGCCCATACAGGGCCTCCGAGCTTCTATCTCTATATATATTTTTGCCGCAATAAGAGGACCTCCTGTTTAATGTCGAATTCGTACGGCAAATTTGAAAATCCGAAAGCCGAAAACCCAACGGCAGGCATTAATAACAGAGTGAATAATGATGTGAATGGGGGTATAAAATTAATTGCATCTAGCCCTCTTTTGGGGGGTTGTGCCGTCAGGCTACGTAAAAAATTAGCCAATTACAAGAGACAATAGTCTCAGCTAACAGATCCCTAGACCTGGAACTTCCACGGACAAAGACTTACAAGTGTGCATCTGGAAGGTACGCAAAGTGTACACTGCGGGTTCTTCGCATAAACTTGAATCTGTCCTCTCGCGGTACAGGGCAGACATTATCGCGATTCAAAGAATACATTTGATAGGATGAGGAACATATAAACGAAAAACGTACGGTATTTTTTATTAAGATGCCGGCTCCATAGGTTTAGGTCAAGAAAAATCGTCTTTAAGCTGGTTAGTGTTCGCCTTGCTGTGATCCTCATCAACAGAGCAATATTCTACAACATCAGCCTTATATGTGCATACGAGAGTGAAGACCATATTATTGAGGAAATTTACGAATACTTGAGCCTGCGGAGCCTATACAAAATACGATTTGAAAATTATGCTAGAAAACTTTAATGAGTCAGTGGTTAAGAGAACATCTTCGGAGGGTTAGTTGAAAAGTCCGGCCTCCAAGAAACGACTACAAATAATGGCTTCCAACTAACAAACGTCAGCAAGTATTAAAGTTATCAGCAACACCAGGTTCCCAGGACTTCGAAACTATAAAACAAATGGGTGATTTTCAGATGGTCAAACCGCCGACTCATACATGCTGGGAACATATATAACATCATGGAGGTACTCACATTCAGATAGGGTTTAACCTCTGATATCGATTCTGACCATTTTATGGTCACAACCAAATTCATCATCCGACTGTCCAAGGAGAAGAAGTTGCGAATGGTGCAAAAAACGAGGGCAAGAAAACCGCCTACTCCTAGTCAACGAAGAGGTAATGCCCGCTCCAAATATAAACGAACAAGGCAGTGCGTTCTGGTGGGTTACCAACAGAACTCTTCAAATACGGAGATGAAGATGGATGAGGGCATGCCCAATGGCTATCAGCTCCATATGTCCCATCTATAAAAAGGTGATCCCATTTCTTGCACCAAGTCGAAACGCACCATCTTTTCATCGATTTCAAAGCCACGTATGATAGCATCCATCACCTAGAGCTTTATAGAGCGGTGGCGGATTTCGAGATAGCATTAAAACATCTGCGTCGCCTAACAAGCGCTGGAAAAAATCTCTTTTGGAAAAAGCTCACCTGGACTCTTCCCAACGTTTAATGGACGGGCTTAGTGGCGCCTTCAATAGTGCGATGAACTGCCGCGCAGAAAGTCTGTATTAAGCCGCTACTGTCTGCCGAGTGTGAGGTCCTCCAACTGCCACCAAAAGCTTAAACGGATGTTCAAACCCCATCAAAAGTCAAGGTACTAGAGCACCTAGCAGTTGCCACAAGCAGGCTGACAGTCGGAGCTAGCAGGCAGCAAGATGAAAACCCCAAAGTAGTTGTTGAAGAATTGGTATATCACCATCTAATTCGCGCAACAAAAACCAGTTGAGCAACATGATATTTAGTGCGTTTAGTGGTCTCCATCCATAAAAAGAAATTACTGCCATTGACTAGCAGAAAGTAACGTCCATTTACAAAACAGAACATTAAGGATGCGTTCACATTGAACAAAAGAATAATTCCCAATAAAAAAAACCCGTTTATTCGCGATCTGCAATAGTAAATGCTCCAACGGCTAACGAGGAACTAAAATCACACACATGACGAACAGAACCATCATTGGCAACATTCTCAATAAAGACTTTGGTTGCGTGTTTATACGCAACAAAATGGAAATGTTCCCGAGTTATCTTGCAACCTCTCCGCACATTAGTTGTAATTCCATCCTCGAGATCCAGTTGTGCTCTTTGTCGATGTCCACCAGAGAATGGCATTTTCACTCAGAACATAAAACCCATCATGCGGACGATCATATGACTACACTTCCTGCGTAGATGGGCCCAGCACACATCTAACTCTTTAGTTAATTAAAAGCGATCACCTCTGATGTGAAGGTGGTGCAAGAGGAATCCATAATGTCCCCCAGTAACGCATGCGCGTTCACTTTAAGAGCCTGCGCTGAGAGACTAAGAGACTGCTGCTGCTGCTGCTACTGCAGCGGGACCCGTATACCATGAACGACGATGTTTTGTCTCATTAGTCTCCCACAACGTGAATTAAGATAATCTCACAGGTTGTAGGACTAATGAATTGCTCTCTGATTTCAATTGAACGATTACGCGAGATTCTCTTCTAATTCCACGTACGACCTATCCTCCCGTCCTTCGTGTGTGCCCCATTCTACGTCTACGTTGTATTGAGTCTGCGCAAATGTATTACCATTTCTGGTGGTGTGCTGAGATTCCAGCTTCCAAGTTTCTTCGATTTTGCCCTCGCCTCCATCGGTGTCGGTGTCGTCGACGACGACGTTGTCGTTTTCCTCACCTCAGGCACACATCGCCATGGAGGACCGAAAGGACGATGTGAAGTAGAAGATGTGTGCACCTTGACATTGGTGGTAAGTAATTTCCATTTGTCACGAGAAATGATTTCTTCGAGATTTTAAATTCATGATGCAGCCAGCCGGGCTGGAGAAGAGACAGTGGTGTTGTTCCTGCATCGATATCCTGACTCAATGATCGGTTTGGTTGTGTAGTGCTGAGAGCGGGGATTGCAGAAAAATACTGGAAATGTGAGCTAATGATGTGGGAGGAGTTGAAAATCGCTACTCGAAGGAGCTTCCTAATTTGGGAGGCCTTTGTTAATGGATTGATATGGCACAATTGGTTGTAGGTTGGTTCGGTTTGGTAGTCTTATTCTCATCCTCGGGTCGATTTTAATTACCACACTTAACGGATGATGTTGGTGTGGAGATTTGACATCTGCATAAATAGGTACCGTTTTTGGATGTGATATGCGATATGATTTGTGTGCGCTGTGTTGCGGCGAGAAATCGTGTGGATGCGACAAATATCTTTGTGAAGTTAATTAAGGACTGCTAGTTGATATGGAATTTTAATGTGAACATTCTAGGAGGCTACTCCTTATCCATGAAAGTAACGGTTTTTTTTTTTTTACTATGCGGTACTAGTATGGTAGGTAGTGGGTTAATTTTTGGCGGTATGGTTAAGATACAACTTGTTGCAAAGCAATATCTAGATGTAGTTCAAAATTTCTTTTTAAAATCCAGAAATCCATTTAAATTTATCACACATGATAGCTGAATCTTAAAGATTTCGATTGTAGAAGCATAGCTTGGTGGGATTAAACAGAGAGGTAGTGGGTTTGAATGCTTGAAACTGTTACAAGCATATGGACTAGCTTACAAAATTAATTCACTTATACTCCATGACTACTCGCCATTCATTCCATATTGTGTTATGAGTAGTCCCTGACACTAATCTTAAAAGAGCTTGTGAGATCACTATATCTCTGTATACTGTTTGTTCAGTGACGATTCATATGAAATGACAGTTGATAGCGGCCATATAGTTTTAGCGACATCGGTCAAATTGGCTGCCAGTTATTCAATCCGCAAAGCCAGAATATCGTTCAGCAACACTTGCAAATAATTGTTGACACATAACAGCACTGGCGACTGAGGCCATCGGCTGGGACAGATCTAGACATTTATACAACAGAGAGAGACGGATAGATACATAGAAGGAAAGACACATGACATAAATCTACGTGGCACAGAGGAGGAGACATAGATTTATATTGTCTCATATTATCGCACAGGTGGCCTCAGCCCTCAGATAAGCTGGCAATTTTCGTAGAAAACAAATGTTGTCAAAGCTGGGGCTTGAACCCGCAGCGCTTGGCTTAGCAGTCAACTACGCATTCCTCTGAGCCATGGCCACCTGCACGTGCCAATAATTAAATTATTTTCAGTTCTGTAAACTTTCCGAGTTGCTTGTGCATTTGGCGGTCGCCATAGTTGTCCTAACAAGAGGAGTATTCGCTATGTGGTGACTTCGATTACTAGTTCGGTAAACGATAAACCAGCACTCATTCGTCGACGAAACGCAAGATCTGCCAAAAACATCGACGCTGTCTGTGAGAGTGTGGAGAATACGAGGCAGTCGATTTCACATCGCTCACAATAACTCAGCCTTTCGCAGACCACGGCTTGGCGAATTTTGAGTCATGACTTGAGCCTACACCACTCGTAGAAAATTCAACTGACTCGAGCCAGCACCCGTACAAAATTTAACTGATCTAGGAGCTGAATATAAATGAATATAGACAACGACGTGTGTTCGATGAATGGGCTCTGGAGTAGTTGGAAACAGACTCTAAATTTAATCGAAAAATAATCTTCAGCGATGAAGCCCATTTCTGGATGAATGCGTACGTCAACAAACAAACTTTTCGATTATGGGACAATACCAATCCACATGAAATCCAAGAGACTCCAATGCATCCTGAAAAAGTCGCCGTTTGGTGAACATTTTTTCTTAGCAGCGTCATTGTTCCACATTCCATTGAGAACGATGTTGGAAAGGCAAGTGCTATAGGTCGATGATGATCAACTTCTTTTGGCATAAATTGGTTGTTATGGACACCAACGAGATATGGCTTCAGAACGACACTAGTGGTATACAGCTCACGCTACATTAGAAATTCTGCACGAACGATTCTAGGGCATAGCCATCTCACATGAAGGTGATATGAAGATACCAAGATCGATTTTTTTGTTGTGTGGTTTTCTAAAGTCGCAGGTCTATGCGAATGAGCCAAACACAACAGCCGCCCTCAAATCAGACATAATGCATGCCATCAGTCTAAATCAGCATAATATATGCGCCAAAGTTATTGAAAATCGGACGTCCGCCACCAGAAAATTCGACAACCAAACAAAGCTTATCGAACATGTTTATTCTGCACCCTTCCACAATTCATCTAATGGATTAGCTAAGCTCGAAGTACACACCTTCAAGGATTCCCGCAAGGATTTATTAAGATCTTTTAAGCCTGGTCACCTTGCTCAATACTTAGAATCTCCAGCGACATCTATTTTTGTGCATCTCGACTTGAGCTGTCATTTCTTTTACCTTTTCCTGGACTCCAAGCAGTATGGTAAGCTGTGAACTTATTACGCATTGCGTTTTCCATTCCTATATGAAACTATGGAATTAAACGAGAGAAAGCTTTCTACCTCTTTTCAAGTAACTCCTAGCCAACTAACCAATCTCAAAAAAAAAAAACCCATCGGAATTGTTGCTGTCCTAAACCTGGTTTTATAATTTCAGTCATGTTTCCATAAATAAAAAGAAGTTGAAGAAGCATCATTCTTCAAAATTTGATATCGGGCAAGAGGTTTATGCGAGATCCTAGAATAGAGGGAACCGTTAAATCGCAAGACTGATGTTCAAATACCAGAGCTAAACTTAAGTTCCAATACCATCCATGCAGAGAACGGAAACGACAGCATCACCTTAAACCTCTTATGGCTTCTGTGGAATTATATTCTTCAGTGAATCCAAGTTCGCAATCAGGCCAATACAATACAATCGTTAGTACCCAGCTTCTTGCTTTTTTCTTAACCGATTGATGTGTGCGAGTCTTTGATTCCAAGCCAGACGTCGGACGCAGTAGAGGAAGACCTCGCCTTAGGTGACGAGCACGAGTAGAAACCGACCTCAACCAACTTTGAGTGCGCAACTGGAGGCAGTTAGCTAAGGACCGGGCTAATTGGAGAGGCCAGGTTCATTCCGGGCTTTAGCCCCACTTAAGAAAGTAAGTAAGTTCTCATGTGTGCATGTGTACTTCTTACACGATGGTACCCTTGCAGTTTTATGTCTCATAGGAACGGCTGCGAACAGATTGGATATTTTGGAATGATTATACTCGGATGATGTCAAATCGTCCCTCACTCACAACTTCTTTATAAGTTTTATAACTTTTATACCGAATCCGAACGGCAGTGTTATATGTTTTGTTACGGCTGCGAATGTAATTCAGACCTTCTGTGCAGTAGTTTGTCCCTTTAACCATTGCGCCACTGTGCTCGTTCAATCGAATTTTCTCGATGGCAGTACTGTCTACTTTTTAGTATCTTAGAGCTTCATCTTCTTGTTTGGTATGAAAGTCCTTTTATTTTCTTTCGTTGAGCGTGATCGACTGGAATGAATTGAATCCTGAGGTACTTTATTGTTTATAAAAAAATTTCCCAAAGTTACGCCATTTCCTACAAACTATTATTTATGCCACCACTGTCTCGTTAGGGTTTAGCTTTTTCTCGCAACTATCAATGCCTGCGTGTGTACTTCTTGCACTATGACAGGCTTTTATGCCGAATAGGAACGGCAACGATAATAATCGGATGATTTGTCAAAGCCACCCTCGCTCACCACTACTTGAAGGGTTCTGTCCTTAAAGAAGTTTTACATTGAGGGTCAAACAATAGAAATATCAAAGGCAACTACAAGTTTCCCGAAATTCCCACTTTTTAGTCCTGCTACACGATTTCTTTAAGCTATGTCTATGTCTATAATTTATCTTACCGAATTCAATGTTAGTATCAATTCTTAAAAAAAAAAGATTTTCAAGATTTTCTCAACGTCAAACATGAAAACATGTCTTCAGGTGCATTTGATCAAGAATTTCCCAATTTCGAAGAAGTCAGCTGTCATAACCGCACAGTGATGTTATTTTTTTAAGGAAATGTCGGTCAAAGCTGTTACTTTTTTCGTAAATGCACTTTCATTGTTTTCCTTAGTAAAACCTCTTCAAAGTGGCTTTCTTTGTCCTTCCGCCCATTAATTAACCCCAACCGACTGTCAAAACCCACTTGTCCGCCAGGATTGTTAATGAATATTCCCGGTCCTCCACCTCCAACCCAGCTTAGCAAAAGTCCTTGGATTAGTTTGTCGCACCGTCCAACCTTCCCTCCATTACACGTTCATCATGTTCGCATGCATCCCTGCAGAAGTTTTCCATCTTTTCTCAGTTTTCTTTTCCGTCTTTCGTCCTTCAAACAAAACCATATATTTACGAGGATTACAGTCATTTTGAAGAATGAGACACACCACACCATGGAAAATCCGAAAATTCATCAATCTTTGCCAATCCAAGGGACTGCCAACCAAACGCCCCCGAAAAATGCACCACCTAACGCCTGCCATCGACCGCATGGAATGCGGGGTAGAACTTTGTGCAGTTCTTCTTATTTTTCATCTTAAGGACACCTAGTAGCTACTGTACAGCTACGTACGACAGCTTTTACAGTGAACCTACTTTGAGCGGCGCCTTTCTCCCCCAACAACGCCTGTCAAACACTGCGGCCAATTGCATCAACTGAATAAAATATCGGTGACTTTTAGAAACTGCTCACAGATGGCGGTGTTGGGTGGGATGGGTGGTGGTTGCACAAATGAGGGGGGCATCCTGTTTTTTTTTGTTGCCGCACGTTAGTTAGGGTGGATTTACAGAGCAACGGCAGACATCTCAGGGCTCTCTGGTCTATACTGCAGGTTCTCAGGCTCGATTTTTTTTTTCTTACCGCTGACGATGAAAAATTACTCCCGCCAACTCGATGCGAGTCCCTTTTCTTTAGTGAGTCTTGCATGAGCACATCTTTGTGTGCACGTGGGCCTTGGATGTTTTTCATTTTACTCTCTCTCCCCGAATCCTCTCAAAACATCCTGCATGCTGATGCACACGGCTGAATGCCTGACTGTCTGAACACTATGCCGTGCCGCCGTCAAACCGCCCGTCGTTGTCGTCATCGTCGTCGCTGTCGTCCTGGCAAGGATGCATGGTGGCCCTAAGTGAAGGACTGAACTGTTTTTGTTCGCTTTTATTATTTCTCATCCATTTCTTAGGGCTGTCAAAATCTCTTTCGCACACAATGGGGGTGTTCGGTGAGTGAGTATGGCAAAGTGAACAGGCACAAGGAAAAAACACATCAAAACAGCTGAACGAAAATTGAGGTTAGGGTGAGAATGTGCTTCTTCTGGCTCGAAAAGTCTTAGCTGCTCTGTTGTTCGTCGGAGTAGTTCGTCGTCATCGTTGCTTCGGGGGGCCCTGAGAAGAGTAACGATGGATGGATAAGTGAATGAATGGTGGTCGCCTTTGTGAGTGCATCGTAGCTGGCTGGCTGGCAGCCGCCTACTCCCACGCCCCCGGTGTGTCGCTGCCAACCACTTTGAATCGCATTAATCTTCTGCATTTCTGCCCCGACTCATGACGAATCATTTTTCAACTGGCAGCCCCACGAGCACGAAAACGACTACGACGCCGAGGAATGCAGTTCCGATAATGGATTTTGGGTTTCGGCCAAACAGAGTCCGCTTTCCGGTGTGCGCGTGGTTGGGACGGCGGTGTTTTTTCGGGAACAAGTGCAACCTGGCAGTTAATGATGAGTAGGTAAACACATGGTTGAGGGAGCTGCTGTGTATTCCGATCGTCAGCGGAATAATCAGGCACACCTGCACCAGGTCATGTCACATAACCAAGTCGAGGAAGATGCGAAGCTTGGGACATCATTTGTACGTTGGCGGTGAGGCATTTTCTCACGTTTTTTGCAGGCCATCTAGCCATAGTGCACCAGAAAATTCCCCGCTTCGATGTTTGCTATCAACCTGTAACTGTATGTTGCGGTTGCGCGACCGCGATGATCGTGACATCTCCTACAGTTTCAGCATTTGCAATTTGTTGCCGTCGCTGGGGTTGGAGGATGAACGGGGCGCTTGCACTTGTTGTTGTAGCGAGTCTCTTGTTCGATGCCAGTCTCAGGGTTAATCACGACTTTGTTGCCGGCTTGGGTTAGGTTGCGTGAGTAAATACTATAGCGATGTTGAATTGGGGTTCAAATTCAAAATAATTGAGTGTACTTGCGTTTTTTGGAAACATTTTTTTTAAAGGAAGGGAACGTCCTCAATGGAACATGTAACATCTAAACAGACGCTACAGTATGCATTGGCAAGTTTGGGTTTTTGGAAAACGCAAATGCGAAGCACCATGTGACTCCTAATAGATACAAATATATAGTTTGCAGTCTCTGCATTCAATTGGTAATAAAGCTGACTTTATACATATCCTTGCAAATTTCTTTAGTCAGACTACATGAACTGCTCTGCAATGTTCGGACTGCAAGTCATATAGGAATTTCAAGGGTCATGAAGGGTCAGTATTAATTTTTTGATATCTTTAAGACAAGGGGCCGTCAGTATCCACTTAGGGATTGAATGCTGCAGAGACAGGACAATGCCATCACTTAGTCTAATTTCCTCCAACTCCTCATTGACACTTTAAGCTTGATGCTCAATTAGCCCGTAAGTTCAACTAAGACGTAATAAAACATCATCTGTATACGCATATACGAGTAGCTCTCAGTTGCAGATTGTAGTTCTTACACCAAAAATTGTAAATAAAAGGGAACCAAGAATGGAACCATGAGGATATTTTGATATTTGATAGTTTGTCATGCAGTTCTACTTTAATCATCAAAAACCATATCAGTGTGTAGTTGCTAGCCTCCCATCGGACGCATCCTCAGGTGGCGGATAGATGAACCCTCTGTAGATATGCGTGGTAGATGGAAACTAAACTCGTGCAGCAAAACTAGATAAGGGTAACGTCTCATATCAGAAATATTGTAAGGCCTATGGCAACGCTCAGTCCCACATTGAATACTGATGGCCCTGTGTCCTAGGGCTATCTAATAAATTGGAACAATCCCCAATCCGGAGGGTCAAGGTTGGGTGTTTTGCTTTAAGTTACCAACCCACTAACGTAACAAAAATAATTTTACGAAGCAACATAGAGCCTTGGAAATAGTTGAAGAAAAACGAAAAAAGGACAACTACGTTCTTTTCCGCACCTCGAATGTGAGAATATTAAGCAGAGGTGGAGTCGAAAAACCAATGGAAGCTCTAAGTCGGTTAAAAGCATGTATTACTACCATCCAGGAATTACGATGGGATGGGCCGAGCAAAAAGAGGATGAACAACTGTGATATCTACAACGGACCATGTTATTGTTTGCAATAACAGAGACTATTTGGATGTGAATTTAATTATAAGTGAAAGACTTATGCAAGAAGCATAATTTTTCAAGACGTTGGCGAACTCAATTAAACAATACTTACTAAGGAAAAATTCACCAACATTATCCTTATATGCGCTCACGCTCCGACGACGGAGTAAAACTATGAAATAGCGAAAGACAACTTCTTTCAGGTATGAATAACTAACGAAATGCGATGTTAAAATCGTGCTGTAAAATTTTACCGCTAAAAAATAGGAAAAGAGGATATCTTTAGCATTGCTGTAGAAACACGGAGCCTACAAGAGACCACATCTGTCAACGGAGTTAGTCTAATTGCCATCCCTAACGAACGCCATGACACCATACCCAGCACACGGTTTCCTCACTTCCTTATTCAATTGCCAATCATCAAGTATTTTAGATGTCCGAATATTACAAAGGCGTAAACATTAACTCGGACCACTAACATATTGCAGGCCAGGTAAGAATGCGGGTATCTACCACTCCATAACAAACCAAAAATACTGCGAAAAAATGTCAAAAGACTGCAATCACAAGAGACCGCCAAGATCTTGGTGGAATGCATATCCCTAAACATAGTTACGAAGAAAAAGCCATTAGACAGGCCAAAAACGAGGCCTATAAGGCTAAGCTGTAGCCATGTAGTTCTATACGAAAAGAAGGAAAAAAAATGCAACAAAAGCGCGCGATCAAGAATATAGAGAGCAACGATATTCCCATGTTTTACCAAAGTGTAAGGCGACAAAGCCAAGGCTACAAACCTCGAACGGAATCCTGCCGAGATGAACAAGGAAATATAGTAGTTGAGACACAATCGATGCTGAGGATATACAAAAAATTCTTAATTCGACCTAAATGAAGTGAGGATAGAAATTCCATATACTTAAGCTTAACAAGGTTCCTGACGATATTAACCTCAACGTGAAGTCATAACCACGTTTGCTATTACAGAGGAAGCGGCAAAAATGTCACAACGAATGAACACACTTCATCGACAAATTGGACAGAACGCCACCGTTGACAGATATAACTTTGAGTTAGTACAGGGCCTTGGAACCTTGACTCCGCTATTAACTCAACAACAACCGCTGTTTCTTCGGGATAAGAAGGTAATTTAGTAGCAAAGCCTTCACTCGAAATACTTAGGAGATCCTATACAGTACCCTGATAATCACAGTCCTGCATGGATCGTAATAAAAGTGGAGGAAGACAAACTTTTTTGTTTTGAGAGAAAAATTTTTCGAAAAAACTTCGATCCCGTTTGTGTTGATGGGCTATAGAGACGAAGATTCAACCAAAAGCCAAACCTTAAAACCAAAAACGAGCTGTACAGCGACATAGACATGGTCGAGCCACTCTCCCTTGGAACCTAATTGAAAGTTGTTTACGCTGGAATAAGTCTAGCGAGTTTTACTATCAAACTTCAATTTTACGGGAGAAATGGCTTGCATGACGATTTGGTACTTTTCTATTCCAGGCAACTGGTTTCTCAACCTTAGATTGTGACGGTTCTGAATAGACTGAGGCGAATCCCAAAAATTGTGATGTAATTACTTTTGCCAAACCGCCGCATATGAACTGAAAATTTGGGAAGATTCTAGGGACATTCTTAATCTTGTTTTTTTGCAAGATAATGAGTAGTGGAAAAAACAACTTGAATGTTGTCACTTTCGAGATATTTTTCAGTGACCCCACGCTTAGGAGTCCAATTATTCCAATAACAAGCAGCGAGAGGAGGTCTTTTTTGTTAAGCTAAAACCAGGACGAAGTTGTCTTTATCCTCGAATCTTATGTGATCAAATTCGAAGAGCCGCCACCTAATGAAATAAGAAAGTATCAAGAACTAGTACGTTTCTGCATCTACATCTTGATCAATTTAATCATGTTGAACTGATGGTAATACATGTCAGTTTGAGAAAATGGTTTTGTTCGATTACACTTCCTTACAAGGACAGTCATATACCACACAAAATTTCATTTGATCAAAAATCGCTTGTGTGTATAGTTCCAAAAGGACTATCTCAAGGATTATGCTCCAATTTCGTAGTCCATTAAGATTACTTAAACTTTTCCACTGTCAAACACAAAAATACTCTCAAATACAACAACTGACACTTTGACAGCATCTATTTATCGACTACCAAGCTACAATAATCTTTAATTTTTTTTTCCTTACCCACAACCATAAAGTATAGTCAGCCATTTCGCCTTCGAAATCAGGACATCGAAACAATACGAAAAGTGACCATTTAACTCGGGTCCTTTGTCTTCCACGAATGAGTTTATCCCATTTTTTGACATTTCCTTCGTCATTTACTCAATACAAAAAAAAAAAAAGAAAAACAATTTGGAACAAAAAGACAACCACCATCACAGCCATAGAATGGCACCAAAAACATAAAAAAAATAGACTTCTCAAAGAAATGTCCTTTGAACCGATGTTAACGAACCATTCACAGGCTCCGATGCGCGCAGCAAACGTCCATTGTTATATGCAACACAAAAGCTATCCCTATATAGTTCCCAACCCCGAACCATCTATACCGCCATTGGCACCACAAAATAAAAAAAACAAGAACTGAAACCAAGACCTGCATTCACTTGGAAAGGAAAAATGCCGTCACTAGGAGAATGTAATAAAAAATAAGAAATTTTCGAAAGCAGGATAAAAAAAAGGATACATCAAGTTTTTACCGATTTTTTTTATATTTATTTTTTCCCATTCATTTTATTAAGGATGCAAAAAAAAACTGCAAGGACAGCGATAAATCGCTGAACACAACAAATATTTTGTTCTCCTTCTTTGTACCTTTTGGGGAGCCACCACCCAAGTCCTTTGATTATCGTTTATGTATAGTTGGGTCCTGTTTTATTTTTTCCCCGTGATAAACTTTATTTATTTGTTTATTTCCAGCGGATGGAAATTGAGACAAAGCCGACTAAAAAAAATTGCAACTACAACTTCTAGCAAAAGGATTATGACCATCATCATGCTCTGCCGCCTTAATTGTAACGCAAGGCAAGCAAAAAATGAACGAGAGACGAAAGCTTCCTTGAAGGACTCGCGCGTTAATGTTCATGTTCACTGTACAGAGAAGCAATGGCATTACTCACCTCATTGCAGGACCTCAGGAATTTCCACATACAAAGGCACTGTCATACTTTGATCGTTCAGCAGGAAGTGAAAGGATTAAATAAATATTTGTTTATCCTGGTTATTATTTGCCATCATTGTCTCACTCTATGCAAGGACATTTTATCGTTTAAAAAAAAATGTTTTTGTTTTTTGTGGATCTCTGCCTGTCCTAGTAAAAAGATCCTTTGTCTGAATTAACGAATGACAGATCCGGATTAGGGTATCCTTCATATCATGAAAGATGGAAGACTTACAAAAAAAACCCTTCCTCTGATAGGATTACAGGATTTTTTGTTCGCCTCGTTGCTTTCCATCGATGATGTAGCCCGATGATGAAAAGTGTCATTGGGCAGCGCCGCACACAGAAGATGCAACCCACTTACAAAGGGCGGCGGCGGCGGCGAGTGTGAGAACAAAATATAAAACGAAAACACAAACCATCAGATGGAATCCTTTGAATCTAATCCTGGTGTCTGATGCAGTGGAAACAGCAGAGGAAAAAAAAATTCTTTCTTCCAAACGAAAATCCTTTGATTGGTGGGCATTCGCAAAAAACAAACTCGTGCAAAAAAATCCTTCTTTTCGGGCGCTAACCAAATAGAGGAGCAACAGCAAAAATAAAACCTGCAAAAACCTCTGATGCACACTCGCAAATAGAAATGGGATACTCGTGATATCCTTGCTGATGTCATGAGTGGAAGTAATGGCTGCCACAGCCACGTCTTCATATGCAACGCCTGCACATTAAGCCGCGGCAAAACACACAAAACAAAACACAAGGATCCTTGGTAATTCGATTAATCATCCTTTTCGCCGTGGCTCACTGTGCTGTGTTGGCACAATATCCTTTTTCGCATGCAGCTAACGAAAAAGTGGCAAAAACAACGTACAACATCAACATCAAGGACTACATCCGAGAGGAAGTCATTCTTTTTCGTCAGCGCTAGGATTGCCTAGGTGCAGAGAGGATGCCCATCAGGATGGCATCAAAATCTCTATCGTCCTTGCAGTATTTGGTGTCCTGTTTTGTATGTGTGTGTGTGTTTGGCGGGTCGGTATATATGGGAGGTAAAAGAAAATCATTGGATGCAATTCATTGTTGGCGGCTTAGATGGACAGGAGGACTTTTTTTTTGTATTTCGGGGACGCGCGCTGTTTTTGCTTCATTTGCAGGACATGTATAGGATTTTGTTTAATCAAAAAACAAAAAATTTGGTAACCAAAAATGCAGAATGTACCATGTGCATGGGCGGGAGGGTGGCCTCTTTGTTTTGTTGCGTTTGCGATTTGCATACAAGCTGGAAGATGAAGCTACATATAGACGAAGCTACCGCAGCACTATGGGCCTGGACACATGATGGAAGTTCAGTAATGGATGGCTTTTCTGGTTTCGACTGCATGTCGGGATGCAAGGATGTTGGGTGGTCGTTGTTCGATGTTTTTCTGTTTTTTTTTTTTATTATTATTTGGAGCACAGACGATTCTTTTTGATTTTGCGGATCTGACAGGAGGTGGACGTTTGGTTTGGAAGATTGATGCCATTCTTTTCGAGTTTCGAGATTCATTTTGCTATTTTATGCAGACTCGATGGGAGTGTCCTATGAAAAATGGAGATTGTTTGATAGAAATTGGTGGTCCTGTGTTTGAATTTTTTTTAATTATTCTTCACAAATCGATTTTTTTTTTGCCCTGGAAGGTAAAGAATTTCGGTGAAGGTATCTGATGGTATTTAACAATGGGAAATGGAAGAGTGGGATGTATCTATCTGTTGGTGGAATAAAGTTTACATCGTCATATGTTGTGAAAATTGTTAAATTGGATTTTTACCGTTTACTTAGCAATAAGGTCTGCATGTGTTGTATGTGATAATTGCTTGCAAGATTACAATATCCTTAAAACAAGTTTAAAAAAGAACATGATATATCAGTATATCTGGTACTGAGATTCCTCGTTGTACCTTTTGCAGAAGGTGTCTTCTGAGAATCTTGTCTTCGGATACCAAACTTGATGGATAGGTACAGTAAAGCCAAGACACAACATAACTATTAATTTGGTCTGCAGTATAACTTGGTATCTGAAGTTATGCACCCCTTGTTATTTTGTGGTCAGTTTCAAGTTCTACATACCACTTAGCGTTAGCGTGGTATGCTAACGTTAGCCTTAATCGTCAAATCGAATCGATGTAGACAAACTACCTATTAATGTTGTAGCTGTAGACATTTAGGTTCTACGCGATTCGTTATTGTGATTCCATTCTTGTTGACAACATAACCAAGCATTTCTAGGGATTGGACAGCGCGTTGTGCGTGCAAGAGTTTTATGAAAAGGTGATTCGGCGACTGAAGCGCGCAGAGGATTCCGTAATATTCAAAATTGTAGTCAATTAAACGATGCAAGAAGTGCAACACTCCTTCGAAAATGGGTCAACAAGATTGATAAGCCCGGTATATCACCCCCGACCAAAATCATCATGAACAGTTGAAAACGTGGTGTTGTGACGATCTAAATTCATAAGCAAGCAAGTGCTTTAACTGTAACAGATCATCATTATATGATTATTTACAATTAAGGTAAGCTGCACACCAACAAAATTCAGTTCGTACAAAAATTTAAGCCCCAGGATGCCAATTCATAAGCTTGACTTCGTAAAACAGCAATGGAACAGTTTGCAATGTTTACCAACATCTTATTTTCATGTGAATCGCAATTTCGTCGTAATATACCGCCGCCATTAGAGTGCATTGAATCTTAAGCTCAATCATCAGAAACCCTTCCACTCGCCTAAAGTGACCAACGGGCTGCGATGACAATTCGAGGAGTAATCGGGGACATGGAGATATTAGCCAACTTCTTGGTGTCTAGATTGCAAAACGTAAATGACTATTAAGAAAGAACATGTTTCCAGTAGTACACAGCCATTCAAACACTTCCAATAGAATCGAAGACTCTGAGAGTTGGAGTATTGGTGTCCAATCGTTCTACATGTCCTAGCCATCTGAAACGTCCAATGCGGAGTTTTTTGACCAGGGGCATGTCGCTGTACAGCTCGTATAGTTCTTGGTTGAATCTTCGTCTCGATAGCCGTCAACGCAAACGGGACCGAAGATTTTTGGAATAATTTTCCTCTCGAATCGACCAATGGTTTGTTTCTTCATCTGCTTTTGATACGGTCCATGCTTCACCGCCGTAGGGTAGGACTGGGATGATCAGATCTTATATAGGATCTCCTTAGTAGTTCGACTGAGGGCTTTACTACTAAATTGCGTTCTTAGCGGTTGGCAAGAATAATTCTTCGTTTAATTTCTGACGAGATGTTGTCAGAGTTAATAGCGGAGCCGAGATAGATAAAGTCCCGTACAACCTCAAAGTTATATCTCTCAATGGTGACGTTCTGTCCAATTCGTCGATGTTGCGTGTCCTTTCGTGTTGACAGCATATACTTCGTCGAGCCCTCATTGACTGCTTAACCCATTTTTGCCGCTTCCTTCTATATACTAGCAAAAGTGGCTATGACATCAAGTTGATTGCTTCCAATGATGTCAATATCGTCGGTGTATACTAGTAGTTGGTTGCACCGATATTTGGAAGTTTTGCACAATCCTCCCAAGAATAAAATTAAAGAAGTCACATGACAGGGCATCGCCTTGCCTTAATTCTTTATTGGTATCTGTGTCGATGAGATCTTTTCCGACTCTGATGGAGCAACAAGAATTCTCCATCGTCATCCTACACAAACTGACGAGTTTGGGCGGTATACCAAAACTAGACATGTCTCTGTCTAGTCCTTCTCAATAAATGCTGTCGTATGCGGCTTTGAAATATATAGATGGGGTGGGTATCGATTTGGGCTTCTCCGGTTTTATCCAGGATCTGTCGAAGTTTGAAAATTTAATCGGTTGTGGACATACCTGGACTAAGACCACACTGATAAGTGCGTATCAAGTTGTTAAACGGTTTTAGACGTTCATATATTACGTCAGAAAGGATCTTGTAAGCGATGCGCCTCTGTAGTTGCCACAGTTCAGAGAGTGTTCTACTTTGAGGATCGTCATCACCGTTTAACAGTCTGCATAAGGGGTTCTTCCATATCCTCAGCATCAACTGTGCCTCAACTACCATATTTCCCTGTTCATCTCGACAGGAATCTGTTCCAGCCTTGTATCCTTTACATTTTGGTAAAACTTGCGAACATCGTTCCTTCAGTGGCACCTCTCATTATCCTTGGTCGCGCGCTTTTCATGCTGTTTTTCCTTCTTTCTGAAAAGCCGGTGTTCTTCCCTTCATATTTACCTATAGAGCTCATTGGTAGCTCTCGTCTTCACCTGCTGCTTAGGCCGCGCTTAAAACTTTAAAATCACATGAGCTTTGATAAAATAATCACAAGCGTGGACTAGCTCGGACTAGTGTGGATTAGTGCTGACTAACGCGAACCCAAAAATCTTGATTACGACCACGTTATTGACTAACCATACATTAGATTTACTATCCCACTAGCTCGAACTAGCGCCAACGCTTATTAGCGTTGGGCGTAACCGCGGCCTTAGTCTTGTAGGCCTCGTTCTTGGTGACGAGCATCTGTCGGCTTTCCCCATCAAACCAAGGGTTTCTTGCTGGTGGGCGCGAGAAAACTAGCACATAAGTTGCGTATGATCTAATGGCTTGTTGGTATCGTTGCCATTGTTCTTCGACATTCGATGCTTGTGGTATGGTGTTAATACAGAAGTTAAGGGATACGCGTGGCGCGTGCAGTTTTTCGACATTACATTTTTCCCCAGTATTTCTGGATTGTTGTGACATGGTCTTAGTGGTCCGAGTCGATCTTGCTCCTTGAACAATCCAAGGAGCTAAGGTCGACATCCAAATACTGGACATCCAAATACTGAATGCGTGGCTCTTTTCTATCGCAATGTGATCAATTTGGTTGAACGTTCGTTGATCTGGAGACCGCCATGTCCCCTTATGGATACCGCAGTGAGGAAACCGTGTGCTGCCTATAGTGGCATTTCGTTCCGTAGCGAAGTCAATTAGCCCAAGTCCGTTACCAGACGTGTTGTCGTGTAGGTTATGTTTTCCGACAATCCTGCTAAAGAAGTTTTCTCTTCCCACCTTTGCATTAAAATCTCTCAGTACGATTTTAACATGATACTTCGGTAATAGCTCATAGGTTTTATCAAGGAGCTCGTAGAAGCTATCCTTAGATATATCATCGTTTTCTTCCGTCGGGGCGTGAGTGTATATAAGGCTTATTTCGGCAAATTTGGCCTTGATGCGGATTATTCCAATGCGTTCGCTTATGTTGTAGAAACATAAGACTCCTTGCCTAAGTTTGGCACTTATAACAAATCCGCATCCAAATAGTCGCTGTTTCATTGTTTTTTACCAAACGATTAAAAATCTTGAAAAAGTGTCTGAATAATATATTCCGATTATATAAAGTTTTTTTTTTGCCACGCCCACTTTTGGGTCGTTTTTATTAAAAATGATATTCGGTGAACTTTAAAACGAATTCGAATAAACTTTCTACGCAAAAACATTGGTAATATTAATATGAACATTTCATCTATGGATTATTCTAGCCCACGATCACTTTTCGGGGGGCGTGTTCTTATAGAAACGATTTGTATACCCTACTCCATAGCAGATGCAATAAAAGACGCTGTTTTTTTGTCAAACCATAATAGATTTTGATATTTTCTTCTTTTGCAACCAAATTATTCAGTAGAAAAAATGTATATGACAAAATAACGTTTTCGGGTAAGCTAGCAATCTGTAGTCCTTAATGGAAATGCATGCATAAAAACCAGCGTTTAATAATCACCCGTTGGCTCAACAGACGGTTCGTCGCGTCTATCTAAGTTTGCATAGCGATTGTTATTGTCCCGTCATCCAATTCACGTCATTTCCATATATTTATCAGAAATCATCAGGAACGGGCATAACTTTTCATAACATTATATACATCAAGGTCAGATTCAACATTTTACTATTAACCCCACTTCTGTCCACAAGGAGAAAATGTCTCCGAAATAAGTATACATTCCTTAAGTGATGTAATTCATCTAACAAAAAAAACGTATCCTTGACCTATATTTTTGCAAGCTCCCCTCGCTCTTTTTCAAGTTTGGAGTGTTAGATATCCTGCCAAAAACCAAAGGGGGGCCAAGAAAAGAATGAAAACACATTCCGCCATCACACTCGCGTTAATGTTACAAACACAAGAGAACCCAATGTCCCACACGACGACGACGACGACGAAATAGAGTGCATATCCTTCTCTCCCTATCTTCTTGCTCAAGGACGATGCCAACATAATTACCACCATTTGTCTGAAATATGCGAGGGTGGAACTAAATAGAGCGTAGCACACACAAGACAAAAAAAAGCATTCCCCCTTTTGAATGACTTTCATTTGTCCTAGGTTAGGGATAAACACTTAACCCAGGCTGTGGGTATGGGAAGGTGTGGTCCTACCTCAAGACGTTCTTGATTGGGTGTTTGTATACACATTGGTGGGTGAGGAAACCCACTGAAGTGCAACGCAAACATGACGGATGTCAGATTTGACATAAAGCAGATGATTTCCTGAGAAATCCTCGATCTGGCGCGCAACGACTACGCCGAACAAGAAGCTGCTAGATGGAGTGGAATGCTCAAGTAAATGGCATGGGAAAATGTATACGCGATTCATTGTAGCATGTGTTGTTCTGACGCTGCACCTCCCTTTTCAGTTCCTCAATGTTCAAAAAAAAAAAAAACAACAAAGACGAAGGAGAATGCAAAATCAATTTGGTCATCAGAAAACGCATCTGCACTGCATCCATCGGTGGAGGACACCGCAGCAGATCCATGAAGCTCTCAGGTTTCAATACCTCAGATGGGATGTGCGCTCTAAGCCACTTAGTGTCCGCTGTGAGATCGGCCACCCTCACGTTTTTGTGTTAATGAGTTCGCAACTCCTCCGAATGGAGCGACAACGGCTGGAAGCAAGATCAGCTCCAGATTACGCAGAATTTGTTTTTCGTTGACGTTTCGCTTCGGATGTAGTTTCGAAGAGGGATTTGGTTTGAGGTTCCTTTTTTTTTGCTTGCTGCTGGTCATGTTGCTGCTGATGTGCGACCTCACGCCATCACGATAGAGGACCGGAGTCATGCGTTGGCAGATTTTGTTTGTTTGTGTTGTGTTGTATGTTGTGACATGGTCAGTGGGTATGGGGATTTGTTGGTCCTCTTTTGGTAGATGATTGCGCAAATCGGTGTTGGTCTCGTTTAATTTGCGTGACCTTTTAGTGTTAATTAATATTGACTTGGGATTTAGTTTTGTTTAAGGATTCGATGTTAATATAACTGGATATGGTAAGTTTTTCTTTTTTCTTTTTTATATGTGTACACCCATATACGACTGGAGTACTGGAATGGGTATTGGGCTTTTAGACCAGGATACCGACTGCTATTGGAGAATATATAGCTATTTTCTACACATAAATAGGGTCTTTAAATAGGGATGCTCAAGATGTGTGCGAAATATCCACTCAATTTGGTTTCTATTTTATGGAAATGGATAGCTTAAGGCATTACGTATTGGATGAGGTTAAACCCTGATTTACTCGCTACAGGTTAAAGGCCACCTGTGATTATCTAAGCTTTATATAGATGGAACTATAACCATCTTTGCGATTTTAATTAACCAACGGAGAGTGGACCAACCATGTCTAGGTGGTATTACTTTGCGGCACTTATACATACTAACTTAAATGGCGCTAGAGTACGGAATGAACTTGAGCCTCAACCAACATGCCTCTACAATTAGACGGATCATTAGCTAACTACCTCCAGTTGAACACTTCAAGTTAGTTGAGTTCGGTTTAAACTTGTCCGCACCACTTAATATGAGTTCTTACTGTACTGCGTCCAACGTCTGGCTGGTAATCGAAGACTCTGCGAACCGAAGTTTTGGTGTCCATTCGGCCTACATGTCATAGCCATTTTAAACGTCCAATGCAGTTTTTTTTTACTAGGGGTATGTCGCTGTATAGCTCGTATAGTTCTGGGTTGAATCTTCGTCTCCATAGCACGTCAACGCAAATAGGACCGACGATTTTTTCTAAGAATATTTCTCTCACACTTTTGATACGTTCCATGCTTCAGAAAACCTATGACCTAGTGGCAGGTCTGGACTATAACGTGGTTTCATAAGAATCTCCAAATCTAGCACCCGGAGCTTCTCTAGAGTCACTTTTAACGTGTGTGTGAAATAGCGTTGTCCTGATGGTCCGATTTTTGGAGAATTGGAGTCATGAAACGAACTTGTGAACAGTAGAACCTGACAAGTAAAAAGACTTCCATTTCTTTAATCCGGAAGTAATATAATAGCCATTTGCATGTCTTTTTTTTTCGTGTGCGCCCGGAGGTGAGTAATCCTCATAGGATACCAGTGGTCCGTACCATTGGTTATGCCCGACTCATATATTTTCGGGCCTGACAATTTCATTAGTGTCAGTCAATATATGCCTACGGGCTAAACCTCACCCCTCAGAGAGGCACTATGAGAACCGGCTGCGCTCTCATTTTTTTTTTTTTTTTGTGGTGACTACGACTAAGTATCCTAAACAAGTAGTTTACGCTTCTGTAGTGTTGATCGCGTTTGGTAGGTAGCATTCCAGTGAACGCACCTACTAATACCGTCATTAAATGCGGTTTTTTCCTTATGGCGCTAGGTCGAACGGTCTTGTTCTTTGTAGCCGGCGCTCAAGGTTTGTCACGTCCAGAGTACGGATTATTTCGTTATAACAATGAACATATATACGAGTACGAAGTTTGCGAGCAAAGTTTGTTGCTTCGTTACTCACGGTAGCAATTCCTAAATCTCTGTGAATATCACTATTTCTAATATACCATGGAGCATTCACTATTGCTCTTAGGGTTTTGTTTTGGAATGTTTGCAGTATAGCAATACTGCTTGGTTTGGTACAACCCCAAAGCTGTATACCGTATGTCCAACAAGGTTTTAGCACTTGCTTATACAGAAGCAGTTTGTTGTATATGCTTAGCTTCGAGTATCTTCCAAGAAGCCAATACATTTCTCTGAGTCTGATTGCGAGCTCGTCCCGCTTTTTTTTACCGTGTGGCTTCCACTTAAGCTTTGCGTCTAGAGTCATTCCTAGATATTTTGCCTCATTTGCGTATGGTATTTGTGCAGAGTTAATGAAAACTGGTAAGTTTTTTATCTTTTTGTACGTAAAATTGACATGCGTTGACTTAGTCTCGTTAAGTGCAATTCGCCAGGTTTTGTCCACTCATACTTTGTTAAGAGCCCGTTGGAGTTTTCCCGTTGATGATTCGACTGACTCATCCATTGTGAGGATAGCCGTATCGTCTGCGAACGTTGCTACGATGGTCCCTTCATCTTGTGGTATATCTTTTGAGCAAGAATAGGATTGGTCAGAGAACACTTCCCTGCGGAACACCGGCGTGGATTTCTTTGAATTCTGAGTATTCAGTCTCATGTCTAAAACGAAACAGTCTGTTTTCAAGGTAGGATTCCAGTATTTTGTATAATTTCGTCGGTAGGGTTGTCCTTAATTTATTCCTTAGACCTTCGTGCCATACCTTGTCGAAAGCTTGTGAGACGTCGAGAAAAGCGGCAGAGCAAATCTTTTTCCATTCTAGAGTATTTTCAATTTCATTCGTTATTCGATAAACCTGATCGATTGTGGAATATTTGACCCGGAAGCCGAATTGATGATCTGGGACTAAGCGTCTTTCTTCAATTACTGGTTGTTATCGTTTTAGCATCATTTTCTCGAAAACCGGCAGGAGCGAAATGGGTCTATACGATTTCTTATCGTTTGGACTTTTCCCCGGTTTCGGAACCATAATGACTTCGGCGACTCTCCATTGCCTTGGTACATATAAGAGTCTCAGAGAAGCATTTATAATGTAGAGCAACTTAACTAATGTTTTTTTCGGAAGCTCCTTCAGGATTTCGCCGGTGATTAAATCATATCCTTCATTCGGTTCTTCGTTCAAAGGTTTTCCATCGAACGGCTTGAACGTTTCTTCTAGATGCTCGGCAAATAAATCCGCTTTCTCTTTGTCTCCTTTTGCTCATTCGCCGTTAGCTTTTCGAATTGGTGGCGAGTATATTTTGGGTTTCCTTATGGACTTCAAGGCTTTCCATAGTGAGTAGTTTGAAGTCTTGTCAGCAGTCGACCCCTCGAGGTATGTATAAGTCTCGCGATTTCTTAAATCCTGTAGCTCATTCTTGAGTTTGTTACAGAGATAGTTCAGATATGTTTTATCAGGGGGTGCGCGGGATTGTTGCCATCTCTTGCGCGCTCTCCGTTTTTCTCGTATGAGGTCTTCGATGTCAGGCTGGTAGTTGACTTTTTTGTTGCGTGTTGATGTCTTCCGGAAGGGAGTGTTTTTCCACGCTGTGCTCTGAATTCTTCCACGAGCTTGTCAGTTCTCGTCTTCTATTTCGAGCGGTGTGTTTAGTGGCACATTTAAAACCACATTTTCCTTGCAGTCTTTTCTGAAAAGATCCCAGTTAGTTTTTTTATTAGTTAACCTAGGAGGTCCTTTTTTTTGCTAGACTTCCGTCCATTTACAGAGTGACTGCTGAGTGGTCTGAGCATAGATCATAGCATTCTTCGACTTCCGTCTGATTTTCAGTTAGCCCTTTTGCGATAAAAAAGTCGACTAGGTCAGGGATTTTATTTCTGTCAGTTGGCCAATACGTTGTCATTCTAATAATGAAAACCATCGAGAAAATTTATATACGCACAACTGTAGATACCAAGATTATAGCTCCAACCTTAGAAGCTATCGTGTTAAGTAGGTAAACTACCTCTTGACACCGCTCCCTTTGAGTAATATATAACCTCTTATCTTCGATGAACAATTATTTCCTAGAAGCAAGTCTTCGAGTGCGAACTGAACAAGGCGTCTTCGAATTTAAATCCTCTACTCAGTTCGTTGCGTTATTACGCAGATCTTATCACCCAGCTGGCTTGTTTATGTTTCATGGAAAAGTCAACAAAGCTTCGCTTCAGCTCTATGGTGTGAATTTAATTACCAATAACAGGCCGACTTATTAGGTTGTTGGTGGCGAACATGCTAATCACACCTTAAGACATGTCTTGAAGCGCACACGTTAAGTATCCACCAGGAGACAATAAATCATGGCTCATTTGCACCTCACACTGTGTGAAATTGCGTGAAGAAATTTCCAGGCGTGCCGGTGCGTTGCATGCTACACACGGCAAAATCAGCTCGCGCAGATTTGCATATAATTGCCATGTGATAGCTGAGCTGCGCGCACTCACTCTTATCATCGTGTCTCCGCAAAGAGCGGGCTGAAAAAAGATGACAAGTGCACGCATTAAAAAATAGTTTCATCACGGAGCATGATGACGCCGATTAATAATCGCAGCCAAGCGGCGCGCAGAATGCCTTTCTTGGTCCAAGACGCTTGAGTGCACTGCACGGATGCAACGAGTTAGCACCAGCAGTCACAGCGCCAGAGATCCACCGCACCGGTGAATTAAGCAATCATAGCCGTCACATCATCGCCGACCGTCTCATCTTCATCATGTTCACCGCACTGGGGTATGTTTTGGTGATGCGCAATCCATTCTTGCATTTGGCCTGGACAGATGGACGGAACGCTCTGATATTCGAATAGAAATTCCGGTTATTTAAACGCGCAATCATAATTCCAGAGTCGGAAATCACGGAAGCGTTTGCGCACACTCATAGCCTCCAACACCTGCGTAAATAGGCAAAAGCATCATCATCAGCTTGGACAAGGCATTGCGGCCAGTTAACGATGTGTGAACAAGCTCAATCCCGCCATTCGTTTGCTCTTTGAAGTGCGGGCCAAGACGGAGGACTATTATTTCGTTATTTTGATTAATTGCGTTGAACAGAATGAGATGCGTTCGCCTCCATCGTGAAGGTAATTAAGCCGTTCCCGCTGGTCAGTGCCTTGGTGGAGGAATCTCCGTGGAATACATGCGCGCATGTATCTTCCTTTCGATATTTATTTGCAAACATCGAGTGGAATTCTCGCGAAATCGTCGATCGCAGAGAATGCATTCAGTGGCAGCTGTGCGCATGCGCAGCCTACACACACATGAGGTAATATGGTGGCTGGCCAGCAGTGTCTATACTGTGTGGATCTGTCTTTAAGAGAAAATCAATCGAACGAAACGCATACCCAATGTTACGACTCGAGTGTCGTGCGAATACGATCGACCACCCTCGCGATAGATGGTGACTTAATGAATATACCAACGACCAAGGAGGAGTATAGCATCATCAGCAGAACACACGGTAGCCCTCGAGATGGACGGTGCAATGTCACTTGGGAGATATCGCATCCAGATTACGCAGAATTCCAACTCGTTTATGGGCACACATTGTATGGGTACGTATGGACGATGTGCAACGTTGTTGTTGTTCCAGCATGATGACTTTTGTTTTTGTATATCCCTGTGGCATGGAGATGACAACAAATGCGTTCTATTTGTTTATTTTTTTGCCAAACAGTTTGTGTATCATATTCTCATGTATATCGCGTTACCATCAGCCAGGATGACGCTGCTTTAATATCCATAATTTCTGCTTTGAATATCTATACGGTTAGTGATGATACGAGGAAAGTGTGTGTCGGAAAGTAAATCAAAGCAACAAGAGGTACACTAGAAGGAGGCGTTATCTCACATCTGGCTAGATAATCTTTATCGTCATGAGATAAGCTAACACCGAATGGGGTAAACCTCATAGCCTATGCCGACGATGTAGCGATACTAGTCAAACTAGCCGAATTGTAGCTTAAAGTGTGATTTATATATATGTAGGGCCTATGAGCTTGCCGGACAGTATACAACCCTTGATATTCTATCCCCAGGTGATATGCTAGGTATGCCCCTCTCTAAATGCAAATTACCGATCAAACTGGATGCAATCAAAAAAGCAAACCGCAGATGGATAATCGGCGCAATGTTTCAAATATTCAGGCATTTCTAGTCCAACTTTAACTTAAACCGCTCCATATGCTTGCCAATGCTGAAACAGATCAAACATCAGCACCATAATCGGTGTCCTTACAGCACATTGTTTCATAGGCCTACACGCAAAAAGGCTAGGCCTCTAAAGCAACGATTTCTACAGAAGCTGCTAAGACGAAGAAGAGGAAGAAATTCTTACTCACCTTCTATGCTTTCGTCCAACTGACTCAGTAAAAATCTAGTAATCTGGATCAGCTGGCTAATATCAATGTCGACAGCCTCCTACGCCACATAGTTAGCTCTGATAAGTTCATTTAGGCGAATGAACATAGGAAAGTCGACAGATCCACGTAGTATCACAACGGACGATTATGGTCTAAGTGTGCATAGGAATCGCATGCAGCCACTACATCCTTACCTAACCTAGTAGGCTTATCCCATGGATGTATACGACCATTGTAATCTGTAAGAACTATATTAACATATGAAGGACTTTTTCGGTGGCGATCCATAACAAAAGTCACCCATCTGACAATGATACAAAGAAAACCACACCAACAGCTTGACTGAAATCCGTCCTCAACCTGCTACCTCAACTACTGGAAATTTGAAGCAGGACATGTTCAAATTCTGTCTGACTAGTGACTACATGCTGCCTCAAGCATCCTACATCGCATCGTAAAGTTCTTGGTTAAATCTTTGTCTCCATAGCCCGTCAACGCAAACCGGACCGAAAATTTTTCGAAGAACTTTCCTCTCGAATCGATCAAGGGTTTCTTCATCCGCTTTTAATACGGTCCATGATTCAGCGCCTTACAGCAGGACTACGATGATCAGAGTTTATATAGGAACTCCTTAGTAGTTTGTGTGAGGTAGTAAAGCCCTCACACAAACTACTAAGGAGTTCCTATATAAACTCTGATCATCGTAGTCCTGCTCTAAGGCGCTGAATCATGGACCGTATTAAAAGCGGATGAAGAAATCCTTGGTCGATTCGAGAGGAAAGTTCATCGAAAAATTTTAAATTGCCTTCTTAGCCTGAAGAAACAGCGGTTGGGAAGAGTAATTCTTCGTTTAATTTCTGACGAGGTGTTGTTGTGGGAGTTAAACGCGGAGCCCAGGTAGACAAGACGTCAATGGTGATTTTCTGCCCAATTCGTCGATGTTGTGTATCCTATACTAGAAAACGTGGCTCCGACCATATTTCAATATCGTCAGCGAATGCTAGTAGTTGCATCGATTTTTGAAAAGTTTTTCACAATCCTGTCAAGAATCAAATTAAAGAAGTCAGATGACAGTGCATCGCCTTGTCTACATCCTGCCTCTGTGCCTTGACTTCTCCTGCAACTTAGTATTGTAGGCCACGTTCTTGGCTGCGAACATCTATCGGCATTCCATATCAAACCAAGGATTTCTTGCTAGTGGACGCGGGAAACCTAGCACATCAATTGCGGCTGATTTAAGGGCTTGTTGGCATCGTTGCCATTTTTCTCGACACTCGATGCTGGTGGTATGGTGTTAATCTAGAGGTCAAGGGATACGCGTTGCGCGAAGGTCTCGGCAGGTTTTACTGCACACTTAATTTTACAGAAGCATATCGAATAGAAATTTGAAATACTTTTTTGGGAATTTCTTATTAAGTACGTAACAACCATGGAACCCAAATGCCGAAAATAATAGGACTGATATCGGTGCTCTGAATTTATCAAGATCATACTGTCATGAAAATAACGTTTGGAAGCTCAGAGTGTGCGAAATTGTGTGGACCAGTTAACACCCCTGTATAACATGTAAGTAGTACTGGCTGCTTTGGTGGCTTAGATTCTCGTAGAAGAAAAGGACTTGGTAATGACACAAATTAAAAAGACTTCCATTGCCAGTTATGTAATCTCAAATAGGTAATTCTGATGACCCGTCACGATAATTTTTATGTTTTTCAAAACTGTTGACGAGCGCGGCTTAATGAAAAAAATAAATTCAAATTGGAAATTTATTTTTTTCATTAAGCCGCGCTCGCAAATTTGCCAAAGTAGGGCAAAAACCAGAAGAGCATATTCCATGGTATAAGGGCTTTTCATTGTTGAAAAAATGAACCTGATCAAAATGAGACTGATTCAGAAAAAAAAAAAAAAAAATATGACAGGTAAAAATATTTTAGTACATTTCACTTAAAAACACGTAATTTACAAAAAAAATTTTATCTGTATAATTGGTTTTTGCTAATTAAAATTATAACATCAAGTGTGTAAACGTAAATAACAAGCAAACAACAAAAATTGTACATTTTTTATCTGTAAAATTAGAAATTTCAAACCCCAAATGTCTTTAAATCGAACTATCTCCGAAGTATAAAGCATTTTCCATTTTATTTAGTGCGTTCACTTCTTTCGAAGAAGAATCCATTATGGTAGAAAACTCAAAACAGACATGGAGAAGACGGGCCATTAAACTTGTGACATAAGTCAGGTAGATAATAAATAATATTGAAATTAATTCCAAAAGATAGGTTTTATTGAAACATAAACCATTGAAATAAGCCATTGGTACGGTTCAATTATGTATGGAACAAAATATCGGACAAATGGCCGCCGAGACCTCGATGGTACAAATTTTCGATGATGCTGAGGCATAATTGAGGTTCTATGCCGTTAATGTGCCGAATTATCTCATCTTTTAGCTCTTGAATTATTGCTGGATTATCAACGCGTACACCTTTTCTTTCAAAAAAAACTCCAAAGAAAGAAGTCAAACGGTTTCAAATCACATGCTCTTGGCGGCCAATTGACATTGGCACGACGTGAGATAACACGGCCATTGAATTTGTCGCGGCCATTGAATTTGTCGTTAGCTTTGTGGCAAGTGGCACCGTTCTGTTGAAACCGCATATCGTCCACAACCATATCTTCCAATTCGGGCCATAAAAAGTTCGTTATCATCTCACGATAGCGAACACCATTCACAGTAACTGCCTGACCTGACCGGCCTCATTTTGAAAAAAAAAAAAATACGGCCCGATGATTCCTCCAACCCATAAACCGCACCAAACAGTAACTCTTTGTGGGTGCATTGGTTTTTCGACAATCAGTCTTAGATTATCATTCACCCAAATGCGGTAATTCTGCTTATTGACGAATCGACTGAGGTGAAAATGTGCCTCATCACTGAAGATGACTTTCTTTGAAAATTTATCATCCACTGTTGCCATTTCTTGCCGCCATTCTGACCATTGAAAACGCTTGAAATGGTCAAGAGGCTTTAGTTCCTGAGTCAATTGCACCTTGTAAGCGTCAAGTCTTTACGCATAATGTTCATCAAAGACGAGCGTGAGAGGTGCAATTGTTGGGCACGACGACGTGTTGAGGTGGACGGCTCTTCGGCCATACTAACAGCAGCAATATTTTCTGCAGTACGAGTTGTACGAGCATGCACTGGTATTTTCACATCTGCTACAGACCCGGTTGGCTCCGATTTTTGCACGATTTTTCCAATTTTACGCACAATGGACGAATAAATTGACCGAAAAAGTCACGAAGTGCATAATTTGCATTTTGATTTGAACGCGCATTTTCATAATAAACCTGAATAACTTTGACGCGTTGCTCGATTATGTATCTTTCCATGAATCAAATTGAGTTAGTCTGAAATTGTAGAAAAAAAAACTTGACGGTTACGTGTGGTTTACATTCAACATCGGCCCTTAAAATTTAACCACCCGTAATAACTGGATTAATTGATAAAATTGGTCCCAAAACATTTTTACATTTAGAAATTCAAATAACATTTTACAATATTTTTGGTTTATTGCAAAGACAACTAAATTTGGCATTTTTAATGTATAATTGATTTTGGATATGATCGACCATAACTGACCTCCTGAAAAGTATTTATTGCGGACAGAGGAGATGAAGTCAGGATCGCCTCAATAATAGTATTAACCAACCGACTGCCTCAATTCAGTCAGATTCAATATTTTTGCTTGTCATAGACTTGACAAATCTGGTGCATTCAGATCAAATGACTTTTGGAGCCATCGGAAGGAAAGTGGAGTGTCTGGATAATAATTGTTTTGGAATTTTTGTTGCAGCTCCGCCATAACTGATCAGGCTATGAGTGCAGTTGTTCTATCTTGCTGGAACTAACTCCTGCTAGAACCAACTCCTGCTTCAACATCTTTTAATAACTCTCCCCAGTGATAGTTATTGTTACACCGCCTGCAAAAGAATTTATCCCGTCAATGTACCATGATGAAACAGCACACCACAAAGTGACTCGCTCTCGGTACAGTTCCATCCCAAAGAGTCACTCCACATATTTTGCTTATTTCGATTGCCGTTTGGTTCAAAATGTTGTTTTCTTCGGACTATAATTTTTTGAAAAATTCCAGCCGAACAGACAAATCCAGAGGGTATAACTTGCTCGTAATTTGGGTTTTGTGCTCAAAGAAGTAAAAGTCGCCATGAATTATCCGTTGTAATAGCCGTTTGCTAACTCCCATTTGCACGGATAAGTTTCAAGTCGAAACGCTTAAATTTGCCTGTATTGGCTACATCCGCGATTGGGTTCTGAACTCGAACTAAGTGATTATTATGGTATGGGCTTTGTGTGATGCTTCCAGATTCATTAAACATGTTTACCAGCCTCATAATGATCCATCTACTTGGGCGAGTGCCGGCGAATTCCCGCCTACATATACGGATATGAAATCCGTCCAAAGCATGGCACCACTTCACTATCCAAATCCTCGTTACGTTACCCAAGCTTCCAATTTTAATCAATGCAAAAACCTACAACCTACAAAAATAAATGGTGGGTGCCCGACTGGGTCCTTCGCAATTTTCTCTGTCAAGTAGGCGTTCAAATACCAACCCTGCGAGAACTCGACGATTTTAACAGTTTGGCCAAAATACACAATAAACTCCACATAATTAGTTTGGACATAACTATTCCTTAACTGAATTTTCCGCTTTGGCCAATAATGGAAAATAATCATGTTTCGCTAGACGATTTTCCGTTTTTGCCCAAAGCTGAAACTGAAAATTGTATTAAGAAACAGTTGGGACAAAACTTTTTATGTGGAATTGTTGCAAAAAGTTATATTTATTCAATTTGACGAATTAGTTTGCGAGAAATTGACGAATTTTTTAATATTGCAATATTATCAAGTTGGAAGAAAATCGATCAATCCGTTTAGGCTGAAGTGACCTATTCCCCCGATTTAAAAAGACCCCAAAGGCCCGGTTTTTCAGTGCGAGATCATCCCAGTTTCGGGATTAAACTAGAGTTAACTCGAGAAAGTAGTTTTGCAATCAATTGAACTCGAGAGGTAACTTCGAATCAACCCAGCAACTTTGGTGAATTAACCTTGGGACTAAATGATCAGATGTTTTTGACAGATGATAAAATACCAAACAAACAATTATTTTCAACTTCATTTGTGTGAACATTTTATAAATTTTTGAAGAACTTACTATCGTACACGTACGGTACTTAAGTACTAAGGAGTGGACTAAAAGTCCGCAAAGACCTGAGGAACTGCAGAAATACTTTCCTCGTTTAGCCACCAAAACTCGGTGCGCTGCTTTTCAGCGTCGGTCCTATCGCGATCCGATACCGCCGTGCTAAAGCGGAGGAGTTCCGGAGCATTGTCGACGTACCCATCGCGGACTAGCCGCTTGTCCCGCGCGTCACGGTAGCGATGGTATAAAACCGGGATACCGTTCCTGTCTTGTATTAACCCTAACGAATCGATATAAATGAATGCCTCTGGTGGAATAAAGCCGGACATGAGCGCACTCTCCATGTACATTTCATTGGGGTAATATGCCCCGAATATCAGGCTGTTGTCGCTACTCATCGCCCTTGAAGCGTGAGCAAAATCAATACCTAAGCCATGAGTGCTGCCGAATCAAATCATCACACTCGGAATCAAAATTAATCCCGAACTGAAAAATTGCTCCGTCAGTTAACTCTGGATTAAATTTATTCCGGGGATAGTTAACTCTGGGCTTACTCAGAGTTAACTCATCACTGAAAAACCGGGCCTAAGGCCGCGGTTACGGCCAACTCTAGTTCGCGCTAGTAAATCTAATGTATAGATAATGTAATGAGTAGCGTGGTCCCAGATCACACTATGTTTTTGCTTTCGCGCTATTTCACGCTAGTCCGAGCTTTTTACCGCTTGTAATTTTGTTCATCAAAACTCATTTGATTTTCAACTTAACTAGCTTCAACTTTCGTGAACAAACGCCCACTGCTTTTTTATTAACGCACTAGCTTGGAATAGCTTGGACTCGTTTACTATCGTCGGCGAGAACCGCGCCCTAGGAGTATTAAAATGTTAGAACTACCATACCAACCCTCTCTATCATTGTCGTGTCAGCTGCATGCCTTTCTAGTCTCTCTGACTCCGTAGATACTTCTCTATATTTTCAGATGAATTTGCCTGAATCTTGAATCACGTCCCACCAATTTCGCCATCTGCATCGCAAATCAATTTCCCATAATTTTCAGTCTCCACCTCGCTAGCCGGAAAATTTAAAAGTAAAAAAAAAAACGATTGCGTACCCTTGTGTCATAAATCACATTTCTTCTCACTCTGCGGGACATAAACCCGCCGAATAACCACCACGATACCAGTTCCACCGCCAACAACAGCCATCAACCAGTAGCCATCGATTCGGCTTCTAATTTGATTGCCTCCGAAAAATGCGCCAATAAATCATCAACCACAACCGCAATCTCTGCTCCTGCTTGCCTCTGTTGGATACAAAGAGTAGAGTCCATAGTCCGTCCATTCTGGAAGCGCACATTTGAGAACCAACATCACCATCACCACCACTGCGCTGCTCTTATCGATTACATGCAATCGAAATCGATAAATTTTCATTTTTGTTTTTCTATCGCGCCGTAATCATTTTTTTTTTGCTCCGCGCGCGGTACGATTGCTGGTGTAGGAAACAAAAAAAAAAGCCACCGAAACTTGACTCCTTTATGTTCTAAGGATATGGAGCTCTTCGAGAAGCGGTGGTAGTTCGCGGCACTCTTGGTGGTGTCCAATTAAAAAGATTGAAGCGGCACAAAACAATGCAACTTGTTACCGCAGGCAACTCAAAGAAATACGACCCGGCGAAGACAATGCGAAACCGCTTGAGGTAGGTCTCTCATAAGTCGATGCCTTAGTCGACCTACCCATACAGCAGCGGTCGACTGAATTGTCGCATTCAACATTTAGTGGCGCTTGTGACGGTACCGGTCTTGGTCACGTCGTCGTCGTCGCAGGCTTGGTTGCGGAAGCCATAAATAGCCAATTATGGTGTGCGAGCGCACACACACAACCCTCTAACCCGAACCAGGTGTGAATACGGGAATGGAGATTTATGGGTCTCCATTGGGAAATTGATCCAATTTGGTTAAATACATTAAGTGGAGAAAATTAAAAAAAAAAGTGTCGACCGCTGCGGACAGGATTCGTACCCGTGCGGGTAGAACCCAATGCATTTCAAGTCCATCTCCTTAAATTTTTTTTTGTTAACTTTCAAACTCATTTTTTATTTACTTAAAATATTAACTTACTACTAGACAAAAATGCTTAAATCTAACTTTTCAATAACTGGTTTACTTAATCTAACTTATCGGCCCTTAGTGGGCGCTGTAAGCTTATATTTAGCTGTTTTATTTTGCCTCTAGGCTTAAATTTGTCGGTTTTTTTGTTTTATATTTAATTTTAATTTGCAAAGAAAAAATAGAAAACTTTGTATAGTGACTTTTTTTTGTTTTATAAAAAAGCTTATTCTAGATTATAACTAACTTAAGACTACTTAAACTACTTAAGCCTAACCTAAGAATTCTTAAACTACTTAGGCCTAACTTAAGACTACTTAACTACTTAAACCTAACTTAATTATAATCGGGGTGGCGAGCCCTCGTTGCATATGCCCCGAGGGGTCGCCATCCTGATTGCGTCTTTTGGTCCCACGGCAGCATGCGTTCAACCATATTGTACGCCAATATGGTGCACAAGCCCCGCCCCAGACCTTTTTCCTAATTTTAAAATCTTAAATATGGAGTTGGACTAAAGTTCGCAAAGTCCTGAGGAAGTACAGAATCACCTTCCTCATAAAGCCACCAGAATTCAGTGCGCTGTTTTGCAGCATCGATCCTATCGCGATCCGATACTGCCGTGCGTCCATCTCCTTAACCACTCGGTCACCGCAGCTGATAACTGGGGGGCTGGCAGAATACAAACACGTGGACTGGGTTGATGTTGGGGATAGATTGGGTATGTGTCACATATCATGCTGACGATGCAACCGTATAGACACATTTTAATTTTGCGTTATCGCGATTTTTATCTGTTCTGACGTCACTGCAAATAGATACCATGTTGGCAAAACAAAATTAATTATTCTTTGGATAGCTCTTCTTGAAATAGGGGTTGTCACATAGACAAGGCAATTTGACAACAATGTCCTTGATTGATTCTCTAATTTATTTTCTTGTGAACCTTTTTGACAATGGACGTCAGTGAAAACGTATATTTTTGAAAAAAGAGCTTGAAGTGGATGAATATTTAAATAATTATCAAAATAAACTCAGATGTGGTTGAATAATCATGCAATAAAATAAATATTTGATGCACCATATACTTATATATACCACATAACTGGTTAAATAATAAATGCCTTAGCTATTTACGTGGCAGAGAATAAAAAAAAAGTGTGCGTCGGCCGGGAATCGAACCCGGATCAACTGCTTGGAAGGCAACTATGCTGACCATTACACCACCGACGCCACATGATTTTTCGATACTTGATGATTCATTCGAGCGATACTTCTGGCTGTAATTGTTAAATTATACCAAGAAGTAGATGAGGTTTAATATTCAGAACACAATAGCTAGGGGACTTCAAACTTTACAAACACGTCCAATGAAAATGAGTGCTGGGTGCTAGACTTGGTGGTACTCGTATGTAAATATCGCCTTCAATGAGAGGTAGGCTTGGGCTCACGGTAGGAAGCCCATTATGTTGCGACTTACCGATGAAAGTGGAAACAAATAAAAAAAATTAAGGTCGGTCGGATGTGGGGATGCTTAATAAAAGGCTCTAAAAAAACTAACAGCACATGTCGGAATACAATCAACCCATCTATCGGCTCATTTTTCCATGGGACTTAATGTCGGTTAGAGGTTTGTGAGGTGCTTGCGATAATTGTATCTTTTGTTATCAAAATGTCTGTGAACAAGGTTTTTCAAATAAATTAATCAAAATCTTAAGCTATAAGGTAGGTAGGTAGAAGTGGCGGTTCGGCATGAGCCCAAGTAGCACTTACATATGTGCCTTTTTGTTGCCACGACTCGTGTGACCTTTATTACGATTGTTGTTGTGGATGTGTTAAAGGCGGTCTCTGGATATAGCCTGTGAGGTTTAGAAAACGGATAAGATCTTGTATCCCTTTACCCAAGGTCGCAGAAAAATGGTTGGTCCAACGCATACAATCTGGCTCTTGTTAGTGCCGGACATTTTCAGATTAAATGGTAGAGGGTTTCTTTCTCATTTGTGTCCCTGCAACTGCGACAGTGAGGGTTGTATAGGATACCTAGTTTGGCCGCATGGTCTCCGATTGGCCAGTTCCACGTGACTATCGCTGTAATTCTTGCGAAATCTGGGCGGGTTCTATTTAATCGACCGTTTGTTCTGTTTTTGTCGTAGGAGGGATGTATCTACCTCGATATGACGCAATTTGTTAACATTCTCCATTTGGAGTCAGTCTTTTCCAGGAAGTATGAGTGTTTTTGTCCCTTAACCGCACCTACGGACCCTGGTCGCAAGTGAGCCTTGCCTGGCCAGCTCGTTTGCACGCTCGTTTCCTTCAATATCACTGTGCCCTGGAACCCAGAAAAGTGCCACTTTGAAGCGTTCGCCAAGGTTGGCAAGTTCGTTCCGGCATACCTGTTCTAGCTTGGAGGATATGAAGCCGAGTTGATGGCCTTCATGGCCGCTTGGCTATCTATAAGAACAGCAATATTTTGCTTTTCTGCAGTGTTACGCCCCATTAGCGTGCAAGCCTCTCGGATAGCCACTAGTTCCGCCTGCAATACGCTGGCAAAGTCAGGTAGTCGGTATGATACTGATATTTTCAGTGATTCCAAATAGACTCCGGACTCTACACCACAGTTCGTCTTAGACCAGTCGATGTAGATGACCGTGTCGAAATCTCTTACTACTTCGTTTCTCTTCCACTGAGTTCTGGTGGGAAATCCTACGCGGAAGAATTTCTTGAAGGTTGTAAATGTGTTATGTAGCCGTTGGAAGCGTGACCATGCCGTTTAGCAACTAGTCCACGGTATTACTGTGGCCATACGGCCTTGCATTTCAGCATACTGGTTTTGGTTTTGGTGGTGAATAGCACCAAGTTCGTTTTGCTCGGGTTTACGCTGATTCCACAACATGCAGCCCTGGTGCTAACCATGATTTCACTTATCACGGAGGGGAATTTTTCTGACACTAGTATCACCACATCATCCGCATACGCGACAACTTTGACGCGTTCCTCGTCTAATTTAACTAAAATTGTATTCATAACCATTAGCCCGAGTAGAGGAGAGATGACGCCGCCTTGTGGCGTTCTTCTATGGGAAAATTAGGTTAAGTTTCTATTTCCAAGTGTTGCCTGGATAATTCTTGTTCCGATACTATCCATTGGCTAATGGATTTCGCTATATCAAGCTCGATCAGAAATTCAAGAATAACTCCAGTGAGAACGTTGTCCCTCTATGTCTAAGAAGGAGGCTAGAGTGTATTCCGTATAGTGTAGGAATTTTTCGTTTGTCCGCACTACCATGTGGAGAGCTGTTTAAATTGACCTGCCCTTGAGGTAGGCGTGCTGTGATTTAGAAAGCGCAGATTCTTCTGACATTTTGTGGTAACATAGAAGAAACCTCAGAGGCTTCAAGACATATTCTCTCTACCAATCCAATAAATAGCTGCTTGCTTAGAAAATCTTCATTGACATACTAACATACTAACACTACGGGTGCTGAATCAGAGATGATCAGAAAATCTATTCCATATATCAATGATATCGTCACTATACTATACAGCTGTGAGACTGAAAGCCTTAATACCTTAACATTACAGAAATCGCCGACCAGATCACCACCAAACTCATTTTTGATGATGTTGCGCTCAAAGCTGAGTTTGGTCAATCGTTCCGTGTCGCCTCAAATGGGAGTCGGATTTGATTGTTTTCTAAGAGATGTTTAGCTTTAACGTACCCTTTCACCTTCTAGATTATTTTAGAGTTTTACAGAGGAAAGTCATGGCAATTAACAAAGCCTTGTCCTGGCTAAGATTAATATCTTCAATAAAAGCCAAGCGGCAATCAATTCCCTGGGATCCATCTCATTTTCATCGAAATCATCCCACGAAATGCAGAATATCTCTTAATGTGAAGGCAGAAGGCATTTTACCATTCTGGGTACCGGTAAGTCGGGTGAGCTTGACAGACAAGGCACTACTCTTGATAGTATCGCCTGGAGAAACCTTAGATATAACCTTCGCCATATGTTAATCACATATCAAACTGGATGTAATGAAGAAAGCAAACCGTTTTTAATATCAAGGCAACTCTGGCCAAATTATAAGTACAGGCGATCCATTTGCTTGATAATGCTGAACAGATCAAACATTGGCACCATAATCGGTGACCTGCTTGGTCGATCTTCTTCTCCACCTTCTCTGCTCTTGTCCAGCTTTCTCCAACAAATCCATCTAGAAGAAAACTTTTTTGACAATCGAGTTGAACTGGCTAATATTAATTAATTAGTTATACAATCTTCTATAAAGCCAGCGTAATTACCTAAAAGAGTTATTATACATGCTAAACTTATCTGAACAAGTACGAAAAGCTTAATACATAGAAGAAATTGCTTTTTCAAGTTTAAACATTTATGCCTAATAGAAGAAAAATTGTTAGTTGCTTAGTTACATACGTATGGTTCAACTATGCTAACGAATATTTGGAAAAGTCGACAGTGCCCCGGGATACCACAACGAATCTTTTCTCGTGTAAGTGCAGCCACTATAACCTAACTTACGGAATCCTGTGTTCATTAATTTTTAATAAACAAATGACAGCATTCAAAAACTACTAAATTTTCTATTCAGCCTTTAAATTTTGCTAGAACTGTTTCATCAATTGTCTATTATCTCAAATTAGCATCCGCCTCCAGCATCAGCACTTGTTTACATTTTCCTTCCCCATGACCTCTGGCAAAAACATCAAGCAAACGACCGACTGAAGGACTGAACTTATCGTCTCACACAACGTAATTTACATCAAGAAAATCCGAAATGTCAATTGATTTCCTTTTAATTAGTTACAATATACAAGGAGATGGTTATCACCCCCCATCAACCAGTGCCCGTATAGCCAGACATCTCTCCCACAGCCCACTCACATGCCAATGCCATGTATCCTGCATCCAAGTGCTCGCCTCGTCCCGATTGCCAAGACACAGAACCAACACATAAATACTAAAATCGAATAATTTGCTGTCTCCTCATGGACTGAATAGCCCCTATCCCAGGACCCAGACGGAAGGGGTGGCCATAGAGAGTTTATTATTGAGTGACATCTAGTGTAATGGGTAGCAAAAGGGTCGCGCGCGCGTGCACCTATAGCCTGGGTGATGTAGAAATTGGGAGGTCCTCGTGCATCTTCCGCGGGGCTAATTTTAATGTTCATCTTTTTGTATGGGCACCGCTCAGGTTTACCTTTACCTTACACGATGACGACGACCACGACGACGACGACCAAGTTGTTCAAAACTCTGGTTCGGTGATCGAATGGGTTATCCGATGGCTCCTTCGATACCCGCCAACAAACAAACTCACATATACACAATGCAATCGACGCTTGGCTTGAGGCGCATAATGCAATTGACAGAAAGTTTATTGCATATCTCAAGAGTGGTGCAGCTTCCCTTCCCAGTTCTATAGAGAAGCATACCTAGCTGGAGCGGGAAATGCGGCGTTCCTAGACGAAAGACTCCTCTCTAATCGTGGTAGTGGCATCGTACGCAGGAAACAAGTATGCGAGCACAGCGGCTTTTTCTTTTGAGCTTCATCTGCGTCGTCGTTGTTGTTGTTCTTGTGTTGTTTGCAAAGTCTTAGTCGTCTTCGTCCAGCCTTTGTAGATTGATTCACCAGATATGCCGAATGGTTCATAATTTCCCGAGGACGCTGGTACAAGGAAACTTGACACACGCAGGAAATTAACTGACGCGGTTCATATTGAATTGGGTTGATGTGGGGAGGGAGCCCTAACCGTTTGAGGTATTGGTTCGACATGTAGTGCGTTTGGAATTTCTAATTAATTTCGTGTCAGAATATATGTGGGTTGGTTATTGGGACACACTGAGGAGTGGGCTTGGATCGCAGGTCAGATTTAGGGGGACGATGGTATTTTGGCATGGCGTGGAGATCTTAAGATCACTTTATAAGTCCTAGCCATCAGAATCGAAGGGATAAGGAAGACCGAACCCCCGGTTTATGAACTAAGCGATCGCGGATGCCAGAGCGTTTAGACTTAATATCTGGCAGCAACGTGACCAGGATCGAAGATGATGGAAAGATGCCATGTCTCAGGAAGAGACTTTCCAGTGGTTGGGAGGCCAATAACTGACTAATAATTATTTAAAAACATATTATAAGTTCTCAATATTAATAGATTAATTACAAGGAAAAGATAGTTTAAACATGCAGGTAGTCTTGGATCCATTTAACCCTACCACAGGTAGTCAATGACAAATGTAATGGGAATATATTTAACGTCAATCAGTTCAAGTCAGTCTTTTGATCCATCAATGCGAGACATAATTCTAAACATGGAAAACATAGCCGACAACGTAAGCCTTCGTTTTTTCTACGCCCAATCTTTTGAGCTGAGGAAGAGGATTAAATTTGAAATTTTACCCGATCCATTGGATCCAGAGTCGAATCGCGTCATACTCCACAAACTTAACTTCATCGAACTTATACCAGGTACGGATAAAGGAGTATTTGAGGTTCAAAGTCCTATGAATATGATGCAGTCTGTATATCAAACAATCGAGTGTATTAAGGATATGTTCAAGGTAAGGGATAAGGTAACACTAAACAGAGTCATCACACCAAACCAATAAGCTGAATATCACATGGATTCGGAAGACTATAATACTGACGCGGAATCCGAGCTATGGCGACCGATAGTGGATCTGAAGAGGAGGGACAAAAAAAGCTGTGGGGTCTAGTAACGATACCTCAGGTTCTAAGGTATAATTTATTCCAAATTGGCCATCTGAAGAGGAACTTGAAAACTGGATTTTATATAGAATGCTAGTAATGTGTACATATATTCCAATGAAATAACCTCAATATATATAATCTTCTCAAAATAATTCTTTTTTATTCTTTACTATAAGTTTCGTTAGAAGCCTCAATAGAATATTGAAGTCAACCAAGAGAATTCTTCAAATACGAAGGTGCTACCATCAACAAATTTTACAAATTTTTAATGAAAATTGACAGTTAAAAGTTGATTTGTCGTTAGTTTTTCAATCTTACTATGAACTTACTATCAGCTCCACAAAGTCAATATAAGAGGTATGTTGCCACATAAAATACCTCCACTTGCTGTCCCAGGTACATTTGCTCCTAATGCTGGGATAAAATTTTGTAATATTTTGTAATCTTTCAAATATTTTAAAAATTCATGTTCACTTTTGTCTTCTAAAAGGATTTCTTAAAGTATAATGGAATATACATATAACGGGTGTTTTTTTTTAGCGTAAGTTTTTTTAAATCGAATAAAACACTCAAATTTACATCAAATATTCAAAATATTTATTTCAATTGGCATATAGGGCTTTGCATTTACGTATTAAAGACAACTTCGTGCAAATGTTGTCCGCTGCTCCGTTTCAAATGTTTGATTTGTGAATTCCAATTTTTGGTGTAAGGTTTCAATCGTGTTCGGCTTGTCCACATAGACTATCGACTTTACATAACCCCACAAGAAATAATCAAGAAGCCTTAAAACGCATGATCTTGGCGGTCAACTCACAGGGCCATTTCGCGAGATAAGCTGCTCACCAAATTCATCTTCAACATATCTATTGTTTCACGAGCTGTGTGGCATGTGGCATCGTCTTGATGAAACCATATGTCAACCAAGTTCAACTCAGACAACTGGGGCAAAAAAAAGTCGCGTATCGTGGCTCGACATCGTTCGCCGATGATGGTAACGTTTCTTCCACGGTCGTCTTTAAAGAAAAATGGACCGATGACGCCACCAACCCATAAACCATACCATAATACCGGTTTTTCCGGGATGGAATGTGGCTGTTCATCACATTTTTCACAGAGCATGAATTTTGATAATAAATTTCAATTACTTGCAATCTTTGGTCGTTTTTAAGTCTTTCCATTATTAAAGTGCAGAAGCAGAGAATACTGAAAACTTTTCGCTTTGACAGATGACGTTTGGACGCCATTACTAACCAGTGCTGGCAACCTGAAAAAAATCAACTTTTTAAATTTTAGAATATTTAAATAAAAAAAATAGTAAAATTATTTATTTTGTGGTAGACGGCAATGACGCCCTAGTGTTTTTTTTTTTTGCTTTTAATGTTCTGTGCCGTGATTCACGCACAGGTAGTGCTGCCGTCAGTTGAGAGCCCAATGGCACCTGTTGATCATCTAGCTAGCCGCGGTAGCTTCGCTCCCTCGCTGCAGTCACAATAATTAAATGCTCTGTCACCAAACATGCTGTTAACAAAAGTCATCTTAGTCGAAGATTTGACAACAAGTCATCGCGCGTATTTGTAAATAAATCTGAGATTCCTGGTCTTGGAGTCAATTTTAATCCATATTTGTCATTTTCGTTTCATGTAGACTATATTTGTATGGTTTCCTTCTTCCTCTATTGAGATAACACGTATTGAAAGAGTTCAAAAACTTTTACAATATTTGTAGTCAGGCAGCTGAGGTGGAGAATTGATTCTCCTTCATATAGGGCTAGGTCTTCATTCATTAGAAAAAAGACGTTCTGTTAAGTGTATATTGTTTGTTCATGATGTATTTTCATATCGTATTAAGTTTCCACAAATTCTTACCTACTTTGAAATCTATATTCCGGAGAAAAGATTGCGTCTTCGTCATTTTCTTAACAATCGCAAACATAGATACAATTATGGTTGCAATCAACCTTTTTCTAGATATAAACAACTTTTTAATTCTAAATGTAATGAACTTGATCCCTCAATAAAAAGATTGGAATTGAAAATAAAATTATAACTTATTAAAATAAATACTGACGCGGAATCCGAGCTATGAAGACCAAGAGTGGATCTGAAGAAGATGGCCGAAGTACGCTGTGGAGTCTAATAACGAGACCTCGTGGGTGATAATTTCGGCTTCTAAGGTTTAATTTATTACAAATTGGCCATCTGAAGAAGAGATTGAAAACTGAACTTTATATTACCCCATGTATTTTAGAATGCTAGCAATGTGCACATACATTCCATTTATAAAAAACCATTGAAATGACCTAAATATAGACCTTAATATATAATCTCCTAAAAATAATTCTTTGTTTTAATCTTTATTGAAAGCTTCGCTAGAAGCCGCAATAGAATATTGTGGTCAATCAAGATACTCATCAAGTACTAAAGGGTGTTTATACTATATATAGTTATGACATTTAGCTTGTAACATTGCGAAATAATTTCTTTATATTTTTTGATCATTCCCAATTTTTGGATACTTTTTTGGTAAACATTAAAAGAGATTCGAAAACAAAAATTGATTAAAAAAATGTTCGTTCTACATATTATTGTAATATTGTGATTAGCCACATAGGCATCGATGCTAGTTAGAATGGGCGCGGCACGCTCGTGGTTACTAGGCTAATCTCGTCGGACGAAGAAAGTTCATTTCTCACCACCATGTTCAATTTCCAAAACATTTACTGCAATCAATTTTTTTTAAGCAAATTTTGGCAAAAGTGACTGCAACGGTAGTACTTGATGGAATTACCGATTTCTCAGAAATGGAACATGAAATTTCAACGAAATTTCTTAAATTATCTATAAGTTTCCATAAAATCTCACTTGTGTACCAAGTTTTTTTTGTCAAAAAACATTCCCAAAAAGTACTGAATGGATTTATATGAGTGATTATTATTAGTTCTATGATAAAAGGAAAAACAAAACAGTAATTTAATATTTTAATTATATATTACGTACTTTTTACAAACGGCTCGAGCAATTTGTCTAAAGAAAATAGCTAAAGCCATTATGGTTATTCTAACTAATAATGTGTATTTAGTTAAATAAAAAATATACCAAAATAATGGTTTAACCGCCTACGGATACCTACGTTTTATTTTTTTTTAATCACTTAAATTTTTTTATTTAATTACATAGCATAGCTAGCTGATATTAATCAATATGATGTAAGAAAACTTCAATTTCTACAAGGTGGCGCAAAAATAACCTTCCGATGTTTTTTGGCTGTAATTTAAAAAAAAAGAAAAACTTTGATTCTTCTTGTGGATTATTTCTATTTGGTCTTTTAATTTTTTTACATCAAGTCGAGAATATGATGTCATGTAAATGGCCGCCGCCACAGTTGATTGTCATTTGAGCCCTTTTTATGGCATTTTCCATCACTTTGCCCAAAACTTCCGGCGATAGGTCCTCACATTCTTGACGGATATTGTCTTTAAGAGCTGCAAGAGTCTGAGGCTTGTTGACATAAGCCCGCGACTTAAAAAAGACCCACAAAAAGAAGTCTGGAGCGGTCAAATCAGGCGATCTTGCTGGTCAGTGCAAATCGCCAAAACGGGAGATTAGGAGCCCGGGAAATGCATCCTTCAGCATATCGGTTGTGGCACGTGCAGTGTGTGCCGTTGCACCGTCCTGTTGGAACCACATGTTTTCCAATCCCAATGCATCAAGTTGCGGCAAAAAGAACTCGTTGATCATTGCTCTGTAGCGCTCACCATTCACAGTAACCGTTTGGCCCGCGACGTCTTCGAAGAAAAAAGTCCGATGACTCCTCCAGCGAAAACAGCACACCATACAGTGACTTTGAGCGGGTGTAAAGGCTCTTCGTGGGTTACACGCGGATTTTCAGTGCCCCAGAAGCATACATTTTGCTTATTTACGTACCCGCTAAGATGGAAATGGACCTCGTCACTCATGATTATTTTTGATGAAAAATCATCTTCCACTTGGTGGTGATTAAGGATGGCTTGCGCGTATGTTAGACGCGATTGGCGGTCAGCAGCTAATAGCTGATGCACCGTCTGGACTTTGTACGGAAACATCTTCAAATCTTGTACCAAAATTCGCTGTAAAGACCTTCGACTGATACCCATTTGCGGGGCACGTCGTCTAGTCGATGTCGAAGGCGCTTCCATGACATCTTCGGTTACAACAGCAATATTCTCTGCAGAACAGCTACTCCGGGGTCAGCCACGCCTGGCAGCATCTCGTGTTGTGCCAGTCTCTTCGAGGCTCGCTTCGAGGCGAGCGGCTAAACGTCGCAGTGTTTCATCAGTAGGCGTTGGACGGCTAGGAAATCTGCGACAAAATTCACGTTGTGCCAAAGTCACCGACCGATTATTGCTCAAATGAATAGTCACCAATATTACGCGTTCTGGAGCAGTTTAGCGTAACATTGTTTATTAAAGTGTATTTCGCATGTGTTTACTACACAAATGTCAAAACAGAACTGACAATGACACAAATGTCAAAACAGAACTGAAATACCTCAAATCGCCTAATTACTTTTATTGGATGCCTATATTCAAGTGATAATCCTCCATATCTTATCTTCATAACTTTCCTTAAATATCTTGCTTAGCATAGCAACAATCAAAATCTACCAAACAAGCGCCAGCCACATTTACGCAATAAGATGTTTTCTAATAATAGCCCCCACACAATAAAACTATCAATTGACGTCATTCCATTATAAAGCTCGCATCTTCTAATGCTGACAAAAGTATTCCATTCGAACCACTTGCTGCTGATATAAGTGTTGTCATTACGCGAAGATTTTTATGAAGCATCGGTGGTTCAGTGGTAGAATGCTCGCCTGCCACGCGGGCGGCCCGGGTTCGATTCCCGGCCGATGCAATTTTTTTTTTCTCGACAGGTATATACACTTTTTTTCTCATCAATTAATCAAACTGTAACCTCCCCCCCAGCCTATTCTTCTGTAAAAAATCTCAAAAAATGAAAAAAAAACATCAACCTATATCTGCGCCGAATTCAACGCAACTAACACGCGCACAAACACACACCACACCAATGCATTTGGCGCAAAGCCCAAAAATCAAAGTTTTACCTTCCCCCAGATCAATGCAACAGCCAATCGGGCTTCAGCCTGGATGAGGGGGGACCCCCAATACGGTCACTGCAGGCCCAAAACCAATAACGTCGTCGATACACAGGCCCACAATCACCGGATTCTACCCACCACCACTCTCGACCGCTGCATGTATGCGACGAATTCTCATCAACGCGCACCCCAATGCTACATACCCGCAATCAATCGAAGTCCACCTCCCAAGCTCCAACTATACAGAGTACTCGTAGTCCGTTATGTTACATGCATGCGAACACACATTTAACCAAAAGTCAGAAAGTCCTGTTCGTCGTAGCCGTCGTCGTTGACGATGTTGGCTTTGTTTTTGTAACCAGCAAGTCGCCAGAGAGAAGATGGGTATTACGTTTCATCCCTTTATCCTTGCAGTGTATACACCATGACGAGGGCCACCCGCAGCAGGAGCAGAAGCACCCGCATGTCCTTTGCAATCGATGCATGTGCTAATTACACTCAACTTGGCGGGGCGTTGTGTGAGTGTAAGGCAACGCATACATGACCAAGACTAAAACCAAAACCATCACCATCACCATCCGCAGCGTCGTCGCCAGTAAACATGACTTCGATGAAAAATGGACAATATACCCTTCGCCGAACCCCTTCATAACCATCGCATCGTCCCTACAACAAAACAACGGATTATGTCCAAGAGGCGACGCAAAACTTTCCATTGTGTGCACACACGCAAAAAGCTCCGATACAGAGCAGTCACCTACATATAGATCTAGCCATGCCATCCCATCATCAACATCACTCGTTGGTGAACACAGGAATCTCCAACTGGGCAAGTATACGCACCCTTGCTTGGCTTTGAAGTAGCCTGCTGTGTGTTTCTTGATGTGTGGGAGGGGGTGGTTGTGCATGTTGTGTGTTAGTGCGCCACCTGCTAAATGGGGGTGCAGTCGAGTCTGGTTTGCATGGTGGTGCAAGCTGAAGTAATCGTGCAGCAGTAGCAGCAAGTACCACCAGCCAATCGGAGAGTTTGTTAAGGGTGTGGCCTGGCTGATAGCCCCTTACGTTTTTTTTTTTTTTTGGTCTGTAGTGCACTAGATTCACTACCCCAACTGTCGTAGTCTCAGTAGGGGCAATAGAAAGTTTAACTTTTTTTTTTGAGATACCTACTTTCTCGTCTGTTGTTTTAGGGTTTTCGGCAAAAATGTCCTACAACACAGAGTTACAAGGGAAAGTTGAGGAAAAATGTTTCGGGGAGACGAACAAAAATGAAAATATGAAATTCAATGTTCAATGAGCTTTTTTTGTAACCCTAAAGTCGTGGGGGTGGATGGGGATTGATAGTTCTTGCAACCGACTGACGAGAGCTTTTCATTGCAATCTACCGACGGAGAAATGGAATTTTTTCCAGCGGATAGTTGGTGCGTTCCACCGGAATTTTCGGTTAAGGAAGTCAAATCGATTTGCAATAGCCGACGGGTGGACATTAAAGGTAGCATTTGGTTAGTGAAATAGGGCTTTGGACGTTGATAGTTTTTAAGTTGAGATTATTTTCACTTAACCATTTTTATAAATTAATTTAATTGGATTTTGAGTTTTTATTCGATGTTATACACGACTTGAGTACCCACGGGTTGATATTTATGGTAAAAGCCGCTTAGGGCATAAGCCGCTGTCAATCAGCATAAGTTATTGTAGTTTCTTTTTTGTTCTAGGTTCAAAAGTCATTCATATCCTACGGCCTTTTTTAACTTTTGAGAAATTCTTCGTCGCGGTAGCAATAAAGTTGCAAGCAAAATTGGCTTCTCAGAAAGCCTCCAGCTTTTTTAGTTTATGGCAAATTTTAAAACATTAAGAGCTGATGAAAACCTTCTTGGTACTTATTTTGAGCTTCTTGGTAATTATTTTTCTTCAAAAATAATCGTCTCCCGTGTTTACACTAAGGTCGCTTCAAAAGCGAAGAAGCAAGTTAAGACTTAGTGATCTGTGATACGACTTAGACTTGGTCAACAAAAACCACCAATTGGACGTCTAAAATTACGTGGATATTTGGGGCGAATAATTACCATTGCTTAAGACCTTGGAGCTTTTTACCTATTTACCACATCTGCAATAGAGCAACATGTAGAGCCTAAAGCTGTTGGATAATTTCAAGACATTCGTCCCATTTTGAAACAGAGCGTTGATATGCAAATTACCTGCGGCAAAGAATGTTTTTATAAGGGACAGATCTGCTCAAGGAGTGGTGCGTGATGTATTTTTAAATAGATTCTTCATATAAGCTATAGGTCTCAATTCTCAGTGCCACAATATTTTTGCTTCGTTCTATTGATCTCCTTGATCTGATTTTCTGCTATGCAGATGAAAACTACTTTGAATGTTTCCATGAGGGAAAGTTTTCAAAAAATACACTGTCTATGCTCACCAGACAAACTGTATCGCCTCTATACATCGAGGATTGTATTTCGGTCCTAAAACATCCGCAGGGTTTTTTTTATAAACTTTCTATGGGGAGACAACATTTTAATTCTCCAGAAGTAAGACTAGACCTAATATATTACGTCGAGGATTGTATTTCGGTCCTGAAACATCCGCAGGATTTTTTTTTAATAAACTTCTTATGGTGAGGTAAAATTTTAATTCTCCAGGAGCGCCCTGAGATGATGCTTGCTCATTGATTAACCGCTTAAACTGTTGTGAATTGTAAATTCGTAGAAATGCGTCTTCTGGAAGTTCGTCCCACTGTTTGCTTTTGATTTAACAAACAATTTCTGTAATGCGTTGTTCGTGTAGATGGACAGTGTATCTGTGAGTTGAAACTTCGTGTTTCGTCGTTGAATTGCAGCGAGTCTATGTATGAATTCTCTATGTTCCTCCGAACATCTGCAGTTATAATATCTGCAATAAAGGGACATCTTCTACAAGTTTATGCTTAGCCAAAGGTTTCAGATTTGACGTAGGGAAGAATCGAATAAAGTGGATTGCACGTCTTTGAATAGAGTCCAGTAAGTTGAGTGTATGTTGCGGGGCTGAAATATTGATCGACATGAGAATATAGTATCTAATACCTGGTCGTACTTGAACTTTCTACAGAAGATGAAGCTGGACTGGTAAAAAATATCTCTTAGCTCTGAAACGATAACTTACTTTGGACGCAGCTGATTTGGCAATAGAGGTCACATGTTGCTACCATGATACATCTGCCCTAATTGTGATATCAATTGTATAGCAGGTGCAAGGGTTGCTCTAATTTCAGGACCGTATACTAAATCTCGATTTATGGAACTGTGGACTTGTTTTTTTTTTAAACGTTGTATACTGCTCTCTCTTTAAGTTGAATCCAGGTTTCACTTTCTCCATTGAATAACATTTTGAAGGTCTTTGTTTATAAAGCTGGTGTGCAGCAATAGCGATAATAGGCGTGTCGTTGGAGTTAATTCCAAAAAGAGAAATATACCATCTTCCTTACTTGATTAATTGGTGCTAGGGTCCGGAATGAACCACGTATAGTTCTTGGTTAAATATCTATAGCCCCTCAACGTAAACGGGACTGAAGATTTTTCCGCTTTTCGTATGGTCCATGCTTCAGTGCCGTAGAGAACGACTGGGATGTTTAGGGTCTTATATAGGATCTCCTTAGTAGTTCAATTGAGGGCTTTCCTACTAAATTGCCTTCTAAGCCCGAAGAAAAAGCGGTTGGCGAGAGTAAATCTTCGTTTAATTTCTGAAGTTGATGTCAGAGGTCATAGCAGAGCCGAATGAGAAAAACTCCCGTACTGCCTCAAATTCTTATCTGTCAATGGTGACGTTCTGTCCAATTCGTCGATGTTGTGCCTTTTTGCGGCAAACGTGTCAATGGGATATTGAAATCCTACCAATGATGTCAATATTGTCGGCATCTATGCTAGTATTGGCACCGAATTATGAAAAGTTAATCCTAAAGCGTTTTTTTGAGAGTTTTGCACAATCTTCTCAAGAATTGTGTTAAAGAAGTCACTTTACAGTGCTTCAGCTTGCCTAAATATTATTTATTATCGAATGTTTTGTTAAGATCGTTTCCGAAAATTATGGTGCAGCTAGAGTTTAACATGTCGTCCTGTAGAGATGAACAAGTGTAAGCGGTATACCAAAACTATACATGGCTCTGTATAGTTCGTTTCTATAAGCGATGTCGTATGCTGCCTCAAAATCTTGAGTTTTTACCATAAACTGCCAAATTTTGAAGATTTGATCAGTTGTGGATTTTGCTGGCCTAAAAACATACTGATAAGGGCCGATCAGGTTGTTCGAGGAGACTTATGCAGTATGTAGTAGGCGCACTTCAGTGTGTAATTTTTTTGTGGAGCGGTCAAACGATGCTGAGTACCCAATCTTCTGGCACACATTCATCCACGATAATTTTGCTAATGAGTTGGCAAATCACTTACTAAATCATCTCTATGGATTTATAAAGCTTGGGGGGAGGGGTGCGTCATTTGGGCAGCACTATTTACATGGTAGGTAAGATCGGTAGGTTGGTATTTTTCGCTGTCGTCGCCAAAGTTGAATGGCTGGTTCTGCTTCGCAGCGGTAGACTGTTTTGCCATCGCAGTTTAACAGTCTTAAGAAGCGGCTCTTCTATATCCTCAGCATCGACTGTTTCTCTACTACGATATTTCCTTATTCATCACGACGGGACTATGATAGAGTCTGTGGCTTTGCACTTTTAGACTTTGGTAAAACTTGCGAACATCTTTGCTGGAGTGGTACCTGTCTATATCCTCGATTGCGAGCTTTTCTTTCCTATTTTTTTATACAAAAGCAGGTGTTCTTCCCTTCTTCACTGCCTATGGCTGCTCTCGCTTTCACCTCATTCTCTCGTCTTTGCGAGCATCGTTTTTGGCCGCGAACATCTGTCGAACAAAACCTAGCACATCAGTTGCGGCTGATTAAACGGATTCTTCAACATTGGTTGGTTGTGGTACGGTATTAATCAAGACGTTAAGGGATACGCGTTCGTGAGGGCCTTGGCGGTCTCTTGTGATATCAGTCTTTGGAAATTACATTTTATTCATATTCCGATTTGTTGTGGCGTACTGGATATCCGCATTCTTCTAGGCATTCGTTTTCATAAGTCTGTTCATAAGTACAATAAAGATGTCTTTTCTTGCTACAATTTCGTTATTATCTTCCAGCACAATTTTAGCATCGTACTTCGGAAGTTGCTCACAACTTTTGTCAAGGAGCTAGTAGAAGTAGTCTTTCGCTATATCATCATTTTTCTCATGTAAGGCTGACGTCTTGAAAACATAGACTTCTTGCCTTAGTCTGACACTAATAGGAAATCCACATCGGAATAATGGCTGTTTCGGTTCACCATAACACGGTAGTTTTCCATCCTCTTTTTGCCCGGCCTATCCCATCGTATTTATTGGATGGTAGTAATTTCAGCTTTTAAGGAGAATATGGCTTCTGTTAGTTGTTTGGCTGCATTACAGTTGTAGATACAAACTGATTCTCTCTGTTGCTTGGTAAAAGCATTTTTTTTTGAGTCGTTATATTCCAAGGAACTACTGGAATGGCCAACTCTAATTTATTAGATACCCCTAAGACACTGGGTCTTTAGTATCCATTACAGGATTGGGCGCTGCCGTTGACCTCTTTGCTCTTCCGCCACCATATCTGTGCAATGGGCTTGACTAACCCTTGAGATTCCTATGACATGTTTTTTGAATATATCGGAGCAGCTGAAATATTTCGTTAACTTTGTCTATCATAACTGGGACTCTAGACGCCAAGGTTGACTTCATCTTGGCAACTTTTCCGCTGGCATCTGGTGAGGTTTTTGATAGGAGACCTTACCCCTAGCTTTGGTCCACGGTGGTTATTTATTTTCCACCTACCTCGCAATTCTGCAGATGTCTCTATCCACCACCCTAGGACAATTGGAAACTAGTAACTACACAATGAGTCATTTATATTCTTCAGTAGGGAACTCCAGCTTCGAAGCTCTAAGTTGTGCGGAACATCTTGGAATTTGTGACGTATTAGATAAATCTGAGTAATCAAGAAGCTTTTGTGAGTTTGTAACGTCCTGATGTTATGGTTTATATTCCTTAATTTTTGGAATTGACTAATCCGAGGATTGAAGTTTGATCCTGATATATCCGCAGATTTGCTTGTAAACATTCTCTGGTGAGGGAACTTTTAACGCCCTGAGATGATGCATGTAGATGTTTATTTACTCTCCGATTGAATTGTTGTAGATTTTAGTTTAATTAGTAAAAATAGGTATTCTGGAAGTTCGCCCAACTGTTTGCTTGTGATGTAACAAGATATTTCGGTACTGCTTTGTTCGTAGATGAACAGTGTACCTGTGAATTGAAACCACATCGTTGAAATGCAACGAGGCTGCGGGTGATTTTCCTAAGCACCTTTGAACAGCTGGACGTGATAATATCTGCAATGAAGGGTCAGATCTCCTTAAAGAATGTGCTAAGCCAAAGATTTCAGATTTGAAGTAAGGTTGAAATACCACCGTGTAAAGGTTCGCGATATCGGAATCACCTGTTCGTTAGAAGGATTATTTTATATGTAGCGCAATTCTTATATTTTCTGATGATAAGTATGTACATACAAGGTGGTGCAAAAGTAATCCTCCCATCAGAAAATGCTATGAATTTTGCAATTGGCCCCTAATGTCAGTTCTGTTTTGACATTTGTTGACATGCGAAATACACGTTGATAAACAATGTTACGCTACACTGCTCCAGAACGCGGAATATTGGTGACTATTTATCTGAGCAATAATCGGTCGGTGACTTTGGCACAACGTGAATTTCGTCGCAGATTTCCTAGCCGTCCAACGCCTACTGGTGAAACACTGCGACGTTTAGCCGCTCGCCTCGAAGAGACTGGCACAACACGAGATGCTGCCAGGCGTGGCAAACCCCGGAGTAGCCTTTCTGCAGAGAATATTGCTGCTGTAGCGGAAGATGTCATGGAAGCGCCGTCGACATCGACCAGACGACGTGCCACGCAAATGGGTATCAGTCGACGGTCTTTACAGCGAATTGTGGTACTAGATTTGAAGATGTTTACGTACAAAGTTCAGACGGTGCATCAGCTGTTAGCTGCTGACCGCCATTCGCGTCTAACATACGCTCAAGCCATCCTTAATCACCACCAAGAGGAAGATGATTTTTCATCAAAAATAATCATGAGTGATGAGGTCCATTTCCATCTTAGCGGGTACGTAAATAAGCAAAATGTATGCTTCTGGGGCACTGAAAATCCGCGTGTAACCCACGAAGAGCCTTAACACCCGCTCAAAGTCACTGTATGGTGTGCTGTTTTCGCTGGAGGAGTCATCGGACCTTTTTTCTTCGAAGACGTCGCGGGCCAAACGGTTACTGTGCATGGTGAGCGCTACAGAGCAATGATCAACGAGTTCTTTTTGCCACAACTTGATGAATTGGGATTGAAAAACATGTGGTTCCAACAGGACGGTGCAACGGCACACACTGCACGTGTCACAACCGATATGCTGAAGGATGCATTTCCTGGGCGCCTAATCTCCCGTTTTGGAGATTTGCACTGGCCAGCAAGATCGCCTGATTTGACCGCTCCAGACTTCTTTTTGTGGGTCTTTTTGAAGTCGCGGGTTTATGTCAACAAGCCTCAGACTCTTGCAGCTCTTAAAGACAATATCCGTCAAGAATGTGAGGACCTATCGCCGGAAGTTTTGGGCAAAGTGATGGAAAATGCCATAAAAAGGGCTCAAATGACAATCAACTGTGGCGGTGGCCATTTACATGACATCATATTCTCGACTTGATGTAAAAAAAATTATAAGACCAAATAAAAATAACCCACAAGAAGAATCAAAGTTTTTCTTTTTTTTTTAAATTACAGCCAAAAAACATCGGAAGGTGGTTTTTGCGCCACCTTGTATAAGCCTATACTGTTTTTGAATATATGTTTCTAATAAACTTTTCCAAGCAAATACAATTCACAAACTCTGTTGACTATTTTTTTTTTTCTTAAAGCCACTCACTGACTTCCAGCATTTCCAGCTAAGGTAGTTATGATGTAATTGAGGCTAGGCTTTTATAGAAAAAAACATTTTAAAAGCTTTTTTATTAATGACTACATTATATAGTTACATAAATATGTCAACAATATAAAATCAATTTTTATCCACATCTTTAATGTCCACGATGCACGTGCCTGTGCCATAATAATTATAATTAATACAGAAAGTGCTTTTTGATGTTGTCGCGCACATTTTTCACACTTTTCAACAATTCCCACACATAGTTATTCACACTTGCCACGCTAATATTCTTTATATCCATTATATGAAGATACTTATATGTCTATATCTACATCCTTTCCTCTCTATGGTATCCTTTGTTTACTGGTTATAAAAAGAATATTCCTTGGTATAAGGTCAAACCAGTTACTGTGTGTGTGCTTGACAATGGTGAGCAAAATATAGAGATTCAACAATCTGATCGCTTGCAAGGGGCTATATGAGGGAAGACGGGTGCGATTATGAAACGGGTACATTAGGGAGAGTTTTGCTCCAGCTGTCGCATCTGTCACACCATCATGATGGTCGTTAAAATATATGCCACTAGGATAATGAATTCCCCGAAAGCATAGGTATTTGTTGAGAGTTCATTTAAGCCCACTGATGAATGAGTATCGACAGACTGTCGAAAGGATTGATCTAAAAATAAGATAGTAAATATAGGGCAGTAACTTAATGGTTTGAGGAGTTTTAAGATTGGTTGAGTTTGTTTGCTATAGCCTTAATGGATTGTCAGCAAAATGCAGCAAGAAATTTGAACTTTGTCTCAGTTTTCAGGAAAAATTGTGCACGACGTGTCCGTGGTTAAGAATTAACGAATACAAAACAGTAATTTCTTTTGAAATTTTTTGAAAATTACAGTTATTTTGCTTTTAAGGAATAAATATCGAAAAATTCCTTTTATAGTCGTTTTCAATGTCTTTTTAGTAATGTACTGTCAGCCTTTTATGTCAAGGGTTTGGTATACGTGCTTTAATTGTCATCCAGTAGCACATCTGATTGTGATTCAGAAATATATAGCTGATCTGCTGACTTCTTTTTTAACACTATAAAATCTATATCGGAGCGAGTTAATACAAGTAGTATCTACGAGCATAGATATATGCGACAGCATATAATATGCATCCACAGGCTCATCATTTAGTGCATTTGTTTGTTGGACATACGCCGACGATATTGACATAATTTCTAAGACTAAATATGATGTCATAGAAGGAAGCACCAGCAGTAAATGAGGGTAAGACTATGCATATTCTGTTAACATGAAAGGACACACAACATCGATGAATAGGACAGAAAGTCACCATTGACAGATATAAATTTGGGGTAGTACGGCACTTTGTCTATCTCGGCTACGCTATTAACTCTGACAAAAACATCTCGTCAAAAATTAAACAAAGAATTACTCTTGCAAACCTCTGTTTCTTCGGGCTATATAATACCCTGATTATCCCAGTCCTGCTCTACGGCGCTGAAGCATGGACCGTCTTAAAAGCGGATGAAGAAATCCTTGGTCGATTCGAGAGGAAAATTCTTCGATAAATCTTCGGTCCCGTTTGCGTTGACGGGCTATGGAGTGAAAGATTCAACCAAGAACAATACAGAGCTGTACAATCACATACCCCTGATCAAAAAAACTCCGCATTGAGCGTTTAATATGGTTAGGACATGTAGAACGAATGGACACCAAAACTCCGGCTCGCAGAGTCTTCGATTCCCAGCCGGACGTTGGACGCAGTAGAGGAAGACCTCGCCTTAAGTGGGGCGCAAAAGTAAAAACCGACCTCAATCAACGTGGAGTCCGCAACTGGAGGCAGTTAGCTAAGGACCGGGCTAGTTGGAGAGGAATATTGGTTGAGGCCCAGGTTCATTTCGGTTCGCCTGAGACAGAATGCCGAGTAATCATTCCGTGCCATTCTGACCTGGCTGTTTATAGCGTTGTATTTTTTAATTTATCAAGTCAAATCCGGTTGGATGAGAACAGTACCCGATGGTTACCACTTGGAGGTCAAAAATAAGCACTTTTTTTTCTAATATTTTTCAACACTTAGGACTCAGTCCCTGAAGGTTATAAAACCCAGTGATGGAAAGAAGGAAAAAGGTTTGTAGGATAGTTAGAGATTGGGAGTAGGTGGAAGAGTGAGGTGACGATGCGCGTTAATTTTGAATCTTTGCAGGTTGTAGTCATCTGGAAATATTGAAGAAGGCAAGCTATTCCATAATCGTGAAATGTGGTTAAGAAATTATCTTCTAAATTTTACTGTGCGCCCGAAAACAGGCTCTATGCAATATGGGTGTGCCGAAAAGTCGCACGAGTATTTCTATTAAACAGACGGACAGGCGGGATACAACTATATATTTCGTCGGAACATTTATGGTGAAAGTAGCGGTAAAGAAGCGCAAGGCATCCAACATTCCGCCGGTGTTCGAGAGAATGAAATTCGCTGCAAACTGATTGGTTGTCAATAAGTTTGATAGCATGACTCTGGACTCTGTCAAGTAGGCTCAAGCATGTTGCAGGAGCACCCGCCCAGATGTGCGAGTTATATTCAAGTCTTGGACGAATGTAAGCTTTATAGATATTAGCTAAATCTGATGGAGTGAAAAACCGTTTGCATCGTTTGAGAAATCCTAGGCATTTAGCACCACCTTTAGCAGCATCTATAATTTGCTGGTTCCATCGAAGGTCTGGGCTAATATGCATGCCAAGCATAGACAGGCCATTAGATTCCTCAACTTCAACTCCTTCCATGTTAAGTTTAGCTACATTTGTATCCTTGATGTATAGTCAGCGTTACAACCACTGGGCATTGCCAAGTTAAAGCCAATCAGAGTCTACTGTAGTTCTACAACACCCAACTATCCAATCAAATTCGATAATGGGGAGCACTAAGTCAGTGAGAGCTTCAATGATGAGATCCCCAGAACGATCTATATGTAACCATCCTTCTATCTCCGAACCTTTCGATAATTCTTTAGGGCTAATTCTTCAAAATGACGATCGTTACAAGTTAGCAATTGTGAAGCAAGGTGAAGCTCTTCTTGAAAACGGTCCAGACGACGCAATTCTATTTTGCAGTGATGTTGCTATTTTTCTTTTGAGTAGATGCTTCATTAGTGTGGTATGCATTTATCTCAGCTAGGATTTTTGTTCACTGGTTTTTGTCTCTGATTTGATAAATTAGGTCCGTACAGGTTCCAACAGGAAGAGGCAAAGACAACTTCAGGGCATTGATTATTGTTTTATGGGAACAATTGCCGATGCATCACATCTCAATAAGTGGTTAGTTGGAGTGGCTAGCCCGCTTACTAATTTGGCCCCTTACGACTTCTTTTTGTTGAGCCTATTAACCTCGTGTACTTATGTCAAGGCCACAAGAACTCGACAAAAAATTTAGGCTAACATTTGGACCGAAATTCCCCACATGCGGATATGATGGTAAGGGTGATAACAGATACCAGGAACCAGCTTTTTCAGTGTATGCGCAATGGAGGAGAAGAGAGGTTACGTTATCGCAGCCTTACGTTTTTCAGTAGAATTTGTGTCCACCACAAAACTGTATTCAGTAATGAAGCTAATTTCTGGCTTAATGAGAAGGCAAATAAATAAAATTGTCGCTTCCGAAGCCAAGGCAATCCTCACTAGATTCTGGGGACACATTAGACATAAAAATATAGGCTATGAAAAACAAACCAGTGGCATAATCGTTCCTTATTTTTTCCATCAATGTCGATATGCCGCGCTGGCATACCATGATCAACAATTAATTTGTTGAATACATCGACGTACAACTTCATTGAATCGAACTCATCATCAAGGCGTATATAGGTATAACCTTGAGGTATTAAATGGCTTTGTGTACTGATGCTCCCTTAAAAAAAAATTGGAAAATTACTTTCTCCAATTCTTGTTTCTTCGCGCTGAGATGGTTTTCGAGTCATTAAACTCAAAATCTTAGGAAGATCGTGTGACAGACCTCAATCAATTTAGTTGAGCATTCTCTGAAACATGAAATATATCAAAAGTGGATAGACAAGCTACTAATCTTTTCGAGTTCAAAAAAGTTTGGAAATATTTTCGTCAATTGAAGATTTGTAGGTAAACTATGCGCGCTTTACAGTTGAATGGGCCTAATCAACACAATGTGCATTGGGATAGTGAGATACTGAGAAGTGTTAATATACACCAACTCTTGGGCTAGCTGTCTTCTATGGTGTTTTTTTTTAGAGTTATAAAACTTCGAATTGAAATAAAACACAAGAAAATCATTTCAATGTCCATCAATTTCACTTTTTTGGAAGGATAATTTTTTGCCATTAATGTTTAAATATGATTTCGGGCATGTGGCCGACGCGGCTGGTTCGAATAAAGCCAAGTCTAGAGGTCCAATTTTCAACCACTTTTTCGAGCATTTTGAGCGTATGTCGGCAATAACGCCACGAATGTGGGCTTCCAAGTCCCCTAATGCTTCTTTTTTGTTGGCGTAGACGAGCGACTTCACATATCCCAAAAAAAAAAAAGTCCAATTGTGTAAAATCACACGATCTTGGTGGCCAAATTACAGGTCCATATCGCGAAATTATGCGCTCATCGAATGGTTCTTTCAATAAATCGATTGTGACGTGCGCTGTGTGGCATGTAGCGCCGTTTTGTCAGAACCACATCTCATCCACATTCATGCCGAAAAAGTCGGTTATCATGGCTCTATACCGGTAACTGACTCCCCCGAATCATTTCGGAAGAATTATGGCCCAATGAATCCACCAGCCCATAGAGCACACCAAACAGTCAGTTTGGAATCTGTGGATTCTCTTCACTCCAAATGCGGCAATTTTGCTTGTTGACGTAGCCATTCACCCAAAAATGGGCCTCGTCACTGAATGCATGGTCTCCCGGCTTTAATTCTTGCAAAAGCTGGATCTTGTAAGGTCGTAAGCCAAGATCTTTTCGCAAAATCTTCCATAAAGTTGATGGACAAAGCTCCAATTGCTGTGCATGGTGGCGAATTGATTCAATCGTGTCCTCTTCAACACTTTGCTCTACAGCGGCAATTGTTTCTATGATGCGCACGCTTCGACGTTTCTGCGGATGCGTATGATCACATAGAGTAAACGTTGTGCGATAACAATCCATGGTTAACCGAATAAATTGGTCCGATTGACGATTATGTCGACCATAATATGAACGGAGCTTGCTGTTAACTTCGCGAACTGAACCATTATTTTCAAAATTAATTTGCACGATTTGAAAGCGTTGTTCATTTGTCAACCTAATCATAATGAAATGTCAAACCAAACTGAACATAAATGACAAAAAAGTTCCCCGATGTTAGTTTTATCTCTATACGAAAAAACAACCTCTAAAAAAACACCAGTTACAATGTTTTTGAAAATACTAAGCTCCTTTGAAAAAACAAAAAAAAAACAATAATTTTGCTTACTTTTTATTAATTCATTTATATTTACATACCTGGAGGAAAATAGTTCGAAAATTGGATATACTAAGAAAACTCTAAGGACCTGCTTTTTCTTGTTACTTCGTATTTATATCCATTTTTTGGCGTGATGCCAATCAAACATTTAAATTACGAAACCAACAATTTTCGATTAAAAAAAATCCAATCACAATAAATATTTAGTATGCAACCGCACCAAATTGCCAAACCTCAGTCAATCTGCCCTCATCCGAATCTACCATCACCACACAAAATTCAAATGTCACTTGGCATGGAAAAACCAATCAAGAGAAATGAATGAATGGTCCATTGCTCAATTAAGGACGAAAAATGCTCCTCTCTCCGCATCGACCGACTTCACTATCCCTATAGCCAAGGCATGTAAAGCAATTTCCACCAAACACAACCGAACAGCAATTGTGCTCCTCTTTCTCCAGGATATCCCTTTTCTAGCATTTTTTGATGCAGTAACTACTTTGGCAAGGAGGTGTCGTCTGTCAGTCAGATGGATGGCTATAAATTTAAATTTGTCCACTACTCACCAATACAGAGAAAGAAAGGCATCTCGTCACCACTATATCTAGAAAATATGACCGCCCATACGACGAGAAATGGGCTGAAATGGGCCCATTTGCTGTTCCTATCCCAGCTACTAGCTCAGTGACATAGACAGAAAGGATTACCAGGGGGATATAGGCAAAATGGAAACAGAAATTGGTGCAAATTATTTTTTCTTCATCAAGGATAGTTACACTCCCGCATCCCGTGCGCCCCTTGGACACGAAAATTATCCACGAAATTGAGCAAAAAACGGAATTATTATTTTACAAGAGTTTCAAATATCCTTAAAGGTACACAACTGGGAGTAAAACGCTTCTTCTACGTAGTCGTGCGAAGGAATGGTTCCTGGTCTTAGTCTGCACATCGTTTAGATGGATGTGTGGAGCAGCAGAATAGTTGAATCTAAGGAGATGGAAGGTACTCTATCAAAACGAAACAAAAAAAAAGGACTCTACAAAAAAATATATATAGAGGGATCCTTAACGAACGAGATTGGTCCCAGTGCGGGAGAGAGAAATCGAAATTCATTGAAGCGTTCCCCAGCAACGATGGGGCTATTGCTGCCGGTTCCGTATACATGTTATCCAATCGATGAATGCCTGCTCAGCAGGGGATGAAGTATGTGTATTAATCAAGGAGCTGCAGAATTGGAACTAATTCCTGGTCCATTTGGTCGAGGTAAACTTAAGCAGAAAGTCGAAGGGTTTGGGGAACGAAACTAAGGGTTTCGTAAGGCATGTGAGATATCAAATAATAATTTACTCGTAGTCCTTCCTTCCTTGAATTTTTAATTGGAAATGTACGAGCAATTGCTATTCGACTAGGAGGATGAGAACAGTATCTTTGTTGTTTTTGTTTTATCTGCACTTTTTTTGTCTGATTTGGCAAGATTCCCAATCAAGACGTTAGGAAGCGGGAATTTCATTCGTCAAATTATTCCTGCTGAGGGAAAGTTTTATATCGAGCATATTGAGTTTTTCGAAAAGTTAAAAATTTTAGAATACGTTTTGGCGGTAGTCAGGGATTATATTTTCAGTCAACTTAATGTTTCAACAGATTACCAAAGAGTGTACCGTGAAAGTTATGTACTTGAAGCTGGAAATATTCATGACTATTATTAACAAATTTTGCCGTGAAATTCTTATTTTAAAAAGAGCCACGATCATGGAACTATACCCTCTCAATATTGGTACATACATTTTCCGTTTATCCTGCAAGGAGAAATGTAAGTAATGTACAAATTGACCAAATATCACACCCACCTAAATAAACGAATTCCATGGTTAGGTGTTGCAGAATGGTGTATGGTTGGGAGTTGCAGAATGGCGGCGTTAATGCCAATTCATACTAAGACCTAAAATGGGAGAACTCAAAACAAAATATGATCAGCTTTGATCTGCTATAAAGTAGACATTACTGGCATCCAATAAATTCGAGAGCATCGAACAAGGATAGGTCGTTGATTAAGGGTGAAATTTACTAAAAGCTTGTGCTGTTGTTCTATCAGTGAACACAATGTGACTACCCGAATCAAGTCCAAGTATACCCAGTATAAGCTCATGCTTCTTGAGAAAACATAGAAGCGTTGCCAAATTCGATGCATAAATCGTTCTTAAGTGGCACTACAGTCCGGAATGAACCAGGGCCTCAACCAACATGCCAATATTGGAATTGGAATTGGAAGCCAATATTAAAGAACAAACGGCACCGTAGCCCTACGTATATGTAAGAATGTAATCGGGAAGAAATGTTGTATGCAACCAATGCAGTGCAATAATCCCAGCGGAATTAAGACCTGTGGGTCTAAATTCCCAAAAAAAAGGAGATAGCCCCTGCGGTACTTATTTCCGTTTTGAAATTTGGGTATGCAACCGCGAGACTTATTTCCTTTTTGAAGTGGAAATTAGAATGCAATCAGGAAGAAATGGGGTATACAACCAGTGCAGTGCAATAACCCCAGCGGAACTAGAACTCTTAAATTCCAAAAAACAAGGAAATAGCCCCTGCGGGACTTCAAGTTTGGGTGTATGCAAAGTTTGAATATAAGTGTCATACTGTCAATGGTGGAGGGTGCATTATCCTCCGAAAAGCACCCACTTTTTATCTAAGTGGACCTTTTTCTTAGGACAGAATTTTTATTGTATGTTGGGCCATAATCTATGGGGAAACCGTAGTAATTTTTTAGAAAATCTTATCGTGACACCGTCTTTAAAGTTCTTACCGAAGTTGAAGTTCGCTAAAAATGTCTATCGGTGAGGGCATCACATTAGAGCTTCATATGATCGGTTCATCCGCTTTTTCGTTATCTTCCACCACGACGTGTATGGGAACTTTCAAGCTTAGTACCGAGTGATGACTCATAGTCCTGAGCTTAGAAAGGTAGTTTGTTATCCCTTTCGCGTTTCGAAAGCATTCGAGTTGGTCACTTTGAGTGTGTTAGCATATTATGTTTATTTCCATCGATATTACACTTTATAATGCTTGCTACAATTGCTCCTGAGAAGACTTCTGTTCATTTTACTTTCTTGGAACAGAAGAATCCAAATCCCGTCTGTCGGGTATGAAGACGTTGTCTTTGTTAAAGAAATACAGGGATTTCGCGTAATTTGTGTGTAAGTCTGGACTCAACTAAGATTTAGATATGCCTGACTGTCCGCAAAGGCGGGCACCCAAATTTTGTTCTCTGTTCGACTAAGTGCACCTTTGTCTGTCATTTAATAATCGTAAACCTGGTTTTATGTATAAGATTTTATGAATCGCTAACAGTATATTGTTTTTCTTAAGTATCTAACAAATTATTCGAGTACCTAATATCAATTTTCACGAAAAGCTTTCTCAATTTATTCGAGTATGTACCTAATATCACTTTTCACGAAAAGCTTTCTCAATTTAGTCGTTAAGATCCGGCAAAAGCTGTACATCTCGCCGTTGTTCAAAAATGCACAGTTGGGAGAAAAACCTAGGGAACCTGTTCGACAACAACTTTATTTTTAGGAAATTCTTTTACTTTAAAAAGTTTTTTAAAAGTTTTTATTTTACGACAACGTAAATAACTAAAAATGGATGACGTTGATGTAGATCTTCCCTCAGCTGCCCATGCCGCTGCCATGGATATCAGCACAGCCCTTTAAGATGTGCTGAATCAGTCATTGATTTCGCATGGTTTGTTCCATGGTATCCATCAGGTCTGCAAAGCTCTTGACAAACATCAATCTGTCTCCGCCATCTTGGCCGTATCAATGGTCGAGGTCGAGGAGCCCTTGTATTAGAAATTGGTGTTCGCTCTTTGCCATGAACATCAAATTCCATTGATTCGCCTTGATTCGCACAAGAAAATCGGCGAATGGTAAGGTCTCTGCAGGATCGACAGACGAAGCAAATTACGCAAGGTATGCGGATGATCTGTGATACTCATCAAGGATTTCGGTGAATCGACATCACCTTTGGATGTTGTCAAGGAGCAGCTCAGACAAAACAGTTAAAATGTTATTCGGGATTAGTTTTTAATAAATTAAATCACAGGTGACATTCTACTGAGGTTAACATTTTTCTTAACAAAAAAAACAAAACTTGTTAGAAACAAGACATTCTAACGAAGTTTTACAGTTGTATTTTATATCTCCATGTATAAACAGATTTAATAACGAGAGAATAAAAATATGACATCGAACTAATCCTTTAAAATCTAAATGTAAACAAAAATATTTAGATGGCAACTTGAAGGACATCCTAAAGCAGATAATAATTACACACGTTTTCATTTTGTCCATTTTGCATGACTTCAACCTTCTTCCTCTAACCTTTTACCACAAAATTGGTATCACTCCGTTCAATTCCCCCAGCACACCATCCAATGCGAGAGCACACCATCTCACCACTTCCCAGCGATTTATTTCGAACCCAAACAAATATCGCACCAACTGTGAGCAGTCGCGTTAAGAAATTAATATCATTACTCTGTCCGGCCCGGTATTTCCCATCCCTCCGCTAGCCCCAGTAAAACTAGAGCAGAATGGTGTAAAAGAAATCCAGGAAATTCCTGGTTACCAAATCCAGAGCATGGTACATGAGAAAACCAACAATGGGTACCCACTTATCATCGCTAGATAAGACTCCCGCAGTCTACTACTCCACTGGTGCTGCTTCTGCCACATCCCAGCAGCGCGCACAGAAAACGTAACCACAAAGCAAACGAACTGGTCACCACTTCCTTCTCCCCCAGCTGCAATGAGGATTCCTTTCAAGTATAAACGAAACAAAACCCCTGCTCCTCCGCACCACACACTCAGGATATTGAGAAGCACGGAATCCCACATCCAAGATGCTCCGAAGCGATACAATATGACTGTGAAAATTGGAGCCGTTTTCGCGGCGCAGGTGGCTACACCATTGTTGATGCTTCACAATATTCGCCATATATACCGTCCGTCTGGTTGGTGTTTACGTCCGCAACTGCTACGTTACCAAATCTCGTTGGAGCCGCACGATTCTTATTCGTCGTTTTTTTTTTTTTTGTATTTCGCGACCAGAGGAGCAGCGGGCGATTCACGAGTTTTTCCGCTGCATTCCGCTAATTTTTCAATACACCGGAGTGCAATGAATCTCGCACAGCAATTGGGAGTGCGTCTGCAGTTCGGTGCCAGGCGCGCATTACGATCGGGAGCATTGGGGGCCGAGGAAAATTAAGAAAATTACACAGGAAGATGTTTTTCTGAAGCTCCTCACACCGAATCTATTTGAACCCTGGTTGGCCTTTGAATAAGGCTTGCGCTGATTGTTGTTGCACGGTAAAGCCAGCGCCAAAGCGCTGGACGACCTGTTTTGGTATCCAAATTGAATGAAATGGATATTTATGGCCTCGATGCCGATGGCATGTGGGAACCACTCTCTGGCCCTGTGTGGAAGAAGAAGCTGCGCTGGTGCACGGTTCTTCTTTTATAAGGCTGGAGGTCAAAAGCGCGAGAATTACTGTCATCGAGAGCTGTTGACAGCATGCGATGCTAATTGAAACATCGTACCGTGGCAATGGGCAAAGGCCGTCCAGCAAAAATGGAGTTTCCGTGTTCGTTTATTAAATCACGCTTTTCAGAGGGTAGGAATACCGTAAACCCAATTTGAAAGAGATTAGGTATTTCGAAGCGTGGGAAGAAAAGTAGCTGCTGGAGTCTTTAGGACGTGGCTGTCATGTTGCTGAGTGAATGGCAATGTTTGACAATGCCAGTTTGTCCGTGTATGTATAATACGTATGTGTGCAGTCAAAACATAGCCAATTACGACCACTCAATGGTAATTGACGAGAAGTAATTTAAATAATTTCCCTTAAATGCCGATGATTTCCTATAACCGTATCCGATTCAAAAAAGGCCTTCCCCTATTTTTTCGATTATTCGTCCATTAAATGGCGGACAACAGACACATGGACAGCAAGTTTAAATGCAAAATAATACAGACCAACTGACACCGCAATCAAACGTGAAACTGTCAATATTCCTAAGGACTAAACGGACAACAGACAGCAGGAACAATTTAGCTCGCTTCGATTTTATCCACTTTTTTTCAAGTCCAATCTCAGTTCTTTTTTTAACATTTGTCCACCACATCCGTCCTTTGGAAACGTGACTTGCCATTTAGTTCCTGTATTTACCTTGTATCAACTTCTCCCATACCCCAGCGGTCCTTCCGCAGCGAATTCCTGTGATAACAATTCGGAAATGTTGTAACCCACCGACACCGACGACCAACGAGCAGAGGGTATAGTTAGATAGGTACAAAAAAAAATCATCCTACCCTACTATAGAGAAAAATGTCCTTATTACGTCTTCAGAGCTTCGACGTTCACTTGGTACCTACTGTACATACTCGGATAGCATGCAAGGAGACAAAGAATTAAAGTAAAACGGCAATAAAATTGGGCGAAAATAAAAAGGACAAATTAACCCTCATAGTGTAGTCACCAAAAATAGTCGGCGAACAAAAAAAAATGTAATAGATGGGGGCAGATACCTGCAGACGTTACTCCCGAAGGACTCATATATTTTTCAAACGTTTTGTTGGCTGGCTGGTTGCCTGTTGTTTAATTTTTTTTTGTAAGGTTGACGGTTGACTGGCGGCCAACATACAACGTGAAACCGAACAAAGGAGATTCACCACTCGAATGGGACAATGTCATTGAACTTTGGTCCTGTTACTATACTTCAGGATAGGTGCTCTCAGGCAAAGTGAAAACACAAAAAAAAAATTGGGAACGTACAAGAGGCAAATGTGTGAGCAATACGCTCGCTAATGACGGTGGTCGTTCTTTGGAGACACCCAAATTCCCTTTTGGCCGAGTCCATCTAAGGCCAATTAGCAATTTGTTTTAGCAGGGAAATTAAAGTAGTCACGCTGCTAAGATTGACGGTGATGCTTCCCTTTCTGGAAACAGACTAATCCCGATGAAATGACTGCATGCACATCAACTTGGGGGATACATTCACATTATAAAAGGAGTGGTAAGGGTGTGAATATGGATCTGATTGTTTTGTGTGACTGGTGATTTTAATAAGTACTCGTCCTTAAATTTTGAGAAGGATACTAGTTGAATGTGCACCCATTCGTGATTATTTCTGACTATCAAACTCTTCCCATTGCTTCGGGTTCTAGCACACTGATTTGGATGAGTTTGTTTCACTTTACAAACGCCTTACATTCTGTTTGGCATTCTGAGTCTGCTTAGAGGTTTTCGCATTTAATAATCACTTCAATAAAGCATTTCCTTCCTGGGAATCCATTAAAGGTCGAGAGGATGAGGTATAGAGGTATGTTGTCTATGAATTTTGTTCGTCCACCATTGATGCCAAAAAATTAGAACCTATTCCCAGATGAAATTGTCCAGCCATATGTAGCTAGGGTTATGTTTACTCGATACTACACCATCCTTGACATGAATTCATGCAGAATAGACTTTGTCTGGCTATGGAACGTTGTACTCTTCATGATTACACAAGGTGGGCCAAAAGAAGTCATCCGATGTTGTTTGGTTCTCATTAATATCGGCCGTGGCTCGCGCAGTATGTGCTGTTGCTTCGTCCTGTTCGAACCACATTTCCTCTAGTCCTAATTCTACCAATTGCGACAGAAAAAACTCGATTAATTAACAGCGGCGTTCTCGAACAAAAAATGGCCCGATGACTCCTCCAGCGTGAACAGCGCACCATGAGCGGGGGTAATGGCTCCTCGTGCATTACTATTGGATCCTCGAGATTGAGGATGGCTTGGGCGTAAGTTACACGAGTTTGGCAGTCGACAGGCAGTAGCTGATGCCCGGATTTGACTTTTTAAAGGAACATGCGCAAGATTTTGACCAAAATTCGCCTAAGGGATGACCGGCTGATGGCTAATCGCAAAACACGGCGTCTTGTTGATGTTTCCGGCGACAGCTCGACATCCTCGGCAACAGCGGCGCTATTCTCGGCACAACGGGCGCTCCGTGGCCGGCCACTCTTGGCAGCGTCTCGTGTGGTCCCATACTCTTCAAGGTTGGTGGCCAAACGGCGCAGTGTTTGCGCAGCCGGCGACGGAATTCGCGCTGCGCCAAAACTACAGACGAATTGTTACTCTTAAAATAGACACGATAATTCCGCGTCCTTGGGGAGTGTATCGCTCCATGGCTTGTTCACTTGTATTCTACATCTGTCTAGTCCACAAATGTCAAAACAGATTTGACATTGGCGGCCATTTGTAAAAATACGATTATCTTCCAATAGGGTGATCTCTTTTTTTTTATGGCAGAGTGTTCAAACATCACAGTCGCACTGTCCATCTAACAACAACATGCACAACACAGTACTAAATTTTTTTTTGTTACAGAACAAGTAAATAATGAGACGAACTTTTTAAAGGCGCCCCATTTCTATCTGAACGTGGATGTATGCTATCTGAGAATCACCTATCGTTCACGAAGAGATATTACATTCGCTGGATGTGTTATCAATTATTACAACGTAAGGATCAAAGGGTGTTTGTTGTCGCAAATTGATGAATTGGAACCGAAGGATACATGGTTCTATTCAACTTCGGTGGTAACGGCCCTTTTGACAAATGTGTTTTCCGATTATCTCATTTTTGTGATCTTGACCGACAAGTTCGCCATAGTCTGGCAACAAAAAAACCATCTGAATGCAGGATCTACAAAATATATATCAAAGGCATAATAGCTACAGACGTCCTGAGCAGCATTTCTAGTGGGCATAATATCGACGGCCATAGTCAACGAAGAGGTAATGCTCTCTCCCAGTATTGAGGAAGTAACCCGGTTCTGATGAATTACAAGCAGAACTCTTCAAATACGGAGTATACATAGCAAACGAAACCAAGTATGTCATTTTACCCTTAAGACTTAGACCCGTTTGCTGATTCTCTTAATATCTTATGGAAGTTTTTTCTAACTTTTTTTTTTTTTTGATTTTATTGGAACGGTTTGGAAAGCCGTTGAAAATGATCTATCGACCAAATATTTATATTGCCGTTGCGAAAGTATTTGCATCAAAAGTTCTTTCGAAACAGACAAAAACCTATTTTTTTTCTAAACAGGCCCCCAAAAATTGGGCGTGGAAAAAAACTATATGAATGTAATATAAATATTCAGATTGTCTTAATTGTCTATCAACATCAGTATATCAGTTGGGTTTTTCGGAAATTTGATGAAATCATTTCCAAGTCTAGCTATTGGTATGGACAATTTTAATACTACCCTTAAAACTGTCAAGACATGCATTTCTCCAAAATCAGCTATGCTAAGAAGATGGTTTCCTGTTGCAAAAAATCGCTTAACAACCAAAAGTTGATTGACATGAGCAATGGAGTTGTTTCCGAGTAAGCCAAATTTAATTTTTATGATTTTTTTCAAAAAAAAAAACTTTGCTGTAACTGTTTGAAGAACATTTCAAAAAGCCTTCTTTTTTCGCTTAAACCACAATTATTATTTCTTTTGTTAACCGAAATATTTTGTAAAAAGAGAAGTTATGAAATCAACAAAAAAAGTCTTTTCTCTCTTATATTTGACGAGGTATTCCAAATTCTGAAATTTCAGGGATTTTTATGTCATTTTTATATATTAAATGCGTTGAAAACTAAAAATACCGAATATCAAAATAATATTTGTACGAGTGCTTCTATCCGTTTTGTCATACTTAAATATTTTATGCACTCATTTTTTTTTTTAAACATTTACTATGTTCCACCTAACCACTTTTATGTTTGGTGCAAAGCTTTATTTACCTATCACTTAAGAATTTGCGTGGAACATAAACTCTTAGGTTCCGCATTAGTATCCGATCCTTAGTATTCCGATCCTTAGTATACTAATCCCAATTGAAGGAACTTGTGATTCCAGCGTCCAGCAGTGAAGGAGAATAACTCAGATAAATAGGCATACATAGTATGTAAAACTTATATATGAGGTCCTGAAAAAAATCTTATGAGCGACTACTAAAGTCGTGATGGAGGACTTTAACGTCGTACTTCGGTAATCGCTCATAAGTTTTTTCCAGGACCTAGAAGAAACATTCCTTTGGAATTTCATATTTTGTATTCTTCGGGCTAAGAAGGTAAATCAGTAAGTAAAGCCCTCACTCGAACTATTAAAGAGATCCTATATAAGACCCTGATCATGCCAGTTCTGCTCTACGGCGCTGAAGCATCGACCGTCTTAAAAGCGGTCGATTGGGAGGGAAAATTCTTCGAAAAATCATCGGCCCCGTGTACGAACTGTACATGACATGCCGCTGGTCAAAAAAAAACAACATATTTTTTTTTAATCCGCCCACTATTCAGAAGAATTTCTTTTTTTCAAACCTCAAGAAATGTTGAAAAATATCAAAATTTCGTCTCTATAGAGTCTCTTGTCACCTCCAATTTTTGTGGGAATTCGGTAAAATGTTGAACAGTTCGAAAAAAATGTTCCATGCAAAAACGTAGCTATAGGGTGTCCGCCGGGAAGGTATAATACTATTTTTGTTTATAATTTTTGATTAAATGAAAAATAATCGATCTTATATTGATAAATGTTTTATTTAATTTTTGTATGCATAATTGTTTGCATGAACCTTGCAAACAAAACGAAGTCCGAAACAGTCAAATCAGGCTATCGTGGAGGCCAATCAATATCACCTTTTCTTGAAATAACTTGTTGCGGAAAGATGTCTCGCATTAATTCCATTGTAATCCTGGCTGTATGCGATTGATCACCGTCTCGTTGATACCACATGTTAATCAAGCCCAAAGCATGCAGTTGTAACGTTAAAAAGTTTTCAATCACATCACGATATCGCTCCCCATTCACAGTTACCGTAACGCCGTTTTCATTTTCAAAGAAGTAAGGTCCAATGATTCTTCCTGGCCAGACTGTAACTTTTAATGGATGCAAAGGTGACTGGTGAATAACTTCAGGGTTTTCCATTGCCCAGAACCGACCATTCTGTTTGTTCACATATTCATTCAAATGAAAATGTGCCTCCTCACTCATTGTAATTTTTTATGAATATCGGGGTTGTCATGGGCTAGCTGTAACATCCTATTGGCATATACACGGCGGCGTAAATGGTCTTGTGGAAGAAGCTCTTGTGTCAACTGAATCTTAAATGGAAACAAATGGAAATCCTCGTGCTAAATTGTGGCCAAAGTTGTTCTTTGAAGACCAAGCCCCTGATCACGGCGTCGAATTGAGGTTGATGGGTTGTTTTGAACACTTCCTTCCGCAGCAGTAATGTTTTCAGCCGATCTTGCAGTATGTAGTGTTCGATGCTTGGGCCTATCCATATAGACCCTCTTTCTTCGAATTCGTTCATTACACAAAAAATAGTGCGTTTTGTTGGTACGTTGTTTCTCCCTAAAAATTTCACGTAACTTTCTCATCGTCACAGTAATCGATGATTGATTTTTATAAAATGTTTTCACGATTAAAACATGTAGGTTTATCGAATATTTTTCCATAATAAATTTGCCACGTGGTTACTTCATGACTGCCAAATATGAGCTGTCAAGACTAATGTTTACCAAAAATGGCGGCGAAACAAAGTAGTATACCTTCCCGGCGGACACCCTGTAAATACCTATTGTTTTTTCAAAATTTTCCAAATTGGACCAAAAACCGGTTTTTACAAAAAAGATGAAGGCGAGGCACAAAACCTTATAACAACGAACAGACAGAGAGTCTATATGTCAAATTTTAACATTTTAATTTAAGGCCCAAAAATCGGTGACACACTAAGAGATGGACGGACGGACGGACAGACAGACCTGGCTAGAACTTTTTCAAAGTTATATATACCTTTGTTATAGGGTATAAAAATGTAGTTTTTTGACGAACCGCAATTTTTGATAAATTCTCTGAGTAATTTTTTTTTTTATATAAATTCTTGTGTTGTGAGAATGCCATTTTCTAATTTTACCCTTATAAAGTTTTTAGCGAAGCCCACTTTTGGTGGATATTAGTTTGAGAATTGCAATGGGATAGGATACAGTATTAAATGATTCGCAGAGCGCATTGTAGCCTTCTAGTATGTTTCTGTTAAAATGGTCGTCGAAGACAGTTGTTTTTGTTGTTCTTATTTGCGCCGCAATAAACTCCAAGCCTCCAACCTGGATACCTTAGGAAACGATGCCATAGGTATTCATAAACGGTGTAGCACTGCTTTTGATCTTTCGCTTATCTGTTATCGTGTCTGTTTAATTGAGCAGCAATAACTCTTCAGTTGGCTTATTTTCCGAACATGTGGGAAAGGCTCATATAGATTTTTCATTTTGTCCATCCTATCAGGGCCGGCTTCGGAAGAAGAAGACTCAAGTCAAGGTGGCCTTGAGCTTGGACTCAATTCAAGGGTGGAAAAGGAAGATTGTGTTTTTTTGCAACAAAAATTTGACTTTTACTGTAAGAGAGTATTTTTTCATAAATAATATAAGCCACGGATATAACTTAATGTATGAAGTTCAAACCTTTTATCTTATATATATTCCTTGCCACTAAAATTATTTTTCTTTTATTTTCTTAAGAGCATTAGATCTGTTTAAAAATGTTAATTCAGCCTGATGTTCTGTACTATTTATTTTTTTTTGGCTTACACAACAATGAATATAATTTTCAGGTATAGGATTAGCACTTAAATAAAGTTGCCGCATAATTTAAATATAAAATATCTGGGGTTCATACTGTATTCATAACACAATCATCCATACATTATTGTTGTCACCGTTGTACATAGATTCACACATCCTCCACCATAATATGTTCCTCACATACACAACTTTGCTATAAATAAGAAGAAAATATAAAAAGAAAATTTCAAGGACACATTTTCAAAACGGTAACGAAGATGACTTTCTTCAAAGTTTCTCTCTTTCGTTTTGTCGCAGATAAATAAGTGGATTTCCTCATCTGGTCTCCATCTCCGACTCCATTTGAGATATGCGTCTATGTGCATCTAGTTCTCGTGTATTTCTATGGAAAACTGGTTCGACAATTTTCCTCTCACTTTGTAAAGTTCACCGCATCCAAAGAAAACATATAATATACACTCGTTCCGGTGTTCCCGACGGAACTTTGAGAACATTATATAAGGTGGCTAAACGTCATTATATATTAAAGTTCCAACGGCACACATTAAACAGGAATGTTTGGGGTGAAAAAAAAAAATCCCCCCGAACCAAATCTAGGGTGCTAAAAGGTTACCGAAGGTGTTTCGCGTCAAGTTCCTCTATATCATTGGTTCGGTTTTGCCCAGCATCTCTCAGCATCGGAGGCATAACTTTAAATGCAACAGTGAACGCCACCGAATAAGGGCACACAGATCCTGCAACCCACTGAAATGTGTGAAAGTGAATTTAAATTTTCGATTTTGTTTTAAAGTTTTCTCTACCAGACTTTTGAATGCAATGATGGGGGGACAGGGACAGGGGGCAGGTTATGTACAACGGAACCGACTGCATTCACAGTATAGTTTCAAAGTTATCACAAGTGCAGAACTTTGTAGACACTGCGACGCGAATAAACCAAACAAACACTTTCCGAACTGGAATTTAGGGCAAATAGTTTGTGCTGAAACTTTGTTTGCCGAGTTTCGTGATACTTTCCACAAAGAGCGGGGCAAGGGCTGCTTTGAGTTGTTGGTGAAACTCTGCCGAGTTAATTGAGTTAACTCAATCACATTCACATGTGTGAGTTAGTAAATGTGGGTTTCAATGTTTTAATATTAATTTATCCTTGTGGCAACATTTATCACATAATTTTATCACATTAAGCAGGGGCTTTAGGTATTAGGCATTAACGGGAAGAGTTTTGTTGAGGAACATGATATTAGATACCTGCTTGATGAAATGATCACAATTATTTAACATCAGCTTTACGTATGAATGATTAATTTAATAGAAAATCCATGACTTTTGAACGGATTTTATTCCTATTTCAGTCATATTATTCCAAGGTGAACCTAGGGCTTAACCAACATGCATCCCAATTACCGCGGTGCGTAGTTTTAATTAAATCCAGTTGAACACAGTTGGTTGAGGTCGTTTTCGACATATGTTGGCCACTTCGCTCTTCCTCTACGGCGTCTCTTCTCACAGGTAAGAGATATTTTACACCAGAAAAGCTTCATCTTCTGTTCAAACCCCAAGTACTACGAACAGGTCTTAAACGCTGTTCTTATAATATATGCTGAACTTACTAGACTCTTGCTACACTCTATCCATTGGCTAAGCAAAGATTTGTAAGGGATCGTTTTTTATGACATGTTCTATAACGTTGGTCAAATGGAAGACAATACGATTGCATGAAACCTTCAGTTTTCACCTACCTGATGCATACCAACTGAAACTCTCATCATTCTCGTAGCGACCACTGAGTGCATAGTCCCTTGACCGGAGATGAGTCTCAAAGACTTGGCGGAAGCAGATGAGAGTACAGGGAAGACGTAAATAAGAACTAATGCACATATTCCATTTCGGCAGAAGCCATTGAACTTCCAAGATGGAGTCAACGGTAAAGTCCATAGTCCAAGTTAGGATGGAAAAGTGAAATATCAGGATAACAGTTCATCTTTTAATCTCAAGGGTAGGTAAGGCCCCTTGAACCCCTTGATCATCTGACTGGCCAACGGCAGTGCTAAGGTATCCTAGGGATATCTAATAAATTGTGGCTGGCCATACAGGTCGAGGGTTGTGCTTTTGGTTGAATACAAGTAAACGGACAAAAATCGAATGAGCCTGAATTTATCGTTGGGATGGACCTAGAATATGAGAACATTAAACAGGATAGATGTAGCAAAACAACTAGCGCAAGCCCTAAGCAGCTTAATACCTTACTACCGTCCAGGAAATATTTACGATGTGATGAGCCAGGCAAAAAGAGGAAGGAAACCCGTGAAAGCTACTATGAATGAGCACCAACAGGGACTATTTGGATGCGGATTTGTTATAATAAGTTATAAGAAGTCTTATTTTTCAAGACATTAGCAAACGCAATGTACCAACCGCATTAAGGCCAAATTCGCCAACATAAGCCTTATATGCGCTCATGCTCCAACGAAGGAAAAGTTTATATAGCTAAAGATTGCTTCTACGAGCTCTTTGACTATAATTATGAGCGACTACTCAAGTACATGCTGGGAGATTTTGACGCAAAGGTAGGAATAGAAGACATCTTTGGCAGAATTGTTGGAAAACATGGCCTACACCACAACACGTCTGGCAACGGACTAAGAGTAATTGACTTCGCTGCATAACGAAATGCTTCTATAGCCAGTACACGGTTTCCTTACCCTAAATATCCATAAGTTGACATGGTGATATTCAGATCAACAAACGGTCAATATAAGTGATCGCATAAATAGATAGACAAGAATTACGCATCCAGCATTATGGATGTCCGAACGTTCCAAGGGGCTTACATTGACCCGAAACAACTTCTTCAACTTCAACTTCTTGCGGTCGAGGTTAGAATGCGCATATACACCATCCAGCGTGGTGTATCCCTTAACCTCCCGAGCAACACCATTCCACCAGCATCTTAAGACGAAGAACAATGACAACGATGACAACAAGCCATTAGATCTGAAGCAACTGGTGTGCTAGGTTTCTCGCGCCCACCAGCAATAAACTCCTGTTTTCATGAAGATTGCCGAGAAAAGCTCGCAGCCAAGAACGAGGTCTACAAAGTTAAGCTGCAGGTGAATACGAAGGCTACCATTGAGCACTATATGCAATGAAGGAGGGAATATTGCCGGCTTTTTAGAAAGACGAAAAAAAAAATCAAGAAGAGCATGCTATCGAGGTTATTGAGAGTTGCCACTCCAGGAATGGCGGAAATGACGGCCTTCCCTCATAGCTGTATAAAGCCGACGGAGATGATAAGTTAAGTAACATTCACCAACTCATTAGCAACATTGTGGAAAGATGAAGGTATGAATGAAGAATTGAACTTCATCATCGTTTGTCCGTTCCGAGGATCTCTGAACTGCATCAACTACAGCACTAAGGTTCATCAACATCGCCGAAAAGATCCTATCTGCCATAATATGTGAACTCCTGAAACCGGTTACCAACAACCTATCAGTGTAGTTTGTAGGCGAGGAATGGCCGCAACCGTCCAAATCTTCACACTTCGGAAAGCCCGGAAGTCCAAATCGATACCCACCACCTATTCATCGATTTCAAAGCCGCGAAACGAAATATACATAGCCATGCCTAGTTTTGGTATACAGCCCAAACAATTATTTCCTGTCAACGCGAAAGGACACACAACTTCGACGACTGAGATAGAACGTAGCCATTGGCAGATGTGTTTGCACTGAATAAGTAGAACCAGAGTAACCTTAAACGAAGAATTAAAATACAAGGATACTAAGATCAGCTGTATGAATTCTTAAATACTTTATCCCATACCATCCTTAATATAAACATGAGATATGATACAAAAATAACCTACATACCTTATCCAAAAAGTGTTTTTGACCGTCGTATTATACGCTTAAAGCCTTAGAGATCTAGAATTAGATATTGAAATTTAAGGCAGTCGGTAGTTACTTCTCAAAGTTCTGCAAATTTAAGGAACACAAAAACAGTGACTCCCTGAAGTTACACCACCCATGGAGTAAGTCTCCACTGCATCCAAAATATTCCCTATCACTCTCTTTCTTCCCCTTCTCTAACGTTCATACTTTGTTAAGCATTTAAAAGGTATTCATAGCCCCTTGAGTGTCTTATACAAAAAATGGCACTGGCATGGATGTTTGCAGATTTATACTTTTTTTATCTATCAATTTAAACAGCGATAAGAATATCAAGACCTCCCTCATACCATAATCCATTCCACAACATATCCCTATGCCTTACCATCACAAGTCGACAGTTAAACCCAACAAAACTTACTCTCACCAACGGGAATCAGTCATAAAATAAATCAATTCCCACCATTACCCATACCCATGTGTCAGCGCAGAATAAAAAGCAATGTCGTCCATCAAATCAACTGTCATCGCATCTAGCAGTGACACCCCACTCATGAATCATCTCGACTGCAGTTCACATTGCGTTCCGTCAAAAATTTATGCACTTGCCCGCCTCCTTGGCTTGGAATCGCGCCCCGTGTACTCTTCCCAACCGCATACGTGATTATTATTGTGCTCAGCAACAAAAGCAATGCTAAGGACTTCTCCAGGTCGTATTACATCGCTGCGCTGCGGCCGTTCCGAAGCGTCGCATCGTACCATAACAGCATGTCACCTGCTGTCCCGGTGCAGTACACACAACACTGGATTTCACTTTACTGAGATGCCATTGGAGCGACATAATGGACCAATTACCTTATCTCAGATGGCGCGTCGATTATTTATTACCCTCGTCCAGTGGCCACCAATTTTATGAGCACTTTCCTACTCGCCTGGATAGTGTGTGTATGTGTGTTTTACAAGGAGCATACACGAGTGGACACATGTGAGCATTGTTCGAGTGTTGATTTGCTAGCTCAGAACTCAAATCTTAGGTGCACACTGCAAGAGTACACAATCGCGATACAGATCTGGAAGAGTATCTGCGGCATGGTCACATCCAAGGGGAATCATCGAATACGCTCCACGCTCATAGATTTCATTCGGAATCGCTGTCTCATAATTCGCAACTGCGCCGGCGGATCGAGTGTGTAGGCCTAGGTGATGCTATCGATCTCGCAATGGCTGGGAGTAAGTACCACATCGGTAGCCCAGCTCCGATGGTGGCATCACATGGGAGGGCTTGACTTGCCATTCCGCAGCTTATCTGTCGCACATAGAGATTTCAAGATATCAACCCAGTCCTGCGCCGCCGCAGTCACTAGGAGAGTCATAGCTGTGGATAGTCTATCGATCGATCGGGCAGATTATCTCCTTACGGCCTGTCTGTTTGTCCAATCGACGAAGATGACGACACGAATGGGCCTAGTCCTAGTCTCCATGGAACGCAGGCAGTCTTACAGTTGTGCTCCTCTCCAATGGCTGCCAATTATCGCCATTATTTTCCAATTGTCGAGAGATTTATTAAAAGATGAAATGAGCTTATACCGTCTTCGTTAAGGTGCAAGGATGCGACGAACGAAGTGGGGGTACCGGGCCACTCGATTGTGAAGAGTCTGGCAATGGATGCAATTAGCATGGAGGTAAAAAATTAATTTTTCCAATTAAAATAAATCAATTTCTGTTTCACGGTTGTAATCGGTTTCCATTTATGTGCCGGCAAATTGAAAGAAATAAAAACAGGAGAGCTCGTTCTGCAATTGAGTTGCATGGTATTAGTCAAGGACGAATGGAAGAGTGTAAAGTGTTTTGTGTTTTTTTTTTTTTTTTGAAACTATGCGACGTCCGGTAGATTGAATCAATTTGAAATGGTGAACATGGGGCTACGATTATTGGAGATGGGAAGAAACAATAGAAAGAACAATGTGCGACGTTCAAGCTGGTGAGCTGTTTTCAGGAGTGAGATTATTCAAAATTAAGGGCACGTCTAGGTCATATGAAACTATTACTTGCACTGGGAAATAAACTCGTTTAGTAAACGCTTATCCCTATTCAGATCATAAGATCGCTGTTTAATAAGGGTGAAATTACGACTCCTTCGATCTACAGTCTTGTTAATTCACGGACCTATAATACGGGATAGTTTTGAAGTGTTTGTTTAGACACTGGACGATAATGGATGTTAAAATTAACTTAATGACTTATACGGTTGGTGTTGTAGACCCAAACAATCAGTTTTGAATAAAAGTCAAATTTTAACGATGGTTGAAGCCCAGATGCATTTCGGACTATAGCGCCACTCATAAGCAAGTAAGTAAGGACGTCGCCTTGCTTTTTAAGGTTCCTACTTACATAAAAAACGTTTTCTAGGTTGTCTGTTTTTGCTAATGAAAAAAAAGATTATTGCACGAGTTGATCTTATGGTCTCCACATGACTCTATTATTCCCTCTACAAACATGCTTCTCGCAATGGCGCAACCTTTAGCTTTCTGCTTAATACGGAAACCCTATGTTGATTGAGCTCGGTTGCTGATTATGGGAGACACACAATGAAAGATCTACATCTACTGCTTGTAAAATGTTGCTCGAATTACGGACTGTTTCTTTTTCAAACTCAGTTTTTGTTTACTTAAAATATTAACTTAATACTAGACAAAAATGCTTAAATCTAACTTATCAATAACATATTTACTTAAACTAAATTATGGCCCTTAGCGGGCGCTGTAAGCTTACATCTAACAGTTTTTATTTTGCCTTTCGGCTTCTAGTTTCATTTTTTTTTTTTAAATAAATTTATATTTCAAAGAAAAATTTAAAAAACTTTGCTTAGCGACAATTTTATATAAAAAAAAAACTTAATCTACTTAAGACTACTTAATACTACTTAAATACTTAATACTACTTAACTACTTAAGACTACTTAACTACTTAAGATTACTTAACTACATAAACTTAATTATAATCTGGGTGGCGAGCCCTCGCTGCATATGCCCCGAGGGGTCGCCATCCTGATCGAGTCTTTTGGTCCACAGGCAGCATGCAACCACCCATATTGTACGCCAATATGGTGCACAATCCCCGCCACAGACCTAGTACTAGAATTAATTTATCGAAGAACTAATTATTGGACTAAAAGTCCGCAAAGTCTAGAGGAAGTGCTGAATCACTTCCGTCGTGTAGCCACCAGAATTCGGTGCGCTGCCTTTCGGCTTCGGTCCTATCGCGATCCGATACCGCCGTGCTAAAGCGGAGGAGCTCCGGAGCATTGTCAACGTACCCGTCGCGGATTAGCTGTTTGTCATGCGCGTCACGGTAGCGGTGGTATAAAACCGGGATACCGTTCCTGTCTTGTACCAACCCCAACGAATCGATATAAACAAATGCCTCTGGTGGAATAAAGCCAGACATGAGCGCACTCTCTATATATGTTTCATTGGGGTAGTAAGCCCTGAAGATCAGACTGTTGTCGCTAGCCATCGCCCTTGCAGCGTGCCTTCGATTCACCTTAATTAGGAAATTGTCAATTCTGTTCAACTGGGCCCCATTGTATAGAACCTCGTTCCGATAGTATTTTATGTACTCGGAGTCTGGTGTTCGGTACAACCCTAAGCAGGATCGGAGACAACGCCTCTAGAAATGCCCTATCCTTTCCATGTAGGATGGTGATACATTGAACCACACGGGATAACCGTAAGCGATGATCGGCCTTATGAGGGCCATGTAGCAAATGACTTTCACCCTTGAATCAAGTTGACTGTTTTGAAACAATCGCCTTGTCAGAGCATAAGCCCCCTTAGCCCTGGCCAGACAAGCATCCACATTTTTGTTAAAATACAGAAACTTGTCAAGCCAGATGCCAAGATACATATTTGACTTCACTTCTCAACGCCAACGGCTGCCCATGCTGTCCCATGATACAAAAATGTTTCCAGTTTTTTCTGGTATCCTAAGAAGCCCCATGCAATGGGGTCCTGAACAGAATCGTTTCGGTTTTTTGGAAATTAATCTTCAATTTCCAATCATCGCAATATCCCTTAATGTGATCGAAGTCACGTTGCAAAGTATGTTGATGACCTCGATTTTCGGACCTGATCTGTACGCCACTAAATCATCTGCGTACGCTATAGCGTGTCTGAGAGAACCTACAAGCAATTACGGACTGTTCTGACTGGACCATAGGCTCTAGATATTCTTCGCATTTTGTCTATGTCGACAGCCCTCTTGTACTGATTAACTCTTTTAAACCGCATCCTCTTATATACCTACTTGCAAAAATGCATATGAAATCTCGTTGAGTTCCGCCAATGATGTCAATATCGTAGGCGTATGCTATTGGATGCACCGATTTGTGGAAGATTGCGCCCCTGGTGTTGACAGGGAAGTTTTGCACAATCCTCTCAAGAATGAGATTAAAGAAGTCACATGAAAATGTGCCTAAACTAATTTTTTGGTTTGGCATGGTCGCTGCCGACCCTGAGCGAGTATTTTCCAGCGTCATACTGAACAGACGGACGAGTTTGGGCGGTATACCGAAAAAAGGCAATGGCTCTGTATAGTTCGTCTCTATAAATGTCGTATACGGCTTGAAATCGATGAATAGGTGGTGGGTATCGATTTGGACATCTTGGTTCTTTTACAGGATCTGCCGAAGTGTGAAAATTGTATCAGTTGTGAGCTGTCCTGGCCCAAACCACACTGATAAGGGACGATCAGGTTGTTCATAAACTGTTTTAGGTGTTCACATATTACGCCGGGTACGATCTAGTAGGCGGGAGAATTATGCCTCTGTGGTTGTCAAAGTTCAGCCCGCTTCTCAAACGGCTACAATTTTTTCTAGCTGTGATGCGTACTCTATGTAGCTCTATACTCTCTGATATTATTAGCAAATTATCTCCAACGGCTTATAATGCTCGGCGAGGAGAAAGTCATTTCCACCGGCCTCGTCTTGACTAAACAAATTTATTGCAGGGTCCTCAAAGAACTAAGCCCTTAGATTTGGAATGGCAATAACAAACAGCGCTATAAATTACGGAAAAAGCAGGAACTCTCAAAGGAATGTTACCTGCAAACATTCATTACTCGTGATAAAAAAAAATTGCTAGTGGGTTAAGTTCCCACACTACTTTGGCCACATGCTCATCTTGTCTTTTGAGATTTCCACCAGCCCACGACAAAACAAAAAAAACAGCCAACAGCCTTGTTCAGCTTAAGCTTAGATATTGCTATACTCAATTCAGTTAGTGACCGTTCTTTGATCTGAAAATCGATAAGTACCATTATGAATATCGAGGTCAGGAAACCTTGGGCTGGCTATAGTGTCGTTTCGTTCCGCCTTACGTTTTGTCATGTAGGCTGTGTTTGCGAACAATACAGCTAAAGATGTCTTCTTTTCCTAACTTTGCGTTAAAATCTCCCAGCACGATTTTAACATCTTACTTTGGTAGTCGCTCATAATTTTGTTCAAGGAATGCGTGAGTGCATATAAGGCCTATAATGGCGACTTTGTCCTTGATGTGAATTGTTCAAATGTGCTCGGTAAGGTCTGGAGAACATAGGAAGTTTTGGATATGTTTTTCATTTTTAACAAATTCTATCCGCTTAGTCGCTGTTTCTGCTCTCTCTACAACACGTTCCGTAGTAGATGATATAGAAGTTAGTCATCCTCCTATCCCAACGTAATTCTTTGATGTAGTAATATCTGCTTTTAAGCAGCTTAGAGCTTTCACTAGATGTTTGGCTGCACCACTGTTCTCACACTCCAGGTGCATTTACTAACGTTGTTGTCCAAATTTCGTTTAGCATGCTCGTCAACAATCCTTTCGAAGGCTATAAGTTGCTTCATAAGAGATTTCTATACGAGATTTAGCACAGCCATTTGGCTTTCGGCTCATCCCTGTGTAAACCTTGAGATTCCTAGATGACTTGCTGTTTGTATATGTAGAGCCAGCTCAAGTTCTTTCAAAGGTTCTTGGTTGCTTCATAACAGTTTTTTTTTATCTTATCAAAACCAATGATTTTGCATCAAAGGTTTTTTCGAATATTTTAAAATGTTACCGAAAAATGTTATTTTTTACTGAAAACGCCCCAAAAAAGTGGGCGTTGAAAAAAAACTCTTTTTTTGAACGAAATATAGATATTAGCAATGACTACATATGTTGCACTTTTTGAAAATTCCCTTCCGTTCAAAAACAATATTTTTTCTAAAAAGTGTAGGGGGGCAGTGGGCGGATGTCAAAACTGTTTAAACTTTTTTTTTGCTTCGTCGGACAGAGAGTGTAAATAAATTTCAACGTTCTAACTCAAAATGTAAGGCCAAAAAATCGATGACACACAGACGGATGGATAACGGACGGACAGACATGGCTAGATCGACTCAGCTGGCGATTCTGAGTCTGAGTCTAGTCCATATACTTTGAGATATATCTACCAAAATTATTTCTCTATGTTACAAACTTAATGTCAACACTAATATTTCCCTATGAAATAGGCTATAACCAGCAGATGTTTCGTTGGACGAATTCAATATATTAAAATGCAATAACTAGTATGTCAATATCTCAAAAAATTTTGAATGCAATTAAGCAATTTGGGGCTATTTAAATCTTTTACATACACATAATCAGTTTTTGCTAATAAGAATCGTATGTATAATGGTACAGAACGATATCTGTTCAAAAAAAACATTGTTAGGTGCAGTACTGGCACAGATGAGAAAGATAATTTTTGCCTGATAAGTAGCCGAATTTTTAGTATATGCCCTTGTTCTTCTAGTAGCAACAACGTGTATCAAATTTCATCAGTCTGTCTCAAAACGAAAGGGCCAAAAACTTTTAAAAAATGGACGGACAGACATGAATAAATCAATTCAGCTTTCGATTCTTATTTGATCCATACACTTTACAGTATTTCTATCTTTTATTTTTCTCCATGTTATAAACTATAATTAACTATAATCTGTTCGATGGGATAGGTACCACTTTTTGAGATTTTTTTTAAACTTCATTAAGAAGACGGATTCAAGTAAAAAAAAATTATTATTCGGATTCATCATTTAGCTTTATTTTAAATCCCATATAATTAACTTTCACCACTTGTTTGTTTAATATGAATATAATAGAATTAGCAAAATTTAAAAAAAGTGTGCGTCGGCCGGGAATCGAACCCGGATCAACTGCTTGGAATTCTACTATGCTGACCTTTTTTTAACTTTAACTTTTTTTTAACTTTCAAATTCATTTTTTATTCACTTGAAATATTAATATTACTAGACAAAAACGCTTAAATCTAACTTTTCAATAACTGGTTTACTTAATCCAACTTATCGACCTAGTGGGCGCTGTAAGCTTATATCTAGCTGTTTTATTTTGCCTTAAGGCTTACATTTTTTGTTTTTTTGTTTTATTTTTAATTTACAAAAAAATAATAGAAAACTTTGTATAGTGACTTTTTTTTGTTTTATAAAAAAACATATTTTAGATTATAACTAACTTAAGACTACTTAAACTACGTAAACCTAACTTAAGACTACTTAAACTACTTAAGCCTAACTTAAGACTACTTAACTACTTAAACCTAACTTAATTATAATCGGGGTGGCGAGCCCTCGTTGCACATGCCCCGAGGGGTCGCCATCCTGATTGCGTCTTTCCGTCCCACGGCAGCATGCGATCCACCATAATGTACGCCAATATGGTGCACAAGCCCCGCCCCAGACGAATTTTAAAATCTTAACTATGGAGTTGGACTAAAAGTCCGCAAAGTCCTGAGGAAGTGCAGAATCACCTTCCTCATACAGCCACCAGAATTTAGTGCGCTGTTTTGCAGCATCGATCCTATCGCGATCCGATACCGCCGTGCTAAAGCGGAGGAGCTCCGGATCATTGTCGACGTACCCGTCGCGGGTTAGCCGTTTGTCCCGCGCGTCACGATAGCGGTGGTATAAAACCGGGATACCGTTCCTGTCTTGTACTAACCCTAACGAATCGATGTAAATGAATGCCTCTGGTGGAATAAAGCCCGAAATGAGCGTGCTCTCCATGTATAAATCATTGGGGTAATAAGCCCCAAAGATCAGGCTGTTGTTGCTAGCCATCGCCCTTGCAGCGTGGCTTCGCGTCATCTTAATCAGGAGATTGTCAATTCTATTCAACTGAGCCCCATTGTATAGAACCTCGTTGCGATAATATTTTATGTACTCCGAGTTCAGCGTTCGGTACAATCCTTAGCAGGATCGGAGACACCACCACTCAAACAGCCGTATCTTTTCCATGTAGGCTGGTGCCACATTGAACCACACGGGACAACCGTAAGCGATGATCGGCCTTATGAGGGCCATGTAGCAAATGACTTTCACCCTTGAGTCAAGTTGACTGCTTTGAAACAATCTCCTTGTCAGAGCATAAGCCCCCCTAGCCCTAGCCAGACAAGCATCTACATTTTTGTTAAAATACAGAAACTTGTCAAGCCAGATGCCAAGATACATATTTGACTTCACTTCTCAACGCCAACGGCTGCCCATGCTGTCCCATGATACAAAAATGTTTCCAGTTTTTTCTGGTATCCTAAGAAGCCCCATGCAATGGGGTCCTGAACAGAATCGTTTCGGTTTTTTGGAAATTAATCTTCAATTTCCAATCATCGCAATATCCCTTAATGTGATCGAAGTCACGTTGCAAAAGTATGTTGATGACTCCGATTTTCTGACCTGATCTGTACGCCACTAGATCATCTGCGTACGCTCTAGCGTGTCTGAGAGAACCTACAAGATCACTTGTATAAATGTTAAGCAATATCGGGGAGTTCACCGCCCCCTGTTGTAAACCATTTTTAATTTCAAAGACTTTACTCGAAGTTACGTTGCCACATTTGACAACGAACTTCTTTCCCATAAGCATTTCATAAATCATATATAGCATGGGTTTACGTATGCCCAATCTGGTCAGCTTGTAGAAAAGCCCCTCTTACCATACGGTGTCGAAGGCCTTTTCAAAGTCAACCAGACAGGTCCCTATGCATTGTCCTTTGGATTTTTGGATTTATTCCATTGGATGTCGGACACTAGTTTCGACGCAGCATGAATGGTGTCATGCCTCGCTCGAAAACCAAACTGATTATCCGGAATAATTTTGTTTTTCTCGACCTACTTAAGCAGAGCTCTATTGACTATCTTCTTGAATACCTTGCTTACATTCGGCAGAAGGCTTATTGACCGAAGATTTGCAGGGTTTGTTTTGTCCTTGTCCTTTTTGGAGATAGGATGTACCACCGTCGTTTTCCAGTGCACCGGATAATGTGCATTATTCAGTGCATTGTTAAGCAGGGTGGTGAAGATATCGACGGCTTCTATTGGCAGGTGTCTCAATACGACGTTTGGGACACCGTCCTCTCCTGACGACTTTTTATTTTTCAGTGATACCAAGATGTCCAGGAGTTCGTCTTTTTGCACGAACAGCATTAGGCTATTGGCGACTATGCCATTGGAAGGGTTTTCGTCATTGAAACGGAAAAACCGAGATTCTCAGATCGCCAAGCATCAGTGTGCAGATAAAAGTGATTCAGAAAGGCTCTTTCCTCAATATCGCGATTTGGGCGAACAGGATTATTCACCGTATACACGGTCTCGAAAATAGCGCCTATCGAATTCGCCTTCTCCTGAGGATCTTCGATCGTGAAAAAACCGTCGTTCGAGCCCCAGTAAAAATTTATAGATTTTCTGTAATTTTCCGATATTAATTTTTTAAGATTTTTGATCAGTGACTTCAGTGTCCGAACCTCCAGGTCTTGTCTGTCAGTGAATTGTCTACGCAGCCGTTTAAGCCTCGAGACCAGTCTGCTTTTGTGTCGGTGGAGTGCATCGATTGTTGGCGTTCGATATTTCTCCGTCTGGTCGTCAAAACTAATTATCTTAGGGATAGCTAGATCCATTGACCTTGTGAGGGCCTCGTTCATTTTTAGTAAATTTTTGGTCAATTTCGTCGTTTGTAAGGTTTCTGTTTGTCGGTGGATCAATTTCACTCAAACGTAATTCTCGCTTTACAATTCTGGTAAAACACGGCCAGTTCGTCTTTCGGTAGTCGAAAGAACGCACTTGGTCGAACTCCTCCAGTTGAGTTTGCTCGTTTGGTATACTAAATACGGGATCAAGTCCGAGGTGATCACTATCGTAATCGAATGCTCGCACACAGTTCCACGCGTGTTCGCAATTTGTTAGTTCTAGTCTATTGTCCATAAGCGCTAAGTCCAGAAATGAGTTTCCTCTCGGGAAGGACGGGATATCCGTCACGTACAAACTAAGTTTGTACTCAATCATATTTTGCTCCCGCCAATTCTGAAGCAGTCGACCTCAAGTGTTCGCGATTTTATTTCCCCAAGCCGCATGCTTAGCGTTAAGATCGCCGGCCAAAAAGTAATAATTTACAACTATGCTGACCATTACACCACCGACGCTTTTTATTTCTTTGTTACCACATTTTGCGAACGATGCATTTAGTATCTCTGTTTAAAATGCGTTCAAATATTTTAGATGGCATTAATAGTCTGAATGGAGCGACGCTCTATCCAAACATTTTATTTCGATCTGTGGTAGCTGTCTTCAGTTCCGCTAAACAAGTTGACTGATGTCATTGTAAGCACAAATGGATGGCTGGCTCACTGCTAAACCGAACCAAATCAGAAAAACGGAATTCGAAGATATTCTGCCCTAGCGAGGTATCCGTCGGAGCAGAAAATTGTCCGCAACGTATAATTCGTAGGAGGTTCAAATTCCATTCGGGGATTATGTCATCGGAGAAATGAGAAATGTAAATAAATTCCACTAAGAAACTGTTCGGAAGAATTCTACAAAATCGGAGAATTTTCCTCTCCGACGGATACCTTGCTAGAGCCGATTAACAGGCTTAGTAAATAAAATGCCATTAATTCCTAAAATAATTATTTTAATCCTAATAGCGAAAATTTTAAAGTTTATTCTCTAAACGTTGTTCTGAATTAAAATTTAAAAACTGGATTCGAAAAATGTTCACAAAAATTTGCAAAAAAAAAACTGTGACTAGCATAAATTTTTGCTTTGAAAAGTGTCGAAAAAATAAATAAAAAGTAAAAAACAGGCTTATTTTTATGGTTTAATCACGCATGGGTGATTAAATGTTTTTATACCCCATCCCATAGGGGTATATAAGTTTCGACATATAGTTTATAACATAGACAAACAATTTAGCTAGATATAGCTTAAAGTATGTGGATCGACTCAGAATCGATAGCTGAGTCGATTAAGCCATGCTTGTCCGCCCGTGCGTCATTAGTTTTTTGACCTTAAATTTTGAGCTAGAAAGATGAAATATGGTACCATGTTTGTTGTTGCTCCCTGTAGAACAAGTGTAAAAATGTTTGAAATCCGCCTTTTTAGAAAAACGTAGTTTTAGGCCAAACCGTTAGAGATCTTGAAAAAGTGTTTGAGGAACATATCAAGACAATTAAAAAAAAATTGTTTCCGCAAAAAAAAACAATTTTTGTTAAAAATTTATACATTTCAAAAAAAAATTTAATGCGATAATAATATTTCGTCCTTACATCATTTTAACCGACACCCACTTGTTGGAAGCGTTTTCATATAAAAAACAAGAGATATGGTACAAAGCGTTCCACACAGTGGATTGTAGCCTTCTTATGTTTTGTGACATACAGCGATCTCTTGTAATCCCATCCAACCTTTAGTTTCATTCTACATGTGTAGGTATACATATATGAATTTTTTTTGTATATTGAATGAGCTACAATTTTATACACAAACATGTTTCGTTTACATCTATACCTAAAACGCCAACTTAACGGTGGCGAGCTCAATGCTTGGCAGGACTCAAAGTACATTCAATATGTACTAAGAGCGCTGCTAAGGTCTTAACTGAACGAGGCGATTCCATATTCTGGATAATGCTGCGCCTGGAAGCCATTTTACACTCCTTCTTATTTAGGCAAGAGAATACTACAAACGTCAGCCCATCTGTCTATAATTCCGATTTGTTGCTTCCACTAGACTATAATTGCGACTAACTGGACTCAGTCGTAATGCCTTGAGCGACGGTGGTTTCAAAAACTCCATTGGTTAATTCATTTATATAATTCAATGGAGATGTTGGTTCTCATCGCGGGATCATCTCGCCACCCGGACCCGTTTGGTTCCATTCATACCTTCAGCCATGTTTTTACACTGTTGTCCTTCTAGTAAAGGGTTTTTCAATAAGAGCGCTACAAAAGGTTTTTTTAAATAAAATAAAAACGGTTTTGGATATCAATAAAATTCTTTATTCCTGTGAAAGTACGTTCGATGCCATTATGTATGGAACTCGACTTTTTTTTACATAGCCACCACAGGCACGCTTGCAGAAGTCCAGACTCTGAACCCAATTTTCGACGGTTTTCAAGCATAAATCGGCCGATACTGCTGCAATTTCACGTTCGATATTCGTACAAAGTTCATCAATCGTCGCTGGCTTGTTGGCATATACCATAGACTTGACGTAGCCCCACAGGAAATAGTCTAACGGCGTCAAATCGCACGACCGAGGCGGCCAAGCGACTGGACCATTTCGTGAGATAACACGTTCTCCAAACTTATTTGGAGAACGTTGATTGTGGAATTCGCTGTGTGGCTTGTGGCACCGTCCTTCAAGTCCATATCATCCAATGGGGGCCAAAAATATTCGGTTGTCATTGAACGGTAGCGATTCCCATTCACAGTAACGTGCCGGTCTTGATCATCACGGAAGAAGTACGGCCCAATGACGCCGGCCCATGAACCACACCAAACCGTAATTTTTTCGGGATGTAATGATGACTCATGGAGTACGTGTGGATTGCTGCCTGACCAATACCTCATATTTTGTTTATTGACGAAGCCATGCAGTCAGAAATGAGCCTCATCGCTGAAGATAATTTTCCGATGAAAATCCGAATCATTTTCAAGTTGTTGCTCAGCCCAATTCACGAACATACGATGCTTCTGGTGGTCAAGCGGCTTCAGTTCTTGTGTCAATTTAATTTTATTAGGATGTGGGCCAAGATCTTTTCGCAAAATTCGCCACAACGACATCACAGAGATGCACAACGCTTGAAAACGACGTGTGAGAGACACATTTGGGCTTTTCTTCAACTGAAGCCTCATCGGCAGCAATATTCTAGACACTACGGGCACTTCTTTGTCTCACTGCACGGGAACATTTTTTTACAGTGCCGGTGGATTCAAATTTTTCCACTAGACGCTCAATTGTTGATCTGCTAGGACGATTATGACGACCATAAATTGGACGTAGCCCCCTTAACGTTGAGGCCACTGACTCCGAATTTCGGTTGTAAATTTTAATAATTTCGACTCTTTGTTGGATCGTATATCTTTCCATCATGAAATGGCAAACCTTACTGAAGAGAAATGTCAAAAGAGCGGCCAGAAATATGGCGTCGTTTGCTATCCCTGTCGCTCAACTCTTGTAGCGTCCCTGTTGAAAAACCCGATATCAGACGCAGACCAAGGAGGCGCCTACTATCGGTTAGTATTATCTGGTAACATAATTGCCTGACGAATTGTCCAATGGGTGAATTTTTAAAATCCGTAAGTTACACTCAATAATTTTTAATTACTATCACATATTGTTTAATACATTAAAAAAGATAATAGGGTACCAAGGATGGGTTAACTAGTTTCACATAAATCAATAAGATTTGTTGGAACGCCTTTGAATGCACAGCTCAGCGATCATAACCAGTAAACTGCTCAGAAGTTTTAACGGAGTTATACCTTTCGGGCTCTACTATTGGACTTTGTTAGGTCTTTTAATCTTAAGATACCAAGATAATGTTAATGTGTAGTGGTGTAGTGGTAATGTGTTCGTCTGTTGAGTGGAAGGTTGCGCGTTCAATCCCAACCAAAATCCATTTCACTTTTATTTAAAAGAAATAAAAGGTCGGTGTAATACCTAAAAGTATGCACACCATCTTGAATTTCTTCAAATTTAAACGAACACAAGAAAAAGTGACTCCCCGAAGATAGTTCGGACACCACCCATGGAGTTAAGTCTCCACTACATCTAAAATCTTTCCTATCCTCTCTTTCTTCCCCTTCTCTAACGATCGTACTATGGTAACATATAAAGGGTATTCATAACCCCTTAGTACGTGTAAATTATAAAAAAAAAATGTGTTTTGTGGTAGCATACCAGGGAGGGATTTTTCTTGAGGAATTTTCTGGTTCTTGGATAATGAATTTATAGTTGTATGTTAAGTTTACATGCATAGAAGCTTTGCCTTAGTTTTATTGTACTCAATGCTATTTTTAATATTAAAAGTTTGGGTTTAAGCAGTGGTATTACTAATCTTGTATTAGCGTCGTGCTTTCAATATTATAAGATAATAGGTTGTGCATGTTAAACACCCGAAATAATTTATGACATCATTTAACAGGTTCGATAGTATCGAAGTTATTACTGTTAATAAAAAATACCTGCATAGTGCACTCTGATTAATTTGTGCAGTCCAAGTGCTTCGGAGAGGAAACCTCCCTGAGGCAATGTTTGCAATTTAAATGTCTACGCCAACATAGTTAGCATTTTGACTAAAACAAAAATGTTAACAATCTTTTCACTCACGTCGTTCGGATCACTATCACCTGTTAAATTTGCGATCTTCTAAAACAAGGACGCTTTGAATTTCATGGGCAATCTAGCACTCTGTAGAAGTTAATGTGCTACTGCTAGTTTAAAGCCAAGAATCGACAAAATATAAAAGAAAAAACCTTCTCGGTGAAAATTGTATATAGATATTTGCATTTATAATACAACTGAATTATAATTATGATATTTCAAACAAATTTATGCATAAATAAATGTACGCCTCATCTAGCACTCTCGAGTGCATGGTCAAAACAAGTTTACTCATCGAACTCCTCTTCGGAATCTAATTCTTCCTCAGATTCAGTTTCTAATCCTGAATCAGTTTCCCAGGGGGAATCATAATCTGAATCTAGGCCGTTACTTCGTAGTTCATCGCCTGAATACTCGTGACCCGAATCGATATCAGATTCATAATCCAATTCTGAGTCTTCGTCCCTGATCTCCTCATCAGAGTTAACGTCTTCTTCAAAATCGCTCTCGCTCTCAGCCTCTGACTCGGATTCGCTATATTCATCATCAGTATCATCATCTTCAGAGTCCGTATCATCTGCAGGCTGTCGATATGGTGTGATAACTTTTTCAAGAGTGACATTGTATTGGTCTTTGTAATTCTCCCTTATGCAATCGATTGTTGAATAAACCTTCTCAATCATACTTTTATGATCTTGAAGCCTGTTGAGTCCTTGCAGTAGTCTTTCACCTTCACCGTTCACGTCTAAGTCTGGTATACAATCGCTAAAGTTGATTTTATGGCGAAGGCTCACATTGCCCGACTCCGGATCCAGTGGCTGAAGTAAAATTTCAAATTGCAATCTTTTCAACCTTTCTATAGATTGCTCGTACAGAATTCGAACATTTCCGTTGACAGCTAGATTTTCCATATTTTTAGTCGTATCGTATGTAGTTGAGTTAAAAGTCACAATGGAACTGCTGGGCATTACAGATTTTTGCAGGACTTTATAGGACTATTTGTACTACCTGTGTGGGGTCATAAATATGTAGGCACCTAATTTGATCGCAATTATAATTAAAATTAATTATTTTAAAATGATAATATCACAGCCACAGGTGATATGCAGAATTTTAATAGAATTTGCATACGATTCTTAGAATCCTGGAAAGTTTAAGTGATAGTTATGGTTGTCATGCGTATCCGAAGAGAAGTTGTAAAATAATTGAAAGCGTTGTATTATTTTTAGCTGTTTCTATTTTCTATACAAATATATAGATTTGGAACCTAATATTCCAATAATATGTCACTTAGCAACTTATCATAATTTTTTATGAACTTTTATTGCATCAAAAAAGCACCAACCAATTTTAAAGAATTAATTCGACCAGTGCAGCGGAGGATAGTCAGCCTTGGCGGAGTTCGCCAACTATAATTTTGAGTCATTTGGTATAGATAAATGTCATCACTTAGAAGAATTTTATTTATTGCCATTCAAACTTTTTCCCATCTCATAATAAAAATAAATATCCCAAAGCGGGTTGCAAGGTGGTCGACATCTCAACCAGACGCCCGAACAGCTCATGGTAGTAGTAGAAAAGCGTTAGGCATGAAGATTCGTCCGTTGCTTAAACATCAGGTGATCCTCTGCGGTGTTCCATGATGGGTGTCCAAATCCCCTAGAGAACTCAGTCTGTCTAGAAAACTACCAGCCACACAGATATGTGAAGGCGCTTTTCTCAATATTCACCCACAAAAAGTGGTATATTTCCTTTCTGAATCGGTTTTGTCATGGTTCGATATAGCTGTGGGAAAGCTGAAGAGCTAATGAGCATTGTCGAAACTAGTACATCATTTGTTTAATAAACTTAAAAATATTAGTTAAGCTAGACAAAAATTCATAAAAAATAGCCTACTTATCAACTACTAAACTAACCTACTGGTCAAAAGCAGGCCCTCCAATTCATAAAATTAACAACTTAGTTCCAATGCCTTTCGGTCTATTATGTAATATGGTAGTCCAAATACATCTGTCTGTCGGTTTGTAGGAGTTGTGAAAACACCAGAGCATGCTCGTACAGCTCGCACTGCAGAAAACATTGCTGCTGTTAGCGATAGTGTGACTGAAGAGCCGTCCACCTCAACTCGTCGTCGTGCCCAACAGTTGCACCTCGCACGCTCTTCGTTCATGAACATTATGCATAGAGACTTGCATTTACACCCTTAAAAGGTGCAATTGAATCAAGAACTAACGACTCTTGACCATTTCAAGCGTCGTCAATGGTAGGAATGGTGACATGAAATGGCAACAGTGGATGATAAATTTTCGAAGAAAATCATCTTCAGTGATGAAGCACATCTTGACCTCAGTGGATTCGTCAAAAAGCAGAATTGCCGCATTTGGGCAAATGAAAATCCAAGAGTTATTACCGAAAAACCAATGTACCCACAAAGAGTGACTATTTGGTGCGGTTTATGGGCCCGGCGGCATCTGAGGCCGGTCAGGCAGTTACTGTGAATGGTGTTTGCTATCGTGGGATAATAACGAACTCTTCATGGCCCGAAATGAAAGATATGGATGTGGACGATATGTGATTTGAACAGGACGGTGCCACTTGCCACGCAGCTAACGAAACAATGGCTCTTTTGCGCGACAAATTCAATGGGTGTGTTATCTCACGTGGTGGCGATGTCAATTGGCCGCCAAGATTATGTGATTTGACACCGTGGACTTTCTTTCTTTGGGGTTATTTGAACGTATACCTTCGTCACTAAGCCAGCAACAATTCAAGAGCTAAAGGATGACATAATTCGGCACATTAACGGCATAGACCCTCAATTATGCCTCAGCGTCATCGAAAATTTGGGCCATCGGATAGAGGTGTGCCGCCGACGTCTCGGCGGTCATTTGGACGATATTTTCCTCAATATGTAATTGAACCATACCAATATTATCATAATAATATGAAATGACAAGAATTCCGTAAATAATTTTTTTATTAAAAATCAATATCAGGCTTTAAAATTTAACCACCCTTTACATGTCTGCCAAAATATCGATAGTAACGCTTTAGATAGACGATTTTACTCGCCAGAGGTCCGTTTTATCTCAAGTTACGCATCCTTGAACCACAACGGGACAGCCATTAGAGAGGGCCTTAGTATAGACATCTAGCATATGACTTCCATCCTTACAGTTATGTTGACTTCTTGTCATAGCGTAAGCCCTCCTTAAATATGTCAGACGCCAAGATATTTGACTTCACTTCTTAGTCTCTAACTTTTTCAGTTTTTTTTCTAGTATTGCTATAAGCCCTGAACAGAATTGTTTGGTTTTTTTTGTGGAAATAGATCTTCAGTCTCCAAACATCGCAATATCACTTAATGTGATCGAAGTCACGTTGTAAAAGTATGTTGGTGACCTCAATTTTCGGACCTGATATGTACGCCACAAGATCATCTGCATACTCATAGAATGTAGTTATGATCTTTTCTAGTAAAAATTGTTATTTTTGGGGTACATGCTCACTGCTCAGGCTAAAGGTTTTATAGCCTGAATCCACTTATCCGAAACTTACAGATTTTTTATTTATCTACTAGATTTTTGATCAGTGACTTGATGTCCGAATCTCCGGGTCGCGTAGGCAGAAAAGTACCTGTGCAGCCGTTTAAGCCTAAAACACTGTTTTTTATGTCATGGAGCAATGATTATTGGCTTTCCATACTTCTCAGTCTGAAATAGCATCCTGTTAGTGTTTCGCTCCATTAACGGTGCGATATCATCATTCCTAAGAAGTAAATAAATTTCGTCGTTTATCGGTGGGCTATTGCTTTACAACACTTGCAAAGCGCGGCCTGTTTATTCTTCGATAGTCGAATGCACGCATTTGGTCGAACAACTCCTGCTGAGTTTGATCGTTTGGAATCCTGAATACATTTGACATTGACATCACAGTACTTCGCACATGAATGCAACGAACTACAGACACATAACAGCACTGGCGACTGAGGCCATCGGCTGAGTCGGGTCCGAAGTTGAAACTGTGTGCGATTGTTCAAGTAGAAAATTGATCGTACACAGGTTTCACCTTTTTTCTCTAGATCAAGACGGGATATTCGCTGCGTACAATCTTAATCATATTTTGATCTTTACTTATCGGCCTACAGTATTCAAGGTTGTATTACTCCAAGTCGCATGCTTAGCGTTAAGGTTTGGCAAAAGAGAAATCATTTTCTGCCAATTTAAGCTGAGGGCTATGAAAAGACCTCTTGAGCTCTGTTATAAATTGAGTTTGTTGCGACACCAAATTCTCCGGCTATGGAGATAAATGCAGAACCTAAAACCTTCGCCAAAACTGTAGTTATTACGAAAATGCTACAAGCCTTACGTGAGAAGATATCCAGCCAGTAGTGGTGTCGGTCTCTCCTTACAGCCTATTAAAGTAGGTTAACACATTCTAAAGCATCCTTCCGACAAAAACAGTGAGGAAAACAGCTTTTTATAATTATTATATTATTTTTTATTTAACAATGTTTAGGTACAATGTTTAGGTAATTTCGTAAGGATACAGACATCAGTCTGGTCCAGCACTCTCAGATAGGCTTTGGTCGAATAAACTTTTATGCTTCGACATCTTCTTCTGATTCTGGAACCGAGTCAACGTCAGAATATGTTTGTACCCTAAAATCCAATTCCCAAGAGCATTCATTGCCTGACTCTGAATCATACATTCGTGGCACATCGTCAGAATCTAATCCTAACTCGTCACTTTCAGATTCAATGTCACTAATATCCGATTCAGCATCAGTATCCGAATCTTCAGAGTCCGTGTTATATGCAGGTTGCTGATTTGGTGCGATGACACTTGCAAGTGTCACAATATAATGGTCCTTGTAAGTCTCCTTGATGAACTGCATTGTATGATATACAGACTGCATCATACTCATAGGACTTTGAACCTCATAGACTCCTTCACTCACACCTGGTATGCAATCGATGAAGTCAAGTATGTGACGTACGACATGGCCCGACTCTGGATCGAGAGGCTGTAGTAAAATTTCAAATTTTATTTTCTTCAACAATTCCAGGGACTGCGCGTAGAAAAGTTGACGGTTTTGGTTGTTAAGGATATTTTCCATTTTGTTTTGATAGAATTGCTATCTAGATGGTCTTAATCTCAAAATCGAAGTGATTAACTTACCGAATTTTTTCAGGTATTTATATGACCAAATTTGTATGTAATTTACTAAACTCATAAATGCCATAAAGTAATTGCTGTTTTGTAATTAATAAAAGCAATAGACATTCAAAGGGTTCAATCTACCTGGATTCTATAAACGCTTTATCTGCAAGTCCGATTCGCAAACAATTTTCAGAAACAGGGGTATCTTGTTACTGTACTTTTATTATTATTAGAACTGAAATTTTTAGCAGAACTGAAATGTATTTAAGAAATATTAAAAACTACTACGATGAACCATCAGGATATTAAATTTAAGGGATACTATAAAATAGGTTTATAATCTTTAAAAACTTAAATAAAAATTGTAATACAAACACAAATGCAATTCTAGGGCTAGAAGTTCTAGATCTTCGAAAAAGTTCGTTATCTTAAAAGGTTTATAGACGAATTTAGATACATAATCCTGCTTTTGAAGGAAAGACACTTAAAGTGCATAATCCTGCACTTGTAATGGGTCTACCTAGCTTTAACCAGCAGGCAAAGAAAAATTATTTGCAAACCGAACTATGATCTATCTACATATCTATAGAATCTATATGCAAAATATCGGGCTTGACCAATTTTCTCTTGGGGACACATTGAGTAACACAACAGCATCACCAAAGTTTCGCTCTGCAAAGCTACCCATATGAAAAATCCAACATTAGCAGTATGTGAGCTTGTGAGCTTGACTTCTCACCTGAGCTTCATAGACACATCAAACCTAACCCAACCTATATATACAAAACAATCGATAGCCATACAGACATCATCCCGGGATGAATTTGAACGATACATACTCAGCTGTTTTAGATTGTTAATGTGTATGGCGCGTGCTAGAGTAAGTTTAGTTTAGGAAAAATTTCAAAATTCACCGAAAATTGACTACATGGCTTAAAAATTGCTGATAATTGGATCGGACATGCAATGAGTAAAAAGGTATTAAGTACATCGTCGCAAAAATAGGAAGTCACAGCTACTGTAAGCATTGAGTCAGAAGCCTTAAACACATTATGCTTCCATATAACTTCGACGGAAGCTCTACAAAAACATCATAACATCATAACATCTATAAGCATTGAGTCAGTAGCCTTAAACACATTATGCTTCTATATAACTTTGACGGAAGCTCTACAAAAACATCATAACAATTGTCTCATATATCCCCGTAAACTTTGTAGAAGCCCGAAATTGATAAATTCCTATAAAGCAAGTGGATTTATAGCTACAAGAGTTATTAATCAGGCTCCGCAGCCTGTTAAACGGCTATGGCGAATAACATTCCGCTGTCAGGCAGAACGAACCATTCAATATTGGCAACGAAAACTGCCAATTAACTGCCCGAGTAAAGTGAGGATAGCAATATCTGAACCTTAAGTTTAATAAGGCTGCCGGGATAATGGCCTTCCCGCTGAGTTTTATAATGCCATCGGAGATGACTTGGTAAGTAACATCCAACAACTCATAAGCCAAATCTGGTCGGAAGAAAGTATGCCTGAAGAAAGGCACCTCAGCTCCATTTGCCCGATCCACTAAAAAGGAGATCCTCTAAAATGCGCCACAGCAGAGGCATAAGTCTATCCAACATCGCTCAAACGATCATATCTGCCGTAATATGTGAACGCCTGAAACCGATTACCAACAACCTAATAGGCTCTTACTAGTGTTAATTTAGGCCAGGAAAGTCAACAACCGATCAAATTTTCACACTTCGGCAGATAATGGAAAAAAACACAAGAAATCCAAATCTCGGTATCGATTTCAAAGCCGCATACGACAGCCTTTATAGAGACACCTAAACTCGTCTGTTTGTATATGATGACGATGGAGAACTGTCGCTGCTCCATCAGGGTCGGAAACGACCTCACCGAGAAATTCGATACCAGAAATGGATTTAGGCAAGGCGATGCGCTGTCATGTGACTTATGCAATTGAGTTCTTGAGAGGATTGTGCAAATCTTCCGAGCCAACACCGGACGCAGAATTTTCCAAAATCGGTGCAACTACTAGCAAACGCGTACGATATTTACATCAGTGGTAGGACTCAACGTGATGTCATAGCCACGTTTGATAGTTTAGAGAAGTAAGCGGCAAAAATGGGTTAAGCAGCAAATGGGGGCTAGACTATATGCGAAGAATTACTCTTGCCAACCGCTGTTTCTTCATTCTTAAAAGGCATTTTAGTAATAAAGCCGTCACTCGAACTACTAAGGAGATCTCATATAAGACCCTGATCATCCCAGTCCTGCTCTACGGCGCTAAGACATGGACCGTATCAAAAGCGGGTGTAGAAATTCTTTGAAAAACCTTCGGTCCTGTTTGCGTAGACGGGCTATGGAGACGAACCAAGAACGAGCTGAACAGCGACATGCTCCTGGTCAAAAAACACCGCATTGGACGTTTAAGATGCTAGGACATGTAGACCGATTGGACACCAATACTCCGGCTCGCAGAGTCCTTGCTTCCCATCCAGACGTCGGACGCAGTAGAGGAAGACCTCGCCTTAAGTGGCGCGCACAAGTAGAAACCGACCTTAACCGGGCTAATTGGAGAGGCATGTTGGTTGGGATCCAGGTTCATTCCGGACTGTAGCGCCACTTAAGTATGTAAGGAAGTACAGTTGGTCTTCTAAGAGACATTTGAGATTCTCAAGATGTTATGTGTTATCGAAAGTTGCACGATAACATTTTTAATTTGAGTTTGTTCTGAGCTTTCTTAATCCGCTGAATTTAAAATTGATGCCCAGGTAATTTGAAAAAAAAAATATTTTTTAAGCATAAATATCGGTACTGGGATTTATTTTCTGCTAGAAAAGCTGTAGCATGCACTTTGATTACCTTAATCAAAGCATATAGCCTGATTCAATGAGATATTGTTAAAATTCGATGAAGGATATACCCTTCCAATGTCATTTCCCTATAGTACATTTGCAACATCTACACTTTCACTTGCAACAAGATGGAAACTTAATATCAATATTTACATTTCAATCTGCTGGGAAACTGTCCCACTCCAATAATTGCTACTTCCAACAGACGCGACAAATACCAAACGAAAAACTCTCCAACAAATTGGTTTCCCGGATCTCGTCACTCTCCACGTATATACGACAAGACTGTCCTCTACACCGCAGCATAACCCGTGTCGGAAGTTCTTAGCAAAATGCAGCGGGAAAACACCGATGCCGGTATGTAACGGTTATGCTGGTTTGGAAAATATTAAATGACAGGAACACATGCCACCTCAATATGGTAACCCAAATAAATGAGTATCATTAAGGAGTAAACTCATTTAACCTCATCGCTGCCGCCGCCAAACAAGGACACCACCCGAAAAACTTTACCTAAAACTGGCCCCTTTTTACAATTATACAGTTTCAGTTCGCTTCGTTCATTTTTCCATCAGGAAAAGAGCATAGAAAAACCGAACCGACTCCCAACGGCAAACACGACTTGGATAGAACGAAATTAAAGTAACTCATCCACCCATCCTCGCAGTCCATACACATAGCCGAGGAAAGGCGACATGCTATCCCAGTGTATCTGGTGTCAAGCACCTACTCCATCTATTGGGAAACAAAAAAAAATCGGAAGGCTATGTAAGAATTCCATTTTTCGAGTGTTTGTTCGTTTTGTGTGCTTCCTTTGCCACCCGCTCCTACTCGGCTGCGGCTGGTAGCTGCTACTGCTGTTGCTACTGTTTCAGCTCCTGGTCGACCCCAAAGTTGACTTCCGATGGACAAAACAAGCTAAATCAACAAAAAAAAAAGAACTAAGAGGAGCTTGAATTTTCGGTCTATCCGAAGGATTTTGTGTTGTTTTTCAACTGCCGATGGTGATGGTGATAGTGATGGTGGTGGCTACTCAGCCACTCCCAGTTTTACACACAATCCCAACTCACCAATGCCATTGGTTGTGTATATACGGTCTCCGGGCAGGAGCCGACATAGTGATGTGCTTTTTGGGGAGATTTTCGAGTAGAAACTGCTGCACATACAGAAAACAGTTCCCAAGGGACAAAACAAAGCATCATCCTCAAGCCGGAGACTATACGTACAGAGCTCGCCAGCAAACAAGATCCGACAAAAAAAATCCCAAATTGCATTGCACATCGATGAGGTGGGGTGGAAAGCGCCTGCTCTCATGCTCCTTTGTGTTGTATTCATTTTTTTGGTGTGTTTGAGGGGCCTTCGGCTTGCGTCAATTCGCATCCTGCGTCCTACACTAAAGCTGCGGGAGGCATGCAAGCATAAAGGACAGACTGACAGGCTCCAAATGATGGCGCAAAAACAAAGGGGCATACGAAGCACACCCATACATAGTCGTAAGTGCGGGCCAGGAGCACCACTATAGTGATTGGCATTCGGACAATGCGTCGAATCTTTTCGTGTATACGAGTTTGTGTATGCAGCAGGACGAAAGAGGATAAATAAATAATCGGATCAGAGGTTGGCCTTACTCAAATTTGTTGTACCGTTTTTTATCCTCTCCTACTTCCTTCAAAGGCTTGCTTTTTTGTGAAGTAGTTTTCCAGATCATTAGATGGGATAGCCTTCTTCTAATTGGGTTGCTCCCTTAATCCTTTCATATTCAGTTGGTGCTGTTCCCTTGAGATGTCTTTAGAGAGTGAACGAAATAAATACCACTTTCCATATGCAGTTGGATAAAATTTGGCCGATTAAATATTCAAGAGCGGATAAATTTCTATACAGTAGCGGGAAGTATCTAAACAACTTTTGAAGGTTGACCGTGATGTCATTTGGTAGTTACAAATATTATAAAGTCATACAGATGACGCACTGCATACATGAAAAATTGATCTATGGCAATTCATACCGGCACAGAAAAGATGTGCGCCGGCCGCGAATCGAACCCGGATCAACTGCTTGGAAGGCAACTTACGAATACCGCTGTTCTGCATTTTTTTGATCTAGTTTTCAATAAAGTTTACAATAACAAGATTACACGTAATTTTTAATTTAGTTTATTTTTTTAGAGAGGACTGGGTAATATCATATAAATTATTGTATAGCATTGATTGCCACCTCTAAGCCCCAGGCAGGTTCGGAGTCTTCCTCAGAGCCAGTTCGCAGTCCAGAATCCAATTCCCAAGAAAATTCATTTTCTGGATCGAACATTACATCGTACTCTGACAACGATTCATATTCCCTTCCTGAGTCATCCCATGATTCTTCATCTCCCATTGCTTGTTCCCACTCTGGATCGAATTCTTCATCTCCGCTCAGGTCATCAGAATCTGAATCATTTGCGCCTTCAGGTAGTTCAATGATTCTGATAAGGCTTACGTCGTAGTTGTCTTTGTAGTCCTCCTTGATCGCGTTGATACTTTCAAGTGCTGAATCCATCATGCCTTTGTAATGTCTTAGACGTTTGATACCTATGAACAGTTCGGAAATTGAAAGTTCTTCTGCTTGTCGAAAGTCTGGGATGCAGTCCCAAAAGTCGATGGTGTAACCCTCTGCGATATTGTCCGACTCTGGATCCAGAGGTTCTAGCAGTATCTGAAATTGTACGCGCTCCCACATCTTGATGGCTTGCATGTATAAACATTTGACACTATTGTACAACGGAATTTGTTCCACTGGAATGTTTAAATTAGCCATTGGCTTGGAGTGACCCTTGCCCTTTAAAAGGTTGACTTATATTGTAGGACATGTTTCAGGTCCGCAGGTCATTTATAGTAATAGCGTCAGGTATGTTAATTTATTTGACTACCTAAAGAGGGGATGGAAAGTCATTAAAGTGTCAGCTTTATGTTAATTACTTTTTGCATTTGAGGTGTGGACATTTTCACAGCCATGACATCTCCTAATGATAAAATTGATTAAGTACAACTTTTTAGTTTTTGTACCAAAAAAAAAAACACAAAAATAATTTTTATTTATCAACATTTATGTATAGTAAGTCACGTGTTTTTCAACTTACACCACCCATTATCTGGTATTTGATGTTTGACCAAACGAAATCAATTCATCTAAGTCAAACAAAAACGTTATCACCCGAAATGTCAGGTGATGTATGTAGATCGCTAACAAAAATTCAAAAAGGTCATAAAGGCTAAGAAAGTTTCGAACTTAAAAAATCACTGACGAAAAACTAAAGACAACGAAAAAATTCTGTCAAATGATTTTAAATTTTCCAAGAAAATGTATCTGAATTTGGGAAAGGAAAATGGCCTGAACACAAAGCAACTTAGAACATGCGAAAACGGGAAAGTGGTTTTCTGTGTTTTTTGTTTTGAAGGGCTTGACGTAATATTTCAAATAAAAAAAATTCAGTTAGATTTTTTCCCAAACAAAATCACATGCAAATGTTAAACGTATAAGTTAGTCAGCTGTTAGCTACCACTGTTTATAACTACGCGCTTAAAGCCAAAGGGGAATAGGAAATAATTAAAACCCACTTACATACTGAAGTAATTCAACTTTTTTTTTACCATATTTAATTTTTATGAGTTTCATGAGGTCCAATTTTTCGCCACTATATAGAATTCTTCTGATGTCCGAACATTCCGAGGAGCTATCATCGACTCGAACCAAGGTTAGAATGCGGATATCCACCACGCCAAAATAATCCAGAAATACTTTGAAAAAACTAATGTCGAAAGACTGCAATCACAAGAAACCGCCAAGACCTTCGCGCAACGCGTTTCCCTTAACCTCTCGATTAGCACCATAACACCAGCATCGAATGTCGAAGCCGCAACTGATTTGATGTGGAATGCCGAAAAGCTCGTAGCTAAGAACGAGGCCTACAAGGCTAAGCTGCAGGTGACCAGACCACGAAAGCTAGCATTAAGCTCTAGGAAGAAAAGAAGGTAGGAACACCGTCTTTTCTGAAAGAAGAAAAAAGAACAAGAAAAACGCGCGATCGAGGATATAGAGAGGTGCCACTCCAGGAACGATGTTCGCAAGGTTTAACAAAGTGTAAGACGTCAAAGCCAAGGATACAAGGCGCGAACAGAATCCTGCCGAGATGAACAAGGAGATATTGTAGATGAGACACAGTCGATGCTGAGAATATGGAGGAACGACTTCTACAGCGATGATTAAGCAATTAAGCGATTAAACGGCGATGACATGAGCCTTAACCAACGTGCCTCTTCAATAAGCTCGATCCATGTGTGCACTTCAATTCGGTTTAGATTGGTTCCTATGTACCTGTGCATGGCTGGGAATCGAAGAGGGTGCTGCGACCCGGAATGCTGGTCGATATGGTATATTCCCCAATATTCTGGATATGTATTCTTCCATCCTGGAAAAACCACTGCATAAGTTTTTCTATTTTTCCTTTCCATCAGGACTCTTTCCACGAAGATGAAAAACTGCATTTGTACTTCCTGACTTCTGTCACGTAAACGTTGATAAGCCGTCATCTTATAGTTAAAAGAAACAACTACCGTTTTTGTAGCAACAGTTACACTGGAGATTTGATGTCATTATCTCACCGAACAGTTTAACTAATAAATCCGCCTTGTTGGTCAAAACAAGATCGTTGCACTAGATATTCCAAAGTTATTCCAATGGTTTGTCACCCATTTAACGAAAATGCGTGCGTATTTAATCGATGAAACTCTTCTTCTATGGATTAGAAACAACCTCACGAAACGTTCAATCAAAATTGTTTTGCGCGGTTTGCAGTCTACTTCTCAACAAATAAATGCTAGTGTTACCCAAGACTTATTTTTTTCCCGACACCATTTCTAATTTTTATTAATGACCTCTTGTTTACAATTTTTAAACCAATTCACAGCTTGGCTGATGGCAGAACCCTTAGCGTCTCATACTCATTCTCAAATCTCAGCCCATCATATTCGGACTTATAACAAAATCGACAAACTTTGTAAGGAACGTTATATTCCGACCTAGGCAGTATATTAAAACGTTAAAGACGAATTTATTACTTCAAAAACGATACGAAGTATGTGTTCTATCAACCAAGCGAAATCGAAATCTACAGCCCTTATACATGAAGAGCTATCGATTGCGTCGTCGAAACAGAAGAACTCCCCGTGTTCGGTATGCTTGGACCTACAAAAACGCAAGGAAATGTTTTGGTTCCCTATGCTGATGGAAGACATATTTCAACCCATGTGATCTGGTCTCAGAATATTAAGTCATAGGTACGACCCAAACTTGTGTTTCCCACATATGGTCAGGTTCCACAACAACATCATTCCGCTTTACTAGACTAGAAACTAATAAGAGCTTCAATCAAACCGAACTCCATAGACTCGCTGGAACACCAAAGGAATAGCTCTAGATGATTTTTTTACGAAAAGCCCACAATTTTTTTTTCGCCTTAACTTTTTTTTTATGTTTGAAAATTTAATTATATTAAGTGCACAACGACGTTCGTATCTGCACCAGGAATGTGAGAACATTGAACATGAAAGGTGCAAGCGAACAACTAGCGGAAGCTCTAAGCTGCTAAAAAGCAGATATTACTGCCATCAAGGAAATACGATGGGATGGGCCGGGAAAAAAGAGGATGAAAAACTGTGAAATTTACTACGGGCCATGGATTGCGGCAGTGGCAGAGTTCGGCAAGAAGTCTTATGTTTCCAAGACATTAGCGAACACATTGTAACACTCCGCATCAAGGCCAAATTCGCCAACATAAGCCTTTTTTAGATCATCGAACGGTCAACCAAATTGATCATATTGCGATAGACAAGAGACACGCATCCAGTATTTTGGATGTCCGAATCGATATCCACCACCTACCTGTTCATCGATTTCAAAGTCGCATACGGCATTATTTATAGAGACGAACTATACAGAGGATAATGTCTTGTTTTGGGTATACCGCCCGAACTCGTCCGTATGTGTAGGATGACAGCGAATTATCGCTGCTCCATCAGGTTCGGAAATGACCTCACCAAAAAAAGGTTTAGGCAAGGCGATGTGCTGTTATATGACCTCTTCAATTTGATTCTTCAGAGGATTGTACAAAACTCCAGAGCGTATCCCAGAGGTACAATTATCCAAAAATCGGTGTAACTACTAGCAAACGGCGACGATATTGATATCATGGGTAGAACTCAACGTGATGTAATAGCCACGATTGCTAGTAAAGAGAAAGAAGCGACAAAAATGGGTTTGGCAGTAATCGAGGACAAGACAACATCGAGGAATTGGACAGAACGTCACCATTGACAGATATTACTTTGAGGTAGTGCTGCACTTTGTCTACCTCGACTCCGCTATTTGCTCTGATAACAACATCTCGTAAGAAACTAAACGAAGAATTACTCTTGCCAAGCGCTGTTTCTTCGGGATCAGAAGGCAATTGAGTTGTAAGGCCGTCACTCGAACTATTAAGACGTCTCAACCTAATATCCTTATGTGGGGTAGGGTATCGAGGATTATCATTTGATTTAAAAATTCAAACAGCTTATGCCTCCTTTCGTTTTAATGATAACGTCTTTATAAAATATGTTTTGCAAATAACATTGAATCAGGAAAATCGTACAACAAAAATCAATTATTTTTGCGAATAAATGCTGAAAAAAAGTCAAAACACTAATCCCACACATTCGTGATAAAAAAAAAGCTATGTGTGCGTCGGCCGGGAATCGAACCCGGATCAACTGCTTGGAAGGCAACTATGCTGACCATTACACCACCGACGCCACTGAAAAACTAAACTGGTGGATCTGAGCTGAGATGTGTCTTATTTGCTCATCTCAGATAATCGCTGTTTGAGTGTCATTGAAAAGTGAAAGGAAATTCGTTAGCTTATTTGAATTCATTTGTGAGGATGACACATGATGATGTTTCTATTTGGCTGACGTTAAAAATATTTTATAAGTGAGAATACAATTCCAAAATTCTCATAGAATAGAAAGGCACATCTATATGCAAGCACTCAAGATTTTAATTCATTCTAACATGCGATGATAGTTAAACTTAAAATAGCAGTTCTCACAATTCTGCCGCATTGAAGCGTTCACTGACTTTCAAGTTAGTATTGCACAAAATTCATATGTGTTTAGATGTATCCTCCATGTTAATGGTAAGAGTTCTCACGTCAATCCGAAAGACCTAAGACTTTCTTTCGGAAGACCTTGAAGAGATTGATTGGTATTCATCTCCAGTTAATAAGTAGCATTGTTGTAAATCAGCTACCTGAGAACGTAATATCTGTCAAGCATTTAAGGATCTTCTCTGAAAGCCTTAACCTCTCGATTAACACCATAACATCAGCATCAATGTCGAAGAACAATGTTGCAACGATGTTAACAAGCCATTAGATCGCAACTGATGTGTTATGTTTCTCGCCGGCACCAGCAAGAAACCCATGGTTTGATGAGGAATGCCGACATATGCTTGCAGCCAAGAACGAGGCCTAGAAGGCTAAGGAATATCTGTAAAGCATTTAAGGGTCTTCTTTGAAAGCCAAGAAGACACAATCAAATCGCTGATTTCAATCTCAACAAATTCGAAGACAACCCTGGATTGCCGCGCATCTCTGCCAGAGGTGTCAAAGTTGAACATTTACCTTTGTTGGGTTATAGTGACATTTCAGGGAACTGTAAGCCTGATGAACTCTCCAGACGTGGAAATGGGACATAAGGGCTAGGTTCCACTCAAACGAATTCTGTAGGAGCTGCATAGACGAGGTGAAGAAGAAACAAAACTTCATCTCCTTTCTAACTGAACGGCCCTAACAAACAAAAGGAAGCTCCATTACTACTTTTAAAATCTCAGCGATTAAAAAAAAATTCGGAAGCGAAAAGCCTCCTCCGTTTCATTAAAAGCTCAGAATGGTTATCCCACGGATAATAAGGAGAATGGACAAGATCCACGTGGTATCACAAAGGACCAAAAATGGTCTAAGTGTGCTGGCGAACTCGTTGGCGCCACTCTAACCTATACCCTAACCTCTAACGGATATTCAGCCCAATCGAGGTATCCCTTGAAAGAATTTCTGAAACGAAAGTCAGTTCCAATCGTAACTCAGTTTACCATCAAAGTAATCGTTCCGGAACCGAATAAATACATTCGCTTACTTTTGACAATCTGCGTGTAATTTTATAAATTTTAAAAGTGAGTGAAAAAAATATTTGAACACATTTTCTTGTTGCGTTCTTGTCGTTTTTTTAGAGCATGACTTTGTAGTAATACACATAATAATTTAATTTATTATTTTACTGACGATTTCGGGATGGTTTCCATTTTCGTAAGAATTCCGCAACAATTTTTCGTAGGAGAACTTCCGAAGAAATTCAACGCGTAGCTGTCAAAAATTGTTGCGCGATCATGTGCGATGCATTTCGCCAGAAGATCCACTCGAAATGGAAATCCGAACGGATACCTCGGCACAAAATTCTCCGATACGTAACAAATCGGAGAAAATTGTGTTCCGAACGGATACCTCTATAGGGGTGAGTATTTTTTTTGTTTTTCCATCTGGTGCGTAAACAAAGAAATCAGAAGTTTTTCAGACGCGGGAGCAGGATTCTCCAAATTAAATTCACACATTTGCAACGATTGTCCTTATGCTATGTTGATTGTCATTGCGAAAGGAGTCGCATCGGGAACTGCAAATTTTTGAATTCGAATGGCATATCTGTCGGGATCATTGGGATACGCGGTAACAGACGTCTTCGCCTTTGGGTTTTCAAGTCAAAATTGTCGCCTCATTGTTCATCATTTTCTTGACTGAGAGTCAAATTCCGTTCCAAAGTCGTGGTGGATTTATGTTTCGAAGAAGAATGATGGATATGCCAATTTTCAATGTAAGAACGTGAGGTGACATGCCTGGCAAATCAAGCGAAATCAAGAACTCAGTTGGATATTTGACAAGTTCGTCTTGATTCTAGAGCTGTAAAAGTAACGACAAAATGAATACTCGTATCGATTTGGTACGTTTTCACTGGCTATCCGTTACAAAGAATTTGTTACTTTTGTTACATATGAACAATTTTGAAACATATGAAAATAACGAAACTTAGTTGACAGTAACGATTTGGTACTTCGAGTCGAATCGAATACCCGTTGCTCGGTAACGAAAACATACGGTTTGCTACAGCTCTACTTGATTCACCACAGAACTGATGAACTTATATGTTGTCGTTTCGCCGGGTATTAAATTCTGAATGGTGAAGTTGATGGTATTTACATCGATGTTTTCGGTCGCTAATATAGCTCGCGTACTGAGCCACTTATGATTTTTGTAGTTCTATTTGGGAAAAGTTTTTGCATCAATTCCGCTAGGCTTGCTTTCTGTGATCTTAGAGAAGTAAGCTAGCAGGGTGATACATTACCAATATCGGTTATTGGTTTTGCAAAATTTCCAGCCGATGCATCCCGTTGTAGTTGTACATGCATTTGGTTGGTTTTCTAAGTAAATTTCAGTAAATGACGCCATAAAACTGATGATTTGAGACATGCATTGAGTTCATCAGCGGGTGTTGAACGTGGTATAACTGGCAGTGTTTGTCGAAATCAGTGCGATTCCTGTCAATGTATGATCAAGCACTTCCAATGCTTTCTTGTGAGACATTTTACATTTGCCCAATATGATATTTGAACACGTTTGGAGTACTTTGCCCATTCCAGAGTTTTTACTGATGTTGCATGCTTATCTCGAATTTGCCATTCGAAATCGGGATAAAAAAGGAGGTCCTGCCATCGTACAAGAAGTACACAAACACACATGAATGGTTTTGAGAAAGTTCGGCCCTGGTTTCTAACGAGCCTATTGCGACATAAACTTGTTTTTTTTTTGCATGGTGGTGCCTCAGTTCTTTTTTCAAATTCAACTGCAGTTTCAATGCTGAATGTACTATTCGACCACCATCCAATAGAATTGCCGCAATCCAGATAATTCAACGGCCAGTGCAATATTATTATGTTATCTTATGGTTGCCAAAATGAGTAAAGGAAGAAAAGTCTTGCCTGTACCAACGGGTGCATCTCACGGAAACTACGAAAATTAAATTCGATTGAATTATTTATCTAAATCAATTTAACTCACAATGAAATTCCCAAAACTATTCAAAAAACGACAAAACACACAGTTTAGATAAATTATAATGCCACCATCATTCGTTCGCTGTTTTCGTTTCAATTCAAATCAGCATGAACTGTCACGGCAATATATGAAATTAATTGAAATGAAAGTGGCGCCATTTGTCGATAACTGGTTGTAATGGGTGATCCAAGTAGAGATACTTTTTTCAATAGCCTTTTTTGACAGATCACGTGTGAGTCGTGTCATGCTGTCATGTTATTTTTGTTTAGTATTGTTTGGCATTTCACAATGGAAAGACTTACGCGTGAACAACGCTTACAAATTGTTCAACTTTATTATGAAAATTCACGTTCAAGACGGCGCCACTTCCCACACATCGCATCAATCAATGGACTTATTGAGAGAACATTTCGGTGAGCATATAATTTCACGTTTTGGGCCGGTCGATTGGCCACCAAGATCGTGTGATATCACACCGTTAGACTTTTTCCTGTGGGGATATGTAAAGTCAAAAGCTTATGCCGACAAACCCGCTTCGATTCAGGCCTTGGAGGAAAACATCACGCGTGTCATTCGCCAGTTACCAGTCGAAATGCTCGAACGAGTGATCGAAAACTGGACTCAACGGATGGACCATCTGCGACGTAGCAACGGCCAACATTTGATAGACATAATCTTCAAAAAATAAATGCCAAAGAATGTTCTTTCAAATGATAATAAGCATTCTCCATTAAATTTGAATTTTCTGTGTTTTTTTCTTTAAAAAAGTAGGGAACCTCGAAATGGATCACCCTTTACAAACTAAGAAACCTTCTTTGGCCCATGCACAACGACTTGACATGATCAAATGCATAGTTTACAATTCTATAAAGAACATAGGCAAACAAACATTCTTTTTCAAATGGTCCATTCGGAAGGTCCAATTTTGCGTCACTTTTTCGAGCATTTCGGCCAGTATTCCACGAATTACGCGATTTATGTAATCCTGTAAAGCTTCAATCGCGTTCAGCTTGTTCACAAAGACTATCGACCTTACATAACCCCACAAGAAATAATAAAGAGCCGTTAAGTCGCATGATCTTGGCGGCCAACTCACAGGGCCATTTCGAGAGATAAGCTGCTCACCAAATCCATCCATCAACATTTCCATTATTTCACGAGTGTGGTATGTGGCACCGCCTTGATGAAACCATATGTCAACCAAGTTCAACTCAGCCAACTGGGCCAACTGACGGTAACGTTTCTTCCACGGTCTTCTTGAAAAAAAAATGGACCGATGATGCCATAAACCAAACCAAACTGTCGTTTTTTCGGGATGCTTCGGTAATTCTTATATGACATGTGGCTGTTCATCACTCCAGATGCAACAGTTTTGCTTATTTACGTAGCCGTTGAGCCAAAAATGAGCCCCTCATGTCTGTACGTAACAAACGGCGCACATTTTTCACAGAGCACGAATTTTGATAGCAAATTTCAATAACTTGCAATCGTTGCTCGTTGTAAGCCTTTCCATGATTAAATGACAGAGTATACTAGAAACTTTTCACTTTGACAGATGACGTTTGGACGCCATAACTAACCAGTTAACCTGGAAATCTTAACTCTTAAACAAATCATCCGTTATATGGATAGAAGATAGAAAATACATATTATTCCAAATTTTGTTTGGAAATTGATTTGGCAGCACTGTAGCAACATCGTTATATGTTTCCAAAAAAAGCAATGTGCGTCGGCCGGGAATCGAACCCGGATCAACTGCTTGGAAGGCAACTATGCTGACCATTACACCACCGACGCCACGGAAAGTGCTGTGATTCACAAAGTTGAGCTTAGTTTTTCGAGTTTTGATAAGCTGCTGTCTTGTACATGTTTAGCTAAGACAAGCGCTCAAGTTGATAGGCATCATTATATAGTCATTTATTATGTCATTATGGATTCAATTATGATGTCATTATGCAGTTTGACCAGTAATGTATGACCATCACATTATAGGTTATGTGTGTTGAATTCAAGTTTTTTTTTCCACAATGGTCTAAGATTGATATCACTTAAGAAAGCCTAACTGATGTTTTATGTGTGCGAGCTAGAATTTAAAAATGTGTTTGTGTTTTATCCATTTTATTCATCGCGAATATTTAGATAACATAACAGCTTTACGCTACGTAGCTAACGAAAATAAATATTATGGGACGCATACACCGATCGTACCTGAAAACACAGTGCATTTGTTGCGCCTGTAAACTTAGCGTATTGTGAAACGGTGTAGTTGTGCATGCAGGCGTGATTTTCCACCTAAGAATATTTGTTGTGTACTCAATATTTTTCAGACATGTAAAAAAAAACAATGGAAGAGGGTTATTTCAGGTTCACCCATCACAAACAGGACGATATAGACTCATTGTGATTCCCATTGGGGATTCATGTGCGTTGGTGGTTCCTTTTTTTGTCCCGTTACTGTCCAGTGTCCATTAAAAGCCAATTTTCAGCCATCAATATGTTATTGCAAACCTAAAAAAATATTAAAGAGTGGAAGTTCGAATAGATCCGTTAGGTCAAGAAAAAAAACTGTTTTCACGTTTTTATTTTTAATTGACAGAGGCCTGGAAAGTGGTACAGAAAGTGGAGGAGTCATCCCATATAATATATGTTTGTCCAGAAAGAATCGTTATTAATATCGAAACAGATTTCCTGTTTCTTTGAAGAAGTTTGTGGGTTCTGACTTTGTAACAGGTTTGACAGACTGTTCTGCTTGATTAATGCTGAGATGCAGATCCCCTTTCTTGGCAGTTCATCAGCAATTTCATTGCACTGTATGCTTCGGTGTTCGGGGACCCAGCAAAGCTTGACATTATTTTGGGCACCAAGAATATTAAGCTCTTCACGACAGCGCTTCAGAAGTTCAGTTTTTTTTTCGACAGCTGAGATTGCTGATGTTGTAGAATGTCAATGAATATGGTGATATCACCTGGTGTTAACCCCAGCATTCAGGTCGCTTTGACTGCCTCTGCTACTTCAAATACATATGTCCGCTTCGAAGACACTGCTGTACTTCGTGAGACGAAAAGTGCCGTGTTTATGAAAACACTGCAGCTCGGACGCCTACGTCCATTTTTCAACCATCAATGTTGATGGATATGGTTTCGATGCCCAGTTTGTTCCTCTCCCACTTCTCTCTACTTGGAAAGATGCAAGAGAATGGTCTTTGAAAGTCGGGGTGGGGCAGCATGTAGTCAGAAGATACAGCTGTGCTGTTGAGCTGTTGAGCAGGTCCTTCTAAGTTCATTTTCCAGCAGTTGAGCTGGCTTATTCTTAGAGCAGATTATTGCATTTAAGGCCTAGCTGTGGCAGGTTAATAATGGTTTCCAGTCCCGCTGTTAATGTGATTCTCATTGCAGTAGCAGTGCCCACACATGCACATGTCATATATTTCAGATGAGTGACTTTGTTCTTAGATCGCCACCAAACAAGTCCCCCATATGTTAAGGCGGAAGACAAGTCAACCTGTATTCAACCTCTTTATACAGAAAAGAGGAAGATAGTTTAAAGCTAAAGGTCCCAAGGTATCAAGAGTTTGTGATAGCGACTGAGCACTCCTGCAGCCATGCAGGTATCGGCGCGCACAGTACCTTGAATCAAAGACTCTGCTAGCCGATGTTGGTATCTCTCTGCACAGGTACCTTAAATGTCTAATGCGGATTTTTTTATTAGAATATTCGTCTCCGAAGCCCTTCAACACAAACGGGAACAAAGTTTTTCGAAGAATTTGGCTCTGAAAACTACTTTATCCGCATTTGATACGGTCAATGCTGCCATATACATACTATGTCTCCTTTGTGGTTCGAGTGAGGATTTTACTAATAAATTGCTTTCTTACCACGAAAAAAACCGGTTGGCAAGGGTAAATCAAATTTCTGACGAGACGTTGTTGTGAGAGTTAATAGCGGACGCGAGGTAGACAGAGCCCGTACTAGGCCGAAGTAATATCTGTCAATGGTAACGTTCTTTCATATTCGTCGATTTTGTGTGTCTTTTCGTGTTGACAGCTTATCTTACCCTCATTTACTACTAAGACCATGTCTTCAGCTTCATTGTCTATACTAGCAAACGTGACTATGATCTCGACTTTGATTCCGACCAATGATGCGTATTGCTGCACCGATTTATTGAAGACTGGGCCTCTATTGTTAGCTTGGCAGTTTTGCACAATCTTCTGGAGAATGATGTTAAATAAGTCACGTGGAAGTTCATCGCCTTGCATAAATCCCTTTAGGCAATGTTTCGATGACAACGTTTTCTACCCTGATTGAGCAGCGGAGATTCTCCCTCGTACACACACGGTATACTGTGTCAAAACTGGGCATGGATCTAAAAAGTTCATATCTATAAACTCTGTCGTACGAGGCTTCGAAATCGATTCGCTTCGGACTTCTTGGATTTTTTCCTACCATCTTCTGAAATGTGAAGATTTGATCAGTTATGGAATTTACAGACCAAAAACCACACTGATACGGGGCGATTATATTGTTCGTGAACAATTTTGGACGTTCACATAGATAGGATATTGTAGGACACTAATGCCTCTGTAGTAGGCGGAGTTCAGAGGCTCTCATATATTTGGACCGGGCAAACGACGCTGAGGTTCTATTCTTTAGGCATACTTTCATCCGACCAAACTTTGAATATGAGTTGCTGAATGTTGTTTACCAAATCATCTAAACCGACTTTATTTAAAGGCAGGAAATCCGTCAGCTTCGTTGAGCTTAAGTTGAGATACAGTGGTTGGTAATGTTCGCTATCGTCGCCATTAAGAGATTTTTCGTCATCACCATTTGACAACCTGCGAAGTGTTTCCTCCATTACCTAAGAGTCGACTGTGACTCAACTACCATGTTCATCTTGGCAGGATTCTGCTCAGAGCTTGTATCCCAAATTTTTACGTTTTACACTGTGAAGCTTCCTGGTGTGGCGAATTTCTATATCTTGTAATGTGGGCTTGTAATTATTCCTCTTTTTTTTCTTTTTAAAAACCTCGAGTCCCTTCTGCTCCCGCTTCTTTGCTTATTAAACTCAATATCATCAGTAGTGTGTTTGTTGCAAGTGTTTTTCGACATTCTTCGTCAAACCCAGGGTTTTTGGAGTCATCTATTTCTAAAACGCAATTTTTACAAAACTAAAGAAAGGCTCAAAAATGCCATCATCACAGGCCTTAACCACAATCGCAAAGCCAAAAAATACAGTCCTTATAGACATCCCCTAATATACGCATTCAAAAAGTGAAACACCATGTTTATTTCATAGCTCAAAAATGATCCATTGAAATAATAGACTCTACAGATGTTAGATCCTTTCAATGTTAAAGGACTTTTCATAAATTGCCCTTACATCTCGTTCTTAGAATGCATCTAAATCGAAATTCGTAAGAATCCTATTTAGGTAATTAACGTTCGAAACAATAGTCTCGGAGTGTCCTACAGGTAGACAATTCAGGATTCGCGTACTATAAAAGTTTCTGAAATTGTTCCGATCCCTACATTTGACATTCAGTTTTGATTGTAAGAACATTAAAGAAAGTCCCTTTTGAAAAAAAAAATGGCAAACCAACAAGTAGACCAGCGTCACAGAAGGACTCCACTCTACGTTAGTCTCAAACGGCTACACGAACAAGCCAAACAAATGTGGAAAGATGCATACTTTGAGATTTACGTTGAGCCGATAGATCCAAACTCACCGGAGCAACCACAATTCCATACAATAAGGGTCTGGAATTGCTTTGCAGAGTTCGAAGACGATGACTCAGATTTGATCCTTACAACCGACGAACTGTTCAGCGAAATCGAAAGATTAACGGACTACAAAACTATGATGGACACGGCGCTCGAAACAATCGATTTTCTAAAAGAGGAATATAGAGACGCATACAGAGTCAATCTCACAAGAATAGTCCAGTATGGGGATCCACAGCCATTTATCAACTATGGCGCTATAATTGGGGAGCACGAGGAAGGCGAAGGCGATCACGAAGACGAATGGGAACATGCCTGGGAGACCGATTCAGGTCAAGAATCCGCATATGAATATGACTATGAAGATGATAATGACTCGTTATGGGAATTGGATTCAGGACTTCGAAGTGCATCGGAAGAAGAATCAGATGCAGAAATCAACAGAGAACCGGAAGTTGATGTGGCCCATTAAATGTTTTTTATCAGTCCTTTAGTTAATGAAGTAAAATGTTGCAAACATTGAATAAATCACGTAAAATCAATGTGATTTCGAATCGAATAATTTTAAGACGTATTCATTAAAACAATTTATATATAACAAAATAACATGGCGTTTCAGATGTTAATATGGCTTGCAAGACCGTTGGGCATCTTGTCATCGGTTGGCTCCTTTTGCACTCTTTTGTTCCTTTTGCATGTTCCTAAGATTTAATGATATTGTTTTCCTCTACGATTTTCACACATCACAATATCCATCAATTATCCTCAACTGTTAACTGAACACCCTCTCAGTTTCTCTAGTTTTCTGTTTTTTTTTACACGGAAATGTTGTACACATGTAATGTTTATACGATATTGTTGGTACTATTTAAATTATTTTTCAGAAACAATAGTTTCCGAAATGTATGTGTGTAGTAGAGCAGTTTAAATTATTATCTGGAACTAGGCTGGACTTTACGGAACATTACCATTCCAGCTAACAAAAGAGAACACGAACTAAAACGCATGGCACGATCGACTAACATTTCGATAAATATGTATCTTCCATGTAGGGTGTAAATATATAAATTAAGCTGTAGGAACAGTCCATTGGCCTTAAAATCTATTCAACAATTAATTTAGTCGCTGGTCCCCATCGTACAAAGAAAGACATAGGAATACTCTGTTGATGAGCAGATGTGGGGAAAAATACAACACGCACTACAATCAAAAAAATACTTACTCCTCAGACAACAGGGGCCATCTGAAGCCCCACTTAAGCTGGACAAAGGAACACAGACCTACATGAGTTGTCATGATAGAAACGAACTTCAAGGGTTAGTCAATCATCTTAACATGACATATATGTAGATGGATGAGCAACGCTAATTATATGGTGAATACTTACGGCACCATGTCGTAGGTGTATTTAAATAAATTGGAATTGGGCCTCCAAGATTGAGGTAGTCCTTTGGTTTGCTACACAATCTTGTAAAAAGCTATTGTAACGGCGCATCCGAGAGCCTTGCAAATGGCTGATTTTATTATTGACGACTAAAAAACGAGAAAAAATCCAATGAAGTTCGTATCTGCACCTTACGACGCCTTACAGAAAAAGTGCACCCAAACAAGTAGTAGAAGCAATAAGCTGCTGGAAGGCAGATATTACTTGCGTCCAGGAAATATGACAGAATAGACTGGTCAATAGGAGTATGAAAAGTGGTTGAGTGAGCGGAAACAGCGGCTATTCCGATTTTGTTTTTTTTTTTATAAGTGGCAGGCTTATGCCTTGAAGTCATTAGCGGACACAAGTTTACAAACCGCATCGAAGACAATTTCGCCAACATAAGCATAAGCTTCACGCCTCGACGACAGACGGATGAAAGATGATATTCCGAAACACTTTTTCTACGAGCTAATGGACAAAACTTATCACTCAGTTTTATCCAGGAGCTCGTAGAAGCAGGTTTTTGCGATATCATTTTATCTCTAGCTAGTCTCCCTATAGGTCATTTTTAGCAGTTTTTTTCGGAAAATACAGCATGCACCACATGGCGTCTTGGAAAGGTCTTAGTCTAATTGACTTCGCTGCTGAACGAAGCAATACTATAGCAAGCACATGGTTTCCCACTCGATATACATAAGGGAACATTGTTGTTACCATATCAAGGTTCGGTCATCCAACTTGATCACAAGAGCTACGATTGAAGAGTTTTTGGATGTCCGAACATTCCGAGGGCTAACATCGACTCGAACCAGTACCCTATTGCAGCCAAAGTAAGAATGGGGATATTCACCATGCCACAACAAATGAGACATAAAAAGGATGAAAGCAGTCGCAAGAGACCCGCAAGTTATTTTCAGAACGCATATCTCTTAACCACTCGATTAACAGCATACCACCAGTAACATATGTCGTAAACTAATGGCAACGATGGCGACAAGCCATACAATCAGATACAACGGATGTGTTAGGTTTCTTACGCCCTCCGGCAAGAAGCACCTGCTTGGGGTAAGAGTGCCGACGGATGGTCGCGCCCAAAGAAGGATTTGTAGGCAGGTAAAGATGGCAGCCGTCATTGAGCTATAGGCAATATAAAAAAAAAGAAAACCACTTTTCAGAAAGATGAAAATAGAGCGGAAAAAACGCGCATTAGATTGGATAGATGTTCCTAACTTCAAACAGTTTAAAATATCAAAGCCAGGAATTCAAGAAGCGAACAGAGTCTCTTGTGTTAAACAAGGAAAGGTGGCAGTTGAGACATAAAGAGAAGAGACTAAGGATATGGAATCGGCAACCTTCCCGGTCTTGTAGCATTTTCCAGGCGGAAATCATGGCTAACATGTATCTACAAGACTGGGCACTACACTTGATATATAGAATATATATATATACAAGTGCCAGTATAAATACTTATCATTATTCAATATGGAGCAAGCAAACCGCAGTTAGATTAACTGCACAACGTGATTAATATTCAGGCAATCCTGGCCAAATTATAACCACCAACGCTCCCTCTTCTTGATAATGCTGAACAGCTCAAACATTTGTACCTTTAGTATCAATACAGGACATTGAACTCTATGTCTACAAACAATAAGACTTGTCCTTAGCAATGACTTCTGCAGAAGCAGATTGGACGAGGAGGAATTGGAGTGTATTCCTCATATTTACTACTCTTGTCCAGCTTAACAAAAGTCTATATCTAGGAGACTAATTCTTTGCAAAACTGGTTGAGTTGTCAAATATTTATTTCCGAAACATCCACCGATTTATAGGCAAACGAATGCTAGGAAAATCGACAGATCCACGAAGTTCCACAACGGACATTTTCTGGTGTAAGTGTAAGCGGCTATCGCGTGCAGACAAAATGACTTAGCCTTACAAAGTCTTCCAGTATATTTCCTATTGTTTTTATTATCTTTTGTTCTATCTAGGAGCTGTCCTGCTGTCTTTTTACGTACCAGTGTTAGACTCCGGAAAAAATTCACGGTGCAAATAAGTGACGAACATCTATCGTGAACATTGAAAATTATCAAAGTATTACAAGATTCAAAGAACCATGAAATTTTGTACCCCAACTAAGGCCCACTGAAACCTATTGCTGATTCTCTTGCAGAGACACGATGCTTATAATTTATGAAATGCTTTTGGAAAGCAATGTGGCAACGTAATTTCGAGTGATATCTTTGAAATGAGAAAAGGCTTACAACATGGGCGGTGAACTCCCCGATATTGATTAAAATTTATACAAGAGTTCTTGCAGAGGCATATAAGAAGGTGAAATGTCGTTGAATTCTAAATTGTTAACAAAAATGGTGAGCTCGATTTGCTCATTGATGCTGGTTAGGTTTGCTGCAAGTTTGTGGGCCTTATATAACTTAAAATTTTCTAGCCTAGTGTCTTCTTTAAACGGTTCAGTGGCGCGATGGTTAGTGCGATGAACTCCCGCGCAGAAGGTTCGATTCCCAGCCGTAGAAACACCTAAATGTTTTTTTCACAGACCCTCCTTTCGTGATGATCTGACAAATCATCCGAGTAGTATCAGTTGTCAAGAAAGCTTATCTTAAATTCACAGGAGGTCCCACCATCGTACACACGCACACATGAATGGTTGTGAGAAAGCTCGGCCTTTGGTACTAACGAGCCTGTTGCGCCAACAATTTGTTTTTTTTTGTTTGTCTACTTTAACCACCCCAGTTCACTTGCCACAGTTGAATGTCGGTGAGTTTTTACTAACATATTGAAGGATCATTCTAAGATTTTTTCGAATGCAAACATTATTAAGAACATTGAAGGAAATATACCGAAATTCTATTACGCCAATTTTTTTATGAGCAATTTAGTTCAAAAACGTCGAAATCCCGTAATGATAATGAAAATTGAAAAAGAATTTTTTTTTCGAATGCGTACTTAATTAGTCGAAAATATGTTTATTATATTTGGAGTTATTTTATAATACAGTTTTATTGTTTTTTTTATATCCCATTGAAATTACTTAGTTTGGGCGTAACGCGATTATTCTTTCAGTTAACTCATCTGTTTCAGAATTACAATGCCTTTTTTTGTAGGAACAAAAACAACATTAGTACAAAGAAGCAGGAACATAAGGATTAAGCTCCCTGAATGCTCAACAGTTTCTCCATCTCCAAAGATGAAATATCTGGAAATCAATTTCAGCGAGAAGTTAAAATTTCACGACCACGCCAGGACCATTCGCAAGCGAGCAAGCTTTGCACTTTATTTGGTGCACCCTCTATTAATAATGAGAAGTGGACTCAGGCAAGGGACAAAGCTGCTTACATATAGCAGTTGATACGACCTGTCATTTCCTATGCATTTCTTATTTGGTTCACCATTTCGCCTACCGTCATGGAAAGGATTGGAGTATGTGAGACTACAACACTGAAGTATATCAGGACGAAGAGGCTCTACGAAGCAGCGAGATCGAACAATTCATTGATGATGGTATAATGTAAAATATTGGAGAATCTCAGCGACCATTCACACCAGGAAATTCAGCCACCGATGTGTTTATGTGATATCAATAACGCCCCAGAATTTGAAGAAATAATCCATAACGAAGATCAACCATTCTATGAAAAAAAAAACACTAGCAGACGCTATAAAAACTAGCCCTCTATAAAAATATCTCTTTTTACCCTCAATACCGTAAATTTTTTCTTTAAAGCTTATATCATGTATTAGATTACGTAAACAGTAATATTGTAATAAACAGTGTATCCCTAGCCATAAGATATACGTCGGGCCCTTATTGTTGAGCTGACAAATTAATTTTAACTATAAGTCTAGTTGTAAAACAATTTGTAAATAGTTTGACTGAATAAACAGAAACCTTGATCTGAAAAATAAATTCGAATCTACTTTTTTAAAACAATGATACCTGGTTATAAAGGGATTTTCCTTGCGAAAAGCTTTTAGATCAATTCAACCCTTTAGTAGAAATTAATTACAAATGACATATGTTTTATGGCCTCTCCCCCGCAGGTAATCAATTAATTAATTTTGTACTATATGCTTGAAAAAATGTGCAAATCGTTACAGTTGTTGTTTAATTTCATCGAAACAAGTGACATTACTTACAGTATACTAAAAATGGAAAATTTACTAAATAGCATTGATCTAGTGAACCACCGGGAAATGGATTCTCCATTGTATCGTAGTCTTCTCCAGTTATACGCACAAGCTAAACTAAAGTGGAAAGATGCCTATTTCGAGATCTACGTTGAGCCATCTGATCCAAATTCATTACAAGAGCCCCAGTTACACAAGATTAAGATTTGGAAATGCATACCAGAGTTGGCTTCGAAAGAATTATTCAATAAAATTGAATTATTAACCGACTACAGGACCCTGATGAATTCAACGCTTGAAACCATAGGTATTCTGAAAAACGAAAACAGACACAGATACAAAGTCACTATCACGAAAATCGTCCAACAGGAGGAAGCTCAACCACTTTTCGACCTGGATTTGCATAATGATTACTATAATAGAGAACTCCATATGGAAGTTGAAGAACCGGTTGAGGAAGAGAATGTGGAAGTAAATGAGGAGTGGCAATCTGAATTCAGGACAAGAATCAGCAGTTGATAATGAATTTGAAGAATTACATGACTGCTCATCGGAATCGGACTCGGGATTACAAACCGTAGATGAAGAAGAGTTTGAAGTATCCGACAGAGAGTCCGAACCAGATATTAATTAATCAGATTTTTTACATCATATAAAATTTTAGAAATTCGTACACTAGTAAAATTTAACAGATTTAATAATTTTTTTTCAAAAATTGCTTAATTAAAAAAACATAAATATTATACTAACATATATTCTGTATATACAAAATATTACGCACTATATTACGCATCAACAAAACTTAAGATTGTTATTAATTATTGAAATTTATGTTCTTCTCAAACCAGAATGGGCTTTATCAGCTAATTCCTTCCCATGATGGTAGGATACTTACTGACTCTACCTTACCAGTGTTGTTACAGCTGAGGTTTAAATATCGATTCAAAAATAAGTTCATGTTCCTAAATTGCTTAAAAACCATACGATCAATATACAAAAACGGAAAGAAAACCAAATGCGAATAGATATTGCGATCTTGTCAGATCAGAAATTGTCGAGCGATAAGTAAAGTTACGGGAAAATTCTGAACAAGCTCGCAATTATGGAATACTTGAGCCTAAACAAAACCAACATGTGCCACAACATGTGTCGACTTTAGTAAGACATTTATACGTATGCTCGGTTACCCAGTGGGAGCTTAAGTCGTTCAGCACAACTCAGAGCATAAATTTGGGCTTACATTTTTCGGGTTTCATAGTCATTTAAAACGTGGAGTTTAGTTAAAGCCAAGCACAAGAAGTGATTATCAACGGTGTGTGGGTAATTTTCTCCTGTAAATGGGTAGTAGTTGACAAATAGATAAATGCCTAGGAAAATTCTAAAGAAACTCATAGTCTTTACAAAAAAATTTTCTGAGATTAATCATAGTTACATTTTTGAAGAGCAAACAATCTGAAAAAACAAAAAATAATAACCTAAGACATTTAAAAAACACTCTGTATGGTGTACCACAGGGTTCGAAATGAGAGACATTGCTTTTTAAAACTCATACAACCAAACCACTTCATACAAAAGTATCTAAAGCTATTGCTTAATCAGACGACATAGCAATCGTTATCAAGCAATGTATCAGAATCCTCTAAACTGCGCCAACTACAGAGGCATAAGTCTCCTCAACATCGCCTAAAAAAATCTATATGCCGTAATATGTGAACGCCTGAAACCGTTTACCAACAACCAGATCGGCCCTTATCAGTGTGGTTTTAGGCCAGGAAAGTCCACAACCGATCAAATTTTCACACTTCGGCAGATCCTGGAAAAAACCCAAGATGACCAAATCGATACCCAGCACATATTCAACGATTTCAAAGCCGCATACGACAGCATTTATAGAGACGAACTATACAGTTCCATGTCTAGTTTTGGTATACCGACCAAATTCGTCCGTTTGTGTAGGATGACGATGGAGAATTCTCGCTGCTCCATCAGCGTCGGAAGCGACCTCACCGACACATTCGATACCAAAAAATGATTTAGGCAAGGCGATGCGCTATCATGTGAATTCTTCAATTTGATTCTTGAGAGGATTGTGCAAAACTCACGAGCCAACACAAATTTCCAAAAATCGGTGCAACCACTAGCATACGATATTGACGTAGGTGGGACTCAACGTGATAGGTGGGACTCAACGTGATGTCATACGCACGTTTGCTAGAATAGAGCAAAAATGGGTTTAGCATTAAGTGAGGGCAAGACGAAGTATATGAACAGAACGTCACCATTGAAAGATATAACTTTGAGATAGTGGGACTTTGTCTATCTCCGAAATCAACCCTGACAACATCTCGTCAGAAATTAAACGAAGAATTTCTCTTGCCAACCGCTGTTTCTTTGGACCTAGAGAGCAATTCACTAGTAAAGCCCTCACTCAACCTAGTGAGTGAGGTCCTATATAGGACCCTGATCATCAAAGACCTGCTCTACGACGTTGAAGCACGTATCGTCTCAAAAGCGGATGAAGAAATGCTTGGTCGATTCGAGAGAGTTTGCGTAGACGGGCTATGGAGACGGCAATTCAACCAAGGACTATACTAGCTTTACAGCGACATGCCCCTGGTCAAAAAACTCCGCGTTGGGCGTTTAAGCTGGCTAGGAAATGTAGAACGAATGGACACCAATGCTTCGGCTCGCACAGTCTTCGATTCCCAGCCAGACATCGGACGCAGTAAAGGAAGACCTCGCGTAAGTGGCGCGTACAAGTAGAAACCGACCTCAACCAACTTGGAGTGCGCAACTGGAGGCAGTTAGCTAAGGACCAGGCTAGTTTGAGAGGCATCTTGGTTGAGGCCCACGTACATTCCGGACTGTAGCGCCACTTAAGTAATTAAATAAGGTTCTCTTGTTTGGCGGTTTTTGAATTTCGCCCAACAGGACTTGGATGTCTTGATATTTATTGATTGATTCTGAAATTGCTCTGTGTACATCAACAGCTTTATTTTTGGCTATCCAAAGCCAAGTGTTTGTTTCCCCGACGTGGTTCCGATTCCTTTTTTTTATATCCTTTTTTTCAGCCTTACTTGCTGAGCGATTTGGTCACTTTAAAGTCGTTGTGGTTCTATAAGTTTTTGGATGCGTCTGCAAAATCGGTCTGATTGTGAATCGTTTGGACTGCTGTTAGAAGTATCAATATGTGTTCTTAAGGTATCTATTTTCAGCTAGGAGCTTTTCTTATGTCCTTTTAAACTCTTAGGGTCCAGTCACAGCTATGAATGGTATTTTAGAAATTCAATTTAAAAAAAAAGCTATAAGAAGTAAAAGAGAATTCCCAGCGAGAGTCTTGAATGTAACTGGAACACGGTGCAAGTAAACAAAGAACAAGTACCTCGAACATTGAAGAATAACAAAGTTCCGAAGAACAATTCTAAATTGTTGCGTTAAATCAACTTGAAAATATTTACAGCCCGCTGAAAACACTACTCCTGCTCTTGCAGAGGCGGTCGTTCAAGTCCGAATTCTTAACATTAATTTGCTCATTGATGCTAGTTAGTTTTGCTTTGGATTTATGTTATTAAACTTGAACAGGCTACGTCTGAAGATGTCCTTCCCAGTTCATGCGTTCATTGCCTCTGTTAAAATTCTTAGATTTCTTTAAAAGTTATTACGAAAAAAATTCACATAATTTAATATTTCCAAAAATTAGATTCTTTTACTATTTTTATTGAATGCAAACATTTAGTTATTTAGAGCATTGAAGGAAATTACCGGAATACCAATACCAATTTTTATATGAGTATATTGAATCGAAAAACGTAGAAATCCCGTAGTTCTGAATGATATTTCCAGATTTTTTTTCGAATTCGTGTTTATTTAGGCCGTGTGTCAATTGTATTTATTAAAATGGTTAAATTTTATCAACTGGCTTATTTTTGAAATTTCTGCGGGGGAACCAAAATATTGGCTTTTTGCTGTGTCAATTGGATTAAATGGGATTTTATTTCAATACTATTTCCAATAATTTCCCAAAAGAATTGAAACAAACACTTTTTTTATATATTCTTGTATGTATAGAAAAATACGGAATAAAGGTAAAAGAAAAACATAAACTATTTATTATTATCAGTAACAAGAATATTGTTATATGAGTTGTTCAATTGCATATAACGGGTGGTAACATTTTAAGGGCCGATATTGAATGTGAATTACACCTAAACATCAAGTTTTTTTTCTGAGCTACATTTGACATTTCTCAATTTCAGACTAACTCTACTTGAACCTTGGAAAGATACACACTCGAGCAACGCGTTAAAGTTTTTCAGGCTTATTATGGAAATGGGCGTTCAAATCAAAATGCATATCGTGCACTTCGTGATTTTTTCAGTCAATTTAATCGTCTAAACGTGCGTACAATCGGAAAAATTATGCAAAAATTTGAGCAAACCAGGCCTGCAGGAGATGTGAAAACACCAGTGTATTCTCGTACAGCTCGTACTGCAGAAAATGTTGCTGCTGTTCTCGATAGTGTGGCTGAAGAGCCGTCCACCTCAACTCGTCGTCGTGCCCAACAATTGCACCTCTCACAAGTCTTCCATTTACACGCTAACAAGGTGCAACTGACTAAGGAACTAAAGCCTCTTGACCATTTCAAGGTCAATGGTCAGAATGGTGGTAAGAAATGGCAACAGTGAATGATGATCAATTTTCGAGGAAAATCATCTTCAGTATTGAAGCTCATTTTGACCTCAGTGGATTCGTCAATAAGCAGAATTGAAGCATTTGGGCAAACGATAATCCAAAAGTGATTGTCGAAAAACCAATGCACCCACAAAGAGTGATTGTTTGGTGCGGTTTATGGGCTGGCGGCATCATCGGGCCTAATTTTTTTCCAAATTGAGGCCGGTCAGCCAGTAACTGTGAATGGTGTTCGCTATCGTGAGATGATAACGTATAATGGCCCGAATTGGAAGATATGGATGTGGACAATATGTGGATTCTACAGGATGGTGCCACTTGCCACACAGCTAACAAAACAAAGGCTCTTTATATGACGTGGTGGCGATGTTTATTGCCCGCCAAGATCATGTGATTTGACACCGTTGGACTTCTTTCTTTGGGGTTATTTGAAAGAAAAGGTGAACTTCGATAAGCCAGCAACAATTCAAGAGCTAAAGGATGAGATTATTCGGTACATTAACGGCACAGAACCTCAATTATACCTTAGCGTCATAAAAAAATTTTACCATCGGATGGAGGTGTGCCGCCGAGGTCGCAGCGGCCCCCTTGGCCGATATTTTTTCCATACATAATTGAACCATACCAGTATTATCATAATAAAAAGAAATGACAATAATTTCCTAAATAATTTGTGTTTTATGCAAAATCAACATCGGCCCTTGAAAATAAGCCAATCGAATGAAATCATAACGCTTATGTAACCACCCATTTTCAAAAACCCAGTTTTAGGTCGTGTGTCAATTGCGCTAAAATGGGGGTTAAACTTTATCCACTGGATATTTTTTGACATTTCAACAAGTGATTTCCATCTCTGTCATCCCTCAGTAGGTATATCAAATGCTTAAAAATAGCCACTGGATAAATTTTAGCGAGCTGTTGCAGGTTTAAATTTTGAAGCGTCTATTCGCCCTACTAATGTCAAAAATTATCCACTGGCTAAAAGTTTAACGCATTTGATACACGGCATTAAAGCGAAATATTCTGGAGCTATGAGATAATTTAGTTTATTAGTTTATTTCAACTATATTCCTATCTTAAAATCATGGTTCTATTTCGTACTAAGGACACTGATCTTGAAATCATTATGTATGGGCGTAAATGTGAATATTATTTCAGTTAAACAATTTATATTGTTATATTTTCTAATTAAGCTACCTGGTTAAGCCATGTTTTATTACTCCTGCTTATGCAATAATTTTCCTTGAACATACTAACTATTTAGTGCAATAAAACCCTTTAGTAGAAATTAATTACAAATGTCATATGTTTTATGGCCTCTCTCCCGCAGGTAGTAAATTACTAAATTTTGTACTATAAATGCTTGGAAAAATATGCAAATCGTTACAGTTGTTGTTCAACTTCATCGAAACAAGTGACATTACTTACCGTATACTAAAAATGGCAAATTTACAAAATAGAATAGATCCAGTGAACTACCGGGAAATGGATTCTCCATTGTATCGCAGTCTTCTCCAGCTATACGCACAAGCTAAACAAAAGTGGAAAGATGCCTATTTCGAGATCTACGTTGAGCCATCTGATCCAAATTCATTACAGGAGCCCCAGTTACACACGATTAAGATTTGGAAATGCATACCAGAGTTGGCTGAGGAGGATGATGATCCTCTTCTATTTACTTCGAAAGAATTATTCAATAAAATTGAATTATTAACCGACTACAGGACCCTAATGAATTCAGCGCTTGAAACAATACATATTCTGAAAAACGAAAACAGACACAGATACAAAGTCACTATCACGAAAATCGTCCAACAGGAGGAAGCTCAGCCACTTTTCGACCTGGATTTGCATAATGATTACTATAATAGAGAACTCCATATGGAAGTTGAAGATCCGGTTGAGGAAGAGAATGTGGAAGTAAATGAGGAGTGGCAGCCAGCAATGGAAGAAGGGGAGGAATGGGAGCACCCATGGGAGTCAGATTCAGGACAAGAATCAGCAGTTGATCATGAATTTGAAGAATCACATGACTGCACATCAGATTCGGGATTACAAACCGAAGATGAAGAAGAGTTTGAAGAAGTATCCGACAGAGAGTACGAACAGGATATTGATGTAGTTAACTAATCTATAAAATTTTATCACAAAATATAAATTTAAGGAATTTTACAAAATATAAGTTTATTACAAAATATAAATTTTAGAATGTTACTAAATTTAAAAACCATAAATATTATATGCATTCTGTACAATATATGTAAATACACTATATTACGCATCAAAATAATTAAACAGTGCCATTCATTATATAATTTTATGTTCTTCTCGAACCAGTATCTGCTTTATAAGCCAATGTACTAGATATGCTGCGCTAATGATTCTATCCAATCAATGTTAAGGCCTCGTTATTGCGGAGGTTAGTATGTCGATCAAAGTTTCAATGATTTAATCTCAAAAAGTAGATATGGCACATGATTTTGAATCACCTGTTGTTCCACTTAAGAATGTTGGCTCAGATCTCAGATCTATCGGGTTTTTCAACAGGGACGCTACAAAAGTTGGGCAACAGGGACAGCAAACGACGCCACATTTCTTGCCGGTTTTTTCGCATTTCTCTTCAGTGAGGTTTGCCATTTCACGATGGGAAGATATACGATCCAACAACGAGTCGAAATTATTAAAATTTACAACCGAATTCGGAGTCAGTGGCCTGAACGTTAAGAGCGCTACGTCCAATTTATGGTCGTCATAATCGTCCTACCAGATCAACAATTAAGCGTCTAGTGGAACAGTACAAAATGTTCCCGTGCCAGTGAGACAAAGAAGTACCCGTAGTGACGAGAATATTGCTGCCGCTGAGGCTTCAGTTGAAGAAAGCCCAGATGTGTTTTTGTTTTTTTTTTAAATTCTTAAAACTAACTTCAATGCTAGACAAAATTTCATTAAAAAAAAACTATCCTACTTATCAACTACTTAACTAACTTACTTGCTCTCTGCGGGCGCCCTAAATTACACGATAACTTAATTCTAATGCCTTTCGGCCTATTATCTAAGATATAAATAGAAAAGTAACGAAATTTCTACAAAGAAAACTTTGAAAAACTTGGTTCCTTGCCTTTTTTTATTTTATTTAAACAAGCCCAAATGTGTCTCACACACGTCGTTCTCAAGCGTTGGGCATCTCTGTGACGTCGTTGTGGCGAATCTTGGCCTACATCCTTACAGGATTAAATTGACGCAAGAACTGAAGCCGCTTGACCACCAGAAGCGTCGTATGTTCGTGAATTGGGCTGAGCAACAACTTAAAAATGATTCGGATTTTCATCGAAAAATCATCTTCAGCGATGAGGCTCATTTCTGGCCGAATGGTTTCATCAATAAACAAAATATGCGGTATAGGTCAGGCAGCAATCCACACGTACTCCATGAGTCATCATTGCATCCCGAAAAAAATACGGTTTGGTGTGGTTTATGGGCCAGCGGCGTCATTGGGCCGTACTTCTTCCGTGATGATCAAGACCGGCACGTTACTGTGAATGGGAATCGCTACCGTTCAATGATAACCGAATATTTTTGGCCCCAATCGGAGGATATGGACTTGGAGGATATGTGGTTCCAACAGGACGGCGCCACAAGCCACACAGCGAATGCCACAATCAGTTTATTGGAAACCATGTTTGGAGAACGTGTTATTTCACGAAATGGTCCAGTCGCTTGGCCGCCTCGGTCGTGCGATTTGACGCCGTTAGACTATTTCCTGTGGGGCTACGTCAAGTCTATGGTATATGCCAACAAGCCAGCGCTGATTGATGAACTTCTTGCGAATATCGAACGTGAAATTGCAGCAGTATCGGCCGATTTATGCTTGAAAACCGTCGAAAATTGGGTTCAGCAAGCGTGCCCGTGGTGGCCATGCAAAAGAAATCGAGTTCCATACATAATAACATCGAACGTCCTTTCACAGGAATAAAAAATTTCATTGATATCCAGAACCATTTTTGTTTTATTTAAAAAAAAACTTTTGTAGCGTTCTTATTGAAAACCCATTTACTTTGCAATTTTATGGCGAAATTAACAGTGAAAAATCCTTAAAACTTGCACGTATTCTGATGACTAATTTTGAATTCTTTGATTAGTGCATTCTTATCATATTATTGTGGATATCAATTTGAAAGATGCGATAGAGTATTAAACGATTCGCACCGCAGATAATAGACTGCTTATGCAGTCGAACTTAGACTATCCGTCTATCTAAACCGTCACACTCGGTCAGCAATTTTTTTGTTAAATTTTTTTCTCGAAAAATAAGTTCTTTTTACTATTTTTGATCCTTTGCCAAATACCATAATATCGGTTCGTCAAAAATGGTCATATGGCGATGCCAATAGCACTCAATTGACATGGATCCCAGGATTAGGATTTCAACTCCCTTCCCGCAGGCGACAGATACGGCATACTGTCAGTTCGTTGCTCCGCTTGGGAGAGGTTCCATTGGTCAACCATCTGGTATTTATTTTCAGTTTTAAAATGGAAAAGGGTAATTTTTTAATTAAGTTATTGGCTTTACTTCATTGGGTTTAATTTCACAACTGTTATCGAATATTGCAACTTAACTTTGAGTGGTTCTCTTAGACATGGTATAGTGTACACAGATGAACTGATGACGTACAGATCAGGTCCGGCAATCTAGGTTTTCAAAACACTTTTGCAACATGACCTTGATCGAATTTTAAAAAAATGCAATGATTGCAAATTGAACACCAGTCCACAAATAACCCAAAACAAGGGCTTCGTACAATGAAGATGGTGAGCAAATATATTCCAGTTTTTTTGTTCTCAATTCGTCATTTGTATGACTTTATAATCTTTGATGGTACCCATAATGCCAATCAAAGCTTATGTGTTCTTCAATGTAGCGCCATCCTAAATGGAAAAAAAAATTAAATAAAATTAGAGTTCATAATATATTTCAAGTTACTGCATGATGGGGCTGAGCTAAATGGAATCGACAATTCCTAATTATTATGATTCCAAGGAACGCTTCTAGGGGTATGACTAGTGACAACAGCATGATCTTCAGGGCTTACTACCCCAATGATAAATACATTGAGAATACACTTATGTCGGGTTTTATCAGCGGAGGCATTTGCGCTTACATTGACTCTTTAGGGTTAATGCAATAAAGGGTGGTATCCCCGTATTGTAAAACCGATGCTTAAGAGCTGCTCCGCTTTAGCATTGCAACATCAGATTGCGTTAAATTGATACGCATAGGCCACACTCCGAATTTTAGATGCATAATAATAGGGAACCCAGTAGCACAGCTGTTTCCCATGTTCTTGTGGAGTTTTGATGTCCTCCTTAGTTGTAAGTTGTACATGGTGGGGCAAAAGAAGTCATACGATGTTGTCGCTGCCTTCAGAATATCGGTTGTGGCTCCAGTCCTAATACGTCCATTTGCGGAAGAAAAAACTCGGTTAACATGGCCCTATATCGCACCATCCCCTGTTGTCGTTTGACCAGCGGCGCTCTCGACAAAAAAAAAAATGGCCCGATGACTCCTACAGCGTGAACAGGCCACCATGCAGTAACTTTGAGCCGTCGGTCGTAATGGCTTCTCGTGCATTACTCGTGGATTTTCGGTGCCCCAGAAGCAATAGTTTTGCTTGTTCACGTACCCGCTGAGGTGAAAATGGGCCTCATCGCTCATAATGATGTTGGTCGAAAAATCGTCCACTCGTCCTCGAGATTAAGGATGGCTTGGGCGTAGGTTACACACGTTCGGCAGTCGACAGGCAGCAGCTGATTCACGGACTGGACTTTGTACAACATGCGCAAGTCTTTGACCAAAATTCGCCTTAAAGACGACCGGCTGATGGCTAATTGAGAGGTACGGCGTTTGTTCGATGTTTCCGGCGACAACTGGACATCCTCGGCAACATCGGTGATATTCTCGGCACAACGGGCGCTCTGTAGCCGGCCACTCTTGCCAACGTCTCGTGTGGTCCCATACTCTTCAAGGTTCGTGGCCAAACGGCGCAGTGTTTGCGAAGTCGGTGTCGGACGTTCGGGAATCGGCGAAGGAATTCGCACCAACACTGCAGATGAATTGTTACGCAAAAAAACAGATTATTCCGCGTTCTTGGAGAGTGTATCGCTCCATGGCATGTTCACTTGTTTTCTACATCTGTCTAGTCAAAAAATGTCAAAAGAGATGTTACATTGGCGGCCATTTGCAAAAATAAGAGCATCATCGAATAGGCTGATTGTACTAGGTAGAGAAGATAGATTACGTTTATTTAGGGGGCTTCAAGAGTTGATGGGCCAGTTATCATGGAACACCGCCTAGGGGCTTAAGATGCATTTAAGCCTCGGATAGATTGAGGCCGCTTAATGCACTACCACGATGGCTGGACGAGCGCCTGAAGGCGCAATTGGAATGGTGACTGAGTCTTACGACTGGGTCGTACACAACTTTCTCTTTCACAGCGAGTTAATTTGAAGCTTAAAACAATTTGGCCAAAATACAGAATAATATTTATTTCGATTAAAGATGCTAGAAAGATATAAATAATGTCGAAATGAGAGTATACGAGCGTTTATTTCTGCATTGAAAGTAATCGATGGTCATGTGAATAATAATGATTTTCCGTTATTGACCAAAACTAAAAATTGCGTTTGGGGATAATTGGGCTAAAGCCAATTATGTGGAACTCATGAAAACAGTAAAAGTAGTATACAGATTAAATTTCATTTAATTTGGCAAAATAGTTTGCGAGAAATTGACAATTTTCTTTATATGGCCTATATGCAAAAGTCCGTTATATGGGTTTTATCGAAAAAAACTGGGTATGCAGTTTTATTGGAACTATATGCTTACAGCACATAAGAAGTTTGTTCAAAATCGTTAGAGCCGTTTTTGAACAAATTGAGGTTATGTAACGGGTGATCCAAGTAGAGATACTTTTTTCAATAGCCTTTTTTGACAGATCACGTGTGAGTCGTGTCATGCTGTCATGGTTTTTTTGTTTAGTATTGTTTGGCATTTCATAATGGAAAGACTTACGCGTGAACAACGTTTACAAATTGTTCAACTTTATTATGAAAATTCACGTTCTCTGAGGAATGTGTTTCGTGCACTTCGCTCAACTTGGTCAACATAGTCGGCCTACTGAGCGTATGGGTGATGGCAACACCATCTGATCTGATCTTGACATACATAAATCCGCTGGTCCAGATGGTATATCCCCCATCATTCTGAAGAGGTGTTCTTCTACGCTAGCAAAACCACTGCGTAAGCTTTTCTATCTATCCTACTCATCAGGACTCTTTCCGAGTAGATGGAAAACAGCATTTGTCCAGCCTGTACCAAAAAAAGGCGAATCTTCTTCTCTCTCCAACTACCGTCCAATTGCACTTACGTCCCTTCTTTCCAAGGTCATGGAAACGCTGATAAATCGTCAGCTTATGAAATATCTCGAAACACGAAAACTTCTCAATGACCGGCAGTATGGTTTTCGCAGCAACTGGTCTAATGGTGATTTGATGACATATCTCACCGAAAAGTGGAACCAATCAATTCACCATGGTGGCGAAAGCAAGATTGTTGCGCTTGATATTTCAAAGGCATTTGACAGGGTTTGGCATCAAGCCCTTTTGTCGAAAATGCGTGCATTTGGAATCGACGAAAAACTTCTTCTATGGATTAGACATTATCTTTCGAAACGTTCAATTCAAGTTGTTTTGGATGGTTTCAAGTCTGTAACTCACCAAATAAATGCTGGTGTCCCTCAAGGCTCAGTTTTGTCTCCGACTCTCTTTCTCATTTTTATAAATGATCTCCTGTCTGTAACTTCTAATCCAATTCATTCCTTCGCTGATGACAGTACCCTCAGCTTCTCATATTCGTTTACAGGTCCTCGTCCCTCACCTTCGAACGTGGACTCTAAACGTCAAAATATGTTAAGCTCATTGAATTCCGACCTTGACAGCATTATCAAATGGGGTAAATCTAATAGAGTGGAATTCAATGCTTCCAAAACACAATGCTGTCTTCTGTCATTAAAGCGTAACCAAAATCTAGAGCCATTATCCATGAATGGCACTTACGTCGAAGAAACGGAAAAGCTTTCCATGCTAGGTATGTGTGTTAGTAACGACTTACGTTGGAACGATCACATATTCGAAGTCGCTAAAAACGCAGCGAAATGTCTAGGTTTCCTAAATCGATGTAAGAAATATTTCACCCCCTCTGATCTGGCCACAATATATAAAGCGTTTATACGCCCAAAACTTGAATTCAACGCCCATGTCTGGTCAGGTGCACCAAAATCAACATTGCACCTACTAGTCAGGATTCAAACACGTGCGAAAAAACTTATAGGAGACATAAGAATAGCGAACTCCTTAGTTTCGCTTGAACACCGTCGAAACATCTCCTGCCTTACCTTGTTTTATCGCTATTTTAACAACCAATGTTCAAATGAAATAGCCAGCTGCATTCCTCCCATTCAACAATTCAGCCGCAATACTCGTTACGCAATGAATGCAAATCAGTTTACCCTCAAGCCTATCTTCGGACGTACGCTGAAATATAGAGATTCATACATAAACCGAACAACACGAATGTGGAATGCTCTACCAAACTCTGTTTTTCCTCTCCATTATAACTTACAGACATTTAAAACCAATGTGCATCGGTATCTCCTTTCTTCTTATCCCTAATTTCCTTAACGCCCGCACTGTGCTAAAACATATAAAGGGTATTCATAACCCCTTGAGTGCGCGCAAATTATAAAAAGCATTTTTTGTTGTTTTACATAAGTGGATTTTTTTACGAATAACACTTTAATTCAAGAGGAAAAGTCTCTGCAAATTTTCAATTCAATTGAAAAGTAGGCCTTAAAGGCAAACGCACAATCCTCACAGTTCGCATGAGGGTAACCGACCTGCGAAGGTCAATTAACCTTTTAGTGTCAAATTCGCAAAATGCTTTACAATATTAATCCTCTAGTCCCGTGTATGAAGTTTGAAATAAATCCAGCCATCTGTTTGACCCCCAAAGACTGAATTGGCTGACATAATTATTCGGAGTTCTCCATATTTTAAATGTTAACATATGATCTATAGGAAACAAGTTCAAAGTAAGTCATATAGCTACTTACTGTATAATAACACACCCCACACCTACAGCGATTCATCCGATGGGAGTGGGAAATTTTTAGCAAGAATGTGATTTCCCCTCAATTACAGTTTTTCTAATCGCGGACCATTTTGTGAATACATAGGTAGTTATATTCTCTACCCAATAAACCTATCTAAAAGTATATCTTGGCTTCCATTATATTTTAAACGAAATCGCCTTAAGCTGTTCTCCCGCTTGGTGATTTTTCTACTTAACCACAACAATTTGCATACTGGAATTGATTAGTAACATTCGAATGAATTTCAACTTTCAAGAAGTTTCATTGTTCTAACTAAATGATGTTGATGGAGGATTACCAATTATACCACTAAAATTATAATTCCGACAAACTGACAGGAAAATTTTATCTAACACTTGAAAATAAATTCTATCCGATGCAATTGCACTAGTGCCTCTGTCGGCTATTGCGTGCCTTTCACAATTTGGTTAGAAATACATTTTCACCGGCAGATACAATGTATTTAGCGATTAATTTCATCTCGTGACTACACTTCATGCAATGAGCCACTTGTGAATTATATTGTATGCAAACGAAGAGTTTCTAAAAAAAAGGAATTTAAATAAATTAAATAACCATTTAATGGGGAGACAATTTGTTAAAATAATTTCTCTTGGATTATGACGCGGATAACATTTATAATTGGCGTTGCAAGCTATATGTATTTTATATTTTTTGTACAAGAAAGTAATAAATCAACGTAAAGTAGGCAGGCATTGGTGTTATAATTATGACTGATAACAGGTTTCATGATAATAAATCGCTTCCTGTTGAAGTTGGTCTAAAAGAGAATGGCAACCCCATCTGTATAATCTTTAGATGATTTTTTTTTAATGTAGGGTTTATCTACAATAGCGTGAACTAATATAGATGAAATATTACATACGTTCGTACATATTCGTAATCAGTTAATTAAACAATAAGTATGTCACATATGATAAAAACATCAGAGGTTCAGCATGAAACTGATTAAGTAGACTCACACGAGTGAATTTTATTTTTCCTTAGTGTGTTAGTATAGCTTATTTGAACACACACATTTATATGGCGTCGGTGGTGTAATGGTCAGCATAGTTGCCTTCCAAGCAGTTGATCCGGGTTCGATTCCCGGCCGACGCACACTTTTTTTATTCTCTGCCACGTAAATAGCTAAGGCATTTTTTTTAACCAGTTATGTGGTGCATGAAATATTTATTTTATTGCATGATTATTCAACCACATCTGAGTTTATTTTGATAATTATTTAAATACATCCACTTCAAGCTCTTTTTTCAAAAATATACGTTTTCACTGACGTCCATTGTCAAAAAGGTTCACAAGAAAATAAATTAGAGAATCAATCAAGGACATTGTTGCCAAATTGCCTTGGGTATGTGATAACCCCTATTTCAAGAAGAGCGATCCAAAGAATAGCTAATTTTGTTTTGCCAACATGGTATCTATTTGCAGTGACGTCAGAACAGATAAAAATCGCGATAACGCAAAATTAAAATGTGTCTATACAGTTGAATCGTCAGCATGAAATGTGACACATACCCAATCTATCCCCAACGTCAACCCAGTCCACGCCTTTTTATTCTGCCGGCCCCCAGTTGTCAGCTGCGTTGTCCGAGTGGTTAACGAGATGGACTCGTGACGCGCGGGACAAACGGCTAATCCGCGACGGGTACGTCCACAATGCTCCGGAGCATCTCCGCTTTAGCACGGCGGTATCAGATCGCGATAGGATCGATGCTGCAAAACAGCGCGCTGAATTCTGGTTTCTATATGAAGAAGGTGATTCTGCACTTCCTCAGGACTTTGCGGACTTTTAGTGGAACTCCATATTTAAGATTTTAAAATTAGGAAAAAGGCCTGGGGCGGGGCTTGTGCACCATATTGGCGTACAATATGGTTGAACGCATGCTGCCGTGGGACCGAAAGACGCAATCAGAATGGCGACCATTCTTGGCATATGCAACGAGGGCTCGCCACCCCGATTATAATTAAGTAGTTAAGTAGTCTTAAGTTAGTTATAATATAGAATAAGCTTATTTATTTAAAAAAGAAGTCACTATACAAAGTGTTTTATTATTCTTTGTTAATTAAAATTAAATATAAAAAAAAACCGACAAATTTAAGCCCAAAGGCAAAATAAAACAGCTAAATATAAGCTTACAGCACCCACTAAGCGCCGATAAGTTAGATTAAGTAAACCAGTTATTGATAAGTTAGATTTAAGCATTGTTGTCTAGTAGTAAGTTAATATTTTAAGTAAATAAAAAATGAGTTTGAAAGGTAAAAAAAAGGATAGTTGCCTTCCAAGCAGTTGATCCGGGTTCGACTCCCGGCCGACGCACACTTTTTTAACGAGTCAGAATTGCTCTTGTATCAGTTGCTGTTTTGCTACCCCCTTCATGTTAATCAGTTAACAGCAAGAAAGCACTGATTCACGTATAATATTATGAATTTATGAAAACCTACTTTCGACAAAATAATGTTGTTCATCATTCAGGTAAAGCGGAGTGTATATGTATGAAAATTTCTTGTTCTTGTCAACCCTTGTATTGTAAGAATAATGCTTGGATTAAAAGAAAGGCGTGAATAAAATTGAATTTAAGCTTTTAGAAGTTTGTTGGTCTTGAAGAATTTTAAGTCAAAAACGTTTTCCGTAACACACTCTGTTAATCACATTGAAGCATAAACTACTTGACGTATTAACTTGAAAATGTCCCTTCATCTTCAAAGAGGTTTTTAAAATGAGGCACGGAGAGCAGTAGTGGCGTAACTCCAAACTGCAACAATTGAAATATTCGTGGTTAAAGAATTTAGAAAAAAAAAATAAATCCGTATCCTTTGATTTATTTTTCGAATAATAACTGAACATTTTTTGTATGCATGGACTGATAAAAATATATATAAGACATTCGTACTTAGCAGTAGCGAGTTGAATCGCGTCTGTTTGAGGAGGGCATTATTCTATATTTCTTGTTAAATACTCAAAAATGATGCTTCGAAAAGTGAGTGGCAAGCAAGTTATTGTCTTCCAAACTTGTATTGTTCTGCAAACGAATTCCAATGAAAGCTCATTATCGACACACTATCTTACCTACACAGCACGAATTCCAAATTTCACCTCGTTGGCCATGTTTTTTTGGAAGATGAAGAAATCCCAAACTAAAAAAACATTACAATCTGTCATAAAACGCCACAATCTCACAACGAACCAAAATTGGCTTACATTTTATTAGAATCAGAATGTTAAATTTTATATTTCCAACTGTTGGCAATATTCCCTAATCGAACGTTCATTTGAAGATGAAGATCTGTCGATCTCACCACCTGATCATGTTTCTGAAGAGATTGCACGTCAAGAGCACCAGGAAGTGGCAACCTTCGTAGCTGAGCGCAAAGCTAAAATTTCGTTTAAGTCCCAACTGAAAAATGGGAACCTGAAGTTCGTCCATCCAGGTGAAAGTCACTTTGCCAGGTAAGATTCCAGTTTAAAAAGAACACAGCTGTGAAGAAGTTGAAGCAATTTATTGCAGCCCAGTTGGACGCACTGACAAAAGACATGAATGGCCTCAATTTCAGTAAAACCATTTCAGAGATATGCGCCGCTTTGTCGCAGGCCAAGCTGTGCTTGTCCTTGTGCTCGCAATTGCATCAAACATACGTTGACTGTGATGCACAATTTTCGGAAGCGTGGCAAGCCGGGCGAAAGGATCTCAAATCCAAGTAAGATGCGTGTCGACTTGAGACTCTTCGCAGAGATAGTAAGTTCGGGTGTAATCAGTGGAAAACAAGGTCTGTCGCTTGCTTCCCAGGACAAGGAGGATCACAGCAATTTTTCAATTATTTTCTCATTTTTTCGACACTGTGGGGAGGAATATCCTGGACTGGTACGGAAGAAAGTTGTATTACTTGCAGAGAAGTACAATATCGCTATTCCCAAGTCTGAATTTCTGCCAGCTGATAAGCAGCAAAACCTGTGGACACTTTTGAAGCACTACTTTAACTACTGTGCAGGCATTTAGTATCGGCATTGGCTGAGATGATGTCCATAACCAAGAATATCCGCATGATAAAGGAGTCAAAGGGGGAGATATCCAACGACAAGAAAGAGAAGTGCGAGTTAATTCAAGCAAACTGCTGTCACCGGCACAGACTCTGTCCGATTTGTTGGTATAGATGTTTTGACATTAAGTTTGCAGCATTAAGATATAATTTTGACTCAGAATCGCTAGCTGAGTCGATCTAGCCATGTCTGGCTGTCGATCCGTCTGTGTGTCACCCATTTTTGGGCCTAAAATTTTGAGCTAGAGTTTTGAAATTTAATGTATAGACTCTCTATCCGACGCCCACTGCCACGCCCACCTATGAGAAAAACGTTCTTTTTAGTAAAGCCGTAAAGAATTTTGAAAAAGTTTGTGAGAAAGATGTTTATATCTATATTTAGTCTTTAGTCAGCTTTTTTTTCACTTTTAAGGGACATTTTTAGTAAAAAAACGTTTTTCTGTCAAATTTTTGTGAAATAAAAAAAAGAAAATGTTTTATGTTTTTTTTTTATCTGGGGCGATTTTTAAATCTTATATCAAGTGTATAAAAAAATGGCGGACCACAAAGCTGGCCCACTGACGAATTAAATCCCGAAATTTTATAAAATATTATTTTTTGGAATGGTCGCGTGCCCCGCCTTTTCTCGGGAGTATTTTGCACTTTTTCGCAATAATCGATCTAACAGAATTGAAAAAAAAAACTCCGGATGCCCCGGATGCCTACGTTTGATTGATCGCGACCGATCTACCTGAACTACGATGGATAGAATTGAATGTCGGAAAGAAGGAAGGAGGGCACTGCACTTTCTTAGAGGCAGTGAGCTTTGAGGAAGAAGGAAGAGATGAACTGTCAAAATAATTCAAAATTTCCGCGAATTGGTGGTTTCGCGTGTAGATTTTGGGGCAGAGATTTCCATTCATGGATTTTGATTTTGTTGTGTCTTCGGTGTTTGGAATACCTGTCATCAATTCAACAGCCGTTTATCGGATTGACAGCTGTCGGATAGCATGGCAGCTGCCTTAAGACACATTGACAGTTCTCTTTGGACTGTCATTAGACATGATGTCCCATGTCTTTGGTGTCCACGTGTATGTCTATAATGTGTTGAGAGTGTTTCTATATAGCCGTCTACCTAAACACCTATCTTGTTCCTACCTTGCTCCAGCGTTGAGGGAAAGACATCACCTTCTCTTGGCCATCAAACCTATCTTTCCAAGTTGCGACTTCGTTGGAGGGGTGTCTTTTGGGCCGTCCACCCCATGCCTCTGCTGCTCCTCTGTTGCTCCCTCGTTGGGTGAAATAGAAGAACGTCTACTCCATGCCATCGAACTTTTTTTTTTGCATTTGCGCCAAAAATGAGGCGGTGCAAACAACTTGTAGGGGTGTATACTACAGTGATCGTCGTCCGACACCCGTCATCATAGTGTTGGGGTCAACGAGGGATCGTCCTCCCCCAATCATCGAACTTTTCGGACCGCTCCTGTCCGATGCTGCCTTCGAAAGTCTCCCACGTTCTGTGGCCTTTGAAGACGGCGTTTTCTCATGGACTCCTATTGCAAGTTATCCCTAATCCTCCTAGGGCTGCACCGAAAAGAGTTGGGCAATTATCTTCATGAGTGGACTCCTTTGTCGCAGTCGTTATAGCTGTTATTCGTTTCAATACCAGATCTGAAGGTCGTGGACTGATAGAACCATGGCTACCCGCCACTTCTTCTGAAATTTCGGGTTTGCGACCACAAGGAAAGGATGAAATTAAAGGATTTTTTAATGGTATAAGAAAGTTAACCCTTTTGCGGTAAGTTTTACCGTAACATTGGTGGATGAAGGTATCATTGGTAGTTTTGAGAGAAAAATTCTTCGAACAATGATCGGTCTCTTTTGCGTTGGCGGGCTAAGAATACGAAGATTCAAACAGGAACTATCTCATTTATACAAAACATAACAATGGTCAAAATAGTCAAACAAAAAAACACCGCATTGGATGTATACGATTTGTAGAGCGAAAGACACCAATACTCCGGCTCACAGTCTTCGATTCCTAAACAGACGTCAGACGAGGTAGAGGACCACCTCGTCTTAACTAGCGGGCACAAGTAGGTACCGAACTCAACCTGAATAACGAAAAAAATGGCTTAGTGATTCCCCAGGTCTTTGCGGGTAACTGAGAACGAGCAAAGTCACTTTCCGCATTATTCAGTCTGAAACATTTGGTGTGGTGCCTGTCAGTATCGATTTTGTAGGGATCTGATTTCACCGTGCTAAAGCGGAGGAGCGGATAAGCCATTAGTCTTATATTCCATGGTGGCGGTTGTACAGTACCGGGATATTGCAAACAAATGCCTCTGGGGGTATAAACCACGACATAGCCTTCTTTCTATCCATGTCTTATTGGGGTAGCTCCGAAGATCAAGCTGTTTTTTTGCCAACCGCCCTTGAAACGCGATGTGAATCACCTTATAAAGGAAAATCTTAATTCTATGAAACTTAACTCCATCATATAGGACCTTGTTGCGGTAATATTTTTCTGTACTCGGAATCTGGCTTTCAATGTGTTCCTAGACAGCAACGGAAACACAGCCTCTCAAACAGCTTTATATTATTTTTATGAAGGATGGTTCTACATTAAACCGCACAACGGTAATCGATGATTGGCCTCGAAACAGCCATGACGCAGATGCCCTTCACTTTAACGTCCGCTACAAATGATTGACAGAATATAGATGTCCCAACAAACCAAAGCCAAGGCGCTCTAAGTTCGAACCCACCCCACCGGTTGATTCCCAGCCTCTCGTAGTTACAAACCTTCTGTATGTGTATGACAGCTCGCTTACAAAGAAATTTTGTATTACATTAACCCATAGGGGTATGCACTCCCTAAATGTATTAACGGAACTGTAAACCTGTTAGATCTTGAGCAATTTGTTAATAGCTTCCTTCTAATTCAATTCAACTGTTCATATCTTTACTCAGAAGTGCCTAATGGAACAAATGCTCTCAATGCGACCTTTAGGCGTCAAATATTTACATTTCAATTGAAATACTTAAAAAGAAATATAACAAGTCCTGGCGTCTGTTGGCTGTCTATATATGTTAAAAAATATTTTTATTGCTAAAACAATACTTAACTTCACGCTCTGGTTACGCTGCACTCAAGTCAAAATGCTCCACATAGTCCAATCGATAACACGCATCAAAACCTAACAAAGCGCAAGGAAGAGAATTTTTCTACATCTTATACAACGTAAAAAAAAATGGAAAGAAAAACACAATTCTTCCCCCAAGGACTTCCAATCCCTTCCGTTTTCAATAAATTTCAACCGACCATCTCCACCGCCAGTGTGGTGTCCTTGCCAGAAAAATAAAGAAAATGCGAGCAAAATAAGAAAAGCAAAGTCTCCGGCGGTAGACACGTTTTCGTCGAAAACAAAACAGCACACAGAATATGCACCAACCTACACGAATCCTCCCCCACCCCAAACACACACACAAACCACCGCTTTCGTCTAACAAATACGCTCATCAATAAACTGAAATGTCGCCATTCCTTATTATGACAGAACCTCGAGGAATACGTAAAAGAAACACAAAAAAAGGAGGAAAGATATAGAAAGCAACATCCATTTGCCACCCACTGCTTCCCTTCTGCCACCCACTGCAACCTGCTGCCAACCACCGTGAACATCACATAGCAGCTGCAGGAGTAGTATAATCGCACGTGACAGAATGTCTAGTGAAAAGCGGAGAAGAAGCAAACAACGTAAAACTACATAATGGCGTAAGAAATCGTCCAAGAAACGTGCGCTGGAAAGCACAGCAGAAGCAGAAGCACTAACCACCCCATCACCACTACCCCAAAGATGACGATGACGCGAAAATCCACCCTCGCGCCAACACCGAAATATCAAAGTGTGTGCACGAAGGAAGAAGCGACGACCAAGAAAAAGCGAATACGGAGAAGCAGAAGAAGAATGATTTTCTTTCAAAGGCAAAAGGCATTTCACCTCTTCAACCTCTTGGTTCGCTTCGCCACCGCAGCTCAACCCCCCGGCATCCCTGATTCACCCACAAGTGTAAAGTCATTTGAAAGTCGACCGATTGCCTTTGGAAGTGGGGTTGGTCATGGTGGTGGGGGGTTGCTGTTTAGCGAACCAAAGGGATACGTACGACTGCTACCCTGCAGTGTTTATGGGTGTGTGTGTGTGTGTGTGTGTGAAAGCACATAATGATACAAAAAACGAGGGCATCATGTCGGGCGTAGGTGGTGGTGCTGGCGGTGTATGCTGGTGTTTAGTTTATTTCCCTCTCGTCACCACGTCGTCGTTCTATGGCGAAAACAGCGAGGGTGGCTTTACTGTCGTCTTGGTCTACTGCTGCTATGGCCCGTATAACTACCCTCTGCGAATGCGAAATGCGTTATGGTAGGTTAGTTCCATTTTGATTCTTTGGATTGGGTTTAGGGTTCCCTCGGTTTGTTGGTGTGTGCACAGAGTTTTGAGGAATTTTCCTACGTTCTCGTGTTGTTGGGGCTTAGGTTGTTTTTTGTAATGGCTGAGTTATTGACTGCAGCGCTAACTCAGGGTTCTGCTTTTCCCAATCGGGAATCTTTGGCCTTTTGTTACGCCATTTTGTTTAATATAAATGAATTTAGGGAGTCTAGGGCCCCTTGAATGGGCGTGCAAAGTGATGGCAAGAGCTTGATGAGTGTTTTCTGTTGCTTGGACAAGGCTACAAGGGTGTCATACCTTCAAACATTGATGACTTGTATGATGGTCATATAACAATTGAATCAGTCGGCTTAAGAGTTCGTAGCGTAGGTAGCGTCTCATTAAATTATTATAAAATGTAGGTTAGGTTAGATTTATTAGCTGGGAGGTACACTTCGATTTGAGTTTGGTTCTTTGTGGAAATATTTGGGACTTGTTTATACTTTTTGTATCTGTAATTTGTATTGCACAAACATTGCAGCTCGTAAAACTATTTATGCTTGGCGAAAGAGACACTTTAACGGAGTGAACAGGCTTAAAATCCAAGCAGATTGATGAGTAGCAGTGCCACTTTTTTCATTGTGGAGCTAGTGTGGAGCTGATAGTGTATCATCGGACAGTTCATTAGGTGTCGAATGGCGGAATTCTCTGTAGGTATTCGGTGGAAAATAAAATACCGCTCATGGACCAAAAATAACTCGTAAAGGCCCGTATAAAAAACGCCTCAATAGACGGCAGCGGAAGAATTTTCAAGAAGGAATCAATGGTGGCGTCTACAGTTCCAGTTAAGATGCACAAAGCCATCAACCCATTTGTGGTTCTCCGACATATTCGTTCAGACAACTGGTGATCTAGGCCCATTGAATAGAGATGGTGGCGGAAATGCAGAGAACCCCGTATTGGGTGTTGTGCTTTGGGCAAACTACCAACTAACGAAAAAAATTGTTGTTACGAAGCAACCAAGAGGAAAGGACCGATTTTATTGGTGATGACCATGCTTAATGAAAAAGGGCAATGGATTTTGTATCTGCACCTAGAATGTCAAAACATTAAACAGGAGAGTTGCAGGCGAACAACTAGTGGAAGCCCTCTGCTGCTTCAATGCAGACATTACAGCCATCCAGGAAATACGACGGAGTGGGCCGGGCAAAATGAGAATGAAGACCTGTGAAATCTACTCTATTGCCACAGCACTATGGAGAATTCTCGCTACTCCTTCAGGGACTTAGGCGACGCACTCTCATGTGACTTCTTTAACATCTTTCTTGAAAAGATTGTGCGAAACTCCCGAACCAACATCAGAATCACAATTTTCCATAAATAGGTGCAACTACTAGCATATGTTGACGATATTGACACCATTGGTCGGGTCAACGTGATGCCATAGCCACGGTTGCTAGAATAGGGAATGAAGCGGCAAAAATGGGTTTTAGACCATGTAAGTGCTGTCAACACGAAAGGATAAACAACATCGACGAATCGGACAGAACGTAGCCATTGACATATATAACTTCAAGCTGTACAGCGACATAGACCTGCTCAAAAAACTCCGCATTGGACGTTTAAGTTGGTTCGAACATGTAGAGCATATAGACATCAATACTCCGTCTTATGCTCTTGGATGTTTGTCCGACTTTCGCAAAAGGTGGGGCAGTGAAAAAAAAACGTATGTGCGTATTCCAACGCAGGGCAACGATCTAAATTTTTGTTAAAATATTAAAAGGGGCAACCCATACCTGAAAATATTTAACTATACTTCTCCCAGTCAAAGGTTTTCCATGCCTTTTCCTTTTGTTCGATATCGCAGTCAACCTAAAGCAATGAATTTATGAACAGAATTGTTTCGTTTAGTTTTTTTGGAGATTGATCTTCAGTTTACAAACATCGCAATGTCTCCAAGTGTGATCGAGGTCACGATGTAAAAGTATGTTGAGATCTTCTTATTCGGACCTGATCTGTATGCCACTTGTATAAATGTTGAGCCTTGCCGATTTCCTCAACATTGTGTTCGCTGACTTCAGCAAAGCATGTGGCAGCTAAGTCAGTCACTTTTTATAAGATCACATCCATGTATTAATGGCTGTCATCCCCCTATTACCCAACGCGTATCGCATTAAACAATTTCGGAAAGAAATTTTAATATATAAAAAAAAAATTAAATGTCGAAAGACTGCAATCGCAAGAGACCGCCAAGACCTTCCTGCAACGCGTATCCCTAAACCTGTCGATTAACACCATACCACCAACATCGAATGTCGAAGAACTATGGCAACGATGCCAACAAGCCATTAGATCAGCCGCAACTGATGTGCTAGGTTTCTCGCGCCCACCAGCAAGAAAGTAATGCCGACAGATGTTCGCAGCCAAGAACGAGGCCTACAAGGCCAAGCTGCAGGTGAAGATGAGAGCTGCCGTTGAGCTCTATAGGCAGAGAAGAAGGGAAGAACACCGGCTTTTTAGAAAGAAGAAAAAAGAGGAAGAAAAGCGCGCGATCGAGGATATAGAGAGGTGCCACTCCAGGAAAGATGTTCGCAAGTTTTACCAAAGTGTAAAACGTCAAAGCCAAGGATACAAGGCTCGAACAGAATCCTGTCGAGATGAACAATTAAATATCGTAGTTGAGACACAGTCTATGCTGAGAATATGGAAGAATCACTTCTGCTGACTGTTAAATGGCGATGAAGAACATAACATTACGCTGTCACGCAGAACGAACCATTCAATATTGGCAACGACAGCGAAAGCTGCCAACCACCCGACCTGAGTGAAGTGAGGATAGCAATACCTAAACTAAAGCCTAATAAGGCTGCCGGAAATGACGGATTCCCGCCGAGCTTTATAAAGCCGGCGGAGATGACTTGGTAAGTTACATCCACCAACTCATAAGCCGAATCTGGTCGGAAGAAAGTATGCCTGAAGAATGGAACCTCAGCATCGTTTGCCCCATCCACAAAAAAGGAGACCCTCTAAACTGCGCCAAATACAGAGGCATAAGTCTCCTTAACATCGCATACAAAATTCTATCTACTGTAATATGTGAACGCCTGAAACCGTTTTCCAACAACCTGATCGGCCCTTATCAGTGTGGTTTTATGTCAGGAAAGTCCACAACCGATCAAATCTTCACTCTTCGGCAGATCCTGGAAAAAATCCAAGAAGTCCAAATCAATACCCACCACCTATTCATCGATTTCAAAGCCGCATACGACAGCATTTATAGAGACGAACTATACAGAGCCATGTCCAGTTTTAGTATACCGCCCAAACTAGTCCTATTGTGTAGGATGACGATGGAGAATTCTCGCTGCTCCATCAGGGTCGGAAATGACCTCACTGACACATTCGATACCAAAAAAGGATTTAGGCAAGTCGAAGCGGTGTCATGTGACTTCTTCAACCGATTCTTGAGAGGATTGTGCAAAACTCACGAGCCAACACCAGTGGCACAATTTTCCAAAAATCGGTACAACTACTAGCATACGCCGATTATATTGACATCATTGGTAGGACCAAACGTGATGTCATAGCCACGTTTGCTAGTATAGGGAAGGAAGCGGCAGAAATGAGTTTTGCAGTAAAAGAGGGCAAGACGAAGTATATGCTGTCAACATGAAAGGACACACAACATCGACGAATTGGACAGAACGTCACCATTGACAGATATAACGTTGAGGTAGTACGGGACTTTATCTATCTTGGTTCCGCTATTAACTCTGACAACAACATCTCGTCAGAAATTAATACGAAGAATTTCTCTTGCCAACCGCTGTTTCTTCGGGCTAAGAAGGCAATTCAGTAGTAAAGCCCTCACTCGAACTACTAAGAAGATCTTATATAAGACCCTGATTATCCCAGTCCTGCTATACGGCGCTGAAGCATGGACCGTCTCAAAAGCGGACGAAGAAATCCTTGGTCGATTTGAGAGGAAATTTCTTCGAAAAATCTTCGGTCCCGTTTGCGTTGACGTGCTATGGAGACGAAGATTCAACCAAGACCTATACGCGCTGTACAGCGACATGCCGCTGGTCAAAAAACTCCGCATTGGACGTTTAAGATGGCTAGGACATGTAGAACGAATGGACACCAATACTCCGGCTCGCAGAGTCTTCGATTCCCAGCCAGACGTCGGACGCATTAGAGGAATACCTCGCCTTAAGTGGTGCGCACAAGTAGAAACCGACCTCAACCAACTTGGAGTGCGCAACTGGAGGCAGTTAGCTAAGGACCGGGCTAATTGGATAGGTATGTTGGTTGAGGCCTAGGTTCATTCCGGACTGTAACGCAACATAAGTAATAACTAATTATAAGACCCACGAGGTGTATATCCTTTTTATGGAAATTGATAACCGCTGGCGCGTGGGTTTTCGTAGTGCACTTCCGGTGGTTGCTCTGGCATTTTCTTAATTAACGATCATTGGTGCAGAAATTTCAGAAATTCATTACAGTCATTTGGCGTGCAGTAATTTTTAACCCCCAATAGAACAGATGCCCTCTGTCAACACTTGATCGTGTTGCTCAAAGTGGTGTTCGATATCCCCGATGAGTTAAGTCTTTTAGCAAGTCAGCAATAGGCTTACAAAACTGCAGCCAATCCATGTGCTTAGATCATGTTTTCGAAACCAGTCGTATTGTTGATTATTCCTGCGGCGATTGATATACCGCATCCATTAACCTATCACGAACAGAACCGTGTCGGTTTGAAAACCATTACAGCAACAATTGGTAACTCTGGGTGGTAGCTTTTATTCACGGCTACATATCAACTCTTCATATTAATGTCCATTCCCATGCATTTAGCCAACTCACCTAAGCACGAAACGACTTAATTAAGGACTCTTTCGGGAAATAAAAACGGTGCGTCCTACCCCAATAACACCACGAACTCCGTACTCTTAAGCGCCACGCTTCGTTAAAGTCGTGAATATCACGCCAGAGCCAATGAGTTACATTTCTCATTCTTATGTGCCATCATCATGAATATATCCGTTTCCGACCAAATTACAAGCCAATCCAAGACACTGTGCGCAGATTAGCATAGTACAACTTTTCGACTCCATCATGGTGTGTCGTGCAGTGCCAGTGGATCCAAGAATAGAAGTGCATCCGTGTTGGCGCAACTGTTCTTATGGATGTGCTGGGGTTCTGTTCTCCCGCTATATTAATTTATTTTTAATTAATCAGTTTGGGTTCCGATGATGGTTCCTTTTAACGACCATGCAAGATGAGTTAAGCTTTTGTTTTTCATGGCTTCTCGTGGTGCTGAAATTGGAAGCAAAAAAATTAAACGAATTAAAATAGAATGCAGATACGAATACTAGTTCTGCGAATTGAGTGTAATTACTCAATTGAAGACACGATGCGAGAGCACGTAAACCATCCAGGTAACACAGGCACGTCATCATGAGCATGAAATGACGATGATGATGGCCAAATTCAGACCTCCAAGGAGGTTTAATTTTTTTTTTGTTCTTCGGTTCTTTGCTTTAATTTCGTTTGCATGTATCAGGGAAGTCGAACAAAGGTGCACTGGAGTGGACGCAGGAGGTGCAACTGAAAATTTAGTTAAAATTTTACAAAAATCCAGGTGAAAAGAAGAGACAGAGCCGTTGCGTTGGTGACTGGGATGTGTGAAAAATTCCCCTCAATGAAAAAAAATAAGATGAGGTACTTCGACGTTAATAAAAAAATAGAAACATTGCCAAAAGAAGGGCATCTTTATTTTGAAAGGAGCAAATTTGGCTCAGTAAAAAGCGTCTGCAGGAAAACCTATTGTGAGAGAGGATTAAGTAAGACTCAACGATGGATAGGAAGTCTAAAATGAGACCAAAGTTTGCACGACAGTGTATTTTCTTTTATTAAAATTGGAAAACGTAATTTTGGCGATCATTTGATTCAGGAAAAACCGAAAGTGACATAATTTTGACAACTCACCTTACAAATTAAAACAATGTTACGAAAAATTGTCACGACACGGTGATCATGATCTTAAACTAAAGCACGTTATCCTATTCCAAGACGGCAAGAGGCCCGTTAAAGCATGTTATCCTATTCCTATTCCAAGACGGGGAAGTCCGCACAGCTGATTGCAGCCTTCTCATTTTATTTTTTTATGTCATTGAGTGTTTTGTTCAGCGCCCCAAGAGAATGTTTGTGTGCCATATTGCATTCATCTCAGATGATCATTTTGAAATTTATCATCATTTTGGCCTTCGAAAATATTTTTATACCCTACCCCTAGGGGTATATTCGTTTTGACATTAAGTTTGTAACATAGAGAAATAACTGACTCCCCATCCGTCTGTGTGTCACAGATTTGTGGGCCTTTAATTTTGAGCTAGAAAGTTGAAGTATAGATTTGTAAATAGGCTCTCCATCCGACAAAGCAGAACAAGTGTAAACAATTTTGAAATCCGCCAACTGCCACGACTGCTTTTAAGATAAACTTTTTGGAAAAACAGTAAGGAATTTTGAAAAAGTTTGTGAACAAGATATTTAAACAATCCTAATATCTACATTTCGCTAATACGCAGTTTTTTTACCCGCCTACTTTTAAGTGGAATTTTCCGTAAAAACGTTTTCCGGTAAAATTTTATAATATTCGAAAAAAAGTTGATGCAAAGGCATTGGTTATGATAATATCAGCATTTCCTCTGAATATTATTTAACCCACGCCCACTTTTTGGAGGCGTTTTCCTACAAAAAATCATTTGTATACCCTACGCCATACCATATGCAGGAGTAAATTGTGTTATTTGTCGGACCATACAAGATTTGGATAAACTGTCTGCACAATATGTTGTGATTATGTCATTTGCAATATTTAGTTGCCATGAAGGCTACTTTTTGGGGATATGAATTTTAAGAATGGGGTGGGATAGGGTATTAAACGATCCGAACAGCGAATTGTATGTTCTTTTGTAATGTTGAAAATTTCATCGGCGTTAATTTGAATATTCAGAGGCAGCTGAAATATTGAATGAGCTGTTTTGGCTCCATCCAATAAAGTTGGTGCATTGTCAGATGATACAACGACTAATGCGATGCCATTATTTGATCGTATTTCGGCGAGAATTAGCGAAATGAGAAATCTTTTTCCAGTTCCACTCGGTGCATCCAACAAGAATTCATCTTCTCCAGTCGAAACTGCAAGGATAATGCGGTCGATTTTTTTTAGAAAGAACGCCCCAAAAAATGGGCGTGGGTTTTTTTTGTGGGGGTTCGCTGGAAGGAAAAATCATCGAAAGACATTGCAGAGGTTTTATCGCGAGGGAACCTTCTGCAATAGTGAGGGACTTTAACCCGATCTAAAAAACCTCCCGACGACTGACTTTTGTGTGTCTTCAAGGAATCGCAACTTGTCGTTAGACTAATCAGCAATTTATTTTGCACATGTATTATATTTTATAAAAATATAAATTTTAGAAGAAATTCCGAAATTGGTCGGATTTCTATGAGTTTTGTTTGAAATTGTGCTTAAGTTTCAGTATTTCTTTTTTTATATATATGTCTTTAGCTACATAGGTCAAGGGGTTTAACCCGTCTTAGTCTCCTATATTGTCGGTTCTTAAAAGCTGTGCTATTTCTAAATTAACATGGCTGAGAAGCCTATCTCTGTGTCTTAGAGCTACTTGTTTAGCTTCATCTTCAACCATTTCAATATATATATATAGATGTCTATGTAGATCGGTGTTACGTATGTACCACGGTGCGTTAACTATGCTCCGTAGTACTTTGTTTTGGAAGGTTTGGATTCTTAGTAAGTTTGTCTTGCATGTGCATGCCCAGAGCTGGAGCCCATAGGTCCATACTGGTTTAAGAATTTGCTTATATAGCAATAATTTATTGTAGTTGGATAAGGGTGAGTATTACCCAATAAGCCAATACATTTTACTGTAGCGGATGTTTAACTCATCTCTTTTTTTCTTTACATGTGCTTTCCAGCGCAGTTTGGCGTCTAGAGTCATCCCTAAATATTTAGCTGTATTTGAATATTCCACTACATTACTATTTATGTATACTGGAATGTGTGGTACATTTTTTAACGTAAAATTTATATGAACTGACTTCAGGTCATTTAATCTGATCTGCCACTTTTTGGTCCATTCTGAGATATTGTTTACTACCTTTTGAAGCTTTTTTGTAGCTATTTCGACAGTTTCTCCTACATAAAGTATAGCAGTATCATCTGCAAAGGTAGCTAGAGTGATTTCGTCTGGTAGACGACTAGTGAATAGGAGATATAGTACTGGACCTAAAACACTGCCTTAAGGTACACCAGCCTTAATTTCTCTTAATGTTGAGTACGCTGTATCTTGTTTAATTCTGAAAAATCGCTGTAGAATTTATTATTTATTTTTGAATACTGCTTCGGTAGTTGCTTTTGTAATTTATGAATCAATCCTTTGTGCCATACTTTGTCGAAAGCTTGTGACATATCAAGAAATACTGTAGAGCATACTTTTTTCCCTTCAAAAGCATTTTCAATTTTATCAGTGATTCTATGCACTTGGTCAATTGTTGAGTGTTTATTCCTGAACCCAAATTGATGACTCGGTACTAGCGATTTGTCTACAATAATATTTTGCAGGCGTTTTACCAGCATCTTTTCAAATAGCTTGGACAACATTGGTAGTATCGATATTGGTCTATATGAGGTTACTTCGCTAGGTGGTTTACCTGGTTTTGGAATCTTTATAACCTCCGCGACCTTCCATATGTTCGGCACATATCTTAATCTAAATACAGCGTTTATGATCTGCGCTAGATGTTTCAGTATTTTTTTTTTGAGAATTGTTTTAAAATTTCCCCCGTTATTAAATCAAACCCTGGGGCCTTTTTTATGTTTATACTGTTGTGGACAATCACCATTCTGTGCCAAAATCCACCTAAACAGAAAATAGAATTAGACCACAGCAGCACACATAACCTCAAACACAAACACTTACCTGCTCACATTGTTGTTTGTTACCAGGTATGGGAATTCGCCGATCACACCTGAAAGCCTGGTGACAACAAACAATAGAAGTATTCGCCGCAGGTAGACTGATGAAGTGACGAGTTATAAATTTCTTCCGAAAACTGTCAAACGACCAGCTGATAACCACGACAATAAATGAGTAGCCGAATTTTCAGCGGACGCATCCAGGGAAAAGGTGAGTTAGGCAGACGTGTTGTTGGTGGAATTTCGTAAACGGAATTCAGGTGTGCTTACAAATCTAAGGTGGGAACAATTTTTACACCAAATATAGACGTATGGCACATCGTTGAAGAGGGATATACACCAGGAGTACGGGAAAAATGCTTGATTTGCCGAAATATGAGCCTGGTAGAAAATACCAGCATAGCGAGTGTGTGACATTTGGAAAAGACGTCAAAACCGTTCCAGAGATGTCAATGGAGACTGGAAGACCCTTGGAAAGGCAGGGAGGACTATAAAAAAGCCGATCGAACAACGACCGAGTCTATTCGGAATTCCACCAGCTATCCTATCCCATAGTCGTAAAATTAATTAAAAAAAAAAACTTGAATAAACTCAAACCCTCTCGGGAACCATAATTTGTGAAAGCGTGCTATCTCTTTTTCTTTCTGCTCCAATCTAGGCTCTGTTTGGCTCCCGCAGCTGAAAAACACAACAATACCTTCTTTTATTTCTTTGGCAAGTTCTTTAGACGTAGTCGGTCGAATTGGTACATCTTCCCGGCACGTTTCTTCCATTCCTTGATAGTCTTTATCATCATATGGTTGGAAGACGCCTTCAAGATGCTCAGCAAAAGTATTTGCTTTTTCTTGACTGCTTTTCGACCAGTTTCCTTCTCTGGTTTTCACTGGTGGAATGTGAGCTGTTGGCCTGTTCATTTTCTTTGTTGCCTTCCAGAGCGAGTAGTCAGTACTAGCATCATTTGTTAGGCCTGTATGGTATTTTTTTAGTGACTCATTTCTGAATTCAATTATTGATTTTCTGAGTTTACTATTTAGCCTGTTTAGTTTGTTTATATCAATTGGGGCCCTTGCTTGTTGCCAACGTTTTCTAACTTTTCTCTTTTCTGCAATAATTTCACATATTACAGGAGGGTATGAATTTTGTTTTATTTTGTTTTTTATTTTTGGAGTTGCAGCCCATGCAGCTTTTTGTATATTGAGTGTAAATAATTGCACTGCTTCCTCTATTTGCTCTTCTGTTTATTAGCTATCATTTGGGTATTTTCTTCCATCTTGTCTCTGAAGTAGCTCCAGTCAGTAAGCTTATTAACTAGTTTTGGACTTTGTTCTTTCATTATTATTTTATCGCCAAGTGTGAAAAGTATTGAAGAGTGATCTGACTATAGGTCTGGCCCTTCTTCCACATTTATATTATTTGAGGAGATATTTTTTGTTATACATTTGGCGAATCCCATTTAATGGATGTGTAATCCAACTGCGGTCTGACTAACGAGCAGTAAATAGTTTTAGGCGTCAACCAAACTTCACAAAAACCATATAACAGGTGATCCAAGAGAGATCACCGAAAATCGACGAGTAATGCACGAGGAGCCATTACACCCGCTCAAAGTTACTGCATGGTGCGCTGTTCACGCTGGAGGAGTCATTGGGCCATTTTTTTTTTTTCGAGAACGTCGCTACTCAAACGACAACAGTAGACGGTGCGCGCTATAGGCCATGTTAACCGAGTTTTTTGCCGCAATTTGATGAGTTAGGACTGGAGGACATGTGGTTCCTATAGGACGGAGCAACGGCACACGCTGCACGAGCCACAACCGATATTCTGCAGGCCAAACAACATCGGACGGCTTCTTTTAGCCCACCTTGTATATACCAATTTAAAAAAATGTGTGAAAGTTTGCTAAAAGTTATGGCGTGAATCGGCGACAAACATTTTATGGCTCACTTCTTATGTACATATATAGATTTAATACTTTTGGCAGATTACTTCCCATTCAAATATCCTGTAGGTTCACCAATAGCATTTGTTTTCTCGATAGCACCAAAACGTCGAAAACCGTAGGATACCGGCTCTAGAGCACTTGCTTGTTTAAAAGCAGTTTGTTTTCGATACTGACCTGAGAGTGCTTTGCAAATAGCTCAGTACGTTTCCCTGTATTTTATTTCGAGTTTTTAAAGTTTAGTTTATACAATTCCATTTTCAACTTTATTTCGTTTGCCAAAGGTAAACGGACCGAGTTTATAAAATTAGCAAGTCTCTAGTTTTCTTATAGCTAAAATTTACATTAACAGATTAAGTTTCGTTGAGGGCGATCCACAAGTTCACTTCATTCAGTGGGCTTTGCAGTCGTTTTTTTTACTTTTACAAGTATGGCAGTGTCATCGGCAAACGTAGCAAGAGTTGTACCATTTTCAATTGGTATATCACTATCATGACTATGCAACAGGTAGAAAAGCGGTCCAAGAACACTTCCTTGCGGTACGCCTGCCGAGATTTCCTTATGCTCCGCGTATTCGATTTTATGTTTGTATATTTCAGCGATAATGAGGCTTGCCAGAATGCGCTTGAGCTTTCCTTAATGCCTTTCTAAGTAGAGCTTTAAGAATCTCCTTTGATTATTTCATAACCAAGAGTTTTTAGCTTGCCCATTTTTTTGGATTTATTCTTATTACAGCTATGTTGCGGAGCACGACTCTATTTGCCATTTTCAAACAATTTCGCTTATTCCTTGACTCATTCGTTCATTTAAGGATAGTAAGCCGATTAGTCCAGAACTTTCTTTGGCTTGGGTGCATAATTGCAGATGGCGATATACCTTGGTATCCATTCGTCCTACATGCCTTAGGCATCTAAAGCGTCCAGTGTGGATTCCTGGTTAAATCTTGGTCTCCATAGCACATCAACGTAAACGAGCCTAAATTACTACTAAATTGCTTTCTTTAGGACGAACTATAATATTCGGAACCTAATGACAAAATTCTACGTTAAGTTTTCGTCAGTACTGTCAATTACTCAAGTTGCCCATAAAAGACTTTTGTGATTGGAAGCGATTGTCAGAGTGGCAGTCTTTTTGCCAATAAAAATTCTCTGCATGTGAACTTAAAAATATAAATGTACACAGCTGCTGAAATGGAATGTCAAACGTTTGTATGAAAGAACAAAAGAAAGAGAAAGAGCGAATGAATTCGCTTTTTCGCAAATAACCAAAAGTGAACGAAAACTGCACGAATCGAAGCGAAAAGCTGTTATGGTCTTACAATATAAATTGTTCAGCCTTTAGCCTGAAGTAACAGCGGTTGGAAAGAGTTATTCTTCGTTTAATTTTTGACGAGATGTTGTTATCAGTGTTAATAGAGGAGCTGAGGTAGATAAAGTCCCGTACTATCTCAAAGTTATATCTGTCAATGGTGACGTTCTGCCCAATTCGTCGATATTTTGAGTCCTTTCAGTGGATTCATAGGTGGTGGGTAGCAATTTAGACTTCTTAGCAAACCATACCCCGGCCATTTAAAGCTCGGGGGAAGGCCCTCATTTCTGTCAGCCTTGTTAAGCTGGTAGTTTTTATTGTCTTCACCAATATTGTTCGCTGTTCTGCCTGACAGCGAAATATTGTTCGTCACCACCGTATAACAGTTTACAGAAGTGGTTCTTCCATATCCTCAGCCTCGACTATGTCTAAACTACGATATTTCTTTGTTCATCTCGACAGGATCCCTGGCTTTGACGTATTTTACTTTGGTAATACATGAGAACATCGTTCCTGGAGTGGCAACTCTCTGTATATCCTCGATCGCGAGTTTTTCTTGCTCATTTTCTTCTTTCTGAAAGAGCTCAATTAAAGCTCTCGTCTTCACTTGTAACTTAGTCTTGTAGGCATCGTCCTTGAGTGCGATCATCTATCGGCACTCTTCATCAAACCAAGGGCTTCTTGGTGGGCAAGATAAGCCTAACACATCAGTTGCACCAAAGATTATAAGGCCATAAAGATGACGCATGGGTCGTACTGGCACAGCCCACCATATGTTTGGATCTGATTTCATGAAGCTGGTGAACAAAAGTTTCTGATTTTGTTTTCAATGCTTCATCTGTATGACTTTCTTGGTTGCACTTAGCACACCAGTTTTAATGGCTTGTGGGCATTGTTCTTCGACAGTAGATGCTGGTAAAGGGATATCGAGGGATTTGACGGTCTCTTGCGATTCACTCTTTTGTCATGGCAATATTTCTCATTTGTGGCATGGTGAATATCTGCGTTCTTACCTTGGTATGAGTGGGTGTTAGCCCCTCGGAATGGTCGGACATCAAAATGAGGATAGTTGCCTCTTGTTTGGCCTTAAGGCGGATTGTCACAGTGTTTCATCCTCTTTTGCTCGATCTATCCCATCGCATCTCATCGATGGAATTGATATCTGCTTTGTTGCAGCTAAGAAATTCCGCTTGTTTTTTGCCTAAACCTCTCTTGTTCAATGTTCTCATAATGAAGGTGCAGATACAAACGACGTTATAATCGTCAACAATAGAATCTGTGGGTAGTTAACCCGAGGATGGCCAGGTCCAAATTATTAGATACCCCTAGGACAGGAGGACACGGCGCCATCAGTATCCACGGCATCAGGATCTACGGGATTGAGCGCTACCTCTGGCATTTCTGCTCAACAGCCAGTAATTCTGTCCAAGGAGCCCCACTTACCCTTGGGATTCCTAAACTACCTGTTATCCGGATATGTCGAAACAGCTCATCTAGGTTATTCACTTTGTACATCCTAACTGGGACTGTAGACGCCACCACTGAATCCGTCTTGGGAGTTCTTCCGCTGGAGCCTTAGTACGAATGTGATTATTAGTTTGAGTACACGTCCTTCCTCCCTTCGCCTATCTGTCGCCATGATAAGACTTTACACAAGAGTTGAGGCAATATCTACGGTCAAGGACGTAGGCGCTCAGCAGTCGCCAAGTCAAAGCGGAGAGTCGGAGTTGGTAGGCATCAGCTAGGTGAAATCTCAAGGTTGCATATCATGTGTTGGTATAAAGCAGGAATGCTTTTTAAAATCTTCCTAACCCTTTCCATTGACGGGGTGTGAAGTCGAGGATTTATCTAGGATTCTTACCAGCTTTGTTCTCTAAAATTTATGAGTGTTCCAACCAGTTTGCTGATCTCAGAAAGGTTTCATTGAGTTGGTATGAACCAACTTAACCTGAGTGAAGAAACCTGAAGGATTGTTTTTTTAAGTGTGATCTTGGTCAGAGAACTAAATTTGTTGTACTTGCATACGTAAAAACCTACCTCAAAAGTGTGGTGCATATCACAAGGAGTGACCACAGTAAAAATGCACAATTAAAAAAAATGTATCCCTACATATGTATAAGGACGGATTATTAAATCATTTCAAGCTATTACATCCTTGTCAACTTATTCCATCTGTGCAGAAGCATAAAGTACAACATTTTAAGAACTTATACGTTTAAAAGGTTTGGTGATAGCCTTTAACTCCGACTATGATCTTATGAGATTGAAAATTCTGAACCTTAAGGTCAAAGAATGGATAGTCTGGTGAACCAAGATACAGTGGAATTTTATTACACCGGCTGAAATGTAGCCGGATTTACTTGTCCAAATGAAAATGAAAAGATGTAAGAGTCTACTGCTTCGTATACCTTCTTACTAATTATTGTTTGTTTATTCAGTTTATGGGCTCTATTACCTTGTAGGTCCCTATCTTCGGAAGTCAACATGCCTCTAGGTATGTTAATCGATGATAACGTTAATGAAATGTATTCTTAAAAGCCACAAAAAAAGGACATATCATGGATTTTACCTCACTTTGTTTCTTCCTAACCATTTCATTTCCCAAGCTCAAGTCAAATTCCGCTCCAAACCACTCACTCTTTCACAGCTCCTGTCAATTCTGCTTCAAAATAACTGCACTGTACACTTTCGCCCGCACCATAATGCAAACCGATTTACTCAGCTTTATGCCCTACTAAAAACAAATATCCTGCTCTCCATCATTAATCCAATTCTGGAGAAATCTCCCCTAGGACATCTAATCCTTTTAAATTTGTCTGAAGCCGGAGAACGCAAAGAGAAACCTTGGAACCGACGATGAACTGGCGCCCTCTATTTGACTTTAACACACATATACCATGGATCTGGCTCTTACATACACTGCAACTGCAAGTCGTCCTTAGTCCTTCCTGTGAAATCCCCTCGCCTAATGCTGCCATCAAATATCCTACGCGTTTATTGAACCTTAGCGCAGTTCTCGGTAAGAAACCGACAGGGTACATCGTTTACATTGCGCGTCGCCCCCGTATGACGCCCACACGAATGCCCCGCATATCGTATCCTAATCCCCTAAAAATGTTGCATGCGACTAAAAGTGGTAATCTCCACCATTAGTCTTATGACGACCGACGACCGTACTGCAGTAGTAGTAGCAACTAACCGCCATAGTACTCCTTCATCTTCCTTCCTTCCGCCAGCACATTTTGTTTTCCATAAAAAAGGAAGAAAAGGAGACGAGAACACATCGTAATGGAGGTGGATGGTGATGCGGAGGGAAAACCAATTACCAGTAATGACTGCTGTTGCGATAAGAAAATCCTTCGCCCGTAGCCCGAAACGCATACGAAAATTTCCTCTTTGTACATCCACCCAGTATTCACCAGCGCCAAATGCAATCGTTACCATTTTCTATATCTTTTCGTAGAGGACACGCCAAGGACACGAATCCAGCACCTCCTCCCCCCACCAGAAGCACACAGTTTGAGATTTATATTAAACCATTGCTCTCCTTCGGAATACTAATAACGTTTATTCGGACGAACCGGGACTGGGTGGTAGTTGATTACATGTATTTCGCCATCCCACCGTCGTCGTCGTCCTTTATGTACGGATTGCATCTTTGGCTTGGCGGCACTGCTCGCAGGGATATTTCAAGCATTTCAATTTTGCTGCTTCATTTGGCTGGAACTGCGTTGCGTTTGCAGAATTAATGCGGCGAATGGTGAATTCTTCTTAGCCCGAAGTCCTTCTTTGTCCTCTGTGTGTCATAGTCGTCGCATAGACGTAGCCATCTCTTTGGAGCTCCAAAGAATGAGTCTCCTTTTCGTTGGATTTCCCAATCCGCACCGATGCGACCTTGTCCAAAATTTATTGATTTCCTTGGGCTATATGACAACGACAGCAAAGGACTCTTCAAGGAGAGAAGCACCATACACCCACCCACCCAGTCAGGCAGCCATCACTTGCATATGCGACAGTGGCACCTCAAAATGTCAAATGTCCCTTTTTAGTCGTGTGCACTCATTCTCCTTATCTTATCGGCAGTCGCCCTCGCATTTTCACATCCCTGTGGGGCGCGTTTTGTTTTCCGATGCAGGACACAGGACCCTCTCTTTCGCGTTGACGAGGGAAAGTTTTCCTGTCGCACATACCATGCCAGCGAGGATTTTCAACATAAAAGACGTTGCTGGATGGGATCGACGAAGAAATTTCTCGTTCCTTTGTAAAGTCCTTGAGGAAAGCGCACTATCCTGCAGATTGCGCGTTCAAAATTTGGGGGGTTGGGAGTTGTTTGTGAGCGTATACAACAAACAAAAAAGTGTCTTCAACGGAATGAGATAAATTGCATTTTGCGTTCTTAGTATATGTGTGTAGGGGGGAAGATATTTTTCCATCGTCCTGTTTTACTGAAACAGTTTCAATTTTTTTTTCACAGGGTGGTACATTTTTCCGTTCGTCATCTTAAGCGGATCTGCGGAGCTATTTTCGACGGATTTTTGGTGAAGACTCAACGGAGGAAAGGAAATGCATTAAGTTGCAAGGAGGTTTCCTGCTTCTTCGTGTTTTTTTTTGTACACTTCTGGTTCTTTTTCGGGGTTCTTGTGAGAGCAAAAATGTCAAGAAAGGATATCGTTAGGATGGATGAGAAGAAAAATGGCCGTTTGTAATGAGTTCCGTTTTGCCGTCGTCGTCGTCGTCGTCATCGTGCATAATGCAGCAAGGACTGTACAGAACGATATACGACTAAGTAGGCGGGCAGGCGATGGAGGAGGATTTGAAAAATGTTTGGGGATTTGCGATATTCTGAAATATTTGTAATTTTCCTTAAGAAGCTTGGGACATAAAGCAGGATATCTGTCTTTTTCCTAAGTAAGGATAGTGACAGCGGTGGATTGTTAATAAATTAATTGTCAAAGTGAGTCGAGCATATAAAAAGGTTTGTTTGTGCGGTCACGAAGAGGGTAAAGATTTGCAAAAACAAATGTCTGTTAGATCTAAAGCTATGACTAACCTAGGGAGGGACAATTAAGTTGATAACCAGGTTTTGACTAAAGAAATTATGTTATCAATGGAACCAAAGAAAATGGATTATCTTCGTTATGGTATTATACTGTTGATAGAGTGACTTAAAGTTATTGTGTGTACAGCTTTCTTTAAAAATAGAACACACGGCTGATAGAAGGTTTCAAGTTAATGAACGTATGTTTTTTGCTGCAATTCCAATAAAAAACTATAATCAGCAGAAACTTTACAGGACGGCTCCCAATCTACCTACATCCTTAACGACTTTTTTAGGCTTTACAAAGACTTATCAAGGGGGCAATAATAGCCATCTTTAATAAGAAAGCCTGTTTGAAGCAGACAGAAACTTCATCTGAATATCTGTCAATAAAAATCGCGAATTGAATGAAAGCCAATTTGCCGACTCTGTATGCTTAGACAACATCAATATCAAAAGGATATCTGGCCTCAACGCTGTTTTGAAGACGCACCATGGTAGTTTCTTCCTCAGAGGCAGAAGATGTGCGCTTACATGACGCCTATATATAAAGCCTCCCTCAGCCTTACTTTGACTTTATATTGAAGACCATAACCGGATTCTCGGCAATAACGTCCAAATCATTGTAAATAACTAAAAAAACACAAATACTAACTCACAAACAGACAGAAGGAAATGCTCTTAGATGAGGCCAAATGGGCAATCGACATATCGCATTATTGCAAAGGCTTTCCACCTTTTATGATATAGGAGGGATTATCGAAGTCGTACAAATGGGCATTACACTAGCATACACCTAGGTGTAGGCAATGAACCCGATGTAGGCGATCATTTTTTCCAATAGGATCTATACAAGCTAAGATCTAGGTTCATTAGGTAACAACTATCAAAACCCCTGTTTACTATCTATCTAACTATCAAACTTTGCTTACTCCCAAACTAGCATTCGACATCGCACGCAACCAAAAATCAAAAAGTGCGCCCAAGCTGTGGGGGTTATCCAAACTTTGCTTACTCCCAAACTCGCATTCGGCTTCATTTCGCAAGCAATTTTGAATGCACCGAAATGACAGCCATATCCCGAGTTTTATATAGCCGGCAAGTATGCCTGAAGAAAGGATCCTCAGCATAGTTTCCCCGATTCAGAGGTTCTCTGAATCGCACCAACTATATCGCCGTAATATGTGAATGCCTGAAAATATTTAGCAATAACCTGAACTATAGTTCTATACTGTTTGCCTTTACTCGCCAGTGGCTGTCCGTTTGGTTCAACGATCACCAGCTTGCACAAGCTCTTTCTCGGTGATACCACCCTATTAGGTCCTCTTCATTAAATACTTAACTTCCAAGTACAATGGTTAGTTAGCCACCTTTTGTCAAAAAGTTAATAAATATTAAAAAAAAAAAAAGTGTGCGTCGGCCGGGAATCGAACCAGGATCAACTGCTTGGAAGGCAACTATGCTGACCATTACACCACCGACGCCACATGCGTGATTGAAGTCAAATGATGAATAAAAGCTTTTCTAAGAAAAATTAGTCCAAACTAGCTGTGTTCACATTAGTTGATGATATTAAACAGCAATTTAATATTTATAAAATGCAACTTTTCAGCAATAATACTTTTAATTAACGTACCAATGAAATACTATTTGTAGGTTGACTGTGATTTATTCAGTCTGATTTGCTAAATCACAGAAGATAGACAACATTTTTAATAAAAATTGGTGTTCTGTTCGGGCAACGTTCCGCGCGCTTCCACATTTTACGGTCGCCATAATCGTTCTGCCGAGATAAAAATCAGAGTCAATCGGAATCGCGTTACTCACACGAACTCAGCTTTTCGCATACCACAACTTGCTGAATTTTGCGTCGTGACTTGAGCTTGCATCCGTTCAAAATTCAACGGACCCAGGAGCTGAAGGTAAATAACCATAGAAAATGGACTCTAGAGCAGTTAGCATTGACCATAATTCCCATCGTAAAAATCATCTTCAGCGATGAGGCCCGTTTCTAGATGAATGGATTCCCGAACAAACAAAAATGACGAATTCGGGGCGATACCAATCCACATGAGATCAAAGAGCGTCCAATCGTCCCGAAAAAGTTATTAATTGATCTTTGGGAACAAAAGTGGCCAGGCAATCAACGTCAGCGGCCAGTGCTGTGGGTCGATTAATTAACGGTTAATTGGCCTGATAATGGTTGGGTGTTGTAGAACGAAGGTGGACTCTGGTTGGCTTTAACTTGGCAATGCCCAGTGCTTGTAACTCTGACTACACATCAAGTGCTTACCTCTAAGTTGTAACCATCGGGTACTGGTCTCATCCTAACGGATTTGACTTGCTAAACGATAAGCGTGAGTGTTGATAACAACACGAAAAACAACAACACTATAAAGTAGCCAGGTCTGAATAGCATAGAATGAATACCCGGCCTGCTCTACCAGGCGAACCTAGACAAGTTTCTTCGAAATATTCGGACAACAAGTTATCTAAAAATTTCAAGGATTAGTCCAGGCCCCTTGAACAGAGATGGTGCGGATGAGCCGAAAGACCAACGGCAGCGCTTAATTCCGTAATGTATACTGATGGCCACGCGTCCTAGGGGTATCTACTAAATTGCAACTGGCCCTCCAGGTTAGGGGTTAACTAGGTTTTGGTTAACTACCCAACTGTGGAAAAAAACATTTGTTGCGAAGCAATCAAAAGCCACGAAAAGGACTGATTTTATTGGTTGAGGCCCAGGTTTGTTAGCCACTTAAGTAAGAAAGAAAGTAAAGTATTAAGAGGACGGCGAGGCATTATGTGCCACATTGGAAACTCTCCACATGCGATTCGAGGGCATAGTCATCTCACATCTCTAAGCCAACATAACCCCTGCCATGGGTCAACTTCAACCTGCTTTATGAGTCAGAGTCCTTGAAAACAACTGACATTGCGGATTGGCGACACCCAGATGTTATATTCCATGATCAGTCATGTAGAGGATCTCCGAAGTATTTGCCTCCTTAGCCCGAAGAAACAACCGTTGGCAAGAGTATTTCTTCGTTTAATTTCTGAGGTGATGTTGCCACAGTTTATAGCGGATACGAGATAGACAAAGTCCCGTACTACCTTAGAGTTACATCTTTCAATGGTGACGTTCTGTCCGTCGATGTTGCGTGTTCATGTTGACAGACTATAAGTCGCACCCTCATTTGCTGCTAAACCCACTTTTGCCGCTTCCTTATCTTCACTAGCGAACGAGGGTATGACATCACGTTGAGTACGACCAATGATGCTAATATCATCGGGGTAGCGGCACTTCAGTATGATAGTAGATAATTCATGAAATTATGCAGATCTTCCTACACAGAATCGACAAGATTGCATCGACCTGTGCCCATGATAATTTGCAAAGAGAACCGCAACACAAATAGCAATACACCTACCTCGAGTTACGATCCTCACTGGCGATCCTTTTTTTATCTAAATCTACCTACCCTACCGTGCCTTAATATATTTTTATAACCTAAGCATGAAATTGCTTCTATAAGAAATTATAAGTGGCAACTTGTCAAGCCATCTCCTAGCACTATCCCAATCTTTGGCCGTCTTTCTCTTCCTGTCTTTGCAACAAAAAAACCCACAACAAACGAAAAAAGGTCAAACTGTCAAAACCCGCACTCACGCAATTCACACACAAAAATCGAAAACCAACTGTCTCCGGTTCAAGCAGGCGAAGTCAGCCGCACAAAATTGCCCAACTGTCACAATAACTCAAATGACAAAATGCAGCTCACGCAGCCCGCAGCTAGATGTCACCCAAATCGACAGCAACTATCTTTATGCGGTTTGCAGCAATAAAACGTATTTTACTGTTGTACTAGTTGCCCTGTGTGTTGTGCGCATAAACTCCCGGCCACTAATTGAAGGATGTCACTCGGGAAGACAAACCAGCGTTGCGTACGTTTTCCTTTATCCAAATGACAGCCATCTCCGTACCACCACCAGCAAGCGACAGATAGACGCAGTAGAACAGGCGACATGCAATTTTCGCGAGCTCTTGTGTTCAACGCAGAAAAGTAGGAAGACGAAGAAGAACCAGCAGAATTTGCTGACCCGTCTGTCCGTCCGCTGTCCATCCATCCATCGCGTCTGACTTGGTTGTTGTTTAGTCTGAGAGAGCGGATTGTCCTGTGCGCGTATGCATGCTCTGTAGTCATATTTAATTGGGAAAATACGCGCGCGCGTCTAAACGCACATAAATTGAGCTGGACAGAGAAAGACCGCGAATCAGCGAGGGGGACACCACACCAAAGCCACCTTTCGCCCAATTATGCGACTGGCGGGCTCTGAGACTATGACGTTTCCCGCGCACGCAATTCTCAGCACTTATAGGTAGAGGTCTTCTCAGTGTCCGTGTGTCTGGACTGTGCTCGCAGTCGCTCCACGCTGTTGGGCTGTCTGTTTGGGTTTGTGGTGTCGCATTTTACAACCCTCGAGACAGGAGTTATGAGCCTCGCGATTTTATGAACATGGAAATTGCGCTTCATCGTCGTACTCGTGAATATGCTGGTCGTGGCTAAAGTTTGGCCGTTCCAGCCAACTTAAGTATTTAATGAGCGCGCGAGACAAATCCGCTTAAGACTCACCTCCGAATTGAATTATAATTGAAGATGGCACCATAAACAATTTCCAATCGGACGTTGGAACAGCCAAACACACTTAGCATGGACGCACGCACGTCGACGAAGCGCATGCGCGCACAATTCAAGTGGCTAAGGCTTTTGCCGGGACCGATTTAATTATGACTTAAAGTTTATGAACGGCAGAATATCGCGAACACTTTTATGACCCACACATGGGTTAGGTAAAGAGAGGGGCTTGGGAAGGGCACAAGGAGGTTTTAGGTGAATGAAGATGTTTGGTCGGGGGTTCTTGTGTTGCAATGAGGCTTTTGAGTAATTGGCGACAAACAGGAGATAGTAGTTGCCGGTAAGCTTATCGTGGTAGTTGCGAAAGATTGCGTAAAGTTATTATTATTTAGAATTGGTAGAGCAGGCTGAAAAATTGAAGACTTCGTCGGAGATAGTCAAGCCTTGTTGAAAACCTTTCACTTAATTTGGATTCGAGAATAGTTTGCCAACAGACGACTTAGGAACATTTATAAACGATTGTAAGGAAAGTCTATGACTAATTCAATCTTCATCATCATAGAGAAAAAAAACCCAAGAAGTAAAAGTCGATAACCACAACCTATTCGAAAGCTTTTTTGATCGTCCAGCAACCGTTGATAGAGAGTGGAACTACACAGGGGGCGGTGAACTCCCCGATATTGTTTAACATTTATACAAGTGATCTTGTAGGTTCTCTCAGACACGCTATAGCGTACGCAGATGATCTAGTGGCGTACAGATCAGGTCCGAAAATCGAGGCCATCAACACACTTTTGCAACGTGACTTCGATCACATTAAGGGATATTGCGATGATTGGAAATTGAGGATCAATTTCCAAAAAACCGAAACAATTCTGTTCAGGACCCCAGTGCAGAGGGCTTCTTACGATACCAGAAAAAACTGGAAAAAATTTTGTATCATGGGACAGCATGGACGGCCGTTGGCGTTGAGAAGTGAAGTCAAATACCTTGGCATCTGGCTTGACAAATTTCTATATTTTAATAAAAATGTGGATGCTTGTCTGGCCAAGGCTAGGGGGGCTTATGCTCTGACAAGAAGATTGTTTCATAGCAGTCAACTTGATTCAAGGGTGAAAGTCATTTGCTACATGGCCCTCATAAGGCCGATCATCGCTTACGGTTGTCCCGTGTGGTTCAATGTATCACCATCCTACATGGAAAGGATACGGCTGTTTGAGAGACGTTGTCTCCGATCCTGCTTAGGATTGTACCGACCGCCGGACTCCGAGTACATAAAATATTATCGCAACGAGGTTCTATACAATGGGGCTCAGTTGAATAGAATTGACAATTTCCTAATTAAGGTGACTCAAAGGCACGCTGATCTTTGGGGCTTATTATCCCAATGATTTATACATGGAGAGCACGCTCATATCGGGCTTTATTCCATCAGAGGCATTCATTTACATCGATTCGTTAGGGTTAGTACAAGACAGGAACGGTATCCCGGTTTTATACCACCGCTATCGTGACGCGCGGGACAAACGGCTAATCCGCGACGGGTACGTCGACAATGCTCCGGAGCTCCTCCGCTTTAGCACGGCGGTATCGGATCGCGATAGGATCGATGCTGCAAAACAGCGCACTGAATTCTGGTGGCTATATGAGGAAGGTGATTCTGCACTTCATCAGGACTTTGCGGACTTTTAGTCCAACTCCATAGGTAAGATTTTAAATTAGGAACAAGGTCTGGGGTGGGGCTTGTGCACCATATTGGCGTACAATATGGTTGAACGCAGGCTGCCGTGGGACCGAAAGACGCAATCAGGATGGCGACCCCTCGGGGCATGCACAACGAGGGCTCGCCACCCCGATTATAATTAAGTTAGGTTTAAGTAGTTAAGTAGTCTTAATTTAGGCTTAAGTCTTAAGTTAGGCTTAAGCAGTTTAAGTAGTCTTAAGTTATATATAATCTAGAATAAGCTTTTATATAAAACAAAAAAAGTCACTAAACAAAGTTTTAAATTTTTTCTTTGTAAATTAAAATTAAATGTAAAACAAAAAAAACCGACAAATCTAAGCCTAAAGGCAAAATAAAACAGCTAAATATAAGCTTACAGCGCCCACTAAGGGCCGATAAGTTAGATTAAGTAAACCAGTTATTGATAAGTTAGATTTAAGCATTTTTGTCTAGAAGTAAGTTAATATTTTAAGTAAATAAAAAATGAGTTTAAAAGTTAAAAAAAAAAAAAGAGAGTGGAACTAGTTGGATTAGACTGCGGTATAGGATTTATTAAAACTTCCGCATAAGGAGTACCATTACCTCTAGTTTCGCAAACGAATATTCCCATCGGTAGTTCCATGCGCCAATCTTTACCGCCAAGGCGCATTCACAAAAATGCAGACGTTACCGTGATCCAGAAAATACATTGGACCGGATCAGGAATTCACAAATGAAAAACACTCGAAATTTATTACAGCTACTGCACAAGGGTGCACAATTGCACATATTAGGAGGATGCGGTTTCACTGTGGCCCACTTAGGTCAAGCATAAGCCGATTAGTGATCGCTCAGCTAGCGAGCAACATTTTGCAACATCAGCTTTATATGTGCACGCTCCTACCGATGAGACTGAAGATATTCTACGACCTCCTGGACGAAGCCTACGGAGACTGTACGGAATACGATGTGAAAATCATACTAGGGGACTTCAATGCGAAAATCGGTTAGAATAACATCTTCGGAGGGTAAGTTAACAGATAATAGTTTCCGACTAACAGACTTCGCGGCAGTATATAATACTGTTATCAGTAGATCTAGGTTCCCACGACTTTAAATCCACAAAACAACCTGGCGATCTCCAGACGGTCTAACCAGCAACCAAATCGACTAAATCTCTCAGCTAAGGGAAATCAACAAAAGTCTCGCGACAAGAAGAACATCCGTCAATTATACAAAAAGCCATATAACTGGAATATGAAAAACAATTACAATCTAGACATTGGCGCGTAGAGAATTGTAGTTGTATTACAGCCACATTTACCGCAGATGTTAAATGAACAGAATGTCTTGAGAGTGATATTGCAAAAACCAGCCCACCTCCAGTCACCAAAGAGGTAACGCTCGCTTCCAGTATTAAAGAAGTTTGAACAGCATCAAAAAACTGAACAACAACAAGGCAGCCGATTCCGACATAAGTTCCATGAGTCCCATCAATAAAGATTATCCCATGTCTTGCACCAACTTCCGAGACATATCTCTGCTAAACGTCGCATATTAATCCTATCCAACGTACTCTCTGAACGCTTTAAGCTTTCTGTAGCACACTTATCATACATTTTCACACTCAAGCAAATCCTGAAAAGACCAACGGATTTCAAGTCGAAACTCACCACCTATTCATCGATTTCAAAGCCACGTAGCCAAATTCGAAATCCCAGCAAAACTGATTCATCTGTATTGCGTGACTCTGGAAAACACGCGTTGCAACGAGCAGCTTGGAAGTAGCTCCTTTCAACAATTCAAAAAATACACCGGATTAAGGCAAGGAGATGCGCTATCATGCAACCCTTATCCTGCCAGTTATGCTTTATGGCACCGAGCGCTGGACTATGAGCAAGAAGGCTGTGCTGATACTGGGCTCCTTCAAAAGAAAAATGCTTCGGCGGCGAATTGAGGAGAAGATACAACCGGGGCTCTAAGAGCTGTACCAAGATGTTGGTGTAGTCCAAAAAGCCAAAACACGTCGACTACATTGGTTAGGCCACATCTAGCGAATAGACAATAATAATCCAGCTCAGAGGATCTTCAAATCCCAGCCCCAAGGTTCGAGAAGAAAAGGAAGACCGAACCTCTGTTTCAAAGACCAAGTCATCGCGGATTGTAGAGCGCTTGGTCTGGACAACTGGAAGCAGCGTGCCCGGGATCGTAGAGAATGGAAGGCTGCAGTATCTCAGGCATAGACTCCTCACAGGTGAGCCCGAACGAAATAAGTCGTTTGAACAACGTTGGGAATTTTACTTCCGAAGTGAGTGCTGTGTAGCCCAAACAGTGCGTTATTTGACAAAAAAAGTTTTGGCGGAAGTGAATCACGTACCGCGATTGCTGTACGCAAGTTTGTGCAAAAAGTTGATGAGACTGGTATTCTAGTGGACAACACTTATTGTCCCCGTCGTCGTTCTGTGCGCACAGGCGAGAATTTGGCTGCTCAAGCCGAGAGTGTGAGACTTAATTCACTAACATCGACTTAACTCACGAAATTCTGCACGGCGTACGACCATCTGCTTCGTTCGCCTGTGTTGGACAACTATTTTGGGCAAAAGTCATCTTTTCTGACGAGGCTACATATCGGTGGCTACAATGACAAACAAAACTGCCACATCTGGGGCTCGGAAAACCCGAACGTTATTGTCGACAAGCCAATGCATCCACTTAGAGTGACACTTTGGTGTGGATTGTGAATTGGTGGTATCATTGGACAGTTTTTCTTCGAAAATGAGGCTGAGAAAAACGTTTCGATGAACGGTGGGCTTAACAGAGCCATATTGATCGAATATTTATACCCTATACCATAGGGGTACATTAGTTTCGAAATAAAGTTTGCAACGTAGAGAAAGAGTTTCGCTAGATATACCTCAAGTATATGGATCGACTCAGAATCGCTAGCTGAGTCGTTCTAGCCATGTCTGTCTGTCCATTGGTCTGTGTGCCACCGATTTTTGTGCCTTAAATTTTGAGCTAAAGTTTTGAAATTCGTTGTTTAGACTCTCTATCCGACGAAGCAGAACAGATGTAAAAAATGTTGAAATCCGCCCACTGCCACGCCTACTATATAAATTTATATTACCTGCTTTTCAGATCGTTAGTAATGTCATCCTTTTAGCACGACGCATGTAACCCTCTAGCTACAACGTGTAAAAGCCTTTCAGATTTATTTTCAAATGAATAACGTCTCTTACGCAGACCTTAAATGTATTGTTTTCTGCGAGAAGTTACTTGATAGCCCGACAATGGCAACGTTTTTATCAAGGTTTGTAACTTGTTAAAGTCGTCAGCTTCGGTCTTTTTTACCGGTCTTTTCTTTAGAATCCAGTTGGTTTGGCGACTGAGTTCTTCTTCATCTGTATGGTATTCGGGATTCAGAGTGCGGTTTTCACATGGTTTTGGCTCATTAGCTGTTTTCAAAGAACTATTTACAGTCATATTTTACTTCCTTAAGATGGAGAAATTCCTTCCTTGCGATGAGCTTCGCAGAGCAGTTCAACATTGTTAAGCCTTGTTCTGAGAACGTCGTTTTCGTCCTTAAGGCATTTATTTTTCATTGAATCTCGCTTTTCGGGGGCTGACATTTCTGGTGTTGTCGAGCACCTTGAGACACATATATTTTTTCTTAGATCTAGATGCGGTTACCTCGTTACACTTGAGCTTTTCCCGAAAGGGTTACATGATTGCAATAATTGGCTTTCCTCAGAATCCGTAGGGCGGATGGTACGGTGGATTTTGTCAGTGATACTGAATTGACACCTGGGGTATTAATTTTTTTTAACTCAATGGCTTTTTGTTTTTGTATAAGCCTTACACTCGGTATAAGGGGAGTGGATTTTAGTCGCGGCAGTCATATTTTGACCCCTAACCAGAAGGGGTCAGATTTCTGACTGACTACCTGTGGTCATAAAGTTCAGAAAGTACTTGGTTAAACACTAAGATTTTTAACTCCAATTTAGGTGTAATCTATCTCAAGTTGAAAGACAGTTTTCTCTGTAACTATTAAATGAAATAAGGGGTGAGTTTCTAAATAACTTTGACAGCTTTATGCTTTTATTCTAGATAGATGGTCCTACCCAAAATAAGCTAGGATTATTGACAATCGGATGAGGCTTCAAATCATAACTTTTCATGAAAAAAAATTAGGTGTACGTGCTGCGAGTACTCATACGTGCAAAAAGGTAAAGGTTGATTTGGAAAGTTCGAATTATAAATATGTGTTATCAGTCATAAAATTCGCAACAACAAAGATTACAATTTCGCAAATTATTGTGTAGGATTTGATTTAGAGTGCAAATTCGGTCTATGGTCAATCTGCCATCCCGGAAGCAACACACATTGCTTCACGTTTTGAATGCGATATACATGGGTAGTAGAATTTAAACATGGAAGCTTGTATATTGGCCTTGTGAATATGACATTTCAGTCAGAATTTTAGTTCAAAATTTGTTGATGGTGAAATTTTATGTAAGACCTACGTATTTGAAGAGTTATCTTGGTTGACTTCAATATTCTATTGAAACTTCAAGCGAAGCTTATAGTTAGGATTAAAACAAGAATTATTTGAGGAGATTATAAATTTAGGACTTTATTTAGGTCATTTCAATGGGTTCCTCTAAATGGAATGTATTTACACATCACTAGTATTCTAAAATACATGGTCTAATATAAAATTAAATTTGCAAGTTCTCCTTCAGATGGCCAATTTGAAATAAATTAAGCCTTGGAATCTAAAATCTTGGAGGTCTCATTATTCTCATTATTAGACTCTCGAGCGTATTTCGGTCCCCTTCGACTTGTAGCTCGGATTCCGCGTCAGTATTATGGTCTTCCGAATACATGTAATATTCAGCTTATTGGTTTGGTGTGATTACTCTGTTTAGAGTAACCTTATACCTGTCCTTGAACATATCCTTAATGCACTCGATGGTTTGATATACAGACTGCATCATATTCATAGGACTCTGAATATCAATTACTCCTTTATCCGCACTTGGTATAAGTTCGATGAAGTCAAATTTGTGGAGTATAACGCGATCCGACTCCAGATCCAGTGGATCAAGTAAAATTTCAAATTTAATCCTCTTCAGCAGCTCAAAAGATTGGGCGTAGAAAAAACGAAGGCTTTCGTTGTGGGCAATATTTTCCATGTTTTGAATTATGTCTCGCGTTGATTGGTTGAAGGACTGACTTGAACTGGTTGATGTTAAATATTTTCGCAGGAATTTATAGGACTAGATTTGTAATTGACTACCTGGGGTAGGGTCAAAAGGATTTAAAACTACCTGCGTGTTTCATCTACCTAAGATTTTCCTTTTAATTAATCTAATGATGTAAGAACACTTAATATGTTTTTAAATAATTATTACAAAACAGGCAAAAACTGATCGATTACAAAATTAAACTAAGAAAAATTAAATTAAATTAAAATCAAACCAGAAGCAAAAATTACTTTCAAGGAAAGTTTTTTTTGAGTCTTCTCATGTGTTTTTTATTGAAATTAAAGACATGAATTCGGACGACCACTGGTTCATACAAGGTGGCGCGCCATGCCACACACTCCTACAATCGATTTTTGTGCACCAAATTTGAAAATCAATTATCAGCCCTCCTGGCGATGGATGTCAATTGGCCGCCTCGAAGCAGTGATTTTGACACCTATGGACTTTTCGTGGGAAACCGTGAAATACCGATGTTATACCAACAATCCGGATATGCTTCAAGCACTTAATGTCATCCAAGCAATCCGTGAGCTAAAGCCTGAAACTATCGACAAGATCTTGGAAAGTCGGAGTGACAGAAGCCAGCTGATTTAGCCACTTTAACGACGTTGTGTTCCATAAATTATGGAAAAGTTTGCTCTTACTTGTATGGGGTGATTTTTTAAGAGTTACGTTTTTTAGGTTTTCAGCACACTCTGCCGTTTGATCATGGAAAGACTTACAAACGAGCAACGATTGCAAATCATTGAGATTTGCTATCAAAATTCGTGCTTTGTAAAAAATGAGCACCCTTTGATACGACCATATTATGGCGACCAGCGATGAGACTCATTTCTGGCTCCACGGATACGTAGAACATCCACATGCCACACAAGAATTACCGAAGCATCCGAAAAAACGACAGTTTGGTGTGGTTTATGGGCTAATGACATCATCGGTCCATTTTTCTTCAAAGACGACTGTGAAAAAACGTTACCGTCCACGATACGCGACTTTTTTTTGGCTGAGTTGAACTTGGTTGACATGTGGTTTCATCAAGACGGTGGCACATGCCACACAGCTCGTGGAACAATGGAAATGTTGAAGAATGAATTTGGTGAGCAGCTTATCTCTCGAAATAGCCCTGTGATTTGGCCGCCAAGATCATGCGATTTAACGCCTCTTTATCATTTTTTGTGGGGTTATGTAAAGTCGTTAGTCTATGTGGACAAGCCGAACACGATTGAAGCCTTGCAGAATAACATTACATGCGTAATTCGTCGAATACAGGCCGAAATGCTCGGAAACTTACTTGAGTGGCGCTACAGTCCGGAATGAACCTGGGCCTCAACCAACATGGCTCTCCAATTAGCCCGGTCCTTAGCTAACTGCCTCCAGTTGCGCACTCCAAGTTGGTTGAGGTCGGTTTCTACTTGTGCGCCCCACTTAAGGCGAGGTCTTCCTCTACTGCGTCCGACGTCTGGCTGGGAATCGAAGACTCTGCGAGCCGAAGTATTGGTGTCCATTCGTTCTACATGTCCTAGCCATCTTAAACGTCCAATCCGGAGTTTTTTTGACCAGGGGCATGTCGCTGTATAGTTCTTGGTTGAATCTTCGTCTCCATAGCCCGTCAACGCAAACGGTACCGAAGATTTTTCGAAGAATTTTCCTCTCAAATCGACCAAGGATTTCTTCATCCGATTTTGATACGGTCCATGCTTCAGCGCCGTAGAGCAAGACTGGGATGATCAGGGACTTATATAAGATCTCCTTAGTAGTTCGAGTGAGGGCAATTACTGAATTACCTTCTTAGCCCGAAGAAACAGCGGTTGGCAAGAGTTATTCTTCGTTTTTTTTCTGACGAGATGTTGTTGTCAGAGTTAATAGCGGAACCGAGATAGATAGATACATACCTCAAAGTTATATCTGTCAATGGTGATGTTATATCCAATTCGTCGATGTTGTGTGTCTTTTCGTGTTGACAGCATATACTTCGTCTTGCCCTCATTTACTGCTAAGCCCATTTTTGCCGTTTCCTTCTCTATACTAGCAAACGTGTCTATGATATCAGGTTGGGTCCTACCAATGATGTCAATATCGTCAACGTAGGCTAGTAGTTGAATAGATATTTGCTGTTTTTCGTCGTGTTATCAACACTCGCGCTTATCGTTTAGCAAGTCAAATCCGGTTGGATGAGACCATTACCCGATGGTTACCACTGGGAGGTAAAAATAAGCACTTTATGTGCAGTCAGAGTTACAACACTGGGCATTGCCATGTTAAAACCAATCAGAGTATACCCTCGTTCTACAACACCCAACCCAAATGCTCGGAAAAGTGATGCAAAATTGGACCTTCCGAATGGACCATTTGAAACCGAGCCGCGGACAACATTTACGTGAAGGTGTCTTTAAAACGTAAATAGCAAAGGCCTGCTTATCGATTACAATAAAAAAATTTAATATTTGATGCAAATTTGAGTGGTTTATTCGATTTAAAAAAAAAACTACGCTTTAAAAATCACCCGTTACTTGGCCCACCCTGTATACAAAAATACGGCTGTTTATCCTATGTCATCATTTTCCATCAAGTCGCCCATATGATCATATTGCCTTCAGTCATACTCAGTATACATCAGCTTGTCCACCCCTTAACAAACGTTTGCGTATCCCAGCAGCTATAGGGTTTCTTTAAAATACCATTCCCATTCAATTTTATTGCATCTACAATCTTCATTCCCAGACACTGTTCAATAGTCGCCACGGATATAAATAAAATGTTCGTTTCAGTTTCAACTTCGGCATGGATAACAAACTATCACACACCAGTTTGGCTATTATCCAAAGAATACTTCAAGCCCGTCGATGTATCGGCACTGAGTGAAACTAATCCTCAAGGTAAATCCGACATTGACCCCGTTCAAGTGGATTCAAATAAACTACTCCTGAGGCTATTAAATAATAAAACAGCAATCCATTCAACACTCATCGATTTATGACACCACTGGTTTACCACAGCTCTAGCTCCATCTATGGGTACGTCTCCAAAGTCAGGCCGACTTCATCAACTACAATTTTAGCACGAAACTGAAACCAATTTCGTCTAACACATCATTAATTTAATCAGCTACACTCTCTTCCGCAGAAGCACTCTGACCTCTGCGGAGACGGGCAGCGCCCGTTCCCATCACCAAAGTGAGCTCCTCTGTGGATGAAGCGGAATTCTCCTATGAGTGTGCGCGCGCGCTTTTAATTCCCCTCCATCGGCATGGATTTTACAACCGCAAATAATCTCCTCGGCACTCTGTACACGTGAACCCATAGATCACATCACGTCTGACTTATCGATTCATCTCCGACACACGCTGCAGCAACAACAGCGGCAGTTGCATCTTGCATCTATGCAGCACCGGACAGCGTCGTTCGCATCGCTGCTCCAAAAGCCGATTAAGTAATTGGAATGTGCGCGCTCTCGCACTAAACTGGACCAAGCAACTGAACGCAGGACGGATTGTATGTTCGCGCGCACTGCAACAATGCAGGTGAACACGATCGTGATTAGCTACGCGATCAGTGATCCTTTCACTATCATAGAGTGGACCGGCCTGACCGTTCCACGCACCATGGTAAATCAGCTAAAGTCGAGCACATTGCATCGCTGCTGCAGTGATCCTCGATCGAGGCAAACCGAAAGTCGCGAGTCCAGTCGGTCGCATCGCCATCGATGATCCTCCTCTCGTCGTCAGGGCCACTGACTCTCGCCGGGGACCGATAATGATGACTATTTTGCGAATGCGCCGGCCGCGCTACAACCACCACCGCCACCAACGGTTGTGCACACATTTCGACGATTTGTTGCGCGCTGTCAGATAGCATCGATCAAAAGACGCATTGCCAGAAGGTGAACCGCATGTGTGTTTGCCACTACAACTGGGACTCCATGTACGGGAAGCGATCGGAGCTGCAAATAAATTGAATGACCACTGTCGAGAGGCAGTCGAGATCGGCCGGTTGCACATTTAGACGGTTCGGTTCGGTTGGCCGCCGGTGAGAGTCGAATTCGCAAAAGAGCCGTTTCTAGGTAATAAAATTACGCAAATGAGAAAATGAGAATTTGATTTTTATTGCCCGCGGAGCGGATACTCTGGGGATAGCTGCCACGGTACGGATCAGTTCGCGCCGCGCCGGTCCGGACTGCCAGCACTTTGTGTGTCCAATTATTGTGATTGGCTATGAATGAATGGTGCTTTAGCGGTTTCAAATGGAATTTATGGAAATTTTATTGATTTTTCGTCGACTGTACACGCCACCACCGCACCGCGAACACACTCACAGGTTGTATCTGTGATTTGGCATATCGTCGTCATTTCCAAAGTGAGTTTCATGTGTCTTTTCGGATTGATGCGAGAGAGTTCACCTGGGGGACGCTTAACCCAGTGACCATTGGACTGCGCACAGATGTGGGACATATGCTAATGGGTACATTTCGCAGATTTAACTGAATATTTCTGGCCATTATTGGAGCTAACATACATCCGTGGAATTGATGGTTGGAAATTGTTGTAAAGTTGTGTTATTGTATGCTCGACATTTGAATTGGTTTATAGCTTCTGCTACTGGCAGGTTTATCTGTTTAAGTCATGGCTAAACTAAAAATGGACTGAGGTCTTAATCGAGATCAAAATACCTAAAAAAATCCACCAAACTATAGAGAGACCTACTTCTGAACATACTCGAAGATCTTTGCAGCTTTGCTTTGCCAAAAACATTGATTTAGTGACCATAAGCAGGCTTTTCTTTGTTTAGAGATCTTACCTTCGTAACATTTAGGAACCGGTAAAAGTGACATTTAAAAATCATATTATGTAGATGTAGGTACATGTTTTGTTCATACGCTATTGGAGTATATATTCAACGACAAATCTTGACGGCAAATATCAACCTTATAAGCTTAGAATAAAGAATTAGATAATGCAAAGATGATTGCAAGAGTACTGCCAATGCATTACCTCCTTCAAAGGCTTCTTCATAACAAGCTAACCTTATCAAAGGACTTTACAAGAAAAGTCGGAGAGTTTCTGGGAAGGAATTAAATGAATCTCTGTCTATCTAATTGTACCCACTTCCCCGTTTTCAAAGAAACGTCTATAGACTTGTGGACCCACGGGCCCTCTGACCCTGCAAGAAAAGACTTCCTAGAGCGGCGGCAGTTGCATGTCCGTTCCCGATTTTCAGAAGCTGTAAAACTATATTCCGACACCACCTGTTGATACATCAGAGTCGTGGGTATTGCAAGGAGAGCAGAGGATATGAATCGGCTTAATATTTCAGTTCCTTTACTCTTACTCCAAGACATGCATGTTGGCCGCTTTCTAAATGAATCAACGCTAAGAGGTTTTTATGAGGGGATAGGGGCTATCGAAAAATCTCATTAAGATGTGGAAGAAGCTTTCAGTACTGTACAAAGAGATAGCATACCGTAACCGGTGTACAAAGAGATAGCATAGCGTAACCGGTGTAAATGTCCATTTTAGACAATATATTGCTTTCATTCTAAGCTCTAGAATATTTAAGTCACCAATATGCAAGTTGTCTAACTAGATATGCTGACAGAGGCACACCACAGGGTTTAGTCATTTCTACCCGTCATCTCTCCTTTTGTAATTTCTCGTCATAAGTAAACTGCAAAACTGTCAGGGAAGTTTTTTTTTTCATGATTAGAGAGATCATGTTTAATGTCATGGGTACTATTCTCACAGGGATTCAAGATCTAGCCTGGATGTTAATCCGAGCAAGACAGATATTATGCAATTGATCTCGAAGACCAAAATATACTTCCTGCACGATGGCGGGACGGCCAATTCATACTTCTCGATCAGATCAGAACGAATGTAGGTTCTGACGAAGCAACCAAAAGCTTCGGCAATGACTGCTTTTTATTGGTGACGACCTTGCCATACTTAAAACGGAAAACGACGTTTGTATCTGCATCTGTAGTGTGAAAACATTAAACTGGAGAGATGTAGCCCTAAATCGGTTCAAAGCAGACACTACTGCCATCCAAAAAATACGATGGGATATGCCTGGCAATAAGATGCTGCAAAAATGTGAAATCTCATACAGACCGTATTACAGTGGGCAGAAATAGCGACTATTCGGATGTGGATTTGTCATAAATCTTAGGCATGAAGTCTTATGCTTTCAAGACATTAGCGAACGCATTGTCAAGGTCAAATTCGTCAACATAAGGCGTATTTGCACTCTACAAAATGCCACTATACCCAGTACATGGCGGTGGAATGGTCGAATGGTCTCAAATTGACCACATTGCTATAGATAAGAGCCACACATCCAGTGTTTTGGATGTCCAACCATTCAGAGGGGCTAAAATAGACTTTTTGCAGCCAAGGTAAGAAATAGCTTGTTGCAGCCAAGGTAAAAATGCGGATATAACTCAACAAAAATTCGGAAATACTTTGAAAAAATATAAATGTCGGAATAATTCAATCACAAGAGACCACTAACACCTTTTGCAGAACGAGTATCGTTCAGATGAAAGTATATGCCTGAAGAATGGAACCTCAGCATCGTTTGCGCTATCTTTAAAAATAGTCCCTTGAGCCACATGTCAACTCAACATCGCCAATAAGATATTATCTGCTGTAATATGTGTAAGCCCAAACCATTTACCAAAAACCTGACCCGTCCTTATCAGTGTGGTTATAGGACAGGAAAGTACACACATCTGCAGATCATTGAAAAAAAATCCGAGAAATCCAAATTCATACCTACCACCAATTTATCGATTTCAAAGCTTCAATGCTTTTATAAAGACGAACTATTCAGAGCCATGTCTAGTTTGGTGTACTATAACTCGTCTGTCTGTGCAGGATGAGTTCGGAAACGACCGCACCAAAAAAAAAAAAATTTAGAAAAGGCGATAGACTGTCATGTGACTTTCGGCTTGTGCAAACCTCTCGAGTCGACCCCAGAGGCACAATCTTCCTTTAATGACCGACGACATTGACATCATTGGTCGTACTAAACGTGATGTTATAGCCACAACTGCTAGTATAGAGAAGGAAGCAGCAAAATTGGGTTTAGCATTAATTGAGGGTGAGACCATGTAGTTTTATGCTGTCAACATGAAAGGACACACAACATCGACGAATTGGACAGAACGTCACCATAGAAGAATTACTCTTGCCAATCGCTGTTTCTTCTGACTAAGAAGCCAATTCAGTGTAGTAAATCCCTCACTCGAACTACTGAGGAGATCCTATATAAGACCTTGATCATCCCAGTCCTGCTCTACGGCGCTGAAGCATGGGCCTTATCAAAAGCGGATGAAGAAATCCTTGGCCGATTCGATAAAATTCTGTGAAAATGTTTGGTCCCGTTTGCGCTGACGGGCTATGGAGACGAAGATTCAACCAAGAACGGAATGAGTACCCAGTTGAATACTGGGGGTAACGTTCACTGGATTTTGCTGTTAAGCAACGACACGAATGTCTGATTACTTACTTTTTAGCTTAACCTTTCTTCAGACATTCCTCGTATGCTGGTAAATTTCATATACTTCAACTGCTCCAAATTACCGTCCCTAGTAAAGTGCCGCCCGTACCTTTAGTATCCTGATGTATCTAAGTAATTTTTTCCGCTTAGAGAAAAAAAAACAATATGGGAACGGTTTGAATTTGTGGTTTAATTTTAGCTTCACTTGCTAGAATGTAGTATGATCAACAGTTGACAAAAGTTGGTTATGTAAACAAACAAAATTGCCGCATATGGGGCTTAGCAAACCCACGAGTGATCGAAGAGTTGCCGTTGCATCCAGGCAAAGTGACTGTTTGATGGGTTCTATGATCAAAAGTTGTCATTGGTCCGTATTTCTTTTAAGATGCCATTTTCGAGACGGTGACAGTCAATTCGGAGTCGAATGATAACCGATTTTTATTCCTGGCGATTGATGATCATGACTTGGATAATATGTGGTTCCAATGCTCCTCAAATGCTCAGCTCCTGTCAGTGATGGAGCAATATTGAATAACTATAGCATTCCCAGATATGCAGAGCAAAACACTGAAAAACCGCATCGAAATCCGTTCAGCAGTTCTCGAGATAAGCGCATTCATACACGTTTTGGGACTTGATCCTCATGATGATCATCTTTATGAGTAGGTTGGTATAGGTACCTGGTTGAAACTCTATTTTTTTTAGAGTGAACAAATTATTAACGGCCTCATAAATTGGGTATCCTTTGGTAGGTATGACCACTCATTCCGAATGAAAAAAATCAGTTTTCAAAATTTGCATTCTTAATTCTCAAAGTGATGACCTTCGAACTTTAAGTGGCTCTCACCGTGTTTATCATGATTTCTTGATTTATCACTTACCTTCCAGCCTCAAGATCCCATCAATTTGGCTACAAATCACCAAACTATCAACATAAAACCTCTCGAAGGCAAAAATTAAATGTTCGCCAAATTACTCAAGTCCTTCAGCCACACTGGGGAGGCTAAGTCCTGCTTTCATGCATTTGTGAAATCCCATTCTAGGCAGCAAATAAAAACTAAATGCCTCCTCTCATTTTTTTTAGCCCTTCAGTGCCATTTAAAACCTCAATGTCACCATCAATCAAACGATTGTCCTGGCAGGCTCCACTACGCCAAACGATGAAAAAGAAACGAAATTTTCCCTTTTTGTTAGAAAAACTGAATCCCGCATCTCAATGACTGTCACTACAATCTGCCGTTCCAACCCAATACAGCCGCCATTTTTTGACACACACAAAAAATGTGCAAAAATAAGGGAAAAACGATTTTCAAGTAAGAAAAAGAAAATCTACCAAGGGACGGAGAAGGTAAGCAAACCAAAACAATACAAAAAGAAAACACAACAAAAAAAAGTCCGAATGACCATTCGAACCCCCCGATATGGCCTTTTCGCAAAGTCGCCCTTTTCATCCCCCTATTTGTGTGCACAAAAACTCGAGCCTTTTGCGCCTCCATTTCATTGCTTCTTTTCTTTTCTCGGTCTCGCTGTGTATGCATTCACACCCTCATCCTCCCATCGAAATTGAGATAGGGAAAATCTAAAAACCCACCCTCACTACAAGGCTAACGCTCGAATGCAATTTTTTCCCAAACTCACAATTTTCACCCTTCAAATTGGGGGTGTATATGCCGGTGCGGGCATATGTGTGCGGCGCAAGGGTAGACGAAAGAATGAAAGTGCAAAAAATTGAGTAAAAACGCATTTCGCAAAAAAAAAATTACAGAGAACCAAAAAGGATCAGAGGGCATACGAGCGGGGAAAATGCATTTAAGCCACTCCTTCTTGTACAATTGTGATTGGCCAAGTTGTGGGTGGTGGTGGTAGCGGCCCAATGTCATAGTTTTCCCTCTGTCTTTGGCAACACACAACAGGAGGACAGCGATGAGCACGACGAGGACGACTACGACTACGACTACGAATACGCCGACGACGACGATGATGATGATGATGATGACGATGGTGTTGTTGATGAGAGTAGAGAGCTTTTCCCCAAGCCCGATAGCGGGTAAAGTATCAATACGGGTGAGCTGGGGTGGGAAAAACTATTTTAGCCACCCAGCTCTTCTGTCAGTCGATTGACGTCCGATATCGAACGTCGTATTCTCGTTTTTTTTTTGTGAAATTCCTAGAGAGCTATCAGGGGAAAGGGTGACTTGGCAGTAAATGGGCATATTTGGCTGATAGTGCTGCATAAAGATTGCTAGTGTACGACCACCCTATCTAAGGGGGTGTTGTACACTACACACGCACCTACAAATAGGATGGTGAATTTCATTTTTTTGTTGCTTAGTTTTGCATTTTTCAGCGCCCAAAGGACATTTAGTTTTTCGTCGATTTTTTGCGCTCCTTGTTTCGCTGTGTAGGGATGCCAGTTGGCCGATTGGTAATTAGAAAATGCCACTGAGGGGGTGCCCAATCGATGTTTCAGTTTGTATTTGTAGTTGTGTCTCTGTGTGTAAGTATATTGGGCAATTTGGACGTGTTGTCATTCGGAACGAACGACAACGGACATCTAACGAGGATGTGTTTCGTTTCGTTTGGTGTTGCAATATAGTAGTAGGTTAGGTATACTTGTGCAGATGTTTTTTTTTGCTTAGAGAATGTAATAGAGATAAAGTGAGTTTAGGGATGAGAGAGCTCCGTAAATGGTTTCGTTTTATTTTATTTAATTTTTTCTGTTGGTAGATATTTTTTGGCAAAATGATTGGCAGTAGCAGATGGCCTGCCAATCATTACATTCGACGTATGCAAGCTACGGAGGAATGCTCATGAAACTCTGCAGTGGAATAGATTAATTAAGTTCGGGACTAGTTTGATGTTGTCATTTGCAATATGTTTGGGAATTAGTTGTGGTCCTTGGAGAGCATGACATTCTTTGATTGAGTTTAACCCTAAGGACATGTGCATTGATGGGTTGTTCGGTGCGGTAAATGATATCCTTATTTATTGTACTCAATGTAATTTATGGTTAGAGTTTTTGGAAAAATGCCTGTTTTTTTATTTTATTGACGAATTTTTGCGTTTTGATTTCTGAATTGTTATTTTCATATGTTTAGGAGCTGGGCATGTCACGGACACAATGCCAGGAAAACATAACAAAGGTCTATTGGACTGGACGTTTGAGATGGCTAGGGTATGTCGAGCGACTGGACAACAAATACACCGGCTCGCAGAAGCTTCGATTCCCAGCCAATCGTCCAACGCAGAAGAGGAAGAACTTTATATATCGGGTTTTTTAACAGGGACGTTACAAAAGTTGAGCGACAGGGACAGCAAACGACGCCATATTTCTTGCCGCTCTTTTGACATTTCTCTTCAGTAAGGTTAGCCATTTCATGATGGAAAGATATACGATCCAACAACGAGTGGAAATTATTAAAATTTACAACCGAAATTCGGAGTCAGTGGCCTCAACGTTAACAGCGCTACATCCAATTTATGGTCGTCATAATCGTCCTAGCAGATCAACAATTGAGCGTCTAGTGAAACAATAGGATGATATGGACTTGGAGGACATGTGGTTCCAACAGGACGGCGCCACAAGCCACACAGCGAATGCCACAATCAATTTATTGGAAACCAAGTTTTGAGAACGCGTTATCTCACGAAATGGGCCAGTCGCTTGGCCGCCTCGGTCGTGCGATTTGACGCCGTTAGACTATTTCCTGTGGGGCTACGTCAAGTCTATGGTCTATGCCAACAAGACAGCGACGATTGATGAACTTCGTACGAATATTGAACGTGAAATTGCAGCAATATCGGCCGATTTATGCTTGAAAACCGTCGAAAATTGGGCTTAGCGTCTGGACTTCTGCAAACGTGCCCGTGGTGGCCATGCAAAAGATATCGAGTTCCATACATAATGGCATCGAACGTACTTTCACAATAATAAAGAATTTCATTGATATCCAAAACCGTTTTTGTTTTATTAAAAAAAAAACTTTTGTAGCGCTCTTATTGAAAACCCTTTATAAGTGACCTCAACCATTTTGCATTTAACTAATGACCGGGCTAATTGAAGAGGCATGTTGGTTGAGGCCCAGGTTCATTCCACACTGTAACACCACTTAAGTGAGTTAACAAATAAAAGACGTAAGGCTGGTAAAACGTACTAGGGTAAGGTGACAGGTTCAAAAGTTTTTTTTTTTTGACGCAACAGGCTGGTTAGTACCGAGGACTTAGCTTTTTCACACAACTACTTATTTTTTAAGAGGAGAGATATCGTTAACAAGTGCAAGGAAACTTTGTTTGTTTTCGTGATTTGTTATTTACAGGCACTTAAAAATGTATGAACATCTTTTATTGTATTTTTAAACCTCAAGAGGTTTTTAACACTGCATGGGATTTGAAGAGAATAAGAAGAAAGGAAGAGATAAGAAAGACGTTGTGTCTAGTGTAGACTCACTCCATTGGTGGTTGACTGAACTAATTCTGGGAGTTGCTATTTTCTTGTGTTCGTTTATAATTCGTAGAATCATAAGCAAATGTTGGATTAATAGGCAATTAACCACCTAACTTTTAATTCCGTTTAGTTCCATGAATTATGGGCTTATGAATTTTGACTGGGATTGATCGCACAACCTTCCACTCACTAGATGAACAGAAACTACCTGCATACCTATATACAAATCAAAGAAATTCTTCTCCATGAACAGTTCCATGTTTTAATACTACGTTGGGCATTCGAAAAAGCAATAAAAGGAATCATTCTTTAATTAAAACAACAACCATACATGTTAGTTCTTGGGTTTAGGTCCTGTTAGTTTAGTGATCAGATCAAACATCCACTTGGGTGGATATGGTGCCATATGCCCGGCATTACGGACCAATAGCTATATCAAGTTGCAAGCTTTTTTCTTGTATCCAGCAATCTCACCATCCACCTTCCAAATCTCCCGGTCAGCCACCTTATACTCAGTGGCATCTTAGAACTTAAGCTTTTCAAATAGTTCAAGGTTAGGGGATAAGCGACAATAATGTCCAGTTGTCCATTATAGATGCAGACGGTGTATTCGTTCAACAGATCAGCCACCCAAAGGGCTACGCTGTCAATGACGTCTACTTTAAGATGCTCTTCCACCTTGTTCTCACCCTCCACATCGTGAAATGTCTTGTTGCCAACATGAATGACCCTTCTGGTCAGCGAGGACTGACTGAAATCTCTCATTACATGGTCATCTTTTGTTTCAGATAGTTGAAGTAGGTATCATAACCAGTAAGATTGCGAAACAACGATCCGTTGGGAGATTCATCCATGTTGATTAGCCTGTCGAACACTCTGTGTGAATGTTCAAATCGATAAGCCCCAATTGATACAAGTAGTCGCTGTAGTTCATCTGATGCACCGGGTCTGAGAGTCCATTCCCAATGGCAACGCCCTTCAATGGAATAACCACATCATTGTGCAACCAATTTTGTGCATTGTGAATGTAATAGGCCAATGCTGGAACATTTTTGCCGGCGTATAATTCGCCGGTGATCCAAAAACTTGTTAGAAGCCGAAAAGTCAAACAGTTTATACTGTTGTTTAACGGCTTCATGAGATTGTAAGCAACCTTCTTCTAATTGCGAGCATATCCTTCGTCTCTGTCTGTAAAGCGCAAGACCCTTTTAGATTTAGAGCGGGGAAGTAAAAATTGGTATGCTTATCTACGGTCAAATAGCCGGCATAGCACTCTACGTAATGAAATTGAGTTCCAATAACTTAAGCCACCAGCAGCCACATTATTTGCTTCTATATAAGGGGTCAGGAAAACCGGCTCACCGGGTTCACCGCCTTCGCGATAAGCTTTGAAACAAGTCTAAGGATTAACAAAAGATTTGCGATACGTCTCTGACGGAGAGGCCGAAAATGAAAGTTGAAGCAATACACTGGCGGCCGCCAGCAAATGCAGCCGAATGAGACGATCCATTGCTGTAGCTTTGGTTCACTTTTATTTGGAATTGAATATTCATTGCATGCGTAATAATTAAATTAACAGCAGCTCAATAATGCCAATAAATTCTGCCGCAGTACAGCACTACAGGTTTTCATACTAACGTCCAGTGCTGTGTTTTTGGCCCATTAAGCATGATAACTTTACCGTTCCGGGAAAAACGGCTTATACAAGTTCTCATCTAAAATAATGTCGTTTCTTATTTTTTCAGCCCTAAGAAACACTAAGTACACATAATATAAAAAAAACTATCAAACGGAATAGTGGTTGAAAAATTATCAACCTAGTGCTAAAAAATAGTCTTGGTGACGATCGTCTTCAAAATAACGCGATTTTCAGGTCCAGCTCTTGACCCTCCAGAGTAGATATTGTACGTTCGATTAACTATACTTTACTTACCTAAGTGTAGCTACAGTCCGGAATGAAGCTTGGTCTTTACCACAATGCCTGTTTCAGTCTTTCACTATCCCGGACCTTAATTTTATATTTCGTGGTTGAATCGTTGTCTCCATAGGCCGTCACAGCAAATGGGACTGAAGATTTTTCCACCAATTTTTCCCTTAATGCGATCAGCTCCGTACGGCAGAACTGGGACTATAAGTTTCCTGTAACTGATTTTATTTGTAGTTCGAGTGAGGGCTTAACTACTGAATTTCCTCCTTAGCTCGAAGAAACAGCTGGTGGCTAGAATAACTCTTCGTTTTATTTTTGACGAGAGATTGTCAGAGTTGACAAGGTCCCGTCTTACAAAAATATCTGACAAAAATATTACATTTGTCAATGGCGAAGTGCTTTCCGCTTCGTCGATGTTATGTGTCCTTTCATATTGACAGCCTATACCTGTTTTTACCCTCAATTCTAGCTAAACCCATTTCATCTACTTCCTTTTCTATACTAGCAAATGTGGCTATGATATCACATTGCGTCCGACCAATGATGTGAATATCGTATGCCGAATCTGATGGAGAAGCAAGTATTTTCCATTGTCACCCTGCACAGATGGAAGAGTTTGAGCGATATACCAAAACTAGACATGGCCCTTCATAGTTCGTCTCTATAAATCCTTTCGTATGAGGCTTTGAGATCTATGATAGGTGGTTGGTATTGATTTGGACGTCGAAGATTTGCCAAAGTGTTGAGATTTGATCATATGTGGACGTTTCTGGCCTAAAATTACACTGATAAGAGCCATACCATAGCATAACATCTCATTTCCAATTCGATAAGTAGGGTGTATGATAAGAAAGGTTTGAAAGGGTGCTGACTGCTCAATGAGTCCTAATCAGGCCCTATGGTATTAACGTAAACAAAAAGAACTTCCAATCGTTTTCTTTTCTAATGAGTAAAATTTTAGAATCGCAGATTTTTCTGGCTGGTATCCATACCCAAGGCGGTCAAATGGTATGCAATGCGATTTTATGAAATCTAGAGCTTTCACCCAGCCTTCTGAGTAACTTCCCTACCACGATAGCTAGATATGTGAGCGACAGAAGGTTTGGATAACGGACCTCTCAAATACTCACAAGACTCATAATTACATGGACAACGACTCATGACTATGCACCTGGAACGTATGCCCTATGCCCGCTATACACGGCGGGTGCTACATAAAAACTTGAATCTGAAGCAGTTATAACCGCGATTCTGGAAATGCGCATTGGACAGGATTGGGAATACAAAAATTAAGAACGTGCGACATTTATTACAGCTGCTATCCAATGGCCCACATATTAGGATGAGAATTAGTTGAGGGGATCCTACATAGTTTGAGAGTAACCAGGCTGTAACCAGCATCAGGGCAACGCTTTGCAACAACCACACAAGCATACGCTCGATGAGATTGTAGACGCTATCCAAGAAGTATTTTATGACTTCATGGACGGGTCTTTCGGTACCTGTCCGGATTATGATGAGAAAATCATACTAGGGGACTTCAATACCCAATTCCGTAATGTCCATAATGAAGACATCTTGGGCGGGTAAGTTAGAATATACAGTCTCCACGAAATGATAACAGATAATGGCTTACAACTAGCAGAATTTGCGGCAACATGTAATTATGTTATCAGCAGTGCTAGATTTCCACAAAGCAACATGGCGAGATCCGCCAACCAAATCGACTAAATTATCTATCCAACATCTTGGATGTACAAATATTCATAGGGGCAAAAGTTTCGCCTAATACCGAAGAAAACGCAATTTTACTTCAGCTTGGAAACAGCTTATCTGAACTTTTGCAAACATGTACATGTGCTATTATGCGATTTCTTCAACCTCATACAAGAACAGAATTAAAAGAATGAACGGCCACATCGGTAATGTTCGAATTCCATCCTTCAGGTTCGAGACGAAAAGGAAGACCGAAACTTCGGCTTCAGGATCAAGCGTGCGGGTTCTAGTTATCCAATCGAAAGATTATATAGGCAGTGATTTTGGATCTAGTAACCTCGTTACATCGAAAAACTCAATTGGCATCGCGCTCTAAAATTATTCAAACACGAAACTTTTATTCAAAGAAATTAAAAAAATGTCGGTAGTTACTCAGAAAAGTATACACCAGCCTTTGCAGGTCTGCGAATTTACCGAACAGAAAAAACCGTAACAATCCGAAGTTAGTTCGGAAACCACCATGGGTTAAGTTTCCATGGAGTAAGCCCTTCCTAAAACTCTCATTCTTCCCCTTTTCTAACGCTGGTAATGCGTGGATAAACATTTAACCCCTTGAGTTCGTGCGATTTATAAAAAAAAAAGCTGTTGAGTTTAATTCCGCGTCGTACTATAATTCGCTTGCAAAGCTCTCTAGTACCCGTAAATAGATCCGTGATGCAGTCTTGTTAATTAATTCGAGGAAGTCTTCAGCTAGGTCCTTGCAAGAGAAGAGAGATAAGACGGTCTTATGTCTATCACGTTTCTGTAACTATAGTATCTAGAATGTTTATTGAATTATGCACTTCAGGGTACCGTTGTTCTTGACCGCAGCCTCTAACAATTCTACATTACTAACTTGCTTACCTTTTCTAATTAACTTTTCTCAGGTGAAACGAACTTATAACGCTCTTGGAGCGCGCTGATGATGGCAGATGTCTATAGGTTCTGCAATTGCACCGCTATAGAGTGTATATTGGTAGACATACGTCTTCTAAAAGTTGATTCCATTAAGCGTTTGTACTGAAATTAACCTTTTTCGGTGTATACCCTTCATTCAATTATCTTGGCTGCACTAAATACTTCACAGTTCTTGATTGTTTTTTTTTTTTCTGTGTCTCAAATGTTTACCTGACACTCTAAAGTTGCAAGCCGCGTGAGTTGAGTTAAATTCTTGAACCCTGCGAGTACAAACGTTGGTAGCAATTTTTGAACTTACTCCTGTCATGTAATAGTCTTTCATTTTGTCTTCTAGGCCTGAAAACATATGCAAGATACCCTACCTACCCGGAACACTTTTCCCATTCCCAAAACAACAACATTGTATCTCAGAACTCAATTACCTGTCACTGTGACTCAGAACATCTGACAGATTACAAGCAAATCAATAACCCGAGCTTTCACATCTTCCATCATGTCACACTATCAATGATTCCCTGTCAGGTTACATAACATACACAAACCATCCCCTAACCCAAGACCACGCCATATAAAGTCATAGTAAAATTCGATAAAACCAACAACAGACCTCCAAGATGCGGATCATCTTCATCTGCATCTGCTGCAACATGCTCAACTCGATGTATCCGTATCTTGGTCTCAATCTCTGGTAAGCACAAAAATTCCAATTAATACTCGTGTACAAATTAATTTCAGATTGGGGCGCTCTGTGCCTCTGTGGCACAGTGCCGCCGCCACTAATTAGTGTCATTTGAATGTTTTACAACAATTGTTAATTGTCCGCTACCGCGAGCCTGTCACTGACACACATACACATATGGTGGTACACAGACACTGGTATGCCTGCCCCCTCTGTGATGAGGGCATTCGCATGTTGTTTACCTGTCCGCGATGTTGTCGGCTGGAGCCATCTTCAAAAAGCCGCTTTGCTGCTTCTCATTGTTACGTCCCGAAATGGGTGCCGATTGCGCGCGGAACCTTTGTGCACATCGAAAGACTTCTTAGTCTGACTATGACTCTGCTACTGCACCCAGACTAACAACAACAACAAAAAAAAACCACCACCACTGCAGGAATACCAAACATGACAGCAGCGTTGTCGTCGTCTCAGTCGCGTAGAATCGTCGCAGTAAAAAGCGACTGCGTTAACTACTTTGAATGTGCGCAAGTGGAATGAGTTAAGAGATTGCGGCAAAATCTTCTCAGGAACGGTTAGGCTATTGCGGTTCCAAGGACGTTGTCGCAGCCACGCAACAACGGTTGGGCGAAATAGTCGACGCCACCTCTTGATTGTGATTTGTGCCTGTGGACATGTTAGATTGTAAATTTTGTCTTCTTCATTTCCCGGTTGCAATGTCATCAAATGAAAGTTACATCTTTACAATTGAGGGTAGGGAATGGGGGCTGTGTGTTGAGATTGTTATACCAAACGGTGGGACCTATTCATACTAGGCCTGGAAAGAGTGGACTTAAATGGTTTTACGCACACAAAATGTACGCTTCTAGCAATGTGTTCTCATTAAGTCGCGTGCACATAGAGGATGTATGCTGTCAGTGTGGTCCATATAGAAAAGACGCTACAGTGAGTATAACACCTTATTTTACTTTAGATTTTATAAATAAATTGGAAAGGTTCTCAAATTCCACGATTTCTCATATTATTTTATCTTTGTTAAGTCAATCCACCAATAAACTCAGGAAGGACCATCAACTTCAAGGCTAATTTTTATTTACCTAGTTATTTGGGACACCCGAAGAAAATAATAACCCCGAAACACTGGTGTCTCTTATAGCTAGGCTTACAGAAACAAACTCATAAAGCTCAATGATGCTGATTTTATAGGCAGAGCAACTTTGACAAGATGAAACAGGAAAGTTGTCTCATGACAAGTTACAACGCTGAAGTAAGACCATGTTGGTAATGTCGCGTTTTCGAGTAACGAATCATTAGACAACGCTATCAGTGTTTTTCATACTTACGTATCTTTTGTTTACTTGTGTCAGGTTTGACTATCCTATAAAGCGCGATGGGATTGCAAAACATTTTGCAAGGTATGACAAGCAAAAGTAATAGCATTATGTCAATCGAACGCCTAAGACCGTTTACGAACAACCTGAACGGCCTTTATCAGTGTGGTTTTAGGCTAGGAAAGTCCACAACTAATCAAATCTTCCAGTTCCTGGAAAAACCCATAAGTCCAATTGGTATACGAAAGCATTTATAGAGACGAATAATACAGCGATCCATGGCTAGTTTTGGTATAACGCCCTCAGGGTGAGAAACGACCTCACTGACACATTCAATAACAAAAAAAAGGATCTAAGCAAGACGATGAAACATAAAAGGCACAATGTTGCATAAATCGGTGCAACTACTAGCGTACTCCAACGATATCGAAATCATTGGTCTGACTCATCGTGATGTTAAGGCCACGTATGCTTGTGCAGAGAAGAAAGGTAAATGAGGGTAATGCTGTCAACACGAACGGTCACACAACATCAACGAATTGGACAAAACCACACCATTGACAGATATAACTTAGATGCATTACGGGATTTTGTCTACCTTGATCAACCATGAACCCTGACTATAATATCTCGCCAGAAATTGTTTCCTTGGACTAAGTGAGTCATGTAGAAGTAGAGTCCTCACTCGAACTACTAAGTGGATGATATACAAGACGCTGATCATCCAAGTTTTGCTCTATAGCTCTGAAGCATGGACTCCATCAAAAGCGGATAAAGAAATCTTAAGTCATTTTCAGCGAAAAATTCTTCGACGACTCTTGGGGGTAGGGATGCAAACATCGTAAAAAAAACATTGATGGATCGATGCATATAAGTTTTTTTTAAGGCTAAAGCAAAAGCTAAGGATTTCAAAAGCAGCACAAACTCCGCGTGCAACAGCAGGCGGCAATTCTGTTCAAAAAAAATATAACCAAACATATTATTGTGGAAGTCAATCGTTTCTGGATTATTTTTGTAATATTACTACAGGTGCCAGACATAAGATCTGCCGCACATACGAAGTACTACTTTACTGGATCCTACGTACTTACTCTTCTAGCTCAAGAAGAAAATTAATTACTATGCTTATAACGCAAGAAAGTCTGGGCTGATTTCGATGATTCGCATCAATTCGGACTGGTCTCCGGCCTAACAAGAAGAAACCCCAAGAAAATTTCCAAAAAATCCCCGAAAAAAAAATTATAATAAAAATAATTTTCTTTGAAATTTTGTATGGCGTCGTAACACTATCTTCATGATAGATGATGTTTTTTGATTAAATAACGTTATGACAATTTTTCGCGACAATGATTGTTTTTGAACTTAATTTGTGTGACAATTGTTTTTGTAGCAATTTTTTATGTCACACATAAAATCTTCTATATAACTTAATAACAATTAAAGGCCGTTCGTTGGGAACCGCACAACTTGAGAACGACTGCACCGATTTGGAAAATTTATTTTTCAATGTTCGTTATATTCTAACTCAGGTTTTTCGGGTAAGGTTTTAACGGAAAGAAAAATTGACCACGTATTTTTTTTTTGATTTATCTATAATCGGAAAATGGCCTCAACGATTTTGGCTAAATTCATTTTTTAAATTTTCGTCATAACCCAACTTAAGTTTTCATAATCCGCCATCCAAGTACTTACCACAACCAATGTTGCTTGATGTCGATGATCGCGAGTTGTTGGCTCGTTGTGTTTGTTGGAAGTGAAACTTATTTTCGGATAGCAGTGGAAGTGTGGAAGGTTGCGCGTTCAATCCCAACCAAAATCCATTTCACTTTTATTTAAAAGAAATATAAGGTCGGTGTACTACCTAAAAGTATGCATACCATCTTGAATTTCTTCAAATTTAACGAACACAAGAAAAAGTGACTCCCCGAAGCTAGTTCGGACACCACCCATGGAGTTAAGTCTCCACTACATCCAAAATCTTTCCTATCCTCTCTTTCTTCCCCTTCTCTAACTCCCGTACTATGGTAACATATAAAGGGTATTCATAACCCCTTGAGTACGTGTAAATTATAAAAAAAAAAAAGCAGTGGGGTAGCTGGTTGATCGTTTTTTTTGTTTTAATTCATTTTTATTTTTCATCTTAAAACTAACTTACATGCTAAACAAAAATTAATGAGAAACTTGCCTACTTATCAATATACTTAACAAACTTACTGGCCCTTTGCGGGCACCCCAAATTACACGATAACTCAATACTAACGCCTTTCGGACTATTATCTAGATATTCATACTAGATAATAGGCCGAAATTTTAATCATTTTCATATTTTTTTAAAACCAAGAAAAGTTTTTGTTTTTGAAAACTTGGTATTGTTTTTTTTTTTTTTATTATTATTTAAAACTAACATACTACATAATTAAAACTACTTATGACCTAATTTTAACTACTTAAAACAACGTAAAAATCATTTAAAAACTAGAACCGCCACAGCGAGCGTTTTTTGATTTTTTGTATTTTTTTTGCAACCTACTCGGCGGTCCTAATCGGATATACTCCTGCTGAATCGCAGGCACTCTCCTCCACCTTGAGCGACCTTGAGCGACTCTCCTCCACCTTTGTCGGAAGACGTGGTGATAAGCGGAACCCCCGATCTATCCTGTATCAGCCCTCGACTATCCAAATATAGAAAAGCTTCTGGCGAAATAAAGCCGCTTAAAAGCGTGCTCTAAAATTATTCATCAATAGGGTAGAAGGCCCAAAGATGAGACTATTGTTCGAAGTCATCGCCCTTGCAGGGTTAGTCCGAGTGAGTTTTACCAGTCCGTTTGGTCCAACGATCACCAGCTCGCGCTAGTTCTTTCTCGTATTCCTAGATAACAGAGTTCTAAACAGGATAGTTTCCGATTTCTGAAAGATGATTTTCAACTTCCAGTTATCACAATATCTCTGGAGCTTGTCGAAGTCCCGCTGCAAAAGAATTCGAATGACCTCGACATTAGGGGTTGTACTGTACGCGATAAGATTATCCGCATACGCAATTGCCTGAGTAAGACTACCTGTCACATCGGCAAGCTTACCGCTCCCTATCGCAGACCATTTTTAACGAAAAATTCGGTGGTAGAAGTTACATTGCCAACAAACCTTCTACCAGTCAGCATGTCATGAAGCATATATAGTGGTTTACTTACGTCAAGTCTGGTCAGCTTTAGATAGACGCCCTCTAACCACACGGGGACTAAAGTCTTCTCTAAATAAACCAGACATGACCCTTAGCACTTTTTGTTGGCTTTGTTACACTGTATATCAGAGACGAGTTTGGAGGCGGCATGAATACAGTTATATCCCGCCTTGAAACCAAACTAGTTCTCTGGTATAATATTATTATCCTTAGACCACTTGAACAGAGCTCAATTGAGAATCTTTTCGAAAACCTTGCGGATATACGGAAGGAGACTTACCGACCGGAATTTTGCTGGATTGGAGTTGTCCTTTCCCTTCTTCAATTTCTTCTCTCAGAAGTATGTTTGTATTGTCAGACGCGTGTGGTAACTACGAAGGGGAAATTTCGTCGATCGTATGCGTTGCCTATGCTCTTGTTTGAAGATGGGGTAGCAATGTGCACACTGGGGTATCAATATCAGTACTGTTTAGGAACGCAAAAAAAAATTTATGACGCCACAGGCTTGTTAGTACCCAGGGCCTAGCTTTTTTCTCACAACCATTCATATGTGCGTGTGTACTTCATAGCACGATGGCGGGACCTCCTGTTTTATGCCGAATCCGAACGGCTAAGTTGAGATAAGTTTTTCATGACAATTGATACTACTCGCAGCTTCTATTATATTTTTTATATACATATTTATTATTTTGATTTGTTTTTCCTATCTAAATTTTGTTCTAAATTTTTGTTATTAATTTTATATGTTACCAAACATTTCGTAAATCACTCTATGTTCGATCATTTTCTCTATATGTTTTTGCATACTTTTTATTCTCTGTAATGATTGTTTTTTTTTGCTTCTTTAACGTTATAAGCATTGCAGTGTCCCACATGCTTGCTGAAACCGATGCTGAAATACTGGGTTTTTGCAAGCGTTATATGACCAACTGCGAACCATAGGGTTACCCAGCTACAGTTTTTTTTTTATTTCTTTTTGTAAAGTAAACGATAGTCTTGATTTGAGAATTGCGGAGATTATTAATAAAATAATTATGAAGTTTTACGAAAAAAATATTAAGCCTTGTTTGACGCATTTACAATCAAGTACCCCACATAGAAAGTTTTCGTTGTATGAGATGCACACACTATATAATTTTATACTCTTTGGTTATATCAATTATTTCAAGGAACGAAATTTAATAACATGAAGGTGGCTTAAATGGTCATTTCCCTCGGAATGTTGAAATGGCAGCTGATGATGTCAATGTGCTTAGGCTTAGAGCTTCCCCACAATTGCTGTAAAATTCAGGATAATGCCATAATTGCTATGTAAAAAGGACTTTTATTTTTAGAGATCAACTGGCATAGACTGAACTGAATAGGTACTAGGATAATGCGACACTATAGCACACTATATGGCATAACCATTACATGGGAACATTATAAGAAAAAATCTCATCTTAGACTGCGATGAGTCCATATTAGTCATCCTATTTATGAACAGATGATTTTGCCAGCCTCGAGCTATTAAGCGCATAATTTTTAAATCAGTATGAGCTTCAACCAATAACCAGTGCAGCCGTTTTATTAGGCAATAACTACTAACAGTACCAATGACCACCAAATAATATACAACCGCTTTCTTCCATTAAGCCCCCTGCCCAAATGAAATCGTTCCTCCTCTACGTTCTAGGGTCCTGCTCCATCTTCCTAGCCAATGTCCAACACAACAGGACTTCGATAAATTTACACAAAATTTCGGGTTATTTGACCACCACCCGCTGGACAGGCATTTACAGCTAATGCATGAAATGAATATTTTTTGCGTTCATCTACCACCCACTAAATGAAACTGTTAATCCTGCACACAATGCCCTCACCCCTCACATGAGGATATTTAGCCATTAGTCGCGAACCGCTTCATAATCCGTTTTTAATTTTTTTCGCTCCTCGGTTTTCTTTTTTTTCTGCCTTATGGTGTTGTATCGTGGTCGGCTATAATGTCTGGCCTCTGTCTGCAGGGAGACTATCCCGGCCATAGCCCCATGCCGGGTTAGAACAAGCTTTTATTTTATTTATTAACCAAGAGGGGGTCAATATACACACACACACCGCGACTACACCCAAAGAAGTCCTTTTTTGTTGGTTTTATCATTTGATGGTTGGCTCAAGGAAACCTAAGCACAAAACGGTAAAGGCGAAAAAAATTTCCAATATGCAAAATTTATGAGATTATATAACGATTATTGGATTGCAGCACGCGAAATAGTCACAAACGGCAGGCGTCAAATTAAATCAAAACCCAACCCAAAGTTCTGTATGTTTCCTGTTTGTCATATATACCGTTAGGACTGGGATTTTCGACCAGCAACCCCTTCAGTGTAGCTCCAGCTAACTCCCAGCTGGGGGAAGGAAGAGATTAGTGGGCAAGTAATTTCTTGGAATAAGTTTGAGTCACTTTCGCTTGATCACACTCACGTTTGGAGTTCAGATTCACCGAGCGTCAGGCTAAGTTGTCCTCGAGCAACCTGAACAGTCAACACCCGTGTGCGACTTTCATTAGCGATAATAGCGCTGGAGTTGGCGTGATATTACACCACATAAGGGTGATTTGGTTTCATATGGACTTTACCAGCATTCTCAAGCCTTCAACAACTGCCCATTGCGCGGTTTCCTATTTATGCTGATGAGTGAATAAGTGCGGTAAAGTGAGAGAGTATATGTTCTCACCTTGTTTTGGTTTATGCTTCGTCCTTTTTGTTGCTGTGTTTGTCATTCGCTCTATGCACTCAGTGGACGGGTGGGGGAATACGAAATTGGCTTCCTTGAGTGCATGGAAGTAATTAGCGATTTTAATTTTTAAGGATACACTAGAAGGACTACCGGTACCGGGCAGAGTTCGAATGTCGTAGGAAGGTGCAAATTGGTTTTGTGAGCGCATATTCATGTTGACTGATTACCGAGGAGTGGGAAAGTTTGCCTAATTAGTTGGAATCATGCGACTTTATGTAGTAAGTTAGGTGGTGATTGGACACTGATCTTCAATTATATTCGAGAGGGATTTAGGATTGTGGTGTGCAGGCAAAAAGTATTGCAGATAGTAATTTCTCCCTTTTTTGGATATCTGTCCCTCTTTTAGGCTGCGGTTACGACCAACGCTAGTAAGCGTTGGCGATTGTTCGCACTAGTGCGCTTAAGTGCACTAGTGAATCTAATGTATGAATTATCAATAGCGTGGTCGAAGATCACGCTTTTTACGTTTTTTTCGCTTTCACTCTAGTCCACGCGAATACAATCGTTTACGATTTACTAGCACCGAATAGCTCACTATAAGGTTGGAGATTTGAAGATATGAAATGTTCAAAGTCTTTCAACTACCTCTTGGAAATGTTTTATAATTTAAAGCCGACCCTCAAGCAAGCTCGGTAACCTTACAATATAAGGTTGAAGAACTTTAATAAAAACCTGGCTGTTCATGTAAAATAATACTGGCGAACATAATATGATCACAACGATCGTCTTCTCATTTCGTATTTAGAAAGTTTTAAACCGCATTTATCTAACTTTGTTGGCCAAGAGAAGACGGTCTCATTTTGACAACGCTGGAGAAACGGAAGAGCAACCGATATGTTTAGGCGGACGGCCATATATAAATAATAAGGCAGGTGTTTGGACTCTCTCCTTTCGATATCAGATTCATTAATTCTGATTCTAAGCAATTGGCCCCACAGGTCGTGAAGTATGTATGACGAAACCAGCCAAAATCTTAGAAACATTTTTAAGGAGCTGTTTTATAATATCTATGATTCAAGTTCGGTCCCGTTTGCGTTGACGGGCTATAGAGACGAAGATTCAACCAAGAACTATACGAGCTGCACAGCGACATGCCCCTGGTCAAAAAACTCCGCATTGGACGTTTAAGATGGCTAGGACATGTAGATCGAATGGACACCAATACTCCGGCTCGCAGAGTCTTCGATTCCCAGGCATAGGTCGGACGCAGTAGAGGAAGACCTCGCCTTAAGTGGCGCGCACAAGTAGAAACCGACCTCAACCAACTTGGAGTGCGCAACTGGAGGCAGTTAGCTAAGGACCGGGCTAATTGGAGAGGCATGTTGGTTGAGGCCCAGGTTCATTCCGGACTGTAGCACCACTTAAATATGATTCAAGTTTACCGTCATTTATTACGAAAAGTAGTTCATATTTGGGAGTCCGCACAAAATGTAGTTGATAATCCCATTTTCCTGATTGATCAGATCTATGTCTTCCCTTTACGTTGCAAGTCGTGAATAGGGCTCATGGAAGTTTTTGGCTTCGTCAGAGTAGGACTTAACTCTATCAGTAAGGAAGCTCTTTGAAATTCTAAACATGCGCGCACCATCTCCGTGTAGGTCCTCGTCCATCAATACTCTATCAGTAACGCTGACAACTACTGGTCTATTTATATGGTGACAACATCAAAGAAGGTAGCTTTTTGGAGTTCTGAACATGCACGCAACATCTACGTGTTAGTTAGACATAAAGTCAACCTTCATTGTAGATGTCTGGGAATTGTAATTGGTGAGTGTTTCCATTGACCACCTTTATGTCCGCCAAATTATAGTCAGCACCTAACAAAGTTGCGGTGAAGGTGGAGCTGAAGGTGTCTTGACATATCTGCAGACGTTCAGCTGAATACTGAAAGCATAGCTACATCCCAGGCTCAATAGCTGTTGCAGAATTCTGCTCGTCCACAATGAGACAAACGTTTCGGAAATCGTCTCCCGCCTTTCAACTTTGCTTATTTGGCAGTAACTAGTCCAAAGGAACTGATTGCTCAAATTGAATCTATGGGATTAGGAATTCGATCTATTTCCCCTTCCTTCGGTCCAGCTCCTTGAAAAATAAAAAAAATCAAATTTTTTGAAGCAACATGCTCGTTAGTACTAAGGGTCTAGCTTTTTCACAACCATTCATGTGTGCGTGTGTACTTACGATGGCGGGACCTCCTGTTTTATGGAGGCTCTGAACAGCGAATTTGAGAAAAGCTTTTATTGACAATTGATACTACTCGGATGATGTGTCAGATCATCACTAGAGGAGAGCCAGTGAAAAATCATTTTATGTGTTGCTATGGCTGGAAATCGAATCCAGACTTCTGCGCGGCAGTTCATCACACTAACCATCGCGCCACTGAGTCAGTCTCTTCTGTAAATTAACCGTTCACTCTGCGATCTTGTATAGATCTTCAGATAGTTGATCAGCTTAGTCCCTTCTTGTTATATGTCCCTGATAGAGTCTAACGTGAATATATAGGAAGAAGGTATAGGCAATTTTTTTTAACGGTCTTGCTGTCTTCTGATTTACTGCACTAAATTTCGCTATTTCAAGTCGCTCCTTTAGTTTCAAGGTGTTTTTCCCCACATTTTTTCAATTTCAAGCAGCGACATCTGTCTTTTGATCCTAGTGTCCTTAAAGTAGTCGATGTAGCGTGACTCCATTGTCCTGCACAGAGAAGAAGTTTGGTTCTATTCACATTTTTTGGAGTTTCCGTTTATCGTTGTAGGCTACATGCCGCGCCTACAACTGGAGGCCGTTTTGTCATGCCAACGTAGAATCAGGCTGGTCAAATTTCGAAGCATACTACTGTCATAACTGTGAAAGATATTAAGAAGATGCAAACTATTGGTGGTGTTATCCTACTTTAATACAAATTTCCATCTAAAGTCTTATCAAATGAACGTGACTCATCCCTTGAAAGTAATATCGACAGATACCAAATCAATAAGCTGTCACCTAAACGCCCATAAATCAAATGTTAATTTATATCACGCCGGGGATTTCCCAATGAGCAATTTCCCACCCATCGTCCATTCCTCGCCTGACTGCTCCTTTGCCTTTTTTTATTGCTCCTTTGCCGACATAATAAATGTCAGAATTAATTGGATTTTAATTGTCCTTTCGATTGGACCAAGCCGAGAGTGCCATACACCGGGAAGGGACACAAGGCCGAAATCGGAAAGGAACAAGAAATCGAGGCGCACTCGGACGCGTATGTCGATCGATTTTTTTTTTGTTTTTTTTTTTGTGATATCTAGTGTGTGTAGGGAATGCAATGCGCGCCGGCGCACAGCTTCAAACGTGTGCACACGCTTTGAGTCATTTTAACAAATCCCATGGCGGTGATCGAAATGAAATTTATTGTCCGACATGGTGTCCATAAATATGCGAGCCTGGTGTTTAGTTGTCAGTGCGCAGCACATCGACGTGTTGTTGCACATGCGCAATCCCTCGTGACTTCTTCGGGGGATATTCTAATGGGAAATTTAACTGCATGTGTGCGCAATGTGATTAAATGGCCAATTGATGTGAGGACTGCATTAAGATTGGCTTTTTACGATTTAGTTGAGGTCGGTTGTCCTTGCGGTAGATATTAATTGAATAATTGTTTATTTTTTCATGTTGAATTTTTGGTGTTTAATAGATATAATGGAATGGGCGTGGATTTTTTGTGTGTAATTTTAGTTTTTGGCATTAAGCATATTAAGAGTTTTAGTATTTGGATTAAAAGAAACAAAAAAGGAGGATGTTGCCATTCAGAAAACTTTAGGTGAAGATCATAACTATGACATCAATTCGAATGCCTTTCCAGATTTTCTTAGAAAAATGGGTAATTATGTTTGAGTTTTGTAGGCCATTTAAATTATCTGCAAACACTAGACATTGAGCGCTCAAAAACAATTCAAGAATTTCACTAATGAATAAACGGGAAAGCAAAAGACTGCTAATTACTCTAAGGTACTCAAGATGCTACATAAATAGGTGCTGAAATATGCCATTAACGTGGATATACTGAATACGCTCCTTCGGGTAGGGGTTTATCTATTTTAGGCTGTTAAATCCAATTTGAACTAAAATATTGCGGTTTATACTGTCGGAATATGCGTAGATGACATCGTATTGTAAGTCTTTTTCAAAGAGATTCAGAACATGATGACAAAAAAGTGAGGAATTGGTAGAAGTAGACCTTACTTACTTACTCAAGTGGTGCTACAGTTCAGAATAAATCTGGGCATCAAACAACATGCCTCTCAAATTAGCCTGGTCCTTAGCTAACTACCTCCATTTGCGTTCTTCAAGTTGATTGAGGTCGTTTTCTACTTGTGCGCGCCAGTTTACCCGTACTGCGTCTGACGCCTGGCAGCGAATTGAAGACTTTGCGAGCCGAAGTATTGATGTACATTCGCTCTTCATTTACTAGCCATCTTAAACGTCCAATACGGATTTTTTTGACTAGAGTTATGTCGCTTACAGCTCATATGGATAGTTTTTGGAGCTTCGTCTCCATAGCTCATCAACGCAAACGGGACCAAAGATTTTTCAAAGAATTTTTCTCTCATCACGACTAATAATTCCTTCATACGGTTTTAATGCGGTCCATACTTCCATGCGAGACTGGAATGATCAGGGTCTTGTAAAGGTTCAAATGAGGGCATTACCACTAAATGGCTTTCTAGCCCGAAGAAATAGTGGTTTGCATGAGTAATTCTTCCTTTAAATTCTGACTAAATGTTGTGAGAGTTAACAGCGGATCCAAGGTAGACAAGCCAATCTGATGTTGGTTCGTGAGTTTTGTACAATCCTCTCAAGAATTAGAAATAAATTACATGACAGTACATAGCCTTGCCTAAGATCCTTTTTTATGGTATCAAATGATTTGGTGAGGTCGTTGCTGGCCCTGATGGAACAACGAGTATTTTCCTTTATCATTATGTACAGACGGAAGAGTTTGAGCGGTATACCAAGACTAGACATGACGGTGTATAGCTTTTCTCTATAAATACTGTCGTATGCGTCTTTGAATTCCATATGCTTGATGTTTTTATGTTTTTTTCCAGGCTCTGCCAAAATGTAAAATTTCGATCAGCTGTGGATTTTCTTGGCCTAAAACCACACTGATTTTGAGGAGACTATGCCTCTCCTTCAGAGCGTGACCGCATAAATACATTCGCTTATGTCTTGAAAACATGAGATTTCTTGTCTAAGTCTTGCAGTTATAACACCTCCACATCCTTAATGTCGCTGTTCGTACTCCCTTATACACGTTTCGTAGTAGATGTCACAGTTTTCATCTTCTTTTTGAGTCTTTTTATGGCTCCATCTAGTTGTTCGGATGCACGTCTCGTGTTCTCACATTCCAGGTGCAGATACGAACGTCGTTGTCAGTTTTTGGTTTGGCAGGGTCTTCAACAATAAAATCTGTCCTTTCCTAGGCTTTAGTGTTCTTCGTTACAGTATATTGTTTACGTAAATGGGTAGTTAACCCACTGCCCAACAACCAGATCCAAAATATTAGACCCCTAGGACACGGGGCCATCAGTATCCACTACGGGTTGAGCGCTGCCATTGGCCTTTCAGCTCTTCCGCCACCATCTCTGTTTATGGGGCTTAACTAATCCTTGAGATTCCTTGAGAGCCGAATAGGATGTTAACTTTGCCATCCTTACTGGGATTGCCGATAATTTCACTGGTTATTGTTTCAAACTTTACCCGCAAATGGGTCCTCCTGCCAGATCAATAAATATCCAGAACACTACCCAAACTATGTACATCTTGTCACCTTGTCTGCTGACATTTCAACCCTGGAATACTTCGGATATCTTTGATTTCAAATTATCTTGATAGCGCTGCTTTGGTTGTTTTGGATTGCAGTATGATGCAGATAATAAATCGTCCACGCCCACGATAGTTGTATCGGATCCGTCCTTTTCGTGATACAGAGATTGGTCAGATGATGTTTGCTTTAGTCCTTTACCCTTGAAACGCTCGTCCAATTTTTATTGATATTGCCAACCGGTTTGCTTCAAATCATAGGGAGGACGAAGAAGTTTACAAACTTTCAGTGTTGAATTTTTTTTATCTGGAAGTAGAGGTTGCTCTATGTGTATTTCTTCATCAAGTTCTCCTGGTACAACGACATCCTGTTCTTGTAAGTGTAGCTTCATGTTCGCATACATTGCAAAGAGTGCAGTTGCGCCACAAGAGCAAAAACCTTATCAAAATTCACACCAGCCCGCTGCTCGCAACATCTCGCAACGAGTCTTGCTTTTTAGCAAGCCATCTAACCGTCTTACTTTCGTTTTATGCGGAACAACAACCAGGTGTTGTTCCTGCTCAGAGATTGTTGCTCAATGTTTGAATCGTCTGCCCACTTTGCACTGTCCTCTCCACTTATGGCTTCTTTTAATGACAAGGGTGCAATAATATCGCATATGCTTACCTCAAGATGCATCCTTTCCCGCTTCCCATCGTAATGGCGTGGGAATGGACATTTTCATATACATACTGGAATTTGAAGGTGTGTACCTGTCCTCATCCTTAATATTAAGTTTATCTTTTGATTTTTAAGATGTCTTCTCGCTGTGATCCTCTTTGTCGTGATCTCTCATTACTAATAGAATCATAGATGTTGTAAAACTGTCTGGAGTTTTCTTTTGACATAGACATTGACATTGACATCACAGTAATTCGCACATGAATGCATCGAAATACAGACAAATAACAGCACTGGCGACTGAGGCCGTCGGCTGGGGAGTTTTCTTTTAAATAACACCTCTCACCTTGTTTGCGTTGACTTCCCAATGTCTTCTTCCTACTTTCTGGTACCTTATTCAACCTGAAGACCCACCATCTTATCAAGTGGTCGCCTCAGAGGACCAAAGCAGATTACACAATTTTACGTTTTCGATCACTTTTTCGAGCATTTAGGGTGGTATAGCGATGATTTCGTCGCGAATGTTTGCCTTGAGCTCTTTAGTGGTCTGAAGCTTGCTGGGCTATACTTTTCTGTTTACAAACCCCACAAAAAAAAACTTCCGGAGGGGTGGCCAGTCAAAGCTTACAGATTTTGACAGCACACGTCTTAGGAACTTTCTTGTTGGTACCTGTAACCGTTCAGACTATTTTTCCCGTTTTCGTTGGCAGGAATTCTTCGTTTAATTTCGGACGAGATGTTGTTGTCAGAGTTAATAGCGGAACCGAGATAGATAAAGTCCCGTACTACCTCAAAGTTATATATGTCAATGGTGACGTTCTGTCCAATTCGTCTTGCCCTCATTTACTGCTAAGCCCATTTTTGCCGCTTCCTTCTCTATACTAGCAAACGTGGCTATGACATCACGTTGGGTCCTACCAATGATGTCAATATCGTCGGCGTATGCTAGTAGTTGTACAGATTTTTGAAAATTGTGCCTCTGGTGTTGGCTCGTGAGTTTTGTACAATCCTCTCAAGAATCAAATTGAAGAAGTCACATGACAGCGCATCGCCTTGCCTAAATCCTTTTTTGGTATCGAATGTGTCAGTGAGGTCGTTTCCGACCCTGATGGAGCAGCGATAATTCTCCAACGTCATCCTACACAATAGGACGAGTTTAGGCGGTATACCAAAACTAGGTGGTGGGTATCGATTTGGACTTCTTGGGATCTGCCGAAGTGTGAAGATTTCATCGGTTGTGGACTTTCCTGGCCTAAAACCACACTGATAAGGGCCGATCTGGTTGTTGGTAAACGGTTTCAGGCGTTCACATATTACTGCAGATAGAATTTTGTATGCGATGTTGAGGAGACTTATGCGTCTGTAGTTGGCGCAGTTTAGAGGGTCTCCTTTTTTGTGGATCGGGCAAACGATGCTGAGGTTCCATTCTTCAGGCATACTTTCTTCCGACCAGATTCGGCTTATGAGTTGGTGGATGTTACTTACCAAGTCATCTCCGCCGGCTTTATAAAGCTCGGAGGGAAGGCCGTCATTTCCGGCAGCCTTATTAAGCTTCAGTTTAGATATTGCTATCTTCACTTCACTCAGGTCGGGTGGTTTGCAGCTTTCGCTGTCGTTGCCAATATTGAATGGTTCGTTCTGCCTGACAGCGGAATGTTGTTCGTCATCGCCGTTTAACAGTCTACAGAAGTGGTTCTTCCATATCCTCAGCATAGACTGTGTCTCAACTACGATATTTCCTTGTTCATCTCGACAGGATTCTGTTCGAGCCTTTTATCCTTGGATTTGACGTTTTACACTTTGGTAAAACTTGCGAACATCTTTCCTGGAGTGGCACCTCTCTATATCCTCGATCGCGCGCTTTTCTTCCTCTTTTTTCTTCTTTCGAAAAAGCCGGTGTTCTTCCCTTCTTCTCTGCCTATAGAGCTCAACGGCAGCTCTCGTCTTCACCTGCAGCTTAGCCTTGTAGGCCTCGTTCTTGGCTGCGAGCATTTGTCGGCATTCCTCATCAAACCAGGGGTTTCTTGCTGGTGGGCGCGAGAAACCTAGCATAACCGCTGTTTCTTCGGGCTAAGAAGGTAGTAAAGCCCTCACTTGAACTACTAAGGAGATCTTATACAAGACCCTGATCATCCGAGTCCTGCTCTACGGCGCTGAAGCATGGACCGATTTGATTTGAGAGTAAAATTCTTCGAAAAATCTTCGGTCCCGTTTGCGTTGACGGGCTATGGAGACGAGACAGCGACATGCCCCTGGTCAAAAAACTCCGCATTGGACGTTTAAGATGGCTAGGACATGTAGAACGAATGGACACTAATGTTCCGGCTCGCAGAGTCTTCGATTCCCAGCCAGACGTCGGACGCAGTAGAGGAAGACCTCGCCTTAAGTGGCGCGCACAAGTAGAAATCGACCTCAACCAACTTGGAGTGCGCAACTGGAGGCAGTTAGCTAAGGACCGGGCTAATTGGAGAGGCATGTTGGTTGAGGCCCAGGTTCATTCCGGCCTTAAGCGCCACTTAAGTAAGTAAGTTGGCAGGCATGCTACCGATCCAGATTGTCATCGAAATAAAAATGGCCCAGTGAAGATTTTGAAGCAACTATCGGACCAAAAAGTCACTTTTTGTTCATTAAATGGTGTTTCATGGAACTCGTGTGATTTCTTCGCTTCCCAAATGTTGAAATTTTGCATGCTAAGGGTGCTAGAGTGTGTGAAATGGGACTCGTCGGTCGTTAAAATTTACTTCAAAAATTAAAATTAGTTTCAACCATCCGAGGGACTAATTAGCCACATTTCAAGTGAAGTGGATGGTCTGTCGCCAGTATTCTTATCATCCATATCATCCTTTAGGTGGTTTAGGTGAAAGTGGTGACGATACGGAATATCGTCTCTTCCTCACAGCCTCATTGGAATACATGAGCGTTGATGAACTGTATGTTGGCGATCTTTCCCAGTCCCGTGCTCAAATTCGACACCAAAAGACGAATAGTGTTGTCAGATCGCACTTGTTGTCCACGATATTTTCAAAGAAATGCATGATGAGTTAAAACAACTGAACGAATTAAATGCACTGCGTCACTAATTTGACGCCTTTTTCACCGTGAAGCGTTTCACGGATAACATTTCAATGAATTTACATTTTAAAAAAACTACGACTCCAGTTGACGATAATTTTAAAGTTATTTTTTGCTTACATCCCGACATAAAAGATGGCGCACCTTTTATATTCATGTAATGTAATATATTTGTAATAAATATTCACTACAGTTCTTTGTCCATACTGAACAACCAGATATCATCGCATTCTCGGAAATTTCAATGGCAAATATTGACTCACTCCTTGCACACACGTACGAACGTACGAAAATGTATACTCAAACAAAAAACGAACCACCTTGTCAGACAAAAAACTATCCACCTTCATTAGAAAGCTAGCATGACATACGTCCCTCGCCACTGTAAGACACACAGTTGATTGTTAAACGACTGGCAAGTCCTTGCAGTAGTAGTAAACTCCAAACAGGAACGCATTGCTCTCCAAATTAGGTATCATCATCGTGCAAGAACAAACTAAGAGAACAACAAACAAAACTAAAGGAAAAGTACACAAAAATCCTGAAATCCAGCTGAAAACTGATACCTTAACTTACCTGAACAGAACAGAATACCACACACATACTAACAAGAGCCTCCGTCGCCAACCAAAAGGACCAAAACCTTCTGAAAATTTCATTTCAATGATGAATTTGATTTTCGGACTTTGGAGAGATGCATTAATCGACTATTTGCCTCGTTCTTGTTCTTCTTCTTCTGTTCGTATTTCGATCAAGTCCTCCATCCCAAGGACACAATTGCAAACTTCAATACGTGAGTATTTAGATCCATTAAACCAAGAGTAATATTCGCTTGATTTGCAGAAATCGTATCGTACGTTCCTTGCCAATACCACTTTCGTTTGTTGATAATGATGAAGCATCCGCAATCTGGACTCACTTGTCGCTCCTTGCCAATATATGCATCCTTTAGTAAAATCCATTTAGCTGTGCACACCAAAAAAGCTATCCAAGTGTTTTTGTTTTAAGCCCATTTCCTGTTTGGCTCTCAATTTATGTCCAAAGTCTCAGATAGGGAGGATAGGTGGGACCTGAGTATAATCAAACATTCATCGTTGCTTTCTGCGGAGAAATGTCCTTTGAGTGTGCACAACGAAAGGAATTTACGAATCAAAGTCACCTACTCGTTCATGTATGGATTCGATTTCTCATCTCATTCTCTCCCACTACGCTTTGTTTCCAATTCGAATTTATCCACATTGTAGAGTATCCATTGCCTTCCAAGGATTCGCAATGAAAAGCAACATTTATCTGATTCAGGTTGCTGTTGAATGAATTTTGTTTTGAAATTAGTCCTTTATGATGAACGTCCGTCTGTTTGTTGTTTTTTTTTCCGATTTTGAAAATTTCCTGATTGAGTTCTAATACAACATCGCAAAAGGACACCCACTAAAGCCAACAATTGGCAATCCTAACCTATGGTAACTTCTTTTGCGTTAATGTCTCTTTTGAAGTGTGTGTGTGTTTATCATTCGAATAATACCAAAGAAAGAAAAGAAGCCACCGACATGTGGGTAAGTGGGTACGACAAGGAACTACACTTGTTCTGTGCACTCCTTTTTGTTTGCACCGCGCTGTTGTAGTTCTTGTGACTATACAAACAGCTAGATTGAACGTTAAAGGATAATTTACTTCTGTCGCATCATCGAATTCTTTTCTGATGTAGTATTAAATAAAGGACGCAAATAATACCATCAAGTATGTTTGTAAATTTTGTAAAGATGTACATTTTTGTCAAAAAAATCGAAACCCAAAATTTAGAGGACGGTTCTGTGACAGCATGTTTTATAAGAGACTATTTTAAACATACATACATGAAACACCTACATATACATATGTCCATCGCACTTTTTTCTTTTGGTTACAAAATATATCCCCTGTCAACATTCTTAAATGGCGATACAGTACGGAATGCACATGGGCCTAAAGCAGAATGAGTCCAATTAGACAGGTTCTTAGCTAACTGCCTCCAGTTGCGAAATTCTAGTCGGTTGAGGTTGGCTTATATTTAATTGTGCGCGTAACTTAAGGCGGAGTCTCCTTATACTGCGTCCGACCGCGTCGAGGCCGGAGTATTGGTGTCCATTCGTTATACATGTCCTAGCCATCTTAAGCGTCCAATGCAGAATTTTTTAACTAGGAGCATGTCACTCTATAGTACTTGGTTGAATCTTTGTCTCCATAGCCCCCAAACGCAAACGGGACCATTTTTCGAAGAATTTCCCTATCAAATCGACCATGGAATTTCTTCATCCATTTTTGATACGGTCCATGCCATAGAGCTGGACTGGGATGATCAGGGTCTTATATAGGATCTACTTAGTAGTTTTGGAAAATCCGCTCACAAATGATGATAAAGAAATTATATGACATGACTTGTCTAAATTTGGTGATTTGGTGAGGTCGTTGGCGACCCTGATGGAGCAGTGACGATTCTCCATCGCTATCCTGCACAGACGGACGAGTTTGGGCGGTATACCAAAACTAGACATGACTATGTATAGTTCGCCTCTATAAATGCTGTGGTATGCGGCTTTGAAATCGATGAATAGGTGGTGGGTGTCGATTTGTCTTCCTATGTTTTTCCCAGGATCTGACGAATTGGGAATATTTGCTCAGTTGTAGACTGACCTTGCATAAAACCACACTCATAAGGACCGATCAAGTTTTTGGTAACCGGTTTCAGGCGTTCACATACTACGGCAGACATTCTGTTTTATTTTTGTGGATCGGGCAGTCGATGCTGAGCTTCCATTCTTCTTCAGATCAAATTTTGGTCCTGAGTTCGTGAATGGTATATCAAATCATCTCCATCGGTTTAAGAATGCTAAGCGGAAAAGCTATCATTTCTTGCAGCCTTGCTAAGCTGTGGTCCGGTGGTTTAAAGTTTTAGCTGAAGTCGCCAACTGGCTCAGTGCCGCGATGGTAAGTGTTATTCTGGTTTCGATAACCAGCCGAGCAACACCTAAATGGCCTTCCTTTCGTGATGATCTGACAAATCATCGGAGTAGTATCAATTGTCAAAAAAGCTAATTCCAAATTCGCCGTTCGGAGTAGGCATAAAACAGGAGGTCCCGCTATCATTCAAGAATTACACACGCACACATGAATGGTGGTGAGAAAGCTCGGCCCTGGTGACTAACGAGCCTGTTGCGGCAAAAAATTGTTTTTTTTTGTCGTCGCCAAATTGGTTTCTTTGTTTTGCCTGACAGCGGACTAGTGTTCCTCATCGCCGCTTAATAGAACGCAGAAGTATAACTGGCTTTGACGTTTTACGCTTGCGAAAATCATGGCTGAAGTAGCACCTGTCTGTATCCTCGATCGCTCGCTCTCCTTTCTCTTGTTCTTCTCTCTGTCTTCCTTCTTTGCCTATAACAGCTTTATTCTCTTTGGATGCGAGCATATGTCGGCACTCTTAATCCAATCAAGGATTTCTTACTGATGGGTAAGAAGAACCTACCACATCAGTCGCGGCTGATCTAATGGGTTGTTGACATCATTGCAATTGTTCCTTCACATAAGATGCTGGTGGTATCGTGTTAATTGAGAGGTTAAGGGATACGAGTTCTACGTAAACTTGGTGGTCTATTAAGAGTGCAGTCTTCAGTAAGACTTCTTGTCTAAGTCTAACAAATTCACATCCGAATAGTCGCTGATTCTGCTCACTCTAAAACGGTGCGTAGTTTGTCATCCTATTTTTGCCCTACCCATTACATGGTATATCCTGGATGGCAGTAATGTCTGCTTTCAAGCAGTATAGGGCTGTCACTTGTTTGCCTGAACGATTCTATTTTGATATTCGCACATCTCAGCGAATGTGTTTCTTCCCTTTTCGCCAGACTTACCCTTAAGATTCCTAAATAACCTTTTGTCCGATTATGCCGATGCATCTCATTTAGGTTTTTCACTTTGTCCAACCTTATTGGGTATGTATTAGCCACCGTTAATTACATATTAGGAATTCTTTGCCTACCGCATTGCAAAAGGAACGCATAAGTATGATGACACGTCTTCGGTTTCATCTCCTGCCGCCATCGGAGATTGAGACCATTGAGACATGGTACTCGGCGATCGCCAGGGGAAGATTGAGAATGGGAGTTGTTAGGCAGCAGTACCAACTCAAGTGATTTCATGTAATCGAAATGCTTACCATTTGTCGGGCTCATAGCGCAATGGTTAGTGCCATGAACTGCCGCGCAGAATGTCTGGGTTCGATTCCCAACCGAAGCAACATCTAAATGATTTTTCATTGGCCCTCCTCTCGTGATGATCTCAGTTTGGGGTTTATTGGTCTTAAATGCCCTAAAATATATATATATATATATATGAATATATGTAGTCATTTGTGTGCGTGTAGTTTTGATTAAGAGGTGCTACGATATAACATCAATTCCAGTTGCCAAATCCAACAACTTTCACAAGACTGCCTTGGATGCCATTCATTTCGGAAATTTTCAGAACTTGAACCAGAAACCAGAAACACTTAGTACTGACTTCCCTTTTTAGTTATCAGACCCTTGAAATTTTATTTTAGAAAACTATATAAAAATTCCTTTTAACGTTTAAACAACCCGCTATCTCCATAAATCTCTAGGCTATTACTTTCCTCTAAAATTAAAAAAAAAATGTATTCTTCGATTCTTACCAACAGAGAAGCTTAAAGACACGTCTTTATGTTCGGTCCACTTAGTTTCCAATCCGTAATTACCTGAAGACCGCCTCAACAATTAATGTAGCCCCATTCCCAATATTATACCGGCTTAATTGCTTTCCCTTAAGGGGAATGAAAATTTAACATCAGGTCTTTCCTTTGTCGTGGAAAGAGCAACTCCCCTCTGACCATTAAACAATTTGATTCTCAAAACAGAATGATAAGTCTGACACCTCTTTATCTCTAATTATACTTGCACACCGTCAGGGAATGCCAATTTTAGCCCAAAGATACCTTGGGCAAATGAAGTCCCGCATAAAACCGTAAAAAAATAATTAAAGTGATGCCAATGGCCACATAAAACAAACAATTTGCTAAAAGCAAGATTTCAAAATTAGCCATAATAGATATTAAGGCGAAATTGTTTTATTCGTGACCTACAGTCCGGCTGAGATAGCATGATAAGTTTCTAAAAAAACAGGGATTAGCATCATTGAAAGTAAGATCAAATTAAGGGCCAATTTCATTTTACTTTCAATTTTGTTTGTCCCTTTTTAATAGACGACAACCTCGTGTTTACTTTACGAACTCATATACGAAACTATACCTCACGTTCAAGGTCTCCTAAGACCTACCTTGATATCATCTATTCACATTCAAGTTCAAGGTATAGATATTACCACTTTGTAAGATCTTACACTAAAAGTAAAATTTTTTGTTGGTCAGATTGTAGGCTATTGACCTCGCGCACACGGCAAAAAATGCGTAGCACACATGCACGCACAATATACTATGCGTAGATACAAAACGTAAAAAATGGCAGAGAAAGATTATTATCAATGAATGTGGACGCTGTGAGAGGGATCGAATAGCCGGCGATGGGTTTGCCGGTAGCGATTAGAGCTCGGGCTTATTGTTGCTGACAACTTAGTGTGTAGCTGGAAATAAGTTTTGTGAGGTCTCATACTCTTCTTCTGCGGCATCTCTTTTGAAAGAGAATTTTTGTCGGTCCGTATTTTCTTCTTCGTTGTGTGCTAATAAGTTTGAATACCGAAGACTCACCTAAATTATGTATGATCAGGTTTGGTATTATGTAGAGTTGCGTGATGATTAAAATGTAAATACAAATCATAATGATTTCACGTGGATAGATACAAGATAATTTCTCAATTACAATTCGATTATTTAAATGCTTCTAACGATTTGCGTTCTAGTTTGCGATTTTCTGATACCATCCAATGGGCATGTCGCTCTACAGCTCGTATAGTTCTTGGTTGAATCTTTGTCTCCATAGCCCGTCAACCCAAGCTGGACCGAAGTTTTTTCGAAGAATTTTCTTCTCTAATCGACCAAGGATTTCTTCATCCGCTTTTTATACAGTCCATGCTTTAGCGCCGTAGAGCAGGACTGGGATGATCAGGATCTTATATATGATCTCGAGTGAGGGCTTTACTACTAAATTGCTTTCAACCAACTAGAAGTGCGCAGCTGGAGGCAGTTAGCTAAGGACCGGGCTAACTGGACGGGCATGTTGGTTGAGATGGGTCTCATTCCGGACTCCACTTAAGTGAGTAAGTATTTATTTTCTTGGAACAATCCCAAAGTTGTATACCACAGCTTCACACCGGCCTTAGGCATTTCATGCAAAGGATATTTTATTTGGCGCTTTCTATATGTAAATCAAAGTGTGTGTTTCATCAAAATTTTGTATTTCTTTGAAAGGCCGAACGATACCGATATGTATGAAAGAGTGCGGTATAGTTTAGTCGCGTTGGTTTGTTGGTTTGAGAACGAGGAAGATGCTTGACGTAGACCCATAAAGGACGTTGGTTTTGTTTTGTGGTGGTGTGTAGGAGGTGCAATGTCTGTCAATTATGTGTCATGGCGTGTGAGCAAGATACAATTATGAAACTCATCGGTGAGTTCAGGAACGCAATATTCTTCGTTGTAAAGAATCTAAGAAAAGTTGCCAGTAAGTTCTGAAAAAGAGTCTGTTGAGCCTTTTGGCAGTCAATTGTTTGGGTAGAAGCCTGGAACCTACTGGAGAATAAGTCAGCACGATTCAAGTTCTTCATTGGTATTTCATGTTCTAGAGGACAACCTAGTGGATAGAATGTTGAATTACAGTGCGAGAGAACGGGAGTTTTGAATCCCAGTAAGATAAAAGGTTTAATATGTTTAATTGCATTGCATTTATATGATTAAAAAATTTAAATAAATAGAAGTAAATATTAATAGAAATTATGAAAATAATGTTATTTTTCAACTTCCGTAAAGCTTGTAAATATTTTCGGAAAGACTTTTTGTGTAGCCTATAATTTGCCACTGTAGGGCCTTTTACAATCTTTGATTTTATGAAACGAAAAACTGTAACGAAAAAAAGAAATACCGGTACTCGTCTAATCATCGAAATCCGGCAGCGTCAGTTGCTGTTAGTACGTACTTAGATTGCGGGCCACTAAGGAACACCATGTGCTGTTGGTCAATTTGTTCAATCTCTTCAACCGAGTTTGTGCGGTGGAACAAGGTTAAAAGCCCATCCAAACATATGTTTCATCACTATAGGTTAAAAAAATTTTTTGTCATTCGGCTCACTACGCGTTTTGTGTGTCGAACAGTCAACATCAAAGTATTTGAATATAATTCTCCCGCAAACCCAAGAATTATCAAAAAATTCTTAAGGCAACTGTCAATTTAACCAGAGGGGCTTCATGTATATGTTGTATGCGAAGGCTGAATGAGATGAATACACTATGGAGATGGTAAACATACATTGAGACAGAGAGAATATAATCAGAATATAGCTTCGCTTCTACCGCGTGTGGACTTAAATTCGATTTTGTTTCCAGTGACATCAAAGTTTTAGATTCATAAATGCATGAGCTTGCGAGATCGGCATATGAGACCAGCAATTTTATTTATGTTTCTTTACCCGGTTCCAAAACGTCAAAAAAATGCACGTTGTGAATGCACACTGCTTTTCTAGTTATGAATTGATTTTCTGGGTATGAATGCTTTTGCGTTGCTTTGCAATTTTTAAAGTTTTGGAACGACTCTTATGTGAAGAATAATGTCAAGACGATTAGTAACAACCTTACTTTTTAACAGCTTAATAAAAAATGTTTCGTTCGAACAATGCAAACACGGCGAAGCATATTTTTTCGGTGAAAACTAAAGTGTTAATTGTCATACACATCATCATCATTCACAATGCTGTGTTTGCTTTTGTTCGCGCAGTTGATTCGTTCACAATGCGTTTTAGAAAAGTATGCATTGCATCAATGTAATTCGTTTGCGTTTTGGAAATCTCGATTGAGCAGTAATGCAGAAGGACTGCGTTTGGGAATACAGCACTTATCTCAACTAAGCCGTTCGGAGTCGGCACAAAACAGGAGATTCCGCATTCGTGGAAGGGGTACACATGCAAAAATGAACGGTTATAAGAGAGCTAGGCCCGTTTTCGCCACAAAAGCCCAACTAAACGTAATATTTCGATCGACCACTAATGACAATTAAATGATAATTCTGATTGTAAATCAAGAATATAAAAAAAACTTGATTTGAAAAATTAACATAAATTAGTTCGTGTTCGTTTGTGGAATCAAATTTCGCAAAGACTTTCACCAGGTAGGTAGGTCTACCTCGCAAAGTAGGTTCAAAACGGGAACCCCAAATAGTGAACGAACATGTGAAAATAAAAAGAAAATCAAAAATAGATTCACGCAGCACGATCCAGAGATATACAGCGATCATGACCAGCCTCTAGCAGCACGCACAAAACCTCGCAACGGTGGGGCGTGAAATCGATGCAAACAAAACCCACGCTGATGTGCGAATTTGAAGAGTGACTCGAGGCCCAACAAAGTCCAAGTACAGACGCACGTCATCATCTGTGGCTGGAGATCATGCTGATCGCGGATTGTGTTACGCGAATGTATAGGCGGATAAAAGGCAACTATTCTCTGGGCAATCATCGGCGAATTCTATGCGTGTCAGTGAAATGAATTGCATGGTGAAACAAACACAAACGCAAGCGCGTATCTAAAGGAGAATGCGAAGAACGCGTGTTTTTGTTTCTTTTTGTGTGTTTTACCTGAGCTAACAGTTGTTTGTATGCGAATTCTTAAATTCGCATGATTGTTGTACATACGGCCTGAGGTTGGGGTCACTGTCCGATCGGTTTATATGTTGCGATTTTTTTTTATGTTCCTTTACATTTTCTTGATTCTAGGTTTTTTCTAGGCGCATAGTATGTGAGGAGGGAGTGTGTGGATTTTTTTTAACTTAACCAAATGAGAATCCATTATTCAATGATGTGATTTTGGCCCTGTTTTGGGTTTTTAGTCAGTTTGTGAGAGTTCATTCGACAACCGGAATTGTTTTTTTTTGTTGAATTAGGATTCGGGTTGATATGTGTGGGCATTTCTCTTGGAGTGTTTAAATGGGATATCTAATTGGTGACGATGTTTTTTATTGGAAAGTCAGTTATGAAATATTAATATTTGGAATTGGTTTAGATAGAACGTTTCATATAGAGTATATCAGTCATATAGAGTCTCCACTAAACATCCTTGTGGAGTTGCTTATCTGTGGCAGATAGAAGAATCCTCAGCAGATATTCGTATGTGGAAGATAACGTACCACTCGTTGACTAAAACTAACAAAAGATAATGTCCCCATTCAAAAAAACCACGACAAGCGGCCGGAGAAGATGAAGTAGAGTCCCAGTTAGGAATGAAAAATCAAACAAACAATTTAAGCTGCTGCGACATATTTGGGCAACAGGTCATCTAGAACTTCAAGAACTTATCAGGCCAGTTGTACAGAGATAGTGGCGGAAGAGCTGATATGCCAACGACAGCGCTCAGTAGTGTATACGGATGGTCCGTGTCTCATAGGTATCTAATAAGGTATGACGGTGGTGCTTTGGGTTAACTACCCACTCACGAAAAAAATGGTAAGAAGCAACGAAGAGCCTCGAAACGAATGATTTTAATGTTAACAACCACGCTTAACGCATAATAGACAACGACGATCTGGGAACGGAAGCCCTAAGCTGGTACAAAACAGAAGTCACAGCCATGCAGTCCATACGATGGGTTGGGCCTGGCAAAAACGAACCGAAAATCAATGGCATCTGTTATGGACAGTGTTATATTGAACAAAAACCGTTCTTTTTTGTGTGGATTATGTGGATATGTTATAAGTGCCAGAATTAGGCAACATGACTTATAGCAATTTGCCAACATTAGCCTTATATCAACTCACGCTACATTGGGGAGAAAAGATGATAAATTGGAAGACGGCTTCTACGAGCTCCTTGACCACACAAGTACGATGTTAAGACAGTTTTGGACGTTTTTAACACACAATTGGGAAGAAACTTTACATGATAACAGGTCTGGCAACAGACTTAGGCTAACTGACTAATTGCGGAACGAAATGCCACTATAGCCAGCACATGGTTTCCTCACCTTATAGATATAAGGGGACAAAGCGGTTTCCAGATCAACAAACGGTCAATTAAATTGAACGCATTGCGATAGATAGAGACACGCATACAGTATTTTGGATGTCCGAAAATTCTAAGGGCTAACATTGACACGGACCACTACCGTGTTGCAGCTATGGTGAGAATACGGATATCAATCACGCTACAGAACACGTATGCTCTGACATCTCCATTGATACCACACCCCCAGCATCTTATGTTGAAGAACAATTGCAAGGATTTCAAAAAGACTTTAGATCAGCCGCAACAGATGTGCTAATTTCCGGCTCCCACCAGCAAGAAACCCTTGATTTGATAGAGAATGTCGACCGATGATCGCAACCATGAAGGATGCTTACGAGGATAAGCTGCAGGGTAAGACAAGAGCTGGCAATGAGATCTATAGGCAAAGAGGGAGGGAAGAATACCGGCTTCTGAGAATGAAGAAAAAAAAAAACAAGAAATGGATATAGATATAGATCGGTGCCACTCCAGGAATGGTTGTAAAAGTGTAAAACGTGAACGCCAGGGATACTAGGCTCGAACAGAATCCTATCAATATGTACAAGCAAAAATCGTAGTTAAGACACAGTCGATACTGAAGATATGGAAGAACCACTTCTGCAGACTGTTAAACGGCGATGACGAACAATCTATCGCTGTCAGGCAGAACGAACCCATTCAACATTGGAGACGACAGCGAAAGCTAGCAACCTGTGATGGTAGCAATATCTAAAATGCTGCCGAAAATGATGGCCTTCCCGTCGAGATTTATAAAGCCGTCGAAGACGTTTTGCAAGTATGCATGAAGAATGGAACATCAGGGTCGTTTTCCCGATTCACCAAAAAAGGAGACCCTATGAACTGCGCCACCTACAGAGGTATAAGTGTTCTCAACATCGCCTACAAGGTCCTATCTGCCGTAATATGTGAACGCCTGAATCTGTTTACCAAAACCTGATCAACCCTTATCAGTGTGGTCTTAGGCCAGAAAAGTCCACAACTGGTCAAATTTTCACAAGCAGATTATAAAAAAATCCCTGACTGTTGTCTATAAATTGTTTTGATATACCGCCTAAACGCATCCGTCTGTGCAGGATAACGATAGTGAACTCTCGCTGCTTCATCAGTGTCGGAAACGACCTCACTTATACACTCAATACCAGAATAGAAATTAGGAATGGTGACGCAACCTCATGAGACTTCTCTAACCTCATTTTTCAGAAGATTGTGCAAAACTTCCGAGCAGACTCTGAAAGAACAATTTTCCATAAATCGGTGCAACTACTATCATACGCCGTTGATTTCGACATCATTGGTCAGACTCAACTTTATAGAAAAGCCCTAAGGAGATCTTATAGAAGACCGTTATCATGCCAGTCCTGCTTTAAAGCGCTGACGCATGGACCGTATAAAAGTTAGATGAGGACATTCTTGGTCGTTTTGAGAGACAAATTGTTCGATAAATCTTCGGTCCCTTTTGAGTTGACAGGATATATTTAAAAGCAAAGTTTGTAACTTCGTTACTCAGCGTAGCATTTTCTAGATCTCTGTGAATATCACTATTCCTTGAATACCATAGTGCACTCACGACAAGATTGCTCTTAGCGTTTTGTTTTGGAAGAAGGTTTTAGCACTTGCTTATACAGAAGCATTTTGATGTATACGCTTAGCTTCGAGTATTTTCCGAGCAGCCTAAACATTTCTCTAAGTCAAATTTCGAACTCGTCACGGCTTTTTTTCAACGTGTGGCTTTCACTTGAGTCTTGCGTCTTCACTCGCATACTTTACTAAGAACCCGCTGGAGTTTTCCCATTGATGATTCGGCTGACTCATCCATTGCGAGGATAACCGTATCATCTTCGAACGTTGCTAATGGTCCCTTTACCTTGAGGTATATCTCTTGTGTAGAGCAGGAATATTATTGGCCCGAGATCTCCTCCGTGCGCAACCCAGCCGTGGATTTCTTTGAGTCTTTTTTTTGAGGTAGGATTCCAGTATTTTTATTTTTTCGGTAGTATTGTCCTTAACTTATGTCTTAGACCTTAGTGGCATACCTTGTCGAAAGCTTGTGATACGTAGCAAATCTTTTTCCATTCAAAAGCTTTTTCAATTTCATTCATTCGATGGCTGTTTGGCCTTGAAGCCGAATTGATGATCTGGGATCAAGTATCTATCTTCAATAACTGGTTGTAATCTTTGCTGTTTTTCCACTTTTAAGTTGTCATTCGAAGCTCGGACAGGGTTACGGCCGCATGAGCATTAGTTTGTTCGTTTAAAGGTTGTCTATCGAACGCCTAGAACGTTTTTTCTAGATGCTCTACAAGTAAATCCGCTTTTCCTTTGTCTCGTTTTGGCTATTTGTCGTTAGCTTTTCTTATTGGTGCCGAATGCATTTTAGGTTTCCTAATGGACATCAAGGCTGAACGGTTTGAACTCTTATCAGCAATCAAGCCTTTTAGGTATGTAGAAGTCTCGCCCTTTCATAAATCCTGTAGCTCATACATAAGTTTATTGCAAAGTTGTTTCGGACAAGTCTTTTCAGAGGTGCACGATATTGTTACCATCTCTTAGCGCTCTCCTCTTTTCTCGCATGAGCCTATTAACTCTTCGATTTCAGGATGGTATTTGACTTTATCGTGTTGCTGTGTTCCGTGAGAAAGTGTTTTTCCACACTGCGCTCTGAATGGCTCCCACAAGATAGTCAATTTCGTCTTCTACATCGAGCTGTGTCTTTAGTGGCCCATCTAAAGCAACATTTTATTTGCAGTCTTTTCTGAAACCGTTCAGTTGATTTTGTTACTTGCTAACCTAGGCGGTTCTTCTATTTTTGATAGACTTCCATCCATTTTCAGAGTGACTGCTGAGTCATCTTAACATAGATCATAGCATTCACCGATTCCCGTCGTTGACAAGATACGGAAACCAGGTTTTAATTACGAATTATACGTGGTTCACAGCAACATACCTCTAGTCAAAGAACTGGGCATTGGACGTTTCCGATGGCTATGACATCTAGAGCGAATGGACTCGCGGAAAAGAATGATGAAATTTGGTACACGTATTCTTTGTTGCTCCAAACAGAACAAGTATGTGAATTTTAAAAATCCGCGCATTGCCACGCCCACTTTTTAGAAAACGTTGTTTTTTGGCAATCGGTCAAGAAAATACTTCGATAATATTGATATGACACTTCGTCTATATATCGTTTTAACAAACGTCTACTTTTTGGAGGTGTTATCCTATAAATAAATGGTATAGCTTATGAGATCTGACGTATTGGTCAGTCCAAAAATGTTGAACTAGGACAGAGAAAGTTGATATATTAGCTCTTTTTTCATCGATCCGATACAGGATTAAAATATTTTTACATCCGAATGGCGAGTGTGGTCGTCTCCTTTAAAAAAAAAAACTTTTTACTTACTTACTTCGTTTGAAAAATAGCCTCCAAAAGTGAGCATTGGTCTTTAACTTCGATTGGGCATACTCTTATTTAACTTAAGTCCTGGACATTGGACAACACAGTACTTCGCACATGAATGCAACGAACTACAGACACGTAACAGCACTGGCGATTGAGGCAATCGGCTGGGACAGATCAAGACACCTACGTGGCACAGAAGAGGAGACATAGATTTATATTATCATATTATCGCACATGTGGCCTCAGATAAGCTGCCGAAGCTGGGGCTTGAACCCGCAGAGTTTGGCTTAGCAGTCATCTACGCATTCCTCTGAGCCATGGCCACCTGCAACTGAAGTCCTTTCTACGAGTCCTAGTCGGTTTTCCAAAAATAATTTACCAAAAAACGTTAACAGGCAGAACTTCCTAACTTTAAATTCAAGTCCTTTCCGGACGTTGTCCTTTCCCACACCGAATTGTCAGCCGCCTTCTTTGCTAAGAGTGGCAAAAGTGTTCGCACTTATTTTCTTAAAAAATGTCCTTCCTTTTATTTGAAACAAATTTCACCCTTCATGCTGTCATCATCATCTACACAAGAAAAAATTTCCGCAATCCTTATCCCCAAATGAGATAAGATTTCGTTTTCGTATATATATATATGAGTAGGTACAACATTTCCCAAACGTTTCGGATGCTCCTTGTCGTGCAGTGTCCTACGAGTGCTGTTACATTTATTATTTAGCCTTGATACAGTATGGCATATGCTAGAAGTATTTTGTATTTGCTCCCTCTCTCTCTGTATCTCTTAATATCGTACTCATGGAATTATCATCAGCTGCAACGGTAGTTCTAGTGCCGGCATCATCAACGTCTAAGACACAAACATGTGAGGCATCTTGATAATATCCTTTTTATTTTTTGGACTTTCATCTGTGTGCAAAATAGTAAGAAAAACATCTCTCACCTGTTTGAGGGGGTGCACAAAGAAAAAGGATAGCCACCGAAAAAAGAACATCAAGGACATCCAACATCACACGGTTATAATTCGCTGCTACTGCTGCTTCTTGGAAATGCACATGAACCGTTGATGAAGGCTACGATTTTTTTTTTGCGCAAAGCATTTTATGCCCTATTCGTCCTTCGGCATACTCAATTCTGGTTCTTGTGTGTGGGTTTGTGTGACACTATGGACATTTGGGAAATTCTGCATCGTCATCTCATCTTATGGTGCATCTCGACGCGCTGTCATATGCCTTCAGGGCGACCGTAGACATTTTCCGTTTCTCCTCCACAGATATGGCAAGGAATAAGAAAACGGATAATAGAATTGGAAATGAGACTCGAACGAAACGAAGCATTGGAGGGAGGCCAACGACGTGAACTGAGATGAATGGAGCAAAATAGGAGAGAACGACCCAAAAAACTAAAGGGACTCTCGACTACCGACCAGAGTCGTAAAGAAAACAAAACGAAAGCGATTTCTCAAGGGAATCGTTTTGCAGTGCAATGGCACAAGGATACACAAGGATATGATGCAGCTGGGAGAACAACATAAAGAAGAAGTATTTTCTTTTCGTGTTTTTTTTTTTTGGTTTTCCTTTTACGGGCTGTTTTTGTTTCTCTGCATTTACTTGCGGCATGTCTCATTGTATTTGTATGTCTGTAGTTCCTCGTCAGGCATCTTTGGATTGCACCAAAGATCAAGTTAGGGCTCTTGCTGTCTTCCACACATTTTCCAACCAAAAAAAAAGTAGTAACACCACAAAGAAGATGCAGAATGAAAAAGGCCGATAGGAAGAAGCAAATGAATGGAAGGACGAAAAAAACGTTCTCTCTTTCGGTCGTTAAGCCTCCAGTTTTCAGTTTTATGGGACAACAGCCACCCCCGAAAATCATCAGGACACTACGACGACGACGATGTTGATGAGTAAAGCAGCAGGATGGGCTGCAGTGGGACTGCTACCACATCCCAGAGACATCGACAGCAAGCAATTTTCTTGCGGGTGTTTCTTTTCTTGTTATCCTTTTCATTATATGCCCAGCATCCTTGTTTTATTTTGTTCAATCCCATCGCGCCCCTCCAAAGTAACGAGTACAGCCATGAGCCAGGAAGGAAATGCACATTTTCCGCTTATGTTAGGGTTCTCAGGGGCTGATGGAATGTAATGACAGTTGATTTTGGCGGACAAAACGGGCCGAAGTGAAGGAAGCAAGATGATTGCATCCAACAAAACAAAAAGGACGACAGAAAAACTTAACGGACTAGATAAGGAATATAGAAATATACCAATTCGTTTTTTTTTTGTGTATTTTTATTTATTTTTAGGACTTTGGGGAGAGTATCCTTTTTTTGTGTTTTCTTTTTATTTTTTGGGACATTCTGTATACTTTCGATTGGGGATAGTAGCAGCGGATGAATGAATGAATGAATGACTGAATATCCTTGGGGATTACAAGATGATGAGTGCACTTTTTTGCATTATCTGTAAGGATAAATTTTTCTTTTTAGTTTTCCTTTTTTTATATGTGTATATGGAAGGACGATATTGTTGTATCGCTATTGTCCGCTATTAATTAAAAATTGTCAAACACATTCAGGATAAGGATGCGAAGGGTTTGAGGTTTTGGGCGAAATACCAGAACAGTATCGTGAGAAATATTAATCTTGCAAGATGAATGGCGTGAATGGATGATGGTGGCTTTCATTGAGGATGAAACATTGCTTCGATGTGGCTAAAGGGGCGGCATAAGGCGGAAATGGAAAGGATGATGATTTTTTGGTGTGGAAAAATAATAGAACAAGAAATGGATGTTCTTTTAGAGCACGTCATTTGAAAAGAATGCGATAAACCAGGACGCAATAAAAGTTCTGCGAAATGATTTCGCTATCTCGTGCAATTTAACTGATCATCGTTTTTACTGTGTGCCAGGATTTTTATTTTTTTCTCAAATTTATTATGCTTACGCCTGGGAGAAAGGAATTACAAATTGCATGCTAGGATATTGAGATGGGAATTTAGTGAGTAGCATTTTTCCATAAGAATCAGAAGTAATGGTGTGAGGCAGTTGCGGATTAGTGGCAATGTTTGTGATTACCAGGGATGCATTCAAAAATGAAGGGTTTTTAATAAGGGGTTTGAAAAAAGTTCTGCAAACTTTGTGACAATCATCACTTTTTACTATGGCAAGCTTCAGAATAAGCTGATGTAAGTAAATTTTTTTTTTTTTTTATTTCTGAACTGAGAGTGTGGTTTATGTGTCCCCCGAATGGCTTCTGGGCTTGTAACGGTGTTGAATATAAAACCCATCTTATATATACTTTTAAAAAACTTTAAACTAAAATAGGTACTAGAGCCAGAAGCAGCTCGAATCTTTCGGTGAATCTATATTAGAATATTCACTGTTGGATCTTAAACAGGAGGAGTTTTTACTAGAATTTCTCCCAGCAACATAAAAGGGAGTCGTTGTTCAATCTGCATAGCTGGTACTTAATGTTGTTGTAGCCGGTTTGTTGAGAAATAATTTGATATCATGTAGAGATCTTGTGATTTACATCTCTGGGACTACATCTCTGGGACTACATCTCTGGTACTCAACAACCTTTTATCTAAGATATTGAAGGACTGAAACAATCCACATGTCACATTATGTTGAGTTCCAAGACTACAGAGAACTACCTTAGTCTTAGAACTGACTGAATCTAAACTTGAATTACAGGCATCTTGACAAAGTCCATGAAACTATATCCCATGCTAAACTTCAAAGCCGCAGTCCGTCAGTGTCCAACAACCAATTACCTCGAATACTGCAGTACTTCCCTTATTCCTTAGAAACAACTGGACTTGATAGGGATAAGCAAGCATAGGGATTACAACTTCAAAGACTGGATATTGCCTGCAAGATTTCTGCAGACGGAAAGAAAGCATGAATATAAAACTTCTTGCATGTTGCCCTAAATCTCATGAACCAACGTAGGTGATGACTTCTACAGCGATCTAAATCATCTGGACACAACGTCACTATAAGGAGACCGAACGGCTTTGTTAAATTGGCTTCAGGAGAAGATAACTACTGGTTATATCACAGCGTACCTTCGTATGCTTTAAGTGTACCCATGGCAGGGTAGCAATGCAAGCACTCAGGCTAAGGCACACTGCCTTAAGACTGAGGTGTTCGTTTCGGGATATATTTTTTAGCCTTTTCAATCGTTTTGGCGAGAACTTTGAACGATCATTGTTCGTGCCCTTATCAGATGGTCTAGATAGCTTGTTCTAATGAACATACAACTTCAAAATATCATCAAAAATATAAGTCTGCAACGATCAAAATCTGCAATGTTGCAGGAGCTGTGTTGGCATCGTCCTGTTGGAAACACATGGCTTCAATCAATATTGATTACATTTCTATGCTACCCATGGGGTTTTCAAAAACACAGGTCCGTTGACCTTAAATTGCGCACCATATACTCAGAGCTCCCAGAAAATATGAAACAGTTTTTTTTTTTTACTCAAAAGGCTGGGTATTAAAACGCAATTATTCACGTGTGCCTGTGTACTTCTGGCACGATGGTGGGACCTCCTGGTTTATGCTAAATCCGAACTTCCAAGTTTGAGATAAGCTTTTCTTGGTAATTGATATTCCTCGGATGATTTGTCAGATTATTACAAGAGGAGGGCCAGCAAAAAAGTATATACTACTGCTGATATCCGATCCAGACCTTCTTCGCGGCAGTTCATCGCACTACCCACACCGCCAAGAGCCCGTCTCACGAAGCACACATTTTGTTTGTTTGAGTCCACTGGATCATCTAGATTGTTTGGATGCCATTAGCGTCCTCAAGTCATTCTCTTCAGTGCGGTGCTGTGCCGAGTGGCAATTGCATGACACGTCATCTACTTTTTGGCTATGGAGTCTCCACGAATTCTTCAGTTCCCGGAGTGATGATTCTATGCTAAATAAGAGGTTTGTGTTATATTCTGTGTTGTTTCAGTCTATTTGAGAATAAATGGCACTAAATGCTTTCGGGATTGACTAGTTTGGTTACGTCGGACTGGAAATTTGGACTGAAATGCACACTAACCCAAAATCACTGACGAATTGTTCCATAAAAAATGTTCAACAGATGGTAACAGTTCTGAACGATCAGGTTGTTGGTAAGCGGTTTCAGGCTGACCAACAACCTTCTCGGCCTTTTTCAGTGCGATTTCAGCCAGAAAAGTCCACAACTGGTTAAATGTTCACACATCGGCAGGTCCTGGAAAAACCCAAGAACCCCAAATCAATGTTCACAACCTACTCATGGATTTCAAAGCTGCATACGACAGTATTTATGCAGACGAACTATACAGAGCCATTCATAGTTTTGGTACACGGCACAAACTCGTCCATCTATACAAGCTAACGATGAAGATTCTCGCTATTCCATCCGGTCGGAAATAACCTCACCGATACATTCGATAACAAGAATGAATTAAGACATCCTAGACATCCTACACATCCTAGAGCAGACACACGAGGCGACACAAGAGGCACACGTCGACGATATTGACATCATTGCCAGTAAAGGGTGGTTAAATTTTAATGGCCGATGTTGATTTCTAATAAAACACAAATTATTTAGTAAATTAATGTCATTTCTTTTAATTATGCTAATATTGGTATGGTTCAATTATGTATTCAGCAATATATCGGCCAAATGGCCGCCGCGACCTCGGCGGCACACCTCCATCCGATGGTCCAAATTTTCTATGACGCTGATGCATAATTGAGGTTCTATACCGTTAATGTGCCGAATTATCTCATCCTTTAGCTCTTGAATTGTTGCTGGCTTATCGACGTACACCTTTTCTTTCAAATAACCCCAAAGAAAGAAGTCCAACGGTGTCAAATCACAAATGATCTTGGCGGCCAATTGACATCGCCACCACGTGAGATAACACGGCCGTTGGATTTGTCGCACAAAAGAACCATAGTTTCGTTAGCTTTGTGGCAAGTGGCACCTTCCTGTTGAAATCACATATCGTCCACATCCATATCTTCCAATTTGGGCCATAAAAAGTTCGTTATCATCCCACGATAGCGAACACCATTCACAGTAACTGCCTGACCGGCATAATTTTGGGAAAATTACGGCAGTCACTCTTTGTGGCTGCATTGGTTTTTCGACAATCACTCTTGGATTATCACTCGCCCAAATGTGCCAATTCTGGCACAATGTGCCTCATCACTGAAGATGCTTTTCTTCGAAAATTTATCATCCACTGTTGCCATTTCGTGCCACCATTCTGACCATTGACGACGCTTGAAATGGGTAAGAGGCTTTAGTTCTTGAGTCAATTGCACCTTGTAAGCGTGTAAGTGCAAGTCTTTATCAACGACGAGCGTGAGAGGTGCAATTGTTGGGCACGACGACGAGTTGAGGTGGACGGCTCCTTAGCCACACTATCGCGAATAGCAGGAATATTTTCTGCAGTACGAGCTGTACGAGCATGCACTGGTGTTTTCATATCTCCTACAGACCTGACTTGCTGAAATTTTTGCACATTTTTCCCGATTGTAAGCACATTTGGACAAATTGACCGAAAAAATCACGAGGTGCACGATATGCCCATTTTCATAATAAGCCTGAATAACTTAAACGCGTTTCTCGATTGTGTATCTCTCCATGGTTCAAATTGAGTTAATCTGAAATTCAGAAGTGTCACATGAAATGCAGAAAAAACTTTAACCGCCCGTTATAAAGAAGGAAAATGGGTTTAAACGAGGGTAAGGCTGCCAACACGAAAGTTCATTTAACATGGACGAATTGGACAGAATTACTTTTGGCAGATATAACTTTGAGGCAGTACCTCTTCTTGTCTACCTAGGGTTTGTTCTTTGAGCTAAGAAAGCAATTTAGTAGTATACTTCTCACTCGAACTTTTAAGAAGATGCTATACAAGATCCTTATCATACCATTAGTGCTATACGGCGCTGAAACATGGATCGTGTTAATCTATGAAAAACCTTCGGTCGCCTTTGCGTTGATGGGCTATCGAGATGACGATTCAATAAAAAACTACTATATGACCTGTTCAGCGACATACTCCTATTAAAAAAATAAACTTCGCGTTAGACGTTTAAGATGGCTGGGACATTTAGGGCAATTGGACACCAGTACCTACTTCGGCTTGCAGCGTCGTTGATTTCCAGCAAGGCGTCGCGGTCGTACAGAGACCGACCGCATTCTTTGTGGTAATTGATATTCGACTTCGAATCGTTTTACAACACGCCCAATTCTGAAGCTCCATGCTCCAGTTGAGGTGGAAATGTAATGAAACCTTACATCTTCCCACCAGCTAATTTCTTAATGACAAAATGACTTCCCATTCCCTGTCTGTAGCGTTTGCAGTTATTTAAATTAAGTCGATCTCCATACGTAATGGCAAACCCCTAATGGAGACTATTGAATTTTACACGTGCCGCTGTGCGCATATTTCGCAAATAGAAATAAACTCGTCCATTGACCCCCTGAAAAAAGTTCGCATCGATTTCGCGACCCAAAAGATACCTACCCACCATTAAACTTTTTTTCTTGTCCAATTCCACTTGTTTGTAAGTTCAAACCTCGAATGCTAATTTGATTTTTTTTTTTCTGGGCCGGTATGTAATGTGTACGCGTGTATATAATAAGTTGATCTGACCAACGCGATTAGAAGTCATATGGCTGTTGTCTCTTATCCACCTACCTAGACTTAGACTAACTAAGGCTCTTGCTTTCACATTCCGGCACAGATAATTTATTGAAATATCCCAGCTTAATCTAAATGTTTGCCAACTTTATTTGAATTAAATATCCATTCGATAGGTACCCGACTTTAAACAAATTGACTATCAGTCTTAAGATGACAATACTACCTCATCTCATATGCAAGTTCCTGTTATATAAAAAAAAATTGATAGAGCCCCTCAGAAAGAAACAATTCCCATTTGGGAACCGACAATATTGTCTGTTTGGTGTTAATTCATGAGGAAGAGGTAAAGCCCCCACTTTGACAGTGAATTTATGATCTTCACGAGTAGTTAATTCTTATGCTGGGGCTAGCGAAAATGCGAGAAAGGGTTTTCTGCTTCGTTTACGCAGCGATAAGCACATGGATTTAGATCTTTCTCTTGGAATCGGATCTGGGGCTGGTTTTTGGATTTCACGGATCATTTCCCATGCTATATACTCGGAAGAGGCACGCCATGCCCAGTGCCATGCGATGGCGCACTGGCGGACTTGAAGGTACATCTATAGTGCCGGTGATGTCTAATTGTTATTACACTTACTGTGCAATTAATCTGTCGCCGTTGGGTAAGAACAAAACAAATTGGATTCACTCAAGTGTTAGAGAGCTGCGTGCATGAATTGAGATTGGTTCATGGTATTGAGAAAGGCTTTGAAAAAAAAAAGCAAGCGAAGTAAGAAAAAAAGAAACAAAATTTGGAATGTTTTCTTAATAATGTTTCCATTGATCTTGTTACTTAATTTTAAGTCCGTGCAAAGTGGTCGACCTGACATAGGGGATTCCAGAAAAAAGTAATGCGAATGAACATCCCAGGAACAACATAACTAATTCTGCCCGAAAGCAGCACCATTTGCATTTGTAGATACAATTTTTACTTTAAATGACCCAACAGAAGGTTGGAAAACAGAGATCGGAACAGGAGCTGGAGTCTTCTCAGTGTCAACTGGATATCAACCTTTCGATATTACTGCCAGAAACATAAATAACCATATGCGTAGACTGTCAGGTTTACTAAAAGCGAAGCTAGAAGTCCGTCGACATGATTTCTGTAAAAGGAGAACATCTCTAGTGTCATTGGCATTGCCCAACTTAAGGAGAATGCAATTGATCGGTACAGTGCAATAACCCCCAAATAATTAAGCACTTTTGTCTAAATTCAAAATAAAAAGCAAACAACCCTTGTGGGGCTTATTACTTTTGGAAAATGAAATTGAAAGTTCAGCAGGGGCTTATTTCCTTCACATGCTTCTGAACTCAGTGCAGTGCCCCTCTGCAACCCACCGCTTGGGTTCATTATCAGATTGGGGATGAGTACGAGTTTGGATGCATGTGAAGGAAATAAGTCCCACAAGCAAATTATATTTACAGTAGCTTGACTTATCTCCATTTCCAAAAAGAAATAAGCCCGCTGGGTCTATTTCCACTTAATTCCGCAGGGGCTTATGCACTGCACCCCATTGATCTTGCATGAGAGCATTAAATATATGCGAGTGGTTACTCGACTAGTCCGTACTTCTAAGGCTTTTAAACTTACTTGCTTACTTATGTGGCGCTATAGTCCGGAATGAACCTGGCCTCAACCAACATGTCTCTTTCAAACTGACGTGATAAAAATGGATAAAGCTGGTTTTTATATTATTTTGAAGCCTAGTCGCTTAAGTGGTTATAAAAACTCTTAACAAAAACTTTGTAAATAAAATTTGAAGTAAGTTCCTCAAGCTCATTAAGGTGTTGCTACGGCTTCAATTAGTCCGGACCTTGGTTAACTGCCTCCAGTTGCGCACTTCAAGTTTGTTGAGGTTGGTTTCAACTTGTGTATGCGAGTTAAGGCGAGGTATTCCTCTAGTTGGCGTAGTTCAGAGAGTCTCCTTTTTTCTGGATCGGGCAGAAAATGCTGAAGTTCCATTCTTTAGGCATAACTTCACCCGACCAAAGTTTTCTTATGAGTTGGTGAATGTAATTCGCCTAAATCAGTTCCACTGGCTTTATAAAGGTCGTCGGAAAGGCCGTCATTTCAAACAGCTTTCTTCAGCTTAAGCTCGGATATCACTATTCTCACTTCTCTTAGGTTAGTTTTTTTGCTTTTATGTCGTCGCAAATATTAAAAGGGTCGTTCTGCCAGACAACCGGATATTGTTCGTGATAGCGGTTTTACAGTCTGCATAGGTGGTTCTTCTACCGTGATGTCTCAACTACGAACTTTCCTTGTTCATCTCGACAGGATTCTGCTCACACGTCGAATCCCTGTCTTAAACTTTTTACATTTTGGTCAAACTCGGGAGTATAATTCCTGGAGTGGCGCCACCATATATCCTCGATCGCCGTTTCTTACTCTTTTTCTTCCTTCTCTTTCCCTATAGAGCTCATTGACAGATCTCGTCTTCACCTGCAGTGTTGACTTGCAAGCCTCGTTTTTGGCTGCGAGCACCTATCCGCACTCTTCATCAAACCACGGGTTTCTTTCTGGTAGGCGCGAGGAACCTTTGAACTGGGTTGTTGACATCGTTACCATTGTACTTCCATATGAGATGCTGTTGAGATGTTGTTAGTGGAGAGGTAAAGAGATACGCATTCTCCGAAAGACTCCTTGTATTTCTTCACAGTATTTCTGATTTGTTGTGACATGGAAAGAAAGGACGTCCAAAATACTGGATGCGTGCCTATTGTGATGAATTTGATCGACCGTTGGATGATCTGGAGGCTACCATGTCCCCTTATGAATATCGGTGTGAGGAAGCCATGGGCTGACTATAGTGTAATTTCGACCAGTAGCTTAGACTATTAGCCTGAGTCCATTTGTAGGCTAGACGTGTTGTCGTCTGTGTTTTCCGGTAAAATTGCTAAAGATGCCTGACAAACCCTTGAGATTCCGAGCTGACATATTGGCCGAATATATAAATATATTTAGTTTGTCAATCCTAACTAGGGCTGAAGACGCCTCGATTGACTCCATCTTGGGAGTTCCTTCGCTGCCGTCTGGGTTTTGGTCCACGAGTGATTTTTTCCCCCACCTACCGTTTATTTCTGAAGACGATTCCTGATTCGCCATTATACGTCGTCCAGTAAATCAAGAACCCACTCATGTAAAATCTAAAACGTCTATTGAACCCGAGTGCAGTAGCGGAAGAAATAAAAAAAACTCCAAGAATTTTTTAGCTCAGACGAAAATATTTACAATTGGGCTACATCTAGTCAAAATGCGCTGACTCAAAATAATTCAATTCAAATAAAACGGGAAAACCATATTTATTGGGCAGTCAAATTGTTTAATGTCTAGCTACGATTAAAACTAGTGCAACACCGGATACTAAAAGTTCAATAAAACTGATCCAAGCCATATTTACTCTATTAAGCTCGATATTAGCATACAGCATAGACAATCTAATGACACATTAGTTGGTACTTATTTATGCGCATGCATAAGCTCACCTAATTAAAGTCGTTTAGCGCATTTTTATTAACATCGGAACAGTAATTCGTGAATTATATTTTATATGCTTTTCGCAAGCGCCATTGCGGTGGCAAAAGATTTAGTTTTTGTTTAATTCATTAGTTTATTTAATTTATTAGCAGACTATTAAGATTTTTCTTTTAATAACGGTCCAACTCGATTTGGACAAACTTCTTCCGATATTCAGAGTTGGGTTTTGTTGACCAATAAAGTTTGAAAAAATAGCGTGCAATGGGACTACCATAAAATGTTAGCGTTTTCAAATATCTAGTAACAGGGTTACCTTCGGGACTCTTTTGAATCACTAATGGTAAAATCTGGGTTTCTGAAACGAATTGAATTAAGCAGCAGAGAAATAATTTTCCAAAGACATATTTGGTGGATCGATTTTTTAAAAAGTAAGTAAGCCATCTATTAAGCAAAATATATAACTTTTTATGGATGATTTGGCAAATTTATTCCTTAACTACCTGTACAATGCGCGAGTTGCAACGCCACCAACTAAAATAAATTTGAAGGATTAACATTAAACAAATATTCAAGATTCAAATCAGCGTGCAGTGTTCGTCTTGATCGATCGGTGCTTACTTGAACAGTTTGCAGCCTTCTTTCGTTCAGTTTTCTCAGACGAACGGGCCTGAGTAGCTCTTATTCGATCAGTTTCGAACCTCAGTTCTCGTTGGTCAAATGATTCAGACAAACGGGTCTGAGCGGACTTTACGGCCTGTTAGTCCACTCTTTAGTATTTAAGAAAATTTAATTTAGGTACACAGTTTGGGTCGGGGCTTGTGCACCATATTGGCTGAGAATATAATTTGACACATGATGGCCGGGCACAAAAAGACTCAATTTGGATGGGAAATAAAAGATTTGGTTAGACAAAAAAAAACTACTAAAAAAATTTTAAAAAAAATGGATGGCGACCCTTTGGGGCATATGCAATGAGACCTTGCCATCCCGATTGTAATTAAGTAAGGTTTAAGTAGTTTAAGTTAGCTTTAAGTAGTTAAGTAGTATAAGTTTGTTTTAATCCAAATTAAGCTTTTTGTATAAAACCAGAAAACGAAACTATTCAAGATTTTTTTTTTAATTTTTCTTTGAATATAAAAACACTAATTTAAGATTAAAGACAATATAAATCTAAGCCGAAGAGCTAAATCAAAATTGTTAGATATAAGCTCACAGCCGCCGCTATATGCCGATAAGTTAGACTAAGCAAACATGTCATTGATAAGTCAGATTTATGCATTTTTTCTCGTATTAAGTTAATATTTTAACATAACAAAAAAAGAATTAAAAAAAAATTGTCTCAGCGGAATGTACTCGAAGATTTTCCAGCCGCAATGCTCGTTGCTCGAGTGATTCTGAGGCTCGTAATGCTCTTTTCTTTCGTGCTTGAGATGTTGGTCGGTCAATTGCTTGTCGCTTTAGAGGCATAATTATACTGAAACGACGTGAGCCGCGGCATGAACTCGAAGATTTTCCAGCCTTAATGCTCGTTTCTCGTCTGATTCTGAGTCTCGTAATACTCTTTTCTTTCATGCATGAGGTGTAGATCGGCCAATTGCTTGTCGCCTTGGATTTGTACGGGAACAACGTGCAAAATGCATTTGGATTTATAAGATGTCAATCAGAAATCCGAATCTTAAAATGTATTAAATCCAATCGAACCGGCTGTTTACAGAAGGATGGAAATCTTAATATTGACGGTGATCACCAATTCGCTGAAGAAAATTTGAAGTGAAAAAAATTAGTATTCGAGAATTATTGAAATCCATTTTAATTCCACTCGCTATGATATCCGAAAAAAAAACTGCACAGCAAATGCGTTCGGAACGTCAATCAGCAGTCAGATCCTTCACATACACATTCGATAATCTTCGAGAGTTCACTGTAGAGAATGAATAAAATCAGCTCACGGAAACTACGAAAATTCAATTCGATTGAATTAATTATCTAAATTACTTAAAAACTATTCGAAAAACGACAAAAATATATTAACATAAATTGTTATGTCACCCACAACTCTAAACGTCATCATTCGTTCGCTGTTTTCGTTTCAATTCATGTCAGCACGAACTTTAACTGCAATGTATGAAATTCATTGGAATGACAACGCCATCTGTCGAAAATTGGTCGTACCAACTCAGATACCATTATGGGTTCATGCACGACAACTTTGCTAAAGATCATCACATGATCAAATGCATAGTTTACGATTCTGTAAAGGATAACCAAACAATCATTAATTTCTATAAAATCTAGAACACAGAAAATATTATCAAACACTCTCGTGTTCGCAGCGCTCAAATAGTCGAACAGTAAAATTCCTTCTAACTGCTTAGCAGGTAGATTCCATGTTGGATGTTGGTTTACGGTTAAAACGTTTACCATTTTAAGCTTTTGTTTGGCATTTTGGGGCTTTAATTCTCGCATTAACTGAATTTTATAGGAGTGCAGCTCGATACCACACTATACATCTCTACGTGGTATTCACTTTGGAAAGTATTGGAACGGCAGAGGAAGAATTCCCAAGATTTGATCAACAGTGGCGTATACAGTACAGGACAAAGTGAAAAACGTAAATTAGCAGCTTCAAAGTATTCGGACAACAAGTCATTTAGGAATCTTAAGGGTTAGTCAGGCTTCTGCAACAGAGATGGTGGTGGAAGAAATTATGATGAATTACTGATGGCCCCATGTCCTAATAAATTGGAATTGGCCCTCTAAGTTGAGGAACTGTGTTAGCTACTAACTAGCGTATAAGAAAGTATTGTAATGAAGTAACCAAAAGTCTGCCTCGGAAGGGACAGACTTTTTGATTGACGACCATGTTAGCAAACGGTTTCAGGCGTTTGTAACAATCATGGAAAAAAGCACAACAACGTTCGTTTATATACCTGGAATGTCAGAACATTAAACTTTGGAGATGAAACTGCACAACTCTTACCATCTATTGGAAGCTAAGCAGCTGCAAATAAGACATAACTGCCATTCAGGAAATACAATAGACTGGGCCGGGAAAACGCAGGATGAAGAACTGTGAATTCTTCTACGGGCCGTGTTATAGTGTCAGTCTACGGCAAGAAGACTTATGTTTTCATGACTTAAGCGAACGCATTGTAAAAATCCGAATTAAGGCCAATTTCGTCAACATAAGCCTTGTATGCGTTCACGCAACGACGACAGAAAAGATTATATTGCGGAAGACTATTTCTACGAGCTCCATGAACAAAATTATTAGCGACTACCGAAGTACGATGTTATAATCGTAATGGACGATTTTATCATAAAGGTAGGAAGAGAAGAAAACTTTATCAGTATTGTCGAAAAGACTTTAATTACGTGCCTAATGACAACACGTCTAGCTACGAACAATCGACTTCGCTGCAGAACGAAATACCGCTATAGCCTCTGGTTTGATAAAGAATGGCGACAGATACTCAGAGCCAACAAGCTGCAGGTGAAAATGAGAGCTGGCTCTAAGCTCTATTAGGCAAAGAAGGGAGTAAAAATAGCAAGAACAAATCGCGATAGATGATACAGAGAGTTGCCACTCCAAAAACAATTTTCTCAAGTTCTATCAAAGTCTAAAACGTCAAAGCCATGGATACAAGGCGCAAACAAGATCTGATCAAGATAGAAAGAAAAATATTCGTCCAACAGGCTTGTTAGCTCCAAGGAGCATTTGCTCACTATCATTCATGTGTGCGTGTGTGCTTCTTATTCGATAACGGTTACCTTCAGTTTTATGCTGACTTTCGTGGGTAAGTTGATATAAGAAATTTTGGACAATTGATACTACTCGGATGATTTGTCCGATCATCACGAGAACCATTTTTTAGCTGTTGCTGCAGGTGGGTAACCGAACCAAGATCTTTTTCACGGCAGTTCAACTCGCTAACCATCTCGCCACGGAGTCCCCTGTTGAGGTAAACAAGGAAATATCGTAGTCCAGCCTCAGTCGATGCTGAGGATATGGAAGAACCACTTCTGCAGACTGTTGAAAGGCGAAAAATTCCGCTGCCCATTAGGTCGAACCATTCAATATTGGAGACGACAGCGAAGGTACCTATCACCTGACCTAAGTGAAGTGTGGATAGCCATTATCCAAACTTAAGCTAACGATTCTGACTGAAGTGACGTCCTTCCTGCCGAGTAAGTAACATTCACCAACTCATAAGCAAAATTTGGTTGGATGAAGGTATGTCGGAAGAATATAATCTCAGCATCGTTTGCACGATCCACAAAAAAAGAGACAATCTTACCTGCGCCGACTATAGACGCATAAGTCTCCCTAACATCACCTAAAAATCCTATCTACCGCCTGAAACCGAAAATCAGGAAAATCCACAATCAACTCTTCACACTTTGGAAGATCATAAAAAAACACCAAAAAGTTAAAATCTATACCCTCCACCTATTCATCGTGTTCAATGCCGCATCATTTATATAGACGAAGTATACAGAACCATGTCAAAGCTTAAACTCATCCATCTGTGCTGGAAAACGATGGAGAACTCAAGCTGCTTCGTCGAGGTCGGAAAAGACTTCACCGGTCATTCGAAAAATTCAAATATCCGGTTCCATTAGAATCTATTTGTAGTCCTGAACCAGATCCACTGACAAGGTCCGAATTTCGATGAAATGAATCGAATTCTGATCCAGAAGCTACGTCTCCTTGTGCTACTTTTCGCAGGATTTTGTAGGACTTGATTTGTGGGTGACTACCTGGGATAGGGTTACTGGGATCAAAATAATCATGAAATTTTTAACGACATGGTACTTAATCTGCCTAAAGGAACACAAGGAATTTTCCTTGAAATTTATTAAATAAAATAAAAACACCTAATATAATATTTATGGCGACTTTTAAAATGTTGTTTTTAATATTTATTTAATATTTACTACACCATGTTCTGACATTTAAACAATAAATTTATCAACCGAAAAAACTTGAATGCGGCGACTTAGGTGTTCTTTATTCGATATTTAAATCAGTGGACGCTCTAAGACAGTCCGAGTATAGTTTCTGATGAAACTTGTCCATTCACGAAACAGAAACCACAGACGTTATACGTGCAGCTACATATTCAAACTCTCTTCTGAAAATGTAAACACCTAAGCTACACCCACACCGCCACAGGAATGCAAACCTTGGTCCCTTTTTTAAGATTCAACGATTTTCAACCATTTCTGATGAGATTTAAAGAATCCTAAAGGTTTTTTTTCAATTTGTTGTTGCCCGCTGAAAGCAGAACTCCTGCGCCAGTTTCTTTTAATCGTAACTTGTATCACCTATACGAGAACTTTTTTTATTCATTTTATTTATTTTACACACAAGGATAATGCGCAAAAAACGAAACGAAGAAGTCTTCTCGCCTGTAACTCATTCCTATTCCCGTGGTGGTACCACCACAATTTCTTTGTGCTCCCAAAAATAACTCAACCAAGTTCAAGGATCTTGCCACCTTCCCTAGCTCAAACCATTCACCTCTAATGCCGTCCCCGTCGTCATCGTCATCGTATGCATGTTGAAAAAATCAATTTTGTGTCCTTTTTTTGTGTGTGCCCTATGTGCGGGTGTTTGTGGAGCTTTTTCTCAACTGAATGTCCTACGAGTGCATATGCCACCGCAAATAATCTTTCGATTAGTGAACCGAGACCGTGGTGGAGCTGATGGATTGAGGGTTCTCTATGTTGCCCATACACACCCATACATATATAGCATTCTCGCATTAAATGTCTTTGACTCGCAAAATGCCAGCGGCTCATATTTTTTTCTCGTCCTTTTTTCGGGCTCTTTACGTCAAGTCAATCTGATTATCCCTTTGCGCGAGATACGTACGCGCGCTATTCCTATACGAATGTGTTTGTGTAGTTTTATGGTGGGTGTGTAGCCAACAGCAGTCAACAACATGGTCGTTATTCCACCGTCATTGACTTGACTGACTCCTGGGTTAATTTAAGTTTAAGGACCTTTCGTAGGGATGATGATGACTGCGTTAGTGGCTGGGAGCTTCTTATCCTACGCACAGCCGTCGAATGGTATACATCAATGTGGCTGTGTGTACACGAGGGATGAGCTCAACAGAACCGAACTGACATAAGGCATGTTCTGCCTTAGTTGGGTTGAAAATTTATTCGAACGTTGAACTTGACATTTTCTCTTCTTAGCCTCATCACGTCAAATTTTGTTGTAGGTATATATCGCAGTCGTAATTCTCCTTTTCGGTGTGTTATGTGTAGCTGTGTGTATCCTTTGTTGTGTTTTCTGGTCGTATACAATCGAAGGAGACATGCTTAACATTCGCAGCGCACCTTTTCGGGTTCCTACAGTCCTGTCTGCCAGGTTGAATGACCGATTTCGTGCAATAGCACGTTCCTGCGAATAAAACATTTGTATTGTCAAAACGACAACGACAACGAAACGGAACAGAGTGCGACGTAATTGTGTCTATCTATTGGCGGGGTGGGATGTATCTGACAGTTTATGTGGTGTACGTTGGTGTGTGGGAGTATTGTCCTATATATCAAGTAAAGACGTTAGAGAGCTATTTAACTTCAGTCTCACTTGCTATTACAAGGCATATATCAAACTGATATCCATCAAGGTTGTATACTGACACCACTACTTTTTTTCAATAATAAACGCCACTTGTTAGGTACTTTGCATTCTTGCTACAACTCAATGGATCAATGGGGAAGGTTTTTTCTGGTGAAATAGAGGTTCTCCCACTTCAATTTTCCCCATTCTCAAATGGAAGAACTGCGTGATTTCGACAACTATAGTTCGTTGCAAGAAACCATGAGATTGGTTATATTCTTATCATATCGCTGATAAAAAACAAATTGCTAACAGAGCGGCACTGAACGATTGGCAACATCTACAAGAATGGAGGCACCAGGTGAAAAGAAGCGATGTGCTTCCTGACCTAAAGAAAAATGGAAAAAGGTAGGCATTTTAAATACCGCCTTCACAATCTTGTTACTTAACCGGACTTTGACCCGTTGAGGGTCTCTGCCTGAGACTAGGCAGCACTCTTTCTTCTTCGTTACTGCGTACATTGCTTCCAATCATTTAATTGAAGTGTTTTGGCTTCCGCGATCACTTGATTCCTAAACCGGTTCGGTCTTTCATGTCGCCTTGAATCTGAATGAAAGCTGGGATTCTACGATTATTTCGTTCATTCGCTCGATGTGGCCGAGCCAATGTAGTCTAGGTGTTCTTAAATTTTGTACTACATTAACGTCTTGGTAAAGCTTATAAAGTTCGCGGTTGTGTCTTCTTCTAAATGCGCCTTCCAGCATTGGGCACCGTAGGATTAGACCCATAGAGCCCAAAAGAGCACGCATTTTGACTTTCGGGTTAAGTTTTTTGATCCCATTTGCTTTGCCAAACCGAAATATCATCGATTTCCTAGAGATATGCTTCGTCGTATTTCCACTTAGGTGTCATTCGTGGGGTTGATGTTGATGTATATGAACTCTTTAACTAGCAAATAACTGTAGACGCACAACAGGGAAATTTTGCCAAAGGTTGTGTGACGAAAGTACATTGTTTGTCGAGAGCACACACTTTATCTTCCCCTCGTAAATAAAGAAAGAAGATGCGCAAATTTTGAAAATTTCAGATGAGCTGTCTCCAAACTGAACGTGTGCCCTCTAATCATAGGCTATACAGCAGTATAAGTTTTGATGGTATCCCGCCATCATTGCTTTTTAAATGCTCTAGATCCAGGCAATAAAAGCTTTTATACGAAGACTTGAAGTCGATGAAAAGATGGTGTGTTTCGTTGGTCTTTTTCAGGATTTGACTGATAGTGTGATAGTTTGATCTATGGTCGATCTGCCGGACGAGAAGCCGACAAGTGTGTTTCAGAAAGTCTTAAGATGCTAAGCAGGGAAATGACTCTGTAGTTTGTGGAACATATCGATCTGATATTTTAGTCATGTTCTCATCCATTCATACTTTTTTGAAGAGTCTGCTAGTAATCTAGCTAGTTTCTTGCCCTATCACTCTCTCGATATTAAGCAGCTGCTGGAAATGTTGCCTGAATACATCTGCATTTTCTGCTGTGTCAGTCGGGTTTTCATTGTTATTTCGTAGAGCCTGTGTTCCAACTTTGAAGACAGTTATTGCAGTTTCTGAGGCTCTCTTGTAGAATTGACGGATATTCCTATTATTGTGAAACTCTTTGATTTCCTTGAGCTGAGATGCTGCATGTTCCTTTTTTCCTACATTTGGTAGTCTGTCCGTAAGGCACGTGCTATCTCATTAGGTACTTGCAAAATTTCGTCATACCATGACATGCTTTCGGGGTGTCTGGTAGCTTTAGGGGTTCCGTGTACTTCTTTGATTGTATTGCTATACTGGGATGTTGATATTGGCTGGGGGATGAGTCCACATCGGGGAGTCTCTCACTCAGTTATTCATTGTAGGCTCTGGCCATCTCCGGCTCACACGAAGCCTATATTTTATGACCATTCGTAGCTTCTTCTCGTTTTAAAATCAAGCTATGAATTTGACTCTGACCAGAAAATAGTTAGATTTCACTTTTGCCCCAATAGGACGTTCCGCACATGGTCGATTTGGTTGGCGATTCAACCCAATGAAGGACACTTATCTTTATGGATTCTTGAAAACATAAAGCTACCTTTAACAGTATAAGATGTCGCTGCAAAAACTGTTAGCCCTAAGTATCGATCTGTTCTCATTTTGTGGAGGTTGTGCTTTCCAACTAACCAACCGAAATGTTTTCCTTACGGATTTTCGCATTGAAGTAGCTAATATTCGATTTTGGCATCGTATTCCGGATAGATTCCGCATTAAAAACCTATCTCGGCTCATACCATTTTTAAGATAAACATCCGCTTAATGTGGGCGTGGATCACAACGTTTTACCGATAAAATGCTTTTGTCTACGCATTTGACCATAATTTTCGAATTTCTTTTATGATAAACCGCGCTCAAAATTGCACATGAACTCTGACAAGCCATTTACCTTCCAAATGTTTGTATAATTTCGCGATAAAATAAAATTAAGTCTGGTAAGTGTAAGTGGAATAAAAAAAACCCCTATGTGAAGTATTAACGAAATGACATCGTTAAAATACTCGCCTGTGGTTTGCATGGTGGCAAGGATCGGAGATATTTAATTTTCAAAGACTGTTTCGCATAGATCCGGCTTAATTTTAGCAACTTCCCGGGATCTATTCAATTTAAGGGCATCCTTCGATTATTTAAATAAACCTGCAACTTTAGAAAACCCCACAAGAAATAGTTTAATTAGATTAAATAGATTAAATAGTACGATCTTGATGGAAAATTTATCTTTTATTCTGGTGTTCTGCGGGATTAGACTTGCAAAATGCAGTTCAATGTTTCAAACCCGGCAACGGGCAACGGGACGCCAGAAGCTTTTCGAAGTTGTAGATGAGCATTAATTGCGCATTTTCTACGAGAAGTGCATGGGCGCCCAATTTGAAGCTGATTTTCTCTGTGATGAATGGATTGGATACATTATCCGTATCGCTGGTGAAAAATATAAACAAGGTTTCCCAATGATGCAAGGTATCCGCACACAAGACCGTGTCCTTTTGTTGTTGAAAATGGGACACTCTTGTTAACGTCTACGCCGTACTGGTGAACGTAAACGTAAATCAATCCGTGGCTGTATTGTCGATGTCAGTATGTCAGTTTTGGCTTCGGTCATCGTACGCAGGAGCGAGGAGGAAATTCCCAGATTGTACCGAGTTGCTTGGGACCAAAGAGTGCCAGCAAAATCCGCAAGTTGTACAACTTGACCATGGAAGACCATGTTCGTCGCTTTGTCGTCCGTCGTCCATTGCCAACCACGGACAGCAAGAAGGTCACATATAAGACCCCTAAAATCCAACGTTCGGTAACGCCTTTTGTTCTCCAAAGGAAGCACAGACGTGAAACCGTATCCACGGAAGCTGCCGCCAAATTGTTGGCCCAAGGGAGAACGGTTTCTAAAGTCAAGAGGGAGGAGGCCACGAGGAGGCGTTCAGCTTCAATAAGGGAATCAATGAGTTCTATTTCGAGTGTAAAGTGTGCAGACCTTTTACCACATGATTTGTATATCACCTTCGTGTGGCAACCCTACCGTCGAATAATTCGTTCAAACTGTCCATTGTAACGAGATCCGTCCTCCTGCAACCACAGGTTGCCCAAGTCGATGTGATTTTATTCGGGCCAAAATAAATTGCTTTTCAGTTCTCTGTAGCGTTCCCTGTTAACAGATATGGCCTTTCCGAAGCATTATCGACCAATGATGACGGCTTTGCTGCCGGTCCAAAATCTGCTCCAACATTAACTTTTTTGTGAATGCATTGCCACGTGGCGAACTCCGTGTAGATTCTATTGGTGATTTGGCATCAGTGCAGTGACTGATTAATAAACATCAGGCTTGACAGACGCCGCCAAAACAAGGTGGCCGCCGGTGACTTTCACCATCGACCCGTCACTATTGGAAACCCTTTATGTTTTAAGCGAGGAAGAAAGTTCTAGTGAGTAAGAATCTCACACTATTGATGAGCATGCGCAATGCGGCAATGGTCTTAAAAATGTCTTATAAAAGATTTGATTTTTATTTTAAACAAATGGCTCTTGTCTACAATAGCTGTCCTATAATCCCCATTGAATGAGAACTTAGTAAATTGCATACCCAGAAGTCTCAAATGTGAGGTGTTTCGACTGAACATCACATTGACCCCAAAGGAATCTTGTATTTAACCCTATAAAGTGCAACACAATGTGTAGGCTTAGTGATATCTTAAGTGGCTCTATTGTCTGGAATGAAACTGGGCCTCAACCAACACGACTCTCTTATTAGCCAGGTCCTTAGCTACATGCATCCAGTTGCACACTTCAAGTTGGATGTGCTTGGTTTCTAATCCTGCGCGCCATTTGATGGAAGATCTTCCTCCACTGCGTCCGCCGACCGTCTGCCAGCCGGAGTATTGGGTATCCATTTGCTCTACATGTCCTAGCCATCTTAAACGTACGATACGCAGTTTTTTTTTGACTAGTATAGCTTTTGGTTAAATTTTCGCCTGCATAGCCTGTCAATGCAAACCGGAAATAAGACTTGGTTTTATAGCCGCTCCAATGCTAAACATCTATCGAGTTTTAAAAGCTAAATGAGTCATCGCTATGCAATGCATTCAGTGGTCAACATGCTAGAAATAGAAAAGAATTTAACATAAAAGATACTACAACTGTAAAAAGGAATCAGCCCCTCGACTGGAGTCAACCAAGATATTACTATTTGCGTTTCCAATTTTACCAGGACAAAACAAAATAATGGCACAAATCGCTTTTACCGTACACAAAAAATCAGAGGTCAATCTCCCCTTAATCGAAAGTGCAACATTATTCCTACACAAAACATTAAAAAAAAAAATATTGAAAGCTTCCACCATGTAGTTTCAACATTTCAAAAATTTCTACACACATCAACTTGCCGTCATTTCTCTTGCAACACTTCTGTCAACATTATCAGTCTATCAACATCCTGCCAACGTTTTTATTTGAAAACAAAAACCATTAGCCTAACCCCCGAAAATAAGTTCAACGAACCCTTACGTCCGTCTACGCACTTGAGCGTGTCCCAGACAAAACAAAAAAAAACCCACTCCCATTCGCATGTCGTACGAAAACGAAATAGAAGTCAACAACCCGAGGACTCATACCGCAAACACAAAAACAGCCGAAAAGGGTAACGACTTTTTGGGAATACCACCTTACGACCCTTTATATGTGTGGGCTTCTGCTTTCATTATTTAACAAGTGTGTGTAGGTATACCACAAAATATATACTAAGGCTCGCACATCCAAGTGTTACGCACAACAAAAATGCCCCAGACGAATTTTATCGATCCAACGAAGAACAAGACGGGAACATTTATTTCGGTATCCTTATAATGTCGAGTACATGACCTATCCCAAACAGAACACACACACACCCGTAGCTTAAGAAACTTGGGAATTTGGAGAAGGACGTATCCAAAGTTTTCGGGTAAATTTCTTGAGGGAATTTAAGACGCGGTGTGGATATGAGAGTGGAATACTTGAAATCGTAGATAAAGGAGTAAAAAGGATATTAATTGCTGGGGCCGGTAGTACTTAACAAGTTTTAAGGCATTTGATATGTTGGATTAGAAGGATCGAAAGGACGGAATTGATCTTTATTTCTTTTCTTTTAATTTCAAATGAAACCCAAGTATTGAATTAAGAGTTTCAGCTCTTACAAATATAGGCTTAGAAACTTCATGTTAGAGTAACCATTGACGGATTGAGAGGCAGGAATATATGTTTTCTTTGAATTTCAAGCCTCAAGTATCAAATTTTATGTTTTAATTTCTACAAGTGGCTTTTTACAAGTGGTTAGTGCGTTGGACTACTAAGCGTGAGTTATCTCTCTCAAATCCCGAAAGCACCTAGCACCTAGGTTTTTTCATTGATCCACATCTTGCGAAAATCTGACAAACATCCAAGAATAACTCTGTCATGAGGAACTTCTCAAATTTGTCGTTCGGATTAGGCATTAAGCAGGAGGTTCTCTTACTTTGTAAAATAAATAATAACTTCGCCGTATGTGCCGCAACTAACAATTTTTTTGTTTTTATGTTCTAAAAATTTTATAGGTTTTTGAAAAAGCGATTTTATTGCTCATAATCTCGAAGTAGATTACTGTATCGTTTTTAACAGAACTGCTTCCTTGATGTTAATATGTAGGAAATTTGTGCTCTCAGAGTAATTTTCTGTAACTAAAGATTTTTTTTTTTAAATAATGCAAAAGTACCAGATGATATTTTAGCCAAAAACACCTATTTACTGAAAAGGGGACAGAGGGCGGATTTTGAAAAATGTTTACACTTGTTCTGCTTCGTAGGGCAGAGAGTCTGTATACCAAATTTCAACACTCCATCACAAAATTAAAGGCCCGATAATCAGTGACACACACACGGACGGATGGACAGACAGACATGGCTTTATCGACTAAACTAGCGATTCTCAGCCGATCCATGTACTATGAGGCATTTCTATCGAAATTATTTCCCTTTGTTGCAAACTTAATGTCAAAACCAATAACTAACGAATATACAAAAACTAATGAAAAAAATTACAAGTAAAATTTTATTTGACGAAATTTTTCCACATTGTGATTGTAAAATCATAACGGTTAAGTTGCATTAGAATGCATGCACTCATTGGCTCTTTTAAATACACTTTCCATGACTTTTTAAAGTTTGACTGAGTGGTTTGAGTGGCTTTTCTGCGAATGTTGAGTTTCAGCTCCTTTATAGTGTGTGGCTTGTTAATGTAAACCTTTTCCTTCATGTAACCCCATAAAAAAGTCCGAAGCCAACAGGTCAGGCAATTGCGGCGGCCATCCAATTTGAGGTAATTAGGGTTATCGGGAATTATTTTTCCCAAGGAACTTTTTCCATTCAAAAATGTCAATTGATTGCTTTATGGGAAAAATTCTTTGGGAAAAATAATTCTCGATAACTCTTATTAAAGTATTCGGGCAACGGGTTCATTGTCTTACGAGCGGTGATAGCAGTAGCTCCGTTTTACTAAAACCAAATCAGATTGCAATTGTTTTCTACTTGCACAAGTGGTAAAACGAAGCCCTGAAGCATTGTAATGTAGAAGCACCCGCATAATTTTCAAAGAAATTTGACACATAAATCTTACACCAAGTTATTCCAAACCACATAGTTACAATAAATGAGTATGTGTACCCCAAAATCTGCAATTTTCCTTGTTCACGACACGTTTTTTTGGTGATCAGATTTATAAACAGCCCCAAAACACCACCATCTAAAAAAAGTTCAAAATCAGTTGACATATACACCTTATTAGTTACATATACAACCCCTTCGAAGCTTAAGATTCAATCCTACATCAACACTCTTAAACGTATTTGCCAAGGAACCCTCAGCATGTAAAGTTGTGAGACTGTGATTTTTGATGGAAATATCTTACAAACAGGTCATACATCACCTAAAAACATAATAAGGGACCCCGCACTTAGTAGCACTGATCACTATAGGCCACATCCCCCAGAACCGTTGGGTAAGCATTCTAGTTCAGAGAATGTTATGTATGCTTAACGTGAACACTTAGCCTTTAAGGCTCTTATCTCACGGTGGGGCTACCCTCAACATCAGAAACAAGGAAAAACGCTGGCAAGCGCCCTATGATAGTACAAGTACTCCTCTGCTGCATATTGGGAGTTTTATTAAGGTATGACCACCCCCTATCTAACGCCTCGTGCACTCTAAGGGTCTTATAATGTTAACAGACAACCTAGAGCACCAACCGTTCTCGAGACTATGGGATAACCACAACCACCACGATACTCCCACAAGGGTCCTGCCTCTCTAACAGGCTGAATCAAGCAGACTGGTGTCAGTGAGACATTAGAAAACCTGGCATGACTCAGGGGTTCCTGTTTCCCGTGGTACCAGAATATAGCTTCCGGTGGAGATTCTAAACTGTGAAGTTGGGCTTCTTATAGCCTTAGGCCTGGCAACCTCGATGTTTTCAGAGTCCAGGTACCAGCCAAAGTAGGAGGGCTGTGAATAGACTGAAGAAACAGCCAGCAAAAGATAAAAAGATAAGGAATAGATGAAAAGAAAGAAAAAAACAAAGGAAAGCTGAAAAGAAAATAATAAAAGAAAACAAGAGGAGGCAAGAGTATATAACAGCGGGAACTAATAGAAAGGAGAGAAATCAACTAAAACTACCTAACCTACTATCCACTGAAGTAGTCGGAAAACTCCGCTTGTGAAAAGGACCCGACCGAAAGCCCATACATCACCGAAGCGGTCCACTCCCATTTCTGTGAGGTCTTAAGATGGGAGTACCGTAGACACTTTGTTAAAACATGTCATCCTATCTACTCGCTCTACATTCGCATTCTGCTGTTTCGGAATGTCCTTTTATGCAAAAATAAGTTTAAAGATCCATTTCCAGTACCAGATTGATCCCGTCGCTAGTCAACCTAACATCGGGAAGAAATTCAAAAGTTACTCTGCCCTTGACTCTGTCCATATTATTTTCCATCGAGAAAAAACGCATTCATTTAATTCCCATTTCCTACGTAGCATATCCATGGTCGAGGAGTTGATAAGCTCCTCCCATTTAATGCAGATAACTGCTGTTGCCTTTTCACGACTCTTGTTCAAAGTGGTTGAGCAGCAAGCAGCACCTTTGCAGGATATGTAGAGCAAGCCTGCTGTGTTACTGCCTTGCTGTAAGAGACAGCCAAAGAATAATTCTAGGCAGATAACAACCTACAGGATTTTCAAAGATCTCTATTATCCTGATCAGCCGCTTAAACAAAGGATCTGGCAGGGTGACTATCTCGTTCGAACAGCCTCGAACACCTCACCATAATCCCACCTAAGTATCATTATACGCCTTTATCAACATTTATTCCTTTAAGGAACCACTATCGCTAAGGGTCCAAGCGAGTATGATACATCATCATAGCGCCAAAAACCTAAAGAACCTAACCTTACCTAATCAGTGTGACTTTGAGCTCTCATCAATTGCACTCAATATGATTTTTGGCCTAGAAAACTATTTGCAGCTTGAACAGAACCATCCCCTTGAATATTTAGATGATGCTGATTGTCGATTTAACGGTCCGAGAGCTATACTGGTACGTGACGACAATTTTGGATCAACAATGGATCTTATATGTGACCCTTAGCAGGGATATGACTCGGTAGTTGAACCAAGCTTATAGTCCAGTCATCGGACATACTTTTTTCTAGCCAGACGTGGTTTATGGTTTGGTGTTATTTTTACCCCTTCGTTGACAGATGATAGGTGGAAATGCTGCCTGAATACTTCTACTATGACCACGTCTGTGCCTACGTTGCCATTATTATTTCGTAGAGCCTGTGTTCATACTTTGAACTCAGCTAGTTTTTGTTTGGATTTTTGTCGAATTGACGGATGCCCCTGAGCTGGAGGGCTGGGTTTTCTCTTTTTTCCTTTTTACTGGGTTTATAGCATCTTGATGTGTACCACTTCGGTCACTTCTATTTGGTACTCGAAGTGGTTTGAAGGCTGGACTTTACTACATTTTTAATGAAGTTGCGATCTCGTATCCAAAAAGGGGTTTATATTAATGGCGAATCAGGTCACTGCGGAAAGTCTTCCACTTTCAGCTGTTTGATGTAGTCTCTGGCTATCTAAGGATTATGGATTCGAGTCTGAGGAAACCTTGTTCCCTAAAATTTCTTTGTCAAAGAAACCATGTACAGCTGCAAGACTACAATTTTCCATGGAAAACCTCTTACACAAGGAAGTCGCTTCCTCCATCTTGGGAATTCTTCTAAACTCTCCCCGAAAATTTATGTGGTGCCTTAGTATGTCTGAAACCAATCGACCGGTATCACATAAATGTTTTCTAAAATCCAAATCCAAAAACCCATGAAGAAGCTTTTGACTGCTTATTCCGGGCTTACCACTGGAGATCGATAGGAGGTACTCATTTAGATTTGTAAACACTACAAATTGGAAAGAAGGATCATAATATTTACTTCTCACTCTCACTCTCACCCCTTTGTGTGGTTCGCCAGTTACCAGTAATACTTTTGCAAAAAAAAAAAACAAGTCAAACAAACTTCTAACAGTCATTAGATAAAATAAAATACGTTAAGTCTCATGTTTAACAAAAAGCGAGTTATCTCCAGAATATGAATTAGTCTTCTACTAGCTGTAAGTTCAATGTTATGCGAGTTGCATGTTGAAATTCACACTTCCCCAAAATATGCCTGCACCTTTCTTTGTATTCCCATAAGTCTTGCCCTCAATTTCCCAATCTTATTCCTCATTGCCACGGTTGGCTGGTTATACTCCAAGTCATGTTCTCTACACGTCTGTCTTTCTGTCAACTGGCCTGTCGACTCTGTGTACCAATGACCACTTGAAAGATAAACGTTTTTGACAAACCGAACCTCTTTGCCTTATGTTTCTGCTCGGATAATCCAAGAAGAACAACAATTTCACACATGCACACCCACACCGGAATAACACACCACAAAGACTATGCCTCGCAGATAGTTTCTACATCTCGTACAGAGCCTCCAGCCCACACTGCCGTCATCTAACAAATAGAACGCACACTTTAGTGCAACAACCAAGCCCCCCCTCTACCACTCGCCTAACTCTCTTTCCAAATCCGGCACTACAATTAAAATTAATTGCAACTAATTACAAGGTAATATGCTAATAAGGGTGCAAAAAGGCGAATTGTTTCTACCGCGCATCCATCAGGCATCCCCCCTGCAACTCCACGCCACCCTTGACAGAGCGCATTTGCATCGCTCACTCCTCCTTTCTGGTTCCGTTTCGTGGCACAACAAAATGGACAAACAGTGTGCAACCATACTCGACGTATGTACAAACAGAGCCGTAGAGATAGATCAGATCATGCAGTGTAGGGGGCGCTATGATAACCACCCGAAGGGTGTCTACAACACTCGGGCGAATTGGATTTAATTCTTTCTCCATTTGCAGGCCATAAATCGAAAATTGCATCGGAAAATACACAAAAACCGCAACAGCAACAACAAAGTGTGCAGAGATGAAAATTCGCACATTCAAAGTGATTGCCATTGCCTGCCACGCCCCCTCCTTGCACCCACCATGTATTCGACTGTATAGTGTAGGGGGTACAGCACTGGCAATTACTTTGATTAACATTCGTGTTTTGGTGGAAATCTCAATTTGCATACACGACGCCGAAGACGTGCTGCGATGCGACGGAAGGAGATGCGATACGATTTTCCTGTGCAGTGGCACTGGAAATTGCCTCACAGGTACACATACTCAACACACACACACATATTTGTACAGAGATGAGATATTAGCGGATAATTTGACGGATTTGTGAGCGACAAATAGAGCGAAGAGTATTTGCGGATTACAAGTGGATAAGATCACGCGAGACATTGTGGATTAATTGTCATGAAGACTGACGAGCCGCACTACCTAGAGATGGCTTGGATTTCGAGGCGTGTGATGGTGCGCTCTGGCTTTCTAAGATAAGTATCCAATTTATAAGCAGAAACTATTTAAGCACTGAGACGAAATAGATTTTTCGCAAATTATCTCGATTCGAGAACAATAGATGATAGGGATGGTGGATCATGGATTATTGCTTGCGATCCTTGTATCAATATGGGCGTATCTTGTTGGTTTTTAATAGTTTTAGGTACAAGTTTTATTAGGTGCATGCCTTCTATATATGGAGGGGTAGAAGATCCTCATGAATAAGGTTATTTGTTAGTAAATTGGTTTTTCTTCTTAAATTAGAGTTGATTAGTCAAACAATCAGTTCCGCTGGCCGTTCTCAGAAGATGAGTATTAAGGCTTGGATTATAGTTAAAATGTAGGGTTTGGGTAAGGCCGTATATAAAATTAACTCCTTAAGAAGTATAGTTGCTCACACATTGTTTGCTTTTATTTTTCCAGGGATAAGATCATGGTGCGGGTTTCCCACATAAAGGTGGCTTCATGTAAAAAACTTATTGATTGAGTGGGCTTGGGATAAGTTGAAGAAAAACAACAAAACTTTGATCTAGTCAATGAATTAGTTCCGTCGGTTATCGAACTCGTAGTATGTGTTCAGGGATGCTGGATCTATTCTTGAGAGTTTTAGTATGGTGTTACAAAGTGTCATGCCAATATGGGTGGCAGTAAAGTTTTGTAGGACGAGGTTAGATAAAGATTTGCTATGAGTTGGCATTGCACAGAAATGTAACTTTGAAAATCCATCATTTGTGCTGATCCAATTTCTAGTAAGAACCATTGGACACAGGTTTCAACCCACCTGGATGTGAATTACTGAACATAGTATTGAGACCTGGAAAACAAACACAGTGGCCTAGTGATAAGTGCGCTGGACTATTAGGCGTTCAAATCCCGAGAGTGCCAATACCTAAGCTTTTAACTGCTCCAATTCATGTAAAAGTCGGATAAATACCCAAGAGTATAAATGTATTGAGTAAGGAGTAATAGGGTAGAAATTAAGTGTCTCTTTGGGTTTTGTGGGTTTACTTTTGTATAGTTAAAAAAAAGTTTAGGCCTAACAACTGTCAGATGCACTTATCTGGTACAAAGCTTTTGTCTGCTTTGTATCGAATAAACCATAACTTACTAAGTAACTTAAGTATCGCTACAGTTCGGAATGAACCTGGGCCTAAACCAACATGCCTCTCCATGCCCGGTCCTTAGTGAACTGCCTCCAGTTGCGCACTCCAAATTGGTTGAGATTGGTTTCTACTTGTGCGCGCCACTTAAGTCGAGGTTTTCCTCTACTGCGTCCGACTTATGGCTCGGAATCGAAGAATCTACGAGCCGAAGTATTGTTGTCCATTTGTTCTACAGGTCCTAGCCATCTTAAACGTCCAAAGCGGAGTTTTTTGACCAGGGGCATGTCGCTGTACTGCTCGTATAGTTCTTCGGCGTAATCTTCGTCTCCATTGCCCGGGACTGAAGATTTTTCGAAAAATTTTCCTGTCAAATCGTCCAAGGATTTCTTCATCCGCTTTTGGGACGGTCCATGATTCAGCGCCGTAGAGCAGGACTGGATTGATCAGGGTTTTATATAAGATCTCCTTAGTATTCAGAGTGAGGGCTTTACTACTGAATCGCCTTCTTAGCCCTCGATTATTTTTTGACGCGATGTTGTTTTTTAAGAGTTAATAGCGGAGCCGAGATAGACAAAGTCCCGTACTACCTCAAAGTTATATCTGTCAATTGTAACGTTCTGTCCAATTATTCGATGTTGTGTGTCCTTTCGTGTTGACAGCATATACTTCGGCTTGCCCTCATTTACTGCTAAGCCCATCTTTGCCGCTTCCTTCTTGATACTAGCAAACGTGGCTATGACATCACGTTGGGTCCTACCAATGATGTCAATATCGTCGGCGTATGCTTGTAGTTGTACAGATTTTTGCAAAGCTGTGCCTCTGGTGTTGTCTCGTGAGTTTTGCACAATCTTCTCAAGAATCAGATTGAAGAAGTCACATGACAGCGCATCGCCTTGCCTTTTTTGGTATCGATTGTGTCGGTGAGGTCGTTTCCGAACCTGGAGAATTCTTCATCGTCATCCTACACAAACGGACGAGTTTGGACGGTATACCAAAACTAGACATGGATCTCTACAGTGCGTCTCTATATATGCTGTCGTATGCAGCTTTGAAATCGATGAATAGGTGGTGGGTATCTTATGGGACATCTTGGTTTTTTTCCAGGATATGCCGAAGTGTAAAAATTTGATCGGTTGTGGGCTTTCTTGACCTAAAACCACACTGATAAGGGCCGATCAGGTTGTTTGTAAACGGTTTTAGGCATTCACATATTACCGCAGATAGGATCTTGTAGGCGATGTTGAGGAGACTTATGCCTCTGTAGTTGGCGCAGTTTAGAGGGTCTTCTTTTTTGTGGATCGGACCAACGATGCTGAGGTTCTATTCATGAGGCATACTTTCTTCCGACCAGAATTGGCTTATGAGTTGGTATAAGCCGGCTTTATAAAGCTCTTCGGGAAGGCCGTCATTTTCGGCGTTTTCAAGCCTTATTAAGGTTGAATTTAGATATTGCTATCCCCACTTCATTCAGGCCGGGTGGTTGGCAGTTTTCACTGTCGTTTACAAAATTGAATGGTTCGTTCTGCCTGCGATATTTTCTTGTTCATCTCGACAGGATTCTGTTCGAGCCTTGTTTCCTTGGCTTTGACGTGCTTTAGACTTTGGTAAAACATGCGCTTTTTTCTTGTTCTTTTTTCTTCCCTTCTTCTCTGCCTTTTTAGCCCAACGGCAGCTCTCGTCTTTACCTGCAGATTAGCCCTGTAGGCCTCGTTCTTGGCTGCGAGCATCTGTCGGCATTCCTCATCAAATCAGGGGTTTCTTGCTGGTGGGCACGTGAAACGTAGCACATCAGTTACAGCTGATCTAATGGCTTCTTGGCATCGTTGACATTGTTCTTCGACATTTAATGCTGGTGGTATGGTGTTAATCGAGAGGTTAAGCGACACGCCTCTTGCGATTGCAGTCTTTCGACATTAATTTTGTTCACGGTATTTCTGCATTTTTGTGGCGTGGTGATTATCCGCATTCTTACCTTGGCTGCAACAAGGTAGTTTTCCGAGACGATGTTAGCTCCTCGGAATGTTGGGACATCCAAAATACTCGATGCGTGTCTCTTGCTTATCGCAATGTGATCGATTTTGTTGACCGTTCGTTGATCTGGAGACCGCATTATCCCCTTATGGATATCGAGGCATTTCGTTCTGTAGCGAAGTCAATTAGCCTAAGTCCGTTACCAGACGTGTTGTCGTGTAGGCTACGTTTTCCGAAAATACTGCTATTCTCTTCCTACCTTTGCGATCAAATCTTCAAGCACGATTTTAACATCGTACTTTGGTAGTCGCTCATAGGTTTTGTCAAGGATTTCATAGAAGCAATCCTTATCATATATCGTCACATATCATCTTCCTCCTCCGTTGGGGATTGAGCGCATATAAGGCTTCTGTTGGCGAATTTGGCCTTGATGCGGGTAGTTACAATGCGTTAAGACATCTTGCCTGAGTCTGGCACTTATAACAAATCCGCATTCGAATAGTCGCTGTTTCTGCTGACTATAACATGGTCCGTAGTAGATGTCACAGTTTTTCATCCTCTTTTTGCCCGGTCCGTCCCATCGTATTTCCTGGGTGGCAGTAATATCTGCTTTGTAGCAGTTAAGGGCTTCCGCTAGTTGTTCGCTTGCACCTCTCCTGTTTAATGTTCTAACATTCCAGGTGCACATACGAACGTCGTTGTCCTTTTTTCGTTTAGCCGGGTCGTCAACAATAAAATCAGTCTTTTCCGAGGCTCTTGGTTGCTTCGTAAGATATTAGTTTTTCCATGGTTGGGTAGTTAACCCAAAGTTGTGCCAACCTGGAAGGCCAGTTCCAATTTATTAGATGCCCTATGACACGGTACCATCAGTATCCACTACGGGATTGGGCGCTGCCGTTGGCCTTTCGGTTCATCCGCCACAATCTCTGTTCAAGAGGCCTGACTAGCGCTTGAAATTCCTAGATAACCTGTTGTCTAGGTTCACCTGGGACAACAGGCCGGGTACTCATTCCGTGCCATTCTGACCTGGCTCTTTATAGTGCTGCTGTTTTTCTTCGTGTTATCAACACGCACGCTTATCGTTTAGCAAGCCAAATCCAGTTGGGTGAGAGCAGTACCCGATAGTTACCACTTGGAGGTTAAAAATAAGCATTTGATGTGTAGTCAGAGTTACAACCACTGGGTATTGCCAAGTTAAAGCCAATTAGAGGCTACCCTCGTTCGACAACACCTAACCATCCATGTATTTTTCTTGGATATTTGTCAGACTTTCGCAAGAGGTGTATCAGTGAAAAAACTTAGATGTCGTCACATTCGGGGTTTGAATCATGGGCACGCGATTAGTATACTAATGGCCACTACACACACAACCACTAAAATCAAACACCACCCATGATATGGTAAAAATGCATGGAGGAGTAAAGTAACATTAGCGATCGTCACCCACTGGGGATGAAGATCTTTTACCACAGTGCTGTGAACATTTCAGAAGATAGATTTTTTTAATTCAACTTAGTCCCTTAAGACTTATCTCAAATTTCGTGGCATTGCGAGTAATATCCTTTTTTAAATATACGAACCTCCTTTTTTATCGCATTCTCTAGCTGTGTAACTGCTATCTCGCTATAGTAAACAAAGCACAAAAATGCTTGCATTATTGGCTATCCACCATCTAATTGGATTGACAGCATGCATTCCAGTCTCTTAGGAATGGGATACCAAAAATGCGGTAGCATTTTATAAAATGCTTAATTAACCGTAATTCATGGCTTACCAGTGTTCTAATATCATGAGAGCTTAAATTCAGAGTGCCCCTTCAAACAAAATTGAATGAATCCACTTGAGAAACCCTACTAGGTGGCTTATCTCACTTTAGTCCAACGAATCCAATTGGTGTGCGAGCTTCAATGCTGTCAGACCTAAGGAAATTCCAATTATGGCATTTTATGTCATCATTCACGGATTATTGGTTTAAGCCTTGAATAAAATTTCAACTTGTGAGAACTAGGCTCGTTACCAAAGAATGTTAAAAAAAGTCAATTCCCCATTCCCCTACTTGTCATCAATCGTCTTTAACATGTCACGTGTGAACCTACATTACAAAACGACAAACGCATTTTTTTGTGTGCCTCACTCGTGCCTCTCTGCGCTGAATAGACACATATCTAGGTACTTCCCTACTTCAATTTAACCCTTCCCCGAATGAAGGGTTAATGCTTCCTTCTGACGCGGCGTACCTACCCTTCAGTTGTTGTGTAATGCCTCGTGCGCTGGATGGTGCTCCTGCTGGTGTGCTGCTACATGGGCTGTCATTCATCATTAGCTTGATTGCTGATGTTGACAATGATGACAGCGATGACGATGATGATGCGGTGATTGCCAGTGTGATTCTTTCTCCATCCACACAGACATTCTACCCAGCGCTAGTACATTATTATTTTTATAGATTTTTTGCACCTAGGACCGGTGCTGAAGGACTTTAAAAAGTTGAGGTGATGATGAAAAAATCCAAAGATAAACGATCAGCATTCGTGTTTTAATTAGAATTTGCTCCCATCTAGTACCGGGACTATAGTGGGTCGCGTTTTGTTGTCTCTCCTCTGTAGTGTTAATCATTCACTTTCTATCTGCGCTCTGTCCTTCGGTGTGGAAGTATGAATTGTAAAGGAGCTGAGAATGAAAATAATGCACGGGGCGTTCGGAAACGGATGCAAATAAAGTTTTTTTTTTGGATTTTAAAATCAAACTTTGTTCGACGTTTGTTTTTGGTACTTTGCAGAGGGGGGAAATTGAAAGATCCTTATCAAAATACCTTTTTTTTGATGAAGTATATGTCTGTATTATTAATCGCATCTTCAGTATAAGAATGCAACACTGAAGGAGATTAGTTGAAATAGTTCTTAAGTTTGTTGGAAAGTTGTTTAGCGAATATGATAACAGTTTACAGGAGTGAAGGATTCGCCAGGGATTACCTGGGTTGGAAGTAAATATCTAACTCTTAATGTAATCAAATTATTTCTTGGTTTTCCCAACGTCGGTTTAAGTTTGTTGGCAACGGAGTCGAAGTAGACAAAGTGTCCCCAAAATGTAAGCCTGTTCACAGATAGATTCTAGGGTTGAGCACCAAACGAGAACATGACAATTATATAGCTGAACTTTTACTAGGCAATTTCTTTTCCATACTCGATAACGCGACGGGAGGTATTATTCATCACGGCAAATGTTTTCAACACCGCAGATAGGTAGGTAACTACACCTATATTCTATCCCGTAGGGTTATGCCCAATTATTGGGGGCGTATTAGTAAAGGAACTTCGAAATTTCGAAATTCGATGAAAATATTTTGAGAATATAGTTATAAACATGTCACGTGTAGAGTGACATGTTTATAACTACATGCCACCTGTAGAGTTGATTGTCTTCAATTTAGCACGTACTGGATAGACGGCAGCGGAAGCTTACCCAAGATGGAGTAAACGATGCCGCTTAACATACCCAATTAGGATAGACAAAGTATGAAAGTAAACTTAATTTTTGAGTTACTCCGACATATTCAGAAAACAGGTCATCTAGGAATCTCAAAGGTAAATCAGGCCTAGTGGCAGCGAAGCAACCTACAGCCTAAGAAAAGTCTGATTTCATTGTTGACGATAACGCTAAACGAAAAACGGACAACGACGTTCTTATTTGCACCTGGAATTTGAGAGCATTAAACTAGCAGAAGCTTTAAGCAGCTACAAAGCAGACACTGCTGCCATTTTGGAAATACTATGGAATGGACCGGTTAACGAGAAAATCAAAAACGTTGACATCTACTACATACCGTGTTAGAGTGAGCAGATACAGGAACTATTCGGATGTTGATTTGTTGTATGTGCTACACTTGTGCAAGAAGTCTTCTGCGTTCGAGCATATAGTATAGAACTACATAGAGTACACATCACAGTTAAACATTTTGTAGCCGTTTCAGACTCGGGTGGTAGGAACGGAAGGGGCAATTTCATCGATTTTATGCGTCGGCTACGCTGTTGTTTAATGCTAGAGTAGCAATGTGAATACTGAGGTATCAATACCAGTACCCCACATAGAAAATTTTCGTTGTATGAGATGCGCACTCTATGTAGTTCTATACTCTTTGGTTCAAGTCATTAGCAAACGCATTATAACAATGTTAATCAAGACCAAATTCGCAGAAAATGTATCCCTTAACCTCTCGATAAACACCATACCACCACCATCTAATTTCGAAGAACCATGGCAACGATGCCAACTAGCCATTAGATCAGCCGCAACTGATATGCTAAATTTCTCGCACCCACAAGCATGAAACCCTTCGTTGGATGAAGAGTGCAGGCACATGCTCGCAGCAAAGAACGAGGCCTACAAGGCTAAGCTGCAGGTGAAGACGAGAGGCGCGATTGAGCTCTATAGGAATAGAATGAGAAAAGAGCACCAGCTCTTCAGAAAAAAATAACAAAAGGGCAAGAAAATTGCGTGATAGTAAGGATCTACTCTAGGAAATATGTAAGCATGTTTTAGCAAAGTGTAAATCATCGAAGCCAGGAATGAAAAAGAAAATATCGTAGACCAACTTTTTCAAACTCTTAAACGGCGATTGCGAACAATCCTCCGCTGTCAGAACGAACCATTCAATATTGTCAACGACAGCGTAAACTAACAACCACCCGACCCAAGTGAAGTGAGGATACCAATATTTAAGGCAAGGCATAACAAATATGCCATCAGATCCTGCGAAATCCATGAACTCAAATCGATGCCCTTCACCTGTTCATTGCATTTATAGCCACAATTTAGCTGTAAAGCCCCCACTCGAACTACTAAGAAGATCTTATATTAGACCCTGATCATCCCAGTCCCACTCTACGATGCTGAAGCATGGACCATATCAAAAGCAGATGATGAAATACTTGATAGTTTTGAGCGAAAAGTTCTTCGAAAAATCTTCGGTCCCGTTTTCTTTCACGCGTTATGGATACGAAGATACCGACAACAGTAAAACAAAAACTGAAAAACGGAAAATTATGATGTGTAGGTCATGTAGAGTAAGATGGGCATAGGCTTATAGGCCCGCAGAGTCTTCGATTTTCAGTCAGACGTCTGTCGGACGCAGTTGAGGAAGACCTCGCCTTAAGTCGTGCGTAAAAGTGGAAACCGACTTCAACATACTTGAAATGCACAACTGGATAGCTAGTTGGAGAGTCATGTTGGTTGGAGCCCGGGTTCATTCCATTCTATAACACTACTTAAGTATGTAAGACAAGCCTACCATTAATATAATATCGCCTCTATGTTCGTTAGAGCAATGCACCATGCCAGCTGATTTGTGAACTTATATTCTTGTATATTCACAAATCCGCTGGTCCTGATAATATTCTGAAGAGATGTTCCTCAATGCTAGGAAAAGCCACTGCATTAGCTCTTCTTTCTTTCCTACACGTCAGGACTCCTTTTTTGTAGACAGAAAACTGCATTTCTTTAGCCTCAACTAGGTTACATTTCCAGTTACCGACTACTTCCACATACAACCCTTCTTGTAAGCTCATAGAAGCGCTGAGCAACTTGAACACATATCTGGTGATTTATGTCAAATCTCACCGAAAGTTGGAACTAATCAATCCACCTTAGTGGCAAAACCAAAATCGTTTGCCTTCATATGTATTTCAAAGCCATTTGACAGGGTTTAGCACGAAGTCTTCTTGTCGAAAATCCAAGTATTTGAAGCCGATGAAAAATATCATCATGAAGAGTTTCAAGTCTGCAAATCACTAAATAAATGATGGTGTCCCACACGGCTGGGCTTGTCTCCGAATGTTTTTCTCATGATCTCCCGCCTGCACCCCAATTCATTCATTTTCTTATGACAGTACTGCCAGCTTTTCATTCATTTTCAGGTCCTCCACCTTCTTGGTCGGTAAACGACAAAATATGCTTATCACACTAATTTCCGACCTTGCCTGCATTACCAAATGGGGTATATCCACAAAAGTAAAATTCAATCTTCTGGTTACAAAGAGAAATGAAGGGGAATGAAGAAAACCAAAGAGCTTCCTGTGCTCATTATGTGTATTAGTAATGCCTTACATTGGAACGACCATATAAGTCGTTAAAAACGCAGCGAAATATCTGGGTTTCCTCAATCGATGTAAGAATTATTTCACACCATCCGATCTGGCCTGTAGTTCAGCCCCCACGTCTTGCCGGTTGCACAAAACCAACATTGCATCTCCTAAAGGGAATTCAAACGCGTGCGAAACAACTGATAGGAGACATAGGAATAGCGAACTCCTTAGTTTCACTCGAACATTGTCGAATTGTCTCCTGAATTGTTTTGATTTATCGCTATTTCAACATTCAGTGCTCAAATGAAATACACTGTTACATTCCGTTGCTTTTAACAATTCAGCCGCAATGAATGCAAATAAGTTAACTCTCAAGCCTTTCTTTGGAAGTTTATTGAAATATAGATATTCACAGCTTAGCTGAAGAACGCCCATTTACCTTCTTAAATGGGTCTAGTTCTGCCTGCCATGCATTTAATCAAAAGTCCCACGTAATGGTGGTCCAACCATGAAGTACGATATTAATTGTGAGTCACACCATACCGAATGATTTGACATTTCTTAGTGTTTAACATATTCAACCATGGAGAGGTACACAATTGAGTAGTGCGTTAAGACTCTTGAAGCCTTTTACGAAAATAGAGGTTCAAATCAAAATCCATTTCGTGCTCTTCGAGATTTTTTTTCTCAGCATAATCGACCAAATGTGCTCACAATCGGGAGAATTGTGCTACAATTTCAGGTCTGTAGGAAATGTGAAAACACCTTTGCATGGGCGAAGATGCACACTGTTCTGCGGAAAACATTGCTGTTGTTGGCGATAGTGTGGCAGAAGAGCCTTCAACCTCGACTCCTCATCGTCGTGCCCAACAATTGAACATCTCACGAACTAATGATGTTAGTTTTGAATAAAGATTTGAATTTGCACGCTTACAAGGATCAATTGACTCAAAAGCTAAAGCCTACTGACCATTTCAAGCGTCGTCAATGCGCCGAATGGTTGGTTGAACGGACAGAAGGGAAATTTGACTTTACAATGAAAAGCATCTTCGGCTTCGAGTCACACTGTTCCGCGGAAAACATTGCTGTTGTTGGCGATAGTGTGGCAGAAGAGCCTTCAACCTCGACTCCTCATCGTCGTGCCCAACAATTGAACATCTCACGAACTAATGATGTTAATTTTGAATAAAGATTTGAATTTGCACTCTTACAAGGTTCAATTGACTCAAAAGCTAAAGCCTACTGACCATTTCAAGCGTCGTCAATGCGCCGAATGGTTGGTTGAACGGACAGAAGTGAAATTTGACTTTACAATGAAAAGCATCTTCGGCTTCGAGTCACATTGTTCCGCGGAAAACATTGCTGTTGTTGGCGATAGTGTGGCAGAAGAGCCTTTAACCTCGACTCCTCATCGTCGTGCCCAACAATTGAACATCTCACGAACTAATGATGTTAGTAGTTTTGAATAAAGATTTGAATTTGCACGCTTACAAGGTTCAATTGACTCAAAAGCTAAAGCCTACTGACCATTTCAAGCGTCGTCAATGCGCCGAATGTTTGGTTGTACGGACAGAAGTAAAATTTGACTTTACAATGAAAAGCATCTTTGGCTACGAGTCAAACATTCATTTCAGTGCATTTGTTTACAAGCAGAATTGCCGCATTTGGGTAAATGAGAATCTACGAGTGGTTATTGAAAAGCCGATGCATACACAAATATTGACTGTGCGGTTTATGGGCTGGCGTACCACGTATAAAAAATGCACTGGATCTTCCATGTTTCTTTACTGCTTACTTACTTATTTAAGTGGCGCTACATACCCTGGGCCTCAACCAACATACCTCTTCCGGTAACCTGATCCTTAGCTTACTACACCCAGTTACGCACTTCAAGCTGCCTGAGGTCGGTTTTTACTTGACTTCCCCTACTGCGTCAAACGCTTTGTTAACAATCGAAGAATCTGCTAACCGCATATTGGTGTACTTCACCTTACACGTTAGAGCCATTTTAAACACCTACTGCGGAGTCTTTTGATAAGGGTATGTTTCTGTACAGCATGTAAAATCCTTGGTTGAATTATCGTCCTCATAACCTGTAAACGCGAACGGGACCCAAGAATTTTTCGCTCAAAATCACCAGAAAATATTTCCTGATCCGCTTTTTAATCGGTCCATGCCTTAGCGCCGCAGAGCAGGACTGGAATGATCACTCCTTATTTTGAGCGTTCGTTTTGCTGAAAAGCCTACATACTACATTGCTGTATCACAAACTTGGACATATACATTTACCCAGTGTATTCTCAGCCCCCGAGTATACACTTAAGACTGCACCAGCATATAGACGAACCTTCAGCATTCGCACTAAAAGTGTCAATCTAAACATTCAGCGAAATACGAAACTAAAACTCCCAATAAAGCATGCCCCCATCACCTACATCTAATTACCGAAAAATTGGCACTCGCTTTCAATATAACCTCACGCTGCAGGCTGCACAAGTGCCTGTCATTAATCAGAACACCGCACATTTCTTATATACCCACCTGCCTCATGCGATCATCCTTGATGCTGTGTATCTGCCAAAAGTAGGAGAACTCTAAAAGAAACCGCATCGTATCCTTGGTTTGCTGCTTAAAATGTCAAATGTTGAAATTTTCATTGGGGATCCTATCGCTACGTCGCGTCGCGTCACCATCCCCGCTCGCAAGTCGCAACACAATGACAAATTATAAATTTTTGGCAAAGCATCATGCCATCGTTGGGTCTTATCTCCTGGCGCAGGAATTTGCTAAATAAACAGTGGATCCACGAAAAAACACATCCTTGCACCACGCATCATTAATTGCAGGCTCAAAGCGATGCCAAACTCATTTCACTGCTCATTTATCTTTGGCATGGCACAGCGCGATGCGCACAGGGCCGCGGTTGCATTTTCGTGTCTGACGTGTGTCACTAGATTTCGGTAGGGCCATACTCCGGTATGGGTCTTCGCCTTATTACGATGGAGGTTAAGTCTTAATATTAGTTTTACTGTTGCTTGGCGTTGTTGTTATCCTGTTTATTTTCGGGAATAGTGGTGTGGATGCAATGACAATCTTTGTCTCAAAAGAGGAGGCATCTGATGGTGGGTCCAAAAATGCTCACGTTGCAGCTGGAAACCGCACATACCAGGCCACAGGGGGATAAATGTGTACGTGAATATATAGTTGTTGGTGAGGTATCCTCCTTTTTGGCTCATTTAGATCCCTGAGTTGTGTCATTCATTTTAGATGGCTGTGTGCGCTATAAATTAATGTTGATTACTTTGTTGGGTTTTGTAGCTTAACGCTTGAAGATGACGGAGTATGGTCGGCCACAACTAATGGGTTTGTCACCTGTGTGTCTCCTAAGTTCATTCCGGTGATGGTTGTATTTTGAAAGAAGAACTAAAAGGCAAAATTTAGCTCAACACTACCTGATTCATTAGAACAATACATTGCAGGAAATAAATCATAAGTCTAAACGCCATCAATGCTTCGAAATAAGTTCTAGATGGACGACTATCATAGTATTGAATGTAGGCCCTAAAGTATAAAGTAAGGTCAAATATCATGCCAAATATATGTTTTTACATACGAAATTTTCATATCGACTATGAAACATCTGCAATAAAATGTGACACAATTCCAAGTTATAAATGGTGATCCGATAAGAGCTTCCTGACTTTTCTTCCCCATTTTTGGAAATCATATTCTACAGGAGGAAGCCCTTGCTTAATTTTGTTAAGGGCACGGTTGGTCCAGTAACAATAGGCAATGTATAGTCTCATCTGTGTAATGAATTGATTCCGTTTATTACTTGTACGATATAAAAGGAGAAAAATTCCGCAAGATTCCAATTACCGAATCCTGTGAGACCCCTTTATTGACTGTAAGGAAATAGGAATTTTCAGATCCAATAAACATTGAATGCAATAAGCTGAAATATATGACCTTCATGCTAAAGCCAATTAAAAGCTCTTTCAAGATCGCTGTGAGAGAAATTTTGTATTTCCATGGATTTGTATTATCTTCGCCTGAAACAAGAGCAATGCATGTTTTGTTAAGTTTAATTTTGTCAAATCAAAATTGTTTTTTTGGAATAATATTTTCTTACTAACTTAAGTAGTAAGTCCACCTACAGTCCAGAATGAGCCTGGTCCTTAGTTGACTTCCTTCAGTTGCGCACACCAATTAATTTGAGGTCGGTTTCTACCTGTGTGCACCACTTAGGGCGAGGTCTTCCTCTACTGCGTCCGACGTCTGGCTGGGAATCGAAAACTCTGCGAGCAGGCGTATTGGTGTATGTAAGTTCTTAATGTCCTAGCCATCTTTTGACTAGGGGTATGTCGCTGTACAGCGCGTATAGTTCTTGGTTAAATTTTCGTCTCGATAGCCCGTCAACGCAAACGGGACCGAAATTTCCGAAGAATTTTCCTCTCGAGACGACCAAAGAAATCATATGATACGGGCCATGCTTCAGCGTCTAACAGCAAGGCTGGGATAACCAGAGTTTTTTTTATATGATCTCCTTAGTAGTTCGAGTAAGGGCTTTTCTACTAAATTACCTTCTTAGCCCGAAGAAACACCAGTTGGCAAGAATGTTTCTTCGTTTAATTTCTGACGAGATGCTGTTGTCATAGTTGATAGCGTAGCCAAGATAGATAAAGACCCGTATTTCCCTAAAGTAACACCTGTCAACGGTGACGTTGTATTTTTTCGTGTTAAAAGCATACAACGGGTGAATATTTAAGAGTTAAGATATTTAGGTTGGCAGCACTGGTTAGTAATGGAGTCCAAACGTCATCTGTCCAAGTGAAAAGTTTTCAGTATACTCTGCCATTTAATTACGGAACGACTTACAAACGAGCAACGATTGCAAATTCTTAAATTTTATTATCAAAATTCGTGCTCTGTGAAAAATGCGCAACATTTGTTACTACCAGCTCGCAAAACAATGGAAATATTGAAGGATGAATTTAGTGAGCAGCTTATCTCTCGAAATGGCCCTATGAGTTGGACGCCAAATCATGCGATTTAAAGCTTCTTGATTATTTCTTGTCGTTAGTCTATGTGGATAAGCCGAACACGATTGAAGCCTTACAGGATAACATAACACGCGTGATTTGTGGAATATAGGCCGAAATTTTCGAAAAAAAAAATGACGCACAATTGGACCTTTCGAATGGACCATTTGACACGAATCTGCGGACAATATTTACATGAAGTTGTCTTTAAAACGGAAATGACAAAGGCGTATTTATCGGTTACAATAAAAATTTTGAATATTTGATGCAAATTTGATTGTTTTATTCGATTCAAAAAAAAACAACGCTTAAAAATCACCCGTTACTTAGTTTTACCCTCATTTACTGCTAAGCCCATTATTGCCGCTTCATTCTCTTTACGAGCAAACATAGCTATGACATCGTGTTGAGTCTTGCCAAAGATGTCAATTTCGTCGGCGTATGCTATTAGTTGCACCGATTTTTGGAAAACTGTGCCGTCTGGTGTTGGCTCGTTAGTTTTGGACAATCCTCAAGAATCAAGTTGAAAAAGTCACATGACAGAGTATCGCCTTGCATAAATTCCTTTTTAGTATCGAATGTGTCGAATGAGGTCGTTTCCAACCCTGGTGGAGCTGCGATAAACTAGATATTAGTCTGTGTTGAAATCGATAAATAGGTGGTGGGAATCGATTTAAACTTTTTCGGTTTTTCTCTAGGACCTGATGTAGTGTGAAAATTTGATCAGTTGTAGATTTCCGCGATCTTAATGTACTGATCAGGTTGTTTGGTAAACAGTTTCAGGCGTTCACATATTACGGCAGATTGTAGGAATCTTGTCTATCGCAATGTGATCAAATTGTTTGACCGTTCGTTGATATGGACACTGCCATGTCCCCTTATGAATATCGTAGTGAGGAAACCTTATTATGGATATATTGGCGTTTTGTCCCGCAGCAAAGCCAACTAGCCTTTGCAAACGTTTTGTCGTTCTTCGGTAGTCTTTCATAAGTTTTGTCAAGGAGCTCGTGGAGAGAGTCTTTCGCTTTATCATCCTTTTCATCCGCCGAAGCATGAGCGCATATAAGGCTTATGTTAACAAATTTGGAATTGATGAGGATTGTAACAATGCGTTCCCTAATGTCTTGAAAACATAAGGTTGTCTAAGGTTGGCACTTTTAATAAGTCCACATCCGAATAGTAGATATTTCTGCTCCGTGTAATACGGTTCATCTTTTATGTTTTTCATTCTCCTTTTGCCTCCTGGATGGCAGTAAGGTCTGCTTTGTAGCAGCTAAGTGCTTCCGCTGGTTTTTAGCCTGCACCTCTCCTGCTTAATGTTCTTACATTCCAGGTGCAGACACCCCCGTCGTTGTCCTTTTCTTTTCGTTTTGCATGGTCGTCAACAATAAGATCAGGCGTCGGGGCTCTTGGTTGCTTCGTAACAATGGTTTTTTTATCCGTGAATGGGTACAACACTCCCGAAACTGGGGGGGCAGTTTCAATTACGGACACTGGGCATCGGTGTCCACTACGGGATTGGAAGGGAGTTGGAATATTAGCTCATCCGCCACCGTCTCTGTTCATGGGGCCTGACTTACTCTTGAGATTCCTAAATGACTTGTTGTCCGAGTATGTCGAAGCAGCTAATCTATGTTTTTCACTTTGTCCATCCTAACTGGGACTGTTTACGCCACCGTTGACTCCATCTTGGGAGCTTCTCCCCTGCCGCCTCTAAATAGAATATGCGCATTAGTGTGAATACACGTCTTTCTCCAGAACTCATCTGCTGCCGCGATGACTTTAAACAGGGGTGGAGACCCTATCTATAGTGAAGGCCACACGGAAGTCTTAGGCGGTAGGAGTCTAGGTTTCATATAATCTCGTATCCTAAAATTTGAATACCTTCCAATTATTATTGTTATCATAATTTTTTTCTTTCTTGGGGCTTGTGGTCTTGGATGATATAATATTTAGGCCGAATTACCGTATTTTATTTAAGCGTTCTACAAATGGTATATTGATTTATTTTTATTTCACTAGGAAAATCATGTAGTTCACCTTTTTGAATATTTTGAATGTTCAGTTTTGCAATGATGCAAGACTGGTTTCCCTAATGCAAACACTTTAACTGGTTAAGGAGATCCTTAATTCGAAATGTATTACAGAGTGTTATGGTATGGCCCCTACGGTATATTTATCAGGCGATAGGTAAAATATTCAATGAAAAAGTTCATCAGATAATCGGAGTATTGTTAACCATACAGGACCTGAATCCTAACTTCCCTTATCATTAATGTGTGCGAAACTGCAAAGTTGTATTTTTGCCACAACGGACGGGATCTTTTGTTTAATGCAAGTTCCGATTGGCAAATTTTAGAAGATTTTCATGACAGTTTTATACATTTGAATGTGTTAGTTTTGTGTCCGTAGGTTTATATGCTAAAAGGCATTATCGATATTTTTTTAAATAAATGAGAATGACCACGTCTGGATCTTTTTGAAGGGATGATCAATTTTTAGCAAAGTTAAATTTAACAGATTTTTATAAATAATTAGGTTTTCCTCGGTCCACTTAAACAGAGCTTATTGTGTTCGTAAAATGCTTACTGACCAAATATGGGGTCCATGTCATTTTTATGGATATGATGTACCACCAGCGTGGTAAAAATATCGACTGCTTCCATTTGCAGGAATTCGCTTTCTCCTGTGGAATTTTCATCGTGAAATACTCATTATAAGCAACACTTTCTGGACCTATACCAACAGTCAAGAGTGTCTGTTTTTTATCTTCTGCAAATTTTGATGCATAACGTCGTATTTAATTTGTTCGCGTGAACATATACGGGTACCTATTGGTCTTTACAACCCCCGTTACAAACGTACAATTGGTTTGTTTCTCTCCGATATTAAATTTTGTAGTTTTACGATAAGTGACGTCAAAATTCTCAACTCTTAGTATACCCTCTGTGCTTCTGAAAGCGTATTAACATAATTATGGAGTGAATTGATTCTATGCGTTCGATACTTTCCGAGTTACCCAAGTGACGTTTTGGTATCTATATAGCAAAGGTGTCCTCTTCCAACGCACTCATTTTGTTGGAGTGCTAGAGTCGGCACACATCAAATAGATTTAGTAATTCGAAGAACACGGATTTGTAACAGAGGACAAGTTGCTTGATTCATCCAATTCAATTCATAAAAATCAAGGAATAAACCGCGGCTGACAAGACCACAAAAAATAATAGATCTTCCTCAGACACCAACTGAAAAATCTATACAAAGCCTCATCTCTGCTGCAAAACCGCATCGATAGGATCTACCGTAGGTCTCCAAAAATATAATCAGTTTGACCAGAAGCAACAGTAGATACTTATACTATAACCCATACCCATCTAAAGAACTATAGGGAACCAATCAGCATCAAACAATAATGATAACCCCAAAAAAGGCTGCACACACACCTTCAGGCTAGCGATAGACCGAAAGAGAAAGAACCACCGAGTGTTACCTAGCCGAAGGGATATCGACACCCCATGAGGTAATAAATGTGCAACACATTTCGATTCCAACTTCCAATTCTATTGTCCCATCAGAGATGGGCTTGGCGCAGTCTAGGACCTCCAAAGTATATACTTCGAGTGTGCAGATATCGCCAGAAACTGGCGGCAGAATTGAAATTATTTATGAGAGTAGCCTCCCGCTATTGTTGGCGCGAGCTATAGCGAATTTTATGACGCTCCAAGCGCCGGATATGATTTATTTTCCAATTTTTTTTCATTGTCCTTTTGTATATTTTTCCCCGTGCGCACTTAAAAGGGTGGATTAACTGCTTTGAGCGTGTGTATGTGCGTTTTTGCACCTTAATTGGACGGAAAATCTGTCTTTCGATATGAAATTTATCGATATCGATTGTGGGTGAGAGATATCTATGGTAAGGAATAGGCAGAAAGGAATAGGTGATTGGCTAGGATAACAATGGGCTTTTCTGGTTATGACTTATGACCCTACTTAGTGTCGGAAATTGGTGGCCGAATGGGACTTGCAAATTTTTTTTTTTTTTTTTGCATTCTTACAATGTTGCCAGGATGTTGGGTTATGATGGTATAATACACAGAGGGCTAAAGGATTTTAAATCAATAGTTAATATAAGTTCTGTAGAGGGTAGGTCTTTTATGCTTAGGGGCTCATTGTATCATTAATATGCTGACTGGAATTTCTTTCCAATTCGACTTACATTGAAGCTATCTTAACTCCAAGGTTGGGTTAGGTTTACGGGTCGGTGAAGTAAAGGTTCCTCTAGACCAATCTACTTAGGTCCTTATATGCTCATTCTGATACTATTCATAGGATGTTAAATGAGTGTGTGCTTTAGTGTTCTACTACTACAACTACTTCCTTCTATGGATTATTCATAGTAGAATCTCAGGTGTGGATATCCATTTGGAAAGGTATCATTCGGTGGTTATTTCTCTTCCAGTCTATCGCTAGGCTGAAGGTATGTGTGAAGCCTTGTTAGGTGCTATCATTGTTCAAAATATCTAGCCATCTGCATTTTCTCAAAATCTTGTGCAGACAAGCAAATAAGATCTAAGAAAGTTTTTCGATATCTTCGCAAATAGGATAGTTATCGTGCGTATATTCGTCTTCGCAGCCTTTTCAGATGGCTTCATATTTGAAATTTTATTTTATATCATGATTTTTATTAACTTGAAAACTATGGATCCCACCATCTTAGACAGCGAGGTTTTGTTATGCCGTAAATGCGTGTTTGTTCGGTTTCTATCTAAGTCTGACCTGGCTCCTGACATGTGAAAGTTGATTCAGATCGGCTTTCATTCGGAAATTGCCATGACTTAAACTCTGAGGATGGAGAGCTTATTTAAATGCATTCAAAGTTGTAGATATTCTTGTGAATTCGTAAGCAGAAACCCAGCAGAAACTTAAATTTCGCTGTTAATCAGGAGTTTTGAGATCTTAGTCAATGGCGATAAAAGTCCAGGTGCTGAGATGTCTATTCATGGTCTGGTAGCAGGGCGATTTCGGAACCACCAGTCTATATGACTGATTTCCAAAACATTTTGCGGGCAATTCTTGCATGAATGATCCAAGAGAGGTAAATTAAGAATTACCTCCAACCCAATGATTGGAGTCGTTTTCATCGCACCGTTCTGGCAATGCACGTGGTATTTTTTGTTATAAGTTTTAAATTGGTTTCCTCTTTGTGGATTCCCACCAGTATTGCCACAAAACTATTTTGGGGGTTGGGTCCCGATATCCTATTGAGTATTCGCTTACATGCAATTCCTTCTTTTATTGACATTCAGCTTTCAATCGACATTTAGCTTCTAATTTTCTCATCATAAATTCGGGATTTGGGAGAGACATATCTTATGGATTCTAGAGTTTTCTAAAGACAGTGCCTTCGAGTTTATAAGTATGCACTTTCTGTTCCAGTAGCAAATTGAAAAAAAATTGGTTGATAAGCAAACTCAAAGGAACTCCAACTACAAAACCTTCCAAATGGACAAACAGTCTGGAACGCAACCCCCACAAGACTGAACTCATCCTGTTCATTATGAAATATAGAACTATACGCACTGGCTATATATCGTAGATTTAAGATCGATACTTCTCTATGGAGTAGTTGTATTGCGGACAGCGCTCGAGATAGCTAGAAATAGCAATAAACAAGCCAAGGTGCAAAGAACTGCGTGTCTTGCATCGGTGGTGCACTCCGCACAACATTCTCAAATTTTTCACCTACAACCCCTTGATACTTTTGGCAATGATATGTCAGCTAACTCAGCCATCAAATTTAACACCACCCAACAGTGGTGAAGGAATCAAACTGGCTACTCAAAAATTCCAAGCGACCATACATATATTCTTGAAAACACCGATGAAAGCCTTACTAGGCTAGGCATTGATAAGAGCTTCTAGGTCGCACTCTCAGACAGACCGTCATGGGAAAGAAAGAAATGACTCGATCCATTTTTATACCGATGGCTTCAAAACAAATGACGGAGTGGGTGCTGGTGTCTCCCCCGACAGGCAAAACCTCAGCCTATATTTTAACCGTGTTCCAAGTGGAACTCATGGCGATCAAAGAAGCCTTATCTTGGTTGAAAGTTAATGTAATATATCTACCAAGGATATAAGCAGCTTCTCGGAAAGCCAAGCGGCCATCAAATACCTACAATCAGCTCATCTTTTCAAAAGACGGAAGAGCCATTTAATATTCACTTCTGCTGGGTGCTTGGGCAAAATCACATTTTAGGAAGCTGGAAGGCTGATTACCTCGCCAGAAATGGGACTGAATTACCAGTTATACCCCAACGGACTGATCTCGGTCGCTAAACAATACATTAGCGCCACCATAGTTGTCATCACTGGACACTGTCTAATAGGAAGGCACGCAGAAAGGGTGGGCCTTCATTTTAAGGACTTCTATAGCTGTATTGAGGAAGAAGACCCAATACTTCGTCTTCTGTGCTACTGCCTGGCCCTATCAAACAAGAGGAAGATTCACCTTGGATTTGGCAAACACAGTCGGGAGAAGTCTCCGCCGTTTCATTAATAGCTCAGACTATTTTTTTTTACAGGTAAGATGGAGAACTCACAGGGTATCACAATGGACCAAAAACGAATCACTGGCAGCCACTCTAACCTACCCTAATCTAACATAGCTGTATCAATCTTAACAAAATCCCGAATTCGACTATCGCTCGGCGACAAACTCAAACTATGGATGGTACTGTAAGAGTTCTTGGTTCGTGCCGATAAGTGTGTTATAAAAATGCTGTAGACGTTCACAAAGAATGTTGAATAGAATCTTGTATCTACCAAGACTACGCCTCGGTAATTAGAACTCCAGTGTGGAGTTTAGTTGCTCTCCCATTAGGCGTCGGCATACTCGCAGGGCTGGTGAAAACATACAATACCAACTATACGGCTAGATTAAGGCGTTAAAAGACTCGTGCGAATAATCGACCAGGCTGAGGGCCCCTACCAAATGCCCGCACATTGCGGATCTCTTTGTAGGTGTACCGACTGCTCCACCAATCGTGGGTAAAATAATGATTACACCAAAACCACCTCAAAGCATTAGCGTAGCCAAGTCAAAAATGAGTTTGGGAAAACCTGATCTGAGTCATGCAGGCAAGATGCTGAGTTCGTATTTGTGCCAGGGGAAACGGGGAAGACGATGGCACTAAAGCCTCTCTAACTCACACCATGGTAATATTGGTCTCCTCATCTGACAGTATCACCGCCGGGCGCTTACGTTAAGACGTTGGGCAAACCTGCTACACTTTGCCTTGTGTCCATACCTCGATGGCTGAAAACACATCCGTGCCATCGTTAAGACTTTGGTTTTGGAATCTGATCTGATCCATAGCCAAGAGTTGTAATGGGTACACCCCATCTTTACTCTGATCAATCTGGGCAAACTTTATGTACGGCTTCGGGCTTGGACCACGTGGTCCCCCCAAATCACTACAAGACCGACCATGCTCCAGCAAGTCCACCCTTCTAAAGCTGCTTACAAGGATAAACTGGTACTTACTAAACTAATTACCGGTATCTAGTGTAATCCGATCTGACAGAAATGCGATATTCTTATCTTAGCTGATCCATGGAACAGTTTCAACGTTTCAAAAGCAAAGGTCGGTCCAAGCCTCGCAATGCATAATACCTGACATAACGTTGGGTTAGAAGTTTAAAGAACGTCTGGAATTCATGGCAACTAACCGCAATGATCCTGATGGAAGCATAACATCGGATATATTGAGGATTGTAGAGGTGAAACTTGCCTCCAACTTCCTCCAAATGCTTCGTGATCACCCGGGCCTTGCTCCCAATTGCGGCGACCTGGGCTTTTATTAGGGATATATAATGAGGATTGCATGTGCAGACCAGAGGCCCAATGATCTTTCAAAGATAGCAATGCCCGACATGGATTCCTAGCCGCCCTCGTAGTCGTGCGAAAATCCCGGTCGAGTCATCCGACCCAAACCACATTATGGACATTATTAGGTTCAGCAATCCGCTTCTTCCAACCTATAATTGGTGACTTGGCTAGATTGAAGAGGCTAAGAGAGGTTCTGGAAACGTTTGCATAATCCTAAACGATGAATCCCTGGCTCCTTTGGTGCAGGCACAGCCGTAAGGCATTTTATTTACTTAAGTAACGCTATTTTCCGGAATGCACCTGGGGATCAACCATCATGCTTCTGCTGTATCCAGTTGCTCACTTTAAGTTGGTTGTGGTCGGTTTCTATGTAGGCACCACCTAAGTTGAGTTTTTCCTACTGCATACAACTTCTGGCTATAATTCAAAGGAGGTTCGGCAATCGGGTTTTTTCGAAGTCAAGGCAGTTAGTTGAAAACCTCTACCTTATAGGGCATTAAGTCAAAATTTAAATGAAAAATAACTCTTGGCGTTTCGAGGTAATAAATCAACAATAGGTTATAAAGCTCCGACTTCCATATAACTGAAGTCATCCTGCCTTTGTTCTTCTTTGAAGCCTATAACAATCCGAAAGAAGCAGTTCAAGTCCAACAAACAAACATCTAAATAATAAATTTGATCCCATTTTCCCTAGAATCTTAAGACTTCAACTCCGTGCATTTACTCTCCAACCTCCTGCACTTTGCTCCTAATTAACATTAAAGGCCTTGCTGCACTCTTTCGACAAGTCTCCGCCAAACGCAAGGAGACGTTCGTTAGTTTCCTAATTTCTCGAGTCAGTAGCACAGAAATTATTACCCCCTCCAGTTCATCACCATTCAATTCGTCGGTATATCCTCTCATTCATTATCCACCTCATTGTCTACCGTTTGACTGGGGCGGGGAGTGCTAGGAAACTTTACATCAACAAGCGTAACGATTAACCATCTCATAGAAGGACCGCAACTTTCATCAAGCATCTAGTGCACATTCAAACCAAGGAAGACCAACTTTTTCACACAAAACCCGACCAAAGAAAAAGGTGCAACAACAAAGACGCAAAAAAAAGGAAAAGCTGATGCAACGACCTTGGAACTTTACAAGGTTATTACGAGAAAAGTCCTTTGTGCACAAGAATAGGAAAATGAATGGACTTCCTACCACCCCGACCATATAACTTCATCCCATCAGACCTAATATATAGTGTATGGCAGGAGTAAACTTTCCATGTCGACAAAACGTTATAAGGATACTCTCGACTAAGGGGTGATTAACATAAAACTCCATTCTCAATGACAACACAAAGTCATTCCGAATGCAAATGATGCAACGCTACTACGCTGCTCCTACTGGATCGCTGTGCACAGTTACCTACACTACTACTCCGACTATTCCGAGAGCAAGCTTAGAGGGATAAGGAATATTTACGAAAAATAACGAAAAAGGATCCTATTACACCTCCATTTCGCCGACGGACAACGGAATTTTATCGCATGTTTTTACCGCCGGTTTAAGGAATTCTTGAAACAATTCCATAAGCTGATCCCTACGAAAATATCCTTCTCTAACGTTTGCCCAACAAAACAACGTGAACAAAATACGAAAAGTATTCGAGCTGCAAAGGATGCATGCTCAGGGAGGCGAAGGACTCTGGCAAGTGCAAAAAAGGGATACGGAGGGGCAACGCAGGAATAAAAAAAAAGTGCAAAGGAAAACCAGAAACATGACTCTTTGCTCAAGTAAACATGCAGCAACAGCAACAACAACAGAAACACAGCTTAAGAGAGAACGAGGGGTTCTGGCGAGAAGGCCACACCCTTGCACTGGCTTCTGATTGGTTCCTGCAGTGGAAAACTTTCGCTAGAGTCCTTGCATTCTCGCTAACTGTTTCTGTTTTCTAACCCTAGTGCTAAAGTGTTTTTTTTTGTGTTGTATGTGTGTTGTTGTTGCTCCTTTGCAGTGTGTGTAGTAGTTACTTTTTTTTATTGTTTTTATTTTTAAACAGCTTTTTGGGTGGATGTGTTGGATGGAGTAAGGACAAAGGACCCAATACCACCCGCTGCTTCGGACGAAAAAATCACATTGATTGCATTTGTGTGTATAGGCTAGGTTGTAGTTTTTGGCTTAGAGCGAGCCATTACATCGTTTTTGGGGACGCACTCAGGATACACAAACACAAAAGTGTCCGCACAACCACACACACTTGAGTCCTATGGACCCCTCTCTACATTGGTGCCTTTTGACATTCCTCGAACATTTATCCATAGAAAATGATGTTTTCCTAGAAATTGAAGAAGATGGTTGGAGACGAAGCCTTGTGGAACGGTCAGGTTCGAAAAACGCCTGAAATGTCAGTGGGGAAACGTTGTCGATAAAAGAAGGTCTTGAGTTGGGTGGTGATGTAACGCTCACGTTTCTATGGATCGAAGTACTTTTACGTACTTCGACATCCATGTCCCAGATGCACTTCCTTCGAAGTAAACAACGCACGAAATTCGTTTATGTGCACTATGGGCGCATTCGTTTGCCTAAGGAAATCTCTATTCGGGTGGAAATCTCGATGGTAGTAGTCCGTGTGCAGTTTTGGAAAACAAACGTCTTCAGTGTTGCTGATGTTGGAGGTTCTTTGTTAGATGTGTGGAAATACCATTTGTGTACCCATAGTTGGAGAAGCCCCCTCAATGCCCATTACTTCTTGGTCGTGGACTAACATAAGGAGCCCGGGACCAGTGAAGAAAATTTTTGAGGATGACCAACTTAGAAGACCGCTACAAAAATAAGCCACAAAATGGATGTCGTTTTGTAAAACACATAAAAAAATCATTTTTTGGGACAACAGACTAGTTATGAACCAGTGCTTTGCTTTTTCTCATAACCATTCATGAGTTCGTGTGTACTTTTTGGACCTCGGTTTTATACCGAATCCTAGCAGCTGAGTCGAGATAAGCTTGCCTTGACAGTTGATACTACTCCTTACTGACTGACATGAAAAGATTCTCAAATTTTCCGTTCGCATTCGGTGAAAAATATACTTCGCATACAGAAAATATGCGAAAAGCTAGGCTTGAGGCCCTGTTTGAGATGTTATGCCAAATATTTTAGGACATGTCCTTCCAACTTACTTACTGACGAAGCCATTTTGGTCACTTCCTTCTAAATACTAGCAACGGGAGATATTACATCACGTTGGGTCCGACCAATAATATTGTTATCGTCGTCATATGCTAGTAATTGCACCCATTTAAGGATGATTTTGCATCTTGTATTGACTCGGGAGTTTATTGGTTTTTTTTTTCAGGATCAGACAAAGTGTAAAAATTTTATCAGTTGTGGACTTTTCTGATAAGGGCCGATCAGGTTGTTGGTAAACATTTTCAGGAGATCGAATATTACGGCATATACTTGTAGGCGATCGTTAGGAGACTTATGACTCTGTAGTTAACGTAGTTCAGAGGTTCTGCTTTTTGTGTACTAGGCAAACGATACTGAGGTTCCACTCTTGAAAGGATTTAACATACCAAGGCAACCCTTCCAGCTTTATAAAGCTCATCGGGAGGTCATCGTATTCAGCATACTTGTTAAGCTTGAGTTTAGATATTGCTATTCTAGGTTGGGTGGTTGATAGTTTTCGCTATCGTCGCCAATATTGGGTAATTTGTTCTGCCTGACAACGGGATATCATTCGTTATCGCCGTTTAACAGTCTGCAGAAGTGTGTTTTTCAAATCATCAGCATTTGTCTCAGCTACGATATTTTCTTGTTCATCTGGACAACATTCCTGGAGTGGCATCTCTCAATATCCTCGATCTTGAGCTTTTCTTTCTCATTTTCTTCTCTCTGAAAATCCGGTATTCTTGCCTCCATCTAAGTGTATAAAGCTCAATGGCAGCTCCCATATTTACCTGTAGCTTAGTCCTGTAGGCCTCGTTCTTGGCTGCGAACATCTGTCGGCATTCTTCATTTAACCCGGGGTCTCTAAAAAGTTGATGCGAGAAACATAGCACACCAGTTTCAGCTGGTCAAATATATTGTTGGCATCTTTGCCATTGTTCTTCGACATTCGATGATGGTGGTATGGCGATTATCGAGAGGTTAAGGGATACGCGTCCTCCGAAATAGGCGTTCTCTTGCGATTCAACTTTTTTGTCATTAATTTTGATTTAATCGATTTGATTAACCGTTCGTTGATCTGCAGACCGCCATGTCTGCCCGGGCTCCTTCGCAAGACTTATTAGACTTTCGCAATACTCCATAGGAGCCAATGCGTTTGTAAGGCTTATGTTGGCGGATCTGGCCTTGAACGCAATTGTTTTTTTTTTTTTGTTCATATATCATGATCGTAAATTATCAAACCAGTCCTCTCCTACGCCCTAGGTTGCTTCACAACAAAAGCTTTTTTTCAAAATAGATGACCTGTTCCAATTTATTAAATGCCCCTAGGACAAGGGGTCATCAGTATTAACTAAGCAATTTAGCACTGCCCTTGGCTTTTCGGCTCATCCAACACCATCTCTGTTCAAAGGGCCTGACATATCCTTCAGACTTTAAGACCTGTTGTCCGAATATGCCGAAGAAGCTCAATAAGGTTATTCACTTGTCTAACTGAAACCTTAGACGCCACCGTTGTCTCCATCTTGGGAGTTCTTCCCATGTCACCTGGAAATAGAATATGTGTAGTAATATGAGTGCATATCTTCCATCCGCTCTCATCTGTTTCCACCAAGATTACTGTGTAGGAATCTTAAATCTTTTTCCAACTTACTTTTTGTCATATATCAGTTTGGCTCCCAACTACGCTGATGGACCATAGACCAAATTTTCCGCAGCAATGTAAGACCGGGGATTAATTTTGCAAAGATGATTTGTGATAAGTGACAGACAAAATCAATAAAGTTCGTATGGGTAGGCTGATTGCAAATGCGACAGTTTCATTTTAGTAACTTTTTGTTGTGATACAAATTAAGTCAGATAGGAGTCACATCAGCTTACATACACCGACTTTGTTGGCAGCCCCATCTGCTTATCACAAATAACCTTAGCCGATTGCAAACCGAAATATCATCTTTTTATCGACTTGGAGGTTCTAGAGCTCTTACAACCGACGACCAAATTCGATATCACTCAGTTAGGATGCACGATAGGGCAGTTGAAAATTGGGAAACTTCTGCGACATACATGTCTCGATCATGGGCCTATGTAGAGGTTTTAAGTGCAGTTATTGAATAGACTAAATGCGCTGGTCTTCCAGTCAATGAGGACAAGGTTAAGTATTTGCCATCAACAAACAAAAAACTTGTCCATGCTAAACCTTGAATGAAATTTCATAACTGATAGCAAAAATTCTGAGGTAGTTAACGTCATATAAATTGGAGATATCAGCATTCGCACGTACGAACAGTAGTGAAGATCCCACAATGATTGACTCTTAGAAAGGCTTGGCCAAATTATTTAAGAATTGCACCACACAATTAGATGTTTTTCCTTAAACCTCAAAACAAACACTTCTCGCACAAATAGCTTGAAAAAGTGGTCAGAAGAATTTGTATGCGAGAGGTTAGCGAGAAGCTCGCATTTGTCGCATAAAAAGTCGCTACACTGTGCGCGAGTTAAGTATCCATAGCAAGACATATTGAGAAAAAAGATAACATTATTTGTATTCAATGATATCTTTAGTCTCTAGTACAGTCTTGCACACAACGCTACAATGATAACATATGTAAAAGAGATAATATCGTTTGTATACAATGTTGGAATATTATCTCTTCTTCATTATCAAGCAAGACGATTGTACGCTTGGGTCTCCTTGTAGATAGATAAGAAAAGTATATAAATACGACTGTATGATGAATTTATCAAGAGTCTTATTGTAACTACATAGTAGCCTTAAGCTCCTTTTAGAATTAGTAAAAAGTATTTCAATAATAAAGGACATAGTTCCAAATAAATATTGTTTAATTTTAAAAGTAAGAAACAAGTGTTTTAATTGGCGATCCTGCCAGGAGGTTAAATATACTTTTTAACTTCAATCGAGCGGACCTCGGGAACAAGTAGTGAAATCTAGTATAAACAGAACACTCGCGTTACCGGTTACAAGAATTACCTAGCATAGCAGGTACAAATATAGCTTCTTCGTACGAAGCAGCAAAGCAATTCAGTGAAAGTGTATATGTGGAGGAAAAAAAACACACAAATTCGACGACAACAGACACGAGTTCAAAATGGAACAACTCGCAGTATTAATGGCAAGATTAGAAGCTTTAGAAACCAGGAGCAACACAGTAACACAAACCCTAGAGCACACACGCACAGAGAATGCAAGGTTAGCAGCAATAATAACTAACCAAAATCAAATAAACACTAATTTAGAAACAAAACTAAATGAAGTAAAATCTGGATTAGGCATAGTACCAAACATACCTGTGCTAGAGGAAATAAGAACCACATATACAGATGGTAGTGAAATACAGTTAGACGCATTTAAAAGCCTACCTATTTTCAACGGCGATCAATCAAATTATCGGTCGTGGCGCGAAGAAGCATCCAGATTAATGGACAGCATTAAAAACTTCAAAACACACAGTAAGTACGCAGCAGCATTGACTATAGTGAAAAGTAAAATACAGGGTGCAGCCGCGAATGTGTTAACTAATTATAACACAATTTTTAATTTTGAGGCGATACGTAACAGATTAGATTATACGTACTCTAATCAAGAACCTCTATACGTGCTACAAGACATGATGAAAGCCATCACGCAAAAAAGAAGCACACTGTCTGAATACCACGACGAGATAAATAAAAATCTCAATTTAATAATATCAAAAATCACTATGTCAGGTGATCCGCCGAATATAATCGACAGACTAATTAAAAATGCTAACGACGACGCAGTTCGTATATTCATTGATGGTATGAGTGACAACTTTACAAGAGGATCATTATATTCAGCTACAATAAATGATCTAGAACACGCATTCGCAATTGCTCGCAGAATAGAACATGATAATGTGCACAGGCATTTACATCTCACTCAAGATAAGCACCACAAAAATATGCCACATGAACGCAGAAACGAAAGAAGACCAAATTATTCGAGCCAAACAACGAATTATCAACCCCAGAAGCAATACGATAATATGCAGCAACACAATCAAGGACCACAGCCGATGGAGATAAACTCGAGACAAATTGTACATGCACAGCGACAAAATTGGAATCAATACAAACCCGATGTATATAATCCACCAGCGAAACGTGAACACAGCGGGAGTTTCAACACACACAACAGACCGCAACGATCTTATCAGCAGAACTTCAAGCAGCAGAGAGTAAATAACTCCCGACAACAACGCAGAGACGATGTCAGCAGTACATATGCAGAAGCAGATGAAACGGAATGTATGGTAAATAATAACATAAGAATAGATCATTTAAACTAGTAGACGGGTTGCCCTGCTTAAATTTAACTAGTACTATTTCTAAGGAAATTTATAAAATTCTTATTGATACTGGTGCAACCCATAATTACATTAATAGAAAATGCGATTCTAGCGAAAAAATTAAAATTAAACCTATAAAAATAAAAACAATGCATGGTTATTCTATGGTAGATACAAAGAAAGTAGTTAGGATATTAAAGAAAAATATAACATTTTTTGAATTAGAGGATATTCAGTCTTTTGATATGATATTAGGATATGAAGGACTTAAAGTTCTAAACGCGGAAATAAATTTCAGTAATATGACTCTAACTACCATAAGCAGTGTCGAATCTATTCAGAAAATTAATTACATAATTGGGGAAAATAATATTTATAAAGCAGACATAGATAGACTGATGAAGATTAATAACAGCATAGGACCGTTACCCTTTACAGATACTATAGAAGCAAGCATTAGGACGACCAATGATAATCCGGTTTATGTTAAACAATATCCATATCCCATAGCAGATAACGAATTCGTAAACAAAGAAATACAGAAACTCTTACATGACGATATAATAGAAAAAAGCCATAGTCCTTATAACAGTCCCATATGGACAGTACCTAAAAAAGGTTTGGACGAAAAAGGAAAACCAAAACGGCGCATGGTTGTTGATTTCCAAAAACTTAACGTTCACACTGTAACAGACAGATACCCCATTCCGGATGTCAACATGACAATTCAAAATTTAGGTAAAGCCAAGTACTTTACAACATTAGATTTGGAGTCAGGTTTCCACCAAATTAAAATCAAAACAGATGATAAAGAAAAAACAGCTTTTGCTATAAATGGCGCAAAATATCATTTTAAACGAATGCCTTTCGGGCTCAAAAATGCACCAAGCATATTTCAGAGATGCGTGGACGACATTTTGAGAGACTTTGTAGGTAAATTCGTACACGTTTACATTGATGACGTATTGATATATTCCTCATCTGAGGAAGAACATATACAGCACATAAGTCAAGTATTCGACGTACTCAATAAAGCCACATTAAAAATATCTGATGAGAAAAGTAAGTTTTTTCAAGAAGAAGTAGAATACTTAGGTCACATAATCAGACATGGTAGAATCACTACGAACCCTGAGAAAATAGCAGCTATAGAAAATTTTCCAGTCCCACAAACGGTAAAGGATTTGAGAGGATTTTTAGGTCTTACAGGTTACTATCGTAAGTTTATAAAAGGATACGCAAGCATAGCCAAGCCCCTGACATTATATTTACGAGGAGATAACGGTAAAGTAAACAAAAAACAAAGTAAAAATATTAAGTTAAATCTGAATGATTCAGCATTAGAAGCGATTAGAATTTTAAAAAATTATTTGAAAGAACAAGTCGAACTTTTTCAACCGGATTATAGTAAACCATTCGAGCTTACTACTGATGCATCCAACATAGCTATTGGAGCCGTACTAAGTCAGAATAAGCAACCTATACACTTCTTGTCAAGAACACTGAGTAAGACAGAAGAGAACTATAGCACAAACGAGAAAGAGCTATTAGCGATCATATGGTCCTTACAAAAACTCAGAAACTACATATATGGTATAGCAGACTTAACCATATATACCGATCACCAGAGCCTTATATATTCTGTATCAGAAAAAAATCCCAACACAAAGCTGAAACGTTGGAAGGGAATCATTGAAGACTTTGGAGCAAAATTAGTTTATAAACCAGGAAACCTAAATCTTGTAGCTGACGCATTATCACGTCAACGCATAAATGCTTCTACCATAGAAACAGCACATTCAGCTGAAAGTTCTTCTAATGATATAATAAAAACCGTGAATCAGCCTTTTAATGCATACACTGCACAGTTCGAACTTATTGAAGATATAACAAATAATATCGAAACACAAATCTATTTTAGTAACAAAATAAGACTCATAATAAAGTTTAAGGACAAAGACTCTTTACTAAGGCAGATGAAAGAAGTTATACAACCCCAAAAGATTGTAGCTTTGCATACGAAATTTGAAAACATATACAAATATGGTGAAAACATAAAAAAAGAATTCCCACTAGTAAGATTTATATTCACACCAAGAAAACTTCAAGACGTGACAAATTTGGAGGAACAAAAATTCACAAGGATAACATAAAGAATTATCATTTTTCAGATGACGAAAATATTAATATTCCTAACATTACTAGGAATTGTACAGAGTCAAGAAGGGCAAGGAAACGTTCAAATAACTGAGTTACTAAACAAGAAGTTTATACTTACGCAAACAGATGACGTGTATTTATTCAAAGAACAAACTTATTTGTTACATGCCACCAACCTGACTTCGATATTTCAACCTTACGTAAATATCGTAACTAGTAAATATCAACCTACACAAGAAGAAAAAATTTGGTTAAGTAAAATTAAGAATTTAGCAGACCAATTACAAGAACATACTAGGCATACTAGATCAATTAACTTTTTAGGAACAGCTTTCAAATATGTGTTTGGTAATCCTGACCATTATGACTTAGTTAACATAGAAACGAGTATAAATAATCTCATAGAAAACAATAATAAACAAAAAACTATAAATTCTAGATTTGAACAAATTTTGCAACAATTCGAAGGTCAGAGCCTTAAAGAACATTTAGTAATAGAACAAGTGTACGAACAATTATTATTATTGACCAGAACAATTAATGCAGCAAAAAATAATGAATATTTATCAGAAAGCCTAGACTTAGATGACATTAAAAATATTATTCAACATGAAATAATTCAAGTACCCATAATAAATATACTTGAGTACTCTAAAATATTATTAGCTAGAACTGATGAATTCTTCATCACAATATATAAATATCCAGTTCTAATTAAATCATGTAAATTGTATAAAGTAACACCTTTAAATTCAAAACATGGAAAAATCATTACAGATAAAACAATTGCCTTATGTAACCAAACTTATTTAAGAACAAGAAATTGTCAAAATCATCTAAGTAAAAACATTTGTGAAATTAACTTTGAAGAAGAAAATTGTCTTATTCCACTTTTAAAGAATATAACTTCAAAATGCAACATTAAACAAGAATACGATTACGACTTGGAAATTGAATCCGGTGTTATGTTATTAAGCGGTAAGCATAAGTTAAATAATCAAACAATTAATGGTATAAACTTAGTTACTTATGAAAATACTATAAATCTAGACGATAAAATATACAAAAACATGCATAAGCAAATTAAAGAAGTTATATTAAGAAATCATAATTCAGAATCTTACATCGACCAAATAATTAAAGAAGATACAATGTACAAATTCGATAACATAGATACTTTAAAAAAACTAATTATTCCTTTTGAAGAAAAACCGATATTATCAACTATATACACAATTGTAACACTGATTGTTATTCTAGCATTTACGTACGTAATGATAAAAACTATACAATGTATAACAGATCGTCAAAAACAAAAAAAGATTGACGCATATAACAAAACTTATGAAAGAGAAATGTTAAAAATAGCGTCGAAAAATCGGGACGATTTCGTTTAACAAGGGGGGGAGTTAAGTATCCATAGCAAGACATATTGAGAAAAAAGATAACATTATTTGTATTCAATGATATCTTTAGTCTCTAGTACAGTCTTGCACACAACGCTACAATGATAACATATGTAAAAGAGATAATATCGTTTGTATACAATGTTGGAATATTATCTCTTCTTCATTATCAAGCAAGACGATTGTACGCTTGGGTCTCCTTGTAGATAGATAAGAAAAGTATATAAATACGACTGTATGATGAATTTATCAAGAGTCTTATTGTAACTACATAGTAGCCTTAAGCTCCTTTTAGAATTAGTAAAAAGTATTTCAATAATAAAGGACATAGTTCCAAATAAATATTGTTTAATTTTAAAAGTAAGAAACAAGTGTTTTAATTCGCGCGCATAATAATATTTACATGCGAACAGTTTTCTCGCAACCAAACGCTTCTCGCATCGCTTTCTTGCACTACTATACAGGCTTGTTAGTACCCACTTCTTGCACGATGGCGAGGCCTCCTGTTTTATGCCATCTCCGAACGGCGAGTTTGAGATCAGCTTTTTTTGACAATTGATACTAATCGGATGATTACCATCAGGAGAGGAGGGCAATTAAAACGTATTTAAGGTGTTTCTACGGCTAGGAATCTAACCCAGACCTTCTTCGTCACTAGAGCCCGTCAAGAGTTTAGCTCTACATTATTGACGGCTGCTTTAACTCCGAGCTTTGCAGCAAGCGTGCATTCTTCCACGTAAAGGGGAATATTTTCCAAAGGACTAATCATATCATGTTTGGGTTATAATCGTATTGCTCACACAATCCTGAGTCCAACCACTCCCTCGCACCACAAAACAAAAAAATTTTACACCAACGGCAACACTCCCACTACCCAAAAGAATTCGCCCTGCAAAATACAACCCATCCTTGATTCCGTTTCCTAAATTCTCTACGTAAGTTTATCCGTAGCCTCTATGGACGGCTGAATGATTATAAATGCGATAATACACCGTAGGAGTCGAGGAGTTGTTTTCATTCCACTGGAATCCTTAATGCAGCTGAACAGAGACTATGAGGTACTACTGTGTACCCACTGTGCCGTGGAGTGCGGCATAGTCGGTTGGCGGTGCTGGACTGGCAGTCATTACTAATAGACGTAGAAATTAGAATCTATGTGTACACGGTGCGGATGCGGCAAGTATTTCTGCCAACGATGCACATAAAAGTTACAAAAATACGTTCCTCCTTCGTAAAGGATAAAGGTACACAAATTCGACGTGAGACTCCATAATGCCTATGGTGATTCTCTGTACCCCCTTACCCAACTGTTATGCTCATCCTGGTGCTGCGCTGGTGCCTGCCTCCAACACTCGTACCATCTATCAACGGGTATAACGAATGAATTTAACGAAAGAATTTAGTATATTGGTTGATGAATCCTTCTTCGTGCAGTCGTCGTTGTCGTTGTCGTTGCCGGTACCCGGACGACTCTCGGGTATCCTTTTCCTTTGTTTTCGACCACTTTTCGGTATCGGTGTGCATCCTGTTCGAAGGTTTTTGCGAAATAAACGAAAACAGTGTTCGGGGTGGTTGGGTGGGTAGGTATCCTTGTACATTTCAGTTAATCCTATTACATAAATAAAAAGCCTTGGTGCCACTGGGTATCCTTTAGATATATATACACAAACTTCCAACGCACTATACATCATCAAACTAGATCTCCTACGGAGTCCTGGTGGTGATGAGGTGGTGCGGGATATTTTTGAGGATTGTCGAATGCATTCGGTTGGAAGGAACGACAAACACTACTCTACCAGTACACCATGCTGTTGGATTGAGAACGAACATTTTTCGAATGTGCGTGTGTCCGTGGGTATTGATTTTTGCTGATGATGGACCAGGAGATGGAGGCTCCTGGTGGTAGGTTGTCTAGAGACCGGAGACGGCTTATCGCTATGTGTTTTGGGATCTGCGTGTGCATGCCCTGCCAGCAGCAACTATATGTGAAACAAAACACACCAGCAAAAACAGGATATGGGAGGACATTTGCCAACCCTGTGGTGATTTCGCACGTACCATGCTGTACCGAACCCCACGTACGGATAGACGATGCGATATCAATTAATGAATAGTGGTTGGCTGTTGTACGGCGATATGTATCCTTGGTGTGTATGTATTGCACATGCATATACGGCCGCAAACTGCATATGCAATATAAGCCCAGGCATGTTAGAGCGAAGGGTTCGCATTTTAGTGGGGGATGTTTGCTATATGGTGTGTTACTTGTTTCCCCCTAGTCCTGTTCTGACATTTCATCGTTAGTCCTTGGCAAAATTTCCCAATGTGTCAGCCTTTCGGCTGCATTTTTATTTTTCTACTTCTGTCGAGCTTGCGGGAGGGTTGCACAACAAGGGAGTTTTCGACTGACGATGACGACCGATGTTTGAGGGCGCAAAACTTTCAAAATGGCTGCAAATGTGTTTTCTCTTTCAATTTTTTTTTTTTGTTTTTGCATTTTGCATTGGCAACAGGATTCGCAGGATGCTTTTTCTTTTATAGAAACGGGTGCACATGCACATGCGAGGGTGAAACAGTCGTGTTTCTGAAAAAAGGCCGTTTACCAGCAGAGGTGGGTCGGTAAGGTATATAAGGGGATTTTCTTTTGTTTTTCGTTTTCGAAATAAGCCGATTTTCGAATCGCCATTTTATGATTAGAGAAGAGATTTTGACGCAATGCAAAGCTGGGTATTTGCAATCAAAAATACGTAACGACTATTATAGATTCTCTTCTGTGTGTTGTGTTTTACTGGCGATGGTCATATGAAACCTTTGGAATTTTGTGTCCCATATTGCGAGTCACAATTCTCGGTAAATATCTCTCAACGCCACTGAGAACCACTGAAAGCAATTGTGTGCAACTTTTCTAATTCAACGGAGGCCATTGTCCATTGAGCAGATCATTTTGCCCAGTTGACAGATCTAGAATTACTTCACTCGCTTCTCACATAGTCCGGGTGTATGTTGTCCTTCGGTTGGTGGCTACCGGGCGGGCTTTGACTGCTTGGCAAATACCCGGAATTGAATATGAATCCGCACATGCAGGTCTTGATTGTTTTTTTTTCTGTGAAGTAGTTATCAACACACTTGCATAGATACTTGTGTTTGGGATGGGAATGAAGAAGACGAAATGAGTTGCTCGGTCGTCTTACCCAAGTCGCATGCAAGTCGAGATGTTTTCATTGAATCGCTTTTTTTTCTCTGTTTCAAGAAATTGGATTTCGTAATGAGGCTGACGATAGAATTGTGTTTGAAGGTGCTTAGCCTGATGACATGGATATCAGTTGGAAATTTGGAAATCAATGTGAAATTGAGAGAACTCTATTGAACTCAGTTCAATAGATTTTTTTTTTTTTTTTTGGGATCTGCCCAAGTATGGAGATTGTAAGGTTGGGGGAATTGATAAAATATGACTTAAAATCTCACTAATATGATCCCGTCAAGTTGTAGATCTACGTTTTCGACGTTTATGGCAGACAGACACGTAAAAGGAATTTTAAGAAAATATATGCCACTGTCTAGGATTTGCTGTTTTTAAACAGGCACACAATGCTAAATCCGTGTAAAGATATTCGGAATAGGTGGGAAATAAAATACCACTCGTGGAACAAAACTAGCTACAGTGGATGAACTCCCAAGATGGAGTAGCGTCTACAGTCCCAGTTAGGGTGGACAATGTAAACAACCTATTGGAGCTGCTCCGGCAAATTCGGACGGAAGGTCATCTAGAAATCTGAAGGGTTAGTCAAGCTCCTTGAGCAAAGATGGTGACGGAAGTGCTAAGAGGGCAACGGCAGTGCACAATCATAGTGTATGCTGATGGTCCGGTGTCCTAGGGCCAGAGTGGGGGTTGTGCTTTGGGTTAACTCCAGGAAAAAATATCATTATTACGAAGCAATCAAGAGCCCCCGGAAGTGACAGAATTTGTTGTTGACGGCTATAAAAACGACCACGTGAAATATGACATAAACAGGAGACATGGACATCACAGTACTTCGCACAGGAATGCAACGAACTACAGACACGTAGCAGCACTGGCGACTGAGGCCATCGGCTGGGACAGATCAAGACATTAATAAAAGAGAGAGAGACAGATAGACACATAGAAGGAAAAACACATAGAAAGAAAGAAATGCAACTATAGCCTGTACACGATTTCCTCACCTCTTTATCCATAAGCGAACATGGTGGTCTCCAGATCAACGAATGGTCAACCAAATTGATCACATTACGATAGACAAGAGACACGCATTAGGTGGTTTGGATGTCCGACCATTTCGAGGAGCCAACTTTGAACCGTTCAATATTGGCGACGACAGCGAAAACTACCAGCCAAGCTTAACAAGGCTGCCGCAAATGCAGCCTTCCCGTCGAGCTTTGTAAAACTGGCAGAGATGAATCGGTAAAAAAACATTCACCAACTTATAAGCTAAATTTGGTCGGAAAGTATGTCTAAAAAATCAAACCTCAGCATTGTTTGCCTGATCCACAAAAGCGGAGACCCTTTGAACTGCGCCAACTACTGAGGCATAAGTCTCCTCAACATCGCTTATAATATAATATCTGCCATAATATTTCAATGAATCAGGACAGGAATGTCCCCAACTTACCCACCGCCTGTTCATCGATTTCAAAGCTGCATAGGACAGCTTTTATAGAGACGATCTATATAGAGACTTGTATAATTTTGGTATACCAATGGTATACAATGGAGAATTCTCGCTGTTCCGACGCATTCCATAATACAAAAAAAGATTGAGGCATGGCGACGAAATGTAATGTGACTCAATTCATCTCATTCTTGAGAGGATTGTGTAAAATACCCGAGCAACTACTAAAAGCACAATTTTCCATATATAAGTGCAACTACTAGCATACTCCGTCGATATATATTTTTTTTCGTGGGCTGGTTGAAACCTAAAAAGACACGATGGGCACGTGCCCAAAGTAGTGTGGGACTTTAACCCTAACTAAAACCACCACCCCTTTTGTATTTGTATTGCAACTAAGTATGCGACTTATCTAGCAATTTTTTCCTCACGAGTAATGAATGTTTGGCAGGTAACTTTCCTATGAGAGTTCCTGCTTTTTCCGCAATTTGTAGAGCGGTTTGTTATTATCGGGCCAAATCTAAGGGCTTAGTTCTTTGAAGACGTCACAATAAATTTGTTTCGTCAAGAGTTTGGAGGATAGTTGTGTTAACGTGTCCCAATAAACGTTTTTTATGTTTGCGTGCAAAATGTTCATTTCATCTTTAACCTCGGGAATACCCAGATCTCTGCGTAGATCTTTATTCCTTATATACCACGGCGCATTGACGAATGATCTTAACATTTTGTTTTCAAAAGTTTGTAGAATGTTTAGATTCGTTTCACTGGTACAACCCCATAGTTTTATACCATACGTCCAGACCGGTTTTAGCATCTAATAGCACCTTGTTATCAAGGTTAAGCTTCGAATATTTTCCGAGTAACCATATAGTTCTCTGTATTTATTTTTAAGTTCTTCGCATTTTCTTTTTTACATGCGACCTCCATTTTAATTTTGCATCGAGTGTCATTCATTTGCAAAAGGGACTCGAACTGCTTAGAGAAATACCACCAATATTTCTTTAAAATCCGAATATTGGTTTCCAAATTTCACACCGAAAAATCTATGCTCAAGATACGACACGGGGATTTTATATCATTTTTGAGGCGGAACTTTTCTAAGCTTGCATTGAAGGCCTCTATTCCAAACATTGTCAAAAGCTTGCGACACGTCAATAAATACGGCTGTGCAAATTTTCTTTTCTTCGAAAGCTTTCTCAATTCAGTAATTCGATAAACTTTGTCCACAGTCGAATTTTTACTTTAAACCCAAATTGATGGTCTGGTAAAAAGGAGTTTCTGATCAATAATGGGGTGTAAGCGACCGAGTAATGTCCTTTCAAAAACTTTTGAAATTACTGCAAGAAGTGAAATAGGTCGTCGATATTGACATCATTTATCGGACGACATGTGGTTCTACCAGGACGGCACTACGTGCCAAAGTTTCAAAACCAAGATGTACATTCTACATTGATAACATTAAAGCAGGGTTATCTTTCGCAAATTTGACGTAAATGAGCCACCAAGATCGTGCTATTTGAGCCCGTGTAAGCTTTTTCTTGTGTGGTTTTCTGTAGTCGCAGGTCTATGCTAATAACCCACATTCGAACTATGCGCTCAAAATCAACATATCCACTGCTAAAATTTAGGCGGATCTATCTATGCGCCAGAAACGTTGAAATATCAGTTCCGATATTTCAATCCTCGAGTCAAGATCTGCAATGTGAATATCCGGAAGAGCAGAGCAGATACTTTTTTGATCGGGATCAGGCAATTAAAGTTTTTCAAAATAAGTTCGGCATCAATTAGTGAAATGCTTTTATTTTTAGTTGGACTTCTAGTGTTTGCAGGAGAACAACTTTGCTGTCTCGTTCTTGAAATAAAGTGTTCTTCTATAAGAACATGTCTGCTCTTATGATATTTTTTTTGTTGATATTGGCAATGGCGAGTCTTGTGGAGGAGGACACTATCATACTTCACTATATGTTTGTGTTCCCTATGTTGAGCAGCCTACACAACTGACTGATATTTACTTGTATCGGGTAATGAGATAAGTTTTATAAACATTTGCCATCAACTATATCAAAACTTAATTTAAGCATAAGGATAACTTTATCGGGATGGTTTCAATTTCTTAAACGAGTTTGTCAATCATCCCTCTCTGCGACATTTCAAAGCCCCATAGGTATACGAAAACGTCATGCTACCGCACGTGTATTTCGTAAATACCCGAAACTAATAAAAACTATAGACTCCTACGTTGACGGTAATTTATTGCAGTTCATAATTTGTTTCTTCCTGTTTCTTTTTTTTTCAGTCTCTTTAGTACTTTTTGTGCCAAATTTTACCAAACATGCGAAAGATACAATAAATTCCCGAACAGCATTTCAAAGAAGTAAAGTGCACTTATGATTCAGACAAAAAGGAACCAACCGCCTCCTTCGAGCAATATCATCTAATAGACGTCACGTAACAGTGAAAATATTTTTTTTATTTATTTTTTGCAAAACAGAGCACGGCAGACGTCAAACGAAAAAAAAGCAAAACCTTAAAAAAAAACCTCTGCACACCGAAAATCGTAAAAAAGCAAAAAAACTGCAGTCAGGTTCTCAAATTTAATGCCAGGCAGACCGGTACACACGGTTACCAACCACCACCCACCCGCGTTGTACGCCAAGAACTATCGAGAAACCCACTCAATACCACCTCAGCGCCAACCAAACAACCGCCCACCCACAGCGAAACATTTTTGCGAACAATTTTCGGCAATGGGCAGGAATTCAAAAGGCGATATGAATGCAATGAATAAAAAGTCCTTTCGTAGTTTTAGAGCACTCCTGCTCTTGGCCCACCTCCAGGTGCGATATTTCGATATTTTCTACTTTAGTTTGGACCGTGTGGTGCAGAGCCCGCACCTAACCTCCGCGCCAAGCAATAAGCCTCAAAATTACACAAAGCACAGTAAAAAAAAGATGACAGCAAAAAAACCGACCGTAAAGTCAACCGCCCACTTGCAGTTGGAATGCACCTAGGTACGAGTACTCCTATATTATGTAGACGAACCAAAGTCTCTGAGAACGCGAGAAAGGATTCGTTTGGATTTTTGGTCGGACTTTTTGCAAAAGTTTATTGAGAGATAATTTTTGTTATACGCCGAGTGGGTGGGCATATTAGGGTAGATTGGAGCAAACACACAACTCCTGTACCAAGGACTCACATGTCAGCTTTTATGTGCAGTGGAATTTTTATGGACAAAGTTTGTTTGTTTCTTTTCGGCGTTTTTTGTTTGTTTGTTTTTTTTTTTCGTTCTCTTGGTTTGGTTGAGCATTTTTAGAATCATGTCCGAGATTGATATCTTTATGGTCCTTGAAAGGAATTGTTTTCGGTATCCGGATATATGGAGCAGCACACGACCAAACTGGAGTTGAGTGGGTGAGTGAGATTTTGAGGAAACAAAAGTTTATGGTCCGGTATATAAAAACCGTTCCAAGGCGAAGCGCATTTTTGATGACTCTGCTCAATGTCGGCGCAAAGGTATTTTTGTGAATGTTTATGAGATTCAGAGGAAGGAATGGAGGAAATTCTTCAGCGATATGAAATTTTTCGGGAAGAATTGATGATTGAAGATGAAATCAATGAAACAGATTCCAAACCATGCATGGTTGGAATTTACAAAATATTTTGGAATTGGTAGGTGGTTGATAAAGTTTATGAGCTCTTAAGAAATTCTGAAAGTTTATCAGGGAATTGTAGTACCTTACTTGGGCTTACTTTTGTGGTGGTTTTATGCAGTTAGGTCGATATTTATTAAGCTAACGCTTCAGTTTGTTATTTTTTGCGCCACTCTTTATCTTCGATATTACCCACGGTTGGTGGGACTAAAACCAGGCTGGAGCAATGCAAGCCAATGCCAATTTTGATGATAAATCCCTAAATATGCAATTACAAGTTTTCTTTTAAAATAAAGTGTTGGCAAGCTTCCAATATTGGCCTTGTCCCGGACCGGAAATCAATTGTTACACGGCTCATTACATTAGGACAAACTTCGAGTGTGACAACAGGAGTGTGACAACAGGAAGAACTTGATTTGATGGGACTCCCTGACTCACCTGAGAAATATGGAAGTCATGAGTCAACCTTCCAATCACCGCGGCGTTCACAAACTGCGAGTGTGACAAGAGGAAGAACTGGAGTCAGTAATACGATTTGATGGGACTCCCTGACTCACATGAGAAATATGGGAGCATTGCTTCAAACTTCCAATCAACGCGGCAAGAGCAGATGCATTCGTGCATGCAGAACACGAATGCATCTGCTCTTGGACATTCAGATTGTTTTGTGGTCGATTTCTATACGTTAACCTTTATTACCTGGCGGAACTCGAAGAAACAAATGTAAGGGGCTCCCTGAAAACGTATAGAAGGTTTTTTTTTATGGAAACGAGGACAACGCGACAGTGAAGTCAGACTGGTATGTGAACATTTTTGATGAATTTTTTTTCTACAAATAAGTGAATTGGACTTAGGGGACATATATTTCAAGGGCATCGATAACTAACCGGAGCTGCCCTTCTTTATGGCCAGTTGTAATTTTGAGTGGCCATTCGGGTTTACAAGTAACTATTCGAAGGTGAACCAGGTACATCGAATTATTAATGTAATTGAGAAAGCTTTCGAAATAGTGGCTGGTGTGCCACTAGAATCACTCTTGTACATGCTATTTACACTTAAACACCACAAACAATTTTGCAAAGAAGATAAGGTCGGGCGCTACTTAAAAGTAAATTCCAAATGTAAGAAATACTTGTGCCCGAATACCCCAACGCCAGTCGCACTTGTACCGATAGAGCACGCCAGTACATAGGTGTTTATAAAATGTCAACTCATGAAGTTACGAACCACATCAAGGGCGAATATGTTAACAATAACGATGCAGCCAGCACTTTAAATGATCAGGAGAATCAAAACAAGCTTTTGAAAAAAAAACCTATTCCACCCAAAAACGAACCACCTTTACCAATATATGGCACTTTTGTTTATAGAAAATGCTGCCTTAAAAAAATGTAAGGAAGATTAGATGTAAGTAAAAAAAAGTGTATATACCCATGTTCTCTCGATGGTGAAGAAAGTGTGGGTTTGCAATTAAAGGACTTCGACCCTCGCACCGTTCTCTATGACCATTTAGCGGTTGTTATACTGCCAAAAAAAACCTCAGCTTCTCAGCCTCACCATCAAGGACAAACTCAATGAACTCGACAGTAACACCAGCAGGTACGGACGATGACTGCATTGACGAGGATTACATACCTTTTAAATAATTAGATTAAAAATTTACTTGACTATTTTTAACTAACTCCTGAATTACTCACAAGCTGACTGACTGGGACGCGGAATGCAATGCAAGTCAATCATCGTGGTGCGTTCTGGCAGAGATTATAAAGTCATACAGATGACGCATTAAGAAAAAAAAGCAGAAACTTTTGCTCGCCAGCTTCTTGGTTCGGGCGGTCGGTGGCAGCGTACACACATGAGAAACGAGATCAAAACATATGGCCAGCTGTGCCAGCCGACCCGCCATAGAAAACATTTTTCTTCTATGAAGTGCGTTATTTGTATCTTTGATTCTGGGTAACGCTAACGGCCCTATCGTGGTATCCGCTCGGAGACTAACTTCTTTTTCCGAAGATGCATCAACGCATTCATTTGACATCATCTAACTTTTCTGGTGTTTGATAAAATTCCGAGCTACATCGAATTCACATGCATCAACTCAACCAAGCGCTAATATGGTTTTGTACTTTATTTTTTCATACCAATTTTGTCTAAAACACCAGTTTTCAACAAAAACTTTACTTAAAATATTTTATATTGCTTACACTTTGCTCATTTAAAAATATTTCCGCCACGAACAGATGTCCGACATTCACCGACCACCGGAGAGAAATTGACGTATGGCTGTGAAAAACAGACGCAAAAAATGCAACCCATCGCAATGAAACTTAGACTGCCGATGTGCGTTGCGCTTTGTCGGAGAAATATTCCCAAAAACTGATCGGAACAATTATCATGAAGCGAAATTCTCCGATTCGTACAAAATCGGAGTATTTTAGCCCTATCGATGTATCCGTTCATAGTATTTCCGAAACGAAAGTCAGTTAAGATCGGAACTCAGTTTACCAAAAAAAAGTATCCGCTGCAGAACAAAATAATTGCAGCATACATTAGCATACGTTTTGAAGGTTAAAATTCCATTCGATGTATGTGTCATCGGAACAAAAATCACTTCACTTCAATTCGTAAATAATTCCCGCGAAGAAATTGTGTCGCAGGAAATCGGAAGAAGAATTGCACCTAGCTGTCAAAAATTTCACGAAAAAGGCACCCGAACGCACTTTAACGCAATTCGCCGGGATGCGTTACAAAACGTAGGAGAAATATTTCGAAAAGCTTTTCGGAAAAATACCTCGAAGATAAAATCCTCCGAATCCTACAAAATCGCAGAATTTTCCGCTCCGGCGGATAGCTCGCTATGGCTGAATACGCTCGAAATGCAAGTCCGATTCCTCGATATCGAACAAATCGGAGAACATTTTGAACCAAACGGATATCTCGATAGGGGTATTTTTGTTTCGGAACGGATACCATGAAAGGGCCGATTAAACCTCAAAGTGAGTTACCAAAAACACAAAAATCATACAAAAATAGTGAAAGCAATTTTTAATTTTCTTAAAAACTAGAAGGCATAAAACTATTCATTTTTTGTGTTCGATTCCGAATTGAAATAAGCATTGACTATAAAAAGCCAATTAGGCACTTCATTTCACAATTTTGAGAAAAAAAATTGGTCGACATTTTTTTTTTGCATTTTTTATCAAAATTTAGACTTTGCATGCGATTTGGTTTAGGAACTATTGACATAATTAATTAAATTTAAATTAAGAATAGGAAGAAAGGTTTTTGACTTTCAACCGACATAGTGCTTCATTCTAAGTGTTGCCATTTGGATTTTAATATTTTTTTATTTTATTTATTCTAGTATTTTTTTGTTTTAAATTGCCTCTACCTGCTAAAATGGGCGAGATAGACCGCCCCTCCATAGTAAAACAACGCTTGTTTTCAACTACAGATTGGGTCACCTACAAAACACCGTTATCAATTATTGGCAACAAACTTCTCGTACCTACTCTATGCAAAGACCCACAAGGCACGCAGTTACAGACTTGCTATATTTAATTCTGATTCAAAACAAATATAAAGGGTGTTTTTTTAAAGGTTGGTTTTTCGAATAGAGAAAAAACTGACATTTTGTGATCAAATCGGGAAACTCTTATGTCATTTATGTTCATTTTGGTTTGCCATTTCATCGTGAACAGGTACAGGTAGACAAATGAACAACGCTTGCAAATCGTGCAAATTTATTTCGAAAATAACGATTCAATTCGCGAAGTTTACCGAAAGCTCCGTCCATTTTATGTTCGACATAATCATCCATCAGACGAATTAATTCGGTTAACCATGGATCGTTTTCGCACTACGTTTACTCTATGGGATAATACGCATCCGCAGCGACCGAAGAAACAATTCCCGCTGTTGAGCAAAGTCTTGAAGAGGACACGAATGAATCGATTCGCCACCGTGCACAGCAATTGAAGCTTTGTCCATCAACTTCATGGAAGATATTGGCTTACGACCTTATAATAGCTAGCTGGTGCTAGAATTAAAGCCGGATGACAATGCAATGCATGGTGACTTTAGGGTATGAGGCGAAAGTGAGATTGATCTCAATGCTCAGTGAAGAGGCTCATTTTTGGTTGAACGGCTACGTTAATAATCGATATTACCGCATTTAGAGTGAAGAGAATCCACATGAGACCCCTCAGACGCCATTACATCCACAAAAACTGACTGTTTGGTGTGCTCTATGGACTGGTGGAGTCATTCTGCCATACTTCTTCCGAAACGATGTTGGTGAGTCAGTTACCGTTAATTGAGACCGGTATAGAGCCAAGATAACCGACTATTTTGTTGTTGAATGGGATGGCATGAATGTGGATGAGATGGGGTTTTATCAAGACCACGCTACACGCCACAATCGATTTACTGAAGGACCTGTCAATTGAATTGGCCACCAAGATCGTGGATTGGATTGGATTATTTTCTTTGGGGACTTGGAAGCCAACATTCGTGGCGGTATTGCCGACATACGGCCCCAAAAGGTGAAAAAAAGGTTGAAAATTGGACCAATAGACTTGGATTTATTCGAACCAGCCGCGGCGGCCACATGCCTGAAATCATATTTTAACATTAATGGCATAAAATAATCCTTCCAATAAAGCCAAATTGATGGAAATTAAAACGATTTTCTTGTGTTTTCAATTCGAAGTTTTATACCTCTAAACCAACACCCTATAATTCAGACCTTCATAGCTTTTAGAGATATTTTTTTCTTCGGAGCAAGATCCTAGCGCGCTCTATGAATCAGCATTACTAAAACGGTCCAAGCACTAGCAGCAACCGTGATTTATTTTTTCGAAAACGATGTCAGATGTTTTCCTAACTTAATTAGGGTTTTCGGGAATTATTTCTCCCATTCAGCAATCAATTTACATTGCTGGATGAGAAGAATTCCTTCGAAAAAGAATTCCCGATAACCCAAAACAAATTCTTTCACCGGACTCTGGACACCTAGGGTTCATACCTGTTCACACGTATGATATCTTCAAAGTCGACTACTTCGATTAGCCACATGTAAACGGTCTGCAATTACATACTTACGTGTGGTCTTTCAATGACAAAGTTGAAATCCCCTTTAAGCTTACCTGCCAGCGATTTGTGATACGCAATAGCGCCACTTCTTCTTAAAGTAGAAACTCTACACCACCTAAAACAAATTTCCGGGAAATAAAAAGACAAACAATTTTTTTTTAATTTTCCAAGAAAACCCAAGAAAAATTTTCATTTATTTCAACTTTTTCTCTTCATCAATTTTTGTTTTGTATTTTCCTTTTATCTCTATCATCATATTCCATCGTGTGTGTGTGACTGAATGTCTGCTTTGTTTTAGTATTAGTTATTATTTATTATGTATTTGTTTACGCTCCCTTTTCGCACGTTCTTCATTACTGTAATATTTATAATTAAATTTTAGACATTATATACCCTTAATTTCGACGTGTTAGTCCGTCCATTCGCTTAAGCACAAGAAGAACAAGACGCAAAGAAGGCGCGCGCACGCGCGAAATGATAACTGCATCATGATTATATAATAAGGACATATGACAACTAAAACGAGTAAAAATCAAAACGAACAGAATATATATGTATAATTATACTTCTTGATTTATCTCTTTTGCTATCGCTCGCCGCCTCTTTTTGATGGTGATTACTTTTTTTCTTTTTATTTTTTATAATTTATTTTTGTTGTATTAAATTGTTTTTTTAATTTTTATTTTATTGAATTTTGGACTGAAACTGCGCGTTGGTGAGGGCGACAGCCACAGCTCAGAACTCAGCTCAGTCTTCCACGGCGTACTTCTGGGTCCATTCACGGGCGTTTCGGATGGCCTCGGCTTCGTTCACCTTCCAGAGTTCGGCGACATCGTTGGCTAGGGGGTCATCGGGATTGGGTGCACTGAGGAGAGCTTGAATCGACAAGAGAATGGTTCGGATCTGAAGAGCTGGACTCCATTTGTCTTTAAGGACATCGAGACAGATGCGACCCAGACGATCGATATTCGGATGGTAGATCTTTGTAATGAAACGGACTTTTGGGGCTGACATGGGGTAGTCTTCTGGTAAAAAGAGTTCTAGTTTGAAGATACCGCCCTCGAAGGGTGAATCATTTGGCCCGGTCACGATGACGTGGAAATATCGAGCGTTGTTCTCGTCTGGGATGGCGTTGATTCCTGGAACTGGCTCTTGCATGAGACGTTGGGTTTCTTTGATGATACGACGTGGTAGGCTGGACATTTTTGTGTTTTTTTTTTCTGGTGGTTCTCTTTCTATTGGTTGGTTGGTTAATTGTTTTTAACTCCTGATTAAAGGGAGAAGGGAAGAGAAAAGAAACAAAATTATTCATGTTGTAGTGGTGATGTTATAAGAAACAAAAAAATAAGTAAAACAATTTTTTTTTTGCAATTATGAAGTCATGAAAAGTGTAGCGAACGCCGAACCCTGCTGTCAAAACTGCTTTAGTAAGTGAAACTTTATAAAAAAATACATGTCCGCAGGAATCCTTTTACTTTCTATAACGACATATCCATACAGAGATGCTCATACTCAAGATGTGGCGCAAATTATTGTCGACTCTTAGGGAATACATACAGTCAAATATAGAGATATTTATCAGGTGGCCAACATCATGTGAACCCAACGAAAAATCCAGAGCTAGTCTATGGATGGTTCTACTCTCCGAATATATAAGGATTATACTTAATGAGGTTAATAATGGAACCTTAACATTGAAGACAATGTAAGAACAACTCAACATTGTACCAGAAGATGGCAGAATTCTGCATGTACGAGAATGCAGCAGAATAGCAAAAAGCTCAACCCATATGAGGTTCTAAGCCCAGGCAGAGTTGTCTTTTATTTTAACCAAAAAACGCCGATACGACGGTGTACTAAAAAAGTAAGCGTCTTGATGCCCGACATGAAAATGTAAAGATCGTATAAGTTTGACCAAGAAACGAACACACTGTTGCACCCAAGCGGTCTTTTCGAAAGTTGGAAGCAACCATTTTTTATAAATTCGACTGCAATATTTGAACGACCGTTTATACAAAAAAAAAATCAAATTGATCACATTGCGAAAGAAAAAAGGAACGCATCCAGCATTTTGAATTACGGGGAGCCACCATCGACTTGTTGCAACCCAAGGAAAGAATGCGGATATCCACCAGACCACAACAAATGACAAATACTGTGAAAAAATGTCGAAACACTACAATCGGATGAGACCGCCAAGTTCTCGAATAACGCGTACCCCATAATCCCTCTATTAAGCCCGAGATTAAACCATACCACCAGCATCTAATGTCGAGGAATGACAACTATGTCAACACGCCTTCAGATCTGCCGAAATTGACATGAACAGGGATATATTGCAGTTGAGAAACAATCGACTGAGGTCATGGAAGAACCACTTCTGCAGACTGTTAAACGGTGATAACGAACATTATTCCGCAGTCAAATAGAACGAACTATTCAATATTGGCGACGACAGATAAAACTTCTTACCACCCGACTCAGACTTTACAAGACTGTCAAGCTTTACAAAGCCGGCGGAGATGATTTTGTAAGTAACATTCAACAACTCATAACCCAAATCTGGTCGGATGAGAGTATGCCTGCAGTAAGGAACCTCAGCGTCGTTTGCCCGATCCACAAAAAAGGAGACCCTCTAAACTGCGCCAACAAGAGGTCTACGAAATCCTATCTGCGCGTGAACGCCTAAAACCTTTTACCAACAACTTGATCGGCCTTATCAGTGTGGCTTAGGGAAGGAAAGTCTACAATTGATCGAATGTTCTTTCGGCTTTCAGCCTACAAAATACAGCTTGTGCAACAACTGAAGCCGCTCGACCTTCCCAAGCGACATCGCTTCGCTCTATGGGCTCTTGAAAAGTTCCAAGAAGATCCGACGTTTTCGAGGCAAATTGTGTTTAGCGATGAGGCCCATTTCTGGCTCAATGGGTATGTAAACAAACAAAATTGCCGCATTTTGGATGAAGAGCTACCTGAAGAGATTGAAGAACTGCCACTTCATCCAGAAAAAACAACGGTTTGGTGTGGTTTGTGGGCCGGTGGAATCATCGGTCCATATTTCTTTAAAAATTATTCCGGAGCGAACGTAACCGTCAATGGCGACCGTTATCGTGCCATGATAACCGACTATTTGATGCCTGAAATTGAAGCTCGTGATCTCGGCGACATTTGGTTTCAGCAAGACGGCGCCACTTCCCACACATCGCATCAATCAATGGACTTATTGAGAGAACATTTCGGTGAGCACATAATTTCACGTTTTGGGCCGGTCGATTGGCCACCAAGATCGTGTGATATCACACCGTTAGACTTTTTCCTGTGGGAATATGTAAAGTCAAAAGCTTATGCCGACAAACCCGCTTCGATTCAGGCCATGGAGGAAAACATCACGCGTGTCATTCGCCAGTTACCAGTCGAAATGCTCGAACGAGTGATCGAAAATTGGACTCAACGGATGGACCATCTGCGACGTAGCAACGGCCAACATTTGATAGACATAATCCTCAAAAAATAAATGCCAAAGAATGTTCTTTCAAATGATAATAAACATTCTCCATTAAATTTGAATTTTCTGTGTTTTTTTCTTTAAAAAAGTAGGGAACCTCGAAATGGATCACCCTCTATATATGATCTCCCTAGTAGTTCAAGTGAGAGCTTTATTACTTAATTGCATTTATAGCCCGAAAAACAGCAGTTGGCAACAGTAATTCTTCGTTGTTTTGCACAATCTTCCCAAAAATGATGTTAACGAACACAGTGCATCGCCTTGCCTAAATCCTTTTTTTTGTATCGAATGGGTCGGTGAGGTCGCTTCCGACCCTGATGGAGCAACAAGAATTCTCCATCGTCATCCTTCACAAACGGACGAGTTTGGGCGGTATGGCTTTATATAGTTCGTCTCTATAAATGCTGTCGTATGCGCCTTTGAAATCGATGAATAGGTGGTGGGTATCGATTTGGATTTCTTGGGTTTTTTTTTAGGATGAACCGAAAGAACATTCGATCAATTGTAGACTTTCCTGTCCTAAGCCACACTGATAAGGCCGATCAAGTTGTTGGTAAAAGGTTTTAGGCGTTTAAGATCTTGACGTAAAATGCGCCAAGTCGTTCCATACGTCAGTCCGAGTTGCTGCGAACGGCGCCGAATCGACTCTCTACGGTCTTCGTGTACACTCTCAGCTACGGCCGCTATATTTTCTTCACAGCGTGCTGGACGTGGTCTATTCGTTCGAAAATTATCCAATAATGAATGCCGGGTCTCAAAATGGGTGATGGTGTTGCGAATAGTACGCTCAGTAGGCCGATTATGTTGACCATAAGTTGAGCGAAGTGCACGAAACACATTCCTCACAGAACGTGAATTTTCATAATAAAGTTGAAGAATTTGTAAACGTTGTTCACGCGTAAGTCTTTCCATTATGAAATGCCAAACAATACTAAAAAAAAATAACATGACAGCATGACACGACTCACACTTGATCTGTCAAAAAAGGCTATTGAAAAAAGTATCTCTACTTGGATCACCCATTACAAGACCCTGATAATCCCAGTCCAGACCTACGACGAAGACTGGACTGTTTCATAATGAAGAATGAAGAAATCTTTGGTCGTTTTGAGAGGAAAATTCTTCGCTCCCGTTTGCGTTGATGGCTATGTAGACGAAAATGAAACCAAGAAATATTCGAGCTGTACAGGGACATAGCCCCAGACAAAAACTACGCTGGCGGTTTAAGCTGGCTAGCACATATAGAGCGATTATACAACGATACTTCGGCTCGCAGTCTCAGATTCCCAGGCAGATGTCGGACGCAGTGGACCTCGCCTAAAGTGGCGCGCACAAGTAGAAACCGACTTCAACTTCAAAAAAGTGCGCAACTGGGGCATTTAGCAAAGGACGCGGCTTGAGGGATATGCTGATTGATTCATTCGGGACTGTGCCGGCGCTTAAGTAATAAAGTATGTATGTGTCAGGTCAAAATCTGATGGATGCACAGTGACTAAGTACACAATTTCGCAAATATAATCGGCGATATGGAGTCATTTAATTAGGTGAATTCATGATCGTTGGCAGTATAATTGGATTAGATGTATCATGCAACTTTTGTGTGTATTCAAATAATTAAAAAAAACCTACAGACTTACCATTGGCTTATAATTAATTTTATGATACAATCAACACAAAAATTAGATACCAGCCTTTCAAAAACGTAGTACAACTTCAAAAGGGTGTGAGGCCTTAGCACGATGGCAGCATCCCCTACCCAGTAAGCAGTATCTCTCCACCAATTCCCGACTTAAACACATTAAAACCCAGCAGAAATTCTTTCACTTATTGTTATGACTTTCTCTTGACTCCAACCAAGGATGAAATGGAATTTTCAAGGACAATTAACTGCATTCTCGCTTTCCAACTACTGCTTACTACGACCACAAGGTCGGGTCGTCGACGACGATGCCGGCGACATATGTGTAAAACTTTCACTTGCTCCCTCTCTATCTTTCTCCCGACCCTCCCAGACAAAACTTTAAACGCATTTAAAGTTCTCTGTCAGACATAATGGGATGGAAATGAAACATAAACACTTTAAGTGAAATCTTTCGGTGATGATGTGATATACGTGGGAGAAGGTGAACGAAGGACGAAACGGAGCACAACACATCCTTTAACGCTGGAGGATGTGCTGCTTTCGCTTTTTATCTGAGTGAAATTAAGTTGAGTGTCGAAGGAGAATTGATTCATATATGATATGGAAAGGGATGGGGGTAGATGGAAAATAGATCAAATGACTGGTGGTAGAAACTTTGCACGTCCTTGAAGATGCAAGACGAAGAAAGTTTTACTTTACCCAGAGCCAAGCGATGTGAGGAGAGAAAAGGTTCTAAGATTTTTATTCAAATGTGCATCGCAGCGAAGAGGAAAAAAAACTTTATTTCTTCTTCATCTTCGTCGTCGTCGTCTAACGGCGACGTGAATGGTTGGTGCAGAGAGTTTTAAGTTTTACTCCTACGCTTCACTACCGCACAATTTTATTTCATTCAAAAAAGGACTCGTTCTCTCAATGAATAGTGGAATTTACGAGATATTTATACAATGAGGTTATATATAGTTTATTGTGTTTGTTCTGGGTTTTCGGGCGGCGGTGTAATGAAGAGGAAAATTCTATCTAATAAAATTGTTTTTGAATTGTTGTTGAGTGTTGAAATTGTAAAAGTGGGTCACAAATGATGGCTTTTGTGGTGATGGTGGATTTTGGAAACAGGATTGGATTTGATAAACTTTCCGAATCCAAACTCAGAATTGTTAAAGTGGGATAGATATAATTATTATTGTAAATATTTTATAAAGGAACTTTTACACTTGACTGTGATGCTATTTGACTTTTTTCTATCATTTTACCAAAGAGTGCTACAAGATTCAACAATGGATTAAGATCATATAAAATGATGTTCGGTTTGTGCTACGATACGTACAATTGTAAGTTTTAAGTTCATTTATTACACAGTTATACATGGCCTCAAACCTAGTTTCTCCATTAATTTGTGTGTGCGAAGTTTTATTTTTTTGCCACAAAGGATGGGACCTCCAGTTTAACCGCGATTTCGAACCGCAAATGTTCAGACAGCGGTTGAAGCAATTTATCGCGGTGTTCTCTTATAAGCAAATTAGAAAAATACGATGTAAAGCATGCGGAACTGAACTGGTTCAGGACTTCTTTCAATAATCGAAACCAAAGAACAAAAGCAAATTATGTGTTTTCCAATGTTCGGGAAACCACTTTTTGAGTACCTCAGGGTACTAGACTTGGTCTACCTCTATTTTAAATTTATTAAACGTGTATGAACATAGGTAAAGGATGTTTTTGTAAGAGGTATAGAACTTTGAATTGAAATAAAACACAAGAAAATCGTTTTAATATCCATCAAGTTGGCTTAATTGCCATAAATGGATAAATATGATTTCAGACATGTGGCCGCCGCGGCTGGTTCGAATACAGCCAAGTCTAGAGGTTCAATTTCAATTTCAACCACTTTTTCTAGCATTTGGGGCCGTATGTCGGCAATAACGTCACGAATGTTGGCTAATAAGTCACCTAACGTTTCTCGTTTGTTGGAGTAGACGGGCGACTTCACATATCCCCACAGAAAATAATGCAATGGTGTCAAATCACACGATCTTGGTGGCCAATTGACAGGTCCATTCCGCGAAGTTATGGGCTCATCGAATGTTTCTTTCAGTAAATCGATTGTTACTGGCGCTGTGTGGCATGAAGCGCCGTCTTGTTGGAACCACATCTCATCCACATTCATGCCATCCAATTCGGGAACAAAATAGTCGGTTATCATGGCTATATACCAGTCTACATTAACGGTAACTGACTCTCCAGCGTCATTTCGGAAGAAGAATGGCCCAATTACTCCACCAGCTCATATAGCACACCAAATAGTCAGTTTTTTGTGGGTGTAATGGCGTCTCAAGGGTCTGATGTGAATTCTCTTCACTCCAAATGCGGCAATTTTGCTGGTTGACGTAGCCATTCAACCAAATATGAGCCTCATCACTAAAAAAATTTTGCGATGAAAATCAGCGTCAAGATCAATCTCATTTTCGGCCCATACAATAAAAACACGACGCATTGCATGGTCTCGCGGCTTTAATTCTTGCACAAGCTGGATCTTGTAAGGTCGTAAGGCAAGATCATTGCGCAAAATCTTCCATAAAGTTGATGGACAAAGCTCCAATTGCTGTGCACGGTGGCGAATCGATTCATTCGGCTCCTCTTCAATACTTTGTTCTACAGCGGCAATTGTTTCTAGTGCGCACTGTTTGACATCTCTGCAGATGCGTATTATCACATACAGTAAACTTAGTGCGAAAACGATCTGTGGTTAACCCAATTAAATTGCTATGATGCACGAATTTGTCGGCCATAAAATGGACGCAACTTGCAGTAAGCTTCGCGAACTAAACCATTATTTTCGAAATAAATTTGTAAGATTTGCAAGCGTTGTTTATTTGTCAACCTGTTCATGATGATATTGCAAGCAAAACTGAACATAAATGAAATTAGAGTTGCCCGATTTGACAACAGAATGTCAGTTTTTTTTTCTATTCTAAAAAAAACACCCGTTACAAGCAACTCAACCCTATAGTTAAAAAATAAAAAAGACTTACAATCTGCAGAAAATAATAGAACTCAAAACACAATTTTGTATAGAAAAAAAAAGTAAAATGTTTAGTGAATTACATTCGGAAAACAATGGCGAACAAGAAGTACACACGCGTGGCTCTGAGTACTAACAATATTAAAGTCACATAAAATTTTATCGAATTAATTTCGGCTGTGAGCTATAACTTCCCAAATATCGTCAAAAAAATCCGTCAAATTGAAATTCAATTGATAGAAATGGTCATTAGTTTCATATGAAATATTTATTATGGTACCAGCACATTTTAAAATATAAGAAGGGAAGGAGTGATATACCCCTGTGGAATGGACATATTATACAATAGCAGTTAAGAGCTTCAGAATTGGTAAATTTGACACATTTTTTATAAATTTTTTTTTACAAATAAGGCCACGATGTATGGTTCTGACTTATTTTTCGGGGCAATTACTTTAAAAATATAATATAATTAATAATTAATAGACATTCGACACCAGTTTTTAAATCAATACCACTTCTCGATATAAAGGATTTTTCAATAAGAGCGCTAAAAAAGTTTTTTTTTAAATAAAACAAAAACGGTTTTGGATATCAATGAAATTCTTCATTCCTGTGAAATTTGATGCCATTGTGTATGGAACTCGATTTCTTTTGCATGGCCACCACGGGCACGCTTGCAGAAGTCCAGACGCTGAACCTCATTTTTGAAGGTTTTCAAGCATAAATCGGCCGATACTGCTGCAATTTCACGTTCGATATTCGTACGTACATCAATCGTCGTTGGCTTGTTGGCATAGACCATAGACTTGATTTAGCCCCACAGGAAATAGTCTAACGGCGTCAAATCGCACGACCGAGACGGCCAAGCGACTGGACCATTTCGTGAGATAACACATTCTGCAAACTTGGTTTCCAATAAATTGATTGTGGCATTCGCTGTGTGGCTTGTGGCGCCGTCCTGTTGGAACCACATGTCCTCCAAGTTCATATCATCCAATTGGGGCCAAAAATATTCGGTTATCATTGAACGGTAGCGATTCCCATTCACAGTAACGTGCCGGTCTTGATCATCACGGAAGAAGTTCGGCCCAATGATGCCGCCGGCCAATAAACCACACCAAACCGTAATTTTTTCGGGACGCAATGATGACTCATGGAGTACGTGTGGATTGCTGCCTGACCAATACCGCATATTTTGTTTATTGACGAAGCCATTCAGCCAGAAATGAGCCTCATCGCTGAAGATGAAAATCCGAATCATTTTCAAGTTATTGCTCAGCCCAATTCACGAACATACGACGTTTCTGGTGGTCAAGCGGCTTCGGTTTTTGCGTCAATTTAATCTTGTAAGGATGTAGGCCAAGATCTTTTCGAAAAATTCGCCACAATGACGTTACAACGCTTGAGAACGACGTGTGAGTGACACATTTGGGCATTCTTCAACTGAAGCCTCAGCGGCAGCAATATTCTCGACACTACGGGCACATCTTTGTCTCACTGGCACGGGAACATTTTGTTCAAATGAATTCAAATTTTTCCACTAGACGCTTAATTGTTGATTTGCTAGGACGATTATGACGACCTTAAATTGGACGTAGCGCTCTTAACGTTGAGGCCACTGACTCCGAATTTCGGTTGTAAATTTTAATAATTTCGACTAGTTGTTGGATCGCATATTTTTCCATCATGAAATGGCAAACCTTACTGAAGAGAAATGTCAAAAGAGCGGCAAGAAATATGGCGTCGTTTGCTGTCCCTGTCGCTCAACTTTTGTAGCGTCCCTGTTGAACAACCCGATACATACCCAGGGGCCATATTTTATAATACGAAAATCGTTAAAATTAGTTCGTTCTTATTGACATTCGATTAGTTAAAACGAATATCGTTCTAAGTTTTACGATACTCATAATTTCTAAGTCGTATAGCTTTCGTTTTTGTTGAGCTGTCATTAATATTTCTCGTTTTACACAATCCCATGTTGTCGGGACTATCGTTTACTTGCCGCTCGTTTCGTTTTATGTAAAAGAGCCCCAGGTATGGCAGAGTAGATTACTTATATCTGATAACTTAGCCTGATTTGTTTCATTTACTATCTGCATTTGTAACGTATTAAAGTTAAATTTTTAATTTTATTGGATCTTGATTCATCCATTAAAAAACGTGCGAGTAGTAGCAGGGGACATGGATATCCCGCTTTTTTTTGGAATAAAAACTGGCTCGAGTTCCAAAAAGTCAAATAAGTATTTTAATACGCATTTGCAATACAACCTTGATGATTTGCATAAATGTTATTTTTGTAAGTTTGACGTTTCGGAACGCTAAATGAATTTAAATGAATTTTAAATCAGTGGGTTAACTGTATGGATAAGCCACCCGAATCCAACAGCTATATAAGTTTATTTACGATGAGGAAATTGTTAAAAATTAGCAGAAATAGAGGTGCAACAGCCTTTTAAGTAATAAAAACTAAGCAATTCCGGCGGAAGATTTCGAAGTCTATTAATTTTTTAAGACTATTGAACAATATCCCAAATATGATTTCCATAGTAATTTCAGAACGAAACGAGCTCATCCCAAGTACATACAAATATAAAACATACGCTTTAATATCGCAATCTGTAGCTCAAAAGCAGCATCTTGCACCCGTGTTTCCACGTTTGTTTACTGCAAACTACAGCAAAAATAATAAATTAAACAATTAATAAGTTATAATTAACGAAATAAACAATTTTAGCTTAGCTTACTGGAGATAATTTTTTTAATAATATAAATGTCAAATGAAAGCATCGAAAAAGGCTTAGGATGAATTTAGTAACTTACTGAACTTATGATGCATTTTGAAACTCACCCTATATTTCACCAACAAATTAAAAAAAACAGTAAATCGATATGAAAAAAAAATTCTCGCAGTACAGAAGCGAGAGTTAAGGGCCAAACCTACCGAATAATTGAAACCGAAACTTAGTTTTTTCTTTTTTTTAAAACCGCTTATTTCTTCCACATCGCTGGGTTTTTTAGTTAAAAATACTTTTTAAAAAAAAAATATTTCAATAGACTACACCAATTTATAATAAAATCTTCAAACGGTAAAATATATTATATAAGTTTAATTAGGTTAAGTGAAAGACATACCAAATTGTATTTTGTTCAACAGTGAAGCCGGAAAAAGGAGCATTGGAGAATGAGATTAACGGTGCAGAATAAATTGAGCCCAGCAAAAAGTCGTAAGTGATTTGTTTAGAGGTATGTATATGTTTGTGCAAGTATTTCAGAGTTTGGCATTTCCTATATTAAATAGCATATATGACGCTGCGGTTGAGGGAGGGAAAATCTGATATGATAAACCAAAAGTACAAATTATAAAATGTAAGCTGAAATACAAAACTGAGTTTTCCTGACTTATATTCGTCCAAGGAAACTGTTTGCGCAAAAAAATATACTTCAAGTCTTTGGACAACAACGAATCCAACTTAGAAAGGCACACATTGTCAAAGATGCATACAAAAACAAATAAAAACACTTTGATATAAGTTTTCTCCGATTAGCGGACGTCGAAGTTCGAAAATTAGATCCGAAATAATTTGTGTTATGTATTGTACTAAACACAATTAATCACTTTCACTGATTGCTTTTTTCGCACTTTTTGTAATGATCCCACAATTAGAAAAAAAAAATAAATGCGGGCGAACAAAAACAAATGCAATGGTTAATCAATCAATCAAGGATTGGACCATTTGCACAAGAAAAAATTAGCTTAGTGTTAAGAAGTGGCAGATTTTCTATGATTATCGATGAGACAACATGCCCTCGTTATTTTTCCGCATTACTTCAATTATACCCAAGATAAGATTTTCGAAAAATTTGTTGGTCTTATACAACTTCAGGACTCAGATTCTGAGCAAATAGTTTCTGTCTTGAAAGGGTTTTTTCTTAAATAGGAATATTACACTCAACAATTTTATAGGATTAGCTACAGATAATGGTTTTGTGATGTCCGGCAATATCAGTGGAGTAAGGGCAAAACTAATTAAAATAAAGACTTATTTTATCTAGGATGTACACTACACATGCCACTCCTTGCATCTATTTCCCCAGCAGTCTTGAAAAAAACTGCCTTTTTATTTGGAAAAAAAATTAAGAGTATGTATAAACGGGTGATTTTTTTCAGGTTGGCAGCACTGGTAAGTAATGGCGTCCAAACGTCATCTGTCAAAGTGAAAAGTTATGCTCTGCCATTTAATCATGGAAAGACTTGCAAAAGAACAACGACTTCAAATTATTGAAATTTATTATAAAAATTCGTGCTCTGTGAAAAATGTGAAAATCCGCTGTTTTATAGAAAAATTGTGTTCAGCGACGAGGCTCATTTTTGGGCGAACGCATACGTAAATAAGCAAAACTGTCGCATTTGAAGTGATGAACAGTCAGTTGGCTAAGTTGAACTTTGTTGGCATGTGCTTTTTCATCAAGAAGGTGCCACATGCCACACAGCTCGTGAAACAATGGAAATGTTGAAGGATGAATTTGGTGAGAAGCTTATCTCTTATCTCGAAATGGCAGTGTGAGTTGGTCGCCAAGATCATGCGATTTAACGCCTCCCGATTATTTCTTGTGGGGTTATGATAGAAGCCTTACAGGATAACCTAACACGCGTTATTCGTGGAATACAGGCCGAAATGCTCGAAAAAGTGACGCAAAATAAGACCTTCTGTTTCCTGTGAGTTTTCAGGAACGAAATAAAAATGTCCAACGGTGATTTCTGGATTTGCAAATTAAAAATGACTTGATGCATTTATTTAATTAACACACTTAGTTTGACTACCTAAACTCAATCAAAGACTCATCGGAATAGGAATTGGAATTACATTTCCTTTGCCAAAGAACTAACTGCTCAGTCATATATAATTCGCCCTTTGCAGATTTTTATACATTTTGCTTTGGGTTATAATACAATTGTTGAGGTGAATAAATTATTGAAATGGTAAAAGATTGTAAATTTCAAATGTAATATTATTTCATAATTTCAAAAAAAGTTTAAAAATAATTATATTTAAAAAAGATAAATGATGTAAGAACACCTTCCGAATGGACCATTTGAAACGATGTCGCGGAAAACATTTACATGAAGTTGTTTTAAAATGGAGAAATTCTAATATTTGATGCAAATTTGAGTGTTTTATTCGATTTTTTAAAAAATCTACGCTTAAAAAATCACCCGTTTTAACTTAATAAATTTTATATGACACTTGACACTTGAATGCTTTCGTTTACGTACAACATGAAGTTGTGTCTGTTTTTATCAATTCAAATTATATTTTTGTTATGTTTTTTTTTGTTGATATGTCAGTTTAAATTAAATACAAAAAAGAACATGTATGTACTACATGTTGTTTGAAAATACTAAATTTTGTTGGCTAGCGTACTACATTTGCTCTAGATCTTGGCAACGCTGGTTGCAAGTGGTCTTGCCTGGGTGATGAGATTTAATTAGATTCGATAAGATTTCTTTGGCAATCTTAACGAACTCTTAAAAAAAAACAGATGAGAAGGCTACAGTCCGCTGTGAACGGTCCAATACCCTATCCCATCTCATTCTTAAAATTTTAAAAATTTGTACAATTGTTCTGCTTCGTCGGATAGAGAGTCTATAACAAAATTTCAAAACTCTAGCTTAAAATTTAAGCCCCGAAAATCGGTGACACACAGACAAACGTACGGTAGGAAGGACAGAGAGACATGGCTAGATCGACTCAGCTAGCGATTCTGTGTCGATCCCATATATGAGGTATATCTAGCGAAATTATTTCTTTATATTACAAACATAATGTCAAAGCTAATACACCCCATGGGATAGGGTATAAACATTGTCACAACATATTGTTGACAGTTTATCAAAATCTTGCATGGTTCGACAAAAAAACACGTTTTCCTAGCATATGGTAGGTTATACAAATGCTTTTTGTATAATTTGGTGCACTTGTTCGTTGGATAGAGAGTCCATATTCCAAGTTTTATCAATCTAGCTAAAAATTTAAGGCCCAAAAATCGGTGACATACGGACGACCCACAGACAGACATGGCTAGATCAACTCAGCTATCGATTCTGATTCGATCCATATACAAGGTGGGCCAAAAGAGATCACCCTGCCACTAGTAGGAAATACCACAGGCGGTTCTATATTAAAAGACAGTGGATTTTCGGCGGTGTGGAGAGGGATTCGGGGGAATGTTTCCTCCTTAATGTTGAAAAGCAAGACAAGGAAACAGTCCTTAAAGCAGTGGATTCAACCTGAGACCTGAATTATCAGTGATTGTTGGAGGGTAAATGAAAGCATGAACTTCTAGCAAATTCAAATAAACCAATTGAATATTACATTCCAGAGCTGCGACTGCTCAAAAGACGAAGGCTTTCAACATTTAACAGTTAACCAGTCCATATTCCAAGTTTTATCAATCTAGCTAAAAATTTAAGGCCCAAAAATCGGTGACATACGGACGACCCACAGACAGACATGGCTAGATCAACTCAGCTATCGATTCTGATTCGATCCATATACAAGGTGGGCCAAAAGAGATCACCCTGCCACTAGTAGGAAATACCACAGGCGGTTCTATATTAAAAGACAGTGGATTTTCGGCGGTGTGGAGAGGGATTCGGGGGAATGTTTCCTCCTTAATGTTGAAAAGCAAGACAAGGAAACAGTCCTTAAAGCAGTGGATTCAACCTGAGACCTGAATTATCAGTGATTGTTGGAGGGTAAATGAAAGCATGAACTTCTAGCAAATTCAAATAAACCAATTGAATATTACATTCCAGAGCTGCGACTGCTCAAAAGACGAAGGCTTTCAACATTTAACAGTTAACCAGTCCATATTCCAAGTTTTATCAATCTAGCTAAAAATTTAAGGCCCAAAAATCGGTGACATACGGACGACCCACAGACAGACATGGCTAGATCAACTCAGCTATCGATTCTGATTCGATCCATATACAAGGTGGGCCAAAAGAGATCACCCTGCCACTAGTAGGAAATACCACAGGCGGTTCTATATTAAAAGACAGTGGATTTTCGGCGGTGTGGAGAGGGATTCGGGGGAATGTTTCCTCCTTAATGTTGAAAAGCAAGACAAGGAAACAGTCCTTAAAGCAGTGGATTCAACCTGAGACCTGAATTATCAGTGATTGTTGGAGGGTAAATGAAAGCATGAACTTCTAGCAAATTCAAATAAACCAATTGAATATTACATTCCAGAGCTGCGACTGCTCAAAAGACGAAGGCTTTCAACATTTAACAGTTAACCACTCTGTACCTTTCAAAGATCCGAAAACTGTGGCCCATACAGTTGGGAGTATGTGAAAACATGCCTAGGCATCGCTCTCCCAATACAGCAGAAAAGTTTAGTTCTAGGAGAGTACATGGCTAAGTATATGTTAAAAAAAATGCTGAAACCAAAATTCCGAGATGCGAAACATGGATATGAACAAAATTTATATTTTTCGCACCTGCACCAAATCATCAAGCGAGCCCAAGCGAGGGTGTTGTAGGGGAATCAGCAAGCCAGCAAACATAATACTCTGTTTTGTATTTTGGATTTGAAGATGGAAAGCATACATTTAAAAAAAATTTACGTTCACCCAAGAGTTTAGATAAGCCCGTGTCCATTCATAATACTCGAAGGAGTATAATTGGAAGAGGAGGACCAGTGAAAACCACCTCAGTTGCGGTCTGGGACTGAGACTGAACTGATCCTGTTCATTAGGAAATGCAAAATTTCTCACATTGAATTTCCGTTAGTAAACTGAACCGGACTAACCTTCTCACGCAAAGCTAAATATCACGCAATGGCTTTGCATCTCGGTTATAAAACCGATGCTTATGGAGTAGTATGGTGGACATTGCTAGAGATAGCTATAAATAGCAAAACAACAAAAAAAATAGCCAAGGTGCAAAGAACTGCGTGTCTGTGTATCGGTGGTACACTTCCTACAACACCCTCAGCAGCACCAGACAATCTTTTTCACCTACTACCCTCTAGGTAATTTCGGCAAGCAAATGGCAGCTAATTCATTCATCCGACTCAAAGCCATCCAACAGTGTTCATGTATTTAAACTGGCCATTCCACAATTCTAAACGAACATACAAATATTGAAAACAGCGATTACACCCTTAACGTTGATAAGAGTTTCCAGTTCACAACCCCAGATATATCGTCTTGGGAAAGAAACGAAGCTGTGCAAAATGACTTGATACCGATGGCTATAAAACAATTGACGGAGTGAGTGCTGGTGTCTTCTCTGACAGGATAAACCTTAGCCTATCTCTCCGTCTTCCTAATCATTGCAGCGTGTTTCTTGCGATCAAAGAAGCTTTATCTTGGCTGAAAGAGAACATAATATATATTTCAACGATATAAGCATTTTCTTGGACAGCCAAGCGGCCATCAAATCTCTGGAATCAGTCTCAACAAATTCAAAGACAACTCAAGATTACCGCTTTTTGCTACAAGCGATCTCAAAGCAGTTTAACATTCACCTATGCTGGGTGCCTGGGCATTCCAGGGAACTGTTATTCTGATAAACTAGCCAGACATGCGACTAAATTTTTAGTTGTACACAACACTGGTGCACTAGGTATACCTAACGTTAAAAGCAAAAGCTTACTAGCGCAGCATGCTAATAACAAATCAAATTTCAGATGCAGTCTTGGCACGACCGACGTATCAAATAACAAAAGAAATTTGACCAAAGCTGGATTTAATATGATCCAACGGATATCGCTCACTAGACCATACTTTAACGCCACTATAGCTGTCATCACTCGACAGTGGACACTGTCGAATAGGGATCGTCAAGTTATTCAGTAAATTGACATGACGTTAACTGTCAAGAAGATCTTCTCAAATTTGCCGTTCGTAATCGTGAAGGTTTCATTCATAATGGCAAAAATATATCTTCTCAAGCAAATTTGATTGGACAAGCTACGTTTGTAGGGTTATATGGGCCCTGATATTTTTTGAATACCTTTGGTTGGTAAGCAAAAAATCTACTCACATATAATTATCACCTTAGCGGATGTATAATTCAAAAGTATGAACCACCACTTCCCCATCTCCTGCCTCTTTCGCTTGATACCATTGACAACACGTCACGCGTATTAAATGTCACTGAATCCCAGTCTACCAAACATGCAGTGTTGGTTCTAATACTTGTCCATCCGCCTCAGACAACAATGACCTTCATGTAAGTTATGATTGCACGCGACGTGACTCATGTCTGGCAAGTAGATTTTGAAATAAAAACAAAAACGCAGTGCACCCCCCAAGGGAAGAAACACAAACGAAAAACATTCCTTTTTGGAGGAATGCAATCAATTTCATTGCCGCCGCCACCACCACCGCGCGGCTGAAATCCAAATTAGATAAACACAAATTGAACTGTTGGTGGATCTAATTTATTCGCGTGAATGTGTTCACGTACCTGGTCAGTGGCAGTGCCTACATCTTTTGTTCCTCCCGCTTCACTACGCCACGACAGAGCACAAACAAAGGAGAGCTCGACAAGAAAAGCCCGCAATCGTGCGAATTTTCGAGAAACAAGTAAGCAGCATACCAATGGTACACCCTCAACAGAGGGCACGGACACATCCACACAGCAAGCTTGGGGACAGTGATAATATATTCTTTTGCTTTTTGTTTTTTTAATTTTTCCAATAATTGGCGACATTAAGCGGTGCTTTCTTGCCAGCTTGTCGCTTCACAGTCCACTCTGAATTGGAATGGAAGACATTTATTGATTTTTCCGATCAAATCAGCACCTACCTACTTACTCACAAAGCACTCACTAATTTCCCACCACCAGCCGATGGAAAATTGCATAAACGCGTTTAAAAAAAATCGATTTTTCCCCTAAAAGAAATCAATATGAAATTAATTTTCACGAATATCAACTGAGATTTAATTTTATTTGAAAAAGAATTTTGCGATTTTTTTTTTTGCAAAGACAACCGAGAAAAGTCAAAATGGAGAATTCTCCTTCTCCAGTTAGATGAAATGACGATGATGGCAACGCAATTTTCAGGTTCGGCGAATTTTATTTCATTAAATACACAGATTTCACGGGTTTTTTTTGGCGAATTCGTCGCAACACAACACTTACCGATCGTTTGGGATTAAATTTATTGCAACTTTAGATTATTTTGAGCGTTGCAAATAATGTAAATCTTGATAAACAACAAACAATAAAAATCACGCACCGCACTTTCAATTCACTTTAAAATGACACATCGATGGCAATGAAGGCTGGTGGAACAGCTGTCTATACTCGTGTATGGCGGCCACTGACAGCGCGATGTTTCTGTGAGTTTTCACGACGTCCAGCATTTGGTGGTGTTGCTCGTTCGTTGGGTTTGCATGCGCTCTGTATAGTTGGGAGGGAAATTCAAATTTAGTTGGATTGAATTTCCTTGTCATTGGGTTTTATGAGAATTCTTGTTAATATTGTGTAATTGGTAGTTTTCTGTGGAAATATGATGTTTGAAAACATTTGAAAATGATTAGTCGGTGAAATATAAGTATTTGAAATAAATATATGTGGGATTCCCCAATTTAGATTTCTTATGTTGAAGGTGGATTTATGACATTTTTCAATCTGATGATGGCCGCTCTAACGAATGTGTACCTATGCATATTTAAAAAGAAAGTTTCTGGATATATTTTTCGTCAAAACGCGCTCTGGAGGAGGAGGATCAATGCAAATCGCTGAATAAATATTTGGCTGTTTTTTTATAGGAAAAGTATTTGCAAAAATAAATTGCTGATTCATAAAATAGATTTTCCTGGATAAACCATCAATTATTAATAAGGGGGATAATTAATAAATGCTGCGAAGCTAATCAGCGACTAACTTTTGACATTTGCGCGAGTATTTCTTGTTAGAACAATTTTGTGTTAGCCATTGATTAGCTAATCAGTGTTTGCCAATGCATGTAAAAGTATTTATACTCTAACCCATAGGGTACCTAAATTCATTTTAACATAGGTTTACCTAAAGAATGCGTTTTATGTATAGGGATTTTCAATAAGAGCGCTACAAACGTTTTTTTTAAATAAAACAAAAACGGTTTTGGATGTCAATGAAATTCTTTATTCCTGTGAAAGTACGTTCGATGCCATTATGTATGGAACACGATTTCTTTTGCATGGCCACCACGGGCACGCTTGCAGAAGTCCAAACGCTGAACCCAATTTTCGACGGGTTTCAAGCAAAATCAGCCGATACTGCTGCAATTTCAGGTTCGATATTCGTACGAAGTTCAGTAATCGTCGCTAGCTTGTTGGCATAGACCATAGACTTGACGTAGCCCCACAGGAAATAGTCTAACGGCGTCAAATCGCACGACCGAGACGGCCAAGCGACTGGACCATTTCGTGAGATAACACGTTCTCCAAACTTGGTTTCCAATAAATTGATTGTGGCATTCGCTGTGTGGCTTGTGGCGCCGTCCTGTTGGATCCACATGTCCTCCAAGTCCATATCATCCAATTGTTCCACTAGACGCTCAATTGTTGATCTGCTAGGACGATTTATGACGACCATAAATTGGACGTAGCGCTCTTAACGTTGAGGCCACTGACTCCAAATTTCGGTTGTAAATTTTAATAATTTCGACTTGTTGTTGGATCGTATATCTTTCAATCATGAAATGGCAAACCTCACTGATGAGAAATGTCAAAAGAGCTGCAAGAAATATGGCGTCGTTTGCTGTCCCTGTCGATCAACTTTTGTAGCTTCCCTGTTAAAAAACCCGATACGTCGAAGGTTTTTTTTCATTAATGGAATTGCAACAATTTTGTAATTATTCATTGATAAAATGGTCTTCAACATCTGACGGTGTTCCAGGTTTCAGTTTAAGTAAGTTGACCTTGATGAGGCTATGTTCTTATTGGTCAATCGACCATGGGCACTCGAATATAAGTGAAACAACTCATTGCATAAGGATTTTGCAGATACCTTCTTGATGCTTTTATGTTTACTTCTTTCTATGCATCTACGCCATCGACACTCATTTTACTTGCGCAAAGTCATATTTGTTCTATATTTCAATTCATTAAAATTTATTAGGTCTAGTTTGTGGGAAGTTCTTGGTTAAAATATAAGGAATTTTGTCAAGACAATATCAGTGTCTACATTTCGTGTTAACAAAGTTTTTGGTGTCGTTTTCAATAAAAACGGTTTTCGGTAACGTTTTAAACTTTCTATATAAACTTTGATAATAATTTTAACCCACGCCCACTTCTTGGGGGCGTTTTTCTATAAAATAAATTCGTTTATAATAATATAGCTTACTTCAGATTTTGATCGAAACAACACTGCTATTAACGAAAACAATTGAAACAAAACTACATTCCCAATTCTTTCCTTAAAAATTGGAATGAATGGATGTTATATTAAGGCCAAATAAAAATGTAATAACACGTAAACTATGTTGTTTAAAAAATTTATTTTGAAACTTGCAACAATGCGTCATACTTAGTTTCATCGCAAATATCTCGTAACAGAATTTTTAGCTTTTAACCTAGCCAATGTGAATTTTCACGCCATATTCGAATAATGAGAATCATCCTGCACACCTTACTTTAATTATCAGATAGATCTAAATCATTTTTCTGCTCACATTATTCCGTGCCATATTAAAAAAAATATCTCTTGTTTGTGCAAAATTGTGTAAATTATAGTTATATTCCAAAAAAAAAACAAAGTTTCAACAATAACCAATCATTACTTTACGAGAAAAAATCAATTTTTGGAAATTTTGCCATTCGACAATTTGACAAAAAACTTGGTAGGGAAATATATTTCTTAGGACCCCACTAAGCAATTTAAAAAGAACATATTATGAGAAGGCTACAATCCACTGTGCGGATCGTTTAATACCCTATATCATCCCATCCTTAAAATTGATTTCCCAAAATGTACAGCGATGAAATATAGAAAATGAAATTTTGTCACAACATATTATTCAGACAGTTTTTCAAAATGTTGTACGGTTAGACAAAAAAACACGTTTTTTTTTTCCTGTATATGGTATGGCGTAGGGTAAAAGCGGGTGTGGGTTTAAATAATGAATAGACGTAGAATGTTGATATGATCTTAACCAATGATTTTGCATCAAACGTTTTTCAAAAATTTTACAATTTGACTGAAAGAGGTATTTTACTTAAAACGCCTCCAATAAGCGGGCGTGGCAAGAAACTGGGTGTAGACGAAATATTGATATAAGTATTGTCTAAATAATTTGTTCACAATTTTTTTTTTCAAAATTCCTGAACATTTTGCCAAAAATGACGTAGGCGTGGCAGTGGGCGGATTTCAAAAGTGTGTACACTTGTTCTGCTTCTGTAGATAGTCTATATACAAAGCTTCAAAACTCTAGCTCAACATTTAAGGCCCAAAATGGGTGACAAACAGATTTTCAAGTAAATCAAGATTAAAAAAAAAGCAGTAGGTACAATGTTCCGTAAAAAAAATATTTTTGGAAAATCAGAAAACCCAGCCTGTTAATGAGGCTGGATTCTCTGATATCCATGTTAATCTACGTACTAATATTCATTTAAGTCAATTCGGCTTTTTTTAAGAAAGCACTCATTTTCAAAAGTGTTCTTATGTGCATTTTTGAGGAAAAACTGTTCATGGCATCTTCTTCTATAATTGTATAGAAGCTAAGTTATTTATTTTTATCAACATAGTTTGGGCCGGTTTAGAAATAAAAATGTACAAGAATGCATTTATAAATGTAATTTTAGTGCTAGGAGGCTAATTTGAAAAATCCGTCTGTAGGATTATTAACTCCACACATAGCCGAAATTTAAGTCACATCGCCTAAATAGTTCAGGCCCTAGTATCAAAAACAGACTTCAGAACACAAATCAAAGACTCTATACTCCGGACGACAGACATACATTTGTTAAGAAAATACTCGGTCATTTCATCACGGTCATTTTCTGTATTTCAATTCATTAAAATGCAATAACCAGGTCTAGTTTGGGGGACGTGCTTGGTGAAATTAAAAGGAATTTTGTCTAAACGAAATATTTAGACGATATCAGTATGTACATTTCGAGATAACGGACTCAGGGTACCTACATCAAAGCATTAGAATTTGTAAAATTCTCAACTAGCATAAGTAGTATAAGGTAACGCTCGTATCTCTTTTAACAAAGTATATTTCACCCAAAAATTAAAACAAAACAGTAAATCCATTTGAATGAAAACTAAAAAAACGCAAATTATACACCAGGCGATTCATTTCCATCATCAGAATCGTCTTCGCTTCCCATTTCCTTTTCTATGGGTGTTGTTTTGTATTTTTTTTTTTTGCAGCAATTTGACGAATCAATTCCGACTTTGTTTTTAGGTAATTATAATAAATTACGCAAGAAATCTTCTAATTACATTTGATTGTCAGATGTTTCGACTTCTAACCGCGTTACCTATGGACAAGTACTCGTTCCACCGATGCTAAAGTTTCTGCCATTCTTTGTATTAGCCATCGGCTTTATTGAAATAGTTAGAAATTTCCACTGTTAATTCCGCTGTTAATTTTACTGCATTAATATTTAAAATAGAAACGACATCCAATTTAACGGAGTCATGGTTAAACACAAACGTGTTGTAGACATAACAGCATTTGTTGTAAAACTGACTACTAAAAAAAATACTGAAAAAAACAGCGTTCGTTGTTGAATGTACAGCACAACTTGTAAAATACAAAATTTATGTTTCAAAACTCTTTGTAAATCAAAATGCAATTTCTACTTACTACTTCCGTTTGAGCCATTTGTACAGCTTTTCGATCTCATTTACACAACTGTTCTTGTAAAATCTTTGTCCCATAATAAAAAATATACACCAAATACATAATTTAATTTTTAATTTTTATTTAAATAATTAATCTTAACGACTTCATAATATATTACATATTTTAATGAAAAAAAATCAAACACACTTAATTCTACAAAAAGGAGGACTTATAAAATTACAAAATATCTCTTACTGTCTAATTTATATAATATTAATAGTTTTACATAGTTAACAACTCCGTGGATGAATAAAGTGCTGGAGAGCTGCATGATGACCTTGGTGCTTAACTGCAGATGTCTTCGCATGTGTATGTGTATGTGTACGAAATAAATAAATTATTTAATTGCTAAGACACAAACAGAGTAAGATTTTTTTTTCGATTTTAAAAATGCATCTTCAACCTTCAAATGCAGGTAAAGTTCACTGACAGGAATATTTTAGATTAATGTTCCTATCTGAGCAAAAGTAAACACCATTTTGAAAGCCCTCAACTTAGTTAAAATAAATAAATTAAAAATGGTAAACAGAACACGCGAAAGACAATCAAATCTTCAACGTTCTTGCTAAAAACGACACAACACTCTTAGACAATATGAAATTGCACACGACTTCAAAAACTTAAACGTCCACGTGCAAACGTAATGTTTAACCAGGAACCACATTTCCAATATGGTGATATTTTCGACTGAATGACTTTTTAAAATGCTATCTTCAACGCTTTCAAAACTCTCAGGCAAACATTTGAAAAACTATACTGATAATTTGGCTCAAGCTTAAGGTCTTTTCTTTTCTTTCACAATTTAATGATTAAATGAACAAGGAATCGGAAATAAAAGATGCAAATTTTCTAATACTGTAAGTGGTTAATAGTTTCAACAGAATATTGTTGGAGATTTGAATCGTTCTGCTGAGCATATTTAAATTTTAACGTCGTTTCTACAGCTTTTTGTATTTACTAGTTACAATTTTTTTTGCTGTGGATTTATGTTCATGTCTACTCCAAATAGTTCAGTCTACACCATGCTATAGATTGACTGAATTGGGTTTTGTCAGATCTATAGTTCTGATTGTAATTGCTACAGCCTAATATAATAATTACAAAAAGTGGTTGCTAATTTCACAATTTTGCAATGTAGATTTCATTCATATCTGTACATTTAACAACCAAAATTTACAATGCCGTGTCAGTTTTACAGCAAGAATTTGAGCGCACTTTGACAATTTTATTGCTGAAATGAAAGCAAACGCTGTAAAACTTACAATTAATTGTGAATTTGAATGCTTTTGTGTATTTTTAAATACACAATAGCACAAATATTTTTGGATTTTTTTTCTTTTTTTTTTTTGAGATTATTATTGTTTATATTACATCTAATGGCTAATTACCCAGAATATATATTTTTTTTGTGTTGCGGGAGATTGTTGAATTCATTTGGTGATGTTGCTGCTGCTGTCTTCCACTCTTCCGTGGGTATTACTACTGGTTTTTAGCCAGCTTTTAATATTTTGCACTCTTTGTAGTGCTGTCGGGACCAAAGTTATGCGCAAAAAGTTCACTTTTTGTTTGAATATTTTTTTTAACAGTTTTTATTTTTGTTTAAATTGAATGTTTTTTCATTGTATTGTTTTTTTTTATTTTTTTTTAATGTTTTGTTGGTTTTAGAGATTTTTATTTTTGTTCAAATTGAATTTCACATAAAACTGGGGCCATTTTCAAATCTTACAAAACTGCCACCATAATTGTCATATAATTGTTTGATTTGAATTTCTTATGTTTTTTTTTTTTTTTTATATAAGTTTTGTATTTTCACTGATTTTACAACTTTTAGCTTTTTGTCTTTGTACTTTTTGCATTTTAATAGTTTTTTCACTAATCCAGGCTTTGTGGATTAATTTGAATGCAAATGTCACTTTGTCACGGTCGCCATATCATATCTCTTCTAAATACTTTGTAACGTAAAGGAATGAATGAAACGTTTAGTTCTCCATGCTAGCTCAGTTAAGACTGATTTTATTGTGTTTATTAATTCTTAGTGTGGCTGCCACTCAGCCACATATACTTATATGTATAACTTAGGTATATGGGACAGAGTGTGTGTGTGGTATTATGTTACAGTCCCAGTCGTGGGAACTGTTTACATTAATTGTTGGAATGTGCTGGACACAGCACTTTATGTTTTGAGTAGTCTTTAAAACTTAGGGTTTTAAGACTACTTTACAAATTGATATACACACACTACAATAACATTCCACTGAAGCTAATCTTTCTTCGCCTTGGATACTCATGTTTTTTTGTAATTAAATATTTATAGCTCATCAAACAAAGCGCTATAAACTTTCTGAATATCATTTTCTTGTTATGACATGTCAAGATGGTTTTATTTTTAATACAATTTATATGAGAAATTTTAATTTGACGAATTTTTGGTTAAAATAAATATATTTTATAAAATGCTGTAATACCCAAAGTCAAATTAATCTTTTTGTTTCCTCAGTGCCATTAACCATACATACATAAATAATATAGGATTTAATCAAAAATATAAAAAAATTTTTTATAATAACTGGTGATCCAAGTAGAGATACTTTTTTCAATAGCCTTTTTTGACAGATCACGTGTGAGTCGTGTCATGCTGTCATGTTATTTTTGTTTAGTATTGTTTGGCATTTCATAATGGAAAGACTTACGCTTGAACAACGTTTACAAATTGTTCAACTTTATTATGAAAATTCACGTTCTGTGAGGAATGTGTTTCGTGCACTTCGCTCAACTTATGGTCAACATAATCGGCCTACTGAGCGTACTATTCGCAACACCATCACCCATTTTGAGACCCAGCATTCATTATTGGATAATATTCGACCGAATAGACCACGTCCAGCACGCTGTGAAGAAAGTATAGCGGCTGTAGCTGAGAGTGTATACGAAGACCGTAGAGAGTCGATTCGGCGCCGTTCGCAGCAACTCGGACTGACGTATGGAACGACTTGGCGCATTTTACGTCAAGATCTTAAATTGAAAGCCTACAAAATACAGCTTGTGCAACAACTGAAGCCGCTCGACCTTCCCAAGCGACATCGCTTAGCTCTATGGGCTCTTGAAAAGTTCCAAGAAGATCCGACGTTTTCGAGGCAAATTTTGTTTAGCGATGAGGCCCATATCTGGCTCAATGGGTATGTAAACAAACAAAATTGCCGCATTTGGGACGAAGAGCAACCAGAAGAGATTGAAGAACTGCCACTTCATCCAGAAAAAACAATGGACTTATTGAGAGAACATTTCAATGAGCACATAATTTCACGTTTTGGGCCGGTCGATTGGCCACCAAGATCGTGTGATATCACACCGTTAGACTTTTTCCTGTGGGGATATGTAAAGTCAAAAGCTTATGCCGGCAAACCCGCTTCGATTCAGGCCTTGGAGGAAAACATCACGCGTGTCATTCGCCAGTTACCAGTTGAAATGCTCGAACGAGTGATCGAAAATTGGGATCAACGGATGGACCATCTGCGACATAGCAACGGCCAACATTTGATAGACATAATCCTCAAAAAATAAATGCCAAAGAATGTTCTTTCAAATGATAATAAACATTCTCCATTAAATTTGAATTTTCTGTGTTTTTTTCTTTAAAAAAGTAGGGAACCTCTAAATGGATCACCCTACATATCGGAAAACATGTCGAAAAATTGTAAGTTATTAAATTTCGACAAAATTGGTATTCAAATGGATTTTTTTAATTGTGACGCTTATATATTTTGTTTATTAAGTTAAATGGTATATTAGAAAATTGGCAGGTTCTTAAAATAATCTGTCTGCTGCCTACACAGAATATATTTTGTAGACACAATTATATGGAGAACACTACGAAGACTTAGGAATAAATAAAAAGGTTAAACGAATTAAATGAATTAAATGAACAACACATAATTAACGGTTAAATTTATTGCAAATGCATATATACTTTAAAATGTTAATATTCTCGAAAATGGTTCTACAAATATTTATTAATTTTGTAATGAACATTCTGCTTAACGCCGCGCTGACTCGGTTTTAAGCTCCTGCTTATGTTTTAGACTTTTGCAAGAGGTGGAACAGTACCATGTACTCCACGCTTTGTTGTGCAATAACCACTCGGTCACTGCTTCGGATGAAAGACTTGAATTTAGGTAGGTAATGTGATTCAATACTATTTCGCACCCCAGTAGGATGCGGTAATTCGGATTTCAGACCCACCTGTAAAGCCTAAAACTAGGGGTTAAGTATTCAAATTTTTGGCGCAACAGGCTCGTTAGTACCCAGGGTCGAGCTTTCTCACAACCAATCATGTGTGCGTGTGTACTTCTTGCACGATGGTGGGACCTCCTGTTTCATGCCGACTCCGATCGGCAAATTTAAGATAAGCTTTTCTTGACAATTGATACTACTCGGATGATTTGTCAGATCATCAGGAGAGAAGGACCAGTAAAAACCCTTTAGGTGTTCCTACGGCTGGGAATCGAACCCAGACCTTCTGCGCGGCAGTTCTTCGTACTAACCATCGCGCCACTGAGCCCGCCCGGGTTGGACAAGTTTTTTTAGTAAAATGGTCACATAAATGCTAAGCTAGAGAAAGCAAGGGAGACATTTATATCTTTCAAAAGTCTATTATACCCTAGGTATCTGATGTTCATTCGTCCATTTCTGACTTGTTTGAGTCCAATATGGTGGAATATCAACCCATCAAATATTCCATATTTTAATAAATTAAGCTCGAATTTCTGAGGCCTGGACTGAAAAACAACAAAACACCCTAGCTTCCGGATTAAACTCGAGTTATCTCGAGAAAGTAGTTTTTCAGTCAATTAAAATCCGTAATTTGGTGAGTTAACCATAGGATTAAATGATCAGATGTTTTTGACAGATGATAAAATACCAAACAAAAGTTTGTTTTAAATTCCATTTGTGTGGACATAAATACGTGTACGATATATTCAGATTCAGATCCCAGCTACTCGCAACTGTTTTGACTATATTGCGGAAAAAAAAGTTAAACAGCTGATAACTGAACGTTCTATACGATTCGATAACTTTTTGACAGAAAAATCGATAAATCACGAGTGCTACGAATTAGAGTCTAATTTCACACTGCTCTGAAAAACTGCTTCATGAGTTAACTCTAGATTAAATTTATTCGGTGGTCAGATAACTCTCGTTTAACTTTGGCTTTGACGTTTTGGCCTGTGGTAAAACTTGCGAACATCATTCCTGGAGTAGGCATCTCTTAATATCCTCGATCGCCTTTTTTATTAAACCAAGTGTTTCTTGCTGATAGACATAAGAAACCCAGCACAACAATTGCGACTGCGACAACATTCGATGCTGTTGGTATGGTGTTAATCAAGAGGTTAAGGGATACGCGTTCTGCGAAGGCATTGGTTATCTCTTGCGATTGCAGTCCTTCGACATTAATATTTCTCATAGTACTTCTAATTTGTTGTGGCGTTGTGGATCGTTGATATCCGTATTCTTATACCTTGGCTGCAACAAGGTAGTGTCCGAGTTGATGTTAGCCCTTCGACATCCAAAATACTGGATGCGAAACTCTTTTCTATCACTACGGATCAATTTGATTGACCTGTCGTTGATCTGGAAACCGCTATGTCCCCTTATGGATATCCAGGTGAGAAAACCGTGTGGTTAAGTAGTTTTTCAATGCGCAGCGAAGTCAATTAGCCAGACATCTTGGTGTGTTGGTTGTGTTTTCCAAGCACGATTTTAACATCGTACTTCGTTAGTCGCTCATAAGTTTTGTCAAGGAGCCCGTAAAAGCAGTCTTTCGCTATATCATAATATTCCTCTGTCGGTGCGTGAGCGCATATAAGGCTTATGTTATCAAATTTGGCCTTCATACTGATTGTTACAATGAGTTCGCTAATGTCTTGAAAACAAAAACATAGGACTTCTTGCCTAAGTCAGGCACTTATAACAAATCCGCATCTAAACAGTCGCTGTTTCTGCTCACTATAACACTGTTTTTCATCATCTTTTGCGCGGCCCTTCCCATCGTATTTCCTGGATGACAGTAATTTCCTGCAGCTTTCGCTAGTTTTTCTAACATTCCAGTTGCAGATACGACCGTCGAGCAGACAAAGGCGGAAAAATGTCGATTTGAAAAGTGGTGATTTCGATCAGCTGATTCATATTTCCAACAGTTAATTAGACTCACAGTTTGGGTACCTAAACTAAAATTTTGGACCAAAACTTAAGTTGTAACACATAAAAGGGTCGGCAAATTCAAAATATTTAAAAATTGTGTGAGAATTTGATTTAATTCTTATAACGTGTAACGTCAATTTGGGGGTGAACTAAAAATTCGTGTATTTTTTTGTTTATTTAGGATGCAATACAGTGGTCAAATTCAGAAACAAAAAAATTGGAGTAAGTTAGCTCAGATTAACAAAATGACGCTTATTTCTGACTGTGGGTAGTTTTCTTGTAAAAACGCATTTCTTTAGCAAAATAAAGATTTTTTTGAAGGGGGTTGGTTTTTCGAATAAAGATAAAACTGACATTTTGTGGTTAAATCGGGCAACTCTAATGTCATATATGTTCATTTTGGTTTGCCATTTCATCATGAACTGGTTGATAAATGAACAACGCTTACACATCGTGCAAATTTATGTCGAACATAATGGTTCAGTTCGCGAAGATTACCGCAAGCTCCGTCCATTTTATGGTCGACATAATCGTCCATCAGAGCAATTAATTCGGTTAACCATGGATCGTTTATCTATGTGATAATACGCATCCGCAGAGACGTCGAACAGTGCGCACTGAAGAAACAATTCCGCTGTGGAGCAAAGTGTTGAAGAGGATCCAGTGATGAGGTTTATTTTTGTTGAAAGGCTAAGTCAAAAAGCGAAATTACCGCATTTGGAGTGAAGAGAATTCACATGAGACCCTTGAGAAGCCATTACATCCATAAATACTGTCTATTTGGTGTGCTCTATGGGCTGGTGGAGTCATTGGGCCATACTTCTTCCAAAATGATGCTGGAGAGTCAGTTACGGTTAACGGAGACCGGTATAGAGCCATGATAACCGACTATTTTGTTCCCGAATTGGATTGCATGAATGTGGATGAGATGTGGTTCCAACGAGACGGAGCTACATGCCACATATCGCAAGTCACAATCGATTTATTGAAGGAAACATTCGATGAGCGCATAATTTCGCGGAATGGACCTGTCAATTGGCCACCAAGATCGTGTGATTTGACACCATTGTATTATTTTCTTCGGGGATATGTGAAGCCAGAAACGTTAGGGACTTGAAAGACAACATTAGTGGCGTTATTGCCGACATACGGTCCCGAATACTCGAAAAAATGTTTGCAAATTGGACCTCTAAATTTGGCTTTATTCGAACCAGTTTCGGCGGCCACATAAATGCCCGAAATCATATTTAAACAATATTGGCATAAAATTGTTCTTCCAATAAAGCCAAACTGATGGACATTTAAATGATTTTCTTGTGTTTCATTTCAATTCAAAGTTCTATACCTCTAAAAAAAATCACCCTCTATAAGACTCGGTCCGCAGTAATGGAAAATTGTAGCCATTAAAAAAAAGCTGCACTTTCCTCCGGCTTGAGATGGATATATTAACAATTACACAAGTCAAAGTTTCCATTCAAACCAAATTTAGCTGCAAATACCTGCAAAACTGCACAGTGAGCCGATTGAAATCTTGCAAAAAAAACATTTTTTTTAACTTTTGTGTCCTAAAAAGGAATATATGGATTGTATTTGTACTTGTATAATATTTATTTAATAATTAAGAAAAATTTACTATAACTACTTACAGCTAGCATTAAAATTGATTATATTAGTGAAATTTTTTTTAAACGGAGTTTAATGTCACATCAGTAAGTATTAAGTGTAAGATGGGCGAACTTATATAATTTTTTTTAATGCTTTAGAATTATTATTAATAAAAATTTTTTTGTGCTTTCCTTTGTTCTTTCTTTTGTGGTTCTATTCTGTCTGAAGATTGCGCATTATTTGATGCGTTTGAGTAGTGAACACTTAACATAAAGTGTTGCTGGTTGGGTGCTTTCATGAACATTTGGTGATGCGTTTGTAAATTGTAAGACTCTTGGTCAACTTTGAATCAAATAATTGTCCTATCAAAAAGCCGTTACTATCAATATTTCATTTAGGGCCTTTTGTATGAAGAGCGAGTACAGCTCTTCATACAAACGGCCCTAAATCGAGGTATTAATGATTGGAATGAGTTTCATCAGACAACAAACTGTTTACCGTAACCCAATTTTCACATAGAAAATATATAACAATATATTTATCTAAACAAGAATAATATCGCCTTGTTCCCATATCTATATCTCGACGCGACGTCTGAAACGACAAATACGTCTGAAACGACAAATACATGATGATTCCATTTTTAGATTGTTATTTGTTTTTCGCGAAAATATATTTTTCTAATTACTCAAAATTTAATTTATTAACTTTGAAAACAATTTTTTTTGCATTTCTATCTTCAATAATATTTGAAAATTTTATTCAAAAACAGTTGGCTTGTTCCGATTTCATCGCAATAAAAAAAGACTGCCTTCATACAAAACAAGTAATTTATATACCTTAGAAAAAAGTAAAACACATATGAGAAGGCATCAATCCGCTGTGCGAATCGTTGAATACCCTATCCCGTCCTACCCGAGTGAAAAATGTACCCAACAAGTGGGATCTGCCAAAAACTAAATAAATCGTGTTCAGACGGTTAATCGTTAGTGGTTCAACAAAAAAAAAGTTTTTCTATTGAATATGCTATACAGTAGGGTATACAAATCGTTATTATAAGAAAACACTTCCATAGCGTGGGAGTGAGTTCAATGATCTGTAGACGAAATATTCGTAGTTTTTTTCACGAATTATTCTCGTCGGAATTTTTTTGAGTTTTCCTAGAATTGTACCGAATATTTTTTTTAAGAAAAGACCACCAAAAAGTGAACATGATGGAAAACTTTATATGGATCAAAAAATGATATTGAGATTGTCAAAATATGTTACTTAGACACTTTTTCAAAATTTCGAACCGTTTTACCAGAAACATCGATTTTCTGAAAAGGGGGCCTGGCAGTTGAAATAACTTGTGGTGCTTTCTTTAAGAAATCACTTTCATTCCTGAAAGTTTCATCCAAGTCGGATAAGTGGTTCGGCTTTTGTGGACTTTTTTCCGCTCTAACATTCAAAAGGGGCCAAAAGAGGTTGGAAAATGCTCTAATTTTTGCAAATGGCAGCCAATGTCAAATCTGTTTTGCCATTTGTAGACTAGGCAGATGTTGAATACAAGTGAACAAGCCATGGAGCAATACACTCCCCAAGAACGCTGAATAATCGTGTAATTTTTTTGCCTAACAATCCGGCCGTCCGACACCAACTGCGCAAACACTGCGCCGTTTGGTTACCAACCTTGAAGAGCATGGGACCACACGAGACGTTGCCAAGAGGCCCTTGTGCTGAGAATATCGCCGCTGTTGCAGAGAATGTCGAGCTAATGGGAATTTAGGTCAAAAACTTACGCATGTTCCCGTACAAAGTCCAGTCCGTGCATCAGCTGCTGCCTTTCGACCGCCGAACGCGTGTAACCTACATGCCCAAGCCATCCTCAATCTCGAGGACAAAGTGGACGATTTTTCGAATAAAATCATAACGAGCGAAGGGGCTCATTTTCACCTCAGCGGGTACTGGAACAAGCAAAACTATCGCGTCTGCGGCACCGAAAATCCACGAGTAATGCACGAGGAGCCAAAACACCCGCTCAAAGTTACTGCATGGTGCGCTGTTCACGCTGGAGGAGTTAACCGGTCTTTTTTTTTCAAGAACGCCGCTGGTCAACCGACAACAGTGGACGGTGCGCGCTATAGGGACTGGAATTAGGACTGGAGGACAAGTGCCTCTAACAGGACGGAGCAACGGCACACACTGCAGGAGCCACAACCGATATTTTGAAGGCGGCGACAACATTGGATGACTTCTTTTGGCCCACTTTGTACAAATGACCCCATTGTGCTCCAGTTCACTGAATAGGCTGTTCCCTGCAATATGCAAGAGTATCCTCAGTAGCAAACCACTTGAATCGTGTTTTGTAAAACCATTTATTGAAAACGAAGAAACGTTCTGTCAGATTGTATCATTTGTGCACTAAATACTGTTTTTTTTAGTTACAAATAATAGGCATACGTTAAAGCACTCCGTACAATGTACAAGAACAAAACATGGAAAATGTTGTATTTGTTATGTACATAGGATGCGATCATACTGCGAGAAATGGGTTTCTGAATATTTTTGGAAATGGAAAAAAGCATAGATATCGGTGTTGGCCACAACTGGGAAGTGAACCCAAACCTTTTGCGTGGTTGGTCATCGCAAAACAAAATTAGTAGTCACAGCTGATATAAGCCTTAAGTCACAAGCTCTATACATATTATGCTTCTATACTGTTTCGTCGGAGGCTCTACAAAAACATCTTATCAACTGTCACACGTTCACACATCCTCGGAAACATTTTAGAAGCCTTATTGAGGCATTGAAAGCAGGAGTGGCGTAATCCTCATTTTCTCAATTTTAATATATTTCAACACCATGGCGAAAAAAATTATTTTATTCATTGCGGAAGTGCAAATAATTGTGTCATACTTTTCGTTTTTTTTTTGTTTTAAATAAGTAAAATAATACGGATCTTTTTGTTTTGGAAATTTACTTAAAAGGGTTATTATAACGGGTGATTTTTTAGGCGTAGTTTTTAAGAAATCGAATAAAACTGTCAAATTTGCATCAAATATTTAGAATCGATAAATAGGCCTATGCCGTTTACGTTTTAAAGACAACTTCGTTTAAATGTTGTCCGCGGCTCCGTTTCAAATGGTCTATTTCGGTCTGTATTCAAAGAATTACGCGTGTTATGTTATCCTGTAAGGCTTCAATCGTTTTCGGCTTCTTCACATAGACTAACGACTTTACATAATCCCACAAGAAATAATCAAGAGGCGTTAAATCGCATGATCTTGGCGGCCAACTCACAGGGCCATTTCGAGAGATAAGCCGCTCACCAAATCATCGTCAACATTTCTATTGTTTCATGAGCGAGCTGTGTGGCTTGTGGCATCGTCTTGATGAAACCACATGTCAACCAAGCTCAACTCAGCCAACTGGGGAAAACAAAATTCGCGTATCATAGCTCGATATCGTTTGCCGTTCACGGTAACGTTTCTTCCAGGTCGTCTTTGCAGAAAAATGGACCGATGATGCCACCATCCCATAAACCACACAAAAGCGTCGTTTTTCAGGATGTATCGGTAATTCCTGTATTACATGTGGCTTTTCATCACTCCAGATGCGACAGTTTTTCTTATTTACATATCCGTTGAGGCAGAAATGAGCCTTATCGCTGGTCTCCATAATATGAACGTAACAAACGGTGAACATTTTTCACAGAGCAAGAATTTTGATAATAGATTTCAATAATTTGCAATCATTGCTCGTTTGTAAGTCTTTCCATGATTAATTGGCAGAGTATACTAAGAACTTGTCACTTTGACAGATGACGCTTGGACGCCATTACGACCCAGTTCTGCAAACCAGAAAACTTAACTCTTAAAAAATTACCCATTACATGGCTCATCACTTGATTAGACGCACTCATTTTTGTTAACATAAATCTAATTTGTTTGTAAGCAGGTGTAACAATTATCAAAAAATTGCGTTTATTAAAAAGATTATTAAGTTATTCACTTCCTTCGTGCGCTTCCAAGCTTATCTTACGTCATGTGAACGCGGGCGAACTCCAGCTGCTGTTTGTTATCTTCTAACTGCGTTTAGTGGGAGCTGTTCAGCACTCAAAAAGATCGGTGAACAGTTGATTTGCTGGCATTTGTCTTCGCTTTTTCTTTCATTTTGATGGTGGAGAGAGCTGAATTTCATGCGGTTCTAAGAATTTTTCTTGAAGACAATTATTGTATATTTTCATTCTTACTAAGATCGCGATTTCAGTTTTACCAATGTACAATCAAATAATGGTTTAATTTGTTTTATAGAAGTTTTGGTTTTATCAAAAATGCCTCTAACGATTCTCATCGACTTTTTTAAATGTTCACCTAACTTGAGTGAATGCATTTGAAAATAAATTCTTACTCAGTTTTACAAACAAGAGCTCGGAATTTGACAACCAAATTTTTTATTAAATCTTAAAAATTTAAGATTTTAAAAGATCGTAATATTCGGAACTACAAAACAACAGGATAAACAAAACTGCTTTTGAAGGTTAAAAAAAATAGGAATTCCAAAACGCACCAAAAAGTGGTGGGTTTGTGAAATACTTTTTACCTATTTTCTCCTAAAAAAAAAAAATACGTTGTATATATTCCGGCACCTTTTTATACAGGTGGCTTTAGAATTTATGGCTTTGTAAATCAAAGTAGACACAGTAGGTTCCATCAATAAGAATACCGCACAATACTTTTTTGTAACTAGGATACTTATTCCATTTCCAAAGTCAACCAGAACGTTTGTATCGATTGACTCTCTGCCAGTATGTACCTAACTGTCATACCTTCCTAAACATTCCGAAATGCCTAGTCCAGAAACCATTTTCCTCATCTAAACTATTATTTGAAATATTAAACCCAACTAATAATGTCAACCCCACTACCCGTATAGGTATACCATATCATTAACTTAAAATGCATTTGTAACTAACCCAGCTAGGTACACACATGTAGGTACATATTTTCCCATCAAAGTCAGATCCAAGTTAAAACACACCCCCAATCGAATTTTGGTTTAGGGCCCCTCTTTACAACTACCCTTTGCAAAGAGCTCACCACACAAACAAATGGGAAAAGAAAAACGCACTCTCAATCAATTGGGCGAATGGAAAATAGAGAAAAAAAATATGCACCCCCCAAAAGCCCCAATGCACACACAAGAGCAATCGACGAACAGAGAAAAAAAAAACATGAAAAATGGCAAAAATGCACCATCAATTATTACATACTACCACCACATGCAACCAACACCACCAGAAATCCAACTCAACCAAAAAAAAAAGAAGATATTCCTTACGCATGCATCAGAGCACAGCCTATATATCACTCACAAACACATATACGCATTCGACTGGGCATTTTCCTTTTCATAGGAAAAAAACGCATTTTTCTCTTCTTTTCCCATCCAACATACGCTGCACACGGTATTCGTGGTACCTACACACGGATTAGCCTAACAAATTACACTCGCATATGTATATACTGAAGCGCAGCAAGAGTGGGGGTCCTAGTATGCACCACCCACTCTGCCCACTCCAATCGTAACTGTGCGAATTAGGCATAAAGAAAACGATGCAGATGCACACTCACACACCGAACAACAACAACACCATAGGACGGCGACCATTGCGTTGCGATTTCCAATAACGTAGTCACGTTGTTGTTGTTTTTTTTCTTTTTCTCTCATTCACTTCCTCGCTGCCCCCTTAAAAACACACTCACACACTCGAAGAAAAAAAGTCAAATGCCAATTGCATCTCTTTTGCGATCGTATGTTGGCGCCTTCTCTCCCTCTCAGTCGCACACACTGCACCGGTCATACACACAAGCACACTTTGCCGACCGTCATCGTTGCTTGTGTGAAAAACGCATCGAATGGGAAAGAGAAAGAACGCGGCGCGCGTGTAAGGAAAGCCGAACAACTGAATTAAAACCCAACCCACCGAGAGGGTGCAATAAAGCAGCAGGCGACCAAGCCTGACTGCGGCAGTATGAGCGTCCACTATACGCACCTATACACTCTCCTCAAGCAGTCTCAAACTCAAATAATATGCGACAAAATGAGAGAGAGTTTAACCTAATCGTTACCGTTGGTGCGAACAGTGCAATTGTTGAGTAGTTATGCTTTTGCACTCTCTTTTGTGTGCATTTTCTCTTTTGCATGCATGCCACGGTAAATATACTGTGTTGCCAAGGGGTGAGTGTGGGAAATGTTGCGTGCGCATGATGTTGCCGGGGAGAAAAAAACGAAATAACATGCATTTGGCGATGTTGGTCGTTAATTTTCTCTTGCACTTTACAACTTATTACGTCATGTGAGCCAGGAGTACAACAGCTCCCGAGCACCATGTGCGTTTAAGTACAATAAAATGACGGAATTGTACTCATCCTTTTGTTTGTCGGTACACCTACCTACCAAGGCAATATGAATCATCATCATCATCATCGTCGTCGTCATCCTTGAAGAAAATGTGCAAGCAAAAGTGGATAAAAGTTTTCCGAAGCCAAAAGGAAACTTTTTCCTATGCAAATAGTTTTGTACTTTCTTAGACAACGCGGAGACGCTCACAAAGTCTTGGTAGACGGAATAGAGGAGAACAAGTACAACTATGATCCTGTCCAGTGAAAGGAAAATTTTACAACAAGAAAGGAGAAAACAAGGATATCAATGTTTGTAGGTAGGATTGGTATGTACACCTTGAAGAAAGGGAGAGTTCTTAGTTTATTTTTTCTGTTTTTTTTTTTGCAAAAATTAAGTAAATTGTTCAACTTTTATGCTGATGCATTCAAATGCTGAAAGAGGGAATCGGGGGTGCTCACGATGTTCTCAAATTGTCAAGCTGAGGTATATTGCTGCGTGAAGGTCGTTTAGATTTAAGGTCCTTGTTCGATGTAAAGTTTGAAATAGTTTTCGAACAAGGTGAGAAATCTTTAAACAAACGATTTTTTTACTGACGTGCTTTAGGCCAAATCAGTATTTCGGAAATTGAAAACTAGAAACAGAATTTAGCTTCACTTTTGAGTTGCTAAAGCCCTCATTTAAATGGAAAATTATTTTGTTGCTTCTGAACCCGTTGATGGACATAACCTGATTTAAAGAAACGAATTATGAAGTTTTTTAATGTCCCGTCGGCGTCGGCAAAGGATATATTTCTTGATGAAAACAACGATGACAATTCCAAAAAGTCAAAATAAGTAGACATTAATCGGTAATGCATACCTTCCCAATACCGTCTCTGTGTCCATGCTATCCAGAAATTGTCAATGACGTCCTTTTCTGCAGACGTCATTTTTATACCACACGCGGTAGCTACCAATTTTTCATACCGTTCTTATGTCTTTGCTGTTCCGCGCATATAGAGAAATACATGCGTCTTAGGTAAATATTCGGTGCTGGAAGAGTGAAACTATACCGACGCGTACCGAAATTCAGGGCGCGATCTTAATGAACACCAGTGTAACTCAACGGACCCCAGCGCATGAGAACAAAAATAACTGAACCTCCCAAAGTCTTCGATCAAGGTCACGCATTGAGCGGCAAGCTGCTCAAAAACAATGCTCGTCGCTCAGCGAGTGCGTAGCCACAACCATACAATTTCATATGTTTAATTTATTTTGCCGCTCAGCTCTTTGCCACTCTCCCGCTCAGTGCGTGACCTTACCCTTCCGTGGCTAAACGAACAATTCAATATAGGCGACAACAGCGAAAACTACTAGCCACCCGACGAGGACAGCAATATCTTAACTTAATCAAAGCTAGGATTCCGGAAATGATGGCATTCGTGGCGGGCTAAGGACGGTGGTGATAATTTGGCAAGTGGCATAAACCAACGCATTAGCAAAACTGGTTGGAATGACAGTATGTCTAATGAATGGAACCTCAGCATTGCCCCATGCACAAAACGGGGAGCAGCTAAACAGCTAGGGGAGCCAACTACAGAGTCATAAATATCCTTTACATTACCTACAAGAACCTATCTCCAGTTATAAGTTGACGCCTGAAACGTTCACCAAAACCTGATCGCCGCTTATCAATGCGGCTTAAGCTAGGGCAGTCCACAATTCATAAAATCTTCGCAATTCGGCAGATCCTGGAATAAACCCAAATATTCCAATTCGATAGCCACTAATACCCTATTTCAAAGCCGCATATACAGAGCCATGTCTCGTTTTTGGTATACCACCCAAACTCATCCATATGTGCAGAATGGAGATTTAGTAAAGAACAAGCAAGAACAAGCAAATAATAGAACGAACTTTCAGAAGAGGTATTTCCACCAATATGCAACCTACAACAATTCAAGAGTAGAGTCGATAAACATCTGTATGCATGATCTCAGGACGATTTTTGGGCGAGAAAAGTTTATAAATAAAATGGAGATTTCTCGCTGCTCTATCAAGATTGGGAACGACCTCAGCAAAGCATACGGTACATTGCCATGTGAAATTTTTAATATCGTTCTTGAGAGGATTGTGCAAACCTCCCGAAGCCCAACAAGAGAAGGGCAATCTTCCAAAGATCGCTTCAACTACTACAAAGCGGCTACATACAGCTACAATTCGCTGTGCGAATCGTTGAATACCCTATCCAATATTAGCATAATATTAAATGTTCCCAAGAAGTGCGATTTGCTAAAAACCTAGTGAATCTTGTTCAAAACGGTTTATGTTATGGGCTTTACAAATCATTTTTTAGAGTAGGTTAGAAATGGTTGACATGTTTCACTTATGTTTCACCGACCATACGTCATACCATGCTTTCGACAAAAGACCTGTTACGCTCCACTTGACGATTAAAGATCGCGACCTACTCAGTGAAAATGGTCGTGGGAGTAAGGTGGTAACTGGGCGCTACGAGATTTAGCTCAGACCATTAAACGTTTAGATTGGAATCGCGAACGTTCAAAAGGACTAGCTTGCCGGATAATAAAAAAAACCAAACGCTTATTAATCGTTTGAAATAATTGATTTGTCGATATATTTCAAGTGGGAATTCATTCCGTTGACAAACTTATTCAAAATTAAAAGGAAATTTTAAAAATAAGATATAAAATAATGTTTAACTAGCCCCTTCTCAAAAAGCGCCGCATCGTTGCAGCGCTCGCTTTTATATCGCCAGGGAAAATCTCAGACTTCTTGGACTAAACAAAACGAGCGTATTGCAGAGCTCAAAAAAAATAAACATCCACTCACATCTTAATTAGCCACTTGGAAATTTGTAAGTGGTTGTAAGCCACCTTTCAAAACTACCAGGTATTCTGGATTTACACGATCGATAGAACAAATTTACTTTAACACAAAGTCATCAATTTTTTTTAACTTTTTTTTATTAATTACTTACTTACTTAAGTGGCGCTACAGTCTGGAATGAACCTGGGCCTCATCCAACATGCCTCCAGTTGCCCACTCCAAGTTGGTTGAGGTCGGTTTCTACTTGTGCGCGCCACTTAAGGCGAGGTCTTCCTCTACTGCGTCCGACGTCTGGCTTGGAATCGAAGACTCTGCGAGCCGGAATATTGGTTTCCAATCGTTCTACATGTCCAATGCGGAGTTTTTTGACCAGGAGCATATCGCTTTACAGCTCGTATAGTTTTTGGTTGAATCTTCGTCTCCATAGCCCGTCATCGCAAACGGGACCGAATGTTTTTCGAAGAAATTTCCTCTCAAATCGACCAAGGATTTCTTTATTCGCTTTTGAGACGGTCCATGCTTCAGCGCCGTAGAGCGGGACTGGAATGATTTGGGTCCTATATAAGATCTCCTTAGTAGTTCGAGTGAGAGCTTAACTACTGAATTGCCTTCTTAGCTCGAATAAACAGCGGTTGGCAAGAATAATTCTTCGTTTAATTTCTGACGAGTTGTTGTCAGAGTTAATAGCGGAGCCGAGATAGATAAAGTCCCGTACCACCTCAAAGTTATATCTGTCAATGGTGATGTTCTGTCCAATTCGTCGATGTTGCGTGTCCTTTTGTGTTGACAGCATATACTTCGTCTTGCTTTCATTTACTGCTAAACCAATTTTTGCCTCTTCCTTCTTTATACTAGCAAACGTGGCTAGATATCACGTTGGGTCCTACCAATGATGTCAATATCGTCGGCGTAAAATAGTTGTTGTACAGATTTTTGGAAAATTGTGCCTCTGATGTTGGCTCGTGAGTTTTGCACAATCCTCTCAAGAACCAGATTGAAGAAGTCACATGACAGCGCATCGACTTGCCTAAATCCTTTTTTGGTATCAAATGTGTCGGTGAGGTCGTTTCCGACCCTGATGGAGCAGCGAGAATTCTACATCGTCCTACACAAACGGACGAGTTTGGGCGGTATACCAAAACTAGACATGGCTCTGTATAGCTCGTCTCTATAAATGCTGTCGTATGCGGCTTTTAAATCGATGAGTACGATTTGGAATTCTTGGGTTTTTTTCCAGGATCTGCCGAAGTGTGAAGATTTGATCGGGTAGGGACTTTCCTGGCCTGAAACCACACTGATAAGGGCCGATCAGGTTATTGGTAAACGGTTTTAGGCGTTCACATATTACGGCAGATAGGATCTTGTAGGCGATGTTGAGGAGAGTTATGCCTCTGTAGTTGGCGCAGTTTAGAGGGTCTCCTTTTTTGTAGATTGGGCAAACGATGCTGAGGTTCCATTCTTCAGGCATACTTTCTTCCGACCAGATTTGGCTTATGAGTTAGTGGATGTTACTTAGCCGTCATTTCCGGCAGCCTTATTAAGCTTCAGTTTAGATAGTGCTATCCTCACTTCACTCAGGTCGGGTGGTTGGCAATCACTATTTTATGCTGATAATTTAAAAAAAATTTTAAATCGTTGCTATCAATTAGTTAAAAAGTTATTAAAAAATCAAAATTCGAACAATTTTTAGACATTTCACACATTCCTATGCAGCGTTGCCAGATAAAAAATTTAAATACTGCATATTCCAAAAAAATGTAAATTAAAATCAAAGGAGTTTGTGCTAATGTAAATTTATGACCTATCGATGTATCCCAATGTATTTGTACAATTTATGTATCGATTAAGATATGGATTCGACATTATTTCGCAGTATTTTTTTTTTATTTTATTTCTTCTGTTTTTGTTCGTTTTTGTTTTTGTTCTGCGCACCACAAACAACAAAAAACTACCTTTGGCCAAAAACTATCCAAACGGATTCCTGTCCATGTGGAATTTACTTTTCACACTGAATCATAGCACTGAATCATCACGTTTTTTTAACCATTCCTAAATGGCATAAGTCTGTGCAAACATGCCTTCGCCACACACGTTTCAGAAAATCTGTACAGACATTGGCTTGTATAATTTCGTCGTAGTCAGATGAATGACGGATATTGCTTGTGATGTATCCAAGAAAAAAAAAAGAAGGAATTTGAGGCAAGGAATGATCATTTTAAAACGCGATTAAAATAATCAACATTTTTAACTTCCCACAAAATCTGCAAACTTCTTTAAAGTCCGGAAAAAGGTTTTTTTTTTTGACTATTTTTATTCATGTTTACGCCTTTAATTTTCTTGGTCGTCAGTGCAAAATTCATAATATACACCACACAGACATGTCGTTGCAGACCAAGCAAAATTCAAAAAGATTTGAATTCACGCAGACCGTCACTGCAAACAGTCGACAAGTATACAAACGACACAGACGGTTTGCGCAGACATGTGCAAAACAACAAAATATAGTGGGCTGCAACGTCCTGTCTGCGTAGTGGATGGGACCTATTAGTCTAACAACTAGGTGCGATTCCTTGAAGACATACAAAAGTCAATCTTCGGAAGTTTTTTTTGATCGGGTGAAAGTCGCTCACTATTGCAGAAGATTCCCTCGCGATAAAACCTCTGCAATGTCTTTCCTTTTAGCGGACATCCAAAAATAAATAGTTGTAGCAACACCAAAATATTTTTGACTATCCCTCTCCTCATAATGATTTGACAAGCGACTTAATTAAGCAAGCAGATGATACCATAAACAGAACATGTTTTGAAGTCGCAACTCTGACGATTATCAATTGTGAAATTATTTTAGTTATTAAGTTGTGTGTCAACAATTGGATTTCGTTTAATTCGAATAAAAAAACCCAATAACCTAAAATGGAAGGTGTTGATGTTGATGTATCGAATGGCTTGTCTATGCTCGGAACGTATTTTAGCCCAGACCTTGCTCGGAACCAGCAAATTATAAAGGCTGCAAGTGGTGCTAGTTGTCCAGATTTTATCAATTAATGTAAACAGTTTTTTACTCAACGGATTTACATTATATACATATATATACATACACCTATAGCCCTAAACTCGTCCAAGAATTGAATACTTCATGTAGTACTAGCATATCGAGTGGGTTTCTGCAATGGACTTGAGACTTTTTAATCGAGTCGAGCGTAATGATATCAATCTTACTGACAACCAATCAATTTCTGGCCAAATATATTCAGTCGAATATGGAATATTTTGATGCCTTTGCGTTTCTCTATCGATTCATTCATTATGAATGTTCCGATAAGGTATAGCTAAATTCCGCTAATCAATATGTTGGAGGAATATCACTTCATAACCACGCAAACCGAATATAGAAGCTAACTTGTCTTCATCAATATTTCCCGATGACTATAATCCATAGAGATTCAACATTTATTTATTTATTTATCAAAAAGAACTAACAAAATAAATTTATAAAATTATTTACATAGAAAGACATCAGGTCTGCAAGACCATAGATGTCGTTTTAATATTCTTGAAAGGTCTAAGATAACATAAATAATACAACAAAAAATTATTAATTACATGTATGTTGCTCTTAAATTGAGAATTCTTCTTCAAGAAATAAATTTTAATATTTTAAATGTTTTTAACATTGTTGTGCAATGTTGTGGCTTCTTCAATGCACTGAACGGATCGAACATTAGATGGATTTAGTACTTCGGTAAATTTTTTTATTTATCTTCCACACAATTAGTGTCTGTAGTTTGTCAAGAGGGGACCCCTCTTCCATGTTCGCACTCTTATGGGGTTTCGTTTGTTAAATAGCGTCGACTAGAAAATAGAGTTTTACCTACTCTGATCCGAAAAATTGTTATGCCTTCTCTTGTTAGTGTTTTGTTGTATGGAATTCGTACATGTGAAAGTTGATTTTGTCGAAGAAGTTCTTCATTTTCGTTTTTTTTGGATGTGTTGTGAGATATTAGTAAGCTGACTTGAATACGGATAACGAGTCGCTTCTTTGGCTGCAGTATCTGGCAACTCATTCCTTGTAATGCATTTGAGAGTAGGCAGTTATTTGTTGCTTTGCTCATTAAATTTACCGCACTTTTTTTATTCAAGTCGGTTTATTGGCTTAAAGCCAGCCTATATTTTTTGAGCTTCCATTGGTGGTCGAGAAATTCAACATATCATTATTCTACAAAATATTTTATTTTCAGCGCTGAAGTCCGAAGAGAGTAGACTAAGGAAGACAAAATCGCTCAAAGTGTAAATTACCTAGTGAATACTGGCATACTTTCAATAAGCAATCTCTGGATCGGTCATCGATGTTCTAACATGAAACTGCCCTTCACTCCTACAGCTTACACTTAGCAATGGACTACTGAGCTTCTTCTTATGGAAGCGGTACGAAATTCCCAAAAAACATCTCCATTGGAAGAAAATCCTACTGGATATTATCTCCAAAGGAAAAAACATCCATGGACGAAATTCCCATCAAAAAAATCTCGTTTGCCGAAATCTCCAAATTGCAATTACATTTAAAATTTTTATTAATACTTACTTACTAACTTAAGTGGCGCCACAGTCCGGAATAAACCTGGGCCTCAACCAACATGCCTCTCCAATTAGTCCGGTCCTTGGCTAACTGCCTTCAGTTGCGCGGTTTCTACTTGTGCGCGCCACTCAAGGCGAGGTTTTCCTCTACTGCGTCCAAAGTTTGGCTGGAAATCGAATTAATACACAAAAAAATATAAATGCATGCACTTTCAGTGTGATGTGTGTATTCGTAGACAATAGACAAATCGATATTCTGTTTGTGAATTTTTTTCTTATTTTTTAATTAATAAAAACCTTATCTGGTTTAAATTGTTATAACCTATTGCTTTTTAATTTGAATTGAAATTGAAAATAAATTTACTTAAAATAAACACTGCAAATATATTAACTTTGTATAGTATTTCATTAATCTTAATCTAAACCAAAAAGGTATCTCCAAAATATTTTGGATTGGGGATTTTAGCCCTGGATTACTGCGATAAACTGTCGCACAGATGGGTTCGATTTCCGTCAGTAGCAACACCAAAATGATGTATCAATTGTCGAGAAAAGCTTATCTCAGATTCGCCGCTTGGAGTCGGAAGAAAACATTAGGTCCCGCCATCGTGTAAGAAGTAAACACGCACACATGAATGGTTGTGAGAAAACTCGGCATCGGGGTAATAATGAGCCTGTTGCGCCAGAAAATATAAATTTGTACACGGTGTCCGCCGGAAAGGTATACTACTTTTGTTTATAATTTTTGATGAAATGAAAGAGAAAGGATTTTATATTTATAAATGTTTTATTTAATGTCGGTTATTTTTTATGGAATACAATATCAGGTAAATGTCTGCCTCTGTAAGTCACACAAATGCAAGCCTTTTTGAGCACGTTTTTCATTACATTATTACACATTTCACGCGGTATTTAATTAATTTTTGGGTTTGTTTGCATAAACCTTGCTTTTCAGATGTCCCCACAAAAAAAAGGCCGGAGCAGTCAAAGCAGGCGACCGTGGAGGCCAATCAACATCACCATTTCTTGAAATAACTTGTTGTGCAAAGAGGTCTCGCAGTAATTCCATAGTAATACTGGCTGCATGCGATGTGGCACCGTGCATGCAGTTGTGGCATTAAAAAGTTTTCAATCATATCACGATATCGCTCCCCATTCACAGTTACCTTTACGCCGTTTTCATTTTCAAAGAAGTAAGGACTGTAACTTTTAATGGATGCAAAGGTGACTGATGAATAATTTGAGGGTTTTCAATTTTCCAGAACCGACAATTCTGTTTATTCACATATCGATTCAAACGAAAATGTGCCTCGCCACTCATTATGATTTTTTCATGAAAATCGGGGTTGTCATGGGCTAGCTGTGACAACGTATTGGCATATGTACGGCGGCGTAAATTTTCTTGTGGAAGAAGCTCTTGTGTCAACTGAATCTTAAATAAAAACAAATGAAAATCATCCTTGTGCAAAAATGTGGCCAAAGTTGTTCTTTGAAGACCAAGCTCCAGAGCACGGCGTCGAATTGAGGTTGATGGATTGTTTTGAACATTTCCTTGAGCAGCAGTAATTTTTTCTGCCGATCTTGCAGTACGTTGTGGTCCATGCTTGGGCCTATCACCTACAGACCCTTTTTCTTCGAAGTCATACACTACACGATAAACAGTGCGTTTTGTTGGCGCGTTGTTTCTCCCGAAAATTTCACGTAACTTTTTCATCGTCACAGTAATCGATGATTGATTTTGATAAAAGGTTTGAACAATTAAAACACGTTGGCTTATCCAATATTTTTCCATAATAAATTTGCCACGTGTCTACTTCACTACTTCCATATATGAACTGTCAAGAGTAAAGTTTACCAAAATGCCGGCAAAACGAAGCAGTATACCTTTCCGGCGGACACCCTGCATTCGTATTATCTCTTTGAATATTTTTCTGCTGGAGATTTTAGTTTGGGGATTTTGTCTTAGTGAAAACGTACCCAGTTCATTTCACTGCCCCCAAGAGAAGCTACTCAAATTCGTCTTTTGATATTGACGTTATTGAGTTCCGATTCTTTGTGGCAAAAATATAACTTCGCATTCACAAATGAATGGGGAAGCTATTTTTTAGTAAAGGGTTTTTTTCAATAAGAGCGCTAAAAAAGTTTTTTTTTAAATAAAACAAAAACAGTTTTGGATATCAATGAAATTCTTTATTCCTGTGAAAGTACGTTCGATGCCATTATGTATGGAACTCCACGGGCACGCTTGCAGAAGTCCAGACGCTGAACCCAATTTTCGACGGGTTTGAAGCATAAATTGGCCGATACCGCCGCAATTTCACGTTCGATATTTGTACGAAGTTCATCAATCGTCGCTGGCTTGTTGGCATAGACCATAGACTTGACGTAGCCCGACAGGAAATAGTCTAACGGCGTCAAATCGCACGACCGAGGCGGCCAAGTGACTGGACCATTTCGTGAGATAACACGTTCTCCAAACTTGGTTTCAAATAAATTGATTGTGGCATTTGCTATGTGGCTTGTGGCGCCGTCCTGTTAGAACCACATGTCCTCCAAGTCCATATCATCCGATTGGGGCTAAAAATATTCGGTTATCATTGAACGGTAGCGATTCCCATTCACAGTTACGTGCCGGTCTTGATCATCACGGAAGAAGTACGGCCCAATGAAGCCGACGGCCCATAAACCACACCAAACCGTAATTTTTTCGGGATGCAATGATGACTCATGGAGTACGTGTGGATTGCTGCCTGACCAATACCGCATATTTTGTTTATTGACGAAGCCATTCAGCCATCGCCATCGCTGAAGATGATTTTTCGATGAAAATCCGAATCATTTTCAAGTTGTTGCTCAGCCCAATTCACGAACATACGACGCTTCTGGTGGTCAAGCGGCTTCAGTTCTTGCGTCAATTTAATCTTGTAAGATCTTTTCGCAAAATTCGCCACAACGACGTCACAGAGATGCCCAACGCTTGAGAACGACGTGTGAGAGACACATTTAGGCTCTCTTCAACTGAAGCCTCAGCGGCAGCAATATTCTCGACACTGCGGGCACTTCTTTGTCTCACTGGCATGGGAAAATTTTATACTATGCCTGTGGATTCAAATTTTTCCACTAGACGCTCAATTGTTGATCTGCTAGGACGATTATGACGACCATAAATTGGACGTAGCGCTCTTAACGTTGAGGCCACTGACTCCGAATTTCGGTTGTAAATTTTAATAATTTCGACTCGTTGTTGGATCGTATACCTTTCCATCATGAAATGGCAAACCATACTGAAGAGAAATGTCAAAAGAGCGGCAAGAAATATGGCGTCGTTTGCTGTCCCTGTAGCTCAACTTTTGTAGCGTCCCTGTTCAAAAACCCGATATATGACGATGACCCGCTCTTGCCAGATTGTGATATGTCTCATTATTACCGGTACTTTAGCAGCATTTGTTCAGAGGAAGTCGTTCGATACATTTCAGCGTCCAACAAGTAACACAGTTGCAGCTCATAGGCACTCAGTCTATCTAACAACTTCAAAAGCAATGCAATACCAGCACTCTTTTTTGACAGAACAAGGTAAATGTGCAACGAATTTCCAGAAAATCTATTTCCACCAAATACAATCTATTGCAATTCCAGACCATATTCAAAAATCATTTGCAAGCATCATCTCAACGCTCTTTGAGGATCATAGGTTCGCCTTAACTAATAGAATTTTATAAGAGTATTACAAAGAAAAGCCTTTAAAACTAATTAAGGTTAAACTGGATCCTAACGTTTTTAGAAATTTACCTCTTTTACCATTGTAGATACCACCTAAAAAGCAAGCAAATACATAGCCTTCATATACTTACATTTAAGCATAAGCTATATTAACAGAACGGGACAACTATTTGTCTTTGCCCAGCCTTCTGAAAAACATATGAGAAAGTTACAATCCGCCGTGCAAATCGAATCTCACACTTAAAATAAATGCCTCCAAAAAGTGTGAATCGATTTTTTTTCGAAAAAATAGCAACAAAAAGTAGTTGGAGGTTCAAATTTCTATAGACAATATGTATATACGAACATAAGCGAACTATTCCCATCAGACTATTGTATTGAATTTCCTAAAAATTTTTACCGAAAATAAGTTTTTTGAAGAAAACGCTCACAAAAAGTGGGAGTGGCTAAAACGTTATTTATATTAAATATATGGTGTTCACATTGCCTAAATATCATACTCGGAAACTTTTTTAAAAGTCTTTACAGCTTTACCAAAAACGATGTTTTTCTTTGAAGTGGACATGGGAGTGGGTGGATTTTGAAAATTTTTACGCATGTGCAAGGAGCCTATATATCAAATTTCGTTATTCTTGCTCCTGATTTAAGGCCTACAAATCGATGTTCATTTTTTCTCTGTGTTACAAACTATAAACCAAAACTGATATAAACCTACGGGTTAGGGTACACAAAGAATTCTGTTCTTGGAACATACTCCAAAAATATCTCATATTTCTCCAACAGGGAAGCGAAAAGCCTTCTTATTGAGCACTATAACAGTTAGTAGCTGGGAATGGTTTAAGTGCTAGCAAACCGCTATCAGTCACCCTATTCCAACCTTACCTAACCTATAGCGCCCTAAATCCAATCAAAAGATTTATGTTTTCTGTCTAGATATATGTATATATTACCACACCCCCTAATTATTATGCAAAGGTACTTCCATAAAAAGAAAGTTCTTCAGATGTTGATACTACACAATAGCCAACGGCTATGACTACGACTACCTATGTAGCTTTGCCCTCCATTCCCTATTTACTTTCTCCAAAAAAAACGTCATCTTTCTGTTCGCAAGTCAGGTCAAGAAACTCACAATTGTGTCACGGTTCAGAGTAACTACAGTGCAATGATCCCAATTTAAGGCAACCTGTCGAGATAAAAATAACCCCTCTAACAGAATGTGTCCAAAAATTAAATTCTCAACGCACCTTCTTAAAGAAACGTCGTTCCCTGTTGGATTTCATCCACCAAAAATATAATACCGAGTGTAGGGTTAGGTTCATTGCCTTCTCTGTATATATAGCCTATGTCTGCCTTTTCCGTTGTACATTCCGGCACCTACCCCCAAAAAATGTGTCTAAATTATATCAAATAAAAAAAAGGACCACGTTGTCGTAATGAATCCTTATGGCAGTAATTTCGTTGCATTTGCTTCGAAGTAAATCATCATTAAAGCCTAATATGCGCGCTTGCATTGCAAATGAAGATCTCAGATGTGTAGGTCTGATTGTCCTGTCCAAATGGTTACATTATTCTTTTAATAACTTAATCCATCTGGATATTATGTTTGTTAATGAATTTGACACATGACACCACTTTGTAAGTGTGTTACATTTTCGATTCTATGAAACTTTTTTTCAAGGAATTCACTTTCTAACCTCAAAAAATTCATTGGATTTAGTTTCACCCCCACTTACAGAAGAACACACAACTTCTTGACGTCGCCATTAATGTCTGTTGTCTGGCAACAAAGTCGTTGTCCATCGTTCCTTTGCGTTAACGTTTTGATGAACAAAGGCTTGCTCCCCCGTAGGATAAAGCGGATCAATCGCTGGTTTTCTCCGCCGAACACATTGTCAGCAACATGTGTACGTAACGTAGCCGTACCCGCATGACGTGTATAGCAACAAAGCATACGTCTATACCATAAAACCAGTAAAACATGAAATCCATGCAAAAAAAAATCAAAACAAATAAAAAAGGCACCCGAATTCAATTCGACAGTCGACAAGCATATAACCAATATTTCAGGTACGAGCACATGTAGGTATATAAGGTGAACACATAGACAAAAGGGATATTTGCATTGGTAATCCTTGTAATGTGATGACGATAGATATACATACCTATGTAACGTATGCAGGCGCAGGGTAACTACTATACGGCTTTGCAACGGACAACAAAATAAACACAAGTGGACTCTCTGAATTAACTTTATGGGAGTCTACTGCTATCCAACAAAGGACAACAGGAACGCAGTTTTTGTTTGAAAAGCTTTTTGATCCCCACAGCATGGTGGAGGGCAGTCTGCGTTTTTTTTTTTTTTTTTTAAATTTGTGTGCGTGGCAGGGGTGTACTTGTCAGAAAAGCCCATGAGTTAGAAAACTCTCTCCAGTTGCTATGAATTGCCGTTGGTATTTCCAATGTTTGCTGAGAGATAGTTGTACTAATCGTAGATACTTTTATGATGGCACATTTGTAGTACTTAGACATTTTATAAATTATATTCTGCTATTACGACGTTTTTAGGTTTCCATCCGAATCAAGCAAATGCATTCAATACATTTGCAAACATAGGTAGGAACTTTAGGAACTTTTATATATGATCCGAAATCGGCCATTAAAATTTCAAATTTAGGTTAGCTTGGAAGTCTGTAGATATGTAGGTACAAATATTCACCCAGAAGTTCATAAGTCCATTGTGAGTACCCCACATCGTACACTGATAGATCTCCTTAAAGACAGATAGAGCTAGACAAGTCACCCAAGTGTGAAAGATCTGTTTATACATGCAGGATAAGCGGTATTTCTGAAAAGCCGGCCAGTGGGACATGAGATTTTCTACAGAATGTGCTTTCTTTTCTTCCCTGCAGAGGGCATTATTTGTAAGGGCTCTTGGTCTTTTTGCATGTTTTATATGGTGCAGTGTCCGGATATCACCTGTACGAACACGGTTCGGACGTTTTAATAGCTCGATGGATGTATGGTACGACGTAGAAAAGGTCTGAGTACTCATTCCGTAACTTTCAAAACGATAATCGTTAACGATAGTAAAAGAGACTTTCTTGGTATGGACCGTTTATTTTTTTTACATGTGCACACACACTATATAAAAATTACACGCTACGTATTCCTATCAAGTCTCCTACACTATCTTTAAAGATAATCGTTCTAAAAGTTACGGAACGGGTACCCTGATTTCGATTCCCAGTCGAAGCAACACCAAAGTTTGGTTTTTCTAACCTGTTTTTGAGATGATCTGGTAAATCCCGCGAAGCCTTAGAACCTCTAGTGTTTTAAAACGGTCTTTAACTTGTGATGGGCTCAAATCAAACCGTGATTTAGTGATAACTAAAAGCCCTGTTTTCACGATCCAATCGTTGAGCTAGTTCGCATTTACAGTTGATTCCATGAGTCCATTTCTGGTAGTTGCATTTGGTAGCACTTGAGCTTTATAGAGAAGCAGAATCCAGGCTGATGTAAAATGTCTCTTAGCTGAAGTGTCTCTTAAATATCGCGCAAGCTACGCTTTTAAGAAAACAAATCGCATTGGAACAGAGATTCATCAAGGTTCTAATCGCATTTTTAGCGGTTCAGCAAAAAGTTAATTTACTGTCGAAAATATTCGTAGATAAACTTATGGGCAACACTTTTGTAAACACTCGCCAAGACGACGATTGTTTTTAAAATTTCGCAATTGGACCAAAGTAGTCTGCCAATCGAAAGGATTGTTCCCCTTTCTGTGAAGATGGGTTTACCGTTGACTTATGTGGTATGGAGACTTTAGTTACTTGTCAAAATATTTTATCCATCTGCTTGGCATCACAGTTGGGTCATATGTATGATGGCGATAACATGCAACTTCTATTGCCAAATCTGCAGCTAAATTTAATTAAATTTGAAGACCTAAAAACTTAGAACATTTTACACCAGTCCAGATTTTACTTCTCTAACAAGCCCAAGAATGACTAAATGTTGAATACTGTGAGATCTGTCTTTTTATTACGATAGATATTCGGAGGATCTTACTTAAAATCATTCTAGACGTGTTTCACTTCAACGACCCACATGAGACGCCGTTGCAGCTCATTGGAACATTATCCATCTAACAACGCCACGAACAATCCAGTTTTAAAACTCGTTTTATAGCACAACAAGCAAACAATGGAAGAAACTTCTAGAAAACGTATTTCCACAAAGTTACAATATACAACAATTCAAGAGCAAATTTACAATCTACAACCGATCAACAGCGGATCTGAATAACATCAACATGTAATATCTGCTGCGAATCTTGAACTATATAGGTTTGAGAAAAGTTTATAAAAAAAAACTTGTTTTTTCGTAATACGTAGTTAAGTGACATTACATAACTGGCATTTACGCCACATACAGATCCTCAAACATAGCTTCTCCCTTCATTTGTGTGTGCGAAGTTTTTATTTTTGCCACAAAGAAGAGGAACTCCTGGTTAATGTCTAATCCGTGGGGACGTCCTGTCTCTGAAGTCTAGTGTTCAATGAGCTAAATACTGCTACATCTAGAACTAGAAGGATGCAAGGTAATTGCCCATAAGCAGAATACGTGGCAATAACCCCAAGGAACTGTTACAAAATTGTCTCTTTGCACTCTATAAGTGGGCCGCCAGATATGGACTTGGTACCAACCCTCAAAAAACCGAATTTGTCCTTCTAAGCATGAAATATCCGCATATGCTTTTTCGGAGCTTTGACAACCACTCCATCTGTAGCCATGGATGCTATCCTACATCTAGTACTCTATCTCTTATTTTTGTCAGAAACTTCATTAGCTTAAATGGTTAGCTCGGAAAGGTTCACTTGGACAAACGAAGTGGTACCACAACGGACCATTTCTGGTATAAGTGTGCACGCGCATCACTTGCGCCCACTAGAACCTCTAACCTAACCTAAACATGAAGATGAAAAAGCAATGTCATGAGCTGAAGGTGTCATTATTTATGCAAGTATCGTCAAATATCATTGTGCTCTGATTTGCACACCTGAGTGCACTAGCAAAGTCGCCTGACCGATAGAGTTCGCAAGCGATACACACTATTTGGAATCAGCAGACGTTCATTAGGTCAAATTTTGGTGAAGGATCTGAAGAAGTTGGTACACAAACCGTGTACCAAATGTTGCCTTCTGATCGTCAAGTGAAGTGTAGATACTTACACCCGTGCTCAGTTGAATCATAATGATCGACGAAGTCTACTTTTACTTAAATGGTATGTTATGAGTTTATGGATCACGGAGAAAAAGTAGTTTTATCTCCTCGGAGTAATTGTTTGTTGCAGTGAAATCATGATTGGACGTTGAGGCGAAGTCGTATCAATAGCAATATCTATAGGCAGATTTTAGACCGCGTCTTAATTCGGGACTAGTTAAAATGTCCGGTTTGGTAAAAAAATAGACAAGCCTTGCAAGCTTTGAAAGCTAATATGGAAATTGTTATCACTAGAGGTTTGGTGCTCACAATAAAATGTCATAAAATGAGGTCAAATGTTCAAAACTTTCCCTGAAAAGCCTACATTTATCATTTCTGGCCTGCATAAAAACAGAATTACTCCAAGGCTTGAATAAGATATATTTGATGAAATTTTTCTGTGGACAGACCAGGAAACTGTGCTTTGGGTATCGGTTCAACTATCCACACGAGAAGTTTTAGTGGCAAATTGTAATAAAGTGTCTGACAATGATATCAGCCACCTCCGTAAAGATGTCCATGGTATGATAATACTTGCAATTAACAAAAAGTCATGACAAAAGAGGCACATATTGATACGCTACAACGCAAAACACAGCTCCATATGATGCTTCTACAGAAAATAGATCCCACGGCTTGTAGCAATTTTGGGTGACTAAATGTCACATACCAACGTACCATGTGAACATTAAAAGCCTTTCTGTAAAACACTTGTCAGCACATCAGATCACCCACAGACAAAAATATTTGTTCACATTAAGGCGAATCCTGGAAAAGACCAACAAATTTCAAGTCGAACACATTATCTTTACATCGAATTCAAGACAGCGTATAACAGCATCCTTCGAATTAAGCTTTATAAAGCAATGGCGGATGATGTAGTTAAAGAGTTCATCTACTTCGGAGTCATTAACTTTACGAATGGCAACTTAGTAGAGATACGATGAAGACTCCAAAGAAACCGATGATATTTCGGTTTTGCAAAATTGGGATCAAAATTCCTAATCCGAAAGTCCGAATGTTTGCTCTACTTTGCCCTAACCCTACTAGACCCTCATCCTACCAGTCCTACTTTACGGCACCGAGTGCTGGATAATGCAGGAAAACGGAGCAAATATTGGCACTTTCAAAAGAAAAATTCTTTGTCAAATTTTTTTCCTGTATTCGAGGACGGCTAATGAAGAAGAAGATACAACCGCGAAATTTATGGGCTGTACCAAGATGTGGATGTAGTACATCAGGTTAAAACCCGTAGTCTCGGCCACATCGCGAATGGACACTAATGCTCCGTTCGATGGGATAAAAAAGACCAAACATCCGGTTTAAAGATCAAGCTATCTCAGATGCCAGAAAGGTTGGACTGCATAACTGGCAACTGGCCAGTATCGAAGAGGATGAAAGGCTGCCTTGTCTCAGTCAGAGACCGGGTCAGGTGCCCATTAATTGAATATAAGTAATCATCGGACCAAGATATTTAGACATTCTCAATATCTATATTTCGCCAACTAGGTGAGACAATGCAAAAAAAAAAGACAATGCACCCATTTTGAAATTATTTCCTTGACCTATGTGTGCATTATAAGGTAACCAATAAGTTTTAACTGTTATTTATATAATATCAGAATTTTGTTTCAGTAAATATGTTATTATTTATTTCTTTAATTTGTTTAAATTTAAATGAAAACTTCCTTTGGGGTAAGTGTACGCATGCGAAAACTTGCCCCGAGTGTGCAAATGAAAACAGAGGGAGTGAGTTGTCTAGAAGTTGCCTATAAGTGGCAGATTCGGGATAAAATAATAAAAAAACGTTTTGCCAAATATTTTTTTTAACAATTTAAACAAAAATCGACTGCCTAATGATTTATAGTTTGAACTTATTCTACTCCGGCAACCCCTGTCTGTCCCTTTTTCATAAATCCAGCAAAAGCAGGACCAAAGGGACCAACAAAGAAAATTAATCTAAAAGCAATAAGTAAAAATTAAAAAAAATTAAAATACGTTGTTAAAAATAATCTAAAATTTGTTTTAATTACACTTAACCCGTAGCCTGCGTACACTTACCTTGCTTTGGTTTTTTAAAAAAAAAAGCTATTAAATATATTGATATATAAAATTTGTTTTTGTTAAAATGTAACAACACATAAAAATTTTAGTAAGAATTAAGATTTATTTTATTGAATCTATATTTTTACTTGAATTTTTACTGCAAAGGCAGCAAGTGCACACACTTGGAATTTTATAAATGTAAAACAAAACAACCCACCGCCGCAATGTCAGATTGCGTATGTTTTCCTACAGATGTCAGTTTGTCATTTGACACTGACGTCCTGAACAACTATATGGGAAGAATTTGGGTACTAAGCGATTCGCGTACAGCGGCTTCTAACCTCCTCTTGTTTTTTTTTTTTGACTTCCGCATGAAGATAAGAAAGATATCTACCATTGCATCTTTAATTGAAATTCCTTTGCGAAAACCGTATTAAAATTAAAATAAGAAGTTCATATTTTTAAAATTTTAAAAACTTTGAAAAACCAGATGTATCGGCTTTTTTTATATATGTATATATGGTTACAATTATGAATATCCAAATTTGTTTGTTTCCAGGTACAGAAAGTGGTTAACCGACTGCATGCGATTTCTAATTGCCAGTCGTACATCTTTAAGCTCTTAAGCCGGTATTGGGTTCAAACAATTTAATACTGTTTTCCGAAGGCTTTTGTTAACCCTATAAGGCATATCTTATTTTTAACTTTATCTTACAAAGAGGTTCATAAAAAAAAAATTTGTTCTGACAGCGAGTTCATCAGCTGTTTTGTAGGACATGTGGAACTTATATGAAAAGGTGTGTTCGTTCCAACAATCTTCAACGAGAAGTCGTCTGCGAAGTATTTTCGAGACGGTTACGGCGTAACCTTCTAGTTTTTGAAAACTGCAAATGTATGGGAAAACTACGGTTGTCGATAAAGGTTTGAGGTTTGGTGGGGATAAAGGAACCCAAAAATGTGTTTTTTGGAATTTCGTGTCACCGTAATGGTCTCCCCAGCCTACAACGATTTTCTTCAAATCTTGAATCCATGTTTGTTTTGGTCATAATTCGCGGCAATTTTTTTTATACATAAATAGGATTTTTCATCAAATCAACGAAATTCATTTTTGAACAATTCTAAGACACTTCCAATCTAAAAAAGCTTTAAAATTTTACTTTTATTAGCAAAATCATTTATTTTTGAATGATGTTGGTACCACGTACCAGTGCCCTTTTGGTATCTTAATAACAATAGGAAACGGTACTTGCAACTATGTAACTGACGCCGCTAAAATTGACCATAATTCAGCAGCATGGCAACGGCTAGAGCATTATAAAAAAGGGGTCTGCAAAAGGCTGTTTTTCGATTCGAAGAAAAAAGTGCGAGTAGGATTAAATACTAGTACATACCATCGCATTATTGACACAAAAAACGTATGTCAATCTTGGGGTTTTTGTGATTTATTTACCACTTTTTAATTTTGTTGAGTTTCATGAATACTTTTGTAATTCTAGTTCACTTAGAGATACAATTTTCCGTCACAACATATAAATTCTAATTTTTAAGTAAGGTGGCATACCTATCATATGAAAAGGTTCATTTGTACATCCCATAATAATAGAACATTTTCAGGGCTATCGCGAAAACATTTTTCGGGAAACTGTTTCCACCCAGCATTCTCATTTACATTGCTGGCATGGAAAAAATTCCCGGGAACATTTATTCGCGATAGGCCTGACTAATTCGAATAACTGAAGCTACAGATGGGCCATATGTATGTACCTCTAAGCAAAGAGCATAGAACTACATAGAGTACGCATAAAAGCTAAACATTTTGTAGTCGTTACAGACGCGGGCGGTTAGTGCGAGGGGGAAACTGCGTCGATCGTATGCGTCGACTATGCTGTTGTTTAATGATGTAATAGCAATGTGAACACTTAGAAAAATTTCGTTGTATGCGTACTCTATGTACAGTAGAATTCGGTTATAACGACCACTCCTGGGAGACAAATTTTCCGTCGTTTTAAACGGATGTCGCTATATCTTAACTTGTAAAAAATTCCGGCTTCGTCAACATTAAAAATTTAACAGAGTCGGTTCTCTCCTCGAACTATTGGCCATACCTTTTGTAAACCCTCATCGCATTGCCCTGGCTTAACGCTGTTAGCTTCTTCCGAACTTTTTCCAAGCACACTGTAGTTTCGCATGGGACTACTTTCAGTACATTGAAAGTTCTTTCCAAGAAGCTTTCCAATTTCAATTGCTTTGGTTTGCAGTATTGGCCCTGTAATGCGCACATTATTGCTCCTTTGAATCTTAAACAATTTCAATAATTTCAATGTCCGAATTCTTAGGGAACATTTTCGTTTATGTATTTTGATTTCGGTCGTTATATTTGAATTTCATGACGAACAACTCTCGTCATAATGGTCGTTATAACCGAAATGTTCGTTATAGCCGAAATCCCTAATACCAAATGATATTATTCACTATTTAATGCGAAACCAACTTTAGCTTTAAGTTTCGTCGTTATAACCGAAATGTCGTTATAACCGAAGCTACTACATGCGAATTTAACTGTAGTTCTATACTCTTTGCTCTAAGCCTCCTGCGTATATATATCTATATTTTAAACGACCAAAATCAACTATAATTAACTATTAAACGAATTATTAATTTATAAAACTCAAGTGCCTACATAATTATTTTATTAGATTTCTTAAAATCTAAAAATATCGTGCACAAATATGTTTCTTCCTATCCCAGATCGTATAATAATTTATTTCAACACGATTTTCATGTCAACAATTAATTGCAACTTAAGTACCGATGACAATAATCGTGATTTGTATAGTTAATAAGTGCCACGATTAAAATCAAAACATTTGTTTCATTATTAAGCTACAAGCGCAAAAAAATCTTCATCTCACTGCCCACGACCACGATCATAAGTTCGCAATCTCCAATCTGAACCATAATTTCCATTTACCGTCGGCATTAGTACGAAATTCAAGGAATTTCCAACGGCATCACTAAATGACCCCCAACTTCAAAATTTATCACAAGTCCCCAACCAAAACCCAACCACCGGCAAAAAGCCTTCGTTCAATGAACAAAAAGGATGCGTAAGAGAGCCAAATATTCAAAAAATAAATGAAAAACAATCGAACTCACCACAGTTCATGGTGAGTAAAATCCGTCGTTTCCTTTTTTTTCGAGATTAAAATAAAAAACTCACTTAAGCTTTTCAAATGTTTCAACTGAATAAATATTTTACATGAATTTATTAAAAAAAAATACCTACAAAGTTCGAGTAAAGGGGTCACACTCACTCGTTGCGAATTTTAGGCAAAATATACAGATACTAAAAAAAAACACACGACACAAAGAAACTAACAACAAATTTGAAAAAAAAAAATCTGAACCACACCACTACTCCCTCCCGAGTGATTGATTAATTTTTTTTTTTTTGTGTTCGCGAATATTTTTCGCACACACTTTATGCTATTTTCTACAAATTTTGTTGTTGTTGTGCCTTCGGTTATCTGCTCGTTCGTGTTTTTTTTTGCACAAAATCTTATATGCTAGCGAACATACACACATTTTGCGCGATTAAATATATTTTCTGCGTGTGAGTGAGGCAACCGGCGACTACGATGACGACGAATTTGCAAAAAGACGGAACAAAAATTTGCAAACATTTTTCCTGATTTTGTTTTGTTTTGCAAATTCTCTCTTTCAAGAGAGCAAGTGATGGACTTTTTTTGCATTGTTGGATGAATGGAGGGGGTTCATGGATGATGAAGAGATTAACAGAAGAGTTTGCAAATTTTTTTGCATACGCGAATAATTTTTTTTACTTTTTGTTTATTGAACTTTGTTGCCAACATGTGTGCGTGGAAGAGAACATAAACGCAAAGAGAATCATGTGCTAAAATAAAATTCGCAAATTTGCAAAAAAAAACACGATTGTGGAACGAGGAAGAGATGGTCGATTAGTGATTTGCAATGCGAAAGACAAAGAAAATGTGAGAGGTCGACAGAAAACAACCTGCTCTTAGAATGTTTCGCAACAAAGTTGAATATGTTGCAAGGGGAATAATAATTGAAACTGACGTTTGCAAAGAGATGAAAGGTTGCAAGAGAATGCAAACTTTGTGCGTAGTAAATGTATACACGGCATGGGGGAAGCTTTTTGTGCCGTTCAGCAAACAGGTGTTTGTTAGAAATACAACCCCGAGCTGTTGGTATATGTGTGCGCCTATGCACATGCAGAATAGGGTGGAATGGCGATGGGAAAACAAAATCAAACAAAGTATGAATGAAAAATGTTGCCAGCAACATTGAAGAGAATTGGTCAGAGTTGTGTGGAGCCTACACCAGGCCTATGCGAAAGTGAAGCCCCAAACTACTACCATATGGTTGGGCGGAGGAGACACTCTATCTCTCACTCACTCGAATTCTCTTCTGATCTGCGAGACGGTGACGGTATTCCAACGTTGCAAACACACTGCAAAAGTGTCCGTAGTCTCCTCGCCAAATGTTTCAGACGCTCTGGTTTGCTGGTGTTTGTAGACTTATCGGCCTGATGAAGGAAGAGAACTGCATTCTCGTTTGGAATCTCCACATATGTGTGTGTATGTGTTAGTTGGCTGGGGGAAAACAGAAGAGGACAGACAGAATTGGGAAGCTAGAGTCTGGCATGACAAAGAAAAAAAAAACAACCATCCATCCAAAGGAAAGAAGAAAACGTTTTTCAACGGCCAGTCAGCAACATACTAGAAGCCGCATCAGCAGCAGCACCACAGCACCAGCAACAAGGCTAGAGATTCTCTGATGAGACCGAGACGTTTGTGCGACTACGACAACAGTTGCGGGCGCGACGGACTGTACACAGAGGAGCAGCACAACCAGCAACAGACCTCCACAAACCATTGGAGTAGAATAGAGGAGGCACGACTGACATTTCCAGCAGCAGCCACCGTCGTCGTCGTCGCAGCACCATCCGCAGCAGCATATACAGCAGTAGCACCAAGCAAAGCAGCACTCTAGCAACACTGCGCCGCACACAATAGAATCGGGCTTGTTGGTGGTGGTTTGTGTATCGTGAACAGTAAAAAAAAAAAACGAATTGCAAAAAAAAGCAAAAACGCAGTGGTCGTGTACACCGACTGACTCTGGACTGCGTTGCGGGGTTCTAATCCACAAAACGTTCGGAACGTCAGTAGTGTCGTCAGTTCGATACAAGTCGCTGCTGCCTGCTCTCTAGAAATATCATTTTCGGTTAGTAACATAAAAAAAATCTACAAATACAAATTGCATTCTAAGAGGCAGTTGATAAAAAAAGATAGTTTTTTTCAAAAAAATATTTTTCTTTAAAAAAAAATACTTTTCCCAACATTATCTCGTTTTGCAAATAAAAATTTCAAATTTTCAAACGAATTCTCACGTACGGTTGTAATAAAAAATAAACTTACGCGCTCATAACTCGCGCCAGAAAACCCGGAAAAGATACACAAACGGTATCTGAAAAGTTTTTTTTTTTTTACTTTCGAGTGAGTGGAGGAACAATCTTAATGGCGCCACAATATTGGACTTGATACGTCGTTCTGTGTTGGGGTCTCTTCTAACTTGCCAATAGCGAAAGTACAACTACAACAGTGTATCCATACGACATATACGGCTTAAACAGCAAGGATATGCTGTAGCAGTTAAAACGCGCGCGGTTCTAAACAAAAACAAATTCTGAACGATCATATAAAAAAATTATTTTCAAAGTGGAATTTTTGTGTTATAATTTTGTGTCTAAATTTTTTCCCTTACAGAAATTTTAAACAGCTAAATTTTTTAAAAATTAAAGAGATAAAAATATTTTTGTCAATGCAAAGAAAAATATTAAAAAAAAATCTCAAATGAAATGAAAAGTGATTAAGAAAAGGAGTAGTAGTGCGAAATATTAAAAAAATAATGTCAAGGTGTATACAAAAATAAAAAAAAACGTTTGATTTAAAAAAAGCATACCTAATTGTTTTTATTTTTATACCACACATGGAAATAAAATTAAAAAGAATAAACTAAATACAAATAAATTCAAACTTGGATTACAAAGAAAATTTACTTCTTCTCGGCGAGTGTCCTCTATCATTTACTTTGGCGAAAACAAAATCTCCATCAAACCTATATAAACAAAAATTAAAAAAAAGTGTGTAAAGTTTTTTTTTTGAAATCAACTGCAAATCATTTTCTCCGTATATATACATATATATATTTTTCCGGCGTGTTAACGTGTTTTTTGTCGTGTTTTTTTTATAAATTTGTTCCGTTGATTAATTTGTTTATATTCAGTGTGTGACCACGGTGGTTTTGTTTTATTGTGTTTATCTTATTAAATAAAAATAAAAACGTCTTAACAAATTTTTTTTGATTTAACAATTTCGAGCACAAAAATATTCAAAATAATATTTAAAGAAAAAATTTGCAACAAACCGTTTTAATGCGTTTTTCCAACCAACAGAACGAAACGAAAAAAATAAATTTGAAAAAGCAAACGAATTTTTTTTCTGCTTCTTAACGTTTTGTTTTGCTGAATGAACTGAGACGTGTTATGTATCATCACCATACACCGGAAAAGGATTACCAAGGAATTTTTTCGCTCTCAAGAAATAGATCTCGTAAGTAATAACATTTTTCTTTGCATAAATGTTTTTTTTTTTGAGTGAATTGTGAATTGGCAAGGATCATTGTTTGAAGGATGTGTGATAGGTTTATGTGCAAAACGACACTGGAGCGTACTTATACTCAACGTTACATACCGCTGATAGTTCAAAAAAGGTTTTCCTTGAGTGTGTTATAATTAAATGTGAGATAGGTCGTGTGTCTAAGTATAATTGAGAGATCGCTCAGTGTATAAGACCGGTGTCTAAGCAGGAGATCCTTAAGAAATGTGACAGGTCTGCCCATTTAGAAACCGAAAAGTAGGGTTTTTAGAAATGCCATAATTATACACGAAGCGAAGTGTTTTCTAATAATCGGTAAAGGATCAGCACCTTTTTCTAATGGCTCATTCAGACATCGGTCTTGTTTTTTTTTTCAAAGTGTGCTGAAATTTTGCGTGGAGAAATGGGCATAACTATACTTTAGCTGCCTTTCACTTTTTGCACTTTTTTTTTTATTAATCGATTCGTCTCTGCGCACTGATCATTTATATGCTTTAAAAAATTGTCGCTCACGTTTAGTTTAAAAGTTATTAACAAAATAAAATTGCACTTTTTGGGTTATAATCCCATACAAATTGTTTGTAGTTTGACACTTCATTTATTTTTTTTTCTGCTGCGGTGTACGCAGCATTGCCATGTTGAAAAAAACATACCAAATAAAAATATTTTAACAAAAAGAAATGTTGACTAAGGCGCCTGCCTGACGACTTTAAATACCCTGAGCGGAGCAACGAAGTTGCGTGAGCGTGGACTGTCCACAGAAAGAGAGTTGAAATCCTTTGTTCCCGCGAAGCGGGCCACGCAGAGTACCGCTTAATAGAAAAACTGTTGACTTAGGCGCCTGCCTGACGACTTTAAATACCCTGAGCGGAGCAACGAAGTTGCGTGAGCGTGGACTGTCCACAGAAAGAGAGTTGAAATCCTTTGTTCCCGCGAAGCGGGCCACGCAGAGTACCGCTTAATAGAAAAACTGTTGACTTAGGCGCCTGCCTGACGACTTTAAATACCCTGAGCGGAGCAACGAAGTTGCGTGAGCGTGGACTGTCCACAGAAAGAGAGTTGAAATCCTTTGTTCCCGCGAAGCGGGCCACGCAGAGTACCGGTTAACAGAAAAACTGTTGAGTTAGGATTTAATTTATTTATTATATTATACTAATTTATGATGAATCGTCAGAATCATTAGAACATGGTTCTGGAATTGCTTCTTGCCCGTTGTATAGTTTGCCGGCACATTTAAAAAATTCTTCGAGGGGGTCTAACTTTTCGTTACGGCATTTTTTTTAAGATATTTTGTTTAGTCTTTTTTTATTATTAATTAATGATTGTTAATAATTTTTTTTTAAATTTTGTACATTTTTTACATTTCTTTACGTTTTGGGAAATATGTAATATTTTTTTTTCTATCTTGCAATGCTCCATTGGAGTGTTTTTTTTTCATATTTATCATTCAGCTATGTGTGAACTGTCAAAAGTTGGTTGATTTCTATAGGGATTTTTGGAAATTTCATTGTTTAATAACTTTTGAACTAATTGAGAGCGACAAAAAAAAAAAATTGCTAAATTTTTAGCTTAATTTAGTGAGTGGAACAAAAAAAAAAAAAAGTGAAAAAAGTGATTGGAAGCTAAAGTAACAATGTTCCGAGAAATGTTTTAGGGTCAGAAAATAACACCAAGTTGTGGTGTGGTAAGGTGACATTTAGATATTGAAGTCAATCAGAAGTTCACTATTTTTAAGCATGTTAAATATTGTGAAAAGTATTTTGAGATAAAAGCAGGACATCAGCTCGCAGTAAGATAGGTCCGGTTCAAGTTGATTCATGCATCGGAGGTATTGAAGAAATGTGAAAGGTCGCCTGGTTATATTTATGTCACTAAGAGTTGTTTTGTTTTTAAGTGGGGAAAAGTGTTCAGTAGCGGTGTGAAAAATCTGGTGAAATTAAGATCTCGAAATCATTCAAAAGGTGGTTTTGTTTAAGCATTTTCATGTTCAAATTATATAGAAAACATGTTCTGACATAAGTACGGATTACCAACGCGAGAAGCTTCATTGCGGAGCTTATCTGAAGGACATTGGGCTCGACAAAAACACCATGTTGAGGTGGGATATCTAATTCTGGTGCTATTTAGATCTCCAAATAATTCAGAACCTGGTTTCTTTTGAACATGTTCATGTTAAAACTGTATAGGAAATTTTTCTAACCTAAATTAGGAAGGTTCAGTAAAATTGCTGCATTGCGGTTCTTTTTTGAATGACAAATAATGTTTCCATTGGTACAATTAAATATCGTAGATAGTTCAGAAAGAGGTATTCCTGAGTGTGTTATATTACCATGTGAGAAAAGTGCTCAAGATCAGCAAGGATCACCATTACTGGCGGCTGTGTTGAGAAAATTTTTGAAAGACGGTCGGTTGTCCATTAGCTAGGTATATTTGTGGCATTGAGAGCATGAGTGGAGTAATCCTCATTTTCTTAATTTTGGGTTTACTTCACCACCATGACGAATACAAATATTTTATTCGATGTTTTACTAATTGTGTTAAGCTTTTCGGTCTTAAGTTATTATATAAAAAATAAATCAAATAATACGGATTTATTTATTTGTAAAATCTTTTAACACGAATATCTCAATTGTTGCAGTTTGGGGGTACGCCACTACTGCTCTCAGTGCCTTATTTATGCACTGCAGATCGTTAGAAAACTGTTTTCTTTGAGTGCCTTTAAATTACAAGATACAAAGTGTGACTCTTTTCGGGCATTGTTTTAATGATTTAGGACAGGTATGGATACATTCAGATGCCGTTGATCTAAAACAGACGTTTATATTTGATCATTCATCAAAACTGTTATAGAAACCTATAAATATGATTTGTAAATACAGAAACGCAACTTTCAAAAAGCTATGACACGTTCAAACAGTTATTGCTTTTGGATTTTTTTATATGAAGTGATTTTGTTTTGCGATAATGATTTTTGGCTCTTAAACATGTTAAATATTCATACTTTCATTCTATTTCAATCGACGTTTTTAGAAAGCCACTTTGCTAAAGGAATATCCACGCCATGTTGTCATTAAGACTTTTAGAACATTTGAAAGGTTTTTTTTTTCTATTTTTAAGTAGAATTTTTAGTTTATTTAATTCGATGCTTAGACTATACAATAACAATTTAATTCTAATTAGATAGCTGTACTTAATGATATATATGCAATATATTTAACTTAATAAAAACTTCAAACACCCTCGGATATCGGTATCAAAATTGGTTTTAGGAATTGGCCTAACGTTGATGTCGATATTGTGAAAGTGCTACATACCATACAAAAAAAATTTCTAAAAGTGTGATATTTATATCCATGTTTGTGAAAAACTGATCTGTCAATATGTTTTCGGCTTTGAAATTCAATATCTGGCGTAAACGGCTCATAGGTACAAGGCTTCAAACTTAGCGTTTCCCTTCATTTATGTGTACGAAGTTATTATTGTTGCAACAAAGCAAATTAACTGTTAATACCGACTCAGAAAGTTAAATTTGACAGCGTTACTCTTGAATGTTAGTCAGACTTTCGCAAGAGGTGGGACAGTGATTAAACGCAGGTTTTGTCTTTTTCGGGATTTAAGCCAGGGTCCACATCCTAGTAATCTAATGCATAAACACGAGGCCAGATGACTCAGCAAGTCAAATTTGACAGTGTTACTCTTGAATGCTGGTCATACTTTCGCAAGAGGTGGAGCAGTGAATTAATATTTGGATTTAAACCAGGGATCCGCTCAACATATAAATTTGCCGCTTTGTCATCAATGTGCCTCTTTAGGTATATATTGGGAATACATATTAAAATCAGGTTCTAGTTGCAACATTTTTACATTTTCCAGACTCACAATGCTGACATTTTTGTTTAGATAAAATAAGTGTTTGTAGATATTTGACTTGGCGTGTATGAATTTTAGGGATATAATTTCTTTTTATGATTCCTTTGAAGAAAGATTTTCAGGTTAGGCGAACCTATAACGCTCAAGAAGCTCCCTATGTTGATCCATGCAGAAGTTTGTTGACTCTGCTCTTGAATTATTGTAGTATATTCTGTATTGGTAGAAATATGTGTTTTGGAAGTTCTAAATTTAATATAAGAAACTGTAATTTCTACTTTCCTACTCAATACTACGGATGGATAAGGATTGGTTATTTAAAATTATACAGTAAATAATGGAATCATAAAATGTTAGGCAAAAACTATGCCTAAAATCCATTTATATTTCCTACCGAAAACTATATTCATATGTGTCTATTGTTGACACAGCCAATGGCATCTACAATTTCAAGCCAACTCTATACGTCAAGTTTGAAAAGTTTCTTATGCCAGTGCTATCATGTCTAACTTGTGACCTGTCAGGTGTAGAACCTTGACAGTGTTGTTACTTTTGAGACCCCTCACTCAAGAAGAAGAAATAAATTTAAATAAAAAATCAAATACGGCAACAAATGAACAAATGATACCTAAGTACATTTCATTTGCAAGTAGGTATACAATCAGTGGCAAGTCAGGTTCAAGACGCAATTTTTCAGCTTTATAGGTTTTAAAACAAGTTTGTCCAAAAATAAAATTCCAAAATTCGCAGAAAATAACTTTTCATTTATTCAACTGTCAAGCTAGCTTTTTGTAAAAGATGAATGTCAGTGGTATGTGCTCACTTCTTCGATTGTGTCAATCTGTCATCAGTTTCTTTGTGTGGCAAACTCCAATTTAGAAATATAGAAATATCATATGTATTATTTGGATTTTTGTTTATAAACATTTCTCAGTTCATGTGAATTTCTATAATTATGCTAGACGAGTCATGATATGATTGCAGATTGTTGTAACCATCTTGTCAAATCAAATTGATTCCATTTTCCTTTTTGTATAGATCATAGACAAATGACAAAAGGTTATTTTATTTGAGGATAAAATGAATTTACAATTTTTAACATATCAAGATGATATCAGGGATATCCCGACTGTCAATCAATTGATTAGTTTGTGTAAATGGGCACATAACCTATCGGAAAATGTAGTTTTCATGTGAAAATATATGCCTTATAAAATTGTAAAAACTGTTGTTTACAACTAATAAATAGGTGGTTTCTATTAAATGTGTCACGCCTAATCGAACAAACAACGATCGGAGTTATTAATTAATTTATTTCATGTATAGTTATGGATATGTATATGATTATGTTTCAAATCCTCAAAAAAATATTGAAAAAAAAAAAACGATAAAATGCTTTTTATTCGTATTTAAGCGTTGCCTTGTAAGAAAAAAAAACAACATATTTGTTTCAATTAAAACATATTTCCGATTTTTTTTTACAAATGCATAACCCTGTCATTCGATAGCTCGTTTTTTATTTTATTTTATTTGTGCTTTGAATATAAATCTAAAATGTCTACGAAATTATAGACAAAACATACATAATTTGTACATTAGCATAAATCAACAGAATTTGGATGACGCAGTGAGTGCAATTTTTGTTTATTTGCACTCACTCCGTCGTAAATAATCATGTCCAATAAAACTTCAAACTGACGACGCTGAGTAAGAAAATTCTCAATGGACGTCTGGAAAAGTTTGTTTGCATTGCTATATGGTGATCTTTGAAAAAATAAACACTCGCATAAACATCTGTCAAGAAGGTTTTATTTTTCAACAATAATTTTATTTATTATTATTATTATTATAATTATTATTATAATTATTATTATTATTGTTATTAAATGAGAACTCATTTGTTTTCTGTAGCAATTCTACATTTTATCAGCTGAATTGTAACCTTGTCAGTTTGTTCAAACAGTAAAAGGGATCCTTCAGTCATCAATTGTTTTAGAATTCGTACAGGTTAATATGAATCTCTGATTGAGCTCAGTGGCGCGATGGTTAGTGCGTTGAATTGCCGCGCAGAAGGTCTGGGTTCGATTTCCAGCCGTAGCAACACCTAAATGATTTTTCACTGGCCCTCCTCTCGTGATGATCTATCAAATCATCCGAGTAGTATCAATTGTCTTTTATAGCTTATCTCAACTTAGCCGTTCGGATTCTGCATAAAACAGGAGGTCCCGCCATCGTGCAAAGAAGTACACACGCACACATGAATGGTTGTGAGAAAACAGCTAGGCCCAGGGTACTAACGAGCCTGTTGTGGCAACAAATTTTTTTGTTAATTTGAATCTCTAGAAATACTTTTACTTTAGAGATTAAGACCAAAAACAGGTAACTTTTCTGACTAACTGAAACGAAATAAATCTTAGATCTACACCATTATTCATAAACTAATTACGACTAGAGTGTGAATTTCCTTTAAATGTCTTTAAACACAAAAACCCTTTTCATAAAACTTACACAACGTTGAAAGAGGCAGCTTAGCTTAAACGCGTCTGATACTTGAATAATGCCTGCATAAGGATGTTTTAAGTGTTTTATCTCAGTTTGTCACAAACGGCTTAGCTTCATGGTTACCAATGGCGTTATTTTAAGTCGGAAAAAATGGTCAAGAAGTAAAAGAGGTACTTTTTGTTATTTTCGTTGTTTAATTTATCAAAATACATATAGATCTTCATCTACATATCCATCATCGTAAACGATGTTTTTGATGACTCAAAATGTTATTAATGTGTAAAAGTAGTCGTTATGTAACAAAGTAGTTGCCATTACTTTTGCAACCATACAAACTATCCGTTGGTTACTCGGCTGAATTGTGGAACATATGTATAACTATAATGGATGGGGAAATATTTTATGAAGTAAAATTTCTGCGACTCGGCTGAATAAGTTGTTATGCACCTTACAGAATTGTTTCAGCGAATTCGAACGAATAAGTGTGCTAGAGCATAAGAATGACTTAGAAGATAAAAAAATATCACGTTCGCCCAGTCCTATTAAATGACAGTTGTGATTAAGTGACAGTTGACAACTATCCCCATTGTTTTCCGCGTCTTTTTAAAAACACACTGTTGGTGTCGGTAAAAGTCATATAATAAACAAATCATATTTTATCCATTATTTGTTGGTCTCTTAAACTTCTTACTTTTAAATTCTTGTGCAGTATAATTAGGAACCAATTACACTTCTTTACTTTTGTTTTTTTGTCATAAATTTTATAGCTGAAAACACAACATTTTTAATTCGCCATCTCCAAATCTTTCTTTTTTTGTACACCTTCCGTTTCTTAATTATTATTGTTCTTAGTTTACGTTTTTTTTTGTTATTTTAGTTGATATCGCCGTGTTAAAAGCATTTACGGATTTTTTTCACCATAAATATTTCACACATCAAATATTTTACAAGAAGTAATTTTTAGTTTATAACTGGAATTTCTGGACCTAAAAACGTAAATTGTTTCTTGAAAGCAAAATGTAGTCTGCAATCCATTGATACCCTGGGACTAAATTTTACTGCCTCCATTACACAACAAATTTTCCATAATGAAACAGTTGGTAAAGCTGTTGATAAAAATGGAAACTACTTGTCTTACTTATGTCGAGCAGTTCCTTAGCTTTCAATGGAAAAAAATAAATCAGGTACTTTAAATGGTCCCCAAATCAGACATCTTACGAAAAATAGAAAATTTACAGACTTGATGTCTGAGCTTTAATCAAATGCTTGGACAGGGTTTGTGGTGGTTTTAGTGAGTAAAAATTTCACAATCAGGAACAGCTAAAATATTTCAAGTATAACAGATTTTGTGTAAACTAGTGTTATAGCTGCAAAAAAAGTGTATATCTATATTTTTTTGTTTTTGCCTTAGGTTATAGCAATATGAAAAATGTCTACGAAAATAAAAATGGTGTTGCTTTTTTAGCCTATTTCAAAAATGTTCTTCAACCTTATAAAAATATTGCATAAAAGTTTATCAAATAATTTTTTAAAAAAGTTAACGAAAAATAGTTCTGTTCCTTGGAATGTGTTTACTGGCCCATTTTTCAGTAAATTCACATCAAATGTTTTCGTGTGAGTGTTATGGTTGCCATAACTAACGCCTTAGTATTTATATTCAAATAAAAACAATATTTAAAATATTTATAGTGTTCCACAAAACAATAAAAATTGAAATAGAAAACATATACATATTAAAACATATAATATTTTTGCATTTTTCTTATTACAAAATTCAAAAGTGGGTAAATATAAAATTTAGTTAGATCAAAAAATAAAATAATCCTTTGCGAAATTGGTTTTGAAATCCAAAAAATATTGCGTAGATTAAATTTTAACTTTCCTAGCGGGAAAATATTTCGCGACCTATTTGAAGTTTTGATGTTTTATGTTGTTAATTGTTATATCCAGCACAAATATTCTCTGGCATATCTTTGAATTATGGGTTTGAAGATGATAAAGGTTTGCTAGACTATCAGATTAAACTCGACCTTAGTGAATATTTTGTTTGTGTGGATGCTATTCTTTATGGTTTATGCTGGGTTTTATGCTACAAATATTTCAAAAAGGAGGGAACTGAGATATACGAAAATGTATTATTGTATATAATATACAAAATATTACAGCTTGATATGTTGCATTATATTATAGACACTTTACTTTTTACCGTGTATGTAAATGTAAAGCTCGGTAGACAAATAAATAAATAAATAAATAAATATGGCCGCCGGCAGCATATGTCGAAAAATTGACATTTATCAAAATTTGAGAGCGTTATTGAAAGTATTTGGTTATTCCTATCTAAGTCCTGTTTCATTTTTTCTGTTAACATTTTCATATATCTATTATTTTTGTATGAAGCGATAGATAAACTAACAACCATCAGTTCAAGGTGCCAAGTAAATAATTAATTTTTGTGTCTAAAGCACTGCAAAAAAATATTTATTTACTGAGATGTCAATGAAACATAACACCAAAAGAATATTCACGTAGGTACCTTGTCATGCACCAAGGTAACAAGTATTGCAAAATATTAAATATGGTTAATTTTTGTATAAACTAATTTTGATTTAAAAAATTTACTTTGTATATTCCAAATTTATTGGCACAGTTGTCAATTGTCACAATTTTTCAAGTTCTAAGAAAATCCGCAAATCTGAATACATGCTCTGGGATACGATTTTTTAAAAAGGCCATACTTATTCCTAAGCAAGTAATTTCAAGATCCAGAACGAGTTACATTTTGCATAACAAAAAAAAACATCAAATATCATGTTTCGCGTTTTCTTGATTTTTCAGTTATAGGGACTCTAACACACGAAAATCGCAAACTTTAATATCATTTTCAAATTTCAAAATTCGATAAATTTAGAATTCAAACCTGAATTTTAGTCAACTTGAATTAAAGAAGCTCTGAAGCTACCAAGTATACAGTTCTTATACTTCACATTATAGTATTGGGCAGAATATCTTTTTAGCAATTTAAGTACAGGAAAGATAGCTCTTTACTAACATCACTACCAGAACAGTAACAATAAAGAAAAAATAAAACATTTAATATTTAATAATCTTTTAGGAGCTAAGGACGTTGCTAAAGAAATCGATAACTCGAATATTTAATAACTCGAATGAAACTCGAGCGTCTATTACTCGAGTGTCTTGATATCTCGTAGAGATTATTTTTGACGTTACCTTCGATAAGTAAAATTCTGAAGTGGTATTCCTAAATTCAGCGTGTTTTTACAATTTTGTTTTATAATGCATCATTTTTATATGCACTGTATCTCTATTGTTCATATGACTTAGTATATGTGTATAAAATCGTGATGTCGTTATAAGACTAGATTTGTCAAATTTCTTGTCTTGTTAGGAGGGTTAGAAAACACATTACTATGTTGGTTTTATTTAAAAAAACATGGACCCCTTAAAAACACATATAAGAACACAGAGTTAAGCTTAAGATACGTATAAATCAATCTTTCTTTAGTCATATATATGGAACACTTAAAAGATGAAGGGCCTTATCAATTTTTATAAAATATGCCTGCAATTACATACTGCAAATATTTCGCAAATCCTGTTTTTTTCAATCAAAAATAACTTCAAAATATTTATACTTTATACTTTTTATTGTATTTATCTAAACTATTGGTAAACATCATTGAAATTCAAATTTTGAAATATTTAAATGTTTGAAAATGTCGCTTAAGCCCTTCATTTTGTTAGCGCCTCAACTAAAACAAATATAACAGACTATTAAAATATTGCTGCCAAAATACTCTAAAAAAAACGCATTTTACGTAAACCTATTGTTAGCATAAAAAGTAGATAATTAATTTAAAATTGTTATTTATAAGAACCTAATTGTGTTTTTATTGTTTTGTAGACGGATTTTGAATAATTGTAAGGCCCAGCCTCCAGATTGCATGACCACCCAGATTAAATTCAGATCAACATTGAACGTTAGTTTTTGCCCTTTTAAAAAGAAACCTATATATGCCTAACACTTTATATCCAATTAACCTTTCGATAGGCTGGTTAACTGGTAATTTAATCCAAACGTTTTGCGTGGTAATTCATTGCATAACACAACTGATATAAGCCTTAAGTCACAGGCTCTATACATATTATGCTTCTATATTACTTCGACTGAAGCTCTACCAAAATATATTTTCAAAAGTCACATGTACACAAATCGCCGAAAACTTTTAAGAAGCCTTATACCAATTAATATTCTATAAAGCCTGTGTATTTACCTAAAAGAGTGATTATAAAATGCTGAACTTCTCTGAAAAGTACAATAAAACCTTAATAGAAGAAATCACGTTTTTTTTTTCAATCCCTAATTCTACACAGTACCTCTAATCACCCACTATATGCGGAGCAGTTCAGAGCGTTTGTTTATTTAGTAAGCGATGCTGATATCTAAGTTTTAATTTTTAGGGATAATTTATAGGTTTGGAGTTCTTATGCCTCTGTGTTTAGTGCAATTCAAAGGGGTTAGCATAAAGCTCGGTGAGAAGGCCGTGAATTAAGGCAATTTCTTAAACTTAAGTTTATATGATGCAAGCTTAACTTCATTACCAGAATAGACATCCCTATTCCTGTAGAGGTCAAGCAAGCTTAGTCGCATCCTCATTTTTGATCAATGCCTACAAACGTCTGATCTCCTTTTGAGCTTAGTCTATCCACTATGCCAAGGCCATTACCTAATAGCATTGTATTAGACCAAATCATAGAATTTGCCATGTTCTCTTCTATAATATCCGATGGCTATCAATAGCATACCTCATTCATCATTTTATTCACCACAGTACCTGTGTTTAAACAAACAGCTCCTCTACCAAACTGCACCGCGATCGTATCCATCACAAATAATTCCTAAGAATATGTCTAATGTAGCAAATACAGAAACCCCCTAAGATATCATCATGATCTGCTCTTGTTAAAAACCACTTAATCAGAGGTCTTCCACTCGAACCACCTCTAATAACAGGCTTCTTACAAGTCGTTATGTAAAAAAAAAAGCCGACTTGTCTTTTGCCGACGGCATATGTAAACTGCCTCCCAGTGGCAGTTAAACCTAAGTGAAACACATTATTGCTGCCCAAACATGGTCTTAATTTCGGATTAAGTTTTAATATCAAAACTCCAACAGTGGTTGAATTTATCTCTCTGCCGTGGCGCATCCCGTTTTCCACGCTCTCTCTCCCCTGTTTAAACATTTCAATTCGATTGCATTTTGCGGCTAATTAATTATAATTCTCATATTAAAAATCGCGCAAAATAATAAAAAAAAAAACACAAACACATGAATAAAATTAAAAACCCTCAGGCTATAAATATAAAAAAAAAAGGTCCGTCTGCAGGCCGTGTGTTTCACCCGCCACAGTGTGGGGTGAATTTTAATCGCAATATTATCTCCTAATCTCGAGACTACAGTAGGAGCATAGCTTTACAGACCTGCGCACCACCAACTAACTCAACCAGTTAGTAGCTCGACGATTCGGCGCGCTCTGAAAACTACAAACGAAACAACAACAACAAATAACATCGCAGATCCTTCATGACACCCTCCCATCAACATTATGAATGATCTACGTCGGCATCGTTAGCTGCAAGTGATACATTTATCACCTTGAGACCTTAGTTCCGGTGAAAGAGCATGTATCTATGCCTGCCAAACTGCACAAAGAACTCGGCAACTCTATTAAGGAAAATTGTATAAATCGCGTGATTTAAAAAAAAAATAATCGAAATGCGGGCGTTATATTTCATAGGTGCATGGCGCATAAATCTTGCACCAGTTGTGTGTGTGCGGCTTTTAGATAAATTGTCTGTCAACATTTTCTATCTGAAAAGTATATTTTGCATTCAGCTTGGATTTAGCTGTAGGTAGGTTTGTAATTATTAGAAAAAAAAAGTTAAAAAAAAAATCAACTGAATAATTCAAGTGTTGAATAGTAGTTATGTTGCACAACATTGTTGCAGGTGTTACATGTGTTCATCTGGAGGTAATTATGAAATGTAATTGTGGGCGTTTAAGCCAGAGCTTGAAGTTAATATAACAGTGCAAGAGGTGATAGGTTAAGAGTCAACTAATGCAGGTTATAGGTGACATAGTAAATTTCTTCTTCTTGAATGGGGAGATTTTTTTTATTAAATCCCTATTATGGCTTGGGTGACTTCAGTGTACTTCATAAGGTACAACATCATCAAAACGGCAGTTAAGCTAGCCCATGATTAAGGGCGTTGTACATGCGTTACACAAACTACGAAGACATACACGATGAGTATGGCTTCCGGACCGGCAGATCGATCGTAGACCAAATTTCACCAACAAGGCAAATCGGAAAGAGGCCAACGAATTCCAATTTAAAACCGCGTATGATCCATCTACATCGCCTACGGAATTCCCCTAATCCTGGATGACAAGAAATGCAATGTTCAGTTTAAAACAGGTCATCTGAGCTTTTACAAACATTCACCGGGTTCCATCAAGGAGACGCGCTATCATAAGATGTTTGCAATCTGGGATTTGATAGAGCACAGGGCTGTTGTACACACGGATGGCACTTTATTTGACGAATTTATTCAGCTACATCGTCTGGTCATCTTTTGTGACCTGAACCGTGCCTTTATAGGTGTATTTACGAAATTGACGAAACAGACGAAACTAGACAAAATATATGCCATTAAACAAAGTACCTTCGACCCACATCCTTAGACAAAATGTTACTATTGATAGTAACAACGTTAAGGTTAAAGAGTTCATCTGCTAAAAGATCAACATCAACCGCACGATTGACATCTTAGTTGAGACTTAGTACGAGAAAGCCAATGGGGAAGCATTAAACAGTTTTTTTTTTAGGAATTTTAACTGGTCACAATGTTTCCTTGATAGTGACGAGGATGCTGCTACTGATATGATATCAAACATTATTCTCCTTGGTATGCGATTTTTTATTCCCAACAGAATAAAAAATACCAGACCAAAGTCAAAAACGTGGTATGACTTGAGTTGCAAAGAAACTATCAGGTTGAGAAAGACAAACTTTCGGTTATATTTACAAAACCAATCCAACAGACGTAAACCGAACAAATTTCAAACAAGCCAGAAATGACTACAATGTCCCAGAGGTCGTCACAACTTTTGGTCATTTGTCAAAATATAAAGAATTTGGCATCATCATCAGTTCCGACGCTCATTCACAATGGCATTATAGCTATCCGCTCTTTAGACAGAGCCAATCTGCTTGCTGCGCATTTCGCATTTACATTGCCAGATTGTGTCTAGTATCCTCCAGTACTTGAGAACGTTAATCATTCTACAGGACAAGAGTTTTATTTGATCTTGACATTCACAAGTCCGCTGGTCTAGATGGTATTTCCCCCATTATTCTGAAGAGGTGTTCTTCTGCGCTAGCAAAACCACTGCGTAAGCTTTTCTATCTATCCTATTCATCCGGTCTCTTTCCGAGTAGATAGAAAACTGCATTTGTCCAGCCTGTACCAAAAAAGAGGGGGAGAATCTTCTTCTCTCCCCAACTACGGACCAATTGTCTTACGTTCCTTCTTTCCAAGGTCATGCAAACGCTGATAGTGAAATATATCGTCAGCTTATGAAATATTTCGAAACACGAAAACTTTTTAATAACCGGCAGTATGGTTTTCGCAGCAACAGGTCCACTGGTGAGTTGATGACATATCTCACCGAAAAGTGGAGCCAATCAATCCACCTCGGTGGATTGTTGCACTTGATATTTCAAAGGCATTTGGCAGGGTTAGGCATCAAGCCCTTTTGTCGAAAATGCGTGCATTTGGAATCGATGGAAAACTTCTTCTATGGCTTAGGAATTATCTTTCGAAATGTTCAATTCAAGTTGTTTTGGACGGATTTAAGCCTACAACTCACCAAATAAATGCTGGTGTCTCTCAAGGCTCAGTATTGTGTCCGACTCTATTTCTCATTTTCATCAATGATCTCATGTCTGCAACTTCTAATCGAATTCATTCCTTTGCTGATGACAGTACTCTCAGCTAATTATATTAGTTTTCAGGTCCACGTCCCTCATTTTCGAACGTGGAATCTACACCACAACATATGTTAAGCTCATTGAATTCCGACCTTGACAGCATCATCAAATGGGGTAAGTCTAACAGATTAGAATTCAATGCTTCCAAAACACAAGGCTGTCTTCTGTCATTAAAGCGAAAACAAAATCTAGAGCCATTATCCAAGAATGGCACTTACGTCGATGAAACCGAAAAACTTTCTATGCTAGGTATGTGTATTAGTAACGACTTGCGTTGGAACGACCACATATTCCAAGTCGCTAAAAACGCAGCGAAATGTCTAGGTTTCCTTAATCGCTGTAAAAAATATTTCACCCCTTCTGATCTGGCCACAATATATAAAGCGTTTGTACGCCCTAAGCTTGAATTTAACGCCCACATCTGGTCGGGTGCACCAAAAACAACGTTGCACCTCCTAGATAGGATTCAAACGCGTGTGAAAAAAGTTATAGGAGACATTAGAATATCGAACTCTTTAGTTTTGTTTGAACACCGTCGAAATATCTCCAGTCTTACATTGTTTTATCGCTATTTTAACAACCAAATGCTCAAATGAAATAGCCGGCTGCATTCCTCCCATTCAACAATTCAGCCGCAATACTCGTTACGCTATGAATGCAAATCAGTTTACCCTCAAGCCTTTCTTCGGACGAAGCTGAAATATAGAGATTCGTACATAAACCGAACACACGAATGTAGAATGCTCTACCAAACTCTGTTTTTCCTTTCCATTATAACGTACAGGCAATGTGCATCGGTATCTCCTTTCTTCTATCCCGAATTTCCTTAACGCCCGCACTGTTCTAAAACATATAAAGGGTAACCCCTTGAGTGCGCGCAAATTATAAAAAAATATGATACTTCGGTCTAGCCCAAACAAAACCCTTCTGTAACGGACGCTAATCCTTCTAGCGTAACTTTTCGGCGATGACATTTTAAGGACAATTTCGAGCGAAGAAATTAGTCGAAGGAAGATAGGAGCTCTGTTGGGTGTAGTGTAGACATACTCCCAGGGTGGTGTCCAAACTAACATTTTGGAGAGTCGCTGTTTTTCTTTTATTTGTTCAATCCACACAACCGCTTTCGATAGGCGAGTACCCATCGAAATATTTTATTTTGATTTCTTTGAATTATGGTTTCAAGGGTTTTGCTTGGGATTGAGCGCATAACCTTTGGCATATTTTGTACGGCCATACATATTATACATATACAAACGAGGAAACCTTAATCCGTGCTTCAGTACGGAATAAAGGATTGTGGCTAATTTATGATCAGGAATCGTTTTTAAACTGAAACACGAATCCAAAATCGACAAAGTTCTTAATTACTTCAAAGCTTTGCTGGAACCGTTGATATTGTGCGACGATCGTACGGATATATTTAAACCACAGTCTGGGTCTTCCCTGTGATGATCACTGCGATTACCATTTTAGGAATTACGGAATGAGTCCCTCAAGATTCTTTGAATAGGAAGATGCAAAAATATAGGTATATATCTGGCATTTACAGGGCCTCAAACCTAGGTTCTTCCTAAAGCTATTATTTTTGCCACAAAGAAGATGACCTGTTTTACGCGGACTTCGAAAGGCATATACACAGTTCTTCGGCAGACATGGTAGATTAGTCCGCCGATATATCCTGCATCAGCCCTCGACTATCCAAATATAGCGGAATGAAGTCGCTTAAGCGCGCACTCTCAAAATATTCGTCATTGGGTTAGTCAGAGGTTGGAATGTGTATTCAATGTCAGCTTCTTAGACAATGCCTCTCAAATACCAGAACCTTTTCCATTTGAAAAAATATTTGAATTTATAAAAAAATGTTCATCTGTCAAAAACAATGTTGTTGATTTAATTTTGTTGTTTACTATGGTCACTCTACCGTAACTTACTCCGTGTTTGTGTACAGCACCATCTTTGATTTTCCTATTTGTCACTACAAACGCTACAACAGCTACCCCTAAGACTGATCGACAGTCATGCTATGAGCTGCTTATATGTGTATGTGTATGTACGCGAATAAATTTGACTAATCAAGCGTCTATACTGAAATAGTGATCTTAGACATCTTGATTATAAGATGCCTAAAAACAAAAAATCTTCAAAAAGATGTCTGAAAATAAACAAATATTCTCGCTTGCGGTGAGGAACAACTTTTCCGTTAGTTAAACTTTATTTGGATACCACCTTCGCATCAGGTATGAGCACTTTGTAGGATACGTCACCGGTGACATTTTAAGTGCCAACTACCGTCATACAAGCTGCTAAACAAAATAACATAACTGTTACCACGCCATTTCGGACCACTTAATGACCACCTTTTGTTTGCATATTCATTCGCAATCGTGAATCTTGTTTTACTTAATTTTTTTTCTCAAAATTTCTATAAAAGGTCAATATTATCGCTAAAATCGATTTATATCAAGCGGAACAATAATATGTGCAACGCACATGCTTATACCCTTCAAAGAACTTAGGTAACACCGCCTTCCACTTGCAAAGCAAGCAATTTTACTCAAAAGATAACCCCGATTAGTCAAAGCTGATTGAGAGATGAAAAAATTCATCAAAAAGAGGAAAACTTTCTGATAAGGATTGAAACAGTAGATCTACAAAAAAAATGTTTGCGCTATTTTAAAAGAAAAAGTGTCTAACGTTACGTAACTTTCATAAATGTTAATTGCTAATCAGGTCCTGTATTCTGAATGCGACGACTCGGACAGAGCGATATTAATTCGCAAAACACGTTCTTTGTTGCTGCAGATACAGGCAACGTTTGCGCAAACATTTTTTTTTTTCAATTTTGTTCGCTTCGTTTTTGCTCTTAACTGTGAACAAATCGAAGATAACGTGTTATTTAAATTAGCTTACCCTTTATAATTTTTATATATAGAATTAGACAATAAATTAATAAATTTATAAACTCATTTTATTGAGACTTCGACGACTTTAACGGCTGCGGAGCGATTAGAATTCATGAATTCACAGTAGTGACGGTAATTAGGTGACATAAGGTGCAAGTGTGTCGGTTTTGTTTGGACGCATGAATAGGGCAATTGTTTGACAGTTTGTCTCCAATGGCGGAATGTGTGTTTGAGAATTAATTTCAATTGATTGGCTAAAGGAGTGTCGTTGATTAGAAGTGAAGTCCACGAGTATTGTAATTATAACTGGTCCCCTTTTATGGATTGGGGTAGAGTATTATGTTTGTCTTGTATATTGACATTTGTATCGTCATGTACAAGTGGTAGGTTAAGTTTGCAAGAACTCAGTGACAGTGGAGATTTGCAAGATTTTTTTTAAATAAGGCATAGGTGGTTGAGAATATTTGAAGGCTTTAAGAGGAGATCGATCCATTCAAAGCAACCTTAGCTGATTATCTGGCAACGATATCACATTAGGGCCTAAGGAATGGTTTAGAAAAAGCTGTGCTGGTATTTATCGCCCATAATACATATTTCAAGGCAACTACAGATGTCATCTTCAGAAACAGAGAACAGGCAGGAAAATTCAATTCTCTGTTCAAAGTTATGTCCACAACCAATGCTGTAGGGAACGTTTCCGTTACTTGATCACTCTCTATGACCAACTTTGCCTACGAAATACTCGCATTCTGTTTATAAACAAACCGCTTTAGTGACGTCATTAGGCGAAAAATTACGGATGCTAAATGACTGGGACGGTTCCTCCATCTAAGGAAAATTAAGTTTTAGGAGAAACTGGAGTATTACTGACGAACTACAATCGATATCATTAATAAGACCATGACCATTATGGTTTTACTAACGACCTTAATCTGAGGAAAAAAGTGTTCAAGAACGAGCTTTTGGAGGCGGTGATTGCATCATCAACTTTACCGTCTGCACCCATAATATATTTTGGCGCAACAGTTCATATTAATATTCATACATAATATTCAGTACACTTATCTTTTTTTCTCAGAAATATTTATTCTTGCATTATGGCGGGACCTAAAAGTTTCGGCCGAATACAACTATCTGAATTAAGATAAGCTTTTCATCGCATCAGTACACATTGTTCGCCTGAAACGCCTAAGACATGTTTTTTCAAGCGGATACCAATATTTAATCGAATCACGAAACTTCTAAACCAGATACAGGAAGCATGTCTTGCATTAAGTTGAGCGCAGTACTTGAAAACGACCTCAACAAACAAGTGGCAGTCAGCTACAGCTCCCTTCAACTAACGCGGCTAACTAAATGTTATTTGCTGTTCAGGTTTATCCATTCAGCGCTGCCTAAGAAGAGTGGAATAAGGCATATTTGAGTATTTGATCAGAATCTAAAGCTAGAGCAATCAAGAAATGTGAATGTGCGGTTGTATGTCGCCAGTTTTTGGGCTGAATATTTGAATGCGTTAGATTATGTAGACTAACAGCAATGCATATTTCAAAATTGAATCCTTAGCGATAAATCTACAAAAATGTTTATCTACGAGGGCTTTCAAGGCCTGTTACTCCGATCGTATGCCATCAAGTTTTTTAGGTTGCGCTTTGTACCAAGTTGGTTTAGGTTGTGTTTATTGGTAGCAGCTTATCTGGACCCCTAAATCAGAACTTTGGCGGTGGACTTACGACTTGTTTGAACCACATGTTGTCCAGATCTCGGGCTTCGGTTTTTGGCAGCAAATAGCGTCATTCACATTTACGTTTTATACAGCAGCTTTTTTGAAGAAATATGGATCGACGATTGCACCACCAATTTAACATTTTTCTGATAGCATTGGGTCTTTCTGAAGCTTATAGACTGAAACGCTAAACTAGGTTGGTTTCATAGTTGAACTTCTGACTCCTAGATAAGAATCTAGGCCGTTGAAGTACAACACTGCTGTTGGAAAGTGCACTCTTCCTATTCGTCAGTTCTTATTCGATCAAAGCATATACATCCGTCCGTGTGTATGTCAGGCTTAAACTTCGAACTGGTTTTGGCTATAAGGGGTGAAAGCCGTTGGTCAGTAACAGCTTTCAGGACTTTTCGGTACTAAATACCTAGGAAATTTATATTTTCCTACGAGAGCCTATTATGTCATACCTGTTCCACGAATCGTATGCCATTAGATTTTTTAACTTAGCTATACTCAGAAAATGATTGTTGGTAGCAGAAGGAAGAGACACCAATATCAGAATTAGGATCGTTGAAACTTACCGCAACTCTTGGCAAATTCCTAACTGTTTCTTACGATCATGATATTAGTTTTTGGACACAAACTTCAAAGGGGATTAGACTGCTTTCAATTAGACAATATCAACTTATCTTGACATTTTTCACTACCTAATGATCAGAATAGAAAACTTTTTCAAGCAATGTCTGACTTTATGTTGGCGTTCAAACAATTATTTGACTTTTTTTCACTGCGGGCTTAGGTCATGGTGGCTGCGAGCAGAATACCATCACAGTTGTAGGTACATTTTGCAAAATGTAATCAACCTGTGGATCAGAAACATAGTTAAGCTATATCTGCTTGTATATTTTAAGCCTTCTAAAATCCGGACAGAATTTAGGTCAAACATTCTACCTGAGGATCAGAATTGAAGTCAAGCTATGCATGTTCGTCCAATTAGGCACTTTTGAGTTATGTATTCATCAAATAAGGCTTTACATGCGTGTGATCGTGAAATCACATATTTTTGAGGACCGGACTGAGTGAACATAGATGATAAAAAGCTGCTTCTTCAACCACATCTACGGTTATTACTGATAATTCTTGTGTGCACTGCACTGAAGGCACCGAAGAATCTTGTTTGTCTTCAAAGGACGAAATAAATTTGCAAAACGCTGACGAAAATCTGTTGCAAATACAGTCCATCAAGTGGCCCTATTTAAGTGTTTAAACCAACAAAAGAAAACAGTACTAGTCCATATCAGATTTTCTCTTAGAGGTAGCGTCAAAGACTTTAACACATTTCCATACCCGACAGCGTTACTTAAAGCGATACAAACAAGACAAAACTCTTTTTGATACAAATCAAGCAAATAGTGGGACAATGTAACAAGAGAAAAATACCTGTAGGCATCGTGAGGCCCTTTCTCAGCCTTCAGCCCTTCTTAAGGAGGAGTGTATACAATAAAATATAATGAAGATATCCGAAAACTATCCTAGTCCATATCAGATTTCTGTTCAGAGTCCTTCATAGATTTTGCATTCGTAGCTCATATTGCACCATCGCTACCTTTTCTGTCAAAGTTGGGTTAAGGGTCGAATAGGTGTAGCTGTTGTTAATGTGATTCTTATGGTATTTCCTATAATGAAAAGGCCTCTAGCGGAATGATTTTACGGCTGTTAAACCGTGCTTTTGATACATTTTTCATAGAGAAGTTTGAATGAAGATTGTTGAATATTCGTTGTGCGATAGCTCTTGTTCAGTCAAAACAGTCTCAACACTAATAGATGTATTCATGATTTATTCATGTTTCAAATGGAAATACAAAAATATTGATGTTGCTACGACTGCTATTCGAATCCATATCTTCTGCGAGATAGTTGATCGCATAATGAGTCGCAGTTTTTTTATGCCTTCAGTTAGAAACGATAAACAGATAATGCTTTAACAATACTTCAGCGGAAGCTCTTTCCAAACTTCTTACCAAATGTCACATGTACATACATCTTCGGAAGCCTTACAGAGGATTTTTTGACATTGACATCACAGTACTTCGCACATGAATGCAACGAACTACAGACACGTAACAGCACTGGCGACTGAGGCCATCGGGTGGGAGAGATCAAGACAGATAGACACACAGAAGGAAAGACATATAACATAAACCTACGTGGCACAGAGGAGGAGACATATATTTATATTGTCTCATATTATATATGTATATCGCACAAGTGGCTTCAAATAAGCTGGCAATTTTCGTAGAAAACAAATACTGGCGAAGCTAGGCCTTGAACCCGCAGCGTTTGGCTTAGCAGCCAACCGCGCATTCCTCTGAGCCATGGCCACCTGCAAGCCTTACAGAGGATATACCATCACGTCTTCTATAAAGCCTGTAGATTTCCAGAGTTATTTAAAAGACCACAAAACAGTCAATTGTGAAAATGCTTAATTCTGCGCACAAACATTAAAAAAGGTCAATGGAAGAAATTGCTCCTGGAAAGGACATTGGAACGAAATCTTAGTCGGGGATCCCGTTTTGCCGAATCAGCCTTGTGATTTGTTGAGTCTTAGGGAGCTATATGTGAGAACTTCAGACGACTCATGGGACTATCACATGTACCAATGGCGAGGTCATGACTGTAGATTACATTCTGACTAAATCAATACTCCAAATCTCTATCAAAGCAAAATACCATTTCGCCTTGAAGGGCCTTTAAAGGAAGGACCCGTTTGGAAAGTTATATTGTAAGAGGGAATGGAGCTGCAGTTCAACGTCGATGTTAAACCCCAAATTTAAAAAGGTTCTCATGGATTTGTGTCAGAAAGTGAGGCAGTGTATAAAAGAATTTAGTTTTTACTGGGGGGATCAAATTATCCTTTGATCTCATTTCTGAGCAACTGTACTCATCCAAATCTTTACCAAGTAAAAGAAAAACTATAGGCTACAAAACAGACATTCCTCTACAACCAAACTAAAGTTATAAGCTGTATTGCTGTTAAAATAAAAAAAAATACAAGTGAAAGAAAGTATTTTTTGGTAGTACAGTGGGCCAAAAGTAATGCCTGAGTGCTTAAAATTATATTCGATTCTATGGCATAACAACTTCAATAATCCCTTATGAAAATGGGGTAACAATTGAACTGGAAAATGACCAATACGTAGAAATATTTATCCAGATGAAACAAACACTGTTTGCTGGAAATTCAGTTAATATTTACCTTCTCATTTAATTGGCGATACAGCATCAATCTACATGTCATTCCTGATAGCCCGTTGTCCGAAATCCCCATCGTTTGGGCGCTATATCAAAACTAGACATCGCTCTGTATAGTTTGTTTCTATAAAAGTTATCGTAAGAGGGCTTGAAATCGATAAATTGGTGGGTGGTATTGATTTGGACAAGGTTTTACCCAGGAAAAAAAACAAGAGAAGAGAATATTTGAACAGTTCAGGCAGTTTTATGTGGATCCGACACTTCTGCGGTCCCATTCTTCACCTTTTCAAAGTCTGCAAAAGTGGTTTTTCCATATTCACAACATAAACTGTGTCTCAACTATGAACTTTTATTGCTCATCTCGACAGAATTCAGTTCACGTCTTGCCTCCTTGGCTTTGAAGTTTACACGTTGCATTGGTAAAACTTACACACATCATCGATCGCACGATGCTTTTTTGTGTCTTTTATCTGAAAACCCAGTGTCCCTCCCCCCATTTTTGCAAGTTCCCGTGTGAACCTGCGGCTTTGCCCCACAGGATTAATTTTTGACTACGAGCATCTGTCGGCATTCTTCACCAAGCTAGCGGTTTCTTGCAAACCTTGCATGACTATGTTACACATATTAAATGTTTGTCATATGACGTCCTGAGGTTGGACGTTTAAGAATTTATCGTTTAAAGTTTGTCAAGTTTTCGTTCGTTTGGACAATGCTTCGTGCACAAAGGGTTTCTGCAACATTTTTCATTGCAATCCTAGAATCCCCCTTCCATTTTCCTTTGAAACTCTCTACATAAATCTATTTGAAATATTCTTTTAATATTATTTATTTTATCCCAACGAATGCAGCACTCAGCGAGGTGGTACCACCAGGACCCCCTACCACCACACCCACCCCACTTTGATTGGAATCTCACAAAGCATTTTGCTATTTCGTCGAGGCTTCGTTAGCAATAAATTGACAATGTTGCCGTTCGTTTGTTACATTTTTATTTTATTTCATAAAAAAAAAAAACACTTTCCAAAAAAAAAATGTTGACAAGAAAAAGGATAACAGTCCGTTAAAATATACAAAAAATAAAAATAAGAAAAATTTAAAAAAAATCCCTTTATAGATATTCCATTTGCATATCCACGTAACATGTGTGTGTCCTGAATTTTGCACTCGAATATCCTTGCAAATATATATGCATGTTGGTAAAGTCGTGTGTTTGTGTATGTTGAGTCGTGTGTTTGTTTCTCTCGCTCTGTGCACACGCGAATGCACTGCACAGCGGTGATCCGTTTGTTTTTTGGATATTTTTTCGGCGTTTTTTGCATTTCGACAACAGCCCTTGTTTTGTATACGTGTGTGTATTTCTTTTTATTTATCCCTTTTCTTTTCTTGTTTTGTATTTTATTTCCCTTTATTTCGTTTTAAGTGGCAACCCGAAATAAAATTGCCAAAAATTTTCCCGTTGATTAATTGAAGTGCCAGGATAGCGCAGCGCGGCATAAAAACCACCGCGCGCCACCCCTGTTGCACCCTTGTGGTGCTCCTACTTGAACATATATCGAAAAGGAAACAAAGGACGAAATAAGAAAAAGAAAATAAAAAAATTAACAGGAGTATGGAACATAATGCCTGAACGCGGCACACACCCGAAAATGTTTGCATTTCTTGGTCGTCGTCGTCGATTTTTTTTTCTGTTCCCCCGAATGACATACACAAGGTAGACAACGATAGTGGATCGGGTAGGGGTGCCGGGCAGAGTGGGGCGCAAGCATTAAAATATTTCCATACATTGTTGTATATAAAATTTTATTATTTTTTTGGCAATTGCCCCACCACAATCATACCTACCACCAGCAGAATTTCCAGCTGCCACCATACGATATAGTGCTGCACATTGCAGCTAGGAGCAGGAGCAGGAGCAGGAGCTGGTTGCGCCGCAACAGCACTACCGCCTCGCTCTGCTTCGTGTCGTGTCAGTCTGGTTGAAGTGTATAGAAAGACGGCCGAAAATGGGAAGGGGCGGCTATAAGTTGGCGCGCATTATTTTCATATTCCTGCGAATGTCCTTACGAATGTCGAGAAAAAAAAATTAAAAGAAAATTTCGCACAAACGAAATTATTTATATTCGTTCTTTTTCGGAAGATTTGTTTTGCCTGTTTTTGATCCTTTTTCGTTTTTATTTGGGTGTGTACCTAGGTACGATTTTTTTAAATTTCGTTTTCTTTTGTTTTAACGTTTTTCGTGTGTCCTCTCGGTGCAGTATACACTTTTGAATGATATGCGCAAAAAAACAACGCACATCTTTTGTTTTTGTTTGCAAGTCCTGATATCCTTTAAGTTTAATTTCGTTTCGTATGTGTATAATGTTTTCTGAACGAGGGAAGAGAGATGCAGACGGTAGGATCTTGCATCGCAGTTGCAGGAGCTTTCTACCTACTCATGCTAGAGAAAATGATTTATAAGGATTTGGTTGAGTGGGTTGAGGTTATCATTCTACCTTTTGGGATGTGAGATCGAGTGCAGGACGCCGAAATGCTCTTAACTTGTGCGAACAATTTTCGTAGACATCCTGGTCGCTGGTATAATAAAAAGGATCTAGGTACCTACCTGCTGCTAATTTGCATATTTAAAGAGAAGTGTTAGTATCCTGTCGTCGAATTTTGAAATAATTTTGTAAGCATTTTCGAGGAAGATAGGCATTTTTAGGTGCATATAGGTTCTACATTGACAGTCGGTTTAATGACTTCTTATTGGGGGCCTTATACCTTCTCTCATGTTTGTTTATTTACATACACCATATGAAACGTCACATATCGCCAACTGAATATTTTGAAATAAAGGATTTGATTGCAGATGTAAGTGTGCTCTCTGATATACATGAAGTAGATCCATACGGAGCCGATCCTATATTTATGATTTCAAGAAACCTTTGGACATTCTGAAAAATATGTACAGTAAAGTCTGCATGTGTCCTTAGCGATAAGCTGCCTCCAGTTTGGCATTTGCAGTTTGTTCAAGTCGAATTTTTGCGGTGTCTGCGTGTCAAAATAAATTTTTTGCTTGAACAACTTTGTCATCTAAATTGGCAGTCTAACGAGCTTATTTAGGCTCTTTAATTTCTCATATACGTTAAATGGCTCATAGAATGGTTTTCTAATACACTCTCACTTTCCCCTAACTAATGACAACTTAAGTTCGAAAAAAATAATCGTCACTTAAATGTCAACCCGTTATAAACATATAGATTCACCACTCCCCTCTTTCTCAAAAACTCTTGCTCAAGTGCACTCCTTGAGCAAAAAAAGCGCCGCTTGTCTTCTCACTAAAAAAATTAAAAAAATATCTATAACGGGACCAGCACGCAGAACCCACTTGAGCGATTTATTACAAAAAAAAACTCCCGTTCTCGTATTCATACCAACTCACAGGTTCCGCTGAATGCATACGCGGATGAATATCCCCAGGAACGTTGTCGTCCTACATAAAAATGCAGTTTTTTGCCACCACCATCGCGTCGTTTTCTTGTTCTTTTATTTCGGTTCACTTCCAAAAAAAAAAATCGTTTGCCCAAAAAACCAGGAAGAACACGCTGCAAAGGACTACTGGCTCTGATGAGGACGACAAACGTGCGAAAGGAACCCCCGAAAATTTTGCATCGGTTTTTATTATTTAGCCTGGCGTCTGTTTTCAGCAACACCAAGACCATCACCATCGCTAAAAATAACAACAACAAAATACATTGCACATACGCCAGGACCTCGTCTTGGTTTTTTTGTGTCACTTTTGTTAGATCAACCCCCGTCTAGTCCCCCTGTGTCCACCCGTATATTTTACCGACACAAATTGTGTGTGTTCGTACAGTGTGCAGTGTCCTTTTTATTTCGGCCAACCGCGCGTCATGTCGATGCATTTTGCATCAGGAATGCGATGGAAGTCCCTCTCCACCCCTCCGATTGCAGTTTTTTGACGGATTCAAAACTCTTTTTGTACGATTTTCTTTTGGGACACTTTCGTCCTTTTGTTGCATGTCCACATGGTCGTCTGTCTGTCGATTTTTGCCGTTTTACCTTCGCCGTTGGAGTTGCGTCTCCCCCAAACCCTTTGCGGGCGTACTAGACACAGAATCTCATTTCTCAGAGTTGCGACTTTAAAAAAAATTTGGTTGTGTGTTGTCGTTGTGCGTACATGTGCGTTGTCTGTCTGGCTGGGTTTATATTTTTTTTGTGTCGGTTGCGTTGTTAGGACATGACTGTAATACCCCAAAAGGATTCGATTACTCGGGTGTTTTTTTTTTCTTTTTTGTAGGTAGGCAGGTATTTTGGGTTGTGTTGCTTATTTGGGTTTTTGGGGATTTCTTTTATATCTTTTGCCATCGTCTGGTTTATTTTTTTTTTATGTTTTTTAGGAAGTTGTTGGAAAAAATGCGTCTGGAGGACAAATGCGTTTGAAAGTTCAATGAATCCAAGGAACATTCATATGTACCTAACTGGGAAGGGGAAAGGATATTTTAAGATTGAATTGGATATGAATATGAAACAAGAAAAGACGATTTCGCAGATAGGACGAGTGCCAGGAGGTTTGTTTTTATTGAAAGTTAAACCTTGTAGGAGCGATTTAAGGGCGTTTTTTTTTACAATTTTGAGTTCCTGCCACTCCTTACAGCATGAATTTGATGCATATTTTTATATAATTATTGAAACATATACTCTGCCCAGCAAAAATAATTAGCACTGTATTCATGGAGATAACTTTTAAATATCTGGTGCCTGTAAACCCATCAGTTTCATTCCAAACCCTAAGATCGTAAGACTTATACTTTTTTCGTGGGAATCCATAAATGAAGTAGCCCATCTGAACTTTTATAACAAATGTGCAGCATGAGTAGGTACTGTAATAAGAATCCCACCTACAGCTAGGCTGGAAACCATTTTCAACACTTTGATGCTAGAAATTTCATCTAAAAAACTAAAAGGAATAAGTCAGCTTATCGTCTATAAAATAACTGCATGCTGTCCTACCCTGACATTAAAAAACCGTTCTCCGCATTTTCCAAACATCGAATCGTATCCATCTATACGGATGCATTAATGCATCCGTGCCAGCTTTCCAACAAGACTCTTGTAGTAAAAATGACAGCTAAACAGGAAATTTCGTCTCTCTAAGTCTAATAAAGGAAGATGCGGTGTTTATGCAACAGCCCATATATCCAGCCTAGTTGGTTCGAAACTTCGAGTGCGGATATAAAGGGAAGCTCCTAGGCGAACAACAACCACGCATAGGGAACTCAATGTTGGACGACTTCAATCAGAAGAAAGCCTATGCCGACTACGTATACATTGAGCTTGCGAGAAATCCCATTACTGTTGATATGAACCCGGAAGTGCAGTGATAGCTATTACAACAAGCAATTATAGCTATCTCAAAACCACCTCCGAGAAATCAATGGTTCGACACCGTATGTCCTCAGTCAAGCAAAGCCAAAACAAAAGACGAGGTAGTGGCTGCAGAAGAGGAGTAGAGCGTTTCATAATCTCTACGTTGAGCGAAGTAAGGTTGACAAACTCTTGCTCGTAAGAAAGAAAAAATATTACCAACCAAGGGAAGTCGAGGAGATGCATAGATGCTTTACCAGAAGAGAGGTGCGAAACGTCTTTGGAAGAGTGAAACTGTCAACATCAGGATTCATAAACGGCTCTGGGCCCTGCAAAGATAAGGAAATACCGAAGTGGATACACAGTCAATGCTCGCTTACTGGAGGGACTATTTTAAGCAGTTGTTACATGGCAATGACAGCTTAGACCCCACAAATAATCGACCTGTACCAGTCAATCTTGACGAAAATAAAAGAGTTGCATCCGCCTGACCAAAATGACATCAAAGTAGCCATCACCGGGCTTAGAACGAACAAACCAGCAGAAGCCGATGGGCTACAAGGGGAAAATTTTTAACACCCTGAAAATGACCTGGTTAGAAGCATACACCAACTAATCTGCAAATATGGTCGGATGAAAGTATGCCCGACGATTGGAATCTCGGTACCATCTGTCGATCCACAAAAAAAGAGATCGCTTACTATGCACCAACTATATAGGCATAAGCCTATTAAACATCGCCTATAAGATTTTGTCCAGCGTGTTATGTTAACGTCTTAAGCCATTTGCTGACCATCTAATAAATCCTTACCAATGCTAAGGCTATGGATCGAGCCGGCTGGTGAGGCATGTTAAGTAAGGCCAAGGAACACCACGCTTTGTAGCCCAATCTAAAGTATGTGTAAGTCCAGCCTTCATAATTTCATATCGAAGTGAACACGTAAATTAACATCAGAAGAAGCCAGCCGTGTGCCCCAGAAATCTTGGTATTTTCCACAGTTTGGTATCCAAGCCCCAATAAGCCAAAAAAGATACATCTTGTCTACGATATTTCATTGAACTCATTTATCTTATAAGGGTTCCTGCATACCGGGACAAATAGGGCTATGAAACTGATCATACTCTGCAACAACTAGAGGACTGGCAGACAGGTCTCCTAAACCGGCAGTCTACTAAATAGGCCGACACTAAATGATATTAAATCATGTGTGGTACAGAAAATATTGGGTAATGAACCATTGAAGAAGATACAGCCCGGGTGCAAAAACCAAGTACCCAAAAAGTCATTCAGCAAAACATGTAATCTATGTCGACAAAATATACTTACATACTTAAGTGGCGCTACAACCTGAAATGCACCTGGGCCTATCCCAATATACCACTCCGATTGGACCGGTCCTTAGTTAACTGCCTCCAGTTGCACTCGTAGCACAAGTCAGTTTTTGCTTGTGCTCGCAGCTAACGGTGGTCTTCCTGTAATGCGTTTGACGTCTGGCTGAAAATTGAAGACTGCGAACAGGAGTATCGGTGTCCATTCGCTCTACCTGTCCTAGCTTTATTAAGAGTCCAATGCTGAGTTTTTTTTTTTAACAGGGGTGTGTCGTAGCTTCTGGTTGAATTTTCGTCTCCAGAGACCGTCACACAAAGGACCAAGGATTTGTTCATCAACTTTTAATATGATCCACGCTTTAGCGCCGGAAAGCAGGAAGAGCAGGAAAGGTGTGTTCAGGATCTCCTTCGAACTACTAGTGATGGCTGTAGTACTGGTGAATGTTACTTACCAAATCGTTTATATCTTCGGCTCTGTAGTAAAACCGTCATTTCCGCCAGCCTTGTTGTTAAGCTTAAATTAAGTTTAGATATTGCCATACTCACTTCACTTAGGTCGAGGTAGCTGTCGTCGCCATTACTGAATGGTTCGTTCTGCATGACAGCCGTTTAACGGTTCTTTCATATTTTCAACATTGACTGTGCTCGATACTTCGATATTTCCTAGTTTATCTCGGCAGGATTCTGTTCGAGCCTGTACCTCTGGCTTTGAGGTTTTGCACTTTGGTAAAACTTGCGTACTGGAGTGACACCTGGAGTGACACCTCTCTGTATCCTCGATAGCTGGTTTTTTTTTGCTATTTTTTCTTATTTTGAAAAGTCGGTGTTGTTCAATACTTCTTTGTCTTTAGAGCTCAATGGAAGGTCTCGTCTTCACATGCAGCTTAGCCTTGTAAAGATCGTTCTTGGGTTTCTTGCTGGTGCGAGTTGCTGCTCAATGAGCTCAATTCGCCTTGCCGCGCATTGTTACAATTGGTTCGCTTATGGCATCAAAGTGTAAGACTTCAAGTCGAAGTCTGGCACTTCTAACAATTATACAACCGATGAGCCGCAGTTTCTGCTCACTATAGCACGGAACGTCATAGATGTCACAGTTTTTTTTATCCACTTTTTGCACGGCACAACCTATCGTATTTCCTGGATGAAAGTAATATCTGATTGAAAGTAGCTTAGGAATTCAGTTAGTTGTACGGCTGCACCTCTATTGTTTAATGTTCTTAGATTCCAAGCGCAGATGCGAACGTCGTTGTCTCGTTGTTCTCGTTTAACAAGGTCGTCAGCAATAAAATCGTTCCTTTCCGAGGCTCTAGAAAATATTTGTTCTTAGGTGAGTGGGTGGCCGAAAGCACAACCACTAACCTGGAGGGCCAGCTTCAGTTTTTTTAGATGCCCTTAGGACATTGGGCCATCATTATCCACTTTGGGCTCTTCCGCTGCCATCTCTTTTCAAGGTGCTTGACTAACGTTTGAAATTCCTTAATGACTTGTTTTTAGAATGTGTCGAAGCAGCTCGTTTTGGTATTTTACTTTGTCCACTCTAACTGGGACCCTAACTGGTATACAATTTTGTAATTTTTGTCCACGAATTGTATATTTTTTTCCACCTACCCCGTACATATACCGAGAGTTCCCCATTCTCTAGCAAGTCCACAATTAGGAATTCCTATTAAGTGAGGAATTATTAAAAAAAAAACCAGTAGTGTATCGAACTACTCAATCAAACATATTAAAAAAAAAAAAAATGTTCTGTCAATTCGTAAGAAAACATACAACTAACTTCCCTTTCAACTTGTTAACGTATGTTCTCCAGCTTAAACCAAGCAATTACACCATCCATGCCCCCTGAAAATTTTTAATTCGAAAATGATGATTGAAAAGTATCTACCTACCTGCATTCAAGTCTTGTAACTCTTTCCCAAAAAAAAATATTTCATTGGTAAAACAATGTAAAACCCTCCTTTATCCTACCCACGACATGTCTCATTAAAGATAATGAACCACTCCTGTTGCAATTTGTTGGCTTCAATTCTCATCATGACCCATTTATTTCCTAATGCATTTGTTCGTCCCTCAACATCATTTTGTCGTTCAATTTTCGGCACTGCAGATGCCCAACCAAAACACATAACTCTATACTTAAGGCTCAACCCTACGTAGTGTCGTCCTCTTTATCATCTTGTTCCGTTTTTGTCTCCCTACAAGGAAGGTTCCATCGAAAACTTCGTGTACCCCAAATAAAATGTTTGTTTTCGACTGTCCCTCCTTTAGATGTGTATTTATGCCAACACGAGGACCTTAAGTTGGTTTTGCTAAAAATTCACAACAACTGTCAGAAGTGCGTGCTGCGTCGAAATAGTGTTACCACACACACGCAAAATATGAAGAAAGAAAAAAGAAGCACTAAGTGACGAGTTAAATAATAATGAGACAAACGAGGACACACGAAGAAAGGGTTGCAACAAATTGCAATTTGCCCTTTGTTTCAGCATGCACCGACGATGGCAGCCGATCGGACCAGGCTTGTCCGCCCTGCATTGGATTCAAAGGCATTCATTGCGTCTGCGGTTTTTTGGTTTTTTTTTTGTAATTTTAAGGTTATGTTCACCATTTTCGTAATTTTATTGTTTTTCGTAAAAAATTATCGAAAAAGGGGGAAAAATTAACCACCGCGCGTTTTTTTCCCTTCCTCTGCCTGCGTATTTAGAGCGGAGAACGACACGGGGGCGAACACGTCAAAACGCATGGCCGCATTGGTTTTATTCCCCTTGCTTTTGGATTACGACTTCAGATTGGGATGGGTTTCTTGTTTTTTTGTTGTTGTTTTTTTTTTGGGAAATTTGTCCGTCTGTCCTAGTTTGATCGAATGTCTGTGGTTGTGGTAACCAATATTTTTATGATTCCATCACCATTTATTACGGTCTGCGTATCATGAAAGCTGGGGTGAGGTGGATTCATGCGAAATAGTGCGCAAAACTCATATGACTGAGATATGCTCTCACGTGGGTTCATAAAGCTTTCTTAAGCCCTTATAAATGCCCTATTATGAGGTATTGTTCGAACGTATTATGTGTGTAACATGGGTGTGTCGCGATATGGAGGGGAGGGTTGAAATCAATGTCACCCGAGGTGTACTACACATTTCACAAACATGTGAAAGAGAGTGCGACACATTAATTCAGCATGCATACCTACATGTTGACACAGTACGGTAAAGGGAATGTGGTTCGACATCAATTTAAATTGAATTAAATGGTAAATTGTTTTTTTTTTTAATATCATAGGTCAACCGTGGTTTACAGATGTACAAAGGTTTTACATCTCCCATCCTATGGTTTTCACCCTAAACACACTCTCTCGCTGACAGTAAAGACATATTATTAGCTGTGGAGTACTGTTTGTCTTGATTTATGTCCACACCGATCAGTGTTTCTGTTTGAAATATACCTGCGAGGCACTATCATCATACAACTTGTCGACAATTCACCAAACATCATTATCATCATTTTCATCCGAGAATTAATCACTCCTGGAGATATCCAACGCTCGAGTACACATCATCATACGTCCATCATTATCAATCCTATCTAACGATCTAACAACTTTCCTACCCACCTCACCATTTTCCAAAACAAAATTTACATATACGCCAAAAATGTCTACATCACTGACTCTTCTCCGTACCCATACTTCCTCCACCCTCGATGTTTCTCCCCACCTGAGCTTTTATTATGAAAAGTAAGAAATGTGTCTACATAGTGCCACCTGACCGGATGATTTGTCGGAGTCGTTCGGAGTCGGCATAAAACAGAAAGTCCCGACATCTTGCAAGAAGTACACACGCTCACATGAATAGTCGTGAAAAAGCTCAGCCCTGGGTACTAACGAGCCTGTTGCGCCAAAAAATTGTATGCATATTGTTTCGTACATCACCATCACCGACTCTTCTCCGTACCCGACTTTCCAAATTTAACGATAAATTCAATGACATTATACCCAACGCTCTAAGATTAGTCTTTCGAAGGAATTTGGTACATGGCTAATCTTGTACCAACTGGTCTCCATATTTTATGAAATATAGAAGGAATGTGGAGATCATGGTATGAGAACCTTTAAAGAACAAATATATGAGTGGTCACTCGTCGAACATTTTGATATTTCAGTTCGTTTGATAAAAAGGCTGACTGCAAAAGCGCAAAGGGGCTACGGTTGAAGTTTCCTCATGTGTCTAGATCCATTAAAACAAAGACAGAGAGGTGGAGAATCTTCTGAAGATACCATTAGCCCGAGCTTTTTCACGATTTACATACTGTTCATGATTATCTTTCGGTTTTGCATGCTCGGTGTGCTTGCCCGAAATCGAGGAGGTTTTTTTGTCTGCTGTTGTATTGCGACAATGAAATCGATGAATCTTGACAAAGGACTCGATCGTCGAGTGATGTGTAATAGTTCTGACTCCAGCTTGACCAGCATCGTCTATGGTATTTTTAAGCTTTGCCGTCTTCAATCCTCTTTGTTTGAATTGAATGAGTAGTTTGCATTTCTAGGTCTTTCTTGTTTTTGTGACACGAGTTCCGCCGAATGCTTAAAATTTGGTTCTGCTTTTACATTACGCAACATTTAATCTTTTGCCTAGTTCCTAGTTGCCTAGTTTTGAAAAGTTCAAAAGATGTATTTTTCCATAAAACTTTCTTTTGTCGTTCGTTTCATTAACATATAGTTTGCAAAGAGCTTTTATGAATTATACATCATCCTGAATGTTTGTGAATCGACTACCTTTCGAGCATCTCTACCAGCCCTCATATTAATTCTTCTAGTTTTCTAGCTTATATAAGTTGTGTTGTTTGAGGGTTTGAGCGGTTCGTGGGCCTTTGCATCTTTTTCTCTTGGTGAAGAACACTTTTGTATCGTTTTGGGCGAAGCCAAATAAAATTCTGATCTCCCGGCTTTGACTATGGAACGTTATGCAAACATCTTAGTGGGTTTGATTAAGTTTTTAAATGACCCCTCAATTAAAAGTTATCTATGTCATTATGGGAATGTACAAATTTTAGGTATTTTAACCCTCCTCTGTGCTGACCTTTATCCAGAATAGATCATTCCTGCCCGACCTTCTAATCAAGTCATCCTTCCCACCGGACAAAGTATGCCTTTCCTACCCTGGCCTTAAAATATGTTCCTCTCTCTGCACATTTTCTTCTCATGAACATTTCTATCTTACCCGTCACCGACGCTCCTTCGTGACCATCCAATGTCTGTCACCTATGACTTCCATAGTTAATGTAAATGTGTACACAACCACGCACAAGTTCTATGACAATGATTGGAGCATTTATGCAGATGATTTGAAGAATTATATTCAGGAATACGTAATCCCTACGTATTCCTACGTATTCCTGAAACTAATTCTTCAAATCATCTCCATAAATGTTCCAATCATTGTGAAGTCAAATGAAGCATTGAGAAGTTTGAGTAAAATTTTAAGTCCAATATGCTATTTCTACATTACTAATGTTGAAAAATGTCCTTTACCTGAATTTAGCAAACCATCAGGTGATTACAAACATTTAGCACTTGCTGTTTATTCTGAGCACCGAAAGCGACTCTTGTTTATCTCGATTGGATAAAAGCTTGCCCTAGTTATCTTAACTTAAGCGTCTACGTCGGCCTCTACTTAACCTTTGCATATTAGGTTTAACCGAAGTATTCTTAGCAGCCCTGGTCTTAGGTTTCAGTATTGTTTTGTATAAGCCGCGTCCTTGGGAGGCACCTTTCGTCAAATCTATTTTGTCGATGGTTGTCTTCCTGACATATTAACAACGAAGTCATTACTAGTTTCCATAGCCTTTGTATAATTGATTTGACAAGCTTTATACAGTTTCAGCCTAATTTATAGAAAACGATATCTTTATAAGCGCAGTGATTTTGGTGTAATAAGGTTACGTGTTGTGGGCTACGAAGTTACCTATTGACCAATTGTTCATAATTGTTCACAAGGTAAAAATTCTTGCTTAATATATAATGGTACAATGAGATCACTTTCGTTGAACGATTCCATTTAGCTGTCAACTACAATGAGTTTGAAAACCCCCTCGAATCTGTCAATCCGCTCTCAAAATTCTTCGTCAACTGCTATTACCAGACCTCTGACATGTTAATTCAAACGAAATAACCAAAATCGCAGATAACCATCGCGACTAACAAACAAAATCGCAGGTCTCGCCTTATAGTGGCACAATCACTTTCGCAAAGTGTGCCAATTAAAACTGATTAATACCGTTAATTGTTCGGACAGGCCACTCGCAATGTCACCGCATGTTGTCAGAAATGACTATTTCCCGCTTGCACTCATTTTTTTCTCTCTCTCTCTCTCTTGGGACACTCACACTCATGCCTTTTGCACCCCAACAATGTTGTCACTGGTAATTGCATTTTATGCTGCTGCCCGTGTAAATGCTTAATTATATTAAATTAAAATTACACGGCGAAAAAAAGAGTACGCGCGTCTCCTGGAATTTCAAAATTTTACAACCGAATGATGAATGGCAACAATTTTCGAATCATTTACGATTACACGCAGTTCCGTAATTGGACACATTCCCGACATCAGCTGGCTGTTGTCCGGCTGGCGTCGTGTCGTCGACAAGGACAGCTATGAGTACGCACGCCGCGGACTGATGATGGTGCTGTGCCGCCATGGCGATGTAAGTATCAGTTGGAACTTGGAACAACTGTGCTCTTCAGTCCCACCGCGACCGTGTATGTGCAGCTTAAGACGGCAAAAGAAGGAGTGCAACAACCAACCATCCCACGATCGTTGAATGTGCATCCTTGCACTTACTGGGGCAGAAATTTGCTTCCTAATCAATTACAAAGCTGCGGATGTTTTTTTTTGTCCTCATTCTGTTTTCTTGTTGCTTTGCTCTTGTTTCGCACTTTTTCTTCACTCTTTTTGTTGAATCATTTATTCACTCTTCATTTGGCTGTGCCCCTCTCTTCCTTGTTCGCAATCATTTCTGCTTATTGCGATTCATTACGACCTAATGAACGATCTTAATGATACACACCGACTAATGGTGGTGATAGTGTTATAGAAGTGCAGACGGATGATGGTGGTGGTTGGTAGCGCCATTGCACCATCACTCTCATCATCAACATCATAGTCACCGTTGTAGTCCTCGTCGTCGTCATGTTAATCTTCTTCCAGTTGCATTAAGATGCAAAAAAATCGTACATGGGAACAAAAAGAGTCAAACGAACACACATAAACGAAAATCACGCGTCGTGCGGTTGTTGGCGTCTGATGTGGTGCTAGATGATGCATCTGGACAGTCGGGAAGACTTTGACACATGCTTTTGACAGGTGATTTCGGAATTCAAATCGGATAATGAGGTGTAGCATCATGAAGGTGCCACTTATATTTGGACTCTTTTTATGACGTCAACTGGTGTTGGAAAAGTTTTTGGATCTTCTGTGGTCTGTTCGCGTACTCATGTCACGTTGAGACAATATTCACGTAACGTTGAAAAAAATTCGTTCATTTGTTTGCAATATTAAATTGTATTTCATTCGGTTCTCATTCTCGTTTTGTGATTTGAACGGTCAACACTAACGTAGTTACATGTAACTCTTACATAAGCTTGTGAGTTGTCAGAAAAACTCAAGGATATTGTCATTTTCCATTGAAATACTAGCAAAATTAAATGAAAAAAAGGTTCATGTTCATAATTTTTTCTGACGTCACAATCCATCTAGTGTGCGCATGAAGTATGATATGAAACCGTTTTTATGTCAGTTGAACTCATGTCGTGTGCGGAGGCCCAATGAGATAAATATACTATCGTGGTGGTAAACAGAGAGAGAGAGAGAGAGAGAAAGAGAGAGTGAAATTAACCAGAATACAGTTTCTCTTATACCCGGAAAAATTTATTAGGATGTAAAACTAATTATAGTATTTGATTGATCTTTCTCCGACTAGTTAATCCGCAGATTATAGTTGGAAACACTCGAAAGTTAATATCAAGACTCTTCCCGTCAATGGTTTCGTGACTGAAGTTTTCCATATTATAGTTGACCTGTCAACATTTCGTATGAAAATGGGAATGAGTCGCTCATTTGAAAGTTCGCAAAATTGAACAAAACTTGTCGAAAGTGAACGAAAGTCTATGTAATAAGATCGAACTTAGAATTTGTTTGTATTCGTCAATTTACGGAAAAAGTACGAAACAATAGACCCCCTCCTGGGGCCTATTGTTTTGTGTGAAAAAAAAAACGGTCAAATCTCCAAGTCTTTTATATCAAGAGAGATTTCTCTAATTTCAATAAACAGTGCCCGCAAATAAAAAAATGGAAATGAACGTTTTAACTATGGGTTAACAGACTCATTCTTATGCCTATCAAACCCTCTATAATTATTTTTACGAAGTCAATTATTTAAATAAAATTAAGACATTTTCGATTTTTTTTAATATTACCGAAACCATTTTTTAATGAAAACGCCTCCGAAACTTGTTCACGAAAAGTATGTATGTGTTCCATATTTAATTATGCTAACTCAATAAGACATGGCTTAATCGAATCAGTAGTTATGTATGGAATACAATATCAGGTAAATGTCCGCCTCCGTTAGTCTCACAAATACGAGCCCTTTTGAGTACATTTTTCATTACATTCTCACACATTTTACGCAGTATTTCATTAATTTCATCACGAATATTTTGTTTGAGTTTCTCAAGCGTTTCTAGTTTGATTGCATAAGCTTTGCTTTTCAAATATCCCTACAAAAAGAAGTCCGGAGAAGTCAAATCAGGCGACCGTAGAGGCCAGTCAACATCACCTTTTCTTGCAATAACTTGTTGTGGAAAGAGGTCTCGCAGTTATTCCAATGTAATCCTGGTTATATGCGATGTGGCACATGTTAATCAAGCCCAAAGCATGTAGTTGTGGCGTTAAAAAGTTTTCAATCATATCACGGTATCGCTCCCCATTCACAGTTACCGTTACACCGTTTTCATTCTCAAAGAAGTAAGGTTCAATGATTCCTCCTGACCAAATTGCACACCAGACTGTAACTTTTAATGGTTGCAAAGGTGACTGATGAATAATTTGAGGGTTTTCCATTGCCCAGAACCGACTATTCTATTGAAAATATGCCTCGTCACTCATAATGATTTTTTCATGAAAATCGGGGTTGTAATGGGCTAGCTGTAACATCCTATTGGCATATGTACGGCAGCGTTAATGGTATTGTGGAAGAAGCTCTTATGTCAACTGAATCTTAAATGGAAACAAATGGAAATCCTTGTGCAAAACTTTGACCAAAGTTGTTCTTTGAAGACCTGAGATCGGCGTCGAATTAAGGTTGATGGATTGTTTTGAACACTTCCTTGAGCAGCAGTAATGTTTTCATCCGATCTTGCAGTAAGTTATGGTCTACGCTTGGGCCTATCACCCACAGACCCTCTTTCTTCGAAATCATTCACTACACGATAAATAGTGCGTTTTGTTGGCACGTTGTTTCTTCCAAAAATTTCACGTAACCTTCTCATCTCCACAGTAATTGATGGTTGATTTTGATAAAATGTTTTAACGATGAAAGCACGTTGGTTTATCGAATATTTTTCAATAATACTTCACTTGCCAAATATGAACTGTCGAGACCAATGTTTACCAAAATGGCGGCAAAACAAAGTAATATACCTTTCCGGCGGACAACCTGTATGTATCGACACTAATATACCTCTATGGAATAGGATATAAAAACATTTCCGCGTATTATGCGAATAGAATTATGAGTAATCTGTCATATTTCCGGGGTGTCATTAGTTAACAGCTTTTATCTTACAACCAGCCGAAATTCATCGTGAACAAAATTTTTGTTAAAATTTACCTCCCAAACGATCGGATTTGTGAAGTTTCAGATCCATGTTTATTCAAAATCTTATATACAAGATCCATGAAACGCCATTGCATGACCAAAAAGTGATTGTTTGTGAAAACATCATCATTGGTGTCGATGGAAAGCAATTTGGCTCATTATGTCTGTCCAAAAATGTCTAAATAAAAGATCTGGATGGTTACTGGTTTCAACAAGACGGTGGGCCATGCATCAATGCAAACTAAACAATGCAGTTTCTGCAACGAAAACTGCCTAGACGTGCGCTGATAAAAAGTGTCGACATTGACTTGGCAACCCGGGGTGGAATCGCGACCTACGTGAACGAGTTACTCGTTTTTGTAAAAAGTGTGTTTGGCATTATCGAATTCGTTAACGTAATTTGGCATCACTACTTGGCTGAACGGATGTAGAGGACGTATGCGTTAGATCTCAAAGTCATTCGATTGCATTTTTGTGTTCGTTATATATGTTGTGCGAGAAATGGGAAAGAGAAATGTAAGTTTAATATCAAAAAATCTATTTAAATGTCAATTCATTAAAAAACACCTTTGAAGGACAAATTGCAACAAAGTAGACTCCGCACAGAAAATCATTTTGGCAGAATACATAAGAGATCACCCAAACTTGGCCAAAAACTTACTTCCAAACACTTCCCAAGGCAAAGCTACTTCCATAAAAATATAGGCAAGCTTGGCCACAAAATTAAATATTGTTAGACCTCCGGTCAAAGAGGAAACATAATAGATAATCAACTCCGAAGGTGTGTTGGTATCCGCCACTCCCTAAAAGAGATAGTGTCGCTGCTAATTGCAAAACAGGGGTACTGCCGTGGATAAATGGGCCCAGAAGTTCTGTTTCGTAAAAACATTTTGAAATGCTTTTTGGTTTAAGCGAAACCGCTTAATAAATCTTTAATACACCGTGTGCATAAATTCGTAAATGTATTCCAATTTAAATCACGCTTTGCTTTGTAAGGAAAGCGGATTGCTGTTAGTTATCCCCTTAACTATTTGCGAACAATTTGTTATTGTCACATTCGTCCGAATAACTTAAATAAAATAGCAACGTCGGGTCCATTACAGCCTCTAAAATTATCTTTTTAAAATATGAAAACTTTGGTTTTCTTATTAAAAATATGAAATGGAATTTGTTTCTTCTAAATGACATGTATTTGACGTCAAAACTATTACCATTTTAATTTTAATCTGTTACAACTACTGTGTCAAATCAAAAAAAACGTTCCGAGAGCATTCGTGTGACACAATCTCAAAACGTTCGTTCGTATGAAGAATCACGTAATTGGTGTTCGTACGACTACCGATCCGTTCACGGAGGACGCGATTCGACCCCAGATCTCCAGATTTGACCACGACGGAATTCTTGCAGTGTAGGGTTTTAAAAAGCAAAGTGTATTCAAGCCAGCCTCTGACCATTGACGAGCTATGCCGCACGTAATGCATAGAAAGGTGATGAGAAACACAACAAAAAGGGCATATTTTGCTTTAGTCAATAAAACTGATAGTTGCAGTCATTTGCAAAATTTATAACGTCCTCTGATAGGATGAAGCATTTTTAACCAGTTAAAATATAATTCTTGGTCTAAACGATGTCATTGCCTTCTTCGTTTGTGTCATCGAGGTAATAATCTCGATAATAGCGATCATAACCCTCCCATTTTGGGGAAGTTCTACAGATCTTTCGGAAGGTTTTTCGTATATGGACTTATTTTCAAATATTACATTGGAATATGTTCATTTTAAAACCATGTAAAGTAAGCATTCCAGCGAGGTACTAAAAAATGACTTGAAATTAGCTGTGCAATTAATTTATTCACACACGTAATTTTGTTAAATAAAAAAAATGATATAACATTTGACAAAAAGAAATGAAATCCTAAACCTTATAAGTATTTAAAATTAATGATTCTCCATATTAGCTTTAATTTTTTTTTCTCTACGTTTTTTGTATGCAAATATCTTTTTTTATATACAAAACTTGTTCTTCCATTTGTTTTTTTGAAATTAGCGCTTCACCCCACATCAGGGGCCAAATTTATATCGAAAATTGAACGTATGTACTACATTCGTCTGGATTACTTCCTTTTTTCGTGGTTCTCTTGTTAGTTTTGTTGTTATATTGTGAATTTTTTTCTGGCTTTTTATAACCACGATCACAATTAAAAAAATCACTTTAACAAAAAAAAAACTTAAGAACCCCAAAGAGATAGTCAGAGTCAGTCAGTATGACAGTAAGTGCTTGTTGCACACGGTCCGTTCTGAGGTGAGTTGGGGGAAGCCAAATAAACAGCAAAATGTTTGTGTGTATGTGCATCAAAGCACAAAAAATACATTTTGCGGATTTTTTGTTTTGGAAAAAAAACAATTCACACGAAATTAATTGTACCAAACTTTGTCTGAGTATGCGTGTTAGTGATTTTTTGTCGGTTCCTGCTGCTGGTCCCCCTCACTGGTAATTAATCTGACCGGTTTTATCGACCCTCTTCAAAGTCAAAGTCAGGGTCAAATACAAATGCATAGTGCGCAGCGGCGACGCGTAGTCGACGCTTTTTTGTAGATGCACGCATACAATCAAACAATTAATGTTTTGACGCGAAAAATTTGACAGAATGCAAAAAAATTCAGAAAACCAGACATTTTTTTATTGGCAATAGGTTACAACTTTTTTTTTTGTGAAGGAGGGAGGACGCTGATGATTCATGCAAGCTTGACATGCAAGGAACTCTAGTGACTTGAAAGCCAGTTAAATTGTTTTGTTTTTTAAATTGAAAATATGGCTCAGAAATACTTCAATCCTTCAAGTGAAATCTTATGAATATACGCAAATATTGTCAAGCAATTGATTTGCGAATTAACTGCTAATCAACCAAATTTAGCTGCTTATAAACTGTCATTGCCAATGGCCATTATAAGTCTGAGGAGTTGCAAGGAATTGATATTGTTAGATAAATAGGCTACATAGGCTATATGAAGCTCACCTGTGAAATAATGTCATACGCAATAAAGCCGCAAAAACCATTTTAATATCACCGGCGTATATAGCGTGTCTAATTGCACGGGTTTTAAGAAAATTATGCCGCTTGTGTTTAATTACTTAAAAGGCTAAAGGTTCAGGGTCTCTTTATTAAATTATGCAGTCTTGTTCTATTTGATCATACCACGCTGCATCTACTTATTTAGCCGAATGAACTTAGCATCTTAGATTGCTTGATGTTTTAAACTTTATTACTCGCATAATATTACAAAGCACTCAGATGCAGCTGATCATTCGTTTACCACAATGTTATTGTTCGAGTTCATAATGTTCTCTCCTCATCGACAATCATAATCCCTTCCCGCCTCTATTGCCTAGCTTTCAGTATCATAAATTCGGACGATCATTAAAACATCTATGACCGGCAAGTGTTTAACTTCTTCCAGCAATTGTGCAAATTGCTGCTCTGATCTTCACATCCGAATTTGGATGAACTTGGTAGGTTTGGAATAAGATACGTTGTCCTCATAAAAACTGAAGTTCAGGGATGTATTCCTTGGTCTAACGTTGCCACGACGTTTCTTCACAACGTTTACTCAACGCCATCTCTGGATGAAGCCGATGTTTTAATTGACATGGGGGACTTCTGTAAGTTCCCTCAAAGATGATCCAATCAGAAAATGAGCGGGAGTGAGTGCAATAAAGCCATTCGGGTAGAATATGGTGTAATGGTGCGAATTCATGATCTTAACAATTTCGACTGTTGCAGTAGACAGCTCTTCGAAGGTCATCTTGGCGTTGCATTCATTACGAGATAGAGAAGACCTTTAGTAATCTTCACATTAGCTTCCCATATCCCACCAAAATGAGGAGCCCTGGGAGAAATAAAATTAAAATATATTTCAATTTCAATATTTCAGTTAGTAAAATTAGAATTTCGTAGATCATGCAACTTTGTTTGCCCTCCTACGAAGTTTTAGCATTGTGCCAGAGAATGAATTGACGGTCGATCAGTCTCTTCAGACCAGCGATAAATGCATCTGTAGAGATATCAGATACAGCTTGGAGATGTACAGCTTTCGATGAAAGTTAGACGAAGTCCGATATGTACGTTTTGTATGGCACCTTACCACAAATTTTCAGATAGGTGTAGATTGGGCCACAAAAGTCTACCACACAGCATAGCTATAGAAATGGCAAGTTTCCCAAAACATGGGGAAACTATTTCGGCCTATATCGCGGCAATAGACACAATTCCAAACTGTTTAACGCACAATATCCCTTGTGGTGACTATCCAAAACTGCAACCTTCGCAACGATATGCGCACCTTTGCCCTGTGTGAAAGCTGACGATATGTGCAAGTGCATTAGCTCCTCAAGAGTTCTTACAAGGCTGCAGTGTTTGTTTGTTTTCTTTAACAGTTAAAAGGTGTGTTAAGACTAACAATGGTCAATTGTGATATCATTTCATTTATCAATTTTAATTTCCCTAAAAGCAATACAAACCTACATGCGCCATCCAACTTAATTTAGAAAATAATATAAAGTCGAGAAGTATAAAGGCTGACTAGGCAGGTTCATTATCCATACCGTATAGCTGCTATACGGTATAATTATACTATAGCGTGTTCAATAAAGAGCAGCGTACTCCGTAGACTCCGTGGACCTTCTGAACCGAATAGTTAGGCGTCGCATCCAAATCGGTGAAGGTTCTTGCCGTAACTGTCATACCCAGTCTTGGCTTATCGGTATGAATGTGTATGCTCATCAGTGGCATTTTGCTGATTTCCACAAAGAGCTTGGGCTATTAGTACATCCCGTTTTTGATTCTTTGACAGTTTGTCCTTGGCTGTACTGATTATCCAGTAATTCCATGTTTTTCGCTGGTGATAGCACTATGGTATCAAAGCAAGCCTGGTTCGTCCATCATTTGTTTTTTGTATTTTAGCTCTTCGGAAGACCGGACGTCTTCTACTGCTTTGTGACAAGTTCCTATGTTATATATAACTTGGGCGGTTTTTTTGCCTCTGGAATTGTTTGGCTATAGATGACCAAACTTTAGGAAAAGTTCGCGGACTCGGAAGATTACCTAGCTATTATAGGAACGTCGACCGTGGGACTCATTGCTGTATTTAGCCAAATATCTTTTATTGATCTCATCAACGTCTTTAACTTCGATGATAATATCGAGTGTGCAAATTCTCAAATTCTCTTGATCTAAGACTGTAAACTCAGCGGTTATAAGGTATCTACTTTTTGTGTAATACTTATTACACATATACCGTCTCTCCCGTTTGAGACTCGCTTTTAATTTGCAGTATCTCCGCGTATTAATGTTCCTATTGAAAGCTGAGACAGTTCTTTTGCTACTTGCCTCTAGCTGATTCTTGGAAAAACTATTCTCCTGTCGATAGCATCAAGGTTCGTTTTTTTTTCACTTTGCTGCTACTGCAGTATTGGTTCCGTCGGCTTGAGTTATATTAAGACCTTTCGTCCTTGTGTGCTCCTGAGACAGATAACGCCTGTTGGCAATAATCCACCATTGATTGCGTCATGTTACGTATTTACCTATATCTGATTTGTCTAACCGCTTGGTGCATTATGACCTTATGGCTTCATCACATCACATAGACAGCTTGATGTTTGTGACGGCGTGAGTACCGCTTCTCTTCCGTTGTTATTCCTGCTTCTCCCTGCGGATGGATGCCTATGTTTTCCCTTTGTTAAAGAGGTTTTCTGTCTTCAGACTAATCTTATGTAGCATAACAAATCATGGGCAAAGCAAATCTGCTAGGGCAGGTAGTTTCAAAACAATAATCCTTGACGAAAGTTTAGCAAACTTTTCACTATCGTGAAAGATAATCGTTTTAAGGAACGTGTACCCTGGGAATTTGCTTTCCTTTACTTTCTTGTAGTGCAAAAGAAACGCAGAGATCTTCCGATGGCACGACTCACCAATTGATGAATCGAGCGCTAGTCACCGTCGTTAAGCTTTTCCGTTAGCCATCTTATAAGGCCTCTCAATGGGTTGAAATCAGATATCTGTCAATTTATTCATTTTCCCTGTTTTGAATTGCTGTCATTTGGCCAACTTGTGATCTATTCATCTTTAAAATGAAAGAGTTGTCTTCCAGCCCACTGACTCCAATATGGTTATTCCGACCGTTGTGGATGTTTCATAAATATTGCCACCATGACATTAATTGCAGACGGACAATTAAAAATAAATTCTATGACAAACCTCGTGATATAATTCTTCTATTTCAACTGCCCCAGCTACCATAGCCAAGTTGTCATTTGTCACGTTTTCTGGTCCCATTCTAAAGACATACCAGCTGAGTAAGACTTTCGACATTTCTTGGCAAATCGCACAGGCTGAACCAAAACACCTTCAAACCGACGTAATCACAACGCCCTTTCTACGTTACGTATATCATAGAATTGGTTGGCATTTTTAGAATATAATCTCACCCCAAAGACTGTTTACGCTACGTGCTATTGCGTAATATGTGGGGAACTAATCATGTACCCCTCGAAGTGGCCCAAGTATGCCAAGATGAACTACATCCGACCCCTTCCTGAGCTCTAGATGTGTTATGGTTGCATAACTGTAACAATACCACCCTTGTGGTGTGTCCTTTTTTGTGTTATTTTATTCCTCCTGTGCCCAGCTATTATATTGTTGCGTTATGAGAAAAAGAAATGATCAAGTGGTTGTCCTTCGCACAGAAATGCATCCCCCCTCCGCCTTCCCACATATCCTTTGTGATTGTGCGTCCTTTTATTATTTTCTTTGTCACCAATTCCCTACTTAGAACATTCTAATGGAATGCTTGTAAAATGTGCCGTTGTGGCACATTCTTCATCTATAAATGTAACAACAACACAAACTGCATGGGGTGCGTTTCTCTGATCCAAGTCAAGGATGACATGACAAGATGGTGGGTGACGTCGGCGGGTGGGTGATGAAACGCACTCTAAGATGCATTCGAATGCAACTTGTAACCTACATCGTCTTGTTATCCAGATTAGTTTCTACCCACAGTCAACCCCACGTCCGATATCCTTTGTGGCTTCCCCTTTCGCCGGTTTTCGTCTCTCATGTGGCAAAAGGACGAGAGGCATTTGACGCAAAAAGCAAACGCATTCAAATGCATTCATGACACACATGATGTTGATGCAGTGATTCCGACAACAACAACAACAACAACGATGTTGCTGATAATGATGATGACGCTGATGACGATGATGTAATCTGAATGATATGCAAATCCGTCTGTGTGGATGAATGTCCTCAATTTTCCGGATTCCTTTCTGTTACTTTTGTGTAATTCGCATTTTCCGACCTTTTGTGTGCGCGTATACTAGTATGATGCCTTGAGGGGCTTTCGAGCAACGAGTATCATTCCTCGGCGTTGTTGGAAGGATAGTAAAATCCTTGCACTTCAAAGGAATTTGGCGTCCTTAATGTGTTTACTTTGTATATGTATGAGTGTGTTTGTGTGAGAGTATCAAAGTAACCATTTGAAGACGCACTTTTGCAAAGCCATAGATGTAAGGCTGTCCTCAAAGTCAAAGGATTCAGGAGATGTGTGCTGGCAGTTGGAAATATAATTTCGCAGTTCATTGTAATTATCATCATATTCCTTTGCTACGGGGTATTAGTACACACACTCAGAAGTCGTTTGCCTGTGTGTTGGTGCATATCTGAAGGAGGTGAAGGGATTTGTTTTTACCCGCGTCGTTTGATACAAAGTTTTATATTTCGTCCTTTTGCGCGCGAGCGTCTATGCTATTAGCAGAAAACGCATAGCTGAGGATGACATCCAAAGCTTAATCCTTAAAAGAGAAAAGGATGCGTGCTTAAGTAGGCAGACCTTCTTGAACTCGGTGTTGTTTTTTCTTTCTTTTTCTCTGTCTTTTCATTTTCTTTTTGCTGCGCTACTTGTGAAGTGAGTTACATGAATCCTTGTACATCCCCTTGCTCGACTGTTTTGCTCGCGTTTATTCTGAGTTTAAGGACTAACGATAGTTTTTTTCATTCCCTTAGCTTTTACATTTTTTTGCATTTCTCATGTCGTTTTTGTACACAAGAAAGAGAGGGATAGAGAGGTTGGTACTTGCATAAGGATGTACTGCCATCAACAGGGTGATGGTGAGGAAGTGAGAACAAACAGAAATTCCTTGTAAAGCATTGTTGAAGAGCTAAGTTGCGTTTTGTGTAAGGATATGGTGGTGGTAGTTGCTACCATTCCCTAAGGGGTTTAAGAAAAGAGCTTTCGATTGGTTTGGCAAACAGTTAGTTAGTCTTTTGTTTTACAATGCGTTCCGTTGTCAGATGGTTAAAGAGTGTGGAAGTGTATCTTTTTGTCTTCTCTGTTCAAAGGGTAGTTCTGCCAAGCTGATGGCATGGGTTGCATTTCTTCTAGGCTTATTGGTGAATTTTGCTTTCTAAGAAGTACTAGTTGGTTTAACAGGATAATTTTATATATCACAAAAAAAAAGCTAAACTTACTTCTTTTTAAGTGAAACTACCTACAATCCCGGCTAAACCTATAACTTAACCATGATGACATTCCAATTAGCCCGGTCTCTAACTGCCCCTTACCATTTTAAGTTGGCTGAGGTCGGTTTCTAAATCCGCCATATTAAATCTACTGTGTCCTACGTCTGGCTGGGAATGGAAGACTCTGTTAGCCAGTGCATTAGCCCTCCATGTTAAAGCTGTACAGCTCGTAAAATGTTTGTATCCATTGCCCGTCAATGTAAGATGGACCGAAGACTTTCTAAAGAACTTTTTGCTTAATGCTTAAGAGCCTTCGAGCAGGACTGGAATTATCAGAATGTTATATAAGATCTCCTTAGCAGTTTGGTTGGGTGCCTTATAACTTAATTACGTTCTTAATCTGAATAAAGCCGGTTAGTAAGAGAAATTCTTCGGCTCAACTTAATTAACGGTCTAGGAAAGAAGTAGATTTTGAAATTACCAGATTAAAGTTATACCAAAGTTTTTTCATTGTTAAATTTCAGCGTGATGCTTGTGGAACTTTGGTAGAAATTCCATAAAGCCAAACCTTTTATATTTACGAAAGTTTGGTAGTTTTATTGGTGGCCCTTGTAAAACTACCCGACAACTATTTTAGTACGACCTTGACGACCTCGTAATTTATCGGGCCCTCCATTCTAGGTTTCGATTCTATTCTAGGTTCTAGTTATTTGATATTTAACGACCAGTAAAAAATGGTCTAGTTACTGCTCTGAAAACACAGAGAACGTGTGCAGTACCTACAAGACTTGAATGAAAGCTTATATCAAGTATTTCAAGTAAAAAAACTTACGATGTGAAAAACCTCGTTGTCCGTTGTCTAAATTGTTTGGAGCCTTCACCAGCTATAGTCAGAAATTCCCGAGAAACCACAAGTAGGGTGGGATGAAGAGGACCGAGTATCTGTAAGTTGAGAATATAAACATTGGAACCATTACTTTCGTGGTATCCAATGACTCTCAAAAAAGTATTACCTATATAATCTTTAGAGGTTCAGTAACTTGTCCTCAGAAGGACATTAAGATTAACGGGTAATTTTCAGTGACTGAAAAAAGAGACGATACAACATACTGGGCATCAAAATGAACTCACAATGGGCACTCTATCTTGTTAACCTCATACCTGTACAACCAGCCTTTTAGTATTTAAGGCTTTAAGTGTCGTCTTCCTGTCTTAATAAGATTTTCAACCGAAAACGAAAGAGCTGAGTATGACTCTTTCCCGATATTGGCTTCAGCTGCGAACACATGTCAACATCGTCGAGATTCTATTAATCGTTGTGTTGGCTGTGACCAAAAAGTACGGATGGATATGTCACTGTGACTTTGTGTTTACGTTCTGTCTGCATGTGTGTCCTGTCTGGGTCTTTGTATGGATTTTAGTTTGGTTCTGATCAATGTCCTGTCTTAAAAATTCTCTCTGTACTCAGTTCTGTTGTAGGAGCAGATGTCCGCTCTGTGGCTCTGTATCTATGAGCGTCATTCAGCTTTGCTTCCCTTGTAGGCATATGTCCTGGCTAAATATGTTGCCTGTTGTATTTGTTGTTGTTGTGGTTACGTTCTTACTGGCTCTTTGATTCCTTGCTCAGTTTAATGTAGGAGCATGTGTTCTGTCTAGGTATTTGTCTGGATATAAGTCATTCAGTTCGATTTGATGTAAGATCACATGTATGTCCTGTCTGGGTCTTTGTCTCTATGTGTGGATTTTAGTTTGGTGCTGAATATATGCCCTGTCTGAAAATTTGTCTCTATACTGTTAGAAAGACAAAATTTAAAAGGACAACAAATAATACTTTTTTTTTTATCTTTTTAAAATCTTTTTGAATTCCAAACGATAACTGTCCCTCTTTTTGCATGTCATGTATGCGAATGCGTAGACGTATGTCTCCGTCTGGACCGACGATGGTGCAGCTGTGTATCCGTGGGAATCGACGGCTATAGTTTATGTTTACTTCTGGAAGTAAATGCAGATGTATATCCGTCTGGATCGACAGCGATGGTTTAAGTTTTATTCTGTTAGTAGACGCAGCTGTGCATGTCTGTGTCTTCGTTTAGATCGGCGGTGGTGGTTTATTTTTGGAAGCTATTAATGGAAGCTAACAATACTCAGTTAGGAGCAGACGTCCGCTCCTTGTCTTTGTCTCTTTATGCGTTGTTTGTCATGTCCCTATATATATAACGTCGGAGTTGTTCCTCTACACAGTCAGCCCTAGCGAGGTATCCGTCGAAGCGGAAAATTCTCCGATTTTGTACGGTTCGGAGGATTTTAGCTTCGAGGTATTCTTTCGAAAAGCTTTTTTGGAATATTTCTCCGACATTTTATAACGCATCCCTGCGCATTGCGTTGAAGTGCGTTTTTGATAGCTAAGTGCAATTCTCTTTTCGACTTCCTCCGACACAAATTCTTCGCGGAAATTATTTACGAATTGTAGTGAAGTGATTTTTGTTCCGATGACAAATGCCTGAAATGGAATTTTAACCTCCAACGAAGTATTTGTTGCGGAAAATTGTCCGCTCCGACGGATACCTCGCTAGGGCAGAATATAAAGCACTTCTTGGATCTTCACACTATTAAGCTCTCCTTGCTTCTAGGGTAGGTGTTTAGACCCTCATCGTAATTCACCTTCTGGTTTTTTCGGTAAACGACGTGTTATTATGATTTGCCTGTGATCTTGTCCACTCTAGATATAGAAACACTATTCACAACAAGCACCCAAGTAATCTTTCGAGCTCAATGCTACTACGAAGAGTGGTTCTATAGTTTTTTGTCCACTGATGGATTCCTTAGCTTGTCCTTATCACACCTGACCAATCTGGTGGCCTCGTGATCTAGTGTCCATGTGAGGTCCTCATATTGGATGTTGATTGCTTGATAGTTGACGTTCTACTTTATGTACCTATGCTCTTATGGTGGAAAAAGATAAATCCTATTCCATCCCGGATATATTCCTGAAGCTTGGTACCTACTACTGTAGAGGGACTCAAACCAGGTACGCAAAATAAAAATTTCACTATGTTGGAATAACAGGCTTGTAATGCCATGGGCATTGTGGATGTGCACATCTTGCACCGTGAATGGACCAAAAATTCATGACGAATCCGAACGAATTATATAAATGATAATACTTGGATAATGTGTAACATCAATGCGAGAGGAATGCCTGTGAAAACAATAATAAATGCTCCTAAGTTTGGGAGTCGTAAATACACCTTTTTGTGATAGAATATCGCTCTAACAGCTGCGCCTCTGAATCCTTTGTTTATTATCAATCAGTTGAGTTTTGTATGAGTTCCAGTTCACCTTCCGGGAAGTATTTTCCCAAAGTTTTGGAGACAGAGGGAAAGACATCATGTAATACTTCAGGAGCGTCAACATGATCTGCATTCCGGTATCTGTCAGTCAAATGATAACTTATTTCTTTATTCACCCAATCAGCACAAACTGTTCGGCATTGTAGCTTAGTAGAAGCCTTAACAACAAGAAGTTTTATCTTGATTTAAGTCTGAATGAACTTCGCTAATAAACACGTTGTCATGAAACATTCCTAAAGCTTGAATTTAGTCATCGAGACCATACAAAAAGCTTCATGGTAGTTAGTAACAATATTAACGTAAACTGATGACTTTTGAGCTCCAATAGAATGTGATGACACCCTCAATAAAATCCCAGTCCCATCATGTGCCTGTAGATCTGCTTCTCCATCCTGCGCATGACACATTTAACTTTATATTAACCAAGAAGCAGATAACAACAACATGAAGGCGGTTACCCGTTCGAACTCAGTTGACCGAAAATAACATTTTACCCTTCCACGCAGGGATCAGCATAAAAAGGCTGAAAATTCCTAGAATTGTTATTCCGATGAACCCCTTCGAATGTATTTTTTTCGGTCTTGCGATTGTATTCTCCACTTTCAAGGCACTCCATGTTCTTCTGGCTGAGCACGACATGCGAAACCTGAGATAAAGTGAGCGACCAAAAGCAAGTGGGTGGTGAGGGGGTCTGCAGGTGATACCATTTAATGTGTGTTTGAAAACAAAAACAAATTATATACACATCCCTAGTGATATAACGCAATTAACGATCGAAATTAAATGTAATTGCAAGTATGTAATGTGCCTTTGGTTTCGGTTAAGTTGAAGCCAAGTTGAGGAGGCCAAAACGATCCCCTTACAAGAATTTACTTTTGATTCTGGGTGATTCTTGGTGCAAGGCATGCCAACTGCCTACCGTGTCCTCTTATTTTCGTTTCGTTGGGACACTTTAAGCGCTGCGCGCGCATAACTTTTACAAGTTAATGGCACGTTCTCGTGTGACAGCCAGTAGCACTAGATGGTGTTGTATTTGGATCCGACATCAACCTACCTACATACAGAAGTTTTCACAATGTGTCGCCTTGGGTTCAAGTTAAGCGAGGGTGTCAGATTTTCTGCAGTTTAATTTATTTTTATATATTGAGGGGTTTTTTGTTTGCTGTCACAACCAATTCGAAGTAAATAAGTCGATGGAGTGTTTGGCTCTTTTCAGGACGTCGCGCCATTATCTAGTGGACGCATTCCCAACTCATTAGGAGATTGTTTCAACTTAAAAATCAGTTTTGTGGACACAAATGCGGAATCAGTAATAATAGGTCATCATTTGGCTTGAATGTTGAAGACGAAACGTTGTTTGTGTATGGATGGAATCTGATGCTGATAATCATTAGGGCCTTCAAAATAATTAAAAAATCTTCAGCCTGAAGTTCTGGTTTTGGTGTAATTATGTTATATCGGGTCTATCAAGTATGAACCAATGAAAAGAACAAGAGTATGAGGGTCTAGCCATCGTACAAGAAGCACCTACGTATATTGGTATGGCTTTGAGACGAAAGGCTACCACTTGATCTTAAGGAGCCTCCTGCGCCAAGAAATTTACCAATCAACATTCTGTCAAGACATGAAATAATGAACCAAAACCATTCTTAACAATTTAGCTTAAAGCCTTGAAATAGGATTTGAAGATTAAGAGTGAATTTATACTGACCTTATGTGGACATCATCAAACTTTCAAAAGGTTTTGTTGATCCCATTTCAAACACCGTTTTATCTAGGAAATCGAGTTCAAAAGTACGGATATCCTTTCTTTTAATTTCATGATAAGCAGCATTCATAAGGATATGGACCATTACCTATATTTTTGTAGAGTATTCTCTAAGAATGGTTCAGCGTTCATCAGTAAATGTAATTAACAAGCTGGGTTTCGATTTGTTCTTCCTATGAATGTGTAATACCCTTGAAGAATATTTCTCATGAATGAGACGTAAAAATCTTATTGATTTTTGTTATCCATATCATCGTCCAGGACCTCCGACGATAAAAGAGGGCAGACTTCAATCATCACGAAAAGGATACAAGCCTAAACGTAAAGACAAAAATATTTAGATCGTGGAGGTTAGTGCATTAGACAACTAACAACTCCTTAAAAACCCTCTTCACTGCCTCACTGCTTGTAAAAGTCTGACAAACTTTCATAAAAAGATTTTCAAATTTGGCAATGAATATAACGTGCAGTAAGGTCCTATTCATTGGGGGGAAATAAAGCATCCTACATACGTACAGGCCCTGAACGCAATGGATCGCTTGTTCTTCCTATGAATGTGTAATACCCTTGAAGAATATTTCTCATGAATGAGACGTAAAAATCTTATTGATTTTTGTTATCCATATCATCGTCCAGGACCTCCGACGATAAAAGAGGGCAGACTTCAATCATCACGAAAAGGATACAAGCCTAAACGTAAAGACAAAAATATTTAGATCGTGGAGGTTAGTGCATTAGACAACTAACAACTCCTTAAAAACCCTCTTCACTGCCTCACTGCTTGTAAAAGTCTGACAAACTTTCATAAAAAGCTTTTCAAATTTGGCAATGAATAGAACGTGCAGTAAGGTCCTATTCATTGGGGGGAAATAAAACATCCTACATACGTACAGGCCCTGAACGCAATGGATCGCTTACAACTAAAAATAAAAAAGTACTCTGTGGCAATGTGTAGCAAAGGTTTGGATTAGATGACAAAAACTCTTTCAAAATTTAAAGACCATCACCGACCATAGCTTTCAAAGAAAAAAAAAACGAGAATACTAACTTTGACTCCAAAATCATACAACAAAGTCCACCTTATACGGCCCCCCGTCAAATCAACTGAGAGAAACATTTCCATTCCAGTCCTGCCTCCTGTTTCTGGCAAACTAGACGACGCATATACGAATTTCTGATTAGAGGCGATTAAAGCTCTTACCATTATGTTCGCTTTGATTAGTTGGTCGGTCCTCTCAACACCCAACCGCCCCAAGGAAAGCGCCCATCACTTTGGACAGTACCGTCGCGGCGCACATATGACTTATTAAATTCATCAAACCCATCCTGCTGTCCCACCACCGGCTGTGCCTTCCAAAAACAAGGAAAAAACCGACCGAAATGAGGACTTTTGCAATTTAATGCTAACGTCGCGAAAACATGCGACATCATACCACTCATACCCGTCACCTACAACCAACACACCGACTTCCTTTGCTTCCTTTTGCAGTTGTCCTTCATCGTCGTCTCGCAGTAGAAGCAACCAACACCGCCACCCCTTGAGATGACTCCGACTGCCACAGCGGCTAACGTCGTCGTCTGAACAGTATGCTGACTTTTTCCCAACCACCACCTGTATGGTTGCACACATAGTCCTAGTCGTCCTCATCTTCCCCGTTGTTGGTGTTATCGTCGTCGTCGTCGTTGTATAGTCGTCTGCTTTTTGGATGACTGCTCGGGCAGCCGGGCCGACTGACGGGATATCTGCAAGAAGAATGCCGGATCCTTATGGAGCTTGTACTAAGCACCAAGTGACTCAGCCACGGCCAAAGATACTACCGCCGACCCACCATCAACATGAACGACAATATAATATCTCTCTCGGCCTGTGTGTGAGTGCATATTGTGTGGACAACAAAGGGCAGAGGGTGTTCTGGCGAGCGTTTTCTTCTTGTGTATATGTTGTGTTTGCTCCTGTCGTATCTTAGTCCTTATTTCAACAAGATTTTCTCTGTTTTCCTGCATTTTCGTTTGGATAATGTGTGCGCCTCCAGACACATCGATCGATAAGGAAGCATAGACGACAACGTACCAAAAAAAAAAAAAGAAAACACCGGCAAAAATATTAAATACCCACGTTTTAAGGCTCTCTTCTGACACTGTATTAGTGTACAATCCACCTGCGATAAACAGCAGAAGGAGGAAAAAAAGACCAAACACAAACTCCAGACATTGCAATTTCGCGCTTGCAAATTCATCAACCGTCAACTGCGACCAACGACGAAACAACAACAACACCGACGACGACGACAACGAAAATGAAAAGGGAAAACACATCCACCACTAAAAGGAGTGCGCGACAAAGGGAGAGGATCACACCAGCAAAAACAAAACCAAAAAAAAAGGAAAAGTGAAATAACCGTCTCGTTAGACGTTTTCCTTTTTTTTTTGTATAATTTTTTGTTGTGTACCACCCTGTGTTCAGAGGATTCTTGACAAAAAACCACGTCAGACAAACTCATCGACCGTCAAACGAAAGGGAAAGTGAAAAGCCCTTTTGCGCACACACATTTGCACATATGCACGTTTGTATGTTTGCATGCCTTTAACTTCTACTGCGCTGTCATTTCTATTCCTTCTTGGTTTTGATTTTTCTGTGTTTCTGGTTTTCCTTCTTATCCTCCTTTTCCTTGTTTTGACGTTTTTTCTGTTTTTAATTTTTATTCGCATTTATTTTTCAAGTCGCTTCTTCAAGTCCGAGTCCGAAAAAAATGGGGAAAACAACCATCAAAAGGAATCTTTTCATCTGAATGGTGGAGGAGGTACACGTTGGGGTGGTAGTCCGAGTTAAAAGTTTTGCTCAACCTATACGGCTATACCCCACCTGGGATAGGTGAATTCGTTTTATTTTGATGTCCTCTGGCTTGTTTTTACTTTTTGGATTTTTTTTCGATTTTTTTTTTGTAATTGCAAACCGTCTAAACCCACCTACTTACTGTTGTGCTTGGTGGCTACTTAGGTCGTTGTCGCCATTGTATTCGTTGTCGCCGTGGTCTTCGCTGACGATGTCTGATGGCTTGATGGCTTGATGTCTTCGCGGTCGAGTTGCTGTTTAACAATAATTGCATTAATTAAACCGGCGGACAGGTTTTCTGGAAGCGAGGGGATTTTTTTTTTTGTAAATGTCTGGACTTTGGTGGACTGGAAGTCCAAGGGGATCCAGGATTTAAGAGGAAATGTCTGGTGATAGTAAAGCTGTGGTCAGTTATGATTGAGAAGTTTAATTATCAAGCTTAAGGTGGAAATGTAAGAGAAATATATATGTTGCTTACCAAGGCGTATGCGTAATATTTATCCTCGTTGGATTGCAATTGCTGGCCTCTAGATACACTGCTATTTCTTACTTTTGCTACGAATACAACCAGATAAGCCTTTACAACTTAAGCAATTTCTATAAGAGGACTAGATTTTGAAGGTCGCAACAGCTAGGGTTACCAATTTTCTAAAGGGACATGCGTTTATAACGTGGGACAACATTTTTTGCTCATTCATTGAATACCACGGTTTAAACAAACATTTAATGAGTTTCACTAAATATACATATATATGGAGGGTTATATTTTTCTTTCTATAAAAAAAAAAACATTAAAATCATTTACTTATTTTTATTAAAGAAAAACAAAAGAATGTGAGACGAAACAGAAAGTGAGATGCAGTTCGTTGAGTGAATGCGAACCGCGATGGTTTTTTTGTTTTGTGTGTACTCCAAATGGATGTGTTCACTGAGAAGCATGTTTGAAATTTTTAATCGTATATTTATTTTATTTTATTGAATTTTGACTAAATAAGGGGGCAGTGGTTAGTATTTGTTGGGAAAAACAACACTTTGGTTTGAAAAAAAGTGTGATAACCCTACCTGATTTTTAAAAACAAGTAATCGTAGATATCGTTTACTATTTCTTTTTTTATAAACGTAGTAATGTTTCAAGAAGCAATTCCGTCAGCCACTCTACTTCTGCTGTAAGAGACACAAAAGGTAGGGTTGTTAAAAACACGTGATTTTTTTCAGGATTTGAACTAGGAATCCGAGTTAAGTAATATCACGCACTAATTAGTAGTCCACAGAAAGCACTGTAAACTGATACAGTACTCTGCATTAGGTAAATGACGCCACCATTCATTGTCCATACCTCAATTAGTCGATTTCTGGCTTTTGCCATGTCTCTTTGTATGATGGCAAATTCTGCCCGATGGCGATTAACCATTTAAATATTTAAAACCACGCCGGAAAAATATACCTTTAATTTAACTCTGTATGAAAGAAGTGAATATATAAACGAAATAAGTATAGTTGAAGTTAGAATTCGAAGACAACCAAGCATACATCCGGAAGATTGAAGATCAAGTCCACAGTTCTGCAAATCGAAATAGAGAAAAGAATCACTAAATCATAACTATTCATACATTTTTACATCATAATTGATTCAGATATATTATGGCAACAAAATAGACCTCTATTGCCAGGCACTTCTCATCAAATATGGCCGTGTCTTGAATACTGTTCTCAGGATGATGGTTTCTGCCATCATCGACTTCAAGGCGATTCGCGTCTTACTTCTCCATCTTTCTCCTTATTGCAAGTGCAATAAGGCAGACGTTCAGAAGGTCTAAAATATATCTTTGCTAGACCTGTTTCATTTAAACGACTCACAAGACATGACATTTACAACATGGCGCAAGCTAATAAATTCCAGGTGACGTATGTAGTGGAAATTAGCTGAAATTTTGTTTGAAATGAAAAACAAAAAGGGGCTCTTGTTTAATGGCAAGTTTTGCACACTTCCGCCCGTTTTACGGCATTTTAAATAGTTACTCGCTAAAATTATGCTAATTGGTCTCGGAAACGAGACACAAGTCATCGGGGATCTATCTGTGGCCTGAGAGTGACTCCAGATTGGAAACTCTCTAGTTATCAATCCTAAAGCTATCATTATTTGTTTTTAGTGTAAAATCCAGGATTGCTTCCCACCCCCTGTGTGTTTCCGTGCTCGGAAAAACAAAGGTTGGGTTCTTGCCCTAGTTGCAGATTAATAAATTGGTCGTCAAAATAAAATCAAAAAGTAACTCACCTCTTTCATTGCCTTCTGAGCTTCCCCATGCCGTATCCATTGCGTTGGCGTTGCAGCCCATCAGCATATTATCCGCTTTGGTTGTTGTGGCTATGAGTTTCTACACCTCCTCTGGCGGTGCTGGTCTGTCATGAGCCATGTACGTTGAGGTCACGTAAGTGGATTTGGCAACCTGCGGCAACCTCGGTTGTTTTTAGCGCCGGGCGCTGGGAGGTCTCCTCTTTGGACCTGCCCCACTTCACCTCCTGCCTTGGACCTGTCCCACTTCACCTCCTGCCTTGGTTGGTTTTTCAGGTGCTCGTTATATTCGTCAACGATCGCCTCGTAGCAGCCTCATTTTTGTTTATCTCGCCTAAAATGAAGATTGCCATCTGGTACTTGCCCTGCGGACTTTCTTTTTGTTGTTGATGTTGTTTTGCGGCTGAGACGCTAACCTAAGCGCTGTCGTCGCTTTGTGGACGGACGATTGTCTCCTGACTGGAGGCCAGCAATTCGTCCTCTGATGAGGTGCCTACCTCAGGCATCCTCAACTGGTATTTTTGTTTTACTATGTCTTTTTTCAGTTTGTTCCCACTAGTGATCCCGGAAGAGATTGTCCATCCTGGCAGAGCCATCTTACCAGGATAAGGCACTTATACAACCGACCTTTCCCGGGCATCGCAGGGGACCATTTGCGACCAGTTACTATGAGCCACTTACCGGCCATACAACCGTCAGCACGGGTGCCTCGACACTGGCTCAAAAGTGGGATTTGAAATGGGGTTTACTCCCGGCACCTCATGTAAAGGGTTGTGTTGCTCTTAATTTTGTTCTTGAGGCAACTGTTTGGCTGCATTCATTCACGGAAATTGCAATATCGAATACATGCAAATGTATATGTATTACACATTCTCTTTTACTATCGTCAACGATTATCGTTTAGAAAGTTACAGAATCAATACCCTGGTTTCTGCCAACGTGCCTCTTCAATTGAGTAAGCCGACATCCTAGTTGGTTGATGTTCGCTTTAACTTCTTCGTAAGGTCTTCTTCTACTGCTTTCACTATCTGTAAGACCAAGACGTTTAAAACAATTAAGACGTTTTTTCGACCGGGTATACGTAACCATACATCTCGTAAAGGTCGTCATTGAATCAACGCGTCTAAGAACCATCAACGCTTTTAGAACTGAAATTGTTTTAAGATTTTTGCGGTTAAAAAAAAGGAAGGATACCTTTAATGGTTTTGCATCGTTAATCTGGAGTGAGATGACCAGAGCTTTTTAAAGGCTTTCCAAAAAAAAAACTGTAAAAGTTTTAATAACTCATTTGCCTTTTAGTGCAAAGTAAAAACGATTGTCAAGGGAAATTCCTTGCATCATTTTTGAACACAAGTCATGGTCAGAATTTATAAAGAAACCGTCGGCAACTGATTTTAATTGTAAAGAAGACGTTCATTGTTTAGTCTATTCAATACATACCGCCTACAAAAAACAACGTATTTAGAGATCAAAGTTGTAGCGTCGCTAAACGTATTGTGGGCGAAAATAGCCGTGAGATTGCAGGAAGCAATGTTACCAATTTGATTATTTCATGGCATTCGGCCAAAAAGTTTGTCTCCAACTTTTGAATCAATTAAGCGGTACAAGTCTTAACAAATTAACTCGACCATCGCCACATGGATATATAGTCTCTTACAATGTTATCCATCGATTTGGATTACTAAGAGATGCAGGAAAATTTAGTAAATTACATTACGATGAAGGTAAAATTAATATTGTCACACTTAATGAAGTAAGAAGCGTACGTCAACATAAATTGTCAAACAAAAAAGCACCAGGGTTGGAACGAATTGCCACCAATAGCTTCAATGGACAAAATCCATTCAAATATACTTCACTAATAATAAGATTAACAAGGTACCTTTTTTTTGTTAACAACCAGGCTGTAACTTACGCAAATATGGCTTAGTACCTTGGAATGAATTTGGAAGCAAAGTCAAAATCGATAAGGCACATCAAAAAGAAAAGAGAACAACTAAACCTAAAATATAGAAAAATGCACTGGTTACTGGGAAGAAACACAGACCTTTCTATCCAGAATAAACTCATTTTATATAAGCAAACAGTGAAGCCTGTTCGGACGCACGGTATCGACTTATGGGCCTGTACTTCGGAAACAATTAATACAAAAACCATACAAAAATTACAAAACATAGTCCTTCGTGGGATATAAAACGCTCTTTAGTGTATAAAAATGGCAATTTGCCCAGCGATCTACAAATAAATATGGTTACAGAAGAGATTAAAAAAACACGTTATATCACACAATCAGAGTCTACAAAATCATGAAAACTCCGAGATGGAGAGATTTCTAAATAAACGAAACAACAAAAGGATATTTAGAAGAATCAAGCCTCATGAGGATGTATCCTAATGATATGGGGAAATATTATATCTGTAAATCTTCCCCAAACGGATAAAATATTGAATTCGGCAACGGAATATAGGGCAAAGGGAACTTTCATGGTGTAAATGTGCATGCTCCTCGCGTGCAGCCACTACAACCCAACCTAACCTATCATGTGTCTCTTTTTTTAACATTACATAGACCGTTTTTTAGCCTAAGCTGTTGTCTGTTGATACAAATACAAATTTTTGGCGCAAAAGACTCGTTAGTACCCAGGGCCGAGCTTTCTCACAACCATTCATGTATGAGTGTGTACTTCTTGCCGATGGCGGATGATTTGATAGATCATCACGAGAGGAGGGCCAGTGAAAATCATTTAGGAATCTGCTCGGCAGTTTATCGCACTAACCATCGCGCCACTGAGCCTGTTGTCTGTAGATACTTAAGAAATAAGGATGACACTGACTATTCCATCGTTTGACGATCATAGCATTGGAATCAGCATATCAATATGTTGGCAACATTTTATTGAAATCTCGCTTTATCTTTGAAAGCGAAATAATCTGTCCTTGCGGAAAATTCTCAGACTCGGATGATATTAGCTGCGAGGTGTTCTTCCGAAAAGCTGTTCGTAATATTTCTCCGACATTCCAGGCGAATTGCGTTGAAGTGAGTTCAGGTGCAATTTTCGTTTAATTTTTTGACAGCTAAGTGCAATTCTCTTTCCGATTTCCTCTGACACAATTCTTCGCGTAATATATTTACGAATTGTAGTGAATCGATTTTTTTCCGATGACATATACCTCGAATGGAATTTGAAACTCCGACGAAGTATGCGTTGCGGAAAGTTGTCCGCTCCGACGGATACCTCGCTAGGGAAGAATATTCGTTGGGGAATTATCGAAAAAAACTTCACCCTTCTTAATATGATTATTTTTCCTTTTCGAAAATGCTAACAAAACGCATGACAAGCTTATATCTCATTAAATTTTATTTAAATATTTGTTAAGATCATCTTTAGTGACTCATTTAACAGAAAAGACCCATACCTCCTTGCCAGCAGTTACTCCACTATAATGTTCACTGACCCATTTGCAAAACTTATGATGGCAAAACAAGGTCCAAGTGTGCGTTTCAAATTTCCACCAGCTACCCACAATTATCAAGAATTCCTAGAAATACTCTGTAATCGAATAGCTTATAGCAAACACTGCACCATTAATACAAACCCAGGTCTCGACAAACAATTAGAACCTTGCCCATTTGCAAACAGCAAGTGCGCACACAAAAAAAAATTAGAAAACCCAAACAGCAGCGTTCCAATTTCAATTGAATGCAAAACGCACGTTAGAATGCTTCCTTAGACATTTCCTAAGAATATTGTCATCGTGAGACCCTAAACGGTGCCGCATTTCGTCATAAAGTCGATTGCACTGCGAGCACTAGCTCAACTTCGGTGCGGTTGGTGGTGGATCGCCGCTTTTTTTTTATCATTTTTCGATCGAATTACATGGAACACAGCACTCCATAGATATCGTATGGACAACATTTGATTTAGTGTGCAACAGGAGGTCTCTCAGAAACATGTGTAACTCCCTACAACAGTGGAGTTCCAAGCGACGGAAATCTGATCTTGATTCTTGCTTACATGTGTCAAATATGGAATACAAACAGAAAATGGGTTTTGAACAAAAAAAAAAGAAAAATTAACGAGCACGTATAAATTTTTACGATGGACGACGTTGCGTTGTGGGGAAATTGACATTTTTTACGATTTCTTGATGATAATTGGGATTGGAGAATAATAAAAGTTGAGTACCTAGTTTCTTCGCGGAAAGCGATAATGGGTGGCAGGTTTCTTGGAAACGCCAATGTAAGTTGTTAAGAGTTAGGATTGTTGGTTAGATCGAACATTTGGGCGGTAAAACGAGGCATAACTGGGATTTAATTGTTTCGACTTGGTCATAAAGAGATGTATATTTGATTGACTTTCAAAAAAACCGCCGATTGACATAGGTGGGTCTGTCCAACTAGACGATCAAACTGCGCTGGTTGTTTTTCAAAGGTGTGCATGGATTTTTTTTAATTCAATTCTTTTTGATTTTTTAAAGCGTGGTGTTATTACCATGTTGAAACCTGAGTATCACTTTTATAGCAAAATGTCAAGAATTCCATATCTAGACACAAAGAAAATTATGATTTTAAGGATTTTCAGAACTTTGTCAGATTTTCGAAATGATTATGGTGGGAATGAATTCCTTACGGATAAACTTCAGCACCCTCAATGTTGGATCAGTGGAAAAAATCGTGTGAAGAAAGGTGCCAATCCAATTGGTTTATATCATGATTGCTAAGGTCGTTCATGCACAGAAATTCCGACAGAAATCCTATCGACATATTTGTATATAAAACCAAAACATTTACTTTGTCCGGATAGAGCTTTAAATCTTTTGACGGACAATAGGTGACGCCACTGATTTAATAATGCTTTGGTGCAATTTTCGGAAAGAGCTTTCAAAAATGACGGAGTGTCTAAAGTCTCAATGCCCTCAACCCCTCTCCGGCTAGTCGATCTTCATTTAATTTTGCACAAAATGTTGAAGTCTAAAAAAATTTACATTTTTCCACCCTCGTTATTGACAATTGTAAGTCGGATGTTCGGCAACAGATGCTTTTACGCAACTTGTCCAGATTGTGTCTTAATAAGTCTAGGCAGATCCACCATTGAACACTATCCACCCCAGAAAGATCCCCGAGGTATGTTGAAGTTACCAGTACTGAAAAGTGGTGATAGAAAAGGAATCAAGCGGCTCCAAAGCAAATCCTGGGCGAAAGATTACAGAACCAGACAAAGGAATGAAATGAAAATTAGGCAAGAAAAAGAACGCGTCTGACTCTGCTCTTAGGGAAATCAAAAAGTCTCCCGACAAGAACACATTCTTAACTTAAAAACAAAAATAGGCAAGCATCAGCTAGCTTAATGTTGCGAATACAGACTCTCGAAGGAATTGAAGATCTATTTAGGTAACATTTCGAGTCTAAAAGGTCATAATCTCGAAGGTTTGCAGCAAAGCTGCACATCCCCAGTCAACGAAGAGATAACCCCCTTTCAGTAAAGAGGAAGTCAGTGCAGCTATCAAAAAGCTAAAGACGGAAAGAACTTGGGCCTCAACAAAACTGCCACTCCAATTAGCCCGGTCCTTAGCTAACAGTCACCTGTTGCGGACTTATATTTGTTGAGGGCGGTTTATATCTATGCGTGCCCCTTAAAGCGAGGTCATCCTCTACTGCTTTCGACGTATGGATGGGAATCGAAGGCTCTGCGAGCCGGAGTAATGGTGTCGATTCGCACTACGTGTACTACGTGATCTTTAACGAAAATTTCGGAGTTTTTTTTTCGACCTGGTCTATGTTTCTGCACACCTCGTATAGTTATTCGTCTCCAAAGCCTCTCGCAACGCAAACGGCACTGAACATTTTGCTAACTTTTTACTTCGAGCAACCAAGGATTTCTTCATTCGCCTTTGATTAAGTCGATGTCCATTGAACATGACTGATATGATCAGGGTCCTTAGTAGTTTTACTAGAGCTTTACTACTGAATTTACTTCCTAGCCCGAGAAAACATGGCATCGGTTGGCAGGAGAAATTGTTCATTTAACTTCTGACGAGATGTTTTTGTCAGAGTTAATAGCGGAGAACAGGTAAACAAAGTCCCGTACGAACTCAATGTTGTATCTGGCAATGGTGACGTTCTGTCCAATTCGTCGGCTTTTGGATGCTTCGTAACAATATTTTGTGTAAAATCGTGGGTTGTTAACCCAAAGCTCAACCTCCAACTGACCTGGATGGTCAGCTCTAATTAATTAGATACAGATTGGACACGGGGCAATTAGAATGCACTACGGGATTGGGCTTTGCCGTTGGCCTTTTGGCCCTTTCGACGACATTTCTGTTCATGTGGCCTGAGAAATCCTTGATATTAATAAACGACTTGTTGTCAAAATATGTCACGGTAGCTTATTCGGGTTTTACACTTTGTCCATCCTAACTGGGACTATACATGCCAATGGAGAATAAATCGGACTTAATTCTGCAAGGGAGGAAAACGGTACATTGCATTTTCAATTGACCAATAGACAGTGCTGAGACTAACCACCTACTGAACCACTTTCCTGAAATTTTTCCATAATCTACCAAATGAGTCTAATAAAACAAATGCTAGATGTATTCATAGCATTTGTAATCCTCAATAATCAAATGAGATTTTCAAACCCTTACGCCTTTCTATATAGAACCAATCTCATCGTCAAACAAAGAAGAAAAATCCTCTTTCCAGCTGCATCCTAAAATGCCCCCTTCACCAATAATCGTGTTTCTTAATTTTATGTGTTACTTTCGTGAAATAACTGTCATTATTATCCTGAAAACCAGTTAATCCGTGATGCTTCATAGGAACAGAGAAAAATAATAATTTCAAAGTTCCACCACCCGCAAATGTAACATCCCTACCTTCCCACCACCTCAGCATCCACACACTCGTCGTCCTAGAACAGAGAAAGTGTTTTATTTTGCTTTTTTTTTGGTACTCCTATGTGCAAGAATTTGTTTCTTTCGAAGGATGCGGGGTAATAATGTATAACGATGATGATGTTGTGAATGAGTGATGGCAACAACCTTTATGCTGTAATCTGTACATTCAACCAAAACAGCCACCCTATGCAGTGCCACCTTCTTTTTTCGCCCGCACTTTAACGTTTTGAGCACGACCCTCAAAACAGTTCCACTACCATCCTTTCGCCACAAATGCAGGATGGTGGTGGGTGCTCCTGCTGTTGAAGAATGCATATTAATGATGCTCCTTTCGCTTGTCATATGTGTGTCTACTTTGTCTCTGGGGGCATGCAATGCAAGAGAGGTTGGCATCACCCTGCCGGTTGGTAGGTGCATATAATTTATGCAGAGAATGCATCACATACGTATTCTTGCGGTTGAAATCGTGTGAAAACTTTCACTCTTTTTTAATTACCTATCCCCACCGACATGAACCAGAAAGAGGGGTGATGTAGAAACGAAACAGAACACAAACACAAATAAAGACTTGAAAAGGAAAAAGAAATAACAAGAAAGGGAAAGACTTACTTTGGGGTTACTTTTCAAATTTGTCCCATCTCCCACACACACTCAAAATTCGTCAGACAATAGATATGCATAAGCACTATAATTGGATATGTCAGAGCGGTGGAATAAGGGGGTAGCAAAGTTTTCCGTGTAATTATCCTGATAGGGGTGCACTATTATTTTCAAACACTTGAACTTGTAACTGTTACTTGCATACTAATCGGTTTCCTTTTTTGTTGTCTTTACAGGGTTCCCCGTGCGTCGTCATCCTTAAACCTTTGGTTTAAAATTCTCTTTTTCGCACACACAAAACATATATTTACAAGGACAACACAAGGATAATTAAAAAAAAACTTAAATAAAATAAAAATAGATACACCAATAGTTTTCAGTTTTATAGCAGACAGCGATACAAGGATAAAATATTTACACACACACATACAGCAAACTCAATAAATTTAACGGTCGGCACATTTGAGCGTGTATATATTTCGTAGGCGTGACACAGTCTGTGCGATCAAATTGTACATTCACGGATTAGTTGCAGTCGTAGCAGCTGCGCGCCGACAACCGCTGCCGCCGCCGACGACGCCACGAACGTATTGTAAACCACGGGGAAATCTGGCAACACGGCCAAGAAAAATTACTATCTTATGGATTGCTGGACGGGTAACGCCCGACTGGCGAGTGTTCTAGTTTAAGGTGAGTCGGTTTTTTTTATCTAAACACTTTTTGCAGGCGAGCTTTAATGTCTGTTTTATTAAAAAAATGGGAGGAATATTCGTTTGCAATGGAGAAAAGGACATTTTGTTTTATTTCGTGTCACATTGCACTATAGGTCCTTTTAACCACACAGGGCTTCGATATCCACTGCTGATCATTGTGTTAGGATCCATAACAATCCTTCTTTCCAGGGTGGAACTTCATATTCTATAAAGTTGTAGAATGGGATCTACCAGGAGCTGGAAACATTTTCAGCTCTCTCCATTTCGTTAATTTAATCTATTAAGGCTCACTCTCTTTCGCATCTCCTAAGTAAGGTAAGCCTAATTCTATTGAAGATGTGTAAGACATTATCTTAATGAAACTTCAGACGTTGAGGCTTTGACGTTTATACAAAAAAAAACAAATTTTTGGAGCATCAGACTCGTTAGTACCCTAGCCTAGCTTCTTCTCACAATCTTTCATGTGTACTTAATGAACGATGGCGGCACCTTCTGTTTTAAGCCGAATTCGAATGGCTAACTTGTTTATTAGTTCTTTATAATTTGCCTACATACATGATCTAGCTGTCTGAGACTTCAGTGCTCAGCTTACTCTTTGTTAAGCCAGCTCACTTGATCTACAGCTATCACCACACCAAATTTTTAAACTGATTTCAATTATCTGAAAAACTTAATTCTCCAGTTAACTTGATGTTAAAGCTGAAACTAGGATTATCTTGGACTGAAAAACTGCTCGTCAGACCCTGAATCCTTTGTCAATAAGATTGTTCAAGTCATCATTTTCCATAATAAATTTTCTTTTCCAATCATCGTCGATGAAGGATTTTACTTTCATATATTCCAAGGGCACCTTAATCCGTTTCAAATGCAGTCCATGTTCCAAGTATTCGCAGCATAGCATGTGATTTTCTTTTAGATATTTTCTTACTATCCATCGAGATGCATAAGACGTCATCAACCCCTGAGCACCATCTTGTTTAAAGTTCTGAAACGCGTTTTATTAAAAAAAAGAAACAATTCTTGGGTGAATAGGCTCATTTGCACCCTTTTTAAAATCATTCAAGTGAGTATATGGTACTTGGTGAACGACGGCGGTATCAACAGTTTAATGCCGAATCCAATAAGCTTTCTTAACAGTTAAATCAACAAGGTAGACTTGCCAAACCAACGCAGAGAAACTTACTTACATATATGGAATAGCCCTGGGCAGAAACTAACGTGACTTTCCTACTATCACTGCCTCCAGTTGCGCCTTTTAAGTTGGTTGAGGTCTGTTTCGACTTTTGGGCGCCACTTAAAGCCAAAATTTCCTCTACTACGTTCGACGTCTTGTTGGAAATCGAAGACTGCAAGTCGTAGTACTGGTGTCCAAATGATCTGCATTTCGGAATTCGTCAGGTAACCGCTTGGTTGAAGAGTTATCTGTTATAACATGGAGATTGTGCGATATCGATACCCAAGCTGCAATAAGGTACCTAGTACCCAGCTGCCTCACCCTGACATTCAAAGATCTTTCTGCTGCCACCGAAACCATATCGGGGAGTGTTTTCCGAAGCACTAAAGTTGAACAGCACTTCTATCTTCCAGATAGCTGTGTCTTCCAGGTATTGACAGATATTGACATTAGTAGAGGCATCCAAAGTGAGCTTAATGCTGGAGATACCACCAGATGATATCACCAATTTTATTGATATTCAGGATGCAGTTGAAGCAATCATTGCTGTCGAAATACGTTTTCGTGGGAGGTGAACGTTCTTGACGTCTAACAAAATGTTTAGCTGTTGAGTCCCCGACACAGAGGCATAGCGGACAGTGAAATTTCTGATGAACTGTCGAGGAATGGATCTGACACTAGCACTGATCAGTCAAACAAATCTTTAAACCGAAACTATGTACTATGTACACCGCCAACCTTGTCAACCCACCAACCTAACCTAACCTAACATGCCTCTGCAGTTATCCCAGTTATCTCAACTTAATTCAAGTTCGTTGAATTCGACATGTGCCTGTGCTCACCATCTAAAACAAGGTCTTCAGTCTGTGTGTACTGTCTAACTGGGCATCAAGGACTTCACGAACCGGAGTATTGGTGCCCATTCGGTCTACATCTCCTACTTATCCTAAACGTAAAATGCGAAGATTTTTGATCAGGTCTATGGCAGTTTTTGGTTACGAAAACTTCGTTTTAGAATCTTCCGGAACTGAAGTCTTTCCGAAGGATTTTTCGTTCGTATTTTATACGGTCCGTGCTTTAGACCCCTTAAGTAGGGCGGTGACGATCATGGCTTTATGTATTTAGTATCTCATTAATAGCTTTAGGAATTCCTAATTTGCAAGGCAAGAAAGTCTTTCTCTGGTTTCTGACCTGATTAGAGAGTAAGTGATACAACTGAGGTAGATTAAGTTCCTTATCATCTCAAAGCTGTAACAATCAATTGTGATTTTGTGTCATATTCGTCAATTATGTTTTGACAGCTATACTTGAACCTGCTCTCAGAAAAATAACGCTGTGATCACATTGCACCATTTGATGGTCTAAGTACACATTTTTACTTAGAATTACTATGAAGAAACAGACAAACTACTTATACTTAAGAAGCGCAACAGTCTGCAATGAATCTAGGACCCAACCTGATCCTTCTTAGCTTACTCCCTCCTCGACTTGAAACAATTACAAATTCCATCAACTACCACTTGCACTCGTACCACACACAGTTGGCCATCGTAAATACTGACCACACCTGAATGGCAATTTCCTGACTACAAGTCGTTAATTTCAAAACTCCTTAATTTCCAATTCTGATCACCATTCTAGCCCCATTAGAGTCCAGCAAATAGCAACCCACTAAATTATTGCCCAAAACTTTTCAAAGAGAAGTGTTCGCCATCCCACGATCAACGTCATCCCTGTGCGCAATTTCAATTTCCTAATCACTCCCGCGATCAATTTATTTGTTATTCCAAACATTCATTCCTTGCACCAACACCACACCGAGTATGTGGTCAATGCGGGTACGCAAATGCGCACAAGAACACACCACACAGCGCCATCAATGTTCTACTGCCACTACTGTCAGCGATTGCAACGCAACAAAATTTATAATCAGTCGCGAATCAAAAGCAAAAAAATGAATAAAAAATAAAAAAAAACTAATAAAAAATGCAAAACACTTTTTGGTTGCATAACGTTCTCTTCTGGTCCGCTCGCATATGCATGTAGTCATGCCTTTGCGTATGTGTGCTGGTGCGAGGAGATAAACTCAAATGCAAAACACGAAATAACACATGTACATGTACGACGAAAGAAGGAACAAAAAAAAAAGGCATATCTGATCAAGCCCTCTGTGGGTATGTGTGTGCATTCTGAAACAAGAAAAAGGAACAAAAAGAATCCGCCTGTTCAAGGCCAAGGCCATCATATACCACCACCATATTCAAAAGCGACGGCGATGACGACTACTACGACAGCCACTCCATACACAGATGGTTCTGCTTGGAATTAGCCCGATCGTGGTCCCGATCGCATGCATGCAATATTCGACTGATCATGTTTTTAGTCGAATGGATTTTTGACCGATCACGCTGAAATGTGCCCCTCCACCTCCTCCTTCTTGGTAAGTGAGTCAGTCGGTCAAAGCTGGAACGATCGATGAAGATCATCCTTTCAAAAAAAAAAAAAAAATAATAATTGATCGTGGGATAGGTACCTTATCAACTCATGAGATACTTACTGCAAAGCTTTCGACGATGATCTTCAAACGATCGTGCTCGAGTGTATTCATGTATCGTTGAGCCTCTCACTTACATCATTTGTATTCGCATGTGTGGCGGAACTAAAATACAAAAAAAAAAAAAAACATGAAATAAATTTAAATATTCACAATGCACGATAATCATGTTGCGCTGTTGGTTTTGTGCTTGCTTACTGCGATGATCATGATTTCTCATATGGGGAAGGAAAAAGCGCGAAGCACACCGCGGCGATAAGTGATGGCGATTGTGAGTTACGATTTATGCGATCATCATTAATCTCAGAGCGATGTGAGTGATGTGGAATGCATCTGGAGGTATATCATTTCTGATGAGCTATAGTGGAGTGGAGCTAGTTAGGAACATGGGAGCCGTATATTTTTGGAAACCAATATCAAACGTGTGTGGAGTTTCATGGGGTCAGATGATATGGGCGCATATTTCTAACTTTGACTAATCTGATTGTTATGAGAAGAAGGTTCCTTTTATGATGATGCCACATGGAAGCCACGGGTTTGATATCAGCGGTGTGAGAAGTATGGTGGTGATTTTTATCTTTAAAAAATTGATTACAGGATGTACTCTTACATTATATTTCAGCGTTCTTTAACCAAAAAATGTGAGTCTAAGGGTTGAACTTCTAAGTCTTCAAAGTCTGCGTGGTTTTAGCTTTTATAGCCTGCTGTTCAGATGAGGATCAAGAGACTCAATAGAGAGGGAAACCGCTCCATCTACATATGTATACATATATACATACCTACATATATGTTTGCTATGCAAACGAATGCATTAGCCACATGCTGATCACTTGATAGAGTCCTAAGTTACTTTTTCTGGTGCGAAATTTTAATATTAACCAGCTCTTGGATTACTACGTTCAGTTTCAGTGCGAGCTTCATGTTGGTATAGTGAGATCGTGCTCCTTTACATGTTTAAAAATTTATAAGATTCCTCAATTATTCATTAAGTCCAGTGGCCTTAACCAACATTACTCGAATTAGCCCGTTTCTTAGCTAATTAACTACAGTTGCGCACATTTATTTGTTCTAGTAAGATCGCGCCCCACTTTAAGCGAGGACTCCGCACTTGATAGATTCCTTATCCACCTACGTTAGTGATGTCCTCAACGAACCTGGGCCTCAACCAACATGATTTACATTATCCGGATCCTCAGCTATTTTTTTCCAGTCAACCAAGTAAGGTCACTCTATATTTAATTGAAGCGATGTCTTCTTCCACAGTTTGAGCATAATGTAAATTCCTTAGCCATAGTTCCGAATCGGACTCGGGCCTCAATCAACATGATTCGAATCAGCTCGTCTCTTAGCTATTTGTCACCAGTTGCGCGCTTAAACTTCATCAAGTAAGGACGCGGAAAACTTAAACTGTGGGATTCCTATACTACCTTTACTAACTAGGACATGTACACCAATTGCACAAATATTTGTATACATGTCCTAGTCATCATCTACATATCCTAGTCATCATAAACGTCAAATGCGAAATTCAGTTAGCTGATAACGCGCTAATTAGCTTAGTAAGTGCCGGATTAGCCATGTATACAGCTTAATCACGGAAGACAACTGGATGGTTAATCTTACACTGTTAGGGAACAATGTGAGCTCGAAGCCTCACAACAAATAAATCAACATAGGTTCGCAGGTATTGGCTGAACTTAGCCGCATATAAATAAGGCCCAGATAAGGCCTTGAGGGTGCACTACTCGGGGGGTTCAATACTCGCATCACTTGGACAAAGTTATGGATCAGACCAGGTACCGAAACCAATGTCTTTTTCGACGGCACAGATGCACATTCAGCTTCTCTCCAGAGTTTGGTATAAGACTAGAAATTAGAGCAGTTGTTTTACCCGTTTCCACTGACACACATGCGCATTCAGAATCCTTCGGAGTGCCTTCCATGCCGCAGTTGCCTGCTTAGCTCACCCCAGGTTTTTCCAAAGTCACTTTTAGTTTGGCTGTGATATTCCAGAGCAACTGAAAGATGGTTTTAGAAGACCATACCAAACCTACACTTAGTTAGCTAAGTGCCGCTGCAATCCGGATTGAACCTAGGCCACAACCATCATGTCTCCCAAATTAGCCCGCTCCTAGCAAAAGCTGTGCTGAGTCTTAATGAACTGTTGAGACGTTGAAGGCAGACATTTAATTTCAAGGTGGAGAAACCGAACATGAGAGATATGGAAATGAAGTGAAAGAAAATGAAAAAGTTCCAGTAGACTTTCGACCTGTGACCACCCAAATTGATCTTTAGACTGTATAGCAACACTTTGGTAGATCTCTGGAATTCTTAAAGATTTTGAAGTTTCATGGTGTCAGCTCTTTGTAAAGAAGTTATAAACCTGGTTTTAGCAAAATTTCTGCTTTAATGCGTTACTAATGATGTTATTTCAGACCGACTGCTGAAATGGTGAAATAGCTGCACTTTTGTGCTTTTTCCTGTAACTTTGTGTGCATCCCACATTCGTTAAATAAAGCTAACCATTGATGATCCTTACTCACTTACGCTCCATAAATATAATTCTGCCAACTTTCATCTATTCTGATTCTCACAATGTCATTCAAATTGTATTCTCACAATGTCATCCAACATCCAACATCCAAATTCCAACATAACTAAACACAGACATATGTTTCTCATACAACATTTATTAATTTTAAGTGTCACCTAACCTCACTACCTAACTCGCCATATATCTGATTCTACCAACTGTCATCTATTAAATAAGATTTATGACAACATTTGGATCTCAACTAACCGAATACCAAGTTTTCCTTAATTCTGACTCGAGAGAAACTATCGAAAACCAATACTGAAACCTAATATCATAGCTCTTATTAAAACTGTCATGTGTCAAACAAAACTGAAAATAATATGGAAATACCTACCAACTAACCTTAATATAATACTATCTGTCAAATAACATTTAGTAATACATTTCACTATCATCTTACCTAAGTAGAAAGCCTGCCTTAAATCTGCTGACAATTTAACGATCAACTAAACTGAATATCTAATCTGTCATAAATCTGACTCTGTCAACTCTCACCTGTCGAATGACATTTAGAACTTAATACAGAACTATCTAATCTAGCAAGAAGCTAAAATTTTTTCAGCTAAAATATTGGACTACTTGCTTTCATCATTCTGAAACAGAAAACGTTTTATTGCTTAAGGCCCTGCCAAATTCATTATTGACCACCTGACAGCTGTCTGAATTGCTGAATTGCGAATTTTCCAGAAACACCCTATTCGCATTTAAGTGTCATAATTGCTATCTTTTAACGTGAGCAAGATATGCAGCGACGCTGACAACACAACAGCTGATCGTTCTTATATCTGTCGTTGGCAATCTAGGCAGTATCTTGCGATATGATATGCTGCTATCTAGCACACAAATAGGTACGCCCAATTATCTCATATTTCATTCAGTATAATGAGCCACAATCAGTTTGCTTTTTTCGAATTATAATAAAATTTTTTGTTTCGATTGAAATCGATTCCAATTTAAACGCACAGATGACGTCAGACTTTCTATATTTTTTTCTCCCTAACATTTTCATAACAAACTGCATTGCAAATAGTCACGTGACACATGTCAACTTAGAAGTTCCAAGTAATTGTCGTACACCTCTTTTTGTTCGAAAAAAAGGTATACTAGGCTGTGTTCACTACATCATTCCGCGATTGCATAGGTATCAAATATCAAGTTAACACAGTTCCTAAATTATATGAGCAACATAATTAGCATGACGAAATTAGTTGTTTAGGTGCAACCATATTTCAATTTTTTTTTCTCGATTTTATTGCTTGCACTCCCCCCAATTATCATAATCATATTCCGCTGTGCAGTAGTTTGATAGAGAACCAATAAAAGCTGAGAAAAAAAAGCAGTACAAAACAAAATGTAATAGTTCTCACACACACGGAATCGTCGGAATCGTCGCATTCTGTCAAAGTTTTCTCTTTTATTTGACGTTTCTACTGTCAGTGTGATGCATTTGCGAACGTGTTTGTCATAAGAATGTGTTTTGATACCCCCGCTGCTGCTAAAACCAAATGTGTTAGTATAAGTGAGAAGAAATTTAATCACATAACGCAATTGGCAATTCTTTTTTTTTTAATTTGCCTTTCTTTCTACCACCCCAGCTGTCATCCTTTTCAACATGCAGGGTGAAATTCACCACACTGAAACTTTTCAACTTTTCTTGATTCTTTTCTTTTGGATTACTTGGAGCGGCGCGTCTCCTTCAAGGTTGTCAATTAGCGAATTGTTTCGCATCGTGTAGGCGTACTAAAGTTGACAGCTAATGACAGTGGGTGCACACTCTCAAAGTCTTCGAATACTCTGATACTTGGGCATGTAACTTAATAAACGCGTGAGAGAGGGAGTGAATAAAGAATGCAGTTTTCAATCTTTTTTTATTCTATAAACAATGGAAAAAGGGGAAACAGGCCAACTGACAGTCACCACCGTGAAGGCCATGGGAGAATCAAACCGTTTTACCCCTCATCCCCATCAGCGATAAAAAACGCAATTTTACGTTTTCCAAATTAGTATCAAAGAGAAGCAGAATTTGTTGTGTGCATAGTGCAAGTGCATGCGTGTATGCGTTTTATTGCAAGTGTGTTTTCTCTTGCTACCACTAAATCGCTCTTTTTTTTGACACTTGACGGTAAATGAGAAGGATGTGTTCGGAGGGTAATCTAGAAACACTTTGCTGCTGCAATATGAGAAAGCGTGAGAAATTTGAAAGCTTTTTGTTCTGTTTGGCATGCATGCACACACGTTGCACCAGTTGTTTACGTGTATCAGCGAACACAAAAAACAACAACAATACAATTGTTTTTCCTTTTTGTGTTTTTAGTTTTAATTGTTAGTCCGATTTGAAATATTTAATTTTCATTTTTTTCTTGCATTGCGTTGGTTTTTGTGTTTTGATGGATGATTTCAATCAGATTGCAAAAAAAAAAAACGTAACGTAATTGTTCTGTCAAATTATATGTCATTTTGCGTTGTACGGTTCTTTTATGCGAGAGCAGCTGTGGCGACAAAGCGCCGATTGAAGCTTTTGCTCGAAGCGAATGGTGTTGCGATGAGAATGCATTGCGTGCGAATCAGAGCTGATGGATATCACACATCGGAAGGGCGAAAATAACAAAAAAAAAAAGACTCCCACGCGATTAAATTGGGTATTCGCCATCGTTGGGGGGCCATATATGTGTTGTTATTAAATAAATTGTGATGGTGGATCATTATTTTGCCATACAGATGTTGGTTTGAGTGTGTGTGCAAAGGGGAGTGTTGCATTTTATTGTGTGATGCAATGATAAGCTTGAATTAGATTCATGGCATACCACAAGGTTGGTGCTGTGGAACGTAACTAGTTTTCTTTTTGAATTGGATGTGGGGGCAGACAAAATGGCTGGGAAATGGAGGTTTTCTTTATTTCCTTTGAATTGAATGTTGTTTAGCGTTTGATAATTCATTGAATAATTTGAAACTCAACTGATATATCAAATTTTGATTATTTGGCGAGTTCAACAATGAAGACCAATGGAACTCGGGAGTACGTTTTTACAAAGTACCAATGTGTCGACGTTAATGTATGTAACTCACGGATCACTCAGAGATCTCCAAGATCTTCGAACACATAAACACAATCTCTCAGTTGGTAAAGCGGAAATTCTGTGCAATATGATGAGACAACATTTTTTTATAGATTCATCTCCTCTCCCTTTTTGCTTTTAGAATACAGCTTGCTATTTTGTATGTATCATTGCGAATATTTATCATTACTATACGCTGCTATGTAAGAAAACTGCTGTTTTAATAGAAAAACAAAGGAAAAGCTAAGAATATTGTTGCAATGAATCATCAAATTTGAGCTGAGAAAGTGACGGAAAGTCTGTGAGGGTTCTATAAGTGGAACACGCATAATGATGAATAGATAAATAAAGTTTTATCTGGCATTTTGTTGTCAGAAATTCGTCTTTTTTGAGAATCAGTTAAACTTGACTTATTTTTTAGTAAATGGGAAAAACCTTTTTCAGCAAAGGACTTTGAAAGGAACCCGCAGATAACATGGAACATTTTGCTGTTCATGTCTTACGAACAATAGTGAGTATCCTAAAAATATTTAGTGTCTTTCCTAAAGTTCAAATTCGCTAGTTTCCAATTTAGAGTTCCCTAAAACAAAGTCAAATCATCCTACGGTAGAGCTACTTGTAGCTATTTGCCACTGTCTAAATATGCGTAAGCTTTTTGGTCAAGCTAGAGGTTTTGTAGGCACTCATTCGGTGCAATCAATGCTTGTAATTTCGTAGATATAAGTGAATAATGTTTTTTGATCTACTGGGTCCGTTCCCCATTTTCCAAGCGATATATTTTTCGCTCGTAACAGTTGTTCGCATTCTATTGATTTAAAAATTGTTGGACGGTGCAAGTTGTTTAAATCGGTTAAGTGGAAGATGAATACATCCATAACTAGAAAAATATTTTCTGCGATTGCCATTTAGTTAATCAACAGAATGATCAATCCATCAAATAAATCGTAAAAGTTTTGCAGTTTTCCCGTTTGGTTACTTTATGTAACTATCCATTGATTATCTTTTTGCCTTGAGACCGATATGGTTACAGGGTTTGGATCGGTTTTGTTAAGGTATGATTCTAGTTTCCTTATTAACCAGAGATTGTGTATTCTCCTTTGTCTAAATCTTTAGTGGATGATTAATATTCTCCAATAACGCATATGAATGGACAAAATTGACAAAGCCATTAAAAATTGAGCTTCATCGTTGAAAATTAAGAACTAAAGTTCCATAATGCACTGAAATACCTCCTATTCAGCTGTGCGAAAGATTTAAGAAATTTCTGAATTTCATCAAAAATCATAAACATAACCTACACCATTACAAGATCAAACTTACTCAAGAACATAATTATGTTGACAATAAAAAACGGCAAAACTGGGCTGACCGAAAGTTTGAAAGAAATTTCAGCAAAAATTAGCTTCAGCAATTGAGCTCATTTTTGTTGTAGTGGCTTCAAAAACGAAATGTGCGTGTTATGACAACAACAAACCCATCATTATATGAAGCGCAGAACCTTCTTCGAATGTGTATCTCCAAAAGAGTAAAGAAAATCCTGAATGCTATTGAAAAGTCATTCAGCACATGCCCTACAACCTTCATTTGATGCCCAGAAACTACTCCGTTCTCTAACAGTCTAAAGAAATCCGGGATTTTAACAAATCTTCAGCGATTATGCTGATTTTTGGATAAAACGCTTAATTTCGTCTTCTTTAACATAGATGTGCTTCTGGAGCATCACATTGCGAGGTGTGGATTTCATGCCTGTGAAAATGTAGTTGAGCCGCATCTTTACGTTTATGAAAATGATCGCCATTTTAATATCAATGGAGTTCGACATCGTTCCATGTTGGAATTCCATTTTTGGGATGACTCCTCCAGCGTAAACAGTGCACCATGCAGTAACTTTAAGCGGGTGTAATGGCTCCACGTGCGTTACTCGTGGATTTTCGGTGCCCCAGAAGCTATAGTTGTGCTTGTTCACGTACCCGCTGAGGTAGAAATGAGCCTCATCGCTCATTATTTTTTAGTCGAAAAATCTTCCACTTCGTCTTCGCTTGGCTTGGGCGTAGGTTACACGCGTTTGGCGGTCGACAGGCGGCAGCTGATGCACGGAATGCTTTGTACGGGAGCATGCGCAAGTCTTCAAGGTTGGTGGCCAAACGGCGCAGTGTGTGTGCGTAGTCGGTGTCTGACGGCCAGGGAATCGGCGACGGAACTCGCGCTTCGCCAACACTATAGACGAATTGTTACGCAAAAAAATAGACCCAGTTATTCCGCCTTCTTGGGGAGTGTATCGCTACATGGCTTGTTCTATTGTATTCTACATCTGTCTAGTCCACAAATGTCAAAACAGATTTGAGAGCATATTCCAATAGGGTGATCTCTTTCGGCCCACCTTGTACCCAAAAACCGCCAACACTAAAGAAGCTCGGGAACAATATCGAATGCAATAACGCCAACTTTCCGGCGATATATTTAGGAGAGTAATGAAAAATTGAATGAATGAATACAAATATGTTCGCGGTGGTCATTCGAACGAGATCGAATTCAATATCAAAATTTAAAATGTGTACTACACCTGGAATGAAATTTCAGACTTATCTCCGTATCTGACTTATATACAAAATTGTTATGCTCTAATTGAAAAAAAACCCTAAACTTTCATGCGAAATTCCTAAAAAATTATGAAAACTCTTCACATACAATGCATGCATCTCAAAAAAACCTTCACAAGTACAAAAAGACAAAAGCAGACTTGCAAAGTCGTTAAAAAGTAATAATAACCATCCAATCCATCAATTAAGCTCTTAAATTCCGTTAGTGCGTTCAACAAATTACTTCCCGACCAAAGGTCGCTCAATCCAATCCAGATTAGACACACTCAACCTTTAATCTACACTCAGTATGCTAGCAGTTCGACAAGGAAGCCCTTCTATAAATAAAACATAAATAAATTCGAGCAGCGATCTTCTTATCATAATGTTTGCAACAATGTATCGCCAAGTACCTCCCCTAACACTCAGGAAAGAGAACATTGGTTTTCTTTTGATATGTTGTTCACTTAACTGCCGATTAACCCATATAAGCAATTATGTGCATTTTTCCCCATTTCGTTGTGTTGTTTCATTTATCTTTTTACATACATATTTGTAATTAGAATGTGACACATGTGTAAACTACTTCAACCTCACGTACAGTCAGATACAAAAAAAAAAAGAAAACCGCTAGTGTGCACACATGTGATCATAAATTAGAGGAAATATGCACCCATCAACTGAATGGGGAAATAGTTCACAAGCTGATAAGTTGAATTGTCACCCGTCCCCATAAACCCATTAATTTTCACCAACCCAACGCACCAGAATAAAACTAAAACTAAAATTCACAAATTTGCTTATCTATGAGTGTATCTGTATCTATATCGCTCTACTCATCTCTTTCCGCCCAACCTATACCGTGTCCACGCACTATGTGTTCAGAGCGAAAAAAAAATTGCAAATGTGTCAAGGACACAAAAAAATTCGCGAACAAATTTCGCGAACACAAATCTACCGTTTGAATTGTATTTTTTCCCATAGATACACGCATTGCGTAAGCATAACTGTTGCGGGCGATAAGATATAATACATCGGCAGAGGGTGAAAGTGTGCGTTATATAGGCAAGCGCGTACGTCTGTCGCCGCTGCCGCCGACGAAAAGTAGGTCACAGATATTCGTTTTAGACAACTTAGTTCAAACAAAGTTGTAGATACAAATGTACGACTTGTAGTGGTGGGATGGCTGGCGTGCGTTACGCATGTATTCGCATTTTGCGATCACACACAGAGATGTTCTGTTTCCGCGTTGATATGACGCGTCATATATGTGCGAATTTATTTTTGTTTTCATTGAAAAGTGGTGTTGGAATGATTTGAAGCGGCATGTGAGATCGATCATACATACGCAGCACAACGCACAACAAAATGTATCTAAGTCGAGTGTCTGTTTTGCAACAAGGAAGTATCTGAGTTGGGCGGCAATTGACGAATAAATGGAATTAGCTGTTGTCAGAGAATGGTGATTTTAGATTGCGAAAGCCTCAATACAGCACAAAACGAGATATAACGCATATCGAAAGATTGATTGAATTCGTATCTGTAGGTGATAGCAACAATGTATTTGGCAAACGCTTTGTTTGACTGTAAATTCTTATCGGACTGCAGTTGAGGCATGATAAGAGTGTCTGTCTGGGTGAATATTTGGTTATTGCATGGCTTATAAGTGGCGGTAGTAGCGGTCAAGCTGTCATCGATAGAAGCATTGAATTGAAAACTTTATGCAATAAGAGAACGGAATATGAAAGAGAGTGTGTGCAAGTCATATATAGGATGTCCTGATGGTTTTATTAAAAATTTCCTTCTTAGGCTTAATTTAATTTGATGCGAATGGACGTATGCTAGTAGTTGCACCGCCATGGAAGATTGTGCGTCTTGTGTTTGCTCGGGATTTTAGCAATCTTCTCAAGAATGATGTTAAGGAATATACATGGCGTTGCGTTGCCTTTCAAAAATCATTTTTTGATATCGAATATGTCGGTGAGGCCGTTTCCGGCCCTGGTGAAGCAGCGAGAATTCTCAATCATCAGCCTGTATACCAAGACTAGATATGGTTCCGTAAAGTTCGTCTCCATAAATGATATCGAATGCGACTTTGAAATCGTTGAAGCGATTTGGACTTCTTGGTTATTTTTTTCAGAATTTGTCAAATTGTGAAGATTTGATCGGTTGTGGTCTTTCCAAAACTGATAAGGTCCGATTAGGTTGTTGGTAAATAATTTCAGGCGTTCACATATTACAGCAGATATGATCTTGTAGGCAACGTTGAGGAAACTCATGCTTCTGTTATGTACGCAGTATAGGGAGCCCTTTATTTTTATGGATCAGACAAACGATGCAGAGGTTCCATTCCTCAGGTATACTTTTATCCAACCAAATTTTGCTTATGATTTGGCAAATGTTACTTACCAAACCATTTCCACCGACTTTATAAAGCTTCACAGGAAGGTCGTCATTCCCAGCAGCCCTGTTCAGCTTATGTTTGGATATCACTTAGGTCGGGTAGTTGGTGGTTTTCATTGTAGTCGCCTTTATTAAATGGTTCGTACCTGACATCGGAAGATTGGTCGTCATCGCTGTCTAACATGCTGCAGAAGTGGTTTTTCAATATAATCAGCATCGACCTTGTCTAAAATGCGATATTTCCTGCTTAATCTCGACAGGTTTCTGTTCAAGCCTTGTATACCTGGCTTCGAGGTTTTACACTTTGGTTAAACTTGCGAACATCATTTCTAGAGTGACATCTCTCTTTATCATCGAAAGCACATTTTTGTTGCTCTTTTTTCTTTTTTCTGAAAATACGGTGTTCTTCACTACTCCTTTGCCGATAGGGCTCAATGAAAGCTATTGTCTTCACTTGAAGTTTAGCCTTATAGGCCCGTTCTTGGCTGCGAGCATCTGTCGGCATTCTTCTTCAATCCAAGGGTTTTTTACACAACTGTTGTTGTAATCGCTAGTTGGCATCCTTGCCGTTATTCTTCGACATTATGATGCTGGTGGTATGGTGTTAATCGAGATGTTGAGAGATACACTTTCTTAGAACGGAAGGACAGTATTTCTGATTGATTGTTGCTTGGTGGATATCCGCGTATTACCTTGGCTGCAACGGGGTAGTAGAACTCGTATATGTTATCCCTTCAGAAGGTTCGAACATACAAAATACTGGATCCAATTTTCGTTGATCTGGAGACCGCCATGTCCTCTAATGAATTACCAGGTGGGGAAACCTTGTGCTGGCTATAGTGTCATTTCATCCCGTAGCCAAGTCAATTAGCCTAAGTCCGTTACCAGACGTGTAGGCGTGGTAGGCTGTGTTTCATTTAGTTTTTCATTCTCTTTTTGCTCAGCCAATCCCATCATATTTTCTTAATTGCAGTAATGTCTGCTTTTAAGCAGCTAAAGCTTTCGCTAGTAGTTCGGCTGCATCACGATAGTTTAATGTTCTCACATTCTAGGTGCAGTTATGCTAGTCCTAGTCAATTGTCCGTTTTCGTTTAGCAGTTCAGCAAATTCGTCAGCAATCAGTTCTTTCCGAGGCTCTGCATCGTCACAATCATTTTCCGTGAGTTTGTAGGTAACTCAAAGCACGTCTCCTAACCTGGAGGGACAGCTCCAATTTATTATTATTTTTTTTATTATTATCAGCATCCACTACCAGATTGACCGCTGCCGTTGACCTTCTATCTTATCCGCCAAAACTTTACACAATAGTTGAGACCTTATGTAGCGTCAAGGTTCGCCATGGGAAAGCTGAGAGTCGATGTTGGTAGGCATGAGCTAGGTGAAAACTCTCAAGGTTGCATATAATTGCATTGCCTACCATTTGACCGCCGGTGCGCACATAAAAAAACAGCCGCTTGTTAGTAATGTCAATATTGTACTCGACATTTAATATTGGAAATTTGGTGTTATATTAGAGATGGCTTAGACGGTTGCCCGTTTAATCCCAGCTTAACGTTTCATTTCATAAAGTAAAAATAAATTTCGATTTATACCAGCCTATAAGTAACATCTCCTTTTGAAAAATGGATCGGAAAAGTCAAGGTCAAGTCAAAACAATAAAAAGAGCCTGTTCCACTCTAAAAATGTTTTTGAACACCATGGTGCTCTCCTCCGCATTACCGAACATCTTTCCCGCTTGACCATTATACGCATCATAGTTTCGTTGAATGGGTCGAAAACATGATTCAGCTTGATCCTCATTTTTAACGAAAAATGTAAATCTCCGATGAGGTCCATAATTGCTTAAATGGATATGAAAACAAGCAAAACTGTCGAATTAAGAGTGGAGAAAGCTCATAGGCCTTTGTCGAGACGGCTTATTTTTAGTTTATGGGTTGGTTGATGACTGTCAGAATGAAACTGTCAATGAAGAGCCCTGTAGAAACATGATTTCTGACTTTTTGGTTCCTCAGTTGAATGGCATTGACGTGACAGAGCTTTCAACAAGATGGAGCCATATGCTGCACGGCGCGTGTCAATATCAATTTATTGCATTTAGCTGAGGCCCAGAAGGTCTTTGTTCGATACCCAGCCGTAGCAAGCATTAAAAAAATGTTCACCGACACTTCTCTCGTGATGATGTGATAAATCATCCGAGTAGTATTATCGAGAAGAGCTTATCTCAATCTATTAATACGGAGTCGGCATTAAACAAGAGGTCCCGCCATCGTGCAAGAAGTACAGTTTTAATTTTTTGGACCTGTGAACTGGCCACCACGATACTGTGATCTGATACCTTTAGATCACTTTCTTTGGTGGTATATGAAGCCACTGGATTATGCCGAGAGCCCCAGTTGTACGACAAAGTTGTCGTATATTGGACTTCGAGTCGCTTCTTTCGATCTAGCCGATTCGCTCTTATAAGCACATAAGATTCAAGTGTTTCGTATCATATTGAATTTATATACCTCTTAAAAAAAACACCCTTTATAATTTTTTTAAACTTTAATTGGTAAAACACTTAGAAGGTTTGAGCGTGCTTATGTTGTAAAAATCAAATACCTCAGTTATTCACCTGGTGCGTGAACTGTTCACAATGCTGGGAAGTTTATACGGAAATGCTGTACATAACACAAAAGAGTATTGGACTTCATAGAGTACGCATCACAGCTTAAAATTTTGTAGCCGTTTCAGACGCAGGCGATAACTGCGAAGGGGAAATTTCGTAGATCGTATGCGTCGGCAAGGCTTTTGTTTGATGCTAGGGTAGAAATGAGAACACTGGGGTATCAATATCAGTACCCCATATTGAAAATATTCGTTGTATGAGATGCGCACTTGTATACTCTCAGTTGTTCTTACTTACGTGGCGCTTCACTCTGGAATAAACCTGAGCCTCAACCAACATGCCTCTCCAATTAGCCCGGTCCTTAGCTTACTGCCCTAAGTTGCGCACTCCAAGTTGGTTGAGGTCGATTTCTACTTGTGCGCGCGTCCGACCGACGTCTGGCTAAGAATCGAAGACTCTGCGAGCCGGAGTATTGGTGTCAATTCGTTCTACATGTCCTAGTCATCCAGTGCATTTAATCCAGTGCAGAGTTTTTTTTTTTTACCAGGGTCATAGCGCTGTACAGCTCGTATTCTTGGTTGAATCTTTGTCTCCGTAGGATCCTACCAATGATGTCAATATCGTCGGCATATGCTAGTAGTTGTACAGATTTTTGGAAAATTGTGCCTCTGGTGTTGGCTCGTAAGTTTCGCAAAATCCTCTCAAGAAATTGAAGAAGTCAAATGACAGCGCGTCACCTTGCCTAAATTCTTGTTTTTGGATCGAATGTGTCTGTGGGGTCGTTTCCGACCCTGATGGAGCAGCGAGAATTCTCCATCGTCATCCCACACAAACGGACGAGTTTGGGCGGTATACCAAAACTAGACATGGCTCAGTATAGTTCGTCTCTATAAATGCTGTCGTAAAATGCTTTACATAATAGCTGGAGCTAAAAAGTTTAATCGAATACAAGTTCAAAGATTATATGAGTTCTACACGTTAAAGAACGCCTTAAAATCCTCGTCGAAAAGCATTATCACATTATTACATGGTTACAGCTACGTTGAGGCCAGATTGTTATTTCAGACTTATTATTTAGTTAAAGCACAGTTAACCAAGAATGAGCAAGCAGAATTTATTTATAACTTTAAGAACTGCGAGAATTTTTATTAGGTCATCATTGATTCCTATGAAAGTCACATACTTTTGATTTAAAGGGAACAAAATTTGGTCATTTATATCATGTTATCGGTGCCTCAATGTTGGAACGAATTAAGAACATAAGGTTTTCTTGATCAAATAGCCATCTTAGCAGACGCATGAATGTGAATACGAAAGGGCAAAATCCATTGAGAACAATTAACTAGTTTCTATGCTAAAAATGTGTCAAAAACAGCTCTCCCCCAGAGCTCGTAATAGCTTTGACATAAGTCTTCCAATCACCATACAAAAAAAAATAGCTACACACAACCTATCCTAATCTAATATACCTATTCCACCGAAATTGATCAATCTATTCAGCCCAACATCACCTCAAATCCAAACTATAAAAAACTAATCTAAAATCGAGAACGAAAATACTCCAAACAAACGTAGTTTTCGCCAAAAAGGTTATTGACCCGAAAAAATTTGCCACAAAACATAATAAAAACGACAAAAAAAAACACTCTGACATCATGCGTAGCACACGCACATGTTCAAATACTTAAAAGTGCGTTGAACCCACCAAAATACGTTGAACCCGAAAAAAGTGCGTAGACCCCAAAGAAAAAAGTGCGTGCTCCTCTCATACTCTCTTTCGCGCGGAATTTCAGTCCATGACTCAACTAACAAACTACCACTGGCTATCGCGAAATTTCTGCCCACTTAAGAGATTTTTTTCGCACAAAAAAAAAGAGAACCACCAAACACCTTTTAGGCTATCAAGTCTTCTAAAAGCTTATAACCCGATTGGCATTTTATTCAAATTCACACGCTAATAGGTTAAACTAAGTAGTTTCCGAGAATTGAAGACTCTGTTCCCGGTATCTTACGTAATCGCTTTTGGATACCAATTTCTCTGGGTCGGTGGGTCTCTCTTTGGTTCGGGCGTTTCTATCACGCCTTTTACATGTAGTATCTTCTCTGAGTGCGTGAGCTCGTTAATTTAGTTTCTTGTTAACGCACACTAGACTAACAACAAACCATTGTTAGACTTTCAAGCTAAAGAAATAGTTGCCTTCTCTGTCGCTCTTATCACCGTTCGTTCTTTTTTTTTCGGAATTGCCTCTGTCTCTCTATTTGTTCAGTTTCGACAGCGCGTAACGCAAAAAAGCTACAAAAATACCAAGCAAATTAAAAGCGAATAAAAAAAAATTCACAAAAAATTCACAAAAAAAAAAAAACATTTAAGATACTGTACTGGTGAATGTATCTCGCACTCGAACGATAATGACGATCGCTATAGTGCGAGCTGGTGACGATCGCCAATATGGCTGGCTAGCAGCTAGCCGCTGCTGTACTTTACCGAGAAAGTCTCTCATATCAACATAGCACGCTGCAACGTGTGCAGCCCGGTCTCGATCTTGAGTAGAGCGCGGGTGGTGTGCGGTTTCTCGAGCCTCAAAGCACTTTAAAGTTCATTATCAATGCCAACAAGACGGAGAAAAAAAAAACAAAATGGAATTTTATGAGAAGATATGTAATAATAAACTGTTTAGCTCTAGATTTAGGGTGTGAGGCGCGGCACACAGAAAATGATACTTACGCGAGTGCGAGTGTTAGACAGAGAAAGAGAGAGAAACGCGTGGATTTCTTTTCTGACGCGTCGCATTTTATGTGACATTTATGTTCGCAATTCGACAAAACAGATTGAGCATATACTTAGCAGTGGAAATTATATTTCAGGATCTATTTCAATTTTCATCATTTCGAATATTAAGAGCGTTCTGAAGCATGCGAAAAGATTTGGTTTGAGACCTGGCGTGGCGGTTGGGTGTTATTTTTAGAAGGCAGGTTTTTTTTTCCTGTTTGCCGGAATTGTAAATAATTTAGGAGGCCATTATATTGCGTAAGTTTCTACAGAAAATAAAAGAAAATCGCAAAGTAAATAGTCATCGTCGTCATTGCAAATGGGTTCACGGTGGGCGGGAAATTTAATTGAAATACATTTCTAAATGGGGCGTATACGCAATTTTTTTTTCTTCGAATTTTTTTTTAGGAAATGGAATGTAGTTGGTGGAGACAAGCGGGTGATTGGCACTTTAAGATTAGGTATGCTGTATTGATTGCCAATTGCGTGGGTGCTGGTATGCTTTGTTGTCCTGACACATCTGTTGTTAAATATCTGGCAGGACCGCAAAACGAATAACAAAACGGGCATACCAGCACCCACGCATAAAATCAAATTCCTTAAAAATTCCTTTAAGGTAACAAATATTCAGATATTAGTCGTGATTGTGAAATTTTAATTCGATTTTGTATTTCGCTTAAAGCAAAGTAAACCAAACCGAACCCTTTATAATTTTGTTGATTTGCCGACGGCCTATTGGTTTTCAAATGAATAGTTTTGCCGACGGCATTTTTATACGATTTGAGAACATAGAAAATATGGTTTCTTAGTCTTTATAAATGTAAATCTGAAAACAATCTAAACCTGAGGGGTTTAACAGCGTGCACCAACATAAATTCCTTTTTTGAAAGCGTTCCATTTAGTCTGTTGAGATCGTGCCTGGCGAGAGTGGTCTTATTAAACCGGAGTGGTTCTAAAGTTTTGTTCCTTACCTAGTCAGTGGCGAACATGTTTTGGATTAGTGCTGAGTTTGCCATTGGGGCCTACATTTTGAACTCCTATTCTGTGATCGCTATCCAGCATGCCTTTCGAAATTATTGAAAAGATTTTGAAAAATGAACTAGATCACAGAATATCGGTTCGAGATGTAAGTCCTGTTGGAAATCCTGCTGGGGCGTATTCCAGACCGAAAACCAATTGTTACTCGTTATTGGGATAACTGCGTTCAAACAAAGCATTTTTATGACTTTACGAAGAGCTGGAGTCATTCGGTCCTTCAAACCCTTGCGAGAATTGAGGCAATGGTGCATTGGAACTTTGGGTGCGTTTTACTTCGATTGCAACCCAGCTCGCCTTTCGATACCATTGACATTGACATCACAGTAGTTCGCACATGAATGCATCGAACTACAGACACATAACAGCACTGGCGACTGAGGCCATCGGCTGGGACAGATCAAGACATTAATACAACAAAGAGAGAGAGAGAGAGGCAGATACCAATTTACTCATTCCGTAACTATTTAAAAGATTACAGTTGATGATAGTGCAGGAGACTTGCTAGTTACGCAGCGTGTAATTTTTCTATAGTGTGTGTACATGTTATGTGTAAACAAATTACTCGGTACATCCCCAAAAAGTCCCCTTCACTAACGTCAACGACTATCGTTTTGGCACTTTACTCATTCAGTGTACCCTGTTCAATGTAAGCCCGCTGGAAACTTTTCCGAACCAAAATTCAAATGTTACATGGATCACTACGTTCAGAAAAGAAGATTCATCAACCCTTAGACTTTCAGATCATTCAGTGAGGTCACTATGACCTGCCTTCCACATCCTTTTAAGTTTGCAATTGTGCAGAAAATCTCTGCAAAGTACTTCTATTTGAATAACGCAATTCTCAAAACGTTATAGAATACGCGTTCGTTCCGTTTTTATGATCAAGTCCATTTTCACTTCAATGGAAGGGTCAACATTCAGAAAATGTGGTACTATGCCAACACCAATCACTGAGTAAAGCCACATAGTGTGATGTGCAACCTTGATTAGTGGTCGTTAGTTTAAAAAAAAAAATGTCACAGTGACAGCGAATTCGATTGCAACCCGGTATGTGAAGATGTTAAAGGTATTTTTTTTTTTTCAGAAACTGAATGGATTGCACTTACAGGCATTTGATTCTAAAAGAAAGAGCATCACCTCAGAATTTAAGGATATCGATATCTCTTTTAAGGGTTGCAATAGAGGCGATTTTTAAAACACGAAATAGTCTACAAACTCTGAAGGCCACCAGGAAGTTATAAATTGCCAACATACCCGCTGCTATCATAGTAATAGTCATTAGTGATCTGTCATCTGATTCATAATTTTATGATATTGGGTTTTTATAAATTAGGTCATGTCGCTGCACCCTTTGGTATTACATTGTTCGTGTCGCTGTTAATTGGACCTGTAAGCCTGTGAGATCAAACTGCATGTCATGTACTTACCTTTTACTGAATTGGCGATAAAGTCTAGAATAAATCTGGGCCCCAACCAAAATGCCTCTCCAACTATACCGGTCCTTAGTTAACTCTAACTTCAAGTTGGTTGATATCGTGAGCTCAACTTAAGGCCAGGACTTCCTCAACTGAGTACCAAGTCTGGTTTTCATTCGAAGACTCCGCCAGTATCAAGTTGCGCACTTCCAGTTGGTTGATATTGGTTTCTCTTCATGAGCGCCACTTTGATGCAAGGACTTCCTCATCTGAGTACCACGTCTCCGCCAGTATTAATGGCCATTATTCGCTCTACGGAGTTTAGCCAGGACTGGGCGGATCAGGGTCTTGAATAGGATTTCATCAGTAGCTTGAGTGTGGGCTTTACCTTGCCTTCTTAGCCCGAAGAAACAGCGGTTTGCAAGATTAATTTTCGTTTGAATTTTGACGAAATGTAGTCAGAGTTAATTGAACAGCCGAGGTAGCAAACGGACTAAATCAAAGTTGTATCGGTTAATGGTGACATTCTTTCCAGTTCCTCGATGTTGTTTGTGTCCTTGTGTGATCACAGCATATACTTGGTCTTTACCGCATTTACATTTGCACCGATTTTTTCCGCTTCCTTCTCTATATTAGCGAACGTGGCTATGAAATCACGTTGAGTCCCACCAAGATGTCGATATCGTGGACGTGTGCTATTAGTTGCACCGGTTTTTGGAAGATTGTGCTTCTGGTGTTCACTTGAGTGTTTTGTACAATCCTCTCAAGAACGATGTTAAAAAAAACCTTTTTTGTGTTGAATTTGTTGTTGAGGTCGTTTCCGACCCAATAATTCTCCTTCAGTGTCCTTCGCATATGGATGATTTTGGGCGGTATGATAAAATTAAGCTTAACTCTATATAGTTTGTCTCTATAAATGCTGTAGTATGCGGCTTCGATTTTGACTTCTTGGGTTTTTCCAGGATCTGCCGAGGAGTGAAGATTTGGCCAACTGTGGACTTTTCTGGTATAAACCCATACTGATAGGCCCGATCAGGTTGTTGGTAAACGGTTTTACGCGTCCACAAATAACAGCAGATAGGATCTAGTAATCGATGTTGAGGAGGCTTATGCCTTTATAGTTCGCGCTGTTCAGAGCGTCTCTTTTTTTGTTCATCGGGCAAAAGATGGTGAGGTTCTACTCCTCAGGCATACTTTCATTTGATAATTTGAATATGAGTTGGATGAATTTTTCCAAAGAGTATAGAACTACATAGAGTGCGCATCTCATACAACAAATATTTTCTATGTGAGGTACTGATATTCATACCACAGTGTTCACATTGCTACCCCAGCATCAAACAACAGTTTTGCCGACGCATACGGTCTACAAAATTTCCCCTTCGCACTTACCGCCCGCGTCTGGCTACAACATTTTTAGCTGTGATGCGTAGTCTATGTAGTTCTATACTTTGATGTCACTTACAAAATCATCTCAAGCGGCTTTATAAAGCTCGGGAAGTCTTTTTGGAAGCCTAGTTAAGCTTTAGCTTTGACATTTCCATTTCAACTTTACTTTGGTCGGTGGTTGGTAGTTTTTTGAGTTGAGGAAGCTGTGTGCTTGCTTTAGTGGCATTTCGTTAAATCAATTAGCCTAAGTCCGATTGCAGACGTGGTGTCGTTGCTGTGTTTTCCGATAATACTGCTATAGATTTCTTCTCTTCCGATCTTCCCATTTAAATCTCCCAACACGATTTCAACATCGTTGTAGTTGCTGTCACAGTTTTACGTCCTCCTTTTTTCCGGCCCATTCCATTTTATATCCTGGATACAAGTTATGTCCCCTGAGAGCTTCCGTTAATTTTTTCATTTGGATGAGAATATTAGGCTACTGACTAAGGACATACCTATAAAATTAGCTGCCTTAAGTGATTCAATCGGATTCAACCATGGTAATTAACTGCGTGAGCTGTACAAGGACATGGACATGTTAAAAAATCTAAACATTGTGCATTTAAGATTGCCAGGATATGAAGTGCAAATTGACACCAAAAATTCAGTTCGCAGAGTCTTTGATTCCCACCTACACATCGACCGGTCGGAGACAGCAGAGGAAGATTAAGTGGAGCAAAAAATTCGAATCCGACCTTAACCAACTCAAAATTAGCAACGGAAGTAGTTCGCTACAGAGTGGGAAAATGGAAGGTTAATCCTCAAGTTTATTTTGGATTGTAGCGCCACGTAAGTAAGTTTTGGAGTAACTCCTGGGATGCAAAGTGTAGTACATCACATGTGCATACAACTAAGTCGTTGTCCTTAGTTTCCATGCGTGTGGTTAGTATTCGAGAAGATTCGTTTTCCAAAGCTGATATGATATCTCTCTCATGACTAGCTGTTTTGCAAGTGTTAAGGAAGTTATCGTAACTGCACAATCATCAACCTGCAGGGCCAGTTCTAGAATAATTGGCCATCAGTATCCACTACGGGATTGAGCGTTGGACATTCGGAGCTTCAAGGGGCCTGACTAGCCCTGCCATGTCCTGCATGGTAGATACTATTGAATGGTCGCAAAACTTTCGCTTCTAAGGCCCCCTACTGTTGTCATCAAATTCCACTTGTCATAGATTCTTCTATAAAAAAATATAAGGAAAAATTAGAAAACGTATCAAAATTGTCCAAATATTGCTCCTGTTGCTTCTATTCCTTTACGGCGTTAACAGTGTTCTTAGTGTTATCCTCTTAGAGATGAAAATTTGCTACATGTAGTCACTCTAATTTTGTTTTTCAAATTCATCTTGAAAGACTTGTCAAACACAAATTCCGGTACAGAGATATTTTTCAAATGCTCAAAAAACGGGATTTTATCCACACTCCATCCCATACCTACGAAAAAGGATTACCAGTTCATGTATTAACAAAACAAATGCTAATCAGCTTAACCACCCGTCTTAAAGGTCTAACTAGTTTCTCAACAAATATTCCCCGCTAAAATCAGATTGTGTAACTCATTCTTAATGAGTGTGAGTGTGTAGGATGACTTCAAAAAGTCGTGTGCATTAGCGTCCCATTTATCATTCGATGACATCACCCCTCATATATCACACATCAATCGCATCGTAAAAATCTAAACACACCATGCTTTGTGTGTGTTCGACTCTTGCAGCCTTGAGAAACACATTACAGATTTCCCAACGATAAATACACCACTTGCGGCAAACCAAATTTCAAAATCTACAATCGCAAAAACCATAACGAAACCGACACACAACAAATATTCGCAACAGATCTTAATTAAGTGCAACAATTGTCGTTGTTAAACCTTGTGCTGAACTTGCTTGGAGGTGCATGAAAAGAGAGTTGCGTGCAACTAAGGAACTAGTAAGAACTATACTTAAACATCTGTCATCCATAAACCGAGCGAACACACATGAAAAATATCAAATAAATCCAGGAACGTATCCCGCAGATAAATCACTTGGCTGGGATCGTAAACGTGTTCTAGAATTGCGAAAAAAAGCTTCGAATTTCTTTTCATCTTCTTCGAAAATAATTTATTCACCAAAGAAAAAAATAAAGCTTCACTTTGCGCGCTATTTTTACAGTTTTGTATCTGAAATAGAAACTACAAAAAAAAATCTGCCTCTTTGTTTGGCATTCGTTTATAATCTGCGCGCGAGACCCGTTTTATTGCGACTGCGATCAGTTGTAAGAGGTGGCAGTGCTCCCCTCCCCCATAACTGCCATCCATCTACCTAGCCACCCTTGTATGTTTGGCTTTCAATTGGTTTGTGTATCCATGCGCGCGCCACTCACTAAGCTTTTTTTCAAAAAAAAAAAAAAAACAAAAAAAAAAACACCATCTTCCTATAGAAAATGCAACCAAACGGAGTATGTAAATGAGATACCATGTATCTGCAACTATATACCGTATTAAGAACATAAACGAGCGTGCGAAAAAAGGGTTACATCACTCGTCGCTGTCATATGGGCATATGTAGATACATCTAAACTTGCAAATGTATCTCATACACTCGGAGGAACTTTGTGTTGGACTTTTTTTTTTGTTAGAAGCTCTCAAACGATCGTGAATTTCTGTTGAAAGTATCTACTCGTCGTATCTATTGAGGGAAATACGTATATACAATGCAGTAGGGTATAGAAAATAGAATGTAATTCACGCTGTGTCGTTTAACAAGTATTTATTCATTTATTTTAAAAAAGTTTTTATACACATATTTTTCTGATCTCCGTTTGTTTTTTTTGCACCAACTGTGGTAGCTTGGATTTGCTTGTATATTTTAAGCTTTTCTTGGATTGTTAGTTGTTTTAGCCGACTGATGCCCATAACCTTGAGCGGCTCTCCCCATTGTAGGTATATAGAATACGTTTGAAGAAAAAGCGTTTCAATTCAATGTCAGTGTCAAGTTTGGAGAGACAGTGTGCGAGTGCGAGAGCGAGAGGTTGCTGTAAAATGTATCTACGAGTATATTGCATTGATTTGCATATGATTTGCAGATATTGTTCGAACTCAAAATTTATGCCTGTTCAGTTTGATTTTTTTTTATTCAACTTTTTTGTGGCCAGATCATGTTGCACACAAATTGATTAATTACTAGTTGCATGCGAAATATCATTTAATAAAAAAAATGATTCATGACGGTGGTATGTTCGGGGGTCTAGTTCGGTGTCGATCGGTGGCAATATGCTGTCGATAGTTGAAATTTATTCAAATTCTTTGGCGATTATATGACATAAAGAGATAGAGGGAGACGCAACGTAAACGGCGGCGATGGAATTTGTATATTTGTTGTTGTAGTAATTTTCTCTAGTTAACACATTTTATTTTGCTTTTGACACGTCGTCGTCGTCGTCGTCGACGACTTCGTTGTCCATGTCCATGGCTTGCTGCGGCTTACCAAGTTGGTGAGCAATTGGCGTTTAGCTGTTCAAGAGTCATGTAGTGGGCATTAATACCTCGGCTTTGTGAATTGAACAGGAATAGCAAATGCACAATTATTTAGTGCCAATATTTTCGATTAGATAACGCCGTTGGATTGGATTGCGCTGCAATTCAAATGCGAGTATGGGGTATGGGGCTATAATTTATGTCGATCGGTATAATGGTTGGGAATCAATTTATTGGGAATGTCGATCAGTGGTTTTGTCAGCGGGAAATAATTTCAACTTGGTATAGCTTAACAAGTGCAAGTTAGGGTGATTGATTCAGTGATTGGGAAGTGAAGTTGTTTTAGTAGCGGAAATGTTGAAACGGATGCTGGGGATCCTCTAATGTGATGGATTAAGGGGATTTGTTCAAACCATGCAAAGTAATTGGTTATTACTTACTTAAGTAGCTCTACAGTTGAAATAAGTCTGGGCCACAACACATACATATACCTTTCGAATAAGCCCGGTCTGTTGCATGCGAAAGTCTGTGATTAACATAAAAGAGTATGGCACTGTCATAAGAATCTTACCAATACATATTTCGAGACGGCATTGAACAGAAGGTCCTCTTCTTAATGGTCTCAGTACCCATGTCGGGTGAATCCTTGATACTCACCTATCACAAAACATATTACCTACTTACATTACTCATCTCGCGACCCGTTGAGGCTCTCTTTCTGAGTTGGTCTTGCAGTCTTGATCGACTCTGTTCACGTTGATTGCGGACCATTGGGCTGGAGTTTCGCTCTTCCTTGTCGTCTCGATCCTGAAGATTAATTCACTCGATTGGCCGACCGGAAGCTGCTTTTACACGCTTAAGACATCAATACAGTACGTTGGTGAGACATGGTCCAAGAAATGGGGCACATGGACCTAATATTCCAGTCATAGCGTGACGAATTCCATGGTGTTACGTCTGTTTTTGATGAGTTCTGCTGGTAACTTACATTTTAAATACGGTGAACTATATTTTCGATGACTGAGGTTGGGTCAGTTTCAACATGATGACAATAAGAAAGCTGCTGGAAATGCTGTCTCAATACATACATATACATTACTGTAAGCCATTGACTAGGTTTTCATTGTTATTTCGTTATTTCGTTCGCACTCATGAAGCCAGCTGCCTATAGATTAACTTTTTGCAGGATTTACGGGTGTTTTTCACGTTGCGAGACTCTTCGATACCCGTGAGCTGGGTGTTCCTTTTTCTAGATAGCGGAGCGGAGCTGGTGTTGCTACGTATGGCCTTGACTTGTGCTCCTCTTCCTTTACCATTTCTTGATGCTTGCAAGTATCATCATGCCTCGGGCATCTTTTCAAGAGTGGCTGCTAACATCTGAAGGATTCGGGGAAAAATTCAATGATGCATAAAAAGTTCGTTATTATCTCACGATAGCAAACACCATTCATAGTAACTGCCTGACCAGCCTCATTTTATAAAAACTACGGCATGTTTTTCTTTTTTTTGCATTCCCGATCCTGTCAATCATATTTCCTGAAAGGTTGTAAAGTCTGCGTTGTCTTTTAGCTAAGGAGGTTACCCCGACCTGGAGTGTCAGTTTTAATTTATTAAATAAATAGAAAACGAGGCCAACTGTGTGCACTACCGGATTTGGCACGGCTCATCCGCCACCATCTCTGATCAAGGGGCCTAAAATATCCTTAATATTTCTAGATGACCCGTTGTCCATATATTGTAGCTGTCCATGCAAGTTATTCACTGCCGACATAAGAAGAAGAGGTGACAGCTTGTTACTTTGTCTTCTCTTCCTTCGCCTCTCAGCTACCGCTCTAAAGGGTTCAAATCTCCACTAGCACATGAAGCTTGATGCTGTGGAAACGTCTTAGAAAACGAAGTAGGTAAATCGATAACCTCACGAAGCCCCATGCCGATACCCTTATAGTATCACCGAATGAATGATGCAACACTGACAACCTAACGAGACCAAAAGAAAACGAAGACCGGTCGAACATAACTTCATTGTGAGGGTTCAATGATCTTAACGTTAATCGAAAGACAACCTGCTATGTAAGGGATAACAGAGTGGTATATGGGTGTTTTTCTGACGATTAAACGAACTAGCAGACATAGGTATATCGTAGTGCAGGTCAGAGGTTATTCATAATAGTCATTACCTCCATTATTTCATAGAAATTGAGCTGTCAAATAACGATTGTGTGTGTTGTTGCCGATAAGCCAATATCGGAAAAATCCTGCCTTCTCCATAGAACCTATTCAAAGCAACAATTTAAAAGGTTGTGCAACCACCTTCCATGAATCTAATTACAGCAAGACTTTCAATTAGCAATTGTTAGCTTTAGGTCTACTTGAGCCCACCCCACCCCTCCATTCCTTGTTTAAGAATGCCAAAACAATTTTGTTGCAACATGCTCTTGACTCTATTTATAGGGTTTCTGTGGGAGCAAACCACCACAACTCCACCCACACTAATGAGAATATTTTCTCACTTCGCTTGTCACATCAGATCAGGGTGCAGTATCGAGAAAATTCCACAACGCAACTGCCTCACTGAAGCTGGCGGGTGTCCCTACCTCTTTGACTGGAAGAAGGTTCGCCTTAAATGATGGCCGTCGCCAACACGGTTCACTTCAGTTCAGACACCTCTTTTGCCACCCAAACTACCCTGATACCTTGGTCACGTCGTATCTTCCTCGGTGTGAAGGTGATTCTTTTACCGCGTCATGCAGATACACACCTCTCTACCGCTACCTATATTTATTTATTAAAAATTTATTTTGAGTCCCGCCATTATATTGTGTGAAGTTTTCTGATTCTATTTTCCACAACCCTTCTGCTGGGTAGAATTTTTTTCGGGGGATGTTTTTCCAAGAAGTCGACCACTATCATAACAATATAATACAGTTATTTACTCCTCTTTATAAGTACAATGGCGCAAGGAAAACCAGGGTTGGTATGAAAACTACCCCAAAACACAGGCAGCTACGTCTCTAAAAATGACGACGGAATGGAATTCCGCATGGCGGCGCGGCGACAACATTGCACACAGTGCACACGCTTCTCTCAAGCCCATCCCACCATATTTTTTTTCTGTTCGCTGGTTCTCTTCCTGCAAAAGGAAAAAATAGTTTGTTGGGCTTAACACGATGATGAAAAAAAAAAAATACATATCAGGAGAGAAGAAATCCTACCTACCTCTCACAGGCCACCTTCCCAGGGTTGGAAAGTGACTTTTCAGTTATTTAGTGTTTTTTTTTTTCTTCACTTTTTGATTGCCTCGCCCTCTCAGCATTCTTCTGATGCATGCATTCACATCGTCTTATCAACCCCCTCATGCCAATGTTCGTCGTCATCGTCCTCGTCACAGCTAATGTACACTCACACACTATAGCTATGTACATAGGGGATCTGGTTCTATGAGCTCACACAGGGTACAAGAACTGGGGTTGGTTGGCTGGCTCAGAGGCATATCGTAAGTTTTTATCATGTACACACGCAAATGTAAGCCGGCAATAGAAAAAAAGCAAAACAAATGGTAAATACAAAAAAACACGGTAAAAACCCCTAAAAGTAACTATAGCTACGAAAACTTAACAAACTTCAACTCTTGACTGCCATTATGGTTTCCAAACAACCCCTCCTCGCAACCTGGCACTTAATGCATGTGATTTTTCCATTGTTGTTGTTGTTTTCGCACAATTTTATGCGATTAGACGCGAATAGCGAACAAGTATATTGCGCTTGGTGTACGCCTTAGAAAATCACAGTATGTGCTAAGGGAGGACGCGCCACTAAAGAGAAAACAATGAGGACCTACTAACATCCCATGCGGACACCATTTGCAATGAGATTAGGATATTCGAGCATGGAAAGCCTAATCGGAGCTCACAAACAGGAAGGTAGATTAAGATGTAACTTTAGGAATCTCAGTTACAAGTGCTGGCTTCTTAGTGATGTCCTTTGTATATGACGTGGAAATAGCTGGTCCGGTAAAGTATCTTACCACACATGGAGATACTTGTTTGAATGCATTTATTTATCTAGGCATTGGTTAGGTTGCCAAAAATCATCGGGTAGCTGATTTGTCCACTGGTTAATAGAAGTTCAAGTGCCCTTTCAAAAGCTATAATACCTAAATGGCCTTTAAATGCTGTCCAAATGTAAAATCAGCCAAGTATCTAGGTCTGGCCTCGGAAACATTTGGCACGAATCCTTAAAAACCTCGAATTGGTCCCATTTTGCAGGTAGCACAACATCCAGCACATTGATCATCCACCACGAAATGACGTCAGTCCTTAATTCAAAGAATAACCGAAAGTACCTGGGTCTGGTCTTGGACAAGTTGTATCGAATCCTAAAAAGCCCGAACTGGTTCTATTCACTAGGACGCACGACATCCAGCACACAGGTCCGTCAAAGCTAAATGGCCGCAGTCTCAAGTCGATAGATTCTGCCAATTAATTGCATCCGATCTTACAAAAGTAGACCATCATTCAGGAACGCGTAAAAGAATCGAACGTAGCCTTTAACGCATATAAAAAAACAGACATGGGGTAACCAACCATACAACATTTTCAGGTCATTCATACTAAACTGGTGAATGGCTCCGGAAATAGCCCCGATCTGCAACCTTTTGGAGGAATTTTAAAGCTTGGCTTACACATACATCAATGAAACTATTGGAACCACAAAAGGCCCAGATACATCAAACTGGAACCTTTTGGGGAAAGCTGAAGGTAAGACTGAAAACCCCATCCTAATTGAAACCATCTTTTCGCAAAGATCCTATATCACTTAAACATAACAAAAAATACCAACCACACTACGTACCAACTAAGTTTCGAGTCTGGAAATTGCTGATCTTTTGTCACGAATGGATATCGGATTTCGAAAATTGCAAGTCAATTCAAATTTACCCGTATGCGGTGGACGCGTTTTCAACGAGCTATTTAGACTAGACTGAGCATATGCTACCAGCATCGTGAACATTTTGGCACCCTTAATGCGTAAAATGAATACAAAGCCTTGTCGTTGACAAACGCCTATCGGAGGTTCGGTCCCGTAAAATAACTGTGGAAACGAAGATTCAACCACGACGTTTACAAACGGTAGAGCGACATAGACCGGGCCGTCAAAAAACACTCATCCTTATAAGTATCGCAGAACTCGTATCCCTTTGCCTCCCGATTAACATCATACCACCGAGACCGGCATCTAATGTCGAAGAACAATGGCAACGATCTCACCAAGGCATTAGATCAGCATAAGACTCGCACCCAAAAGCAAGACACTCAGGTTTTGATGAAGAATGCCAACATATGCTCGCATCCAAGAACGAGGCTTAGGCTAAGCTGCAGGAGAAGACGAGAGCTGCCATTGAGGCAAGAAAGAATGGAAGAACACCGGCTTTTCAGACAAAAGAAAAAAGAGCAAGAGAAGAGAATATAGAGAGGTGCCACTCCAGTAACGATGCTCGCAAGTTTTACCAAAGTGTAAAACGTTAAAGCCAGGCGTATGAGGATCGGACATATTCCTATCGAAATGAATAACGAAATATCGTAGTTGAGACACAGTCGATGCTGAGGATATGGAAGAACCACTTCTGCAGACTGTTAAACGGCGATGAAGATCTATAGTCCGCTGTCATGCACAGCGAACTATTCAGTATTGGCAACGTCAGTGAAACTACCAACCAGCCGACCTAAGTGAACTGAGGAAACCAAAATCCAAACTCAATCTTAAAAAGGCTGCCGGATATGACAGACCTCCCGGCGAGCTGTATAAAGCCGGCTATATGATGTTACATGCGAACGCCTGAAACCGTTTACCAACAATCTGTTCGGCACTTATCAGTGTGGTTTTAGACCAGGAAAGTCTAAAACTGATCAAAACATTCACACTTCGCAGATCCTGGAAAACAAATCCAAATCGATACCCACCACCTATTCTTCGATTTCAATGGTGCATACGACAGCATTTAAGAAGACGAACTCGGCCGCCTGTGCAGGCTAATTGTGCAAAACTCCCATGCCACACCAGCTCATTAGTCGAACTCAAGGTGATGTTATACCCACGTTTGTTGGTATTGAGAAGGAAGGGACAAAAATTGGGCAAAAAAAATTCGACCAGTTATTGCAAGAATTACGGTGATAGTCACGGGGCACTGTCCAATTGGAGACCATGCGGCCAAACTAGGGATTCAACACCACCTCTAGTGCCGCAGCTGCGGGAACACAAATGCAAGAGAAACCCTTTATCACTTCGTCTGCAAATGTCCGGCACCAGCAAGAGCCAGATGGCGTGCATTAGACCAACTATTCTTCGAAAACCTTAGCGATATCTCGGCTAAACGTATACATGATCTTATCCGTTTTTTAAGTCTCACAGGCTGGATCTAGAGACCGCCTGTATCAAATCCACAACAACAATCGTAACAAAGGTCACATGAGTCGTAGTAACAAAAAGGCACATAAGTGCTACGGACATGTCTGTCTTGGGCGGTTTTTGGGCGGGAATTAATTTTTGCGCTATAATGATGAAATTTAGTACACGTGGTTCTATATGGTATAGTGTACTCAACGGTTCGCAATGCGGATTCCAGCCTTCCCATATTTTTCTCTGCACAAATCGGCCCGTACCGCTAATTTTAGTGCTAGAAGTTCAATGCCAAAAAAACCTCTGTTAACACATATACACGTGTCCAATATTTAAGTCAAATTGGCCGATTTGTTTGGGCTCCATATCCATCACAGACTCCAGATCACAGAACACAGATCACATACTCTATTTTTAAAACCGACTTTTCTGAACTCCGGGTACCTCAAAACATAAGAACTTGTAAAAATCTCAACTTCGAATTTTCGCGTCATCACAATACGTCCCTATACGTAGGACCAATTTGACTCTTTAAAAACCATCATCATCCATTTTATTTGGGGTAGTTCATGCAACAATGTGTAAACCTTTTCTTAACCCTTCCACATAATCACTTATACCTTCAACCTTATATTCCAAACAGAACCACCTGATTGCGATTCTGCTCATCATCTCCCCGAAAAAAAAACCTATCATCAAACAACCATACATCTATCCCGGTTCTCGGGTGCCCCCATTCCCGCATTAACATACCATCATAGCTCTTCCACTGAAGGCCCCATTTAGTCTGCCCAAAAGCGGACATTGTTGCTCGCAATCGATTTTTTATTCAAAGTTTTTCCATTTTTCACTTGAAATTCACCGTTATTTTTTTTCTCCTATTTTCCAGGTAAGTTAAGAAGCGCCCGGTCTCAACATTTCCTTCTTCTATGCACTGCTGCGGCTATATGGCCCAGTGTGTGTGTGTTTTATTTTGTGAGTATCATCAAGGTGCCCAATGCGCCCACTTTAAGATCTCTCCACCTACGAGGACTACTCTAATGGTAAATATTCCCGATTCATCCTAACATTCGTATCTCTAGGAAAGTCCGCATTTGAATTACAAAATGCGTGATTTGCGTGATTTTCATGGGACGATTTCCCTCAATCGCACAATTCTGAGACGCGACCCCCTACCTGCCATCAAGCTTACGCTCAGGGCGTCTTTTCCACCGAGACGGATGGATGGTGATTTGCAATAAGGCCAGCTAAAGCGTGACCACATGCGTGATGTTAAACCGCAACAGCAGCAGCCGCAGCATAACACCGCTCGCGCATACACATAGCACCAAATGGCCATGACGTGATGTACATATTCTTCACACTTGCATCGAAGACATTTTACAGGTTCATAGCTACACAATATGGGCTTGGAGCTGGAGGTTTCATGGTTGCTATGGGAATGGCAAACATCGTGTAGTGAACTAAAACACCACCAGCCTGAGCCACCCACCCAATCTCGGCCCACGATTGCAAGTCTCTGCTCGGTCGTACATATGAACTCTGTGCGTGTCAGAGAGCCGCAGGAAAGACGTTGTGATGAACCGAAATTATTCCGGCAATGATGCGTTTCTAATCTGAGGCACCAGCAGCAGTAAGAGTGGAGACGACCAAATTGCACTAGCAGTACAGAGATGGAGGACTAGAACTGGAGACGAAGAAACGTGCGCTCCATAACAAAAATGACAGAGTCTGGTCGTATTGCCGCTGCCAGAAAACGAATTCGCCAAGGAGGAAAACGCAACATGAGGGAGGCCTAGTGGGGGGATATAATAGATATGTGTGCGCCCAGAAGGCTATTTTGAGTCCGAAACGTGATTGCATAGTGCGCGCCGCTGGTGCAGATGCGGCAATCATCTGCAAAACGCAACGCAACAATTGACGTAGTATGGCGTTTTTTTTTATTCAAAGACGCATGAAGACAGTGTGTGTGGAAAGAATGGGGACTTGGTTGAAAGGCGATGCATTCGATTTTGATATTGAAATCACTTTGTTCGTCATTACTTACTAAAGTCAGTGTCCGTTTTCCGGAACTTTGATTTAGTAAGATATCGTAGATGAATCTTTGTTGGTCAAAGGACCATTTTGACCAAAGAGAACAAAGTCAGAATCATTCTGAAATTGACCGATGGCATGGGTTTTGTTGGATTTGAAAGCCACTGCGTTTTGTGGCTTAGTCGCAGAGACCTTCTTCTCAAACCCCACAAGAAAATCATTCCTACCGAGGTATTCTTTCGGAACAATCGGTACTCAATTTTTTTTCGAGGTATCAGTGCTGAACAAAACAAAAAAGCATACAATTGCTTTCGTTTGATTCCGCAGCAATTCTTGGTCGGACAACTTCGGGAAAAAATTCAACGCATAGCTGTCAAAAGTTTTCGAGTTCACGCATATCGCTAATGTGCGATCACATGCGTTAGATTTCGTCGGAAGATATGTCCGAAATACTAATCAGAATGGATAAATCTGCTAAAAAATTATCCGATTTCAAAAAATTCGGGGAACATTTTTTTCCGTACTGATATGTCGATAGGGGCAAATATCTTACGGAGTCAAATCGCACGATCTAAGTAGATAATTCACATCACCTCCACGTGAGATGACCACGCCCTCGAATAGCATTGGACACTCTTGGATCTCATGTGGATTAGTATTTTCCCAAATTCGTCAATTTTGTTTGTTGATGTTCCCATTCATCCAGAAATGGGCCTCATTGCCAAAGATAATTTTTCTATAAAATTGTGGATCAGTTTCCAAGTACCCCCATTTTCTATTGTCGTTTACTTTCAGCTCCTGGGTCAGTAGAATTCTGCATAAGTGACAGTCAATTTGACGGATGTAGCTTCAACAATATGGGCGCTATCAACTGTTAAAGTTCGGAATCTCTATTGGAAGAGACATGCCTTGGATACATTTTGTTACGATTGTGTCTCCCAAACATGTTCAGTGGGATTAATGCCCATGCTCTTCACATAGCCAATTCATCACGGCGATTTCCACTTATTGCATGCATATTCCTGTATCAGGAAGAAGTTTTCCCCAGTAAACGGTGCGAATGGAACCTCATATTTCATTAGGATATTGGTGATGTACAGCTCGGCTTTTTTGCTCAAGGAAGTACCTGCCGGCACCATGGTGTAGACATTTCAGAAAGTTTACTGCTAGGCAATTGCTGCCGAAGATTATCTCTCATCTGATCGTCTCTACACTGTCACGATCATCTGGTAAGCTTCGACAAAATCTTGACTCATCAATGAAAAGAACTCTAACCCAGTCGGCCTTGATAAAATCTGGGTGAAGACGAGCAAATTCCATTCGACATTGCTTGTGCTGTACCGTCAGCCTTGGTGCAAGAGCAGATCTTCTCGCTCTTAGACCACTTTCTTCTTATCGTAGCCTCACCGTTTGACAATTCACAGATAAAAGTTAGGAGTCTATGAGACAGCTATTCAACCGCTATTTGGTGACGATTTCGAAAGCTTTGCAGTTGCAAATATCGATCATCCCTTACAGAAGTTGATCAGAGGGGGTAGGAGTTGGTTTCCCTGTACCTTTTAATGGACCTTCTAACCGTCGTTTTTTGGTGCTTTACCAATTATAATAGCGTCCCACCGCATACTTCCAGTTTCAGTGCCATTTCGCCTTTAGCCGTTACTTTTATTCGTTTTTCATAAAAATCACTAAAATCAAATAAAACATACCCAGCTCCCAAAACTAGCTCATCTTTTCATTTATGTGCGCAAAGTTATATTTCTTTGCCACATACAATGCGACCTCCAGTTTAACGCCGATTCCGAAAACAAATTTGTTAAGGTTCTCATGACAGTTTATACTCTGCAATGGTTGCCAGAGTTTCGCAAAAGGTGGGGCAGTGAATACAAAAAAAATACATAACTGTTCTTACATTCGGGATCATAGCCACTGATATCTGAACCGTGCTCGTAGTAGCCTAACACAACAACCACTAGGTCACTGTACCAGCGACAACATGCGCTGGATTTCTCCAGCTCATCAGCAAGAAGTCTCTGAGTTGACGAAGAATGCCGACTCCAAAGCCAATAAAAAGACATTAAGCCGACACGATATGTTGAAATAGTTGCATTTTGACTATTATAAGGCAATAATATGAGAAGTACCCTTATTATAATATCATCTCTGGTTCAGAATAAAATGTAGGTCCCGTCAGTAGAACAACAAATACGGAGCCATTTTTGATAAAAATATTCTGGCTCGAAATCTTCACTCTACAGATTTCTATTTGAAAGGATTAAGTCCACCCTAATCAGATACAGCGTCAGTTCGTTTTGACCCGTAGCTCGAGCTTGTTCGTAGGATCACAAACGGGCTTAAGATCAAGCTACTCATGCAATTTTTTTTTTAGTTTCTCAGATTCAGACTCAATTTGTGATATACTAACGTGAACACTCAACACACAGTCAGTCGTAAGTCTTCATCCAACCAAAGCTATAGGCGGTGAATGAAAAGGTTTTGCAAGTATTATAAGTGTATTCCAGAAGGGGTACAGCCGTGCATACAGTACGTTTGAATAGGATCTCGTATGCGAAATTCAGGATATATGGATATGCATATGAATGATATGCCTCGGTGGTTGGTAGATAACATTGGTTGAAGGTTAAGTGCATGCACACGTTCTTACTTACTTATTTAAGTTGTGGCACAGTCCGGCACGACCTCAACCAACAGGCCTCCAATGAGCCCGGTCTTTAGCTAGCGCCTCCAGTAGCGCACTTTAAAATGGTTGGTTTCTACTTACGGATGTTACTTAAGGCAAGGTCTTCTTCTTCGTGCGACACCTGGCGGAGAATCAAAAACTCTGCGAGCCGTCCAATGCGGTTTTTTTTTATCACTTCTATGCCACTTACAGCTTCTATAGCTCCAACGGGACCGAACATTTTCGAAGAATCTTTCTCTCAAAACCACTTTTTATATGGTTCTTGCTTCATCGCCGTAAAGCCGGACTGGAAAGATCAAAATCTTTTATACGATCTCCGTGTGTGAGTTGTTGGCAAGAGTACTTCTTCGTTTAATTTCTGATGAGATGTTGTTTTCAGAGGTGCATACAAAGACAGGTGGGACATACAAAATACAAATTTTTGGCGCAACCGGCTCCCAGGGCCGAGCTTTCTCACAACCATTCATGTGTATGTACTTCTTGCACGATGGTGGTACCTCCTGTCTATGCCAACTCATGTTTTATGCCGACTCCGAACGGAGAATTTAAGATACTCGGATGATTCGTCAGATCATCACGAGATGAGGGCCGGTGAAAAATAATTAGGGTGTTGCTACGGCTAAAAAATTGGACCCAGACCTTCTCCGCGGCAGTTCATCGCACTAACCATCGCGCCACTGAGCCCGCCCCCGACATATCACAGTTGTGCTGTAACCAAAAGGTTTTAATTTCCGAGTCCCTCAGTGTTACCGCGATTTTCGTTGCTGAACGAAAGGGATCTGTAAGCCAGTTGGTGTATTAGTATCTGGTAGTATTTACAAATAAGCTTGCAAACAAGCATATGCATGTCCAGCACCTGTAACTTTGTTAGTGGTAACTCGTGTGTATTACTTTTTTATCGCTTTTTACTGAAGTAAAGTAGTTTTCAGCTCCGTTCATACCACAATCTCCAATAGAGTCGGTGCTTAAAGATTCAATTGGGACAAACAAAAGCAATACATTCACTGATCCACAATCGTCTTCCATCCCGTATAACCCTCGACGAGTACCACAATTTTCTTGCCAACCCCACTGTAGTTGATACAATTCCGACTAAAAAAAATTGAGGGACCCCAGAAGCGGACACTATTGGACATGAACTCTATGCTGGGTTCTTTTTCTCCTTCATCTGTAAGGATTTTCTGTATTTTTTTTTTTTTGTTAGCTGGAAAATTGCACATTCAGCACTCGTAGTACCCATCCGTGCAGCATGTGCACACCAAACTTGGCCGTTGGGTCAATGTGATTCCTAGTACCTAGAGTGGGTCTCATGTCTACCACAGGCCAACCTCCTCCGCCGCCACGACTCGCAATGGCGCAAGCGTAGCGCATTGTAATCAATGCGCATTATTCATGGAAAGAAAGAGAGAGATCGTGTGATGGCATCAAATATATTCTTTAATTCACATAATTTCGTGTATACCGCTCGGCAATCGGAGTGGCACGGCGGTGTGGTAGTGCAGCACGGCGCACTATGCAATCCTTGGAGCACGCAATTTTTTTGTTCACCCATTTCTTGGTCGTATCTTTTGTTTGCCGATGAATACGAGAGGTATACAGAGACCAACCTCCTGCTCCTACACCTTGAGATACTTTGAGTATCTCAACACCGTCTCTCGGTTTTGGGCTAACAAATGGAGACGTGATCTTATTTTAATTCGGCAGAATAATGATATCTATGGCGTGCCTAGATTCGTTTTTTTCCTAGTTCATGTTTCCTTCCTCCGTGCGTCGTCGTGGGCTGGGTGTGTGTAGAGATTTGCTCTCGTGTATCTGTGGTCTTTTTGCCTCTGTTTTAATTGTTGTAATTATGTGGCCGTAATTATTGTTAATTATTTGTTTTGATTTCCAAGGCAGCTGCGGAAACTACAACAGAACCCAAGTGGCTGCACTCGTAGCTTTAGCACATAGCGCCCGACCCGTGTAGTTACCAGCACCAACGGTAGTGGTATGAACAATAATTGTGAAAGGTGTGGTGGTAGTCGTGTTTTTGTTGTTGTTGCTGTTCCCTTGTTGTTAGTGCAGTTGTTTCCGTTTAATTTGCGTGTATGTAGCGTTAAATTGTTTTACTTTTAATCTGAGGATTACGAAAGATTGTGGTTCGGCTTTGAGTGGATATGGTAGTGAGCTTCGGTGAAGGAGAAAGTGGTACAGAGCTGGATGGTTGAAGGTGACATTTTTTTTATGGTTCAGCTGATGGTAATGAACTTTGGGGGTAATTGAACAAAGGTTTTATTAAACGCGACTTACTGAGGTCACTGGAAGCACCTTAAGTCTTCTAAGTGTTTCTGGAATCTGTTAAACGGTGGTGTCAGTCAGACATTTCAGGTTCAATGAGACCTTAAGCAAGTACAGGGTGGGCCAGAAACAGTAAAACGGGAACGAGCGCAAAAAAGCCACCAGGAATCATTTTGTGTCTCATAACCATTCCCGTGGTGGTATGTTGTTGCTATGCTATCTTAAAGAGAATCAGGATTCCTTCAGATATCTTCTTTACTGCATTTTTAATCTGTACAGTGAGAACTTTGGGCAAATTACCCCACCAGACTTCGTTTATTGCATTTTCTTAAAGTCAGAGAATATAAAAACAACCAGTAGACCCTGAAGTCCGTCATATCGCATTCTTGACGGATTCCATTATCTTCTGGTTTTTCCTATAGCCCCGTGACTTAAAAATCACGCAGAAAACGATATCGTAAGACCTAGTGGAAATCGCTTAAACAAGACATTACACTACGAAACGCATACCTATATGTTTGCATTTTTGCATGAGTTTTCAGTGTGGTTACATCGTCTTGTTGGTGTCCCAAGCCCTGCAACACTAATCCATTTTGAAGAAAAGTACTCGGATTGTCAGATCATTGCGATTCATCAATTTGCACCAACAAATACTTGTTGGTCATTGTTCTAGATCGCTTATCAGTCATCTCCTGTCTGCAACTTCTAATCCAATTCATTCCTTCGCTGAAGACAGTACTCTCAGATTCTCATATACGTTTTCACATGATCAAAGACTGGGAGTTATCTAGTGAGCAATCTTTTTCCGATCACAGATACATTCAGTTCGGTCTAGATGATCATAACCCAAGCAAACCGATTTGTCGAGATCATCGAAAAACCATCTGGCTAAAATACAGGGAAATTATTAAAATACTGATTTCCCATGCTCAAACTAGCCCTCCTAGAAGCACCCAGGAGCTTGATAAACTTGTTCATAAGCTAACATCCCCTTTACGAATCACTGTCATCCTCTTGTCCATAAGGAAACCTTGAGGGAAACGAAAACATCCATGGTGGTCTGAAAATCTAGGAATGCTTAGGCAGAAATGTAGAAAACTTTTCAATAAAGCTAAAAACTTGAATGAGTCTTACAACTGTATCTGCTATAAAGAGAACCTCTCAATATACAAAAAGGAACTGAGGAAGTCCAATCGCATATTCTTGAGACTCTTTTGTGATAAAATAGAGGAGAACTCCGAGACGTCTAGACTCCGAAAAATCCTATCCACTGTTTAAAGCTATTTAAAAAAAGCAGATGGCACTTGGGCTACCTCAATCAAAGAATCCATAGAGCTACTAAAGGACACCCATTTCCCAGGTAGCTTATAGGAAGCTTTCCAATATGATTTCTATAGTACCAATTTATTTACCAACAACTTACAAGATATATTCACAAAATATAAAATACTTTGGGCAATACACAGCTTAAAACCCTTTAAATCTGCGAGACATGACGGCATTGTACCAGCCTAGCTACAGCGCACTTTGGATCTCATCCTAATCAATCCATCCGTGATTGCCTACGCGGATGTCGTTGCTATCGTTGTCGCAGGGAAGCACATGAATATACTCAAGGAGCTTCTCCAAAACGCACGACATAGACTTTCCAAATGCGCAGTCAGCTGTGAACTGGGTGTCAACCCCCACGAAAACGTGGACAGCGCTAGAGATAGCTTTAAACAGCCATAAACTAGCCAAGGTGCAAAGAACTGCGTGTATGTGTATCAGTGGTACACTGTGTACAACACCCTCAGTAGCACCAGACATTCTTTTTCACCTACTATCCCTAGATATTTTCGGCATTCAAAAGGCAGATGACTCAACCATACGTCTTTAAGCCATCCAACAGTTTTCAAATATTTAATCTGGCCACTCAAAAATTCTAAGCGAACATACAAATATTCCTGAAAACAACGATTGCACCCTTACCGGGTTGAACATTGATAAGGGTTTCCGGGTCACAATCCCAGACAGAACGTCATGGGAGGGTTACCAACCTGTGCTAAACGACTGGATCCACTTTTATTCCGATGGCTCTAAAACGTGGGTGCTGTTGTATTCTCCGACAGGCTAAATCTTAGAATATCTTTCCGTCTGCCTGATCATTACAGCGTGTTCCAGGCGGAACTCATGGCTATCAAAGAAAACTTATCGTGGCTCAAAGAGAATGTAATATCTGCCAAGGATATTAGCAAATTCTCAGACATCCAAGCGTTCGTCAAATCCCTGCAATCAGTGTAGGCAAATTCAAAGACGACCCTAGATTGCCGATCATCTCTACAGGAAATGTCAAAGCATTCGTAAAACTGATGAACTCGTCAGACCTGGGACTAAATTATCAGTTGTACCCGAAACGGGTGCACTAGGTATTCCTAACACTACATTGGAAAGGTTACATGATAATAGCAAATCAAACCTCAGATGGAGTCTCTGCACGACGGATCAAATGAGCAAACAAATTTGTCCAAAGCTAGATTTGAGAAGATCAAAGTGACTGATTTCATCGATAGACTGTATATTAGCACTACCATAGGTGTCATCACGGGACACTATTTAACATACAGGCACGCAGAAAGGCTGCATGGACAAAGAGGAAGAAGGAAAGAGGATAAAGAAACAATACTTCATCTCCTTTGTAACTGCCCGGTTCTTTCAACAAATGGAAGCTCCATCTTGGAGCTTATCAAAATCTCATTGATTTGACAAGAAATGGATAGTAAGGGGAATGGACAAGGTCCACGTGGTATCACAAATGTCTGAGTAGTCTGGTGAACGCTGGCAGCAACTCTACTTTAACCTAACCCTACCTGACCTTCGTACGTGGCATCTAAACAACAAAATGTGTTAATTTTAAAATTATATGTATCCAACAGAGTGGAATTCAATGCTTCAAAACACAATACTGCCTTCAGCCACTAAAGTGAACCTAAATCTATATCCATTACTAATGAATGGCACTTACTTCGAAGAAACCGAAAAGTTTTAGTAACGACTTATTTCTCTAAAACACAACAAAATGTCTACGTTTCCTAGTTCTATATAAGAAAAATTTCACCCCATCTGATCTGGCCACAATTATATAAAGCGTTTAGACGCTCCAAAACACCAAAAACAAAATTGCACCTCCCAGATCCAAACGTGCGAACAAAAGTTATGGGAGACATAGAAATAGCGAACTATTAAGTTTTGCTCGAACATCTTCGAAATATCTTCAGCCTTTTCCACTTTAACAACCAAGGCTTATATGTCATTGCCATCAGTTGAAATCCTCCCATTCAATAATTCAGCCATAATAATCGATACGCTAATATGGCAAATCCGTTTGAACTCAAGCCTATCTTCGGAAGAACGCTAAAATATGGAGATTCGTACAACTCGAATGCGGAATGCTCTACCGAACTCTGTTTTTCCTTTATAGCTTGCAGTCATTTGATACTAATGTGCATCGGAAACGTCTTTCATTTTATCCCCGATTTCCTTAACGCCCGGACTGTACCCGGTGTTTATAACCGCTGAAGTGTGCTTTTTAATTTATAAATTCAAAAGCTCAGTGAAAAAACTCAGTTGCATCACATGCTACCAATTTCGATCCAAACAGATCAACAAGTAACTATAGTGGGGGAACTACCAGCATCTAAAGTTACAATCTCAAGGCCGTTTATTGGCTATGCAGAACCAATTGATGTTCGAGCGGGGTAAGATCATGGAGCTAATTGCCATACTTATTCACAAAAGCAATACATTTGTAGGCGACCAGTGACCTCATCAGTCAGGCATTTACAGCCCTCTTTCGGAGATCTGTGACAAGGGAATATATAGATAGCGGCTGTAGCACCAATTTATGTGGCTATTGACATTGAACTGCACCAGCATGTTCATAGAACAAACCCTAAAGGAGTTAACCTACGTCTAAGCAACCGAGGGAAAATATTAAAACTTCATTTCCTCAGCTGCTTCCCAATTTTTGTGCCATAATGCGCCAGAGTTGAGAGTGTCTATTCCACCTTCAAAGGCTTAAAGCAAATGCGAAACTTACTTACGAGGAGCTCAAAACGATTTCGACTCGTGTCGATCCGTGTCTTTTGTCTTAATTCTAGGTATCTATGTCACGTAACAGAAGATCTAGAGGACTTTAAGGCGTTGACAATGGCACAATTACTTTTCGGCCAAAGCGTGCTCACATATCTAACTGCTCAAAATCAGAACTACGTTCAGCCTTTTATCTGTTTCTAAAAAGACCTGTCTTTCTTGTCACCGTACCGTTTCATAATTCGACACCCAAAGTTATGTAATGAAGCGACCCTCCCTCCTAGTAGGAATGGGTTCCTTACTAGGAAAAATCTATTCCAAAACAACTCCATTGCCTTGACAACTCATTTCCTTGCATTACCATTCTATTTGTGATTGTGAAAGGTCGATTAGGAGCAAGAAAGACATCATACTCAACCTCCCACGATTCCAAGACACTATATGTTCATCCAAATTGCCGCAGTGCAACTCTCCCGACTTCACATATCGATACCCACATTCAACTTCGAAAGTTCATTTATCTAACAATCACGTTGGAGAATTTTCCCCACATATAGATACTCCACATCTTGCATATCTTCCGCCAGAAAATACAAAGGAAAACAACATCGATCGCATCTCGAACAAATCAAAATAATAGCGAAATCCGCGTGTGTAATAACTGCGTGGGTTGCCCCAACTTTGAATCTCTCTCTCATTCTCTGCGGGTCCATTGTGAAAGCGCAGCGCAAAAATTATTATCAACCGCTCTTTAGCCCGCCCGCAATAGAAATGTAGGCGCGGGCCTTAATTTATGCACAATTCCAGCATCATCACCCAGCGACGAGATCCATTCATTCCCATGACATACGCGAATCAGAAAATGCCAACAACGCCAGAGCCGCATCATGATCACCCACCAAGGAGTCCTCCATGTATCCACGTCTATCTGGCGGAGTGTCGACTGATTGACTACACAAACACACAGGCTCCTGCTGAAGACCTCCTGTGACAAAGGAGGAAATCATGCGTTTCTAACCCCATACGCAAGAGGAGAAAAACTTCAGTTCCGCGTGCGTGTTCCAGCGATCAGATTAGGATCTCTTATCTGCATGCACAGATCCAGAAACATGACCGTAGTTGACACAGAAAACAAAAACTGCAACACACACCGAGTAGTGTCGCCTACGCGCATGCGCGTTCGCATTTGACGACAATCCGTCATCCGTATGTGATGCTTACTGTTGCTCGTTTGGCATTGCGCTGCGCGCGCCCGTGACTGCGTGGAATTTATCCGGCGCGCATGTGCACTGCGAACAGCAGATGCATCTGTAGGAAATGTTGATAGCAAACAACGACACTTGCTGTGTACTCGCAGCGGATGCTGCTGCATCCAACTGGCACTGGCCTGTTGTTGTTGTTGTGGTTGGTGGCAGACGGTTTAATGAGAATGATGACTTACGTAATCATGCGGTTACGCCGTGCCCGCGGGAGGGGACAACAAAATCCGCAGTTTATCACGCGCCTGTCAAAGTGTCACACGAAATGTGCGATTCCATTTGTTCCTCGTCTTTTGCTATCGTTGTGCCGATGCGTTTTTGCCGCGCTTTTTGTTTTTTTACTGACATACACGTCCAAATGCGCAAATGCAACTCTCAGAGCTTGGAGTTGTCAACTTGATCAAGCCCCAGTCGATGTTGTCGCATTGCGGTCTTAGTTTTTGTTTGGATAACACGATGAGAAGCGGAGACTTCTTGGTGGCATTTGCCTCAATTGGACGTGAAGTGGTTAGATGTGTGTGAAGTTCTTTGGGGGGGCTTTAGATGGAGTGCACGTAACGCCACCTCTTAATGAGGTGTCTTGAGGTGTTTGTCACCATATACTGCTAGGGAATTCCGTGAATTTTCACACTGTGACACATTGAAGATGTTTTGATTGCGAAACATGAAATAGACTTTGTAGGCTGTTAGAGCTGCCTGATGGGTAGAAGGTTTCCCATGGCGTTTGATATGCGCCGTTGGGAACACTGTCAATTTGGAGTTCTATTGCATCTGGAAATTCTTTAACTTGACCTCAAAAATAAGTTCTCAAAGAACAGAGACAGAGAGACAGAGACAGAGATAGAGAGACAGAGACAGATACAGAAAGACAGAAAGACAGAGAGACAGAGACAGACCAATGAACAGAGAGAAGTTTTAGAGGACTTGAAGCTCTTCGAGGCTTAACATTTACAATTTAAAAATCCAATTGGATAGTTTTTACGTAAATCCTAGTTAGACTCCAATAATGGAGCTAAGGCTATGTTTGATTTGAAAGGAAGAATTTTCAACGGTCGAATATAATGACTCCATCACCATGTATTTCATCTTCAATAAGAAAAGGACTAAGACTGCATTGCTCCTCGTAACAAGCAGTAACAAGCTTAGGACTGAGCTTACTTCCCTGGTGTACATTAAATTTTGTTTGGAAATATTCGATGAATCTGAATATCTTGAATCTCTTATTTCATACATATGATTATCATGCACTGGTTTCTGGAACTTCTGGTGTCTGAGAAGAAGCTAGGAAACTTATTCAGCCAGAAAAAGCTCCAGCTGGATAAGTCTGTTTAAATGAATTTTCTTGCGCAGGTCATTGAAGACCATCAAAACGATAACCGTTGGAGAGAGTGAAGAAGAATTTCTGGGGTCAATGATTATCGTTTCGAAATTTACGGAATGAGTACAGAGAATGATGGGGCTATACATCTCATGTTCGAGGTTCAATAGGTCTTCGCTAGATATAGGACCAATCATGCAATCATATCATAACCTCGGAATTTTGATCGGTATAACAAAGAAATCCGTTCTCGAAAGAACTGTTTAATAATGTCTTACTAACTAATATCAAAATTTTTACAGCCCCACCTTAGTTCTAAATACGATTGGTAATCGTAGCTTCTTCGAGCAAATTGCTTTTAAAGCCCTTATACCTACGTAGGCCATACTTCTTCTAAAACACTGTCTGTCCCTTTTATGTTGAAAGGCTTTGCAGGCAATAATTCGACGTGTAGCTTTATAGCTACATATGTCTGCTCATAAGAATAGGCATTCGCAGATGCCTGAAAACGAATCATAGGCGCAACAGGCTTGTTTTAGTATCCAAGGCCTAGTTTTTCTTCATAATCGTTCATATGTGTGAGTATACATCGTGAACGATGGCGGGACTGCTTTATGCGGATTTCAAATGGCTTTTGTTGGCAATTGATAGTACTCGGATGATTTGTCAGATTATCGCGAGAAAAAAAATCGGTCTTACAAAGATTGGAAATCGAATTTAGATCCTCATTTTAAAATTCATGTCATGAACCCTCTCTGTCAATATCGGCATCAGTAGATAAATATATCCGCAACACAGAACCAACCACCATTCAAACCGAGTACCCTTGGCTTGACTGTCAACTTAATGACGTATGTGAAATCATTAGCCTTAAATGTCAGCTCATTTGTCCCTGACTAAACAACGGACCGAAATCCAAGCCAATGGGTATACACAATACCGTCCAACTCTGTGCAGCAGCGCCGCCAACCGACTCAAGTAGAAACAATTTCATCGGCGCCCATTTAACTCCCATTTGTGTGTTCATTACCGCAATCGTTTAGGCCGAACTGTGTCCGCATAGAACCACCTAACCACTCAGTCATCTTAGTCATGCGCAAGTCCAGTAATTCTCCGGGACTCCAAAGACTGACAAACGCGCAACAACTTAATTGTCACTCTCGATTTGGTGCGGTTGTGTTGGCGTTACCTTATTTTATTTTTCCTCTAGAGTTGGCTGCCTTGAACGGCCAAGGGTCAATTCTTGGACGTTTCTTGTTTTTTTTTTTTTTTCATTTTCATAATTTACCGGGTGAGATCTGCGATGTTGATGGTGGTGGCACTGGCATACACTGGAATTCCGTGTGTTCTTGCCGTTTTTTTTTTCGACGCTTTACAGCACCTGGACTTGCATGCTGGTGCACGAGTACGAGAGTGCGCGCTTGCGCAGCATAACCTCAATCGGCGAAAATTCCAATCCGCATTGCATAGACCCTTGGCAAAGGTGATGGTTGTGTTTGTTCAAAATACAAACTTGAATGTGGCTATTTCCTGATTGATGGCAAGCAGTTAGATACATTGTGGATATAGATGGTCGGACTCGGACTCTATGGAATATTAGAAACCAAAAATGAAAAGATTGTCCGCGCACTCTTTTGAAAATAAATAACCCAGGGACTGGGGAAAAATGAGAGATCCCAGTGACAACACAATAATAATCCGCAATTGAATTGAAAAAGTATCTGTGCGGTTTGTGTGCATCTGCGTGTGCAACTGCAGCGCTTTTTTGTTGAAATTCCTTTCTGTTTTTCTTTGATAGATTTCCTATTCATTGAGGGAAAAGAAAAATAATGCCAACCAGCTAGCACTAATGGTATGAGCGTAAAATGGGAAGAATGATGTGAGATGCTTTTTTACTTGACGTAGAATAAAAAAAACTATGTAACTGTGCAAATAAATACGCGGAACAATGTTTTTGAATGAACATTTGTTTTGATCTTGCGAGCATCTGCGTATGATTAATCTACAATGTGGCTGTTGAGATATGGATTCCATTACATTAGCAGGTACATTGTAAAAGGTGTGAATATTGGAAGAAGGTTTGCAAGTTGATATGTTTTAAACGTACCAATATCAATAAAAATATGTTTTTACAGTAAATAGATTGTATATATTGAAACGACCAAGGTCTGTTTCTTCCCACAATGGAGTAGTCTGTTTAGTTGGTGATGATCCATCGCAAATTATGAAAAACATGCTCTTGCTAATTTTACAATTAACCTCTAAACTGGTCGATATTATCTGATGACCTTCTTAGACAAAGTAAACGTGCTTTGTCCAAAGCCCAAAGGAGTTGAATAAGTTCTTTAATAGTTTGAGGTAAAATTCGCCTTTCTAAGCCGAATCTGTTACTTTTTCAAGACTTCAGTCTTATATGCCTACGGACTTCAAAAACCTCTTTTCATCATTGTGCTGTCTTCTGGAATACAATTTTGTCCTGGACAATATTTTTTTAAAAATCATCTTAGTTGGCATACATAGACAACATAATACGTCCAAATTGTTGCATATTTGACTTTCCTTCATATCTGTTGGTAGAAGCATCTCATTTTTTCCACGATTAATTTGTTGACTCAAAAAGGTTTGTAGCCTGTCGAGATATGTTCTGATAAAGTGCCTTCAACAGTATTGGAGCCCACCAATATGTTAAAACACAGAACAAGTTCACACCTATATGTCAAAGTGCTAATTGCACCCACTAAATAAATATCCCATTCAGGGAAATTCGGAATTTTCCCTTTTCTGTTAAATGCAACGATTTGTAATATCAGCATTATATGAACCGTCTACCGATGAGACTGAAGACCCTACCAGGGAGGAATTTGGAGGAGCCTACGAAGCTTGTAAGGAATACGATGTGGAAATCTTACTTGGGGACTTCAATGGGAAAATCGGAAAGGAAAACATATGCGGTTAGTAAGTTGCAAAGCACAGCCTACACGAAACGACAACGAAAAATGCCTTCCGACTAACAGACTTCGCGGCAGGATGTAATACCATTATTAGCAGCACTAGGCCCCACGAAGATCTTCAGATGGTCGAACCTTCAACCAAATCAACAATGTGCTCCTAAATGCAAAGCATGTACCCAACGTTCTTGATGTACACAGATTCAGAGGGACAAACATCGACTCTGAACACTTTCTCGTCGCAGCCAAATTTGGAGCCCAACTGTCCAACGGGAAGAAGCCATGAATGTATCGCAGTATCGCAATATCATCAAAGAAGTATCCGATACAACCATAGGCTACTAGCCACCCGTGAAAAGATGTCCACGGTATGATGATATTTGCAAGTATCAAAAAGTGATGATAAAAGAGGCGCAAATCAAGGAGCTACAAGGCAACATAAGCTCCGCTCTGGAAGACTATCCAATCTAAAAGGGAACATACACCCTCCCAGCTCAGGGATCTCGAAGATTCTCGCGACAAGACGAGAATCCCTAAATTCTAAAAAGAAATCCAGCAACTGGCAGCTGGCTTCAAAGTAGGACCATAGGTTCTACGAAATAACAATGACAAACTAGTCACTGACGCGCAGATATTTGTTGAATATTCAGGCAGCATTTACAGCAACTGCTTAGTGGGTGTAATGTCCTGAAGTGATAGGAAAAAAAACAGCCCAGCGCCAGTTAACGAATCGGAAACGCTCGAAGAAGTTTGAGCAGCAAAAAAAAAAAAAAACTGAACAACAACGAGGCAGTCCTGATTGACTACCAGCAGAACTCTTCAAATATGGATTGATAATAGCAGCCGCATGTCATCCATTGTTGATGGTTTGGATCATGCCCGATGACTGCAATATAATTTCCATGTGTCTGTTACATCTACAAAAAGGTGATCCCGTCTTGTAACAGCTACCGAGACATATCCCTGCTAAATTTCGCATACAAGATCTTATCTAACGTACTGTGTGAACTTCTTAACCCTTTCTGCAACACATTTATCAGCACGTACCAGTGTGGCTTCCGGCCCGGCAGATCGACCATAGACGACTTCTTCACCCCGCGGAGAAATTCAAGTCTAAACCCACCTTTTCATCGATTTTAAGGCAAGGCATGATTGCATTCATCATCTAGGGCTTTATCCAGTGATGGCGGAATTCGGGGTACCATACAAACTTGAGGACAGGCAATGTCTTCTTCAATTTGGAAACAGGTCATTTGAAATTTTCCAAACATTTCCCGGATGCCGACAAGGAGATGCGCTAACATGCGATTTTTTCAATGTCGTGGTAGAACATATAGTGCATTGTGTAGGAGTTAATACGCAAGGCAATGTCTTCAACTAATCCCGTCAGCTACTCGGGTACGCAGAAGACATCGAGATTATTGGTCACTCCAATAGTGCCGTTGTGGAAGCATTAACGCCCATTGAAACAGAGGAGAAACGGGTGGGTGTTGAGGTTAACGAGGACTAGAAAAAGTATTTGTTATCAAGAAACAATGTAGCGTCTACGCACAATGTTAGACAAAATGTAACTGATGACATTGGAGTTATTAAACGGTAACAATGACACCTCAGTGATACAACGAAGACTGAACCTAGGAAACCGATGCTATTTTGATTTAGCACAACAAATGAGATAAAAACTCTTAACCCGAAAGTTCAAGTGTTTGCTCTACCGGATGCTAGTCCTACATAACTGTGCTGAGTGCTGGACAACGTGCTGAAAAGTGGAGGAAATATTCGGATCTTTCGAAGGGTCATGTATGCGAGGAATGTGCGAATAGAAGAGAATATACAACAGCGAATTCTATGAGCAAGACCAAGATGTCGATGTTGGGCTGTAGACGACAAGAATACCGAACCATCTGTTAAGGAATGAAGCGATCACAGATGCCAGATTGCTTGGACTAAATGACTGGAAGCAACGTTCCGATAAAATTAAATATCTTACGGCCCGGCCCATACAGTTTTTCAAACCTAGCTTCGGTCTTCATTTGTGTGTGCGAACCATTATTTTTGTTACATGCTTGATGGTTACGCATTCAGTGTTAAGTGTTTTTTGTTCGCAGCTAAGACTACAAAGAGTTGGGTGTTAAGTAAACACGTACTGTCCGATTTATGGTAGAGTATGGATGGCTATACAATCTTTTTGGCCTCGTTATAATTTCTAGAACTGAATTTTTAGGTCGATGTTACGGCATTTCCGCTAAGCTTGTGGCTTCTATTTTTGTGAAAAATCATTGATTTCAGTTGGAATGAAAAACGTAATCATCAACTTACATATCACAACCCCTTGACCCACAATGATACCCACAATGTAACACCTCTCAAGGGCAAGGCTATACTTATAAGTATCCGTTTATTACAAAAGCTAAAATCTTCAAATCCTTATAACTCAAATATTTTCCATTTACTACTCTTTTACCTAACCTCAGGCTTACCATTTCTTTAAATACAACTTCCAACCACATTTCACTACATATCCCCATTCATTCAGGCCCGCCCTAAGTCAATCCTCAGCTCTGTCTACAAAGTAACATAAACCGGAAGCCATCCAGCTACCAATTACAATAAACCCATCAAATCCCCCAAAACAACCGAACAACTGCATTAGATTCCCCCTATATGAAAACCAAACCATCAAAACAGGTCCACCAAAAAAAAAAAATGGACTCCCAAAAAATTCTTCCTTTTTTCTTCGTTGTCCTGCCAAAAATTGCAAAGAACTCAGACAACCTTAGAGAAAAGTTAACAAAAAGAAAACGACACCAGAAAACTCGTTAGGGGCCACAACTGCCAAAATATTTCCCACAAAAAGGACCTCAAAGCTGAGCACAACACACCCTCCCTCTACCTCCGAGAACGATTCAATTCATAAATTAATTGAAAGAATCACTTCCGCTTTCAATTCGGGCTACGACAACGTTGATGACGACGACAACGTCCAAACTGGCAAGACACAACAAAAAAAAAAAAGCAAAACACCAGACAAACCCAGACCCAACCAAGCGAAACGAAAGCCCTTTATCCCACTTTTTTGTCTTCCCTGCTGCGGTACCTAATTCATTTCGCCCAAAAAAAAACTAAATGTCCGAAAAGTTTTCGGGACGACTATACCTCGCCATGTGGTATAACAGGAATGGCAACCAAAAAAAAAAATTAAATCCACCTTCTAACTTATGGGCTTGTTATCCTTTTCCTATGGGTCGAGTGTGAACGTGAAGAGTCGTCGTCATCATCATCATCATCATCATCCTCGTCGTCGTAGTCGTCGGTAGTTGAAGATGATGTAACCTGCCGCGCTGAATCACTTAATATACGTGTCCACAGTTGAGCGCCACCGAAAAATTCGGCACAGATGAGCCGAAGGTGTGTGCACAACATCCTTCTCCAGATGCAGCACAATAAAACATGCAGGCAGACCCATCTAATGACCAGATGAACAACGACAGCGCGACAACGAGAACGAGAACACATCGAACATGGGAGGATCTGGAAGGCCGATACCTTCGACGCTGCATTTTTCGACCAAGGCCCAATTTTGTTTTTTCCTCGTGTAGGTAGTTCTTGTTGTTGTTGGTTATTGTACGCTTCCTCTGTGACGCTTCGTGGCATTTCCTTTACCATTTATGGGTTATTCCACTCCGTTTCGTGTTCTCCGGTCTGATTGAGTTTGCAATACACAAAAAGGAGCCCCAAAAAGGAGTCAGAATGAAACCAAAAAAAAAAAAAAACCAACGAGAACCGTTGGCCTTCCTTGTTGTGTGCCCCAAATGCATTTGACCAATATGCGTTTCGATTTAACACGATAGCCTGACACGTCTGGGATCAGAATTCGGAATGCATCTCGCACTCCGATAGCGAGTCGACTCGACTCGACCGACGACTCCGGGTGCGGGTTATGTCCACGTTCCTTGCCAGATGATAAATCAAAAATTTCGCAAATTTTTCGGTGGCGCTTTTGGATGGGTTTCGCGTTCTTTTTTCTCTTTATGGGTTTTGTATCTCTATCTGTGCTGGGCCATTGCATCTGGATGAGTGCACAACACAAGAGACCGGTGACGATGATGATGGCGGGTGATGTTGTGTATGCAGTGCATAGCGTGGATGGTGGCTGGACAAAACTGCGCCACGAATTAACATGTTTACCTCTTTAACCTCCTATCTTCTGGATGAAGTTTCGGTTTGGTTCTCCATTTTTTTTGTAGCGCGGCGATCGGTATAAGTGGCCAGTTGATGTGATGTTGGGGAATTCCATGGTGGTCCTTGTTCGGGGCGTTTGTTTTCATTTCGCTTTTTTTTTCTGTTGGTCCGCTTTTGTGTGGTCAAGATTTTGATTACTTAATAAGAATGCCTGGAGATGCATTTAGAGCTCAAAATCATGGTCATCGTGATTGAGATGCAGTTTAGTGAGGATGATGATGAGGACGATGACGAGGATGTTGAGAACGTATTTGGCCTACGGGAGACATATGTGGATGGTAATTGTTTGGAGTGGGTGGGTAATTTGCTTTATTGTTTTGTGATGTTGGTGCACTGGATGCTTTTACAGGGATCAATGCCATAGATACATTCTGTGTATGGTACGATTAGGGCGGAATTTTGTTCTTTGTTGCGCCTTCGATCAGCATAAGCGGTTATTATTTAAAGGCAGCATATGTTGGGTGATTTGAATAAAATTCTAGAATGGAATTTTGCCTACACGGGTTTGTTAAACTGTCATTAGGCTGCGTTGGAGGGTATTCTGGAAATTGCTGACATTTTGCGTCGCTTATACACTATTTTTAGGTTGAAGACTTAGTCCAATCTTGACTAAACAGTAATACATTTGAAAAGAGCCTTCAATATTTGATCCTTTGCCTTATTACGATAGACCTTGGAGTCCCACTTAGAATATGGACGTCTACCCATCGACATAAAAATATTTGGTTGGTTTAGCAGCTTCATTCTCTTTATCAGCAGACGTTGTTATGACATCACGTTGAGTACTACCAATCAAGCCAATATTGTTGCTAGCTTGATTGCTATGGAATATTGTGTCTCTGGTATTAGGTCGGAAGTTTTGCACAATCCCCTCAAGAATCAGATTGAAGAATTCACATGACAGTGCATCGCCTTGCCTAAATCCTTTTTCTGGTATCGAATGTTTCGGTGAGGTTGTTACCCATACCCGGATGACGCAGCTAGTATTCTCCATCGCTAACCTAAGCAGACGGACGAGTTTGGGTGGTATACCAAAACTGGACATGGCTCTGTCTATAAATGCTGTCATACGCGGCTTTGAAACCGATGAATAGGTGGTGGACTTCTTGGGTTTTTTCCCCATTTTTTTGTGAAATTTCCATCTCTAAAACAACACTAAAATTTCAGGGGTTCACATATTACTACAGATTGGATCTTGGGTTCACATATTACTACAGATTGGATCTTTTAGGCAAGGTTAAGGGCGCTGTTAGGAGGATCACCTTTCTTGATGATCGGGCAAACGGTGCTTCTATGCTTCCTCCCGACCAAATTTAGCTTGTGAGTTGGTGAATGCTATCAACGATTATAAAGTCACACAGATGACGAATTGAGAAGAAAAAAACAGAAACTTTTGCTTACCAGCTTTAAGGTACGTGCGGGCGGTGTGCACGCGTACACATGAGAAACGAGATAAAAATATATGGCGGGCTGTGCCAGTACGACCCGTCATAGAACAAGTTTTCTCGTATTGGTTGCGTCATCTGTATGGCTTTATAATCGTTGATGCTACTTACCAAGTCATCTCCATCGGTTTTATACAGCGCTGTGGGAAGGCCATCATTTCCGGTAGCCTTGTTTAGCTTACGCTTAGATATTGCTATCAGGTAGTTGGTAGTTTTCGCTCTCGTTACCAATATTGAATGGTTTGTTCTGCCTGACAGCGGGAGATTGCTCGTCATCGCCGTTTAATAGAAGTGGTCCTACCATATTCTCAGCATGGACTGTGTCACAACTACTATATTTTTGTTCATCTCGACATCGACTGAATCGAGACACGTATCCCTGGCTTTAACACTTACTTCGGCAGCCGGTCATAAGTCTGTTTCAGGAGCTTTTAAGCCTCAGAGGCCATATTTATACAATGCATTTGAAATTAAGACGTTGTCGACTTCAAGGTCCCTTATCATATCAAAAACCTAATTCTGGACTAGTTAGACATTAAAAACACGTGGAATACGTAATCCAACTTTCAATTTCACATCAGCTCAGCTGAAATTATCCGATCATTAATCGAATTTTAGAGGGAAGTGCGGTATCATGTGATTGCGTTAACCAAGGTCAAGTGTATCAGTGCCTAATTTTTCCTGCGTCGGAGCATGAGCCGTAATAAGGCTTGAATTTGCGAATTTCTTGTGAAACAAGTTATTGTAACAATACTTTCGCAATATCTTCAAACCATAAGACTTCTTGTCTAAGACTGGCACTTTAACAAATCCTCATCCGGATAGTCGTTGTGTCTGCTCACTATTAACCCTAGCAACCGGAGAATAAAATTCTCCGATTTTGTATGATTCGGAGGGTTTTAGTTTCGAGGTATTCTTCCGAAAAGCTGTTGGGAATATTTCTCCGACATTTTATTGCATGCTGGCGAATTGCGTTTAAGTGCGTTCAGGTGCATTTTTTGTGCAATTTTTGACAGCTAAGTGCAATTTTTTTTACGATTTCGTCCGACACAAATTCTTTGCGGAATTTATTTACGAATTGTAGTGAAGTGATTTTTTCTCCGATGAAAAATACCTCGAATAGAATTTAAACCTCTGACGAAGTATGCGTTGCGCACAGCTTGAAAAGCCAGGCCCAGTTGTTCGTCAAACCCAGTTGGATAACTTGTGACTTGAAGACATGTCTCACCGAAAGGTGGAGCCAATCAATCCACCTTGGGGTCGAAAACATAATTATTCAACCTAATATTTCAAAGGCATTTATGTCATACCCTGGTATCAAGCTCTTTTGTTGAAAATACGTGGTATTGGCCTCGACAAAACTCTTCTTTTGTATATTAGAAACTACCTCTCCAAGTGATTAATTCAAGTTATTTTGGACTGTTGCCGGAATTCCCCAAGGCTTCGTTTTGTATCCGACACTCTTACTTATTTCTTTAAGTTAATTCGGAAAGCTCTAGTCCAATCCATTTCCTTTCTTGTGACATTGTCTTCAGCTTTTCGTATTCGTTCTCGAGTTCACGCCCTTCATCATCGGACGTGGAACCATTACGCCAAAAATGGCAGTTCCATTAAATTTCGACCTCTAAAAAATTAAATATCTGACAAACATTGCCTCAAACCTGAGTTCTACAGGCCTCAATATATGAAGCGTATCTACGCCTCAAGGCTTGGCCATATCTGGTCAGGTGTGGCAAAAACATCGTGGGACCTACGGGAAAGGAAGCAATGCGTGCAATAAAACTGAGAGGAGGCTCAACCGAAGCGAACTCTACATTCTTATAGGGGACTCAAACGTATCGAACTTCATAGTCTCACTGAAACTTCGTTGGAATGTATCCTGCCTTAGACTCTTGTGAGATTTAAACCCACCGAACTCCGTAGTTTCGCTTGAAAATCGCAGTAGGGATCTCTTTTTGTTTTCTCCTTTATTTCCTTAATGCCTACGTTGTGGTCAAACACTCTAAGGGCATGTTTAAACCTTTTAGTGCGTGCTAATCACATAAAACGAACAAACAGTATGAGTGCAGTAAACTTGCCAATAGGCTCAATAAATTCAGTGTATCCATGACCCAAATTTGATATCAACCACCCAAATCTAATCGGGTGCATACAAATTTTATTGGACGTGCTAGATAGGACACAAGTGCGTGCGGTGCAACTGACAGGGGACTGAACGGAAGCGAACTCCATTATCCTGCTTAAGCGTCGTAGGAATGTCTTCTGTATTGAACACTTGGGAGACTCAAATGTATCGAACGATGGTTTCGCTTGACCATCTTAGAAATCCAGTAAAGTTGAAGTGTCATGATTCTTTCAATATGAATTTATTCTTCAAATATTTGAAAAGTCACAATTTGCCGCCTTGCTATAGAATTTTGATCATTACCACCAGTTACTTGCCGAGTCTGGAGTTTTCTCATCCTTCCCTTGCCTATTTTTTAACCGAAACTAGGCTTAAAAAAAAAACAAACATACATCACCAGCTGCAAACATCAGCGGTTTAGACATTGATGATTCTGCTGATCAAATACAGCCGCTCTCCAGGGTCTTATTTTGTGATCATAAATTAGATCGTGTAGCCTTTTTTGTCGGCCGTTCATGGACATGTGTCTACTTGAAAGGAAACTTCACGCAGATACAAATCTGCTTTCAATATCTCAATCTCATTTCGCCTTGTCAGACGAACACCTATATTCACCATCTGGATGTAAAATTAATCCTCCCTCTCAGCTATATGTGAATCACAATACAGTTCAATTCCCTCCCCCTACCAACCCCCCAAAAGATCAAACAAATGCAATATCTATGCCTGTAAACACGATAGATAGATACATTTCACTCATGAGATGATGATGAAGAATGCAAGTTGAATTTTTGCATCTTCTCACGCGAAAATATAATTTGCTGCACTAAAAATAACTAACCTAGAACCCTAAAGAAAATAGAACGCGAAAAATGTTTTAAAAATAAATTAGAAACGCACGCGTACTAACACACCCACATGGGGTTGGCCACATCGAGTAATCGCGAACGAAAAACACACTTTCCGGAGCCGTTGTCGTCGCCGAACGGACGCCGCCACCGCTACCGTCGCATCGTTACACAACACACGCTGCACGTTCATCCCACAACAGCCCCCGTCACTCTATCGTTGTGTTGCGGGGTACCTCTTATCACGGTGGGATATTCTCGAAGCGGGTGCGGTGGGAAGTGGTTTGCGCCCAAGCGTTTTATCAGCAAAGTAGCTCATAGCGGAACCAATGCATTCGCGTATTCATCGTTTGGCCGTTCAAGTGCAATTTTATTAATAGCCCGCTGCATACATGCGCACCACCCTATGGATGTGTGTCTTGTTTCAATTTCAGCCATCTCTCGGCACACACAGAGTATATCAGCCGCTTGTCGAACTGTGTCACCCCCATCCCTCGGTTGGCCCAGTTTTTGCGCCCACAAATCAATTAACTTGCTTGCGCATATTTTATAGAACTACTACTACGGCGGCTGGCTGTTAAATCGCCGTCGCCGTCGCCGTTGTCGTCCTGCGCGAGAGACGAGCGGCGACGACGGCGGCGCGGACGGTGAGCGATTGCGAAACTGCGAAAATTTCATTGTCAAGGTCGAGCGTTGTATTCTCTGTTGGTGTATCGCCATCACCATCACAGTCAGAGTCAGATGATTTTTAGTTTGAGGGGTTGAGGGGGTAGGTGGTCTCTTGCGATGGGCATTGGGGTTGTTACAATGGAGAACCACCAAGGAGAGGGAGCGATACGCCGACGCTTTCGATAGAAAACGAATCCAAGTGCGAGGGTATACGGAAATGATCACATCGGGTTTGTTGAGTGGTCGTGTGCATTTTTTTCTGTTGCTTCTACTCAAAGGCGAACGGACGAAGGGGTTCGTCGGGAAGCACTTTCACCGATTTCGTAGGTTCTATTAGATTTGACTGAATGCACTTAGTTAGTTTTGATTTGTAGTGAAATTTTGACTCGTGGGTTATAGTGTTGATATATGTGTTTTAGAAAAAGTGAAGCTCATTCATTTCGTTATTAAGACCGTAATTAAAGCCATATAGATCACGCATTGAGAACAAAAAACAGAAACTTTTGCTCACCAGTTTAATGGAACAGGCGGGCACACCGTTCATACATGAGAAACGAGATCCAAATGTAAAGCGGGCTGTGGCAGTACGACCCGCCATTGAACAACTTTTCTTGAATGCAGTGTGTCATTGGCTTTTTGCTGTGTAAATTGGACTAAATAGGATTTTTTTACAATACTACTTGCAAAAATTTCCCAAAAGATTTGAAACAAAATTCCCCTCTGTATATTTTGTTGAATTGATAAATTTCAGAGAGATCGTCAAAAAAACCTAAAATTATTTATTATTATTAGTAAAAAACATATTGGCGTACGATTTGTGTTCATGATTAAGAATATCCGTCCTACTTTCTTTAAATTGGCACAATTCGCATATAAAATGTAACAAAACGAATGAAATCATGAAATGTTTGTAACCATCCGTTTTCAAAAACACAGTTTTTGTTTGTTTTAAAATAAAATAAATGTTCTTTGCTTTTTTTTATAATCTGTATGATGTGTTATTTTCCCGCCACATGTGAACACTGCTGTAATGACGATTAATCCACGAGTGTGCTTTCCATCTCTCTCTCTCTCCTCAAATATTGTAAATAAGTCACTGGATAAATTTTCGGGAGCTATATCTGTCAATGGTGACGTTCTATCCAATTCGTCGATGTTGTGTTTCCTTCCGTTGAAAGCATATATGTACTTCGTCTTGCCCTCATGACATCACGTTGAGTCCTACCAAGTGTCAATATCGTCGGCGTATGTTAGTAGTTGCGCCGATTTTTGGGAAATTATGCCTCTGTTGTTGGCTCGGGAGTTTTGCACAATGCCCTCAAAAATAAAATTGAAGAAGTCACATGGCAGCGCATCGCCTTTCCTAAATCCTTTTTTGGTATCGAACGTGTCGGTGAGGTCGTTTATGACTAGTTGGGGCAGCGAGAATTCTCCATCGTCATCCTACAAAAATGGACGAGTTTGGGCCGTATAACAACACTAGACGTGACTCTGTATAGTTCGTCACTATCAATGCAGTCGTATGCGGCTTTGAAAGCGATGAATAGGTGGTGAGTACCGATTCGGACATCTTGGTGTGAAAAATTGATCTGTTGTGGACTTACCTGGCCTAATTTCACACTGATAAGGGCCGATCAGGTTGTTGGTAAACAGTTTCAGGCGTTTACGTATTACGGCAGATAAAATCTTGTAGGCGATGTTGAGCAGACTTATGCCTCTGTGGTTGGCGCAGTTAAGAGGGTCTCCTTTGTTCGAACAAGATAACCATATAAAAAAAATATTCAAGATTTGAACCATAGAATCAAAAAATGCACAACAGATGCTTATCTACTCTTGGTGACAGTGGAGTTTTGGTTAATAAGTTCAAAGGGTTTAATTTTTTGATTGTTCGAAGTTATTTGCAGTTCTGAAAGATTGATAGAAACATAAAAATAAAATTAAATGTCCCTAAGCTCTTTGTAGAACTTTTATGTATAAAGCAGGATCTCCCGCCTGTGCATTTAAATGGTATTCAAGTCCTGGACTTTTTATATTAAGACCACTTGGTGGAACCTAGAAACATAAAAAAACATTTTGACAGTAACAGTGTTCCGGATGTCGGCTAATATGCCTAATGGAAAGATATAGTTTGCACATCCCTTTACATCCACTATAGGGGTTATTAGTTTGTCCACTGTTTTATGGCACTTCAGTTAAAAAACATAGCACTGGGCTTTTGCCACGTTTGATTGAACTCCGATTTTAGCGCACCTCTTGTCAATTTCGCAATTCAATTAAGATTTCTCACATTGATACTCAACATCATGTGACTTTATGAATCCTAGTAAAGCGCAGATTGCTGTCATCTGTAAAAAAATGATTTGGAGTAGAAGTGAGTCATAGAAGACCGCTAATGAATTCAGAAAAAAGAATTCGTCTTTCATTTTACAAGCATCAATTCAAAATTCCTTATTCACAATCTTTTCCCAATCCGGTTCAATGTTATTAAGGACTAGATCTAAAAGATCTCAACAAAATTATGCGTTAAGTCCATATGGGATTTCTCCTTTGAAAAGGGATGTCAACTTTTCTACTTGTCCATATGGGATTCCTCCCTTGCAAAAGGGATGTTTACTTAAACTTTTGCAGGCATATTTTCGGATTGGCGGAAATTTGCCATTTTCAGCTGATTCCGAAAAGGGCGATAAGACCTTCAAAATATCGACCATTTGCTGCTTAGCTTAGTTCTTTATACCTCATGTGCTTTTACGAAAAAATGCACTCTGAAAATTATCTCAAACTTTGTAAACTTATATTTTCATATCTAGAGAGTTCATCCGCCTAAAAATACCCTAGAACGTCAAAGATAATGAAAATTACTGAGTGTGATTGTTTAAATAGTCTGTGAATAGCGGCTGTCTTTGCCGAATTGATAGCCACTTTCCACAGCCAAACATAAGGCAGTTAGCCAATGACAAAGCTATTAGCTAACTGGCTTAAGTTGTAAATTTTAAATTGGTTCAGGGTGGTTGCCCCGCATTTAAGAAACCATGTTATCCTCTATTGCCCCTAACATCTTCCCGCAAATGGAAGTCTTTGAGTTTGCAGTTGAATCTTTATATCTAGGGTACGTCAGCTTTAACAGCTTAAACTGAAGATTTTTGTAATTACATTTTCGATCGAAACGAACAAGCAGCGTTCGTCTATATGTCTCCAATTTGTGGGTCTTCAATTTTGAGCTTAGATAGTAAAATTCGGTATATAAACAATATTCCACGCCTTCAGTAAAGTGCTGTTTTAAAATCTGCGTCCTGCCACGCCTACTCTTCAGAAAAACGTCGTTTTTACCAATTCAGATTTCAGTAAGCTCTGTTTTCGTTGCTCAAATAGGTCAATCGATCAATGAGCACAGAGCTCATCTAAAAATCTTACTAAATCTGAAATCCGGAAAACTGCAAATGTATTTCCTATATTTCATCAGTAATGAGTTCTTAGCCATGCCCACTTTTTAGAGGCGTTTTCTTTCGTCTTTGGAACATTTTAGTGTAGATGTATGTTTGGAGGATGCTTTTAAACGGTTCGGATTGCATCCTTCTTATATGTTTGCTTACGAACCTCCATTGTTAAGTTGTTTCCAAGCATTTTTTTTTTAAATGTGCTTCCCACACCCACCTAACTCCTTCACATGCGCTTACCCTATTCAATGCTTTACGTCGTCTGCTTAACGTCGACGCAACGCGATCCACTTTAAAGCGATCGTAACTCAACACGTAACAGCAACAGCTACAAAAAGTAAGCAATACGAGCACAAGCGCAAGCACAGGGAGGCACTCTCGATCGCTGCGGTGGTTGATTGTTGGAACGGACAATGAATGTGCCTGCCACTACTACCCCACATTTATCGCTGCGACTGAAGCTTTTCAATCAACTTGGGGTTTTGCACTCTGGGGTTGCATGGCCATGCCCAACACTCATTTGTATTCGAGAGAGCGAACAGCATATTCGCACTATGTAACTTTCACAAGTGCATGCACTATTTATGGTACCCCCAACAGGGGGTTGATCGGGGGGTTTTTTTTTTCAAAAAGCTTCTTCAAGAGGGTGATACAAGGGCACGCTGTTATACGTACCGTATCGCAAATGCACTTCAAAAATGTGTGCTTTCGTTCTGGTCTCTCACTCTTCCGCTCACTCTAAGGGTAGCACAACATAGTCGGGGGTGGGAAAGAGAATAACTGATCTTGAACTAGAAAACGCAAAAAAGTGATCAACACCGCATTGCACACTGCGTTTGCGTTTGTATAGTTGACTCAGCCGCGAGAGTGTAAACGAAAGAGCGTGTGCGAACAACGATCTACGAGTGTACACCGTTGTCGTCCGATCGTGTGCATTGTATGCCACATCCATCCCGTTGTCTCACACATACGACCCAGCAGCGTCAGAGTTGTGTAGTGTTGCACTATCGATAAAACGTAGTGAAAGGATTCTCAAGCTTTCACTTTGAGAGTACCTAGTGGGTAACCGGAATAAAAAAAAAGTAGAAAACAAAAGAAACAGCACACACTAAAACTTCGTTCGCTCGATCGAGATTAAGATCATCAAAGACCGCCAGCAACGCGACGACCAACATCAGTGGCTGCCACCCCTAGTATCAGTGGCCATTTCTTATTTTTTTCATCGTGGTGGTGGTGGTTTGCTTTGCTTTTGCTTAAATCTGCCGCAAGGATTTTTAGTTTTCGATTTCAATCTTCGAATTCGAGTTTGAATTGGTGTTGTTTTTTCGACTGAATTTCTGTGATATTTTGTCTATGCGTGTGTCAGTGCACCATGGAAAAGTAGACAAAAAAAATAAATAGATACGCGCAACACCTTTGACTGTGTGTTCAAAATCTACTCAAATATTCGAATTCTAGTGCCAACGATTTTAGTGTCATCAACGCAGAAAGTCGTACGTCAATATATTCATCGCTAATCAGCTGATATCGTGTTCTACTGCTGCCTGCTACTACTACTTTTACAATTGGTGGTGTGTGCCTGTCATCTTGGGATAATTCGGAATATTTTGTTGTTGTTGTTGCTGCCCGAGGAGACGTCAAATTTGGCTAGTGGCGATCCCTTTTGTCTTCTCTTCAACATTTTACAAGGGTAAGAACACTAGAATATGCTTTAAAAGACGAGCGTAGATTGATAGATATAGTACGTTCCTTACCTACCTCCCTTTTCCTATGTGTGTGCATTTGTATCATTTTCTTGTTAAAAATAATTTTTGTCGTGTGTGATGTACGTACCGATGTGCATTTTTTTTTTTGCTCGTGGCGACAGACAGACTGGCTTTATTTGGACGCAGCCCATGCACGAGCTTTTCTGTAAATGTTTCCATTCAGATCTGGCATGGCGAAGAGCGTTTATTTATAGCTGATAAGGTAGAGGAACCCCAGAAACCTCACAGCACTGATAAGACTAACTTTTGACGAAGTTATTTTAAAAATTTGACTAACATTTGCATTGTTTGCAAAGAGGGCGAAGAGGCAGAGGCAGCGGCCTTGCACTTGTCAGATAGCTCGATCTGATGACATAATGCACTCTGTAGGCTGATGATGTGTGCATACGGACGACCACAGCATCCAGTTGCATGAGCATTTTTTATGGGATTCAAGCAAATTTAATATCTGATGAGGTAATTTGTGTGTGCATAGATACTGCTGATGTAAGAGGTATTTGGCTGGACATTTCGCGTGTGCAACGTTTATTATAGGACCAGTAAGGTGGGCGGGCATACCAAATTCAGGTTGAACAGTCGTGGAGAAGCTTTTATTTCTCTTACATCCAACCGTGCAGCGTTAACATAAGACTTCCTGAATTTTTTGAAACAAAAATTCTCATGCACCAAAACCATGTATTGCTCGTATCTTTCGAAACAATAATCGTTGACGATAGAGTAGTAGACTTTCTGGATAAGTGTCGTGTAGGTGTAATTTGTACAAATGTGCATGCATACACACATAGTAACAGAGTAATAAACGGGTTTGTTGCATGAAACTTTTTGTCTGTTCAAAGAAGTTGTAAGGATCACAAGGATATTTTGCAAATACCATAAGGTCCATTGTGAGTACTGAACGGTTAATAACACTACTTATGGGCACAATAATTTGGCTTTTATGAAGACACGTGTTGATCTTATGTTGTCCCTGTCGGCCCACAGACTACCGGTCTGCCACTATTGTGCTACTTTTGTTCCGTAGCAGTAGGTAGGTAGGTGAGGAACAGTGCTTCCATGCAGAATAAGCTGGGCTCCTGTAGATCTGGCCAGTGATATAAGAGGTACTGGTGTTCTTATTCTACTGATATTTTTCTTCCTATCTGCAGCTCTTTCAGACTCCTAACATCTTGGCCAGATTGCCTAGCATTATAATTTGCTTCTGTAGAAAGAGTCTACAGGTTTTGATCTTTGGTTCTTCTTAACATTGCTACCACTAAGTCTATGTAAGCTATATTAAAGGCGTGTAACACCCCCAGTAATAGGTTCAGATTAGAGCCCAATCTGGCCACCATCGATTTGCGATTCCCCTTCCATTCCGACGTGTTCAGGCCTATTTCGTGATTCCAATGTTCATATTCATCGCTTTTCGTGTACCGCGTAGATTTTTGCTTTAAAAAAATTGTAGTAGTCTGTCGAATGGATTGGTAGATAGTCGGTGCTTCTTTTTCGTTTTCTGTTTCTCCCAGTAATAAGTTCAGATCAGAGCCCAATCTGGCCACCATCGATTTGCGATTCCCCTTCCATTCCGACGTGTTCAGGCCTATTTCGTGATTCCAATGTTGATATTCATCGCTTTTCGTGTACCGCGTGGATTTTTGCTTTAAAAAAATTTTAGTAGTCTGTCGAATGGATTGGTAGATAGTCGGTGCTTCTATTTCGTTTTCTGTCTTAGAAATCATCTGTGAAGTCACCCACTCCCTCCCGTATCTATACCTAGAGACTGTAAAGTTCTTATAAAACTGATAGCTGAGGTTTCTCGTAATCGCTTAATGATTTGTTTTCTGAGTCTTCTTTCTTATGGATGATTGTGCCTTGGGAGCTTTGCACAAACCTCTAAGGAATCAGATGAAATAAGTCGTATGACAGCACACCGCATTGCCTAAACCTTTTTTAGTATCGAACGTGTCGGTGAGGTCGTTTCCGACCCTGATGTATCAACGGGAATTCTCCATCGTCGTCATGCACAAACGGATGAGTTTGGGCGGTATACCAAAGCTAGACATGACTCTGTATAGTTCGTTTCTATAAATGCTGTCTTAGCGGCTTTGAAATCGATGAACAGATGGTGGGTATCGATTTGGATGTCTTGGGTTTTTTTTCCAGAATCTGCCGAAGTGTGAAAATAATTAAGGGATGGTCATGTTGTAGGCGTTCACATATTACGGCAGGATCTTGTAGGCGATATTGAGCAAACATGGCTCTGTAGTTTGCGGAGTTCAGACGGTCTCCTTCTTTGTGGATCAAGCATGCTGAGATTCCATTCTTCTGGCATACTTTCATCCAACCGAATTTGGCTTACTAGCTGGTAGATGTTACTTACCAAGTTACCTCCGCCTCCTTTATAAAGCTCAGCGGGAAGGCCATCTTTCCAGCAGCCTTTTTAATCTTGAATGAAGATATTTCTATCCTCACTTCACTCAGGTCGGTTGGTTGGCAGTTTTCTCTGTCGTTGCCAATGGTTCGTTCTGCCTGACAGCGGAATGTTGTTCGTCATCGACGTTCAACCGTCTGCAGAAGTGATTATTCCATATCCGCATGATCGACTATGTCTAAACTAAGTTATTTCCTTGTTCATCAGGACAGGATTCTGTTCGAGCCTTGTATCCTTGGCTTTGACGCTTTGCACTTTGGTGAAACTTGCGAACATCGTTCCTGGAGTGCCACCTCCCTATACACTCGATCGGGCACTTTTGTTGTTCTCTTTTCTTGTTTCTGAAAAGCCAGTGTTCTTCCCTTTTTCTCTGCCTACAGAGCTCAATGGCAGCTCTCTTCTTCACCTGCAGCTTAGCCTTGCAGGCTTCGTTCCTTATCGTCTTATGTTATCGAATTTGGCCTAGATGCGAATTGTTGCAATGCGTTCGCTTATGTCTTCGAAACATAAAACCTCTTGCCTAAGACTGTCACTTATAACAAACCCACATCCGAATAGTCGCTGTTTCTGCTCACTATAATACTGTCCGTATCAGATGTCACAGTTTTTCATCCTCTTTTTGCCAGACCCATTCCATTTTATTTCCTGGACGGCAGAAACGTCTGCTTTGTAGTAGTTTTAAACTTCCGCTAGTTGTTAGGTAGTACCTCCCCTGTTTAATATTCTTATATTCCAAATACGAACGTAGTTGCCCGTTTTTCGTGTAGCAGGGTCGTCAACAATAAAAACAGTACTTTCCGAGGCTACCTGTTGCTTCGTAACGAATACATTTTTTCCACGGTTGGGTAGTTAACTCAAAGCACAATGCCCAACCTGGAGGGCCAGCTCCAATTTATTAAATACTCCTAGGGCATTGGGCCATCAGTATCCGCTACGGGATTGAGCCTTTCGCTTTATCCGCCAGCATCTCTGTGCAAGGGTCCTGACTAACCCTTGAAATTCCTAGACAACCTGTTTTCCGAATATGTCGAGCAGCTTGTCTAGGTTCGCCTGGGACAGCAGGCCGGGTATTCATTCCGTGCCATCATGACCTGGCTGTTTATAATTTTGCTGTTTTTTGTCGTGTTATCAACACTCGCGCTTATCGTTTAGCAAGTGAGGTTAAAATAAGCACTTGATGTGTAGTCAGATGTACAACCACTGGGCATTGCCATGTTAAAGCCAATCAGAGTCTACCCTCGTTCTGCAACATCCAACCATACCCTCGAAATGTTTAGATATCCAAACTACTGGATGCTTGTCTTGGGTATCGCTATGTGATCAATTTGTTGACTTTTCGTTCTTTTGGAGACCACCATTGCCCCTTATGGATATCGAGGTGAGGAAACCGGCTGCATCCATTCTACTTAATGTTCTCACATTTCTACGCCATTTCCAAGCGGACTTTAACATTCTCGTGTTTTCCTTTGGAACATGAGTTTACATATTAGACCTAGTAAGTCTAGGTCAGCACCTATAACACTCGTTCTAACCATTTGATATGCTAGTTTGAAAGCCAATTACAACTGAGCGAGAATTCGTCACTCGAAATGAGTTGACAAACTTTGGACTCAAGCCAGGCTCACCTGAATTGAGGTCTAGTTGCAGCTTCTCCAAGGCAATTGTATGATTTATCAAATTCAATCCGCATTCCACTGCATTTGCGGTTCTTACCAACAACACGCCAGTCATTTTCCTGAAATGACTCGGAACGCAAACCACCTATCCAAAGTGTGGGTTGCTGACGGCCCGCTCACAATCAAAACGCATCGCCGGCGTCGCACAAAAGTTAATTCCATTCAATCGCTGGCAATTGTGAAATCGGTCTTTTCCCCAGTTTTTGTCTGTAGGGCAATTTTGATGCGAACGTTTCTTTCATCTATCCACCCAGAAAGCAACTCATCCATTCAGAGTCAATTCATAGATAAAGATACTCCATCAAAGCGCTGCTTTGAGTTACGATAACCGCTATGACAATGCGCGACATCACTCGTACTCCGTGTTCCGTGCACTTCTCCTGCAAGCAATTTCCCTCGAAATTTTCTTTCATAACGTGCGCGTTTGATTGTTGTGCGCGACGCGTGAAAATCACTTGAGATGCGGTCGGTTACATAAATGCAAACTTTTTTTCTTATTTTGCCCGCGCGAGATTCCAAAACGTCCAACTGTATCCATTCATCCATCTATCTATTTGTCTATCTGGCAGTGTGTATCTATGCACACAATAAGCGTTATTTCACCTTTGCTTAGAAAAGATACATATAGAGTAGATAGGTTGCCTCCATACTCTGTGTGTATGCCAATGTATCTGCAAGTCACACAGAATCCGCGCGACGCGACGACGAGAAATGACGGATATCTGCGCGCGCTCTTTTCAAATTGAAAAATCATTATTTCGTTTGATTTGTTGTTGGCAACCGCCTTGTTGTGGACCGCCTCCCTCCACCTGCTCTACACCCAGTCCGATGTATCTATCTCCTCCAGAGTGAAGCTGCTGTTGATAATAATGATGACGATGATGATGATTTGCGTTAATCAACTGAACACAGACAATTATTGCTGCGGATGTGCATCAACGGCAGTCAGCCAGCCAGCCAGCCAGCCAGCATCATCATCATCATCATCATCATCAGCAGAAGCATCAATAAAATTGCGATGGAGGAGAAGACCTTGAATTCGGTTTGCAATTGTTTTCTATGTACATACAGATACCAGCCTTAGTAGTTGATGCTGCTTGTATATATCGACTCATAGGTGTGTGTTAATCAGAGTTTAATGAGATTAAAAAAAAAAAATAACGACACCCAACGACTATGAAAAGTATTCACACGCGCGCGGTTCCTTTTGTGCTACACATAGATACATGTATTTTCTTTTAAAATTTATTTTAACTTAAATACATGTGCAGCTGAAATTAATTAGATAGTTGGGGCGATTTCAAATGAATGCTGGGCTAGACAAAGCGAGCGAGTAGAAAGACCTCTCAGATACATTGGCAATTGAATTTAAATGAAACTCAGATTGTCGTTGAAATGCGATTAAATGAATAGGTTGGGTTTGTCGATCATAATTGCTGGAAAAAAGCGCAAGTATCCACCTAGCTATTAGATTGGGTTCGTGATTATTGTTGTAAAGGCAACACGTGCCACGTGAACAAAGGCCGATGGTACAACAATGGTATCTGGTAGTTCTTAGTTCTGTCTTCGATGCATGTTACCATCATTATATAAGAATTTAATTTTACATTAAGTGGAATGCATGAATGGTGATATTCAGGAGGACTTGCGAATGAAGAGAAATGTATCTTAGAAGATTAACCGCCATTCTTTTTTTTTTCGAAAATTCGATGTTTTATCATGCGAGGACTGCAAGAATGACCTGGGATTGTACCAGGTTTATCATCACACCAAATAAAAGGCTTCAGTTCCTTACTCAAACTCTTTTTAAGGATCTTTGTAAGATAGATCAATAAAAAAAATATACAAATTGACAACGCGCTATAGAAATCTTTATTTCCAAATAAAGCTTATATACGTTAAGGGGATACAAAATGTTGCAGCTTCCATTAAGCTTCGGTAAAATTACAAAGGATTGAGGGAGCGTACATACATTGATGAGAGACAAATTAGAGATTATGTTTAAATACTGCTAGCAGTTCGAAGGGATAGATTAGGTTAGGTTAGGGTCGGCTGCAGGTGATGCTTTCGATAGCATACTTATACCTTGCTGGGTTATGAAACCATCTGGATTTTTGAAATTCTTTCGATGTTTTCATATAAACTGTCCTAAACTTTCGATGCATTAACTTTGGTGGGTGTACCGTTGAACTACTGAGCTAGTGGTTAAAACCTGAAATTAACAACCCTCGAGGCTTTTCTACAGCTCCAAATTGTATGTCCGGCTTACAAAACCAATAATGCCTACCTTCAAACACTTAATGCTATCATGAGAAGCTTCCCACATTTTCCGCTTCTAATCAGCGTTACAACAGTGCGAAGTACTGTGGTGTCATTGTCAATGTCAAAGACCCTGCCTTAATTATGTTTAGATCAAGACGGTTCTTAGAGATTTTTCAAGTGGTTGGCTTCCAGATGAAGATTTCCATTATTAAATTTTACTTTAAAGTGCTCTTTAGGTTTGAAGACAAAATGCATTTTACTCCAAAATTTTGTATTGTATTGCATTGAAGTAAACATTTGTAGGTTTCTTGCCTTTTAAAAATGCCGACCTTTGATATTGTTTATACACTTTTCAAGCCATAATAACTCTCCCTTGAACACCAAGAGCTACCCCTGAAGCACTGAAAGACCACTTGATTAAGTTAGTTTCTCAAATTTGCTTTATTCGTAAGATCAGTAAGATAAAAACAATTTGCCTAAACTATCATGCCTCTCGAATTAGCTCGGTCCTTAGCTAACTGCCTGCAGTTGCTTGTTTTACTTGTTGGAGCCGTTTTAGGCTACGTCTGGTTTTGATACTGCTAATGCTTCAGTGCCATAGAGCAGGAATGGGATGATCAGGGTCTTACATAGGACATCCTTAGTACTAAATCGCCATCTTTGTCTAATGAAACAGCGGCTGGCAAAAGATATTCTTCGTTTAATTTCTAACGAAATATTGTTGTTAGAGTTAAAATCGGACCCAACGACAAAGTCCTGTTCTACCTCAAGTTTATATCTGACAGTTTTATTATAATAGTGGCTGGCAAAAGACATTTTTCGTTTAATTTCTATCGAAATATTGTTGTTAGAGTTAAAATTGGACCCAACGACAGAGTCCCGTTCTACCTCAAGTTTATATCTGACAATGAATTTCGATGTTCTGTCCAATTCGTCAATGTTGTGTGTTGACATAATAGACCTGATATGTGACAACACGTTGCGTTGAATCCAATCAATAATGTCAAAGACTTGGATAACTTTAACCAAAGAGTATAGAACTACATAGAGTGCGCATCTCATAAAACGAATATTTTCTATGTGGGTTACTTATATTGATACCCCAGTGTTCACATTGCTACCTCAGCATTAAACAACAGCCTTGACGACGCATACGATCTACAAAAATTCCCCGTCGCACTTACCGGCCGCGTCGGAAACGGCTACAAAATGTTTAGCTGTGATGCGACCTCTATGAAGTTCTCTTCTCTTTGCTTTAACACTTTAACGTAAACTGAACAATTCTCTAGATTTTGAATAACGCCCTTGATTTGGCTGGTGCTCTCTTCAAAAATTTTCAGGACCCTTTTTAAAAAGTGTTGCGGATATTTTTGGCGATGCATCGTTGAATCTTCTCTTTCCTTTTTGAAAGGAACTTAGAGCTGTAAAGACACAATATGATCTAGGGGGCCATTCCGGTTACCAAACTGAGGGAGAAGAGACTGTATGGCACGTGGTTCATCTTGTAGAAAGCACAAGTTTTGTGAAAGAAAGATCACTATCAACTGCCATTGTTTGCACGTTTTCGAGAAAAAATGGTTGAATGGTATATCGAGCCAATAATTCAAAACAAAAATTGACAGACAGACAGACTGTTTTTAAACGTCACTTCGGTTTTCAGTTGAGCTTTCATTTTATTCGTGAGCAAAGATCAATTGTTGCAATATAAGTACGCGATGGTAAAAAATGTTTACTCGCGGTAGCTATAATTTTGTCGTTAGCGAAACTTAGAAAAAAGGAGTAAATGTATCAAAAATTGGTATTTAAAAATACAATCACTCTCGCTACTAGATTTAGTGACTCCAAATATAAAAAAAAAATCACCAATATAAGAGAAGCTATAACACTTCAGGAAAGACTATGTGCTTACCAAACCCTTAATTGTCTACTACAAGTTTGGGCAATTATTCCTTTGTTGGTTGATAAAAAAAAAACACAAAAATTAGAATACGTTGTTTGATAATTTACCACCAACCGCGAAGAGCTGAACTGAAACCTATTTTCATATCATTTTAACTGACAACTGAAGTGAAAACTGGTGGCAATTCTAAAGTTTCAGTCTAGAGATAAGTCTTGCGGGATGATGGTCAAAATAGGGTGGGTAGAGGCACCTTCTCGCAAGTTCATTCTTACAACGCTAACATGAATTCTGTCATGTGTATTTTCTTGTATGGGGGACAAGATCATGGGCCCTCCAGCGAGCAAACAAGCGGGTAACAGCATGCCACCAATAGGTTCCGTAACACGTAACAAAATAGTGGTTTCAGTTAAACGATTCAGTTTTTGCATTTACACAGCAGTTTATCTTAAGGCTCAACTGAAAACTTAACTGAAACTGAAATTGAAGTCTAAATGGGGCTTAACAGATATCGTTTTTGCGATTTTAATTTTTGTCCCGTTCTGCGCATCTAAGCCATCGTCGCTCATGGCACATGCGCAGCGTCTGTAGTAGTTGTATTCCTATATATTGAGATATTTGCATTATTTGTGGTATTAATTCTTTGTATTTTTCTTCTCTTTTCAGGTGAGTGAATATTTTTTGATTAAACTATATGATTCAACAAATTTTATTGAAATGTAAGTATATATATGATGTAAGCCTATAGCTGATCATTCTATTTGTTTAATGAAACAAGAAATTTGATATAATAAGTTTGGCTTAAACCAAAACTTTCACAATACTTAATAATATTTACCCATTTTTCCGGATTATTATTTTTTAAGGCGGATGTATTTGTGTTGCTTATTGCAAGTCATAAGATCCATAATTTCATAAATCGCGACTTAAGAGGAGACTATTACTTATTCTCTGTGTGGCATCTTTGTATGTCCTTGATCACGATCTTTTCGTTTTCTGTCGTCTTCTTTCTAAAAAGCTGAAATTTCTTCTTTCTCATGTGCCATGTGCAGACTTAGCCTGCATGATTCGGCATTAAATTATATTTTGGAAGTAGATTATACATACATATGGTCGAACAGCTCGAACTGCAGAACAGGACTTCATGCATTAGTGCATGAGTGTTCATAAGCCTAACAACAAATCCACATCCGAATATTCGCTTATTCCCTACTTTATGTCTGTATTTTGTGCAGTCCCTCCATTTGTAATTATTTTCTGGATGGCAGTTATGTATTTTTTGTTATAATTTTTGAACTACAAACGTTTTAAGGCTACCTTATAAAATAAAATCAGGCTGCATTCAATATCTTAAGGTGGGCACCCACGATCATTCATGAATGTCACTTCCGGCGTAAAGTTTATACCTTATCCTATAGGGGTATATAGGTATTAGTTTTGATACATAGTTTGTAACATAGAGAAATAATTAATACCTCAAAGTATGTATCGTCTCAGAATCGCTAGCTGAGTCGATTTAGCCATGTCTGTCTGTCCGTCCGTCTGTTCGTCACCGGTTTTTGGGCCTTAAATCTTGAGCAAGGATAATAAAAGTTGGTACATAGGATCATTGGCCGTGCCTACAGAACAAGTGTAACAAATTTTCAAAATCCGCCGACTGCCACGCTCACTTAGAAAAACGTTGTTTTTGGGCAAACGATTATGAATTTTCGTAAAAGTGCTATTTTCGGAAAAGTGCTGCAAAGTAAGATTTCGTCCATACAAAAAAAAAACATTTTTTTGGTAAATTTTTAAAGAGTTTCGAAAAAAAAATTCGATGCAAATACTTCCATAACGTCAATTTAACATTTCGTCTTTAGATCATTTTAATCCATGCCCAGCTTTTTGTTATAAAAACCATTTGTATGTCCTACCCCATAGCTTAAGCCATGACAGAAAAACGTCGTTTTTTTGTCGAACCAAAAAAGATTTAGATACTATCGGAACAATATGTATTGACAATGTTATTTTCTTTATTTCATTCGCATTCAGTTTTAAGTCACGCCTAATTTTTGAGGACATTAATTAAGGGACGGAATCGGATAGGGTATTCAATGATCCGTTCATTATCCACTATCACTCATGAATGCAATTCCTAGGTTTAGCTTCAGCAGCGAAATCTTAATCTTAGCACGTGCTGTCCTTGCACGTGTACAGACACAGGCAAAATGACAGAATGACACTCATCGCCATCCACCATCACTCATGATTGGCATCCATGAGTGCGCTCGCGCCAGGAGTGCAATTCCTGAGTGATCGTGTATTCCCAGCTAGGTATTTCCTAACTATTCAATGGTCACAAAAGGTTTACCAAAATTAGAAACTTAATCTTAACCCGATGAATATTGCAAAGAATCTGGTTACGTTCACGAGTATATTATTCAAATTTTTATGAAAAACTTCTTGAGTGATTTTCTGTGTCAAATTCGAAAATGCCTCAATATTTTTTAGGTAATCTGATTCGCTTCAGTTCTTCGTCTAGTCACGATCGCGGTTCGGCTTAACGTAGTTGCCCATGTAAAAAGTGTTGTTGCCCATGTGCTTCGGCGCCCATCATATATGAGTCGCGGAATCTTATTCGTTAGCAGCAGTTTTATTGCACAAAAAATACAAAAATCTAGATAAGCTCTTCAAATTTTAACAATTTCCGATATAATTTCACCATTCAACGGACGTGGACGTAGACGTAGACGTGGACGTGAACCAAGTCCACGTCCACTCATTTATACTCAGTCTGTACTCAGTCTGTTGATTCTTGGTAATTATGGACTTCTGGCATACTTACAGGTACGACGATGATAACTATTTTTACAGATTTATATAAACTCAACTAGACATTGACAATGCATTTATTATGCATTTATTGATTGTGCCAACGATCTGTGGTTACAAAATGAGCCTTGTCGACGTTAACCATGTTAATTGCATAAATGGTTTATACATATTCAAAAGTTGTTAAGGATTACTAACATTACCAATTGATTACATGAGCAGATACTGCAGATAATTGGGGATGCTTCAAACCCAGCTTCTCTATTTATTTGAAGAAGTTATATTTTTCCACCAAGAATACGAACTCAAGTTCAACGCCTACTGCTATATTTCAATTTAAAGTTGTATACTTGTAAAGGGCCTTCATTAGGTTGATAACTTGACAACTTTAAACCTTCAGTGTGAACGTACCCACAAACCGATTACCGAACTGTCAATGTCAAAATATACACGAAGCAATTCATAGTCTAGTTTAAAATTGGAGTGAAAATTTTTGCTGCTTAATGTTGCTGTACCAGTGAGATTATTTTTGCCCAGAGTTTGGAAAATATGTTGAGGACGGCCATATCGAGTGGGAAAATATTGGTCGAGGGAGTGATCTACAGGGGCTTAGCAAGTTTACGGAGAGTTTGCGAAATGCCTCGAGTTTGTTATATATTTTGTGACCGAAATCGATTTTATACATGATTGCTTGGAGGATCTCGGTACTGGGTCCTTAGTGTGGCTAACTTTTGACGATGTAGGATTAAATGTCAATTTTTCAATGTTGATCGTGTTCGAGCTGCCGATGCGATCACATTCTTGATGTCAAATAGGGAAGTTTTGCGAGAATATTGCTACCGAAGAGGGGTCAGTCGCAAACGATCCTAATCAGTCAACAATCTGGCCACTTCCAGACCACATTATAATGAATTTTGCGTAAGGATCTTGGCCTCCACCCTTACAAGACCAGGTTAACTCATAGTATAGAACTAAAGGGTGATCCATTTCGAGGTTCCCTACTTTTTTAAAGAAAAAAACACAGAAAATTCAAATTTAATGGAGAATGTTTATTATCATTTGAAAGAACATTCTTTGGCATTTATTTTTTGAAGATTATGTCTATCAAATGTTGGCTGTTGCTACGTCGCAGATGGTCCATCCGTTGAGTCCAATTTTCGATCACTCGTTCGAGCATTTCGACTGGTAACTGGCGAATGACACGCGTGATGTTTTCCTCCAAGGCCTGAATCGGAGCGGGTTTGTCGGCATAAGCTTTTGACTTTACATATCCCCACAGGAAAAAGTCTAACGGTGTGATATCACACGATCTTGGTGGCCAATCGACCGGCCCAAATCGTGAAATTATGTGCTCACCGAAATGTTCTCTCAATAAGTCCATTGATTGATGCGATGTGTGGGAAGTGGCGCCGTCTTGCTGAAACCAAATGTCGCCGAGATCACGAGCTTCAATTTCAGGCATCAAAAAGTCGGTTATCATGGCACGATAACGGTCGCCATTGAATTGCGAATAGTACGCTCAGTAGGCCGATTATGTTGACCATAAGTTGAGCGAAGTGCACGAACCACATTCCCCACAGAACGTGAATTTTAATAATAAAGTTGAACAATTTGTAAACGTTGTTCACGCGTAAGTCTTTCCATTATGAAATGCCAAACAATACTATACAAAAATAACATGACAGCATGACACGACTCACACGTGATCTGTCAAAAAAGGGTATTGAAAAAAGTATCTCTACTTGGATCAGCCGTTACATAGAGTGCTCTTCTCATACAACGAATATTTTCTATGTGGGGTACTTACTGTGATGCGTGTTATATGTAGTTTTATACTCTTTGGTTAAACCCACTTGATCATATGAATCGACTTACGTTCTCGAATAAGGCTCTGGACCTAATGAAAGAAAATAAAGAATTCCATTGTAATATCATCTTCAGCAATGAAGCGCATTTCTTCAGTAAGCAAAATATGCATTGCTGGGCAGGTAGGTGAGAACCCTCATATGGTTTTCATGCCTGTGTCGTCATAGGGATTTTTTTTTGTCGATGAAAATTGCCATCACAGAGACTACAGAGGCAGAGGTTACGGCGACATCTTGGAACGTTTTTTTTTTAGCAATTGTATGAATTAGACATCAGTGATAGGTATGTGGTTCCAACAAGACGGTGCCACAAGCCACACAGCAAGTGCAATAATCGATTTATTGAAGTCTCAGCTCGGATCATGTAATTTAACGCCTGTACACTTTTTTGTGGGGTTAAATTAATTTAAGCATTATTCTATCACCACAAACCGACGACGTTAGAGAAGCTCAGAGCCAATATTGAACGAGAAACAGTGACCGTTTCGGTCGAAATGAGCCTCAGAGTCATCGAAAATTGGGCTCAACATATCGACCCGCTGCCTACGTTCCCGTGGTGGACATATGAACGAAGTCGAAATCCATGTATAAATTTTTAATAGAAATTATGGCAAATCATATTTTTTCAGATATCTCAAGCATTTTGGTAATAACTTGAAAAAGACCCTTTATATCAAGTTAAGGACGTTGGACTTTCGCAAAAAAAGAAAAAAAACTCAAGCGTCATTTCTGTCGGCAACCAACACACTAATCTCTCGGCACTGCACCCATCTCATGTTCAAATTCTTTCACTGCACAATCATCCCTATAGTCTCAAGATCTTGCGTAATTTAACCCACAAGCCTTGTCGGTACGCTTAACACAGACCAACTTTGAGATTCCAAACAATTATTTCAACATTTCCGCCACGCATACCAGACTCGCCATCAATGGCGCGCCGACGCCGTATTGAAATTTTTCCCACGCCCACTTGGCAAACCGTATTCATGTTCATTCTCAATCAGGGTACATATAGAAAAAGCCAACAGCAACAACAACAACAACAACAAAAATATTGTGAAAATGGGAAAAACCACTCACCGCTCAATTAATTATTATTTTCCAATGGGGCAGCAGTGTTGTTGGGACCCTAACAAAGTATCTGCTACTACCGCCGCACCATACCGCTACTACAACTCGAACTCGAACTGTACACCACATATCCCAAGTGCATTTGCAAATTTATGCAAAAGCCCTCCTTAAACACTTTAGAATATCTCGTCGTCGTCGTCGGTCGGTGTATCTCTATCTCTCTATAGATACACTTTAGCAATTTGTTGCTGTTTTCTACAACACTTGGTGCGATCAATTGTGCTGAGCCCTTCACACTGCACCTTGACAAGATTGAGTTCGACTTGAGCTCGACTCCGACTTACTTGTTATTTTAATGAAATTTACTTAAAATTCATCATATTCACCGATTCATCTGGGAGATACCCTATTCCATGGCTATGGTGAAGGTGGGTTTGGGTTTGATGGTGGGAACAAAAAAAATGTAAAAGAACAGAAAAAAAAAGGAAATTTGTATCTCTTCACGATTCCGCTGTGTGACCACTGGCATATGAGAGTCAAACGAGACGACAACTTAACAACAACGTCGACAACGACGACGACTAGGAGCTCCAACAAATGAAAAGCTGAACAGTGGAAAACTTGTTGCAAATTTGCATTTCTAATTGTTTAACCAGGAGCCGCCGCAGAGCTCAAGAGCGAGCTGGGTGATAGAGAGGGTTCATCGCAGATACCACACGGCTACGACTGCTGGATATTTTGGAGTTGTACATGTTCCGGGAGGCACATTCTATGCGTTTGTAGATACACATAGATACATGTGTTTTGTGATGTTTTGCAAGTGTAGCGCGTCGTCTCTCATCATTGAAGAGCGATGGTAGTAGTAGTACCGCCATGCCGCGCTGCCATTGTGCGTTGTGATGGAATATCACCCTCTTCCCCGAACTCCGAAGGGCATACAACCAAGCAACAAGAAAAGTAGTAGCATAACACATGTGACAACTGGTGGGCGGTGGTGGTGCTTGTAGATTGTCTTTCGTATCTACAGCACTCCCGCTGCGAGTGCGTTGCATTAAACTGTCATCTTTTCATGGACGCATGATTACTGTTATGATACTTTTATTCTAATTGTGCGTTGAGTTGTTAGTTATGAGTAGATACAACCTACCTCTCCTGGCATCAGAGTGAATTGTCACATTTGTTGGTGACATGTCATGCGAATTGCCTACAGTTGGTTGCGCGCGTCAGCTTTTATTTGTTCTTGGGATATGAATAGGACTAACTGCTAGTGACCCTGATGTGTTGAATGCAGGTTTAACTTTTGTGTATCCTTCTCTGTATGTATTCTTGGTGGAGGAATTGAGAGAAGAATGGATTAAAGGAGTGGATGCTTTTGTATGGAAATGAATATAGAACTATACGCACTTTGTATACTTGAATTTATATCGCTGGTGGTGGGTTTAAAAGCATTTTAATGGTAGGAGTAATATATGAGGATAGATTTGTCATTTTTAGTTGCAGGCAATACCAGTTGAAGCTACCGGAGCTGAGGAAAATGATTTGCAACTTAAAGTTTCACATTTACTTCTGACAGGTTTAGTAGTCTTCTTAGAAGTCGGTTCTATACCAAGATCTTACGACCTTCACAACCTACAACCTTTCAGTGAGTAGCCAAACTGATTCGATGATCAGTGATATGCGAATCAAATTCCATGAAAACACATCTTACGATCAAAGATCACTAAATAACAATCAAAACGAACATCATACCATTCTGTCGAAATCACAATGAGGCTTATATTTTCAAAATGATGACATCGATCTACACAATTAACAACCATCAATCAGTAAACCCATTTCAACCACCGACTAGATCCTTCCTTCCAACGGATCAAAAGTTTTTCAAAATATCAAGTATACGCCCAGGTACTCCTCCAATGTTGTCTTTGTACACCCTTTTTCGTACAAGATCTACGCTAAAGTTAATTTTATTTATTTGTTAGCACGATCAATCGTTTACATAAAACAACCACACACCTGATCTTAAGTCATGGATGACAACTGATCGTTCATCAAAGCAAGTCAGTTTGTCATGATCATTAATCTTACTCCAACAGGTATATTTTTTATTTTTTAATTCTTTGCTAAAGACTAGTTTCGTGGCTAGAAGATATGAATGTATCTATATACAATCTTCAGGAAAGCCATGAACATTTGTTCTCAAGTCATCGACCAATCAAATTGAGCGATCGCCGATGAGATTAATAGATCAGACTGAAATAAGAAGTGATCGCTAGTAACAGGTGGATTTGCAATGTCGCTCAAAAACATGACCCCGGTGTTTTTATGAACGAAATTCAAATACTCAAGATTTAATGAAAATTTCTTGTCATCATCTAGACCGATCATACGGGAGGACGCATCTCAGGGACTTGTTTCTTCTGTTTTGCTGCTCGAATGCGAAATCCCTGGGCTAATGGGCCATTCACACCGCCAACCTGCTGATCAATGAGCGGCCTGCTGCTCTCCATGCTAAAGTTGCTCGTCATCAAGAAAGGCTGGCTCATGAGGGCTAGGATAGTCAATTTTCGGCAATGGGCATGCCAGCCATTGCATCCAAAATTGGCAATTGGCCTGTGGCAGGCGGAAGACATTTTTAAGGTGTGCGTGGAAGTGGTTAATTTTCGCAGCGCTCTTGATCTTCGGTTGCCGCTTTGCATTGACGATATCGTGTTTAATGCCGATGCGATCACCATTTTGACGTCAAATAGGGAATTTTTGGATGAAGTATTTGTGTGATTTAGTGAAACCTCTGGAATTATTATAGTCTTGGGTGGCATAGCTGGATTGATGATGATGACTTATTGCTTCCAAGTTGGGAAGGACCGTTGATGTAGGAGCCAACTACAAAGTTTCACCCAACTTTTCGTAGTACTCTGCAAAAAAAATAATTGGGAAAAAGCTTGTTCCTGCATTGACAGCTCAATGGTCTCTTTTGGAGTGGTATAGAGCGGCATTATTGAAGCCTGCGATAATGTACTTAGAAGGCTATTAACTAACAATAGAATGAACTTCCAGCAGACGACATTCTACCAAAATGCAGCGTCAATAAATATCTACAAGCATTATCTTAGAGCACTCCTAGAGCGTTATCGGTTCGCCTTACATAAGAAAAGTTTATAAAAAAATTACAAAAAATTGTATAGATACAGATGGCTGCTGAAATGTGGATGAGCAATATCGGACGAGCACTGATGCTGGGAATTCAAATCGGCTTGTTGACCGAATGAGGCAATGGAACATTTGGAATATTCATCTTCAGTATGAGTTACCCTCCTGATTGACACATATCACTTGTCAAACTGAAATATCTGGCATTTACGGCAAAAACGTGGTCTCAAACTAGCTTCATCCTTCATTTGTGTTTGGAGCACCCCAAGGTAAATATCTAACCCAAACGGAAAATTTAAGAAGCTTTTCACGATATATGGTTTGAAATTTACATATCAGTAAGTAACTGTGTAAACTGAGGCTAGTTTTGACTCATGTATTTGACGCACTTTTTGTACGCACACTTGTAGAAAGGCTGACATTATTTGAAAACAAAATATCATCGCCATTTGGTAAATATCCATCCTTTTGATTCATCAATGAAGCATTTGTTGTTATCTGAAGTTCGGTTAAAATTGCAAAGCGACATCTATCAACATTTTATGATTCTTGGACTTAAACGCACCACTTGTTCCCATATAGTAACACATTTTACCAAATTCCCATGAAAATATTCATATTCTTCCCATTCGAAAAGAGGCCGTTAATTTGATTCTTTGAATTCGTGCACTGACCTAGAAAACTGATCAACCACTAAAAAACTGCTGACATTTTGAAACCATCTGTCACAATCCACGGTTAAGTATGTCTGGCAGCTGTTGTCTCACTGTAGATCGGTAGTTGACTTGAAGACAGGGCACTTGCTTGCTTGACACTGCGGAAGATCACTTATATGAAGATACTAATATAAAACAATGAAATTCATCACAACCTCGTCGATATTATAAGAACATTTAGATGCTGAGTTGATGGCTAGTTGGATAACTTTATTAATACTTCTAAGAAATCATCAGTAAAAAACTTAATGTCAAACTGATCCCAACTTGGCCAAGAAGCAAAAAAGAGATCCTCAGTTGACTAATGTGTTTATGATCAAAGGTTATAAAATTAAGGACATAGTGACAACTGGATTGAGTTTTGCTAAGCTAACAAATATTCTTATATGCTTTTTTTTTTTTTTTTTTTTTTTATAATTTGCGCGCACTCAAGGGGTTATGAATACCCTTTATATGTTTTAGCACAGTGCGGGCGTTAAGGAAATTAGGGATAAGAAGAAAGGAGATACCGATGCACATTGGTTTTAAATGTCTGTAAGTTATAATGGAGAGGAAAAACAGAGTTTGGTAGAGCATTCCACATTCGTGTTGTTCGGTTTATGTATGAATCTCTATATTTCAGCGTACGTCCGAAGATAGGCTTGAGGGTAAACTGATTTGCATTCATTGCGTAACGAGTATTGCGGCTGAATTGTTGAATGGGAGGAATGCAGCTGGCTATTTCATTTCATATGCTTATAATGAAAAAATGATCTCCCACTGATCTATGGCAGATATTTTGTGTCGAACGATTAGAGCTGACGATAACATATCGCTGAAAACTATTACTGTACTGCAGATCGTCCATTTCCAGATACAGGTATTGTTAGATATGCAATGAAACTTGATGTATAAAACGTAATAAAAATGATTTTTAGTATATTATCATGTCAATCAAAATGCTCGTTGATCAGCTCAAAATTGTTGATCAGTTCAGAATCGTCGATCAGTTCAGAAAACCCTATGCAATGATGTAATTAATTTTCAAAACCTTACACACCTTCGGAGGCGGCATGTACCAGATTTAGAATTGCATGATTTATATATAAAAAATCGTCAAGTTTTCAACTAATAATCAAGTCCTACAACTCAATCTTGGAAAATTAGATAAAAATTTGCATTTATCTTAACAACCATATGTAAACCAGAGACGGCGGCTCTAACACTTATTCCAGCACCAAGATCTTGATTTTATAACACGTTTGCATATAATGATCAATAGTAATGGCAAGAAATGAAGCCGTTTAAATAAAGCATATCCAAGCAGAGTCGACTACAGTTTGCAATTAAGATCGACGTGACTTTAATGCTTGTATGGTAATACTACAAATTGGCTGGTAATTCGTTTTCGGTTGAGCGCTTTCAACTTAAAATGAACCATTGACCCTAAGGTTTAATTTGAGCAATTAAAAACAATTTGTTATCGGCGTCGAAAATAAACTCAAAAATTGGTTTCACAGGATAGATTTAATTTTATGAGATTGGATATCAAATCGGCTTATAAGTTGGCATTGTAGAAAAAGTGATATATCATCAACCAGATCGATAAGTTTTTAAAAAAAAGACTACAATCGCTGACAAATTCTTATTCAAAAGTGTAACCAACCCGTTTTTAATAGTATTTTCTTTCATTTTGAAGAAATGCCGTTTTTTTTATAAAATTTGTTTTATGTTTTTCACATGGTAAACGCTTACTCCATGGAAAGAATATGTCCTCTTACATGACATGGAGATCCATGAAATTAATGCATTTTATGGTACATTTAGCTATGAATCGCGTTCATTGTACTCAACCATTCAGATTAGCTTTTTGTATCAAATGAACCTTCACAAATTATAAGAACTCTTACATGTTCCACGACGTCTTGTCCAGATCGGAATGAAAGGTCTTGAACTTGAAAATATATGCAAGGAACACCCAACATCGTTTTAGATATCCACTAAGTCATTGAACCGATAAATCCAGCTAAAAGCAACAAATTACGTAAATATTAAACAAATTCAAACAAAACAAATATATCTCGAAAATTATCGAAAAATGTGTGTTTATGAAATTCCCTACAATACGTGTCTAATGCAGCCGTTAAAAATCCATTGAACTTTCGTTTGCGGCACGATTACACAGACCGTTCACAAACGCATACAAGTCCCTCCAGCAGCAACATTGTAGTACTTAATCGACGATCGTATAAATCGATCCAAAGCCTATCAATCGGTTCTTATCGCTAGCTATTCCAATTTTCTTATCGATGTCATCTTCTATCTCTCTTCCCGCAGCTCAAGACCTTGCACTTGAATTTTATTTATACAAAAGGCACCCATACAACTATCATCACGCAAAAGCTTGTATCTGTAGATTACAAAAGTTTGTCAGTTAAAAACCAAGTCGGCGGTGAGAGGGAGAAAATAAAAAACGAAAAAAAAAAAAAAACAGTCACAGATAGATAAACGTTCGTTCAAGTTCAAGATCGCCACACCAGCACACAGCACCCGGCATAAAAGCACTTCACCCAACATGCGGCGCAAACAGTCCGACATAGCCTGTTCGTTTGTTCACTCTCTCATCACCATCATCATTAACATCATCGTCGCGCGGTAACACAGCAGCGGCAACGATACAACAGCGCAACAGCGGCGTAAACTTGAGCGTCGTTGTCGTTGTTTTCTGCCAAGCAGATCACCTTGAGCTTGAAATGAAATTAAAAACCCAAACGATCGTGCTGCTGTATGTAAGCTATCTGAAGACTGCTGTGTATCGCTGAGTGAAGACCTCGCAATAACACCCACCTTAAGAGAGGCACGGGAACAAAACGCTAAGAAATGATCTAACTTGATCGAATGGCGATCTTTCGTGGGATGTCTATCTCTAAACGATTATTGTCTAAACCTAAACGCATTTGGGTGGGTGGGTTGTGCGGTAGATACAGTACGTAGATAGATAGAAAAAAAGGGAAATAAACAGCGACATTTGCCCGCATTGACATTTGTGTGTTGCTGGCATTTCTCTGGCTTTGATGGCTTGTTTTATTCGTGCGCAGATACACCTATATCTTTGCAGATACATTCGTTTCTATTCCTCGTTATGCAAGTTGATTTGCATATATAGAAATGCTTTTGCGACCACGTGCGTTTAATTGTGACGAGGGGCAAAAAAAAACAAAAACCCTCACAGAACCTAAACAACCCAGAGATGCATTTCAAATAATACATTCACTTTTGTTGCTCTTGAGGTGAGCGCTGCAGATATAGTTGGCGATGAGCCAAACAACTTACAGATAGATACTCGTTGATGTCGATGGGAGGATGGTGAAAGACACCACCATACAATTTCGAGGGGAGCGCTCCGCAGGAAGGAAGCGACTTTTGATGCACTTCGTAAAAATTTAAGTGTGATAGGTGGTGTGTATTTAAAGTGAGTGCGAACGTGTATCTGCTGCATGTGCCTTGACAGGTAGTTCTCTCACTCACCTTTTGCTGCAATTTGCAATCGGATTTTGGGGTAAAGTCACAGCCGAATTTAGATTTCTGCCATTTTTAGACGCCCAAAGACAAAAGAAAGAAGCTGCCAAGCCTGCCAATTGCGTAGTGTATTTCAGTTGAAAATTCATTCGCGAATTCATCATCATCATCGTGGTTGTGGGTTTTGCAAGTTCTTGGATGTAAAGTGAAATTAATTTCACGTTACGTGCCATGGTTCCCTTCAAGGTCTAAATTGTGTTTGAAATGTATTTGTATCTTTGCTGGTCGTGTGGCAAAACCTGGCTACAAGGACATTCGACTTGGGTTGGATGGTTGTATAAAAGGGATCAATATAGATGAGGAATTGGGGGGTCAACCAGGTCACAAGTGTCTACAAGAGTAGAGAGATGAATAGTGAAGTTTTGTTTGTTTGAGACGACATTTCTAGATAGATCTGGCAATCGATTTGAATTGGTCGGACCCAACATCACGATGGGTCCAACCAATGATGTCAATATCGTCGGCGTATGCTAGTAGTTGCACCGATTTTTGGAAAATTGTGCCTCTGGTGTTGGCTCGTGAATTTTGCACAACCTCTCAACAATCAAATTGAAGAAGCTAAATGACAGCACATCGCCTTGCCTAAATCGTTTGTTGGTATCGAATGTGTCGGTGAATGAATTCTCAATCGTCATCTCATCCTATTTCTTTTTTCTTTTTTTTTGGGAATCCAGACTCACGGGGCTTAATTCCGCGGAGGTTATTGCACTGGACTGTTTGCCTGTTCTGCAACAAAAATCATTTTGGTATTGCGTTGTTCCTTTCGTTGTTAGATGGAAAGTGTGTCTGTTAGCTAAAACTGCTTACCTTGTAGGTCGTTGGAATGCAGTCTGCAGAATGCGAGTCTATGTTGGATTTCACTGCAGTTATAATATCTGTAGTAATAAGAAAGATCTCTTACAAGTCTTCATTGTACCAAAGTTAACAGCTTTGAATTAACAATCGTCTATAAGACGTTCACTAATTTGGATAGAATCCACTAATTTTGGTATATGTTTTGTGGGCGGACTCCAAACATGATGACAAAATTCAAGGCCTTATCGTATTTGGGCTACAGAAGAAAAAGCTGGGCTGGTGTAAAATATCTCTTAGCTCTGAAAAGTTAACATAGTTTGGGCGCAGCTGTGTTGCCAATTGTTGAGCTGCCAATTGTTGAGTTGTCAATTGTTGAGTTGCCAATTGTCTAGGCCTAGTACATCAATGGATACTTCCGTTTTGAGGACTCTATTCTCTATTTCGATTTTTGGAATTCTGAAGTTGTTCTCTTTTGAAAATTTCAAATATGTCCCGCGTTTTCTTTTAGTTGAATTAAACTACATATATATTCATTTTCCCGTTACAATTTTTCTTATCTTTTTAATTTTCTCTTACAATTAATGATTCTGTTTCCATTATACTTTATGGTGGATTTGGCTTCTCATTTAAAGAAGGGCAAAACCTGTAACTGGTAATCTTATACTATGCTGATGTACATTCATTTAGTCGACTCCATTATTATTTTTATTGAGATTTTGCATTCCAGCTAGCCCAATATATTTTCCTTAACTTGGTGTAGTGGTAATGTGTTCGCCTGTTGAGTAAAAAGTTGCGAGTTCAATCCCAGCCAAAATACATGAAACTTTTATTCAAAGAAAAAAGTGGGTATTACTCCTAAAAGTATACACTATCTTGAAAGTTCTGCCAATATAATGAACAAAAAAAAACAGTGACTCCCTGAAGTTAGTTCGGACACCACCCATGGAGTAAGTCTCCCCTACATCCAAAATCTGTCCTATTACTCTTTTTCTTCCCTTTATTTAACACTCGTATTCTGGTTAACCATTTAAGGAGTAGATATTGATAACTCCTTAAGTAAACGCAAATTATAAAAAAAAAACACAATTTTGACTTCGCAATCCGGATATAATACGTAGGCTTCATCCAAGAGGTCTTAAAATGCATCCTTGATATCGTCTTTATTGTGGGGGCGTGTGCACTTATAAGTTTGATGTTGCAAAACGTTGATATGATGCGGGGAGCAGCCAGGCGATCACTTATTGGCTGCAAATCTGTTACTCGTACCGATCTTTGCGATAAAATCTTTAAAAACGATTCTCCTGTGTAAAGAATACAACCCCGAAAAAAACACAAAGCAATGTACCTCAGATTGGATTATAAAATTTCTCTCCGAATACAAATTGACTAAACTTGCTAACTTGTTATGTTCACATTTTATCTATAAATTGACAATGCACCCACCTAAACAGTTTTTGTCATCTTTATCCGACTTTCTCGGCGCATTTCATCCCAACGAGAATTACAAACAAAAACCGCCCTATCTCCTTAACATTCCTAAAATGTTTCCGTCCAGCTAATTTCTTCAATAATTTCATCATCATTGAACTGGTCATTTGCCAAACTAACCTAACTCTTGCCGTCCAACAGCCATTTATCCCACCTGCAGCAGATCTTCACTCAGCCACATCCGCACAGACCCAAAAAAAAAACTCAAATAAATTATCCAAACATATGTCGCTCGCATCTTGTCGTTTGTGTGTTTGTGCATCCTTCGAGCAACAACAACCACCACCACCACCCGAAACGGTTAAATACCCAAAAATTCCATCATCAACATATTGCCTTAACTACCTTCGCAAGGGTTGTGTGCCAAAAATTACGACTTCGACGACTACACATTGTCCTGACCCAATTCCAAAGTCGACATTTTTGTTGGCCTGCATCCTCGACTCTGTAGCCATGCATCCTTATCGATTTTTTCGCGTAACACACATGCACGTAAGACCGTAGCTTGTTGCCAAAAAAAAAACTCCATTGCGAAATGGTACTGCCACGTAACAGTAACCCCCAAAAAACGGTTGTAGATACATGGGGTAGATGGATGTAACGCGACCCTTTTATGGTTTGGTTAGCTTCGTATTCATTCAACGTGTGTTTGGTGTCTTCGCCGTATGTTATGTATTCAAGGGATGGACGTTTCTAAACCGTTTCTTTTTTCGTGTTTTCGATCTGACGGATAGCTCGTAAAGACGACTCGAAAAACGTGTCCTGTCGAGCGTAACCTCTCCGAAAAAGAATCGACCCATGTTCTTTTTTTGGCAGTGCATCAACCCTTCCAACTTTTTTCGGTGGTGCCACTGATGACAGTTTTCGCGTTACACTGTATCTGTGCTGCAGATGGCGCAGATACGTCGCATTCGCGCGCAGTTGCATGCATGTAAGCCGTTTGTGATCCCCTAATTTTTGCATATCCTATACATATGCACATGAGAGTTTAAGTGTGAATTTTTCGGTCTACTGTGCTTGTTTGAATAAATTTCCCACTCAAGAACGTCTTGAATTTGCAAAAAAAAAAACTGAAAAATAAAAAAACACCCTTGACAGATGGATCGAAGGAAGATGGGAGGAACTCTTCTGTAGCGGAGCCGTGGATGAGGTTATAATTGCACTCGTGCAAGTTGAAGGCGCATATTTGGCATGCATCGACACACACATATAAAATATACATTTTGGAGTACGACCCAACCGACCTTCCTTTTCTGTTAAGAATTAGGGAGTAAAATAACGGTATTTTGTCTCTCTGAATATAAATTACAAATTATAGAAAAAAAAAACGCTTTAGAACGATTGAAAAAGCAGGAGTGATGAGGAAGTATGGAAGTTGGAGCCGGAGGAGGGAGGACGGAAGCCTTTTCCATTACACGCTTGAGTTGAATTTTACAAGTAGCAGGGGCAACAATGTTGCATTTAGATGGTGGTGAAGAGCTTGTGGCAAGTGCAACATTGACGGATAGGTGGGAAGAATGTATTTATCGTGATTTCTATTATGGATCGCACTCTGCGAAATGGTGAAGTCGATTGCGAATTTCTTTTCTTCGGAGGCAATTATATACCAAGGGCTTTCTCCTTCTTAAAGAAAACCTCTACGACTTCATGCAACGAATTCTGAAACCCATCGATGCAACATTCTGTAAAATACAGCCACAGATACACGCCAAGTTTTGTTAAAATAGTCGTTGAATTTCGTTCTCTCATTCGGTATCACTTGTGAGTATCTGTTCCGCAGTCGAGCATCCTAAGTTGTCAGAAATTAATTCGCCTGACATTGAATTATCGTCTACGACTTCATGCGACGAATTCTGAAACCCATCGATGCAACGTTCTGTAAAATACAGCCGCAGATACACGCCAAGTTTTGTCAAATTAGTCGTTGAATTTCTTTCTCTCGTTCGGTAACACTTGTGAGTATCTGTTGCGCAGTCTAGCATCCTTAGCTGTCAGAAATGAATTCACCTGACTTTGAATTATTGTCTACGACTGCATGCAACGAAATCTGGAATCTATCGATGCAACATTCTGTAAAATAGAGCCACAGATATGCGCCAAGTTTTGTCATGAACTGCGTTCTCTCATTCGGTATCACTTGTGAGTATCTGTTCCGCAGTCGAGCATCCTAAGTTGTCAGAAATTAATTCGCCTGACATTGAGTTATCGTCTACGACTTCATGCGACGAATTCTGAAACCCATCGATGCAACATTCTGTAAAATACAGCCGCAGATACACGCCAAGTTTTGTTAAAATAGTCGTTGAATTTCATTCTCTCATTCGGTTTCACTTGTGAGTATCTGTTCCGCAGTCGAGCATCCTAAGTTGTCAGAAATTAATTCGCCTGACATTGAATTATCGTCTACGACTTCATGCGACGAATTCTGAAACCCATCGATGCAACATTCTGTAAAATACAGCCGCAGATACACGCCAAGTTTTGTCATGAATTGCGTTCTCTAATTCGGTATCACTTGTGAGTATCTGTTGCGGAGTCGAGCATCCTAAGCTGTCAGAAATGAATTCACCTGACATTGAATTACCGTCTTTCTCTAAGCTTAGTAAAGTCGTTTGAGAAATTTATATCTTCGGTGATATTTATCCAACGTGTTCCTTGCCACTTTAAAAGAAAACCTTAATTGCATATCCATCCAACGAATTGTTTACCCAATCGACGTAATATTCTGCGAAACATGGACGCAAATATCTGTCAAAAGTGAACTTGTTAAGCCATATACCTGAATTTCAGTTCAGCATCTTTTGTGGAGATCTGCTACGCACCAGCACATCTGTCATTTAACTAAGCTTGGTAAAGTCTTTGAAGGAATTTAAGTCTTGCAACGAATTCTGAATGAATCTGGGCCTCAACCAACAATCAACTTGGTCTCAAGCAAACTACCTCAAGTCGTGGATATCTTCCTCTCCTGCATCCGATGTCTGTCTGGGAATCGAAAATTATGTGATCCGTAGTTTTGTTGGTGTCTAGTCGCCGTACAGCTTTTATAGTTCTGTATAATGTCTTCAACTTTGTAGCCCGTAAAAGCAATCGGGAACGAACAATTTTACTCTCAAAACGACCAAAGATTTCTTCATCCACTTTTGAAACGTTTGACATGCTTCAGAGGTGTTTTGACATGCTTCAGGTTCTTGAATAGGGTTTCCTTATTAAATACAGTGATGGAGTTACCCTTAAAGAATGATTCCTTGTTTAATTTCTGACGAGAAGTTAATGTCGGAGTAAGCCTCAATGTAATATCTGTCAATGGTGACGTTCTGTCCTGTTCGTCAATGTTGTGTGTGCTTTCGTGTTGATAGAATATATTTGGTCTTACCCTCGCTTACAGTTAAACCCAATTTTGCGGCTCCATTCTCTATAGTAACAAACGTGCTACGACGTTGAGCCCGACCAAAGGTGTGAATGTCGTTGATCTGACAAATCATTCGTGATATTAATTGTCAATAAAATTGTACTTCCACTCAGCCCTTCGGATTCAACACAACGTAGGAGATTTCGCCGAAATCTGCGAATTGTCACTTTTCAAAGAAAGAAATAATCATAGAATGCTATGAAATGCAAGGTGGGCATTTCCATTGCTATGCTTACCATCTCAAACAATCTTACGATTTCATACAGAAACGACAGCCCATAGCATACTATCCATAGAAAGCAATGAACTGAGCAATACATAGAAAGACATTTTTCATAGAATACTATTTGAAGTCTCCTCAAGCCATTTCCATAGAATGTCACATTGCATTCCATGAAATATTGCTCGTGGAGACCCCGGGTCAGTCCTGTATAGTCACAAACCCGTTGCTTCAAAAAAATTGTATTTTTTTTTAAGTGAAACTTTATTATGAAAGAAAAAGTGTAACGAAACAGAGACAACTGTAAAGCCTTTGAGAGAAAGCGATAAAACTCATACAGTGTCACTTCTAGCGTTTGTGAACTCGATATTTTTGCATTTGAAGTTTTCTCCTCTAAAATGATGCACCAAGCGTATCTGTCATTCGAATTCGTCATTCTATTAAAATGAATACGGCTTACACTGAAGAAGACGTTATCCAACATTCCATTTAAAAGCAGCTCTTCCAAATATTCCCATTTATGAAACGAACGTGAGAGGGGTGTGATTCGTAAATAAGGCTTACATTGCCGAATTTACCATTGACGTGAATTCTTACAATGCACTCTCTAATGATTTGAAAGCAGAAGACTTCTAGCCTAAATAAGCAGCTTAAAGAAAGTCCGTGTCCGAAAAGTTGTTTTTTCTGCACACTATAACATTAATCTCAGTATATATGACACTTTTTCATCCTCCTTATGCCCGTAGAATTTCATTTTATGTCCGCTAGTTGTATGGCTGCTCCAGGCACTAATACTAACGTCATTGTCCTTTTTAGAACCATTCTTTCTTGAGGCTTTGGCTGATTCGTAACAAGTGGGCTATCCACGAATAACTGGTGAACAGAGGGCGTGCATTCTAAGGTGCCATATAAAGGGTTTTTCAATAAGAGCGCTACAAAAGTTTTTTTTAAATAAAACAAAAACAATTTTGGATATCAATGAAATTCTTTTTTCCTGTGAAAGTACGTTCGATGCCTTTATATATGGAACTCGATTTCTTTTGCATGGCCACCATGGGTACGCTTGCATAAGTCCAGACGCTGAACCCAATTTTCGACGGTTTTCAAGCATAAATCGGCCGATACTGCTGCAATTTCACGTTCGATATTCGTACGAAGTTCATCAATCATCGCTGGCTTGTTGGAATAGACCATAGACTTGACGTAGCCCCACAGGAAATAGTCTAACGGCGTCAAACCGCACGACCGAGGCGGCCCAGCGACTGGACCATTTCGTGAGATAATACGTTCTCCAAACTTGGTTTCCAATAAATTGATTGCGGCATTCGCTGTGTGGCCTGTGGCGCCGTCCTGTTGGAACCACATGTCCTCCAAGTCCATATCATCCAATTGGGGCCAAAAATATTCGGTTATCATTGAATGATAGCGATTCCCATTCACAGTAAGGTGCTGGTCTTGATCATCACGGAAGAAGTTCGGCCCAATGACGCCGCCGGCCCATAAACCACACCAACCCGTAATTTTTTCGGGACGCAATGATGACTCACGGAGTACGTGTGGATAGCTGCCTGACCAATACCGCATATTTTGTTTATTGACGAAGCCATTCAGCCAGAAATGAGCCTCATCGCTGAAGATGATTTTTCGATGAAAATCCGAATCATTTTCAAGTTGTTGCTCAGCCCAATTCACAAACATTTGACGCTTCTGGTGGTCAGGCGGCTTCAGTTCTTGCGTCAATTCAATCTTGTAAGGATGTAGGCCAAGATCTTTTCGCGAAATTCGCCACAACGACGTCACAGAGATGCCCAACGCTTGAGAACGACTTGTGAGAGACACATTTGGCGTTTCTTCAACTGAAGCAGCAATATTCTCGAAACTACGGGCACTTCTTTGTCTCACTGGCACGGGAAAATTTCGTACTGTGCCTGTGGACTAAAATTTTTCCACAAGACGCTCAATTGTTGATCTGCTAGGACGATTATGACGACCATAAATTGGACGTAGCGCTCTTAACGTTGAGGCCACTGACTCCGAATTTCGGTTGTAAATTTTAATAATTTCGAATCGTTGTTGGATCGTATATCTTTCCATCATGAAATGGCAAACCTCACTGAAGAGAAATGTCAAAAGAGCGGCAAGAAATATGGCGTCGTTTGCTGTCCCTGTCGCTCAACTTTTGTAGCGTCCCTGTTGGAAAACCCGATATATGAACTGGCCTGAAATTTAATTTTTTTTTCATTTCACTAAACTTGTTAAAGTCGCTTGCTTCAGGGCAACTTTTCCATCGGGCAGTTTAACATCCTTAAAGAAAACCTTCCTTACAACTTCTTGCATCAATATCTGCACCCAATCGACGTAAGAAATTTGCAGATACGCATCAAATTCAGTCAAATCAGTTTTGGAATTTGAAAGTATCTACAGCGGAGTCGTGCATCCAAAGCAGCCTAAAGTGCTCTGGCCCGACATACATGGTGCGCCATCGTTTACGTCGGTGTATGCACATAAAATAACTTTCTAAAATATCGACCGAGTTCCGTATTTGAAGTATTTCTATTTAATTTAATTCTTTACAATTTATTGGGGTTAGTCTTTGAGTAAAACATCAATCAACTGGCCGCCTCAATTGACCGAAGCAAAATGTTTCCATTTTGCTGCGTTTTCCATTACTTTTTCGAGCATCCGGTGTGGTATAGCAATGATGTCAGCACGAATGTTTGACTAGAGCTCGTTAGTACTCTCATGCTTGCTGACTTTGAATTTTCTTTTCAAATAACCCCGAAAAAAAGAAGTCGGGTGGGTCAAATCTGGAGATCAAAGTGGCCAGTCAATGTCGCCATTATTTGACTGCACTCGTCCAGGGAATGTTCGTTGCCGACGCTGGATTGTTTCATTTGCAGTGTAGCATGGCACACCGTCGTCTTGTTGAAATCAGTTGAACGTTTTTTTTTTAAGTTTGTGGGCAGACAAAATGCACCAACATCCACCGATATCGATTCCCATCGACTTTATTTAAGAAAAATTGTCCAATAATGGTTTTTGGTGGAAAATCCTATCCAAACTGCCACTTTGTGGTTTTTAACGGATATCGTGTTCAAAATGCAGCAAATTTTACTGGTTCACAGCGCTATAGAGCTCGTCAGTCAACAAAATTATCTTCCAAAAATCCAGTTCAGTTTTAACCATTCGAGCGAATGTATTCCAAGCGACGTGATTAGCAATATCCTTTGAAACACTTGAAAACAAATGAAAATCATAACTTAAATGTGGTGCAAGGTGGTTCCGCTAAAATTCGTAATACGGTGACGATACGACATGTGTAGCAAGAATATCTCTTACCGCTTCATTGAAACATCTTTTTAGAACGATATGTCGACGATCCCCACTGTCCCATACTCAACAAAATTCGACTTCAAACGAAGAATAGTTTTGTAAGACGGTACTCATATATATTTTCGCCGATAAGCTCGTAGAATAACCACAACCGAACGACTCTCTTCAGTGTAGAATGTCACTATTTTAGGGCGTTGTGACTCGATTTACTGACGTTTCAAAAAACGTGTCCTAAAGTTAATCGATTGATAAATGTCAAAGTTATTCAATGTCTACATATCGAAATAGAAGATGGCGCACTCGTAGAACTGCCTGGATTTCACTAAACTTGGTCTATCAAATGCTGGATTTGCTGCCCTATAACCACCCATCAACATCAAAGATATTTCATACTTCATTGCCACTGCAAACCATCTGAAATACCATTCCGGAATAGATTGCAAACTTTTTCAACTTACAGCCTAGTAAAACCCTCAACTAATTGTCCCACAATTGTCTTGCGAAACATTCATGTTTGCACCACGCTTCCATTGACCGAAATATTAGAAAAAAAAACGGGAACCCCTTCACCTCCGCCCGCACTCAATTTAAAATTGCAACAAATTCACGATCAAAATTCGAGATAATGCGCGCGCTCGCGCACACAAAATTACATCAACATCCAGCTCGCTCTGGGGAGACATACACACAATAGAACCCAAACGAACGTCATTCGTGTGCCAATAGAAAAGCCCGCCCCGGTATATGAGCACAAGCACTCATATACCCATCGTGCTGGGCTCAAGGACGTAGCCTCTACGCAACAAAACTGCTGCCGCCGAGCCTGCGATTGTTCCAAAGATTTACTGGGCTGTAGTTTGTGCGAGCTTAAGTGTGCCCAGGCCTGTGCCTTATGCGCAAACATGCACCCAGCTGCTGTTGCTGCTACTTTGAGAATGAGGAACCTAAAGCCTGCCACGATAAATGCCACCACCCGCTCCACTGAACTCTGCTCTCAGGTAACAAATATGCTGCGGTGGTGCCCCTGTGATTGCATAAGCTGGTCGATGGTGCCCCTAAGATCAACGCAACTAGGTTGGGTTGACAAGAGTGATATAGCGGCACCCCCGGCACATGGTTACACAATGTGACAAGTGAAACTTCATCCACATCCGATATGAGTTTGTGTTGGTTGTAATCGGTATCTGTGGTGTCACACACGTGACACATCACAAGCGCATCCATGAGTGGCCGATGCAACGGTGAGAGAGCGCGCGCAAGGTAGAACAACAAAAAGACGCCTCATTAAGCGTAAACGCGTTCCGTAAAAGATCATCTCGTAAATCACACCGGCCAACGCCAATCGCGCACCTGTTTGGTTCGTGTATCTGGATGGAGCTGAGTTCTTGGTTGGGCTTGTGCACGGCTCTGTGTGCTAGTGCCTGTGTCATGTTTTGTGTTCCGTGTTTGTGTTTTTTTTTCTGAGGTGAGTAGGTTGGAACCCAGTGGCATAGTCGCGGTATCTCAATGGAATTTTTCATTTCATTTCGCGGAGATTATGCGCATGCGTTACAGGCTTTGTTTCCTTCTGTGCGGTGTGTGTGTGTGCTGTTGCACATTTGTGCATTCCACGCGCGCGCAAAAAAAAAATGGAAAACTTGAAACAACATAAAGTCGAAGACAATTGTTGAGAGCTGTGTGGAGTATCTATGGAGAGTGTGTTCCTTGTAGCACGCTACAACCACCATCAAGATCATCCTACAGCCACCGTGTTGTTGGTTGTGGTAAACGTTGGTCACCTTGACTTTTGACAGGCCGCTCATTTCGAATAACCACATTGGCTTGCAGTGGTATGGTGAACATGACCAATATGGACCACTGAATACCACAGCCGCAGGGGAGTTGCTTGGCTGATTTACACCATAGTCCATTGGGACCTGGTGAGAGAACTTAAATTTGGTACCCGGTAATTGCGTGCATGCGCTCTGCCCACTTAAAGGTGCGCAAACGCATATTTATTTGACTTTCTACTTGAGGCGGTGTTGTGTAGCTCATTTCTCCTGCGGATTTACCTGGAATTCAATTTTATCTTAGAGGTTTGGCATTGTCAATGTAATGGGGTCACTGTGCGTGGAGGTTTCCATTTGTACAACCGACAAATCGGCCGTGCGTTGGCCTAGTTCGGGGGTTGATGGTTGACCCTATTTGATTTGGAATACAGAGAACTTATAAGGACATCGGCATTTGTGAATCTTTTGGTTGCATGGCATACAAACTCTTCGCTTACCAAATCTGTGGAGGTTCTAGAGACTTCTGTCTTGAGAATTTAAAGAACATTTTTATCTGAAATTTTAAAGAAATAAGTGCGACGCCTGGCGTGTCCTTCGCATCTTACTGTTACTAATTTGTTTTTCAATTGGCAAGCAATCAATGGGCTATAAATACGATTTATCTGTCTGAGCATAGTGAGGGTGTTAAGAAAATTGGGGCTAAGTTGAGATCAAATATTGTAGAAAGCTTTCCGGAGTACGTAAGTGAGTACCTAACTATAGCTATTTAAATAATTGCCCTAAGCTCTCAAGGAATACAAGACAAAGATGTTAGTTCATGCTTTATGACTGTGATGATAATATAGACCTTATACAGCCACCGCTTATATGGCCCTAACAATGCTTGTATAAAGAATGCTAATGAAAAACATATGAGAAAACAACAATCCGATGTGTGGATCGCGTAATACCCTATTTATAGATCCGCAAAAAGTGGGCAGATAGTTTTTCAAAATTGTTAATGGTTCGACAAAAAACAATGCTTATCTCCTGCATCTGCTATAGGCTAGGGTATGCAAATGTTTTTTTCTTTATCAAAAAACGCCCCAAAAAGCCAAAAAGTGGGCGTGGGTTTGTGTTGTATATTCGAAATCTTCACATTAACATTATCAATGTTTTTGCATCGAAAGTTTCTTTGTCATATTTCCTTTAAATTTTAACGAAAACTGTTTCTGTTTTACAGAAAACACCCCGAAAAAGTGGGCGTGGTAAAAAACTTTACATGAACAATATGTAGATATTTAGATTGTCTTAATATGCTTCTCAAATACTGTTTTAAAATTCTTAGCCGTTTGGCCAAAAACAATGCTTTACTAAAAAGAGGGCGTAGCAGCGGGGGTTTTCAAAACCCTCAACACTCCTCTATACAAAATCTCATTATCGTAGCCAAAAAAAATTGAACGAACGGACGGACGGACAGATATGGCTTAACCGACTGAGTCTATCCATATAATTTAAATTATTTTTCTATGTTACAAACTATGTAACAAAACTAATAAACCACCCCTTTGGGATAAGGTATGAAAAACTTCCCAAGAACAAAATGGAGATAACCATCCTCTTGAAAATATCGGCGATAAATGAAGAATACAGGTTCGTTGATTCGTATATCATCAACGAGAAGTTACAAGTCTTCGGGCACCTGTTTGTTTTCTGTTTTCAAGAGGATGGTTATCTCTATTTTGTTCTTATGAAGTTGTTCATACAGCTGGGGTTGCTCACTTTGCTGAATGGGTTCGAACTTTCTAAATATTTCCCTGAGGCTGAACGGACTTTTGAACACCAAGTCTTTTTTTTTTGTAAATCAGAAAGCCAGACGTAGCTGAAAAACAGGCGAATCCTTGTTTTAAAAATGTGAGTGAACCGCGCATGAACAGACAAATAGGGTACCAAAAAGCCGCCCACCAAGATGACCTCAAAAAAACGTGCTGGCTTTTTCCAGTATTACTCATGATTAGTGGTAAATTAGCATTTTAGGTTAGGTTAGGTTATAGTGGTTGCTTGCTATTCTCTAACAAACTTAGACCAGTTTTCGATCCTTTGTGATAAAACGTTAATCATTTTGCTCACTTTTCATAAAACTTTACTTCACTAATTTTATTTTTTTCATTGTTGCTCCTTTTACCTCCGTTCTTCTGATCCTTGCTGCACACTCCTGCCTTCTCGATATTTTAATTATTCTCTACTAATATTTCGTCCACTCAAAATTGCTCCAGCATTAAGGGGATAGGACCGTTTTCTCCTGGCCATCGATCGTGGCTTTTAAAAATGAGGCTTTTGTGGAGGGGCTGTCCTCTGTTGCCCCACCCCTCTGCCGTATCCTTCTTGAGAGAAAAGAAAGCGTCTACTCGTCGCCCATCAATTGCGTTTGCGCCCGTAATTCGTTGGCAAACACTTTTCGCTGGGATGAAAGTTCCAGGGATTCTCCTGGTCCACCTGCCATTATCAAATTGAGGTAGAAGGGGGGATAGTCCTCCCTGACCCATTTAACTATTCGTAATGTCTTTTCTTATACTGACTGTCGCAAGTATCCAACCACCATTCGTGAGCTTCGACGGCGGTGTATTCCCGTGAACCACCTGTCGCACGTTTATTTTGCTTCGTCGGGAGTCTCCGCACTGTCCTAGGTTTGCATTATAGGAGATTAAGATCGCTTGATGAACCTAGTTAAGGTTGCCTCCTCGAGTACTGATGGTCATGAATCAATTGCTGATGCGACCGTCGTTGTCAAACATTTTCTACAGAGTCTGGGTTTGTGACAACAAAGTAAATAGATAACGAATGGATTGTAGTGTTAAATTTTACCGTTATAGTGCGTCCCCTATCAAAGCTACATTTTTATTTTTCATCCGACAGTGGATATGACGTAACGGTATAACTATGGAAAATCCGAATAAACATTTTTCAACAAGCATCCGCGAAAAACAACAAATTTAGGACACTGGTTCAATATCATTTAGTTCACAAGTCAGAAAGCATTTCTCAGTGCAAATTGGAACATGAACGGTCGGCACTATTATATACGTGTGGATGAACACATTGTCATTTTTCTTAGAGATAACAAACTTGATTGGTACTCAAGGTTGGGCATCACCGTGACATCGCTTTTGATTTTCCAATCAATCAATCTATCACTCAAACCTAACCAAAATTTCTGTTTCCTTTGTTGTGCCGAACCCGAAATCTGGGATTGCGAAATTCTCTTAGCTGGATCATATTGATATTCATATTCGTTCTAACCTTTTGTACTACATCCACATTCGGTATAGCTCATAAGGCTTGACTCAGAGTTAGATGAAACAGCTTTACTCTCTTGAAGTTGTGACATTTTGTCACAGGATTGATCCTCCAACCAATCAAGTCATCACTTAAACCAACCAAAGTTTCTCTCTTCTTTCTTGTCGCGAACCTGAAGTTTATGAAAAACGTTATCCCGAATAATCAATCAGAATACACTCATCGCCGATATCATTAAAAATAAAAATGTTATCCTTGCTAATCCTTGCATCCAATCAATTTATTTTTCTGATACCTGTGAGAATGATTACCTAAAGTCCATTTTAGAAGGATAATTCAAAATAAGACGATAAATCTGCTGCGTGATAAGGAGATCATAGTCAGCTCAAGACAACTATGAACAACTATGAACAACATACGATATGCTAGACGACTTCGTCTGTTATGTCAAACTTCTATGGATATGTACAAAAACTCATTTTTTGTGACAACGGTTTCTTCCACGTGCCCGTTTCATTCAAACATTCTTGTCACTTCAAATACAACCAAAAACTAGATCACATGTTATCCCAACCCTCTACGATCAGTGTCAAAACAAATTCCCAGTGTTTGTTGTGAAAACAAATCCGGAAACACAAAGTGCCCTCATTTCTTGCAGACACACACCTCAAGGAGCTAATAATCAAACAAAAGATAACTCGTAATACCCCTCACCCCCTAAACTTAGGTATGTGGTTATGATCAAACGAGAATCGATAGAATTGATGACCTATAAAATATTACAACTTGGCCCTCTCACATTAGGCTCAGTACAGATGTGCGCATCACATCACTACATCACTGCATCACACTATAGGTACAACTACATCATTGCCATCACTTTTTATATGCGTGCTGTATATCCCATCGCATCACATCGTCGTCATCGTCTATCTAATGGTGCTTGTCCAAAGTCCTGTGCATACACAACATATACGTGATACATTTTTACAAATGACTAATATCCGCATCAACCCACACACCACTGCGTTATGATAAATTGTACCTTCACCGTAGTCATTACCCGTGTGCAGCAGAATGGTGAGTCCTACCAAGAGCGGTCCCTCGACGGCTCCGACTCTCCGAAGTCCCGGTCGCATGTAAAATTGCACATTACAACCGATAACACCCCAAAAACACATAAATCCTCACTCACTTGGGTCGTCGTCGTCGGTCGTCGGCGGACAACAACAACAGCAACAACTGCAACTGGCAAAACCGATCGAAGTGCTTTTTATTGATTGATCCTTTTTGCAGCTGCAATTACCTACACGGTGTGCATGTGTGTGTGGGTATCCGGGCAGCGTAGTGTTTGGAATGTGCAACCTTAATTACATGACGCACTGAACAATTAGAAGAATGCCAGAGAGTGGCCCCGCATAGAGCATCCCGCGCTGTAATTAACCAGAGAATTGCGGCAGTCGGAGTGCTCCCCCCTCCTTTACAAGTTCAACTGGCCACCATTCTCGCGTGCGCTGATCGAGTGCATTTTATATCGTATATCTCGTAATCTCTAATTTATTGCATTCAATAAAGAAGCAAGAATCTCGTCGGGTATAGTGTTGTGTTCTCCTGCTCTCTCGGTTTTCTCTTTTTTCTCGCTGCCATTTGAAGGTCACACGCGCAATTTTATCGCGAGGGACCACCACAGAACCTGCCATAGATACAAAATGTATCCGAGTATCTAATGCGGTGCTGTTGCAGTATATGCTCGCTTGCGTTTGCCAACTGGTGAATAAAGTGTATGTGTGTGCAACAAACAGTTATAATTAATTGTGAAAGTCGTAAAGCCCCTCTTGGTTCTCAGCCGCCGCCGAGCTGTACATACAAGACTCGAAAGTTTATGCAAGCTTCCGTCAATGTCGCGTATACGCATATTTGCGCCGTTCCGTATGGGAATGGGCATGCATACAACTACCGATGAAGGGGTGTTCGCCAATAGGCCACGTCGTTTCTTAATCACACACGGCCTGGTAATGGTTTATTGTGTGTAGGCCAGGCCAACAGCGCTACTGCAACAGCGGTAGCAGCGACAGCGAGCAGCAACAGCGGCAGCGCACAGCAACACGTGTGTCGCGTTTGTTGTCCGTTTCGTGTTGTTCCTGTCGTGTCGTTGCAATGTCTGTGTATGTGATGCAACTTAATTCACGACTTCAATTAGCTGCCTGACATGGTTCTTTTTATTGAGCCGTTTTCAGTTATTCACAGCGCGGTTTATTTTATGTAGATACATCGGTTAGGTAGGTAGGTATGTATAGGTGTGTGTGAAATTCGCGAAATGCCGTATGTGCGGCGGTAATATCAGCGTATTCTTGTAATTGTGCAGTAAGACCGCACATGTGGATTTCGGCAGAGTTTCTGGTCGAGTTGGGTGACTTTGTAGGCTGTGAGAGCGTACGTTAAGGTGGCGCAAACCGTTTTATTTTAGATGGTAATCTCTAGGCATAGCGAAGCAATGGATTGCTCCTGGTTGCATGGTAAGCTTGCATACCAGAGTTGTATTGCTAAATATAATTCAAAACAACATTTTGGAGCTAAAGCAGATTTCATACGACTCTATAAGCCCCTTGATTGATTTAACTAAGCAGTGGAATAGTCTCGACCAAATCTCCAAATAATTAAACAAATTAACAGTTAGTTACGTAAATACTTTGGAGTGAGTGGCCCATTATATGTTATGAATCTTAACAACCATTAGCCATTTTGGAAAATTCCCAATTTTATGCTTATTTTTGGTCACCTATCCAGAAACTAAAATTTATCAGACATTGTCGCTGTGACCTAGGTAGCGCCTATAACGTCAATAACACCACCTTACATGAGTGCGTTGAGTAGCTTAGTCTGGCCTACCGAGTATCAGCAAGAAAAGAAAAGATTCGAAAAGATCCTCAATCGGGCTATATCGAAGTGGGTTGAGGACAATAAGATAATACTAGACCCCCATGTCGCCATTAAACTGGTATCTGATATACAATCGAACAAAAGCCATCTAGGGCACATCTGGAGGATTTAGAGAAAGTTGTTGACACCGATTAGTTAGAGGGGCTCTATTTAAAGCAGACAAGAGTTGGTAGAAGTAAACCACAACTGTATAAACTTAATGACATGCTGAAAGGTAGAACGTCGGCTGTCAAAAGTGGCAATGTAACTTCTAGTGGATTTAGAGAACGCTTTCGACACCATTTATTTAGAGCGGCTCTAATTAAAGCTGACCAGACTTAATAGAAGTAAACCACTACCGTATTTGTTTCATGAACGTCGGTTGTCAAAAGTGGCATTGTAACTTCCACCTTCTAATTCATTTCATTCAAAATATTCTGCAACAAAGACCGGTCAAATCGCCGATTCTTTTCAGTATTTACAACAGCGATATGAAGTCTTACTCAGGTAAATGTATATCCAGGCGATCTTATCGCGAATAGAAGAGTACATACGATGTATGTCATTAGAATTCTTCTGCAGCGAAACTTCGACAAAATTCAGAGATATTGTGATCACTAGAAGTTCAACTTTTGAAAATCTGAAACTGTCCTGTTCAGGACACTTTCGCCTAGGGCCTTAAAAATTCAGAGATGTTGTGATGACTAGAATTTCAACTTTCAAAAAGTTAAAACTATTCTGTTCAGCACACCTTTGCCTAAGGCCTCAAGGGATACAAGAAGTAACTGGCACAAGCTGGTGATCGTAGGACCAATTGGACAGCCACTGGTGATAAAAAGTGCAGTAAAGTACCTTGGCATCTGGCTGGATCAGTATCCTTACTTCGATAGACATGTAGATGCTACTCTGACCATAGCTGGGGGAGCGATTGCCGATTGTGGGACAAAATGGACAGCCACTGGCGAAAAGGTCCCTTGAAAAACACAGAACACTTGCAAAAGTGGCTACGAAATCACGTTGAATCCTACCAATGATGTCAATATCGTCGGCATATGCTAGTAGTTGCACCGATTTTTCGGAAGGTTGTGCCATTGGTGTTAGATCGGACTTTTGCGCTAACCTCTCAAGAACGAGATTCAAGAAGTCGCATGACAGTTCATTTCCTTGCCTAAATCTTTTTTTGTTGGTATCAAATGTTGGATGATCACTTTTCGAAGAAAATCATCTTCAGTGGTGAGGCATACTTTCACCTCAGTGGATAAGCAGAATTGCCGGATTTGGGCGAATTATAATCCAAGAGTGACTGTCGAAAAACCAATGCCCCTACAAAGAGTGACTGTTTGGTGCGGTTTATGGGCTGGCGCCATCATCGGGCCGTAAATTTTCCAAAATCAGGCCGATCAGGCAATTACTGTGAACGGTGTTCGCTATCGTGAGATGATAACGAACTTTTTATGGTCGAATTGGAAGATATGGATGTCGACGATATTGTGTTTTCAACTTGCCACTTGCCACACAGCTAGCGAAACAATGGCTCTATTGCGCGACAAATTCAATGGCTGTGTTATCTCACGTCGTGGCGATGTCAATTGGCCGCCAAGATCATGTGATTTGACACCGTTGGACTTCTTTCTTTGGGGTTATTTGAAAGAAAAGGTGTACGACGATAAGCCAGTAATAATTCAAGAGCTAAAGAGAGAGATAATTCGGCACATCAACGGCATAGAACCTCAATTATGCCTCAGCGTCATCGAAAATTTGGACCATCGGATGGTGGTGTGCAGCCGAGGTCAAGGCGGCCATTTGGTTGATATTTTGTTCAATTCATAATTGAACCATACCAATATTTTCATAACAAAAAGAAATGACAGTAATTTCCTAACTAATTTGTGTTTTATTCAAAATCAACATCGGCCCTAAAAATTTAACCACCCTTTATATGCGCCTTAAAAGTCGATGAATAGGTTGTATTCTCATGTCTAAGATGTTTTTTTTTTTGCTAAATCTAGTCCAACTGCTAGCTGAGATAATCTCTTATAATTTATCAGGTTACTCATTCCGCTACTTTGAAAACGATAGTCGTTGACGATATTGAAGGAGATAAATGTGTACGGTAGCGATGATCGTTTTGAAGATTACGGAATACTTAATCAGTCTTCTATCTAGCCGAATGGGAAGTCGTTGTGGGTAACAACGTTTTTCCTGAATACACAAATGGTGATCATGGACATTCGAGAAGTAGAAGTTTTGTTTCAGTGGAGTCGAATGATCGCCGCACTCAATCTACGTACTCCCATAAGGGAAGGTCGACTCTTACAAGGCCGCCAAAACCACTTAATAAAATCAAATCAAATGTTTTTTAATGATCAAGAACACTTCAAAAATTTGTCAGCTTTCAAGGCAGCTAACTTCCAGCGATTTTCTTTACAGCTAGTGTAGCGTTCTTTTGTCACTGTTGCGGGTTAGTTGTTTGCGATTTTCCAACAAAATAAATGTGCACACGTATAGCAGAAAAGTGGTATAAGTGTGTGCGTGCACACTTATACCACGTGGATCTGTCGACTTTCCCTATATTCGTGTCTAATCGTACCATTCAGACTTGTGTATGTATAAAGCGTAAGAGGTTTCTGACATTAATATTCCCCAACCCACCTAGATTATCAAAGAAGAAGTATCCTACATGGAGTTTTCAGGAATACATTCCTCTTCTTCTTCATCCAAGCTAATACAGTAATAATTGCTAGAGAGGTCCTTAGCCTCTTCAACCTTGCCAATTCGCCAAATATGGGTTGGAAGAAGCGGATTACTGAATCTGATTATGTCAAAGTCCGTTGGGTTGGTTGGTTCGAGCGGGATTCTCGCATGCTGCTATCTTGTACAGATCTTTGGACCTCTTGTTTCTCTTTATATGTCCATGATAGAGACCTAGGTCGCGGCAACTGGCCGCAGAGCCCGAATGTCCAAAATAATTTGGAGAAGCTAGAGGCAAGTTTCACTTCTACCTTTCCCCATTTTTCCATATCAATTACCCCGAATTTCAGATGTTTTTTCAACATTGTCCTATCAATCGTTTTGAAAGGCAAGGGGTTGGCCTTTTTTTTTTTTTTCTGTATTGCGCTCCTCGTCGTGTTTTTCACCGACCTTTGTCTCTTGGACGCGGTGTCCTCGGAGGATCTGGCGAAACGTTGAAGAAGAGCTTCAGTTCGCACAGTTCTGAGACGAGTTTTGCCTTACTGGTCGATCTGCGTAGTTTTTTTCTTTATTGCGCTCCTCGTCGTGTTTTTCATCGACCTTTGTCTTTTGGACGCGGTGTCCTTGGAGGAGCTGGCGAAACGTTGAAGAAGAGCTTCAGTTCGTACAGTTCTGAGACGAGTTTTGCCTTACAGGTCGATCTGCAGAGGGGAAAATGTTGGACATGGGAAAACGTTGATATAAGTACTCGTTTAACCCGTTTAACCTTGTAGGCAAATTTAACAGAGTGCCTTGCCTGGAGCTAGAAGACGGTTTCTTCTTTTTTTTTAAATTTGGTGTAATTTGGTGTGTGCCCGATGTTACAGAGTAAGGCTGGTGGTTTACCCCTCGAATCTTTTGGCTATGAATCAGACCAGTTTCCAATGTCTTTTCCGCTGACTCGGATGCATTTCGACAGCCTTAATCGTGTCAGTTTGCTTGACTTTAAGATAAATCTTATCAAAAGGCAGGATAATGCACAGTCCGCAAATGACCAGAGAGTAGTAAAGATTTGGTTGTAATAATCCTAATGGTATATGTTTGTGGGGTGTGAATTATATCATCATATATACCTTATGGCAACTTCCTGATGCGATAACTTAAACGTCTTATTTGCTTATTACATTCTAGTAACCATTTTTGTGACGCATCATATGTGCCACAGAAATTGGAAGGTATTATAGTCGCCCTTAATTTAAAAGGGCGCTTTCTGGCACGATCTGTAACCCATTCAGCTGCAACTTAAACTGACACTTCACTTAGCAAAGTTTGGCCTTTCATATTCAAAGCGATGGAAATTACCGATTGCGACGCCCATAAACTCGTGTCAAGTAAATAAAAAAGAATTCAAAGTGCAGGCATTCATATGACATCACAATTTGGAATATCTAAGTATCTACAACATTTTAAATGCAACACCACCATCAAAAAAAAAAAACCAACCCACCATCCGACCTTTAGGGGAATCGCGAAACGTCTCTGTTTTTCACGGCACAGCACATTTCCGATGGCCTACTTAACCAATCAACCGCAACGCAACCTCAGACCGTCAGACAGTTGTTTCCATGCATCTCATCCACACGTCCCCCGCCGTCATCCTCTCCTCTTGGTCAACCCTTCTGGCGACTAGCCATCGAAACAAATTGAAAAACGCAAACATCCAGAGAACAAAAAAAAAACACAAAACAATCCGCAACCAACCATCTCATGAGCACCTCCCCTGTGTCGCATCGAGCGGTGGAATGCAAACGAGGTGGACACCTCTCCCGAACCGAAGTCACTTCTACCGCTTGTAGACTACCAGCCAACTGCTATTGTCCTCCTCGCTTGCGTCTTCACCGATCGACACGCGGTGAAATCCACTGAACTCGCCCCAATCCCCTCCTGACGCTGCTCTGTGCTGGTCCTGCTGATGGTGGTCTTGCTTCGCTACCGTTTAACATGTGTCCGCGTGCGTTGCCTGCAATTCTCCTTTCCGTTTTCGGGTCACAGTTTTTTTTTTTCTTTGTGGTGGCAATGGCGGAGGATGGCAGAGGATTTCCTTTCCTTACCCTTTAATTCAACTGAAACTGATGTCCGCATTCGGCAGACCATACCAAGCCAAACCGAACCAGACCAAGACCACAAGACAACGCGTACGATACGACTACTGCTCCTGCTCCTGCTGGTGCTGCTGCTGTGAGAACAAATTTATGAGATCGATTTCTGCTTAATGCATTCCCATGTTGTTGGCGGTCCCCAAAAAAGCGCCCCACATCTAAGCAGCACCGTGACTGGCTGGCTGGCTGGCTGGCTAGCTGCCATCCAACAGCTCCAGATGTGTGCTCGGTGGTGCGGTGGTAGCAGGAGCCCTCCATAAAAAGCGCCAAAGGAGCAATTAGGAGGTGCATACGTTGTTGTGTTCCTTCCCCCTGCACTCGATGTCCACCATCAGTATGTGTGTGTGTGCTCTTTGCTATGTTGCGACAGACAGATAGACATAGATACTTTTTCGGTTCCCGTTATCACCTGCACTAGAGCATACCGCTCGGATACGGCCGACTCCTTCTCCGTATGAGCCAAAGCATCGCAACAATTGAATCGCTGACTTGCTGACCGCAGAGTCGTAACCCAGCTTCCACCGATCAGCCCCCGGGCCTAATGTATCTCAAACTATTCACATCCTAGAGCAGGGAAGAAAAATCACTCAGCCGATGCGTGCGTGGGTGGGTTGAACAACAACGCAATACGTTCGTGTGGCGAGCTTGTTGATTCATGTAGGATGTTGCAATGTTGTAGTCCGCACTCTTGGACGGTCCGCAGGCTCGAGCCGACGACGACCGGGCGAAGTAACAGCAGTAGCGACACCCGTTGTCCTCTTCAGATCCGGGAGAGACAAACTTGACATGATGGAGGTTTGTGTTGATTATGCGGTTCAGTTTGGTGTTTGGCATAAATCTTCTGCTGCGCTGCTGTGTGTTGTGCTCCCGGTGGTGTTGGTGGTGCTTAGAGGTGACATATCTGGAATTGGTGACCAAAGTTGTTGCTGCGGGAATGTTTTGTATGAGGAAATCAACCATCGAAACGTTACAGATATATGCAAGAACAACGAGCGCGACTGGCAATCGTTAACGATGTCAAACGCCCTTCTCACGAGGTGAGCCCGACGGTTTGTATAGCTGCCGCGGAACTCTTGCGCGCGCGGTACTCGGTGGCAATTAATTTCAATCGCCTCTGGCGCTGCAGTGACATGTGCGCACATGTTGCTGTATGCGGAATTGAATTTGACCAAATGACCGAATGGAATGTGGCGCATGCGAATGTTGAAGTCCGACAACACCAACACTAAAGACTATGAGGAAGAGAGAGAGAGGGAGAGAGAAATTGCATTCTAGGCGGTTTTGCAATCTCCACAATGAGCTGCACCACTGGAAGCTCTTTGACTGAGTTGACTCTGGATGTGGGGAATTCTGTCAACTAAATTGGTTTTAAGACCGTTAAGTGACACTGTATTGAATGGAATTCGCTCTGGATCAGCACATGACTAATGGGTGAAATATAACGCCACTAATGGGCGGGATTAGCCTGATGATTGAAGTGAAGTGTTTGGATTTGGATGGTGGTAATTTGCCCAACGTATCTATTCCTATGTGGGTATAAGATGACGGCGTATTTTCAGTAATATAGGTTACTTCATGTGGTTAAGGAAGGCATGATGTCGAAAAATGGTAATTTAGGTCGGGATTTTGTATTTTCCTATTTTTACGATATGCTCAAATGCCTTAAGGGATAATAATTTTTGTGGGTATAACAAGGGTAGAGATATAATGATGTTAAGGCTCTACCACGACTTCGCTACTGAGGAGTTAATCATTCAACATCACAGAATTCATTTCCAGCAACACTATCTTTAATGCCTTGAGGCCAGATTCTGTATCTTAGCCTAGTTTTTCTTCTTATCCTTGCCTACAGCTAGCCTATGAGGTAAGTCCATACGCCGTACTAGTCTTTGTGGTTAGTCAAGTCACGGCACAGTTATAAAATGTAAATTTTTGCGATAAAAAGCTCGTTAGGAAAACCAGGACTACCGATTATGTTTGCTTTTGTATGCCAATTCCAGACGTCTGTGACAAGCTGATCTTACTCGACGATAGACTATCCGGAACGGATGGACAGTGTAAAAAAGTCTGACCTTCCTATAACTGAAAATTAAACGCAGGCCTTCCTCGCGGCGGTTAAAGATATTGAATTTATGGTTATACTGACCTAATTGCCGAATTGCCTTAAGGGGGCTGTAAGGGTTTTGTAAGCCATCTTTGTATGGCATAGAAACTATTCGAGATAATAAATTTCTCGTTAATAAAAATTGTCGGTCTTAAGGAACGAAGGTTGTATAGATTACAGAATTAGGTTGGTGGATTGAGGAAATGTGTGATGCACGTCATCCCTCATCACATTCAGGTTGATATAGACCCATTGTGATATCCATTGGGGGTCTTGCATGTTGGCGAGTGGCTTCTTCATTTGTCGCGGCACTTTTCATTGTTTTTATCCACCTATCCAGATGTTGCTGCAAACCTTAAAAGATAAGAGAGAGGTATTTTGGATAGATCCGCGAAATCATGAAGAATGGGCAGTGACACAGAAAGTGGAGGGTATGTATTTCCATATCACTACAAAGGTCATCATATATGTAAGTTATACTCCATCCAGCCATCCAGATGTTTTTGCAAACCTCAAAAGATAAGAGTGATGGATTTCATATATATACGTGAGGTCATGAGACCTGGGCAGTGGCACAGAAAGCGAAGGGTATGCTCGTGTATTTCTTCATCACTGCTGGCTCTACAAAGTCATCATACATAAAATGTGGATTTTGATTAAGTTGTGTCCAGTGAGTATCCCTTAAAGTGTTGAAACTGATTTCCTGTTTCTTTGAATAAGTTTGTGGCTTCGTGATTTGTCATACTCGGGCCACCTCCTCTTGGATGTTTTACAGGTTCCACCTTCTTTTGGCGATATCCAATATGTCTTTCCTACACTTAATTTGAGGTCACATAGTGGCGGGTCTACAGACTAGTCTGCTTGATCAATGCCACTGGCAGATCCTTTCTTTGCCAGCTCATCAGCAATTTCATTGCCCTGTATCCCTCTCCGGGGACACATCAGAGCCTATCATACTGTTGGATGTAAAAAAAACCTTCAACGCTTCACAAGCTTGGATTCTGTTTTAACAGCAGAGATCGTTTTAACTGCAGCCTGGTTATAATAAAGAAAACTGGTGGTATCGCTAGCATTGATGTCGCTTTGCCTGCCTTTGTTACTGCAAATATCTCAGCTTGGAAGAAACTGCTGTGCACAGGGCGACGGAAAGTGCTGTTCAGTCTTAGTGTCAGGATGTGATAGCATGAAGTCAGAGTTTACAACTGAGTCCAGGTTGATTTTTAGTGCACTTTTGGCAGCAGTTCTTATGCATGTATGGGTCAAGCGGCAGCAGGTTAAGAATGGTTTCGAAGCCCTCTGTTGGTGTGGTTCTCATTGCACTAGTAGCGCCCACATCTGCTATATGGCTCCATATGGCGGTTTTAACTCGCTTTCATTTCGTGTAGACACGCTGTGACGAGGATATATCTTGGGGGTTGAGCTTGTCACGAATGAAGAAATCCATTAGTCTTTCAAAGGTCTTAAATACGAAAGATGAAAAACTTATAGGCTTTTAAGTCCTTCGCAGTCACATGGCTAGGCTTTCCGACTTTAGGAACAAAGACTTACTTTACTTCCCGCCAGCACATAGGAACGTAACCGCATTTTGCGTACAAGTGGTTTGTGTAGAAACGCTGTTAGGAGGTGCTTTGATTTTTAAAGCTTCATTGGGAAATACCATCTATTCTGTCATCGGATCGATAAATTCGGTTCCCATGTCACTCTCGCTGCTATTATCAAAAAGAGTAAATGTGGCCTTGAATCGAACGATAGTATTGCGTATTGGCTGCTAAGATGGACGATTATGCGTTAACTTGTCAAAGTGCTCTATAAGTTTAGCGAACAGAGCGCGACTTTTTGAAATGAATTTCCACGATTTGTAAACGTTGTTCAAGTGTAAGTCTTTCCATTATGATTTGCAAAAGTTTGGGAGTTACCCCTTTCGGAAGTTGTGTACCTCTAAATAAAAACCCTTTACTATGAGCGTCGTAGACCTAGGATGCCTATAAAGAGACAAATATTAAAAAGCGAAAATGATATCTGCTTTGATGTGTCATAGGAGTTTCCGAAATGAAAGTCAGTTGCCTTCGAAACTCAGTTTTCTTTCGAAATACCCATTCCGGAACGAAATGAATGAAATATACAATTCTGTTCCTTTCTTTCCAAATCAAATCATTTTTCAGACAACTTCGGAAGAAAGTCAACGCATTTCTGTCCAAAAATGGTTGACCCAGCGCACTACGATTCGGCGCTGCGCTGTTATGTGCGATAGATTTCGACGGAAGATCTGTTGGAAATGCTATACGAAACGAATATCTTGGTAGAAAAATTTTCGCTTTCCAAGTAATAGTTCCAAAGTAAGAACACATATGTTTTCTAATATTAGGGCTATGGCAGATCTTTTGTATTAGAAATGCACAGAAGGCATCGTTTTGATATAAATTATACAATTTCATGTCATATGGGAAAGATCAATTTCCGTTTACATATGTTTACGTCTATAAAAACCTCACAAGTACCTGAAAGAATCACCTCTTTAAAAAAAAAACCTTCCATCATTCTGCCTATTTGCGAATGAGTTATCCCATCTAGTTAACTTTTTAGTCCCTCTCATAAAACTTCATCTCAGGTATCACTTTGCACATCAACGACAACTTAAAATCATAAAAATAATAAGGATTCCCCTATTATCCCGGAACTTGTCTTTTATCGCCTCATTTCCCACAATACACGCATAGAAATTCGCTAAAACCTCATTTGTTCGCACATCGCGCGACCGGCCACTCTAATCGTCGCAATCAACTCTAAATGGAAACTCAAATGAACCTAAACACCTTACCAACTATCCGCGACGTGTATTTACTACCGCAAATGGTTCTCCCGTAATTGCTTGGCATCTCCTTCAACTTGGCCTTTATACACATGCCAGGAGCGGTGCATGAGATGTCCCAGTGACGAGTCGAAGATCAACAGCACTACCGAAAAAAAAAACAGAAAAAAAAACAAGAAAAACAATCTCATTCCAATCACTCCATCTGCAAGTTTACGGTCCCCACTCACACAGAGTATAGCGATTAACGCTCCAGCAGCCAGCCAGCGCGTATCTATCGAGCCAATTTCTCTGCGAAATGGTCAAAAGAAAGTCCAGTGGGTAGCTGTTCTGCTGCTGGGTGCTCTCCTCTGGACCGCATGTAATTTTTAACGCAATAACGTAATCGGGAGGCCTCATCACTATAATTACCGTGATAAATCTAGGCGCCTCGAGAGGAAATCCACTGTTCTCGGCAAGAGTCCATCGGACAGTGCGAACGGTCCAAGTGACAGGAGGACACCGAGAGATGTGCGCTTGCTCTACACGACGAAAGATCGAAAAGTTGTTGAGTTTCTCTACTCCTGCTGCTGGCTGGCTGATGTAGAAGAGGATCCCCATCCCATACCTCTCGGGTGTCGAGAGAAAGAGCGCCCGCTCTTTTAATGGCCAAGATAAGTGCTTACATCAGAGCAAATGAGAAACAATAAATTATTATGATTTGCAGAAATGTTCTCTGCAACTGTATAATGATGTATCAAAAAGTGCAGGAGCACCGGTGACCGTCTTCCTTGGCCTCGAAACGGCCCCGGGTTAAAATCACTATAATTAAGATATAAGGGCACATTTGGAATTGCCAATCACGCTGATGGAGATGAATGTAGGGACCAGCGGTGAGTAGGTGCTGTGGTTTGCTCTCTGCAGGGCCTAGTCCAAGAGTGTTGCAGTAGTTGGAGATGGTCTTTGTGCGGTAAGCAGTAGCATCATGGACCAAAGCGCGCCTGTGACAATTATCGGGCAGTAAAATGCTAAATTGCTAGGGAAGAAAATTAAGTTTTAAGATTTGTTACGAGTGCTGTTCGCTTTGGCGTGGTGTAGCGTGGCGTGGCGGTTTTGCGTGAGGAGCACTTGCGAAATGAAATGGAATGTGACTTCGGGGTGTGATTCATTCAGTGGTAAGAGGTTTTTAGGTTGCCTATGGCCCGAGGACAGGGTCAGCAGAAGATAGATTGAGGCGGACAATGCGTTGATTACATTTGAGGAGGAGATTCAGTTGGCTAATGACCTGAGATGGATGTGAATTAAGATGTTGATTTGGTGCGTGTATGTTGGTTTCAAAGGTTGCCAAGGCCAGGTATTTCAATGTGGTTTCATGAAGTTTTTTTTCGTTGGGTAGTCAGACATGGCTACCTCTTTTCCATAACAACTTGTACCATTTGTCAAAAACATTAAGTGGTGTCATACAAGACGGACACGCACCCAGATGTAACAGAATAGGCTCAACCATAGGTCCAATAAAGTCTCATGTGCCATAAAATTTTGTCATAAACACATTACACACTCTTTTACTGGACCATTCAACTAAAACCAAAAAATGTCGAAAACATTTTTAATTCACTCTAATTTTTGTATCTATAGATCTTAATAATAGCCAGACCTAAAATTTTTAGAACCATTCCGAGTTAACTATTTGCGGATGTCAAAAACGTATCTTCTCTTTAATTAACCGTTATATTTCCCACAAAACTCGCTGCCCATTTCGAACTATTTTTTATTTTTAAATATTTAACATTCCTTTTTGTTTTGCTGTTAAATTAAAAAAATACAGTTACAAATTTCGATATGCAGTTCCAATGTTTAATATTTTGGTAATAAATCTACATCACAAGTTTGACAAAAGTTTCACATCAGAAGCTTTGTAGTACCATTTTGAAAAACGATTCCAAAATAAAAAACTGCTTAGACGAAATAAAATCATTGTTAAGCCATCACTGAATCACTATACTTACCGTTATAATATCAGCTAAAAGTGGAATATGTACTCTCACATTATTACCATCCAACAGATGTCGCCACTATCAATACATGCATCGCTTTATCATTTCATCCTGTCATCAAATTTGTATACGATAGCTAATGGTCATTTAATCTGCATAACCAAGCATTCCCACATCTACATCACTCAACAGATGGCGCCACAACCCGTTTGATTACAAAATCACCGGAACTGTGCCACTTCTCGTTCACAAGTCATCACTATAAAAAAATTAAAAAAAAAAAACATCCAATCCACGCCGCATTTACGCAAGTCATTACCGCGAACTTAATCCAATTGGAAGTCATTAATTACCCTACCGGAGCAAGTTGATCTCAGCACCAGCCATGATGATGCACTGCTGCAGTTCTTCTTCTTCATCTTCATCGTCTCCTTCTCTATCTCATTCAGCTGCCAGACTTTAAAGTGCAGAACAAAGTTGGTAGTGAAAGATAACGCTACGCATGCCCAGAGATGTAGAATGGTCACGCGTCAATTCTAATGAAAAGTGACACTTCACGCAACCCGCAGAAGATACATCGGTATATGTGTGTCCCAAACCAACACCATCGCGAGTTATCCTTTTCTCAAGAAGCCGCGCAGAACAGCCATCACAGAAGCTGCTGTTGGGCGCGCGTAGATGAGCGTATAAAACATTTGCTTAACCAGCAATAAAACTTGCGCGCACAGAACTGTCAACGGATGCGACAGACACTTTGTATGGCTTGTTCCTTGGTAGTGTATGTCCGAGCGGCATTGCGCCTGCGCGCGTCGTTGTTTATTACGTGGAATCAACCTGCGCACACAGGCGGCTATAAAGCACACGCATGAAAATGGTCCCCATCCGACTGGATTGGTTTCGTATCCGACGCATGCGCGAACGGAGGAAAGGATTGAGATAATCTCGACGTCTCTGGTGGTGGTGAGCGTTGTTGGGCAGTTGGCAAAAGACATACAACCGAGCAGAGAAGGGGGATTATATATATTTTATCACATTTCCCCATCGGGGCTCCGGTGGTGGTTATTATTCAAAACGAAGGACCGGAAGGAGATCAAGTTGAGTGTACGCAAGAGAGTAAGCCAGTGCAAGAGTTGCGGCACAGTGCGTGAAGGCTTCTTCTACGTCTTTGGTCGCATTTACGGTTGCGCTCAATGAGATGATTGTAATTATGGCTCAGCGATATTAAGTGTTGCTTCCGTCATGGAGATTAGAACTCGTTCTCGGACGCTGCACAACAACTCTACTCGGCTGATAGATCTTTAAGCGAGATTTAGACAGATCCTGTTAGGGACTATGGGGGCATTCCAACTGTGAAATCAACGATAAACCGAAGGGGATCTTCTCCGATTATCATCCATTGCTTTGGGATTAGAGCGCAACGAGATGCGGAAACCAAAGACGTGCGCTGCGCAGCACAGCAAAAGAGAAAAGATGTCATGTTGATGGCCTCCAGGGTGGCGTAAGACTGGTGTCGGCGAGGGTTAAAATGATAATACATCAAAATGGAAAGGAGTGTCCGAACATATTCCGCTGGTAGGAATCCTGTACACGCGGTGTGTAATTAAAAATTATGCGATGAACTTGAAGTGTGACCTAGGGTATGATCTTAATCTGTGGGCTGAGTTCTTGGAATGTATATCGTTGTGTCATTAGTTGGACAAGTGGACTATCCGGGGGGCATCACGTGGCGGCAATGACACTCTGGTCCTCGGTCAAAGAACTTGAAAATGCAGAAAGGGATGGATACTAGGGCGCTTTGGGCGCTCGCAATGTTACCGAGTGCAGTGGATCTTTGAGCGATGGAAGATAGGAATCGAGGTGTGTTTTTGTAGATACACTCTTATCGATGTGAAAAGTTGGAGATATAATCTGGAGAAGCAACCGTTGAGTTAATATTTCAGGTTCATTGATGTGGCAGGCGAAGAGATCATGGAACTGACTTAAGGCACTCCGTAGGTATGACTGATCTTGCCAAGCATTTCAGGAATATAGCTGATCCATCACACATTAAAATGTGGGGGCTTGGATCGACGACATTGCTAACTGAACTCGAAATTGAAAACCACTGCATTTAGATACATGTGGCTTATTTCAACTTTTTTAAAGCGCTCCTTGGGTATGAATGATCCTGTCAAGTCGACTCCTAGAACATTAAAATTAGGGATTTTATCGTTTACAAAAACAAAAAAAAATGTATGTTTCGATTGACGATATTCTTATCTGTTCTCGAAATGGAAAAATAATGTTACAGTTAGACTGCGCTTATCGCTATTCATCGAACTGTCATAAAGCACTCCATAGGTATGACTGATCATGTCAAGTTATTTATCTGCTTTTTAAGACATAAAAGCCTAACTGGCACAATTGACCCTGCAGAAGAAAACAGACTACGTACCAAGTAGAATTTCTAAGAGCTCATTGCAAAAAAAAAACACCTAAGGGCAATGCCCCAAAGGGACAGTAAAAATCTGTTGGCAGACTTAATCGCCAAAATTGTTAGAGAAGACATCTTTGTTAAGACAATAGGGAAACACTTCTGGTAACGGACGCAAACTTATCGGTTTTGAAGCAAGAAAAAAAATTGCGACAAGCACTACAAGATTATACGTATTGACATCCATAATGGCCAATGGTTGTTACCAGATGGTCAATCATGCAACCAAACCGATCGTGCTGTGATTGACAGAGGACACTCCTCTAGCTTTACATTTCGAGCAGCCAACATTGACTCGGCTCACTATTTAATTGGTGCCAAGTACCTAATGTAGCTTTGAAATTATTTAAATTTGGGTGAATTTAATTGGAGACGATAGTTGCAGCAGCCTATGTGCTTGAGACAGATATTACTAACCAAATTGGCTCAAGCAATCAAAGAGTGTCGCTTTATGTTTACCGAAGCACCACGTTAGAAAAGGACCAGCAGCATCTTACAGTCGATTAGATGCAGATGGTTTGACTCCGAATATGATCAAACCAACAAAGAAGATCCAACAAGGGTGGAGACTAAAAGTCATGATGACACATTCTGAAATAAAGAATTTCGGAGAGAAACTCGTTCGTATTTGGAGCTCCTGGTTCACTGTTCACGTAGCGCCAGATTCTGGTCCCATGAATTTAACATCGAGATTACGATCAATCCTGGGATAAGGATACGAACTTTCTACTTATGTTGACGCACTTTTTCTCTTCAACGATATGAAGTTTTGTTCACTAGCATGGTGTGCTTTTTTGAAATCCTTTGAATATCATCAGCTGTCCAAAGAACGCGACGTTCCCAGCATGTCTCAGAATAGCGTCCTTAGCTCCGCCCATAATTCTAACTTCCATCAGTTGCCCTTGGTCAAAGGAAAGATTCCGTTTTGAATAGCCTAACTGGACTATAAGATCCAAGTATATCCTTTGTCCAATATTCCTATCTAAAATTAGAGAGACCGTGTCATCATGCCAGCCTCACTTGGAAGAACCCTGGTATAGGTTTGGTTGCAGCCTTGCCTGTACCAACCGATTGTTCAACTGGTGTGACTTACAGCTCAACTTTCTTTAAAGCGTGACCACTCCATTTCTTCGAGAGGAGACGGTTTTCCGCCTTTTTTGAAGCCATATCTCTGCAGGGTCGTTTTATTGTATCCCTGACCATACCAAATGCTTTTGCGTCTTTCGTAAAGCAATCTCGATCACGATTCCAGAAGAGCTGAAGTAACCTCAGCCCGTTGATCCTTATTTTAAGAGGATCTTGTACCTCAGGCTTAGGTGGGAATTTTTTTCGGCTGTTTATCAGACTGCATTGGAAATTTTCAACCTGCCGAGATGATTCAGATCTTTGCGGCGAGTAATGATCATACTACAGCTACCTCTCCATACCCTATATCGTTATTAGGCGTGTTCTACTTTCAGATCCCTCAAAGATTTTCCACAGCTGAAATTTTTTGTTCCCTGCAACAACATTCTTGGCAACGGGGAACTTATACTGATAAAAAAGGGGTTCCTTACTTCGCAGCTTATAATAATGATGAAAAGTCCTGCATTCAATTTATAGTCCTGTTTGTGTAGACCTACGAAACAATGTCTGGCGAAGAAGATTAAATAACGAGCTAAACGTGCAGTACAGCGACATAAGGTTGGCCAACAAAAAATGCATATCCAAGAGTTAAGATGACTGGGACATGTAGAGTGGCTGAAACATCGACGCTCTAACACGAAAAGTGTTTAACGATATATCAGAAGTAAAGAGACACCAAGGTAGCCCTTATTTTTTATGGTAGAGGGAAATCACCGTCAGCTTGGTGTGCGTTATTGAAAACGGCAGGCTAGAGAGCCGGTTAAAGGGGGATATGAAGTAAGGTCCAAAAGTAACTTTCTAAAGTTAAGATTAGTAAGAAATTTTCGCATTTATATATAACAGCTGATCTTAACTGATATATTGCCCTGATCTGAACTGACCTACAACGATCCATTGGTATGACAGAACTTTCTAAGTAAACCAGGGTCTATCAGACTCTAAAAGCTTAGTATTATACTGCACTATTATATTGCACCTGTTATACAGAGCTGATCTTGACTGAGTTAACACGGTTTGTTAACATGAATTCAAACATCAAAAAACTCGATTCCATTCATAACATCACGACGTTGAAAACCAACGGCCAAGTATTAAAGAATCTGACTCACCAAACATCAAAATGTCTGACAAAGCGCAAACAACACATCCATCTCGATCGACGACATTCCTAACTGTACTGGAAATTGAAAACCCATTACAGTTAGATCTCACTGATCACAACCGATATTAAAAACAAATTTCTATCACAATCTCTCAATAGATCAGCACATTTCCGAACCGACTAATCAGAATGCAGTTGGCCGTACGTGTATCTTTGACCGCGGATCAACACCATTAATCATTTTCACATCACACAAGCGATCCTAATATACGCGCCCGATCGAATTAAGATCACTTCAATTGATAAATCAGCGCACATAACCAGGCAACCAGGCAACCAGGCATGTGCCGAGTTGCAGAGATTTTGTTTTTCTATCAATTTCGCCTCTATTGAGGGAGTTGCTCACCTCATAACTCCTCAAACTCCTCAAACTCCCTCTCATCTGTGCAACTTGAAAGTGGGTTCACTTTGCCAACACCCACTCCTCCAACCTGCATTTGGTTGGAGTGCTTCCGCCTTCCATCGAATCGAGCGGACCAACTTTAAATCATTTTGCATAAATATCGATATCTATTCCACCCTCAATATGCGTTTGCGAGCGCGCGCATGTCCTCCATGTCCTCCTTTTAATCGAATTGCGCTCATCTAAGCGAACAAAAATGAACATCACCGGCACGATCTTAATTTCGATCTTGCATCAGACTAATGGCGGAGAACGGCAGTAGTCGTCGGCGGTGAGGTTTGAGATGCATCCATTTTTTTTTTTTTTATTGTGGTGCGCACGCGCAAACGTTAGACGTGTTTAAAAAGCCTCTACCAAGAGCGGCTTTATCATCGTTTGTCTTTTAGGTGGCACACGGACCCAAAACTCCTCCATTGCCACCGCTGTAATTAAGCTTTGCACGCATTCCACTCCACACATACACACGCAGAGGATACGAGCGGGGGCCATTCCGGCAATGTTCCGCACATTTCCAGAATCTGACGAAAAATTACTCCCGATAGGAATTGGGAATTCCTCGAGAGGCTGGCGTGCTTCCGCATTAATTCACCACTTATGGGAAGAAGGATTTCGCGGATAACGTTCCTGAGCCGTGGCTTTTGGGTCAAATACGAGCGCGCGCGCACGCGCTCTCTCTTTCCGAACACCTGAAGAGGAATTGTTTTTCGTCCGAGATTACCGAACGAATGGAGCGAGTAGGACCCAAATGTGCGCGGCGTATTCCCGCTTATCTTAATGAAAACTATAACTTACTTTGTGGTTGTGGCAATAAAAGTTGGCAGTATCTTATTAGGGGAAGTCTTGTGATTAGGACACACCAGATCTCTAGCCACATCGACGTTCGCAGTGCTCCTCTCTGACATTCAATTAAAGTATCTGATGTACTGGTACTAGGACTCGGTGGCTGGTATCTTGGGAGCATTTTTCCGGATTTTTGCGTTTCGGGAACGCCTTCTACTCTGGTTTGTATAGGAAGCGCTCAGCGCTGAATCCAGTTCATGTAATAATTCCATGTGACGACTCATTACTCCAGAGCCTCGGATCGGCAGAGTTAATTATTAGCTTTTGACATTTACCTCGGTGCGCAGACGTGGTGGCAATTGGTTGGTTGTTTGATCTTTTTATGGCGTTACGGGAACGGAATTAGTTGGGAGTCGCTGGTTGAGCATGATGAAGGTGTCCATATTTAATACATTTGAGTTGGCTAATAATTGGTTAGGCCAATAGATGGCGGTGGGTAGTGGCAGTGTGAGAGAGGGACCACGGAACGTTAGGGATTGCATCATGCTGGGACGAATAGTGAGATGTCTTGAATAGGCTAATGATTAGGTACGCAATTAATTGAATTATAGTATGTAAGATGTGGTAGAAGAACTGTTGGGATGGTATTAGGTCGTGTAGGATGATGTTGCGGTTGTTTAATTATAATGAATATCAATCTGGCTGTTTTGGACGTGTCGCCCGGTCGGAGTATGTAATATGGTCCCCGGGTGCTGTCAACGTGATGAAATTGAAAACCAATTATGTTCAGGCCACAAATTGAATTTATAATTGTTTTTGGAGTTGTTAGCTTCTTATTTTATCATGGTACAAATATTGGAGGCCTAAAATTGTTCTGTTGTGCGTCTGCCAGATGCCAGGATGTATGGTGAAAGATGGTGGACAGAAAATTGAACATGTACTTACTTACTTATTTGGCGCTATTCTCCGGAATGAACCTGATCCCAATCAAGATGCCTCTCCAACTAACCTGGTCCTCAGCTAACTGGTCCACTTAAGGGGCGAGGTCTTCCTCTACTGCGTCCGACATCTGGCTGGAAATCGAAGACTCTGCGAGTCGGAGTATTGCGGTCTACTCGTTCTATTTTTCTATGGGAATGTCGCTGTACAGCTCGTATTATTCTTGGTGGAATCGTCGCCTGCATAGCCCGTCAACGCAACCGGGACCGAAGACTTTTCGAAGAATTTTCCTCTCGAATCGACCAAGGATTTCTTCGTCCGCTTTTGATACGGTCCATGCTTCAGCGCCGGATTAGAATGATCAGGATCTTATAGAGACTGTTCTTAGGGTTTGAGTCAGGGCTTTACTACTGAATAGCCAATTCTTCGTTTTATATCTGAAGATTTGTTGTTGTCCGAGTTCGTAGAGTGGCCGAGGTAGAAAAATTTCTTTACTATCTCAAAGTTATATCTGTCAATAGTTAAGGTTTGTCCTATAGTCGATGTTGTGTGACCTATTGAGTTGACTCCATATACTTGGTCTTAACTTCATTTACTGCTAAACCCATTTTTGCCGCTTCCTTTTCTATACTAGCAAACGTGGCTATGACATCATGTTGATTCCTACCAATGATGGCAATATCCGTATGCCGTATGCTAGTGATTTATAGAAGTCCCATGACAGTGCCTTGCGTTAATCCTTTTTTCGTATAGAATGTGTCGGTGAGGTGGTTTTCGATCCGGATGGAGCAACGAGAATTCTCAATCGAGTTTTCGCCTCGGATGGAGCAACGAGAATCGACGGACGAGTTTGAGCGGTATATCAAAACTAGACATGGCTTTTTATAGTTCGTCTCTATATATGCTTTCGTTTGTGGCTTTGAAATCGATAAAAACGTGATGGGTATTGATTTCGTCTTCTTTTTTTTTCAGGATCTATATAAGTCCGAATACTTGATCAGATGTTGACTCTCCTGCCCTAAATTCACCTTGATAATGGTCGATCAGGTTGCTTGTAAACGGTTCCAGGCGATCAAATATTAAGGAGACTTGTGCTTCTCTGATTTTCGCAGTTCAGAGGAACTCCATTTTCTGGATCGGTCAAACGGTGCTGAGCTTCCATTCTTCGGGTTGTTTTAGGCAATAGAATTGGAGGATCGTTAAGTAATCGATGATTGATTTTGATGAAATCTTTCCATTGCATTCATCCGACCAAATTTTGCTTATGAGTTGGTCGTTGATCTGGCGGTCTAAGGAACAACAAACAGTCTCGTAAGAAATATCGAGGTGATTAAACTGTGTGTTGACTGTGTGTTGGTTTGTTATTATCGGGCCAAAATCTAAAGGCTTAGCTCTTTGAAGACGCCGCAATAAATTGGTTTCGTCAAGAATTTGAAAGGCCCGTTTTGTTAAGGTGTCCCAATTAATGTTTTTAATGTTTGCGTGCAAAATTATTCGTTTTATCTTTAGCCGCGGGAATACCCAGATCTCTGTGTAGATCTTCATTCCTTATATACCACGTCGCATTGACGAAAAATCTTAGCATTTTGTTTTCAAAAGTTTGTAAAATGTTTAGATTTTTATAATAGCAGCTTGTTATCACAGTTAAGCTTCGAATATTTTCCGAGTAACCAGTGCAGTTCTCTGTATTTATTTTCAAGTTCTTCGCATTTCTTTTTTACACGCGACTTCCACTTTAATTTTGCATCGAGTGTCATGCCGAGATATTTCGCTTCATTTGCAAAAGAGACTCGAACCGTATTGATAAATACTGGCAAATTGTTTGTTCGTTTATACGAAAAATCTACATGAATCGATTTGCTCTCGTCAAGTGCAATCTGCCAGGATTTTGTCCATTCAGTAACCTCGTTAAGAGCGTTTTTTAATTTAATATTTGTTTCCTCTATTGTTTTGCTAACTGCTAGTATAGCTGTATCGTCGGCCAACGTGGTAACTATTGTATCGTTTATTTGCGGGATATCACGTGTAAATAGGAAGTACCAGAGTGGTCCGAGGACGCTTCCTTTGGGTACTCCTGCCAATATTTCTTTGAAATCCGAATATTCGTTTCCAAGTTTCACACGGAAGAGTCTATGCTCAAGACACGATACGAGAATTTGATATAATTTTTCAGGCAGAACTTGTCTTAGTTTGCATTGAAGGCCTCTATGTTAAACTTTGTCAACAGCTTGCGATACGTCGAGAAATGCTGAGCAAATTTGCTTTTCTTCGAAAGTAATTCGATGAACTCTAGTGGCATTTCGTTCCGCAGCAGGTGTAAATATGATCGTCGTTGTCCTATTTTGATAAGCATGGTCATCAAAAATAAAAGCAATCCTTTCCGAGCTTCATAGCTGATTGATTGATTTACAAAAAATTTTTTTTTTCTACATAAGTGGGTAGTTAACTAAAAGCACAACCCTCAGCCTTGAAAACCAGGTTTCTGTGTTTACCTGAGGACAGCAGGCCATTTATTTCGACGCAGCGAAATAAGGAGCCAAACCAAAAATGAAATCAGGCCCCAAAATTTTATTCACAATGCAACAACAAATGTGTCTTATTTTGTGGCGTAATTTCATTTGGTGAAGTGTTATTTTATTTTGGTAATAGGGGTGTTATTGCGTTATGAAAATAGTCCCCAATTTCTAAGAATGAAATAATAACCCAAAAATATTGTTGGGGTCTTATTGTATTTTTATATTTTTAAGGAAATGCCAATCCGCCTAGAATATGTAAAGGCGTCAGGCAGGCGTCTTAGTTAGCAAATTTTTTTGTTAAAATTTTCAGTGTCCTTGTTGTAGGCAAATTGTACAAGATACATTTAAAAGTTGGGGTGTATTTTAATTTTCTTGACATAAAAAAATAATTGTTGGGGTTTCATTTAATTTATTTGTTCGGGGCCTATTTTAATTTTTTGGCTTATTTTCCACCCTTAAAGTGGTTTATTATTTCATTATGAAATATTATCATCCCATTTTTAGGGCTCTCTTTAATTTTTGATTTTGCGGCCTTATTTCCGGTGGCCTAATTTCGCTGTACCATACATTCCGTGCCAGTCACTCGCACCAGTCTGTGAAGTTAAAGTTATAACGTCGTTGCATCGTCAAGTTAACAACTTTCAACCATCGAAGAATAGTTAAATTGGTCGTTTCACAATCCTCTGTTAATGCGATTTTTTTTCTAGCAAAAGAAGGTCCATACTAAAAGCATAATAACATCCTGACCAAGCTCCAGGAGCATTTAACAAACCTGTTAATTTGTTCAATGTCTCTCATATTGCATGCTTCTGTGCAATTGCTTCCTTGAGATGGTCAAATTGTTGACAGTATAGGTCCGAATCCCACTTTACACATGGGAAAACCTTTTCTGGCCACCAATCCACGATTTGACCATGACTTTTCGCTTGAGGTTGTCGTAAGTGATCCACTTTGCATCACCATGCACTATTATCAGTGCCATCCATTTCCGAAATAAGATTCAGAAGCGATTATCAGATGGAAATGCGGTTTATGAATTTTTTGTTTGAGTTAGCTCGTGTGGCACCCATAAATCGAGTTTCTTTATGTAATCAGCTTATTCAAACGGTTCCAAGCATTCTTTTGTGCAGTTTCGTTCGTTGCAATCGAAGCAGTGCTTACATGACGGTCTGACTCAACGATTTTCATGATTTTGTCGAGATTTTCGACAATTGGAACAACTGGAATGGAATCAACGTTTCAAAACTATGCGTGATTGACTATAGAATATCAGGACCATAACCTTTTCCTGATTTCATGTTCAGGTTTTATGTCTTTAGTTTTTTTTCAAACATATCAAACCACTTGTTTTAAGAAAACGGGCTAAAAAATGGGGCATTGCCTAAATATAGTGGGAATGCTAATTTTTTTTTAAAAAACATTTACTGATAGTCCACAGACCATAGAAAGCTAATTCACAAAGATTTCAACTATGGTTGGATCTCATTAAGTATCTATTGGATTTAAAATGTAACTCTCTGGTGTTTGGTTCAATATTGTGTTTTAAATTATTAAACATCATTTGTTGGGTATAATAAGTATGGGTATGGTAAATTTAGTCTTAAGTTCAATTTTCTTCAAACGTTTATATTTTAGTTCCTTTTGTTTTAAGATTTTAACTCTTTTACAAAATTTTTAAACCTATATCCCTTTTATCATTTCAGGTGAGTTGACATTCTTGGATGCACCAGTAAGTCGATTCTTTATTTTTCACACGTTCATTCAAACAAAATAAAAAAGGAAATGATATATAGCCACAAAAAGTATCCCCCGAATCGAAGATCCCTTAACATGGTAACGTTGTGTGCATGTAACTCAGTAACCTTTTTTTTTTCAAAATGCCAAAACCATCCAAGTTTATGGACTCACTTCACCCCGGAAGTGGTATTTCAGCCTACATTGCCACCTCAAATGACGTCAATGTTTCCCAACACTCAGTGAGTGCATTTTCTCCCATTCCAACAACCTCTCACAACAATTTACTGCCGTTCCAGCATCGACAAAAATCCACCTTCTACACACATCCAAATGACCATAATTAAAAGCGAACGCACCCTCATACTTAATCGCAACCGATCACGATCACTAATTTGTAAATATTTACCTGTTAATTGCGAACTCTCCCCCTTCGAATCGCAGTTACTCTCAGATACACTCCCTCAATACGCTCTGCCGCAATCTTTAACGATTTTCCAATTAAACCGCAGAAAAACACTGCAAACGCACATATGCAACTATTTAGCTCCCAGGCAACTAACAACACAACTTCTCTCCTACCAACAATAATAATGATAATAAAATAATAATCAAGCAAACATCCGCTGGATAGCTGCAGACCGGCTAATCCATGGTATGGGATTGCACGTTTGTCCGTCTGTCTGTCCCGTCCCGTCCGTGGGGCTTAACAAAAAGCGCCACATTAAATGCCAACCGCTTTGCATATGTGAGTATGTGAGCGCGAGTTAAGTATCCATAGCAAGACATATTGAGAAAAAAGATAACATTATTTGTATTCAATGATATCTTTAGTCTCTAGTACAGTCTTGCACACAACGCTACAATGATAACATATGTAAAAGAGATAATATCGTTTGTATACAATGTTGGAATATTATCTCTTCTTCATTATCAAGCAAGACGATTGTACGCTTGGGTCTCCTTGTAGATAGATAAGAAAAGTATATAAATACGACTGTATGATGAATTTATCAATAGTCTTATTGTAACTACATAGTAGCCTTAAGCTCCTTTTAGAATTAGTAAAAAGTATTTCAATAATAAAGGACATAGTTCCAAATAAATATTGTTTAATTTTAAAAGTAAGAAACAAGTGTTTTAATTGGCGATCCTGCCAGGAGGTTAAATATACTTTTTAACTTCAATCGAGCGGACCTCGGGAACAAGTAGTGAAATCTAGTATAAACAGAACACTCGCGTTACCGGTTACAAGAATTACCTAGCATAGCAGGTACAAATATAGCTTCTTCGTACGAAGCAGCAAAGCAATTCAGTGAAAGTGTATATGTGGAGGAAAAAAAACACACAAATTCGACGACAACAGACACGAGTTCAAAATGGAACAACTCGCAGTATTAATGGCAAGATTAGAAGCTTTAGAAACCAGGAGCAACACAGTAACACAAACCCTAGAGCACACACGCACAGAGAATGCAAGGTTAGCAGCAATAATAACTAACCAAAATCAAATAAACACTAATTTAGAAACAAAACTAAATGAAGTAAAATCTGGATTAGGCATAGTACCAAACATACCTGTGCTAGAGGAAATAAGAACCACATATACAGATGGTAGTGAAATACAGTTAGACGCATTTAAAAGCCTACCTATTTTCAACGGCGATCAATCAAATTATCGGTCGTGGCGCGAAGAAGCATCCAGATTAATGGACAGCATTAAAAACTTCAAAACACACAGTAAGTACGCAGCAGCATTGACTATAGTGAAAAGTAAAATACAGGGTGCAGCCGCGAATGTGTTAACTAATTATAACACAATTTTTAATTTTGAGGCGATACGTAACAGATTAGATTATACGTACTCTAATCAAGAACCTCTATACGTGCTACAAGACATGATGAAAGCCATCACGCAAAAAAGAAGCACACTGTCTGAATACCACGACGAGATAAATAAAAATCTCAATTTAATAATATCAAAAATCACTATGTCAGGTGATCCGCCGAATATAATCGACAGACTAATTAAAAATGCTAACGACGACGCAGTTCGTATATTCATTGATGGTATGAGTGACAACTTTACAAGAGGATCATTATATTCAGCTACAATAAATGATCTAGAACACGCATTCGCAATTGCTCGCAGAATAGAACATGATAATGTGCACAGGCATTTACATCTCACTCAAGATAAGCACCACAAAAATATGCCACATGAACGCAGAAACGAAAGAAGACCAAATTATTCGAGCCAAACAACGAATTATCAACCCCAGAAGCAATACGATAATATGCAGCAACACAATCAAGGACCACAGCCGATGGAGATAAACTCGAGACAAATTGTACATGCACAGCGACAAAATTGGAATCAATACAAACCCGATGTATATAATCCACCAGCGAAACGTGAACACAGCGGGAGTTTCAACACACACAACAGACCGCAACGATCTTATCAGCAGAACTTCAAGCAGCAGAGAGTAAATAACTCCCGACAACAACGCAGAGACGATGTCAGCAGTACATATGCAGAAGCAGATGAAACGGAATGTATGGTAAATAATAACATAAGAATAGATCATTTAAACTAGTAGACGGGTTGCCCTGCTTAAATTTAACTAGTACTATTTCTAAGGAAATTTATAAAATTCTTATTGATACTGGTGCAACCCATAATTACATTAATAGAAAATGCGATTCTAGCGAAAAAATTAAAATTAAACCTATAAAAATAAAAACAATGCATGGTTATTCTATGGTAGATACAAAGAAAGTAGTTAGGATATTAAAGAAAAATATAACATTTTTTGAATTAGAGGATATTCAGTCTTTTGATATGATATTAGGATATGAAGGACTTAAAGTTCTAAACGCGGAAATAAATTTCAGTAATATGACTCTAACTACCATAAGCAGTGTCGAATCTATTCAGAAAATTAATTACATAATTGGGGAAAATAATATTTATAAAGCAGACATAGATAGACTGATGAAGATTAATAACAGCATAGGACCGTTACCCTTTACAGATACTATAGAAGCAAGCATTAGGACGACCAATGATAATCCGGTTTATGTTAAACAATATCCATATCCCATAGCAGATAACGAATTCGTAAACAAAGAAATACAGAAACTCTTACATGACGATATAATAGAAAAAAGCCATAGTCCTTATAACAGTCCCATATGGACAGTACCTAAAAAAGGTTTGGACGAAAAAGGAAAACCAAAACGGCGCATGGTTGTTGATTTCCAAAAACTTAACGTTCACACTGTAACAGACAGATACCCCATTCCGGATGTCAACATGACAATTCAAAATTTAGGTAAAGCCAAGTACTTTACAACATTAGATTTGGAGTCAGGTTTCCACCAAATTAAAATCAAAACAGATGATAAAGAAAAAACAGCTTTTGCTATAAATGGCGCAAAATATCATTTTAAACGAATGCCTTTCGGGCTCAAAAATGCACCAAGCATATTTCAGAGATGCGTGGACGACATTTTGAGAGACTTTGTAGGTAAATTCGTACACGTTTACATTGATGACGTATTGATATATTCCTCATCTGAGGAAGAACATATACAGCACATAAGTCAAGTATTCGACGTACTCAATAAAGCCACATTAAAAATATCTGATGAGAAAAGTAAGTTTTTTCAAGAAGAAGTAGAATACTTAGGTCACATAATCAGACATGGTAGAATCACTACGAACCCTGAGAAAATAGCAGCTATAGAAAATTTTCCAGTCCCACAAACGGTAAAGGATTTGAGAGGATTTTTAGGTCTTACAGGTTACTATCGTAAGTTTATAAAAGGATACGCAAGCATAGCCAAGCCCCTGACATTATATTTACGAGGAGATAACGGTAAAGTAAACAAAAAACAAAGTAAAAATATTAAGTTAAATCTGAATGATTCAGCATTAGAAGCGATTAGAATTTTAAAAAATTATTTGAAAGAACAAGTCGAACTTTTTCAACCGGATTATAGTAAACCATTCGAGCTTACTACTGATGCATCCAACATAGCTATTGGAGCCGTACTAAGTCAGAATAAGCAACCTATACACTTCTTGTCAAGAACACTGAGTAAGACAGAAGAGAACTATAGCACAAACGAGAAAGAGCTATTAGCGATCATATGGTCCTTACAAAAACTCAGAAACTACATATATGGTATAGCAGACTTAACCATATATACCGATCACCAGAGCCTTATATATTCTGTATCAGAAAAAAATCCCAACACAAAGCTGAAACGTTGGAAGGGAATCATTGAAGACTTTGGAGCAAAATTAGTTTATAAACCAGGAAACCTAAATCTTGTAGCTGACGCATTATCACGTCAACGCATAAATGCTTCTACCATAGAAACAGCACATTCAGCTGAAAGTTCTTCTAATGATATAATAAAAACCGTGAATCAGCCTTTTAATGCATACACTGCACAGTTCGAACTTATTGAAGATATAACAAATAATATCGAAACACAAATCTATTTTAGTAACAAAATAAGACTCATAATAAAGTTTAAGGACAAAGACTCTTTACTAAGGCAGATGAAAGAAGTTATACAACCCCAAAAGATTGTAGCTTTGCATACGAAATTTGAAAACATATACAAATATGGTGAAAACATAAAAAAAGAATTCCCACTAGTAAGATTTATATTCACACCAAGAAAACTTCAAGACGTGACAAATTTGGAGGAACAACTAAAACTTGTAAGGGTAACTCACGAAAGAGCACACCGAGGGTTACGTAACAATATACAAGAAATCTCAGAGAAATATTACTGGCCCGATCTAAATAAACAAGCAAAGAGTTTCAACAGAAAATGCATAGCATGTCTATTTGGAAAATATGAAAGAAAACCTATCAGAGAACCTCTGAATAATTCAGAAATACCAACACATGTGGGAACACACATTCATATGGACATATACTTCAACGACAAGTATACTTTCCTTGTAACAGTAGATAAGTATTCTAAATATACAATCCTTCGGGAAATCGAAACTCGAAACAGACTGTACGACGTTATGGAAGAGGTCTTATCTAATTATTTCCCAAAATGTGAACGACTCATGACAGATAACGAGAAGGGATTCAAAACAGAAATGGTGAACCAAATGTGTTTGAAATACAACATAACTAAAGTAGAAACTCCAGTATACAGATCGACAGCGAACGGTCAGGTAGAACGTGTAAACGGTACAATAACTGAACTGTCTAGAATATTCACAATTCAGAATAAAACAAGACTTATCGAAGAAATATTTAGAACAGTGCGTGAATTAAATAATTCTATACACTCAGTTACCGGTTTGAAACCTAGAGACATTTTCTTTAATCAAAATAAATATAGCAATAGTGAAATTATAATAAATAAACTAAACTCAGCATCCAAAAAAGTGATCGAACGTCTAAATAAAGGAACTCGACACAGAGAGTATAAAAAAGGAGATAAGATAATGGTAAGAATCACAGGTCTTAGAAAGAAATCATAATTCAGAATCTTACATCGACCAAATAATTAAAGAAGATACAATGTACAAATTCGATAACATAGATACTTTAAAAAAACTAATTATTCCTTTTGAAGAAAAACCGATATTATCAACTATATACACAATTGTAACACTGATTGTTATTCTAGCATTTACGTACGTAATGATAAAAACTATACAATGTATAACAGATCGTCAAAAACAAAAAAAGATTGACGCATATAACAAAACTTATGAAAGAGAAATGTTAAAAATAGCGTCGAAAAATCGGGACGATTTCGTTTAACAAGGGGGGGAGTTAAGTATCCATAGCAAGACATATTGAGAAAAAAGATAACATTATTTGTATTCAATGATATCTTTAGTCTCTAGTACAGTCTTGCACACAACGCTACAATGATAACATATGTAAAAGAGATAATATCGTTTGTATACAATGTTGGAATATTATCTCTTCTTCATTATCAAGCAAGACGATTGTACGCTTGGGTCTCCTTGTAGATAGATAAGAAAAGTATATAAATACGACTGTATGATGAATTTATCAATAGTCTTATTGTAACTACATAGTAGCCTTAAGCTCCTTTTAGAATTAGTAAAAAGTATTTCAATAATAAAGGACATAGTTCCAAATAAATATTGTTTAATTTTAAAAGTAAGAAACAAGTGTTTTAATTCGCGCTCCATTTAGCCAAACGCACGCAATATAAATCTCTCAATCGTTTCTCAAGCGCGGTGTATCTACTGCCATCCAACATCACTATCCAAAGTATCTACGGGTAGAGGAGGACGAGCAATCGTGATCGGGATCGGGAGTACCACCTCAATTAGACCCAAAAGTCAACGCAGAAGCTACTCTTCACCTTGGCCAGCCGGTTGGGTCTTCGAATGCCATCATTACCCTATCGGGAAGGAGAGGAAAAAAAAAACAGAAACGGATCACTGCCATCTGTGGTATTTGTAACCTTTCATTGAGATTGATTTATGTTTTGTTTATCTGCGCACTAACTGCGTTGGGGTTATGTAAATTGGTCTTACCCCTCATTATGACAAACCTGGACTGCAACGCAATCCGTTTCCTTCCTCGTGTAACCTATAGGGAGACCAAAAAAGGTGTTAATTTGGCGTCTCATTCCGGTGGAGGTCCAACAGTTCACTAGATACGATCACAGCTCCACTATAAGCTCCGTAATAACTCGGCATTTTGCAGTCAATCTGACAATGACAAAAAAAAAAAAAGAATTGGTCCACAACTGGAACCGTGCGGCTGATGGAGATTTTTTTTGCCTCTGTTCAGTTTGTGTGAATAATTGAGTTGAACTTTGATTTGGCGTGCTCGTTGCATGCATTGTACGTATCTAAGATCATGCGTTGAGTATCTTAGAGCCCCGAGAGCCCAAGTTACAGGGGAGATTACTCAAAATCTACTCTGTGACAACCGAATGTCATTAATTATCCTCGTGGATTTCCTTTGGGGCGCTACTGAATATGAATGCGAGTCGACTGTGCAATGACTGCCTTTGGGTAAACCAAGCGGACTTATTAATGATCGGCACGTCGCTTGATTGGGGCGGATAGTGAGTGTAGCTGTTGGGATCACCCGTTGTTGGTGCGCGAGCAGTACACCGCTCTGCGCGCCGCCGCTGCAATAGAAAACTCGGATTAATAAATCGAATTTTCTTGTCGCCTCTAAATGAAGTGTCAAATGAGATACCCTGGGCTTTAGCTTTAGATTCTCTGTATGGGTATGCGTGGAGGGAATAAATATTTGGATTTTCTTTGCGCACAGTGATTTCCTTGATTTGAAGTTTGTTTTTACGTTTTCGTTGTCGTTTTACTTTTGCGCTGCATTAGTCAGAGCGTGCAGCCTTTTGTTTCTCGATGGTTTTGCGTTTCTACACGTGGATGTGTTGATGGTGGATGTGTTTGTGGTGCAACTTTCGGTAATGGCACCTGGAAGGCGTAATGTTATTGCGATTAGGTGTGGATTTGTCATCAATGCGGGATTAGGGTCAACGCGGGTTAGAATGCTTATCTGTTTTGGGTGCAATTTGGAATTTCAATTGTTGGGTGTGTGTTTGGGGACAATGCGTGACGACTTTTTGGTCGGGGTATTTATTTCGGGTGCTTGGGTTGGGGAATTTTCACAACTACACGTTTTATGTTATTTTTGGCACTTAGATTTGTGGGTAAAGATTAAAAGAATCCATGCTACACTACAACGGCTTTTCATTTCTTAACAAAAGTAATGATAAAACTTCGAATAAATTAGCAGGTTTCTAGGCATACAGGAGTCCAAATATTTACGCAAGCTTTGAAGAAAATTGAGAAAACAGATTTATTTTTAAATTGGTAAATTAATTATTGGAACCAATGTTGAAACATAAGGTTATATATGGAATGGTACATCAGGAAATGGCGTCTACGGATTTGCTGGCACGTACGCACTCTTTTGTCAAATTTGTCCTTGATACAGAAATGTTGCAGAATTTCGTTGATTCTCCTCCTTCGATGAACAGGCTGTTGTGGGTTTCTTGGCATGAAGAAAATCAATGAACAGATATTAAATGACATGATCAAGAGGAACAATTCTGTTCAAGGAAACGAGTGAGTACCCGATCAGGAAATGTCTTAAGCAGTAAATGTTGCTGCCACAAGTCGTTCACATCAATACATCAATCTCAGCCAAGCTAAGTTATCATATCGCGTTACCGAGAACCAGTACAATTGCTAGACCAGCTTCATTATCGAAGAAATAATGCCACATTATGGATGAATTTTTTCGACAATCACATGTCGGTTTTCTGAAGCTCATATGGGGCAATTTCGACCATGAACAATGACATCTGGTTGGAAATGAGTTTAAAATGAGTTTGCTCGAAAAATAAGCACCCAACATCAGCATCAACTGGTTCATGTTCAACAATCCATTGAACGAACTCTCTTCGCTGTACATTGCCATTTGACTTCAGTTCATCCAAAAGGTCTTTCAATAAGGGCTCCCTTTCTCTATATTAAAATAAAACAAAACGTTTGAAAGGCGCATCGATGTCATTATGATAAGAATATAAAATCGTTCAAATCTCTAAGTCGTACCCACTCGAAATGTCCACTTTTCCATGACTCTGGTGCACAAACCGGGATGAATTTAGCCGATGGCATCGATTATGTTGGCTATAGGGGCCGCTGTGATATGTGGCTTGTTCGCAAAGACCTGCGACTTCAGAAAAACTCACGATCTCGGTGGCCAGTTTACATTACCTCTACATGAGATGGCAATCGCTCGCGCGGATTTTGCAATGGTAACGTAAGTTATGTGGCTTGTAGTACCGTCCTGTTGAAACCACATATCGTACGTGTCCATATCATCCAATTCATAGCAAAAGAAGTTTGAAATCATCAACCTGTAGCACTCGCCGTTGACGGCGTTGAACTGGCCTACGTCACTCTCAAAGAAAGATGGATCCATAAGGCCGCCAGACCAAAATCGACCCCGAAAAGTGCCATTTTCTGAATGCATTGAACGATTTTGGATGTCAAGTGGATTGGTATCGTCGTTATATTACTCATTTATGCAGAAATGGGAATAATCGCAGAAGATGATTTTTTGAAGAAAATTAAGGCCAGTTTTCAACAGCTCCAGAGCTCATTTAGCGAACACACCTCGTCGTCTTTGGTCGTTTACCTTCAGCTCCTGGGTGAGTTGAAATTTGAACGTATGAAAGTTGTGGCCTACGAAAGCCTGAGGAGTTCTTGTGCACGATGCAAAATCGACTGTCTCGGATTCTCCTGCATACTCTCAAGGATTACGTCGACTTATGTGTTATCGTTTACTTACCCAATTTTTCACTGGCTCTCCTCTTGTGATGATCTGACAAATCATCCGAGTAGTATCAGTTGTCAAGAGAAGCTTATCTCAAAATCTCCGTTCGGAGTCGGCATAAAACTCCGCCATCGTGCAAGAAGTACGCACGCAAACACGAATGGTGGTGATAAAGCTCGGCCCTGGGTATTAACGAGGCTGTTGCGACTGGCATTTTTTTTTGTATAACAGTTAAATATGATCCAATTTTTTTAATATTGCAAAATTTTGAGATGTTCGGAGAGCTCTTTTTGACAAAATTTTCTAACTTTAAGTTGAGTTATAACTCAAAAGCCTTTAGTTTAAGTTCAAAAGAAATTTAATCTCTGAATACTTCTTTAAACATTTACTAAGAAAACTAGCTGCCACTTCTAGCTTATTTGCATTTTAGACAGATTTTATGGAATGTAGCCAATAGGACGATACTCCCCAGAAATTTTAAATTTGTTAGAAGTTACCCCGAGTTTCGACAGCAGTTTTCAAGAAATAAAGTTTTTATTTATGGAAACGGGCCCATTGTGTATTTTGACTACTTTTGAGAACTACTTTTGACTACTTGGCGAACAAATCGTCAAATATTAAATATGAGATGGGATGCACGAAAATAACTTCACAGGCAATAACTTGACATGGGAAATATCTTCACCTCGAATGGGAAATAACTTCACTTTTTTTTGTGAATTTATTGTTCACTAAAGGTGAGCTATAACTCCACAGTAAATTTTGTGAAGTCATTTCCAACCTGCTTGGGCCACTGTTGTTTTTAACTTCTGACTCAGCTACAAGCGTCAGCTACAAATATACATTCTGGTCTGCCCTTTATTTTCAGCGAGTTTTCTAGGCATTCCTCTTCCTTGTGACGAATATGAGCTTTATCCGAAAACAGGATGTTGTTAAACGTTGAAAAGAGCTCTGTTACCTGGTTAACGAAGTCAAGCACTTTCTGCTCATCATGGGCTCTTAATTCTTGGACGAATTAAATTATATAGGTACTTTTGCGAAGTACGTTACAATGGTGATCTCTGCACATTTAAGGCACTTGCCAGCTAACGATTTGAAAGATTCTGATCGCCACGAGCAGAAGGCTTTTACCATTTTTTATAGCGTTCTTGATAATCTTGGATGCATTGTTATGGTTTTCAAACTTTTTCACCAATTTTCAAATGGTATGCATGACGTATTATTATTGTTGAATTTTCTACGCCCTACGGTCCCCGAATCACAGTCATTGTAAAATCCGGGAAATGCTATATATCGACTGAATCCCTTATCCATGCTTTTGATAGACATAATCCCCGAGCCACTCGAATTCGTTGCCTTCATTAAGTAAGTTTAGGAAATAGTAACTTTCTTTTGAGAACCCTTGTATAATGGAAAAATAAGGTTGGTGTAGGTACGCATCTTTATATTTCAGTGTACGTCCGAAGATAAGTTTGATGGTATACTGATGGGCGACTGAATAGATGACATCCAACTTAATATTCCATTTGAACATTTTTTGTTGATAAATCATCAAAGCTACCAAGATTCAGGAGACATTTCATGTTCGAACGAACCTAGAGTTCGCTACGTTTATGTCTCCAATAAGTTTGTTTTTTAAGCGTTGTGATCCTATCTAGGATGTGCAATGCAAAGCATCGCAATAATTTTTTCGCGTCGCATCTCTTGATTGAAATCGTCGTGCTTCGGCAGATCGTGACACATGCATAAGTCTGCCTTAGTCAGATAATACCATGATCGACATTATTTAAATCAAAGCCTCGTTCTACATTTCCTCGCTTAGTTGTAAATTGGATGTGATGTTGTGATACGCATCTGATGCAAAATATCATCACACATGGCATCCTTGTATTTGCTCCACAAATTAGTAGGTTTGGATGGGATGCATGTTAAGATAATTATAGGAAACAATGTTTGTATTTGATGAGCTTTTGACGAAAGCACAGCATCTCCGAATCCCCAATGAGTATCATTCTCTAACAATCGCAACGTTGGTATTCTTCTCTGTACGTGCAAATCTTAGAATGATGTCGCTTTAAGTCGTAGTCTTTCTTTATTTCTTCTGGATTAACATTTAAAAAAAATTGCCAAATCGGTCAAGGAGTTCATCGATCTTAGATGTATCAAAAAAAGTGGGCATCAAAGTGGCAGTGGTCAATTTTTCTTTCCGTAAAAACCTAGGTTGGGTTATGACGAATCTTTAAAAATTAAAAAAAAAAGGTTTAGCCAAATCGGTGCAGCCGAAGAAAGAGGTTTTTGGAAAGTGTGTTTTTTGTAGGTATAGAAATTCGAATTAAAGTAAAACACAAGATAATCGATTTTATGTCCATCAATTTAGCTTTATTGGAAAGATAATTTTATGTCATTAATCTTTAAATATGATTTCAGACATGTGGCCGTCGCGGGTGGTTCGAATAAAGCCAAGTCTAGAGGTCAAATTTTCTATCACTTTTTCGAGCATTTGGGCCGCATGTCGGCAATTACGTCACGAATGTTAGCTTCCAAGTCCCCTAACGTTTCTAATTTGTTGGCACCGATGAGCGACTTCACATATCCACAAAGAAAATAATCCAATGGTGTCAAATCACACGATATTAGTGGCCAATTGACAGGTGAAATTATGCGCTCATCGAATGTTTCCTTCAATAAATCGATTGTGACGTGCGCTGTGTGGCTTGTAGCGCCGTCTTGTTAGAACCACATCTCATCCACATTCATGCCATCCAATTCGGGAACAAAATAGTCGGTAATCATGGCTCTATACCGGTCTCCATTAACGGTAACTAACTCTTCAGCGTCATTTCGGAAGAAGTATGGCCCAATGACTCCACCAGCCCATAGAGCACACCAAACAGTCATTTTTTGTGGATGTAATGTCGTCTCAAGGGTTTCATTTGAATTCTCTTCACTCCAAATGCGGCAATTTCGATTATTGACGTAGCCCTTGAACCAAAAATGAGCCTTGATCTCATTTTCGGCCCGTACACCAAAATCAGGACGCATTGCATAATCCCGCGGCTTTAATTCTTGTACAAGCTGGATCTGGTAAGGTCGAAAGCCAAGACCTTTGCGCAAAATTTTCCATAAAGTTGATGGACAAAGCTCCAATTGCTTAGCACGGGGGGGACTCGATTCATTTGGGTCCTCTTCAACACTTTGCTCTACAGCGGCAATTGTTTCTTCGGTGCACACTGTTCGACGTCTCTGTGGATGCGTGTTATCAGTCACATAGAGTAATCGTAGTGCGAAAACGATCCATGGTTAACCGAATTGATTGCTCTGATGGACGATTGTGTAGAGCATAAAATGGACGGAGCTTGCGGAATAATTTTAAATGATTTGCAAGCGTAGTTCATTTGTCAACTTCTTCATGATGAAATGGCAAACCAAACTGAACATAAATGACATTAGAGTTGCGCGATTTGACAAAAAAATGTCAGTTTTATCTCTATTCGAAAAACTAACCTCAAAAAAAAAAAACACCCGTTATTTACCCAATGTGGATAGTTTTGTATGATTTCGGTATTAAGTTTCACCTTAAGGTTTTCCCCGAAATTTCAAAAGATTTGTATAATTGTATGCATTTCCCTCAAAAAAGAACGCAATTTCTAAGAAAATAACTACCTCTCTCAAATAACCACTACCAATACTTTGTAGTCATTGCCATTCCTATACCCGAGTCGTCACTGAAGAAGTATCTAAGTAAACATATACACATTCTCTAAGCATTTGCCCTTTTTAAATATGCCCATGACAATTCCCACCGCCAGTCAAACCAGACACTAACAAAGTTGTAAACATCGGCAATAACCATTTATTGGATACAAAGTGGAGAAAAAAAAAATCGGCGAATTACAAACAATTTGCATACCAAAGATAAAGCAATTAACCGGCCGGTTGGTTGGTTGGTTGGTTGCTCGGCATTGGCAATTGGCTTACAATGTGCGTTCCTTAAACTCAACTTGACAACTGAGACTCCAATTTTAACACTATCCGTTCCGTATTGACCACATCGATAATTAGTCTCTTTGAAATTGCACCGTGTGGCAGTGTGTAATCAAAAATTCCACACACCACTACCCGAGTCGGGGCCGACTGTAGAGTGTGATTAGTTTCATCATACAAACAAGTATCTCACCTAATGCTCAGGTGCATGCATAGTGTTTTTCCATTTTCTACTCTTCTATACTCGATGATTTTTCTTTAATTGGTTTGTGCAAAACAACAACAACAACTCAAAACCCCGCGATACCTTAAAGCACATACCACAACACGGTCTTGGTACGGTGCGGGTCTGAATAGCCGACGAAATCATTGTACGTGTTGTCAATGGCGATCACGTTTCCGTTGATATCCCAAGAATACAAGTACCCACTCACATTGAAGAAAGAAAATGCGTTTCAAACCCGGTATGTGCCGGGGCACCTTTGTGCCAGCTAGGAATGCAAACCGCCAAGTACTGTCCGAAAAACTGACAACAAAACTCTGACTGACTTGAACTTTTCCGAAGAGGTTATGACCTATGCTTTGCTAGTGTGGACTTTTCGTTTTTTTTTTTTCCTTCACCCAATTCAGCTAGCGCGGATGCTTTAATGTGAGCTTGGGCTACGTTTTCAATTAAGCCTACCGCAGCAAAACGCTTCTCTGAGGTGGGCTTTGCGCGCACACGTTCGATTGTGCAAGCCCAGAATATGCGAGTGATCTTGACAGATGATCGCGTGAAAATTATCCAAATCGCGAATCTAGTCGTGGTTTGTCTTTGGCGTAGATACACCAGAGGTGGTTCAATTATTTTTTTTTAATTTAATTGAAGGACGCACAATGTTTAGTGAGACAATCAGTTCAAGGATGGAACCGCACGATGATCAGTAAGTAGACGTAGACAATTACCCGGTATCTATGGTGGAATTCGATTAAAATTTGTTTCGCGCTGTAAAAGTGTAATTTTTCGCGATTTCAATTTGGTAGAGGTTGCGAAATAGATAAGTGGCGCGAAATTGGTTAAAATGTTGGTTTTCGATTATGAAAATTATAATTGATACGGCCAGGGGAATTGGCAATGTCTAGTGAGAGAGCCGACTTGTATCACAAAGGTGAAGGCTTATAAAACAAATATTTCAGTGGTTGGTTTAATTGAGTATCTTCCGTGGGGGTTGGGAATTTAATTAGGTTTTTATGTGGCTTTTGAAAGATGCAAATGTACATAGGCGTTTCCAACGTTGATTATGGCATTGTATGAGTAGAATTATTTCGCATACATTTTCACAGAATTTAGCAAATACAACAACCATACTAGTGTTTTCGAACTCTGTCCATCAAAAACAAACTATTTAGACGTTTTTGCACGACGAATGATAAACTGAGAGAGTCATCAATTTTTCGGTTTCGAAAGTAAAGCTAAATAAGACACAAACAGCGAAACATTGTGAATATTTTATTTCAGTATGATGTTTGGACTTGAAAAATAATATCACTCCAATGGCCGCCTAGGGAAGATTCGTAGCATGCGATTCTTTTGAGTTAACCTTTAACCACTTTTTCGCACAGGCAGTATCTCGGCCATAACTCGAGTGATGTTGGTTATTAATGCGTCTAGAGTTCGGAGATTATTCGCGTACACACGATCTTTTGCGCAGCATAAACGAAACAGAATGGTGTCAAATCGCCTGATTTTGGTTATCAATTGACGTCGCCAAATCGTGAAATTACGCTACCAGGAAACTTCTTACGCAACAAAGCCATAATTGGTCGTGTTTTGTGGCTTTTTGTCGTGTCTTGTTTGAACCACATATCGTCCAAGTCATGATCTTCAATCGAAGGGCAGAAAAAAAGGGTAATCACTTGACCATATAGCAGCGAATGCCGGGAAATCAAAAAATTCGTTACTGACCCAAACCGACGGGCAAGGTTTTGAGCCCTCCAACGTGCAGAAAGCTGGAACCATTATGCCAGCGAGAGCTCGAAATCCAGCACTTAACAAATGACATAAACGGATAGAATGATATAGCTGAAATTGACAGATGCTAATCTAGTTAGTAGCTAATTAGTTTAGAGAAGCTGAAGCTAGTTAAAAGATAACTCATCAGTTCGTAAAGATGTATGCATAAACAGATCTTAGCTGCGCCATTTAATGTAAACTCGTTTCTTATATGTTGTCAAAACAATGTGGGTCCTAAATCCATTCACAGTAATGGATCAATTAGCTAATCCACTGACCTGACTGATAACTTACAAAATTTATGTCTGGCTTGGCGTGCTTATGAATATTTTCGGGATCTGCGCCGATTCCGTACTTCTGTCAATACAAAATCTACCAAAAGACATTTTTGATATCATTCATAAGTCTCGATACAAGGAATCGATTGACATTGACATTGACGACACAGTACTTAGCACATGTATGCAACGAACTGCGGACACAGAACAGCACTTTCGACTGAGGCCATCGTCTGGGACAGAACAAGACATTAATACAACAAAGAGAGAGGCAGATAGACACATAGAAGGACAACCATATAACAAAAGCCTACGTGACACAGAAAAGGAGACATAGATTTATATTGTCTCACATTATCGCACAGGTGGCCTAAGAAAAGCTGGCGATTTTTGAAGAAAAAGAATGCTGCCGAAGCTGGGGCTTCAACCCGCGGCGTTTGGCTTAAAAGTCAACGACACATTCCTCTCAGCCATGGCCAACTGCTATGCCTAAAAAGATAATTTCTCCAGTCATTTGTATGTTAAAAAAATATATTTGGGTCCTACGAAGATTTTTAACATCAAATTCAACACCTTCACAGCAGAGTTTTGCTTTGGAATTTCTGTCAGGCTTGCACAAGAAGAGGGTCCACAGTCTATCAAACGACATTTAGTTCTTTCATGAGTCTTGATACAAAGAATCATGAATGATCGCTTAAAGAAATCAATTTTAGTCGTAACTTATGACAAGGGCCTAAAAGGTAGCTTCTCCATTTATTTGTACGTTAAAAAAATATATTTAAGTCCCACTAGTTTGGCTTTACAATTTCTGTCAGGGTTATACAAGAAGATGATCCAAAATCTATCTAACGAAATTTTAATAATTTTTGACTTCTCATAACATGAATCATGGTTAATCGCTTATAGAAATCAATTTTAGCCTTTCTTATGAGTAGGGCCTGAGAAAATAGCTCTCCAGACATTTGTTTGTACACAAATATATGTAAGTCCCACGACAATTTGGAACATCCAATTTGAAAACCTCCACATCAGAGTTATGATTTTGACTTTCTATCAGGCGTACGCAAAAGGAATATCAAAAATCTATCAAAAGACATTTCGATTGTGAGTATCAAGACTCATGAATGATCGACTAAAGAAATCAATTTTAGGCTTAACTTATGAGAAGGGCCTAAAAAGATAACTCCTTCAGTCATTTGTATGTCCAAAAATATTTTTAAGCCCCACGATGATGTGGAACATAAATTTCGCAAACTTTCATATCAGAATTATGCTTTTGGTTCTGGTTTACTTGTATCTTGATCACTCAGATGTTGATAAGAACTCAGAAAACAGTTAAAGCGCACATGCGACAGAAAATTTTAATTTTTCGTTATTGTCTAAAGCTGAAAATTTCGTTAAAAGAGCTTTAGGCTGAAACTGATTACAAATGTCAATCGGGACACAGCTTTTCAATTTTATTCAGCTAAACAATCTAGTTCACGAGATATTTTGTATTTTTCAATTTTACCTAAATAAAAACTCTGTTATTCGAGTTCTTTGGGAAAAACTAGGTACGGAGTTATTTTTAAAATGTTGACTTTAATAAAAATGTAATGTGTAATAAAAAATCGTTAAACTACTTTTTACCAATTCGTTTTGGGCATATATGCGAACCCGCTTTGTGTGTGACCAAAAAAACTTGTTTATCAAATTTTATATTATTATATAATTAAATGTAAAACAGCTATTTACCACAATATGTATTTGTAGAGCAAATACATAGTGTGGTCATTTAGTCTAATGTTTGTATGCTCCAACTTCATCTTCTGTGAAGATAAAGCTGGAGAACATAATTGTTTACTTTCTCTTTCACTGTGAGCGATAGAACGACGCCAAGGAATTTAGCTGCCTACTTAGGCTTGGCTATGATGCTACGCTGTATCGAGTTTTAGTTTTTTATCGACCAGTGGAAAGAGAAGGTCTCAATAAGATTATATAAATTATGAAAAATAAACTGTTAACTATAAGCCCTATAAAAATCGTTTCATTTTTTAACAAATACACCTAACTATATATAAAGCGTTCAAACTTGAGTTCAACGCCCACATCTTGTCAGGTGTAGCAAAAACATCATTGCCCCACTTGATCCGCGTGCAAAAAAATGATAACACAAACAACCGTAGCGAAATCTGAAGTCTTGGTTTAACATGGTAGGAATATATTCTGGCCACCACCTTCTTCATCGCTACAATGCCACGAACGCTAAAATTCAACCGAAGCGAACTCTACAGTCTCGGTTTAACATGGTAGGAATATATTCTGGCCAACACCTTTTTTATCACTACAATGCAAAGAAATCTTCAGTCTTACAACTTGCCTGTTTGGTTTAGGAATATTTAATGATTTTTCAAAAGGATTGTTAGGGTTCCAAAGGGGGCCGTTTTTTGGCATCCACACCCAATATCTTTGAGATCTTTATCTGTAAAGTTGAAAAACGAAAGGGCAACTCAAATACGATTGCTCTTCATCAGCGTAAATGTGGACTAAACAGTGTTTGCAACAGACCGAAGTTCATTCACATAGAGAAAGAACAAATGACGACCCAGTATTGAGCCTTGTGGAACGCGCCGTGATGCAGATCTGACAAACCGTTGCTTACCTGATCTTTAAGATATGAACATAAACGCTTTACGGAGCTCGAAGGTAAATTAAAGTTTCGCTAGATCTTTGACCATCTTTGGCAAGGAATTATCTCATATCTTCTGCAGCTTCGAATGTTTTTTCGATGTTATTAAGTTTGAAGAACTAATTTAGTTTTGTAAGACTCTTTCGAAAACTTTAGAAAAGATAGGTAAATTTGCAATATGAGTGAAATATTACCTTTGGATTTTTTTTTGGTTAGGGCATTATCTTTGCTAACTTTCCTTGCACTGGCTATTTTATAAAAAATAATTTAATAATTTGTTTGCGATCGTGTAGAGCTCCATTTTTAATCTCCCAAGCCTTATGACTGAAAAAAATACTCAAAAGTACTACACTCATGTTGAATATTTATCCAATTTCTCTGAAAAACTTCAAATCAACTCCTCCCTTCAAAAAAATCGACTTAAAAGATAAATTTGTAATAAAAACGTTTGTTAAACCATTACCCCATCCGTCAATGGAATTTTGAAAAACCTACAAACGGTTTCTTTGTCTTACCCACCTCGGTAAGAGCATAATTACCAACTAACGATCACCGTTGCGAACTGACCGACCATCATCACAGGTGAATCCTAATTCCCCTAATGTGCTCCACACTTAATCACATCCTATCCACATGCGCACCGCACTAACAAATGCCCGCGCCATTCATCATCTCAACAGTTCTGCGCACAAATCCTGCACCACAACTCCACTCATCAATGTGGATACACTCGGTCTGCGGTCCAAATACAAATCCACACCATACAACATAGTACCGCCTCATCAGTCACCTCCATTCAAATCGCACCCGCTCTGCTCGCTACAAATCGCATTAGCTTCAAGAAAAACACTGCAGATACGCGCGAGTATGCGAGTATCTCATCCACTTGGAGTTCGATCCAACACTCAATAGAGCGCTCTAGACCGGCGCAAAGCCGCCTTCATTTTAACAAATTACTTTTGTGTTATTGTGCCGTACACATGGTTCATTTGCACCGCATGGCACGTCGTCGTCGTCGTCGTTGTAGTCATAGCCGTTGCTGGCTCGTTCCGCTCTGTAAACCTAGGGTTATGTGGAAAACTGGACGACGACGACGAGACGCAATGCAACGGTTCCCCAAACTCAAAGCGCCCAACTCCGAAGAGAGAAAGAGAGATCGTGCAGTTTTGGATCGCGATTAGTGGTGCGCTTAGAGTGCAAAAGTATCTATTTTATTATTATATCTAACCCGTAGCCCATTTTCCTGAATTTTCTATTTTTATCGCATTGTTATTGGCACTGGTGCTCGCTGAGCCTGGCTGGTGCAGACCCAGCCCCAGTTCCAGTCCCATTGGCGGAATTGATTTTATTGTGTGAATTATAGAAATCGTGGTCTCATGAAGGAATGCCATACCCACACTCGTGCTGAGGGGTGAGAATCGTCGAAATCGTTGTCGTCGTCGTCGTCGTATGGCGTATGGCGTTTGGGTGTTTGCTTAAGTAATTAGTTCACGCTAAGGGTTCCGGACATGTTGTGACATCGGTGGTGACAGTTGTGCGCCATTCAATTCGGCCAGCATTGATTTATGCAAGTGACCAGGTGCGACTTGAATGAGTTTGGTTCTGGAATTTCGAGTGGTACTCAACGCGAGCATTAATCAAGGCGTTCTCGAGTCTACGGCGTGTATCTACTGAGAGTTGGTCAAGTGGTAATCGGGTTGCAAGTATCAAACTTGTAGAAGGATGTAAGAGCTTGATTTTTGTACAATTCTTTATGGCACTCACTTAAGATACGAATCAAATACCGCACATTTGAAAAATGCACAACAATTTATCATCAACCAAAAAAAAAAAAAACTAACAAGATCTCAGTCTAAGTGGGTGGTAACTTTCCAATTAACCTGGTAACAATTTATATGAAACCCTTCAAGAGACCAGGTTCAAACTGCTTGCCCATTGTGTCTTGAGATCTTGTTTAACTCTGTGGAGGGATTTTTTTCTCCACCATCTCGCATCAAGTGCAAATGATTGACGTGAAATTGCATCTACGGAACCCCAAAACCTGAGCAAGAACAAGAGTAATAAACCAAAATTATGACTTTTCAATTTATCTTCTGCAGGCGGCCCTCTCGATTGCCAGCCAGCGATATTAGTTGGGGCAAGGGGAGCAGCAACTAACACCGCACAACAACAAAATCGTAAATAACCCGTAAAAACAATTTTCTCCCGTTGTTCTACGATACGATAGATACGAGTCCACAACACCACACACAATGAGGATGAAACGCGGTCGTCGTCGTTTCAGCCGGGCCGAACTACAAGTCGAGCTTACTTAGTCGGGATAACTCCATCTCGCCGGCTATAGGTCTATCACAAATTACACACGGTTAAGTCTTATAACATGAACTCGATTTATTACCCATATGAGTGTATGTTATTGCTGAAGAACGAACGCTCGTGAGACAAGCGAAATGTTTGGTTGTTCCAGATGAATGTATCTACAGAAGCTGGCTTCTGTTGCTCCGGTCTTGGCAGCACATAAATATGATCGCTAGCGAAACCTTATTATTATCCTTTCATTTTTAAACTAATAAAAACCTCATTTAATTACGCCCCATCTTGATGGGTGAATGTGTGCGTGTGTGAAGAGGGGGTCGTGAGGTTGGAATGAAGTTCTATTTTCACCGGATCACTGCTCTGATTGGGAAAGTTTTATTTTTCGCAAACTGCACTCTGAATTCCTTTCGAACAGGTGTAGAGTTGTAGGTCGACTAGATGTAGTGGATGGTTGTTGGCTTTAGAAAAGGTGCATTTGTGGACAGGATTTAAAGATTTGCTGCAGATGGAAGAGGCTTTAAATGGAAGAACAGCTTTGGTGGTAATATATTAATCTCTATGATTTTTCGAAAATTTTAGACAGATGGCGCTGTTGATTATTAACAACGATGCGTCAATCATTAAACAACGGGTTCGTTTGATGGAAGGGTTGAATATCTTGAGCTTCTACCTATATTACGATTTATTTTAAAAATCACCATGTTTGATTTAGGTCATTTCTCTAATAGGCCTATGCTATGTCATACCACATCTATCCTGTTACTTACCATTTTCAGTTTATAATCGTTCACAGACTTCCTAGTAGAGAGGAATTGAAAGTTACAGCTCTATATACACATAAAAAGACGATTTCAAGATTCAGTGATCCTGGCTGATTTCCTAAAGCTGTGTGTGTGTGTTTTTTTTTTATTTCACTCTTCGACTATTGGTAAGCCATCGAAGTAAAGTCCTACTTCATACTGACTATCAAGTGGTAAATTGGATAGAGTTAGGTAAGCTTGAACAAATAGAGCCTAAGAAATAAAAATTCTCTCGTTTTTCGTTAATCAAGGTATTTTTGGATACCTCGTGTCTATGATTGGACTCAGTGATTTATTTTTCCTTTTTTTCTGCGTTATATATACTCATACTTCGCCGTTTTCACCTCTTCTCTCGAGTTCGTCTGCATAACTTGTAATCATAAAATCTACCGCAATACGGTTCCCGCTCTTTTATTTATGACCACAAGCTTAGAATCTGAAAGTGTGTAGCCATGGTTACCAACAAGCAACTGGTTAACTTCAAGACACTACAAATCAAACCAAGAGCAGGAACAGAAAGTGAGACTGAGGTCCACTCAAGAATGATTTTAAAACTCTGTGCAGTCAGGGAGACCCTCACGACATTAATGCTCAACCCACATTGAAAGACTCACAACGGGCAACATCAGACAAAAGTGGTCCTAATGTATCGATAGGTGAGTGATGATCTAGGTTAATTGAGGGTGATCCCTGGCAACTATAGATAAAGATAGATATTCGTGTTATTGTTTACATGCAACATATTTGAGCTGCTCCGACATACTCGGACGACAATCACAAGGTTTGGTAAGGCTCCTTGAACAGAGATGGTGGCGGAAGAGCTGGGAAGCCAACGGCAGTGCTCAATCCCGTAGTGGATACTGATGGTCTAGGGGTATCTAATAAATTGGAACTGGCTAACCAGGTCAAGGGTTGTGACTTGGATTACCTACCAACCTATGGCAAAAATCATATGTTATGAAGCAACCAAAAGCCTCGGAAAGGATTGATTTTATTGTTGACGAAAATGCTAAAAAAAATCGGACAACGACGCATCGGAAAGGTTTCGACGAATAATTAACGGAAACCTGAAGATGCTTAAATGTTGGTATTACTGGCATCAAGGAAATACGATTGGACGTGCAAAGAAATTATGAAACAGCGACTATTTGGATGTGGGTATGTTAGAAATACGAGGCTTTAGCAAGAAATCTTATCCTTCCAAGACTTAAGCGAACGCATAAAGGCCAAATTCGACAACATTAGCCTTATTGCACACGATTTCCTAAGCTCAGATATCCATAAGGAGACATGGTTGTCTCCAGGTCAACGATCGCAAGGGGCTAAGATTGACTTGGACCATAACCTTGTTGCAGCCAATGTAAGAATGTGGATATCCACCACTCAACAACAAACCAGAAATAATGTAAAAATATTTAATGTCGAAAGAATGAAATCGCAAGAGATTGCCTAGGATTTCGCGCAAGGATAAACCCCTAACCTCACCAGCAAGAAACCCCTGGTTTGACGATGAATGCCGACAGATGCTCGCAGCCAAGAACGAGGCCTACAAGGCTAAGCTACAAGTGAAGACGAAAGCTGTCATTGAGCAGAGAAGATGGAAAGAATACCGGCTTTTAAGAAAGAAGAAAAAAAAACAGAAAAGCGCGCTATCGAGTATATAGAGAGAGGGCACTCCAGGAAAGATGTTTGCATGTATTACCAAAGCGTAAAACGCCAAAATCAGGCATATGAGGCTAGAACCGAATCCTGTCGACATGAACAAGGAAATATCGTAGTTGAGAAACAGTCAATGCTATGGATATTGAAGAACCACTTCTGCAGACTGTTAACATTGTTATCAAGGTTAAGCTTCGAATATTTTCCGAGTAACCAGTGCAGTTCGCTGTATTAATTTTCAAGTTCTTCGCATTTCTTTTTTACATGCGACTTCCATTTTAAATTTTGCATCGAGTGTCATTACGAGATATTTCGCTTCATTTGCAAAAGGGACTCGTACCGTATTGAGAAATACTGGCAAATTGTTTGTCCGTTTATACGAAAAATCTTCATGAATTGCTTTGCTCTCGTTAAGTGCAATCCGCGAGGGTTTCGTCCATTCATTAACCTCGTTAAGAGCGTTTTGTAATTTTATATTTGTTTCCTCTATTGTTGTGCCAACTGCTAGTACAGCTGTATCGTCGGCCAATGTGGTAAGGGTAACTATTGTATCGTTTGTTTGTGGGATATCACGTGTAAATAGGAGGTTCAAGAGTGGTCCAAGGACGCTTCCTTGGGGTATTCCTGCCAACACTTCTTTGAACTCCGAATATTCGTTTCCAAGTTTCACACGGAAGAGTCTATGCTCAAGATACGACACGGGGATTTTATATAATTTTTCAGGCAGAACTTGTCTTAGTTTGTATTGAAGGGCCTATATGCCAAACTTTGTCAAAAGCTTGCGACACGTCAAGAAATACGACTGAGCAAACTTTGTTTTTCTTCGAAAGCTTTCTCAACTAAATCAGTAATTCGATTTAATAGAAAGTGGAAGTCTAGCCCAACTAGTTGAAAAATTCTTTGAAAAATCTTCGGTTGCTATGGAGTTGGGCAATGGAGACGAAGATTCGACCAAGAACTATACGAGCTGTACAGTGACATACCCCCTAGTCAAAAACTCCGCATTCGAAGTATAAGACGGCTACAACATGTAGAGCGATTAGACACCAATACTCTAAGCGAAGGATGAAGATAACTGAAGAGGCATTTTGGTTGATTCGGGACTGTAGAGCCACTTAAAGTAAAGAAAGTAAGTTAATTGGAGCTCTGGTTTCTATTTGACCTTAAGTCGAACTCTAACCTCTTTCAAAATTTGCAAAACACTAAATTCAAATGTTTTCTTCGTCTATTCTTATTTGTTCCGAAAACATGATTTAAAGAAAGCAGCTTTGATTATCTTAGGTCGGGTTTTATATTTTTTATGGATTCATATTTTTGTTTACAGTTATTTTTACGTCTCAAGATAAGATGCGACGTTGTGGTTCGGCTTCCCAATTATCTTGGAAAGCAATTTTCGCGCCGATATCCTAATGCCCAATTTCTTAGAAATCTTAAATGTCAAGAGCTGCCTTCAAAAGCTGTCCACCCTCAAACATCTATCCAGAACCTCCATTACCCACGTACATAATTCCCCGCCGAAAAAAAAGTGACAAACAAACAACCAAAGCCACTCTCGGTTGACAATTCGACTAATTACCACTGACAGCTACTGCACAAACAACATGGCACACTTTGTAGCTCACTCTCCCGTGAGGACCCTCAATCAGTGCTGGTCCGCGGCAGTCTTGTGCAGTAAAAGTTTCCAAAAGAACATAGAACCACAGCACCTCCACCGCCACCGATCGACGCTAAGAGCCCAGCTTACACCCTGCTTATAGCCGTCTCGATCCGAATGCGATAATTTATTAGTACAATTAACGCTGTTTCAACACACACACACACATGGGACCACATCGGCCTGGTGTAACCTGCTAACAGTAAAATGTTGCTGTGCGGATGCTCGTTGTGTAGAGCTGACTTTTTACCCTGGCAAGGGTACAGCTGATTTTGGTGCCGTCCGGTACGATGCCAATTGACGCTGCTGCTGCTGCATGTTGTGTGTGCTTTTGTGTTCCGATCACACTCCATTCTTTGGCCTGAGCCTCGTCTCTCCTCATCTCGGTGAACATCATCCCACACGCTGCCAGCAATGGACCGTTTCGCAGTGTTGTGTTGCTGCCACTTTTATGCTGCTGATGTTGCATCTGTGCAAACTTGAAACAGTCGCTGGTGTGGGTGCGCACTTTAATCAATTTACCCCAGCGCAGCGCGGTACTGTCCCGTTCGTCTTTTGCCGGCATTTCGCGGGCCGGAGCAAATTGTGCCCATTACCATGCGTAAATGAAACTCAAGTGCCGTGCATACAGGTACAGTATGCCAGCTAATCCGCCCTGAGAAGTGCTCGTAGATCTCAGGGGGCAGACAAACCGCAGCATTCCGCGTTCGATTAGCATTCATTCGGCATAAATCTCGAATGAGCATAAAGCATTTTGAGGCCCGTTTATGGTACACTACGACGACCAACGATGGTGGCTTAGAGTCCACGTCCGGTTTCGATTGGAATACCATGTTCCAGTGTTGTTCTTCAGCTGGTGCTAGTGCTGGTGGTGCTGCTATTGGTCGACTGTATAGGCATCCGTTAATTCATAAATCAGGCGTGGGATACTAATTTTCTTAATTAACGCATGTGGTGGTATGGTAGCCCAGAGAAAGATACCTCTCTCGGAGGGCAGGTGGGCACTGGCAGTATGGGGACCATGCATCACACTTCCCTCACAGATGCGGATGCAAGGTGAGACCTTTGTTCGCTTGGAAGCACTGTTCAACCGCTCGGTTTGTTTGTTTTGATCGCTTGCTGATGTTTTGGCGTAAATCATGTGTCGGCTGGAGGTTTTCTTTTTTTCTTTTGTTGCTCCATAAGTGCAGTCTCTGCGTGTGTTTGTGTGTGGTTATGGTGCGAACGGAATTGATTAGACCTTCTAACCTTGTTGGCAACTTGAGGTTGATTGGATACATGGGGGTATATATGGTACTGTGTACGGGTGCGTTAAGGAACCGTAACTTGTAAAATGCAAATAAATTGCAAGTCTATTAATTAGATGCAATCAGTGGATGTTCAGAGCAAGAAATAGGTCTTCAGTTTGTAGTTGGGAGATGAAGATACAGGGGATATTTATTTACGGATTTTTATGTGACAGCATTAGGGATCAATATAATTGGAATCGATTTGAAACGGTGGGGTTTAAATTATTTCAATTGTTAGTAAAAAGATCTCGTGATGATCTAACAAATCATCCAGGTGGTATCGATTGTCATGAAAAGCTTATCTCAAATTCGCCTTTTGGAGTCGGCATAAAATAGAAGGGACCGCCATAGAGCAAGAAATACACACATGAATGGCTGTGACAAAGCTCGGCCCTATTTAATAACGACCCTGTTGTGCCAAAAATCTGTATCAAATTTGTGTTCTTAAAATGATGGTCCTAAGAAGATACTCCTGAAAAATTTCATTAAAAAGTGATGGGCTTTTTGAAAAAGATAGGATAGGATAGGATAGGTTATGACTTACACTGGAACCCTTTTCATTGATCAAGAAGGAAGGCACGTCACAATTATCTTGATGCTTTTGCTAGTGAGACAGTTCGATATGTCAAAAGCGAAATAGCATCTGATTCTTACAATCTTCCAAAAATACTCCACAATTTTAGAAATAGGAATACAAATTTCCTTTACCATCATTAGTAATTTTGCTATTTCTAAATTCGAAGTTTTGTGGATGAAGATTTGGCACTATGCACTGAAGATGATGAGTGTGACTTAAACAATTTAGTTATCTAGTAAACTGCAATTTGCCTTCCAGATTGTTAAGAAACAACTGCATTGCCCCGAAATATATATTCTCAACCAAGCTTAACCTTGAATTTAAGAACTCTTAGCATAAAAGAAGCAGGCGAACAACTAGTGGAAGTCATAAGCAGCTAAAAAACAGACATTACTGCCATCACATATATACGATGTGATGTGCAGGACAGAGATATGATCAGAAACTGTGCCTGTGATCAGCTATTAACTGTCATCATTATCACACGAAATACCAATAGGTATAGCTAACATACAATTATCTAACCCTGATATTTCTAAAAAGCTTGATCTCTGGACCAGCTAAATGCCAACATAATATTACAGTGGGCGGATTTAAAAGTCTTCGTCGACTAGAGAGTTTCCCAACTCATAGAATAAATTTGATCCTGTAAAAGTATGCCTAAAGAATGAAACCTTAGTTTCGATCTTTGGACGTTTCAGATGGGTGGTACATGTAGGACAAATTAAGACTAGTGCTACGATTTGGAAAAACTTCGACTACCTAGCAGTCGTTAGACCCAGTAGAGGAAGACTGGGCTTAAGTGGCGCACAATAAAAGTAGGGATCGAACTCAACCAACTTGAATTGCGCAACTGGTGGCAGTTGGCTAATAGGCATGTTGGTTGAGATCGAGGTTCATTTCGCCACTTAAGAAGTAAGTAAGTAAGTTTAGCTCCGGTCTAAGTGGCGCTATGGTTAGTCCAGTCAGATGCCACGCAGAAGGACTGCAATTTCGAGAATAGAACAAGAAATTATCAACAAGAAGCTGATGATCAATCGATTCAGCTGGCAAAAAAAAAAACTATCTCGACTGGGCTAATTGTAAGTGCCTTGAACTGACTATTAGGTTAGATGTCTCTGGCTCAAATTTTGGAAAAAATACGGCCCGATGATGCCGCCAGCCCATAAACCGCACCAAACAGTCACGCTTTGTGGGTGCATTGCTTTTTCGACAAACACTCTTGGATTATCATTCGCCCAAATGCGGCAATTCTGCTTATTGACGAATCCACTGAGGTGAAAATTTGCCTCATCACTGAAGATGATTTTCTTCGAAAATTGATCATCCACTGTTGCAATTTCTTGCCACCATTCTGACCATTGACGACGCTTGAAATGGTCAAGGGGCTTTAGTTCTGGAGTCAATTGCACCTTATAAGTGTGTAAATGCAAGTCTTTATGCGTAATGTTCATAATCGACGAGAGTGAGAGGTGCAATTCTCGGGCACGACGACGAGTTGAGGTGGGCGGCTCTTCAGCCGCACTATCGCGAAAAGCAGCAATATTTTCTGCAGTACTTGCTGTACGAGCATGTACTGGTGTTTTCACATCTCCTAGAGATCCGGTTTTCTCAAATTTTTGCACGATTTTTCTGATTGTACGCACATTTGGACGACTAAATTTACCGAAAAAATCACGAAGTGCACGATATGCATTTTGAATTGACTGAATAACTTTAACGCGTTGCTCGATTGTGTATATTTCCATGATTCGAATCGAATTTGTCTGAAATTGAGAAATGTCAAATGAAATGCAGAAAAAACTTGACGTTTAGGTGTGGTTCACATTCAAAATCGGCCCATAAAATTTAACCACCCGTTGCAATGTTTTAACGAGCTGTCGCATGCTCCTTATTTAATAGATTAACGTGTGCAAGAACCCATTACAATACCCAATACAAAAACCAAGACTTAAACCTCTTATCCACCAAACCCACAATCCCATTTCATAGTTCACCCCGCCACAGTAGCTTGGGATATTTTTGCATTTTCCTAGCCGTAAGGTTTCATTAAAAGAAAAAAACAAGCGACAAACAACTTTCTAAGTCTCATTAATATTAATTCTGTCCGCGCTTATGATTTATTAGTAATTTTCTAATTAAGTGCGACTCCCCGGCTGTTATTTCCATTTTTTCCCGTTCCCCATATGTACCTTCGGAGTTGACGGGTTCACTTGGACCTCTGGACGCTAAAAAACGCTCAACACTCTCCGACACGTTGAATAATGTGAAGCTGTTGATGTTAAGACAGTAATGGCGATGATGATGGCAATGGTTCGTCCCTTTGTAGCGCAACAAACACCACACCAACATACACATCCATAGAGATGAACTGCTGTGAAATGTTCACGCTTGATGGATTGTTGGACAGTGTAGTTGTTTCTTTTATGTCCGTCGTAATTGCGGTTAATTATAATTGGGTAGCAAGTGAACGAGGAGGCCCCCAAAAGGTGAACCTCGTTTTTTTTTTTACGCGCAAGCAACCTTATCCTACCTTTGCACTGGCACCTCCAACAATTCATAGACACAAAAGAAAAAGACGACACAACCTCCTAGGGATACTCTTAATAACTACCAACAGATCATTTATCATTTCGCTAGTGCAACAAGCAACAGCAGCAGCAGCGGCATCAGCAACATCATGCGGGCATGTGCAGCTCTGCAGCGCATTCATCAATAAGCCACCTTGATACAAGCCAGAGTGCAGTCCAACATGGACATGTACGCGCTTCCGTATAATTTTTCTAAATCACATCGTCAATAGATCATTGCGCGCGAGGACGAAGCCGAATCGTGTATACAGTAGTGGCATGTGGCAGAGCCAGAAGGTAGCATATGCCATGTCTCTGACTAGTGACGGTATTGAGAATGCTGGGCATCTTTCGCTCCCTCTATATCGGAAATTAAGTCTTTATCTTGCTAGTGGATACATTTTTTTTTTTTTTGGTTCAGCTTCGCTCGCAGTATCATGCAGTCGGCATCTTTTTAGAGAGCACGCACAAGCAGCTAGTCAACGTATAGTGGACACACAGTCAGTCGATGTCTGTCATAATTTATTAATCGACTTTGAGAGTTAGTGCGAGTACATATAAGTCAAGAGCAATCAATAACAATAAAAAAGAAATCGACCAACACGGAGTGTGGCTGATCTAATGACGATGTTGGCGGCGGTATTTACTTGGCGGCTGTAGTTCAGGGTTTTTTTTTTAATGTCAATTTAAATTTATGAGGGTGGAGTATATTTTATTAAAAGATTGAACCAATAACTGCACAAAATATGTTGAAAGATACGCGTGGAGATGAGTGGGAATTCATTTTCTAGCGATTGGATGTGGTGACATATGTCGCATATCTCTTAACATACTTTAGGTAGTTTCAAGTATATGGACAAGTGAATAAGAGCATTAGTGTCAAAGGCTTTTTATTTTGTTGCATAAATCCGTCTGAGATATGCATAAAATTGCGCAAACTGTGTTCAATGATAAGGGGTGTTTTTTTTTAAAGGTATAGAACTTCGAATTGAAATAAAACACAAGAAAATCGTTTTAATGTCCATCAATTTGGCTTTATTGGAAGGATAATTTTATGCCATTAATGTTTGAAAATGATTTCGGACATGTGGGCCAGCCGCGGCGGTTTGAATAAAACCAACTGTAGAGGTCCGATTTTCAACCACTTTTTCGAGCATTTGGAGCCGTATGTCGGCAATAACGGTACGAATGTTGGCTTCCAAGTCGCCTAACGTTTCTGGTTTGTTGGCGTAGACGAGCGACTTCATGAAAAAAATCCAATGGTGTCAAATCACACGATATTGGTGGCCAATTGACAGGTCCATTCCGCGAAATTATGCGCTCATCGAATGTTTCCTTCAATAAATCGATTGTGACGTGCGCTGTGTGGCATGTAGCGCCGTCTTGTTGGAACCACATCTCATCCACATTCATGCCATCCAATTCGGGAACAAAATAGTCGGTAATCATGGCTCTATACCGGTCTCCATTAACGGTAACTGACTCTTCAGCGTCATTTCGGAAGAAGTATGGCCCAATGACTCCACCAGCCCATAGAGCACACCAAACAGTCAGTTTTTGTTAATGTAATGGCGTCTCAAGGGTCTCATGTGGATTCTCTTCACTCCAAATGCGGCGATTTCGCATGTTGACGTAGCCATTCAACCAAAAATGAGCCTCATCACTGAACCAAATTTTACGATGAAAATCAGCATCGAGATCAATCTCATTTTCGGTCCATACATCTCTGCGCAAAATCTTCCATAAAGTTGATGGACAAAGCTCCAATTGCAGTGCACGGTGGCGAATCGATTCATTCGGGTCCTCTTCAACACTTTGCTCTACAGCGGCAATTGTTTCTTCGGTGCGCACTGTTCGAGTCTCTGCGAATGCGTATTATAGAGTAAATGTAGTGCGAAAACGATCCATGGCTAGCCGAATTAATTGCTCTGATGGACGATTATGTCGATTATGACGAATTTGTGGGATAAGACTTCCTTCCCATTGAATTTTTGCCTTTGATTATCGTTTCTTGAATCACATTGTTGATCACTTTCTTGATAACCCGTTGCACAATGTCAGATGATTCAGACTCTGCAACATGACTACGATCGATCTCAGCTCCAGGGGAGTTCCTGTTCCGAACATTCCAAGCGAGTTCAAAAATTCCATTGGATAATTGGTCACTATATCCTCGTCAGTCACGCTGTCAAAGAATTTGTACGAATGCAGTTCTTCAGTGATTTGACTTTAAGTAATAAAATTCAACCTATCGACGACCTTATTTTTCGCTGCTTGTATTTCCATAATCAATCACTAATCCAATCGAAATTTTTATAATTTTGTGCAATGCGGGCGGTGATACAATCCTCCTTCGACGTTGTGAACTTCCGAAAATTTGCAGGGAATAATATTAATCCAGTCGTAACGTCGACAGGGATTTGGCCATTGTCAAGCGCCAGCAGTCAACTTCTTGACATCCCGCCATTACATTATAGCTCGGAGAGTTGATTAACGACTTCGGCTCCAAATGACGTCATTTAAGAGCATCAGTTATATTGTTGTGTATTCGCCAGGAAATTTGTTGATTGAATTGTATTTTCATTGATGGATGAAATGGATTTGGCGGATAAGTCAAAACGGACAATATCACTTTGCCACCATCACAGCATATGCCGGGGGTATCAATGCATTTCAATCCTGGCTTACGATAGACAATTAACCGAAAACCGATATCAACGCAGCGAATATCTTTGTAGGCGATTGCGGAATCGTATTCGAAATCAGCTGGATTTAGGTCTACATTCACGACTGATCGACTTCTAGTAACATTTTGTCGTATTTTCACAACGAATTTTCCACGTTGCATCGTTAAAAATCATCAAAATTTTGAATTTTCCGCGTTTTTCGGAATTTTCCGAGTTATTCAGAATAATTTTTTCTTTTTCTATTTGAAAAGGCATTCCAGAACAATTCTACACAAAATTCCATCGAAAAATCCATTTTCGATTTTTGCGATTTCCCAATTTACCCAAAATTTTCATTCCTAACTTTCTCCTAGCAATAACGAACAACTGAAAAAAGTGAGCTGAATCGGCCCAACCGTTCTCATTTGATAAGTAACTATAAATTGTTCACATACAAAGATAAGACTGAGATTGGTCATTGATTTGTTTTTTTTCAATATTGACCTTTGTGAATCGAAAATGTTTCATTCCGGGAATATTGATAAGTTGACCCAACAAATTAAGATTTCCGAACGACTTTTTGCATGGATATTAGAGTCCATGACTTTGAAGTGGTTATATCAGTTCAACGGGTAATACCCGACTGACAAGATAAATTTGAATATTGATTTCATTGCCTTTGATATCGTCCTTTAAAAATAATTCAATGCTAAAAGTGTTGTTAAGTCGGACCAAAAAAAATTAACAACAACAAGCTACTAAGGGCAGAGGCACTCACAACCATTTATGAGTTTCTAATCTTCATGCACAAATGACGGAACCTTCACCACGCTAACCGATTCGCAAATGAAGATCTTTTATTTTCAACTCTATATACTACTTGGATGATAATTGAGAACATGGCAATAGAAGGCCAATGGGAAGTAGTCATTAGAATTGCTTAGATTGAAAACCGAACTTAAAGTATGCTAAACCATTTAACCACAATCTTTCACAGCAGACCTCATCTGGTAGGGGTGTGCTGGTCTCTGCACTCACTATAGGTACTGTCTGCCTATTTCGAATATGATGTTTGCATGCGATAATCAGATTGAATTATTGTAAATTGTAACTTCTTCTGCTTTCTATCGAAGGTATTTGGGACCACAAAATGGCATTTAAAGTAAAACATATCTGTCACAATGGAAGAAATCTAGTGTGCTGACAAACTTCTGGCAAATACTTTAACCAATGAGCCAATTTTTGGAGTATAATTTTATCAAAGCTTCTTCTTTTATGTATCGAAGGTATCTATGCCACAAAGTAGCCGCAAAAACCAAAAGATATCCGTCATAATGAACCAGTTCTAGTCTAACCTCTGGAAGCCACAAAAACCACAGGTCCACTGTCCACCTCATTCGAATTTAATATAAGCGATCATAATGTTTAGATACGAAAAATCATCTCCAAAAACGTCTCCTTATACCTATAAAAGTCAAAAAGTTCATCCTTTTGCCAACTCTTTCACAGCCAAACTTCTGAAAATCCCAAGTCAATCCTAGAAGTAAATCCCGATTCGCTACATTTCACTATGAATACCACCACGAAGAAGGTGTAATCTTTTGATTAATGTCCAACATCAGTAAAACATTGGGAATTTCAATCCTCAACCATGCACCATTCCTTTGAGCTGCTTGCATTGCGGAATTAGACCGAATTACATACATGATCCGCATAATAATCTGCACCTAAACGGAACTCAAGATTGCTATACATTCCATACACAGGCGCAGCTTCCAACGCCGGAGCAGGTCAGCCGCTGATGATGAGACGACCACTCAGGCACACACAGTGCACAAAGTCGGTCCAGAATTAATCATTTATCCGATGCAGTAAGTATCGCAGTATTTGAGCGGTGGTGCTTAATACTTAGTGAGGCAGCCATGATGTATGCATCACGAAGTGATGAAAATACGCAATAACTTCAGCACAGTGGGATTTCGATATTAAGTCGGTGAAAGGTGGTTTAATGGGACCGAAGACGCATTAATTATGGTTTTGGGATTTTTTTTTTTTACAGAAAATGGGATAGTAGTTGATGAGGATGTTGGGCTTGAAAAATATGTAAAATCGACTTGCGATGGAGTTCCATAGGAATGGATAGTTGAAACTTTGGTCTTTTTTTTTAGATAACACTGTTTGGAACATATTTCATCATCCCAACCAAATTTATAAGGGTCCACAGGGGGAACTCTATGGGATTGTGCTGTTTATATATCTTAAAACCCCTAATACAAGCTTCTTAAAGGTGGTTTTAGAACTAATATGAATTCCCACAGTTTAAGCTATTATCCGAGCTTCTAAAAGGTGATTTTAGAACTAAAGTGCCGCAATAGTCCAGGGTCAACATGACCGTTCACCAAAACAAACATCCCTTTCCGATTAGCCCGAAAAAAAAAATCTGCTCTTGATGAATTTGTTTGGCAAAGTTTATTTTGCACAATGGTTGGGTCCTCAGTTTAACGCAGATTCTGGAAAATTTGATAATCTTCTCGTAACAATTTTTACTCTTGGATAGCTGTCGATGACTGAGTGGTTTAACGCTTAGACTGTATATATCTAAGGCTATAAGAAAAAAAATGTTCATGTGTTTTTTTATAAAAAACAAAGACTCGTGAAAAATTCATAATAACATAAGGATGTGGAAACTTGACCACCAAGATCTGGGTTACTAACTCCTCATAAATATTGATCCAATCTTCTAATGTTTTATAAAGTTTTTAAGTTAAAATGGACACCCCACAGTTTAAAAAAATTAATGGCCCCGAGTGTAAAATTGGTGATTTGCGGTTCTTCTTACAATAATACAAACGTACAATAATATTTATGATGGTATTTCGTGCCACCGTTTGCCTTGTCACCCGACTCCCATTGGTCGTTTAAGTCAGCGTTTATCTGAACAACTTATAGAAACTGTAGCTTGTGCCTCCTTAGCCCTAGCATATATCGCTGCCATGTCTGCAGATGTTCTAGATGGTCTCTCCGTATCGTATCGTACCAAATAATCGGCCATTCCACTGGTGCCGTGAAATAAGGCCAAGCGTCATAATGCCAAATCTTTAAATTTAGTCTTACGACGCTTTGTGAAATCGGCATATGATATTATGACACTTTGTCGAAGCGTCAAAAGACCAATTTGGCTTTAAACACTTTCGATGGCATATCATTTATGCTTCCTTGATACTTGCATATACAATTTGATTGAGCTCCATTTTCTTTTTTACTCATTTTGCCTAATGTCGCTTTATCGTAGTGTCATAATGCCAAATGCCAAAATTTGGTCTTATGTCACTTCGATAAAGCGACATAATGCCACGGTTGGCTCTATGTGACGGCACCTCTGTTCTTCTGTCAGTCTCTATGCCTCTACGAACTGCCGACAGGTCCTAAAACTTTCATTAAAACTTGAATCAAATTAGGCTTAGTCTACCGATGCAAACGTATCTAATGAATTGAGAAAAACAGTCACTGGATGGTCGGGGCTGCAAAGTCAAAGAAATATAAATGTTTGGAAAAGTAAGTTTCACAACACGATTTTCGGATTAATTTGAAGAGTTTGGCTTTTTCTGGCATCAGCCTATTCACAAGAAACTAAACTGAACCTCTGCCATATTTGTCAAATTGGCTGTAACTAAGTAATGTTTTGGAAAAACAAAACTCTGAAAAACATATTTCCAAGCCTTAGACCGCATCTCTAAAAATTGACGTGAGCTTAAGCTTTACGGCAAAATTTTAATTTATAAAAAAATTCTTGACCTGCTTTCAAAAAAACATTTTTTTAAATTTGTGGTGCATGAAAAAGTTATTTGATGTTGACTGATTCTTATATTACAATGATAAGTGATCAGAAAAAGTGGCTTTCGGACTACCATCAGTCTGTCTGTCAAGTCCCACTGTCCTCGCTGGATTGTCCCGTCTAAATGGGTTGGCAGATTCTCTTCAAACTTCTTATTTCGATGGGCTATCGATTTTTTTAGGAAAAAAGTGGCTCAAAGTGTTTTACCGACGAATTCTGTCCATAGTCCAAAACAAAGTCCCCAAAACGTGTCTGTCTGTATGAACGTGATAATCTCTAGAACTGCTAAACGGATTTCGATGTAATTTTCCCTGTTATGATTTGCATTTCCCTGGACAAGATTTATTTTATTCAAAATTGCTCTATTGCTTATAGAAGCTGAGCTTTTGAGAAAAATTATAAGCCTTACTGAAGTCTAACTCAACAATGCCTTAGTTCAAGATTCATTTGAGATAGAAATCATCTTTATGTGATATCTAAAAGCTGAGCTATGCTCAAAATAATTCGTGTAATCATCGCCATCAATTTTCCATTTTTGGAGACCTCAGCCCGGATAACTATGCAGCAGCGGGTGACGTCAGAGGTTTTATATACGCGCTAAAAAAAATTGATGTACAATTTGTTTATTAGTGTATCGTTTTACAAATCGAATTGTACCCGGGCAAAGTCGTCCTTGTTTGCATAGACCTTTTGACCTAAAATAACCACAAGAAAACAAGTCCAATGGCGATAAATCGCAAGATCTGTATGGCCAATTCTGATTGCAAGAACTGCAGATTAGACGACCAACCGAATTTTCGAAGAAGAATGGTCAAAGTATTTTGGACTGCAGGCATTATGCAGCCAAAAATCCGCACCAAACAGTGTCTTTCATGAGACTTCGCTGTAGAGAGCTTCTCGAAATGCCTAACTTTGACTACGGTGCCGAATTTGACTGCTTCGATGTTTTCTGTTGAACGACTTGTGACAGGCCTCACATAGTGTCAAAGATTACTAACATATCCAGTCTTCCTGATTTTTTCAATTAAACTCTTCACGGTTCAATAAATCTTGCTCAACAATGAAAATGCGTTCTTCTTTCGTAAAGCTCACCATTCTTACTTACTCCAAACTGTCAGCTAACACATTTTTATTTTGTTTTCTGTTGGCAACACAGTACGTTTAAATGGCGCAAAATTCAAATTTTGCGTGCATTTGTTACATTCTTAAGATTTTGTTAATAGTTTTTTGTTTTTAATTTTTAAACATTTTCCACCTTCCAAAATCTTCGAGGATGTTTTTCTGATTTTGTTTCCTCTCGCAATAGTACAGTCCGTGATGTTATAGTTTACTTTAGCCCCAAATAAACGATACTGTAAGAGACTTCTGTCTTAAATTTACCAACATTAACATAAAAAGCCTGTTACGCTATTGTTTACAATCTCACTGTAAGATACTTCTGTCTGAAATTTACCGACCACCCAGCTAAAATTTTTTTTTCAAGAAGCAATTTATTCTGTAAAGCCTTTTGTACTTGTGCAGAGATGTTCAGTATGTATATCTCTTTTAGGTAAGTATACAGGCCTTATAGAAGATTATTTGGTATGAGGCTTCTAAAAAGTTTCCGGGGATATGTGACAGTGTAACAGATGTTTGGTCGTGCTTTCTCCGAAGTGATATAGAAGCATAATATGCATAGAGCTTGTGATTTAAGTCTTATAACAGCTTTGAGTACTAATTTTTTGCGATGAACTACCACGCAAAAGCACTGAATTCGATTCCCAGTTTTTTAACACCAAATTTTTTTTTCATTTCCAAAAATATTCAGACGCCCATTTCATTTTATAATCACATCAAATGCACTATGAATGGAACACGTTCCATTTTTTGTGTACATTTTACAGCAATATTTAAAATATATACACCATTTGATTTTTCTTCGTTATATGCGAGTTCCGGTAAGGCTTCGGTAAGGAAACCTTATAGAGTACTATAGAGTGCGCCAAACGTGTTTTCATATGACTATACAGCTAATATTGCAGGAAGGGAAATAGCTTCGATAAGTCTTTATCTACCTTTGTCTATGGTGCGTTGTTGGGAAAGGCCTTAGACTTTCTACGCAATCGCTAACGATTGTCGTCAGAACCTAGAAAGTCTCCTATACTGTCGTTTTATTAATATACGAAATGTCAACCCAAATCATTGTATTCCCAAGGCTTCTTAATTCGAGCCTTTTTATTCGAGACTTCACACCGACTAGATCAAATCACCCTCCATCACAGTAAAGTCACTTTGAATGATTTGAAAGCCCTATCGTCATCAAAAAATCCCTCAATCACTCGACTTAATTTGATGAATCATCATAGACAACGAGTGCTCCAAAAAAAAAACCACATGCTCTGGTCAGCTTCTGTGCGCCCTTTTTTCCCCGACCTAACTCATGTTCGCGATTTTTAATGAGACAAAATAAAAAAAAACAACCTCACCTGGGACACCCTATTGCGGAAGATGCAAATGAGAACATTCCCGTTGACATTGATTATGTGAGTATGTATGCTGTAAACTGAAATACTTTACGACGTCGTGTCGGACATTATCGCCAATTTCGTCGCTGTCGGGGAAAATTGAAAAATTAAATGCACGACATGCAGCCAAGTCGGTGGGGCCCCATCAAACTTCAAAGCGATGCCACCCCTCCCCCCCAACATCGACATAATCTGGGCTATAACCCATAAAACTCACCAGTGGTACATCTGGCGCAAGACTTACCACTCAACTGCGCCGCTGGACAGGAACGTCATCGTCGACAGAAATAATAATGATCACTTGTAGTCTTTCCCGCACGCAGTCAGACCAGACCCTCTACAAAGGTTCGGTACAGGTCAGGTACAGCGAAAAAAAAACAAACGCTCTTCCTCATCCACAACTACCGGGCTTTGTTTATGACAAACTTCACTCAGCTAATGGGTTCATTAAACGTCCGCGTACAAGCTCGGATACATGGCGAGTACCTAGTCTCGAAAGGTTCGATGGTCAATAAAAATGAAAGCTACTAGCTGTGCAAAGAGGAATCTACTCCTGCTGGCTGCACTCTCTTTCAACTCCAGACACAGTAGGGTTGATGCGAGCTGCTACTCCCTGGTACTGGCACTATCCACCATTTAATGATCTTGCATGTTCGATTGCAGTTAAAAAAAGAAAAAGAAGAGAATTTTGTTAATAATAATAAAACGCAATCTTAATTATAATTGAAATTAATTGTTTTTTAAGTTGGAGGCACTGTGCACTGCACTGACTTCTGTCTGTGCAACAGAAATGTTCCTTGGGGCCGGCCAGTTAACCGCCCCTGAATATGTTAATGTTTTTTTTTTTTTTTGATTCTAAAGAATCGAGTGCAGCGACTCAAGAAAGACATCTATGTGCAGTCGTGTTGAGCTAGGTAGGGGTCCGCTTTTAACGGATTAATTAAAACGGAAGGTGAGTTTATGCCCCGACCATGCATGTTCCGCAGGGGAATGTTGAGTGTGTTATTAAAATGTTTGAAATAACATTGGACAGAGGGCAGGTTGGAGAATACTAGCCTAAGATAATTTTTTTCTTCTGGAAGCTAATAATGATGAATGGATTATTATTTTTATGCCTACAAGGTGATGTAGAAGTCTTCACTCGGGAAGGCTGCAGTTGTTTCTGGAAAAGTCACGACACCATACCTCGCCGTTTACGAAGTTAAATACTTTTGGGATGGATTTGTGCAGCGCCTTATGATATCGTTAAATATGCTTCTGGGTTCGGTAAAGGCCAAAAAGTTAGCTATGAGAAAATCGCATAACGACGGATTTTAAAACATTATTGGATCTGGACACATGGCGAATAAAGAGCTTCCCATTTGGGTGGTAAAGTGCTGTCAACTTAAAAAAGAGAATTAACAGTGTTTGACAGCTGGCATTAAAAATGGAGCAATAAACATGAAAACACCTCGTTTTCATTTTTGAATAATATTTCAAAATTATGAAAGTTTTGGCTGCCAAAGTTCAAGCTTAACCTTCTTAAGCACCATGGTGAGAGCTACTGTTTAAGCCGATTAGGAAATGCTAAGTTGAGAAAAGCTTTTTCTTGAAAATTGATATTGGAAGGCCTGGGAAAAATCATGTAGGTGTTGCTATTGCCAGAAATCGGACCCAGACCTTCTACGCTGCAGTTCATTGCATTTACCACTGACCCAGTCCTTTTTACGAAATAAATCAATATTTCAGGAATGATTTTTCAATTTTAGAAATAAGTAACAATTTTTTGGACTCCGAACTGAAATGTGTGGTTCGGTGATAAAAAAAGATGGTCACCCTAGATCATCAGGTCTATAAGGTATATGTTCGGATTCAAATTGTCTGCTAAGGTGTTCTTTCATATTATCATTTGGACAGGGAGACCAAGAAATTGATCAACAAATAAATTTTCAGGAACAACTCATCGAGGCAACCATATCAACGTGTCCAAAGGCAACATCTTGAACTTTATGGTGCCCTTGAATTTATCGATATTGTTCGTCAACGCCTTTTGGTAGACGAGGTTATGTAATTTCCCAACTTTGTTCAAAATCAACTCCCAACAAACGTGGGATTTGTTTGATCAAAGCTTCTGAGACCAAGAAATCATCATACGACCTGACCTTTTCACAAGGTATGTACGCGTTCAGCTTCTACAAAAAAAAAACCTCAACATCCATCCATTCGACTTTGTTAACATTTACTTCGTTTCAATAGAAACACGAACAACCAGGGCCTAGCCTTTTTCAAGTTTTATGTCGAATCTTAGCATCTGTGTTGATATATGCTTTATTTAAGTTAGCTACTTGTCTTCTTGTCAGATCATCGGGAGTAGAAAGCCTGTGAAAAGCCATTTAAGATGTTACTACTTTGTTAACCTTTAATAGGTTTCAATAGAAACACGAATACCCTGGGCTTAGCGTTTTTTTTTTTTTTCAAGTTTTATGTTCAATTCCAGGCTACGAGTTGATATAAGCTTTATATAAGTTGGCTACTTGCCTTCTTGTCAGACTATCGGGTGTAGAAAGCCTATGAAAAGACATTTAAGGTTTTACTTGTGGTGACAATCAAACTCAGACTTTCTGCCCAGATATAACTTTGAGGTAATACGGGACTTTGTCTATCTCGAACTCTGGCATTAACATCTCGTCAGAAATTAAACGAAGAATTACTCTTGCCAACTGCTGTTTCTTGGGACCAAGAAGGCAATTTAGTAGTAAAGCCCTCACTCGAACTACTATGGAGATCCTATATAAGACCCTGATCATCCCGTCTCAAAAGCGGATGAATAAATCCTTAGTCGATTTGAGAGGAAAATTCCCGTTGCGTTGAGGGGCTATGGAGACGAAAATTCAACCAAGAACTATACAAGCTGTACAGTGACATGCTCCTTGTCAAAATACTCCGCATTGAACGTTTAAGATGGCTTGGACATGTATTACGAATTGACACCAATACTCCAGCTGGCAGAGTCTTCGGTTCCCAGGCAGACGTCGGTCGCAGTAGAGAAAGACTTCGCCTTAAGTGGCGCGCACAAGTAGAAACCGACCTCAACCAACTTGGAGTGCGCAACTGGAGGCAGTTAGCTAAGGACCGGCCTAATTGGAGAGGCATGTTGGTTGAGGTCCAGGTTCTTTCCGGACTTTAGCGCCACTTAAGTAAGTAAGTAGTACTTGTCTTCTTGTCAGATTATCGGGAGTAGAAAGCCTGTGAAAAGCCATTTAAAATGTTACTAGTGGTGATAATCAAACTCAGACCTTCTGCCCAGCACTAACCATCGGGCCACTGAGGTAGTACTGCCATTTTAACCAAGGCCGTTGGATGCTTCAACTTGGCTATCATGCATATTCTTTTTAGAATCGTAGTTGCTAAAACCGATTTAGGGCCAGTTTTTCAGTGATTGATCTTTCTAGTTTTAGAATTAACCGCGAGTTAATTCGAGAGCATCCATTCATTCGTAGATATGAATGAAGACTTTAGTTCGTTATACTGCTTAGCGCGAGATGTCTGATTCAAGTCACAATAACAAAGTTTTCTTTCACTTCTGCAATTTAACATCTTGAGAAAGTCTGACCAACATTAAGGATCATAAAACTGTCATGAGACGCTTATCAAATTTTCCGTTCGGAATCGGAGTTAAACTGGATGTTAGGTTTTAGGCCATATATGGGGCGGTATTGCCAAAATTTTATTATTTATAAAATCAATAAAAACAAAAATTCTTAGAGTTCCACAGTTTTCAATAAGCCACGCCTCAATCGACCTCCTATGAATGGAACGATTGGTCTACACTTTAAATAGCTCATGAACAATAAATGTTCCTTTTACAACTTTTGCTTCAGTTGTTTGATCGTATAGGAGCAAGGACCCAGCTTTAAATCTTATAGGTAAAGTGTCTCTCATTTCGTCGGTTATGTACAACTATAACCTTCTAGGTGAATTACATTGTCTATGGGTTTTCGTCCTATCTATCAACAACTAGGAGTTTTCCTCCTAACCTCTACCTGACTTTTCCCAAACTCTTAACCCCAACGAGTAATGGATGCAGGTAAATTCCCATTTACCATACTGCATTCCCTACTCTTGAGACTAAAAAACCCATCACCATCAAAAGCTTCCTCCTTGACAGAAGCCTCCTTTCTATTTATCTGCTACAACCATATCCATGTATCTCATAACGGAAGAACACATTTCCATTTGCATAAATAATTTTTTTTAAAAATCGCAAATAGATTCCAGGTTCCATGTTCCAATGGTTGTTCGCGGGAGCGCTTTCATTCGCAACTCATTTGCCTGCTCGTCGCTGATACCCCTCCATTTTGTTTTACGTGTACGACTAGAGCGCGAAATGAAATTCAAAACCGCTTCCTCGTGCAATCATCCCGACACGCATTTACACAATAATTAAAACGATCAAATTGCGCTCGCGTACACGCTTAATTATCATCGATTGCACATGCGCGCGCATGTGCCCATGTTTTAGTGCGTCTTTCATCCCGATGCGCAGGCCGGTGCAATGTTACGTATCGGCCGCATGCATATACGCAGATACAAGTACTGGGCCCATATTATGTGGGATCTCCTCAATGCATTCGTGTATATTGCAGCAAGTACGGACAGCAGCAGCAGCAGCGTTGGCGGCGGCGTCTAAATGCGCGCCCTGAATATTGATTTGGCAGCGAACAACGAACATGAGAGACCGCGAGTAATTAAATGCGCCTAATGAAGGCACTGGCGTACATCATCGTATGCATTTCGTATACGCACGTGTAACTAGAGCGAAGGAGATTTATTTCTATTTTTTTTTTATTCTTGTTGCAAAAAGAAATAAGAAGTTGAATAGAAGAGAAGATTGTCTTTCCCGGTTCACTTGGTCCATGTCTAAATCTGAAGATGCGTGCTTCATTTGGATGTATCTCATGATAGTGATAGCGGCACGGAGACTTTGAATGGGGATCTGTAGCGTTTCCATAGGGGGTTGAGATTAGTTTAGTCCGACCTTTTGGAAAATTTCAAAAACCAAATTCGCCATAATTAAACCAAAGAAGAAATGCCCACCAAAACATAATTTCCAAGTCCATTTACATTTACAGAGCAAGTGCCTAATTGTGGAATTTGCCCAATGCCAACGCAGTCCTTTGCGAGTATGACTCCTCATCCAAGATGCGTATGTAGTTTTTGGTATAATTAATCAATCGAATCAATAAATCAAACCCACACCCTTGGATTTTCAGGCTAGACTATTTCTCCAACCTAATGATCGTTGCTTTCTAAGAACGAAATTACAGCTTATTTGGCTTTTGAATTGTATAAACTATCCCTGATAAACTAATCAACATACAGACCCACATACAGTTTTTTTGTTTGCAGAAACCGTTTTTGTTAGGTTATGTGTTTTTAGTCTGTTAATGAGAAAGGACAAACCAGATTTTACGCTTGTGGATCTTGTTTCCGAGCCAGTGAGCACGGCTTATAAAAAAAAACTTTGATTCCTATGAAAAAATCAATATACAACCAGCATACAAATTTTTTTGCAACCTTATGCATAATATATCTTCCTATACAAACCAACTAACAACGACTAGAGCAATATAATTCAGAAACCGTTTTTGTTAACATGATTTGGCGATTTAGTATTCCGTTTCCGAACAAACAAGATTTTGTATCCCATACAAAGAAATCAACAAACAGTGTGGAAAACAAATAATTTTTTTCGTAAGCAAGTTCAATTTTTTTTTTACGAAACATACAGATAATAACGACACGAAGGTAGCGGGTGTTATTTTTAGAGGTATATAACTTTAAAAAGGCAACACTTTTTTAACTGGCGGCCATTTTGTCAGCTGTCAAGTGATTTATTTTTAGTTTGGTTTGGCATTCCAACATGAAAAAAACTGACATCTAAACAACGCTTCCATATCGTTCAAATTTATTTTGAAAATCATGGTTCTGTTCGAAATCGTCCATCAGAGCAATTAATTCGATTATGTGTGGAACGTTTTCTCACCACGTTTACTCTAAATGATAACACGCGTCCACAGAGACGTCGTACAGTAGAGCGTAGCTTATAGAGAAAAACCAGAATCAGTCTATCCGCCATCGTATACAGCAATTATATATGTACGCATCCACTTTATGGAAGATTTTGCGGAAAGATCTTGGTTTGCGTGGTTACAAAATTTAACTCGTGCAAGAATTGAAGCTACAGGATCACCTAGCAAAGCGTAGATTCGGTGAATGGGTCCAAAACAAGATCCAAATTTTCACAAGCTAATTTTGCTTAGCGATGAAGCTCTTTTTTGGTTGAATGGTTACGTAATAAACAAAACTGCCGTGATGATAGTGTAAGTTGAGACACCGGTACATCCACAAAAACTGACTGTATGGTGTGCTTTATGGTTTGGTGGAATAATTGGTCCGTACTTCTTTAAAAATGATGCTGGCCAGAACGTAACAGTCAATGGTGACCGCTATAAAGCCATTATTACTGATTTTTTCATTAACCAATTGAACAACCATGATCTGCAAGATCTGTATTTTCAACAAGATGGCGCCACATGTCACGCAGCTCGTGCCTCCAATGTTTTGTTGAAGGAAACGTTCGGCGAGCGCATAATTTCGCGTTTTGTGCGATTTTCTGTGGGAATATATGACGTCGGTAATCTACACAGATAAGACCGAAACGATTGACCACTTGGAGGACAACATGTGCCGCGTTATTGCCGATATATTGCCCCCAATATTGGAAAAAGTCATCAAAAAATGGACCTCCGGATTAGACTTGATCCGAACCAGCCGTGGCGGTCGTATGCCAGAAATCATATATAAATTATGTAAATTTCAAGTCAATTAAAAAAAATCACATTTGTTCTATTCCATTTCAAAGTTGTATACCTCTTAGAAAACATCCTTTACAACAATCTGTCCTAGCGAGGTATCCGTCGGAGCGGACCATTTTCCGCAACGCATACTTTGTCGGAGGTTCAGATTCCATTCGAGGTATGTGTCATCGGAGAAAAATCACTTCACTACAATTCGTAAACAAATTCCGCGAAGAATTTGTGTCGGAAGAAATCGGAAAAAAATTGCACTTAGCTGTCAAAAATTGCACGAAAAATGCACATGAACGCACTTCAACACAATTCGCCGGGACGCGTTGAAAAATGTCGGAGAAATATTCCTAACAGCTGTTCGGATGAATACCTCGAAACTAAACTCCTCCGAATCGTACAAAATCGGAGAATAGAAATTTTCCGCTCCGACGGATACCTCGCTAGGGCTGAATATTTAAAAACTCTTTTTCGTGCGCATCTAAAATAGGACTTTCTAGTCCTTTAGATGATGGTGTAAATCTTAAATGGGATTTTCGGATAGAACTGTCAAGTCATGGAGGAAGTTTTTTAGAGTCTTTTTTTAAATGAGTTGAGCCTTGCCAGTTATATAGAAGAAGTGGAGGTTATCCTCGCGTGTGTTTTTTCACCTTTCTGAAGGCCACCATCTATATGATGCATTTCCAACATTCAGTAAGTTGCTTCCAGTAAGTAAGTATGCTCGCTGACTACGAAACAGATTTCCTTTTTCTCCAATGGAATTTGTGGGTTCTGGATTTTTTGTAGTCTGTCCACATTTTTGATATTCTGCTGGTAGGAAACGAACTCCACATACCATTGTCGACATTCAATTTCTTATACCACCCGTGTTTTAATTTCAAATATTGGAGGTTTGACATACTATATTTGATATTGTTGACAGAGTCTCTCCATGTAAGCTGATCTGCACCTTCATACACATATAGTTCCACTTACCGTGCAAAGCCTTACATTCTGTTGAGTGGCTGAGGTTGCTTTAAATGCAGCCTGACTATCGATGAAAATGGTGTTCACTATAACTGCCCTCTGCTACTGACATAATTAAGGACACAATTTTTTGCCGATTTTAAGCATACACTCCAGCAAACAAAGCTGCTAGGGAACAATTCCAATAATAATTAATTATTTGCGCGATTTCAATATACAAAATACATTTTAGCTATTTTGAAACTTTTTCTTAAAAAATTAATTTGTTTGCGCGATTTTAAGCATACACTCCAACATACAAGAATTCTTATTAACTTCGTATGTATCAATTAATTTAATAATCCTAAAAAACATTTTTCGCAATCAATTAATTTAATAAACCTTAAAAGAAACATTTTTCGCAACATGAACTACACCTTAGTTGCATCATAAACAATTAATTTTTTTTTTGATTTTAAGCATACACTCCAACATACAAAAAAACACGTATTTATATAATTTTGTTTTTCTTTACAGCAGCGTAAGCTGTCACCGACATGGGCAGTGAGCACTACTGCTTGAGGTGGAACAATCATCAATCCAACCTGTTAGGGGTGTTTAGTCAATTATTACAGGACGAGAGTCTGGTGGACGTCACGTTAGCTTGTTCTGAGGGCGCCCCCATCAGAGCCCATAAGGTAAGTTTTCTTGTATGATTAGTTTTATATATCTGCGACTTTGTTATGTTTTTGTGTGCTATTTTGAGACTAATTTATAAAACATTTATAAGTCTGTCTGTTGTCTGAGAAATTCTTATCTAAAAAGACAGCTGATTTTGGCAATGGCGGTATTTTTTTTTATTATGATTACATTTTCCCATAATTTAAAAATGTAAATTAAAAGAATTGTGACTCAAAAAATCGATTCCAGACAACTTTCCTTTATAAAAAAAGTTGATTTCAGAAAAATTCATAAAAAGACGAAGTAATGTCTTCCACTAACCAAGAATTAACTTAAGAACAAATGTAGATTCGTGAATAGAAAAAAACACAATTGATGTATTTGCACATACTTTGAGATAATCAGTGAATCATATTTTTTTTAAAAAGTGGAGTAATATCTTACATATGTACACTCTCTCAATAGATGGCGCTAGGAATTAATTTACGAACTACTTTAGACTCATGAAAAAAAAAGCATTTGCTTCATAGCCCATTAGGGAGTATTTTGAAGTACACTGCGATCCATATTTAAAGAAAAATTAACAAACAATGCCTTCTATACTTAATGTATATGCACGTTCATAGATGGCGCCATGAGTTAGCTCATATAAACTTCTTTAGTGATTAGAAAATTCTGCAGTTGATGAATTTCCTATCTTCCTATGTGTGCGTGTGTACTTCTTGCACGATGACGGGACCTCCTATTTTATGCCGACTCAGAACGTCGAATTTGAGATAAGCTTTTATTGACAATTGATACTACTCGGATGACATTTCAGATCATCACGAGAGGAGGGCCAGTGAAAAATCATTTTAGGTGTTGCTACGGCTGGGAATCGAACCCAGACCTTCTGCGCGGCAGTTCAACGCACTAACCATCGTGCCACTAAGCCCGTCTTGGGGTATAGGAACATACCTAAAAATAACGAAGAAAGCAATGTATCAATAGATGGCGCCACGAGTAAGCTCATGACTTATAGTACGTTCTTCAATAGAAATGACTGCAATCGTTACTTTGCGTATTGCAGTGAAGCTTAAGGTAGTAAAAGGACAATTTATTTGAACATCATGTTTTAATATCACTTTGTGGGCCAGTCTCTTACCAAAGTCACTTGCACCAATTTATCAAGGCATTTTCTGGTTGATTTGGGGGACTTACTATTTTTTGTAATTGTGGTAGGAGGAGAAATGCTTTATGCAACTTCTTTTGAACTTCAATATGTGTCCGACTCTGCTTTGTATAAGGCATACGTCAATAAACATATCCTGACCCTTCGGCTAACTTCAGGGGACCTTTAAACCTACGCGCTGTCGGGGTCGCTTTTCTTTCTGCAGAGAATATGGTTGGACGTAGGTGCAGATTTGGTTGCACCTCTTTCTACCGTAATGATATCGATATATCTCTCTAGTTCTTCTCATTCGGTTTTCTATCTGCTGCAGGCGAATGAGGTATGGAGGCAGCCACGTACTGTCAGCGTGGCATGTTCGTTTAGCCGATCTTGTGAAGAAAGGCGTAGAGCTCTGGGTGTATGCACAGCTTTCATCGGCTTTCTGTTGCCCTTTTCCTGTCAAAGCGCAAATCTCACATCCGTAGAGGAATATGTCATATGTCATCAACACCAGAAGCCTTCGCTTGCTGGCCGTTGGACCGCCCATCTTTGCCATCTACCTATACAGTGACGCGGTGACTTTTATCGTTCCGTCGCATTCTTTATCTGGTGCCAGAAAGTAAGTTCTGGATTTCCACATGTCCACATCTTCTTTGATATTCCACTGATATGAAAAGAATTTCACCTATCCCTGTCGACATATACTTTTCTATAATTCAAGGTCAAATAGTGAACGTTTGTTGTACCAGCCAGCCTGTTCGATTTTGGTGGCAGATTCTCTACATACCAGCTGATCTGCATTTTTATATACCACTTTGTCCAAGGCCCGAGGAAAGTCTTGAGTTGGGTGTTGAGTTGGGTGTTAGGGATCACATGTAAATACTTTACAGCGTCTTTGGATTTTATTTCCTCCTGGCCAGATAGGAAATCGACTAGAGTCGGGATCCTTTTCTTCGTCAGAAGAACTAATTCAGTTTTTTATTAGCTAGACTTAGACCGTTTTCAGACATTCAGCAGGTTAATTGCCCAGTTAAGCTTTCTTTGCGCACTTTCGGTATCTTTTCCCGCTACCGGGAGTGTATCTCGCGGCATCTCCATGCAAAGAATGCCTTAATAGGAGATGTTCAAAAGGTCAGGACCCAAAATCGGATCTTTTGCTGCTCTGGAGGTGACTTGCATTCTTCATTGGCCTTCTAGGTGAGCTCTGGACCCAAATGAGGTCAGGACCCAAAATCGGACCTTTTGCTGCTCCGGAGTTGACTTGCATTCTTCATTGGCCTTCATAGATGAGCTCCGGATTCTTGTTAGTCATTCACCAATCACAAGAGCGCGTTCAGCATGTCATTCCACCTGGCTGAGTTAAGGCGTTTTTGATGTCTAGAGTTGCAAACAATACGATCTACAATAAGTTCAAAAATGTGTATATTTGATAGTAGATGGCAGCACCATAAACATTTTTATCGCGGTTCAGCAATCATCTAGCTTCGCAGTGTATACTTCGCAAAATGGACGATTTCTACATCAGTCCAGCTTCTGTGAAAAAATGCTCGCGCAGCACTCATACATTTTTAGCCGCATTTGCTGTACTTGTTTAAGAATGTCGTTCTAATGGCCTGAAGGTAACGGACCAATTGCTGGTGGGACCATGCCACCTCGTCACTTTTTTTAGACTCTGCGTTCGTGACGAATAATGGAAGAGGGAACAAAAAGACTGCTTTGAGAACAAAAAACAGAAACTTTTGCGCACCAGCTTCATGGTACCGGCGTGTGGTGTGCATGTGCACACATGAGAAACGAGAACCAAACATAATGCGGGCTGTGATAGTACAACCCGCCAAAGAACAATTTTTCTTTTTATTCAAACTGCAAATGGGCAGGCCTAAGAATAATAGCACTTGCTATGAAATGTGACTAAGGGGAAAATTCTGTGAACATCTTGGGGTTCAAAATTTGAGCCTTGAGACATTTTTTGATGTTTATTTACACCTTATTCATCGGCATCCGACTAAGTCACAACTATCCACACCTATGCACCTAACGATCTGAAAGTATTTCCAAACCGTCATTAAGGAATGGTCCCGGCTGTTCTCAGGTATCTTGAGTTGGCTCTAGCTACGGAGCACTAAGTCAGTCATGCAAGTCTCGGTAAAGACCTTAACTTGGCGAAAAGACCACATACTACATTCAAGGAATATAGAAAGCTCAAATTCTTTTGCAAAAACGGCTTCCTCTTACATCTGATTACTCTTGAAACCAATGGATGGCGCCACCAAGCTGATATTAAAATCATAAAGTGTCATACATTCTCCACCGGTTCCCCGACATCTGTCACAACCACACCTATGCACCTGAAAATTGTTCACAAACTGTCATCAAAGAGGGCGCCACCAATAAACCTGTCAACAGTTGACAACTTACCAAGTAATCATATACTATGTAGCACTCTCCCACAGTCGCATCCATCCACTTATTGAGATGTCAATGCACATCCACATACATTAGAGCGACGGCATGCAACCACAATGCGATAATTTATGTTCAGAATCCATTACACCCAATGTCAGTCATCTTCATCATCATCATCAGCATCATCGTCATCGTTGTCTTCATCATCATCAGCAGCAGCATCATTGTGACTCCCACCTAACCTCTTCCAATGCGGCGTACAACAAATGCTGACAACCATGTGCCATACACACGCTGCGAAAAACAAAAGATGAAACTTCTCGCAGCAGGACCACAGTTCTCTCTCTCTCTCTCTTTCCACAAACTGCTACGTCAAACTGAAGTATGTTCAATGTGTCACAAGTTGTTCTACTACTACGTCGGAAATTGTCGACGATTAATGCATCACTAAGGTCAGTCAGGACGGACGGGACGGGACACACAAAGTTGCAACCAAAAAAAAAAAATGGTAGAAGAAAGTTTTCCCTAATCTTTGACCATCTTCCGTTAGAGTTGTCACTGGATGACGTTTGATCAACCAATATTCCAATTATCTAAACACACACGCACCCAAGGAGGCTGAGAGAAAAATTGATTATCATGCCAGAAAGACTAAGGCTCCTCGACAGGTGTCCCATACGACTGGCCATTGCCGGTGGGTGAAAATCTGTCCAAATTATCGAAGGAGCCACTGACTTCATAGATCAAAGCGATTCCATAACATAGCCATACACTCCATGAAGTCAGTGGACCGGTTAGAGCGGAGTGATTTTTTTTTGTTTGCTGTATCCCTACTTCGTCCAGACTCAGCTTGTGAATGCTGGAGGATATTGGTTCCTCTCACTCGAGGAAGACACCGCTTGTCTGTGTGTTTCTACATCTTGTTCCATTTTGCGGATGTTGGTCGTCTGTTGGATGGGTGATGATGGTCTGGTGATGCTGATGAGGAAGATGGTGATGATGATGCCAATCGGCCCAGAAGATAGAATGATGGAATGCATCAATGGTCATTGGAGTGTGGCGATAGGGAACCGTGTTGGTTTTTTTTTTAATTTTTTTCCTGTTTGTATTGAAAAGTTTTTCTGCTCGAAGGACACCTGTGGAGTCGCCACCATCGTCGTCGCCGCCGCCGCTGCCACCGCTTTAAATTGTCCAGTGTCAAGTGAGAGGAGCATTGTCGTCGTGATGGTGGTGGATGGATGCATGCATATTGCGCTTCTGGCTCTGGTCATGTTAATTTATGCTTGAAGCCGTGTGTTCCGGATTTTCGTCCTTTCATCGGTGTCGGAGTTGTATGTTGTGTCTTGTGGGCACAATAAAGGATGTGGGTGTTGAAGTTTGTAAGTGGACCAGCAACGCATCGTTGCATATGTAGGGGCAGACTATGGGATGCCAAGTCTAAATGTGTCACTAAATGGATTCGATGTGCATCGATGGATGCAGGATAGGTTGCTTTTTTTTGAAATCCTTGTAGTTGATCGACTTGATTGCAGGTTGTGGATTTAAGTGGGTGTAATGGAGAAGGAAAGTTGTCAGTTTAGAAGGTTCTCGAGAGCTGTGTGTGTGGAGCCAATGTGTGGAATTTACAAAAAATGGAGAGAAAATGTAAACACTTGAATCGTAGGTGGGAAGCAGTTGATATCCTTAGGCGATGGGGAGTGTTTGTGATAGGATATTTGAGTGAGTTTGTCGGTAATCAAGATGTGAGAAGTTCTCTTGTAGAGTTGGGGTTATCGATGTAGATAGGGGTTTGGTAGTTGGGAACAGCAGAGGGAGACGCATTATAATTTTGAGGTTGTACGGGGTTTTGTCTACCTCGACCTCGCTGTAGAACGATGTTGATCTTGTCCGCGTTGGAGTCTAATCTGGCTAAGACATGAGTGGCTCGGAGCCACCAACTTTCATCCAAACGTCGGCGTTATTAAAGGAAATTTCTTTTCTAATGCAAGGGCAATGAAGCCTTCCACCCTCTTCCACCTTCCACTATCTTCGATCCTGGACACGTTTCTGCCAGTTATTCAGTCAAAGCGGTCTGGCATCCGCGATCGCTTGATCCTTAAACCAGAGACGCAGACTTCCTTGTCACCTCCAACCTGAAGGCTGGGATTTGGACATTTTTTATTTTTAGCTGGAGAATTATTGCTAACTGGCTCGCTGTGGCCGAGCCAATGTAGTCAACGTGTTTTTACCTTTTGTACTTATCCTCATCTTGGTAAAGCTCATAAAGTTCGCGATTGTATCTTCCCATTCATTCGCCTTCCTCGCATACAGGACCACAAATTCATCGAAGAATTCGATAGGCTTTCAGCCTATGGTGGTTGTGACTACTTCTTTGATGATATTGCAAACGAGGGCCCGCTGTCAATCTCTCAATTAGATTTTGTTTGTAGACTCTGGCAATGACCGGCTCACGAAGGCATTAAACGCGATGTCTCTCTTTTTTCACTATTCGCTCGTTGGACAGTCCCGCTCTGAATTTAGATGATACAAAAAAATATGAAATGGCCTCTTTCGAATGTGTTTGTATCAGGGTGTTAGATTCGTGCCTCGCATCAATGTACGTATGGTCGATTTGGTAGCCGGTTCGACCATCTGGGGATCGCCAGGCGATCACTAACCGACTTAAAGTCCGAAAGACCTCTTCGAGAAATAGAAAATGAGGTCAACGGATTTGAAATGCGTAACTGGAGGCAGTTAGGTAAGAGCTAATATTGCAAATTCTTCTTTATGAAATAACGTAGGTCCAACTATTTCCAAATAATGCATCGGATATTCTATTTGCTCACCCTAAGGCCATCATTTCACAAAAAATCATCAATCTTGTTATGAATTATAGTCAACCTCCCACAAGATTATCCCAAGACAACGTCCACAAAACAACTCTTATATACCATCGAATTCCCAGCCCTACCTTCCGGCTTCCATTCACTTTTCATTCCACAAAAGCCAATAACAATCTGCGATTTGCTTACCCATTTTGAGCCCCCAAAATAACTACTATTTCACCGGAGATAAGTGCAAGAATTACAACCCATTGCACATTTCGAAAGTATCTAAACCCCGAATTTAATCCGCTAAACCACCCAAAATGGTACTAAATGTCAAGGAAGCATCAATCAAATCAACTGCACCAGATAAACTGTGTGGCTCATTTGAATTCCCACCCGTCATACGATACTCGACACTGCTGCCGGCATCGGCCGTAGATACAATTGCAGCGCTCGCACAGCAGATTGCCATCTATTATTTTATTCATGTCCAAAACTAATATCTAATTTGTATCTACGAAAAATGTTTTGCACATGCGCATGCACAACATGTGCATTTTTGTTGCAAAATTTGTTTCGTTAGTGAGTGTTAGTTTTTTTTCTAATTAATATGTTAATCCCCATATCGGTGATCTCTCTCTTTCTGGTTCTCCAGCAATATGACTACAGGTAGGCCTATGTATCTATGGTGGAAACTAATTTTTGCCAAAAGGAAACAACAACAACAACAAAATATTGTTATAAACTAACAAAAAATAATAAAACCAACCCATAAAAATAGCGGCCAACGCCTTCGCCTTTTGGTCGAGTGTACTTGTCATGTACCTGTGATACCGCGCTGGAAAAACAGAAGTAAACGCCAAGTCTACCACCACCACCACCAACCGACCGCCTATTCCTTCGTCACAATTTGTCTGAAATAAATCAGATTAGTGTAGCGAGTGAAAAAAAATACGAAAAATTTGCATTTGCCCGGTCATAGATACACCAGCAAGATTCGCGAGATCCTTTTGAATTCATTGAGGAGTGGGCTTTATCCGAGCTTGCACACTCACATCCGAAATAACAACGAACAACACCTCCTCGGGCGGTTAGGTGTGAAATTTTTTTAAATAAATTGAGCGAGAGTCAAGCGTTTTTTTCTGTTGGTGCGCACGCGGATTTTTATTATGGGATTGCGTTCAAGCGATATGAACTCGCGTTTCAAAGGAGGTGAAGGTGCACGCGTGGCGTGCGATGGTGCGGCATACCGCTACTAAACGCTGTCATGTAGCTTTGTTGGCAAATTGTTTCACAATGCGAATTAGTGTCCGGATATATTAGAGTTAACAAACGAGTGATGCCGGCGAACGTCAACGCAGCCGATAGCTGGCGTTTTAATGCGATCGCGTACGAGAGTAGGTATTTGTAGGTGCGCCCGATGTGGTTGTCGTTGCTACTTTAAGGCAGGGAACTTTCAGTAGAGTATCCTTTATGGGGGAGCTTGTTCGAAGAAGGGATTAACTATGGACATGGTTGTCAATCATTTGGCATTTGGAACAAAGTATCTATCACACCCTAGGTATGATATCTATCACACCCTAGGTATGATTGGACTGGTCAAACCCATCGCTAATCCGATGAAACTACAAAATTGCAGTGAAAGACATTTTGTCACAACAAATTAGAACTGCAACTGACTTTTTTTAGAGTGATATGAAAAGGCTAGGAAATTCTATTAGAAGGGGCTTGCAATGTTCTATAGAAGCACATTCGCTGTATGCTCCACGATTGCTTTTGCATTATTAGTCTCGTAGTTATAAGCGATTAATATCTGACGGAATTTTGTCACACAAGAAAGTTCCTCGATTATCGGACCAACGAGAGACTAGTTTCATGTCAAAATCATTTGACATCAAAATTAACAAACATCTCTAACAAAGAATCGTGTTAGTCCATGACGATTTGTTTCATGGTTATCGGCGTATATCTTTTGTCACTGAAATGTCTCAAGCAAATTCCTTGACATACTCTACCAGATTTCAAATAGATAGTGCACGCTTTAAGTGATGATACAGTGGATAAACACACGCACTTGATGGATGACTGACCATACCGTATAGAACTTGACTAATGCTCCAAACATAAACTTGGTTCAAAAACGCAAGCCACAAGGGTCCTTTTATGTACTTCGTATCCCTCCAGCATTTTGCAAATCTATTCGAGATCAATATGAAATAAGTACATAAATCCTTTGGTGTTTATCCCAGACGGGGGTACAGCCGATTCGATTGCAACCGTGCCATCGATGAGTTTACCCTAACACAGGTTCTTCGGGGCTTTTTCTCAAAACATGTCTACGAAAATGAGGTTTATCTTCATCCATCAGAAAGCGATAACGACAATTCACCATCCCATATAGCAATTAGGAGGATTTAAACGTTTCAGGAATTGGTGGATCATCGCCATTCCTATAATCACTGGAATACGCGGCCCCCAGAGTCCACTAGATGGTGGTCAGGGGAAATGCCGCATCCATCACCTTCAACGCCTTTAAATCATCTACATTTGTCTCCTAGTCACCCGCCAAATCATCACCCGCCACATCATCATCTCCAACCATGCCTCGACCATCATCCAGGTCAGGCCAGAGCATAGAATATAAATAGCAATACATCGTGTAAGCATCCATCTCTTCAGGGTGCTGCCGAATAGATAATGGCCAGCCCATTATCAGTTACGACTTCTCTAATCTATGTCGACAACGCATTATTCAGCAAGAGTAATCGCTGACCATTAACCCGAAGTGGTCATCTTCAAAGTGGGGGTCTGCAGTATCAAGTGGTGTTGAATCAAATCCACAGTCGTTGCACTGCAAAGTCTCGCAAGTGCCTGAGCCACCGTCGTCAGATGGTAATCCAACGTTCCAATGGGTCCAGGATAATCTGCAAGCAGTCGAGCTCTTCTTTCAAGCCCGTATTGCGATTGCTGTCCCATTCAAGTGTACAAGGATTTCATTGAAATCATGCGACTGGAAATGATACCCAAATTGGTGCAAGTCGCCTTCAAATGGGCAATCCAGTTGTGTTTCCACATAGAACCAGTACCCATAGGCGCAGTACTAAATTTACTGGAAAATATGGCTCGTAATGGCACCCAAAGAATACGGTATGAGTCGGAACCACAATTGGGTAACATTTCAACTTGGGTAGTTCAGCACTATCTCTTACTACAAGCACATTCAAGGTGGGCCAAAAGAGATCACCCTATTGGAAGATGCTCTTATATTTGCAAATGGCCGCCAATGTCAAATCGGTTTTGACATATGTGGACTATACAGATGTAGAATACAAGTGAATAAGTCATGTAGCGATACACTCCCGAAGAACGCGGAATAATCGAAGTAGACGATTTTTCGACCAAAATCATAATGAGCGATGAGGCTCATTTCCACCTCAGCGGGTACTTGAATAAGCAAAACTATCGCTTCTTGGGCACCGAAAATCCACGGGTAATGCACGAGGAGACATCACACCCGCTCAAAGTTACTGTCACGCTGCAGGAGTCATCGAGTCATTATTCAGCAACAGTGCCATATTAACCGCGTTTTTTGCCGCAATTGGACGAGTTGGGACTGGAGGACATGAGGTTCCAACAGGACGGAGCAACGGCACACACTGCGGATGACTACTTTGGCCCACCTTGTATATAGCTTTGAAAAGTTCTTTTACAATTGACACGCATTAAAAGGTTTATGAAGGACTTTTGAAATTAGGAAAAATTAAAGCTAAAATGAGAGAAATTTAGGATGATAAAGGAGGAGATGACGATGTCCATTGGCTTGGTAAATCATTCCGAATTCGTGTTGTTAGATTTAGGAACAATATTTCCATATTTCATGTCACAAGAGATTGTTTAGATGTTTGAGCGAGACTATGGAGTTGGCTACGATTAAAACTTCATCATTTTATCGTTAAATTTTGTATCCTTTACTGTAGGCACATGCATTTAGCAGATGTTTGAGCAAGACTATGAAGTCCGCTTCGATTAAGTCTCCATCAGTTAAATCTTGAGCTTCTGTATCCTTTCCAGTACCTGCACCTCGTCAGATGTAGTTTGAACTCAAGTTTGGGGTGCGTATAGCATTTATATTATAAAAAGGCCGTGCTGAAACGCAATAAACTATAAAGGTAGTCATAACCCTTCGAACGCATGTAAAATATAAATACAAGACCAGGTTATAGGAGCTAACAGCGGAATCCAATTCACTGCTGCAGGTCTCTCTTGAATTATGTAAGATGTGCACAAAAGTTATCAGCACAAGTTATTAGACATTTCAGGTTACAAGTTGGATTTTTTTTTTTGGTTTTGGTTCATTTATATTCCTAAATTAAATTAAGTCTACATTACCAACAATCGGACTAGTACTGAAATACTGTGCCCAACTAACAATTTTTTTTCTATAATGCATACATTTCCGATTTTAAGAAGCAATTTCTTCTATTAAGCTTGTTTGTACTTGTGTAGAGAAGCTCAGTATGTATAATAACTCGTTTTGGTAAATGCACATAGAAGATCAATTGGCGTAAGGCTTTTTAAAAGTTTTCGGGGATGATATATTTTATTAATTGCTATAAACGATGCCTGTGATCTGTAGTGCACAAATGATAGTATGTGACGGCACGTTTCTTCGTCTTTCAATCAATGGTTTTACATAACACGTTTCAAGTGGTTTGTAATTGAGGCTACACTTGCATGTTGCAGAGAATAGCTTAATGGATGGCTCACAATTAGGCTGTTGTAAATAATCATAATATAAACAATTATATAAACAAATATGGTGGGTACAACAATATTTAATCTTTTGTAGCTTTTTTCTTTTTCTTTTTTTTTTCGTTATTTAAGGGTTTTTTTTAAAGCTTTGGTAAGGCTTTGGTAAAGAAACTCTATGGTAGTCTACATAGAGTGCGCCAAACGTGTTTCCAGAAGACTTTATAGAGCTCATGTCATGTAAACATGATATCGCTCTAGCATGTAAGAATGACCCTATAAAACGTTCCATTAAAGTCACCATATTAACACAAGCCTACCTCACCTAACATCCTCGCTATCTCCATTATGCAAATTCCCCTCTATCCTTTTTTTCCACCATCATCCGAACGCATCCCACTACCAAATACCCCATAAACCAATACAAGACCTTTCCCATGTTCCTTAATGACAATTATTGACTAAACCAGCCATCAAAAACTGGGTGCAGACTATTTGCCACCTGGGCCGTGCCTCACTTATGTCCACCCTCGCAAAAACCAGTACGCTCATCTTTCGAGGCATCATTTTAATTAATAGTTCCACACCCCAGCCTGCTACAAAAAAGGTGTCAAAACACTTGTAACATTCTGCAATGTACTCGTCCATGTATCGAACATTAAGAGGGTTATCCATTTTCGCAGGGAGAACAGATTGAGGAGAGAGCATCCCTGGCTGGAGTCTCATTTGCATGATACTACTGCTACCGATTACAAACAAAAATAAAAGAGATCTGCTCCCCTCCTATAGCATCTCTGTCCTTCGATGCATGATATGCTGCCCTCAAGGCATTATTCGTTTTTTTTTTTTTGAGAACTGTCCATGAACCTCATTTCCTACATCTCCAACCTATGCAGGGCAAAACTATTACGTGTAGTCTTAGCGATACGTACAGCACACCTCCTTTTGCACGTTGTTAGCTGTCATTTTCGCTGTCATCGTTGCAATGTTCAATTGTTGTTGGGCTCATTTTTTTCTCAATTTTAAGGTGTGTTCATTCAGAGTTCCTTTTGTGTGTACCATTATCGATTCAAACGCGAAGAGAATGGAATATGACAGTTTTGACAATTTTGAGGGAATTATTGGACACTATTTGCGTCCCGTTGTAGCCGTCTAACCGTCAGACGATGATTGAATTTGTAGAACATTCGAAATTAATTAGTTGAGTTCAGTGAAGTTTTGATTCGAGTCGACAAAAGGTGTATAGCCAAACAAACAGAGACTTTTCGATTCAACAAATTGATTTTGACAGGTCGCTGTCAGTTTAACAGTGTTTTTTCGTGTTTCGTTGGCGCCAATATTGACACAGGAACAGAAGCATTCTTTTATGTTTGAGTAGAGGCTGCATGAGGAACAGCTAAAAAAAAAATTAAAAATCCCTAACGATGTAAGTCAATGTTTGCTCAAGTAAATGAGACTAAAGTCAATAGTGCGAGTTGCGTGATGAAATGTCACACTCTGGGACAGTTAGCGTAGGAGTGTTTCATTTAGTGTGGATAGATGGCAGTGGAAACTGCATTTATTTGCATTTAAGAATAAATTGATTTATTGGACATTGGAACAGTAACGCTTGCCTCTTGTTTGCCCCTTTTGTTTGAGTCAGATATGCATGATATTTCTGCTACCGATATAAACAAAAATAAAAACGTTTCCGTCCTCCTAACATCTCTGTCCTTCGATGCAGATGTAATATTAATTTTTGTAATCAATTGTTTGTTAAATGGATACCTACCTCTACAAATATGTGCAGAGCTAAATTTTCTATAAAAGCTACTTTCAAGTAATCCCAAAGCATTTTTCAAGAGTTTCCGAAAGAAATTATTTGACGGGCAATAGATGGCAGCACAGACGATCCATTGTCTTGCATTTTCAGATCTTCTGATATATTTTCCATAAAATCTCGAGTCCTGTTTTTCAAACAGAGTCAGAGGCTAAACTAACCTTCTTGTGCAGCCGCTTAAAATTCCAACATGATATGTAAGTTGGTCTGGTCAGTCCAAACATTTATTTCAATTGATGCCTTTATCCAAGCTATGTTGTCCCGGAAATGGCCGGATGTAGGTCTCTCAACTTGTCTATGATTGACCACAATTCTTGCCGAAAATGGGCTAGGGCTTTTCATGGTTTATAGAAAGACTGAATTAGATAGAAAAGATGTCGGTTCACTGAAGACTGAAGACCACATTAGTGGTGCCCGAAGTAGGTTTTTGGGAAGTCGCTATTTTTTGCAGTCTCTTGATAAAATACAACGTGTTTCTGAAAACTGGGCATGGCAGTGGGTGAGAATGAAAATGTATACACTTGTAGTGCTTCATTATTTTAGGTCACAATTTAAGACCCAAAAATCGGTGACATACAGACGAACAGACAAACATGGCTTAAACGACTCAGCCAGTGATACTAATTTCTGAATCAATGTACGAGGTGGTCCAAAAGAGATTCCCCTATTGGAAGATGATCTGTGATTCTGTGGCACCGAAAATCCACGAGTAAGGCATGTTCACGCTGGAGGAGTCATCGGGCCATTTTTTCGGAGAACGCCGCTGGTCAAACGACAACAGTGGACTGTGCGGGCTATAGGGCCATGTTAAAAGCGTTTTTTTGCCGCAATTGGACGAATTAGGACTGGAGGACATGTGGTTCCAACAGGACGGAGAAACGGCACACGCAGCGCGAGCCACAACCGACATTCTGAAGGCCAAACAACATTGGATGACTTCTTTTGGCCCACCTTTTATATACCCTAAGGTATATCTACCTAAATTAAATACGGAAACAAATGTACCCCTATGGGATAGGTTATAAAAACGTATAACATATACCTACGTCATGCCTTTGCCAACAACCCAATATATTCATCAATAAATCACTCTTAGATCTTATGTCATCTATCGACCGGTCATGTTATTAATTGAAATTGTGGCCGCAATAGTGTAGGTTATAAAATGTAAATCTGTATATTTAGAAACAAATCAAATGAATTAAATAAAATTATACAGAAAATAATTACTAACCCTACAACCGAATCGCGTACGTAATAAAATTCCAATAAAATTGCGCGCGCAAATTGTATAGATTTGTGGATTATGACTGAATTCGATTTATTTAATTGATGCGAAGAAAATATAATTTATTTGAAATTAACCCCCATCTATTCATTAGGTAAATATTAAATATTTAAATTTAATCAATTCGATTGCGAAAAAAAAAAAAGTTGCATCGGCCGGGAATCGAACCCGGGCCGCCCGCGTGGCAGGCGAGCATTCTACCACTGAACCACCGATGCGTGTGCTGATTCCGTAGCCGTTGTGTATACTTCCCATTTCTTAGAGTTCCAATCTTATCTCTGTCTAAATTTAGTCAAGTGCTAGTGTTTGGATTTTGTGTTGAAACCTAGGGCTGTCGTCTATAATTAGCTTATTTATCTCATTAGTACGCATGGACGCACTTTTATTCGTTTTAGAGAGGAAAATATTCTTTTTTCTTTAGAATTTTTTGAAAATTTTTCAGTGTCAAGGTGGAGGTTTGAAAAAAGATATAAATGCTAGGCAGCAGGCTGGGAACAGATGGTGTTACGTCACTCCATTAGATAACATTTTACTTATCACATCGTTGGACCTTGTGTGTCGTAGTCTCAACTGATAGTGTTATCATAAATCGATTTGGAATTTAAGCATTCGGATTTTTTTTTAGAAAAATGTGTTTGGTAGAGCAGGTGTTTTTATTAAATTTTATGAAAGTGGTACCATTTTTGGAAAGACAATTTATCTAATTCCGGCCCACAGATCGACTACAAACAAAAGTGTGAAGAACGATTCCCACAAGTTATGAGTTGAGAGCCTCTTCACCTTACATCATTCACTCCGAGCGCTTGGTATTTATAACCACTTGATTTAAACTGGAGGTTCGTTCTTCATTTTCGTATTGAGCCTGAACGCTGGGGTTCGAAGATTCTCTTTGTTGGAGCATTATGGCTCGTTCGCTCAACGTGGCTGAGCCAATTTCGTCGACGTGTTTTTAACTGTTATACTACATCCACATTTTGGTTCAGTTCAAAAAGTTCACGATTGTATCATTTCATTGTCTACATGCAGAGTACAAATTCGACGAAGAACTTTTCGTTCGAAGTTGTGATGTCTGATATTTGTCCCGCTTGCCTATCATTCCATAAAGTAGGACTAAAATCTCCCAAATATTCGATCTGCCGGACCCCTATTCTACCCTTAGAATTTCACAGTGTTAGTCCCATTTTTTCAGTAATCCGAAGAAGCGTCGACTTCCTTGGCTCAGTCATTTGTGGATTAGATGTTGACTCCAACGTAGATGAACACTTAACCTATCTCACAATTTTTGCTATCAACATTTACATTTAAACCAAGATTGTGCGTCGAAATAACTTTGATAGCTTTGTCTTGTCCTCGTTAACTTCAAGACCAATACGTTTCGCATCTTCCTCATTGGCCGTAACATGCGTCTACAACGGCACGGTGGAAGCAGTTCGTACACTATCTGTTCCGGCGCTGGATAGATGAAACCAACAAACCCGCGAAAGATGTTTTCCTTTCCTATTTCAAGCTCCGTACGGTCCGGTCCGCCCAGGAGGTAGTAAAATTCTTCTTTGATAGCGGCTTCAGTCTCGTCGGTAGAAGCGTGTGCATACGGCTGATGTTGCAGAACGTTTCCCCGGTATCCTAATATCCTAATATGAGCAGCCTTGGGTGGAAGCTGTAATAAATGTCGCATGTTTTTATCGTCTGTCTATTCCTGATCCTGTCCAACTTATTTCCCGGATGGCGCTAATGTCTGCCCTGTACCGCGCGAGGACAAATTTAAGTTTTTGAGTAGCTGCCACCCCGGCAGCTCGCGTACACGTGTATACTCATGTCATAAGTCTAAATGTGCAAAATGACTCGTGTTCAGCGTGTTCCAGGCGAAACTCATGGTGATCACAGAAGCCTGATCTTGGCTGAAAGAAAATGTATATCTGCCAATAATATTAGCATGTTTTCGGATAGCTAAGCTGCCATAAAATCCCTGGAATCAGTCTCAACAAATTCAAAGACAACCCTAGATTACCGCTAATCTCTTCAAAAGATGTCAGAGCAGTTTAACATTCACCTGTGCTGAGGCATGAGCATAGTGACATTCCAGGGAATTGTAGATAGGCTGACGAAACATGGAACTCAATTACCAGTCGTACCCGACACGGGTGCACTAGGTATTCCTATCGCTACATGCAAAAGCTTACTCGCGCAGAATGCTAACAACAAATCAAATCTCAGATGGAGTCTTGCCACGACGTCCTAAATAACCAAACAAATTTGGCGGAAACTGGATTTAAAAAGATCTCCAGGGTAGTGATTTCGCTGGCTAGAGCATAGATTAGCGCCTCTCTAGGTGCCATCACAAAACACTATTTAATAGGAAAACACGCAAGAAGCTTAGACGTTCACTTAAACGACTTCTACAGGAACTGCATGGACATTAAGCAAAAGCTTCATCTAGGAGCTTACTACGGAAGTGAAAAGTCTCCTCTGTTTCATTAACGTTTCAGAATAGTTTTCTCATAGGTAACAAGGAGAATGGACTGGTTTAAGTTTGCTGGCGTACGCGCTGGTACTCACTTTAACCTAACCTAAGGATTTAAATGATCTGAGCAAAACTACTTGGTCGGCATGGCCATAGGCATAGCCATAGATAGTCTTCATCCTTGCTACTTCCAGTAGTACCCTGTGAAAGTACTGCTTGAAAAAAAAATTGTTTAGCAATTATTTTTTGTTAATGTATCAAGAGGATCTTAAAATATCTACAGACCAGCGATCGCAAAAATCTACAACAAAATTCTTTTCAAAATTAAAAAAATGTTTGTCCCAAAGAATTGTACAACAAAAGGTACGTCTATCACATTTCCGGGTGCATACAAAAAGCGTCCAATCCCTATTTTAAAAAGGCCAAACTCGATTAGTGTGTACCTTTTGGCTGCTCCTGGAATATCCATTTCCTACCGGACAACTGCCCAATGGCTATTCTAAAACATGTAGCAGGACAACATATTCAAAAAAAAAGTTAAATCCAAAAGAACTCTTCTAAATATGCTCAGGTAGCAGTTTTATCCTACAACGTCTTTGTACCAGTCATTCGATTTTCTCATTCCAAGGTCAACGCTATGTTCCTGAATAAAGACACATATCCTGATCCATATGCCATGCACACAAAAACTAACAAAAGGCGATCAAAAAAGCTGAGGAAAAAATAAACTTCTCAAGATGACCATTCAAAAAGGCAAAACTGACCCATATGGCCGATGATACTTAAATATTCCTATACCTGGACCTCTTCATCTCTCCATTGTTATTCTGTTCTAATCATGTATAGAACGCGTTTTTTTTTTCAACGATGTGACCGTCGATTATCCCACGCATTTTTGAATTTTTGTATGGTTTTGAGTAAAAGGAGAAGAAACCACATACCAAAAAACGAAAGAAGAACTTAAAAATGTTAGAATCCTGTTTGAAGGAGAAGCTAACAAAAAAAAAGAGAATCCCCCTTTGACCAAGGTCAACTTGAATATTTGTTAGTGTGCGTGTGTTAATTCGTTTTTTTTGTCATATCATGCGCGTGAAGATATTCTTTGGAAATGCAAATAACTTGTTATGGTTGCAAAATGCGAGGTGAGGGCATCTGTCAACTGTCGGTGTATCTGAAGGCTGTTGCGAAAAAGGCGAGAACTATTATTTTATTTTTTTGGATTTTAAAGAAATGTCACATTTTAGGTGATAAAGAATCTTTTTTAACACAATGACAAAATCTGCGGGGGTGTAGATTTATTGCAAATGTCTGACCTCGTAAAACGGGCTTCGCGAATGTAAAAGTAGTAATTTAAGCAGATACCGCGGACTTAGAGGCACCAACTTTTGGAAGGTTATATACACGGGTTGTTAGAAAAAGTAGTTTTATTACATCTACATCGAAGGCTATTTATAAGATGATGCATTGGTGCAGCCCTAACGGCAATAGTTCAAGAGCTTTAGTTGTATTCTTAATTTTTTTTAAGATAACAATTATTAAAAAAATTCACTCTTTTAACGCAATTGACAGCCGACCATAACTACCAAACTGTTCCAGACGTTCGAGGACAGATATTACCAGTCGTAGTTCTAGAAATGCCGCCATCATTAAATGCAGTTCAGTGGCTCTTCCAAATACATGTGTCAATAGATATCGCCATCCTGCAGTGAGCTTCAGTAGTTTTACCAAATAACTGGATATATTATGTGGTCAAGGACAACCAAGACAACAAGACGGCGAACCACCGAAAATCGGAGTCTTTCTTTGGAAAACAACAACTTACAACATGTGAGATTATCATTGCGACAGTGCTATATTAGATGCACCTTTTCCCTTCAAATGATCCGCCAGCATTGCGCATCCTACGATACACGGTCATGCGTGAACAAATTCTTCCTCAAAAGGGATCGTCATAAACAGGTAAAGATGCGTTCCGGCTTACAACCTTATTATGAACATCTTTGGTCAGGTCATGGTGACCAGGTAGGTCCGCCCTGATATTACATTGTTTCATCGATTTCCCTCGATTCGTTTAACAATGTGGACCATAGGTAAAAAACCTCGGTTTTGAAAGAAGAAGTTACCGAGGTGAAGCCGTTTTTTATTGGATTTAACGTGCAAATGATGGTGATGTTCCATTACTGTTCACAGTAATTCGCAATTACTCACGCACACCTGCAGGAAACCCCTGATTTGACGAGGAATGCCGACAGATGCTCGCAACGATGCCTACAAGGCAAGGTTGCAGGTGAAGACGAAAGCTGCCATTGAGCAAAATGAAAAAAGGAACAAAAAAGCACCCGACCGAGCATATAGAGAGGTGCCACTCCAGAAATGATTCTCGCAGGTCTTACGAAAGTATAAAACTTCAGCGTCAAGGAGATTATCAAGGAAATATCGTAGTTGAGACACAGTCGATGCTGAGGGTATGCAGGAACCACTTCCGCAGACTGTTAAGCGGCATTGACGAATAACATTCCGCTGTCAGGCAGATCGAACCATTCAATATTGGCAACAACTGCGAAAACTGCCACCCACCCGACCTAAGTGAGGTGAAGATAGCAATATCAAGCTTAATAAGGCTACCTGAAATGACGGCCGTCCCGCTGAGCTGTACAAAGCCGGCGGAGATGACGTGGTAAGTAACGTCCACCAACTCATAATCCAAATCTGGTCGGATGAAATTATACCTGAAGAATGGAACCTCAGCGTCGTTTGCCCGATCCACAAAAAAACGCTCTGAACTGCGCTAACTATTGTCGAATAAGTCTGCTCAACATTGCCTACAAGATCATATCTGCCGTAAAATGTGAATGCCTGAGACCAACAACCTAATCGGCCTTTATCAGTGTGTGGTTTTGGTGTGGTTTTCTTGCACGATTGTCGTACCTCCAGTTTTATGCCGACTCCGAACGGCGAGTTTGAGATGAGCTTCTTTTGACAACTGATACTACTCGGATGATTTGTCAGATCATCATGAGAGAAGGGCCAGTGGAAAATAATTTAGGTTTTGCTACTGCTGGGAATCGGACCCAGACCTTCTGCGCGGCAATTCATCGTCCAGAAAAGTCAACAACCGATCAAATTTTCACACTTCGGCAGATCCTGGAAAAAAACCCAAGAAGTCCAAATCGATACCCACCATCAGTTCATCGATTTCAAGGCCGCATACGACAGCATTTATAGAGAAGATTAATACAGACCCAAAAATCGGTGCAACAACTAGCATACGCCTACGATATTGATATCATTGGAAGGACTCAACGTGATGCCATATCCACGGTTACTAGGATAATGAAGGAAGCGCCAAAAATTGGTTTAGCAGTAAATGAGGGCTAGACGAAGTATATGATGTCAACACGAAAGGACACACAACATCGACGAATCGCACAGAACGTCACCATTGGCAGATATAACTTTGAGGTAGTACAGGACCTTGTCTATCTCGGCTCCGCTATTAATTCTGACAACAACATCTCGTCAGAAATTAAAGGATGAATTAGATACTCTTGCCAACCGCTGTTTCTTCGGGCTAAGAACGCAATTCAGTAGCAAAGCCCTCACTCGAACTACTAAGGAGTTCCTATATAAGACCCTGATCATCCCAGTCTTGCTCTACGGCGCTGAAGCATGGACCGTATCAAAAGCGGATAACGAAATCCTTCGTTGAATCGAGAGGAGAATTCTTCGAAAAATGTTCGGTCCAGTTTACGTTGAGGGGCTATGGATATCTTCTCTTCCTGAATTGTACGTTTAAATCTCCCAGCACAGTTTTAACTCCTAATTTCAATAGGAGTTCGTAGAAACAATCCTTGCCCATGTAATCTTTTCCTGGAGTGTGACAGCATGACTAATGTTGGTGAATTTGGCCTTGATGTGGTTGCAATGCGTTCGGTAATGTCTTCGAAACTCAACTTTTCTAGACTGATTTCGTCGCTTATAACAAGTCCATATCCATGTTCGATTAGTTGCTGTCTCTGTTCACTATAACATGGACCGTAGCAGATGTCCAGTCCATCATACTGTACCTCATGGTGGCAGTAATGTCTGCTTAGTAACAGCTTAGGGTTTCCGCAAGTTGGACCTTCTATTACGCTGAATCCGAACGTCAATGACAGTCGTACTCTTGGGTGTTTGTCAGACTGTGGTGATGCAGTGAAAAAAAAAACAGATGTTGCCAAAACAGGTGTTGTTAATAGTCCAACGCACGAGACCATCGCTTTTTTCGTGTCACCCCGAATGGGTTTTACCAGAAATTTATCTATCTCGGCCCCGTTGTTTGTGTACCCTGAGTAAACGTTAAACGACCCAGAGGCATTGATCGGCCTAATAAAGGCCATGTAGGAAATCACATTCACCCCCCTGCTGTCAAGAAAAACTACCCCAGCTCTCGTTAGAGCAACTTTTTCATGTCTTCCGAAATATCTCTGGATGTTGTCGAAGTCCCACTACCTAATGACCTCAACCGTACGGTTTATTATGTACGAGATAAGATCATCCGCATACTTAATTGTCTGATAAGGACACCTGTTATGTCGCTTAAGTAAACTCATAAGAGAATCTGCGGCTCCACTTGGACAGAAGCCGATTGAGTACCCCTTTCGAATACCTTGGTGATACTCGAAAGGGGACTTATCGACCGGAGATTCACCAGTTTGGATTTGTCCTTTTCCTTTTCCTGTATAGGATGAACCATTGGTAAGCATATTGTTGAACAACGTGGCGTTATGTCCACTTCTTCAGCACTCTCGCTGACTTCTTTTTTGTTTATTGAATCGAAGACGATATTTGATTCCACCTTTGTGATAAACAGATGACTATAACCACTTCAATCGGCGATGATGGCGTTTGCCAAGTTTTCGTGATTGAATCTAGTGAAACCGTGGTTCTCAGTTTGCCATTGCGTTACATCATTTCGGAGATAGAAAAGGTGGATCTGGTCATCGTTTTCCAGGGTACGGTTCTTGTGAATGCTTTCATTCTTCCTGTACTTTTCCTTGCATCCACAGCATCGACTTTCAGCTGAAGATCTTCAATCAAAAAGAGTTCGTCGTCGAAGACGTCCTCACCCTGATCGATTCCTGCTGTCAAAAATATGCTTGTCTTGGCTGTTAATTGTTGAACCTTACACGAAAGCTTCTTTTTAAGATCTTATTAATTTGTGGAAACATGCTCGGGTCGCTGGAATTTACTGTTCGAATTCTGGTATTCAAAATTATTGGAAAACCTATAGTTTCCTTGTTCAATTGGTTGATGAACAAGATGGACTACTTCAGCGTACTCCTTGCACTCGAACGTAGTTCTCTTGATAAGGAGTCGATGATGCGGGACCAGCACATCTTACTGTAGTTGTAGGAAGGCACAGGAGCATACTCCTTCAATGCCACACGCTCGTTTGGAAGCTGTATTACGGTGGCGAATCCGCAGTGGTATCACTGTCGTACTCTATCGTCCGTAAACTTTTTCGCGGGTGCTTAATTATAGTGTCAGTAATATTGTCAGTCTTGTTTCTCGCAGTATAATATCCAGAAAAGCACCTCGTTGATTCTATATTAAACATTGTAGAGGGTCATCCATTTGAATAGGTGGTTTCTTCTGGAATTCGTAGTTGATTTCGCCAATCTTTGTGTTGGCATTCAAATCTCCAGTCAAAATATAAAAGTTCTCCCCTGAGTTTATTTTTTGAGATAATCACATCGGCTCTTTAGGTAACTGGAAGAGATTAGCTTTGCGTTCTATCCTAATAAATTAATTTACATTCACAGCCTGAATCTTTAAGAGTCTCTTTAATAGCGCGCCCATTATGATTTTTAATGCGCTAACCTCGAAAACGATGTATAGAAAAGTCTTCTCTCGAAACTGGTAGTCCAACGCACTTACCACTAGGTCACTGCACCCAATGTAAGCTTCAAAACTTTCAAGCGATACATTTAACATCTTCAGACTGTCGCCCTATAATGTGGTTGGGACATCAGGGTGCCACGTATGATATACAAAGAAGGAAGATCAAGAGTAATCAACTACAACATCATGCACTTGCAAGAGCCACAGAGACACAATGAGAATTTATCTTCTCGCTTCTCTTCGTTTTCGGGGATTGGCAACAACAATGGCCTGTGGTTGGTCATATGTCAATTTTAAGCAACTTTCTGCCAAAAAAAAACAGTAAACAGGTTGGATAATCAAAGAACACGTTCACAACTCCCCACATGGTTATCCGGAATAATCCACAATCGCACTGCCAGTTCGTAGCTCAACTCTTTCGTTTCACATTATCCACGCTCGACTCCAACCCAAAGACATATGCTCACTCAAAAAGTGTCAAACTCAAAACGACATAATATACCTTTCAAGAATTGTCAGGACCACTTACAGCATTTCCACCGCAACCATATGCAGTTCGGTCCGAATGCATTAATGACTCGCAGTCGTACGCGTGTCGACCCGCATCCCAGCCTACTTTGTCAGCGTTTAGTGTATTTATAGATAACCAACGTGCCCCTCGCATCCAACATAAACATAAACAGATTAAAATTCAATAAAATCGTCATGATAATAACGATAATTGTGTAATTTATACACAGATACAACCGAGAGAGAGAGGAGCGCTTGCTGCTGCCTGCCATTGCAGTGTATCTACAAACAAAATCGTGTAATGTCATTCATTCACTCGTAACGTGTTTGTTTTTTTTTGCAATTTTTTGTCGTAGTGCCATTCTGTGGTTCTGTCGATACAACAGCAGCCCGCCACCGTTGCTTTCGTGAGTGTGTGTTCTCTGTGCTAATCCAAGGTCGCAATTGGCACGATTATTCTTTTGCACCCTCTTCCGCCTCGGCCTTTCTGTGGCATTCTACAACCCCATTCTCGGTATATCTTTCCGCATGCATAAAACACTCCTCCAGCTCACTCTCGCTGTACCTTATCCATCTGGCTGGAAGCTGGAACTGCTGTCGATTGTGTGCCTTTTACTTCCCCGATGGCTAAGCCCATAGCCCGCAGGCTGTGTTCCATGGCAATTGAATGTAGCCATCGATCAGAGGAGGCAAAATAAAAAAGATACAAAAAAAAGAAAAGTTTATAATAATTGGTAAATGTAATCGCATTATTGCCACATAGTGAGTGAGCGATGATAGAATTGTTTGCCTGTTGCTGCTGCTGCTGCACGTATGCCCAGATACAGACGCAGATACACACGTAGATACTACCTTTTTTCGTATAGATACTTTTTCTTCTTACTTACGATGTGATGTGTGCGGTGCAGTAGTTATTGTTGGTGGTATTAATGAGATTCTGTCATGCTGCGGCACGGGCACACGAGGAATATAATTAATGCACCTGTGTGGTTGGAGTAGGAGTTTTCTTTTTTTTCTATTGCCAACATTTTTTTTTGCGAATCGTAGGCATTTAGTTTTTGTTGGTTCAGATAGAACGCATGCCGACAGTGTCGGAAACTGTAAACAGAAAGTTTCATTGCGTATGTAATTGATTTGGCGATTATGGTGCGTAAATGCTTTCATCTGGAAAGCGGCGATGGGGACACTTATAGACAAAAGTCAGTTGTTTTTTATGGCCAGGAAGTGACCAGAAAATTTATGTTCTAGCAATGGTGGTTAATTGTTAGTAAAAAGATACGATTTCTGTTGATGTGGATATGGTGTAAAATGTACCGGCCGAATTATTGTTTTCACAAAATCGAAGGCACTTCCTTCTGTAAAAGTAAAATAAAACAAATTCAATGGAATGACCAACATTTTGGGCTTTCTTAGCTCACGAATTTCATGGCATTTAATCATCCCCAGCAAGGAAATCGTCGGAGCGGAAAATTCTCCGATTTTGTACGATTCAGAGGATTTTAGCTTTGAGGTACTCTTCCGAAAAGCTGTGCGGAATATTTCCCAAATTGCTCCGACACCAATTGTTCACGGACGAAGGATGCGTTGTGGAAAATTGTCCGCTACGACGGATACCTCGCTAGGGCAGAATAATTAAAAATTATTTCTGGCATATGGCCTTCACGACTGCGCCTTATGAGCGCCATCCTGTAGGTCCAATTTTTTTCGAACATACTCGGTCTTATTTCACCAGTCGGACACTACTGCGTCTGAAGTCTGGCTGGGAATCAAAGACTGCGAGCCGGAGTATTGGTCTCCATTCGTTCTACATGTCCTAGTCTCATGTTGAAAGTCCAACGCTGAGTTTCTTGACTTGCTGTACATCTCGTATAGTTCTTGGTTAAATCTTCGTCACCGTAGCCCATCAACGCAAACTGCACCGAAGATTTTTCGAAGAATTTTTTTCTCAAATCGACCAAGGATTTCTTCATCCGCTAGAGACGGTCCACGCTTCAGCGCCTTAGAGCAGGACTGGGATGATCAGTAGTTCGAGTGAGGGCTTTACTACTGAATTGGCTTCTTATCCCGAAGATATGTACAGTGGTTGGCATGAGTAATTCTTTGTTTAATTTCTGACGAGATGTTGTCAGAGTTAATAGCTGAGCCCAGATAGAAAAGTCTCGTACCACCTCAAATTTATATCTGTCCAATTTGTCGATGTTGTGTGTCTTTTGTTTTGACAGCATATACTTCGTCTTGCCCTCTATACTACCAAACGTGGCTATGACATCACATTGGGTCCGACCAATGATGTCAATATCGTGGGCGTATGCTAGTTGTTCTACCGATTTTTCGAAAATTGTGCCTTTGGTGTTGGCTCGTGAGTTTTGCACAATCCTCTCAAGAACCAAATTGAAGAAATAGCGCGTCGCCTTGCCTAAATCCATTTTTGGTATCGGATGTGACGGTGAGGTCGTTTCCTACACAACAGACGAGTTTGTGCGGTACACCAAAACTAGACATGGCTCTTAGTCTCTGTAAATGCTGTCGTATGCCGATTTTAAATCGATAAATAGGTGGTGGGTATCGAATTGGATTCTTGGGTTTTTTCCAGGATCTGCCGAAGTGGGAAAATTTGATCGGTTGTGGACTTTCCTGGCCTAAAACCACACTGTTAAGGGCCGATCAGGTTGTTGGCAAACGGTTTCAGGCGTTCACATATTACGTCAGATAGGATCTTATAGGCGATGTTGAGGAGACTCATGCCTCTGTAGTTGGTGCAGTTTAGAGGGGCTCCTTTTATGTGGATCGGGCAAACGATGCAGAAGTTCCATTCTTCAGGCATACTTTCTTCCGACCAAATTTGGCTTATGAGTTGGTGGATGTTACTTACCAAGTCATCTCCGCCGGCTATATAAAGCTCAGCGGGATGGCCGTCATTTCCGGCAGCCTTGAGTTTAGATATTGCTGTCCTCACTTCACTCTGCAGAAGTGTTTCTTCCATATCCTCAGCATCGACTGTGTCTCAACTTCGATATTTCCCTGTTCATCTCGACTGGTTTCTATTCGAGCCTTGTATCCTTGGCCTTGACATTTTACACTTTGGTAAAACTTACGAACGTTCGTGGAGTGGCACCTCCCCATATCCTCGATCGCGCGCTTTTTTCGCCTCTTTTTTCTTCTTATTGACAGCCGGTGTTCTTCCCTTCTTCACTGCATATAGAGCTCAATGGCAGCTCTCGTCTTTGCTTGCAGCTGACCCATGTAGGACTCGTTCTTAACTGCGAGCTTCTGTCGGCATTCCTTGTCAAACCAGGGCTTTCTTGCTGGTGGCACGAGAAACCAAGCACATCAGTTGCGGCTGATCGAATGGCTTGTTGTTATCGTTGCTATTGTTCTTCGACATTCGATGCTGGTGTTATGGTGTTAATCGAGAGGTTAAGGGATACGCGGTGCAGGAAGGTCTTGGTGTTCTCTTGCGATTGCAGTCCTTCGACATACAATTTTTTCACAGTATTTCTGGATTGTAGTGGCGTGGTGGATATCCGCGTTCTTACCTTCAACAAACCCATTTTAATTCGGCATAAAACAGAAGGTGCTGTCATCGTGCAAGAAATGTACAAGTCCATGTAATTGGTTGTAAGAAAATAGCTAGGCCCTGTATACAATTATGCCTTCTACGCCAATCATTTTTCCCCCTGTATCGCCGAATAGCGCTGGTCTGGGTTCAGCAGTGCAGCGCTTTCTATGAGAATCCTCTGATTTGGTAATTCCAGCATCATATTTTGATTTAAAAAAATACCTGAAAGTAAATATGAATATCCTTTGACTATTCAGACTGTTTCTGAAGGGCGAAAACAAATGCAGCGCTACTCAAAAATCCAAAACAACACCAATTTTACATAAATGACATCCTTAAGCATTTAGTAGTTCCGTGTTCAAAAAAACGTTTTCAAGAATCATTTCATACATCTTTTCTGTTACATGAAGATCAATTAAAACTCCCGTCGCCTTACCTCTTGAGTACCTTCTCGACTGTCACGATCGATAAAGTATGTGAGCTAAGCATGGTTTCAATTTCTTCGATTAAATATTTCATTACAAAAAATACAAAATCGATTTAAATATTTACTCGTTCTCCACGTTTCAGGTAACAAAACCGCCCATTCTGATATACAAACAAGGCCATTCCAAACTTCTTAGATACCCCCTCCTCCTTGATGCAACCAACTGCTTTAACCGTCAACATTTTTACTGCTTCTCTCCACAAAAAGAAAACCATTCGTTGAGTGGTTATACAAAACTAACGACTGTATGTTGTTACAGATGAAATTGTTTTGTAAACATTCAGATACTTCACGACCACACCAAGCCCACACCCGATTGAACCAGATGCGTTTAAAGCGCCTGATTGCGTGCGCCCCCCCCCCCCCCCCCCTCCCTCAAATATTTATCGTATAAATATTCTTTGGATATAATTTGAAATTTTATCGCCGATTAAATGGCAAATTTGAAGACATTAAAATCATCGCCCCTCACCAGTAGGTGAGGAATCTGCGCAGTCGCGGCCGGCCTCCTGGTAGGGAAATCCTGTTTTCCGTAAACGCGTATTGATACTCCTTGCGACGACCGATGCGTCGATGCGTTGATAGTTTATTTCCCATCTTAAATGCTAGAAATGGGATTTTTATCTTTATGGATAAATTTGTAATTGGGTATTTTATGAGGGCGGCCGTTTAGTGTGTGTGCGCGTGCGCGCGTGCACAGCAAGTCAGCATTTTGTATCTGAAATTGATATTTTATAGTCTCGCGCGACGTTCTCGATGTTGAGTTGATGATGATGCTGCAGCTTGAACGCTGGCTGGCTAAGCACGGCCTGATGGTGTCACAGATGGTTACAACGATTGGCGCGAATGGACAGTTTATTGTCACTTGAACATGCGCTCTCGTGTTCGCGATGCAAAATGTATTTGCTGCACATATACGAGTGTATATGCATTCGAGTGTGGAATGGATGTTAAATATTAATGCGCTGCGAATCTATGATCATGAATAAGTAATCATCACGACTTTGGTTGTGGTCGGTGAGCGCGGTAATTTCCACTTGTCTTGTCTGGTGGTTGTTAGCAATTATTATATCAGCTAACTTCGCTTTGCAGTGTCTACCTCACCCTCGCACCTGGGTGTAGTATGGCGGTGGGAATTTCTGTGTGTTAAGGGGGGGGCGGCGAACTATCTGCGCAAAGGCATCGATAATATTATACTCGTAGGGATCGAGATAGGAGTCGTGATCGCGGTAATAAAATTCAGCTTGTTGGGGATTTAATGGGTATAAAATTTTTTCCAATGAAAGGGCGATGTGATAGACACTTTTGTTTGCTCCCAGCACACATTTAATTGCAGTGGTACTGGATGTTTGAATAATTTCCTAATTATATGCGATGGAGTTGGGTAAAGGGTTCGTAATTGTGTTGACAGGTTTTGAAGCTTGCGAATGTGCTATTGAATAGCCATTCATTGTGTATAAATCGGCACTTTGAAGAAAAAATCGGAATCTAGACAGTATCGATACTTGGGTGTCACTAAAGACAATAAATGGATTTTGATGTTGAACAGACAAAGCAGAAAGTTGCAACTTTGTTGCTGTAGTTTGGTTGATTTCAATGAGAATAGTGCTGCATCTGATGGGTTCTTTATAAACCACAAGCAGCAGTTTTTGTTTGACAAAATCGCCTAGCTGCTATACGGAATGGGTTCACTGCATTGTCTGGGATTCATGAGGGTGTTGTGGAAGGAGATGAAAATCCGATCGGTTTTTAGCCAGGAAAGTCCACAACTGATCAAATCTGCACAGTTCGACAGATAGTTAAAAAACAAAACAGGAAGCCCAAATCGATACGCACCATCGATTTTAAGGCCGCATATAGTTTAGACACGTTTAGTTTAGGTATACCGCCAAAAATCGACCGTCTATGGTGGATTAAGATGGAGAATTCACGCTATTCCATCGGGGTTTGAAACGGCCTCACCAAAACATTCGACACCAAAAAGGATTTAGGCAGGTCGATGCACTGTCATGTGACTTCTTGAATAGCATTCTTGAGAGGATTGTGCAAAAATTCCGACCCACCACAAGAGGCACAATCTTCAATGAATCGGTGCAACTACTTGCATACGCCAACGATATTGATATCATTGGTAGGACTCAACGTAGGACTCATACTCACGAATGCTAGTATAGAGCAGGAAGCGTCAAAAATGGGTTTTGCAGTAAATGATAGTAAGACCAGGTATATGCTGTCAAAACGAAAGAACACACAACATTGACGAATCGGATAGAATGTCACCATTGACAAATGTAACTTTGAGGTAGTACGGGACTTTGTCTACCTCGACTCTGGCAGCAGCGTATCATCATAAATTTAACGAAGTTTAAGTCTTGGCAACCGCTTGGCTTTTAAGGCAATTAAATAATGAGGTTTTCATTCTTCCAGCTAAGGAGATCCTATATAAGACCCTTTTAAATCACATACCTTCTCTAAGGCACTGATGCATGGACCATATTAAAAGCTGATGATCTCATGAACGCAGTTAGCTAACGAGGGAGCAATTAGAAAAGGCACGTTGATTGAGGTCGACATTAAACTCAATGTAGACCCACTTAATTCTAGAAACTTTAGTGGCGCAGCATGTAGAAACTAGACGTCCTCAAGCAGTAAGAAGTGCGCAACTGAAGGCGAGGCTAAGGAGCGAGATAATAGCAAAGGCACCTTGATTGAGGAGTAGCTTCGCCCTAATATATAGCTTTACGGATGTATAAAATCTTGACTTGTGTGACATGTGACTTGAGGGAAAGTCTCAAATTTGCGAGCAGCACCGCGTGAGTTCGCTTCAGGTTCTTACTCCTAGGTACTTGCCTGCTTTCGTTTCCGGCCTGGTGTTTACTTTTACTTTTACTTTTATCTAATGACATGAACTCCTTCATATCTATATGAGTTACGAGCTGAGGAGTTACCCTGACGCCAAAATACTAAACCTGGAGAACTAGTTCCAATCTGTTACCCGTAGTACCTACCCTAAGGCAGATCATGCGGTGACAGTATCAACTATAGCATTTACCTTTCCGCCTCATCCGTCACCATCTTTACTGACGATGCCTAACTAATCCTCGAGATTTCTAGATCAAACGATTTAGTTTGTCCGGCTTGTCTGTGACTGTAATTCATTTGCTGTCATCGCTGGAAAGAAGTCTTAGTGAAAGCATGCATTCTTTCCGCTGTCATCTCCTACTTTTACCACAAAAATCGACGTTCAAATGACTAACCACTTGGGTGTCATCACATGGAGGCCGAATTTCGGACTAGACAGGCATCACCTAGGACAAAAAACTCCTGAACTTTCATTTACACGCATTCCATTCAATTTGCCCACCAATGCCTCGACGCGAAAGATTAAACTGAAGACCTATCGCTAGCTTAGAGTTATTTCTGCAATCTGAAAATTTCAAATTCCAAAGCTCCAAACAGTGTTCTCCATAAAGTCCCCTTCGCCACGTAAAAATCCAATCCCGGATATCACTGCGTCTCTATGTAATTCAAATGAATCAGCAAACACTATCGGAACTAGACTAAAGGGATTCAACCGGGACGTACTACATACAGATGTCGACAACAACAACACAAAAAGGTACAGAGGAAAACATCTACAACCGACAAGCGGTAATACTCCTTCCTATAGCCGTCTGCCCGTCACCTCTTGTGGCGCGCAATAGATCCCAAAAATTCCCATGCCTCAATGAGTCAGGCTTCGCGGGAAACGAAGAAGATCTTCATCATTACCCAGCGAAGGGAAAATTACATAGGAAGGCGCACATTGGACTTGTCACGATCGGCCATAAATTTTCGCTACGCTATGTTGCGGTAAGATGCGGTAAGAGTGCATTTTCACCCCTCACGGCATCACCTCCCCCTTTGACTACTTTTTTTTTGTGTTTGACTGCGGTAAGGTAATCTCTCTTTTCAAATTGCCAAGGAATCAAAGAGCGCTCTGGACGTCGTCGTCTTACAGTCGGTCGTCGTTTTTGTCGGTTGCTGTCGGTGCGGTGGTGCGCTGGGTGGTGGGTAACCATAGAGTACGCGCGCACTTGCAATGGCAAAAGATTTATCCCTCCCGAAGTGAAGGAAGATAATATGCTAAAGCGGACTAACAACAGGTTGTTCCACACAGGAGGGCAGAGGACTGCTTTAGCCCACAATGACGACGACGACGACGACGACGACGAAGATGATGATGATGATGATGTTGTTGTCACACACAAAGTTCCCAGAGATCAGACTGAGGCGGCGCGCACAGCACCGTTCCCCGGAACGGTGCATGTTTGAAGACCTGCGTTAAGGGGAGCCGGAACTCAACTATTTTGGCAGACAAATCGAATTGAAACGACAGAAAAATGTAATAATTTCCCAGGGCAGGGGAAATTTATGGAAATGAGTCCGGTCGCATCACAGATAGGTGGGCGCTCATTGCAGTTCTTTCGGTGATGTGATAGTTTTATGCATGCGACGAGGAAACTGGGGAACTTCACGTTTTGGATTTTTTTTTTCTTTGAAATTGATGGACCCCGTTTCATGGAGTGTGCGTCTCCTCGTAGGACTTCAGCAATGACCAACTATTCCTTAGTTCGCCGGCTGACATTTCTCTGGGCCGGCGAGTTCATGCGGCTGCATTCGATTCGATGATTTGGTTCATGTTCGATGATGATGACGTTTAATTGCGTTTCGTGCTCTGGACATAGGGTTATTGTGCAAAATTAATGGACGAATTGGATTCTGTGGATGAGTTGATTGATGATCGCGTTTGTGCGGATCGAGAGAGATATTGGAATTGTATATTGAAATTCCGTTGACTAAACTATAACGGGAAAAAGTAATGACCAGTGCAATGGAATTTGTTGGTTCTTTGTGTCCAGGCTAAGTGGGATGCAACGGAGTTGGTAAGGAGTAGGATGGGAATCTATTAAGTACACGAATGAAATCTGTGATTTATGCTATTTGGTTGGGTTTTTGAATTATAGAACCAACAATGCGGGTAGGAGATTGTAATAGTCTGAGCTACTGGCATGCAGCACTCGTGTAACCGGATGCTGAATAATCAAATATTTGTACTAAATCTGACATTCAATGGTTATCTTCAAGTAGGTATAAAGTAGGTTTTAATAAAATAGTGATCTACTACAATATCTATATATGGAAACCGAGGAATCAAAATCATCGATGGGTTTTATGGACTACCAAGCAACTTATTGGGATGAACATTGATTTAGGCAAAGAAATGTCAATACTTGCGCTTTTTGGTTTCTGTCACAATATTTTGGTTCAACCAATTAATCCGAAAAAGAAGTAGTAGTGGATGAGGAAGAATACAATAGCGCGCGTAAATTCAACTGTTAAGAAAGTCCTTATTTCCTTTATTCATCGAAACATAGACTCCAAGACTGTACGAAAAAGAAATTCACAAACTGTTGTCAGATCCGGGAGGCTCACGGTGATTTTGTTCAAAAAATTTGATAATTATTGACGAGTGACATGCTGCACTTTCCACCAACAAATAAGCAAATACCCTCCGGAATTGCTGAATTAAAATTTTGACCTCGTGTAGTAAGACTCATCCTGGATAATTTGAACTGCAGGAAATCAACCACACATGACGAAATTTGCAGTCGAACTGTCATTCGCTTTCAGGTTATTTCTTATTTCATACGACTGATAGGTTTTCCCAAGATGCTGGAGACCAAGCAATTCAAAAAAAGTGAAGAGATATATGCCACAAAAATACAGACCCGATTATTTAACATCCGTTTATTCAAATGCAACTAACACGGAGATGCTTGATTGTATAGAAAGAAAACCCGTAATCTCGATCGCATTTTAGATCGAGATTATACGGGTTTTGAAAGAAACTCTTAACTTGGGGGCCTGATAAGCTATTCAACGCATTTATATATATCAGTGACGCTACCACATGGAGAACCGAGACTTATAGCCTTGGAGTGTTGCTAGGCACATTGTCTAAATCACTTTTTCGCCTTAATTAACTTTTTCGAAATTCCTAATAGTTTCACCAGAAACAACGTTTATTTAAAAAGGGGGCGTAGGATTGTGCGGATTTGAAAAGTGTTTACACTTATTTTGCCTCGTCAAAAGAGAGAGAGAGAGTCTATATATAAAATTTCATCATTATGAAATTTAAGGCCCAAAAATCTTGGACATACAGGCAGACGGACGAACAGACAGACATGGCTCAGTCGACTCAGCTAGCGACTCTGACTAAATCCATGTACTTTAAGGTATATATCTCTACATTATAAACTTAATGCCAAAACTTATATAGCCCTTTGGGAGGGTATAAAAACGGTGACACTATATGGCGGAACAACTTTAAAGCTATAGTTTTTTAAATGTTATAATCTGCCCTAGCAAGGTATCCGTCGGAGCGGACAATTTTCCGCAACGCATACTTCGTCGGAGGTTGATATTCCATTCGATGTATGTGTCATCTGAACAAAAATTACTTCACTACAATTCGTAAATAATTCCCGAGGAGAAATTGCGTCGGAGGAAATCGGAAGTAGAACTGCACTTAGCTGTCAAAAATTTAACGAAAAATGCATCTGAACGCACTTCAACGCAATTCGCCGGGATACATTACAATATGTCGGAGAAATATTCCGAAAAGCTTTTCGAAAGAATACCTTGAAGCTAAAATCCTCCGAATCGTACAAAATTGGAGAATTTTCCGCTCCGAGGGATACCTGGCTAGGGCTGAATAAATAACAGTTTCTCCATTAACCGCACCTAGCTGGATACTGACCCTTGCCGCAAGTGAGCCGTGTAGAACTGAGCCTTGCCTGGCCAGCTAGTCTGCACGCTCGTTTCCATCAATGCCACTGTGCCCTTTAACCCAGAGAAGTAAGACCCCAAAGCGTTCGCCAAAGTAAGTTCGTTCCGGCATTCCTGTACCATCTTGGAGGATATGGAAGTTGATGGCCTGAATGGCAGCTTGACTATTTATACGGATTGCAATATTTTGATTTTTCATAGTGTCACGCCCCAGTAGCATGCATGCCTCTCCTATAGTTAATCCGCCTGGAAAACGCTGGCAAAGTCCGGTAGGTGGTATGATACTCATATATTCGGTGATTTCGAGTAGACTCTTTTTACTTCGTTCCTCTTCAACTGAGCCCTGGTAGGAAAGCCTACGCGTAAGCCTTTTTTTGAAGCTTAGTATAGGTGCTATCTAGTCTGTTGGAAACTTGACCATCCTGTTTGGTAACGAGTCCCGGATACGGACGACCATACGGCCTTGCATTCCAGCATCTTGGCTCCTTGAATCTTACTGAGCTCCATAAAACAGTATCTTTAATGTGTATGTCGAGAGCGCAGCCCTCAGTGCGGCCATGGTGCCTATATTGGCTGCACTTTGCAGCCTTTTTAGTGCAGTGAGGTTGTAGCCTTTACTCAATGCGGGCCACCATACTAGTGAGCCGTATGTTACAATTGGACGTACCACTGCTGTGTAAATCAACAAGGTCATCTTTGGTCGAAGTTCCCATTTCTTTCCAAAGGTTTTGCTGCAAGCATAGAAGGCGACACACGCCTTCTTGACTCTATGTACGATCTTGTGTTTTGGGTCAAGCATGATACCCAAACACCCAGCGCTGGAAGATAGAGTGAATGGTTGGCTATTTAGACGGGGGATGGTGAATTCGTATATTTTGTTTTTGTTGGTGAATATCAACGATTCCGTTTTGCTCGGGTTTACACAGATGATAAAATTGCAGCCCAGGTGCTAACCTTGTCTAGAGCAGCCCCCATGATTTCGCTTATCATGGAGGGAAATTTTCCTGGTACTGGTATCATCACGTCATACGCATACGCTACAATTTTGGACCGTTCCTCGTCTAGTTTTACTAGAATCTTATTCATATCCATTAGCAATAGAGTGGCAGAGATGAAGCCGCTCTGTGACGTTCCCCTACGGGCAAATTTGGTTAATTGATTATTGCCAAGTGTTGCCTTACTTATTCTTGTTCTGAGCATAGAGACTATCCATTGGCTAATAGATTACTCTATACCCAACTTGATTAGAGATTCAAAAATAGCTCCAGTGAGGACGTTGTTGAAAGCTCCCTTTATATCTAAGAAGGAGGTTGGGAACTCTATTTCTGTGTGTGGGCTTTGGCCGAAATTAAGCACCCATCCCCTCTGTACGAAAGTATGTGCAAGAAGTTCTTCGTGAGATTGGTACGCTAGTGGGCAACACACATGGTCACATTGCGTCGTCGCTTCGTTGGTATGCACATAGACTGAGGAGAATTCTGCACAAATATCTCAGAATATATGCTTACAAAGTCCAATCGGCTCAGCAATTGAAGGCACACGACCATCCGCTTCGTTATCGCTTCGATTATGTTGGACAACGATTTTGGCGAATAACCATTTTGTTTGACGCATCTGGGGCTCGGACCATTGGACCATTTTTTATTCGGAAATGAGGGTGGATGAGAACGTTTTGGTCAAGTGTGGATTTTGTTTACCAAAATTGATGAATTTAGATGATCACTAGTTCATGGAGTTCATGCCACACAACCCATGTCACAATAAATCTTTTGCGCACCAAATTTCGAGATCGTCTTATCAGTCGTCTTGGCGATATCAATAATCCGCCTCGAAACTGCGATTTGACTATTTTGAACTTTTAATTTGCGAAACTGTGAAGAACCGATGTTACACCATCAATTCGTAAACGGTTCAAGCACCTAAAGTCAATATCAGCCAATCAATGCGTGAGCTATAGCCCGAAACCATTAGCAAGGTTTTGAAAAATAGGAGTGCCAGAATGCGCTACTACAAAGCTAGCCGAGTCAGCTACTCTAACGACGTTGTGTTTCATAATTAATGAGAATATTTGCTTTCACTTATAAATCCTGTTAATTTTTTTGCGTTTTTAAAAAGAAACTTTTTTCAATAATAACTCAGATAATCAATATTCTCAACAAGACAAAACCATTTCCGAGATATTGAAAATTTTTTTTAAGGAATTTGGCCTTAATAAAAGCAAGTTTAGGTTTAACTTAGGTCACGAGTTCGAATTTCTAAATTCACGTTTTCAAACGTCTCCACCATCTTACTTTTAGGTTTAATGTAGGTCTCGAGTTCGAATTTCTAAAAAAGTGTAAGCTTTTCAAAGATGATGATGGTAATCATGGTTCTTGAAGATTATGAAAATGTTACAAAATGCATTTCATGTGTATGGCAAAAAGTATATTTTATAAAAAATACAATAAACAAGTAAGCGGTTTGCCCACAAAAAAAACACACCTCTATATAGGTCTACGATTTCAGTTTTTATAACACAGAGGTAGCTCGAATCCCATACCAATAGTTTAACGAATGTAGCTAATTTTATGTCTTAAATTCTATAAATATATGAAAATTGTGCTGAAAGTAAAGAAAATAAAATATCACTCTTCGTCAGTTGCCTGCCGTCAAAAAAGCAGAGACCTATTTCATGTAACTAATTACCCAGATCATCTATAATCCAGCAGCAAGATTGTTTTAAGTAGACGACCGGTCTATTAATAGACCGCCTTACTAAAGTTCGTTACCATGTCATTGGACTTAAACCCCCCGTATCTTTTTTCTCTAACGAAGCATCATACCAAAATGAAATGCCAATCGGACATCATGCGACACCGCATGAATAAAAAAAAGCGAAATTCCACATCTATACACTTCACGATTCTCATTGTCATTATTTTTTGCTTAGATTAATTTTTTTTTGGCGTTCATCTTTTTTTTCACATTCAAATTGAGTGTCTGGCCTTCGTGTATAAAAAATGCGTTCGCATTAGCAAATCGTACTAGAAATTATGAGAGAGCCCCAACAACAACGCAGAGGTAGGTAGACATCCAAACAGACAGACTCTGTAATAAAAAAAAAATTCAAGGCCAATAGCCGAAATAATGATTCGAATCGGTTGAGTTTAATTTTCGCTTGTATTTGAAATTTCGTACACAGCCCCCATTCTACTAATATACCCGCAAGCGAAATCAAGCTTAGGCTTTGGCCAAATTACGTATGAGTTACACCCTCAAAGTCGTAGATACATTATATGCATGAGTAGAGTATAGTAGGTGGGCTTCAAGTATCAACAAAAGTTGGGAACTCTTAAATGTTTACCAAAACACCCCCATTTACAAGGACAACCTACTGAGTCATTAAATAAGGCAATGGAATGCAATTACCTGGATATAAATTTGTAACAAATGTTAACCACAATTTTTTTTTTTATTATTTCTTTCCGGTGACTGCAATCTATCAACGTCGGATTGCAAAAACTTAAACACATACAACATGGAACAAAAAAAAAACGTCAAATAAATAACCCGAAAATAAATGGAAGGCCTTGAGGTTGACTTTTGGAGTTTTGGTTAGTGTTAGAGTATGCAGTTGTGCGTCGTCAGTAGGAAAAAAAAAAGTTTGTACCGGCATTTCGCTTGATGTTTTTTTTTTCAAATTTGACAATTGAAACCGGTATGAGTGTAGATATACTTAAAGTTTTCATGGGAAGTGAAACATTTGCGGGATTCGCAAAATTCATCGATATTTTTTCAACAACAAACTCGAAAACGATACTTTAATTCTGACAACAAATGGAAACGAAAAATTTACAGGTTATCAATTTTTCGTTTCCATTTGTTGTGAGAATTTAAATATCGTTTTCGAGTTTGTTCTTCCAAAAATACCCCGAAATCCTTTACATGCTCGTTAAGTATGGTATCGACTTTCCTTGGAACGACCGCATAATCGAAGTCTACAAAAACCCCTTCTTACCTGTGCGCGATGTACAAAACACAAACTTGAGTTTAACACCCACTTCTAGGCGGCTTTAGCAAAAGCACAATTGTACTGGATAAACACAAAGGCGTGCAATAAAACCTATAGGTCTCGTTTGAACATCATAGGAATGTCTTCTGCGTTGCTTACCGCTACTAACCGAAATAAACCTGGGCCTCGACCAACATGAACCTCCAAGGCGAGGTCTTCCTCTGCTGCTTCCGAAATCTGGCTGGGAATCAAAGAGCCGGAATGTTTGTGTAAAGTCACTCTACATGTCCTCAAACGTCCGATGCGGTTTATTTTTTTTTTGTCTAGGGTTGTGTTACTGTGCAGCTGAATAGTTCTTTGTTGAATCTTCGTCCCCATAGTCGGTCAACGCAAACGGGACGGAAGATTTTTCGAAGAATTTTTCGCTCACATTGGATTTCTTCACCCGATTTTGGTATGATCAGGGTCTTGTACAGGATATCCTTTGTAGTGAAGGCTTTATTACTAAATCGTTTTCTTAGCCCGAAGAAACAACGGTTGACTAGATCAATTTTTCTTTTTTTTGTGACGAAATGTCGTTGTCAGAGTAAATAGCGGTGTCGAAGTAGACAAGGACTACGTCAAAGTAAGGTGGTGCATCGTAGATTTGGTTTGCCTTTTCGTATATTCAGCAATTACTTGGTCTTATCCTTGTTTACTGTGAAATCCAATTTTGCCACATGCTTCCCAAACGTGGCTGTGACATCTCGTTTCGGCCCACCAAGGATGTCAACATCGTTGTCGGTAGTAGCCGCATCGATATATGGAAGATTTTCCCTCTGTTTTTGGCCCGGGAGTTTTGAGCATTCCTCTCAAGAACGATGTTAAGGTAGGTAGGCGGCATGAACCCATGTAGCACTTATGTGCCTTTTTGTTATCACGACTCAAAAATACAAATTTTTGGCGCATCAGGTTCGTTAGTACCCTTCGTTAGTACTTCTTGCACGATGGCGGGACCTCCTGTTTTATTCCGACTCCGAAAGGCGAATTTGAGATAAGCGTTTCCTGCTCGGATCATTTGTCAGATAATCACGAGAGGACGGCCTGTGCAGCATCATTCAGATGTTCCTACTGCTGGGAATCGAAGCCAGATCTTTTACCCTGCAGTTCATCATTTTTAGAATCTATCAAAGTCTGAAGATTTGATCAGCTGTGGATTTTTCTGGCCCAAAAACAAAGTGACTAGTCGAGATCAGGTAATCTGTTAACTGTTTCAGGTGCTAACATAACACTACAGAAAGGATCTTGAAGGCGATGTTAAGCAGACTTAACCTCTGTAGTTGACGCACTGCAGTGAGTCTCATTTTTTGTGGATCCGTCTATCTAAGATCGCCTTCAACACATAACATTGCGGTAAAACGTATTAGGAGTCCCAACACATACCTGTGAGCATTTAGGTTAAATGCTGGTATGATACAATGCGATCTGGACGAACCAGATACATTATAACTAACTAGTATTCGATTGATGTTTAAGGGGAAATACTTGAACAAAAAACACTCCAAAACTCAAACTACAAGTCCAGCACTATTTCCAAGTCACGTAGATACTTTTCCAGAATCAATCAAATTAACAAATACAACAGAGATACAGCATGTAGGTTACCACGATGTCATCACTATTTCCATCCACCTATTCTTTGACCCACAAATCAACATCAGATTAGCCTTTGTCATCATTTTGTTGTTGTTGTATTCATCTTTTTTTCTTTTGAAAGAGCAAAGACCATTTAAATGCGGGTTCCGCTTCGTGTGTTCAATGTCTAGACGGATTAAAAACACGCAAAAAATTAAGTAGCGAAATTACGAATTCTGGTCTACGAACTACCTTTGCAGTTTCATGCGTCACATGACCTTGCTTTGTGCACACATTCATGCAAACCAAACGATCATGAGATTACGTAAAGCCCAACTACATTTAGGTGCTTCTAATGCCGAACGAATTATTCCCAGGTATATAAAGATGAGGCTATCAATCGAACAGCACAATGGTGGAGAAGACTTATTTGGGGAAACTTGTTTTTTTTTTTGCGAACGGTATTATTTTTGGACTTGAAATTGCAAAAAATGGAGTCTCCTCGCATATAAATCTATCTGCGGGTAGTATATTAGTGTGTGCCCTTTCGAAATGTCATCCGTCAAAAGGAGGGGCAACATCAAGATAGAACTTCGAATTTCGGTGATAGGTAGTTAATCAAGCACCAGTTCGATTGACAGAATGACAGCTCAACATGACGGTCGTTTTGAAAGGTCATGCAACTAGGAACTCATTCTAACAGCTTTCTTTTTGCCTTGAGCTATGTCATTAATTTTTTTTTTTCAAAAGAGAAAGTGCTTAAACTGGTGTTTAAGCAACCACACCGCGACTTCTAAACTAAAAAAAAATGTGTCGAGACTTTAAAATGTCAACTCGTAAAATAATCTTGTGTTGGCTTTGAAATGGCTTAAGCAGATCGTTTGATGTTTAATGGACGAACGGATGGGTATATATGTGTTACAAGAAAATAATTTGAGTAGACGGTTTTTTTTAAACAGACATACCGTTGTTTCACCGATGTCTTTTAACTTAAACGATGTGGAACCATAAATTGCAAGCTAGAGAAAAGTGACATGCGTCAGCATGACGCTGCGTCAAACCTAATATTTCTTATTGACGGGCACAGTGGCCCGATAGTTATTGAGATGAACTGCAGTGCAGAAGGTCTGTGTTCGATTCTCAGCCATAGCAACATCTAAATGATTTTTACACTGGCCCTCCTCACGTGATGATCTGAAAAATCATCCGAGTAGAATCAATTGTCAAGAGTTCATCTTATATTCGCCATTCGGAGTCGGCATAAAACAGGTGGTCCCGACATAGTGCAAGAATTACACACGCACACATGAATGGTTGTGAGACAACTCGACCCTGGGTACTAACGAGCCTATTGGTGTTTGCAGTACACATGCCCGGTAGGGACGATACAAAATCGTCTCGTTTTAATGATGGATTGAGGATATCTGTAGTCTTGTCAGAGGGATGGGAAAGAACTGCTTCGACGTGCAAGCTATAGCTTGTGTATTTTGACAATGACATCACAGTATTTCGCACACGAATGCAACGAACTACGGACACATAACAGCACCGGCGACTGAGGCCATCAGCTGGGACAGAGCACGACATTAATACAACAAAGAGAGAGAGAGAGAGAGAGAGAGATAGACACAAAGAAGGAAAGCTATATAACATAAACCTAGGTGGCACATAGGAGGATATACAGATTTATATTGTCTCATGTTATCGCACAGGTGGCTTCAGGTAAGCTGGCGATTTTTGTAGAATAAGAATGCTGCCGAAGCTGGGGCTTGAACCCGCATCGTTTGGCTTAACAGTCAACTATGCATTCCTCTGAGCCATGGCCACCTGCTTCTGTGTTTTTTAAGGGGTGCAAGGTATTTTTTTATTGATCTTAGTAAGCAGGCTTTCATATAGTCCTTACCTTTGTCTCAGCTTAACCACCTTCTAAATATGTATTGATTGAGTAGGGTTGTTGAGTGTTAGAGTTTTGGAGTACCTCATACAAGTTCGAGAGTTCTTCTGAGATCTGATCCAGGTGCACTTTCGCTTCTACTGGAAATATCATTTGATACGTCATACCTACAACATGTCACCTGACCAACGCTTGGAATTGTCGGTAGAGAACATACGGACCTGTAGTCAGCGCATAATATTGACTGAATATGCTCATGTTCTCCCTCATTGTACTGAAGAGTACTGTAGATATTGAGATGTGCTTCTTCGAAACTCCCTCCCACCTTTCACCAGGCCGTATCTCATCCATTCTAGCAATGGCTGGTCTTTATGTGTCATACGGTGTCTAGTAAGCGCAGGATATTGCTGGCCCTAATGTTATTTACCATCATGACAGGAGAATGCTGAATCCATCCCTAACAGTCTAGATATGGCCTGTATATATGTGTCGTACGGCCAGTAGTAAGCTCTGGCTATTAAAGTACTGGGGCCTTAATGCCATCCACCATCGTGAGAGTAGGCTACTGAATCCATTCCTCCAACCTCTCACCTGGCCATATCTCATCCATGTTAGCAATGGCTGGTCTTTATGGGTTATACGATCTGCGGTAAGCGCTCGATATTGCGGTCCTAGTGCCATCCTGGGTGATGAATCCGTGTTTCTCTTTACTATACTGAAGGAGACTGTAGCTATTTCAGCAGATACCAACTTCAATTTTTCATGTGAAATCTTCGCTATCGCTACGACGATTTACCGCCAGCACATGATATTCGTTCGGCACGTTATAGGAATACTTAGATCTATCGTTGGAGAAATTGCTAATGGTGACCATGTTGGCCTACTTGAAAACCAGAAAGGGTCTTCTCCAAAGGTCTCTGTAGACTGTCCAGTCCTTTTCCTCTGGCTTTTTCATAGCCGACTTTGATCGCACATGCTGGTCTGATCGGTTGATGGACATGATCGAATTAATCTGTATGATCTTCTCCGGGTGATTTTCTGCTGCACGGCGATTTTCTGTAAAGTTCTTTGGAGGGACAAGCCTAAAGCTTTCGAATTGTTCTCTAAATATTGATGAGGGGTAGTGTGTTAGCTTGAGAACCTCCAGGTAGTTCCACACAGCTTCTGCTTGAGTTGAAGTACTACGAGCTTGAAGTGTTACATATCCTTCTTTTTGTTGCACCTTTTCAGCTATTCAGCCAGTTGATCAAAAGGCCTAATGCTGTGATACCCCATGTCAAAGGCTTCTAACATCATCGTATCTACACTAAAAGCTATCCTTATGTATAGATGGCTTCGACAATTGCTATCATGAATTTTGAAAAAAGAAAAAAACTTGACACTGTTGCTTACCAAACACTTTGCACCACTCCTCGCCCAACATTGCTGCGAGCCATCTCATCATCCCACACAAGTGCACACCGATTACTCGTTCATCTTTCTAGAAGCCGTTTATATTCCTTATCTTCGTCTAGGATACTCCCCTCACTCGTAGATACAAATGTATCTACCGGTTGGCTCAAGAGCGACCACCATCAATATATGGCGGCAAATTCTTATCGCATGGTAAACTCCTAAACCCGCAAAGCAGAAATAAACTAAAAAACTCTTGCCCCAAATTCCGCCGTAAGTCTTGTCGAAAGTACCCATTGTGAGAGAGACCGGGCGCGAGCGCCTTCTCAGTCCGACACTGACCACACGCAAATCTTTACGTTGGCGTTGAAAGTGATGCCGTACGTTTTAATGCCACACATAAGCGCCGCCGGAATTTTTCCCCACCTCTTGCTAACGTCATTGGACTTAGAGAGTTCATATATAGGACTTACACGGGATAGGATGCATCTAAGCCAAGCATCATCTGCCGCAGATAATGTTTGCAGCGTATATGGAATCGAGATACAGTCTTGCGCAAGTGCGCAGTACCGTTTTGGTAGGAACGTTGAATTGTAATAGTTGTCCGTGTTTATTTTTTTTTTTTGTTCCCACATCCCCTCTTCCAAGACTGTCTCAATATGAGCGGGAAAAAAATAAATTGAATACAAAATAAATGCAACGACAGCGCGGAGTACGTAAGGACGCGGAGGTGGAGCCCCAGAAGAAGAGGATCATTAATTTGCGCTCTGTTTAAAGAAGTGTGCAGCCGCGCATTTAAATTTAATCGATGCCATGTTCCCCGTCCAACTGGAGGTGGAAGCGCAGGAAATTTGAATCGGATCCGCGCAGTCGCTGTTTGGCGTTTTTGTTGTTGTTGCGGATTCCTCGGCTGGTTTTGCTGCTCTTATTGGATTTTGTGCACGCGTTTGAGGCTTGTGTATCTAGCGGTGATGTTGCTGCGTCTTCATGCCTTTATCGTGAGATGTTGCCGAGGAGATAACATTCCTGAGTTGCTCTTGTTTTTTGCTGATGTCTTTGCCAATCCGATATCGATTGTGTGCAGTTTCAAGCGAACGGATAATTGAGTAATTATACCGAAATATGGATGAAGGGTGAATGGTTAAGTGAGTGGATGACTGGGCTTTGGATCGATGTGGAGAGACCTTGTTTTGATAGATTTAACGCGCGTGACATCAATACTGAAGAAGAGTTCCGCACTTTCAAACTACATTCGACAGAAGTTTGGCGATCTTATATTACAATTTGGCGACAAAAAGATGCGCACAAAATTCTGTTGTCAAAGCTAAAGCGATCAGTGAAATAAAACACCACTCGTGGACCGAAACAAGTAATGGGTCATCTATCAAACAAAAAACCTCCCCAGACAGCAGCGCAACGCCAATCCACATGGGGTACGTTTTTTTGCGTCAAATAGGCAGTTTCCCGTTGATATCGCGCTCGTGAAGTGGTTTAATCGTACAAAGCTATTCAAAAATCAGAACCCGTCCGGATTGATTTCGACGTCGGAACTACACGCACGTATACTTAGACTAACTCGCACACAGTGTGCCCGCTCCAATAATACTTAGAAGGTCGGGATTGTTTGTGCGTGACAAACGGGCCAACGGCAGCAGGAAATCTAGTTATCGATACTGATGGCCCGTGTCCTAGTGGTATCAAGTAATTGCAGCTGCCCCACCAGGTTAAGGGTTGTACTTTGGGCTAATTACTCACTCGCGTAAAAGGCGTCAAGATCAAATTCGTCAATATTGGCCTTAAATGCACTCAATCGCCGATGCATAACGAATCATTCAATATTGGCGACGACAGCGAAAACTACCAGCCGGTCGGTTGAAAGTATGCCTTGAGAATGGAACCTCATCAAACCGTTCACCGAAAATCCGATCACACCTTATTATTGTCATGAAAGAGCGTTACTGATCAAATCTTCTTTCTTATTTGAGCTTCTGCAACTGCGGCATTGGGGGCTGTATGGAATCCCTAGTTTGTCCGCATGGTCTCCAATTGGCTAATGTCTCGTGACTATCGCCGTAATTCTTGCGACATCTGGGCGAGTTCTATTCAGTAGGTCGTTTCTTAATGTTTTTGTTGTAAGAAGACCATATCTTCCTCGATACGATGCAGTTTGTAGAACTTCTCCACTTGGAGTCGGCCTTCTTCAGGAAGTATGAGTGGATTTGTCTCCTCACCGCACATAGGGGGATATGGATCCTTGCCGCAAGTGAGCCGTGTAGACCTGAGCCTTGCTGATCAGCTCGTCTGCACTCTTGTTTCCTTCAATGTCAATGTGCCATGGGACCCAGAGAAGTGTGACCCTGAATGGTAAATTCAGGTGGGCAAGTTCGTTCGGTAGCCGAATCGATGGCCTTAATGGCCGCTTGGCTACCTCTGAGGATAGCAATATTTTAACCAGTTTAGTAAAGAGTCCAGGCCAAGCCATACGGCTTGCAGTCCAGCATCCTGACTTCTTGAGCTTTTCTAAGCTGTATAAAGCGGTATCTTTAATGTGTAGGTCGAGTGGCAAGAGATGCAATAGCACAGTAAGGGCATCTTTTGGCCGCGACCTCAGTACGCCCATGGTGCCTATACTGGCTGTTGTTTGCAACCATTTTAGTTTTGTGGGGTTGAAGCCTTTACTCAATGCGACACCCTTACCAGTGAGCCGTATGTGAGAATTGCACGTACCACTGCTATGTACATCCACAAGGTCATCTTTGGTTGAAGTCCCCACTTCTTTCCAAAAGTTTTGCTGCAAAAATAGAAGGCAACACACGCCTTCCATACTCTATGCTCGATGTTGTGTTTCCAGTTGAGTTTTGGGTCAAGCCAATTAGACGAGGGAAATCGGGTATTTTGGTCTTGGTGGTGAATAGCACCAACTCCGTTTTGCTCGAGTTTGCACCAAGGCCACAATATTAATATTCTTCGTGGAATATTAATTGCAAAGCCGTGGTACACAAAGTCATTTAATAGCTCGAAGTCCTCTCTAATTTTTCGAAAACCTAACCTGATGCCGTCCTTAATTTTCCGATTGTTCATAACCCAGAATTCAATTCAAAAAAAAAAACCGCATTGCCTCCTATCGTAAGACCCATTTCCAATCACTACCCATTAGCTTAAAAAATGATCGGCCTTCAGCTAGCAATTATATCCAAGACGCACCATCCCTACCCCCTACGACTCTGCTAACAAAGACACAAATTCCGCAAGCGTTCACATAATTACAATTAATGTCCTCGTTAACAAGCGCAATTTTAATTTTAAAACAATTTGCATGCACTCCCATTTGCATCCAGCATCTCTCCCGTGTCCTCTCCCCTAGATCGATCCCTCCACTGACATGGCAGTTCCATTTAATAGTCAATGCTCACTCAGAGGCTTTTAACATTTTTCACAATATCCTCGTGTGGTTTAGAAAATTGTCTTCAAGTATTGGAACTCGCTAATTTGCCGCCCCCCTCGAGTGCCCGATTTGAGGCAAACATATACCCTCCTCACCCCCGCACTCACAGACACGAGGCTTAAATGCGCGCTCACGCCCATCGAAACTGTACACACTCGTTAACAGGATGAGGATGAGGAAATCCAACCAGGAAATCGACATCGCCATGTGTTCTCACTGTTTGTAGTCGTCGTCGGCCTGTGCCACTACCTCCTTTCGGTATCTCGGTATTTCTTAGTCGAAAATGTTCCTTCGGGCATTTTGAAACTTTAATTTGAAATAACGTTCGCACATACGATCAAGAGCGGGTCGCGCCGTTTATTTATTTCTGCCGTTCAGGATGCCCGTGAGCAGTTTTCGACTTGGAAATTGGAGCGCCATGCCGTTTGGTGTAGTAGTGCGCTGGAGAGACGACGCAAAGGAGGATCCGCACCTTCGCACCGACAACGCGCTAATTCACGATCGTAAATCATCGGATAAAGAACGGAATGGGGTTTTGTTTTGTTTCGAGGTTTGGGTTGGGTTGGGCTGGGATTTGGAATGCTCGTAATATTTTTTTTTTGCTAGTTCCTATCAAAGTCGTAGACCTTTAAACTCAACTTTTGAATGGAAATACAATTTCTTATTTTTTTTCTTTCTATTTTTAGGTGGTCCTCTCGGCCTGTTCGTCATATTTCCAGAGCCTATTTCTGGACCACCCCGAACGACATCCAATTGTGATATTGAAGGACGTCCGTTTCACCGAATTGCAAACGCTAGTTGAATTCATGTATAAGGGCGAGGTAAACGTGCAATATTGTCAGCTATCTGCATTGCTGAAGACTGCTGAATCGTTAAAGGTGAGTGCAGCAAAGATGAATGGTGACAGGTGTCATCGGTTGTTGATTGTTTTCTCAGAGGTGACAGCTGTCAGATGGGTTTATTGACAGGTATTGCACGTGTATGGTAAACATTATCGCCCGGCTGAGTGTTAGAATGAGGAAAGAAAGTGAATGATGAATGGATAAGCGCTCAGCTTGAGTTTATGACCATTTACGCACCTGCGTGACAGTTGGATGGGAATACAAAGTTATTTTTTGACGTACAGACACACATTGAGGTGTTGAGTGCATCGGTGCATTATGATCACGTAGAAGGATACAAGAAATATGGCCGGGATGAGATGCGTTTGCGATGATTGAATGCTGATTTATCGGTTAGGCTTGGTGATGTTTTGCTCAACTGTCAGTTTGATGCTGACTGGGAAATGTTTTATGCAGTGATGTAAGCTTGTGGACGAATTGGTTTGTCTTGTTAGGGGTAATGTTGCCAAAGGAGATGGTGTCTTTGAGTTAAAGTTTGTGGTTATTCTGTGAATTATGGCACCTCGAACTGTCATAATTAAAAAAAAAAGTTTGATTGTCTATATGCCAGTGGAGTGCTTTGTAATTAGATAAGGCTACATCACAATTGGGGTATATTGACCTGAGTGTGATGAAGGAAGACGTACACCGCCTACCTCATCAAACCACCAGCATAGATGGCGCTGTTGTCAAAAAAAAAATAAACTCCTCTAATATGCCTAGTTTAATGTTATCTTACTGCTCCAAGTTTGCTCCAAGTTGGCTAAAGCCAAGCGTTTCTATGCCGCGTGAGGAAACTGTCCAAAATGAACCTAGCACAAAGTCGGTCCACCTCTCAAGTGTGCGTCTAGTCAACAAATTTTCCCCAATTCGACATTCCATTCTTTTATCTATATTCGTACCAACTTACGAGATATCTTCTTCTACCACGTGGAGATCTTGATCAACACTCATTGCTCGTTAGGCTGGTTGCTAACTTATTCGCGCCAGCTAAATCAAGATACTCCTCTGCCGCGTTGAGATATTAACAGCATTTGAAGAATCCCCGAGTCCTCCGTGTTTGAGAAGTTATGCTTGTTATTTCTATCCGCCGGTTTTGCTGTTCTCCAACTTTTTTAAAAACATTGATGAGCTGGTGATGTAAGGCCTAAAATCTTAGTCGAACGGAGATCCAAGCGAGAGATCACACCCAGCCTTACCGCCGTTATAAAGCTGATTCTCGACATGATAATGACTGGACCTAACTGGAATTGGTATTTGACTTAATATCCGTTGGACCTATTCGGATATGACTTATTTTTAGGTCCAGATATAATCGGTTTGTTGTGAACTGACCTCTGTGTTTTCACTGTCCGATTAATAGAACCTTCTAACCTAACAATTTAAACAAAGTCTCTTCACACCACATCAGATTGTCTAAATCTTTTTTAGCTGCTGAATGTTACCTCGATCACTACCAAACTTTAAGGAATAATGAGCTTGGACGGCCGATTTAGGCTCGTATTTATCATAGACGACTTAAGACTTTATTGTATAAGGCTGTACCACTGAGCCATCAAAGCTTACTTCCTGATATGTCAATTTTTTGAGCTTTGTTTATATGAGGATATTTCTGGCCTGAAAGCACACTCTTAGGTGACGTGCTAAGAAACGACCAGCGCCAATAGAATGATAGCAGCTGCTAAGTTGGATGTTGGATTCATGGATAAATACATGTGGAACAGATTTACGCATCACATTCTTGAAATGTTCTAGAAATGCCTTGAAAACAAAATTTTGGATTGATTTGTATCTGACTTTTATGATTCAAACCATCATCATCCATTAATGCCCTAACTTACTAACCACTTCCTTACTCTGTTTTTTTTTTCATTCCTGGAATGTCCTTAACAGGGCTTATGCCCTAGCTCTTCGATTCACTTGCGTCTGACTTTCAGGACACCTATTACCCCGACGCACTAACCACTGACGCACTCCCTTTTTCGTTTGTGACCTATCTTTCGATTCTTTATCGTCTGAATTTCGTGGAACCTTCACCCTTCGAGTACATTTAGAGTTTGTAAAAAAGCTTTTCATTCATTAGCTTCTCAATTTCAGGAATCTCTCATAGTAAACCAACGCACTAATTATTGATCCGCTACATCTAGTCTAGTCATCTGCGAACTTTTTTTTAGATTAGGGCAGGCTTCTTAAAACCTTAACACAATGTCCACTGTCCCATACTTAACGACAATTTGTTTTGCATCACTTTTAGGTTAAGGGCTTAGCAGAGATGACAAATCAAAATACTGCCCTGCGAGAACCTGAACGTGAACCGGACCGCTTGCGGCCACATTCACAGCCGAAACCATCAACCTGCGACAGCCCGCTGGATGGTTCAGCGTCAGCACATTCAGCTGCTAACTCAACATCATCGTTGCACCATAACTCGTCGCAATCGTTGAAACGCGAGGCATGTAGTGGCGGTGAGCGATGCAGTCCATCGCCTCCGAAGCGACTGCAACAATCCTCTCCTGTACCGTTGGACCTTTATCAGAGGCGTTGTCCCAGTAGTAGTGGCGGCGGTGGTGGTGGTGGTAGTGGCGCTGGTGACATGTCGGCCACCTCAACATCTGTGAGTGGTGCAACGCGAACATCAAGCAATATTAGCAACAATAATAACAGTAACATTAGTAGTAATAGTAACAACAACAACAATAACGATGATCCTCCACACCATCATTTACTCCACCACCACCATCAACAACAGCAGCAACACCATCATCACCAACAACAACAGCAACAACAACAACAACAGCAGCAGCAGGCGCATTTGGCCACATCGCCCCGTGAGGAACACGATCGTGATAGACCAAGCTCCGCTAATGATGACACTTCTTCGAATGATCAGCACTCGATTGGCATCAACATGAGTTTAAATGCGAGTACCGCTGCGGCGACAGCAGCAGCCGCATCCAATAGTAGTCAACAATCGTCAACCTCACAATCGGTGGTTGTTCCTCCTGTCAACTCGTCCAGTACGTCAACCGCGGCGTCAGCTACTGCAGCTGCCGCGTCATCCTCTACTTCAGCAGCAATACCATCGGACCTCACGAATCGACCATCATCCCGCAGCGGTGGAGGCGGCAGCGTTGGTATTGATCGCCCCAGTAGTAGTGGCAATATGCCATCACTATCCAGCTCCGCTCTAACGCACACGGCCACCTCAGCGTCAAGTGGATTGGCTAGCCCAATACTCGCTGGCAGTAGTGGCGGAGGTGCAAGCGGTGGCGAGCCCGTTGCCGGACCTTCAGGCCTTCTACCGGTGCAATCGGTTCCACTGGTAAGCGTTCGAAAATGAGATATCTATGTGCGCTCCTTGAATGGGTTAAGCCATCTTACACTCAGCATTTCTTGTTTCAGTCACTGAAAAAGGAAATCGATTGGGACCGCGATGAGAAGTCATCCGGTGGCGGCGGTGGAGATCTCGATTACCGCACGTCACATGATTCGGTAAGTTGTTGAAATGTTTTACTTTTTTTTCTTAAAACAAAAGTTTACTTTAAAAATAAATCTTTTTCGTTCGAAAAATCGCTTTAAATGTCCTTAGAACGTTTATTCATTTTTTTTTATCAATTTTTTGTGACTTCTTCCTATGCCTTTAAACGAAAAGAGAAAACGTTTCTTTTTGTTCAAAAAAAAAATACAAAACTGTTTATGATTGTCTAAATATTCGTGCACAATAATTAATTTTTTGCTTAGTTATTTTCGTCCTTATTTTGCATGACGATAAGAAGGATAATACGTAAGTACTCACAAGGCGGCGTTCATCATCGATTGGATGGGAACCTACTTTTGAGTGCTTGGTAGCATGCTTTCATGTTTACTATGCATGTAGCGTGTACAGTTTTTTTTTGTTTAAGAAAATATTTCATTCTAATTAAAAAAAAAATTACTACATTATTTTATCCAACGCTATATACAATATTAAATATAATTTTAAGAAATCAATTTCAACAACAGAAATTAATTGCGAAACTCTGAGGTTATGTTTAAAAAAATGTTTAGTCAATCTTTCTTACATTAAGGTAAATTTTATAAAAAAAAAGATACAGAGCTAATTTAGGTTTTTTGTTTTAATATATCACTAAAAAGAAAAATCCTTCGAAAACATTGATTTTATCCGATTTATAAAAAACTTTTCGCAAACTCACTACCATCTACCTTCGAGTCCTTTTCGATGGTTTGATCATCACTTTTCGTCTATAAAAATCTCAACATAGCTTTAGTGCTTACCCAAAATAACTTTGACCTAACTTAAGTATAATTATGGTACCAAGTACAAGTTTACATATGCCGCAAGTAGTCGGCATACCAAATAAAATCTACAGGCATCAAGCCAACCATCATATCGTATTCCAAACCTTTATAAAGATTCGTACGATGTTTAAAAGCTTGTGACGCCTCTTGACCCCTAAATAGCATCCATCTACTTAACTAACTCAAAATTAAGGACGTGACTACTATTCCTTAAATACGCAAAATTTGGTAAGCAATTGGCATTCTTTAGCAAATCAAGGATTTCTTGTTGATGGGCGCCAGAAACCTAGCACATCAGATGCAGCTGATATAATGTCTTGTGTTATCGTTCGTTGAGCTGGAGACGTCTTGCCGTGAAGGCTGTGTTTACAGACTTACAGACAATAATGCTTAAGATTTCAGACTAACCCTTGAGATTCGTAAATGACCTATTGTCCGAATATATAGGAGCAGTTAAAATCAAATAGGTTGTTTACTTTGTCCATCCCAATCCTTGACTCCATCTTAGGAATTTTTCCGCTGTCGCCTGGAAGCTCTTTAAAATGTAACCTTGGGCGGACGGACAAACGGAGGTGCAGGCAGACTACTTAGCTAGATGATCTCCGCTTGCGAATCTGAGTCGATTCTTAAACCTCACAAAAATCGTTGAGGCTTAGGAGAGCGTAAGCGTACGTAAGACTCTTTTAGGTTTTTTTTTAAATTCTTTTTTATTTTAATGCATCTTAAAACTAACTTACATGCTAGACAAAAATTCATGAAAAGCTAGCCTACTTATTACTGGCTTACTTACTGGCCCTATGCGGGCGCCCTAAATTAAATGATAACAACTTAATTCTAATTCCTTTCGGCCTGTTATCTAATAAGTGAATCTAATAGCAGTAAAATGATGTTTACCAAGAAACATTTGAAAAAAAACTTGGTTTCTTGAAACTACTTATCGACTAACTTAAACTACTTAAAACTACCTAAAAACAACTTGAAAACAAGAACAGCAAGCGTTTCTGTTTTTTGTATTTTTTTTTTTGGTGCCAACATGGCTGTTTTACATCTAAACCTTCAGACTAAAACTATGTAAGTCGGCCATGAGTCAACTATCTTAAATTAGTTTAACCACCACAACAGATTCTCCTGTTGTAACCTACTCCGACGGTCCAAATCGGACACACTCCTGCTGAACCGCAGGCGCTCCGCCCTGAACGATGACGTCGGCTTTCCAAATATAGGAAAACTTCGGGCGGAATAAAGCCGCTTAAACGCGCACTCTCAAAATATTCATCATTGGAGTAGAAGGCCTCTCAAACAACCGTATCTTTTCCATTTGAGATGGGGCAACGTTGAACCATACCGGACACCCATAGGCAATCATCGGCCTACTGAGGGCCATCACCTTCACCCTGCTGTCAAGACGTATGCTATTAAACAATCGTCTTGACAGGGCAAATGCTCCCTTAGCTCTCGCCAGAGCAGCATCTACATGTCTTCCAAAATATAGATACTGATCTAACCAGATGCCAAGGTACTTTACTACACTTTTACTCGCCAGTGGCTGTCCGTTTGGTCCAACGATCACCAGCTTTCGCCAGTTCTTTCTCGTATCCCTAGAGGCCCTAGACAACGGTGTCCTAAACAGTCCAGCTGCAAAAGAGTTCGTATGACTTCGACAGTACGAGCTGTTCTGTACGCGATAAGATCGTCCGCATACGGAATTGCCTGAGTAAGACTACCTATCATATCACTGGAGTAAATGCTGGAAAGAATCAGCGAGTTTGACAAAAAACGTTCTACCAGTCAGCATGTCATGAAGCATATATAGCATTGGTTTACTTATGCCAATTCTAGTCAGCTTTAGATAGAGGCCCTCTAACCATACGGTGTCAAAAGCCTTCTCTAAATCATCCAGACATGCACCCGTTCACTGTTTTTTTGGCTTTGTTCCATTGTATATCAAGACGAGTTTGGAGGCAGCATGAATACAGAAATGTCCGGCCTTGAAACCAAACTGCTTCTCCGGTGTAATAATATTGTCCTCAGACCACTTGAACAGTGCTCGATTGAGAATCTTTTCGAAAACCTTGTTGATACTCGGAAGGAGACTTATCGACCGGAAATTTGCCGGATTGGAGTTGTCCTTCGACTCTATTCGATGTCTGCAGGCTGATGGACGAAAGATGGTAAAGGAATAATTTTTTTTCACGAAACTACGCTGCAGAGGGAAATATGTAATGGTATTACTTTGCAATAGTGAAATATGTACTAAGTCGTTGTTGATGAGACCTCATCGTAAACTTCAGCATCGGAAGTGATACTATCAGCCCAGTTAGAGCAAGCAGGCACTCTCTAAATTCACATTGATCCAAAATCAGAGACGAATAATTCCGTTAAAATTGGCACGAGTTATCCGTGATCTTGAGGAGTAATGTCTCACATGACTTGTTGCATGTTTGTACTTCACAGAAAACAAAACGACGCTTAACGCCATTTGCAAAATTATATCTTCTTCCGATAGATTGATGCATTTATTATATCCTTGTAATTTGACATTTTGAATTGTCTTGTGAAATATTGGCTTCTTTCATAAAATTCTCATATAAATCTTCACCTGCCTCTCAATAGGACCCAGAATTTTCAGTCATCTTCTGCCACTGAACCCATAACATTTCGGAAACATTCACATTAGCTTAAACGTCCAATGTTGAGTTTTTTTTTTATTATTTCTATGTGGCTGTTGGAACAGCGCGTCCGAACATTTTCTGAAGAACTTTCCACTTAAAAACGACGCAAGGAATTCTTCATTCGCTTTTGCTTTAATTCATGCGCCATATAGCAGAACTAGAATGAGTCTCATCTTAGCCCAAAGCAAAATTAATCCTTCGTTTGATTTCTGGCAAAATGTAGATGTTCTAAATGTTCTATCCAATTCGTTAATATTGTGTGGCCTTGTCATATACTTCACCTTTCCCATTTTAATTAAAACCATTTTTCGGCGCTTATATCTTTATAAAGGGTGATCCATTGCTTTCTGATCACTTTTTTAAAGAAAAAAACACAGAAAATTCAAATTCAATGGAGAATGTTTATTATCATTTGAAAGAACATTCTTTGGCATTTATTTTTTGAAGATGGTCCATCCGTTGAGTCCAATTTTCGATCACTCGTTCGAGCATTTCGACTGGTAACTGGCGAATGACACGCGTGATGTTTTCCTCCAAGGCCTGAATCGAAGCGGGTTTGTCGGCATAAGCTTTTGACTTTACATATCCCCACAGGAAAAAGTCTATTATCCAATAATGAATGCTGGGTCTCAAAATGGGTGATGGTGTTGCGAATAGTACGCTCAGTAGGCCGATTATGTTGACCATAAGTTGATAAGTTGAATTTTCATAATAAAGTTGAACAATTTGTAAACGTTGTTCACGCGTAAGTCTTTCCATTATGAAATGCCAAACAATACTAAACAAAAATAACATGACAGCATGACACGACTCACACGTGATCTGTCAAAAAAGGCTATTTAAAAAAGTATTTCTACTTGGATCACATTACGAGCAAACGTTAGTCCGACCAATGATTATAAAATTATAATTAAACTGTAAGGAAACCGTTTTTTGACAGAAAAAATTCCCGTGTACTGAGAAAATATTTTCACTAAATAAAACATATTTTCTGATGCAGCATATGAAAACCTTATATGGATTCGAAAGTGGAATTACTACTAACATCGTCGTATAAATTTCCGTATTTTTTTTTTATTTTGAGCCCCGCCCACAATTTTTGAGAATTTTCGATACAAATTGTGTGAAATGTGCACCTGCAAACCAAGGGAGTATGCCCTCGATTACTTTTCCAGGAAGTAAATGTAACTATTCAACAATTTGGCTCTAGATATTTAAAAAAAACCCCTCAGCAGTGTTTCGAAATATAAAGAAAAATGTCAAATGGTGGTTCTTAAAAAAAACATCGCAAAACCCTATTTCCATACAAAGCTTACAAAATCCCTTCAGCGTTTTATCAAATTTGTGCATTTCATCAACATCCCTCGTACCTTACCACTATTGCTGTCATTGGAGCCTGTTGGACCCCGTCGGGGCCTAAAGTTTCATCGCACTTGTTCTCATCGCCTCTCTGCATTTATCCCCCAACCCTCTGAAATGCAGTTCGTCAGCATCATCACCCACTCCAAAAAAGAAAAACAAAAGTAAATTTTAAGTATTTTCCTCAACATCATGATGATGAAAATCCTATTGAGCTGTCCCATCCATCTCACTCCATCTTCATATCGGCAGGACGACCATACTCACACACATATGTCAAACATACACTCATATAAGTTTTTCTCAAAAAAAAAAAACTTTAAATGAATGTGCAAGCTCCAACGACTCGAACGATAACGGTGGGAAACGTGCCCAGACGTCAACCATCAAAAATGCTCTCCTCCACGTATTTTTGTGTCTTATTTCGTTGGAGACTACACTTTTTGTATTCTTCTTGTTAGGGTATGTCTGTATGCATAAGCACTTTCCATGTATATGGTTGATACACACTCAAACGAAAGGACAACAGAAGCCATCCCCATACACCCGACCACCCACTCACCATCATCATAAATGTATGCAATGAATTTGATTTGTTTTCTTTCGTTCGGTCTTCCATCTTTTTTTGTGCGGAGCGCAATTTTCCCGCCAAAAAAAGGAAAATTTAACGAAAATGCGTCTTTTTCTTTTTAAAAGCGTTCTTCCCTTATAATCCTTGGCTGTATTGGTTAAAGAGAGGTAGCAAAACAAAAAAGAATATCCTCTCCGCACACATATACGCGCGAGGTGCAACTTTATTTGTTTTGTTACTCGCGTGTTGAGTTACTTTACGTTTTCGGGGTAATATTCGTAAAAAAAAACCTTGCAGTCCTACAAGCTACAACTTTTTTTTTTCCAGAGCGATGAATGTCAGCACGAGTGAGTATAGTGCGATACGAGGATGAGGATAAGGGTGAACATGAGTATTTTTTTTTTTGGAAGTGGGAGTCCTTTTTTTGTAATTTTAATGGAGGTTGATGGCTTTGATTCAATGTGTACGAGAAATTGCTTCGAGCTGAAAATGATAAACGTGGAATGAGCGAGAGTATGCAAAAAGAAAACATAAATATGTATATGAAAAGGACCAACAGGAGAAAAAAAAAAACGAAAGTGCACGAGAGAATACGAGAAGCAAAACAAAAAATTCACAAAAATAAAAGTGAAAATAAAAATTAAAAAAAAAGTGCAAAAAAAATCTACAAGTTGATGTAGCGATACAGATGAATGTGCCTGCCCAACATATGAGATTAAATAAAAAAAATTAAATTTCATCCTTTGTAGTTATTTAGTTTCCTTTTTACAAGTGCATCAGCATGAATGTAGGGATATACATATATAATTATGTATAGGCTTAGTACATATATGCATTGTGTGGGTGTGAATATGATTTTCCCTCGAAGAAATGAAAGTAATTAAGGAGTGGTGAAAGTTGGGAGGTTTACAATTTTCAAAATCGTGAAAAATTGAAAAGATTGCTAGAGAAGGGTGGGGCTGAATTTGTAGTAATAAGGCACCAGGCACTGAAAAGATAATGACCCCTGAAATAATGGGCTTAAAATTTACCTACTTCGTGCAGTGAAATCGAACCATACTGGGGTAGATACCTACAATTTTATGACACACCTTTGGCCGTTGACTTATAAGTCACCTGGAGGGTGATTTTTAGCGGTATGGAACTGTTTTCCTTTTTTAATTTCAAAATTTGTGATATGACTAATATTTTGGCTCTAGTTGTTCCCCTTTTTGCTGACTTTTAAGTCGTTAATGATATGACCAACATTTATCGACAATGACTTAAATTTAACACCCACAGCCGCGGGTGTTATTGCCCTTTGAAATTGGAACTCTATTCAAGTTTGGTTTATGCAAAGTTTGAATGTGAGTGGACCCCCCTACTTGGGCTTACTGTTGGATTTAGGACGTGTGCAAGTTTAGATGCATGCAAAGGGAAATAAACCCAACAAGCTAAAGGCATCAACAGCTGCGGGACTTATTTACATTTCGAAGTGGCGCAATAATAAGTGCGAAAAAGTGCTGCGATTTGATTCCAAGCCGTTGCAGTACCTAAATGATTTTTCACTGGCCATCCTCTCGGGATGATCTGGCAAATCATCAAATTAGTAAAAGCTTATCTCAACTTGGCCGTACGGATACGGCATAAAACAAGACATTCCATCATGTTGCATGAAGCACACACGCACACATGAATACTTACTTGCATCAATGTCGCAACAGTCAGGAATGAACCTGGGCCTCAAGCAATATGCCTCCTTAATTATTCCGGTCCTTCGCTTACTGCCCTATTTGCGCACTTTAAGTTGGTTGAGGTCGGTTTCCCCTTGTGCGCGAGTTAAGTATCCATAGCAAGACATATTGAGAAAAAAGATAACATTATTTGTATTCAATGATATCTTTAGTCTCTAGTACAGTCTTGCACACAACGCTACAATGATAACATATGTAAAAGAGATAATATCGTTTGTATACAATGTGGGAATATTATCTCTTCTTCATTATCAAGCAAGACGATTGTACGCTTGGGTCTCCTTGTAGATAGATAAGAAAAGTATATAAATACGACTGTATGATGAATTTATCAATAGTCTTATTGTAACTACATAGTAGCCTTAAGCTCCTTTTAGAATTAGTAAAAAGTATTTCAATAATAAAGGACATAGTTCCAAATAAATATTGTTTAATTTTAAAAGTAAGAAACAAGTGTTTTAATTGGCGATCCTGCCAGGAGGTTAAATATACTTTTTAACTTCAATCGAGCGGACCTCGGGAACAAGTAGTGAAATCTAGTATAAACAGAACACTCGCGTTACCGGTTACAAGAATTACCTAGCATAGCAGGTACAAATATAGCTTCTTCGTACGAAGCAGCAAAGCAATTCAGTGAAAGTGTATATGTGGAGGAAAAAAAACACACAAATTCGACGACAACAGACACGAGTTCAAAATGGAACAACTCGCAGTATTAATGGCAAGATTAGAAGCTTTAGAAACCAGGAGCAACACAGTAACACAAACCCTAGAGCACACACGCACAGAGAATGCAAGGTTAGCAGCAATAATAACTAACCAAAATCAAATAAACACTAATTTAGAAACAAAACTAAATGAAGTAAAATCTGGATTAGGCATAGTACCAAACATACCTGTGCTAGAGGAAATAAGAACCACATATACAGATGGTAGTGAAATACAGTTAGACGCATTTAAAAGCCTACCTATTTTCAACGGCGATCAATCAAATTATCGGTCGTGGCGCGAAGAAGCATCCAGATTAATGGACAGCATTAAAAACTTCAAAACACACAGTAAGTACGCAGCAGCATTGACTATAGTGAAAAGTAAAATACAGGGTGCAGCCGCGAATGTGTTAACTAATTATAACACAATTTTTAATTTTGAGGCGATACGTAACAGATTAGATTATACGTACTCTAATCAAGAACCTCTATACGTGCTACAAGACATGATGAAAGCCATCACGCAAAAAAGAAGCACACTGTCTGAATACCACGACGAGATAAATAAAAATCTCAATTTAATAATATCAAAAATCACTATGTCAGGTGATCCGCCGAATATAATCGACAGACTAATTAAAAATGCTAACGACGACGCAGTTCGTATATTCATTGATGGTATGAGTGACAACTTTACAAGAGGATCATTATATTCAGCTACAATAAATGATCTAGAACACGCATTCGCAATTGCTCGCAGAATAGAACATGATAATGTGCACAGGCATTTACATCTCACTCAAGATAAGCACCACAAAAATATGCCACATGAACGCAGAAACGAAAGAAGACCAAATTATTCGAGCCAAACAACGAATTATCAACCCCAGAAGCAATACGATAATATGCAGCAACACAATCAAGGACCACAGCCGATGGAGATAAACTCGAGACAAATTGTACATGCACAGCGACAAAATTGGAATCAATACAAACCCGATGTATATAATCCACCAGCGAAACGTGAACACAGCGGGAGTTTCAACACACACAACAGACCGCAACGATCTTATCAGCAGAACTTCAAGCAGCAGAGAGTAAATAACTCCCGACAACAACGCAGAGACGATGTCAGCAGTACATATGCAGAAGCAGATGAAACGGAATGTATGGTAAATAATAACATAAGAATAGATCATTTAAACTAGTAGACGGGTTGCCCTGCTTAAATTTAACTAGTACTATTTCTAAGGAAATTTATAAAATTCTTATTGATACTGGTGCAACCCATAATTACATTAATAGAAAATGCGATTCTAGCGAAAAAATTAAAATTAAACCTATAAAAATAAAAACAATGCATGGTTATTCTATGGTAGATACAAAGAAAGTAGTTAGGATATTAAAGAAAAATATAACATTTTTTGAATTAGAGGATATTCAGTCTTTTGATATGATATTAGGATATGAAGGACTTAAAGTTCTAAACGCGGAAATAAATTTCAGTAATATGACTCTAACTACCATAAGCAGTGTCGAATCTATTCAGAAAATTAATTACATAATTGGGGAAAATAATATTTATAAAGCAGACATAGATAGACTGATGAAGATTAATAACAGCATAGGACCGTTACCCTTTACAGATACTATAGAAGCAAGCATTAGGACGACCAATGATAATCCGGTTTATGTTAAACAATATCCATATCCCATAGCAGATAACGAATTCGTAAACAAAGAAATACAGAAACTCTTACATGACGATATAATAGAAAAAAGCCATAGTCCTTATAACAGTCCCATATGGACAGTACCTAAAAAAGGTTTGGACGAAAAAGGAAAACCAAAACGGCGCATGGTTGTTGATTTCCAAAAACTTAACGTTCACACTGTAACAGACAGATACCCCATTCCGGATGTCAACATGACAATTCAAAATTTAGGTAAAGCCAAGTACTTTACAACATTAGATTTGGAGTCAGGTTTCCACCAAATTAAAATCAAAACAGATGATAAAGAAAAAACAGCTTTTGCTATAAATGGCGCAAAATATCATTTTAAACGAATGCCTTTCGGGCTCAAAAATGCACCAAGCATATTTCAGAGATGCGTGGACGACATTTTGAGAGACTTTGTAGGTAAATTCGTACACGTTTACATTGATGACGTATTGATATATTCCTCATCTGAGGAAGAACATATACAGCACATAAGTCAAGTATTCGACGTACTCAATAAAGCCACATTAAAAATATCTGATGAGAAAAGTAAGTTTTTTCAAGAAGAAGTAGAATACTTAGGTCACATAATCAGACATGGTAGAATCACTACGAACCCTGAGAAAATAGCAGCTATAGAAAATTTTCCAGTCCCACAAACGGTAAAGGATTTGAGAGGATTTTTAGGTCTTACAGGTTACTATCGTAAGTTTATAAAAGGATACGCAAGCATAGCCAAGCCCCTGACATTATATTTACGAGGAGATAACGGTAAAGTAAACAAAAAACAAAGTAAAAATATTAAGTTAAATCTGAATGATTCAGCATTAGAAGCGATTAGAATTTTAAAAAATTATTTGAAAGAACAAGTCGAACTTTTTCAACCGGATTATAGTAAACCATTCGAGCTTACTACTGATGCATCCAACATAGCTATTGGAGCCGTACTAAGTCAGAATAAGCAACCTATACACTTCTTGTCAAGAACACTGAGTAAGACAGAAGAGAACTATAGCACAAACGAGAAAGAGCTATTAGCGATCATATGGTCCTTACAAAAACTCAGAAACTACATATATGGTATAGCAGACTTAACCATATATACCGATCACCAGAGCCTTATATATTCTGTATCAGAAAAAAATCCCAACACAAAGCTGAAACGTTGGAAGGGAATCATTGAAGACTTTGGAGCAAAATTAGTTTATAAACCAGGAAACCTAAATCTTGTAGCTGACGCATTATCACGTCAACGCATAAATGCTTCTACCATAGAAACAGCACATTCAGCTGAAAGTTCTTCTAATGATATAATAAAAACCGTGAATCAGCCTTTTAATGCATACACTGCACAGTTCGAACTTATTGAAGATATAACAAATAATATCGAAACACAAATCTATTTTAGTAACAAAATAAGACTCATAATAAAGTTTAAGGACAAAGACTCTTTACTAAGGCAGATGAAAGAAGTTATACAACCCCAAAAGATTGTAGCTTTGCATACGAAATTTGAAAACATATACAAATATGGTGAAAACATAAAAAAAGAATTCCCACTAGTAAGATTTATATTCACACCAAGAAAACTTCAAGACGTGACAAATTTGGAGGAACAACTAAAACTTGTAAGGGTAACTCACGAAAGAGCACACCGAGGGTTACGTAACAATATACAAGAAATCTCAGAGAAATATTACTGGCCCGATCTAAATAAACAAGCAAAGAGTTTCAACAGAAAATGCATAGCATGTCTATTTGGAAAATATGAAAGAAAACCTATCAGAGAACCTCTGAATAATTCAGAAATACCAACACATGTGGGAACACACATTCATATGGACATATACTTCAACGACAAGTATACTTTCCTTGTAACAGTAGATAAGTATTCTAAATATACAATCCTTCGGGAAATCGAAACTCGAAACAGACTGTACGACGTTATGGAAGAGGTCTTATCTAATTATTTCCCAAAATGTGAACGACTCATGACAGATAACGAGAAGGGATTCAAAACAGAAATGGTGAACCAAATGTGTTTGAAATACAACATAACTAAAGTAGAAACTCCAGTATACAGATCGACAGCGAACGGTCAGGTAGAACGTGTAAACGGTACAATAACTGAACTGTCTAGAATATTCACAATTCAGAATAAAACAAGACTTATCGAAGAAATATTTAGAACAGTGCGTGAATTAAATAATTCTATACACTCAGTTACCGGTTTGAAACCTAGAGACATTTTCTTTAATCAAAATAAATATAGCAATAGTGAAATTATAATAAATAAACTAAACTCAGCATCCAAAAAAGTGATCGAACGTCTAAATAAAGGAACTCGACACAGAGAGTATAAAAAAGGAGATAAGATAATGGTAAGAATCACAGGTCTTAGAAAGAAATCTAACGCCAGATACATAACAAGAATAGTAGAAGAAGATAAAGGAGACACTGTAATCTCTAAAGAAGGAATAAAAATTCACAAGGATAACATAAAGAATTATCATTTTTCAGATGACGAAAATATTAATATTCCTAACATTACTAGGAATTGTACAGAGTCAAGAAGGGCAAGGAAACGTTCAAATAACTGAGTTACTAAACAAGAAGTTTATACTTACGCAAACAGATGACGTGTATTTATTCAAAGAACAAACTTATTTGTTACATGCCACCAACCTGACTTCGATATTTCAACCTTACGTAAATATCGTAACTAGTAAATATCAACCTACACAAGAAGAAAAAATTTGGTTAAGTAAAATTAAGAATTTAGCAGACCAATTACAAGAACATACTAGGCATACTAGATCAATTAACTTTTTAGGAACAGCTTTCAAATATGTGTTTGGTAATCCTGACCATTATGACTTAGTTAACATAGAAACGAGTATAAATAATCTCATAGAAAACAATAATAAACAAAAAACTATAAATTCTAGATTTGAACAAATTTTGCAACAATTCGAAGGTCAGAGCCTTAAAGAACATTTAGTAATAGAACAAGTGTACGAACAATTATTATTATTGACCAGAACAATTAATGCAGCAAAAAATAATGAATATTTATCAGAAAGCCTAGACTTAGATGACATTAAAAATATTATTCAACATGAAATAATTCAAGTACCCATAATAAATATACTTGAGTACTCTAAAATATTATTAGCTAGAACTGATGAATTCTTCATCACAATATATAAATATCCAGTTCTAATTAAATCATGTAAATTGTATAAAGTAACACCTTTAAATTCAAAACATGGAAAAATCATTACAGATAAAACAATTGCCTTATGTAACCAAACTTATTTAAGAACAAGAAATTGTCAAAATCATCTAAGTAAAAACATTTGTGAAATTAACTTTGAAGAAGAAAATTGTCTTATTCCACTTTTAAAGAATATAACTTCAAAATGCAACATTAAACAAGAATACGATTACGACTTGGAAATTGAATCCGGTGTTATGTTATTAAGCGGTAAGCATAAGTTAAATAATCAAACAATTAATGGTATAAACTTAGTTACTTATGAAAATACTATAAATCTAGACGATAAAATATACAAAAACATGCATAAGCAAATTAAAGAAGTTATATTAAGAAATCATAATTCAGAATCTTACATCGACCAAATAATTAAAGAAGATACAATGTACAAATTCGATAACATAGATACTTTAAAAAAACTAATTATTCCTTTTGAAGAAAAACCGATATTATCAACTATATACACAATTGTAACACTGATTGTTATTCTAGCATTTACGTACGTAATGATAAAAACTATACAATGTATAACAGATCGTCAAAAACAAAAAAAGATTGACGCATATAACAAAACTTATGAAAGAGAAATGTTAAAAATAGCGTCGAAAAATCGGGACGATTTCGTTTAACAAGGGGGGGAGTTAAGTATCCATAGCAAGACATATTGAGAAAAAAGATAACATTATTTGTATTCAATGATATCTTTAGTCTCTAGTACAGTCTTGCACACAACGCTACAATGATAACATATGTAAAAGAGATAATATCGTTTGTATACAATGTGGGAATATTATCTCTTCTTCATTATCAAGCAAGACGATTGTACGCTTGGGTCTCCTTGTAGATAGATAAGAAAAGTATATAAATACGACTGTATGATGAATTTATCAATAGTCTTATTGTAACTACATAGTAGCCTTAAGCTCCTTTTAGAATTAGTAAAAAGTATTTCAATAATAAAGGACATAGTTCCAAATAAATATTGTTTAATTTTAAAAGTAAGAAACAAGTGTTTTAATTCGCGCCACTTAAAGCGATGTCTTACTCTACTGCGTCCGACGAAGACTCTGCGAGCAGGAGTATTTGTGTCCATTCGTTTTCCATTTCCTAGCTATCTGAATTGTCCAATGCGGAGTTTTTTTTTTTGACTAGGGGCCAGAGCCCACGTTAAAGAAGTCACATGCCAGCGCGTCGCCTTTCTTAAATCCTTTTTATGTATCGAATGTTTCGATTTGTTCTTTGCCGACCTCGATGAAGCAGAGAGATTTCTACACCGTCATCCTGCACAAGCGCCCGGAGCATCTGCAGTATATCAAAACTAGACATGGCTCCGTATAATTCGTCTCTATGAATTTTGTCACATACAGCTTTAAAATATGTAAATAGGTGGTGGGTATCGCTTTGGACTTCTTGGGTTTTTTCAAGGATCTGCCGAAGTTTGAAAATTTGATGAGTTGTGGACTCCACGCTTATAAGGGTTACAGTAAACCGTTCCAGTTGTATATTACCGAAGAGTATAGAACTACATAGAGTGGTTTTCTCATACAACGAATATCTTTTATGTGGTCTACTGATATTGATACCCCAGTTTTCACATTGCTACCCCAGCATCAAACAACAGCCTGAAACGGCTACTAGCCGTGATGCGTACTCTATGTAGTTCTATACTCTTTGATATTACGGCAGATAGGACTTGAGTTGATGTTGAGGAGGCTTTTGACTCTGTAGTTGGCGCAGTTAAGATGGTCTTCATTTTTATGGATCGTGCAAGGGATGCTGAGGTTCCTTTCTTCAGATAAACTTTCATTCGACTATATTTCGCTATAAGTTTTTTAATGATACTTACCAAATCATCTCCACGGGCTTTTAAAGTTCAGGGCGAATTATTAGACTTAATTTTAAATATTGTTTTCCTCAATTCACTGAGGTTGGGTGGTTGGTTATTTTTCGCTGTCGTTGCCAAAATTGAATATTTCGTTCTGCCTGACAGTGAAACGATGTTCGTCATCGCCGATTAACAGTCTGCAGAAGTAGTTCTTCCATATCCTTATCAACGACTTTGTCTCAACTTCGATATTTTCTTGCCCATGTCGACAGAGTTCTGTTTGAGCCATGTATCCCTGGCTATTGCGTGGTAAAACTTGTGAACATCTGCCTCATCAACTACTGTGCCTCAACTACGAGAATTTCTTGAATATGTCGACAGAATTCTGTTCGAGCCCTGTGTATACAGGCTTTGAAGCCTTACACTTCGGCAAAACTTGACAACAATTTCCCTGAAGTGGAACCGTTCTATATCCTCTATAGTGCGCTTTTCTTGCTCTTTGTTCTTCCCCTATACAGATCAATGTCAGCTCTCATTTTTAACTGCAGCTCTCGTTCTTGGCTGGCAGCGTCTGTCGGCATTCTTCATCAAACCATGGGTTTCTTGCGTTGACGGGCTATGGATACGAAGATTCAACCAAGAACTTTACGAGCTGTACAGCGACATGCCTCTGGTCAAAAAACTCCGCATTGGACGTTTAAGATGGCTAGGACATGTAGAACGAATGGACACCAATACTCCGGCTCGCAGAGTCTTCGATTCCCAGCCAGACGTCGGACGCAGTAGAGGAAGACCTCGCCTTAAGTGGCGCGCACAAGTAGAAACCGACCTGAACTAACTTGGAGTGTGCAACTGGAGGCAGTTAGCTAAGGACCGGGCTAATTGGAGAGCCATTATAGTTGATCAGTAGCGGCTGATCTAATGGCTGGATGCCACATCTGGTCGTATGGTGTTAACCGGAGGTTAAGGATACGCGTTTTGTGAATTTCCCGGCGTTCTCTTACGATTGCAGTCTTTTGACAGTAAATTTACACTGTATTTCTGATATGTTGTCAAGTGGTAGATATCCGCCTTCTTACCTTGGCTGCAACAAGGAAGTAGTCTGAGCCCCTCGGAATGTTTGGACACCTAAAGTACTGGCCGCTGACCGCTCAATGATATGAATACCGGCATGTCCCCTTATGGATATCGAGGTAAAAAAAAACCATGTGCTGGCTGTAGTGGCATTTCTTCACGGAGCTAAGTCAACAAGGCTAAGTCTGTTCCCAGATGTGTTGTCGTGCAGACTGTGTTTTCCAAAAATACTGCTAAAGATATCCTCTCACCTACCATTGCGTTAAAATCTCCCAGGACTATTTAAACATCGTTATTCTGTGGTCGCTCAAAAGGTTTGACAGGAATTCGTGAAACAGAATTTTGAATGTCGGGCGCATATATGTCAAAGGTTGGCAACTTCGGCCTTGATGCTGATTGTTACAATGTCTTGGCTTGGGTCTTGAATGTTTAACATTTCTTGGCTAAGTTGGGCACTTATAGAAAGCCCAGATTCTAATAATCGCTGTTTCTGGTCATTATATCACGGTCCGTTATATATGTCATTGTTTTTCATCCTCTTTTTGCCCGGCATTTCTTGCTTTTCTGCAGCTCTGCTGTCTAATTTTCTCACATGCCAGGTGCAGATTTTTTTACATTAAGCATGGTCGTCAACAATAAAATAAATGCTTTCGAGGGCTCTTAGTTGCTTCGTAACAGTTTTTTTTTACGTAAGTGGGTAGTTAGCGCGAAGCAAAACCACTTACCTGGAGGGCCAGGCATATGTGTTCACTTGAGCCTGTTTGGTGTTACTGTTTTTCGTCTTGTTAGTAGCAACACGCGCATTTAGAAGTTCAGCAAGTTAGATCCGGTTGGATGAGACCAGTATCAGATTGAAATAAGAACAATCGAATCGTTCTACAACATGCAACCATAAAAGCTTCCATTTCTTATAAATTCACCAATTATCCGGGAAGTCCGCTATACCATGACCATTTTTGATCTCTCTGTTCGAGTATAGGTTACAAAGGAATCAAAACGATTTCAAAATTAGCCGCTTTGGCACAAAGGTAAACACAACCCCCAGCTTCAGTACGTATCCTATTCATGATGATGGACAATTTACCATCAACCCCTTTTGCTAGCCACAAGGATATAAACAAAGCAGTCTGCTTTTGGTGGTCCTACTTGGTCTATTCCTCCTCATGGACGCAATATTTAATCATTCTCTTAGTAAAAAAAACTCTCTTTGACGTTGAACGGACCAAGCAAGCCACCTCAGCCTTGCGAGTACAATTTCAAAACTCCCGAAAACAAATTAAAAAAAAACACCATCTATATCTGCGCGTGTAATTTTACCGTTTATTGTATAATTTCTTCGTCTATATTATATGCGATCCTAGACAACCATCCTGAGGGTCCCTTGTACATATAGAGTTATTCTCAAGCGAGCATACCATTAAATGGAAGCCCCATTAACATGTGTGCTCTGTATGCCTGCGGTTCTTCTTTGTCGTTCTCTATGACGTGTCTGTCTGTCTGTCAGTGAAAAACAAAAAAAATCGTTGCGTTCTCAATTTCGCAACTAGGATGTGGTACACATGCGAAAAACACACGAAATTCACCTCATCTCCTAGTGTATCCTCTTCATGAACCTTGTAGTCTGCGATGAATTTTCTATTCATACACACTTTTGCGCTGGCACTTCTGTACACCATGTGTGGTGGGGCGGCCCTCAGCAGGCCCTAACTCCACACTTTTTGTGCAAGAATTAACTGAAAGTGGAGAGTATTTTTGTGTGTGATTTATACTGGATTTCTGTGTTCCCTGATGATGCCGCTGCCGTTTTTTTCGGTTCTTCCTTTTTTCGTACGCGTTGACGTTTCGTATCCGCATCCTGTGTGTTTTGTTGCGAGTTTCATGTAAACGCACCAGCCAGCGTCGTGGCGTAATCATCATAGTCGTAGTCGTTGTCGTTCATGCTAGCACACACATTTGCATATAGTGAGGGAGAGAATTTGGTTTTTCATATTCTGAAGGTTTATCCTGAAAAAAAAATAACACTGACAAAAACTCAAATAAAATAGGAAAAATCAGAAGCATTTAACAAAAAAATAAAGCAAGACAGGCAAAAAGGCTTGTGGTACAAAAAAAAAAAGTTCGATACACGAAATTAATGTAAAAAACCGAAATGAATTGCAATCCCTGATGAGGGCCAGGAGAAGAACCGTGGCCATGGATTTAATTTCTAGAGTCGAGCTTTTAGCGCTACTAAAAGGGACTACAGTCAGGTCGCTTTTGAAGTGAACTTTTAGTACAAATTAGGAGGATGTGATGCAAGGCAAATGCGAAATATGTAAGGTAAATTCCTTGCTGAAGATCGCTTCCTTCAAGGCGTTTTTTTTATTTTTGTCAATTCTCATGTCGCAGAATTTTCTTTAGGTCCATCTAGTGGAATTTGATTTTTAGGGTCTTTCAATAAGGATTTGAATCTACAGCTATCGAATTGGCTGTCTTTAGTCTGCGAAGTCACAATGGCACGACCTTCAACAACATCTGATTCGCCCATTTTACGGTCGACCAGGAGCACTATTCGATAGAAAAATTTGAGTTCACTGTTTCAGTAGACGATAAACCAACACCCGTAAGTCGACGAAACGCAAGATCTGCCAAGAACATCGCCGCTGTCCGTGTAAATGTGCAGAAGAATCCGAGGAAGTCGATTTTGCGTCGCTCACGAGAACACTTCCTTTCGCAGACAACAACTTGGCAAGTTTTGCGTTGTGACTTGGGCCTTAACCTGTACAAAATTCAATTGACACAGGAGCTCAAGTTGAATTTGACTTTTGCGTTGTGACTTGGGCCTACACCTCTACAAAATTCAACTGACCCAGGAGCTCAGATAAACGAACATAGACAAAGACGTGTGTTCACTGAATGAGCTCTGGAGTAGTTGGAAACTGACCCTAATTTTCATCGAAAAATCATCTATAGCGATGAGTCTGAACAGGATGAGGATGAACAGGTACGTCAACATACAAAATTTTCGAATTTGGGACTATACCAATGCAGAACAGATCCAAGAACGTGTGGTTTTTGGGGCTTCATCGGACGAGAAGCGCTGCAGGTCGATGATTACCAACTTCTTTTGACTGATTGGATTATATCAGGACGATACAGAACACGCCACATTTGAAATTCTACATGAGCGCATGGATTTGGACCTTAATTCGAATGCCTTTAAAATTATCGCGGCTCTTATTTAACAGCATTGAGCATTTCAAACTGATTGGTCTGAGAGGTGTATTCTTCTACTCCGTTTACCAGCTTGCTGTGCACCGAAGACTTTGGAGACTTGAGTATTGGTGTCCATTTACTCTAGATGTTCTAGTCATCTAAAACGTCTAAATCAATTTTTTGTTTAAATGGTCCATGTCGCAGTACATCTTAGAAAGTTCGTAGATGATTCTTCATTTTTGTGGCCGTCAACGAAAATGGGACTCAAATATACCAAGGATTCCTTCCTCCACTTTTGATACGGCCAATTCTTCTGATTGTCGTGCACTATATTGGGATAATCAAAGTTCAGGCCATTTTTTGTGACAACACTCTCTGACATTGGTGTTCATCTTCCATCCCATTGTATTTCTTGGACACCAGAAATGTCAGCTGTTTTTAACATTTCAGATGCAAGTACAAGTACTTGGTCGTTGACAGTGAAATCATTAATTTCGTAGAGGATCAGCTTCAGGTTAGCCCCAGGGTTACCGCGTCCTGTACCGTCACTTATAAAAGAAAGTTTGCTAAGGACAAAAAGTTGTGGCGACCATCAGAGATGGTGTCCTAGCTATTGCAAATAGGTTTCTTATTAATTGCCGTTCTTTCTTACTTTGCTCATTAGCCTTGAAATTCTGCCGACTACTTGAAAATCTTTCTCGCTCGTGTAAGAACACGATATGATCTCTAACGCCAAGCCTGTAGTCCAAGAGTAGCATTATGTTTTTGAAAAAAAAAAAATCTAGCAGCCCCATGAAATGCGATGAGGGTGTGAAGTTTAATTTACGCCACAAAAAGATGGGCTCCTGTTGAATGGAATACCCTCTGCGGCGGTACTCTTTGACTAGCTGATCCTTACCTTGCAGACATATATGGCGATCTTACAGAGATGCCTCACTTCTTTAGGTTTTAGAAATTACTACCACCGCTATGTTTTCAGCGTATCCGACGATTATGGGAGCACAGTGGCTTTACTGGTCTTAACCATCTTAAAGGTCCAATATGAAGCTTTTTAACCAGGCCTATTTACAGGCAGTGTCAATTTGTTCTTTTTGAGATATTAAACTTCTTATCTGCGAATATCCTTACATTACATCTCCTCTCCGTACTTTAGCGCACGCCTCTACTGTGCCGTTCAATTTTCACTTTGAAAATCCCATCTCACTTTACATTTGGCCCACAGATATCCTTACATAGATTCGATGGATTCCCTGACCCCCCAATACCATTCCTATTGCCATGTCATATTGTCCTGACGCGCCAAAATGCGAACCCTTCCCGCCGCCAAAAAAGTAAACACACACATATATCACAACGCATATCCTATAACCAATCTCCGATGAATTTTTTCGCATGCACAAATTTAAGGACGAATGTTTTAAAATATACAAAAAGGATGTACGCAAAAAAAGCAAACTTAAAAAATAGAAATATTTTTAATCAAAACGTCAGGATGAAGTTTTTATTTTGATTATTTTTCGTTGCTGTCGCTGAGGTGGCTGTGTGGGTGTGTGTATAAGCATAATCCCGCTCCCTGGCCATCATCAGTGTTTCGTTTCGAGTACATTCATTTTTGTTCGCCGTTATCCTTTTGTTTTGTGTGAGGAGGTTTCGTTTTGTAGTTTTTTTTTTTTTTCGTCCATTTTTGCGCGCCTTTTTCGTTTGTTGTCGTTATTTTTTCGCAGGATTTTCTCTGGTTCTGGGTTTTGTTTTAATTTTTTGGCTGAGTTACCATTGAGTGAGTGGTATACGTCGCGTGAGCTTATACCAAAAGGATCACTTTTGGCGCGTTGCACTAAGGAGGCCGATGGTTGGAAGGGGTTTTGCTTGCTGCTCGATGGCAGCAGACTCGGCGAATGGGGTGGTGCGTTTTTTGATCTGCGAGATAGATGTGTATACTAGGTGGTACCTACGTATCCTGGTATAACGGCGCAACAAAAAGTTTTGTTTGCCATTCTACAAATAATAAGAATCTATCGTGTCTGTCCATCATCATCATCAGTAGAGAATTCGGAGAGTGATGTGGCGTAGCAACCAGTTGGCGGCTTGTGGTGGTGGGTTGACGGAAGGTCTCCAAGCCTCGTTTTTTTTTGATAACAATTGTGTATTGCGAAAATATATATAAAAATGTGAAAATAAAAGGACACTTGAAACAGTCAGTCAGACAGATTGCATTTTGTTTATTTTTTTTATATTTTTTTGCTTATTTCTATAAAACACAGAAAAAGATGTGAAAGCGAATAAAATTGAAAAAAAAAATAAAAATATCCTTTTAGTGTATTTTTGCATATTGATGCTGGGGAAAACCATGATAGGCTCTAGCGGATATTAAAATATTACTCGAAAGACAGAATTTAATATTTCTGTGCGTTGTTTATGGATCTGCAAGGATATAAAGTATTCCACTTTAACAAAAAAAAAGAAAATAGTTGTGCAAACCACCTAGAGAGGGAGTAAAAAGTTTTTGTTATATCAAAGAGCTACTTTGTGATGGATCAATTTTTAGGGCTCTTGCTCACTGAAATGGTAGTATCCATGATATATAATCAACAGCGGCATTGAATTGGTCGGACATGTTATTTTGTTGGGAATACATACATACTAAGCGAGCTGCCGATCTATTGCCTGAATTTATCCCCTTCGACCCGACTACTCACTTCAGTTCGTTAAGTCAATGCAGCCCTTCATTTTCTTCAATCCGCTTCCTCCTTCCTGTCGTTCAGTCTAAGCAACCTGGCATCCGCATTCGCTTGGTCCCTAACCCAGAGAATCAGTTTTTACTGCTGTCTCAAACTTAAAGGCTGGGGTTCAAAGATTGTCTTGTCTGAAGCATTCGTTCCAGTCAATTTGGTTGCCCTTTATATCTTTTGAATTACAGCCATTAAGTTCGCGGTAATGTCTTCTCCTCCATTCGCCTTTATACAGGGTGCCCTCCGGGAAAGTATACTATTTTGTTTGTTTATAATTTTTGATTAAATGAAAGAGAGTGGATCTTATATTGATAAATGTTTTATTTAATGTCGGCCATTATGTATGGAATATAATGTCAGGTGAATGTCCGCCTCTGTTAGTCTCACAAATGCGAGCCATTTTGAGCACATTTTTCATTATATTCTCAGACATTTCACGCGGTATTTCATTAATTTTATCGCGAATATTTTGTTTGAGTTGTTCAAGCGTTTCCGGTTTGTTTGCATAAACCTTGCTTTTCAGATATCCCCACAAAAAGAAGTCCGGAGCAGTCAAATCAGGCGACTGTGGAGGCCAATCAACATCTTGCAGTAAGTTGTGGTCCATTCTTGGCCTATCAACTACAGACCCTCTTTCTTCGAAATCATTCACTACACGATAAATAATGCGTTTTGTTGGCACGTTGTTTCTCCCAAAAATTTCACGTAACTTTCTCGTCGTCACAGTAATAGATTATTGATTTTGTTAAAATGTTTTAACGTTGGTTTTTCGAATATTTTTCCATATTAAATTTGCCACGTGTCTACTACACACGACTGCCAAATATGAACTGTCAAGACTATTTTTTACCAAAATGGCGGCGAAACCAAGTAGTTTACCTTCCCGGCGGACACCCTGTATAAAACTAAAAATTCGACACAGAATTTGTCAATCGAAAGTGGCTTGATTGCTCCGCTTTCAGCAGGTGGGTCCGCTAGAGTAAGCATTCGGACTTTCGAATTAGGAGTCTTGATACATTTTGTTTGTTTTTGGGGTAGTAACGGTTTCATATTGCGGAACTTGAACTTTTCCTTAAACCAAAAGTATAACATTTAAGTATTCAATTTGATTTGGGCACACTTTTCGTTCCGCTTTGACTGTGATCTTATGGTTTGCATATTTTATATGTTTACATTAAGCTAAAAACTAAAAAAACACAAGTCGGGAAATATGACGCTTCTCAGGCATATTGCTGAGCAAAAAAATATAAAATACACTGTTACCTTCTATGGTAATATTAAAAAAGGCCTCCAGATCTTTCCTGATCCATTCGCTAACACATTTTCTCATAATATTCACAAATAAGCCTTAATTTCGAATTAATATTCGAAAAATGTGTGTTCATGCATAGTCGTATTGATCCACCCGTGTTTACACATAGCATGTAGCATGGTATTCCTTTCTCTATCGTTGGGAGAAAAGTGATCGAGCTCGGGCATCGAGCTGGACGTTAAAATTGCGACTTTGTCGGAGTGGTGTCTTTTGTGCTGTCCACCACAAGGTGGTGTTGCTCCTAACCCGTTGGGTGATAAAGAGAACGCCTAACTCTCGCCAGAGAAAACTTTTCTTTGCGTTTGTTTGGAACGATAGCAGGTTTCATGAACAGAATGTTGGAAAATTGCCTCAAATATCATTAATTTTGAGTCCAAGCATTTCCATAAATGAAACGCCTTTCCATGGATTCAATTGTAAAGCGCACTTACCTTAAATGGTGAACCCTTTTGGCTCGTGTCTTATTCTCCCATAAAGATCTTTGACCCCAAAACATCGAAATCTTTGCGGGCTGGAGAATTTTCCAGCTTCAGAGATTTGGTCATCAAAATCTTTGCGGACAGAGAAATTATCAGCTGATAACAGATTTGACAATTGAATAAATTTGCTCAAGTTTTTGCATTGGCTTGTCGCTTTAAGGCAACGTTTTTATAGCTGTCTTTACATTGCCTAGTGACGTGCTGCTTGGTTCCACCATTATCCGACACAATTTCTGGAAAATATAGAAAACTGTAGCTCCTCAATATTTTATTCGCTAATACTTGAAAGTAAATGATGTATACCGACGCTGATTATTTTCGATCTGGCGGGTGTAATCTTCAGCCTGGCAATGTTTGTTTTCATGCCAGGACTCAGAAACTGCTCTATATAATTTGGTGGAAGCCCTTCCCCACCTTGATGGAGCTGCAGAAATGTTACATCATTATCATTCACAGATGTTGGAGTCTGTGTGGTTTGGAAAAACTATACAGAAGTAGAAACTAAACATGTAGTCAGTATCGATTTGGACTTCCTAGGCTCTTAGAATCTTCAAAAAAAAATTAAAAACTTGCCTTGCTACAGACTGATGTATCTAATTCCATTCGGGGACGATCTAAGAATATCTCACTTCAGAATTCTCTGACAATTGAACTGTCACTTTAAATGCAACTTTGGTATAATAATCTCTAGAGCTTGCTAACCTTTCCCAAGCCTAGATGATAAACGCTAATTAAAACCAACCGCCCCCGATGAAGACTAAACTTTCCACGTTAAAACCCAACCCACATGCAAATACTATACGTCTCCTAGCAACTAGAAACTTCTGAACAAACGAATACCAGTTCCCCGTAGCGATAGACTCCTTAAATGTTTACAACAGGGACTACCGCTGATCTCTAGCTCTCCCAACTTTTTATTTCACATTAAGCAAGCACCAACTATCAATTAAGTTCTTAACGACCACAGAGATACTTTTCCTATTAAAAAAGTTTACCTATGCGTGCCTCCTAAGCCTGTTATACGATAGACCCGCATACCATACTGCTCTCGCTGCAAACAATTTCACTGAACGGTAAAAAAAAAGTTAAAAGCAAAAAAAAAACTTAAAATGAGAGAAAAGAATTCTAATCGCATCCCCAATGTCCCATTGCATTAATGCAGCAGCACCTCATGCATATCAAGGATTTTACAGGATAACGTCGAAAAATATAAAAAAACCGAACGAGGTTGAGTGAAAAAAAAACAGCGAAGATAAAATAAAGGATTATGGAACTGTATACGGACGCGGGTGCAGCGTATAGAAATAATCTGGCATTGTCAAGGGAGGTATACGCAGAATAGTATAACGCGAATGGGCCCAAGTAACACCCAAAAGGGATTACGCTGTAGGGAAACATTTTTTTTTTAAATATATGTGAGGTATACAGGATCTATCCATATGCATGCCAGTGTCAATGGGATAGACAATGCATCAAGCAATACAGGAGGAAAGTTCATTCGATATTTTTGACCTCCCTCACTGGCTTGTGGAATGTTCATTACTTTTTGTGCGAAATGGTTCATTCATTCTTTGGTAATTAATACGCTCTTAAACTGCATAATAGGTTGGGCTTATTGGAGGAGTACAGAGATTTCTTAAACACATTTAATGATTAAGGTTGTAAATTTTTCAAGACATGACTATATTTTGATCTTAGAAATAGATAACCTGGTCTGTTTTCGAAGGTTCAGGGTTAAAAAGCAAGAATTTGCAGATCACAATTCGTCGTAAGGACACCCTTTACATTCGCATAGGAGATCTTTGAAGTTACAATTGGAAAACTCGTTGGTCTTGGGCGGGGTTTTGGAATAGAACAATATCGATGTACAGATTGTACGCTTTTTGCTTAACATTTCGTAAGTCGTTAGTGAACCAAAAAAAATTAGAAAACATCAAAACAGTCATGTCTGAATTAACTGCCAGTCTGCTACCAGATTTTCTTCAAAATACCAAGGGACTTGGATGCAATTTTTGGGAATTAGTGTCAGTCAGGTTCTTGAGACGCACTGAGAAAATGGGCTGCATAGCTGAAACAATCAATTATGCGTCCTCCATGAACTGAAGGCGAATGGTAACAAAGATCAACTGACTAGAAGATTAAAAAGTCCAAAAGCAGACACATGTTTGCGTACAGAGCGAATACAAATCGATCTGATAGATCTTCGTCTTGTCTGAACGTATTGCAATTGATTTCCGGTCCGAGACAGGAGCAAATTGGGATATATTGAAGCGATTCTCTAATAATAATAAGTGTATGCCTTGGCTACAACAACGTAGTGGTCCGAGTTGATGTACGCCCATTCTAAGGTTCGGACATCTAAAATATTGGATGCGAGTAATATGATCAAGGTTATTGACCGTGGAACGCCAAACAAATTTCAAATTATTGGCGCAAGTATCGTTAGCACCCAGGGCCTAGCTTATTGTCCCAACCATTATGGGGGTGTGTACTACTCTCCTGTTGCTACGGCTGGGAATTGAACCGAGACCTTCTGCGCGGCAGTTTATATCACTAACCGTCGATTGCGCCGCTGAGCCCATGTGCTGGTTACAGTGCGTCCTCAGCGAAGTGGCCAGATGTGACGTCATGGAGATTGCGTTTCACACCAAGACCAATAAATTTCAAGCAAAGACCCATCATCTTTAAATCGAATTCAGGACCGCTTATCACATAATCTAACTGATTTGGGATTGGTTAGGACTGAACTTTGGACACGTGATCCAAAGTTCAATTTTGGAGCAGCTTATCTGAACTTTTCCTGACATGAAACGACTTTTAAAAGGAAGGTGAGCTAATTTCGTTAATCCTATTCGAGTGTAGCAATGCCTTCTTTTTCCTCTGCCGGAACGTGAGTTCATATAACTTATATAAGTCTTATGTTGGCGAATTCGTTCTGACAAGTATTGTAACAATACGAACCCGCCCAACTTGGCGAACGGTTCAGGGTCACACTTCTCTGGGTTCCAGGACACAGTGACATTATGGGAAACGAGCGTGCAGACGAGCTGGCCAGGCAAGGCTCAGCTTTTCACTGCTCACTTGCGGCAAGGTTCCGTATCCCGCTAGGTGCAGTTAAGGGACAAACACGTTCATACTTCCTGAAAAAGACCGACCCCAAACACATCGAGGACGATATGGCCCTCCTACGACAAAAACAGAACAAACGATCTACAAAATAGAATCATCGCATGAATTACGGCGATAGTCATGGGCATTGGCCAATTGGAGAACATGTGGCCAAACTAGGAATGCCATACAACGCTCAATGCCGCAGTTGCGAGAACACACATGAGAGAGAAACCCTTTCCCTTTTCATCTGTAAATGTCCGGCACTAGCAAGAGCCAGATTGCGTGCGTTATAACCAACCATTTTTCGACAACCTTAGCGACATCTCGGGTAAAAGGATACAAGATCTCATCCGATTTCTAAACCTCACAGGCTGGATTTAGAGACCGCCTGTATCACACTTACAACAATAATCATAATAAAGCTCACACGAGTCGTGGTAACAAAAAGACACATAAGTGCTACTTGGGTTCATTCCGAACCGCAACTTCTATCTAACTACCATTGTAACAATGCGTTTGCTATAGTATCTTCAAAGCGTCAGTCTTCTTGGCTAAGCCTTGCACTTATAACAAATCCCCATCTGAATAGTCCACTATAACACGGTGTTTTGAATCCTCGGTTTGCCTGGCCGTAATGGCTTAGGGCTTCAGGTAGTTGTGTGCTTAAAACTTTTCTGTTAACCGTTCTAATATTCCAGGTGCAGATACTAACTTCGTTTTGCTTTTTCCTAACCATGATCGTCAACAGTGTAATGAGTCCTTTCCAAGGCTTTTGGGTACTTTATGACAATAGATAGGTTTGATTGTTTTGCATCCCAAACTGGAAAGCCAGCTCCAGTTACTTAGAGACCCCGAAAGCACGGGGCCTTTCGGCTCACCCGTCCTCATCTCTGTTCAAGCGGCCAGACTAACCCCTGAAATCCCTATATGTTCTATTGCCCTAGTATGTCAGACGAACTCATGTAAGTTTCTTACTTCTCAGATTTCACAGTTGGTTCCATCTTGGGTATTCTTCGATGCAACTCTGTCTGGTGAAGGTTTTTGATTGAGGACCATATCCATAGCTAGTTTTTTACTGCAAGTGTTATATTATATGTCAACTAACCTGTATATCTTTAGAGAGTTCCTCTATCCGCGACCCGAAAACGTGCCCGATGGGAGAGTAGCAACTCTACACGGTTATCACTGGGAGGTCAAATAAGCACAATTGATGTTATCAAAGCTACGACTGGGCGTTATCCAAATTAAAACCCAAACATTATCGCACCACAACCCGAAATGAACTTGGGCCTCAACCAACATGGCTTTCCAATTATTGCGCGGTCCTTAGCTATTTGCATTCAGTAGTATACGCCACTTCAGGCTGGATCTTCTACTGTATCCGACGTCTGGCTCAGAATCTTTCTTGAGTTGATGGAGATTTTAAGCTCATTGCTGTACTGCCCCCTATAATAAGTCCTTGGCATGCAATTCTTTCGACAAGACGTAATTTCTCGACTCGAGCCTTGAAAAATTAACACAACAAAACGAAATGTACTTCCACTGTCAATAAATATCTTCCTTTTCATTTTCCTACACCCTTTCCAACCCAACCCCCCACTCTACACCCACTGACAACTAAAATAAAGAAGTCTCCATTTCTAAGCAACGACATACCATCTAAATCTGAACCTAAATTGAAATCATCCGGACAAAGTGCATTCCCATGTCATCCAATAACTAAAATACATTTAAACTGCAACCCGCCCTAACCCCCTATGCGCCTCACATGTCCATCTGTCGAATTCCACCCGCATGGGATGAACCGGGACACCCAGGGGTGTTTTCGGAGGAAGTGAGGTGAAATCTTCACTCTCAATGCCCTTCCCAAAACAATGACCCGGCAACCGGGTCTCTGTTTATTTTTCTATTACGTTCATGCAAATTGTATGAATACCGTTAGTTGTTGCTGTTGTCGTTTTTTTATGCATTTTAGTGTATCTTTCTTCTTTTTGTTTGCATTTACTCAATTTTATCCAGCACTACTACAAGAGAGCTACCCGAAAAAAAAATATGAAGACCACCCGCTTAGTGTGGAACTTTATTGTTCCATGAGTCTGTTGATGGAGGGTCGTTATATATTGTTAGGAGGTTGGCACTGAGAGGATATAGTTAACTGCAACTCTTGCATTTTGTCGTCATCGTATAGCCGTCGGAGTCGGAGTCGACGTTATGTCGAGAATGTCATGTTCAATTGGATTGAAGAGACGAGTTGGTTTTTTTTTAAGGTTCCACACTTTTTTTTTGCCAATCGCACCCTTGAGCCCATCAACCCCCACAGGGTGGTGTGTGGAATATTTGAAGTAGGACTATTTATTTTTTTTTACTTTAACTGATTTCTTTTTGAAGTTTCTCCTTTTTTGTGGGGTCCTCTCGCTGTCAGTGATGTGTTGTAGATATTGACTTTGTACGTTTTTGAAGAATGGATTAGATGGAATAGGGGGGACATAGAATAGACCGAACGCAATCTGTCAGGTGCAGGTGGTGGAGTCAGCTGTATGTGCAATTTGAAACATTTGATTTTAGAAAAATAAATCAATAGCAAGTGACGGGGGGTGGTGCTTGGGCAGGAGCTGGGGATCAAGCTGCAGTAACTACTATTGGTTCACGATTATTCTTCTATTGACGGGCGCTGAATGGATTTTCTAAAATTCGATTTTGAATGTTTATTCTTTGTATGCACACATATCAAGAACAGATGGGTAATTCTATTAAATTGGTGGGTTTTTTTTGCGAATAGTTCACCGGAAGGAGCGTACAAATATCGGCCATTCACTGTGGCATATTGAGGTGCCATTATTCCGAGTTGAAGTGCTAATGCTTGGAGTAACAAATGTCAATTGCATGGGAGTTTTAATCGGATCTAGATTGAGGAAGACCTGTCAACAAATGGAGCCTTTGGTGTAGGGTTATTGAAGGTTTCGGGATTGAAAATAATCGCTGTTCCAAATAGAACTTGAAAACACTTTGCAATCTTCTAAACCTGTACTTCGAAGTAGCAATTTTCCAATACCCGGTTGATCATGACTTTAAGTGGAACGTACATCCCTGGTGTATTTCTGTAGAAAATCGATAATAGGATTGCGTTTTTGATATACATGAGTCCTTTTAACGAACCCAACTTCCCTTGGAGGGCTTTGCTGTGGAGTATGTTTTACCTTTTAGAACTTAGAGACCTTTACTAGCGACAGCTGAAGCAAAAAGTCCTAAAAGGAATCTTCATTCTTCATGAGCTATTTAAATATTTAAAGTGTAGAGCGATGGTGACATCCTCAGGAGGCAGTGTCGTAATTGAGAATCCACGCAATTTTATTTTTTCATTTCGTTAAGCTCTAATAAGGCGAGCTTCAGAAATCTTTGATCTACAGTCGTGTACATTACCAGTGCTTTGATAAATCACTGGCAATGTACACGTGCGGGACTGTTCTAAGATATTAAATAAAAATGTCGCGAGGTTCATCTGGATGTTCAAATAACTTTCTTTGGATAATCTGAAGGGGTCCACCTGTGATTTTCTTGACCTGACCCTTCATAGTTAGGAGAAATACATGAATGTCTTGACTTTTTTTACAGTTACCGCAATAGGGTTCCCATTGTTTCACAACATTCATTTTTGTCCCTCTTTCATTTATCGAACCTGGAGTCTGGAGAAATTGGTGAGCAGCCATCGCCCCATTGACCTTCAGTGAACAAAAATGCTACCTAGCACAATAAGAGCAAATGCGACGGAGGATTACTCAAGCAGGTTTTTCAACCTTTGTTCGCTCGGTGCAGTCCCTGTGAGAATGAGGAGACAGCGACATTAAACCTGTGAAAGTAAGTCCAAGTTTGTAGAAAGATCGTCAGAGCCAGGAGCTGTCTGATTGGATCGATTGGTGAGGGAGGGATGGTGATGGTCGTTGGCAGTGTGCACACACGAAAAACGAGGCTGTACCAGCACGACCCGCCATAGAATACTTTGTCTTCTATGAAGTTCTTTATCTGTAAAGTTGTACAGGCACACCAAAGTCAAACGGGAGGAAGTGTGCAAAATAATATATTTCGTCAACCAGATGGACGTGATGCCAATATCAGATGGAACTCAAATATGGTAAGACTACAATTTGAGCTATCTCCACTAACAAGTCTTAATGCTGTCGACAACTCTTGGCGATCAACGACACATGAAGCTAAGGAGCCGGTGAAAGGCAGAACCAAGAGTGTTGTAGTAAAGTTGTAGACTTATGAAGATTCGATCTTAAACATATGAGGGTAACTCACATAATACCCAAGCATAGAACCTGTAAGCCCTTCCAGACTTGAAAATATGAACACATCGATTACCCGCAAATGAAATAATCTCAATGGTTGATGACAATGGTTTTAGGGACTTTGATTTTGATGTTGTGATACAAGATCCGATTTTATGCCTATTGATGCGAATATATAGATCTCTTCACTATGGCACGCCACAGGGAGGTATTCTGTCTTACCCTCTCTTTAATTTGGAGGTTTGCTTATGCTGTAAATGTAGCACTCATGACCAGAATTACAAGATGTTCCTAATATTTCAATCCATTGAAAGATCTGCCCTAAAGGAGGCGTTCTGTCCTTTACGCTCTTGAGTTTGGTGGTCAAAATATCATCTAGAAAATAGGTGGCCGTGTTTGGTGAATTGAGAAAGTCAAAAATATGCATCGATGTACACAACGGCACAAGGATCAGCTCTTTTTCGGTTCTATTCGTAGATTTTGACCTTCTCAGACAATTTTAGAGCTTCGATAACCAACAAAAACCTAGTTGGATAGCTGACCTCCCAATTTTTTTGAGACGGCAAACGATCAGACTCAATGTTTGCAACTCTAGATATATGTACATCTAAGATGCTTGCCTTGAGCACGTTGTCGATTAGGCTAGTGAACCGATCATGATAGGATCGCTGTGAATTAAATTAGGAAGCAATTTAATACTTCTAATCACAAGATGATGGTAAGGTAAGGCTAGAATGCGTGCAGGAGATCTTAAAGATTAGCATAAGGCTAATATTGCAATACGTCACTTTAGAGCCAGGCAATATCTTGCTTCGGATAATCTTCGTTCATAGGAGTTAAAAATTGTTAGGCTTTTCAGTCTCATTAGTAGGGGCATGTCCAAATATAAGGCTTACATTGAAAACCGGATCTCGTACTACTATGCACTGGGTACATAGAGTTGGTCCAGAAGGTACTAAGGTTTCTCCTTGTTACGGTCCGGTCATTCTGGTGGTGTATTCACGCATGAGCCTAGTATTACAGCACGTTGCTTTGATGAGGATCAAATGATCTTGTACTCCAAGCAGACTCCACTGATAGGTTCTCCGATCTCGTTTGAGTAGGGTATCCACATATGAAGCTATTATTGCAAATACAAACTTATATGCCAATCATATCTTATTTTTGAACAACATGTGGACTTGTCCACAAATCACGCCTAACCGTTGTTTTTTCTAGATGAAGTGGTAGCTCTAGAACCTCTTCGGTTTGCTAAAATATGCATCTTTTGCTTATGGTGGTGGTTGCGAAGCCAGAACTGTACATCATGTTACTTATTTACTTACTTCAGTCACGCTTCAGACCGGAATGATTTTGGGCCTCAATCAACATGCGCCTCCAATAAGCTCGGTCCTTGGCTTCAGTTGCGCAGTTCAAGTTGGTCGGTTTCTACTTTCGCACGCCACCAAAGGCAAGCTGTTCAATTACAGAGTCCGAGGTCTGGCCGGACTCGAATAAAAGCATGAAACACATACGTTAGAGAACGCTGACTTTCATATTGCAGCTGAATAAAGATGTTAATGAAGGGTTCCCATAGTAAAATGTCCATGAAGTCTTTTCATGGTAGAGTTTCACATGAGTCACGGAATAATCTGGCATCAATCCGTCCTTCAAAATGGTACCTCTGAACACATGGGCAGAGTACTCCGAGTTCATTGTCTACTACAGTATTGAACGGTCACGTTACCTCTTTCTCTCATCTTCCAACATCTCTTTTCACGACACGGGACTAACCGTTTGATTTCAAATCCGAAACGTCACTGTAGATACAATTGCCTCCATCCTCAAAACTTCCACATTCGTCTAGAGACTATTGTCTCGTTGGATAATTCAACCGAACCGATGATGGAACTAACGACATGTGCCCTGTTTCACATTAAGACCTTCTTTGGGATCACTGTAAAAAAATGATCACAACCAAGCATAACGGCAATTCATCCATTTAAAGGATCTAGGAAATTGTTCTAAAATTCAATCATCATCTTTTTTGCGTTATTCAATTTGCTGTTTACACATTCCATCATAGTTGCTGCTGACTATCGCCATCTTCGATAAATTACACATCCTTCCCCAAACCATCCCATACAAACCAAACCAGGTGAACAAACTTAAAAGTTCACCATGGCGTATGCGTACTCTCTCCCTCTCTTCCTTTTTGGGACAAAATAACTCGATTAAGACCAACAACTTCCAAGTACAGATTTCAATGCCTCAAGGGAGATGATAGGAAAATTGAAATATTCCCTGAATGTATCTAGATATCTCTTCACTTTAACCTCCTGTCCCAACAAAGTCGGAAAGAAAATTAAAAAAGGGATAAAAAAAATCTCCTCACTCCTTCACTCAGTGGCTAGTAAAATCGAATCAAAAATTTAAACTACCTGAAGGAAAGAAGCCCAATATCCAGGATTGAGGTTTTGAAATAGTCTGGAGTAGTGTTGAATAGTCGACATCATCATCATCATAATTATCATCGTCATTATCATCATTTCCATCATCATCATCATCACCCTAGTATTCATTATGGCGTTCGAAGTTTTGTGGTATGTATTACGTTTTAACATGCCCATCATTCATAGTGTGGCTCAGGGCGGATTCCATTTGATGGTCTGTAGTGCAAACGAAAAAGTGAAAACAGATACAAGCCTATCGTAGTAGATGGTTATATCGACACTTCCACAGGTCTTCATGTCAACCAAGCATAATTATCCCTCCCATCGTTGACAGTCAATGCCATGCTACATCAATCATAGTAGACTCACTCAGACCACCAATGTTTATCCATGACCATGAAGGATTCACCTCTGAACTTTGGTTGCCCCCTCGATATATCTATGTATCTACATACGCTGAACACGTTTTCGTTACTCTTCATCTCCTTACTCTCGAGAGAACAACCCTGGAATGCATTCCACACATAGGACTTCAGCTAAAGTTCATTGTTGTCCAAACAGGATTCTTCTCCTCTCCTTCGATGAACAAAACAAAAAAAAAATTATAGTGTACGCATTCCATAGATGTGTGCATGTGTGTGGGTAACATTTAGAAAGTTCAATGAATCCATGGCTCGGATTTCTTGTCTCAAATCGGTACAAATTTAATTTCTACCAAAAAGTGAAGACTAGACACACCGCCGTAGCCACCCTCTCCAGAGAGATCGTAGGGTGGAAAAAAAGTCCAAACTCTTTTATTTAACAGGGCCAAGTTGAACGTCCTGAAGGTTGGTTATGAATTTTCTCTGACTGTGTACTTCCTCGCAGAGGACTCTAAAGAAACCAACAAAAAAAATGGAGAAAACCCATAAGGACAAAGAAAAAAGATGAAAATTTCCTCCCTAAATGCTACGAAAGTTTTTTTTTATTGGGGATTTATATATGTATGCGAGTCTCCTGGTTTGGTTTTTTGTGTGTAGCCCTCTTCAAGGTATGGCATTCGTCTTATGGAAAGCAGACAAAATCAATAAAATATTTTCAAGTGTATTGTAGTTATGTCCTGTCAAGTTGGGGATATTTTAGGTGTAAATTTTGAATTTTGTAGACTTTTGAGAAGAGATGTATGTGAGTGTATGCGGCAGATTTGAATGGTGTATTGGGTATTTCTGAGACTATGGTTCTTGTGAGGTTCTTAAAAATAAAGCTGGTTAAGCTGTTTTTGAACTACCTCTACCAGAAATGTCCATCTAAACAGATTTATTCAGTTTTCATATATGCCCTTAGTTGGACTTAATTACTTTACAGATTCTCATGCCATATATTCTTGATTAGGTAATTCTATTGGCAATTCAACCCTGTATCACCCGCTTCGTAGTTTTGTTCAGAAATATCTCTAGTTCTAGGTTTAAGGGAGGCACTTAATCTGACAAGAACGCAAAAAAGAAGATCCCAGCCACATACAAATGTCCGTTTTTTTTTCGAACAATTAAAAAACAACAAAATTAACGTTTTAATCGAGAAAGATCTGAAATATTAGGGTAGACCAGAGACATTTTTTTAAGTCTGAACATATTGAATACGATATGCATGTCCCATTGCCAGCTTGAAGACATTATTGGTGTTAAAAAAAGCATTAGTAATCGAAGCTTTCGATAACCACCTCCAATTCGCCGGCGTTTGTTCTTTTCGGTCATCGACTTTGACCGAACCCACTTATTTATATAAATGGCGCTACAGTCCAGAAGGAAACTGGACCTCAATCGACACGCCTCTCAATCCCGCTCCTTAGCTAACTGACTCTAGTTGCACACATCAAGTTGGTTGAGGTCGATTATTTATTGTGCGCGCCTATCAAGGAAAGGTATTCGTCTACTGAATGCTGTCATACACGGTCGATAAGAAGATGATGTGTCCCCAGGTGTGAATATTTCTCACTGGACCTATAAAATAGCAAGACGTCCAATGAGACGATTTTTGACTATGTCGCTGCACTGCTCATATAGTTCGCTTTTGATACGGTCCATGCTTTAGTGCCGTAGAGCAGATCAATGATCGGGGACTTTTAAAGAATCCCCTTGGTAGTTCGATTAAGGGTTTTACTACTAAATTGCCTTCTTAGCTCAGAACCAAAACAGCGGTTAACAAGAGTGATTCCTAATTTAATTCGGACGAGATGTTGTTGTCAGAGTCTGAGTACTGGACCCATTGTGCGTTGATTAATTTTCTGACCCAAGCTATAATCCATGGAATGAAGAAATCCGATGAGCTTGCCAAATATGATTGTTAAACTCGATAGCTTTGCCTTCGGGATAGACGACCATGATTACTAAATTATCAAGCTTTATATTGTAGCGAAAGATGAAGGGGTTGAAGTATGCATGCCTATTGACTCCTGTGTGAACAAGGTTGAAAAAACCAACAGATTAAGTTTCTTATGGACTCAAGATAATACTAAAAATTGATACATCCAATAATAGATAAGGCTATGTAGTAAGTCCGCAAACAAGCCCAGTACTCCTTACACACAGGCTTATTTCACGCAATAACGCGAATCCTGGTTCCATCGTACTAATTTCTATAAATGTAAGAGCAGATATGTCACTGTTGTTATTTCTGACAGTCAGACTAAAATGATGCATCTACGTACATACCTACCAACCTCTTCTCAAAACATGTCAGAGCATATTGTTCAACCTAGCTGGTGCTGTAGACGCCTCTGTTGACTGGATTCTGGGAATTCTTCAACTGGTAATAGGATTCTGATTGTGACTGTGTACGTAATATCTGGCATTTTAATTCCATTACATGGCCTCAAACCTAGCTTCTCCCTTCCTTTGAGTGTGCGAAGTCATTTTTTACCACAAAGAAGAGGATCTCCTGTTTAACGCCGACGGAGAACGACAAATTTGATAAGCTTCTAATGACAGTGTTACACTTGGATGTTTGTCAGATTTTCGCCAGGGGTCGAGCAGTGAAAAAGTGCTGTTACTTTCGGGATTTAAGCCAGCGACCCTTAGCAGTCCAACGCACTAACTGCTGGGTCACTAAACATACGTGTACGTGTTTCTTACTAACATGGTAGATTGTACGAAGTTCATATGTTTATCTGTAGTGGTGTGTATTCTAATGTAGCCAGGGATGACATTTTCCGCGATGGTACCTTGGTGCCCTTTTTTTCATAGAATTTACCGATACTGCTGAACTATTTTTCTTTGATTGACCTAACTTCGAATGGTTACTGCCTCAATTTTTTAACGAAGACAAGTGATCTTCTGATCACGAAAGCTGTCTTCTCTGCGCACTACAGTGCATTATCGACCAAGTTCGAGAAGCTTCATATTAAATGTTTTCATGTTCGTCAGTCCTTTGCGAGAGGTGAGGTAGTTGTTAGTTTCGTAATTAGAAGGAGGCTTGCTGAGCTAAGCAGAAAAAGACACCGACTTTGCAAATTTCTAGTAAAAAATATATGTAATACTGGTCCTAGTATATTGCCTTGTGGTACATATCCCTTTATTGAAGGTCAGGGTATTTATTTTCACTGTACACAAAAACGTATCTCTGTAATATAAGATTTGAGAATTTAGAACTGCTATCGGAATTTTATTTCACATTGCAACCCATTATTGTGAGTCGAGATCAACCACGGTGTTATCTCTATTCTCGGTTGATCCGCTCAGCTCGTAGAAACTAACCTAAATTTACTCTGCACACGATGCGATAATTCCTGAAATCTACATTCTATCCCCGATCTTCCCGATCTTTATGACAAAGATTGGCCTGGTAGGAAAATAATTACAAAAAAAAAAGTTTTAAGTTTGCCCTTGCTGAATTGGAGTTTTCCAGGGTTTGTGTGTAATTTTTAAAGTGGTGGGTTCGACCACTCTAGGCCACTGTTGAATGGATTTATAAAGGTCATTGCTATTGTTATCCATACTATTAATTGATGTCGATGTTTTCAAGATTTTGCTGATATCGCTTGAAGACCAAAGCGATTGGGTTCTGATCATAATTGTTTCATTTTCCTACCACTAACGAGACGAAGAGTCAACCACGAATTCTACAACCTATGCAGTGCCATAGACCTGGTAAAAAGACTTCAAATTGGCATTAATCAGTCAAAAAATCCCCCGCCTTGTTCTGTCAATTATTCCAAAAAAAAAAGTTTCATGACACATAACCAACTGCATTTCTATTCTAATTTCACGACTCAATCAATCCCAGTGCTCTGTCTAATTTGATTCACTCATCTAATTCATCAGCAAATCATTTCTGGGTCAGCTGCAAGCCAAAACTCAACTCCGACATACAGGCCCAGACCACCGTGTGTAGCATAACGGCATGATTTTCGAATACACTTCCCTTAGTGGTCGTGTGGTATTTGGTGTATGATTTCCTGTTTTTTTTTTAAATAAAATCCTGCAAACAACCACACAAATGCCACACAAAATGCAGTGAATAACAACTGCAGTGATCCATTATGTAGATGAGATGCGAACTTAATGTGTGCTCTGCTCCAAAATGAAATCCATAAATTGACTAACGGAAAGTCATCATCATCATCAACATCATCGTTGTCCGCATTCTCACCCACGCTAGACTCATTTGAATGTCTCTTCTCTGGACACAGGACGATGTGATAGTATTTGGACATAATCCACCCACCGGACGAACAAGAAAAAAATCCCAAATTGGTCTACATTTCGAAATTGACCACAGTTCTCCTTGCCTGTGTGCGCCCTGCCCTCTGCTGGGCTAGGAGTTGTCATAGATGAATAGATTGCCTCCCATCTCCTTCAATGGATGGAGAGAATGCGCATCCTGCCGTAGTAGTAGGGCACAGACACACGTATTATTGCTTTTCTCGTTTGTCCGTCATCTGTCTTCCGAGGCTGAACTACTATCACCTACGATTCTGCTTTGGACTTGGACTTACCTTTCCAAGGATTTGTCTCCTTGGTACTATCGGCCCATGGTCAAACATGAGATAAATATTAGTCACAGCAATGCCATGAGCATGAGTATGTGTCCGTGTGCTCAGTGTACGCCATGACATTTGTCGCCGGTCTATACCAAATCAGCTGCAGCGGATACCAGGTGGTGGTTGTCCATTGTGTGTGCCACCATCATGATGATGTTGAATATTAGCCCGACGATGATGGGTCATTTTGCGATGCACACACCGAGTGCAATTCGTTTAATGGGGTCACCGGATACGTAGGCACAGAAAATCGAATAAAAAAAGACCTTTCCGAAATTCGTGCCAACGTTTATTGTCTGCATATTCTTTAGTCCCATGCCAATGTGACACAATTGCATCAAAATTTCGACGCAGTGGATTGGGAGGTTTTTGGTTGGAGGTATATAGAGCCTGCCTTAGGCTCTGTACTCTGTCGCGCAAATTGATTAGTTGAATATTTTAGATTGCAGTGCTGGGGTACTTCGCCTCACTCTCTCTCTTTCTCTCTCTGTTCATGTTGTTAGCACCGTGTGTAAACTACGCATTCATGTTTAACCAGGACATGCCTAACATTGATTTTCCTCTAACATCTAAAAAAGAAGGGAAATTGAGAATTTTCACGACGAAATTTAGGTCAGCGCAGCAAAATTTTCCTTCGCAGATTGAGTTTGAGTTACGTACGGATCGAGACACAGAGGAAAAGGAACCAAAAAAAAAAGAAAAAAGTGAAGAACTAGAATTTCTAATATCCGATGGATTTCGGTGCTTTGATTGAGGATGTAACGTTTTATTGAATAAATATTCAATTTGCTTTATTTAATTGAATTCGACTCAACGAGGCGTATACCTAACCTTTTTTTTTTTAAAGTTTATTGAGTTTGTAAAAGGATAGTGAAGGATATTTGGAGATATTTTTGAAAATATGCACCATTCTGATTAGAAGCTTTATAGTTAGTTAATTTTTCTTTTGATTCTATACTTTGAATCATATCGGAAATGTACAAATAAATAATAATTAATGGTACTATAGGAGATCATCCAAAGAATTAGCTATTTCATGGTTTTTGGCTGGGATTGAGCATAACATCTTACTCAACAGGCGAACATATTAACAATATGCTTATCACAACGTCTGGTACCACTTGGATGAGCTTTCTCACAACCATCATGTATGCGTGTAAACTTCTTGCACGATAGCGGGACCTCCTCTTTTAAGCTGACTCCGAACGGAATTCGATAAAAGCTTTTTTTGACAAGTTATACTACTCGGATGATTGTCAGATCATCACGAGAGGAGGACCAGAGAAATATCATTTCTGCGCGGGAATTCATCGTATTAACCATCGCTCCACTGAGATAAAATTAAGAGCCTTAAAACGGCCTTTAGGTGTTTTTTTTTTTGCCCTAACATAACAGGTAAAAAATGCTACATTAAAAAAAAAGTGTCATCTTTGTCAGTTTCAAAGCTCATTGTCAGCTTTGGCATTTTTGTGTTCATAGTTATTCATTCGACGTAAGAAAAGGTTAAGTTTTCCGTCATATGAATTGATATGATGCATTCGATAGCAATTTGTGGACCAAATTATTGCCACTCAGGGTGTATCATCTTTTATGACGCTACATAAATAATTAACGACAAAAAAAAGCGAATTCCATAAATAAGGTGTTTTTTATTTAATTTGGTTCTTTATTAATTTATTTGGTCTCCTGTATTGACCAAAGCAAAATGTGCCCCAGCGCTCTTTATCTCGTCAATGGTCTGAGACTTGCCAACAAAAAAAGTCAGAACGTGTCACATCTATAGACCTGGTTGGCCAGTTAATGGCACAATATTGGGCAACACACGTCCAGGGAATTCGCGTTGCAAAAACTGCATTAGTTGATTTGCAGTGTGGCATGGTGCATCCAGACTTTTTTCAAACATTTGTGGGCAGACATAATGAGCCAAGATCCATGAATATCGATTCCCATGATGGTTTTGGTTCAAAAGCGCGCCGGCTCAACAGTAATTTTTTTGGTCAAGCATCTGGACCATGGATCTCGTGTGGATCCTCCTTTCTCCAAACGTGTAAAATTTTCTTGTTAACAGCACCAGAAATCGTGGGTCTCATTGGTCGTCAACATTTTCTTTCAAAATTCAGGTTCAGTGTTAACCATTTGAGCTACTATTTGACTGTATTGCAAGCGACGTGGACGGTCCGGGGCAAAAATTGTTTGAGTCAATTGCACTTAATGCGCGTTTTTTCGGTGTCAAGCGAAGAACTTTAAAGTCTCTGTAGAACGTTGAATCAGAAGAGATTTCTCTCATCTCACCCTGCTTTGTTACTACACCCACAACGAATGTTGAAATAAAATAGACAATCGTTCTTTCAACAATTTTACCTCATTTGACATGCAATAAAGGTCTGATATCACCCTTAAGACTTTCTAAGGATCACTTGCATGAAAGGATTTACTTAACCTATTCACCTAAATTCACCTTAAAAGTGGCACTACAAAATAAAAGTCGAGTTTACCACTGTTTAGCTGGAAAAATTAGTTCATTCATGTATCCACTAAAGCTTGGCTTGACTAACGACTGAGTGAGCAACAAAACTCAGAGCTCTAAAATATCGGTCGTTAAGCAATATGCCTATAAACGCAAAAAAACGCATTCATAAAACCTATAAAAATGTACTTATCAGTCCACATAGCTCACCAACATTTTAAAAGTTCGAAAAACAAAATGGTCTTTCTGAATTTCATTCAGAACCGAACAAATTTTACCAACGGATCTACTCAGAGTGGAACAGCTAATTATAATAGAATTCTCCAAACCCTGTATAACTAATGGTAGCGGCAAATATTTCAAAATAAGAACCCAACTAGGATTTTTTTTAAAGGTTTAAATTTTAAATTTCCAGAAGCAATTACTTCTATTGGGCTTTTTTTGTACTTGTGCATAGAAGTTGATCTACACGTTTTATAGAACATGTGATGGTATATCATTATAAAAGCTTCAATGACATTTCCAGGGATTGTTAGTTGGGAATTTATTGTGTATAAAGGCGGTATAAATAATTATACTATACAGACTATGCAATTTTAAATTTCAATCAAGCCGTAAAAAGGTATATTTTACATTAATAAACAAACCATCTCAGAGTTTCGCAATATTTAAATTACGCTTTATAACTATAATAATTTTTATTTAATAAAATTTCCCTCGCCACTTGACTTTATTTGTTGATTTGTATTAAGTAAATAAAAAAAATATTCTACTTCCATGCAATATCCAATTGAAATTTTTTTTTTCAATCTACAAAAGCTTACCCCTGCGAAAAAGTTTATGAAAAATATCTACAAAAAAATTATTTTCTTCCGTAATTCACCACACGCAAATATTTTTCATATTTACATTTTCTTTGTTTCCTTATAAGAGTGATTTAAAATATCATTTTTTTCCCATCCCGGAAGCCTCAGCTCTTTACTTTTTATTTGTTCCCCTTTCCCCGAATACCAAAAATAAAATGGCTACATATTTTCATTTCTAGAATTTTATTTTTTATCAACTAATATATTTTAAACACAAAAACTAAATGCTTTTGTGAAAATTTAATTATTTTAGTTTTGATTGCATTATTTAAAATAAAACTCAGAGCTGTATAAAACAACTCAAATGCAACAAAATAAAAAAAAAACAAGAGGGGTAAAGTTTACAAAAGCGAATTAAGAAAAAAGCAAAAAAACAAACTTTTAAACAATGCTGCAAAGAAAATGAAATTATTTCAACGCGAATTATTTTTTTTTTACAACAGAGCTTTCGGTGTTTTCATCCTAAATGTCCGTTTATTTAATATACATATATGTATATATATATATATACATGGAAGAAACTGAAATTAGTATTTCGAAATCAAATATTTTTTAAAATATATATAAGATTTTGCTCTTTATGTGGATCGCTTTTCAAATTTATATTTACTATAAGTGTATTTTTATTTATAAATATTTTGTTTTCTTTTTCAATATCTATGTTTATATGTGTTTTATTATTTTTATTTAAGAAATATCAATAAATTTTTTTTCATCTATCTATATGTGTAATTTTATTTTATTTTTATTTATTTTTTTAAGTTATTATTTTCATTACAAATATTTATAAAAATCGATGTACTTTATTGGTGTATTTATTTGTAATTATTAATTTTTTTTTATATTTGTATTGTATGAATAACGCAATAAATATTTGATGTGATTTTGAATTGAATTTTATAAAAGATATCTTTGTTTCAATAATCATCGTTATGTGGATATACAGTGTTTGTTCGACAGTGATGTTCGAGTAGTTTTATCTGTTTTTAAAAAACACAACAAAATATTATTTTTTTAATAAAAAAAACGTTGACTTAGCCATTTCCCTAGGAATAATTTTATAAGTTAATAATAAAAATAAATAGGACATCTAAATACTTATATAACATTATTTTATACAACAAAAAAAGTATAAGAAAAGTATCATCTTTCAGTTATTAGACGTTTTAAGGTTATGTTATAAGAAAAAAAAATGTCACTGATAAAAAGTTTTATGATCAACTAAGGAAATTAGGGAAATGTTTATATTCTTCAATAGTCTCTTGTAAAGTTTGGCTTAGGATCTGATTTATTTAGCTATGTCTCTTGTTTAAGGTATCATTGAAAAGCATCATTGGAACACAAAACATGATGAAACTGAAATTTTACTGAAGAAGTTAGTTATGCCAAACATTGGAAAATATTCTATTAGAATTACTAAAGTGAGGGATGAACCGTACTTGAGGTTACGGTTGATCATACAAAAGATGAGTGTCAGATTGAAACAAACGAAGAAGTAAACACACATTACAAGAAAGTCAAACATTATTTCATAAAAGTAAATCTGGATCATCAATAAGCCAAAAGTGAAAACTAAAACTAAAAATTTGAATATTTTTGGTTAATCTTGTTTTAAAGTTCATGAACTTATTTTTTAATACCATATCGCTAAGATTCAATTTCGAATGATGGTTTAAATGGAAAGCTCTTACTGGACCCTTATACAATAAACGACCTGATGGAAAACGACAGATATGTGCGTCTGAAATACAAGGTGGGCCAAAAGAAGTTGTTTGGCCTTCAGAATATCGGTTGTGGCTCGTGCAGTGTGTGCCGTTGCTTCGTCCTGTTGGAACCACATGTCCTCCAGTAATAACTCGTCCAATTTCGGCAAAAAGCTCGGTTAACATGGCCCTATAGCGCGCGCCGTCCACTGTTGTCGTTTAACCAGCGGGGTTCTCGAAAAAAATGACACGATGTCTTCTCTAACGTGAACAGCGCACCATGCAGTAAATTTGAGCGGGTGTAATAGCTCCTCGTGCATTACTAGTTCACGTACCCGCTGAGGTGGAAATCAGCCTCATCGCTCATTATGATTTTGGTCGACAGATCGTCCACTTTGATTATTCCGCGTTCTTGGCGAGTGCATCGCTCCATGGCTTGTTCACTTGTATTCTACATCTATCTAGTCCACAAATGTCAAAACAGATTTGACATTGGCGGCCATTTGCAAAAATAAGAGCATCTTCCAATAGGGTGATCTTTTTTGGCCCACCTTCTATAAAGCATTAAGGTCTGTGTTTTCATCTAACCTGTTAGCGTTTATTGAAATCACTAATGAATTACCCGTTGTGGCATATGAACGCCAATCCATATTAACCTGGCTTTCTTGGTAAAATCACCTCGACCACATCGGGCGAATGAATCCAATGCTTCAACTTTGATAATCTTCAAATACAAGCCTTCTAGTTCAGGAATGACTGTAAGCAGTGTGAATAGAATCAAAGACGATTTAATGCAGCTCTGTCTCAGACAAACCCCCTTGAGGAATCGTGAGTCATATTTTGTCGGAATTGACAGCGGTCTCGTTATGTTTGCACCTTACCAACGATGTGAAAATGTTCAGATGGCATGTACGTTTCCGACAAGGTCTTCTTCAACATGTTCCTAAATAGTTCGACTATCAAAGATTATTCTGTCAAAGTGCCTTGCAACGTGAAAACGTAAGTTGTTCTGTTTCCCCGTCGTCTAAAAAATAAAGATGTTTGGTTGAAGGACTATTGTTCATTAGGGTCAGTGTATCAAAAACACGTCTACAAGTATTGGCGTTTTCAGACTTGTCTCCATTCTTCTCCTTCATTTGCCCTCTTCACAGATAAGATCAAATATTGAAGAACTAAATTATTCTTTCAATAGTGCCTAACAAATCTTGGTCTGTTTTTATACTTTTTATGTTTTCGACGTCAACTTTTAGAAAAGGACGGATATAATGAAGGTCTGGCTTAGTACAAGGGTCAATCTTCTTCGAATTATCATTATGGTGTCATTCGTTAAGCTGTTTTTGGCTTTAAGATGAACACCTAAACTACCTTTTCCTCGTTCCAATGTAATGCAATGGGTATCCATTATTATGTCAACTTTGTCTGCGTGTTCCAGCAGCTATAAGTTTGGCGGAATACCTGCATCAGTTTTCGTTGGCATCCCGAAGTTGATGAAAGATTATATTTTTGACTTAACGATCAATGGACTTTTAGAATTCATATAACAAATTATTCAAGCTATAGGACCGTTAGGACCCACGGCCTAGCGTTTGTTCTTTTTTTGTATGATCGCTGGACCTACAGTTTTGTGTCAAATCCTAACCGCTCAGTTGAGACACGTTTTTTATGACAATTGACAGAAATGCGCTATTTACGTAAGTCAGTAAGATAATACTCAGAGTCTGTATTCAGAAGTAGGCAGGGTATTGACTCCGTAGGTTTTGAAACCATAAATGTTGACGATAATAAAGAAGACTTTCTGGGGACGAAACGTGTAATTTGTATGCACATGTATACAAATTTCGCACTAAATATATAAATTACACGCTGAGTACCTAGCGCAAGTCTACTGCACTATCGTCAACGATCATCGTTTTAAAAGTTACAGAAGTTACATCTAGGCAACAACTTAACTTATTATGAAAAATGGTGGTGATTTAAGCGATCGGAAACAATCCCGACTGTATACATATATTGAAGATAGTTCTAGACAGGAAGCGCTGTCAACTCTTGTTGATATTTTAAATATTGTCACACCATGGATGTGGCATTGAACCGAATCGGTCTTGTCTATCATGTGAACTAGGAATGTGAAGGTCCCTTACTCCTTAGAAAACGTGAAGACCCTTTTTATAATTTCCATTTATATATTCTTCTTATTTCATTTTAAATTTGGTTGAATAATTTGTCCTCTAAAGATATGTTTACGTTCGGGATAAACGTTCAAATCCTTACATTCTATGGACGAATTCAAGGTAAATAAAACCCAGCATTACTTCCACAAGTAGAGAATCAGTATAATATCGGCAGTAGTGGATAACATACTCCGAGTTTGGCGTTGGAATCCTTGAATACAATTTTTACCGAACAGATATAAGTTTTTGTACAAACACAGTGCTTGTGTTCCAGTTGCATCCTTGAAGGTTTATCTGGAGGGAACGTTTCATTTAGCAGAATGGAAATTTTGAAAGTTCCCAAATAAGGTGATTGATTGACCAAATTTGGAATCAATGTTCAACCGCTCCCAGAGGAGTAAATAAGATATGAATGGAACGGTCAGTAGGCTTCAGTTCTAGTAAAATTGACATATTGTCAGGGCACCTGTTGAAGGCTTTTTGATGAATTTTACGAGTTGTAGCTTATTTCTTAATTTATGGATCTTCTTCACCTCATGTTTTTGAAAACGAACTGTGACTGAAAGGTAGGAGTATAATCGATCGGTTGCTTGTTAAGCTAATGATGAGCAACAACTGATTCCTATCTGATCTTTGTGATCTGCCAAATGGTGACAGTAAATTCTAAGACAGCACGCTTATTTCCATTCTAATTCCACATACTAAGTTCCGTGAACAGAACTTGAGTTTTTTTTAACCTATAATGACTAACTTACAGCCTTATTCAAAAACGGCTTTTTAAGATTTTATAAAGTTCTAGTCGCTGAAAACTTTTCCATAAAATTTAGAGAATGTTGAAAACTACCGCGTTTAATGCTGGAAAAGTGCGTGTATAAAGGTATTTTACGTATTGGATTGATAACATTTTTAAGGATACATTAGTTTTTTACAGCTTTAGAGAAGTTGCTGTCTGAAAGTAACAAGTTTTAAGAAATTTAAGACTGATACCTTTTTTAAGCTTCATCAGGTTTTTACAACTTTAAAAAGTTGTTGCCTAAAATTTACTAGTTTAAGGAATTTTCAACCTCTTTTATTTCGGCTTTTAGAGATTTATAGTGATATCAAGCTGAGAGTGTGCTCTACATGTAAATTCTTCACATAAGGTATATGATAGCCAGATTTGAAAAGCAGTGATACATAAGTTAAAAAACCTCACATTAAATCTCAGTTCATAATTTAGTTCTTAGAGTCAGATTCAAAAAAAAAAGTTGTGTACCGCCATTTGCGCCAAGAGTACACATATATAAAAAAAAAATATTAACAAATTTTTGCCGCAACAGGCTCGTTAGTATCTAGGGCCGAGCTTTCTCACAACCATTCATGTGTGCTTGTATACTACTTACACGATAGTAAGACCTCCTGTTTTATGCCGACCTCGAACGGCGAATGTGAGATAAGCTTTTCTTGACAACTGATAATACTCGGATGATTTCTCAGATCATCGCAAGAGGAGTGCCAGTGAAAAATCATTTAGATGTTGCTACGGCTAGGAATCTAACCCAGACCTTCTGCGCGGCATTTCACAGCGCCACTGAGCCCGTCATATAATATATGTACAAGTACAATACAAACCCTAAGCCATAAATGCTACATTCCATGAAAAAAACTTGTGTTGATGGCGAGTTAACCGACATTTTCCTACATTTTTATAGGTAGGAAGTGTATTTCTATTGCAGGACTCTCGAAAACGTGCGAAATAAAAACTGCTTAGTTCAATAAATTGAACAGTTTTCCAATGCTTTGTCATTTTCTTATTTGGCAATAGTCGTGAGTCTGTTTGAAGACAGCTCACGCTTTATTCCTAAAATTTGTGCAGAAGTGGACGCGGATATTTGATTACTCTCTTGAAATAGACTTTCAAAATTCTACCACAAAGCTTCTTGCTAAAAGCAAATTGACTTCCGAACGAATAGAAACCTTTAGAAAAGGAACTCCAAGACAAGAGATCCTCGTTTGTCTTTTTGATTTGCATTATTGACTAACAAAACCAAATTTTATTATTACATAAAGACTGAACCTATTTTTAGCCTTTATACTTATTTCATATAATAACTTTTTTTATACATTATTTGTAACCATTATGAGTATATAATTCAAAAGCTGAATGCTATTTTTGGGTTAAACAATTATTTTTCTCTTTTGATGCTTATGTAAAAGTCCAATTTTATATGCAACTCCCGACTTATCGTCAACTTAATAAAGCCGACAAACTATTTTAAAGGCATTCTGAAGATTCGTAGGTTAAGTTATTTATATTTACCACTTAAACAATAAAAATAAGTATAGATTTATGTATGATAAATACGTTTTATATAATATAATATCCACTACAACATAAATTTGGATATTATACCAAAAGATTACAATTATTGTCTCAAATTTTAATGTAAGACCAATCCTTAGTTTATTTATTTCCTCAAACACAGCCAAGACTATAAATATTAATATAGCACCTAGTTAATAAAAATAAAAAAAAAGTCTCCGTCGATTCACACTGTATATCTACCGTATTTTTTTCTTATAAAAATATTAAAAAGCAAACTCACACAAAACGCTAAATTAGAAATTACAAAAATAAATCAAAAATTTAAATAAACGCATCAAAATGCAAACAAAAGTTGTCAAAAAAAAATTACATACATATTGAAAAGAAAAAAATATTATTGTCAAGAAGTTGATCTACGTTTTTTGGAAATGGCTGTGCTATATATTACTATAATATTTAAATACAATTTATTTCTTTTTACATATTGCATATAGTTTAACATAAATATATATTTAAATAAAAAAAACTACAGAAAAAAGAGTGAATGCAACTCCATTTGGAAAGTACAAATTAAAAACAAACAAAAAAAAACAATTGTGGAAAAACTTCTTGAAAATATACAAAAACAATATCAAAAAAATGCCAAAATTTAATTTTATAAAATTAGTTTAAAATTATTTAAAAAAAAACCACACGCTCTTTTTTCACTCGGAATTTTTTTTCGCTAAAAATAATATTTATAACATTTAAAAAGAAAAAAATCAAATGATAAAAACTCTATAAAGCTCTTACGAAAAAAATGACGTTTACCCAGCGCCCAAACAAAAATCGAACCTCAACTTCTTGCAAAAAAAAAATATATATATATATATTAGCATTTTCTTAAATAAAATAAACTTTGCCAGGCTACACTCGAATTGTAGCCGCAAATATTTTTTTTACAAATATCGCTAGAAAAATGTAAAATAATTAAAAAAAAGTATACATACTCTGCCCCTCTTGTTTTGGCATCGTTTTTTGACATAAAAAAAACAAAAGTAAATAAAAATCATTTTTAATTTATTAAAAAAAATAAATATAAACTAATATTTCCATTTTTTATAATATTATTTTTTTCTTTTGTTTATTTTTTTTTTGTTCTTTTAACTATAGAAAATAGTTTGCAAAACTTTGTCGCTATCGAAGAACATAAGAAAAAGTCACAAAATATTTACAAAAAAGAATTAATTAAAACTTAACAATTTTTATATATACAAAAAAAATGCAAAAAAAAAATTATGACAGATAGAAAGAAAGAAAAGAAGTTGATGTGGATTTTTGTTTGGTTGTTGCAGGAAACGTCCGAATCGCCACACGGGGGCGGCGGCGGTGGTTGTGGTAGTGGTGGTGGCGGCGGCGGCAGTGTCCCATCCCTAGAGGGCGCACCCGCTCCCCTATACCCCTGTATATATTGTGGCGCCACCTTCCCCCATCAAAGCAAACTAACACGACACATTTTGTCACACTCACTGGAAACGCTTAAGTATCGCGAGGCGACTGTACCCCACCTGTTGCACTCCGGTCATATGATGCCGCACGAGTTGCCACCGTTGTCACAACATTTCTCCCGGCAAGTGCTGCCCTCACTGGAAGGTTGCCTCGATCCTCAGGACGGTTCGCCGACAACAATTGACATGGAGTTTGCTGCTGCGGCAGCGGCCGCCATGAGCAGTGTCGGCGGCAATTCATCGTTGAGTATAGCGGGCGGTTGCAGTAGCGGCAATGGCGGTATCGGTGGCAGTGGCGGCGGCGTCGGTGGCAGCAGTAGTGGGTTAGCGATGGGTAGTGGGGGTGCCTGTTCGTCGTCATCGTCGACGTCGAACGACCCAAATAGTGTTGTACTGTGTAAGTTCTGTGGTAAAAGTTTTCCCGATGTTGCCTCACTCATCACACATTTGCCGGTACATACAGGTGATCGACCATTCAAGTGTGAATTTTGTGGGAAAGCGTTCAAGTTGCGACATCACATGAAGGATCATTGTCGTGTGCACACGGGTAAGTGGAGATTTTTATGTTTTTGTTTTTTGTTTTTATATTTATTTATAAGGAGAACGATTGTCTTGGTTTTGGAAAATGTAATAAACGAGTGATGTCCATAGCTAAGGACACATTTATGGGGGATTGTTTTACGTTAAAGAGTGGTTTCAATCTCCCCAAGTATTTAGTCGCGATTTGTTGCAGATAAATTGTTTATCAAAACGGTACAAAAAGATCCTATAAAGTTAAGTTTAGCAAACATAATTTGAAGAACCTAGCTATGAGCCTACTACTCTTGACAATGAAAATGATGTGGCAAATAAAAGCGTATGTTTATTTTTTATTTTTTTTGCAATATGCTTGGATTGGTTGGACCTAACATACCCATAAAATAAAATCATTGTCAACTGAAATATCGAAATGATCTGCAAAATAATGCGAATTGATTCTGTAAGAACAATTTGTTTTATGACAGTGCTGGTCACTTTTAGGTTAGGCTCTGCGTTACATTTAAAACCCATTATTTCGCACCTTCCTTTTTGTGTCAGGTGACACGTAAATAGTCCAATATTTGTGGATCTTTTTGAAGTTAGACTTCTTTTGGGACGGTGTGAATTGGATTTTATGAAACGAAAAATTTTAACGAAAAAGTGGTCAATCGCTCTATCCCTCTCTGTTCCACAGTGTATTCATCTCATTACAAATTACCAGAATGTGTAAACTCACACTCGAGTTTAATATTTTATTGAAGATAAAGGTTACCTACTTCGCTCCTTTTTGAAAATTATACAGTAAAATAAAATATTTTGTTCACTGAAAAATAAAATAATGATAAGTACAAAACGTCCACAAGGATCTTATAAAAATGTTTGTTACATTGTGGACCCATTTTAGTTGTGCCAACAAAATGTTACTTCTTTTGGGACGGTGTGAATTGGATTTTATGAAACGAAAAAGTGGTCAATCGATCTCTCTCTCTCTCTCTCTGTTTACCATCTCCATAGTCAAATTATCAGAATCTACCGCTTGTGTTACATTGTGAGTCCGTTTTAGTTGTGCCAACAAAATTGTCGTTATATTAATTTGAAATACCAGAAGATCCATGTCTCACTAACAGTAATAAAGAGAGGAAATAGGAATTTTGACAGAACAATCTTGATATGACAATTCCAATAAAACCGCTTGTGTCGCAATGATTTGAATATCATCTGTCACGAACAGCTTATTTGTAGTCTGCTCTTTGGATTCGGCATTAAATGTTAGATCACAACATCATGAGTGGTTATGAGAAAAAAAGCTAGACCCTTCTTTCGATCGACAATAATAATAATATTGTTTTTTTTAAATTCTATCCCTGTGGGTGAGAGCTGCCTGAATGAATATCATATTCCACGACCAAAGCCTATTGGATATTATTATATTTTTCTGACATGTAGATACTCCCAATGAATGTTTCAAGTTCGAATTCAATACAATTATTTTCGAAGCTTAAAAATTTTTATTTCCAACAAATGTTACTGAAATTAACCTGAAGTGGAAGCATCATTCTAGTAATACGATTGCCTTATACGGGCTGTGTATCATTAATGGTGAAATATAGCTTGTGTAAGGCTCGCTTTTCAGCTTTGCAATTGATTAAGTATAGATTATGTCAAAGATCATTCGTTTCAAAAAATTGAGTACAAAATAAAAGTCAACCCAAGTACAATTGATGTTGGTATTTTTTCCATTTTAAGAAACTCGTGGTTTTACAATTCCTCATGAAACAAATGTTAAATAGCAGGAACAGCTTTACATAAACGAGCCTCTCAATCTATATTTATTCTTATGCGATTCATGACGTTCATTGACTTTATTTGTAATGACTGAAAACATTAGATATTAGCAGCCATATTAATAAAAAATTACAAATCATCGACTAATTTACAAATTAGCTAATCCGTTGATTAAAAGTTAATAAACGATTTAGACTTCTCATTAACAAAACTTAAAGACTTACTTATTTAAGTGGCGCTACAGTCCGGAATGAAACTGTGCCTCAACCAACATGCCTCTCCAAATAGCCCGGTCCTTAGCTAACTGCCTCCAGTTGCGCGCTCCAAGTTGGTTGAGGTCGGTTTCTACTTGTGGGCGCCACTTAAGGCAAGATCTTCCTCTACTGCGTCCGACGTCTGGCTGGGCATCGAAGACTCTGCGAGCCGGAGTATTTGTGTCCATTCGTTCTACATGTCCTAGCCATCTTAAACGTCCAATGCGGATTTTTTTGACCAGGGGCATGTTGCTATACAGCTCGTATAGTTCTTGGTTGAATCTCAGTCTCCATAGACCGTCAACGCAAACGGAATCGAAGATTTTTTGAAGAATTCTCCTCTCAAATCGACCAAGGATTTCTTCATCCGCTTTTGAGACGGTCCATGCTTCAGCGCCGTAGAGCAGGACTGGGATGATCAGGGTCTTATATAGGATCTCCTTATTAGTTCGAGTGAGGGCTTTACTACTGAATTGCCTTCTTTGCCCGAAGAAACAGCGGTTGGCAAGAGTAATTCTTCGTTTAATTTCTGACGAGATGTTGTTGTCAGAGTTAATAGCGTAGCCGAGGTAGACAAAGAGTGTTCTCCATCGTCATACTACACAAAAAAGCGAGTTTAGGCGGTATGCAAAAACTAGACATGGCTCTGTATAGTTCGTCTCTATAAATGCTGTCGTATGCGGCTTTGAAATCGATGAATAGGTGGTGGGTACCGATTTGGACATCTTGGTGTGAAAATTTGATCGGTTGGGGATTTTCCTGGCCTAAGACCACACTGGTAAGGGCCGATCAGGTTGTTGGTAAACGGTTTCATGCGTTCACATATTACGACAGAAAGGATCTTGTAGGCGATGTTGAGGAGACTTATGCCTCTGTGGTTAGCGTAGTTTAGAGGGTCTCCTTTTTTGTGGATCGGACACGGTCCGTAGTAGATGTCACAGTTTTCCATCCTCTTTTTGCCCGGCCCATCCCATTGTATTTCCTGGATGGCAGTTATGTCTCCTTTGTAGCAGTTTAGGGCTTCCGCTAGTTGTTCGCTTGCACCTTTCCTGTTTAATGTTCTCACATTCCAGGTGCAGATACGAACGTCGTTGCCTTTTTTCGTTTAGCCGAATCGTCAACAAAAAATTAGTCCTTTCCGACGCTATTGTTTGCTTCGTATCATAAATTTGTTTCCGTGGTTGGGTAGTTAACCCAAAGCACAACCCCCAACCTGGAGGGTCAGTTCCATTTTATTATATATCCTTAGGACACGGGGCCATCAGTACCCACTACGGAACTGAGCGCTGCCTTTGGCCTTTTGGTTCATCCGCCACCATCTCTGTTGAAGGGCTTGTGTAGGTTCGCCTGGGACAGTAGGCCGGGTATACATTCCGTGCCATTCTGACCAGGCTTTTTATAGTGTTGATGTTTTTCGTCGTGTTATCAACACTCGCGCTTATCGTTTAGCAAGTCAAATTCGGTTGGATGAGACCAGTACCCGATGGTTACCACTTGGAGATTAAAAGTAAGCACTTGACGTGTGTTCAGAGTTACAACCACTGGGCATTGCCAACTTAAAGCAAATCGGAGTCTACACTCGTTCTAAAACACCCAAACCATCCTAAAACACCCAAAGCATCACTTTTTAGTAACTACCTGTGTAAAACACATTTGCGTCTAACGCAAATTTACAACGAAATTTTCAGAATAAAATGACAAAAATTGTTATTTTCATCTTTTTATGCTTACTTAAGTGGCGCTACAGTCCGAGATCAACCTGGGCCTCAAATAACACACATGTTCTAGCCATCGTGCAACATGGAGTTTTTTCTACTCAGGGCCTAGCTTTTTTCTCACAACCATTCATGTGTGCGTGTGTACTTGCACGATGGCGGGACCTCCTGTTTTTTGCCGAATCCGAACGGCTAAGTTGAGATAAGCTTTTCATGACAATTGATACTACTCGGACGATTTGTCAGAGGAGGGCCAGTGAAAAATCATTAAGGTGTTGCTACGGCTGGGAATCGAACCCAGACCTTCTGCGCGGCAGTTCACCGTACTCTCTGTGCTGCTTAAAAAGCGCTTTCAATCTTCGCCTACGTAGTCCGTCAACTTAAGCTGAATTTTTCGTTAAAAACCACCATGGATTTCTTTATCTTTTTCTGTTACGGGTTCACACTTTCGCCGCGCATAGCAGCGCCTATTAGATTTGTATATTTAGACTGTTTATTTTATGCCCAATAAATGAATCCTGGGATAGTTGGGGAGCTCTTTTCTCATTGTATTTTTTTATTGAGTCGTAATAGTTTTAATTTTTGAACCAAATAAGAATGTATTTAAATATTAAAATAAATCAGCAATTGTTCTCTTTTTAAATAAAATTCGTTACTTATTCTTAATCCTTTTTATTTAATTTCAATAATATTCCAATTTTACGAACAGGAGAACGACCCTTTCGATGTCACATGTGTGGAAAAACATTTTCCCGATCGACGATATTAAAAGCGCACGAGAAAACCCATTTTCCAAAATACGTGCGAAAATTTCTGTCACCAAGTCCTGTCGACACAAAGGATGAACTACCGCAATAGTGAAAAGATTTTAGTTTATTATTAAATTATTATTACTACTATTATTATTACAATTACAGCATACATGATAATAATTAAAAACAAAACATTTTTATTTGCAAATTCGCAAAATATAAAATAAATATTTTTATGTAAAAACAAAAAAAAATCGCAAACAAAACCAACTACAATGATATATATATACATGTATATATATAAATGCATGTATTGTATAACCCTCATGAAAAAATTAAAACAAATAAAAAATATTACAACAACAACAAAAACACTATAAAATATTTTTTAAACAAGAATTATTCAAAGAAAAAAAACACATACACACATGAAAAAGAAATAATTTTTTTCTTTTTCTTATAAGAAAAAAATAGTTAAACTTACTTATAAAACAAACAAATGTATTGTATATAAAATATTTGCAAACTTTAGTTAGACTCCGTTTTCATTTTCTTGGTTGCGTTTTGAATTAATAACCATACATATTACTATGAAAGTTGAGAAAACGTATTCCGTAGAAGAAAAATGAAAAAACAAAAAATAATTTACAACAAGAAAACAAAAATATTTTTGTAGTGTTTAAAGGAAAACTGAAATGAAAAACATTTTTTAGGGGGAAAAAACATAATTTAATATAAATTACACAAATAATAAGTTTTCTCTTAAGCAATATTACTATAATTATCATAAACTACAAAAAAAAAAAACAAACAAAAAACAAAATATTAACTGAGATCTCATGTGATCCGCAAAAATCGGTTGTTGAATTTAATTCAGATATTTAAGCTTATTTTGTTTATTTTTTAAGTTTTATTTTTATTTTTATTCTATTTCTCTATGCAAAATAGTTGTAAGAGATATCAATCTTAAAAAAAAAAAACAATAATTGGTGCTACACAATATACACAGAAAAAGAAAATTGATTTCACTTAATTTTTTTTTGTCTTTTAATAAACTCACAATCTGTTTTCTTTTTTGTTATTTTAATTTGTTTGTTTAATTACAATTTAATTATTTTGTTTTTATTATCCATAAATACAAATAGATAAACTATATTTACATAATTAAATAAAAATATAAAAATAAAGAAAACAAACCATACAACTACAATAGACTTGATGAAAATATTTACACTCAAATAGCAATAGTAAAAAATTTTTTAGTAAAAAATGAAATACAATAAAACAAACAAATAATTAACAATAACTGCAAAGCAATGAAGAAAAAAAGTAAGTTTTTATAAATGAATTCAATTCAACATTTTTTTTTCAATTTATTTACAAATGTTGGTTTCTTCTTTGAAAAATATTTTCGATGTGGAACTTTTGGGAATTTCAAAAGAAACATTTTTAACCACGGTGGAAGAGTGGTTTTGAGATGGTGTGTATGATGAGTTGGTTTGTATGTTTGGGAAATATTTTATTGTACCCAGTTGAGTTTCAAAGGTCGGGTTTTATTAATTTAGGATTGTATTTGCCTTTTATGATGGCTTTCCTTAGATATAAAAAAAAACAGCTTGAGACTTAGATGAATTGGTCATTTTCACACTTAATATGATATGAAACCGCATACTAAGCACCGGATAACCGGCATCTCAAAAATTAAATTACTTAAGGCTACAGGCATTAGATTGTTATTGGCAACCAAATTATTTCTAATCCGTTAGTAAGTGCCGCTAATATATTGAAATAAATCCATTTATTTAATATAAGTAATAATATAAGTAATTGTACTTATAATTAAATTTTTGTATCAGCCCCCAGTACCTTCATTTTATATTTTTAACCATTTATACTTGCAACCATTTCTTCAAAAACTCAATAAACATTTGAAGTCAGTTCAGCAATAATTTAAAAACAAAAAAGCAACTACTTATTTTAAATATAAACAATTCCTACAAACATTTCATGATCATTTGAGGTCAATCATGTCGTCATTATAAAATAAAATGGAGTCTACCTTGTTCATTTCAGAATGTCTTTAAAGTTTTTATGTTCAATTGAAGTCTGTTGTTCCGTCGTTATAAAATAAATTGACTACTATTTTTTGAGCTGTAAATTTACTTTTAATATTGAAAAATATTTTAAATGTTTTTTAAACTAATTTTATACAAAAAAATCTGAATGATGTACTAATATTTTTCCAACTGCCAACTTAACCATCTTCGACCCCTTAGAATCATTTTTCCACCGTGAACACGTATCCTTTTTTTTAAACACCAACAGCAACAAAACAAATACCAACACAAGACACGTTCAATTATTACCAAATTCATCAAACAAAATTATACATATTAATAGAAGATAAAAACTTAAAAAAACATGTAAAATGCATAATACAATAAGAATATATATTATTATATAACAAAAAAAAATATAGATATCTGTGATCTTAACGATATTTAAATTTAACAAGTTGACTATAATTTGTTTACAATTTTTGTTATGAGTTTTTTGGAAAGACATTCGTAAAAAACATCAACAAAAAATTGTCAAACGCAAAAATAGAAACTAGTTATTAATTATTAAAAAAATGATATGAAGAAAATAAAATATGTTTAATCGTAACACTTATATTATTGTAATATTAATATTACTATTATTATTATTATTTTTTTAAATTCTATTTGGTTGAGTTAAAGCATACCAATGTATATTTCGCGATGAGTTTGATAAGCAAAGGTTAAGAAGAAAAAATGTATACAGGTGCGATGATCGAAAGATAGAGAAAGGGAATGCGTGAATAATTTTAAAATTTAGTATCATACTCTAATTTCTTATTTTAATTTAACGCTTTCTCAATATGTTTTGTAATTTTTTTTCTTTACAATATTTTTATTTTTGCAAAAAGGTTATTTTTTCTTTAAAAAAAAGTAAAAGTGAAAATAAGCAATTCGGTGACACTGATGGAAAGTCCTTTTTGATATTTTTTATTTTGTCATAATATATGTTATTAATTTTTAAGCGTTTTTCTTTTAAAATATACCCTCCGTTTTTTTTCTAATATACAAAATTTATTGTAAAGAAAAAAAAGTATCAACCAACAAATTATAACATGTTTTTATGCCATTATGAAAATAAAAAAAAATTAAAATTAGATTTTAAGTTAAAATCAATATTTGTTTCCCTAATACCAATGATCGATAAAGAAATGTATGTCTAATCCTTTTGGTGTTTTAATTGAACTATTTCTTAAACATTTTGTGTGCGCTTTATTATTATAATTAAGAATTTACATAAACAATTTAGATTTAACCAAAAAAAAACCCACTCATTGCAACAAAATTCGATCTCAAAATTTTTATTTTACTTGCAATGCAAAATGTTTAAACAAAATTTCAATAAAATACATCTTCCGGGTGACTTTATTAAAAATGGATTCTAAAAAAAATTGTTTATACAAAATTATCATCAATGTATTGTTATTAATTTTTTTTCTCATTATAGTTAAATTAATTTTCTTCTTACGCAAAAAAATGTGTGGAAACTTTAAAAAATATTTGTTCTATATATTATTTTCCTTAGATATTAAATAAACAAAAATAATTATTATTACTTAAATAAAGAAAGAAACAAAAAAACATGACAATGAAATTTTTAGAGATTTTTTTACATCTATCAAAATTCTAAATTAAAGCAAAACAAAATTTAAAACAAAATTAAACAAAAAATCATACACGATCTTTATGAAAAAAAAAAAAACAATTTTTGGAGAAAAATTTGGCTGTGATAGATTAGATTATAAAACAAAATTTAAGCAAAATTTATTAATTCTTATTTATGAGTGTTGTAAAAAAATAAATATATTTAAATGTGTCAGTATTAAACTGTCGATAAATATTAATATAAAATATAACAACAAAAAATAAATTTAGAGACAAAAAAAAATTAAATTAAACAAAATTGTGATTCCTTTCGGCCTTTTATAGTAAAAAAAAAGAAATTTAATATTAAAACATAAAAATTAATAAACAAAAATTCTTAAACAATTTTTCTTAGTGAATTTTTTTAAAGTAAATATTTTTTTTTTGTTTTAATGCAATTTAACCGATCTCAAAAAAGTAATGTGATCAAGAAAAGAAGAAAATAATTAGTTTTTCTTATGATTAATTAAACTGTGTTATAATTTTTTAAAGTTTCCACACGCAAGATATGTAAATGTTTTATTTTTGTTTTATTATTTCTTCAACATTCCATTTGCTAATGTTAAAAAGAAAAAAAAACCAAAATCCTTCTTCATATGAAAAACAAACAAAATATCGATCTTTGGTATTAATGATATTATTTTTAATTGTTTTATTTTATTTGTGAATTCAAATTGATTATTTTAATTTTTTGTAAATTTATTTTGTTTAGTTGTACGTTGATGAATTTAATATGTTTTGTTTATTATTACTTAAAATGGAAACAACAAGTTATATATAAATATATATATGAGTAAAAAAAAAAACAAAAAAAAACTGCAAGAGAATAAAATATTGTTTAGAAAATATAATAAACAATTTTAATTGAATAAAAAAGAAAATATTATATTGAAAAATATATGAATTATTTGTTTTGTTCTTTTTTTATCATTTCATTAATCATTCAAAATTCATTTAACAAACAAAAATCGTTCATATTTTTATATTTTCATTGCATCATTAAATTCATCAGCTTTATTTCATTGTGTACTATATTTTAAGTTCCTATTAATTTTAAAAACAATTTTTAATCCATTTGCAGTGCTGTTGATTTGTTTAAGCTAATTAAGTCGGACGTTTTTTTCTTTTTAAATAATATTCCGGATGTTATACGTGACTGTCTACCCTTTTTTCATGAAAGAGGGATTTTTAATACGCGTTATTCTAAATTTAAGTCCCAAAGACCCAAACAAACTGGCTCCTCAAATTTTAATTTGAAAATTTAATGTTAAGAAATGACTAATAAAAAAATCTCAACGATAAACGCTAAATTCGATCACATGTAGACGTTAACGGCACAATATCTGCCGTTTTTCAGTTTCCAAAAGACTGATGTTATTTTTCATTCGTGAAAAAATATGTTATCGCAAGCGTTTTTATCTTCTGAAATGAAATCATTTGTATATGTTATCGGAATTATCTCAGAACTGTCAAAACCTAGATTCTGACAGTCCTCAGAAGAAAACGTCGCTAATAGATCTCATTTCAAAAGAGAAAAATGAAAATCGAGAACAAAAAATTCAAATGCTTCCGACAACATACCATTTCCCATTTTTACCAGAATGGCTGGAATAAGTGTTGTCACAGTGGTTGGATAACAGCTAAAGAGTCTTAAACTACCGAAAACTTACCAAACAACGACACAAAGGGCTTGAAATTCGTATTTCTAGGAATTATTTTTTTAACAGTGTAACGATACAAAACCGTATGTGTCCACTAAAGAAAAATATATTTTTATTTTTATTGAAATGTTATAATTTTTTTTAATTAATCAGGCTTAACTCAGAAAATTTAGTTCTTACTCTCACGTCGTTTTACCACCGGAGGTGCCTTATACACCTTATCATTAAACGCACTTTATGCATATTGATATTATGTATGGTTTTATTAAATGTTTTTGTGCCAGCTTTGCCCCCTGTCAATTTGAGAAATCTGCAAATTTGTTTTTGTATAATATATAATTTTGTAAGTCGAATTTTACCAATTTTAAAAATATATAATAATGTGCAGAATCTGAATCTCAGTAATTGGGTTTTTTGACATGAGCGTCGATGATGTAGGTGCACAGAACGAGAAAAAAAAAACCTGAAGACTATATCTGCTTAGTTGTATCATGACGACAATAAGCACATTTTGACATATTTACAATTTGTCTGAACAAAGTGAAAACATGTAATTGTTGATGAGTGATGACGAATGTATCATGGCGTCAATGCTAATTGAACTCATAAAATCACTTTTAAAATATTTATATAAATATTTCCGATCTTGCCTTAGTTATTAAATTCAGACATACTTTTTTGTCAGCGAATACATACTAGAATTCAATAATTTTTTTGATTCGAGTCAACACTTATAATTTCTTGTTCAAAACCGCTGAAATCTTAACGGTTGAAATTCGAAAGCTTGTAAAAAGCAAATACTAAAATAGCCTCCAGAGTCAAGTAGGTGACTTTAAAAAAAATTTTGTGGTGCTGCCGAAAATCTCACGCATTAAACGTCGCCTTTCTAAGGTTCATCATTGCCAAGGGCAATCATTTGAAAACGAAAATATACACGAGTCGATTGCAGCAACTGCAACGCAACAACTATCATCATCATTCAATGCGGTTAAATTAAACTAATTAACCTCAAGCTGTTCTCTGACTATTTTAAGGGATGGGTTCAATTCCGAATTGAAAAAAAAACATGTTCACGATAAAACTGCGCAGCTGCATTGGAGCCACAACGCAAACCTTAAAATGCATTGAAAAGTTGCTACCTGTCCTGGCATTACTAATTCCCCATAAAGGGGTGTGTTAATAATTGTCAAACGTCAGCGAAATTAAAATTGAAATTATTTTTTTTGCATTTTTGAACACCACCACTACGCATAATTTGTTCAGTCGACATGAAGGCTGCATTTAGTCTGCTTGTACACCTTGACTCTTGAGTCACGACGCACATGAGTGCAAAAGAGAGAGAAAGTTCGAAAAGTTGAGAGGGAAAATATTTTGCCCTGTGAGTCGTGGATACATTTTTCCGTGACTCTTTTTGACGTTTTCTTTTCTCTTCCTTCTTTTTATCGTTATATTGCTTCATATAATTTCGTTGCTCGGAGAGTCGGTTTTGCTACGTCTGCTTTTGCACATAGACTTTTGAGAAAAAACGTCGCAGTGTGTCAAGCAGAATAAAACAGTAATGTCAAATTTAAGTCAAGAAAAAAAGTCGCAGTGTAAAAGCGCGAGACTCACGAAAGAAAATGTACAAAGAGAACATCGAAAAAAGTCGTGGCTCAAAAGTCAACGTGTACATGTACAACCAACCATTCTCACATAAATGCATCCCTTTAATGCAATGAGTAACATATGTAGCAATAAAACATTAATAAAATATTGAAGAACTTAATTTTTTTTATAAATAATAATGTTTTTTTCGAATAGCGATTGCTCTGCATCCGAAATTAAATGCCTGCACAATCTGCCCATTCGTTGGCTACGTTAGGCTTTTAAACAGAAGTTCGACCGAAAATATGCATTAATGAACGGGGGTAATATAGATTGAATTCCAAAACGTCAAAAAAAAAATTCGCATTGTGAATTCACACTTTTTTTCTGATGCCAGGTTATGAATGCTTTTGCGCTGCTTTGTATTTGTTATGCTTTGCATTTTTTTCGTTTTGGAACGACTTTGATGCGAATAATCGTAAACATTTTCAAACACGAATAATGTCTAAGCAATTCGTAACAACCATACTTTATAACAGCTTAATAAACAATGTCGATTCGCACAATGCCAACCGTTTAAGCATATTCTGAAATGTCAAAAGTCATTTACATCATAATCATTCACGATGTTCTGTTTGCGCAGTTGATGCATTAACATTGCGTTTTAGAAAAGTATACAGTGCATCATAGTACTTCGTTTGCGTTTTGGAACGCTAGATTAAGCAGTCATGCAGAAGTATTCCGTTTTGGAATTCAGCCAGTTCTTCATTATGACGTGTATGACGTGTATGAATACACCCAAACCTATAATTTTTTGACGTTTGCCATTTCGTTTAAAGTAATTATGCCTAATACATGTCAAAATAATGCATAAAGCACGCCTCTTTTTGCCTTAGTGGAATTCTTTTTCCGATATCCTCCGACACAAATTCTTAGCGGAATTTATTTACGAATTGTAGTAAAGTGATTTCTCTCCGATGACATATACCTCGAATGGAACCTCCGAAGAAGTATGCATTGCGGAAAATTTTCCGCTACGACGGATACGCACAGAATATGTGCGTCAATCTTTTAAGAATTCGAAACTTACGTTGCGCTTCAATTTTTTAGTTTATCATAGTCGAGTTCTTATGTTTCTAATGGTGGTAGGATCTGATATTCGTTCGACTTGCCAAAATATTTGACATAATTACGCTCAGTGGCGAAGGATTTATTGCGACAGAACTCCTACACAGAAGGTCTGGCTTTGACTCACAACCGATCTAGTAATGGTCTAAAAAATATTCGAGTAGTATCAATTGTCACGAATTGAATTTCAAACTTAGCCGTTGGGAATCGGCATAAAATGTAAGGTGCATCGTAATGCATCGTAAAGCAACAAACCTTTTGCGTTCAGTTAGGTTTTTGTTGAAATGAAACACTTTTAAGAAGGTGTGAATTCGATATTATGAAACGAAAAAGTTTCACGAAAAGAGATCAACAAGATTATCGGTTGAGGTTTGCCGTAAGATATAAAAAAACAGATTAATAAGCGCCAATTTAGTTCTGGAAAAAAAGTATGTCATTCGCATCCCATATGCGTAGGCAAATTTATACTAATTTTTCTTCAAATTCAAGTTATATAAGTCTACTAAATTTTTTTTGTAAACAACTCAAATCATTACAAATGGATTAAATATATTTTTGTTTAACATGTTATATCAACTAACATTTTTTAATTCATTAAAATCATTCGATAGTTCCTCAACATCAGTTCCCCATTTATTTTACATCAAACAAAATATTTTTTGTTTTATAATTTCATTTGAGCCATTTCTTAGTCTTAAACATTTATTTGAGTTCCTGAAGGAAGGATTTTCCATCCAGAAAAAAAATTAAATAAACCGCATCTGCACGACGAAAGAATTTTTTTCTATTTCTTAAACCAAGTAAAGAGATAAGCATCTACAAAAATGGAAATTAATCGCCGATTATGGTATTTCTAAAAATTAAACAAAATAAAAAAGATATGAAATCGTTATATACACACACTTTTCCTAAGGAAAATTTTATTAAAGGCAAAAAAAAAGAAAAAACAAAAAAAAAACTAAATTAAATTTTGGTATTTAAATGAAATTTTTGGAAAATATTTATATATATACACACACGTAAATTGAATTAATGAAAAAAAAAACATTTAGAGCAATAACTGAAGTAAATTAGTCATTTTGGTAATTTAAGGTAAAAAATTAATATGTATAAAGAAAAAAAGGAAAACATATAAATAAAATAAAATCGTTAGGGCTATAATAATTTTTAAAACATATTTATATATATAACGAATTATTTTGAATTAATTGTTTATCCTCTTGAATTTTAATTGTTTTCTTATAATTTTTACCTTAGTTCTTAAGTTTATATAATTCTTAGGAGAAGACAGCATAGCATTAAAGGGCAAAAAAATAAGAAAAAAAAATACAAAAAACTACATACAATATCATTAGAATACAAGATAAAAAATAAAACAATACTAACATGTATAACAAAACTATTAATATAAAAAAACTGGCATTTTACTATAAAAAAGTACCACACAAACAAAATGAAAATAAATACACATTTCAAAAGAAGAGGTGAAAAACTTACATGACGTCGACAAGTAGAGGATGGTTAATAAGCGAAAATAAATTAAAACAATTAAGACATATTAAGAAAAATACGAAATCAATATCACACATGCATTACACAATTATTTAGAAATACAAAAAAGGACAAAAAAACATTACTTTTTTGCATATTATTATATATATAAAAAAATTATATATATATACTGTATACTTATAATAACACAAATAAAAATTATATATATTTAAATATGTAATTTGATAAAACAACAACAAAAAAACAAACACATTTCCCAACAATGGTCGTTAATGAAAATTTATTTTGTTTTTTTAAAAACAAACAAAAATCGAGGGAAACAATTTAAAAAAATGGAAAAAAAATTGCAAAATTTAGAAAAAAAAAATGAAAATAAATTCTCGTTACGACTTATTGTAGCTTAGAGTGCCTCTATTATTAAAAAATATATATATATATATTTAACTTGAAGGAAAAACAGATACCATTAAAAGTATATATATATTATCAAAAAAATAAAACACAACAAAAAACATATTTATAAACTAAAACAGTTTAAAGGATGAAAAAAAAGTATTTCTAAGACAACCAAAAATAATAAGTAATTTAAAAGAAAAAAAATGATACAAGAAGACTTGAACATTTAATGGTAAACCATAACTAAAATAAAATAAAAAAACACTAAAAAAAGAACATAAAAATAGTTGAAAAAGAATTTAACTAAAGAAATACCTAATTTAGAAAGCATTCAGTGAGGGAGGGATTGTTGTTCTGCATTCATGCCGTTTTTGAAAAATTATTAAGAAATATTTTTATTTACCCACTTTCGGCTTTAATGACATATAATGTTTAATGAATGAATTTGACAAAATGGCCAAGCAAGAAAAGATACAATTTTTTAAAAAATAATTGTAGGTATTTTAAATGTCTGTCACTAATAAAAGCGTTTTGAATTTATCTAAAGACGCGCTACTACCGCTCTTATACTGTCTATGATTGTGTTCTGCATATATGTCATTCAGAAAAAATTTCAGATGTTTTTTGACAGCTTCTTCATCCATTAATCCCCTTGCGGACTAATTTTCTTTGAGTTTAGTAGCATAATTCGTTTAGTGACCATTAAGATCAAATTACAGAGAAGACAAACATTTTTTTAAAAAACAGATTGTAGTTATTTTTAATGTTTGGCTATTTGATAGTTAAAAGCATAAGACGCGCTTTTTATCGTTTTCAGCCTTTTTATGTAATGACACACTGTGTATGATTACTTTCTGCATAAATGTCAATCAGTAGATTATTTAGAAAGTTTTGTGGCATTTTTTCATCCCTTCGAGCCCCTGCAAATTTGGTGGCGGCATAAATTGTTAGGTGACCACTAAATGAATGAATTCGATATGGAGCTCGAGTTTCAGATACTCCCGTACTAGAAATTAAAGTATTTTAAAAAAAATGAAAAAAAAAATATTTCAGGAGGAAAGTCTATCAAAAACTGAGTTTTGACTTTGACTTTGTTTAGAGACAAACTTTTTTGTTGCATTTGCCACTTTTAGTCCCCCAAGCAATCGGGTTCAGTGGCGCGATGGTTAGTCCGGTGAACAGCCTCGCAGAAGGTCTGAGTTCGATTCCCAGCCGTAGCAACAGCTAAATGATTTTTCACTGTCCCCCCTCTCTTGATGATCTGACAAATCATCCGGGTAGTATCAATTGTCATAAAAAGCTTATCTCAACTTAGCCGTTCGGATTCGGCATAAAACAGGAGGTTCCCGCCATCCTGCAAAGAAGTGCACACGTACACATGAATGGTTGTGAGAAAAAAGTATAGGGGGCCCTGGGTACTAACGAGCCTGTTGCGCCATAAATTTATTTATTTTTTTAAAGTAATCAAACAATTTCGTCGTTCGATTTTATCGGTTAATTGATATTCATCATCCTTTCACGACGATTAATCAAAGGATTTGAACAAAATAACTGAGATTCGCAAGTAATATAAAAAATTGATATATACGCAAGGAAAGTTAATTTTGTTAAAAGAATATTGCAATTATTTTCAGTGATGTGTTCATTCTAAACTTCAATACGAGAACACCAATTGGGATGCACAGTTTTTTTTGGAATTGTCCAATGTTTCAGAGGTAGTAAACACTTTTGGTCATTTGTCAAAAATATACAAAAAAAAAGGCTTAACATCCGGCGCTCATTCTTAATGAAATGGGCAAGCCAATCTGCTTGCTGTGCATTTCCACGGCAACTCTACGTTGCGAGATTGTGATCATTAACCCCCTATACTTGAGAGCGTCGAGCAGTCTATAGATCGAATTTACATTCATACTCTCACAGTTGGAAGAGTTTTATTTGATATCAACATTCACAAATCCACTGGTTCAGATGGTGGTATATCCCCCCAATGATCTGAGAGACGTCAGCTTTTAGTCCCAACAACCGACCAATTGTACTTTCGTTCATTATTTCAAAGGGAATAGAAACGCTCATAAATCGTCAGCTTTTTAAAAATCCTGAAACACAAAATCTCATAAATGACCGGCAGGACGGTTTTGAATTTGTGACATATCTTTATATTAATATATTAAGCGTTTATACGCTCAACCTTGTCCACAGTTCACGTCTGATCAGTTGCTACAAAAACAACATTGCAGCTCCTAGATAGGATACAAAAACGTGCGAAAAAACTAAGCAAACTCCTTAGTTTTGATCGAGTATGGTAGAAATAACTTCTGCCTTGCGGAAAAAAACTGAGCGAACTCCGTAGTTTCGATCGAACATGGTTCTAAAATTTCCTGCCTTACTATGTCTTATCGCTACATAAAGAACCAATGATGAAGCTAATTAAATTTAAGAAACTCAAAAATTTAGTGGCAACGCTCGCTATCTTTGGACTCACGTTAAAATGAAGAGAAACACGAATGCGAAATACTCTACGAAACTCTGTGTCTCCTTCCAATTGCCTATAGCTTACAGTCGTTAAAAAAAAAATATGAAAGGTTTAAATACATTAAAATTGACAGTAATTGAAATGAATGTTAGCCATTGTCAACAATTGGTAAATCATTTTTATGATAACCTTCTTCGAATTGGCAAACAACACGTCACTTTGTCTTTTATTCACACAGACAATTGAATAGTATCGTGTTGAATATTTTGTCAATTTAATTAAAGACAAGGAAGGAACGCAAGTTAATATATTTCTTGGAGTAAACAATAAAAATAATATTTCATCAAAGGAAATTAGACATGTCGCAGCAATACCTTAAGCCCTGATATCGTCATTTTGTCGTTTTACATTTGTAAGAAGACCTTTCCTATTATTTATTGCGTGTACTTGGGAGAATCAGTCCCCGCTGAGGTAATAATGTAATTATGGATTCTAGTTAGTCAACAGCGTCCTGTTCTCTAACAATAGTTTGTATGGACAGAAAATATGTATTTGTATTACCTCCCTTTTTATGGCTTGACGACTTTCGTGTTAAATGCATTATTCGTTGGGATTTAAGAAAAACTAGTTATGGATTGGCGCTTCCTTATCATGCAAGACTATGCAAGTGATGTCTAACGTACATATTCTACAAAACCATTGCCGTCACCATTCTAGTAGTTCTGCAGCAAAAAGATGCCTAACTTTATTTGAATAAGGCTCACCAATACTTAAGTACTGCTACCGTAGCTAAAAAAAAGTGCAGATGAGTGAAATCCTTTCATTTCTATACCATACAAAAATAATCGCGATGATTTCAAATTTGCAACGTCGCAAGCAATACCAAAAACTTTTGCAAAAAAAAAAACTTAATATCAAAACAGGTATTTTCGCATAATAATCAAATACCCTCTAAACATCAGACAATATTTCGATTAACCTTAGATGGTGATATCCGCCTCAAAGGACCAGTAAATTCCAAAAAACGAAACCAAACTAAAAAATCTTATATTCTATTTAAAAGTATTTTGTATGTCTATTTAAATCTTATTTCATATTCAGGCAATTAAATAAAGTACCACGAATCACTAAATTTTTGTTTTAAAAACTTATTAATTTTTTCACGCAAACTTTTTCATCAACTCTCCACTGAATGCTTTACAAGAAGAATACAGAAAAAATTCTTTATCTGAAAAAAATATACACATAAATATAAATCATAAACAAGGTAATTTAAACATATTAGTGAACAGTGAACACATTTATTATAATTATCTTAAAGAAACCATTTTAGAAATGCTTTTATCCATAATTTATTTATAAATTAACAAAAAAAACTTATATCAAAAAAAGCAAAGCGTTGGCACACTAAAAAACAAACAATTTTGAATAAATATTAATGAAAAAAATGTATACTTTCAATGAGATTTTTAAATATTTAAAAATAACGAGGATCACTAAATAAAACTCATTAAAAACTTAAAAAAAACTACGAGTTTCGGCAGACGAAAAATTTAATTTCTGGACAAACACAAATGTTAAACATAATTTCAATTAATGTTTTTTTTCTTTTTATGCAAAAAGTAAGTAAATAATATAATTAAAATCCACATCAAACAAGCAATAGTAACAAACGAAAATAAACCTAAAAATCAACAACATACTTTCAATTTATTAACTTCATTTTGATTTACTGAACTACATTAAATAAAAAGTATAAATATAAAACAAAACAAGAAGAAAAAATATATTTAAAAAAATAAATGGCTCAGGGCAACTCAAATTCTTCCACAATTATACAATATACAGAACAAATAACAACAAAACCAAAATGCAATAGAACCATATTTTATTACATTAAAAAAAAATAATACAACTCTAATACAATAAAAAAATAAAAGTGAATATTTTTATTATTTCAAGTAAAAACAAAATAGTACGCAAACAAATATTTAACAAACAAAATATTTACACCAGTTCAACAAAAAAAAACAAATGTATAAGCTTGACAACAACAAACAAAAAATAGATAACAAATATTTAAACTAATTGAATGCGAATGGGTTTTTTTGTTAAATATTTTCTCATTTGTTCGTACCTTATTTCTGCAAACAACAACAAAAACAAACAATAAAATATATTTTATAATTTAACAAATGAAATAATTGATAAACAAACAGAAAATAAATAAAATAAAACAGAAACAAGAAATGCCTCAGAACTCAATAGTGAAATTTTTTTAAAACAAATTTAAATTTTTACGTTGTTAAAGTATGTATTAGTAAAGAAAAAAAAATAAAACCATAAAATGTCAGCTTTTTTTGTTGGTTTCATTTTTCCGTAGCAGATTTTTACAGAAAAAAAAACAATAAGAAAAACGAAACAAAATAAATAGAAGAAAATATTTTTAAACTTAAAACACAAAAACAAAACAAAGTAATAGAATTGAAAACCATAGTAAAAATAGTATTTTTTAAAACATGAAATAATACAAAATAACAAAAAAAAAACAAACAAATAAATATATTTATATTTACTCAACCACAGAACTGTTGATATAAACTATAAACAATCGTTCACCGAAACAAAATAGTGTTATATTAAAATAAAATAATTCTTTAATTATTTTTTGTTCATTTTATAATCAAATATTTGTTTTTGAATTTTTTGTACAAGAACTAAACAAACAAACAATTCGCTGCAAACTACAAGTAACTGAAAACTGCAATAGTGTTTTTATTTAAAACAAAATCAAAAAGACTATTATACATTATACAAAACTAAGCAAAACAAAAATAACAAACAATAGAACTAACTTTATCAAATGACTAATATGTTTTTAGGTTTTAATTTATTTGTTTTTTGTTTTCTGTTTAAATCCATAATATCTAATATTTTTGAGTGCCAAGCTAAAGTTATAAAAAAAAATAATATAAATGAAAAACAAAATGAAAAATCATATTAAAACCCAATATGGGGAATATAATTCAAATTGTTTGAAATTACAAGCAGATTATTTTCGAAATCTTTTCGTTAATTTTTTTTAAATAAACAACAAAATTGTTCCAGTAAAAATGTTAACAAGTGTTAGGTATATGCAATTACATTTTTTGGGGAAGTTGGATTCCATTTTTAGGGTGCAGTATGTTTTATTTTAGGCCTAGCTCTATTATATACGTAAATAAATTGTTTGAGTCTTGCAATTTCGACTATTTAGCATTTCCTATTAGTTACAATCACAATTAACATCGAAGATTCGAGTAAGGTAGTTTACAACCAAAAAGTCACAAGCAATGTAGTTTCACACTCCGAAATTTTGCATTTGCTGAATTTAGGGAAAAAAGCAGTAATAAAAAATGGGTCTCATTCCGCACGATGATAATATAGTTTTCAAACCGAAAACTTGAAAACAGCATTTTCAATATAAATTTTGAGTTTTCGTGTGTATGACGTAACAACTTCGAAAAAGTATATTTTAAAATTTTCTACGAAACAGCTGAGAGACTAACAAAACAAATTATGTCATGTAATATTTTAATTTCAACTGTATTAAATATTTGCGTCATTTTTTGCATTTTATTTTGCATTAACCTTACAGTTTTTAGTAAGAAAGTCAATTCGCCATAAATTTATTTTTTATTTTTAACACAGCGATCGACCGACATTTGGCTGACCGAATTACCCTAAAGGATACAAAAAAAAAATTTTAAATTAAACACCATTTTTGATTTGAAAAAAGTATTCTCTCTGATTTATCTAGGTCACTTTTTTTCTCGCTAGATAAAAATCAGGCGGCTAGCAACATTATCAACGTAGACATTGGAATTGTCTTAATATTTTGCTAAACAAAATTTTCAAAACTCCTTAAAATACACCAAATTTTAATGACTTAAGCTGAAATTTTTCATATCTACTCATATTGAGGTATGTACGAATCGATTTTTTAGGAAAACTCCCTAAAAAGAGGGCGTTTGTTAAATGATATGTAGGCAAACTGTGTACAGCAATATTATTTGTACAACTTTCGTAATTTTGCACATACGTTTGATTTGTATATGTGAAGTAGCATATTGCAACTACTTCAGATATAGCTTATCACATGTTAAGTTTTTTTTTCTCATTAACGTCGATGACGTAGAAAACGCGAGGACAATATCTGTTTACTTGTATCATTGTGACGGAGAAAATGTTACAATACAATACAATAGTTTAGCATCTCGGCTTACACTTCCGAAACTCTTAAAGAAGAAGCTTCAAGAGTGTCTTTAATTTGAATGTTGGCATAAGTTGTAAGACTTGTTTCACATTGGGATCCCTCTCTGTAAGTGACAAAGCGAAGATTTTTGACGACATTCTAAGGTTAAAAATTGTTAGATTGGTATGTTTATCCTTTATCCCGCTGGTTATTGTATTGCAGGTGGCCATAGCTCAGTGGAATGCGTAGTTGACTGAGCCTTAGCCAAACGCTGCGGGTTGAAGCCCCAGCTTCGGCAGCATTTGTTTTCTATGAAAATTGCCAGCTTATCTGAGGCTCTGTCTCCTCATCTGTGCCACGTAGGTTTATGTTATATTTCTTTCCTTCTATGTGTCTATCTGTCTCTCTCTGTTGTATTAATGTTTTGATGTGTCCCAGCTGATGGCCTCAGTCGCCAGTGCTGTTACTGTGGTGTCAATGTCAATGGTTATTGTATATGATGGTAAGGAAACTGTTGTTTTGACAGAAAACGCTGTTCTCTCCTTAGAATGTTGTTTGGCTGAATAAGAAAATATCAGCTAAGATAGTGGAGGAAAATATTATATAATAAAATATCTAAGCGATCCGTTAGTGGACAAATTACTTACATAAACGATCAAAATGTTTACACCACTATTTAAAAAGCTGTTACTAATGTCAACGAGAATTGAAATTATATTTCTTTAAAAGCCTAAAACACTGTTCACTTAATAACTTTGCCATCGTGAAACGCATCCTGAAACTGGTGATCTCTGCTCATATGCAATGTATCTAAAACTATAGATTTGTTCTTACTTTTATAAATATTTTTAAGTTTTCGCAAACTACTTCACGTTTTCCTACGCTTTACGAAAATTGATCGGGTTTTGTTTGATGTTTTAAAAATGAATTATGAATGGATTCCGTTTATTCACCCATTTAATAATTAAATCAGATAATCAGGATTTGTCTTTTTGTATTGTTTACAAATTTAAAAACAAAAATTGTATATGAGTTCACACGCGGTTGAAACTGTATGAATTTATACGAGAATAAGATGACTACACTCGTATTTCATTCCATTCTCTCACAGCCTAAACGCTATAAATACATGTGTAGTTGTTTCTTTATGGTGACACTTTTTCGTTTCATTAAATCCAAATCACACCGTCCCAATAGAAGTTCCACTAAACTTATATCTTTTTTTTCTCTCCAATATGAAACAAAAACTGAAACTGTCCGACGAAGATTTGTTGTTGAATCTTTAGAATCCGATTGTTAGCTTCATTTATTTATACATGATACTATAAAACAAATATGGTCTACGTCATCAACTCTCGTCGTCATCGATAGCTCACGGGAAATCTTCAGTTTTCAATTAGGGTCTAAGAAGTTTGCGACCCTATTGCGAGATATTTTTAAATAATTCCAGCAGTATCAACTAAACTTGCTTAATATTCACTTAACATAAACAAACACAATAAGGTATAAAGCTCGTTTAGATGCAAGATTTTTTGTAATTGATCTACAGTAACAAAATAGCAATTTTTTAACCAACATAAAAAAAGTTAATAAGGATCAAAAAAGCGGTCTTGATAAAATAAGAACACTTTTCTGTCAAAATCGAAAACTGTATAAAAAGTTTCGGAGAACTGTCAAAACGTATATTTTTCAAATATTTCATTTTTGAAGAGTAAATTACATCCCATTACTTCTATTTTTTCCAATGGAAACCGCTGCAAAATGTTGACGTTAAAGTTAGTATCATGCCTGTCTATTATTTTTCGCTGCGTTTAATCTTGCCTCGAATATAATAGGCTATGTTATTCAGCTTAAACTATTTATTTGTTATCTTCTTTAAGGACAATACGAGACTCCGTTCAAATTTGAAAAAAAAATCATTCGAAAGAACTCTACAATAAGGCAGATTTTGTATGGTAACTTTTGAAATATCTTTCCGTTTCATACCATGTTGCAAACAGTCTTGAGGATTTGCATAGTAGTTCTCGAGTTTGGTTTCTCCCGCAAACATGATGATACGGATATTACATTATCTACCGTTTATTCAGTTCATCCAAGTTAAGTAAGACATTAGATTTATTATGGGTCAATTCCACATATCTGACCACATTGAGCTAGGAGTATTAGTATAAATATTAATATAAAATGTTTATATAAAAAAACAAATAAAAAACATGCTGCATTTTCCAAAATATTATCCAACCTCTATGTAAATGCAATTTAACTAACACTTTCAAAAAAACAAAAATTACTAAGAATCCAAATCGTGAAACCAGAAAAAAAATCTCACTCTGCTGACTGCACAGAAGACAATTAAACATTAATCAACCAATATTTAACAAATGAAAGTCTCGGCGAAGTTAAAAAAAAATTAACTTCTAACACAAAAATAATTGCAATATGTAAATACATAAATTTAAAAAAAACTCATAAACAAAAACTAAAAAAAAACATAAACTTTTAAGAAGAAAAAATAAATGAAACATATAGAACCAATTTTGTAGTTAATTTTTGTATTATATGAAAAAAACACAATTAAACATAAACCAAAAAAATATGTAAACAAACAAAAAATAAATACACAACACGGAAACATATTATTAGATTGTAAAGTAATATTAAACAAACAAACAAAAATAATGAAAAAGAAAACATATTGCAAGCATATTTTTATCCCGATTTCAAAAAAAAAGTAAAATATAAACAAAAAAAAAACAAAAAAATGGTAGAACATGGCTTGAATCAACAATTTCCTTTCTTTATAAAAAAAAACAAAATAAAATATATTTTACATTTATAATGTAACTTACATGCTCAAAATAGATTATTAATCTTATTAAGAATAATTAAATAAAATTTCTTTCCATGTGTTGTTTCTTTTCTATTAAGTTATAAGAAATACTTATTTCTTTCTCCATGAAATGTTTAAATAAATGACAATTTATGTATTTTTATTTTTCATTTAACTATTTCATTTTTCGTAGATATTAGCTTATACACCACATTATGTATTAAAAAACATATAAGTAAAAAAAATACACTGTAGTGCCTAATCCCCATGAATATTAATAATATTATTTAAAAAAAGAAAACAAAAGGTTACAAGAAAATATAAAATAACAGCAATTATTGAATAGACTCGATGACCATTTTGATGAGAAAACGCAAGTGAGTGAAAAGATATTAAACATCAATTAAAAAAAATGTTTAACAATAAAAAATATAAAACAAAAAATGTTTTACCTTCCAGCAAGTAGTTATTCATTTTTTTTTCTCCAATTCTAAATGGAATGACAATTACATTTTAAATTTTACTTTATTTACATAATATCTTAGTTCAATTTTATTTCTCCTTATTTTTTATTTTTAAATAAAAATACATTCATAAGCATAATTAGTAAGCGTAATTAATTGTTCCTTTTATAAATTATCGATTTATTGCCGTAAATACAACACAGTAGTATTCCATTGTTTTTTTTTATTTTAATTGATTTTATTTTTTAATATATAATTTTACATTAAGTTAAAAAAAAAACAAAATAAATGAAATAAAAGAAAATAGTACCTACGGTTGAAATTTTAAGTTTCCTATGAGGCTCTTTTTATTACAAAACAAACAAAAATAAAAGACATACAAACAAAATAGATAAAAATTATTAAATACGACTTACATTATTATTATTTTATTTATATTTTGTTATATAACTTTTTCGGAACAAATCAAATTAAAATGCTTTTTGATGACCATTTTTGAGGTAGGAATTTCAGTTTTCGAGATAATTGTGATACTTATTAACAAGTGTACGGCTACTGTCATACAAAATCAATTCTACGACTTGTTTGAAAAAATAAACTCCGAATAATTAATTAGTTTGCTTGTTCGTAATTTTGGTCGAAGAAATCCATATCCCACATTAGTTGTGCCAAAAATATAACTTCGCGCACAGAAATAAATGGAAAAGCTAGGCTTGAGGCCATCTATGGTCCGTTAATACCGGTTACATTTTTGGATCTCATGTCTGATCCGTTCATAGGAACGAAAATCTAAAGCGTACTCATCTCTATTTTTTCGAATGTCGCACCTGCTAAATATAATCTGTGACAGGTAAACTAAGTAGAGGGGTACTTACAATCAAGGATTAACCTGGAGCAACTAAGGACGGTCGCACAAACTTCTTAAACTCGCTTAGACTAACTGACAATTTTTTTTTACACGTACTGTTTTTCTAAACACTTTAGAAAGGTTGGCTAACTTTCTATGGATCAGCTATTTTTAAACGTTGATATCACACAAAACGAATAAAAACAGTAAGTTGGACTGCTGGTGCTTAAAAGTTGTTACTGTTCAGCAGCATTGTGGTCTTACAGCCTGTGTTAAATTACGTTAAATAAAAACTCACCAGTATGAAATTCTAAACATTAGCCAGCATTTTCTCCATGCTTAAACGCACTTGATTTAAAAGTGAAAGGCTTCCATCATGCCTGTTTTTCTTTTTGAATATTTCACTATAGTTTTTTCAAGGTCGACTTCTTTGTCTTTGTTCTTATCAAAAGTCTTCAATTTTTAGACATTGCTCATGAGGCAGGGTAAGCCACTTACTAAATCATTGTTACAATAAGTCCAACATTCTAGAGGGATTAAAAGCTTTATAGGTATCCGCCCATTCAACAATATGCTTCATAAAAAATATTGCATTCCAAGCAAAAATGTCTCTGTCCTAGCATCCACTGATCGAAATGGCACTCCAGAGCATCTTGTTGCCATCTGAATTTTATGTGGGAAATCCATGGACAAAACGTCGCTTTTCATTAGCAAAATTGGAGTCTTCGACTACAAATCGGAGTGCGTGTTTAATTTCGAAAACTTTATGTTTGATGTGTGCTTGCTGTCTTGTCGTGTTTATATCTTGATACATTTATAAATTAAATACATTGTGAATTCCAGAATTCTATGTGCGTGTATCGACATATCAACGAACAAAACATCTACTCTGATTATCGATGTACACTTACTTTTAAATGTTCATGATTGCAAACATAGTTTATAACAATACCTTAGTAGATTATGAGAATTTCAAAAAGCTTATATTTACAAAGAAAATAGTTTATTTCCCTGAGCTAGTTTTTATACTTGCACTTATAAACGTATACACCAACGAGTGTGTATGGTGAAGATTTCCGAGCGCGAATAGGTATTTCGTTATCATGCAATCTCAGTTTGGCTGGCAACTCTTGGGCAGGAACAATCTTTTTCTGTGCATTTCTAATACAGTTTCACTCCATATTGTGTTCAGTTTACTCCTAAACCGAAAACATTTTATTAGACAAATTCACGCCTTATACACTTGCAAGAGTGTTGTTCAATGTTCGCATTAACCTATCCTCTAATGGTATAACACCCCCTATATTTCCAAAGAGCTGTTTTTCAACAATAGCAAAACCACTGCCTGAGCTTTCTTATCTTTACTACTCATCAAAACTCTTTCCGCATTTGTCCATCCTGTACCAAAACAAAGCGAATCTTCTACTCCCTCAGTAACAGACCAATTTCACCTTTGTTCCTTTTTCATAGGTCATGAAAACGCTTATAAATTGTCAGCTTACAAAATATATCAAAACAGGACAACTTTCGTATAACCTGCTGTGTGGTTTAAAGTGCTTTAAATATTCAAAACTTTTGACAGAGTTTGGTATCATCAACCCCTGTTTTCGATAGATAGATGAAAAACGTCTCAATTTTAAAAATGATCTTCGGAAAAACTTAATTGAAGTAGTTTTCGACTGTTTCTAATATCCAACTAACCAAAAGCTGTTGTTCTCTTAGGATCTGTTATGTCTCCAAGTCTCTTTCTCATTTTGGTAAATGATCTCCTACCAGCATGCTCTAATCTAATATATTCCTTCGCTGATGACAGCATTACTATTTTCTTCAGGCTTACAGCACCCTGCCTTGGGCGTGGACTTTAAATGGCACAATAAGCTAGGCTCATTGAATTTCATCCCTTGATTGTCTGTCATTGAAGCGAAACCAACATTTACAGTCATTATCCATAAAAGCTAAAAAGTCCAAGTGGAAAATAACGCACTTATACGTTTTTCAATTAACTAAATCGATATCAGAGATTGTTTGCCGATATCCGATCTGCCTGACCACAATATACACCGTCCAAAATTGAGTTTAATACCCAAGTTTGGTCGGGTGAAAAACCAAATTGCGCTTTCGAAAAAATAACGTATGGCATACAAAGGCAATCCAAACTAATTCGTTTCGAACGAACATTATAAAAATGTCTTCTGTCATAATTTGTTTTATCGCCAGAAAGAGTGAGCGAAACAGGGAGATGGAGATTGACTCAATGATAAGGTATACAAATTCGATGCGAACTAATTTGTTACGATCGAACATTGTAAAAATATCTTCTGGCATGATTTGTTTTATCACCAGCAAGAGTGAGCGAAATTGCAATAAAGAAAGCGAACGTTTAAAAATCAAGGTTTTCTACCAAATGGAAAGATTTCGGACAATGCCATGTTAGGATAATTTTAAGGAGATCATAACCTCAAACAGTCTATAATGCGCTGTATACAAAATATGACATTTACCGATTTTTTTCTTTTTCTCATATATTCACTTTAATCCTGTTCAAATTCAAAGAAGTGATGCTTTAAAATACACAGCCCTTTGTCATATTGACTGGTTATTTACTCCAAAAAACGTAAATTCAAGACCTTCATATTTAAGATCCCTTCCTGGGAATCATGTGAATTGACCAGCTGACATTTGACAACACAATTTTCCTGGCCCAAATTCTGGTCAAAGGCACTCACAGCCCTTGTTCGTATTGACTGGTTATTTATCCTGAAAAGCGCAATTTAAAGTGAAGTCCTGCGGTTTTAAAGACCAAGTAAATCCCTTCCTCAGAATCATTTCGATTGACCAGTAAACATTTGATCAAACAATTTTCCTGGTTCAAATCCTGGTCAAAGGAACTCACTACCCTTGTTCATATTGACTGTTTATATATTCTGAAAACCGTAAATTAAAGTGAAGCCCTGTTTTTTAAGACCAAGAAGATCCCTTCTTGGAATCATGTAAATTATCCATTAAACATTTGATCATACAATTTTTCTGGCTCAAATCCTGGCCAAATGCCCTCATGAGTCAGATAAATATCAAAACTAAGTTTCGAGTTAGCAGAATCAAAAAACAGTGGGGCTTATCCATTGTTGGTATAATAAAGAATGATCACTGAAATGATCTCTAGGAGTAGTTTCCTCCCTTGTATGTGCACTATACGTATCTAAATGCTAAATATTTTTCGTCAAGCTCCTTTTTGTTGTGCGCTTTTACTATTGCGTTGTACAAACATTTTTAAACGGATGTCAACTCTACCTCCAATGTTTATACTTAATATGTATGAGTTCAGATACCTCATTTTTGAAAGGCTTTTGAGCAATTTTTGTAACACATGTAGATTCTGGACATGGATTTGGTCACTTGCTATGTAATATCAACTAGTTTTGAAATCAAACGTTTGTATCCCACTAAAGAGTGTACATCTCCGTAAAGCACTATTTTTTGAAGATCAATTTGTTTAAACACACTTACCTAAACTTGAAATTCCACTCAAATCAAATATAATAAGTAACATCTATTAAAAAAAACAGTGTTTAACTTTTACTAAAAGCAAACAACAACAACTCACATTAATTTACAGAGCAACAACAAAATATATATAAATACCACAAAATAAAATAAAGAAATAGCTGCAATACGTTATTGTCATATGTTCCTACAAAATATATATTTATATTTATTATTACAAAACAATATTAAAAAAAAAAACAATTAAAATAGACAGATTAAGTGAAAAAGCAAACAGAAATATTTGTATTTTATATAAATATATATTCAAACCGCGATAGACCATAAAACAGAAAATGCAAAAAAAATATGAAATGTAATACAAGTAATTCTTAATTTACAACATAATTTTTAATTTATTTAAGATGTTTTATTTTAAACAAGAAAAACATATGTATTAAATATTAATTGTAATAAAATACATTTTCTATATATACCTTAAACAAAACAGACAGGATTTTACATAACATATATATATATATAAATATATATAGATATATATTTAATTTATTAACATTATTAAACTATTATACAGAAAAAAAAAACAAAAAAAATTCTATATATATATATATATTATTGTCGAATACAAATATTTAAATGTATTTTTGTTAAATAAAATGAAAACCACAGCAAACAACAACTATGTTACCAACAATAAACGGCAACAAAATAATCAACATTTTTAATTTCTTTCTCCACTTAATTTATTTTTTAATACATACTACAAAAATTAAAAATTATTCTTTGGGTTTTATTTTTTTATTTTGTATTATTTATTTAAGTTAATAATAATAAAACAAACAACTGAAAATAACAGCATTTTAAAGTTGAGACAGGGGACAGTTTTGAACACAAAAGGAAAAATGCAAAATTTTTGGTTAAAACTTCTGGAAGTTAAAAATTTTAAATAAAACAAAAAAAACTCATTTTAGAGTTTTTGCTGATCTCAAAAAAAAAATTCAAGCTGACATTATTGCGTTTTGTCAAAAAAAAAAGACGATAAAGAATTATTAAACAAATTATATAAAACAAAAATAAATAACTCACCAAAGAAGAAAAACAAAAAAAAAATATTTCTAAAATATGCACGTTCAAGAGACAAACCAGAAAAAAATTTACAAATACAAAAATGTCAGTTTATTTTAAACAAAATGCAAACATAAAATTATATAACAAAATCGGATGTAAAACAAAACAAAAAAAATTATAATAAACAAATGAATGCATATCATAGTTGTAAAAAAAAAACAAAAAAAAAAACAGAAAAGAAAAATCATACAATTTTCAAGAACAAACAAAAAATAAATGAAATGGGAAAATTTGACAAAAATATGAAAAAATGCTGTATAAAAATTCGAAAATATATTATAAAAAAATATAAAATAAAAAAAAAAATATTTTTAGAGTTTTATTTATTGTGCGTGCAAAATTTTCCTTCACTCTAAATGTTGCTTGTGCATGCGATCGATGTATTTTTCGTCTTAACTCTTTGCTCTAATTTTGTTTCTTTCTCTTTTCTGTTACCTTATTCTTGTGGAGCAGTAAGATTTTAATTTCGTTTTTGTAAACATTTCTAAGTCTTAGTTTTTATTGTCCATGTTGTTTTTTTAACAGATTGACACGGAGCACATTATACCAAATTTTGTTCGTTCGATTACGACACATCCAGCCAGCAGATGCCAGACCCCGTTCGCTTTTCCCTTTACACCACTTGGTCTAAGTCTATTCGATACAGATCCGTCCAGAATACTAAGTATGCTACATCATCAGACGCTATTAGCGGAAGAAGCTTTAAGGTAAAGACACTTTCATTTAATATCACATAAGATTTTAACAGAATCGATTCCGATATAGATACCGAGGTCTTCTTTTCGCGCCCAAAGATCATCCGCTCCGTTACAACTCAATAAGTGATATACTCCCAAAAGACCACCAGGAACTAATGTCCAAACGTTCACCAGCAACAATGTACAAACAAACGAATAATAATAGTAATAATCGGTATCCGTCGGCTATAAGCATTTACCAACATCACCAGCATCACCACCATCACCATCAACAGCAGCAGCAGCAGCAGCAGTTTCATCACCAGAAACACCATCCACAACGTGATGCATCACCAATGGCAACAACCACCACAGCTACTCCATCGCCCAAGCATCAACAGTACACCAAGGACACGCTACTCGAAGAGCTCAAACGCAAGTCCGAAGAAACCGTCCAAAGGGAGGAGGAAGAGATCGAAATGCTGGAGAATGGTGGCACAAGCAGCGCCTTGACTGGTGCGGCAGCCCTACTCAGCGGACTTGGTGGCGTTGGCGGTCTTACGTCCAAAGAAACTCTCGGCCAATATCTGTGCCGTCGTTCGAGTTCATCGCTGGCCGATGGACTGCGCTATGGCGTCGGCCATTTGTCGAGCACCGAAACGTCCAGTTGCAAGGAGAAAAGTTCCTCATCATCTACCTCGTCGACACCGCCGCCCCTACTACAGCCACCGCCATCAACGTCCTCGTCCTCTTCTACTTCCACCTCATCGTCAGCAGCGGCGCACGTCAAGTCACTGGCTGACGCCGCTCTCTTTTCCGAACCCATCGAGGAGGAGACTCGTTGCGTGGTGTGCAATGCTAATTTTCCAAATGTCTGGTTGCTGGAGCAACATGCCGCGCTGCAGCACGCCAACATGGGCCCAAATGATGAAAAGCCATTTATCTGCGAGCAGTGTGGACAGTCCTATCGCTATCGGTCGGCCTATGCGAAGCATAAGGAGCAGAATCATAGAGCTAGACTACCAGCCGATAAACTTTTTACCTGCGATGTATGTGGCATGCAGTTCCGGTATTTGAAGTCATTCAAGAAGCATCGTTTGAATCACGCCCTGGAACGTCTGCATGGCAAGAAAGACCGCAAGAATATGGATAATAGTCAGGATATGGTGACCAGCTCGAACGAGCACGTTCCCGATGAGGGATGTGATTTAAGGATCAACATAAAGCGCGAGAATGAAGAGGAAGAGCAGGATAATACCATTGATTCGGCTGGGGGACTCTTCCACGACAGTGCCGGCCACATGGTGGAGCAGAACATAACCAGCTCCGAAGGAATTCATAGTACAAATAAAAGGGTGAGTAAGGAATTGCTATCCCTGCATGATCTATTCAAATTGTGTGAATTTTCTTTTTTAGCCTCGTCTTATTTCGCCCATTGAATCGGAACCCACCCACCCAACTACATCGATTAACAGTCTCATCAATGCCGAGCGTATTCCGAGCGAGCAATTTCTTGGTCTCAATCCACAGGAAGCATCAATTTTGAATTTCTTGCGTGTGGATGCAGCCGAAAGACAGCGCGATAAGCGGTGAGTAGTACTGTTGGATAGTTCATGAGTTAAAAGGTCATGAACCCCATGATTAATTTTCAAAATTTTAAGAAATTACAAAATTACAAAAAAATTTAAACAAAAATTTGAAATTTTAAAATAATAAAAAATATTAAAATTGTCCTTATACAATATTTTTACAATCCTCTCTGTTCTCTTTATAGCCCCCAATCTTCTCGTTTCGCCTGTCCCTTTTGTGGGAAATGTGTTCGCTCCAAGGAGAATCTTAAATTACACGTTCGCAAGCATACCGGCGAACGGCCATTTGTCTGCCTCTTCTGTGGTCGTGCATTTGGTGGCAAATCCGATCTAACTCGCCATCTTCGAATTCATACCGGCGAACGTCCGTACCACTGCGAGTCATGTGGTAAGTGCTTCGCTCGAGCTGACTACCTCTCTAAGCATCTGACAACGCACATTCACAATGCGCCTCGCTGAGATGAGGCGCGAAGGAGACGTCTCCTTCGCAGATAATAAAATTAAAACAATTTTAAATGCAAACAAAAACATTAAATTCAACAAAAATTGTCTGATCTACTTTTTTGGAAGGAGAACTTCAAACAACTCTACAGCAGGCAAGCAAGTACATAATATAAAAAAACACACACACAAATTCAAAAAAAAAAATATAAAAACTTTCGACATGATTATTTTTTTAGAAATAAGAAATTGCACAGCAACACACTTTATGGTAGATTTAGGTTTTAATGAGATTGATCAATAATTTCAAAATACGCAAAATCGTTTCGAGAAGATTTTTAAAATTTATTTTCTAAATTAAGCGATTTGTTAAAACAATTTATTAAGTTAGTAAAACTAACATATGTTTAGACTAAGATTTAACAAAAAAAAGGGGAAATTATGTTGCTATCGGTGGAAAGTGATGAGAATTTATATTTTATTTTAAAAATATTTTTATTAAGGGTATCCATGCAATACAATCCATACGATAGCAAAACAAATTCGTGTTTTAAATTAAACGAATGCTATTATCGATGGTCATTCAACATTGGGTTATATAAATTGCTGAAATATTTTATCTAATGCAATATGATTATAAAAACAGTATCACAACAATTGATATTAAAAAAAGCATATTTTGTTTGTTGAAATTTCAATTTTATGTGATTGATAAAAGGCATTTCATATTCATAAACGTCAAAATTCTTCGAAAGTATGTACAATCGAATCTCCGTTTTTATGCGTTATTGAACGCTCTCACTACGCAGAATTGGTCCAGTGAATATGTAGGCGGAAGTTAGTACATTTTCATTTAAATAAACATCATTCAGATTCATTCTTCTTTGAAATGCATTCGATAAATAAAATATTTCGCAAAAAAAAATAAATAATCTATGGATGCTATTTTTTTTTTTTTTTTTTTGAGATTTAATAGTTTTGTCAAATTGAGCTTACTTATCAGCAAAAATAAAATGGCTGCAAAATTTGCCCGATGTCTTAGTAAATGGAATAGAAACTATTTTTCCCAAAAAGGCAATTCATTGTTCTAATAGCGTTTATGAATTTTATATTTATGAATAAGCGTTATAACAATTGTCATTAAATTAAATGTCAACTTGTCAATGATTGTCAATAAATTTTCATAGAAATACATTGATTCGCATGCTGTTAGGAAACAGCTGAATGGACAAACAAAACTTCACTTCGGCTTTAACTGAAAATGAAAATTTATTCTGATTATAGTGAACATAATTTTATCACCATCAGATTTTGTATATATATTGACATAAATCTTCATCGAACAGGCCTATAATTAAGCTGTGATCGATATGAATATGAATATGTTGCGAACTAGTCAAATCACGGGTTCGCAGAATCAAACAGGAAGAAAGAATTTCCAATAGACCATTGGGTATCTTTTGCTGAGCCAAATTAAAAATCAAAATATTTCAAAACGCTTACTCTCGAGAAGCCCATGCGCGTAAGCAGCTCCAAAAAGGAGATATCCCAGATGGTAGTGATCACTACATTACACTACCCCATCGGCGATCATTCTGCAACCTCTGCAGTCTTTCTGAAAATCACATCAAAGATCTGATAGCCTATTGAATGCGACTTATGGTGTTTCCATTGGTAAACATATCAATCTATTTTTTTTATATATATCTGTCAAAAAGCCGATTTTGACAGTTGTTGTCTTCCATTGGGAAAACATTTTTTTGTACAGATTTACCGCTTCTTGCCCTAATACCACAGTACGATCGGGCACTTTTGTGTAAAAAGAAGTGAAAAATCTCAAACCCCTTATATCAAGAGAGAATTCTCTCATATCAACGAAAAGTAGCCAATATTAATAATAATACCCAAAAACTTCGCAAAGAAAAATGGAAAACGTCAAATTTTGAAGTATGTTAAAAGAGACAAACTTAAACGTCACTCCACACAAAATGTAAATGACTCATGCAGTAATTGAATTATTGTATGGCATGTGACACCGTCTTATTGAAACCACATGTTTGTATAGTGCTCCATTTTTACTTATGGCGTTTTCCATTGGTAAATCTGGATTTTGATCTGAAATTTGATCTTTTTTGCTACCAATGGAACGCGATTTCAAATTGATTTTTTTTTCTGTGGGTGTATTGTTGTACTTTTCTGTGTATGAAGTTATTTTCGATGTAACTGTCATGTTTCCAGTAACAGAGGTTTTCTGTTTTTGATTTAATTTATATTTCACATCGTACTACTACAGTTTTGATGGTTAATAATAGTTTTTCACAACCGAAACTATCTTAAATCGAAACCTAAAATCGCTCTAATCAAACTGACAGCTATCATTGGTATTGCTGTTAGTGCAAGTAGAGGTGAATCTGCCGAAAAATCAAGATCTGCAAAATTGATCTGAGATCAAAAAAAATCTTTTTTTTCCAATCAATTGTCAATTTCGGTCTTTTGACAGATCAAGAAAAAAAATTTAACAATGGAAAACGCCATTACTCCGAACTTTCAACTGTCAAATTGTTATTTTTTTTGGCAACACAGAACTATTAAACGCCGCAAAATTGAAATTTCGCGTGAATTATGCGACACCCATTATTAAAATAAATTCCCAATGGAAAACACCATTGAGATATCATTCACAATATTTACCCATTTAACAAAATGACAAGTAGAAATAAAACTCATTTAACAGTTACTGAACTGTGGCACTTGTCAATGATATGGAAAGAATTTGCATGACAATTGGAAAAGCGCAAATGGATATAGGTGTCAATGAACCGACAATGGTATTTTTCAAAATTTAAAACGACAATCAATTGATTTACATATTTGAAAATGAAAATGGTAATAGCAATAGTAAAATAGGTAATAGAACTGTCGAACTTGTCAATTTAAAGGCATGTGAAACCCCAATTTTCAATTTCTTTCAGAATCACTGATTTGTCCATTTTTTCTTAATTCGAGTGTTCGCTTAAAGGTTTATTACTTTATGAAAACCATTAACAACTGATTTAATCTATTCCGCACCCCTTCAATTCACGATACGAAAATCTGTCATTAGGTAACTTTTGATGACAAGTAAAAGTTACATACCAAGTAAGCTCATACACGCGTGTGAGCTTTTACTTTATCAATAAAACACAATAAAAACAGCTGATGGACTACATTGCCGATCCATTAAAGCTCATTTATTGCCTAAAAGTTCCTACACATAATAGAGGTTTTTCAATACTTTCCAGGAGCTAACGGTTCGTTTGAGTTGAAATACAACAATTCCAATTCCTATATGCTGCAAGTTCTCTTCTGGAAATAAAGAGTTTCTATTTTTAGACACCACTGACAACCATCATTTATTTTTGCGACGAAACTGAGAAGCTTACCAGCTACATACACGCAGCATGCAGTAACTTTGAGCAGGTGTAATGGCTCCACGTGCATAACTCGTGGATTACCGGTGCCCCAGAAGCTATAGTTTTGCTTGTTCACGTACCCGCTGAGGTGGAAATGAGCCTCATCGCTCATTATGATTATGGTCGAAAAATCGTCCATTTCGATTATTACGCGTTCTTGGCGACTATCGCTCCATGGCTTGTTCACTTGTATTCAACATCTGTCTAGTCAGCATATGTCAAAACAGATTTGAGATTGGCAGCCATTTGCAAAAATAAGAGCATCTTCCAATAGGGTGATCTCTTTTGGCCCACCTTGTATAAAATATTTTTGAAAGCTAACAAATTTTTGAATTTTAAATTGAACAGAATTAATGGAATAGAATAAGTGAGATCGCATTCTTTATCTTTAAGTGGAAATTTATAGTTCACTTTAAAAAAAAAAGCAAAACAAATGCGCGCTTGTTTCACTGTCGAAAGAGAGATACGTTTCTTACAAGCGTCAGCTACAGATATGCAATCTGGGCAGCCCTTGAGATTCTTGCAGCGTACATATAGGTAGGAAAAAACAAATACCATGCCATAAGGTCAATCGGGTGCCATTTTGGATGACATGATGAAAACTGAGCTTTTATTTCACGGGGAGTTTAGATAGGGAAATAAAATTTATGTAGTGTAATTGAAAAAACGATAACTTGTCTTGATTCCCTTTGGTGATCACTTCACGGTATTTAGAATAGTTACCCGCAAAGCATCTGGCTATTTCTTTTTAAATGCTGGCTTTCAAGACTTGCAAGGTTTCTTGTGAAATACCTAGGAAAAGGTCTGTCGAAATTCACAGCCCCTATTGTGAGTGTCGATGAAAAATAACCAATAGTTATCGATAGTTAATTGTCGATTGATACACTATTCACTGAAAACAATTAGTTGATGGTATTCTTGAACGCAGAAATGGCTATATCCTGATCAGTAAAGAGCTTAGGCCTACATCAACACTTTGCTTGAACTTCGTCCGGTTCTTCAAAATCATTTCAAGTTTGAAGCTAGTGAATTCATTTAAAAATTGTTATTGTCACCCTCGAAACCATATTGAGCAATGAAAAAAAAAATTTAAAAAGCAGTTTGCATTCACAATAAACCATTTTTTTTTCACAATTAACAAGATCTAAATGGATGGAATATCAAGTCCATTATATACCGATACTCACAATAAGGGTATAACTCTCTATCATTATGGCATTTGCAAATACATTTGAAAGCTGGGCAACATTCTCCCATCATAGCTTGAAAAAAATATAAAAAATAAAATCGAAATTCCATTATTATTTGGCAGATGCGTCCTTTCTTGGTTCGGTACAAAGATTACGCAGAAAAACGTTTCCGGTCATGAATACCAACATAAATTGGTTATGCATTTATGATAATTCAAATTTTGGCAAGGGGTCTAAAATTGTTTTCAAATTCATTACGTTTTTTACTATAACGATTAGTAGTTGAAAATGAATGATACGTAACCAAAAATTTCTGGCATAGTATCCAGATGAAACTGTCGAAATATCAACATCCAATGCTCTTCTCTGTTTATATTTTATAATATTAAAATAAAAATTATTAACAAAACAACATCGTCATTGAATTTATTAGTTTTACAAAAAATTTATTAAATCGTCATGAATAATCTTCTCACATCACCATTGATATCAAAAAGTTTCCCCAAAATTCGTAAAAAGAAATTAAAAAAAAAATTGGTGTAGGTTCGAATTGAAAATTCCTAAATTAAGTTTTGCTTTCTTTTTCATAAATAAACATTTTAAATTGTCTTAAGTTTCTAAAAAAAAAACTCACAAAAAATGTGTTCCTTCAAAACGGATAACAATCAAACATGAGTATAAAAAAGTTTGAAATGAACATCACGGTTGAGAGTTTGTTTTCGAAATATATAATCTTAAAATTCTTCATAACAAAAAACATACCAGTCCTAAATCAATAATAAATATAATAAAACAAAAAACTACAAGTCCAAACAATCTTTGGTTTCAAATGTGTAATAATCGCAATTTTTGTAGCAATAGTTTAAATAACAAACAAAATAAATTATTTCTATTTTATATTTATTTACAACAAAATGAAATAAAAACAAAAAACTATAGACAAAACAAATAGCAACTAAACTAAAATATATATTATATATTACAATTTTTTTAATTGTTATATTAAAATGAAACTATTTACATAAAACAAAACGCGCCAATAAAACAAAATCACAATAGCTAAACAATTTTTGTAATAAAAAAAAAAAAAGAATATATATTTATATTAAATCAATAGACCCAACGTTTTTAGTTATAAAACAATAAATCAAAAACAGATGTAAACTAATAAATTTAATAAAACAAAATCAAAATATTTCTTTTTATATCAATATATTAAATTGTTACAATATAAAAACAAAAATTATATTTATGTATACATGCAATAGTTGATGACAATTTCTTTCATATTGTAATTAAATAATTTCTCTGATGAATGCACTAATTACATTTGTTTTCAATAAATAAAGCAAACGCTTTACAATTAACTATTTTAAACAGAAATAAGTATAAACCTGTGATTTCTACACTGCAATAGAACTATAACTAAGGAACTATAAGTTACTATTACTAATTCATATGCATAAATAAACAAAAAAAAGTAAATTGCTAAGCTAAACCCTCCTATTGAAGAGATATCCTGTCAAGCCGTGTAGTGATGGATTTAGTTCGATTAATCTTTTACTTTTATTATTGTTTTATTAAAGTAGTATTTTACTATTTTCTTTAGTTGTCAACCACACACTTCAATAATTATTAAATTAAATTTTACAAACCATTTGTGTGCATTAAAATAATCGTTTGTAATGTCAACTCTTATGAATAGGAATAGTTACGACGACTACGAATTACATCAACATAATTGCCTTATAGGCTTTTTTAACGAGCCAAATAAAAATGTATGGAAGGAACTAAGAACTGTTAAATCATGCATTCTGACCGTTTTCAGAAGAGTAATGTTACATTTAAATAAATAATCATAGACATTTATCGAGATACATCTATGCCACATCGCTATTTAATGGCGTTTTGCATTCGTGAAAAACTAATTATTGAAATAGTTCTGTTTTAAATCGATCTGCTCCAAACAAAACATGACATCGAAATCGGTCTTTAAATCCTTTTATCCAAACGACAATGATAATCGTCTGAATCTAGGTGTGTTCATAACCGTCAAAAATATGCGCTGATGCAATCGAGTTTATTTTCCTTTGCGTTTTTGAACGCCATCAATAAGCAGAATATGTGCAGTCAACATAAAAGCCAGAGTTTAATGGCTTTCACATCGAAACGAAAACCTAGTTTTCTTAGTCAACAACCTGAAAACTTCATAAAAAAATCCAAATATTTTCAGTTTTCGAAAACTTGACGCAGACGTCAGTGGAGCGAAAACACTTTTCGATAAAACCCATACCAACATTACTGTTTTTACTCGGGAACATTTCGTTTTTTTTTTTTCAAATTAGCGCCAAAATAAATTTGAAAATGTTTTTGTTTAATCAACATTAAGGTTTAAATGTGTCTTAAATGAAATGGTTACATACATTTTTATGAACGGAATGCATTATTTTTTATTTCTTAAACGGGAACGAAGCCTGGTCGATGTTTAATGTGACAGAAGTGTTCAAAAACTTTTTGACTAAATTTTTGGTTCGGTGTGAAAACCGTATAAGTCCATAATTTAAAATGATTGGACATTTTCTTTTAGTTCTTCCACATTAAATTGCTTTGAATCATTGGCGTTAAAAGGACACTAACTGATTTTCAATGCTCAAGTTTTATTTTTCTGTAGCAATAATTTCCATAATGTCATTCCATCTAAATGAAACACATTCCATCCAATAATGTGTATTCACTTCGCTTATTATGTCGATATTATTTTGCATGATTATCCCCATTAAACTCAAATTTAATGACAGAATTGCTAGTGATTGCTATAACCATCTTGTCAAATTAAATGTCAGTTTCATCCTATTTTATGTTTCGACTATGCTTTTCAATGAAATGCTAAATCAAGAGCTTTGGTACAATTTACTTTATTTAAAATAGAAACGTCACAGAATCATTTCAGAAAACCTTGATCGTTTTCAGATTAATTTTTTTCTTAAATATAAAAGGTAAACGTGCAAAAATATTAATTATATTGTAATAATTTAATTCGATTTTTAAAATTAAAAATAAAAAAATGTCGGCAACGCATGATTCGCGACGGAAGCTACGAATAAGGCGCAAACAGCCGGCAACGTCTTTGTCTTTTTAATGCGACTACGTAACACGAAAAACGTTACGCATTTATCGCTACCTACTTGTACGATATGTACGACTGACGTTGGGCTTTTGTTTAGGTTTGTCGTTTTTGCTTCCTGAAATCCATCGGTTGACAGTCCTAAATATAATTAAAGTGGTTTCCGGTTACGTTTGCCAACGTTGTTCTCCGTTTTCGATATTCGCTTTTTGTCAAGACTACTATTTACTTTAGTATCGTAGAATAACTGCTCGTTTCTTTCTTAATACACAATATGGTCAGAAGGAATTTATTTATGTAATTTTCATAACCCGATATTGGGAAAATGTCATCATCACCTAGAAGTAAAGTTTTCCTTAAAATTCGTTTATTGATTGAAAAACTAATAATTATATCATATTTTTGAAAACTCATCACATAGGTTTCAACGTTGAAATGTAATTAATGAAATATCTTTTCAACAACCCTTACTATTATTTCCTTCGTTTATTTTGTTCAGACATTTTCAACACATTAACGGTTTTGCGAATTTTTTTTCATCAATACGCGAACGGACTTTATATTACAGAACTATTGTTTTGGTATAAATACGTCCAAAATGTTTGTTTATTTAAAGTGAAAACGCAACAACACTTAACTTTTGCCACAATATAGAAATTCTATATTTTAAGTAGGCTGGCATACCCAGCCCAAAATCATAAAAACAATTTAGTTGACGAATTGATGAGGGCATCAATTTTTTGTAGTTTATTCGCATAGATTCGGTTGGCAGTTTAAGTCGCCATGGTCATCACTATGTTACGTATACCTTTGACACACTATGACATTTATTTGTACTATGCCATTGGAAATACTTTGGATGGTGACACTCGCTTCATGAGTTGGCTATTCAAAAATATAGAGCTAAACATGACTTAGGAAAAATGGCGCTGCACTCGATAAATTGTATGTACTTTACTTTTAAAATGGTAGTTTTGATGAAAACCGTATAGCATGTTGCTTGCGAGCCATTATTGTAGTAATTGCAGACACACAGTTGATCATCCGTATACCATAGTAGATATTAATACCACCAGTGTGTTAGAGGTATTAGTACCTTACTGATGGAAGCACTAAGCAACGGTATACACTTCATAAATTTTAGGGAACATGCGGTTATCATCGAAAGTGCCAAAAACTGTCTTCCTCGATATGTATTAGATCGTGTCGATTTATATTGTCCCGACGCAGAATTTGCAGAGCGGTAAATGTTACTTCGAAGTGGATCATTGAACTCATTATCTAGCTAAGGGCCCAGTTATAGCTATCATTGGAAACCCTCGATGGAAATTTTCTTTTGCTTCTTGCTGCTTTTTTTTTTACTTTTCACTGATCAAGATTTATTCTAGTGAAGTAATGATTGCCATTTCACCGAAATGAAACGGAATTTTCCAATAATTCCTTCAAGAAGCTTTGGGGGTGACATTTCAATTCCACATGTGTTGTGTTCCAATGAAGTTGTTCAATGACAGCTATAACTGGGCCCTAATAATACATTTAATTTGTTTAATTGCAAATTTGTATTTAATGGATTTGTAAGCAACATTTTCAGTCTAAATGCTCCAAAATGCAAAACAAATCTGAAGTCGTAGAAAATTCAAGTTCTTGTGAACGAAGAGCAGTTGAATTCCTCTGATTTTTCTGCTTATTCTCATGTACAAAAGCGATATTTTCAACAATACTTGGGTTCCACTGACGTACTGGTATCGGCTTATTATTAACCAACTTGCAAGATGGCTCTAGCGAGGATAAAAATCAAAGAAAGCGTTTTGCATTTCCCTAACTGAAACTGATTTAAAAAAAAATTATGACTCGCAATTGCCTTTGGCAGATAGTGGTTGAAAAACATGGCAGTGTACATTTATTAAATCTATCTAAGATAATTTGAGCGTCTCTATTTATGACTGAAGCATGGCTTATTCAAACACTTCACACGTGTGATAGTGTACAACAGATAAAAGGAACAAGAGTCATAAATTTACCCAAAGTAATTGGGAGCTGATTCTCATTCTTATAATCGTTCCGATGAAAGTAATCATGAAAGTAATTCCATTGCATGTGTACGTAAAACATGTTCCAAAATACTTTTTTCACTAACAATGAAAACTAAGGATATTATCACATCAATAGAAATTATTGTCCATATTGTTTTTTTAATAACTAAAAATTAAACCCATCACTACATAGCAAAAACAACTCAATCTTCAACCGCCTAATAATAAATAGAATAAATATCTTAACTACAACATAAAAAATATAATTGATTCTGTATTATTTCCTTATTTATAAAGTAGAAAAATAATTTATACCCAAAAAAAAAAAAACAAAAACAAAAAACACCAAGTTTAAGCAAACCACAAAATATATAAATATAACTTAAAATAAAATACCCTGAACCAAGAACATCGAATAATACCATGTAGTTTCAATATTATAAACTAAATAAAAACAATTGCCGTACCAATAATGAAAAATAAAAATAAAACGAGTTCACGAAAAAAAAAACAAATAACACTAATTATAAATATCAATTAAAGTATATAAAAAAAGCAAAAGAAGAACAAAACTTTCACTGTGCCAAAATATGATGTACCTCATAAAAATAGTAATTAAAAGAAAAACAAACAAGCAACACAAAAAATACAAGAGAAATGTGTAAAATGTAAAAAAAAATTAACTACCATAGTTAAAACATGTAAATGTAAAATAGAATTAAAGAAAACACAGCGCAACAGGTGATTACACAATCCACACAAAAATTATAATTATTTTAAACACAACATAATATATTTATATATATGAAATTTATTTTAATTTATTTTTTTTTAAAGAAATTTTTATTCAAGAACAAATTCTAAGAAATGAATGGAAATTAAAAATAGAGATGGATAACTGCTTTAATCCTTTATTAGTTTAAATACAATTTGTTGTTCTTAGCCCTTCATTTATAAAATAAAACCTATACTCTCAAAAATAATATAAGTATCATATTTAAATACTGTTTCTGTAATTTATAAGGTTTTTCCGTTTGTTTAATTTAAAAAAAAATAATACAAATATTTTGTTAATTTACCTCTTGTTTAAGATGCTGTGAATTTTATTTAAACAAATATTATACATTTTATTTTTTCTTTGAGTTGTAATATATTCTAAATAAAATTATGTTATTTTATTTTGAGTTTTTAACATTTTTTTTTATTTTCTCCTTTTTTAAATGCTTAAAATTTATTTTTGCAGATTTTGGTAGCATGCTTAGTTAAAAAACATTGAGTAATCTACTGAAACACAAAACGATTAAGTACTCGTCATTTGTAATTCAATTTTTTTTAAAGTAACGTATTTATACGGACATATAAAAATTACATTAAAACATTGATTAAAAAATAGCTGTGACCATGTTCTAGCTTGTTCTCATAGCCGGCCAGTGGGGTGGCTTATTCTGTTGTAGGTCCAAATAAACGTCTAATTCCGCCCATGATCCTGATATGACTTAGGCAGGTTTTTTACTTGTTGGTTATAAAGGTCGCTATGGGTGTTTTCATAAACGTCGAAAATCTGCGCTAGTCCAATCGTCTTTCTTCTTTATTGCATTAATGAACATACTCATTCTGCAAAACGGGTGCAGGCCTGCTTAAGTACCTACAATTTTAAGTAGTCAGCGAATGTTCATAAACGTCAGACAAAAAATAAGAAATGACCGCGGAAGAAGTTGTGCTCAGTCTTAATTGTGAACTAATAAACCTTTAATCAACCTTTTTAATGTCCTCTACAATGATTTTTTTCTTTTCTCAGATTTCAATTAATTTTTATCAGAATTCTTTCACTAATTAACAGCTTAGTGTTCGCCACATACCACAGTGGAGCTTCTTCTCCTCTTAAAAAAGTAAAATGTTACTGTAAGCACACAATTTATTAAAAAAATAAAATAAAAAAAATTGTTTTCCTTATCTCCTGCGCTTTCTGCAGTCAAAAAAATATGAATGCACAATCTGCCAGATGCTGATGAGACTTATGACGCTTATGAACATATCTTCTGCATTTCATCTGGATCTGCTCGATCAAAAAACTGACATTATGAACACGTCTAACGCAGATCTTAGTTAGGCAGACGTTTATAAAAACACCCTATATCCTATAACCTCGGGCCAACTCAAAAAACGTTGGCTGAATTCCAAAATGTAAAAAAATGCGCAGTATGAATGCACACTGCTTTTCTTATGTCAAATTTTTGCGTTGCCTTGCATTTGTTGCGCATCATAATCATTTACGATGCACTTTTTTGATCTTATTTGCGCATTTAATGCTTTTACCATCCGTTTGGAAGAGTATGCATTTCATTATAGTAATCCTAATAGCGATTTGGAATTCTATGATTAAGCATTAAAGCCGAAGTACTGCGTTTTGGAATTCAGCCATATTTTTTCAGTCAATGTTTATCCTGAGTTGACCCAACAACTTTATATAAAATTATCTGGTTGAACTCAGAGTTAACTAAGCACTGAAAAACCTCGTCTGCTAGTTTTCTTTTAGGAGAAAGCTATTATTTTTTGAACATTTTCAAGTTTCAATCTTGATTATTTCTAATATTATGAAAAAAAGTTGTTTGTACATTTATTTAATGCACATCGAACCGAAAAATGAGTTTTCTCTAAAACACTTGAAAACTTTTAACCTCTTAAGACCTCGTTTGAATTAGCTTAATAGGTCTGTTCCCTTGCAGTATTAATTTTATTAAGTCTTATTCTTTAAAACTGGTTTGTACTTATTGTCGTTCTCGTACGCAAAAATTCGTAAAAGGGGGTGCTAGTGAGAGAAAAAAATTACCCATCCATGAAAATCCGTAAAATAATTTATTGCACAGGGGCCCAACCATGTAATTCGATTCTATAATAAAAATATTCGAATTTGTACAGTCTGAATATGTTATACTTTAACAATGTTTTAATATACGATAATCGAACAGCTCAATGCCAACCGGTGTTTTGTGTACTTTCGTGTATTTGTGGAACTACCTAATTCGAAAGTTAATGTCAGAATCATTCGTATTTCCTATAATTCATTCGAATTTGCGAGTAAGAGGCACCAACAAATTTGTCCGCATCAAAAATAAGAGTAAATAGAAATAAATATTTATTGATTGCATTAAAATAATTTAATCAACCATTAAAAATGACTCTTTTTTACACCAAGCCATCACAATTTGAAATGCTGGTCAATTATATGAAATATCATCGGGACTTATCCAAGGAGTATCTAAAAAGCCCAGAAGAGAGATAAAAATCTCATCAAATGTGGAAAAGTTTTACCGTCTTTAGAAAGACGATATTTTTTTAACAAAACTGAAATCAAAATATTATGTTTGATTAAAAACACGTGCAAATACTTTAGAGGTGTCTCTAATTCTTCTACGTTCAATTTGCTCATTTAGTTTCTGATTTTCTTGTAAATCTTTCCAAATTGCAATTTTTGTAATTATTCTTTTGATGATTTTCGTTTTTCCGTGAATTTCAATATTTTTTTTTTGAATTGAGTTGTTTACCAGCTCGAGGCTCGTTCGAAAGTCGAAAATTATTTGAAAAAGAGTTGGCATTACCGTCATCCGATTCCGTTTTCATATATAGTTCCATTTCAAAGTAGAATCGGAAATAACTTTCGAATAGAATCGAAAGTGGAATCGAATACTGAGGTACGTAAGTCCCCAGAAATGTCTGTTGTTTTTGTTTTGACATAGGTTTTATGGCATTTGTTCCTTCAAGGCCTCACGAAACAAATAATTTTACTGTACTTGTTCCGGTACTTTTGAGTAAATTGACGTCATTATCAGAAAAGTTACCTCCACTCCAAGTTAATCGAATATTTCCTCATTTTGACAGTAGAAGTGCGGTAAAAGTCCTAACTAACGAACATACCTTTTGATAGATTTAACATTCTAAACATTTCTGTGGTTGTTTTTTTTCAATATTTGTGACAAAAGTAAGTAAAAAACAAATTTTAATTAAATTTATTTTTTGGTCTGATAACTAACGTTGTGAGTCCATTGTTTTGAGGTTAAATGTTTTGGTATTCAGTTGAAAAAGAAATTGTACCTAACATATGGATTTGCAAAGTTCGAAATTATGGCAATTGAGGAGAAGAAAAGAGGAGATGTGCGTTGGTTTTGAGTTTCTGTAAGTTGTAATGGAGACGAAAGATTGAGTTTGGTAAGGAATTCCAAATTTCAGGAATGAGTCTTTATATTTCATAATACGTCTGGAGATAGGCTTGAAGGTGAATTGATTAGAATTCATGGCACAGCGACTGCTACAGTTAAATTGTTGAAGTGGCGGAATGGATCTGAAGAAATTCCTACGATGTTCGAGCGAGACTATGGAGTTCTCTATGGTTGAGTCTACTATTATAATTTTATCGCACGCTTTTGTATTCTATCTAGTTGGTGAAATAATGTTTCTGCTTTTATGACTACTCCGATGTGATCTTATTTTTGCAAAGCAGTCACTTCAATTCATTAGACTAAAGCCAAACTTTTAACTAGTTTATGGTTTATGGTTGCCGTCAATATTTTTGAGGAGATTTCAGTTTCAAGTTCTTCTTCAGATAAACCTTAAAATCTGAAACTATCACCCACGAGGTTTCGTTATTAGAATTTTAACGCCTCAACCTGATGGTCCTCTTCTTCAGATCCACTCTCGGTCTCTATAGCTCGGATGCCACGTCAGTATTACAGAGCTTTCCGAATCCATGTAATATTCAGCTTATTGGTTCGGTGTGATGACTCTGTTTAGTGTAATGCATTCGATAGTTTGATATACACACTGCATCATAATCACAGGACTTTGAATGTCCTGTGATTCGATGAAGTCATACGTGGAGTATAACGCGGTCTGACTCTGGATCCAGCAAAATTTCAAATTTAATTCGCTACTACATTTGTAATTTACTACCTGGGGTAGCGTCAAAAGGATCCGAAACTACCTGCATGTTAAATCTACCTAAGATTTTCCTTGTAATTAATCTAATGATATAAGGACACTTTTAATCAAACCTATTTCACGCTAAACTATTTTTTCCCCTGTCACTATAACTTGCCACTTATATATCACTCTAAGATCTTTGCAAAATGCGTAAGAAAAAGGTCTTTCCAATTTGCGGACATTGAAAGGGCACCGCTGGTTCCTTTTATTTGACTCTTAATGCAAGGAAATGAGAACCCGTTAGAGGAACTCTTATATTCTGTGTTGCTGACTTACATTGTATCATGGTCAATGTTTTTGTTTTGCAAGTGCAAAGGCATACAAACATTATTTCAATGGAAAATTAATTACAAAATGTAAATATTTCAATTTCAAAATTTCAATGCAATTATATTGGTTCCTTTAAATTCACTTATCCTTCGAAGAATGATGCAATGCAGCTTGACAACTACCATGCTGCACTTAACAATGGATAACATGACGTTTCCATGTAACGGAAGGACAGTTTTTTGAATGGCATCCCTATATTTTATACTTGGGGATGGGGTGACACTACTTAATCTGAAATACATCCTTGGTATATATTGCATTACATTCCAATTATTTAAAAGTGGAAAAGCTAAAATTAAGAAGCTGAACCAACATTCATGAACGATTTAAATCAAACAGAAGGCTGTTTTTTTAAATTGATTTTACTTTATTGAAACAGCACATAGGAAAGGGTTATGTAGGAGTTAGCTCATCGGTAAAATGGACTCCACTTGTTTTCGGTATCAAAGGCAATCTTTTGTTTAAAATTTCAATATGGCTCATTTTGTTAAGGCAACGTTGAAACTTCTCCTATAACGTTTTTTTAAGCTTCTTTTACTTTAAATAAGTCCATGCGAAAAATTTAGTGGTATAAAATGGCATGATCTGAAGTATATATATGTAAAGGATGTTTTCTAGATGTATAGAACTTCGAATTGAAATAAAACACAAGTAAATTGTTTGATCAATTTGACTTTATTGTAAGGATAATTTTGTGGCATTTACTTTTAAATATGATTTAGGGCATGTTGCCGCCGCGGCTGCTTCGAAAATAGCCAAGCCTAGAGGTCCAATTTTCAATCACTTTTTCGTATGTCGACAATAACTCCACGAATGTTGGCTTCCAAGTCCCCTAACGTTTCTGGTTTGCCATCCAATTCGGGAACATGGCTGTATACCGGTCTCCTTTAACGGTAACTGATTCACCAGCACCATTTCGGAAGAAGTATGGCCCAATGACTCCACCAGCCCATAGGCACACCAAATAGTCAGTTTTTGTGGATTTTCATGGCGTCTCAAGGCTCTCATGTGGATTCTCCTTACTCGAAATGCGGCAATTTTGCTTGTTGACGTAGCCATTCAACCAAAAATGGGCCTAATCACTGAACAAAATTTTGCGAGGAAAATCAGCATCGAGACCGATCTCATTTTCACGGCCATGCAATGGACTCGCGGCTTTACACAAGCTGGATCTTGTAGGGTCGTAAGCCAAGATCTTTGGGCAAAATCTTCCATAAAGTTGATGGACAAAGCTCAAATTGCTGTCCACGTTATGTCGACCATAAAATGGACGGAGCTTGCAAAAAATTTTGTACAATTTGCAAGCGCTGTTTATTCGTCAACGTAAGAGTTGCCCGATTTAACCACAAAAGTATGTTTTATCTCTATTCGAAACACCAACCTCTAAAAAAACACCCGTTATATGATAATATGTACAGCACAGGAAATGTCTCATACAGAAATTGAATTGTTTCACGGGCAGTATGTCATGTGTCACCGTCTTGTGGATACCACATGTTGCCCACATTAATTCCATTCAATTTAGGGAATTAATGTAGCGTTAATAACAATCACTGTTTGACCAGGCTTATTATCGAAGATGTATATACAACTGATATCTTAAGTGGTATAAGATGGTTTTGCCAGAAATGTGACAGCAAATGTTATTAAAATATCGTTGAATAGTGAAAACGCTGTGTTCTCTTACCTAGTGCTTCAGACCCTTTTTTGGTTGTCAATATTTTCCGTAAAAATGGCGATAAATTAAAATCTTGCGTGAAGGGACACTGTTTAGTAAGCATTTTGGAAAACACTTATTCATTAAAACTTTACTCAACGATTATCCATTTCTGTAGATATTAATGAAGTTATTAAGCCTAGCTCTGTCCAATTCGTACCCGAGACTGAATAGGTCAGCGTTATTTTTATGTTAATGTAAGAAAAATCACAATTCAATTATTTTTATGAATAAACTCCTCTACTTCCAAAGAAGCTATACAGTGTATCTTGTGAAAAAAAAGTGCAGTGTATTAGACCATGCTTAGATATTGGAAGAACGTATTGAAAGGTTTTATTATATTTGTTTGTTAAAATTTAAGGTTAGCTAACAATTTTTTAAGACTTATTTCATGCTAATTTTTAAAGTTTTTAGTTAAAAAATGCAGTCTTCCCCCACACGTTTTTAATTTTACACATGTCTATAAGTGTTACTTTCCTACCATGATAATGAAAACAATTTCGTAATATTTCCTCCAGAGAACCCTTTATTGATATAATTTTTTAAACCTATGAAAACCGCTTAGTTTTTTTTCTTGCTTATTTTTAATTTATGTTGTTTTTTTCTATTTTTTGAAGTTTCGTTTTCTTACCTAAGAAGTAGTCAATTGACATATTTTGTTTAAAAAAATTAGTAAAAAAATATGCAACAAGTTGTACAAAGAAACAAAATTTAAAGTAAAAAAACACGTGTTAGAAAATTAGGTAAAATAATTAAAATTAAAAAAAAATTAAAGCAATATATACATTTTGCATTAAATCGGTGTCCAATTTCTATAAAAAAAAACATATAATATATGTATACATATATATAAATATATATATATATACATTAACGTTTATAAATAAATAATTGGTGTCTGGATTTAACCAAAAAGGAATAATAATTAAAATAATTAATTATCTACACTTTGGATTTAAAATTAGTATATTAACCATTTTTGGAGGGGTCATAGACTTTGGTAGTTAAATAAATTTTTCGATGTTGTTTTTTCTTATTTCAAAAATGAAAAACAAAACATAATTTCATGGAAAATGAAAAAAAAAAACATTACACAATTTCGATCAACGAACTTTTTTAAAAGAAAAACAAAAACATAACAAATATATTTAAATACATATATATTCAATGTATTTTGTGTCTAAATTTTATCCACAAAAAAAGTAAATAGCGTTAAAAAAAATTAAGGTTCATATTGTTTATCCCTGCAAGGCAAAATATAAAGAACTTACATTTAAAAAGGTTTCAGAAACGAAAAGAAAAAGATTTCATAATTTTCATCCCCTCCCCAACATATACTTTATCCCAACAAAACAAAACAAAAAAGACGTAAATTCAATTTAATCAAAACAAATTATTCAACAAAAAAAAAAAACATTTTCAAACGTTTTAGAAAACTTTAAATCAAAATTTTAAAAGTAAAACAAAAATAATTATATAAATATTTTTCGGTGTTTAGACGTCTTTTTAAAATAACAAAAAAATGCAAATTAACAAAAATATATATATATATATTTAAACAAAAAAAAACAATTTAAAATATTCACGTTGATGTTGTGAGCAATATTTTTCTCTCCTTTTACTCATTTTACATAAGTGTCTACAAAATACCAAAATATTACATGATAACTATAATATTTATATTTTTTCTCCCCTTAGAATAAATAAGCATTAAAAAATTAAAAAAAAACTCTGTGTTAAATAAAAAATGAAAACATTTAATTAATGAAAGAACTTAGCAATAATTCTAAAATGACCTCAATCAAATATTTGAAATCAAATATTTATATATTAAAAAAAATACATTTATATAAACAAAATAATATATATTTTTCACAATTAACCATTTTTGTACATAAAGAAGTGAAACAAAAATAATTTATTTATACTCATTCAATTCAATATTTGAATACTTTTGATTTAAATTAAAAAAAGGCACTCATGTGTTTTTTTTTCAACAGCAAAATAATTTCATAAAAAATTGCAATTAATATTTAAAACAAAACAAAAATATTAAATTATATAAATGTCTCTCGATCGAACGAAGAAAGAATGTGATATTTTTCTAGAGCACACAAAACAAAATAAATAAATAAATATATTAATATAATAGAAACAAAAACATAATTAATTCCGATGAATTGAAAAGTCACAAACAACGCAAAAACCCCCCAAATAAGAAAAACCAAATAAAAAAAACATCTAAGCAAAAATTAAATAAATGTGTTTTTTACAATCTAACCAGAAAACAAAAATAAAAATAAAATTTAAATGTCAAAAAAACTATATAAATACAGTTAAAACAGCCAGACAATTTTTTATATGAATACAATTTTGCAATAGAGACTGATTTTTAATCTAAAACATAAATAAAAAAAAACAAACATAATTACTGGTTTTTACAAAAGCAAAAACAAAAAAAATAACTTAATAGATAAACTGATACTAACGAAATAGAAGAGGAAACCAATAACAATAACAAAATGGAATTAGTTACTACTTCAGATTTTTTGACAACACAATATGGTTGAGATTTCTTTTTTAAAACATAGATTTAGTTACAGGTGAATATAAAAACAATAGTTTTCAGTCCAGCTTCCTTTATTGGGAGGCACCATGCCATAGCTTTTATTGGGCACACCTAAGGTAATTGGGATGTTTGAAATGGAATTTACTTGCCAAATGATTGGAATTTTAGTAGGCATATTTAAGTTTTTGAAAATTTTGCAATTAAATTTTAATTAAATAAAGAAAACAAAGAGATTTCATTTTACATTTTGCTATTGATTTAAACAAAATAAAATTATGCTAGTGCTTGAGTACTTGATTTAGTACATTTGTTAAGGCCCGGTTTGTTTTCTCTAATTAAACCTTAATTAAACAAACCGGTAGTTAAAAGTTAATATGCATCCTCAATTCGAAAACTCCAAGGTAGATCAACTTTTTAATTACCTCAAAGTTTATGTTATCAATGACATTTTGTCCAAGCTTCGTTTTTTGATAGTGTAGAATGAAGCCGGGCTTAGAATGATAAAACGCTTTTCTGTTTTATGTTTAACAATCATTTATTTAAACACTCTCTTATTTCTAGAATTCTATTATTTACAAAACAGCTAAAAATTCCATCACTTATTTGAAATCGAATCCCAACGATTAAGTTCACGCACTAGTATCACTTTGAAAAACTCACTTAGGTAATTCACTCAGTCAACACTATTTACGCCACGTTGTGACTTGAACGTGATTTTAATATTAAATATTAAAAATTGAAATTAACTAACTGTTTCTCGCTTCATCTCTATTTATAACACTCTACATACTGATCTAGAAGAGATGGCATATTCTAGGAGTTTCCCATAATTTCTTGATTGCTCGAGAAGTGGTTTTGACAGATACCACTATTCCAGTCATTCATTTCAATGGGCGCATCCATTACCACGAACTGACACTAAATGGATGTGTTCGATGTTCACGCATAATGTTCACAACAATAGCTTATACACCCTTTTCCGAAATGGCCGTAAATGCTTCTAATATCTGGAAGGATTCGTTGAAGATAGTGCTTTCCGTATTAACTCCTGATGATAATGACAAATCGCATGATAACGCATCTCCTTGTCGGAATCCGAAAATTCATATAAGCTGTTTCCAAACTGAACGTTTCATCGCGTGTTCTCTAATGTAAGGCGAAACTTTTGATGGTATCTCGAATTTCGCCATCGCTTTATTAAGTACTAGGTGATTGATGCTATCATACGCGGACTTGAAGTTAATGTTGTGTTTCAACTTGAAATTCCTTGTCCACTTCCAGGATTTGCCCTAGCGTGATCATTTTGTTTATAGTCGATCTTCCGGGCCCGAAGCCACACTGGTAAGTACCGAAAAGTGTGTTGTAGAAAGGCTTAAGACGTTCACACAGTACGTAAGATCTAAGATATATTTAGCAGGGATATGCCTAGGTAGTTGGTGATAGAGTTTTATTGGTAACCCATCAGAAACCGTTGCTTCCTCAATATCGGAAGAGAAGGTTACCTCTTCGTTCACTGGAGGTGGGCTGGTTTCATGCCCTATCACCCTCTTGACGTTATGCCCATCAAGCAGCTGCTGTTGTATACATCAACAATTCCCTGCGCTTCAGTGACTAGGCTGCCATTGGTATTTGGTAGAGCCTACGTTCCTCCTTTGAAGTCAATTGCCAGTTTTTTGGGTGTCTTGTAGAATTGTTCTTGTAGCGGAACTCTGCAATTTCCTTGAGCTGGGAGGCGGCGTGTTCTCTCTTTTTCTTAAGCAGAATTTGTTTCTCTTCCCTTCTCATAGTTTGGTGTTCCAACATACAGTCTCATTTTTTGCACCATTTGCATCTTCTTCTCGTTGGACATACGGGCTCTGAATTTGGCTGCGACGAGAAAATGGTCAGAGTCGACTTTTCCCCTCTGAATGTGTATACATCCGGGATATTGAATATCGACAATCTGGAGATCGCCAGGTTGCTTTGTGTATTCGAAGTCGTGGGAGCATAGTCATGCTGACAACAGTTAAGCCAATGTCTGTTGCCGCTTCCTGGAGGATGTGCCTTTCAACTGACCCGCCAAAGATGTTTTTCTTACAAATTTTGCATTAAAGTTGCCTACTACCCGTAGGTTCCAACCAGGGGGTCATAAAATTTCTCATTCATAGGTTCTTCAGTCTCGTCGGTTGTGGCAAGTGCACATATAAGACTGATATTGCAAAACGTTGCTCTGGTGCAGATCACAGCCAGGCGATCAACAACCGGCTCAAATTCGACTATAAGTCTTGAACTACCTCGGCTACAATAAATCCGCGTCTTATATGTTCAGCCTTTGTATTCCTGATCCTGGCCATTGTATTTCCTGGATCGCTGTAATGTCACCATGTACCGCGCGAGGAATGACTTAATTTGTTTAGTTCCACACTTGGGACTTTACACATATCAAATCTATATGTTTTTCATTTTTGGAAACAAACAATCAAATATTTTGTATATGTTGAACAGAGGAAAGTTCCCTGAATGAATTTCAGGTGTCTGAAAACGAGCCTCGAAAAACTATACAATTGAATCCTACTGCGACACTTATCGGCTGTGATAAGCAGTGCTAGAATTTACTTCCTTGGGGAAGAAAGCACGACCGCCGCTATCACCCTGACCGATGGTAAGGCATCCTTTTAGGTAACATTCAGTTATATCGTTAAAAATACAGGGTGTCCGCCGAGAAGGTATACTTCTGTGTTTGTTTATAATTTTTGATTAAATGAAAGAAAATGGATCTTATATTGATAAATGTTTTATTTTATGTCGGCAATTATGTGTAGAATACAATATCAAATAACTGTCCGCCTCTGTTAGTCTCACAAATGCGAGCCCGTTTGAGCGCATTTTTCATTACATTCTCACACATTTCACGCGGTATTTCATTAATTTCATCACGAATATTTTGTTTCAGTTGCTTAAACATTTCGGGTTTGTTTGCATACACCTTGCTTTTCAGATATCCCCACAAAAAGAAGTCCGGAGCAGTCAAATCAGGCGACCGAGGAGGCCAATCAACATCACCATTTCTTGAAATAACTTGTTGTGGAAAGAGGTCTCGCACTAATTCCATTGTAATCTTGGCTGTATGCGATGTGGCAACGTCTTATTGATACCACTTGTTAATCAAGCCCAAAGCATGCAGTTGTGGCGCTAAAAAGTTTTCAATAATATCACGATATTGCTCTCCATTCACAGTTACCGTTACCCCGTTTCCATTTTCCAATGATGGTGTGAACATCATAGAAACTTAAGTCGAAACCGCAGAACCGCCGATATACCGTATTAACATGCTTGTGGCGCCAGGCTTTAGTTAGGGACATTATAGTTCCTGTTACAAATGGATGAAATTTTAGTTTTTTTTTTCACATTATAAGCAAAGTTTAAATAGGTTGTTAAGCTTTAATCTTTACAAAATAAAAACTCACCGATTTTTTTAAATTTTTATTTTTTCCAGCCACTTTGATACTGAATCATTGGGCAAATAAATTCCATATTAACTGTTGTAAGGCTAGAGTGAGATAAGGGTAATGAAAAGTCAAAAGAAACATATTTTTGTGATAGTGTAATATAACGATAGTTGAATGAAAAAATTGTTTCTTTTTTTTTGTGAGGGAATAAAAATGGAAAATTATTATTTTTATTACGACTAGGCTAGGAATGAATGAATAATTGTATGATATAACAGGTAGGAAATGTTTTGCTATCGAATGAGCGAATGTAATCAGCGAGGTGCTAAAAACAAAAACGTAACATTGTGATAAATATTGTAAAGTATAAGGCAACACATACACAGCAAAAAATAAAATAAAAAACAAAAACAGAATTATCTTTTCTATTGTCTATAATTATTTTTGTCTCTGGAAAAATTAACACACATACAACCACTATTAAACGTTACTTTCATTAATGATAATTTTAAATATAAAACACATTTTAATTTTTGAAAGTGAAATGAATGCAGATTGTATAAGAAAGAAAGAAAAAACTATATGTAAAAACATTTTAGAAAACAAAATTAACATTAAGCTTTTGGTGTTTAAAATTAAAAAAAATAAGATAAAAGAAAATATTTCGATTGAATAATAACAAAAAAAAAATCTCGGTGTTTTTAAAAATTATATAGAGAAAGTAATGTTTTGAAAAATACAAATTCAAAAAAAAAACATGAAATGATAAGCATTAAAAGAAACCATTTAGGAAACAAGTAAAAAAACAGCTCTTTCACTTTCGTGTCTTTTATGCAAAGTAAAAAAAAAACTGTATTTCTAGCACAAAACAAAAATATTTTTAAATTATGATCTCTATATATTTAAATTAAGTCTAAAACAAAACACAAAAACATTTTTAAATTTAACAAAAACAAAAAAAAACATTAAATTTAAGGAACAAAATTATAATAAACAAAATATTGATGTGAATTATATGTGTTGTATCACTAACGAATCTCTTTTATCTATACTCCTTTAAAAGTCGAAAAAAATATATATATATAAAAACACATATATCTTTCCCATTTCTATTTGATTGTTTCGTTTTATTTTCTTCAAAAAAGAAAAGAAAATTATTCGCATTGTAGTGTGTAGATTAGTACTCAAAGAAATTATTCAAATAAAATTAGTTTTCTGTTTGAAAATTTGAAATTGGTTTCTTTTCTAATTAACATAAATGGTGAAATTATTTTTTTTTATATTTTTAACCAAATAGACAAAAGGCCGAATTAATAAGCTATTATACAACTAAGTATAATCTAATAATCATATTATTGAGGGCTGCTGCTATAGACGTTTCTACAAAATCAGAAGCGTTAAACTGATGAACTGCAATATGTCGGAGTTCTAGAGACAATGATATGATTTGACAAGAACAAAATGGATACCTCCTAAAAATTAATTCAACAGTAAAAAAAAATTATTTACACAAATTTAACCAACTGTCTATAAGCACGGGACTTCAAAAATTAAATCGGTCTCTGTCTGCAAATTTAATGCATTTGGTTTTAAATAATTATTATCATAAAACCTGCCAACAAATTAATATGAAGCCGTACCATTAAAAAACAAATCGAGTTCAAAATCGTTATTAGTTTTTATTTCAACTTATACACGTATCATTGATTTGAATTACTAATTTTCGATTTAAATTCATTTTCATTAACAATTTAATAATTCGTACACAATAAAGCTTTATTTTAAAATCCGATGTAACATTTAAATTAAAGAAAAATGTAAACAAAAAAAAATCAAATAAAAATAAATTCAATTCTTGTTGTATAAATGTTATAAAATAAAATATACATGGAGTTTATATATGTAACGGAGTGTTTTTATTTGCTTGTTAATGCATTTAGAGGGTAAGTAGACGTTTTAGTTAACTATGCGTCATTTATCGACTCTCTTTTCTCTCTCTCTTTTTGTTGTTTTTTATGTAAAATAAACAAAAATGATGAGGGGACCGGAAATGCGCGTACTACAAAACATATAAAATATTAGTTCCGAAATGACTTCAACAAACTTCCATAGGAATTTAGAAGAGTACATATTGTGTTTGATATGATAAAAAACACTTTTTGCTGTTTAAGGGTTTTATAATCTTATGTGAGAAACTAGAAGTAAAAGATCAGGCGCTTAATTTATTCTGAGAAACTATAATTATTTTTTCATCTAACATATTATAATAATATACCCATAATGGAACCAATTAAGGCAAGTAATGAATTTTAATCAAACTCGTTTGAGGCGTTTTTGAAAAAAAAAATATTTTTAAGAATTAAATTAACAATTGAAAACAACCATTTTCTTAAAATATTGTTAACATAATTCTAATAATAAAGGGTGTTCCATTTCGAGGTTCCCTACTTTTTTAAAGAAAAAAACACAGAAAATTCAAATTTAATGGAGAATGTTTATCATCATTTGAAAGAACATTCTTTGGCATTTTTTTTTTGAAGATTATGTCTATCAAATTTTGGCCGTTGCTACGTCGCAGATGGTCCATCCGTTGAGTCCAATTTTCGATCACTCGTTCGAGCATTTCGACTGGTAACTGGCGAATGACACGCGTGATGTTTTCCTCCAAGGCCTGAATCGAAGCGGGTTTGTCGGCATAAGCTTTTGACTTTACATATCCCCACAGGAAAAAGTCTAACTGTGTGATATCACACGATCTTGGTGGCCAATCGACCGGCCCAAAACGTGAAATTATGTGCTCACCGAAATGTTCTCTCAATAAGTCCATTGATTGATGCGATGTGTGGGAAGTGGCGCCGTCTTGCTGAAACCAAATGTCGCCGAGATCACGAGATTCAATTCAGGCATCAAATAGTCGGTTATCATGGCACGATAACGGTCGCCATTGACGGTTACGTTCGCACCGGCATAATTTTTAATGAAATATGGACCGATGATTCCACCGGCCCACAAACCACACCAAACCGTTGTTTTTTCTGGATGAAGTGGCAGTTCTTCAATCTCTTCAGGTTGCTCTTCGTCCCAAATGCGGCAATTTTGTTTGTTTACATATTCATTGAGCCAGAAATGGGCCTCATCGCTAAACAAAACGTCGGATCTTCTTGGAACTTTTCAAGAGCCCATAGAGCGAAGCGATGTCGCTTGGGAAGGTCGAGCGGCTTCAGTTGTTGCATAAGCTGTATTTTGTACGCTTTCAATTTAAGATCTTTACGTAAAATGCGCCAAGTCGTTCCATACGTCAGTCCGAGTTGCTGCGAACGGCGCCGAATCGACTCTCTACGGTCTTCGTGTACACTCTCAGCTACGGCCGCTATATTTTCTTCACAGCGTGCTGGACGTGGTCTATTCGGTCGAATATTATCCAATAATGAATGCTGGGTCTCAAAATGGGTGATGGTGTTGCGAATAGTACGCTCAGTAGGCCGATTATGTTGACCATAAGTTGAGCGAAGTGCACGAAACACATTCCTCACAGAACGTGAATTTTCATAATAAAGTTGAACAATTTGTAAACGTTGTTCACGCGTAAGTCTTTCCATTATGAAATGCCAAACAATACTAAACAAAAATAACATGACAGCATGACACGACTCACACGTGATCTGTCAAAAAAGGCTATTGAAAAAAGTATCTTTACTTGGATCACCCGTTATAACTAGGTGGCCTCGGTGTAGTGGTAATGTTTTCGTCTGTTGAGTGGAAGGAAGGTTGCATGTTCAATCCCAGCCAAAATCCAATTGACTTTTATTTAAAAAGAAATGAAAAAGATCGGTGTAATGTCTAAAAGTATGCACACCATCTTGAATTTCTTCAAATTTAACGAACACAAGAAAAAGTGACTCCACGAAGTTGGTTCGGACACCACCCATAGAGTTAAGTCTCCACTACATCCAAAATCTTTCCTATTACTCTCTTTCTTCCCCTTCTCTAACGCTCGTACTGTGGTTACATATAAATGGTGTTCATAAGCCCTTGTACGTGTAAATTATAAAAAAAGGTGTGTCCTAATAACCCTATTCTGTAAAAATCGCTCCGTCCTTATTTAAAAGAGAACGCTATTTTTGCAGTCCTGTTATTCAACCTTTTGAAAAAAATCGAAGTATGCATCTTTGCACCATACAAATGTGGTAAAAATTGTATGTTTAATTTTAAAGACATTATTAAATTTATGAATTATCGTTATACTTATTTTGAGGCAAAGCATCAAAATTTAATCATTTTAATCAACGAAGTCTGACTTGAGAAATCGGTTTTTTAAAGTAACAAACGGGTGATTTAAAACGTAGTTTTTTTTTAAATCGCACCATTTCATCAAATACTCAAAATATTTATTGTAATCGATATATAGTCCTTTGCCATTTACGTTTCAAAGACAACTTCAAAGACAAGTTTCAAATGGTATAATCAGAAGGTCCAATTTTGCGTCAATTTTTCAAGCATTTCGGCCTGTATTCCACAAATTATGCGTGTTATGTTATCCTGTAAGGCTTCAATCGTGTTCGGCTTGTGCACATAGACTAACGACTTTACATAACCCCACAAGCAAAAATCAAGAGGCGTTAAATCGCATGACCTTGGCGGCCAACTCACAGGGCCATCTCGAGACATAAGCTGCTCACAAAATTCATCCTTCAACATTTCCATTGTTTCACGAGCTGTGAGGCATGTGGCACCTTATTGATGAAACCACATGTCAACAAAGTTCAACTCAGCCAATTGGGGCAAAAAAAAGTCGCGTATCATGGCTCGATATCGATCTCCGTTGACGGTAACGTTTCTTTTACGGTCGTCTTTATAGAAAAATGGACCGATGATGCCACCAGCTAATAAACCTCACCAAACTGTCGTTTTTTCGGGATGCATCGGTAATTCCTGTATGGCATGTGGCTGTTCATCAATCCAGATGCAACAGTTGTGCTTATTATCGTATCCATCCTAATGTCCATCAAAGGTCTATTATGACGAACACAATACGGTCGTAACAAACGGTGATCATTCTTCTAAGAGCACGAATTTTGATAGTAAATTTCATCAAGTTGCAATGGCTGCCCGTTTGTTAGCCTTTCCATAACTAAATAGCAGAGCATACTGAAAACTTTTCACTTTGACAGATGATGTTTGGACGCCATTACTAACCAGTGCTGCCAACCCGAAAAACTTCGCATTTTTTTCGAAAAGCTGCCTTTGTCATATTATTCTAAATACTTTTAAAATCCTAGCTATTAGTTTTTATCAACATTGTTTGCTCCGTTATCAAGGTAATCGCTTTTAACAAATTTGTTATATGGTAGCATTTACGTATCTACGTATTCTAGATATGTAAGTCACTATAGATCTAAGGGTTATATCGTCACCTGAATGCAATAATAGCGTCCACACGTTACACATGCATGCATGCGCAATACCTATAGCGATTGCGCATAGAAACTAAGAATGTATGGTATTGACTATACGAGTTCACATGCACATGTCATGAGTGATTTCAGAAAATGTTGATATTTTCTTGTTTGCGCATGCATGCATGTGTAGTGTGTGTTAAAACTGCGCAGTTACTGTCAAAAAATCCAGCAGAGAGTAAATTTTCACATTAATAATAACGACGTGTGTTATTCAGAAATAAACACACGAATGATTAATGCGCAGTTTGCATGAATATAGTGTGTGGTCAAAGAGGGATTGCGCATGATTGTGACTACGCATGCATGCATGTGTGGTGTATTGACGCTATAGTGGATAACCTGATTTTTTTCTTTATGGAGATATCTACGTTTTCTGCCACCTTGATTCGGTGTAAATGTAGTGCAATAACTCATTTTCTTGATCTGCTAAAGAGTTAGTGCAAAAAATGGATAACTGACTTTTTAAATTTTAATACTTTCTCCTCAATATGTTTATATACCAATAAATATTTGTCGCAATTTTACTCTTTTAACTTCAACCAGTGTCACGTTAAAAAAAATGTAGTAGCTATATCGAAAATGATGATCGTCGTTTTGAGTCGTTATAAAACAGGAGATTCTACCATCGTGCACAAAGTACACACGCACACGTGAATTGTTGTGAGAAATCTCGGCCCCGTTGCGCTAAAAAATTGTATGTCGAAAATACATAAAAAAGGTCGGAAATATTTAAAAAAAAAAGTAGATTACAGAAAAAGCAGAACTTTTTGCGGACTTCTCAAAAGTGTGAAAAGTGGATTAAAGTAATTTTTGCATGTACGAACACCAAGTGCAACCGTTACGGCTATGACTCGTAATTTAGTTCCATGTCTGGTGAGTTCATCAGCCTTACAGTTCCCTGGAATGTCACTATTCCCAGGCCCAGCAAAGGTGAATGTTAAACTGCTCTGCCATCTTTTAAAGGGATGAGCAGAGCAGAGATGATTTGAGTTTGATAAGACTGATTCCAGTAATTCGATGGCCGTTTGACTGTCCCAGAAGATGCTTATATCCTTGGCAGATATTACATTCTCTTTCAGCCAATATAAGTCTTCTTCGATCGCCATGACTTCCGCCTGGAACACGAGGCAATAATCAGCAGACAGAAAGATAGGTTGAGGTTTAGCCTGTCGGATAAGACAATAAATGTAAAAATGGATCGAGTCATTTTGTACAAATTCGTTACTTTTCCCGTACGATCTATCTGGGATTCTGAACTGGAAACTCTTATCAAAGTTTAACCTGGTAAGGGTGCAATTGATATTTTCAGGAATATTTGCATGTTCGTTTAGTATTGTTGATTGGGCAGTTTTAATATTTGACCACTGTTGGTGGCTTTCAGTTGCATGGCAGATTTAGCTGCCCATTGGATTGCAAAAAATATCAAGGGTAGAATGTGAAAAATGTCTGTTTAGAACGTTGTTAAAAGTGAACCACCGATGCACAGACATGCATTTCTTTGCACTTTGGCTAGTTTATTGCTGTTTATAGCTATCACTAGCACTGTACACCATGCTTCTACTATATAAAGAAGTATCGGTCTTATAACTGTGATATAAAATCAATGCGTAAAACGAGGTTTTATTTCCCTTTTATCATGCCTACGGCTTTCTTGCAGAAATAAAGTGCGACTGTCACTTTCTTTAATCTGTCTGTTATGTTCTACCTCCAGCTAAGTTTCCTGTCAAAAACAAGACCCAGGTCTTTTGCTTTGTAAATATGAGAGGATTAGTCATAGCCCGATTCCGATTAGTAACGGGCGGGTCAATGTGAGTAATTTTTATTTCCTAGTGAACACTTACCTGAGTATAGTGACGTATAGCAACATCATCCGTGTGTGCAATTAGGTGGCATCCCTCTGCTTCCAGGATGAGTAAAAGCTCGTTTACTACTAAGTTCCAGAGAAGAGGAAACAGGACTTCACCTTGCGGGGTCTGTCTACTGACATGTCTTCTGGTCGAAGCACCACCCAGTTTTGTGTCGATAATTAATCAACATTCCAAGTGAATGCTCCACTCTCAGACATTTCTTAATGTGCCTTAATGATCGCTCCCGAATTCACGTTAACATCTTTTGACTTGTTGACATATGGCTCCACTTTCTTCGAGAGTAGATGCAGGTGGTATGGTGTAAATGGTGAGGTTAAGGAAGTTTGGATGTTCTGGCAACTAAAAATCGTCAACCAAATTTTTAACTCTTGCGATGATTTCTTTGGATCAAATTTTTATCTGAAACCGTGGATCTTACCAAAAAGCTTATGGATGAGGAAGGGCCAATTTTTTTAAATTTCATTTCATTTCATTCCATGTAAACTTTTTCGAGCCTGGTGATGAGTACTTTGTTTTTATTTTGAAGAAAGCCCCTCACGCTTCGGCAGATTCTGAAAAAAAAACTCAAGAAGCACAAATCGATACCAACCATCTATTCATCGATTTCAAAGCCGCATACGACAGCATTTAGTGGGCTCAGTGGCGCGATGGTTAGTGCGATTAACGGCAGCGCAAAAAGGCTTGGGTTCGATTCCAGGCTTAGCAACGCCTAAATGATTTTTCACTTGTCCTCCTCTTGTGATGATCTGACAAAGCTTATCTCAAATTCGTTGGCAGTCGAATTGGTATACGACAGCATCTATAGAGACGAACTGTACCGATCCATGTCTAGTTTTTGTATAACGCACAAATTCCGTCCGTGCAGGATGACGATGGAGAGTTATCGCTGCTCCATCAGGATCGGAAGCGACCTGACCGTAACATTTGATACCATAAAAGTACGAAGGAAATGCGACGCACTGATGTGACTTCTTTTTTTAATATAATTTTTGAGAGGATTGTGCAAAACTCCGCAGCCATAATCAGAGGAACAATTACTCTTCCCAATTGCTGTCTCTTCGGGCTAAGAAGGCAATTTAGTAATAACGCCCTCGCTCGAACTACTTAGGAGATCCTAAACAAGACTCTTATTATCCCAGTCCTGCTTTACGGCGACGCTTCAGCATGGAACGTATTAAAAGCGGATGAAGAAATCCTTGTCGTTTCGAGAGAAAAAAATGAAGACGAAGACTCAAGATTCAGATGGACATGTAGTATGACTGGACACCAATAATCCGGCTCGCTTCGTTCGATTCCCAGCCAGACGTCGGAAGCATTAGAGGAATACTCCGCCTTAAGTGGCATTCCCAAGCAAAAAAAGAGATCAACGAACTTGAAGTGTGTAACTGCTAACAGGCTCAGGTTCATTGCTCTAGTTGCATTGTTTTACGCACTTAAGTAAGTAAGTAGAACATACAAAGGACACATATGTCTCAACACCGAGCAAACATATTCCTGTGCAAATAGCCAAAGTAGACACATGTGTACTCAGTGATTAGAAGTTATTAACAGCACTTATGAATGAAAATCCAGTGTTTTCGACTATCAAATACTAACACCAAACCAAGTTAAACAATAAATTTAATACAATAATAGAATTTGTAACTTTTTATTATCTACATGTAACTACATCAACATTATACGATCGATTGATTATATGCTTCATTTAGGTACATTTAACCTAATTATCTGTTGACTCGTATGCGTCCGGATGTAGTACTTAAGCTATTTTGTCTGCTTTATAACATAAATACTAAATATTTAATTTGTTTCCCATTTAGTCTAGAGGAATACTAATTTACACAACAATTTACATTATGTATATATGAATGTTTGTAGCTCGATAACAAAACAAAAATAAAAGAAATGAAAAACATGAATTAGACCGTTCTTTGACTTCAGTTATGAATTCTTAAAATTTATAGAAATATAGATAAAATAACTTAAGTTATATAAAATATTTAGTACGTTGGTAGGCAATACTAAAGCACGTGTGAATGCGCATATAGTTATTTGCCATGTAAATGTGAAAGTATTGCGTCTATGTCTATTGGGAGTTCATCTGCTGAGCTTGTGGCTGTTGTCGTCGTCGTCGTCGATGAGACGGCAGTCACGGCTGATTTTGAATCTCCAGAATCTGCTTTTGCTTTGCCTCGTGAACTCTTATTCGCTAGCTTAATATCATTTTCTTGAGATCGATTGGACGATGACGATGATGGTGACAACTTAGATTCTTTATTATTTGACCGCGATGATGATGATGTTGGTTGATGTTGATGCTGGGCATGGGAGGACTTTTTCTCATCTTTGGAACGGGATGGGATTTTATTATTACTAGTACTACTGCTGCTGGAAGCGGTTCTAGAAGAGAAGAAAATAGATAGGTTATTAAAATTTAATTGGAAGTGTGTTTATAAATCAGAGAAGCGTAGCTAACTATGGGCCAAGAACACATTCGACCCAAATAAGACAGCGAGTTCAAATGCCATAAACGCACTACCAAAACGAATGTAACAACTTTTTAGGAGTAATCAACGGCTCATAAAGGCCCTCAAACCTAGCTTCCTATTTAGATTTAGTGTGGTTTTAGGCCAGGAAAGTCCACAACCAGATGTCCAAATCGATACCCACCACCTATGCATCGATTTCAAAGCCGCTAACGACAGAGCATTTATAGAGACGAGCTGTACAGAGCCATGTCTATTTTTGGTATACCGCCCAAACTCGTCCTTTTGTGTAGGATGACGATGGAGAATTCTCGCTGTTCCATCAGGGTCGGAAAAGACTTCACCGGCACATTTGATACCAAAAAAGTATTTAGGTAAGCCGATGCGCTATCATGTAACTTCTTCAATTTGATTCTTGAGAGGATTTTGCAAAACTTACGAGCCAACACTAGAGGCACAATTATTAAAAAATCGGTACAACTACTAGCATACGCCGACGATATTGACATCATTGGTAGGACCCAACGTGAAGTCATAGCCACGTTTGCTAGTATAGAGAAGGGAGCGGCAAAAATGGGTTTAGCAGTAAATGAGGGCAAGACGAAGTATTTGCTGTCAACACGAAAGGACACACAACATCGACAAATTGGACAGAACGTCACCACTGACAGATATAACTTTGAGGTAGTACGGGACTTTGTCTATCTCGGCTGGCTTTTAACTCTGACAACAACCACTCGTCAGAAATTAAACGAAGAATTAGTCTTGCGAACCGCTGTTTCTTCGGGCTAAGAAGGCAATTCAGAAGTTAAGCCCTCACTCGAGCTACTAAGGATATCTTATATAAGACCCTGATCATCCCAGTCCTGCTCTACGGCGCTAAAGCATGGACCATCTCAAAAGCGGATGAAGAAATCCTTGTTCGATTTGAGAGGAAAATTCTTCGAAAAATCTTCGGTACCGTTTGCGTTGACGGGCTATGGAGGCGAAGGTTCAACCAAGAACTATACGAGCTGTATAGCGACATGCCCCTGGTCATAAAAAAAGCTCCACATTGGACGTTTAAGATGGCTAGGACATGTAGAACGAATGAACACAAATACTCCGGCTCGGTCTTTGATTGACAGCCAGACGTCGGACGCACTAGAGGAGGACCTCGCCTTATTTTTTTCTCAAAACAATTTTTTTTAGAATTGGCTCTCGCTAAAGGGATTATGATTAAATTTATAGTGTTTTAGCACAGCGCGGGCATTATGAAAATATAGGAGTAGAAAAGAGGAGATATACCGATGTGCGTTGGTTTTAAATTTCTGTAGATCGTAATGGACAGGAAATACTGAGTAAGGTAAGGCATTCCACATTAGTGTTGTTCGGTTTAGGAATAAATCTCTATATTTCATAGAAGATAGAACGTCCGAAGATAGGCTTGTGAGTGAACTCATTAGCATTAATGATACGGCAATTATTACGGTTTAATTGTTGTAGGGGTGTAATGCATCTGGCTATTTCATTAGAACATTTGTTGTTGTAGTAGCGGTAAAAGACTGTACGGCAGGACACATTCCTACGATGTTCGTGCGAAGCTATGTTTGGATCTCCTATTAACTTTAACGCACGCTTTTGTTATTCTATCTAGAAGGCGCAATGATTTTTTGGCTGCACCTGATTATATTTTGGCAAAGAACTCAAGTTTGGGGCGTATGTACGCTTTTCTTGCATCGGTTAAGGAAACCTAGACATTTCGATGCATTTTTAGCGAATTCAAATATGTGGTCGTTCCAGCGAAGTTTTTCGGTTTCGACGTTGCAAGTGCCATTCATGGATAATGGCTGTAAATGTTGGTTTCGTTTGGAAGACAGAAGGCAGCGTTGCGTTTTGGAAGCATCAAGTCCACACTTTTAGATTTAGCCCATTTAATTATGCCGTCGAGGTCGGAATTCAATGAACTTAACATATTTTGTAGTTTTTGTTCCACGTCGGAAGATGAGGGGCGTGAATTCGATAACGAACATGAAAAACTGAGGGAATTGTCATCAGCGAAGGAATGGAGTTGATTAGAACGTAGAAGTTTCAGACAAGAGATCATTAATAAAAATGAGAAAATAGTGTCGTAAACAAAACGAAGATTTAAGAAACACCATCATTGTTAATACTTGTGGGACATAGTAGAATTTTTTGCCTCAACTTTTGGTCATGGAACAATTTGACACGCTTAATGTGAACATTGCAGTCACTTTAGGCTCGTTTTAATTTTAAACGATTTTCCTCAGTAGAGTTAACAGCCTCTTTACACCTCGAGTCATACCATCCGTTTACCTTCGGTTTGATACTCTTTACACGGTAAACTCTTAGAACAAAGAAACAGCGGTTTTATTCTTTGGCGACTTGTTGTTAGCGGTTGATGTTAGTTAGTTAATAGCGGATCCGAGGCAAAAAAAGTACCGTACTGCCAATCGTGACGTCGGTCGGTGTTGTATGTCCTTTCGTGTTGGGTAGCATATACATACATATACATTGACTGCTAAACCCATTTTGCCGCTTCTTTCTCTATACTGGCAAACGCGACTGTGACATCACGTTGGGTCCGTATAATGATGTCAATATTGTGCCTCGGGTGTTGGCTCTGGAGTTTTGCACAATCCTCTCAAGAATGATGTTAAAGAATTCAAATGACAATCCGTCGCCTTGCCTAAATGCTTTTTGTTGGTACCGAGTGTGACGGTGTGGTCGTTTCCGACTCAAATGCATCAGCGACAATTTCCCATTGTCATCCTGCAAAGATGGACAAGTTTGGGCGGTATACCAAAACAACACATGGCTCTTTATAGTTCGGCTATAAAAATGCTGTGATAACGGCTGTACTTCTTGGGTTTTTCCACAATCTGTCGAAGCGTAAATATTTCATCAGTTGTGGACTTTCCTGGCCTAAGACCATACCGATAAGGGTCGCTCAGGATAGGATGAATATGAAGATGTAGACGATGTTGAGGATACTTATTCCCTTGTAGTTGGAGCAATTCAGAGGGTCTCCTTTTTCTGTTGATCGGGCGAACGATGCTGACGAGCTCAGTGGCGCGGTGTTTAGTGCGATGAACTGCAGCGCAGAAGGTCTGGTTTTGATTTTCAGCAACAAATAAATGATTTTACATTGGCCCTCCTCTCGTGATGATCTGTCAAAGTATACCTGGGAGAACGATGCTGATGTTCCATTCATAGAGCATACTTTCATTCAACCAAATTTTGGTAATGAGTTGGTGTTTGTTATTTCACAAGGATTATCGATCGAAGAAATCATTTCCAACAGCTTTGTTAAGTTTATGTAAAGTACTGCTATCCTCATTTAAAAGTTTAAAGAATTAGGTTTTTATCTGAATCTTGTCCAAAAGATTTTGTTTCACCCTTGCTTAGACGTTCAACACTTTGGTAAAACTCATCTTCGTTTTTAAAAGCCGGTGTTCTTCCGTCTCTCTTTGAGAGCTCAATGGTAGTTCTAGTCATCATCTACGGCTTTGCCTTGTTGGCCATTCGGTTATATATTGAGATCAAAGCTTGCATTTGGCAAAGATTATAAAACCGTATAGATGACGCATTGAGAATAAAAAAACAGAAACTTTTGGCTCACCAGCTTCAAGGTACGGCCGGGCTGTGCCAGTACAACCCGCCATAGAACAATTTTTCTTGTATACAGTGCGTCATCTATATGGCTTTATAATCTTTGCATCTGGTCAGGTGAAGCAAAAGCGTCTTTGCAGCATTGTAAATAGTTCGTTGCATTCAGTGTGAGATAATATTGATAGGAGGTACGATCGTACTTCTCAATACATCTCACCTGGCACTAGAGCTAATCGATTTACCTCAAGCCTGTCTTTGGATGTACATATTATGAAATATAGAATCATTCCTAAGCATTTACCAAACTCAATTTTTGCTATTCATTACCCTTTTTGGGCATTTAAAAACCAATGCTCATCTTTTTTTACCCTCAATGTGGAAAGCTGCCTTTTCTGAGGCAGAGAATCTTAACGGTCAGGGGACCATTCAGTATGCAAGTAGGTGCATAAAAAAATCAAAGCACTCTATGCGTCTGAGAGTCGAAAACTCATCAGAGAGTCGACAGGCCACTTAACATAACTCAACCTTTCAAATATGAATTCAACGGACTACTTTGGCATCATCGTCAAAATGTTCTGATCCGCATAAGCAGAAAAATGCCAGACTAACAATGATACAAAAAAAAACTCTACTCACTCAGTCTTCTTCAGCGGGTGTTTCACTTTGCCCTCGTCTCTGGAAGCAGCAGCCTTTTGCAATTGCGATACCTTCAATGCAGGCACAATGGGTGTTGAAGTGGACGCGGGTGGTGCAATACATTCCCCCTGCTCTGGAGATGTAAAATTAGCACTTCCATCGGTAGTGGTTGTCACGACGGTATTAGACTCCTTCTCACTGCTTGACAATTTCACTTGCCGCTTCTTGGGAATATTTCGAACGCCCATCTGCTTGTGAATGGGTGTCTCTTTAGGCACACTGGAAAAAAGACAAAACTCCTCAGACGCCTTGACGAGGTGCTTTTCATTTTGATTCATGAAAATGTTCAACTCGAAAGATTTCACAGAAAGTGTTGGACGTGCTGGCGGTCCATCTGGACCACTGTAACAAACGGTCAGGTATCTCTTCGCATCGGTTTCATCGATGAGTACCCTTTCGCAGTAGTTGTAGGGATCGTCTTCTTCTTCGTCAGCTTCTTCATCACTTGATTGTGGCGGGTCTACTGATTTTAGTTCCTGGGATGTGGATTTCACCGCAGCAAATATAATTGGCGGGTACAGTTCCTCTTCTTTTATTGACAGCGGCTTGTGTGGAAGAAGCGGTTGTGGCAGCTGCATTGGGTGTAGTACGACAACCGGTTCGATTGGTGCCAATGGTTTGGGGGTAATTTGCTGCCCGGTTGGTGCAGCAACCTTGACCTTCTTCTTTGGCGTAGCATGAGTCTCTGTAACAGGATTCAGTTTTTTCGCAGTTACTGTAGCATGGAAGCCATCAAATGTTTTCGGCGTTCTTGTCGGACGTGTTGACTGCCGTAATGGGGTGGATTTTACCACCACTGGCGGTGGCACCGTCTTCTTTTGCACTTTAGGTTTGACTGGCTTTGCAGAGGCTTTTGGTCTGCCCTTGGTAGGCCGTGGTGTAGCTTCCGTCGCTATTGTCATTCTCTGTGTGATAACCTTCGCTTTGGCATTGGGCGTTCCTTGACCCTCGGGCATTTGTTTCTTGGCCGAAAGGTTCAATGCTGCAAGGACGTCAATTTGCTCCGCGCTCGGTGCTGGCGGAGTTTTCTCCAAGCCACCTGGTAGTTTGTTCGCATTGGGTGTTGTAACCACTGTCATGACCTTTTTCAGTTTGGTCGTCACCGTTGAAGTGACATATGGCTTGCGGATTATTGTCGCCCTTGCTTTCGCTCTTGTCGCCTGCACTGCATTTTTGGTAGCAGCAGCAATGCGTGCTTTACTTGCGGTCGCCTGGCATCGTTGAGTTTGCGTTTCATTTTTATCCGACGTCAGTTTCGCCTTCATCCGCTCTTTCTTCTCCTCCAAGTCAGATAGTTGCCGCTGCCTTTGGTCGACAGCTTCTTGAGGTCTGGGGATTAACTCGGGTGTTTTAACCTTGCTCGGCGTTAGCCAACTTCTCACAGGATAGCGCACCTCCCAGTCGTTGCTGACAAGTTGAGGATCGTCGGCCGATTGTTCGTCGGCAATGGCGTCGCTTCCAGCACACTCCTTCTTCCAATCCTCATCCTCCGCGCTGCTTATTTCAGACAGATCGTCTATATTCGCAATAGAGGTGTTCAACTTGGGCTTTCTTGTTGATGCGGATGATGATGACGACGATGATGAGGAGGAAGAAGACGATGAGGAGCTCGACGACGACGACGACGATGACGAGGAAGATGATGACGAGGACCTCGACGATGAGCGTGCAGATGTGGCCGGTTCATCCTCGTCATCGGTGAGCTCGGGTAATCCAGCTGCGAGTGTGTAATGCAAGTCAACGGCGGGTGGTGGAACATCATCTTCGGCAAAGGACTTAACACGGCTCAGGACAGTCGGTTCACAGGGAATCTTCTCCTCCACCACTTCCGTGATTTTGTTTGGAGTGTCTATACGTGGTGTTTCAAGGCGCTTCTGTGCCGACTCCCTAAGCTGTTTATCGATTTTCTTATCCAAGTCATCTGATTCGTCGGGACGGTAATACGAACCGCCCGACGAATAGTCCGTCTGCTGGGCACCACTTTTTGGTGTCTCTTTAACAAACGGGGTGAGGCCACAGCCTGGAGTTATTGCAAACTGCGGCGTAGCTATATTTGTATTCTTTGCCTCCGAGAGGTTTTTCAACGAATCCGTTGTTGCCATCTTGAAGACCGGTGTATCCAATGTGGATGGAACTATACCTGGCGTTATTGGAATCACTTGCAACTCGTCCGGGGTTTTGAATGGCGTATCCAAAAGGCAAGCTATGTTTGCCGTCCGCTTGTCACATTCTTCCTCCCATTTTACCAGCGGCACAGCAGCCGGAGGAGCAAATACTCCCTCTTCGTCTACTGCTTCGATCCGGTCGTTGCTTGTGTTGCCCTTGGATATTCTCTTTACAGCAGTGGGGCCTGTTTCCATCTTGTGTGGCGTTGGTATCTTGATGTTAAAGATCTTCGCAGGTATCTCTTTCTTCTTACGAACCGGAGGGGTTGGACTTTGCTCCTTCGCCATTTGTTTTTGACGTAATTTAGCTCGTGTGCGCTTTGAAATTGCCGCCTGCTTACCGGGTGTCATGACGCGACGTCTCTTCCTTCTCGGAGGATCGCGCTTAACCCGGTTGGGACAGTTGGCATTTATCTGACGCAGGTAGTAATCGAAGTTGTTAGTTTGGGTGCATTCCCTCATTCGCTGCCATTCTGTTAGTTCTGCTTGTGGAATTTCCCTCTTTTTTGGTTGTGCTGCGGATTTTTCATCCTCCACTGCCTCTTGGGGTTTCTCAATCGAATCGTCTTTTATGTTGCATTTTTCGTCGTTTTTGATCGTGGGTTCCTGCTCTGTTTTGGGTTTTGACAAACGCTTGACTGTCTTTGGCTTAGACTTTCTTCTTTTTGGTGCTTCGGCAGGTCCTCGACGAATTACTGTCTTATTGCCATTGTCTACACTGTTCTCCGAATCGCCTAACGTTTCGATTTCAATCGACGGTAGGATCTCAACGTTGTTGATGATCGGCTTATCATCGGCGCTGTCATCGGCAATGGCCGTGGTTATGTTCTTTACCGCCCTTCTGTAGGCCGGCAGTGGAGAGAAGTTCAACGTCCTTACGTGCGAACTCTTTCTCGGCGTGGACAAGCTCTTGAAGCTTCGCGAATGTAGTATTCCGGTAGATGGTGTTGCCCCATCTTGAGCTATCCTCGACTCCAAACCACTTGCACTCGCAAGCTGCTTTGCTTTCACCTGTGATTTCTGCTGTTCGTCAGGCTTTTCAATCTTTTGCACACTCGAGAGGATAACAGCGTTCGGCAATTGGTCGGCGGTAAGAATAATCGGTTCTGGTAGGGGAATCTCAATGCGAGACAAGTCCAAATTGGCGTCGCTCTGAAGTTGTTGCATCAATTCGTTATTTATAAAGAAGGGAAGATTCAACAGCCCGTCGCTGGTTAGGAGTAGATGCCCCGTACTGGTGTCGTAAAACACTTGATTGTCAATCGTTGTGTTGACGATTTCTCCATTAGTGGTTATAACTTGTTCGCCTGTTGACTGTGCTTGAAACTTTTGAGCGCTCTCATTCGAGTTTAACACCAGAAGTTTAGAAACAGAGAAATTTGGATCGATCAACGAACCAAATGAGGCATTCGCTGCAGTGACTGTAGACGCTGGGACTTCATCTAATTGGGGATCACGTGTCAGGCATTGCGTTGAGACTTTGGCCTCTTCTACGACATCTTCGATAGATGAAATATTGGTGAGGTTGTCTGTTGGATTGACATGAGCCGCTGCAAGGACAAAGAAAAAGTTTCGATAAATGTCAAGGACACGATTAATGTGTCTTTACTTACAAACGACACTCTGTATGAACTCGTCAAACATTGGATCTACTTCAGTGGCGAGGCTGGCATTTTTCACCACAGTTTCCAAACGATCCAACTCGTCTATCAAGCTGAGCTCTGCCTTGGCATCGGTGCTGGTAGATGGTTCTGTTTCACACTTTATGGTCTGCTGCAGAGCTCTGTTGATGTTTTTGACGAGCTTCTTTTGAAATGCTGAATTCTCTAGCAAAGCTAGAGACAGATCCTACAAATGACAATCAGCAATGGGTCAGTCTCATCTCAGGTGTGTATGAGGAGAGCAACACTTACCGGAATAGACGGTATGCCTAATTCCTTTTCCAAATTCTCCTTCTCCACGCGAGGTGTTGATGTAGTTTGCTTTGAAAGATCCGGGGACTCAGGATCGCCATCATCACCTGAATCTGTATCGCAGACTTCAGACGACTGGCTGAGCACTTCGAAATCTTTGGCGCTTAAGCTTTTATAGTCGTTGACGAAGCTGTTGCTGTTATGTGATGTTCGCGGACGTTTGACAACCGATTTCGGAGGTCCCATGTGCTCATTGCAAACTGTTTCAACTTCACAGTCCACACTGTCGGTAGACATTCTGTGGGTTACAAAATCAAACTTAAAATCTGAAATGAAATTGAGCGCGGGCTACGAACCTTTTCCGCTTTTTGGGTCCTGTCGTGTTTTCTTTATTTTCAGCGATTGAAGATGAATCGGTGCAATGAATCAAAGAACTGACTTTCGATGACAGGCTTTTGTGTTCCAGGATTTCACGTTTGGATGGGGGCATTGAGTTGATGACTTTGTCCACTAAAAGAACGGAGTAGGGAAGGAAGTGATTTGGTATTAGTAGACGAATTAAGGTAATGAGGATATTGTGTGACTGTTAAATCTGTTTTGACCTTTCGAAAGTCCAGTGGCTTTTAATGCCTCTGACGCCGGCCATACCAGGTTGGAAGCTGTCAGTGCATATGCTTCCTAAGTTGGTTACAAACGGTATTAAGAATTCCATGGAAGAGTCGGATACAGGACCGAGGAATCTGTTTAATAAAATTGAGGTACTTATATCGTAACAGCCGTGCTTCCAAATGACCGATATATGACCGACATATTATCGGTATACAGTTGAATTAATTAAGTTCTGACGAAGCCTCGGTGCGGTTTCCACGACGAAGGGATTGTAGACTACAGCACACCTTCTGCAATAACAATTCCTGTAAAAATCGTGAGGACGCAATAAACTGGAATGTTTGCGTTCTAAAGTAGCAGATGACTGAGTATAGACAAGTAAGTCTTGCGCCGTTGTAATGTTCCTTGGGTTTGTTGTATTTGTTAACATAAGTGATTCAAAGATTGAAAATAGCTGCATGGGGTTTGAATGAATCCACGAGTAAATACAAAATACAAATTCAAAACCTTTCTGAAATTTAATTAAAAATGCTCAAGGCCAGGTTATTGTGAATGACAACAAAATTATGCACAGATCACAATAGTATTGCAAAGGATTACTAGAACAATGCCACACGAGCTCTAAAGTGGTAGCGCGTTTATGTATACGCGCGCTAATAAAGGGGAGCTGCATACCAACTACCTTTTGGTAACGGGCGCCCGTTTGTACTATTTTACTATTTTATTGGCTCCTTGTATAGGCATGGTACGCAACTAAATTTGAACGCCTCATAAGGGCTCATGTCCCACTGGTCTGTAAGGAACAGTTTGTCTATTGATACTTTATAAAAGACGAGGGCACTTTTCGAATACTCTTGCTGCAAGTAAACATGAAAGCAATGGGATCTCCGATTCATCTCGCACATTTAAGGTGTTCTCCTTTTTTTAGCGGGTCTGGTATTCATGTGATTAATATAAATCAAATCGGGAACCAATAAGAAACAACGCCTGAATTATAAAACTCCAAAAAAAATGTCCAGTGTGAATGTGAGGCAGGTGCAACAGTCAACTCCAACAAAAGCCTGGAACAGTTTGGAGTGAGCTTTGTGTCTGACGCTCCGTGATGGGCTTTTGCAAACAAAGTGATTCTGTTCTGTTCATGGAAGTTACCCATCAATGGTTACTGCTTGCTGTATTATCTCATGAATATCAACCGATGATAAAAAAGCAATCAAGACAGAATTGCTTCAGGATGCCGAAGGAGTTGGGTTCCAACTGCTTTATTTGGTAAACCGAAACCAATGAAAAATAAATCCTTGGGCTTCCTTCGTCGGAAATGAAACGTATTATTATTTTTGGCAACCGCTGATTCTAATAATCAGCTGTAGGCTGATTTGTAAAATCATTTGAACTACTAAGTCTGGGATCTCAGACAAAACCACGATCATCCGAGTCCTGCTCTATGCCTCTGAAGCGGATAAGGATTCCCTTGGTCGTTTAAAGAAAAAAATCTTCGACAACATAGCCAAAAACTAAGAATGGCTAGAACATGTAGAGTGAACTGAAACCAATACTCCGGCCCGCAGAGCCTTCGATTCTCAGCTTAAAGAGAGCCGCAGTAGAGGAATATCTCAACCTAAGGCCGTGTGTCAATTGCGTTAAAATGGGGGCTAATTTTTGAAATTTCTACGGTTGTTTTCCATCTCTGTCATCCCTCAGTAGGTATATCAAATGTCAAAAATTAGCCACTGGATACATTTAAGCGAGCTGTTGAGCAGGTTAAAATTTTGAAGTCTCTAGTCACCATACAAATGTCAAAATTTATCCACTGTCTTTAACACAATTGACACACGGCCCAAGTGGCGCGCACAAGTAGAACCCAACCTCACCCAACTTGAAGTGCGCAACTGAAGGCAGTTAGCTAAGGACAGGGCTAATTGGAGAGGCATGTTGGTTGAGGCCCAGGTTTACTCCGGACTTTAGTGCCACTGAATGATGAAAAATAATAGGCCAGCGAATTGCGGCATCTTCGCATGGTACACTTTAATTTTGATGGTTTTTTAAGGTTAAAGATATGCGTATCAGTTGTTAACTTAAAAATATCAACAAGGAGAACTCCAAAGTTAGCTTTAACTCCAAAGTGGCAAAAAACCCAAATGCCTTTAAAGGAAAAGGGGCATGAGCAACTGTAATTTAGGAACTGTTCGAGTCAGATCACTGTGGACCCATGGAAGATATTTCACGTGGTGATGCACCTATATTATGGTATTTGTTGATGATTTTAGTAGGAAAATAAAAATTGTACCCATCGACACAACGCCAACGAGTTTTGCAACAAATCCTTAAAAAAGCTGCTGAAGGGGTATGTAATACGCCATTAAAACAAGGCACCGTATACACCAAAAGAGAACGGTTTGGCAGAGAGAACATATCAAACTATCATTGAGATAGGAGGCTGTATGTTACTTCATCCTAGATTTGGCGTAACTTTTTGGACTGAGACAACATCCACCTCTGTTAACCGGTGTCACTCCTGGGGACGTTTTCTGGATGAATTCGACTCTAAGTCGTCTTCGTGTGTTTGGATGTAAGGCAATAGTTTCGTGAATTTTTTTTTCCGTGGGCTGGTGGAAATCTTCATACACACGATGAGCACGTGCCCAAAGTAGTGTGAGACTTAAACTCACAAAAACCACCACCCATTTTGTATTTGTTGACATTGACATCACAGTATTTCGCAAATGAATGCAACAAAATACAGACACTGGGACTGAGGTTTAACGAAGAATCCCGACGAATGCTCTTAGCCAATACTAGGGCCTGAAATTCATTGCTACAGTTGAATACAAAAGCTAAGTTGCATTTAGATTTATAGGAAAGGAACTGGAGAAAAATATCGGCCTTTTAGAAAGAAGAAGAAAGAGAATTTTTTTTTCCGTGGGCTGGTGAGCACGTGCATAAAGTAGTGTGGGACTTTAACCCAATAAATCCACCACCCTTTTTGTATTTGTATTTGCAACTAAGTATTCGACTGATCTATCAACTTTTTTATCACGAGTAATAAACGTTTGGCAGGTAACTTTTCTTTGAGAGTTCCTGCTTTTTCGGCAATTTTTAGCGCGGTTTGTTATTATCGGGCCAAATTTAAGGCCTTACTCTTTGGAGACGCCGCAATAAATTTGTTTTGTCAAGAATTTGGAGGACCGTTGTGTTAACGTGTCCCAATAAACATTTTTTTTTTGTGTTGAAAATTTTTGGTTTCATATTTCACCGCGGGAATACCTAGATCTATCTCTGCGTAGATTATTCCTTATATACCACGGTGCATTGACGAATGATCTATACTTTTTTTCAAAAGTTTGTAGAATGTTTAGATTCGTTTCACTGGTACAACCCCATAGTTGTATATCATATGTCGAGACCAGCTTTAGCACATGCTTGTAAATTAGCAGCTTGTTATCAAGGTTAAGCTTCGAATATTTTCCGAGTAACCGGTACAGTACTCTGTATTTGTTTTTAAGTTCTTCCAATTTCTTTTTTACATGCGGCTTCGATTTTAATTTTGCATCGAGTGTCATTCGGAGATATTTCGCTTCATTTGCTAAAGGGACTCGAACCGTATTGAGAAATACTGGCAAATTGTTTGTCCGTTTATACGAAAAATCTACATAAATCGATGTGCTCTCGTTAAGTGCAATCCTAAATGGATTTTGTCCATTCATTAACCTCGGGAACAGCGTTTTGTATTTTCATATTTTTTTCCTCTTTGATTGTGCCAACTGCTAGTATAGCTGTATCGTCAGCAAACGTAAGAACTATTGTATCGCTTGTTTGTGGGATATAACGTGTAAAGAGGTACAAGAGCTATTCGTTTCCAAGTTTCACATGGAAGAGTCTATACTCAAGATACGACACGAGGATTTTATATAATTTTTTCAGGCAGAACTTGTCTTAATTTGTATTGAAGACCTCTATGCCAAACCTTGTCAAAAGCTTGCGACACATCAAGAAATACGGTCGAGCAAATTTTCTTTTCTTCGAAAGCTTTCTTAATTACATCAGTGATTCGATCAACTTGGTCCACCGTCGAATGTTTACTTCTAAACCCAAATTGATGGCCAGGTAAAAGGCGTTACTGATCGATAATGGTATGTAAGCGACCGGGGTAAAAACCTTTCGAAAACTTTTGAAATTATTGGAAGAAGTGAAATAGGTCTGTAAGCTTTTATTTATTCGGTATTTTCCTGGTTTGAGAACAAAAATCACTTCCGCGACTTTCCAGTGTCCTGGTATGTTTTCTTATCTAATTGCTGCAAAAAGCGAGCTGTTGAGCAGGTTAAAATTTTGAAGTCTCTAGTCACCATACAAATGTCAAAATTTATCCACTGTCTTTAACACAATTGACACACGGCCCAAGTGGCGCGCACAAGTAGAACCCAACCTCACCCAACTTGAAGTGCGCAACTGAAGGCAGTTAGCTAAGGACAGGGCTAATTGGAGAGGCATGTTGGTTGAGGCCCAGGTTTACTCCGGACTTTAGTGCCACTGAATGATGAAAAATAATAGGCCAGCGAATTGCGGCATCTTCGCATGGTACACTTTAATTTTGATGGTTTTTTAAGGTTAAAGATATGCGTATCAGTTGTTAACTTAAAAATATCAACAAGGAGAACTCCAAAGTTAGCTTTAACTCCAAAGTGGCAAAAAACCCAAATGCCTTTAAAGGAAAAGGGGCATGAGCAACTGTAATTTAGGAACTGTTCGAGTCAGATCACTGTGGACCCATGGAAGATATTTCACGTGGTGATGCACCTATATTATGGTATTTGTTGATGATTTTAGTAGGAAAATAAAAATTGTACCCATCGACACAACGCCAACGAGTTTTGCAACAAATCCTTAAAAAAGCTGCTGAAGGGGTATGTAATACGCCATTAAAACAAGGCACCGTATACACCAAAAGAGAACGGTTTGGCAGAGAGAACATATCAAACTATCATTGAGATAGGAGGCTGTATGTTACTTCATCCTAGATTTGGCGTAACTTTTTGGACTGAGACAACATCCACCTCTGTTAACCGGTGTCACTCCTGGGGACGTTTTCTGGATGAATTCGACTCTAAGTCGTCTTCGTGTGTTTGGATGTAAGGCAATAGTTTCGTGAATTTTTTTTTCCGTGGGCTGGTGGAAATCTTCATACACACGATGAGCACGTGCCCAAAGTAGTGTGAGACTTAAACTCACAAAAACCACCACCCATTTTGTATTTGTTGACATTGACATCACAGTATTTCGCAAATGAATGCAACAAAATACAGACACTGGGACTGAGGTTTAACGAAGAATCCCGACGAATGCTCTTAGCCAATACTAGGGCCTGAAATTCATTGCTACAGTTGAATACAAAAGCTAAGTTGCATTTAGATTTATAGGAAAGGAACTGGAGAAAAATATCGGCCTTTTAGAAAGAAGAAGAAAGAGAATTTTTTTTTCCGTGGGCTGGTGAGCACGTGCATAAAGTAGTGTGGGACTTTAACCCAATAAATCCACCACCCTTTTTGTATTTGTATTTGCAACTAAGTATTCGACTGATCTATCAACTTTTTTATCACGAGTAATAAACGTTTGGCAGGTAACTTTTCTTTGAGAGTTCCTGCTTTTTCGGCAATTTTTAGCGCGGTTTGTTATTATCGGGCCAAATTTAAGGCCTTACTCTTTGGAGACGCCGCAATAAATTTGTTTTGTCAAGAATTTGGAGGACCGTTGTGTTAACGTGTCCCAATAAACATTTTTTTTTTGTGTTGAAAATTTTTGGTTTCATATTTCACCGCGGGAATACCTAGATCTATCTCTGCGTAGATTATTCCTTATATACCACGGTGCATTGACGAATGATCTATACTTTTTTTCAAAAGTTTGTAGAATGTTTAGATTCGTTTCACTGGTACAACCCCATAGTTGTATATCATATGTCGAGACCAGCTTTAGCACATGCTTGTAAATTAGCAGCTTGTTATCAAGGTTAAGCTTCGAATATTTTCCGAGTAACCGGTACAGTACTCTGTATTTGTTTTTAAGTTCTTCCAATTTCTTTTTTACATGCGGCTTCGATTTTAATTTTGCATCGAGTGTCATTCGGAGATATTTCGCTTCATTTGCTAAAGGGACTCGAACCGTATTGAGAAATACTGGCAAATTGTTTGTCCGTTTATACGAAAAATCTACATAAATCGATGTGCTCTCGTTAAGTGCAATCCTAAATGGATTTTGTCCATTCATTAACCTCGGGAACAGCGTTTTGTATTTTCATATTTGTTTCCTCTTTGATTGTGCCAACTGCTAGTATAGCTGTATCGTCAGCAAACGTAAGAACTATTGTATCGCTTGTTTGTGGGATATAACGTGTAAAGAGGTACAAGAGCTATTCGTTTCCAAGTTTCACATGGAAGAGTCTATACTCAAGATACGACACGAGGATTTTATATAATTTTTTCAGGCAGAACTTGTCTTAATTTGTATTGAAGACCTCTATGCCAAACCTTGTCAAAAGCTTGCGACACATCAAGAAATACGGTCGAGCAAATTTTCTTTTCTTCGAAAGCTTTCTTAATTACATCAGTGATTCGATCAACTTGGTCCACCGTCGAATGTTTACTTCTAAACCCAAATTGATGGCCAGGTAAAAGGCGTTACTGATCGATAATGGTATGTAAGCGACCGGGGTAAAAACCTTTCGAAAACTTTTGAAATTATTGGAAGAAGTGAAATAGGTCTGTAAGCTTTTATTTATTCGGTATTTTCCTGGTTTGAGAACAAAAATCACTTCCGCGACTTTCCAGTGTCCTGGTATGTTTTCTTATCTAATTGCTGCATTTACAATTGTAGAGGAGTTTAATTAATGCTTTCCGGGGCAAAATTTTAACTAGTTCTTCTTTAATCAGGTCAAAACCCGGGGCTTTTTTAGGCTTGAGTTTCTGTATTTCCCGTTTAAGCTCGGCAATACTTGCATATCTTAGTAACTATATTGCTAGCGGTTGTAGTCGCGAATAAAATAATGTTTTCTGGACCATCAAATGGTTAAAATGTTTCCTCGAGATGTGCGGCAAAGACGTCTGCTTTTTCCTTATCGCTTTTTGCCCAAACGTCTTGACTTACCCTGATTAGTGACAGCGCGTTTTTTGACCGTTATAATTCGATTCCTTTCCAGTGGTTAGGCTTTGTAGATAAGTTTCTTCTGCATGGTTTTTAAAAATTTTAATCGAATTTGATAGCAAGTTAGTCAACCGATTGAGGTATGCGGCAGACGAGTTTGGTGCCATCTCTTTCAAGCTTTTCTTTTTTGTTTAACCAAATCTTTTATTTCCCATGGGTACTTTATATTACTATAGCTCTCTATTTTGCGTTTTTGAGGAGTATTATTCCATGCTGCTGGGTGTATCGCTTAGGTCCCCATTATAATTCGAAGTCGCGGTTGACTCCTTTATCGATACCATTCAATAAAGGAGTCAACCGCGACTTCGAGTTCTAATGGGGAACTAAGCAATACACTCGAATACAGTCGAATATTATTTTCAATATCGTTTTTGAATCCTTCCCGTTTGTTAGTCTGGGTGGGTTCTCATTTCTAATGATTGACTCGCTCGTTTTTAGAATTCCTTAACTTTTATTCGATTGGACGGTAGACCTTTTACGATGAAAAAATCGATCAAATCCGGTATTTTTGTAATATCAGTTGGCCAGTAAGTTGGTTTTCCCGTAGAACTAAATTCGGTATTGTTTTTTTTTACCTACATCGTAAAGCATCTTACCTTTCTGTGATATCAATCTAGATCCTCAGAATGTATGTTTTGCATTAAAGTCTGCTTTGATGACAAACCAGTGTCCAAGGGAATAAAGCAAGTTTTCAAAGTCAATTTTCTCAATATTGTATCGTGGTGGGCAGTAAATAGAAGATATCTTCAGAAAGCATTGTCTGCTTTTGACTTTTATAGAGCAAACTTGCATTGTTTCGACTTGAAATTCCATCGAATGTCCGATACACTCTTTAAAATATATTGTGATGCTCCAACTCAAGCCTTATTCGATGGGTTTAGAGCATGATAGTTGAGGTAACTTTTAATCTTTAAGTGAGAATTACTCTTTGCGTGAGTTTCGGATATAAAACAGCTACCTCGCAGCCGCGGTAATTTGCGGGATGATCGCCTTTACAATTAATGCAAATAGCAGGAGTTTTCTTATCTGACCTGCAATCTACCATCAGATGATTTCCGGAACATTGGCAGCATTTCCGTGAATTCTGCCAAGATACGAAGAGATACCGTTTGTACCACCTAAAGAAGGATAAAACCATCAGTAGCTGAGATGTGGTGTTTTTTTGAAGAATTGAATTGTAAGCTAAACGAGCCAAACAATACACTCTTACATTTTATCAGAAGGGGCGAATTTAGTGGCGGATGGTGTTGACAGTGAAACGGATGGACAATACTTGCAATAACAAGTAGCCAAACTTCAACCCTTTCTACGGTATCTAACGTAAGCAGATCTTTATAAGCAAGCGACACCACAACTAAAATGTTTTACTCCGACTTTGGGCGTAGTGAGGAAAAATCATGAAAGTGATCGCCATCAATACCAATGCAATAGATCAGCGTAGCGCACTGCACCAAACGTAAACCGAAACCTCTCGGAAAAGATGATAACATGTCATGCTAAGTCCATTAAGATTAATGATCCGTTAACAGTACTGTGAAAATATTTAATGTCGAAAGGCTGCAATCGCAAGAGGCCGCCAAGACCTTCACGCAACTCGTATTCCTAAACCTCTCGATTAACACCATACCACCACCATCGAATGTCGAAGAACAATGGCAACGATGCCAACAAGCCATAAGATCAGCCGCAACTGATGTGCTTGGTTTGATGAGGAATGCCGACAGATGCTCGCAGCCAGGAACGAGGCCAGGTGAAGACGAGAGCTGCCGTTGAGCTCTCTATATGCAGAGGAGAAGGAAAACACTGGCTTTTCAGAAAGAAGAAAAAAGAGCAATAAAAGAGCGCGATCGAGGATATAGAGAGGTGCCACTCCAGGAACGATGTTCGCAAGTTTTGCAAAAGTGTAAAACGTCAAAACCAAGGATACAAGGCTCGAACAGAATCCTGTCGAGATGAACAAGGAAATATCGTAGTTGAGACACAGTCGATGCTGAAGATATGGAAGAATCACTTCTGCAGACTGTTAAACGGCGATGACGAACAACATTCCGCTGTCAGGCAGAACGAACCATTCAATATTGGCAACGACAGCGAAAACTGCCAACCACCCGACCTGAGTGAAGTGAGGATAGCAATATCAAAACTCAAGCTTAATAAGGCTGCCGAAAATGATGGCCTTTCGTAAGGTAAGTTCCTACTTGGTAAGTAACATCCACCAACTCATAAGCCAAATCTGGTCGCAAGAAAGTATGCCTGAAGAATGGAACCTCAGCATTATTTTCTCGATCCACAAAACTCTAACTACAGACGCTTAAGTCTCCTCAACATTGCCTACAAGATCCTATCGGCCCTTATCAGTGTGGTTTTACTCCAGGAAAGTCCACATCCGATCAAATTTTCACACTTCGGTAAATCCTGAAAAAAAACCTAAGGAGTTCAAATCGATACCCACCAGCTATTCATCGATTTCAAAGCCACATACGACAGCATTTATAGAGACGAACTGTACAGAACCATGTCTAGGTTTGGTATACCAACCAAACTCGTCCGTTTGTGTAGGATGACGATGGAGAATTCTCGCTGCTCCATCAGGGTCGGAAACGACCGCACCGCAACATTCGATACCAAAAAAGGATTTTGGCAAGACGATGCGCTGTCATGTGACTTCTTCAATTTGATTCTTGAGAGGATTATGCAAGACTCACGAGCCAACACCAGAGGCACAATTTTCCTAAAATCGATACAACTACTATCATGCGCCGGCGATATTGGCATCATTGGTAGGACCCAACGTAATGTCATAGGCACGTTAGCTAGTTTAGAGAAGGAAGCGGCAAAAATGGGTTTAGCAGTAAATGAGGGCAAGACGAAGTATATGCTGTCAACACGAAAGGACACACAACATCGACGAATTGGACAGAACGTCACCATTGACAGATATAACTTTTGAGTTAGTACGGGACATTGTCTATCTCGGCTCCGCTATTAACCCTGACAACAACATCTCGTCAGAAATTAAACGAAGAATTACTCTTCCAACCTCATTCAAACTACTAAGGAGATCCTATATAAGACCTTGATCATCCCAGTCCTGCTCTACGCGCTGAAGCATAACCGTCTCAAAAGCGGATAAAGAAATCCTTGGTCGATTTGAGAGGAAAAGTCTTCGAAAAATCTTCGGTCCCGTTTGCGTTGACGGGCTATGGAGACGACATGTAGAACGAATCGACACCAATACTCCGGTCGCAGAGTGTTCGATTCCCAGCTAGACGTCGGACGCAGTTGTAGACCTCAACCAAATCTGAGTGCGCAACTGAAGGCAGTTAGCTAAGGACCGGGCCAATTGGAGATGCATGTTGGTTGAGGTTTTATCCCGGACTATAGTGCCGGAGAAGGAGGGAACAGTAGATGAAGGATTAACCGATTCGACTGTAAGTACTAGAAAAATGCTATGAAGAACAGTGCAACTAGTTTTTTTGAAAACCAGACCTGGGTGTTAGCAGATATTGCATCAAACTGCAGGCCAAATTATTGCAAATGGTATAAAATCACTTGCTATCAGTTGGTCTCATTGTTTGATGGATTTGAAAAAGGGTGCACAAGCAAAAACCTATCGGTAAAAGACCGCCTACCTCTGTTGTGCTATATACTATAGTCCGATCTTTACTTGCGATGACCGCCCAAAACAATTTTGATATTGATCAACTGGACGTTGTGACTGCATTCTTACAAGGCAATCTGAGCGAACAAGGCAATCTTATGCTGCAGACAAAGGGCTTTAGCGACAATAGCCTTAAGGTCGCTAGAATTCCCACTATGCTTGCTGGAAATTTGCTCGAACGCAAATAGCTCGCATACATCCTAACAATTCACCCATTGCTTTATTAATCGCATATTAAGAGATCGGCAGTACGCTCATTTATGAACACAATTGCCACGGAATCTCGAATGAAGAGCTGTTGCCTATGATATTCCGAAAGGTATTCCATCGTGTTTGGCATTGGCATTTGTTTGGCTGGATCGAAAGCTTTCAATAGAGCAGATCTCTTCTAGTAGCAATGAATGGTACAACGCCTCTAGCTATATTCTCATATAGAACTTGTTTGAGCTCCACATAATGTTCTTAAAAAACGTATTCTCAACGCAGTTTGGGATGAACATTTTTTCGTCTGATAACGTGAGAAGGGCGATGTATTACTGCGATAATTAAAAGTTTGAACTTAACTTAAACTTAAAAGTAAACACGTCATCGTCTGTGTGTTAACATTGAGCGAACAGTAATTCGAAACTCTTATTTACTTCCTTGTGGCGCTACAGTCCGAAATTAACCTGGGCCTCAAGAAACGGTTGAGGTATTAAATCTTTTAAGAAGCCAGAGCAATAAGACTACATAACAGAAAACCATGCACCATGCGACTGCCTAATCTCGAGTTGATTAACCGTGAACAATGTTGCATTCTCTACACCAACAGGTAGACAAACATTTACAGTAGATAATTACTTTACACATTCTATGTGCCTATTATCAACTTTCACCTATTCCAATTGGCAAACGAAATTCCTCCACCTCTGTGTATCAACTCAAGCATCGTTTGCAAAACAATTTGAAAGACAATTGTGTCAAAGCGACATAAGCGACTGTACCTTTTGTTGTAATTTTACAATATTCCCTGATGATGTTCTCGAGTATGTCTTCCAATTCCTTGAAACTAAACAGACGATATCCCTGTTTGAGTACTTCGTATTCCTTTTGAAGGAATGGGCTGGTTTTGCAAAACATTTCGGCCGCTTTATCCAGACGTTGTTTACGTAAATAGCCTAGAAAAAAAAAAAACATTTATATTGCTATAGGCATTTGTTTTACAAAAAACAAGAAACACCAACCAAGCACCATTCGCGCAATGTCCGAATTGAAGAATACTGTTTCCATTTTCAAGATATGCGGATTTTTTCTTTGTTTAAATAATTGCTGATATTAATTAAAGCTTATCGATTACCACTTAAAATTACTTTATTTAATATTTATTATGTTTTGATGCTAAATAACATCACAGAGGCGGCATTGCGTTTTTTTTTCACTTTTGTTGAACAAAATTTGGCGTTTAACTATTTTGGCAGATGTGGTGAATTTAATGGCGGCAAAAAGAGCAAACAATACGTGTCGGTATGGTAGTTTGGATATAAGTGAAGGGATAGGGTGGTCATATATTTCATTTTTTGTTCAGAATGATGGTGATAATTTTCCGTACAATTGTAAGAATATATTAGGGGTATTAATGCAACGTCGGAAAGTCGTCATAAACGTTGTAAACGTGATAAAATTACGACGTTATAAATGAACTGTCAACATATGTAAGGGAAATCGTTTCCAACAATATCGGAATTTTCTCACAGGAATTGAGTGTGTAAACAGAGATGGTTGTATACATTAGAAATGCTATTTTGACATTTAATCAGTCACTTCCACACATCAAACGTATTTGCTTAACTAAAATAAATTATGTAGAACGGAAGGAGAACAACAGAAGCAAAGTTCCATCAATAAATAAATTACTAAACTGAGATTGAATTCAGTGGACTACCACATTATATAGTAGTACAGTTTTATTGTTAATATTAGAATTTTTCGCATGTAGTACATTTATGACGTTGCAAGAATACCCTGTTTACCCTTCTCGTATAAGTGGAAAAGTTTGAAAAGCGCTTCTACACATAGAAAAAAAATAATATGTACAGTCCTATAGAATTGGTGGAAATTTCCATTTATTCAGGATTGCTATAAGAGTATGTTTTAAACGATGCAGACGCGATATCCAAAGATTTTACTATAAGGCAATATATAAGTTGAAATAGTTTTTCTAAATATTCGATATGCTGTGCGATTAAATTATAATTTTAATGTTAAAATGTTACTTTAACGTAAATCTATTTTTACATATGAATAGCGCTACTTTTGGCCTAATAGAGAAAAACGGCTTACAATTTACGTCATCTCGTTGAAGGAGGTTTGTTGGAACGAACACACCTTTTCATACGTTTTACATGTATTCCACACGTCCCACAAAACAGCTGATGAACTCGCTGTCAAAATAAATGTATTTTTTTCATTTCACTTCAACTGTAAAAGTATAATATAATGGAAATTGTAAAAAAAAAGAAGACGAGGAGTACCTGTTGGGCAAAAATGGACACCTTTATCCACGTAATTCTCTGCTTATCGCGTTTCATAATTGCCTTTATACGAATAGCTTTATATTGAAGTTTCACAGTTTGCAAAAGCATTTGTGTTTTTTGAGAGTCGAAAACTTTTGTCAAAATCTTTATATTTGTTTCCCTTTCAGTTTTAAATGCAAATATTAATTTCAACATATTTGAATTCATTTTATTCAATTAATATAATTTCATACACAAATTTTGCAGCTAGTATCACAGCTGATATATCAAACGAAATCTGGGCAGAGTCCGGTCTGAAAGCACAAGTGATTTTCGAAAACTTTTTGCCGAAAACTCAGTTTTCGATTCGGTGTGTAAACACTTTTATTCATAAACTCACTATAAGCAGTGTATAAAGTTATACACTCCTTAACATGCCTCTGAATACAAAAATATAATTTATGAAATCTATACAATGTTGAATAGAGGCTGCATATCCTAAACACATCTGATGGTTGAAAAGTGCATGCATAAGCGCATTTAATTTTTTTTATTTCTGTATACACAGGCGGCCAAAGTCACCAAAGTTTCAATTGATAATTGAAAAAAGTTGTCAAGTGTATTTTTGTATTTTAGCAGTTGTGTTTCACGGTTTAATTTATTCAAATGGTAATTCTTCTTTACCTACAGACTCAACAATTTTAACTATGTTAGTGAGTCAACATTAAGAGCCGCACAGAATGCGAATTTGTAGTTGACGCTTGTAGTTTAGTCAAAAGTTTAAGACAAGTTGAATGAATGGCAACTCCATGCATGAAATGTATCTCCCTTTTGACAGCGATAGCAATAGATATGCATTCTGGGTCGTCCATAAGTCAACATTTATCGCAAAGTTTCTTGCTGGAAAGTCTGAGAAATCTAGTACATCTGTTGGGCCATTCGATAGCTTGTTGACATCGTCACCATTGTTCTTCGACATTAGATTCTGGCGGTATGGCGGTAATCGAGAGGTTAAGAAATACGCGTTCTGCAAATCACTTGGTGGTCTCTTGGGACATTAATTCTTTTTACTGTGAAGTGTGATTCAAGTCGATGTTAGCTCCTTGGAATGTTTGGACATCCAAAATACTGGATGAGTGTCTCTTGTATATCGCATGTGATCAATTTGATTGACTTTCGTTGATCTGGAGACCGCAATGTTCCCTTATGAATATCGAAAAGCTTTATATAGTGTCCTTTCGTTCCGCAACGAAGTCAATTATTATAAGTCCGTTGCCAAGCGTTCTGTCGTGTAGACTTCGTTTTTTTCAACAATACTGCCACAGATGTCTTCTCTATCTAACTTTGCGTTGAAACGATTTTAACATCGCTCTCCGGTAGTCGCTCATAAGTTTTGTCAAAGAGCTCGTAGAAGTAGTTTTCCGCATATTTTTCCTCCGCTTATGTTATGAAATTTGGCTTTGATGCAGATTCGCTGATGTCTTCAAAACATAGGGCTTCTTGCCTAATCGTATCGTATCCAATCCATCATATTTAATGAATGGCAGTAACGCCTGCTTTTAAGCGGCTTAGGGCTTTTGCTAGCTGTTCCCCTGTACCTCTCCAGTTTAATATTCTCCCATTACAGGTGCGAGATATCGTTGTTCGTATCTCGATTAGCATCAGGCTTTCCAATGGATTTGATTGCTTCGTAACAACTAACAATTTCGCTTCGAACTTGCGCTATCGAAGCTATTTCCCTCCCAGCAATAACATGTATGAAGTCTTATGGAAAAACATTTGGAAGCTATTCATTTCCATAAGACTTTTTTAAATACTTCTAAGAAGCATAAAAGATAAAACTTTATTTGCTTATAAAATGCCTTATAGAAGGAAAACATAGGCTTCGCAGTCTTTCTAAAAACATTTGCAAGCCTTCTCGAAGTTGAAAAATAACATCGTTTTTATATTATTTTTTTTTTTAATATTTTGTTATATTATTTACTTATATTAATTTCAATCCTTTAAAATTATTAAAACCCAATTCGTTTTTATGAAATTTTATGCAAATAAATTTATATAAAAAAAACCTTGTCTTACTGATATTCGAACTCGCGTTCTCTCGCACGGTAGTCTAATTTGATTTTTTAAGCGTAGTTTTTTTTTGAAATCGAATAAAACACTTAAATTTGCATCAAATACTCAAAATTTTTATTGTAATCGATGAATAGGCCTTTGCCATTTACGATTTAAAGACAACTTCATGTAAATATTGTCCATTCGGGAGGTCCACTTTTGCGTTTTGTTTCGGCGTGTATTCCAAGTTATCCATGTTATTCCATGTTATCCTGTAAGGCTTCAATCGTGTTCGGCTTGTCCAGATAGACTTACGACTTTACATAACCCCACAAGAGGCGTTAAATCGCATGGTCTTGGCGGCCAACCCACAGGGCCATTTCGAGAGATAAGCTGCTCACCAAATTCATCATTCAACATTTCCATTGTTTCACGAGCTGTGTGGCATGTGGCATCGTCTTGATGAAACCACATGTCAAGTAAGTTCAACTCAACCAACCGGGGCAAAAAAAAAAAAGTATCATGGCTCGATATCGTTCGCGGTTGACGGTAATGTTTCTTCCACTGTCGTCTTTGAAGAAAAATGGACCGATGATGCCACCAGCCCATAAATCACACCGCGGTGTAGTGGTAATGTGTTCGTCTGTTGAGTGGAAGGTTGCGCGTTCAATCGCAACCAAAATCCATTTTTACTTTTATTTAAAAGAAATAAAAGGTCGGTGTAGTACCTAAAAGTATGCACACCATCTTGAATTTCTTCAAATTTAACGAACACAAGAAAAAGTGACTCCCCGAAGCTAGTTCGGACACCACCCATGGAGTTTAAGTCTCCACTACATCCAAAATCTTTCCTATCCTCTCTTTCTTCCCCTTCTCTAACGCTCGTACTATGGTAACATATAAAAGGGTATTCATAACCCCTTGAGTACGTGTAAATTATAAAAAAAAAAAAACTGTCGTTTTTTCGGGATGCATCGGTAATTCTTGTATGGCATTTGGATTTTCCTGGATTTTCTCCAAAAATTAGACGTTGTGGTAGCTCATTTGGCTTCAATTCTTGCACAAGTTGAAGTTTATAGGCTTTCTAACCCAAATCAACACGTAAAATTTTCCATGTGGCTGAGTAACACTTGCCCAATTGCGGAGAACGGCGACGAATTGACATTTCACGATCTTCATTAACATTGGACGCTACGACTGCAACATTCTCTTCGGTACGCACTGTATGCATGCTAGTCGATGGGGTTTAATGTCCAACAAAGTAAATTTGGTGTGCAGATAACAGCACGAATTGTTGATTCAGCAGGTCGGTTATGACGACCGTAACAAACGGTACACATTTTTCACAGAGCACGAAATTTGATAATAAATTTCAATAATTGCAATTGTTGGCCGTTGCTTGTTTGTAAGTCTATCCATGATTAAATGGCAGAGTATACTGAAAACTTTTCACTTTGACGCAATTACTAACCACAGCTGCAAACTTGAAAAACTTAACTCTTAAAAAATCACCCTTTACAACGAAGTGCTTGAATTGTGTTGACTCATTCTCTCGATCCTTTAACCTTTTTCCCGATCCTTTCAACCTTTCAACATGAAACATATTAACGTGTGTTACGTATGTAGGGTGTTTTCATAATCGTCTGCCTAACTAAGATCTGCGTAAGACGTGTTCATAAAGTCAGATTTTTGATCGAACAGCCTCATATGAAGTGCAGACGATATGTTCATAAACGTCATAAGTGTCATCAGTATCTGGCAGATTGCGCATCCATATATTTTTCACTGCAGAAAGCGCAGGAGATAAAGAAAACAAATTTTAAGAGCGAAAATAAAAGTTTTATTGGAAATGTCTATATAAATTGTGTCTTTACAATAACATTTATCTTTTTTTTAATGGAAGAAGATGCTGCACTGTGGAATGTGCCGAAAACTAAGCTAATAATTCATAACATAATTTCTGGGAAAAAGGAAAAAAAAAACATTATTGTAAAGGACATTAAAAAGGTTGATCCATTCTTCTCCTTTGTTATTAATTCACAATTAAGATCGAGACAACTTCTTTCGCGGTCATTTATAATTTTTGTCTGACGTTTATGAACATTCGGCGACTACTTAAAATTGTTCTTAAGCAGGCCCGTTCTGCAGAATGAGCGTGTTCATTAGTGCAACAAAGAAGAAAGACGATTGGACTAGCGCAGATTTACGACGTTTATGAAAACGTCCGTACACACATCTCCGGAAGCTTAAAAACAACCTTCGGAGGTTATACCATCATAATTTCGGTTATGTCTGTTAATTTTCCCGCATGATGTCTTAAACTGGCTTCTACCCAAATAAACGACTGCAAAAATGCTCCACCTCGTGCACAAGTACTATATAAGGCCAACAGAGATAATTGCTTGTGGAAATTAAATTTTGTTGCCTTATAGAGGAACAATTGTAAATTGGGCGCCCGACACGATTCATGGAATCTTGCAAACATCCACATCCCTATGGTCAATATAATCCGCTTTTGCAAAGGATCGGGCTATTACTTTCGGAAACCCAGAGCTCCACATCACAATCCCACTTAGGTATCATTTAACCCCTTCATCTCTTATTCGTGTTGGACTTCTCATTAAATCAAGAACAACCCATAAAAGCCAACCGCACCTAGCACTCTTTGAATACCTTAGCAAATATAACAAGTGCAATTTTTTTTTTCAATTTTTATTTTGTAAATTTTTCATTTTGTTGTTTTTATTTATTTAATTACACAATTTATATATAATTTAAAATTGTTTAATTAAATTAAAATTTTCCTAACACTCTTGTACTTGTTACTTATAATAAATCAATAATAATTATAAAATTCTTATGGTGATCCATTAAAAACTAACTGTTCCATTGTTTTAATTATGTGTTTCATTTGTTATCTCATTATTAAATTTGTTAAATGTATATATATATATATATTGGATGTTTCCCAAAGTTTTACAAAGATTTCGTTTTTATTTTGTTACATTCTACAATTATCATTACAAATATGCTTCTTGTTTTGTTTCATTTTTATGGTCTCTCATTCAATTACATTTTAATTTAAAGTGTATTAGAATTAATTATCTTTTTTATTTTTCATTTAATTAACATTATTTAAAATTACCTAAAACGAAAAAAACTATGAATAAAAATTAAAAAAGAAACGATAAAAACAAGATAATTTCATTTAAATATCATTTATGTATATATATATTGATTTGTTTTTTTAATATTTACAAAAAAGATTCATTATTGATGTTTTTTTTTATATTATTTACTATAAGTTTTGTGTTTTTTTGTTTATTATACAATCATGCAATTAATTTATAAAAATTAAAACAATTAAAATTAAGAACAATTAAATTTGTTTCCTTTGAAAAAGTGTTTCGTAGTATAAATTCAAAGATAGAACTGTTTTTTTTCTGAGAATAGAGAGATTGATAGATATATTGGAAAAATTGTTGCCCTAGATTTTACATTCATTCACACACTTACGAAAATGGATGATTAGTTCACCCGACCAACAAAATTTTGAGATTCAAAAAATTACAAGAAAAACATTTTTATTTAACAATAGAAATGTTTTTTTTTTTAAAGAAGTAAAACAAACACGAGATTCAGTGAGTTGCCCACAAGTATTAATATCACGAAAATTCCATTTCGCCCGTCCATTTAAAAATACAAAAAAAAAATTCGTATTTGAATAAAAAAAAATTTAAAATGCTTTTTTTTATAAAAAAAAGATGCCAGTGAGATTAAAAAAAAACAGCAAAAAAATATGTGTTTAGGGGGTCTTAAAATTCTACCCTGAGACTGTCTATTTTGCAGCAAATATTTACACACACGTTACACTATCACTTCAGGGATTTTTTTCCTTAAAAGAAACTTGAAACACAGATACATTTTTATGACCGTATTTTCCGAACACAATTGCATTTTCATTTTGTTTTCTTACTTTTTGTTGCAACAAATTGAATGCAGAAACGACGATAACGGTTTATTTTTGCTTAAAATGTCATCGCCGCTTTAAGATGCATAAATAATTGAATAAATGGACCTAATTTGTAAATTACAACTAATGGAGAATTGCCTTAAGGTGTATTCGACGAAGGCACCGACGATGATGAGGCGGCCATACGGTAGTAGATGTTGGCACCCTTAATAGGCAACGGATGTGCCTCTGTGTTGAATACCCATTCGTCAAGGGGTAACAGTGAGTCGTCGGAGAATAGCAGGTACAGGTACTGAAACGAAAGGATTTAATTAAATTTTTTGTGTAAATGTTTGATTACCCTTGAGATGGAGGGTGGGAAAAAGTTGTTAAATTCAAATGCTGTTGGGGTAGAAGTTAAAAAGCTTTTTGATGTAAGGTAGGTGTAAAACAATTTTTAATGCCAGCACTTGTTGCGGCAACAAAACTCGTTGACCCCTGGTTTTTGTGTAGCTCAAGAGTACCTATAGTGAACAGGGTACTTTTTGTTCTGGTTGTAAAATTGTAATGATATTCGAAAATGTAACCGAGTTTAATGGGTTTGGGAAAAGTTGTTTTCCGATTTATGGGCAGTAGGGTTAGAGGACTATGTAAAAAGTCCTTGTACACGTGCTTCTGCTGATTTGTGCAGTTCTGTTCTTAATGATTTTTTATGAATATTTATCAATTTAATCTGAAGTTGGGCAGGTTATTAGAGTGCAGATAGGAAAATAGAAATCCAATTGTGCCAGCTGTTCGAAGATATTTATACCTACAAAAGGGGTTTACTGAAAGTTTACGGAACCAACATACCTCCTCTTCGATATTTAATGATTGGGAGTTCAAATACCCACTCAGGCCTACTCAGAAAGCAACATTCTGAAGAACATCGTAACGACCGCAGCGGCCCATACTTGGCGGTTCTAATTAAAACCTCCAGAGCTTTCGACAGCTCTGTATCACTGATACAACTGCAACGATTGGTGCTTCTTCCCAGGAGAAAAAACCTCTAGGAGTCCCCTCGTCCTATCGCCCTCATCTGCCTTTTGGTTAATATTGCCAAAATCACAGCAAAAGTCATATATAACAGATTAAAAGCAATGCGATGACGCTCTTGGACAAAGGAGGGAAATGCCTTTAATTCCGAAACTGTTCCTGTATCATGACCTCTTTTATGCCAACGACACGAGCGATGGAGGAGGTATGATTATATCGTCACCCATGCCGTGGCTAGGCATATCCTTGACATCGAGCAGATAACAAACGAAGCTATATCTGCAATTAATGCCTGGTTTGAGTCTGCTGGACTTGACCTATCAGAACCGAATACTGAAGCAGAAAAAGTAGTTGAATACTTGAAAGTACGCGAAATTTGCAATCAGTTCCCTTGGTGCGCCTAGACTTCGTTCGAAAGAAGGCAGCGATCCTCCAAACATCGCTTGCAAACATTTTGCGCACAGAATCAGTAGCAGGCTACTTTTGGCAAAGCGTATCCTTGACATCGAGCAAGTAAGAAACAAAGCGATATCTGTTACCTTGGTGCACCTAGACTACATTTGAAAGGAAGCAGCAATCCTTCAATTATCGCTTACAAACATTTTGCCGAACAGAAGCAGTCGTAGAAGGTTAGGGTATTGGTAATATTTGCAGTGGCTGCACGTAATACACGTGCACACTTAGACCAGAAAATGTTCGTTGTGGTTCCACCTGGATCTGTACACTTTTCCTAATATTCGTTTGCATAAGTGAACCATTCGAGTCAACGATTACGTCTACAGTGCCAGTTTGGATGGAAAAAGTTCTCAGCCTTAATAAGCTGCTTTGACATATCCGGACAACAAGGGTAAGTCCAGTGGCGGGAGCCGAAAGGCCAACGACAACGCTCAATACCGTAGTGGATACAAATGGTCTCGTATCCTAGGGTTATCAAATAAATTGAAGTTGGCCGTGGCCCTCCAAGTTGTAATCTGTGCTTTGTGTTGAGTACCCACAAGTTGTAATCTGTGCTTTGTGTTGAGTACCCACTCGGGAACAAAAATTGTCAATAAGCAGACCATACCGCTATCCAGAAAATACGATGGAGTAGGCAGAGCAAAAACATGATAAAAAAAACTGTGACATCTATCATGGTCCGCATAATAGTGTGCAGAAACAAATACTATTGTCCAAGTCTCAGACAAGAAATTTAAGCTTCGAAGACAACATTGTTACAAACTGCATCAAGGCAAAATTCCCCAGCAGTAGGCTTGTATGCTCCAACATCCCAAAAGGCTCAAATCATTTTGCGAGAGACAGAAGGCGCAAACAATTTCCTGCCGAGATGACCAAGGAAAGGTCTTAGTTGAGAGACAGCCGATGCGGATAATATGGGAATAACACTTCCGCAGACCATTCAACTGCGATGACGAACATTCATAAGCTAAATTCGGTCGAACGAAAGTTTGCCTGAAGAATGGAACATCGGCATCGTTTGCCCTGTCCACAAAAAAGGAGACCCTCTGAACTGTGCCAACTACAGTGGTATAAGTCTCCTCAACATCGCCTAAAAGATTCTATCTGCCCTCATATGCGAACCCCTGAAACCGTTTACCAGCAACCTGATAGGCTCTTATCAGTGTGGTTGTAGACCAGGAAAATCTACAAATGATCAGATTTTCACACTTCGGCTGATCCTGGACAAAACCCAAGAAGTCCAAATCAGTACTCACCACCTATTCATTGATTTCAAAGCAGCATAAGTCATCATTACTATACTGAGCTTAGTCTAGTTTTGGTATACCGGTCAAACTCGTCCGTCCATTGTCCGGATGACAATGGAGAGTTCTCGCTGCTCAATTAGGTTCGAAAACGACCTCACCAAAACATTCGATACCAAAAAAGGATTTAGACAAGGCGATACATTTTCATATGCGTTCTTGTATCTCATTCTTGAGAGGATTGTGCAAAACACCCGCGCCAACACCAGAGGCACAATCTTCCATAAATCTGTGAAACTAGCATACGCCGACGATATTGACGTTAAGGGTCACGTTTGTAAGTATCGAGAAGGAAGCGGGAAAAACGGGTTAAGCTGTAAATGAGGGTAAGACCAAGTATATGCTGTGAACACGAAAGGAAACACAACATCTAAGAATTGAAAGATATAACTTTGGGTAATACGGAGCACCCTGTTTCTGTTTCTCCGGGATAAGAAGGCAATTTAGTAGTATTATAGCCCTTACTCGAACTACTAAGGGGAATCTATAAAAGAACCTTATTATCCCAGTCCTACTCTAATGCGCTAAAGCATGGACCGTATTAAAAGTGGATGAAGAAATCCTGTTCGATTTAAGAGAACAATTCTTCAAAAAATCGTGGGTCCCGGTTTCGTTGAAGGGCTATGGAGACGAAGATTCGACCAAGACTTATACCAGCTGTACAGCGAAATACTCCTAGTCGAAAAACTCCGCATTTGTCGTTTAAGATGACTATGACATGTAGAACGAATGGATACCAATTCTCCGGCTCGCAGAGTCTTTGATTGCCAGCCCAACGTCAGACTCAGTAGGGAAAGACCTTGCCTTCTTCAGAGGAGCTTACAAGTAGAAACCGTCCTTAACCAAATTTGAATGCACAACTGGAGGCAGTCAGTGAATGACTGGAATAATTGGAGTGGCATGTAATTTTAGGCCCAGGTTCATTCCGGACTGTAGCGCCACTTAAGTTATTAAGTAGGTAAAGGGCTACGGTCATTTTTACTACGCGATCCTGTGCAATTTATATTCAAGAACAGTACGAAGTTTTCTATTGGAAGTCCCAAAGTCAAAACAGCATGAAGAGACGAACAATGTAATCTCATCATGTTTAGGATCAAATAGAATGAAAGCGACCAAATCTCTACATGAGACATATTTCAAGTTGGTACCATGATAAGTAAAACGTGTCGCCAAAGCATTATAACTAAACTTCTATAAAATATGTCCTCTTACCTTTAATGTTTCAGCAAGGAAGAAACTTTGCTGCACATCATCCTTTTGTGGTACCTCTTGATACACATTTTTCAACCCTGAATAACCGTGCGGTGTACGACAGTGTTTCTCTAGTGCTTCCACCGCTTCCCAGCCCCAATCACGATACTTCTGATCGTGTGTCAGCCGCCAAAGAATAAAGTAGCTTTCGAATGTTTCCGGTCGAAGTATATAGTACTTCTCTTGAGATTTTAAAGCACGGGCTTCAGCAGCTTCTCCAAATCTACAAAAGATAAAACAGTGCTGAATATTTTATTATGATTATAAACACGATCTTTACCTAAAAGCTTCAGGTCCAAGTTTAGTCGGAGTCCGGATATAACTCTCGTGGCAAGTATTCGTTAAGCCTCTACCGACTTCCATGAATTTCTCCGTATGCTCGTTCTGTCTGGTATTCGCACCAAGGGCAAACAGACCACCTTATTTACGAAGAAAAAGCTTAAAACAAAGCTTTTACAAAAGACTTGAAGGAACTTACCAGCAAAACATGCTAAATGGTCCATTTTATTCTCAGGGCGATCGAATTTCATGTCAGTGACATACGTCAAACCACTAGGGCTGGTCATAACCATACGCTGAACAATCGCAGCCATTGCTTCGTCAAACATTTGTCTGCCCTCCTCATCAGTTTGGCCCGATTGCAACCAAGCCTTCAGAAGGTACTCATAGAAACTATCGCCCAATGCACCGAGTGACATGTGAACTAGGGGGGAAAGAAAATTAGTATCAGCACAGTTATTAGTTTAGAATCCCCTTTAGAACTTACGTTGTCCCCACTTCCCGGTCTTTGGATTCAAATAGTTTGGATACAAGCCCTTGGGCTTTTCCATCTCCTTCAATACCTGGCGGATTGTTTGTACCCTCTCCTTATACAGGGGATTACCCGTAATATCACTTAAGTATGAAAACTCCAAATGCAGTGTTCCAAACTCAGATAAGATAGAACTACCACCCGATGCCCAGCCATAGTTTTTACTCATTCCGGTCTTAGTGTTGACCAGCGCGTATGGAATACCAGTTGGTGTTTGGAAGGCAGGCAGCAGCTTATCGGCGATATGTTGAGCTTTTTCTTTGTACATTGCATCCCCGGTGAAGGCGTAAAGTGTCAATAGACCACCTACAAACCGAATATTCGTCTCAAATACGGACAAATCCGCTGAGATGTTGTCCAGTGACAATTTCCTCTCAATCCAATCACGTCCTTCACGATATTCCTTTTCCATACCCATCAGGTATAGAGTGTCCAAGCCATCGACTATAGTCGCACCAAAGTCATAGCTGCCGAATATGCTACCCGAATGTGCTCTTTGGCTAAGTGGTCGTAGCTCATTTTTACCCCAAGCATAGAGTTTGTAATTTTGCCAGGCGTGCAGCATCATCTGAAAGGAAAGCAAAATGGAAAAAAATTTGTAAGAAACTTGTTCATGGTAAAAATATTAACGGGGTTTTAAGGTACTGGAAAAATTCCTAAAGATTGCAGCCATTTCCGAGATCTCACGCTTACCTATTACCGTGAGACACGATAGGAAGGCACTAATAGCCGAGAGAAGATATATTGTGGTGCATACGAAAGATCGATAGGGATGGACCACTGGATCACTATTTTAAATTTCGTCAACATTTTAAGCAGCTTTATACAAGTTCCTTGACCATACTATCCTACGAAGCTCAGCTTCAGCGGTAGTCTGAAGGGACGAATTTAGTGCAAACATTCACCATCAGAGAGAGAGAGGGAGATAGTTTGTAGATTTAGCCACAAAAGGAGTGGACCTGCTAAGCTATGCTTAGAACTATTGAGTTCGCTACGGTTGTTTGTGTTGTCAGCGGATTTATTACACTTTTTGGTATCATATGACGATATCAACCTTCACCTCACACTAAGGCAACTCTTCCTTTTCCAAAACGGCAGGAGAAGAAATAACAAGTTTGACTCAATGGTGGCGTCTAAAGTCCCAATGAGAATGAACAAAGTGGACAACTTAGAAAAGATGCTTCGACATATTTGGACATCAATGAATACTGATGGTCCCGTATCCTAGGAGTATCAAATAAATCCTCGACTTATAAAGGCTGCATTTGAAAGCATCCTTCGTCTAGATCAATATAGCATCCTTCGTCTAGATCAACTGTGTCGCCTACCACTGGATGACAGCGATGCAAAGCTCAGTTAGTAAGCAACTCATATGAAATTTTCTAAAAATGTACCAGTTTCCGACAAGGATAAGCGATTTTTTCAACCTCGTGCTGGAACACGATAGACACCATCTTTAACAAATCTAACTAGCTACTGGGATGCGCAGACTGTATCAATGTCGTACTCACAACCCATAACATAGGACAAAATGTCTCTATTAGAATGACACCTAAGTGAAATGGGATCAAAGCTCCAGGCACGAAAGTTATGTTTGCTCGAGCGAAACTATGAAGTTCGGTGTGTTTGTGCCTACTATTAGTATTATTTCATCTGACTAGTGGGGAAAGGTAGCGTATATTTATACATTTATACTATAAAAGATCCATTGTTACGTTATTCGAGCAAAACTCTGAAATTCGCTACGGTTGTGTCTCCTATCAGTTTGATTATGTTTATTACTTTGCTATTTTTTTTATATTAAAGCAACAATTTTAAATGTTTTAAATGTCCAGTGAAGTGTTCGCGTTAAAAAAAAAGATGTCCATTTCGCTTGACGATTATTTGGCTTTTTTTCAGATATTGCAGAGATTAGTACGTACGCTTGAAAGGTAGGGTAGATTCAATCGTTAAAGCATATGGTTCGGAACAGAGAAAAACATGTACCCAAAGGCAAAACACAAGGTCTAAAATACAGGGTTACTCTGGGTAGCTTAGCGATTTTTTTATAAATTTTTCTCTGGCGAGAAATTGTTCCATATAATTTTTCAGAAAAATAATCACTAAATAAGGGTTTTGAATTATATTCACAATTAATATAACACTTCAACATTTAGAGCAAATTTTTAAAGCCTGCGTATTTTGTATGGTACATCAGCTATTAACGTCGACCATATATTAAAAAAAAATCTAACGTTGACCCTTTTGTTAAAGTTGGTGTGTCAATCTGTTTCTAGCATTAGGGTATCAAGATCAAGTTATTGGTCCTACTTAGTTATAAAAGTTTCCTCATTCCTGGTTTATTATTATTTCAATTTAATTTCTTATATAAATTGTACTAGATCTAGACTAGACTAAGCGCTTTTATTGCAATAGTTCTAGTACCTATGTATGTCATATTTTTAAAAGAACCCTCATTAGTTTCTCTCCTTGGAGTCAAAGCTATTAGGTGAAATAGAGTTGCATTACATCAAAGAAATAACGAGAATAGTACTTAACCAACATTAGTACCTTAGGCGTTTGTGTAATGAAAATCTTAACAAATCAAAATGCTTCATAACAAGGCAACCTTTGAATTAGTAGCATGACGGCGTGTACTCCAGCCATGCTATTACATATTGTATTTTTTTAAATCCAGTTACAAAAGGCAACTGTTTGACATTTAAAATAACTGCAATTGAAAACATTATTTTTGTAAGAAACTTTTTCTATTCCCGTTCTTGCACAGTGACACACAAACCTTGTTTGCGTATAGAAATTAATACCACACACAAATTCAAGACATCAAGTGCATCAACATATAACAGTTTTATTACTCACATTTTGCACGTATGAAATGGGATCAAACAAAAGAAATTCTAAGAGGAAAACCCCAAATCCACTTACTGAACACACTCTCTATTGTGCATTAATTAAAAAGTTATAATTAAAATTAATTACAACACCCATTCGCTGGCTTAACACTTAACAAAAAACCAAGTTTCCCTAACCTCGCAACTAATTGAAAACTTAAACACCTTCCTTCCATCGGCTTCTTCTTGTTATTTTCCCACAGCCTCTGTATTCTCCAACCATACATACAATACACACCCAAACAAAAACTTCAAAGGATTCTCATTTTACGGAATTTTCCTTTTTGCAAATTGCATTGCAAAATGTATTACGGAAATGTGAGTGAAGAAAGCTAGTGAGTGCGGATGTATTTCAACCTTAAAAAAAGAAACAAGAAAGGATAACCGAGAACAGAATAAAAGTCCTTCAATAGTGTCCTTGAAATGTGCAAAAAGAGTCGTCGCTTATTTCTGTTCCTTCATTCCCGTGTAATGAAGAGGTTTTTTTTCCGCCGTGCAAAACAAAAATGCCTAAAACACAGTTGATTACTTTTCTAATAATTTGAGCTTGTACATTTTTTTCTATGAAACTCTACTACTTTTCTGTTTTTCTTTTATGGAGGAATGTCCTTTGGTTTATTTGTAAGCATATCCTTGATCAATAAAGAAAGTAGTTTTTGTTGTCATTTGAAGTTGAAACAAGCTTGGTTTGTTTGTTGTTTTCTCCTTACTGTCAGTTTGACATTTCTGAAAGAAAGTTGTGAACTTTTGGCAGATGAATGAACTTGTTTTGTATGAGTTGAGGGAATGAATATTTGTGGTATTTCAGTGAATAGCTTTTAAAAAGTTTTATTTTTCATGGGAAAATTTGAAAGTGATTTTGGACTTCAAACCAAATGTGTAAATTTTGCTTTTGTTTACGGAAAGAACACAAATAGTGATTATTTACGAAGATGTGAACTTTTCACTGATTGTAACCTCAAATGTTGTAAATATATAACTAGAGAGTGAACGCAGTATTTGTAAAGCCGCTATAATTATTTACTAACATATCAAAATTGACTCACTTTATTTGAAACATTTCAAAGAAAACACTTTTTGTAACTAGAGGTAGATTAAGCCGCATTGGCGTTATAAGCTTTAATGTTAAAACAGGTAGTTTATGACCTTACCCAAGTTAGTCACTTTTTCAGCTACAAATCTAGTCCTTGTAAGCCCTAAGAAAATCTGTTAGGTCAAACAATTCAAGTTAAACTTGATGAAAATAAATCCTTCAAATAAAATCGAGTGCTTTTATTCGAATTTTTGTATCCTTTTCTAAATAAGGATTATAGTTAATCAACCGAATTATAGAAACAGCGTTATAAATTCATAAAGATTCCGATTCATTGATTTTCGACACTAATGAGTCCCGAAGGTAGCCCCTGTTGGAAGTAACCGGAAACCGACGTCAAAATTATTGATTATGTTTTCTCAGTGCTGCCAAATACATAAATTGTTCATAAAAGGGATGTTTCAGACTGCAGTTGTTCAAGATTTTGCACGTAGATGAAAAGTATTAGCTGAAAAAACCATAACGTTCTATTTAACAGCATAGGTTAAGTGGTTAGATGAGTTTGTCAAGCAGAAAAATAACGCGCTAATGAGGGGTATCGGGTATGTTAAGTGTAAATTAACCTGTTTGTTCTTCATAAATCTTCATAAACGAAACTTGACGATATTTAGAAAAAAGCTATCGACGCTTAATTAAAGCGCTTCATAATTTTAAATAAAACAAAGTGTGTTATATATAATCGAAATGTTTTATAAGTTTGAAAGGACTATCAATGCCATATTCTACTGAAAAAAATATCGTTCATATGGCCACCATATGGTGGCGCTCATCCGAAATGTCTAATTTCCCATGAATCCGCCGCGTAAATTAGGCTCAATATGATTGATGGCATGGGCTATGTTGGCTTTGAGTGACGTTGTAGTTTGTGGCTTATTTGCATAGGACTGCAACTTCAGAAAACCCACAAGAAAAAGTCGAAAAATTTAAACACATTCTTGGAAAAATTCTCGTTAGTACCCAGGGCCAAGCTTTCTCACAACCATTCATGTGTGCGTGTGTACTTCTTGCACGATGGCGCGACCTTCTGTTTTATAGCGACTCCGAACAGCGAATTTGAGATAAGCTTTTCTTGACAATTGATACTACTCGGATGATTTGTCAGATTATCACGAGTGGAGGACCAATGAAAAATCTTCTGCGCGGCAGTTCATCGCACTAACCATCGCACCACTGATCCCAGAAAATCAAAAAGTTTAACCGGGTCAAATAACACGATCTCGTTGGCCAGTTCAGATCACCTCCACATGAGATAACCATGCCCACATATCGACCGTGCAGAATTTTCAATGTGACGTGAGCTGTGTCGCACGTAGCGCCATCATCCAATTCAGGCCAAAAGAATTTGGAATCCTAGACCTATATCGCTCGCCGTGACAATGATGGTATGGCCAACGTCGGTGCCTGCACAAAATGCACATCAAACAGCGAATTTTTCGCTATGAATTGGACGCTTTTGAATCTCATTTGGATTGGTATCGTCCCGAATTCGGCAATTATGTTTGTTGAAGTATCAATCAACAGAAATGAGTCTCATCGTTGAAGATGATTTGTCAATGAAAATTAGGGTCAGTTTCGATGAAGCGATCCAGATTTTAACTTGAAAAATCGCAAGAAAAATACACTTAACAAGGGGTTATACCATCAAACTTACTCGGGCTATGTTTTTGTTTATAATATACCTACTCCTGCCTACAAATTACCACCCTTACCATAAAACCTCCTTCCAAATTGCCAAAACACTTTCCCTAAAGCATTAACACTCATTAGGCCCGTCGCACACGGAAGCGATTTAATTGGGATTCCAAATGATTGAAACATAAACCAAATGCTCACAGTAATAAGTTGAGAGAAACACTGTTACGATAAGGTTTAAATAGAAAACTTTGCATTATGGAAGGAACAGTAGAATCTTCAATAAAACTACGCTATGGAATTTGCGAAACCCTCATTAAATGTTCCCCCAAGGGATGTATGTAGATTGAAGAGGGAAACTTCTGACTGCCAACATGTGCTAACGAAAGGGATGTAATTATCTCCGGATTACTATTTGGATAATAAACCTAATCATCTGAATCCATCAAATTGGTTTCGTTTAGTATAGCAGGAATCCCCCTGGGGAAATTCTCCAAATGATTAGCTCCGCCTGAATCTAATCTCTCGAAACAATAAGCTTTTGACAATCAAACACAACATTGAAATAGTATATCCTGTCGAATGTGTTGCATCATCTGTCATACCACGTGACACTGATAAGTGTGTTCCAAACCCAATACCAAACGCAAAACCTTTCCAGCGCCATGAATCATATAACACAAGCAGCATCACCAGACCGTGTTGAATATCCAATTCAGCCATTGTTGTCATCCGTCCAAGGTTTTTTTTTTTGCTGAAGTCGATCCCCCAGTTGGAACAGATAAAAAACACCATGCTTCACATTTCAAAAGGATAAGGGGCAGTATCTGTTCAGTTTCGTAATCAATTTAAATACTCCCGCACACGCTTCATCATTTCTCGAATTACATAAACGCAGGGCCTGGAGTCCGGAGTCCGACAAAAGAAACAACTTCGCACGCAATTCATGGTCGCATTGTGTTACAGATTGTCTAGTGGAAAACGACCTTTGATACGTGAGCAATACACACACAGGACATCCGACTGACTGAGCATGGTTTAATTATACGCCAGTATGACGCCTTTGACAGACTATGCCGCCAGTATTGCACCATACCGGGGGTGCTCTTATAACGACATATCCCGGACGCGATTGACATAAAAGCTTCGGCCTCATTGATATACTCTGAACGCAATTGTCCCATCATCGTCCGCTTGTGTCTGAGGGTAATTAAAAATTGGAAACTTAATGCGTCACGTCAGTCACAATAATTGCAAGCATTTCATAAATTGGTTTTCATCTCTGTACGAGAGAGAACCGTTGCCATCAAGACTGACTGAGGACAATCTATTGATACAATTAAGATTTAGTTGACACTTTGCGAATGGGTAAGATGCACTGGACACAGCCAGTGCCAGCAGATGCATATATGTATATGTATATGCAAACATGGATTGCACTTAATGGCTTCTCAGCGAAATGGTGGTCCTTCTATAAGCATCATGGTGATGGTGACTCTGTAGATAGGGTTAATGGTTGATCAGACTTAATATGATTTAATGGAAACACTTTTTAACGAGTGCCTCGTAAATCAAATTCTTTAGATGAACATTATTTGTCATGTTGATCTGGTGCGATTTGGTTTTTATTAGTTTAAAGGATGGGGACTGTCAACGCATTAATAATCATGCCAATTGGTTTTACTGCTCTTAGGAGGGGTGTCATAATAATAAGTCATCTTTTGTTTTTTTTTATGTTTGTGATGGTCTGACAAATCATCTGAGTATTATTTGTCACGAACAGCTTTTGTTAAATTTGAAATATTACGTTCCGTTATTTTACAAGACACATAACAAGACGTACATTTTGTTGTTGTATCTTTCTCAACGAAAAAGGGGCAGAAGGTTTTTCGAAAAATGTTGCACTAGAAATAAAAAAAAAAACTTTTAAGAAAGTGTTCCCATTTCTTGAATGGGCTGAGATTTTGTGAAATGAAAATAATGCTTGTTTTCATTGGAAGTTTTTCGAAAGGTACAATCACAATTGGGCAAGGCGTATCAAGGCAACAACATATAACCCCTGTTGTCAAATCAGCAGCGTCCAAACTAAGTAAACTTTTCAGAGCTAAGATGTATTTTACATCAGTCCAGCTTCTTATGTATAAAGTTATAGAAAAAGCAAACAATGGAACGAACTTGCTAAAGACGTATTTCCAACCAATATACAAAATACAAATATTTGACGCAACAGGCTCGTTAGTACCCTGGGCCGAGCTTTCTCACAACCAATCATGTGAGCAATATACATATGTACAACAATTCTCAGAGCAGAGTCAATAAACATCTACAAGCATCAGTGGGCTCAGGAAGCATTATCGGTCCGTCTCCCATTAGAAAATTTTATAAATCTTAGTCTCCATAGTCTGAAAACGCAAATTGGATCAAAGATTTTTGGAAGAATTTATCACTCAAAACGACCAATCATTTCTTCATTCACTTTTGATAGGGTCCATGCTCGAGCGCCGTAGAGCAGGACTGGGATGACCAGGGTCTTGCATAGGATGTACTTAGCAGTTCGCTTGAGGGCTTTACTACAAAATTACCTTCTTAGCCCGAAGAAAAAGCGGTTGCCAAGAGTAATTCTTCGTCAAATTTCTGACGAGATGTTGCTGTCAGAGTTAATAGAGGAACTGAGGTAGATAAATTCCTTAAATACCTCAAAGTTATACCTGTCGTGACGTTCTGCTCAATTCGTCGAGATTGCATGTGCTTTCGTGTTGACATCATATATACTTGGTCTCCAACGAGGCTGTGACATCACGTTGAGCTATTAGTTGCAGAGATTTATGAAAAATTGTGTCTCTTGCACAATCCAATCAATCTTAATCCTTATGTTAAGATTGAACTAAGAACCTGAGAAAACGAAAACTATATTCGCATCTGCACCTACGAAGTTCGTATCTGCACATAGAATGTGCGAACAGTAAATAAAAGAGGTGGATCGAACAACTAGCAAAAGCCCTAAGCTATTACAAAGCAGACATTACTGCCATCCAGGAAATACGATGGGATGGGCCGGGCAAAAGGAGAATGAAAATATTTGACATCTACTTGGGACCGTTTTATAGTGAGCAGAAACAGCGACTGCTTCAGACATGCCTTATTCGGGAATCATTATTGTTTGTAACAATCCACATCATGGCCATGTGGTTTTAACAGAATTGTGCATTAAGGTGAGCCTTATATTTGATGGAACAATTAGGTTTTCTCGAAGAATGGTTGTGTTAAAGATATCAACCAAAAAAAAAAAACTCAAACAATAGCATTAAGTCACATGATTTTGTCTGTAAATTGACGGCAGTTCTTCGTGTTTTCAAAATCTCCCTGTTTTCCGTTGCAGGTGGGGTACCTGCCTCCTATCCTCTATTATACCGTCGAAGACTTTAAGTTCTGGACGTCAATGTCCATTTGCTCTACATGACGACCATATTAAGCGTTTGTCAGCAATGCTATACAAAAAATAAAAAATCTTCAGTTTAAGGATCTAGCGAGAGCTTGTTTTTCACACGATGCCAGGGTGAATGGACTAAATGACTCGAATCAGCGTACCTTCAGGATCTAAAAAAAATATTACCAGACATAAAAAAAATTAGATTTTCCAATGCTTTTTCATACGCTACCTCAATCATTACCAGAAGTACCATCATCATTATCATTCGATCCGGGTCAGTATTACCTCCTTCATCATAACTTTTCACCGCTATATATCGATCCCAGTATCCCCAAACGAATATTCATTAATTTAATGGTTTTTGTATGTAATGGGCGTCATGTTTGGATTTGAAATCACTTCCCCATATGTCCAGGCTCAAACAACGCAAACAAAGCCGAAGGAGAAAATCCTTTCGATGTCCTGAACCGTTTCATTGAAATTCATTCACCGAGGTAGTCAAAAAAAAATCCAATTTATTGGTCCCGAATAATAAATCATACAGAAAGGATATCCACTAGCCATATGTTTGTAGTAGCATCCTTAACCATGCTGCTGCTGTATGCAACACAAAGCACAGGCCGCAACGCGCCATCAGCGTTTCCCCCCCCCCCCCCCCCGCGCTCGGTTTCGATTCTCTATTCCATAAAAAAGGTCCATTTAGCTCCACATGGCTTATCTCTTTTGCCGATGGCCATGTGGCAAGGCGAGAGCTGTGCATGGCCGAGACACCGCAATAAATCAACTCCTTAAAAAAAATGTTCACTCTCGCTCTTGCTGGTGCGCTAAGACCAAAAACCAAGCCTGGTTTTACCCTTGACAGAATCGAGAAAGGAGGACGAAAAAAACATACCAACTGCATTCTTGACTTGACCATCCCAAATGGTCATCCTTAAACGTTAAAGTTTTTTTTTTTTTTTTCAATTTCTCTACTTTCCTGACGACAACGGTATTGAAAATTTTTAAGAGGGAGGGTTCCAAAAAAATAATAAAAACAAATCCACACGTCTGCTGTTCCATTCAAGGGCATTACCATTGCCGTATGGATTCCGGCGATTTCCTTGTCCACTAGTGACACTGGGGTGCCGTCCTCCCGGCACAAGTGCATTTGCGGATTAAGAAGCGCCGGACTGCGAGGGCCCTCCAATGAATATGTCGCCAACACAGTGGATAATTGTCCATCGAATAGCTGGTCAAGCATAAGAAGTGGGTTAAGTACGCTCGGCGTGCTCTTGGTTGTGCCCACGTATACACACACACAGACAGAACCCTGCTGATGGTGGTGATGCCTTGATGTTGACACTGAATGTTTTGTCGTTGTTGTGAATCGTCATGTTGCTGGTTCGAGGGTCGAGAGTTGTCAATCAAGGAAGTGTGTAGGCAAAAGATGGAAGCAAATTGGTATCGATGCCATGCCATGCCAACCCATGGTCTGGGCTAAGCGTCGTTAGGCGGCACTGACACACTTTTCGTATGCATGCAAAATGTTCAAGGATCGATAGTGCGCGATGAGCACTTTGATGGTAGGAGTGTGCTATATCTCTGGCACTAGGGGGACTCAGAATGACATGTCAGCACACAACTTGATTCTGGGGTAATTATTGGGATTACTACTCTGGGAATATAAGAGCTAGATGGCTTTTGCACGATGACATGATTCTCGGATGTGGCTTTTCGATGGATCGATAATGGGATTTCAATGACGAAATCCTTTCAGCGTATAGACTTTGGGATAATTAACTGCGCTTTGGGCCTTTTGTAAGCCAATTCGGTTTTGTTGTAGTTCATGTATTCCTTCGTTATCAGGGACACACGGATAATAACCATTCCCGTTGCATCTACACTATTCTGCTTTCTAGATTAGCAGTTCGTCAATGTTAAGTGACGTACATACAATCGACAAGTTTGGATGACAAAAACACTTTACAACAACTTGTAGCGGTACCTTATAGTCAAAAGCAAGCTGAAGCTTATCTGCCTAAACTGGGTGAAAAGAAGTCTTCAGTTAGTGTCAAATGCCTAAGTATGCAGGTGGTTATGAATGAAATGCTGATATATCCAGGTGATTAGGAACGACAGCGAATTGAGTAAATCACAGCCACGAGTGGCGTGGTGCCCAAGTCCGATAAATTACTGCCTATACGGTCTGTGATCGTTAGTTATCAAAACAAACCACAAAAACAGCAGGTTCTGAAAGTCAACAGCGAAAAAGCTATAAATGTTTTATATGTTCAAAATGGTAGTCATTTGATGACCGTGTTCTCTTAATCATTAATTTTACATCATCAACTTTTTTATTTCAAGCAAAATGGCAGCCAATTCGTATGACATGACGTTACTTTGTAGGATATATGCCAAATCAATTTGGTTGACCGTTCGTTGATCTGGAGGCTGCCATATGCCCTTATCGATAGCGAGGTGAGGAAACAATGTGCTGGCTATAGTGGTATTTCTTTCCGTAGCAAAGTCAATTAGCCTTAGTCCTTTATCATGTAGGCTGTGTAAAATCTTCCAGCATGATTCCAACATTGTATTTCGGTAGTCAAGGAGCTCGTAGAAACAAACTTTAGATAGGTATATCATCTTTTCCTCCGTCGGGGATCGAGTGCATATAAGGCTTTTGTTGGCGAATTTGGCATTGATGCGAATTGTTACAAGGTGTACCCTTATGTCTTGGCAACATAAGACTTTATTCATGAGACTGACACTTATAACAAATCCGCATCCGAATAGTCGCTATTTCTGCTCACTATAACACTGTCCGTATTAAATGTGAGAGTTTTTTTTATAATTTTTCTGCCCTGCCCATCCCATCGCATTTCTTGGATGGCAGTAATGTCTGCTTTGTAACAGTTTTCGCTAGTTATTCGCCTGCACTTCTCCTGTACAGCCTTTCTCCTGTACATACATACATACATACCAAAAAACTCACAATTGTACTTTTAAGGCGGGTAGGACATGTAGACCGAATGGACACCAATACTCCGGCTAGTAGAGTTTTCAATTTCCATCCAGATGTCAGTAGAGGAAGACCTTGCCTTTAGTGTAGCGCAAGTAGAAACCGACCTTAAGCAACTTGAAGTGCGCAACTGGAGGCAGTTAGGGGTAAAAGGAGAGGCATGTTCGTTGAGGTTCATTCTGAATTGTAGCGCTACTTAAGTAAGCAAGCTAAAGAAAAATGTATCGCTTAAAAACACAAAACTGACATTCGGCAAAAATAGTAGTATTCAGAACCTATAGCTTTTCCCAACAACCATTCATGTGTGGCGTGTGTATTTCTTAAACGATAACGGTGTTGCGACGGCTGAGAATTTAACAGCAAACTTCTTTGCTGGAGTTTATAGCTAGAGGTTTGACTTCATTTGGAAAATCGATGGCACACCCTTTTGAATGTATTTTTGTGGTGCGCACATAATTGTATGAATTATGGTAAAATGTTGGTAGCATAGACTTCCTAGCTCATATAAAGCCAAGCAGGCGTTATTTCCATGTTAAAAGCTTAAAAGAACAAAATTTGCCATAATTTTATTCTTCATTTTCATATCACTTCACAACCATCAACAATATTAGAAGCCTTAACGTTAACACCAAGCTAATCTTGGATCCAACGCAGCTAAATGTAATAAAGCAGCCTCCCATTGTGCGCTCAGTCGTAATGAAAATATCCCTTACAATGTAAACCGTTTCCTATTTAATAAGGATAGTCTGAGCCACATGGTCAAAATTACCCTCGTTCCAGACCTATCGACTATTCAAAACGATGACTTGTAATATTATGTAGATAAGTTGATAATAGCTTTAAAAATTCCCAGCCATCATTCATTTTCAGAGCTCGTTGTGTTCATGAATGCCAAGTTTCCCCACTATACTGTCCGGGATAAACCAAATGCACACAATACTTTCCGCCTCCTGCTGCGTGCCATTGCCATAAAAAAATATAAATCTCCGTTTTTATCGTTCCTTCCATCGGACTCTATGCCAACCAACATCACCACTGCCACCTCCATTACCATCGTCATCCTCTATATCTAACCAACAAAGTGCTTTCACATGCTTTCCTTCCGGCATCATTCAACATTCCAACTGAGTACTTTAGTAGCAGCAGCAGTATCATCTGTCCATGCCTAGAGCTCATCATCTTACATAATACTTGACCCTGAATGCATCCACCGCACACACACAGTACGCAACGGTCTACATTACAATGACACTTCCCAAGCGAACAGGCCTAATGTTCTCTACTGCCACTGCTGCTGCTCTTCCTCCTCCATTTCAAATTGTACGACAACTACTTACATGAGAGTAGGTACATATATCTGGCTCGTAAATTGGTTGTAGGTCATCCGATATGTGGTGCGCATTTATAAATGCGTTGTCCTCCTTCTCCATGCCAAAAGCAATGTCATAAATTCCCAACCATTGCTTTGTCCTCCATAGGCTAGAGGCGAGTTGTTTTCTGTACATTTCCCGTTATAACTAAAAAAAAGAACGAGCACAAAAGCGATTTTTATTGCATTACCCGAACAGTCAGCAAATGGCCGACCATTTTGGGTGCACCACAACAAGCGCTAGGAAGATGGCACTTAATGTCATTGCCTAACCAATTTAGTGTCAAAAGCCTTCATCGACAGATGACAAGAGCACACCATTTACACCAAAGCAAAAAAAAAACAAATGCGGTTAATAACGGTAATTGTCTGTCAGAAGCGGTCGACATGAATCGATCTGCATGGCCTGCAACCAATTTGCCCCGGGGAATGTTTCTGACACCCGGCCGAGTAAAGCAGCACAAAAAAATTGTTAACAAGCGGATAATACTGTGTGTGTGTGGCGGGACTGAAGGGAACTGGACAACCCCCGACAACGCCATCTCCTGCAGTAATTATATTTTTATTTACCGCGCGCCGTTGAATGCGGCAAACCGAACCGATAAAATGTGCAGCGCACAATTTCGTATGCGACTTTGACACAGGGGCAATCGGGTGCTGCTGGAACTCTGAATATACATACGTCAGTATCGATTTCAATGTCGGAATGCCAATTGATGTCCATTGATATCTCGAATGTATTGTACATTCGTACCAGCGACACAACACAAGTCCCATGGGAGTGCAGCGCAAGAGTGTCAGTTTTCATCTCGGGTGTCAAATGAAAATCGCGACCGAGAAATATTGATTCCAATTGCTGGACTGTCAAGTTCGCGCTTCGCAAGTTGACAGGCAAGGAAAAGGCACTTTATGCTTGCTCAACGCCAGGCTGACAATTTGATATTCAATTGACTTTGCGTAAGCGGATGATTGGGCTGAGATACGATGTATTGAGTGTCTAAATGCTGAGTACCACCTCCTAACACGTTGGCTTTCAGTTACGGAAGCTGATTCCAGTCGATGCAATAAATTACGTGGGTAAAATGGAAAAAGTCGGTCTATTGCTATTGGACGTGTGAATAAAAGTTACTGCAAATGGGGCTCATAAAAAGCAACATGGGGTTGGGGGATGAAATACTTTCCAAGTACTGGCATGTGCTTCCGTGAATCATTGTAGCATGAATATGCAATATGGTCGTCGTTTTTTAGGGGGAGAGACAAAACCTAATCAAAGCACTGGCCAGCCACTGGCGAGGTGTCGTGGCATTTTGATTTATTTGACACTGACAATGGTTATTCCATTAAATATGTTCGGGGACATTCATTTCGATTTGAATTCATAACAATGGAACTAGACTCGTAATCAATGTGTGAATGGTAAAACTGGAAACAAACGGCACCAGTTTACTGGGGACTGTCAATCAACGTTACTCAAGTGGCCAAGTAAAAATTACATTTTCATCAAAAAATCATAGTTAACAGTGCGACCAATGCGAAACTATCAAACTCCTATAAGATCTCCTCAAAACAATTGAATATCACTTTGTTATGTTTACATCAATTTTGACAGCAGTAAAGTATAGTACCGGGTGTCTTTATCAACATCAGCTGTGATCTAAGTTGGTCTGGTGTTATCACCAGAGGATTAATTTTGGCATGATGAAGATCTGTCAAAACATTCATAAGGGAATTCTGTGTCTGTAGATAATTCATTATAGCTAACGTCGCATATGTTGCCACTTCTAAAAATGTCTGTTCTGGTTGATTGATTTAGCTGTCATGTTCTTAAGGTTCTCTAGGTCGGTTTGAAATGCTTGCAGTTGTGCTGTAATTGTTTCAGTATTTTTCTGTAATATATTACTTGTTGCGTCTGCTACTGAGGTCTGATTTTTTTATCAACTCAAGAAGGTGATTCTCATTCGCCCGTGTTTGCTGAATTTGTTGCTCATATTGATCAGCATACGACTCATCCAATACCCCAAACAGCTTGTTTGCCACTGTACCAACAAAGTCGAAAGGGGATCGTTTTGGTCTAACCTTGAGAGAACTTCCAGCACCTTGCGCATGCAGCAAGTCGTTGTTGCTTTTTATAATCGTTAGTTGATGGTTGAATTGATGAACTATGTTGTGAGTCAATCCATTAGACATCTTTTTACTGCAAAAGTCGTTCATATCCTCCACAAGTTCCTGGAATCCTTCAAATTCTCTACAATAATTGATCATGTCATAATAGACAATTATTTTCCAGTCACTGGTTATCAAATTTAAGCTTCCAATCTTCTCAAAGTAAATTCCTGGGCGGTTTTTGAATGGAATAACCTTTACGGGATCAATTTCTTCGTTCGATGTCAATGTGTTACCTTGTCCAAGAACCATCATCACCAAGCTGGTGAAGAACAACCACCTTATTGGGTTTAGTCAACAAGTAGTTTTGCCTTGTAACGGGTGTTTTTTTTTAGAGGTTGGTTTTTCGAATAGAAATAAAACTGACATTTTGTGGTCAAATCGGGCAACTCTAATGTCATTTATGTTCAGTTTGGTTTGTAACTTCATCATGAACAGGTTGACAAATGATCAACGCTTGCAAATCGTGCAAATTTATTTCGAAAAAATGGTTCAGTTCGCGAAGTTTACCGCAAGCTCTGTCGATTTTGTGGTCGACATAATCGTCCATCAGGGAAATTAATTCGGTTAACCAACTCTATGTGATAATATGCATCAGCAGAGACGTCGAGCAATGCGCACCGAAGAAACAATTGCCGGTGTATAGCAAAGTGTTGAAGACGACCCGAATGAATCGGTTCGACACCGTGCACAGCAATTGGAGATTTGTCCATCAACTTTATGGAAGATTTTGCACAAGATCTTGGCTTACGATCTTTATGCAAAAATTAAAGCCGCAAGACCATGCAATGCGTCGTGATTTTGGTGTATGGGGCGAAAATAAAATTGATCTCGATGCTGATTTTCATAGCAAAATGTTGTTCAGTGATGGGGCTCATTTTTGGTTGAATGGCTACGTCACTGAGCAAAATTGCCACATTTGGAGTGAAGAGAATAACATGACACCCTTGAGACGCCATGACATCCACAAAAACTGACTGTTTGGTGTGTTCTATGGGCTGGTGGAGACATTGGGGAATAATACTTCCGAAATGATGCTGCAGAGTCAATTACCGTTAATGGAGACCGGTATAGGGTCATGATAACCTAAACTAAAATAACTAAATAAACTATTTTGTTCCCGAACAAGACGGCAATACATGCCACACAGCGCATGTCACAAACGATTTATTGAAGGAAACATTCGATAAGCGCAACATTTTGCGAAATGGACCTGTCAATTGGCCACCAAGAGCGTGTGATTTGACACCATCGGATTATTTTCCTTGGGAATATGTGAAGTCGCTCGTCTACGGCAACAAACAAGAAAAGTTAAGGGGACTTGGAAGCCAACATTCGTGGCGTTATTGCCGACATACGGCCCCAAATGCTCGAAAAAGTGGTTGAAAATTGGACCATTAGACTTGGCTTTATTCCAACTAGCCGCGCGCGGTGGCCACATGCCCGAAATCATATTTAAACATTAATGGCATAAAATTATCCTTCCAACAAAGCCAAATTGATGGACATCAACAAGATTTTTTTGTGTTTTATTTCATTTCGAAGTTCTATAGTTCTAAAAAAAAAAACACCCCTTTTTCTTTTGGATAGAAATATTGAGCCATCAAACCAATTTATTAAATGATCTTAGGACAGAGGCTCTGTAGCAGATAAAAAGAAACTTGGTATGTAACGTATGATAATACCACCGTAATATTTTTACGCAATGTGAACGACCCCAAAAAATCTGATCTTGTTTGGGCCGGGCTAACAAACGTGGGAACAGGTGGTAGACAACGCCAGATCCAGATAACTACAAGATCTCAATATCTACTCCATTAGTTGACTCGGATCATACTTAAATTACAGCGATCTTTGTACTATCCACATCGTTGCATGGATACAGTACGAGTTTAATGGAACTTCCAAATCACTAGGATAAACTGCGGGACTTTTACGGTTCTTTTTTTTGGGAAGTCCTTTGTTTTAGACAAAGTGATGTCGATCTTACGCAGTGGCAGGAACAGAAATCATTCTATCTATTCGATCCTTACTCTATTAAAAAAGGTCAATTTAACCGCCACAAAGAATGCCTTCAACAGAAGTAACTTATAAACTTCTGGTATGTCCCTGAGGCGTACATTTTGGTCAATGACAAAAGTAGTCTGTAATTATTTATTTTACCCACTCCTTATTCTCTCCATTTATCAGAATTGATGGATCGTTAGACACAAGACAAAACGAAAAGTCCGACAAATTCGCTAGAGTGTTTTCAGGAAGTTCCACATTAAACTGGGAAGAAGCGTTCCACCAATGATAAAGGCTGATCCATTTCGAGGTTCCCAACCTTTTTAAAGAAAAAAACACAGAAAATTCAAATTTAATGGAGAATGTTTATTATCATTTGAAAGAACATTCTTTGGCATTTATTTTTTGAAGATTATGTCTATCAAATGTTGGCCGTTGCTACGTGCGTCGTCCATCCGTTGAGTCCAATTTTCGATCACTCGTTCGAGCATTTCGACTGGTAACTGGCGAATGACACGCGTGATGTTTTCCTTCAAGGCCCGAATCGAAGCGGGTTTGTCGGCATAAGCTTTTGACTTTACATATCCCCACAGGAAAAAGTCTAACGGTGTGATATCACACGATCTTGGTGGCCAATCGACCGGCCCAAAACGTGAAATTATGTGCTCACTGAAATGTTCTCTCAATAAGTCCATTGATTGATGCGATGTGTGGGAAGTGCCGCCGTCTTGCTGAAACCAAATGTCGCCGAGATCACGAGCTTCAATTTCAGGTTATCATGGCACGTTAACGGTCGCCATTGACGGTTACGTTCGCACCGGCATAATTTTTAAAGAAATATGGACCGATGATTCCACCGGCCCACAAACCACACCAAACCGTTGTTTTTTTCTGGATGAAGTGGCAGTTCTTCAATCTCTTCAGGTTGCTCTTCGTCCCAAATGCGGCAATTTTGTTTGTTTACATACCCATTGAGCCAGAAATGGGCCTCATCATGGGCCTCATAAACAAAATTTGCCTCGAAAACGTCGGATCTTCTTGGAACTTTTCAAGAGCCCATAGAGCGAAGCGATGTCGCTTGGGAAGGTCGAGCGGCTTCAGTTGTTGCACAAGCTGTATTTTGTACGCTTTCAATTTAAGATCTTGACGTAAAATGCGCCAAGTCGTTCCATACGTCAGTCCGAGTTGCTGCGAACGGCCCCGAATCGACTCTCTACGGTCTTCGTGTACACTCTCAGCTACGGCCGCTATATTTTCTTCACAGCTTGCTGGACGTGGTCTATTCGGTCGAATATTATCCAATAACGAATGCTGGGTCTCAAAATGGGTGATGGTGTTGCGAATAGTACGCTCAGTAGGCCGATTATGTTGACCATAAGTTCAGCGAAGTGCACGAAACACATTCCTCACAGAACGTGAATTTTCATAATAAAGTTGAACGATTTGTAAACGTTGTTCACGCGTAAGTCCTTCCATTATGAAATGCCAAACAATACTAAACAAAAATAACATGACAGCATGACACGACTCGCACGTGATCTGTCAAAAAAGGCTATTAAAAAAAAAAAATCATTACTTGGATCACCCGTTAAATCACTTTCCCTCTAGGATAATTGAAATAAAATTTCAACCTCGAACAATAAGACGCATTCTGGACTGTAAAAAAAAACACTGTTCTGTAGAAAGCTTAGTTCTAACACGAGGTTGTCGGATAGAGCAGACTGATAAAATCTTACCATTTAAGGCTCATACAATTCTACAGTACACCTTGGTTGTTTAAATGGGGTGAAGAGAAGTTTATTTATTAAGATTCTCGGTAAAGTGACGTTCTTTTGCGGTTATAAAAACTTTTGAAGGAGAGTCCAACGAAGTTATATGCACAAAGAGTGCTTTTTGGAGGCTCTCTAGGCACTAAAATGTATGTTTTAAGTACGCGGAATAACGTTTAATAAACCAAATTCAAAAAGATTGCTTTTGTTAAGAGACGATACGAGGAGGAATTGTGGACGGTTTTAAGCTGGGTACAGGTTGATTAAGATAAAATGACTATTAAAAGAATTGAAACTTTATTACGTAGCAGTTACCATACCTTTTATTTTGCCCGACTGTACATTTCCTCCCATATTATTAAATACGTCTATTATTTGGGATATAGGACCAACATGATGGGCCTCTTGTTAAAATAAGTTCAGTCTGAGTGTTTCAATTGATTTAACTTCGAAAAAATTATGACATTCTAGCTCGCTTGTGTAAAGACCCTGGATGGACTTCATTATCCCATGTGTTCGTGAGCTATATACAGAATAAAATCCTGCAATATCGTTTTTGAAAAGGCAGACAAAACCCTCAGGATTAATATAAAAAAATTACCACCCAAAGTGGCAAGTCGAACGTCGAACTGCCTCAAAGAAAAAAATAAATTCTCCCGTCACAAAAATTTCACATCGCCACCACATGATACTTCAGTCCGCACCAAGGCATCATAAAAAAACGAAATAAAGTCAAAAGCTTGCACTGGCTAGAAAAAAAATGAAGACCCCAACCGTTTGTGAAAAATATATAAATTCAAGAATTCATAGCGCACACGAAAAACCTCCCTTGAGCTCTTCCCCAATCGTATCTATTTAGGTCACCGAAACTCTTTAGTCAAATAAAGTTCTCACAGACATATCGCCGGGAGTGAAAGAATAAGTTACTCTTCACCACCTCTATATTCATATAGACCCGGCCAAGTAAGTCTTCCAATTTTACGTGCAACTCACAAAAAAACTTTTTGAATAAAAGTATTGAAGGAGCGCAGCATGGGCTAGAGGAGACTTTGTGATGGGTAAGTCTTTTGATCTGTGCCCCCCTGTGGTGGGTAGTTACTTTTCCAAAAAAAAAATGAAATCATATTCTGGATTCGTTTGTGCCCATTTTTCAGAAAGCAATTTTCCCATAAATTTTTGTTGACTGAAAGAAATGAAAATAAATTTAAACTTGGAAAATGATTTTTTTGTTTGTCCTTTATAATGAACACCTGTAAAGTGTCAAAACAAATTATGTCGCATATGTTTCGATTTGTTTTTGTGTTTCTGCCTTAATGCAGACAGGTACAAGACTTAAGGTGTACTAAGGTCAACTTCGGGTAGGACATTTCTGTTTAAAGTTTGGCACTCTAAACTGCCGGACGATGATATACTTGATGCACGAAAAAATAAAATAAAAAGTTCCAAATAAAATGGACGTACATCCAAGTTCTAGTGGGAAAGTTTACTTTTGCCAAGGCTATATATGTATATGTCGCCCCTTGATACTGTTCACATCTGTCATTCCGATTGGCCGCACAGGGACGACGAAATGCTATCCTGCGTATGTCCTGTTAATGGATTGGGATGATTAAATCGAATTTGCGATAGTGATTGCGATGATGGATGGGTCGAATGTGGGCGTTGTACGACGCACAAAAGTCGAGGGATATTTGCTGAATGGCAAGTGTATCACTCTTGTGCAAAACAGGAAACCAAACATCGGATTTTTTTTTAATGCAAATGATTTAATGGATGAGCGATGTGTCCTTTTCATGCGGGTGTCAAAGTATGAAATATGGAAATCGAATGGCAGTTTTCTGACGGCATAACTGATGTGGCTACATATTTGTGTTGTGAATGTAGATACATAATGATATGAGTTACATATAATGTCATGAGTTAAATATAATGTCATGAGTTACGATATATCGGAGCATTGAATAAAATAGGGCAGATTTGTTATAATAATAAACATACATAAGTTATTTTGAAATTTATGTGGTAGTCACTTCGCTACAATTTTGCTTTAGTTTTAATAAATTGAATTACCATTGAAGGTTCTTATGTTTTTAATTATTTCAGACTTTTTATTAATGCGTTGTGATGAATTCGGGATTTGAATGTTGTAAGCGCGAGGAAGCAGGATGCTTTGAATTTTGACATAATAACATTGACATATTAGCTGTAATAACGAGTGATTTTTTAAGAGTTAAGTTTTTCAGGTTGACAGCACTGGTTTGTAATGGCATCCAAACGTCATCTGTCAAAGTGAAAAGTTTTCTGTATACTCTGCCATTTAATCATGGAAAGACTTACAAAGGAGCAACGATTGCAAATTATTGAAAAATATTTTGGGAATTCGTGCTCTGTGAAAAATGTTCACCGTTTGTTACGACCATATTATGACGACCAGCAATGAGCCTCATTTCTGGCTCAACGGATACTTAAATAAGCAAAACTGTAGCATCTCGAGTGATGAACAGCCACATGCCATACAAGAATTACCGATGCATCCCAAAAAAACGACTGTTTGGTGTGGTTTATGAGCTGGTGGTATCATCGGTCCATTTTTCTTCAGAGACGACGGAAAATTGTATCTTCCGAATGCACCATTTGAAACGGAGCAGCGGACAACATTTGTCTTTAAAACGTAAATGGCAAAGGCTTATTTATCGGTTACAATAAAAATTTTGAATATTTGATGCAAATTTGAGTGTTTTATTCGATTTAAAAAAAAAACTACGCTTAAAAAATCACCCGTTATATGTATATTTTTGTATCATCATAGGTATGTTTGATGTTTGGGGTCATTTGAATTATTTCAATGTTTTTAATGGCAAGAACTTAAGTTACTAATTAAAAAAAAATCAGAATGGAATGTGTTGAAGGCTTGCTGCAATTATTTTAATATAAAGGTTAGGTAATGTTCCGTACCGTGGGATCGGGAAGGTTGTTTATGACAACACATCATATACCACCTTTCTCTAGTTTGTTGCCTGGATAATTGAAATCTTCTCATCTACAGTTTGATTTCTTTCCCGCATTCAGTTTAAGTATAGGGAGCGTTTTGTGTTCCAGGTATAGTTTACTTGTTTGCCAGTTTTGTGTGAATGCAATTCGTCAGTTGGAATTTGACAGTGGTAGAGTGATCGATGAAAATTTATTATGGAGCATCTTACTGAGTGTTGAAATAATTAAAAATTATTTAAAAGTTTTATTTAAATATATGTTAATACGCGGAGGGAATTACGTGACTTTTTTTGGTGTTAATCACGTGCCGAGCAAGTCAACCATTCAGCAATGTTTGGAAAATTGTATACACTGGGAGAAAAAGTAATGACTGGCTGAGAATTAAATCAACGTACACCAGAAAGGATTGATGCAGTACTCCTGCATGACTCCGTCAAGTTCGCTATTTTTGGAAAAATCATTATGATCGACGAATCACATTTCTGTCATCCAGGTTGGAGGTTTGGGCTCACTAACCACTTAGGTTATCAGAAATATTTCTACGAAACAACTCAAAAAGCCTCAGAAAGGATTGATTTTTTTCTGTTCTGAAGATGTAAGCTGCTACAAAGCAGGCATTACTGCCATCCAGGAAATACTATGGAATGGGACGGGCAAAAAGAGCATGTGAAAACGCTGTCATCTACTACGGACCGTGTTATAGTGAGCAGAAACAGCGACTATTTGGAGGTCTGTGGAAGTGCCAGACTTATGCAAGACATTTTTTTCAGATATTAAGCTTGCGCATTGTAACAATCCGGATTAAGACCGAATTGGCCTTTGGGCGCTAACGCTACTGCGGAGAAAAAGATGATACTGCGAAAGAACGTTTCTACGAGCTACTCGACAAAACGTATGAGCAACTACCGAAGTACGATGTATTGCTGGTAGATTTTAACGCAAAGGTATGAAGTACTGTCAGAAAACATCACCTATGCGACAATACGTCTGGCAACGGCCTTCGGCAAATTTTCTTCGCTCCTGAACAAAATGCCATTATAGCCTGGAAACGTCATGGCGTCTGCAGATCAACAAACGGTAGTGGTTGTAAATTTTAACGCAAAGGTAGGAAAAGATAATATCAGTACTGGAAGAAAACATCACCTATGCGACAATACGTCTGGCACCGGACTTTAGCAAATTTTCTTCTCTGCGGAACAAAATGCTATTATAGCCAGCCCATGTTTTAAAATGTATAAGCGTTGTTTTGACACCAACTCGACGATGGTTAAATTTATAAAAAGGCCGCAATGAGTAAAAGAAAATCTCAAATGTTAGTTTTCAATGATAGCTATCGGCATCCTTAAGCGGTGATGGTGAATAATATTCTGCTGTCAGGCAGAAAGAACCATTCAACATAGGCGACGACAGCGAAAACTACCAACCAACCGACCTAATTGAAGTGAGGATAGCAATTTCTAAACATAAACTTAACATGGCTGCCGGTAATGACGGTCTTGATGACAAGCTGTATTAAGCAGGTGGAAATGTTTTGGTAGGTAACATTTACCAGCATTTAAGCAAAATTTGTGCGGTCAGCATCGTTTGCCCGACCCATAAAAGGAGACCCTATGAGCTGCATAAATTGGATAGCCGCGTTTGTTGAGGCCCAGGTTCATTCCGGTTTTTAGCGCCAATTAAGTATGTAAGTGAGTACGGCTATGTCAATAAGCACAACTGCCATAATTGGACTGAAGATTAACCGGCTAATGTCATAAAGCCGAACTTGACGCACGAAGCTCTATTTTTTCTAGTTTATAAACCCTGTGCCTGGTTATAGTTATTTTCCATGATAAACTGTCAAACAACACTGAACAAGAGTACCATGACAGTTTGACACGACTCACGCGTTGACTTTCATTAGCTCGTTGTTTGCATAAAATTTATGATTTTTGTGAATTCTCGGAAAAACTCGCTTTTTTTTTTAGTTCCTTAGTATTTTTTTTTTGACCAAACAATTTTCAAATTCGAAATTCGAAAAAAAATCTTCTATATGAGTACATATGGGTAAATGTCAATGCCAAGCTTTTAACTTTCACACTCAATAAAAAATAAAAAAAAAATCAATAATAACAGATAATACCTTCTAAAAATAATTATTCTATACATGTTAAGGAAAAACATAAAAAAAATTAAAAATAATTCACCACATCTGCACAATGTAACTGCGGCTGTAATTACAAGAATCTGGTTAATCCACATGCCGCAGTTAAGACAATAACAGCAAGCAAATTACTTAATGAGCATGTTCAACTTAATTGCTGGAATAACTCCGTGGAATTAAGTAACCTTGACATTATGTGTATAAGCATGAGCTGATCTCAAAAGGGAATTAGTCGCAAAGACTAAATGCGATACTAAATCATCTCCGACGGAGCAAATATTTTGATACTTTTTAAGAACTTGGTTCGCTTCTTCTGGATAGTAATTTTCCACCAACGCTAAATCATAACGGTATATAGATAAGGGAATTTTTAAGTGTTTTTAAGGTACTTTACAGTGGGGGTTGGTCGCCTTCTTAAACCAGCTTACTGACAACAAATTCGAAATGATTTTAATGAATGATTAATGGAATATTGCTATGTGTGAGTATGCGAAGGGAATTGAGCCGTCTTACAAAGCTTAAGGGATTAAGTACAAGAATTTGATTACTTCGATTTATTCGTAATTGCTGGCACCATCTTATCTGATAGAGCGCAGGTTTTTTTTCGGATTAATTGGAGATCAAACAATTTTGAAATGGGGTCTGTTCAATAGGAGCGCTCTTTTGCAAAGCAAATCACTGGTAATTTTGTTTTCTATGGTCTGTAACACTATATATGGAATACACACATGCATCGCGTGGTGCGAAGGTAAGTTTTTTGGCACATTTTGCATAACCATTTCGCAGACTTCTGTTGTAATTTCAGCAGTTTTGTCTCAAATATCCTAAAGTATCGAGGTTGAGGTGGGTTTTTCGATGTCCTTTCCTTCAAGTCCTGCTGGAAATTAGAAGAAATCGGACGGTGTCGAATCAGGGGGTCGTAGGAGCTAGTCGATAACACCAGTTTTTGATATCATTTAGCCGGGGGAAAATTATCAATAAATTCCGTATAGCAGCATGAGCTGTGTGTGATGAGGCACGGCTTAAATAATCTAAATAATCCAATTCGGACACAAGAAAGTTTTCCAACATGCCCCAACATCCTCAAAGAAATATGGCCCAATGATGCCGCCGCGTCGGCCATCACAAATGGTACACCATAAAGTTACTCTACGAGGGTTTATACTCTTTGGTGTAACAATCGACGGTTTTCAGTGAATCAATAGCGACTTTTAAGTTTATTAACAAAGCCGGTCAAGTCGAAATGTGCTTCGTCGCTCATAATGATTTTTTTGCCAAAAATGGCGGTCGTCTATAGCGAGAAATTGCTATTGTCGCTAGAGATGACAAGGCGAAGATAAAGAAAAGCCGTTTGGACACAACACCATTGTCGATAGCAACATATTTGACGAAGTTAAGGAGGGAATATAGATCTGAGTCAACAGCAACCTCACGAATGAAATGATTGGCATTTGAAAATCGGTTATATTTTAGTTTTTTTTTTTTTATAATTTACACGTACTCAAGGGGTTATGAATACCCTTTATATATTACCACAGTACGAGCGTTAGAGAAGGAGAAGAAAGAGAGTGATAGGAAAGATTTTGGATGTAGTGGAGACTTAACTCCATGGGTGGTGTCCGAACTAGCTTCGGGGAGTCACTTTTTCTTGTGTTCGTTAAATTTGAAGAAATTCAAGATGGTGTGCATACTTTTTCAAGTATGACACCGACCTTTTTATTTCTTTTTAAATAAAACTTTTAAATAAAAGTGAAATGGATTTTGGCTGGGATTGAACGCACAACCTTCCACTCAACAGACGAACACATTACCACTACACCGCGGCGAAATAAATGAGGTACCAACTTCAGAATCGAAATCCAGATCCAAAATCCAAACCCTTATCCTTATCCTTCCAGTCCAGCTTTACAACACCGAAATCTGAACACTAAGAAGAAAAGAAAACCAAAAATTAGGCACCTTCGAACGAATATTTGATCATTTATCCGAGGAAGGTTATTGTAGGAGATGTTGCTACCACCAGCTTCATGAGATTTATTTTAAAGTAAATCAAGATATGGTTGTAGAACAAAAGGTAAAAACACCTCGACTCATCGATATGCCTCGGACAGATTTAGACAATAAACCAAAATACTTCCGCTTAGAGAATTTTCAAATCAAGGTTTTCGAATTCTAGATGCCAAGGAAGACCAAATTTGAGGTTTGAAGATCGTGGAAGCCAGTGCGCTTGGAGTGAATGACTGGAACCTAAGAGCCCAAGATCGAAGGGGATGAAATCTGCTTTATCTCAGAGATCGTCAATTAAAATACAGTAGGACAAATAAAAAATCATTTAGGTGTTGCTTAGGTCTGCGCGACAGTTTATAGAACCTACTTACCATCGCGTCATTGAGCCCGTCATTAAGGAAGCAAAGGAAAACCTTAATCTGTTGTTCAAAAAGCAGATTAAGTATTTTAAAAAATGTACAAACAAAAACTGTTTATCCGTTGACGAATTTCGACGTTAAGCCATAACAACCTAATCCATTTTATGCCCGCTGCACTAAACCACTAAAATATATTTCAAATAATTTGAAATTACCAAAGGGGAAAGGTTTGTTTTATTAATTGCCACCTAGACTTCAGTAATTTTGCATGCAATTTGGCATAAATATCCATCCCTCCCTTATGCCATGTGTTCACCTAATCACCGGAAATCTCCAATATCTGCGTACCGCACAGAGCCCTAAATAACAAGTCAAACAAAACCCTAAAATAATCAACATGATGCAACAAACATTCATTTTCCCACCACTGACACTGGATACAGTCAGATCCTGCTCCTCCTCGATAGCATATCCACCAGAGTGTACACACATAAATTGTGTCCACCCCAGCACCCCATTACATTAATGCAACACCAGGATGCAGCAGCACGCCCCCGAAAAACAGTTTCACATTAATTACATTCGAATTCGCATCCAACCGCACCAACAATATTCAGAATCCATTTGAACACAGGTCCTGCGCCTAATTAAATTTTATCAATGCATCACTTGAAATCCTGTTCAGAGGGGGTTGTTCCACCCACACATTCCATCATTGGATAGCCATCACTGCGTTGCTGCACAAGATATTGAGAATCCACACCAGAAACTAATTTTCAATTAACATTTCACCCGTCGGATAATTAGATGCAATTATCTACCCCCACCCCCTAGTGCAGGGGATGTGCTTCACTGATGCCGGTGACCGGTGGCCGGTATACCTATTTATGGCACAATGACAATTAGCTTATTTCGTGTGACACTTTGGAGAGCGATGCCCATTGAATCGAGCCACCGGTGACAGTGTGTCAGATCCAATCGAGCAGAGGATCCGCCGCTGGGCTTTATTCATCACGAACTGGGTACTTGGTGATACGGACTTAATGGCGAATTGATAGATGGCCGTTGGGTTGTTTGGCTAAATGAAATTTCACGACGAAAAATTTGTGCCAGATGAATGATTATATTCATCGTGACTGGATTTCCCTCGGGCGGCATGGCAGGTGGCGAATGTGTGAACGAGGCGACGTACATCACAATCCACCACCCCCTTGTGGGGATTAGGGTTAATTGAAAATGCAATAATTGTTTATAAATGATGGAAGCGTGTTTTGTATGCGATTATTCTGCGAATAATTGCATTTTGATGAGAATTCCAATTCAACATGGAAACTGGCGTATCTATATGGGATGTGACACGATTAATGGATTTGATAAGATTACTCATTTATTGTTGATCCGTTTGTGCTTCTTAAGTTAAGTTTTAATAGAATTAACTGAACAGTCGAGTTGAATTTTTAAGTTCTACTAATCCAAGCGGGCCTTTGTATCACCAATCTGGAACATTAATCAACCGTAGTTTGAAATCCAATTTTCCATACAAGGCAGCACATAAGCAATCAATTGTTGCGAGGAGAATAAATCTTCGAAGCGGACCACTCGGCAACTTGCTGTATGGGCGCCTGACGTATATCTGGTAAGAGGACAGTGGGACTGACGTCGCAGATGGAGTTCAAATTGTTGTAACCCGCCAAGATGGCTGCTCAGTTTGGTACCGTGGATCAACAAAAGTTTTGACATAGGCACCTTTCAGAAGACCGGACATACCCCTAACGATGCAACGAAGTTGAGCAAGCGGTACAGACTTCGGAGATTGAATTGGAAATCAAAAATCCATGAAGCGCTCCTCTTCTTCTTGATCATGAACATTTTCGGCTACATACCCTAAACGGAGCAAAAGTGATTCGAAAGGTAATGACTAAGGATTGCAAGTTTAAATCACTTGAACTTGCGAAACTGGCCAATCTTAGGCACTTTCTGAGAGCCCACTGATGGATGGATCCAAGTTCAAAAGTTACCTTCATCCCACAATCGTTTGAATCTTTCTTTCTTGGTTCAAGAGTAGATCCACAGAGGGGAAATTGAGCATTGAATATATGTCCAATACAGGTCTTCAAACCCAGGTTCTATATTCACTTGTATGTGCGACATTTTATTTTTGACATCAACTAGACAGGTAAAAGAAGCCCCACCCACTTGTAGCCCGGTGAAATACTACCACACCATGATATCGGCTCCAAGATGTGAAAAAAAAAATTATGGCGCAACAGGCTCGTTAGTACCCACTACCCAGGGCCTAGCTTTTTTTCTCACTACCATTCATGTATGCGTGTGTACTTCTTTGCACGATAGCGGGACCTCCTGTTTTATGCCAGATGATTTGTCAGATCATTACGAGAGGAGGGCCAGTGAAAAATCATTTAGGTGTTGCTACAGCTGGGAATCGAACCCAGACATTCCGCGCGGTAGTTCATCGCACTAAACATCGCGCCACTAAGCTCCAAGATGTAGTTTTTATAAAAAGTCGGGGTTTGGCATATATAAAGGGAGTCCGCCGGGAAGGTATCCTACTTTGTTTTGCCGCCATTTTGGTAAACATAAGTCTTGACAGTTCATATTTGGCAGTCGTGGCAAATTTACTATGGAAAAATATTCAATAAACCAACGTGATTTAATTGTACAAAAAAAATATTTTATCAAAATCAATCATCGATTACTATGAAGATGAGAAAGTTAGATGAAATTTTTGGAGAAACAACGTGTCAACAAAACGCACTATTTTTCGTGTACCTAGTGAATGATTTCGAAGTAAGAGGTACTGCAAGATCGCCTGAAAACAAAACTGCTGCTCAAGGAAGTGTTCAAAACAATCCATCACCTCAATGCGACGCCGTGATCAGGAGCATGGTCTTCATTTGCATTTGTTTCCATTTAAGATTCAGTTGACACAAGAGCTTCTTCCACAAGACCATTTACAACGCCGCGCCGTACACATGCCAATAGGTTGTTACAGCTAGCCGATGAAAACCCCGATTTTCATGAAAAAATCATATTGAGTGACGAGGCACATTTTCATTTGAATGGATATGTCAATAAACAGAATAGTCGGTTCTGGGCAATGGAAAACCCTCAAATTATTCATCAGTCACCTTTGCACCAATTAAAAGTTACAGTCTGGTGTGCAATTGGGTCAGGGGGAATCAGGACCTTACTTCTATGAAAATGAAAACGGCGTAACGGTAACTATGAATGGGGAGCGACATCGTGATATGATTGAAAACTATTTAACGCCACAACTGCATGCTTTGTGCTTGATTAACATGTGATATCAACAAGATGGTACCACATCGCATACAGCCAGGATTACAATGGAATTACTTTCCACAACAAGTTATTTCAAGAAATGGTGATGTTGATTGGCCACCACGGTCGCCTGATTTGACTGCTCCCGACTTCATTTTGTGGGGATATCTGAAAAGCAAGGTTTATGCAAACAAACTAGAAACGCTTGAGCAACTCAAACAAAATATTCGTGATGAAATTAAAGAAATACCGCGTGAAATGTGTGAGAATGTAATGAAAAATGTGCTCAAAAGGGTTCGCATTTGTGAGACTAACAGAGGCGGATATTTACCTGATATTGTATTCCATACATAATTGCTGACATTAAATAAAACATTTATCAATACAAGATCCATTCTTTTTCATTTAATCAAAACTTATAAACAAAAAAAAATAGTAGTATACCTTCCCGGCGGACACACTGTAAAATATTTCATAAAAGTAAACTGAAAATATATCTCCCGTATTCCAATTCATATTCTGTGTATTATAGCAAAGAGTATAGAACTACATAGAGTGCGCATCTCATACAAAAAAAATTTTCTATATGGGGTACTGATATTGATACCCCATTGTCCACATTTCTACCTCAGCATCAAACAGCACCGCGTCTGAAACGGCTAACAGATTTTTTGCTGTGATGCGTACTCTCATGTTTTTTTTTTGATTTTTGGCAAATTCAAACATGCTATTGGTGATTTTAGTCGTTAACGTTAGTACCAAAATGTTTTTGTTAAAAATAAATTCTAAAGTAATTCGATTAAACCAAAAGCTCAATTCCATGTTAAACACTTTGAATTAAATTAACACACTCCTCTGTTTGTGTCTATTTTTGTATTTAAAAAAATATTATTCGCAAATAGCAAAATTCTCACACCGGAATTTGTGTCGCAATAAATTAGAAAACTCCTCATTTTTTCGAAAAACAGCAACCCATTCAAATGCAATACATATGTATCTGCTATTAAATTAAAGAATCATCTTTCGCTTCATCACCTATAGTCAAAAACAAAAAAATTAAATAAAAAAGAACATATATCTACACACACACACCCAAAACGATCACAAATGTATTCAAATTAATTCGCCAGGAGGAAGGAAAAAGATTCTTTTGTATCTCATAGACAATTGTTGCTACTGGTGTTGTCGAGCCAAGTAGCAGGAAGAAAATTGACTTTCCTTTCATTTGTCTTGGCTCTTGGGCATTTGAGTTTTTCTTTTTCCATTTCACGAAACATGTTGGATTTTCCTGATTCGGACCAAATGAATAGGACAAGAGGGTGGGGTGGTAAGGCACTCGACATTAATCAACCTCAGCCTGCAATACAGCGACAGACCGGCTGACAATCACCGCCTCATCTGATGGTAAAAAGGGTTGATTATCAACCGATGGGGACACAATACACCACTATACAGTGCTCCCTCCGTGCCTGGGAGGAGATATGATGATGGCACAATCATTTTAGAATTGCAAATGTAAATTTTCCTAATGGGAGCGAGCGCAAAAAGGAAACGCACATCCTCATCATCGGCATCACCATGGGACGTACAACGACGGCTATGTGTGTTTTTACTGAAAATTTGTGTTTCAATCAAGTCGACGCCTATTGTTGTCAGCTCATCATTATTATTGCAAAGCAGGACAGGGGGAAGGCCCCAGAAGGCTTTCTCTAACGGAATGCACAGACTGCAGAACTCTGTTTACCATTTTAGAATTAAATGCTTATTTCGAATTAAAATCCAAGCGCCTTTTGTATGGAAATGATATTCATTTGGTTGCGATTCTCTATTCAAATAGATGTGTCGTCGGATGCTGGTATTTACGGCGAATGCATTTTCTGAGGCGAAGTTTAGCCATTGTAAACGGTTCAATTGAAAGGATTTATTTCATATTTAAATTCTGAGTATTTACCATACGTTTGTTGTTTAGTTTTGTGTGCATACCTGGAAAGATAGAAGAGGGAATTGGTATTAGTTTAGGTTTTGAGCGATTTAATGGGTTAAAATATTGTAAGCCGTGAAGTTATTGACATAAGAAAGTATTTTTTGATAGCGAAATATTCGGAAACTAGTATGAACTACGCCATTCAACTAATTCAGCAATGTGCTGAATGGAGTACTCTTTGATTTCTAATAGTATATGGCCTATATGCAAAAATCCATTATATGGATTTTCTCGAAAAAACTGGGTATGCAATTTTGTTGGAACTAATATGCTTATAGTATATATGAAGTTGAATCAAAATCGTTAGATCTGTTTTCGAGAAAACTGAGGTTATGTATGGTTTTTATATGGCAGGTACCGGTAATAAAATGGCTAAAAGCAAACAAAAAAATGGCCCAGAATTATGACCAAAACAACGCTGGATACGAAGTTTGAAAAAAATCGGTCAAGTCGTTTAGGCTGGAGAGACCTGTACGCACAGACGGACCGACGAACCGACGGACAGTATTCCAAAAAACACTTTTTTGAGTTCCGCTATCATCGTAATGTTAGAGTCAATCAAAATCTCGAGGTCGAAAATTTTCACCAAAACAATATCTTTCTCTTTATGAGAGAAAGTTAAATAGATTTTGACTGGATCACCCTACTAAACCGACAGAATTCTTGCCTTTGGTTTATTTGAAGTCAAACGTATATGGCAACAAGTCACGGAACTTAAAGTCAAAAAAAAAGATCCGCCTATCCAAAGTGCTGGGTACGGAGAAGAGTCGGTGATGTGAGTATTTTTGGCATTAGGATTTGTTTTTTGAGCCGAATTTAAAGTGGTTCTTGTAATAAAGTTGGTCTGGGAGAACGATAGGAAAGTCGATAGGAAGTATATTTGCTGATGAAGGTATGTGCTACAGTCTTCTCGAGTGAGAGTTACATCAGGCGCAAATTAGTTTTAGTAAAAAATGAGTTTGGGAGAAGGGCTGACATAAATGGTAGGTTTTTTGCGAAATCAGCACATAGCCATTTGTCGTGTCAAGCTGATTTTAAAAGTATTGATATTGCAGAACCGACACATAACTGAATAAGCTGATATCGCAGAAAGGTCAATTTCTTATAAACGCAGACAATGCCTCTAACTGGTGGACTTGAATTTGTCAAATAATCGACTCGACTAGCCAGTTGTGGGATGGATAAAAGTTAAATGATTCGCGAGACGTTTTCTAAAATAATATTTCATGATGTGCACACGTTATTCAACGCTTTTTTCTCTAAAGTTTATTTGCCATAAAGTATAAATATGCAATTGTTCGACAAAACCCTTAATTTATTTATGTGCTGTTTCAAATCTGTAAAGTACTGCAAGTACAGGGTGTCCGCCGGGAAGGTTTACTACTTTGTTTGTTTATAATTTTTGATTAATTCAAAGAATTTAATGTCAGCAAATTTGTATGGAATACAATATCATTTACGTACATTTTTACATTTTCATTACATTCTCACACATTTCACTTGGCATTTCATTAACTTCATCACGAATATTATGTTTGAATTACTCAAGCGTTTCTGATTTGTTTGCATAAGCCTTGCTTTTCAGATATCCCATAAAAAGAAGTCCGGAGCAATCAAATCATGCGACCGTGGTGGCCAATCAACATCACCATTTCTTGAAATAACTTGTTATACTGGCTGTATGCGATGCGGCACCGTCTTGTTGATACAACATGGTAATCGAGTCCAAAGTTAGGGCGTTAAAAAGTTTTCAATCATATCACGATATCGCTCCCCATTCACCGTTACCGTTACGCCATTTTCATTTTCAAAGAAGTAAGGTTCAATGATTCCTAGTGACCAAATTGCACACCAGACTATAACTCTTAATGGATGCAAAGGTGACTGATGAACAATTTAAGGGTTTTCCATGGCCAAGAACCAATTATTCTGTTTATTCACATATCTGTTCAAATGAATATGTGCCTCGTCACTCATTATGATTTTTTCATGAAAATCGGGGTTGTCATGGGCTAGCTGTAATATCCTATTGGCATATGTACGGCGGCGTAAATGGTTTTGTGGAAGAAGCTGTAGTGTCAACTGAATCTTAAATGGAAACAAATGCAAATCCTTGTGCAAAATTGTGGCCAAAGTTGTTCTTTGAAGACCAAGCTCCTGAGCACGGCGTCGAATTGGGGTTTATGGATTGTTTTGAACACTTCTTTGAGCAGCAGTAATGTTTTCAGTCCATCTTGCAGTACGCTGTGGTCCATGCTTGGGCATATTTCTTCGGAATCATTCACTGCACGATAAATAGTGCGTTTTGTTGGCACGTTGTTTCTTCCAAAAATTTCACGTAACTTTCTCATCGTCGCAGTAATCGGTGATTGATTTTGATAAAATTTTTTAACGATTAAACGATTTTCCATAATAAATTTGACTGTCAAGACTAATGTTTACCAAAATGGCGGCAAAACAAAGTAGTATACCATCCCGGCGGACACCCTGTATATTTAAACAATTTCCTTCATATAAAATCTTCAAAACCGATATTTATGTCAACCTTGATCTGACTTTTCTTCGGAACCATCGACTACTCAATCTTCATTGCTAATCAGAATAACCCAAGTACCCTCTTTTTTATATACTACTTGCAAAAGTCGACCTCACCCTACCCAACATTTCTCTGCGGCCGATCTTAAGCCTCACCCTATAGAAAAGAAAGTATCCCCGATTTTTTACGATATACTAAACCAATATTGGGGTTTTACGGTGAAAAAATGGAAAATAGGAAATTTTTTAGAGATGATTGGATGCAATAACGTTCAGATTGGTTGACAGCTAAAATAAAACTTTGAAAATAGCTCCCCTAGATAAGACAAATAAAGCGTGCCACTGTGGCACAATATGTTGAACAATAATTAACATTTGAATATTGGTTGCAGCAAGCTTCAAATAGTTTCAGTAATTATAGTGTTTTCGAAGGTTATATTGCAGAGGTTCTTTTTTTACGTTCCATTCATGCGCTATGTCTGCACTTCATTTCACAGGTAAAATCCCAATGAATAGATGCAAATACCAAAGACTAGATACTTGAAATTGTTGAAAATTAATTTAGTTTTCTGCACCATCCAGTGGAACCTTTCAACTCGAATGGAACAAAAATCAAAAACTTTCTAAAACAATGGATTCCCCAAGCAAACTCACAATTGGTATGAATGTTTGCGTATAGCTCTCTATTTCTACCTGAAGTTAAATAATTAAAAACTTTTTAAATCAGAGAAGAAAACGAGGCAAGCATAGTCCCTCGTCGATCGAGTTGCAGACGAGATTTTCAATCGTCAAACAAAACCCAAGGGAACCTATACATTTTCCACTTCCATTCATTGGAATACTATCAGGTTCACTCACCTTGCGGTGCGATGTACCCTACAACTGCAACTGGAGCTGCAATTGCAACTTGTTCTGCGTGTTCAAGTGTCAATACACCCTCGAAGTCGGACCACAACCGGCATTTAATTAACACTACTGCCATGCCGGTGCGGGCATTTGTTTTGAACTAGTTGAGGAATAATAATCCGACACAATCGCATGTTCAGCAAACATTAAATATCACACCTGTATCATTGAATTGGATAAACATTGCTGAATTTAATTTACGAGTGCGCCTTTATACACTGACCTCACCTTAAGCGGTGCGTAAATGTGCCGATAAACTGCGAAGTGAATTCGAGAGCAAAATTTACATATCCGACAGTGACTAAGCATCTGCGGCCATAAGATGTATCTCTATCCTATAAATACACTGACTCTTGGATTATACCTTTCCTGGTGGTACGTTATGCTATCAAGAGGGGGAATTCTCTAGATATTTAGAAATATAAATACTAGCCCCAGACGATTCTAAATCCTCATAAATCCCAACATCCTGTCAGAATGTGCAAAAAGCTTTCGTCTCATCGTTACTTTTTTCAGGCAAGGTCGTGGGAAATCTTCTCGATTAAATACTTCCGCGTGTCATAAATTTTCAAAGAATAAATACACAAAATTAAGTTGCCTTTCTCAGGGGAGTGGGTTTTTTTTTAATTTAGAGATGATAATGCAGTGGTGGCGGAATTATATGAGTCGGGAGGGAATTGATGGCGAACAGAAGTGGAGGAATCGTGTGAGTCAAATTAGGCACCAAAAAGACCTGAAAAGGTCTATCAGAAGTGACTGTTGGGACTTCTAAAGACAATTCAGTGAAAATTGGTAACTTATGCTGTCACACTACTCACAGGCAGAATCATAAACACAAATCTTGGCGTCTCATCCGCACGTAGATCTGTTAGCTGTGGCACCTCACAAGGGGCGTCCTGTCTCCTCTTCTATAGAATCTAGTGGTCAACGAGGTACTAGTAAATCTAGAAATATGAGGATGCAAAATGATTTCTTACGCGAGCTACGAGGCAATAGCTGTATCAGGGAAATACCTTAATCCAAAAGGGGCGCCAGATATGGGCGAACCATCAAATTGGTCCTTTTCGGGAGAAAATAAAAACTCCTGCACATTAACCCTCCTAACTTAATGGCGTTTGTCTCAAGTTCCCATAATCAGTCAAATACCTGGGTCTGGTTTTGGATATGAAACTGAACTGGAAAGCCAACATCAAAGAACGCGTTAAGGAAGCCACCGAAGCCTTACTTTCTCTTGTTAAAAGGCAATCGGAAATAAATGGGGTATGCAAACACATATCTCCTCCTGGCTTTACGTGTCTATCATTACATACTCGTATTGTGTGTTAGTCTAGTAAACCGCTTTAGAAACAGCTTCTAACCAAAACCTACTAGATACAGTTAAAAGATCACCTTGCAAATGCATTAGCGGAGCTCTAAGAACAATCCCCTCCGCATCCCCAGATTCTATCCTACATCTCTTGCTCCTAGGTATCGACGGCAAGCAGAACGTTGATTGTGCAGCTGTGAGAGAGAGAGCCTCGTAAAAATGGACACCCAATCAAGGTGGACACACTAAGATTCTGAATCACCTTAACATAACAGAAAACGTCGAGCACACCACTACCCAACTCAGTTTTGAGCATAAATTCAGGACAACCATTCCTAATTGCATTGAATGGGATTCGGATTCGATCGGAACCAATAACTCGATTCATATTTTCACGGATGGGTCTAAAACAAATTTTGAAGTGGGATGTGTTTTCTCCGTGATTAGTGTAGCGTTTTCCAGGCGGAAATCATGACAATTAAAGAATCCTTGTCCTGACTGAAAGCCTCGTCCTGGCGGTATTTAATATCAACAAAGTATATGAATGTCTTTAGCGACAGCCAAGCCGCAATCAAATCCCTGGAATCCACCTCGTTCAATTCAAGATCAGCTTACATGTGCCGGCTATCTCTTAACAAAATGGTCTCCTTGTTTTTGTGGCAGGGTTATTGCACTGCACCATTTTTTTAAGAGGTATAGAATTCTCGATAGGGATAAATGTAAAACCAACTGTCATAATAGTGAAGTATGATCGACTTTTATTTAGTATACTTGGAAATACTTGCACCAGAACAATGTTAACAAATCGTGGAAATTTATTTCCAAAAATCGCACTCTGTTCGCCAAACTTATAGAAAACTTCATCCAGTTACAGTGAGCATAATGGTCCATCTGAGCAGCTAATACGCAATACTATGGATTGATTCATGACCACCTTTAATCTTTTTAACAATATTCATCCAAACCGACCCCGTACAGGTCGTACAGCGTGACCGAGGACCCGAATTTATCCATCCGACTTTGTTCTCAGTAACTCGGTCTCGGCCCGTCCACTAAAATTTTAAGGAAAGATCTTAATAATAAAAGAAAGCCAAGCGTCGATTGCGTCGTGTGTTCGGTGAATGGGCTGAAAATCAACTGAAAGTTGAACCAGATTTTTATCATCTTCAGCTCACTTCTGGCTTGATGGGTAGATAAGTAATCAAGCGGAATTGTCGATTTTGGAGTGAACAAAATCCTGATGAGACTCTTTAGACTCTATTACATCCCGATAAATCATTGTTTGGTGCGCTTTACAAGCCGAAGTCTTCATCGGCCCATTTGTCCTTAAATCCGAAAGCGGTACCAACACTACAGTATAAGGCGAACACTACAGGCAAATGATTCATGATTTGTTTTATTCCTCATGGGTATGGAAATTATTTGGAGGTTAAAGTGGTTCCAACAAAACGGCACTACATGTCATACAGCGCGTGCAATCATGACTTCGTTGAGCAAAACGATTGGTGATTCGACACCTTTGGACTACTTTTTTATGGAGCTACGTCAAATTTCGGTTTTTGCTGACAAACCAGCAACGATTGATCGCTTAGAATCCACCATTCGACGCACTATTGACAAAATAAGACAAGGTATGCTCGAAAAAGTGGTCCAAACTTTCACAGGCAGGATGGCGCAGTCGCAGAAGCCATACGTCGGAAATTGTTTTAAACATTAAATTCCATGTTATTTGTGAGCTAATAAAGCCAACATTTTGGTCATTCTATCGAGTTTGTTGTTTTATTTAAAAAAAGCTATCCCTCTACAAAAACACCCTAGATATGGAGGTGATGTAGCCATGTCCGTCTGTCCGTTCGCATGTTTGCCAACGATTTTTGGGCCTTAAATAAAGAACTAGAATGATGAAGTTTTGTATATATACAATTTTTTCTCAAATCTGCCCACTGTCCTGCCCGAATTTTAATTAAACTGTAAGGAATTTTGAAAAAGTGTCTGATCAAGATGTGCACACAAGGTGATTACCTATATTTGATACATAAAAAGTTTGTAAATACCAACACGCCCACTTTTTTTTAAAAGGAAACGATGTTCGGTGAAAATGTAAACAAATTCGAAAAGCGTTTTAATACGAATAGTTCGATAATGTTCATATATACATTTATGTCTGTAGATTATTTAAAACGAGTGGTGGGTGCACGACTGGGTCGTACGCAACTTAAGTTAACTTGACGTTTTTAACAATTTGGCCAAATTACACAATTATATTTATTTTGATAAATGATGCTAAAATTGATATAAATAATGTCGAAATGTGATTATACGAACGTTTATTCCGTCATTGAAAGTAATCGGTGTCCATGTGAATAATAATAATTTTCCGTTATTGGCCAAAACTGAAAATTCCGATAAGAGATAATTGGGTCAAAACCAATTACGTGTAACTCATGAAAACTGTAATTGTACTATACAAATTAAGTTTCATTCAATTTGGCCAAATAGTTTGCGAGGAATTGACAATTTTCTGTATATGGCCTATATGCAAAAATTCGTTATATTGATTTTCTCGAAAAAAATGGGTATGAGGTTTTATTGGAACTGATATGCTCACAGTATATATGAAGTTTAATCAAAATCGTAAGAGCCGTTTTTGAGAAAATTGAGGTTATGTATTATTTTTATATGGCAGGTACCAGTAATAACATGGCTAAAAGCAAAACAAAAATGGCGGTTAAGTCGTTTAGGCTGGAGAAACGGACCGACGAACCGACGAACAGACTAACCGACGTACCGACTACCGACGCACCGACGAACCGAGGGACGGTATTCAAAAAACCGCTATTTTGAGTTCCGCTATAATCGTTAAGTTAGAATCAATCAAAATCTTGAGGTAGAACATTTTCACAAAAACAATATCTTTCTCTTTATAGAAAAGGTTAAAAATTATTTGTCTACATACACCATAGATAATTTTAAAGCACGTCCACTTTTTGGGGGCATAAACAAAATTATAAAAAAAAAACAATTAAAATCCACCCAACGCCACAAACTTTTTATTAAACGCCTTTTTTTATCAAACCAATGGACTTTTTTTTTATTTTTGATAAAAAGAACGTTAGCTAGGTATATTGAGGTATACCTAGCAAAATTATTTCTCAGTGTTACAAACTTAATGTCAAAACTAATATACCACTACGGGATAGGTTACAAAAACGTAGTTTTCTGTCGAGCCATTACAAATTTTGTTAAACTGTTTGAGCAACATATTGCGACAATGTCTACGTATCTCCCCATAAATCTTTTTGCCACGCCCATTTTAATTTAAGGATGGAATCAAATAGGGTACTAAACGATTCGCCTAGTTGATTTTTTAAAGCTAAAACCCCACTTCTCCGTTCGATGAGGAAGCCATACATAACAGTTTCCGGGGCTTTTTGCGATGTAAATGCATAGAAATTATTTAATTTCATTTTGCCAATAAAATTTAAGTAATGAAATAATAAAATTTAAAAAAAAGCTGATTTCACAAACAAAGATAGCACCTCGAATGCTTTTAATCTTCTGAACCGCATTGTAAATATTTTGCATATAATTACCAATAGTGTCTTAACTCGACCCCAACCGATCAATTTCATGAACTTGTGAGAGTTTTAATTCATAACGTCTAAAGAGTTGAGCTTTGAGTCATTGTCGTTCAAAGTCTTCCCTTCAAATAGTGAGTGTTTCTCTAAACTTCTACGGATCTGCAAGTGCAATTGATCGCAACCAATGTATGCATTTCCAATTGATCGTTAATATGATGTGAATAGATGTAAATCAAATAGCTGTTTGATTGATTTATATTTTCCACTGATAGCGAATTGATCAATAAATAAGTCTGTCACGATCAACAGATCGATAACAAATCAAAAAAAAAATCGATTGCAAAATTTATGTGATTAGTAATATTAAGTTCATTCATAAAAATACTGTGAGATATGGTTTCCGGAATATATACTGGTTGGAAAAATTAATCCAGTTCAAGGATTCAATAAACACTTTCGTCGACTGTACGAATATCAAGGACTTACAGATCCTGCAAACTACATTTTCCGTAGGCCTTCGAAATCAACTTACAAACAGACTTTTACGAAACCCAAACATACAGAAATCATCGTTAAGTTAGCCGATCGCCAGCCCAATTTTCCAATTCCAGACCCAGAAAACGTCCTTGCTACAGTATGCGTATTTTTTTATGGCATTATGATTCAAGCGTCAAATGCTTAAGAACATTTATCTCGCCTTGAAGAAGCGCTCCAGAGATTACACAACGAATCAACGAATCAACGAATAAGACTTAGCAAATGCTAGTACTAGTCAGATACTTATTTCATGGCATGTTGCGAAGAAGACTCGGGAAAAGTTTGGAAACGATTAAGGCCATTACAAGGACACGATTAGCCGATTCTGCGAAAAGCGACAGAAGTTATGAGCTGGTTGGCGTCAGTGAACTACTACGGAAGGTTTTTGCAAAATCCGTATTTAAACCTGTACCGACAGCACCATTTGCTGAAGATGGAAGCAGTTTTCATATGCTTGTTACGAATCCTCGCACTGATACTTTTGTTAACGGCCATGATTAACGAAAAATTTCCAACTACCTTCATATATGCACCTGGAATGTGAGAACATTAAACAGGAGAGCTGCAGGCGAAAACTAACGGAAAACCTAAGCTGCAACAAAGCAGGTATTTCTGCCACCCAGGAAATACGATGGGATGGGACGGACAAAAAGCGGATGTAATACTGTGACAACTACTACGCACCGTGTTATAGTGAACAGAATCAGCGACTGTTGGGATGTGGATTTGTTACAAGTTAGGCACGGAATTTTATGTTTTCAAGTTAATAATTCGCATCATTCCCAAGCTTGTCAACATTAGCCTAATATGCGCTTACGCTCAGGCGGAGAAAATAGGTGATTTTGCGAAAGACTGCTTCTACGAACTCCTTGACAAAACCTATGAGCCACTACCGTTGAGGTATATTCTAACTCAAAGGTATGAAGAGAAGACAAGCAGTATTGTCGGTATACACTGCCTACATCACAATATAAGGAAAGATCATTGTTGAGATACAGTCAATGATGAGGATTTGGAAGAACAACTTCTGCAAGCTTTTTCTTCGGGCTAAAAGGCAATTTACTAGTAAAACCCTCACTCGATCTTCTAAGGAGATCCAAGACACTGATCTTCCCAGTCCTGCTCTACGACGTTGAAGCATGGACGGTATCAAAAGCAAATGTTTTTCTTCCATAAGAGAAAAATATTTGAGAATTTTCGGTCCCATTTGCGTTGACGGGTTATGGGGACAGCGACTAGTAAGCAAAACAAGTCCCCATTGGACGGTTACTATGTAGTGCGAATGGACACAATAATCTCAATAATCTTCGATTCCCAGCCAAACGTCGTACGTAGTAGAGGAATTACTCGCCTAAAGTGAGGCGCACAAGTAGAAACCGACCTCAACCAACCTTAATTGAGTTAAGAACCGGTCTAAACGGTGAGGCATGATGATTGAGGCTTTGCTTCATACCTGACTTTATCGTCACTTTCGTAAGTAAGTATCGAGCGACAGACGCGAATGAAGATGATGATGACAAAATATCATCGGTCAAAGGCACTGGCTAGGAGGAGGAGTTAGCAAGAAAGTTCCTACACCCATCTGCCCCACTGCATAGGTTTTTGGCCCGTTCATGAACAAATATTTATTGATCGTTGTCGATGCTCATGCTAGTGGCCTGATGTCATAACGGGGATTGGCATGACGGCATGAAAGAAAATTGAGATCTTTAGTGACATATTGCTCACGGTTATAATTTTATATCGGAGGAGTATAAGGGGTACATCAATTTACTGCACCGTATCATACAGCCATAATTGAGGGATGCACTCCGATTGATTATAATTCGAAGAGATGGGAATCTTCAGAAGACTCTGAAGAAGACATTCTGATGAAATCTGTCTGATTTCAGCCCAAGTAATCGAGGACTTTACCTACAGGAAATTTTCTACAGTTCATCCCACTACCAGCATTTATCGGTTACACCCATATCTACGAATTACAGAGCCGGTAACAGATTACACACAAGCTTCTATTTACTATTAGCTATCAAGAAGACAGTGTTAAGTCAGAACAAGGAAGCTGTCAGGATGTCAAAGTTAAAACAACAGTGAGACTTTTGCATTGGGAAGGAGCTCTTGGCTAAAGAGGGCACTGGAGTGGCACAATCCATATAAGTGGGGTGGACTTTTGTGTATTTTTTTAAACGAAGAAGCAAAGAACAACAGCATGACGACGGTAAATCTGAAATATCGGCGTCTACGTCTGAAGTACCGATGTCTACGAGCTGTCAAATCTAAGCATATGGTTGTTGCCTTCTTCCCTTTTTGGCTCTCGCACCAGCAGGTTATCTTTTGTCATTAGTGAAAGTACAAAAAGAATGTACACGTCTGTATTCGATGTTCATGCAGATAACTAGCACATGCAGCGCTGAGCTGTAGGAATTCTGTATGTCTGCCAATAATTCATTGAAAATTAATGACCACAACACCACTTCGACGCTCGTCCACCACTACAGAGAGAACACAAAAATGATGGTATTTATGCCTTTCTGTACATTTTAATAGTTTTACACTAACTTATCCCAAACAATCTATAAAATTCACGCATTTCGTTGATGCTTTTACTGCCCCGAAAAACAAACAAACCAATCCGCATCCGATTCCTAAATCAAGCGCTATAAAATGTCAATTATTCTGGCACAAACACAAACACAACCAAGCGAATTGAGTTCAATTTACGGCCTCCAGCAATAAGCGGGAGTATTTTAAAATTTTTACGATTTGATGCGTTGCGTACAACAAAAATATTACGTCCGAATTAATCCACAACTAGAGATAGAAGTGACTGCGCTTAATATATCCGTACAATGAATATTTTACCAATGCAAATATTGAATATTGCATTATTCATAATAAATTTCCAGGATCGATTCGGTTTGTTTGCATTATTTGGCAGCACTAAGGCGTGCAATCTGTCATTCGCACAACAAAAAAAAAAGTTTGTCGTGCGCCTCAATATATGTCAACGGATGAGATATTTTGTTGTCAGCCTCCGCTAAGAAGGACCCATGGGTATTTCAACAATTTTTTTCCATTTAGCATATCTTTATTCCTTTATCCCTTTTTAAAAATTTTGCATCCGTTGTATTATTTTTGTCTATGTGTGTAGATTTTCGTTTGATATCCTTTTTTTTGTATTCATATAAGAATTATTTTCCGACTTTAACAATTGCTCTAAGGTTGCATGAAAATAAAGAACGGCAGACTCATTGAAGGACTCTCTCCGCAACCATTTTTTGTTTCTGTGTATTATTTTGTCCTTCCATATCTCCTTTTTGCGGGAAAGTGGAGAAATACAAAATTTCTTTTTTGTTAGAGTTTTTTTTTGCATTTTGTTTTTGAAGTAAAAAAAATCCTGTATAAGGTTTCCGGCGGTTTTTGAGGATAAGGAGGAGGGGAAAAATGAAAAACTGTTTTTAAAACTAGTGGCGTGTACATTTTATTTATTTTTCCTGTCGGCAAGGCGAGCGATAATGTTTTTCAAGTCCAAGTCCAGTTCTCGATGCGGGAAGGATATGCATATCCGGGTGCACGGTGGCGATTTAATGAAATGGAACTGCAAAACAAAAAAAAAGGTCTGGAGATCTGCCTAAATGCAACGCAGAGCCGCACAGGACAGAAATTTATGGAAAACGGTTTTTTTATGTCAAGACAAATGGGAGGGGTTAGAAGCGCATAACTGTAATTTCTACGAAACCCTTGAGCGCGGTATTGATTTTCGAACTCAGCGCAGTGGAAAAATCAGCAAATGACATAAATAGACGATGTTGTTGGTAACTACAGTGTGGGTACAAGGATTTTGAATTTTTTCGATTTATAACATTCCTACGCTTTCTCATGATTTTGACATTTGGTTTGTAAAAATAAAGGATAAACAAGAAGGGTCATCAATTATATCCAGTTTATATTATTCTGAGCTGTTAGTTCTGTCTAGAAAACTGGGTTTATTAGACTTCCACTGAAAAGGGGCTAAGCTTCCAGTTATGCATATATATAGAGATCGTGGCACTCGGTTCCTTATGTTACCTTGCCTGTTATCTTTCTAAAAATGTTCTTCCACGGTGGCAAACTACTGTTTTCTATTAATTCGACTATTTAGGACTCGTTTGAAGTATATAACGGGTCGATGTTGAATGTGAACCACACCTAAACGTCAAATTTTTTTCTGCATTTCATTTGACATTTCTCAATACAGAATCGAGCCACGAGTTAAAGTTATTCAGGCTTATTATGAAAATTGGCGTTCAAATCAAAATGCACTTGGCGATTTTTTCGGTCAATTTAATAGTCCAAATGTGCGAACAATCGGAAAAATCGCGCAAAATTGCAGCAAGCCGGGTCTGTAGGAGATGTGAAAATACAAATTCATGCTCATACAGCTCGTACTGCGTAAATATTGCTGCTGTTCGCGATAGTGTGGCTGATGAGCCGTCCACCTCAACTCGTAATCGTGCCCAACAATTGCACCTCTCACGCTCGTCGTTGATGAACATCATGCATAAAGACTTGCTTACAAGGTGCAATTGACTCAAGAACTAAAACCTCTTGACCATTTAAAGTGTCGTCAATGGTCAGAATGGTGGCAAGAAATGACAACAGTGGATGATCAACTTTCGAAGAAAACCATCCTTAGTGATGAGGCACATTTTCACCAAAGTGGATTCGTCAATAAGCTGAATTGCCGCATTTGGGGGAATGATAATCCAAGAGTGATTAAAAACCAATGCACCTACAAAGAGTGAATGTTTGGCACGGTTTATGGGCTAGTGGCATCATCGGGCCGTTTTTTTTTCCAAAATGAGGTTGGTCAGGCAGTTAATGTGAATGGTGTTTGCTATCGTGAGATGATAAAGAACTTTTTATGGCCCGAATTGGAAGATATGGATGTCGACGATATGTGGTTTCAACAGGACGGTGCCACTTGCAACACAGCTAACGAAACAATGGCTCTTTTGCGCGACAAATTCAATGTCCATTTTATCTCACTTGGTGGCGATGTCAATTGGCCGCCAAGATCATGTGATTTGATACCGTTAGACTTCTTTCTTTCGTAGACTTTGAGAGAAAAGGTGAGCGTCGATAAGCCAGCAAAAATTCAAGAGCTAAAGGATGAGATAGAACCACAATTATGCCTCAGCGTCATCGAAAATTCGGACCATCGGATTGAGGTATGCCGCCGAGGTCGCGGCAGCCATTTGGCTGATACTTTGTTCCATACATAATGGAACCATACCAATATTATCATATTAAAAAGAAATGACAATAATTTGTGTTTTATTCAAAATCAACATCGGCCCTTCAAATTTTAGATAGATAGAAATCGACAGCCTGTCGCTAAAAAGTAAATTTTCTGGTCTCTTTAACTACAGATCGATTGCTATAGTTAAAATTGTTTTTTTCGACGCAACAGGCTCATTTCGACCAACGGCCTAACTTTTCCACGCAACCATTCATGTACATCTTGTACCATGGCAGTACCTTGTCCTCATCTGCTGAATCAAGCCAATGAGGTGAGTTAAGCTTTTCTTAACAGTTTACACTTATTGGATGATTGGTCAGATTATCGCGAATTTACGTTCCTCCATTTCTACTAACTTACTCAACGGGCTTCCGAGCCATTGAGGGTTTCCCCTGAGACAAGGTAGGATTCCATCCTATTCGAACCTGGTCACATTGATTCCAGTTTTTCAGTCCAAGCTTTCTGGCATTCGCGTTTGCTTGATCATGATGGTATTGCTTGCCGTCTCGAAACTGGATTCGAAGAGCATTATTGTTGGAGCATTATTGCTTATACTCTCGACATGGCTACTCATTATCCAGCACTCGGCGGCGTAAAGTGGGACTGGTAGGATTAGGTGCGGGTAGAGCGTCCATTTGGACTTTCTGGTTACGAGTTTTTATGACTTCGGGTTCCAAGGACCAGTTTTCGTCTCATCTCCACTAAGTATTCATTCGTGGGGTTGACTCCAAGGTATATGAACTCTTTAACTACCTCAAAATTGTTGTTATCAACTTCTCCGCTGTTGTGCGTCAACAGTACTTCTTTTGTTGATTGCAAGTTCTTCAATTGTCGCAAATGATTCCACAAGGGCAAATGGGAGCCCTTTGCCACTCCGAACAACTGGAATTGTTGAAAAGCGTGTCATTTGTGCTTGCACCTGCCCTACGCAGTATCTGTTCTAGCACGAAATTGAAGAAGGCTCCTCGTCTTAATCCATTACATGTTTGGAAAAGTTCAGATGAGCTGCTTTCAAGCTGCATCGCGCGTCCTCCAATTGGGCGACAATTTTAATGGAAACCCAAACTCCGCCATCGCTAAAAAAAACTCCTAGATGACGGATGCTATATAAAATGCTGCCTTAAAGTTGATGAAAAGGTCATAGGTCTCGACTTGAAAGTCGATGGTTTCTTGCAGGATTTGCCTTAATGTGGAGATTAGGTCTAAGTGCCGGAAGTCACACTCGTACGTGCCGATAAGGCTTAAGACACAGTACGTTGGATAGGATCATCTATGCGACATTTAACAAGACATAGGATCTCATCCACCAAGATATATAGAGCGGATGTTCCAGTCATCATGCATACTCTCATCCATCCAAACTTCCTTGGTTTAGTGAGTGCACACTTCTAATGCACAACTGCGTAGTCCATCAGAACCGGCTGTTGTCCTTGAGATTTTTGATAGCTGCATTGACTTATTACCTCTACGTTGACTGTATGTGGGTCGTTTACTCGTCCTTTCACTCTCTGGACTATTCCCATTAAGATCGGGCAAAAGGTACATTCTTCAGTCATACATTCTTCAGAGCAAGTTTTCCTATTACTCGGTAAAAATGATTTTTTTTCCGGAAGTCTTCTTTAGATAAATACTAGATAATGCGGGGGATTATTCTTCTCTAAGCTGCGCCAGCTACAGAGGCATAAGTCTCCTCAACATCGCCTACAAAATTTTATCTGCCGTAATATGTGAACGCCTGAAACCGTTTACCAACAACCTGATCGGCCCTTATCAGTGTGGTTTTAGGCCAGGAAAGTCCACAACCGATCAAATCTTCACACTTCGGCAGATCCTGGAAAAAACCAAAGAAGTCCAAATCGATACCCACCACCTATTCATCGATTTCAAAGCCGCATACGACATCATTTATAGAGACGAACTGTACAGAGCCATGTCTAGGTTTGGTATACCGCCCAAACTCGCCCGTTTGTGTGGAATGACGATGGAGAATTCTCGCTGCTCCATCAGCGTCGGAAACGACCTCACGTCTCTATGGAGACGAAGATTCAACCAAGAACTATACGAGCTGTACAGCGACATGTTCCTGGTCAAAAAAACTCCGCATTGGACGTTTAAGATGGCTAGGACATGTAGAACGAATGGACACCAATACTCCGGCTCGCAGAGTCTTCGATTCCCAGCCAGACGTTGGACGCAGTAGAGGAAGACCTCGCCTTAAGTGGCGCGCACAAGTAGAAACCGACCTCAACCAACTTGAAGTGCGCAACTGGAGGCAGTTAGCTATGGACCGGGCTAATTGGAGAGGCATGTTGGTTGAGGCCCAGGTTCATTCTACAATGCCTGGAAAAGTGGTTCTTCAATATTTCCAGCATCGACTGTGATTCAACTATGATTTTCCCCTGTTCTTCTCGACAGGATTCTATTTGGGGGTTGTATCCTGTCCTTGAAGTTTTACACTTTGCTCAAACTTACGAAAATCATTCCTGGAGTGGAATTCCTTTATATTTTGTATCACGCTTTTCTTGCTCCGGAGCCGGAATTTTCCCCTTCTTCTCAGCCTATAAACTCAACGACAGCTCTGGTCTTCATCTGGAGTTTGACGCAAAATTTTGTGCGAACATCTATCAGAATTCATTGTCAAACCAAGATTTCTTGTCTTTTTCTTAAGATCCGCAGTATTCCCCTTCTTCTTTGGTTATAAACTTAACGGCAGCTCTGGTCTTCATCTGGGCTTGACGCAAAATTTTGTGCAGCATCTGTCGGGATTCTTTGTCAAACCAAGGTTTCTTTCTGGTGACCGGGAGAAACCTAGCACATAAATTGCGGCCGATTTTGTGGCTAGTGGTATGTTTTTAGTCGAGAGATTAGAGGAAATGCTGCAAATGCCTAGACGGTCTTTTGAGATTGCACTCTTTCCAATTTGTTGTTACGTTGTGTATATTCTTCCCTTGGCTGGTAATGCTCCAAGCCGATTTTATCCAAATTTGTGGCGCAACAGGATCGGTAGTACCCAAGGGGGGCGAGCTATCTCACATAGCCGCTCGGTATGTCCAAAATACTGAAAGAGTGGCTCTTGTCTATCCAGTTATGCGGTAAAATTGATTGCGCTTATGGATACGGGTAAATCGTAAGGTTCTTGGTTTAATCTTCGTCCCAATACCGCATCAACACAAAGGTGTCTCGATCATCCATATCCGAAATCTCGCTGATACTGATCCCAATATTACGGACCTTAGTGTACGTCGTAGGTTTCCGGCCTTTTTGCCTGGCCAATCCGATCGTATTTCTTGGATTACAGTGATGTCTTCTTTGTAACGAGTTCGTGGGCTTCTTTTAGTTGTTTGGAAAAACCTTTTCTGTAGGTGTACCAAGTTACAACATTATAAAAATCGATACAAACTCAGTTATCCTTTAGCATTCAGCTTGATTGCCATGAGTAAACTGCTTTCTTTCAGAGGCATCCAGTTATCCCAAAAACGATTTTTGCTCATGATTGTGATGTTAGCCAAGTATTCGCAGTAAATTACATGTCGTTCCCAAATATGGCCTCACCAGAGGGTCTCAAATTTAAATAGGATATAAGCAGCACCCTATGGTCTTACTTAAAATGGGGAACAAAAAAAATCGTCAAATCCATAAAAGTAATGGCGGTTTAAAATATAAACGATTTGTAAGTACTGCACTCTGTCCAACTCAATTAATATGCACAAAGGCAACCCTTGGCTCTGGTTACCATTTCGAAAATTTCCTCTAAATGATTTCTTTTTTTTTTTCAATTCCGATTATAATTTCACTAAACCAGCTCCGCTTTGGACATTACCAACTTAATTAATGTCAATTATCCTGCTAAATCATACACACACACTCTGGAGAACTGGACATTCGCTTCTCTCCCTTATTCGATTGAAAAGCAGCTCAGCTTCAAAGACTGAAATAAATGCCAAGCCCAGGGGTGATAATTGCAATGTGCGATGTTGAAAACTCATTTTATTCAATGTCTGTGCAAGAGGGAGCTACACCTCGTCTCTACATGAATACCAACAAGCAATGGAATGCGTCCACAAAAGTCCTTCAGCCATCTGAATAATATAATCTGCAAGCACAAATTATTAACGGATTCATAATTGAGGTGGAGGGTGAAAGAAATGAGGATGCCGACTAATTGAAGGCAATTAAACTTGAATCAAATCCGATGGTCATACAACACAGCACACACATGCCAGGATGGTAAATTTACCACAGAGATCCTGATTTTGTTTGTAGAGACATGAAATCGATGTCGAAAACAGACACGTGTTGAGTTGACCGAATAAGACCGGGTTGATTCTAGATAATTGATTTCTGTTTTTTTTTTTAAGGATAACCATATAACTGTGAAATTTTTCATACTGAAATGACAGACGAGTTTATCAGTTTAATTGGTGTTCAGGGGATAATGTTTAATTGGCTCAAACGGTTGAAGTGGTTCATGTATGCCTACAAATATAGTAAACGATTTGGAGGTCAAGGATGTGCTGTTTTTTTTCATTGCAAAGTTTTGAATCATAAAAACCATAGTTATGGACGTGACTTCCTCTTTTACGGGCGAGTTGGGAGTTTTGGGTCTCCTGTATGGTATAGAACTTTTTTTATTGGATTACCGTTCACGGTGGGCTCGTTAAAGATTAAAACGGTATATTTTTATGCAGACAATATAATTCTTTTGTTATCAACGCTTGGGGAGTAGCTTTGGATGATTAGAGATGATCGCCTTGGGACAAACTATTAAGCCGGAAGGGCTAACTAATGTATACAGTTTTTAAAGTATACTTATGGGTGCACGACTTTAAAAGCTCTGCTGTATCCAAGAATCAAGTTATTTAATAGGCCGACTATAATACGCTTTCACATTGCTGGTGGCATAATCAATTTCATATAAAGGATTTCAAAAGGGACAATCTATATTAAGTATTACAAATTGTTGGGGTGTGTGTGTGGCGTATCCTATAATTCTATTTAATTAACCTTTTAAGAGGATTAGATACAATTTAGCTGGAATTAAGCGTTGCCATAAATATGGATCTTATTCATCAATAACAGTGAGACTGTTTTTGTTACATTTGACGAGATAGTTTGTACGTTACTACAGTAGAGAGAACGGATAACGACGTTCGTATCTGCACTTGGTATGTGGGAATATCAAACAGAAGAGGTGCAGGCGAACAACTAGCGAAACCTCTAAGCTGCCTTCAAAGCAGACTTTACTGCCATCCAGAATGAGGATGAAAAACTGTGACATCTACTATGGACCGTGTTATAGTGCCCATAATAAGCGACTATTCGTATGTGGACCTGTTATAAGTGCAAGACTAAGGCAAGTTTCAATCCAAATCAAGGCTCATAATCCGAAGGAGTTAATATAGCGAAAGACTGCACCTACAGGCTCCTCAAAAAAATTAATGAGCGGCTACCGAAGTGCGATGCTAAAATCGTGTTGGAGGTTTTAAACGCAAGGATATGAAGGGAAGATGGTTGGGTGTTGACTTGCTAAACGATAAGCGCGAAAGTTGCTAACACGACGAAAAACAGCAACACTATAAACAGCCAGGTCTGAATGGCACGGGATGAATAACCGGCCTGCTGTCACAGGAGAACCTAGACAAGTTGTTTTGGCCCCTTGAACAGAGATGTTGGCGGATGAACCGAAATGCCAACGGCAGCGCTCAATCCCGTAGTGGATTTTGATGGCCCCGTATCCTAGGGCTATCTAATAAATTGGAACTGGCCCTACAGGTAGGGGGTTGTGCTTTGAGTTAACTACCCAACCATGGAAAAAACTCAAGAGGTGCAAGCGGATGGGATGGGCCGGGCAAAAATAGAATGAAAAACTGTGACATCTAATACGGACCGTATCATAGTAAGCACAAACAGTGACTATTCGGATGTGGATTTGTTATAAGTCTTAAGTTGCAAGGACATTAGCGAACGCATTGTAACAATCCGCATCAAGGCCAAATTCGCAAAGTTAGATAGAGAAGACATCTTTAGCAGTATTGTCGGAAAACATAGCCTACACGACAACACGTCTGGTAACGGACTTAGGCTAATTGACTTCGCTACGGAACGGAATGCCACCATAGCCAGCACACGGGTTGCTCACCTCGAAATCCATAAGGGGGCATGGTGGTTTCCAGATCAACGAACGGTCAACCAAATTGATCACATTGCGATAGACAAGAGGCACGCATCCAGTATTTTGGATGTCCAAACATTCCGAGGAGCTAACTCGGACCACTACCTTCTTGCAGCCAAGGTAGGAATGCGGATATCCAACACGCCAAAACTATCCAGAAATACTGCGAAAAAATTTAATGTTGAAAGACTGCAATCGCAAGACCCCCAAGCAAAGACCTTCGCGCAACGCGTATCCCTAAACCTCTCGATTAACACCATGCCACCAGCATCGAATGTCGAAGAACAATGGAAACGATGCCAACAAGCCATTAGATCAGCCGCAGGTGATGTGCTAGATTTCTCGCGCCTACCAGCCATAGCTCCCTGGTTTGATGAGGAATGCCCACAGATGCTTGCCCAAGAACGAGGGCAACAAGGCTAAGCTGCAGGTGAAGACGAGAGCTGCCATTGAGCCCTATAGGCAGAGAAGAAAGGAAGAACACCGGCTTTCAGAAAGAATAAAAAAGAGCAAGAAAAGCGGGCGATCGAGGATATAGAGAGGTACCAATCCAGGAACGATGTCCGCAAGTTTTACCAAAGTGTAAAATGTCAAAGCCAAGGATACAAGGCTCGCACAGAATCCTGTCGATATGAAGAAAGAAATATCGTAGTTGAGACACAGTCGAAGCTGAGGATATGGAAGAACTATTTCTGCAGACTGTTAAACAGCGATGACGAACAACATTCCGCTGTCAATCAGAACGAACCATTCAATATTGGCAACTACAGCAAGAACTACCAACCACCCGACCTAAGTGATATGAGTAGAGCAAGTTCCAAATATAAGCTTAACAATGCAGCTAGAAATGAGGTCTTTCCTGCCGAGCTTTATAAAGCCGGAAATTTTGTAGGCGTTTCTGATGCGGGCGGTAAGTGCGAAGGGGAAATTTTGTAGATCGTTTGCGACGGCAAGGCTGTTGTTTGATGCTGGGGTAGCAATGTGAACACTGGGGTATCAATATCAGTACCCCACATAGCAAATATTTGTTGTATGAGATGCGCACTCGATGAAGTTCTATACTCTTTGGTAACATTCACTCATAAGTCAACTTCGGTCGGGTGACAGGCATACTGTAGAATGGAACCTCAACATCGTTGGCCGGATCCACAAAGAAGGAGACCACTTAGCTGCGTCAACTACAGCGGCAAAAGTTTTCTCAACATCGCCTACAAGATCCTATCTGCCGTAATATGTAAACGCCTGAAACAACAAACTTTTCGGTCCTTTACTGTGTGGTGCTTGTCAGGAGAGTCCACAATTGATCCTGAAAAAAATCCAAGAAGTAATAATCGATACACACTGTATAAACTGCTTGTTTATGCTTCCGCTATCCTAAAAACTTTGCAAAAGAATGGCTCAATATGGCTGTATAACGATGCCTTAAAAACATTTGAAAATAAGATTGTTGAGTCAATAGGTATTGGTCGTAATCAAAATGCTAAAATGGCAGCACTTTCAGTGACGGCAAAATGTCTTCTTTTTGTGGAACTTGCCTTTTTTACCCACTGGAAAATTCTCATTTTTAAATGTAAATTCCATAAAAATTAAACTTATGTTTAGTTCCTTCTTAATTCATCAACTATACTCCATCAAAAGCATCCTCCTTTGCACTGACCCTATGACCCACGCCCATAGCAAATTATAGCTCCCCAATGTTTGACAGTTGAATTTCAACAAAACGAAGACACGTGTGAAGCAATTTATTGCATCCTGCCAAGGTTATGTCATAAATCACACTCTCATAGCAAATATCTGCCAACAACACAAAACGTCTTCCATGATGTATGACCGGCGAAATTTCATTCTTTTAACATGACATCCATATAACTAAACCAGTACATAGAGTTGGCTACCGTTGCAAATTCCATTCCAAAGTGTCCGCAATCCGCATTCCGTCACCCCAAGGACAAAGCGCCACAGCACATTACACCTTATCACCATCGTCCATTTCATAAGTTGTTTGTTTTAATTTGTCAGAGATTATTATTTCATTCCTTTGAAGTTCGTTTTTTCCTCAAATTTATGTTCTTAAAGATGGAATTTTATGTCACATTAAACAAATCACAATGAACCACTCAACAAGTGAATATGTCATGTCGTAAGACGAATATGTAAACAAGAAAGAGGGGAGATGTCATAAAAAATGGAAACTCACCTGAGGTGTGACAAATGACAGCCGGTTTCCATCCCTAGAACACTCAACTCTCGCCGTCGTTCTCTATATTTTCATTTTGTCGTGCCGCCTCTACATATTTAGGAACAACTTGTCACCAAACTAATATTTCGCCGATGACAGATATTTTCCATTTTTTTGCTGTTCAAGTAATCCCTCTGTCAAGTGCAAAAATATGACAGAAAAACGAAAAAAAAAACTTTTTTATTCTGTTTTGACATCCATTCGCATTCCTTGCGGCGAAGCTATTAGGACAAACCATTTTTCGACTGTCTGGACTGTGGGAATAAAATTTTTTGGCAGCATCCCCAGAAAACTTTCGACGATAGATTCTCTCATTTCAATCGGCTTTAGTGATGCCATGAGGGGGGATACCAGCAGAACCAATATGAATAATGACTTGTGGTGCGTTTTTGGATTTCTTTTGTCTTAATTTTTCAAGGACGTATCGAATTTTTTTTATTGGAAAATGTTTAATAAAGTTATTTTGATTGGAAAAAAAAATGTTTTTTTCGTGTGGGAAAGGGATTTTATCCAAGTGTAGATATTTATATGGAAATGTTTCACTTCGATGATGGTTTTATCTCCTCGAAAGATTTATTTGTATTTTCTAGCCCAAATTCTGTTCGATACGGAGTGGAGATCTAAGAAAACAGCAAGAATTATCCAAATTTTTAAATTATGAGTTTTGTGCTTTGTAATTTTGAAGTCGACTAATTGACTCGATTCTGGCATGTTTTTTTTTTTGTTGTTGTGACTCAAGTTGCATGACATCAGAGAAAGTGACTTTTCATACAAATTGAGATTTAGCTGAGGAGGAGGGGGAATTAGGAAAAAAATAATGGACGCTATGCTGATGATATTTGATATTTCGAAATTTAATGTTCGATTTTGTAGCCTACGTTTTATGATTCCATCTGTGTTCAAATATTTCGTTCTACTGGTAATTCGTTTGCAATGCGTTTGCAATTGAACACAAGCTTATCCATGAAAACTCTGACTTTCAGCCTAGGAAAATAAAAACTCATTGAAAAGTTTTGGGAGCAGGGGATGATAGCTGGATCGAATGTACCTACTCTTTCACTAATGTACTTCTTCATTTTTCCAGATTTTCCATTTTTCCGGCAAAGGAGGAATTGCCAAAATTAAGTCACTAATGAGGACTGCTCAACTTTCAACGGATAAAGTGAAAAACCTACATGAGCTACTCTGACATAATGCGGAAAAACGTCATGTATGAGATATGATGGCGGATAAAACAAAAAGCCTAGGTAGGTCGTAGAGATAATCCATCGTAACTGTCTCTCGTGGATGGTGGTTGTTCATTGAACCGCCTAGTCATCTGATTTAATGCTTCTCTTCTATTTTTGCAAATGGCTGCCAATGTCAAATCTGTTTTGACATTTGGGGACTAGACAGATGTAGAATACAAGTGCACAAGCCATTAAGCGATACACTCCCCAAGAACGAGGAATGATGGAAGTGGAAGATTTTTCGACCAAAATCATAATGAGCGATGATGCTCATTCCCACCTCAGCGGGTACGTGAACAAGCAAAACTATCGCTTCTGGGGCACCGAAAATCCACGAGTAATCCACGAGGAGCCATTACAACTGCTCAAAGTTACTGAACGCTGGAGGAGTCATCGGGCTATTTGTTTTTCGAGAACGCCGTCGGTCAAACGACAACAGTGGACGGTGCGCGCTATAGGGCCATGTTAATCGAGTTTTTTTTTTGCCGCAATTGGACGAATAAGGACTGGAGGACATGTGGTTCCAACAGGACGGAGCAACGGCACACACTGCGCGAGCCACAACCGATATTCTGAAGGCCAAACAACATCGGATGACTTCTTTAAGCCCACCTTGTACTAATAAGACAACAATCTTCACCTGCGAACCTCGAATTTTAGAACACTTAACAGTGAAAAGCCGTTCCCGACCCGTTGAATATCTCTGCCTTAAGTAAATAGCCTTTCATCCTTTTCGATCCTCGCCACGTTGTTTTCAGTCATTTAGTCAAGGTGTTCCAGCTTCTGCGATCCCTTCATCTTCATTGTCATCTCGAATCTGATGGTTGGGATCCGAAGATTCTCTCGTTGGCATAAAGTATGATCGATAGAATAAGGGTCCAGTCAATACGCTTTGATCGATGCCACGTTGCTTTTGGTCATTTAGTCCAAGCGATTTAGCTTCTGAAATCGCTGGATGTTCCTTGCGAAACTAATGGCTTAACGAAGAACAGCTACAATGAGGGCCAGATAGAGCAAACATTTGAACTTTCATTTCAATGGTTCATTCCATTTGTTTCGCTAAACCGAAGTAGCAATGGTTTTCTGAGGTCAATCCTCGTTGCAACTTCACGTATATGTGATTCGCAGGATTGATTTTGCCTCAGAGGAAGATGAACACTTCAACTACCTCAAAGCTGTTGCTATCACGAGTCACATTTTGGAGTCCAATGTTGTGGGTCGACAGTACTTTGTTTGTTGATGGTATTTACATTGCATTGTCCTAGTTAACAACAAGACCAACAAGTTTCGCCTGTTCATCAATCGCGGTAAAAGCTTCTACAACGGCACCTAAGCAGCGATCAATGATATTGATATCATTTGCCTACCCCAGTTGCTTGCAGATTTAGCCCTAAGCACTATATCTACTTCTAAACTAAGCGCTGGTCGGCCCTGGTACTATTTTCAAAAACCGAAAGTAACAAAAGCTAAGTTCTTCATACTGAGCCAACTCCTGCAAAACTCTGCAAAGCATATAGAAAATGTTCATCTTATAGAATTTGAAGTTCCGAATCGGCGTTAAAAAGGTGACGTTCTCTGTAGAAAAAAATATAACTTCTCAGACACAAGGGAATGCAAAAGCTGACTATGCAAGATACTAAATTTACTGTATGGCGTCTCTTTGGAGTACATGTTTGAACTGCTACTTCCACACTGAACATTGCATCGCATGTATTCCAGTGTTGGGCGACATCGCTCAGGACAATAGTCTTAAAGTCGATGGAAGAAGATACGTTTCGCTTCAGAATCCGTTGGTCATATTCAGGATTTTTCTTAGTGTGACAATTCGGTCTATGGTCGATATGGCGCTTCAGAAGTCACACTGATAAACGCCGATAAGCTGTTTCAGAAAAGGTAACGATGTTTGAACTGTATGCCTTGGGCTTGAATAACATGTGGTATCAACAAGACGGTGCCACATCGCATACAGCCAGGATTACAATGGAATTACTGCGAGACCTCTTTCCACAACAAGTTATTCCAAGAAATGGTGATGTTGATTCAATAGAATCTATGCGACATTTGTATGTTTAAGCCTCCTCGGGGCAAAGATTTAACGAAAGTCATTACGAGTTGAATAGCAGCTACAGTCAAAAAACTCCGCATTGGACATTTTATATGGCTAGGACATGTAGAGCGAAATGATATCAACAACCCGGCCCGAAGTCTTTGTTTTCCAGTCATAGGTCAAAAGACCACGCCTGAAATTGAGCGCAAGGCGTAATAATCGACTGAGCTTCATCGATAAATGTTGATCAAGGGGTATAATGATACTAAAGTGGGATTATAGTGTGGTACTCCGTTTGTCCGAAAGAGATAGTCACTCCAGACTGAGACTTTGCATAAACGAATGATCTGGACCATTGGGGTGTTTGCCTGATCCGTAAGACCGTTGTATTTGTTGTTAGGTACCCTGCATATGTGCTGTATGCTATTTAACAACATTGACCCACTGCTTGTGACATGTAACTACTCTTCGCCGATTATTTGCTACCAGATATCTTTGGTGTGCTTACACATACTGGTGTTGTGCAATCTGTACTTGCGAATATCTTTAAGGGCATCTTTTCTAAGTCTAGCAGTCATTTTGAAGGATTTGGCTACCTCTTTAATTATATTGCAAATCATCCGGAATGTTGAGGGCAGGCCTCACATCTATCAACACATGGACGTTTTGAATAGGCGGTTAAACTCTTTGGAGATAACAGGGTTGCTTTATGGATTCGAAGTTAGTGCAACTTACCCCACGAAGATGTTTGAATTACCGATTTTCGCAATGAAGTCGTCAAGTATTGTTTTCACATCGATGGTTATAAAACTATTTCTTGACAGGGTCTTCGGTCTAATCAGTAGATGCATGTGTACTTATCAGGCTGATGATGCAAAACGTTGCTCAGCACAGCCAGACGGTTGACATGAGAAAGCTAATCCACACCCCATAATGTGCAGACATTGTACAACTTCAATAAATGTTGCATGGTTCTCAATTTGGCATACCTGATCCTGTCCATCCGTCCGTACGTTCAGAGTGCATAATCGAATTTTGTTGTTCGTAGACGCTCCTGGTATGGTTGTTCTTTTAGGGGATCAGTTATTCGATGCTATTGTCTCTATAAGTCGACCTTTAATTTATTTTACAAATTCTGTACCAGAACTGATATACCAATATTAGGTTATAGGGCATGATAATTGTTTTCACTGATTTTTACCAACATAAACCAACTCTAGATATAACGCCTGCATGTGCAGAAATATGTTCCCATCAAAATCGAACACATTCACCAAGTCACGTACCTTTCAGAATAATAATCCTGAAAATTCCCCAAATATCCTGCAGACTTCTTCGAGATGAAATAATAACCCTTCCGATGTCATTCCTAAATGACCGCACCAGTATTCCGAAAGAGAATTTCATAAGCAATTATCCCTCCGGCTCAGAATTTCATCGACGCGAATTCTCTCTTAATAACTCCAACTTGGCGAAAATATTTAATAATTAAAAAAAAATTCTTAATAATCATATTTCTCTGCCAGTCTGCCAGTGTGCACAAGCATACAGAGACTTTAAATTCTGTGCATGCCATCAGTGCCCAACGAACCGTTTCATCTGCCAAAATCACATGAAACAAGCCCCCGAGAAGAAGCCTGCCCAATAGACCGAATAAAAGGAACAAAACTCCAAAAGAGCAAAACAAGAAAAACATCATACATGTGCCCGCCGAACCATCGAAACGTGAGACAATTTGTCATCTCGGATCGTTATAATTTGTAAGCAGCCTCTCTGCCGATTCCGACACCCGTACTCCGCAATTGATGTTTGACATTAGCGCACCACCCATTTGACTTTTTTTTTTAAGTGTGGAATTCAATTCGTTCCACATGTGCACCCGGGCACAAAGCACATACCATCGAGTAGGAGGAAGGCACATGCCTCAACGCAAAACGAACGCAGATGGCTGGGATTTAACACACCCCGCCGGATTTGGAATAATTCTTAAATTGTAAGAAGGCAATGACGAAAATTCCTCTGCTCCATAAAACAATTCGAAATGCGATTAGGCTGGGAATATGTTGCAGCGGTTGGTGGAGTGGTCCATCTTGGAACTGTCCCTCTCTCTCTCTACCCTCCACAGCCTGGTGTTTATCACCATTTCTGGTAAAGTTTGCATTTTGCAGGCAAGGAGATTTGATTGCCGGAAGCCAGTATGCATAGTTGATGGAAAGTGCGGTGGCGGTAATGTTGGCATCACTGAACACAATGCCTTCAGGATATGGTTGTCCTTGCAGATATAATTTGATAACGATTTCTCCTTCACATCCTTCATCTCTCCCTCTATATGTATGTTATGTGTTTTTGTGGAAGTTATGCAAGAAGCCCATCCACCAATACCCCCTCTGAACTACCCAAGGCAATGTAGTGTTTCTGTTCAAGCCTTTTAAATTGATTAACAACCGCTCGAGGTAATGATTTGCTGAATTTGTGGAATTTCTTCTTCCATACCAATGGGTGATTCAATTAGTTTTATTACCTCCTGCAGGCACACAAAACTGCATATAAGTACGTCTTGATGAGGCGCCGCCATGCCACGATTAAATGTGAACCGCATTTAATCTAAAGTCATGCACACTCGTACACTGCATTTCAGCGCCATTAAAATCCATCCAAAGGAATAAATTTCCCACTAAGAAGTATATTGGCATTGAAGAGAAAAATCCACTTACCACAATTTATCACTTGGCAGCACTTGTTTAAGGTGGGTCGACGTGTCAGTGATATTTACAATTTGACATGTGATGTATGGGGGTATGTTCGGTGAGTAGGTGCCAAAGTACAAACTTAATTAAATTGCAAGAAGAAGAAAAAAACAAAAAAAAAACGAAGAGGAAATATTCCTTGGTTGCATAATACTTTGACGTATACACATACACATATGATCCTTCATCTCTGTGTCATATATATGTATGCAGGAGTATAATAGATGGAAGACTAATTGCAACTGAAAAAAGCACTCAAGTTCATCTATCCACTCTTCTAGTTTGGGTAGTATTTGACATGTTATGACGCCGTCCTTATGCTATTTCAACATGTATATTCGTCGAATGTATAGTGTCGTCGAATGTCAAGTGATAGAGAGATGTGAGAGAGTACGCGTGAGGGGAGGGAAATTACGATGAAAAGTGAAGGAAAATGTATCTTCCCATCGGTAGTAGATTCATCTGATTTTATGGAGTCCCGTTTCCCCCACCACCTAAATAGATTCAAAGTGCGACCTTTGTATGCTTTTGTAAATGGGGATTTGAGGGAGTGGGGAGGAAGAATTAATTTCGTTGCTAATGAATTTAATCTCGTTTGTTTTTATTGTTACTCTTAAATTGGTTTTTTATTAAGATGCTGTTGGTGATAATAAAATGGCCCTTAAGACAAAAGACACAAATTGAGCGCATCTAACACAAAATTTGACACGACACCAAGTTGGGAGGGAGCTGCTTCCGTGAAATTTTATTGCCTCATGAAATGTTTTGATTGTCGTTACTAACAAAGGAACCGTATAGGCGGGTATGATTGGTGACACTTAGTTTGACAGGGCATTTCAAGAGTAGTGTGGGAAATACCCGTAACGATGAACGTGATTTTGGTAATGATGTTTGTTGGAATTTCAAGTGTCACATCCTATTTAAAGTACGTTTCGGGTATGTCGTTTTTATGACCAGCATAAATTGGGCACGTTTACTTGAAAATGCATCTGGCTTTGAAAACCGGTCATACTTGTGCTAAACATTCAAAGTGGCAAATTGAGGAGAAACAACAACTTGACTACAAAGAAAGCTTTAAGTTGCAGTACGAGATCATCTGAGTATTCGGTTAAAACTTCAACTGAAGGGTAGGCACTCACATGCAATTTTCTGTTGCAGCGATAGAAAAGTCGTGTTTGTAATGAAATATAAGCATGCACACATTTGTGGTTTTCTATCGCACGATTATAAAGACGCAAGAAATCATAACACGCAGCTTTGAATGTCAATACAGAAACAACGAACAAACAATCGCAACGGTTTACGAACCATGAATGTTTATTAAGTTGCATATGTGTACAATCATGTACACAATGTCCGCTGGGAAGGTTAACTACTTTGTTTGTTTAAATTTTTTATTAAATGAAAAAGAATTGATCTTTTATTGATAAATTTTTTATTTAATGTCAGCAATTATGTATGGAACACAATATCAGTTAAATGTCCGCATTTAGTCTCACAAATGCGAGCCCTTTGATCACACTTTTCATTACATTCTCACACATTTCACGCGATATTTCATTAATTTCATCACGAATATTTTGTTTGAGTTGCTTAAGCGTTTTTGGTTTGTTTGCATAAACCTTGCTTTTCAGATATCCCCACAAAAGGAAGTCGGGAGCAGTCAAATCAGGCGACCGTGGAGGCCAACCAACATCACCATTTCTTGAAATAACTTGTTGTGGAAAGAGGTCTCGCAGTAATTCCATTGTAAACCTGGCTATATGCGATGTGGCACCGTCTTGTTGATACCACATGTTAATCAAGCCCAAGGCATGCAGCTGTGGCGTTAAAAAGTTTTTAATCATAACACGATATCGCTCCCCATTCACAGTTACCGTTACGCCGTTCTCATTTTCAAAGAAATAAGTTCCAATGATTCCTCCTGACCAAATTGCACACCAGACTGTAACTTTTAATGGATGCAAAGGTGACTGAATGGTGAATAATTTGAGGGGTTTTTCATTGCCTAGAACCGACTATTCTGTTTATTCACATATCCATTCAAATGAAAATGTGCCTCGTCACTCATTATGATTTCAACTGAATCTTAAATGGAAACAAACGTAAGTCCTTCTGCAGAATTGTGGCCAAAGTTGTTCTTTGAAGACCAAGCTCCTGAACACGGCGTCGAATTGAGGTTGATGGATTGTTTTGAACACTTCCTTGAGCAGCACTAATGTTTTCAGCCGATCTTGCAGTAAGTTGTGGTCCATTCTTGGCCTATCAGCTACAGACTCTCTTTCTTCGAAATCATTCACTACACGATAAATAGTGTGTTTTGTTAGCACGTTGTTGCTCCCAAAAATTTCAGGTTACTTTCTCATCGTCTCATCGTTTTAACGATTAAAACACGTCGGTTTATTGAATATTTTTCCATAATAAATACTTCACGACTGCCAAGTATGAACTGTCAAGATTAATGATGAACAAAATGGCGGCAAAACAAAGTAGTATACCTTGTCGGCGGACACCAAAGCCGTAATTTTATTCTAAAAGTGGGAGTGTCAATGCGCCGATTTCAAAATATTTCAACTTCAAAACTTATATACCTAATTTTGTTATTGTAGTGAACATTTTTCGGGCGGAATATAAAATATATTTTTAGGAGAACGCCACAAAAAGTGGAGGAGTGTTTAAAATTATCTGAAGACGAAGCGTCTATAGTAATATTTTCGAAGGTTTTTCATCTTTGGTGGGTGCATTGTAGGCATTTATTCCATGTATCAAGCTTCAATGAAAAACAGAAAATACAAACAAAGATGTGAGGTGTGTAACCGAACAACACCCTGGAAAACCATGCCATGCAAAGTAATTTCTGTCTCCAAAATCACATAACGCAGTGATGACAATGAAAAACGGGTTCGACGGTTCAATGACGAAAACTTGGCAAACGCCCTAATTGCAGAGTGAAGTGGGTCTGGTCCCCAGTTATTCTTAAAGGTGGAACTCCTGATCATATTCGATTCAATAAAGAAAAATAAGTCAGTGTGAGTCGATTGTATATCCAACATTGTATTTCTTCATTTACATCCTGAAGCTATCGACTTTTACGCCACACTGTTCAACAACGAACAGAATAATGCAATGTGCGATCATCTTCCATCGCACATAGCATTGCGGTGGTTCTCCGGAAAAAGGGGAAGGACAACTCCAATACGGCTAATATCCGGTCAAAAAGTCTCCTACCGAATATCAAGGTATTCGAAAGGGTTCTTAATCGGGTTCTGTTCAAGTGGGCTGAGGATAATAAGAATTTCAAGGCTGGTCCTGACACTATTCTTTTTCTATGACATGCAATATAATAAATATAATAAAGCCATGCGGGTACACCGTATGGTTAGAGGGTTTCTATTTCAAGCTGACCACTGATATATGTGCGTCATGATATGTTGAGTTATAAAACGTTTGTTGTCAAAAGTGGCAATGTAACTTCTACCTCAGAATTTTTCATTGAAAACGGTCTTCAACGGAGAGCGGTACACTAACCGATTCTTTTCAGCATTTACACTAGCTATATGATAGGTAGTCTTACTCAGGCCATTGCATAAGCGGACGATCTTTTAGCGTACAGAGCAACCCCTCAGTCGAGGTCAATCGAACTCATTTGCAGCGAGCCTTCGACAAAATGCAGAGTAATTGTGATGACTAAACAAATACAAATTTTTGGCGCAGCAGGCTCGTTGGTACCTACTGACAACCATTCATGTGTGCGTGCGTAATTTTTGCACGATGACGGGACTTCCTGTTTTATGCCGACTCCGAACGGCGAATTTGTGTTAAGCTTTCCTTGACAATTGATACTACTCGGATGATTTGTCAGATCATCACGAGAAGAGGGCCAGTGAAAAATCATTCAGTTTTTGCTACGGCTGGGAATCGAACCCAGACCTTCTGCGAGGCAGTTCATCGCACTAACCATCGCGCCACTGAATCCGTCATTTTGTGATGAGTGGATGTTGAAAATCAACTTTCAGAAATCGGAAACTATTGTATTTACGTCACCGTTGTCTAAGGTCTCATGAGAAACAAAAAAGAACTCGTACAAGCTGGTGATCGTTGGACCAAACGGACAGCCACTGGCGAGTAACAGTGTAGTTAAGTAAGTTAGATCATTACCTATATTTCGGCAGAGATATACCTATATAGCGAGGTATCCGTCGACAACTTTCCTCAACGCATACTTCGTCGGAGGTTCAAATTCCATTTGAAATATGTGTTATCGGAAAAAAAAATCGAAAAAACAAGTGTACTTAGTTGTCGAAAATTGCACGAAAAATGCACCTAAACGCACTTTAACGCAATTCAACGGGATGTTTCACAAAATGTCGGAGAAATATTCCGAACTGCTTTTCGGAAGAATACCTCGATGCTAAAATCCCCCAAATCGTACAAAGTCGGAGAATATTCCGCTCCGAGAGACACCTCGCTAGGACAGATAGATGCTGCTCTGACGAGAGCAAGAGAGGGTTTGCCCGGACAAAAAGATTGCCTTACAGCAGTCGTCTTGACAGCAGAGTAAAGGTGATTTGCTTTATGGCCTCATCAAGCTGATGATTGCCTATGGCCGTTGTGATTCAACGTTCAAATGGAAAAGATTCAGGTATTTGAGACCCAGCGCAGGTGCTAAAAAGTTGATTGGAACATACAGAACCCCTGTTTGGAAGATGACACCGTCTTGTTGAAACCTTATGTCATCAACTTCAATATTATCCAATTAAGGCAGAAATAATTCAGTTATCGTGTGCTTTATATAGAGTACAGCTGGACGGGATTTGTTTTCAAAGGAGAATTTGTTTTCCACAGTTACATGTGGGATCTGAAGCTTTCAATTTGAAATCTAACTCCATTAGGATGATTTTGGTCGAAAAATCAGCTTGCATTTCTTGCTTTCCGATAATCCATTCAACGAACCCTCTTCGCTGTGCATGATCAATAGGCTCTTGTGGCAATTGATCACGTTAGTCTTTATTCAGTATACGCTTTAGAAAGCTTTTTGAATTTTGAAATACTTATCCACGACTCCACATTATGTTAATGAAAAAGTACTCTCACGCACTTTAAAGATGAACTTGAACCTCTTGTTTTAGGATTCATATTTAGCTTCACCAATGGATTCAGTATTACTGAATTTTTGCAATTACTTTCTTCATAGTTGACGAAGTTAAATAAATGTTTCTACCATGACTTGTTCGAAAATTGCGAACGAGTTGGTAAAAGTTGGGTACGATTTCTGATGCATGAGATATCGTCTTCGCTTTTCATTTTTGTCTCGTTCTTAACAAAGTTCGACTGGCCATGTGCGCCATCGACGCACATGGCAAAACTCCAACATGAGCAGAGTGATATCTGTTGTACGGTTGTTTTACATAACTCTTCTTTCGATATTATAACCCTTGTTTTAAGAAGGGGTTTAAAAAAAATAAATGGACGATGTCAAGAGAGTCAGGGGTCTTAAATATTCTCTCCAAGTACATCTTTTCCAAAAGTTAAAACCCCCCTCCCATTCTAAAAACTTTACTAACAAATGTATCACCTAAATCTTTCGATAGGACTGTGTGCTTTATAACCAATTAAATACAAAAGGCAAAATGAAAGATTAATTGAATAACTAACCCCAACGCAATATATATACATATACGTATTACCAATTCAACTCGTAAAACACATGAGAAAATATTGCCTTTGCCTACCTCTTCTTGTACCAAATTAACACACCGACAAGCAGTGCTAATGAATAAAACCTCGAAGAAAGATTTGTAGAGCTTATGTTGGGAATTAACCAGATACCAACCCGAGGAATAAACATAAAAGGACGATACTCCAAACGAACGTTAGTAGTGTCCAACAAATAAACCAACGGTTTGTGGAAGCAAAGTAAATACATATACACATCGTCCTGTGGTGTTTTTTTTTACTGGCGTGGGGTTTTGCATTAATTAGAGAATTAAATAATGCATGATCTAAGGACTTTTGTTTTGCTTGCAATTAAGTCGGCACTTTAACCCAACATTTGAAGACTCTTTCGAGCCAAAAGGATAAATGAACCCAGAAGTTTGTTTGAATGTAGGCATGCGTATTAAAGTGCGAACTGAATTGAGGAATACAAATAGGAACTCCTTACTGTTATATCCTGTCGGAATCCAATAAAATTGACGCATCGTTATATAATTAGCTTGAAGGATTCTGGTGCATAGAATATATTCAGCCGAGTGTAACTCGCGTCACTGTGGATGAGGGTCTATGTGATTTCCATGATACATTGAAACGAGATAAAGATGGAAGATTTGTTGCCAGGTTGCCATTTAAAGTTGGACACGAAAGCTTAGGAGACTCGTTATGATGTGCACAAAGCGATTTTTGTTGTTGGATAGAATACATCAATAGAAATGTTCGCGAGTTGTCGAGACGAGGAAGATTTGATTTGATTCTCCACTGCGTATTAATGACTCGGATATCATCAAACTCGACTGCGTATTAATGACTCGGATATCATCCAACCATTATGTGTTGCATGGGATCCTTAAAACGTCTGCATCAACCCCAACATTGAAACCTCAAACCGAGTGACTATGTGCAACGTTTTGTCCCAACCTTAGGGCTTGTAGTGCCAATCGTTGTAAGGGCGAAGATCTTTATGCGGTCAAATCTACAAGGTCAAATAGGACGAGCCCAAATAACAATTTAAATTTCAAGAAGCAATTTCTTCTATTGAGCTTTTTTGTACAAGTGCGGAGAAGTTCAGCGTGTTAAATAACTCTCTTAGGTAAATCCACAGAATTTATGGAAGATGAAATGGTATAAGGTTTTGAAAACAAACGACAGTTGAAAAGATTTTTTAGTAGAGCTTCTACCGAAGTAATAAACAATAAAATAAACAAATATGATAGATAAGAAAATATTTAAAATAAATACAGCTATTGCATTTTTAATTTCAGTTTTAATTTAAGTTATTTGTGAGTGTCGGTAAGGCTTCGGTAAGGAAATCTCATAGACTCCCGTAGAGTGTGCCAAATGTGTTTCCATAAGACTTCATACAGTTAATATTGCTGGAGGGGTTATAGTTTCGAAATTGCAATATTGAAGCGAAATTGGTTTTTGGGAATCGCTTTGTCAGGATCTGCTCACGAAGTAGAAAACTTTCAAAAAGGAGTTAGAGAACTCAGACGTGCGCCAAGGTTCCAAAGGACACATTTTAGATTCATGGGTTTGTGGATGCCTCGGGTATGAATCATTTATATTTTCGTTTTAAGACTGTTTAGTGCTAAGTCTCGGGTTGCTCATGGAAAAGTGTAACCAATACCCAGGCTGGAGCTGTCCGCTGCTGAATTATTGATATAACTATTGGATATAGTCCTAAAAAAAGTTTCCAAGAGGTGCTTTATTGGCTTTATTGGCAGTCAAAGCATCCATCGACGTGGGAAACATTTATCGCGATTCACGGTTTCAACAATGATCTCACCAAGCTACTTGGAGACACGTGGGATTCAAGTCGAATCCAGCCGATGTTGTGTCACGGTGAGCGACGGCTTCAGAACTTCTATACTCATCATGTTTGGACTACACTATCTCTAAAAGACACATGACACAAAACGAAATGGAAAACATTATTATTGAGTGTAAAAACAACTGAGTACTCATTCCGTAACTTTAAAAACGATTATCGTTAACGATAGTGTAGGAGACTTGATAGGTACGTTGGCATGTAACTTTTGTATTTTGAATTTGCACATGTATACAAATTACATGTACGTATCCAGAAACGCTCCTATTATCGTTTCGCAAGTTAGCGAATGAGTACGCTTAATTCCATCAAAAGTTTACAAAATTTTGGAATTTTCAGAGGATTTTAAGACTGTTGCGTACTGTCACAGAAGAAATCCAGTGACGGGATCCTTTACCAGAATGGAATTAGAAGAGACTTTCTTAAGGCTGGTATGGAATGTTCTAAAGTCATCCTGAGGAAATAAGGTTACTTTAAAAAAAATTTTACCTAAAAATGGCTCTTTTAAATTATTGGCCCCATTCCTGGATTAACGAGCCGATCTGGAGCTATTGAGAGTAGGAGGCAGGAGGCAGGATGCTGATTTCAAATTCAAAACCAAACATCCATTGCTATTGCTGAAAACCAATGTGTTTGTACGGCAATACATGTTACATCAGCACGTTGAAAATATTCGTGATGGCCCACAAGAGCTCATGGCCTTAGCTCGTAAAACGCGTGAATCATCAGTTGTAGAGTTCTGGAATCCAGCATAGTGAAGCAGTGCGTAATAAGCTTCAAGTATCGTCTACGTTTGATTTCAGAGCTTATGGGGCATCGTCCTAAGAACATGCTCGAACTAACGTTCATGTGCATCACACACGGCTTAGAGGTCGACCTCCGAGGAAGGTGAACGTCGCTATTTTCTTTTGTTACGGATGCAAGGCAGTTCATCTAGAAGTGGAGGGCGAGTTGACTTCGAAATCATTCATAGCAGCTTTAAAACGATTTGTAACACGAAGAGGTCTTCCAAAGAAAATATAAACAGAGAATATAATCCACGAATTTTGTACAAGCCAGACGAGAGTTGACTGAGCTTAAAGCTATGTTCAGGGATAGAATTTAAACCGCATTTTGGAGGGTGTTGTGGAAGAGAAGTCGTCCAAAAATGTTTTCAACTTCGAAGAACTACTTTCATAGCAGAAACCGAATATGTGCTTGCTTCCAAGACAATTTCATCAATGTGAACCGATCGTGACAGGGCATTTTGTGATTGGTGCTCCTCAACGGACAGTTCCAGAGTCACTCAGTGCAATGGAAATATAAAATGGAGTTGCAAATTTGTTGGTTCGTACAATTATACGGAACAGGGAGCATATCGGGAGGGGAGGGGGGTTTGAAAAACATTTTGTATTTACATGGTTAAAGGAAAGGTATTTATTTGTATACTTACATATAAGATTCTATGAAACTTTGGATCAAACACATACCTGCAAGAAAACAAATATAAAGAGTTAGAAAAATTTCGATTTGAAAATATTTATATTATTATTAACAAGGTGGGCCAAAACAGATCACCCTATTGAAATATGCTCTTATTTTTGTAAACGGCTGGTCAATTGTGTTTTGACATTTGTGACCTAGACAGATGTAGATAACAATAATAGAACAAGCCATGGAGCGATACACTCCCCAAAAACGTGGAATAATCATGTCTATTTTTTGCGTAACAATTCGTCTGTATCTAGTGTTGGCACAACGAGAATTCCGTCGCCGATTCCCCGGCCTTAAGACACCGACTGCGCAAACACTGCGCCGTTTAGCCACCAACCTGAAGAGTATGGGACGACACGAGACGTTGCCAAGAGTGGCCGGCCCCGGAGCGCCGGTTGTGCCGAGAATATCGATGCTGTTGCCGAGGATATCGAGCTGTCGCCGCAAACCGTGTCTCGCAATTAGCCATCAGCCGGTCGTCCCTAAGGCGAACTTTGGCCAACGACTTGAGCATGTTCCAGTACAAAGTCCAGTCTGTGCATCAGTTTTGTCAAATGTTACGTACAAAATTAATGGCATGCGACTACATTTCCATACAGCTACTCACTTTAACGTTCATAGGTTTTTTGAATAAACAGAAACATAACCCAAATGCGTGATTGGCACGTACACTTCAGAGCATCACAGCATTAGCCGAATTGAACCACTAACTTCGATTCGTCGGTGAAGTTAAAAACGTGATTCGCACAATTGCAATGATTTAAAACAAAAATACCATAACCTTATATTTATTGACATTGACATGCAACGAACTACAGACACATAACAGCACTGGCGACTGAGGTCATCGGCTGGACAGGGCAACCCATTAATACAACAGAGAGACAGATAGAAGTAAAGCCACATAACATAAACCTACGTGGCACAGAGGAGACTATATGATTTATATTTTCTCATATTATCGCATAGCTGACGATTTTGTAGAAAAAGAATGCTGCCGAAGCTGGGGCTTGAACACGCAGCGTTTGGCTTAGCAGTCAACTACGCATTCCTCTGAGCCATGGCCACCTGCACCTTATATTTAAAATCGTCCCTAACGACGAGACTGAGCCACCTATCAAAGAAGAAACCTATGAACTGTTAGACGAATCATTCAAAACGTATCCTTTTGTTTTTTTTAATATCAAAACTGGGACGGTATACATCGTCGGTGGGTTAGTTAGTATTAAGGTTAGTTGTTATTAAGTGAAACAAATGGTGTCAAAGATCTGACTCGAAAGACTAAATGCTAGGTCCATACCAGTCTTATTTCATAGGATAAGCTTAGATTAAATTAGACAGTCCAAAAAATAAAATTTATATTCAAGAGGATCATGGAATCGCAGCCCATTAGAGACGACATGTTAGGCTTAAGAATCAAGCGATCACTGCTTTTGGTACGAATGACTGAAGGCAGAGTATCCATTATTGAAGAGGAAAGAAATCTGGAGAAGCCATCGTCCTATCGTCCATTGGTAATTGACTATCCTGAGAATGCAACATAGAACAGGTAAATCGAGAGCAATAGAGATTTACTCAAGAATCTCAGATACATTAACCCCAATGAACTGTTTGCCTGAACTGTTGTCGGCGCGGACACAGCGGATGAGAATATATGGAAGGAGCATTAGAGGTGTGGCGCGGTCTCCCAAAAGGCACATCTCTAACAGAACAAGGTAAATGTTGCTTTCGATTGCAAAGAGGATGGATCAACTGAGGTTGTTATATGGACGGCCAGATGTAAACACTCTCGCCACAACCAAAGCATGACTGCAAGAAATATCTGATACGATTGAGACAGCTTACCACCAACAGTCCAAGTAAACAACGGAAGCTACGGTATAATGGCAACTAATACAAATTATCCAACAGCTGTCAAAATGACAAACAGTGGACAACTCAGACAACAACATATGGCAAAGTAACCCGATGTTGGTTAAAAATAAATAAATTAAAAAAAACAGCAGCTTAATTCGCAAAGTATTTTTAAATACTTAATTTTTGTTCTTCTTCCTCAATTCTCACTAATTCCAACCAAGTTCTGCACCTCCTCCAACAAATGTTTACGCTTTAATCGGTTTTCAGCTAGTTGCGTTAGTCGCATATGTCGGAAACGTTCGGTAAACAATTTGTATATTCGGTAATAATGTGTCAATAAAACATTGGCACCCGATGCAGGAAAAGCGTAAAACCGTATAACGATTTTTTAGATCCGTTTTTGAAAGGATCAATTGGAGAAGGTCGTATTATTTTAAATAGGAAAGAAGTGGCCAATGAAGACGTATACAAGTGTAAAAAATCGAGTATCTACAATTGTTTTAAATTGGTTAACTGTTTTCTTTTCGTTTTTATTTCTTTTGCCGGCTTTTTGTTTTTCTATGGAGTGTCAAAAAAGGTTTTGTATTGTTAACAAAAAAAAATTGCCATCCAACAAAGCTTTCATTTTTAATGAAATTTTTTTTTAAATATTGAGTGAACTAGGCTCTTTTGAAAGGTTTCTCTCTGCAAGTTTTGGTAGCAAGCTCAATAGAGCAATATCTTTGGCACCAAGCCTTGCAAGAATTGTGTTAAATGCGGCATTTAAAAAAACAAAGTAATCCTACATAGATTTTATTTTGGAAACTAACGGGTGATCCAAGTAGAGATACTTTTTTCAATAGCCTTTTTTGACAGATCACGTGTGAGTCGTGCCATGCTGTCATGTTATCTTTGTTTAGTATTGTTTGGCATTTCATAATGGAAAGACTTACGCGTGAACAACTTTTACAAATTGGTCAACTTTATTATGAAAGTTCACGTTCTGTGAGGAATGTGTATCGTGCACTTCGCTCAACTTATGGTCAACATAATCGGCCTACTGAGCGTTCTATTCGCAACACCATCACCCATTTTGAGACTCAGCATTCATTATTGGATAATATTCGACCGAATAGACCACGTCCAGCACGCTGTGAAGAAAATATAGCGGCCGTAGCTGAGAGTGTACACGAAGACCGTAGAGAGTCGATTCGGCGCCGTTCGCAGCAACTCGGACTGACGTATGGAACGACTTGACGCATTTTACGTCAAGATCTTAAATTGAAAGCGTGCAAAATACAGCTTGTGCAACAACTGAAGCCGCTCGACCTTCCCAAGCGACATCGCTTCGCTCTATGGGCTCTTGAAAAGTTCCAAGAAGATCCGACGTTTTCGATGCAAATTTTGTTTAGCGATGAGGCCCATTTCTGGCTCAATGGGTATGTAAAAAAACAAAATTGCCGCATTTGGGACGAAGAGCAACCTGAAGAGATTGAAGAACTGCCACTTCATCCAGAAAAAACAACGGTTTGGTGTGGTTTGTGGGCCGGTGGAATCATCGGTCCATGTTTCTTTAAAAATCATGCCGGTGCGAACGTAACCATCAATGGCGACCGTTATCGTGCCATGATAACCGACTATTTGATGCCTGAAATTGAAGCTCGTGATCTCGGCGACATTTGGTTTCAGCAAGACGGCGCCACTTCCCACACGTCGCATTAATCAATGGACTTATTGAGAGAACATTTCGGTGAGCACATAATTTCACGTTTTGGGCCGGTCGATTGGCCACCAAGATCGTGTGATATCACACCGTTAGACTTTTTCCTGTTTGGATATGTAAAGTCAAAAGCTTATGCCGACAAACCCGCTTCGATTCAGGCCTTGGAGGAAAACATCACGCGTGTCATTCGCCAGTTACCAGCCGAAATGCTCGAACGAGTGATCGAAAATTGGACCCCTCGGATGGACCATCTGCGACGTAGAACGGCCAACATTTGATAGACATAATCTTCAAAAAATAAATGCCAAAGAATGTTCTTTCAAATGATAATAAACATTCTCCATTAAATTTGAATTTTCTGTGTTTTTTTCTTAAAAAAAAGTAGGGAACCTCGAAATGGATCACCCATTATTATGACTGCAGTGACGTGGTGCGTATTTAAAAATATGGGGTTACATTCGTCAAATATGTGTACCATGTAGAATGTACGGCAATGTAATTTTATGGCTTCTGGGTAAAAAGTAGAAGCCCTTCTAAACTACTACAACGCAAGTCGGTAAACTTTTTTGTGTTTTTCACCTCCTTAAAAATAATTTGATAAAAAATGCATTTCCCTACGTGGTAATGATAACTAGTCTATCTCAATTGGCTAGTTTATGAAGAAAATAAATTGACAAAACAAAATCGCCATCCTTTTCATACAAATATACCCACGCCACTGCATAAATGTCACAGTCTATTTCAATTCAGAATAATGCCAAAAATATATCGCAGTTTAAAACGACATTTAACATGTTTTGCAAATATTATCATAAAGTTCCAAGTAGTTAATCAACTTGATTTCGATGTAATGTAGTCCAGAGTCTGCCTGCTAACATCAAAAGTTGACTGACAACCGGCGGTTGTTTAGAAAAATTAAATAATCTGCCAGCAAAACGACTAGAACACAAATTACCCTCAATCAAGAAACATTTTGACTATATTCTGTACATCTACTAGCATTATTATTTATCGTTTCTCTAATCATCCCCTTATTGCGATAATTAACCTCATAGCACCATTATAACCTCGACTGTACACGTACTAACAACGCCCCGTCACACGGTCTGGACTACAATTACCGGCTATTGTCCGAGTAAGTGAACAACAAAAAAAAAATTCATCCCTCCCACTGAAGTATATTCATAAGCGAACCAATTTACCTGTTTAACTGTATTCCTTTTCTCGTAATCGATCATACTCGGATCTGTGTCGGTAAAATTGACAGCACCACGGCGTTCGGGTAGAAATCTACTCGTTGACACGTCACCATGCCATATGACACCTGCCGTTCTTTCTGTCACTACCTCACTCGAATCCTCCTCTGACAGATACCTCATCGATGTTGATCCTTCCTCGGCTGTCACCGTCGCTGCTACATCACCATCCTGATGCGTTGTCATATTATATTTGAAAACATTCTTCGGATGATTGTTCGCGTAATTTATTTGATTTTCATGAGCACCCACTGAATCACTGGCGACTTTCTCATTCAATCGAATTATGTTTGATAGATTTATATTATTGATGAGAGTAATGCCAGTTATCGATACCAGAACGATAACAAAACACACACCGCCAACAAGGAGCAGGGGGATTTTTTGGGTTTTTTGACACATTTTCGACAACGAAAAAAGAACTTCTTTCACGAACTTAAAAATAACACTGAGTCTCTGATACACGGCCACTGTTTATATTTTAAAATGAGAAAAAAAAACCGCACGAAAAAATTATGTGGAACACAGCAGGAGTGCTACTTGAACTATATATTTTTTTTACAACCGCACGCAAATTAGTCAAGAAAAGGAAGGAACAAATTTATATAACATATTATATATGTGTGTGTTTGTGTGTCCTTTCGGTATCCTTGCACAGTGTGAATGTGAATATGTCATCAGAGAATAGGCGCGCACTCTTAAGAGAGCACAGCGTGTTCTTACGATGGGATGCTATGATTCTGATGGTGAATGCACTTATCCAGTGGATATGTAGCAGTGGATTCAGATTCACATATGCAAGTGTGGTAGCGTTTTGTCCTCATTCAATTTTTTCCTCTGGTGTATGTGGTGCTGTTTAATTTGACTCCATTTGTATCTGAGCGGCAGAAAGAGACACCGCAAGTGTGTGTGTGGCAAAGGGTAATTAAAATGCTAACTTCCGGTTGGTTTCCGGGCTAGAGAATTCAAAGCGGGTGGTTGAGCATGACATTTCACAAGAAATTCCACACACTTGTGGTGTCAAATAAAAGAAGGAATTCCGTTTTTTTTCATCCAAGTAGTATTTGAAATTTCACAGATGTCATCTGTCAAAAACGTAATTGCGAAGACTAATTAACTGTTGCACGCAGTTTGATGGCAGATGACAGACTATTCGCACATCACAAATTAATTTAATGAAACACTTTTTCCTCAATAAACATTTCATGTCGTGGGCAATTTATTATCATTGATAGTGAGGTGACACTTAATTTGTAATTTGCTAAATATTTGGATACGTCGTGCCCTAATGGAAATTGATTATCGAGAGGCGGCGAAAAAAATGTGTACAATAGAAATGGCGAGAAATTAATTTTTCACACAATGGAATACGCAGATGAAATTTTCGAATCTCTAATCTCTATACAGTTGTAAACACTGTGATGGTATGACGGGTGTTTTTGTTTTTAAATTAATTGAAAGCAAACAGAATACGCAGTCGGTAATAATGTATGTAATTAATGGACGTCGTTGGTGGGTGAAATAAACAAAAAACGCAAAATAACATCAATAATTAACAAAAATGGAGTACTTAACAATGGACGTATGTCAAGATATAACGCGTATTGACTTTTTTTTTAACTGACATTTTCTTGTTTGAAAAGAAAGAATTAGGTACTCTCCTGGCAGTACTCTCCAGAAAGGGGTTTGTCGGTCAACAAGTGTAGGCACTAAGCCTCCTATGCAGTAGTTCCCGGTCACCAAAATTCCGCTTTATTGATGTTGTATGGAAGACAAAACAACATATTCTAATGTTTTTGTTTATTTTATTATAAGTGCTGCCAAATCGTATTTCAAAACATGAATTTTGATTAACCTTGCTTCTTCTTTGTTAAGTGCATTTCTACGTTCACAACATTCATAAACAGTATTAGAAAATGTCAATTCAATAAATTGGGAAGCGCAATCATGCGGGGTCCTATTAAGAGTAACATGTCCACCGTGTTTTGTTTGCAATTTCAAGTATGGCTTATTTAAAACAAAATCAAGCAGGAAACGTGCTTAAGAAGGGAAACTGCTGCAGTTGTTCTAATATTTATGCAATAAGAAGCATAGGGGGTAAATAGAAAAGATTTACAGATTGTCTTCGTCCTTTTATGCCTTTTATTGTGTTCATTTTTAATTCGCAAATGGATTCGATTGATACTTTGGTAAAACTATCCACCGAGAAAGATTGGTGTTACCATATTTTGGGGTGGAAAAAAAAAAACATTTCCGATGACTTGGCTATCAGCTCCATATACCCCATCTACAAAAAAGGCGATCCTGTGTCGTGTAAGAACTATAGAGGCATATCCCTGCTTAATGTCACATACACGATCCTATCCAATTTACTATGTGAACGTCTAAAACCGTTCTGCAACACAATAATCGGCACGTACCTGTTTGGCTTCCGGCCGGCTGACTGACTATGGACCAAATTTTCAGTGTGGAAATACTGGAAAAGACCAACGAATTTTAAGTCGAAATTCACCAACTATTCATCGACTTCAAAGCAGCGTATATAGCATGCACCGCCAGGAGTTCTATATGCCGACGGTCGAATTCAGAATCCCGGCAAAACTCATTCAGCTGTTAAGCGTGACGCTGGAAAACAGGCGCTACAACTTGCAGTTTGGAAGTAGCTCGTCCGAACTATTCCAAACATCACCGAGATTTAGGCAAGGGGACGCGCTATCTTGCGACTTCTTCAATCTCAAATATTGTAGCAGATAGTGCTCAGGGCAGGTGTCAACACTGAAGGCACTATCCTCAACAGGTCCGTCCAACTGCGGGGCTTTGCGGATATCGTTGGTCGTTCCCAGCATTCCGTGATAAAAGCATTCACCCCGATTGAAGAACAGGCGAAATCCGTTGGCCGAATAACACCCTAGTGGAGATCCGGCGAAGAATTACCCGAGCAAACCGTTGCTACTTCGGTTTGACAAAACCACTGCGTTCAAAACTCCGAACTCGAAGGAGGAAATATGTGCTTTACAAAACCTGGCTTTGTGGCGCAGATTGCTGGACGATAAACAAGAATGAAGTGCTGATACTGGTTATTTCGAAAGAAAAATACTTCTGCGGAATTTGGGTCCTGTCCGCGAGGAGGGCGAATGGAGAAGAAGATACAAACGCGAGTTCTTTGGGCTATACCATGATGTGGATGTAGACTTAAAAGCCAAAACTACATTGGCTCGGCTACATCGAGCGAATGGACAATAGTGCTCCAGCTAAGGGATCTTCGAATCCCAGTCCCCAGGTACGAACCTCCGTTTCAATGATCAACCCATCGCGGATGCCAGATTGTATGGTCTGAACAACTGGAAACAGCATTGAGGATGTAGAGGATGAAAGGCTGCAGTGTCTCAGGCAGAGACTCTTCATGGGGCGGGAGCCCAATAAGTAAGTAAGTAAATTTTGTTTCGAATGTTGGAAAATTTGTTATTCGCTTCTTCGTAACACTAGTAACTGGACGACCCTAATTAGGATAAACCGTTCAATTCTTTCACCGAACCAGAGCTATAAGTTAGATCTCTGAAGACTAAATCATGCCAATCAATAGATACTTAAGAGTTTTTTACAGGTACATTCGAAAATCGAAAGTAATTCCGAAATAATGACAAGTATACCTCCTCAACGCAAGGCGGTGCGTAAATTCAGTCAGTGTATGAATTGCCAGGAAAGAGTCAATGCTGGCGCCCACAGTCACAGCTAGACAGAACAAAGTGAATAACTAACATTTTTTGTTCTGTTTAGTGAAAAAAATGACAACGAGGTTGTTATATTCATTTGGAATGTTAGAAAACCTAAAAGAAATGGTTCTGGTGATCAACCAGCGGGTGAACTAAGCTACACAAAGCTGACATTCCTACCATCCAGGAAATACAATAAGATAGACAACGAGCATGATTACTTACAGAACAGAAGTACGTGCCTTTTTGTTAGAAATTGTAATTTTGAAGAGCTGCAATCGCCCAGACCTTTGCAAAACACATACCTCTTAAGCTTGCGATGAACAAGACACCGCCATTATAGAATGTAAAAAAAATCTATGGCTGTGAAGACAAGTGGCCATAAGATCGGCCGCAAATAATGTTCTGGGATTCCTCCTGAGCCAGCAACCTCTGGTTTGACGAAGAATGTCGAAGGACACTCGGCACCAAAAGGCAACGATTGTTGAAAAAAGCTGTCTTTCAGCTTTGTAGGTAAAGAAGGAGGAAAGAACACAGGCTTTTAAGAAAGAAGTAAACAGAACGACTATAGCACTCGATATAATATATTGTTAGGTGCAACTTCAGGAATGATGTTAGTATGTTTTAAAAAATAAAATATTTTGCCATACAAGGCCTAAAACCTAGCTGATCTATTAATTTGTTTGTGCGAAATTTATCATGACAGTTTTATACTCTTGGATTTTTGTCAGACAATTCAGACTTACGGGATTTCAAACAGAATCCTGCCGAGATGATCAAGGAAACATTTTAATTGAATCACAGTCGATGATCAGAACGTAGGATGATCCATTTCTGAAGACTATTGATGACAATAATTTTCCAATTGTCAGGCCATTAAATATTGGTCGACAGCGATAGCTAACACCCACAAACTTGATGAGGTAAAGACAGAACTATCTGAAAAGCTTAAGTCGCGAAATATGACTTGGTGTGGAGCATACACCAACACAATGTCAAAAATTGGTCGGGTAATGTATGTCTGGAACCAGCGTTTACCTGATCCGCAACATTGGCTCAAAATTATACTTTTTAGTTATACCTAATGTGAAAGCGTCGCCAACAACCAGATCAACCCGTTGCAGTGTGGTTTTAGGCCTGGAATGTTTTCAGTGATGCAAATCGAAATACGAATATCCTAGGAAACTTCTGAAAAACTCAATATTTATAGCGTTCATAGGAAATACACAGAGCCTGGTCTGGTTTTCTTATCCCGCCCAAACATGACCGTTGGATGACGATTGAGAATTGCCAGTAAATGAAGACAAGACCAAATCCGCCTAAATGTCACAATTGGAAGCTTTAACTTTGTGGTAGACAGGGATTGTGTCAATCTCTAATAGACTATTAATTTAGACAAAATCAGAAATTATTTATACATCTTCAAATATGAAACCCTTACTTTCACTACCAAGAATGTAAGACTCTGATCATCCCAGTCCAAGTCTACGAGCGTTGCATCGTATATAAAGGCGATGAAGGCTCAATTTGAGCGAAAAATACTTGGTCCGTGTTGACAGACTATGGAGACGAAGATTCAATCAAGAACTTTAAGAGCGGTACAGAGACATAGATTTGGTTAAAAAAAAAACTCGGCTTTGGGCGTTTATGATAGTTACGCCATGTAGGGCGAATTGACACCAAAACTCCGGATTACATAGCTTTCGTAGCAGACGCTATGTAGGAAGACCTCGGGCGAGCAGAATTAAAAATGGGTCTTACCAACTTGAAGTGCGCAACTGAAGGCAGTGGGCTAACTAAAGAGGCATGTTGGTTGACGACATAGTAATACCTGGACTGAGGTGCTTACTTATGTAAGTAAGAAAGTAACCATGTGCAACAATGTATCCATGCTTAATTTTGTTGGAAAAGTTTTATGATTCGACTATGTGACGGTGGTACACTTACTAGAAAGGGTCCTGTGGTTGCAAATAGAATTAATTAAGTTTTCCTTTGATATCTGACCTATTCGGACGACTCTTTTTTGTTACTGACATCTGGTCAGAGCTGTATATACAGGGTGTACGTTGGGGAGGTTTACTACTTTGTTTTGCCGCCATTTTGGTAAACATTAGTCTTGACAGTTCATATTTGGCAGTCGTAAAGTAGACACGTGGCCAATTTATTTTTGAAAAATATTCGATAAACCAGCGTGTTTAAATCGTTAAAACATTTTATAAAAATCAATCATCGATTACTGTGACGGTGAGAAAGTTGCGTGAACTTTTTGGGAGAAACAACGTGAATGATTTCGAAGAAAGAGGGTCTGTAGTTGATAGGCCAAGAATGGAACACAACTTACTGCAAGATCGACTTCTTTTTGTGAAAAGCAAGGTTTATGCAAACAAACCAGAAACGCTTGAGCAACTCAAACAAAATATTCGTGATGAAATTAATGAAATACTACATGAAATGTGTGAGAATGTAATGAAAAATGTGCTCAAAAGGGCTCTCATTTGGGAGGCTAACAGAGGCTGTCCGCCAGACAAACATCAAAGAGCATTCGAATGCCATTAGAGGCTATTCGAATTCGGTGTTAGATTGAAGGCCCTTTGAATGAAATTTGTGGAATTTAATTTGTGGAAACAAATATAACAAAGGTGACTATAAAGCTGGACTTTTTTAATTAAAGTGTGGGTGCTATAGTTCTCCTTAACGTCAAAAAAGTTTAAAGGAATTTTCAATTGCATTATTCGAGCCCCCTTTAGGAAGCGGAAAGCCATCAAAGTGGATTCGTGCAAGAGCTGTAGTGTTCCGTTCAAAGAGTCACCCAATCAAAAATCCAAAAAAAAAAACACGCTCTACACATTCAGCCTCTTTAACTAAGCTAACGCTGACATATTTTTCCTAGCCCAACGTGACAAGGTTTTTCGTATAGCTGCGCCAATATTCGATAAATTATCCTTTCCCAAAAAGAAAACCTTATTTGCATGCACGACAACAAATAAAGGTTCTGTGGAATTTTCCACCAAACTGAGTTCGTCCTATTTGAATAAAAATAGTCCTTAAGCTAGTTGAACATGAATTCAAACACGGCAACGTTCTGCGCTACGTACATCTGCAGTGGTTTCTACACGTTCAGCTTGTTTATCTAAAAGTGCCCCCAAAACACAGATACACACACACAGATCTTGGGTTCGAATTGTTATTGCAGAACCTGCCGAAGAGGACACTTTTTTGTGGCGCTTTGTTTGTTCAGCTCATTTTCAATGTCCTTATACACGGTGTGTTACAAAAATAAAAACACACACTCTCATGGTATCCGAAATGAAACGTTCTACATATATAAATGCTAGAGAGCAAAAAAAAAAAAGGACTCTTGCAATTCCGCCGTTATTTTTACCAGCAATACAAATATGAAACTGTCCTCTCATTCCCTTCCCGCCAAATATAATAATCTCCATCATCATGGAAGGAAAAAAGAAAAGAAATTAGGGCATGCGGAAGCCTTCTTGAAACCCCAGTGAAACTATATGAGGCTACGTACATTGGTGCACTCAGGATACGTACACAGGTAGATTGTATGCAAATAGACACACACAACAGAGTGGTGCATGCAAATCAACTTTTCATTTCTAGCCTCCCAGCCACGACGACGGGTATATCCTTCGTGTAATCTTCTTCACAAACACACACACGTGGTGCATACGTTGTGTGTATGTTTCTTCGTTGTAATTGCACTTTAAGATTCATCTTTTGATTTGCACACGGGTACCCAAATAAGTGTGGGTGTTTGTGTGTGCGTTGGCAACACTTCCTTGGACTCTGACAACACGGAAACTATAATCAAGCGTAGGATATGCATATCCATGTGACGGTTTGAAGGATCGAAAAATTCAATTTGTTGGAAGAATTTGCGCACAAATACTGACAAGATGTCAGTATCCTTGGATAAGGGCAATGTGTGCTATCCAATGTTCGAATGTGCACTCGAGGTGGAACATTGTGAAGTTCACTTTCTGTTTGTTTGGAGAGTTAATGTATTTTATTGTTGGGTTAGGTCTGGATGTATATAATATCCTTTATGCACGAAGGCCCCCGACTGAGAGAGGGAAGCAGGCTCATTGTAAAGAATGCCAAGCTGAAAATGTGCAACTTAAACGGACTGCTGGAGGCATTTTGAATGGGTTCTCAAATATGTTGACCGGGCTCGTGAGGCAGTGATTATACTCTTGAGTGCTGTATGCGACGTTAGACATGATAATGGTGTGTACTATTTGGTTTTATGAGTGTTTCCAGGAGCAGGGAGCGGTATTCTTATTTACTTAAGGGCTTTGATCGTTTTTGTCGAAACACAATAGTTGCTTCAAAGCAAATATTGTTAACAAAGTTGGTTCAATGGTTTAGGGGCACAAATCATAACATTGATGGGAGAGGCAAGGTCTGAAGCCCTGTATGCGGGTAAATGACAAATATTTTTAGAAAACGGTTATGAACATTTTGAATAGACGAAAACCATTTGTTAAAAAGTTATTTCGCCAAATTTTTTTATGAACGCAAGGGAGTACATCAGTGATGAGATTAGGTTTCAGCGTTTGAAGTGTCAGTATGCAAATCTGCAGCCGGATCTGATTCAAGTCACGGCAATCGTTGTGTCTTAGCTTGTCACTGCCATAGACTGATTGTAGAAGCGCTTAAGCCCTGCACGTTTAACGGTTTGCCAACATTAAAGAGCACCATAAATCTCCTCATATCGCACTTCTATAAATCGTATGCTTTATATTCGTCCTATGTAACGAGTGGTTACATTTTAGGGGCCGGTGTTGAATGTGAATCACACCTAAGCGTAAGCTTTTTTTTCTGCATTTCATTTGTCATTTCTCAATTTCAGACAAGCTCAATTTGACCCATGGAAAGATACACAATCGAGCAACGCGTTAAAATTATTCAGGCTTATTATAAAAATTGGTGTTCAAACCAAAATGCATATAGTGCACTTTGTGATTTTTTCGGTCAATTTAATCGTCCGAATGTGCGTACAATCGGAAAAATCGTGCAAAAATTTTAGCAAACCGGGTCTGTAGGAGATGTGAAAACACCAGTGCATGCTCGTAGAGCTCGTACAGCTCGTACTGTTTAAATATTACTGCTGTTCGCGATAGAGTGGCTCATTTTTACCTCAACTCGTCGTCGTGCCCAACAATTGCACCTCTCACGCTCGTCGTTGATAAACATTAGGCATAAAGACTTGCATTTACACGCTTTCAAGGTGCAGTTGACTCAAGAACTAAAGACTCTTGACCATTTCAAGCGTCGTCAATGGTCAGAATGGTGGCAAGATATGGCAACAGTGGATGCCTAATTTTCGAAGAAAATCGTCTTCAGTGATGAGGCACATTTTCACCACAGTGGGTTTGTCAATAAGCAGAATTGCCGGATTTGGGCGAATGATAATCCAAGAGTGATTGTCGAAAAACCAATGCACCCACATATAGTGACTGTTTGGTGCGGTTTCATCATGAGGCCAGTCAGGCAGTTACTAAGAATGGTATTCGCTATCGTGAGATGATAACGAACTTTTTATGGCCCGAATTGGAAGATATGGATGTGGACAATATGTGGTTTCAACAGGACGGTGCCACTTGCCACAGATTTAACGAAACAATGACTCTTTTGCGCGACAAATTCAATAGCCGTGTGACTCAAGTGGTGGCGATGTCAATTGGCCGCCAAGATCATGTGATTTGACACCGCTGGACTTCTTTCTTTTGGGGTTATTTGAAAGAAAATAATAACGTCGATAAGCCAGCAATATTTCAAGAGCTAAAGGATGTGGATAATTCGACACATTAACGGCATCAGCGTCAACGAATGTTTGGACCATCGGATGGAGGTGTGCCGCCGAGGTCGCGGCGGCCATTTGGCCGATATTTTGTTCCATACATAACTGAACCATACCAATATTATCATAATAAAAATTAATGACAATAATTTCCTAAATAATTTGTGTTTTATTCAAAATTAACATCGGCCCTTAAAATTTAACCACCTTTTACAAAAGGGATACCATTGACTTCCTAAAGAAGATCTCATTGATAAAATTAAAAAGGTGTTCATTGCACTAACCATCGCGCAACTCAGCCTGTCAACAAGGTTCAGTTGCTGATAATTCCAAACCAAAGCCTTGGCAGTTATATTGGATATCGACCTTTCTAAATCTACCGGCGATCTTCAAGTTGGTCCTCATCTCCTGCGTCAACCTGGGAATAAATCAATCAGCGGGGTGGTAATTTGGTCTGTAAATGACCAGCCATTTGAAACGTCCAATGTGGAGTTTTTTTTTGTCAGCTCTCGTTGTTGAATCTTTGACTTCATAGTCAATCAACGTAAACAGGATGGATGATTCTTGAAGGATTTTTTGCTCAAAACGAACGCTTTTAATACGATCCATGCTTCAACGCTAGAAAAGCATGAATCGGATGGTCAGGGTCCTATACAGGATCTTCTTCATAGCTAACTACATTACGTTCATAGCCCGAAGAAAAAGCCGTTCAAAAGCTTTTATTTCCGGCGCGATGTTGTTGGTATAAATCAAGCCCGAAGCCGGGGAAGACAAACTCCCGTTTTATGTCAAAAATATTACTGCCAATTGTATTGTTGGCTTTTCTTTGCTTACAGACAATTTTCAATTTTTATACTGCACGGATGGACTTCTTTTGGCGGTATTAAAAAATAAAAAAAAATTGTAGTTTTATAAACGTTGTGCTAACCCAAGTAGCACTTATGTGTCTTTTTGTTATTTGATTTGGATCTATTTGATTTCCAAGAATCTGCTCAGTTCGAAAATATGATCAGTTGAGTACCTTCTTGCTCTACAACAACACTGCTACGGATCGCTCAGGCTGTTGCATATATTTAGTTTACCGCTTCATTAAAACATAAAAGTCGAATTTTCCTCTCCGATTTATTGAAACAATAAAGCAAGATTTCTGTAAGTGGGTTCCCGGATAATTGCTTGGACCATTTTACATTTTTAATTAGACCAATTAACCGAAGACTAGGTACTATACATACTTCAGGAGGATAAATGTATTTATAGATTGCCAGCCAGACAAATCTCCCACACGTCAATAAAGATCTTATGATACCCGTATACATCCATAAAATAAACTCTACTGGGGTATAACACACAACTTTTCATAGACATTTAGTGAAAGAAACCCTTTTACAAAGTAACCCTTTTCCACTCATTAACAAAATCGTCCCTTTGTCACGGCTTCTCATTCCTCAACTAAAGCAAACATTCCCTAAGAAAGTATTTTTATTTTTGTATATCGAACCATTTGTCCACACAGGACATCTGCAAAAACACGATATTGAAGGATATGGCAATTTTTGACCCAAAAATCCTTTTACCCCAATACATTACACCAAATTACGTTAGCGTCTCCTAAACATTTGAATTTTTTAAAAAAAAATTCCCATCCCCGATGTTCCTTTTAATTCAATTTACTCGTATGTATTCCGAGCACAATAAAAAAAATCTCCAACATATTTATGTACATTAATTTAATCGTATTTTTGCGCTTAACATTAGTATCTCAGGATTCTATTTCACAAGGAAAAATTACAAAAAAGATACTTTTTCAGATTCCATTTCAATTTTGAAATTGAACAGTCGTTTGGGTTGCATTAACCCAATTACTTTGGGATCTGGGAGTGATATATAACTACTTTCGCTCTACGGTTCATAGAATCGTGTGAATAGAAAAAGTGAGCGTTCTATTGGTTTTAGCCTGTAACAGCTGCAGTATTGTGCAATCCGACCGAATATATACGTAGAGGATGAACTTTTTTTTATTGTTATGGTAACTGATTGGTACTTCGAGATAACTGCTTATCTACTTTCATTTACGCGATCTATTTGCTGTATTCAAATATGTTTTCAAGAATTTTTTGCATAATTATATATACAAACAGACATCTGCAGTATGTATGTATCTACATGATAAAATTGCTGTTGTTATCACAGATGTAGCTACATATATTGAACAAATACCAAATTATTAATTATGTTCAATCTGGATTTAAGTGAACTTATTTTGGGATTTTATGAAATAGTTTATCGTACCGGCGGTACTTCAGTTCTAGAGGGTATAATTATGCTTATGTGGTTAGCTTTAGGACAGAGCAGATACTTTACGTTCAATACGACCTTGCCAAATGAAAAATTGTACAACGACGTTGGTATATCACCTAGAAAATCAGAACGTTTAAAAGAAAGTATGCAGTCGAACAACTAGCAGAATCCTTAAGCTGCTGCAGAGCAGACATTACTGCCATCCAGGGAATACAATGAGATAAACCGGTCAAAAGGATGACAAAACAATCGTCAGTTGTATAGTGATTGGAAACAGCGTTTATTCGAATTCGTCATAAGCGAACGACTAAAGCAAGACGTTTTATGCTTCCAAGACTGCAGCAATTCGTTAAAGAATGCTATTAAGAATGTTGAAGATAGTGTTGCGAAGAAGGATTCCAACTATTTACCTTGGTAAAAGGAACCAAAAGCTCCAAAATTCCCACGCTGCAAATTAGTATAAATAGAAATGAATGGGCCAGGGAAGACAAAGAAAAAGCCGACGGATTTGACGACCATCTGGAAGAAACCTTTAAATCGTTCGAGGATCGAGGAATTCACATCAATATCAATAGGGCAGAACTACTATTTTACGATTTAGCACTCCAAAGAGCAACGGAACCAAAACATGAGATCCGGAATGCTGAATCTATACATAAAAGCTTCTGGTTAAGATTTGATCACTAGATAAGTTCTCAAAGTCCTAGAAAATCATTGTGTAAGTAATATGTAAATATATTATAAATGATGCGCTCAGATTAAAACACATGGCACGCCAATGGAAGGTTGCGGAAGCCACATTGGTTTTGAAACCAGGGAAACCGTCAAATGAAGTGATATAAATCAATTTCGCTTCTTCGCTTTTCGAGAGGGTCGGTGATAGAAGAAAATAATCTTATCCCTGACCACCAGTTTGAATTTAGAAGTAAGCACTCGACGATTGACCAGGTGCACAGAATTACAGGAGCAATCGAGGAAGGACTTGAACAAGAAATACTGTGGTACAGCGTATTGCCATCTTCAGTGACAGCCAAGCGGAAATGAAACCCCTTGGATCCATCACATTTACATCGAAATCAGCTTACGAATGCCGACTATATCTTAATGATAAGGCACTTTACTATCCACCTCTTCTGAGTACGAGTCACAGAGATATGAAGGGTGATTTTTTCAGAGTTAAGTTTATCAGGTTGGCAGCAATTGTAAGTAATGGCGTCAAAACGTCATCTGTCAAAGTGAAAAGTTTTCAGTATACTTTGCCATTTTATCATGGAAAGACTTGCAAATTATTGGCTTTTATTATCAAAATTCGTGCTCTGTGAAAAATGTGCACCGTTTATTACGGCGACCAGCGATGAGGCTCATTTCTGGCTCAACGGATACGTAAATAAGCAAAACTGTCGCATCTGGAGTGATAAACAGCACATGCCATATAAGTATTACCTATGCGTCCCGAAATAAAACCACAGTTTGGTGTGGCTAATGGGCTGGTGGCATCATCGGTCCATTTTTCTTCAAAGACGACCTTGAAAGAAACGTTTCCGTCAACGGCGAACGATATCGATCCATGATTGCCCCAGTTGGCTGAGTTAAACTTGGTTAACATTGGGTTTCATCAAGACGATGCCACATGCCACACAGTTCGTGAAATAATGGAAATGTTGAAAGATAAATTTGGTGAGCAGCTTATCTCTCGAAATGGCCCTGTGAGTGGGCGATTAAACGCCTCTTGATTATTTCTTGTGGGGATATGTAAGTCGTTATAAAATCGAACCCGATTGAAGCCTTAGCCTAACACGCATAATTCGTGGAATACAGGCCGAAATGCTCGAAAAAAAGACGCGAAATCGGACCCTCTGAATGGACCAACGTAAGTCGTTATAAAATCGAACCTGATTGAAGCCTTAGCCTAACACGCGTAATTCGTGGAATACACCCCGAAATGCTCGAAAAAAAGACGCGAAATCGGACCTTCCGAATGGACCATATAAAACGGAGCCGCGGACAACATTTACATAAAGTTGTCATTAAAACGTAAATGGCAAAAGCCTATTTATTGGTGAAAATAAATTTTTTTGAATATTTAATGCAAATTTGGCGGATGAGATATGCAGACAAGACACTATCCTTGATATTCTATCGACAGTAGAAAACACTATGTATGCTCCCCGGTACATGTAAATCACTACTCAAACTGGATCTGCAAGCGACAGATAGATAAACAACACAACGTGCCTAATATATAGGAAACCCTGTACAAATTATAACCAAAAGCACTCTCTCTGATAGATAATGCTGAACAGATCAAACATCACTGCCATCATCAGTGTTTTTACAAGACACTACCCTATACATTTCCCTTTGGCACTAACTGCTACAGAAGCTGCTTGGACGGTGACGAGGAGGAGTGTATTCCTCACCTTCACAAACGAAAACTTCATCTAGGAGATGTGATCCGACTAATATTGATGTGAGAAACCCCTTTCGCTCTATAGTTAGCTCGAAATGGTTTACGTAGACAAACAAATATTAGGAAAAGCCGACAGATCCATGTACACAACGGACCTTTTATGTTCTAAAAGTGCACGAGCATTGCGTGCAGCTACTATAAACCAGCCTTACATAACTTATATTTCCGGAAGTCTCACAAGCCTTTAATAAGGTGTGCCACGATAGCTTAAAATTCATATTACGACATGTTTTCTCAGGACGCCTATACAATATCCAACTAATGGGACATATTAACAATGCAGTCCTACAAATTTTGTATCATAACAATTAATTGTGTTACAATGGACGGAACCTTTGCACTTTGCCTAAATTGGATTTTTAAGTCAGTAAGAAGCTGAAACTTTTTGCTGGGTGTTGTAGAACGAGGGTAGACTCTGATTGGCTTTAACTTGGCAATGCCCAGTGGTTGTAGCTCTGACTACACATCAAATGCTTATTTTTAACTTACATCGGGTACTGGTCTCATCCAACCGGATTTGACTTGCTAAACGATAAGCGCGGGTGTTGATAACACGACGAAAAACAGCAACACTATAAACAGTCAGGTGAGAATGGCACGGAATCTGCTGTCCCAGGAGAACCTAGACAAGCTGCTTCGACATATTCGGACAACAGGTTGTCTAGGAATTTCAAGGGTTAGTCAGGCCCCTTGAACAGAGATGGAGGCGGATGAACCGAAAGGCCAACGGCAGCGCTCAATCCCGTAGTTGATACTGATGGCCCCGTGTCCTAGAGGTATCTAATAAATTGGAACTGGCCCTCCAGGTTGGCGGTTGCGCTTTGGGTTAGCTACCAAACCATGGGAAAATTAATATGGTACGAAGCAGCCAATAGCCTCGGAAAGGACTGAATTTATTGTTGAAGACCCGGCAAAACGAAAAGAGGACAACGACGTTCGTATCTGTACCTGGAATGTGAGAACATTAAACAGGCGAGGTTATCCAGGAACTACGATGTGATAGGCCGGGCAACAAGAGGATGAAAAACTGTGACATTCACTACGGACCATGTTATAGTGAGCAGAAACAGCGACTATTCGGATGCGAATTTGTTACCAGACTTAGGCAAGAAGTCTTATGTTTCCAAGACGTTAGCGAAAGCATTGTAATTATCCGCATCAAGGCTTCAAGACCGAATAGAATCCTGTCGAGATGAACAAGGAAATTTCGTAGTTGAGACACTGAGGATAATGAAGAACCACTTCTGCAGACTGTTAAACGGCAATGACGAACAACATTCTGCTATCAGGCGGAACGAACCATTCAATATTTGCAACGACAGCCAAAACTGCCAACCACCCGACCTCAATGAAGTGAGGATAGAAATATCTAAACTCAAGCTTAAAAAGGCTGCCGGAAATGACGAAAAATTCTCCGAAAAATCTTCGGTCCCGTTTGAGTTGACGGGCTATGGAGACGAAGATTCAACCAAGAACTATACGAGCTGTACAGCGACATGCCCCTGGTCGACAAAACTCCGCATTGGACGTTTAAGATGGCTAGGACATGTAGAACGAGTGGACACCAATACTCCAGACGTCGGACGCAGCAGAGGAAGACCTCGCCTTAAGTGGCACGCACAAGTAGAAACCGACTTGAGCCAACTTGGAGTGCGCAACTGGAGGCAGTTAGCTAAGGACCGGGCTAATTGGAGAGGCATGTTGGTTGAGGCCCAGGTTCATTCCGGAGTGTAGCGCCACTTAAGTAATTAAGAAGCTGACACTACCATAAGCCTGCTTGCTGTTTTCATACTGCATATGGATGATTTTCACCCGAGGGTAGGTGAAAATACAAATCAAATCATTGTTGGTAATAAAAATAAGAGAGGACCCAGATGACTTCCTTAAGGTTCCCAAATTCCGATCCTAATTTACTAAACAATTTTTTACATCTTGGATACGACTAGTCAAATAGCCCTTGATCCGGTTAAATAAACTGAATAAACGCTGCTCACAGTAGCGTTGTACATCATACATGTTGGGATTCCAAAAATGTAAGTAACGCTGACAACTACACCTCGTCAGAAAATTGTTCTTTATAACAGCTGTTTCGCCTAACAAGACAACTTCGTAATGAAGATTTTACTCGAGTTACTAAGAGCCTACATAAAATATACAACGCATACACACCAATACTCCAGGCAATAGAATGATCGAATCGAGAATGACCTCGCCTTAAGTGCCTCGCGTAAGTGGAAACTGACCTCAACCAACTTTAAGTTTTTTATCGGAGGCTGTCAGCTACAAGGGATCACGAACCTATGATTTTCCTGAACATTTGGACAAGATGATACTTCAGGTAAACTGTCAACTATGCATCAGACACACACTCACACATAAAACGTGACCCAATTACTGGTCATCAAACACTATTACTACTGTCATAGTACAGCTTAATGACAGCAAGACAAATTATTTATTTTTCTTACACTTTAACTGTATTTCAATCAACCGAACTGCACTTGAGAACTACTCAGACTACAATGAACCTTAGTCAAGGTGTTGGCGCGGATCAATAACAAAAGTTTTCTGAATGAAACTTAAATCCACTGAAACGCACAATGAGCTGAAACTCATCGTCTCCAACTCGCAGCATTACCGCTCCCAGCCCAGTCGTATACGCTGACTCAGATCGCAAGTAAATGTAAAAATGAAGAAAATAATTTAAATGCCAAAAATAACGAACAGAAATATAAAAACGAATCTCATTATAGCATGACGCAACATGTTTTCGAAGAAAATAAAACGTTTTCGAAGAATCAAATGATGTGCTGCTGATCGCTGAACAGACGCTGTCGATCGGAACAGACACGATGACTCTTGATAAAATAATGGCGCTACCATATTGAGCTGGAGGAGGCAACTAAGCTGATTCAACTGGCTTTGGAATCATTTACAGTTTGATGACGCGGCAAATTAGATGATCACGTGTGCTGCTGGTTGGATCTGTTTAAATAGACGCGCAAATTAATAGAATTCTGGGCTTTTGTGATCGCCATTGTTAATGATTGGCGAGGTTTCGAGAAATAGTTGTTTTTGAGTTGTGAATTTGAATCGTAAAGCGATGTTCAGTTGGAGGACATCATCGATCATTTAGTATTAGATTGGTGTGGTTTTAGTTTCATTTTCGAAAATCCAAATTTGAAGACTGTCGGAATGTTATGTTAGAATAATTGTCGTCGCTGAGGATGTAGTGCAGGCTTTAATGGCATCGACTAGAATATGTCATGCTGTCTAAAACGCATCGAAACTACGATAATGCTCTCCCGAACCTCATGGGTGAGGAAGCACATTTCCATTTAAACGGATACGTAAACAAACAAAACTTTCTTTTCTGGAGCATTGAATATCCAAGCATCATTCACGAAGAGCGATTACATCCACTAAAAGTCACTGCATGGTGCGACTTTGACGCCTAGGTAACATTTTTTAAGTCATGGTTCTTTGAGAACTAGTCACAGACATTGTGGTTCAGACAAGGTAGCTCTAAAGACAACAATGAGAGACATAATCGCCCTAAGTATTCCCCAAACCGATTGAAAATGAGGTTAGAGGATACAAAATTGTCGTTAGGAATGGGGGCCCCTACTTGAACGACATGATTTTCAAAAAGTAATGAAAAAAACTTAAACGTACAAATAAAACAAATTAAAAAAAATAATAATAAGACCGTTTCATTTTTATATACCACCCGTGGGTACAGTGCTGTACTCGCGAGATCCCTGATTCTAATCTCGAAAGTAACCACGTCAACTAATTTTTTCATTGATCCACCATTTACGAAAGTGTTTGGCAGACTTTTGTTTATGGTGGGTCAATGAAAAAATTGAAAAAATTCCAAGAGTGTAAAACTTTAATGTAATGGCTCAGTGGCGCAATGTTAAGTGCGCTGAACTGCAGCGCAGAAGGTCTAACTTCGATTCCCAGCAGTAGTTAAGCCTTAATAATTTTCACTGGCCTCTTCTCGCGATGACCTGACAAATCATCTGAATCAAAAGGTCCCATTTTTGTAACTAAAATATAACATATAACATAGCAACATGAATGGAGAATCAGGGATTAAGGATTATTGGGCCTGGTTAATGCCAGTTAGTTGATTTGGATGTGTGACAGCTGTCAAACAATGGTTCGCCAGTCTACTTAGAACTGATTTCGGCCATTGTGTAACCACGTGAATTTTGTGTTTTTTTAAGGGTTTTGTCCAACTTCTCAAATGGAGCAGGATTTCACTTTCATTAAAGCATTAGGCTACAAGGTGAAGCTTCCTTTTATTTATATGAAGGCCCGACAGGTACAAAAAGATAAAGAGCTACTCTACCTTCTCATATTTCATATAACTGCCGCAGAAATCATTTGTATAAAGATTTATCCGTGTTGCGTTCCTCACACTTGCCCAGTGATAATACCTTTTATGCCAATAATGTGCAGGCTATCTAGTGAGATCAATTTTGTGGACCGTTTCAAAGTTAGTTTTAGTTAAATCTGTTTCATCTAATGATAGCATATATTGTAGCAGGATAACATGATATGTGACACCATCTTGTTGGAACCTTTTACCTTATATCAGTCAAGTCCATCCAATTCCCGCCAAAAATAGCCTTCGAACTCTACACGATAGCGAATCCTAATTAACATGGCAACCATGTTCATCGACGGACAAATATAGTCCAATAATGCCTCCGTTAAGAAATCCGGACAACGCATTCACTTTTTCTGGATGCAATTGTGGGTTTGTTGCTGCTGGTTTTTATTGACAGAGACACTAAGCTAAAAATTATGGTCCCGTGTCGCTTCAAATGGTCAAATGGTCTTGTGAGAATTTGATTTTGTAATGGAGTATATCTTAACGCAAAATTTGCCATAATATGGTCTGACAAATGAATTGGAACATTTTTAACAGAAGCGCTGTGGTACTTCGACTGACAGGAACCTTCAAAAGTGAAAGTGGTGACTTGAATTTACTTACTATAAAACTACCAATAATTTTAGTAAACGCTTTTGAATTTTAGTTCATGAACATCACCATGATAGAACTTAACTGAACTTTTGACAGAAACAGATTATAAAAAAAGGGCACAACTCTGAAAAACTTCCCGAAGAGTTTTGTGCTTTCCAAAAAAAAACATTGAAGAAATAATTTTTTTTTAAATTTAATTTTTGAGCTAAGACCCCACTTTCAAAAACCCCTCTGTTAAATAAACAAAAACACACATAGCCGACGTTTAAGTCAAATCTACCGAGTAGTTTAGGCTCCCGTGTTAATAAATGACTCCAGAAGGCAGACTTTCATTTTTTTAAAACAATTTTTTAAGGATGCGTTGTGTATTTAAATATATTATGTCACTATTAAAATCCCAATACATAATACCCGAATAAGACAATATATTTGCTTGCAATTAAGCTTCCCAAAAAAAAAGCCCAGACACATACCTTTGTCAGAGGAATTTAAGCTGGCACCGTTTAGAGACGGACGGACAGCTTGCGAAACTTGTATAACCTTGTGAAATGCAACCTTTAAATATGAAATTGTTAAGCTTGGTTTTGTGGTGCAATTATTGCTTTTCACTAGCCGTCCTCTCGCAATGATCTGACAGCTCATCACATGCTACAGGGATGAGTAGTGTCATGTTAACTCATCTAAACGCTGCTCTTTAGATTAATTATAATACTTAAGGTCCCACCATCATACAGATTCACATATTGAACCACTTCGAAAGTGCTTGGGGTAATAATTTCCTGAGACTGTGTTAAGGAACACATTACGAGGAACATGTTGAGGAACATGTTGATATTTCTTCTGAACAAAGCACCGTTTAAAAGTTTTACCAATTTAGAAGTATAAAAGTTCTAAAATGCGACCTTTGTACTTTGTAATGCCAGACATGTGCACACTCGGTCGTATACTTAATGTCTTGAAAAAAGTCAGTAAAACTGATTTTTTTTTGTTTAAACCTGCTGCATGAAGCATGCAAAAGAAATTCTTACGTGTAAATCTGAGTAATTTCCAACTTTTTAAAAATGATTCACGATTCAATCATGTCGGCAGTTACTAGACACCATGATTGATGACTTGGATTGGAATTACCAACATTAGTCGTAGTGGGAATAAAAAAAATACCTCATGCAGTTAAATTCGATGGATATTACACGAGCATATTGGTTAGGATTTATTCCGGTAATATCAGGTGTTTTTCGAGGTATATAACTTCGAATTGAAATAAAACACAAGAAAATCGTGTTAATGTCCATCAATTTGGTTTTATTGGAAGGATAATTTTATGGCACTGATGTTTAAATATGATTTCGGACATGTGGCCCAGCCGCAGCGGTTGGAAGAGGGCCAAATCTAGAGGTCCAATTTTCAACCACGCCAATTATAATTACGCCACGAATGTTGGCTTCCAAGTCACCTAACGTTTCTGGTTTGTTGGCGTAGACCAGCCAGATACCAACCAGACAAAGAAACTAATCCAATGGTGTCAAATCACACAATCTTGGTGGCCAACTGAAAGGTCCATTCCGCGAAATTATGCGCTCATCGAATGTTTCCTTCAATAAATCGACTGTGACGTGCGTTGTGTGGCATGTAGCGCCGTCTTGTTGGAACCACATCTCATCCACATTCATGCCATCCAATTCGAGAAGAAAATAGGTCGGTGGCTCTTTACAGGTTTCCATTAACGGTAACTGACTCTCCAGCATCATTTCGGACGAAGTAAGACTCAATGACTCCACCATCCCATAGAGCACACCAAACACTCAGTTTTTTTGGATGTAATGGCGTCTCAAGGGTCTCATGTGGATTCTCTTCACTCCATTCAACCAAAAATGATGCTCATCACTGAACAAAATTTTGCGATGAAAATCAGCATCGAGATCAATCTTATTTTCGGCCAAAATCACGACGCATTGCATGGTCTCTCGGCTTTAATTCTTGGACAAGCTGGATCTTGTAAGGTCTCAAGCCAAGATATTTTCTCAAAATCTTCCATAAAGTTAATGGACAAATCTTTCGAGTCCTCTTCAACAATTTGCTCTACAGTGGCAATTGTTTCTTCTATGCGCACTGTTCGTCTTGCCAAAACGGCTGATAACATGATTTTGGAATTCGATGCGCAAAAGATTGATTATGACTTGGCTGTTTGGCATGGCGCGCCATCCTGCATGATCACAGAAGGTCGTCCATATTTATGTCTTCAATTTCAGTAAAAAAAAGTCAGTTAACATGGCTCTATAACGCCCACCGTTGACCGAAACGTTGTTTCCAGCCTCATTTTCGAAGAAAAATGTTCCAATGATGCCAACACTCCACAATCCGCACCAAACTGTGAATGCATCGGCTTCTCGACAGTAACGTGCGGGTTTTTCGAGCCCCAGGTGAGGCAAATTTTGATTGTTAAAGTAGCCGCCTCGTCAGAAAAGAAATCGTTGCCCAGTTCAAGCTGCTCTAAGGTCTTAACTGCGAAGCGATAACGAGGCGGCGAAAGCTAACAGTCCGAGATCTTTGTGCAGAATTCTCCTCAGGCTACTGTCTGAAATGTTGCTCTGTTGAGATCGGTGGCGTGAATTGATGATGCTCGTGAATTGAGTCACACACTCTCGGCTACAGCAGCCACATTCTCGCGCACCGTACGACGAGGGGGACCATGAGTGTTTGCCACTAGCATACCAGGCTCACGAAATATTTGCTCCATTTCGGCCAAAACTTTTTTTTTAAGCTACACAGCACTGACCTTGGAAATGAGTTTTCAAAATTTTCTCAACGTTGTTCAAGCTTAAAGCGACTTATTTCGTTCCACAAAGGTATGACACGGATTTTCTGTCAAGATTTCGAGCGTGAAACAGCTGTCAGTGTTAAAATTACCTATGATTTAAAAAGAAACCGATAGACGGTCAACCCGTTATTTTGTAGTCTTTTTCCGAAGGCAAAATACGTAGAAGGCAATACATTTTGAAGTTCGAGTGTGTCGCAGAGTACCAATCCAAAAATAGAACATAAGACACTTTTGAATTTGGGATGTCTTTCAAAACAAAACTCAGGGTACTCCCATTTATATAATAAAGCTTGGCTAGAAAAAGTCTGAAGATAAATGCATGAAAGTAACTGATTGAGAAGTAAATTATTAACTTTATTATTTTCATTCACAACAATAATTCTAAACACTAAACTTTTTATGAAAATCACTTTCACTGCAGTTCGAATATAAAAATCTGTATGAAGTTACAGGAACATTGCAAACCACCTGTTGCTATGTGAATTTGCTTGAAGAAATGAAATATAATTCCATCCTTTTAAGTGACAAGTGAAGGTGTTTGAAGATTTTTGCTTTCAGAATAAGTGAAGAACAATAGCCCCTTAAGACGTATAACTACATTCTCAGCTATGAAATTGGACCAATCATTGAAATTGCGATTTATAGACACGTAGGCACATTGCATGTAGTACTAATCATGTCTTTGGATATATCTGAATGATGACGAAAATGTGGGTCAACAAGAAACCGTTTTCGACACCTAAATATCATTTTAAACGATATTAACATTTGCTTAAACGCCGTCACTTAACTTCGCAGGTATGCAGAGGTATTGATTTTTATTGAAGGCAATAATTCTTCTGTTGAGTGACAATTCATGGGATAACCGTAAATCAAATGAAAATTAATAAAAAAAATCGTTTGCGGGTTTTTGGCAATAAGTAACTTCATAATATCATGGGAGGCTATGTACAAAAAGTTTGCAGACTCCCTGATAAGTTATTACGGACACCACCCATGAAAAAAGTCATCACCACAACCCACATCTGCATTGAGACTTTGAATTCCTCTTTCTATCAAACGCTTTCGGTATGACATAGGAAGCATGCGTACAGCTTCTCCTCGTTATCAAAGCCTTATCAGAGGTGATTTCAATTCAGAATTGCTGGTTTGGAACTGAGCTTACTATGGGCAATAATTTTACCTTCAAGAGTCGTTAGGGGTTTCCTACTTATTTGTATGATAGCCATAGTTTCCTGACTATAAGTATATAACCTGTTCCTTATAATTACTAGGTAGACCCCTTACAGTGGTGTCGTCATGTTTAAAGTTTACAGCTGATCCATTCCTAGCTGATTCGTTATCATGTTCATTGCCTGAATACTTGCCTGTCCTGTGACTCTCTTAGACGTTAACTATGTCCCAAGAACCTCAGAAACTTGCGATATATTGTCAATATAAAAGTTTAAGGTCGTCGCCATAGACCAAGCATGAGCGACTTCTCTAACCGTAACAAATTCGGCTTGAAAAACTGCTTAAGTCCGGGGTCTATTGAAGTTGGCAATCCAAGTGTTTCGAACAAGAGCAAAGGCTTGTTAGCACCCAGAAGTCACAACCAAAAAAAGTGAAAATATATTTATTACACGACATTACGTGCCTATATGGAAGGTGCGGCCTTTATCGGCCCGCCTGAGTAATATATCAACTCGTGAAATTTTTCTACATCACTCATTACCGACTCTTCTCCATACCAATCCAAAATGTCTTTATAGCGGTCCATGAGACCATACAGTTCGATTTTTTGATGACATTCAATCGGTATGATAGTCGAAACGAGGGGTATACACAACATTTTCATTTATGTAGAATAGGGTGGTACATAGCCTGAGTTTTATAGTTCTCTACATATCTTCAAGAACCAACATTTAGAAAACGGTAATGTTCAACCTTTTCGCTAGGATGCTATCATATCCCTTAGAATAGCTTTTAATGTTAACACGATTGGTCCTTAAGTTTAAATTGTCACATGACTGTCGCTTATTTAGCGTCCATCGCTATATATAGCTAAATTGAAACAGCTGTGCTGCCCAATACTGGAAGGCACCCGCTGCAACAATTACTTTGAAAATAGCCCATCTGAACTTTTTCAAAAATGTACCGGTTTCGGAAAAGGATAATAGCGATTTCTTCAATCTCTTGGAAGATTTTATTGATTAAATTTCAGATATTAGACAATAGAACTGGCGTTCAATAAAATAAGGGACCACACATCCAGAACAGACAACAACGTCTAACAAACATCCAAGAGTAACACTGTCATGAGAAGCTTTCGAAGTTGCAGTTCCGATTCGGCGTTAAACTGGATGTCCTCTTCTTTGTGAAAAAAATAGTAACACCGCACAGACAAAGAAGGACGTTAACGCTAGATATACAAACATAAAAATATTTCAAACATAAAAATATTTCAAACATAAAGTTAAAGTCTTAAAGAATAGAAACAGCCCGTCCCTTCTCATGCATGGGTTTCTTTGCCTAATAAAGATCAGGGATTACCTTTTTCCGGAGCGCGGGATTTAGATTTAAGAAAAAAGCAACAAATATATCACCAACACTGGCAGCAGACGACCCTTAGTAACATGGACGGTGATAACGTACAAGTTCTTGGCTCATGTATTTATTATCTGCGCACGCGACCGCGAACAACGTGGACAGTAATAAAATAACGTACAAAAGTTCTAACAGGGAGACCGAGAAAAATACGGAATTTCTTTCCAGTGATTCCAAAACCTTTTTTCTATATTTTTCAGTCTGTTCAGCGAATACCGGGAAATCAAAAGTAATGATGTCTTAATGGTGATACGACAAATATTAACCTCTTGGAACCTTTGCTGCTTTTAGTGGAACAAATGGGATTAAAGCTCCTAACTCGAAAGGCTTAATGATTTATCTACCGGGCTCTAATCGTACCAGTCGTACTTTACCACGTCAAGTGTTGGATAGTAAGAAGGAAAGCGAATCAAATATTATACACTCTCGATCGAGAAATTCTTCGTCGTACTTTTGACCATATATGCGAGGAAGGCGAATGAAGGGGACTATATAATCGCGAGCCCGTGGACATTTACGCCACGCTGTTCAACAACCCGCTGAATAATGCATATTATCCATTGCTTTAGAAGACGGCGGTGATTCACCTCTCCCGAAAAAGGGAAAGGACAACTCCAATCCGGCGAATTTCCGGTCGATAAGTCTCGTTTCGAGTATCAGCAAGATTTTCGAAAAAATTCTCAATCGGGCCCTGTTTAAGTGGTCTGAGGACAATAATGTTATTATACCAGAGAATCAGTTTGGTTTCAAGGCAGGACATGACTGTATTCATGCTGCCTCCAAACTCGTCTCTGGTATACAATGGAACAAAGCCAAAAAACAGTGCACGGGTGCATGTCTGATTGATTTAGAGAAGGCTTTCGAGACCGTATGGTTAGAGGGCCTCTATCTAAAGCTGACCAGACTTGGCATAAGTAAACCACTGCTATATATGCTTCATGACATGCTGACTGGTAGAACGTTAGTTGTTAAAAGTGGCAATGTAACTTCTGCCAACGAATTTTTCGGGGACTTCGACAAGATCCAGAGATATTGGGATGACTAGAAGTCGAAAATAAACTTTCAGAAATCGAAAACTATCCTTTTTAGGACATCATTGTCTAGGGCCTCTAGGGATACGAGAAAGAACTGGCGAAAGCTGTTGATCGTTGGACCAAACGGACAGCCACTAGCGAGTAAAAGTGTAGTAAAGTACCTTGGCATCTGGTTAGACTAGTATCTATACTTCGGAAGAAATGTAGATGCTGCTCTGGCGAGAGTCCTGACAAGACGATTGTTGTATAGCAGTTGTCTTAACAGCAGGGTGAAGGTGATTTCATACATGGCCCTCATTAGGCCGATAATTGTCTATGGAGTCTATGGAGCTGCCGTGGATTTCACAGAACACCAGTATCTGACTACACAAAATACTATTCCAACCAGGTCCTATACAACAATAAAACTCATTCGGTTTTACGCAGCAAGAGCAATGGCTTGCACCCGTAAAGGGCAAGTAAGTTAGTTAAGTAGTTGATAAGTAGGCTAGTTTTTCGTGAATTTTTGTCTAGCATGTAAGTTAGTTTTAAGATGAACTAAAATAAAAATGAATTACAAAAAAGAAAAAAAAAACGCGAGCCCACATCGAGTGAATGTACATTAATGCTCCATCCAGCCAATAGAATCTTCGAATCTCAACCTTCATTTTCGAGACGACAATAGGCATTCGGTTTCATGATCAAGCGATCGATGATGGCAGGGCGCTTGGGATGAATGACTTGGTGGTGTTCTTTTTAAGAATCGTTTCCTAGAGTGAAGAGGTTAAATGGCTACCTTGTCAGTGGTTGGGATTTTTAGTGTTAAGTAAATTAAATATCGCGTTACATTTCAGCCAGGACAAGGTATCTTTAACTGCCATGATGTCCAATTAAAGATAGCTACAGGGAAAGGCTATAGTTATATTGACGACCAAGACACAGGCGCCTCCATTCACCCCTTAGTATGTTGTAGACCCACCCGTGTGGGAGGATGTGAATTCTGTAGTAATTTCTAAAATATCGGTGTCCTTTAGAGACCACTGGGAGGTGAATGTTTCGATTTGTCATTTTCAAATCAGCCCAACTCCTACTCCCAATTGTTGTTTGGAAGTAACTTTCGAAACTGAGTTAGGTAGTAACGTTGAGGGTGTTTTTTGTAAGTTTGATGGACTTAGATGTGCAAGGCTTGACGCTATTATTTTGCAAAATAGATCGACGGGGAGAAGAACTAGAACGGTGCCGAGGTCCCACTAAGAAAGTGGTCCTTCATGCTCCCGTAGTGCCAACGTAAAGATTGACATTGACATTGACATCACAGTACTTCGCACATGAATGCAACGAACTACAGACACATAACAGCACTGGCGACTGAGGCCATCGGCTGAGACAGATCAAGACATTTATACAACAGAGAGAGACGGATAGATACATAGAAGGAAAGACATATAACATAAACCTACGTGGCACAGAGGAGGAGACATAGATTTATATTGTCTCATATTATCGCACAGGTGGCCTCAGATAAGCTGGCAATTTTCGTAGAAAACAAATGCTGCCGAAGCTGTGGGCTTGAACCCGCAGCGCTTGGCTTAGCAGTCAACTACGCATTCCTCTGAGCCATGGCCACCTGCCAACGTAAAGATTTAAAGATTGGTGGTTAGTGCGTTGGGCCAAAGAACACGGGGTTTATGGTTCAAACACTGCCAGTAACAACACACCAAATTTGTTTACTATTCCGCCATTGCCATCGTCTGAAAAACATTGAAGAGCAGAGCGAAAATATCAATTAAAGTTTGTTATGACTTATTAGTGCTAAGTTCCGTTGGCTTTTCAACTTTGAGCAGTCAAATGTGACATCAAAAGGCAAATTCATACATTCCCCCAGAAAAAACTAAGCCATCCTTCAAAATCCTCCTGTTGCCATACAATCTTCCCCCAAAAAGAAGGTAAGCCACAAAAACAAAATGCCACCGTCCCTTATGCCTTCATTGAGTATTCAGCATCCCAATGTTTTATTACTTATTTATGAACACTGTTACCAAAATGTTCGTCCTTATGTGTTCACTTTTTTAAGCGACATAAAAAATACAAATGTCACAGCTGAAAAAAAAAACTAAGATACACCCTATAAGCATACCTACACGAGGGTGAACAAAAAAAAAACAGAAAAATATCCTTCACGCAAGGACCAACAAAAACACCATACACATACACTTTCGGACAATCTGTGAAATTACATTTCAGATAAATTTCAAGAAGATACATGTACACAAACTTTTTTTTTCATAAAAATGGTTACAATTGTGTTTATAGTTAAACTGGATCCTTTTTCGTGTCCTTTTTTGCACAAATGAGAGATGAAACGAAATGTAAACAAGGCACCTCACTTAAAAAAAATTGTACTCAGACTTTTAGTTTTTTTTTTGTTTTGTAAAAAAAATTTGCACCACAAATTTTCCAATCTTATCACAAGTATCTAACACTCGAAACCGAATTAACACAGAAAAATTGCAAAACGAAAAGAAAAATAACGGAACTACGATGTTTTAAGGATTTTTTCTTTCGGGTGATGGTTTTTTCAGGCGAACCGCTTATAGAGAAGAGATGTGCAACCACTAGACCGAGGACGACACCAAAGTTTAACGCGTATGTACACCAGCAACCTGTTCATGGTTGCTGCGCGATGTCGACTAACATTTGTGTATAGTCGGGGTTTTGTTGCAAGTGGAACAAAATGGAATCATCATCCATCTTTGCGTGGTTGTTTTTTTTTAAAGACTGTTGTTGTTGTTTTTTTGTTTTTTTTGAATATGTTCTCTCCCCTAGATAAAGTCGTGTATGGAATGTGTTCACACACATTGATGACGGGCAGAGATCGAGCCCCCCAACAAACGAGGCGGCAGTGCCCATACTGCGGCACCCACTTGAAGCGCTTCAAGCTTCTTTTGTGCGCGCTAATAAAAACAAACGCGCCATGCCAATGGAGCGGTATTCTGGGGATGATTTGGGGGCTCCTGCACATATGAGTTACAGTTGAGCAATTTATGTTCTCCTTCGCGGGGTATACACACACACAAGTGGTTGTTCTCTTGGCGCCAGCGCAATGACGCAGGGTGGCACTTTGAAAAAGCTTCAAGCTTTTATTTGAGGGGAGATATGCCACCGTACGTAGTCACTGCTCACTGCTAGTCGGGAGCTCAATGGATGAATGCATCCGAGTGAGAACTCACTGATGAAGAAACTTCAACAGATATATCGTGTGGCATCTTGGAAGCATTAATCGACGAAGAGATAATTTTATTCCTCTCAACATCATGCAATGCCACACGCCATGAGAACCCTTTTGTCATGAGAACACTTTTCGAAAAGGTTACCCTATACCTCCGGATGACGTGTCAAAGCTATAGTTAGCCAAGAGATAAATTAATAAAGTTATTTCGAGACACACTGAACTAGGGATGCGATGTTTTCAAACTTAAGGTACTTCAACATTGTTTTGAGAATGTTTTTTTTTCATTTTTTGTGCATGACCATAGTACTTGGTGCAATCGTGCAGAAGAATACCCAACTTGGGAGCTTGTTGACCTGCACGAAAAAAAAAAGAAAGTGCATGATGCCATTCTATGCATGTCATGTTCACATTGCCTGAGAGTACGCAATTACTCTTGCTCACTGTATCTGTATGGTTTAATTGGTTTGTTGAGATGGGTAACTTGGCACTACTACTATTCGACTCTATAGCCGTTGTAGTGTGGTAGTTCCCTCCATTACCATTGTTGTGAATATTTTGGGAAATTCGCTTCTTGACATGCATTTCAGTCTGTCAGGGCGGTAGGGTTAGGTGGGGAATTCAAGGATTCAAGATGATTAGATCTATTTTGATGATGAATTCAAAAACCGAGTCAACATCTAGGTTAGCTTGGTAAAGGTCTTGTGTGTAGGTATAATTTAAATTCGGGAACTTAACGAGATGTTACGAAGGCGTGTCGATTCAAGTATTCATCGATACTTGCCATATGTATCTATGGCAATTCGCAGTTGGTAATGGTACATTTTAGCATACTACGGTGGCATATTAATGTAATCAGGTCTGTTGAAGCAGCTGTAAAAGGACTCGTAAAAAGCATGGTGGGGTTTGGAATGTTGTGATATACCGCACCGCAATGGGGAATCAAAAACGAATGAAATCAAGAATTCATTTCATGCACTGTCAGGAACGAATTTCATTTATTAATTTTTGATTGCTCACACGCAGTCAGATAGGTGTATCTAGAATGAAATTTTTATGAAAAAAAAACATTCTTGGACGGATATGGTGATTTCAAAACGTTACATCACCGGAAAGCGGAAGTGTCAGATGAAAAATTAGGTTCATATTTAATGAGGAAGGGGAGTTGTCAACATTCGGAAGGATAATATGTCAAAAACATAAAGAAGTAACTTAGATATTTTTTATTTATTTCTTATTGCTTTTGCGTTTTTTTTTTTCTAATCACATAGGGAAGTTATTTAAACCAAAATTATTACACCTTTGGCTAATAGGGTAGATAGTCCTCGAATCAACATTTGTATGGTAAAGCCAACTTAAAGAAGGGGTGGTTGGAAGACTAAATCATGCGTAGGTTCTTGTGTGCTCAGTCTATTTATACAGAATTTATGAGTAACATGTGTTAAATAGGGCACTCACTCGAACTACTTAGGACATCCTATACAAGACCATGATCATCCCAGTCCTGCTCCACGGTGCTGAAGCATGGACCATATCAAAATTGAATGAAGAAATCTTCGGTCGTTATCAGCGAAAAATTCTTTAAAAAATCTTCGGTCTCATTTGCGTTGACCTGTACAGCTACCTAGTTTTAAAAACTCCGCAATGGACGTTTAAGATGGCTAGGACATGTAGAGCTAGTGTACAGCAATTCTTCGGATCGCAGTCTTTGGGCCGGGCTAATTGTTGGTTGAGGCCCAGGCATGTTGGTTGAAGCCCAGGTTTATTCTGGACTGTGGCCTCATTTGAATAAGTAATTAGGTGTTTTTAAAACAAAATCGTGTTTTTACAAAAAGTATAATATTATGTTTTGCAAAAGCTGTGTTATGAAAATTTTGCAAAAGACGTGCAAGATTGAAGGAAATAGGTTCTCACCTAGCTGGTGTCTACCGATTCCCAGCCTCCCCGTGGCAAACACTACGCTGGGTGCGGTAAAGTCTTGTTGCTGGCAAATGAGAGCGAGGGAAAGTCGTGTCCTTACGCGAAGGTACTTTTTCCTTTTCCAGGGCGGCAGCGAAAGAATTTCCAGGATGGGGTCAACGGTGATCCCAGTTAGGATAAATATCTATGTACTGCTTTAACTTGAACAGAGATGGTAGCGGATGACCTTAAAGAGGAAAAGCAGCGCTCAATCTAATAAACTGGAGCTGACCCTTAATGTAGGCGGTTATTTTGTTTGTTTATTTAAGTCAACCATTATTTATACAATTTACAGACTATTAAGTTCTTTAAAAAAAAAATTTAACTAATTAAATTAATAAAAAAAAAGTTACTATAAAATAAGATGTATAAAAACCTGAAAAAAAATTATTTATTATATATATATTGAGAATAAAAAAACTCTTAAGTAACAAAACAAACAGAACAAAAATAAAAAAAACTCCCACCTTGTGTGGAAGAAAACGAGTGAGTGGTGTGTGAACGACAGGGTCGTACGCAACTTTATCTTCCAATTGTGTGGGCCAAAACCAATTATGTGGAATTCATGAAAACGGTTGTGGTAGTATATCAATTAAATTTCATTCAATTTAGACAAATAGTTTGCGAAAAATCGACAATTTTCTTTATATGGCCTAAATGCGAAAATCCGTATCCGGGTATGCAGTTGGAACTAATATGCTTATAGTATGTTTGAAGTTTAATAAAAAACGTTATAGCCGTTTTTGAGAAAATTAAGGTTATGTATGATTTTTATATGGCAGGTGTCGGTACTAATATGGCTAAAAGTAAAAAAAAAAATGAGGTGGCCGAGGCTCAGAGGAATGCATAGTTGACTGCTAAGCTAAACGCTGCGGGTTCAAACCCCAGCTTCGGCAGCATTCTTTTCCTACAAAAATCGCCAGCTTATCTGATGACGAACAACATTCCGCTGTCAGGCAGAACGAACCATTCAACATTGGCAACGACTGCGAAAGCTGCCAACCACCCGACCTGAGTGAAGTGAGGATAGCAATATCTAAACTCAAGCTTAATAAGGCTGCCGGAAATGACGGCCTTCCCGCCGAGCTTTATAAGCCGTTGGAGATGGTTTGGTAAGTAACATCCACCAACTCATAAGCCGAATCTGGTCGGAAGAAAGTATGGCTCATGAATGGAACGTCAGCATCGTTTGCCCGATCCACAAAAAAGGAGACCCTCTAAACTGCACCAACTACAGAGGCATAAGTCTCCTCAACATCGCATACAAAAACCTGATCGGCACTTATCAGTGTGGTTTTAGGCCAGGAAAGTCCACAACCGAACAAATCTTCACGCTTCGGCAGATCCTGGAAAAACCCAAGAAGTCCAAATCTATACCCACCACCTATTCATCGATTTCAAAGCCGCATACGACAGCATTTATAGAGACGAACTATACAGAGCCATGTCTAGTTTTGGTATACCGCCCAAACTCGTCCGTTTGTGTAGGATGACGATGGGGAATTCTCGCTGCTCCATCAGGGTCGGAAACGACCTCACTGACACATTCGATACCAAAAAAAGGATTTAGGCAAGGCGAATTGCCTTCTTAGCCCGAAGAAACAGCGGTTGGCAAGAGTAATTCTTCGTTTAATTTCTGACGAGATGTTGTTGTCAGAGTTAATAGCGGAACCGAGATAGATAAAGTCCCGTACTACCTCAAAGTTATATCTGTCAATGGTGACGTTCTGTCCAATTCGTCGATGTTGTTTGTCCTTTCGTGTTGACAGCATATACTTCTTCTTGCCCTCATTTACTGCTAAGCCCATTTCCGCTTCCTGCTAAGCCCGCTTCCTTCTCTATACTAGCAAACGTGGCTATGACATCACGTTGGGTCCTACCAATGATGTCAATATCGTCGGCGTATGCTAGTAGTTGTACAGATTTTTGGAAAATTGTGCCTCTGGTGTTGGCTCGTGAGTTTTGCACAATCCTCTCAAGAATCAGATTGAAGAAGTCGCATGACAGTCCAAAAAAACATTTTTGACAACCACGATGCTTAACGAAAGAAGGACTACGAGCAAAAGCTCAAAGCAGACATTACTGTCATTAAGGAAATTCGATGGGTTGGCTCGGCCAAAGGAGCATGGAAACTGGACAGCTATATTCATATGTAGATTTGTTCTAAGTGACAGGCCTAGGCATGAAATTATAAGAGAACACCAATTCCAAATAAGCCTTATATGCGACAAATAGGCCATATGAGCTCATGCTTCGACGGAGGAAAAAGATGACATTGCAAAAAACTAAAGGGTTTTTCAATAAGAGCGCTACAAAAGTTTTTTTTTATATAAAACAAAAACGGTTTTGGATATCAATGAAATTCTTTATTTCGGTAAAAGTACGTTCGATGCCATTATGTATGGAACTCGATTTCTTTTGCATGGCCACCACGGGTACGCTTGCAGAAGTCCAGACGCTGAACGTTCGATATTCGTACGAAGTTCATCAATCGTCGCTTGTTGGCATAAACCATAGACTTGACGTAGCCCCACAGGAAATAGTCTAACGGCGTCAAATCTCACGACCGAGGCGGCCAAGCGACTGGGCCATTTCGTTAGATAACACGTTCTCCAAACTTGGTTACCAATAAATTGATTGTGGCATTCGCTGTGTGGCTTGTGGCGCTGTCCTGTTGGAACCACATGTCCTCCAAGTCCATATCATCAAATTGGGGCCAAAAATATTCGGTTATCATTGAACGGTAGCGATTCCCATTCGCCGGTCTTGATCATCACGGAAGAAGTAGGTACGGCCCAATGACGCCGCCGGCCCATAAACCACACGAAACCGTAATTTTTTTCGGGATGCAATGATGGCTCATGGAGTACGGGTGGATTGCTGCCTGACCAATACCGCATATTTTGTTTATTGATGAAGCCATTCAGACAGAAATGAACCTCATCGTTGAAGATCATTTTTCGATGAAAATCCGAACCATTTTCAAGTTGTTACTCAGCCCAAAGCACGAACATACGACGCTTCTGGTGGTCAAGCGGTTTCAGTTTTTGCGTCAATTTAATCTTGTAAGGATGTAGGCCAAGATCTTTTCGCAAAATTCGCCACAACGACGTCACAGAGATGCCCAATGAGAACGACGTGTGAGAGACACATTTGGGCTTTCTTCAACTGAAGCCTCAGCGGCAGCAATATTCTCGAAACTACGGGCACTTCTTTGTCTCACTGGCACGGGAACATTTCGTACTGTGCCTGTGGATTCAAATTTTTCCACTAGACGCTCAATAGTTGATCTGCTAGGACGATTATGACGACCATAAATTGGACGTAGCGCTCTTAACGTTGAGGCCACTGACTCCGAATTTCGGTTGTAAATTTTAATAATTCCGACTCGTTGTTGGATCGTATATCTTTCCATCATGAAATGGCAAACCTTACTAAAGAGAAATGTCAAAAGAGCGGCAAGTAATATGGCGTCGTTTGCTGTCCCTTTCGCTCAACTTTTGTAGCGTCCCTGTTGAAAAACCCGATATTTCTACGAGCAAATATACGAAGCTTATGAACGACAACCAAAAAATTACGTTAAAATCCTGCACAGAGAGTTAAACGAAATGGTACGATAGATGTGACATCATTAGCAAATCTTTTGTAAAAAACGGCTTTATGCGAATTGACTTCGATGTAGAACGAAATGCCACTAGCCAGCAAATGGTTTATTTAAGAGCACACGTCTTACTTACTTAACGGGCTCCCTACCTGAGGGAGTGCAGAAATACTTTACTCATTTAGCCATTCAAATTCTATGCGCTACTTTTTATTAGTTCCAGAACATTGTCGACGTACCGGATCATCCGCTTGCCCCGGTCGCCACGGTGGCGATGATATAACACAGATATACCATTCCTTTCCAGAACTAACCCTAGCGAGTTGATGTAAAAAAATGCCTTTGGTGGCATTAAGCCCTACATATCCCCATGTATTGATGTGTCATTGCGAAAGTAAGCCCCTAAGTTCAGGCTGTTGTTGCTAGCCGTTGTATTAGAGACGTGCCTTTGAATCACCTCAATAATTAAATTGTCAATTCTATTCAGCTGAGCCCCCTCGTACAGGACCTTGTTGGGATAACGTTCACGGATTCTGGCGTTCGGTATAATCCTAAACAGTGTCGGAGACATTTCCTCTTAAACAGCCGTATCTTTTCCATCTAAGCGCCTTACAAAAGCCATGCAGAAGGTGGCTTTCTCCCTTGAATCAAGTTGACTTCTTTGAAACAGCCATTTTGTCAGACCATAATTCCCCCTAACCCTTGCAAGACAAGCATTTACATTTTTGTTAAAATATAAAAACTTGTCAAGCCAGATGCCAAGCCATTGGCGTTTCACCCCGCCAGTGGCTGTCCATCATATCCAATGATACATACGATTTTTTAAGTTTTTGTCTGGCAATGGTAGAAACCCTTAGCAATTGGGTTCTTAACAAAATTGTTTCGGTTTTTTTTCAAAATTGATCTTCAATCGTCAATTTTCAATCATCGCAATATGCACAGGCGCATTTTTGTTGGTCTTATTCCATGACTCGTCCAAAATCCAAACTATCCACATAGATCTATTGACAAGCTTTTCGAATTACCTTGCTTACATTCAGTAGAAAGGCTATTAGCCGAAAATGAGCAGGGTATGTTTTGTCCTTATTCTTTTTATAAATTGGATCTACCACCGCCTTTTTCTCAAAATACAATTTACAATGCATGGGATTGGGCAACTTGAGTAATTGACAGTACTGAAGAAAAATTAACGTAGAATTTTGGCAATAGCTTCCGATTGCTCCCGACTATTATAGGTCGACCTTTAAGAATGACAATTCGATAAAAATTGTCTTTATAAAAGAAGCGTCAAACGTAATAAAAAGTGTTATAGTGTTAAGTAAATCGTTAAGTATGAGTGATGCCAATACAACACAATCGAATGCAAATCAAACATGAAATTTTAAAAAAATTAAAAATGACGTCCAATTTCATTACTTATACAAGGTGGCGCAAATGGTGATAGAGGCTCCATTCAGTTTCTTGCTTGGTTCTTAGGTTTTTAAGAATACATGTTTGAAGATCTTGTTTGGTAAACACATTGAATTGGTAAGCTGGTGCGTCTTTTGCAGAATTTGCGGCTTTATCAGCTTCCTCATTACCACGAATATTTACGTGTCCGGGGGTCCACATAAGTTTGATTTTATTTGGCTTCATAGCAATCTTGTTTCTTATTGCAGAAACTAGTTCAGTGTTATTGTTTGGGTTGCTTATTGCTTTTAAAACCGACATGCTATCGGAGCATACAACAAATTTGCCACTGTAGTTCAAAGTTGCCTTAGTCGCTTGGAGGATTGCAAAAGCTTCTGCCGAGAAAATTGATGTGAATTCCGGGAGGGTACCAATGCTTATAATATAACCATGTAACGGCAAACGATGTATTGTTATGTGATTTGGATCCGTCAGTAAACACGAATTTCCAACCTTTATTTTTAAGTTTTGATGAGATGTCAGAAAATAAAGAGCAATATTGCGCGTTGTTGGTATTTGTTTTCCTATAGTGAGCCAAAGACAACAATATCGACTCAGATTGTATATGCCATGGCGGGTAAGATAGAACATAGTTTTGTGACTTTTTTATAGGAAGTTCCATTTTTTGCGCTTTCTCAAGGATTTTGCTTATTGTGGACGGGATGCGTTTTTTACATTTGTGTCCAATGGATTGGTGAATGTCCATATCAATAACGGAGTTTTTTGAAAAAACCAACTTCGCAATCAACTTTGATGTTATTTCTTCGTAACGTTGTTCGACTGATGGAAGGCCTGCTTCTGCAAGTATATTTTTTATTGGCGTTGTAGGGAAGGCGTTGATGCTCCTCCTTGCTGCCTGATGGTACGTTGGCAGGATAATTTGAAGAGTGGTTTTAGGAGAATTGCCGTAAATATATATACCATAGTCAATTTTACTTAGGACTAGCATTTTTGTAATATATGAAAGGGTATTTATATGCACATGACTTTTCTTACTTGCTAGTTACTTAATAATACTGAGTCTCGCAGCTAGCGATTTTTTCAAACTTAAGCAGTGTGCCTTTCACTTAAACTTATTATTAAAGATTAATCCTAGAATACTTAGGGTTTTTACATTTTCGATTTGTACACTATTTATAGTTAAAGTAAGTTCAGGGCAATTAATTTTTCTGCAAATATGAAGTATTTTACATGTAATTGGCCGCCGCCACAGTTGATTGTCATTTGAGCCCTTTTTATGGCATTTTCCATCACTTTGGCCAAAACTTCCGGCGATAGGTCCTCACATTCTTGACGGATATTGTCTTTAAGAGCTGCAAGAGTCTGAGGCTTGTTGACATAAACCCGCGACTTCAAAAAGCCCCACAAAAAGAAGTCTGGAGCGGTCCAATCAGGCGATCTTGCTGGCCAGTGCAAATCGCCAAAACGGGAGATTAGGCGCCCGGGAAATGCATCCTTCAGCATATCGGTTGTGGCACGTGCAGTGTGTGCCGTTGCACCGTCCTGTTGGAACCACATGTTTTCCAATCCCAATTCATCAAGTTGCGGCAAAAAGAACTCGTTGATCATTGCTCTGTAGCGCTCACCATTCACAGTTACCGTTTGGCCCGCGACGTCTTCGAAGAAAAAAGGTCCGATGACTCCTCCAGCGAAAACAGCACACCATACAGTGACTTTGGGCGGGTGTAATGGCTCTTCGTGGGTTACACGCGGATTTTCAGTGCCCCAGAAGCGTAAATTTTGCTTATTTACGTACCCGCTAAGATGGAAATGGGCCTCATCACTCATGATTATTTTTGATGAAAAATCATCTTCCTCTTGGTGGTGATTAAGGATGATTAAGCTAACAGCTGATGCACCGTCTGGAATTTGTACGGAAACATCTTCAAATCTAGTACCAAAGTTCGCTGTAAAGACCGTCGACTGATACCCATTTGCGTGGAACGTCGTCTGGTCGATGTCGACGGCGCTTCCATGACATCTTCGGCTACACCAGCAATATTCTCTGCAGAACGGCTACTCCGGGGTCTGCCACGCCTGGCAGGATCTCGTGTTGTGCCAGTCTCTTCGAGGCGAGCGGCTAAACGTCGCAGTGTTTCACCAGTAGGCGTTGGACGGCTAGGAAATCTGCGACGAAATTCACGTTGTGCCAAAGTCACCGACCGATTATTGCTCAAATAAATAGTCACCAATATTCCGCGTTCTGGAGCAGTGTAGCGTAAAATTGTTTATTAACGTGTATTTCGCATGTGTTTACTACACAAATGTCAAAACAGAACCGACATTAGGGGCCAATCGCATAGCATTTTCTGATAGGAGGATTACTTTTGCGCCACCTTGTACATTAAATATTCCTACAGGTTATATTTCTAAAGAATTTATTATTTTTCCTATCATGTATCGGAAAATATGTATTTCCCTCTGGTCTTTCCTGCAGCAGTTTCGATGAAATATGCTCCATTAACCTCACTTAATATGCACGAAACAAAAACTCGTGATATCCTTTACTGTTAACCTGTGCACCAACAACTGCAATATGGAATGATGCAACACTGTTCCTATTTTGTGTCGACACAGTGTTAAAATTAAATAAAATGATGCGGGCGAAACTTTTAATTATTCGCTATCTACGACTTTTCAAGCCTTGTGTGTTCAGCTGTATCAGGGGTTTCCGTAGCATAAACAAAATTTATTCACGGGGACGTAAAATGCGCTAGGGAAAGCACGAAAACGTGCGGTACCTCATTGCACCCTTTAGAACTAGAAATTTGATTTTTGGAATGAAATACCTATGGACGTGGTATCACGGTTTAGAAGTGCAATAATTGTTTTCAAGGAAAATATGTTATTCTGGTTCAATGCAGGTGTTTTAGATTGCGAAATATAGTGGTTTGAAGTATTTTAATTATACTCAAAGGTTTGGTATATCCTTAAGTATTTATGATGACATTTTAGAGAAATACCGGCGAATATTAAAATAGCAAAGTAGGTGTTAGATGTCAGTTTAAATATTAGTATGATTCAATTTGATTTTTTTTAAGTCGGCGTATGATCATTGAACATTTTTATTTAATTTGGTGCTTTACAATTTATTTGTATTAGTTTTTGAATAAAGCATCAATCAAGTGGCCACCTCTACTGACCAAAGCAAAATGTGTATTTTTGCTGCGTTTTCCATTATCTTTTTTGAGCAATTTGTTCGGTATAATGATGTTTTCGGCACGAATTTTTGTCTTAACCTCAACATTGGTCTGGTCTGAACGTGCGGAAAGTAAAAAAAAAAACAAACACAACGTGAATTTATTCCATTATTCAGTCGGGCTTCAGTGTGCAGGTCGGGCTTTGGTAGCAATATGAAACATTTTTAGCGTTGGTACACTCTTTCGGACCTTGGTCTAACAGACATTGAATGGCGCAAAATGAAGCAAAATGAAGAAGACCCTTAAACTTTGATTCGGTCAGAATTAGCTGATCGATCATCGCCAGAGAGTGTCAATCTATCTTATTTTGCGATTGGATCTAGGCTTTACAGCTTTAAATCCTTAAAGCCGTACGGCCATAGACAATGCCGTGAGTTCACTAGCTGGGCGCAGGAAATGTTGGTTGGCGATCCGGATTTTGATCAGCGAATCATCTTCTCAGACGAGGGCCATTACTTGACCAGCGGCTACGTCAACAAGATAACTTGCCTTTATTATTGTGAACACAATCCACAAAGATTTTATATGGTACACGTATGTATGTATGGCATCATTTGACCTTTTTCCTTCGAAATCAGGAATACGACAACGTTACCAATAGCCTAAGGTATAAAACTATGTTAACAGACTATCTGCAGCTAGAGCTCGACAATATAGATATACCTGAGCTGCGATTTTAACAAATTGGCGCTACTTGCATTACAAGGGACGCAACACTCGGAATTGTGAAAAAGAAATTTAGTTACTGGGTCATCGATAGGCGAGCGTTCGTTAATTGGTAGCTGCGACCATGACGCTTGAAATCGCTCGATTTTTTTCTCTGGGGCTAAGGTAATACAAGGCGTAAAAGGAATCCTGTCGAAATGAACAGGAACAAATCGTAATTGAGTCACAATGGATACTGACGATGTTAAACTGCAATGACGGGCAATATTTCGCTGTCGGGCAGAACAAACTATTCAACATTGCCGAAGACATCAAAAACTACCAGCCATCCGACATAAGTAAATTGAGAAAAATATGATATCATCTTAAAGGCTGCTGGAAATGACTGATTTCGGGACGAGCCACTTTAGCCGGTGGAGACTTTTTGGTAAGTATACCCAAGGAGTATAGAACTACATAGAGTGCGCATCTCATACAATGAATATTTTCTATGTGGGTACGGATATTGCCCCAGTTTTCACATTGCTACCCCAGCATCAAACAACAGCCTTGCCGACGCATACGATCTACGAAATTTCCCCTTCGCACTTACCGTCCGCATCTGAAGCGGCTACACAATTTTTAGCTGTGATGCGTACTTAATGTAGTTCTATACTCATTTGCCAAATTTGGTCGGATGAAAATACGCCTTAAGAATGGAAACTCAGCATCGTTTGATCGGTCCACAAGAACGGAAACCTACTGAACTTCACCAACTACAGAAAAATCAGTTTCTTCAAAATCGCCTACAAGATCCTATCTGCCATAATATGCAAAAGTCTGAAACCTTGATGGTTCCAGTACGGCGCCAAAGCATTGACCATATCAAAAGCGGATAAAGAAATCATTAGTCGTATGAACGAAAAATTCTTCGAAACATCTTCGGTCATTTTCGCATTGACGGGCTATGGTGATGAAGATTCAACCAAGAAATTACAAGTCGTACAGCGACATAGATTAGCTACACATTGGACGTTTAAAATGACTGGGACATGTAGAGCGAATGGGCATCAATACTCTGAATCGCAGTCAGAGCAGTCCCTGCCAAACATCTGGAATTTACGGCCAATAGAAGGCCTCTAACCTAGCTTCTCATTCATTTCTGTGTGCGACGTTATTATTTTTGCCACAAAGAAAACCTTTATAGATCTCTACGAACTGGAAATGCGCGAGTAAAGGCAGTTGCATAGGGATCAAGCGTTTTGCTGAGGCCCAGATTCATTCTGGACTGTAGAGCCACTTTAGTAAGTATCTGTTCATTCCTTATAATCGAGGGACTATTAAAAAATTCAGTCCTGTCGGAGTGTCTGTTCAGAAAGTCAGTTCTTATCGAAGATCAGATTGCATTCGAGGTATTCGTTGCGAAATAAAATATTTTTGGAGCGATAATTCTTCGCTGGATAACTTCGGAAGAAATTCATTCATAAGCTATAAGCTGTCAACCCTTTTGACGTCACAATTATATGCGATACAATTCATCGGAAGATCTGTTCGAAATGCAAATCCTCGGACGAATACCAAGGTCGTGCTGATTATCTTTAGGCTCGAATCTAGGTAACTTCAATACATTTTTGTGATTTAGTTTCCTTATCGGATTTAGAAAGCAGTGTAGTCACATCAACTGTTCAAACTTGTGCAAAATAAACATCGCAGATACTTAATATCAGGCATGCATAAGGCAATTTATCGAATACAATTGCGTGCTTGACATTATTTTCTTTGTAACGACATCAACAATCTCCGTCTTCGCATGTTATCGACAATTTTGCTGACGATGTATGTTATAGGAAACTACCCAACATGGCCGCCCTTCGAACACAATAATTAAAGAAAATTATAATGTCCAGCACTCATGTTTACGTTTTTCCTCGGTCTCATATACCTTTTTTGCATTTGACTTGCACGCATATTGCACCACCAGGGTACGGACTGTCTCACTTTTCTTTCATCCATCTAATTTCAAAAGATTAGCACGTTCTGACGTTCTATTGCGCCGTAAGTCTGCCATAGGAATATCACAGCTCCGGATAAGTACACAAAAGATAAAAACATGATGCAGTCACTTGTTATCGTGATCCAGCCAACAAGTGTTATCTACCCAGTGAGACTTTGCCATAAATTGCAGTTGATCATTGAGATTTATTGCAAAGCAACAGCCTGAAACGGAACAGCCAGGGTTGTCTAAGAGAGATCAGAGATCGGCAAAACAATTTCGTTATTCTGCAATTAATGTCATGCAACGGTGCTTGTGCTAATTGATTATTTATAGGGGAGGCGAGATGTAACGCGCGGATAGCTTTTGCGTCTAGCTGTTGTTTGCGCATTTAGTTTAGTGTTTTGCGTACAAACAGATGATTCTGGCCGTCTTGGTTTCATTCAATTTGTTGCCAGCTAATGGCCTGTTCATTTGGGTTAGATTGGTATCTAGCTCGATGCGGTGAATCAATTCGAAAAAATAATTGCCAATTTGGTTTATCAATGGAGTATAGTGTTCAAAATGAGCGCGAGCTGTGCATGTGATTACGGGTATTATCGGAGATTAATTTTGAGGCTTCACAAATGGCAACGCAGTAGCTAGAATGGAGGACTTTGTTTTACATGAATGATATCATTGTTGAAGTGAAGTGGAAACTGGGTTGCATAAGATTGGCAAGTATGTTTACTTAAAAAAAAAACGAGGTTAGGGGAACAAAGTCATATTGCAACATTTTATGTTGATGCATGAGATAACCTTAAAACCATCTGACATTAGACACACAGTCAGTTGAAAGTCACCAAACTTAAAAGGGACAGTGAATCTCTAAATAGAATGGCTTACATTAGATTAAGTTAAACACAGACATAGTGATCTCTGAGCAATAGAAGGAAATCCGACTTTTTTTTTAAATCAAAAAACTGTTAATGCTACAGAAAGCAGTAATATAGCTGCCTAGGACGTAGATTTTAGTAAGACTTTAAGGAAATCTAAGGAAATAAAAAAATTGATTGGGTGTTGTAAGACGAGGGTAGACTCTGCTTGGCTTTAAATTGGCAATGCCCAGTGGTTATAACTCTGACTACACATCAAGTGTTTATTTTTTACTTCCAAGTGGTAAACATCTCATCCAACTGGATTTGACTTGCTAAACGATAAGCGCGTGTGTTGATAACACGACGAAAAACAGCAACACTACAAACAGCCAGGTCAGAAAGGCACGGAATGGATGCCCGGCCTGCTGTCCCAGGCGAACATAGACAAGCTTCTTCGACATACTCCGACAACAGGTTGTCTTGGAATTTCAAGGGATAGTCAGGCCCCTTGAATAGAGATGGTGACGGATGAACCGAAAGGCCAACGGAAGAGCTCAATCCCGTAGTGGATACTGATGGCCCAAGACATTAGCGAACGCATTGTACCATCAAGGCAAAATTCGGCAACATCATCCTTTTATGCGCTCATGCCCCAACGGAGGAAAAAGGTAATATAAGTTAGGATTGCTTCTATGAGCTCCTTGACAAAACCTTTGAATGACTACCGAAGACGAAGTTTAAATCGTGCTTGGAGATTTCAACGCAAAGGTAGGAAGAGAACATCTTATGCAGAATTGTCGGTAACTAAAGACTACACGACAACACGTCTAGTAACGGACTTAGGCTAATTGACTTCGCTACGGAACGAAATGCCACTATAGCCAGCACACGGGTTTCTCGCCTCGATATCCAAAAGGGATATGGCGGTCTCCAGATCAACGAACGGTCAACCAAATTGATCACATTGCGATAGACAAGAGGCACGCATCCAGTATTTTGGATGTCCGAACATTCCGAGGAGCTAACATCGACTCGGACCACTACCCGTTGCAGCCAAGGTAATAATGCGAATCCACTACGCCACAACAATCCAGAAATACTGTGAAAAATTTAATGTCGAAAGACTGCAATCGCAAAAGACCGCCAAGACCTTCGCGCAACGCGTATCCCTTAACATCTCGATTAACACCATACCACCAGCATCGAATGTCGAAAAACATTGGCATCGTTGCCAACAAGCCATTAGATCAGCCGTAACTGTTGTGCTAGGTTGCTCGCGCCCACCAGCCAGAAACCCCTGGTTTGAGTAGGAATGCCGACAGATAATCGCAGCCAAGAACGAAGCCTGCAAGGCTTAGCTGCAAGTGAAGACGAGAGCTGCCGTTGAGCTCTTCAGAAAAAAGAAAAAAGAAAAAAGAACAAGAAAAGAGCGCGATCGAGGATATAGAGAGATGCCACTCCAGGAACGATGTTCTCAAGTTGTACCAAAGTGTAAAACTTCAAAGCCAAGGATACAAGGCTCGAACAGAATCCTGTCGAGATGAACAAGCAAACATCGTAGTTGAGTTTAGACACAGTCTATGCTGTATATGAGGGCAAGATGGAGTATATGCTGTCAACACGAAAGGACACACAACATCGACGAATTGGACAGAACGTCACTATTGACAGATATAACTTTGAGGTAGTACGGGACTTTGTCTATCTGGGGTCAGATATTAACTCTTACAACAACATCTCGTCAGAAATTAAACGAAGAATTACTGCTGGCAACCGGTGTTCTTCGGGCTAAGAAGGCAAGTCGTTAGTAAAGCCTTCAATCAAACTACTAAGGAGATTATATATAAGACCCTGATCATCCCAGTCCTGTTCTACGGCGCTGAAGCATGGACCGTCTCAAAAGCGGTTGAAGGAATCCTTGGTCTATTTGAGAGGAAAATTCTTCGAGAAATCTTCGGTCCCGTTTGCGTCGACGGGCTATGGAGACAATGATACGAAACGATGCAGTCGATTCTTCCACGTGCACAAGAACTATGTATTTCACAGACTCCAACCTCAGTAGAAGACTCAAGTGACCGAGGAGCTCAAAGTTAACGACCATAGATAACGCTGTTTGTTCACACACTAGGAATTGGAACGTTTGAAAGAGGGCCCCATATTTTACCGAAAAATCATCTTAGGCGACAAGGGGCAAATCACATGATCTCGGCGGCCAATTGACATCGCCATCACTTGAGATAACACGGCCATTCAATTCGTCGCTCAATAGAGCCATTGTTTCGTTAGCTGTTTGGCAAGTGGCACCGTCCTGTTGAAACCACATATCGTCAAATGCGGGCCATAAAAAGTTCGTTATCATCTTTAGATAGCGATCAGGATCACCATTCACAGTAACTGCCTGCCGGCCTCATTTTGGAAAAAACACGGGCCGATGATGACGCCAGCCCATAAACCGCAATAAACAGTCACTCTTTGTGAGTGCCTTGGTTTTTCGACAATCACTCTTGGATTATCATTCGCCCAAATGCGGCAATTCTGCTAGTTTACGAATCCACTGAGGTGAAAATGTGCCTCATCACTGAAGATGATTTTCTTCGAAAATTGATCATCCACTGTTGCCATTTCTTGCCACCATTCTGCCCATTGAAGTCATTTGTAATGGTCCAGAGGCTTTAGTTCTTGAGTCAAGTGCACCTTCTAAGCGTGTAAATGCAAGTCTTTATGCATATTGTCATCAACGACGAGAGTGAGAGGTGCAACTGTTCTGCACGACGACGAGTAGAGCCTTCAGCCACACTACCGCAAACAGCAGCAATATTTTCTTACGATAAATGGAAATGTAAGTTAACAAGCTAAATTTTCGGAGCGACACCAACTCACATTAGGCTCCCTTGGTGGCAGTGCATCCACAAAAGTTACATTTTGGTTGGGTACCAAATGACAACTTGTTGGACTTGAAGTTGCCGGTCTCTGCCAATAAGCTGCAATCGATCGATGAACTCATTTGCATTTCGGTGACAATTTTTCAAATTTAGCCAGATCTATGAAAATTTTACTATACCTGACTTTCAAAAGTTTGTTCTACCTTGTTTTAATTAAAAGTTTTACAACAAATTAGCTGAAAGGCATGATTTACATATTTCAAAAATATCCGTTTCAATACCACAGCCACAATATTTGAAATTCCAAAACATATTAAACGGTTTTGACATATTGATGGACAGGGGGTTTGATAATATTTTCGTTCTGTTCAAAAATTAACCGCAACTTGGTATCAATAATCAGAATAAACGTGTTTACGTTAAAAACCTCCCTCAACTAAAACTCTCATCAACAAACGCAAACCAACAACAACAACAAAAGAAGAAACTCCTAAAAATGTGGGACAACAATTTAAAGGAATTACCGCATCCAATCTCATCACAATTTAACCTCAAAAATCAGCCAACTATTCAACTGCTTGTTAGTCAATAATTTATGATGTCCCCCGAACCGGCCGACGCACGTCCTGTCACATCTCGCATCCTTGCTGCAAAAATAATATTCCCAACACTACTGTGCCACAAAACGACGAACTCACTCACTGGTGTCTTAATTGTTTTCGCTTTTAGATGAATTGCGAAATCGTCACGGCTTAGGAACGCACCCCTGCAGCAGTACCACTTTCATAGTCTGCCCGCCCCGCAAAAGTAATTCCAACTGATTTCGGTCCACTACACACAGCATATATACACGAGTTGAAGGAGAAATGATCCTTATGACAAATTGCAATAAATTGTTGTCGTAAAAATTAATGATTTACGAACAAAGCCCTAGGAGAAAAATTGCGAATAGTATAGCAATTCTGTCAAGTAAACGAGAGTGAGTATCTCTAAAAGCAAAACAAAAAGCCTGTTCGCGCCAAACCCCCTTCGGGCATATTGTCTAATTTAGAGCCCAGCACAAAAAAGAGAAACAGCTATAGGGATGTGTTCACAAAACACCCGTTGTTGATGCTGCTGCGGTGCGGTTGTTGAAACCCTGTCCCCACACCCTCGGCGAAATACAATTCGAGTGCCTGCCAACTTGTACACAACATTACAACGAGTGAGTGTGTACGAAAGAAAAACACTTTTATTTGTGTTTTAAGAGGGGGCGTGCCCCCTCCCACTTTTCCACACACACAAAACAAACGTGCATTTCAATTTATGTGATATGTAGTGAGGGAATTTTTGGACTCCCAGTTGAGGAGCTCCGACTTGAGTGAAAATTTATGTTAACTTGTACTTTTTGGTTTTAATGGTGGTGTATGAATACGGGATAGGGCTGGTGCTTTAAAGGATGACTTTCGTCCTTAATGTAGGTTCATTTGTTTTGCTAGGAGTTTTTTACTCTCCCGTCACATTTTTAGGTTTTTTTTTAATTTTAAATACCTTCCAACCAGAGAATGGGATTTTGTTGCTCCCAGGACTTGACGCGGTCTTTAATTTGGTGGCATTTTATAGGCTATGGTTTGCGTCAGCTTTATCTAGGCCAGATGGAACGTCTCCTTCATGATTAACGATTGTCTTTGAAAATGTTTTAATTTTTTTTTTCTGCGTGCGTTGTTACATCCGGTGGGTTATAAATTACCAGCAACAGGGAGTCGTATATCATTTCGGGACTGCTCTTCCTTATTTCCGTTGACATTTTGTGAGGTAACCATTTTTTTTCGTTGGCAAATGTCACAGTGTGGGTAATTCGTGACATGATAAAGGGATTATGCGTATATTTTTGTCAGCGGCGATTGGGAGATCATCGAGAAGCGAAATGAGATTAACCAAAAACAAGGGCGGCATCTAATTTTGGGAAATCAAAGTGATAAATGTGATTGTCATCGCAATATGTTGTTGGAGGATGTCACGTTTTGACTTGTGAGTGAAAATATGGCGTTCTTATTGAGATTAGGGGGTTGATATCAAGAAAATGAAAATATACTTTCTGGGATAAGGGGATGCTGTGTGTGGGTTGACCTATTTCGGATGTGGGTGATTAATTGTTGGTCTGTAATACCTAATGTCTTGGAAGAGTATTCAAGGCGAAAGAGGTTTGAACATAATATGACCGTGGTTTAGTTGAGGTGAGGGAGGTTGAATTCGAAGGGCGAACTATTTTTATGACACACTCAGATAAATGTCGTTTCTTTGTGATGACCTTGGCGGCTGACATATTTACTTACTATCCATGGAAGATTTTAAGCGTCACATGGAACTGGTTGTGGTCTTTAAATGATGGTCGGTATATCGATGTGTGGAAATTATCTATACAGTGGGTCATTCAGACAAACGAGTATCTTCATTTCATTAAAGAATCAATCACTTTCGAGATTTTTGGACAAAAATCCAAAATGTATGTGAGGCCTCATCCTATCCGCCTGTCGAATAAACTCCAAATCGACTCTACACCGTATGCTACCCACTTTCATTGTTTTCTGTATTTATTTCAAGGCGCTTAATTCTTCAATTTTTTTGGTTTCGGATTATTTATTCAACACGATTTTTGCTAAGTACCACCCAACTCAACCAACACTGCAAATTCTGCACGAGCGATTAGAGGGCTCAGTAGCGATGGTTAGTGCGATGAACTTTAAATGATTTTCCACTGGCCCTCCTCTCTTATCTCCTCTAAGTATCAATTGTCAAGGAAAGCTTATCTCAACTAAGCCGTTCGGAGTCGGCATAAAACAGGAGGTCACGACCGACATCGTGCAAGAAGTGCACACGCACACTTGAATAGCTGTGAGATAGGGAAGCCCTGGGTACTTACGAGCCTGTTGCGCCAAAAATTCGTTTTTTTTTATTTGATCACTGGCAACCGTGATCGTGCGATTTGACCCCGTAAAACTTTTTCTTGGTGGATTTTCTAAAGTTGCAGGTCTATACGAAAAGGCCACAAACCACAGCGTCTTTTAATACCAGGATATGCGCCAGGGTCATGGAGAATTGGACACTTCGGATGAGTGGCACCCAGAGAAGCCGCTGCGGAAATTTGATGGATGCTATATTCAAAACATAATGGTATCGATAGGCCGGTCGAAAGAATAAATAATTTCGATGATATATCACACACGCTATTTTTTATTTTAGTTGAAGACCCTTCACAATAGCAACGCATCATCAAAATCGTATAAACGTCAGAAACAAGGAACATTAGTTGAAGTAAATCCAAAAGAATTTGCTTTAGAGGCTCTGAAATAACGACGAATGTCTACCTCCAATTGTTTTTGGTGAATTGTGGTTGTCGACGTCGTCGTTTCTACAACTCAAAATATAATTTTGAATCGTTTCATACGTTATCCCAATTTGTCCTTAAAATTAATATCTCCACAAAGTGGGAGTGATTAAAAATTTTATATGGATGAAATATAGTAAATGTTTTAGCCGATATAACTTGCTAAGACAATTTCCTTTAAATTTTTCATTTCATCAAAAAATACGTTTATTTAGAAAGTTTACATTATTTTATTCTGCTTAATATATCAAGTTTCTTACTTCTAGCTCAAAAGTTAAGGCCTACAAATCAGTGACACACAGATGCACGGACGGACCGACATATAAAGGGTGGTTAAATTTTAAGGGCCGATGTTGATTTTAAATAAAACACAAATTATGTAGAAAATTGTTGTCATTTCTTTTTATTATCATAATATTGGTATGGTTTAATTATGTATGGAACAAAGTATCAGCCAAATGGCCGCCGCGACCTCGGCGGCACACCTTCATCCAATGGTCCAAATTTTGGATGATGCTGAGGCATAATTGACGTTCTATGCCCTTAATGCGCCGAATTATCTAACCCTTCAGCTATTGAATTGTTGCTGGCTTATCGAAGTATACATATTTCTTTCAAATAACCCCAACGAAAGAAGTCCAACGGTGTCAAATCACATGATCTCGGCGGCCAATTGACATCGCCATCACTTGAGATAACACGGCCATTCAATTCGTCGCTCAATAGAGCCATTGTTTCGTTAGCTGTGTGGCAAGTGACACCGTCCTGTTGAAACCACATATCGTCCAATGCGGGCCATAAAAAATTCGTTATCATCTTTAGATAGCGATCACCATTCATTTTGGAAAAAATACGGCCCGATGATGACGCCAGCCCATAAACCGCAATAAACAGTCACTCTTTGTGAGTGCCTTAGTTTTTCGACAATCACTCTTGGATTATCATTCGCCCAAATGCGGCAATTCTGCTAATTGACGAATCCGCTGAGGTGAAAATGTGCCTCATCACTGAAGATGATTTTCTTCGAAAATTGATCATCCACTGTTGCCATTTCTTGCCACCATTATGACCATTGACGACACTTGAAATGGTCCAGAGGCTTTAGTTCTTGAGTCAAGTGCACCTTCTAAGCGTGTAAATGCTAGTCTTTATGCATATTCTCGACGACGAGAGTGAGAGGTGCAACTGTTCTGCACGACGACGAGTAAAGGTAGACGGCCCTTCAGCCACACTACCGCGAACAGCAGCAATATTTTCTGCAGTACGAGCTGTACGAGCATGCACTGGTATTTTGACATCACACAATTTTGCACGATTTTGTTCGATTTTTTTTTTTGTTTTTTTTCAATTCATTTTTTATTTCCTTAAAATATTAACTTAATACTAGACAAAAATGCTTAAATCTAACTTATCAACAACATATTTACTTAAACTAAATTATGGCCCTTAGCGGGCGCTGTAATCTTACATCTAACAGTTTTTATTTTGCCTTTCGGCTTCAAGTTTCTTTTTTTTTTATTTTAAAATTAATTTATATTTCAAAGAAAATTAAAAAAACTTTGATTAGCGACAATTTTATATAAAAAAAAACTTAATCTACTTAAGACTACTTAATACTACTTAAATACTTAATACTACTTAACTACTTAAGACTACTTAGCTACTTAAGATTACTTAACTACTTAAACTTAATTATAATCTGGGTGGCGAGCACTCGCTGCATATGCCCCGAAGGGTCGCCATCCTGATCGAGTCTTTTGGTCCACAGGCAGCATGCAACCACCCATATTGTACGCCAATATGGAGCACAATCCCCGCCACAGACCTAGTACTAGAATTTATTTATCGAAGAACTAATTATTGGACTAAAAGTCCGCAAAGTCTAGAGGAAGTGCTGAATCACTTCCCTCGTGTAGCCACCAGAATTCGGTGCGATGCCTTTCGGCCTCGGTCCTATCGCGATCCGATACCGCCGTGCTAAAGCGGAGGAGCTCCGGAGCATTGTCAACGTACCCGTCGCGGATTAGCCGTTTGTCACGCGCGTCACGGTAGCGGTGGTATAAAACCGGAATACCGTTCCTGTCTTGTACCAACCCTAACGAATCGATATAAACAAATGCCTCTGGTGGAATAAAGCCAGACATGAGCGCACTCTCTATATATGTTTCATTGGGGTAATAAGTCCCGAAGATCAGGCTGTTGTCGCTAGCCATCGCCCTTGCAGCGTGCCTTCGATTCACCTTAATTAGGAAATTGTCAATTCTGTTCAACTGGGCCCCATTGTATAGAACCTCGTTCCGATAGTATTTTATGTACTCGGAGTCTGGTGTTCGGTACAACCCTAAGCAGGATCGGACGATTTTGTTCGATTGTTCACACATTCGAACGATTAAATTGACCGAAAAAATCACGAAGTACACGATATGCATGTTGATTTGAACGCCCATTTTCAAAATTAGCCAGAATAACTTTAACGCGTTGCTCGATTGTGTATCTTTCCATGGTTCAAATTGAGTTAGTATGAAATTGAGAAATGTCAAATGAAATGCAGAAAAAAACTTGACGTTTAGGTGTGGTTCATATTCAACATCGGCCCATAAAATTTAACTACCCGTTATAAGTGACTAGATCGACTCAGCTATTCTTTCTGAGTCAATCCATATACTTTACTGTATATCTATGTAAATAATTAGTCTTTGCTACAAGCTTAATATCATAAATAAAATAATATTAATAAATAAACAAAATTGTGGAATTAGGCAAGTTGCGTTTTTATAAACATGGCAATCAATTTCAATAATTTGCAAGCGTTGCTCGTTCGTAAGTTTTTCCATGATTAAATGGCAGAGTATACTGAACAACCTTTCACTTTGACAGATGACGTTTGGACGCCATTACTAACCGGTGTTGCCAACCTGCAAAACTTAACTCTTAAAAAATCATCCGTTATAAGAACCTGATTAAAAAAAAGAATGTTAGAGCGTTGACAGGGTCTTATTTAAATTAACCCCAAAAGAGTTGTTCGTATTACGGTAATCTGAATCATATTGTTGGTTAGAGATTGGGAAATATATAAAGAGCTTGCGTACAGTTCCTCGAACCATTCTTTATATACGAATACGAGGTTGCGTAAGGTTCCCCGGACCACTCTATTGATTTTTATGTGACTTCGATCACATTAAGGACCATTGCGAACCAAAACGATTTCGTTAAGGACCTAATTGCATATGGCTTCTAGCAATACCAGAAAAAAACTGATAAAAATTGTGTATCATAGGACAGCAAGGACAGACGTTGGCTGTGAGAAGTGAAGTCAAATACCTTGGCATCTGGCTTGACAAGTTTCTGTATTTTAACAATTCAACAAATGTAGATGGTTGTCTACCAGAGTTAGAGGGGCTTCTGCTCTGACAAAAACATTTTTTCAAAGCGGTCAACTTGATTCAAGGGTGAAAGTCATTTGCCGCATGGCCCTCATAAGGCCGATCATCGCTTGCGATTGTCTTGTCTTGTCCAATGCAGCACCAGCATTCATGGAAAGGATACGGCTGTTTGAGAGGCGTTGTCTACGATCCTTCTTAGGATTGTACCAAACGCCACACTCCGAGTACATAAAATATTATCACAACGAAGTTCTATACAATAACAGAATTGAAAATTTCCTAATTAAGGTGATTCGAAGGTACGCTGCAAGGGCGATTGCTAGCGACAACGGCCTGATATTCAGGGCTTATTACCATAATGACATAAACATGGAAAGTGCGCTCATGTCGGGATTTATTCCACCAGAGGCATTCATTTATATCGATTCGTTAGTGTTAGTATATGCGAAGAACGGTATCCCACCGTTACCGTTTTATACCACCGTTACCGTAAAGCGCGGGACAAGTGACTAATCAGCGGCGGGTACGTCGACAATGCTCCGGAGCTCCTCCGATTTAGCAAGGTGGTATAGGATCGTGACAGGACACATGCTAAAAAGCAGCACACCGAATTCTGGTTGCTATATGAGGAACGTGATTCTTCACTTCCTCAGGACTGTGGGGACTTTTAATCCACTCCTCAGTTAAGACTAGAAAATTAGGTACAAGGTCTGGGACGGGGCTTGCACACCATATTGGCGTACAATGTGGTTGAATGAATGCCTGAGGACCGAAAGACTCAATCAGGATGGCGACCCCTCAGGGCATATGCAACGAGTTCTCGGCACCCAGATTATAATTAAGTTAGGTTTATGTAGTTAAGTAGTCTTCGGTAGTTTAAGCTTGCTTTAATTCTAGTTTAAGTTTTTGTATAAAACCATATGACATGACATAAAGTTTTTGTATTTTTCATTGAAAATTTAAAATTTATTATAACTATAAAACACATGATAAATTTAAAACCAAAGGCAAAAGAAAATATGTTACATTTAAGCCCGCCAGGGGCCGATAAGTAAGATTTAAGTAAACATGTTATTGATAAGTTATGTTTAAGCATTTTTGTTTAGTATTAACTTAATACTTTAAGATAATAAAAAAACTGAATTCAAAAGTAAAGCTAAAAGGGGAGGAAGACGAGCATATCGTTAACCCACCTCATTACAAATTAACGAATTAATAATTTTTTTCTGCAATTCTGTTGATTTTTAAACATTTCAATTGTATAAATACGTACTTGCAGCTTAACTGTTTAAATTTGCACACCAAAAACCGAAACAATTCTGTTCTGGGGTCCTGAACTGCAGAGGGCTTCTTACGATACCAGAAATAACTGGAAAAAATTGTGTATCATGGGACAGCATGGACGGCCGTTGGCGGTGAGAAGTGAAGTCAAATACCTTGGCATCTGGCTTGACAAATTTATGTATTTTAATAAAAATGTGGATGCTTGTCTGGCCAGGGCTAGGGGGGCTTATGCTCTGACAAGAAGATTGTTTCATAGCAGTCAACTTGATTCAAGGGTGAAAGTCATTTGCTACATGGCCCTCATAAGGCCGATCATCGCTTACGGTTGTCCCGTGTGGTTCAATGTATCACCATCCTACATGGAAAGGATACGGCTGTTTGAGAGGCGTTGTCTCCGATCCTGCTTAGGATTGTACCGAACGCCGGACTCCGAGTACATAAAATATTATCGCAACGAGGTTCTATACAATGGGGCTCAGTTGAATAGAATTGACAATTTCCTAATTAAGGTGACTCGAAGGCACGCTTCAAGGGCGATGAGTAGCGACAACAGCCTGATATTCAGGGCTTATTACCCCAATGAAATGTACATGGAGAGTGCGCTCATGTCCGGCTTTATTCCACCAGAGACATTCATTTACATCGATTCGTTAGGGTTAATACAAGACAGGAACGGTATCCCGGTTTTATACCATCGCTACCGTGACGCGCGGGACAAGCGGCAAGTCCGCGATGGGTACGTCGACAATGCTCCGGAGCTCCTCCGCTTTAGCACGGCGGTATCGGATCGCGATAGGACCGACGCTGAAAAGCAGCGCACCGAGTTTTGGTGGCTAAACGAGGAAAGTATTTCTGCAGTTCCTCAGCTTTTCGCGGACTTTTAGTCCACTCCTTAGTACTTAAGTAAATTAAATATGTTATTGATAAGTTAGATTTAAGCATTTTTGTCTAATATTAAGTTAATATTTTAAGTAAATAAAAAATGAATTAAAAAGTAAAAAAAAAAATTTGCACATCAAAACTTTAAGATTTACGCATTAAATATTAAAAATTTATACGTGTGTAAAAATATTGGAACTATAGTAGGCAGTAGCGTATAATAGGTTGCCTCGCTTTTTTATCGTAATATTACATGTTTTCTTTTAGAGTGTATGTTTCCAATTATAAAAAGTGGGAACACTCATATTTGTCTCAAATTTCGATGTTACTTATATCACCTGTCCCAACCATCTTGCGAGGGAATAGTGCCACCCGATTATTGTCATAGACCCATATGTGTTCTTTTTGAGTGAACTCGGTCGCAATGACATAAATATTGAAGAACATACCAGCATAAGAAAAAAATCATTTTGTTTAGAATTTTTAATTTTGTAAATACAATTAAATACCTACAAATTAGACTAAAATATAGTCTGGCATTCAGGACATACCTGTCAAAATGACAGCTTTCGTCAATCCACCATTACTTGGTTTTCCATAAAACTCTCCCCTACCCTTAATAGTCTTCAGAGTAAAATAAAAAAAAATTACAAACTAAATAACGATGACCAACCTACTCGTTGTCATGTCGCTGTCAAGATTATTACCGATTTTTGACGTTGTGATGTTCTCGTTACTTTCGAGAATAACGAAATGTGATTGTGGTAATAGTATTATGAAGTGGCTGGTGGCAATGGTGGTGACGTTAGGATGGTTGGCAGGAGCTCTCGTATTTTATATTGAAAGACGTCGTCGTCGAGGACGACCATGAGGTTGAGAGGGTTAATGGAATTTTACCCAGTGTATATCCAACAGCTACAAGGGCTGACTTGTGTGATGAGTTTCGGATTTGATTTCGATGGGATGGTGGTAAAAAAGAAAAACTTATTTCCTGACTTTATTTATATATAAATCTGCAGAATATTGTTTAAGTTGAACGGGATGCGGGTGTCAAGGTTATTTATAGAATAGATGATATAAAAACGGTAAAAATATTGAGAATAGATTGATAGAGAGATGCCTTTGTAAAAAGAAATAATGGCTTCAGAACACTGATGAGAGCTGTCACCGAACGGCAGTTAGTGTTGAAGGTTTGTTTATCGGTTTTGTGTAATGCCATAACAGTTAGGATTTAGAATCGTTGACGTATCGATTTGTGTCGGCGTTATGGTGTTGGATTTTAGCGAATTTAAGGATGTACACTAAATTTATACAGATGCTATTGCAGCTTAAGGTAATAGTGCTTGTAACGGGTGATCCAAGTAGAGATACTTTTTCAATAGCCTTTTTTGACAGATTACGTGTGAGTTGTGTCATGCTGTCATGTTATTTTTGTTTAGTATTGTTTGGCATTTCATAATGGAAAGACTTACGCGTGAACAACGTTTACAAATTGTTCAACTGTGTTTCGTGCACTTCGCTCAACTTATGGTCAGCATAATCGGCCTACTGAGCGTACTATTCGCAACACCATCACCCATTTTGAGACCCAGCATTCATTTTTGGATAATAGACTTTTTTAAACTTTTTCCTGTGGGGATATGTAAAGTCAAAAGCTTATGCCGACAAACCCGCTTCGATTCAGGCCTTGGAGGAAAACATCACGCGTGTCATTCGCCAGTTACCATTCGAAATGCTCGAACGAGTGATCGAAAATTGGACTCAACGGGTGGACCATCTGCGACGTAGCAACGGCCAACATTTGATAGACATAATCTTCAAAAAATAAATGCCAAATAATGTTCTTTCAAATGATAATAAACATTCTCCATTAAATTTGAATTTTCTGTATTTTTTTCTTTAAAAAAGTAGGGAATCTCGAAATGGATCACCCTTTACTTGGACTGGATTCGATATAGTAGGCTCAATCATGATGCAGCAGTGTTTAAGTTAACAAGTGAAAAGCCGTTTTACATCGTTTCCTAGCACCACCTTTTACAAAGTCTACTATGTTCTGGTTTCGACAAAGATCTGTCCTAACATGCATGCAGAGCATAAAGAAGACATTGGATTCCTCAACATTTGTATACCGATTCAGAGATAGAAGGCACCACTGAACTTTTGTAGCATTTAACTCTTCCAGGACATAAGTATCCCACTTAATAATCGAATTAACGTAAAATTTCTTTATTAGCGTAACGATTTCAAACATGGGGCGAAACAAAGTTAAGAATCGAGTCAAGTCAGTAATAAAAAATAAAAATAGATTTCATTAAGAGAACTGCAGTGTTTCAGCGTTTGTTGAAAGTGGATGATAGTTGATCCATACGCTAATCGATTGCTTACTTTAGAAAAAAAAACAGGTTATCCATTATATAATAGTTCCGATACCAAAATCACTAAGCTTATAAAGAAGAGTGCTGTTGCATAGTCTATGAAAGTCTTATAAGTTATCCAGACCATCAATTCTACATTCAATACCATCCAGATTACAACGATTGAATTTTTCCCTATAAATGATCATCAGATCATAAGAACGTTGCTGATGAAAACTATACTGACGATTACTGAGAAGAAGATTTTTTTTAAAGACAGTTTATGAGATGGACGTTAGAGCTATGAGTCGATAGTTTCTAGCCTGTTTTTTAAATAACTGAAGTGAACAATTTCTTGAGAGGATTGTGCAAAACTCACGAGCCAACACCAGAAGCACAATTTTCCAAAAATCTGTACAACTACTAGCATATGCCGACGATGTTGACATCATTGGTAGGACCCAACATGATGTCACGTTTGCTAGTATAGAGAAGGAAGCGGCAGAAATGGGTTTAGAAGTAAATGAGGACAAGACGAAGTATATGCTGTCAACACGAAAGGACACAAAACATCGACGAATTGGACAGAACGTCACCATTGACAGATATAACTTAAAGGTAGTACGGGACTTTATCTATCTCGGCTCCGCTATTACCTCTGACAACAACATCTCGTCAGAAATTAAACGAAGAATTATTTTTGCCAACCGCTGTTTCTTCGGACTAAGAAGGCAATTCAGTAGTAAAGATCTCACTCGAGCTACTAAGGATATCTTATATAAGACCCTGATCATCCCAGTCCTGCTCTGCGGAGCTGAAGCATGGACCGTCTCAAAAGCGGACGAAGAAATCCTTGGTCGATTTGAGGGGAAAATTCTTCGAAAAATCTTCGGTCCCGTTTGCGTTGACGGGCTATGGAGACGAAGATTCGACCAAGAACTATACGAGCTGTACAGCGACATGCCCCTGTTCAAAAAACTCCGCATTGGACGTTTAAGATGGCTAGGACATGTAGAACGAATGGACACCAATACTCCGGCTCTCAGAGTCTTCGATTCCCAGCCAGACGTCGGACGCAGTAGAGACCTCACCGTAGACCTCGCCTTAAATGGCGCGCACAAGTAGAAACCGACCTCAACCAGCTTGGAGTGCGCAACTGGAGGCAGTTAGCTAAGGACCAGGCTAATTGGAGAGGCATGTTGTTTGATTCATTCATTCCGGACTGTAGCGCCACTTAAGTAAGTAAGTAAAGTGGACAAATTTCCACCGATCCGGAAATACAAGGTGGGCCAAAAGAGACCACCCTATTGGAAGATGCTCTTATTTTTGCAAATGGCCGCCAATGTCAAATCTATTTCGACATTTGTGGACTAGACAAATGTAGAATACAAGTGAACAAGCCAAGGAGCGATACACTCCTCTAGAACGCGGAATAATCGAAGTGGACGATTTTTCGACCAAAATCATAATGAACGATGAATCACAAGCAAAACTATCGCTTCAGGGGCACCGAATATCCACGAGTAATGCACGAGGAGCCATTACACCCGCTCAAAGTTACTGCATGGTGCGCTGTTCACGCTGGAGGATTCATAGGGCCATTTTGTTTTTTCGAGAACGCCGCTGGTCAAATGACAACAGTGAAAGGTGCGCGCTATAGGGCCATGTCAACGGAGTTTTTTTTTTGCCGCAATTGGACGAATTAGAACTGGAGGACATGTGTTTATAACAGAACGGAGCAACGGAACACACTGCGCGAGCAACAACCGATATTCGGATGACTTCTTTTGGCCAACCTGTTATATATGCATAGTACGACTAGTGAAACAGTTTTCATACAGGTTTGTGGGTGGCCGCGGTGTAGTGGTAATGTGTTCGTCTGTTGGGTGGAAGGTTGCGCGTTCAATCCCAACCAAAATCCATTTCACTTTTATTAAAAAGAAATAAAAGGTCGGTGTAATACCTAAAAGTATGCACACCATCTTGAATTTCTTCAAATTTAACGAACACAAGAAAAAGTGACTCCCCGAAGCTAGTTCGGACACCACCCATGGAGTTTTAGTCTCCACTACATCCAAAATCTTTCCTATCCTCTCTTTCTTCCCCTTCTCTAACGCTCGTACTATGGTAACATATAAAGGGTATTCAGAACCCCTTAAGTTCGTGTAAATTATAAAAAAAAAACGGAGGAACACCTTTTAAAAAGGACGTAATTCATTTCTATTTGTATGCGGGCGATATTACCGCATACAAAAACAGATCTTAAGGTCTTGGTTACTAGAAATCTTCTGCTGGACTTCGGCAAAATCCAGAGGTATACATTTTGATGGCTGCAAGTTAAAAATTAGCATTCAGAAATCTAAAACCTATTAAGACCCTGTTGACTGGGTCCCAATTTTCGACTACTCTTTCACTGAATAATACGAGTATTCCCAATAGAGTAAAGAGTAACACCAAGGGCAAAAAGTTGATAGGACTGGATATGCAAAGAAGTTATCTTGGTATTATAAGTTCAACCCATCAGAAATTACCGTAATGCCAATATTAACCGTGTATCATTATTTTATGACCAAAAGTCAAGCAACCAAAAAAATTGTACAATGTCCCATAGGTGGAAACACTGTTTGTCCAAAATATAATAAATTCGGTCTCATCTTCACTTCCGACGCTCATTCACAGTGACATTTCAGCTGTCCATTATTTGGACAAAGCCAATCTGCTTGCTGCACATTTCGCAGCCGGTTTCACGTAGCCAGATTTTGCCCAGTCTCATATTGTACCTGAGAACGTAGATCCTTCAGACATTCACAAATCCCCTGTTCCAGATGGTATACCCCCCATTATTCTGAAAAGCTGTTCTTCTCCGCTAGCAAAACCACTGCGTAAACTTTTCTATTTCTCCTTCTCATCAGGAATCTTTCCGAGACGAATCTTTGTCTCCCTCCCACCAATTGCACGTCTCATCTATCTATGGTCATGGAAACACTTATAAATCTTCAGCTTATGAAATATCTCGAAAAAATAAAAAATACTTCTCAATGACCCGCAGTATGGTTTTCTCTGCAACAGGTCCACTTGTGATGAGATGACACATCTAACCAAAAGAACCAAAAGAGAAACTAATCAATCCACAACGGTGGAGAAAGCATGATTGTTGCGCTTGATATTTCAAAGGCATTTGACAGGGTTTATCAGCTAGGCCTTTTGTTGATAATGTCGGCATTTGGAATCGACGAATAATCGTTCGTATCTTTCGATACGTTCAAGTCGTTTTGAAAGGTTTTGAGTCTGCAAATTACAAAATAAATGCTAGTGACAAGGCTCTGTCTTGTCTCCGACTCTCTATCTCATTTTTATAAATGAACTCATGTGTGCAACTTCTAATCCAATTCATTCCTTTTCTGATGACACTAGTCTCAGGTTATCATATTCGTTTTCAGATCCTCATCCTTCAACTTAGGACGTAGTCACCAAACGACAAAATACGTTAGGCGCATTGAATTCTGACAGCATTATCAGACTGAAAAGTGGATTTCAATGCTTCGCAAACACAATTCTATCATTACAGCGAATACAAAATCCATGAATGGCACTTACGTCGATAAATTTGTAGCCGAAATATCTACGTTTCCATCCCTTCTAATTTGGCCAAAATATAAAGCGTATTTTTTAGAGGTATAGAACTTCAAATTGAAATAAACCACACGAAAATCGTTTTAATTTCCATCAATTTGGCTTTCTTGGAAGGATAATTTTATGCCATTAATGTTCAAATATGATTTCGGGCATGTGGGACCAATTTTCAAACACTTTTTCGAGCATTTGGGGCCATATAATTTGGGCCACAAATATTGGCTTCCATGCCCCTAATGTTTCTGACTTGTTGGCGTAGACGAGCGACTTCACATATCCCCAAAGAAAATAATCCAATTATTGTCAAATCACACGATCTTGGTGTCCAATTGACAGGTCCATTCCGCGAAATTATGCGCTCATCGAATGTTTCCTTCAATAAATCGATAGTGATGTGCGCTGTGTGGTATGTAGCGCTGTATTGTTGGAACCAAATCATCTCATCCACATTCATGCCATCCAAATCGGCAACAAAATAGTCGGTTATCATGGCTCTTTACCGGTCTCCATTAATGGTAACTGACTCTCAAGCATCATTTCGGAAGAAGTATGGCCCAATGACACACCCAGCCCATAGAGCACAATAAACAGTCAGTTTTGTTGATGTAATGAACAAAATTTTGCGATGAACACCAGCATCGAAATCAGTCTCATTTTCGACCCATACACCAATATCACGACCTATTGCATGGTCTCGAGGTTTTAATTATTGCACAAGCTGGATCTTGTAAGGTCGTAAGTCAAGATCTTTGCGCAAAATCTTCGATAAAGTTGATGGAAAAAGCTCCAATTGCTGTGCACGGTGGCGAATCGATTCATTCGGGTCCTCTTCAACACTTTGCTCTACAGCGGCAATTGTTTCTTCAGTGCGCACTGTTCGACGTCTCTGCGGATGCGTAGAGTAAATGTAGTGCGCAAACGATAAATGGTTAACCGAATTAATTGCTCTGTTGGACGATTATGCCAACCATAAAATGTCCACCTGTTCATGATGAAATGGCAAACCAAGTTGAACATAACTGACATTAGAGTTGCCCGATTTGACCACAAAATGTCAGTTTTATGTCCATTCGAAAAACCAACGTCTAATAAAAACACCCGTTTTAAGACGTTTTTAAGCCCCAAACTTCAGTTCAACGCACACGTCTCGTCGGGTGCACCTAAAACAACAGCGAAAAAACTTATGGGAGAAGTAGAAATATCGAACTCTTTAGTTTCGCTCGTACATAGACGAAACATCTCCTAATTTAGCTTGTGTTATCGGTATTTTAACAACAAATGTTCAAATGAAATAACCAGCTACATTCCTCCTACGCCAGGATATCAATGCAAATCAATTTAGCCTCAAGTATATCTTTGGAAGTGCTCTGATATATAGAGATTCGTACATAAACCGAACAACACTTAAGTCGTTTAAAACCAGTGTGCATATGTACCTCCATTCTTCTTATCCTTAATTTTCTTAACGCCCGCACTCTGCTGTAACAAATAAAAGGCATTTACGACCCGCAAATTATAAAAAAAATGAAATGAACAATGAAAATTAAAATATTTTAACATACTTCACACCTTCCACTCATATCTTCGCACACCTTTCAGCTCTCAATGTAACTCACTCAAAACTTGAAAATATGACAATTCCAAAATGTCACCACAATTTCCATCCAAACAACGGTTGGTCAATGTCACTTAACTCACCATCATGTCGGGAGATTATTCATTTAACCCTTAAGGCTTCATCTTACCTGAAAAGAAAAAAAGTAATTTAAATATCAAAAAAAAAAAAAATCGTATATCGTGAAAAATAATTTAATTTATCCAGAAAATGCAATTAAAAAAAATGTTTAATTCAAGTAAACACACAAATAAAGCAACCTCACTCCAATTTTAATTCAATTAGTGCATGGGAAATACACTCGAAGCCAGCAGGGACGGAACACAAACCAACCACTACCCCCTCCTTTGGTGGCCGCGTAAAATCGGAATCCTTTCGCCGTAAATACACATCCACGAGTATTGTATCACTAGTGAAATATAAATTAATTTTTGTTAACCGCCCCTCTCAAAAAAAAAAAACAAGGAATCTCTTCGAAAAGGACAACCTTCAACATTTTCGTCATAATTGCATTCAAAATCACATGACGCTGGAATAAGTGAACTAAAGTAAAGAATTATACCACCACAACGGCACGAGCACGGGACACCGCAGAGTACACCAACATATGTGACTGCATCAGCAGTGTATCGCACTTGCAGTGACCAGGAATGGTGTATTGAGTGCTGATGAGTACTGTGAGTCGGTGATGTTTTCGTTCATGTTTTCTAGAAAAGGGAATTTTTAACGAGTTCAGGGATGAGTGCAACGCAGTAGTTGTCAAGGATGTTTGCACGTTTTGCCAAGAAATTGATTGGATACGATGTTGATGTAAGCTAGTTTCTCATGAAATGCTTGTTACTTTGTTTGGATTTGCTGCATACGGCATACTGTATTTGCTGAGGGAGAAATTTTCGGTATCACATTGAACACATAACCTCAAATAGGAGAATGTGTGCTTTCTGCGTGTTGCTGTTTTAAGTAAAATAAAGTTGATATTCTTTTGGATATTCGCTCTATTTCGATATAATACAATTTATTTTGAACAGATGCTATACTCTTGAGTATGTAAAGACAAATGAAGAGTAGTAGTAAATGATAGGTAAGCACGGATATAAAAAAATCCTCAAACTTATACGGTTTGCTCGTTGTAAGATGTCACAAATTTAAAAGAACGCCCCTTTAAAGTAGGAGAGGGTGATGTAACATAAGGCCAAGTGTCAAATTTATTAATTTTATAAAAGTGACATAGGAAACAATTCTAGCATTTGGCATTATGACTCGTTGATAAAGAGTCTTAGGCCAAATGAGAAAAGTGACATAACGTCAAATGGAGCTCAAATTCAATTTTATATAAACGTTTGAGGGAAGCAAATATAATATGCAATCGAAAGTGTCATGGCGCCAAATTTGCCTTTTGACGCTTGGTTTTATGTCTTTTTCACAAAGCGTCATAAGACCAAATTCATAGATTTGGTCTTATAACGCTTGGCCTTATGTCGCGACACAGTAGAAGAGGCATCAAATCATGTTAAGACAAATTTCTGACAGAAAACTATTTTGGATTTGTTTTATAAACATAAAGAACCATTTGTTTAGGGGAATTTATTGGATCGATATGAAAAGGGATATGCCTTTTCGCTTTGTTCAGATTGCACATTTCGATAAACAAAATGCACAGAAAATATCGATATTGTATTGTGAATGACTCTGTGGCCGATACCAATTGATTTAAAAAAAGATGACACAAGATGACAATTTTAGCAGTATTGTCGAAAAACTCACCCTACACGACACCACGTTTTGCAACGGACTTGGGCTAATTGACTTTGCTGCGGAACGAAATGCCACTTTAGACAGCACATAGCTTCCTTACGCCGATAAGGCGACATGGTGGTCTCCAGAATAACGAAGGGTAAAACAAATTGATGTGATAGACAAGAGGCACGCATCTAGTATTTTGGATGTCAGCAAATTCCTAGGGACTAACATCGACTTGGGCCACGCGTAATCCCTCGCGTATCACTTAATTCTTCAGTTAACACCATACCACCAGCATCTTATGTCGACGAACAGTGGCAACGACGTCAACAAGCCATTCGATCTGCCCCAACTGCTGTGCTAGGTATCTCATGCCCACTAGCAAGAATCCCATGGTTTGGTGGTGACAGATGCTCGCAACTTAAACGATGAAACAACACTAAATACCTGCAGATGACTAAGCATCTGCCATCTCTACAAACAAATAAGGAGGCAAAAACATGGCTTTTCAGAAATAAGAAACAAGAAAAGACGGGTATCTACAATTTAGAGAGGTGCCACTCCAGGAATGATGTTCGCAAGTTTTACCAAAGTGTACAACGTCAAAGCCAAGGATACAAGGTTCGAACAGAATCCTGTCGAGATGAACAAGGAAATGTCTTAGTTGGGACACTGTCGTTGCTGAGAATATGGAGGAAACACTTCTGCAGACTGTTAAACGGCGATAACGGAGAATCGTTCGGTGTCAGACAGAACCAACCATTCAATATTTGCGACGACAGCGTAAACTACCAACCCCCAATTAATCTAAACAAAAGCTTATCAAGGCTAACGGAAATGACGGACTTCCCGCCGAGCTTTATAAAGCCCGCGGAGATAAGCAACTCATAAGCTAAATTTGTTCCGATGAAAGTATGAATGAAGAATGGAACCTCATCATCTTTTCAACATCGCCTACAAAATCCTATCTGACGTTATATGTACAAGGTGGGAGAAAAAAAGTCTCCAATGTTGTTTGGTTCTAATTTTTATCGGATGTGGCTCGCGCAGTGTGTACCGTTGATCCGTCCTGTTGGAACCAAATGCCCTCTATATAGCGCACCGTCCCTTTTTTTTCGTTTGACCAGCGGCGTTCTCGATGACCCGATGACCCGATGACCCCCCCAGCGTGAACAGCGATTACCATGCGGTTACTTTGAGCGGGTATAATGGCTCCTCCTGCATTACTCTTGGATTTTCGATGTCCCAGAAGCGACAGTTTTGCTTGTTCACGTACTCGCTGAGGTGGAATCAGCCTCATAGCTCATTATGATTTTGGTCGAAAAATCGTCCACTTCGTCCTCAAAATGCAGTACTGCTTGGGAATAGTTACACGCGTTTGGCGGTCGACACGACAGGCAGCAGCTGATGCACGGACTGGACTTTGTTAGTGAACATGCACAAGTCTTTGACCAAAACTCGCCTTAGGGAAGACCGGCTGATGGCTAATTGCGAGGCACAGCGTCTGGTCGATGTTTCCGGCGGCGATATTCTCGGCACTACTGGCGCTCCGGGGCCGGCCACTATTGACAACGTCTCGTGTGGTCCCATACTCTTCAAGGTTGGTGGCCAAACGCCGCAGTGTTTGCGCAGTCGGTGTAGGACGGCCAGGGAATCGGCGACGGAATTCGCGATGCGCCAACACGAATTGTTACGCAAAAAATAGACACGATTATTCAGCGTTCTTGGGGAGTGTATCGCTCCATGGCTCATTCACATGTATTCTACATCTGCCTAGTCTACAAATGTCAATACAGATTTGAAATTGGCGGCCATTTGCAAAAATACGAGCATCTTCCAATAGGGTGATCTCTTTTGGTTATATGAACGCCTGAAACCGTTTACCAACAACCTGATCGGCCCTTATCAGTATGGTTTTGGGCCAGTGAATTCCATAACTGATCAAATCTTCACACTTCGGCATCAGCTATTCATCCATTTCAAAGCCGCATACGACAGCATTTAATAAGACGAACTATATAGAGCCTTTTATAGTTTTGGTATACCGAGTAAACACGTCCGTCTGTACAGGATGAAGATAAAAAATTCTCGCTGCTCAATCAGAGTGGGAAACGGCCTCACCGACATATTCGATACCAAAAAAGGATTTAGCAAAGCGATGCGCTGTCATTTGATTCTTGAGAGGATTGTGCAAAACTCCCGAGCCAACAACAGTCTTCCAAAAACCGCTGCATCTACTAGCTTACGCCGACGATATTGACATCATTGGTAGGACCCAATGTGATGTCATAGTCACGTTTGCTAGTATAGATAAGGTAGCGGCAAAAATGGTTTTAGCAGTAAATGAGGGCAAGACTAAGTATATGCTGTCAACACGAAAGGACACACAACATCGACGAATTAGACAGAACGTCACCATTGATAGATATAAGTTTGAGGTAATACGGGTCTTTTTCTACCTCAACTCTGCTTTCAATTCTGACAACAATATCTCATCAGAAATTAGACGGAGAATTGCTATTGCCAATCGCTGTACCTTCGATCTAAGAAGGCAACTTAGTACTAAAGGCCTCACTCGAATTCAACAGCTGTAGCTTTGAGATAGTGAAGCACTTTTTCGACTTCGGCTACGATCTTAATTCTGACAACGACACTTCCGCAGAAATCAAAATTAAGATTTAGTCTTATAGTTGTTACTTAAGTTTGTAAGGCCATTACTAAATTGCCCCATAGTAAGGCTATGAGGACATTACTTAACTTCCTACGTAGCCTTTCTCGAACTAGTACGTGATCCTGATCATCCCAGTTCTGGTTTGGAGCGCTGAAGCATAGAGCATACTAAAAGTGGATGAACAAAGCTTTTGTTGATTTAAGTTAAAAATTCATTCGTCTTAATTGTTTTTACGGGCTCTGGGGATAAAAATTAAGTAAGCAAATTACAAATTCGCTATGAAATGCGAAGCATATAATCTAAGCAAGGCACCGGAAGAGTGTTCTATTCTCAGACATATGGTCGACGCAGTATGAAAAGACCTGACCTGATATGGCTCACACAATTAACAATCGATCTCAGATAACCTGTAATCTCATTTAGCGACACTTAACAAAAGACCGGGTTGACACCTATGTTCACCATGTATGCAATGATTGCCCTGATTGGAGTGATAACGGTATATGTATCATGGAATTTCACTTGCCGCTATTAGGGTGACACGCATCTTGAATAAATGAACTGTCACAAGTGGTCCTTAATCCCACACCCGTGAAATAACAATGCACCCACATACCAGTCATTGCATCTAATTCACCGTCAAAGGCTTAAAACACAGCGAAGTTTTGTTTATATTTTCCTGTCACAAACAAAGAACTTAATATTTCTCAGACTCACTGTACACAGCTCGCCTTGATAGCAGTATCCTTCACCATACATGTTCTCTTAAAATCCATGTCGGACAATATGGAAATTTAATAATACCGCACCCACGAGGACTACTATAAATTATAGAAAATCTTTTATTCGTGTTTGTGCGCCACCCCCACCCATTCAAATGCAACGACGAAATGTGCTGCTCTTGACATCCTGCTAGTGTCACACTGCTGGTAACGCAATTGTCCTTGCCGAAGAGAGAAATGCAAAAACAAAAAACAAATAACCAGACACGAGCAACAGTGAAAGGTTGTGCCATATGACATCCCCTGACATCCTTTTTTTCTCCTCCTGGCAGCAGCATACAATTAGTCCTGAAAAAGATGTGACTCGACAGAAAAAAAAGTGCAACAGGTATGCACTAATACTTTAACCGCACTGGAAAAAGTTTAACCCTCGCTATTCATCTAATAGGTCTCTACCAGCATCGTCCTTGTCGTCGCGTTCACCTCACCAAACCGTGCTTCGCCGGGATAATTAGTTTTAATGAACGACGACAGCGAACTGTGAACTGTCAGCATACATATATATGCCAAATCCCGGATTCGAATTCGATTTAATTTTCTTTTTTGTTTGCAATGATGTTCCATTGCACGATTTATTGCCTAATGGCAGGGGAGGGATACAAGCGACAACCATCGCGAGTCGACGACAAAGCACGATCAACAGCCACATGCTGCAGACGTGACGCGCACAGCGGTAATTAAAATTGAAAATTGCCATACAAAGGTGAATTTAATTTACCACTTGGCTTTGGGTATCAATTGAGTGGAAATCAAAGTACGCGACAATGAGTTGATGAGCGCGGGCTGACCGGACCGACAGTCTAGGGAATATGTATCTAGAGATGCCCAACTTTGAGGCGTAAAACGAACACGGGACACACCAATGTGACTTCATTAAACGGAATGGAATGGAAATCAAATCTGCGAATGAAGATTGATTATTAGTTTGGACACTTGTAGTCGAATAGTAGCGGTTGGACGTCGTAGACCATTGGACATGTGCAGATTGCAAATGGGTAAGTCTAGATCGGCCTTTCATTAGAACGGTATGTGGTAAGTTGAGGCATTAGCTCAGATTTAACAAACGAACCAAAGGTACTCGAGTCAGGTGATATGATAATTTATGATAATTGTGCATTGGCTGCCATTTTGTAAGAAATTCGGCCTCGTTGAGTTGGGTTGACCTCACGAGTTGATGTACATTGGTGCTCGCTTTATGTCAAATGTCTGACTCCAAATTGGTGATTTCTTCTATAATATTGGCTATGTGGTATGTTGTGGTAAATGCGAGATTTCAAAAAGCTTCAAATGAGGAAGTGTTGCGCCGGTAAATCTGGCGACCTGAACGGCCATTTAAACAGGACGCAGACGCAATCGTGAGGGGTTGCTCTGTTCGTTGGAAGAAACAATGCCCGAGGCCTGATTAGGCAACTGGTAAAAAATGCCTTTAACTTCTGTCTGTAGCGATCGCCGGTATTGGTTACATTAGTTCCACCGTCGGCGTCCTTAAAAAAATATGGGACAATCAGTTTTTTACTGCAAATGCACAAGCAAATATTCACTAGTGGACACAGTTTGCACGAGCGCTTAATTGTTTGCACACATAGTGTAGGGCAATATTCTAGCTGGTGAAATAAGGCGTTGTGTTTTGTTCCTGCTTATTGCCAACAAATTTTCTATCTGTCCCCAACATTAATGGCAAAGGACAATGACATTTGATACATTCTGAGAGTTTGCACTAGGTAGGAAGATTCAGGCTATAGAATTCCTTTTCAGGAGAGGTAATCTAAACAACATTAAAGGTGTACAAATACCGCGAACAGTCAGACTCTCTCGACTTTCGGCATAAATGCAAAACGTATCGCCTCGAATGTAGGAGTTTTCATGATGGGAGATCGACAGGGGGAGGGGCTATGAGTGAAACATTTCCAGCATCCATAATGTAAGAGGAAGAGATAAATTCAATGAATTCACCTTTTACTAATGACAATACCCATTTTGACGGGACAGGGGTCTTGCTGTCTCTTGTGAAGACCTCCTGAGTACAACGCACAGTTCGAACAGTAATCGAAATAAAATATTATAAGAAATAACCGAGTGCATTCGAACTCAAGCCATAAACTGCTAGAAGGCAGATGAGAAGCATTGAACAAAAGAAGGTTTCAAAACCGTGACATCTTCCGCGGCCTCGTTATAGTCAGCAGGAACATACTTTTTCATAAGTCAATTTCGAAAACATCAGGCAATGATACACCTGAAGACGGGAGAAGCCATTGACCTTTAAGGAACAAGAAAGTTCCGCAATCGACGATGCAGGAATTATGATTGTTAATTGAATCAAAGTGTAAAACTAACGGGTGTTTTGTTTAAAGGTTGGTTTTTCGAATAGCGATAAAACTGACAACTTGTTGTCAAATCGGGCAACTCTAATGTCATTTATGTTCAGTTTGGTTTGCCATTTCATCATGAACAGGTTGACAAAGGAACAAAGCTCGCAAATCGTGCAAATTTATTTCAAAAATAATGGTTCAGTTCGCGAAGTTTACCGCAAGCTCCGTCAATTTCATGGTCGACATAATCGTCCATCAGAGCAATTTATTCGGTTAAACATGAATCGTTTTCGCACTACGTTTACTCGAAGTGATAATACGCATCCGCAGAGACGTCGAACAGTGCGCACCGAAGAAACAATTGCCGCTGTAGAGCAAAGTGTTGAAGAGAACCCGAATGAATCGATTCCCCACCGCAATTGGAGCTTTTGCCATCAACTTTATGGAAGATTTTGCACAAAGATCTTGGCTAACGACCTTACAAGATCCAGATTGTGCCAGAATTAAAGACGTGAGACCATGCAATGCGTCGTGATTTTGGCATGGGCCGAAAATGAGATTGATCTTGGTGCTGATTTTCATCGCAACATTTTGTTCAGTGATGAGGCTCATTTTTGGTTCAATGGCTACGTCAACAAGCAAAATTGCCGCATTTAAAGTGAAGAGAATATACATGAGACCCTTGAGACGCCATAACATCCACAAAAACTGACTGTTTTGTGTGCTCTATGGGCTGGTGGCATCATTGGACCATACTTCTTCCGAAATGAAGCTGGAGAGCCATGACAACCTGCTACTTTGTTCCAGAATTGAATGGCATGAACGTGGATGAGATGTGGTTCCACCAAGACGGCGCTACATGCCACACAGCGCACGTCACAATCGATTTATTGAAGGAAACATTCGATGAACGCATAATTTCGCGGAATGGACCTGTCAATTAGCCACCAAGATCATGTGATTTGACACCATTGGATTATTTTCTTTGGGGATAAGTGAAGTCGCTCGTCTACGCCAACAAACCAGAAACGTTAGGGGACTGGGAAGCCAACATTGTTATTGGCGTTAATGCCTATATACGGCCCCAAATGCTCGAAAAAGTGGTTGCAAATCGGACCTCTAGACTTGGCTTTATTCGAACCAGCCGCGGCGGCCACATGCCCGAAATCATAATAATGGCATGAAATTATCCTTTCAATAAACCCAAATTGATGGACATTAAAACGATTTTCTTGTGTTTTATATCAATTCGTTCAGTTCTATACCTTTAAAAAAACACCCGATACATTCTTTTAAATGGCGATGACAGCTGCCAGGCACAACATACTATTCAATAATGACGATGATATGATGAGCCTAAATAATATAAGGTTAGCAATATCTAAACTGCCAAAAAATTATGCCTTATTTCCGAGCTATATAAATCCGTGATGTTTTTATGTCATGTAGTCGGTTTTAGTTTTCTGTGTCCCAATTTACCAAAGCAAACAAAAATTACGTGGAGTTGAAAATGTGTTTTTCAGTTGGAAGCAAAAACGCTCCAAGTTCAGAACCACCGCGAACAATGAGCAAGGGCACCTTTTCGTAGTACACCCACGAGAAGTTTCGAATCTTCGTGTGAGTGATACGTGTTTGACAGTTCGGTCGCAAAGAATTTTTGCACTAATGCTTAAGGGTTCATCTTGCAACGGGTGATCCAAGTAGAGATACTTTTTTCAATAGCCTTTTTTGACAGATCACGTGTGAGTCGTGTCATGCTGTCATGTTATCTTTGTTTAGTATTGTTTGGCATTTCATAATGGAAAGACTTACGCGTGAACAACGTTTACAAATTGTTCAACTTTATTCTGAAAATTCACGTTCTGTGAGGAATGTGTATCGTGCACTTCGCTCAACTTATGGTCAACATAATCGGCCTACTGAGCGTTCTATTCGCAACACCATCACCCATTTTGAGACCCAGCATTCATTATTGGATAATATTCGACCGAATAGACCACGTCCAGCACGCTGTGAAGAAAATATAGCGGCCGTAGCTGAGAGTGTACACGAAGACCGTAGAGAGTCGATTCGACGCCGTTCGCAGCAACTCGGACTGACGTATGGAACGACTTGGCGCATTTTACGTCAAGATCTTAAATTGAAAGCGTACAAAATACAGCTTGTGCAACAACTGAAGCCGCTCGACCTTCCCAAGCGACATCGCTTCGCTCTACGGGCTCTTGAAAAGTTCCAAGAAGATCCGACGTTTTCGAGGCAAATTTTGTTTAGCGATGAGGCCCATTTCTGGCTCAATGGGTATGTAAACAAACAAAATTGCCGCATTTGGGACGAAGAGCAACCTGAAGAGATTGAAGAACTGCCACTTCATCCAGAAAAAAGCAACGGTTTGGTGTGGCCGGTGGAATCATCGGTCCATTTTTCTTTAAAAATTATGCCGGTGCGAACGTAACCGTCAATGGCGACCGTTAACGTGCCATGATAACCGACTATTTGATGCCTGAAATTGAAGCTCGTGATCTCGGCGACGTTTGGTTTCAGCAAGACGGCGCCACTTCCCACACATCGCATCAATCAATGGACTTATTGAGAGAATTTGGTGAGCACATAATTTCACGTTTTGGGCCGGTCGATTGGCCACCAAGATCGTGTGATATCACACCGTTAGACTTTTTCCTGTGGGGATATGTAAAGTCAAAAGCTTATGCCGACAAACCCGCTTCGATTCAGGCCTTGGAGGAAAACATGACGCGTGTCATTCGCCAGTGACCAGTCGAAATGCTCGAACGAGTGATCGAAAATTGGACTCAACGGATGGACCATCTGCGAAGTAGCAACGGCCAACATTTGATAGACATAATCTTCAAAAAATAAATGCCAAAGAATGTTCTTTCAAATGATAATAAACATTCTCCATTAAATTTGAATTTTCTGTGTTTTTTCTTTAAAAAAGTAGGGAACCTCGAAATGGATCACCCTTTAGTACTTCGTATTTAGTTGAACTCACATGCACGATTTTAAAATCCGACTTCAACCTCACTCAAACTTTTTGTCGAGGAGCTCATAATGCAGATTATTTCACGTCGCCGACTTTTTGTCAAAATCTTAAAAAAAAAGTCATCCCAAAAGGTAGCTGACGTGGCTTTAAGACGTTCCTTTTACTCAAGACCTATCGTCAATTGTGCCACTTACAATCCACAAATCCCCTTACATCCACAAGCACTTTTTAAATGGATTTTGTCAAATTCTATTTAAAAATCCCAACTGTTGGCTTAAAATTCAATATCTGTTCGCAGTCATCAAATAACCAAACAATAAACACTACACAGATACACACTTACACATATACATCATTTCCATACACTCAAACACTTTACACTTCATTTATTTTCTTCGGCGGTATGTGTGCCATCAAGCTATTTTTAGGGAGAAGATGATATTAATTGGGTTTCTCTCTAATACCAGCTCAGTGCTAGATACGACAACCATGTGTACTGCCTGATATTATGTCCTTAATAAAGTTGTAAAGTTTATTAGATGCTTTTGTTTAAGGATACATGCGTAATGTGGCACGATGTGTTGTGTTGCTGTAGATGACAAACCTTCTATATAGCTTTGGCTATCAATAATGGGTTACAGGTTTTTTTTTGGCTTTCAGAATGCATGTGTATGTGTGTGGGTTTGTAAAAAAAGGCTGGTAAAGAAGGAGCATTTTAAAGTAGGATTGTTTCCAAGTTATTCAACGAGGCTGAAGTAAATCTTTCGACAGAAAAGTTGATTTACTTACGACCCTTTTAGGATAACAGGAGCACAAATGTTTTAATCGAATTGAGGCTGTAATCTGTCAAATTAGGAATTTAGCTAATGAAACACTGGTAACACTTATTAACGTTTTTACGTTGTGGGATCAGGCTAAACATTTTAAATGTTCTCTTGTGGGTACCACTTTATTTCAAGAATTTCGGAAAAGTGTACAGAGTTACATAATTAAAACAATTTCGAGGTTGGAATGAAAGCCTTTTAAATGAACACAACAATATAAGATAAACTATTTCAACATAAAGAAGATTTGAGATTGGACCGATAAAATTGCAATTGTCCCAGCCTTGACATTACATACATGAAGAAGTGATCTGAAATTCCGAAAGTCCTGTGGAAAGTCCGCGTTAACGGAACGCGAAAGATAATTTGGCAGCAAGTAAGAGACGAAACACAATGCCGCGCGATTTTATTTGGTATCAAAATGTAGTTAACGTTTGTTATATCCATCCAGAAGCATTTAAAAACGAGATAAAATCATTGAGGAATTAATCAGATAGGTCGGCAAGGTTATCAAATAAGGGATTGCCACGTATTCGATGTCTTATCCCTGAGGCCTGACATTCACATAGTATACAGACAAGAATTTCTCCAACCCCCACCATCTTACAGCTTTGTGAGTTAATGTCGTTGAATATTTCCCGTCGTTGCTGATGGCGAGATAATGGCTTTAATTTTGGCTTGCATGTCTACAAAAACAGCCATATTTTGTTTGGAGGAACTCCCAACTAAAAAAATTTAGTTTGTATTCTTCAAATTTCCAATTTCCAAAAGAAATTACTTCTATTGGGTTATTTTAGTACTTGTTCGCAGAAGTCTGTTTAATAAATCTTGTAGGGTCTGTACGGTTTTTTTGCACATTCATCTGTGAATGCACATTTATCTGTGCCATTTCTTAAGAAGTTTTGGTAGAACTTCCGCTGAAAATATTTAGAAACATAATCTGCATAAAGCTTTTAGCTGAGGGCTTATATCAGCTGTGAAAATTTAGTCTTTTAGGTACAAAAGTTCTATGAGAGCAACAGTAATCTTCCATTTAAAAGGCCAACAGACTAGTACCATATATTTATATATCATCATCTTTGACTGAAGCGCCATTTTTTTCTTAATATTTTTCAACAGACATGCTTTTTGCGTCTTTGTGTGTATTTTCAATGATAGTTTCTAGATATTTGGCATTAACATTTCGGCTCATTAAGGCTCGGAAGATTAAAGTATCCATTCTCACAGTATCCGCAACATGTCGCATTAACTCACTGATCACGGAAAAAATGGTTCACTCACACTAAGATCGTCCGCATAGGGCATTCCATTTATTCTGTCGCGGTATTTTTGGTTTAGTGGTGACATGAAGTCAGAATAGAGGAAAAATGGTGAGAGGGAATATGGGGATAATGGTGAAAATATGTCTCATGGATGTTTGCTCCAGTGTTTACTTGTAAAAGAAAATATTGGACTGTGCGTTTATTCGGTGAAAGTGCGTGCCTTGTAGTTCTTTCAAATTTCATAAGTCTAGGATAACTTCAATAATATGGCCGAACTCCAAACATGAGACTAGTGTTTATTACCTCCCCTTTCTTTTGTTTTATACTGGACAAGGAGCTGGGCGAGGGCTCCTGCACATCATGGTTGTTCAATTGATGAACGAAAAAGTCAGTAATCATAGCCCTATATTGGTTACCGTTGATTGTAACCTCTGGCTAGCATCGTTTTTAAAGAAGTACGGATTCATATTCCACCAACCCACCAAGCACACCAAACAGTCAGTTTATATGGATGTAACGGTGTCTCAACAAAAAATAGTGTTGCCAACTTAAAGTTTTATACCTCTAAAAAAAACATTTGTGATCTCCTGAAATCGTTCATCAACAACGCGATCAAACCTTCTGCCGATATTTAAAAAAAAAACGCAATCCAAACGACAGCATGTTCAGAATTTTAGTGACTACACGGAATGTTGCTATAATAGGAGGAAATTTTATCTCTATTTGACTTTAAGTGGACGTGTTTCATCCTCTGATGAGGATCACCGCACACCGCTACGGCAATTTCGTTTAGTGGATAGTCGCCTGATGATCTCGTCTCGACGATAGTAAGATCGCTCGATCGTTTCAAAAAGATAACTTACAAAATGGGAGCCTTCTACACGACTGACATACTCTAAGAAGATAAACGAAGGTGCTTTAGCGGAACTGACAAAAAAATGGGCATTGAAATATTAGAACCTGCAAAGCGGATCACCCAGTTACTGTTAGTCAAGAAAACTGTCAACAAAGGCACATTACAGACGACAGCAGCAAAGATGTTTCATGAGATGGACTGACTTACGACAGGGAGTTTAAATCATGTTAACCATCAATACAGATGCTGTTGATCAAGCAAATTGTCGACATAGGTGCCTGCCAGAGGAATGGACATACCTGCAACAGAGCAAATAAGTTTCTTGAGGTTGTCTGAATTGAAATCCTTTGAATTGTCAAAAGGACTTATATGGTACAGTTGATTTAGAAAAGTAATACTAAGTACCTTAAAGCCACTTGATTGGGTCATAAGCTTATATAGCCTAAATCTGTCAAAAATCTGTGATATTATAAAACTGTTTTGAAGAGACTGCGTATCCACTTTTAAGGCGTTGATGATAATTTTTTTGAAACGTATGTTATATGTACCCAGTTGATAATTGGTATAAGTGAATGAATCTTGACCGTAGTCGGTTTCCGACAGCGAGTCTGCATCCTAAAATGTGCAGCCTTTGGTTGGCAATGGATTTTACTTTATTTTCATTCTACATCTACAAATCGTGGTTATTGGGTTGCGGTTATTTCTGCTATCGCCAGAAGACAGGTTCAATTTTTTGAAGTACCATCTAGCTCAATAGCGTGCGTACGGTCCATGTGAATATTTAGGTCCCCGGGAGATAAACTTTAACTTAATTATTCAAGTTGGGGGTTATATCCCACATTAATGAGAAATGTGTCCGGAAATATGCTGGGCATATGTCCATGCCCCGCATAGTCGTATGTTTATGTCCTTCGGTGTTCGAGATCTGGTGATGACATTTTGAATAACCCTTCATCAAAGGCTGCAATCATGTTCACATGTGGAGGAAGTTACTCCGGTAGTAAAAACCAAATTTTTGTCAATCTGACTTTGAGTCTTTTCATGCTATGGAATTTCGCACTATAGAAATCCGCACTTGTCTACTCGTCCGCCAGAACTTCATGCGTCATCCATTCACTACCGAATAGCCGTAGTTGATCACATCTATCTTTTTTCATCTGAAAAGCATTGACTGGCAGATGCACTCTGCCCTTCGAAACAAAAATAAACGAATATGGCATATCCATCCCCTGATGAAGCGATTAAAAGGTTACCCCATCAAACAGGACAACACCAATTTGTGATTCAACTGCTAGTTGTCGCATTTGTTCGTATAAATGTGAAAGTTCCAAGGATCACAATGCGAATGTTCCACTCCCATGATATTCAAATTTATTGAGTTAGTAATGGTGATTGCTCGGAGCATTTGTCAGGATGAATAGAATCCAGTTCTACCATGCAGATGACCTTTATATCTTCCGCAACATAACGCTACCGTAATTGGATAACTAATAGTAAACGGGTATGATATTCTTACCAACAAAAAAAAGACCGAGGAGCCAACAAATTCGATTGAAAAAAAAACCATCGGATTACCCAACACACAAACAGTAATAATCTTTTCGATAAATAAAAGTCAGCAAAACCAATCCCATAATTGAGATGATGTTCACGCGCATTTAATAGATAAAAATACACTCACACATAGGTACAGCTGTGTATCCTTTTTTTATTCTGTGGTTTCTGTTGATCTCATCATTGAGGTGACTCCCAACACCCCCAGAGCAATCATTAAAAAAGATGTCTCCATAAATATCAAGCTTATGTCAAATTGAGAAAGCTAACCTATACACCCAAGCGTTCACACTCACACACAATATGTAAGGAGTAGCCTTTCAGCCTTAAAAAAAAACGGAATAACAAAAAATCAACCATCCAAGAGGAGAGCACCCATAAATGGTCACCAGTCCCGCAAGTCCAACCATCAATAATAGTGCACTTAAGGGGATGAATTAAGGACCCACTCACGCCCATATCCTGGAAAAGAAGGATATGATGGCGCACCACTTCAACAAATATTCATTGTGTATGGCATACATGCTTGGGGCTAGCAAAATGTTTATTGCTTGAGCATAAAAGTCAGGCATTTAGTTTGTCGGATGGCAGCACACACAAGTGTCCTTTTAAACACTCATCCCTGCTGCCGCCGAGAACGAGATGATGGTATGGTGAAACCTTATTTTCGGAATACGGCCTATCAATCTCCTTAAGAGTCTATTTTTTTGTGCGTCCTCCTTTTTTTATGCGCTACCCCGAGTCCGTTTTGGTGTAATTTAATAAAACAGGGACATGGAGAATGATTTCGGCCTCACTTCCCTTGAAATAGCTTCTGGAAAGGATTTTTATTCAAAAAATGTTCTTCCGGAACAGGAACACTATGAAAAGAGCGGAGTATCAGGTCGGCATACCGGAGTGGATGCACATTATATAAGGAAAATGGATCTTGAAGAAAAGTTGTTTCTCTAGGTTTTCCTCCACCCGAACCAACATCAACCGACATACTCAAGGCGGCTCCTCTATTGTGAATGGAATTTGTTTCAAAAGTTCGCCCCAAATGAACTTGTATTCCCAACTGCTTTTCAATTGCGATAGAAGGACCGACCCAACGAATCCTTTCCGCCTGATTGTAGCTCGCAAAATGAGGTGGCTGGCTGGCTGCTCCTCCATCGAACTAGGATAACAAAAGCAAATAGCATATGGAACTCACGGATGTTAAGCGCGAGAGAGTGTTGAGAACTTCTTGTATTACCGCTGCCGTCGCAACTTAAAACAATAGGTGGGCGTGGCGGGTGGACACGTTTTATTAGTAAATTGAAATCAGATCCTGCTATTTGGATCGAAAGGGTTTATAACGCAATTTCTGTGTCTAGTTCGAAATTAATTTTACGAATAATGAGACGGAGAGGATATGCGCACATGATGCTATAGATTGGAAAATTCTTTTTCTGTGTGTATGTGTGTTTCCATAAAAAGATTCTTCTCAATGCACACGCAATCAAAACTTTTTCCAGAACACAAAGGAATTGTTAGAATGATTGTGTTGTTGGCAAGAAAATGCTGACCCTATTTCAAATGGAATAATAGAGGAATTATTGTTTTAAGCTCTTCACAGAGAGGATGCCTCTGGATGAAGGGGTTCTCGAAAGAGGATTATTGGCGCAAAAGAATGTGAAAAAGTTAGGTAAAGGATTTAATTCGCATGACGTCGGACCATTGCAATCGGATAAGTGTTTTTGTTTTGATCTATTGTCCTCAACTGTGTTATCGGCTTGCACCCTTGAAACTAATCAACCCTTTGTTGGACTTGATTGGTTTGGTAATTATCTGTTGATAAATCCTGCGGTTGGATGAACTCAAACGATATCCAACTAATGTATTTCGAATACGTTATTGGTATCCTTGCATTAGGTGGACAAATTCTTCGTCACAGTTTTTAATTGTACAGGGTGGCCCAAAAGTCTCTTTCTCTTAAGCATTAAGAACTCTTTTGTTTTAGATATTTTTCTCAGACATATGGCTTGACAGATTTATGATGGAGCATTACACGAATCCCACTTTTTGAAAGTAGCCAGTCTATATTTTGTACTCAACGTGCCTACCGGGAATTTTATGCCTCTAAAAATGTTTCAACAGCACCCAATATTGGCGCTGTGATGGTCAGATTTGGGCAATGGGAACGTTCGAGTTATGAGGCGTTTGGGCAGACCTCGTTTTGGACGATTGATCGAAAGCATTCAGGTCGTTAGGGAAAGTCTGGCAACCAATCCTCAAACATCGACACAACGACGTTCTCCATAGTTAAGCAAACCGCGTAGCACGGTTCATCGAATTTTGAGGAAAGATCTGCACCTAAGCACTTTTAAGATCCAGTTTATCCAACAACTCAATGTTTGGAATATTTGAAAAATTGTATAGTGACAGACATGCACCATTTTCATTGAGTGGGTTTGTGAACAAGCAAAATTGAACATTTTGGGACACACAGAATCCCAAAAATCTCTATCAACACCCCTAAAATTACTTTTTGCTTGTATTTGGTGTGGAATAACCTGGCGTAAGATTTACTTCTTTGAAAGCTATGCGGATGCAAGCATTACGGTCGGTACAGAACGATGCTTTAGGACTTCATTTTTCCACGTGTGCAAGCAGATAACAATGCTGAGCTGATTTGTTTTCTGTAGGACGGAGCTTCCCCTTGTGAGACAATGGATTTGTTGCCCGAACAATTCGCAAATGGAGTCGTCGGCTGAGTTTAGCTGAAGGAAAAGGTTTACATTAAAACTCAACATTTGGACTGAAATCGCTATGTGATGAACTCATGCGGTGGTGAAGAGAAGATCCGTTTTAAAACATCCATAAGCACTAACGCAAGTACCACTTAGGACTGTGTGAATTTAAAATTCATTTAACCTATTCCAAGATTTAGCATTGTTGACAAATAACAATCCGTCATGACTATAAGCAAAGAACATCTTTAGAATTTACCTCTGTCATCTGAGCAATATGATTCAGCAAAAGTGAATAATTTATTGGCTCGTGACTCGTGACTCTTGACTCGTGATCAATGATAATTGAACAGATTCCTATTTTAAAACATTTAATTGGACAAAACAGGCCTTACGTAATTGCCTTCACATATAAGGGGTATAATTGCCTCAATTTTATATTCCATTCTGTTTATTATAAGAGTCTTTTAGATTCAACAAAAGAACTAAACCTTATAACACTAACATCGCAAATCTGTTAGAGCTGAAGTTCCAAGTCCAATGTGACCAATGACCATAAAACCAGCAATAATTAAAAAGAGGATGAAAAACTGTGACATCTACTTCGGACATCTGGAGTTGATATCAGTGCCAGCATTGTAAACATTCGCATCAAGGCCGAATTCGCAAACATAAGTCTCATATGCGCTCACACTACGACGGCGATGGAGGAGAAATGTGATATAGGTAGCGAAAGACTGCTTCTGCGAGCTACTTGACAATACTTATGGGAGACAACGGAAGTACGGTGTTAAAATCGCGCTGGAAGATTTTAACGCGAAGGTAGGAAGAGTAGACATCTCAAGCATTATTTTCGGAAAACACAGCCTACATGAACACACGTCTGGCAACAGAATAAGGATAGATGACTTCGCTTTGGAACGAAATGCTACTTTAGCATTTACACGGTTTCCTCACCACGATATTCATAGGGCGACATGGCGGTTTCTAGATCAACGAACGGTCAATCAAATTGGCCACAAGTTAATCACACGATGACAGATCCTCGCAGCGAAGAATGACGCCTACAAGGTTAAGCTGCAGGTGAAGACTAGAGCTGCTACCGACTTTTCTATCTTTCTCTTACTCTCTCTCTCTTTCTCTATCAAGAATATAGAGATGTGACACTCCATTATATAACCTGCGTGTTACCAAAGTGTAATACGTCAAAGCCAGGGATACAAAGGGCGAGCAGAAACCTGTCCAAATGAGCACGAAAATATCGATGTTGAGAAACAGTTGATGCTAAGAATTTGAAGGAACCACATCTGCAGACGGCGGTGACGAACAATATCCCGCTGCCAGGCAGAACGAACCAATCAATATTGGCGACAACAACCTGAAAAATGGAACGTCAACATTAATGAGACTTTCTGAACCGCCCGAACTCGTCATTCTGTGCAGAATTAGGATAGAAAATTCTAGCTGCTCCTTCAGGATCGTACACGACCTCAGGACCTCAGGCAATTCAGTAGTAATGCTCTCACTCGAACTACTAAGGAGATCCGATATAAGAACCTGATCATCCCAGTCCTGCTCTAAGGCGATAAGGCATGGACCGTCTCAAAAGCGGATGAAGAAATCCATGGAAAATTCTTCGAAAAATCTTCGGTCTCGTTTGCTTTGACGGGCTATGGAGACGAAGATACCACCAAGAACTAAACAGGGACATGAACCTGATCAAAAAGCTAAGCATCGGACATTTAAGATGGCTAGGTCATGTAGAATGAATGGACACCAATACTCTGGATCGCAGAGTTTTCGATTCCCAGCCAGACATCGGACGCAGTAGAGGAAGACCTCGCCTTAAGTGGCGCGCTCAAGTAGAAACCGACCTCAACCAACATGGAATGCACAACTGGAGGCAGTTAGCTAAGGACCAGGCTAATTGGAGAGGCATGTTGGTTGAGGCCCAGGTTCATTCCGGACTGTAGAGCCACTTTAGTAAGTAAGTAGCATGCTTGAAATAAAAGTTAGTCGTGGGCAACATTACAAAAGCGTAATGTCATGTTGCCATGCACACATCGATCCTCTTTTTCTTGTGAAAACTATTTTATGTGTTCCTTTTTTTTTTGTTCTTGCATTTTACAGTGGAAATAATTTAATCTTAATATACATTCTAACCCAGCATTTTTGCTAAAACAGTAAATTCGTCATAATAATGGGGCAAGTCAATATCTACAAAATAATGATAATAACTCGTTCAACTTGTCTACACCCTAGCTATTCCAACTGCAGATTCGACAAAACAATTCTAACTATCTCCCCAACCAAATGTCTCGAAAACCATTCCTGTCATGGCAAACATTGTTAGACTTCTAAAAAGGCAACACCATCGCCCCGTATTAGTTCGCATTCAAAATTAATTTAATTTAAATTCCACCTCGTCAACGCCGACATTAATGAGTAAAATTCTCTGACAAACTCCAAGCACGTATACAATTAAAAAGAAAGAAAGGGGTAAACACAGTCATAGCCCACATTTACCGTCTGTGCACATAAAAAACATTTTGACAGCAGTCGGTAATAAAATATTCAGCGATGTCAAACAAAAAAAAATGTTTTCACATTCATAAACAATTATTCAAAAGAACACAAACTTCACGGCGTAGATAAATCCAAAAGAACCGCTTGGGGTTGCGAAAAAATAAAAACACTCCCCAAACCGAAACGCTAACCAAAACAACTGTCAAAACATGTTGCAAATCTTTCACACCATCTCTCTAAATACAAGTGTAAACACAGAAATACAGAAAAATACAAAAATTACCTTTTTAACAACTTCTCGCTTCTCAAAGTCAATCATGGCTGGATTACGATCGGATATATCCAACTGCTCCCGCTGTGTATTCCAAATTGGATTTGACAGGACAGCGGCGGCGGTGGCTATTTCCACAATTTCTCCACCATTGGATTTTACTGCCTCATCGATTTGCGTCGTCCTCGTATTCACAGTTGCAGCACTGGTGGTGGTAGCACTACCACCACCACCACCACCCATTAGCACTCCATTCGAATTGAACACTATCGAGTCGACATTACCGTCGACAATTGCCGCCGCATTTATCGGCCCGTCACCTGATTCACTGTAATTCCTTAAACCGATTTCGATAACGATTTTATTGCGATTTAAATTTTTCGGATGATTTGCCGCCAACAAATTGTAGTCCCGACCCTGATGGTGATGGGCGCTCGCACTCACCGAATCGCTGGCGACCTTCTCGCGCAGCTTGATGATGTTCGATATATTTAGGCTGTTTGTAAGGGTGATGCCGGTTATGAAGACAAGGACTATTGTTATCGTGATGCCAATGACAAGCAGGGTTGGCATACGAAAGCATTTCGAGCTGCACATCGTTGACGTTGTGTTGGTGTAGGATGATGCCGCGGCCAGGGATGATACAATTTATAGACGTCGTTGTTGTTGTTGTGTATCTTTGTCACTAAATCCAACAAAATGGAAGGCACTTTTTTTTACTGCTTTGCGAATAAATCTCAAGCACTTTGCGGAGGTGGAGGCGCATTACATATCCGTACGTTTTGTGTTTGTGTGCAGTGAGTGAGTCGTGTCATGTATGACACAGCTCGCAGATGAAACCGAAACGATATGAATGTCAGTTGATTGCGGAGATCTTTCTTTTTGGATTTACCTCACTGGTTTACCTATCTGAGGGGGAGAGGAGTGTTTTTTGTTTGTTTTAGAAGGGAGGCAAGCCTTGTGAATTGATTGCAAATGTGACAGCGCTGAATGCGTAATTTCAGAGACACAGTGCTTAGGGTTCTGTGTTCTGTCACAAGGCTGGTGTGCTTATAAATTCGTCGCAATTTATATCTGTGATGTGTGACTAAATTGTGGGCACCCTTCTGTCGTCGGAAGAATTCGATGGGAGGAAGACTTTAAATTGACACACTTTGTAAAGACGTTTGTTAAAGGATGTGTTTTTAAACTGATGTGCTCTTAATGTCATAAGCAAATATAGACGTCACTTTCTTTCAAGAAGTGATAGCTGGTATTACCTGTCAACTGTACCGGGGATGTCAATGTTCACTGCACAAAAGAAACCAATTGAACATGTTCACAATGCACTGGGAATGGGCGTGTGTATAAACAATTTATATGCATAATGCACGGCAATGACACTTAGCTGACAGTTGATTAAAACAGAAAGTGGGTCAATTCAGTTTCATTATTTTAAATCGACTGCGAACAAAGAGAATTTATGGAAATTTCGGACGCACTTATTTTCATATGCAATGAGAGTAACTGTCAGTTAAGTGGATTTTTATTCTGTGGTTGGCTTGTGACACTATTGTAAGATTCTTTTCAAAATAAAATGGAGTAAGCTAACGGAGATTGTGTTTTAATTAACTTTGTTTTTTTTTTGTAAATGACTTTACTGTTGAGTGTAAATCTGTCGTATTTGTGCGTAGCGTAAATAATCGAACTTATTACATACAAGTGCTTTTGACTCGTTATCTAAGCGGTGCACAGTGGAGTATTTGTATGCTCAAAAGTAAAAAAAATCAGGTTGCCATAAATATCGGTAAGCACCGCTGTTCTTCAAGCTTGATAACCGATCCATCACGCACTATGCAAAAAAAATTGCACCGCTATTGCCATTCGCCAAATTATCAGTCAGAACCTAGCCATTGACGGAGCTGAATTTATTGGTTTTCTGCACTTTTTTTCGCGACTCATTTTTGATTTGGTTATTGTTTTTTCGTGTGGTGAAATTAAGAAAAGAAAAAATATTTAGAGATAAAAAATTGATGAAAAACTTGTGTTGTTGGAGGAAAAGCATATCCAAATTTTAAGATATCCAATCGAACAAAAAAGTTGTGTCAGCAATGCTTTGAAATATTTTAAAAGCGATTTCAAGAAAAAATGGGCTACTGCGAGCTATAAAGATGAAAGATTCCTTAAAACCAATGAAAAGTGGCTTCAAACAAGCATTAAAATGTCCTTTGTTAAAACCTTAACAAACCAGGGCGACCATCCAAACCGTTCGAGGAGCTTAGTGACTGCAGTAAGCGGCGCAAGCATGTATCAGTCGAAGAGTTGACGTTTGCAGCCAGCGTAAGTCAGCGTACTTTAGAAAGTTCTGATGCGTCCAAAATAATCAAAAAAGTTACTAATTCGCCAACCGATGCTTAAGAACTTTGTAAGCTGATTTCCTCTTCTGCGAAGCAAGTTGCAGTGAAAAATTTTACACCCCAAGAGGCATTAACAATATCTGTTGAAGGCGACTTTACAAGGAAGCAATGGGAAGTGATACAATGTGCCAGCAAAAGTATCTACCCCTGCTACTCATTGATAAAAAAGTCAAAAACTGAATGTTACCCTGATAAGGAATTCATCACAGTCACTGAAAGCCGAAATACAACTGCAAGCATTGCTTGATCACACTGCATTACGCCTTTGCAAATATGTCAAAAATGCATTGGAAACGTGTTCAGTAAAACTATGGTTTTGATTTCAAAATGGGGCTGTGATGGGTCGCAACAGACGCAGTATAAGCAGAAATTAAAAAAACAGCACTGACAGTGATGCTAATATTTTTCAAAGCTCACTCGTTCCTCTGCGACTTGCTGTAATGATTGATGGCGAAACCCAGTCGCTTTTTCTCCTAGATTTTACAGGCCTATACGCACAAGCTCTAAGGATGACATTGACATTGACTTTACAGTACTTCACACATGAATGCAACGAGCTGAAGACACATAAAATCACTGGCGACTGAGGCTATCAGCTGGGACAGAGAAAGACATTAATACAACAGAGAGAGACAGATAGACACTAGAAGAAAAGTCATATAACATAAACCTACATGGCACAGAGAAGGGGACATAGATTGATGTTCCCTCACATTATCGCACAGGTGGCCTCAGATAAGCTGGGGATTTTTGTAGAAAAAGAATGCTGCCGATCTGGGGCTTAAACCGCAGCGTTTGGATTAGCAGTCAACTACGCATTCCTCTGAGCCATGGCCATCTGCAATCTAAGGATGTTTCCAGAGATGAAATCAATTTCAAAATGCGCCTGTCAGAGAAACAGAAGTATTTAGTTCTAATTAAATAGCAAATATAAAGCAAACCATGTTGCTTACAATGTTTGACGGCAAAGTTTGCAATGCTGCTACAAATACTGCTTCTACTATGAGGTGCTGTATTTGTGGACAGACTTCTAAGGATCTCAATAAAATTATGAAAACGGAGCAAGTCAATGTAGAAGCACTAAAGTTTAAACTCTCAATTCTTCACGCATGGATTCGCTTTTTCGAATCGCTTCTCCATGTAGCTTATAAAATACCTTTAAAAAAAATGGCAGGCACGATCGGTTGATGAAAAAGCAATCGTGAAAGCTACAAAGGTGAAAATTCAAGGCGCATTCAAAGAGCAAATGGGGCTCCTAGTAGATGTACCTAAAGCGGGATTTGCTAATACCAATGACGGCAACACTTCCAGAAGGGTTTTCAATGACCCCATGTTCTTCTCGTATAACTGTGATAAATCTAAATTTGATAACTCCCTTCAAAACTATCTTGGAAGTGATTTCTAGTGGATATAGAATTGATGCCGACAAATTTAATACCTTCACCCACGATACCGCAAAATTGTACATAGAGCAGTAAGGCTGGCATCCCATGTCACCAAATATACACAATGTGTTCATACATGGCGCAGAGGTAACAGACCATGCAATTTTTTCCATTGGTCAGCTATCGAAGGAGGCAGCGGAGGCTCGAAACAAACACTTCAGGCAATATAGACTGAAATTTAGTCGAAAATGTTCACGTGTTTTTTTTTAACAGAGACGTCTTAAACTGACTGCTGTTGAGCTCAGATCCGTACCTTAGCAGCCTTAGAGCACGGCAGCATAAGAAAACCAAACCACTATCGCAAGAGGCACGAACTCCCAAGCGAACTGCCTATGCCTCTAGAAGACGATAACAACAGAACTATGGTAGATATTGAAGAAGAAGAACATAAAGACGACCTTTCACCTTCAGATTCTGATTAAACACATTTTCTTTAAAGTTCTTCATAATATTTAAGAATAAACAATTAATTTTCATTATATGCTGTGTTTCAACTTTCAATTGATTTATTTACAAAAAATATTTTATAAAATAATTTTGAGAGGTTTTTTCATACAAATACTCCACTGTGCGGTGGTGGAAATTGGTTTATGCCTCGAATTATTTATTACTGGAATCAGCACTCAGTTTATTCAAACGTTTCTACATTAACTAGACAAAATTATTATGGAAAATAATATTGTAATAGATTTTATGAAAGATGTCTGATCTTACTTAAAGATGTAAATAAATAAATTAAATTGTTTATAGCTACAATCATTGACCCATTATCCCTTATCAAAATCTTAATTAGTGAATGAAACAATTCAGACAAACCCAAAATAACTCTATTGAATGTCAGATTTATAACTGTTTTTAATCGTATTTATGCTATATTTTGATTTTGGGAAATTTGATTTCGATAATCATCGGTTTTAAACAACTGTTAGGTCTCCTTTCTGAAGCTATGCCCGATAAATCAATCTATGTAAATGGAAATTATTTGAAAGCTCTCAGCCTGCTGTCCCAGTGAAACCTAGACAAGCTGCTTTGACATATTCGGACAACAGGTTGTCTAGGAATTTCAAGATGGTAAACAGAGATGGTGGCGGATGAACCGAAATGCCAACGGCAGCTCTCTCAATCCCGTAGTGGATACTGATGGCTCCGTCTCCTAAGAGTATCTATTAAATTGGAACCAGGTTTGCGGGTTGTGCTTTGGGTTAACTACCCAACCATGGAAAAAAATCTATGTTACGAAGCAACCAATAGCCTCGGAAAAGACTGAGTTTATTGTTGACGACCCTGCTAAACGAAAAAAGGACAACGACGTTCGTATCTGCACCTGGAATGTAAGAATATTAAAAAGGAGAGGTGCAAGCGAAAAGCTAGCAAAAGCCCTAAACTGCTACAAAGCAGACATTACTGCCATCCAGGAAATACGATGGGATGGGCCGGGCAAAAAGAGGATGAAAAACTGTGAGATCTACTACGGACCGTGTTGTAGTGAGCACAAACAGCGACTTTTCGGATGCGGATTTGTTATAAGTGCCAGACTTAGGCAAGAAGTCTTATGTTTTCAAGACATTAGCGCACGCATTGTAACAATCCGCATCAATGCCATATTCGCCAACGTAAGCTTTATATGCGCTCACGCCCCAACGGAGAAAAAAGGTGATATAGCTAAAGATTGCTTCTATGAGGTCCTTGACAAAACCTATCAGCGACCACCGAAATACGATGTTAAAATCGTGCTGGGCGATTTTAACGCAAAGGTAGGAAGAGAAGACATCATAAGCAGTATTGTCGGAAAACAGCCTACACGACAACACGTCTGGTAACGGACTTAGGCTGGTTGACTTCGCTATGGAACGAAATGCCACTATAGCCAGCACACGGTTTCCTCACCTAGATATCAATAAGGGGACATGGAGGTCTCTAGTCCAACGAACGGTCAACCAACTTGATCACATTGCGATAGACACGCATCCAGTATTTTGGATTTCCGAACATTTCGAGGAGCTAACATCGAATCGGACCACTACCTTGTTGCAGCCAAGGTAAGAATGCGGATATCCACCACCCCACAACAACACAGAAATACTGTGAAAAAATGTAATTTCGAAAGACTGCAATCGCAAGACCCCGCCAAGACCTTCGCGCAACGCGTATCCCTTAACATCTCGATTAACAACATACCACCAGCATCGAATGTCGAAGAACAATGCCATCGATGCCAACAAGCCATTAGATCAGCCGCAACTGATGTGCTAGGTTTCTCGTGCCCACCAGCAAGAAACCCCTGGTTTGATGAGGTATGCCGACAGATGCTCGCATCCAAGAACGAGGCCTACAAGGCTAAGCTGCAGGTGAAGACGAGAGCTGCTGTTGAGCTCTATAGGCAGAGAAGAAGGGAAGAACACCGTCTTTTCAGAAAGAAGAAAAAAGAGCAGGAAAAGTGCGCGATCGAGGATATAGAGAGGTGCCACTCCAAGAACGATGTTCGAAAGTTTTACCAAAGTGTTAAACGTCAAAGCCAAGGATAAAAGGCTCGAACAGAATACTGTCGAGATGAACAAGGAAATACCGTAGTTGAGACACAGTCGATGCTGAGGATATGGAAGAATCACGAATCACGGATGACGAACAACATTCCGCTGTCAGGCAGAACGAACCATTCAACATTTATAGAGACGAACTATGCAAAGCCATGTCTAGTTTTGGTATACCGCCCAAACTCGTCCGTTTGTGTAGGATGACAATGGAGAATTGTCGCTGCTCCAGCAAGGTCGGAAACGACCTTACCGACACATTCGATACCAAAAAAGGATTTAGGCAAGGCGATGCGCTGTCATGTGAATTCTTCGATTTGATTCTTGAAAGAGGATTGTGCAAAAATCGGGACAACTACTACCATACGCCGACGATATTGACATCATTGGTCGGACCCAACGTGATGTCATAGCCACGTTTGCTAGTTTGCAGTAAATGAATCAAGACGAAGTAGTTGTCAACAACACGAAAGGACACACAACATCGATTTTAGGTAGAACGGGACCTTGTCTATCTCAGCTCGGCTATTATATCTGACAACAACATCTCGGAAGAAATTAAACGAAGAATTACTCTTGACAACCGCTGTTTCTTCGGGCTAAGAAGGCAATTCAGTAGTAAAGCCGTCACTCGAAGTACTAAGGAGATCCTATATAAAACCCTGATACTCCCAGTTCTGCTCTACGGCGCTGAAGCATGGACCGTCTCAAAAGCGGATGAAGAAATCCACGGTCGATTTGAGAAGAAAATTCTTCGAAAAATCTTCGTTCCCGTTTGCGTTGACGGGCTTTGGAGACGAAAATTCATCCAAGAACTATACGAGCTGTACAGCGACATGCCCCTGGTCAAAAAACTCCGCATTGGACGTTTTAGATGGCTTGGACATGTAGAACGTATGGACACCAATACTCCGGCTCGCTGAGTCTTCGAATCCCAGCCCGACATCGGACGCAGTAGAGGATGACCTCGCCTTAAGTGGCGCGCACAAGTAGAAACCGACCTCAACCAACTTGGAGTGCGCAGCTGGAGTCAGTAAACTAAGGACCGGGCTAATTGAAGAGGCATGTTGGTTGAGGCTTAGGTTCATTCCGGACTGTAGCGCCACTTAAGTTAGTAAGTACTCATCATCATAATTTCTGATTGAATATGAATTAATTGCGTTAACCTATTTCCGAAAACAGAATTCAATTCTAAAAAATATGTTATTACAATGCAAATGAATTTGAAATTTAGTTCAAGCATCATAATTTAACACCCACCTTATTCTACATGATGTGGTGTAATAAACTGTTGATGCCTTAAAGTATCGGTTCTATGAAGTAAAACCATTTAAGCTAATAGGCTTTACCCATAGAAATAGTAATGCAATGGTACTTACAAAGCCAACATTTGTCGAGTAAATATAAACTAAATACTGGTGAGAGTCAAAAATAATAATGACGCAACATTTTATATAATTAGATGCAAATTGAGTACGATGGGTTGTCACCTATTAGGGACCAGACTGTAAAATGTATTCCATGACACTTAAAACTCACGTCTGAATTAAAAATGGCAATTTAAAAATTATATGAAATTTAACACGTATACGCCCGAGTGCACATGCTAAATTTTTGTTTATTTATTTTATAATTAAACAATTAGTTGCAGGTGAGTTCTACGGTGGCACCATGATAACAGCAAATGTCAATGGTAAGTCACTTCAAACTGTCCAGCAATCCCATTTTCATACTAAGTGCTGACCATGAGTTGTCATGGATTAAGCACTAATACCTTATTAGTATGCGCCTTCGTATGGCAAGGCTTGAATACATATTGGACAATTATATCCAAAATAAAAGTCTTTTAGGTATTTCAGATCAATTAATTTGGTGACAGAAAGCGAAATGTTTTTTTTATATTTAATAGCACAGAAGACACGTTTACACCTGGAATTATAGGCGGACTTGGCGCAGGTATAATATTAGCTTCTTCGGTGTCAAAACATTGAACAAGGATTTCATAGTTATGTTTAGTCCTCCAGTTAAGGTCGCCTTGACTGAAAAAATTGGAATATTATATTCTAAAGGGTGAATTTTTAAGAGTTAAGTTTTTCAGGTTGGCAGCACTGATAAGTAATGGCGTCCAAACGTCATCTGTCAAAAGTGAAAAGTTTTCAGTATACTCTGTCATTTAATCATGGAAGACTTACAAACGATCAACGATTGCAAACTATTGAAATTAATTATCAAAATTCGTGCTCTGTGAAAAATGTGAACCGTTTGTTACGACCATATTATGGTCGTCATAATGAGGCTCATTTCTGGCCCAACTGTCGCATCTGGAGTGATGAACAGCCACATGCCATACAAGAATTACCGATGCATCCCGAAAAAAACGACAGTTTGGTGTGGTTTAAGGGCCGGTGGCATCATCGGCCATTTTTTTTAAAAGACTACCGTGAAAGAAAGTCACCGTCAACGACGAATGATATCGAGCCATGAAACGCGACTTTTTTTGCCCCAGTTGGCTGAGTTGAACTTGGTTGACATATGGTTTCATCAAGACGGTGCAAGATGCCAAACAGCTCGTGAAATAATGGAAATGTGGAAGGATGAATTTGGTGAGCAGCTTATCTCTTCGAAATAGCCCTGTGAGTTGGCCGCCAAGATTATGCGATTTAACGCCTCTTGATTATTTCTTGTGGGGTTATGTAAAGTCGTTAGGCTCTGTGGACAAGTCGAACACAATTGAAGTTATACAGGATGACATAACACGCGTATATCGTGGAATCCAGGACGAAATGCTCGAAAAAGTGACGCAAAATTAGACAATTTAAAACGGAGCCGCGGACAACATTTACATGAAGTTGTCTTTAAAACGAAAATGGCAAAGGAACATTTATCGATCAAAATAAAAATTTTGATTATTTGATGCAAATTTGAGTGTTCTATTCGATTTTTAAAAAATCACCCTTGACATTGGCTAAAATGTCACCACAAATCGAATCGAATTATCCCGAATACTACCACAAATCGAATACGAAAATATTATTCCAATATTTTTTCCTTTTTAGTAATTACAAATGACGCTTAATATCAACAGCTGGAGGGTTATTCCCAAATGGACCGCGGATCGTATTTAGAGCGATACCCAAGTTTTGACCAACTTCGCTTTTGGATCAGCAGCGAATATGATATTTCCCCATTCGTTAATTTTTTTTTTGTTTTTTCTATTTTAACTTGTTGTGAGTCTAGATAAGCCACGGGGGCAACTTCGATGCTGGAGAAAAGTTGTCGGCACGCTTGCGATTGCTCGGCTTAACTCTTCGGACGGGGGTAGTTCTTGCCCCTTCTCCAAAACATCCCAGCTCAACAAACATTTTGTCTCGAGCCAGATTCAAAAAAAAATAAAAAAAGAGATGAAGAAAGCTACTTTTCTTTGACCACGTACGGTAAATAAGGACTTCTCAAATTCCAAAATTTTTATTTAGGTATTTTCAGTGACAGTTGGTTGTCTTTTTACTTCTTTTCGCAGGGCATTTTGTTTTTAACATCCGACGAACTCAATTTCCGCCAGCAATGAAAACCTATACACCTCCCGCTTTCAAATGAAAACGAATCGCTTTTGGGAATAAAAAAATTAAAATCCGCCACCAAAAGAGGTGATTCCCAGCGCTTTTGGATTATCCCTGTATGAATTTTGGCATGAGTTTTGATAATTTAGTATTTTTTATTGAAGAGATTTCAACACAAAGTCCTACTGAGCTTTAACGGAAATTGCTAGACAAGCAGGTATGATTGTCAGATGCAATGAAAATTAAGTCCAAAGCGCCTTACAACCTTTCCCCTTTGTTCTGACAATATTATAAGAAAATTCGTCTGATGGTAAATTTCCCATGGAATCTACATATCTTGTTAATGTTTACAGGTGTAATTGTCAGACTATTTTTATACATTTTGAACGTGGGCTGGCAAATTTAAAAGTGTCAAGTTTTGTTACATCCAATAATGCCATGTTTCTTTTTTTTTTTTTTTTTATAATTTACACGTACTCAAGGGGTTATGAATACCCTTTTATATGTTACCATAGTACGAGCTTTAGAGAAGGGGAAGAAAAAAGAGAGAGGATAGGAAAGATTTTGGATGTAGTGGAGACTTAAACTCCATGGGTGGTGTCCGAACTAGCTTCGGGGAGTCACTTTTTCTAGTGTTCGTTAAATTTGAAGAAATTCAAGATGGTGTGCATACTTTTAGGTAATACACCGACCTTTTATTTCTTTTAAATAAAACTGAAATGGATTTTGGTTGGGATTGAACGCGCAACCTTCCACTCAACAGACGAACACATTACCACTACACCGCGGCCACCCACGTAAACAATTCAGTTATATAATGTCAGTATATTCGTATCAAGATTTTTTTACGTGAAAGCATCAATTTTCTCATAACGCTAATACATCGTGTGACAAAATTTCGTCAGATTTTGATCGGTTAAAATTCCGAGACTAATAATTCAAAAACAATGGTTAAGCACAATGCGGGTAGTAGTGGAATGTACGTGTTAGATGCGCGGTACTTGTTTTGCCTGTGACGTGAACGCACTGAAGTAGCGGCATTCGTGCCATTCGTGTTACGAACGAGATTTGTGGATAGTCTTAGATTCGAGTAGTGTGCAAATCCGTTAAGACAGGACGTTTATTAAACTGTCGTTGTGTATTGCATGTGGAACACTACAATGATCAAAAGTTAACCAATAAAATTATTCCATGGAACACAAGTGAAAATTGATATTAAATGGAAAATTACAAGATCAATAAAATATCCATCAGTTATATCTCGAAAATACGCTCAGAATTATAGAAAACGTAAGTCAGAGCAAAGCTTACACCGAGTTGAATGCAAAAAAACTGGCAATGAAGGTGCCGGCGAAATGATGGAAAATAACGATTCCATGTTAATCTACGGCACTCTTTTTTTTTCATTTAGATAAGTGAAGTCACCAAAGCGAGGACATTTTTCAATTATTTCTAATCCATGTGCAAAGAAATTAATTACAATCCGATTGCTCCGTTAGAAGTTCTAAAAGGTGCTTTTTTTAAGAGGTGTGGAACTTAGCATTGAAATAAAACACAAGAAAGTCGTTTTGTTGTCCATTTGGCTTTATTGGAAGGATAATTATATGCCATTAATGTTTAAATATGATTTCAGGCATTTGGCCGCCGCTGGTTCGAATAAAGCCAAGTCTAGAGATCCAATTTTCAACCACTTTTTCGAGCATTTGGGGCCGTATGTCGGCAACAACGCCACGGATGTTGGCTAACGTTTCTGGTTTGTTGGAGTAGACGAGCGTCTTCACATATCCACAAAGAAAATAATCCAATGGTGTCAAACCACACGATATATAAATCGATTGTGACGTGCGCTGTGTGGCATGTAGCGCCGCCTTGATGGACCCACATCTTATTCACATTCATGCCATCCAATTCGGGAAAAAATAGTCGGTTATCATGGCTCTTTACCGGTCTTTATTTGCGGTAACTGACTCTCCAGCATCATTTCAGAAGAAGTATGGCCCAATGACTCCACCAGCCCATAAAGCACATCAAACAGTCAGTTTTTGTGGATGTAATGGCGTCTCAAGGATCTCATGTGGATTCTCTTTACTCCAAATGCGGCAATTTTTCTTGTTGACGTAGCCATTCAACCAAATATGAGCCTCATCACTGAACAAAATTTTGCGATGAAAATCAGCATCGAGATCAATCTCATTTCGGCCCATACACCAAAATCACGACGTATTGCATGCTTTCGCGGCTTTAACTCTTGCACAAGCTGGATCTTGTAAGTTCGTAAGCTAAGATCTTTGCGCAAAATCTTTCATAAAGTTGATGGACAAAGCTCCAAATGCTGCGTACGTGGCGAATCGATTCATTCGGATCCTCTTCAGCACTTTGCTCTACAGCGGTAATTGTTTCTTCGGTGCGCACTGTTCGACGTCTCTGCGGATGCGTATTATCACTTAGAGTAATCGTAGTGCGAAAACGATCCATGGTTAACCGAATTAATTGCTCTGATGGACGATTAGGTCGACCATGAAATGGACGGAGCTTGCGGTAAACTTTGCGAACTGAACCATTATTTTTGAAATAAATTTGCACGATTTGCAAGCGTTGTTCATTTGTCAACCTGTTCATGGTGAAATGGCAAAGCTTCCGTCCAATCCCTACAGCATAGTTTTTTATCTAGTGGCTTCGCGGCCAGGATTTTAGTATATTTTGCCACGCGTCATTCAAGTGGTATCAAATATCTGTAAAAGCTTATATCAACGTTCGAAATCGACTTGAAACCAGAAGTCCCGCCATCGTGTAAGAAGTTCTCTGCGTAAAGTCTGTTGTGCCAAAAAGGCAATCTTCTGAGAAAATTACGACCTAGGAAATACAAAACCGCTGGTGCATTGTCATATGTACCTGCAAAAGTTTCTTCGACAATTCATTACACGGATGAAAGTATATCGGAAGAAAAGAGTCTTTGCATCATTTGAGCGATCCACAAGAAAGGAGACAATCTGCGACAAGTACAGTGAGTCACTGTTCTTTTTTAACGTTCTCCAACATTGAGGACTTAGTTCTTGAAGATTTAAAAACCCAGTGATGAATGGAAATAAAAAACTTTTTGTAGGAAAATAAGAAACTGGTTGTCAATATGCTTGCTAGCATGACACAGAGATGGATCAAGTATGTTCCAGCATTTTGAATGAGCTCCCACTCGGATGTGTGAGCTGTATTCAAGTCTAGAGCTAATGTGTGCTTTATGAATAACTCTTAATAAATCCTAAAAACCAGCCTTGCCTTTTGCAGTATCTCTAAGGAAATTAAATTTCAACGAAATATTTGCGATAGCATACATTCCAGGCCTAGGCCAGCAATTCGATTCCTCAACGTCAACTCATATCATTTTAACGTTAATAATATTTGTATCTCGCTTCAGGTAGAAGACATCGCTGGGGTGTTGTAGCAGTAAACTCAACACCGTTATTAGAATATCTCACTGAACAATTGTATTAATGTCAAAGTTGATATTCGCTGCCATTGCGGATGAGATAGAGAATAAATAAATTCAAGAGTGCTGCCATCCACGAACTTATGGATTGGATTACAACTCAACAAGAGTAGGCCGATAAAAAAGGGTGATTTAAGCGTAATTTTTTTAAATCGAATAAAATACTCAAATTTGCATCAAATATTAATAATTATTTTTTAACCGATAAATAGGCCTTTGCCATTTACTTTCTAAGGACAACTTCATGTAAATGTTGTCCGCGGCTCCGTTTCAAATGGTCCATTCGGAAGGTCCAATTTTGCGTCACTTTTTCGAGCATTTCGGCCTTTATTCCACGATTTACACGTGTTATGTTATCCTCTAAGGTTTCTATCTTGTTTGGCTTGTCCAAATAGACTAACGACTTTACATAACTCAACAAAAAATAATCAAGAGGCGTTAAATCGCATGATCTTGGCGGCCAACTCACACGGCCATTTCGAAGAGATAAGCTGCTCACCAAATTCATCCTTCAACATTTCCATTTTTTCACGGGCTGTGTGGCATGTGGCACCGTCTTGATGAAACCACATGTTAACAAAGTTCCACTCAGCTAACTGAGGCAAAAAAAAGTAGCGTATCATGGCTCGATATCGTTCGCCGTTGACGATAACGTTTCTTCCACGGTCGTCTTTGAAGTAAAATGGACCGATGATGCCAGCAGCCAATAAACCACGCCAAACTGTCGTTTTTTCGGGATGCATCGGTAATTCTTGTATGGCATGTGGCTGTTCATCACTCCAGATGCGACAATTTTGCCTTTTTACGTATTCGTTGAGCCAGAAATGAGCCTCATTATGACGACCATCATATGGTCGTAATCAACGGTGCACATTTTTCACAGAGCACGAATTTTGATATTAAATTTCAATAATTTGCAACCATTGCTTCTTTGTAAGTCTTTCCATGATTAGGTGGCAGAGTAAAACTTTTCACTTTGACTGATGACGTTTGGATGTCATTAATAACCAGAGCTTTTAACCTGAAAAACTTAACTCTTAAAAAATCAACCGTTGCAAAAAAAAACCATTGTGTAAGTAAAATTAGTGAAAATTTACTTCAGCGGGTACTTGCCCATGGGTAACAACAGCATTCGAAACGAAAATCAGCTAATACACGAAAAGTTAGTTTGGACACAATCAACGAAGTAATTCTAAACTACAGCCAACATCTTTCAAATCTCTCACTTAATCGTTCTTCTGCTCTTTAAATTCCCGCGTTGTGCTTAAACCTTACAAAGGTAGAAAAAAATGATAAAGGTATTCATAACATAACCCCTTGTACCCATTAAAATTATAAAAAAAAATCGAGCGTGCGTTCAGATGTGGTAGAAGTGAAGTTGGTTAACAGAAAGGGAGAGAGTGATTGATCTCTTTTTCGTTGCACTTTTTCGTTTCATAAAATGCAATTCACACCGCCCAAAAGAAGTTTAATTTAAAAAAAATGAAAATAGTTTTGAAACAATCTATCGAAGTATTTTGATACACCCAGAATTACATTTCTATATTCACAACGAAGGCGTTTCCATTTTTCCCTAAGATAGACCATAATACCGCCGGTGTAACTCTGCAAATGAACGGCCACAAAAGAAATTAATTTTTTTTGAGATGAGATTTTTTCAATCTTTTTTGGGTTTGGCTGAACTTGCGCAAGTTGCTACCGATTCGAAAATTAGTCTGAAGACACAAGTAGAAAAGCTTACGAAGAGTTTTGTTCGACTCTCTAAGGCATACAGGTTAAGATCACAATTGTATTTGCAATTGTTTTCACTGTCACACTACTTATTAAGAGTCTTTTATAAGTCTTACAAAAAAAGAGTCACCGAACTTACTGGACTTTACTAAAGACGAGCAACAGCTGGAGGGTTATTCCCAAATACACGGCGGATCGTATTAAGAGCGATACCTAAGTTTCGACCAACTGTTTTTTGTTTTTCTATCCTGACTTCAAATTCCAAAAATTTGTATTTAGGTATTTTCAGTGACAGTTGGTTGTCTTTTTATTTCTATTCCCAGGGCATTTTGTTGCTAACATCCGACGAACTCAATTTCCGCCAGCAATGAATACCTATAGGTTCACCTCTCGCTTTTAATCGCTTTTGGGAACATAAAAATACGCCACCAAACGAGATTATTCCCAGCGCTTCTGGAAATAATCCTCTGTATGAATGTTGGCATGAGTTTTTGTAGCAATACAGCTATTCGACGATTGTTATCGTACTTCGATTATTAATCTTAAAATAAGTAGATGACACGAACAACAGAAAATCAAATATGAATATCCTGGATAAAAGTATTCCCCTAGTACAATCTCCAACGAGCTCAGTGGTTATTGCAATGAACTGCAGCATAGAAGGTCTATTTCGACCCCCATCCATAGCAACGTCTTATGTTTGCCACAAAGAGGAGGATCTGATGTTTCTTATAACAGTGACCTTCAGAAGAGTTGAAGCGGTGAAATAAAAACATAGATGTTGTCACTATCGGGATTTGAAGAGACATCGTGCTTTGGAAGTCCACCTCATTAACTACTAGGCACCACTGCACCTAGTAGTTCCGATAACCTCATATACATTAAGAAAAATCAATTCATCAGACCTTTTCTAAATTTCAAAAATGTTGTGACGCTCCTTCGTTTTAAGTTTTTTTTTCGCTGAAATATGTCGCATAATTATTTTTTCCGCCACAGAGCACTACGCTCTTAGTATCGCTTTACGCAACTTGTTTTTATGACGCGACCTAGATCTGTCATTGATTGTGGCACTACTGCTCCATCTAGGCATTGTTTTGCAAAAATAAGCTCCAAAATTTGCCATGTGGTGATTGAATTGATATAGTGATACTATGAGGTGCTAAAATATGTTCCCATGTAGAGTTAAAGTCTATATAAAGTTTGGAATACCTTTATGAACAGATAGGAATATTAATTCTCGAAAAGAATGTTTAAGTTCCAAATCCAGAAATGGACCCAAACTTATCTTCACCATTTATTTGCTTCACCGAAGTCAATTTTTATTCAACAAAATATGGGTCCTCGAGTTTAACACCGATTCCGATCAGCTGATTCGGAACCTTATCATGACAATTGTATATTCTTGAACGTTTTTTAGCTTTTTGCAATAGGATCAGCGGTGTAAAAAAATGTATATGTTGTCACTTTCTGCACTAACCACTAAACCTTTACAAAAACAGGTGTTGTTACTTTTGGAATTTAAACCTTCTTCTCCGTAAACCCATGTTTAGTATCCAAAATTTGTATCTTAAGCTGATCTGCCAAAGTTTTTTTTCGAAGTTTTTAGGGATTCTCGTATGCTTATTCAAAATTGTAGAGTAGCCATTTTAAATTTTAAACCACTGTTGAATGGCCTTGAGACGAATGGCTCAGTTTTCTGTAATTCGTTTGCTTAACCTTGCAAGGTAACCCTGATCAGCATTACAACTATATTTCGAGCCAAAATTCAAAGCACCTATCCAGTCTTTTAATTATTTCCAGTCAATTATTCCACAACATTTACGAACGTTTCGAAAAATATTTGTTAGAGTCCAGTGACATGTAAATCATCCCTCCTCACATTAGTTGACATGAAACACGATGACATTAATGTCGCATCCATCATTGACGTTTCGACAAAAAATGCAAACAAATCAAAATGACTGAATAGCAAATCACGTTCACGTATGAATTCACGTTGAAGTCACATTAACGTGGTGTGATATTCCCAGTACCATCATGTCATCACTCGGTCTATTGTTACAGAAGCCCACTCAAAAGTCAAATCGGAAGATCTCCATATATAAGCCCTTAATCTTAAAAACTTGACATGCAAACAAACTCTCGCCTTTCAAAGTAGGATGTAATCAGTTCGCTTGACATATAATAAAACAACAACAAAAAAAAGTCATCAGAACTCTTCTATAAACTACACCACCACCCATCCGGGCTGTCATTGTTTCAATGCCCCCACTTGGTCATCCTACGATACAGAAAAAAAAAGCCCACCCATCCCGACAATTGAGTGTACTCGCAAGTAAATTTTTATTTCCGGCTTTCAAATCACGTCCAACTCACACACACAGACACTCTGTCATCATCATGTGACTGCCTATGTCATCGCATTGCAACGGTCCATTGTATTCTATAGCGGTACCCCGGCTGCACTACACTACTGTCAACAGCAATTTGCAATTTGTCAAATTCATACGCGATAATCATGTGAATCATAGAACTGCAACTGCAATTTGCTATAGTCCCGTTGGACTATCCGTTGCGTCGTCGACGCCATGTTGTCTTCTTCTAGGTGCCCCATTAAAGTGACTCAACCAGGAATCGTCGAACGTGTCAAGATTATCTGATTAGATGTGGTGGTACTGTGGATGCTTCGTTATTAAAAAAAGAAACAAGGACTACCCTCTCCCGTTGCGGTTATAAATTGAAAAAAAAAAAACGTTCTAGTATATGTGTTGTATTCACCAACCGACCGCAACAGAGAGAGACAGCAGTCTCGATGGTTCAAGGACAGCGGATACTAAAAAGTTAAAAAAAAAAAATTGCAAGGCAAACCCCCCTACAAGGATACTATCTTAGCTTGATAATTAAGTCTAAATGAAGGAAAACATTCCGTTCTGCCTGTGTTGTTGCTGGCTGCACTCTCCTGCTGAGGCTTGTACTATGCATCCATCCTAATTAAGAAAGAATAGGCGGTTGATGCCGCTGGGTTGATACTACTGCTACAACGTTCTGGTAGTACCTGCGTAAATTATCCTTTTGTTGGAATTTATTTACAACACGGTGTTGACGTCGTCATCGGGGTTAATGAGAGAATAGTGTACTACTACCAAGCCGGTGCGCTATTTGCAAACTTTATGATTATTTCTCATCATGATGAAAAATCCACCAACAAACGGAGGAGGAAATGAAAAACACAATTTTAAGGACATTTTAATGAGAATACCATAAGCTGGGCATAGACGCGTGCTGTGAGATGGAAATACTTGCATAAAATAGTCTACAAAGTGAGAGGTGATACATAAGCTATCCCAAGGACCGAAGGATGCGTTGTAACAACTTATTTTATTAATTTTTTTAATGAAAGCAACCCTAGTGAGCCCTTATTGGCGCCCACCAGTTTAAACTCATTAAGTATGAAGCAGTTATATGGGGAAACATGTCAACACCTTGAGGGACGGACAGTCGTTTGTTTTTCTCAAGATTTTTTTCTTGTAACTTCTATAATTGATGCATTACTTATCAGTAATTACAATCGCTGGGATACAATTACAGACACGTGTGGTGTTAAAAACAATCATGCAATCCAACACAAATCATGCGACCGGGACAATCTAAACAACAATGAGGTGAACCTAAACGGATGTTGAATGACATGAGAATGAGAAACGTCGAGACAATGGATGTGGAGTTCTATATCGCCCTCCAATGTAGGAATTTTTTTTTCTATTTTCAATGTTTATTAAATATTTTTAAAATTGTTTTTACAATTAAGTTTTAAGACTTTTTGACAGGTAAATTGTAAAAAAAATTCAATTGCTTTGCAAATCCAGGAAAGACAAATAAAAAAAGCTTACGCGTTCATCAAACAGAGGGCGTTTTTTACGCACAGGTAAAATTCGTTTACGTGGCTTGACTTGTCATTCCAATCATAATGGTAAAAGATGTCAACAAAAAGTCAGTACGGTAAATAAATATACTCTCTGCACTTGATATGTGTTATTGGAGCTAAATGATCGCGTTACTTTTCTTTACTTATTTTGTTCAAACCAGTGACGTTGGCAACGGTTGCGAAATCGAAGTTAGGGTCGGACAGCCAGATACAAACATACAAACACATTGTCATTGCGTCACCGCATTACAATCTCAAACAGACATGTTAGATGATAAGTTGTAGCTGTCACGATATGCACGTTGATTTAGCACAACTGAACGACTATTTTCAATGTACAGCGTCACTATTTCGGCGTAAGGTAATTCGTGGTTAAAATTGCACTGAATAGATACTTCAAAAACATTTCGTACTCACGTCAATCGGTAAACACATTTCAAAGTTATTGAGTGTGTAGATACCGAAACAAAATATTTCTGCAAAAAAAAAATCGGGTGTTTTTTTTTAGAGGTATACAACTTCGAATTGAAGTAAAACACAAGAAAATCGTTTTAATGTCCATCAATTTGGCTTTATCATCATATTTATCATTTAACGCCATTAAGGTTTAAAAATGATTCCGGGCATGTGGCCGCCGCGGCTGGTTCGAATAAAGGCAAGTCTAGAGGTCCGATTTGCAACCACTTTTTCGAGCATTTAGGGCGGTATGTCGGCAATAACGCCACGAATGTTGGGTTCCAAGTCACCTAATGTTCTGGTTTGTAGGCGTAGACCAGTGACTTCACATATTCCCAAAGAAAATAATCTAATGGTGTCAAATCAAACGTTCTTGGTGGCCAATTGACAGATCCATTCCGCGAAATTATGCGCTCATCGAATATTTCCTTCAATAAATCGATTGTGACGTGCGCTGTGTGGCATGTGGCTCCGTCTTGTTGGAACTACATCTCATCCACATTCATGCCATCCAATTCGGGAAGAACATAGTCGGTTATCTGAATAGTCGGTAACTGACTCTCCAGCATCATTTCGGAAGAAGTATTCCCAAAAAACTATGCCAGCCCATAGAGCACACCAATCAGTCAGTTTTTGTCGATGTAATGGCGGCACAAGGGTCTCATATGGATTCTCTTTACTCCAAATGGCAATTTTGCTTGTTGACGAGCCATTCAACCAAAAATGAGCCTCATCACTGAACAAAATTTTGCGATGAAAATCAGCATCGAGATCAATCTCATTTCGGCCCATACACCAAAATCACGAAGCATTGCGTGGTCACGCGGCTTTAATGCTTGCACAAGCTGGATCTTGTAAGGTCGTAAGCCAAGTTCTTTGCGCAAAATCTTCCATAAAGTTGATGGAAAAAGCTCCAATTGCTGTGCGCGGTGGGGAATCGATTCATTCGGGTCCTCATCAACACTTTGCTCTACAGCGGCAATTGTTTCTTCGGTGCGCACTGTTCGACGTCTCTGCGGATGCGCATTATCACATAAAGTAAACGTAGTGCGAAAACGATCCATGGTTAACCGAATTAATTGCTCTGATGGACGATTATGTCGACCTTAAAATGGACGAAGCTTGCGGTAAACTTCGCGAACTGAACCATTATTTTTGAAATAAATTTGCACGATTTGCAAGCGTTGTTCATTTGTCAACCTGTTCATGATGAAATGGCAAACCAAAGTGAACATAAATGACATTAGAGTTGCCCGATTTGACCACAAAATGTTAGTTTTATCGCAATTCAAAAAACCAACCCCTGAAACAACTCAGTTGGACAACGCAACACAAGTTTAAGCAACTGTAACATCCCTCAACGGGCTCCCTCTTTTTTATAAAAAAATATCCATTTTGGTTGAAGAATAATGAATTAAGGAACAATGTGTTAACAAAATATTTAGACAATGTTTTTGCTTGAAATTTTCAGTATAAAGTCAAGACATTATCACTTTTGGTTGTCAAAAATAACTTGTGAAAGGCATTTTCACAACTATCCGCTAAGAGTTGTCACTCACTACGTAAGCTGAGCCTAAGCGATTCAACCAATTTGCTGAAACCTCGTTTTGTTTAATTTTCAGTTTAACCATTAAGCTAAGTGTAATGGTCGTGATTCCGTTCGAACTCTCAGTTGCAAAACGCAACATGTTTAGTAAAAAAAAATTAAAAAAGTGTTTGAACATGATATTTAGATAATTTAAATGCACACAATAAGGCGATAAATAGAAAAAAAGTTCAGACGGAACTCGCCTCCAAGCAACACCAACTTCCAAAAGAGATTGAATGAATTTAGCGAAAACAAGAAAAATTTAGAATATCCAAAGAGTTAGTTTGGAAACCATTTCCTATCTCCATCTTGTGTAATCTTCTCTTTAAATGCCAGCGCAGTGATAAAACATTTCAAGGGGAAAGTTAAAAGGTGTTTATAACCATTTAAGAGACGGTGAATTACAAAAAAAAAGTTGCATTAATACTGACGTCCATGCCACATGTACATTTCTAATGTCTAGTTTCCAGAGTTCACACGCGGAGGAAGTGAAACTGTATTTTGCCAAAATTCTCTCTGTTTACCACCTCAATAGTCTATTTAATCTTATTCGAAAATTACTTGAAAATTCGCAAGCTCTTGGGTTTATGTGAGAGTTATATGCAACTATATTAGCGTTGACTGTTTGAATTAAAACGCGTATAAGAGCCGAAAGACATACAATTTTGTTCAGACTTAATTTGGTGACTCGGTTGAAGAATTTGAACTGTTCCTTACCCCAAAACTCAATTCTTTCGCCTACAAAACTGGTTTTATGCGAGTTGATCTCATCTTATTCTCTTACAAAAACCTGTGTTCCCATATCTAGCCGCGAGATATGCTGCTTCGTTTCCGTGATCAGACGACAACCGATATTTTGTTTAATCTGATTTTTGTTAACTTCACACCGTTTCAATTCGAAAAAAACAATCATAAAAAATGACAAAAATCGTCATTAGTCCCTTCTGCAAGATCTCCAGTGTGAAGACATTCAAAAGGCAATATTAGTCAAAAGTACCGTTATAAAACTGAATACATCATCAAATCTGAATACGTCATCCCACCTGAATCAGATCACATATCAATTTTCATCTTCATCTTACAGCCTCTCTTGTCCAATCTGTCCTTTTCAAAGTACCACAATTTGTATTTATACCGACAACAGTTAAAGGCGTTCCCGATATCTAGCATCTCGTTTTAAAAATTTCATATGAAAAACACCGTGCCGACAGGAGGCTACACTCCAATTCCAAAAATGCATCTTCATTATCCCTAATCATATACACATCGAAAACTTAATCAAACCCACATGTTTGGATTCAAGCTTCAATTACAGACTACAGACGTCAGAAACAGAACTTCGCTAAGACTCATTTATGAGTTATAACACCAAAAGAAAGGCAGTACTATCGATCAGCTGCCATTTCAACATTCAGAGGCAAATAACCATTTTAGCCACCTACATGTTACAAATTGTCACGTCCATATATCTAGCAACATTCACTTGATTCCTTACCTCAAGGGATATTGCTTTCATGGACTCACAGATAAGTTTCATAATTCGATTTTCCTCACACATAATCCCACACACCAAAATTTACTTATTGACAGACACCACACATTATTCGCGCATACAGGTGCACAAACATCCTTTCACCATGTCAACACGAAACCATCCATTTTTGCACACCAACGTACGTATTTCCTGAGTTACAAGTCCATCCGTTGAATACACACGATCAAACAGCCACAACATGGCCGTCCGAAAATAATTTTCATTTCAAACAAACAAAATAAACCAAACAACACGCGATCACCGACATCAAGCAGAATCGGGTGTGGTTAGTACTTGGATGCTGGACCTGATCAGAACACAGTCATCGCGATGTTTTTATGTTTCATTAACATCGTCCCAAAAGAAGTTTTCAAAAATATGGCATTTGACAGTTGTAGAGAGTGGTCTATAACAATGTCTTAAGGAGCATTGTAGTGCTCGAGTTGCACACCTCACTATAGACGATCGCAATGTTTGGCAAAAAATTATTATGAGCGACGAGTACATTTCGACTTTTGCTGACTTTGTTAATAAACGGAATAGCCACTGTTGGGGCACTGAAAACCCTCGATTGATACAAATGCCACTACACCCACGCGGCATGATTGCGCCACATTTCATTGAGGATGTAACAGTTACTGGTGAACACTATCTGGAAATGTTGGAAAACTTTCTTTTGGCCGAATTGGATCAATTAAAATACAAAACATGTGGTTTCAACAAGACGGTAATACATCACACACAATGATACGATGCGAATTCTGCGAGACATTATTCCCGACCGAATAATAGCAAAAATGTGGTGACATCGGCAGCCCCCAAGATCTCCCGACGACTCCCGATTTGTTTTTATGTGGGTGCTTGAAGAAAAAACATGTACATACAAACACACCAACTTCAATCTCGGTACTTAAGGACAGCATAAGAAACGAAAAAAATACCAGCGGTCTACTAAATTTTCATGCAAAAAGTGCTTAAGAGTTCGCCTTTGCACCACTGCCAGAGGTGCTCACTTAACCGACATCATATGCCGGGCATATTTAAATGAAATATAAATTATAAAATTGTATTAACATTTATTTGAAATAAACATCGACCTGGAACATAAAACGCATCCTGCAATAACCTACATACGACTTAACAGTTAAATTTGTAAGAGAGGCTGCAATTGCAGGACACTGCTCATGCTTTCGAAATAATTTTTATTGTTATGCCAAATATAAACGGAGGATTTGGAAATTGATAAATACCATTAAAATTAGCTCCTGATGTACCTTTTCCTCGATTAAATAATATAAGATTATGATTTGGTGGTGTAAACAAAAACTAACGGGTGATCCACGTAGAGATACTTTTTTCAATAGCCTTTTTTGACAGATCACGTGTGAGTCGTGGCAATCTGTCATGTTATTTTTGTTTAGTATTGTTTGGCATTTCATAATGGAAAGACTTACGCGTGAACAACGTTTACAAATTGTTCAATTTTATTATGAAAATTCACGTTCTGTGAGGAATGTGTTTCGTGCACTTCGCTCAACTTATGGTCAACATAATCGGCCTACTGAGCGTACTATTCGCAACACCATCACCCATTTTGAGACCCAGCATTCGTTATTGGATAATATTCGACCGAATACACCACGTCCATCACGCTGTGAAGAAAATATAGCGGCCGTAGCTGAGAGTGTACACGAAGACCGTAGAGAGTCGATTCGGCGCCGTTCGCAGCAACTCGGACTGACGTATGGAACGACTTGGCGCATTTTACGTCAGGATCTTAAATTAAAAGCGTACAAAATACAGCTTGTGCAACAACTGAAGCCGCTCGACCTTCCCAAGCGACATCGCTTCGCTCTATGGGCTCTTGAAAAGTTCCTAGAAGATCCGACGTTTTCGAGGCAAATTTTGTTTAGCGATGAGGTCCATTTCCGGCTCAATGGGTATGTAAACAAACAAAATTGCCGCATTTGGGACGAAGAGCAACCTGAAGAGATTGAAGAAGTGCCACTTCATCCAGAAAAAAAAACGGTTTGGTGTGGTTTGTGGGCCGGTGGAATCATCGGTCCATATTTCTTTAAAAATTATGCCGGTGCGAACGTAACCGTCAATGGCGACCGTTATCGTGCCATGATAACCGACTATTTGATGCCTGAAATTGAAGCTCGTGATCTCGGCGACATTTGGTTTCAGCAAGACGGCGCCACTTCCCACACATCGCATCAATCAATGGACTTATTGAGAGGACATTTCGGTGAGCACATAATTTCACGTTTTGGGCCGGTAGATTGGCTACCAAGATCGTGTGATATCACACCATTAGACTTTTTCCTGTGGGGATATGTAAAGTCAAAAGCTTATGCCGACAAACCCGCTTCGATTCAGGCCTTGGAGGAAAACATGACGCGTGTCATTCGCCAGTGACCAGTCGAAATGCTCGAACGGGTGATCGAAAATTGGACTCAACGAATGGACCATCTGCGGCGTAGCAACGGCCAACATTTGATAGACATAATCTTCAAAAAATAAATGCCAAAGAATGTTCTTTCAAATGATAATAAAAATTCTCCATTAAATTTGAATTTTCTGTGTTTTTTTCTTTAAAAAAGTAGGGAACCTCGAAATGGATCACCCTTTATGAGAACACTCCCAATGAACACTCATGACCATGAGTGTTTAATGGAACACCCGATTTGGTGTGAATAAAAATTTTCCCAAAGTAGGTTCTTCAAGTTGAATTTTAAAAACTAAAATGGAGCATGGCCATGGCATAAACGCTCTGAATGTTTTCACTTTGTATGAACCTGAACCCAGAACTGAAACAAATGTCCCTCTTTTCGGTTTGTCATGTTTCTGTTGTCTGGGAATTCTACAATCAAAATGACAGTTCCCAAAGCGTAATATTAATCGAAATTGAAAATTCTTATGAACCATCTTCTACTGAAGAATTTGCGACACTAACACCATTTTCATCATCAACAGAGATATCTACGATCGAAGAATCACTATCAACAAATGGCAGCGAATAAGAAGCCACGACAACGACATCATGTAGAAAGAAGAGGCAAAAGTTTTTCATTAGAGCAAGTTGTTACAGGATATTAGAGCAATGGAATGCCTTGTTTCATTAATTTTGTATTATACGAATCTACATGGATCAGTAGATTTTTTGGATATTAATTTTAAAAAATAAAATTTACTTTCATATTCTTTCCTATACCTATTGTAAAAATGATAAATAAGATCAATTTCGAGTTTCAATCCGAAGATCCAAGAACAATCAAAATGTACTATAAAATTGTTTAAAACAAAATTTTATACAGCAAAGCAGAATAATTATGAACAACTTAATAATTCTGATTTCAAATTATGATATTTTTCTTGATAAACACTACATAGATGCTTAGGCCAGTCTTTTCACATTGAAAGTGGGTTCCATTTATGGAATAAATCTTATTTTTATTTTTATTGATTAAACTATTTATCGTTTGTTAAGTTTTTTTTTCTATTCAAGTAATGTATCATCTGTATTCTTTATTTCCCGTTTGGACTATGATTTATTTGAGTGAAGTACAAATTAAAAAAACAAATTCGCGTACTCCCTCAAACACGAAATACTCCCTCTTAATTCTCTGAAATACTCCCACTCTAAATTTACAAAACGGCAGTCCTGGAGTGTTGAGCTGTCAAATGTAGTTGTTAACATTCTTGTAAGTTATCAAAAAAGTGGGTGCAAACGCGAAAAACCAAGATCTATAATTCTCAGCGTTTCAGCAGCACATTGATAATGTCGAGAATCTGTCTCGATTCGAGTTTCATAACTTGGAATGGTTAAGCAATCAGTTTCTCTCTGATATTCCTGAAGAAATCCATTGTGGTGCCATGCTGGTACCGAGAAGACGAAAATATTCTTTCCTTACATTGGTGACCCTGGCTTCCAAGGTGGAGTTGGGACTCATGGATCCACTTTAGAGAAAACAGTTTGACAAGTTTGTTGTGCTATATGTGCAAAAGCAAATCTATGAATGAAATTTCCCTCATCGATAGAGCAATTGGGAGAAGCTAAAAATGAATGACAAGCCCAGTGCAATTGGCGCTCTTGATTGTACTTAATTGAGATACTAAAGCCTCATTTACATGGCGATGAGTACCTGAATCGCAAGGGTTTTTTCACTGAATGTGAAGGCCACTTGCAATGGCTAAGGAATGTTTCACAACTGTTAATGTCCAATGGGCAGAATATATGTATTTTTCAAGAATTTGGCGAAATTCAGCTGTTTTAGATATTCTTAATGACAATTCGGCTGCAGCTATCATTCTTGCAGATGAAGGTTATGGTTGAACACCATGGATTGTGATGCCCTTCAGGAATCCACACAAAGGCAAACAAAAATATAAAAAGGAACAGACTCATGGGACATTTTTGATTGCATGTTTGTAAACATTTTATGAAATCGTCCTCTTGTATTCCAGATTGTTTATGGGTTTAGGATTTTTCATTTTATCTCTGAAGGTATTCATCTTCGAAAACAGTATTCTCCATTTTTTTTACTGTTTATCTATTGTATATTTTTTACCTACAATAAACACTTAACTTTTACAAGTGTTCACTCAATATATTCCATCTTCACACCAAAATGGAGGCAACATTCGGCAGTTAAACTTAACGAAATCTACTTTTATTCCCACCAGATAGTGTTTCCTCCAAATTTCTGAGGGAATACTCGCATTTTTACTTAATTTTTAACCACATCACCTGTTTATCATTTTAAATTTACCAAACAAAAAAACGAACGCTTAGTATTTTAATAATTTATTTCATTTTACCCAGATAGCCGCGGCAAGCTTTATAAAAAAAAATTCTGTTCAGCTCGAGCTTGTTCACAAGAATCGCGAATGACCATAGCCATTCTAAATAATGATCAAAAGAAAAATAAAGGGAACACATTTAAATATTGGGGTGAACACGCAAGGTAAAGGTATTTCAACGCTGCACACAATCCATTGATAATTCTTTCCAACTTTTCAATAAGCTTCGTTCATTAAGTATTTCGCCTATGAAATGCTGGGCTTCAACCCCGTAGTAACGGGTGATTTTTGAATAGTTAAGTTTTTCAGGTTGGTAGAACTGGTTAGTAATGGCGTCCAAACTCCAAACGTCATCTGTCAAAGTGAAACGTTTTCAGTATTCCCCGCCATTTCATAATGGAAAGACTTACGCGTGAACAACGTTTACAAATCGTTCAACTTTATTATGAAAATTCACGTTCTGTGAGGAATGTGTTTCGTGCACTTCGCTCAACTTATGGTCTGAGCGTACTATTCGCAACACCATCACCCATTTTGAGACCCAGCATTCATTATTGGATAATATTCGACCGAATAGACCACGTCCAGCACGCTGTGAAGAAAATATAGCGGCCGTAGCTGAGAGTGTACACGAAGACCGTAGAGAGTCGATTCGGCGCCGTTCGCAGCAACTCGGACTGACGTATGGAACGACTTGGCGCATTTTACGCCAAGATCTTAAATTGAAAGCGTACAAAATACAGCTTGTGCAACAACTGAAGCCGCTCGACCTTCCCAAGCGACATCGCTTCGCTCTATGGGCTCTTGAAAAGTTCCAAGAAGATCCGACGTTTTCGAGGCAAATTTTGTTTAGCGATGAGGTCCATTTCTGGCTCAATGGGTATGTAAACAAACAAAATTGCCGCATTTGGGACGAAGAGCAACCTGAAGAGATTGAAGAACTGCTACTTCATCCAGAAAAAAAAACGGTTTGGTGTGGTTTGTGGGCCGGTGGAATCATCGGTCCATATTTCTTTAAAAATTATGCCGGTGCGAACGTAACCGTCAATGGCGACCGTTATCGTGCCATGATAACCGACTATTTAATGCCTGAAATTGAAGCTCGTGATCTCGGCGACATTTGGTTTCAGCAAGACGGCGCCACTTCCCACACATCGCATTAATCAATGGACTTATTGAGAGAACATTTCGGTGAGCACATAATTTCACGTTTTGGGCCGATCGATTGGCCACCAAGATTGTGTGATATCACACCGTTAGACTTTTCCCTGTGGGGATATGTAAAGTCAAAAGCTTATGCCGACAAACCCGCTTCGATTCAGGCCTTGGAGGAAAACATCACGCGTGTCATTCGCCAGTTACCAGTCGAAATGCTCGAACGAGTGATCGAAAATTGGACTCAACGAATGGACCATCTGCGGCGTAGCAACGGCCAACATTTGATAGACATAATCTTCAAAAAATAAATGCCAAAGAATGTTCTTTTAAATGATAATAAAAATTCTCCATTAAATTTGAATTTTCTGTGTTTTTTTCTTTAAACAAGTAGGGAACCTCGAAATGGATCACCCTTTATGAGAACACTCCCAGTGAACACTCATGACCATGAGTGTTTAATGGAACACCCGATTTGGTGTGAATAAAAATTTCCTCAAAGTAGGTTCTTCAATTTGAATTTTAAAAACTAAAATGGAGCATGGCCATGGCATGAACGCTCTGAATGTTTTCACTTTGTATGAACCTGAACCCAGAACTGAAACAAATGTCCCTCTTTTCGGTTTGTCATGTTTCTGCTGTCTGGAAATTCTACAATCAAAATGACAGTTCCCAAAGCGTAAAATTAATCGAAATGTAAAATTCTTATGCACCATCTTCTACTGAAGAATTTGCGACACTAACACCATTTTCATCATCAACAGAGATATCTACTATCGAAGAATCACTATCAACAAATGGCAGTGAAAAAGAAGCCACGACAACGACATCATGTAGAAAGAAGAGGCAAAAGTTTTTCATTAGAGCAAGTTGTTACAGGATATTAGAGCAATGGAATGCCTTGTTTCATTAATTTTGTATTATACGAACCTATATGGATCAGTAGATTTTTTTGGATATGAATTTTAAAAAATAAAATTTACTTTCATATTCTTTCCTATACCTATTGTAAAAATGATAAATAAGATCAATTTCGAGTTTCAATCCGAAGATCCAAGAACAATCAAAATGTACTATAAAATTGTTTAAAACAAAATTTTATACAGCAAAGCAGGATTATTATGAAGAACTTAATAATTCTGATTTCAAATTATGATATTTTTCTTGATAAACACTACATAGGTGCTTAGGCCAGTCTTTTCACATTGCAAGTGGGTTCCTTTTATGGAATAAATCTTATTTTTATTTTTATTTTTATTGATTAAACTATTTATCGTTTGTTAAGTTTTTTTTCTATTCAAGTAATGTATCATCTGTATTCTTTATTTCCCGTTTGGACTATGATTTATTTGAGTGAAGTACAAATTAAAAAAACAAATTCGCGTACTCCCTCAAACACGAAATACTCCCTATTAATTCTCTGAAATACTCCCACTCTAAATTTACAAAACGGCAGTCCTGGAGTGTTGAGCTGTCAAATGTAGTTGTTAACATTCTTGTAAGTTATCAAAAAAGTGGGTGCAAACGCGAAAAACCAAGATCTATAATTCTCAGCGTTTCAGCAGCGCATTGATAATGTCGAGAACCTCGATTCTCGATTCGAGTTTCATAACTTGGAATGGTTAAGCAATCAGTTTCTCTCTGATATTCCTGAAGAAATCCATTGTGGTGCCATGCTGGTACCGAGAAGACGAAAATATTTTTTCCTTACATTGGTGACCCTGGCTTCCAAGTTGGAGTTGGGACTCATGGATCCACTTTAGAGAAAACAGTTTGACAAGTTTGTTGTGCTGTATGTGCAAAAGCAAATCTATGAATGAAATTTCCCTCATCGATAGAGCAATTGGGAGAAGCTAAAAATGAATGACAAGCCCAGTGCAATTGGCGCTCTTGATTGTACTTAATTGAGATACTAAAGCCTCATTTACATGGCGATGAGTACCTGAATCGCAAGGGTTTTTTCACTGAATGTGAAGGCCAGTTGCAATGGCTAAGGAATGTTTCACAACTGTCGATGTCCAATGGCCAGAATATATGTATTTTTCAAGAATTTGGTGAAATTCAGCTGTTTTAGATATTCTTAATGACAATTCGGCTGCAGCTATCATTCTTGCAGATGAAGGTTATGGTTGAACACCATGGATTGTGATGCCCTTCAGGAATCCACACAAAGGCAAACAAAAATATAAAAAAGAACAGACTCATGGGACATTTTTGATTGCATGTTTGTAAAAATTTTATGAAATCGTCCTCTTGTATTCCAGATTTTTTATGGCTTTAGGCTTTTTTCATTTAATCTGTGAAGGTATTCCTCTTCGAAAACAGTATTCTCCATTTTTTTTTACTGTTTATCTATTGTATATTTTTTACCTACAATAAACACTTAACTTTTACAATTGTTCACTCAATATATTCGATTTCACACCAAAATGGAGGCAACACTCGGCAGTTAAACTTAACGAAATCTACTTTTATTCCCACCAGATAGTGTTTCCTCCAAATTGCTGAGGGAATACTCGCATTTTTACTTAACTTTTAACCACATCACCTGTTTATCATTTTAAATTTACCAAACAAAAAAACGAACGCTTTGTATTTTAATAATTTATTTCATTTTACCCAGATAGCCGCGGCAAGCTTTATAAAAAAATAAATTCTGTTCAGCTCGAGCTTATTCAAAAGAATGGCGAATGGCCATATTCATTCTAAATAATGGTCAAAAGAAAAATAAAGGGAACACATTTAAATATTGGGGTGAACACGCAAGGTACAGGTATTTCAACGCTGCACACAATCTATTGTAAATTTTTTCCAACTTTTCGATAAGCTTCGTTCATTAAGTATTTCGCCTAAGAAATGCTGGGGTTCAACCGCGTAGTAACGGGTGATTTTTCAATAGTTAAGTTTTTTTCAGGTTGGTAGAACTGGTTCGTAATGACGTCCAAACGTCATCTGTCAAAGTGAAACGTTTTCAGAGTTCCCCGCCATTTCATTATGGAAAGACTTACAAACGAGCAACGATTTCAAATTATTGAAATTTACTATCAAAATTCGTGCTCTGTGAAAAATATGTACCGTTTGTTACGACCATATTATGGCGAACGATATCGAGCCATGATACGCGCCTTTTTTATTGCTTCAATTGGCTGAGTTGAACTTGGTTGAAGTGTGATTTCATCAAGACGGTGCCAAATGCCGCATAGCGCATGAAACAATAGAGATGTTGAAGGATGAATGTGGTGAGCAGTTTATCTCTTGAAATGGCCCTGTGAGTTGGCCGCCAAGATCATACGATTAAACGCCTCATTATTATTTCTTGTGGGGTGTAAGTCGTTAGTCTATTTAGACAAGCCGAACACGATTGAAGCCTTAAAGGATAACATAATACGCGTAATTCGTGGAATATAGGCCAAAATGCTCGAAAAGTGACGCGAAATTGGACCTTCCGAATGGACCAGTTGAAACGGAGCCGCGGCCAATATTCGCATGAAGTTGTCTTTAAACGTAAATGGCACAAGCCTATTTATCGATTACAATAAAAATATTGAACATTTGATGAAAATTTGAGTGTTTTATTTGATTTTAAAAAAAAAAACTACGCTTAAAAATCACCCGTTATAACCACCAGGTTAATCTTAGCATGTATTCACAATTATCTTGCTGAAATTGCTGCTGTTGGCGCAACAGGCTCTATATTACCCACGGCGTAATCACTTGTGCGAGTGTTCTTCTTGCCGTGAACTCCTGTTTTATGACATTCGTAGCTCAAATTATTGACCACCCTGTTGTATACAACCCCGTCGAGAGTAATCGTTTATTTTTTTTTAATTCGATCAGAGCCCAGGGCTTCAATAAGCGACCACAAAAAGGGTTGACGATGATCAACTGATAGATCAAAGCATAAAGTTTGTAGCGACTTATGTGTCGACTCTAATGGCACTTAGAATTACGGTCGAGAGGTCAAAGTTGAATCGCATGCCGTAAACAATTAAGTAGCAACGGAATAAAGCGAAAGACTATAGTCAAAGTTAAGTGTGTGTAAGTTCAAAATAGGGTAACATTAAGTGCTGTTCCTTAAGTGCGCCATAACATTTCTCAATCTCTACGTCAATAAATTGACGATGCGTTTGCAATTGCAATTTTCAAGCATAGCACACCGACACGCAATGTGAACGTACTACCTTGGCCGCGAGTTAATTTATTTGCAGCCGTGCCTTTGTTGGCTTCTATTTAAGGTAATTCTTCATTCTACCAACTGAGAAACCAGCTCGAAATCCATGGTCGGATTTCTCTAATAGGAGTAATACCTACCAATGGGGGAACGAATCACAATCACGTTTCAGTCACCAGCTGTTCAATGCTCAAATGCACTTTAAGACGAATAAATAAATAAATTGTGATTAAATGCGACAGCCTCCAGTAAAGGGGGTCAAATTAGAGATTCCAAATGTTGGTAATCACATGTTGCCCCTATCATAGATAATGACGACGACAATATTGTCCCATTTGACCGACACACATTACCCAGCAATATGAAGTGTAAAAGTTGTCAACTCGAGTATACATGTTTATTATTTACATTCTGAAAATATCTTTCCCTTTATTGCTTGACCATCATATTTCTGCAATATGACGCACACAGATATAAGAATTGATAAAATCTAATGAAAGTAGCCTTGTACGGATGTAGGAAATGCCTTTAGTCTCAGATGACATCCACAGAAACCCTAAGTTTAAAATGCATCTTTCCATACATAATCATTGAATGATCTATCGCTAGAACGTTTCGAATGTCGCATCAATTATTTTTGATGAAATAAAAGACCGCAAACCAGTAACGTATTACATTGCGGTTTATTTGTGCAATTCAATATGTCACATTACGAAGGCTCTATGGCATCGGGTTTTTGTTTCTATAAATAGTCCATTGTAAAGCAGTTTTAGACAGCTACATTTCTTTAATTAAAATTTGAATAAATAAATTTTTGAATAAGAATGGATGTTCCTTAATAAATCGCACATTTGACACAAGGATCAAATGACATGATAATGTGTGATAAATTGGTTAAAATTTCGAAAAATACTACCACTTTGGTGTCATTAGATACTTCATTCATCCAACCGTAATCAAGCATGCATCTCTATTCATTTGTGTGTGCGATGATCTATTTTTGATACAAAGAACGAGAGTTCCAATAATCGCCTATTCCGAACGGCAAATTTAAGGAGCTTCTCGTGAACGTATTATACAAAAGTACGTTTATTAGATTTTTGCAATAAAAATCTTCAGATTTGAACCAAGGTCCAACGCACTTACCACTAAGCTACTACACCCATGCCGGGATACTTAACAGAAAAAGAGCAGAGGAACAACTAGTGCAACAATAAGCAGCTGCAAGGCAGACATTTCTGCCATCCACTAAATACGATGGAATGATGCAAGGAAAAGAGCGGTTAGCTATATCAGGGCGGATTTTTAAAAGCAATGAGTATAGAACTACATAGAGTGTTCACATTGCTACCCCAGCATTAAACAACAGCCTTACAGACGTATACGATCTACGAAACTTCCCCTTCGCACTTACCGCCCGCGATTGAAATGGCTGCAACATTTTTAGCTGTTATGCGTACCTACCTATGTAGTTCTATACTCTTTGGTAAAAGGCATTACAATAAGCCAAAATATCAAAAGAAGCCATCTTTACCAGTACTTTTGATTAAAACGGGATGAAGGATTTTCTCACCTCAATATCCATAGGGGCATGACGGTCTGTAAGGTCTGACGTCTGTAAGTTCTGACTGTCTGTAAGTTCTGACTGTCTGTAAGTTCTGACGGTCTGTTCAAGTATTTTGGATTGTCAAATATTTTCAAGAGCTAACCTCGACTAGGGATACGTCCTTAACAAAACTTCGAAATGTTTTCAGATAGTAAAGGCCGTTTTTAGAGGTATAGAACTTCCGATAGGGATAATTGTTTGACTTTTTTCAGCATATTTACTTATTTATATCCAAAACTTGTATAGCACTTCGTCAAGTGCAGCTAATACGCAATAATATGGAACGATTCATGACCACATTTACTCCTTTTGATAATATTCATCCATATCGAGCCCGCACCGTTCGTACAGAAGAAGCCATCGCCGCTTTAGACGTGAGTGTCACGGAGAACTCGAATTTATCGATCCGACTCCGTTCTCTCGGTGTCCACCATTCTATTACTTGGAAAAATTTGAAGAAGGATATTGGCTTACATCAATATAAGATCACACTGGTGGATGAATTAAATTTGTGTTCCCTGAATTAGCTAAGAATCAACTGGAAGTTGAACCACGTTTTTACTGTCAAATCATCTTCAGCGATGAGGCTCATTTCTGTATGTAAACAAGCAGAATTTTAGTTTTTGGAGTGAGCACAATCCTCATGAGACTTTTGAGACTCCATTCCATCCCGAAAAACTACTGTTGGAACAACTGGAAGTTGAACCACATTTTTACTGTCAAATCATCTTCAGCGATGAGGCTCATTTCTGTATGTAAACAAGCAGAATTTTAGTTTTTGGAGTGAGCACAATCCTAATGAGACTTTTGAGACTCCATTCCATCCCGAAAAACTACTGTTGGAACAACTGGAAGTTGAACCACATTTTTACTGTCAAATCATCTTCAGCGATGAGGCTCATTTCTGTATGTAAACAAGCAGAATTTTAGTTTTTGGAGTGAGCACAATCCTCATGAGACTTTTGAGACTCCATTCCATCCCGAAAAACTACTGTTGGTGCGGTTTGCATGCTGAAGGTGTCATCGACCCATTTGTCTTTAAATCCAAAACCGATGCCAACATTACCGTGAATGGCGAACGCTACAGGCAAATGATTCGTGATTTTTTTATTCGTCATACTTTAGGAAAATATTTGGAGGAGAAATGGTTTCAACATGCCAACATGACATATACATCGCGTGCAACCATGCCTTTGTTGAGCTTGGTGACAAAATCATCTCAAGAAATTGACCTGTGAATTAACCCCTCGTTCGTGTTATTTGACAGCTTTGGACAACTTTTTATGAGGTTATGTCAAATCTCTGGTCTATGCTGACAAACCAGCAACGGTTGATCACTTAGAATCCAAAGTTCGACGCAAGATTGATGAAATCTGACCGGGTATGCTCGAAAAAGTGGTGCAAAATTGAGCCGACAGAATGGCGTTCATAGGAAGCGGTCACGGAGGCCGTATGCCAGAAATTATTAAAAAACATTAAATGCCAGGAACTTTTTGAGCTAATGAAGCCAACATTTTGGTTATTCCAGTAAATTTGTTGTTTTATTTTAAAATAAAGTTCTATGCCTTAAAAAATATTTAATCGTATATCTCAATATAAACATAATAGCGGTAAGAGTGTAGGGTAGAAATAGTTCATACTATGTTCGAGCGAGAGTACAGAGTTCGCTTAGCTTAAGTCTCCTATGAAATTATGTTTTTTCTGTACATGAACAGATGTGTCGTGGAGCTTTAGTTGGGGCATATAGTTGATTTAAGTTTTAAATGAATTTGTTTTCAAACCTTAAGGTGGTGATTTGCTATAGGACCTACATATTGAGGATCCAGCTTCTTCAGCATATCTCTCATATACGATCAAACAACGAGTCGAAATTATTAAAATTTACAACCGAAATTCGGAGTCAGTGGCCTCAACGTTAAGAGCGCTACGTTCAATTTATGGTCGTCACAATCTTCCTAGCAGATCAACAATTGAGCGTCTAGTGTAAAAATTTGAATCCACAGGCACAGTACAAAATGTTCCCGTGAGAGTGAGACAAAGAAGCGCCCGTAGTGTCGAGAATATTGCTGCCGCTGAGGCTTCAGTTGAAGAAAGCCCAAATGTGTCTCTCACACGTCCTTCTCAAGCGCTGGGCATCTCTGTGACGTCGTTGTGGCGAATTTTGCGAAAAGATCTTGGCGTACATCCTTACAAGATTAAATTGCCGCAAGAACTGAAGCCGCTTGACCACCAGAAGCGTCGTATGTTCGTGAACTGGGCTGAGCAACAACTTGAAAATGATTCGGATTTTCATCGAAAAATCATCTTCAGCGATGAGGCTTATTTCTGGCTGAATGGCTTCGTCAATAAAAAAAAAACAAGCGGTATTGGTCTGGCAGCAATCCACACATCCCGAAAAAATTACGGTTTGGTGCGGTTTATGGGCCGGAGGCGTCATTGGACCGTACTTCTTCCGGGATGATCAAGACCGGCACGTGACTGTGAATGGGAATCGCTACCGTTCAATGATTACCTAATATTTTTGGCCCAAATTGGATATGGACTTGGAGGACACGTGGTTCCAACAGGACGGCGCCATAATCAATTTATTGGAAACCAAGTTTGGAGAACGTGTTATCTCACGAAATGGTCCAGTCGCTTGGCCTCCTCGGTCGTGCGATTTGACGCCGTTAGACTATTTCCTGCGGGGCTACGTCAAGTCTATGGTCTATGCCAATAAGCCAGCGACGATTGATGAACTTTGTACGAATATCGAACGTGAAATTTCAGCAGTATCGGCCGATTTATGCTTAAAAACCGTCGAAAATTGGGTTCAGCGTCAGGACTTCTGCAAGCGTGCCCGTGGTGGCCATGCAAAAGAAATCGAGTTCCATACATAATGGCATCGAACGTACTTTCACAGGAATAAAGAATTTTATTGATATCCAAAACCGTTTTTGTTTTATTTGAAAAAAAAAACTTTTCTAGCACTCTTATTGAAAAACCCTTTACAGTACACTGAATGAATTCTTTAGTATTATGTTCAATTTTTCACACAGAGAGAAGGGTTGCTCCTTCGACTTCATGTGAAGTTCTACCCTACAGTTCAATGCAATCTTCTGGCACTCTTTCCAAACAATTTCTTTTGCTCTGATGACAAAGGTCTTTACTAACATACTGACCGATTCGGCAGTGCAAGTTCCATTCACTGATTGAAGGATTTTTTACTTTAATGACAGAAGATTGCATTGTGTTTTTGAAACATCAAAATCCACATTTTTCTGAATATGGAGGAAATGCCTTTTTTTAATTGTGATGAGTGTTTTGCTTTATTGTGATAACATAAATATGGACATGTGCAAACCGCAGATTTGGATGCCCAAACAAGACGTCAGACGAAGTATTAAATTGCACAAACAAGTAGAAATGGAACTCAACCAACTTGAAGCGTGCAACAGGAGGCAGGGATCGGGCTAATTGAGGAGGCGTGTTGGTATGGTCCAGATTAATTTCGGGCTGTATCGCCTATTAATTTAGTATGTTTGTGCAAGTCGCACAAGAGATAAACGCAAAGGTGGAGTGTTAGTTAACCCTTTGTTGCCCGGTGGTTTTAATATGAAACCTACTTTCCTGGTGTTTTCAATGGGAAACCAACATGTCACATTTGTTCCTGTTCATTTGTTGAACGACAGGAAATTTTTTCATGAGCAACATATTTGCATTTTGGATGACTGGGGGGTCATTGTGAGTTAATCATCTGCTGTGAAAAGTGATTGAAGAGTATTCAAAGTAAAATTGTTAATTTTGTGCTCTAAATTAAAATGAATGATAAGTTTGCTGTTAATCGAGTTTATTTGGATATTCTTTAGTGTTTTTTTTAGTTTTATGTGTTTAAATGCAAATCTTTATAATTTGCGCGCATTAAAGGGGTTATGAATACCCTTTATATGTTTTAGCACAGTGCGGGCGTTAGGGAAATTCGGGATAAGAAGAAAGGAGATATCGGTGCACATTGGTTTTAAATGTCTGAAAGTTATAGCGAAAAGGAAAAACAGAGTTTGGTAGAGCATTCCACATTCGTGTTGTTCGGTTCTATATTTCAGCGTTCGTCCGAAGATAGGCTTGAGGGTAAACTGTTTTGCATTCATAGCGTAACGAATATTGCGGCTGAATTGTTGAATGGAAGCTATTTAATTTGAGCATTGGTTGTTAAAATAGCGTTAAAACAATGTAAGGCAGGAGATATTTCGATGATGTTCAAGCGAAACTAAAGAGTTCGATATTCTAGTGTCTCCTATAAGTTTTTTCGCACGCGTTTGAATCCTATTTAGGAGGTGCAATGTTGTTTTTGGTGCACCCGACCAGATGTGGGCGTTAAACTCAAGTTTAGAGCGTATAAACGCTTTATATATTGTGGCCAGATCAGAAGGGGTGAAGTATTTTTTACATCGATTAGGGAAATTTAGACATTTCGCTGCGTTTTTAGCGACTTGGAATAGGTACGTCGTCGTTACAACGTAAGTCGTTACTAACACACATACCTAGCATGTAAAGTTTTTCATTTTTTTCGACGTAAGTGCCATTTATACTTACTGGCTATAGATTTTGGTTTTGCTTTAACGACAGAAGACAGCATTGTGTTTTGGAAGTATTGAATTCTACTTTGTTAGATTTACCCCATTTGATGATGCTGTCCAGGTTGGAATTCAATGAGCTTAACATATGTTGTCGTTTAGATTCCACGTTCGAAGATGAGGGACGTAGACCTGAAAACAAATATGAGAAGCTGAGAGTACTGTCATCAGCGAAGGAATGAATTGGATTAGAAGTTGCAGACAGGAGATCATTGATGAAAATGAGAAAGAGTGTCGGAGACAAAGCTGATCCTTGAGGGACACCAGCATTTATTAGGTGACTTGCAGACTTGAATCCGTCCAAAACACGTCTTCAGAACAATTGGGGAAGTACCATCTGGACCAGCGGAGTTGTGAATGTCAAGGTCAAATAAATTTCTTGCAACTGAACGAGTACGAAAGTGAACTTGTCCCATAGAATGGCACAATCTGGCAAGGTAGAACTGGCTGCGAAATGCGCAGCAAGCAGATTGGCTTCTTCTAAAGAGATGAAAGCAGGAATGTTATTATGAATGAGCGTCGGAACTGATGATGAGGCCGAATTTTTTATATTTTTGACAAATGACCAAAAGTTTTTACTACCTCTGGGATAGATATTTTAGAATTTTTTGCCTCAACTTTTGGTTTTGGAAATTACAGTCATTTCTGGCTTGTTTGAATTTTGTTCGGTTTTCCTCTGTTCGATTGGTTTTGTATAATCGAAAGTTTGTGTCTCTCAACCTGATAGCTTCTTTGCAAATCAAGTCATACCACCCTTGTGCCTTTGGTCTGATACATTTTATTCTGGAACGCGGGCTGGTTATTTACTCCACTTGACAAATGATGACATTATCGATATTTTGGAGGATATCCCATCTTATCCGGAGTCCGATATTGGAGATGTGAACGAGGAAGATGAACCCGATTAGCCAATTTCGCTTCAAAATAATGTAAATTGTGTAGCAGTTGGTCTGATTCTAGTCAATCTAATTGGGAGTCCGAAGAGTAAATTCGATTATAACTTATAAGAGCTCACCGTTCACCTTTTGGACACAACGACGTACATATTGCAGCACAAAAAAGTGAATACCATCGTTCCAAATGGTGCTGCTCAGTCTGCAATGTTGCATAATGATTATCAAATCAAACAAATTGTTTTGCTAAATACCATTCGAAAGAAAAGATATTAGTTTTATACTTTTCTTTGAAAAAATTTCATTGTTTTATTTTTTCCGGGAAAAATGCAGGAGTGCCCAGTAATTTCTTAGAGTAACCACCTACAAAATGTTAATCATAGTACAAAATAAGATAACAGCAATTTTTTTTTTGGTCAAATTAACCAAGGTTGCATAAATCTATTTTTAATGTTTTTAAAAAAAAAAAAAACTTCGGGCCGCAAAGGATTAAACTGTTATCGCTGAGCTAACGGGTGATTTTTTAAGAATTAAGTTTTTCAGGTTAGCAGCCCGGTTAGTAATGGCGTCCAAACGTCATCTGTCAAAGTGAAAAGTTTTCAATATACTCTGCAAATTATTGAAATTTATTATCAAAATTCGTGTTCTGTTAAAATGTGCACCGTTTGTTACGACCATATTATGGTCGTCATAGTCGACCTGGTGAATCAACAATTCGTGCTTTTATCACAAAATTTAGCCCCAAATTTACTTTGTTGGACATTAAACTATCGACGGCATGCATACAGTGCGTACCGAAGAGAATATATCAGTCGTAGCGTCCAATGTTAATGAAGATCGTGAAATGTCAATTCGTCGCAGTTCTCAGCAGTTGGCCATGTGTTACCCAACCACATGGAACATTTTACGTGTCGATTTGGGTTTGAAAGCCTATAAAATTCAATTTGTGCAAGAATTGAAGCCAAATGACCTACCACACCGTCTTATTTTTGGTGAAGGGGCCTTAGAACAGCTCTATGAAAATCCGTGTTTTATCGAAAAATTGTGTTCAGCGATGAGGCTCATTTCTGGCTCAACGGACACGTAAATAACACTGTCGCATCTGGAGTATTGAACAGCCACCTGGCATACAAGAATTACCGATGCATCCCGAAAAAACGACATCGGTCCATTTTCTTCAAAGACGAGCGTGGAAGAAATGTTACCTTCAACGGCGAACGATATCGAGCCATGATACGCGATTTCTTTTTGCCCCAGTTGGCTGAGTTGAACTTGGTTTTATGAAGACGGTGCCACATGCCACACAGCTCGTGAAACAATGGAAATGTTGAAGGATGAATTTGGTGGCCGCCAAGATCATGCGATTTAACGCCTCTTGGTTATTTCTTGTGGGGTTATGTTGAGTCGTTAGTCTATGTGGATAATCCGAACACGATTGAAGCCTTACAGGATAACACGCGTAATTCGTAGAATACAGGGCGAAATGCTCGAAAAAGTGACGCAAAATTGGACCTTCCGAGTGGACTATTTGAAACGGAGCCGCGGACAACATTTACATGAAGTTGCCTTTAAAACGTTAATGGCAAAGGCATATTTATCGATTACAATAAACAAGTTTAATATTTGATGCAAATTTGAGTGTTTTATTCGATTTAAAAAAAAAACTACGCTTAAAAAATCACCCGTTATATAGGCAAAAGAGAAGGCGAATGACGTAGAAGAATGACTATGAGATATATTCAAATATTTCGGTTTAAAAAAAAAGCCATGTTCAATGAAAACTTAAAAAAAAACTTCTATGAAACTTTAAAATAAGAGTAGGTATGTAAAAAAAAACGAGAAGTCACATGTTCAAATATTCACGCGATTATATGTCGCCTTGGCAGCACTCAATCACTTACAAAAAAAAAAGCGTCACACTTTCAAAAGTCAACAAGATAAAAGTAGGTATCCATTGTTTCGTTAATCTTTTATAACATCCCAATATAGCCGAAGCTCTCAGCAAAAAGATAATACCATGTTTACACTATCGTATGACGTACTAATTTATTTGTATAACGGTTGCCCCTCTAAGAAGCACCGCAAACTGCGTAAAACTGACTCGTGAATATCTGTGACAAAAAAAAAACTTATTTATAGAATTTTAAAAATAAAATTACATCACAGCAAGTTTGTATGGTCACAAAAAAGGTAACTGGTAGTTAATTTACTGCATTCTGACTCGCTCTCCGAAGCACAAAAATGTGCAGAAAAACAAGTCAAAGAACCCTGAAGGCATTCGGTTGGGTTCAGCACGAAACACACAGATCAAAGTTACACGTTTGTATGGAAAAAAAACGCCAACACTTGAGTGTCACTGAATTTCCGATTTGTATGCAAACAAAGACTGAAACTCTACAAAAAAAAAAAAACGATAACCAGGAGTTTCGAACAAGAGTAGGTACAAAAAAAAGGTTAGCACTACACAACAGCAGTGAAACAAGCAAACAAACAATCCCTCGTGTAGATGGCGTTGCTCGAGCTGACTCCTCTAATGAAACAGGGGCACGTAGGATCCATGCCACATGGATACAATCATACCAAGGAGCCGCATATATGTGCCCTGAATAATTAAAATGCATAAAGGGCAAACAAGTGAGAAAAAATCCTTTTTTTGTTGTGTACAGAGGAACCATGTTCGACGAATGAGTGTGCAAATACACCAGAGAAAATGTTATCCTCCAACGTTTACACTGCGTCGTCAAAAAAAAAAACGAAACACAACCACTCCACGTTATACTTGTAGTCCAACACACAAAGTGTAGCAGTGCCCACCTATGAAAGGGAATAAAGAAGAGCACACACAGCCGATTCAATGGAGGAGGACAACGACGACGACGACTACGATGAAATCCTGCGGCTTTTCCTTGCATTATTACGCTTCTCTGGGGATTTGGTGCAATCTGCACTGCACACAAGGATGTGTTCCCAATTCCCCGCGCAAGTATTCCCTTGCCGTACACTTAACCCCGTCTGCACTTTAAATAGGGTGCCCCCATATCGCACGCAACACAGATAAAAATTCTTTCCAATGAATTACCACTTTATTCACTTTAAAATTTTATTTTATTTTATATTTTTATTTTTGAAACACTTTCGCACATCCGATTTCGAAAACCGATCTGTCAACTACAACACGAACTGTCACTGTGACTTCCTTTATGCATCGAACTGATCAAAGTGCATGTCTTCATTGATCCTGACTCGATTTTTCTTCGCTTTTTTTCCCGGAATATTTATTATTGACGGATTTTTTTATTTTTTTTTTAGATAAAGAGAAAAAGATTTAACAAGAAAGACAAAACGAAAAATTACGATCAAAAAGGTGAAGCAGTGAATAAACGAAAAAACGAAACGGAAACAGCTTCCTCACATCCCGTCGAAGGCGCGCTCTTTTTGTTGCGGGATTTATTATTGTCCAAAGCCAACCAAAAAAAGGAAAACAAAATTTCGCTTCGTTTTCTGGGGGTAAAAACCGCAGACAGAAATCGCGACGAGTAACAGTAAACAACTGAGTGGTGATTTCGCAGAACAAAACTCAAGAGCAGAAAAACAGCAGCAGCACCAGCAGCAACATAACTACGGTGAAGCAGCTTCTACTGGTGCTGCTGATATTTTCCCCCTTTTCAGATGTATCCCTCTAACGGTGTAGTTGTTGTTGCTGTTGATGGTGATTTGTCTCACTGCTACTCTACCCTTTGGAGCTGCTGTAGCCACGCTCACCCTGTCGATTAAATTTGAACAGAGAGAGAGAGAAAACAGCTCTACTGCACAAAAGGCACATAACTGAGTCAGAGAGAGGCCGAGAGCATGTTTTATTTATATGGTGGAGACTGAAGATACCGCACCGGGGGGTAAAAGCGTTATCGGTGGCATTTACTTTGCAATCAGTATATTTGCTATTCGGTAGGATATCAGCAGTGAGACGTTGTCATGATGCCTACATCTTTGCAGAGAATAACACAACAAAAACCATTTCCAGAAGGGGGGCTGGCGATGGATTGCAATGGAAAGTGGAAGCTAAAACGTAAACAGAGAACAATGTGAGAAAGAAGAATCTCAAAAAAAAGGGGTAGGTCAGCGTGTACTTCATTGTCTGGGAGCTTTGAGAGAGAGCTTTGCGCTTTCGCAAATCGCAGATAGTATTCATAGTTTTGTTTACATCGGTAGTGTTGCCGTTGTAGTTGAAGAAAACGTAAATTTAACGTGAAAATGTCGTTTGAACAAAATCGACGTTATATAAAAATATTTATTTCCGTATTAAATTGTAAATTAAAGTACTTATATACCAAATTTCTTTATCTTAGCTCAACATTTTAGAGCTGACCAATTCTATGACCTACGTCATACATAAGCTATGGCCTATGGTATACAATCGTTTTTATACGAAAACGGTCAGAGCAGTTGGTATGGGTTAAAATTATCTCTAGACGAAATGGGCATAATATCATTGCCGAAGTATTTTAATAAAATTTGTTTTTCCTTAAAATTTTACCACAAAAAGTGGGAGGTGCAAAAAAAATCAAATGGACGAAATATGGATCTTGTTTAGACACTTTTTCAAAATTCCTATGGTTTGACTAAAAACAAAAAATTTTTCTGACATACTCCTAATTTTATCATTATAGCTCAAAAATGAGGTCCCAAAAACTGCTAGAACCGGACTGACATGACATATGTATATGAGACACAAATAGAGATGTTTGTTTTAGCAGCATTCAACATTCAACATTCATTCAATAAGAGTTTCCTTCTTTACTTCCGACTCGAGTTGAAAGCTCGGGTTAACCCGGATTGGGTTATACTTTACCTGAGTTGGCGAAACCGATTAAAAACACCGAATAATAGACTACAAAACTGTATTCACCCGTGTTGAACACACGATTTTAACATTTGTAAGCAAATCGAAGATAATCACCCTAGCGAGAAATCCGTCGAAGCGGAAAATTCTCCGATTTTGTACGATTCGGTGGATTTGAGGTATTCTTCCGAAAAGCTGTTCGGAATATTTCTCCGACATTTTGTAACGCATCCCGGTGAAATGCGTTGATGTGCGTTTAGGTGCATTTTTCGAACCATTTTTGAGAGCTAAGTGCAGTTCTTTTTCCGATTTCCTCCGACACAAATTCTTCGCAGAATTCATTTACGAATTGTAGTGCAGTGATTTTTTTTCCGACACATACCTTGAATGAAATTTGAGCCTCCGACGAAGCGGAAAAGTACAGAAATATCAAAGTATGTATGTATCTATCCGTTATTTTTTTTATCTGACAGTGATGTGATTGATTAGTTCAGGTTTGTTTAAGTACGCCTCAAATATGGAAACTAGCAAAGCGAACATTCTTTGATAAATGCGAAAAAGTAGGCCAAAAATACATATACAAATTTTTGTAGCAACAGGCTCGTTAGTGACGTCTTAATAGAGGTTTGTGAAGCTATCAACATGGATTGATGAAAGACACGTAAGCAATAACAAATTAAACTATGTTTACTTATTTTGCTCCAAGGGCAATAGAAGTAGGTTCACATATTATGCAATCTACACAGATTTCGTTGAGGGTTTTGATCGGGCAGACCACAAATCACTTACAAAAAAATAAGAAGCACTTGTTATCAATTTAAGACTTAAAAACTGGATTGCAGCTTACCTAAGTAAAAGGAAGCAGTTAACTAGAATAGAAAACCCTTTTTCGAGGAAGTTTGACTCAAAGTCTGTTGATTCTCACTTGAAAATGATTCGGGACCTTTGTTGTCCCAATTTTGTTGCTGATTGATATGAGCTACAGCATGAAATTTAGATAACTGCTATATTAACATCATCGGTTACATGTTACTCACTGCTGGTGCTGAACCGACAAAAAAACACACTCTATTGCAAATAATTGTTGAAGAAGTTAGGCACTCTGGCATAAGACCGGTTTCACACCGGTCTTGAGTACTTTGAGTACTTTTGACAATTCGCAAGCTCTTATGTTTCTTTGAGAGTATATGCAACAACATTGATGTTGGGTGGTTCCAGCCCGAAAAGGAAATGATGCTTTCATAGAGCCAAAAGATGACGAAATCAGTATGTTGAATTATTTATATTCATTGACAGAAGACTGGACCCAACTTTCTTCCCAGTAAAATGTCAAATAAGTATAGTTTATCAGAGCTATTTTATCTACGTCAAGTTTTTTATAGCATTTCAATTGGCATTTCTTAAACTAACTCAATTTGAACCATGGAAAGATACACAATCGAGCAACGCGTTAAAGTTATTCCGGCTTATTATGAAAATCGGCGTTCAAATCAAAATGCAAATCGTTCACTTCGTGATTTTTTCTGTCAATTTAACCGTCCAAATGTGCGAACAATCGGAAAAATCGTGCAAAAATTTGAGCAAACCGGGTCTGTAGGAGATGTGAAAAGACCAGTGCATGCTCGTACAGCTCATACTGCAGAAAATATTGCTGCTGTTCGCGATAGTCCAGCGCCGTCCACTTCAACTCGTCGTCGTGCCCAACAATTGCACCTCTCACGCTCGTCGTTGATGAACTTTATGCATAAAGTCTTGCATTTACACGCTTGCGAGGTGCAATTGACTCAAGAACTAAAGCCTTTTGATCATTTTAAGCGTCGTCAATGGTGGCAATAAATGGTGGCAATAAATGGCACCAGTGGATAATAAATTTTTGAAGGAAATCGTCTTTAGAGATGAGGCAATAAGCTGAATTGCCATCATTTGGGCGAATGATAACCCAGGAGTGATTGTCGACAAACAAACAATGCACCCACAATGAGTGACTGTTTGGTGCGGTTTACGGGCTTGCGACATCATCGGGCCGTATTTTTTTTCCAAAACGAGGCAGGTCAGGAAGTTACTCTGAATGGTGTTCGCTATCGTGAGATGACAACGAACTTTTTTATGGCCCGAATTGGGATGTATGGATGCGGACGATATGTGGTTTCAACAGGACGGTGTCACTTACCATACAGCTAACGAAACAGTGACTCTTTTGCGCCACAAATTCAATGGCCGTGCTATCTCACGTGGTGGCGACATTGGACTTCTTTCTTTGGGATTATTTGAAAGAAAAGGTGTACGTCGATAAGCCAGCAACAATTCAAGAACTAAAGGATGAGATAATTTGGCACATCAACGGCATAGAACCTCAATTATGCCATCGGATGGAGGTGTCCCATTTGACCGATATTTTGTTCCATACATAATTCAACCATACAATATTATCATTATAAAAAGAAATGACAATAATTTCCTAAATAATTTGTGTTTTATTCATTGACATTGACATTGACATCACAGTACCTCGCACATGAATGCAACTGACTACAGACACATAACAGCACTGGCGACTGGGGCCATCAATAACACAACAGAGAAAGACAGATAGATAGATAGATAGATAGAAGGAAAGCCATATAACATAAACCTAAGAGGCACAGAGGAGGAGACATAGATTTATTTTGTCTCATATTATCGTACAGGTGGCATCAGATAAGCTGGCGATTTTTGTAGAAAAAAGAATGCTGCCGAAGCTGGGGCTTGAACCCACAGCGTTTGGCTTAGCAGTCCACTGAGCCATGGCCACCTGCAAATGCGTTATTCAAAATCCCGGCTATTATTAAAAAATTGTTGCAGTTCGTCTTATTAAAACAACATGGTAATTTTCACATTGAGAAATGTTTACTTCTTTTATTTTACTAGCAAGTGAACAGGTTATACAACGAACGCGCCTAATGTGTCAACTTTCCAATTAATTAATTTCAATTATTGTTCGTTCATGACTGAACAATGACGAGCCTTATCGGAAATTTTCTTTTACTTTTTGAGGCGTTTTTTTATAAATTCATTCATTGGTTTGTGTCGAAACAAAACTAATGAAATTGAAAACCAAATTATCCAAAAATATTTTATTTTGAAATTAAAATTTTTGCAAAAACAATTTTTTTTTTCAATGAACAAGATTTATATTTCCGAAGAAATGTTTCGCATTCAACCGAAGTGAATCACAACTTTTCAATGATTCATATAACCAGCTACTGAGCAACCTAAGTGAAATTTAAATTCCATCATGTTTTGTGTTTCAATGAAGTTGCTCAATGATAGCCCTAAGGGCTAGACCATTAAACCTATCATTGAAAAGCATCATTGGACATTTTTTTTTACTTCTTGCGGCTTTTTTGTAAGTTCAATCAATGGCTAGTTGGTGTCAAAACAAAGCTTTTGAAGTTTGGAGCATGAGTATCCAAAAACATTTAAATTTTTCATTATTGTCTCCGCAGAAAATCATTTTTTTTTTATTTTTCGCTGATAATGACTTATTTTAGTGAAGTACTGTTTGTCGTACCACCGAACTGATATGGAATTTTCCAATAATTCCTATAAGAAGCTATGGGGGTGAGATTTCAATTCCGTCAAATTGTATTGTTTTAAAATATATATATGTACATATATATTTTTAAAATATATATATATATAAATTGCATTGTTTTTAACTGGGCCCTAATAAGATGGCAACTCCCACCAAACACTATTTGAGTATTTGCAGTTCAAGAGCTTTTAAAAAAACCCGCCATCTCTTTCACATTTCCCCATGCGATATGCATTCGACTGTAACGCTTTGCGGAACATTATGAACATGGAACTTATGGAATTTAAAGTTCTGGCATACTATTGCCTCCTCTTTTCGATGAAACTCTACACTTGTCTACAACTACATCCATTGACGACGAGCGCGTACAGATGAACATAATAAAACGTAACATTAGTTTTTACGATAATCAGAAGGCGTGTTAGATGTTATCGAACATCGAGCGAACCCAATGGCTTTGTCCGTGAGTGGAGTGTTATGAGGTGACGGAGGACCCCATAATTCGTGGGTGCGTCGATAGCAAAATGCATTCAGGCGAAAAATAACAATACTTTGGGACCTCAGGAACTGTCATGAACACGAAATAAAGTTTTGATTTTTTTTTTTTTACTTCATCGAATTGAAGTGCAATCGCAATCTGAGAATAATGGAGTAGGGGAAAACGACAACAAGAATTGCATTTGTTGGGAAATTGCAAACCGGAAGCTATGGCTGTTGATGGCACATCGTATTGATTTATAGGCACAGGAAATACGATGAACAAGACGACACCCACTTTATGGCTTTACGTTACGGGCCACACTCTAATGGATTCTCTAGCAGCAGCTTGTTCTTCTTTTTGCGATAGTGTGTGATTTACGACTTTTTGACTATGGGAATAAGCACGTGACTTCAAGGCTTACATGCAACAATTACCGAACTGTATAAAGCATAATGCGATTACCTTGGGATCATCTCAGGAAATTTGAAAAAGATAATAAATATCTTAAGCCATATTGTCTTGGCACAAGCTAGGCAGGTGGTTCTCACGAGACATGACAAAAATTATGAATGTCAACAATGAATTGGAAAAAAAACGGTAAGTGAGTTACATAACACCACAATGGCGCACATAAAGAATGCACAATAATGGTGGCATATCATGCTCAACGTGTGAACATGAGAGCAACCCATGTCTAGACAAGGTCTCCGCAATTAACCATCTGGTGACGTTTCTTCGGTCGTTATTATTACAAACGATACGTCAAGAATAGAGAACTGCAAACGATATCGATGCGATGGTGCGGTTTGCCGCGCAATCAACCGACCATCAAAGGCAGTCAATATAACTCAGAGCAGCGAACCATTACGACCGGGCGAAGATAGATAACAAAGCGAATTGTACACAAAATCCCAAGTGGAATATCTACGAATAGAAATGTAGTTAAGCATTGCCATGCCAAACAAAAACCGCACACATTGGCATTGGCAAAAAATAAGTGCCACGGCCAAGGGAAGGGTTGCAATTGAATTGCGATCTCCGAATGACGACATTAAGTAGAAAACAGTTGAACTGTGTGTGTTTGTGTTTCGAATGCGAAATTGATTGGAAATTGAAACTAAAAATAAGAAACCATCGAAGCAGAGATGGCTGGGAAAACATGCAGCACGCAGCTAATAGCAGGAGGGGTCTTGCGGTTTAGCATTTACCCTAGATGATGGAGTTGTGTAATTTTCTCTGCTGGTGGAGGAGAAAATTAAGTTTTATTGTTGCGCGGTTGTAGTTATTGGGGTTTTATGCACTAGAAGCAATAACTTTTGGAATTAAATGTTTAAAGAGAAAGCGTAGACCTTACTCTATATGTGCAGTTAATGGACGTGCATTTATTTCAAAGATGCGGTATTATTAAGGCTGTTGTTGGGTTTCTTTTGAATTTTTGAATTTTTCAAGAGTTTTATTTGAATTTTTGAATTTTTCAAGAGTTTTATTTGAATTACAAAGTTTAAAGCCGAATTTCATAAAATATGTACCAAATGAAAAAGTTGAAGAAGTCTTGCAGCGTGTAATTTGTTTTTTGCTTAGAATGCAATCAATTTTTGGGCTCTTTGATTTAATTTGTAACCATTAAGTCCACAGTTAAGTCCATAGATGGGCATAAACGAATTCAGCCCTAGCGAGGTATCCGTCGGAGCGAAATATTCTCCGAATTTGTACAATTCGGAGGATTTTAGCTTCGAGGTATTGTTCCAAAAAGCTGTTCGGAATATTTCTCCGACATTAAGTAACGCACACTGGCGAATTGCGTTGAAGTGCGTTCCGTTGCATTTTTCGTGCATTTTTTGACAGCTAAGTGCAATTCTTTTTCCGATTCCCTCCGACACAAAATCTTCGCGGAGTTTATTTACAGTTTGTAGTGAACTGATATTTCCTCTGATGGCACATGCCTCGAATGGAATTTGAACCTCCGACGAAGTATGCATTGTGGAAAATTGTCCGCTACGACGTATTCCTCGCTAGGGCAGATTATGAAATTCGTTGATCCCCCGAAGTAACCGTTGTTCAAAAAATCTGTTTACATTGGCCGCTGCTGGACTGGATAAACCCATTGTGGGCCAAAGAAAGTCCGGAGAGCTGGACTCATTACGAAATTCTTTGATCCCGCCAAAGACAACTAGATTCTGTTGATAAAAAAACGGCCGGTATAGGATAAGCGGAATAAAGAAGTTGCGAAGAGAGAGTTCGATTTCTTCGAAACTTTAAATTTTAATCCACAACATTTACGTATATGACTTAGAAATAATTATGGACTTAAGCCCGCTTAAGACTTTGGAATTGTGACTCGAAATATGTTGCTTTCTAGATCATTTGGATGAGTAATATGGCTAAAATTAGTTTGCGAAATTATACCCCAAGTCCATTGACACCTTATATACTGTGGACTGATGACTTAACCCCAATAGACTAAAGACATTTTGCGGTTGTTTGGCACAAGTTCACAAAATGTTTGTGGGTTTGGAACTGCAGACAGCGGAGCTACAGTAATCTTATATTATTGAAAGTTTCGGTCTCAAACATTAAAGGTCTTGTACTGAAGCACAACGTCGGGGTAGATGGTAATAAAATGACTCCGGCAGAATATCAGCGGTTAAGAATTCTTCCGTTCCTAAAACTCCCGAGCAATTCCATTAGAATTCTAGAAATGAAAAAGCAGTACCGGCGTTTATATCGTCGAAAGTTACGTGAAATTTTTGGGAGAAACAACGTGACAACAAAACGGATGCTTGGACTTCAAAATCATTCATTAGACGATAAATGAATGATTTCGAAGTCCAAGCATGGCCCACAACGTACTGCAAGATCGGCTGAAAACATTACTGCTGCTCAAGGAAGTGTTTAAAATAATCCATCAACCAGCAACCTCAATTCGACGCCGTGCTCAGGGGCTTGGTCTTCAAAAAAACACTTTGGCTACAATTTTGCACAAGGATTTGCATTTGATCCATTTAAGACTCAGTTGACACAAGAGTTCTTCCACAAGACCATTAACGCCGTCGTACATCTGCCAATAGGATGTTACAGCTAGCCCATGACAACCCCGATTATCATGACAAAATCATAATTAGTGACGAGGCACATTTTCAATTTAATGGATATGTGAACAAACAGAATAATCGGTTCTGGACAATGGAAAACCCTTAAATTATTCATCAATCATTTTTGCATCCATTAACAGTTACAGCCTGGTGTGCAATTTGGTCAGGAGGGAATAATTGGACCTTACTTCTTTGACAATAAAACGGCGTAACGGTAGCTGTGAATGGGGAACGATATCGTGATATGATTGAAAACTTTTGAATGCCACTACTTCATGCTTTGGGCTTAATTAACATGTGGTATCAATAAGACGGTGTCACATCGCATACAACCAGGATTAAAATGGAATTATTGCGAGACCTCTTTTGGAAACAAGTTATTTCAAGAAATGGTGATGTTGAATAGCCTCCACGGTCGCCTGAATTGACTGCTCCGGACTTCTTTTTGTGGGGATATCTGAAAAGCAAGGTTTATGCAAACAAACCAGAAACGCTTAAGCCACTCAAACATGATGAAATTAATGTAATACCGCGAGAAATGTGTGAGAATGTAATGAAAAATGTGCTGAAAAGGGCTCGCATTTGTGAGACTAATAGAGGCGGACTTTAAACTAATATTGTATTATATACATAATTGCCGACATAAAATAAAACATTTATCAATATAAGATCCATTCTCTTTCATTTAATCAAAAACTATAAACAAACAAATTAGTATACCTTCCCAGCGACCACCCTGTACAAAAAATAGGTCCTTAATGACTTCCTTGAGGGACTCGAGATTGTGCAATGAAAGCGTTCGACATGAAACCAAAAAATAATACCTGAGATGATCTCAGAGATTATTAGATACATCACTCCTAACTCGGATTTTTACATCAAACGCAATTAGAATACCAAGATTGTTTGTCCCTCAGATATATACTTACCGATGATTCTCTAATGGAATCTTCAAAACATCGAAATAGCAGTAGCTCCCCGATTAGTAATCACTTTAATCACACTTTAGGCTCTAGACTGCAAAAATACGATGACTGCGGCAACAAACAACGTAACGAACCATTCTACAGCCCTATACCAATAAATACCGACCGACCATCTTAATATGTAGTATATGTCAGCCTATTTGACTAATTATGATTGTTTACTCAAATATGCACTAATGTTGATGGGTAGATAGCTTTGTGTTGGTTGTCCCCTCAATTTATCAACTCCATCAGTTGAATATAAAGACAACGAAACACCTTTATAGTAAGAAAGACTCTAATATCAAACTAACCACAAAGGACAACATATCCATGCACACAGCAAGTAGACCGCATATATAAAAGAAAATCAATTTTTATAAATAATAGGTTTCCTCACACATTTGCCCTAATTGCCTTAGAACACCAAGGCAAAGCATAGGCAGTATAAGACAAACAACTTACAACGACAGAGGGTTAAAATAAAGGACAAGTTCAACTAGACCTTAATTGATTTATTTACATCGATTAAATGCTTTTGGGGGTAATTTCAAAAACAATGACGGATACTTACAAAATATTTTTGTTTTAGTTCTTGAGTATTGGAGAACATACCTGTAATGAAATTAGAAAATAATTAGTATGGAAGACATATATTTATCAATAGAAAGAAGTCAGGTTTTGCATATGCTTATAAAATAAAAATACAAATATTTGATTTAAATGGAATAACAACGCAATTGCAAATATATTTTTGTATAGCCAACATATATGCTAAGCTGCAGTCGAAGACGAGAGCTGCCACTGAGCTCAATAGGGAAAGGAGATGGGAAGGACATCGGCTTTTCAGAAAGAAAGAAAAAGAGCAAGAAAAGTGCGAGATCGAGGATGTAGAGTGTGCCAACTCCAGGAACGATGTTCACATGTTTTACCAAAGTGTAAAACGTCAAAGCCAAGGATACAAGGCTGGAACAGAATCCTATCGAGATGAACAAGGAACTATCGTTGTTGAGACACAGTCTATGCTGATGACATTGAAGAACCACTTCTGCAGACTGTTAAACGGCGATGACGAACAACATTCCGCTGTCAACGTACCATTCAACATTGGTAACGACAACGAAAACTCCAACCACTCGACCTGAGTGAAGTGAAGCAATATTTTAACTCAAGCTTCATAAGACTGCCGGAAATGACGCCCTTCCCGCAGCTATTTAAAAAGCCGGCGGAGATGACTTGGTAAGTAACATCCACCAACTTAAAGCCAAATCTGGTCTGATGAAAGTATGCCTGAAGAATGAAACCTGAGCATCGTTTGCCCGACAAAAAAGGAGACCCTCTAAACTGCGCCAGCTACAGAGGCATAAGTCTCCTCAACATCGACTACAAGATCCTATCTGCCCTCATATGTGAACACCTGAAACCGTTTACCAACAACCTGATCGGCCCTTAACAGTGTGGTTTTATGCCAGGAAAGTCCACAACCGATCAAATTTTCACACTTCAGCAGATCCTGGAAAAAAACCAAGAATTCCAAATCGATACCCAATACCTATTCATCGATTTTAAAGCCGCATACGACAGCATTTATAGAGACGAGCTTTACAGAGACATGTCTAGTTTTGGTATACCGCCCTAACTCGTCCGTTTGTGTAGGATTACGATGGAGAATTCTCGCTGGTCAATTAAGGTCGGAAACGACCTCACCGACACATTCGATACCAAAAAAAAGATTTGGGCAAGGCGATGCGCTATCATGTGACTTCTTCAATTTGATTCTTGAAAGGATTGTGCAAAACTCACGAGGCAACACCAGAGGCACAATTTTCTAAAAATCGGTACAACTCATAGCATACACCGACGATATTAACATCATTGGTCGGACCCGACGTGATGTCATAGCCACGTTTGCTAGTATAGAGAAGGAAGCGGCAAAAATAGGTTTAGCAGTAAATGAGGGCAAGACGAAGTATATGTTGTCAACACGAAAGGATACACAACATCGACGAATTGGACAGAACGTCACCATTGACAGATATAACTTTGAGGTAGCATTCTATCTCGGCTCCGCTATCAACTCTGACAACAACATCTCGTCAGAAATTAAACGAAGAATTACTCTTGCCAACCGCTTTTTCTTCGGGCTAAGAAGGCAATTCAGTAGTAAAGCCCTCACTGGAACTACTAAGGAGATCGTGTATAAGACCAACGTTTATAAAGTCATACAGATGACGCATTGAGAACAAAAAACAGAAACATTTTCTCACCAGCTTCAAGGTACGGGTGGGCGGTGTGCACGTACACACATGAAATACGAGATCCAAACATATGGCGGGTACGACTTGCCATAGAAATTTTTTTCTAGTATGCAGTGCGTCATCTGTTTGACTTTATATTCTTTGATAAGACCTTGATCATCCCAGTCCTGCTCTACGGCGCTGAAGCATGGGCCCTCTCAAAAGCGGATGAAGAAATCCTTGTTTAAGAGGAAAATTCTTCGAAGAATCTTCAGTCCCGTTTGCTTTGACGGGCTATAGAGACGAAGATTCAACCAATAACTATACGAGCTGTACAGCGACATGCCCCTGGTCAAAAAACTCCGCATTGGACGTTCAAGATGATTGGACGTGTAGAACAAATGGACACCAATATTCCGGCTCGCAGCGTCTTCGATTCTGCGCCAGACGTCGCCTTAAGTGGCGCGCACAAGTAGAAACCGACCTCAAACAACTTGGAGTGCGCAACTGGAGGCAGTTATCTAGGGACCGGGTTAATTGGAGAGGCATGTTGGTTGAGGCCCAGGTTCATTCCGGACTATAGAGCCACTAAAGTTAAGTATAGCCAACATATGATTCCTTTGGGATCCCTACACAAGGGATAATACATATTCTACCAGTTGTAAGTGGTACATAACAGATCATAGTAGATATATTATGTTTGACATTATTTTCCCAAGCAATCAACAATGCAATTACATTTTAAAGTATAATTGCTATACCTGATATAGCGATTTAACAACATATTTTCAAAGTCCAGGCAAAACTCCGTTTAACTGAAAGTAATGTGCGATCGGTTACTACGATGCCGATACAACGATGAACTCGGTAATAGCGATGAAAATTTTCTAGATTTAAGCCTAAAAACTGATTACAGCGATGGTAAAGAAAAAATACTTTCTTACATTCCTACAGTTTACTATTTCTATTCTGTTTCTAGATATGTATCGACATTATATATTTACATCTATCATGTACGAGTTTATATATCTCCAGTAGCGACTGCAGTTTGCTTGTTCTTATAATTCATATCTTGTGCTAAAGGTAACTTCATGACATGCCCTATTCGATTTCCATATTTGCCATCTGCAGAGTTCAGTAATTTTGTTCAATTTTGAAACTGAATTTTTGTTTATTTAATGACCCCTGACAAGACTTTCAAATTCAGAAGAGAAAAATGTGAAAGACTTAAAATTCCATGCTTACAAAGCGCAATTGACTCAAGAACTGAAGACTTCTGACCATGCAGCGCGAAGAGAGTTCGTTGAATGGATTTTGGAACAACAACAAGTGAGTGCTGAATCGTGAATCGTCAAAATTGTCGCATTTGGGGTTCAGAAAACCCACGATTTATTGTTGAGAAACAAATTCATCCACAACGCTTGGGCTGGTGGCATTATCTGAAAAATTTTCTTCGAAAATGCGGCTTGTTAGGCAGTAGCAATTAATGGTGTTTGTTATCGTGACATAGTCCAATTTTTAGTGTCTAAATTACAAGATATGGTTGTGAGCAGCATGCCAGAGAAATAATTCAATTACTGCATGAGTCAATTTCTAGTCGTGTAATCGGCCGTTGTTGCGATCAGAATTGGCCGTCTAGATCTCGCCACTCACTCCATTGAACTTTTTTCTATGTTTTTTTTGTTTTTGAAGTCAAAGGTTTATGGAAACAAGCCCACAACCACCATGGCCTTGAAAGATGAAATTGGAGGGTGTATTAATAAAATTCAGGCATATTTATGCGAAACGGTCATAAAACATTTAATTAAAAGAGTTCGTACTTGCCAGCAAAGTTGTGGAGGCCCTTAATCCAATTCCATACATAGCCCCGATCTTTATAGTCTATGAATCAACAAAAAAAATGTAAGCTGTTTAATAAAAAATCTGTATTTTCTATCAAAACTAAATTTCGTGTGAATAAACAAACTTTATATGGGGACGTATGCTGAAATGAGATTCAACCTTAACCCACTATAATTTCTTATGTCTACTCTCAAATACCTTGTTCCTAATAGACCCTGGTCAAGTGACCAAAATGGTCGAAACTACGTTAAATGTCAAACACATCTGAACAAAGCCTGTAAGAATTGTCTGTGCCTGGCCTGCTACAATTTTAAGCGGCAACAAGACAATCATCATATGAAATGAATGACAAATCACTTGCAGACAAATTTATTCTTTTCATCCGACATTATTTGTATGAAATCCCTTAACTCAATCCCATAGCATCTGCGACATGAAAAGACTGAACAACAAATTAAATGCCCACACAATACGTCAAAGCTGTACGTCTACAATTACCCCCTACTTGCACTTGACTTAGTCGAGTTCAATAACCGCTAGTGAAACAATTTCAGTTCCATTGAATTTATCGCAGACTGCCATCATAATTATAATCACTGCATCACCAGCAAAACGCCACCATACTCATCCTCATCATCATTTTCGTCATCATCATAATGGAAACCAACATCCCCCACTACAGGGTACAACAACGTGTACATGTACACATATGTGGGTTTCAAGTTTGTGCACAGTCTGTCGGCAATATCCAATCAACTTATTGTTGCTTCCAAGGCCACCAACGCGCCAAGTATAATACCGATTCTGGTTGTCGTCTCCCCGTGACAGGAACACCACTTGAAATCTCTGACTGAGTGAAAATCGATTGTCAAGCCTTTCAAAGTGAGTTTTAGTTACTTTTTGCGTGGTTCTAGTTGTTGTTGTGTTATTTGAGTATCTCATGCCATTTGGGGGGATCTCTCGACAGTACATGCCACATGTGCTTTCTGATGACGATTTACGAGCCGCCTTTTGTCTATTTTGGTAACATTAAGAATGTGGATTTGTACGATACAATTCCCAAAAGCTGTTTGTTTGTACAGTCTCTAATTTGCTTCTAATTCTACTTTAAAATAGAATTAATGATCTTTTTTATTGATAAAATGTCAAGGAGTACATGTACACGATTTTGTGTTCAAGCGATATTCGGTTTGGCAGATGTATCTAATTGAAAAATTGTGTGCAATGTTTTTAAGCAAACAAAATGGCAGGGAAAGCTTCCCGCCAAATTAATGGTCTTACGTTAATAAGTGTGGGCGGGGTGACATTTTAAATTTATGGATTATCAAGAGCAATAAGCTGGCAGTACTTTGTGGCCAAAGTAATACAGCACAATTCAAATTATCATAATCATCGGAATGTGGTTTGGAGCAACACATTCGATGGGGGGCTATTTCCACTTCCTGCTGCCCATCGTTTTTATAAGAACATTTTGAGTTTTTTGGTATGTTGACCAGAAGTGATAAGTTAAGTTTGACAAATATAACTTTTTCATTGGTGTCTCCTCAATATCGCCTATAAGAATCTGCGTGTGATACGTGAACAATCGTTCAGCAACAACCTGATCCCCATCAGTACGATCTTAGGCCAAGTAAAACCACAGATGATAAGAGTGCCACAAAGGATTGTGCAAAACTCTGTTACACTATATTTCATAAAGCTTTGCAACTACGTAATCATAATCATAGACGTTTCTCAAATAACAGAAGCTGACTTTTCCGCTTAACTTTCATCAATTTTTCAGTATTTTCAAGTTCAAGAAAGGATACTATGGGTTTGCGGTATGACAAGTTTGATAAGTAAACACGTGAATGTAAATTATTTGAATGTGTTGAAAAGTGCATCTATGGTTGTGCCTGATGTGGTTGTTAAATTTGTATACCCTATCCCATAGGGGTTTATTAGTTTTGACATTAAGTTTGTAACATAGAGAAATAATTTCACTAGATATACATCAAAGTATATGGATCGACTCAGAATCGCTAGCTATATCTGTCTGTCCGCCCTTCCGCCCGTCTGTGTGTCACCGATTTTTGGGCCTTAAATTTTGAGCTAGAGCTTTGAAATACGGTGTATAGACTCTGACGAAGCAGAACAAGTGTAAACATTTTGAAATCCGCTCACTGCCACGCCCCCTTTTTAGAAAAACGTGGTTTTAGGTCAAATCATTAGAGATTTTGAAAAAGTGTCTGAACAAGATATCTAGACAATCCTAATGTCTATATTTCGTCTAAACAATGTTTTTTGCCACGCCCACTTTTTGGTTTCGTTTTCAGGAAAAAAAAACCTGTTCGCTAAAATTTTAAACATAACGAAAAAAATGTTAATGCAAAATCATTGGTTTTGTTAGTATAAACATTTCTTCTATATATCATTTTAACCCACGCCCACTCTTTGGAGGCGTTTTCATACAAAAACCGTTTCTATACACTATCTCATAGCATAACTAGGCGAAAAACGATGTATTTTGTAGAACCATAAATGATTTTGATAAACTGCCTGAACAATATGTTCTGCCAATCCACATTTTTCTATATTTCATCGCCAAATAGCCGACATTTTGAGGATATTTGTCTTAAGAATGGGATGGGATAGGGTACAAAACGATCCGCACAGTGGATTGTAGCCTTCTCATATGTTTTTTCTATGCAATTTATTCTCCAAAATTGTACAAGTGGTTGAGCTTCCTCTGAGGCAAAATTGGCATTGAAATCACCGCTTAAATCATTGGCATTAAAAGTCCATAAGCACTTTCCAAAAGTCGCTAGATTCGCTGAAATTCTGAAGACGAAAAGTCGCCAAAGAGAAGAATGGTACAAAAAAATATAAAACGTTTTTTTATTTAAAAAAAACTTTAATATTTAAGAAAACAAAAAAAATATAGGAAAAGAGGAATTCAGTCTCATAGCTAACATAGGGCTATACTCTATATAGGTACAAAAAATATCAAATACATACAAAGTTAGGCGTACCCAAGTCTATAAAGCGTCGACTTTTTGGCAAAAATTACTTTTCGATGATATCTTATAGAAACTCAAGGGGCACTGTTATGGGAAATCTTGTAGCTCCTTAATAAAATTAAATCTCATAAAAATATTTTTGTTTATATCTCGTAACTTCAATGTAGACGAAGTTCCCGAAAAACCTCGTTGCTCCGACAAGTTGCTGAAGGCAAACCTCGTAACTCCTGTTTCAAGTAATCAAAACTCTTAACTCCACTATCCAAAGGTATAAATGTGGTATGAAAAATCAGTAAATTCCCAATTATTTCAATTTCTGGCAAAAACTGGCATAACTCCAAGGGTAGAATGACAAAAAAAACCGTAAATCCAGGAAAATAAATATTCCTAGTCGTATTAAAAATAGCTGTCTTTGTCCAAAAACCTGCGAGTTTTTTTTTATTAATTAAGGATATAAAATAACACCAATAACCAAAAAACTGGGCTTAGTAAAAAACGTTCGTTCCTTCGGTAAAATTTTTAATTTTGGAGTTACAAGGTTCTTATTAAGCCGACGATAGGTTTAATAAAGATCCCGAATTGCGCCAAATGACAACAATAACAGGTGACAAATAAATGTAAAACAAATGACAGATGAGATGAGTTGCTTAGATCAAAGTATACTTTGCTCAAACGCACTCACATTTCGCATACGGTCTACGGTTTGCTGTGTTAGACCCATTTCACACTTAGCCGGCTACCGGTTACACGGTACGGTTAGCCGGTTTTCTGCGAAAAAAGTATGTTTTTACACACATCCGGCAGCCGGCTAGTTACGAAATGTAAATATGAAGCTTACCATATTCATTCTTCTGTTTTTCATCCATCACTTCAACGTTATTATTTTATTCTGTAAGTATTTATTCCTACGCATTTTTTTGTGAGATTTCTGTCTTTAAAAAAAGCTTTTGTCTCACATCAAGCGATTTGTTTCAATTAAGCTGATCAGAAATATCCATTTAAGAAACTATGTTACCAAATTCATAAAAATAAACCAATTTACACTAAAAAAAATCTATCTTGTCCACAGCAGCTGGGAAACTGAAAACCGGCTACGGCAACCGGGCATGTGTGTAGGCGCAATTTGATTTTATGTGTCCAATACTGACTTGTGAACCGTTTACCCGATTTCGGCAGCCGGCTGTGGCAGTGAGCAAAACCGGCAATATTCCGGCAGCCGGCTACCGGTTAAGCGGGGACGATTTCGGTTTGCAGGTGTGAACGCGCCCATAGTAGTGTATTCCCAACGACCGGGCAGCCGGTACCGGTTAGTGAGTCAACATTAGCCACGCAGGTATCTTTGATGCAGGAGAGGAGGTCTTTGCACGCTCGCGGTTGCTCGGCTCAGCTCGTCGGACGGGGTTTTGTTGTTGCCCACTCACTCTACATCCTTGCTCTACAAATATATTTCTCATGCAATTTTGTTTCGTTTGTTCTTAAGTCACGTCTGGTTGTGACTGCTATTTCGGTACCTTGACGAGGTGTTAAAACATTTCCCTTTTCGCCTTACCACACTAGTAATCTGGCTATATCAGCTACAAGGCTAGGTGGGTCCCTGCAGGCTATGTTTCAATACGGCCAAACTTCAAGGTCCGCTGCTCACGCCTCACAAAAGATCAGACCAAAGTCTGAAATTTTTGGTAGAAGCTAGCAGTAAGAGCTATCCACAGCAGCTACCTGACAATGTCCTTGGCTATTCATTTTTTTTTTTTTTTTCGAAAACCAAAAGCTTAAACAGTTGTGATCAGTAAAAGAAAGTTGAAATAGAAAAGTTAACTAATAAAAGTTTGAAAAATTACTTATCGTGTGAGGCTATTGTAAATCCAAGCCGACAATCTTCGAATAAAGAAAACCGACCACTTGAAATCACAATCGGCCTCGAAGCCGATATACACGTTGGGCGCCATTTTTTGTCGCTGACTGTGTACAAATCCCGCTGAACATAGCGACATAATGAAAACATGGTTGGCGTTTGGCGTAAAATCCGTACATTCACAACAGAGAGCTCTCGCTTTTTTTTCTGAAACAACTTTTCGCATGTTATATGTAGTTGTTGTTCGTCTCAAAACTGTTCTGTACGCGCTTGCCCCCCTGGTGCCTACCCAGTCAATTTTCTGATGTACATGCTTTGGATTCACCGCAGAGTGCTCTATCATGCTTACGCCCTCGCTCTCATTTGTTGAACAAGTTTTTGCTTATTATTTCCTACCGTTGTCCCACCACTATAGCCCTCCCCTACCCATGTTAAAATTTCGTTTCATATGAGTGGGCATACCCCAATTACCGTTTTATTACAAATTTATGGCACATTTTCCTAGAGTCGGAACGTGTGGTTTTATCCAAAGGCCTGATTTCAGCCAAATCCGATGCATTTCTCCATGCGACTAATTATCCCGATAGGCGGTGTTTGTCTGAAACAAGATCTAAATGACTTTACAGTCAACTAAAAAAGCGCTTTATTCGCAGCTTTACTAAACAAGACTGTCATGTAAAATAAGTATTTTTCACCTGGAATGTTTACGTTGGTGGGCAAACTTTTGACGTGGACAGAAGGCTTTAGTAAAATGACGTGTTTCGGGTGTACTAAATGTTTTTATACATTGTCGAGTCTATTTTTAGTCCAAAAAGAGTTCTTTTTTTATTTAAACACATGCGTAATCTAAGCTTTGAAGATGTTTTTTATAACAGACCTGCAGGTTAGTCGAGACAAGGATCATTCGATTCTTCAGACGTTTTCATAAAACTTAGTGTGGTTCAGAAAAGTTTCCTGCCAAACTTGGTAATCATTAGAGTGTGGCAGGACATTTTTCTGATAAGATTTTGCTCATACCCTAGAAGAGACTTTAAGGGTGATAATAGAATAACAGTAACCCCGCCAAGTTTCCTTCGCCTATTTGTAGCTGTTAATACAATATTTATAAGATTACCCTAAGTGATGTTTATGGCAGACGGTACTGCACATTTCCTTGGATCCTCACAGAACCTATGGGAAGTGTTTATTTTGAAAGCCATCCATTTTATATGTGACTTACAGAGCATATTGGAGGATGCGCCAAATAGCTTTTTAATATAACGATCTTTTTTATCCCCATAACAAATGTACTCCGTTTAAGCATTATTTTGGACGTCCCCATATGTGGCATTTAAATCCCCATACAGCTGCATCAATCCGTGTCACACTTCAAGAACTCTTTTTGAGATATTTGCATACTTATCCTTCAACCGCCCGGCTTAGGGCACAACATATTGCACTTTTTCGCCTTAAATCCTAAATATCGTCCTGTTTTGCAACTACGGGCCAACAAAAACCATCTCCTAGTTTTGTGATTGACATTGCATTCAGCCCAGACTAAGGATGTTCCTCAAAGGGAAAGGTGAATGAAGCTTCTTTAACCATCTCATGCGCAAGTAGCACTCACATTTCACGTATCCTTTTGCAAGAAAATTAAAATCGACTGCACGACAAAATGCTTTTTCTCTCCCTATCTCTATCTCTCTCCTCTTCAAGTCTTTTTACTCTTCACGAATTGCGATAAGACGTCATCGTTTCGCTGCTTTAGATTGATGATGAAGGACAAAACATGCTTCAAGGCATGGCTTCAAAAAATTACATAGATACACGGAACAATTTTTTTTTTGTTTTTCAGTTGATGGCCATGATATTTTCATGTGACTTATACAGAGTTTCATAGACGAGAAGATACGGTACCACGTTACTAACAAATAATAAGGGAGGCACATACAGGAAGCTCTGCATCATGGATAGTGTTAGATGGAATGAATGTGCATTCGTCTGGAACGCCGGCAACAGTGTAAATCCATGAGAGATGCATTTTTAATAATGCTGAAAGGAATGTGACGAATGTTGAAAGATGTCGTTCCCTAGAATTATTTTTATTTTTTTCCCGTTCTGTGGAAGTGAGGTATTCATTAGTTTGACAGGAATTGATTTCTTTTGGGGATAGGCAAAGATGGCGCTGATAAAATGTTGAAGGTCAACTGAGAAACGAAAACAAATTGCTGACATTGAATGAGTGACATTTCGATAGATTTGCTGGTTGTCCCGAGAATTTTTTTGGTGGACCGAAGGTTATAAATGAGATGGAAAAATAATATGCCATTGTCTGTGGGAAAATATTACAGAGGGACAAGTAGTATGCGGAGGTTTTGGGAGAGGAAAAGTGAAAAACATTTACTCCAACATGGAAATCAATGCACAGGGCTTGCGTTGAATCCTTTTGTAATGATAAATCGAAGAACATACTTATGAACTCCATTGTGGAATATTGCTTGATAAAGAAATACGACATTATCAGCCAAACTAAGAAAATACCTTCAGATAAAGGACCTACGTTTACGGCGTATATGAACCTTCTTCATCATTTTCCGGGAAGCTCCTCCAGTCATAACCTTTCAACGTGTAATTCCCCAGATGGAGTAATTACTTAAAAAAACTTGTAATTGAGAAACTATCTCTTTAAACCCACAGAAAGCGGTGGTATAATTCCAATTATGCTTCAGAAACCAGGAGTATAGAGTACGGTTTTATTCCAAAAGCTTAGCTCAGCTCATGCAAAGGTTTTTTAGACCTATAAGTCTCATAACACCTTCTATTTTGAAAACGTTTGAAAAATTATTAAATATGCATAAGAGGTCAGTTGCATTGCGAATTGTCCGGCCCAAAATACCTCTACCAGAAGCAAAGGTATGGAAGTAGCTTTTCTTGACTACCCAATAGGTCAGTTATAATACCACATTGGCCTTTAATAATTTCACAATTAGTTTGATTATCTGTGTGAAACATCCCAAGCTTTCTATCAAGAGAAGTAAATTATCTACTTTCTCAAATGGCGGAACAGTTTGTAAAATAAACCTCAACAAAATGTGCATCGCTAATTAGCCCGTTCCCTACTTAACTACGTCCAGTTGCGCAGTTCAAATTGGTTGAAATCGGCTTCTAGTTGTACGCTTCCGACTTTTGGCTGGAAATCGAAGATTCTGCAAGCTGGATTTGACGTGTGGAAGTGTGGCACTTAGAACTTATTCACATTCGGATAGTCGCCGTTTCTGATCAATATAGCACGGTCTGTAGTCACCGTTTTTCATCATCCCAATTTATTATATACCCTTAGGACACTGGGCCATCAGTATATACAACGGGGTTGGGCGCCGCCGTTGGCCTTTCGGCCACCATCGCTTGCAAGGGGACTGACTACTAACGAGGGTAGACTCTGATTGGCTTTAACTTGGTAATGCCCAGTGTTGTAACTTTGACTACATATCAAGTGCTTATTTTTACCTCCAAGTGGTAACCATCGGGTACTGGTCTCATCCAAACGGATGAGTGTTGATAACACGACGAAAAACAAGAACACTATAAACAGCCAGGTCAGAATGGCACGGAATAAATACCCGGCCTGCTGTCCCAGGCGAACCTAGACAAGCTGCTTCGACATATTCGGACAACAGCTTGTCTAGGAATTTCAAGGGTTAGTCAGGCCCCTTGAACAGAGCTGGTGGCGGATTAACCGAAAGGCCAACGGCAGCGCTCAATTCCGTAGTGGATACTGATGGCCCCGTGTCCTAGGGGTATCTAATAAATTGGAACTGGCCCTCCAAGTTGGTGGTTGTGCTTAGGGTTAACTACCCAATCATGGAAAAATCTAACGGTTACGAAGCAACCAAAAGCCTCGGGAAGGACTGATTTTATTGTTGACGACACGGCTTAACGAAAAAAGGACAACGACGTTCGTATCTGCACCTGGAATGTGAGAACATTAAACAGGAGAGGTGCAAGCGAACAACTAGCGGAAGCCCTAAACTGCTACAAAGCAGACATTACTGCCATCCAGGAAATACGATGGGATGGGCCGGGCAAAAAGAGGATGAAAAACTGTGACATCTACTAGGGGCCGTGTTATAGTGAGCAGAAACAGCGACTATTCGGATGCGGATTTGTTATAAGTGTCAGACTTAGGCAAGAAGTCTTATGTTTCCAAGACATTAGCGAACGCATTGTAACGATCCGCGTCAAGGCCAAATTCGCCAACATGAGCATTATATGCGCTCACGCCCCAAACGGAGGAAAATGATGATACAGCTAAGGACTGCTTTTATGAGCTCCTTGACCAAACCTATGAGCGACTACCGAAGTACGATGTCAACAAGCCATTAGATCAGCCGCAACTGATGTGCTAGGTTTCTCGCGCCCACCAGCAAGAAACCCCTGGTTTGATGAGGAATGCCGACAGATGCTCGTAGCGAAGAACGAGGCCTACAAAGCTAAGCTGCAGGTGAAGACGAGAGCTGCCGTTGAGCTCTATAGGCGGAGAAGAAGGGAAGAACACCGTCTTTTCAGAAAGAAGAAAAAAGAGCAGGAAAAGTGCGCGATCGAGAATATAGAGAGGTGTCACTCCAAGAACGATGTTCGCAAGTTTTACCAAAGTGTAAAACTTCAAAGCCAAGGATACAAGGCTCGAACAGAATCCTGTCGAGATGAACAAGGAAATATCGTAGTTGAGACACAGTCGATGCTGAGGATATGGAAGAATCACGAATCACGGATGACAAACAACATTCCGCTGTCAGGCAGAACGAACCATTCAACATTTATAGAGGCGAACTATGCAGAGCCATGTCTAGTTTTGGTATACCGCCCAAACTCGTTCGTTTGTGTAGGATGACGATGGAGAATTCTCGCTGCTCCATCAGGGTCGGAAACGACCTCACCAAATAATACCAAAAAAGGATTTAGGCAAGGCGATGCGCTGTCATGTGACTTCTTCAATCTGATTCTTGAGAGGATTGTGCAAAACTCACGAGCCAACACCAGAGGCACAATTTTCCAAAAATCTAGCATACGCCGACGATAATGACATCATTGGTAGGACCCAACGTGATGTCTAGCCACGTTTGCTAGTATAGAGAAGTAAGCGGCAAAAATAGGCTTAGCAGTAAATGAGGGCAAGACGAAGTATACGCTGTCAACACGAAAGGACACACAACATCGACGAATGGACAGAACGTAACCATTGACAGCTATAACTTTGAGGTAGTACGGGACTTTATCTATCTCGGTTCCGCTATAAACTCTGACAACAACATCTCGTCAGAAATTAAACGAAGAATTACTCTTGCCAACCGCTGTTTCTTCGGGCTAAGAAGGCAATTCAGTAGTAAAGCCCTCACTCGAACTACTAAGGAGATCTTATATAAGACCCTGATCATCCCAGTCCTGCTCTACGGCGCTGAAGCATGGACCGTCTCAAAAGCGGATGAAGAAATCCTTGGTCGATTTGAGAGGAAAATTCTTCGAAAAATCTGCGGTCCCGTTTGCGTTGACGGGCTATGGAGACGAAGATTCAACCAAGAACTATACGAGCTGTACAGCGACATGCCCCTGGTCACAAAAAATCCGCACTGGACGTTCAAAATGGATAGGACGTGTATTACAAATGGACACCAATATTCCGGCTCGCAGAGTCTTCGATTCTGCGCCAGACGTCGCCTTAAGTGGCGCGCACAAGTAGAAACCGACCTCAACCAACTTCCAAGTTGCGCAACTGGAGGCAGTTAGCTAAGGACCGGGCTAATTGGAGAGGCATGTTGGTTGAGGCCCAGGTTCATTCCGGGCTGTAGCGCCACTTAAGTAAGTAAGTAAGACTACTAACCCTTGAGATTCCTAAATGACCTGTTGTCCGAATATATCGAAGCAGTTCATTTAGGTTTTTCACTTTTGCTGTCCTAAATGGGATGCGCCACCGTTGATTGGGAATTCTTCCGCTGTCTTATTGGAAATGGTGAATGTGCCTTAGTTTGAGGTCCACCCGCTGTCATCTACAGCCGCCAGATTGAGACCCTATTTACGTTCAAGGTACTACGCACTCAGCTGTCGCCGCAAAAATTTCTGAGAGTCGTAGTTGGTAGCTAGGTGAAAGTGGTTTCATTTATTCGCATTGTCTACCATTTAACAGGATTCATCTTTTCATATCACTTTAAAAATAAGCCGGTCAGGATGTAATTATAATTGGCACCCATTACAATGGCAACTAGGATTATGTGATATCACATATATAAACTTCCGTTGGGGGGTACGTAAAGTAGAAGGCCTACATTGAAAAGCCTACTCTCGTCATAAACCAAATACCACTCGGAATGATCGAACGCACCATCAAAAATTGCAAATTCGGAATAGACCATGTTACCCCCAATAATTTTTAAAATGGACGACGGCGTACAAAAGTGTGAAACAGATGTGCTAACTCTACGATTTGATCGTTTTGGTTAAATAATCGCCAAAAATTAAAGTCAATTATATTATGTGATATGTAGCTAAGCAAACTATTTGTTTGCCACACCCACTTTTTTTTTAAATTCCATTATTTTGTTACGACTCATCTCATACCTCATACTCATTACGTAACTTCAATTTCCATCTTTCATTCAATGACATTTCTATTGAACATCATCCACAATATTGCTGACAATAGGATTAAATAAAAGTATCACACAACAAGTGCTCCACATTCCGATCAATTAATCAGAGATGTTCCTAAAGCTGCACATACTTAGAAAGTAAATTGTATTGGACGCCAACAGATAGTTAAAGTACCAAAACGTCAGCACAACACCGCAACAAAAAACGTAATAAACGACTCATGACTTCATTTGGATTTATTATCACGACCGAAAGCAAACTCATTTTGTTAATGCGAGCTAAGCTGATAATTAGGTTAGCTTGGTGTTCTAAAAATACAAAAAAAAATATTTCAAGCAACACAGTCGTGATTCGTCAGTTTGGTTTGAGTAAGTTGTGAAATATTGTTCAGTTTGGAAAATAATGAGAACGAGTAACCGTATACTTTTTGAGGTTTAGTTGAGTAATTTACTCGTACTTATCGTCCGAGTGCAGTGAGTACTCAATTATCGTCAATATATTCTATTGGTGTATCATCAGTACTTCCAAATTTGTTTGGCTTATGCTTTCTGACATAAGAAGATTGTAGTAGTAGGAGGGTTGTTTAAAATGATAACTTATCCAATAACAAACAAAAAATAGGAATACTTCGAAGTACCCTAATGGACACCAGACGAGACAAACAGTCATAGCAGCAAACTTAACTACAAATAAAAGGTGGACAATTGTTGTCTTTATTTGGATGAGGTTGACAGCTCCTATGAAGTAAAAAAATTGAAGAAAACTTAGTAATAGATATAGTTCCGCGGTAAAATTGCATACATTTATGCCTGAACTTCGTTGGGATTATGAAAAGAAGATTGCCGAAACAATGCGAAATTTAAATGAAAATGTCTGTCAAAGAATCTACGAACTGCATCAGCTATACTCAAGTTTGTGAAGAATTTACGCGAAACTGATTTGCTAATTATTCCCGTTCTGTGCGCTAACGTAGTCAAAGGTGTTCCATAGAGCGCGAGAATCTCGATGAACTTCATTTTTATGTGAACACGACGATGGAAAAACAAACCAACAAATACAAATATTTACAAATATTACAATATTACAAATATTACAAATACAACTGGGTGGCACCCAGTGCCCAACCTTTCTTGCACAACGGCGGGACCTCCTGTTTTGACAAGGCTGATTCGAGATAAGATTTTTTGACAGTTTATACTACTTGCATGATTTGTCAGATTCTGGCGAGCGGAGGAGCAGTGAAAATCATTCAGGTGTTGCTACGGAATCAAAAATTTTACAAAAAATATGGTGTTTCCAAATTCCAGAATAAATTCTGAATCGAAACCAAAATGAATTACTGAAATCGGGACTATACTTTTACTTTTAAGTTGCTTTGTGAAGAGACTAGTTGTTGAAAGTATGAAAAATGAAGTGAAAATCCTGTGAAATTAAAGTTTTGTAATTTTTTTCGCTTGAGCCGACTTGTACAATTTTATTTTTCCTTTGTAAATCGAAGTAAGAATGACATTTTAACATCTGGATGTTTTTATTTAATTATTTAAAGAAAGCAGAAAAAATGAAGATGTTTTTTTTTTGGTATTTTAAGATACAGTCTGTCAAGAAATTGTTTTGACAAAGAAAAATATTGGTAAAATAGACATTTTCTTTATAAAAAAGAATTCTTTTGATATCTAACTTTTGTTCTTTTTTAATTTATTTTATGTTATTAATATATTTACTAACTAACTGTAATAAAAAATAGTACATTTCAAAAGGAATTTAACAAAAATTACAAGAAAAACAAAAAATACTGTCAAGAAATTGTTTTTACAATTCATTTTTTTTTAATTTAAAGTGAAAACAATATTGAAGGTTATTAATACTTCGTATGGCCACCTTTAGCGTTTATCACAGCTTGTAGTCTTCTTTTCATTGAATAAATTAAATTTTGCACATCATAATCGCCTGGAATTTTATTCCATTCCTTCTGTATTGCTGTTTTTAGCTCTGCTCTGCTTTTTGGGTGTCTTTTGGCAACTTTTTTTTTCAAATAGACCCACAAATTCTCAATAGGGTTTAAGTCTGGACTATGAGCAGGTGTATCCAATACTTTACTGCAGTTAAAAAGCAGCCACATCCTCACCATATGCGCCTTATGTTTAGGGTCATTGTCTTGGTAAAACTTGAACTGCGGTTTGTTGTCACTATTTAACCCAAATTTATTTGCACTATTTAACAAATGACCCTTTAAAATATTTAAATATTGTTGCGCATCCATGGTGTTTTCTATAAAGACCAAATCTCCAACCCCTTTACTAGAAATACACCCCCACACCATGACTGATAATTTGCCAAATTTGACTGTTGGAATAATATTGCGATTTTCCAATGCTGTTAACGGCTTTCGCCACACTCTATTGGGGCCATCGTTGTAATAGAGCATAATTTTGGTCTCATCGCAGAATATGACGTCATCCCAGTAGTCATCAGGCTTGGCAATATGTGTACTGGCAAAAGACAATAAAAGACTGATATTTTGCGTGGACGACCGTTTGAAGATTTAACTCTAGTATAAATCTAGTCTATTTTCTTATTTTGCACGATTTAAAATATTATAAACTGTTTGTCTGGTCAAAGAGAACATCTGGGACAATTCTTGCACACTTTTTCCGATTTTATGATTATAATAAACCAACTGAGCCACTTCACATGATGTTCTTTTGCCAGGCATCTTGAATTTAGAATAAATTAACCACGACTGTTATATTAGATGAGCAAACGGCAAATGAACAGCTCTCATTTGCAATTAAAACGAGCACTGCATGGAAAACATCAAAATCATAACGGTAAAATGTAAAATGTAACGGTAAATGCATACCGAATTGTAAAAACAATTTCTTGACAGACTGTATATACGAGACTACTACCAACATTTTCATTATCAAATTATCTTTCGATATCAGCCAAATTTAGGTGCCACCAGGTGCCACTGACTATTAAATTAACCATTGAAAACTTCGATTGGTGCCCAAATTAATGTCGAATTCGTTTCATTAAAAGTGGAACGCTATACTTTTGGTAAAGAAAAAATCTGAGCTGTAATTTTGACTCGAAATATTAAAGAGCTTACATGAAAAACAAAAACTCCAAACTCGCACACTTGAAATCCTACAAACTTGTCCGCCATTTTGTTTTTAACTGTATACGATTTTCGCTTTTAGCTTGTTCAATTTTCACTATAGAGACAAACAACGTTTGACAAAGTTGTAGAATTTAATTTTCTATAAAATATATTAAGCAACTTTTTTCTCTAAAACCTATAGTTTATGATTTACAGTTGAATTACTTCGCAACATGACACATTTTTTTCTTAGCACTAACCAACAAAATTGTCCTAGTTATCGTTATCAGTCAACAATACATTGTACTTCCGAATATATGAAAAGGCTACAATCCGCTGTGCGAATAGTTGAATAACCTATCCCATTCCATTGTCTAAAAACTTTACAGGGATGAAATATAGAATATGTTGTCACAACATATTATTCAGACAGTTTATCAAAATATTTAATGGTTCCACAAAAAATAACATTTTTGTTTGCATATGTCTTGCGGTAAAGAATACAAATGGTTTTTGTATAAAAACGCCCACAAAAAGGTGGCGTGGGTTAAAATAATGGGCTATGTATAAAATATTCATATTAACTTTATAAAGGTTTTTTAAACATTTTTTTTAAATCTTCTTAAGATTCGACCGAAAACAGTCTTTTTACAGAAAACGCCCCAAGAAGTGGGCGTGGCAAATAAATGTGATATTTACCAAATATAGATATTAATATTGTCTAAATATTTCTTTCAGATACTTTTTCAAAATTCCTAACCGTTTGACCAAAAAGAAAGTTTTTCTTAAGAGTGGGTGTGGCAGTGGGTTGAAATGACTTATAATCATTCATTGCGAGTCAAGTTGTCATCCCTAAAAATATCATCCAAATCGATTGAGTGATTCAAATCTTATTAAGTTTTTTCGCACTCCCATACAAATTACCCCAGTGCGCGGCATGCATGGCAGGGTGAACACAGACCTTCTGCGCGGCAATTCATTGCACTAACAATCGTGCTACTGAAAACGAAGCCAAATACCTGGGAATGAAACTCGATGCAGATTTGCAATGAAATCTGCTCGTGGTAATGAAATATAAAAAACTCAAAATCATATATAGAGAAACGCACTGGTTATTCCGAAAACATTCCCGACTTCATAGAACGAAGACTTAGAAATGTAACGGGTGTTTTGTTTTTGGAGGTTGGTTTTTCGAATAGAGATAAAACTGACATTTTATGGTCAAATCGGGCAACTCTAATGTCATTTATGTTCAGTTTGGTTTGCCATTTCATCATGAACAGGTTGACAAATGAACAACGCTTGCAAATCGTGCAAATTTATTTCGAAAATAATGGTTAAGTCCGCGAAGTTTACCGCAAGCTCCGTCAATTTTGTCGACGTAATCATCCATCAGAGCAATAAATTCGGTTAACCATGGATTGTTTTCGCACTACGTTTACTCTTTGTGATAAAACGCATCCGCAGTGGCGTCGAACAGTGCGCACCGAAGAAACAATTGCCGCTGTAGAGCAAAGTGTTGAGGAGGACCCGAATGAATCGATTCGCAACCGTTCACAGCAATTGGAGCTTTGTCCAACAACTTTATGGAAGATTTTTCGCAAAGATCATGGCATACGACCTTACAATATCCAGCTTGTGCAAGAAATAAGGCCGCGAGAGCATGCAATACGTCGTGATTTTGGTGTATGGGCCGAAATGAGATTGATCTCGATGCTGATTTTCATCGCAAATTTTTGTTCAGTGATGAGGATCATTTTTGGTTGAATGGCTACGTCAACAAGCAAAATTGCCGCATTTGGAGTGAAGAGAATCCACATGAGACCATTGAGACGCCATTACATCCACAAAAACGGACTGTTTGGTGTGCTCTATGGGCTGGTGGAGTCATTGGGCCATACTTCTTCCGAAATGATGCTGGAGAGGCAGTTACCGTTGATGGACAGCAGTATAGAGCCATGATAACCGAATATTTTGTTCCCGAATTGGATGAGATGTGGTTCCAACAAGCGACGCTAATGCCACAATCGTAACGTAACAATCGATTTATTGAAGGAAACATCCGATGAGCGCATAATTTCGCGGAATGGACCTGTCAATTGGCCACCAAAGTCGTGTGATTTGACACCATTGCTTTATTTTCTTTGGGGATATGTGACGTCGCTCGTCTACGCCTACGAACCAGAAAGGTTAGGGGACTTGGAAGCCAACATTGATGGCGTTATTGCCGACATACATCCCCAAATGCTCGAAAAAGTGGTTGAAAATTGTACCTCTAGACTTGGCTTTATTCGAACCAGACGCGGCGGCCACATGCCCGAAATCACATTTAAACCTTAATGGCATAAAATGATCCTTCCAATAAAGCCAAATTGATGGACATTAAAACGATTTTTTGTGTTTCATTTGAATTCGAAGTTCTATACCTCCCGATACATAGCTCTTATTATGTTTATCACCTTGGATGAGATTCTATATTTAAAGAGCTTGTAGAAAAGCATTTCGCGCGGAATCGAATCAGAAGCAGCTCAAAAATCTACGAAAAACGCGTAAAGCTTTTTTTTCTCCTTTTTATAAATTTCACTTATGTTGAACCGTTGAATAGTTTCATCTGAAACCAGCTTGAAACTCAAAAAAAACTTTTTATTTTCTACCCAGTCGGTAACTCTACTAAAAAGTAATCTGGCAAACAACTTGGCAGATGTGTTAAGAACTTAAATCCTCCTATAGTTTGCTGGATCGTCGTACATTCTTTTTTTAGTAGTGGGAAAATTATCGATTTCTGGAAACCCTCAGCTGTTTTAAATATTCGGTTGAATTCCATGTTAAGTGCTGATCGAAATTCCAATGTGCAATTCTTATAAAATACAAACGGGATGGTATGTGATTGAACATTGCTTTCTTTCTATATGGTTATTTGAAATCAAAGGCTAATCCAACAAAAACTAGTAAGTTGAAGGAAGAGATTTATAACATCGTCCACCTTGTGCTATATATTGCAATGAGCATTACCACAGCTTACCCTATAATTTTACTTTAAATTTTAACAATGAAATTACAACTAAATTAGATTTTACATACGCTCAGTTTATTTTTTAGTTATAGTCCTTTACTAAGGACTAAGCAAACTTACTTTGCTCACTAAGTTGTTAACATTTATAAGACGTAGTGGACTTTAACTAGAAGTTCTATTGTCACGAAGAGAAAAGTCGTGCTGGCACAGCCCGTCCATACAGTGCCAAATGTTTGGATCTCGTTTTCTATGTCCGCACACTACACACTGCCCGCCAGTAGCTGATGAGTAAAAATTGTTTTGTTCTCAATGCGTCATCTGTATGACTTTATAATCTTTGGTATTACCTAACAAGTCTCGCATCTTCATCAACTACAAGTTTACAAGTAATAAATTATTTTACACAAAATTTGCATATCTAATTAAACTGCATTGCACATGAACTCCACTCATCACCGAGTAATTGTCTTCGTTTTTCTACTGACTTAAATCAAGAGCACGTCAGAACAATAAATTCTCTAATAATAAATAGGAATTGCCAGTCCTTGGGGGCACATCCTTTTGCAAATGAAAATTCAAATGCTGTCACATCCAGTAACGTCAAAGATGATATATATCCCACCACTCCCGGCAAGGACACATTGTTCTCTAACCAAATGGGGAAAGGCGCCAATGTAATGTAGCCACCCCCCTCAAATCACAATTGATTGCAAATGCATGTGCTGTGTAGTTTACTGCTGCCTCTCCATTGTTTAAACAATTCTAACTGAGAAAATGGCGCAACACAATCACTGCAACTATTTTTATCCCACAAAATGGAAGACAATTCAAAACTCCGCGCCTCCCGCCTTGACTTTCCGTGAAACTAGGTTAAATGCAAACAAAGGCGCCATGTCAGTAGTGTTTACGCTATCGAAAATCACAAATGGCATACATCTGTCAAACATTGCTGGTGGAAAAAATGATCTCAAAAAATGTAGTAAAATTATACACACAGCAATAAAACGAAACGACCTGTCAGATGTTAATTACATTTGCGCGGCATCGCTCACTGGGGCACTGAAATACGTATGGATGCTGTCACGATGACGTTTTCTGTTTGACGTGAATTTTTGCTAATGAATGTGTGCGCGTTTTGTAAGTGCAGTTAATAACAGTTAATTAATATTTCAGTCATCTAATGTGAAGCTTTTAACTCAGCATTTGTCCCCCTGAGAATGCCAAAGGGGTAATTAATAAATTAATTCACAATTGGCGTTTTAATTTAGCGAAAGCTAGTGCTCATATTTATAATTAATGCGCGAACAAAGGGGGAAATGAGATTATGGTAAACGTGGAGTACAACGACCATAACCAATAACAAAAAAGCGTAATAAAACTCAGCGAATACGGCCAGTAAAATAAATTAGAAAAAGAAAATAATGCACAGGTGAAGGAAACGCTTAACGACCATTTTATATCTGCAGAAGATGTGAATTGAAATCATGAGAAAATGAATAAGTGATTTTATGAATGCATTCTTTTTACTTCCTGTATAAGCTTAACGCTCATTTTTTTTACAAAGTGACGTCGAAAACAGTTATGCGGGATCATTAGCAATGCAATTTGGGTTAAGCAAAGTGTCATACGAATACTCTGTTTGGGCGCATTAAAAAGAGATTATTGTTTGCAAATTTTTTATTTTTTTTTCTTACATGACAGATGTCAAGTGAAGGATTACCAAGTGCTGATATCGGAAATACAATGTCATTGCAAATTTTAAGTAGTCACCGACACATGGGGTAAATCAACCTTTTCTCTCGTTTTAGAAAATCGTCACAGACAAATTTGACAAATAGCTATACGCATCATATTGAGCCCCAGATTATCTTTTACATCAATTCAATCCCGTAATGGAGACTGATGGCTCCGTGGTCCTAGGAGTATCTTATAAATTGTTACTGGCCCTCCAGATTGTGCCGTCAGAGTAACTTCATTACCACGTAAAAAAATGTTAATTATGAGAGAAAGACAATCTCTTCGTATAACGTATCTTCTTAAATACCAACCGTACCCAGAACGACAACGGACATGAAAAATTTCTGTGATTCACAAAATACGCTGCATAGGATCGGGAACAAAAAAAATTTAAAACATGCGACAGCTGCCACTTAGATACAAAAATGTAGGTACAAATTTTTATCACAACATGCTCGTTAGTATCCGAGGAAGAGCTTCCTCACAACCATCCATGTGTGCGTGTGTATTTGTTCCACGTTGGCGGGACCTCCTGTTTTATGCCGACTCCGAATGGCGAATTTGAGATTTGACTTTCTTGACAATTGATACTACTAGGATGATTTGTCAGATCATCACGAGATAATGGCCAGACCTTCTGCGCGGCACTTCATCGCACCATCGCGCCACTGAGCACGTCACTTAAAGCTGCACATATTCAAATGCGGATCCGTGGTGAGGAGCGACATCGAAGTATATATACATATGATCACGCCCCTACCGATGAGACTGAAGATCATATCAAAGAAAAATTGTACGATCTACTGGATGCCGCTTACAACAACACTAGTTTGTTTAACTGCCCCACCTTTTGCGAAAGACTGACAAGCATCCAGGAGTAAAAAAACTGCTATGAGAAATTTCTCAAACTTGGCGTTCGGAATCGCAGTTAAATTAGAGGTCGTATTTTTGTTCCCAAACCAATAAATGGATAGGCTAGCTTTTTATGGGCTATCCCCTTATGGGCCGTTAATGCCAAACATATAATTTTATTTAGTTAGAAAGTACAGCCTTCATGGAAAAATGACAAGGCTTTCGGTAAATTGACCTAGCAGGGTACTGTGATTATCCACCATGTGATCCCCAGATGGTCCAAACGCCAACTAAACCGAATATGTTAACCATAGATGTGAGGCAAATATAAAAAAATGCACATACATTTACACACGCAAATGTCAACTCTGACCATTTTCTCGTCCCAGCCGAATTCCGAGCTGGACTGCAGTTGGATCACGTTGTTCGCCAAAACATAGATTAACAGAATCTAGAAGGAACAACTTCATAACCGAATTCACCATACGCTACTAGTTTACTCTCGAAAAGATAGTGAGAATATTTGCAACTACTTAGGATAAGAGTGGTGACAGAAGAGGCGCAAGTCGCAACATGCAAAAACGCCACACGGGGAGAGTATGGAGTTATTAGAAGGGAAGAAAATGATATTCTGTGTAGAAAAAAAAAGAATGCGCTGCTTGTCTCGCGACAAGAAGAACATCCGTCATGCTATAAAATAACAACTTATAGCTGACTTACAAAGTAGGATTGCAGGCACAAAGGCACCCTATTCAAAAACTAGATCTGAATTTTAGATGTTATAGGGCCAGAAAGCTTTAATAGCTGAAGGAGAACAAGGCAGCCTATACTGATTTATAGAACTCTTCAACAAGGATGGTGATCGCATGGAAGTGTGCAAACCAAACCATCACTCAAGTTTGCATGGACACGATATTGATTGCTGGGGCTGAATTCTGCAAAATCAGTGACTTTTATATTGTATGGAGCAACCTGGTTGCATCGTAACCTAACCATGACCGAACACAGATGATGACCACTTTTGCTTCCTAATTGAGAGCAGAACCTTATCCTTTTGAAGGCTGAATATTTTATCCATGTTTCAAATTTGGTCATCAGAAAACAAGATTTTTCATTGCAACGTTTGAGCAAAGTCTGTGCTCTTTCTAGTCTATAATTTTCCTATAACTATAAATGACTCAAGGATCTTTTTTTTATAAATGGAAAATAGGATGACAAATTTTCAGCTGGTTTACAACTTTTGTGTCACCCTTCTCCTTAAATTGCTGTCAAACATCAAATTTCAGGGAAACGAGTGAATTGAAATGCGAGCACCGAGTTCCTAAACTCAGACTACATCTCAGTACTAAGTTGATTTGGGAAGCAAAATATTACTTTAGTCATTTGGTTTTTTTTTTTTATTAAAGGAGACTATGAATACCCTTAATAAGTGTAAGCACAGTACGGACGTTAAGGCAGTTCGGGATAAGAAGATGCACACAGGGATTTTAATTTGAATAATGGAAAGGAAAAACATAGTTTGGTAGAACATTCTACAGGTATCTATATTTCACAGTTCTGATTTGCATTCATAGCGTAGCGAGTATTGCGGATGAACTGTTGAATGGAAGGAATGCGGAAATATGAAGAAGGAAGGAAAAGAGCTCATTCAAACGACTAACCTAAGTTGTACAGGATTTTAAGGACATTAATATGGCTTGACTGGATTAAGCAAACCCAGAATTTGAAGAAAAATAGTTTATTAACACGCCTAACCTAAGTGAGATTGTAATAGTTCCCGAAGGACCAAATTGGCAATCAACCTCTCCGAAGTCTACACCTAATTTAATTTAATAATTAAATGACGTAAGAAAGATGGGACTTCATACTAAAACAAACTCCTACGACAGTTCCGTGGTTGTTTTGGTGCGTGTCAAATATGCACCGTCCATGTTTAACATTTGTTTCCCTGATAGAGGCAAAAACGCAAAACAGATTTCATGGATTAAGGAAACCCAGACACTTCGCTGCGTTTCATCAACTTGGCATATGTGGTCATGAGAACGTAAATCGTTTCTAATACACATACCGAGCATGGAAAGCTTTCCGGTTTCTTCGATGTAAGTTTCATGCATGGATAATGGCTGTAGGTTGGTTTCGCGTTAACGACAGAAGACAGGATTGTGTTTTGGAAATGGTAAATCAACCATTGATAGAGCTGTCAAGATCGGAGTTAGATGAGCTTAATATGAGCATATTTAGTCGCTTAGAGTCCAGGTTCGAAGATATGAGCATAATTTGTCTTTTAGAGTGCAGGTTCGAAGATGAGAGACGTGGACTTGAAAACAAATATAAGACGCTAAGATGAAATAGAGCCGGAGACAAAACTGAGCCTTGTGTGGCACCAGCACTTATTTGGTTAGTTGCAGCAAAGACTATAAAGCCATACAGATGACGCACTGCATAGGTTCTATGGCGGGTCTTATTGGCACAGCCCGCCATATAATTTGGATCTCGTTTCTCATATGTGTACACCGCCCGCCCGTACCATGAAGCTTGTGAGCAAAAGTTTCTGTTTTTTTGTTCTCAATGCGTCATCTGTATGGCTATATAATCTTTGGTTCGTAGTTGAATCCGTCAAAGACAACTTGGATTGAAAGTTTCGTAATAAAATTTCTGATCCATAGAAGAATTTTTGCATCGGGTTTAAGGGCGAACTCTGTCAAATGCCTTTTATATATCAAGTGCAACAATTTTGCTTTTTCCACCATATTGGATTGATTGGTTCCACTGTTCAGTGAGTTATGTCATCAAATTGACAGTTTACCTGTTGAGGCGAAAATCACACTAATGCTCGGACGGATTAATCAGCTATTCCATGAGCTTGTAAATAAGGGACGTAAGAGCAATTAGTCGGTAATTGGAGGGAGAAGATTCGCAGTAAAGGCTGGACAAATGCAGTTTTTCATCTAATCGGAAAGAGTTTGGATTAGTTGGATAGATAGAAAAGATTACGATGTTGTTTTGCTAGCGCAGAAAGACACTTCTGTAGTAATGGGGGATATACCATATGGAACATTTAGTTTATGAATGTCGAGATCAAATAAAACTCTTCCAACTGTACGAGCACGAAAGGGAATACGTTCTCAATTACGAAGAGAACGTGGCAACGTGGAACTAGCAGCAATCAGATTGCCTTTGAAAAGAGCTGACAGCTTGACTGTCATTGAACTGATGAGACCGCTTTTTTACATTTTTGACAAATGACCTAAAGTGTTTACTACCTCTGCGACATTGTAGAATTTTTTGCCTAAACTTTTGGTCATATTGGTATTTGATACGCTTTGAACAGGCATTGCCGTCATTTCTGGCGTCTATGGTTTTTTTTAAATTGTCCTCTGTTGAGCTGGTCTTTAATAACCGAAAAGTTTGTCTCTCTTACACCGCATGTCGTACCACCCTTTTGCTGTATCAACCCATATTTCACAATTTGATATAAAAATTTGTAGGTTGTTAACATTAACATTTTTTTTTCAGAATAACTATTCTTTGTCAGAAAAGCAAAAAATAACTCAAATAAACCTATAATATCGGGTAAGTTTACTGACTGGTCGCTGAGCGTATACATTCAGCGGAAATTTATACCGTGATACATCACATGACTAAAATGATAAATTTACCAATGAGAACACAGCTTTATCTTACATATTTCACCTGGGGCTGGTAGTACTACTTTTTGAGTACTATTTTCAAAATTTTCCAAAAATATTTTAAAGAAAATTCCTTTCTTAATATTTTCCTGTAATAAGAATAGGTTTCAGAGAGATTATAAAATTGTATTGTCAATAAATAAATATAAATCCATCCCGCTTTGTTCAGGTTTGAACAAATTTCTCATACGAAATATCGAAAAAAAATGTATCGTAACATTTTCGAAACAATCCTTTTTGATAGTTAAGACAAAGTTAGTTAATTTTAGAACTTTCATTGCTTTTGTTTTTATAAAATACATATTGCTTGCTTTTTATTTAATAATCTGAACAATTTGCTGTTCAATGTTGAGAACACTGGTAATGAGAAAAAATCCACGAGTGTGCTTTCTATCTCTCTCAATTCTCAGTATTTATTACAAATGCAAATATTATTCTATTGAAAATTTTAGCGAGCTCCTGATTAAGAATTTAACGTCTATATTCACCACAATAATGTCAAAAATATTCACTTGCTAAAAACTTAACGCAATCGGACGACTAAGGGATCGTTTTTTTTTTTGCCAAACTGAACAAATTCAGAATTTTATACTTAAGAAGATTTTGTAAACAGAAAATAAATGCAACCATTATGTAACACGTTCTAGCAGAATTGTGGAATTCATGAATAAAAGACAAACAAGTGGGTAGTTGACAGTTGACATTAAAATTTTTCAGTTAAAAAAATACTACCAGGGCGCGCAGTCGTTTCCAGTCATTCGCATCAACAGCTGACGTTCGTGTCCCACGTTAGTTAAGCAATAAAACGCCAGTAAACCAACTACCAAACCAACAAAAAAAACGATTCATCGATAATTTAAACAGATTTCATCTGTTCTAACATCAGTGTATCTCAAGTGTCTTTTTTTTACTCCGTTATACCATTCCCCCCACACGTGCCCACTTGACACGCATTTTTAAGCAATTCCTCCATAACTCGTTTCGGTTTTTTTTTCGACAATGTTTTCCCCTCATTTATTTATTCAGCTGACAATGATCGTCATTGTCTGCACACGAAATATAGTTCACGCGCTAATGAAAACATTTTCGTCAATTAGTCATATTTATGCAAATTCCGCCAACAACCTGTCAGAGTGAGGCCAAGAGCTGGTTCACATAAAAAAGGCTAACAAACTCTCGACCTATCTTTTACTTCACTTTCTCAAAAGACATATGCCCCCGAGGGAACCATTATCGACTTTGAGTTTCAAAAGGTTGATGCGAATTTTTTGTTTTGCTACCAGCCGGCCGGCGAATAACCTATACATGAATTTAAGACCTAGGGTGGTAGAAAGATATAAACTCAAGAATGAAAAGAAGCGAGACGAAATGAAAACAAGTTATTCACCGTTGTATGTTGAATTTCGTGACAAAAAAACAAAAAGAAATCGCAAGCGGCTGCCTTACGGGTGTGGAACGTGGTATGGCATTGATGACGGAAGTGATGCCAAACTATTTAGCTAATTATGCTAATTTCGTGCCAAATATTGTTCTAAAAAAAAAATTCATAACGAGTTTTTGTGGGCAAAGGTTGTTTTTGGGTTTCAAATGTTAAATGTGAACATATGCGAGTATGTTAAAGAAGATTCGATTGGAAGTGTATATTGAAAATAGATTGGTGGGTATTATAAAAGGGCTTTCGAAATGGGTAGATGCAGTGGCTTTGTGGTTAGTGCGTTGGGCAACGAAAGTATACCAACACCTAGATTGTTTACACTGTTCCACATCTTGGGAAATTCAGACAAACAGCCAACAGTATAAAAATCCCAAGAGGCGATTTTCAGATTTGTCCCACATCTTGCGAAATTCAGACAAGCAGGCAACAGTATAAAAATCCCAAGAGATGATTTTCTGATATATTTACTTTCTTTGTTTCAAAAAATAAGGCTCGCACACAAAAACCACTAGGTTTGTGGCTCAATATGGACTGTTAATGCTAGATATTTGATATTCTCTAAATGGAGAGGACGTAATGTTGAAAAACGAAATATTTCCGATAAACCTAAATATAACGCTCGAAGTGGACCCGAAGATGAAGCTTGCATATGTTTATTCACCCTGGTCTTAAATTGTTGAAGATGGTGCAAATATTTTTTGTAAACTTTGTAATAAATGGACTATTGGTATTGTGTTGCTGTTGAAGTTCTTAGATGAACTGCGTATCTATGGGCAACCTAGTGTTTTGTTTAATGAAATGTTTAGGGATGATTGCTGTCAATTTGGCTAGCAAGCTGATTTCTTTTTCCAATACCTTTGAAAGTATCGATATTATAGCAATGAGTCCTTACTTTTGAGACACCTTCATTTGGTTAGTTATGAAACGCTGCACAGTGTGATAATTTGATCTAAAACGTGACCAAAAATCTATTTTGTCCACTTTCACTCCCAGGATGAAGACTGTCTTGAGTACTAGTTTATCATATATTTAATTTAACTAACGGATTTTTAGAAAATCTAAGCTTTCAAAACTATTCACAAGTTTTACAAAAATAATTTGGCACAACAGGTTCGTTAGTACCCAGGGCCGAGCTTTCTCACAACCCAAACAGCGAATTTAAGAAAAGCTTTTCTTGACAACTGATACTTCCCCGATGATCATCACGAGAGGAGAGTCAGTGGAAAATAATTTTACGTGTTACTTCGGCTGGGAATCGAACCCAGACCTCCGCGCGACAGTTCAACTCACTAACAATCGCGCCACTGAGCACAAGTTTTTACCTAAGAAAAAAGAAAGCCTTTAAAAAAAAACTCACTTAAAGCGACCATAACCAATACATTTTTATATTATTTCAGAAGACTCTGATTCCATCTTGTCTCTTACCAGAAAACAGCTCCATCAGTTTGTAAGAGGAAGCTCACAAGGACTTCTGATTCCATCTTGTCTCTGACCAGAAAACAGCTCCATCAGTTTGTAAGAGAAGCTCACAAGGACTCCGTGACAGAAAACCGGAAGATTTGAAAAAAAAACCTGTGGATATTACAAAGCGTCCCCCAGAGAAAGAAGATGAACTTCACAAAATTATCGGGGCGTTCAAATTAATTTATAAACGACGATGGCAACTCCCCAATAGTATAGAAAGACGATTGGATGAGAAGGAAGAGTGGCTTAGCGAAGAAATCACAACCTTTGGGATACTTCATGAAAGATGTTAAGATCGTCCAAGCTAAGAATTCGGGAAGTGACCGAACAGAGCGTCGAAAAACTGTGGAACTTCGAAAAACTGTGTCCGTTGATGAATTGACGTACGCCGCACAGATTAGTCAAAGAGCGGCAAGAATTGTTGATATAGCAAAAGTGATGCAGGATGTAACAGAACTCCAAGCAGGGTAGCTGCGATTAGCAGTAAACCCCTGAAAACAATGAAACACACCCCTGAAAACGCTTTGAGGATATTCGTAGAAGCAAATTTAACTGCTAGTCAATATGATGTGACTCATCAGGCCAACAAAGATATATATCCGTGCTATACCTTCGTGCATAAAGCTAAACAAAATTGTTCCACACCAATAATACTCATTGAGAAAGTTGCGAAGTGAAGCTCCAAGATTTAGTGGATCACCCAATATCGCGATTGTGTAAATATTTGGAACCAGAACATGAGTGCCTTAAGAACATTGAAACAGATTTAGAACTCATATCTAAGTGGGGATGCGATTGATCTACTCAAAGCCAAAAAAGCTAAAATTCGAGGATGACAATAAAAGTGATGCAAATATATTTTTGAGTTCCACTTCGTCTCAAGTATGAGTGTAAAATTATATGGCAAAATATCCACTCTTCATCACCAAGATGGTGCAGACCAATAAGGATTCCGTATGTAAAATATGCAAAATTTGCACTTGAATTTTTGTCCAGGTTTTAAACCAAAATACCGCACTGTGCGCTGATTGATGGATAGTGAAGTTTTCTCATTGGCAAAATCAGATTTTTTTTCGCTGCTACTACTTGTTTGCATTGTTTATTGAGCCATGGATCTGTAGCATTCATTATTTATAGAGTGAAAGACGAATATTTCCATATCCAGAAGAATGGTCATATGTCAACTACATTGGCTCAGCGCATTGAGCGAATGAAGAGTAATGTTCTAGCCTTCAGGTAGAGTACCTGCACGGGTTGGATTGGGAGCCCAGTAAAAATTGGTTCAGATTAGTAGTTCCATAAAACCAGTTGATGATGTTGTTCCCTTGGTACTGATATTAGACTGGTCTAGATCTGGTCAAGATCCAAAATATTTTAAAATTTGTTATGAATATAACAAATGCGTGTTTATTTCTCGACAAGTTTGGTCAAGCTGCTATTAATGGCAAACGTGTTGGCCTGTTTTCCTGCATCGTCCCTTCATCCAGTCAACTTTTTCGGCGAAATGATGAAACATTAAAGCTGGTTGATCGATACGTGCAGCAGTTGCCTTTTGAAAGACAAGTTTCAGCAGTATGACTTCGAGTTTACCAGGATCAAACTATTCCTTTGTCTGGCATGATTAATAAAATATCTTATATCGACAACCATTAAAACGGAGACGTTCATTCAGTTCGTAGTATGTCAGCTTTGATCCTTCGGCGAGTTGACTTGTATTTTTGAAAGGACCAGAAGCTGTGGTCTTTCCCCTTGGATTTTTTGGTGTCAGTTGTCATTGTCGTTTTTATTTTTCAGACCTGGAATGTTGCAGTATAGTTATTACTTGAAATGGTAATTTTCAGAAGTATTTAGGGAAATGAATATAAAATGCATAGACTTGCAACACTAAAATCTACCACAAGACAATCAATTGCAGCACCTAGGTATACTTTCCAAATTACAAATTAATATGAACAACATAATACCAGAACTCTTTAACGCTAACAGATCAAGAAACCAGTGGAAGAAACTTCAAAGCAAATGCAAAACATAATAAATTTAAGGGTCGAGTTACCAAACTCCTAGATTGTCGACGCGCTACATCAGAGTTATAGCTATGCCTTATCTAGTTCGAACAAAATTGTTGTGCTTGTCGTAGCTATGTTTCACTAAGTAAAAAAATAAACTTTCAAATGACAAAATATTTATTTTGTAAGTTCTTATCTAGCCACCACAAATAATTAAGCGATCTAAATAACCCCGAATGTTCATTGTACCTTTGAACTAAATTTTTCAACGTGATAAGACGCACAACATCTATAAGCCTGAAAAAAAATTAAAAACAAAAAAAACATGTATACAGCTATCGCCTTTAGTTACAGAAAGATAGTAATAGGGTCTTTTGGCCTATAACCAGGAAAGCTAAGCTATGTACCTCTATTTCCTGGTTGAATCTTCATCTCAACACAAATGGGATCAAAGATTTTTCGAAGATTTTTTCTCCCAAAACGACCAAGGATTTCTTCATCCACTTTAGAAACGGTCAATGCTTTAGCGCCGGCCGTATAGGCGGACCTGGATGATCGGGGTATACAATCTTCTTAGTAGTTCGAGTGAGAGCTTTACTACTAGATTGCCTTCTTAGCATGAACAAACAACGGTTGGCAATAGTAAATCTGTGTTTAGTTGCTGACGAGATGTTGTTTTCAGAGTTAATAGCGGAGCCGTGATGGCAAAGTTCCGTATACTTTCTCATAGTTATATCGGCGAATTGTGATGTTCTGTCCAATTCGTGAATGTTGTACGGCCTTTCGAGTTGACAGCATATGTTTGGTCTTACCCTCATCCATTGCTAAACCCATTTGACATCATGTTGAGTCCGACCAATGATGTCGGAGTACCAATTTATGGAAAATTGTGCCTCTGGTTGTTGGCTCGGGACTTTTGTACAATACTCTTATGAATGATGTTAACAAAGTCTTGCTCTAAACCCTTTTTTTTGTAAAGAATGTTTCGGTAGTTGCCCACCCTGATGGACCAGTGATAATTCTTCATCGTCCTCCTGCACGCACAGCAGGACGAGTCTGGGAGGTATACAAAACTACGGCGGGAAGGTCGTCACTTTTTGACTTCCCTTTAGATATTGGTATATGTTAGGTTAGGTTTGTGGGTTGATGAGGTAGGCGGTGTGCGTCTTCCCTCACCAGACTCAGGTCAATATAGACCCATTGTGAAGCCCTTTGGGTTACTGTCCATTGTTATTAGCCCCTTTCCAGCCATCAAGATGTTGTTGCAAACCTGAAAAGATATGGGATATGTTTTTCGGATAGATCCGTGAGATATGGATATTGCTATACTCGGAACACGATGAATCCTTTTCAAACCATGTACAGACACTCTAGTTGACGCATTCCCAAGGACTCGATCGCTTTGTGAAACCGCGTGACCATTATACGCGTTGTATGTTCGAAAATGGAACCGAAAACATGATCCAGCGTTATTCTTATTTTCAACGCACAATTTTGTTCTTCGATGAGGCCCATTTTCGGTTAACTGAATATATAAACAAGCAAAACTGCAGAATTTAGAATAAAAAAAAAACCAGAAGCCTTTATAGTACCGCCCATAAAACCACAAAAACTCAATGTTTGGTGTGCTTCAGAGGCTGGTGGTTCTTCGCCCCACTATTATTTAAGGACGACGCTGGCCAGAATGTAACCGTCAATGAAGAACGCTATAGAAACAAAATTTCTGACTTCTTCTTTCTTTTTTAACAGACCTTTGGTTTCAAAAAAATGGAGCAACTGCCACACGGCGCGCGACACCATCAATAATTTATACAGAAAACATTTTCTGAACGCATAATTTCGTACAATGGACCTGTTAACTGGCCTCCAAGATCCTATTCATTCACACCTTTGGATTACATTCGTTGGGGTTATGTAACTAGAGACATTGGAAGATTTCGAAGGCAAATATGCGGATACAATGCCCCAGCTGCTCGATAAAGTTGTAAAAACTTGAACCTCACGATTGCACTTCATTCGAGCCAAGCTAATTTAGATGTCTTTGTATCGTAGATTAATGTTAAAAGGCTCTGTAATGTTTTACTAAATCTGTGATGAACAGTGTTTTTGCCCTTCTCCATGAATTTAAAGCGAAAGCCCCAGCTGCTCGATAAAGTTGTAAAAACTTGAACCTCACGATTGCACTTCATTCGAGCCAAGCTAATTTAGATGTCTTTGTATCGTAGATTAATGTTAAAAGGCTCTGTAATGTTTTACTAAATCTGTGATGAACAGTGTTTTTGCCCTTCTCCATGAATTTAAAGCGAAAGCCAGTTATTTCTGATTGGGTCAATTTCAGAGTACAGTACACTAATTCTTTCAACTGTCCGTGGTGCGACATAACGATAAACATCGGCCCATTGAATCAAAAGGCCACAGATTTAGTATACGATGAGCTTAATGGAAAGACATTTCAACCTCTTGGTGGATTCTCCGAATATATAACCCCCTAAAGGGTGTTTTTAGAGGTATAGAACTATAAGTTGGCAACACTAATTTCACTAGCGGCCATTTCGTCAGATGTCAAGTGATTTATTTTAAGTTTTCTTTTTGACATTTCAACATGAATACACTGAAGTCTGAACAACGCTTTAAAAATGTGCAAATTTATTTTGAAAATCATGGTTCTGTTTCGAAATACCTATCTCGCACTACGTCCATTTTACGGTGAACATAATCATCCATCGAAGCAAGGAATTCAAGGAAGCAAGGAAGCAAGTTTGGAAAGTTTTCACACCACGTTTACTCTAAATGATAATACGCTTCAACAGAGATGGCGTACAGAACAAGTCATTGCTGCTACACAGCGTAGAGTAGAGGAAAACCCGAATCAGTCTATCCGCCATCGTGCACAGGAATTGGATATGTGTTCATCCACTTTGTGGAAGATTTTAAGGAAAGATCTTGGTTTGTGTGCTTACGAAATCCAACTCGTGAAAGAATTGAAGCCACAGGATCACCAAGCAAGGCGCAGTTTCGGTGAATATGCCCAAAACAAGATCGCCGTTGATCCTAATTTTTATCAGCGAATTTCGTTTTACTATGAAGCTTATTTGGATGACGTATCCAAGTGAGCTTCATAAACCAAGCGGCCGTATTTGGAGTGATGATAATCCTCTAATTTCATAATAAACAGCGTAACTATCATAAACCAAATCTCATCATCTCGATTTGGTGAGGCAGCTCTGCCTCTGCGCACACGTCATGGCAACAAATTGCAACTGTATCTGGTGGCAAACGAAAGCGTGAAAGTAATTTTAAATGATTTGCAATTATTTTCAGAACTATTTTACATACAATGTCGCTTTATGATATCACCACCGCAACGGCCTTGTGTTACAAATGACTGGAGCAGCAAATGATTTCTGTTTTTTTTTTTTCTATAACAAAATCATTTTATAACCCTACCGGCATCATTATTTATTATCAAGCAACAATTTTTTTTTATTCGACCGGAAACTGTTAAGCCGGCTGGTGTTTACCAAATATCTCTAGCATAATTCTCAAACAACAACAAAAACAAATAAAAAAGGATAGAGAGAATGACTAGCATGAGCCAACAGAAAACAAAGATCTGAACTAACGCCCCCATTTTAAGTTCGAAATGATATGAACCAAAAAAAAAACACACCTAGCCACGTAGCACGTATGTCAGATCTGGTGTCAGTGAAGTTTTTTGACATTGGCCGATGGCCAAGTAGAACGCACGCCCATCCACAAAACATTTGCAAACAAAAATGCGATGATTTTTTTTTTAAATTCTCACATTAACTCTTGGACTATTATACCAGAGAATTACATTTTAGCATTAATTCAGTTATTCCGACAAGAGTGTGAGTGTGCGAATGTATATATATCGTTACGTGTTCTGTGCTCAATTACTGTCACGTTTGCGAATAGCACCCCATCAAGAGTCAACACTACCTAAACGGCGGGCGGCAATAACCGACAAACAATTTTAAAAATAATCATTTCGGAGAGAACAGTGCTTTTAGCGGTAATTTACTGACACTGTACGCCTGGTATGAGCGCTTCTTTAGCTAGACGTCATTATATTCAGAGAATGTGTACTCGCCATAAAAACGCATTGGATGAGGAATGCATTAATGATTTATCCATGTAACTGTTGTTATGCACTTCATTTGGGTCGGTTTCATCATTTAAGCGTGTGGAATTGAATTACCGATGAGGTAAAAAGACCTAGAACCCACGGGGTGTTACATATTGGTTATGTCAGTTTGCCTATGGTGTGCGTAAGTAAAGTAAGGGTAAGCCACAAAGAGAAATTTAAGTGGCAACAAATATAAGGGAATATGAATACGTAGGGTACCTCTAATTAGGTAGGGTACCTCTAATTACGTACAAGAAGTAGGGTACCTCTAATTACGTACAAACCTTGCTGGTGTGAACCGCCATTTATTAAACAGAGTGCTCTATAAAGTGATCATGAAGAACTGAATCATTAAAATAGTTGCAACTAGCCAAATCAGTTTCTTAAAATCATAAATCATAACGAGCAAGGGTCCTAAAGGATGTGCCAACGTTTATCCAAGATTTGAATAAATAGCAACCAACGTTTTTTAAGATGTAATAACGAAGTTTTGGTTGTAATTTAGTGTTTCACAATTTTTTTTTAATTGAAGCCTAGAAGCAAATATTTAATGCGTTATAAAAATGTTGGCTTCTTCGAAAGATAAACTCATGGCATCATCATTTGAATAAAACTTCGGACATATATGGCCATTTCCGCTCCGCTATACGAAATCCATACGGCAGGTCCAACTTTTTGCCCTTTTTCCGCACAATTCTGGCCTTATTTCGCCACTGACATGCTCGACGTTGTCTTTTTAATCAAATATTAGGTTTGTCAGAACATAAAATAGTCAGGTGGTTCCAGAACGAGAAATTATACTCGCCACTGACGAAATTCTTTGGGCCCAGTTATAGCTATCATTGAACAACCTCATTGGAACAAAAACTATGATGGAATTGAAATGTTACCCCAATAGCTTCTTATAGGAATTATTAAAAAAAATTTCAGTTCGGTGGAATGGCAATCATTACTTAACTTGATCTTGATCAGTGAAAAATAAGAAGTGATTTTCTGCAAAAACTATAATTAAAAATTTAAATATTTTTTGATAGTCGTGTTCTTAAATTCAAAAGCTTCATTTTGACACCAACTCGCCAATGATTGAATTTATAGAAAAAAAAAAAAACCACAAGAAGTAAAAGAAAATTTCCAATGAGGGTTTTCAATGATAGCTATAACTGGGCCCTTTGATAAGTCGACTTAAGCGGTTGATGTATGGGACCTAGCTCCATCCAGTTGCAACCAAAATCCGTCACGATCAATGTCGTGGAGGTTTTTTAAAAAAAGTAATCGCTTATCGTGAAACTCAAGTGCTTTCCTGAGCACATACGCATTTATTCACAAATAATAAATTGATAGCCCAAATAAACTTAAAAACCATACACATGAACTTTTGACATAGTACATGAACATTTTTTTTGATTTTTTTTATAGTTATGGATATGTTTTGATATTTTATTATTAAAAATTATTGTAATTTTATTTTTTTATTTGTAAATATTAGGAGAATGTGAATCGCAACTTTTTTTAAAAATTATACAGAGTGTCCGCCGGGAAGGTATACTACTTTGTTAGTTTATAATTTTTGATTAAATGAAAGAGAATGGATCTTATATTGATAAATGTTTTATTTAATATCGGCAATTATGTACGGAATACTATATCAGGTAAATGTCCGCCTCTGTTAGTCTCACAAATGCGAGCCCTTTTGAGCACATTTTTCATTACATTCTCACACATTTCACGCGGTATTTCATTAATTTCATCACGAATATTTTTTTTGAGTTGCTCAAGCGTTTCTGGTTTGTTGGCATAACCCTTGTTTTTTAGATATTCCCACAAAAATAAGTCCGGAGCAGTCAAAACAGGCGACCGTAGAGGCCAATCAACATCACCATTTCTTGAAATAACTTGTTGTGGAAAGAGATCTCGCAGTAATTACATTGTAATCCTGGCTGTAAGCGATGTGGCACCGTCTTGTTGATACCACACGTTAATCAAGCCCAAGACATTCAGTTGTGGCGTAAAAAAGTTTTCAATCATATCACGATATCGCTCTTCATTCACAGTTACCGCTACGCCGTTTTCATTTTCAAAGAAGTAAGGTCCAATGATTCCTCCTGACCAAACTGCAGACCAGACTGTAACTTTCAATCGATGCAAATTGACTGATGAATAATTTGGGGGTTTTCCATTGCACATTCAAATGAAAATGTGCCTCGTCACTCATTATAATTTTTTCATGAAAATCGGGGTTGTCATGGGCTAGCTGTAACATCCTATGTGGCCAAAGTTGTTTTTTTAAACATAATGGTTATTCATGATGGGATAACCTGAGATATCCAGGGATTATCCCATTTAAGCATGCTGTCTGATTTTAAAATGCTTTAGTATTGCATGGGTGATCGCGGTGTAGTGGAAATGTGTTCGCTGAAATGTTTCCGTCATTGAAAGTAATCGGTGTCCATGTGAATAATAATAATTTTCCGTTATTGGATTTCTCGAAAAAAAAACTGGTTATGCAGTTTTATTGGACCTGATATGCTCACAATATATATGAAATTTAATCAAATGTTTTTTTATGTAATAACATGGCTACAAGCAAACAAAAAAAATGGCCTAGAATTATTACCAAGCAAACACTGGATACGACGTTTGAAGAAAATCGGTAGTCGGTTAGGCAGGAGAGGCTTGTACGCACAGACGGACCGAGGAACCGACGGACGGAATTCTAAAAACCACTGTTTTTCAATTCCGCTATCATCGTTATGTTAGAATCCATCAAAATCTCGAGGTCGAAAATTTTCACGAAAACAATATCTTTCTCTTTATAAGAGAAGGTTAAAAATGATGGCTGCTATCGTGCGGCAAAAAAGAAGTTCGTTGATTTTTCCCTTTTCAAAGTTGTAAACGTTTTTTTTTTTTTTTTTTTTTTTCAATTCATTTTTATTTTGTGTTTCTTAAAAACTATCTTAAATGCTAGACAAAAATTCATGAAAAAAAACTAGCCTACTTATCAACTACTTAACTAACTTACTTGCTCTATGCGGGCGCCCTAAATTATACGATAACTTAATTCTAATGCCTTTCGGCCTATTATCTAATATATAAAAATATAAAGTAACAAAATTAACAAAATTTTTACCAAGAAAACTTTGAAAAACTTGGTTCCTCGTCTTTTTTTATTTTATTTAAACTTACATACTAATTAAAACTACTTATCGACTAACTTAAGCTAATTAAAATTAATTAAAACTACCTAAAAATAACTTAAAAACTAGAACACCATGGCTGCTTTGCACCTAAACCTAAGACTAAAACTATGTAAGTCGGCCATAAAATTACAATTTTAAGTCAACTATCCTATCTATCATTCAACCACCACAACAGGTTCTCCTGTTGTGACCTACTCCGACGGTCCCAATCGGACACACTCCTGCTGAACCGCAGGTGCTCTCCTCCGCCCTGAGCGACGACGTCTCGGTCGTATAGGAGCCGCCTATCCACAGTTCGTCGGAAGACGTGGTAGATTAGCGGAACCGCCGATCTATCCTGTATCAGCCCTCGACTATCCAAATATAGGAAAGCTTCGGGTGGAATAAAGCCGCTTAAACGCGCACTCTCAAAATATTCATCATTGGGATAGAAGGCCCCAAAGATGAGACTATTGTTCGAAGCCATCGCTCTTGCAGCGTGAAACCGAATGAGTTTCACCAGAAAATTGTCTATTCGGTTTATGTTGGCCCCGTTGTATAGGACCTGGTTGGAATAGTATTTTGTGTAGTCAGATACTGGTGTTCTGTGAAGTCCAAGGCAGCTCCTCAGACACTGCCTCTCAAACACCCGTATCTTTTCCATTTGAGATGGGGCAACGTTGAACCACACCGGGCACCCATAGGCAATCATTGGCCTAATGAGGGCCATGTAGCAAATCACCTTCACCCTGCTGTCAAGACGACTGCTATAAAACAATCGTCTTGTCAGGGCAAATGCTCCCCTAGCTCTAGCCAGAGCAGCATCTACATGTCTTCCGAAATATAGATACTGATCTAACCAGATGCCAAGGTACTTTACTACACTTTTACTCGCCAGTGGCTGTCCGTTTGGTCCCACGATCACCAGCTTTCGCCAGTTCTTTCTCGTATCCCTAGAGGCCCTAGACAACGGTGTCCTAAACAGGATAGTTTCTGATTTCTGAAAGTTGATTTTTAACTTCCAGTCATCACAATATCTCTGGATCTTGTCAAAGTCCCGCTGCAAAAGAGTTCGAATGACTTCGACAGTAGAGGCTGTTCTGTACGCGATAAGATCGTCCGCATACGCAATTGCCTGAGTAAGACTACCTATCATATCACTGGTGTAAATGCTGAAGAGAATCGGCGAGTTTACCGCTCCCTGTTGCAGACCATTCTTAATGAAAAATTCTGTGGTAGAAGTTACATTGCCACTTTTGACAACAAACGTTCTACCAGTCAGTATGTCATGAAGCATATATAACAGTGGTTTACTTATGCCAAGTCTGGTCAGCTTTAGATAGAGGCCCTCTAACCATACGGTGTCAAAAGCCTTCTCTAAATCAACCAGACATGCACCCGTGCACTGTTTTTTGGCTTTGTTCCATTGTATATCAGAGACGAGTTTGGAGGCGGCATGAATACAGTCATGTCCAGCCTTGAAACCAAACTGGTTCTCTGGTATAATATTATTGTCCTCAGACCACTTGAACAGTGCTCGATTGAGAATCTTTTCGAAAACCTTGCTGATACTCGGAAGGAGACTTATCGACCGGAAATTCGCCGGATTGGAGTTGTCCTTTCCCTTTTTCGGGAGAGGATGAACCACCGCCGTCTTCCAACGTACTGGATAATATGCATTATTCAGCGCGTTGTTGAACAGAGTGGCGTAAATGTCCACAGCTTCAGGTGGTAAGTGTCGCAGTACAATATTGGATATACCATCGACTCCCGCTGACTTCTTTTTCTTTATGGAATCGAAGATGATCTGGAGTTCCACCTTCGAGATTAACAGGGGACTAGACCCACTTCGCTCGGCGACTATGGCGTTTGCCAAGTTTTCGTCATCAAACCGGGTGAAACCACGGTTCTCAGATCGCCATTGCGTTATGTCGTTTCGGAGATAGAAATGATGGAGTAGGGCATTGTTTTCCAGGACGCGGTTCGGGCGAATGCTATCATTCACCTTATACACTTCTTGAAAGACAGCCCCCACTGCCTCCACTTTCTCCTGAGGATCTTCAATAACATAGAAATCGTCGTCGAAGACGGCTTCCCCCGGATCAATTCCTGCTGTCAAAAGTGGAAACATACTCGGGTCGCTGGAATTTACGGCCCGAATTCTGTTATTCCAAAACAAATTAATGGACAACCGATAGTTCTCCTTGATCAATTGGTTGATGTTTTTGATCGACGCCTTCAGTGTTCTAATCTCCGGGTCGCGTGGGTTTGTCAGTCGTCTGTACAAGAGTTTAAGTCTTGTCAGAAGTCCGCTTTTTTGTCTGTGTAGTGCGTCAATGGTCGCGTTTCTGTACGTAGATGTTATGTCATGTTCTTTGTATTTCGGTATCGTCCTGTTCATTGTTCGTTGAATCGCTTCGTCCATTTGTTGTAAGTATTCGTCGATTTCGTTGTTTGTTAGGTTTCTGTTGTTTGGGGGTGAAATGGCCCTCGAACGTAGTTCTCTTGATAAGGCGTTGGTGAAGCGAGGCCAGCGCATCTTACCGTAGTTGTAAGAATGCACAGGCACATACTCCTCCAGCGCCACAAGCTCGTTCGGAAGCTGTATTACGGCGGCGAGTCCGCAGTGATCACTGTCGTACTCAATCGTCCGTAAACAGTTTCGCGGGTGTTGACCTACTCTGTTAGTTACTGTCAGTCTTGTGTCTCGCAGTAAAAGATCCAGGAAAGCACCGCTTCTCGGAAACGATGGCCTATCTGTGGCGAGAATGTCGATCCTATATTCAACATTGTAGTGGACCATCCAATTGTAAAGATGGTTACCCCGAGGATTTTGTAATTGATTTCCCCAATCTTCGTGTTTGGCATTTAAATCTCCGGCCAAAAGATAAAAGTTCTCCACTGAGTTCAGTCTTAGAGATTCGAAAAGTTTTCCGAGCTCTGTTGTAAAAAGTGTAGGCTGAGGTGCTTCCGGTGCGTAGGCCGCTATCACATACAGTCGCTTCCCTTGTTGGAGAGGAATGCATATGACGCAGGCTTCCAGCAGCCGGAATCGGCGCACTTCACCACTATATATGACCTTATAACTAATGCCTTTTCGTATAAAGATAGCGACCCCGCCTCCTTGAGTGGAGTTGGGTCGGTCCCTTCTTACGATATTGTAATTACTATTAGTCAATTTATGCTTCTGGTTAAGCTTAGTTTCGCTAGCCATAAGCACATCGGGACTTTGGTCTGTAAGCAACTGGAAAAGATTAGCTCTACGTTCGATCCTAATCAGTGAATTTACATTCACAGCCAGGATCTTTAAGGGTCTCTCTGACAGCGCGCCCATTACGATCTAATTTGCGTTAAGCTCGGCAACAAGGAGTAGATATAGTCTACTCTTGACGCCTGCTCCCGTAACTGGTTTGGAAGACCGGTTAGCTGACCTTGAATGGCCCGCAACGCAGTCAACAAATCCGCATCCACTGCTGGAGCCTGAGGCACGGGGGCCTGTCTGGCTTCCTTAGGTGGATGCTGTACCGTTTTTCCCTTTCCTGACGCCATTTGGGCGTAGGAAATTTGGGGATTGACGGACATTGAGGGAGGGCGAACGGCTGGTTGATTCGACACAGCCGTTTGCTTCGCTTTTTTATTAATTTTAATTTGCTGAAACTTTGGACAGCCCCGATAGTTTGCGGGGTGCCCGCCGCCACCGCATAGTGCACATTTAAGTAGGGTCATGTCATCGACCCGCTCCTTTCCTAAACTACACTCTCCTATGTTGTGGTTCTCTCCACACTTGACACAGCGTGACCGCATTTCGCAGTTAGCTGAGGCGTGGCCGAACCTTTGGCAACGCATGCATTGAAGCATGCTGTCACCTCTTTTTAATTTTTCCCATCGTACAACCTGGAAGTTGAGGACTGAGATACTCTTCAACTTTTCCATCTTGCTTTGGGGCGATAGCTGTACTAGGAAGATCGGTAGTTTCCGATTCTCCCGTCTGGCCTTCACTGTGGTGAATGGCTTTACACCTACGACTTCGAGCTCGTCCGTCGCTACTTGGCGGAGCTCACTTAACAGCGCCTGCGGATCCGTTGAGGAATCTAGGCCCTTTAAGACAACCGTCTGGCACTTTTCTACTTTCGGAGTAAATGTGAAGAACTCCGTTGTGGTGTCTGCAAGCAATTGCTTAACTATTTTATACTGCTCCACTGTTAGGCAGTGGATAGCATGCCTATCTTGACTCAATCGTTTAATTGTAAAATTGGAGCCTATGGCCGACTTACATATTTCAATAGTCTCCTTGAGGTCCATTTTGTAGGTATTTATTGGTGGCACTTTTTCTTTTTTATTTTGAGTCGGCTGTGGCTGCTGCTGCTGTCGCTGTTCCTGTTGTTGTTGCTGCTTCTGTTGCTGTTGTTGCTGCTTCTGTTGCTGTTGTTGTTGTCGCTGCTGCAGTTGCTTCTTCTGCTGTTGTTGTTGCTGCTGCTCAGCTTGCTGTTTTTGTTGTTGTTTAAGCTGGGTTTGCGGTTGCTGTGGTTGTTTTGCTGGCATTGGCTGTGGTTGTTGGGCTTTTGGTTTTGCCGCAGTTTTACCACTGGTTTGTGCCGCTGTTGTTTGTGTTTGTTGTTGTTGTTGCAGTTTCATTTCTCTCATTTTTTCGTCACTGGCTTTTTTTTCCTTATCGCGACGTTCCTGCTGTTTTTGTTTTAGAGCCATAATGAGTGGCTCTAGTTGGGATTTAAGATTATCGATCTTTGATATTAGAAAATCCTCCTCCTCTTCATCGTCATCATCAGTCGATAGTACCGCAAACCTGTTGCTGTCGTCTGTAGTGTACCGACCTTCACCTTCGTTGGATACATATCCCACTTCCTCTACAGCATCATCCACTGATAAGGCAAGCTGGTTTTGTATTTTTTTTGCTGCCGCTGACGTCGTAGGCCCTGACGTCCCCTTCACTTCAGCGGGCAGCGGGGCTGAAGCTGTGTTTGCACGCCGTTTCACTAAATTCGGCGTACACATCATCATTTTCTTCCTTTTTGTCATCATCGACGTCGGTCCCGTATTAGCGGGTAACCCCGCTATTTTTTGTTTCTCCATCTGGCGGTTTTCCCACTCGATGAAATTAGCTATTTCGCGATTGTGGAAAAACGCCTCCAATAATTTTTGACTTGGCCTGGGTTTGGACCCTTGACCCGTCGCCTGCCCGTCCGACACCACTACACGTTTCGCCACGGACGACTTAAAAAACACTTGTTATTTTTTTTATTATAATTTTTTGTTAAACACAAAAAAAATAAAAAAAAAAAAAATAATAATAATAATCATTCGCCTGGTTGGGGATTGAACCAGGGATAGCTCGAATGCCAGTCGAATGCTACACGCACTGCACCAATGGCTTACAAATTTCTGGCTGGCCAACTTGCCAGTTGAAACTATTTGCTTTAATTTTTAGATTTTAAATCACTTCCGCTAACTAAGCCGTCTAACCACTTCGGGAGTTGGAGAGCGACTGAGTTGTAAACGTATGTCCAATAAAAGAAAACCGCACCTCGAAAGCTACTGTAATGTATACAAACTTCGCTTTATAGATAGCTTAGGCTGGTTTACGGAAAGATGAATTGAGGAAGATAATATTTCTATGTGGAATCACAATGGACTTTCCTCGTCCATTTTCCGACCATATCGGAGTGACATAATTTCAAATGATAAACATGACCTTCAATTGTTTAAAAGAAATTTATAATTCCGTTAACAGTACAGGAAAGTGCTGCTCACCGTTATCCCTAGATTTATAGACGACTGTTGAAGGTAGATCCCTGGAGTCTACTCCCCGAAGTTAGTGTTTGCATAACTAAATAATGGGTACATAACCTTACCGGACATGTTTGGTTGCAAGTACTAGACGTCCTATTTAATTTAAAGCACCAAATAAAAAGCGGTCTGTCTGTCGTTACAGATGTTTACTTACTCGTCCGTGTTGTTTGCCGGATTTTGAAAGGTGTAATTTGATGTTTAAAAATAATTGTCTGGGATAGACACCAATTTTACCTTGAGCTGAGTCTAACATTTGTTTTTGATTAGGCTGTTTGACCTATCAGCAAAGAAATTCGTCATGGGAATTATGAAATTTGGACAGACTGGGTTCCTCTCTCCTGAAAATATTATTCCACTTAATAAATAAATGTCAGCTGACGCAGTGAAGGAACATATCTTGAATGTGCCTGTATTATAGGACTTTCCAACAAACGGATATTAATTTAATCCTGGCAATGCATGTTTTATAAATAAATTGAAGGCAATGTATAAAACCTAGTATTTTAGTCTTTTAGGCCGTGTGTCGATTGCGTTGAAATTGGGGTTACATTTTATTCACTGGCTAATTTTTGACAGTTCTACAGAGGTAAACAAAAAATTCCTTTTTGCTGTGTCAATTGGATTAAATGGGAAATTATATTAATACTATTTTGAATAATTCCCAAAAAAATAGGAACGAAATTAGTTTTTTTTATAATTTCTTGTAATAAAAAAAGGCATAAATATACTTTAGCTGCCTTTCACTTTTTAATTTATTTATTATATTATACTAATTTATGATGAATCGTCAGAATCATTAGAACATGGTTCTGGAATTGCTTCTTATCCGTTGTATAGTTTGCCGGCACATTTAAAAAATTCTTCGAGGGGGTCTAATTTTTTTAAGATATTTTGTTTAGTCATTTTTTATTATTAATTAATGATTGTTAATAATTTTTTTTACAATTTTTTACATTTTTTACATATCTTTACATTTTGGTAAATATGTAATTTTTTTTTCTATCTGGCAATACTCCATTGGAATGTTTTCTTCATATTAATCACTCAGCTATGTGTGAATTGTCAAAAGTTGGTTGATTTCTATAGGGATTTTTGGAAATTTCATTGTTTAATAACTTTTTAACTAATTGAGAGCGACAAAAAAAAATTGCTAAATTTTTAGCTTAATTTAGTGAGTGGAATAAAAAAAAAAGTGAAAAAAAGTGATTGAAAGCTAAAGTAAAAATGTTCCTAAAAAAATATCGAATAGATTTCAGAAACATCATCAAAAAACCCTTAATTATTAGTTACTGCCAGTAATAGAATTATTGTTGTACAATTTGTGCTCATGATTAAAGATATCCGCCCTCTCTGTTCATGTTTAACATATTTCACATACAGCAAATTAAATGTAATCATAGAATTTTTGAAACCCTCTTTTTTTAAATCCAATTTTAGTTTATTTTATTAATTTTATTATTTTTAGTATAAAATACATGTTCTTTGCTTTTCATTTAATAATCGGAATGATGTACTATTTTCCCGCAACATGTGAACACTGGTAACGAGAAAAAATCTATGGGCGTGCTTTCCATCCCTGTCACTCCTAAGTAGGTATACTAAAAGTAGCCCCTGGATAAAGTTTAGGGAGTTGTTGAGCAGGTTAAAATTTTGAAATCTTTATTCACCATACTAATGTCAAAAATTAATCACTGGCTAGAATTTTAACGCAATTGACACATGGCTTCATTTTAGATCAAAGTATAGCCTAATATACTTAACTTACTTACTTACTTAAGTGGCGCTACAGTCCGGAATGAACCTGGGCCTCAGGCATGTTGCCTCTCCAATTAGCCCGGCCCTCAGCTAACTGCCGCCAGTTGCGCGCTCCAAGTTGGTTGAGGTCGGTTTCTACTTGTGCGAGTCACTTTAGACGAGGTCTTCCTGTACTACGTCCGACGTCTGGTTGGAAATCGAAGACTCTGCGAGCCGGAGTATTAATGTCCATTCGTTCTACATGTCCTAGCCATCTTAAACATCCAATGCGGAGTTTTTTGACCAGGGGCATATCGCTGTACAGCTCGTATAGTTCTTGGTTGAATCTTTGTCTCCATAGCCCGTCAACGCAAGCGGGATCGAAGATGTTTCGAAGAATTTTCCTCTCGAATCGACCAAGGAATTCTTCATCCGATTTTGAGACGGTCCATGCTTCAGCGCCGTAGAGCAGGACTGGGACGATCAGGGTCTTATATAGGATCTACTTAGTAGTTCGAGTGAGGGCTTTACTACTTAATTGCCATCTTAGCACGAAAAAACAGCGGTTGGCAAGACCAATTCTTCGTTTCATTTCTGACGAGATGTTGTTGTCAGAGTTAATAGCGGAGCCGAGATAGACAAAGTCCCGTACTACCTCAAAGTTATATCTGACAATCGTGACGTTCTGTCCAATTCGTCGATGTAGTGTGTCCTTTCGTGTTAACAGCATATACTTCGTCTTGCCCTCATTTACTGCTCAACCCATTTTTGCCGCTTCCTTCTCTATACTAGCAAACGTGGCTATGACTTCACGTAGGGTCCGACCAATGATGTCAATATCGTCGGCGTATGCTATTAGTTGTACCGATTTTTGGAAAATTGTACCTCTGGTGTTGGCACGTAAGTTTTGCACAATCCTTTCAAGAATCAAATTGAAGAAGTTACATGATAGCGCATCGCCTTGCGCGATACCTTTTTTAGTATCGAATGTGTCGGTGAGGTCGTTTCCTAATGGAGCAGTGAGAATTATCCATCGTCATCTTACACAAACGGACGAGTTTGGGTATACCAAAACAAAACCAGGCTCTGTATAGTTCGTCTCTATAAATGCTGTCGTATGCGGCTTTGAAGTATAGCCTAATCATACGCAATACATGTTGTATCTGCTGGTACATAAAATTATATTTAACATTATCAGTTCGTTAATTATAGGTACTTGAGTCTGATAAGTACAATTTTAGCTTACAAACTAAAAAACTCTAGCACCACTTCAACTATAATAGATACCTATAAAGGTGGTAATTATTTTCCTACCTAGGTGGTATGCCAACTTTAATGTTACGCAGAAACCATTAAGCGGGCAGTCACCTTCGACGTCCGAAAATCATAGCCTTTGGATTGGCACACATTTTTGGATAAACTGTCAAGTTATTCAGAACAATCAGTCTGTGCTTTGCTTGTTTTATGAATCGGACTCTAATTGGATCACCAACATGTAAATTAAACACCTACCCAAACTTTGAATTCCATGAGCTCCTCCACTTGCTGAGAAGTTGACCTCTATTGTCATCTATGCCCACCGTCTTCATATATTCATCGGATAACAGATTCTTAACATGTAAGAAAAAGATACGTATCGGTACTTAATTTTGTAGCCAAATGCCATATAAATTTTATGACACACACATCATCATTGGCCCGAATCAGCTTATAAGGCACACATTTTCAATTACTGAACATAGTTCCATGGGTAAATATCTCAAAAAATCCACTTGTCTTCTTAAGATCTATTCCAACCTTCACTATACACACGTGGAGATAGCAGTGGCACGTTCCATGTTCGACAAGTGTGTCAATATAGAAGTGATAAGATAATTTAATGGTATTTATCGAACGAGCCCCTAAATGTCTTGCACAGTGCTACTGATAGATAAAATGTCAATGTCAAGGTAGCCTGTGGGTCTACTGTTGGATGTCAGATAAGAAATTACGTCAAATGGTATCGACGATGAGGTGTTCATTTGTTTGTGTATGTTAATAGGTTTGAAATGAGTTGAGGAAACCGGGCTATTATAGCTTATGAGGAGAATATAGTATAAAGTGGGTCTAGCAAGTGCTTCGGAGTAGCCCCATGATTAGTGGGAATATGGAACAATGTTACTAAAAATGAATGACTAGAAATGCACTAAAATACAAGGTCGTCAAAGTACAGCGGGATTTTGAAGATTTGCAACGGACAAGAGGTATACGAAACAAACAGTTTGTTTGGAAAAATTGTTGAGGGAGTACGAACTTACAACCCAATGTAAGATATTGTGTCATCGTATTATGTTATATTTTTACCCACCAGCCAACAACTGTGGAGTTAAAATGGACGGCCAGACATAAGCACACTCGCCTAAATACAAACAATTACAACCAAACCCTGTACCCGTACCCGTCGCTTGTCCCGAGCGTCACGGTAATGTAGGTATAAACCCAGGATACCGTTCCTGTCTTGTACTAACCCTAACGAATCGATATAAACAAATGCCTCTGGTGGAATAAAGCCCGACATAAGCATGCTCGCCATGTATATTTCATTAGGGTAATTAGCCCCGAAGGCCATTGCAGCGTGCCTTCGATTCACCTTAACTAGGAAATTGTCAATTCTGTTCAACTGAGCCCCATTGTATAGAACCTCGTTGCGATAATATTTTATGTACGCAGAGTCCGTCGTTCGTTACAATCCTAAGCAGGATCGGAGACACCGCCTCTCAAACAGCCGTATCTTTTCCATGTAGGCTGGTACTACATTGAACCACACGGGACAACCGTAATCGATGATCGGCTTTTTTGAGGGCAATGTCGCAAATGACTTTCACCCTTGAATCAATTTGACTGCTTTGAAACAATCTTCTTGTCTAGCCCTAGCCAACCAAGCATCTACATTTTTGTTAAAATACAGAAACTTGTCAAGCCAGATGCCAAGGTATTATACTTCACTTCTCAACGCCAACGGCTGTCCATGCTGTCCAATGATACACAATGTTTTCCAGTTTTTTTCTGGTATCGCTAGAAGCCCTATGCAATGGGGTCCTAAAAAGAATCGTTTCGGTTATTTGGAAATTGATCTTCAATTTCCAATCATCGCAATATCCCTTAATGTATTCGAAGTCACGTTGCAAAAGTATATTGATGACTACGATTTTCGGACCTGATCTGTACGCCACAAGATCATCTGCGTACGCTATAGCGTGTCTGAGAGAACCTACAAGATCACTTGTATAAATGTCAAACAATATCGGGGAGTTCGCCGTTCCCTGTTGTAAACCGTTTTTAATCTCAAAGACTTTACTCAAAGGTAAGGTGCCACATTTGACAACGAACTTCTTTCCGATAAGCATTTCATAAATCGTATATAGCATGGGTTTCCGCATGCCCAATCTGGTCAGCTTGTAGAAAAGCCCCTTTAACCATACGGTGTTGAAGTCCTTCTCAAAGTCAAGCAGACAGGCCCCTGTCTGGTTTTCAGCCTCGCTCGAAAACCAAACTGATTTTCCGGAATAATTTTTTTTTTCCACGACTCACTTAAGCAGAGCTCTATTGACTATCTTCTCGAATACCTTGCTTACATTCGGCAGAAGGCTTATTGACCGAAGATTTGCAGGGTTTGTTTTGCCCTTGTCATTTTTAGGGATAGGATGTACCACCGCCGTTGTCCAGTGCACCGGATAATGTGCATTATTCAGTGCATTGTTAAGCAGGGTGGTGAAGATATCGACTGCTTCTGTTGGCAGGTGTCTCAATACGACGATTGGGACACCAACCTCTCCCGCCGACTTTTTATTTTTCAGTGATACAAAGATGTCCAGGACTTAGTCTTTTTTGCACGAACAGCATCAGGCTATTGGCGACTATGCCATTTGAATGGTTTTCGCCATTGAATACGGTAAAACCGTGATTCTCAGATCGCCAAGCTTGGAGTTCAGTGCGGAGATGAAAGTGATTCAGACAGGCTCTTTCTTCAATATCGCAATTTGGGCGAACAGGATTGTTCACCGTATTCGCGGTCTCGAAAATAGCGCCTATCGAATTCGTGTTCTCCTGAGGATCTTCGATCGTGAAAAAAACGTCGTTCGAGTCAACAATTTCTGGACTTCTACCAACAGCAGTGAGTGTCTGTCTGTTTTTTGTCGTTTGAGAAATTCGGACAATTGTTTAAGGTTATGACCTTTTCGTCTGAATATTTTATTTATTTGTGGGAACATATTTACGGTTTTTTTCAGTGACTTCAGTGTCCGAATCTCCGAGTCTTGTCCGTCAGTGAATTATCTACGCAGCAGTTTCAGCCTCGAGACCAGTCTGCTTTTGTGTCTGTGGAGTGCATCGATTTTTGGCGTTCGATATTTCTCCGTCTGGTCGTCAGAATTAGTTACCTTTTAGTAAATTTTGGTCAATTACGTCGTTTGTAACATTTCTGTACAACCCAAAGTATACCAAAGATAAGGGCGTTACCAAAGCATGACTGCAACACCAAAGAAGTAAGGTGACATCCAAAAAACAAGGGACATTTATACAAATTTTTACTCATAACGTCTATATATATAAAAGAGTTAACAACTAAAAATACCCACAAACACAATCAAACCACCAGAATCACACGCTGTGAAAAGCCTTCGAAAGCAAGTTCATTTATGTAAGGGATGGCACTGGAATTGTGCATTATAAATATAATATCTGGCATTACCGGCTTATACAGCGCCTCAAGCTTAGCTTGTTTATTCATTAGTTTGTAGAAAATTAATTTTCGCCAACAAGAATGGGACCCATAGTTTACAACCGAATGGCGATCGGAGATTTTGAAAAGTTGCTCATGCCATGGCACAAGAGGGAGGCCAGCGAAAAAAAAATTGTGTTCTATGAGGCCATGTTCCATACAGGGCGAAGAGTAATAATTTAAACATATGACGTCTCCTCAAAGTGCTCCTTCCGCTAGGAATGATAAAAACCAAAGTTAGTACCTCGTATTCGTACGTACTCCGAACAAGCTACCACAATCATAGCGCATACACTACCCATTACGATCACTTCTTCAAAAGAGTCCTGTAAGGTGCATAAATATTGCAAACAATGTTGGTAATTTGTTTAGCTGATGTCATAAATTGGAGAGCCGGTTTCAATTTATTAGATGCAACGGGGTCATCAGTAACCTCTATGGGATTGGGCGATGCTATTGGTATTTCACCTCATCCACCAACATCTATGCTCAAATACTAATGAATTAAAAAATGAAAAGATGGCACATCACACATACGTGCAAGATAACTTGAGAACGACTTTTACCTTGATAAACTTTAAATTCGCAGATGGTTTTATTTGTTCAAAAACCAAAAGGTAAAAATTAAACAAACAATCGCACTTTAAGTCCGTTACTAGACTTTAATCCGTTTACATCGAAACTTCTTGGAATTGAATTGTCCATTTCGAATGGAAACTTTGTCGTTAGCAACGCGCTGTGTAAACGATTTCTTTGCCTATGGGTGGCTGTCATCTGATTCTGTGTGCGCGTGGTGTATCGTTTTGTCCCGAAATCATTTGCAAGTGCTGTCGTACGTGATGGCATTCTCACTGTCAAGTCGTAAAAAGTGATATGGGTAGTCAAATGGATTTTGAATATGTCAGCGATTACTTGGCCTACACACATGGAAATAGGTTAGGCACTTGAATAAATTTAAGATGGCGTGGGATTTTTTTGTGTACCAGTACGAGTATTGTGCAATTCGTACGAAATTTTAATAATAATTTGTGAAAGGGTAGCGTTCAAAAATAGTGATGACCATATTATCATTTTTGTTTTTGTTGGTACTTGTATACTGTTAGAACGTAAAGTAATGGCTGTAGGGGCCTTTTCAATGCCTTAGTATCTCCATCGAAATTGACAATTGCCTTGTGTACTTTTTGACAATTCGCAAATTCTTGGGATAGTGTGAGTGTTACATTTAACTTCATTGATGTTGACTGTTCGACTCATAAAACTCATGACATAGGTACAATTTTTTCAGATCCGAAATGGTAAAAAGTGTGTTTGTAGTCATTAGTTTCCAACCTTATTCCACCGATCAAACTGACGCGAATTTTTAGGGGCATTTTCATAAAAAAAACGTTTTTTAAATCTCAAATAAATTAGTTAGGCAACATTGGTTTGCACAAACATTTGGCTATTGAACACATCGAACCATACCTCCTTGGCAATGTTTATTTTGAGGTTGCGATGGGACAGGATATTAAATGATTCCCACCCATTTTTTATGAGTTAAGTAATCAGATTGGCAGCGATGGTAAGTAATGGCGTCCAAACGTCATCTGTCAAAGTGAAAAATTTTCAGTATACTCTATCATTTAATCATGGAAAGACTTACAAACGAGCAACTATTGCAAATTATTGAAATTTATGATCAAAATTCGTGCTCTGTGAAAAAGCGCACCGTTTGTTACGACCATATTATGGTTGTCATAATCGACTTGGTAATGATTCTCATTTCTGGCTCAATGGATACGTAAATAAGCAAAACTGTCGCATCTGGAATAATGAACAGCCACATGTCGTACAAGAATTACCAATGCATCCCGGAAATATTACAGGTAGGTGTCGTTTATGGGTTGGTGGCATCATCGGTCCATTTTTCTTCAAAGACGACCTTGGAAGAAACGTTACCGCGGCGAAGGATATCGAGCCATGATACGCGACATTTTTTGCCCCACAGACTTGGCTGAGTTGAACTAACTTGGTTGACATGTGGTTTCATCAATACGGTGCTACATGCAACACAACTCGTGAAACAATGGAAATGTTGAAGGATGAATTTGGTGAGCAGCCTATCTCTCGGAATGGCCCTGTGAGTTGGCCGCCAAGATCGTCCGATTTAACGTCTCTTGATTATTTCTTGTGGGGTTATGTAAAGTCGTTAGTCTATGTGGACATGCGGAACACGATTGAAGCCTCACAGGATAACATAGCACGCGTAATTCGTGGAATTTTGCTCGAAAAAGTGATGCAAAATTTTACCTTCCAAATGGACCACTTGAAACTGAGCCGCGGACAACATTTACAAGAAGTTGTCCTTAAAACTTAAATGGCAAACGCCTATTAATCGAACAAAAATTTTGAATATTTGATGCAAATTGAGTGTTTTATTCGATTTTTGAAAAAACTACGCTTAAAATATCACCCGTTATATATTTTTTTTTAAATATCGCGTGTTCGAGAGGGTGTCGATGTATATCCAACATTTTACTGGGACATTTATCCCCTTAAGCTGTTGACATTTACGCCAGGCGGTTAAAATCGCGAAGAATATTCTGAGTATTAACACTGAGCAGAACTTGAGAAGACATGGCTTTAATTAAGCCGATGATTACCAATGGTTTCCCGGTCCGGTTCAACATTGCTCCATCACAAACAGTAACGATTCGGGTATTGCAGAGTTAGGTAGGTAGGTTAGAAGTGGCGGTTCCGCATTTCATTTTGTTACCATGACTCGTGTGACCTTATTATGGTGATTGTTGTGAATGATAGGCGGTCTCTAGATCCAGCATGTAAGGTTTAGAGGACGGATAAAATCTTGTATCCTTTTACCCAAGATGTCGTTATGGTTGTCAAAGAATGGTTGGTCTAATGCACGCAATCTGGCTCTTGCTAGTGCCGGACATTTCCTGCATCTGCGGCATTGGGAGTTGCATGTGATCCCTAGTTTGGCCGCTTGGCCTCCAATTGATCAGTGTCCCGTGACTGTCGCCGTAATTCTTGCGGTATCTGGGCGGGTTCTACTCAGTAGGTCGTTTAATCTGTTTTTGTTGAAGGAAGTCCATATCTACCTCGATATGACGCAATTTGTTAACATTCTTGATTTGGAGTCTGCATTCTTCAGAAAGTATGAGTGGGTTTGTCCCTTAACCGCACCTAGCAGGATATGGACCTTTGCCGCAAGTGAGTCGTGTAGTGCTGAGCCTTGCCTGGCCAGCTCGTCTGCACGCTCGTTTCCTTCAATGTCACTTTACCCTGGGACCCAGAGAAGTGTGACCCTGAAGCGTTCGTCCAAGTGGGCAAGATCCTCTCGGCATTCCTGTACCAGTTTGGAGGATATGGTAGTCGAGTTGATGGCCTTGATGGCCGCTTGACTATCTATGAGGATAGCAATATTTCGCTTTTTTGTAGTTTCACGCCCCAGCAGCGAGCAAGTAAGTAGTCCCGTCTGGAAGATACCGGCAAAATCCAGTTGGGGGTACGATACTGATATTTTCAGTGATTATGGTAGCCTCTGAACCACACCCAACAATTTATCTTAGATCCGTCGGTGTTGACGACCGTGTAGAAATCTGTTACTACTTTGTTCCTCTTACACTGAGCTTTGGTAGGAAAAACTACGTGGAAGCCTTTCTTAGTGTTGGTGTGATGTAGTCTGTTGGAAACGGGACCATGCCGTTTTTTTAGAGAGTCCAGGATTTAACTGTGGCCATACGGCCCTACAGTCCACCATCCTGACCCCTTGACCAATTTAAGGTCACCTGTCAAGAGCAATATCTTCTTTAGAAAAACGTTGGTCCGTTTATTTTTTATAGCTGTGGATGTGAAGAGTCAATCATGAAGCTTTTCGTGCTGCCTGCATTCAAAATAAGAGTTTGTTAGAACATGTCGATTGCAGAACCCGACCTATACCATTTTCAAAAGATGCAGTTAGCTAAAGAGGGGCATGTTGTTTGACTTTAATAAGCAAATAAATTAAGTAAAATTTTTCTCTTTATCGTTGTTTAAAAGCAGGACTGGCCGAAATTGTAAAGCTCAACACTTGGTCATATCAAAAACCTGGGTTAAGTCAGTCAGAAACCTCCCTTATCCATCCCTTATCCAGCTTAAGACTTAAACAAATTATTAAAAAATATTGAAACCTACGTATTACAAAGGCTTATTTGTCATGGATCTCTGTACACAAGTGTGCATATTTTCTACACTACTCGCGAGCAATGAATATAAATAGATTGTGGTCTTTTAAATCAGGTAATAGTAAGTCCTCAGAACCTGCTGTCGTAGTAGACCCTGAAGTGTTGTGTGGGAGAGAAAACAGTGAAGAACATAACAAGCTTTGGAACTTGAAAGGCTTCAACATCGCAGTTATTTCCTTTCCAAGTAAGACCAGCAAAAGACTTCAATAGGGGAGTGCCGTAAAGCTTCAAGTTGGCAACTTGCACCCTCTCTTAGTGTTTTCCAACAGTATACCAGTGTCATGAGAATGGCTTTTGGAATCGATGTTAAAGTGTAGGTCCACACATTTTTTGCCAGAAATACAAATTCTCACAAATGATTGGATCAGCTAGGTTTAATACCCTGATGCCCGTTAATCCCTTTTTTTATTGTTGTGTTGCTTTGATAACCTGATAACCTTGTGTGTCCGCTCAAATAACATTCAACAGGTAATAGGTATTGAAACGGTTGCTTATCGAAGACACAATACCGAATACTGAATTTTAGACTTTTTCACTCGACTGCGTTTTGTTGAGATGCTTTTACTTTGCTTTAGCTGCATCCAAACCCACCTTGTCTTTTAAAATAAAAAAAAAAAAAACACACACACTCATGTTGTTTTTCTTATTTTTGATGTGACAGATAATATTATGTGATCCAACAAGTTTGCAAATTGGTGCAATGAATTTCAAATGCCACATTGTTGTGTTTTTTCTGATGGAAACTTCCACTTTTTAAGTAATTATTCGCTTAAAAAAATTGCAATTAATCAAATATTTATAAAAAAAAACACCTAATTACTTCTCAAAATGATTTTGTTTGAACAGATCTTTTTAATTATTGACCACTCTGTCATTTCCTCCAAGTTCAGTTGAGTTCGTTCTAGCATCTACAATTACCTAGTTATAATTGCTTAATCTATTTATAAAGCAGGATGGTTAATTATGTAGAGCAATGGCGACTAATAAAGCAGAAAATATAAGGAAAAGTGCAGCATTTAATTGGCTATATCATGGGAACGTTATCATAATTAACGTCATAAGCAAGTTGGAACTAAACGAGTGATTGTGTTAATTGGTACCAAATGGCAAGCTTTTAAGTTGTTGGAGTATTTTATGAGTTAGAGATATAGTATCAACGGTTGCTTTCGAAATTCTCTGCTAGTGATCTTGCTCTCAGACTGAACAAATAGTAGGCAAGGGAAGTGCGAAACGCAATGCGAAAAGCAAGATTGTTTAACTAGCATATCAGTGGCGGAATGGTTAGTGCAATGAACTGCCGTGTAGAAATTGGGTTCAGTTAGCTTGTCGCAGCAATACCAAAATAATCTCTAGCCCTTCTCCCACGATGATCGGAAAAATAGTCCCTGTAGTACCAACTGTCTGTAGAGTCTTACTTTAACTCAACCAACCCAACTGGGCATAAAACAGTGGGTCTCGCCATTGTACAAGAAGTACACACGCAATCTGAAATTGTTGTTAGAAAATAGCTAGACCCTGGTGAATATTGTGTTAAGCATTAGTAATACCTACCATGGCCTTGATACCCCAATTGGATATACATCTCAAAGCTGTGCGTGGAGAATATGTCCTTTTACGAAAGAAGTAGACAGGTCCCAGAGCTGATTAAATGAAAACTTTAATAGATTAGACGAATAATCTTCATTATCATATATTCGGACATCAAGTCGTTAAGCATGCCATGGTTAATGACTTCAAAATGTCAAATGTAGAGCTCAACCATGTAGCAGCTACTTACCGGAACAGCGTCCCGGATTTTTTTGTAGTAGTCCTAAATTCAAACTTACCATCCAGGATGGATAGACATCTACTGTTTACCCTGAGTGCTACTCAAATATTTGAAAACTCTCTAATGATGAATGCGGAATTGAATGGCCTCCTGTCCAGACTGTATAAAAACTGTTTTTGAAGATTTGACTGATAAACACTATTAAACCCCCATCGATGTTTTAGTTTGAAAGTACAGCATTCTGGTACATACATTCAAAAGGTCAAAGGCGAATATCTTCAGTATCGTTTGCGTTGAAGGGTTATGGAGACAAACTTTAGACCTGTTCAAAAAGTTCCGTATTGGACGTTTAAGATGGCTAGGGCATGTAGAGCGCATGGACACAAAACTCCGGAACGCTGATGACGAGCAAAATACATTCCACTAAGTGGCGGGCACAAGCAGATTTCAATCGACTTGAAGTGTGCAACCAGAGGCAATTAGATAGGGATCACACCAATTGGAGAGCCATGTCGGTTTATGCATTTTATTTTAGACCGTAGCGCGACTTGTTGAGCACTAGGTCCACGCCTCTCAATCAATCAATAATGTGTTTTACAAGTACCGAAAAGAAACAGATAATTACTCCCTACAGCAAATCTGCAAAAATCCGAAGCTAAGGTAGTTAAGAAGCTTTACTAATTCCGAGTCATAAACAACTCCTCTAACTCTTCATTGCTTCCCACGTATGTTGGCCAACACAAAACGTCGCTGCTTTGCTTTGGGATTATGCAAATGTTTGCTATTCCAGACCAACGCTGACTAGTGCTGGCAGAAAGGCAGAGTAAATTCGTCTAACATTGGTAATTGTATACTAGAAGAACAAATGGAGGAGAAGATACAGTTTCAAGATATAGATACAGTTTTGAGAAGCTTCTCAGTGTTACTCTTGGATGTTTGTCAGACTTTCACGAGAAGTGGAGCACTGCGAAATTAATTTTGGTGTTGTCACTGTCTGAGTTGGAACAAGGGACCCGGTGATCTAAAAGTTAAAAACACGTCGGTCGCCTGCATAGGTGCGACCACCTCTAGAGCTTCCAAAACTTGAAGACGACATGGACGAAAAAACCTCGATTAAGGATCACCGAGGATGAGGAAGACGGCTATGATTAAGTCATGTTTGCATTTCTTGTTGTAAAATAAAAAACCAAATTGCACTCGCCAACAAAACAAACCCGAGTTCAAGGTCATGTACAGATAGGAATCGAACAGCACTACATTGAAACCGGATTTAGCAGCAAAATTGCAAGCCACCAGGAGCCTTAGCAAGGGCAGCAACACTAATAACTCGCGGTCTCAAGCAGCTTACTTCCACCGATAGCGAGGTATGTACCTACATACATTCTTAACAACACGGCTGTCAACACGCGCACACATTCCATTTCTACCAGCGGTCTTATCAACATGTCGCCATTCGGCGACGCACATGCCTCTTAAGATGATAAGCCACTCCCAAAGACCTATTTTCGCCCGCTTAGCATAAATTATTTCAACAGTTCTGCGCACTTACCTCTTTAACTTTCAGCCGCTTCTCCTCCACCGAAGGACTTGGATCCGGGTGGCCGTCCATTGGCATTTGCAGCTGCGTAACATCACCGACTGGCAGCATCTCCTGCCCGTCATCATTTAGGGAGTTCTTCAACACCGGTGGTGGCAGGGCACCGACTACTTGATCCGGCTGCAATACCTGCATGCGTAGTTTATTGTGTTGGTCCTGTTGTTGTTGTGATTGCAGGTCATTGTCCACAACTGGTGCCGCACCCACATTCTCTCCAACTACCTCGTCCTCACTGTCATGCCTCACCACATCTGGCTTGTCCAAAATATCACCCAACTCCTCCTTAATCTTTGCCTGCAACTTTTCCCGATCACCCAAAACATGGGGATCTGTGTCCTTGCCATTACCATGACCGTGACCAGCCAATGGTGGCGCCGGTATGAAAATTTCCGGACCGGCCTTCTGAAAATGCTTGTAAACCTTCAGCACTCGTTCGCCTCCAAAGTTATCCGGCAGCAGGAAAATTCCCGCGAAGCACAACAGGCACAAGGTCGCAAGTACAAGGCCAATCAAGCATTTCTCACGCGAGTGGAGATTCGGTTTCCTTCCAATTGGACCAATTCGATACATAATGTCGCCGGTGCTATTTGATAGTGGTGGTGGGAGATGACTTTAAAACGCGCAGTAGGAGAGATTTTTAGTTTTATTTTTTCGTCGTTTTTTGACAGAACGCAACTACCCGGACACTTGACGTCTGGAAACTTGGTTTGGATTTTCTTCTCTCGGGCGGTAAAACACTGTTTTTTGCTTAAAAAAATTTCACATGCACGACCAAGAGATGACGAAAAAAAATTTAAGGGTGGGATGAGGTGAAAACGGGGCGGTTTTGTATGGATTTTTCCCTTATTACGCTTACATCAACACATCGGGTTGCAATTGACACCGCTTTCGAATGAAATTTCACTTATTTTCCGGAGAATATAACCGCAAACCAAGATTTAGAGACCACAAAACATTTTCTTTTTGCAAACTTTGGCGTGAGACTCAAGATGCGAATGGGGAGGAATCACGGACTAACAAAAACGCAAAAAAAAACACTGCACAAAGAGAAAGGGAGACCGACAAAGGCGATACGCGCATATATCGGAGACTACCTATTTTACAATTTCAATTTATTTTGTAAGAAATATTTTCTTCACTTTCACGATTTTTTTTTTTTTTGTGGGATTTAGCGCAGGCTAGACAGAATTGCACAGCTGATTGGCAGCATTTATCTCGGCTGATTTAATTATTCACACGCAGGATGAGAGAGAGGAATACAGAAAACAAAAAGAATTTCGCTGAATAATCCGTCCGCCCGTCTGTGAGACTGAATCGTTTTCGTTTTCAACTTGACGTTGTAGTTTGTAGTTTACTTGTTTGTTTCGGATTTTCGGATTAGACTATTTTCTTGCTCTTTCGTGTTGCTTGTTGGATGGTGGTCGAGTTGGAATGATGTGTATTGCTCTCGCTTACTCTCTCACGGAATGGGTGGTGAATGTAAAAATTAAAAGAGAATATGAAACCATGTTCTCTTTCTCTTGTTGGCGTCGAATGGTCATTTGGGAAAGTGAAGGATAGTGGCATATCTGACAGCTATGGAATGACAGATTTTAATGGATTGTTGTTGGGTAGTATAGGATTTCTTCTGGAGACAAAAAATGATGCTGTTCAAGATAACAGGTGAATGTGAACCCGTGTGGGTAGGGTAGGTTTGTTTATGAGAGCCGCTGTAATGAAATGTGCTGTTGTGTTAAGATCACAATGGTAATTGGATTTGTTATTAGTTTTGCCTATTATTAATTATTTCTTATTAATAGCAACAAGGGCAACTGGAAGTATGCTTTTACAAAACCGTTTATAGCGCTCTAAATATTGAATAAAAAAACGTGATATGGTCCTTAAATATGCTCTAAAAAACTAGAAGAATCAAGAAAAATTAAACAAAAATAATAATTTTAAATATTTTTTTTTGTTGAGAAAACACAACTACATACCAAAATATATGCAAATAATTTTGCTTAAATTGTTAAAAAGAAAACTTTGCAAATTTAAATGCTTTAATCTCAGAGACTGTTTCATTTACTGTTAAATTTTGTTTGGGCAGACAACTCAACACGATCGAACTATTTTTTTTTGTCTGCACTGCATCACAGATTATGTCGATATATGGGACAAGTTTTAGACCAGTGATTAATGTATAGGAAAAAACCGTAGTTTGTTCCCAAAAAAACACCAAGTCAAATTTTTAATTACCTCGTTTAAGTAATTCTTTTGCAGTTTTGACTGCAACAGAATACTCTGCATCGAATGATTGAACAATGTTGACAACTTTTTCATAATTTGCTGCATATTCGGGCTTCTTAACAAGTCGTAACTATTTGCGGGGGAAGCGATAGATCTGGTAGAATGAGCATTCAAAACTTTTTTTGTATTTGAAATCAGAAGATCGACTTTAGGAAATTGTCCTCATGTGCTAGACACGTAACAAATTAGTTTTAAGTAAAAAAATTTAATTAAAATTATATTAACTTGTCATATGCAGATGATAATAGCATTTACGCGCGCAGCTGTGTAGGTATATGCAACCACATATTGAATAAATTGTACCTGCTGATGCGCAACTATTCTTTGCACTTCCACAAATATCCATTTTTTTAACAATGATAAAAATGTGAGAAGTAAGTAAAAAACCACAAATATGCAAAAAAAAAACATGCGAAAATATGCTTTTGAAAGCGATATATTCAAAAATATGCATTTATACTTAAATTATGGACTAATATGCCACAAAAATAAGGACTCAAAATGCTTAGTTTTGTATAAAACGTATTTTCAATAACCTCATAAAAAAAACATGCTTTTGCATATTTTCGTTTGGCCTTATAATTACTTATAGACATGGAGCAACAGTGGACTAACAAGCCCGCAAGTTACATTACTTTATGTATGGTGTAACTTATCGATTGTTAAAAATTATTTTATTGCCGTTCTATCTCATAACAAAAGGTACAAACGTTTATTAGAAGAACTGTCACTGTGTACGGGAATTCAGACCAAGATTCCCAATTTGCATACATTTTATTAAGGGAAAAATATATTACAGTACCTACTAAATTTTACTTCATAGTCTAAGGGAGTCCACATATCATCCAACAAAAAACGATTTTGTTGTTAATATTAGGCACAGCGTTTAAATTGATGTCATTTGACATTTTGCGTCTCTTGTCATCATGTTTAACCGTTATCAATACTATCCACTTATATCCTTAATTTTTTTCACAATAAAGGAATAACAATTCAATTAATTAAAAACAATTTCCCAATTGAAAAGTAAACAAAATATTATTTGCGCCGCTGGTTCTCCCATCAAATTGTCAAACCTTACATCGTCAAGTCTTCATATAGCTTGCACACAGTGCAGTGCAATTGATATTTGACTACATAAGACAACATATAATGTTTCTATATAACTTAATGATCCAATATCTATCTATATTGCTTGTTATTGCGCTGAAATCTACTATGCCTTCAACAGCACCGTCAACTTTATTCAAGAAACACACCTTTCCTCCTCTCATAGCGCAGCCCAACAACGAGAGGAACACCTAAACAGTTTCAAAACAGACATTACTGCCATTCAGGTAATACGATGAAGAGAGCTGCCATTGAGCTGAAAATGAAAAGCACTCAATCAAATATATAGGGGGTGCCATTTCAGGAAAAATGTTCGTAGAGTATAACATGTCAAAGCCAGTTATAAAATCCTCTCTATGAACAAGATGAACAAGGAAAAATCGTACGCCAACGATAATGAAATTTGGTCGGACTCAGCGTCATAGCGCAGCCACATTTGCAAGAGAAGGGTTCTTTGTCCGCTTCATGCTGTTATGTTATATTATGTTATATAAAGCAGAGGTGATGCCAAATTTAAGCCAGGCACACTAGTCAGTAGGATTGGCCCTAAAAGTAATATCTCGTCTTATTGCTATTCTGATAGTATGCAATGCAAAGACTCTTCGGTTTCTAGTCAACAGAAAACCAAGCCAACTCTTCTTTTATGTCGGCTATCCTTACTTGTATGAAAGGCAACATATCTCGAATCATATATATAACCTTAAGTTAATGTTGGGTTGGTTCGCCACTGCCTCTTGACAGGTATTGTGTCTGTTGTCTGTGTCTGGATGCAACATAATCGTCTCTCCTGTCCTCGACTTTTTTAAAAAGGTCTTTTCGCTGCAGTTTTACCACTGATCGGCATTCTTCGTTCTGCAGTATGAGAGCTTAAAGCTTTCAAAAAGTTTGCAGTCGCAAATTAAGTCATCATGCAGTTGGTCTAAGTTGCAGTGTTCACTGTTGGCCTCGGGCTCATATTCATCATGCTTCCTTAAGTTGAATATTGTCCACTTAGAGAATGCATTGCGTTGAATTGCAAAGAAGCCGCTCTTGTTATAGTAGGTACTCGGAGACAGGAATATTCTTCGTCTGATGTTGATTTGTTTTCGCTCAAATTAGGCCTTTCTGAGGCGTTAGCCTAAGCACACGTAAATAAGCCTTTTAAGAAAACTAGACAAGTTACAGTTCATTTAAAATTTAAGTTCATCAAAATTAAAGTTTTCCTCTATTGAAAATGTTGGTCCACCTAATCAAAAATCTCAATTGAGGCGATCAGAGATTAATGAAATTACCTAGGTAATCTTTGATTACGGATAAGTCCCAACCTGTTCAAACTCCAGCAGCCTACCTCCATCAATAAATGAATTACAGTTCACAATAGTAATTTGTAAATCATGTCATAAATCGCCATAGACTCGTTCCGTACTGTACTCGTTCCGTACCTGTTTGACAAATTGCAAATAAAAATGCCAACTTGTTAACATCGAAACAAAACCTGCATTCCAGCTGAGCAAAAGGAAACCAATCCGGCATTGGCAATCCAGTTTAACTCTCCAAAAGCTTACAACAGGATAAAACAAAGCAATTACAATGGAAAAATGGATCCAAGATCGCCTTTCTATTTGTCTAGACTTCGATGTTCCCGAAGATATGATAAAGTATGTAGTTCCATTAAACAACATCTCTTATCCCCAAGTGAACCAAACTCGCCCTTCTCCAGATATATCATGAACATGAAGTCGTCAGAGGAGCTGGACGAATACTTTGCAAGTCTTTTGAATCCCGAATACGAGGAGCACCGTATTTTCATGGTCGACTGCAAACAGCGATTGTTCAGTAAGATTAATGCATATTCCTTATAGTGAAGACCCTAACATGTTAATTCTCCTAAGGCAAAGCAATACCCAACAAAAAAGCAACATTTAGTCAGCCCCTACTCCCAAAGAACAACAAAAAGCAGGAAAAGGCGTCATCGGCTACACAATCAAATGATAAGAAGAAAAACAAATTCGTCAATCTCTTTACGGATGACGGCAAGGTACCGCACACGATCATGCTTAAAGGGCGACGTCCCTGCGATTGTGAAGCAACGCAACACCATTTGATAAACAATTGCTTAAGCTGCGGTCGTATTGTATGCGAACAAGAAGGCAGTGGCCCGTGCCTGTTCTGTGGCGAGCTAGTGTGTTCGAATGAGGAAATGTCCGTGATCAAGTCATCCACTAAGAAGGGTGATCACTTGAAGAAGACTTTGCAGGAAAAAGGTGGCGGGGAGGCACTACGCAAGGCTCTTGAGTATCGTGATCGTCTATTGGAGTATGAACGCAATAGTGATAAGGTGACGGAAGTCATTGATGACGAATGTGACTACTTTCAGGTGAGTGAATGCTGTCGAATGGGTGCTCAACTAAGTGACCACATTATTGCAGGAAAACTCGGTTTGGTTGTCTGATGCAGAGCGTGAAAAATTCGAGCGTCTAAAGAAGGACATGCACGAGCGTAAACATGCTAATCGCTCCTCACGAAAAGTAAAAATGGATCTCTTTGGTCGCGAAATCGAAGAGGATCCTATACCAGAGGAGTATGAGAAACAAGTTCGCCAGGAAATCACTGATTCTATGAACAAGACAACCAGTTGGTCGAACAGCAAGCGCGAGAAGACGACGGGTGATGATTTTTCTGATCCAAGGAGTGAATTTGCGAAACCTGAATATGTTCGAGTGGAACCGCATGCGAATTGTTCTCATGGATTGGATGACCTCGGAATGACATACAATCGTGTTCAGGACAGGGAGCTGATGGAGATGCAAGACATGCGGCATTGTCTCTCAATGCATCAGCCATATGCATCGTTGCTAATTGCTGGTATCAAAAAGTAAGCAAGGTGGTGTGGGCTAATTGGTATGTGGTACTCTATTGAGCTCTTTTTTCAGGCATGAGGGACGAGTTTGGTATTCGAATCATCGTGGTCGAATGTGGATTGCATCGACCGCCAGGGTACCGGATAGAGAGGAAATCAATGAGCTGGAGGATTTCTACAAGAAGCACTACAAAGGTGGGGGTTGGCCAGTACAATTGACTAGTTGCTGATGAGTTTTTCTTCTTTTCAGATGATTCTCTTAAGTTTCCGTCGCAATACCAGAGTGGCTGTCTCTTGGGCTGCGTTATTATCGATAATGTCCTGACGCAGGAGGAGTACCGTAAGAAATTCCCAAATGGCGAGTCCGACAGTCCGTATGTCTTCATTTGCAAGAATCCCCAACCACTACCGGTTGTCTTTCCCATCAAAGGATCGCACAAGATATGTAAGTTAAACTTGGTGCAAGCTTTGGCAGACACAGTTTTGAGTGATAATTGTCTTTCGCAGACCAACTTGAGCCTCATGTCCATCGAGCCGCATCTGTTGCACTGTTGAAGTCAGCAGGCAAATCTGCTGAGAAGGTCTAGAGTTCCATTGTATTGAACTGTGAGAAATAAAGACGTTTATAGCCTGGTATGCGCTTTACAATGAAAACGAGCTCTAAAATTTCGGACGTCAATGGTAAAGCTTTGAAGCAATTCAAAAATCTTAGTGGTTCCCTATTATCCTGCAAGTGTGGCTCCTAGTCTTGGGAAAGGACCGATATGCATCAATCATTACGATCATCATAATGTTAGGCGAAGAACAACTTAACCCACTCTACCTATCTTTACTATTCCTGCTGTGTTTGTTCTTGTACCGCTTTGTGGGAGCTTAGTTGTGGACCAACTCAGGAATGCGCCTACGAATCTTACTAAAACATATTGTTACACTGGGCTGCTACTCCCCGCGGGACCGCCGTTAGGTATTACGTCGCGGGGCTGGTTAGTCTTCTAGGCTGTACTCTCCTCTTCGGCATTCTGTTGTATAAAATGCTCAATTGTCCTCAATTCGCTTAGGACGCAAGTAACATTTTCCCAAAATGTGAGCAGTAGTGGATTACATTCTCAGCGTCTTCTTCTTTGTTCGGACATGCAGTTGGTGAGGTGTCGTGACCGATCTGTTTTTCCTGCATGTCGTTTTTAGAAACTGCATGATACAGGAAATTATATCTCCTGTTTTCCTGATCATCCAGAGTTCTGTTTCAGGGAGAAGTTGATGTGCCCATCTTTATGTGGCAGCACTATTTCAGCGGTGTTGTCAGCCCTGCACGGAATCTGCTCTTTCCACTTTCTGACACAGTTTGCTAAGAGTTTGTTGCTATCACGTTTCCTCGTAGACTCTTCTCATTTCGTCAGCATGGATGTCAACGGGCATTGTACTGAATAGGGCCAGTGGTGCTTCTTCTGAAGCGTAGCATTGGCAGCCTCAAAGCACTGTCGTACATAATATTGAACCGAAAAGGACTCAGACTCTGTTTTTAAGAAGCTAGAGAGCATCCTGAGAATATAGCTGGGCACTTCATATGGACTAAGATGCCAACTGCTGTATTCCAAATCTGCAATTTTCCCTCGATGGTTGTTTTAGCGGTGTAATAGCTTCGACTGTGGACCAAGCTTTGGAAGTCTAATAGTGCGCCTCTTTCTTTAGCCTTTTCTGTTTATCTTCTATAGATGGCCTTAACTTTGATTTGACGGGCTCAGTGGCGCAATGGTTAGTGCGATGAACTGCCAAGCAGAAGGTCTGTTTTCGATTCCCACACGTAAATCATTTTTCACTGGCCCTCCTCTCGTGATAATCTGACAAATTATTCGAGTACTATCATTTGTCAAGAAAAGCTTATTTCAACTTAGACATTCGGATTCGGCATAAAACAGAAAGTTCCGTCATCGTTTAAGAAGTACACACGCACACGTATTTGCTTGTGGGATGAAGCTAGGCCTTGGGTACTCACGAACCTGTTGCGCCAATAATTTGTCTGCTTACTGCGCTTTTACCCGCATCGTGTAGAAAAGGCGAATCGGGTGTTGGGACGGGTGTTTTTCCCTTGGGAAATACAGTTCTCAGTGGTTTGGGAATGTCCCTATCTCTAAACAGCTGTGTTTTACTTTCATGAGAATATCAGGTCTGGAGTTAATTGTTGTTTTCAGTGATCTGTTTGGGATTGCAACTGGACCTCGAGTTTTATTGTTTCCAATCGTGTCTTCTCGTAACTAACTGGTGGAATATCGTCCTTCGTAGTTTCAATTTTAACTGGGAAGTATGTCAGTGACTGTTGCTGAATATTGTCGTTACAATTGTTTTTTAGTATGACTGGAGATACTAAAAATGAGGTGATCTTTGGCCTTTCACTTTCGTCATAACAGTCAAGATTCTGATTAAAATCTGGCTGCCCACTGGAGCGTTGCAATTTTCGCCTGACATTGAAGGACCCACCCTATATTTATTGTTTGCGAGTGATATAAAGCTTGTGAATGATACCATGACAGCCACATTTTCTGACGACATTTCTACCAACAGATGGATGTGTGGCTAAATCAACATAAGAGCTGCAAAAATCAGTTAACAATGTATGTGATTGGACGAAGAGATTGCGAATTAAATCTCCTGGACTCATCATATCCACAAAACGATTTCCAGTAGCTGCTTAATTGAGATAATATCGAGAGAGTGAAAGGACAAAAAGCCGGCCCACAACCAGTCAAAATACAGGTAAATTCCCTCCCAGTATTGAAGAAGTTAACGCAGCCATAAGAAAAGTAAAGGACAACAAGGCAGCTGGTTCTGAACTCTTCAAATACAGAGGTGTTGACATAGTAGTGTGCATGCACCGAACCATCAGCAAAGCTTTGATAGATGAGAGGATGTCCTATGACTGGAATACAAGTCTTCGACCCACCCGAAGGCCTGACTAATACTTGATATTCCTAGATGACCTGTTGGTTCAATATGTACATCATTTCCCCGCTTTCATCTGCTGTTGTCAAGACTTTACACAAGGATTGGAGTCCTATTACGGTCACTCAGCATTCGCTACGAGAAGGTTGATAGTCGGAGTTGGTAGGCTAGGTTTTATACAAAAACATTGTCGCTCACTAGGACAACTTATCCAAATTAAGACATCGAACGGCTCTGTCCAATCCACTTCCCCAAACGACTAGACATAAATAAATAAACACCCCATTTCCAGGTTGCGTCTTTATTTATTCATTCAAAATACAGCTCAACCCATCGCCCTCCCTAGTCGACGTCATCGTCCCCGAAACGAACATGGCTCGAAATAACCTTCTTCATCTTCTCGCGCCCGCGCTTCGTTGGAATTTTCACCTTTTTCTTCAGTTTCGCCTCCCGATCTAGTTTGATCTTCTCCCAGTACTCAGATTCAGCATCACCCGATAGCACTTTGCAGTTGTACTCAGCGCAAGAAATTTGCTTCACAAAATCCACGGCAGATTGAGGCGTGTCTAATCTAAGAAACGCTTGCATAGCCCCTTCCTTGATGTCAACATACTTGACCGTCTCATACTGTCGCATGTCGGCCTTGAACTCTTTCAATGTGACACATGGCTCAAGGAAACCGACTTCCACAATCAAACCCGGTTCGTAATTGAACAGCGGTGCCTTCTCCTCAGCCGGATTCAGTTCTGGTGAGTCGTTTGCACGCTCATTGAATTTTGCCACTTGATTTTCATCATTCTCATTGCCCGCTCCGTAGAAGTTCATGTTAATCTTCTCCAACCGCTTGGTGGGTTTCTCCGTGATTTTTTTTGTCACACTATCTGAGGAATCGTTGTGTGCGTTCTTCCAAGCCAAACGCTTTAACTCAGCTGCCTTCTCTCGCTGTAGGTTGAGATACTTGTTACGCAGCCGTTTCCAATCCTTTTTCGGAAGTATGCGAATTTCTAAAAAGTCTGCATCGGGATTTGGACCCGATTTGGAGGCTTTCTTCTTCTTTTTCCTACGACGTCGCTTGGTCTTAGTATCAGTTTTGGTGTCGGTTTCCGTTTGCTCAGTCTCAGCAGCGGTAGATGCTCCTTCTTCATCTGCGGTGTCTGCCTTGGATCGCTTCGAATCCGGTTGGGATTCTATTGATTCACTTGCAATTCGACGTTTTCGAGTCGTTTCATTTACTTCCGTATCTTCTTCGTTGTTCTTTTCACGAATGAACGACTTGACGCTGGTCAGCTCGGAGGGATCTGATGTTTCCATGCACAGAACGCCATTGAACTCACGAAACTTGTAAACAGCTTTCTCCACACTGGATTCTTGATCGAATTCGATGAAGCCAAATTCTTTGATTTTCTTCGATTTAATATATCTTGGAAGGGATATATAGTTGACTGTACCAAATCGGGAGAACATCGTCTTTACCCAGTCGTGGTCAGCTGTTGGCGGTAAAGACTCGACATATAATGTTTTGTGGTCTACATTTCGCTCCGTGGGTATTGTAGTCTTTCGACGGACTTTTTTCTGATCTTCGTTGAGTTCTAAAAGTTCTGAGCTGGACAGTGATTTCGCCATATCGGCTGTGCAAGTAGTGAGTTTTTTCATTTTGTTGAACGTCAGGAATACATCAAGAGGGACAACTATTAAATGGAATCATAAGATTTATGGTTGGTAATAGGAAACTAACAACCTACATGGATCCTGGCTAATTAAACGCATCAAGAACCGGTCCTTCGAGAGATTAGCGTCTCCAAAATAGAATTCCAATAGTTCGCGAATCTCGTTCAAGTATTTCTTCTTGCGCTTACGATGGCCTTTGTGTGGAATTGGATCTTTTTCTTTAGACTCCTGTTCAGTTGGGGTGTCCAATGCATCGTCTTTTTGGTCCACAGCCACAGACGTTAAGGTTTCCATGGCGAGTTTTTGACAATTTTTTGGAAATTGCTGCGGAGCCGATGCCGACTTTTGCTGAAGAAAACGTTTCCAAACAAATTCGTTTTCGTTGACACTTAACTAATGTCACGGTGAAGGAACTAGAGCTACCCAAACTGTTAAGTACACTACGAATCAAAATTATATGTACTGAAACAAATGTCACTTTGAATCCAAAGGTATATGACTTGTTGACTGTTGTCTGATCTCATATAAGTAGTTACAATTTTATCGGTGTAATTAAATTGCAAATACTTGTGAAATGGCTAAGTTCTGTGAAGAATTTTCTCCCGAAGAGATGCTGTATATATCCAGTGAATTCCAGCGCTTGGGTGGTAAGGAATAAGTCACTAATCGGCTTGTTTACATATTGTTTACCATTGAATACACTGATAAGATAACAATCGTTCTTGGCCACTTTCGCAGAGAATACTTATCTCGATCATGCTGGAACAACGTTGTACTCGGAGAAGCAAGTGGAACTCGCTGAGAAAGTCCTAAAAGAAAATCTTTTCTGCAACCCACACACGTGCAAAGTAACTGGCGACCTTGTGGATCAAGTCAGATTCAGGTGAGTTCAGTGGAACTATTGAAGGAATCCTCGACAGTCTGTTATCGTTGTTAGGATCCTGAATCACTTCAACACAAACGCTAATGATTATGCCGTTGTCTTTACACCCAATGCAACGGCGGCATTGAAGATGGTGGGAGAGTACTTTGATTTCGCCGATGAGGGTAGATTCTACTACTGCCAGGAGAACCACACTTCTGTCCTGGGAATGAGGGAAATTGTAAAAACTGATGACATACATGTTCTTACCAGAGATGAGCTCTTGGAGAACTTGAAATGTGATAGTTGTAATGAGATGAGGACTGGAGCAGGTAACTCGTTGTTAGCATTTTCAGCGCAATGCAACTTTAGTGGGTACAAACTCCCACTGGAGCTTATTGGTGTCGTTCAGGAAAAAGGTCTGTTTCAATGTGGTACACAAATTCGTGGAAATTCCCCAAATCCGGAAAAATGCCAGTTCTATGTGTGTCTCGATGCAGCATCGTTTGTGGCGACGAATTTGCTGGATTTGAGTAAATTCCCAGCAGACTTTGTCTGTGTCTCGTTCTATAAGATATTTGGGTGAGTTGGTCTATTCTTTTCGTAACATGTTTTATATCGCCCACTTTTAAGGTACCCAACCGGAGTAGGAGCACTCATAGTCAGCCAAAGAGGTCAAAAGCTATTAAAGAAGCGCTACTACGGCGGTGGAACTGTTCAGATTTCAATGACTTTGGAGGATTTTCATGACAAGCGAGTTGGATTCACCGAACGATTTGAAGATGGAACTCTCTCTTTTCTAGGCATCGCCAAAGTCCTGGAAGGATTTCGCACCCATGACAGATTGATTCCTCAGAAGGGATCCCTTATTCCGATTCAAAGGATCGCCAATCACGTCTTCCAACTGGCAAAGTACTGCTACAAGTTCCTCGGCGAGCTGAAGCACTCCAATGGCCAGCGACTGGTGCAGTTCTACAACCACACAAACTACAATTCCGTCCAGCAGCAGGGGGGCATTATAACATTTAACATACTTCATGACGACGGTAGCTATGTGGGCTTTGCAGAAGTTGCTTGCATTGCTGCGGTTTTTAGTGTCCAACTTAGAACTGGATGCTTCTGTAATCCAGGTGCTTGCCAGAGTTTGCTTCGTCTTTCCAACGAGGAGATTCGTAAGCAATACCAAGCGGGACACATCTGCAGTGATTATAATGATTTAGTTGATGGTGTGCCAACTGGAGCCGTACGAATGTCATTTGGCTACATGACTCGAAAGCAGGACGTAGATCGAGCGCTGAATATGATCAAAGATTGCTACTTAAAGACTTCATGGCATCGTCTTGAGTTGATGAACAGAAATGGATCTCTCCCCAAAGCATTAAAACACATTCCTGGGCGTTTGGCAATGCCCACTCTGACGAAGATTTGCATCTTTCCTGTGAAAAGTTGTGGATCCTTTGAGATTCTTGATAAGTGGAAGCTAACGGCAAGAGGATTCAAATACGACCGCAACTGGATGATAGTCGACGCCAATGGAATGGCCGTCACACAAAAGTCGCACACTAGACTGTGCTTGATAAAACCACAAATCGATCTGAATGCTGCCATCCTTAAGCTTACATTCCCCGACATGAAGTCGGTACAAATTCCCCTTGAAGGCGATCCACTTGGAAACACCCTAATTCAGTCCAACTTCTGCCAGAGTAAGGTCTGCGGAGACGTAGTCGAAGGTGTAGATTGTGGCGATGAAGTAGCAGAATGGATTAACGACTGCTTGGAAACCAAAGACTTTCGTCTGATTTGCCAAAATGCGGATCGAAAGACGAAAACTGGCGAGTCCAAGGACATAACCCTTGCTAATCAAGGACAGTTTCTTCTTGTAAATAAAACATCTGTCCAGTGGCTAGCTGAGAAAGTAGAAACTGAAAAAGAAGACCTCGATCGAACGGTTGATAGATTTCGAGCGAATCTAATTATAGAAACAGCAATGCCACTCGAAGAAAACACATATAAGGGCATTTCAATAGGAGGAGTTCGATTTAACGTCGATGGCTTCTGTACCCGTTGCCAGATGATTTGCATCGATCAGCACTCGGGACAAAAAACAACTGAGCCTCTTAAGACGATCGCAAAGGAATTCAAGGGAAAGATTCGCTTTGGAGTATACGTGTCGTTAACGCAGTTCGAGGAGAATGCATTCATTTCATGCAAGGACGAGGTAAAGGTTGAAAAACTGATACACGTTTGAATAAAAATCTTGTATTTACATAACTGTGCAGTTTTCTATCGGTTGTTCTTTTACTTTCGCCACCGCGAGTCCTTGGTTGGCCTTGCGGACATTCTCCAAAACACTTTCATGATCTGGAAATGCTAGCGTTTGTAGCTTTGAATGGACTAGAGTGTCGTCGATTTTCACTTCAAATGATCCTTGCCGGCCGATGTGACAGGAAACATCCGTATCCGGTTGCTTTTCTTTTAGAAAGACCGACAGCATCTTGCACTGCCAATCAAAATTACACCGACCACTGCAAAGGCAGAGCTTTTAAGAGGGCTGGTGATATTCTTGTTGCCTTACCAGTACTCGACATCGACTTTAACCATTTGTGGGACGTCTTACTGTTATGGTTATCTCTCGACAAACTTACAAATATAATCGAGTACTAATGTCACATTACAGCTGTGTGTGACTGTCAGGTGTCAATAAATTGTTTGATAACAGAAATAGTGATACATGTACAGTTAGAACGGAAAATATATCTCGCAACAATGTTCACTTAAGCCCAAAACACATGTGCAAAAATTTCTGAAGCAATGAAGTGTGCCCTGCAGGAAACACATGCAGTGGCCCCATATTATTTACATATTATCCTCCATTGGACATTTTTTTGTACATGTGCTGACATTATTTAGTGCTAAAATCTGGAACAAGCAGGGGCCTCCACCAATTTTCTTTACAATTAGCTCGAACGTTAGCTAACTGCTTCCAGTTGCGCACTTCAAGCTGGTTGAGGTCGGTTTCGACTTGTGCGCGCCACATAAAGCGATGTCATCCTCTACTGCGTCTGACGTCTGGCTGGGAACCGAAGAATCTGCAATAAATAGTGTCCATTTACTCTTACACCCGGAGTTTTTTGATCGCCTCTCTGTCGTTGTGCACTGTGCAGCTCTTGAAGTTCGTGGTTGAGTGCAAATAGGACTGATAATTATCCAATATAGTTGCACCGATTTATGGAAAATTGTTTTGCACAATCCTCTCAAGGATGATGTTACCGATGAATTGGTGGTGGGTATCAATTTGGACCTCTTGGGTTTTATCTAGGATCTACGAAGTGTGGAGATTTGATTAGTTGTGTAGGGTGTCCTGTTTGTACCCATTTGCTACTTACCACTGGCTTTATAAAGCTTAAAAAGAAGACAGTCATTTCTGGCAGCATTGTAAAGCTTATGTTTAGGGATTGCCTTTCTCACATCACTTAGGTCGTGTGGCTGGTAAAGGGCGGTTTTTTTTTAGAGGTACACAAGAAAGTCGTTTTAATGTCCATTAGTTTGGCTTAAGATAATTTTATGCCATTTGTAACGAAGGATTATACATTGACCTTTTATTAAAGGAAAGACCGATGACCTATATTATTTCCACTTCGGTCTGATTCCACGCTTGTGTAAATAAAGGATGAATAAAAATGGCCCGTTTTTTCGGAAATGCTGTTTTTCACCCTATCTATACCAGCATTGCCAGAATATACATATCTTTACAATTAGATTTCTTAAAGAAACACCAGTGGGCACACGGGAAGCAATAGGGAATTCTTATTACAACTAATTATTATTACAGATTAATGTTTTGATATGATTTCGGGCATGTGCCCGCCGCGGCTGGTTCAAATAAAGTCAAATCTCGAGGTCCAATTTTCAACCAACCATACACCAAAATAACGACGCATTGCATAGTCTCGCGGATTTAATTCTTGCACAAGCTGGATCTTGTAAGGTCGCAAGCCAAGATCTTTGCGCAAAATCTTTCATAAAGTTGATGGAGAAAGCTCCAATTGCTGTGCACGGTGGCGAATCGATTCATTCGGGTCCTCTTCAACACTTTGGTCTACAGTATTATCACATAGTGTTATCACACATAGTAAACATAGTGCGAAATGATCCATGGTTAACCGAATTAATTGCTCTAATGGACGATTATGTCGACCATAAAATGGAGGAAGCTTGCGATAAACTTCGAGAACTGAACCATTATTTTCGAAATAAAGTTGCAAGCGTTGCTCATTTGTCAACCTGTAAATTTTAAAATGGCAAACCAAAACACAAATGACATTTGACTACAAAATGCCAATTTTTGTCTCTATTTGAAAAACCAACCTCTAAAAAAACACCCGTTAGTTTGCACTGTCCTCGCCTATATTGTTCTGCCTGACAGGGGGAGATTGTTGGTCATTGCAGTCTGATAAGATTCTGTTCTGGCTTGTATCCCTGGTTTTGTCTTTTTACACTTTGGTAAAACTTAGGAACATATTTATATATCTATGTCTTCAATCACTCGCATCTCATGCTCCTTTTTCATTTTTCTGGAAAACCGGTCTTCTTCCCCCCCTTCCTTTGCCTATAAAACTCAATGACAGCTCTCAACTTCACCTGCAGCTCTGCCTAGTTGGGCACATTTTTCGATGGTGGTGGCATGGTATCAGTCGAAAGATTAAAGGACATGCATTCTGCGCATTGTAGAAGCTATATATTAGTTCCAAAAAAAACTCTCGACTGCTTGCCTTATAATCTCAGTGACAGAGAAAGTTACGTACGGCCAAAGATTATAAAGTCATACAGAAAAATTGTACTATGGTGGGTGGTACTTGCACAGGCCTTCATATGTCTGTGCACGTGCACATCGCCCGCCCGTACCATGAAGCTGGTAGTTTCCTGTACCTATTTGGTACGACCCAGTCATGCAACCACCATTCGTTTCAATTAGCTGGAATTAGTTTAATCATTAACTCACCCTTCCTGATTAAAGATTACAAATAGATATTTTTAACGTTTTATGAAAGTTATTCTTTGATATCACGTGCTGCGATGCAAGAAATTTGTTTTCTAAACGAAAAAGTCACCTTCTGCTGAAAATTTTGTTCTACTACTGTTCTACAGGAGAAAATTTCGGAGGGATCCAAAAGTGGAACCCGCATAATAAATGGAAATTTTGTTTATAGATTTTTCTTAACAAATCGGTCCCAGAAAATCCAGTCAAGATGCAAGAATTTTGTCCATAATCTTGGTTATCACTTTCGTTCATCTATGTGGGAAGTATTAAATGTAGAATAAGGGTACACCTAAATGTGTACATAGATCTGGTACCTTAAATGCAGTTAACACTGTAATAGAATACGGCAAAGTATTTCTTTTCATTAGGGAACAACCATTTTTTTGTTGTGACTTCTCCGCATGAACAAAATACAACCACTCACACTGACAACTGGCACGAAACTAAAAAAAGACACTTTTCTGGAATAACGGCTAGGGAGTAGGGAGGGATGTTTCCTTAAATGCAAAACGACACTTACGCCCTCACGCTGTCAGCTTAAGAGCTATAGTTATGACGGTTTGACAGAAAAATTATATTTTTTTTTGCGAATCGTTCTGTATACTTAACTCAAAATCGACGAATTTTGACTTATGTCAGTTTGCTTTTTAAGCGACGATATATACGCCGCAATGTGTACGTTTGAACAGCAGTAAAACTACATTACTTGGTTTTACACGACATTAATTATATTATGCTTAAATCATAATGAAAAAAACTTTGACAGTTCTCATTTTTCTTCACACATAAGTACCAATACGGACTCTCTAGCTTTTGTTCTAGCTTTTCGTTGATCGTATAAGAGTAAGAAACAAAAAACACGAAAAAACGAAGTAAAGGAATATTTAAAAATTACGTAATGCTAAATAACGAAGACACGGTCCTTTAGAAAATCAAAAAGTTTTTGGAATTTTTATTTGAAATTTTATTTTTTGTTTTCAAAGCTACTTACGTACATAGGCGACGTGTTCATATCGACTCTATGAATATCAACCGCTACTAACAAAAAGGTCTAACTACAGGCTTAATCTTAGTGACTATGGCATCCTATACGTGTCTTCAAAGATTTTCCTTTAATCTGTGGTTGTGTGATAGGACACATAAATATAGATATAATCTATGCGCCGTTATAGCAACACTGTCAATGAAATGAAAAACATCTCCTCCCACATCATCTCTAATTACCATTTTATATATGATGTATATAAGGTTTTTTTTCTTAATATGAAATAATTAATCTGATAAGGTTCGTATTTCCCATTTTCTACCTTGAGTCCCTGAACTTCGAACAATGCTTTGATAGTCATCAACGAAATGTTTGTCGCTTTAAGCGAAATCTTTTGCAGAGTAATTATTTTCAGACATGTTTACATGTTTACTTTAAAAGTATCTTCCACGGCCTGAGGATGATACAACAACATGAAACAAAAGGACTTGGTTACCAAAAACAGAAATTCGTTAACGGAAAGGATGAGGAGTTTGCCAAAAACATGTCAGAAGAATTTATATTACATATCTCTTTTTGAAATGAATCCTTATAAACTTATAAACTTCAATTTTCTCATAAAATTAGAAATGTCATAGTCATCCGAGTTGCTGCCAAAGATGTTGACGAGGATTTTTGCAAAAAAAAAACTCCTAGTTAACATGAGACCGGAAATGTGATATGCGACATTCAGAAAACGTCCAAAGTGACACTAAATAGACAGAGGAATGACATGTGCCTTGTATCAGCTCACATCGCATTGGTTCGAAAACTGCCCTACTTTTCAGAAACCACTACCAGTGATAGGGTTCACTTTATTCGTCGCATCAGATGTCCCCAACTTTGAATAAAAAGTTAACTGTTTCTTTTTGTATACAAATACCATTGGGTATGGTAGTGGTTTATCAGTGCTTGACAGTTTGGCATTGCAATGGCATTTTGTGAAGGTTTCAATTTAAATACCACCCGCATGCAATGACCTGAAAAGAGGTTAAACATTGGATAATGATATAAAATTCGATTCACATTTTGTTTATACATATTGCCACTCAAACGCAGTTAGAAAGAAACAGTAAATTAGTTTAGTTCAAAGTTAGAAGCTTGTGGTTCGGATATTCGTAGTGATTTGTCCTCAATTCGAAAGTGAAAGATATTTACTTTTATATTGTAATACCGAAGCCGTTTACATATTTTATATAGACTATCATTACCAGACTTAACTCGTGTCACAATCAAACCACAGTTTTTTCTGTGATTGCCAAAAAGTGTTGTAAGAGATATAAAAATATTAAACTGAAGTCTATAATAATTTTAATGTCAAACATTGAAGAAGAACAAGAACGTTGAACATTTTTTTGGTTTTATTTATTCAATAAGGGGTACTACTGGTTGGTATGTTTCATGAAGGGAGTTAATCATCATTATATGCTGCGAATTTTGACATGTTTGACATAAAAATTACTCCTCTGAATAGAATATTTTTTCACTTAATCGAAGAATCTCAGCTGAGGTAGCAAACGAAAATCTCGGAGAGAACATAAGTGGAAAACGTCTAATAACATATCGATTACTGTATAACTGTATGAATATATAAAATCAAAGAATGTTTAACGGTATATAAATAATTTACTATCTTTGTTGAACAAGTTCTTTTGATTAGGAACAACAAAGTTTCAAGTCAATATTAAGTTGTCACTTTCGTAGCTTGAATTGTGTTGTGTTATTAATAAAATTCTTAGGATAAAGTAAGATTTAGGTTTCTATCATGGCAAACAATACCAGTAGGTTTGTAATTCAGCCAAATTCGGTGTGCAGCCTTTTCGAGTCGTTTTTACATGTGCAGTCTAAAGCTTTACGATTTTTCCAAGGACTATAAATGCAAACTGCATGGTATCTACATGGTATGTTATTATTACTGACGGACGCTGATCGTCGTAATTATTGTGAAAATATAATCTTTGCTCGATTGTTTTCACACATCATACGTTCACGCACGTACAAAGAAGAAAATATCAATTTTTTTTTAAATCACTCATTCCGCATGCACAAGCCAACGGTCGTCACCATACAGACTCAGTTTTCGTGTGCGATCACTATACTGCGCGTGCGTGTAATGTGTGGTCCCTATTATCATATACCATCTGGGCCACCATCCCATTTCCCCGGTGAAAAGGCTATTAGATATCGGCCTAGTAACGTGCTTTGGAATCAGCTTAGCCAGGAAATTTTCAATTCTATTCAACTGAGCTCATCGTATAGGAACTTGTTGCCATAAAGGCAGAGTCGTATAGTTGGTTGTATCTTCGTCTCCATAGCCCATCAACGCAATCGGGACCGAAGATTTTTCGAAGAATTTTCCTCTCAAACCGACCAAGGATTTTTTCATCCGCTTTTGAGATGGTCCATGCTTCTGCGCCGTAGAGCAGGACTGGGATGATCACCATCTTATATAGGATCTCCCTAGTAGTTCGAGTGAGGGCTTTACTACTGAATTGCCTTCTTAGGCCGAAGAAACAGCGGTTGGCAAGAGTAATTCTTCGTTTGATTTCTGACGAGATGTTGTTGTCAAAGTTAATAGCGAAGCCGAGATAGACAAAGTCCCGAACTACCTCAAAGTTATATCTGTCAATGGTGGCGTTTTGTCCAATTCATCGATGTTGTGTGTGCTTTCGTATTGACAGCTATACTTCGTCTTCCCCTCCTTTACTGCTTAGACACATTTTTGCCGCTTCCTTCTCTATACTAGCAAACGTGGCTATGGCATCACGTTGGGTCCGACCAATGATGTCAATATCGTCGGCGTATGCTAGTAGTTGTACCGATTTTTGCAAAAAATCTCAAGAATCAAGTTGAAAAAGTCACATGATAGCATCGCCTTGCCTAAATCCTTTTTTGGTATCGAATGTGTCAGTGAGGTCGTTTCCGGCCCTGATGGAGCTGCGAGAATTCTCAATCGTCATCCTACACAAACAGACGAGTTTGGGCGGTATACCAAAACTAGACATGGCTCTATATAGTTCGTCCCTATAAATGCTTTGAAATCTATGAATAGGTGGTGGGTATCGATTTGGATATCTTGGGTTTTTTCCAGGATCTGCCGAAGTGTGAAAATTTGATCGGTTGTGGACTTTCCTGGCCTTAAACCACACAGACAAGAGCCCATCAGGTTGTTGGTATACGGTTTCAGGCGTTCACATATTACGCAGATAGGATCTTGTTGGCGATGTTGAGGAGACTTATGCCTCTGTAGTTGGCGCAGTTTATAGGGTCTCCTTTTTTGTGGATTGGACAAACGATGCTGAGGTTCCATTCATGAGGCATACTTTCTTCCGACCAGATTTGGGTTATGAGTTGGTGGATGTTTCTTACCAAGTCATCTCCACCGGCTTTATAAAGCTCTGCGGGATAGCCGTCATTTCCGGTAGCCTTATTAACCTGGAGTTTAGATATTGCTATCCTCACTTCCCTCAGGTCTGGTGATGTGCAGTTTTCGTTGTCGTTGCCAATATTGGATGGTTCGTTCTGCCTGACAGCGGAATGTTGTTCGTCATCGCCGTTTCAGCATCGACTGTGTTTCAACTACGATATTTTCTTGTTCATCTTGACAGGATTCTGTTCGAGCCTAGTATCGTTGGCTTTGACGTTTTACACTTTGGTAAAACTTGCGAACATCGTTCCTGGAGGCATCTCTCTATATCCTCGATCACGCGCTTTTCTTGCTCTTTTTTCTTCTTTCTGAAAAGCCGGTGTTATTCCCTTCTTCTCTGCCTATATAGCTCAACGGCAGCTCTTGTTTTCACCTGCAGCTTAGCCTTTTAGGCCCTGTTCTTGGCTGCGAGCATCTTTCGGCATTCCTCATACAACCAGGGGTTTCTTGCTGGTGGGCGCGAGAAACATATCACATCAGTTGCGGCTGATCTAATGGCTTGTTGGCATCGTTGTCATTGTTCTTCGACATTCGATGCTGGTGGTATCTGGTTAATTGAGAGGTTAAGGGATACGCGTTTCGCGAATCGCAGTCTCTTGCGATTGCAGTCTTTCGACATCAAATTTTTTCACAGTATTTCTGGATTTTCGGGGCGTGGTGGATATCCGCATTCTTACCACAAGGTAGTGGTCCGAGTCGATGTTAGCTCCTCGGAATGTTCGGACATCCAAAATACTTGATGCGTGTCTCTTGTCTATCGCAATGTGATCGATTTGGTTGACCATTCGTTGATCTGGAGACCGCCATGTCCCCTTATGGATATTGAGGTGAGGAAACCGTGTGCTAGCTATAGTGGCATTTCGTTCCGTAGCGAAGTCAATTAACCTAAGTCCGTTACCAGACGTGTTGTCGTGTAGGCTATGTTTTTCGACGTCGCACTTCGGTAGTCGCTCATAGGTTTGGTCAAGGAGCTCATAGAAGCAATCCTTAGCTGTATCATCATTTTCCTCCGTTGGGCGTGAGCGCATATAAGGCTTATGTTGGCGAATTCGGCCTTGATGCGGATTGTTACAATGTGTTCGCTAATGTCTTGGAAACATAAGACTTCTTGCCTAAGTCTGGCACTTATAACAAATCCGAATCCGAATAGTCGCTGTTTCTTCTCACGTCCACGTAGATGTCCGTAGTAGATGTCACAGTTTATCATCCTCTTTTTGCCCGACCCATCCCATCGTATTTCCTGGATGCCAGTAATGTCTGCTTTGTAGCAGTTTACGGCTTCCGCTAGTTGTTCGCTTGGACCTCTCCTGTTTAATGTTCTTCCATTCCAGGTGCAGATACGAACGTCGTTATCCTTTTTTCGTTTAGCATGGTCGTCAACAATAATATCAGTCCTTTCCGAGGCTATTGGTTGCTTCATAACCCCAAACCTGGAGGGCCAGTTCCAATTTATTAGATACCCCTAGGACACGGGGCCATCAGTATCCACTACGGGATTGAGCGCTGCCGTTGGCCTTTAGGTTCATCCGCAACCATCTCTCTTCAAGGGGCCTGACTAACCCTTGAAATTACTAGACAACCTGTTGTCCGAATATGTCGAAGCAGCTTGTCTAGGTTCGCCTGGGACAGCAGGCCCGGTATTCATTCCGTGCCATTCTGACCTGGCTGTTTGTAGTGTTGCTGTTTTTCGTCGTGTTATCAACACTCGCGCTTATCGTTTAGCAACTCAAACCCGTTTGGATGAGACCAGTACCCGATGGTTACCACTTGGAGGTTAAAAGTAAGCACTTGATGTGTAGTCAGATTTACAACCAATGGGCATTGCCAAGTTATAGCCAATCAGAGTCTACCCTCGTTCTACAACACCCAACCATCAACGTTTAAGGGTAAAAAATAGTTTCTTTAAGAATGTTAGAAAACTTCAATTCACTGATTTTCTTCCTGATATGCCCATTCAAGTTTTCCCTCTTTGTAAGTAAAGCATACTTACTAATGGTATTTCACACCTCAACTTCCCTTAAAGTTATATCCTTGAAATGCTATTGATGAGGTTGAAGAGCAGTACCTATTCCGTACCCCATCGTCCATCACCAGTTTGAATGCCGTCGAGCAGTTGGATTATTTTTAGAGACATAACAAGACCAACAATTGTGTGTGGCGAATACGAATACAGATTAATCTATTCAGATCCACCTTTGACCACACTCGATTGCTATGGAAACAAAAGTACAACATACAATTCTGCTCACATGTACACATACTTATACAAATACATCAAATATGTTTACAACAAACAATAAGCCTCAATAAATCCTTCTTTCCAATGAATTGCAAACATGTATGTTTATCGGAAAGTAGGTATATGTTATATGTATCTACGGTAACTGCACCCTTCCATGCCAACCCTGGTCTATACACCCATTTGTCTTAATGTGGGGTTTCCATAGCATTTGCACTCCCTCTATATACTGATTCAATCAACTTCATTTAACTGTATTTATAGGAATCATATCGACTCACAAACTGTCCATTTAAAGAACGTCACATTGCAAAAATCATTGCGCACGTGACCATTGGTGCAAATTTGCACAGTACTACCAGCTTGAGTAATCTACAACATCTCCTGGCATTATCCTTTCAATGGTTCCATTTATCCCAAGTGAGTTCATTAATTAGGATCATTAAAGCAGTGCTCTTAGCCTTAGTTCCGAGTAACATTATGTCGGTTCCTTGTCAATGGGAAATAGCTTCGTTAATTCAGACACGTCCGTTTTGCGCCCTCGTCTGGACATAGTTCCTCTTTTTCAAGGGTTGTGCATTTACATTTATCATTCAGACATTTTGAATGTACCTAGGGGTATGTGCATGTGTCTACAATAACTACGCGTAAAAAAAGAAGCTTTCATCCCTTATGAGTGGCGCCAAATAGTCTCTTCCGCTTACGCGCCATTCATGTATCCTACTTGATGTATAAAGTAAAAGCTCTCAGCCTTACCAGTTGCTCCTGTAAACTTGAATTTTCAGTTCTTCACAGTCCTGCAACAAGTGAGGTGTTATATCGGTTGTATCTGTTGGCATATACAATTCCATTCGCGATTTATAAATCCTTAACACCCGTAATATATTCTGGTTTTCTTTATATGGAATTCTTTTTCTTGTGTCCTTTATCCTTGTGTAGCAAAATATAAATCACTGCCTATTACCCAATAGAGCGAACATACAATAAAAAATAATCGACAGAAGAATACATAAAAGTGAACGTGGTGAACAACAGGATATGGTTTCATAAATATTTCCTTTGTGGAACGTGGAGAACAACAGACGGGATTTTGTTTACCACACCACCAAGGACCAAACGCAATAAAATTTAAAATGAATTCTAAATAAAAAGGAAAACATAAATTTTTACGAATGGTTCTGTCAGGAATGTGGTTTATTGGGTTTATCTGTACATGTTTCGAATGCATACATGTCCTTCAAATCTATTCTGTGTCCAGTGTATGGTGAAGGTGTGTAAATTCAAAGCTAGTCTATTTATACACGAGTACAGGTGATTTGCAACGCAATAAAGGAGCACGAGTTCAATGAGAGATAACTGAAGCAGATATAAGGTCAGGTAAGTAATTCGATTAAGTGGCTAGAAAATAGAAAATTATGTGAATGCGGGGTGTAAGGAAACAAGGATGGGCTATTGTATCCTTCAATTGATTGATACAATAACTCACTACACACATTAAACGTTGTGTTGCGTAGGTTGATTGATGTGCCAGACAATGCGAATGACAGACATAAACAATTTAATCAGCCTCAAGCCCAAGTGAGGAAATGGGCATTCCAGATGACGGCTTTCGCAATGAATGGAATTATAAATATATGGCTATGAAGCATTATATATGTTATACTAGCTGACCCACATGGATCACTCTTGTGTTTTTAGGGCGCTCCAATTTATATCTTTTGTCAAATTAAAAAGTGTCAGAAACCATGCTGAAAAAGGTTCAAATTGAAATGGTTATTACATTGCCTTCTAATTTACACACACTCTCTGTTCAAAGTGGATCCTATGTTGAAGTTTTTTTTGTGTACAATAAGGCAATTTTTTGAAATGTTTTAATTTTTATTGCAGGTCTTCATTTTTTGTACTTTGGCAAAGTGCTATTGTTTGAAACAAATGTGTGCACCACTGACTAAAAATATTCCGTCCAATCTAACTAACTCACTATTCGTCAGACCTTTATCCACAATCGTATATAGAATATCAGTAACAGTTCGAGTGACGGCTCTTTTACTAGTTGGCCTCTTAGACCGAAGAAATACGGACTGGCAAGAGTAATTCCTTGATTTATAACTATAATATGACTAGATGTTTTTTTTTCAGTGTTAATAGTGGAGCGGAGGAGTTGACTAAATTAAGGCTGTCGGTGCCGATGTGATGTGTGTTTTTTCGTGTTGAAAGAATATATTTTTGCTGCAATCTTTCCTATATAAGCAAACTATGACAGGCTGCATCATCTCGTTGAGTTGCACCAATGACGTCAATATCGAAATTTTTGGAGAGGTCATTACTGATCCTGATGGAGAATTTTCCATCTTCATTTTGCACAGATGAGCGGGTTTGGGTAGAATAGTTCGTCTTTTTGAAATCGATTAATAGATGGTATTGATTTAGTCTTCTTGGGTTTTTTTCGAGGATCTACCGAAGTGTGAAGGTCTGGACTTTCTTGGTCTTAGGCCACACTTATTAGGGCTGATTCATTTGTCGGTTTCAAGCATTCACACGTTACACCAGATAGGAGTTTTCAGTAGATGTTGAAGAGACTAATGCTTCTCTAGTTGACGCAGTTATGAGGATCTTCTTTTGTGTGGATCGGGAAAACTATGCATATGTTATATTAATCAGACATGCTTTTAATAATTTGATAGTCCGTTATTTCCAACAGCCTTGTTTACCTAAAGTTTAGATAATATTGTTATCCTTACTTGATTTTTGTCAGGTTAGGTAGTCAGCAATATTTCCGGTCAGAGGAAAATTGGTCGTCATCCCTGTTTGACAGTCTGCAAAAGTTGTTCTTACCATATTATCATCATCGAATGCGACTCAACTACGATTTCCTTTTATTCAACTTGGCAGGATTCCGTTGCATCCCCGGATTTGAAATATCTTACACTGTAATAAAACTTGCGATCCACACAAAAAAGGAAGTTTACGAATATCAATCCTGGATTGGCATGTCTCTGTATATTCGGTTGCTTGCGTTTCTAGCTATTCTTTTAAGAAATGTAAGTGTTGATACCTCTTTCGTTGCCTTTAAAACTGAATTCTATCTGCAGCTTTGCTATTATTAGCTGCAAGCAAATGTCGACATCTTCATCAAACCAGTGGTTTCTTGCTGTTATTAGTTTCAAGAAAATATCGGTATTCTTCATCAAACCAGTGGTTTCTTGCTCTAGGTGCGAGAAATATGATTAAACGATTAGTGATATGTAAACCGCTAAAGATGTCCCATCTTCCTACCTTTGCGTTGAAAGCTCACAGGAAGATTTCAACATCGTGTTTCGATAGTCGCCCATTAGTTTTGTTCAGGAGATCGTAGAATGAATCCTTCGTTTTTTTCATGTTTTTTCTCCTTCTGATAAGAGTTTTGTTTACTAATCCGCTGATGATGGGGATTTTTACAAAGTTTTCGAAGCATAAGACTTCTTGCCTAAGTCCATCACTCAAAACAAATCTACTTCCTAATTCTGCTTAAGCAAACCACCATTTTTTTAGTCATAGTTAATTCTACTTTTGTATTCGAAACTACTCGGACGTTTTGTCTAGCATTTCGGGACTTATATTAGAATTGGAATCTCCCATCTAATGATTATCGCGACAAGGGCTCTAACGATTTTCATAAATATGAATAACTTCTACAAGTATCTAGAATATGATTGCAGGGAAAACACCAAACAAAAAACACATTACGGTCTTTTTGAAAACGACTAATTTTTAAAGATCTAAATATAAATAGATACCTAGGTTTTCAAAAACAGTAAATTAACAATACATTTTGATGCATTTTGATGCAAGTTGATTTTTTGAAAACGGATCAAAGGATTTGGTTAAATTGCGAAGCTTAAATAGTGTAGACGTGTATTAGAATGCGGCATAAATTAGTATAACGGTATATTATAAACTTAATGATTTCCTCAAAATGTTAACCAAATTTTGTAAATGCTTAATGAAGTGCTTAGAAATAGAAGTATTGGTATACCAAGTTTTTTTAGTCAAGATGTCGAATAACAAATATTAAAATTAAAACTGCCATTTTCTTAAAAAGTAATAAATGGTTTTACATAAAACTTTTGTTAAGACTATTTCGTGACTGTTAAATCTAATTCAATAGTTTTTTTTGTTAAAACCGTGACTGTTAAATCTAATTCAATAGTGTTTTTGTTAAAACCATAAAAAAAAAGTTTATTTTTATCACAAAAAGCCTTTTTGCAAAACAAATATTCAAATTTTACAATAATAGAACACAAAAAAACCGATGTGAAGCTTTCAAAAAGGTTTTTGTTTTTCGAAAACGCCTCAAACGATTTTTCTTTAATTGTATAGATAAGCTAATGAAAATAAATTTAATAAATCTTATAAATTAAAATCGTTCCTAAAAATTATAGCTAACGAATAGTAGGCGGACATTATTAAATATAATATAACAAAATAATTCAGAAAAACTTAAGCGTAGTATACGATTTATACTATTACACTTCCAGTTTTTCACTAAAAATTATAAAAATGTTAAAATAGCAAATAGGTTTTTTTAGCGAAAATAGATTTGTTCAAAATCTATATGTCCGTGTCGTTTTAGAATTTTTTTTAAATATCATTTTGTCCATTTAAATGGTTTTGTACCTAGCCAGTGGTGAAAGGAACAGCAACTAGCTCCACTCATTGAATATTTTTGTAGATGATTTAATGGATTCGGTATGACACAGTGTAAATGAATTGTAACGAAATTTACAAAAAAAAAACGAGAACTGCCTTTTCTCCGCCATTGAAAGTCACAAAAGCCGAAATACAAAAATGCCACCGGATGTAATTATTAACATAGCTCTTGAAATATGGAGCTAGGGTTAAAATTATTAAGCTTAGATAACTTGAATATTGTACTACTACTACTACGTTTTAGATCCTTTGTCAAAACTCCAATAGCACAGTGAAATTGCTTTCCTCATTCAAGTAATGTACAAACATTCTACTCACCTCACATAACTCCAAAATCATGACACTCCACCAATAACGACATTACTTCAACGACAATTTATCATGTGTTTCCTTATTAACTCGTATTAACTGCCGATTCGTTGACTTTGACTCTTCCGACTTAACCATTAAGAAAGACAGCATTTCCGTTAGCAATTATACGCTTGGCTGCTTAAGCTTATGCGGAGGCATACTTATGGAAGAGTAGATGATGGCTGAAATAAACCGCATTACTTATTCCACCTTAACTTTCGCACCTATATTAAAAGAGATAATTTGGGATAAGTGCCTGCCACAAAGCAGTTATCACCTTTGTCAATTCCACCTTAATTTTCTAAACGAAAAAAGAACTACGAAGTTCATGCCTGCATTTGGTACAATTTGCAACAGCGGAGGTCTAGACGTTGTACTAAAAGATATTACTGCAATCCAGGAAATACGATTTAATGGGCAGGTGAAAAAAAGGTTTGACAACTTCAACAACAACATAAAATGAGGTGAGGTGATTTTCTTGTTACACATTCCTCAATACCGACGAATTACATAGAGACAATTCAATGTCGGAAGACTACAAACGCAAGAATCTTCCCTGATCTTTACAGAGACCATATTCCCCCCTTTCTTGATCAAAACCATACCGCCAACATCCTATGTGCAATGATAGTAGCAATAATATCTTCAAGGTATAGAAACCTCAGGTCCTCAGGTTTAACGAAGAATCCCGACGAATGCTAGGGCCTAAAATTCATTGCTACTGTTGAATACAAAAGCTAAGCTGCGTTTAGATTTATAGGAAAGGAACTGTGGAAAAACATCGGCTTTTCAGAAAGAAGAAGAAAGAGCTTTTTTTGTCGTGGGCTTGTGAGCGCGTGCATAAAGTAGTGTTGGACTTTAACCCACAAAATCCACCACCCTTTTTGTATTTGTATTGTAACTAAGTGTGCGACTTATCTAGCAATTTTTTTATCGCGAGCAATGAATGTTTTGCAGGTAACTTTTCTTTGAGTTCCTGCTTTTTCCGCAACTTATAGCGCGGTTTGTTATTATCGGGCCAAATCTAAGGACTTAGTTCTTTGAAGACTCCGCAATAAATTTGTTTCGTCAACAATTTGGAGGCCCGTTGCTTTAACGTGTCTTAATGAACTTTTTTTATGTTCGCGTGCAAAATGTTTCGTTTCATCTTTAACAGCGGGAATACCCAGATCTCGGCGTAGATCTTCATTCCTTATATACCACGGCGCATTGACGAATGATCTTAACATTTTGTTTTCAAAAGTTTGTGAAATATTTAGATTCGTTTCACTGGTACAACCCCATATTTGCATATTTGTGCAGACCGCTTTAGCACTTGCTTGTATAATAGCAGCTTGTTTTCAAGGTTAAGCTTCGAATATTTTCCGAGTAACCAGTACAGTTCACTGTATGTATTTTTGAGCTCTTCGCATTTCTTTTTTTACATTCGGCTTTCATTTTAATTTTGCATCGGGTGTCATTCCGATATATTTCGGCGTTATTTGCAAAAGGGACTCGAAACGTATTAAGAAATACTGGCAAATTGTTTGTCCGTTTATACGAAAAATCTACATGAATCGTTTTTTGCTCTGGTTAAGTGCAACCCACCAGGATTTTATCCGTTCATTAACCTCGTTAATAGCGCTTCGTAATTTCATATTTGTTTTCTCTATTGTTTTGCCAACAACCATCGTTTGTTTGTGCGATATCACGTGTAAATAGGAGGTACAAGAGTGGTGCAAGGACGCTTTCTTGGGGTACTCCTGTCAATATTTCTTTGAACTCTGAATATTCGTTTCCAAGTTTCACACGGAAGAGTCTACGCTCAAGATGCGATAAAAGGATTTTATATAATTTTTCAGTCAGAATAATTTGTATTGAAGGCCTGTTTGCCAGACCTTGCCAAGAAAGAAATGCTCACTATTAAAGATATAGAGAGATTCGGAGATAAAACGTTAAAACCAGTCAAAAACTTAATTGAGTCACAGTAGATCCTGATAAAATTTAAGAACCACTTCGTTAACCTGCATTACGGCGATGGTGTGTAATCTTCGGTTATTGCTCGATACAGACATTGGTTTTTAGCGCATTTCTATAACAGCACTCAATATTTTTAGTTGCAGTCTCCATATTCTTCTTGAACTATCTGATTTTTGATGTTTGCCAAAAATTGTACGCATCAGGTTCAAAGTTTGTCTAGCAGTGCGCTCAGTCGCTCCATATTCTTTTTATTTTATTTTGTTGGCGCAACAGCCTTTTTTATGCCGACTCCGAACCTCAAGTTTGAGATAAGCTTTATTGACAATTGATACTACTTAGATCATCACGAGGGGAGGGCCAGTTAAAAATCATTAAGGTTTAAGCTACGGCTGGGAATCGATCCAAGACCTTCTGCGCGGTTCAACGCACTAACCATCGCGCCACTGGTGCCACAAATTAGGATGCTGTCCCCTATTGGCAGCAACAAGTTGTCGATCTGTTCTGTTCGTAAGAAGCCCCGTAAATAGTTTCTAGAGTTCTTATCCTCATTCTCGAAGAAATATGCAGTAAACAGTGCACCTTCATGGGTGTAACTAGTGCTGGTGTGTTGCCCTTGGATTTTCGGAGCCCCACAGTCAAATTTCCCAGAGGAGATCCCATTCTTTCGCACACAAATCAATTTTCCTTATATTTCAGTTCGAAAGTTTGAAGTATTGCGAAATAGACGACAAAAACCAATTTATCCAACCTCTTTAGTATTTTTGCTTATCAAACAATTTTAGAAAATTAAAAAAAGAAAAAAAAAACAATAAAATAACATTTGACAGATTTTATTTGTTCATTATCCGAAGTTCTGACTACAGTTCACGAACGGTTTCGCGATGTTTCATATACTAGTTTATTCAAATCTCTGGCTAACTAATTTAATTTTATTTATTTTACATTGGTAGTGAGAAAAAATCAATATAATACATTAGAAATGCTTAAACATTTCCATTTATTTTTCTTCTAAAAATTAGCAAATAGTCCGGAATAAACCAATATGTCTTTCCAATCAGCCAGGTCCTTAGCTAAATGTCTATACACCCTATCCCATAGGGGTATATTAGTTTTGATAAATAGTTTGTAAAATTGTGAAATAATTTAGCTAGGTATACCTCAAAGTATATGGGATCGACTCAGAATCGCTAGCTGAGTCGATTAAGCCATGTCTATCTGTCCGTCCGTCCGTCCGTACGTCTGTAGGTTACCTGTTTTTAGGCCTTAAATCTTGAGCTAGGATAATGAAATTTTGTACATGTGATCATTGTACGTGCTGTTCGAACAAGTGTAAACATTTTTTGAAATCCGCCCACTGCCACGCCCTCTTTTTAATAAAACCTAATTTTAGGCCAAACCGTTTAAAATTTTGAAAAAGTGTCTGAGTAAGATATCTAGACAATCATTATGTATATATTTTTTTGCCACGCCCACTTTTTTGGGGTCGTTTTTATAAACGTTTTTCGGTAAAATTTTAAAAATTAAAAATGAAATTAATGCAAAATAATTGGTTTTGGTAACGTTAACATTCCTTCCATATTTCATTTTTATCCACGCCCACTTTTTGGATACGTTTTCATACAAAAACCATTTGTATACCCTACGCCATACCATATGCAGGAGAAAACACGTTTTTTTTTTCGAACCATAAAAGTTTTTGATAAACTGTCCGAAAAATATGTTGCTACAATTCCAATTTTAATACTTCTTTGCCATGAAACCCACATTTAGGGGATATAAATTTAAAGGGATGGGATGGGATAGGTTATACAACGATCCACATAGTGGATTGTAGCCTTATCATATTTTTTTTCTGTTTTTGTGTAGGTTTCTGCTTGTGCATGCAACTTAAGGCGATATCCTCCTCTACTGCGTGCGACGTCTGTCTGGGAATCGAAGGTTCTGCGAACCGGAGTATAGGTGTTCATTTTCTTTACATGTCCTAACATCCTAAACTTCCAATGCTGAGTTTATTGACTAGGGGCCGTACAGTCCTTGGTTGTATCTTCGTATTAATAGCTTGTCAACGAAAAAGGGACCTGTTTTCTAGTTCTCCAAGAATGACCAAAGATTGGAAACGCAGTGGAAGTTACCCATTTTTATTATTTGATACCTGATTATAATGCGTCTTTGGGTTCAGCTATTACAGTTCACAATGCTATTTCGTAATCACTTAAAATAAATTTACCACAATCTTCTCTTGAAACCTTTAATTTGCTTTAAAAATGAAAATTTGGACCAAAGTAAATTTCCTTACAAGCGAACTCTCATATAATAGAGTGTTAACCTTCTTGAACTCAATCGTTTCAATTATCTTCAAGAGACCATTATCCTTATCCAACATGAAAATCTACTCGCATTATGAAGCCTATAAAGAGTATAATCCGATCCTTGAATTCAAAAGAAAAAAAATGTTTTCAAGATGCCATTAGTTCAAGAATCCACGTGCGGACGTGATTATTTTACAAAAGTGTCCTTCTCGTTGTGTCAGTAGTCCTCGCCTCGTCAAGTCAAGAAGGAGAACATTTAATTTATCACAAAGCATTTTACTTGTATTTCCTTTAAAGAGTGATGGTTTGCTTTTTCTTCTTGTGATAATGAAATACCTTCTCAAGTGTACCGATTCAAGTGACGCGACTTATAAAAATGCGTTACTCTAATGGAATAAGCTTTACGTAATAAAGTCTTCCACCCCCAGCACTTTTGATGTATACGAATTCAGTTGTTGCTTCTTTTTGGATTCACTGAAAATTATTTATACAAATTGCATTATGAATTTAAATTGATCATGTGAAGTGGTTTTCAAAAGTGGGGTTGTTGAGTTGGGGTATATTAGTTCTGTAATATAATATTTATATTACAGAACGTTTAAATCGAACAAAAAATTTCGGTAAATTCGACATTTTAAATTTCGGACCTGCTTGTTTGCGTGGTTTGTCATTTTAATTATTCAGTACGTCATAAGAAATTGCAAACATAATTTTGAAAGAAAATCGTTGTTAAAATATTTTAAATCACTAAAGACAAAATGTTTGAAGCAGATTCACCGAATTCAAAAAAAGAATAGCGTGAACTTACACTGGAGAAGATTTTTTGACGAAGTAAATGCGTTGATATGTTAAGACAGTGAAATGAAATTTCGTCCCTGAATTTCTCAATTGAAATCACGCGAACACGTCTAAGAGACTCTGGCGTATACAATCTATTTAAAAAAAAAATGTAACCAATATACGGATAACGACTATAAACGTAATTATTCATTCCAAATTGAATAGTTAATTTGTTTCTTTTGCTTACGTTTATCAACATTCCACTCCAAAAAGCTTGGCTTGTAGCCTTAGCCTACCCTTAAAATAACGTCTTGTTGTAAACTTCAAGTGCACAACTCGTCGTTATAAACACGAAGTATGTGCGAAGTCCTAATTGGTACATACATCGGATACGCCTGTTCGTATTTTGGTTTTATCATAATAAAATCATTTACGTCAAAAATGAAAGTGTTAACAAACCTGTAACGGTTTAAGGTATACAGATACGGCACTTCGTGTAATGATAAATAACGGCCGTTGGATAATAGACACCAAATATCTGAAAAAGCCAATTCTTGCAGATACGCCACTTCGCAGTATTTCTCTTCTGTGTCTGAAGTATGGTCGGAAAGCGAGCTGGATACTTGGTCTTAGTCACCTTAATTGTAAAAAGTCATAAGAAATGGTGCTTGGCAAGAGTAGTTCTTTGCTTGATTTGATTGATTTTCCAAGGAGATAAGTTTAATACGTAAAAGAAAAGACAAGGTCAAAACAAAACTATTCGCACTCGCAACTGCTACAAGGGTTAAATGATGAATGACAGGGGTAAAGAAAGAAATTAAAAAAAAAACACTTTTTCTATTTTGTAGAAGTGTAAAGTTTTCTTGCTAATAATTGCTAATTTTTCATTTAATTTAATTTTTAACTTTTTGTAGAATCAACAATAAAAGTAAGAGCACACATTTTTGAAAAATAGTTTTCAATTGGTAAAGTCTTAAAGATTGAGAAACAAATTGACTATGCTTTAGGCTAAATTTTAACTGTATTATTAAATTTTTTTGAAATCGGTCCTTGTTCCGACGGACGGAATTCCAAAAAAACACTTTTTTAGGCTCCCCATCATCGTAATGTTAAAATCAATCAGAATCTCGAGGTCAAAAATTTTCACGAAAACAATATCTTTCTCTTTACATGAGAAAGTTAAAAGAAGACGAGAGCTGCCGTCGAGCTCTATAGGCAGAGAAGAAGGGAAGACCACCGGCTTCTCAGAAAGAAGAAGAAAGAGCAAGAAAAGCGAGCGATCGAGGATATAGAGAGGTGCCACTCCAGGAATAGTCTTTGAAAGTTTTACCAAAGTGTAAAACGTCAAAGCCAAGGATACAACGCTAGAACAGAATCCTGTCGAGATGAAAAAGGAAATATCTTATCGTATGGAAGAACCACTTCTGCAGACTGTTTAACGGCGATGACGAACAACATTCCGCTGTTAGGCAGAATGAGCCATTCAATATTGGCAACGATAGCGAAAACCGCCAACCACCCGACCTGAGTGAAGTGAGTATAGCAATATCTAAACTCAAGCTTAATAAGGTTGTGGAAATGACGGCCTTCCCGCCGAGCTTTATAAAAACGGCAGAGATGGCTTGGTAAGTAACATCCACCAACTCATAAGCCAAATCTGGTGGGAAAAAGGTATGCCTAAAGAATGGAACCTCAGCATCGTTTGCCCGATTCACAAAAAAGGAGACCCTCAAACTACAGCGGCATAAGTCTCCTCAAAATTGCCTACTAGATCCTATCTGCCGTAATATGTGAACGCCTGAAACCGTTAACCAACAACCTGATCGGCCCTTGTGGTTTTAGACCAGGAAAGTCCACAACTGATCAAATTTTGGCACTCGGGCAGATCCTGGAAAAAAACCAAGAATTCCAAATCTATACCCACCACCTATTCATCGATTTCAAAGCCGCATATGACATCATTTATTAAGATAAACTATACAGAGCCATTTCTAGTTTTGGTATACCGCCCAAACTCGTCCGTTTGTGTAGGATGACGATGGAGAATTCTTGCTGCTTTATCAGGGTCGGAAACGACCTTACCGACACATTCGCTACCAACAAAGGATTCAATCAAGGGGATACGCAGTCATGTGATTTCTTCAATTTGATTCTTGAGAGGCTTGTGCAAAACTCACGAGCCAACAAAATCGGTGCAACTACTAGCATACACCGACGATATTGACATCATTAGTAGGACCCAACGTGATGTCATAGCCACGTTTGAAAGTATAGAGAAGGAAGCGGCAAAAATGGGCTTAGCATTAAATGAGGGCAAGACGAAGTATATGCTGTCAACACGAAAGGACACACAACATCGACGAATTGGACAGAACGTCACCATTGACAGATATAACTTTGAGGTAGTCCAAGACTTTGTCTACTTCGGCTCCGCTATTAACTCTGACAACAACATCTCGTCAGAAAATAAACCTAGAATTACTCTTGTTTCTTCGGGCTAAGAAAGCATTTCAGTAGTAAAGCCCTAACTCGAACCACTAAGGAGATCCGTCTCAAAAGCGGATGAAGAAATCCTTCGTCGATTTGAGAGGAAATTCTTCGAAAAATCGGTCCCATTCGGGTTGACGGGCTATGGAGACGAAGATTCAAGCAAGAACTATACGAGCTGTACGGCGACACGCTAACTTTAGTATTCAGTATAACTAACTTGATCTCTAAAACATTATTTTTTACATAAATTCACCATTTTTTATCATTTATACTAAGTATATTCTTAAGTTCAATAACAAATAACAACAACAAAAGAATAGTCTAATAAACATCCCCTTTCCTAATGGGAGCCTTTGTAAGCCCCCCTCGAAAACATTATATTTTATAGTCGTTAACCCTAACTCGATTCTATAAAATAATAATAAATCATCATCTGATGTCATTCTTGTAATAAATAATCCTCTTATTCCCTTTTCAGGATACCACTAGAAGCGTGAAAAATACCCCTACATACATTTAACCATGTTGAAGAAATCCAAGCCGGTGCCAGCCCCAATCGATTACGATTATTTGATTAAGTTCCTTGCACTTGGTGACTCTGGAGTGGGCAAAACCAGCTTCCTCTACCAATACACCGATGGGGTATTCCATTCGCGGTTCATTTCAACGGTTGGTATTGATTTTCGTGAAAAACGAGTGGTAAGCTTAAAAGAAACAACAACCACTGAAGTGCGTATAATATTACAAATCTTTTTTTAGATGTACACATCCCGAGGGCGTAGTCATCGGATATATCTCCAACTGTGGGACACTGCGGGACAGGAACGCTTTCGAAGTCTAACAACGGCTTTCTACCGCGACGCAATGGGTTTCCTCTTGATATTCGACTTAACCAACGAGAAATCCTTTCTCGAGGTCACAAATTGGTTGGAACAATTGAGAATGCATGCATACTGTGAAGATCCGGATGTTGTGCTGTGCGGGAATAAGTGCGATTTAGATCATCACAGGGTCGTCAGTGAGGAACAGATACAACAACTGGCGAATCGATACAAGTTGCCGTATGTAGAGACGAGCGCTTGCACGGGCCTGAATGTACGACATGCTGTCGATTTGTTGCTGGAGAGGGTAATGAATCGGATGGAGCTGCTAATGAGTAAGACCGATGTACCCATCCATCAGCGAGGGATATCAAATCATTTTTACTCAACCGATACGGTGAAGTTGGGTGTGAATGAGATTAATACCGGATGTGACGTTGGAACGGCGACAAGGAAGTGTTATTGTTAGGAAGAGCAACAGAGTTGGTTTTGAATTTAAGTTTTGTTGCAGTCGCACACATGACTGTTGTGAGTTTAATTCGAATTTAAATAAATGTGTTCCATGTAGCACTTAAGTATGGTGTACAATAAATTGTGTAAATAATGTGGAAATAACGAGTTTTGTTTATCTGTAAAGATTGACAGACATTTGTCAGAAAAGTCTTCTGTTGTGTGCAGTAACTTGCATTTGGAATGAACAAAATGGTACTCCTGGTTGAATTTCGTTTCTAGGAGTTTAAGATTAGTTTATCACCAATCACTGCGTAACAGCCAAGATAATCAAATCCACTGCGAGTTCGTGTCGACATTTGGTCGACTTTGCGGACTTACAAATTTTTACTTGTATGGATCTTGTACTGTACCCCATCTTACACGTGTGTGTAAAAGCTGCTTTCTTATGGACAATGATGGCCACTTAGCCTCCGAAGACTTTTCCATATCTAAAATAAAAGAAAAGGATAATGGAAACTTTTTGTTTGTTCTTGGATTATTTGTTTTAATTGGCTGAGGTCTAGGTCTGTAGAGTGTTCTCGTGTGTTGCGTCAAATCTTTACAAGGGTCATCATCTGTAAGATGAGGGTTCAATTTCTGATTTTTGGTAAACTATGCTTAGTAAACATATATTCACTTCATTACGCGAACAGTTTTGCGAAGTTTCAAATTCAAGTTTATCTAAATTTACGCTTGAGAGGAATGTGCGTTGATGCCTATCAACACTGGATTCAGGTCGCCTAGACTCAAGTTATATCCATCATTAGCAAATGCTTGCATTAAAATCAAACCTGTGAGGAACAAAAATACTTGGGACTGGGGATGCTCATACAAAAATATATAATGACAGATTGGAACAAACGAAAGAAGTGAACACACATCTTTCGAACGGATTTTTTTTTAATGGAATGACAATCATAGCTTCAGAAAAACAAATCTTGAATATTAAAGATTTGGAAAAGTAATTTTCTGCGTAAGTTTCGATTCAAAATTTAAATATTTTTGGGTAAACTTGTTTTAAAGTCATAAGTTTTACTTTAACATCAACTGGCCAATGATTCAAGTAAAAAAATATGCATATGATGGTTTTAAATGATACCTACAACTAGACCCTTAAAGGTGAAAAATTGTTTTTCAGGATTTAAGTTGAGTAATAGTTCCATAATTCTCTATTATCATTCAAATTGTAAGGAGAGTTAGACAAAAATACAATATACACAGGACAGGCTTAAATAATTTTATTAATGCTTTTGATAATTGACAAATTTTAAATGATAACAAATACAAAAGAATGTTTTTTAATTACTTTTCTCAAGTTAGGAGAACGTATAACGCTCAAAGAGCATCCTGAAAAAATGCTTGCAGATGATTGATGACATCTTCAGGAAGTTTGTTCCATTGTTTGCTTGTTCTGTAACAAAAAGTGGTTTGGTATTGCTTTGTTCGTAAAGTTGTTAGTAGGCTGCGTGTTTATGATCAGCTACTGTGTTTCTATCTACAAGATACATAGGGTCGTATGCAAAAAGATGAGCAGGATCTCAGAGTCAGAGCTTACAAGATCTCACTCGTACTCAGTTACATATGCAAAAAAATATGTGTTGAGATTGAACTCAAAGCTGTTGTATCTGGTTGTGATTAGGAATTTTTGCGGCAGTTCAAATAAAAATGAGAGCGTTGTATTAAACGATAAATAACACCACTATAATTAATTTTTGGTTACAAAAACTTAAAGAAAAAATCTTTTTACTGGATAAATTGCAGTTGCATATGTAAAGCATATTTGCCGAGCAACAAATGTTAGCTTCATATAAAAAATAATTTGGTGAAGACATCAACGAAAAACAAATAAATAAAAAAATTGTTAACATAAAACGTTTCTTTATTTGTTGCTGCTTTAACAAGTATGTGTTTTCAAACTCGGCCCCAAAATGTGTTCCCAATCGCTTACCCTATTCACTACCGCACACCCTATTCCTATTGACTTAAGCGAACCACACGAAGAAAATATTCACCATATGGAGCTATTTTGGAAATTCGGCTATGCTAAACAATCGTGTCCTCATATTTTCGCATATCTAAACGATCTTTGTTTCAAGTCATGCTTTCAATTTAAGAACGATCTGAGCATTTTTAGATCGAACTCACAACATGAGATCTAACTCGGTCAGTGTATTTTTGTTTGTATGCTATGCTTAGAAAGATCTCAGAAAAGTGAGTAAGCATCAGTCATGGTACCCTTAAGAAGAGACAGATCCTCTACTGAGTCTTTGCTTAGGCAAAGGTCGCTCATTTGTAGTAAGAACGGAATCGTTTTTTAATAGGGTTCAGTGTGCTTTGGGGTCGAACATATTAAAATGATATACACTGCGCGTCATCAGGTTAGCACACCCCTGCTCTTAATAGTTTTCGCTCATTTCTAATAAAAGTAAGAAAGCTAAAATTCTAAAAATTCTAGCGATTATTAACAAATCAATTTTCAATTAAAAAAAACAAAAATTAGTGTTTCTCTATTTGTCAATATTTTTTTATAATTTTTTTTCGAAATCAACTGAAAAATTAAAAATTTAAATTAGGTCATCAGGTTAGTACACATCACTTTTTTTAAATTTTTTTTTAACTTTTTCAGGTAAGAACTTATTTTTAAACTTATAAATTAACTAATTTAAACATTTTTTTTACAATTTTTATAATGAGTCGATCCTCCCTTGTTGAGAATCATCTCATAGATCCGATTGGGAAGCGATTCGTACAACTTTCCAATATAATTCAAGGAAATGGCTGACCAAGCGCTTTTAATGCCTTCAATTAATTCCTCTTTGGTAGAATATTGCCTGCCAGATTCGTAAACTTTGCGAGCCAGCCATCCCCATACGTTTAATATTATATTGATGTCCGGTGAGTAAGGCGGCCACTTCAATAAATCGACGTTTTTTGCTTCAATCCAAGACCTAATCACCCGGGCAGTGTGAATCGGAGCATTGTCGTGTTGGAAACGCCATGGCACATTTCCAAATAAATTTTTAAAATGGGGAAAAGCAGTTTCCAGTACGTTTTTATAAGTGTTTGCATTCATATTTGTGCTCAAAAATTGCAGCTCGCACGTACCATAGTAGGAGATAGCTCCCCACACCATCACACCGCCCACACAACTATGAAGTCGATCCAACTGATGTTACTCCTTCCGAAGATCATGGAAATAATAGTTGTATGCATCGGGTCCTTCCAAATTAAATTTCTTTTCATCCGAAAAGACAACATACTGCCAATCAGATTTCCAGGTCATGTGCTCTCGTGCGAAATTTAATCGCATTTTTTTCGAGCATCGTTAAGTGGTGGATTTTTCTTTTGTTTTAATCTTTTCAATTGTGGATCATTCCTTATCACCCTTTGAACAGTAGATAAGCTCGCTTTAACACCAACATTTGCCCTGATCTTTCCGGTAGATTCATGAGAGTTGGATGCGTTTCTCAAAATTGCTCTCTTATCAGCATCGGAAATCACTTTATTATTACCGCCTTTATTATTTCGACCATATCCCGACTTATTACGTAAAAAATTGTATAACACTTTTCGACTTCTGCCAACTTTTTTTGATATTTCACTTATTGAAAGCCTGAGCTCTTTATAAGCTTCGATTTTTGCTTTCTCTTCAACCGATAGCATTTTTCCTTCACCCATATTAAAAAATAGATCACTTGAGCAGTAAATAAAATTTGGTGCCAATACGTGTTCAAATTCCGAAGATAAATGAAAGACAAGGTGCATGTGCTAGCCTGATGACGCAAAAATTAAGCTCATATTTCCATTAAAACTAAAAGAAAATAGCAAAAAGCATATAACGGTACATTGTTATTGCATGTTCTCTTTGCCAATGATAGGACATACAAAGATGAGAAAAATAGAAAACAAAAAAGTAACTGCAAGTTAACAACAACAAAATCAGAAGCAATCGTATTAGGCTGATGAAGCTGTGCTAACCTGATGACGCGCAGTGTACATGACATGATTTTTTAAGCTTCGTACTACTTACACTACTCGTTTCAATTTTAAAACTGTAGGCGCAAATACAACCCAATGTCACAGCCATCATCTTCATCATCACATTTTATCCAGCAAAATTACTCGTTTGTTATTATATCAAATTTAGATCTGACGCCTTGTTAAGACCATAAGCCATATTTTTTTTGTATAATGAATTCGCCACAAAAACTTGTATGAATAGTTGTTCGCCCTATTAAAAGACAAAGTTTGTTACTCAAACCCTTAGGGGAATCGCAGCTCGTTTTACCTTCTCGTTTTGGTCGTTTTTCGCTCGCTACTTTCGAATTATTTTGCCGGTTTACTTAACTTCGAAAATTCGCAACCGCTAATTTATCAACGCATCAACCAACATTGTTCTATCCTTTCGACAAAGGACGTCATAGAGATTGTTCTATCCTTTCGACAAAGGACGTCATAGAGATCCTAAGGTTGACGATCAAAGTCTAGTGATCGTTTAAATACTTAAGTGGAGTATTATTGTTTAAGTTTTCATATTTAGGCCATATTTAGGATTTATTTGGGATACTTAATATGACTTTACGAAACCATCCCAAATTCCTTACTTATCTACTCAGCTTAGCAATGCAAATACTCACACTAAGTTTCGAAACTGTGGCTTTATTGTACCTACTTCAGATATTTTGTTTTGTAAGTTAGGTGGCATGACCACTTATCCGATTCCTCCCATTTTTTAAGACTTTTACTATATGATATAAAATATTTCCTTAATATTAGAAGTGCTACGACTACTTTGCCGGAAGCCCCACCTCCCCTTGAGATATCCAAAAAAATATAGTCTATTGCTTGTTTTTGATATGCAGCCAGGAACTGTGAAAATTTCATGAAAATCGTTCCAGTGATTAAGCCACCTATAAAGCACAAACGTGCAAACCAAAAAACGTACACTCCATCAATATTTTTAACAAATCAACCAAAATTTCAAGATAAAAAATTGTCTCCAAAATAAAAAAAAGAACCGCATGGATGCAATTTTTTGTTTTTAGATTCCCACCTTTCAAAATAATATTAGGTTTAGGAAATATGCGCACGCGTACTGCTTCCATCGATCGAAGTCCAAATAAATTCGATTGACGATGCAATTGAATTAGACCACTTCCAAATTATTACTAAAAGTGCTGCCAAATCATTTTCAATACTTCTTTTGCACTTTTTTGCGGTTAAAAAAACATATTCGAACATGTAAGGAAAACGTAACCGGAGTTCATAAAATGTTTCACATATTTTATGCTTGATTTTGAGAGAAATTAACTGTGAAAGTGTGACTGAAAGCTCAGGTGTTGAGAGAGACAAACTTTCGGTTATGCAAAACCAATCCAACAGAGGAGAACCGAACAAAATTCAAACAAGCCAGAAATGACTGTAATTCCTTAAAACGTGTCAAATTCCTATACAACCAAAAGTTAAGGCAACAAATTCTATAATGTCCCAGAGGTAGTAAAAACTTTTCGTCATTTGTCAAAAATATAAAAAGTTCGGCCCATCATCAGTTCCGACACTCTTTCACCATGACATTCCAGCCGTCAGCTCTTTAGACAAAGCCAATCTGCTTGCTGCGCATTTCGCAGCCTGTTCTACATTGCCAGATAGTGTCCAGTCTCCTCCTGTACTTGAGAACGTTAATCATTCTATGGGACAAGTTTACTTTCGTACTCGTACAGTTGCAAGAGTTTTATTTGATCTTGACATTCACAAGTCCGCTGGTCCAGATGGTATTTCTCCCATAATTCTGAAGAGGTGTTCTTCTACGCTAGCAAAACCACTGCGTAAGCTTTTCTATCTATCCTACTCATCAGGTCTCTTTCCGAGTAGATGCAAAACTGCATTTGCTTAGCCTGTACTAAAAAAAGGCGAATCTTCTTCTCTCTCCAACTACCGACCAATTGCACAATTCAGCCGCAATACTCGTTACGCTATGAATGCAAATCAGTTTAACCTCTTCGGACGAAACGCTGAAATATAGAGATTCGTACATAAACCGAACAACACGAATGTGGAATGCTCTACCAAACTCTGTTTGTACCCTATCCCATAGCGGTATATTAGTTTTGATACATAGCTTGTAACATAGTGAAACAATTTAGCTAGGTATACCTTAAAGTATATGGATCGACTCAGATTCGCTAGTTGAGTCGATTAAGCCATGTCTGTCTGTCCGTCCGTCTGTATGTAACCGGTTTTTGGGCCTTAAATTTTGTTTTTGGTCGAACCATACAAGTTTTTGATAAACTGTCTGAACAATATGTTGCTACAATTTTAATTTGAATACTTCTTTGCCATAAAACCCACATTTAAGGGATATTAATTTAAAGAATGGATGGGATAGGGTATAAAATGATCCACACAGTGGATTGTAGCCTTCTCATATGTTTTTCCTTTCCATTATAACTTACAGACATTTAAAACCAATGTGCATCGGTTTCTCCTTTCTTAAACATATAAAGGGTATTCAGAACCCCTTGCGCGCAAATTATAAACGGTGTATTCATTTGCAATCAATTCGCATCCCCTTTTTTATTTGGATATATTGTTAGTAATCATTTGCAGCACCTCTTATATTTGAAAATATTATGAGTAACGAGGTCATTAGCCTAGGTTTTGCAGTTTGTACCTTCGATTAACAACGCTGTACATGCATACCTATATCATTTGGACATGTTTCTTGGTCTAATAATCCTGGTTACATTGAAAGTTGCCACTTGTTTTTTTGTAATAACAACATAATGGCAATCTTACTTATTGCTTAGCACTTGAATAAAAGAAAAAATATTTATTACGTTAGAGATATTTTCTTACAAATACAGCAACTAATAATAACCCTGCCAAAGACCCGCTGTAGCTGAGATTTCCACTTGCATTAGTGTTGGTTATCCAAGAATTGAAGTATTTAACATCGGCATACACACCAGGATAAAACGGTTGAGCACAACCGTTGCCCCAGGATACGACACCAACGAGTGTGCCATTACACACCAAGGGTCCACCGGAATCCCCCTGACAAGCATCGGTTCCACCAATCATGTATCCAGCACAAAGCATTCCTTGTTTGATTGAATCACCGTATGTTAATCTACAAGATCTTGTCTCCAGTAAAGGTACTGCGGCAATTCGTAAGTCAGCAGGAAGTTGCTGAAATTTGAAATTATGAAAATGAATGGTTAAGTTTAAGAGAGTTGGTGATACAAGTACATGCACATCAAGCTAGACAGATCATTGCTGATCCTAATCGGCACCGACATATTAAGACTTGTATTAAAACACTTGACTTTAAATACAAGACTTTTATTTTTTACAAGACGTACCATATTGTCTTGTAAAAAATAAAAGCCTCAATAAAATTTAAATAATTATATCTATGGACATCTTACTTACAGTATTAGCAGCAGTCATCTTACCCCATCCGGAAACTTGACACGAAGTTTCACCCGTCAATGTGACGTTATTCAAGGGAATTGGCTCAACCGTCAAATGCGTCTTATTTTCTGGTAGACCAGTTTTTAAAAACAATAACGCCACATCATCTTCCATTGTTGACATGGTAAAGGTTCCTGTTATAGCGACAGTTCTTACGTCTGATATTATTGTACCATTTGGCTTTTGAAACCGATTTAACGTTCCCATTACAACAGAAAACTCTTTAGCAGAACGATACTTCTTTTTTGATGAGCTGAAAGATGGAGATGTTTATATTATTTGGCAAAAGTTTAAATATTTTAGAACTCACTTCCAAACACAATGAGCCGCTGTCAAAACTTTATTTCGACCAATCAGTGATCCGCCACAAATGTGCCCATCACCAAATGGAGTGTCTCGCGACTTAAGTCTTATCGATACTTGATGTTTTGTATTTGCATAGGTTGCAAGTTCGCCATTGATTATTCTAGGTTCGAGATCAGCCTGAATAAATGAAGCTGCAATTATAAGAAATTTAGTTTATATGTTTTAATTAAGTTTTTATAACATATAGGGTATAATATTAGTATTGATACATAGTGAAAAACATAAAGAAATATTGATGAAACATATGGTTGAATTTATAGATCAAATCATAATCAAAACTTGGCTAAATCAAATCAAAGATATATAAATCAAGTTTCAAGAAAACATTTCCCATAGAGGGGAACTTATTTCGTCAAAAAAAAGAAGATTTTCTTACTTCACAGCTTAGGGACCAGTTAAAGCTGTTATTGAAAACCCTCATAGGAAATTTTCTGTTGGTTCTTACAACATTTTTATAAATCCAGTCTTTGCCGAGTTGGGGTCAAAACAAAGCTTATGAATTTTAGAACGTGATTATCCAAAAATATTTCAATTTGTAATTATAGTTTTCGCACAAAAAACAAACTCTGGCGAGCTTATCTTAAATCTCATTCGGATTATAATTTTTTTAAATTACTCCTGTGCGTCTTCCCATTTTAGCGACCTCTGCGAATCTCTTTTTCACCAATAAATAGACCACATGCAAAATAGCATAGTTTCCATCCCCAAACGATTTGTCCATTTCATTAAATCAAAAAAGAAATCAGATAACTATCAATCTACTTTAAAATCTGCTAATACATCCTCAACCGATCCCAAAATCATTGCAAATGGATTTGCAAACTTCATTAAACTCATTTGAAGTATCCGTGTTTCTCGTAGAAGCAAAGGTAAAGAAACTAAAGAGCGAATATTATCCCGGTCCGATGGAATACAATCTATAGCTCTGAAAAATTGTATCAAGTATCCAGCTCAACCCCTTACTGCTCTTTTCCAACTCTCAATATCACAGGGAGTCTTTCTTTACATAAAAAAGGACCTAAGAAAGAAATTTAGGCACATTTTCTCCTCCATTGACTCTTACCCACTTCAAAAAAATTTAAAAAACTTTTCAACCTGGTGCCAGAAAAACTCCCTGGAGCTTTGTCATCAAATGCCATACAATACGGGAGTATGTATTGTCTCCCATCAGACGCGAGATCCTATTTAATATTTGGTGAGCTTTTCATGTGTGATATGGGTGTTATCTGTGACAGAGAACTTAACTTTCGCTGTAAGTAAGGAATTCTCGAGCCCATTTGTCACAAAATCTCACTTTTCACATTTGTTAGACCTATTTTGAATACGCTAGCCAAGTATGGTCGCCTTATCACAATACCCATTCCCTTCGTATTGAGAGTGTCCAACGCAGATTTATCCGTTTTGCTCTACGCGGTCTCCCCTGGGTAGACAGTTTTAATTTACCCCTCTGCGAGGATCATTTGAAATTAATAAACTTCAATCACTACAAAAACGTCGTGGTTGGTTTCCAATAAATTGATTGTGGCATTCGCTGTGTGGCGTGTGGCGCCGTCCTGTTGGAACCACATCTCCTCCAAGTCCATATCATCTAATTGGGGCCAAAAATATTCGGTTATCATTGAACGGTAGCGATTCCCATTCACAGTTACGTGCCGGTCTTGATCATCACGGAAGAAGTACGGCCCAATGACGCCGCCGGCCCATAAACCACACCAAACCGTAATTTTTTCGGGATGCAATGATGACTCATGGAGTACGTGTGGATTGCTGCCTGACCAATACCGCATATTTTGTTTATTGACGAAGCCATTCAGCCAGAAATGAGCCTCATCGCTGAAGATGATTTTTCGATGAAAATCCGAATCATTTTCAAGTTGTTGCTCAGCCCAATTCACGAACATACGACGCTTCTGGTGCTCAAGCGGCTTCAGTTCTTGCGTCAATTTAATCTTGTAAGGATGTAGGCCATGATCTTTTCGCAAAATTAGCCGCAACGACGTCACAGAGAACGAAATGTGAGAGACACATTTGGGTTTTCTTTAACTGAAGCCTCAGCGGCAGCAATATTCTCGACACTACGGGCAGTTCTTTGTCTCACTGGCACAGGAACATTTTGTACTGTGCCTGTGGATTCAAATTTTTCCACTAGACGCTCAATTGTTGATCTGCTAGGACGATTATGACGACCATAAATTGGACGTAGCGCTCTTAACGTTGGGCCACTGACTCCGAATTTCTTTTGTAAATTTTAATAATTTCGACTCCTTGTTGGATCGTATATCTTTCCATCATGAAATATCAAACCTTGCTGAAGAGAAATGTCAAAAGAGCGGCAAGAAATATGGCGTCGTTTGCTGTCCCTTTCGCTCAACTTTTGTAGCGTCCGAGTTGAAAAACCCGATATTTACACAAACCCAGTTTTTTCCTTTTCACTATATCTGGAAGCGAACAAGAAAAATATTTTTAAGCTTGAAGTTAACTGTTATTTAAAGTAACACTACTTAATAGGTTGTGCTTCCTCCTTTTGCGCAATAACTTCTGCAAGGCGTATGGGCATTGAGTCTATTAAGCCTTGAACTTGCTCTACTAGAATGGAACTCCAAGCCATTATAAAGTTATTCCAGGTCTGCCAATGTTTTCAGGAATTTTAGATTTTACAATGTGCCAAAGATTCTCTATAATCATTACAGAACTTTGCGCGGCCATTTTAAAACTTTTTGACCCACTTCTACCAAATACTTTTTTATGTTCCAGGCGGTGTTCATTATCATGTTGAAGGATAAAATCGCTTCCGATATATCTTGAACCAGCAACCAGTGCAACATCATTAAAAATGTTTAAACAATGTGGCTGTTTCATGTTATCGGAACACCTTACAAGTGGACCTACTCCACTATTTGATATGCAACTCCATATCATTATCTTGCCTCCTTTGGAATGTCGTGTGGGTTGAGTGACGGGTTGCTTGGCCTTTATTTTAGGGGTGGAATAATAAAACTTACGCCCATATGTACCGTCCAAGGAACAAGCTGTTTCGTCCGTCCAAAGAATGCTCCTCCAAAGCTCTGGTGGTTTGTTGATGTGGTCCCTTGCAAATTGTAGCCTAACTTCCTTTTTTGGGTGTTATATGCGGCTTTTTCTGGATAACGTATACATTTATTCCGTTTTCTTTCAATCTTCGTTGCAATGTTCTCTCACTTATATTATTATTTTGGCGATCTTTGCTTATGTCCATAAGTACACTTTTAACACTTTCAAATGGGTTACTTTTGAAAGAGCGAACAAACTTAGCATCTTCCCTTTTTGCCAATTTTATTTTTTACACTTCCACACTCGTTAAAGTTAGTAGTTATATTATAAATGGTTTTCCGGGTACAACCATATTTTTTAGAAAGTTCCACTGCCGAAACACCCCTTGGAATTCTGCAACAATGGCTGCTCTTTTTTCAGGTGAAAGCTCAATAGTTTTGGACATCTCGTTCAAGTTTTCCCTATTATGGACCTTGCAAAACTGAGCGAAACATTTGGACACCAAGCAAAATATCATTTATCGAAAGAAATTTAGAACTGTTACTTTCCCAATGCAGTTATTTGCAATTGTGTAAGTAATTTTTCCTCTGTTCGATGGATGTGTAAAAAATTATGCCATTTTGTTTTCTTTGAATTTAACTGCTTCTTGTTGGAATTTGATTTATGGTTTTTTATTTGCTGTTTGAATAAAACTGCAAACATTAGAAATGAGTAAAGTTAATAAACGATTTGTTCTTATTTCAAAAGTTATCTCGCTTTAAAGGTTGGTTAAAGTGCTATCAATGCAATGTGTAAATAATTTTGCCATTGACTGTATATAGTCCATGTCATGTTAAAAAAGAAAAACATGACTTGCGTACGTTGAGTGTCATTTCACACAATAAGCTTTTTCGACAATTCCGACTCTGTTATTGAAAACAAAATCATATCATAAAAGAGACAGTCTTGTGTTGCAGATTGCTCTTCCCACTAGCGCAATAATGCCAATAAATCATAACAAATTGTGATAACCGTTTTAATCACTATTTAATACAATATAGAGAGGTTAAGTCTCCACAAATTGCCTCGCAAACCTTTATTTCAATTTTCGTACACAAAATAAATCTTGTATAATCTGTTAGACTAAATTTTCGTTAAAACTATCAAGTGTCCAATATCCAATAAGTATGATAAATCTCTATAGTACTTTGTTATCGAATATCAATTGTATGATTTAATACCTAATATGCCCACGTTAAAACCTTATCAATTAATTATCAAGTGGCTGGTGGAACTACTTTATGTAGTTTAGCGACTGCTGTACATCACACATTTAACAATGAGTCATTAACACACTTCACAATGACTGTAGAATCATAATCATAAAGTAAATACATTCGTGCACCTGGATTTGTGAGATATCAAAAGTATATGCATAAAGGAGGCAGAATTTCATTTTAAATCAAAAATGGCACCTTTATGAGGCAGGAACCATATGGAATATAAACAACACCCAACATAACGCTGTGAGAACAGTGCAACTGACAGCGCAACTCTTATGTATTTGTGTGTTCACAGCAAATCTGCTGTTAAATCAAAAGGAGACCCTTTTCTTGTTAAGGCCTGCAACAACTGGACCTTTAAACATGCAAACTGAAAAGACTTAATGATCCTATCGGAAATTGGTATACAGAAAAAATGGCGTCAAATGCCAACTTTATATAATTTGAACGCTCTCAAGTTGTCATGAATACTCTTTACCTATATATATCGGAGCAGAGTGCGGGCGTTAAGGAAATCGGGGGTAAGAAGTAATAATGCATATTAGCATTAAACTGTAAACTATATTGGGGTTAAATACAGCGTCAGGGAGAGTTCTCCACAATATTATTATTCGGTTTACGTAAGTATATACATATTTCAGCGAGCGTCCGAGAACAGGCTTATGGATAATCTGATTTTCATTCATAGCATAGCCAGTATTGCATCTATTTGATATGACCTTTTTTGCTCAAGTAGCGATTTAACAAATGCGATGTTCGAGCAAAACTACAAGTTTGCTACTCCTTTGTCTCCTTTAGTTATTTTGTCACGCGTTTGAAGATTATCTAAAACCTGACATGGGGGCTAAAACGCTTTTAAAATTGTTGGGCAGAAGGGCATAATAAAGAATGAATTATTTCTAATATCGATTTAGTAACCCTAGACATATTTCGATCCGTTTTTAGCGATTTCAAATATGTGATCGTTCCAAGGAATATCGGTAGCAACACACCTATCGAGCATGAAAACATTTCGTTTTCTTCGCGTAAGGTTTCTCACATTTTTAGCCCATTTGATCATGCTGCCAAGGTCTGAATTGAATGCAATTCCATTGACAATATTTCCTATACGAGGATCGAGGATGCTCGAACTCTTGGACTCAATTAGTAGAAGCAATATGCAGTAGAAGCAAAGCAGGTAAGCTTTGTCCAAATAGCTGGTCGGAACTAATAATAAGGCTGAAATTTGTTATTTTTGAGAAATTACACAATATTTTAACCGTTTCTGGGATATTGTAGCATTTTGCTCAAATGGTCATAAAATTTTGGTCATAAAATAATATGACATGTTGTTTTCATTTGTTTTGAGTTTTTCTCTGATGGGTATGTTTTGTTGCCACATTTTTGCCTTTGATCAGATACTCGTCATTCTATTGGGAATAAGGGAATTCATTCCAAGAAGACTGGTTGTTGTATCATATCGAATGCAGCATCCATGTCTCCATTTAAAATTATACAAATTTATTTACTTTTTGTTTTCGGGTGCAGTGGACTAGTTTTTAGTTCGTTGGGCGCGGAGTCGCTGGTAAACATTTTGACAATACCTAAGTATATTTTACTGCCCACCCCAGTCATGAGAAGCTTCATAAATCGGCCATTCGGAATCGGTCTTAAGAAGAGGTTCCATTTATTATGGCAAAAATGCAATATCACAAAAAAAAAAAATGAAGATGCTACCTAAAGCCCCAGTATGGGCACTTAATTGCACGTATTTATTTTATGATGGGGAAAAAAGTTGTTTGCAACCAAGTGTTTTGTAAAATCAAGTCCCAAGTCCAAATGTCCACCGTCGTACATTATGGTCCATCATTAAATTAATTGTCTGATGGAACAAGCAATTCTTTGAATCCAGAAAGATCGTTATCGTAAACGTGTGAAATATTATCAAGGAAATGTCAAAACCAAAATGATGACTCTACTTTAGTTATTTTTGTATTTTGTTTTGTTCCATGAAAAAATCTGAAGTTACAACACCTTAAGCACAAAAAAAAAAACACGACATATGGATATTTTGTTGCCGTAAACTATTCACTGACAGTTGGTCTCATTTGTTCAACGCTCAGTATTTACTGTAATTTAAGAAACAAAAAAAGCACTTTATCAGTACGCATGAATACCACTTAATTTTAGATTCATTTGTTTTTGCGCATTATTACATGATCGATTTTTTTTAATTAAACACAAATCGCAACAAGTGTGAAATAATTTAACTTTGACATTGGACTTGAGTTCCTTAAAAACAAATCATATTTTTCACAAAAAATCACATTTCCAAACAAATGTACAGTTGCACAATTTTTACCACAATTGATAATAAATTTAAAAAATACTCTCACGTTTTAGAAGCAGGAAGACACTTAAAATTGTGAAACACCATTTCGTCCTTAAATAGAGTAAACTCATTTTTTACTATAAGAAAAACACCTTTTGTTAGGCAAACAAAATTTTCCAAATTAATTAATCAATTAACTTGAATTTCTTTGATTTTGACAGTACTAGTTCAGCACTGATTGTCAATTGATAAGTTATCAACTTGCCCAAGAATCATATACAAAGCATTTTTTGTTATTGTTCGAATAAAATAACAACAAAAATAGTAAAAAGTTCGCTAATCTAATCATTTGTCGATATGTTCCGTCTCTTTTCTATTTTAACGTTAAATAAGTAATCGATTGTTAATTTGAATGGCATTTGATAAAAGTTTTCAATGCTGCAGGTAGTGGGTTTTTATGATTTCATCTGCTTTTTATATACTGCCAAACGATAACGGTTTACCTATACAAGTGCGTTTTCATTATCAAAATGGTAGTTGAACACAAAGTCTGCCGGTACTGTTTGGTATTTGTCAACTACCTTCTACGTAACAAATATATTGGAAGGATTTTCGCTGATAACAAAGCAATTCCACGTTATTGCACATTGGAAAGAAATGACATACATTGGGGTATTGTGTGTTAAAAGATGGTATAAACACACCCATTTAGCTATATAAAGTTTTTTGGTACGTTTTTTTGTAAAATTGCAAGGTCACAACAACTTTCGGAAAAAACTGTCGATTTCGGTCACACGAAAAAAACAATTTTGATAAAAGGCCTGATGAAGATATTCAGAAAATATCATTTCCTATATTTCACCTATATAAAGTTGTAGGCCCCGCCTATTTTTAGAGGAATGTTTAACTTGAGTGTATAATGGGATACAGTTTATTGGGAAAAACTTGTTGCTGGGCATAAAATATGTCCGAAGCAGTCAAATCAGGCGAGCTTGAAGACCAATCAACATCACCATGTCTTGAAATAACTTGTTGCGGAATGAGATCTCGCAGTAATTCCATTGTAATCCTGGTTGTATGCGATGTGGCACCGTCTTGTTGAAACCACATGTTAATAAAGCCTAAAGCATGCAGTTGTGGCGTTAAAAGTTTTCAATCATATCACGATATCGCCCCCCATACACAGTTACCGTTACGCATTTTTCAAATTCAGAGAATAAAGGTCCAAGGACTCCTCCTGACCAAATCGCACACCAGACTGTAACTTTTAATGGATTCAAGGTGACTGATGAATAATTTGAAGGTTTTCCATTGCCCAGCACCGACTATTATGTTTATTCACATATCCATTTAAATGAAAATTTGCCTCGTCACTCATTATGATTTTTTCATAAAAATCGGGGTTGTCATGGACTAGCTGTAACACCCTATTGGCATATGTACGGCGGTGTAAATGGTCTTATGGAAGAAGCTCTTGTGTCAACTGAATCTTAAACAGAAATAAATGCAAATCCTTGTGCAAAATTGTGGTCAAAGTTGTTCTTTGAAGACCAAGCTCCTGAGCACGGCGTCGAATTGAGGTTGATGGATTGTTTTGAACACTTCCTTGAGCAGCAGTAATGTTTTCAGCTGATCTTGCAGTACGTTGTGGTCCATGCTTGGGCCTATCACCTACAGACCCTCTTTCTTCGAAATCATGCACTACACGATAAATAGTGCGTTTTGTTGGCACGTTGTTATTCCCAAAAATTTCACGTAACTTTCTCATCGTCACAGTAATCGATGATTTGGCATAAAGAATGGTACTTCCAGTTTAACGCGCACATCGACGGGCAATTTTGAGAATCTTTTCATGGAAGTTTTGTACTCTCGTATATTTGTCCAAATTTCGCTTAAGTAATTTCAACGGATGCCTGAAGTATGAAACCTCATGATCAATATACCGATCAGCAAAAAAAGGGAGACCCTCTTAACTGAGCCAATTACTTACGATACTCTTGGTGGTGGGTATCATCGATTTCAAAGCCGCATAAAACATCATAAATGGAGACCATCTTACACAGGGTGACGCTGCTCTATCAAGGTCGAGCTTACCGAAAAATCTAACACCAAAAAGGATTTAGGTAAGGCGACTCACTGTCGTGTGACTTCTTTATCATCATTCATGGGAAGATTGTGCAAAACTTCTAAGAGAACACCAAAGGCATTATCTTTCAAAAATATGTGCAACTTCTAAGTTTCGCCGACTATATTGACATCATTAATTGGAGTTAACGTGAAGTTACAGTCGTGTCTGCTAGTATAGAGATGGAAGCGGCAAAAATGAGTTTAGCAGTAAATGTGAGTACGATACACAACGCATTAAACAAAACGTCACCATTGACAGATGTTAAATTGAAGGAGTACAGAACTTTGGCTATCTCTTCTCCGCTAGTTGCTCTGACAGCGATATCTCATCTAAAATAAAACAAGAATTACTCTTGCCAACAGCTGATTCTTATGGCTAAGAGAGGAATTAAGTAAAACAGCCTTTATATAAGATGCTGATCATTCCAGTTCTGATCTATGACGCCGAGGCATGGTGTAACAAAAATGGATTAAGATTTCCTTGGTCATTTTGAGTAAAAGAGGTTTCGAAAAATATTCGGTATGTTTTGACTGATTATGAGGACGAGAATTCAAACAAGTCTTATTGTACAGCGACAAAGACTAAGTCAAAAATTGAACTTAATGCTTTGTCCCGATGAGTCTTTAGCTAGACTTTAGTTTAAGAAAGTTTAAAAAAAAGGAAGGAAACATCTGAAATTAACGGTTCATACCTAGCTTGTCCATTAATTTCTGTGACCACGTTATATTTTTGCCACAAAGAATATGATCTCCAGCTGTCATTTGAGAAGCTTCTTATGAGTGTTTTATATTGTTTGACAGACTTTTTCGAGAGATTGAGTAGTGAATACAAATAGGTAATAGCGAAACACCTAATATCGAGATACAAATACCTATCTTACATTTATCACTGCTACTGTTAAAGTGACACACCATTCAAGTGCATTCATGAAACTGTTAAAAATGTTATCAGCACTCGAAGTGCACCATCTGACTCTTCTGTATATGATTTCAATTAGATGTGAGTCAACTGTCAAGATGAATTCAAGGAAACTTCCAATAACGGTGTTAGTTTTTCTATTCGTAGGTATCTCAACAGGTATGTGCGTCCGTAATTGGAAAGGTCAAAGATATTTTGTGTTCCTAATCTTTCTTATATAGGAATCCCTAATTATTTGGAGAGCAGAATTATCAATGGATCTCCTGCTGATATTGCGAGCACAAAGCACCAAGTGTCAATTCGTAATAGATACATCGATCTGTGGTATTTCGGTTTGGGACACTTGTGCGGAGGCAGCCTTATATCGCCGAATGTTGTTCTTACAGCTGCACATTGCCTGAGAGAGTAAATATAACCGATATTATTATTAGTCGAAAGATTTGAATTTTTTTCCACTTTACAGTGCTGGGAATAACCCTATAAATGTAACCACTCTAACTGTGGTAATGGGCACACTGCAGCGAAATATTAAGGACAACAATACCTTAGTTTATAATGTGACAAGATATTTATCACATACAAACTATAATGAGTCAACCATTTTGAACGACATAGCGTTCCTTTTCCTGGATGGTTATGTTCCCATTAATCATCCGTCAGTGCAACCAATCAAATTGGTGAAGTCTAAGGTTCCTGTTGGTACACTTTGTCAAGTTACCGGATGGGGTTTAACAGAAAATGTAACTATGGTTTCATTCAAAACTAATGGTGATTTAAAAAAAATTGTTTAGGGTACTGCTTCGGATAGTTTGTTAACTGTTGATGTTCCTATTATTGACATGGACGTATGCAATGAGGGTTATGATGGTGCATTAGGAGTTGTTGGCCAGATGTGTGCTGGCTATATGCAAGGCGGACGAGACGCATGCATAGGAGATTCAGGAGGACCACTAGTGTGCAAGAGTCAACTAGCAGGAATAGTATCGTTTGGCAAGGGCTGTGGAGACAAGAATAACCCTGGGATATACACGGACGTTCTTTACTTTACAAATTGGATAACGAAAAATGGTGGAGCGAAAATCAAGGATTTATCTGTGCTGACATATGTTTTATTACTTATTTGGTATTTTATTTAAACTATTTACATCATGTACACTTGTGTTGCCATATTGAATAATATATTTCTTAATGTGTGCGTTTAAGATAATATATTTCTTACAAATAGATAAAAAGGGTGATTAACAGAAGGATCAGGTTAAGGTTACTGGATGCTTAGTGCACGCTCACTTGGAATTGTAAGTTCCATTGCAATACCGTATTTAATCTGTCGAGGTAAGCAAGTTGAACTTGAAGTTAATGTTGTTAATACCTGCTTGCCACTTAAATTATCATCTATAAAGTCGTCGAGGTCTTCTTTTTTTAGAGAGCGCTGGACATAAATAAATAAAAACTGGGAAATGGCTTCCTCCTCCTATTCAAGGCAACTTTTACGGAATTCTTTGCTGAATCCCTTCCAGCTCAAACAAACTGAGATAGTGTTTCAGGTTACCGGCAAGCGTTGTCTAGAAAGTTGACACGTTGTGCAAATTACCAACTACTGCTTGCTTTCTCTATGGAAACTTATTCGAGTAATAGTTTACGTACAGTAAACAATTCCAACATATGCTAGAGTGTCAAAGGTTGTGCCCAGTCTAGTTCCCAGTGATAATTAAAAAAAGGCTTATTTTTTTCAAATCAAAAAAAAAACATAGAGACTTCTTTTTCCAGTATAGTTCCAGTAATGTTGGTACTATTTAGAAGACTTGACTGAACATGGTCAGTAGGAAACATGTTGGTATTACATAGACTTGAAATCGAACCCACACCTTCTGCCCGGCAGTTCATCGCTCTAACCAACACACCACTGATGTCTATATAAGTTGATCTGACACATTTAGGTAACAAGTCATGTTGGTTCATTTACAAGCTGGGTTAAGTTAACCTCAGCATAGTTCTCAACATACCTTCCTTCAGGAGGTATGTTGAGAACCTTAACTGTCCAGAATGTCGAAGTCACGAAGAATTGTATATTGAAATTGCCCGTAATGGCGATCGAAGTAGACTTAATTCTGTGATATCAAAATTTATAACCACCAGGGTTATACAAAGTGCGTGGATGTATGCCGAAAAGAGATTTGGACTTAACCCGAGAATATTACATACGTTTACTCTGAAATTTCAATCCATTACAATTTTCAAGAAAAAATCTCAACTCCGACGCCAAGGAAAGCCGTGAAGTTTGGTTTCCAATACAAAATCAGAGATGTTATGCATGTATGACAACCTGTTTTGTTCACCAAGAAAAAACGTTGACAGAAAATGTTCCCCTCTGCTAAGAATGTTGTTCCACTGAATCAAAAAATCTCACTTGTGCTAGCGGAAAAAAAAGTCTAAGTCTCCGTAAGGGGAACAAGTCCAAAATTCAGTTCTAGAGGGCACACCCTATAAAATTATATCGAAACATAGCAAAGATTTGTACTAATATAGTCAAGTGGTTTAAGTCTACACTATCGTTATGGCTCATTAAGTAGGTTGCTGTCATTCACATACAGATGGCTATAAATAATTTAGAAAAAATGTCGTTACACAAAATTTCAAAATCCTGTGTACATGATATACAAAAATAATAAAAAAAAACGGGACCGAAGATTTTTCGAAGAATTTTCTTCTCAAATCGACCAAGGATTTCTTCATCCGCTTTTGAGACGGTCCATGCTTCAGCGCCGTATAGCAGGACTGGGATGATCAGGTTGGCAAGAGCAATTCTTCGTTTCATTTCTGACGAGATGTTGTTGTCAGAGTTAATAGCGGAGCCGAGATAGACAAAGTCCCGTACTACCTCAAAGTTATATCTGTCAATAGTGACGTTCTGTCCAATTCGTCAATGTTGTGTGTCCTTTCGTGTTGACAGCATATACTTCGTCTTGCCCTCATTTATTGCTGAACTCATTTTTGTCGATTCCTTTTCTATACTAGCAAACATGGCTATGAAATCATGTTGGATCCTACCAATGATGTTAATTTCGTCGTATGCTAGTTGTTGTACCGATTTTTGGAAAATTGTGCCTCTGGTGTTGGCTCGTGAGTTTTGCACAATCCTCTCAAGAATCAAATTAAAGAAGTCACATGATAGCGCGTCGCCTGGCCTAAATCCTTTTATGGTATCGAATGTTTCGGTGTGGTCGGAATGATATTCGTCATCCCCGTTTAACAGTCTGCAGAAGTGGTTCTTCCATATACTCAGCATCGACTGTGTCTCAGCTACGATATTTCCTTGTTTATCTCTACAGTATTCTGTTCGAGCCTAGTATCATTTGCTTTGACGTTTTACACTTTGGTAAAACTTGCGAACATTGATCCTGGAGTGACACCTCTCTATATCCTCGATCGCGCGCTTTTCTTTCTCTTTTTTCTTCTTTCTGAAAAGCCGGTGTTCTTCCCTTCTTCTCTGCCTATAGATCTCAACGGCAGCTCTCGTCTTCACCTGCAGCTTAGCCTTGTAGGCCTCGTTCTTGGCTGCGAGCATCTGTCGGCATTCCTCATCAAACCAGGGGTTTCTTGCTGGTGGGCGCGAGAAACCGAGCAAATCAGTTGCGGCTGGTCTAATGGCTTGTTGGCATCGTTGCCATTGTTCTTTGACATTCGATGCTGGTGGTATGGTGTTAATCGAGAGGTTAAGGTCTTGGCGGTCTCTTGCGATTGCAGTCTTTCGGCATTAATTTTTTTCACAGTATTTCTGGATTGTTGTGGCGTGGTGGATATCCGCATGCAACAAGGTAGTTGTCCGAGTCGATGTTAGCTCCTCGGGATGTTCGGACATCCTCTTGTCTATCGCAATGTGATCAATTTGGTTGACTGTACCTTTGCGTTAAAATCTCCCAGCACGATTTAAACATCGTACTTCGGTAGTCGCTCATAGGTTTTGTCAAGGAGCTCATAGAAGCAATCCTTAGCTATATCATCTTTGTCCTCCGTTGGGGCATAAGCGCATATAAGGCTTATGTTGGCGAATTTGGCCTTGATACGAATAGTTACAATGGGTTCGCTATCTCTTGGATACATAAGACTTCTTGCCTAAGTCTGGCACTTTTAACAAATCCGCATCTGGATAGTCGCTGTTTCTGCTCACTATAACATCCTTTTTTTTCCCGGACCATCCCATCGTATTTCCTGGATGGCAGTAATGTCTGCTTTGTAGCAGCTTAGGGCTCCGCTAGTTGTTCGCTTGCACCTCTCCTGTTTAATGTTCTCACATTCCAGGTGCAGATTCAAACGTCGTTTTCCTTTTTTCGTTTAGCCGAAGCTATTGGTTGCTTCGTAATGTTAATTATAATTAATTATGTTAATTATGGTTGTGTAGTTTACCCAAATGAAAGATTTTGACTACAGACTGTTTAAAAACCAATGACATGCGCGCTCATTATTACCCCTTATACGTCATACATGTATTTCCACCGCCTACATTTATGTCTGTCAATTTTGTTTATAGCATGTGGCTGTTGTTATTACTTTCATTTTAAGAATGAAAGCATTTGAGGAAATTTGACAAGCTTATCTGAATTCTCATGGCGGCGCCTTTATCGTTTTTGCTTTTTCATTCTCACGTAAATGAGTTGGCGTTCCTAAATTCATTGATAAGCTTTTATTGTTTATGAATTGAAATCCCATTGGACTTTTCATTAATCAGAATGGTGACAACCTGCTAGGGGGTCGAACAGATTTAAATTAATTAATTGATAGTGGACAATTAAATGAGTTTATCAAACTGAAACAGATAGCTTTGGTAAAAATAAAAACCGAAAGATATATCAATAACAAAAAAATTAATCATTCCATCGGCACTCAATCAAATTTTGTTATCAATACACCAAGCTAAAATAGTTTCGCTACGTCCGTCATGGAAACAATAAGTTTGCATTCAATTATATTAAAAATAGAATTTTCAATTTATGTATTCTATCTGTTGTCTGTTGTCTCTATCGTTAGAATCCTTATCGAGGTTGTTGTTTCATTTGAATATTAGGTGTACACAATTACAGAAAATGTTTTTTTAATTAATTCGCACTTTCAAAAACAAAATTCCAAATGTGTATTCTGTCCATACAAAGAAAAACAAACTAACACACAAGTGGGGAGAGTGACACGCCCCCTTTGCATAAAAACTCGTTCGATGTACAATGCCTATAATCAATGCAAATGGAAACGCGGTCATTGCATACTCGTATGGTATAAAATTGATATGTACCTACGTAGGCATTTGTTGGATACCCAGTTGGAGTACATTCTCCTTACCATCGATGATAAATGCATCTCGCTTAACCACTTTTTTCAGGGTACGGCAGTTCCTTACTGACATAATATTGTGCGGACATGATGATGGATTTCCAGAAAGATCGATGTGGACATGAGTGAATTTTACTTGCCAACAATCCTTCAACATTAAGGTCTAAGTTCTCGAAGGTTATCAAACCAGTGATGGAAGGAAGGAAAATAGTTTGTAGTAAAGTTAGAAATTTGGAGTTTGTGGAAAAGAAATGAGATAGCGGTGTGCGTTTACGGTTCGACCATCAAAGAAGGTTGCTTTTGTGCATTCGAATACGAGGCAACCTAGTGCTGCTATTAAAGATATTACATGCTGTTGTAAAGGATGCCTTTATCCGTTGTAGTTCCATGGAGGCAGTGTACTTCAACTAGCCCACCGAACATGTTTTCCTTTCCGATGTTCGCACTGAAACCCCTAAATTTGTACATCGTATTCCGGAAGGGCTCAGTCAATGATAACCTTGATATGTGAACATGCTCTCTTTGGTAGAGTATTGTGCACATACAGGCGTTTACTAACCGTATTAAAGTCTCTTGACTTTTCTTTGCATACGATAAGGTAGTTCTCAAAAAGAACAACCTCTAGTCTGGAGGGCAAATTGTAGTGCCCACTGCGTGACTGAGCCCTGCCATTGGCCTTTCCACACATCTGCTACCATACCGTTGAATGGGCGTGAATTATCTCCTGAAACTGCTAGTAGCTCATGCATTTCATTCATTTCATTCTGTGAATTCTTCAAGGGAAAGTGTAAGCCTACCATAGTGAAAAGACACATTCCACCTCGCACTCTTCTGCTGCAATGAAGAATGTACCCAGGGGCTTTTAACAAGTCTAATGTAATAGACATTTAGAGGAGGCTGATAGTTGTAGCTGGTAGGCAGCATCTAAGTAAAAACAATTTTACATGTAGTAATATAATGTAATGTAATAATTTGTCCACCATATATTGTAGCCTCAATATAAAGGGTGCTTAAATTTTAAGGGCCGATGTTGATTTTGAATAAAACACAAATTATTTTAGAAATTATTATCATTTATTTCTATTATGATAATATTGGTATGATTCAATTATGTTTGGAACAAAGTATTGGCCAAATGGCCGCCGCGACCTCGGCAAAATTGTCAATGACGCTGACGCGTAATTTAGGTTCTATGTCGGTTATGTGCCGAATTATCTCCTCCTTTAGCTCTTGAATTAGTGCTGGCTTATCGACGTACACCTTTTCTTTCAAATAACCCCACAGAAAGAAGTCCAACGGTGTCAAATCACATGATCGTGGCGGCCAATTGACATCGCCACCACGTGAGATAACACGGCCATTGAATCTTTCGCGCAAAAGGGCCATTGTTTCGTTAGCTGTGTGGCAAGTGGTACCGTCCTGTTAAAACCACAAATCGTCCACATCCATATCTTTCAATTCGGGCTATAAAAAGTTCATTATCATCTCACAATAGCGAACACCATTCACAGTAACTGCCTGACCGCCAGCCCATAAACCGCACCAAACAGTCACACTTTGTGGGTGCAATGGTTTTTCGACAATCACTCTTGGATTATCAATCGCCCAAATGCGACAATTCTGCTTAGTGACGAATCCACTGGGGTGAAAATGTGCGTAATCACTGAAGATGATCATCTTCGAAAATTGATCATCCACTGTTGCCATTTCTTGCCACCATTCTGACCATTGACGACGCTTGAAATGGTCAGGAGGCTTTAGTTCTTGAGCCAATTGCACCTTGTAAGCGTGTAAATGCAAGTCTTTATGCATAACGCTCATCAACGACGAGCGTGATAGGTGCAATTATTGGACACGACGACGAGTTGAGGTGAGCCACACTATCGCGAACAGCAGCAATATTTTCTGCACTGGTGTTTTCACAACTCCTACAGACCCGGTTTGCTCAAATTTTTGCACGATTTTTCCGATTGTACGCACATTTGGACGATTAAATTGACCGAATTGATTTGAACGCCCATTTTCATAATAAGCCTGAATAACTTTAACGCGTTGCTCGATTGTGTATCTTTTCATGGTTCAAATTGAGTTAGTCTGAAATTGAGAAATGTCAAATGAAATGCAGAAAAAACTTGACGTTAAGGTGTGTTTCACATTCAACATCGGCCCTTAACACCACTCGTTATATAGAAATATTGTTAAGTATATGGATCAAATAAAAATTAGTTCGATTGGCTCGTCGATCTTCGCATATATATCCGTACCCCACCAGTTGTTGGGCCTTCGATTTTGAATTAGATTAATGAAATTCGGTACACGAACGCTTTCAGCTCATACCACAAGCCATACGTCAGTAATGCAGTTTAATATAGATTTAGGAGAGATTAAGAAAACTGTTAATTATAAGGCAGATATTAGTATTTTTGTTTAGTCTTAACTAATTATTTTAAGAGAAAAATCAATTTTAAAAAAAATATGATTAAGCTGTTGATCAGTTAAAAAAAGAACACAATTTTTTCCATGACAAAACATTCATACACAATACATACTATCTATGACCTTAAGTCTCAAATGAATCTTGATTTTATTGTTATTGTTGTGCAGAAATCAATTTATATTACTCATCCTCACATCTATTCTACATTTCTATTCAATTAAAATCAAACAAACAACGCAGTATCATGCACCTACGATAATGTTCGACCTTAACTTTATATGTAGCCACTTCAGATTTAGATACAAGCCCCCAGCAATGTAGGAAGGTAAATATTTGGTATGATAAGAATAATAAATAACCCAATAACATGTGACAAGTGACGCATTAGCAAGAATTAGAAAAATATGAGCAAGAACAACACAAAATTTCTTGAAATCCCCGTATCAATTTTGTAATAATAAAGTCTGTCAGTCTTGTATCTTTTCTGCGACGTAAATGTGCTAGCTTTCTATTAAAAACAATTTATGTTACGTATCCCCTCCGTGCGCCAATCATCCTTAAAAATATGATGAACAAACAACCTGCTGATCGACGTCAGTTGAACAAAAAAAAAGCAACACACACAAGCCATACACTAATACACTCGCACTGAGATACAAAATGTATTGCTGAATCTGTGCGAATGTGTGTGCAGAAAAAAAACTTAATTTGTCATAATGATGTATATTTACGGCGTGGTACTGCAGAAAATTCCGCATGTATGCCTACTGACTAAACAAGATTTTTGTTTTTCTTCATTTCAGTCCAACTATCTAACAATCGATATAGCTTAGTGTTTCGAGCTCCAAGGCCTTCAAGTGAAACTCGCTTCTGATTGGTTGAATTATTTGGGCTCGTCACTCAACGGTTCTCCACCGCTCGTTGGCTCTATGGTCTTGGTTGCCGGGTACGGGGAGAGAGGACTAAGCCACAGGCCCCCTCAACACATGAAGCGCTCACTACGGATAGTGAGATAATTGTTGCTACCACATTTTGGATATAAAATAATGTATGTACAAAGAAAGGCTCGTGTGGTCCGTAAATAAGAACGTGTACCGAGTACTTATCATTAAATTCTATTCAAGCTCGCAATGATATTCGCATATACAGTACATATGTACATAATAGGTTTTTTTGTTTTTTTTTATTTAGATATAATGGCGCGATTTCTATTTGTTTAGTTTGATAAATCGCTATCACTATATTATATATCTATAAAATTATATAAGACCAATCATATAATTTTAGATATTCTATTCTGACACCGCAAAAAAATATTTTGGCAATCACGCCAGATTGCTGGTATAGAGTACAAAAATTAATTTTTCTCCCTTTTGTGAGTTCAACTTGTTTGACGTCTTTTGTTCAGAAAAAAAGCGTTTTTTTTTTGTTTGAACAGTTGAAACGGGTTTTCTGATGAATAGTTGAAATTTTGGGCCAGACATACCAATATCTTAGACAGATTTACGGAACAACTTGAATTTAGAAATGTTACGATGCCAAAAACTTGGTAAAACATTTTTTTTTTAATCAAGTACATACATCAAGTACAATTGCGTTATTTCGGTTTAGACGTTTTTTTTTTTTGAAAATGGGGGATTTATTAGGCTTTAACGATTAAGGCATTATGTGTTAGCTTTATAATTTAATCTCCTATGCAAAAATACCTACAGAGATACAATTAAGCAAGTACATGTGACGCAAAAGAATGATTTTATGTGTTTAACTTACTGCATGAACGCAAAGTACCCAATGGCGCACTGGGTATGCCAACCAGTAGTACCTTAGATCTAGGGAATCCATTTGTTATAAAGCGTTTCTTGGCAGCGAACCACGCACTGCGCGTTTTATGGATTTAGAAAAACGGTGATTCGGTGACTTAAGCGCTTAGAAGATTCTGATATATTCGAGGCTTCGCCGCTTAAATGGTGCGCCCAACACACATTTAACTCGAAAATCGTTTAAGAAATCTAGATAAGAAAACCCAATCTCGTGTTTTACCATGTCGGTTTTACTTTCAGAACCGCTATAACCTTTAGGGACTGATGGTTCCCCAATAATATGCCTTAAGTTGTTCGAAATGGAGATTAAATTCAGATTTGAAACAGGTTTCTCCAAGGATGCGTTTTGATTCCACTAATTTTTTACCTTTTAATAAACATATAAAAAAACATCTACCTGAGTGTTTTTTGTTTATACGGTGATTTGCATATTAAGATGTTACTCTATGCTGATGACCTTGTCATGCTGAGAATAGGACACCGACAATCCAACAGGAAATTAACAAATCCACAGTGGTGAAAATGTACCTCTTCGGTTTTTGGATATAAACACATACACATGGCCGCCAATGTCAAATCTGTTTTGACAGATGACAGATGGAGAATACAAGTGAAAAAGCCATGGAGCGATTTTTTTTTCTGCACTTCATTTAACATTTCTCAATTTCAGACTAACTCAATTTGAAAAATGGAAAGATACACAATCGAGCAACGCAAGGTATTCAGGCTTATTATGAAAATGGGCGTTGAAATCAAAATGCATATCGTGCCCTTTGTATTTTTTTCGGTCAATAAAATCGTCCAAATGTGTGTACAACTTGTACTGCAGAAAATATTGCTGCTGTTCGCGATAGTGTGGCTGAAGAGCCTTCTACCTCAACTAGTCGTCGTGCCCAATTCGTCAATGAGCAGAATTGCCGCATTTGGGCGAATGATAATCTAAGAGTGATTGTCGAAAAACCAATGCACCTACAAAGAGTGACTGTTTGGTGGTTGGTTTATGGGCTGGCGGCATCACCAGGCCGTATTTTTACCAAAATAAGGCCGGTCAGGCAGTTACTGTGAATAGTGTTCGTTATCGTGAGATGATAACGAACTTTTTCTGGACCGAATCGGAAGATATGGATGTGGACGATATGTGGTTTCAACAGGACAGTGCCACTTGCCACACAGCTAACGAAACAATAACTCTTTTGCGCGACAAATTCAATAACTGTGATACCTCACGTGGTGGTGATGTCAATTGGCCGCCAAGATCATGTGATTTTACACCGTTGGACTTCTTTCTTTGGGGTTATTTGAAAGAAAAGATGTTCGTCGATACGCCAACAACAATTCAAGAGCTAAAGGATGAGATTATTCGGCACATTAACAGCATAGAGACTCAATTATGCCTCAGCGTCATCGAAAATTTGGATCATCGGATGGAGGCATGCCGCTGAGCTAGCGGCGGCTTTTTTGTTCCATACATAATTGAAACATACCAATATGATCATAATAAGAAGAAATGACAATAATTTGTGTTTTATTCAAAATCAACATCGGCCCTTAAAATTTAACCAGCCTTTACCTTGTCTTCCTGATAACACATAAACAAAATATTCAGCTTCATAAAACGAAAAAACTAACATCTGCGAAAACAGCTATTAAAATTATGTGGGCGCCATTTAAAAAAAAAAGTGGATCCAACTTTAAACTTTCAAGTTTTTGATGCCACATCTCATAGTTATTTTCGCTATGCAAATAAAATGTATTCAAAGATATTTTTTTAAAAGAATTTTGAAATTTCATCAACTATGCGATTCAGGCCTTGAATGGGACATTTATCTACACAGATGGGTTCAAAACAGAATCTGGAGTGGGTGAAGATGTTTTCCGAGATGCTTAACCTAAGCATATCCTTTCGCCTTCTCGATCATTTAAGCCTTTTCCAGGCGGAAATCATATGGCATTCAAAGAAGCCTTGTCTTTAATGAAAAGGAATATAATATTCGCGAAGCATATTAGCATCTTAACCTACAGTCAAGCCTCAATCAAATCCCTGGAAGCAATCTCGTTCAATTCGAAATCAGACCACGTATGCCGTAAGCATTATACCATACCATACACCTCTTTTGGGTGCCGGGCCACAGAGACCTACCACCAGTAGATATGTTAGGTATACCCCTTGCTATAAGGTGTTTCTGGTTTGTTAGCGCAGACGAGCAAATTCACATATCCCGAAAAAAAAACCAATCGTGTCAAATCACTCTATCTTGGTGTCCATTAACGGTAACTGACTCTCCAGTATCATTTCGGAAGAAGTGTGGCCCAATGACTCCACCAGCCCATAGAGCACACCAAATAGTCAGTTTTTTTTGGATGTAATGGCATCCCAAGGGTCTCATGTGCATTCTCTTCACTCAAATTGCGGCAATTTTACTTATTGACGTAGCCATTCAACTAAAAATGAACCTCATCACTGAACAAAATTTGGCGATGAAAATCAGCATCGAGATCAATCTCATTTTCGGCCCATTCACCAAAATCACGACGCATTGCATGGTCTCGCGGCTTTAATTATTGCACAAGTTGGATCTTGTATGATCGTAAGCCAAGATTTCTGCGCAATCTTCCATAAAGTTTACGGACAAAGCTCCAATTGCTGTGCACGGTGGCGAATCGATTCATTCGTGTCCTCTTCAACACTTTGTTCTACAGCGGCAATTGTTTCTTCGGTACGCACTTTTCGACGTCTCTGCGGATGCGCATTATCACATGGAGTAAATGTAGTGCGAAAACGATGGTTAACCGAATTAATTGCTCTGATGGACGATTATGTCGAGCATAATTTGGACGGAGCTTGCGGTTTACTTCGCGAACTGAACCATTTTTTTTCGAAATAAATTTGCACAATTTGTAAGCGTTGTTCATTTGTTATGTTCCTGTTCATGATAAAATGGCGAACCAAACTGAACATCAATTACATTAGAGTTGCCCGATTTGACCACAAACCAACCTTTTAATAAAAAAAAACACTAATTACTGATCAAACAGGATGCGATCAAGAAAGCAAACCGCAGAAGGATAAACGGATAAACGCTTAAACTAGGAGCTTTTCATATGCTTAACAATGCTGAATAGTTCAAACATCAGCGCCATAGTAAGTGTCCTCACAGAACACTGTCATATAGGCCTACAAGCTAAAAGACTAGGCCTTTTCAGCAATGACTTTTGTAGAAGCTGCTTGAACGAGGAAGAATATGAAAGTATTACTCGCCTTCTATGCTTTTGTCCTACTCTTTCAGAAAAAAGGAAACTTCACCTGGGAGACTACTTCTTCGATAATATAGGTGAGCTGGGTAGTATCAGTATCAGAAACCTCCTGCGCTACATAGTTATATCTTAAAAGCGAGCGACTTTTTAGGGAAGTCGTAAGTAATACAACGCACTTTTATGGTCTGAGTGTGCACGCGCATTGCGTGCAGCCATTACAACCTAACCTAAAATATGAGATTCACGTAAAATCAGTGCTTTCATATTTATTTATTCAAATTTATATTTTTTAACTAAAGTTAATCATAGGCCCGAAGCCCAGTTTCGTTACTACTTTTAGCATCTCTATACCTTTTTTGGAAATTGGTATGAACTAGCACATACAAAAAACTTAATTCTGACCTGGCAATACTAAAGTTGGCTATAATTCTTCATAACTGCATTTCAGTAATCGAAAAAACATATTTCAGTACTACCTTGATAGAGTGAGAGAGTCAGCTACAAGAGCTATAGCCGTTTAAACCTTAGTTTGGGAATAAATATCTCTTTCAGGAAATTCTGCAATTGGTCCGTAGAATACATTTCAATGAAAGTTTCTTGATAGGAAGAATTTATCGGAGGGCGTTGTATAGAGTCGTTTTAAAAGTAGAAAATATGCCATGTGCTAGAACTTAAAAAACAGACACAACGGTTGTCTACAAGCATTCAAACTTGTTCTTCTTTTAAACAAACTGTCGACTATTTCTGTTTATCCTCCCTAGACTAAGGTTATCTATTTTTATGAATCAAAATTACAATATCATCAGATTTACAGATTATAAAAATGGAGGTTTCTTAATTCGTAGAAAAAAAAACACACTTAAATCGATTCCAATTTAATGGAAACTCCTCTGCATTGATTATGTGAGATTATTTTATTTCCATTTTTTATTCGCGCTCTTTGCCTTTAAAAAGTGCCAAAAATGTAAAGGCTGCGTTAAAAAACTCAGATTTCATGTCAGTAGTAAGGTACTTTAAGTAATTTGGATCCCAAAAACGTTTCTTTGATAGTCAGGTAAATGTTCAGTTATTTTTCTATTTTTTTACAAACTTTTAATATTCTTCATCAGATAAATTTGATATTACAGGTCGAAGTCTAACCGAGTATTATACTAAGGAGTAGTACAAGCGTCATTTATATCTTGGAAGTGGTGGTGAGTTCTAACTGATGTATGCTCTAGAGTAAGATAGAAAGCCGTAATCAGACATTCACAATCAATATGTTGACACTCTGGTCTTGTGTCTTGAGACAATAAATTCTACTGTGTCCCAAAGATTGTCAAAATGTTTGGAAGTTTGTAAAAAAAGAGATTAAGAATTCAACCTAATCTTCAATCCCAGCACTCATTTACAATAGAATTCCCTTTTACAATGCTGCTCATTTTTTAGTCAGTTGCAGGTTGTGCCCAGTCTCCTCCTGTGTTTAAGAATTTAGAACATTCTTTTGGACCAATCCAGTTCCACCCTTGTTGAGTCGCAAAGGTATTATTCGCTCTTAATATTCACAAATCGTGTGGTCCACGCATAATTCTGAAACGGTGCTCTTCCACGCTGCTGAAACCACTGCGTAATGTAAAAAACAAGATCGTTGCATTCGACATTACAAAGTCATTTGACAGGGTTCCGCATCCGTGCTTTTGGAATCGATGAATCTCTTCTATGGATTAGAAACTACATCGTGAAATGTTCAATCCAAGCTGTTTTAGACTGTTGTTCCCCAAGGCTCCGTTTTGCGTCTGACTCTCCTTCTCATTTTTATTAATGACCTCTTGCCTGCAAGTTCTGATTTAATCCAGTCCTTTGGTGATGGCAGTACCTACTCTAACTTTTCATATTCGTTCTCAAATCCACGCCTTTCAGTTTCGGACGTGGAACAAAAACAACAAAGTTAAATAGGGCAAATACAAGGTGGGCCAAAAGAAGTCATCCGATGTTGTTTGGCCTTCAGAATATCGGTCGCTCATTATGATTTTGGTCGAAAAATCGTCCACTTCGATTATTTGGCGTTCTTGGGGAGTGTGTCGCTCCATGGCTTGTTCACTTGTATTCTACATCTGTGTAGTCCACAAATGTCTAAACAGATATGACATTGGCGGAGTTCTAATACGGTGATCTCTTTTGGCCCACCTTGTGTAATAGTATTCAATTAAGGCAATGCTGTCTTCTGTCATATAAGCGAAACCAAAACGTGCAGCTATTATCCATGAATGGCTCTTGCTTCGTCAAAACCGAAAAACTTTCCATGCTCTGTATGTGTGTTAGTAACGACCTTCGATGGAACGACCATATATTTGTAGTCGATGTATGAAATATTTCAACCCGTCTGATCTGGCTTCAATATATAAAGCGTATATACGCTCCAAACTTGAGTTCAACTACCACAAAAACATTATTGCATCTGCTGCATATGATACAAAAGCGTGCGATATTGTGTCTTCTGCCCGCGATGGGCTAAAATTCTAAAAGGATCTTCATAAATCCTTTAGCTAGTGCTAATTACAAAAAAAGCTTAGTCAACAAATGTTGTGCTTCGGAGACAACAGCGAACGCATTTCGTGCAACAAGGCCAAATTAGAAAACATAAATATTATATGCGTCACGCTCCGACGCGACGCACGGAGGAAAAAGATGTGGACGCTCCTTAAGACCTACGTTGCACATTCAAGTGGCGTAGCTATTTAAACACTCGTGTGTTTAATTTAACAAATCACTTGTACAAAAAACATGTTTATCTATTTGATTTTCAGTAGTGAATGGAGTTTGACGTTATTGGACCCCATGACACACGCCGCATGGTGCTAGGTCTAATCAGTTTTGATAACGACGTAGAGTATGGGAATTTTTATTTCTTTATACAAATAAAACATTTTAGCACTCATTATCACCTTTTTAAGTGATGATTAGTAATAAATCATTTTAATACAAATTAGAAATCGAATTATCACGAGCTGAAGAAAATGCGTTGCTTATATGTAATAACAATGCGGGTCTAATCAAAAGTAACCATTTGTATTAAAAAAACAAAAACATGAGTAGGCTACAATCTACTGTGCTGATCCTTCAATACCCTATCCAATCACATCCTTAAAATAAATATCCCTAAAATTTGGGCTCTACGGCGATGAAGAATAGAAAATGTCATACTCACAAACATTTTGTTCATCAAAATCTTTTATGGTTCCAAAAAAAAACAACATTTTCCCCCTGGTTATGCTTTGAATTACCATAACCAATAATTGTGCATCAAAAATTTTGTTCAAAATGTTTAAGCTTTTACAAAAAAAAAATTTATCACCGAAAACGCCCTCAGAAAGTAGTCGTCGCAAAATATAGATATTAACGTTGACTACATATGTTGTTCAGACACGTTTCCAACATTCCCTACTCTTTGGAAAAAAAACGTTTTTCTAAAAAATGGGCGTGGTGGTGGGCGGATTTTGAAAGTTTTTACACCTGTTCGAACAACAGGATCACATGTACCAAATTTTATTATCCTAGCTCAAAAATTTTAGCCCAAAAACCGGTTACCTACAGACGGACGGGCGGATGGACAGACAGACATGGCTTAATCGACTCAGTTAGCAATTCTGAGTCGATTTCTATAGGCATATATCTAGCGAAATTTTGTCTCTTTGTTACAAACTATGAATCAAAAATAATATACCCCTATGGGATAGGGTGTAAATAGCATGTTGAATTTATTGCAATGAGAGAAGCAATTTTATTAAAACCATCCCAGTCCTACTCTATGGCGCGGAAGCATGGACCGTTTGCGTTGACGGGACATGGAGACGAAGATTCAATTAAGAACTATACGACTTATTTAAAGCGACATATCCCTAGTCAAAAAAAACTCCGCATTGGACGCATTGGAATGGACATCTATACTGCGGCTTACAGGGTCTTCGATTCTCAGGTTCATTCCGTACTGTAGAGCCACTTAAGTAAGCAAGTAAATTACCAAAACAAGGTTTTCGAGAAATCACCACAATGTTGAAATATTCAGCAATCATCATTTCTGTCTTTTACAAAGATCTATGCTCTCTATAAACTTGATTAGCACAAGGGAAGGCTGATACTTGCAGTTCGCTCCACATTCTCATGCGTGGAATTGTTTTTGCCTTCTTCTACCTGTTGCTATTGTTATCAGAACGATCAAACTATTGTTAAAGTCATTGATAATCGCTCTATATTACATATATTTTTAAGTTATATTCCATTAGGAAATTTATCTTTATAAAATACATGTTAACAACTGTCAATTGTATGTGAAGACCAATGGCACATAAAGTGTCCACTCTCAAATTCTGACTTTAAGTTCCTCTCTCCCACACCATACGAACAAAAGTGAAAATCTCATTGATAATTGAATATAGATAATTGAAAATAGAGTTAGGTAGCCTTATATGAATCATTAGTTCATTATTAAAAATTAGTAGAACCTTACTTTGAGAATTATGTAAAATATTAAGATTTTCTGCAAAAACAAAAATAAAAAATTGGTACCATCTGATGCTAAATATAGTTATATATTTTATTAATCAAAAAATGTGAAGATTAATTTGTGAATTTTACCATCACAAAACAATATTCACATTTTTCACTTACTTACTTTAGTGAAAAGTAAGAAATGTTTATATCATGAACTCTGTACATGTTTTTTTTTTGTGTCAAATGTTGCTGGTAACTTTATGTGCCATTGGGCATATTGAATATCTCACACGGTGCTGTTAGATTTTGGCAGTAATTTATATCGTTTAGATATTTTGCGCATTAGGTCGACACACGAACAATGTCTTACACTTAAAGAAGTTTTATAGGAACTTGAAAGGTTGGAAAACATTGATGAGATTGAACGGCACGTTATTTCTATTATTCCGCCGATCAAAAGTGGAGATCAACACACGGATGAAGATTCCGGCCATTCTGATACCGACGTAAAAGGAAATTTTGATCATTTACCTTCAAGAATATTGCTGTCAAGTGTTGAACATATACGTGCAGGTAATAATAACGAGCCAGGCATGGGTGAATCATCGTAGTTGGGTGAAGAACATCCAATAAAAAAACCTTAAATTTTGGCTTGCCTTCTTTTGATTCAAATGATAAGCCTCATTCAGAAAAGGTTTAAATGCGTTTTTAACGTTTTTTTTTTTTAAATTTTATCAAAAATATTGCTGAACAGTCAACTTTGTATGTGGGAAAAAAAAAAGGAACCATTCTTTTTGTGTAAACATAGAAGAAATCAATGCATTGCTTGGCCTTTTATTGCTCAGTGGCTAAATTTGTTTCAAATGCAATGAGACGAAATCGATTCGAAGATATTCTTAGGTATTTGAACAACACAAATATTGATATGAATGATCGCTTATAAAAAAAGTTTGACCAATCTTTGATGAACTAAATTCAAATTTTAATAAAATAGGTCACAATGGTCTTCTCAGCATCGACAAAAGCATGATTCCCTACTACGGTCATCACGACGCAAAACAATTCATTCGCGGTAAGCCGATTAGATTTGCCCTTAAGATATTCTTAGGTATTTGAACAGGCAGACAACACAAATATTGATATGAATGATCGCTTTTATAAAATTTTGAAACATCTTTGATGAACTAAATTCAAATTATAAGAACATAGGTCACAATGGTCTTCTTAGAATCAACAAAAGCATGATTCCCTACTACGGTCATCACGGCGCAAAACAATTCATTCGCGGTAAGCCGATTAGATTTGGCCTTAAGTTATGGTGTTTGGCGGATGACAATGGTAACATGCTTCACACAGAATCTTACTGCGGATCTTCAACAAAAATTGAAACTCTGGAGCTTGGACAGGATGGAGATGTTGTTCTATGTCTTGTTTCTCTTTTGGAACACAACTTTTTTTGACAACTTGTTTACAAGTCTCAATTTACTGGAGGAATTTTCAAAGTGTGGCATTGGGATCTTTAAGAGAAAATCTGGGTTCGAAAAATATGAATTTTTAATCAAAAAAGGTGTTTTCCCAGCTGGAGAGGAGACCAATCCTCAACCAATAATTTTCTGGACGTTAGATGGATGGATAGTGCTGTTGTAACTGTGTTGACAAATTGAATTCAGACAAATTGTACTCCAGACAAGAAAAAAGCGAGTTGATGTTCCAACGCGTCAGTTTTCTTGCAAATCAATTGCAAAGGATAAACCGAGAGTAGGACCGTCGAGCTCGTCGACAGCACCAAAGCTTAAAGGTTGATGGTAAAGACCACTTGATAAAGAGTGAAATAAATAAAGTCGAGGTAAGGAATGTGGCAATCGGACATCATTCATGTGCCCTAAGTGCAATGTCCCACTTCACCCAAAAATAAATAATTTGTTTAGAATACATTACCTCCTTTTCTAAAACTTCTTTAAAAGGTTTTGTATATTTTTTAAATAAAAAGAGTAGAAATTACTTTTTTTAAAATCATTTCCCAAAAACGTCTCTACGATTTGTGCCCAATGGCAACTTAAGTTGGCACCCAAAATCACCCACTCCCAATAAAAAAATGTAATACTACTTTCTTATAGTATTAGAACAATGTTTGTAAAGTTTCGTTCCGATGTTCGCTAAAAATTGTTTCCGACAGTAACAGGTGATTCCAATTTAACAAATATTGATTCTGTTTTTGATCCCGAAAAGCTTCAACCTTAATCATTTAATGTAAAGAACGACTATGGCACAGATTTTAAACTCAACAAAACATCCGTCTCAAAATCAGAACTGCTACGCAGAATTCATCATTTTTTAGTGAAAATACCTGTTGATACATTCCACCTGTCCCACAGAACATCTGATATACTAACTATTTTAAAAAAATATATATATATGTTTTCTCGGGAGAATTTCTGTGTTATATTTGTGACAAAATTAATATGAAAATATTTGTTCAATATTTAAATTAATTGAAATATTAATGAATTCATAAAACTTTTTAAACGTGCATTATTATTTGTTTTTAAACGTCAGTTTGGTGTGAAAACTTAAAGTAGCTTTCGAAAACTTTTTGTTAAAAACTTGCTTTGGTGTCAAAAAACGTATTAGATAAATTAGAAGGCAGACATACAAAGTGGTGCAAGGTACATAACCGCAAGTACGCTATCCTTTTGGCCTCCAAAACTTTTGGCCTCCAAAAGTTGAACTTATACCAAAATGCTACCTACGCGTTTCCAATTTGCTAAATGCGTTGTCTATTTTATTTTTTTCTATTAAATTTATTTTAAGTGATTTGCGTCAGTAAAGGAAATGTTAGACTCATACCTACATACGTTCATGCATATATACCTACTTATTCATTTTTTTCATCACAAGCCCCCATAATCTGAAACAAAAAAAATGTTATTTTGTTTTTAGCTTACGTTTGTTTAGTTAAAAAGATATTTTTCTCAAACTGCTCATGAAACTTGTTTATAAGTTGATGGTCTAAAATGTTTCTGAAATCTACATCATTGAAAAAATTGGCAAAAATGTTATCTGACCGTGAATTTTTGCAATGTATATATGAATTTCTATTCGTTAGCTATGTTTGTATATGAATGCGGTAAATATTCGCAGATACTGACAAGGCGTTTTTTTTTGTATGTAAATAGATATGATTAAAAAAAACGTGCCGACTGAAATGATAAAATTCATAGATATAAAAGTTTGAAGAGACATAAAATAAAATAATGGATCAGAACTTACGTAAGTATTTATTTTACAATCACGTGCAACATAATAGTTGTCACATAGAATAGAAAACATTTTTTTTATTGAATATTGAATATTGAATCACCACTCATGGTGTCAAGAGTGGTGATTCAATATGGTTACACTGTCAATAACATCTGATCTTTTAACTCAGAATTACCTCACCGAACTTTGCTGGGCTATACCGAAGTTAAATTGACTAAGATGATCTCGCACTGAAAAACCTTAATGAACAGAGTTTTAAAAAATGTCTGATTTCTTTTTTACCTTTCTCTCTTATTGGTCCGAAGACCTAGCTTCCTAACTCCTTATGCGTTCAAAGTTATCTTTTTGACACTAACACGACAACGCCAAAAGTACAGGGTGATGCATGAATCATGATACAAAAGCAAAAAAAACAACTTTCCAGAGTGAGTAATCGGCTTTTTTATTTAGGTGTCCTTTAGATTTATTGATACAATTTCCCCTACAGCAATATGACATGTATGAAGCCTTTTGGGAAAACATTAAGCGCACACTACAGGACTTCTTTAAGACTTCTTAACTACCGAAACTAAGAAACAACAAAATTAAAAAAAAAAAAACAAATTCTGTGGTATTTTATTTGTCCAGAAACTTTATCTTCCTCTGGCCTTTATGTTCATATGTCAATCAAGAGGTGTACAAACTAAACCAAGGAATTTCACTGCATTGAAGCAGTCGATTAAATATATAAATAATTGAGGCGATCCCGAATCAAGCTTTTATGCATAATTTAATGCATAATTTTAGTGGGGGTCATTTACAGTCTATCATCTTCATCTTTGACATCTCGTTGAGTCTGACCAATTATGCCAATCGTTAGCATATGCTCTTAGTTGAACAGGTCTATGGAAGATTGGGATTTTTTCAGGATCTTCTAAAGATGTAAAAATTTGATCAGTTGTGGAGATTTTTGGCCAAAAACCAAAACGGTTTTAGGCGTTTATGTACTACGGCAGATAGGATCTCTTTAGCGATAGGTTATGGCTTTTTAGTTACCGCAGTTAAGAACTTCTGATTTGAACAAGATGGAGCAATTTTAACAGCACCAATCGGTGCTTAAATGGAAAACTTCCCGTAGGGTATATCTAAATCTTGCCGACTTGGAGTAATCAGCACCGTTTGGATATTGGCATTTTATTCTGTTTTATTATTATTGCGATCCCTCGTTAATGTCAATTGTTAAAAGCATTTTTAAAATGTCAAGGCCAACATCCAAGCAGAAATTACCAACATATCCAGTACTATAAGAAAACAAATTACAAAATGGGTTTTATTGCATTTAAAAAAAAATGTTATGTTTCCGCACCCTGTATAAATACAAACTATGCAGTTTAGTTGGCATTAAAGAAAATGTATACCAAAAGTTGCAGACAAAATAACCAACCAATCGATTAATTGCAAACTGAATGCAAACACCATCGTTCTGTTTTTTTAATTTACCTTGCAGATTTTGTTCACATTCAGGTTATAGACTAAATAATTAGCATTTCAGGAAAAAAAAAATATATATATTCCTCGTCTACCTATGCAAAGAGAAATCAAAAAAAATTATATAATAAAAATTCAGCTGTTCATCGCCTTATCTTAGATGAATCAGAGTAACACTTCAATTGAGACGAGTCAGACATTCAAAGCTCTTTAAACGATAATACGAGATTACACGATTTGGCATGTGATTTGAATATTTGAAAAATAAACAATGAGTTGCGGCTTTAAAGATATGACAGGTGAGTTAAGCAAATGAACGAAATTTAAATTATCACAACCATTTTATTATTTTTGTACATCTTTTGAAAGTATCTACCATTATACCAGAAATGTTTCAAATATTACTCATATGTATGTATTATTTGAAACAAAAATTACGAAAGACCTCAATTCCGGACATATATTAAAAGCGCAACACAATTTTACCATAAAGATCGAGGGGGATATAATGTATGACCCTCTATGACCCTCTCAGATAGTACCACAGAAGTTGTTAAATTTTAGTTCGGTTATTTTTAATGATATCATTTTCAAACATACTATTACTTAACGGGTCACCGACACGTTGATCATATCTGCCTGTAATAAGACACTAAACCGAAATAGCCTCGGTTACCGAGGGTGTTATTTGTGAGCTTGATCTTGACATCAAAATAAATGAAATGACGAGACTACTGCATCAGTTTTGATGATATCCCGAATTCTGTCATCTCTCTATAAACCTCCAGATGATAGATGCTATAAAAACGCGGCCTTAAAATCGATTAAGAGATGACTCTTCCAAGATTTGCTTTAATGTGAAAATGTTGGTATATGATCTATCTGCCGGAGCGGAAGAAACACTAGTACGAAGGGCATCAGAAGTTCACATACTGCATCTGACTTCAGCCTGATTAATACCATACGATGGAGGCTCAGTGAGGCATATACACACAGCGACTACCAGATGATAATACTGGAAATTAAAGGCAAGAGATCAGGCCAGTCTCAAATGGAATGACAGATCTTTCGAAAGATGTTAAACGAAGATCCAAACCTTAGTGGAACAGGTGAGACTCTCGCGCATCGCCTTATGGCACTATTACTATGGACTGTGATGCATCGATGCCTAGAAGAACATACTGCAGAAAAGCACTATCATATTATTGGGGGAACGAAAAAATTCAAGAGGGGTGCAAACTTCCAACAGCACCAGGACACTCTAGATTGCCGGCACGCAAGAAGTATACACGCATTCATGAATGGTTGTGGGAAAGCTCGGCCATGATCTGAAACAAAAAAAATGTTATTTTGTTTTTAGCTTACGTTTGTTTAGTTAAAAAGATATTTTTTCTCAAACTGCTCATGAAACTTGTTTATAAGTTGATGGTCTAAAATGTTTCTGAAATCTACATCATTGAAAAAATTGGCAAAAATGTTATCTGACCGTGAATTTTTGCAATGTATATATGAATTTCTATTCGTTAGCTATGTTTGTATATGAATGCGGTAAATATTCGCAAATACTGACAAGGCGTTTTTTTTAAGGTTCTAACGAGCCTGTTGCACCAAATATTTATATTTTTTTGTTTTTGTCCGAAAGTGCTGCGACCCATAAAAGAGCATCTTTTCCCCCGAAGACCAACTATATTTTCACATATTAACGGTCTCAGTGGCGCGATGGTTAGTTCGGCGAACTGTTGCGCAGATAGTCTGGATCCGATTCCCAGCAGTAGAAACACCTAAATGATTTTTCAGTGGCCCTCCTCTTGTGATGATCATCCGAGTATGACTAATTGTCAAGAAAAGCTTATTTCCAATTTTCCGTTCGGAGTCGGCAAAAAACAGGAGGTCCCGCCATCATGCAAGAAGTACAAACGCACCCATGAATGGCTGTGAGAATGCTCGGCCCTGGGAACTAACGAGCCTGTGGCGCAAAAATTTACATTTGTATATATTTTCACTTATTACCATGGAGGAGGTGCTAAAAGCATGCTGTAAGATAAGCGACAACAAGGCGGCCGGGTCGATACATCCTGAATAAGGCCTTATCATAGCAGCAGTGCAAAAGTTCCACGAAGAAGGAACCTTTCTTGAAAAAATGGAAAACACAGCAATTGGTCCTGCTTCCAAAGCCCCAGGAGAACCATAGTCATATCAGATAATATATCTACGGGACAACTTGGGATATATACTCGAGGAAAATAACTAAAATAGATTACTAACGGTAGCAAGGAGAAAGAAGGGCTCTCAGAACATCAATTTGGCTTCAGAAAAGCGCGATCTACTGTTGATGCCATAAGAGCGCTAGTTTCAGAAAGTAACATCGAAGGAGAAAGATTGCTACGCGGCACAAAAGAATACTGAGTACTGTTCAGTAGTAACGCCGAACATTAAAAACGCCTTTAACTCTGGAAACTGGTTGTCTATCATACGATCATATGCCAGGATGGACACGTCATAAACTCATACTACCTGTTGTGGTTAGTAACGGACTATTTCAACAACAGTCGATTGGGACACTATGAAGTGTTAGAATATAACAACTCACTAAGGGCGAAGGAAGCCAAAAGGAGTCTATATACAATATACAGGTTCTGCACGCCATGAACGGTTTGGCCACGGTGGTAATCGCAAGTGTATTCACCGATTTTAACACGACGGGACAAGGTATTAATATGAATATAAAAAAAAGTTAGTCTAAGCACATGTTTCGATGTTAGCAGCAATGTTAGACATTATTGAATCGGTGAGTGGAAGAACAGTTCATGGGCTAAAATTTAATTTGTATCTATGCTTAAATATTCAAAATGCTTTACGTATGCTAACGTACCAATCATTCAAATAACAGTACATTTAAAAGCCGAATGTATACATTAAGACTACGCTGTTCGCTTATTTTGTGAAAAGCAGAACAAATCACGTGAAACTCCTGGCTATGTTTCTGTTTTCTCTGTATAAATTATTTTCATAAGTGTTATGATATAATAAAAATAATTTAAAAGTCACAACCTTAAGGCAAACGTATATGCATATAATAAAACTAGGCTAACATGAAAATATTTTTTTTTCCAAAGCAATTAAAAATTAAAATTAATTTGTTAATGTTTTAAAAATTGTTATTATAAATGTGATTATTAAAATGGAGGTAATTACACGCTTTTATTGCAATAAAACAGAATATTCGGTGATAACTGGTTTTAATCTGCCTTGACTAATGAAAATGAAAATCAATCTTTGGACGGGATTGTTAACGTTTTGAATAGCCTACTTTTTGGGTGTTGTTTTTCCACAATTTTAACCCTATGCAACAAAAGCCAATTTTCTCCCAAAAAGTGCTAATTTTTTTCTAAAATAATATTAAAAAATATTAATTTTGATTTACAACTAAATAGCTATTATGCCTCCATTTGTGTTTTGTTTGATTTTTTATCTAGTTATTTGGTTTTTTTATTTATAATGTACTAACTTTATATACAGTGTGTCCGCCGGGAAGGTATACTACTTTGTTTTGCCGCCATTTTGGTAAACACAAGTTTTGACAGTTCATATTTGGCAGTCGTGAAGTATACACGTGGCAAATTTATTATGGAAAAATATTCGATAAACCAACGTGTTTTAATCGTTAAAACATTTCATCAACTATCGATACTGTGACGATGAGAGAGTTACGTAAAATTTGATCGTGTAGTGAATGCTTTCAAAGAAAGGGGGGGTGTAGGTGATAGGCACAAGCACTAACATCTACTTCAAATTGTTCATAACGAAGTTCCAGAGTTCCCTTATTGGTGATGTGATATGCGAACCGGTTCTTTGTGGTCAATGGTAGGCAATGCGACGGTAGATAGGTCTCAACCGGCAGCAGATGAGAGTGCAAAGAAAACGTGTAGCGGAATAACTCCCATGATTGAGTCAACGGTGGCATCTACAGTCCTTGTTAGAACAAACGAAGTGAAAAACTTAGATGAGCTGCTCCGATATATTCGGACACAGCCTATTTAGGAATCTAAAGGCTAAGTCAGGCCCCTAGAGAAGAGATGATGGCGGATGAACCGAAATGCAAACGGCAGCGCTAAATCACGTAATGGATACTGAAGGCCCCGTCTTCTAGGGAACTGGGCATCCAGGTTAAGGGTTGTGCGATGGGTTAACTACCCACATCCGGGAAAGCCATTGTTACGTAGCAACCAAGAGCATCGGAAAGAATTGACATAATTCCTGACGTCTGTGCAGAGCGTCTGTGCAAAAAAATAAAACGAGATGTACATGCGAATATCTAGCGGAAGTCATAAGCTGTTACAAAGCAGACATTAATGCCATCCAGGAAATTCGAAGGCTTCCGAGACTCCAGGCTTACCTGCGTTGGACCGGTCAAAATGAGGATGAAAAACTGGAAAAACTGACGGACAGTGTTATAGTGAGCAGAAACAGCTACTATTCGTGCAATTTTTATAAGTGCCAGACTTAGGCAAAATGTCTTATGTTTCAAGATATTAGCGAAAGCATTGTAAAAATCCGCATCAAGTACGAATCCACAATGATGATCTGCTCCGACAGAGGAAGAAATGATATAGCGTAAGGCTGCTTCTACGATCTCCTTGACAAAACGATGACAAAAAAGTACGATATTCAAAAGGTGATGTGAGATTTCAATGCAAAGGTTGGAAGAGAAGACATATTTAGTAGTATTGTCGAATAATGCAGTATATCAACCACGCCTGTCAACGGACGCCTCACCCCGATATTCATAAGGGGACGTGGTCTCCAGATCAACGAACGGTCAACCAAATTGATCACGTTGCGATATATTTACAAGAGCTCGCATCCAGTATTGCGAGGGGCTAACATCGACTCGGACCACTTCCCTGTTGCAACCAAGGTAAGAATTCGGATATCCAACACGCCATAACAAACCAGAATTACTTTGAAATCGAGGTATAGAGAGGTGCCACTATAGGAACGATGTTCGCAAGTTTTACAAAAGTGTGAAACGCCAAAGCCAAGGGCTATGGAAATGGCGAACTATAAATAGCAATGTTAGGAAGCAATGTTAGTTAGGACTCATTAAGAAAACCTTTGCCTTAAGTGGTACGCACAAGTAGAAACCGACCTCAACCAACTTGGAGTGCGCAACTGGTGACAGTTAGCTAAGAAACGGGGTAATTTTGGAGGCATGTTGGTTGAGGCCCTGTAGTGGCACTTATGTAAGTAAGTAAATAATGTTAAGATATATATATATAATCTCTAGATATAAAATTTATTTAACAAACGGTAATGCCTATACAGAGTGTTTTTTTTTAAATATTGTATCAAATAAAAATGTTTTCAAAAATTCTGGCGAAGTTTGTCAGCCCTGTGTCGGGCTAGCGATTCCATTCTAATCTATCGAAATTATTTCTCTATGTTACAAGCTGTGTGTCAAAACTTATATACCCCTATGGGATAGGGTATACAAGTTGTTGACATATCATGCTCTCTGAAATTGTAACAAACGATTTCACATCATTAAATTTGCCATATTAAATTTCCCATATAGTAATTATATCTATAAGAACTGTCTAACAAATGACTTAGAACTAGTAGCTTCCTATGAACCTAGCAGCCTTTCAAATAGGTTACGTGGAATCCAGCTGCTTCATTTACATTTTATACAAATAGAACTAACAGAGCGCCACATCAAAACAAGAACAGACTTCATTCGACTCATAAACATGTAAGGTATTATAAAGTCGATAAACACCTTCGAGACTCAAGGTTTAGCTACGTTAGAGTCAAACCTGTTTTATTGTTTTTTTTTTTTTTCATTTTAAAGAAAAGTTGGCAACTTATAAAATAAAATCACATATTTCGATCATTATCAGGTCACTGTCCCACTGTACAAGCGATATGATTATTCCGATTACAAGTGCACTTCTACTCTTAGCCCTCGCATCAATCTAAATTATTTAAATATTTACAAACCGCCTGAATCTACAAGACCATCTACGTCTCGAAAAGGCACGGTATTGAGTTAGTGTATTGTGTATTCGAACAATGCCCACAAACAAGCCAATTGAATATTTAAAGATCTACTATGCAACACACATCAACAGTGGCTCTCTTCGATTGCAGTTGCATAATTGAAGCGATAGACGGTGCCAAATGTCTGCTCGAGCATATGCATATGGAGGCCGAGATGGAAGGGTATTTGGCCATACACACCTAAAACAACGTTGTGGAAGACGACGTCAGAGTACAAGCCCCCTAATGATAACACAACAACATATAATTTCAAGGGCTCATAAACAGGCCCCCAAACCACACATCGTGATACCGGCTCGCAGCAGGGGGTACGGCTACGGAGCCCCAAGATCAACCAAGCATTCGCGCTGTATATCGTTCGTAAGGCCATAATGTTAACGACGACGCGCGTTTAAACTTCGCAATGAATTTGTTTACGACAAAGCAACTGATTGATTCATAATTGGCAGCGGTGCATGGAGGAAGGGAGGCACTGCGCCACGCTGTCAGAAATGTGTTTTCGAATTTGTATGGGGGCTGGGTGCACGTCATGTGGGAAAGATTTTACATGTCTACATGCGATTGTTGTTGTTTTGCAATCCAGCCACATACATGTGCGTTATCATTGTTTTCGCGTTACCTAGTTCTAGTACAAAATGACGATTTGTTGACGATAACTTGTAATGAGAACCGTCAGTGTGTGCAAGTGTGAATGTGAATATAGTGCGATTCTGAACGCAAACAAAATTATGTGTACATGACAAGTGAATTGTTTACCACTTTATTCGTATTCGTATTACATACGGGAAATTGTGGGGCTGCAAGCACTAACAACTAACCAGTCTATTGGAAAGTCTATAGATGTCAGAATGACGTTTTGTTATTGTCGTTTATGTGCATTAGCTTAGCATTAAGAGCGATGCTAAGCATACTTGATGTGAGGGTTTTTTTTTTGCTATAATTTGTAAACATAAACAAGGAAAAGGAGTCAATTTCGAATTCATAAATCAAAATATCTGGTATGTGGTTGATTTCGATACGATAAGATAATGATCAGATCATAAAATAGCACATCAATATAAATAAATCTATATAATGAGTATGAATAATCAATCAAACAATTGTTAAGGAAATTCATAAGTGCTATTTAAATAACTGCTCACGTAGTAATTCGATTCCAAAACCGTTATTCAGGAACACAGATTTAGCTGAGCCTTCGTTTTTTTTAACATGATAGGTGATATTGTCAAGAACTGAAGCTTAACTTAGAAAAATGTAGTTTTTGGCCAAACCGTAAGGAATTTCAAAAGAGTGTCTGAGCAACATACTTAGACAATCGCAATATCTATATTCCGTCTATATAAAGTTTTTTTCCACGTCCACTTTTTGAGGCGTTTACACTTTAAAATGTTATATTTAAAAAAAATCAAAACAACGTTTGATGTAAAATCATTGGTTATGATAATACAGGGTGTCCGCCGGGAAGGTATACTACTCTGTTTGTTTATAATTTTTGATTAACTGAAAGAGAATGGATGTTATATTGATAAATGTTTTATTTAATGTCGGCAATTATGTATGGAATGCAATATCAGGTAAATGTCCGCCTCTGTTAGTCTCACAAATGCAAGCCCTTTTGAGTACTTTTTTCATTACATTTTAATACATTTCACGCGGTATTTCATTAATTTCATCACGAATATTTTGTTTGAGTTGCTTAAGCGTTTCTGGTTTGTTTGCATAAACCTTGCTTTTCAGATATCCCCACTAAAGAAGTCCGGAGCAGTCAAATCAGGCGACCGTGGAGGCTAATCAACATCACCATTTCTCGAAATAACTTGTTGTTGTTAGTGGCGTTAAAAAGTGTTCAATCATATCACGATATCGCTCCCCATTCACAGTTACCGTTACGCCGTTTTCATATTAAAAGAATTAAGATCCAATGATTCCTCCTGACCAAATTGCACACCAGACTGTAACTTTTAATAGATGCAAAGGTGACTGATGAATAATTTGAGGGTTTTCCGTTACCCAGAACCGACTATACTGTTTATTCACATATCCATTCAAATGAAAATGTGCCTCGTCATTCATTATGATTTTTTCATCGAAATCGGGGTTGTAATGGGCTAGCTGTAACATCCTATTGGCATATATACGGCGGCGTAAATGGTCTTGTGGAATTAGTTCTTGTGTCAACTGAATCTTAAATGGAAACAAATGCAAATCCTTGTGTAAAATGATGGCCAAAGGTGTTCTTTAAAGACCAAGCTCCTTAGCACGGTGTCGAATTGAGGTTGATGGATTGTTTTGAACACTTCCTTGAGCAGCAGTAATGTTTTCAGCCGATCTTGGAGTACGTTGTGGTCCATGCTTGGGCCTATCACCTACAGACCCTCATTCTTCGAAATCATTCACTACACGATAAATAGTGCGTTTCACGTTGTTTCTCCCAAAAATTGCACGTAACTTTCTCATCGTCACAGTAATCGATAATTGATTTTGATAAAATGTTTTAACGATTAAAACACGTTGGTTTTTCGAATATTTTTCCTGCCGAATATGAACTGTCAAGACTAATGTTTACCGAAATGGCGGCAAAACAAAGTAGTATACCTTCACGGCGGAACCCCTGTATAAAAATTCGTCCACATATAATTTTAACCCACGACTGCTTATTGGAGGCTTTTTCATACCCCATACCATATGCAGGAGAAAAACGTTGTTTTTGTCGAACCATAAAAGATTTTGATAAACTGTCTGAACTGTATGCCATTAAGCCAACATTTTGGGATATTATTTTTTTGGGGGGGATGGGGTAGGGTATTAAATGATCTGCACAGCGGATTGTAGCCTTCTTATATAGTTTTATCTGTCAAAGAGGTTATACGGTTTTCTCACCGAGCTGAAAACTAAAAGCCGTATCTATAGGGTGTTTTTTTAGGACCAAGACTTTTTTTTTTCATTAATAGTGCATCGAATATTAGATTTTAAGTGATCAATCGTTGCTTGTTTGTCAGCATAGACCACAAATTTGACGTACCCCCACAAAAGGTAGTCCAAACGTGTCAAATCACACGAAAGAGGTCCATTTCGGTCATCGAAGACATGGTTGCCTGCGCTGTATGACATGTTGCGTCTTTTTCTTGGAACCATTTCTCCTCCGAATGATTTCCAATGGCATGAGGAAAAAAAAGTTCACGAACTTTTTGCCTGTTGGGTTGGCCATTCACGGAAATATTGGCACAGGTTTCGAACTTAAAGACAAATGAGCCGACTACGCCTTCGGCATGTAAACAGCTTTTTTTTGTTCGATACGAAATGGAGTATCATGAGGATTGTGCTCACTCCAAAAAGGACAATACCCGTCAAGCCAGAAATGAGCCTCATCGCTAAAGATAATTTGACGATCAAAATCTGGTTCAATTTCCAGTTGATTCTCAGCCCATTCTCCGAACACACTACGGCGTTGCATCGATCATTTCGGGTCCCCTTGCGCACTAAGTCCACAGTGGCTGGGATACATGGGGACATATCAATGTTAATTTCAACCGCGTACACCAACATCTTCAAAGCGAACCACCCATACTGGTCCTTAGAGAAACACATGAAAAACTCGACTACGGACCAAACACATGTGTCTTTGGTGCGCAGATAGGGTACTGCATGAACGTCTTTGTTTTTAAGGGCGCGCGCATAAATGGTGTTCTGTAGATGTATACAAACTCAATATGAAATAAAACGCTTGAAGCTAATACTAATACCATTAGTGTTTAAATATGGCTTCTGGCCTCGGTAAGCGCGAATGAATGAATGAATCATGAAGTCATATTTTCGTCAACTTTATTCCAAATCATCCAACGTCTATTGCTTATCACATAGATATCCCCAAAGAAAGTAATCTAAAGGAGAGAGATCACAGGATCGTGATGGCAGGTCTGTTATGCGAAATTAAGCGATGGTGTCGCTTGCCATGTGGCATGTTATGCCATCTTGTTGAAACCATAGCTCTTTCACGTCAGTGCCATTAAACTGAGGAACGAAGAAGTTAGTTTTACAAATTTTTTTGAGTTTATTCTCTTGTTGGCTTGAAAGTTTGGCACAATCCCATCAAGAATGTTGTGAATGGAATCACATATTGTATTGCCACATGCTTAAATCCTTTTTGTGTATCGAATGTTTCTGTGAGTACTTAACTATGGCGTGTTGGTTTGAAATCGATAGTTATCGATCGATTGGAACTTTTCGTTTTTTTTTTTGCATGACATTTCAAAGAGCGAAGATTTGATCAATTGTGGACCTTCTTGGTCTAAGATTATGGCCTATAAGGTGCGCAAGGTTATTTATCAACAGTCAGCATGAGTGTTTTTTTTTATTCCTAGCTGTTGGGTACTTAACTACAATTTTTTATTTTTCATTTCGATAGGATTCTGTTTGGGGCTTGTATCCATAGGTTTGACTTGTCCCACAATGGTAAAACTTACAACCATTACTGGAGTGGGTCCTTTCTATGTTTTCGATCGCGCGGTATTCTTGCCATTTTTCTTTTTCTTAACTCTTCCTTGCGCCCTATTCATGATCATTGGGCTTATCTCCTTATTTGGATATAAAGCGCAATGGCCGTTCTCGTTTTAACATATTGCCTTTCTTTGTAGGCTTCGTTTTTGGCTGCGAGCATCTATTGGCATTCGTCAAACTCGTTCTTTATCTGCAGTTAGGTGGGAGATGGCTTGTTGACACACAAGGAAATTCAACAACTGCCAAATTCTTAACACGCCGACTGACCCTGAAAAAATGCTAAGTCCAAGTCGGTACCTATTACAATACAACCATAATAAATTATCAGTTTACAAGATTGAACACGAAAAAAGTTTTTTTCTTAGATGGACGAAATAATAAAAGGCTGTGATCAATTTATCCGAATTTCAAAAAAAAAGTTCATCTGGAGCTGTCAAAATGTGACGCTTCACAATAATTCGTCTACGTTCTCAAAATATATACTCTAATCTATGTACAATGAGTTTGTTAGCATTTTATCTGTTTTTATCTTTCTTTTTTAGTTTACTTTTTACCTGAGCTATCGGCTATCCGATTTTATGATGAAATCGGTTGAGGTCATTGCATTATCATGCACAATTCATACCCTGCATAAGGGGCATCTTCCGATCTTATAGGCTCCGGCATACACCACACAGCACGTGTCGCAGACAGCTCAGTTGGATGAGTTCCTTAATCCTATTCCCATTAGCACATGTGCGTCATTCCCGATTATGTCAGCACTTAAAAAAATAGATAGGTAGGTACACCATTCTTAAATTGTACACGTTTTGCAGAGTCTTTATTTTTTTATTGCGCAAAAAATCAAAACATATGGAAACACCACGCCACACAAAAAATCCAAAAATTCACTAAAAGAACAAAAAAAAATGAAACCGCCGTATAATAGTGTGGGTGGGTGACACGTACATAAATTCTTTGTATTGCATCCTCACTAGTAGATACAAGTACCTAGAGGTTTCCTTTTTATAGTAGGTACGTAGTACACACATAAATTACTCTCATATTGGTTTAGTTGGTCAGCGCATAATTCATCCCATCGCAAGCAATCTGCGCACAAAGTATGCTTAGATACTTGCGCTCGCGCAAGTGTTTTCCTTCGATTTATGTTGGTATTGTGTTGGTCCGCAACGAAGAGAAGCAAACCAAAGCGAACTTCTCTCGCTCAATATATATATAAACATCAACTTTTTTTGCGTTAAATAAAAAAAATCATTTATTTGTCTCCCCCGAATCAAGTGATAACGTAAGAGCGCGCACCAACATTCGGTTTATTTACTAATTTAACAGTTTTTGCCTGTTGTATCTATGCTGGTGTGCTGTACTGTGAGCGATCGTTGCTGCCTATAGATAGAAGTGCCTCTGTCGCAATTTACTTCAGTTTTTAACAAGTCTTTGAACGGTTCGGTTGTTTTTCTTGGAATACTTACAAAAAAAAGAAACTATTTCAATACCAATTGGTTATATTGAGCTTGATATAAATATATGTACCTAGATACATTTTTTTTTGGATACGAAAACATTTTATTGTGATTTTATTTATTTATTTCGGACTGAATTTTTTAGTGAAAATTTGTGTTAAGATTTTAAGTGTGAAAAGGACTGTGTTGTACTAATTTTGTGAAAAATCATTTTTAAAAAAAAAATAATTTTTCTTAAAATCCTTAAATTTGAATTATTTCAATGGCTATCAGTGCAAAGGTAAGAATTTAAAATATTTTTTTTGTTTTATAATGAAAATAAATTAAAAAGTTGTCAACTTTCGTGAAATTCCTACATTTTTGTGCCGAAAAAAAGAGAGCGATTATTTTTTTTAACTGAAATTCTATTTTTAAATGAATCTTTTTCAAGTTGGTTGTATGACAACAACTTTTGAGAGATAATCTTGAGAAAAAAAAACACTGCAGAAAAAACGTGTCATCTCTTTTGAAGTTTAAGGCCGAATGGGTATTGGGTATGTGTGCTGACAATAATGGAGATTATTAAAATATGGAAATAGGTGTTGGCGAATTTATTTTCGGTAAACTCTGGTTTGTTGTGCAACGTCGGCAGCACATTTAAAATTATGCTGATTTTTTTTTAATCAGTTTTAAATTTAAATAATAAAAAAAAATTGTTTTGGAGGTTTCCCTGGACTGACATCTAAGTTTTAAATATTGCGTCAGAAAATCTATCAAATGGCTTTAGAAACGTGATTGTTGGCGGCATTTTTATTGGACTTTATTGTCAGTATAAAAACACCTGTATTATCAGTTCACTTGGGACATGCAAATTATATTGATGTGAGAATATAGATTTCTGTCATGTATATTTATGACTTTAGTGTAACACACCTTTTCCACTTTAAAAACTATTCTTTCGGAAAGTGCATTTTGATATCATTTTGAAAATCATACATCAGGCATGTGTAAGTGTTGAGTCGCTATCGATCCATAGGTAATAATCGTTGACCTCAAGCAAATTTGAAAGGTAAAGCGAGCTTAAGCAGGTACGTGTTAATTTTAATTGATACAAGAGCAAAATTTACCACCAAGGAAATAAAAATCAATTCCCATAATCCAATTATCCAATAAATTTAGATCATGATCTTGATCAAGATAATAACTATTAAACCAACTTCCTGAAGACTTCATCTCAGAGGGCTCATGGAGCGGTTTGGTTCGCCTCACTTTGAAGTTGAAAGTTGAAAGTTGAAAAAAAAAACAAATTGTTCATGTACGGCGGTGGTTTCGCATACAAGATCATATGGTTGAAATTAAAAACTCTTATTGCTACATTCAACTAACTGTGGGTGTTGATGAAACTCTAAGACAACTTAGCATTTTATTACTACAGTATTGTAGCGAAATTCGGTTTGTTTTTTAAACTAATCTGCCCAGAAATATTTTAGGTATGAGTTCTAGGGATTATATTTTGTGATTATAAGCAAGCAAGTTTATATAACAAAGTGCTTAAGTTAGACCTACTATCGCTACTTAAAAAAAATCAACAAAACTAATATCCTTAACTGAACCTTAAGCCTGTTTAAAAATAGTGAATGGCATCTACATGCAACAGCTACTGTTTGAGGCTAGGGATCAGGAGTATCAATTAACTTCTAAGAACTGCAGTCTTGTTTTTAAAGAATATAGACAAAATGTAATGTTTAGTAATGTTGGTTCCTTTCAATTATTTAAAAAAAAAGGTACTAGAAAAAATGTTACAATAAAAATAAATTAACGACTTAAAGTATTCTATTGAATCGCATCAATTTGTTATAGTTTAGTTGAACCTGGAACCAGTGATGGGACTTATACCACTTTTTACAATGTTTGAAATCTTACCAACCCTAACTTTAAATCTACCACATTTTGCCCATCGTTTATAATGTTCCCTTCATTGTGTTACACACGCTCTTCCATTAATATTTCCCTCTCAATTTTTCGTTTTAAAAGAATATTCGCCGGACCCTAAACTTTATTAGTTCTACTATTTGTGTTTTGAAAAAAAGCGTATGTTACTTCTCTTTTAAGTTTTCGTTATTATCTGAACTTTTATTTCTTCTAGCCCCTTTTTTTTTTGGCTATATACCACTAATATGAATTTCCCAAGTCCCATCACTGTCTGGAACACATTAATCGATGGACACGCATTAATCTCTCATAGCCTAAATAACTAAAAGACGTATTTAAAAAGTTATTTACGAGGTTACTCAACATTAAGACACTTCCAAGTATTACTTAGGCTGTGTGTCAATTGCGTTGGGTGATTTTTGACATTTCGGCAGGGGTAAACATTTTGTATTTGTTTTGCTGTCTCAATTGGATTAAATCGGATTTTATTTGACTACTATTTTGAATAATTTCCCAAAGGAATTAAAACAAAATTCTTTTCTTTACATTTTCAAAGAGATCATCAAAAAAACCTTAATTATTTATTTTTATCAGCAACATAAATTTTGTTGTATGATTTGTGTTCCTGGTTAATGATATTCGTTTTACTTTGTTCAAGTTTCGCATATTTCGTATATAAAATACAGCTAAACAAATGATATCATAACATTTTTGTAATCATCCATTTTTACAAACCCATTTATAGTTTATTTTAAATAAAAAAAATGTTCTTTAAGTTTTATTTTACAATCAGAAGGATGTGCCTATTTTCCCGCCACATGTGAACACTGGTAACGACGATTAATCCACGAGTGTGCTTTTCATCTCTCGTACTCCTCAGTGTCAGAAGGTATACCAAATGTCAAAAAATAGCCACTGGATATTTTTTAGGGAGCTGTTGAGCAGGTTAAAATTTTGAAATCGCTATTCACCACTGTAATGTCAGAAATTATCCACTGGCTAAAATTTTTACGCAATTGACACACGCCTTAAGTTGTTTAGAGCAATTTTAATTTGATGGTTGTTTTTTGTACTTTTCAATTAGATTGAATAAGTACTCCATGTTACTCTCGTGTTAGAAAACGTATTAATACCAATTTTTGACTGAAGACTTTTTCTTGCCAGGCATTTAATTTGTCTGTAACTTTTCCGCATAGATAGAGACACGATTTATCCTTTTCTTATTATTCTTCGTATCCATGAATTCTCCAATGTAAAGAAATCGCTTCAACTCATCTTTTTTTCTGACATCCCTCGGCGAAGGCTAATACATACCTACTTGGTAATTGCCGTGTTCTTAATTTTTTGGAACCGTTTTTGCGAGTTTACGTGTAGGTGCCGTATTTTATAGTAAAGGTACCAAAAGAACACTTTTAGTAACCCCTTTTTCCAAATCTTCCATACATGCAATTAACGTAAAAATGTATTAAACAATTTCTGCAAGTAAATGCAATTTTTTTTTCAAAATGTTAACAAAAGCTTTTTTACAGTTTGTAAGTATGTAGTTACGAAGCAAACTTTGCCGATTGGACAAAGAAAGTCTTGTGTAGAAGTTGTAAGAGTACGGGTACTTTTACAAGTTCTGAATTATTTTCATTCTTCCAGCCAACGACTCGAAATTGATGTTGTCCAGCTTCTTGGCTTCGCGTCGGTGGCACCGAATTTAATTTTCGAACTTTGTTCTTGTGAAGTTCTGCAGTTGCTTGAATCCCCAATTTGTAATAGACACTCTGCAACCTTCGTTGCATTGTCATCTTCTGACATTTTTATTGGATGCTCCTGTACCTGCACTTTTGAATTTGATTTGTAACCACCAAAGCGTGGTGCGATCTGGGGTGACATAGAACAGAGGTATATTTTACTGTCAGTATTTAATATCATCCGCGATAGTTTTCCACTTTCCGGAAGATTTTTTGTTTGTTCCGATTCGCACTAATACAAGATATTGGCAAGACATTGGGATTCTTGACCAACTTAGCACTCACCATTCCTTTAGAACTTTTTCGAAACTCTTTCATAAAGTAATAATTTATGTAACACAACATTGACAACGATGCTAATCACCTACACCAACTAAAATAAACGCAACTATTTTAAAGACATTATCCATTCATAACTTTTTTACACACAATTTTATTTGTTTTCGTATTTTTAGCTCGATCTTGACTCTTGAGAGAGATTTTATTATTACGTGTTTTATTTTTGTTTGTAAGAAAAAACAATCTTTAAAAAAACAGCAGATATTATATAAAATGGTATCATGATACAACTACTACAAATATGGATTTTCTTGTGTTGGGTTATTTTGTCATGAGCGACGATGACGTAGGAGGAGTTGTTTATTTATTCGTAGTAGATTTTTAAATTCTATTCTATTCTATTTCCATAATTTTTTTAATTAAAAAATTATAAAAATAATTGCGCTCATAGACACAATTACAAAGGTGTTAGGTTAGGTCAGGTGAGATATGAATTTGACTACTCAACATCTAACTAAATGCGAAATTTAATTTAATAATTTTATAGCACAGTCACATTGAAAACAAATATCTTTCAGAGTACAGTACAGACACAGTGATTGCTATTACACAAAATGCCATGAAACAACCCTCATGGTCTCTTTGCCACAAGATGTGGTAGGTCTGGGTAGACAGGCATAGGCATATTGCATTGTTGAATAGGATGATAATAGGGCAAGGACACCGCGTAGAAATGCAATGTGCAGTAGAAACAAGGGATGATGGCATTCGCTTTGAGGAACTGTCGATTTAGTTTTTTGAGTTTCGTATAGAATTCATTGACTTATTTTTATAATTCACACTTACTTTCTGTTTGGAAATAATGAAGTAACAAAGGAAAATAAGTATTCGTTAGCTTTGCGCAGAGGCGATATCGTAACCAATGAGGTCCTACCGAGGTGCGATTATTGCTAGTTGAAAACTTTAACCAATACCCCGCCATGAGGACGTGAAAAACCGTCCGCTACGGCAATTTTTGCAAGCTCGAGAGAGCTAATAAATATTTCAAACAAGTAGAACTTTTAATTAAAAAAAAGAAAAGTTGAGTTATCGAATTGTCATGAAGAAAGTATAGAACTGTGTATCAGTTTGACATTATGGACTATCGAACATTTGTTTTATTTTTTAACAGCCGTATCTTATTAAAAACATAAGGTCCATTCTCATAGTCGTATGCAGCAAAAATTTGTAAAAATAAAATAAAACTGGGCACACTGGGGTGCGAAAATCTGCAGGCGTTCACATACCGAGTAAGTTGTTGAACAATAACAATGATCCCTCCACACTTGCATATTATGTTTTGCTATCAGTTACCACAAAGATGAATTAACACGCAATAAATTTCCGCAAACGCAAACTATATTTTGTAGACTGATTTAAATATGTAGTCTTCAAAATATCGGTTACGACTAAAACTAAGACTAATTGCCCAAGTTCTGGGTTTTAGTTTTACCAAGTTAACTTTGCCGATGCACTCTTCCCATTGCTCAATCCACCATTTAAGTCAAGTGACATTAGGTTGGAAATGACTATGAGGTCTATGACTGATGAAACAAGTTGAAAATTTACACATCGGCGCTCAGATATTAGTAAAACAGCGGATTTTTCTTGAAGATGTTTTTTATGTCAGTAATTAGAGGTTTATTTTAATAATTTTTAACTTTTCTGATAAAAAAAACTATTCTGAATAGATAAAAGTTAATAGAAATCTATACATATTGACAAAAGAAATTAAAAAATAAGGATTGGAATAGTTTGACACTTACATCTTCATTCAGTAAGATTTTGCATTCCACGTTTCCTTACCTCATTTTTTAGTTGTAATCTGAAATCCGGAAACCGCCTATTTTTTTGGTTTCTGTCAATCTCGAATGTAATCGTTTGAAAGTTTTATGATTGTGAACACACCCATTTCTAAGATAAATCTTTGTTATTCCTTAGTCAATTGGCCAATTTACTCTGGTGACATTTGATAGGAAATGCCACACAATCCTGACTCGGTCGAGCACTCAAATAAGAGTAAAACAACTAATTTTGTTTCAAGTTGTCTTAAACTGTTTTTGATTTCAATTAAAATAACCGATGTTAGAGTTCATTTTAACGTTACTATTAAAAAAACCATTCAGATATAATCCTTTACATGATTCCATCAATTTTGAGCAAAATGCGCATGGTATAAAATTTAATGAAAACTCCAAAAGGCTAAGTAGTGAGAAGCATTTCAATACAAATAATTGTTGATCTGTCAGAACATCGGCTAGACTGACCGATATTGAATTTCTGTCAAACCCAAGGTCGTTTTTTGTTAGGAATAAATGAAAAAGTCAGGTGATTTTTTAATTAAACAAAAATGATAATCCTCTTATAAATTATCTTCTGAATTAATGCTTCAATTAAAATTGTTGGGGGGTGTGTACATTAGTAATAAGTTGATAAGAATACAGTGTGAGTTTGATATTTTCTAATCAGTCAAGTTCAACTGAATATACTCGAGTTAATAAAGTAAAAACAATCAATTAGAATACATATTTGCATACATATACATAATCAGAATGAAAAATACGCGCTAAAATTAATATTTATGAGATACCTATGCTGCATGGAAACAGTACATCAATTTGCATGAATGCAAGTCCACTGAATACTAAAATCTGTGCATAAATGACGCACATAAACACGTAATAGATTAGTTTAAAAAATTCAGCAGTGCATTTTTAATGAAATATTCATTCATGATCGTTGGAGGAATGTGCTTTTTGAATTTGAAATGAAGCACAATTGATACCTTATGTTTTATTTCAAATTCGTAGCACACCTTGTTCTAAATTAAAATTGAAACTTCTATAACCGTATTTATTGCAATTGGTTGTTTGGTTTAGCATATTTAAATATATGAGTCATCTCCAATCAATGATAATAAAATTCTTATCGATAATCGATTTTACATCTGTGTTTATCTAAACAAGGATTGACTAAAGTGACATAATATAATTAAGAAATGTAGTACAAACTAACTAAAATACTTATAAAACGTAAAAACAAAAGAGAAAACAATGGACTAAAAGCTATTACCAAACTTTTCGTCACCTTTGAAAACATCGCCTTTCGAAATAGATGTATGGCCAACTTTTGAATTGGACGTAAATTTGTGCCCTTCGTCTACGTCCTTACGTCTGCTAGTACAACTGTGATCTTGTCATAATGGATGAACTTGGAGTACTTTGCCCAGAATCCCACTTTGTGGAGGCATGTTGTCGTAATATATGATGACTATGTTCCTGACATGAAGATTCGGCTCGACTGCATAAATTTCTGCTGCTTAAATTTCCATAGCGACATGTAGCTGCATCTATTCAAAAGATGAAAAACTACAAAGAGTGATTTCATATAAATTGTGCCGTAACAATACATTTCTTTGCATATTGACCCATAAACTGAACACGTTTGGAAACTTATTTTTTACTAATGCTTTATGATCATTTACATCATTATTTTGCAAAAAAAAAAGATTTTTTGCTTACTTAGATTTCCGCAGTGAAACAATGGCGTGTATGTAGTTTTGGAACATACGTGAAATTGGCTACTAGCAGTCCATATATAAGAAGTCAATAGGATACAGCCTCAAGACGAAGACTGCTGTGTAGGTTTTGTATGGCACCGGGCCAAAGCATAAGAAAGGAATGCACTTGGCATTTCTGAGGGTTAGTTTCCCATTATCTCTTGAAGCAATTTCGATCTGTGCCGTACAAATTTGTATAGTCAATGGTAAAATGTGTGGACTCGACATAAATCAAGTCATTACCACTGCTTCTCCAGCTTCCTCTTAGCTGGAGTAATTCTGGAGTTTGTGCACTCTTAACGGATGTTTGCTAACCTCACATTTGAATCAGCAACAACATGTAGACGTAGATATCTATGTGCAAATTATAGTAGGTGCAACCTGTGGCATTGCAAAACTCTTCCCTAAACAAAACGAGCTCATTTTGTGTTTGTCTTGCATACGATAATAATTAAATTAAGGTCATTGAATTTGCAAAACAAAAAAATTCTGTCCGCAATCCTCATTCGTATATTTAGTAAGTAAGACACAAACCGGTATTAAATGTTTTTGTTTGTGCAATGTAAATTTTTATTAATTATTTGTTTTCCTGAGAAAGGTTAACCAATCGATGAACTTAAATTGGAATACCCATATATACAGCACCACGAAATATATATATAAATGTTGTTCCTAATGAAATTCCCAGAATTGATTTACTTCCATAGTTAGACCCACTATCAGTTTCTAGTTGTTACACAAATATATTATGAAATTCAAAAACAAAATTGTTTATAGTTTACAATTTAAAAAAAACCCTATGAGTGAAAACAAAACACAAAAGCTGATGTAATGTTTGCACGAACTTGCTATGCTTAAATAATTAACCAGTAACGTAGGATTGTTGGGTCATAATGATCTGAAAAAAAAACTGTCGTATGTAATAAAATAAGGTCATTTATTAAATAATAAATTTTGAAAAAAATGATTCAATTAGGTAGGTCATGGTTTTGCATCTTGGTTCTACTTGTTATCACAATGATAGTGATACACTATTTTATTTACATTACATGAACCAAGACAAAATCTATTTTCTAATGTTTATGTTTTGTAGATTTATTGTAATAATTGAGTTCCTAAAATTAATCTTCGAAGATTTTATAGGCAAAACACTAAAATGAGAGACGTTTTTGTCTGCTGTGTCTTTTAAAATACTTCAATACTTGACGTTTTTCATTATTCCTTACTAAAGCCTACGGATACTCTTCGTTGAAATAATAAAGAGTGTTTTTTTAAATGTATAGAACTTCGAATTGAAATAAAACACAAGAAAACCGTTTTAATGTCCATTAATTTGGCTTTTTGGAAAGATAATTTTATGCCATTAATGAAAATATGATTTCGGGCATGTGGCTGCCGCGACTGGCTCGAATAAAGCCAAGTCTAGAGGTCCAATTTTCAACCACTTTTTCGAGCATTTGCGAGCGACTTCACAATAATCCAATGGTGTCAAATCACACGACCTTGGTGGCCAATTGATAGGTTTCGCGGAATGGCGAAATTATGCGCTCATCGAATGTTTCCTTCAATAAATCGATTGTGACGTGCGCTGTGTGGCAATTAGCGCTGTCTTGTTGGAAACACATCTTATTCACATTTATGCCATCCAATTCGGAAACAAAATAGTCAGTGATCATGGCTCTATATCGGTCTCTATTAACGGTAACTGACTCTCCAGCACCATTTTGGAAGAAGTATGGCCCAATGACTCCGCCAGCCCATAGACCACACCAAACATTCAGTTTTTGTCTCAAGGATCTCATGTGGATTCTCTTCACTCCAAATGTGGCAATTTTGCTTGTTGACGTGGCCATTCAACCAAAAATGAGCCTTACCACTGAACAAAATTTTGCGATGAAAACCAGCATCGAGATCAATCTCATTTTCGACCCATACACCAAAATCACGACGCATTGCAGCTTCAATTCTTGCACAAGCTAGATCTTGTAAGGTCGTAAGCCAAGATCTCTGCGCGAAATCTTCCATAAAGTTGATGGACGTAGCTCCAATTGCTGTACACGGTGACGAATCGATTCATTCGGGTCCTCTTCAACACTTTGCTCTACAGCGGCAATTTCAATTTTTTTTTTTTTCGGTGCACACTGTTCGACGTCTCTGCGGATGCTTATTGTCACATAGAGTAAACGTAGTGCGAAAACAATCCATGGTTAAACGAATTAATTGCTCTTATTAATTGCTATATGTCGACCATAAAATGGAGGGAGCTTGCGGTAAACTTCGCGAACTGAACCATTATTTCCGAAATAAATTGGCACGGTTTGCAAGCGTTGTTCATTTGTCAACCTATTCATGATAAAATGGCAAACCAAACTAAACATAAATGACATTAGAGTTGCCCGATTTGACCACAAAATATCAGTTTTATCTATATTCAAAAACCCAACCTCTATTTTTCATTTTTCTTTACGCAAAAGGTACCCGAACGGACCTAATATCTCTGAAAAACCGAGTGTATAGTCCAATATAATATTAGTGAGTTGTCAACGGATACAGAGGTATTAGGTATATAGCGCATACCAATAAAATTGGGCAGTTTCCTTAACTCTCTCTATCCAATCATCTTTCTATTGTTCTTCTATATGACGTTTGCATATGTTTAAATTTTGTTCGAACTATTTTATCGAATTTCATTATATTTTTCCCCTTAATAATGTTGGTTTTACCATGGCGAAGGTTTATATTCATTTTTTTTTGCTGGGAAGCAGTAGATGGCATTGGAGTTAAGTTTTTAGTTTTTTAGTTAAACGACTAACTTCCGTTTCTTCCTGAAACCCAAGAGAAAACGTTCTCACCTTATTTATGACAACTTGAGTCATAAATAGAAAGTCTTGAAAACAAGAGAGAATCGCAAAATAATCGCCAACAACTTAAGGTCCAAAAATTGATGACGTCAATCGAAACAATATTCAATTGTGAAATTGCTAAGTGCAAATCCATTGACACAGTTACAGAAGAGGATCAAGTAGAATTTATTAATTCATTGGAGACTGGATTTTAACTTTGAAAGTCGATTTCTTTGGAAACTCATAGAAGGCCCAAAACATGTACATACCTATATATTCTTCATTCATTTTTTTTCGACAAATTTTTCGCAGCAATTCGAACGTCAAATTCGACCAAGAATTTTTTAAACCTATTGTACCTCTCAAACTTTGTTTAGCTATTTTGTAATTGCATAAAAAACCGTATTAATATTCCTATGAGTGATTTTATCAAAACGTAAATTTAACGATTATAATGAATACAAGTTCATTAAATTCCTTGTCTATACTACAAGACAAAATATGCAAACAGTGCCTTGAGCTCGAACCCTATATTTCTGCGTCTTTGCTATACAAATTCAAGAAAACGCATGGCTTACTTAAACCGTAAGGGTTATTGCGACGAATAAATTAAAGTCGTTGTATAAATACGTACGTCAAAGTAATTTCAATTCGTGAATGACAGAAGCTACAAAAAAAATCAGTCTACGAAAGAAATACGCGTGTTACGGATATAAATTAACATGTTCTTTGAAATGTTTGATCAATAAAATTTTCATACAATTTTTTAAAGCCACATTCAAATGTAATTATTACAGCCAATACCAGAAATTATGCAATTTCAAATCAATGTCAGTTGAACGACATTAAATTTTTTTTAAATTTAAATTTATTATGTTGTTATATCATGCTCACGAATTTCGACACTTATGTGGTTTTGTACGTTATATCTCAAATTATTTAAAGATGTCTTAAGACTTTTTGTAACTTGTTCTTATTTTATTTTATTTATTATTTTTCAGGAACTTTTCCGTAATCAACACAGACTCATCGGTTTCATTCAGCAAAATATTCGATTATGCAGTAATCAAAAACTTAAAGCAGCACAAAAAATTGATGATGACGATTATCCAATTCCAACAATCTCAGCACAATATCAAACTATTCCAGCACCAATCACACATGACGATGACATCGGTCAACAATTTTCGGTAAGTTGGTTGTTAAAAATTATAACGACTTCTAAGACCCCTATGACACTAATATGTTTCAACCTTTTGAATGTGTCTAAATCGTAGACTGAGCGAATCAGATAAGAATAAAAACATACCTTTATGAATGCTGATCCACATAATTATAAAACTTTTGGAGATCTGTAAAAGATCCGTAAGCAGAACATGATAAAAGATTATATGGTAGTATGACGTAATTATCATTTGTTGCATGTCAACAGCGGCAGGTAGTTTACTGACAAAAAGTTGTAGAGACATTTAACAGATCAGAACAAAATAATCTGTCGAATTCGTTGAATTCGACATTTTGCAATTTAAGCTTCTAGCCTTTCGCAAAATATGTTAAGAGTCAGTTGTGTCATTTCATTATTGACTTTGACTTTTATGACTGCGAAATAGATTGCTTCGGTTGATGTTATTAGGTTACAAAATAAGTAAACTGACAGTTGTGACAATTTATTGTTTTGATAATGACTTCTCTAACAAGGAGGTAGATTGTTTGTTAATCTTTTTGACACAAAAAAAAGCCATTGTTTGTTGCCACTGTAAGTTCGCTGTTGAGTGACTTCTATGAAAAATAGTAACTTCGTTCGGCAAATTTGGTAGTAACAGATCTAGCATTTTGTAACTTTTAGCCATAAATATTATTTTTCTTGAGTTCTTGACATGGGCAACTGTTGAAGCGGCATGAAAAAGGAGCACGCAATACTGACATTTATAACGTGCATTTAGTGTTAATTTACCAAGAAATGGTTCATTTAACAAATTTCGTACGCAAAAAAATGAAAACGTATTATAACATTTTAGGTCAATATTGAGTTCAATTGTTAGTTTGTATATATTTAGTTAATTTGCTTAAGAATTTAGGCTACATGTCAAGACCAATGGTATGTTCAAATATTACATTTAGATACTCAGAAACAGCACTTTTGAGTGTCGCCTTAACGTAGGCCAAACTTTTTATCTCCAATGAATCGTAATACTCTGACTCTTATAATATTCGCTGGCAACGTTTCCCACTATTTTTTTTTATATTTGACTCTCTAACTTATATATTCCTTTTATTTTTTTATAGGCAACTGAATTAAGTGTCAGATTGGCAACCCCACAACAACTTCAGCCAAAACCCGATGCTGATGATTTGGGCTTTGGAAAACACTTCACCGATCACATGTTGAAATGCTTCTACCACAAAAGCTTGGGCGGTTGGCAAAAACCCGAAATTACACCATTGGAAAATCTTGTCATGCATCCTGCGGCAAAGGTCCTGCATTATGCTGTTGAGGTATGTATAAAGAATAGTTGTTGGGCTTGATTCGTTCGGTTTTAAGCTACATTTGATTTTAAGGGGTTAACAAAAAAGAATTAAAGTCGGGTATTTAATACATACCAGTTATTTTACTAATATGATACATGCAGATCACAAATGATAACTTTTAAAAAGTCACATAGACTCAAGGTGAACATTGTGTGGTTTGTCGTCATTCTATATAAGGCATATTTCCTTGCTAATAAGCCATTGAACACGAATGCACTTCTTACCCATAAACAATTTTTCAGTTATTACTTTCTTCTTTGAAATATCAAATGTGATCCTTGTACGTGCTGTTCAAACAAGTGCACAACATTTTGAAATCAGCCCACTGCCACGACCTTTTTTTAGAAAAACATAGTTAAAATGAACAACATATATAGACAATCCTAATGTCTATATTTCGCCTATACAAAGTCTTATTACACGCCCACTTTTTGGGGGCGTTTTACTGGTCCTTCATCGGACAAACATCATTTAAACATAACACAATTCCGAGACCCAAATTAATTTAGACATTTTAAATAATTCACTGTTGCCATTGGTGAATTCAACAATTTAATCCAAAATCTTACAAAATCTTAGTTTCGGATATCGTTCCCCATCCACTGTCAAGGTAAATGTCGTAATAACTGATTTACTCGTATTTTTCACACAAAAGCGGCCGAGCTCACCATCCATACTTTCTGGGCTATGTAGTCAGTCTCATTCTGATAACATATTCAACTATCCTAATCACATTCTAATTAATTAGTAATAAAATTTCGAAAACATTCTCACACGAGCGACCCCGCAATGTCAAAAATCAACATCTTGTTGCTATAGAAGGTAATGCGCTCTTATCAGTCAGCTGTTGCAATATTAAAAATGTATTAAAAAAAAACAAATAAATTGTGTGAATAATTTGTATATGTATTATAAAAAAAGCGCTCACTTATTGAACTCATAAGCAAGGTTATTGATGATTGAAATCCGTTTTTACTTACGTCAGTATCATCTCATTGCACCAACTCATAGGCTGCGTTCAAGAACTCATATTGTGTAAGGTATCTTAGATTAATTTGTTCAATTGAACTATGGAAATAGAAATTCATCTATCACATCTTACTGAATCTGAGTTTCGGAACGCGGTGATTTATTCCATTACCCAATGATTGCTTACATGAAATTAAGCAGGAAATGTGTGGATAGTTCCAGAAAGGGGTGCGTTCGTAAGACATCTCAGATAAATCGTTGTGGTTAGTGTTCCTATTACTCTGTCTTCATCCATGATACCAAACCTATGTAGTTAACATTTGATACAAATGCTTGATTTCAACACGAATGCGAGGTATTTCGACAAACAATTGTACATTTCGACTTGGTGGGAATTTCATACCAAATCTGATTTTACAAACACTCCGAATGACTTTATGCAAGTGGCCCTCAGCTTCATATATTTCTATTATTAAATTTGATAATAAAATTAATCGAACAATAACAACATTTTCAAAAACACCTATTTTTAATATTTTTGAATAGCTCTTCGAAGGCATGAAGGCATACCGTGGTATCGATGGCAGAATTCGACTTTTCCGACCTGAAATGAACATGAACCGTATGAATTTGACAGCTAAAAGATCTGGTTTGCCATCATTTGAGGGCGAAGAGTTCGTCAAGTGTATGTCCCGACTGATTTCAATCGATCAAGAATGGGTTCCACATACAGAAGCTGCCAGTTTATACATTCGTCCAACACTTATTGGTATTGATGTAAGTTTGATATATTCCTATAGTCAAGAAAAAAATACTAATCCGTTTTTATAACTATTTATAGCCTACACTGGGTGTTGCCTCATCAGATTCGGCACTTTTGTACTCAATTTTATGTCCTGTTGGAAGCTACTTCAAATCAGACTCAAATGGTGCTGTATCCTTGTTGGCCGATCCTAGTTATACAAGGTAATGCCTTCTTTGTTTTGATATACCTACCGTCCTTAACAGAATTATAAAATCCTAATTGCTCTGGCTTAATACTGAATCGTGTAATGTCAAAACGAACAATGGGTATTTGGATTTTTAGACTTCATGCTAAAATCACATTGGCATTAAAATTTAGGTCTGTTCCCGTGCTTTAGCAGTAAGATTTAATAAATACTTAAAAAGAGACAAATTTGCTGAAACTCGCGGGAATCATTCGTGTTGTGTGGCTTGTAAAGAACAAATGACATAAAACACATGTCAAAACAAACCACTTTTCACTTTCTAAAACCAACTGACAGTTTACTAAGTCTTTCCTACAGAAATCTAATATTTGTTATTGTTAATATGTCACAATGTCCATGTGTCTCTAGCTTAAGTTGTTACATAAGGTACGTTCGTGTACTAATGTGCTAAATATAAATCGTTCGCATTTTCTAAAAATGTCAGTTGTTGAGAAAATAAAAACTTAAACTTGATGAAATTCGAAAAGTTTTACAGAAACTAAAATAATTTCCTATCATTCACAATTTTTCGAACAGTGCCGTTTTTATTTTTTTCTTGCAAAACGCTTGCATACTTTTCTTATAAATGATAGAATACTCTGTTGATTATGAAGATGAACAATTTTTTTATTTTCCTTCCAACATATGAACCTTCGTTTAAATTACCTATCCAAACACGTTTATAAAATTAAAACACTTCTGTCAAGCGTTTCTGATGTTAAGGATTTTGATTAATAAAGTCTATAGAATTTGGTCGGCTTCAAGTCTGTGATGTTTATCAAAGTAAATTAGCGTCTGGTTAATAGTACAAATTATCTTTTTCGTGATTTTACGTGATTTGATTTAAACGATTTGCACCCCACAAGTATACCAATGATGAAGCGATACTTTGACGCATTGGTGTAATAGTTTCTATAATATAAATCTCGTCCAAACGAAAAGAGTATTGAACAAGAAAATAAACTAAAAAAATGTTTGACGAATTTGAAGCGAAGTTATCGTTTCGTAATTGTCAAAAGACGTATTTTAAGAAATGACAAACAAAAATAACGTAAAGTTAACTATTATGATGTAGGCAGGCAGCGCTTATTAATGATTAGCAGTGAATTGTCATGGCAATTGAAAATATCTGAATAGCTGAAAATCAACTATGCAGCAAAGATATTGCTTTGCTTGCTATGCGCATGTTGGGTTTTTGCAATGAGCGTCGATGACGTAGATACGCAAAATGTAAAATAAATAAAAACCGAAGACAATATAACTATTTATAGTTGTATCATGTGCATAAACTGTTAATACCATTTTTATTCTACATGAATATATAGAAACTCATTTAACAATTTTTTATTTAAATTTGCAGGGCATGGCCGGGTGGAGTTGGTGATCGTAAAATGGGTTCAAACTATGCTCCAACAATTAACGTACAAAAAGAGGCAGCCGCTAAGGGATTACAACAAGTTTTATGGCTATATGGCGAAGATCATCAACTGACTGAAGTTGGAACCATGAACATCTTCATGTTCTACGTCAACGATCAAGGAGAGAAGGAACTGATCACACCTCCTCTGAATGGTCTTATTCTTCCCGGCATCACTAGAGATTCAATCTTATCACTGGGCCGTCAATGGGGTAAATTCAAAGTTAGGGAAGGTATTTTCACAATGCCAATGCTATGCAATCTTCTTAATGAAGGACGGGTATGTTAAACAAATATTATCAATTTGAATTTGTATCAAGCTAACGTTGTTTTTATTTTCCACTTGCAGTTACTTGAGCTCTTCGGAACAGGTACCGCCTGCGTTGTCAGCCCAATTAATCGAATAAATTATCTCAACCAGGACTATTACATTCCAACTATGGAACAGGAGAAACCAATCTTTGAGAAAATGCGCGAAACACTCACAGGCATTCAGTATGGCAAAGTGGACCATCCGTGGGCGGTTGTAATTGACTAATTCATTAAATGTAGCAAACAGAAACTAGTAAAATACCGATCAGTACACATCTGAAACTAGGGTCCTTAAAAAAATGTCTTAAAGCTCGCGTTAAAAGACAAAAAAACTACACCATCCTGGCGATGACATAAGGTCCCTGGTCATTTTTACACATATCTGCGTTCCTAGAATGTGGACAATCATTTGAAACTCGAATGGAAAACACAAAAGGATCCGCATTTATTTATATTAATTGATGGAGAAAAATCGAACACTGAGATATATAGTTTTAAGTTTTATTTTTTCCTATTTATTTTATTTTTTCTTATATCTAAGTTTTATTTTTTCAAAGAATAGGAATTGGAAAATTTCAAACCACAATTATACTTTTATATTATGTGTATATTATAAAAATATTTTTTTTTTATTTTTAGTTATCAACTTAAGAGAATAGTAGAAAAATCCTTAGTTAATAAAATTTCACAATCAGTGCCTCAACTCATTTAAAAATAAGAACAATTATTGACAAAGTATGGTTGTGAACTTCAGAAATAAATAGAAATACTTTTCTTTTAATGAGAAAAATTAAGTTAAAACTAATTTTCATAAAATTTATGGATTTGTAGGGTTGTATGATGGTTTATGTTTTATTTTATTTTTTTTAATTCTTTGAGAATTTATATAGACAATTTTTTGCTGTTATTATTTGCAAGTAAAATAAACGCAGTGGAGGATAATAAAAAAAAACGATGGGAGAAAACAAATACATTAACATTGGAAAGTTATGTATTTAGTTCCTTTTTTTAGTAATTATAAATAATTCTCAGGGGATAGATAAAGTAAATGAGAAAACAAAATAAAAAAAACCAAACGTGCCAGAGAGGTGTGCATTTATTAATTTTAATTCGATGTAATTTTTTGGTAATAGTTTTGAAAAGATAAAAAAAATTAAAAATTCACAAAACGAAACAATAAATTATTAAGGTAGAGTTGTTTTATTTTGTAAATATTTGTAGGTAGATATAGTACAATGATTGTATGTATATACATTTCGATGAAATAAAAATTGTTTTATTAAGATTTTTTGTTCAATTATAATGCGCGAAAATGATTTAAATGTCCATAAATCATCGTTACACCTATGAACAATCCCTTAAGCTGCACTCCCATAAAATTCAATTCATGCAAGAACTTAAGTCCCCGTACGTCAGTCATAGGCTTTACTTCGTAAACCAAGGGCTCTATTACATAAAACGAAATGAGCGGCAAGTAAACGATACAGAAGTATCATCATCTTTTCATCTTTTTCCTCCGTTGGGGCGTGAGCGCATATGAGGCTTATGTTGGCGAATTGGGCCTTGAGCTCCTCGACGAAATATGTGATAGAGAAGACTTCTTTACCAACACGTCTGGTAACGGACTTAGGCTAATTGACTTCGCTACGGAACGGAATAGCCAGCACACGGTTTTCTCACCTCGATATCCATAATGGGACATGGCGGTCTACAGATCAATCAACGAACGATCAACCAAATTGATCACATAGCGATAGACAAGAGGCACGAATCCAGTATTTTGGATGTCCGAACATTCCGAGGAGCTAACATCGACTCGCACCACTACCTTGTCGCAGCAAAGGTAAGAATACGGATATCCAACACGCCACAACAATCCAGAAATACTGTGAAAAAATTTAATGTCGAAAAAGAGCGCAATCGCAAGAGCCCGCCAAGACCTTCACGCAACGCGTATCCCTATACCTCTCGATTAACACCATACCACCAGCATCGAATGTTGAAGAACAATGGCAACGATGCCTACAAGCCATTAGATCAGCCGCAACTGATGTGCTAAGTTTCCCTGGTTTAATGAGGAATGAAGACAGATGCTGGCAGTCAAGAACGAGGCCTACAATGCTTAGCTGTAGGTGAAGACAAGAGCTACCGTTGATCTCTAAAGGCAGAGAAGAAGGGAATAACACCGGCTTTTCAGAAAAAAGAAAAGGAGCAAGAAAAGCGCGCGATCGAGAATAGAGAGAGGCTACTCCAGGAACCATGTTCCCCCTTTTTTTTAAAGAATTTTAGTACATTTTTTCTCTTCATTTGAAGAGTTTTTTTTCAAAACAATAAATTAACTTTTTTTCAGGATTTTTTAATTAATTATTATATTATAAATTTTGTAAAAACATATTTTTTCTCGTACTAGAAGAGTTTTTTTTTATATATTGTTATATAGTCTGTAAGTTGTAATAATAATGGTAGAATTAAATAAATAAACACATAAACAACAAACAAGTCTTACCAATGTATTAAACGTCAACGCCAAGGATACAAGGCTCGAACTGAATCCTGTAGAGATGAACAAGGAAATATAGTAGTTGAGACACAGTCGATGCTGAGGATATGGAAGAACCACTTCTGCAGACTGTTAAACGGCGATGACAAAAAACTGCCAACCACCCGACCTGAATGAAGTGAGAATAGCAATATCTTAACTCAAAATTAATAAGGCTGACGGAAATGACGGGCTTTATAAAGCCGGCGGAGATGACTTGGTAAGTAACATCCACCAACTCATAAGCCAAATCGGGTCGGAAGAAAGTATGCCTAAAGAATGGAACCTCAGCATCGTTTGCCCGATCCACGAAAAAGGAGACCCTCTAAACTGCGCCAACTACAGAAACATAAGTCTCCTCAATATCACCTACAAGATAATATCTGCCTGAAACCGTTTAACAGCAACCTGATTGGCACTTATCAGTGTGGTTTTAGGCCAGGAAAGTCCACAACCGATATAATTTTCACACTTCGGCAGATCCTGGAAAAACCCTAAGAAGTCCAAATCGATACCCACCACCTATTCATCGATTTTAAAGCCGCATACGACAGAAATTATAGAGATGAACTATACGGAGCTATGTATTGTTTTGGTATACCGCCCAAACTCCTCCGTTTGTTAAGGATGAAGATGGAGAATTCTCGCTGCTCTATCAGGGTCAGAAACGACCTCACCGACACATTCGATTCCAAAAAAGGGTTTAAGGCAAGGCGATGCGCTGTTATGTGACTTCTCAAATTTGATTCTTGAGAGGATTGTGCACAACTCACGAGCCAACACCAGAGGTACAATTTTCTAAAAATCGGTACAACTACTAGCATATGTCGACGATATCGACATCATTGGTAGGACCCAGCGTAATGTCACAGCCATGTTTGGTAGTATAGAGAAGGAAGCCGCAAAAATGGGCTTAGCCGTAAATGAGGGCAAGACAGAACATCACCATTGACAGATATAACTTAGAGGTAGTAAGGGACTTTGTCTATCTCGGCTCCGCTATTAACTCTGACAACAACATCTCGTTAGAAATGAAACGAAGAATTACTCTTGCCAACTTGCCAAACACTTAAAAAGTAAAAAAAATCAAGAAAAATAAACAAAAACACATTTAATTAATACAGCTTTGGACTACCAAGAGCTTTTTTTTTAATTTTCTGATAATAATCTTCTACGGTTGTCCCTTAGAAGCGCCTTGAACGATTAAGGAGCTAAATGATCTCTCCTCTTTAGCTGAAACGAGTAGAGCCTTTCAACATTATTAACTTCAATGTTTCCTGGATGTTTGGAATCCACGCCGCCGTTTATTACAGAATGTACATACTCAATTTTTGTAAGCACTTCTTTTGCAATGGACCCTTTTTTAATGTTCTTCAATGTCTTTTAAGACCGGCAATACTTCACAAATTGATGGTCCCTGATTTCCCTGATTCCAATGTATTTTTTTTGTTGGATTATCTCAAATCTTAGGTTCACACCAATAAACCGACTTCCTGGCGCATTTGAATGAAAATATTCGTTATGAAATGTCAGCAATCATGGAGTCAACCTCATACAAAAATTTTACATAAAAAATAAATTCCAAAACCGATAGCAACTCCCACTTTTTGTGATGTTTTCTTCTTCTGTAGAATATTTTGAAACATATGAGAAGGCTTTATGTAATCCATCATTTTATACCCTATAAACCCCATTCTAAAAATAAAGATCCCAAGATGACGGCGTGGTTCAAAATATTCTATTGATGAAAGAAAGAAACCCTTAAAAGTGGGAGTGGTTCAAAATTGTTAATGGATATAATGTACATAATAATATTACCAAAGTATTTTAATCAAAACATTTTTCACATTTCTATTAAGTTTTGAAACAATTTGGTTTTACCAAGAAAACACTCCCAATAATTGTAATGAAAAAATTTGGTTTTACCAAGAAAACACTCCCAATAATTGGGCGTGTCTAAAAACTTTGTATAGATAATGTTTAGGCAAAATTTTGTCTATATATGTTGTTGAGGAATTTTTCAAACTCATTACGTTTTGACCAAAAACGTGAAAATGTGGCAAAGTGCTTATAAACCAAAAGTTCGGGAAGTCCTCTCGATATTTTTATGCTCTTCAATTACGTCGGGCTTGTGCTTGTGGCTGGCAAAATTTGCTGCCTAATATTGAATGGTTGTCGTCTTTCCTGACAGCGGAAAATTGTTCGCTATCGCCGTTTAAAAATCCGGGGAATTAATTCTTCCTTCAACATGAAATGACGTTTTTTAAACTAACGAACATCCTTTCTGGAGTAGCTGGGTCATTACTTGCTTCTTTTTCTTCACTCCAAAAAGTCGGTGTCCATCTCTTCTTTTTTGCTTATAATCCTTCGTATACACCTACAAATTTTCATTGTAGACCCCATTTTCGGCTGTGAACATGTGGTCATTCTGACAAAAGTTTGTTGTGGAGCTTATATTAGTCCAGATTTTGGTCACGACTTTTCTTACCACAGTGCTTTCCCAAAGATATTTCTTAGAATTCAAAAAATTCAAAGATGGCATTCATTAGAACAAAATAAACCCAATACAGAAGTCAACTGATTGGGCTGTAAACTTCTTAGAAAAATTTTAAAGAAACAACATTTTATTATATATTTTCATAGATTGATATATTTGAACAAAAATTCAAAACAAAATAATATGAGGAACAATAAAACTCAAACAAAACTCATAAAACAACATCTATGCACATAGGTTAATTCTGTTGTACTAATTATACAATGATATTGAAACCTTAAAAATACAAAGAAAAAACATCTTTAAATACAAATAATATGTCTTATGGGCCCAAAAACTAAATAACAATTAATTATTTTTTACGGTTTACATTACATACTACAGTCTAATCTAAAAAATATTCTTAAAACACTAAAAACCTAACTATCAAGAAATTTTGTGCATGAGTGCATATTTTTCTTAGTAATATCATGTTTCTCCATAAATAAATGACAAATTTAAAATGTTACCCTAAAATTATTAATTGTTTTCGATAAATTCATTTTGATTTCAAAAGAAAGTATATAATTCCTACTTTTGGTTTAGTTAGATTTTAAAAGACTTTTAGTGATTTTTTTATTTTCATTGTATGTAATTTTTTAGAATTTAATTTGCTTTTGTCGAAATGTTTATAGTTTCACATTTTATTTTAATTGTCTTTATTAGATTTAACATTTTATTAGAATTGTTTTTATTTGTGTTTATAACGTTCTCACATATAATTATAGATTATATAGTAAAATTTAACATTTCTTTTTTGGCTTATTTTATTAATGCTTTTATTTTTTTTTTTATGATTATTTTGTTAAGTGTATGGCAAATCCTTTGTATTTGTTTGTTAATATTTTTTTATTTCTTGTAAGAAAAAACATTTTTAGTTAAAACTTTACAAAATTTTGTTTAATATATTTGAATAGAAAAAAAAAACAAAACAAATATTTATTATAAAGAATCTAACTATATATATGCTTGTCAAATGTGTAAATATATTCTTTTTTTTAATGAGCAACAATTGTGTAAAGAGTGTATATTTTTGCAGTTAAATTGTTTTTTTTTGTGATGCCTTGTTTTTTATGTTGAATTGAAATTTAAATAAAGGACAAGTTTTTGTGATATTTTTTGATAAGTTAAAACATATTTTTATTGTGAAATTTGAATTTGCCCTTTTTTTATATTTTATCTAGCTTCTGGCTTCGTTATTATGGAATTCAAACTTGCCTTTCTATATTTTCAAAAATATTTCTGCTCACTTTAGTATCAACCAGACTAAAGTGAGCGCGGAAGGAGTTTCTCAATCTATTTTATCACTTCAAAATTTACTTGAAAATTGCCAACTTTAACTCAGCGAAGAATTGTCAGAAAACGTTCTCTTCGTTAGAGAAATGAACAAAATGAAAATTAATAAATACTTAAAAAGAGACAAATTTGCTGAAACTCGCGGGAATCATTCGTGTTGTGTGGCTTGTAAAGAACAAATGACATAAAACACATGTCAAAACAAACCACTTTTCACTTTCTAAAACCAACTGACAGTTTACTAAGTCTTTCCTACAGAAATCTAATATTTGTTATTGTTAATATGTCACAATGTCCATGTGTCTCTAGCTTAAGTTGTTACATAAGGTACGTTCGTGTACTAATGTGCTAAATATAAATCGTTCGCATTTTCTAAAAATGTCAGTTGTTGAGAAAATAAAAACTTAAACTTGATGAAATTCGAAAAGTTTTACAGAAACTAAAATAATTTCCTATCATTCACAATTTTTCGAACAGTGCCGTTTTTATTTTTTTCTTGCAAAACGCTTGCATACTTTTCTTATAAATGATAGAATACTCTGTTGATTATGAAGATGAACAATTTTTTTATTTTCCTTCCAACATATGAACCTTCGTTTAAATTACCTATCCAAACACGTTTATAAAATTAAAACACTTCTGTCAAGCGTTTCTGATGTTAAGGATTTTGATTAATAAAGTCTATAGAATTTGGTCGGCTTCAAGTCTGTGATGTTTATCAAAGTAAATTAGCGTCTGGTTAATAGTACAAATTATCTTTTTCGTGATTTTACGTGATTTGATTTAAACGATTTGCACCCCACAAGTATACCAATGATGAAGCGATACTTTGACGCATTGGTGTAATAGTTTCTATAATATAAATCTCGTCCAAACGAAAAGAGTATTGAACAAGAAAATAAACTAAAAAAATGTTTGACGAATTTGAAGCGAAGTTATCGTTTCGTAATTGTCAAAAGACGTATTTTAAGAAATGACAAACAAAAATAACGTAAAGTTAACTATTATGATGTAGGCAGGCAGCGCTTATTAATGATTAGCAGTGAATTGTCATGGCAATTGAAAATATCTGAATAGCTGAAAATCAACTATGCAGCAAAGATATTGCTTTGCTTGCTATGCGCATGTTGGGTTTTTGCAATGAGCGTCGATGACGTAGATACGCAAAATGTAAAATAAATAAAAACCGAAGACAATATAACTATTTATAGTTGTATCATGTGCATAAACTGTTAATACCATTTTTATTCTACATGAATATATAGAAACTCATTTAACAATTTTTTATTTAAATTTGCAGGGCATGGCCGGGTGGAGTTGGTGATCGTAAAATGGGTTCAAACTATGCTCCAACAATTAACGTACAAAAAGAGGCAGCCGCTAAGGGATTACAACAAGTTTTATGGCTATATGGCGAAGATCATCAACTGACTGAAGTTGGAACCATGAACATCTTCATGTTCTACGTCAACGATCAAGGAGAGAAGGAACTGATCACACCTCCTCTGAATGGTCTTATTCTTCCCGGCATCACTAGAGATTCAATCTTATCACTGGGCCGTCAATGGGGTAAATTCAAAGTTAGGGAAGGTATTTTCACAATGCCAATGCTATGCAATCTTCTTAATGAAGGACGGGTATGTTAAACAAATATTATCAATTTGAATTTGTATCAAGCTAACGTTGTTTTTATTTTCCACTTGCAGTTACTTGAGCTCTTCGGAACAGGTACCGCCTGCGTTGTCAGCCCAATTAATCGAATAAATTATCTCAACCAGGACTATTACATTCCAACTATGGAACAGGAGAAACCAATCTTTGAGAAAATGCGCGAAACACTCACAGGCATTCAGTATGGCAAAGTGGACCATCCGTGGGCGGTTGTAATTGACTAATTCATTAAATGTAGCAAACAGAAACTAGTAAAATACCGATCAGTACACATCTGAAACTAGGGTCCTTAAAAAAATGTCTTAAAGCTCGCGTTAAAAGACAAAAAAACTACACCATCCTGGCGATGACATAAGGTCCCTGGTCATTTTTACACATATCTGCGTTCCTAGAATGTGGACAATCATTTGAAACTCGAATGGAAAACACAAAAGGATCCGCATTTATTTATATTAATTGATGGAGAAAAATCGAACACTGAGATATATAGTTTTAAGTTTTATTTTTTCCTATTTATTTTATTTTTTCTTATATCTAAGTTTTATTTTTTCAAAGAATAGGAATTGGAAAATTTCAAACCACAATTATACTTTTATATTATGTGTATATTATAAAAATATTTTTTTTTTATTTTTAGTTATCAACTTAAGAGAATAGTAGAAAAATCCTTAGTTAATAAAATTTCACAATCAGTGCCTCAACTCATTTAAAAATAAGAACAATTATTGACAAAGTATGGTTGTGAACTTCAGAAATAAATAGAAATACTTTTCTTTTAATGAGAAAAATTAAGTTAAAACTAATTTTCATAAAATTTATGGATTTGTAGGGTTGTATGATGGTTTATGTTTTATTTTATTTTTTTTAATTCTTTGAGAATTTATATAGACAATTTTTTGCTGTTATTATTTGCAAGTAAAATAAACGCAGTGGAGGATAATAAAAAAAAACGATGGGAGAAAACAAATACATTAACATTGGAAAGTTATGTATTTAGTTCCTTTTTTTAGTAATTATAAATAATTCTCAGGGGATAGATAAAGTAAATGAGAAAACAAAATAAAAAAAACCAAACGTGCCAGAGAGGTGTGCATTTATTAATTTTAATTCGATGTAATTTTTTGGTAATAGTTTTGAAAAGATAAAAAAAATTAAAAATTCACAAAACGAAACAATAAATTATTAAGGTAGAGTTGTTTTATTTTGTAAATATTTGTAGGTAGATATAGTACAATGATTGTATGTATATACATTTCGATGAAATAAAAATTGTTTTATTAAGATTTTTTGTTCAATTATAATGCGCGAAAATGATTTAAATGTCCATAAATCATCGTTACACCTATGAACAATCCCTTAAGCTGCACTCCCATAAAATTCAATTCATGCAAGAACTTAAGTCCCCGTACGTCAGTCATAGGCTTTACTTCGTAAACCAAGGGCTCTATTACATAAAACGAAATGAGCGGCAAGTAAACGATACAGAAGTATCATCATCTTTTCATCTTTTTCCTCCGTTGGGGCGTGAGCGCATATGAGGCTTATGTTGGCGAATTGGGCCTTGAGCTCCTCGACGAAATATGTGATAGAGAAGACTTCTTTACCAACACGTCTGGTAACGGACTTAGGCTAATTGACTTCGCTACGGAACGGAATAGCCAGCACACGGTTTTCTCACCTCGATATCCATAATGGGACATGGCGGTCTACAGATCAATCAACGAACGATCAACCAAATTGATCACATAGCGATAGACAAGAGGCACGAATCCAGTATTTTGGATGTCCGAACATTCCGAGGAGCTAACATCGACTCGCACCACTACCTTGTCGCAGCAAAGGTAAGAATACGGATATCCAACACGCCACAACAATCCAGAAATACTGTGAAAAAATTTAATGTCGAAAAAGAGCGCAATCGCAAGAGCCCGCCAAGACCTTCACGCAACGCGTATCCCTATACCTCTCGATTAACACCATACCACCAGCATCGAATGTTGAAGAACAATGGCAACGATGCCTACAAGCCATTAGATCAGCCGCAACTGATGTGCTAAGTTTCCCTGGTTTAATGAGGAATGAAGACAGATGCTGGCAGTCAAGAACGAGGCCTACAATGCTTAGCTGTAGGTGAAGACAAGAGCTACCGTTGATCTCTAAAGGCAGAGAAGAAGGGAATAACACCGGCTTTTCAGAAAAAAGAAAAGGAGCAAGAAAAGCGCGCGATCGAGAATAGAGAGAGGCTACTCCAGGAACCATGTTCCCCCTTTTTTTTAAAGAATTTTAGTACATTTTTTCTCTTCATTTGAAGAGTTTTTTTTCAAAACAATAAATTAACTTTTTTTCAGGATTTTTTAATTAATTATTATATTATAAATTTTGTAAAAACATATTTTTTCTCGTACTAGAAGAGTTTTTTTTTATATATTGTTATATAGTCTGTAAGTTGTAATAATAATGGTAGAATTAAATAAATAAACACATAAACAACAAACAAGTCTTACCAATGTATTAAACGTCAACGCCAAGGATACAAGGCTCGAACTGAATCCTGTAGAGATGAACAAGGAAATATAGTAGTTGAGACACAGTCGATGCTGAGGATATGGAAGAACCACTTCTGCAGACTGTTAAACGGCGATGACAAAAAACTGCCAACCACCCGACCTGAATGAAGTGAGAATAGCAATATCTTAACTCAAAATTAATAAGGCTGACGGAAATGACGGGCTTTATAAAGCCGGCGGAGATGACTTGGTAAGTAACATCCACCAACTCATAAGCCAAATCGGGTCGGAAGAAAGTATGCCTAAAGAATGGAACCTCAGCATCGTTTGCCCGATCCACGAAAAAGGAGACCCTCTAAACTGCGCCAACTACAGAAACATAAGTCTCCTCAATATCACCTACAAGATAATATCTGCCTGAAACCGTTTAACAGCAACCTGATTGGCACTTATCAGTGTGGTTTTAGGCCAGGAAAGTCCACAACCGATATAATTTTCACACTTCGGCAGATCCTGGAAAAACCCTAAGAAGTCCAAATCGATACCCACCACCTATTCATCGATTTTAAAGCCGCATACGACAGAAATTATAGAGATGAACTATACGGAGCTATGTATTGTTTTGGTATACCGCCCAAACTCCTCCGTTTGTTAAGGATGAAGATGGAGAATTCTCGCTGCTCTATCAGGGTCAGAAACGACCTCACCGACACATTCGATTCCAAAAAAGGGTTTAAGGCAAGGCGATGCGCTGTTATGTGACTTCTCAAATTTGATTCTTGAGAGGATTGTGCACAACTCACGAGCCAACACCAGAGGTACAATTTTCTAAAAATCGGTACAACTACTAGCATATGTCGACGATATCGACATCATTGGTAGGACCCAGCGTAATGTCACAGCCATGTTTAGTAGTATAGAGAAGGAAGCCGCAAAAATGGGCTTAGCCGTAAATGAGGGCAAGACAGAACATCACCATTGACAGATATAACTTAGAGGTAGTAAGGGACTTTGTCTATCTCGGCTCCGCTATTAACTCTGACAACAACATCTCGTTAGAAATGAAACGAAGAATTACTCTTGCCAACTTGCCAAACACTTAAAAAGTAAAAAAAATCAAGAAAAATAAACAAAAACACATTTAATTAATACAGCTTTGGACTACCAAGAGCTTTTTTTTTAATTTTCTGATAATAATCTTCTACGGTTGTCCCTTAGAAGCGCCTTGAACGATTAAGGAGCTAAATGATCTCTCCTCTTTAGCTGAAACGAGTAGAGCCTTTCAACATTATTAACTTCAATGTTTCCTGGATGTTTGGAATCCACGCCGCCGTTTATTACAGAATGTACATACTCAATTTTTGTAAGCACTTCTTTTGCAATGGACCCTTTTTTAATGTTCTTCAATGTCTTTTAAGACCGGCAATACTTCACAAATTGATGGTCCCTGATTTCCCTGATTCCAATGTATTTTTTTTGTTGGATTATCTCAAATCTTAGGTTCACACCAATAAACCGACTTCCTGGCGCATTTGAATGAAAATATTCGTTATGAAATGTCAGCAATCATGGAGTCAACCTCATACAAAAATTTTACATAAAAAATAAATTCCAAAACCGATAGCAACTCCCACTTTTTGTGATGTTTTCTTCTTCTGTAGAATATTTTGAAACATATGAGAAGGCTTTATGTAATCCATCATTTTATACCCTATAAACCCCATTCTAAAAATAAAGATCCCAAGATGACGGCGTGGTTCAAAATATTCTATTGATGAAAGAAAGAAACCCTTAAAAGTGGGAGTGGTTCAAAATTGTTAATGGATATAATGTACATAATAATATTACCAAAGTATTTTAATCAAAACATTTTTCACATTTCTATTAAGTTTTGAAACAATTTGGTTTTACCAAGAAAACACTCCCAATAATTGTAATGAAAAAATTTGGTTTTACCAAGAAAACACTCCCAATAATTGGGCGTGTCTAAAAACTTTGTATAGATAATGTTTAGGCAAAATTTTGTCTATATATGTTGTTGAGGAATTTTTCAAACTCATTACGTTTTGACCAAAAACGTGAAAATGTGGCAAAGTGCTTATAAACCAAAAGTTCGGGAAGTCCTCTCGATATTTTTATGCTCTTCAATTACGTCGGGCTTGTGCTTGTGGCTGGCAAAATTTGCTGCCTAATATTGAATGGTTGTCGTCTTTCCTGACAGCGGAAAATTGTTCGCTATCGCCGTTTAAAAATCCGGGGAATTAATTCTTCCTTCAACATGAAATGACGTTTTTTAAACTAACGAACATCCTTTCTGGAGTAGCTGGGTCATTACTTGCTTCTTTTTCTTCACTCCAAAAAGTCGGTGTCCATCTCTTCTTTTTTGCTTATAATCCTTCGTATACACCTACAAATTTTCATTGTAGACCCCATTTTCGGCTGTGAACATGTGGTCATTCTGACAAAAGTTTGTTGTGGAGCTTATATTAGTCCAGATTTTGGTCACGACTTTTCTTACCACAGTGCTTTCCCAAAGATATTTCTTAGAATTCAAAAAATTCAAAGATGGCATTCATTAGAACAAAATAAACCCAATACAGAAGTCAACTGATTGGGCTGTAAACTTCTTAGAAAAATTTTAAAGAAACAACATTTTATTATATATTTTCATAGATTGATATATTTGAACAAAAATTCAAAACAAAATAATATGAGGAACAATAAAACTCAAACAAAACTCATAAAACAACATCTATGCACATAGGTTAATTCTGTTGTACTAATTATACAATGATATTGAAACCTTAAAAATACAAAGAAAAAACATCTTTAAATACAAATAATATGTCTTATGGGCCCAAAAACTAAATAACAATTAATTATTTTTTACGGTTTACATTACATACTACAGTCTAATCTAAAAAATATTCTTAAAACACTAAAAACCTAACTATCAAGAAATTTTGTGCATGAGTGCATATTTTTCTTAGTAATATCATGTTTCTCCATAAATAAATGACAAATTTAAAATGTTACCCTAAAATTATTAATTGTTTTCGATAAATTCATTTTGATTTCAAAAGAAAGTATATAATTCCTACTTTTGGTTTAGTTAGATTTTAAAAGACTTTTAGTGATTTTTTTATTTTCATTGTATGTAATTTTTTAGAATTTAATTTGCTTTTGTCGAAATGTTTATAGTTTCACATTTTATTTTAATTGTCTTTATTAGATTTAACATTTTATTAGAATTGTTTTTATTTGTGTTTATAACGTTCTCACATATAATTATAGATTATATAGTAAAATTTAACATTTCTTTTTTGGCTTATTTTATTAATGCTTTTATTTTTTTTTTTTATGATTATTTTGTTAAGTGTATGGCAAATCCTTTGTATTTGTTTGTTAATATTTTTTTATTTCTTGTAAGAAAAAACATTTTTAGTTAAAACTTTACAAAATTTTGTTTAATATATTTGAATAGAAAAAAAAAACAAAACAAATATTTATTATAAAGAATCTAACTATATATATGCTTGTCAAATGTGTAAATATATTCTTTTTTTTAATGAGCAACAATTGTGTAAAGAGTGTATATTTTTGCAGTTAAATTGTTTTTTTTTGTGATGCCTTGTTTTTTATGTTGAATTGAAATTTAAATAAAGGACAAGTTTTTGTGATATTTTTTGATAAGTTAAAACATATTTTTATTGTGAAATTTGAATTTGCCCTTTTTTTATATTTTATCTAGCTTCTGGCTTCGTTATTATGGAATTCAAACTTGCCTTTCTATATTTTCAAAAATATTTCTGCTCACTTTAGTATCAACCAGACTAAAGTGAGCGCGGAAGGAGTTTCTCAATCTATTTTATCACTTCAAAATTTACTTGAGAATTGCCAACTTTAACTCAGCGAAGAATTGTCAGAAAACGTTCTCTTCGTTAGAGAAATGAACAAAATGAAAAATGAACAGTAAAGGTCCGCCCAGAATGCGTATCTGAAGCTGGTATCTTGTATCGCTGTCAAATGAGAGATACATTTCTTGCTTGAAGTTGCCATTCATTCAACTTCAAGCTACAGATTCACATTGTGTAAGTGCTTACGGCTTGCTTTGTTTTTTAACTTTTGACTCAGCTACAAGCGCCGCAAGCAACATATACGCAAAAATCAAACGTCAAACGCGAATCTGTAGCATGAAGTTGCCCCTCATTCATTTTCAAGCTACAGATTCACGATGGAGACACACATTGTGTAAGCGCTTACGGATTGCCTTGTTTTTATCTTCTACTCAGCTAGAAGCGTCCAGCTATAGATTCACGAAGATACGCATTGTGTAAGCCCTTACGGGTTGCCTTGTTACTAAATTCTGAATCAGTTCAAGCTTCAGCTACAGATACACATTCTGGGCGTGCTTTATTTCACGATTAGATCTTATAAGATAAATTAAAACGAAACAGAGGTGAACATAGTTGTTGTGTTCATATTGTTGTTGAGTCCAGCATCGGAAAAGTTTCGCAGAATTAGAAGAATTAGAAATTGATGGTGGGCTTTACCCACGAGCAAAATAAGAACGCTCATGTATGTTTTATTTCCCCAAAATAATTCTATGACAGCGAATCAAAATTGATTCGCGAAATGATCCCTTGATATTTGTCCTTTAGAAAACTGACAAGGCAACAAGGTGCAGCAACAGTATGTAACGCTCCACGCCCAAATATCGAACAAAACACTCCAAATATGACGGAGTGTTCTTTATAAGTTTATGCACGTAAGCAAAACATTGTGCGTTTGGGGGCACATGTAGAGTAAATTAACCCGTTACCGGCTCGCAGTAGAGGAAGACCTAGCTTTAAGTGGTAAAATTAAGTGTTGGAAGTGATGGAACCAAGGATGAGTTACGTAAATATGGCTCATATTGGTGCAAAGCCACCGCACGCGGAGAGTTTATTCCTCCATCAAAGCTTCTCTCTGACGAAGAGAAACAAAAAATTAAACATACAATTGGCGACTGTTTTATCTTCAATGCAAATCAGAATCACCAGGTCGCCAAAAAATGAGGCGTCATTACATCCATAGAAGTTAAGAGGGTTTAGATGTACCTTCGTCAAGTTAAAATTACAACGACACGAGTAAGGTGATGCCAAACTCATCGACAATAACTTCAGGGTGCTACCAAATAGCGGAAATAAATTCCCATCGTTAATTAAGCAATATGATAATCATCAGGTTCATAATTCGGATATGGATGACAAACTAAAGAGCTCCCTTGCTGGGGATTCTACAGCATACGTCAACGTGCTGGGGCGACGCAAACGACCCATCCAGAACGCCACGTCTTCAGGATCAAAAAAACTGCAACAGATGAGCATTAAGTGAGATCAGCCAACAGATTCGAGATCCTGGCAGATCTGAAGGAACAAAAATCAGAGAAATCCAACATTAACTCATCCCTGATTCAACAAAATCAGACCACAAGAGGATTGGTGTCCTCCAGTTTTCGCCAAGGGGGTATGATCCAAGACAATTTTTGACGAACATAGTGGCAATAATTGTAGCTAAAACCTAAATGATATTAAATTTGAAAACAAGGGGCTTCTCCGCTTAAGAATATTGGTTAAGGATTTAAGTTTACAAATGAAGAAGTTCCCTATTTAATTAAAGGGACTGTCTGACGGTTTTACAGCTGAACAAATTCAATTGGATATCGCTAGGTTGGACACTCCCTTTGAAGGTGCTGGTTAGACCCTTCACCCCAAATGGTCAAGGGATTCCAACATTCACTAAGGTATTTATATTTTTACGTTGTTAGCTGGGATACCGTTCAAGTACTCAAAAATATAAAAAAAATTTACTCAGACATCGCGTCAGGTGGGAGACGACGAAGAGGAACGGTCCGGTTTTATGCCTTAAATGTCAGCGTTTTGGACACGTCAGCGCTTACTGTGCTCCGTTTTTCACGAAAGAGGATCTTAAACACTTCACAAAAATAGCAAGATATTGAACGTAGTCTGCGTTAATTGTGGGCAGACAGGTCATCCCGCACATTTTTCTGGTTGCCCAAGAAGAATAGACTACATCAAAAGTCAAAAAAATACCCCCACTCTTAAAAGTTCCAGGCAAAACATTCAGCACACCTGAACCTGACAGTCAAAATGTCGACATTATTAAGACTTCTTTTGTCACCTTTGCTGACGCCCTTCGTGGTCAACAGGAGTCTTCTGCGTCTGTTAAAGTTTACCCAACTGAAAATATTCTCCCTTCCAATTCAATATCTGATTTCTTAAATGAATCTATGCGATTATTCCCTGTTATGATTAATATTCTTATCTCGAAAATTCGAGAATTCTGGCCAAAATACTTAAAAATTAACAATATTGAGAAACCGTCAGCTTCGGTTTCATTGCTTCTCAGCAAATATTAACTCTCTAGTCTCTCATGGTAAGTGTCCCGGACTTATATGCTTCTGAATGATACTTCGCCTATGGCGGCGTTCGTTCAGGAACCTCTCCTTAAGGGCAATCAACATCGAACCTTCGACAACTATCGTCTGTTAAAGGACATAGCTGGCCGAGAAAAGGGCCATTACCAGAGACTCTATTCAATACCGCGAAATTCCTCTTCATAATTCAGAAATCCAAACAAAAATAGTTGTGATTTATTTCACACAAGCAGCAGGGCACATCAAGTTACTTGCGCTTGTATGAATATACATTCCTTGTAACACAGGTCCCCGATTGGTACAAGCCATGACTGATCTATACACTCTTCTCTCTGATTCTGACAGCTTTATAACCGGAAGAGACTTTAACTCAAGGAACCCTTACTGGGGAGACTCAAACACAAATTACAATTTTTTTCATGGTTCAATAATAACTCCTTCCTTAACATGGACATAATTGCGCCAAATGGTCCAACTAGACCCATCTCATCCCCTCACATCGACTTTTACATCGTATCCGTAAACTTAATTGCTCCACAATTGATCAGACAACATATGGCTGAATTACTATGGAACCATTTTCTGATGATTTTTTCACTTATCTCATGATTGCGCTTCATAACTCTTCCCCGTTAATTGCGCCCCTGAACTCAAAAACATCTTTTAAGAGAACTAACTGGGAAATAGTCAATCGAGAAAAGATACCAAGCTCAAAGATCTAAATTTACCATCGAATCGGAATCTCTCGAATTAGGAGATTGACTCCTTCGCATCCTCCATGTCTCTCTCTCCTTTTTCAAGCATTACACAACAAGTTACCTTCAAAAGCTTTTAAATAAACTTAAAGGAAAACACTGTTAAACTCCTTAAATTTCGGAAATATTGGAAAGCAAGTCTCAAGAGAATATACCACAGGGAAGGCAATCGAATAAATACAGTATACACCACCCTATCCTAACAAATTACCTGTCTCAGCAAGATAAGTAAACTCGAATACTTAATCGTTCCACTTTAGTATTTAAGAAATAGACCGAATAACTGGCCGAAAACGAGTTACGATCAAGCCTTGGAGCATTCTCCACTTGTAGTTGAAGGATCACTTCATTATTCCACTCAAGAAAAGATAAATGCTTTCCACAAATTTTACTCAGACCAATATTCCCGTAAAGTTCCTAGCTACGATCCCATCACCCGTACTAATGTTCAGCTCCTCTGACGTTGTGAAATCAATCATTTCAAATCTAAACAATAAAAAATCTTCTGGACGACCTTATTCGACCTTAATTTTCCGGCACACTTGACAAAAATTATTTCTAGCGATCTCGAAATTAATTTATTCGAAGAGATTTCATCCTTGGTGTTCTGCTTTTCAACATCTTCCTACACGATTTCCCCCGTTGAAGTCGGAAGCTCGAAGTCGATCCTATACGCCGATGACACCATCGTAAACGATTTTCATGAAAGACCACATACTTCCTTGTTATAAGAACTTGGGCATTTCACTGAACGCTTCCAAATGTGACCTCATCAGTTTTAGAAATGCTCCCACTAAAGGATATAATCTAGCCGTCAGGGAAAGTAAACAATTGCTCCTCAACATCGAAGGCAATACAAAACTCAGCAAAGTTGAGGTCAAACACCTGGGATTGACCCTTCATGAGCGATGGAGAATGAACATCTGCACTAGAAAAATTCTTAAAAACCGCAAGGCTGCATCTGCAAAATTAAAGTCACTGCTAAACTGTTCCCATATTGAGCAAAGAACTAAGATGTTAATGTATAAAACCCTCATAAGACCTATGATTGCTTATGGTTTTTCTATTTGGTTTCAAATATCCCCAACGGTGGCCCGGAAACTTCAAGTTTGCAACAAGCATTTCTTAATTCTATAAATAATATTCAGATTAAAATTAAAACTAGACCGAATGACTTTTGGAAATTTATAAATTCAAAAAATTAAAGCGATTGCTACCCAGCCTCTCTATCGTTAAATGGTCAAACTACCGACTTGGGCAACATTCCTTAATGTAGTTCTGACTTAATTCTGCACCAGCAAACATTCATTAATGCAAATGTTCTTATTTTTGTAATTCTTCAGACAAAAGTGGTGTAATAACCAAATAAAGTTGCTGATAACAACAAGAATAAAGTTTCATTCAGAATTTTGTGCGCTAAAAAAAAGAAGACGGTTTGGAGAAACGTTTACATCGAATTTAAAAAAGGGTTAAGTTTTAAGAGTTAATAACTTAAATAAAATTCATGTATTTGCGTACATTACTTTTATAGGCATTAATTGAGTATAGAGCCAAACATTTACGTTTTAATTGTTTCTTTTTCAATTGTAGTTATTACATATTTTGTAAATATTATTATTTTGGCAATAATTGTTTCAAATATTATTTGTTATAAGAGTTAAAACTAATTTTCTTGACAACACGTTCTGATGGCAAAACACACAGCTGATGATATTATGTATCACACGCCGTTCCAAAATGTCAGCAGACGGAAAGCAATTACATGCGCAACAAAGTGAGAAAGCATCATATAATTTGAAAACAGATGCAATGCGCATTTTTTTGCATTTAGGAATTCAGCCTTGTTCTCTACCATATGTAACAACTTTGGTTATTCTTCCAATCTGTCTATTCCAATCGAGTTTCAAAGATTGATGAAGAATTCCTTAGCTATATCAAGGAGTCTCATACCCTTATTTTCAAAAGACTGAAAATTTCTTAATAAAGTACATTAGTGAATTTAATTGCAATGGAATCAAATTTTAATCCTGGCCACGATGGCATGAACTCGGGTTTTCTTAAAAAAAAACTGTGCACAATCACTTTATAAAATTATTTCCCACATTTTAAATCGTTAGACGTTAACGTAATTCGGCATCATCAATTAAGTGAACGTACAAGTTCAATCTTAATGTCATACGATCGGTGTCTAGTGTTCGTAATTTGTTTCGTGTGAAAAACAATAAAGAAAAATGTAAGTTTAATAATTTAAATTGAATTATAAATGCAAAATACCTATACAGATGTCAATTAATTAATATATGTTTACAAACGACATTCTTAGTAGAAATTGTGCAGCAAATAAAAATGAATTTAATTTAATATTTATAGTGGATTGGAAGCATTAGTTAAGGACCTTGTAAATGCTACGACATATGGATGTTCCCAGCTACCTATGTATCCAAATAAGGCTACCACAACGCCGAAAAGGACTAGGTACTAGGATTCAACAGAGGATTCCCTTCGATTGCAAGCAATTGCCAGTAACAAAGTCCAAAAATAGGTCCATTATTGTTTCTCTATTTGTAAACGATGTTATTAAATGTGTGCCTCATTGTTATATTCTGATGTTTGCTGACGATTATGCATCGGGTAAAGACGCTCACAGCTTTCAAACATTAAGCTGGCATCTACAAAAATGTTATCGTTATCGTGTCACAATAATTAAAAAAATAGAACATGGGGTAAGTTAAGACGCTATCCGTGCGAATTTTCCGATCCATATGTTATAAAAACATTGTGAATATCATCTGTTCGTTACATCTTAGAATATGCATCGATTGTTTGGTATCCATACTACAATTTACATATTGTCAAAATAGAATCAGGTCAAAAGAGATTTCTTAGATTTACTCTTAGAGGACTTCTTGGGTAAGCTTAATTAGTTTGATATCTTATCAGACAAGGTTGAAATTAATTAGTTTAGAATCTTTAGAGGTTAGAAGACCTATATCCCGAGCCATTTTCATCCATACCCTGCTCATCGGTGAGATTGATTCTCCTGAGGTTCACAAAAGAAAAATTAAATCATAACTTCAAAGTAGTTTTAAAATGAAAGATATAGGAGAGGCCCGATATGTTTTAGGAATGCAAATCACTCGTGATCGTTCTGAAGGAACAACAAGCATTGATCAGAAACGTTATATTAACGAGATATTATCGCGTTTTTATATGTTAGACTGCAATCCTGCTGTCACTCCAATGGATGTCAAGCAGAAACTATCAAAACTAATGTGTCCTCAGACGGAGTGTGAAAAAACGAAATGACAGAGATACCATATCAGGAAGCTGTTGGGAGCATTATGTTTGCGGCCCAGGTGACACGACCTGATGTAATTTTTGCTGTTAGTGCCGTATCACTTTATAATAACAACTTCGGTAAAGCTCACTGGACAGCAGTCAAGCGAATTCTTCGTTATTTAAAAGGAAGAGCAGATGCTAAATTGGAGTTTAGCAAGTCTCGTAATGAATCGATTAAGATAAAAGATCCTACACTGGCTATGTTTTCATATCACGAGGAGGAGCAGTATCCTGGAACGCCCTCTCATCTACTGAAGCAGAATATATGGGTATTTCTTCGGCGACACAAGAAGCGATATGGCTCAAAAGTCTGGAAGCTGGACTCATCAATGGCTCACCAGATGGTACAACAATTTGCTGCGACAACAAAGAGGCGATCAGTCTAGCGCTGACAAGCGCCTACCATCCTCGAACGAAGCACATTGATGTCAGGCAACATTTGATTCGTAACAAGATAGAAGAAGTACAGATGAAATGATTGCAGACTTTCTCACAAAGGCTCTTGATAGTGGGGGCTTTGATATAGTGTTGCGCTAATTTGCCTACACTACATTTAGTAATAATTCAAGTTGCGCATTCCAATCCCACGGGCAACTAGTCTGCTGGTCATAGGAAACCCTGCTGCTGCGTCAGCTCATTCCAATCGGCCACGAGTAGTTTATTTGCTCGTCATTGGAAACCATGCGATATAACTATATTACAAGATTCCCTTAGACACATTATGTTAGCGGCATGGCCGCATAAGATGATTATTCAATTCAATTATTGGTCAATAAAGAACCTCTAAAGCAAACAGTCGATTTCGTTCATATTACAATAGAATGTTATTTATAATTCAGTTTGGTAGCACTGTTTTTTATCTTGCTTCTTCTCTGAACGAAGTCATTTACATGTTTTTAATAAACTCATCTCCATTTTGTATTCATCGAAAGAAGTCGTGTTTTTCTACCGTGGTATTTAATTTCAGCGTTTTGAGATATTTAATTTTAGCGCTTTTAGATATTTTACACCTTCTAGATATTTAACACGGTATTGAACTGTACCGCTGTATTGAAGATCGAAATATTTCTATGACACAGACTGGTTTCTTAGCTGTAGTTCATGTCCACGCATCTACGGATCAACTATTCGCACGTTTTTGATTCTGGATGAATCCAATTCCAACACCATATGGACATGTATATGTCCATGAAATTTGAAATTCAACGTTTGATATGTAAGTAGCACACGTAACAAATTTTGTAGTAAATGAAATAAATGAAACCAAAATAAAACGCGTATTTAATCGAGTAGATTACGTGATAAAAACTACTCTGCCATCTCTATTCGGGATGGATCTGGGCGCCCAACGCAAAAATGGCAAAAAACGGCAAAAGCGCCGCTATTGCAAAGTTTGCGTACGGTGAAGAAAATTGTCAACCTTATGCCCGAAACACACATGCAGAGTGCCACGCACTACGCAGTTCAGCAAGCAAGACACATTGCAGAATTTTTAGTTTGATATAGACATGCAATGGCTCCTGTCATAACATTCAGCTTACTGTGGTGGTATTTGTTGATTCTCCGAACGTCATGGTAGCCATTGCCATTGCTCGATATATGGTCAATGATCATATTGCTTGACATTTGGACACTAAAGTACGAACCACTGTTTGGGGAATTTATACAAATCGTATCACAGTCTGTCGGTATTGATCACTGTTAGAGCGGTAATTGGTAATCAAAAGTGCGTTTAAAATCATTGAACCTTTGTTGTTTTGGATGATCGAAATATTTTTTGATCACAAAAAGGCATCGCCAAACGGTTGCAAATAATTCTTGATCAGAAAATACTCAAAGAAAAGGAAGCTCATTTGAAAAAGCATGAAGGTGCTAGTTCCAAGACGATATAATGGACTGCATTTACACGCTCCGTAATTTCGATGCGCAGCCTACAACAAATTCGTGAGCTTGAAAAAAAATGAAAAACACCGTAGAAGAGAATCAATTGGCTATTAAGCATCCGCGGTTGGATATAAATGTCACCAAGGAATTTAACCAATTCTTAAAATCAGAAAAGTTGTGTGTTCTATTTCAACCAAACCTTGTGGCAAAGTTTGATCCGATTGCATGTAGGTCACTTTACTATCATCGATTGATTCACACTGTTTGTACATGAAAGGGGTGCATGACAACTATATGCAATGCTTCTGTCGGCATATATGCAGAATGATGAATTGCCAGGGCCGTTGAGGATTTGGTCAAAAAATGAATATGTAGATCCAACCTGGAGGATGGTGCATATTTGCATTTATTGCAGTTTAGGGAGGAATTTGTAATAAAACGTCGATCATTGGTTTGTTACACTTTTAAAAATTGGTGTTGTCTGTGTCGTGGAATAAGGCCTGGTAATAATCTTTTTATCGCTTTATTCACAGCTTATTTTATTAATGAAATCAGGATGTCGTAGATCTGATCTAACTTTTACATTTCGCATTATGATTGTGACTGCCCACTTAGCTGTCCTAATATAAATTGTGTAACAAACCACTAGACTAACAATTTTTTGAGCATTTATCACAAATAATGACTATCGTTAGACATGTAAACTTAGTATGGTCAGGTATGGTTCGAAACAGGGGCATTCGCAAATAATTTCGTAGCAAAGCATTAGCAAATGTTTTGGTTGAGTTAAGAAAAAGTCGCTCACTTTCATACGTTTGCTTTTTTTGTCGTTTATTTTTTTTTATGCGGAATAAACGTCATAATTCAATGATGCCAAATTTATAAATTTTTATTTTCTCTTCTGTTGTGATGGCCATGACTTTTGCAGTGGATTTAGAAATAGAGACAACTTGCAGAACTGCAACGCTTGCAAATTTTACATGTGTTTGCTCCCATTGAAAACTGGGTGTTCTAATTTTTCTGCAGGAGAATTCTGCACGTGTGTTTCACGCAAGCAAACAAAATGCCAAGATTGACATACAAAACAATAATTTTCTTTTGTATTTTGGAATATATTAGAAGTTGAGTACCTATTTCCTTTTATGTGTTAATTTTTGTTTCTGGCAATACTTTTACCTACTAATAATATTTTCCATTTAGTTATAATGTAAAAAAATACGAATTCATGAAATAAAAACACCAAAAGAAAAATGTTCATTGTTTTAAAATATTTGCCAGTATATACTACCGGAAAAAGTGATTCCAATAGAATAACAACACAAGGATCTACTTATGAGTGCATATTTTCAATATTATCCTCAGAATTTGTCTTCAAAGATTGTTACATAGAATATAAATTCAACATACAACTTCGGGTAAATGTTAAACTACACCCAGTTGTATACAGTCAATATGGTCGATGTGCATATTATCTCTTTCCGAGAGTACAAATCAATTTAGTCGCTGAGATAAAACGATTTTAAAATAAAAAATAACTGAGATTATTTAAAGGTGAAAACTAAGATATACACCTGCGTGTATATCGTCAAGGTGAAGGTAAATGGTGACTTTTATTTAATCATTGTCGTGTACTATCAAGGAGTATAGAACTACAAAGAGTACGCAGAGTATGATGACGTTGTTTGATGCTGGGGTAGCAATGTGAACACTGGGGTACCAATATCAGTACCCCATATTTAAAACATTTTTTTTTGTATGAGATGCGCACTCTATGTAGTTCTATACTCCTTGGTACTATTACGGTATCTAATATTTCAAGAGATTATACAAATTCTTGATTAGTAAAAAATTAGGTTTGTGGTAAGAACGAGTCGTTTCTTTCTCTATTTTCTTATTTATTGGTTATCCTTTCGTTTCTTCTATGGAATACAATAACCACGACCAATAAAAAGATAGTAGGTAGTTGGTAAACTTTACTTTTTTTTCACCAAAATGCAGCAACAAATCATAAAAAAATATCACAATGAAGAAAAAATGGATCGTTTTTGTTTCAATTGTTTGTTGTTAGATAAAGTAGTTACAAACATTCGGCATGACTATCAAAATATGCGGCGAAATACCGCATTTAGTAAATTTTGTTATCCTTTTGATTTATTTGTTTTTTTTTTGTTTTCGTTATTGTATAACAAACATATAATTTAACTCTAATTTTATTATTTAATTTAGAGATAGAGAGAGCTTAGAATTTGTTTTTAATTTTTTTTTGATTTTGTATTCTCATTTTTTTTTTGTGTTTTTAATTGTTTATGATTTTATGTGATGTATATGAATATGGTTTGTTTTTTTTCGTCTAATATTTATTATTTCTAAAAAAAATTAAAGCAATCGGGTTTATGGTAAAATACATATAATATATATATTTCTATGTCGTTTATATATCAATTAAATAAATAAGTTCTCTGATCTTTTTTCTAATTTGTTGAATAAGTTTTTTTATTGTTAAATATGACTTCTGATTCTTAACGTTTATTGTATTTTTTTTTAAGACAAATGCAATAAGTTTTAGTTTTACTTTGGCACAATTGAAATGTTGAACTTAATTTATTTCAACTTTTGGAAAATTTGGTATATTGTAGTATGTTTGAATGGGTGTTGTGAGTACTCTGAAAACAAAAGAAAACTCAACTGAACATTTGGAAATTAAGTGTTAGGGGGACTTGGGCTTAATAATAAATAAATAAATTATATATAACTGATGGGAAATAAATAACAATCTATAAGGGTATGGTTAAGGTGATTAAACTTACCTTTGTTGCTAAATTTGTGAAGGTCTATAATATGTAGGTATACACTATATCTTGTTCATCGAACGATGTTAGTAGTTTAAATCCTTAAAATAAGTAAAGATATTATTAGATCGTTCACATGAACCTATAGCGTTATCAAGTGTTTCCGTATTTAGTACGGAGCACACATAAAGGTGTGTAGATTGTGTGATTGATCGAAAAACTCAGGAGAATTAAAAAAAAATGAAAATACTGGAAAGTTGTAGGTTTTAAATTATTAAGCATCATTCTATGACACCGAATATTGTATCCTGTGCTGTAGGTAGTAGATATCAGTTGTTTTTGTATGGTGAATAATATTCAAAGTCGCTCAAGTATCAAAACATTCAGGCTAAGTCTGCTTTTGGTGAGTAAAACTCCTCATCCAAACACTCCTATTAAATCAGATAAGTTCACGTATTGCGAAAATGTTACTTTACTACTAGTTAAGTATCCTATTAATGGTTCCGTGAAATAACGCCCAACGAAATAACGCCAATTCTAAAATTTGGCTTTATTTCACATTGTAAAATCGAAATTTTGTGAAATAAAGCTGAATTGAGAAAGAGCGCGGTCCATATTTTGCGCCCACCTGAATGCGAGTTAGGGTGTATGCAAAGTTTGAACACTATAGAGGAAGGGTTGGCATGATGCCCTCTGCAACCTTTCTGCTTATGCTCACTGTTGGACTTGTTTTGTGCCTGAAGGCAAGTAAATACACAGATTTAATATATGCAACCAAACTGCTTGAGGTCACAATTTACAATGAGTGCGAAATTGGATGTATGTGAAGTGAAATAAGGCCGACTCAGCTTAATTTCACTTTAGCAGAGTGAGATTCGCCGATTTTTTACTACAAGTGGGTAGAGTAGAGATTTTCGTTAGTCTCAAATAATTGTTTCACTCCAAGGTAGAACCGAATAGGATATCGCCAGACGAATCTTAAAAGGCTGCGTTTGCTTTCCAACATATGGCAAAGGAATATCATGACATAAGTGTAGTAACGGGTGATTTTTGTAGAGGTTAAGTTTTTCAGGTTGGCAGCAGAGGTTAGTAATGGCGTCCAAACGTCATCTGTCAAAGTGAAAAGATGTCAATAAATAATGGAAAGACTTACAAACGAGCAACGATTTTAAATTATTGAAATTTATTATTAAAATTCGTGTTCTGTGAAAAATGTGCACCGTTTGTTACGACCATATAATGGCGACCTGCGATGAGGCTCATTTCTGGCTCAACGGATGCGTAAATAAGCAAAACTATCGCATCTCGTGTGGTCAACATCTACATGCCATACAAGAATTATCGATGCATCCCAAAAAAAACGAAAGTTTCGTGGAGTTTATGGGCTGGTGGCATCATCGGTCGATTTTTCTTCAAAGACGACCGTGGAGGAAAAGTTACCGACAACGGCGAACGATATCAAGCCATGATACGCGACTTTTTTTGTCCGCATCTATCGCATCTCGTGTGATCATCATCCACATGCCATACAAGAATTATCGATGCATTCCGAAAAAAAACGAAAGTTTGGTGGCATCATCGGTCGATTTTTCTTCAAAGACGACCGTGGAGGAAAAATTACCGACAACGGCGAACGCTATCAAGCCATGATACGCGATTTTTTTTTGTCCGAGTTGGGTTAGTTGAACTTGGTTGGCATGTGGTTTTATCAAGACGGTGCCATATGCCACACAGCTCTTGAAACAATGGAAATGTTGAAGAAAGAATTTGGTGAGCAGCCTTACAGGACAACATAACACGCGTAATTCGTGGAATGCAGGCCGAAATGCTTCCATGCTTCCGAATGGACCATTTGAAACGGAGCCGCGGACATCATTTACATGAAGTTGTCTTTTAAACGCATATTTATCGATTAAAATTTGAATATTTGATCCAAATTCGAATGTTTTATTCGATTTAAAAAAAAAAACTACGCTACACAATGGTGTAGAGAGATTCGCCAAAAACCACTGTCCAACAAGCTGAGCCGAGCAACCGACAAGCTTGACTCGAAACATCTGTAGTCATTAGCCAATGCTGCCTTATTGGTTACCAATTTCGTATACATTAGCATAATAAATAATTAGATCACGCTGCTTCCCAATCCGATGGCAGGGTAAATCTAGAAGGGGATTTACCCTGCCATCGGATTTAAAAAAAAAAAACAAAGACAAAATACACACCAAAGCAACACTAGTCAGATGGGAAAACGATAGTACCTGTAAGCACACCAGAGACCCCTGGACAGAAATGAATACCAGGCAAGCTTATAGCCCTTAATAGGGCATCAATTTTAATAAAGGCTACAGTGGCAGTAGCAGGAAATATAAAGAATCTGGAGTAGAAGAGGATTTCACTTACCTGTTATGCCGTTGACGCAGATCACGGACTTTATGAACACTGTCTACTACTGCAGCAGTATTTCGTTATTTCGCACTCAACGCCCTCTGGCTGTTAGATGACTGTCCGAATGTTGTAAAATCAGTTCAGAACTTGGTGAAGGTTTGTGAAAATGTGGTCGAAGAACTCTATATGAATTTTTAACTTAGCACTGATTTTGGAAATGAGTTTCCACAATTAGAAAGTTCCGGGGTTAAGTATTTTCATGATCAAATGGCAATTCATTTGCATACTGAACACAAACGTCGTATAGACAAGCCATTTGACAAAAAATAACTGTAAAAAAAAAACAATTGAATACTTACGCTTTATAACTGTTCAAAGAAGCTTAGAGTTATCATCCATAGCACGTTGCTTTTAGAAGACATTCGGGACATAGCTCTAGAAGACTCGTTGGCACCAATATACAATCCACAACAATTCAAAAGCATCATCTCTGGGAGCTTATCAAGCGTTATGGGTCCAAGTCACCATACTCCTTCCGGGAGGGTCTTGGAATTTAATCCAGATGGTAGACGGAAAAATAAAGATGGCTCGTGAATACAGAAACTAAACTTATGGAAGTTGAAGTGCACAACAATGAATTAAATAAGAAAGCACGAGATAACATCGTAATTGGGAATTAATTGAAAGAAAGTGCGTAACTTCTAACATAATTGAAGTGTTTTGGTGCCATCAATCTGAATCTGAACAGAAAAAGCTGATTTAAATTATCTGAAATAATATTTTACTAATTCAGGGTGTAATGAATTTTCTCTTTGAGTGAGGCCTACTCTAAGTGTGTAGTTTTACACGAACTCCTTTCACAAACACGTGCCTTCTCGTTAGTGAAATCGTCTTCCATTCAGCAAAGACTTTAACTGCAGAACGGAATTTGCAGACATTAGAAGTCGGATAACACTATGTTGCTTAGACGCTCTAAAGCACATAATGTCCTTTAAGTTACCAACACAAGAAGGGAAAAGTTTGATTCAGAAGAGAGTGACAGAATAAATTATTAAAATTACACCAGGACTGGTAAAATAATAAAAAAACCAAACACAATTGGAAATGTAAGTATTTATGAACAAAATATTCTAAAAAGGATTATAGGATAACTACAAAGTTAGTACAAATAAATGAAGGAAAAAAAACTCGAGTATTCACAACGCGCTGCAATATCAAACAACCGTGTTTCGTCATAGTTATATGACACCTGCCGAAAATTGAGATCAACAGTATGTGCTGCAATATGTCTGTTGTATAAATAAAGTTTCCGTTCTATACGTTCTTGATTTATTTGAATTTATAATTCAATAGACCAAACTAATTAAATTGCGTACATATCTTCAGTCATGATTTTAAATCTGGAACTTGTAATATTACGCATGAAATGCAACGTCACGACTACGTAACTAAATTTATACAGACAGACACATTGCACTGTTAAAGCTAGAAACGAAAAACTAAAAAACTACTTGCCCCCACCCCGATCAACTTACGTCTTAAAGATATGAGGGAACTCATTGGCTATTGCTCGAACCAGTTTCTGATCGACGGCACTGCATTCGGTTTCCTCGCAGAAAATACGAGTAAATATTTTCATAAGTTCTTGTTTGCGGTATTGGTTCTTCTCGTAGTTGGTACTCCTCACCATGCAACGGCACAGGTTTAGATATTTTCCACGCATCTAATTCAAATAGAAGATGTTTACGGAGAGTTGCAAAACATGTAGTCATTTAAAACTTACGGGATTTCCAGCACATAAATCGGAAAGCTGTCGCACGACAATATCGAAGACAACTATCCGATCGTTCGTATAGACCAACATTGCTGTTTCAGGAATCGTAAAGATGTCAGTAATCATCTTGAGTATTGAATTGGTTTCTAAAGCGTGTCTAAATGATTTCAGTGGATCCTCTAGAATTTTAAGATTAATTTTCAATTTCTTTCCTTATAAGATTCTCTAGCTTACCTTCTCGATTTAGTAAGAGTAGAATCTTTTCGGTGAAAACTTTAACTGTTCGTAGTTTTTGCATTGCTTCGAGAACAAAGTTCTGGTAGTACAATTCAAATTGTAGATTATACGATAGGAGGAGATAGATGACTAGATCTACAAGTGGTTCGGGATGATTGCCTTCAACTATTTCAAGGAGGAATGTGCAGAAATCGACTCCAAGAAACGCTATATGCAAGAGAGAACAGAAGATGTAAGCAAGGTTTTGTTGATTTGCTGCATAGTCAGACTTACCATCATGTGCTACTGGCATTCGCTCGCCTTGAGAGAAAACCGTGGTTAACATTTTAACAAGCTCTTTGAATTTGGGAACGTTGGAGAAGTGTGTTTTCATGTCCTCCACCTGTAAAGAAATGAAAATAAGGGAAATATTGTCAGATATGTTGCTGCCATTTTTTTTTTGCGATTTTAAGTGTGGTTACTGTCTAATAAGGCACTGGGTGTTGTGTTATGAACCCAGTGTGCCTATTAATTAAGGTAAGTCCTGCTCATGTGATCAGGGTTCACCTATTCTAAGATCATGTTATAAGGCTCAAATGGATGTGATACTGCTCATCACACAAAATCAATCGCCTGATAGAGTTGATATAGAGAATATATTTACAATACATAACTCCTGCTCTGCGGTGTGGGTTCTATTTGCAAACTTGTCACTAGAACAACTCATTCATCTTAGAACATATGCTTACTTCTGAGGACATGAAATAATCAGACTACCCATATACACAACAATAGTACGAAGGCTTTCAGCAACCAACGAAAAACTACTCAATTGTTGGCTTTACTCACCAAGCTTGACTCATCATCGTAGAGCAATAGGGAAGTACTTACGAAGCAGAGGCCAGCCCCATTCGTCTAAGGTATTTAAGAGGGTAACCATTAAAGTGTCGATTGTAAGCACTTCTTGCTTCTGCTGAAAAATTCAAACCAAACTTTTTGAAGTGACAAGCTAGATGATCTAGAGTATAGAATTCTGGCTTCCAAGAGACAAAAGACTAATACTCTCATTGGTCGTTTCTCGAGATACACAAGAGTTCTGTAAGAATGGGCAGCTTTAATGAAAAAAGGAAGAAATAGCCTCCTATGCTGCGAAATATATTCTCCAAAAGTTAATTTTCCCAATCTTCAAAAAAAGTGCACCGTAATATATGAGTTTTAGGCTTAGAAAGTCAACAATTGAACAAATTTCACACTTTGTCCTAGAAAAAAGTGTAAATCTATACCTGCCACCAATTTATCGATAACAAGGCCGCAGCAGACAGAGGCACGTCTATTTTTTTTATAAACTGCCCAAACTCATCCGTCAAGGTCGGCAACGACTTTATCCAAACATTTGACAATCCTTTTTGGGATAAGACCGAAGGCGGATTATCATGTGAGTTCAGCTTCTCCCATCATTTGTTTGTACGAAGTTATTATCTTTGCAACAATGACGAGGACCTCCTTTTTAACGCCGAATACGAACGGCAAACTTGAGAAGCTTCTCATGACAGTGTTACTATTGGATGTTTGTCAGAACTTCGCGAGACGTATATCAGCGAAAAAACTGATAGGCCACTGCGACAAATACTAGCATTACCCGATGATATAGAATACAGAATGGCTCTGACTCTGGCCGCAGACACTTTGTTCACAATTGGCATTATTGGTGCACACTAGCAAACCTTGATTCAAGAAACAAATCTGTATTTTGATGTAACAGCGGCTCTCAGTTGCAACGTTTGGCAGACGCTGATCACAACGGATCGACACGTTGTGATCAGCGTCTGCAAACGTTGCTATGTTTTCAGTGAGATACTTTACACCAGTCTAGATTAGGAACAAGTAAGACCAGGCTTTGAATACTGTTGTTAAGTATAGAGTTCGGCGTCAAAACAAATAAACCAACGATCGATCTACAGATAGTCGAACTGCCAACCAATTCCACTATGTTATCATAGATGCATGTTTTGATAAAATTTGGTCCTGGGTCTTAACGAGCATGTTTCCCCAAACATTTTTTGTTTTGTTTAATTTAACGTGTAGACAATATTATTCTTATATTGGCAACCAAAATGGAGACCTTCTGAACCCCGCCAACTACAGAGTCTCCTCAAGGTCGGCTAAAAGAAAGCTTTACCATTATGAGATATTAGTTTGAAGTACCTTTGCTTTACTTTTAACTCAACAACTCTTGCCAATAGCTGATTCTTCTGGCTTAGAAGTAAAATCCTCGCTCTAACTAATAAGGAGATTCTATACAAAACCCTAAACATCCCAGTCCTGGCGCTGAAGCATGGACCGTGTCGAAAGCTGATGAAGGAATCCTTGGGAAAATCCTCGATCCCGTTTGCGTTGACGGACTATGGGGACGAAGAATCAATCAAGATCTATACTATATAGACCTGGTCAAAAACTTGGACATTGAAGATGGCTAGGACATGTAGAGCGAATGGAGACAAATTTTCCGTCTCGCAGCATTTTCGATTAGCAGCCAGACTTCAGACACAATAGAAGACCTCTTCTGAAGTGGCTTGCACAAGTTTCAGCAGAACTTGAAGCAGAAATTGAAGTGTGTCACTGTAGACAGTTAGCTAAGTACCGGGCTAATTGGATGACTGTAGCGCCTTTTAAGGCAAAGCTAAGCATTATCAACAAAGATTTGTTGGAATACTTCTCCTTGTTGCACGAACTATGTATACGCAATGTGTACAAGGTGGGCCATAACATACGACCCTATGAAAGCGTAATCAATTTCAAAAATTTTTATCAAATGATTTCAATTCGGCTAGACATTTGCAAATACAACACAATTCGAATTTTTGTGTATAAACAATAAAAACACATACCCTTGGATGGAGCCGTAACTGTCGTTAAATCGGAACTCTGACTGGGGTAAAAAGTACCGTGGAGGCTGCGTCGGTTTTTGGTGCATAACTTGAAGGTATTCTCTACCATAATCCAGAAAGCCAAGCAAAAGCTGATGAATGTTGATTGTAAATTCTGATTCTCAACTATTCATTGACGAGGCCCTTAACTCTATGGGTAAGTAAGGAAACAAAATTTGCATACACACGTACGACTAACAGCACATAATGCACTGACGTTCTGAAGCAGGGGTTTCCAAGTAGTCTGAGTCTATTTAACATATAGGAGAGGTAAATTGATAGATAGAGCTCCAGGAAGCAGTTAGGAGCGAGGAGGTAAAATCTGTAATTCGTAGTGGTCGATGCTTTGCGCTGCAGCTGTGGCACTTGGTGTTGTGGGGTATACCCAGACTAGCATTTTGATTATCGATGATCCAGAGTTTTGTAGCAAACAAACTTGTAACTTTCGTTATATGCTGATGGGGTCGAGTCATAATGATTATAGCATGTGACGAGCCAAGTCTGGATTGTTAGAATTCATCTGCGTTCGTAGGTGTTTCACCCACATTAAGAATGATTCCGTACTGGCTCTTAAAGAAGGCTAGTTCGTTTGAAGAAGTAGTTATAATAATGTCGACAACGAAATTATTGAATTAGTAGCGGCAACAAAACAGCTGGGTACTGTCGCTCCTTATATCGTATCATGACCCCTAAACGCCAGTCATACACTTGGAATACATCGGAAGACAAAACAATTTCTTTAATTTTGATTTGTATCAAAATCTGTTTCTCAGAATCCTCTTTCGTTAGGAATTCAGCAGTGAAGTGTTTAAGGTCCGTTAGGGTCGGTGGTAATATCGATTAACCCTACAAGGATGGAAACGATAATATTGCGGAGTACATCCAAAGTTACATCTATAGTCGTAGACTCAATTTTATCAAATGTTGAGTGAGCAAGCGTTGAGATACATGCTTTCTACTGTTTTATATGTGTTCTCCAGTTAATATTGGTATCCAGGATATTCCCCAGATATTAGAGAGTAGGGGTCAGGGAGCTGAAAAGCGATATTAATGTTTTGCTCTGTCTAATTCCTAGACCACAAATTGTAGCAAAAGTTCTACAGAGCACTTTCAAACATGTATCGATTAAGTCGGACTGGGAGCTTATCTTTGATGCATGAATCATGACCATAAGCCACAACGGAGGGTAGACAGCTCTAACCTATGTTCAGCTCTACAGTGTATATCGTTAGACTGCTGTTGTATTGTTTTGACTGATTGACTGATAATCTTTGTATAGGTATATACCAATGGCTTAAATGTCCTCTATACCAGTTGCGATTATGCTATATGTTTGTTGTAAGTTCTGTACTATAATCGACATAATCCCATTGAGGAAACGTTATTTACAGGGAGAAAAGCTGTTTATGTCCCTGGATGTCTTTTCATCTAACTGATGCATAAATTTTAGTTCAGTACTTACAATTTCTAGAGGCAGTACCGAAGTGAGAAGAATATCAATAATAGTCCTATCCAGGTGGCATGCGGCCGTAAATGCTCTCAGCAGCAGCTTTTTGATCGGCCAACTTGTCTCCATTTGATAGAACTGCACCATGTTGATGAGACTCTCGTATTGATCACAGGACATTTCATAACAGCAAATGTTTTCGTCTGCATTTTCCTGTAAACAAACAAAAACCAAATCATCTAACTGACAAAGCAAAGAAAAACCCAAAACTCACCAAAATATCAACCAGCTCTTCCAAAAACTGTATTATATCATCCTCATCTTCGTACAGCATCCATGTGCGTTGTTCCGAGTCATTTTTACAATCGGCTAGTTGACAGAAGATGTCCTGCAGTCGTTTCGAATCATGCGTCTCGCCAAGTAGCTCCTTGGGCGTTTCAACTTTCTCTGTCACATGCACAGCCACTGCTTCCAGATATGGATTAATAGCTCCATTGTATAACTGCTCTAAGCTGGTAAGCACCACACGTAACGCCTCGCATGACAAATCGAAACTTAAATTTGTACTACGTCGGATCGCCTCGACGATCTGGTAAACATCTGCCGAATCAACTTTCACATCACTACCGGCTGCAGCTGCTGCTGATGCTGCAATTATAGCTGCAGCCGCACCGCTGTCATCATTCTCACTGTCGGTCTGTTGTGGATGATTGTGATGGTGCTGGAAGTGGGGATGTTGATGGTTGTTTGTGCTACTGTTGGTCTCTTTCTCGCTCTGTTCATCGCTTGCGGCATCCTCTTTGGGCTTTGAATCGGCTGTTATGTTTTCGGTGATCTCACTGGCATCTGTGCCGGCACCATTTCCCTGTGCTATCGAAGAGGACTCCTTGTAAATGGTAATCACATCTTCACTTGTCGTTGTTGTTGTCGTTGTGGTTTCGGATGGCTCTGATGTCACACTGTTATCGCGATTGTCTTGTGCGGGCTCATTTGCCTTTGAACTGCCGTTAAGCACTCCCATACTAGGACTTTCTTGTATCATTTGTGGGGGAATTGCAGCTCCTACCGCTGGACTGGACATTGATTTCTTACCGGAATCTAGTCGTTTCGATTGCGGTGGACTTTGTGGCTCCTGCTGCTGGAGAGTTGGATTAAAGTGTGGCGATGAGGGATTGGTTAGTTCTTTCTCAGAGTGTTCATCGTTCTCCTTGTCATTGTGGTTGCACTGAAGGTTATAAACAACAGATATGTAGGCGGTATAACAATAAATTAATTTGTTTCTTGACTTACGGAATAAAAACGTTCGATTGCCGTTTTCTTTTCCCTGAGTCTGTCCAGTAGTTCCTCTTTAGCTATGATGCCATTGATTTCCGTGTCTTTGCAAATTTCCAGCGATTCAATGCTGGAATTTAGGAAGCTGATAAGGAAGTCTGGTTCCACCTGAAATTATGTTTTTAAATCAGCAGTCTTGTGCGAATGATGGTATTGTGTATTTATTCCATGGTACCGCAGACATTATAACCTTGGTAAACCTAATAATCTTTGAATTTTCCCAAGAACTTTATTTTAACTTTGCACTTGAAACCTACACACTATGTTCATCCTATGTGTTATTTAACCAATTGGGAGGTTAAGGGCAGAAACACTGTGATTGCCTAGATTTTTACGACTTCGAATCCACAAAGCAACTTAGCGGTCAGACACATGGTCAAACCGAGAACCAAATTGACCATCCAATACCCTGGATGTACACACATTCAGTTGGCAAACATCTACATCAAAACTTCTCTCTTCGCAGCAAAGAAGAAATGATAAGAATATTCTGCGTGGGAAATAAAGAGAACACGCAGCATCCCTGTTCAAGGAAACCGAAGAATCTCGCAACAAGGGGAGCATCCTACAGTTCTACAAAAAAAAAAAGCAACTGGCAGATGGCTTCAAAGTCGGAACACAAAATTAAGGAAATATCATTGAACACCTAGTCACAGACGCGTAACGATTTGTATATGTACTCAGGCAGTATTTTTAAGAGCGAGATGTTAAATGTGTATCGTGCCGCAAGCGTGATAGGCCAAGAGACCATCCCAAGTCAACGCAGTATATTTCGTTGAATAGAAGTCAGCGCAGCCATAAGCTACAGCCAGTTCTAATAGATAATTAGCCGAACGCTTCAAATACGGAGGTGTTGCCTTAGAAGTGTTAATGCACCAAACCAAGTATGGATGGATAAGAGCATGCCTGAAGACTGGAATATCAGCCATATGTTCCATTTACATTAGCCTACATCTTGCTCCAACTACGAAGAGATATCCATGCTGAATGTCACATACAAAATAATATTCAAGGTGCTGTGTGAAAGTCTGATCACTTCCAACAGCACACTTATAGTACACAAGAGCGTGGCTTTTGGACCGACAGATCTGTTATGTGACACTTGACTAAAAGACATAAAGCAACGTTTCCAGGGTGGAAATGGATGGATTTAGCGAACATTTTTTAACGCGATTTAAACAAAACCAACGGCACATGAAAAACGGAGATGAAACCTACGCTGGAACACTGTCAAGATTCTATCACCGAATAATACTGCTTTATCCCGCCTATCTGTCCGAATACTCGAAATATTTGTTAAGACTTTCCGGAATGAACCTGGACCTCAACCAACATGCCTCTACAATTGGTCCAGTCCTTAGCTAACTGCATTTAGTTGAGCACTTCATTACTTACTACTTCTGCTCGCCACTTAAGCCGATATCTTCCTCCACTGCGTCCTACGTGTGGCTGGGAATCGAAAACTCTGCGAGCCGGAGTATTGGTGTCTCTTACATATCCTAGCCATCTCAAACTCCAAAGCAGAGTTATTTGCCAACCAGGTCGTTGTCCATGTAAAGCTCGTATAGTTCTTGATTTGGCTGTAATGATCAGGGTCTTATATACGATCACCTTAGGAGTTTTACTTCTGCCAAGATGTTGTTGTCAGTATTAATAGCAAAGCCGAGGTAGACAAAGTTATGTTTGTCAATGGTGACGCTCACATGATAGTGCGTAGTCTTCCCTGAATTCTGTTTTGGTATCGAGTGGTTCGATGAGGTCGTTTTCTACCATGACGTAGTAGCGAGAGTTCTGTATTGTCATCCTGATCAGACGGACGATTTTGGGTGGTATACCAAAACTAGACATGACTCTATATTGTTCGTCTCTATAAATTATGTCGTATGCGACTTTTAAATCGACGAATAGGAGGTGAGTATCGATTTGGGCTTCTTTGGGTTTTTCCAGAATCTGCCAATGTTTGATGATTTGATCATATGTGGATTAGCCTGACCGAAAACCACACAGATAAGTAATGATCCGGTAAACGGCAGATCCTGTATGCGATGTTGAGGAGACTTATGCTCTGTAGTTGACGCAGTTCAGAGGGTCCCCTTTTTTGTGGATCGGGCAAACGATACTGAGGTTCCACTCTGCAGGCATATTTTTTTCCGACCAGATTTGGTTTATGAGTTGGTGGATGTTACTTACCAAGTCATCTCCGCCGGCTTCATAAAGCTCGGCAGCCTATTAAGCTTGAGTTTAGATATTGCTATCCCCACTTCAATCAGGTCGGATGGTTGGTAGTTTTCGCAATCGTTTCCTATATTAAGTGGTGTGTTCTGCCTGACAGCGGATTCTGTTCGAGCCTCTTTGGTTTTACATTTTGGTACCTACCTCATGCAGAACGAATGGACACCAATACACTGGCTTGAGTCTTCGATTTCCAACAATGCGACGGACGTATAAAGTGGCGAACACAAGTAGAAACTGGCATTTCGCTAAGAACCGGGCTAATTGGAGAGTCATGTCAATTGAGGACTGTAGCGCCGCAAGATTGTGCGATTCTTTTTATTTTTTTGAAGTCGCAGGCCTATGCCAATAAACCGCAACCGATCCACACCTACGCAATTGCTTAAATTCAACGCAGCAGAGTTGATGGATTCGGGTTTACCTTAGAAGCCCTGACGGACAATTGAATGATATTATGTGGTTATTTGTGGGAATTTTAAACAAACAAGACTTTTGTCGCACATAGCTTGTTTTATTCCATTTGTACATAGACTCGTCCTTATAAGAAAACCTTTTACGAAGTACCAAAAAATGTACAACATTGTTAGGATAGATTTCGATTTGGTGATTCTAGATATGAAATTGTAGATCCCCATTATTCTGGATAAGGTCATCTAGAAGAACATTCCCCACAACGCACTGTGATACTAATTGGATGGTATATGTAAATGCCATGTACACAGGTATGTCATCACTCGAGAAACGCGGAAGGCAACATCAAAAACAGATGTGTCGCAACCACCTAATTAGAGTAGAACCACATTCGAACACAAGACAGACTAACAACCTTCAATCAAATTGTCCACTTAATATCAGTCCCCATTTCATAAGCTTTCCCTATGTAGTTCGTTTTGAAAGAGAAGCCAATACAGCGGTCGTACAATTAAATACCGCTGCTGCTCTTTGGTAGGTATGACATCAATAACGTATGAAGTTCATGAGTTCATCAACAATTGCCAAGCAGCGCAAATCTGTTGTTGTTACAAAAACAAAAATTGGTTGTTGGTGGAATGCATCGACTTCCAAAATCCCGTGTATAAAAGAAACCTCAAAAAAATCGATTGATCTTAAGAAAACGTTCTGCTCCTTCACAATATGACGGTTGTGCGCTACCAAGTTTTCAAGGTAGGTACATAGCCAACTTTGAGAAGAAAAAAAACACACAAGTGCCTACGCCCCTCATATTGCTTGCATCGATCTACAATTAACTTATCGTCGCTTGGCAGTCTTTCAGCTAGGACAATAAAAGTGAACCAACACACTAAATAAACACATAAAGCGTCTCAAAGGAGCCTCTCCACATAGCCAATAACTATACCACTAATTACCCAACTCTGTCCGTATGCAGCAGCAGCATTATTGAGGACACATTTAGTGCTCAGCCTTGAATGCATCGCTAAACTCTTGACTTCTCGTTTTCTCTCGCCGTCATCTTATAATTCAGTTCAGTTGTCTGCATGTAAGAAGCGAGTAAAAAACCCTCTGAATGCATTTCTCCTTCTTTTGAAACTCAAGGGGGAGGCACTTCAATATCGAAATCGATTTAACCCCCCCAACATAGTAGAGCAGCAGCAGCAGCAGCACAGCCAGCCTATCTCAAAGGACTTAAATCATTCTAAGGTTATTGACATCCTCTTTCTCTCCTGGCTCCCGGACTGTATGATGTGCTGAAGAGTGTTGTTTTGGCAGCAGAACACACATTTAAATTCTGTGACGACCACCACCCTTTTGCTACTTTCAAGGCTAACACCCCGTTTTCGGGGATAGGTCACACATATACACATAGGCATGCCACCTACCTTTATTTTCATTACGTAATTGGAAGGGACAAATCCAATGTTGCCCTTCATGCTGACCACTTGCCACCAATTCCTTTGGCGGACGCTTGTCTGATATAGGATGAAGTATTCACCTTCGTCGAAGCTAATTGTTTTGGGGTACACAGCTTGGAAGTCATAGAGTGCTTTCAACATTTCGATCGTTTCTGCGAATGAAAAAGGACATTTCTTATGAAATCCTTGAATCTATTTATTTGGTAAATGGGTTAGGATGGGAGCAAATACTATTGGGAATATTATAGCAATTAAATTCATCACTCACCCATGATTGTTTGATGAAATTTTTTGCACTTTTGTTTTTGTTTATTTTGGAAAATTCCGTTTGAAGCGATGAAGAAAACTACCCACCCATTCGCGAATGTACTGCGAAATATATTCCACTCAACATCAACACACGAAGGCGAGCACAAAATAAAACGTCAGAAATTGTTTATATTTATTTTTTGTATAACAGATTAGGTGGGGTGTATAGCAGTTTAGTTGGTGCTAGCAAAGCTTAGCAAAGCCAAGAACCTACGATTGTGAGTGAGGTCACAGTAGGTATTAACGATTGAACTGAATCGTGTGCTTTGACTTAACAAAGAATTTGGAACATGTGATTCTTGTACGTGCTGTTCGAACAAGTGTAAACATTTTCAAAATCCGCCCACACCCACTTCTTAGTTATTTTTAGAGAATGTTGAAAAAGTTTGTAAGGGCGTTTACAGTTGAAAACGTTTTTCGGTAGAATTTTAAAATATTCGAAAAAAAACTTTGGATGAAAATCATTTGGTATGGTAAAACAAATATTTCGTCCATATGTCATATTAACCCACGTCCACTTTTTGGAAGCGTTTTCCTACAAAAACCATTTGTATACCATACTAAATGTTCTCACATTCCAGGTGCAAATACGAACGTCGTTGTCCTTTTTTTCGTTTAGCAGGGTCGGCAACAATAAAAACCGTAATTTCCGAAGCTACTGGTTGCTTCGTAACAATGTTTTTTCTTAAATGGGGCCTGGAGCCATCAGTATACACTACGGGATTGAGCGCTGACTTACCCTTGAAATTGTTGTCCGAGTATTGCGAAGCAGTTTGTCTTGATTTGCCTTGGACAGCCTGCCAGTTTATAGTGTTGCCGTTTTTCGTCTTGTTATTAACACTCGCGCTTATCGTTTAGCAAGTCAAATCCGGTTGGATGAAACCAGTACCCGAGGGAGGTTAAAAATAAGCACATTTGATGTGTATTCAGAGTAACAACCACAGGGCATTGCGAAGTTAAAGCCAATCAGAGTCTGCTCTCGCTCTACAACACTCAACCCTTGGTCGATTCGAGAGGAAAATCCTTCGAAAAATCTTCGTTCCCGTTTGCGTTGACGGGCTATGGAGACGAAGATTCAACCAAGAACTATACAAGCTGTACAGTGACATGCCACTAGTCAAAAAACTCCGCCATATGATTTTGCATTCCAGAACGCAGTTTGGCTGTAACTCAATTTTTCAATCAACCACCAAATTACTATTATCACCGATGTCTCCGTAAATAATTAAATCCATTACCGCAAACTGCGGCACAGTTAGTTATATTTGACCGATAAAGTTTGTCTTTGCTGAGAATGTTGTTCCAAGTAATTAAACAATCTAAACATTTACGTCGAGCCGAAAAGCGTCGTTTCATCTTAAATCTGAGGCATTTCATCAAACAATGTGACATATATTAAGTTTGGTTGAAACGCAATGTAGGAACAGTCAATTTCAAAAGATATTTTTCCCACTTAACGAAAGACACGCTACGTAATACGTTTACTCTAAGGACAGCTTATCTGAAGTTTTGCAAATATGTGCCGGGTTCCGACAAGGAGACGCGTATTACCATGTGATCTTTAACAGATTGAGCATGGGGAGGTTTTAATACGGAATGCATTTTCTTCAATCGTCCAGCAACTAAGGTACGCATACGATATCAGCATCATTGGTCGCTCTCATCCCATGCGAAATTCGTTGGTCTTGTTATTGACGGGGACAAGACAAATTTTATGCTACCAACAACCTTACACAACATTTCTCTACCTCGGAATCAGCAACAATCCGACGAATTACGACTAAGTGTGGATGCGATCAAGACTGAACCTAGCAAACGAATTATTCGGTTAATCAATCAGTTAATCAGTATCAAATTTTACCAGTCTTACTTTACAGCGCCGATTGCTGGGCAAATTAGAGCAAATCATTTTTGATCCTATATGCAAGGAAGGAATAGATTAGTAGATACCACCGTGCACTTCATGAGCTGTACCAAGATGAGGATATAGTGCAAAAAGTACATACAAAGGATAAAGTACATTGGTTCGGCCACATCAAGTAATGAACTTAATAATGCTTCAGCCATGAGGAGCTGCGAATCTGAGCCTCAGTTTCGAGACGACAAGGAAGACCGAAATATGGTTGCACTGAATAATTGAAATCAAAAAACGTACCCTGGTAGGTAAGTAAGTAAAATCTTTCAGTCCCGTTGGATTATTTTAATTAATTAATTCAACACACAACCTTTTATGTACTTTGAATTACCAATCTGTATGGAGTAATGAATTAAGCTCATCAGCTGAATTTTGTACACCAGAGATCAAATATGGATGTGTTAGATATTTGACAAAGAATTTTGGAACAGAGTGAGTGAAAGAAAATCTCTGAGGGAGGCTTGAAACACACCTTCAAGCCTCCCTCAGAGATTTTCTTTCACTCACTCTGTTCCAAAATTCTTTGTCAAACAACAATTTCCTTATCTCGCATCGCAGCTTGTAATGATAATTGGGGTATTCATGCAACGTCGGAAAGTCGTCGTAAACGTTGTAAACGTGACAAAATTACAACCGACGTGATAAATAAACTGTCTGTATGGGACATATTTTCTAACAATATCGGAATTTTCTCACAGGAATTGGGTGCGCAAACTGGGATGGTAAACGTTGTAAGCTTTTGAAACAATATTTTGACATTTAATCAGTAACTTTCACACATCAAACGTATTCGCTAAACTGAAAAAATTATGTAGAACAGAGAAAGAACAATAGGAACGAAATTCGATCATTAAATAAATTACTAAATTGAGATTCGATTCAGTGGGTTACCGCATTATTTAGTGGTACGTTAATGTATCGTTCATGATACGTCGTCGTAAAATTAAAATCTTTCGCACATAGTAAAATTACGACGTTTCATGAATACCCTTAACAACAGCTGGTTCAAAGAATTCTCTGGTTCCTCAGTGAAGAAATCACGTTTCACTTCTTTTTTTTTAGTTCTGGGAGGAATCCGTAACCGGAACTGATCTATTTAGTACCACGCGACCCTCCTGTCATAAGGGTTTAAAATGTGTTTTATGAAAATAATATGTTATAAAAAATTTAATTGAATACAAACAGAGTTTTCAAAATATGTTGAAATTATTTGCCATTCATTTATTTGTTTATACAGCACCTGTTGTTTTTTTTTTCAAGCCAACCTTATTACCCAAAAGAGTATTTTTCTACTCAACTTGGATTTCTTTGTTTTTTATTTTTTATTTCTATTGTCCATTCAAAGACCACTCAAAATGAACTCATTTTGCATAGAGAAGATAACTAGCATTTTTAATATATATATCCTTCACGTTTCACAGAATGAAATGAATAATTACTAACTACTTCTGTATTAAAATAATTGGCACTCAGAAACACCGGATTCTCCTTTTCGTACCCAGCGCCAAAAGTAAATTTTTTTCCTACATAAAAATTCCCATCTGCTGTCAGTAATTTCCCATCCACAAGAGAAGTAAGTACTTATTCAGGTTAATACCGTTCATTTTTTCGACATTTTCGTAATATTAAATCTGAAAATTGTATAAAAACAACTTTCTTAAATAATATTCAATCGGTATTCAATAAGCTATTGCAAATAGTTCATAATAAATAATATTTTCCAACCAGCCCAAAAAGTAAAAATATTTGGACGTCTTCAACTGTCACCGGCAAGGGAAATTTCTCCTATACCTCTCTGAACACTACCCTCGCCTTACATAAGCCATTAGCCATTCCTGTCATTTCGGCCGTGTCGTGAAAACTGGTAAAGAAAATTCTAATTTTTGCAATAATCTATCGAAAAATATTTTCATAAATATCCATTCCAGCTTGAACGAAAATGATGCAACGCGCTGCACTCACCGGTAACACCATTTTGGTGCCAATCCTCGAAAATGGACTTCAACAACAGCGTGGTATGGCCACCCTCAAGTCCATTTCTCTTCGTCTGAAGTCTGTGAAGAACATTCAGAAAATTACGCAATCCATGAAAATGGTCTCAGCAGCCAAGTATGCCCGCGCTGAACGTGATTTGAAGGCTGCCCGTCCCTACGGCACTGGTGCCCAACAGTTCTTCGAGAAAACCGAAGTTGTTCCCGACGAGAAGGCCGAGCCCAAGAAGCTCCTGATCGCCGTCACATCTGATCGTGGTCTATGCGGCGCTGTGCACACTGGTGTTGCCCGTCAAATTCGTAACGAGTTGGCCATCGATGATACTAAGACTAAGGTCATCTGTATCGGAGACAAGTCCCGTTCGATCTTGCAGCGCTTGTACAGCAAAAACATCATCATGGTGGCCAATGAAGTAGGTCGTTTGCCTCCAACCTTCTTGGATGCTTCGCGCATTGCCCATGAGGTGATGACCTGCGGCTACGAATTCACCGAAGGCCAGCTTATCTACAATAAGTTCAAGTCGGTGGTATCGTACCAAATGTCTACATTGCCAATTTACAGCGCCGATGTTGTGGAGAAGTCCGAGAAATTGGTCGTCTACGATTCCTTGGATGCCGACGTCATCCAAAGCTATTTGGAGTTCTCTTTGGCTTCGTTGATCTTCTTCACAATGAAGGAGGGAGCTTGCTCTGAACAATCCTCACGTATGACTGCCATGGACAATGCGTCCAAGAACGCCGGTGAGATGATTGACAAGTTGACTTTGACTTTCAACCGTACCAGACAGGCTGTCATTACCAGAGAACTCATTGAAATTATCTCTGGTGCTGCTGCATTGACCTAAGTGATGTTGTAATAATAATATTGTCGAAAACAAAATAAAATTATCTACGACAAAATATTCGACTAGTTATATAATAATTATGAAAACATTCGATAAGCGAACTAAAACAGTTGTGCAAACTTTGCAACCCATACCAGATGCAACTAGCGAAAGAGTAATGTTATTGCAAATTAAAAGTAAATAAATTAAATTACCAATATTTTCGGTTGTGGCTCTTTTTTGTAGTTGAATGGTACATGCGATTGGATTAGCTTTGGTCCCGAGTGTCTCGACTCCGAGTTGAGATTCTCTAACACTTTGGTGCTAAACTGGTGTAGAGATATTTTCATTATGGAGTATTCGATATGGGACATCTAGTATGCTTCAAAACAAAAGTCAAGGTCAGGTAATTGCGCCTGCTCTAATGTAAAGTGGGGTACTTACTGAGGAAATTGGTAAATCGACATCAAAACTTGAACCAAATAGTCCTCAGAAATCCTCCATAGTTCGATAAATAGAAATGGGATCATTGTGGAAACAACAGCTAGCAGTGGACTCCAAATAAAGATGAAAGGGATCTTTAGAAATCGTTAATTTTATGTGGTCTTGTAGTTAACGAGTGCAAGGCAAAGCGTATTATATCAACAAAGAAAGTACTGTCGACACACAGCCTTGGACAAAAGAATTCATTTTCTAAGGAGTCAGCATCATCTCAATGAAGGACAGCTTAGGGGAGATATGATGAAGACTGACCCTAGGAAACGGATGCTACTTAGGTTTAGAGATACAAATGGGATCAAATGTAAAACAAATCCAAATAAATGCCTTTCCGGACCCAAATCCTACCAGTTCTACTTTACGGCGTCGACTGCTGGAAAAGGCACTTTCGAAAGGAATGAAATGAAGGTGAAGGTACAACCACTTACTGTACCAAAATGTGGATGTAGTACTAAAGGTAAAACCACGTCCACTCTATTGAATTGGCGACGTTGAGCAAATTAACATTAATGCTCCAGTCAAGATAATCCTCGAATCACATCCTTTAGGTTCGAGATGATAATGCGGACTGAAGCTTTGGTTTAAGGATCAAGCGATAGCAGATCCCAAATCGTTTGAGAGGAGGTTCATTGAAATGAAGAGAACCGGGTCGGCAATAATACAGATGAACATGAACAGAGTGGTATCTATAACGAAGAACGAGAACATCGTGTTCATTAAGATTCTGATTCTGAGAATTTTGATCATGAAACGAGGAAAAATAGATGCTTTCAAGGAGTAAGGAATCTTAGGTCGAGAAATTGAAAGGAGACTTAATAGAAGTAAGTCTGTTGTTAACAGTTGTATTGCAGATCCACAACGCTATGGAAAAAAAAACAAAAAGGACACACGGCAGAAGCAACCATAAGGGCCAACAGCAGTGTATCAGCCAGCACAGGATAATACGAAAAAGTGGTACTTATCTAGGAAGATAACTTAAAAAGAGACGTGTTTTGTGCTGAGGTGCTCCTAATGAATTTTACAGCAGAACATGTCGTTTGGAGCAGTGAAACACGTTGGCTTTTCGGATGATAAAAAAGCTTAACCTGGGCGGCCCCGATAATTGCAACTTTTATTTCCATGATCTAAGATAGGAGGAGCTTATTTTAGCAAGACATCACAGCCATAGAGGTGTAATAGTGTGGGGAGCTATTACCTATTATGGCACAATCGAGATGAAGTTTTTGACCACAACAAACAACTACAAACGTTTGCTAGAATGATCATTTCTGTGAAACATTTTCGAACATATGCCTTGGTGCCCTTGGATATTCCAACAAGACAATGCCCACATACATACTTTCAGGTTTTTAAAAAGTTCGATTCTATCAGAGGATGCGGAACTTTTGCCATGACAGCCGTATTCACCGGACTTAAACATAATCGAAAATGTTTCGGCATGTTGCCTATGTTGCCTTCCTCAAAATCAATAAGAAATTATTTTTTTGTTTGTAACTGTGTTATTATTTGAAGTGTGTAAAGTCGCTCTTCTGAGGTATGCAATAAAAACTAAAAGAATTGCAAATATTTATAAAAAAAAACAGAACACTAAATAACAGGTAAGGGAATGAGATTAAAGTGTTTTTTTGTAAAAAAAAAGTTTGTTTACGCTCAGGAATTTTTTAAAGACAATGTTGCCTATAGGAAACAGTGGTCAATAATGAACCTTTTTCAAAAAATGTTTTCATGTATTAGGCATACGTCCAAAAGGGTTGACCGCGCTTGAAATACAAAAAATCACCGTATTTGATTGGAATGATTCCGATGATGATGAATATGAAGATGAATATGATCAGGACGTAGATCTGGAAAATTTGCTCGAATATGGTACTCAAAGCCTCACTGCAAGAGAGGATGAAATAGAGGTGTATTTACTTGAGCAAATTGTGGAAGAAGACGTTGCTGAAGTGGATTTACTTCAGCGAATTGTGAAAGAAGACAATGATGACAATACTATGACTAAAAGTTCAGCGAAAGTTCCGTATGTTTTTAAAAAAACAAACTTGTCTACGCTTAGATGGAGAAATACTCAGTTAGATATGAGAGATGTTACGTTGAAAAGCCAGATCAACGGAGAAAAAGTCCAGCAACCAATAGACTATTTCCTTTCTATTTTTTGATGATGAAATAATTAAAAAAAAATTGCGATGAAACTTATATATACGCGTTACAGACCTCACATTACGGTGATGAACTAAAATTTGAGGTTTATGAAATTCGACGATTCGTTGGGGTACTTCATTATCTTGGAGTTATACCTACCTTAAATGCCTGTGCAATAACAAATTCTTTGACGCGGGTCCGATTTGAGAATCTGAAAAAGTTCTTTCACATAAACAACAACAAGCCAAAAAAGGAGATACAAATTTCGATAAGTTGCACAAAATACATCTCTTGTTAGAAAAACTCAGAGGAAAGTGCAATGAAATCGAACAAGAGGAATACCAGAGTATTGAAGAGCAAATGACATCAAAGGTAAGCAAAGGTAAGTGTTTCGTTGAAAAAAAAAAATTAAATGAGGTATAATACAATTTGTAAATGTTTCCTCATAGTTTTAGGTCCTCACAGGTCCTTCCTACCTTCCTAACAAACCTTACAAATGGGGCTTCAAAATGTTTTCAATAGCTGGAGTGTCAGGGCTCATCTACGATTTCACGCTCTATATTCGAGAGGGTACGTGCCAGTCGTTTGGATGAGGAATTTCCTCAGATAGTGTTCTACATTTGTCTGCAAATCTTCCTGAAAATCAGAATTTCAAATTGTTCGTTTGGGAAAATGTGATTTGAGCCATGAAAAGGAGCTGGCTATGGAGGGTCGTGGATCATATGATGTCAAGTATGAAGCAGCGTATAATTTAACTGCTTGACGATGGTATGATAATAAAAGCGTTCAGCTGATTTCAAACTATGTTGATGTCCCTCGTCCCGCCATTGTAGAATGCTACAATAGACATATGGGAGGTGTTGATTTGAGTGATATGTTGTTGAAGCTGTACAAAATGAATCACCGTTCTAAAAGGTAGTACATGAGCATAGTGTACTGGTGCATAAATATGGCAATAGTAAATGGCTGGCTTTTGTATCGTAGAGATTTACGACTTGAAAACCCATCAGCAAAGCACATGGCGCTTTGAATATTCAACTGGACATAGGTAATGAGTTGCTTGGAGCCTCTAAATTGGTAGGTCTACGTAAGACAGGTCGTCCGACCTCACTTGTACTACCTCAAAGTCCACTTCCAACATCTTCCATACCATCAACGTCAACGATATCGCCGTCGACCCTATCGCCTCAAGGTGATTCATCACCAGCACCATCTGAGTGCTCTTCATCATCCTCAAAAAGATCATATGTTATAGACCCAGCAAAATCATCGAAATATGACCAAGCTGGTCACTGGATTCAATGGGGCTCTTAAGGCAGATGCAGATTATGTAAGACTGGGTTTCCAAGATCAAAGTGCTCGTTATATATATTTGTGCTCCAATCCGCAAAAAAACTGCTTTGTATGTTTTCATACATAATTTCAAAGAAAAAATTCTAGGTATGTAACTTTTAATACATTATTTTATGTAAAAACAAAGGGTTTTTAACTTCTCATATATAGTTTCATTCAGAACTTAAAAATTTAACTTTATTTCCTTACAAATTTAAATAAATTTCATAAAAAACAATTAAGCGATTTTTATTTAAAAGTACGAGGTCATTAAGGTACCAAGATTGACAAACCAGGATGCGCAGGTCATTGAAATTCACACGAGTGATTTCTTAGGCCTCTAAGAGAGGCTTTATGAAGTTAAAACAATTTGAAGGCCACGTAAAACAATTCGGGCATGAAAGAGAGTTAAGGCGGCAGACAGTTTGAAGACAAGGACACTTTAATTGAAGTTATTCGTGACGCTTGGGCCCAAATTTATGTCCAATATTAAAATAAAACGATTTGTGAGGTAGGCGTAAAGCTGGCCGTTTGGACCCAGATTGGCTCTAAGCTAGAATGCAATTTACTCATTTTAATTTGGCTCAACAACGCTCGCTCAAGCCTACTGATTATTTAAGGATGAATGAGATTGCATACAATACGTTGCTCCGAATAGGCACGCCGATGATCAAGAGAAATGATACGAATATGAGACAACCTTCATCTTCGGTATTTAGCAAGTAGGTGTACCTCTGAGGAACTGAAATTCCCTACAGCCATTTCGCCACAGGATTCGGGCAAGGTAATACCTGACACCTGGGACCGAATTCCGAAACAGTGAGTTTCGAAAAAGTGTGTACTGTCTTGTTTCAATTCTGCAAGCGTGCAAGTGAGATATTTTGGCAGTTGTCGCGTTCGTGTCAACAATTGAACAAAATTATTCAATAATTTTTTGACTGTGAATAACGGCAGCGGGAAAGAATGGCCGAACAGAAAATATTGTTCACCACGGTGTTATGATAATTTCGAAAAATTGGCATTATGGGTAATTTTTATATGGCAGGTAACGTAAACAAAATAACTAAAAAAAACATAAAAAATACCCTGAATTATGCACAAAACAAACGTGGATACGATGTTTGAAGAAAATCGGTTAAGACATTAAGGATGAAAAGACCATTGCAGACAGACGGACCGACACAGGCGGAATTTCAAAAACAACATTTTTTTGGGTTTCGCTATCATCTAAATATTAGAACTAATCAAAATCTCGCGTTCGAGCATTTTTACGAAAACAATTATGTTATAAAATTAAAAGTAGCTATTGTGATGTTCGTGACTCCATGAGTTTCGAATTTGCAGTTGTCTTGTTGTTATGCATTCATATTCCAGAAAGCCAAGCTTTCCATTACCAAAAAACGAAATGAAATTGCCGAAAGATTAACGGCCAAAAAGTTTTTTTTTAAACCAAGACAAATGGACGTACAAATGAGGACACACAAAAAAAATTCTAAAGCTGAAACATACATTTTACACTTAAATTCAAAAACACAAATACATATACAGGGTGTCTGCCGGGAAGGTATAATACTTTGTTTGTTTATGATTTTTGATTAAATGAAAGAGAATGGATCATATATTACAAATACAAATTTTTGGCGCAACAGGCTCGTTAATACCCAGGGCCAAGTTTTCTCACAACCAATCATGTGTGCGTGTGTACTTCTTGCACGATGGTGGGACCTCCTGTTTTATGCCGACTCCGAACGTCGAATTTGAGATAAGCTTTTCTTGGCGATTGATACTACTCGGATGATTTGTCAGATCATCACGAGAGGAGGGCCGGTGAAAAATCATTTAGGTGTTGCTATGGCTGGGAATCGAACCCAGACCTTCTGCGCTGCAGTTTATCGCACTAACCATCGCGCCACTGAGCCCGTCATTGATCATTGGTCATATATTGATAATGTTTTATTTAATGTCGGCAATTATGTATGAATACAATATCAGATAAAAGTCCGCCTCTGTTAGTCTCACAATTGCCAGCCCTTTTGAGCATATTTTTCATTACATTCTCACACATTTCACGCGGTATTTCATTAATTTTATCACGAATGTTTGAGTTGCTCAAGCTTTTCTGGTTTGTTTGCGTAAGAATTGCTTTTCAGATATCCCCACAAAAAGAAGTCCGGAGCAGTCAAATCGGGCGACCGTGGAGGCCAATCAACATCACCATTTCTTGAAATAACTTGTTGTGGAAAGAGGCCTCGCAGTAATTCCATTTTATCCTGGCTGTATGCGGTGTGGCACCGTCTTGTTAATACCATATGTTAATTAAGCCCAAAGCATGCAGTTGTGGCGTTAAAAAGTGTTCAATCATATCACGATATCGCTCCCCATTCACAGTTACCGTTACGCCGTTTTCATTTTCAAAGAAGTAAGGTCCAATGATTCCTCCTGACCAAATTGCACATCAGACTGTATCTTTTAATGGATGCAAAGTTAACTGATGAGTAATTTGAGGGTTTTGCATTGCCGTGTGCGAGCCGATCTTATTGGGGTCGTCACATTTCTGCTGATTTCCAAATGATATTAAGATCGAAATGAAGTATATTTTATAATCTACTATCTCACTAACATATAATTCTTAAAACATTCCATTATACACGTTTTAGATGAAAATTCGCATATTAACGGATTTGGTCAATCTACGCTATGTGAGAGGGTTGCAAAGGCATTTGCCTCACAGAGATCGCAATTTTGCCAAAACATGTCTGAGTAAGTAAAAGAGATAAATGGGACATAAACTTCAATAAAATTTATTTTTTGTATTAGATTTGCAAATCGTATTAGGTTTTTTTGAAACAATCATCGTTTAGTTAAGCAGCAATGAAAAATTGATTATAAATAAGAATTTAAGCAACGTTGCTTAGAGGCAATTTAAATATTTAAGCATGCTTAACTATACAACAAACTGAGACACATTTTAAGAAAATCTTATAAATACGGCACAAATTATCTAATTTGAAATTTTCGCGAGTGAAAATCGCTACATGTACAAGCAGCAGCAGCGGATGCAGTGGCCATTGGACCGAAGTTGCAGAACCACAAAAAGTACTATATAAAAAAAAGAACTGTAACTCACCAGTTCTTCGATAGGACTTCGATAATTTTTATATAAATATATATAACGAGTGTACAAAAAATAAAAAGTGTCCCCAAATCCGATCGAACATATATATATATATATATATATATATATATATATATGCTATACGCATATGTATAGAATACCCTTTTCATTGATTGATGCCAAAGCATATATGTATATAGCTCTTATCCTCTCTTCGTCAGTTAGTCTTTTTGTAATTCTTAATTCTTTTTCAATTTAAAGTGATTAAGTTACAATTTACGTAATTTTTTTGTCAGTTTTATTTGTTTAATTGAAATTGTTTTGTTTTTTTTAAATAAGATCAGTAGTATGATACAATACATTAAAAAAAACTTGTTAATGATACTATAAACTCAAAAGAAAAAGATGTGTTTGAACTTAGCCGGAGCAACAAAGGATGAGGATGTTAGGGTAGGGAAGGGCGATAATGGCGGCAAAAAAATAGGAAATGAAGGAAGGCAACATACGGGGTTATTGAGTCGTGTAAAATAACCATGATAGGGAGGGTGAGAAAATCACCCTTATTCCACATGTCGTTTTGGTGAAACGAGGTTTTTGAGTTGATTCGCTTTAGTGGCATTTAAGTATCGATATTCTATTCTCTGAACGCCTCTGATCCCATTTTGTTTACATTCCACATGAGTTCCACAGCAACAGCTTATACAAAAACGAAACATAGGCGTTTATATTTAGTAAATTTGAAGTTTCAAATATTTTATTTACCTATTTAAAATTTGTATACAAAAAAAAAAAATAAAATAAATAAAAATAAAAACAATGAATAACATTAGCGATGTTTATATCATGGCAAAGCGAAGACGAAGAAGAAGATGGAATTGCAAAAAGAGAGCTGAAAAACATCATAAGAAGAATCAGATTAAAATGCGATCCTTTGAATTTACCAGACTCACTTTAAATTTCGCATCGAACCAAAGCTGTTAAATACACGTTTAGTAATACACTTCAATTTCAATTTTGCATGCTAACCTTCTGCAACTCTTTTCGTGTTCCCACGGGTGGTTCTAAATAATTTAATGTCGCAGCTACCGACCCAAATCCGTTTTGGATATCGTCGGTCTGGCGAAAACTTCTTTTAAAATTTGTTGCCAGCGAAACATTTTGTTCCATCAACTCGTTTCATTTGCTCTGGGGTTGATAAAATAACAATTAATTAAATCCTTAAATCAATACCCAAATTAATCGAAACTCACATTTTAATTAAAATTCGACACCTAGTTGTTTGCGAATTCCTATGCTTACTGGCGTTTTCCCTGTTGTTTTACCCAACTAAAACTACTTTTATAATACAAATAACTGCTATGACGTTTGAAGAACCTGCTTTCCACACTACTTAAACGCCACGTATCGTTAAACGATATAAAACGCCTTCAGACTTGCCAGATGTAATACCGATTTAAAAAAAAACGCTATCTGTCGTTTAATAAAACGAAATGTGGAATAAGGGTAAATATCTCGCAAGCGTCATCACACCTAGGATGCAAAAGGCTGGCATGGCACACCCACCGACGAGCTATAGAGGGAACTTGCAAGCCAGCACCGACCCAACGGCAAGATTAATCGTCGCAACAACCTTTTTATTTGTAAGAGAAAGTTAAAAACTGTATGATTCTATTGCAAACCGTCTTATAGAGGTCATATTAAAAAAAATTACACTTAGAGTTATCAGGAATTTTTTTTCTCAATGAATTTTTCACATTTAGCAAACAATTGACTTTGCTGAATGGGAAAAATAACCCTAAATATTGACAAAAGGATCCCAATCTTATCAGGCTCCCCTATTAGAATAAAAAAACAATACATATATCTTTACCCTTTTTAAAAAATGTTTCACAATATTTTTATTATATAATTATTATTTTCTTTCTCTACTTTTATATCTTCGTTATTCATCAACTTATACATTAATCAAAAAAATAAAAACAAATTTTTTTCTCACATTTTTTTTTCTTCCATTCTAACGTATTCACATTTTTGAAATGCTTGTGGATTTGGATTACAAATTAAATTAAAAATATCCTTTAGTAGAATGCGCGCGTTTTAAGTCGGAATATCGATTGTCAAATGTGTGTATGTGTGTGTGTAATTTATAAATTAAAATAGAAAACTAACAAAAAACAAATTAAATAGAAAACATTCAAGCAAATCAATTATGTACGCAGGAATTCCAAAGTCCTCGTAATGGATTTTTAAAAGTTATTTACACAAATTTACATAAACAAATTATAATTTTCATATTTAAAGCTCCGGACGTTGACATGATATTTGAAAAGAAAAATTAAAAAAAAACTTGAAACACATTGTAAATCATCAACTTCCTCTTAAGACAACATTGAAACAGGACAGAGTTTCCTTTTTTTTTTAAAAACTTAAACACTATCGATGGAGAAGGAGGAGAATCACAATGTCAAACAATTTACAAAAAATCGATCGAATTATGTCGCCTTAAAGTTCGAAATGAACATTTTTTCTTGTCAAAAAATTATTAAGTTGCTTGAAGGAGGTTGAGGTTGTTTTTCTCTTTTTTTGTTGTTGTAGATTTTGTAAAATTGTTTTTCCCATTTTTATGGTTTTTTTGTTTTTTTTATAAAAAAAAGTTCTATAATGTTTGCGAAAAAATATAATATTTTCTTTGTTGTTTAGGTCTACCACTTCTTTTTGTGTTCGTCCATTGAGACACCACCAGGTCCTAGTGATACGATCATTAAGAGACCGCCAATGACTGAGAGTGTCTATAAAGGAATGGTATAATGTTTTAACATCCCTTTGCATGTGGTTAGTGATATAGTCTTACCTGGAAGAAGTCATATTTAAGAAAATCTCTCAAAGGCTTGTATGAGGGAATGGTCCACCACGCGTTATGATACAAATTCAGTACAGTCAAGAGTGCCACCAGAATGAGTGCAGACAATTTTGTTTTATAGCCAATGGTGACCAGAACCATAAGAATTGAACCAACAATATCTTGTAGGATCTACAAATGAATAAAGTCAGTATATTACTTCTTTAAGGGTGCACCAACTAGTTTAGACCACTGGTGCAACTCCAACTCCCTTGAATACTTTACCTGGAGGAAACTAAATTCAAAACGTATAAGAGTGATAAACATAAATGCGAGCAGAATACGTCCAGCGAGCTGCATCACATTTTTCGGCTTATTATCACCCAATGATGGAACGCCAGCAAATAAGCTGCGTCCCTCAACTCTTGATTCAGCTAACACAAGTAGAAGAGCTCCAATAAGAGCCAAATTACGCAATAAAAATTGCAAGTCCCAGAGAATTGAATAAGCGATTGTCTAGAAAAAAAAAGAGATATGCTCAAAATACGGTACAAGAATAATTTAGAATGCAACTCACCTGCAGCACAACGATGAAGAATAAAATACCAACGGCAATTTCAACCTTAAATCTAGCGATGACCATTCCACAGCCTCCGAGTTGTCCGATCAAATTAATTAAAACGAAGACGGTAGCTAAGAATTTACCACATCCCCAGCTCATGTCCATGTACTCGCGTTGTTCGCTCCATTGGAACCACATTCGAAGTCCATCTTCGAAGAATGTCGCTATAAGGCAGAGGCGTGCTACTGTAGGCAGGATGTTTTTTCCTTTGCGGATGACCTAGTTATTTAAATTTAAAGAAGTTTGTGTTAAGAGAGTTTACAACTTTTTTTTACCAACGCTCCCTCTCGGGAGGTTTTACATGTTTCTGCATTGTACAGTCGTTGAGGGAATGAGGGAAAACAAGAAAGGAGGTACCGATTCACATTGGCTTTGAATGACTTTAACCTACTATAGGAGGTTCCTTTTGTTCGATTAATGCACAAAGCTTTAGCAAGCATTGTTGCAGAATTGACAAAAGGATTGAATGCAACTTGGAGTTTTGTTTTAGCATTGGTTGTTTGAATAGCAATATAGCAAAGCAGGAAGTTCGATATGCATATGTCTCCTATACGTTCTGTCATAGGCGTTTGAATCCTGTCTAGTATGTGTTAGATTGATTTTAAATCCGACCAGAAGAGGAAGTTTTTACACGCGTTCGAATCCGGTCTTGAAGGTGCGATATTGATTATGGTGCACCCGAGCAGACGTAGGATTACAGCCCAAGTTGGGGGCGTATACATGCTTTATTATCGCCAGAGAAAATGGGTGACATACGTTTACAAAACATTTAGGAACCACTGGACTGGATTTAAAGTAAGAACGCAGACTCAAGAAAACAGCATGGTTGCAACCTAATCACATAGCGCAGGGAATAATAGATGTATTATGGTAGCATTTCGAGTACGTAATGGGGCCAGAATGTCGAGAAAGTGCTAGGTAAAGGAACCGACCCACCTTCAGTCAATTGAGATGTAAAAAATGAGAGAAGCCAACATTTAAGTTCGTACGACTTCAACAATGGAATTCAAGGATCAGCAAATATTTTCGTTTTTGAATTTCTCGCCCCAAGATCAGAGAAGCGAATATGAGAAGATTAGGGTACCGTCATTACTCATCAGCAAAGGCATGAATGGGATTTAATAAAGGTGTCCAATCATTAAAGTCAAAAAAGGGTGTCGGAGACAATTCAGAGTTTTAGGGAAGACCTTCATTTTTTGAAACCGTCAAAGACAGCTTACATTGAGCGTTTCGAGAGAAATTTCAATCAAATCCATAAAAGAAGTGCCCAAAAGATTCCTAATGCACCCATTTTCGAACTAAGGACTTGATGCCAGACCCGGCCAAATGCCTTTAAAATATCAAGCTCATACTCGAAAAGATTCCCACTGAGGACAGATATAAAGTTAACGCATTGGTTTTGCTAGAGTTTTGCAGCTCTTCAGAACAGTTTGATATACCGGATAACCACCTGGACCATCGAATCGTAAATACTGCTGTTACTATGCTAGAACGGAGGTGGATTTGCCAAAACAACAGTCTACGTTCTCAATTTCAGGAGGAGACTTGCTGTGAAATGTGCGGAAAGAAGATTAGCTTTGCGCAAAGAGCTGACATTTGGGATGCCATTAAAAATGGGCGTGGGAATAGTTTAAGGAGCCTAATTTGGTAAATTTTTGACAAACGGCTAAAAGTGTTCGCTTCCTTTGGGACATTGCAGAACTTGTGGTTTGACATTGTGGTCATGGAATAAAATGGATATTGGAATGCCTAAAATCATTTCCGCCCTACACATTTTTCGGATTTCATTTGTTGGGTTTATTAAGTTTGAGTACCACTCTTCTGTATCTAGATCAATATACTTATTCACACCCCATCCTTATGGAAATACAACATCGCCATTTTCAGGCTGATCTTGTAAAAATGTTAATTATAAGCGTAAAATGTGACTTTTAGTTTGGTGGATCGTGATTCTTTCTTGCATTTATACCGGTGAGAGTTTCCTTTTTCAATTTCAAATAATAGAGTTGAAATAAGCTAGGACTATTGCTAGGACCCGCCTAAAGCGGTTTCAGTGCTCAATATTCTCACTAAACATATAAAAGACCATCCAACATGCACTTTCTTGGCATGAAATTCGAAATAACGATTTATATACCGAACTAAGTTTTAAGCAAAATTCATCGAAAACTGAGGTGAAAAGTAGAATATGTGAGTCGAAATAAGCATTTACTTGAAATTATTTTTCACAGTACCGATAAGGTCTTCAGTCACTGTCGCAACTTGATAAAAATTAGAATATTCACACATTCGGTACCATGATACGATTCCAATGAGAAAGATGGCTCATCCAGCGTCTCAAGATGACTAGACTATCAAAAAACTTGTTAGGTACATTCAGAGAAACTCTTCTAATACGGAGGTGATCCTTTGAAAGTATGCCTGGACCAAATCACCCACTAAGTAATCACCCACTATGTATGGACAATGCATGCATGTGTACTTTTGTGTCACACAGGGGGGCCATTCCTTGTTACAACCCTGCTCGCATTTAAATTTCTAAATTGGGTACATACATTTCGGTTTGTGGCTTCCGGTCCTGCTGATCAGTCAAACAAAAAAAAAAAAAACACAATTTTTTTGGCGCAACAGGCTCGTTATTACAACATTTAATTAGCATAAAAGACCACTGACAAGTGACGACGGTCCAGTGCTGAATAAATAAACCCAAACAATGCTTTATCTGGAGTTTTATATTTTATAAACTCACATATATGCGTAAGTAAGCCAATCTTTTAGCTCACTGCGGGAGTTAAAAAAAATTGGGCTTAGAAAATGTCTGCTAACTTAAGTTCAGAAAGCATTAAACTCCCCGTAATGAAACTTTTATTAACATTACGCCTTGGGCAAACTAGTTTAAAAAGTTATTGGCAGTCTATTTATACCGTTAATTTAAAAAAGTTGGGAACTAGCTGTCGAATGTTGTTAACATAAACCCCAGCACCAAATCTTTCTTCAGTTTAAAATCCCTCTGTGACGATGACTAGAAATCAGCATGACTAGGAATCAGTATAGGACTTTGAGCTTTTTGAAGTTGCTTACACCCGGAATGCAACATGCTGTTGGTAAATGTATCATTACAACGTTTTTTCAGCAACTAAGATTTCTCAAAATCGTTACACAAGTCACATTTAGCTGTGCATATCAAGATCTAGAGCTTTCTTTACCCCCGTCAGTTACACTCCTCGCCCTTGTTGTGAGTCAGGGTCGGGCGAGGGCCACAGAGGCATCATCAGGAGAGGTGAGGAGGAACGCTTGTGGTTACACACCCGTTGGTCGGGGTAGTTCTTGCTCGCTCACAACACACGACGTACCAAAAATGAAAAGGAGAAAAAACAAATGGAAGGAAGGAATATATTCTACTTTGACTGTGAACGTACCGAATAAGATAGGAAAGCAGAGAAGAGAAAGAAACAACACTACTCATGACCGGTGGCACTATTGGTTAGGAAATCTAGGAGCAAGTGTAAGTAAAAATTAAATAAAGCTGCGTGAGCCCTAAGCGCAGTACTTTTATTCCCAGTCCTTCCCTGGCCTGGCGATGGCGTTTGCCGCCGTGGTTCTGTAATCGCTTGAATGTAGCACCGTTGGGCCCGGGCCCGGACTTGAAATCTGTTATTTAATATGTCAGTTTGTTCAGAAAAACCGCGAGTGTGAAAAGTCCAAGAACTGGAGTCCCTTGGCCAAACAGATCACATAAGAACATTGAGGCTGTGAGATATTTATGTTCAATTTCCCAGCGTTTTTTCTTCATTCTGAAGAGCGAATTCTTCGCGATGGCCTTCATTACCATCCGAACATGTTGACGATTGTCCATGCGAGGCGTTTCTCAAAAACGAGTTTCGTCGGTTCCGTTCGAAAAATTTCGATCTCAATAACGCAACACACTCTGGAAGTTCATTCAAGTGTCGAAAATGTCGATAAAATCATGGAAATCTTCGAGTCTGATCGTCATGTTAGTATTGTTTCCAGTTTCCCCATGATCTAATCATTGCAAAACTAAACGTTTGGGAATATTTCAATAGACTGGTTTGATGTATGTGTCCTATACATATAAAAAACATCATGAGCTTTTGAATCGTATGGTGACATTGGTGAAATGTGTATCAAATGCGACAAACTCAAACACAAAAACTTTTGAGGTCTTTTGAGTTTTGCTGGTGAAAGAGAGGCTTGTGGAGAAGGACTGTCGGAGAATTTTACCAATAGGATTAAGGGCTTCTATGAGAGAGGCAAATTTCAATAATCATTGTATACGTTAGATGATTAAATCCTAGCAACTGCTAGTAGTTTTGATTTGGCGGGCAAGGGTCCACTACAACATTTTCTGGGTAAGAAAGTTAAACGAGAGATAGAGAAACAGAAGCGATTTTTGTTGATCAGCAAAACTATGTGAGAGACCTTTTGAAGCAGTAAAACATGTAGATGATGGATTATACGTCAAAGGCGATGATGAAAGTTGAAGGAAGATTGACCCAACTACCAGTTTTATCAGTTCCCTACATCAAAAGTCTTACTGGCTGGCCTGTATGTTGGTAAAAGTCCAGACAAACGTGTATATGTATTGTGTACCTGCCGTAACCCAAATACGTGTCAACAAAACATTCGCTCCCTTATTATAATTATTTGCCTCGTAAAAAATAAACGTGCAAATGTCAATTAGTTAATATAACTACACCCATATTAATTAACGACGTGTTTGTAGATAGGCAACAACGACAAGCTCAGTGGCGCGATGGTTAGTGCGATGCACAGCCGCGCAGAAGGTCGGGGTTCGATTCCCAGCCGTAGCAACACCCAAATGATTTTTTACTGGCCCTCCTCTCGTGATGATCTGTCAAATCATCAATTGTCAAGAAAAGCTTATCTCAAATTCGCACTCCGGAGTCGGAACAAAACGCCGTCGTGCAAAAAGTACACATGCACTCATGAATGGTTGTGTGAAATCGCGAGTCGGTTGCGCCAAAAATTTGATAAAGAGATTTTATAAATGAAAATTCCTAACCGGCAATTAATGAGATGCTCGAACATGAATTGAAAACTCTCAACGTGTGGTCAAAACAATGTGGTGTGGTCTAGGCATCAACACCCAACAAATAGAACTCGTTCTCTTAATAAGATAAAAATACCAATATTCGACCTATCATTTTCGACGGGATTACTCTCAAATTATTTCAGGTGCTGCCAACCTGAAAAGCTTATTTCTAAAAAAATTACCCGTTATAACTAAAGGATGTTTTTTTAAGAGTTAAGTTTTTCAGGTTATCAGCTTTAGTTAGTAATGCCCGTCAAACGTCATCTGTCAAAGTGAACATTTTTCAATATACTCTGCCATTTAATCATGGAAAGACTTACAAACGAGCAACGAGCAAATTATTAAAATTTATTATCAAAATTCGTGCCCTGTGAAAAACGTGCACCGTTTGTTACGACCATATTATGGCGACCAGCGCTGAGGCTCATTTCTGGCTCAACGAATACGTAAATAATCAAAACTGTCGCATCTGGAGTAATGAACAGCCACATGCCATACAATAATTACCAATGCATCCCAAAAAAAGACATTTTGGTGTGGTTTATGGGCTGGTGGCATCATCGGTCCATTTTTCTTCAAAGACGACCGTGGTTGAGTTGAACTTTGCTGTGGTTTATGGGCTGGTGGCACCACCATCGGTCCATTTTTCTTCAAAGACGATCGTGGAAGAAACGTTACCGTAAACGGTACTTTGCCCCAGTTGGCTGAGTTGAACTTGGTTGACATGTGTTTTCACCAAGACGGTGCCACATGGCACACAGCTCGTGAAACAATGGAAATGTTGAAGGATGAATTTGGTGAGCAGCTTATCTCTCGAAATGGGCCTGTGAGTTGGCAGCCAAGATCATTCGACTTAACGCCTCTTGACCGAACAGGATTACAGGATAACATGACATGCGTGATTCGTGGAAAACAGGCCGAAGTGCTCGAAAAAGGGATGCAAAATTGCACCTTCGAATGGATCATTTGAAACGGATCCGCGGAAAACATTTACATGAAGTTGAATTTAAAACGTAAATGGTAGAGGCATTATTATCAATTACAATAAAAATTTTGAATATTTGATGGAAATTTTAGTGTTTTATTCGATTTAAAAAAAAACTACGCTAAAAAAATTAGTGCAACGAGAACCATACCAACAGCGAGACTGGACGCTTAAATTGTAAACAGACACCTATGCTCAGCTATATCCTCTGACTACATGTTGCATCACCCTGACTTTTAAAGGCAATTCTCCTGCATCTTTCCAAGTAGAGAGGAGCGGGAGAGTAACGAACTTGACATCGGATCTAACAACAGCAACACAATCTGTCAAACCGCCACTATAAGACCTCAAATTACGGATGCAACAGAAAACACTAAATACGCGAAAATACCCTCCAATTTCTGTATACTGTACAGGTCTCAGTCAATCTCTGATCTTTTCAGGTTTCCAACAAAAAATCTGGATTACTGGAGAGGGACTAACAACAATGGACAGTTACGGGACAAATGAAGGAACCAAATTGCAATGGGCCTATATTGACCTGAGTGTAATGAGGGAATACGTACACCACAACAATTAAAAAGTAACATGAAACACTAACTCCATGTAAACAGTTCATTCCATTCGATGAAAGAAATTCAGTAGCAGTTGGCTAATTGCTGGAGAAAATCTCAAACAGTCTCAGGAAATTTTCGACGCAACATTCTTAAACAATGGAAAACCGATTAATAACAAATTAACGCTTTTATGGCCCACAAATGATGCATTTCTCTGTTCTCAAAAGAAACACGCATTAATGACTTTTGCTTTCAAGTGAAAGTAGTAACATCTGAGTGACCTTGAAGTACAAGACCATAGTAGTACTGCTTCGTTTCAATGTTATAGATCGGCACACGTTTTCTATTTCTCTTTTATTTGAAATATATCTCCCCGATAGTTGATCTCAATAAAATGCCCATACTAGATAAATCACTTTCGATAATCGTTCAAAAAACATCAACAACAGCACCGACATCACCAACTATTTTGAGCAAACATACAATTGTGCCAACACGTTTCCCTACCTAATTTGCGCGTATGTCACCAAATCCATAATCGAAATTATCATTTACGCATAATGATGGGCTTATGCAAAATCACTCGCAACTCGCCAGTGACGTGTCCACAACCAAGGTAGCAAAAACCAGTAGGTACATAATAATCACATACTTTGCACTACCTACTCCTACCAGCATGATAACAAACAAATTATCTCCGCTTGATTTCAGCTCGCTGAACTGTTGTTCATCAAATCTTTTAATTACACTCAATTTCTCAATTGAGTAAAGATTTCTAATATACGTGGTAACATCGAGAGGGGGCACACGGTGGCAGAGACACAAACAGCCTTTCCCTACGTTGTTGTTGAGTGAGAAAAAAAAGTACCCCCAACTCGAGAAATTAAGTAATACCAGAGCGGTATTGTCGTGGCGGTATTACAAAACTGGTTTCAAAATGCTGTCCAATCTTAATTCAGCTCTTGAAATTCGACTCTTTCCTTTCTTTCGACGAATTTTCACATTTTCGGGTCGGGCGAAAGTGGTCAAGTCGTGCTATGCTGCGGTGAACTGGTTAAGGCTCTCTGACGCTTCGCTTCAATATGAATGCCTATGGCTCTGGTCTGGTTGAATGGAATGCGGTGGCGGTGTTGGGGTATTGTGTTGGTATCGACGAAAAAGTATATGTGTATGGAAATTCCGACAACGCACGAAATTTCAGTAAATTTCATTTTTTTACAGTTACTAGCAGAATGAAAAGCAAAAGTTCTAAGCCCATAACCGTTACAGCAAAATACAGCTCCAGGGAGAGAGACAATTGAGTCTCCGGACATGGTAGCATAGATAAGATTGCACAGCAGAGCGAAAAAAAACATTTTCATTTCCAACTTTAGGGCAACTTTTTAAATTTCATGTTCGATGACGTTGACAATTTTTTTTCGCGATTGTGAGCAACTGTCAGTGGGTACACGCTCCTCCACGGGCAAAATAGTATGTGAGATCTCTTGGTTTGAGGAAGGAAATTTCGTGGCGAAAGTGTTTACGTTTCGACATTTGGTACTGGCTGATTGTATTTGGTATTTCGTTTTAGGTTGACACTTACCTGGTCGGCGACATCCTCCGTCTTGGAAATATATTCGCTTGGGATGTTCATGATTGGTTTGTTTGTTGTAGATTGAAGGATAAAAGAACACACACACTAATGGCTAGATTATGTTGCCAACAATTAAACACAAACAATGGCTAGTGAATAAATTTTTGTAATATTATTCGTTGTCTAACAAACTAAAACGAAATAGGAGTTGTGTTCTGCTCGGGAGAGCGATTGATGGACATTGGATTAAATGCCAACTTGTAGATGGGCAAATGGGCAAACTGTCAGTGGGGTGTAGCGTAGCTGTAGAGCGATAAAGACGGACAGCCTATGCAAAACGAAAGTTTTGTTGAAGTTTAAAGTTTTGGTGTAGTGTTGTCTTTGTTTGGCTGGTGAGGTTTTTGTTGGTGTGGGCTTTTTTTCGCTATTTAAACGTCAAGTGATGTGTAAGTTCCACAAAGTGACAGTCATATGGAAGTTGTTTGTTAAGAAATTGAAAACCTCTGATGGTTCGATTACATTTTTGTTAGTTTTTAAAAGCTATCACATTGGTGTATATTAGACGTGTTTCAATTACGGATCCCACAGAAATTTTTCTTCGATGACTCAGCTGAGATTTTCTGATCAAGTGGAATAACTTTTGCAGCGGAGGTGCCTTGGGCCACTAAGCACTAGGTCCCTGCTCTAAGTCCCTAAGCGACAACACCGAAGTTTATCACTGAACCACCTCTTGTGAAAATCGGACAACCATTCAATAGTAACACTCTTATAAGAAGATTCTCAAGTTTGCAGATCGGACTCGACGTTAGTTATGGGCACGTATTATTCAACAAATTTACTGAAACACATAACAGAGAGATTGTCAAAAAACCCTAAAGTATTAGTTATTATCAGTAACAAAAGTATTGTTGTATGATTTGTGTTAACTTGTTTCAACTTGTTTGACATATAATGATCACACATTCTGTCAATTCCAATGTTATAAAATATCAGATCACAATGCACAGAATCTTTTAGTGCTTTCACACCAAACCAAAAATAAGAGTTTTCGTAAAAATACCTGAAACCTTAATTGAAAGCCGTTGTTTGCAGTTTTTAAAAACTAGTAGGTAACGCCGTAACCGTCTCGAAAATACTTCGCAGACGTCATCTCATACGTTTTACAAGTGTTCCACCCGTCCCAAAAAACAAAAAGAAAGTCTTGTCAAAGTGTTTATATTATATCAGTACAATTTTACGGAAATTCGATGTAAAAACTTTGGAAATAATCGGCCCTATTGAGGAACCCGTCGGAGCGGAAAATTCTCCGATACGGAGAATTTTGGCTTCGAAGTATTCTTCCGAAAAGCTGTTTGGAATATTTCGCTGACATTTTGTAACGTACCACGGGCAATTCCGTTGAAGTGCCTTCAGGTGCATTTTTCTTGCAATTTTTGACAGCTAAGTGGAATTCTTTTTCCGATTTCCTCCGACAAAAATTCTAAGTGGAATTTATTTTCGAATTTTAGTGAAGTGATTTGTCTCCTATGACAGATGACATACTTCGAATGGAATTTGAACCTGCGACGAAGTATCCGTTGTGGAAAAATGTCCGCTCCGAAAAGTCTTTATATTTGTTTCCTTTTCATTTGAAACTGAATATTATTTTCAACATAAATGCATTCATTTTAATGAATTTATATAATTCCACACACAAATTTTGCAGCTAGTATCGAATTAAAATGATAAACGAAATCTGGTCCTTGTTTGGTCTGAAAGCACAAGTGGTTTTCGAAAACTGTTTGCGGAAAACTCAGTTCTCGATTCGGTGTGTATCTAAGCATTTTTAAACTCTTATTAAAAACCACACCATCCAAAAAAAAATTAACAAAGTGGCATCACTACTATGTGCACCTTACACGTTCCACATAAAAAATGAAACAGCTATCTCATAGTCCATAGCTCTATCTCACCTAAACTTCACTTCAACAAAAATAAAACAACGCAAATTTTTATAGTCTGTCGGGGGAACATTTTTCCTTTTTCACGGAAAAAAAATAATCTAGTAGAAAAATCTATTTTTAAATTATTTCAAAGTACACAAAGAACAAGTTTTACCATAACACCGACGACGAAATTACCCGAATATATCTGTCCCCACGCATACAAACTTCTGAGACGCAAAATGGACCAACTCGACTGGCAAAACAACTATCAAAACATTCGGGATCGCGGGCAGTACTTATTAGATACGGAAAAGTGGGCTGATTGTCGCTTTCTTGTGGGAACACCGCCCAATCAGAAGCTATTACCTGGTCATAAGTTAATATTGGCGATGGCATCACCAGTTTTCGAACGAATGTTCTACGGTAATCTGCCGGACAAGACTGACCCTATTGTGATACCCGATGTGCAACCAGATGCATTTCATGCAATGCTGGAGTATATCTACTCGGACAAGATCAACATAAGTTCATTCGACAAGGCCTGCGAGTTGTGTTACGTGGCCAAGAAGTATCTTTTGCCGCATGTAGTCGCACAGTGTACGCACTTTTTGTGGGCTGACTTGAGTCCAAAGAATGCTTGCCGTGCTTATGAGTTTGCAAAGCTATTTGACGAACCACGCCTAATGCAGAGCAGCATGGAGGTAAGCCCGCTAAACACCACTTTTAGTACTTCCAACTCAATCAATTGTTTTTTTTTTAGATAATTGCTGCTAAGACGAAGGAAGTCCTTGCCGATCCGAACTTCTGTGACATTGAGATGTCAACGTTCTTAACCATTTTGGACAGTGACAAGCTTAACATCGACACTGAGCTGGATTTATTCAACGCTTTGTTGCGTTACGCAATGGAAAGAGGCTACATGCCTGACGAGGATGAAAATACACCGAGTACCAGTAGCAAGGTACTCGTGGATCATCAAGAAGAACCCCAGTCTATCGACGAAGACCAACCAGTTGTGGATGTGGAATCAATGCACGATAGCATCGAGCCCGACGAAATGGATGAAGCTAAAGAAGAGACATCTTCTACACATTCGGATCACCACCAGAGCAGAGAAAGCAGTCTTGAGATGGACTCCCATCGCAAGATTATTGATCAAAATCTGATGAAGCAGGCTGTCAAGAAGATACGCTTCCTAACCCTAACACCGCAACAGTTTGCCGAAGGGCCAGCTCGGTCAAAACTCTTGCTTCAACAAGAGGCACTTTGGATTCTTATCAAAATCTCAAGCCCTTGCATAAACGATTGCCCCATGCCCGAAGGTTTTTGCACATCACGTATCTCGCGCAAAATGAACTTTCCGCCGCCAACCTGCCGCGGAGGTTACGATGACTTTCGACTATCAGCATCGGACAGGAAGAAGCCATTTCTCTTCCCCTCGGTGAGCACTTCAGTATTCGATTACACCCCCAGCAATAATCTCTGCTTTACGGACAACGATCTGACGAATGACACGAGACGCTCATACTGCATACGAACGATTCAGCAGCAGTTCGACTACCGCAATACAAGCGTGACTGATTGCGGTTTGACCTTTCAAGTAGATACCAACATAATGATCACAGGTTTGTTGCCTAATAAAAGAAGCCGTTTCTCATGAGTAGCTTAGTTTGTCTGTTTATTGTTGTCTTGCAGGAGTTCAAGTGCCAACCCAGGTACTTTGTGGTGAACTGATGAACTCAGCTGGTTTCTCAGAGCGCTACGCTGAAATTCTGTATGCCCATGTGCAGGATATGCAGGGATCTCGACTCACTTACACACATTGCACGTCTCGCGTGCGATACGACTCCATGTTAGAGATTTCGTTTGACAGGCCCGTGTACATCTATCGGAATCGCATCTATAAGATTTATGTGGTATTCAACAAGATTGGCTGGTATCCGATGTACACATGTGTGCCGGATATTATCTGCGATAGGGTTAAGTTTATGTTCAATGTTGGTTCCCCTAATGAGTCGATGCGCGATGGATTGATTAGAGCTATAGTGTTCTTGCATACGGATAATCAATCAGCGTCGCCCGATCGACCCGCTGTTACTTTGGAATAGTACGTTGCGTTTGAAGTATTCTGTACCCATTGGTTTTATGTCTTTTTTTCTCTTAAATGTCGTCCACATATTTAACGTGTATAAGTGTGAATAAACGGTTATACGAGACTTTAAATCGATAAATAATGTTTTTTTTGGTTGTGATATACCGTCGAAGATAATCGAGGGCAAGATCGAGTAGATGCTTTGTCTACCTCGGCTGCGCTATTGACTCTGACGTGGGCATCTTCTCAGAAATAATCCTCTTGCCAATCGTTTTTTTTTTTTGGGCTAAAGTCCTTAGTCAATCGAATGGCTGAAGAGATCTTGATCTTGACCGATGTCAAGATGTAAAATGTAGAGCGATTGGATGATACCAACACCCCGTTTAGCAAAGTCTTCGTCTAATCGTTATTCGGAGTAGAGGAAGACGTTTTCTTAAGTGGTACAAACTTACATCAACCAACTAGAAATGCCCAACCAACTGTATGTAATTAGCAATCAACTGTGCAATTGCAGAGCTATATTGGTTGAGACCCAGGCTCATTCCGGACTCGCCACATGTCTTATTGTTCTTGTTGACGATTACTACACCGGATACTGGTCTCACCCGACCGAATTGAATTGAATTGTTGAGAGCAAAAGCAAAAATAACTATAGGTACCAGAAATAAAGCCTTGCAAGAACGACTGGCGCGGACGAACTCTCAAAACTGCGTCTTCTATTCGCGCATGATCCGATTGAGAGGAAGTATGGCATAACTAATCGCTGTTTCTACAAGCTGCTCGACAAAATATATAGGCAATTGCCGAATTGCGGAATAATAAAACTCAACTCCATAAGTGGAACAAATGGTCAAACAAATAAACCACATTGCGACACATAGATGACACTGCAAAAAGTAGTTCTTTTGGATTTAGATCGCATTTTATTCTTGCAGGCGGTATGAAATTGCGGATTTTCGACACTCAACAACAACGGCAAAAAGAAAGATTGGGCATAATATCGAAAGGCTCTTGAATATCATACCGCTAGGTATGGAAGGTCCATGACGAGTGGCTAAATTGCCAACGAGCCATAAGAACAGCCGTAACTTATCTGCAGGTTTCTTCCCAACAACAAAGAAACCCCTGGACTGACGTAAAATTCGGACAGATTCTAGCAGTCAAGAATTAGGTCCAAATGGCAATGTTGCAGGCAGGGAAGATGAAAGCTTCTGAGTTTTATAGTCAAAAGAGACGTGAAGAACACTGAATATCCCAAAAGATAAAAAAGAAGATATGGATTGGAGGTGCCACACTAAAAACTACAAGCTACCCGACCTAAATTAATCCAGGATAGCAATATATAAATTAAGGCTTCTGCAAATGAAGGCTTTTCTATCGAGCTGTATATATACGGATTTAAGAATTAGAGATTTTATATGGTCAGCATAATACGATCTCACGTTGAGTAAACGAAGGCAGCGTTGTTTGCAACAGAATCTCTAAATAGCAACACCTCCCATTCAAAAAGGTAAATCTGAAGATAGGCTGTTGAAACAATTACTCAACCAATAGGTAGCATTAACTATGATGTCCTTCTTCGAAATTGAAACCCTTGCGATCATCAATTTGCAATATTCTGAACAGCAGAATGTACAAGTTTAAGCAGCTAACCTCTAAAGTAGCCAAACATCTCCTCTCCTCTGGAATATAGTCATAAATAGCTTACATCTAAAAATAGATGATGCTGGTTTCGACGAGGTTGCATATGCAGACAATGTCTCCATATATACATAATGTCGACTAAAAGCTCATAGAATTGACTTATTAAATATGGCCTATTAGTGCAATGTCATTTTCATACGCTTCATCATTTGAATTCAACATGAAAAGCAAAAATCCCTCACACGTCCTTACAACTAAAGAAAAGGCTGGCATGCATTTGTCTAGCTGTAGCAACAAGCTAAGTGGGAACGAGCGCGAAAGCAATGACTTTAAAGTATGCACCCCGAACGTACATCTCGGGTGATAGCATGAAACTTGATTCTGCCCTTGTGCGGTCCACAGAAAAAACGATCGACACCATCAGGAATTCAAAACAAAAAAAACATGCGACAATTATTACAGCTGCCACCAAAGGCACCATATATTAGGATGTTGATTCATAACAGCGAGCTGACTTAATTCAGGAGTAATTTCTTGTAATCGAATGGATGTGACTCGTATCAGAGCAACGTTTTTTAAAATCAGTTTTAACGAGTGATTTTTAAGCGTAGTTTTTTTAAAAATCGAATAAAACACTCAAATTGCATCAACATTTTTATTGCAATCGATAAATAGGACTTTGCCATTTAGGTTTTTAAGACAACTTCATGTAAATGTTGTCCGCGACTCCGTCACTTTTTCGAGCATTTCGGTGTAGTCCACGAATTACGCGTGTTACGTTATCCAGTAAGGCTTAAATCGTGTTCGGCTTGTCCACATAGACTAACGACTTTACACAACCCCAGAAGAAATAACCAAGAGGCGTTAAATCGCATGACATTGGCGGCCAACTCACAGGACCATTTCGAAAGATAAGCCGCTCACCAAATTCATCCTTCAACATTTCCATTCTTTCACGAGCTGTGTGGCATGTGAAACCACATGTCAACCAAGTTCAACTCAGCCAACTGAGGCAACTTGGTATGATGGCTTGATATCGTTCGCCGTTGACGGTAACGTTTCATCCACGGTCGTCTTTGATAAAAAAAGGACCGATGATGCCACCAGCACATAAACCACATCAAATTGTCGTTTTTTCTGGATGCATCGGAAATTCTTGTAAAGCATCACTCCAGATGCGACAGTTTTGCTTATTTACGTATCCGTTGAGCCAGAAGTGAGCCTATTCGCTGGTCGCCATAATGGGCGTAACAAACGGTGCACATTTTTCAAAGACCACGAATTTTGATAATAAATTTCAATAATTTGCAATCTTTGCTCGTTTGTAAGTTTTTCCATGATCAAAAGGACTAATCGATCATTGTTGGAAGCAGTACATGGTTGACTTTTATGTTGTCGCATGAACACTTCGGGACTGTTTTTTTAACCTATTCCATTTCTTCATTGATTATGTCCTTATATACTTTTACATAACGAGAACATAATGGTATGCTGTATGCAACATCTTGGTGACGAAGAGTGGATATTTTACCATATAATTTGACTCCCATACTTCAGACGAAGAGGCACAAGGGAACTCAAAAATATATTTGCATCACTATTATCGTCATCCCCAGACGCATTCTTATCCATGAAACGTCTTTCTGTATTATTGGAAAGTTGCCAACGTCGATTATAAATTATTTTGAACCCCCTTATAATTTTGTGAAGTTCATCTTCTTTCTCTGGAAGACACTTAGTAATGTCCATACGTTTTTTTTCCAAATCTTCGAGTTTTTCGTCAATGAGTATTTTGTGAGCTTTCTCTTATCAACTCTATTGCTGTTTTCTTGTCAGAGAGATATAAATAATAACACAAAATTATTAGTTAGGGTCTCATTGAAGAAGGTTCTTTCTTAGGTGAAAACTTGTGAATGGTTTTGAAAGCTAAGATTCTTCTACACATCCAGGAGTTAAATAAAATATATAATAGACTACTTCACAAGACAATGGTAATAACAGCGAAAAAAGTACATACCTTGATTGACGATATCCATAAAAAATTGTTTCACCAAAATCACTCTTAAGATTAAAAAAGACAATCAGAAAATGTCCTTTTTTTCAAAATCAAAAACAAACTCGTGCTTATTCAATTAGTACTAGTTGCAACTGATGGTGTCTCGAACGGGGGTAATAAATGAATAGGTCGACTTCACTATCTACCTGTTATGGGACATTTTTGGGAAAGTTGACAAAAATGATTTTTGGTCACGTTTAAGATCAAAATACAACACTGTGCACAAATCTGGTGCACCTCCAGTCAAGGAAGAGATTACCTTCCCTCCAGTATTAAAGAAGTTACCGCAGGCGTAAAAAAAACTGAAGACCAAGAAGGCAGTCCTTTCTGACGGATTACCAACAGACCCCTTTAAATAGGGTGGTGTTGTCATAGGCAGGAAAATGCTAAATGTTGCATATCATCATCATATCCTATCCAACGTACTATAGGAATGTCGGCAGAGCGACCATAGACAAAATGTTAACTTTTAATCGACTTTAAGACCGGTAATGATAGCAGCCGTCGATCGCTTCGAGCTCTATAAATCGATCAAAACAATAAGTTTTGATGGTATCCCCCAAACTTATTTATTAGTCTCGCGTATCACACGATGCAACATTTAGTTTCGAAACATCCCATCTGAACTTTTCCAAACATATATTGGATTCTGACAAACAGACGTGTTATCATGCAATTTCTTGAATCTCGTGTTGACACTCGAACTCTCATAAAACCAACAATGGCAGAAATGACCCTATCACGCGATGACAATGCATTTGATATTGAAAATTGTTTACATACAATGGTTTTAAATTAAAATATTGTTTATTAAATCGGTAGATGATCATCTTAGTCACGATACTGAAAGTGTAGTGCTCTGTGATGTGAAAAAATAACCGATAGTGCGTAGGGCAGGTGTAAATACTGACGGTAATCCATCGAGCTATTGGTATACGCAGGCGATTTTGACATCATTAGTCGCTCCGCCCTGCGTTGTTAAAGCATTTACGGCAATTGATAGACAGGTGAAATTCGTTGGTCAAAAATAATTCCGAGGTAGTTAAAAACTTTATCTACTTTGGAGTCAACATTAACCCGACAAATGACAACATAGTGGAGATGACGAAGACTGGGCCAAGAAAATCGACGCCATTTCGGTTTAGCGAAACAATCTATAAGTCCAAATGTTTGCCTTACCGGATTCTAATCCTATCAGTCCCACCTTATGGCACCAAGTGCACATCCGAAAGAAAAACTATTCGTCGAATTTTAGGTACTGTATGCGAAAAAGTCGAACGCAGGGAAAGATACAACAGGGAACTTTATGAGGTGTATCAAGATTTGGATGTAGTACGAAGGGTAAAACCACGTCGACCACATTGGCTCGGTCCCAACTTCGAATTCCAGCCTTCAGGTTCGAAATGAAATGAAAGACCGAACCTCCAGTTCGTGAATGCCGGGGTGCTTGAGCTGAACAACAGGAAGATATAAAAAATCTTATTGGAAGAAAGCTGGATTTTTAAATCCAAAATAAAAGAGTTGATGCACAAACTTCTTATTTTGTGTTTTCTATCCGTTGAGTCGATAGTAAATAGAAAACTAAAATAAATAAAACTTCAAGCAAAAGGAAAACCACATTAATTTTTTTTTTATAAATAAATCAATTTATTTAATTATTTTTTTAACAAAGCCAATCTATATTTACAATCTTCTCTAAAAGATACAAAATATCTAACAAAAAATCAAAAAGGATACATAGATATAATTTATTTTTATTTCAAGTAGTTGCGAAGGTTCAAAGTCCGATATTAGGAGATTTTCAGATAAAAGATTAGTTCTTTGTACAAAAGTGTAGAAGATCAAGGTTAGTCTCGCACTTCTCCTTTGAAATTAGTTTGTTTCCTTAGTGGCAGTTTGGAACATATTCAGGATCTTCACATGTCAGTGTTGTTTCATCGAATGCCTTGCCCTCTCCGCAAGTGATCAATCGTGGGTGACCCTCAACGCATGTAATCAAACGGTGACAATCTCCGGCCACTGGGAAACGTGGGAATGGCCAGAAACGAGCAGCTGGTGAATCAGATGGTACCTTTGTGGGGCATTTAAATCCAACAACGGCTATTTCAAAGAATTTAAAAAAAAATTAAATTAAATTGAATAACAAGTACAAGATTTAATGACAAGCGATGTTACCTTCTGGGTTGCAAGTATCTAAAAGTTGATCTGGCCAGTTGCATCCATGAATTCTATCATCATAAGCTAATCCGACATCACATTCAAGTTGATTTGGCTCACCAAAGGCACATTTGATATAACTTGTTGAGCACTCAGCTGAGCTTGGATAGATTCCGAATTGATATTCACATCCGGGTGTTGAGATTGGTGTAGCTGTTGGTGAAGAGATTGATTTTGTTAATAATATCGTATGCAACAATAGTAACTTTAATAAATACTATTGAAACGATAGGAAACTTATGGAAATTTAAAAATATAACATATATTTTGGCAAGCGCAAATATTTCTATCAATTAACAAAATTTAAATTTGGAAGCGCCTGATCCAATTTTGGGTGTGGTGAATAAATTCGTTTCACATGAACTATGAATCTCTCAGTTGATATTATGTAAAACTTTAAGTAAAAATTTTAACTCGCACATCCACAACATCAAACTAATTTACGAACTAAAGCCCCTTGATCCTTTGAATCGCCGAGACATGATATGCAAAAGAGAACAATTTGCGCGTTTTTGACATCTGCCATCTCTCTCAGGTCCTCAAAGTGTAGGAAGCGGGGCATTGATACGTTCTCCTTCATCGTTAAATGTCGTCCCAGTTTCGCACGGTGGCATGAATTCGAGAGTTAGAAATTTCAAGGACTCTGCTTAAGTAGTTACGCTGTTTTGCCCAAATGAATATGGTTATCTTTGATCTGTAGCTCTGCCATCACCAACATCGTTGTTAATGGAGTATTATCACATGGTGAATTTTGTGTGAGCTGGCACCGTCCCATGTACGCCAATTTTTCTTGTAGCCCTTCACCGAACAAACGGTTGACTATGTTCATTAACTTTGAGATCAATTGAACCCTGTACCGGTGCAGGTCCGATGCAAAATTAAAAAATTGACCAAGGAATCGACTGCTTCGGGTCATCCTGTCAACTTTGACACTCTGCTCAATTTTGTAGCTTGCCATGGTGTTTCGGCAGCCGTAATTCAACAGATTTGACAGACGCCGTTAAAATATTATGGCTGAAACAGACTGGTTTTAATAAGACGGGGCTACTGGCTACGCAACCAATGAAATCATGGGATAATTATAAGAACAATTCGGCGAGCAGTTAAAGTTACGCGTTTGATGGTTAATAGTGGTTATCAGGAATTATTTTTCCCATTTCAGCAATCAATTTACATTGCTGAATGGAAAAAATTCCTTGTGAAACCCGACAACCCCTAATTTCTCATGTAAACTTTTATTTTGGGGATGCGTAAAGTTGAAAGTCTATATGGATAAGGTTGCTACAATTGAAGAAATGAAAACCCACAACTCGAAATGCTTAAACGTGTAACCAAAAATTTGAACTTCAGAATGAACCATGTTGACTTACATAGAAATTTTGAAACGAGTGGAGGGTGCACGAGTGATTCGCATGCAACTTTTTCTATAACAGCGAGTTATGCGTTCAATCAAATGCGATTTTTATAATTTGGCTAAAATACACAATAATATTCATTTTGATTATTCATGCTGAAAATTATATAAATAAGTTCAAAACGTGATTATAAGAACTTTTATTCCGAAACTTGGAGGAATCGATGTCTATGTGAATAGTAATGATTTTCCGTTATTGGACAAAACTGAAAATATAGGGATAATCGAAACAAAACTAATTATGTGGAATTGTTAAACGGTAATAGTAGTATATAAATAAAATTTCATTCAATTTGCCAAAAAAATTTTAGAGAAATTGACAATTTTCTGTATATGGCCTAAATTCAAAAATCCGTTTGAAGAAAATCTATCAAGCCATTTAGGGATGTTTAAGTGATTGATCCCTTTGCGAACTCCGTAAATGTTCCTTAGACTAAAGCTAGTTAGAGTCGTCTCTCCCCCTTTCTTAATCTCTGCTGAATGGATGGAATGGATGGAATTCCAAAAACCACTTGTTTGGATTCCGCTTTCATGGGCAAGTTAGAATTAATCGAAATCCTCAGGTCGAATTTTTTCACACAAGCAATACCATTCTCTTCGAAAGAGAAATTTAAATAAAACCATGTACGCTCGATACATTTTTGAGGCTTTACTTTCCACTTGATTTCTCTAAGGCGAAGATAAATGATCGGTTAAAATTTACTCAATTGTAGATAGGCCAGAAAATGATATTCTTTAGGGATGTTCAAGTGATAGATCCCTTCGCGAACTCCATAAGTGTTAAGGGGAAGATTTTGTACAGCATGCTGAGACTAAAGCTAGTTAGAGTCATCTCTCACCCTTTCTTAATTTCTGCTGAAAGAGTAGAGCTATTGTTGTTTTTAATGATTTAAAACAATTCCTGAGTATTATAAGTTGCAAATTAAGGAAATAGTTTTTTTTTTTTGTCAGAGAAAGTTCCTTTCGGCTGAGAATGTTATTCCAGTAATTTAAAACATCTCAGTGGAGGAAAATTTCTGAGGCATCTATAAGAGGAACACGTCTATTTGTTTATGGCAATAAACGTCATTAAAATCAGTCGAGAAATTACGATATATTCACAAAAAAATGTATCATCATACTCCAAAGATGTAATCTGGCATCAATACATTTAAGCCGAAATAATCACTGTTCTTATAGCACATAATATCATTATACATTATTGTTTGACCAATCTATATGATGTTAAGAATTAAATGGTAAAAATTCTGCTTAAGTAAACTTTAAAATTAAATTTTTGAAATTTTGAATGATATTGTTTTTATTCAATTTTATTTATAATTGTAATATGTAAAAGAAAACTACCAACAGTTGAACTTGCTGACCGAATAAAACTATAACGGTCTTACTACTCATTAAAACCTGCCACTACTATGAAACTGTCGTACTATTTTCATCCATAATTAAACTGGCGACAAGAGTTGTGTTCGTTGGTATTATATGAAACCGGAAAATCGTGATATCGGATGTGACGTAACATATCCTTACTAAAACTACATTGTAGACATACCAAGTCTATTCATGGACATCTATTTTTGTAAAAAAAAATCTTTTACAACATTAATTATAAAAAAATACTTACGATCGTGTTGGCGAGTTCCACAATCGACAGCCCAATTATAATTGCAGTGGTTGTGAGCAGCTCCTTTGCCGTCAAATAACAAACCATTCTCACATGTCTCCAATGTCAGTGTTCCATTTGTACACAAAAAGAATTGATCGCAATTTTCAGTATGCGCATACGCCTGAACTCCAATCTTCTCGGGACATTCCGGCGTTCCAACCGCTACCGATTGAGCTACAAAAAAGAAAACAAAAAAATAAATAAAATCAATCAGATATATGTATTGCTTATTAATAATTTCGAAATCGAACGGGGTTTAATATTCAAATGTCATCGCTAATGCCAATGCAGATCTACAAGGTTACTTGCCCCAAATGAAAGTGCACGCCAAACGATTTAGTTGTTTATTTTGTCAACTGCATAGTTAGTCGTATATCGCACACACATTACGATCAATGAAATACAAATAGAAATGGAATATCGTTAAAGAAAAAGTGAAACTTTTGGCTGCTGTGACCATGATCTTCAAAATGAAATTAATCAAAGATCCTGATACCCGTAAATTTAATTCCAAATGTGGATTTCGTCGAAATGTCACGAAAGATTGTGCAATCGTATTGAAGGTTTCAAATAACAAGTGCTGCCATCTAATGTAACATAAATTTACAACTTCCTACTGTCAGATGGAAAAAAAGACAAAATACATAAGAGGGTATCCACATTAACAGTACAGTTCGATAGATGTGGAAGCAGCAATGAAAACTCTCACTTTCGCCGGCTTCACTTGCAAAGATGTCATCGTTCATCGATGTGGGATCGGTGCGGTGGAACTCACCGCGTGTGGTACCGAAATTACCGGATTGCAACCGTGTGATCTCGGAAATCAGCAAAAGAAGAAGACACCGTTGAAACTGATGATGCTATATTTAAGTTGTTTACAGAAGATTCGCATGCCAGGTGAAATAAATGTTGACTGCTTTATGCTTAACTGGATGTGCATATTTACTTTCCTGTCAGACAGGCAGCGATGAGGAGAAAAATCAAACAGACGAAGAGGAATTGCAACGAACGTTGTCGCGCAACCGTTTTGAGCGGGTATTTTGTTATGTAAGACACGGATGAGTGTGAGAAACCGCAACCACGCAGAAGTATGTACCATTAAAATGCGCGGAATCCATCATGGCAAAGCTTGTATGCAAATTGAAGAGGTTTTGAGAAAGTATAACAACTTGTGGGTGCTTTATCATAGATTACAGGAGGGGCTATGGCTAATGCGTTTTCTGGTACGCCTAAAGAATTAAATCTATGTTGGTCTGTTGGAGATAATGATCGCAACTTTTATAGGACGACCTGATTATGCTGTCACGAATATTGATTTAGAATAAGGTATGGATTTGAATAACGGTTACATATTTTGTAGACAAGTCTAATAGCTTTGATATATGGGTCGTGTACATTTTGAATACGATGACTGAATTGCAAGATTTTATATTTGTTTACCGACATTTGATGAAGCAGTGTGCACTTCCGAGGATTGTTCACGACGAGACAGATTGCCCGTGTTTCTGGTTTTAGTTTTACGAAGTTGACTTTGCCGATGCAATATTCTCATTAAGGGTATTCATGCAACGTCGTTATTTTACTACATGCGAAAGATTGTAATTTTACGACGACCGCGACGTTTCATGAACGGCCGTACAAATAACAATAACATGGATTTGCTCCAGGTTTTATAAATTGGGTTCAATCATGTAGAAGTTATCAGGTAAAATTTAGAGGTTGTATATCCAAGCCTTTTATTGCCCATCTGAAGAACCTCAAGACAATCATTTAGGCTTGATCTTATTTATACATTTTCAAATGTGTAGGAGATATAAGCGATTCGATTTCACTACAAACTGATTTACATAGTTTTAACATAATATGATGTCTTAAAAAAAGTTTGAGTCTGAACCCTACTAAATGCCAGCATATGTCGCGAAAACGTGCTCCATCAAATTTTAATTATAATCTGTCCGGGCACACTCTCTGTCGTGTAGACAGTTTTAAAGATCTTGGTGTTTATTTTGATCCTGAATTGGAGTTTAATAAACACTTAAACGTTATTGTCAATAAATCCAGCTCTATGTTGGGATTTATAAAAAGGTGGTCAAAAGAGTTTAATTACCCTTTTGTCACCCTTTCGCTATATTATTGTCTAGTTCGCCCTCCCTTGGAGTATGCCTCACAAGTGTTGACACCCTTCTATGGAGTTTATTCAAACAGAATTGAGGTAGACCAACGTAAATTCCGTGGGATGATGTACACAATTTGCCTCCGTATTAGGTATCGAATTAAACTACTGCAGTTGTTGATTTTGTTTCAACGTAGAATTAACAATGATATGGTTTTCTTACACCAATTATTATTATCAAGCAAAATAGATGCCCCTGATCTTTTAAGTGCCATTGGTTTTAATACCCGGAGCGGTTCCCAAAACCTTTATAGATTTAATATTTTTTATATACCCAATCTTAAATATAACTATGGTATGCACTAGGCTATGTAGTTGAACTGCATGTTAGAAAAAAGTAGTTTGAAAAACACTTTGCGAATTTATATGCTAAAACCGTAATAAGACCATGTCTTTTGTTCAATAATATAAAGTCTAAATGTAATTTCATCGTTTATTGATTTTGTTGGTAACATTTAACTTAATAACTTCTATGTTCTGTTATGTCCCACTTACAAATGCACTAAATGATGAGCCTGTGGATGCATATTATATGCTGTCGCAAATCTCTGCTCGTAGATGATGCTTGTATTAAGCTCGCTACGACACAGATCTGATAGCGTTAAAAAAATTGCATGAATATCCTTATTGGTCAATCGAGCATTTTAAGTCAAATGACATGGTCGACTGGCCAATAAAAACAGTGCAAATTATCTTGGGAAATCTCAAACGGCGATTTTTTTTTATCTATACGTCTAACAATAGCTTTTGTTATTGGTAATGTCACTGCCATGATACATGACAATGAAGCTTAACAAAGAATTCCAATCGTAAAGGTCTGTTTGAATTAAAGAAAAATAGATTAATCCATTGAATTGCTAGATTTCAATTAAGTTTAGTAGAATTTAAATGAAAGGTCAAACTGTCAAATGAATATTTTAATTGCAAGAGAATTTTCCAAGCTCCGCTTCCAACAAAGCATTTATTCAACTAACAGTTGATTAACTTCATGAAATTCATAAGAAAACGACTGAATAGTAGCCTATTGTAGATCTGGTCATGGATCGGCAATAAAAAGACCCAAAACTCTCAGCATATATTTTACCGATACCCAACATGCAGTCTATTTTAAATCACTATGTCGGTAAAAATGTAAGCTTTTAGGAATCAACTGAAGTTCTTCTACTTTCTTCCAGATTTAATAATATTGGTTCGTAATTGACGCATTTTCTTTATAAGCTACAGTCTGTTTTTAATTTCGCAACCTCTTTTCAAAATGGTTGTCACCAAATTGACAAACAATGGCCGCGTTCTGAGTTTTACTTTTACCAAGTTAACTTTGCCGATACACTGCTCTCATTGGTCAATCGATCGTTTTAATCACATTTGAGAAGAAATGAAAATTAACACATAGGCCTTCAGATATGAGTTAAACAGATGATTGTTCTTCGACCTGGCATGAAGATATTTTTGATTTCAGTAAAATTACCTGAAATTCTGAATAAGAATAATTATTTTGAATAGAAAAAAGTAAATAGAAATCTATATGCATGAAAAAATTAAATTACAAAGTTAGATAGAGAATACACGACAGCTGATGTTTTTAATTTCACTAATGGTCTTCTGCAAGGAACAGTAACTGCTCCACAGCTTTTTAATATATGCATTTCTGATATATGTACTTAGGGCTCAGTGGCGCGATGGTTAGTGCGATGAACTGCCGCGCAGAAGGTCTGGGTTCGAGTCCCAGCCTTAGCAACACCTAAATCATTTTTCACTGGCCCTCCTCTCGTGATGATCTGACAAATCATCTGAGTTGTATAAATTGTCAAGAAAAGGTTATCTCAAATTCTCCTTTCAGATTCGGCATAAAACAGGAGATCCCACCATCGTGCAAGACGTGCTTGACTGGACTGAGTCCGAAACTTAGGCTTAAGTAAAACTAGGCCCTGTCATGTGATTTTTGATCTAACGATAACTGGGAGAAGTAAGCGTTGTGCTTATTTTTTACTAGTTAGCCGATGCAATAAAGATTACATGACAGGGCCTAGATAAGTTTATATAGGTTTAAATCGATTTAGATAGATTAAGATTGATTTAAATAGATTTAGATAGGTTAAGTTAATCTTGTAAACTTTTATGTAATTTAAAAAAAATATTGCGACTGCCTTCTAATAGGCTTTATTCACATTTTCCTATTTTAAAATAAAATACACAAATATAACAAAAGAAATAATTCATAAAATATTAAAATTTACCTATACATAGTAGTTAATAAAAATAATAAAAAAAAATAAAAAAAATGTATTGCGAATATTTATAGCTTCTAAGTTTATTTAGGCTATTAATTATTAAATAACATATATCATGTGAATAAAATTTTTTTTTTTTTAACTTAGTAAGAATTTTCATTTCCGTTACCTCAATTTTGATCGTAAACTAAAATGCGGAACACGGTCAATGACATTTGATAACCATAAAAAATATTTCTGTTCGCATATATTTGGAAAAGAGAAAATCTGGATAGAACCACCCAAAATCAGGATTGCTACGTGCGCATATTACTGGATGGTTATTGATTAATGGTTCAGTTAGTGATCAGACAGTAGGATGCAGTAGAACAGAAAAACGCGCGGGCAACAAAAAGTATTGCTCTAATAACACAAAGACCGCGAAATTTAAAACATCCCAGTTTTCAATTTGACAAATTTTAGGAATTGTTTTCTGATTCAATGCAAAATTCATTTGCTTAAGAATATTCTACTGACCATGATTAGGCTCTCTAGGAATTGGAAATATGTTCTTATATTGGCCAACAGATGATCTTTGGCTAAGAAATGCATTTTTAACAGCCAATGGTAACGGGTGGTTACGTTTCAAGGGCCGATGTTGAATCATACCTTAACGTGAAGTTTTTTTTGCATTTTATTTGCAATTTTTCAATTTCAGACTAAATCAATTGAACCATGGAAAGATACACAATCGTGTAGCACTTCATGATTTTTTCGGCCAATTTAATCGTCCAAATGTGCGTACAGTCTAAAAAATCGTGCAAAAATTTCAGCAAATCGGGTCTTTAGGGGATGTGCAAAACACCAGTGCATGCTCGTACACCTCGTACTGTAGAAAATATTGCTGCTGTTCGCGATAGTGTGGCTGAAAAGCCGTCCACCTCCAACATTATACATAAAGAAGAACATTATACACAAGAACTAAAGCCTCTTGATCATTTCAAGCGTCGTCAACAATCAGAATGGTGGCAAGAAATGGCAACAGTGGATGATCATCATCATCTTCAGTGATGAGGCACATTTTCACCTCAGTGGAATCGTCAATTAGCAGAATTGCCGCATTTGGGCGAATAATAATCCAAGAGTTATTGTCGAAAAAACAATGCAGCCACAAAGAGTGACTGTTTAGTGAGGATTATGGGCTGGCGGCATCATCGGGCCGTATTTTTTCCAAAATGAGGCCCGTCAGGCAGTTACTGTGAATGGTGTACGCTATTGTTTTTATGGCCCGAATTGGAAGATATGGATGTGGACGATATGTGGTTTCAATAGGACATTGCCACTTGCCACAACTAACGAAACAATGGTTCATTTGCGCGACAAATTCAATGACCGTGTTATATCACGTGGTGGCGATGTCAATGGGCAGCCAAAATCATGTGATTTGACACCGTTTGAGTTCTTTCTTTGGGGTTATTTGAAACAAAAGGTATACGTCGTTAAGCCAACAACAATTCAAGAGCTAAAGGATGAGATAATTCGGCACATTAACGGCATAGAACCTCAATTATGCCTCAGCTTCATCAAAAATTTGAACCATCGGATGGAGGTGTGCCGCCGAGGTCGCGGCGGCCATTTGGCCGATATTTTATTCCATATATAATTGAACCATACCAATATTGTCATAATAAAAATAAATGACGATAATTTCCTAAAAGTTTGTGTTTTATTCAAAATCAACATCGGCCCTAAAACCCTTTATAATCTGATCTTCAAATATTTTTTTTTTCAATTTTTCTTAATAATTATATTGTTCTTAACTCTTCGCATTTGTTAATGTGAACATTTCGATCAATATCTCATTCTTTTTATAGAAAACCACTCTTCGAGGTTGACAGATCGACTACACCGGTGAAGTAAACCACTGGTCAGAAGTATAAATTTCCGATAGAATCTACAATATGTACATCCATGATTTGAAAGTTAAATGAGCAAGTGAAGGAGAATTTACTTATCACGGTTTCTACAATGACAACCATTTTCCAAAATTTATGGAAATATGCAAAATTATTTACAATTTATTGGAAATGCTTCAGTAATTATTTAAACATCAATAAATTTAACCACAAAGAACTAAATGTGACGGGATAGGGACAATCTACTCTGCCGACACGATAAATTAACCTTACATAACCAATCATGTGCAATAATATTTTAACAGATTAATCAAATGAATTTAGTATAATATTTAAACTTTTATTTAATTAAAGCTATAAAAAAGTCTACGAAATCATTCGTTATTCGTAGAAATTTAATGCTTAGGTAATGTCTTAATTCAACAGAATCTATATTCAGATATTATGTTGATTTTTTTCAATCTTATTCCAAAAATCAATTATTTTATAATGTATTGCATTATGTGTGTATTACAAAACCATCGCGAGTCAATAATCACCCATCCCACACGACAGCATTCACTCATTGAATTGTAAATTTATTCATTCCTAGGAAACAGATCAACAACAACTCAACAATAAATGAGCAGTATAATGTAAAAAATGAAGAAAAAAAACTCGTATCAAGTTATTCCAGTTTTATTTTGCAAAGCAAACAACAAAATCATTTTCAACTCTTTACCTAGTAGCATAAAACCACAAAAGCTTATAATCGGTGCATTGCTGCAACTATGCTATTATGGTATAGACGACATAGATACATTTGTGCAATAATAATCTAAATTAATATCTAATCGAATATGAATGTACCCATTTAGGTATTAAGCAAAAATCCAAATTTTTTTATAAGTATGACAATTTATGGTCGAGGATGTATGAAATGTTAAAGGTTAGATTATAACAAATTTTAACAATTTCTAAACGTGTTAAAGTGTTAATACAATTTAATAACTCGTTTAGAATTGACATTCAAAATTAAACCGTTGTATTGTCATTTACAAATTACTCAAGGTTGCTTAAGATCTTTGTCTATAGTTAGCAGATCTCGAGAACTGTAAAAAAAATGGGTTGACCTTGTAACAATTTTTATTTTGCAAAAAACCCTTTCCAATATGCTTAAGTAGTTCATATGCTTAATCACAACATAATTCGCTTTACAATCACTTACCTGTCAAGAGTACAGATCCCATATCGACAGTTAATTCATCAGTCAATAAAGTTTTTTTGTTACGTATACGCCACACAGTACGCGACATGAACATTATAGTTTTTTTTTTGTCAATTTCTTACAAAATAAAACCAGTTAACTGTAGTTTGGGTTCGTGTTCCTATATTGTACTCGTATTTCTTTTGAATGCATTATGTTAATGTGTTTTTTTCGTTTTTGGTTTGTCGAAATGTTCAGTATGAGGTTTTCGTATAATTAAAGTTGAACACACAAAACTACTGCCAATTAGCGAGTGAGAGGCGGGTATCGGTTTTTTTTACCATACTTTTTTTTCAATCTTTTGTAGAACCGATTTAATGAACAAAAAAAAGATGAACAATGTCTGTTATGCGAATCACGTTGGGTGTACACAAAATGAATTTATATTTCTCAATAAGTATCTGCAGATGTGTTTTTTTTCGCCAAAAATGTTAAATGTTTCAAAGAAAAAGGTTGAGGCTTAGATGACAAAAACATGACACACGTTCAATATTGCAAATCGGTTAGTTTGTAATTCGGTTACTGACTGTAAGGCACAATAATGGACAGTAAACCTATGATGAGCGTAGTAGTGCTTTCACACCGAATCGAAAACTGAGTTTTCGTCAAAATGTTTTAGAAAACCACTTGTGCTTTCAGACCGAACTTTGACCATGTTTCGTTTGCGATTTCAATCAGATCAGCTGTGATACGCACCAAATCTTCTTAATTTTTGTTCTTTTTTTCAATTTCCATTATATATAGTTTTACAAGCCAGAGCCACAGTTGAAATGAAATGAAAACAATACATTTGTTCTGACAGCGTGTTCATCAGCTGGTTTGTGGGACGTGTGGAACACATGTAGATCGTTTGAAAATGTATATTCATTCGAATAACCTTCAACGAGATAACCTACTAGATTTTGAAAACTGTAAATGTATGGGAAAACTCCGGTTTTCGATGAAGTTTTCAAGTATTTTTGCAAAAACTCAGTTTTTGGTTCGGTGTGAGAGCACTATAAGATTTGTAAATGTTTGTATTTAGCAGTGCAGGCTTTGCTAAAATTAGGTGGTTTATTAATCTAATTTTCTAGTAACGTAGAAAAAATATACGCTAATACGAAAACATTTTCAACGAAAACTAAAGTTTTTTAAAGCATTAACAGTTTTCGAAAACTTGTAGGATATGACTTCTTAAAACCTGTTCACAGAGATTTTGCTGAAGATTTTTGGAGCGAACATACCTTTTATATAGTCTACATACTAGCGACTGCTGCTGAATCGCAACAAAATCTATGATGTTGACGAAGGAGCTTCTTATGGATATTCTATTCTATTTATGTAAAGTTACGTTTCTAGATCTAGTCAATAACAATTATATTGGTAATAAATATAACTAATTAATCATAAAACATGTTTAAAAGAGCATTTTTTTGTTTGTAACGAAAACAATTTTTTTGTTTAACATGTCAGTCATTTCACAAAATTATGTAGTTACACCCATTTATTTCGTTTTTTATACGTTCCGTTTTTCAGAGAACTTTTATTTGCAGTGGATCCCAATCTGTAGAAATTGTGATGTTCTACTGATATATAATTTGGTCTTTTGACACAAAAATATAAGAACAAGAATTTTTTTTCGAGATTTAAGTCTCGATTTTTATCGGTGTTCTACTTTAATTGGGGGTTTTGTCCAGGTGATTTATTGGCCTTCGTTGAAAAGGTTGAAAGTGGAATGTACTTTAATTCGCGGCATCACGAATTATATCAATATCACCGGTTTTCTACCCTTTCTCCTTTTTGTTCCATCATGTTCTGAAAATATTTTTGTTTAAATAAATGACGAAAGAACTAAAATAACACATTAGATTGAAAGCCTGATAGACGGTAAATGGATATTAAACAGTTGTTTGCATCACAATGCCCTTCAAAAAATGTTTCATTAAAAGAACGTAGTGTGTGAACGAGTGCTTAAAAGTATAGGCTTGCACCATATTTGAGCAACACTTTTCGCAACAATCAACAAGTCACTCTCGAATAATTGTTAATGTTAACACGGCCTCAGTGTTTGACGGGCTCAGTACGATGGTTAGTGCGATTAACTGCCGCGCAGAAGGTCTGGGTTCGATTCTCAGCCGTAGCAATACCTAAACGATTTTTCACTGGCCCTCCTCTCGTCATGATTTCATAAATCATCCGAGTAGTATCAAGAATAACTTATATCAACTTTGCCGTTCGAAATTATATTTGTCTAGTCGACATTTTTTGGTCGACCTAACGTACGCTTTCCGGGATGCTCTTAGAAAAAAAACTGTTTGAATTATTTGTAGCATCATTTGGGGGAGCTTTTTGAACATTTAGGTTAAAGTTTTTAGGTAAGAGGTAACGTAAGACATACTACTATACATTTGGACCTCTCGTCAGTGAAGACAGCATTTAACAAAAAGTTTAAAGTTAACATAAAAAAAGTAATTACCAAATGTAACCATGTTTGAAAAAATACGATAGTTATTCTATTTATAAAAAAATTAATTTTTGTATATTTATAGCTAACATATTGCATATTGCATAATACAAAAATACAATAAAACAAGAATTATCAACTAAACAAGTTTATTTTAAGTGTACAACATTCTCAAAATGTTTATCTGGTAATGACGAATTTTATAAACTTTGTAATACATATATCTAAACTAACTAACAACCCCTACCCTTTCATGAAATCCATCCAAACATTGTTAATAACGAAAACCGCTCACTTAATACAGGACAAAGCTTTACGTTTAATTTTCTATCGTTTTTTTTTTTTTGGGTAATCAGTGTATCTATTTAATATCTTTCGAACGGTTCAAGATCTTCAACTTTCAGACTAGAAATTTAACCAGTTTAACCAGAGTATAGAATTAAATTACCCAGTAGAAAAAAATTTCAAGACATCTATAGCACTAAATTACAACCAATCTCTAAGGTACATACCCAAGAAGGTTGATATATCTACAATCTAAAGTAGAACCACTCCTATTCGTAAGCCTTAGACAGTCACTCGAAAAGCCCCCTTGGGGGCGACACATTTACTACACTGCACACACGGCAATGGGCTTTCAAAAGTGAAGGCATACACATAAGTCGAGTAGAAGAAAACGATTGCAAAACCTTATTAAAGCAGAACCGAAATAAAGGGATTGAATTTCGATATGCTAACATCTCTAACATATAGGTATTGTAAAACTTACCCAAAGCAACAAATCCCAAAACAATTAGAATGTTCGACTGAATTCGTGTCATTTTTTTTAAGTTTTCCTATTTTTTCTTATTTGTAATTAACTTTAAATGAACACCTTTTCCGTTAAAACACACTTCCTACTTTTCGTGGGTACACTCCGTTTCCGTTTAGGCTAAACCGCGATCAAAAATGAACTGACTTACTAACGTTGTGGCCAACTGAAGCTTAGCTTATAGCCGAATGAAATACTCATCGAACATGTTCCATGGCAACGTCTTAAGCTTGGCTTGTTCGACTTCAGACAAAAACGATAGTGAAAGCTTTGAAGGTTTTGCTTTTGTTGTGTTTGGTAACTGTCTGCACTGACTCCATTAACATCTGTCAATTGGTTGCGCAGATAGTTGCTGTCGGTTGGGTCAATGAATTTTCGAAAATGAACGATATGACTTTTTAAGTGGGAAACAAGAAGAAAAAAAATAAGTACAACAACGCAAATCAAAGTCGGATTACATAACGAGATTGTGCGAGAGGGCCTTTAGAGTATTAGGTTGCGGGCACATATTCGCCACACAGATAGGAGCATATGGAGTCATTCGATTGCCACTGTGGACAATGCGCTTAGTGAACAGCACACTCTGTGTATAGAGTGGCCATGTGTAGATGCTACTTGATTCGAAATTGGACCACTATAATGCCCGAGGGAGTGAATTTTGTTTTACAGTTTACTTGTCGTAACTTTTACTTGTGTCTATTTGGGTTTTTATTGCTTATGGTTAAATAACATATCTGACGGTAATTTGATAAACAAAAAATAGACAGACATTGGTTTTTGTTGCAAACGACTTATTTGGTTTTTGTTTAGGAACAAACTCTCCGCAACAGGTCGTACAAACTAACCCAGAAATATTGGAAATTTAGATGAAATTGCACATTTGCTATATAAATTATTTATATTTTAATGGAATTATAATTCTAATGGAATAAGTGGAAATGATAAAACTTATTTTACATTATGTATAATAATGACCTACCACTCATTTACATCTTAATTTTTAATACAATACAATTTTTAGGAAAAGAATCATCGTAATATGTTCATTAACTTTTGTGTGAAGACAAATGAAAACTGTCAAATCTTCAGTACCCCTTTTCAAAAAGAAAATTAAAAATGTCAACTTTGAAGTGTTTTAAGAGATATGGGAAATATAAATAAACCTTCGTGAATTTATTTTACAAAGTCAAATATTAAAATAAATCTGATAAATAAATAAATACAAAAATTATTGTTTATAAATCTGAAAATAATTTGTTGGTATTTGGTGCTTTTTGAAATTTCGCTCTAGCCACAACTAACATTGAAGATGAAATCACCAGTTTAGGGCCAGCTGATGAGATCTGCAACTTCTAGGCTAGGAGAGGCTCACCGTCCAGGGTGGGTCTTCCGACTGCTTTCTACCATTTGGCTGGAAAGTTCAGATTTAGCAGGTTATCGCTCATTTTTACTCATAGGCAGTGAAACAATTAAAATGTTGAAGGATGGATTTGGTGAGCAGCTTATCTCTCGAATTGGTCCTGTGAGTTGGCCGCCAAGATCATGAAATTTATAGCCTCTTGAGTATTTCTTTTGGGTTATGTAAAGTCGTTAGTCTGTGTGGACAAGCCGAACACGATTGAACAGGATAACATAACAAGCGTAATTCGTAGAATACAGGCCGAAATGCTCGAAAAAGGATGCAAAATTGGAACTTGTGAAAGGACCATTTGAAGCTGAGCCGCGGACAAAATTAACATGAAGTTGTCCTTAAAACATAAATGGCAAAGTCCTATTTATCGATTACATTAAACATTTTGAATATTTGACGCAAATTTGAGTGTTTTATTCGATTTAAAAAAAAATACGCTTAAAAAGTAATAGCATCAAGAGGCACACTACAATCTACAAGGAGGGGCTTTCAGGGTGATGTAGCGATACTAATTAAAGGAAAATTCCTACCCATTATTATGCATGCAATGAGAAAAATCAACGAGTAGAAAAAGCAATGCCGGCTTTTAAACATCTACATGGAAGGAGGAGAAATCAACAGTTTCTTACAAGCAGTGAGCTTTGAGGAAGAAGTAGAAGATGACAAGTTGGTGGTCTCGCGAACGGATTTCGGGGAGTGGGATTTCCGTTTAGGTGGGATCACTTAAAATATTCAGCTTCGTTGCTTATCCCGGAGGCAATTTTGACAGTCCAAAGACAGCTACTCTTGACAGCTGTATTCCCTTCATGATACATACAAAATAACTAGCTGTAATATTTTCATACTTTTATTTTCACACAAAAACAAACAAACAATTAAATTTGGATTTTTTTTTTCGGCATCAGTCTGCACAAGAATTAAGCATGAATGGTTAATGAGCTCAGTGGATCGAATATTAATGCGATTAACTGCAGTGGAGAAGGTCTGGGTTCGATTCGCAGTCTAAATTAGCGAGTCTCTTCAATTAGCCCGTACTCTAGCTTTAAGTAATATTTTCAGATCGTATTCCAAAGGGGCTCCATCCAGGAGATCGACAAATTCCTCCACGGTAAGGTCTTTAGATTCTTCGATAGTGGCATGCGCACATAAAAGTTTGAGTAACACTAAGTTTGAGTAACACTTCTTCTCAAATTTGCCATTCGGGTTCGATGTTAAATAGGAGGTCCTGAAAGCTTATTTTGGGGCCTATTTGGGCCGTTAATTCCAAACAGACGTAATAAGTTAACATGCTTTTTTTTTGGAATATTGAACCTTAAGTCGCGGTAATGGCTGCTCTCACCACTTGAGAACAGATTTAAGTTTTCCAGAGCCACCAGCGGTTACAGCTTGGGTTCGGGTCCATACCCCTCCGGGTTACAAGTTTGGTTGGTGTTTGAGGAGATCTGTTATGCGACGCTGTTGCGTTTCCCATATGCGTGGTAAGTAAGTTACCCTCATGGCCGTATCCACTACGAGATCGAGGCCTATCGTTGCGTTGGTATTTCGGCTCAACCAACAACTCTGTTCAAGGGATCTTACTAATCATTGAAATTTCTATATGCCCCTAAAGTGCTTCCACATAAAACATTGTTTTTTTTATTGAAAGGGATATACAAAAAACAATTCTAATAACGTAACAAGGATAAGTTTATAAAAATTAATTCATTTAATTCTTCATCTTTATTAAAACCGCAAAGCAGCTATATGCGTTGTTCATAACCTGAAAAAATATATTGAAAACAAATTCGAATTAGTTTAGAAAAAATATGTAGATATCACCTTTGAAAATATTGGCAGTCCAATGTAAAAGAAATTCCCTGACTTTAAATGAACTGGTTTCTTCAAGAACATCATAAGCATACATAAAAGTTTTTTAGATTTTAGAGGTAGATCTATCCAGTTAGAGTTGTACACAGCTTCGCTTAGCAAGTCAGACTGAAGAGTGACTTGATGTGCATAGTAGCATGGTAAAAATATCTGCAATCCCATTACAAAAAGGTAGTCGACCATTCCAAAAAATTTACCCGGATTGCCTAATGGAGATAGCTAAGGACATTGTTACAATAAAATGTTGTTTCTTGCATAAGTTATGTATCTTACGCTAGTTAACTGGTATCCAGTGAAACAAAGTACCAGTACACTCAAAAAAATATGTAAGAAAATAGGAATTGATGAAAATCGTTCACATTGAGTCGTTATACTTGAAATGACAAAGGAAAAGATTTATGAATTAAATTATTGCGACTTAAAGAGACTTTCATCAATATGAAACTAGTTTACATTGGTGAAAGTGACCCTTTATCACCTTTTAACATACAGATGCAGCTTCATTAGTTGTCTCACGTCTTTCCGGATCACCTTATCCACACTATCGCTACCATCGAGCGTATCTAAATTACAACCAATATTAGACAAACGAAGCCCAATCAATTGATAGATCAGCGAAAGGTGATGCAGAAAGTAGCACAGGATACAGTCGAGCATTACATTTGTCGTACATGTCACTATCATTCCGATAAATTGATAACCATATGCGTACCAGTAGAACTTGGAATGCAATTTGAATGGCATCCAGGCTGGATAAGGAAGTACCCAATTATTTCCAAAAGCCACCACAGTAAAGGCCCCCACAACAACACATACACTCGCAATCGTGTAAAATTTCGCCACAAAATGGAATACTCGTTGCGGATTTCCAAAAATTCGGATTTCTTTTGAGTCTTCGATATCTGCATGTATATGTTTGACAAGTTTGAAGAAATCCACTGCTGTCTTGTTAAACTTTAAGATATTTAACACTTTTCCAAACAGAGCTGCCTCTGTGAGGGCCATGTAAAGAGCTTCGCTAACTTGTTCCAGTTCTTTTGCGGTAAGAACACTACCCCACATTGAGGCAGTTGTCAAAAAGGTGAAGATGAAATGTAGAACATATGAGTAGACTCGGTAGAGTGGCTCCCATTTGTTGTCCAAACGCCAGAGTCCTAGGTATGTGAGTATTGAGATAACAAATTGAATTGGCTGCGTAAAGTTCATTTTGTGAAAGACGCCGTCAGACTAATGCAGGAATAAGTGGTAGTCTAAGTTTGTAGGTATAACGTAACAGTGAACCATAACTATTCTTGCAGATAGTCCGATGGTAGAGGTGGTATCTACCTAATTGAATGCTAAAGTGATTCCGCCCCGATGGTATGTAATTAAATGAAATAAGGGTTCTTAAAAATGCATAGTCCTTGGAAGTGTACATTTTGAAACAATTTTTTTTACACTTTACTTAGGTTATGGTAACCTATCACGCTGATTTCTTTAACCTCCTCTAAACATCTGCCGTTACATGTCGTATCGCACGGGCATTAGCTAATTGCTGCACTTTCTTAAAAGTGCACCCTCAAATTACGGATTCAAAAAAAAAAACTATAATCGATGGCTAGAACAAAATTAAATAATATAAAACTACTGAAACCGTGGTATACCTAACAAGATTACATATGTAGATACTAGGGTTATTCATGTAACGTCGGAAAGTGGCCATAAACATTGAAATTACGACGTGGAAATATGGAAATTTTGCACAGGAATTGAAAATGAACTAAGCTGAAAAAATTAATTTAGTGGGTAACCACAATATTTAGCCGTCGTAGACTTAAAGAGAATCTATCTGAGAAATCGCAACCCACTACTGCGTACATTAAGATGCACAACATTTGAGGCAGTCCGTATGCTGCCAATCTGCCTAGCAAAGCTCTGTACAAAACTCGATCGAAAATATTCAAATCATCCGGGGCAATACTCACTGTTTTACCATATATACATAAATAGACGTTTCTTTAGGAACACATCTTGGTGATCTGTTTTTAATCTTACTTACTTAAGTGGCGCTACAGTCCGGAATGAGCCTGGGCCTCAACCAACATGCCTCTCCAATTAGCCCGGTCCTTAGATAACTGCCTCCAGCTGCGCACTCCAAGTTGGTTGAGGTCGGTTTCTACTTGTGCGCGCTATTTAGGGCGAGGTCTTCCTCTACTGCGTCCGACGTCTGGCTAGGAATCAAAGACTCTGCAAGCCGGAGTATTGGTGTCCATTCGTTCTACATGTCCTAGCCATCTTAAACGTCCAATGCGGAGTTTTTTGACCAGGGGCTTGTCGCTGTACTGCTCGTTTAGTTCTTGGTTGAATCTTCGTCTCCATAGCCCGTCAACGCAAACGGGACCGAAGATTTTTCGAAAAAATGTCCTCTCAATTCGACCAAGGATTTCTTCATCCGCTTTTGAGAAGGTCCATGCTTCAGCGCCGTAGAGCAGGACTGGGATGATCAGGGTCTTATAAAGGATCTCCTTAGAAGATCGAGTGAGGGCTTTACAACTAAACTGCCTTCTTAGCCCGAAGAAACAGCGGCTGGCAAGAGTAATTCTTCGTTTAATTTCTGACGAGATGTTGTTGTCAGTTGTGACGTTCTGTCCAATTCGTCGATGTTGTGTGTCCTTTCGCGTTGACAGCATATACTTCGTCTCATTTACTGCTAAACCGATTTTTGCCGCTTCCTTATCTATACTAGCAAACATAGCTATGACATCACGTTGGGTCCTACAAATGATGTCAATATCGATTTGGACTTCTTGGGTTTTTTCCAGGATCTTCCGAAGTGTGAACATTTGATCGGTTGTGGACTTTCCTGACCAAAAACCACACTGATAAGGGCCGATTAGGTTGTTGGCAAATGGTTATAGGCGTTCACATATTACGACAGATAGGATCTTGTAGGCGATGTTGAGGAGACTTATGCCTCTGTAGTTGGCGAGGCTTAGAGGGTCTCCTTTTTTGCGGATCGGGCAAACGATGCTGAGGTTCCATTCTTCATGCTTACTTTCTTCCGACCAGATTTGGCTTATGAATTGGTGATCGTTACTTACCAAGTCATCTCCGCCGTAAAATTCGCCAAGATCTTGGTCAAAATGTCAGCGGTTGGCGTTGACCGTGGAATTGCTAGTAATGTTTACCAAAAATCAACTTCAAACAGATGCATTGCAAACAAAACCGTCTATGATTGTTTCGTAAATATTGCATCTTTTCTCTAATACCTTTAAAAGCTGTTTTTGGAAATGTTGCACGTTGGATTTTCATTTATTTGCATTTTCAATGGCAAAATGAGCAACTCTTGACTAAATGCGTCATGCATCGAACGTTTGAAAGCTGTCATGCCTAAGTAAGACAATACCTTGTCCGACATTAATCAAATCAATATCAAAACCTCGCTTCGTTGTTAATTTGGATGTAATATTGTAATACGCATCTGATGAAAAATGTCATCAGTCGATTTGGATGGGAAGTATATTCAGATAATTGTAATTATAATTTCGTTAAATAAAGCATTTAACGAAAGCACAGCATTTTCAAAGGTGTCATTCTTTAACAATTGCAACGCTTCTCTATGCGTGCTACACAATTAACCATTTATAGTTCGCAATTCATTGAATTTAAATTGGATTACTTAGAAGTTAGAACATTAAAGAAATATAAAAAATCGGTCCAGCCGTTCTCCAATTTTAGATAAATAAAAAAAAAATGGGTGTAAAAATGAGCGTTGTCAATTTTTCTTTCGTAAAAACCTAAGTTGGGATATGACGAACATATAAAAAAATAATTTGATAAATCGTTATTAAAATTTATGTAGAAGATTTAATGTGGCTACAAAAACAATTGTCAAACAAATTTAGTGCAAATCTATTGTCGCAAAAAAATTGTCATAACGTTACGTAAACATAAACGTTATCTATTTGGACAATGGCGTCGTAACATCGCTCCATACAAATTGTATGGGAAAATTAATTTTCTTCATAATTTTTGTTTAGGGTTTTTTGGGGAATTTTCTTCTTGTTTGGTCAGAATTGTTCGAATTGGTGCGTATCATCGAAATCGGTCCAGGTAATTTTGAGTTATAAGCGTAGTTACTTACGTTAGTCTCTTTTATATATAAAGATTAAAGTATATAAAGTATTGTTGCTCCCATGAATTTATTTTTGCTTTCACTATTTGGTGGCGTTTTCAGTAAAACAAATTCAGGGCATCATATTTGTTTGATGTCACGAACCTTTGAAAATCGTTCAATGACATTTTGTAAATTATTGAGTTTGATCAAATTGATGCAATACCTACATTTTGATGGGATAAAATGGTATATTAGACTATTATTCAGTACTTTCACGTTTTCATTGATCGGACCTTCGACCCTTCTAAACAATTAAGGATTTTTCGATGTCAACTTATATGATAACTAATTTTGATTATTAAAATCACAACTTAAGATAATTTATATATAATTGCTTATTTGCTTGAGAATCCGGATGCATAATTTTTACTAGACTAATACAATAAACTTTGTTTTGGATCAAAATATATATTCTAGTTAAAATGAAACTTGTGATAAAGGGTTAACAGGTAAATACTTAATTGCTACCAGTGCAGGATAATTACATGGTATCTAAAGAGTAATTTATTTTAATTATTGGGGATCGATATAGCCCTTTATATACATTATCGTAAGAGGGATGTACCTATAATTATAAACGTGATAATTAAGTGATTTCCTTTTAATTAAAAGGTATGGTTTTATATTAGGCAGGATAACGAGGTAAAGAAGTTGAATTAGATAATTGTCAATATAATTTATAAGAACAGGGAAGCGTTCATTTTATCAAATTCAATAACAATGCGGGTGAAATTAAATTCGATTTTAACGACAGATATATTTTCATTATTTCACTAAGAAAAACGTATTAACATGTTTTAACAAATAACGAAATACAAATGATATTTTTTATTTTTTTTCTTTACAATCGATGTTGTTTTAAGAATCAAATGTTAAACAGATTTTTTATTAGAATATTATTCTTACTTCAAAATTTCTCTTTTTTCTTGTCCAATTTTTCGATTATATTTTGGAAAGCCCTTAAAGTATGTAAAAATTAAATAAAAAAAAAACAGATTCATATATGTTTATTAAATTAAATTTTTATTTTGATTATAATTATAGACAAACGTAGATATAGTTACAGTCTCTAGTAAGCTTCCATTTTAGCAAAAGGAAGTTAAATTCATAAAAATTAAATACAATAGGATAAGTAATGTAATAAAATATTATTGCAAAGATATAGAAAGAAAAAGAATAGGGTTAAGAAAGTACATTTTGAAAGTTTACAAATAGAGTTACATTTTTCAATGTTAAGTTTGCTGTCATAGTTTTCATTACAAATTAATTGATTTCAGTAATTCTTCTTTCAGTATGTTGATTTTGCAATTTTTTTGGATCATCCCAGTTTTTCCCATGCACAAATTCAACATTCTTTAATAATATGTTATGCGTGAAAACCCCATAGTTTGGGTTTTGGTATACGGTATACAATCACGGATTATATTTTCTTTGAGCATTGAAATGACATAAAAGATGTGTGACAAGCACTAAAAGAAATTGTTAAAATGGGATAAAAAGTGTTGAACGTTTTTCAGATGATTGGAAATGATTTATATAAAAAGAGTGTTCAGCAGTTCAGTGGTTTATATACGAAAAAAAAGACAATTTATATTAATAAAATACATAAGAAAGTAAAATATAAAGAAATTTTTAAACATTTTTGTAATGATAGAATTAAAAAAATATATATATGGATATAGATTTAAGTAAAGTGCTCAAACAAATCTATTAAATCTATTCATTTAAATTAAAGGGAAATATAGTAAGGCACAAACAAATAAGAAAAGCTTAAGAGAATAAGATGGTAAGAACCAAATATATGTAAATTCGAATAAATTAATGAAATAGTTTAAACAAATAAATTGATACGATGGTCGGTTAGAAGGAAAAGATTCACAAAAATAATAGTATTTACAGGTGAAGTAACTTACAACCAATTTCACCTTTATTATATTAGAGAATTTCAAAATTTATACAAAATTTATATAAAAAAAAAGTATTGCTTTGCTTTGAATCACAGTATAAATTATTACAAAACTAATTCATACCGATCGCGATGAACCGATGAAATTTCTGCTGTAAAAATGATTTTCTGGTAGCATGCAGTTAATGAAAAGAAAAATGTGATTAACCAGGATAAATCTGAAAAAGGCTAACCAGGAAGGATTATTTCACAAAAAAGCTATTCCTTTTTTTTATTTCAGTAAACAAATTGTTAAAACAAGAGTGATATTCAAAAATAAAGAAAATAAACAGAAAAAACATATTTAAAACAACGTTTAAAATTAGGAGAAGATAAGATAAAAAAAATGTTAAGCAATATAGAGTACAGCAGAAAACAAGAAAATAATAGTTGTGTTTGGGTTTGAATAAACTTGTATGTGAAACTTTCCAAACCGTAAGCGTACTGAGCTAATTACTGAGGTGACAGGAGTTTGACAGAAAGCAACAAAATGTTTTTTCCATTTGTTACTAATATATGTGGAAATAATTATGTTGGAGATTTAATGGAATATTTCAGTTCCAAGGTTTCAACTGACAAAACATTAAAGTGGACGGATGTGTTTTGCCCTCTCAACATATTTAAAAAATTGGCTTTTTAATTGATTTTAATTTTAATCGAAACGAAAAAGTTCTCTCTTGATATTGGAAATTTTACTTTTTTTTATTTCTCTATACACAAAACTACCCGAACGGACCTAATAGTTAACAGTTATTAGATAGAAAATAAATTGAAGCAAAGATGTATAACATAAAGAAACAGTATAAATAAACGTAAAATTACAAAATCAATAATATTACCATTTTGAAATTTAAAATTGACACTTAATATTACAAAAAAAAAAACAGAATATTTAGAATATAGTAGAACAAAATATAAAGATAGAATGGATAGAAAAAATGAAGGAAGTCTTATAAAATAAAGCAACGATGTAATTAATTAGATACATTTACACAAAGTTTAGTTCAAAAAGGAGTAAGATAAAAAAATAAAATGAAATGTCAAATATTAGAAAATTATGGTAGATAAAATAAAAGAAACAAACATTTGGAGATGTTTTTGGTGTTGACTTATAATCATATTTAATGGTCCCCTTGAAAGTATATATAACAGCAGATCATGGAATAGAAAGAAAATGGCAAAGGAAGTAAGATAGAGTTTGATGAAATAGGACATAATGCACATTTATGAAAGTTTAACTCTGTGCTGCCGAAATTGTGTTTACCTGGCCACGTAACAATCTTAGGTATCAATTAATTTCTGGTCACAACAGCCATTTTAATATGAATATTTTTCGCCAGCATTTGCTTGAATATTTATAGCTAAATATTATTTATAAAAACATGCAATACGGATAGTTTAATATGTTAGTTTTATCTCTAAAATGTAAGTACTTTCGTGCTTTATACTAGGTGGAGCATTAGTTATGCCATAATGTAAATTAGAAAATTAGAACATAAATTTAATCTTTTTTATATCAAATTACTTTAGAAAATATAATTCGCAGTTTATTTTGTAGAGATTGTAGGCTAGGGCGTTAGAGTGGATATCTTTTTGGACCTAACGAAATCGCGTGTTGTATTTTGTAAGCTGAAGCCTGTATAAATTATATAAAAAATGCTACTTCTTGTAACGAACCAAATACTCTAAACCTATCCAGTGCAAAACATTATTTATTTATAATTTAATTCAAGTAAAGAAAAAAATTAATGTAGATTTATAATTTTTTTTATTTAGATCAACATAATATTTAAAATAAAATGTTAGTTAGAAAGACAAATGAAACGAAATTTAATAGATTGGAAAATACCAAACACCAAAAACTAATGAGAAATAAATATTTGATAGTCAATTTATTAAATGAAGAAAGACAAAGACAAAAAATATTCTACTTTACAAAAGAATTGAAGTGAAATTTTTAAGAGTGGGAAATAAGAAATAGAACTAGTTAACAATTATTAAAGAACAAATAATAGGAAGAAAAGATTGTAAAGAGTCATTTGCAAGTTTGGCAAGTATCGTCATTTATGTAGTAAAATAGAAAAAAAAACTAATGTTAGTACAATGAATTGCGGAAAAAATAAAATTTTAATAATTGCCTTCAGTTTTAGTAGCATATGTATGCTAACAGAGCCTAAAAACTATTACTATTACCAATTCGAAGTAGCATCAATAATATAATCAAATAAGAAGACAGATTTTTAGAAATATTGGAAAAGTTAGTAGTAAATGGTTACAAAATTATTAGTAATACTAATTAACTTTTAACTGGAGATATAGAAAAAAGTTAAAAATATAAAAGATATTATTTAATATACAGAAAGTAAAAGGAAAATATGAAAATTGAGAATAGGGAAGATTTAACTGTTGTGAACCTTTGCTTTAAAAGTATAAAGAGAACAAAAAAAGAAATACAGGGATTGTAAAGGGCAAATTTAACTTCAAAAAAAAGTTAGTTATAAATTTGGTAATATATAAAAAAATTTAATAATGTATTAATTAAAACAAAATTGTATAAAAATAAAAGTACTAATGCCGTCAGCTGAGAATTATCACACACGTTCATTACGCCACTTTTTCCCTATTATTTGAAGGACTTTCATGTGAAAATAAAACTAAATGTGAAAGCCTTTATTGTGAATAATAAAAAGTAAAAAAAAACACATATGTTCCCAAATGAAGGTAACGATTTTAAAGTTCTTCTATCCGAAAATATAAGATAATACAGGGAACCACACTTGCGATTTCTTTTACATGGAGAAATGGAAATTCACATTCTTGGATCAGAGGATTTAAATTGGAACCTTTTTGACATATTTTTGCTCTTAGTTTTGACATGGTACTATGCAAGATTTACATATTAAAAATCGGGGCCTGTGCTCAATCGCGCGAGCTTAGATGTGTTTCGCTTTAACCTTCTCGTTTTATAAACCTCGGGATCCCAACATTCCATCCAACGTGAAGTAATGAATACTTAAAAGTATACTGTATAAAAAATCGCTTTCAAAAGCTTTTATTCTCTCCATAAGAAAACGAATAGAAATCATCAAGGAATCAATTCTGATTGGTATAAAGTGAATAATGTGTAAGTTACAAATAAGTTGAAGGCTTCGACCAAAAAACACGCAGAACCAATAAATAGATGATAGTTCATATTTACAGCTCACCGTATAATTCCAAGTATCAATTGCAGGCTGAAACAGAAATGAACACTCGTGTACTTGATCGGTCAGGTGCAATACGATAACCTGATGGAGAAAATCTATACGCTAATCAATTTAAAAAAGATTCAAAGTGAAAGCCAACAATGCAGAGTTAAAAGGTTTATCAATTATTTAACATCGCTTAGAAAATGGGTCGCCAGAAATTCAGAGGAATCGGAATGTACAAAGACCTCTTCATAAATAATTACTAGTAATTCTAAATCAATAGTCAAGTTTATGGATGAAATGTATGAAAGGTCGATTAAAAATCAAAGTTCAGGCATCTAATGTACGAAGATCATCATTTCTTGAACGAGATCCTAACAATAATGACAAAAAAGGTACAATCTATCAAAAAATACCTGTTTTAAATTAATACTCTAGAAGAAATTGACAAAATCGTTTCTGAAAGTGGCTCATAGAACTTTGTATTTTAATAATACTTATTATTTTTATTATATATATCGGAAAACAAATAGCTTCTAAGACGAAAATCTAATTAAATTCAATATTTTAATAAATGTCTGATCTCTAATGAAAATATTGAAATTGTGTGTAAGAATACTGAAACACATCACGAAAATCCTAAAACAATTACAACTCACATCGAACGGTGTTATTTTCAGCTGACCAAAGAAAGTTACTAAATGGGATAAATGTGGACAGAACATAGTCTATTAAATAGAAAGAGCCTTTAAAAGCATTAAGAAACCCATAAAAAGATGCCAAATAGCTTAAGAACGAAATTTAAAAACTTTAAATTAAAATAAAAAAAATTAAATACACTTAATTAAAAGGTATTCGTGAAGCTTTAAATGAGTATACTCGTCGCACTTAATTTTATTTCTATATAAAATTCTCTACACATAAAATTTAACGAAGCCATTTACCAAAGCCTTTAAAAATTTGTACAAAATGGTCACACAAATTATAGGTAATATAAAAATACAAACAGTGCTATACTCGAAGGAAAACAGGTTTTCACTCAGTTATCTGCGCAATGAATGTTCGAAAAAAATTCCTTATTTCGCGATTAATTTAATTAACTGTTACTGACATATATTTCATATATCTGAGTTAAAAATAAGCGCTTATCTTCGGTATGGAAAATAGAAATGAAGAGTTAAGTGAAACTAAGCATACTAAATTCTTATTTGTCATGGAAACTGTGATATTCTTGACAGATAACAGTACACAGAAAACACTTATTTCATGTTTGAAAAAATAGATTCCGCGACTAATTTACATTTACCAGGATCTAAAAATATATGTCAAAGCTGTGTAAAAATGTAACTATTATCATCGCTGTGGGATTTATCGCGATTAGCAAACTAGGCTTTGCTATTTACATATACAGAAAATAATTAAATTATAGATTAGATAATAATTTTAGGGAAATAAAAAAGGAAATAAAGGATCATACACCTATAGGACACAATGAAATTATAGATAAAATAGTAATTTTAAAGAAACAACAAACAAAAAAGTTAAGAACGGATAATTTTTAGAGAGATAATTTAAGTGTTTTGAACTTAAGGCACGAAAATATATTGAGAAGAAGAAGATTAAATATTAGGTAATAGGGGTATTCAATTTTTCGCGATAAGAAAACAAGGTTTTACATAAAAATGGATACATATATAGAAAAAAAAGTAAATTAGAAATTAATTTAAAACGAAACAAAAAAGGTAAGAAATGAGCATACAGCTATAGGAAATAATTAAATTACAGACTAGAAATTAATTTAAAACGAAACAAAAGATATAAGAAACGATAATTTTGAGAAGAAGTATTTTTAATCTTAAGTAATAGGATGTAATTTATAGCGATATATATAATGAATGTAAATTATAGATTAGAAATAATTTAAAACGAAACAAAATTGTTAGAAAGAATAACATTTAAAGTGAATAATTTAACTATTGTGAACTTTAAGAATTGAAATATATTGAGAAGAAGTAGATTATATATTAGATAATAGAGGTATTCAATTTTTCGCTTTACATAAAAAGAATACAGATATAGAAAGGGTAATTTTTTAGGAGAATAATTTAACTTATTTGGAGAAGTAGTTATTCATTTGGCAATGGGGATATTTATGCAAGTTCTTAACATTCTCTAATTAATGCAACTTCGCAACGGCCTCGTAAAATTGTAAAGATGATAAATTCACGACGGATAACCTAAGTCGTTTAGTTACAGTTATAACTTTGCATAAATACCCTTAATATAAAGAATGAATATATGAAAGAAAGAGGGTTTAAAATTAACTTTTGTGAACTTTACAAAATTTGAAACATATAGAGAGAAATGTATGTAGCTAGGTATTAAACGTAATAAATCTGGATAGAAAATATTCTTTTACAATAAATACAAATATAATTATCAAAAGGAGGCTTAAGAATATCAAGAGAATCAGAAATAGCTTTGAAGATGAAAAAGTGTTTAAAAAAAAGAAATATTATCTTAAAGATTGCATTTAGTTATTTAAAAAGAAACGTTTAACTTTTGCGAACTACAACTTATTCGATTTGTAAGCTAATGACATTTTCAATTGTTAAAAAAACATATCTTATCGGAACCCTTTGAAAACTTTCAAAACATTTATTATGATAATTATCAGAAGAAGGGTTTTTTAATGCGGGCTTTTGTTTTATAAGAGAAAAACGCGTCCGATAACATATTTTTGTACAAATGAAAAACGCCATAACGATATATATGTTATTTTGCTTGGCTACATTCAGAATAGGAAATTCAAATTTAAAATAGCTACAGACGTTATATATGATTTTAAAAAGTGTCTCTGTAGAATATAATATTGCAAGTAATAAAGCGATAGTAATTTCGATATTTAACTCGTTATTCTGAACTATGTTTAGTTATATTTGGAAATGAGCTGATATCAGAAAAAGCTGTAAAAAAACTTAACAAAATCACATGTAATTGGATATCCAATGGGAAAATATGAATGAATAACATTAGAAAAAAGCAATACTACAAGAAATAGATTTCAAACAGAAAAAAAGAAACGAAGATGTATGTAGTTCAAAATAATAGAAAAAAAGTGTGAATAGTAAAATATTAAAAAAATGAAATAAAGAAAAACAGTTCACTATAGTGAATCAAATACAAAAAAACTTACCAAAAAAATAACAAAATGATAATAAAAAACAAATGATAAAAAAAAAAACAAAAAAGTACTAGATTCTTACCAATATAAAAGTTAAATCATTTTTTTATTGTGTCGTAAAGTATAAAAAATTGTGATTCCAAGTGATACTAAACAATTTTCCAAGGTGTGTAGGTATTCTTTTTGTTTGTGATAAGAAAATAGATAGGGATAGGCATTGTGCAGAATAATATATTTCATAAGCTAGAGAAAAAAGTAGACTTACTCTCAATGAAAGCTGGTTAAATTTAGTTTGCATAACCACAGTGGGAAAGGGGAAATAGTTTAAGAGCGTGTATTGAGAATAGAATAAATGAAATATAAGATGACAGTACTATCTACTATCTATTAGAAGAAATACCTAAAATTACATAGTTGTTGAGTTTTGAAAGAAAAAGTTAATATCAGTCATAGAAAATAATTCTCTTACATAGCAGTCAATGACACAAATTATTATTAATTTTTTTTAAGATAAAAAACATAAAAAAGAAATTCAACTCAAACTCTTAGAAAGAAAACCTAAGAACTTAATTTTTAAAAGAGGTTTCTTTAACTTTATAAAAGTACTACGGCTACGACTAAGATATAAAATTAAACAAACAAAAATAATAAACAAACAAAAAATTTAAAATGAAAATACACAAACAAATTCACAGCTTAGTTCTTCTTCTCCTCGGAGTCTTTGTACCATTCTTCACAACCGGGCACATTTTCGGGGGCATCACAACGCTCAGTCTCGTCGTTGTATACCTCACCGACTTGGCAGCCCAAATCACGTGGCTCTTCACCATTCAGGCACACGTAGAATTTTTGGCAATCGGTAGGATGGGCGTATTTAGGATGAGCAACAGCGTTACCAGAACGATCAACCTTGGCTGAGTTCTTTGGGCAAACGAAACCTCCTGGGCTCTTCTCTGTAAATTAATAAAAAAAAACAGATGGTGGTTAGTTTATGCGAATATTTTGTGTGTCCTTGATTAGCTTACTTTCAACATCAACGCATCCAGTACGTCCGGAGGAATCTGGCCACACGCAGTTGCCGGTATAATCATCGAACCACAAACCAACGGTGCACTTCATTTCAGTTGCATCACCATCAATGCAGTTATAGAAGATGTTGCAAACAGTCTCATCGGGATGGGGGAAGAAACCATTCTTACGTGGGCACAGGGTGTTCGACTTTGGTGGTTCTGTATATAAAATTTTGTTAAAAAGATGCTATTGAGTGGAAAAGGGTTTGTGACTTACGAAGTTCAGTACGGTCGCCACAGTCAACGTTGAAGGGTTGATCGCACTTGTTGACCTTCCTGATCAAATGATCGAAGACCAAACCATCAGGGCAGAGCTTCTGAGTAGCTACACCATCGGTACAGGAATAGTATTTGTCACACTGAAGTGGGTGTTCGTATTCACCATTTGGCCTTGGGCAAGTGAAATCCTTTTGAGCATCTAAAATTTAAAGAGAGAAAGATGAGTTAGGTTGGGTGTTACTTGGATGGAATAAATAAAAAAAAGGTTTTTTTTAATAAAGACTTCGTGCAGTTAAAGAAAGTATCCTCCATCTGTTTACGGTTAAAATAGGGGTGTCATTTCAGCCTTACGAGCTCGAGGTCCCTGGTTCAAATCCATAAAGTGGAAATAAAGCAACAATTCATTCATGACATAGCATTATTGTGTAGGACATTAAATGCTCAGTACCTAAAGCCTGTCGTGAGTAAATAGCCATTCTTTAAAATCCCAAATATCTGTTTTATCTCCTGACTAGGTACATTTTTTAAAACTCCTTGGGTGTAAAACAAAAGGTATTTGCACTTTGAAAGTCGGCTAAAGCTAATTATTCAGTTTCCTTCTTGTTGTTGACAAAAGGTAAAGTGAAAGTTGATTGCTTCATGAATGGATGTATTTTTCCTGTGCATAGGTAAATACTTCGTTTAGGAACACAATTATTTTAATATTTCTTTTAAAAAATAGGACTGGTAATAGAAAAACATATATACTCATGACTAAGAGTCCAGTAAGAAAATCACAGTTTGCACACCCAATTCGTGTGTTAAATTTTTGATATTTCTGTAAAAGATTAAGTACTCATACAAAACTAACTATTCATTTACCATGTCGTAATCTTACCACGCTTACAATCTTCTACAAACTTCTTACAATATAATTTGATAACTCTCATGAGTTCAAATGCGTTATATATTCGAACAACTTATTGATATCTTTGCCCCACATTCGAAATTACCTGCTGAACACGACCAATGTCACTCATGTTTTCCGTATATTAAATAGTCAAATTTCAAACCGAAATGTCAATTATATGATGACCCAAATAAAAACATATAATTATATACATACGAAAATTCCCCAACAAGTTGGCAAACAAGTTCACTTTCAATCAACCTTGAAAGACACGATCATAAGGCGCTAATTTATGGATATCCAAAATGGTAAACAAAACTAAAGTCACCAAAATAGTCATATAATTTTGGCCATAACACCTGGTGATCAACATATTATTACATCAAAATACTCTCTACATAACAGTGTTATTGACCTTTAAGCAATAAAGTTGGCAATTTGTCGTTGACCATATTAAAATGGAAAGTATTTTCTACACTATCATGATGAGAGCGAAGAGACCTAATCTGAACCGAGGGTACTAACATTTTCATCAAGAGATGCAATTTCTATTTCCCCACCGCCCCAACACATCAGGGCAACATGTTCATGTATAAAAAATATCTGCGAGCACACACGTCTACGCCACAAACTAAAATATTGCGTAAAATGGTCGCACACAACGTCTTCGCGTATCAATTTACGTTTTGTTAGCTTTTTTCTTGACACATCCCGACACCTAACCTCACCGCAAAGTTAATAAACTCAAGATCCAGTCTGATCTTACAAATAAATTATTACGAACTCAAAGCGTAAAGTCAGACAAAAAAATATATGAAGAGAAAATTAAACACAACGGATTATGTAAAAAGAGCACACGTATGCAATTTCGTCACAAAACAACATTTTATATCGATTATGATAAACTCATAAGTGTGTTGCATAACGTTAAATGACATAATACAGCGCTTAAATCCATTAATCGAATTGGTCCGGTTCCAATGAGAAAACGTGGATAAAAGCCGGTGAATTCATTTCACACACGTATTTTCTGTTTATTTGTCAAAATGTTGAACTATCAAAAGAAATGTCAGAGTAACGTTTTCATTTCGATATGTGACACTTAAAAACTTTACCCTTATTGTACAAATAAATGCAAATGTCAAATAGTTTGAGCACATTTTACGTGTGGAAATCTGTATCGTTTATTTGTTAAACAATCAAACTTAAAATCGTCTCTCCTTGGATAAAACAAATGCAAATGTCCAATATTTGGAACAAATTTTAAGACAGTCCACATGCATAACAGCGTGGCCATGTTAAACCAACACAAATAAGAAGTTGCCAATATGTCAGAGTGTAGGATTGATTAACCAATTTCCATAGGAATTGCAAATCGACTTTTTCGTTGTTGTGGTTTAAATGGAAATTGGCAAAGTCTATCGAAGCGATCAGCGATGCATTTCATCAGCTAACTCTGGCGGAAAACTGGTTAATGATCAAATGTCAAGTGGTGGTGATGATAGTTTTTGGTGTAGTATGTAGGTATACTTTTCGCTTTGGGAATTTCTGTATACGTTTTAAAATTACACCTTAGATGCTGGTAAACGTGTATTTCTCTTTCCTGTATCGTTAGCATAAATTTATTGCTTCGACATTTCGATGAATGGTAAAAAAATAAAACGGAAAAAATGTAGCTAAGCTTGGGATTTATTAAGTCAAAGTAGTGGTAGATGTGTCAGTGAGCAGAGTGTTATCGTTCAATGTAACAAGTGCTTTAGATTGATAAAAGGTATCGGGATTTTCAACTTTGTTTTACATTAATAATGGTTTTAAGAACAGATATATTATTAATATACAATAAAGTTTAGCACATTTTTCATCTAAGAGTGACAGGAAAGAAAACAACAATCTAAGCAATTTGCCTTATTTCACGAATTTGTTATTAAAATGTGTGACAGTTAAAATATATTATAAAGATGATCTAACTGGCAATCTACAAGATAATTGAAGTATCGTTGTAAATGTTGACAAGTATTAATGCCATACAATATTATACGGCATACATATTGCAATTCCCGTCATTTGTTGCTATTCGAATTTTAAGAATAAAAATAGTTTGATATAGCCTTTGGATTCTATATATTCGATGACAGTGCAACAACTTTATCCCTTTTTTTATGTTTGATCACAAAAACGGTTTTATGTAACAACTTATCCTATGAAGCTTTTTTAATTTTTTTATGTCGTCACCCGAATGCAAGCAATGAAGTGGATAAATCGATTTTTTTTTTTAATTTTTGAGATACAAGTATATGTTTTCCGCTACCTCGATTCGATATAAATGTATTATACTAACCAACGAACTGAATTTCCTGATCTAATGCCACCAGTGGGCTCAGTGGCGCGATGGTTAGTGCGATAAACTGCCGCGCAGAAGGTCGGGAATCGATTCCCAGCCGTAGCATTACCTAAATGATTTTTTACTGGCCCTATCTCGTGATAATCTGACAAATCATCCGAGTAGTATCAACTTTCATGAAAAGCCTATCTCAAATTCGGCGTTCGAAGTTGGCATAAAGCAGGAGGTCCCACAATCGTGCAAGAAGTACACACGCACACATGAATGGTTGTGAGAAAGCTCGGCCCTGGGTACTAACGAGCCTGTTGCGCCAAAAAATTGTATTTTTATTTTGATGCCACCTATTCAAATTTTATATTTTTTTCTCAAAAATGTTTGTCTTATTTTTACATTTATAGCATCTAAAAAAAATTTCGTGTAATTATGTCGGAAAAAAATTTGAAGAAGTCGTTTAAAAAAGAAGCAAAACTTTTTTTTTGTTGTGGAAAGTGAAGTTACCCCTCATTGCATTCTGGTGAGGGTATATTATAGTCTGATAACTATTAATGAAACCTCTTCTATTTTTCTTAAACACATGATGTTGAAAATTATTTAGTTTTTAGGGGATCTGTCTCCGGCCACTTGCATTAAACAACTACGAAACTCATGAAAAGTTGAATGAATAAGTTGGTGCATGATTCCCTGAAAATTGTTCCTATAACTGAGGTGTTAATTAAGCATTTTTATTAATAGAACCAAAACAAACCACTGAATGGTGCAGTGTTTAAAATAATGAGATGCCAACCCAAAAATCTATTCCTTGTCGTTGCACCACCAAAATGTGTTTCACTCGACTTCCTCTGGCGATGACCTGACAAATAATCATACACAAATCATATCTCAGGTTCTGCTTGAAACTATAGGGCTCGTCATCGCCCAAGAAGTATATATGTAAATTCTAAGCAAAAAGCTAGGACCTCGATCATAACGAATCTCTTGTCATAGAAAAATTTATCTTAACTTAGCCGATCGGGATCAGTAGAAACATAAAAGTGACTCCATCGTGCGAACAGCAAAGACGCACGAGAAATGGTTGTGAGAAAAGCTAGGACCTGGATTTCGATTAGGTTCACCATAAATAGATCGGTCCGGCCATCTTGCAAGAGGTTTGCATGTTGAAATAAATGGATTAAGAAAAAATCCGGGCCCTACAAGCAAGCAGGAATGGTAGTGAAAAAAGATGGGACCTGAACGTCGATCAGGTTCGACACAAAAATATAGCTCCCGCCATTGTGTAAACATGCTTATGGAAAAAAGGTAGGCCCTACATACACGTAAAAATTGTTGTGAGAAAAACTAAACTTGCACCTGGATTGTGCTTAGAATTTGTATATCCCCAAGGAAGATGAATGCTGACGTGGCGATTGTCAGAGACATGCGTTTTTTACTTCAATTTATAAATCATTGTGTTCTTAAAATTAGAGCCTTTACTGACAAAACATCTTTTAGGAAAACTAACCACTCAATGTTTAAAGTAAGCACTCTTAAACGTTATTTTTTGACACAAGATGTTGAAGAGAAAACCAATTCATAGGTGTTTACACATCAAGATTATCATACAATCAATGCGTATAACAATGAATCAATCCTTTTAAGGTTTAAAAAAATCCTTAAGCTTTTGTTTATCCATAGCGTATCTCTTCCTTATTTCAGATGCTTTCATTTTTATATTTTTAAATCACTTTACTCAGTCTTTTTTTACGAAATAATTATTTTCTTAAATGAAATATCTCACTCACTGGTTGAAACTACAAGCAACGCAGCAACAATGGCACAAACAGCAAACTGCCTCATGATTATTATTTTTTTTTATTTAAGTTTAACGAAAGTTTTTAAGGATCAACACGACTTCACCGTCACACTGTCTCAAGATCGAACTAATAATCCACAACTAAACAGTTCGATGGTTATACTTAAACTACACTCGGTTCCCACTTAACGTCGACTTTTGATGACTCCCTTCTCCGGTCTTGATTTTAGCCAGGCCTCACATTTTGTTGTTGCACTTCGGTGTTGGCTCAGTGTTGGTTAGCAAGTATATACAATTCGCTGTTGTTTACTTTCGCAGGTAAGTGGTAAAAAACAAGAAGTAATATAAAAGTTCAACACAAAATGTTACCGTTCGCATACAGTAAGATACTTATACAATGTGCGATTGTATTGGGTGTCCGAGTAATTTAAGTGCAAGGCGCGACACAACTTGAAAGTGTGTGCGCCGAATCTTTAGGACTTTTCTTTGAAAATTTCTACCTGGCGCTGTTTTGGCTTTGTGGACAGTTGGTGTACGCAGTTGGAACGCAAACTTCTAGGGGGTATATAGGTGCAGGTATTGCTTCTCGTGGCACTGCTGCAGACATGCTTACCTGTTGGGCATAATTAATTTTAAATTGAATTGGTATTCATTGGCATGTATGCCGAAAGAAGCTGCTTTTGCATACATCGGTGAACTTTTATTTTATTTTTTTTCCTTGGTTATGACTTGATTACTGAACAAAAAATGTCATATACCGGTCAACCGTAAGTTGTATCTATTTAGTTATGACTTAGGTCGACTTGAGTTATTTTTCTATCAATTTATGGTTGGTAGCCTGATTTTTATGTTATTTTGGGTTAGCTTAAGAAATTTTAGGTTTTAATTTAACATCAATAACAAAAAATAATTTGCGGATAAAAATAAAACTACATTACCGGCATGTTATCAGTTGATTAATGTTTAGTACGAGTGGACTTGGATGTGATTCACGCGAGTTATTACATTAATAAACTACGAATGTTTAAAATTGTTTGTCCTTCGGGCTATTATTGAGATCATATCACAAGGTTTAAAATGTTGTTTTTTGTTAAACTTCCATGCTCCTGATGGAGTTGCCCAGATTGCAGTGCCAGGTCAGGGTTAGAGCCAAAAATAAATGATTTTTAAGGGACATAATTCATTTGAAGCTTAGCTTCTATTCATTTGTATGATTACAATTTTTTTTTGCCGCATAGAAAGGGAAGCAGAGTTTCACAATTAAAAAAAAAACAAGTGCGTACTTGATAGATGTTTTTGTGAGTGATTCGGTTAAGAGATTACCAGCAGAGAGAGTACACAAACTTTTTCAGTCATCATAAGCCATCAAACCATCGAAATCATTGATCGATAGTCCACGTACCATATATGGCTGCAAACCGAATCCAGAACTTCTTTAATAGTTCACCAGTTAATAATAAATAGTTTCTGACTTAACAGGCTACCGCTGCAGACCTGTTGAGAGTGTAAGTCTAAGACAAGCCACGCTTCTATGATCTTCGATCCTGATCATGTGGCTTCCAGACAGTTAGTCCATTTCCCTTTCATCTTTGATCGCATGATTCTTAAATCGGATGTTAAATCTTCCTAGTATGTAGTATCGAATTAGAAGGCTGGAACTCGATCCAATCTTCATTCGCTTTATGTGACCAGGGTAATATCGACGTATTTTGATGTTTTTTACTACAAGCGTATCAGCTCATAAGGTTGATGGTATTATCCTCCACACCATTTCTCGTGTTCAAGACCAAAAATTCGAGGAAGAAATTTTCACTGGACATTTTCTACGCTTTTCTGTTTGTTTTCCAGAACTTCGCTGGGTTCAAAGTCGAGGACACCTAGTGTTGGTTATTACAGTATTACGATGTTAATCGTTTTCCTTACAAGCTCCGTAGGCTTTGTCTAGGAGGTAGTTAAATTCCACCTTGATTGGGTTATCAGTCTCATTGGTACATATATGAGGCTAATACAAATCTGCGTCCTTACATGTGCAGCATTGTGACAGCTGTAATAAATGACGGATGTTTTTATTTATTTCATTCCTGATCTTGTTTATTATATTTTTCTGATTCGCTGTAATATCTGGTACTGTGCCAGAATATATTCAAGTTTTAGAGAAGAACCTGTGGTATAGTTCCGTGTCTGGTTGGTATTTGAGGTGGTCCGTTATCTGAGGCTGTTGTCTCTCTAATAGCTATGTATTTCTTTAACGTGGTAAGGAAGTTACCCTCGTCACAATCCCCAACTTGGATTTTTTAAATACTCCTACGACACGGATCCGTTTACTACGGATTGAGTGCTGCTTGATTAACCATAGATATTCCCTGATGATTTGTGTTTTGAATATGTCGGATCAGATCATGTAAGTTGTTCACTTTGGTTTTCTTAACTGGGACTGTGACGCCACTGTTGACTGCATTTTGGGTAATCATCATTGGAAAACAAAGAGTTGCCTTAGTATCAGGGCACGTGTCGCATATTCCACAGCAATGTTGTTTAAGTCCAATTTTATTTCGGACTTAATTAATTAAGTAAGAAATTAATATAAATGGAGTATGTTCAAATAAGCTTCCGCTTCAGCATCACGTATCCCATGTTATATGAATGGAAATATTCTACGAAAATACACATCAGCTAAAATTTGACGACTTCCATCATGGCTTCATTATTATTGGCCAAAGCCTCTTAGTTCAAAAGTATACGGTCGCAAATATCAATTAATTTTAGGCAGTATTTTTCTTTATTACAAATACAAATTTTCGGCGCAACAGACTCGTTAGTACCCAGGACCGAACTTTCTCAGAACTGTTTAATGCCGACTCCGAACGGCGACTTTGAGATAGGCTCTTCTTGGAAATTGATACTTCTCGGATGATTTGTCAGATCATCAGACTCCTTTATTTTCTACAGAATTATTCAGTACTAAAGTAGCCTTAATCCTTAAGCATGCCACAGCATGTGGCATTTGTACTTTTAAAATAAGGTTTGCAAATAAAAAGGTTCCTTTACTGTAATTAACTTCTAGCTAAGTCCATTCGCTCTACATCTTAGCTTATTAAAGCTTTTTGATCAGGTGAAATTGGATTTAACCGGGTCTTATATATCCATAGTTGATTGATTAAGTGTCTTTATCTAGAGTTGACTATAATAACAGGAACATAATTTGTATCGGATAAGTTGTTCTCGAATTAAGGGGACAGATGGACTAAAATGCTCCGTATTTCTTCTCGAACATTTTGCTTCAGCTGGTTTATTAACATAAACTTTGTCTTTTATATTTCTCCATAAAAAAGTCAAAATTTGGGAAACAGGATGGGAAAGGGAAATACATTTTTTTTTAAAATCAAACGTTCGCAAAAATTTTACGAAGCTGGTGAATTGTTTGCCTAGCAGTGTTTACAGTTGCTCCATCTTTTTGATCCCAAAAATGTACACTGTACAGCTTCCATGTTGTCTTCAGTGCGAATCTGATGAGCAGCGTGGTTGGCTTCAAACCACGTTACTCAAACGGTAGACCGAATTCCCAATCATGAAGACTGTGGGAGCTGATCTTAAAATAAAATAGTGGCGACATTATCGCTGTGTCATAACCATTAATCGTTGAAAATAATAGAAAAAAATATATGAAATATATTTTATGAGAATTAAGTATAAAATATGACATCAGACAGATGTACACCATTTTGCTCTATACAGACATTGACCCTATCTTGCTCGTTTTCCATTAAAGTAATGTTTTTGGTTGCAGGATCCGTATTTGTTCTCAAACATGTTGCTTCAGCTGTCTTATAGCCGGTGATTTATAAACATGAATGTTGTATTTTAAATTTCTCCATTAAAAAGTCAGGTGCAGTCAAATTTTTTTGAAAATCAAACGTTCGGCAAAAATTTCACGTAGAAGGTAAATTGCTTTGCACAATTGATCCATCTTTTTGGAACTAAAAATGAAGATGCTGCTCCACGATTGTTGTGTTGAGACAGATAGACCATTGTACCAAAAAGCTTCCACGTTGTCTTCTGTGGGAAAGGTTGGCTTCAAACCACGCTCATCAAACGATGCACCGAACTCCTTATCATGAAGACTGTTGGAGCTGATCTTGAATTAAAAAGAATGGAAAAAATCAACCATTTCAAAGTGATGTTGTGAATATATGTATCCATTTTAAATTCACAAAAACATAAGTTGGTCTTATTTGGCCTACCCAGTACATTTTTATTACAGTTTTTACATGAACTCTTTTGTTTAGCTTGTTAGAAGACTTTCGCAGGCTCAGAAAAAGCTTTGAAAATAACGCTGGAGACAGGACAGTTGATACAATTTGTTAGCACAAATGGCCCTTAATGTACTTTTGGAGTCCTAACCAAGGACAACTAATGCTATAGCTATGTTAAGTTACGTAAGCAATATTAATTAATGACAGCTTTTATTTTCGACGTAGGCTTCCTATGTTCAAATTTAAGACTCTTCGACAATTGTTGTTAGGAATAAATCTAGAAAGTTCTCATTGTAGTTTATACTCATAAATAACAATGTGATATATACTTATTAGAAGCAGTTTGAAGCAATGCGTGGTAATCCCTAGAATAGTCAATTGGAACTGTTATTTTTGTGCGTTACTTGTGTGCAATATAGATTCAAGAGTATGCTTCTGTTAGTGCCTGGTGCTTACAGTTAAAAGGAATACTTTTAACGTAATTACAAGTTAGTGTGACTGTAATAACTTGCACTTTACTGACATAAGTGGAGCTGCAGTCTATTTCTTGTTACCTTTGAAATATTTCTCGCATAACTCTTTTATCCAGATCAAAACCCTACCAACAAATTGTTTATCGAACAGGTCCAATGAATACCTTTCAGCCGAATTGTGTTAACCCCAAAATAGTTTAGGAGTGTCATTGAATATTATTACCTTCTAAAGCCCACCTTTACAGCGCTATTATCTGAACGATTAGACAAAACAGCACACACACAACATCATCAGTGTTAGTTAGATACTAAGCCACTAATACGAATTGGGGGTGATTGCGTTACCGGTACATATTCTTGCCAACACATTTGATTGAATTCCAAAAAGTTAAGTAACTACCCAGCTCAGCATTTAAACCGCACCGCCATCAGATTACGCAATAAGATTAACTAAATCAAAAATTGAGAAAACTTGACTGTCCTGTTTGAAGATGATCACAATGAAATAAATGATAAATACATATGCCTGTATACAGATACAAATTATTTCATTGATTTTCTCACTGTAGTGTGCCAAAAAAAAGAAAAAAAGAAAACAATACTAACCTATAGCCAAGACATTCGCTTGTGACGTCGTCGTCACTCACAAGCCATAGCTGACAAAAAAAATCGACCACACTCGGTCAATTACGTGTGAATGAGATGTTATCCTTGAAATCTCTCCCGCTTGGCGACAGGTTTTTAAGATACAATATTTAACATACAAATCAGTCAAACCGAGCGTATGTATGTATGTATTTATATCGTGACATTCCAAACGTTACCGATCAACATAATTAAAACTATTTTCTCTTAATAGGTATCTTAGATATTAATTTGTTTTTGTTTTTTTTTAATTGCAGATACAAATGTCAAGGGGCGGGTGTGCTGTGGAATTTCCTTTCCTTACACCGGTTTTTCTTAACAAGATTTCAAGAATTTTGTACAATCTCTAGCAAAAAACGACTTAGCTACATGCTAGGCGGTTGGTAAAGCACAACTATTCCTGTTTTGACTGGGAATAAGTATCAACCGGTATCGATAAATACTAGATACTTACTAGATTTACGTTGTCATTGTGTCTTGTAGCTTCAGGCTAAAGAAATTTAAATTCGATTGCAATGTGACACCTTTATAAGATGCAATCAAACCGTTGAGTGGTGATGTATGGACTTTTGGTTATGTCAAACTATTTATAAGGTCTTTTGCAATGGCGGGTCTTTATTTATTGGTGTATGCCATATGCATGAAGATTATTATTTGAATTTTACAATAAGTTACTCAAGTTTACTGGATAGGGACGCGTGGGAAGGTGTAGCAACTATATTACATACTATGCAATAGGATCTGCATATGTAATCGGAATTTCCGTTTCACATTTACAGATTAAAAAGATTTAGTTACCACAGCGTGAGTATTGCTTTACAACCAAGAAGTCGATTGTAATGATACCGTTTTTAAGAATTTGCTTGTCACTGTTTGCTGCCCTTATACAAGGTGGGCCAAAAGAAGTCATCCGATGTTGTTTGGCCTTCAGAATATCGGTTGGTGACTCGGTTGACATGGCCCTATAGCACGCACCGTCCACTGTTTTCGTTTGACCAGCGGCGTTCTCGAAAAAAATGTCCCGATGACAGTAACTTTGAGCGAGTGTAATGACTCCTCGTGCATTACTTGTGAATTTTCGGTGCCCCAGCAGCAATAGTTTTGCTTGTTCACGTACCCACTTAGGTGGAAATCAGCCCCATCGCTCATTATGATTTTAGTCGAAAAATCGTCGTATGTTACACACGTTTGGCGGTCGACAGGCAACAGCTGATGCACGGACTAGACTTTGTACGGGAACATGTGCAAGTCTTAGACCAAAATTCGCCTTAGGGACGACCGGCTGTTGGCTATTTGCGAGGCTCGGTATCTGGTCGATGTTTCCGGCGACAACTAGACATCATCGGCAACAGTGCCGTCTCGTGTGGTTCCATACTCTTCAAGGTTGGTGGCCAACGGGGCAGTGTTCGCGTATTCGGTGTTGGATGGCCGGGGAATCGCGACGGAATTCGCGCTGCACCAACAATACAGACGAATTGTTGCGCAAAAAAATACACACGATTATTCCGCGTTCTTGGGAAGTGTATCGCTCTGTGTCTTGTTTACTAGTATTCTGCATGTATCTAGTCCACAAACGTTAAAACAGATTTGACATTGGCGACCATTTGCAAAAATAAGAGTATCTTCCGATAGGGTGATCTCTTTTGCCATGCTATTCCTTCTATAGTTGTAACTGAACATACATGTTACAAGTTACATAGTTCACCCGTGTCGGGTACAACTGGTAATTTAGTTCCATGGCTGGCGAGTTTGTCAGCTCAGCCTTACAGTTCCCTGGAATGTAACTATCTCCAGGCACCCAGTATAGGTGAATGTTAAACTGCTTTAACATTTCTTGTAGGGAGGAGCGGAAATCTAGGGTTGCCTCTGAATTTGTTGAGACTGATTCCAGGGATTTGATGGCAGCTTGGCTGTCGGAGAAATTGCTAATGTATTCTTCTTCGGCCAGTATAAGACTTCTTTGATCGCCATGAGTTCCGTCTGGAACATGCTGCAATGATCAGGAAGAAGGAAAGATAGGCTGAGATCTAGCCTGCCGGAAAAGACACCAGCACCCACTCCGTCAATTGTTGGAGAGCCATTTGCGTAAAAAATTAATGCACAGTTCGTTACATTCCCATTAGGATCTGTCTGGGATTCTGACCTAAAACTTTTATGAAAGTTTAACCTGTTATGGGTGTAATTGGGGTTTTCAGGAATATTTGTATATACGCTTAGAATTTTTGAGTGGCCAGTTTGATGGCTTTAATAACTTTGGCTGAGTTGGCTGCAATTTGCTTGCTGAAAATATTTAGGGGTAGTATGTGAAAAAGAATGCCCAGTGCGGCTGAAGATGATGTACGGTGTGCACCACCGATACATAGACACACAGTTCTTTGCACCTCGTCTAGTTTTTCTTTGCTGTTTATAGCTATTTCTAGCGCTGTCCACCATACTACTACTCTATAAAGAAGTATCGGTTATATAACCGAGATATGGAGCCAATGTTTGATACAAGGTTTCATTCCTCATTTCATGCCAATGGCTTTCTTACAGGAATAAAGTGGCAATCACGTGGCAATCCTCTGCTTTCAGGAGGAGTAAAAGCAAATTAATCAACATTTCAAGTGAGTGATCGACATTTAAACATGTTAGCGCCTTAATGATCGCTCACAAATCAACGTTGTTTAAAGTAACTTCAATGTATAGCATTGCAACTATAGTATACTCCTTTCACAACAATTTTCGATAATACGTACTATTGTGTGTAGGACTGTTTTTAAAAATGTTGCCTTGCAGTACGCATGTTGGGATGGAGTTAGCTTACAGAGGCATAAGTCTCCTCAACATCGCACTCACCGACACATTCCATAAAAAAAATGATTTAGGCTAGGAAATGCGCTGTCATGTGACATCTTCAATTTTATCCTCTCAAGGATTGTGCAAAACTCCCGAGCTAACACCAGAGGCACAATTTTCCAAAAATCGGTGCGACTACATCATTGGTAGTACTCAACGTGATTTCATTGCCACGTTTGCTATTATAGAGAAAGAAGCGGCAAAAATGGGTTTAGCAGTAAAAGAGGGCAAGAGAAAGTTTATGCTGTCAACATGAAAGGACACAAAACATCGACGAATGGGACAGAGCGTCACCATTGACAGATATAATTTGAGGTAGTACGTCTACCTCGGCTCCGCTATTAACTCTGACAAAAACATCTCGTCAGAAATGAAACTAAGAATTTCTCTTGCCAACCGCAGTTTCTTTGGGCTTAGAAGGCAGTTCAGTAGTAAAGCCCTCACTCGAACTACTAAGGAGGTCCTATAGTATAAGACCCTGATCATCCCAGTCCTGCTCTACGGTCGTGAAGTCCCAAAATCGGATGAACAAGTCCTTGGTCGATTTGAGAGGAAAAATCTTCGGTCCCTAAGGGCCGGGCTAATTGGAGAGGCATGTTGGTTGAGGCCCAGGTTCATTCCGGAATGTAGCACCACTAAGTAAGTAAATGATTTAAACACACAGAACTTTATACTTGTGTAATGTGACATTCGTTTCTTGGCTACAGCTATTGGTCCGGGTTGATCTAAGTCCCTCAATATGTTTGGACATTTAACACTTCGATTCGCAATGTGAAATTATTTGCTGAAATGCCTCGCATTTTTAACAAAATCATGCGTTTGGTTGAGATATCGCGTTTCGGCACTGTAAGACATCTTATATCAATTGGGTCAATCCAAAGAAGACATAACATCATTACTACAATATTTACCCTTCGTTTGTTAGGAAAATTCAAAATTTTCTCTAAAAAGAGGTTTACGTTTTCATTTCTTGGTTGAATTATTTTCCAGAAAAGCACTTACCGTACAATAGTTGTACGTAAGTGTGCCATTACAACGCACAATAAATTCGGCATCAAGTCAATTTGCATTCAAATAAATTTTGTTTTTTCTTAAAAGATCAGCCACCTGGATAAAATAATGTAAGCACTCAGCTCAGACAGATTAAACACACAAAGAAAAGTGAAAAGTCAGCCGCTGCTGCTCTTGCTCTGTTTCAGTGAAATTAATCGTAACAAAGCACAGCAATCTACATAAAAACAGTCAAACGATAACAAAAACAAAAAGAAAATAGGTACGAGTATCTATTGTTACTTTCTTCCACGATTGTCCCATATTTCCTGACACATGCGGAACTATCTGCACCACCAACACTATGGGGTGCAAGACAATAATCTTGGAATGGGATAAACTCAATACAGTTGCTAGACCGGCATTATGACATAGTGGTGGACCATTGGTTGCTATAATATCGATTTCATTCAAGGTTCCTCGGCATAAACACATCATGCAACGGCAACCATTCGTAAGCATGCTACATTGGTACAACCAGACTGTGCGTGTAACGAGATTCTTTGGATTCGCAAGACAAATTATGTTCAACGCAAAACCAGATTCTGAAAGAAAGTAAAAGTTTGCCTCCGAGGCAATTACCATAGACATAGAGTCAGACAACACCTCGAACGCGGGGGATAATAGTGGTAGATAATCCAGTATCTTGAATTACACAGATACCTACACATTATGGAACATAGGTGTTGGCATTATGCATTTTTTTTTACGGGCTCGGTTGTTGGCATTTTCTCGAAATGCCTGAAGTCTGTGGAATTGACACATTAACGGTGCAAATTATGTCTGTTACTGTGTTATAGAAACAATAAATATGAAGGCATACAATGATCGATTAGTCCCGGAAATGGTGTTTTGATTTGCATAGGAATAGATAAAAAGGTTCCACTTTTTTAAATCTTGAAGTTCAGAAATGTTTAATGCGTAAAGCTATGTTTTCTTAGAAAATTTGTGCGATTATTTAGCGCACAGATTTAAGCGGTAGATCAGCTGACTAAAACGTTCTCTATACAGTTAAAAGGAGTCGATTTCATAGGTTGCGTTCGTTGAGAAAGTTATACAACAACAAAAAAAATAGAATTACATGATTTTTAAATATTTCATTCCTCAAACGATCAAATTCATCAAATGATATAATAACAATATGATTGGCGGATCAATTTTGCATGACTACATCATGAAGTTCTGATGAGGCATCTGTCGACAGCGTAGTTTAGGTTAGGTTTTTACACCTCAGTCTGTCTGCATATGTGAAGTATTCCAAACGTTCTATAACGTGTAGAATGTGGCCGTCTTTATTGGCCAAAACTAAATGTGCCCTTTTTCCAAGCGTTTTCCATCACTCTACAAGAACCTCGGGCGGTATAGCGATGACTTCGTCACGAATGTTTGACTTGACCTCGTTTGTAGTCTGAGGCTTTATCTACACTTTGCTTTTCAAAAAAAAAACAAGATATTAAATCTGGATGACGTCATTTTTTGACAGCACACGTCCAGGGAACTTTCTTTGCGGAAACTAAATTGTTTTATTTGCAATATGGCACGGTGCCCCGTCTTGTTGAAATCAGTAACCAGCCAGACCTTTTTCACACATTTGGGGTAAGACGATATGAACCAACATCCATAGATATCGATTCCCATAGACTGTTTCAAATTCTCTGAAGAAAACATGTAAGAAGGTTACAAACCGCTGTGTAACCGCCAAAATGTGGGTTTTATGGGGGTGAAATATAGATAAATATTACCTGGTTTATCAAAATCAAACGAGTGGTGGGTGCACGACTGGGCTGTAAGCAAATTTCTCTTTCACAGCGAGTTAAGATGTTTTTAATAATTTGGCCAAAATACATAATAATATTTATTTTGATTAATTATGCTTAAAATGATATAAATAATTTTGAAATGTGACTATACGAACGTTTATTCCGTAATTGAAATGAATCGGTGTCCTTGTGAATAATAATCATTTTCCGTTATTGGTCAAAACTGAAATTATGTATAATTTTTATAAGGCAGGTACCAGTAATAACATAACTTATGACAAACAAAAAGCTGGATACAAAGTTTGAAGAAAATTGATCAAGCCGTTTAGGCTGGAGAGACCTCTACGGACAGATGGACCGACGAACCGACGGACGGAATTCCAAAAACCTTTTTTTTGAGTTCCGCTATCATCGTAATGTTAGAATCAATCCAAATTTCGAGGTCGAAAATTTTCACGAAAACAATATCTTTCTCTTTGTAAGAGAAAGTAATAAATGGTTCGACAAAAATTACGTTCTTTATTCGATACGCTAGGGGGTTGGCTATAATAGATTTTTTTTTAATACAAGGTCCCAAAAGTGGTTAAAATGATATATAGACGAAATTTTACATTATTTTCATAGTTCTTGCTTCAAACATTTTTCGAATTTGGCAAAAATCGGCCACAAAAAGCGGTCCAAAACATTATACTGATGAAATGTAGGTATTGGCATGGCCTAAATATCCTGTTCAGGCAATGAAATAGTCTCTTCGGCAATATAAATTTGTTTCCAAAAATATGTATCAGTGTCAATCATTAGTATGATGCGATGTCCCCAAAGTGCTGATCATGTGACGATATGGCACAGGTGAGTTCTCGGCAATACTCTCTCTATCATTTCAACAAGTTCATTGGAACGTCTTGGGCGTTGATAAACGGTATGTCGAAGATCTTCCATTAAATAATAAAAAAATGTAAAAATTATTCAACGTTTACAATAGGCATTGCTGGAGGGGCTTAGTTTTTTCGCGTGTAGGGCTGTGAAGACTATTATAATTGTACTCTGATCTTTTCAGTTTCATCAAACCTAGAGAGCGTTATTCTATAAACTTTTATTAAAGAACAAAAGCCTTTAAAATGAAAGGTTTTACTATTGGCGCCCACGCTAATTGAAAATGGACACCGACGTTCGTAAATGCCGCTGCAATGTAGATGTTGCAAAACGCCTGAGTCAACACCAGTGGCAGAATTTTTAAAAAATCGGTGCAACTACTAGCATACGCCGACCATATTGACATCATTGTTAGGACTCAATGTGATTTCATAGCCACGTAGTATAGAAAAAGAAGCGGCAAATGGGTTTAGCAGTAAATGAGGGTAAGACTAAGTATATGCTGTCAACACGAAAGGACACACAACATCGACGAATTGGACAAAACGTCACCATTAATAGATATAACTTTGAGGTAGTACGGGACTTTGTCTACCTCGCTATTAACTCTAACAACTACATCTCGTCAGAAATTTAACGAAGAATTACTCTTGTTAACCGCTGTTTCTTCGGGCTAAGATGGAATTTAGTAGTAAAGCCCTAACTCGAACTACTAAGGAGATCCTATGTAAGAACCTGATCATCCCAGTCCTGCTCTAAGCCGCTGAAGCATGGACCATATCAAAAGCCGATGAAGAAATCCTTGGTCGTTTCGAGAGGAAAATTCTTTAAAAAAATCCTCGGTCCCATTCGCGTTAACGGGCTATAGAAAGGAAGATTCAACCAAGAATTATACGAGCCATACAGCGACATGACCCTGGTCTAAAATCTCCGCATTGGACATTTAAGATGGCTATGACATGTAGAACGAATGGACATCAATACTCCGGCTCACAGAGTCTTCGATTCCCAGCCAGACGTCGGACGCAGTAGAGGATGACGCATTGAGAACAAAAAACCGAAACTTCTGCTCACCAGCTTCACAGTAGGGGCGGGCGGTATGCACGTGCACACATGAGAAATGAGATCCAAATTATATGGCGGGCTGTGCCAGTACGAGCCGTCATAGAACAATTTTTCTTGTATGCAGTACGTCCTCTGTATGGCTACAGCCATGCATCCAATCCTTAGTTCTACATAATTAGCGCACTCAAAGGCTATAGAACATTTTTTTAGTGTTAAGCATTTCCCGGACGTTTATCAAAAAGATGTTGAAAGAGAACTTGGGGTGGTTTTGAGTAAAGTGATGAGTTTTTTAATGGGTTGTGTCCAAAATATGTTTCTTAAGTTCCAAATATTAAGGTGCGTAGTTCCACGCACTCAAGCGTGGTTTAAATCCCATAAAAATAGTTACAAAATAGATTTGTTTAAATTAGCATGTATAACTTAGCTGTCGTTTATTGGATCGTTAAAGTAGGATAATGGGTTTAGATAATTAAATTAAATATAAATTATGTTTTCAATCAATAAAATAAGCATAAAAACAACTAATAAAAATAAATCCAATAAGCACATTAATCTATCAATTTGTATTCAACCATTCATCGATATCTGAAACCAGAATGCATTTGCGAGTCAGTACAGTGGTTGAACTATCTTATAACACTAACCAAACGCATTGTTCATCCCTGTCGCCACTCCCAAAGACTTGTTATGTATTAGGATAACATTCAAGTCCACCATTATCTATATAAAATATTCTTCGCACGATGATCGTTGCGCCGACGCTGTGGACTCTGGAGACTGCTATCAGAAACTTTTCGTCTTGGATTTGTTAAAATATGCACGTGGACTCCAAAAGCAATCAATAAAAGAATAGGTAGATACCTGCCAATCCATGTCCCACATAACGAATTCAAAGAAACAACGTTGATAGCTAAATCGTACGTGTGAGCAATATATAATTTTTCTTTATTGTTAACATTCAAATAATTCAGTGTCCCAAATCTTTATGATGAACCACATCCAAGTCACTGTACAACGTTTGTGCAGGATGAATATTTGCTTTCACAGACAGATCTTGAGACTGCATAAATTCTGCATATCCATGATCCCATTCTTTGAAGGTCCCGGTTGCTTGCTCATGTTCACATAAGTATACGCGATCGTAGGGTACTCCCAAAACTATGTTCAGCAATTGACGTCGTTGTCTAGAGCGACCAATGATTTCATCAAATGATATAGTTGGTATTGGAGGAGCATTGTCAAGAAAGGTTTTCGCCTCCTTTTCAACATCAACATAACTGGGAGCTACTTCCAAAATTCTATTCACAGAGCTTGCTATCATACCTGATAGTTGCACGTCTGTTTTTTCGACAGGCAATAGTCTGGCTCGAATTGCAGACATTTCTTGGCTTACCCGAGAAATAGCTTCTTTGATGGAAGCCTTTTTACGCTCCTCATAACGAATACGTTCTTTTTCGAGTGCAGTTTCACGTTCTAGCTTTTCGGGATCCACCATTTTACGTGCCATCAGATTATGAACTAGACGCTTGAGATTAAGTTCGTCCCATTTTTTATCAAGCTTGTCTTGGTTATCATAGTGAGCTGCACTAGATGGAACGGATTGGCTTCTAAAAAAAGTAATTTAAAAGAATTTTAAATGAAACTAGTTTTTTTGAGAATTACTTTTTGTCTTCTAAAGTTTCCTTAGGTCTTTTTGCTTCGTCCGCTTCGGCACGCAAACGGGCCAGGTCCTTAGCAGCCTCAGCTGCTGATCGTTTTCTCTCTTCTATAATATCTGCATTTTTCACGTTCCAGTTTTGTTCCCAACTTCGGATTGATTTCTTGCGATAAACTTCCTTTTCGACGTAGGCTTTTAGAAGCTGTAAAAATATTTACTTTCTTATAAATAAACTGGATAAATGTTGCATATAAGATTCTGTTGAATGAACTGTTCCAATGTGAATGTTTATTTTGACAGAATTTCAATTGACATTGACCAATTTTTGTCTCAACCTATTTTGCCTTAGATTTGGTTTTTATGTCATAAAACTTACAAGGAATCTCAAGGGGAGAATAATCTATCTGTTTCATCCACGCTTTCACGCTTAATCTGGACTTATCTAATAACGTCCTGGATTTTGGCATGGAATTGCGAAAAGGCCTTGTAGTGGAGCAGCATGCCCCACTTATATTAAAACCAAGCAAGCACCAAACAGGCACCAAACTTGCAACCTCAATGAAGTCCAAATCATTGTAGTTGCAAAACACATGTACAAATTTAAGGATATAGGAAATGAATCCAAAGAAGATGGATGACAGCAGTCAGGTTACATTATGCCGAACACATCGTTAAGCTTACATACAAGAAACACATTAAAAAAGTTCATCCTAATGTTGCACCCATATGGGCTAAGTGAACAGAAGTTGTGCTCTGAGATTGTGTTGTGTTTTATGGATGGTGTTAGATGGTAGTATATTTATCAAAGAGGGAATGATATCAGCGGATATTATCAAAGGTAAGCTATACAGGTTCTGTAGAAATACTTGTTCATTTGGAGCAACAATTTTTTTTTTGGAAATCCTTTGGTGCCGTTTGTGTTTATGAGCTATGGAGACGAAGATTTAACCAAGAAATTAAAGAACTCTATATGAACTGTGAATTAAGACTAATAATAGTGATAATACAAATATGGCTCTGTTTAAGGCCAAAAAATTTGGGAATTGATGGAATGGCAGTATCAAGAAAATATTTATAAATCGGCTATAATATTAAATTAAGTAGTTTTAGAAGTTCCAAGCCTTATAAATCGTTTATGCACGATACATAAACCAACAACAGTTGGCGAATTGCGTTGAAATGCGTTCAGGTGCATTTTTCGTGCAATTTTCGACAGCTAGGTGGAACTCTTTTTACGATTTCCTCCGACACAAATTCTTCGTGGAATTTTTTTTACGAATTGTAGTGAAGTAATTTTTCTCCGATTTCTCTTCATACCTCGAATGGAATTCGAATTCAAATTCTTTGAGCAACTGAATTCTAAATTTCGTTGGTTCATATGTCGTTTTCTTTTTTAGAATATATCTTTATTTTCAGTCATATCATTATGTTAACTGTCAAAAAAAAAACTGACATAACACAGATCCACGCATAAAATTTGGTTACGTATACGCCACCTAAATAATGTAAACTAATCAAAAATGTTATTAAATATTTATCTCACCTCCAATTCTTTTGGTATCGGTTTATAAAATCCTTCAGGCAGAGCAAACATACGAAAGCTGCTATTGTAATCCCCAATGCTGATGACTTTCTTTGGTACGGCAGCTCGATGTTCTGACAGAACGGTTATAATACCACCACCCAACACATCAATCAAGCATGCATCATCATCCCTTGCTTTTTCCATCCAAAAACAATTAATCTAATCTTAATCACATTTTCTAGGTCAATAACTCACCCAAAAGATCCCATGCTTCAAAGCTACCATCGCTACGTGTCAAAAACAATACCGCCGGTCTATCTGTACTCCATTTAACAGCTGTCAATGCTTTCGGCCTAACACGCCATAGTATTGGTGTAAAATTAAAATCCTCCTTCCAAATAGCCATGACTGTCCTTCCTATCGATACGAAAATTTCCGGATAAAAAGGATTCTTCTCCAAAGCGACAATTGGTCCGTCATGGACTCGTGCAAAACTATACATTGGAGTAGTGATATTTTCTTTATTGACATCTGCGTCAGAATCGTTTCCTTCAAAGTTCAGAACCTCAATCCTCCCAAAAAATGATCCCACTATAAAGGAATTGCGAAATAAGCTCGGTTCCGCTTCCTTGACAGTAATTGGAAAAGTCTTAATCTCTGAATCTTCCATCTGTACATTTCCTATTTCCGGGGTATATGTATAATTGGCCGTGTCACATATTATCGAGGTCAACGGTTCCGGATATGTTACCATAAAAACAGGCTTAAAAAGCTTGTCCAGCTTTTTGTAAACCGATTCGTTTTGTGTTAGTTCTGGAGGAAGATTCTTCTTCGCAGATGCTTTGGAAATTTTTCCGACATCAAAGTCTAGATTCCAATAAGCCACAGATCCATCTATAGATAGAGTTGAAAAATATCGACTTTTGCTGTTCGTATAAATTTCGTGAATTCTGCCATTTGGTGAGATGTAAAAATTACGACTAAGCCACTTAATTTCTGTGATAGCATCAGTTTGAGAACCTTCCAGAGCGCTGATTGATGCAGGAAAAACAGTTTTTTTTTCATCATATTGGATGGTCCATGCGAGAAAGTCAGCGATAAGCTCTCGATTTGTTGCTTCTCCTATTGTCAGATGCTCTTCAGCTTCGAGGTTCTTAGCACGATCTTGAAGATCCCAAATAATTATTTGTCCGTTAATAGTGCCGCCAATTAGAATATTTTCATCATAGGGACAGAATGACAAGGCCGTTACTTCACGAGGGGATTGAAATTCCAATTTAAAATTTAAACTGTCCGTGAAGCTCCACATGAGTATCGGGTTGGGCTGGAGAACCGTCCTCTGAACTATGTCGACATTTTCTTTTGGGTGTACTAAGGGGAGGAGGTGCTTAGAAAAAATTTATTAATTTATATGGATACCTTACCGCTATTGACTGTTACTTTGGTGGTGAAGCTGTACGCTGCAACAACAACTCCTGTCAAATAAGGGTACCAGTCAACAGCCGATACATAGCGATGGTTACTTTTTGAGATATTTGCAAAACAAAAGATTTCCTCAAGGTATGGACTTACGTACTTTTGGATAGGAGCAGTGGATATCATAGGATAGTCGTTCCTAGTTTTAGTTTTAAAAATTTCAATGGATATTAAAGAAAAAACACTAAAATGCTAGACTTTTTTTATAGCGTTTTCGATTGGGCTTATTCAAAATACTTTTTTAGCATTAGATCAATTTTTATAAATCTCGACATTTATTGTATGTTATTTGCAATTTTTGTGGGCGCGATGGTTAGTGCTATGAACTGAGTTCGACCCCCAGTCGTATGTACAAGAAGTACACACGCATACATGAAGGGTTGTGAAAAAACTAGGCCCTGTATACTAACGACCCTGTTGTGTCAAAAATTTGCTCATTATTTGCCGATTCGCATCAAAGCTACGATTTTCAATATCCAAACGGTCCAATTCATTGGAGCGAAATGCTTTAAATGTGCATAGATCATAATTATATGTACCTTGCTTTTGGTGCCTGTATTGAAAAATTTACCTTGCCTAAGCAAGGAACATGTTTTATCAGGACGGAGCAACGTCAGCGGCGCGATGGTCAGTGCGATGAATTGCCGCGCAGAAGGCTTAGGTTCGGTTCCCAGCCGTATCAACTCATAAAAGATTTTTCACTGGCCCTCTTCTTGATGATCTGGCAATTCATCCGAGTAGTATCAATTGTCAAGAAAAGCTTATCTCAGATTCGCCGTTCGTAGTCGGCATAAAACAGGAGGTCCCGCCATAGTGCAAGAAGTACCCACGCACACATCAATGGTTGTAATAAAGCTCGGCCCTGGGTACCAACAAGCATTTTGCGCCAATTTTTTTTTTTAGCAATGTCCATTAGGTCTCAACCACGAGTTTGTTTAATTGTTCGTTGCAAATTGATGTTCACGACATATGACATAGATGTTGATCCATGCAGTCCTGATTCAATCCTTATGCATGTTTTCCCAAGGGTTTATCTCAAATCTGCGCCAATAAACAGACTTCCCCTGGCGGATTTGAAGGAAAATATTGATCACAATATGGCAACCTAAAGCCGTCATAGAAAATTTTGCTGTTGGACTAAATGAGTGCAACGAACCCGACGGTTTCCATTTGTACGCACTTCTTTACCAAAAAAAACTAAAGACGTGATAAGATCTCTTGGACGCAGCTTGTCCGGAAAAGGTGTGAAAAACGTACTCAGAGACTACAAGAGAGACTTTTTTTAAACTTTTTTTAGGTGAAACGAATCTATAACGCTTCAGAAGCGCTCTGAGATGATGTTTGTAGATGATTATTGACTCTGCTCGTGAATAAGTACTCTGGAAGCTCGTTCCACATTTAGCTTGTTGTGTATCAAAACGAATTTTGATACTACCCCGTTAAAGTCGTTGTTAGATGGACACAGCTGAAACTGTGTGTTTTGCGGGTCGTTGAAACGCAACAATTCTAGGGATAATTTCCTTAAGCATATGCGACAGCCAACAGAAAGAAAAGAATATTGGAACTCCAGCATTCAGGTTCGGGCTTTGACTTTATTGCAAGAAGCAATCTGTGTAGGATAACAGAGGATGGAAAGCTGCATTGTCTCAAGCTGAGATCTTCAACGTGTTGGGAGCACATTAAACTAAGTGAGTAATTTTATAGTTTCGTCAACTCTTTTTTTTAAATTACCAAAAAAAAAAAGCGTGTCAAATAGCATACAAATTTTTTTAAACAAATTGAATCTCCTTTTTCAAAAGGCCCAATCAAAAACATAATAAGAAAATAGTTGACTACCTATACATATCAACTTGATTAAACTCGAGAACACTCAGCAGATACTTGATCTGTTCAGACATTTCCGGTGGTGATTTGGGTTCCACTTCGACCTCTGTTAACGGAGTGGCTGACTTACTAGTTGCAGCTGATTTTCCCTTTTCTTGTTCATCTTCAGATGATAGATCTAAGCCATCATCATCTTAAACATCAATGTAAAGATATTATAACTTATTTATTACATGTAATAAACTACCTTACCTTCTTCCTTAATTTCATACAAATATTGAGACCATGCATTCGAAGGAAATGTTGGATCTGTCTGTTGTTCCAATGTTACTGTTTCCGGTGCCGATTGCACTCCAACGTGAACTCTTTGTTGAGTGACATTTTTAAACTTAAAATCTCCACCGATCAGTTCCGCATAACCATCACGAACGTCAGATGTCCGTCGTAATTGGAATTTAGTTCTTGATGCTCTCATTGGATAAACACTTTGAATCTCTACATCTACAACTTCTGATTTTTTCGGGGGTATTCCCAAATTAACTTCATATTCACTTCCTTTGCTTATCCATCGACGAGGTCTTTTATGTAGGCTCTTGTTCATAATAAAACGGTCGTATATTTCAATATTTTTAATTAATGTCGCCGCTGCTCGTGCATCCTGTTCAGTCACGTATATAACAAATGGATCTTCATCTGATGCAATTTCTTCTTGTTTAAGCAATGAGGGTGCGTATCCAAGAAGAACCTTGTCATTAGGCATGTAGGTGGTGAAAAACTCTTTAATGCTTTCTCCATTATCGATTTCATCGAAGAGATAGTCAGACAGGAGGTTGAATTTGATGCGCTTCCAAGGAAATTCTTCACTCACATGAATGCCTACCTCTAAGCCCAAGTTCTTTTGAGTTATCAGTCTGTGCAATATTTTAAATTTTAAATGAAAATGTATTTTTATTTGTCTATTACACCTACTTTAACATAACCATATGACAACCGGGCAACTCATAAAGATCCTTTTTAGCCGTTGAGATATCAAAGGTACTAAGTCCATCATATTCATCGTCTGAAGAGTCTCCATCGGATAGGGAGGGTAGTACCAATATCTCTTCTGGGTTTCTGCAAATATATTTGAATCTTTTATTTTTAAGAAAAAATTGAGTGTTTGTACGAGTTTTCTTACACCACTCTATTTTCCTCCTCGATTCGGGTTGTAATATCCATTTTTAATAAATCTGAAGATATTTCCCTTTATTATAAAATGAAAACAAAAATCAATGTGAAAGCAAACAATTTACAATTTCCATGCCAACCGACATCTCAGCAACCTACCTTACCATAAATTTCGTACTGAACGTAGTCATTCATACTGTCAAAAACAAACCACTCTGTAGATGGCGTATACTATGGTATAGAGAATCTAATTAGAATTTCTGCATTGTGCTGATTAGTGGTTTCATTGGATATTTGTTCCGTAATGAAAATGCTAAATTAACTTGAAAAACTTTGCGAAACAATAAGAAAAAATACGTGAAATTGTAAATAAAGGTAGTGCCTGCATATTTATGTAAACATAATTTCAAAAAAACTCAATAGTGATAACAAATTTAAATGGTTTTCCTTTAAACTGTGTATGATGAAAATTACATTTTCTCATGGATTATTGATTTTTCTCTTGGGATGATGAATTTTCTTCAGGGAAAAGTGGACAATTTTATACAAACTCTTGTGCGGTGTATTGTGAATTATTTGTTTGTAATATTAAATTGAGTTTTAGATATTGAAATTGGCAAATTAATGTAGAAAAACAGTCATCGGTGACATCATCACTTTCCTAACTTGTCTAAAAGCGATTTGCATTATTGGGAAGAACGTTTATTCTTTAAGGTGGAGCCCGTATTACATTTTTCTTGTTTTTCCGAATTGCTCTTTGTTGTCATTCCATTCGAATATTCTATTGATTTTTGTTTTTTTTTGGGATTGTGTACGTGTGCGAGATGAATGTCGCCTTGCAGATGTGGATTCAGAAGTGCTTTCGTCTGCAGTTGGCCCTTTTGTGGTATGTTGTTGGTTTTGTTCGGAGATGCAGAAATTTCATGGTCTTTGGACATACGCATTTGCGGAGTGAAACATATTTGCCTGGGATATACCGTTTTACCAGTGAAAGTATCTTATGGAAATATTATTGTAAGGAGTCCTATTTTTAAAAGCACATCACAATTAAAATAAAAAAAATACATTAACTGCTATCATCTCCACAGGGCTGACTTTTAGGGGTCTTGATGTTATTTTTACAATTCTTTCAAGAACGATGTTGAAGAAGTCACATGGTAATCCGTCAACTTGCCTTAACATTTTTTTTATATCGACTGTATCCATCGACATCTTTTACACAAAAACATTTAAATTAACCTAAATAGCTTGAACAAGTAGCCTCGAAATGATACTTCTGACACCAAATGAACAAAACCGGACTGTTTTGGATAGCATTATGTTTGTTAGTTTAAAAGCCAAAGGTGCACCGATTCGAACATCATCGACATTGTCAGACCTCTGCCTCGTACAAAAGGATTTTCTTTTTTTTTATGGTTTAGAATACAACAGATGAATCCACACAATCGAGTGTGAGCTTTTTAGCGGCCTTTCTAAATTGTTGGGCACAGAACTAAGGAAAGACGCCAAATGCTCCTCTGGACAAATGGTTTACTTTTAAAGCTTGCGTTTGAACGTTAATATCATTTTGGAAAGATAATACAGTTCATCATGGTTTCGTCCTCGTCTACCATTGAAAGCAGCTTCTGGCAGAATTCCTATCGGATCGGATGGTCTGCGGTGTTAAATTTGCCTGTAATCTAGACGTTGTAGGGAAACAAATTCAAATCTTTATAAATTATTGTCTGCAATGTCTATCTGTGATACCCATTTGAGCAGATAAATTTCTTGTGGAAACGTGTGGAGTATCCTGTATCTAGCAGCTACGGCAACAATTGTATTTGTTTTCTGAACTGAATCATTCCGATAATGAGGCCTTTAAGCGATTGTGCCACGCTCAGAAGAAATGTTTACCAATCTCAACTTTTTGACTAGGGTGTGTCGCTGTACAGCTCGTATAACTTTTGGTTGAATCTTCGTCTCCATAGCTTTTTACTCTCCAATCGACCAAGGATTAGTCTTACTCTCATTTACCGCTAAACACTTCTTTGCCGCTTCCTTATCTCTTTTAGCAAATGTGGCTATGACATCACGTTGAGTCCGATGAATGATGTCAATATCGTCGGTGTCAATAAATGCTGGTGTCCCTCAAGGCTCAGTTTTGTCTCCGACTCTCTTCCTCATTTTCATCAATGATCTCCAGTCTGCAACTTCTAATCTAATTCATTTCTTCGCTGATGACAGTACTCTCAGCTTCTCATATTCGTTTTCAGGTTCACGTCCCTCATCTTCGAACGTGGAATCTAAACAAAAACGGGCGTTGAAATCAAGTTTAGGGCGTGTCTATACGCCTATACGAAAAAACTTATAGGAGGCATTAGAATATCGAACTCTTTAGCTTCGCTTGAACACCGTCGAAATATCTCCTGCCTTACATTGTTTTATCGCTATTTTAACAACCAATGCTCAAATGAAATAGCTAGCAGCGTTCCTCCCAAGCCTATCCTCGTGCATAAACCGAACAACACGAATGTGGAATGCTCTACCCAACTCTGTTTTTCCCTTTCATTATAACTTTCAGGCATTTAAAATCAATGTGCATCAGTATCTCCTTTCTTATTATCCCGAGTTTCCTTAACGCCCCCACTGTGCTAAAACATATAAAGGGTGTTCATAGCCCCTTGAGTGCGCGCAAATTATATAAAAAATTCAAATTAAAGAGTGTACCCCGAAAGTGTTGGTGAAGTCGTTTCCGTCCCTGACGGAGCAGCGAGAATTCGCCATTGTCATCCTAAACAAACGGACGAGTTTGGGCGGTATACGAAAACTAGACATTGCTCTGTATAATTCTTCTCTATAAATGCTGTCGTATGCGGCTATGAAATCGATGAATAGGTGGTGGGTATCGATTTGGGTTTTCTACCTAAGTGTGAAGATTTAATCAATTTTGGACTTTCAGGTCTAAAACCACACTATTAAGGGCCGATAAGTAGGCGATATTGAGAAAACCTGCTAAGAGGGTCTCCTTTTTTGTGGATCGGACAAACGATTCTGAGGTTCCATTCTTTAGGCATACTTTCATCCAACCTGATTTGGCTTATGAGTTGGTGGATGTTACCTACCAAGTCATTTCCGCCGGGTTTTTAAAGCTCAGCGAGAAATCCACCATTTTCGTCCTGTTTGACAGCGGAATGTTTTTCGTCATCGCCTTTCTAATAAGCCAGTGTTATTTCTATCTTTGAATTCATTTGGCAGCTTAACCTTATAGTCCTCGTTCTTGGCCGCGAGTATCTGTCGGCATTTCTCATGATGTTGAGCTCGAGAAACCTAGTAAATCAGTTTAGCTGATCTTTGACATGACATTCGATGCTGGTGGTATACTGTTAATTGAGAAGTTAAGAGATATTCATACGCTTTGCGCAAAGGCATTGGCGGTCTCTTGCGATTGCAGTCTTTCGGCATTAAAATGTTTCACAGTATTTCTGGTTTGTTCTGGCGTGATGGATATCCGCATTCTTACTTTTGCTGCAAAAAGGCACTGGTCCAAGTCGATTTTAACCCTCGGAATGTTCGGACATCAAAAATACTGGATGAGTGCCTCTTGTCTATCGCAATGTGATCAATTTGGTTGAGCGTTGGTTGACCTGGAGACCGCCATGTCTCCTTATGGATAACGAAGGCTGTCGTGTAGGCTGTGTTTTTCGACAATGCTTCTAAAAATGTCTTCACTTTCTACCTTTGCGTTAAAATCTAACAAAACGATTTTAATATCGTACCTACCAAAAAATTACAGATAACTTAAATTTTCTCGAAAATGGTTGTAACGATTTTGATTAAACTTTATACATACTATAAGCATATAAGTTTTAATATGCTTATGGTATATATATATCGGGAAAACCCATATAACGGATTTTTTCGTTTAGACCATATAAGAAAATTGTCAATATCTCGCACACTATTTTGTCAAATTGAATGAAATTAAATTTTTATACTGCTTTTACCGTTTGCAACTATTCCAAATAATTAGTTTAAGCCCAACTATCCATAAACGGAATTTTCAGTTTTGGCCAATAGCGGAAAAATATTATTTTTCACATACACGCCGATTCATTCAAATTCTGGAATAAACGTATAATCACGTTTTGACTTTATTATTGAGTAACTTGCCCATATATTGAAATTCGTCAAATTCTCCTAGGATTGGCATTTGATCCAACGCCCAACTCACTGAAAGAAAAAGTTGCTTACTATACAGTGGTGCACCCACAACTCGTTTATAAATAAAACAAATTAAATGAAAATTGCATACATAATATCCATTCAGAATCTTGCTAATTTGAAATTCTTACTACGGAAACCCTTTAAGAGCTTTTATTCTAAAAAAAGCTTTTAAGATGTTTGTCTCCCATTCGCACTCTTTTGTTTTCAGTAAGTTGATATTGGCCGTGTTCCGGTTTTTAAGTTTACCAAGTCAACTTTGCCGATGCACTGTCCTCATAAGTCAATCGACCATGTCACGTGACAAAAAATGAACAATTGGCCAATATGAAGACTGCATCGACAAAGATAACATAGCGAAACTAAAACCCGGAACACAGACAATATCAACTTACTGAAAACAAAAGAGTGCGAATGGGAGACAAACATCTTCCCTGTACTGCGTGCCAATTTATGTTCGACAGACTTAATTTTTTTTTAAGTAATTAAAAGTTGAAGAGTTTTCAATAATTGGAATTCTTCCAGACCATCCTTAAAAAAAATTGATTTCTTGAAAGTTGGGTTTAGCTAGAGCTTATGCCAGCAAAGATTTCATTTCCAATATTACATGGTTTCTTGACTTAATGATTGAAAAACTAATACAAATTATTATCGTATGGTAGTGGGTGAGTAAGGTGTAACAACGATTCTAACTCTTAAGGGGTTAAGGAGGGACAGCCCCTGGCAATGTCGGTTGTGAAATTTTTGCCTATTATCAATTGAATGATCGAAATTACAACAACAACTTATGTAATTTTTAATTATTGATGCTATTTTGAAAATTTCCAAGTGTGCTCATTAGATTCCTTCTAATAGTGACGGTAATTGAACGTAAGTTCTCTGTATGATTATTGAAACAATTTTTATTCCCTAAACGGGGATTGAAACATAATTCTAACCAAAATCGTGTTGTCTGTACACTAGTTGTTGTAATTTCGATCATTCAAATAAAAATTATGTTAAATGCCTCCTTGTTAATGTACTCCACTTTTAATTTATCCAACCAAAGTTACCATATTCACAGACGAGTCTGTCACATATTCTCTTTTCAAAACTAAATATGTACCATTTGAATCTCAACTTTTGTTGTATCAATAATAATTCCGCTTCTCACTTTCTAGCACAAGGATTAATCTCGATAAAAAAAACTCTAACATCATATTCCTGAGCTTTTTTTGAAAAAAAAAAACATCAAGCAAAACATCAATATGGATCGCAAAGCTGAATTAGAACGTAAAAAGGCCAAATTGGCTGCCTTACGGGAAGAAAAAGACCGCAGACGTCGTGAAAAAGAAATGAAAGACATCGAAGAGGCTGCCGGCCGAATAGGGGGTGGCGGTGGCATTGACAAGGATCAAAGAAAGTAATTTTTTTAAACTATGTTAAATTCTTTTTTTTTTGATAATGATAATGTGTTTTTCATTTTAAAGAGATCTAGATGAAATGCTCTCTTCTTTGGGCGTTGCTCCCGTATCAGAAGTCCTATCATCACTTTCATCTGTCAACTCGGTTACATCAGATAATTCCAATAACATAACGCCTGATGCAAGCCTACAACCAAGCTTAAATGGCCAAGCGTAATTAGAATAGTCTAACAAAAAGAAATATTTAAAGTTAACATTTGGATTTGTTTACAGTGCTGCACGCAAGAAGCCTCTCAATTTGAGCGTTGTCACCGTTCAAGCTACAAACATTCCACCAAAAGAGACCTTGGTTTATACAAAGCAAACTCAAACAAACAGTACCGGCGGACATGAACGTGATGGTGGGTAGTTTCTTGTTTAGTTTATTTTTTATCTTTGCGTTGTGTTTTAAGTTTCTGGTTTTTCCGTTACTATTTCCCTTGTACATAATTCATTAATTTTGTTTGCTTGTTAAAATATTGTTTTGAGTGAGTTTCGTCATTCTAGTCATTGGTGTTATAACATTTTATTTATCTTTTTACTTTACTGTATTTCGAAACATAATGTAAACGTGGATGTAATAACAAGATTGCGACATAACATCCACATTTTAAAAACAATTAACCAAACTCTTATTATTTGTTAAGACACGAGTTATAATTTTTTGTAACGTTTATTAGAATCCAAGGAATTTTGTTTGACTATATGTATATTCAAAAAGACGGATTTGTGGTGAAGATGGTAATCTCTTGATAATCCGAATAGCTTTTGTTTCTAAATTTCTTCCAACACTTCCCCAATTTATACGCTTCAAAACCAATTCCAACTAAAACAAATTAAGAGGCGCTTTAGTTTATTAGTCCCTCGCCTTCTGGAAATATATATGCGACTGCAATTCTGAATGTACTCGTACATATTAAAATTGCATATTTACTTGCTGCCTTTTACATGACTTAGATTCTTGATCCTGGCAGCTAAACTGGTGCTCATTGGTTTATTTAATCCAGTAAAGGGTATTTAATTATTTTGATCTGATCCTGTGCATATTGATCCATAGATTGCAATCTACTGTCTGAATCACAACATGTCTATAAAGTCTGTGGAAACGATCCTATAAAATTATTACTATGGTGCCCACTCTCTTCTACATAGGGCGTTTCGGCACATGTGTACCATGCATAATCAGTAATTTGGGGCATCGTCAAGGGCCATTTCCATCTCAGTCAATACGAGGACAAATAAAATGGTCGAACTGAACATCGGCGAGTACGAAGAGCTATTACAAAGGGTATACATGACCCATTTTCGATTTAAAAAAATAAATGTCGCCGGTCAAAATAATAAAAAATGTCTATTAAGCCCCAAATGGGTCTTCACATATGCAGGCATGCTGTGTTTCTCAGGCGTTAAGACAAAAATCATGCACATACGGCGGTTGTCAAACAGGTATTTACCTTTCACATAACTATAGGGTGGCTTTGCCCTCAAAAAACCACATTAAAACATTCTACAAACTAAAGGAGTAACACGCTGTTGCCTAACGTGTGAGCAGACTCCAATCTACGGTATACGAATAGCGACCAATGCTTCTCTAGGTCCAGGAACAACCTCTATTCGAAAGAAAATAACGTGTGACATGCTAAAAAAAATGTTCACTACAACGAAATCTTTCAACTAAAACCGATTATCTTTGCATTCCAGTTGCGCAATCCACTTAAGGCGAGGTCTTCCTCTACTGCGTGCGACGTCTTACTTTGACTCGAAGACTCTACGAGCCGTAGTATTGGTGTCCATTCGTTCTACATGTTCTAGCCATCTTAAACGTCCAATGCGGAGTTTTTTTTTTTTGAAAAGGGCATGTTGCTGTACAGTTCGTATAGTTTTTGGTTGAATCTTCCTCTCCATAGCCCGTCAACGCAGACGGAACTGAAGATTTTTCAAAGAATTTTTCTCTCGTATCGACCAATGATTTCATTATCCATTTTTGATACGTTCCGTGTTTCAGCGCCATAGAGCAGGACTGTGATTATCATGGTCTTATATAGGATCTCCTTAGTAGTTCGAGTGAAGGCTTTACTACTAAATTGCCTTTTTAGGCGGAAGAAACAGCGGTTGGCAAGAGTATTATGTTGTTGACAGAGTTAATAGTGGAGCCGAGATAGACAAAGTCCCGTACTACCTTAAAGTTATATCTGTCAACGGTGACGTTCTGTCCAATTCGTCGATGTTGTGTGTCGTTTCTTGTTGGCAGCATATACTTTGTCTTGCGCTCATTTACTGCTAAACCCATTTTTGCCGTTTCCTTCTCTATACTAGCAAACGTGGCGTCCTACCAATGATGTCAATATCGTCGGCGTATGCTAGTAGTTGCACCGATTTTTGGAATATTGTGTCTCTGGTGTTGGCTCGGGAGTTTTACACAATCCTCTCAAGAATTAAATTAAAGAAGTCTCGTGACAGTGCATCGCCTTGCCTAAATCCTTCTTTGACACCGAATGTGTTGGTGAGGGCGTTTTCGACACTGATGGAGCAGCGAGAATTCTCCATCGTCATCCTAAAAAGACACGAGTTCGGCTTGTATACGAAAACTAGACCTGGCTCTGTATAGTTCGTCTCTATAAATGCTGTTGTATGCGGCTTTGAAATCAATAAATAGGTAGTGGGTATCGATTTCGACTTATTTGTTTTTTTTTTTCAAGATCTGCCGAAGTGTGAAGATTTGATCAGTTGTGGACTTTCCATACCACTGATAGGGCCGATCAGGTTTTTGTTAAACTGTTTCAGGCGTTCACATATTAAGACAGATAGGATCTTGTAGACGATGTTGCGAAGACATATGCATCTGTAGATGGCATAGTTCATAGCGTCCCCTTTTTTGTGATATCCTCTATCATTAGAAAAAATAATGGATGTAGAAAATGTTCTAATTACCAACGTCGTATCGTAAGTTGTGTCCAATGTAAATTTACTGCATGACTAAAACTAAACCTAATAAGTGCATATATGCTTCTATAAATCGGACACTCTGATGTGTATTTCTTGTAAATCAATTTAGATTGTGCGTTAAACGAGCACCGCAAACTGAATATGTATTGTGTTTGTTTGTCAAATTATAGTACGTTTCAAATCATTATACAACAATTCGCGTAGGATTTCTCTTTTCATGCAGGAAATAGTCTATTTGCGAAAATAATGTTTTTTTGTTGCCAAATGTCAAAATGGTTGTCAAATTGATAGATTGATTAAATATACAATTCTATTATTATGAATTAGGAATTTGAAAAGAACAGCCTCTGGAAACTCATACAAAGAGTAGGTGGACTGTGGCAAAATCAAAGAGGACAGGAGAACGTTCAGCTGTTTCAAAATCGTTAGTTGCAGTCATTAAGCTCTCTGCGATTTATTTTCCTTCCGCATAGTGATTTGAAACGGACTACACTTGGTTGTTCTGAGCAATAAATACGTGCATTCCGCAAACTGCTGATACTCGTTACTACAAAAAGGAGCACCTTAACATTTACTAACAATTTATTTAAAGTGCATATCAAAACACCTGTTTTATCGATTGATTATGCACATTTCTTTATTCAAAAATGCACATGTTACATGTTTAATTTAACAATCAACCACTTTCCACACTTACAATCCAATTTACCTTACAAAAATGTTTTAATGGTTACTGCATGTTTTAAATTACACTGCTCGTTTTGTTTCAATGCAAGCCACTTTTAACAAACCAACAACATGTCAAGTCTCAAGCCTCATCTAAAACATAAAACCCCATATCATCCCGGCTAATATATCTGCTATTTAGAAAGTAAAACTACGTGATTAAGTTATATACCCACTTTTAAAAAAAATGCAACCGACAAAATTATTATTTTTTTAAATAAAGCAAACAAAATAGTAATTCGTAGTGAAATTAAATAACAAATACAGTTCTTTCTTGCCATTCCTCACCTCTGTCAGGATATATGGAGGATTGGTGGAGACCCCGCAAAGGTACTTCTTTTAATAAAAACTAAATTTAAAAAAAATCCATTGTATATATTAAAATAATATTTTACATTATATTTGAATTATGTTTTCAAAAACAAAAAAAAATGACGTCGGTTGCTGCTGCTGCGTGCATTTTGTTGTAGTTTGTCGTTAATAAACAAACAGTTGAGTGAATGTTTTTACTTTTTGAAAGCCTTAGAATCCAGTGTGTAAAGGAGTAGCAACCGAAGTTATTTCTTAAAAAAAAATTCCAACACTCTAACACAAAGTGCCAGTGATTCCCATTACCCTCGAGAACTAATTCCTTGTTTTCTTGATTTTGTTTCTTTAATTTTAGCACACGCATCGGATTATTACGGTGAGTTGAGTTATTTGTTTGTGTCTAATTGTTTTTTATTTTGTTTTTAATTGTAAAATAAAAATAAAACTTAGTTCCTTAATGTTATTGCCAAAATTTGAACAATGTGGAGTTATTATTTATGTTTAACAAAATATTTTTGTTTAGATTTTATTTTATTTTTTGGTAGATGTAAGTTTCTGTTTTTATTTTATTTTGTAGACTAATTTTAATTATTATTTCACAGGAGTTTTTTTTCGATTAGATCATTTTATTTCTCCACCCATGTCTTTTATTTATATATGATTTTACAGAAAAATAGTTTTTTTAATTGGTGTTCTAAAGTGCCTCTGTACGAGGCGTTTTTTTTTTTTACTTTGAAGGTATTGTGAACAAACAGCAAATATTTTATTAAGATTAATTCATTCGTTGGTTCATACAAATGCTGCATCATTTGCATAAATCCCATTTTTTTTATATTAACGTTTATTTTTTTGTAATAGTAAATTTTAATTTCAAATTTATGTTTGATGTGTACTTTAGAGAGGTTGGCTAGCATTAAACAAAAAAATGCTCTTGGGAAAATTACGGTCATTGTGTTTGAACAATTAAATCAGATACAAATTTTCATGCCTCACTGACTTGTGGGAAATAATGTATCAACTCTTTAAGTTACGAGGATTTTAAAGTGACCTTTAATAGCTTTAGTGAAATACATATTATAGGATTTGTATCTAGTTTTACTTTTCTGTAGAACAGCAAGTACAGAATTGTTTTTGGTTTTACTGAATTCTAATCGCATAAGAAAACTAACAATCATCCGACATCGTTTTGACAACGTTTTTGCTTCAGGATCGGTATTAGTACGATCATTTCGTCGTTCCAACTGGTCACTTTGTCTCCTCAATAGTGACGTGCATGCTGTTGCTGATATGATATCAAACATCATTCTCCTTGGTATGGTATCTTTTATTCCCAGAAGAATAAAAAGTATTAGACCAAAGGTAAAAGGGTGGTATGACTTGAGCTGCAAAGAAGCTACAGATTGAGAGTGACAAACTTTCGGTTATACAAAACCAATCCAATAGAGGAAAACCGAACAAAATTCAAACAAGCCAGAAATGACTGTAATTCCCACTTAAAACGTGTAAAATTCAAAAGTCAAAAAATTCTACAATGTCCCAGTGTCTTCATGTCGTCATTTGTCAAAAATATAAAAAGTTCGGCCTCATCATCAGTTCCGACGCTCATTCACACTGACATTCGAGCTGTCGGCTCTTTAGACAAAGCCAATCTGCTTGCTGCGCATTTCGCAGCCAGTTCTACGTTGCCAGATTGTGCCTAGTCTCCTCCTGTAATTGAAAACGTAAATCATTCTATGGGACAAGTTCACTTTCGTACTCGTTTCGCAAGTTTTATTTGATCTTGACATTCACAAGTCCGCTGGTCAAGGTGGTATTTCCCCCCTTAATCTGAAGAGGGTATTCTTCTACGCTATCAAAACCACTGAGTAAGCTTTTCTGTCTATCCTACTCATCAGGTCTCTTTCCGAGTAAATGGAAAACTGCATTTGTCTAGCCTGTAAAAAGGTGAATCTTCTTCTCTCTCAAACTACCGACCAATTGCACTCTTACGTCCCTTCTTTCCAAGGTCACGGAAACGCTGATAAATCGTCAGCTTATGAAATATTTCGAAACACGAAAACTTCTTATTGGCCGGCAGTATGGTTTTCGCAACTTTCCATGCATGCTAGGTATGTGTGTTAGTAACGACTTACGTTGGAACGACCACGTATTCCAAGTCGCTAAAAACGCAGCAAAATGTCAAGGTTTCCTTAATCGATGTAAAAAAATACTTCACCCCTTCTGATCTGGCCACAATATATAAAGCGTTTAAACGCCCTAAACTTGAGTTTAACACCCACATCTGGTCGGTTGCACCTCCTGGATAGAATTCAAACGCGTGCGAAAAAACTTGTAGAAGACATTAGAATATTGAACTCTTTAGTTTCGCTTGAACACCGTCGAAATATTTCCTGCCTTACATTGTTTTATCGCTATTTTAACAACCAATGCTCAAATGAAATAGCTAGCAGCGTTCCTCCCATTCAAAAATTCAGCCGCAATACTCGTTACGCTACGAATGCAAATCAGTTTACCCTCAAGCCTATCTTCGGACGAACGCTGAAACATAGAGGTTCGTACATAAACCGAACAACACGAATGTGGAATGCTCTACCCAACTCTGTTTTTCACTTTCATTATAACTTACAGGCATTTAATTCAATGCTTACGCCCGCACTGTGCTAAAACATATAAAGGGTATTCATAACCACTTGAGTGCGCGCAAATTATAAAAAAAAATGTCGCTGTACAGTGTGTATAGTTTGTCGTAGAGTCTTTGTCTCCACAGTAATAAAGGGCTTTATCATTGTTTATCTAATTTTAGCCGCTTCTTTGTCTCTAATGCAAACGGAAACGTGTCGTTGATATTGAACAATGATATCAGGTTTCAAATAAGTTTGTAAATAATTGCTTTTTCATATTTCTTCTTGTTTGTTTGACAGTACTTTGTTTCCCAACCGTGATTTTAGGTCACATAATGACGGTTCGACGGACTAATCTGCCCGCTCAATGCTGATGACAGTTCCATTCATTCATTTCACGGACCGACCTAACAGTTCAGTACTCTGCATGTTTAAATGTAAACAAAATAACAAGCACCAGAATTATCAATAAGGTTGCTTGGCTCTGTTACTGCCAATTTGTCTGCCTGAAAGACACTTGTGGTCAAGATGACCAATTCTGTTGAGATTCCTAGATAACCTGTTGTTCGAATATGTCGAAGCAGCAGCTCATCTAGGTTCGCCTGGGACAGCAGGTCGTGTATTCATTCCGTGCCATTCTGACCAGCCTGATATCGTTTAGCAACTCTTATCCGGTTGAATGACACCAGTACCCGATGGTTACCACTTGAAGGCAAAAAATTAGCAGATTTGATGATTAGTCAGAGTTGCAACCACTGGGAATTTCCAAGTTTAATGACCGTGTGTCTCGGAAAATACTCACGCTCAAACGTTTGAATCATCGATATAGGTTCGCCGTTCCTTTTGTTTCCATGTATACTCCTCTAAGCTTGGAAAGATGCATATAATGATTTTTTTTAAGTGAGACATCTACAGGGTTCAGCTAAGCACAATATTAAATAAGCTTGCAAACCCAAAATAAACATTTTTTAAGAAACGTCTTGACCGCCCAATATTGGTACATAATCTCCACTCTTTACGCCATCAAATGCAAGCCACCTCATCAAAGTATTTTGTTTTTTATTTATTTATTTATTTTGTCATTATAATATATTTTTTTGTAATATCCCAAACTCCCACAAATTGGTCAACATAATGAAAATTTTAAACTAAAAAAAAGTAATAGTACATCGATATAATATTTTGTTTGAAATGAAAAAAAAAAATAGATAAAACGTGAACAAAAACCAAATTCTTTTCTATTTCAAGATGAATACAATCTTAATCCCGGTTTAGAGTGGGAGGATGAGTTCACAGGTAGGTATCTTTGCGTTATACCGACAGTTAACGGGATTTCGACATGAAGCAAAATAGGAACTAGAAAGACAATAAAATCGCGTTGTTGCGTAATCTTTTTCTAATTCTACTGATATACCAACAAAAATCTTATAAAACAAACAAACAGAAAACCTAATTTCCGGTAACCAACACAAATATAGAGTGTTATCCTTTGTAGAACTTGTATTGTATTATGTTGTTGCCTGATTTTCGTTTATAGTTTTATCCAAAATACATATAGATAGTAAAAAACGTTTTTTTTTATTCTCAATCTTAAAATATATAAACAATATAAATATAGTAATCTTATTGCATGTTTCTGTGTTTTTTGCTAACAAAAATAATATCTACATTCTATTCAGAAAAAATCATAATTTTTTTTGGCTTCAGTTCACTCATAATTTAAACGCCTAACGAAAGCTCACAACTCATTATTCTGGTTCTATAAAAAAAAGATTTTATGTATAAAAAAGGAAACATTAATGTAAAAGTAAACTTATCTGTATAAAGCATTCATATCTTATGGTGAAAGGTGACTTCATTTGTATCCTCATATACGATTGTCCTTAAAATAGAAAAAAAGCATTTCATTTCACAAAAAAGCATTTGTTTGTACATTATGTACATTTACCCAGCTAAAATAATCGTATGAACTTATTGTGAACCACATCACTTCAGATCTATATTGGTGCGACAACTTCTTACCTTAATCTTGCGTGTTCAATTTAATCCTCCATTAGTTGCAGCCTATGCAGGAAACGTTCTGTGATTTCCGGGAGCTGCTTAACACTAATATTATTTTCAATCATCATGTCATATGACCTAGTGAACGGATACTGGAAAGGTCTTTAGTTTCGCCCAAAAACAGTAAATCCACATCCGAAAATTACTTAATACGGTCTTTAATAGTGGCACGTTTTGCCAGGAAGGTCCTTAAAATGTTGCATATTGGTAGTTACGATTATAGCTCTTTTCGAGATATAGACGCATTATGAGAATGTAACGGGTGATTTTCTTAGCGTAGTTTTTTTTTTAAATCGAATAAAACACTCAAAATTGCATCAAATATTCAAAATTTTTATTGTAATCGATAAACAGGCCATTGCCATTTACTTCATGTAAATGTCCGCTGCTCCGTTTTAAATGGTCCATTCGTAAGGTCCAATTCTGTGTCACTTTTTCAATTCTGTGTCACTTTTTTCCATCACACGCGAATTACGCGTGTGATGTTATCCTGTAAGGCTTTAATCGTGTTCGGCTTGTCCACATAAACTAACGACTTTACATAACCCCACAAGAAATAATCAAAAGGCGTTGAACCGCATGATCTTGGCGGCCAACACACTGGGCCATTTCGAGAGATAAGCTCACCAAACTCATCCCTCAACATTTCCATTGTTTCACGAGCTGTGTATTATGTTGCACCGTCTTGATGAAACCACGTGTCAACTAAGTTCAACTCAGCCAACTGGGGCAAAAAAAAAAAAAATGCGCATCATGGCTCGATATCGTTTACCGTTGACGGCAACGTTTCTTCTACGGTCATCTTTGAAGAAAAATGGAACGATGATGCCACCAGCTAATTCTTGTATGGCATGTGGCTGTTCAACACTCCAGATGCGACGGTTTTGCTCATTTACATATTCGTTGAGCCAGAAATTGAAATTGATTCACCAGGTCGATTATGACGAACATAATATGGTCGTAACAAACGGTGTACATTTTTCACAGAGCACGAATTTTGATAATAAATTTCAATAATTTGCAATCGTTGCTCATTTGTAAGTCTTTCCATGATTAAATAGCAGAGTATACTGAAAACTTTTTACTTTGACAGATGACGTTTGGACGTCATGTGCTGCCAACCCGAAAAACTTAACTCTTAAAATCAACCTTTATTATACACAGCATTCGCTGATCTGTGAATGGTGCTCACCTTCGTCGAAACAATATGTTTTCCCAACATTTAGAAACACTCTCTTGACTTCTTTTCCTCTTATATTTACTTAGCTTGTTTCAAAACCGCCTGCCGTTCGGTGGACAGATGTAGATGTTTTAAAAAGCATGTAAGAGTTTGACTAATTCCGCGGCTTTTAGTCGACGAGGCGGCGCAAAGCATATAGCTAGTTACCTTGTCAGACTACACTTTTTTCTTAAAACTTTGACAGCTTTTCCCTAAGCAGGATGTGATACTTTCATCCTACACTAGTAACCTTGATAATAGCTATAAGTCTTTTCAGAACACCTCTCTTGAACATGGAGTCCTTGTCAAACCCATATTGTCGTATACCTTAAAGACCTTACCTCATGATAATAGCTATAGCTATGAGATTATCAGGAATTTCTCTGTTAAGCGAAGTTGGCATCATGAAATCTCACGTTGAAACACCTTATCGATGAACACATGTGGAATTTCGATCGATAAAATTTAATATTCACTACACAAGATCCACCATAGAAAACTGTTCGTTTACGGACTTTTAAGTAAGGTTTTGTCTAGTGCTGAATAAAAACAGATCATTTAATCTAGTAAGCTTACCGAAGTTGTTGGGTTAACTCGTGATACAATTAATTGAAATGCAAGCTTCTCTAGAAACCCAAAGTTAATCTAGAAACAAGAATGATCTCGCACCCTCTTATATTAAACTCAAGTTAACTAGAGAAACATATCTTCAGTCATTTGTGATCCTGAGTTAACCTAAACTTCGGTTTTCCAGTTCGATATCATCCTAATTGGGTTAAAAAGTGTTTTGCCAGATTATAAAATAGCAAGCGAACATTTCTATTTATTTGATGACTAAGCTGTTGCAGATTCTAAACATTTCGATAACTTTTTGATAGCAAAATCGATAAATCATTAGTGTTACCACATTGAATTTAATCCTGCACTGGAAAACCGTTTTCTTTAGTTAACTCTAAATTAAATTTTTATCCGAGGTTAGTTGACTCTTGGTTTATTTAGAGTTAACTCAGCGAAGATGTAAGTCAGTACTAACCCTAAAATCTAACTTGCTGTTTAGATGCTTTAAATTTTTTAAATTCGAAACGAAGATAAATGTAAGGCAAACTAACATTTTCAAATTTTTCATGTTCAATTCAGCATATACGTGATTATATTTCGTATTCTGTGAGCGGTGCGATAAACTGCTGCTCAGAAGGTCTGGGTTCGATTTCGTAGCAACACCAAATGTTTTTACACTGGTCTTCCTTGCAAGATTATCTGACAAACCACCCGCGTAGTATCGATTGTCAAGAAAGGCTTATCTCAACTTAATAAAACACGAGGTCCCGCCATCGTGCAGCTTTTACATACGCTCACATGAATAGTTGTGAGGAAGTAAGGTCCTAGGTACTATCGATCCTGTTGCGCCAAAAATTTGTACTTTTTTTTTTATTGCAGTGCGGTGGCACCATTTGACAACTAAATTTATTTTGCTTCCAGTTGAGGCTCTATGCCTGAGACCAGAAAACTTTCAATCGTCTTCCATTCTGGGCACGTTGCTTCTAGTCAGTCGTTCTAGCAACCCCGATCGCTTGATCCTTAAACCAGATGTTCGGTCTTTTTTATCTTTTCAAAACTAAAGACAGAAATTGTTAACCTAGCATTTGCCTCTCTATAGCTTTTTTATTAAATTAACATTTTGGCACAGTTCACTTATGTTCCCGGTTATATATTTCTAAATTCATCGTCCTCGCATACATGACCAAATATTCAAAGAAGAAGTTATACGTTGAAAATGTTGCCGAAACTATCAACAAAAATTAACAATATTGACTCCTATTCCTTCCTCTACTGTTCAAAAATGACACTTTTCGTATAGAAAAATAGCAAGAAGTTAATGCTGTGATTAAAATCTTTATTAAATCCCACCGCATTTGATATAATTCGAAACGTTTATTCAACAATAAAAATGCAATGTCGCAAATTTATAGTCAATCGATGTTTAAGGGTTTAACTCCACACTAGTTAACATATACTTTAAATTAAATGCTAGCTTTAACTTATTTTCATCAATGCCACGTTAAGCACAAATTAGTGTATGCTAACGAACGTACCTCTAAAACTCTTAAGTCAAACTCACCTAAAAAGTGACAGTTCTGACAATCAAACAAACCCTTTCAAACATACCTAAAAGTGACAGTGGAAAATATTTCTGCTGTTTGTGCCTTTGCCCGTTGCCCGATTTGAAAATGACAGATGATGACATTACGCTAACTCTGCATTAAATATTTAAAGTGAGGTTTCGGTTGCTTTAACCTTAATGCAGAGTGATGACGCTAAAGTACACTTTTTGACGACTAAAATTAGGTATCAAAACGTGTTAGTACGCGATAAAATAATTTTAAAGTCTACTTTAAGCAACTGTAAGTTTGCGCCAATGCTTTTATTATTCAATTGTATACAAATCATCGTTTGCTGTTTCGTCTTCATTTTATTATGAAAATCCTGTTAGATTCCTTATACGAAAAATGTCCTAAAGTAGAGGTGGATAAAGAGGAAAACATGTCACCTCAACAAAAACTTGTAAAATAAATTGCTGTGCAATTTCTGTTGGTAAACTGTCTGTTGGTGTCTAAAAGTACCAAATTATTCGTTTTGAAATGCGACTTTTGTCACTTTGCATGTTTTCAGAATGACAAACGAGATAAATAAATTCGGTGCGTTTACGTAATTTCCTGAAATTGTTCTTTCTCTTACATAATTTACCTCTATTTCGAGAAGTTTGACAATTTTCCAGCTGCACAAATACGGGAACAGGCCTTTTAAAAATTTATTTTATGTCGCAATGTGTTTTTGAAGATAGAAATTTTTAAAAATATGAACATTGTAATATTTAATAGAGTGCAGCTCATTTTAACTGTTAGTATTGAAATAATGTTTTGTTCTTTTATACATATTACGCTGCTTAGAAATATAGTCGCTACTAAATAACAAGTTGAATAGCAAAAATAGATCTAAAATGCTTTGCAAGAGTAGTCCAAATTCGGCGGAGTCACTGACATTGTATCTAAAATCATTTTTTGGAGACCACCATCATTTGGGTTCTCTTTTCGCAAGTTAAACTTTCCTTTGCTTCTTTCATACAAATCCCAATAATAAATCTAGGTGTGCTGTTGAATAATTATAACAATTATTCTCTCAAGAAAAGCAGACCTCACGTCGCGTCGGTCGGAAGAAAATTTAAAAAGACACCAATTTTTAACAAATTGGATAGTTTTTTTTCGGGTATCCGGTTGGACTAACCAAAAAAACAAATTTTTGGCGCAACATGCTCGTTAGTACCCATGGCCTAGATTTCTCACAACCATTCATGTGTGCGTGTGTACTTCTTGCACGAAGGCGGGACCTCCTGTTTTATACCGACTTCGAAAGGCGAAGTTGAGATAAGCTGTTCTTGACATTTGACACTACTCAGATGATTTGTCAAATCATCACGCCCGTTCGAACTAACATTTCGAACAAATTGCTGACTAAATTTATGTAACATGTTCGCGCAGCGGCGTAATGCGTAAGTCATCCTTTTTTGACAGTTGCGAAGTTGTCCGACAAAGAATTATTGCGGAATCTGTCTGGAAATGCAAACTACTCCAAGCATGTAAATCGAACCCGAAAGCAAACTGAGTTCCGATTGGAACTGGCATTCGTTTTGGAAACTCTTTTAAACGGATAACTCGATAGGGTTCCATATTGTTGTTGAAACGGTTGTTTCACGGTTTTTAATGTCTTAAATACATATTCTTGTTTTTTGTAATAAAATAACTACCTACCAAGTTTTGTGAACTTGAAATGCAACACTCACATTCTTAAGGACTTCCACCCAGGTTATCTCTGCCCTTATAAATTCTCCAAACTATCTACTTCCCAAGTTGAGAAGCTTTATTTAAATCATTAAACATATTTATTTGTTATTGTTTTCCTTTTTAATTTTTTGTTAGTATTCATAATATACTTTGTTTTGTTTTATTTGTTTCTTTCACACAAAAAAAAATAAATAAATAAATAAAAACAAAAAAGAAATAAACATAAATCTGAACGTTACCTATTTTGTGTTCATCTATGTCGGTGGTGCTTATGTATGGCCAATTATATTAAAATATCATTTATTGTCTACAGTCACTTGAAGCTGCCTTTTTCAAATATAAACAAAAATAAAAAGAATTTCATAAATTATATTATTAAACAAAATTCAATCACAAAAATAAAACCAAAAATCTTATCAAATTGGGTGGAGAAATATACAAAATCAATTGACAAGTACACACGTTCTTATTATTTTTTTTATCTAATTTAAGATACTCTTAATATTAATTTAATTTTAATTATATATTGTATGATTTTATGTTTAAACATATACATATTTATTTTAAATTAATATATGTACTTCACATCGCAAGATTCTTTTAAATACCTTCCTTCCTTTTTGTTCGTTAATTTAGTACAAAAAGAAAACTAAAAAAAAAAGCTTCTCACTGATTTATTTCTCGTTTTTTTTTCAACAACAATTTTGTTTGTACAAAGATGTCAAGAATCAATATTTACCGTGTAAATTAATATTCTCTTTCATAATATGGCAAATACAAGAGATAACTGCATAAATGTATGTACATCGAGCTCACCTAAAAAAAAACTTTTATTTTGTTGTTCGCGTGGGTATAGTATAAAGTAAAATGTAATTTATGACCAGTAATATTGTCATTCTTAAAACATTGCTATTATTTTTTGTATCTAATCAAAAGTTTCAAGAAAAAGTACATAGCTATTAAAAAATCATCTTGCACCTAACTCAAGGTAACTAACTAATACACGAAACTTCCATTTACTATATCTTTTGCGGAATTTTTTTTTAAATTTTGGATTGCATCTGTGAGCTGTTTGTTATTTTCATTGAATTTTGCAAGATGCTCCAATTGTATAATAGTGTAATTAAAAAAAATATATATATATATATAATTTTTTTTTTAAATTCTGCATGAGATTTAACTGACATTTTCATTATTTTTTGTTTTTATTTACCAGTTGTCTGTACATACATAACTTCTTATTATTTTTTTTTTTCTTAGAAGTGCGTTTTTACTTAGATTTAGCAAGCTTAATCTTTGTCCATTAAAGCTTAAAATTTGTCCTAGTAAGCTTAATTTGTCATATTCACTTTGTCGTCGTAGTACCTTCGTATTAGTGAAAACTGTTTTCAGCAAATGGATGAGCTAGCAGATTCCTTTACGTTTAAAGAATTTTTAAATGGAATATACCATTCAGGTTTTAATCAAGCTTCTTTTGCGGCCAAACGGAGAAGCTTACCACCTAGCTATTCAGGCCATTTTGTTAGTAAAGAAAAGCAAAATGGTATCTGTTTTTAAGGAAAAGTAAATGAAGGTGCAAAATTGATGTCATTGGGTGGTATGAATAAAACGGAGCAGCTGTTCAATGCATGTACGCCATCAAAGGCAGTGTAGATGCTCAAAACAAAAGCTCAAAACCTGCTCACGTTTCATATGAATAAAACTATACACCAAACAGTGAGCACCTACTCCTTCATACTGAGTAGCATTGCATGTTGCATGTACATTAATGCTGTAAAATCCTTTTTTTTTTGACGTATTCATCTCCATGAACAGCCGGTTTGATGATGGGAACGTGCGTACAGTCTATTGCACCCATTACGGAAGGAAAGTGGTATTTTGCTTGCCATTCTTGCTTTTCACTCTGAGGCTCTTCAATCGTTGAAGGGAATTTTATGTAACGGTTTGATTTTTGTATTATTGCCGCGGTTACAAATTAAATTGTTTTTAACACTGATGTTCTCCACTTTGAGAGCGGGGATCTCCTATGTAGCGAAGGAATATCCGCATTTTTTCAATATTTGTTTGGGCACCACCCCTCCTTTCAACATTTGATTTGTTAAACCTATATAGCACACGATAATCACTTTCATATAAAACTCTTCTTTATTTATAATTCTTTACGAACTTATGACACAAAAGTAAAAACAAACGTTGAGCATCCAACCTAGCAGACTCACAAATGTAAAGCAGGTGCCAAATTCGATGGATCACGTACTTTGCTTTCTTCATGCCAAACAATGGAAAAGGTACTCATCGAACCATTAGATGGTCAATCGTTGTGCACCTACTCACATATTTTATTCATACCAGTTGAATAAGGAAAAGTTGATTTTTGAGCAAGGGACCCGTTTTATTCATACCACCCATTGTATTGACATGTAAGATATCCACCTCCAACCTCCTGATTTGATGCGCATTTGTGCTAGTGTTACGATTGATTTCTTTTCAATGGAGGCTTTTAGGTACTTATTTATGATTTATTGTGGTAAACGCAAGATTTTAAAATCTTAGAGGTATAGAACTTCAAATTGAAATAAAACACAAGGAAATCGTTTTAATGTCCTTCAATTTGGCATTATAGGAAAGATAATTTTATGTCATTAATGTTTAAATATGATTTCGGGTATGTGGCATCCGTGGCTGGTTCGAATAAAGCCAAGTCTAGAGGTCCAATTTTCAACCACTTTTTCGAGCATTTGGGGCCGTATGTCAGCAATAACGCCACGAATGTTGGCTTCCAAGTCCCCTAACGTTTCTGGTTTGTTGGCGTAGACCAGCGACTTCACATATTCTTAAAGAAAATAATCCAATGGTGTCAAATCACACGATCATTGTTGTGAAATTATGCGCTCATCGAGTGTTTCCAATATATCGATTGTGACGTGCGGTGTGTGGCATGTAGCGCCGTCTTGTTGGAACCACATCTCATCACCATTCATGCCATCAAATTCGGGAACAAAATAATCGGTTATCATGGTTCTATACCGGTATCCATTAACGGTAACTGACTCCCCAGCATCATTTCGGAACAAATATGGCCCAATGACTCCACCAGCCCATAGAGCACAGTCCGTTTTTGTGGATGTAATGGTGTCTCAAGCTTGCGGTAAACTTTGTGAACTGAACCATTATTTTCGAAATAAATTGCACGATTTGCAGGCGTTCATTTCTCAACCTGTTTATGATGAAATGGCAAAAGAAACTGAACATAAATGACATAAGAGTTGCCCGATTTGACTCAAAATGTCAGTTTTACCCCTATTCGAAAAGTTAACCTCTAAAAAAACACCCATTACCTGTGAAAATCTCGTGGCTCGAACACAACACATCCACATGAGATAATAATGTTCTCGAATCGCAAGTGCATAATTTCCAATATGGCGTGAGCTTTGTTCCACGTAGCACCGTCCTGTTGAAACCACATGTCGTTGGTGTCCATATCATCCCATTCAAGGCAAAAGAAGTTGGTATTCATGCAACGACGTAAGTTTACAACATTACATAATTTAATGTATTGAAGTGACTAATTCGTGTGCGAAATTCTTGATACTGTTGTAAAAGATTTCCCATGCAAATTTTAACAGTTCATTTACCACGTCGTAAGTTAATCATGCTTAAAACGATTTCAATAGCACTCCGACGCATCAGGAATACCCTTATTTTCCAGTTTGTTCTGCATCTACCTATGTTATGGGCCATCAGCAAAATGAGACAACAAGTCGGCGGGTATGATTAATAATGGAGATCGTGAATTAAACGCCTTTAGACTTTTTTCTTTGGGGTTATTTTGAATAGCCGAAAAAACCAACAACTTCATTGATAATTGCACCTACCAAATTTCTAACAACAAGCAATGTATTTAGTAGGGTTCCCTATTTTATTTTTACAGAGCTTTCGTACCATCTTGCCTAGACATACGCAATGATTTATGTCGTCATTACAAAAGTGCTGGCCGCACGTTCACCCATGATTGCAGCTGTAAAAACTGACATCAATCCCATGAACGCCGTGGCCACACACAAAAAACCGTCATGGGAATGATGTCAGTTTTTACAGCTGCAACACGCTGAAATCTACAGCAACCCTTTTATATTTTCGTGTCCTGGTTACGAACGGGGAGGTAAATTTCAAAGAAATAAAACGTTCATCCACATACCGAGAATAAAGTTTGAAATGGATTCTCAATGGTTATCTTTTGGGCTCGCATAAAATTTACCTGTCTCGTTCGAGATGAATTTTTATTCTAAAACACCTGAAAAAAGTCAAATTGGATCAGCGGACTGACAGAACAGAGACGCTCCTTTCTTGGACTAGTACGACACCCATACACCATCAGCATGATATCGTTGTAGGAGCATTTTTAAGAATTACAAACACACTTTTGCCATGTCCATCTTTCTTTTTGTTAAATGTTAGGGGTGTCATAAGTCGAACACGGTTCCTCACTTCGCAAAGCGGTGACTTTGTTGGATTCGTCTCCTTATCGCTTCTGCTAAAAGAGTACAGTTGGTTACTTTGTATGTATCATCTGTGTAATTTATTATTATTATAAGCTGCAAAGAAAGGAAACCGTTTTTGGGTAGATTAAGTTCCCCTGGTGAGAATGCTCAGGCAGCACAGAAAAATCTCTGAGGAATCTATTAGTGGAACCATTTATGACCCAGGGCTTAGCTTTTTTTCTCACAACCACTTATGTGTCCACTTGGCCTTTTTCCACGATGGTCTGATCCCCAGTTTAATGCTGAATCTATAAGGTTAGGTCAGCTGAAACATTGTCAATTTATTTTTTAGATCTTAGCAATAACACGTCCGGCCCTCAGCTTTTTATTCGTTTTCAGGTCCACCATCTTCAAATTTGGCCATAACGACAAACTATGTTAAGCTCATTGAGTTCGGATAATGACAGCATTACTGGATAATTCCATTATAGCGGAATTCAATGCTTCCAAAACGCAGTGAAATGTCTAGGTATTGCCTTTATAGTTCGACAACTAAAGTTCAACGCTCACACCTGGTCGGGTTCACCAACAACAACCTAGTACCTACGTGCGAAAAGCGTGCAAAAAAAATTATGGGAGACATAGGCATAGCGAACACCTTAATTTCGTCCAACCACCATAGAAATGTCTCCTGCTATGCTTTGTTAAATCAAACCTTCAACAACCGATGCTGAAATGAAATATCCAGTTATCATTACGAACATTTAACCAATCTGCACCATACTGAGTAGCACAAGTTCACTGCAATTCCATGCTTAAGCTTAATTTGTCACCTTGCACCCTTTGGTAACACTATCATTGTTTTTTTTTAATCATCTATAGATGTTTTTTGTTACTACCTACCTACCGCTTCAAACAGAATCTAACAATTTTGTGTTTCGTACCTCCTTCGAGCGTGTAAATCATGAGAAGGACTTTTGCTTATATATCCAAATGCGATGCGAATTTACATTTAATTTTAATTTAAGAAAATAAACGTACAAATTGCAAAAATAAAAGCTGAAAACAGAAAAATCGTAGAATTGTTCCTGTTTTGTCGATTGTCATGTTCCTCTAGCTGTGTTAGTTTTATACCTTAAACAGTGCTTACATATGATGCCCAAGGAGATGACGAAGAGAGCTCGCTGCCACACATCGATCATGGTTTTCATTCCAAGTTGCCGCCGGGAATCCTACCACATGGGCTGCCAACTGTGAAGGAAGTAGCACCAGCCATAACGCCCCTCGAACACAAAAAGGAACACGAGGAGAAGAAAGAGAGTAAGAAGCGGATTTTTCTTTTATTTTTATTTTTTTATATGTGCAACCATTTTTTTCATAATTATTAGTTAGGGAACTATCTGAGGAACAGAAACAGATGATCATCTTGTCGGAGGACTTTCAGAGGTTTGTACTGCGCGCTGGTCGCGTTATCGAGCGGGCTCTATCGGAAAATGTGGACATCTACACAGACTACATAGGCGGTGGTGACAACGAGGAGACCAACGATGAGCGAACACATGCTCGTTTGTCGTTGAATCGGGTTTTCTACGAAGACAGATGGTCCAAGAATCGTTGCATCACTTCAATGGATTGGTCTACTCATTTCCCCGAACTAGTAGTTGCGTCGTATCACAATAATGAGGTTGGTAATGGTTTAATGAGATGCTTTCAAAAATAACTTGTTTGGTTTTTTTTAGGAAAGCCCCAATGAACCGGATGGCGTTGTCATGGTCTGGAATACCAAATACAAGAAACAAACACCCGAGGATGTTTTCCATTGTCAGAGTGCAGTGATGTCAACATGTTTTGCAAAATTCAACCCGAACCTTATTCTCGGTGGAACGTATTCGGGTCAGATTGTCCTTTGGGATAATCGAGTACAAAAGCGCACACCCATTCAGCGTACACCGCTCAGTGCTACAGCGCACACTCATCCAGTGTATTGTTTGCAAATGGTTGGCACACAAAATGCGCACAATGTGATATCGATCTCATCCGATGGTAAGCTGTGCTCCTGGAGTTTGGATATGTTGTCGATGCCGCAAGATACACTGGAATTGCAGCAGCGGCAATCGAAGCCAATCGCTATCACTTGCATGTCCTTCCCATCGAATGAGATCAACAATCTGGTCATGGGCAGTGAAGATGGCAATGTCTACTCGGGTGAGTTTTAGAATTGGGTTCTATGAAATATGATTTGAATGTTTATCCATTAAAGCCTATCGCCATGGAATCCGTTCGGGTGTGTCTGAGGTGTACGAGAAGCATTTGGGCCCGGTTACAGGCATCTCGACTCATCCCAATCAATCGACTCCAGATTTTGGTGATTTGTTCCTGACGTCGTCCATTGATTGGACAATTAAATTGTGGAGTCTGAAGGTAAATAAAACTAAACTACTTTCTCAAAAATGTATTTTTAAACATCCCCTCGCCCATTTAGGATCAAAAACCATTGTATTCCTTTGAAGACAACTCTGACTACGTCATGGATGTTGCATGGTCTCCGATTCATCCCGCCTTGTTCGCTTCTGTCGACGGCAGTGGTCGCCTTGATTTATGGAATCTAAATCAGGATACCGAAGTGCCCTCGGCATCTGTGGTGGTTGACGGTGCTCCAGCCTTGAATCGTGTCTCATGGACTCCATCTGGACTCCATTTGACAATTGGTGATGATTCTGGTAAATTGTATGTTTACGATGTTGCTGAACATGTGGCACAACCCACGCGGGATGAATGGTCGAGATTCAGTGCAACGTTGAATGAGCTCAAAATGAATCACAATGATTAGGATTAGTAAGCAAAAGCATCAATAACAATAAAAGAGAGAATGGGAGAGAACGAGTTTATATAGAGATAGGGTCCATGGATTTTTTTTGTATGCTCCTTCAAAAATAAACAAACACACACACATACATAATATGAAGACTTGAGATATTCATCGCTCTTATAATTTGTTTTTTTTTTTCCAAAAAAATTGATTTTTATTTGTATATATATAAAAATGTTTTTTTTTTTATTAAACTGTTGCTTTAGATCATTTAATGAAAAAAAAAGTAGAAGGTGAAACAATAAAAAAAAAAGTTTCCTTGCGTTTGGTATTCATGTTTCTTTTCTTAAAAGCTTTCGCATGTGGAAATTAAAATTAAAAATTGTTCCTTAAACAAAGTAATAAACATAATACTCTACACTTCCACTTTTAAGTACTCAATAAAAAAAAACGCACGGATAATGATGGCCACGATAAAAAAAATGTCCCGCAGGTAATTAATTGTTTCTGAATCTTGCAAACAATTGCCTTTATCTGTCGCTTATTCCTTGATTGAAAATATTAACAATATGAGAAAGCTTTTGTATATGAAATATTGAAATTTAAAATTATTACTATTATCTTTGTTTTTTTTTTAATTATAAAAGAAAGAGTCGCAAACTATTTTTTATCAAAATTTATGAAAGAAAAATAAAATCTTAAAAAAAAAGTATTAAATTGAATGCATACGATATTATATGTAGCAGCGGAATTTAACTTAAAAATATGTGTATATTTTTTGTAATTTAAGAAAATGTTTATTTTTTAGAAAGCAATTCGTTTTTACGTTTTTTTTTTTGGTTACTAACAAATTTTGGTCGTCCGCATTTTAAATATATAAAATAATATAAATTAAAATGTGTATGCAAATATCATAATAAATTGCTAATATTATTTATTATAAATGTATTTAATTGAGATAAACTATTAAACATGAAATACATACAAACATATTAAAACAATGGAAAAACTTCAAAATAAGTAGACCAAATGTGTTTCGTTTGATTTTTTCAAAAAAGAGAGCACCCTGCCTTACTTTCTGTGGTGATTGTAAATGGATTACTGAACCTGGTGATAATTTGGCTACTTACCATTATGACTAGTTGTCTGATGATAGCGCACATCCCAATGACGTGGTCTCAGTACCCAAACCTGGTAAAATCGTATTCCGACTATTTTTTGTTAAATATGTTTTATATCATTGAACTTTTGTATTAGGCAGACCATAATTTCCGAATTCAGTTGAGACAGCGCATCATTAACTCGTACGAACCATCGAACATTCACCTAACTCAAGACAGTACAACACGGTTACTCTGCTTGATGTAGAGGGTTCCTTAAACAATGGCAATGCTGTCGCAGTATTTGATGCGCTCTTAGAGATCGGTGTTGAAGATTCATTAGGAGGTCTAATGAATAGATACTCTCGGGTAAATTATTAACACAAATCACGGAATCACATCCACATGACGTGTTGGCAGCTGCGACACTCACCAATAAGATCTTCTGTCTCATCTATTGTGGAATGTGGTATTGAACCGGCTACAGGTACCATAAGACGGGCTCAGTGGCGCGATGGTTAGTGCGAAGAACTGCCGCACAGAAGGTCCGGGTTCGATTACCAGCCGTAGCAATACTTAAATGATGTTTGACTGGCCCTTCTCTCGTGATGATCTGATAAATCATACAAGTAGTATCAATTTTCAAGAAAAGGTTATCTCGAATTCGCCATTCATAGTCGGCATAAATCAGGAGGTCCCACCATCGTGCAAGAAGTAAACGCGCACACATGAATGCTTGTGAGAAATCTCGGCCCTGGGAACTAACCAAAGATTATAAAGCCACACAGATGACGCATGGAGAAGAAAAAGCAGAAACTTCACCAGCTTCATGGTACGGGCGGGCGGTGTGCACGCGCACACATGAGAAACGAGATAAAAATATATATGGCGGGCTGTGCCAGTACGACCCGCCATAGAACAATTTTGTATGGGGTGCGTCATCTGTATGGCTTTATAATCGTTGGTACTAACGAGCCTGTTGCGCCAAAAATTTGTATTTTTGTAGACACCATATAAAAAGTTCCAAAAAACCCAAGTGATTGGCATTGACGTTGGAATATCTGTATCTGAAATAAGTCAACCAACTATGCACAAAACCTCTAAAATCCGAAATACTTCTTTTGAGCATGAAATACATATTCTCGCATATTGATCCTCAGTTGCTAAATGGCTTCAGTCTCTAATTAGTCGAGTCATACAATTCCCTATGTCTAGTCTTAAGTACATCCAAGTCTGGCATTGCATTTGACGATATTCTCACTTCTCACATAACACATAAGGCCTATTTTTACGAAGCAACTAAGAGCTTCGGAAAGGAATAATATACCGTTGACGAACTTACTAAAAGAAAAAACAACAACTGCGTTAGTATCTGCACTTGGAATTTTAAAACGACTACCAGGCAAGGTACAGCCGAAAAAGTAGCGGAAGTCCTAGGGTACTAAAAAGTAGACATCACTGTCATCCAGAAAATACGATGGGATGAGTTGAGCAAAAGAGTGATGAAAAACATCGGCTATAAGGATTTGGATCTGTTATATGAAACAGACTTTGCCAAGACATTAGCGAACGCATTCTAACAATCCGCATCATGCCAAATTCGCAAATATAAGTTTTATATGCGGTCCGACGGAAGAGATTTATTGAAGTTTTTAAGCGCAAAGGTAGAAGAGAGCACATTCTTAGTAGTGTTTTCGGAAAACTTACCCATCTACGGGCAACGGAAGTTGGTACTAAGCACACAGTTTATTTACCCTGATACCCATAAGGGGACTTGGTGGTTGTCTGAACAACAAACGATCAGTTGACTTGACTACATTGCGACGGAATAGATGCACGCATTCAGTATTTTGCAAATCCGAACAAGGGTCACGGACCACTACCTTGTTGCAGCATAGGCAAGAATAGCGAAATAATGTCGAGAGATTAACACCATCCCACCAGCATCTACTGTCGAAGAACAATGGATTTTTCGAGCCCACAGGCAAGAAACCCATGATTTGATAATGAGTGCCGACAGATGCTCACAACCAAGATGATACAAAAATAGAAAACCTCTGTACCTACCTACTGCGCAATCCTATATTACCTGCTTAATATGTTAACGCCTGAAAGTGTACACCAAGAACCTGTTCGACCCTTATCTGTGCAGTTTAAACAAGAAAAACTTGACAACAGATGAAAAATTCACTTTTTGGCAGATCCTGGAATGAGCCCAGGAAATCCGAATCAATACCCACCATGAATATTTTGAGTACACGTGGCAACCTTTTCTGCCTGTGCAGGAGGGCGACGACCTCATCAAAGCACTCTATACCAAAAACAGGATTACGTGACTTATTTAGCATAATACTGTTGAAAGGACTGTTTAAAGCTCGCGAGGCAAAACCAATGGCACATTCTTTAATAAATCAGAGAAACTACTTTCATACGCGGACGACATTGACATAATTGGTCGTCAACACTGTTACGTTTGCTTGCACAGAGAGCGAAGCTAGCTGCTTGGGCTTAGCAGTAAATTATGGTAAGACAAAATATGTATACGCTATCAACACAAAAGGGCACACAACAACTTGGGACAGAATAGATATGTCATCATTGACAAATATAAGTAACGTACGATATTAACTCTGTTGTCAGAAATAAAACTAAGAATTAGTCATGCCAACCACTGTTTCTCCGGACTATGAAGGCACTCAAACAACTAAGGTCATAATATGTAAGACCATTACATATTCGGTTCTACGTCACCGGGGCATGGCTGTATCAAAATCAAGAGAAGAAATCCTTGATCGTTATGAGCGGAAACCATTTCCGTAAATCATTCAATCCCGTTTGCGTTGGCAAGCAATGTTTTTTGAAAAATAATTTTTGTTGAAAACGCACCTAGTCGAGCAGGAAAACATGAACGATTATGGAATCGGGGGTTATCGACCACATCTGTATGCAAAACACAAAACATTAACTTAACACTGATCAACATTAAGGGTCCAGTTATAGCTAACATTGAACAACTTCATTGGAACACAATACATGATGGAGTTGATAATCCCATAGCTTCTTATGCCTGAAACACGCGTGCAGAATTCTCCTTGCAGAAAAGTTAGAACACACCGTTTTCAATGGCAGCGAACACATGAAAAATATGCAAGCGTTGCAGCTCTACAAGTTGTCTCTATTTCTAAATCCACTGCAAATATTGAAGGGCGCCACAACACAAAAGAAAAAAAAACATAATTTTAAGATATTTGGCATCTTTAAATTATGACGTTTATTCCGCATAAAAAAACACAAATAAACACCAAAACAACACGAAAGTATCAAAAACGATAGAACGTTTTTTTTTTCAACTCAACCATATCTTCTACTTTGCGGCGAAATTAATCACGAATGCACCTATTTCGAGCCACAAGACGTTAACATATAGAAATACAAAGTAAATACATCAAATAAATAACACCAAGCGCATGTATGTCAAACTAAAAAAATATGCACGTGTGCCTTGCTTGCTGAACTGCGTGCCGCACTGCAAGCAGAACCACTGCACGTGTGCTTTCGGGCACTATAGGAATTATTGGAAAATTCCGTTTCAGTTCGGTGGAATGGCAATCATTACTTCATCGAAATAAATGTTGATCAGTGAAAAATAAAAACTGGTTTTCTGCGAAAACTTTAATTAGAAATTTAAATATTTTTGGATAATCATGTTCTAAAATTCATAAGCTTTGTTTTGACACCAACTCGCCAATGATTGAATTTATAAAAAAGCCACAAGAAGTAAAAGAAATTTCCAATGAGGGTTTTCGATGATAGCTATAACTGGGCCTAGCTGGGCCCTTACTTCTTAACATGTTACGAATTCCCTACTTGATACATAAAAAAAAAAACAGCTGTACTTTTTAACAGAGAGTGAACCGCGGTTGGTCATACATTGCTTGTACTCGAATGTTTTTATGCAGGTCTCACATTTAACCATCTCAATATTGATTGAACGAAAATGTTGCTGATTGCGGCAACATTGTTGCGATACATATAGCGTCGTAGTATCAATATTTGCGAGTAGTTACAGGTCGCTAGATGCGTTTGAGCTTACTACGTTTTACAGTCGCTTATTGCCTGTTGTGTAAAAAAAAAAATAGAAATCTATTACAGTCAGCTAATCCACAGCCTAGCTCACGTGTTAAGGACCGCCCAGAAAGCGTATCTGTAGCTGGTATCTTGTATCGATGTCAAAAGAGAGATACATTTCTTGCATGAAGTTGCCATTTATTCAACTACAAGCAACAGATAAACATTGTTTAAGTGCTTAAGGGCCGCCAAGAATGCATATCTGTTGCTGGTATCTCGTATCGCTGTCAAAAGAGAGATACATTTCTTGCACGAAGTTGCAATTCATTCCACTTCAAGCTACATATTCACATTGTGTAAGCGCTTACGGCTTGCCTTGTTTTTAACTTCTGACTCAACTACAAGCGTCGGCTACAGATATGCATTCTGGGTCGTTCATAACGCACTACATACTAAACTGTAATCTTGTACATTTCTAGCGAAGCATATATAATATTTTGACTGAATGCAGCCATTTCCAAATTGTATAAAAATCAAACAGTTCTGCGATAATTCAGTTGACATTTTCAATATTTAAATGCTTTCAAAGTTTCAAATGTACTAAGCGTTGTTTATCTCAAACTTTATTAATTAATTTCATATGTGAAAATAATAAAATTAACAATGCAAAGACCACGACGCACAACCGAATATGAAACACCATCTACAGCTGCCCGTCAATCAAGGTAAATAAGCGCTTTAACAAGAGAAAACTCAAAAATAAGTCATAGAAATTCACAAATTTCCAGAGCAAGTCGCCTCCAACAGCCGTTGCGTCGACCATCAATTCGCAGAAGTTCATCAGCGGAACCTGTCAACACATTGGGAGGGAATCACCTTGCAGTACCATCGTCCACAATAAAACGCCAGAGAAGCAATAGCATAAGTAATGCAAGGACACCGCAAAGAACACCAACGCACACTACCCCATCTAAGGTACCTCACTTCACTGGTGAAAAGCAACGAGCTCCGGTTAATGATAAACGATGGATAGGAGAACAAGTAATTAAAATCACAGAATACCTGCAATCAGTCGTGGTAGGCGTAAACATGGATTTCCTGCATAAAGGTGGCCTCAAGACCATGTCCATCAAGCAATTTATCGCTTTGGTGAACTATTTTCTCAAGTTCATTGCAGGCAATAAGTTTACAGTTGGTTCAAATCACGTGGAGAGTATTTCCAAGATTCTTAATCAAATCGAATATCCCTACACTGTGACCAAATCGTGGTTGAAGACTCCAACAGCTCCGCATGCGTTCGGCAATGTTGTCATGTTGTTCTCCTTTTTCATGGAGTTTATTCCACCAGCAGACAATCTGCATACATTCAAAGAAAGCCACTTGATCTTAAGCGAAGAGTTCCCCGACATAGACTTTGCCTTCAAGTTGTCCTCCATGGCTGAGGAAGGTTTTGTCCTCTGGAATAACCAGAAGAACGAAGAGTTTGAGAAGTTGCAACGCGCTGCAGTTGATGATTTGATTTATAAGAAAGCTTCCGTGGCCGGTTATGATGCTCTTGATGAGGATATAAATCGACTGAATGCCGAACTTGATCGACTTAACAACAAAAAGCCAATAATTGACAACGAGGAGGAATACTTTCGAATGGACAAAGAACTAAAGACCAATCAGAGGAGGATAACAAAGTTGCAAAAGTCCCGACAAGAGAACCAGCAAATCTTAAAGACCCTTGAATGCCAGGTGGATAGTCAACTCGAGGAGATTGCAAAGATAAAATCGCGTGTTGATGAACTGAGAAATATCGTGGAAAACCAGGAGGTGTCAATAAAGAAGCGCAACGAACTGATTGAAGAAGTCGGCCAGATGCAGTACATCCTTAAGACGAAGAAGAAATCTGTATGTGATCTGCAGGACATGGATCATCAGAACCAAATACTCTTGTCCAGACACATCAAACAGTTGACGGAAAAAATTGCCAGGTTCAACAGTTATATACGCCAGGTTATGTCTGACTTTAAAGACCTTGATGTTGACATTGAAAGTCTGTGCTTGCACCAGAACTCAAAAGTTGAGCTACATGATCAGATAAACAAGATAATTATGTTCCTTCAAAGACTGCAGAAGCACATAGCCAATCGAGTGGAGGAATTGTCGAAGCAAAATGAAGCATTTGAGACTCAGATAAACTTGATTTCTTATGAGGTGTCCGAATGGATTAACCCCAAGACAAAGAAGATTATGGAAAGTCTCAAGGAAAAGCAGAAGAGTGTCGATGAGCTGGATCGAGAGATCATTGCTGAGAAAAACAAGGCAACCAATCGGGTGACCGAGTTCGACAAAAAGGTGGAGAAGGAAAAAGCCCTGGTAAACCAGTTAATGAAGGCAATTGAGGAGAATCGAGAGAAGTTACAAACGACAAGAAAAGAAAACGAGGCGATGATGGTAAAGGTAGAGGAACGATTTGAAGAGACATTTGCCATCCGAGAGAGACAGTTGAAGAGTTTCCAAGAGGGTCTCCAGCGACTTCATAAGAAGTGCATTGAGGCCAAAGCAGTGATGATGTAAACCATTTATTTGTTGTATTTGTTATTTAATCTGTCTAATAATTTAAAATGTTTGTATATTAGCTGTTGTTGTCTGTCTTAGCCATTTTATTGTCCTTAATTCGTTTGGACACAGGTAAGATATGATTTTTGTGGGCAGTAGTAAGTTACATGATCTGCATCTTCTTCTTCTTCTAAGTTGATGTGTCCATCTTCCTGCGATAACATTCATTGTTCAAGATGTTTTGCCAGCTCTTCGTGGAAATTACGGTTTTTTCTCTTTGAATTACACAAATTGATATGAGTTGGTGCTAACACGTATCCTTAGGAAGACATTCGTCGATGGGCATTATACCGGCTAGAACTAGTGCCGATTCCTCTGAATCGGTCCTAACGCGATGATCGTTCTCAAAGCGTTAAGTGATGGTATACACTTTTCGTAATTGTTTCCTGCATTGTTTCTACCCACTGCGTTAACCATGGCTGGTGTTGCGTACAATAAGACCGAGCTACAACTGTTTCTGGGTCCACCGATTTTCGGCTAAATTCTTGTAAGCGATGATATGATTAAAAACTGCTACAAAGCGAACATTACTGCCATCCAGGAAATACAATGGGATGGGCCGGACCAAAAGAGCATGAAAAACTGTGACATCTACTATGGACCGTGTTATAGTGAGCATGAAAAGCGCGCGTTCGAGGATATAGATAGGTGCCACCCCAGGAACGATGTTCGCAATTTTTGTCAAAGTGTAAAACATCGAAGCCAAAGATACAAGGCTCGAACAGAATCCTGTCGAGATGAACAAGCAATATCGAAGTTGAGACACAATCGATGCTGAGGATATGGAAGAACCGCTTCTGCAGACTGTTAAACGGCGATGACGAACAACATTCCGCTGTCAGGCAGAACGAACCATTCAATATTGACAACGACAGCGGAAACTGTCAACCATCCGACCTGAGTGAAGTGAGCATAGCAATATCTAAACTCAAGCTTAATAAGGCTGCCAGAAATGACGGCCTTCCCGCCGAGCTTTATAAAGCCGGCAGAGATGACTTGGTAAGTAAAATCCACCAACTCATAAGCCAAATCTGGTCGGAAGAAAGTATGCCTGAAGAATGAAACCGCAGCATCGTTTTCGCGATCCACAAAAAATGAGATAAACTGCGCCAACGACAGAGGCATAAGTCTCCTCAACATCGCCTACAAGATCTAACGCCTGAAACGTTTTACTAACAACCTGATCGGCCCTTATCAGTGTGGTTTTAGGCCAAAAATGTCCACAACCGATCAAATTTTCACACTTCGGCAGGTCCTGAAAAAAAAAACCCAAGAAGTCCAAATCGATACCCACCACCGCATGCGACAGCATTTATAGAGACGAACTTCACAGAGCCTTGCCAGGTTTTTTATACCACCCAAACTCGTCCTCCACCAGGGTCGGAAACGACCTCACTGACACATTCGATACCAAAAAAAAGATTTAGGCAAGTGACTTCAATTTTATTCTTGACAGGATTGTGCAAAACTCCCGAGCTAACGCCAGAGGCACAATATTCCGGGCTGTGCCAGTACAATTTTCTTGAATGCAGTGCGTCATCGGTATGGCTTTATAATCTTTGATAAGACCCTGATCATCACAGTCCTGCTCTACGACGCTCAAAAGCGGATGAAGTAATTCTTGTCGATTTGAGAGGAAAATCTTCGTTCCCGTTTGCGTTGACGGGCTATGGAGACGAAGATTCAACCAAGAATTATTCTAGCTGTACAGCAACATGCCCTGGTCAAAAAAAAAGTCCGCATTGGACTTTTACGACGGCTAGGACATATATAACGAATGGACACCAATACTCCGGCTCGCAGAGTCTTTGATCCCCAGCCAGACGTCAGACGCAGTAGAGGAAGACCTCGACTTAAGTGGCTTGCACAAGTAGAAACCGACCTCAACCAACTTGGAGTGAGCAACTGGAGGCAGTTAGCTAAGGACCGGGCTAATTGGAGATGCAGTTGGATTAGGCTCAGGTTCATTCTGGACTGTAGCGCCACTTAAGTAAGTTGCTACGGCTGTGAATCTGCTTCTGCGCATCGCACCTTAAGTTTAGCGCAATTCAATCGCTGATTTAAAAAAATGTTAAATATTTGCAAAAATGAAACAAAAAATATTTATAATAAACACATTGATAAATTATTAAAAATTGTATTCTTCAAAGATATATGTGTGATCTTCAATAAATAAAGTTTTTAACTTTTTTTTAATTTTTTTTTTTAATATCTTTGTTACTATTACCGTTTGTAACAATTCCAAGTAATTATTTCTGACCCAAAGTTTCTTAACGGATTTTTGTTTGTTCAGTTTTGACCAATAACGAGAAATCATTATTCACATGGACACCGATTCCTTAAAATTACAGAATAATCGTTCTTAATTTAGCTCATAACTCGATGTGAAAGAGAATGTTGGCAATTAGAGTTATCGAGATTTTTCCCAAGGGTTTTTTTGCATTCAGCAATGTAAATAAATTGCTGAATGGGAAAATTCCTTAAGAAAAATAAGTCACGAAAACCCTAAATATGCGCAGTGCAGCCAAACCCAATTAAATTTTATGAAAGAATGAACCCCCTGCTTGGGCTCATTGGTGGATTTCGGATTGGAGCGAAATTGAAAGTATGCAAAGTTTGAATATGTAATGGGGGGCTTGATTCCGCGGGGTAATAAAACCAAATTCATTCAGGTCTTACTTATTTCATGCATTTTTGGAAACTTACTTCATACTTACTTTGGGCCTTTTTTTTAAACCTTGGGTGTTTTCATATATGTCTGCTTAACTAAGATATGCGTAAGACGTGTTCATAAAATCAGATTTTTTGATCGGACAGACCCAGATGAAGTGCAGAGGATATGTCCATAAACGTCATAGTTCTCATAAGCATCAGGTAGATTGTACATCCATATTTTTTTGACTGCAGAAAGGGCAGGAGATAAAGAAAACAAATTATAAGTGCGGAAATAAAAGTTTTACTCGCATTTTTTTAATAAATTGTGTTTACCACATTTATCATTTTTTAAGGAACGAAAAAGCTGCACTTTCGTATGTGGCGAAAACTAAGACATTAATTCATAAAAGAATTCAATTCTGGGAAAATGAAAAAAAATCCTTGTAGTGGACATTAAAAAAAAAACTTAATTTACAATGAAAATTGAGCACAACTTCTTCTGCTGTCATTTCTAATTTTTGTCTGACGTTGATGAATAGTGACAACTTAAAATTATACTTAAGCAGGCCTGCATTGGGATGCAAACATCGTAAAACAAACATTGATGGTTCGATGCATCAATGTTCCCAAAAAAAAATCGATATATCATTTGTTTTTTATGGTTAAAAGTTGAAGCGAAAGACTTGGAACCAGCACAAACTCCGTGTGCAAGAGCAGGAGGAAATTGTTTCAACAAATATATTACCGAAACAATTATCCTTTCTGGATTATTTTTGTGCACACACGACGCACATACGAGCTACTAATTGGGTCTTACGCAATTTTGTAGCTCAAACATATATACAAATATATGCAATACTAAAACATCTATTGAAATATGTATTAAAAAAATAACATTAACAATTAAATTAACAAATTAATATAACAAATTGCCCTAAAATTCCTATATCGGAAGTTAAAAAAAAACTTCAGATTCATAAATCGTGGAACTTTAAAATCGAGAGCTTTTTAAAAATTCTGCGTGACAAAAAACCAAAAACATCGATGTAAAACATTGCTCCAACTAACATCGATGTTTATGGACAAAATCGTTTGCATCCCTAGGCCTGCACCCGTTCTGCAGAATGAGTGTAATCATTAATGCAACAAAAAAGAAAGACGATTCGACTCGCGCAGAATTTCTACGTTTATGAAAACCCTGGTTGATAGACGATCGAAAAATGTTAGCTCAATTTTGTGAGACAGTGTGGGACATCTTCTTATTTTGTGGAACAAATTTCGATGTGAGACAGTTCATGTTAATGTGGAACTAATAGTCAGTGACTGGCCCCGCTCTATAAGACTACAAAAGGTTATTTCATATTTTAAACTCGTTAACAAAACTGTAGCCTCGGTGTGGGTACGAAGCTTGAGTTTGGGAAAAATAAATTGGGAAACCGTATTTGAAGATTTCCATCAAATATTCGAAAACTCTTTTGAAATGAAACACTTGTGTTTTTTTTTTAATTTTTTCGTAAATAAATATTTTTTTTTATTTTTTTAAAAATAAAAGTCTATATTGTATATTGTAACTATTTATATGCATAAAGTATAGTAATATAAACATTTTGTTTGCTGTGTTTTCTGTTGTTTTTTCTTTCACTTTTTTTTGTTTTTTTTTTTTACTACAAAATCATAAATTAAATTAATTTTACAAAGTAACAAATTATAAGAATATGTATGTTTTTGTTTTTTTGTTCTCACTTATAAATATTTTTTTTGCCATTTTCTGTGTGTGTATATACTTTGCAAAATATTTGCCAAGATTTTGTTTTCTCAATATTTATAATTAGTTTAATTCTGATGGAAATTGAAACACATTTATATTTTATTTATGTAGGTATATATAGTTCACATTTGTTTTGTATCTACAGACATTTATATGATAATTTTTTTTGTATTTATAATTTATTATTACATATACAGTACATACATATATATATATATATTGAATTTCGTTTTCTTTCTTTTCCATATATTATGTTGTTTCTTAAGAAAATATACAAAGTTTACATTGCACATATTTTTTATGTTTTTTTAAGTAGCATTCGTTACAAGCTACATTTTTGTACGAAAGAAGCAAATGCAAATAGAAAATTACATTTTTTTGTTGTTCACATACAATTTTTAAGGAGGGAGGATATTTGTTTTGTTCATTACATTTACCTTAGTTTTTGATTAAATTACACTTAGTTCTGTAGTTTTATTTTTTTATTAGCTCTACATGAAGACGGAGAAGAGTTTCAAGAAAAGGCTCACTAATATATTTATTTCATGGCGAAATTAGTAAACAAAATCAATATTCATAGTTTTCGTAATTTGACGGTCTGTGAATTTGGATTGTACGGTAACTGTTGCGATGTTATAGCCCGAAAAAAGTTGAAATCGTCAAATATTAGATATCGTCTTAGCGTTTTAATTTTGTCTTGTTCTGCACTCATGGCGAATACTCAACATGCACAAAAGCTATCATGCGTTGCAAATTTTCAAAATGATGATTAAACAGCTAAAATACCTTCATATTTGTTTTGCACAACGCTTCCGTTTTATTGTAAAGAGGGAGAAGGGGTTAGGTGTTGGATGTCTTATACACTCACACGTGTCCAAACTTAAGCTGCGATCATCATGGTTGTTAAATTTATTTTAGGAAGGGGTGGCCCAGCTCGGGCAAGGAATTCATACTTGTGACGATAACAAAGTAGTAGGACCTCGTTAGAATGTTGTTATACGGACATGAACAAATATAAAGTAATCCCTGTCGTAATATAAAGTAATCCCTGTCGTAATGATAAGAATCCTTACCCACCGGTTAGCTATCGAGCGGAGGATCAGGCCAGTGCCTGAAGATTTCTGGACACGTCCCCCAATAATCTGCACGGAATGGCCTAAGACTTCAGTTACCTTTGGACATAGATTGGAGAATATTGACAGAATGATTAAGGCTTTTAATCCAGTTGCGGACATGGCTTTGCAATCAAATTGAATTGAAGCACTGAGCGGCCGAATGGGAAACTTTCTTAAAGACTGATTTTTCCAAGAAGTGATAGATGGCGTTTTCTCAAATAGATTCTCTATAAGCGCTGGGGTACCTCAAGGAGCAATCCTGTCATCCACTCTATTTTTACATTAATAAACTTTAAAGGACAACTAATAATCGGATTTTCAGTTTTGCAGATGATAATCATGATAATCATGGAAAGACGAGCAACGATTGCAAATCGTTGAATTTTATTACATATCGAAATTCGTGCTCTGTGAAAAAATCGATTACAATATTTTTTTTAATATTTGATGCAAATTTGAGTGTTTTATTCGATTTTTAAAATAAAGCTGCGTTTAAAAAAATCACCCGGTAGTAAAACCTGTGCCTGTAAAATAAAAATTTTACAGGCACACAGTGCATCTACCAACGACACGAACAACGCAGTACCAATATACTTCTTGTTACAAAACAAGCAAATAATTGAACAAACTTCCAGAAGACGTATTTCCACAAATATTTAATTGAAAACTGTTCAAGAGCAGAGTCAATAAACAAGCGCCACCTTAGGCCGCGTCTACGTAGTGTGAATCTATTGATATTTTAGTCCTTTATTGGTTTATATAGCTTCTTACTTGTCACCAAACCTTAAGCTTCCGGTTAACTAATAGTTGGTTCTTAGATGAGATGAACTTGATTATCATCATTTTGGACTCCAGGAAACCCCACGCACCTTACGCGATTGTACCTATTTTGCAGAAGAAATTTGCTTCGAAACTGACTATTTATTTCATTCGAGAACTGTCAAATAAATAATCCAAATACAACTATAAGTAGGTGCAACTCGAAAAGGAGTTTTCTCATTTTTAAACAAAGAATTCTACATAAAAGAAGAAAGTGGATTCTGTTGCACTATGGATGGACGAAAAAAATAGTGAAAAACGTATTGGTAGGAAAACGATACGGGACAAATCAAGTATTATGAAAATAAATGATAAACAATAAAACTTGATTGGTAGTAAAGGGCCGCCCAGAATGCAGCTGACGCTTCTAGCTGAGTCAGAATTTTAAAACAAGGCGAGCCGTAAGCGCTTCATGCAAGAAATGCATGTATCTCACTTTTATGAGCGATAAAAGCGCGATTCACGTCAATATCAATAGGGCAGCGGTAAGAGAACAAAAACATGATATCGGGAATGTTAAACCTAACAAAGTTTCTAGTCTCTAATTATTTGATCTCAGAGTTATACGTAGTAGCATTATTTTGCTTAAGAATTTCTATTCGTCTGGAGAGGCAGTCACAGTCAACGCAAGCGCTAAAGATCATGATTACCAAATTTTTAAACGATATACACGAGGACGACATGTGGTACCAGCAGGATGTCGCTACCTGGCATACAGGGACCCCCACAATGGACATTCTGGATTAAATATTGGGGGGTGGTCTTATCACTCACATAGGTGAAGTGAATTGGTCATCAAGATTGTGCAATTTAATCCCGTAGACTTTTTCTTGTGGATTTTTCTATAGTCGCAGGTCTATCAGAATCGCCAGAATCGTCGAAAATTAGACCGTGCGCACCCGCGTGGACATCTAACCAATGTCATGCTCCATACTTAATGTTTTTTTGTATATAAGAAAACCTAATAAAATTTAACTTGAAATATAGGAAACGAATTTCAAATGAGTTTGCATGATGTAGTATTTTTCTGAAGTGTAGTGGTATATTGTTTCACGAAAAATGTGACATTTTCACACAAGGCTAAAACGAATTTTGTGCACTCTCCAAATGTCCTCTTATGGTTTTGAGTGGAAAATTAACGCGTTCATTTATTCGGCTCTTTAAGATAAACGGCCTATTGGTGTGAGAGAGGATGTAGTGGGTGCGAAGCATATAGTACTCAACTTCATGGCTTCATCAAGAATGTTATAGATAAGAGTGTCGCTTATGTTAATTTTAAGATAAATTGGGCTTAAATGGGGCTGTCGTAAGACTATTTGTGAATGTTTCCTCCAGATTTCTTTGCAGAATTAACATACTCAATCACTATCGAGGTATCCGTTCGTAAGAAATTTTTCCCGAAATTGTTCGAAATCGGAGAATTTTCTACCGAGGTACCCGTTCCGATTAGCATTATTTTTATACAAAGTGTAACGCAAGTGATCGCACATCGTCGATAAGCGTTACGTCGAAAATGTTTGACAGCTATGCGTTAAATTTCTCCCGAATTTGTCCGACGAAGGCTGCGGAATCAAACGAACGCGATTATGTGCTTTTGACATTGACATTGACATCACAGTACTTCGCGCATGAATGCAACGAACTACAGACACATTAAAAGCACTGGCGAGTGAGGCCATCGGCTGGGACAGAGACATTAGTACAGCAGGGAGATAGATAGAAACATAGAAGGCAACAATATAACATTAACCCACGTGGCACAGAGGAGGAGACATAGATTTATATTGTCTCATATAATCGCACAGGTGGCCTTAGATAAGCTGGCGATTTTTGTAGAAAAACAATGCTGCCGAAGCTGGGGATTGAACCCGCAGCGTTTGGCTACGCATTCCTCTGAGCCATGGCCACCTGCATGTGCGCTTTTTTTATTTTGTTCTGCAACGGATACCACGAAAAAAAAATTGAGTTCCGATTAGATCTGACCTTAGTTTCAGAAATTTCTCCGAACGGATACCTCGATATGGGTGAATATCTAACACGTTGAGTTAATTGGAGGTATGTAGGGCGTGTCTGCTTCAGTCTTTGCAATTTTATGACATTTGGATTTAGTGGGATTAAGAGCAAGATTGCTTTTTTTTCCCTACTTTAACATATGAATGCATATAAAAATAGATGAGGTCCCAGAAAAGAACTCTGTGGAACGCCATTATAATGAGGCAAAAAAGAGATGGCATGTTGTTGGCTGATTTCCTAAATGCAGTACTGACTTCCTTGTGCATCAGCAACCATTCCTTAATGCAAACACAAGCATCGTTACATTGCGTCAACGTTCCAAAATGCAATGTGAACAGATTTTATTGCTCAAGCAAAAGCAAACAGCGCATCGCCAATTAGCATGATGCAAATGTCATTTTTAAATTTTATTTTTGTTTGATGTCGTTTTCGTTAAAAATATAAGTGACTCCACGACGACCTATATATAATGTTAAATGTTTATTCCTTTTTTTGTAATTCTTCAGACAAAAGAGGTGTAATAACCAAACAAAGTTGCTGACAACAACAAGGATAAATTTTGAATCAGAATTTTGTGCGCTAAAAAAAAAAACGATTTGGAGAAATGTTTACATCGAAATTAAGAAAGTGGACCTGTAATCTACATTGTTAGAATACGAGTTAATAACTTTCATAAAATTCGTTTAATAGGCTTTAATTAAGGATAGAGCCAAACATTTACGTTTTAATTGTTTCTGTTTCAATTGTATTACAATAAAAAAAATTGTATTACATATTTTGTAAATGTTCTGCTATTATTTTGGCAATAATTGTTTAAAAAATTATTTATTATAGGAGTTGAAGCTAATTTTCTTGACAACACTTTCCAAATGATGAGAAAACACACAGCAGATCATATTATGTATAATACGCCGCCGTTCCAAAATATCAGCAGACAGAAAGCAACTCCATACCCAACAAAGTGAGAAAGCATCGTATAATTTCAAAACAGATGCATTCACGCGCATTTTTTTGTATTTAGAAATTCAGCCGTTGTTACCCACGATTGTATGTAATTTTCCACTTAAATGAGATAAGACCAAGTTCGCAGCAGATAGTGAAAAAAATAAACTAGTCTACAATTTTGTGTTGTGATTAACAGTGTCGAATGCTTTTAAAATCTAGCTGAGTAAGAATTAATGTTACCTTGTTTTCCCCTGACTTTCCCAGTACTTTTAATAAATCTATCGCGCAGCTGTGTTTAGGATCAACGTTAGACTGTTAGTGGCAAAGATATTCACGTAATTGAGAGTTCATAATCTTCACCATAATTTTTGACAACTCCTATACGCAAGGAAAAACGCTGGTCAAAGTAATTGAGTTGAAAACGTATGTTTTGAGCAATATGGCAAAAGAAATACTTGCTCGAGCATGAGCTTCTACTCTTTTACAAGGAAAATAATCAAGAACCTCCCTTTCGTGACCTCCCCCCACGTTCGTAGTTGCTGCAATATTTTTTTTTTATCATAGATAATTCCCTAATTTGGTTTCTTTTCTTCAATTGATTTTTTATTTTTTTGTTTAATACATTATTTTACTCCGGTTTTTGTTTTTCTCTATACAATATTACACTAGATAACAAAATTTTGAATTTTTCCCACTTTTTTTAAATAATTAAATTAAAAAAGAAAATATATTTTATTAAAGTTTAACAAAAAAGAAATAAATTAAATATTAAAACAAAAAAAAATTTACATAATTTTTAAGGTTGTTTTAAGTTAAAAAAAATTGTTTTGTTTTTAATCTTAGAAATAAATCTCTAAGGCGCGCAATTTAATTTCAATCTTATTAATTAAAAAATATTATTTTCTCTTTTTCACATTTACAATAAAAGCTAAAAATATTTATTAAAATTAAATAAAAATAATAATATTTATATGTATAACAATATAACAACTATATGTGTATGTGTGTATGCACTGAGTGAAGGTGAACTATTTTCATTCCACTCAATGTTGATGTTTGCAAAATTGTTTCTTTATATCTTACACCGGATTTGTTTTTGTTTTTTTTTTTTGTTTTAGAAAATATATATATATATATATTTATATTGTATTAGTTGATAATGTTAATATATTTACAAAGAATAATTTCCTTACTAGTTGTCGTTTCAAGAGTGGAGGTGAGTTCTAGTTTTTTATACAATTTAGACAATTTGTTTATTATCAACTATTTTATACTTAAAATTTAGTTTTGTTCTTTTTTTTTCTTTTTTTAAACTCACGATAATTTATTAGGGATATAGTTTTTTTTATGAGAAAATACATTACATACATATATGTATGTGTATCCTATATAAAGTTTAATATGTATATGTATATATACATATCTATTTTGTGTGGTTACAACAACGATTGTTCATTAATTTGTTTTTATATATAAACCTTTTTTTTTCTTATAGTTTTCTTGTACAATGTAAATTTGATGATGGCTGTAGTTTTTTTTTTTTAGATATATATGCATCTGGTTTTAGAAAACAAAATTATGATGACCGGCAATGGTTTAAAAAATGCATTTGGGTAGAATATATAGATCGTGATATCTTGAGTGAAAGATGAAACAGGAGGTGATGAGTGTGTTTGATGGTGGTGTGGTATGTGTACTTTGTTAATTCTGTTCTAGCAACTGATTAATATACATATTTATATATATATATATTTTTTTTTATCTTCTTTTTTTTGTAATTATATTCTCTTCAGTTAGAAAATTAATAGAAACAATAAACTCACTACTTAGATTAGGTTACAAAGTGTAAAATTGGTAAAGTTTTATAAAGCGTTGCCATTGGTGGTTCCTGTTGCAGTAGCGGTCGATGTCGTCGATGTGGGCGGGACAACAATTGATGACGATAAGGTGGGTTGATTTGAATTGTTTGAAACAGCTACAACCATTGGTTTCATTGAACCGAGGTATTGGGAGCCAATTAATGGTAAATTTTGTCCACCAACTGAGAGATTTACCTGAAAGATTGATAAAACTTTTCACATTTAATTAATAAAATTCGAGTAAAGGGACGATTCAAAGAGGAGAAATAAAATATTGCATTAGGCTATCCACAGGCTGTGACAGAACGAATTGAACAGGGTACAAACATTGCAAAAATAGCCACTAAATGGATGAGAAGATTGAGCTTATGGTGGCCATGAATGAACCAGAAAAAGGGAAGAGAAGAAAATCCTGCATTACAACCCGCTGTGCAAATACCCTATCCCCAAAAAAGTGGAAAATAACTTTTATGGGCAGAATATAGATATTGAGATTGTCTATATATCTTATTCAGACACTTTATCAAAATTCTTAACCGTTTGACCAAAAAGAACGTTTTTCTAAAAAGTGGGCGTGGCATTGAACGCATTCTGAATTGTTAACACTTGCCTGCAGAACGCATGGACTTGGATCCCATATACCAAATTTCATTGCCATAGCTCAAAATTTAAGGTAAGGAAGGATGGACGGACAGACAGACTAGCCATTCTGAGTCGATCCATGTACGATATTGACATCATTTGTGGCTCCCATCGTAACATCGTAGAAGCATTTACAGCGTTGTACAAGACGAGGACAAAACAAATTATATTCTATTTGGCCCTTAGGTTCGAGTCTAAAAGAAAGGCCAAATCCCCGGTTTAAGTATCAATCGATCACTGATGCAGGATCGCATGGACTAAATGACCGGAAGCAACGTGCCCGGGATCGAAGAGAATGGAAGGCTGTCTTATCTTAGGTAGATAACCTGAAAGAATTGGAAGGCCGCAAAGTATAGTAAGTAAGACTTCATTCGTATCGCGCTGTACACTTGGCTCACATTGTCGTGATCTTTCCACAATTTGTCTGCCTATTTGGAGTGGCATGTGGGTTGCGGTATTTTTAAACATTTAAATCAGGCTTTCTATGAAGCCTTCTAAGTTAACAATGTTATAATGGACTAGGTCACACAGATTGAAAAGAAGTAACCGTGCGGAAACCTTCTTTTATTGACGAGCGCTGATCTCACCAATTCCCAGCCGTAGCAAGACATAATGTTTTGGCCCATTCCTAACTGTATCCGTCTTTCAGACTAGTTGAAATGGTAGTTTGTTGAACTCAAAACTGAGTTGATTAGTGGTGTGTTCTGTGTTTTCTGTAAAGTCTAGGTGATGTAGGATCTTTGAATGTCCGCGCTGAGAGGGTTTACAGTGTGATGACGCTCAAAGTCTAACAGCTGCACAAACTGCGGTCTGTCAAAATAAATTTGTTCGTTTGTTTGCCAAACGTTCTCCAGGTGGCAACGAACAGTTTAGGAAGGTCGTCATATAACCCAAATAATGAAAAGTTTTTGGAACGCACCCTTATGATTTTCATATGCTAACATATGCTACAAATCTGCTACATTATGTGCCGATGGAGTCATCTCCTTCCCAGACACGGAAAGAAAAGCGCTATACGCAAACCTGTGATTATTTCTATCAAGTTTAACATTCTGAAAATTCGTTCGCCAAAGTATATCAACAGGAAGACGGCAAAATTCTCCTCATTTGGAGCAATATGCCTACAAAAATATATGTGACATTGCTGTCGATTAAGTTGGGAACGGTGAATGACTTCAAAAATCGGATCAAGTTAGTTGGTAATTCTCATTTGTAAACATGAATGAGGTTATCGAATGCCTTATCACCAGACGAAAAGAGTGGCCCCTCTGAACTGCAGCAAGTACCGGAGAAGGAATCTCCACAACATCGGCATCCATCATCTATTCATTGATTCCAAAGCAGCATATAACCGGGTTTAGTAGCGCGATGGTTGGTGGGATGATATGTAGCGCAGAAGGTCTGGGTTCGATTCCCAGGCGTAGCAACAACTAAAGGATTTTTCACTGGCCCTCCTCACGTGATAGTCGGACAAATCTTCCGAGCAGTATCTATTGTCATGAAAAGCTTATCTAAACTTTCCGATTTGTTCCGTTCCGACATGGAAAAAATAAAGCACGACTAGCTTAGCTCATCTTCAAAACAAATATTCTACGAATCCCGTCAAAAGGACATTTCCATAAATCAGCGATGGACATCAATCTCATATCAACCTCAAGCTCCATAAAGTTAATCCAAAAACAATCTGTTTACCTTTCCAGCCAGCTGAGGTGCGGTGGCAATCAATTGGGCGAAACTGCTTCCCTGTTGTCCTTGTGAAACAGCAATAGACGCTAGTCCGGTGGATTGTACAACCGGTGCGTTAACAACGTGTACAGCACGCCCAAGGGTATTCGAAGAATTGGAATCATTGCCAGCTCCTGTTAGAAATAAAATTAGAATCTCTCTAATCGGGACATAACTCTTCAACTTACCCTTAAGTGAAACACCATTATTGACAATGGCTAGCTTGCCATTTCCTCGGTACAATGAGGTTGTACCGTTTGTTGCGGTGGGTAGGATATTTAGTTCTGCACCTCCTGGCAATCGGCCAAGTTCAGCGGCCGATACATATGTCGAGGTGCCGCCGGTACCATTTGAGGCGGAATTTGTGGCACCACCGCCACTAACAGCGCTCATCAACAGCTTGTGTAGGTGTGCTCCGCCGCCATTCGGTGGAGATGATGACTGACCGAGAAGGCTGCCGCCATTGCACCTGGATTGATTCGATGGTCCGGAGCTGAGTTCAATTGTCGCCAAGCTATTGGCACCAACCAATCGCAGACCACCACCATTCTGTGATGAGGTTAGAAATGGGCTAACCACCAAACTGCCACCGCCGACGACTTGTGATAATTGCAGGGGCGTCGTTGATAGGCCTAATTTGTTGTCCTTATCCATTGAGCCAAGTGCAATGCCATTGAAGACCTTGAAAACCTTTGCTGGCTGTTCACCTTCATCGAGTAGCTTGTGTTGTTGGTGATGGTTATAGTTGTTGTTGTTGAAATGGGAACTGTCATTATTGTCACTCGCCGGAGTCTTACGTGTCAGACCGTTTCGTCCGCTGCTTCCACCGCCAATACAGCTCATATCCTTGCTATAGCTGACAGTGGTGTTGTTGATCGGTGTTAGTGATGATGTTGACGAAAAATATGCAGGCGACAAGGAAGCTGTCGAACAGGATGATACTATACTCGCAGCAATGGCGGCATTCATATTCAGCGGCATTCCCGGGGTAGTAGCATTATAGACGCTATTTGACGATGAAATACCGCCATTATTTTCACTGTGTGATGTTATATTTATAACGGGAGATGTAACAAATGTATTACCATTGGCTGAGACGTTGACAGCACCGTATTTCAACCCATTCGCCGGAATGTTTGGAACAACTTGAACGCCACCAATTGGCGGTGATGAAGAATGAATCGAGGATGACGATGAAACACCACTCGATGAGGACGGCGATGGCGACGGGGTCGATGGTGTCGGTGATCCGCGGGTCAATGATGTGGCCGAGATATTTTTCGCCGTCAGAGATAATGGCATGGTGACAGTTAGTCCGCCAGTAGTTGAAGCGGCTGCAGCAATAGTTGACAGAGTGGAGGCAGACGTGGATAGAGACGATGCGGTTAATGGAGATGATGGCGATGATGATTTCATCATCATCATCATATTCGGCGATATCGGCGAACTATTGTTCGAGGAATTCGTACAGGAAGAGGACGACGACGATGTTGATTGTGATATCACAGGTGACAATGCGGTTGGCATTGCAGTTTGCATCTGCGAAAGTTGAGAGCAGAGAAAGAGAGAGAGAGTAGAGACTTTTGAGCATGCGTGTGTCGCCTCGTTAAAGAGACACTGCCCAAAGGTAACTTACTCCAGCGCCTAGTGGTGAGGACATTGTATTGCCGCCACTGCCACTCGATAGAGAGCTAGATGAGCTATACAGCATGCTGCCGCGTCCCGACGACAGGGAAATCGAATCGTTGATGCCTTCTGTCACTGAAATTAAAAAAAAACAAAATGTTGGATCAAAAATGTGCTCTGAGTGCTCAATTGAAGTTTTGGGCGTTTTAAAATCTGTTTTGTCAGGTTTTACCGATTTTTTGCGTGTACATGCTCAAGTTTGTACCGATCTGGAAATAATTCGAACATTTTAGAACGTCTCTTCAGAACAAAGAGTGGGATTCCATCCGACATGGACAACCTTTAGACTGGTTTCTTAACTTGTTTCTAACATTTCGTTTCCCTACTCATTGTAATTTTTTTAGGCAAAAATCATATCCTGGATAAAGTGTAACATGATTTCCACGACAAATATATGTTCCTGGATACTCTAACGATTAACAACTGATGTTGTTTTTTCATGCAAGCTGGGCCAAAATTGATCACCCCATTGGAAGATGCTCTTATTTTTACAAATGGCCGCCAATGTCAAATCTGTTTTGACATTTGTGGACAAGACAGATGTAGAACACAAGTGAACGAGCCATGGAGCGATACACTCCCCAAGAACGCGATATAATCGTGTCTATTTTTTGCGTAACAATTCGTCTGTAGTGTTGGCGCAGCGCGAGTTCCGTCGTCGATTCCCCGGCCGTCCGACACCAAGTGCGCAAACACTGCGCCGTTTGTCCACAAACCTTGAAGATTATGGGACCACACGAGACGTTGCCAAGAGTGGCCGGCCCCGGAGCGCCTGTTGTGTCGAGAATATCGACGCTGTTGCCGAGGATGTCGAGCTGTCGCATGAAACATCGACCAGACGCCGTGCATCGCAATAAACCATCAGCCTTTCGCCCCTAAGACTAATTTTGGTCAAAGACTTGCGCATGTTCCCGTACAAAGTCCAGTCCGTGCATCAGCTGCTGCTGCCTGTCGACCGCCAAACGCGAGTAACCTACGCCCAAGCCATACTCAATACAATCTTGGTGGGACACCGAAAATCCACGAGTATTGTACGAGAACCCATTAAAACCGCTCAAAGTAACTGCATGGTGCTCTGTTCACGCTGGAGGAGTCATCAGGTCATTTTTTTTCGAGAACGCCGCTGGTCAAACGACAACAGTGGACGATGCGCGCTATAGGGTCGTGTTAATAGAGTTTTTTTCTGCCGCAGTTGGACGAATTGGGGCTGGAGGACATGTGGTTTCAATAGGACGGAGCAAGGGCACACACTGCGCTAGCCACAATAGATATTCTGAACAGCCAAACAACAACGGATGACTTATTTTGGCCCACCTTGTATATATTTTAAGGCTCAACATATGTTGCTTTGCTTCTGTAATACGTATTGAAGTTGGCCTTGCCACCTTTGGGTCGCACTAAATCAGTTCGAGTAGATTCAGTCTGTTCAAAATGTAAACTCGTGCATTCTTACGACATTTTAAAACGAATGCTTTATTAAGCGCATCCTTGAAAATTGTTTCCAACTGCGGTCCGCGTATCCGTAGATTCAAAACAAAATAGGCCGGGATGTATTTGAATGAAGATTTTTGGTTTTGAACCAACGAGAACATTTTAAACATTGAACAACGAAAGAATATTTTTATATTTATTCCTTCCGAATTGAAAGATGATTAGCAACATTTAAAACACTACTGATGATCTTAATGGGTCATTTAATCCCTTAATAGGTGCGATACAACCAACATCAACACTATCATCCTTGGTGATTGCAAAAAAAATCTTCTAACGAAGAACTTCATCATACAAAGCTTTATCTGTGCTAGCTCACATAACAATACATTTGAATAAAATCGAAACTGTAATATATGCCCGAGTCCTAGATGAATCTGATTGCACAGACGCACATGGCCTTAGCCATTGTCTAGCATTTTGATTGATAAGTTATTGCTTATGTGCATTTCCTTAGAACTGAATGCGAGTTTTGTGTAACATTTAGCATTTTTCTTCTACGAATTTGTAATGGAAGCGTGCGCTGTGAAGATTTGAAATATTTTCTTTTATCCTCAGTTTCCATATTTTAATATGCAATACTTGATCTAGTTCTGCGAAATTGGTTCAAGATTTGAATAGAAAATTATTTATTTTTTGTAACACATATTCAACGTAGTCAATGTCCAAGGATACTCGTGGTATGTTGCTTTATTTTATGTGTTTTTATTAGGTGAAAATATCAATAACAACGTAAAATAAAAAAAAGTGGCTTACGTAGATGATGTAGTTCTCCTGAACTACATACCGAACGCATATCGATGTTGCAAATTTCGGATGCGATATTGCTACAAGCTAGCACCTTTAACGCTGTCGGTTTTTTCACATAACCTAACCATGTGGTCACGAGCAGGGTGGTCATTTGACCGGGCTATTATGATAACGTATTCACAATTACTTAACAAAATGATCCATGGAAGAGGGAACAGAGCCATTCTTTTAAAATATCAGTGATAAAGGAAGTAGTAAACCTATATTATTAAAACCGTTTGTTTGTTGTCTCATTCTTTCCTCCATCCTTAACAAATATAAAAGTCGTCAGGCCAAATCTTTTTTTTTTGATTCCTGATCTCTGTCACTGTATGTTTGCATTTGAATTTAAAATATAAATGGATTATTTTTTAAGCCCTTCTCAGTTTTTCTTTAAAAGTTTGCAAGTCTAAACATGAGCAGAGATAAATGGTCGTCAACCAATCTGGTATCCAACAAGGATATAGCAATCTATACCGATGGATTTAATGTTTGTGTTAGCATTACTTTGTTTTTGTAATATCGCTATACTCTAAATTAATTAATCCTTGCTCCTCAAATTTGTAAACTTCAAATTTTAGATTGAAAAATAAAGGGATATCCGCATTGGTTCTATTTTGTTCCCTCACAATATTGTTTTTACTGATTCTGACTGAATATTATTGATTTTCACTCCGTTACCGTACGTACAAATTATTAAAAAAAAGAGCTATGAGAGAAGAAGAAAACAACCTCTCCATAAAAATCTGTGTAATAATTAACTGAAGAAATTTCTGTTGCTAAGAATCAGTTAACAGTCAGTTGGTACCGAAAATTGACAAGTCGTTTGTTTTCACATGTGTTTTTTGCCATTTATTTCACAGGACGAAATATTTACTTAAACACGTTCCCGTATTTTTTTTATAAAACTTGTTTCTTTCTGAGAGAATTTACACCCACTCCACTCAATTTTTTACTACAAAAGTACGGGAAACAGATCTTATATAACACTCATAAAGTTCGATCTCTTCAATATCAATTTTACTGATATTTATTACAGAAATTTCTTTGCATATGAAAATTTCGTACGGGAACAGTTTTAGGTAAAAAAATCAATTAAAAATGTTTGTGCAGCTACATCCCTGTACATTTAAAAATAAACATTCAAAACTCACCTCTTTCGATCGGAATGCTGCCGATTTCGTTGTCCGAAATAATACTTGAAAAGTCAATAGTTTCAACTTTAGGGCCGAGCTCACGCTTTAGGCTAACAATCTTCTTCTGGGCATTGATTTTCTCCTTTGCCAATTGTTCGAATTTTTGCTCAAGTTCTTGTTGTTTGAACTTCAGTGCCTAAAAGGAAAAACAAAATTTCGTTCATAAAAAAAAAACATTTCATGCTTGATTACAACTTACCATAACATGTTTTAATGCCGCTCCCAAAATAGCCAAATTTGACGTTTTCTTTCGCTCCTCATCCTTCAGTTGTAACTGATTTTTCAATTGTTCAAAGCACTCCTTCAGCTGCGCTCTTCGATGTTTTTCCAATTTATTATGAACCTCCCGTGTGCCCGCTCTAGAAGTACATGAAGAACTGAATTCCGAATGTTGAATTTATTGAGATCTTTGTTCGATTTGGCAAATTATTTACAACGTTACGTCACAAGATACCGAAATACAACTACAACTATTCGTGCACTACCTTTAATGATATTATTGATCTATACAAATTTTTAAATATTTAGTGGTGATTAAAAGATTTCTTATGAAAGATGTAAAGATGTAACATTTATTTAGTTGCTAATTTTTTTACGTTAGGGGTACATATAATAGTAGCCCAAACGTAAAAAAATTAGCAACTAAATAAATGTTATCAAGCTCCTGAGCAGGTTAACAATTTTAAGTCTATTTTCACCACACTAATGTCAAAAACGCAATTGGCACACAGCCTGATATTAAAGTACCAATAAGAGAAGGAAAAGTACTTAATATATAGTGGCCAAAGGATCTCTGCAGTTACACTTAACGAATTAACAACTCAAAGCGTAAATTATAAATTCAATTTAGTTTCAATTTTAGGTTCTTTCTTTCTTTCGGTTTTTTTAATAAACATACCCTACCCCATAGGGATATATAAGTTTTGATACATAGTTTGTAACATAGAGAAAAAATTTAGCTAGATATACCTTAAAGCATGGATCGACTCAGCTGAGTCGATTTGTTTGTCGGGTTTCTGTTTGTTTGTTTGTCTGTCCGTACGTCCTTAAATTTTAAGCTAGCATAATGAAATTTGGTATATAAGAATCCTATATACAGAACAAATATAAAAATTTTCAAAATTCGCCCACTGCAACGCCTACTTTTTTGAAAAAAATTGTTTTTGTTCAAACGGAATTCTTTACTGTTATGAAGTTTCTGAACAATATATGTATTAAGACAATCTCAATATCAATATTCTGTCTATATGAAGTTAATTTTTCCGGTGCGTTTTAAGTGAAAAGCGGTTTTAGTTCACGCCAACTTTTTGAGCGATTTCTTAAAAAAAAAACTATTTGTATACCCTAACTTGTCGAACCATAAAATGATTAGATAGTGCCTGAAAAGGATGAGGTGAAAATGTAATTTTCTATATGTCAAACTTATTTAGTTTTTAGTTACGCCCAATTTTTGGGGACATTCACTTAAAGGATGGGATGGGATAGGATATTCAACGATCCTCACGGCGGATTGTAACCTTCTCATGTATCTTTTATTAATTTTGTGCATATGTTTGAATTGTGGAAGTGAAGAATTATATGTCATGATAGCGTTTCAATAGTTTATGACGTTTAGCATCACAGTTTAAACACTCAATTCGATGTTTCATAAATACCCCTAACATCCTCGCATGATAGACCGTGGATATGTTCGTACACGAAAAAAAATTGCGTTTATTTTATTTTTCTATTTTTTTGTATGGTCTATCTGACTGCTGCAGTGTGGATAGAGGCAACTTGCGAAACTGCAACCTGCTCAGCCAATTGTTCTTTGTAAAATGAGCGTTTGAACAAAAGCTTAAGGTATGGCAAAAACATTAAGAGTGTATGACTTGGGGCAGTCTTAAAGATAGCTGCCTAACGCAAGAGGTTTATCAATGAATAAATTCACACAATACAATTCCGGAATTTAAAAACAAACGCACTAGTTTCATGAAGGTGTAATTGGATATGTTTACGCCGTATGCTATAATCTGGACTAATATAGTGTAAGATGCAACAGTGATAAAATATCGAACAAGAACTAATTGGTTAACTTCAGTAACCCAATATAGGTGACTTGGATTTTGTCCCAGATGGCACCCCAAGCTAGCTTTATACATCGAACTTTCGTTTGTCTTCTTCTCCTGCAAATCGTCCCTTTAATAGTTTTTGTTGTCTACTTTTGAATACTTTGAAAACACCGTAACGCAAATTTTGTTTTCTTTAATATGTTATCCATTTCGAAACTACATTAGAACTAAATTCACAACTGTAAGAGTTCTTCATGTAGTTCTATGAGGTGTAAAATAGATAATATTATCAAAAAAATATTAAATGCCAGCCCAAATATGATCCCCGGTGTAAACGTAACCAATATGACAAATTTTAGGGCAAATTTCGAACTAACCTAAAAAAATGTTTTTTTCTTCAATCTTAAATTTTGTTTATAACTGAAATAACAGATATTTTAAAAAAAAAATTAATTTAGAATAAAATGTGTACAACAACTTAAAAAAAAACACCTGTCAAGTTTCTACTTTTTTTTAAAGAACATCACAACCTATCAGTTTGGCTGCGAAAAGAGTCAATTATTGGCACACATAAAACTTTTAATCACACTACTCTAGCTATCACCGATCGAACTAAAAAAAAACCAATACAATTCTAAAATGTAATAAACAATTAACTTACCCATTACTATTGGAACTGATCGTCCTTCGCCTACTGCAGCTGCCAATCGATCCATGTAACTGATGTACTCCGGTAGATGTTGGCGCTGATGAGGCCACTCCCGACATCGGATGATCCAAATGACTGCCGGCCACTAGTAGACTTCCTCCCCTTGGCGGTGATCCATTCATCATACTAACACCATTTAGTGCACCTCCTGATGCTGACAAATTTAGACTTCCAATATTGGAATTAATACTGCCACCACTTAAATATCCAGACGATGATAAATTCAAACTGGACTGTGATGAATCCTCAGCGGCTGCGGCCAGCACTTGATGGATATGATGATTATGCAAGATGGCGGGTGTGGTATTACTGTTGTTGCCGTTGCTGGTGGTTATAATGGCATTGCTTCCAACTAAACCGTTGGCTGTAATTTTATTGGAAGAAAGTGAGAAACTACGAATTCGTGAGGATTCAACAATTTTTCTATTTGTCATTGGAGGCGGGGTGAGGGGCATGCATTTTTTACGAAACACCGTCGAGGTGGTTGCAGTTCCAGCTGCAACCGCTGATGCCACCCCCATCATTGGTGGTGAATTTCTTATTGCCGAACTAGATATCAACGTATTGCCGCTGAATGCATTTGTTGCGGTACGATTGTTAGTGACATTTATGACAATCGGTTGGCTAGATGCTGCTGCAGCAGCTGCAGACAATGCTGTCAAATTGACAGTACCATTGGCTGGTGTTGTTGTACTATTGCCAGTGGTGAAGATGGGATTTTTATTTGTATCAACAATTGTGATTGTTGTATTATTGTTGTTGTTCGAGAAGAGGGATGATAATGTTTCACTTTTTGGTGAAGTGGACATTAGTTGTTTTTGTTGATCTGTTTGTAATCCTTGTTGTTGTAGGTGTTTTGTTGTTGTGATTGTGGTAGATGGTTGTGGTGTTTTAATCATTATAAAGGAGGAGGGGGATGAGTGACCATTTGAATATGGCTCCTCTGGAAATAAAATTTAAAATAAAAACAAACAAAAATAATAATAACTGTCAATGTTAAGTGATAAAAAAAAGAAGAATAAATTTATTAAAACAGAGATGACAAATAAAAAAAAAGAATAAAAGCAAAACAGAACAAAAAAAATGAAATGAATTTATTTGTTGGTGGAACGCGGAGGAGAATGTTGTTTTTTTTTTTGCTAATTTAAGTTTTGTTCACATAAAATTTTTGAAGGTCATTAATATAAAAGTGATGGCATGATGTTGCTTTGCTGCAATAACATGCAAAACCAACAACAACCCGTTGAAGACAAAGAAACTGAAATGAACTGACTCATAGCCGTCGGCGGTTTTTTGATGCTTTTGTTGTATAGGTAGGTAGAGAGATATACATTCGTCATTCTTCGGCATGCGGTCTGATGGGATACTATGGCCTTACTTATGCGCATGGTTTTATCTTTATTTTACTTTTTTTTGTAATTTACGGCGGTAAGGTCATGTTGTTTTTCTACAGGAAGTCTATATTCTACGGTACAACATGTTGAAATCATTTCTTAAGAGTTGCCAGAGAACAAAAATATATAAAAAGAGGAAAAGACTTAACCAGTTTTAGAGGATACGGTGTTTTTTTTGTTTAATGATGTAGCTGGATGTTATATGTTTGTTTGCGCTACAACCAGACAGTTTAAATAGCACATACACATATACTCCTACATTTCATCAATTTATTACACAGTATACAGGATTTATAACAAGGAACAAGTCCACAGTTCCGCAAATTGGAGAATACAATCGTATAAGAATCCATGCATCTGCTAGACATCACAATTGGAACTGATATATCATGGCCACAACATGTAACCGCTATTGCCAAATCAGAGGCGTTTAAGCTGAGTTACCCTTTCAGAGATAGTATAACAACCGCCGATCTTCTTCTTATCTATAAATCCCAAATACGATGGCGGGTGTCAAGTTTGGAGGAAGGTAATTATGTTTGGTAGGTATATCAATAGTACGCAGTGAAAAACAAATGATCGTTCAACATATTGTTCAGACAGTTTATCAAAATCTTTTGTGGTTCGACAAAAATCAACGTATTTCTATTGCAAATGCCTTGGGGTGGGGTACACAAATGATTTTTGTAGGAAAACGTCCCTAAAAAGTGGGCGTGGATGAAAATTATTTAAGTACGAAATTTTAATATTGCCATCAAAGAAATATTTGTATTTTTATTTTTAAATTTCTTTCAAATTCGGACAAGATCGGTTTTTTTAATAAAAACGCCCGCAAAAATAGGGCGTGCCAAAAAATTTTCTACATATGTTCTTTAGACACTTTTTCAAAATTTTCTACCGTTTGGCAACGGCAGTGGGAGATTTTTTTTTTTTTCGTCGTATAAAGCGTAAATTTAAGGCCCAAAACTCGTTGACATACAGACGGAGGACAGGCAGAAATAGCTTCATCGACTCACCTTGCGATTTCTTTATGTTACAAACTTAATGTCAAAACTAATATACCCCTGTGGCAGAGGGTATAAAAAGAATGAGTTCTTGGGTTTGAACGGTTTTAGATCATTCAAGAAAAAATTGAAGCATCCAATGTTGATTAGGAAACCCTTAAATTAAACGAGACCCAAGGAGATGCAGGGTGGGATACATTTTCGTTTATTTCGTCGATTTTTAATTGTTGATTGTTAACAGTAACCCGCGACAGATTCTTGCATTGTCCAGGTGTTTGACTACTTTGAACAATTCATTTCTACGTTTTAAAAATCACAAATCAATCAAAAAATCAATCAATTATTCAATCTGAAAAATACGTTCTCCCTATAATTAGAAAGTTCAATAAGAAAGCATAGTCCCCTTGGTAAATGAAAAAGCTTGCATAAATATCCTCTTTAAAAAAATCTGTTACAACGCCCTTATCTGATAGCGATTCATTGATTTTCTGTATATTAAACTTTTTTTATCGGTCAATTGTTATGAATAATGAATAGTATTTCGGAGAATTCTTAACAAACAAATTTCTTCATAATATAAAAAAAAAACTTACAAATGTAAACTAACGCCCAAGCACACCCTTGTTGTGCATAAGAAATTTCAGCGTCACACATAAAACATAATATACCTCTTCAAGGAGTAAAAAGAAGCACACAAACACTATTTTCAATTTCAATTACATAAACTGCACAAATGTTGTACGAAAACAAACATTTAAAAAAAAACTTGCATAAATTAACACTTATACTCAGAAAAAATACAAACCAATTTTGCAAAAGCACAACAATAGAGCGACGCCAAATTTTGTGAATCGAAACACGAGGATGCTCAAGTTGTATTTTAGTCCTTTCATGTGAATGACATGCGCAGTTACGTAATAAATATCCTTCTATAGGTACCGAAAATAAACGTGGGCATAATAATAAACAAAACAATACATAAATGTAGACAAACAAAACTTTGAAAGCATGTTGAACGTGCCGCATAAACACCCCTGTTACACTTTACAGGATTTACCTACCCAATTTCATAATTTGTTGGTTTAAAATTTAAAATTGCAATTAAGCTGAAATTAAAATTATCCAAGTAAAGAGCAACAATTACTAAATACGTAGATATCAGCATTTATTGAAATGAAACTAAACAAATTTAATTCAATAAAACCACTAATTAGACGGGCAGGTGGCGCGCTTTAGTTAGCAAACATATTACAGTTATTTTAGGGTAGGCATGCAATGTACGTGGAATAGCTATTACGGGGGTTTGTTGCTATGAAGTAATGTAATAATTGCAGCGTCTGTTTCACTCATTACATCGATGGATGGACGAGAACGCAAAAATCAATTAAGAAAGTTTGGTATGTAATGGCGTCAAAAATTATTCAAAAATGTGTGACGGATAAATGTAAAGGTATTTTAATGCTAAATCAATTTTCATGATAATATTAAAGATGATTGTCAGACTTTCAAAAGTGGTGGTGAAGTGAAAAAAAATATAAGGCGTTGTTACTTTCGATCTTTTAAACAGGGACCCTGCGTTGCTCTAGATACAAAGAATACTCGACGCTTCAATACCAAACATACATCAGCAGGTTTCGTTTCCGAATAAAATAAACAAATAATGTTTTAACGTGACGGGTGTTTTTTTAGATGTTGGATTTTTAATAGACATAAAACTGACATTTTGTGGTCAAATCGGGCAACTCAAATGTCATTTATGGTTCAGTTGTGTTTGCCATTTCATCATGAACAGGTTGACAGACAGCTTAAAAATCGTGCAAATTTATTTCGAAAATAATGGTTCAGTTCGCGAAGTTTACCGCAAGCTCTGTCCATTTTATGGTCGACATAATCATCCATCAGAAAAATTGATTCGGTTAGCCATGGATCGTTTTCGCACTACGTGTGATAATACGCATCCGCAGAGACGTCGAACAGTGCAAACCGAAGAAACAATTGCCGCTGTAAAGTAAAGTTTTGAAGAGGACCCGAATGAATCGATTCGCCACCGTGCACAGCAATTCGAGCTTTGTCCATCACCTTTATGGAAGATTTTGCGCAAAGATCATGGCTTACGACCTTACAAGATCCAGCTTGTGCAAGAATTAAAGCCGCGAGACCATGCAATGCGTCGTGATTTTGGTGTATGTGCCAAAAATGAGATTGATCTCGATGCTGATTTTCATCGCAAAATTTTGTTCAGTGATGAGGCTCATTTTTGAGACGCCATTACATCCACAAAAACGGACGGTTAGGTGTGCTCTATGGGCTTGTGGATGCTGAAGAGTAAGTTGCCGTAATGGAGACCGGTATAGAGCCATGTGATCTATTTTGTTCCTGAATTGGAAGGCATGAATGTGGATGAGATGTGGTTCCAACAAGACGGAGTTACATAACACACAGCGCACGTCACAATCAATTTATTGAAGGAAACATTCGAAATCATATTTTAACATTAATGGCATAAAATTATCCCTCGATTTTCCTGTGTTTTAATTCAATTCGAAGCTCTATACGTCTAAAAAAAACACCCTTTATTATGTATCCATTTCATTTTTAACTCAAATTGACTGTTAAAAGTTCAATCAATTATATCGTGGAAAAATGTTCATTCTGATTTTGATAGTGAAAATAAGGAACACCTTTAAAGGTAGGAAATTTTTTGAGTAAGGATTCATTTTCATTTCATTTTCTGAAAATATTATCCTTTCTACGTATTATTGTTTGTTTAAATGTCGATAGCTTTGTTCTCTGCGATTTTCATTGAACACTTGTTCCACTCATGGAAAAGTCAGAGGAAATAAAGTATTGTTGACAAGTGTTATGGTTACAAAATACACTTGTAGGAAGGTACCTACTTGTCGAATAAGTGTAGTTACACAAATGAATTTGGGCTTGTCGATTTTTGTCTCATAATTCCACAAAATATACATAACAACGCCAATAAAATTCTATCTTGACACCCACCCTAAAATTTTTTCGAAAGTACCAATACTGCGAGTTGTTAGCCATCAAATTTTACACCATCCCTTTGTCGAAAATAAATATAATTTAGAGACCAAATTTGCTTTCGAATAAAACATTTCCATGGTATATATGTACCAATGTTCTGCGCGTTTAAAATTAGCTCCGATTTACGTTCCCTTTACTCTAATAGAACGCTCCCACTAATACTTTAACACACTCATTAACGAACACTAAAAGCTTTAATGCTGCGCAGTTTTGTCTGCAACCAAAGTAAAAAAAAAAGCTTACTGCATTTTTCCACAATGAATGGATGGATGTTGTTGAGCACATTTTGCCATGTAGTTCTTTCTCCTTCATGTTACAGGATGCTTGTATCTTTCATTTGCCACGTCATTATTCCACGTGAATCACGTTGTCTCAGCCGGGTGTCAATATCTAACGCATACACCCAAAACATTGCCATTGTATTTACTTAAAATACTGGGAAAATAACATGTGTCATCGACAACACAGGTTAGCTGAACTGAACCTACAAATGCCATTTTTCTTTTGTTTTTAAAGTGGAGTGACATGTGTTTTCCTGGCGCGCTTTGCTTGGATATCCTCAGATGAACCATTGAACTAACATAAACAAAGCAGAGTCGTTTAAGCATGTCAAACAGAGATGCAATTTATTGCAGGTAAAGGTTTGGTAGTGATAGAAAGGCAGACAAAATGTGGATGCTTACATAATGTAAATAGGTGCGACGTACGTACATATATAAACTGGGCGCCGTGATGAAAATTAGTGGAAAATGTGAATATATGATAAATGTAACATATACCTTAGTGATATTCAAACTTAGGTTGGAAATCAATGTTGCCAATTTCATTTTCTTTTTTTAAAGCATTGTGGAACACATTTTATTTAATTGCAGATCAACTGTGACTGCTTTATAGCATAACCAGGTTTTACGGTATTCAAATAATGATGATATGTTAATAAATAATCTGGGCAGTTCTGTGGTATGGAGTTAATTTAAACCCAAAATGGGAGAATATGGGTTAAAAGAAAGCGTACGTTCCAATTAATTGCAGAATGCTATTCATTTTCCTACACTTCTATTACTACTTTATTCTTTTTTGCGGTATAGATTTAGTTGATCTGTCATAACAACGAAGTTATTTTTTACTTTTATTAGAAAACAAATGAATTGAAATACCTTGCATTGTGTGTTCTAAGTTTTATTTTAGACACAAATAATTGGACCTACTGTTTAACGTAGACTCCGAACGGCAAATTTAAAAAGATTCTCATGCGAGTTTTATACTTTTTCTTGTTTTTCAGACTTTCGATGTGGGGCGTTGCGAAAACTAAGTTGTTGTCAACTTCGGAATTTGAACCAGTGACACCACAGTTAGTAGTGCAACGCTTTGAAAACTACATCACAAGTCAGAGCTCTAAGATTTGGCTTTTAAAACAAGAATGCAAATGATGTCTAATGAAGTATAGATATGTCAAACCCAAACCTTCAAGAATCTGAGATGAAAATGTAACTCCGAAATTTGAAATTTTATAGGAGGAACGAAAGTTTTTTACCAAGCCCAGTTTTTCGGTTAACAGTGTTATTTTGTATACTAAAATAATAATAAAATTGTAGGTTTTTACACAAAAAAATATTTTTTTAATTCGATTATTTATGTTTATTTTAATGGAGTTGGGGATTTTTGTCATTTTACCCTTGTAGTTATGAAGGGTTTGTAAAAAAGCTAGGTACTGGGGAGTAACAATTATTTTGCTCCAAAAATTTGTATTTTATTTTATTTTTTCTTGTAATAAACGGAAAACTAGTGACAGGTTTTTTATTCATCATGAAAAATTAACTTTCGAAGCAAAAAAATGTAAAATGTAGAAAATTAATAAAAAAAAGAATTGATTTACATTATCATATTTTCCACTTTTTTAATTTACTGTACGCCAATAAAAGCAATTAATTAATTAAGCTGATTATTTCCATAATGTTTGCATTTGTAAATGACAGTTGGTATACATCAACAATCTTATTAAAGTGACAGAACATACTCAGCTTAAAAAAAAACGTCAACTTATTCCGATTATTTGTCATTCGTTGTCATAATACCAAAGAAAATGGTTAGGTAGTTTAAATTGATTTGTTTATGAATTTCAGTTGGAATCTGTTTTAGATGCCTTTTTAATATTCTGCATCTAAAGCTTCCTTCTCACATTTGGCCAAATGCATAACCAAAAGAATTTATTTTTTTTTCTATTCAAAGTGTCATTTGTTTGACACGTGCCCATATCTCTGAAAACAGCAAACTGAAACATACTAACAAGTGTGTCTGTATGCAGATATAGAACACTTGTTTTCGAGACATCACACCCGATATAAATATACAAATAAACAGCAATAAACGTTCTTTACTAGAACTTTCCATTCTCGCATTCAACCTGCAATTTTGTTCTGAACAAGCGCTTTCATTTTTATTTTCGTATATGTAGATAGATACATTATATTTTATCTCTTGGGCAGTGTGCATTTATATTGTGATTAACACATACAAACAACGTACATAATGCACACGAAATAGATGACAAATTAGATCGAATGATGGTCTGGGATATGAGTTCTGTTTGTTTTGTTTGTGTTCATTGTCAACGTACAGATTCGATTAGACTTACTGCAACATATTTATAAAAGACACATAATTTACGCAGTTCTGATTGGCGTTTTAAAAAAAAGTATTTGCTACCATTTGTCTGCTCATCACGATTCATATGTCTGTAGTTGGGATTCCAGATTATTAGTTTCAAATATAAACTGCAACAAACAAAACACATCATCCCACACTGAAAGGTTACGTAACGAATAAATACCGTTAATACCATTCTGCATTTGACAGCTCCTTTGGCGTATAACTACAAAAAAACGGTCTTATCATTTTGAATGCTAAATGCGTAAAATATTATATGAGTGACGTCAATTGAAATTTTGTGCGCTAATAATACCCAACCAAAAAACATCAGTGTAGTTAGGGGTGAAGACCTAAATCAAAGAGACACTAAAGTGGTGTAGCAAAATATTTTATTTAATGGAGATATGTTCTGATTGCATTTGCAAAGATAATGTGTAGGTTTTTTATTAATAAAATTGAGCTGATGATACAAAATCATTCTAACGAAATTAATTTAAGTACACACCACAATCTGTGTGTGTTTTTATAAATAAATATTCAAGAACACATAGCGACTCAATAGCATACATAAATATATCTACTTTAATAAATTTCAATATTGTCAATCCTCGACAAAATAACGTTTTTATTTACTACGATTTGGCAGCACTTTTTGGTTAGACACAATTTGCAAATTGCAAAACTGAATATGAGCAAAAATTTGATTGTTAGAAAATGAAAAAATAGCTTAATGTGAAGTAACTCGTCGTTTCTCAAAAATATATATATTGTCACTATGCCACCCCTGAGGTTTTAATTCATTTTCCTAAATTTTATTGTTTTTTATTAATAACGTTTATCTATTTACAATAATTATTCTTCATTAACATTTATTAACTCTTATCATGAACAAAATTCTTATATTCAATATTCTTCTAAGGCAAAAAAAAATAATTGAACTAAATCTATCAAATCCGTTATTTTAAGATTGGCTGAAGCTACTACTGAAGGCGAAAATGTCGGCCTTACTTCGTATGCCATTTTCAGTCAAAAGGCACATGGTTGGCCAATGAGAACAGAACTTTATCTAAAATATTTTAATAAATCTGAGTATCGGAATGCGGACATTTCATGTAAACACTGACTGTTATCATATGGAGCATAATTGTAGTAGATTTAGAACAGAGTATACAAATTGTAAACAAAAAATGATGTGATAAAGTATATGAATAGTTGATGAGTTTTTAAACTAAAGCATAAACTGTGAATTAGTAAATTACGACTTAGGAATATGCTTGAACGAATTATGTACATACATACATTTCGCAGCATATTGTTTTCTATTAGAATGACTCAATACGAAATTTGTTTTATTAAAATTATCTATCGAATGAATGAAACTATTGACAGTTGAGTAGTCATGGTGAATGGAGTAAACTTTTAATAAGCTGACAGATAATCTGCATAGAAAGTGTTGTTTGTTAACAACTTGTTAATAATAAGTTGAATTTTTACTTGTTCAATTTATGACTTTTTTTATTTGTTAATGGCCGTTTTTTTTTTTTTTTTGAAAATATGACTACACCGCACCCCGTACACAAATGTAACCCCACTGTTTACTGAGTATAATCTTTCAGTTGGATTCTTTTTAAAAGATAGGTTTGTATCACACTCGCGGATCATTTATATTTTTACGCTTTTGCAGCTTTTTTAAACACAAAAAAACCAAAATCTACATTGGAAACACTCTAACAATAATTTATAAATAATGCAATACGCAAGGCTAAATATAATTCCCAACACATTTTCAATTTTCATTATATAAATAATAAAAAATGACATTACCCTTCATATAATGACGTATCCATTTCTTTTTTGGCGGTGGCAACACCCTTTGACTCATCTCAGTATCTCCACTGTCTACACAGCCATTTGGTTCAGCGGTTACCATCGGCAAAGTGCGTTTACGTTCACCACTTATCATCGACAATCTGTCGCTGTCACACAGCACTGGTATCGTACGATAACCAACCTGATGCTGTGCCAATGTCACACTTCCACTACAACCACTCTCAAGTGGAAACATTGTGTTCCCGCTTAAGAGCTGATTCGTGCTCATTAGGCATGTATTTAAACGCAGAAAAATGTCTGCCAACAGGTCCATTTGCACTGCGGCAGCAGCAGCTGATGTTGCAGTGATTGGTGCAAGAGGCATCATTCCTGATACTGCCACTGCTGGTGCTGTCAATGGCCGTGATACACTTCGCGGCCATCCAATTAGTGATGGCAATGACGACGCTTGTGGTAAAAGTGGTGGTAATATTCCGCTGCCAAGTTCTTCCCGGATTGCAATTTTCGATCGCGGTTTCTTTTTTATATTGTTTTGCATTTTATTATGCTTTGCTTCCAATCAAAACACAAAAACTCGGAACAAATTCACAAACAAAATAAGAAAGAGCAAAGGAAGTTGGCATACAAATAGTAGCAAGCACTAAATATAACACACAGAGCAGAACACCGCGTGCAAAACCGTTCCCTGCTCGTTCGCTTTTACGACGCGAATGATTGCACCTAGAGCACTCCACCTTCAACAATGCGCCATTGTGAACCGAATCGTTGTCGGTGCATGAAGAAAACTACAATTTGCGAATGGCGGTGTAAAAGAAAACTCAAACGTGTACAATGTCAATAAAAAAAAAGAAAATACTACAGCCCCCACCTACGCTACACCTACATACACTATCTTCCTCCTTTTTTCCTGGGAATGATGTGTGTGACAAGTCGATTATTGTTTAAAATTTACATAAAGGCGATGAAAAGCTTCTCTTTCGTAAATGATTTAGTTTCTGGAGTGCGGCGGCGGCGTGCGATGAATGGATGCAAACGAATTCTGCAGGTTTGCATAGGGAGAAGGGTGTTATGCAAACATTTTTTTAGATTTACTTGGAAAGTTATTTTTGTTTTTTATACAGAAACTAAATACAAATTTAAAGGAAGGTGGGCTTTGTTCTTCTATTAGGAAGAACGAGTTATTCTTTCTGCTTTTAACGGACAGTAAGTTGCAAAATGAAAGTTTGCCGGAAAAACCTATACCTTTGTATACAAGCTTGTACTTTGTTGAAGTGAAAGGTCAAAAGTGGCATTTCTGGTTTGCAGTTTAATGGCTTAAGTATTATGTATCTTCCAATGGATATGTCCTATCAAAAATACAATAACTACCGTCAGAAAGATTCGATTTGATACTGAAAGAGCTTCTTTGACAGGTTTGTGATCATCAAATAGAAAATACGTAATTTTTTACAGTTTCCCTTTGAAAAAAAAAAAACGATATTTGAAGTGGATGGTGATTGGAGACTTATTATGACAACCGCAAGCTTAAACGCTCGTGGTCGAATCGTAGTGAACCGACGCAAACGTAAGCCAAGCCATGATTGACGGCCAGGAAGGTTTTGCTGTTTGTGTTTAGTGGGGTGGCCATAGAATCATATACTATGAGCTGCTTTAAATCAAAAATTTTAGTTTGGACTTGTACTATCAATAATTAGAACGTCTGATGAAGCAATCACCCAGAAGTCGCCAGCGTTGGCCAACAGGAGAGGAATTGTTTTCCATTAGGATAACGCGATGTCACATATATCGATAGTGACTCGTCATAAGCTCCCGGTTTTAAGGTGCCAATGAATCCACCTCATAATACGGCCCGGCACAAAGTGATAACCGCTTGTTTCCATCTATGGCGAACGATTTGCTGGTGAATATCTCCCCCTACTCGCTTGCGAAAAACGATTGTCCCAATGTTGTTGCCAATATGGACGAGGTCTTCTATGAATGAGGCATAATAGAATTATATTCAACATTTCATTGTTTAAAGGGCGGAATGCAACTGACTATTTCAGTAAGTGGAAACTCCGCCTTGCCCAACAAAATGGCAGCTGCATTTACATGTTTCATTCTGCGATCAATTGATTAAGTTAATTGTCTCTTAACATAGCAATTTTCAGGTCCTTCGCACGGACGCGTTTATTTAACTAAACATAACTCAACTATCCAAGCATTTTCTGGTGGATTACGCAGAGGCAGAGCTAACCAAGGTGCTTATAGCCATGAAATAGTTATTAAACCTCAAATAATATACAATATCGGTTTAATTCAATTCACTGTATTGCTACTGCAATTCTTAAACAAAACCAACAAAACTATTAGTATCCCCCATCTGGATTAATACTAGCGACGTTAGATTGCTAGTGGATATAAATAATATAACGTGCAACACAAACACGTGCACGGATGCATGAGATGAGATAAAGAAAATATGTACACAAACAAACGCAAAAGTCGTCATTGTACATGTACACATGGCAACATTGTTGCTCATTCCACGCGTTTCTATTAAATGTGTTACCCTTTTTCTTGCATTTGCAAATGTAATTTTAAATGTAACTTGACGCAATAAACATAAGCTTGTAGTGGTGTACCAAACCAATACTAACCCCATTTAAATTGGCTGTAGTACTGCAGTTTGATGTAACCTTTAACGACGGATTTGGGTGAGAATTATTGGTTGTTTCATGTTTTCATGTGTAAGTAGGTATACCGTGTCATAACGTCTACTGTTCGACTTCTGCTACACTTTTTGTTCATGTTGTCACCGTACTTAGCTTTTTTTTTATTTAATTGAGAATATCCAGCGTACATTGTATGACAAGTTCACATTGTTGAACAATACAAAGAAAAGTGTAGTTGTACAAATATAACGTGAAAAGAAGAGCATGCGCTTTGTAATTGCTTTGTTTAGATTGAGAGGAAAAAAAAGCACTTGACACGTCATGTGGTTGTTCGTAAAATAAAACAAACGTGAATGTGGGAATTGTTTCGTTGCATTTCAAGTGTGCGTTATGGACAATCATGATAGAATGAAAACGAGAAGGGTTATTAAAAAGATACGATAAAATGGTGTACATAGGTAGGTACTTAATCCCTATTAGATAGAGAATAGGATTGATATCCATTATCTGAGCTGGATCTGATATTGAGTGTAGTTGTTGCACTTTAGCGGTATGTCATGCCGCAATATAATTGATTCTATCAATCGTAATTAGGAACATTCATGTCGGGGTTGAAATAACGACGTAAGTTCTGCTGAGAGTTTTTGTATTGACATTATGTATACTAAGTAAAAACGAAATGTTTGTTTTTGCTTTTAAGTTGAAGCGACAATCAAATACTCTATTGGAACACAAAGGGGCGTAAGTTTAAGTGATATTTACAAATTTACAGTAGAGCAAAAAGAAAAAAATGAATTCCCTTGGTTAAAGTATAGTATGTGTTGATATTTTTGTTTGTTTTTCTATTGACCAAACATTTTTATTACTTTAAAATTCAGTTACGACCTTTTGTGATGCCAAAGAGCTTTCTTTTACAAGTTGTTTTATGTTAAATTCTCAAAATGAGACTTTTCTTACTAACGCCCCTTTGTGTTGCGATGGTCGAAACGTAGATCTGATATTGAGATCTTTTATACCCTTTTTTTCAAGAAGATAAATAAAGCAAACGAAATTTCACCCAAAACGGAAATTCTTCTAACTTTTTGCAAATGACAATCACTGTCGCTTTCGTTTTGATATCTACAAGGTGGGCCAAAAGAGATCACTCTGTTGGAAGATGCTCTTATTTTTGCAAATGGCAGCCAATCTCAAATCTGTTGTGACATTTGTGAACTAGATATATGTAGAATACAAGGGAACAAGTCATGGAGCGATACACTCCACAAGAACGCGGAATAATCGTGTCTATTTTTTTGCGTGCCTCGCAATTAGCCATCAACCGGTAGTCCCTAAGGCGATTTTTGGTCAAAGACTTGCGCATGTTCAAAGTTTAGTCAGTGCATCAGCTTCTGCCTGTCGACCGCAAAACGCGTGTAACATACGCCCAAGACATCCTCAATCTCGAGGACGAAGTGGGCGATATTTCGACCAAAATCATAATGAGCGATGAGGCTCATTTCCACCTCAGCGCATACGTGAAAAAACAAAACTATAGCTTCTGGGGTAATGCACGAGGAGCCAATACACCCGCTCAAAGTTACTGCATGGTGCGCTGTTCACACTGGAAGAGTCATCGTGACATTTTTTTTTTCGAGAACGCTCGTTATGGTGATTTGCACTGGCCCGCAAGACCGCCCAGTTTAACCGTTCCAGACTTTTTTTTGGGATTTGTTGAAGTCCCGTGTTTACGTGAACAAGCCCGATATCCTGGAAGCCCTCAAGGACAACGTTCGACACAAGTGCGAGAATCTGTCGCCCGAAGTTCTCGCCGAAGTGATGAAAAGTGTCTTAAAACGATTCCGTATGGCAATCAATTGTGACGGCGCCCATTTGGCCGATATCGCCTTCTTGACTTGACCAAAAAAATTCGAAAGGTTCAAATAAACATAATCGAAGTTTTTCATTTAGAAGAAAAAATTAGAGCAAAACAACATCGGATGACTTCTTTTGGCCCACCTTGTAGTTGGTAGGTAAAAGGATGCAGAAAACACGCTGAAATGGAACTATTCGGACTATTTTGGGTTCTCTGGCTTAATTCCTGAAAGTAACAACACCTTAGTTTTTTCACTGCTCCACTTCTTGCGAAAGTCTTACGAACGAGAGTATAGTTATTGTCAGAAATTTAATTTCATTCATCACAGATTTCCCAGCCGTCTACGCCAGCTGGTCAACCACAAAGACGTTTAGACCGTCACCTAGAATAAACCAGACAAACACAGAACAGGGTCGATAAACAGCTCCATCAGAGAAAAGTTTGTAACAAAATAATGGGTTAACTAGTCCTTGGTATTTTCGAAGGCAAATTGTTCGTGATTGCGTTGGCGGACTATTTTCGCAGAGATTAAAGGAATATTTTACTAAAGTTTTACAGCGACAGACCTTCAAAAAAATGCCCAGTTTGGCGGAGGTCATGTAGAAGCGAGTGGCACCAATACATTGTTAAATGGCTTGCATAATGAATTTAGAAACGGACCGGTTTGATGAGGCTGAAACTCTGAAAGGCTCGTAAGGGTCCAAGGTTTTATCTTGTGTCATTTATGTCTGTGTTTAACTAGGTACCTATAATATAAAGATCTTCAGGGGATTACTACCTACTACGCTAGGTAGTATTATAAAGCGAGGAAAGTGCAAGTTATAAAGGTATGTACTGGTTAATACTTTTAAAAAGCATGCGAAAATATATAAAAAGCAACCATTTTATTTTGGTAACGATCGATCAAAATACAAAAGCATGAATGATGGTTCTGATACAACCGTTACTATAAAAGGCAACCTACAAATAATCATATCACACCTGACGAACATACTGCATATTTCATTACGTGTGCTTTATATGATTAGTAGGTGACAGAAAGACAAACACACATGGCACACAAAATAAGAGAATGGTATGCAATAATCATCAACTCACTCTTTCCACAAAATTCCATTCGAACCGCACCAGTAGTGCAACAAATAGCATAGAAAAGCAACAACAAACACAAAGCGAAACAAACAACATAAATGTGTGTAACTAACTACATGTACAAATAAAAATGTCACACTTGAAAGTTCATTGACATTAAACAGTGCTAGCTGCTACGCGCTTTGTTGTGCGTTGCTTTTGTCGTTTGTGTTGTGGCTATTTTTTTTTGCTTTTTTCTTCTCTCTGCATCGCATATATCAATTCACTCACAATGTAATCCGCTGGTAATCAATTATAAATTTGGCAACTGCGCAACAAAACACGTGGCTACAAAAAAAGCATACATTGCTCTCTTAAAATGAATATTTTCCCTCTTAAGCGTAACCTTCCAAGTTCCAAGTTCCAATTGGAATGTTGTTTTGTTTGTTTCCCCGTACAAAGAGAAAGCTCAGTCTTTCAAATTGGATTTTAGATGAGTGAACATCATACACGTGATAGTGTGCGAAAAAGAAGTATAGAAACACTATCTGCCTCGTTCATTCCAATTTGAATTAAATGCAAACAACTTTTACTGATTTGCTAGAGAGATCTATTTTTAGCGGTAATATAGTTTCGTTTCATACAACAACAAAGTGAATTGGATGTGCAGCGCGATGCAATGCAATTGATTAAGTGCAAATGCCAATGACTGCACTGAGGACAAAAGAGAATACGAGGTAATAATAAGAGAGCGAGAGAGATAGAGAGCGAGCGAGATAGAGAGCAAGAAACTTATTAACGTAGGATAGGTAATAGGTAGGTACCTTCCTACATATTTATTTATAATCAATATCATGCATATATTCTATGAGATCATCCATTGAATTTAAGATTGCACGTTCAAATCTAAAGTAAAGAAAATTAAATTAAGGGACGTGGAACTAAGGGAGAAACGACAGTTCGGAGCAGGTTCAGACAACTATTAGAACTATGTCATGACCTGCTTCAACATTTAAGCCTTAATTGGCTAAATGATTGCATATTACGACAAGTACCTAGTACTAAAACACTCCCACTGGTCTGGCTGTGGGGGAACGATCTTGGAAAATGTTGAGAGAACTTTCGATTTCAGAACTCTACGCCACGGAGGCCAATGCCAATGCCATAATTGCGCTTCAGGGTTGAATGTTAGATAACTTCTTCTTGAATGGGTGCGTTTGATTGTTCCTTTCAGCATGACAATACTAACACAGGGGGTTGTGCTTCTTTTTGTTTAAAAAGGTTCCTTGGCCAGTGGAGACCCTCTTAATGAGCCTTTATTTGCATATATGTATTTAATTTTTATTCGTTGGCAAAACAGACCATATTAACCTTTGTTCATCTTCCTGTCATGCGAATTGTCGTTTAAGAAGTGTCAGTGAAAGGAATTTACTTCATAACGCTGATATATAAAACGGTCACTGCATGGGCATTAAATCTCCGCTTTTGGTAAAAAAAATTATTGATGAATTTCAATTAAAAGCAATTAGAGAGAGTACCAGACGCTAAATGACTAACTTGCTCCAATCATTAAGAACACACAAACAGGGAATCCCCCGGAATTGCACTAACTAAAAAGGTATAAAATATTGTTTACAAGATCTTATCTACACGCATGAAACCTGATCGGTAGGTACGTTAAAACGTAAGACGAATACGATCCCCCACTTTTCAAAGCGGAGATTTTATGCAATACAGTACCTAATGAAAAAAAAAAAACCGATTTTTTTTTACAGAAAGTTTGAAGATTATAAAGTGGTACAGATGACATGTTCTATAGCGGGTTGTACTAACACAGCCCGCCATATACTTGGATCTCGTTACTCATATGAGCGCCTGTACCATGAAACTGGTGAGCAAAAGTTTCTTTTTTTTTTGTACTCAATGCGTCATCTTTATAATCTTTTTGGTAGAACACACCATTTAAGTTGTTGACTGGTCAAAAAGTAAATTTACCTATATACCTGTATACATATTAAGAATTTCTGCTTATTTGTTTACATCCTTAGTAGTGTGATCCAGATAATTTTCAGGTTCATATATCGGGGCTTATTTCTCATACTACAACAATGGTCTTTGAAAATCTTAAAGTGAAATAAAATAAAAACAAAGGTAGGTACAAGATTTATAGTTTTAGGGTTATCATTTTTACCACGGAAATGAAACATTTAATGGGAAAAAGAATTCCACGATAAGCCTTATTATGTCGCTGGTTTATGGTTTCCTAAAAGAAAAGTCAAATTTGTTTCGTTTCTTTTAATCCTGGCAACTCTCAAACAATACTCTTTTGTTCATATAACCGACAAATCCGCCATAATTCTGAACTCTCTTTTAATGATGGCGATCCGCTCTTACAAATCATTTCATCCTCTAGTTCCTTTCCAACACATCTAAGCCCATTGAAGCTCTAAGAGCATACGAAACACGCAACCATTTGCATGTGTGTTTATATCTAAACAAATACAAATAAAAAAATGTATTGAGGTTTGGCGTACGCCATGTCCATTGTCACATGCGATTCCAGCGAAGTGATTCTAGCGAGACCGCAAATGCCAGCCACAACCTCAAGATTTTGGATAGAGATAGCAATAGCATGTGTACAGTACAGACTGACCGGTTAAAGTCAGTCTCATACAGAAAACCGACGACCGAATGAAAATACACACATCGCACCCATGCATTCGCCAGCCAGCGTTGTTGTCATAAAGCAACAACACACTGTTGCAACAGTAGGAGTTTGCGTTAAGAGAGCGCGTTTGTACATCGTACATTCATGAGTATGACGCGCGATGAATCATTTGTTTGTTTCAACTTTTCTCAATGTCATTTGGAGTTGATTGTATGTCACGTGTGTGCGTGTCTGTTAATTTGTTTTGTGCGAAGATGCATGGAAAAATACGTAAAAACCAACTTTGTAAACAAGGTCAACGCAATATCATATATCTTTTGCGTGAAAAATATAAACGCTTGAATACATACATATTCAAAGTCAATTGACATAATTGCGTTGTATGTTAAAATGGTTTACCGAAAAGATATCAAACTATGATTTAATAACAAAGGTAGGTACCAACATACAAAATATAAGAATGCCTAAGATGTGAAAATAACTGAGAAAAAAATGGAAAGATCCCCCATGATTTTTATACACCCGCCACTAATTTTTATAGAGAAAGAGATAACTAAATGTGCATGCACCATGTTGCAAATGGTTTTGTCAACTGTCAAAGGCGCTGAATCAGAGCATGGCCGTGTAAGGTAGATGAATTGCAATTTGATGAATAAAAAAAAAAACACATCGCGGACGGAGAGCACTCAGCTATAAATTCACTTTTTGTCATAGAGGGAAAGTTCGCCATATGGGAGGTGCATTTTTGTTTGACAGCTTTTAGATACAAATTTGTTCTATCGTAAAATGAGCTTTGACATTTTAAGAAGTGGGTATGGGCTTCCTACTAGGTAGACACATTTTTACTACTAAAATAAAAATGCTACGTAGGTACCTAGTTTGCCATTTAAGTATATAGTCTAGGCTGACAAAGAAAAATCTTAAAACATTGGATGCGCTCAGCTATGGTCTTTTAAATGTCAAACATGTTTGAAATTGTACTTAGAGGAGCCATTTGTCATTTGCAGAAACTCATAATCCTGACATTGTGAAAATATGTTCGAATGAGTATCAAAATTAATGTTCGTTAGTGCAAACGTTGCGCCCATTTCACAGCATACGTGTCCCATCTTGGTGGGCGAAAATCGAATATCAGGTATGTGTCAATAAGCCGCAAATCAGCGGTGTCCTTAAAATCAAACACAACCTGGTAATTCTTCTCGAGTTTATTAGTTTACATGAGTATTTGTTATATACAAACAAAAGATTTAATACCTCACACCTTGTTTTATTTCTTTTCCACGTCGAGCCGTTATTGGAAAACCCCTTCGATTTCAACACTATATTTATAAAATCATATTCACGAAATGTTTAACTTTAGAAGTTTTTCCTTAACATTTCTTCTGCGTGTTGTAAGTTGAGGTGGTGGACAAAATTTATCGGAAGTAAGAGAGTTGTAATCGCATCTTTAGTTATTTTAAGACACGCTTTTGTAGAAATGAACATGGCTGTTACACAAATAAATGTAATCACAAATGCGCAAATTGCAGTTTCTAAAAAAACAAAAATTGGAGTGAAATGCCAACTTGTTGGTATAACCCCTATTCGAAGTTCACCAGCTGCAAAAGGAATTTTAGTTGACATATGCATAAATTCAAATAACGTGTCGTAGCTTGACGTTGATATTTGACGTCAATTGTAAGTGTGACGATTTTATTACAATGACAGATGTCGGCAGAAACACAATTCAATGTCATTATTGTTGTAACTTTTTTATATCATTTTTTTATCGATGATATTTTATCGAAATACACGTTACCGAGTAAAATCAGAATGCACCATCACCATTCCATTATAAATATATTTTTACACGTCCAACCATTTGCAACATGGTGACACTATTATAACGTGTAACCGTAACCATAGCCAAGTAAAAATGTATTAATAAATAAACGACACTTACCCGTAATGCTGCGACCTTCACTGGACCTGCCATTGACTGCGGTCGCTGCCACTGCACTTGTCACCGCTTCAACACCATAATCAAAATCAGTATTATTTAATTGGCTGATGTTGTTGTTGTTAATATTGCTGGTATGATTGTTGTTGTTATTATGCATCAACTGGCCGTTTGGCAGAACGTATGCTGTCGGTGGCGACGACGACGATGATGATGGTGACGACGATGACGATGACGATGACACTTGATGATGGCGTGAATTGCTTCGACTATTGTTGACATTGTCATAGAAATGCTGCTGCTGTTGTTGCTGAGATCGTTGAAAACGTTCACCATGAGATGGCGTTGGCGACAGTTCTGATAGTCGACTTTGTTCTTGCAACTCAATAAATTGAGCGGCCTTCAAAAGCGTATCCAACGACATCGTTTGATAATAACTAAAAGAAATAAAATATAAATACAAATATTATTGAAGGAAAGCAAATAGGGAGAGTACGCAATATGTCAGCCGGCTACACCTGCCATGTATACAAAGGTCAATAACTGAATTATATAAGAAACAAAAACTATCAATAGAAATTGTCTAATTGGAAATTATTCTTAGTAAATAGAAAATACCACGCACCTTTCATGGATTCAAATGGATATATATTTACCTCTACATACAAACAACTTTATTGTTTTGAGGTAAACACTAATATTTCATAGAGAGGTAGACGTTTTAAGACTTTTTTTTATAGAATTTCCCTTTGAACAAATGATGTGAATGAAAAAGAGCCTTGGCCGCATTGGGCTGAGAACCCAAACCATATGGTTCTTCCATTTGATTTGTTATTACTGTCGAGAGGATTGTATTTGTATGTTCATTCTTTATTTTCAAGATTAGTTTCTTATGTTGAGTGCCGATAAGTCAAAGTCGCGCATTAAAACGGCCAAACTGCAGCACTTCCGTTGGAATGTGCTCATGCATTTCATGTATGTGGTTGTTTTTTTTTTTTTACTTAGCTTAGGGCCGATCCAATGCAGCTGATCAAATGGAGTTGGTTCCATTGTCTGAAGAACGTTTTATGAGGTCATTTGGCAGGAGTGATTTATTGTGTAATAAGTAGGTATACCATTCGAGATCGCATGTTATTTCTTTTAGGGGTTGCGTTTTGTAAACTAAATTTGATTTGATTGTGGAAACGTCTAAGCTTTAGAAGTATCATATAAAATTTGAATTATTTGTAAGTGTTTTATTATCGATCAGTTGACATCTGGTAGGGGGTTGTTTTATAAATGTCTGGCATTAACGACCTATACAGGTCCATAAACCTAGCATCTCTATTTATTTGTGTGTGCGAACTTAGATTTGTTACAAAGAATGACACTAAGCACCATGAGGCAAAATCTATAAATTTTTGTCATAGGTAAGGTAGAATTTGGCCTTATGACGCTTTGCGTTATGTGACGGAATCTTCATATCTGTTTCAACTCTACCTAGCCAAACCTAGCATATAGGAAAATGCAATTCAATTGTTGAGACAGGAGATTAAATATACTTTGTTCGAGAGAATCTACACCGAAAATGGAACGTTTTTGGTTTTATTCGATGGCATTTATGGCAGTCATGGATAATGGCTCTATATTTTTGAGGAAATCAAGGGTTATAATAAAATTATTTGTCTTTTGTTTAACATTTGAGTGAGCTGTCATCACTATAATTGAAGTAGAACAGAGTGCGTAAGTTTTACAAACCATCACTTGGAATGTGAAGTTTTCTCTTGACTAACTTCTGACATTTGAGCATGTTAGAATTAGTGATGTGCCAAACCGAAAATTTCTCAACTCGAGTTTACCCGAGTTGGAATCTTAGTAACCGAGTTGTAACTCGAGTTGGATAACTCAGTTTGAAAGAAAAAAAATTGAAAGTTTCCTTTTCCTGTAATTTATTTTTTCAATAGGAAGATCATTTTTTGCAAATAACTCTTCCCATACTATAGATGATTTTCTTGGGCGCGGCATTATTTGGGTAATAATTAAAATAACCCAATATACTAGAAATGGAAACAACCGAACCACACAACTAAACATTTCCAACTACCAACGCCATCATAAATCAATATGGGAAGATAAAACGTAAACAGATTGGCACTATCACACCACCTTTGCATATTAGCATCAAACAGAGTTTTCAAATGCAATCCAAACTATTCAACTCGGTTTAGATGTACATACATCCATACACAAAATTAAGTCGAGTTGGGGCACTGGCTACAGACTAACTGCCGCTGGTCTTATATTAGGTGTCTGGTTGGCTACCCGAACAGAATCCGAATCATGTGTTCAACTCGGATTGATTCAGTTTTGTATTTCATTATTTATTTTAATCGGTTTCATCAACTCGGATTAGACTAAAATCCAACTCGACTTAGTTCAGTTTAAGTGAAACTCGGGTTAACTCAAGTTAACAACTCGAGTTGACACATCACTAACATTTATGGAACATTTAATTATTTTAGTTAGCAAATAGCTTTGTACCCCCCGTATTAATATTCCATAGAGCTAGTTATTGATAAGCTAATCAGCGTTTTTTTTATACAGTGTTTAGAAATGTTTGTGAGATAAAAAGAAAACTGATCTAACGTACTCAGATCTAATCTTAATCTTTGTCTAATTATAGAACTATCTATAAAGCTCAAAAGTAATTGCATCATCCCAAATATCCACTTACATCTTAATGAAAAATAAAATATTTGCACAATGCGTAATCCCTAAATTAACTTGTAAATAAATTTTCTACTAGAGTCCCTAATCGTGTTTCTTATTTCGAATTTGATGGCTCAATCGCACACATTAGCACATTCACTTGGATAATCCAAATGTCCTCTTCTGAAGTTAAATAGTTACAAACTTATCTCAAGACTTGTTCCTCTTTTTCCAAGAAAAAAAGAAAAACCATAAAAGGTCAAAGTATGTACTGGTCGTATATTTTTGTTGTTCTATTTCATGTCACCACGTAAGATTAAGCTGCCATTCTGGGTGTTAAACGCAAATACATTTGGGTGGGTATCCCTCTGCCATTTTGCCTCGAAGGGTCGTTCCTGTTTCTGCTGCTGATGATGATGATTGTAATGGTGGTGGTGGAAGAAAGATGCCAATAGATTTACTACGCCGTGTGTATATTTTTGTATGGGGAGGCAGTTGGAGTTGACAACAAGCAAGGGATGCTACATTTCATGGGGATAATTGAACAATCTTCCGGAATTTCTTTATTACATTATCCTTTTACGCTTTATATTTTATTCGTATTTTGCAAAACGGAATAGTTTCATCGAAAATGTTATAATGTTGTGGTAGTTTATTAATAGGGAATTCAGTATTCTTTGGCTGAAAGCAAGTGGTGACATAAATTTGACACGACAAGGGGACAAGTTTTCATTTGAAGTAAACTTTTTCTGTTTAATTAATACCCTAATGAGATATCATTTCATCTTGGTATCATGACTTTGATTGCAAAAGTGAGTGAGAATATTTAGTTTAATAAATCATCAGCAAAAAGTGTAAACCTAATAGATTTATTCTTTTTGTTTGTATGTGTTTAGAATGTAATAAGGGTTTCCCTCTTTTTTAACCGCTGAACAATGAAGCACAGCTTTATACAGAAAATGATTTATTGCTATTGCGAATGACGTGTCTATTGCCAAACAAAGTTGTTTACTTTTTTGCTCACAATTACACACATAATCTCACTGACGATGCGGTTGTTAGTCGCCATAGTATAAATATGTGTATTTGCAACAAGCAATTGTGTGATGAAATCTTAATTTATGCATAAATCGGCTCGTTTAATTCAGCTGCCAATTTGTGTGTACTATTTTGAAAATCGATTCTTGATTGTAACCAATTACTTAATTAAAAAAAAAACCGGCAGCTGGTGATAAAATATGGTTTTCGTAATTGGATAATTTATTTGATTTTATGGGTATTTGTTTAGATATTGATAAAGGAGTTGTGCATGTGTTACTTTTGTAGCATAGCAAAATGTGGATACTGATTCCTTATTTCAGTATTTTAGGTCACCCGGTGCTTTTGACATTTCTGGAGCATATAAAACAATTTTTTAGTCACTGCCAACAAAAAAAAAACCGTTTGACGTTTTTTTATTTACGATGGTTTCATATTGTTAACTTTTAATTGCTGAACGACTCCTATGGATAGTCATTAATTGAATTTGACTTTTTTTGACATCTAAGATTATCTACATGTATTTTTTTTTAAATTTTAAGCTAGGATAATGAAATTTGGTATATAAGATATTTGTTCCATTTGCTTGCTACCAAACCCACTTTTTGGGAAAAATGCCTTTGTTGGACAGCTCGTAAGGAATTTTTAAAAATGTGACAAGAACAACTCTAACTCAAAATCTAAGTCCCAAAAACTCGTAGTAAAGTGGTAGTTTGAAAACTTAAACAACTGGTTTAAATTGTTTTAGAAATACAAGACAAGGAACGACTTTGCGTTACATTTCATAGCAACTTTGTAAAATGCTGCCAAATTTTATTTAATAATTTATAGGTTGAACTAAAGTTTAGATTAAACTGAACCATATGATTTGAACTAAAAACGTTGCAGTCAAGCTTAACTTATTACTATTAGATTCCGCATCTGTTTACTTGTTATTTATCGTGTAGTGAATGATTTCGAAGAAAGAGGGTCTGTAGGTGATAGGCCCAAGCATGGACCACAAAGTACTGCAAGATTGGCTGAAAACATTACTGCTGCTCAAGGAAGTGTTCAAAACAATCCGTCAACCTCAATTCGAGGCCGTGCTCAGGAGCTTGGTCTTCAAAGAACAACTTTGGCCACAACTTTGCACAAGGATTTGCATTTGTTTCCATTTAAGATTGAGTTGACACAAGAGCTTCTTCCACAAGACCATTTACAGCGCCGTACATATGCCAATAGGATGTTACAGCTAACACATGTGACAACCCCGATTTTCTTGAAAAATCATAATGAATGACGAGGCACATTTTTATTAGAATGGAAATGTGAATGAATGTTCTGGGCAATGGAAAACCCCCAAATTATTCATCAGTCACCTTTGCATCCATTAAAAGTTACAGTCTGGTGTGCAATTTGGTCAGGAGGAATGATTGAACCTTACGTCTTTGAAAATGAAAATGGCGTAACGGCAACTGTGAATGGGGAGCTTTATCGTGATTAACACTTGCCCTTATGTCAATCTCCATTTTTCGACTATCTGTTTACGTTTTTATAACCTTGAATTAATATCCATGCATTAAAATACATGAAAAGTATATTTTAGTCGTATTGTAAATAACTCTGTGCAAATAATTGTTACATATTGTAGCATGTTATTTTATTTTGAGGACAAATAAACTGACAGCTGAGTACCTGAGTGGGTTGTCTGAGCTCTTGTTAAACTGCACTTTTTCAAGGTAGATTTTAAGTTTAGTTTAATAAAAATTAGAATTAAAAATAATTCACTATTTTTCAAGAAAAACAAATGCTTTTCATTATAAATAAAATAAACTTACAATAAATATATAATTACAGTAATATAACCACTCCTGTCATGCCACCATTCTTGAAATTTTAAATATCATCACTGCAACCACTCCAATAAATCCCAACATTTCTACTGAAATTGAATTTGTTTTATTGTTCTATATATATATAATCAACTAATGCTGGGATGCGAATAAAAAATACAAAATACGCAAAAGAGCGATAATCCAAGAACAACAACAGAGCAGACTCGACCCGAAACGAAGCAAAAAATGCAAAAAGTCATGTATACTGTATAGTGTAGAAAATTCACCTTATAAAGCTAGAGAGCACACAAAAGAGAGCGAAAATACACGACTAGTCGCCAGTCGGTGGTGGTGATTTAAGGGCGCTATCACATCGGTAAGTGGTGACTGGTGACTGGTGATGGTGAGTAAGAAACTTTCCGTAAACTAAAATCGAGCGAAATAGGGAAGAATACATTTTTTTTTTTATATAGTTTTTGTTGTTTAATGAGAAAAGCTGTTTCAGGGGATGCAATGAACAGACCGATTCGACTGCTAAGCTGAGCCGCATCGCGCCGGGTTGGTGAATGGGTAGGTGTAAAGTTCATTCATAAAAAATGGAAGGGTACATTTGATATAGAAAACTTACTGCTGCACTACACTCCCACTCCAGTAAGTAAGTAAGCACTTCCAACCTATCACTTGAGACGGAGAATGTGCACAAAACTTTTTTAATAACACGGTGTTTTTTCGAAAAGCACTGCACATAAATTTGAAGACAACTATGGGTAGGAGGCATAAATAACTCCAGTTTTTTTACCACAATTTCACTTTGAATATTGCAACAATGTCTGTTTTCTTTCTTTTTCATTCACTTCCGTAAAAGGTCACTTTGACACAACCTGAGGGTTCCTTCGAAAATGGTCAGCAGAATTATGACGAAGAATGTCAGATTAATTAACGCATCAGTTTTTGTTATAGGTACCACAGAAAATACTTGTTTGGTGACGGTTGATTTTGTTTTTGTTAACACCACGACCCGAGAAGAAGACGGAAAAATGAATACGAACGCGTCACGGTCACATTGTGAACTAAAAGGAATGCTCGGTATACGGAATGCCTTCACCCTGTTTCGTATATTATGGCATAGCTCGTGTGTGCGTTCTTTATTTTTGTTTTGTTTTTTTTTTTTTTTCTGAACTGCGCCTTGATGTGTCATGTGCCAAATACCACCACCGCTGATCGAGCGCGTCGTATCGTACCAATTTTTGTTTTATTCACCCGGGTCTCGTTCGTCTATATTTTCAATTACACTGTTGAAAATAAACCGCACCACCACATCAGGACACTGTCTACACTATACTATCGAATCCAAAGCGAGTATACTCATACTCGTTCCAGTACCAGTGTGAGCTCTTGTACTATATTAAACCACTGCGGGCTTTTCGCGTCCTTGTTACGTCCGTGAGCCGAGAGCTCGGATCGCTTCGCTCTGCGCTTGTGTGTTGAAAACGTGGATACACTGCGCTCAGGTTCGTCGCTCAATGATACTCACTCAACGAAGGATAATACGATATAGTTTGTCAGGACAGGAGGGTGGAAAATGTGGCGCAGGCAGACAGCAGCATGCTTATTGTGTGAATGATTATTCAATGTTATGTTTATGTTTCGATTCCGGTTTTTCTTCCTATATTTTCGTTTGGGGGGGAAAGGTTTATACCATGCTGGTTTTTGCTTTTATCAGCCGGCTAGATGACGAGTTCCTTCATTCCATCGTGTACACACAGAGAGAAAGAGAACAAGTACTACTACAAATACCTTTCTTCCACCAGAAGATAATTAAATTTTTGAATGAAAAAAACGTAATGACGGGGACAGAGAGAGATGTTGAGAAGAGATCAAACACACATTTTCTTTTTTCTTTGCTGGAGCGCGGGGGTAAGCTGGGACTAAATTGCGTCCCAGAAATAAAAGTTGCAGGTTTTTTTTTTTTTTTTAAGTTTGTAAGCGCATCAGTAGTTCTAATAAAATTAGACGAGGATATGCAAGCATCGTAATAGTTTAGCATAATAAAGGGTTTTGGTAGCGTACATTTTGTTTAATAAATGTCACATGGCAGTTACAAAAATGCCTTTCCAATTTTGACAGTTAAAAGGTTTACGGAGTTTGCAATATTAGTTTCGAAAACCATACCTACATCGAAAACTTGTGTGTGTTTTTGAAAACTTGTAAATTTAGGGGTAAATGTCTCGAAACCGCACAGTAGATTTCGTTTTGTTGAAGGTTATTGGAGGGAACAGACTTTGTGATACATTCCACAGATTCCACAAAATTATTTCGTGAAAAATTTGTTTAATGTCACAAATGTCACTTTTCCGATTTTCTACTTACGGTTTCAGCAACCTAACATGCGGACTCCGAAATCCTAAATATAAAATGCTCTTTGTATGTAATCAAGAAAAACCTAAATGATGCATTTTTTGCATAGAGCTCCTGAAATACCTATCTTCTGTCTAATTACAACAATGTTGAAGTCAAGGTTCATTCAGGAATGGAAATGAATAAGTAATTACTGCATGATGGTTTCCTTAGCGTTCTTACATAAGGAGCACGCAAGAAATATGTCTATGCATGAAAATAAAATTAACAATTTTAAATATTTCAACAGTTTTGTTGAAGTTAAAAAATGCTCCAAACAAAGTACCAGCATTCATATCAAATGTCACACGTTACATTTTTGACACACGAACAATAAAAAAAACTACCCCAAAATTTGTAACAACTCCTCATCATTCATCTTATATATCAAGACCAGATAATACTTCAACGTAAGTGTGGTAGAAATTAATGAGAATGAAAAGACCTAACGGAACCATGTTCTAATTTTCAACCACCCCATTTGCAATTAGTATAACAATCCAAATGATATCGCTGTTGCGGGCGATGATGGGTTTAAATTGTTCAAGAGTCAAGTGTTGCTGTGTCAAACGTGTATATGTTTCCTTTTTGGAAAGAAAATCTTGATGAAAATCTATCCTTTCCAACATTCATTTTCGGATGAGAACTGTCAAAATGTGTAAGCTTAGTTGTCTCGGTAGTTATTTAGTAGAGACTTGTTAGATAGAACCGTTGAAGGAAATGAGGAAATATTTAAATAGCAATTCATTAAGGTAGATCTTAGTACATTTGAGGGTGTGTATGTACTTTGAAGGATATATCATGGTAGTGTTTTCCTAAGTGCATGTCAGCTATTGTATAGTTAGATCTGTTACGAAGGGTTACGTTGATTATACAATTGATGTTGTTCATTAGCATTAAACATGATGAGATGGAGGTTTGAATGTTTAAAAAAAGTTTACTTGATTAGCGCTGTTTAAAAAGGTTTGATCGGTTGTTGACTTTTAGATGCGGCATCAAGCGTCTCATAGGCATGTGCGACCTATTAGCGATGCCCGTTAAGAGTTTAATTTTGACATGCAAAAATGATAGGATACAGTTAGATTTGTAAAATTTTACTGTGAAGTGTTGAAAGAGATAGTCGCTCTAACTAATCGGACTGTATAGCTTTAGTTCAGATCATGTAGATGCTCATAGTACGGTATTTTCGTCGGATGACTGTTGTTGTGATACAGCCCTGCGAGATATACCTTTGACATCAGGAACGCTGAATTTATAGCGTGATAAATTAAGAAAGACAAATTTCCAGGAGCGTGTGATCTTAGGTGTTCATAGTACCGTCTGCCGAGTTTTTTTTCGGCTGTTGTTTAATTTCTTTAAAACATACATCGTTATGTTTTGGCGGCGGATTTACCCCTTTAGTTTTGCTAGTTGTTGGCTTCATCGTTTCCTTGTATTTCTTAAGACCTGGCACACAGATAAAGAGCTTATTCTGATTGCACAGAGCGTGCAGCAAAATTAAATTCTAGATGAATTTGATGTCAGATGTCATGGTTGTCATCAAACCATTGGGCCATTATTTGTACTTTTATAAGTGATGCCATATATTATATATTCTTCATGTAGGTTGAATTCATAAACGCCATACCTACTAACAAAGAACCACATTAGCCATTTTCATTACAGTAGATTTTTATCAAACTTACTAAGCCCAACCAATACCATCTGTTCATAAACATTTAACATTGGCATCGGGCAGATTCCGTTGCCATTTTATTTCGATTTGACAACACAATTTTACTTAAAACAATAAATAAAGTTCCTACATAGTTAAATATTTTATACGTGTTCTTGTGCGAAATATTTTAACTTATGAATGAATCTGAAAGTTTGACAGAGAGGATTCATTGTCATTTATGAAGGATGTTAACGATTTTTATATACAAAATGTACTAACTCCGGTATTCATATTGAATGTACAAAGACTGCGTAGTGAGGGTGTAAAATACAAATGATAAAACAATTTCGATGGAACTTGCGGATATTTTCGACGACTATTACGGCTGTCATTTTGTGACCTTTCGATATTTACCCTTTCTTTTCCCGCAAATTATACATACTGTCGATTTTCTATTCCACTTAACACCAATTTGTCCTAAACATATGTCCATGTGATTCTGGCAATACCACCCACACAGCGCAGAAGTCAACCTGTAATAATAACAAAAAAGTCTGCACTCGAACTTTTTTCAATTGTTTACTTGTTGTCCCATAAGCACAAGTTCTTGTATATCCTCGTTCCATGTACGAGTACTTACCTACAAATCACAAGAAATGTCGTCCCCGTCTTGGTTAGGTAGGTACAAAACAAATAGCAGCCAGAAGATCCTGCACCTACAACCCTGGATTCATTAAATTGAAGTACATGATGCTACTGCTAGTGTTTCCATAATTCCCGGGCTAACCAAATACTATTCTAACAATAAAGTGCCTAAAGAGAGAAACAACAGCACATACAAGAGTCTGCTCATCCGGCAAGGACTATACACTCTCTGTGTGTCAGGCACATGCTTTCTTTATTTTCCCTACTGCACACACCCACGCTTCTGCTGTTGGTTCTGCTGCCCGGCAAAATGTCCCTCGTATTAAATCTTTCATCTGGTTGCCTTCGCTACCTTATCATCAACCCGGTATGCCACCCATGTTTTTATTTTATCTTTTGCTTGAACACACCCGCCTACCTTCGTATCCGGAACCGGATGTAAAACATTTTATGGAGATAAAAAAAAATGCTCACAAAAAACACCCAAACTCATACGGATGTGATAAATACTTTGCAAAGTGTTGGAGAGCAAGGAGCAAGAGAGAAAAGTATCCATTACCGACAATTGCATTATATATAATTCCTATTTATCACACAAAGCATAAGCACATATAGGTACTTACTCCAAGAGCCAGCGAGTAGCAAACGTAGCCCATTTTTCGCTTATCACGAAAATATGCAATAAAATTGTAAGGTATCGGTGGTGAATCCTTGATATCTGTGCTCTCGATTCAAGAAACGACAGCGAAAGAGAGGAAAAACACGAGGTTCTGAAAACTGGGTATTACGGGTCTAGTTCTCGGTTGTCCCCTGATTTGCACTGAAAACAGTGAGCCACCTAAGCACAAGTAGAGACTTACGGACAGCGGTTAAAGGTCGACTCTCCCTTTGTTTGGGAGCAACGATTCTGTTTTGGACAGATTCTGCGCACCGAATTCTGGTTTTTGTGTTTTTTTTTTGTATTTATTTCCCTATGTATGCGGTTGTTTCGTTTCGTTTCACACACGTGATGTATGTGTTTGTTTTATTTTCCAAAAAAGCATAGGGGTATCTCTCTCCGTTGTTTGGTTACCTGAATGCGTTGCAGTTTTTACTGAATGGGGATATCGCAGCCGAGTCGATATGCTAAGCTCGAATATGAATTGTATCATGGTGTGCAGGAGAGGTATTATTCAGAAAAACGGTTAAAAATAGCAAACAAGCTGGAGGGTATACGGCATACCAGCAGAAATTTAAAACCTGTGTTACCTACCTACAGGAACAAAATTATAGCGAAACGAGGGAGAACACTACCCAAACCAGGAGAAGATATGTGGCATGCTTCCTGGAATACAGTTTGCCATATCAAGTGGCATGTTGTTCCAATGTGGAATTAAAATCATCCTGACATACAGCCAAACGAGTATAATTTTGCAAGCACATCCAAACATACCAATTGGCGCTTTTGAGAATACTTGGCAGCACTATCTATAAGCTGTTAGCACAGTTAATATTATTGAATGAATGTCAACGAAAATGTTATGGAGGGGTAGGAGGGGGGGGGGGGGGTTGGGTAGGATTATTTAATTTTTCGCGTTCGGAAATGTTTATGTTGATTTATATTGCTTTAGTCGTCGAGGGCTATATATAAAACTCAGCACACTTCAAAGGAATCCATTGCTTAAACTGTGTTTGTCGGACAAGGAATTTAGTTACGGTTACCTACACATTTTCAGGTTAAAAATTACTTAGAATTCATATTCCCTTTGAGTTATCGAAATCTAGTTTTGACAGTAAGGCGGATTTAATTGACGTATAGAAAAGCTTTTACGCGCATTCTGATGGTTTTCTTTCTATCTAACCACATACAAAAATATCCGTCAAGTAGGTACCTAACTATATACCGTTTGTGTGTTTTTTTGTTTGAATTAATAAATTTAACTTCAAGGTAATCAAGCGCGATCATAGCTTATTCTGTGTTCACTAACTTCTGTTAAGTTTGAGTGTCTGGAATCGAATTTTGACTGTAAAGTTAATACGTTTTACAGTCAACGGATTGACGGATTGAGAAGTTTGTGTACGCATTCTCTGGTGGATTACATTTCAATTTTTTGAGGAATGAAACATTTTTGTGTTCACTAAATTTTAACAGGTCTAAAGAATTGTTGATACCTACCAACTCCGGCTCTCATCCATCTTGAGTTTGGTCCTTGACCGTAGGTAATGTTTCAATCCAGCAGCAGATGAGAGCTGGGAAAGACGTGTCCTCACACTGAGGCACATATTTCATTCCCAAGAAGGAAGAATATTCAAGATGGGGTCTACGGTGTTCTACATTCCCAGTTGCAACTGGTGCTCCAGGTTGGGAGTTGTGTCTTCAGGTTAATTTCCTCCACAACCTAACAACCCGGAATGACCACTGACAACGACTTGTAAGTATGTACATATAACGTAAGCACGTGTTTACTCCAGATGTTATCTAACACTAGAATCTGTAATCGTGAGGTAGGTACATGGCAGACTTTCAGGATATATGATGGACAGGATTAGGAATGCCAAAAATATTCTAAATAAATAGTAAGGTCCATCCGTTTTGAAAGAAGTAAACAAATCGCGCAAGGTGTATGTAAATAATAACGGGCATGTTGCTCCATTTGTAACACATTTGTATTTCATTTTCGTTATCAAAGACTGCATGTAAAGGGTTTTTCAATAAGAGTGCTACAAAAGTTAAAAAAAAAAAAAACGGTTTTGGATATCAATGAAATTTTTTATTCCTGTTAAAGTACGTTCGATGCCATTATGTATAGAACTCGATTTCTTTTGCATGGCCACCACGGGCACACTTGCAGAAGTCCAGACGCTGAACCCAATTTTCGACGGTTTTCAAGCATAAATCGGCCAATACTGCTGCAATTTCACGTTCGATATTCCTACGAAGTTCATCAATCGTCGCTGGCTTGTTGGCATAGATCATAGACTTAACGTAGCCCCACAGGAAATAGTCTAACGGCGTCAAATCGCACGACCAAGGAGGCCAAGTTTCCAATAAATTGATTTTGGCATTCGCTGTGTGGCTTGTGGCGCCGTAATGTTGGAACCACATGTCCTCCAAGTCCTTATCATCCAATTGGGGCCAAAAATATTCGGTTATCATTGAACGGTAGCGATTCCCATTCACAGTAACGTGCCGGTCTTGATCATTACGGAAGAAGTACGGCCCAATGACGCCGCCGGCCCATAAACCACACCAAACCGTAATTTTTTCGGGATGCAATGATGACTCATGGAGTACGTGTGGATTGCTGTCTGACCAATACCGCATATTTTGTTTATTGACGAAGCCATTCAGCCAGAAATGAGCCTCAACGCTGAAGATGATTTTTCGATGAAAATCCGAATCATTTTCAAGTTTTTGCTCAGCCCAATTCACGAACATACTACGCTTCTGGTGGTCAAGCAGCTTCAGTTGTTGCGTCAATTTAATCATGTAAGGATGTAGGCCAAGAGCTTTTCGCAAAATTCGCCACAACGACGTCACAGAGATGCCTAACGCTTGAGAACGACGTGTGAGAGACACATTTGGGCTTTCTTCAACTGAAGCCTCAGCGTCAGCAATATTCTCGACACTATGGGTACTTCTTTGTCTCACTGGCACGGGAAAATTTTGTACTGTGCCTGTGGATTCAAATTTTTCCACTAGACGCTCAATTGTTGATCTGCTAGGACGATTATGACGACCACAAATTGGACGTAGCGCTCTTAACGTTGAGGCCAGTGACTCCAAATTTCGGTTGTAAATTTTAATAATTTCGACTCGTTGTTGGATCGTATATCTTTCCATCATGAAATGGCAAACCTTACTGAAGAGAAATGTCAAAAGAGCGGCGAGAAATATGGCGTCGTTTGCTGTCCCTGTCGCTCAACTTTTGAAAAACCCGATATTAGGATAAAAATAAATAAATTTATTTCGCAACAAGCTCGTTAGTACCCAGGGCCTAGCTTTTTTCTCACAACCATTCATGTGTGCGTGTGTACTTCTTAGCACGATGGCGGGACCTCCTGTTTTATGCCGAATCCGAACGGCTAAGTTGAGATAAGCTTTTCATGACAATTGATACTACTCGGATGATTTGTCAGATCATCACGAGAGGAGGGCCAGTGAAAAATCATTTAGGTGTTCATCGCGCCACTGAGCCCGTCATTACGATGCGTATTTGTTGTGGGGGAGCCGAATAAGGTTAAGAGACTTCGGTTAGTAATTGTCTGGGTGTAATCCGCATCTGAGCTACGTTTTGCAACACCAGCATTATAGATATGTGCACATCACCCTACTGATAATACCATAAAGGAAGTCGATAAGAAAATCGCACTGAAGGGGACTTCAACGCAAAGATCGGTAAAACCATTCGAATGGAAGTTATCAAGTATTTGCTGATGTCAATCATTAAAGACACCCAGTCGCGGGGTTAATTAAACAACAACCACATTTAAACTTACCGAACCTCTTAAAAGCCAATAAAATACTAATTTGTCATAATTAACAAAAAAAGCCAAATGTATGCAGACTAAAGTGAAAATGTGAGTCTGGTTCAAAATCTATCCTCTGGGACATTAAAAATGAATCAACTTGTCTGACCTGTCAAAAAAATGAATACAAATACCTACCGCATTACGCCTCCACACGTACATATTTTAAGTAGATACATACGCCCTTGTTTCCTATTAATTTTTTGGTTCTTATACCAAATCAAGAATGAGGTCCTACCTGGCAAACAAATAAAACAAAAGTCTCCGACGAGTACAAAAATAACAAGCAAATAAAATTATTTGCCCTCGAATGCAATTACTTTGGCAGAAAGACCAGGACGAATGACAGAATGTAAATGTAATTCCTTGTCATTAAATTGAAAAAAGGAGAACACACAACATTGTAAACGCGCATTTAATGTTAAACATATCCACCAATTAAACTTAAACACAACCATACTTCGAAGACCGGCGGTGCAACATTTTGCATTTTTTTCTTTCTTTCCATTTGATTTTACATCTCTACTTTTTTTTCCTGTCATTTGTCAAAATCCCCGCTCATGTCGCGCGCAGCAACACGTTGATATCAGATGAGGAAAGGAAGTGTATTCCACCATGTTGCCATACATATATACTCCACTCCCCTGTTCCACAAACTCAACTCCAGGCCCAGGGACAGGCAGGCTGTATGTGCGCACAACATTTGTACAAAATAGGAAATGCAATCGGAAAAGGGTGAACAAGAAAAACACGACCGGGGCCATGTGTGCCATGGATACAAGTGTATTGGTATAGTGGGAAAAGCGAAAACACGACGACGACCAACCGACCGACCGGGTATGTTGCGTTTACATTGTTTGGGTATGTTCGTTTGTTGTTGATATTTTGATTGGTGTGTTTCATTTATTTTTGTTTCGTGACGTCGGATTTGTAGGTGGTAGTTTTTCGGTGGTGTGTAAAGTTGGATACACAAAGTCGATGAAGGTTCTTAATCCCTTCTTGTAAAGTGCTTTACTGCATGTTCTCTATCTATCTCTCTCTGTATTTTGCCGGAACTTTGTCTGATTTTGAAAGAACAAAATGCGAGTATGCGTTAGTGCTCTAGGTGTGCAGATTCCTTTTGCTATTCCAGAGTAAAGTAGTTGACGTATTGCATTTCGAGTTCTTTGTTCTAGTCTAGTTGCTGGAAGAGGGTCATCAAAAGAAAAACTGAATGTTATTAGCGAACGTGCTATGGATGTGGATTTAACGACTAAAGTTGGGAGGAGACCGGGGCCGGCGGGCTTTTGAATAAGTTGATGCAATTTCTGGGGGTCCGGTGTCAGTCGGTATGTAGAGGTGTAGGTACCTATAGTCTGTGTAAGATTTCTTTTCAAAGAACTGCGTAATTCTTTTCGCAATGTGTTTACATGCTAGGGTGATGTGATGATGGCGGCTGACGCAATATTGTCACTTGAGTGTGGGCACCCTTTTTCATGGTTTTGTGTGTGTTACTCTGGTGGAACGCTTGGGAACTCAAAATCGATACTGAAAATTGGGAAATCTTGTAAGCGTGTGCATAGGTGCAGATACGAATGTTCGTTACAACTGAGTGATTTCAAATTCGTTTTGACAGATGTTTTTAATTCCAAAAGCATCCTATATTTAATGGAGTTTTATGGAGTAGGTGTTATCGGTAGGTCAGGGCACAACAGTTGAAACGACTTTAAGGAAATAATTTAAGACTGGGACAGATTTGTATTCCTCGCTTTAAGGCAGTATAAGTTATGGTTCGTTACTAGCCCATACTTGGATTGTTCGTGACTGTACTGCTGGCATTACCAACGGTAATGCATTGTTGTCACATCACAGCTTGTCAACAAACTTTCGCATCTCTACTTGTCTCGCATCTCTTTACCTTCTGCAACACGCTTGTAGATACGCAGATGTAGATATCCATAACAAATGCTCCTAGAGAAGCATGAAATAGTCATGGGTTACACTTAATAAAATTATTTAAACAGACGACTCTGATACTGTGTTTCAATTGAAATAATTTATACAGGATCTCTTATAGTACCAGGAGGTCTTTTCCATCAATTCAAACAACTGTTAAGCGTTATTTTTCAGGTAACGAGATGTATTTCTTATGGAATATCTAGTAGTAAATATATGTAGTTGAGTCAACATAGCTTGCACAGCCTGGTACCTAGCTACGATCGTTACAACCGAAAACTGGAGTAAGCAGAGCTAACTCACGAGCGGCACATGAGCACCCCTTTGCTATACCTTGATGCAGACTTTGGATAAAATGGTGGATCCTGTATCATCAGCCTTACATTCCTTATCTGAAAGTGGGGTTCCTGTCCTGGCTCAAATCCCGAAAGTGACACTGCTCCGCCTCTTGCGGATATCGGACAAACTGTCATGTGAAGCTTCTCAAATTTGCAGTTCGGATTGGGACTTAAACAATAAGGTCTCTTCTTTGTGGCACAAATAAAAACTTTGCACACATAACTAAAGGCCCTTTAAGGACCCGTAATGCCAGATATTTAATTTTTCAGGATCAAAGGGAGGCAGCTACATACCTAGTTTCTTTGAAATCTTTCTTTCCTCTGCGTGAAATCAACGTACACATGCGTACCAACCATGCACCGTATTCAATGAAATAATAGACAAACTTGTCTCCCGAATAGTTTGATCATTTTACCTTTCTCTAACGTCAAAACCTCAAAAAAGTCATTATGTACTTTTAAACATATCGTATAATCATTGATTGAGTCGTACTTTTTCCTCTCATGTCATGCGTCAAAGTCGACCCATATTTTGCGCAAAGGATTTTACCAGTTATTTTCTTTAAAAAGCATTCCCTCTGTGCTATAGACCATTGGAAAAGTGTTTTGATTCGAACCATAGCTAGGTACTTCTAAACGAATAATGAAATGCGTATGCAAAATGTTTTACTTTATTAACCTATAATGAATTTTCCAAAAAATACGTGTCGCTACAAGTAGATTCCATTGTCTTTTGACTATTTAGCCATGTTTGACAGCTGGTGTCGAAGAATGACACCTTTATGATTAAAACGTCAAACATTCTGCTAAACTTATATGAAATCTTGCAACCCTTCTTAGTTTATTTTAACAGAAGTCAAACTTTGCTTTTTTTTTGTCTTCTTTGACAGTTCTTATTTCTTATTTCTGTTTACCCTTTTCTGCTCTTGTTCATTATAGAACAAAATATTAACAACAATATTTATAAATTCCACAAAACTGGCCCTTGTAACTGGTACATTTTTTGTATTTCTCAAGCTCAGAAATATTCCGTAATAATATTCTGTAATCATGGAAGCAGACAAAATGAATACTTGCGTATCAAGCTTATGCTAACACACATACAACATGACAGATAATCATACGCAAAAGCGACTGCACACGTATAATGTTCAATAGAGTAAACTAAAAGAAAATAGCAACAAAAAAATAATTGCCCAAATTAACATAGAGCGATATGTGAAGCACAGAGTAAAAATGGGGTAAAAGAAGAAAATTATAAGTTCATCTTGGTTCATTCTTCGCTTACTGATTTAGTAAAACTCTGGTAAACAATTACATCTGTAGCCATTTTCGTTAGATTTGACATTTGACATACTGACACAATCTGATTTCATTAATGTCTGCGGGTGTTTTTTTCTTATCTGGAAACCGCGATATTGACACAAAGCAAAAATGCAATTCAAATTGATTGCGTCAAACATGATGACAAATTGTCAGTGCGGTTCAGATTACATTTACATTTGGAAACATTCATGTATATAAATGTATTAAAACAAAACATCAAGTTGAGTGAAGAAGATGAAAAAATTAAAATATAAAAAGAATTTTTGATAATAATGTCCCGCATTGTTATATTTCCCCATTTCTTTTGAGACTTCCTCCCCGATATAAAGTAGATATATACAATCAGATGTAGACGTATATTCTGGGCGTGCTATATTCCATTTAAAAAAAAAACAACCATTGTTTACAGAACGAAATTGTTCAAGTGGCACAGAAAAAAAAAGACAAAATTATACACATATACAAAGAGAGAAAAAAAGAGCTTCAATCTAATGCATCTCATTAGACGAATGACATGTCAAATGGGGCCGCTGACATTATTGCATGCATTATGGGAATACGCTAGTGTGAAATACAAGGAACTGTCAGTTTGTAAGCCAACAAAGAAAATTTATTTTGTGTTCTTTGAGACATTCCCAATCATCTTCACCTCGTTCTGATAATCCGATTTAGAGCCCAGAAAAATGAAGTCGACGACGAAGTAGCCAGCAGCAGACAGACAAGAGAACATTTTTCTACCCTCCTTTCGTTCACTGGCTTTGGCTTGGGGGAGAAGATGGAAATGTAACATGTGAGTGTGGATTTTAAGTTTAACACACATACACACAAAGTATGCAAATGTCATGCGGGTGTAATCGATTTTTCCTCTTTTTCAATGTGGTTTTTTTTCGAGTAAGAAACAGAGGGACACAGGACGTGGTGAACGGAAGCAGTATGCCATTTACAAGGAAATCAATTTCCAAATGGGATTTTGATGATGATGCGGCGAAAATTGAGATAAGAACAGGCGACATTTGTTGGTGGTGGTGACGGATTAAGAGGCACACTTTAGTAGGTTAAATAGACCTAGATAGGTAATTGATTGCGTTGAAAATTAAATAAACGATGATTCTAACACGTTTGACAAATTATCACGACCATGTACAGGAACGGTATTGCCGAATAAATATCGATGGTAGGATGAAGGTGTTGGTTTAGACGTATCTATGAGTAGGAGCATCATACAATTTAAGCTGAGACTCTGATCATTTTGTTGGGGTTTGCGGGAGAAGGACGTTCATGGGTGTATTCAGATTTACCAATTTTCAGAAGCTAATTTCGTAATTGATTCAGCGATCTTTTCCTAGGATCAATCATATGATTGAGACCGACAGGACTTCGTTCGATTATTTGGTTGTTCGTTTTGCCACTGCGTTGTTCATGGCACTGTTAGTTGAACTGTATGTAAATGTGCTACAACTACTAGATTGATGGTGTCAAGATTTTGTGAGCAAATGCTAAAATAGATGATTATGTTCCCGAACAATAAGTGTCAGTTGGTACCTGAAAGTGGAATTAGCGATCAAGAAGGGTATTCCAGGGTATGTTTATACCAATCAAGTATACTTAAGCATGAGATGTGAGAGTGTTTAAGACTTGGATTAATCTTAAATCCGTTGGAGTGAAGAACGATTTACATCGCTTGGGAAATCCAAGGCAAAAAGCACAAACTTTTGCAGAATTTATAATAGATGGTCTGGCCATTGGTTTACTTAACTTCAACTCCTTTTATTTTAAACTACTATATCCCATTTCAGAGTTGTGAGAAATATATAACTTCCCGCACACCAATGAATTTGTATGAGACCCTATACAACACCCATTAATATTTATTTATTTGTTTTAACAACCTGAGTGCTGAATAAACAATGTGTATCTAAACAATTTTATAACAGTTCAAGTGAACTATCGGTTTCTTTAAAACCGTGAAATGTAATCCATCTCAATTTGACAGCTACAAACAAGTGTCACAATCGTATTATGTTACGTTTTTAACCATGTCGCAGGCATGTTTGAAGTTGATACATTGGCATATATGTGTATGTTCGATGTTTCAAACAACGTGGATACCATCAATTAGGGAGTTCCTTGCGAAGCTTATCTCTGTTTTTTTATTCATTTTTCTTTTGTAACAGATTATACTATCAAATGTCACTTTAACGCGCCCAACAATTTTGTGACACGATTACTTATGTATTTATGAGTCAGCATAAAATGAATGTTTTGCAGCACGCAATGATTGGAAATAGATTTTCGAACATACCCGGGTTATGCTTTATCACTTTACATGAAATAAAAATTTGATTTTATTTTGTTCAACAAAATATAAAGCTGTCAACGTTTTTTTTTTTTACATTTAACTGTTAATTGAAACTACAAAAATGTTTTTCTTTTCATTTTGCACTCCTTACATGTTATGGCGATTACGATGGGGCAATGTCGTCGATGGCAGTAAGTGTCAGAGGGCGGCGGAGCAACACAAGAAACCACCACACACACACTATACCAAGGGAAGCCCGACGCTCTTGAGCCGCCAAAGACGAGCGAACCGAAATTGGTAAACAACACCACGGCCTGAGTTCGCCTGCGTGAGTGTTATCTTACGTTTGAGTGTATAAAAAAAAAAACTTTTAAAATAGCGCATGCAACAATTTTTATATATTTTCCATTTCTATTTTGATAGAATAACGATGATGCCATTGCTTTTTTTTGTTCACTCTCTTATGTATGTACCTATTTTTTCTTCATCCTACCCCGCACATTGCTCCTTAATTCCGTACGCTCTGGTTTTGGCATACAATTTCATTTATGAGCGAGCGAGATACCAGACTGACAGCAGCAGTTAGTAGTGTGACCGGGTGAGTAAGTGCTCTACTAGTAGTGGTATTGTATGGAGAAAACACTAACAAAATAAAATAAAAACGAACTGTCGATGAGTAGGTTGTAGCCGTGCATACTCTCTGATAATATGTATCTATGGGTCTTGTATCTGCAGTTTTTTTTTGTTTTTCGTTCAGCTATGTGTGATTTGGAATATAACGAATTTTTGTTTTTGACATTCGATTTGAAATGGGACTAACGAGTGAGAATAAGACATTGTGTACGGTTTTGTTTGTTTGATGTTGTTGCTGTTTTTTACCGTTTTTAAAATATGTACCTATACACCGTTTTATTGTCATTATGACATAACACAACATTCGGAGAGAAATGTTCATACATATAGATTCTGTTTGTTTTTTCCAATTGGTGGAGGCCATAATTGCAATAATGTAAATCAGAAAAGAATGACCAACAATCTGGTTAGATAGGGCTTTAGATGGTTTAAAAATCAGATGATGTTTTATAACGCTCTCACGTCTTTTCCTTACCTGATGTATTGTTTTTGTTGCTGCTTTGTTTAACCAAGGTGTTCACAACGACGACGATGATGACAGCGATTCTTTTGTACTTGTGATTGGACTGCGTGTTATTTTCTTCCTCTCTTTTGCAGGCGAAATGTATTTAGATACGTGAATTATGCATGATTTTCCATTCAAATAAGAATTTTTATAATTTATTTTCTTTTTTCACTAACACTTATTCAAAGCAGCACTTTTTTACTAGTTTTTGGAAACTAATTTTTTTAACAAAGACAAATTTCGAAATAGGTTGCAAAAGAAAACAATGACGTGGTGCGAATTTTTTATAGATATTTTTATCTTAACCGAAAATTACTAGTAAATTATAAATAACAAGGGAATTTAATAAAATTTTATTGAAAAAATAAGACTACGATAGCAACAACGACGAATTTTGGTTTTTCATCACACACACTGTACTCTCCGGTCTGTTGCTTTACCAAGTCACGTATTGTATCTCTCAGTATCTATCAAAACAACATTGTACGACGTACGGATACGACAGTCATCACGGACAACTAATACACAAATGAGAAATGCGATAACTGAGGGGAATGAACAAAGCACTACAAATACGAAATACGAATAAAACGTCTATAAAGGAAGGAAAAAGTACTAAAAAGCAAAAAAGCACGACCGAAGCACAAACAAAATCAGAAACACCAGCAAAGAATCAAAGGCAACCCCAGAAAATTTCATCGTTTCTCTTCTCATATAATTTTTCATCGTCTGATTTCGGTTTTTCTTTAGTTCCCTTCATCTTTCTATTTCGTTTTGATATGGTTGGTGGTATGTGGCGTGCCTTGCATTACCTATAGCTTTAGTAGTAGATTTCTTGCGATTTTGCTTTGTTGTTTTTTTCCACATCATGATTTGCTATTGCATGCGATATGTATCGGCTTGTTGCGAGTGTGTGTGTAGGTGAGCGGCTATGAATAAACACATTCAAACACAGGTAGAGTACACATCTGGTGCGGTGTTTGCAGAGTGCTAGAGCATTTTAAGAAACTTGTTCCGTTGTTTTTGCTAATGGCATAATAGTGGAATCCAATAAGATAGTAGTGGTAGTAGTAGTAATGTTGTTATGTTGTTTTTTCGGGGGCAGCAGCGAGAGCGCAACGCTCACGTGTGTTGTGTTGTATCTGTATGGCAATGGTATTGGTTTGAAAAAAAAAAAAAAAAAATTCAACCAATCAAATTTGGGGAAAGGTTATCACGTGCTTGAGTTATTTTCTGTTCAGCAGGGGGATTTCTTTGCATGAAATTTCGTATTAATTTTCGGTTAATCGAATAAAGTGCCTAAGAACTGTAATACATACTATGATTAACTGTGCATACATGTTATTTCCCAATCAGAAAATGACAGCAAAAGAGATTTTGTAGGGGTGCTGATGTTGATAAATCAACAGAACTGCCAGCTCGAAGAAAAAAAATAATGAAGAATAATGTTTGTTTTTGCATCGGGTAGGTACCTATACGTATTATGGCGTTTTCAATTTTTTTTTTATTTACCCTTAATTGCAATAATACTGACAAAATGTGACTTATCATTTAATAAGTTGTGAAAAACTATTGTTAATCATTAACCGCCGTATTAATAAACGCTGGTAATTCCATACAAATTTGACTTTTTTGCTGCTGTGCCCTGTGGTATACGCAGCATTGCCATGCTGAAAAAACATACCAAATAAAAATATTTTAACAAACAAAACTTTTGACTAAGGCCCTGACAACTTTAATACCCTGAGCGGAATAACGAAGTTGCGTGAGCGTAAAAAGAGATTTAAAATTGTATCGAAAATCGAATTTAAAAATGAATAACAAACTACTGACGAGATTATGAATTTCTTAATATAAAATACTGGAGAGGCATTTACAACCACTCTTCGGCATTATTTTGTATATAAACGCTCCCATTTCGGAAACGTTTTGAGCTTGTTCGCTCAGATATTTTGATAAAAGTTACGAAAATGATTAACAGAATGCGTATCTGCTGTAGCTTGTAGCTGATTCCCAAAGTTAAAAGCAATGCAAGCTCTTTACTTCGCCATACAGTTTAATTAGAATCGTTGGATCAATTTTTTGACAAAACCGATGTTATGTAAATGGGAGGTAATGTTAACAGAATGGAGGTTACTACAAAATTGTGGAAACAAAAAATCTGATTAAGAAGTTTGAAGATATTCACTTAGCCATTCAGGCAGGAGAAATGAGTAAGGACAGACGGAATGATGGACGAATAGCGATAATAACCTTTGGTTCCCTTATTAGAATAGTAAAAGCTCGCTGAAGAAACACAGGAAGTCGTTACATATCTTCTTGTACCATAAATATGGAAAATATCAACATAATACTTAACCGAACGATCGATATAGGTCAGCGTAAAACAAATAACAACTTGGCTTATTCAATGATCTTTAAAAATAAAAAACGCCTAATATAGCGATAGAATTGTATTGATTTTTAATTTCATTTTATGTTTGATAAATCTGGCAACGTTTTCGCTGAATCTTGACGAACGATCTCCTCTTTCTTTACAGTCTCCTTCCCTAGTATGTTGTGTGTTCTAGCAATATGCAATCTTGCCTTGCCCGCCTATTTTAGAGTCTTCTGACTGGACTTGATCTAACTGGTATCGGCATGAGCTTGAGCATGATATTCATTTTGCGTTGGATCGTGTATTTTTATCCAATTGCACACCTTGGAATCCACAGCCACACCAATCCCACAGCTACACGAGCACTTCAACGTGATATACCAATGCATGAGTAATGCAAGTCTTGTTGCCATCGTGCATTGACTTTATGTTCAATGGCAGGACAGAAGTGGAACGATAACGAGGAACAGCATGACTTAATGGGCGAAATGGCAACTGGCAACAGCGACGGCACACATGACACAATGTGCTAGTCGTCATTTGTAGTAGTAGTATATATGTACCTACAACTGCGGGTATGTAGGTAATTATTACTTTCGCAAAAAGTAAATGAATTGCAATTAAGAAAACCCAACGAAACGAACAAACGTGCACTCGTAATAATGTGCCAGTGCATTGCTTTGTTTTGAACTTAGGGCGGTGTTCAGAAAGTCCCTGTCTCTCTCGATAATGATTAATCGGGAATAGGCAGTTTGGCAATGCAGTACCTACCTTTTTGGGTACGGGGGTATTGGATTGAATCCCACAAATAACACACGTCATCCATATTGTATACGTTCTACCTACTTATAGATATGAAAAGTCATCGGTAAATGTCTTAACAAAAAGGAATGACTAATTGTTTATGCTAAATGTTGCGCGAGCATTGTGAAATCCAACGAAAAGGAAGGAAGAAAAGAATAGTAACGTTAGTCTTCACATGGCTGGAAAAATACACGAGAAAAATAGACCTGACAAAGAAAAATAAACGTTTTTTATGAATTTTTGTGAATTTTTGTATATCCACGAAGCTAGTGTGCGTTGAATCGTTGCAGTAAAAGAAGAAAGACAGGAAAGTTGTTGCCAGGTAAAAGATAAAAATTAATAACATCTTTGAAGTTGGTAATTGGTGGGATTACACGATTTTTTTTTTATTATTAAGGCGTATAAATGCCGGTGCCTGATGTAAATTTATACATATTTATATTTTAATGTCGACATTACTTTTTACTGAACTTGCATTCAATAGTTATCCGGTATGGTTGCTGCAGGTTAGGTTATGGCTGCTGTCATACGAGGTAGGTCTTTAATCTTTTCTCGATTCATCCGTCTATGCAAACCATCTTAAGTTGCCTTATAAATAAAAGGATGTTTATAATGTCAATATGCATCACCTAGGTTGTCACCGAGCTAACGTCTTATTTTATGCCTGAAAAACATTGACACAGCTACTTTAACGACAACGTTAGCCATTGTGCTTGATTTAATGTTGCTGCGACCGACGTTGTTAATGCGTGATGTTCAATACAATAGACGACCTTTAATGTTACTGTGTTTATAGTCTTATTGGACAACACTGGACATAAAAGGATTATGTTGAGGATGCTCTCCCTATATAGACAGCTTCTACAGAAGTCAATGCTGACGAGGCCTAGTCTGTTTTAATGTAGGCCTATGGAATAGTATACTCTGGGATCACCGATTGTGCTAATGATATGTGATCGCTTCAGTATAATAAAACTTGAGAGATCCCTTTTAGCTAATATTAGGCTACCAATGCCTAGATAATGACGCGTTGTACCATTTCTATATAATCAGTCTGCTTTCTTGAGACCATCGAGTTTGAGTAGTAGTATCGTTGAGTATATTATCGTAGTAGTATCGGTTTCTTTATAAAACACGCAGTTGAATGCATTTTGTGATAATATAAACATTTTAGCAGAGTAAATGAAACATTTGGATTTTGGGGGCTTATTTGGTTAAGACTCCTTGACGAAGTAGTTACAATACAAGCAAATAAGAGTTTGACAGATGTTCCAGAAGAACCTGATTTGTTCCATTCTTCTGGCATACTTTTGTCTGCATACAATTCTGATAATGAATTGGTGAATGCTCCTTATCAAAAATTGTTTCTGTCATTTCGTTTAATTACTGCGATTTAATAAAAGGCTATTCGAAAGGGTTATAACAACAACTTTCCAATTTGATTTTAATTTTTTTTTGGTTCATGTGAAATACTAAAAGGTTAGAACGTTGTACAAAAAGTACCTAGTACCGTATGTACTATTAAACTTTATTTTACAAATCAGTGTTTTATTCAAGAAATGTTCCTTATGTCATCGAAACGCGAGTTGTGTTGAAAATGTCGGTTCTGTGAGTTAGAGGGTAAAGCAAACTCGACAAAATCAATTTCTAATCAACCACTTTCTGCGACTTTAACATGACAAATGAACAAACAACTTCGGGCCAAGTTATTGCTATTATTGAAAACCCTCATTTAAAATTTTCGTTTACTTCTGTTTTTTTTTACAAATTCAATTATTGGCGAGTTGGTGTCAAAAAAAAGCTAATGAATTTTAGAACATCTTTAAACAAAAATATATTAATTTTTAATTATAGTTTTCACAGAAAACTGCTTCTTATTTTTCACTGATCAGGATTTATTATTTGTGAAGTAATGATTGCCATTGACCGAAATGAAACTGAATTTATCAATAATTCATATAAGAAGCTATGGGGGTCATATTTCGATTCCACTATGTTTTGTGTTCCAATGAAGTTCAATGACAGCTATACTGGGATGGAATTGAAATTTTACCTCCAAAGCTTCCTATAGGAATTACGGGAAAATTCCGTTTCAGTTCGGTGGAATGGCAATCATGACTTCACTAAAATAAATCTTGATCAGTGAAAAATTAGAAGTGATTTTCTGCATCTTTTACATCTTTTTGGATAGTCATTATCAAAAATGCATAACCTTTGTTTTGACACCAACTCGCCAATAATTGAATTTATAAATATACCACAAGAAGTAAAAAAAAAATTCCAATGAGAGCTTTCAATGATAGCTATAACTGGGCCCCTAGTCATTGACAAACCCTGACCTTGCCAAGGCTCTTGGGACAAAAAATCATCTTAAGCTTCGAAGTTCATTTATTGATGTATGTTCGCAATATGTGCAATTTTACACAAGCAAAATTTGTTGGAATTTTGATGATTCCAATCTAAGCTAGAAAGTAAGGTTTTGGTATGGATTCTGATCAAGGTTTCATCGGTCCGTTCCTCTTTCAAATCCAAACTCTATGGCAAGTGCTGAAATCAAGAGACACAGCTAATTCATTTCCATCATTCTGCACGATCGATTTAAGAATAGGAGTTACTCGTGCGAGAGCAACGTGAACTGGTTAATGAAGCCTTTAGGTCGCAAACTTTTGATGATATCAGAGTCCAAACCTAGAATTGTTGTGATAACATCATTCAAAATGTAACCTCTTGAATGCGTCATCGATGAAGTTTTGACTTGTCTTGTTTATAGAAATGCAATCGAACGCAGAAAGTCTGGATACAAAATTGAATTTGAGGGGATTAGCCTATATTTTATCAATATTATTGAAAAGAATACAATTTAAGCTGAACATTATTTTTTGTAGTTTATTGACTTACCTCAGTTTGATGTTTATAAGCGAATCTATAAAAGAAAGAAAAAGAAACTTAAGTATGCATAATATTACTTATTTCTTAGAATATGGATTTATTAATTTATACAAACGGGCCAAAAGGAGCAACCAACGTTAAACACAAATAACTTTTTTTTTAATTTTCAATATATGTAATTGCTCTTTTTTCTTTTCTTTTGTAGTTCTCGGAAATTTAGGAAGTATATAACAACGCGTTTAAATCATTGATTTTTTCTATCTTTGTCAACGATCATTTGTTATGACGCCAATTCAAGATCAGCTGACAATTCCAGCTCCTGGAAAAGGTGGTCGTAGAAATATTCATTTTGAAAACAATGCAAGGCTGAGCTTAAACATTAATAGGTCTTATTTTGCCCACCCTGTATTATATATAAAAGTTGTATAGTTTACTCGTTACACGTTTCGCGTGGTCCAAATACAACTTTCCTTTTGACTCATAATGTCTTTTTAGGATTGCCAGCTGATTCCCAATACAATTTATGAAATTAAAATCTTTGTAGATACGTTCCCTTACAATAGATTCGTTAGATTACAGTATTACTTTTATTGATTCTTAGGGACCAGGTATAGCTATCATTGAAAATCCTAATAAGAAATTTTCTTCTACTTCTTGCGGCATGATGGAGTTGAAATGTCACCCTCATGAAAAATAAAAATTGATTTTCTGCGAAAACTATAATTAAATGTTTAAATATTTTTGGATAAATAATAAGGTTTTCAATGATAGCTATAATTGGGCCCTTACTTATTTTTACTTATTGCAAAAAATCGTAAAAGTGAGTGCTTATGTGGAAGAAAAAAACCACCCCTCCATAAAACTCTGTAAAATATTTGGCTGCAGAAATGAAAGTGACATGTCGTTTGAAAAATATGCGGATTTTGAACTGGCGGCATTCTATTTACGGAAATGTGGCTGGGACATGAAAAGTATACATGAAAGGCAAAGAATTGTGGGCTTAAATTGAAGACATTGATGATAAACAATTTTCCTAGCGTTAATATTGAAACCAGCGATTCGACTTTTTTTTGTTGAGAGATCGCATGCGAACAATCCAGAAATGCTTCAAGCTTTTCAAACGAATGTCGTCCGAATATTGGGAAATGAATAAGGTTCCGCTATTAACTCTGACAACAACATCTCGTCAGAAATTAAACGAAGAATTACTCTTGCCAACCGCTGTTTCTTCGGGCTAAGAAGGCAATTCAGTAGTAAAGCCCTCACTCGAACTACTAAGGAGATCTTATATAAGATCCTGATCATCCCAGTCCTGCTCTACGGTGCTGAAGCATGGACCGTATCATAAGCGGATAAAGAAATCCTTGGTCGATTTGAGAGGAAAATTCTTCGAAAAATCTTCGGTCCCGTTTGCGTTGACGGGCTATGGAGAGAATCTTCGTCTCCATAGCCCAAGAACTATACGAACTGTACAGCGACATGCCCCTGGTCAAAAAACTCCGCATTGGATGTTTAAGATGGCTAGGACATGTAGAACGAATGGACACCAATAAACCGGCTCGCAGAGTCTTCGATTCCCAGCCAGAAGTCGGACGCAGTAGAGAAAGACCTCGCCTTAACTGGCGCGCACAAGTAGAAACCGACCTCAACCAACTTGGAGTGCGCAACTGGAGGCAGTTAGCTAAGGACCGGGCTAATTGGAGAGGCATGTGGGTTGAGGCCCAGGTTCATTCCGGACTGTAGTGCCACTTAAGTAAGTAAGTAAGAATAAGGAAAAGCATTACTACAAGTTGGGTCGAATGGCTACAAATATCATTGTTTTGGCATTCATGTTGTAAGCAAGCAATGGAGCGATAAACACCTGAGGAATAATTGTGACTGAGTAAAATTTCCTTGCAAACTAAACCCAATGTTGTGTATTGTTAAAAATGAGCATCCAACTTAGAGGTTGACATGACAATACTTTTGTCCCAACTTGAATGAAAGGTCGTTCGCGTACTTACGTTCATGAGTACATTTGTATGGCTTTGTGTGAAAATGAAAAAGTTTTAAAATGATGAATGAAGAAAAAAATTGTTCGTCAGTTATTTTCATTCAGAATTTCGGGTGGTGAAAAAGTGAAAATTTCAAAGAATTAAAGCTCAGGAGTTTAAAAGAAACCAACAAAAAATTGCATTCTTCTACAAAAAAAAAAATAACAGCGAATTTTTTTTTTCGGATTTGCTTCGATATTTGAGTTTGTAAAAATAATCTTAGAAAGTACTAAAGCGAATGGATAGTTTTCGTTTCTCGCCTCTCTTCTCTACTACAAACTATGAGGTTTTTTTTGCGAAAGCGTGCGAATACTCTTAATTTAAACAAGAGGATTCTCTCTCGATATTAAATATTTGACAGTTTCCATTTTGTTCACACAAGAGCACCTGCATAGAATTTAAAAAAATCTGCTTCTATTACTTTGAATGTTCATTTTGGGGAAATCATTGGAAGTAAATATACAATCAGATGGTCATTTTGATGAAAATTCGTTCTAAAAACAGATTTTGTCAAACTAAATTCGCAAAATTGCAACAGTTTGCGTGAGCCAGTGCATTTATTGTACAATTTAAAGGTCGCTCTTTATTTTTGATGTGACAAAATATCACAGAAAGATTATCAATTGACTATTTACAATGCCAAAATATTGTTGTAATGTTGTGGTTGATTTTGTTATGTTAAGCTTCTTAAAAATATTTTCTCATGTACATTCTTAACACGCGATATATTTATCATGACATTTGGTGTTTATGTCAATATCGATATTGACACAAATGTTTCAATTTGTTTCTGAATTAAAACAACAAGAATGTCAAGTAAAGCATATTATAGATCCATTTTGTATAATTTGCAATGCTTGTCTTCAAACACACAAGAGTTGAAAGTTCACTCGTGGGTCGCCATTATATTTTCTGATTTTCTTTTGCAGTTCCATTTGCTTATTTCTTTGAAGCACTACCACCTTCTCCTCATCAGAAATCAGAAATTGTTTGCATTGTATTTTCTACTAGTATGGGCAAGGAAAAACATAAATTTCTAGCCTTTGCGGAGGCGCAGAAGTAGTATAACTACTTTTCGATTTGCCTTGGTGTGTAATAGTAAACGACAACAAAACAAGCCAAGCAAGAAGCTCAAGTCATCGAACAACAAGTCCACGAGCATGACGACTGAAACAAACAGGAATTCAACACAAGCAAAGAGACGAACAATAATAACGAGACCAACAATATCCAAATGGATGGATCTATTTTTGTATACGTCGCTACGTCGCAATGAACATACGCAAATAATGAAAAAAAAATTGCAAAAATAACAAAAACACAATTCCCCCGTGGTACACATGAGTAGGCCTATGCCTAAATTGTGATACTCGGTCGTTACCGGTACATGTCACACTATTGGATTTCGTCAGTAGAAACAATTCGATCGGAGGAAATTAAAAATCCATAAAATTCCGTTGATATATATATTGAGATCGAGTGTAAATTTAGACGATTCATGAAAATAAGTTGAATGTATTTTTAAGCTGCGAAAACACATTCTAAAGTATAAATAAAGTTATTTTTGTAAGACCTTAACGGTTGATTAACATATTATACTCTGTTGACGTTATGCTGTATTTTGACAGTGACTAGTGACAATCTATTACTTACGGCTTATTTTTAGGAGTGACAAAAAGTGTCATGTTTAAACGGTCTTGTTTCTGTAATTACAAAAAGACTTTCATCATATTCTGTCATTAAATGGAACTGTAGCTTCATATATAATGACATGTAACGAAAATGTTATGAACATTTTCATTTTGTCAATTTAATAGATTTTCATTCAGTTCATTAGTTATAGGTATAAATATTCGAATCTGGATTTCTACGATATCTTGGACAATACTGTTAGAAAAAGAGAATATCTTTAGCACTAGTGTCATAGTCTGCACAACACTACGCCTGGCAACGGATTAAGGCTAATCGATTTCGTCGAAAGATATCACTACCTTATTGCGTTCAAAGTAAGTCTGCGGATATTAAAAACGCGAGAACAAATGCCGAAAGATTGCAATCGCAAGAGACCGCCAAGTCCTTTGTTCTGTAGAACGCGTATCCCTCAATCTACTATGGAAGAACCACTTCTTCAGACTGTTAAGCAAACCACCAGACCTAATTGAAGTGATGATAGCAAAATCTGAACATAGGCTTAACAAGGCTGCGAAAATGACATTCCTGCCGAGCTTTATAAAGCCGGTCGGTGCACGGGGATGAATTGGTAAGTAACACTCACCAACTCAAAAGCAAAATTTGGTCGGATAAAGTATGCCTGAAGAATGTAACAATTTTGGCTAATTCAGAAAAAAAGAACCATCTGAACTGCGAAACTGCACACGCATAAGTCTCCTCCAAGTCGCTTACAAGATCTTATCTGCCGGTAAATGTAAACATATCTGTCTTAACAATTATTAGAATACACGGCGGCAATTCACTAAATCGTGACAGATGTAGATAAGCGCAGAATGCACTCGTGTAAAAGAGGGAACATACCCAAAATAAATTCACTTTCATAGGAGCTATCGTCCTACTTGTTGGCAAAATAAAGGGTGATCCATTTCGAGGTTCCCTACTTTTTAAAGAAAAAAACACAGAAAATTCAAATTTAATGGAGAATGTTTATTATCATTTGAAAGAACATTCTTTGGCATTTATTTTTTGAAGATTATGTCTATCAAATGTTGGCCGTTGCTACGTCGCAGATGGTCCATCCGTTGAGTCTAATTTTCGATCACTCGTTCGAGCATTTCGACTGGTAACTGGCGAATGACAGGCATGATGTTTTCCTCCAAGGCCTGAATCGAAGCGGGTTTGTCGGCATAAGCTTTTGACTTTACATATCCCCACAGGAAAAAGTCTAACGGTGTGATATCACACGATCTTGGTGGCCAATCGACCGGCCGGTGATGGTGTTGCGAATAGAACGCTCAGTAGGCCAATTATGTTGACCATAAGTTGAGCGAAGTGCACGAAACACATTCCTCACAGAACGTGAATTTTCATAATAAAGTTGAACAATTTGTAAACGTTATGAAATGCCAAACAATACTAAACAAAAATAACATAACAGCATGACACGACTCACACGTGATCTGTCAAAAAAGGCTATTGAAAAAAGTATCTCTACTTGGATCACCCGTTACTTTTAACATTCTGGTCGCCAGTAAGAGTTCTCGTATACAGATAAACTAACGTAAATATTAGAAATTATTCTTTTCATACTCGCTAATTTAAGCCCCGTGGCAAAAAAAAAACACGATTATGTGGACTTTCGGCCAACCTGGGTGGGTTGTTAGTTAAAATTTGTTTGTGGACTTATAACCCATCGATATGTGTCAAAAGTCCATTGTGAACTTTTGGCCTGTGCTGGTAGGTGAAGTAGATGAAGATATTGCTTAAAACCTGGTATAAGTAGACACCAACCATTACCAACTTGAAGTGCGAAACTGGAAACTGTTAACTAAAGACTCAGCCAATTGAAGAGGTGTGTTGGTTGAGGTCCTGGTTTAACCCAATGTTCCAAGACGAAATGTCCTTTTGCTTCGACTCTTTTTCCTTTCCATCTTTGCACCTTTTGCAAGTCATTTCCGTAAAGACGAAGTATCATTGCTTTATGGCTTATTATAGCGCATATGTTCACCTTTGTGAACTTTTTGCAGGTCATTTCCGTAAAGACGAATTATCAGATTGCTTTTAGTGCTGATTATAGCGCTTATGTGCGGTCAATTGCGCTTGGTCAATTTCCTTTACTGGCGGCACGTTTTGATCTAATTATAGCATACTGACCCAAAAAAAAACAGTAAACCTGTGTACAAGTAATGTCGTTTTAAATTAAACGACTTGTATACTGCAATCTGTATCTGCAGACCTTGTAGATATTTAAATACCTGCCTTTCTTAAGGGTCCGACCTTAAAGTGACACATAAAGTTCATATTCACATAAATCCTAAAGGCGTAAAATCCCTTGCCCCTCTATCCGTGTATCAATTTACAAAACCCAAAATGTCTGCTGTCCATCCATAATACATACCTACATTTGCTGCATACCCATTCCATTCAAAGTGTCGCGTCGGTCTCCTGCACTAAAACAAGTAATACCAACCACAATTAGACAATAAACAAGTAAACATTGCAACAGTGTACTTATACGTGTATTTCAGCCCAAAAAAAGTACGGTCCTCGATTGTGCACAGCGTGGAACGTGGAACATCGACTTTCGCTCAAAGTCGGAGTCAGTCAGAGCGTTTATATACAATGAACCAAAAGCGAAACGCAAAAACCACTGCACGTTGAATTGACCTCTATTGCCATGTTCACCGCCCCACTCGAGGAAACTGCTTCAGTTCCACTTGTCCTCTTTTTGTATGTGTTTGTGTTGTCCATCAACCATCCCACGCCGCACGGCTTTGCGCCTTGAAACAATTCATGTATTTTTTGTTTGACTTTTTGCGCTCACTCAAAAGCAAGCCGCAGTGCTGTCAAGTGTACGTGTGTGAAATTGTTTGTTTGGCTCGAAAAGATGAGTACGAACGGCGTACGAGTATATTTGGGAAGTGCGTCGGAAAATATTGCAAAAATTTTTTAAAAAAAATCACGCCGAAACTCAGCACATTCACTTGTCTTCATTTGGAAATTTTGCACGACCACCAAGAGCACTGTACTCGTGTAATAATGTACGACGTACTCGTAGATAGAGTGCGCTCTTGTTCATTTGATTTTGTTTGTTTCGCCTGCTCTTTATATTTTTGGAACAGGTAACCGTAACCGCGCATGAATACGAAAATATCCGCGTGGTAGAAAGTAAAGAAAAGCAAAATAAAAGGCAAAGTAATAAAAACAAGTAAAAAGTATCGAAGACATGTGGATGTGTTATGCTTCTTTTTTTCGAGGCTTTGGAACAATGCGCGATGGAGTATGGTAATGAATGTGAAGCGTAGTATGCACTGTTACACATGGGTGAATTTTCGACATTGGCAGTTCCTGTTTGGTGGCGTTGCGTTTTAAGCTTTTTATTGACAGCGAATATACTGTATACACCACAGCATGGAGTACAACCATGTAAATATTGTCTTTGTTAGTGTTAGTTTTTTTTTCAATATTTTCTATGAAGTAGGTAGGTAGGTACCTACAAAGAATATCTGCGAGGTCCTTGACAAAATCGTCAATAGAAACGACAGGCAGAGATAAGTGATTTTAAAAATGTTGTATAAAATCTTTTATTGCAGTTTGACGTTTATAGTAGAAAATCGTTTATCTACCACTTAACCAACAAACCCCCAATCAACTTAACGAACTACTGAATTTGACAGTGACAAACAAATTTTAAGTTTCGGAATTCAAATAGAGACGACACTATCATTTCTTAAAAAGGAACTTCAGGGCCAATTCTATACTTGAATCTAGACTTTTCGATTACAGGTATAATAAACTGTTATTTTCTTTACAAAGTTATTTCTGTAATGTTAGTTCACAGTAGCATCACATTTTCATTTGTAGAATGTTTTGAAAACTAACTACATATATGCTGCCATCTATTATTTTTATCGCCGGATGTTTAAATTTTTTTCAGATACCAAAAACCTATCCCACAGACATTTTCAAATTCATTTGTCTATACAAAATTTCTGCAATACCCAAATAATATTTAGAAATTGATTTACGGCGAACATTATATCTAATGAACGGAAACTGCCAACCACCTGACCTGAGTGAAGTGAGGATAGCAATATCTTAACTCAAGCTTAATAAGGCTGCCGGAATTGACGGCCTTCTTGCTGAGATTTATAAAGCCGGCGGATATGACTTGGTAAATAACATTCACCAACTCATAAGCCAAATCTGGTCGGAAGAAAGTATGCCTTCGGCAGGTCCTGGAAAAAACACAAAAAGTCCAAATCGATACCAACCACCTATTCACCGATTTCAAAGCCACATAAGACAGCATTTGTAGAGACGAACTATACAGAGCCATGTCTAGTGTTGGTATATCGCCCAAACTCGTCCGTTTGTGGAAGATGACGATGGAGAACTCTCGCTGCTACATCAGGGTCGGAAACGACCTAACCGACACACCGATTTAGGCAGGGCGATGAGCTGTCATGAGACTTCTTCAATTTGATTCTTGAGAGGATTGTGCAAAATGCCGAGCCAACACCAGAGGCCGACGAAACTGACAACATTGGTAGAACTCAACATGATGTCATAGCCACGTTTCCTATTATAGAAAAGTAAGCGGCAAAAATGGGTTTAGCAGTAAATGAGGGCAAGACGAAGTATATGCTGTCAACACGAAAGGACACACAACATCGAAGAATTGGACAGAACGTCACCATTGACAGATATAACTTTGTGGTAGTATGGGACTTTGTCTATCTCGGCTCCGCTATTAACTCTGATAATAACATCTCGTCAGAAATTAAACGAATATTACTCTTGCCCACCGCTGTTTCTTCGGGCTCAGAAGGCAATACAGTAGTAAAGTAGTAGTAAAGCCCTCGAACAACTAAGGAGATCGTATATAAGGCCCTGTATATAAGACCCTGAGCATCCCAGTCCTGCTCTACGGTGTTGAAACATGGACCGTCTCAAAAGCGGATGAAGAAATCCTTGGTCGATTTGAGAGGTCCCGTCTGCGTTGGAGGACTATGGATACGACGTTCAACCAAGAGCTATACGAGCTTTACAGTGACATTCCCCTGGTCAAAAAACTCCGCATTGGACGTTTAAGATGGCTAGGACTTGTAGAACGAATGGACACCAATAGTCCGGCTCGCAGAGTCTTTGATTCCCAGCCAGACGTAGCCCGCAGTAGAGGAAGACCTAAGGCGAGGTCTTGTACATGTAGAAACCGACCTCATCCAACGGAGTGCTAAGGACCGGGCTAATTGAAGAGGCAGGCCCAGGATCATTCCGGACTGTAACGCAACTTAAGTAAGTATTAGAATAAACGATGAGAGCACACAAAAGACACAAGCAAATATTATATTATGGAACCATTAAGCACAGCTGAAGTTTGCATAAATTTTAAGTCCCATTCTTTGTGCCAACTTTGAGGTCCTGTGTGGGACTTGTACAGACAAGAAGAAATAATAAGATGAACGGAACTGGTAATAGACGAACAATCTATAGGTGCGAAGTGGCCATCTCTTTATTACAATAACAGCAATGTCTCGAAATGTATTGCCTTCTTTCTTCTAACAGTTTTTTCTTTGATGCTAGTTACGGGGAGTGTTTTCATAGTTATCAGTGTAAGCTGCATGGATCTTTCTTTTCTTCTCTTCTTTTCCTTCTTAATTGGCTTTTCTGCAGTTAAAGTATATTCGCTTTCATTTTTTACAGGTAACAGACAAAATCTACCCCTCTTAGCTTAGCTCAGCAACAATAAGCGTAAAGTTTTCTCCTATGTGGGACGAAACTGACATAAAAACAAACGGCTGCAAAGGCGCTGATCAAATCTCCTCAATTCGAGACATCCTAAAAATAACCCACTAGGACCAATTCGATATTCACCACATATTCATCGCTTTTAAAGCCTTATACACTGAAAATAATTTCATACATGACTTGTATGAACGTTCATACACTTAAATTCATTAATTTTTATGCAATTTCATGAATTTATTATTTATTTATAATAAGTATGAACAGTTTATAAAATCTATGAACTGCTACATAAAACGCATGAAACCATTCATACTTTGCATGAAACCATTAATACTTTGCATGAACCAAATCATTGTTAGTGCTCATTGGTATTTTACACCTAATTTTTGTTGCCAAACATATACTCCATACTCACTTGCAGTAAAAATTACACGAGGATAATAATAGATATAGTATTTCATCATGGCGAAATTGAGTCTAAAATTATATAAAATGTACGTAGAAAACTACATACATAGTTTATATAACTCGTACATAAAATCTATGAAAAGGTACTTATATTCTATGAAGAGAAACATTAGCAAAACGTAAGAATTCTCAAATAACATGAATTGATGCCCATATTTTATGAAATTTAACATAAAGCGAAAGTTTCCACTAGTTATGAATATCGTTTTTTGTAACATTCATAGATTTTATTAATTGTTTATACGCGTATTAGAATGAGAAAACATAATCGTTATAAACGCCTACAATGGTGAAAAATGTATGAATTTTTTTTATTATATACCTACATGAACTTTTTTATGTGAATCATGTACCTTTTGGGTTCAATGTACGACAGCATTTTTATAACCAACCTTTATCGAGCCAAGTCTAGTTTTAGTATACCGCTTTTGACATGTGCCCTGTATGCGGAGGATAACGACGTCGGAAACAAAATCACCGGAACATTTGATACAAAAAAGAAGTCAGACAATGTGAAGTTTTGTCACGTGACTTCTTAAGCATTATTCTTAAAAAGCTCATGCTAAACTGAAGTAGATACTAATAGTAATTCCCAAAAGTAATTTCCAAAAGCGCGGCGTGTCATTTAATGAGCGATACCTCAATTGCGATAATCTTCGCTTTTGATTATTATCAGTATCAATTAAAAACATGATGTTTCTAGTTTTTTCCATTGTGAATTGAATTTTTGGCAAAGGTTGACACTATTTAAATTCAATGCAGTTTGTCTTATTTTTTCTAGTCCTTGGACACCTTCTTGTGTAGATTTGACGGATTGTATTCGCCAGTAATCTGTCACCATCACACCCATCGCTTTTGAGAATATTAAAATAAAAATACGCAATCTAAAGCGATGGCAATAACATCCTGAGTAATAATCATCACTACACCTAAACATGGTAAATGGTCGACGTAATGTATTACATTTTCAATCAGAATAATATGATTCAAAACAAGAACTTTAGAGAACTTAACTGATATAATAAATATGAATACATTTTAATTAATTTTCGATTAGGATTTCTTTTTGTTCACAACAGCCGGTGCAATCGATGTGGCCTTTGCAACATTTCATTTGATAAGCGCGAAAGCCACCCTGTCTCGTTCTTACCTTCATTATCGTGAAATACTCGTCTCGGAATATGATATTCGTATGATAGTATCATCCGATAGCTGTAGACATGTTTATGACGCATTTGCAAAAACAAGTCAATTTTTTCCGTTTGTTCAGATAATAATAAAATAACATCTTACAAAATGTAGGCATTGACATAGAACGAGTTTAACGTACAGAATCAGACAAAGTCACCACCTCGCATCAAAGTTCAAATAATTTCCTTTTTTGTGAAAGGTCAATAACACTGACAAACTCGCTTGTGGCGCGAGTTGCCATCTTTATATGCCCACAACCTATTAGCACAAACAATTTAATTTTAACTCTATTTTTCGTCATAACATGATAAACGAGAAAGAACCGAATAGCATAAGAAAGACAACGTCAACTTTTGCTATAAGAAAAACACAAAAAGTCCACGTTAACGTGTGCCCATGTTCATGCTCACTCATGGCTTTTCTTCGCCACTCGCGGAATCTACCCAGTTCAGTGTGGTGTTCTGTTATCCGCGCCTATTAACCAGAGACATGACAAACTTCAATCGATGGAACTACTATTGCGGGCCCCCAGATATGCCCGTTAAGCGCTCTTTTAGTGAGTAACAGGCTCTAGGGTGGTCATGATTTGAAGGTGTGCGTTTCATGTAACAGTTTTTTTATAAGTGATTTTTTTTCTATTCTAACGTCATCGTTATTTTATTAACAGTCATTCCATTTTTGGTATCAAATAGTCACACCATACATCGACATCATCTCTCAGAGAAGGGAGACGGAGAACCCAACCCAAAAGAGATCTGCCTTTGTTTGGATATTGTGTGTTGGTGAGTTGGTGGTAATTTCGAGCATGGGTGACATTCACTGTGGACAAAGATGTCATTTTTCATGAGGAAGTTACAATGTATTTCTTTGTTCTCAACTGGGCATACAATGTTTGTCGAACTGACAGACTTTCTCTGAGTATGCGCTTGTTAAGTTTGTTTCACAACATTGGCGCAGTTGTACACGATGACGGAGAATGTATATAAAGAGTTGGGCCAAGACGCAATAACGCGATGACAAACGTAAACGTTCGATGATTATCTAACAGTTTGACAAAAACAACCTCCGACACTAAATGTGAATGTGCAACGTAATCGTTCTCCTCCAATGGAACTTAGACAGCACCCACAATAAGCTTTACGTTGAAAAGCTTTTAAATTCATTAATTTCAAAACGTACTAATTCCCGCGTCGTCCAAATGCAAGAGTAAACAAAAGCCCTGAGAGCATGTGCTCTCATTCTTTCTATTTTTTCTGACAGAAACCGACTCACATGGCATGGCGTTGCAATGGCACTACCACTAGCGCGCGCTTGTTTTTAAGCGTGTGTTCGAAATTGTTTACAATTTTCGTATCTGAATGGGAAATATGCATCGCTTTACTCGGGGGATCCACACCCCATCCACATCATTTGAGCTTTTTCCTTTGCTTGCAGACTGAATATTTTTATCTGTGTGTTGATTTATTTTGGCAAAATATTTTTGATAGCGTGGGCGATTATATTGGGACAGAAAATAAGTGCGCATACGCCCCCCTTACACGTTGAAATATGTTGTTCTTATTAAGAAGAAATATTTAATCCATGCTTAATGGAGAATGTAAACAAGAAAGCGGACTTTGAAAAGTAGACATAAAATCTCGACACAGTGCCATTTTCTATTTGTTCATTAGCACGTTCGCATTCGCACATGATTACGACGGGTGTATCGAATATTTTTTTTATAAACTTATAGTGTCACATGTGTCAAAGTGACTTGGTGTAATTTTCTAATTACAAACACAAGCTCACCTTTCACTGAACTCTGTATTTTGGAGGCGTAGGTATTATTTTTGACAACTCTGACAACCATTTGCAGATAAAGAAAGAAAGTCAGCTATTCATGGCCAGTAATGTTGTATGTGTGTTTATTTTGTTTTTCTTTGGTTTAATGAGCTCTCACATTAAGTGCATTCAATTGTGTGGACTTCCAAAAATAAGTACGTACATAGTTGCTGGTGTTTATTTTCTTTTGCTGACTGCTTCGTTAACTTTGTGGCTTACGGTAATTTATTTGCTAATTAATCTATTTTTAATATGTTTTTATGAACCTCGTTCATTTATTTATTTTCAAAATTAAGACATTGGACATTTGAATAAATAAAATATTCGGGGCATGGTTGTTTTTTTTTCATTTAAATCTGTTCGTACTTGATGAATAGACTTTAGATCAAGAACAAGACATAAGCAGATGACCGATTTTTATAGGACACCGTTCCTAATTCTTATATCTAAGGATCAGTTTTCAGTGTAGGATCATTCAAGATGACCGAAATAACTAGAGAAAAATGAGTTAAATCAAAGTTAAGCCAACAGCTTTGGTGATTTGAAAAAAAAGCAAAATAGGGCCCTAGTGTGAAGCCCTGTTTGTAGTACTGAATTAACTGTTAGATCCTAGATCCTAGTATAGGTATTAGCAGGGGTCTCATCGCGTAAGACGACGATCGTTTCGACGATTAAACTGCTTCGTGTAACACTCAAATAGTTGAATTGTGTGGACGACGTCTTTTTGGACGATTCACTAATGCTTCGTACTCATTGAACTGTCAAAAAAGAACGATGCGGATTGCGATTGAACGATTGCTATTTTACAACCGTTTCATACTTCGTGGTTGATTGTTTAGTTTTGTTTATTAAATGTTTAATAAAAATCGTAGCAAATTAAAAAAACGGCATAACAATGTGTTGTTTTTCGATGACGAAGAAAGTGAAAATTTTGTCGGGCTGTTGCAAATGCGAAGGACGCTTTGGGATGCATCGGATCCACTTTCACTTCCGACGAAGAAGTATACATATTATATACAATTTTTAAACAATAAACATGCTAAATGGGATTTTGAATTTCAGTTTAATTCAACGTTTTCGCTTATCAAAAGATGCACTATCAAAAGATGTACTAGTGTTGGAAACGGTTAACCTAAGGAGCGGATCGTGGTCAACATATATTCCCCCAATTTTAAGACTTGGTAAAACATTGGAGGTCCTAGCTTGAGGCGGGTACCAATGGTTGACTGGTAACGACTTTGGAATTTCTGTTAGACAAAGTACCCTTTCAGAGATAGTTTGCGACCAAAAAAAGGTTAGAACTTAAGCTGTGTGCAATCTGGATTACATGGGATGCCGGCAACGAAATACGAAAGGGAGAGACAAAGCAGTGGTTCTATCAGAAATATGCGATACCAGGAAGTAAGTATTAATAACCATATTGTCGATTCTTTGAATTGTACTAGCGATTTTATTTCCGTAGTTATCGGATGCATAGATGGTACCCACCTATATTTTCAAAGACCGCGAGGACACCGGCTAACTTAAGGAGCCGTTTTATATTTGACAGAATTACAAACTCAATGTCAAAACTAATATACACTTTTTTATTATTATAAAAATGTGAATGTCTATTTTCTAGGTTAGAGGAAAACAGCAGTCATTGGGACGGCAGTAGTACCATCAACAGCCGCCTTCAATAGAAAAGGAAGGTACAGCTTAAACGCGATGATTGTGAGTCATATTTTAAAACCACTTAAACAATTGTTTTATTTAAGATTTGCGACCATAAAATGCGTATAAATGCAATAAATGCTTGATACGCTGGATCCGCACATGACTCGTTGGTTTAAAAGCATTCCAACGAAAGAGCCTTTCTCGTTAGAAGCTTCACCGAACGCAACCACAATTATTGTCTTTTAGGTAAGCACGCAATTATTTGTATCCTTGTATAATCATCACATGTAACATTGAAGGTGACAGTGGATACCCTCCATTTGCCTTGGCGTTGCTGACCTAATGTGTTAATTAATAAATCACTTAGTTAACTAAAAGTTCTTTAATATTTCCATGTTTTCGAATTTTGATTTAAAATAGACCGTAACAAAACAACGAATTTTAACAGTGATAGCATTAATGTCATTTTCTATATGATATTCAATGCGTTCAGTTGTTTTCAGACTGTCCATCAAACTGTCTACAGTTCAAACGATGGACAACACGACGGGACGATGCGATTGTAGTGTTAAACGAAGCAAGCTTTTGACAACGTCGTTTCATACAATCGTTTGGACGATGATTGTCTTAAAAGTTACGCTGTTCACGATAAATTTTAACGTCACTTCTTCAAAATAAATACTTGTTAAATTTTTACTCAGCTATAGATTAGCCTAGTCATGACATGAACAACTTTGTCTATTTATTATTTCATAATATAAATTATGTTAATAAATAAACGTTTAAGAAAAAACTTTGTCTGAACATTTCGAATAGCTAAAATCAATTTTGACTTTTTCCTTGTTATAAAAGAGCTAACAATGAGAGATATGAAACACGTCACAGCCAATATCTAATGGCAAAGACCAGAAAGTAATAAATATGAAGCCCGAATGGAGTCATGTCGAGATGAACATGGAAAAGTCCTCGTTGAGTTACATTTGATGCTAATAATATAGAAAAAACAAATCTGCAGACTGCACACCGCAAAGATCAATAATCTCCCGTTGTCAGGCAGAGTGGATCATTCAAAATTGGCGACGACAACGTGGCCAACAACCCGACATATATGAAACTATGAAGTGAGGTAATATTCGGTAACACTTTAAAATGTAAGAACAACTTTTAAGAATTATTAGACCAATACTGCAATCCAAAGTTGCTTCCATCCCCAGCTCCGATCATGGTGGTCATCTCGTACTATTGCGCCACCAAAGTAAGTAAATAAATTAAATAGCTTTATAGTTTTGTAAAACTAAACCCATGAAAACCATAAGCTTAACAAAATAATCCCTTACGAATTTACATTCGGAAACCAACATCTAACCGCAACATTTCTTCAACCAAGGATATCTCAACCAAAATGCAGGATTCTGTCACAAATCCAATTTTTTGCTGAAACCCATCAATTAAATAGGAAACCAATTGAATCGTGTAAACCACACTAACTCCTGCTAAAAGCTAACGTACTCAACCGAAAAAGACCTTTTCGTTCCCTATAAGAAAAATAAAAACCCATGTGCTTTTCTACAACACCAAACATAATCCCAACAGCAATATGCCACAAGAAAGCCATCGACAAACACCCCAGATGACTGAGCTTACCTCAGATAAAAAATGATTGATAGTAATCAATTATTTTTTACAAATCCTGTTATGCGGTGTACATTACAAATGGCGGCAATGGATGCCCTTTTATTCTGACCATGTTCCGTTCAGTATGTGACAATTTCTGTCCAGAGTAAGGCAATTGGAAAAAAAGACCAACACTATTGTAGACTCTCATGGGAAAAATAGGGCTGTTATTGCTGTCACCCTCCCCAAACGAAGTTCAAGAGATTGCGTCAAAGATTTTTATATTCCTTGAGCATCGGGATTAGGTGACATAAGAAGGTACAAGTGTACGTAAGTGAGGGAGGAAACCCACACACTCATTTTGATAGGTGTATCAGAACAAATATATTGTACAAATCACTTGAATGGCGAAAATTAGATTAGAAAAACTTGGACGATTTATTTTTTTTTACGGTTCATAGGCGTTTGGGATTTTGGCGATAGATCAATGGATTAGGATGGCATTGACATTAAGTAAAGCGATTATGTGGCGTGTTTGGAACGCAAATCATTGAAATTAATATAAATTGACAGAATAGTTTTACTCAATTTAAAAGGGATAGGTCGTGAAATTGTTTAAGGACAATTAAGAAGTTTGAAAGAAATCCAATTTTGTTGCATGAAATTGAGGGCTGCATTGAACCAAAGATTATAATGTTATACGGATGACACACTGCATACAAGAAAAATTGTTCTATGGCGGGTCGTACTGGCACAGCCCGCTATATGTTTTGATCTAATTTCTCGTTTATTTTTTTACCAGCAAAATCATTCGTACTCGAACAGGAACTTGTAGTAACTACTTGGTGAAAAGTCCAAAATAAATATAAGGTGTATGCATAAGAACCTCTCAACCATGCCTGTCTTGATGTCCTAATGAAACAAAAATCCGCTGGTACTATCCAAAGCCGGCGACTTCTGGGTGATTGCTTCCTTCAGGCGGTCCAATTGTTGACAGTACAGGTCCTCATTTTGTAGCTCATAGTAAATGATTCCATGTTAATAACCCAAACACATAGAAAAACCATGGCTTGGTCACCGTTTGTACCGGCCCCGATTTGACCTAGACCGCTTTCGCTTGAGGTTGTCGTAATTGATCCACCCACCTTTTCATTAGCAGTCACTGTCGCCTCAAAAATGGTTTTATTTTGTTCTGATTCAGCAGAGATTCGCAGTCCATGAGGTTTTTGTTGCGTTAACTCGTGTCGTACCCATACATCAAGCTTCCTTTTGTATCTAGCATTATTTAAATAAAATTTCAAAAAAATGTCAAAAACGTATGGTTAAATAAACAATGTGAACAAGTGAAAAGCACAAAAAAGTGCTTAAGACAATAGATTAGCTAGTAAACTTATACCATGCCTAAGAGGCTAACGAACATTTATTCAAAACTTATCATCGTAAACTACAACACTAAAGCGAATGTTTTTAGAAATTCGATCATTTAGCGCGCAATAACCGTCGGTTTATTCGCGGATATAAAATATCCTGTAAGCTGGGCATGCAGGCCCTCAAACCTAGCATTTTCTGAGCATTGACTGTGACTCGAATAGGATTTGTCCTTGTTTACCTCGACAGGATTCTGTTTGGCTTTGACGTTTTGCTTTTACGTTGGTAAAACCTACGAACCAATCTATATATTCGCCTGTACTTTTTCTTCTTTCTTAAAAGCCTGTTGTATTCCAGCCGTCGTTGCCTATGAAGCTCAATGACGACTGTAGTGTTCACCAGCTGCTTTGCATTGTAGGCCTCAACTTTGGCCAGCATTTGCCAACATTGAGGCCCAAAACCAGCAGTTACTTGTTGGTGACCGGTAGAAAACTAGCTATGCGCCTGATCTTATGTTTACATGGTGTTAATCGAGAGGTTAAGGGATACGCGTTCTACAAAGGTCTGTTCGGCGTCTTACGTTTGCGCAGTCTTACGATACTTTTTACGATACAGTATTTGGCATTGCATTTTGGCGCTGTGGATATTCGCATCTTACCATAGCTGTAGCAAAGTATTGTTCTTAATCGATGTTAGTCCCTCGGAATGTTAGGGCACCAAAAATACTGATCAATTCTCTTGTGATCAATTAAAAAATGACCCTATGTTGATCTGGAAACCGCCACGTCTAATTATGGATATTAATGTGAGAAAACCATGTGCTGGCTATAGTGTCATTAAGTTTCATAGCGAAGTCAATTAGCCAAAAGGCTGTATTTTCAGTTAATATTTGTTCTTTATTCTAATTCTGCTTTTAAATCTCTTAGCACGATTTAAAACACAAACTTTGGTAGTAGCTCATTAGTTTTGTTCAAGAACTCGCAGAAACAGTCCTTAGCAATGTCATATTTTGTCTTTGGGGGCTTTTGATGGCGTCTTTGTGTTTTTATAATGTATAGGCCACGGACTACTTTCTGATACAATTTGCTTTTTATATCCAAGATAATATGTAAATAAGGAACACAAATTTAAAAAAAAACCTGATGTGGCAGAAAACTCCTGTCAAATTTATGGAAAATTGGAAGTCAGAATAGAGAAAAAAGTGTAAAAGCACTGAATGTATCATTTTCATCTATGATCGTTTTTGTTAATGAGCAAAACAAAGACGTGGGGCAATGGCCTAGTGGTTAGTGCATTGGACTACTAGGCGGGGAATAACAGCTTCAAATCTCGAAAATTGCGAAAGTTTGCAAAGAATTTGCGAAGAATATTACGGCGTCTTCAAAGAACTAAGCCATCAGATTTGGCCCGATAACAACAAACAGTGCTATAAATTGCGGAAAAAGCAGGAACTCTCAAAGGAAAGTTGCCTGCCAAACATTCATTAGTCGTGATGAAAATTTCCTAGATAAGTCGCATACTTAGTTGCAATACAAATACATAAAGGATGGTGGTTTTAGTAGGTTTAAGTCCCCCACTACTTTGGGCACGTGCTCATCGTGTCTTTTGAAATTTCCACCAGCCAACGGAAAGAAAGTCAAAGAATAACACTGTCATGAGAAACTTCTCAAATCTGTCCTACTGATCCTGCGTTAAAGAAAAGTTCTTCTTCTTTATGGCAAAAATAATTACTTCACACACAAATAAGGGAGAAGCTAGGTTCGAGGCCGTTTATGCCAAATATTACAATTTTTTCCAAAT